>OY997272.1:567882805-573141035 GCA_963921465.1 Triticum timopheevii | reverse complement strand
ACGCGCTATCTCAGAGTGATTGAAAAAATAGCAAATATAATTTTTGTTCTTTTCTGCTTTATTTTTTCTTCTATTTATTTCTGAGTAGTTTTTTATTTTCTGCTATATTTATTTTCTTCTATTTATTTCTGAGTAGTTTTTTTTATATATTTTTTTTTTCTTTTCAGCTATAGTTTTTCTTCTTTTCTGCTATTTTTACTTTTCTGCAAAACTTGATGGTCAAAGTCTGGAGTTATAACTTAAAAAAAAAGAAATGTCGACGTGCAATTAGTTTTGCCATAAACCGCTCCTAGTCCCTCTCACTTCGCGAGGTGGGATTAAAAACAACTTACTAAGAAACTGTAGTACTAGTTCATCCATGAACCGGTACTAAAGGTGCTCGTGGGGCCCAGCCTTACCTGACACAACCTCATTATTACCAGTTTGTGGCACGAACCGGTGCTAAAGGTTCGCCACGAACCGGTACTAAACAGCTCCTCCCGCCTAGCAGTTGGTGCATACTGAACGCAAAAAATATAAGAGCATTTAGATCATGACCTTATATTTCTTTACAGTCTAAATTGTCAATATGATCTTATAACATCAAAAATACTTTGATCATCAATGATCTTTGTGTGTACAATCTGAATTGTCAATATGAGTCATCAACGATTTATAAACCGATGAAGACTCATATTGCGGCCACAAATTCTACACATAGAGTTCAATGAAGACCAAGTGCTTGTGATAGTTTGAGAAATAACATATTTAAGGTGGTAAAAAGCTTGTTAGGGGAGCGAGGTGGGACTAAAAACAGCTTGCCATAACCTCATTAGTACCGGTTCGTGGTACGAACCGGCACTAAATGGTGATGGTGGGGCCATAGCCCGACTGCAGGCTGACACAGCCTCTTTACTACCGGTTCGTGGCATGAACCGGTACTAAAGGTTAGCCACGAACCGGTGCTATTGATCGCCGCCACGAACCGGCACTAATGTACACATTAGTGCCGGCTGAAATTCAAACCGGCACTATTGTGCTTCACATTTGACCCTTTTTCTACTAGTGTTTGAATGGATGGGGGCCTTCAAATCTTGACAAATTTTGGGCAAAATGTGTGATGAGCTCGAGAGGAAGAGGGGAAGAACAGAGAGGAGAGGGGAAAGGGGAAGAATAGAGCGAGCTCGGGTGGACGAAGGGTTTATGTAGGACGACCTTTAGTACCGGTTTGTGCCAAGAACCGGTACTAAAGGTGCTGGAGGGGGCCCAGACTGACAACATCCTGCCACCACTCTCATTAGTACCGGTTCGTGGCACGAACCGGTGCTAAAGGTTAGCCACAAACCGGTACTAATGAGAGCGGCCCGGCTAGCCGTTGGAACCGGCACTAATGTATACATTTGTGCCGGCTCAAATACAAACCGGCACTAATGTGCTTCACGTTTGACCCTTTTTTTACTAGTGTAATGTAGAGCGCCGAGGTCCTTGAGGGCAAACTCATCACACAGCGGGAGAGTAATCTGCTGAAGAAGGGCTGCGGAGGAGGCCGTCAGGATGATGTCGTCGACGTAGAGGAGCAAATATGCAGTCATGTCGCCGCGGTGATAGACGAACAACGAGGCATCCGAGCGAGTGACGCTGAAGCCCAGTGTCTGAAGGAACCCAACGATACGCTGGTACCAGGCGCGAGGTGCTTGCTTGAGCCCGCAGAGAGACCGGGACAGCAAACACACATGCCCAGGAAGAGATGCGTCGACGAAACCGGTCGGCTGCTCACAGTAAACCTGCTCCTCAAGATGACCGTGAAGAAAGGGGTTGGAGACATCCATCTGATGAACCGGCCAGCCTCGGGAAACTGCCAGCTGGAGAACTGTGCGGATCGTGCCCGGTTTGACAACCGGGGCAAACGTCTCGGTGAAGTCGACTCCAGCACGCTGCCGAAAACCACGGACCACCCAACGAGCCTTGTAGCGCTCAAGTGTACCATCCGAGCGGGTCTTATGGCGAAAGACCCACTTGTCGCTGATGACATTGGCCCGAGAAGGCCGAGGAACCAGTGTCCAGGTACGGTTCCGCTGAAGAGCGTCGAACTCTTCCTGCATCGCGGCAAGCCAGTGAGGATCACGAAGGGCTGCGCGAGCGGACGCAGGAATCGGTGACGGCTTAGTGGTGGAGGCAGCGAGAAGATACTCGTCGCTGGAGTACCGTAGACTCGGGCGATGAACGCCGGCTCGAGCCCGAGTGACGGGGCGAGATGGCAACTCGGCGACCAACGAGGCGGTCGGTGAGGCAGCCGGCGAGATAGCCGGTGAAGAAGCGGCGCCCGGGGCCGCCGACGCGCCCGCGCCCGAGGCTGCTGAAGCGCCCATGCCCGAGGCACCCCAGGCGGCGGGGCCGGTCGAGACAGCCGGCGATGGGGCGGCGCCTGAGGAGGTCGGTGAAGATACCGGCGACGGGGCAGCCGGCGAAGATGCCGGCGAAGCTGCCGGCGAGGCGGGCGATGTCGAGGCCCCTGACGGAGTCGGCGAGGATGTCATGGGGGAGCGAGTCGCAGCTCGTCCCACGGCGGGAGGACCGCCGAAGCCCGGAGGCGGTCCAAGAATCGAGTGGGGCCGTCCACCTGACGGGGTCGCCGGAGGGCTGCCGGTGGCTGGCGGCGACGGGGCGGCGGGAGGTACCTGCTGAAATGGAAACACCGTCTCATCAAAGTAAACGTGCCGAGAGGTGAATACATGATGTGAGACAGGATCGTAGCAGCGGTATCCTTTGGTGTTAGGTGGGTAGCCGAGGAAGATGCAAGCGACTGAGCGAGGTGCAAGCTTATGAGGCGCAGTGGCGGCGAGGCTAGGATAGCAAAGACAGCCAAAGATGCGAAGGCCGTCCTAAGATGGGGGCGCACCAAAGAGGAGATGGTGAGGGACATAGTTCCAGCGTGGGCGACACGGGCGGATGTTAATGAGAAGGGTGGCGGTGGCGAGAGCGTCCGGCCAAAATCGGGGAGGCACGTTAGAGTGAAAGAGTAACGTGCGGACACAATCATTAAGAGTGCGAAGCATACGCTCGGCACGACCATTCTGTTGGGACGTGTAGGGGCAAGTGAGGCGGAAGATAGTGCCGTGAGAGGCTAGAAGGTTACGAACAGCGGCGTTGTCAAACTCTTTTCCGTTGTTAGTTTGTAAAGCAAGGATAGGACGACTGAACTGTGTGGTGACGTAGGAATAAAATGCAGTGAGTGTGGCAAGAGCGTCGGACTTGCGACGAAGAGGAAATGTCCACACATAATGAGAGAAATCATCTAAGATCACCAAATAGTAGAGGTAGCCCGTGTTGCTTGCAACCGGGGATGTCCAAACATTACTATGCAATAACTGAAATGGAAAAGTAGAAATAGTGGTAGACGCGCTAAAGGGAAGACGAACGTGCTTGCCAAGACGACAAGCCTCACAAGTATGGTCGTCGATCTTATTGCATGAGAATGAAAAACTCTTAAGTATTTGACGCAAAGCGGTGGAGTTCGGGTGTCCCAAACGAGCATGCCAAAGGTCGACACCTGCGGCGAGGGCGACTGGGGTGGTGGAGGCGGTGATGGAGGAGTGCACCGGATAGAGCTCGTCAGGACTATCGCAACGATGAAGGACCATCCGAGTACGGGCGTCCTTCACAAAAAAACCAACATCATCAAATTCAACGGTAATGGGATTCTCACGGGCAAGACGACGAACAGATACAAGGTTCGTAACTAAATCAGGAGACACAAGAACATCAGACATAGTGATAGGTGTAGATGTGGAAGGAAACGAAGCACGACCAATATGTGTGATAGGTAAAGAGGAACCGTTGCAAACGGTGATGCAAGTAGGAGTATGTACCGGAGTGGAGAAGGTTAGAGTACCGGGATGGGATGTCATATGGGCGGTGGCTTCCGAGTCCATGTACCAAGCACCGCCAATACCAAGCGCCGGTGGGGATGAGGCCGAGTGCAGGGCGGCCAAGGAAGTAGTGTCCTTTGACGGTGAGACCGACAGCGAGGCGAAACCGCCGTACGGCTGAACCAGGGCAGGCGGAGTATGGCCGCCGGCCATCCGCATGGCGAGCAGAGCCGCAGAGGCGTCCGGCTGCATCTGGCCGAAAGGAGCGAAGGCGTCCGGCTGCATTGGATCGAAGCGAGCAGACGCGCCCGGCTGCTGCAGGTGGGCGAAGGGAGGCTGCCCGATTGTAGGAACAAGGGCAGAGGTGGCCCCGTTGTTGAAGAACGGCGGCGCAGCCGTGCTGGATAAGCCCGCGTGCATGCTGGTGAAGTAGGACGAGGCACCCGTGTGCATGCTATAGGTCGGGGTCGGGGTTGATGCATGCATGCCCGTGTGCATGTTGTAGGTTGGAATTGATCCATGCATGCCCGCGTGCATGTCGTAGGTCGGGGCGGATGCATGCGTGCCCGGCTGCATGCTGGTGTAGAGGCCGGGCGCAGCTGTATGGGTGCTGGGGAGGAAGCCGGACGTCCTGGACTGCATGTTGGCGAAGACAGCCGACGTATCCGTCTGATGCGAGTAGATCGGACCGGCAGCGATGGTTTCGATGGATCCGTCCGTAGAGACACCCGCAAGGAGCGTAGACAAGGTTGGGGCAAGGTGAAGCTAGCGGAGGAGGGCAAGGAGTGCGGCGGCGGCAAGGACCTGCGGCGCGGCGGCGGCGGCGGCTAGAGGAGCGGAAGCTAGGGTTTAGGATCGACGTGCTAAACTGATACCATGTAGAAGGGAAAGAATAGGCTGTGTAAACACAAATCATTGATCGGTGCATCAGACACGTATATATGAATACAGAAGGGGGCCACAACCTCAACTATACAGAGGAACTAAGAGGTGGGCCCAAGACACAATATACACGTACAAAATATATTCAACAGCCATTACTCTTCTTCTTCTTCTTATTCTTCTAGTTGCACTGCTAGTGGGCATAATCCAGGCTTATTATATTTAAGAAATGATTCTTTCACAGCTTAGCATCTCTCCTGGATGACCAGGCTCCAGCAGGCAAACTGCTAGGGCTGGCTAGCTAGCCATACCCGAAAGGAAAAGCATACAAAAAAACAACACAGGAGCAACACTAGCTAGCTAGAGCTGGCTGCTATATTGCGGCTGCGGCCGAGCGTTGTTTAGTTGGAGCTGACCTGATATGAATGAATGAATGAATCAAGGTATTTTAAAGCGGCTAGCCTGCAGGCAGACCTGGAAGCATCATGCATGCATCGTCCGCAAGCAGACACGCACTCCCTCCGTTTCAAATTACTCCCTCCGTTCCATAATATAAGAACGTTTTTGACACTAGTCTAGTGTCAAAAGCATTCTTATATTATGGGACGGAGGAAGTAGTTGATTTGGATTTATCTATATACAAATGTATCTAACACTAAAACGTGTCTAGATATATCCGTATCTACATAAATATGAGTCGACTAATTCGGGACGGGGGGAGTACGTGCATGTGTACGTGTTTTGTCTGATTATTAGGATGATGCGTACACGGGCAGCAACCGGAATATATCACAGTATGTGTGTATGTAATCTTTATCCTGTCAACCTCCACGTACGTACGTACGTACGTACCCCTGGTGGGATGGTATCGATGTACAAAATTTCGTTACTGTACTTGGCAGCCGGCCAGCAGCTCACTCCATGGAAGTCAACCGGCTCTATTTCCATGCATGACTAGTCACTAGGGCGTGGAGCAGTTACCGTGTTGTCCGTGTTGTACATCAGTACAGGTGCTTAGGGGCACAAACTCCCGCCTCACCCTTTGACTTGTTTACGACTACAACACCTGGGATCGAGGCGCACTAAGGGGTCCACCAAGACGCGAAACGCTACGGGGTGCGAGGCGATTGCGAGGCGATCGCGCTCTCACGCTAGGGTTAGGGTTTCGGCGCGCTTGGGTGGCTGGAATTCGACTGGGATCGAGAAGGCGACGGCGTCCTCCCGGACCTAGGTCGACAAGCCTGTGATTCCCCGCCTTGGTGCGATGCAGATGGCGGGGGAAGCAGGAGGAAAAGGTGAAACCGCGGCGACAAGAACGCCATCTAGATCGGCGGCGGCGGCGACCACAACGCCGGTGCGGAAGGACGATGGATCTGCTGGTGGGGGGTCAGGCAAATCCCCTGTAGAGAGCAAGACGCCGGACCCGGCAGCAAGCCTGTCGGCGAGGTTGGGGGGGATGGTGCTAATGGACAAGGAGGTAGAAGGTTTTGTGTTTGAAGATCCAACACCTCAGGTCCGTAGAGATCACCGTGTTGGAAATATGCCCTAGAGGCAATAATAAAAGGATTATTATTATATTTCCTTGTTCATGGTAATTGTCTTTATTCATGCTATAACTGTATTATCCGAAAATCGTAATACACGTGTGAATACATAGACCATACTATGTCCCTAGTAAGCCTCTAGTTGACTATCTCGTTGATCAACAGATTGTCATGGTTTCCTGACTATGGACATTGGATGTCGTTGATAACGGGATCACATCATTAGGAGAATGATGTGATGGACAAGACCCAATCCTAAGCATAGCACAAGATCGTGTAGTTCGTTTCCTAGAGCTTTTCCAATGTCAAGTATCTTTTCCTTAGACCATGAGATCGTGTAACTCCCGGATACCGTAGGAGTGCTTTGGGTGTACCAAACGTCACAACGTAACTGGGTGACTATAAAGGTGCACTACAGGTATCTTCGAAAGTGTCTGTTGGGTTGACACGGATCAAGACTGGGATTTGTCACTCCGTATGACGGAGAGGTATCTCTGGGCCCACTCGGTAATGCATCATCATAATGAGCTCAAAGTGACCAAGTGTTTGGTCACGTGATCATGCATTACGGTACGAGTAAAGTGACTTGCCGGTAACGAGACTGAACGAGGTATTGGGATACTGACGATCGAGTCTCGGGCAAGTAACGTACCGATTGACAAAGGGAATTGTATACGGGGTTGTTCGAATCCTCGACATCGTGGTTCATCCGATGAGATCATCGAGGAGCATGTGGGAGCCAACATGGGTATCCAGATCCCGCTGTTGGTTATTGCCCGAGAGCCGTCTCGGTCATGTCTACGTGTATCCCGAACCCGTAGGGTCTACACACTTAAGGTTCGGTGACGCTAGGGTTGTATGAATATGAGTATGCAGCATACCAAATGTTGTTCGGAGTCCCGGATGAGATCCCGGACGTCACGAGGAGTACCAGAATGGTCCGGAGGTAAAGAATTATATATAGGAAGTGATGTTTCGGCCATCGGGAAAGTTTCGGGGTCACCCGGTATTGTACCGGGACCATCGGAAGGGTCCCGGGGGTCCACCGGTTGGGGCCACCCATCCCGGAGGGCCCCAAGGGCCGAAGTGGGGAGGGGAACCAGCCCATAGTGGGCTGGTGCACCCCCCTTGGCCAACCCCCTGCGCCTAGGGTTGAAACCCTAGGGTGGGGGGGGGGGGCGCCCCACTTGGCTTGGGGGGTACTCCACCCCCTTGGCCGCTGCCCCCCTTGGGAGATTGGATCTCTCAGGGCCGGCGCCCCCCCTGGGGGGCCTATATAAAGGGAGGGGGAGGGGGCAGCCGCCCCCCTGAAGTTCTGGCGCCTTCCTCCCCCTGCTACACCTCTTCCTCCTCCGTCACGTGCTTGGCGAAGCCCTGCCGGAGTGCTGCTCTTCCACCACCACCACGCCGTTGTGCTGCTGCTGGAGCCATCATCATCAACCTCTCCTTCCCCCTTGCTGGATCAAGAAGGAGGAGACGTCATCCGCTCCGTATGTGTGTTGAACGCGAAGGTGCCGTCCGTTCGGTGCTAGGATCTCCGGTGATAGGATCACGACGAGAACGACTACTTCAACCCCGTTCTTTTGAACGCTTCCGCTCGCGATCTACAAAGTGGTATGTAGATGCATCTCCCATGTCTCGTTGCTTAGATGAACTCATAGATGGATCTTGGTGAAACCGTAGGAAATTTTTTAATTTTTTGCAACGTTCCCCAACAGTGGTATCAGAGCTAGGTCTATGCGTAGTTCTCTATTGCACGAGTAGAACACAATTTTGTTGTGGGCGTAGATCTTGTCAACTTGCTTGCCGCTACTAGTCTTATCTTGCTTCAGCGGTATTATGGGATGAAGCGGCCCGGACCAACCTTACACGTACACTTACGTGAGACCGGTTCCACCGACTGACATGCACTAGTTGCATAAGGTGGCTGGCGGGTGTCTATCTCTCCCACTTTAGTTGGAGCGGATTCGATGAAAAGGGTCCTTATGAAGGGTAAATAGAAGTTGACAAAAATCACGTTGTGGTTATTCGTAGGTAAGAAAACGTTCTTGCTAGAACCCAATTGCAGCCACGTAAAAGATGCAACAACAATTAGAGGACGTCTAACTTGTTTTTGCAGCAATTGTCATGTGATGTGATATGGCCAGAAGTTGTGATGAATGATGAATGACATATTGTGATGTATGAGATCATGTTCTTGTAATAGGAATCACGACTTGCATGTCAATGAGTATGACAACCGGCAGGAGCCATAGGAGTTGTCTTTATTTTTTGTATGACCTGCGTGTCATTGAAGAACGCCATGTAAATTACTTTACTTTATTGCTAAACGCGTTAGCCATAGAAGTAGAAGTAGTCATTGGCGTGACAACTTCATGAAGACACGATGATGGAGATCATGATGATGGAGATCATGGTGTCATGCCGGTGACAAGATGATCATGGAGCCCCGAAGATGGAGATCAATGGAGCTTTATGATATTGGCCATATCATGTCACTACTATATAATTGCATGTGATGTTTATTATGTTTATGCATCTTGTTTACTTAGAACGACGATAGTAAATAAGATGATCCCTTACAATAATTTCAAGAAGTGTTCTTCCCTAACTGTGCACCGTTGCTAAAGTTCGTCGTTTCGAAGCACCACGTGATGATCGGGTGTGATAGATCCTTATGTTCACATACAACGGGTGTAAGACAGTTTTACACATGCAAAACACTTAGGGTTAACTTGACGAGCCTAGCATGTACAGACATGGCCTCGGAACACGGAGACCGAAAGGTCGAACACGAGTCGTATGGAAGATACGATCAACATGAGGATGTTCAAGGATGATGACTAGTCCGTCTCACGTGATGATCGGACACGGCCTAGTCGACTCGGATCGTGTAACACTTAGATGACTAGAGGGATGTCTAATCTGAGTGGGAGTTCATTAAAATAATTTGATTAGATGAACTTAATTATCATGAACTTAGTCTAAAAACCTTTGCAAATATGTCTTGTAGATCAAATGGCCAATGCTCATGTCAACATGAACTTCAACGCGTTCCTAGAGAAAACCAAGCTAAAAGATGATGGCAGCAACTATACAGACTGGGTCCAGAACCTGAGGATCATCCTCATAGCTGCCAGGAAACAATATGTCCTAGAAGGACCGCTAGGTGATGCACCCGTCCCAGAGAACCAAGACATTATGAATGCTTGGCAGTCTCGTGCTGATGATTACTCCCTCGTTCAGTGTGGCATGCTTTACAGCTTAGAACCGGGGCTCCAAAAGCGTTTTGAGCAACACGGAGCATATGAGATGTTCGAGGAGCTGAAACTAGTTTTCCAAGCTCATGCCCGGGTCGAGAGATATGACGTCTCCGACAAGTTCTATAGTTGTAAGATGGAGGAAAATAGTTCTGTCAGTGAGCACATACTCAAAATGTCTGGGTTGCACAACCGCCTGTCCCAGCTGGACATTAACCTCCCGGACGAGGCGGTCATTGACAGAATCCTTCAGTCGCTCCCACCAAGCTACAAGAGCTTTGTGATGAACTACAATATGCAGGGGATGGTGAAGACCATTCCTGAAGTATTTTCCATGCCGAAGTCAGCAGAGGTTGAAATCAAGAAAGAACATCAAGTGTTGATGGTCAATAAGACCACTAAGTTCAAGAAGGGCAAGGGTAAGAAGAACTTCAAGAAGGACGGCAAAGATGTTGCCGCGCCCGGTAAGCCAGTTACCGGGAAGAATTCAAAGAATGGACCCAAGCCTGAGACTGAGTGCTTTTATTGCAAGGGGAAGGGTCACTGGAAGCGGAACTGCCCCAAATACTTAGCGGATAAGAAGGCCGGCAACACTAAAGGTATATTTGATATACATGTAATTGATGTGTACCTTACCAGTACTCATAGTAACTCCTGGGTATTTGATACCGGTGCCGTTGCTCATATTTGTAACTCACAGTAGGAGCTGCGAAATAAGCGGAGACTGGTGAAGGACGAGGTGACGATGCGCGTCGGGAATGGTTCCAAGGTCGATGTGATCGCCGTCGGCACGCTACCTCTACATTTACCTACGGGATTAGTTTTAAACCTTAATAATTGTTATTTGGTGCCAAGTTTGAGCATGAACATTGTATCTGGATCTCGTTTGATACGAGATGGCTACTCATTTAAATTCGAGAATAATGGTTGTTCTATTTATATGAGAGATATGTTTTATGGTCATGCCCCGATGGTCAATGGTTTATTCTTAATGAATCTCGAGCGTAATATTACACATATTCATAGTGTGAATACCAAAAGATGTAAAGTTGATAACGATAGTCCCACATACTTGTGGCACTGCCGCCTTGGTCACATTGGTGTCAAGCGCATGAAGAAGCTCCATGCTGATGGACTTTTGAAGTCTCTTGATTATGAATCATTTGACACATGCGAACCATGCCTCATGGGCAAGATGACCAAGACTCCGTTCTCCGGAACAATGGAGCGAGCAACCAACTTGTTGGAAATCATACATACCGATGTGTGCGGTCCAATGAGCGTTGAGGCTCGCGGAGGATATCGTTATGTTCTCACTCTCACTGATGACTTGAGTAGATATGGGTATGTCTACTTAATGAAACACAAGTCTAAGACCTTTGAAAAGTTCAAGAAATTTCAGAATGAGGTAGAGAATCAACGTGACCGAAAGATAAAATTCCTACGATCAGATCGTGGAGGAGAATATTTAAGTCACGAATTTGGTACACACTTAAGGAAATGTGGAATCGTTTTACAACTCACGCCGCCTGGAACACCTCAGCGTAACGGTGTGTCCGAACGTCGTAATCGCACTCTATTGGATATGTTGCGGTCTATGATGTCTCTTACCGATTTACCGCTATCATTTTGGGGATACGCTCTAGAGATAGCTACATTCACTTTAAATAGGGCACCGTCTAAATCCGTTGAAACGACACCGTATGAATTATGGTTTGGGAAGAAACCTAAGCTGTCATTTCTAAAAGTTTGGGGATGTGATGCTTATGTCAAGAAACTTCAACCTGAAAAGCTCGAACCCAAGTCGGAAAAATGCGTCTTCATAGGATACCCTAAAGAAACCATTGGGTATACCTTCTACTTAAGATCCGAGGGCAAGATCTTTGTTACCAAGAACGGATCCTTTCTAGAAAAAGAGTTTCTCTCGAAAGAAGTAAGTGGGAGGAAAGTAGAACTCGATGAAGTACTACCTCTTGAACGGGATAGTAGTGCAGCTCAGGAAAATGTTCCTGTGATGCCTACACCAACTGAAGAGGAAAATAATGATGATGATCAAGGTACTTCGGATCAAGTTGCTACTGAACTTCGTAGGTCCACAAGGACACGTTCCGCACCAGAGTGGTACGGCAACCCTGTCCTGGAAATCATGTTGTTAGACAACGGTGAACCTTCGAACTATGAAGAAGCGATGGCGGGCCCAGATTCCAACAAATGGCTTGAAGCCATGAAATCCGAGATAGAATCCATGTATGAAAACAAAGTATGGACTTTGACAGACTTGCCCGATGAACGGCGAGCGATAGAAAACAAATGGATCTTTAAGAAGAAGACGGACGCGGATGGTAATATTACCGTCTATAAAGCTCGACTTGTCGCTAAGGGTTATCGACAAGTTCAAGGGATTGACTACGACGAGACATTCTCTCCCGTAGCGAAGCAGAAGTCCGTCCGAATCATGTTAGCAATTGCCGCATACTATGATTATGAGATATGGCAGATGGACGTCAAAACGGCATTCCTTAACGAACATCTTAAGGAAGAACTGTATATGATGCAGCCGGAATGTTTTGTCGATCCTAAGAACGCTAACAAAGTATGCAAGCTCCAGCGATCCATTTATGGGCTGGTGCAAGCATCTCGGAGTTGGAACATTCGCTTTGATGAGATGATCAAAGCGTTTGGGTTTATGCAGACTTATGGAGAAGCCTGCGTTTACAAGAAAGTGAGTGGGAGCTCTGTAGCATTTCTCATATTATATGTAGATGACATACTCTTGATGGGAAATGATATAGAACTTTTGGACAGCATTAAGGCCTACTTGAATAAGTGTTTTTTAATGAAGGACCTTGGAGAAGCTGCTTATATATTAGGCATCAAGATCTATAGAGATAGATCGAGACGCCTCATAGGTATTTCACAAAGCACATACCTTGATAAGATTTTGAAGAAGTTCAAAATGAATCAGTCCAAGAAGGGGTTCTTGCCTGTATTGCAAGGTGTGAGATTGAGCTCGGCTCAATGCCCGACCATGGCAAAAGATAAAGAAGAGATGAGTGTCATCCCCTATGCTTCAGCCATAGGATCTATTATGTATGCCATGTTGTGTACCAGACCTGATGTAAACCTTGCCGTAAGTTTGGTAGGAAGGTACCAAAGTAATCCTGGCAAGGAACACTGGACAGCGGTCAAGAATATACTAAAGTACCTGAAAAGGACAAAGGACATGTTTCTCGTTTATGGAGGTGACGAAGAGCTCGTCGTGAAGGGTTACGTCGACGCTAGCTTCGACACAGATCTGGATGACTCTAAGTCACAAACCGGATACGTGTATATGTTGAATGGTGGAGCAGTAAGCTGGTGCAGCTGCAAGCAGAGCGTCGTGGCGGGATCTACATGTGAAGCGGAGTACATGGCAGCCTCGGAGGCAGCGCATGAAGCAATTTGGGTGAAGGAGTTCGTCAACGACCTAGGAGTCATACCCAATGCGTCGGGGCCGATCAAACTCTTCTGTGACAACACTGGAGCTATTGCCCTTGCCAAGGAGCCCAGGTTTCACAAGAAGACCAGGCACATCAAGCGTCGTTTCAACTCCATCCGTGAAAATGTTCAAGATGGAGACATAGATATTTGCAAAGTACATACAGATCTGAATGTCGCAGATCCGTTGACTAAACCTCTCTCGCGAACAAAACATGATCAACACCAGAACTCTATGGGTGTTCGATTCATCACTATGTAACTAGATTATTAACTCTAGTGCAAGTGGGAGACTGTTGGAAATATGCCCTAGAGGCAATAATAAAAGGATTATTATTATATTTCCTTGTTCATGATAATTGTCTTTATTCATGCTATAACTGTATTATCCGGAAATCGTAATACACGTGTGAATACATAGACCATAATATGTCCCTAGTAAGCCTCTAGTTGACTAGCTCGTTGATCAACAGATAGTCATGGTTTCCTGACTATGGACATTGGATGTCGTTGATAACGGGATCACATCATTCACATCATTAGGAGAATGATGTGATGGACAAGACCCAATCCTAAGCATAGCACAAGATCGTGTAGTTCGTTTGCTAGAGCTTTTCCAATGTCAAGTATCTTTTCCTTAGACCATGAGATCGTGTAACTCCCGGATACCGTAGGAGTGCTTTGGGTGTACCAAATATCATAACGTAACTGGGTGACTATAAAGGTGCACTACAGGTATCTCCGAAAGTGTTTGTTGGGTTGACACGGATCGAGACTGGGATTTGTCACTCCGTATGACAGAGAGGTATCTCTGGGCCCACTCGGTAATGCATCATCATAATGAGCTCAAAGTGACCAAGTGTTTGGTCACGGGATCATGCATTACGGTACGAGTAAAGTGACTTGCCGGTAATGAGACTGAACGAGGTATTGGGATACCGACGATCGAGTCTCGGGCAAGTAACGTACCGATTGACAAAGGGAATTGTATACGGGGTTGTTCGAATCCTCGACATCGTGGTTCATCCGATGAGATCATCGAGGAGCATGTGGGAGCCAACATGGGTATCCAGATCCCGCTGTTGGTTATTGCCCGAGAGCCGTCTCGGTCATGTCTACGTGTATCCCGAACCCGTAGGGTCTACACACTTAAGGTTCGGTGACGCTAGGGTTGTATGAATATGAGTATGCAGCATACCAAATGTTGTTCGGAGTCCTGGATGATATCCCGGACGTCACGAGGAGTTACGGAATGGTCCGGAGGTAAATAATTATATATAGGAAGTGATGTTTCGGCCATCGGGAAAGTTTCGGGGTCACCCGGTATTGTATCGGGACCACCGGAAGGGTCCTGGGGGTCCACCGGGTGGGGCCACCCATCCCGGAGGGCCCCAAGGGCCGAAGTGGGGAGGGGAACCAGCCCATAGTGGGCTGGTGCGCCCCCCTTGGCCCACCCCCTGCGCCTAGGGTTGAAACCGTAGGGTGGGGGAGGGGGGGGGGGGGGGGCGCCCCACTTGGCTTGGGGGGTACTCCAGCCCCTTGGCCGCCGCCCCCCTTGGGAGATTGGATCTCCCAGGGCCGACGCCCTCCCTAGGGGGCCTATATAAAGGGAGGGGGGAGGGGGCAGCCGCGCCCCTGAAGTTCTGGCGCCTCCCTCCCCCTACTACACCTCTTCCTCCTCCGTCACGTGCTTGGCGAAGCCCTGCCGGAGTGCTGCTCTTCCACCACCACCACGCCGTTGTGCTGCTGTTGGAGCCATCATCATCAACCTCTCCTTCCCCCTTGCTGGATCAAGAAGGAGGAGACGTCATCCGCTCCGTACATGTGTTGAACGCGGAGGTGCCGTCCGTTCGGCGCTAGGATCTCCGGTGATAGGATCATGACGAGAACGACTACTTCAACCCCGTTCTTTTGAACGCTTCCGCTCGCGATCTACAAAGTGGTATGTAGATGCATCTCCCATGACTCGTTGCTTAGATGAACTCATAGATGGATCTTGGTGAAACCGTAGGAAAAATTTTAATTTTCTGCAACGTTCCCCAACACACCGGTGGTCAGCAGTTGGTAAAGTGTGTTCTCCTAGGCCAATGAAAATGTCTGTAGTCGAGAAAACCATGCCCAGGGCATGGGGCCTGCATATAGAAGCAAAATTCACAGAGATCGGCCCGAATATTTTTGAGGTTCACTTTGGGTCGGAGGGAGATTACAAGCATGTGCTCTTCAACGGACCGTGGCAGTTTGATTTCAGTGTTCTCATTATGAAGGAGTATGAGGGTGGTAGACGGCCGTCTGAGATGGTTTTCGACATGATTGATGTGTGGGTGAGAGTTACAGATCTACCACCAGACAAGAGAACAAAAGAGTTTGGAAGTGCATTAGGAAATTGGCTTGGGGAGATAGTGAGGGTTGATGTGGACAAGGAAGGATTTGTGAGGGGACAAAATTTGAGGGTTAGAGCAAAGATTTCAGTGTTTGAGCCACTTGTCAGGGGTTTCTATTTGAAGAAGTATAAGGAGGATGAGGACAAGACTTGGTTTGACTTTTACTATGAAAAGATCCCGCACTTTTGTTTTGACTGTGGTAGACTGGTGCATGTTAACGGGAGCTGTGATCCACCTGTTGATACGTCACAGCAATGGGGGGGGGGGGGCTGGCTTAGAGCCTCATCGGGGAGAAACGCTTCGAACAAAGATGGATCAATGGCGGGGGCGAGCAATAGAAACTTTAGTCAGGGGAGTTCTCACACTGGTGAGACTGCCAGCAAGAATAGGGAGCATCCCAGAGTACGTGAGAATCCAACCAAAAGAAATCTGCAAGCGGAATTTTCACGCACCTCCGACGGTCGCACTGGTGACCGCCCGAGGAACTTAGGGGGGGGATGTGTCCAGCCCGAATAAAGATAAAGACAAGAATGACGTGGATGAAGGAAAGGATCTCCGGGAGAAGCTGGAAGAGCGTAGAGAGAAAGATTTAAGAGAGAAACTGATGGACTCATCCGCGCGCAGATCGGGAGCAATACGGTATTCAACAGAAAAGCAGCAACAGCGGGACATGAGCAGCTACCCGGGGGGGCGTACCACGCGCTTCGGCCATACCGGGCAGCATGCAGAAGCGGGTCGGAGCAACCCACTGGGGGGATCCGACATGCATGGCACCCGTGACAGACGTAGGGGTCACTATGTGCGTTTTAACAGAAGGGAGAATGTGGAGTCCCACCGCAATGGCGCTTATTATGGAAGAGAAAATGTGAGCAGAAAGAGGGGGCCAAAGCAGGTTTGGGTGGCAAAGGGTGATCTCAAAAGGTATGGAGATGAGGATGGGTTCATTCACGAAACGAGGCAGAAGACTACCTCGGTGTTTGATCGTATCCATGACGTAGATGACAAAGCGGCGAGCCCTGGATCACGGGGCCGCCGAGACCAATGAATCTCCTAGCGTGGAACTGTCCAGGCTTGGGGTTGGACTCGACAGTTGGTGAATTACGGGACCTTATACGGTCATACAACCCAGCGGTGGTTTTCCTTAGTGAAACAAAAAAAAATCTGAAAAAGCAATGGAGAGATTGCAATGGAGTTTGGGTTTCAGGAATGGAGTAGCGGTGAGCTGCAAAGGCAGAAGTGGGGGGCTTGCTTTGTGGTGGAGAGAACACATCCAGGTTTCTGTTCGGCCCTGGTGCCAATATTTTATCGATGCTGAAGTTATGTGGGAGGACAAACATTGTAGGATCACTGGATTCTATGGTGAGCCTCGCACGGAGCTCCGGAAGAAATCTTGGGATGCTTTGCGGTACCTCAGAGCGCAGGACCATCTCCCATGGATGTGTGTAGGAGATTTTAACGAAGCCATGTTCCTTTCGGACTAGGTTGGAGGGAATCAGTGAAGCTTTACACAGATGGAGGCTTTTAGAGACTGCCTTGCCGACTGCGGCTTGGCGGATCTTGGCTTTTCTGGGTACCCATATACATGGGATAACAAGCGAGACGAACAGGAAAATATTCAGGTCCGGTTGGACAGGGCCACATGCACTGATAGTTTTTTGAGTATGTTCCCGGAGACAACAGTTGAACACATTTTAACGGAAGAATCAGATCATCAGGCCCTTCTAGTCCGTGTGCTGGAGACGGCTCCTAGTCACACGGGTGGGGGGACCGAGGCCTTTTCGTTTTGAGGAGGCATGGATCAGGCATGAGAAGTATGAAGAGATGATCGCTGCGGCCTGGGACGTGGCGAATGATGGTGGGGAGGGTTTAGCGGCTGTATGGCAGAAACTAAGCAGCATGACCGGATCGATGCAGCGGTGGGCGCGGGAGGTTTTTGGGTCCATCAGGAAGCAGATAAAGTTGCTGAAGGCGCAGCTCCTAGAAGCGAAGGAAAGGGCCTTGGCGACGGGGTACCAGCAGGAAGTGAGAGATTTAGAAGAGCAGTTGAGGGAGGTTTTCGAGCGTGAAGAAATTATGTATCGGCAACGATCTAGGGTGGACTGGTTACAAGCTGGTGATCAAAACACGAGGTATTTCCAAAACAGGGCATCGCACCGGAAAAGAAAGAACACGATCAAGAGGCTGCGAAGGGAAGACGAGTCTCTTTGCACGAGGATGAAGATATGAGGGCTATGGCGGCTGAGTTTTATGAGAATCTGTTCACTTCCGAGGGGTCAGTGGGCGCGGATGTTCTGTTGCAGAACATTCAGGTAGCTGTCACTGAGAGCATGAACACAGCCCTAACGGCCCCGATTTAGGACAAGGAGGTAGAGACAACTCTCTTCAAAATGGGGCCCACAAAGGCTCCTGGGCCTGATGGACTACCGGCGCTTTTTTTCCAGCGACACTGGTCGCTTCTTAGAGAGGATGTGTGCAGAGAGGTCCGGGATTTTTTGAGCGGTGCTACGACTCCACAAGGCTTTAATGCTACTGTCATTGTGATGATTCCAAAGGTAAACTCTCCGGAACTGCTATTTCAGTTTAGGCCTATTAGCCTGTGCAATGTTTTGTACAAAATTGCCACAAAGGTGTTAGCTAATAGGCTCAAAGTGGGTTTTGCTACGGGATGGATAGATATGATCATGAGATGTGTAACAACAACGAGCTTTACTGTCAAACTGAATGGAGGCTTTTCCCGGTGTTTCTTTCCTTCTCGAGGTCTCAGACAGGGTGATCCCTTGTCTCCTTATTTGTTTCTCTTATGTGTTGAGGGTTTCTCTGCTCTGCTGAGGAAAGCACAGGCTGATAACAATCTAAAAGGTGTGAAGTTTGGGAGCACTGGCCCCCATGTAACACACCTTCTGTTCGCTGACGATAGCATTGTTTTGTTGGAGGGTACAAGAGAGAACATGGAGACTTTGAGGGACATTCTTACTTTGTATGAAGCAGCCTCGGGCCAGAAGGTGAACTTGCAGAAATCATCTATTTTTTTCGGGAAGGGCTGTCTTGACACAGCAAAGGATGAACTAAAGACTGTATTGGGGGTCTCGTCAGAGGCGCTCAGTGAGAGATACTTGGCCCTTCCGACACTGGTCGGACGATCTAAGGATGGTTCTTTTCAGTATGTTGCTGAGAGCTCGAAAGGGAAATGCAGTGGATGGAAGGGGCAGGGCCTTTCCAAAAAGGCAAGGGAAGTGCTTATAAAGTCGAGACTCCAAGCTGTGCCAACATTCACCATGAGTTGTTTCCTCCTCTCAAAGAAGATGTGCGGGAATCTGAATTCTATTTCGTCTAAATTCTGGTGGGGAGAAAAAGATGGTGAAAGAAAGGTACACTGGGTTGCCTGGCAGAAAATGTGCAGCGCTAAGAGAGATGGGGGGCTTTGGTTTCGAGATCTAGAAGCGTTTAATCAAGCACTCCTTGCAAAACAGGCGTGGAGGATCCTGCAGTGCCCGGACTCGTTGTGTGCGAGGGTTCTCAAGGAACGTTACTTCAGACATGACTCTATTATGTCTGCTACCTGCCCATCCTCAGCCTCATATACTTTCAAAAGTATTCTACACGGCCGAGACCTACTGAGGGAGGGGCTGGTGTGGAGAATTGGAGATGGGTCAAAAGTAAGCATACACCATGCAAACTGGATCACAAGGAGTGGATCTATGAAACCGTTGGGACAAACTTTCATCCCGGGGGTGACGAGGGTGGCGGATCTTCTGAATACGGAGGGCAGTACCTGGAATCACCAAAGAATTATGGAGATGTTTTCGCCTGATGATGCCTCGGATATTATGCAGATTGCTGTAGGAGGGGCGGGGAGGGAGGACTACCAGGCATGGAATTTCACAAAAAATGGTTCTTTCTCAGTGAGATCGGCCTATCATCTAAAAATGGCTATGAAACGAGCTAGCTCCGGAAGGCCGGAGTCTTCGAGCTCAGTGGACAAGCACAAAGGCTATACTGCTCTCTGGGACACAAACGCTCCGGGGAAAGCAAAGATACACTTTTGGAGGCTCATTTTGAATGGGCTCGCAGTAGGTTCGGAGCTTCATAGGAGAAGGATAAAAGCTGGGGTTTTTTGTGTGGCCTGTGGAAGAGAGGAAACAAACTATCACCGATTTTGGGGGTGCCCACATTCAAGTCTATATTGGCAGCTAGTTCAATCAGAGAAGGGAGTCATGGTGGCGAACCCACCGTGTCAGTTCGACTCCCAGAGAGAGCTAGTTCGCTGGCTTCTCAAGTGGATAGCAGGAGCATCTGATGAAGAGAAGGAGGCAACGATACAATCTATCTACGGATTGTGGTTGGCAAGAAATGAAGCGCGGGATGGAAAAAGAATAAAGCCTCCGCATGAAATTTTGGCTACAGTTTTCGCATATATAGAGGAATGGAGCAAGGTGCATCCCAAAGTGAGCAACAGACCAGTTCATATCGAGAAGCAGAGATGGGAACCTCCAGACGAAGGTTGGCTCAAAGTTAACTCTGATGGAGCAACGGCTAAAGGAGGGAGGAAATCGGGCGGAGGAGCGGTGATCAGGGATGACATGGGTGCTTTCAGGGCAGGTATGTGCCACCATTTCCCTGGTGTTGTCGATCCCGAGATGGCAGAACTGTTGGCATGTCAGCGGGCACTTCAGGTGGCGAGAGACATGGATGCGCTGAGGGTTCATGTGGAGCTGGATTTGCAGAGTGTGGTTCATATGCTACAACAGCAAACAAAGAACCTGTCAGCAGCCGGGCCGATAGTGGAGGAGATCAAGGGCTTGTTACGTCTGTTCACTAAGTCCTGGGTGACTTGGGTTCATCGTTCGGCAAATGGTGTCGCGCATAAATTTGCTAGAGTTGGTGTGGGTGACGAGTTATGTAATGTGTGGTTCGGTGCTCCACCAAACTTTGTTCTTGACGTTGTATCGGATGAGATTCCGAGCTACGCAAGTTAAATAAAGCGACATGGTTGACCCTAAAAAAAAAAGACTACGGGGCTGTTTGGATCACGCCCTAGCAAGCCCTGCCAAAATTGGCACGCCAAAGTTTTGGCAAAGGATTTTGCCGCCGAGATCTCGCCAGCGTGCGGGCGTAGAAACTGAATGGACTGACCAAAATATTGGCGTGGTTCCAAATCTCTGGTGCTGATCCAAACGACGCCCGTGGTAGCGGTCAACAACCAAAAAATTGGTACAACACCTGTGTAGTCACTAGGGCGAGGAACATGCTCGCTCTTGTGGAACTGCCATAGCTCATACGCTGGCAGACAAGCGTATCGTGCCGTTGCTGGGTTGCAGATGTACGAATAAAGTGAACCACTAGTCTTGAGGAGAAGGAGGCCGTCGCGATATAGGGGAGCACAAAAAATGAGCCGTGCCGAAACAGAGGACGCCAGAACCCAGAAGACAGGTCCGTCATGAGCTCCGCGTGGCGGCGCCGATGGGGCGAAGGAGGAGGATTCGTTATCATTCCCAAAGTTGTTGGTGAAGAAGGAGGGAAGAAGTAGGGGAGGACGAGCTTGTGGCTGTTGATGATGGCGCCCCACGCGCAGCAGTCTCCCCGGGACTCGGTGAGCGTGCGGCAAGGGAGGCGGCGGAGGATGTCGACAAGCACGTCGTAGGCTTAGCACACGCCGTTACTCTCATCGTCACCCCAGTCCATCTGGCGTCCGGCAGTTGTGCAGATCGATCAACTTGGGTAAGGCGCCGATCGAGGGATCGGTGGGGAGCAACGAAGATAATTACAAGAGTAGTCTTGCTAAGTCTCAGTCGACCGAGACTTATCGAAGTCTCAGTCGATGTTATATCACTTGACTGAGACTTGCTTAAACCTCAGTCGATTGAGACCTAGCTACACCCTTGCAGGAGAGGTGGCGGCGATCGACCGAGTTGTAGAAAACTAGAAATTGGACTTGCAGCCAGCAAGATCCTGACCGTCCGTAGCTAGCAAGATCCAGCAAGATTCAGAGAGGCCAATCATCCATTCTGCTAAAGAAGAGAACCAACTGAACATTCCAAATCCCCTGCACCACAAACTGGCAGACTCTGCATTTCTGTTTGTGCTTCGTTGCAGTCCTGCTGCTTGGCACACGGGTGGCAGCCTCGGCGGGTGCTGATCTCCCCAGTGTCGTTAGAGACCAACGAGTGGCTGATCCTGGCGTGGGTTAGCATGGTGGCTGGCAACCTGTCCCTGCTGCGGTCGGCGGCGAACCTGATTGTGTGCGAGCAGGCGAGCCGATCCTAGCAGTTCGGCTACACCCTCTCCTTTTTCAGCCACTTCTAGTTCGGCTTCCCGGCGATGCTTATCGTCACCAGCATCGGCCTGCTGCTCATCAAGAGCAACTGGCCAAGAGAGATACTGAAGATGATCACCAAGAGAAACATGTACAATCTGGAGTAGGTGCTATCACAATCAATAAAGTAAAAAAGCGGTGTATATTTGTTCAGTATTAGTTTTTTTTTTGAGTAACTGTTCAGTATTAGTAATGTATTGGATGGTACACATTGCAATCTGTTGACTGACCAAGTGGGCTCTGTCCCCACATGCCATCCTCGAAGGCCCAAGGCAGCCCATGTGCAACCTTGGTCCATCTTCATCATGCCTGTTCTTCCTTGTAGATCGAGTTACACGCTACGAGGCAGGTCACCAACCATAATGGGAATACGGTAGTTTAGTCGCCGGAAGCGCATCAACATAGCATGGGCGGTAAGGGAACGCAGCGCCGATGCCATGGGCATTCGAGCAAGGGTTCCTAAGGAGCTCATAGCCTAAATATTGCATTCTCGTGGTCCTAATATGATATGCTGTAACAGCGCCATGGGTTTGGAGGAGCACGACTTCCTTATGCGGGTGTAATCCTATGATCTTGTAATCCCGTGATATGCTTTCTGAACTTTCATGTAGGTCGATGAAGTTGTCCGAGTCCGAGTCCCAAGAGGACTCAAAGCTCTCTTGACTTTCAAATCTGTCATCTTCATCCTCGTGAGCAGCATCTTCTTCACTGAGACCATCATCATCAACATTATTGGTTGTACCATCGAAGCCACCATCCGCCTCATGGATGTCTTTTGCTTCGTCGTTTTCATCGTTCCCATCACGATCATCAGTTGTGTCGCTCTGGCCATCCTCCTCATCATACATGAAATCCTCAATGCTATAAGGTTCAAACAAGCTAGCAATTGCTTGGTTGTTTCCGACGGCCTTCCATGGCACTCTAGGCTTAGTCCATTGTGGTATTTCGTGACTAAGCTCTGCTTGATGTGCTAGCATCCACTCCACCCGACCATCCTCTGATTCTATCAGTGTCCATACCCTTAGTTGGATTTTGTCGTGTGCCACATAGTGAACCCCTCTCTCGTAACTCGCTACGACAGAGCTCTCGAGCAACTTTGACCAACTTGTGTGTTCATCAATATAAGTTTTACCTGGTAATTGGGCCATGTTGTACACACCCTCCGAGTTGCGCAGGATCAAAAGGATGTGGTTCCAGCAATGTACGTAGAGCGACCCCTGCCAGTACTCGGCCGACTTCCATATTTTCACGTGACTAGGGTGTGGCGCGATCACCATGTCATAGAGTTTCCTAGGGGCGGAATGCCCCGGCACAAACTCCCGGTTCACCCATTGATTGGTCTGTGACGAGAACACCAATATAGAGATCACATCTGACGGTGGTGTTGTATTAAAATCTCTTACAAAATCAAAATGATATGTGATTTCTATCTCCTCTTGGTCTTCTTCAGCTAGGTTCTCTTCTTCAAACAATATAGGCAAGTGCAGCTGCTCCAAATTAACGTGGACCCAAGTTTGTGGCTGGGTCTTTTCATCTGGTAGGATCTTTCCCTTTGGAAGGAGGAAAACCTCATGGTGCCGCGACACGGCCGGGTCGAAGGCGAGGAACATGCCCTCGACCAATGGCCACGTCTCCTTCTCTGGCAATGGCGGCAGGTGAGCGATTCGCCCCGTGGCTGGGTTGCACACGTAATGATGATGCTGTGACCTGTTCTTGAGGAGAAGGAGGCCGTTGCAATAGTGAAGCACGTATAAGGTGTCATGCCGAAAGAGAGGACGCCGAAAGACAGGCCCGTTGTGAGCTCCACGTAGCTGTTCCGAGCGCGCCGGCCCGGACGGGGCGAAGAAGGAGGACTTATTGTCACATCCGTAGTTGGTGGTGAAGATGCCGGGGAACGGGCCCGGGGGGAAGAAGTGCGGGAGGAGGAGCCTGTGGGCGTCGACAATGGCGCGCCACGCACGGCAGACGCGCCAGGACTCGACGAGCGGGCGGCAGGGGAGACGACGGAGGATGTCGAGGAGCACGTCGTAAGGGAAGCAGATGCCGTTGCCGTCGGTCCCGTCCATCTGGCCGGCTGCCGGGCGGGCGCTGTTGGACTCGCAGAGGGCACTGATGGATGGAGAGCGTCGAAGGCGAGGGCGATCGATGAAGTTTCGTTGGTAATAGTACTCGGCGTAGATATATAGAGAGTCTCTCCATAGTCAATCCTAGGTTGAATTGCGAGTTGATTCGGATCGCCCTGCAGCCCTACGTACGTGTTCAAGTCTAACACCACATGGTCCTGCTGTTAATCTCTGAACTTATTTTTTGTACATAAATATTTTTGGGTCCGAATAACTGCCACACGTGTGGCGTCGATAGGAACCCGCCCGCACGCCTCGTGCGGTATAGACGGGGATCGGCCCGCACGACCACGTCCGAGCGCACAAAAGCATGGCCCGCACGTCCGGTGTGTGGCAACCCCGCCCGCACTGCCCCGTCCGGGCCAGAAGACCGGCTGCCCGCACGACCCAGCCGATCCACGCCTCCGATCCATCCCCTCTCTCGTACGCCGCCATCGTCCCCCACCTCTCGAACCCCGACATCCGTCGCCGGCCATCCCTGGTTGCCATGGCAACCAGGGCAGATCCGTAGGGCGCTCCGACCCCAAACCACACCCTAACCCTCCCCATCCCTAGCCCCCCACTCCAATCCAGCCCTCCAGACACGATCAGCTAAAACCAGGTGAAAATTCTCGATCTCGTCCTTCCCTCTCATCCTTAAGGCTGAAAATCTCCCGATCTTGTACTGGGTCCATACTATAGGGGTAGAACACTGCATGGTTCACTGTATATTCGCAATTGCCAGGCAGAATACACCAGATCTGCCATGTACTACGTTTGAGGTTAACTTAGGTGCCTAGTTTAGGCACTTAAGTAGTTGGGTATGAAATGGATGAGTAGGAATCCCTAAAAAAGGGCAGCAAGGATGATTTTTTGAATGAAGAGGGTGGGAAAAAATAATTGCCACTTGTGTGTAACGACAGTTGCCACTTATGTATGATGACAATTGCCACCTATTTTGACCTGTTGCTTGCCATCCCTATCTTCCATGTGCAAGCAGCAGAAGAATACAATTCTTGTGGATTATTGATGCGTTTTTGATCATCCAGTGATTGAGAACATGTCGGAAAAGAATCGAGACGCGGAAAGGATGAATCGCGAAGGTGGCGCTGATGCTTGGGGTTCTCAAAGGCCAGAAACACCGCCTTGGGATGCAGCAGAGTATAGTCAATTCATCTCTGCAGGGCCGTTGCTGCCACTACTAGAACAGTATGCAGGCGTAGGTATGATGCGTGGTAACAAAAAGAAGAGAGCAGTTGCCAACTTCGCAACGATGAAGATGACATTCTACTTATGTCCTACACTCCCATTTTTTTGCAGGTTCTTATGACCAAAACACTCTCAGGGGGCCCCCCATGGCAAGTTCAGTCACAAGGCGCTAACACTGACATATGTACGGGCAACCAACCTCAACTAGCTAGTATGGCTAATCAAGGTAATGCAAAACCAAAAAAACACATACTGCTGTGGACGTGAAAAATGGACATGCAAAAAAAACTGGCAAGAGGACTCACAAGTTATCACGGGTGAAAATGCAGAGCCTTCATGCAGCACGTGGCATCAACCAGCACCCATGTACCTGCCATCGACGTCATACACAGGTCAGTCCATAAAAAAAGTGAAGTTGCGGATGTTCAATTAGCAGAAGGGGCATAGTTGGCAGCTCCAAATTGCCATGACTGGACTTCTACAATTGCCGTGAATTTAAAACTACATTTGCCATCCCTGGACAACTGTTGTTGCCATCAGTGGACACTTGCAATTGCCATGGAGAAACAACTGCAGTTGCCATGCCAGAGCAACTACAGTTGCCATGTCATCGCAACTGCAGTTGCCATGGAGGAACAACTGCGGTTGCCATGCCGATGCAACTATAGTTGCCATGCCAGTAAAACTGCAGTTGCCACATCAGGGGCGACTGCAGTTGCCGTGCTAGCACAAACTGCAATTGCCATGAATTGACCAACCACTACTATGCTTACAGCGTATTACGCTGGTGGTGACACGGCAAACGTCTCGTGGCAAGCTTCACAAATTGCGGGTGGAGCACGACATTTTGGTGTCACAGACCACACAAGATGGCCAAATGCAGCACAACAAGGTAAGGAAAAAAATTGAACCACAAAAAACAACACTACATTTGTTGTTTGTAGTTTTTTGTAGGCAAAACAATAGTTGCCATGTTTGTTGAACAGTACCTGCCATGACTGGACAGCTACAGCTGCCACACATGTCCACACGCAGTCTCACGGCTTGCTGTTTGAAAATATGTCGTGCCAAATCAATCGAAGATGGTGTGATCCGTTGTGATACACATCTTATTCAACCAAAAAATCTTACTCTCGTGCTTGTTTTTTCTATTACAGAACCTACAACTACAGTGAACAGCGGCGCGGGGACATCTACCGCGGGGAGCTATGAGCGCACGGAAGACGCGTTCCACCAGCCAGCAGACTGTCATGCCGCAAACAATTTCGAGTCAGAGTCGGGAATGGCAATCATTCCAGCAATGCCGACGAGCACCCCTTTGAACACAAGCACTAGCAACACTCGAGTAGATGGAACTGCCGCCGATACTGAAGCGAATGATGAAACTGATGACGACGCACAAGAGGATGAAGATGGTGGGCAATCCGAGATCGTGGTACCTCAGCCACCATACATTGGGCAGAGATTTGGATCGTTCGCAGAAGCAAAGGAATACTACCAGGCATACGCAAAGTTCCATGGATTTGCGGTCAACACCGAGTACCATAGGAAAATTAAGAAAACTAATGAGTACAGCAGAGGTGAGATGAGGTGCCACAAGGCACGGAGGAACAAGAAGGTGAAAGGTGCTGCGGCTGTCGTTCCGGAACGAAAAAGAGGAATCATTCTCAAGACAGGATGCCCTGTCCGGTGTAAGCTAAACGTAGATGGAACACAGTATGTGGTCACTGAATATTTTGACGAGCACAACCACAGTCTCATAAAGAAGTTCGACCTGGTCAAATTTCTGACCGCCCACAGAGGATTCACCCCCGTCAAAAGGAAATTCGTAAAGCTGCTACATGACTGTAATGTCGGTCCATCAAGAATGGTACAGATACTATCTCTCATCCACAGCAAAAAGGGGACTCTGAGTAGCATGCCGTACATATCAGCTGACGTCACAAACCTACAGGCCAAGTACCGTAGAGAGAGCAAGTTGGCAGACATAGAGGCCACAATAGCCTACTTCGATGCGAAAGCAAAGGAAGATCCAGATTTCTTCTACAGGATAAGGTTGGACAATGAGGACCGTGTCAGGAACATGTATTGGGTGGATGGTGCTGCAAGGAGAGCCTACAAACATTTCCGAGATTGCATTTCATTCGACGCGACGTACCTCACCAATATGTACAAGATGCCATGCGCTCCGTTCATAGGAATAAATAACCACAATCAGTCGTTGCAGTTCGAATGCGGCCTCGTCTGGAACGAAGACACAGATGGGTACGTTTGGCTGTTCAAGACCTTCTTGGAGTGCATGGATGGACTTGCTCCGATGAACATAATAACGGACCAAGATTTCAGCATGCGTGCAGGCATAGAGGAGGTCTTTCCGTTGGCAGTGCACAGGCACTGCAGGTGGCACATTATAAAGAAGGCTGAGGAGACGCTAGGACCGTTCTTTGCCGACCGTCCAGAGCTGCACAAGGCATTCGAGCTATGCGTGGACCACAGCTTGACGGTGGAGGAGTTTGAAAGGAGCTGGATGGCCATGACTGAAACACTTCAAGTCCAGGACAACGAGACTCTTGTTAGCCTGTGGGAGAAGCGAATGTACTGGGTGCCGGCCTACTTCATGCAGTGCTTCTTCCCCTTTCTGCAGACTACGCAGCGCAGCGAGGGGTTCAATGCTGTTTTAAAGCGGTACGTCAGCCCTGGCAACTCATTGCTACAGTTTGCCAAGCAGTACACAGCTTTGCAACAAAAAATTCTGGGATCTGAGCTACAGCAAGAAGCGACCACAGCCCTAAAGCAGCCAAAATTGTTAACGTATTTACCGATGGAGAGGCAAATGAGCAAGATATACACCAACAAGATCTTTAACAAGTAAGTCAGTTGCATTACAGTCTTATTTGCATAAAAAGCACCAAGTCAGTAGGGGCCTTATAGAGTGCAATGCAGTTGCCATGACATGCAGCTGCCATGTTTAATGAAATACTGTTTGCCATGCTTACTCAGATGAAGTTGCCATGTTAAAATGAAAATTTTGTTTTGGCATACTTGCTCGGGTGCATTTCCCTTGTTGAATGAAGTGCAGTTGCCATGTTTTATGCGCTGTGCTTCCATTGGAGCATGTTGGCATGCAAATGCCAATGTCAAAAAATGCTAAAAAAATGTTATATTGGCGACACATATGCTGAAATGCAGTTGCCATGTTTAATGAAATGCATCTGCCCTTTTTTTGAAATGCAATTGACATGTTTACTCAGCTGTAGATGCCATGTTTAATAAAAATGCAGTTGCCATGTTTTATGCAATGTGCTTCCATTGGGGAATGTTGGTGTGGAAATGACGATATCCAGTTGAAAATGTACTGCAATTGCCATGTCTGTTGTACTGCAATTGCCATGTATGTTGTAATGCATTTGCCATGTGTAGTGTACTGCATTTGCCATGTTCAACGTAATATATTTTCCATGTTCAATGAACTATGTTTGCCATGTTCAAACAAAATGTATTTCTATTTCCATGATAACATAAGGGTGTACAAGAAAAAGATCGCACGAAAGTTTAACAGAAAACACACAAAACTTGCAGATTCTAGGAAGAAATAAAGCGTGCCAGCATGTTCACGGCTTTCCGGGTGGACGAACATACGTTCAAGGTGTGTTGTATTTTGGGCATGTCAGATTCAGAACCTGAAGACGCGGACAAAGGAAGGAACTACTTCGTCAGAGCCTCGATAGGCGAAGGCGAGTACTACTGCCAATGCTGCAAATTCGAACTGGACGGCATTGTGTGCTGTCACATACTAAAAGTCATGGACATGAACGCTGTGACACGCATGCCCCGCCATTTCATAAGGTGGCGATGGACTTGGGACGCTGATGACGCGTTGGCGCCGCAGACAACACACGCAGTTCTGGCTGTGCATGACGAGAGACCTGAGTCAACCATGGAAGCCATGAGGCACGTTGTGCTGACAAAGAACTATGCTGAGCTAATTGATGAAGCGTGCAAGAGTGATGACACAGCGAGAGTCGCAGAAAAACACAGGAAGGCACTGAAAAGAGAGCTTGATGAGATCAAAAAGAGGAAAGCCGAGGAAGCCTTACACCGGTTCCCCCGCACATCAAGTGTGCCTTCATCCACGGGGCCATCGTCTGAAAACTCGGAGATAGGATCTGGAATAGCAAGCACACAAACCCAGGTCAGGAACCCACCCCGTTCCATCACAAAGGGTCGTCCGAGAGAGATAAGGTACAAGTCGGGACTGGAGATTCAAGCAAAACACAAGAAAACGAAGAAAGGGGCGGGCAATCCATAAGCAAAAATTGGGGCGCTGTGACATGGTCCATGTGGACATTTTGTTTTGTACCCCTATACGATGGGATTTTTTTAAATTGGGAGAATGACTCTTGAGGGGGGACAGAAGTAGAAGGAAAATTCATTGAATGGATAAATGCATTTGCCATGTTATGGGTACTTAATCTGCCATGTTATGTGTAGTTAATCTGCCATGCTATTTTATACCAAAATATGCCATGCTATTTTATACTAGATAAGCCATGCTATTTTATACTGAATATGCCATGCTACTTTATACTAAATATGCCATGTTAGTTGTACTGGATCTGCCATGTTAGTTGTACTGGATTTTCCATGTAAGTTGTACTGGATCTGCCATGTTATTTATGTTGTATCTGCCATGTTAGCTGTACTGAAAATTTCCGGATGCTTTTTGTAATGACTCTGCATGGCATATATCCCCATGACAAATACGACGCGGTTTAGAAGCACGTAGTGTGTTGTGTGCAATGTATGGGAAAACAAGTTGGAAAAAAAGCGTAAACGTGCATAAACCGCAGCAAAGGTTATGGCTACATGATAAACCTACCCAATGCTAGCCGGTGCAATTAGCGATGAAAGAGAACAAGCAAAACAGCCAAAAATGAAAAAATGACGATGACTTTCACTAACCATGTCTGTTGAACTACATTTGCCATCTTTTTTTTGAAAACATCGCAGATGCATTCGAAACAGCAAAAAACGATGCTAGAAACGACGAAACCACTGTCGTAATGATAAACATAAAAACAGATTTGATGTAACGCCTAAAATAGGTTCACGTCCACACATGTATTACAGAAAACACTAAAAATGTCGCTAACACGCCACCATTACATAGTAGGCTACACGAAGTTGCAGTCATAACGTAGCACACAAAAACATAGTTTTCGACAAAGAACAGAGAGATAGTACCTTACATTCCTCAACAACAGAATGTAAGGTGTGCGTCTGGTGTGTAACGCCACGTGATCACTTGTACTTCTTGATGACTTGCTTGACAGCTTCCTCCACGAACTCGCATGCTCCGGACCGCTTGTTGAAATCTTCATTCGTCAGCCAGTTCCATGTGCAGATTTTTCGGAGCTCAACGACTGTTGCATCTGTGATAGCGGGGACAATTCTGCCTTCCCACTTTGCAAAGTATTCCAGCGCGTGAAAGCCACAGTCCGTCCTGCATGAGGAAAAAGAGTTCAGGTGAACACGCAAAATGGACAGCTGCAGCAAAGATGGACTTCAGTTCAGATGTGTCAACAAAAAAAGAGGGGGTGGATTGATGTAAAAATGGCACATGAAGGAGCAGGTTAAAAGAAATTACGTGTTCCCTTACTTCACAGTCGCCACGTACTCAGTCGGGAAATGCCTGATCTGGACCTTTGAATGTTCGTAGTGACGGTTCCAAGTCTCTTTGAGGTTCTTGATGAAGAATTCGGCATGCGTAGTAAGGTCTGCATCAGCTTCCGAACGGATTGAATCAAGCACCTCGATACGTTGGTTCTTCAGGTCAAGACAGACCGCATAGTGGTGACCGCACTTGTCGTGTCGGTCGTGTGGTGAAAGCTCCTGGAACATGGGGAACATGACCTGCATTTAAAAAAGTGAAGAAATGAGATACAAAGTTTACATAAAAGAACAACAGAGGGACAAAAAAAGTTAGAATCACGTAGAATGTTTGATTATGGGTGGGAGTAGTTGAAAGAAAGTTGCGGTCCATTGTATGAACAAAATGATCCATGTATTTTACTATCAAGTTGCCACATAGTTTGCACGGGGATGCAAAAAATCAAGAAGTCAGTGTGCACGGCAACTGTTGCCACATGAAAACTTCTGCCACACAAACACAAGTACAGGTTCTGGCAAAAAACCACGCCATGTGAAAAAACGGTGCAGATAGGAAAGGAGTACTCACATATTTCTTCAGTGTGAGCTTGAAGTCACCGTGTTGTGCAAAATTGTTCCTCAGGATTTTGTGGTGGAAGTCACCATCCCATATTTTGCAGGTCACACTGTAATGCATGATTATCTTGTCGGCGCATACATTGGTGTGATTGTTGATGTAGTCGATCCCGCATGCAACTACATTCATCGACATTTTTCCATTTGGCCTCACGGACTCGGCAAGATCACCCAGGTCGACGTACGTCGCTCCGCACTGAATGACTTTCGTTCTGTCCAAACATGAGCTGTATGAAAACGATATAGCATGGAAGAATCATGCCTACTAAGTAAAAAAAAACATGAAAGAACTAAAACGTTAGCGGACCATTTATAAAAAGTACGAAGTAGATAAATGGTAAAAAAGAGCAAGCAAGATGAGAGATTATGGGGTATGGTAATTTACGCTTTCAGCTCCTTCATGTGCTTGCTGTTGGTCCTCGCATTTCCAAAACGCTTGACGATATCGTACAGCTGGGTCTGTTCCTTAGTGGCCCTGAATTCGGGCTCGTAGTCTTCCGCGGGGGGTGGGTGAACTACCCTCTGCTGCCTCACAGGACCAGGAGTGACACTCCTAATGGTATCCTCAGATACCGTATCTGCAGGCACATTGGAACTTGATTGCCCTTGCCCTCGTGAGGAACTCCTCTGCAATGCTGTCTCCTCGATCATGCGGTAAACTTCATCAAGTGACGGTGAAATCTCCTCAGGGGTGGCTGCAATGAATATAAAAAAAAGTGGGTTAGGATACATATAAAATCCAAAAACAGATGGATTGTGAGGAGGTAAAGGTCCATGATGTGATATGTAGGTAGAAAAAGTGGGGCAGTTGCCATGGGTGGTCCAACTACAGTCGCTATGACATAGCAAATACAATTGCCATGTAGTTGCACTGTAGTTGCCACCTAGTTGTACTGTAGGTACCATGTCATAGCAACTGCAGTTGCCATGTTGTGTCGGCTCCACTTGCCATGTGATTGCCGTATGAAAAAATGCAGCATGGTAGAAAAAAATGCAGGTGGCATGATGTGGCAAATCCAGTTGCCATGTGTACTGAACTGTATTTGCCATGTGACAGCAGCTACAGTTGCCATGTTGAAATAACTTCAGTTGCCACGTGCTTGCCCAGATGTCAAACGCAGCATGGCAGCAAGAAAAAAACGTAGGTGACATGGTGCATCAAATTCAGTTGCCATGTCATCACATGGCAGTTGCCGTCACAAGTGAGGACCCCCAAAGAATATGATTGGGACAAAATTCAAACTACAAACATGTATACAAGAAAATCGTAAGTGCGTGATGAGTGTACCTTGCACAATTGGCTCTGCGAACTTGACAGCCTTCCTGCCCTCGACCATTGGCTGCGCCATCATTGCGGGCATGCCTCCTGGGAAAGCAAAGGCAACTGGTATAGGATCGTGCACCACCGGTTGATCTTGACTGGCGCCGAGGCTGAAGCTCGGTGGGGTAAAGGCCATTGGGTGCCTCTCATTCCTACTGGCCGGACCACGAACGACTTTCGGGGCAGAATCCAAGGGTGAAAGATCGACAAGCATATCTGAATCGGCCGGTACAAAATGATCGGCCTTATTTGCAGGGCGGGGCGTGTTGTCAGCGGTCTTAGCCGCAGCTTTCATGACAATCTTCTTGTTTGGACTGTAGGGGACACCGACATTAACTGGGAGCCTGGAAGTGCGCAGATTTATGCTGGGGATTTCCGCTGCGGGTGAAGGCGCAGTCTGCTCCGGGCGTTCCTCTGCGTCACTCGTGCCCGGCTTGACACCTGCATCAGTTGTGCTCCGGTCTTGCGGTTTCTCCATCACATTGATTTTTGCAGGTGGCGGGAACAGTGTGGATGCAGGAACATAACCAGATTCGTCTCTCCTGCTCCTAGCTACAGCCGGAGCGTTGGGTATGTCTGTTGATTGCTTGCGGGGGCTACGACGCCTAGGTGGAAGACCAGCACGCGGAACGGTCGCCTTAGCAGTATCTCCACCGACAGGAGCTGGAGCTGTTGTGCCAGGATTCTCATCTACAGATGGCATATCCTTGTGAAGTGCCGCCTCAGCCGCTTCTGTCATGGACACAGGTGTGACACCAGGCACGCGCTTGGAATCAGTGTCAGGTGAGCGGAAATCTTCCTTGCCTAGGTTGGTCTCGGGAGCATCCACTTCGACGCTTGCTGATGGGGTGGCATGGCTCACAGCAGCATCCTTCATTGCCAGAAGAGTTGGCAATATTTCAGCTGTCCTGGCGGATACCGACTCGTCACTCCCCGATGTACGGATGCCTGTTGTTCTAGCCTGCACATCTGCAGCCGGCGGAGATGGTCGGCCACTTGCATCAGAGTTAGTGGGAGCAGTTGACGGTGCAGCAGCAGTATTGTCGCCTGGCGCCTCATGTACATCTGAGTTGCCACCTGTTGACAACTTTGAATGCAGGCGTTCGAGTGGGTCTCTACTGATATGCTTGGCCCCGCGCGTAGTAGTCTTCTTCACCCTGCAAAGGAAAAAAAGCACGTGAAAAATGGTATGAAAAAAATGGACAAAAAAATATGTTTGCAATGATAGAAGCATTAAAAAACTAAAAACAAGTGGAAAAAGCTGGTAGTTGCCATGTAAGGGGGTCATGAGTTGCCATGTGCCATAGTTAGCAGTTGCCATACAGCAGCAGTTATCAAAGTTAGGCAAATTGAAAGGAATGATAGAAATGTCTGATCTGTGAGGAATGCAATTTCAAAATTAGGTGGGGGATGAACTCTCAGAAGAAAATGGTAAAAAAAAAGATGACAGTTGCCATTAGGTACAGAAATAGTTGCCATTTGGCCTAGATGCCAGTTGCCATGTAAAGATAATAGGAGTTGCCATACATTTAAAAAATGAAGGAAGAAATCATTTGGAAAAACAGCAGTTGCCTCGTGGGGGATGATAACAGTAGAACATGTGACAAAGCAGACCAGTTGCATTGAAAAATCAAGAAAAAAACCGCTATCTCAAAATGAAAAGCACATGGAGAAACCTACTTCTTGACTGCCTTCCTCAGGTCAGGCAACACGACAGGATCCCCGGTGTTGGTCGTCGTCGTACGAGCAGAAGACCTGGTGGAAGGGATGTCACCGGCAATGGGGGCACCTTTGTTCAAGCGAGCAGAAACACGGGTTGGCGTTGGCGCCTGTTTCTTCGTAGCTGCTCGTCCACCAGCGGTCGGCTCACTGCACGCAACAGATGGACGGAAAAAAGAAGGTGGCGATTGTCAGACAACAAACTAATTGCCGCGCTTGACAAAAAACAAGTGCAAAAGAAATGGATGAGATTGTTCCAAAGAAAAGATACACATCAGAAAACTAAAATTGAGAGTCGAACCTCTTCCTGGCAGCTACGGGATCGATCCTAGACCTCTTGCCAGCAGAACCCTGCCCAACATCCTCTCAATTTTCTCCGATGGGTGGGCACCTGTTGCATCCTTGCCCTTGTTGCCGCATGTGCGAACTTCAGCGTGTTCATCGTCATCGGTGTCATCGTCGTCGTCCTTGCTGAGGCCAGCGTCTCCATCCACATCATCCTGTGTGTCACCGGGCTCTTGGGAGCTGTTGTAGTCATACCGGCCACGGCAACCGGTTGGCCGATGTGTACGTTCTGGGACAAATGAAGTGAACTGCCTCGCAACCGCGTCGCTGTCAGAGGCGCTGAGGGACGTCCACCCCTCAACCAACTTCCCGAGCAGGCCGGTCATTCCGGATGCAAACTGCCCAATTAGATTCTCCACTGGTGCCCTCGCCTGTGCACGAAAACAAGAAGCATCAACAAAACAACACCCGTACTGCATTCGCTTCCGCGACATCAACATGTAATCCACGGCAAACCGTAGATGTGGACATTTTGATTACCTCAGAAGGGCAAGACGGAGCTGAGTGCACGTCCATCCACTTTTCAAATTTTTGAGGCCCCCCAAACACGCTGTAGTCTATAACATGCTTGGCCATCAGCTATGAAAATCAAAAAAAAGAAATTATAAGCATGCCTTATAAACCACGGACGGTTGCGTCATGTCAAATTTGTAAGCATGCCGTGTGAAAAAGACATAAACAAAAACTAACCTGTAGTTTTCCATATGTGCCATCAGTTGCCCTTTCTGCAGCAAGCACAGCCTTGACAGCGCTGATGGTCCACGCAGAAACAACAAACTTGTGAGTAGGCGGCGGGCCTCCTATCCCTGTGAAATCCACGGTGGACAGATCAAGAGAGTCGACATACATGAGCTGATTTAAAACAATTTTGCAAAGAAAAGAAAATATCAGTTGCCATCGTGGTTAATTTGTAGTTCAGAAAAAAAAGAGCAGGATAATGTATGATCCAACGATAATATGTATGTGTTAGTTGCCATCAAAGTGTGATGGCAGTTGTCATCCTACTGTGATAGCAGTTGCCATGCTAATATGAAGGTAGTTGCCACATTGTCAGTATGACAGTTGCCACGTTGTCATTATGGCAGTTGCCACATTGTCACTATGGCAGTTGCCATCTTGTTATGACCAGATTGTCATGCATGAAATAAAAGTACGTTATAAACAAAGAGTTCACACAGAGATCTGGTGAAAATAAAATACCATTAAGTGCAGACGACAACCCTTCTGGCACATCTTGTTTTTGAAAGCATCATGGAGAAAGTCGGCAATAAACTTACACCAGTTCATACTCTTCACGTTTTTCAGATTTGCCTGCACTACACAAAATTTCAGGGCAAAAAAGTTTGCCGCGTCAGAAATCAAAACGAAAGAAACGCAACAAAAACACTGGCAGTAGCAAGAATGGATCATTCACCAGGATGGGGAAACATTTGTTGCTTGGGCGAAGAGAAGTGGTTGGCGCAAAAACAGCTGAGATGAGGTACATGGATAGCTTCATCTTGAAAACTTCTTCGTGTGTCGTCATGTCCTGCAGAGAATCTGCTAGTACAGACGTGTTCGGCATTGCCTCCAACCCAGGAAACAAACGGGCGAACAGCTCTACCTCGATCTCATTATTAACCTCGTACGGGACTTTGATATGTCCCCGAGGCACACCCAAAGTGCAGAACACGGATTCCTCATTCAATGGAAGTCTTCCCCATCCCGGGATCACGAATTCCCTGGAGGCGGGATCGTATATCCCACCAAGCCAGTCGCATACCGGGTTGACAAGGTTCGTACACCGGACATCCATCAGAACCTGCATACCCATCTCAGCAGCAGCTCCCTTTTGATCGTCAGTGAATTTGTCAATCAACACGGTCAGACGTTCCTGTGAGGCTCTGTTGCGAATGCGTTTCTTCTTCTGCAATAAACAAACACAAAAGTGTTGAGCTGTTGCCATGTTTTTGCAACGTTATGAAAATTTAGTTCATGATGGACGACTATAAAAAAAGATCTAGCTGCCAACAAATAACATAAATCAGGAGGAGGGGGGCGGGTGTGCGGACAGTTACCTCAATGCCCTCTTTTCTCCGTCCAGTTGCCTGGTTACGTTGAGGTGGATCCATGAAATCGTCATCATCACTTTGATGATCGCCACGAGCCATTCTGCTGATGTAGGAACAGACCAAATTGTTAATGGCGAAAATGTAAAATGCAATGGGTAAGCAGTTGCCACCTAACAGAAAAATATTAACTATTTGAATGCAAATGTGGTTGCCATACTATGCAGCCAGTTTGCCACACTGTCATATCTGTATTGTGGCAACAGACATTGTGTTCACATACTGTATTGCAACATGATTATACAAAATCCAAGTGGCAAACACGCCAACTCGATGTGCACATTAGTTTCGTCCAGTGCTACCGATTGTGGCAACTATCAAAGTTTGGAAACTGTCGCAAATAATTCAGAAAAAAAACAAGTCTCACAAATGAAAAAGAATGTTTGAGGTTACTATTATGTAAATTCGGCAAAAAATCAGTTTGCCTCGTTCAAGAGCGTGTATGTGGCAACTATCTCATTCATTCAGTAAATTTTAGTTGCCCCCCTTGTGTGTGAGCTTGAACACATTTGTGGCAACTATGACAGTCAGTTTCAGAAAATATGTTGCCGCAAAAGAGAACACATTTGTGGCAACTGCCACATTTGTTCATGTAGTTTAGTTGCCACACACCTGTTCACGTTCGGTCATACTGCCATAGTTGCCACATTCAGAAAGCATATTTTTTTCTGGTTACTTATCGTACAAGTTCAGCGGAATTAAAATTTGCCACATGGGAAGAGCATGCGTGTGGCAACTGCCACAGGAGTTCAATGAAATTAGTTGCCACCTCGTTTTGGGGTGGCAACTATGACAGTCATTTTCAGAAATCTGTTGCCACATGGGAGAACACATTTGTGGCAACTACCACATTTCTTCAGGTAGTTTAGTTGCCGCACATTTGTTCACGTTCAATCATACTGCCAATTTCGCCACAGTCTGCAGTTTTAACCCCAAAAACTAGACTAGATCTAGGTTTCAATGGCAACTGCTTCAACCTCAAAATCACCCTTACAATTCTCGCGCGAAATGGCTGCAACCCCAAATTTCGAACCAATCCGCACCAAAACAACCCGGCGGACAACTCTCAAAATCCAAATGCAAGACTAATGCGTTGCCTACGAGCAGGCATAGCCTCACCGACGATGCCGCCACAGCGGCGGCGATGAAACTGCCCACTCCCACGAAGCAGCGGCAGGCACACAAACTATGGCGCACCGCCGCAGCGGCGGGAACGCCGGCGCACCGCCGAATCGCCGGAATTTCCAGGAATGGATCTAGAAATCGAACAGCGAGGAAAGAGGGGAACAAAATCAGGGAGGGTATGCGATAGATGAAGCGAGCATTACCTTCGACCCGCACGCGTTCCGGCGACGTTGCTCCGCTTCGACGAGCACCACCAACGCCCGCGAACACCGTCGACTGTCCCGCCTCCGCCGTCGCCTTCTCCCTCGCCTTCTCCTCCAGTGGACTGTAATGCGAGTGGATTGTGCCAATAAATGCGACGCGGGGGAGAGTGAATGGAACCGTGAGGGAGAGGGTGGAGGGGTGTGCGACGTGTTTGACGTCAACTGCGGTCGGACCGTGGCGTGCGGGCGCATGGCAGTTCCACCGCACGCCTCTCAGTGGCAACCGCTGACCGCGGGATGGCAACTACCGTGCGGGCGAACCCACTCGCACACCGCACACTAGAATCGTCCAACGTGGCGCCGAAAACCAGCCCTTTTGCTCCAAGATTCGTGCAAAACGAAACCAACGACGATGCTTGCGTGTGGACGGAGTGGTGAACGCCCACACGTGTGGGTGTTAACATTTCCGATATTTTTTAAACTACGCAAGCTTCGTTCAATCTTCGCTCCCCTCCACACCGCGAATTTGAGTGGGGGTGGGGCCCGCCTTCTCCTTGGCCCCAATAATAATGGGTGTGTCTAGGTCTCAGTCGACTGAGACTTCGCGAAGTCTCAGTCGGCTGATGTCATGCTGATGTCACCGTAGGTAGATTAGGCCTGTTTACTGGCTGTCCCTCTACTGGGTTGTAACCGGCTGAGCGCTGGGCTTATTTCCGTTTTTCTGTTTGTTTATTTGTTACTTCGGGCTGGCCTTCTTACTTTGTTTGATATGATTGGGCCGAGCCATGAATTTGTTTGTTTGCTTTCACGCACATCCAGAAAAGCTATTGAACAAAAAGATAAGTTACAGTCAGGCCCAGCCGATATAGAAAGACAGAAAACTGTTTGCTCCTCTGCTCATCTGGAGCAACTTTGGATGTTTTTCAGTACTAAGTTTACTAGCAACTTGTACATGCCCTCTTCCTAGTTTCAAGAAAAGAATAGATAGACATGGTGATACACGGCTGGTTAACTTCCCTGTATTAAGTAGCTTAGTTAACAAAAATCATGTATTGGCTAGTTCAGAAACTTCAGCAAAGAGTATGGAGACACTGGAATACTGGATCTTCAAGGGTTACCAAAAAAGTAATGTGTTAACAAAAAATTGTTGTGTTACCTAGTTAACTTTCTGTATCAACTAGATAAAACTCAGAAAAAGGAAATCATCTAACGCTTCCATGTAAGTGATTTCTATATGATATCCTCTCTCTTCTATCTCTGGATCTTCAAGACATAGCTCTTTGCCTTTTGCATTTTTGTCACTCTCAGGGTTGCTTGCTTTGTCATCCATGTCAGTGCCCGTGTGTATCCATAAATGTATACAATACATTAGTCTTGAAAAACAAGTTTTAAAAAACAGAGGGGTGTGACAAAGTATGACATAGAAGAAACTAAAATCATGCCACTAGCTAGAAGAGAATTTCTACTACTAGTTAGTAATTCAGCATATCATTCCCTCTAGCACACAAAAATCTGAACAACAAAAAGTATACACAAGACAACCTCAGAGACTGAACATAAGCACATTTCAAGAAACAGAAAAAATCTGAACACAAAGTAAACAATCTGAACATATACACAACAGCTACTTAGTTATGCCAACACGCAAACACACACGCACAGGCACCCACGCATGCAATCTTAGGTGGGGCATTCCAACCCTTCAAAAAGTCTGACTCCCGAAACAGGGGCACCGTCGGTGTCATTTATTGCAAAAAATGAACCTGGAACAAGCTCAAACATACCAGCCAAAAAAAGGCTTGATTACAAGGTAACTGATAAAAACATTTGAACTTGAATCTGCAACTAAATAAAGCAAAATCTCAGAAACTTGACATAAATTCTCACGACAAAAATCAAATAGAAATGAACTTAAGGTAATGATTTGATGTGTTTAAGTATAGCTCAAGGATCCTCATATATTCAAGAAAGAGTGGTGTCATCCATTGAATTTAACTGACGGTTCTGAACACTACTCCAGAAATACACATAAAACAAAAATAGCACACACACAAGCCAAAATCTGAACAAAATCAAAATCTGAACAAATCATCATGGAGCCATTCAAATGCAAAAATCAAAAAATACTTTGTCTATGGACTTGACCAGAGCTACTTTGTTCGTTGTCACGGCACTCGAGTATTAGGTTGCACAGGAGGGACAAAAAATCATCATGGAGCCATTCAAAATCCAAAATCATGTCTACAGGCATCAGGTTTGGGATGTATTTTCAGCAGGCACACTTTCAAAATCAAAAATTGTGCTTGAACGCTTTGCTCTTCCCCCAATCCCCCACAAAAGCAAAAAAATGTGTTGGAAACTGACCTGTCTCACTCCTCTCCTGCCGCCCTCCGACAAAAACGCAAAGTTAGCTGCGAGATCGGTTGCTCGATTTGCATTCACAGACACGGCGGCGGGTTTGTTATGATGCTTGCGAGACGCACTACGGGGGAGAGGAGCGGGGAGGCAGGGGTATATCTTACCTGCTCTGCCTACTGTCGGACATGTAGGGTGACGCTTGTAGTTGCAAGCCTAGTATAGGAGATGCAACTCCGATCCTCCAACAAAACAAAAGACTAGTTGCAACCATGTTGGAAGATATGCAATTGTAGTCGGGGGTGACAGTTGCAGTTGCATGCCTAGTACTGGACATGCAACTACCCCCCTAGGACTTGCAAGTACACCACCCCCTCTCCCGTCGCCCTCCGATAAAAACACAAGGCCAATTGCAGCCAGGGACGACACTTGTAGTTGCATCCCTAGTATTGGACATGCAATTGGGCCCACCCTCTCACGTTACTCACATACAAAAAACAAAAGTTAGTTGCAGACGGGGTGTATGCATCCAGTTGCGGTTGAGGGCGACCCTTGCAATTGCAAGCCTACTGTTGGAAATGCAATTGTCACCCCCTCTCCAACAAAAAACGCAATGCCACTTGCAGTTAGGGAGGAGACATGCAGTATCTGTCAAGGGTGACACTTGCAGTTGCAAGTCTAGTATCGGACATGTAACTCGCACCCCTCTCCTCCCCCCTTACAAAAACAAATAGTTGCATTTGTCTGTGTGGGCATGCGATTGTGGTCGAGGGTGACACTTGAAGTTGCTAGCCTAGTATTGGAGATGCAACTCCCATCCTCCAACAAAACAAAAGACTAGTTGCAACCATGTTGGAAGATATGCAATTGCAGTCGGGGTGACAGTTGCAGTTGCATGCCTAGTACTGGACATGCAACTGCCCCGCCTCGCACTTGCAAGTACACCACCCCCTCTCCCGTCGCCCTCCGATAAAAACACAAGGCCAATTGCAGCTAGGGACGACACTTGTAGTTGCATCCCTAGTATCGGACATGCAATTTGGCCCACCCTCTCACGTTACTCACATACAAAAAACAAAAGATAGTTGTAGACGGGGTGTATGCATCCAGTTGCGGTTGAGGGCAACCCTTGCAATTGCAAGCCTACTGTTGGAGATGCAATTGTCCCCTCCCCCTCTTCGACAAAAAACGCAATGCCACTTGCAGTTAGGGAGGAGACATGCAGTTGCGGTCAAGGGTGACACTTGCAGTTGCAAGTCTAGTATCGGACATGTAACTCGCACCCCTCTCCTCCCCCCTTACAAATTTTTTTTAGTTGCATTTGTCTGTGTGGGCATGCGATTGTGGTCGAGGGTGACACTTGAAGTTGCTAGCCTAGTATTGGAGATGCAACTCCCATCCTCCAACAAAACAAAAGACTAGTTGCAACCATGTTGGAAGATATGCAATTGCAGTTGGGGGTGACAGTTGCAGTTGCATGCCTAGTACTGGACATGCAACTGCCCCGCCTCGGACTTGCAAGTACACCACCCCCTCTCCCGTCGCCCTCTGATAAAAACACAAGGCCAATTGCAGCCAGGGACGACACTTGTAGTTGCATCCCTAGTATTGGACATGCAATTGGGCCCACCCCCACGTCACTCACATACAAAAAACAAAAAGATAGTTGCAGACGGGGTGTATGCATCCAGTTGCGGTTGAGGGCAACCCTTGCAATTGTAAGCCTACTGTTGGACATGCAACTGTCCCGTCCCCCTCTCCAACAAAAAATGCAATGCCACTTGCAGTTAGGGAGGAGACACGCAATTGCGGTCAAGGGTGACACTTATAGTGGCAAGTCTAGTATCGGACATGTAACTCACACCCCTCTCCTCCCCCCCTTACAAAAACAAAAAATTAGTTGTATTTGTCTGTGTGGGCATGCGATTGTGGTCGAGGGTGACACTTGAAGTTGCTAGCCTACTGGCGTACATGCAACACCCCCTTCACCTCTTTGACAAAAAAAGCAAGGCTAGTTGCAGTTAGGAGGGAGACTTGTAGTTTCAATTGAGGGCAACACTTGCAATTGCAAGCATACTATTGGACATGCAACTACCCCCCCCCCCCCCTCTAACAAAAAAGCAAGGCCAGTTGCACTCAGAGAGGAGACAAGCAGTTGTGGTCGAGGGCGACACTTGGAGTTCCAAGTCTAGTATCGGACATGCAACTCGCACCCCTGTCCCGTCGTCCCCTTACGAAAACAAAATTGTTAGTTGTAGTCGAATGTGTGGGCATGCGATTGCGATTGAGGGCGACACTTGTAGTTGCAAGCCTACTGTTGGACATGCAACTGCCCTCTCCCCCTCTCCAACAAAAAATGCAAGGCTCGTTGCAGTCGGGAGGGAGACTTGCAGTTGAAATCGAGGGCGACACTTGCAATTTCAAGCCTAGTATCACACATGCAACTCGCATCCCGCTCTTCCGCCGTCCACTTACAAAACAAATGTCCTCTGCAATCGGGTGTGTAGGCATGCAGTTGCAGCCGTGTGTGTAGGCATGCAGTTGCGGTTGAGGGCAACACTTGCAGTTGCAAGCCTACTATTGGACATGCAACTGCCCCTCCCCCTCTCTGACAAAAAATGCAAGGCCAAGGAGACATGCAGTTGTGGTCGAGGGCGACACTTGAAGTTGCAAGTCTAGTATCGGACATGCAACCCGCACCTCTCATGCCGCCCCCTTATAAAAACAAAATATGTCATTTGCAGTCGTATGTTTGGGCATGTAGTTACGGTTGAGGGTGAAGCTTGCAGTTGCAAGCCTACTATTGAACATGCAACTGCCCCCTCCTCTCTGACAAAAAAAACTAAAGACGGTTGCAGTCGGGGAAGAGACATGCAGTTGCGGACGAGAGCGACACTTGCAGTTGCAAGTCTAGTATCAGACATGCAACTCGCATCCCTCTTTCACCGCCCACTTACAAATCCCACCACGCCATTACAAAAACAAAAATGCCCGTTGCAAGCCTACTATTGATCACGCATGTTTGCAACTGGGTGTGTAGGCATGCAATTCAAAACAACATATATGAGTGTTTTACCAATTATCAACTTTCTTTGGTATTTGCATCATATCAAAACAACATAAAGGAAAACCTAACAAAACAAGTAAAACATTTTCAAATTTTTACTGGAAGCATACAAAAACACATAGATGGAGAAAATAGAATAGGAAAAACATGTACATCCATAATTGAAAGATGCACTTCAGTATTACAAAAAAACCAACAAAAAAGCTTATAGTTTCACTCATGTAAATTCAGTTTAGATTCATGTTGGCCCCCCCTCCCTTCCACTCAGATTCACATTTGGTACTCGTATTCTCACTTGTATCATATCCATACAAAAAAAGAAAGAATGAAGAAGAGGTACAAACCATCATGCCCAAATAGACATCTGTCCTCGTGAGGCGGTGAATGAAAGGCAAACCTATGAATCCATCATTGAGAGTCAGCATGCCTTGGAGCTCCAAGTCCTCAACCTCATTCAGTTGAAGCCCCCTAGTGCGAATGATGCCTTCATCATCGTCGCTGGAAGCTTCTCCATTCTCATCATCTTCATCTGAAGCTTCCATGGCATCATCCTCATAAATAGACTGCTCATCTTCAGATCCGTTGCCAATCTGGATCATACAAACAACTACCCTAGGGGAGGCTCGTCCAAGTAGGACAACACCAGCTGACCCTTCCCCGGTTTGTTGTTTGCATAAAACTTACTCCAACCTCTCCCATAGATTGTGCTCTGTGTGCGACCCATGTGACACTTTACAGTGTACGTCCGTTTGTTTGCCACAAACATCACCTCTTCTCCAGTCATGTGTTGAAACAGATCCTTTAATTGCATGGCACAACCTATTTGGGTCAAACACAAAAATCAAAAACAAAGTCAGGAGTGGTATCATGACAAAAAACTAAATAAATGAAACAAAGGATCAAGAAAATGGAAGATACAAAAACAATTAAAACAGAAACTGTTGAGTTACCCCTGTGTTCTTGAAGTCCTCCCATACAAACATGCTGAAACCACTTCCCTCGAACAGACGCCACAAACCATCTCTTGTGCACATAAAAAGAAGAAAATAAATAAATAAATGGTAACTCGCTAACAACCCACTAAAGAAAAAGTAAAGAAAAGGGATTCAGAAAAGCATAATAAAAAAAGAACGATTTCGAAACATCTAGAGAATTTATTTTGTTATTTTTATCTCAATATTCATGCAGCTTTATGACTGTGTGAACAAAGACCCTGCTTACCAGATGCTAAACCTCATTTATTTACACAACAAAAAGTACTATTGATGCCCCTAATTAATCTAATGCAGCAGTGGTGACAAACTACCAGGGGCATGTGCCATCAAATTTCCCTGCTGTGTTAACACTCAGCAGAAAACAACAACAGATCAACTTGTCAAAAAAGAATGACTAGCAGAGGTTATATCCTATCAAAAAGGTTAACTTAGGCAGCCTAAACACATGCTCCTGCTATATAGAGGGGGTAAAACACACTCTTTGTTTAATCTCTGTGCAGGACATGTGTAGGTAGGGTGCTTGTTTACATCAGCGCAAAGCAAAAAATAAAAAATAAAAACTTGTATCTCCTTGGTTTAACGTGGCTTATTTAATTTTTGTTATCCTGCAAAGTAATTGCACCTGTTTTACTAAGTGTCACAAAGTCATAGTATAAGATTATAAGTGCTGGGTAGTACTTTTGCTCAAATGCTAGACCAGACCTTCTCAGCTAAAATCCTAAGGAACTTCTCTAAGTACCTACAAGCATAAAAATTAGTAGTACCGGTAGTACTACTTCCAGTCAGTCCAAGGAGAAACTTCATGTCAGTCTCCTAGAGCTACTGGACTTTAGTACTACTACTAGTTGTAAAAAATATTTACTGGAGAGTACCAAACTAGTAAATGGGTTCAGTGAAAAACTAAAGAAAAAAATATTCAACATACCGCTTGAAAAGGGGGCATGATAAACAATCAAAATGCCACTGCTAGTAAAATGGGTTCGGTAAAAATCATACTCTTCTTTCCCTGAGAATGATTTCAACATTCTACTGAGTCGCATGGGTTCAGTAAAAAATCATACTGCTAGTAACAAAAATGGGTTCAGTAATCATACCCACCCCACACAATCTACAGTACAAAAACCAAAAACAAAACAAAGAAACATTTAGAGTGCCACTAAAAAACTGTATTCAACATCCGTCCATGAAAAAATGAATCTACATTATATGGATGCCTGCATACCAACATACCAATAAAATCGAACAACGTTCTTGAAACACAAACAAAAATGAAATCAAAATAAAAAGGGATAAACTCTGGGGCGGTTCTCTGCTTGAAACTACTAATCAGTACTTGATCCAAACAAATCGGAACCCACACAAACAATCCCCCTCTTCAGATCTATGGTATAGCGCCAACGAAAAATAACAAACAAGTTAGGGATAACTTACTCCACCAGCAGCGTCGCTCATCCTGTCACGCTGGGAGTGCAGTAGCACGCCGATCTATCCATCCGAAGAAATCCTGCAGCTCGGAGACTCTTTTTCCTATATGGAGTTCTTTGCATTCGAGAGAGGGGAATGGAGAGAGACGAAGTGGAGTGACAGTAATTGCGAGTTCCCCTCCTCTTGTTGACCACGGGTGGTTGCTCCCCCTTGCGTCTCCATAGTAAATGTAAAAAAAGAGGCCCGAAAAAACAATACAGTACAAACAAACAAAAACCATCTGAACGCTTGCCCAGCCCACAAAAAGAAAAAAACACTCGGCCCCTCCCCCAGCAAGGGACGATGGCCCAACGAAAAAAAAAACAGAAAAAGAAAACGGGCTGGGCCGCGCCTTAGACAGGCCAAAACAAGGGCAAAACACCCCAGCGTGAATCTACAGGCAAACAAGGATCGAACGGCTGACTCGTCGACTCAGACTTCGCGAAGTCTCAGTCGACTGAGATTTAGCAGCTCCGAATAATAATTTGTTGTCTAATCACGTAACAGTTACGTTAAATCCTTAGGTGTAGCATTACTCGCATCAACCCGTCGTCGCCTTGCCCGCCGTCGTCGCTCTCGCTCTCGCCGCGACCGCCGCCTTCAGCGCCTCCCAAAGGGCGCGCAGATCGAGTGGATCTGCATGCCCTCCATCGAAAGCCATTGCCGACAACGCGCCTCTGCCAGTTCCATCGTCGTCGCAACGCGGCGGGATCTGGCCGCAGGAGCCAGATCCGCCACCGGGACAGCCCCTCGACCAATGAAAAAAATAGCGCGCTACAGAAAATAACGTGGCCCCTGAAAATATGCTATTAGCGTGCTATTAGCGAGGCATTATACCTTGATTTATTTAGCGAGACAATTCTCTATGTGCTATAGCGTGCTATTAGCGGCATTCTAGCGCGCTATTTTTTTTTCAGTGCCCTCGACGCCTTCGCCGCCTGGACGACATGCTACGCTGCCGTTATCACCTTGTCCGCCTTCACCGCGACAGCCGAAAAACCAAAACCGAGACTGAAAACCCGAAACCGAAAAGACCGAGATCGGGACCGATGATTCGGACTTTGGGTATTTTTCGGGTAGTGTTCTTGGATAACCGATTTTTTTTTCTACATGTTCGCGTAGCACCCTTGGGTACCCGAACTACTCAAACACCCAAACAATCTATTTATTCTCCGTCTTTCGCACCCCACTCTGGTGTATGAGTACACACGCACCTGAGGGAGCGAGCGACCGTTGGACATGGCATTTAGGCACATCAACAAATACGTGGATGCTATAAGGAATTGAATATTTGATCATTTTTATGAGTTGTGATGTTACTTTATTGGATTTTATTGCAAAATTTTGAGTTTCTTATTTGTGAATCATGACTTGTGAGAGTAAAATTCTATGTGCTGCTCAAATATAAACACCACTGGACTTGTGCTTTACAAAATTTGGGTATTTCGGGTAAAATCAAAGACCGAACCTAAATTTTTTGGGTACTCAAAATTGTAACAACACTTTCGGGTAGTAATCTTGAAAGATGAAAATTTCAAAAATACTGAAATACCCGAACCGAAATTTCGGGTGGACCGAACGCCCATGCCTATGTGTTGGCCGTCTCGCGCCGCCGTCGACGCAATGTCGAGGATCTGGTGCCATGGCGGTGGGGACAGGCCGGGGCCATGACGGTGGACAGGACAGGAGAGGAGGAGAGGAGAGGAGGGAGAGAGGAGAGGGCAGCGCAGCCGGAGGGATAGAGCGGCGCGGCTAAGTGAGTCGAGGGAGAGTGGGGGGGGGGGGGGGGGGAGAGGGGAGGGTGGCGCGCGGCTCGGGCAGAAACCCTACGGGTGGCACTGCCACACGCGTGGCCTTTCTAACTACAAACTCTTTTTTGTAGTAGTGCATTAGGATACCAGGATTACATAACACTTGTTTGCTAGAGTCCAAATATGTATGCTTATTTCTCCTACGATTGATCTCCAAAAAGAAAAGATATAATCATTATCATTAGATCATAACAACTTAAACCATTAAAAATACCTCAACATAAAGGAATTAAACTACATGTGATCTAAGTATTGCACATATAAATCCTATGCCATTAATTTTATGCGAACATTCGTGCATGTATTTTCTTTTTTCTTTTTCCTTTCTTCTTTTTATGATTCATTGAATCAGTTAGATGTGCAATAAGGGCATGTCCAATGCTGGACGCTTATCTAGGCGCTTATCGTGTGGGAAAAAAATGCCACGAAGCTAGCACTCGCTTGTCCAACGGCCAATGCTAACAACGGGCGCTAACCACGGCTGGAGCTATAGATTAGAAAGAAAGGTCTGGTTCTCTCGTACGTGAAAAAAGGAGCAAGGGCTTGATGCCTTCCTTTGCATCGATGCCAGACGCGGCGCTGGGAATCGACAAGATAATCACCCATCTACTAGGATTAAATTCCTAGCGCCTCCTTCTATCGCCTCCCATTGAAAATACCCTAACTAGGGCACATCTAGATGTGCGCTAGACAGACCCTAAAGAAAAAAGGTAAAGCACTGGGGAATTTAATTCCATTCCATGATTCCGAAAAGGGAAAGGGAGGAGGAGAGAGGGTGCTTGCCGTGGTGACAAATTTTCCTTTCCCTGTTTGCTAGAGTCCAAATATGTATGCTTATTTCTCCTACCATTAATCTCCAAAAAAAGAGATATAATCATTATCATTAGATCCAACTTAAACCATTAAAAATACCTCAACATAAAGGAATGAAACTAGATGTGATCTAAGTATTGCACATCTAAGTTTTATGCCATTAATTTTACGTGAATTCTTTATCTTTTTATGATTAATTGAGTCAGTTAGATGTGCTATAGATAGAGCTATAGACAGACTCTAAAGAAAAAAAGGTAAAGCACCGGGGAATTTAATTCCATTCCATGCTTCCGAAAAGGGAAAGGGAGGAGGAGAGAAGGTGCTTGCCGTGGTGACAAAATTTCCTTTCCCTGTTCGCACAATCCGCTCTGAACCAATAACGGAGTTGCTTCTGGCGCATTTCGCCACTCCTCGTACGTCCTCCGCCACTGTTGAGAAGCGAGATATACTAGAAAGGAAGGAAGGAAGGAAGAAGAGAGGAATGAAAATGGCCATAGCAGCAGAGGTGGTGACGCTTGCATGGAAAGAGTGGGGCCTCCAAGCGCTGGTCCTGCTGAGCTTCACGCTCCAGGTGACGCTGCTCATCCTGGCGGAGTTCCGCCGGCGCGTGGACTCCGGCGTGCTGAGGTTCTTCGTCTGGTCGGCGTACCTGCTGGCAGACGCTGCGGCGATCTACGTGCTGGGCCACATGTCCGTGACCGCTGGCCGGTCGCTGGAGCACGAGCTGGTGGCGTTCTGGGCGCCATTCCTGCTGCTGCACCTGGGCGGGCAGGACAACATCACCGCCTACGCCATCGAGGACAACCGGCTGTGGCTACGCCACCTGCAGACGCTCGCCGTGCAGGTGGCCGGAGCTGGCTACGTCCTCTACGGGTTCTCCATCCTCAGCGGCAGCCGGCAGCGGTGCCTGCTCCGGCCGGCCGCTATCCTCATGTTCGTGGTGGGCGTTCTCAAGTACGGCGAGAGAGTGTGGGCGCTCCGGTGCGCCGCCAGTAGCCCCGTGGGCAACAACTACCGGGCATTTGGAGGCGAGGACGCCGCCGTGTTTTACCATGTGGAGCCTCCTGCGACCGGTCGCCGGAGCACGGAAGAGCTGTTACTTGTAGCTCATCGAGCAGTGGATGTTCCCCGAGACTTTCTCATCGGCCCGCTGCCGTATCAGTTCCGTTTCAACCGTGTCCATTTTCGCCGGGACGTGGAGACCGGTGAGATGGCCGATCGCTACGAACTGTCTCTTGGCGGGGAGGAGGCGTACAAGGTGGCCGAGATGCAGATCGCCCTGATGCACGACATCTTGTACACCAAGGCTGAGGTCATGCGAACCTGGTACGGCTTCTGCATCCGCGCGTTCTCGCTGCCGGCCACCGCCGTTGCATTGGCACTGTTTCACGTCCATGTATGGAGCCATGACAAGAAGGTGATGGCCGGTTACAGTAGAGTCGATGTCGCCGTCTCCTACGTCCTCTTAGTTGGTGCCGTCGTGCTGGAGACGACGTCGGCGTCGAGGGCCATGTTTTCGAGCTCAACGTGGGCGCTCCTGTCGAGACGAAGCATCTGGCCGGTCGGAGAGGAAGGGAAAGCATGGCGTGTCCTCTGCAGCGTGGTTGCGTGCTGCCGGGCGGAGGAGAGGCTGTGGCGTCTCCTCTCCCGCCTGGTCGGGGCCCTCCGCCGGCTCGTCGGCGCCAAGGACTGCTGCAGGTACTGGTCGGGGTCCATGGGGCAGCTCAACGCGCTCCGGTTGTGCGCTCGCAGCAGGGTCAGCCGGAGGAGCAGGATGGCGTTGCGGATCGGCGCCGAGGACTGGTGGAACACGCTGGCCTACTCTTGGTCTGTGCCCGTGCCAGCGCGCGTGGAGCAGCTGGTGGTGGAGCAGGTGCTCAGGAGCGGCAACGTCGGGTGGAGGAGCGTGGACCACATTGCCAACTCGCGAGGGCGGGCGGCGCTCAAGAGCTCCCGGCTGTACGAGGAGCTCGACTGGAGGGTCGACCCCGACGGCGAGCTTGGCCTGGAGGCGAGCATTCTCAAATGGCACGTCGCCACGGACATCTACCTCTCCTGGTACCGCAAGGTTGCCGCCACCGCCACGACGACGGCACCCGACAACAACGGCCGGCGTCTCGCTGAGGCGGCCGAGGTGCTGTCCAACTACATGGCTTTCCTCCTCGCCGCGCGGCCACACATGCTGCCGGCACCTTCCAGCCGCAACGAGTATGTCCACATGTGCTACGGCCTGACCTCTCCGATCAAGAACCCGGCCGACGGCCTGCCCGGCTTGCTACAGCGCTATGGGTGTGCATTGTTGAACGCCGCCCAAGGCGGATCTCCGTTCAAGTTCGATTATTCAGGTACGCATCCCCAGGATCAATCTGACGCCCTCGAATGCAACTTGCCATTGTCGCGAGGATGCATCCTCGGTGCAAAGCTCATCAGCATGGTGGAGGAGCAGCAGCGGCCCCAAGGCTCGGATCATGCCGAGGCTGCTGCCCAAAATATGTTGAAGCTCATGGCCCAAGTGTGGGTCGAGATGCTGTGCTACGTGGGCCACCGATGCCGTGCGGAGTCTCATTGCAAGCAGCTCAGCGACGGCGGTGAGCTCATCACCGTCGCAGCTATTCTACTGGAATACCTTAAGAGAGATATCCTACGAGCCGATCGCCAATAAGGTACGCCCTCTGTTCTTATATTGTTATCGCCATTGACTTTCTAAGTTATGTTTGACCATTCGTCTTATTCAATTTTTTTAAAAAAATTATCATATATTTTAGTATGATTTCTTTTATCACTAGAGAAAATTGAAATATAACTTATAATTTTGTAGATTTGAACTAATATATCGAATAAGAAGAACGGTCAAACGTAACTTAAAAAGTCAACGGAGACAACAATTTAAAAACGGAGAGAGTACACGAAAGCTCAACCATTGCTCCCTAATACAAAGCTATATTCACTTTATATGCGTCATGGTATAAACAAATCGTGACGGGACCGACCTTGCTTGTCGACGGTGCAAGTTATCAGATGCCTTAATCCAGAATCACGCCTTCGTCATGGTGCCCCAACACACATTTGCTTTTTCTTTCGTAGGAAAAAGGTAGCCCAGCCCCGGGTAGAGCGAATGGGCCGACCACCCATAGCTCCCACCCATAGCCTTCACGAAAGAGCTGTCAATATCTATTACTTTAATAGAAAATAATTGTTATTATGTTAGACTATGTTGCTAGTTAAGCAAAAATGTCATTGTCTTTGATAAAGCTTTGATGAAAAACTTATATGCAGGTACTCTTTTAGGGGTATGTGTTGGCTCCATTTCTGTTGGGCAATTGACAGAATTGAGCATAGTTATAATTGTGATCATTAATGGCATAATCATTACATAGGCATTACGTCCGTGACAAGTAGACTGTTAATCCAACTGCATCTACTACTATTACTTCACCCCAAGACCGCTATCCAGCATGCATCTTAAAGTATTAATCATGACAAGCAGAGTAACACAATAAGCATGATGACATAATGTAGACAGAAAAAGATCGTAATATGACCAAACCCTGTCGTTTTATCCTTAGTAGCAACAATACAATATGTGCCTTTGCCCCTCCTGTCACAAGGCAAGATTACCGCAAGATTGAATCTACTACAAAGCACTTCTCCCACTGAAGATAGATAAATCAAACTTGGCAAAAGTAGACGGATAGATCAGAGAGAAATACTAAGCTATAAAATTATGCAGCAAAAGAACCTCAAGAGACTTAGGGCCAGTTCTTTTGACAGCTTAAAAAATAAGCCGTCCCTTCCTCAGCTTTTCTCATAAGCCGTCTCTCTTGTTCATTGGGACTTCTAAATTAGTTATGGGATAACTAATTTTGAAGTCTCAACAAACTTAGAGAGTGGCTTATTTTTTAAGCCGGGGAGAGGCAGCTTAATTTTTAAGCCGCTCAAAAGAACTAGCCCTCATATAAATTCGATGAATAATCTGATCATAAACCCACAATTCATCGGATCCCAGTAAACACACCGCAAAATATTACATCGGATGGATCTTAGAAAATATCATTGTATTGAAGATAGATAGAGAGAGAGAGAGAGAGAGAGAGAGAGAGAGAGACATCTAGCTACTACTAAGGACCCATAAGTCCTGAAAGAACTACTCACACATCATCATGGAGGAAGCAAGGTTGATGAAGATGGCCTCCCCAATGATTCCCCCTCCCTCTGGCAAAGTGCTAAAACAACGCTCCAGATGGGATCACTTCAGAATAGAGACTTGCGGCGGCGATAAAATTGTTTCGGGTCTCACTCCAAGGGTTTCAGAATATATGGAAATTTACAGGCCAGGAATTAGGGCAAACGAAGCACCAAGGGGCCCACAAGCCACCATGGCGCGCCCTACCCCCCAAGGCACGCCCCACTGGCTTGTGTCCCCCTCATGGGTCTTCTTGCCTCCTCCCGGAGCTTCTCGGATCTCTTATGTTATAGAAAAAATCGTCAAAAAGTTTTCTCATGTTTGGTCTTCCGTAGGTATCGATTTTCTGTAAAATCAGAAACATGTAAAAAAACAGGAACTGTCATTGGACACTGAATTAATAGGTTTGTCTAAAAATAATAATATAAAATGGCATATAAAGCATACAAAAGTGATAATATAATATAATTTAACAATCAAAAAGTATAAATACGTCGGAGATGTATCAGCGCGCGTTATAAATTTGGTCGTTTGCTCATGCTATTCGAGGTTGTGACCTCCCCGACTTAGGTTTTTTTTTCTTGTCCGATGCTTTGGGTGATTCCTGGCTCAGGGAAGTAATATTGGTGTGTGTTGGTCAAGTGTGTTTGCAACCCAAGGACCGTAATCGGAAATCTCTCATCAACATTTCGGTGCTGGCTAAAGAGATCCTTTACATGTGGGTAAAGAGTGCAACTTCTGCAGAGTTTTAAATCTATTCGAATAGCCATGTGTGCGGTTAAGGACGTCAGTTTGGGAGGGTCAAGTGTCGCTCTCGATGTTGGTCTTCAGAGGAAATAACTAGATAAAGGACAGATCATTGCTATTATTATTGGCGATGTCATGAATATGGACTAACCCTTTCTCTTATATGAATTGTTTAGTATCTCCTGGGAAGGTTCTACCTCCTGGATACTCGTTACACTCTGTTGATACGGTGTGCTTCCCTTTTCTTTAAAAGCCCTTTATGAGGCGTCGCTTCAGACACCCGGCTGTGACATTTATTTTCAGACCTTTCGAGGTGTCGTTTCAGACACCCGACTGTGGCATTTATTTTCAAGACCTTTCGAGGTGTTGCTTCAGACACCCGACTGTGGCATTTATTTCAAGACCTTTTGAGGCGTCCCAATAGATACCCGACCGGCATTTCTTTAAGACCCTTCGTGGCGTCACAAAGACACCCGCCTGGCTTGTGTGTTCTTTTCTTTTAGATCTTCGGGAGGTCTATTGCCCGAATTTCCGCTTTTACATCTGTTTAAGATTCTTCTGGGACGGTCTCTACCTCCTAAGAACCTATGTTTGATATATGAATGCATGATCAACATTGATATGTGAATGTTTGATATTGCGATTACTAACCCCTTTACATTGTCCTATTGTTCATGCCATATTGTATAATTTGATGGACATTTACTGAACATAACTTGACATAAGCAAATGTATTCTGTTTGCATTCGGTATATCCTTTGTTCAAACTGTCTTGCGAGTGCATTCAAAGTACTCACCTAGCTTGTTGATTTGGCCAGATTTGGATGAGGACAATCTGATGGATGAGCAGTATGAGCGAGTCTGATGTCTAGAGTAGTTTCCAGTCAGTCTACATTTGGCTACGGAGTCTAGCGCCTGTATCTTACACCGATGCTTCCGCTACCCGAATAAAATAGCCAAGCCTCACCATGAAGCTTGACTTATGTTAATGTACTAGAATTGTAACACCACTACACCACTGCCACATATTTGCCGACCGACGTGTATTGGCTTGCTTGTAATAATTGTTGAGCACCTCGTCTCACTATTTGAGAAACGGGATTTAGTCCCGATTGAAAACGACTTTTAGTCCCGGGTCACCAACTGAGACAACTAAATCGGGACTAAAGGCCCCCACGTTGTGACGGTTGGAGGGTGGCTCGAAGAGAAGCACGCACGGCCCGAGTTGATGCCCAGGCGTGGCGGGGGTGTTTTTGGGGGAGTGTGCCTTGTGACGCCGTTTTTTGGGGGGAGTTGATGCACAAGTTGTCTTTGTTTATTTTATTTTTTTGATCCGTCACGGCAAAGCTAGCGCTCGGTTTGAGCAGGCATCTGTATGTATAGGCGCAGGTAAGTATTTTGCCTTGGCCAATAGAGGAGGAAATGAAACAAAAAAAAAGAATCCAAAAGAAAGAAAGAAAGAATATAACGCTAGTGAGTAGGCGTCGTGAATGCGTCCCATATTTAGTGGAGGCGTGAATGCACGTGCACGTGTACGAAGAAAGAAGAAAAACAAACAAACATCGATCGATCGTCAAACGCATGCACGCACGTACGCTACTCCCCAGTGTCTTTTTTTTAACATCAGTACAAGACACAAGCGCTCATATACATGCGCATACACTCATTCCTATGAACGCACACACGCACACCCTACCCTATGAGCACCTTTGAAAGACTGAGACGGTATATCATCTTGAAATTTACGATGTCACCGTAGGCACCTCGTCATCGACGGGAACGTCTTCTCCCACTGAATGCGCATCGCCGTAAATCCTGAAATAAATCCAGGAATAAATATGAGCACCAGGATTTGAACCCTGGTGAGCTGGGGATACCACAGTCCCTCTAACCATCCAACCACAGGTTGGTTCGCGCTACTCCCCAGTGTCGTTAGAGACCAACGCGTGGGCTGATCCTAGCGTGGGTTAGCACGTACAGTGGCTGGTAGCATGTCCCTGCTGCGGTTGGCGGCGAACCCGATTGTGTGCGAGCAGTTCGGCTACACCCTTCTTCTTCTTGAGAGCATCTCCAACAGGCGCGGCAAAAGGCGCGCCCGCGCGGTAAAGTTGGGTTTTAGCGCGCGCTGGCTGGTTTCGCGCGCTCCAGCGGTGGCGGGAACTTACCGCGTGCGGGAAGCGTTTGTACGCGCGCGGGAGAAAGCGGCACGCGGCGCGGTAGATTTGGCGCGCCGCTTCGCACGCGCCTATAAAATCCCGCGCACAGCACACAACCACGCGCACTCCCCTCGCCACCTCGCCGCTTCGCCGCTTTCCCCGCCACCACCGCGCCACCATGCCGCCGCGTCGCCGGGGTTCTTCGAGCTACCGCGGCGTCCACAAGCGCCCCAACGGCTGGTACTCCGCCGAGATCCGGTCCGGCGACGTCCGGCTCGGCCTCGGCTCGTTCCGGAGCGCGCACGAGGCGGCCCGCGCGCACGACGCGGCAGCCTGGAGCTAGGACAGGCCTCGGTCACAGAAGAACTTCCGTGACGTCTTCACGCGCGAGCAGGCGCAGCACGTCGCCCCTCCGCCGCGTCTCATCACCGACCAGGACCGTGCAGACCACGTTCGGCAGCAGCGCCGCCTCCTCATCGCCGAGGAGGACGAGCGAGCCATGGCGGAGTGGCGCCATCGCCACCCGGAGGACGTCGTCGCCGAGAACGAGTTCTGGGCAGGGAGGACGGCAAGGCACCGCGCGGAGCGTGCCGACAGGCGTCGGCGCAAGGCACTGGTTTTATCGCAGTGCGATATCGTCGAGAACGGCGGGCAGTCGATCTTCTCCCCCAACGATCTGCATTGGGAAGACATGTGGCTCGACACCTCAGACGACACCACCGAGGATGATGATGGTGATGATGATGGCAGCTGGGAGTCACCGTAGTTTCTCGTTGCGCCGTAGTTTCTATCTAGTTGCACCGTAGTTCTATCTATCTATCTATGCTTTCGAACGATGTAAAATACCTTTGTATCCGTAGTTTCTATCTAGTTTCACCGCAGCTTTATCTATGCTATGAACTATGTATCGTATTTTATGCTAGAACTGTTGGGAACATAGCAGAAATTCAAAATTTTCCTACGTGTCACCAAGATCTATCTATGGAGAAACCAGCAACGAGGGGAAGGAGAGTGCATCTACATACCCTTGTAGATCGCTAAGCGGAAGCGTTCAAGAGAACGGGGTTGAAGGAGTCGTACTCGTCGTGATCCAAATCACCGGAGATCCTAGTGCCGAACGGACGGCACCTCCGCGTTCAACACACGTACAGCCCGGTGACATCTCCCATGCCTTGATCCAACAAGGAGAGAGGGAGAGGTTGAGGAAGACTCCGTCCAGCAGCAGCACGACGGCGTGGTGGTGGTGGAGGAGCGTGGCAATCCTGCAGGGCTTCGCCAAGCACCGCGGGAGAGGAGGAGTACTTGGGAGAGGGGGAGGGCTGCGCCAGAACTTGTGGTGCGGCTGCCCTCCCACCCCCCACATATATATAGGGGCAAGGGAGAAGGGGACCGGCCCCCTCAGATCCAATCTAAGGAGGGGGCGGCAGCCAAGGGGGGGAGGAGTGCCTCCCAAGTCAAGTGGAGGCCCTCCCCCTTAGGGTTTTCCCCTTCCCATGCGCATGGGCCTTGGGGGGGCTGGTGCCCCTGGCCCATTAAGGCTAGGGCGCCCTCCTACAGCCCATGCTACTGTATTGGACGTGGTGGAACAATTTCCGGACCTCCGGACCCCTCCGGAATCCTCCGGAACCTTCTGGAAGCTTCCCGGTACAATACCGAAAAAACCCGAACTTTTTCCGGAACCCGAACAACAACTTTCCATATATAAATCTTTACCTCCGAACCATTCCGGAACTCCTCGTGATGTCCGGGATCTCATCCGGGACTCCGAACAACATTCGGTAACCACATACAAACTTCCTTTATAACCCTAGCGTCATCGAACCTTAAGTGTGTAGACCCTACGGGTTCGGGAACCATGCAGACATGACCGAGACGTTCTCCGGTCAATAACCAACAGCGGGATCTGGATACCCTTATTGGCTCCCACATGTTCCACGATGATCTCATCGGATGAACCACGATGTCAAGGACTCAATCAATCCCGTATACAATTCCCTTTGTCTAGCGGTATTGTACTTGCCCGAGATTCGATCGTCGGTATACCGATACCTTGTTCAATCTCGTTACCGGCAAGTCTCTTTACTCGTTCCGTAACACATCATCCCGTGATCAACCCCTTGGTCACATTGTGCACATTATGATGATGTCCTACCGAGTGGGCCCAGAGATACCTCTCCGTTTACACGGAGTGACAAATCCCAGTCTCGATTCGTGGCAACCCAACAGACACTTTCGGAGATACATGTAGTGCACCTTTATAGCCACCCAGTTACGTTGTGACGTTTGGTACACCCAAAGCATTCCTACGGTATCCGGGAGTTGCACAATCTCATGGTCTAAGGAAAAGATACTTGACATTAGAAAAGCTTAGCATACGAACTACGATCTTTGTGCTAGGCTTAGGATTGGGTCTTGTCCATCACATCATTCTCCTAATGATGTGATCCCGTTATCAATGACATCCAATGTCCATGGTCAGGAAACCGTAACCATCTATTGATCAACGAGCTAGTCAATTAGAGGCTTACTAGCGACATGGTGTTGTCTATGCATCCACACATGTATCTGAGTTTCCTATCAATACAATTATAGCATGGATAATAAACGATTATCATGAACAAGGAAATATAATAATAACTAATTTATTATTGCCTCTAGGGCATATTTCCAACAGTCTCCCACTTGCACTAGAGTCAATAGTCTAGTTCACATCGCCATGTGATTAACACTCACAGGTCACATCACCATGTGACCAACATTCAAAGAGTTTACTAGTGTCATTAAACTAGTTCACATCATCATGTGATTAAGACTCAATGAGTTCTGGGGTTTGATCATGTTTTGCTTGTGAGAGAAGTTTTAGTCAACGGGTCTGCAGCATTCAGATCCGTATGTACTTTGCAAATCTCTAGGTCATATTGTAAACGCTGCTACCACTCTCCACTTGGAGCTATTCCAAATGGTTGCTCCACTATACGTATCCGGTATGCTACTCAGAGTCATTCGGATAGGTGTTAAAGCTTGCATCGACGTAACCCTTTACGCCGAACTCTTTAACACCTCCATAATCGAGAAACATATCCTTATTCCTCTAAGGATCACTTTGACCGCTATCTAGTGATCCACTCCTTGATCACCTTTGTACCCTCTTGCCAGACAAGCGGCAAGGCACACATCAGGTGCGGTATTTAGCATGGAATACTGTAGAGCCTACGTCCAAAGCATAGGGGACGACCTTCGTCCTTCCTCTCTATTCTGCCGTGGTCGAGCTTTAAGTCTTAACTTCGTACCTTACATCTCAGGCAAGAACTCCTTCTTTGACTGATCCATCTTGAACACCTTCAAGATCATGTCAAGGTATATGCTCATTTGAAAGTATCATTAAGCGTTTTTGATCTATCCTCATAGATCTTGATGCTCAATGTTCAAGTAGCTTAATCCAGGTTTTCCATTGAAAAACACTTTTCAAATAACCCTATATGCTTTCCAGAAATTCTACATCATTTCTAATCAACAATATGTCAATGACATATACTCATCAGAAATTCCATAGTGCTCCCACTCACTTCTTTGGAAATACAAGTTTCTCATAAACTTTGTACAAACCCAAAATCTTTGATCATCTCATCAAAGTGTACATTCCAACTCCGAGATGCTTACTCCAGTCCTTAGAAGGATCGCTGGAGCCAGCATACCTTTTAGCATCCTTAGGATCGACAAAAACTTTCTGATTGTATCACATACAACCTTTCCTTGCGAAGACTGGTAAGGAAACTCGTTTTGACATCCATCTGCCGGATTTCATAAAATGCAGCTAATGCTAACATGATTCCGATGGACTTAAGCATCGCTACGGATGAGAAAATCTCATCGTAGTCAACTCCTTGAACTTGTGAAAAACTCTTCGCCACAAGTCGAGCTTCATAGACGGTGACATTACCGTCCACGTCCGTCTTCTTCTTAAAGATCCATTTATCTCAATGGCTTGCCAATCATCGGGCAAGTCCACCAAAGTCCATGCTTTGTTCTGATACATGGATCCTATCTCGGATTTCATGGCTTCTAACCATTTGTCGGAATTTGGGCCCACCATCGCTTCTCCATAGCTCGTAGGTTCATTGTTGTCTAGCAACATGACCTTCAAGACAGGATTACTGTACCACTCTGAAGTAGTACGCATCCTTGCCACCCTACGAGGTACGGTAGTGACTTGATCCGAAACTTCATGATCACTATCACAAGCTTCTACTTCAATTGGTGTAGGTGCCACAGGTACAACTTCCTGTGCCCTGCTACACACTGGTTGAAGTGATGGTTCAATAACCTCATCAAGTCTCTTCCATCCTCCCACTTAACTTTCCTAGACAAACTTTTCCTCGAGAAAGGACCCGATTCAAGAAACAATCCCTATTGCTTTCGGATATGAATTAGGAGGTATACGCAACTGTTTTGGGTGTCCTATGAAGATGCATTTTATCCGCTTTGGGTTCGAGCTTATCAACCTGAAACTTTTTCACATAAGCGTCGCAGCCCCAAACCTTTAAGAAATGACAACGTAGGTTTCTCTAAACCATGGTTCATACGGTGTCATATCAACGGAATTACGTGGTGCCCTATTTAAAATGAATGTGGTTGTCTCTAATGCCTAACCCATGAACGATAGTGGTAATTCGACAAGAGACATCATGGTATGCACCATATCCAATAGGGTGCAAGTATGATGTTCGGACACACCATCACACTATGGTGTTCCAGGCGGTATTAATTGTGAAACAATTTCCACAATGTCTTAATTGTGTGCCAAAACTCGTAACTCAGATATTCATCTCTATGATCTTATCATAGACATTTTATCCTCTTGTCACAATGATCTTCAACTTCACTCTGAAATTACTTGAACCATTCAATAATTCAGACTCGTGTTTCATCAAGTAAATATACTCAACATCTATTCGAATCATCTGTGAAGTAAGAACATAACGATGTTCACTGCATGCCTCATCACTCATTGGACTGCACACATCAAAATGTGTTACTTCCAACAAGTTGCTATCTTGTTCCATCTTACTGAAACCGAGGCTTTTCAGTCATCTTGCCTATGTGGTATGATTTGCATATCTCAAGTGATTCAAAATCAAGTGAGTCCAAGCGATCCATCTGCATGGAGTTTCTTCATGCGTATACACCAATAGACATGGTTCGCATGTCTCAAACTTTTCAAAAACGAGTGAGTCCAAAGATCCATAAACATGGAGCTTCTTCATGCGTTTTATACCAATATGACTTACATGGCAGTGCCACAAGTAAGTGGTACCATTATTACTATCTTATATCTTTTGGCATGAAAATGTGTATCACTACGATCGAGATTCAATAAACCATTCGTTTCAGGTGCAAGACCATTGAAGGTATTATTCAAATAAACAGAGTAACCATTATTCTCCTTAAATGAATAATCATATTGCGATAGACATAATCCAATCATGTCTATGCTCAGTGCAAACACCAAATGACAATTATTCAGGTTTAATACTAATCTTGATGGTAGAGGGAGCGTGCGATGTTTGATCACATCAAACTTGGAAACACTTCCAACACATATCGTCAGCTCACCTTTAGCTAGTCTCCGTAGCTCTTTTATTTCGAGTTACTAATACTTAGCAACCGAACCGGTATCTAATACCCTGGTGCTACTAGGAGTAGTAAAGTACACATTAACATAATGTATATCCAATATACTTCTATCGACCTTGCCAGCCTTCTCATCTACCAAGTATCTAGGGTAATTCCGCTCTAGTGACTATTCCCCTTATCATAGAAGCACTTAGTCTCGGATTTGGGTTCAACCTTGGGTTTCTTCACTGGAGCAGCAGCTGATTTGCTGTTTCATGATGTATCCCTTCTTGCCCTTGCCCTTCTTGAAACTAGTGGTTTCACCAACCATCAACAATTGATGCTCCTTCTTGATTTCTACTTTCACGATGTCAAACAACGCGAATACCTCAAGGATCATCATCTCTATCCTTGATATGTTATAGTTCATCACGAAGCTCTAGCAGCTTGGTGGCAATGACTTTGGAGAAATATCACTATCTCATCTGGAAGATCAACTCCCACTTGATTCAAGTGATTGTTGCACTCAGACAATCTGAGCACAAGCTCAACGATTGAGCTTTTCTTCCTTAGTTTGCAGGCTAAGAAAATCGTCGGAGGTCTTATACCTCTTGACGTGGGCACGAGCCTGAAATCCCAATTTCAGCCCTCGAAACATCTCATATGTTCCGCGACGTTTCAAAAACGTCTTTGGTGCCTCAACTCTAAACCATTTAACTGAACTATCACGTAGTTATCAAAACGTGTATGTCCGATGTTCGCAACATCCACAGACGACGTTTGGGGTTCAGCACACTGAGCGGTGCATTAAGGATGCAAGCTTTCTACTATCTGCATAATCGCTACTTTCAACTTTCAACTATATTTTCTCTAGGAACATATCTAAACAGTGGAACTAAAGCGCGAGCTTACGACATAATTTGCAAAGATCTTTTGACTATGTTCAAGATAATTAAGTTCATCTTATGAACTCTCACTCAGATAGACATCCCTCTAGTCATCTAAGTGATTACATGATCCGAGTCAACTAGGCTTTGTCCGATCATCACGTGAGACGAAATAGTCATCATCGGTGAACATCTTCATGTTGATCGTATCTACTATACGACTCATGCTCGACCTTTCGGTCTCTTGTGTTCCGAGGCCATGTCTGTACATGCTAGGCTCGTCAAGTTAACCTAAGTGTTTCGCGTGTGTAAATCTGGCTTACACCCGTTGTATGTGAACGTAAGAATCCATCACACCCAATCATCACGTGGTGCTTAGAAACGACGAACTTTCGCAACGGTGCACAGTTAGGGGGAACACTTTCTTGAAATTTTAACGAGGGATCATCTTATTTACTACCGTCGTTCTAAGCAAATAAGATGCATAAACATGATAAACATCACATGCAATCAAATAGTGACATGATATGGCCAATATCATTTTGCTCCTTTTGATCTCCATCTTCGGGGCTCCATGATCATCATCGTCACCGGCATGACACCATGATCTCCATCATCATGATCTCCATCATCGTGTCTTCATGAAGTTGTCTCGCCAACTATTACTTCTACTACTATGGCTACCGGTTAGCAATAAAGTAAAGTAATTACATGGCGTTGTTTAATGACACGCAGGTCATACAATAAATAAAGACAACTCCTATGGCTCCTGCCGGTTGTCATACTCATCGACATGCAAGTCGTGATTCCTATTACAAGAACATGATCAATCTCATACATCACATATCATTCATCACATTCTTCTTGGCCATATCACATCACATAGCATACCCTGCAAAAACAAGTTAGACGTCCTCTAATTGTTGTTTGCATGTTTTACGTGGCTGCTATGGGTTTCTAACAAGAACGTTTTTTACCTACGCAAAACCACAACGTGATATGCCAATTGCTATTTACACTTCATAAGGACCCTTTTCATCGAATCCGTTCCGACTAAAGTGGGAGAGACTGGCACCCGCTAGCCACCTTATGCACCAAGTGCATGTCAGTCGGTGGAACCTGTCTCACGTAAGTGTACGTGTAAGGTCGGTCCGGGCCGCTTCATCCCATAATACCGTCGAAATAAGATTGGACTAGTAACGGTAAGCATATTGAACAAAATCAACGCCCACAACTACTTTGTGTTCTACTCGTGCAAAGAATCTACGCAATAGACCTAGCTCATGATGCCACTGTTGGGGAACGTAGCAGAAATTCAAAATTTTCCTACGTGTCACCAAGATCTATCTATGGAGAAACCAGCAACGAGGGGAAGGAGAGTGCATCTACATACCCTTGTAGATCGCTAAGCGGAAGCGTTCAAGAGAACGGGGTTGAAGGAGTCGTACTCGTCGTGATCCAAATCACCGGAGATCCTAGTGCCGAACGGACGGCACCTCTGCATTCAACACATGTACAACCCGGTGACGTCTCCCATGCCTTGATCCAGCAAGGAGAGAGGGAGAGGTTGAGGAAGACTCCGTCCAGCAGCAGCACGACGGCGTGGTCGTGGTGGAGGAGCGTGGCAATCCTGCAGGGCTTCACCAAGCACCGCGGGAGAGGAGTACTTGGGAGAGGGAGAGGGCTGCGCCAGAACTTGTGGTGCGGCTGCCCTCCCACCCCCACATATATATAGGGGCAAGGGAGAAGGGGGCCGGCCCCCTCAGATCCAATCTGAGGAGGGGGCGGCGGCCAAGGGAGGGAGGAGTGCCTCCCAAGTCAAGTGGAGGCCCTGCCCCTTAGGGTATTCCCCTTCCCATGCGCATGGGACTTGGGGGGGCTGGTGCCCCTGGCCCATTAAGGCTAGGGCGCCCCCCTACAGCCCATGCTACTGTATTGGACGTGGTGGAACAATTTCCGGACCTCCAGACCCCTCCGGAATCCTCCGGAACCTTCTGGAAGCTTCCCGGTACAATACCGAAAAAACCCGAACTTTTTCCGAAACCCGAACAACAACTTTCCATATATAAATCTTTACCCCCGGACCATTTCGGAACTCCTCGTGACGTCCGGGATCTCATCCGGGACTCCGAACAACATTCGGTAACCACATACAAACTTCCTTTATAACCCTAGCGTCATCGAACCTTAAGTGTGTAGACCCTATGGGTTCGGGAACCATGCAGACATGACCGAGACGTTCTCCGGTCAATAACCAACAGCGGGATCTGGATACCCTTGTTGGCTCCCACATGTTCCACGATGATCTCATCGGATGAACCACGATGTCAAGGACTCAATCAATCCCGTATACAATTCCCCTTGTCTAGCGGTATTGTACTTGCCCGAGATTCGATCGTTGGTATACCGATACCTTGTTCAATCTCGTTACCGGCAAGTCTCTTTACTCGTTCCGTAACACATCATCCCGTGATCAACCCCTTGGTCACATTGTGCACATTATGATGATGTCCTACCGAGTGGGCCGAGAGATACCTCTCTGTTTACACGGAGTGACAAATCCCAGTCTCGATTCGTGCCGACCCAACAGACACTTTCGGAGATACCTGTAGTGCACCTTTTTAGCCACCCAGTTACGTTGTGACGTTTGGTACACCCAAAGCATTCCTACGGTATCCGGGAGTTGCACAATCTCATGGTCTAAGGAAAAGATACTTGACATTAGAAAAGCTTTAGCATACAAACTACGATCTTTGTGCTAGGCTTAGGATTGGGTCTTGTCCATCACATCATTCTCCTAATGATGTGATCCCATTATCAATGACATCCAATGTCCATGGTCAGGAAACCGTAACCATCTATTGATCAACGAGCTAGTCAATTAGAGGCTTACTAGGGACATGGTGTTGTCTATGTATCCGCACATATATCTGAGTTTCCTATCAATACAATTATAGCATGGATAATAAACGATTATCATGAACAAGGAAATATAATAATAACTAATTTATTATTGCCTCTAGGGAATATTTCCAACAAGAACTATGTTGTTTTTTTATCTATGCAAAGTTTTCATATAAAAAAATATTGTAGCATGAGCGCGCTGCATTTTAACGCGGCCGCTGGAACCACCGCTGCGCGCCGCGCCAAACCAGACGATGGGCGCGCGGCAAAGTAGTTTTTAGCACGCGGCGCGTCTGGCGGCTGTTGGAGATGCTCTCAGACACCTCCGGTTCGGCTTCCCGGCGACGCTTATCTTCAGCAGCATCGGCCTGCTGCATGCTCATCAACAGCAACTGACCAAGAGAGATAGTACTGATGATGATCATCAAGAGAAACATCTACATTCTGTTCTGGAGTAGCTGCTATCACAAATTCACAATCAACAAAGTATAAAGCGGTGTATATGTGTCCAGTATTAGTAATGAATTGGATGGTACACATTGCAATCTGTTGACCGAAGAGGTGGGCTCTGTCCCCACATGCCATCCTCGAAGGCTCAATGCAGCCCATGTGCACGTAACCTTGATCCATCTTGACCATGCCTGTTCTTCCTTGTAGATCGAGTTACACGCTACGGGGCAGGTCACCAACCATAATGGGATTACGGTAGTTTAGTCGTCGGGAGCGCATCGACGTAGCATAGATGGTAAGGGAACGCAGCGCCGATGCCTAAGGAACATCAAAAACACTGGCAGTGACTAGCTTTACACATGACATCGGAGCAAAAAGATTGAAGAAAAATAAAATAGTAAAGATGGATCATTCACCAGGATGGGGAAGCATTCGTTGCTTGGACGAAGAGAAGTGGTCGGCGCGAAAACAGCTGAGATGAGGTACATGAGTAGCTTCATCTTGAAAACATCTCCATGCGTCGTCATGGCCTGCAGCGAATCAGCCAGTGCAGACGTGTTCGGCATGGATTCCAACCCAGGAAACAAACGGGGGAACAACACTTCCTCGATCTCGTTATTGACCTCGTACGGGACTTTGATATGTCCACGAGGCACACCCAAAGTGCAGAACACGGATTCCTCGTTCAACGATAGTCTTCCACGTCCCGGAATCACAAATTCCCTGGAGGCGGAGTCGTAAATCTCACCAAGCCAGTCGCATACAGGGTTGACAAGGTTCGTGCACCGGACATTCATCAGAGCCTGCATACCCATCTCAGCAGCAGCTCCCTTCTGATCGTCGGAAAATTTGTCAGTCAACATAGTCAGTCGTTCTTGGGAGGCTCTGTTGCGAATACGTTTCTTCTTCTGCAAAAAAACAGACAAAAAGTGATCAGTTGTTGCCATGTTTTGCAATGTCATGAAATTTTAGTTCATGGCAGACGACTGCAAGCTCGAGGTGGCAACGAGTAACATAAGCAGGAGGAGGGGGGGTGTGGACAGTTACCTCATCACCCTCTTTTCTCCTGTCTACAGTATGGCAACAGACACAGTGTGTTCACATTCTATTTGCCACAAGAAATACTATCCATGTGGCAACAGGCACATTTGATGTGCACATTAGTTGCCGTCCAGTGCAGTTGGTTGCTGAAACTGCATTGACTACCGATTTACTACACTTTACCATTCATACAGTGTGGCAACTATCACAAATCATTCAGAAAAATCAGTTGCCACAATGAAAAAGCATGTTTGTGGCTACTATCACAGTAATTCAGCAAATTAGTTGCACATGGAAGAGCGTGTGTGTAGCAACTATCACAGTCATTCAATAAATTAGTTGCCGCATGGGAAAGCTTGTTTGTGGCAACTATCACAGTCATTTCAGTAAGTTAGTTGCCGCATGGGAAAGCACGTTTGTGGCAACTATCACATTCATTCAGGAAGTTAGTTGCCATACAGTCATGATAGTTAATCAAACTACCACGTTTGCGTCATACTGCAGTTTCAAAAACAACTAACTAGATCTAGGGTTCAATGGCAACTACAGTGACTTCAAATTCAACCTCAAAGTTCTTCCCCAAACTGATTGCAAACACCAATTCGAACCAATGCGCAACTAACAAACTAGGAGACACCTGCCCAACCCCAAGGCACAACTAGTGCGTGCCTCTGGACAGGCATAACCACACCGACGAGGCCGCCATGGCGGCGGCGACGAAATTACCCAGTGCCATCGAAAACGGCTAGCACAGGACTCCGCCGCCGGCGGGAACGCTGACGCATCGCCAAATCGCCTGAATCTCTGCGAATCTCGAGCGAGGAATCGAACAGGGAGGGAATGGGGGAAATGCAGGAAGGGATTGTGAGAGTTGGAGCGAGCATTACCTTCAATCCGCAGGCGCTCCGGCGAAGCCGCTTCGTTCCGGCGAGCACCACCGACGGCCGCGAACACCGTCGATTCTTCCGCCCCCGCCGTCGCCTTCGCCCCTCGTCTTCTCCTCCAATGGTTTGAAATGCGAAGTGGGTTGTGCCAGTAACTACGGGGGTGAGTAAATGAAACCGTGAGGGAGAGGGGGGGGGGGGGGGGAGGTGCACGACGTGTTTGACGTCAACCGCGGTCGGCGCGTGGCGTGCGGGCGCATAGCAGTTCCACCGCACGCCCCCGAGTGGCAACGGCTAACCGCGGGAGGGCAACCAACATGCGGGCGAACTGTCTCGCACACCGCACACGCGCCTCGTCCTACGTGGCGCAGGAAACCGACCGGATTGTGCCAAGATTCGTGCACAAAGTACCCAACGGTGATCGTTGTGTATGGTCGAGATGGTGAACGCCCACACGTGTGGGTGTTAATATTTCCGTTTTTTTTACTCTCGAGGTCCAGTTGCGACTTCACTCTTCTGTGCTTCACGGTACGTTTTTGCTTCAACGAAGTTCTCTTCGACTGTCCCTGACTACAAGTGATGTCTGATTATTTATATATTTTTGACTGTCCCTGTACGACCGTCCTTCACAAACAGATTTCGAAGGCCTGTTTCGCACAAGTGTTCAATTTTACATTTAAGAATCACAATTTAACATCTCTCCCCTAAACGATTAGACTCCAGCGAGTGTTGTGTATGTGAGATGAGCGAGAGCTAGCGAGCAACTGGAATAATCTCTGTGAGCAGATGAACAACAACGGAAAATTTTATGCAACCAGGGCAAATTGGTTTATGCAAAACCCTTATAGTAGTACTACCTAGCCATACCGAGTACATATTAATTAGCCATAATAACCATATAAATATCTCTTTTCCTCTTATCTGTCTTCCTCCCAAAGAGTTACACCACATGGGAGAGGACGGATCACCGACCGTAGTAAGAGGCTGGTTTAGGTGCCGGAAGCGCATCGACGTAGCATGGCCGGTAAGGAAATGCAATGTTGGCGCCATAAAATGACCATGGGTCTCTAACAAGCTTCTTTCCTAAATATTGTATTCTTGAAGTCATGACATGGTATGCTGCAACGGCGCCGGGAGGGGTTAGGAAGAGCACCACGTCCTTGTGCGGATGTAATCCCATGAGACGGTAATTCCCATAGTCCTCGGGGTGGGCAGCACTTTCATCCACGTCAATGAAGTTGTCCTCATCCGAATCCCAGGAATACTCCGAAACCTCTTCGCTTTTCAATTGGTCATCTTTGTCTTCATGTGCATCTCCTTCTTCATCTTGGCCACCATCGTCAACATCATCAGTTGTCTCGCTGAAGTTACCGTCCTCATAGACTTCATCTTCGTCATCATCACTTTCGCCATCAACGTCCTCAGTTGTCTCGCTGAATTCATCCGCATCATAGACCCCATCTTCATCATCGTCATTACCGCCATCAACTTCATCCGTTGTGTCGTTGAAGTCATCTGCATCATAGACACCATCTTGATCGTCGTCACTATCGGCATCAACATCATCACTTGTGTTTCTCTGGCCATCCACCTTATTGTATATGATTTCCTCAATGTTACGAGCTTCCAACAAGCTAACAAGAGCTCTCTTGCTGTCGACTGCCTCCCACTGCAGTTTCGGCATCATGTAAGAGTAAGCATCTATTTGACGACCATAAGGACCAAGGTCAGCCTTGTGTGTTAGCACCCACCCCACGTGGCCATCAACTGATTCGGTCAATATCCATATATGTAGTTGGTATTTTTTTTTAATGTCACATAGTGAACCCCTTTCTCATAGCTCGCGAAGACGGACCTCCTTAGCGGTGTAGTACGAGTTACATACTCTTTATCTTCGTAAGCTTTCCCCGGTAGCGGAACCATGTCATACACCTCCTCCGAGTTGCGCAGGATCATAACGACGTTGTTCCAACAATGTACATAGAGTGATCCATGCCAGTATTCAGCTGAGTTCCATCTTGTCATATCACTAGGATGCGGGGCAGTCACAGCGTCGTAGAGGTGCCCAGGGGCGCAATGCCGCGGCTCAAACTCCCGGCTCACCCATTGCATAGTCTGTGACGAGAGCACTAACATAGAGATTGCCTTTTCCTTGTCCGGTTGGATCTCTCCTCTCAGTAGGAACACCTCATAGTGCAGAGACACGGCCGGGTCGAAGGCCAGGAACATGCCCACATTGAACAACGAAAAGTCATTTGACGGTCGTGGTAGGCAAGCATAACGCGTCGTCGCCGGGTTGCAGACGTAAAGATCGAGTGGAAACTTCTTGAGGAGAAGAAGGCCGTTGCAGTAGTGCGGCACAGAGGCCCAGTCGTGCCGGAAGAGCGGACGCCGAAACACTGGGCCGTCGCGAGCTCTGCGTGGCTGCTCTGAGCGCGGCGCCGGCGGGGCAAAAAAGGACGACTCGTTGTCGGTCCCGTAGTTGTCTGTAAAGATGCCGGGGAAGGGCCCCCGGGGGAAGAAATACCGGAGGAGTTTGTGGCCGTCGACTATGGCACGCCATGCTCGGCAGACGCGCCTGGACTTGGCGAGGGGGCGGCATTGGAGGCGACCGAGGATGTTGAGGAGGACGTCGTAGGGGAAGCAGATGCCGTTGCCGTCGCTCCCGTCCATCCGGCCGGCTGGCAGGGGTGCAGATCGATCAGCCCGGAGAAGACGCGGATCTTGGGATCAAACGAAGGCGAGTAGTAGTACTGGATAGGCGGCGATTGATCGAGTTGTGTAAATAGTAGTACTGGCGGCTGGGTAGATGGAGTCCGTCTCGAGTCTAGGTTGAATTAGTTGTGCATATCGATCCGGTACGTGAGTTGATTCCGAGTCCATCTCCAACACGTACGTGTTTTCGTTTTGTGTCTGTTGAAGCTTTCTTTCTGGCCTTCCATATCGATCGTATCAATGGCTGTCTCCGGCCAGGAGCGCTCGCTCCGTGACAAACAACTAGAGCAGGAGCGAAATGTGTTGCGCCCAGCAGAAACTACAGTAAAATCTAAAAGGAAATTAGTCCTTCAAAGTTAACATGTCTTTTTTTCTGTGTGGTTAGATTAACATGTCTCTAAATGCTTTGTGGGCTAAAAAGGTTTGTGCTCTACATAAAGATTTTAAACTCTTTATTTTGTACATAGATTTTCTTTTTGAAAAGGAGGATTAGTCCGGCCTCTGCATCCAAGCGATGCATGCAGCCATCTTATTAACCAAATGGTCGAACAAACATGTAGTACGTTACCAAAAGCTCGTCAAGAGATAAAAGAATGGAGAACCCAAAGCCACAACCGACAAAACATAAAACTAGAGGCCTATACACATGTCCTATGGTTCCCGGGCGTAGCAAAAACACATGCTAGTTGCATCAAAAAAGATCAATGAATCCAGCAAAAAGCACACCATCACGCCAACCACGGCAAAATTCTCATTCATCCACCAGCAAAAATTCTTAAAACACTATGCCGGCTCCAGCAAAACCTATCTCAACACCATCCTATTGCATCACCGATCGATAGTGGTTACAAATTTTCCTTCGCCCGGTTGCAGAAGAAAAAATCCCTAGGAGAAACTTGTGGGTTCCAATTAAGCATGGTGAACCAATATAGATATGGGTGACAAGGACTCAAAAGAGAACATACTCCAATGCTCAAAATTAAGCAACTTATATGCACCCAGCTGATTAACACACTGTGACAGGGTAATTCTTCAGACAATGGTCCCAAACGCCCCGCGTGCCAGTCACCGTGCGTCCCGCAGTTGCCATGGTCTAGACCCTCGTCCATGTGTCGTTTAACTGCAGTTGTCATGTCGCTGAACTTCGGTTGCCATGTCAAACAACTACAGTTGCCATGGTTTCTCAACTGCAGTTGCCATGTATGGTCTGGTCTACTGCAGTTGCCATGATTTCAAAATTTTAGGAGTTGCCACCCACTAACACTAGGCAGTTGCCATGTAGCACTACAAAAAGGCATGGCAAAAAAATATGTTCGGGTAAAAGAGAGAGAGTTGCCATGTGCTCACAAGCATGCTAGGGCAGTTACCATGTAAAATAAAGAGTTGCCATCTGCTTACGTGCACGCTAGGGCAGTTGCCATGTATCATGCAAAAAACACATGGCAACTCGGGTAAAAGAGAGTTGACATCTGCTTACAAGCAAAGCTAGGGCAGTTGCCATGTACCCTCCAGAAACACATGGCAACTGCCAGCTTTGGGTGTGGGCGAGGAGACGGGCATGTGGGCGAAGTGGTAAACACCCACACACCAGCCCCCTCTGCGTGTGTGAAAACTGGTGTGTGGGTGAATTGCTAAACGCCACACACCAGCCCCCCAAGTGGTGAAAAAGGACATGTGGGCGACCGGATGAATGCCCACACACCAGCTTAGCCCTACGCGACACACAAAAACTGCTAGAACGCACCAAGATTCGTGCAGAATTGATTGGATAAGGATCCATGCGTGAGGGCGAGTTTCCAGACGCCCAAACGTGTGGATGTTAGTGTTTTCGTAAATAAATGGAGAACTCAAAGCCACAACCGGCAAAACATAGAACCGGAGGCCTATACACATGTCCTATGGTTCCCGGGCGTAGCAAAAACACATGCTAGTTGCATCCAAAAAGATCAATGAATCCAGCAAAAAGCACACCATCACGCCAACCACAGCAAAAGTCTCATCCATCCACCATCAAAAATTCTTGCAAGTTCCAGGAAAACACTATGCCGGTTCCAGCAAAACCTATCTCGACACCATCCTATTGCATCACCGATCGATAGTGGTTACAAATTTTCCTTCGCCCGGTTCCAGAAAAAAAATCCCTAGGAGAAACTTGTGGGTTCCAAATAAGCATGGTGAACCAATATACATATGGGTGACAAGGACTCGAAAGAGAACATACTCCAATGCTCAAAATTAAGCAACTTATATGCACCCAACTGATTAACACACAGTGACAGAGTAATTCTTCAGACAATGGATTCGATTAAAAGGCATTGCTTGAGCGGATGGAAAAATATACATGTGCTCTCGCTTATCACTCCTGTTCTTCATTTTATGGATAAATCTAGGGACCATCGGGACGAGGTGGTTTGCTTATGGGGAGAGCATCGATGTATCATGGGCGGTAAGGAAATGCACGGTTGATTCCATGGCCTAGTTGGTGGGGGTATCTAAGAATCCTCCTACCCAAATATTGCATTCTCAACGAGTTAAGATGGTATGCCACAACATGGCCGCACCAAACATGACCAAGGAGGAGCACATCCTTGTATGGATACAATCCCATTATTCTCCAATTTGCATGCTCTGGTTGTTGTAGTTGGGTCCGACTTTGGTCTGGTTTAATGAAGTTGTCCTCGTTCGAGTTCCAAGAGTACTCAGAACCCTCTACGGTTTTCACTTCTTCATCTTCATGTGTATCTCCGTCGTCATCAACATCATCAGCTGTTTCGCCCTGGACATACTCCTCGTCGATGCCTTCTTCTTCATCCTTGTCGTCATCACCAACATCATCATCAATTGTGTCAGCCAGGCTATCCTCATTGTATATAGTAATACGAGGTTCAAACAAGCTGACCATTTCTTCGTTGTTTTCCACCACCTCCCATGGCACCCTTGGTTCTATAAACGAGCTCTCGATTTTATGATCATATGGACTCAGGTTGGCCTCGTGCGACAACATCCACCCTAGATTGGACTAGTTGATGCTTGTTAAGCACCACATAGCGAATACCCCTCTCATAGGTCGCTAATACAGACCTCTTTGGTAGCTCACACCGTCTACCTTTTTTTCTCGATGTAGTATTTCCCCGGCATCTGAACAATGTCATATGTCTGATCCGAGTTGCGCAAGATCATAAGGATGTTATGGCAATAGTGCATGTAGAGCGAGCCACTCTAGTACACAGCCGACCTCCACGTTTGCACATGCACAAGTGTGGCGCTATCACCATGTCGTAGAGATGCTTAGGTGCACAAGGTCCTGGTACAAACTCTCGGCTCGCCCACTCATTGGTCAGTGATGAGAACACCTTTATAGAGAACATCTTATCCTGTCCGAATCGTGGCCGCCGGGTCACATTTCTTTTAACATCGTCCTGTTCGATCTCTTCACCGGGGAAGAGGAACACCTCGTAGTGCTGCGACACGGCAGGGTCAAAGGCGAGGAACATGCTTTTATGGTACGGCCACGGCGCCTTCTCTGACGTCTATGGTAGGTGGGCACATCGTATTGTAGCTGGGTTGCACACATAGCATTCATTAGTCCAGTGCCCAAGGAGTAGGAGGCCATACCAGTTGTCCAGCACCGAGGCCCGTCTATGGTGAAAGATAGGATACCGAAAGACGGACCCGTAGAGGCACTGCGTCGGTCCAACACAAGAAAGTCGGGTGGCGAAGGATAGCAGCAGCATGCAAGATGAAGGCCAATGCAAATGCATGCATCCATCCATCCATCCATCGGGCGCACGTTCGTGAAGCAAACCCGACCTCTTTTTTTTTTCTTCCTTCATCAATTGTTTGTTCCCCGGACTCAGGGAGCCGACGACCGGCTCAAGTGGAATTAACTGGATTGATGTGGATTGATGTTCATTCAAATAGCTCGCCCAAGGGCTCTATCGATTCTTTTCTCTCAAACTGCCCATCCTTCTTTCATACACATAATTCTTTTTCCAATCCGTCCTCAATAACAACAAAAACTTGCAACCGGGTCCCTGACAATTGGCAGCCAGCAACCTTGGATACCAAGAGCATGGAGTCTGAGACATGTAACACAGCAGCGACGATGCAGATTGAGATGGGTAGCTGACTTTCTAGAACCCAGTGGCAATTGGAATATGCAAGTGCTAAACCAATATTTCCTTCCAATGGATGTTGCGGAGATATAATAAAGATCAGACCATCACCGAGGAATGAACAAGATTTTCTGGCCTGGCAGCCAGATAAACTGGGAATTTTCTCTATCCGCAGCGCCTATCGCTTCGCATTCCAGCTACAAATGAACCAGCAAGGGGTTGGAGCTACTAGCAGCCAACCAGATGGTGAGCGGCCTGGATGCCGCTTGATATGGCAGTGTCCAGTACTCCCAAAGGTAGGCGTCTTTGCATGGAAGATAGCCTCAAATATTCTGGCAACAAAAGTGAACATGAAAACACGGCATATGACACATGATGCAACACATGTCGCATCTGTGGGAGGGAAGATGAAGATACTTTCCATGCGATAGTCCATTGCACCCACGCGCGGCTGCTCTGGCAGGTGATGCGTGAAGTTTGGGACCTGCCGAGGGACGACATGTTGCGGCCGGATGGACATGAATGGCTACTGCAGATCCTAGCGAGACAAACTGAGACCCAACGTTTGCTGTTGTTAATGCTTTTGTGGAGGATTTGGCATGTCCACAATGAACTTACGCATAATAAGCCGGCTCCGCCAGCTGAGAGCTCCCGCAGATTTCTGTGTAGTTATATGGACACGCTGATGTATATAAAGCAACATCCAACAACAGACGTAGTGAAAGGAAAGGAAACAATGTCATACATATCAGTGAGTAACCAGGACAAGCATATGAGAGATGGCCGAAAGAAAATCAGGAAGAAGTGGCAGCCGCCTGAGGAAGGGAGGATGAAGCTGAATGTTGATGGGGCATATGCAAATGATGGAACAACAGGCGCAGGTATGATTCTCCACGACTTCACGGGAGCTGTGATCTTCGCGGCAAGCCGGCAGATACGTGTTGGCAATGATGCACTCGACTCGGAGCGTTCAGCGATGGAGGAGGGCCTTGCCCTCGTGCTGCACTGGACTTCGGATGCCTTCACCCTAGAATCAGATTGTGAAGAGCCCATCAAGCTAAAAGCTATTGGACGCGAGAAGTCTTAATGCGTCCATCTACGCATCAAGGATTAGTGTGATTCAGGAGCTCATCAGGGAAAGAGATATTCAGGTAGTCCAAATCAGCTATGATGCTAACAAGGCAAGTCACGAGCTGGCTAGATTAGGTAGAGTACAAGGTAGAACAGCCGTTTGGCTTAGAAACTACCCTCCAGAAATCGCTGAGGCGATTTGTGCTGATTGTACTCATACCCCAGTTTAATTTAATCTCTTTTTCCCGCAAAAAAAATACTGGTTCTGCTATCTTCGTGTTTTATTTATGTCATGCTGCCTAATCAGGCACAGTGTACTAAAAGAAATTGAAATGCATCATGCCATACATCGGAGCATGTCAAATTTCTCAACCTGGCAACATCATATATATGGTATGATCAAGTGGAACTAATTGTTGTATATTGAAAATAATCAAATATATATAAACTTCCATATAGTATCAAATTCTTCAGATTCGTTTAGACATAATTAACGTCAAATCAAACCAAGAAATTCATTACAACACGATCAATGTATTCCCATAGCTTAAGAGGTATCTCGCTCATATATGACATGAGATTGGATCATGGTTAAAGAGATGAATAGTACCTGAACATAGGTCGGCGGAGCCCTTGGTATATATAAACATACATATAGTATCAAATTCTTCAGATTCATTTAAACATGTTTAATGTCAAAGCAGAAGCAAGAAATTCATTACAATACAAGACGAGATTAGGTCATGGTTAAAGAGATGAATAGTACCTGAATGGTGGTCGGTGGAGCCCATCAAGGCCTTCAGGAGGTCGACCATGCCCTAGATAACCCCGAGCTTGGGCAGGTTGGCCGGCTTTTCCTAGGCTGTCTCTATATTACACGTACATATTCTCACCATGATGCCCAATATGTATGTGTCATCTAAAATCATTCGTAACAAGCCAAAACACAAATAACTTACTATTAAATAGAATACAGAACTTACATGTAATTAAACTGCAGAAGGTGAGGAAATAAAATAGCGAGTATGTGCAGGAGTCCATACAATGTTTTGGAGGTAAATCTGAACTTCAATGAAGCATTGCATGACCCTCTCGGTAGACCAAAACCTATATAATCTTCTTGATACTCCTGCTTGGATTCGTATTTAGTTCAATGCCTCCATGGTTACATGCTACTGTACTTCCGCAGATGATTCATAAGCACTTGAAAATTAAAGAGAACATGCATATAATCTGAGCCTATACATGTAGTAGCTTCTGAAGAGCCTTCTTTTGGTAAGAAAGCTTGCAAAGAACCTAAGGTTTTCTAAATTTCTAATAAGAGGTAGACATGATATTTACTTAAAAAGCATAAATAAGAGACTATACTACTGTCCCAATAATAAATTTGTGGTTCAGTATAGCCTCAACAATTGATCTCTTATCGTAATCCGGTTTAAGCACTGCCTAAAGAAACTGGAGAAAAAAATCAGAGTCGGTCTATCCTTGTTGAAGATCGCTGGACCAAAATAGAGTTACTAAATCAACAATTTAGTTTATATTTAACATGTTTACTACAATACCCATGCATCATCTACATAAGCTAAAGTTTTATGAATACACAATTTTAAGTATACATGATAGAAGCAAAATGAACGATCTCCGGTACCATCACCCAAATATAGAAATTGTACAACTTAATGCTGATTGATCATCTTGGATCCCACGAAGATGAGTCCTTATGAAGTTGTATACCTAGTTGTGTACCCTCTTTGACCTAACCTTGAATGAACTCAGTTTCACACCCAGATTTCCCCTGCTTCCCTTGCCGCTGATCTCTTCCCTACTGTCAGCATCAGCCACGTCACACGTGTCCTTTCAATGTTGCAATGGACATGCGTGCACTGGGGGGGAGGTGCCTTCCTCTACCTTAAATTATCATAACTGACATACGTGCTTGAGTCTCTCCAGTCACGATTGCGGGCACAACCGTACGTCCTCCCTGATCTCCATCGCTTGCCGATCTCTCATTCCGTTGGCACCCTCCACTGGATATCGTGAGCACGATGGGTCGCCGTTTCGACCTTCCGCGGCCGCGCGCAGTGGCCTCCTCGTGGTCCAAGTCGGCACGTCTGCAGCCAACTGTGGATAGCTCATGGCTCTGCTGATCTCCATCCCGTCGGTCTTCTCGCCGTCGGCGTCAGTACATGTCTCGATGTTCTTGACCTCGAGCACTCATTGGTCCTAATGACATTTACAGCAGAGTAGGCTTAGACATAGGGTGAAGTTGAAGAAAGGCTCCTCAAGTGGCCCTGGAGTACATTTGTGGTAACCACAATATCACCATCAACGACCATAACTAATATGCACTTGAAGTGCCAAAAGAGAAACTGCTTACAACATAGGAGAAAGCACCAACAAAGCAATGGCAGCTCAGCATGACCCGCTAACCACCCACTGGAATGAATTTGCAAGGCAAACAAGAATTCTAGCCAAATATGCAATGACTTCTTTGATGTGATAATGCCCACATTGTGAAGATCCTATAATTACCTACATAGGTGCCAAGCCGCCTGTGGGCTAGAGGCAACAGTTCGCAAAAGTTCTTTATCACTTCATCATGAGCACTAATCCTACAGGAGCCCACATTAGGATGATCAAATCTAGCAATAATTTTCTATATTTCTTTCTTCTTACTGTAGTAGAGTCGTGCCACGACAAGAATAAATGATCACTATCAGAGATGTATGAACATGTATTTCCGTGTTTAGCAACATGCAACATGCATGGTGCCAATAGATTAGCTTATTTCCTACTTATTTTCCTGTATCCACAATTTTACGTACAATAACCTGCTATACAAGATAAATAACACTAACTGCAAATGGTAAACACAATTCATATGAACACATGGTATCGACGGATGCGGCGTGCCGCCGCGCGGGCTATGCTAGTACCCTCTATGATGAAAATTCAGAAAATAACCAGTTGCACATAAAAAATTACCTGTATAAAAAATTAAATCTCATTTGTTAATTCCATCTTTGTTTGGTCTAACAACCATGTCAAGAAACCATTTGTAACTGTCTCTAATGAAATATAGCAGTTAGCATTCAAATAGAAGTTCTTCATACAAGTAAAACGAATTATCTCAAATGTGATCGCCAAGAACTCAAAGTTTTATCATTCTTCACATAAAGCCAACAAACAAGGTAAGCAGATAAAAGAGTAACTAGTGAGCTACCATAGAATCATATATATTTATATCAGATGGACCAACCATACATTGGAGACATACATTTATAGAACAAACTACTTTGTCCAAAAGATCTCCAAAAACTAAAAGACTTGGCAGCCTCATCTCAGGTCGCTATGTATCAAAAGTAACTAGGAAGAAGCCAACCCATGATGGGAATGCTAGATTTAGCACGACTTCATTTTCTTCTCCAAACCAACATGATAATGATCTTCTAGAACTGAAGGACAAGTAGTAGGTCATACCAGGTTGACATACTAAATTTTGCGGGACTTAACTGTCCTCTCAAACAAATCAACAATGATGTGAGGAAATGATCTTTTGAGATGTAGATACCCTTGGCTTGCGAGCACATCATTCATTCTATTTGAAGAGAGTATAAATTCAATGCAAGCATCTTTGAGATTGCTGCAATGATACTGCTCAGCTAGAGCTAATATTGTCGCCACAGTCTCGACATCAAGACTCTTGCATAGCATGCCTTCACATATCACCTTCATCCTTTCCATTGCATACTTATCTGCAGCCACAAGTAAGTGCTTAACCATTTCTATTTTATCATTATCATCAAGATCAACCATGGAAGGCAATGAATCTGTGTAGATGAAGTGAAGAAATGCCTTGAAAATAGGAGGTTGCATGTCGTCGATAGTTATGTCCTGTGACTCTTTCTCCCCCATAGCCATAGGCCCATAGAACTTGGCGTCAAAGACTGCTGTCCGCATCGCAAGCAAAATCTTATGAGCAAAAAAAATCTCCCCTTGAACCTTGAAAGTCACGTCTACTCCTTTCTTCCCCTCTAGCAATGTTGCAAGATTATCCGAAAGCTCAGAGGGCGGCACTTGGATCTCTAGTGTTTCCTTGATAATATGGACTTCCCACTCCATCACGAGACAATCATTCCGCACATACATCAGCTCGGTGGTCTTCATGAACTTTTCAAAGCCCCAAGATGGGTTTTAGGGCCGAACACATTTGTCACTTGGCTGCTGAACACCGGCTTAATGATGTGCCCCCTAACCGCATCTAGATGCCACAACTTGTAGAACGCCCTCACCAGGGCATTCTTGGTCAGGAGCTTGAGGAAGACAGAGGCAAAACCTTGGCTCCTCTCGTCCCCGGAACCGTCGGGATAGTAGAGGATGCACCATTCGTAACCGTTGATGGAGAATGGTGGAGAAGAGAGGAATTCACCTCTATCGAGGCCCTTGAGCAGGCTGTAGCCGGCAATCTCAAACGCGACCGTGGCCTCCATCGTCTCTTGTGTGCGCCTCGATGGCACCCTCACTATTGAACCCTGCGATGCATCCATTGAGGGAGTCGGGAGCAGGAGGGGCATCGGGGCGGGGCGGGGCGGGGCTCTCGATGAAGGCCCTCGGTGATGCTATTGGTGGGAGGGTATGGGAGGGGAGTGGCGGCGGCGGCGGCGGCGCGACCTCAAAAAGTGACCGGGCGGATTGGGGGAAGGTTAGGGTTTTGATTTGGAAGGGGGGACGTTTTGTGTTGTATATAGAGACATTATAATTGAGCACTTTTCCAGCCATCTTAGACCATTAGCAATATTAACCGTCGGATGAGCTGTTGTCAGCTTTCCTGTCCGTAGGATGCCCCTCGTGCTCTCGCTTGGGCTTTGTTGCGGATACCACAGAGCGCTGGATGGTACTGGGCCGCTGCTCCGATAACTAATTTGGATGTTTGTCATCGATTTGGCCCAGATCGGCTAGATGTGATGTGTTGACCGCGAAGAAAAGTGGTAACACATCGTCTGCACAGGCGCACGTGCGCAGCTCTTGCCTGCCGGCGGACACGCCGCGCCTCGCATGGGGCCGAGCCTACGGTCGGGCGGAGAATGGCTCGCATGGACACCACGGTCGTCCGATCCACATGAGTTATACGAGTCCCTGACTCCGACCAATGTAACATGAGCTATATGTGTATTTGGTTTGGTGAATTTGCAGATTTGTTTAACTGCCGAAATTAGATAGCTGCATGATTTGTGGTGCCCAGTCTACTTGATCGAAGACAAGGGCTGCTGGGCATGGAAAAGGATTAAATTTTTCACTCCAGTAGTACCGATGCGTGGGCTTTCTCCATTCTTGCAATAACTTTGTACTTTGGTTATGTGGTTGCATCTACATTATGAGCAATTGGGCACACTGGTTTTGTTTTTGGAAAATAAAATTGTACTAGCATGTGTTATTTAAAGATTAGGGTTTGCATAGCTATCTACGTATTGGCAAACCTTTCTATAACTTGACAATTCAATGCTGATATGGTGAATTATGTATCTTCATTTCTATAGGCGTAGTGATCCATTTATTCTTGCGAAATATCTAAACTTCCCATGAGCAAAGGAACTAAGACAAAATTCTAAGTTCGCCTAAAATGGTACATTGTTAATATTACTCTTGGACAAATGCTTCATGATAAGCAACTATGAAAACAATTGTTATATGATTTGATTCTTATTCTATATGAACTTATATTTCATAAACCTTTATGGCATGAATGTGGATGGAAGCATATCACTTAAATTGCAAAATTGTGTGACAAAATCCAGTATACTCCCTCCGTCCGAAATTAAGTGCCAAAATGTTTCATGACAAATGTATACAAGTTGATTTATATTGCTAACAACCAAGAGCCAAAATAGACGGGCGCACAAAGATCTAGTATAAGATAAGAATTAGTACTAACTCTTATTCTTAGGTTTTTACGGTTTTATTAGATGTCACGAGAAATAAATTTGCAAAACTTCCCCCCTTTCCAAATTTGGAGGCAGGATGAAGGAGAGCAATGGTAATCTCTCTCCCAAATTTGCATTTTTAAGTTTTTTCTCGGATGCTACATTACGTAGGGTGTTAGATGATTGTGGCATAGGAATCCGGCAGGGGATTGATCCTTCTTCATCTTGTGCCAAATTCATGTCACTTATTCGTTCAGGGAGCTCGCTCGGGCTGCCCTGACCGATGCAGCAGCGAGGGTTAATATTGCGTTCATACAAACCCAAGCACACTACATAGATCATAGGAGATAGCATAAAAACTTAACAATTCAGACATCGGACATCCCATTAGTTAATCCAAAAAGGTCGGTGAAGTTCAAATTAAACCCAATAAATTACAAAAACATTAAGGCTCGCGATCTATCAGCCGTCACAACGACATGGAGCTCTCAGCCATCGGATTAAGTCGTACGAACGCACAGGGTTTGCCCGATCGTCCAGATGTCTTTTTAGGGAAGCTTGGTCGAGTCACGGCAAACAAACACCGTTTCGTGGGCTGCTCCTCCACAGAATAAGTGACATGCGTAATTGGGCTATTAGAAGGCCCATGTCCAGTCCAACTCGTGCGAAGCAGACATATCCCTGTTGTTGGGGAACGTAGCAGAAATTCAAAATTTTCCTACGTGTCACCAAGATCTATCTATGGAGAAACCAGCAACGAGGGGAAGGAGAGTGCATCTACATACCCTTGTAGATCACTAAGCGGAAGCGTTCAAGAGAACGGGGTTGAAGCAGTCATACTCGTCGTGATCCGAATCACCGGAGATCCTAGTGCCGAACGGACGGCACCTTCGCGTTCAACACACGTACAGCCCGGTGACGTCTCCCACGCCTTGATCCAGCAAGGAGAGAGGGAGAGGTTGAGGAAGACTCCATCCAGCAGCAGAACAACGGCGTGGTGGTGGTGGAGGAGCGTGGCAATCCTGCAGGGCTTCGCCATGCACCTGCGGGAAAGGAGGAGGTGTCACGGGAGGGAGGGAGGCGCCAAGGCTTCAGGTGCGGCTGCCCTCCCTCCCCTCCACTATATATAGGGGCAAGGGAGAGGGGGGAGGCGCAGCCTTGCCCCTTCCTCCAAGGAAGGGGTGCGGCCAAGGGGGGAGGAGTCCATCCTCCCCAAGGCACCTCGGAGGTGCCTTCCCCTTTTAGGATTCTCCCCTCCCCAAGTCTCCTTGGCGCATGGGCCTCTTGGGGCTGGTGCCCTTGGCCCATATAGGCCAAGGCGCACCCCCTACAGCCCATGTAGCCCCCCGGGCAGGTGGACCCCCCCGGTGGACCCCCGGACCCCTTTTGGCACTCCCGATACAATACCGATAAAGTGCGAAACTTTTCCGGCGACCAAAATAAGACCAAAAAACCGAAACTTTTCCGGTGACCAAAACAGGACTTCCCATATATAAATCTTTACCTCCGGACCATTCCGGAACTCCCCGTGACGTCCGGGATCTCATCCGGGACTCCGAACAACATTCGGTAACCACATACAAACTTCCCTTATAACCCTAGCGTCATCGAACCTTAAGTGTGTAGACCCTACGGGTTCGGGAGACATGTAGACATGACCGAGACGTTCTCCGGTCAATAACCAACAGCGGGATCTGGATACCCATGTTGGCTCCCACATGTTCCACGATGATCTCATCGGATGAACCATGATGTCAAGGACTCAATCGACCCCGTATACAATTCCCTTTGTCTAGCGGTATTATACTTGCCCGAGATTCGATCGTCGGTATACCGATACCTTGTTCAATCTCATTACCGGCAAGTCTCTTTACTCGTTCCGTAACACATCATCCCGTGATCAACCCCTTGGTCACATTGTGCACATTATGATGATGTCCTACCGAGTGGGCCCAGAGATACCTCTCCATTTACACGGAGTGACAAATCCCAGTCTCGATTTGTGCCGACCCAACAGACACTTTCGGAGATACCTGTAGTGCACCTTTATAGCCACCCAGTTACATTGTGACGTTTGGTACACCCAAAGCATTCCTACAGTATCCGGGAGTTGCACAATCTCATGGTTTAAGGAAAAGATACTTGACATTAGAAAAGCTTTAGCATACGAACTACACGATCTTTGTGCTAGGCTTAGGATTGGGTCTTGTCCATCACATCATTCTCCTAATGATGTGATCCCGTTATCAATGACATCCAATGTCCATGGTCAGGAAACCGTAACCATCTATTGATCAACGAGCTAGTCAACTAGAGGCTTACTAGGGACGTGGTGTTGTCTATGTACCCACACATGTATCTGAGTTTCCTATCAATACAATTATAGCATGGATAATAAACGATTATCATGAACAAGGAAATATAATAATAACTTATTTATTATTGCCTCTAGGGCATATATCCAACAGTCTCCCACTTGCACTAGAGTCAATAATCTAGTTCACATCGCCATGTGATTAACACTCACAGGTCACATCACCATGTGACCAACATCTAAAGAGTTTTACTAGTGTCACTAAACTAGTTCACATCATCATGTGATTAAGACTCAATGAGTTCTGGGGTTTGATCATGTTCTGCTTGTGAGAGAGGTTTTAGTCAATGGGTCTGCAACATTCAGATCCGTATATACTTCACAAATCTCTAGGTCATATTGTAAATGCTGCTACCATTCTCCACTTGGAGCTATTCCAAATGGTTGGTCCACTATACGTATCCGGTTTGCTACTCAGAGTCATTCGGATAGGTGTTAAAGCTTGCATCGACGTAACCCTTTACGCCGAACTCTTTATCACCTCCATAATCGAGAAACATATCCTTATTCCTCTAAGGATAATTTTGACCGCTATCTGGTGATCCACTCCTTGATCACCTTTGTACCCTCTTGCCAGACATGTGGCAAGGCACACATCAGGTGCGGTACTTAGCATAGCATACTGTAGAGCCTACGTCTGAAGCATAGGGGACGACCTTCGTCCTTTCTCTCTTTTCTGCCGTGGTCGAGCTTGAAGTCTTAACTTCATACCTTACATCTCAGGCAAGAACTCCTTCTTTGACTGATCCATATTGAACACCTTCAAGATCATGTCAAGGTATATGCTCATTTGAAAGTACCATTAAGCGTTTTTGATCTATCCTCATAGATCTTGATGCTCAATGTTCAAGTAGCTTAATCCAGGTTTTCTATTGAAAAACATTCAAATAACCCTATATGCTTTCTAGAAATTCTACATCATTTCTGATCATCAATATGTCAACAACATATACTCATCAGAAGTTCTATAGTGCTCCCACTCACTTCTTTGGAAATACAAGTTTCTCATAAACTTCGTATAAACCCAAAATCTTTGATCATCTCATCAAAGCGCACATTCCAACTCCGAGATGCTTACTCCAGTCCTTAGAAGGATCGCTGGAGCCAGCATGCCTTTTAGCATCCTTAGGATCGACAAAACCTTTCTGATTGTATCACATACAACCTTTCCTTACAAAACTGGTAAGGAAACTCGTTTTGACATCCATCTGCCAGATTTTATAAATGCAGCTAATGCTAACATGATTCCGACGGACTTAAGCATCACTACGGATGAGAAAATCTCATCGTAGTCAACTCCTTGAACTTGTGAAAAACTCTTCGCCACAAGTCGAGCTTCATAGACAGTGACATTACCATCCACGTCCGTCTTCTTCTTAAAGATCCATTTATCTCAATGGCTTGCCGATCATCGGGCAAGTCCACCAAAGTCCATGCTTTGTTATGATACATGGATCCTATCTCGGATTTCATGGCTTCTAACCATTTGTCGGAATTTGGGCCCACCATCGCTTCTCCATAGCTCGTAGGTTCATTGTTGTCTAGCAACATGACCTTCAAGACAGGATCACCGTACCACTCCGAAGTAGTACGCGTCCTTGTCGTCCTACGAGGTTCGGTAGTGACTTGATCCAAAACTTCATGATCACTATCATAAGCTTCTACTTCAATTGGTGTAGGTGCCACAGGAACAACTTCCTATGCCCTACTACACACTAGTTGAAGTGACGGTTCAATAACCTCATCAAGTCTCCACCATCCTCCCACTCAACTTTTCGAGACAAACTTTTCTCGAGCAAGGACCCGATTCAGGAAACAATCCCTATTGCTTTCGGATCTGAATTAGGAGGTATACCCAACTGTTTTTGGGTGTCCTATGAAGATGCATTTTATCCGCTTTGGGTTCGAGCTTATCAACCTGAAACTTTTCACATAAGTGTCGCAGCCCCAAACTTTTAAGAAACGGCAACTTGGGTTTCTCCAAACCATAGTTCAAACGGTGTCGTCTCAACGGAATTACGTGGTACCCTTTTAAAGTGAGTGCGGTTGTCTCTAATGCCTAACCCATGAACGATAGTGGTAATTCGATAAGAGACATCATGGTATGCACCATATCCAATAGGGTGCAACTATGATGTTCGGACACACCATCACACTATGGTGTTCCAGGTGGTATTAATTGTGAAACAATTTCCACAATGTCTTAATTGCGTGCCAAAGCTTGTAACTCAGATACTCATCTCTATGATCATATCATAGACATTTTATCCTCTTGTCACAATGATCTTCAACTTCACTCTGAAATTACTTGAACCATTCAATAATTCAGACTTGTGTTTCATCAAGTAAATATACTCAACATTTACTCGAATCATCTGTGAAGTAAGAACATAACGATATTCACTGCATGCCTCAGCACTCACTGGACTGCACACATCAAAATGTGTTACTTCCAACAAGTTGCTATCTTGTTCCATTTTACTGAAAAAGAGGCTTTTCAGTCATCTTCCCCATGTGGTATGATTTGCATTTCTCAAGTGATTCAAAATCAAGTGAGTCCAAACGGTCCATCTGCATGGAGTTTCTTCATGCGTATACACCAATAGACATGGTTCGCATGTCTCAAACTTTTCAAAAATGAGTGAGTCCAAAGATCCATCAACATGGAGCTTCTTCATGCGTTTATACCAATATGACTTACATGGCAGTGCCACAAGTAAGTGGTACTATCATTACTATCTTATATCTTTTGGCATGAAAATGTGTATCACTACGATCGAGATTCAATAAACCATTCCTTTAGGTGCAAGACCATTGAAGGTGTTATTCAAATAAATAGAGTAACCATTATTCTCCTTAAATGAATAACCGTATTGCGATAGACATAATCCAATCATGTCTATGCTCAACGCAAACACCAAATGACAATTATTCAGGTTTAATACTAATCTTGATGGTAGAGGGAGCGTGCGATGTTTGATCACATCAAACTTGGAAACACTTCCAACACATATCGTCAGCTCACCTTTAGCTAGTCTCCGTTTATTCCGTAGCTCTTTTATTTCGAGTTACTAACACTTAGCAACCGAACCGGTATCTTAATACCCTGGTGCTACTAGGAGTACTAGTAAAGTACACATTAACATAATGTATATCCAATATACTTCTATCGACCTTGCCAGCCTTCTCATCTACCAAGTATCTAGGGTAATGCTGCTCCAGTGGCTGTTCCCCTTATTACAGAAGCACTTAGTCTCGGGTTTGGGTTCAACCTTGGGCTTTTTCACTGGAGCAGCAGCTGATTTGCCGTTTCATGAAGTATCCCTTCTTGCCCTTGCCCTTCTTGAAACTAGTGGTTTCACCAACCATCAACAATTGATGCTCCTTCTTGATTTCTACTTTCACGATGTCAAACAACGCGAATACCTCAAGGATCATCATCTCTATCCTTGATATGTTATAGTTCATCACGAAGCACTAGCAGCTTGGTGGCAATGACTTTTGAGAAACATCACTATCTCATCTGGAAGATCAACTCCCACTCGATTCAAGTGATTGTTGCACTCAGACAATCTGAGCACAAACTCAACGATTGAGCTTTTCTCCCTGAGTTTGCAGGCTAAGAAAATCGCCGGAGGTCTTATACCTCTTGACGTGGGCACGAGCCTGAAATCCCAATTTCAGCCCTCGAAACATCTCATATGTTCCGTGATGTTTCGAAAACGTCATTGGTGCCTCTACTTAAACCATTTAACTGAACTATCACGTAGTTATCAAAACGTGTATGTCCGATGTTCGCAACATCCACAAACGACGTTTGGGGTTCTGCACACTGAGCGGTGCATTAAGGACATAAGATTTCTACTGATCGCATAATCGCTACTGTCAACTTTCAACTATATTTTCTCTAGGAACATATCTAAATAGTGGAACTAAAGCGCGAGCTTACGACATAATTTGCAAAGATCATTTGACTATGTTCAGGATAATTAAGTTCATCTTATGAACTCCCACTCAGATAGACATCCCTCTGGTCATCTAAGTGATTACATGATCCGAGTCAACTAGGCCGTGTCCGATCATCACGTGAGACGGACTAGTCATCATCGGTGAACATCTTCATGTTGATCGTATCTACTATATGACTCATGCTCGACCTTTCGGTCTCTGTGTTCCGAGGCCATGTCTGTACATGCTAGGCTCGTCAAGTTAACCCTAAGTGTTTCGCGTGTGTAAATCTGTCTTACACCCGTTGTATGTGAACGTAAGAATCCATCACACCCGATCATCACGTGGTGCTTAGAAGCGACGAACTTTAGCAACGGTGCACAGTTAGGGGAGAACACTTCTTAAAATTGTTGTAAGGGATCATCTTATTTACTACCGTCGTTCTAAATAAACAAGATGCATAAACATGATAAACATCACATGCAATCAAATAGCGACATGATATGGCCAATATCATTTTGCTCCTTTTGATCTCCATCTTCGGGGCTCCATGATCATCATCGTCACCGGCATGACACCATGATCTCCATCATCATGATCTCCATCATTGTGTCTTCATGAAGTTGTCTCGCCAACTATTACTTCTACTACTATGGCTACCGGTTAGCAATAAAGTAAAGTAATTACATGGCGTTGTTCAATGACACGCAGGTCATACAATAAATAAAGACAACTCCTATGGCTCCTGCCGGTTGTCATACTCATCGACATGCAAGTCGTGAATCCTATTACAAGAACATGATCAATCTCATACATCACATATAATTCATCACATTCTTCTTGGTCATATCACATCACATAGCATACCCTGCAAAAACAAGTTAGACGTCCTCTAGTTGTTGGTTGCATGTTTTACGTGGCTGCTATGGGTTTCTAGCGAGAACGTTTCTTACCTACGCAAAACCACAACGTGATATGCCAATTGCTATTTACCCTTCATAAGGACCCTTTTCATCGAATCCGTTCCGACTAAAGTGGGAGAGACTGGCACCCGCTAGCCACCTTATGCACCAAGTGCATGTCAGTCGGTGGAACCTGTCTCACGTAAGAGTACGTGTAAGGTCGGTCCGGACCGCTTCATCCCACAATACCGTCGAAACAAGATTGGACTAGTAACGGTAAGCATATTGAACAAAATCAATGCCCACAACTACTTTGTGTTCTACTCGTGCAAAGAATCTACGCAATAGACCTAGCTCATGATGCCACTGTTGGGGAACGTAGCAGAAATTCAAAATTTTCCTACGTGTCACCAAGATCTATCTATGGAGAAACCAGCAACGAGGGGAAGGAGAGTGCATCTACATACCCTTGTAGATCACTAAGCGGAAGCGTTCAAGAGAACGGGGTTGAAGGAGTCGTACTCGTCGTGATCCAAATCACCGGAGATCCTAGTGCCGAACGGACGGCACCTCCGCGTTCAACACACGTACAGCCCGGTGACGCTCCCACGCCTTGATCCAGCAAGGAGAGAGGGAGAGGTTGAGGAAGACTCCATCCAGCAGCAGCACAACGGCGTGGTGGTGGTGGAGGAGCATGGCAATCCTGCAGGGCTTCGCCAAGCACCTGCGGGAGAGGAGGAGGTGTCACGGGAGGGAGGGAGGCGCCAGGGCTTCAGGTGCGGCTGCCCTCCCTCCCCTCCACTATATATAGGGGCAAGGGAGAGGGGGGAGGCGCAGCCTTGCCCCTTCCTCCAAGGAAGGGGTGCGGCCAAGGGGGGGAGGAGTCCATCCTCCCCAAGGCACCTCGGAGGTGCCTTCCCCTTTTAGGATTCTCCCCTCCCCAAGTCTCCTTGGCGCATGGGCCTCTTGGGGCTGGTGCCCTTGGCCCATATAGGCCAAGGAGCACCCCCTACATCCCATGTGGCCCCCCGGGGCAGGTGGACCCCCGGACCCCTTTCGGCACTCCCGGTACAATACCGATAAAGTGCGAAACTTTTCCGGCGACCAAAATAAGACTTCCCATATATGAATCTTTACCTCCGGACCATTCCGGAACTCTTCGTGACGTCCGGGATCTCATCCGGGACTCCGAACAACATTCAGTAACCACATACAAACTTCCTTTATAACCCTAACGTCATCGAACCTTAAGTGTGTAGACCCTACGGGTTCAGGAGACATGTAGACATGACCGAGACGTTCTCCGGTCAATAACCAACAGCGGGATCTGGATACCCATGTTGGCTCCCACATGTTCCACGATGATCTCATCGGATGAACCACGATGTCAAGGACTCAATCGATCCCGTATACAATTCCCTTTGTCTAGCGGTATTATACTTGCCCGAGATTCGATCGTCGGTATACCGATACCTTGTTCAATCTCGTTACCGGCAAGTCTCTTTACTCGTTCCATAACACATCATCCCGTGATCAACCCTTGGTCACATTGTGCACATTATGATGATGTCCTACCGAGTGGGCCCAGAGATACCTCTCCGTTTACACGGAGTGACAAATCCCAGTCTCGATTCGTGCGAACCCAACAGACACTTTCGGAGATACCTGTAGTGCACCTTTATAGCCACCCAGTTACGTTGTGACGTTTGGTACACCCAAAGCATTCCTACAGTATCCAGGAGTTGCACAATCTTATGGTCTAAGGAAAAGATACTTGACATTAGAAAAGCTTTAGCATACGAACTACACGATCTTTGTGCTAGGCTTAGGATTGGGTCTTGTCCATCACATCATTCTCCTAATGATGTGATCCCGTTATCAATGACATCCAATGTCCATGGTCAGGAAACCGTAACCATCTATTGATCAACGAGCTAGTCAACTAGAGGCTTACTAGGGACGTGGTGTTGTCTATGTACCCACACATGTATCTGAGTTTCCTATCAATACAATTATAGCATGGATAATAAACGATTATCATGAACAAGGAAATATAATAATAACTTATTTATTATTGCCTCTAGGGCATATTTCCAACACCTGTCCCCGAGCAGGCCAGGCCGTCTAGTTTTTCTCGCAATCCCTATCCTCTAAGAAAAAAACTGCTCCTCTGTTCCTCACATACTGCGTCGCCTTCGTCCTCCGTCCCAGCGGCGAGCTTTTGCAGCTGGTATGCTTTGCTGCCGGTTCTCTCTACTCCCCCTGTACTCTTCATACGCAGCTCCTCACGGTGCGTCTCCTCCTTACCCTTTTTTTAATACCGTCTCATGCAATGTTCTTCCATGGCGGCTGCGTCATTCGCAGGAAAATATTCTCTAGAGCTTAGGCTCAGGTGCACCCCCTTATCTAGTCATCCATCTCTACATCGCGATTCGTGCAAGAACTTTTCTCTTTTTTGTTTCTTCCAAATAAAACAACATATGAACTTCACACTTTGCAGCACAACAAAACATTCTAACTAGAATGTGGGAAAAAACTTTCAGATTTTTTCGTGCATCACAAGTACTAAAGATAACATTTTTGAATAAAGAAAATCTCATTTTGTATATTTATGTTGGTCAAAAAAATCTGTAAGTTTTTTCTCTCATTGTAGTAAGAATGTTTATCTATCTTGCAAAGTTAGAAGTCCATATGTTGTTTTATTTGGAAGCAACAAAAAAGAGAAAATTTCACGCAGTAAGTTAGTTGTCTAGCACGGATCTCAAAGCTATACTGGATGGTATGGATAGGAGGTGTCCATGAGCCTAAGCTCTAAAAATCCGCGTCCGTCATTCGCACGCGCCGTCGGCGTCCATCGTCGGATGTCTCCCTCCTGCGTCCGTCTCCATAACCTTGAAGCTGTAACGCGCGTCCCTCTTCCCGTCCCTGAAGTTGAAATTGCTGCCTGCTCTTGGTTATTGATGGACTGTCTGCCTCTTGTAATACTGGTAACCGATTTCCGTTATCGTTGCGTTACCACAATCTCCCATTCTCCATCATATATTATGCCTCGCACTGTCTCTTCCTTCTTGCCTTCCATTGTGTTGGATATCCAGCGATTCCCGCAAGATCACCATCATGCCAGATAATAGGTTTTTTTTGTAGACAATGAATGATAGACAAAAAGATTGCTCTATGATCAGGTACAAATTCAGGTCTACTGATTTTAGTTAACAATATAATATCTCTGTGTATGGTGAGCCACATGTATTTTGTGTTATGATGTGACTCAATTTAGAAATGATTGTGCTTTGGTGATTGGTGGTTCGGAGTTACAAGGACGACGACAGAATGTATCTTGCCAAAAAAACATGATAAAAGTAAAATAAAGTACCTCTCTTCTTTAGATTCGAAAAGAGCCCTTGTGAGAACATCGATTTGAGCTCTTTCATAGCTAGAAGTGGTGATCCGGAATCAAGAGTAGTTTGGTCTGATGGCTCGGTGTGATTGTCTTGGTCTAGGATATCATTTTGAACCTCGAGTCAAGCATATAAGAATTTAAAACCGATACATATGGCGCAGGTAACATAGAATCATGAATGGAAAAGCAGAATGTTGTCATGAGGTAATTTTATTCTACGTTTTTTCGACACTTAACCTTAGCAAGCATGTCAGCGTAACCATGGACATATTTCTGTTTTGTGGCGCTTACTGGAGATGTATGTCAGTACGTGGAGCTTGGTGATATATCTACTCAGATCTAACAATAGACTGACCAGACACCCATGACCTTGCATGTAGAGCATCCACTTCGGCAGGAAGACAAGTGCTCTGTTTGTTCTCCTTCTTAGTTTGCTGATGGTAACAAATTTGTTCTCTGTGCTTTGCTTGGATCGGTACTAAATTTGTACATTGCTCCTATTGTGTGCAGCTATGTTAATACCATCTATGTATCTTTTACAAGAAAACTAATCTCTACTGCATCCCCTTTTGAAATAGAGAATATAAAAATTGCTATTGTTTCACCTTCTTAAGAACAGTCATATGGTTCAGTATGCTAGGGCTTGACATAGATAAGTTCATCTAGATATCATACATTACTAGAAGTGTTGGGCACGCTTTGCAGCGCCATTGCTGTTGTTAGGTTTCTTAAAAAAACACTGTTTCAAAATATAAGGTGTATTACTTTTTTTTAAAGTCAATCCTTTTAAGTTTGATCAAATTTGTAGAGAAATATATCAAAATCCATAATATCAAATCCGTATTTTTAGATTCATCATGAAATAAATTTCCATACATATTTTGTTCAATATGTGGATGTCAATATTTTGTCTCTGCACTTGGTCAAAGTTAAAGAAATTTGACTTTCTAAAAAACTAATACCACTTATAGTTTGAAACTGATGGAATATTTAATTTTGCGGGTGTGGGAGCTGATAGTATGTTTATTTTTTATTTATAATACGATGATTTGATGGACCTTTTGTGGTGTGATTATGTGCTATCCGCTAACCAACATATGTTGATGTGGGGAAATTTCTGTGTCGGTGCTCGCATGTACTATATTGATGCGACAATATCACACGGTGACGTTTCCTTTTTCTAGTTGTTGGGAGGGTGCCCTGGATTGATATGCTTTTATAGGTTGGTTGCTGCAGAATGATTTGAAAAATCGTTGGTTTGGTCAAAATCATAAACCAAATCTAAAACTGAATACCTCAATTGAATGAATTGAACGAGCTTCAAAATTAGGAAATGTAGTGAATTAAAATATTGAATGGGAGAGATTAAGAAATTGTTGACATGGTCAAGATCAGATGACCCAGTTTTAAAATGAATACCTCAATTAATTGTAAGGCATTAAAAATTAGGAAGCAAAGTGTATAATATAAATGAATCGAATGAGAGATTTGAGAAATTGTTGACCAGGTCAAAATCAGGCGACCCAATTCTAATTGAAGACATCAATTGATTGTGGGCTCTTTAAAATTAGGGAGCTTAGTGTTATAGAGGATTCCACGAGATGAGTGCTCATCTTATTTTTGTCCATAGTTTGTCTGGAATTTTAATAGTTCCTTTGCTTTAGTTATTAATTAAGGTTTTGCATTTTTTTCCATAAAATGTGTTTTCCCTTGCAGAAAAGAAAATCACTTTTTTCATGTAGAGGCGTTCATATGGTTAGTTTACTAATGGATTGTCCGCTCTTAGTTTGATCAAATGTAGTCTTGGTAAGTTTTTTCTTTACCATGGTCACAATATATCATAGACGGATGGTTTAAAAATATGAAGGTTTACTTTGTACACACTTCATGTGATAGCCATGTCTATATGGATGCAAAGTGTTGAATTCATCGACAACGTGGCATTCCTATTATGGTTGAATTTTGGCAAAACTAGAGGACGCTAGCTTTTATAGGATATAATGTTATAATTTTTCACTTTGTACTTTTTCTGCATCTTCGTTTCATTAATGTGATGTAGAAAAAAATGTAAAAAGGTAAATATGTACATGCGTGATGCCTGTATGGTTGTGTCGATCTGATTCTCTTTAGGGGTATCTGATTTTCTTCGGGGTAGGAATTGGAGACAGTATGTTTGATTTTCACCAGTTAATTTTGCCTGTATGCCATGCTCGATTGCTCGTTAGTGTGCTCGGAGTCAGGGACGGGAGATTTGCAGGGAGGTATTGTACGCCTATACCTCGTGAGCGCTGCTATGCTTACGACGGGATTTGTCCGATAGATGTACGATTGTACGACAATGCACATGAAACCGGTAAAACGAGATCAGACACCGAAATATCGTATACGCAGACGTTGGGATGCCACGTTCGTATCGATCCGTAGGGCATCTCCAACAGGGAGACGCTTCCATATACGCTCGATAAAAAAAACGAAAATGTTAACGCCCACACGTGTGGGCGTTTGCATCTCGCCCACACGCGTAGATCCATTTCCGTTTGTGAGCGCACGAATCTTGGCATGTTTTTAGTGCCACGTATGACTGGCCTGGTGTGTGGGCGTTCATCTGGTCACCCACACGACCGTTTCACCACACGGGAGGGGCTGGTGTGTGGACGTTCAGCAGTTGCCCACACGCCACTTTCCACGCACGCACATGGGTTAGTGTGTGGGCATTTGCCATCTCGCCCACACGCCCATCTCTTCTCCCATACTCAAGCTGCTAGTTGCCACATGTTGTACAGCGCACATGGCAACTGCCCTAGTGTGCTTTATAAGCAGGTGACAACTCTCTTTTTACCCGAGTTGCCATGTGTTTTGCAGGATACACGGCAATTGCCTAGTGTGCACGTAAGCAGATGGCAACTCTCTCTTTACCGAGTTGCCATGTGTTTTTGCATGGTACATGGCAACTGCCCTAACGTGCACGTAAGCAGATGACAATTCTTCCTTTTTACATGGCAACTGCCCTAGCATGCTTGTGAGCACATGGCAACTCTCTCAACTGCCTAGTATTAGTATGTGGCAACTCCTAAAATTTTGAAATCATGACAACTACAGTAGACCAGACCATACATGGCAACTACAGTTGAGCAATCATGGCAACTGCAGTTGTCCGACATGGCAACCGTAGTTCAGCGACATGGCAACTGCAGTTAAACGAACATGGACGAGGGTTTGGACCATGGCAACTGCGGGCGCGCGGTGACTGTCACGCGTGGCGTGAGGGACCAGGAGGTACGAGGCCTGACATACGGGGCGTGTGGGCGTTATCTACTTCACCCACACGCACGCGTGTGAGAGGGACCGGGAGGGAAAAAATAGGTGTGTGGGCATTACTTGTTTTGCCCACACGTAGATGTGTGGGCTGTTCCTCTTATACACCACACAAAATGTGTGGGCAATCTCCCTAACACCCACACGTGTGACACTTATCAGCGTCCAAAAAGAAAGGATTTTGTGATAAGCGCCTGTGTAAGAGTATCTGCATCCAACGCTGGTAGGATTCTGTGGATACCTTTTCTTTTAGGGGGGTTATGTGGATAGATTAAACCTATAACTAATGAAACAAACACACGAATGACTTTTTTTGAGTAAACACACGAAAGACTTGGATCGGCTGACGATAGACTAGGGGCGTGTTTGGTTACATTGCCGATTCAGTCTGGCCCGGTGATCCTGGCTCTATTGAGCCGGTTTGAGGGGATGCAGGCCAAAAAAAACCATATGCACATAGTTTGGTTGCCTGCATACCCCTAGTTGCATGAGACAACCATTTTTGACCCGGCGTTTGGTTGCCCGCATTGCATTAGGCCCACATATGACATGGTGTTTGGTTGCAACCTGCATAAGGTGTTGTCACCACTTCTAACTAGTGGTGACCTTACCACACACAATCTGAACATAGTGCGAGCTAGTTAAACAAATGACAGTTCATCCTAACTACTATCAAATGACATTTCAAATTATTAAGAGCCATTGGCTAAATAGGGGATAGTTCATCGGTGTTGCTGCTACCAAATCTTCCTCTTCATCTTCCTCTTCTTCTGCTTCTGCTGCTGCTGCTTCTTCTTCCTCTTCTTCCTCTTCTTTCGCTTCAGCTGCTGCTTCTTCTTCTTCCTCTTCTTCAAATCCTGCACTGACCTCTGTTAAGCAACATTGCCTCTGCCCACTCCAACCTTTTGTTCTTCCAAGCGTCATTGTCAAATGCCTCCACACCATGGCCAGAGCTAACAACATCGTCAGGCTCGACCTCTTCCTCCTTAGGCACGTGTTCATCAAAGCCCCACTGGAGAATCCAGTTATGCAGAATGCAACAAGCAAGAACTAGCTTAACCTGAGTGGAGTATGGGTGGAATGGCTTCTGATCCAGGATCTTAAACCTAATCTTCAGAGCTCCAAATGCCCTCTCAACAGTTACTCTAAGGCTGGAGTGTCTGAGATTAAACAGCTCATGTGCAGTCCTAGGAAAGTTCCTACCAGAGAACTCGTTAAGATGGTACTTGTTTCCATACAGGGTGGAAGAATACCTGGCCGACATGCATAGCCAGCATCTCCAAGGTAGAACTTGCCATCGGGGATGTTGATCCCATCAGGTCAACTCATGCTGTCAGTGAGAATGTTAGCATCATGCGTTGACCCATCCCAGCCAGCCAACACATATGTGAACTTCAGATCAAAGTCAACAGCAGCAAGCACATTCTGGCTTGTGTAGTGCTTCCTCCCCATGTATGCTACAGACTGTGACCTAGGAAATCTGGCAGTGACATGAGTACCATCTATTGCCCCAATGCAATCCTGAAAATGGCATCAATAGCCTGTTTTAATGCTCAACTTGAACAATACAAGCATATCAAGCCATGAAAAGTGTATATTGTCAATGCTCACCTTGAAGTATGGATACCATCTTGGGCTTCCGCAAATCTTGGGTGGAGTCTGGCCAGATGGTCTCCTGATCATCTCTCCTCTAAGCTCCCCAACGGCAAAAAGCACCTACTTGAAGTACCTAGAGATGGTCTCCATTGATCTCCTGAACGTGTTGTGAATGACCCTGAACCTCTGGCTATGGCCAACAACATGGAGGAACATGGCCACTTGCTCTTCGACACTGGTGTTGATGCTATCTTGTAATAGGCCCCTGCTCCTGAAGGTCTCAACAAGCCTGGCAAATGGGCCCAGAGATACCTCTCCGTTTACACGGAGTGACAAATCCCAGTCTCGATTCGTGCCAACCCAACAGACACTTTCGGAGATACCTGTAGTGCACCTTTATAGTCACCCAGTTACGTTGTGACGTTTGGTACACCCAAAGCATTCCTACGGTATCCGGGAGTTGCACAATCTCATGGTCTAAGGAAAAGATACTTGACATTAGAAAAGCTTTAGCATACGAACTACACGATCTTTGTGCTAGGCTTAGGATTGGGTCTTGTCCATCACATCATTCTCCTAATGATGTGATCCCGTTATCAACGACATCCAATGTCCATGGTTAGGAAACCGTAACCATCTACTGATCAACGAGCTAGTCAACTAGAGGCTTACTAGGGACATGGTGTTGTCTATGTATCCACACATGTATCTGAGTTTCCTATCAATACAATTATAGCATGGATGATAAACGATTATCATTAACAAGGAAATATAATAATAACCTATTTATTATTGCCTCTAGGGCATATTTCCAATAGTCTCCCACTTGCACTAGAGTCAATAATCTAGTTCACATCGCCATGTGATTAACACTCACAGGTCACATCGTCATGTGACCAACACCCAAGAGTTTTACTAGTGTCACTAAACTAGTTCACATCATCATGTGATTAAGACTCAATGAGTTCTGGGGTTTGATCATGTTTTGCTTGTGAGAGAAGTTTTAGTCAACGGGTCTGCAACATTCAGATCCGTATGTACTTCGCAAATCTCTAGGTCATATTGTAAATGCTGCTTCCACGCTCCACTTGGAGCTATTCCAAATGGTTGCTCCACTATACGTATCCGGTTTGCTACTCAGAGTTATTCGGATAGGTGTTAAAGCTTGCATCGACGTAACCCTTTACGCCGAACTCTTTATCACCTCCATAATCGAGAAACATATCCTTATTCATCTAAGGATAATTTTGACCGCTATCTGGTGATCCACTCCTTGATCACCTTTGTACCCTCTTGCCAGCAAGGCACACATCAGGTGCGGTACAAAGCATAGCATACTGTAGATCCTACGTCTAAAGCATAGGGGACGACCTTCGTCCTTTCTCTCTTTTCTGCCGTGGTCGAGCTCTAACTCTTAACTTCATACCTTACAACTCAGGCAAGAACTCCTTCTTTGACTGATTCATCTTAAACACTTTCAAGATCATGTCAAGGTACATGCTCATTTGAAAGTATCATTAAGCGTTTTTTGATCTATCCTCATAGATCTGATGCTCAATGTTCAAGTAGCTTAATCTAGGTTTTCACTTGAAAAACACTTTTCAAATAACCCTATATGCATTCCAGAAATTCTACATCATTTTTGATCAACAATATGTCAACAACATATACTCATCAGAAATTCTATAGTGCTCCCACTCACTTCGTTGGAAATACAAGTTTCTCATAAACTTTGTACAAACCCAAAATCTTTGATCATCTCATCAAAGTGTACATTCCAACTCCGAGATGCTTACTCCAGTCCTTAGAAGGATTGCTGGAGCTTTGCATACCTTTTAGCATCCTTAGGATCGACAAAACCTTTCTGATTGTATCGCATACAACCTTTCCTTACGAAGACTGGTAAGGAAACTCGTTTTGACATCCATCTGCCAGATTTCATAAATGCAGCTAACGCTAACATGATTCCGACGGACTTAAGCATCGCTACGGATGAGAAAATCTCATCGTAGTCAACTCCTTGAACTTGTGAAAAACTCTTCGCCACAAGTCGAGCTTCATAGACGGTGACATTACCGTCCACGTCTGTCTTCTTCTTAAAGATCCATTTATCTCAATGGCTTGCCGATCATCGGGCAAGTCCACCAAAGTCCATGCTTTGTTCTTATACATGGATCCTATCTCGAATTTCATGGCTTCTAACCATTTGTCAGAATATGGGCCCACCATCGCTTCTCCATAGCTCGTAGGTTCATTGTTGTCTAGCAAAATGACCTTCAAGACAGGATTACTGTACCACTCTGAAGCAGTATGCATCCGTGTCGACCTACGAGGTTTGGTAGTGACTTGATCCGAAGTTTCATGATCACTATCATAAGCTTCTACTTCAATTGGTGTAGGTGCCGCATGAACAACTTCCTGTGCCCTGCTACACACTAGTTGAAGTGATGGTTCAATAACCTTATCAAGTCTCCACCATCCTCCCACTCAATTCTTTCGAGAGAAACTTTTCCTCGAGAAAGGACCCGTTTCTAGAAACAATTACTATTGCTTCCGGATCTGAGATAGGAGGTATACCCAACTGTTTTTGGGTGTCCTATGAAGATGCATTTTATCCGCTTTGGGTTCGAGCTTATCAACCTGAAACTTTTTCACATAAGCGTCGCAGCCCCAAACCTTTACGAAACGACAACTTAGGTTTCTCCAAACCATAGTTCAAACGGTGTCGTCTCAACGGAATTACGTGGTGCCCTATTAAAGTGAGTGCGGTTGTCTCTAATGCCTAACCCATGAACGATATTGGTAATTCGATAAGAGACATCATGGTACGCACCATATCCAATAGGGTGCAACTATGATGTTCGGACACACCGTCACACTATGGTGTTCTAGGCGGTATTAATTGTGAAACAATTTCCACAATGTCTTAATTGCGTGCCAAAGCTCGTAACTCAGATACTCATCTCTATGATCATATCATAGACATTTTATCCTCTTGTCACAATGATCTTCAACTTCACTCTGAAATTACTTGAACCATTCAATAATTCAGACTTGTGTTTCATCAAGTAAATATACTCAACATCTACTCGAATCATCTGTGAAGTAAGAACATAACGATATTCACTGCATGCCTCAGCACTCATTGGACTGCACACATCAAATTGTGTTACTTCCAACAAGTTGCTATCTGATTCCATCTTACTGAAAACGAGGCTTTTCAGTCATCTTGCCCATGTGGTATGATTTGCATATCTCAAGTGATTCAAAATCAAGTGAGTCCAAACGATCCATCTGCATGGAGTTTCTTCATGTGTATACACCAATAGACATGGTTCGCATTGTTGGAAATATGCCCTAGAGGCAATAATAAATTGATTATTATTATATTTCCTTGTTCATGATAATCGTTTATTATCCATGCTAGAATTGTATTGATAGGAAACTCAGATACATGTGTGGATACATAGACAACACCATGTCCCTAGTAAGCCTCTAGTTGACTAGCTCGTTGATCAATAGATGGTTACGGTTTCCTGACCATGGACATTGGATGTCATTGATAACAGGATCACATCATTAGGAGAATGATGTGATGGACAAGACCCAATCCTAAGCATAGCACTAGATCATGTAGTTCGTATGCTAAAGCTTTTCTAATGTCAAGTATCATTTCCATAGACCATGAGATTGTGCAACTCCCGGATACCGTAGGAGTGCTTTGGGTGTGCCAAATGTCACAACGTAACTGGGTGGCTATAAAGGTACACTACGGGTATCTCTGAAAGTGTCTGTTGGGTTGGCACGAATCGAGACTGGGATTTGTCACTCCGTGTGACGGAGAGGTATCTCTGGGCCCACTCGGTAGGACATCATCATAATGTGCACAATGTGATCAAGGAGTTGATCACGGGATGATGTGTTACGGAACGAGTAAAGAGACTTGCCGGTAACGAGATTGAACAAGGTATTGGGATACCGACGATCGAATCTCGGGCAAGTATCGTACCGATAGACAAAGGGAATTGCATACGGGATTGACTAAGTCCTTGACATCGTGGTTCATCCGATGAGATCATCGTGGAACATGTGGGAACCAACATGGGTATCCAGATCCCGCTGTTGGTTATTGACCGGAGAACGTCTCGGTCATGTCTGCATGGTTCCCAAACCCGTAGGGTCTACACACTTAAGGTTCGGTGACGCTAGGGTTATAGAGATATTAGTATGCGATAACCCTAAAGTTGTTCGGAGTCCCGGATGAGATCCCGGACGTCACGAGGAGTTCCGGAATGGTCCGGAGGTAAAGAATTATATATAGGAAGTGCTATTTCGGCCATCGGGACAAGTTTCGGGGTCACCGGTATTGTACCGGGACCACCGGAAGGGTCCCGGAGGTCCACCGGGTGGGGCCACCTGCCCCGTGGGGCCACATGGGCTGTAAGGGTTGCGCCTTGGCCCACATGAGCCAAGGGCACCAGCCCCTAGAGGCCCATGCGCCAAAGGGACAAGAGGAGGGGAGAGTCCTAAAAGGGGAAGGCACCTCCGAGGTGCCTTGGGGAGGATGGACTCCTCCCCCCCTTGGCCGCACCCTTCCTTGGAGGAAGGGGCAAGGGCTGCGCCTCCCCCCTCTCCCTTGGACCTATATATAGTGGGGAAAAGGAGGAGCAACCATACCTAAGGCCTGGCGCCTCCCTCTCCCTCCCGTGACACATCTCCCTCCTCCCGCAGCGCTTGGCGAAGCCCTATTGGAATCCCGCTACTTCCACCACGCCGTCGTGCTGCTGGATCTCCATCAACCTCTCCCTCCTCCTTGCTGGATCAAGGCGTGGGAGACGTCTCCGTTCCGTACGTGTGTTGAACGCGGAGGTGCCATCCGTTCGGCGCTAGGATCATCGGTGATTTGGATCACGACGAGTAGGGCTCCATCAACCCCGTTCTCTTGAACGCTTCCACACGCGATCTACAAGGGTATGTAGATCCACTCCTCCCTCGTTGCTAAATGACTCCATAGATTGATCTTGGTGACACGTAGGAAAATTTTGAATTATTGCTACGTTCCCCAAAAGTGGCATCATGAGCTAGGTCTATGCGTAGTTTCTATGCACGAGTAGAACACAAAGTAGTTGTGGGCATTGATTTTGTTCAATATGCTTGCCGTTACTAGTATTATCTTGATTCGGCGGCATCGTGGGATGAAGCAGCCCGGACCGACCTTACACATACTCTTACGTGAGACTGGTTCCACCGACTGACATGCACTAGATGCATAAGGTGGCTAGCGGGTGTCTGTCTCTCCTACTTTAGTCGGATCGGATTCGATGAAAAGGGTCCTTATGAAGGGTAAATAGCAATTGGCATATCACGTTGTGGTCTTTGCGTAGGTAAGAAACGTTCTTGCTAGAAACCCATAGCAGCCACGTAAAACATGCAAACAACAATTAGAGGACGTCTAACTTGTTTTTGCAGGGTATGCTATGTCATGTGATATGGCCAAAAGGATGTGATGAATGATATACGTGATGTATGAGATTGATCATGTTCTTGTAATAGGAATCACGACTTGCATGTCGATGAGTATGACAACCGGCAGGAGCCATAGGAGTTGTCTTAATTTATTTATGACCTGCATGTCAACATAAACGTCATGTAATTACTTTACTTTATTGCTAACCGTTAGCCATAGTAGTAGAAGTAATAATTGGCGAGACAACTTCATGAAGACACGATGATGGAGATCATGGTGTCATGCCGGTGACAAGATGATCATGGAGCCCCAAGATGGAGATCAAAGGAGCTATATGATATTGGCCATATCATGTCACTATTATTTGATTGCATGTGATGTTTATCATGTTTTTACAACTTATTTGCTTAGAACGACGGTAGTAAATAAGATGATCCCTCATTAAAATTTCAAGAAGTGTTCTCCCCTAACTGTGCACTGTTGCTACAGTTCGTCGTTTCGAAGCACCACGTGATGATCGGGTGTGATAGATCCTTACGTTCACATACAACGGGTGTAAGACAGTTTTACACATGCAAAACACTTAGGGTTAACTTGACGAGCCTAGTATGTGTATAGACATGGCCTCGGAACACAGAAGACCGAAAGGTCGAGCATGAGTCGTATAGAAGATACGATCAACATGAAGATGTTCACCGACGTTGGCTAGTCCGTCTCACGTGATGATCGGACACGGCCTAGTTTACTCGGATCATGTAATCACTTAGATGACTAGAGGGATGTCTATCTAAGTGGGAGTTCATAAGATGAACTTAATTATCCTGAACATAGTCAAAAAGGTCTTCGCAAATTATGTCGTAGCTCGCGCTTCAGTTCTACTGTTTAGATATGTTCCTAGAGAAAAATTAGTTGAAAGTTGATAATAGCAATTATGCGGACTAGGTCCGTAAACTGAGGATTGTCCTCATTGCTTCTTAGAAGGCTTATGTCCTTAATGCACCGCTCAGTGTGCTGAACCTCAAACGTTGTCTGTGGATGTTGCGAACATCTGACATACACATTTTGATAACTACGTGATAGTTCAGTTAAACGGTTTAGAGTTGAGGCACCGAAGACGGTTTTGAAACGTCACGAAACATATGAGATGTTTTGAGGGCTGAAATTGGGATTTCAGGCTCGTGCCCACGTCAAGAGGTATAAGACCTCCGACGATTTTCTTAGCCTGCAAACTAAGGAGAAAAGCTCAATTGCTGTGCTTGTGCTCAGATTGTCTGAGTACAACAATCGCTTAAATCGAGTGGGAGTTGATCTTCCAGATGAAATAGTGATGGTTCTCCGAAGTCATTACCACCAAGCTGCTAGAGCTTCGTGATGAACTATGATATATCAGGGACATATATGATGATCCTTGAGATATTCGCGATGTTTGACACCGCGAAAGTAGAAATCAAGAAGGAGCATCAATTGTTGATGGTTGGTGAAACCACTAGTTTCAAGAAGGGCAAGGGCAAGAAGGGATACTTCATGAAACGGCAATTCAGCTGCTGCTCTAGTGAAGAAACCCAAGGTTGAACCCAAACCCGAGACTGAGTGCTTCTGTAATAAGGGGAACAGCCACTGGAGCAGAATTACCCTAGATACTTGGTAGATGAGAAGGCTGGCAAGGTCGATAGAAGTATATTGGATATACATTGTGTTGATGTGTACTTTACTAGTACTCCTAGTAGCACCAGGGTATTAGATACCGGTTCGGTTGCTAAGTGTTAGTAACTCGAAATAAAAGCTACGGAATAAACGGAGACTAGCTAAAGGTGAGCTGACGATATGTGTTGGAAGTGTTTCCAATGTTGATATGATCAAGCATCGCACGCTCCCTCTACCATCGAGATTGGTGTTTGCATTGAGCATAGACATGATTGGATTATGTCTATCGCAATACGGTTATTCATTTAAGGAGAATAATGGTTACTCTGTTTATTTGAATAATATCTTCAATGGTCTTGCACCTAAAATGAATGGTTTATTGAATCTCGATCGTAGTGATACACATATTCATGCCAAAAGATAGTAATGATAGTACCACCTACTTGTGGCACTGCCACGTAAGTCATATCGGTATAAAACGCATGAAGAAGCTCCATGTTGATGGATCTTTGGGCTCACTCGTTTTTGAAAAGTTTGAGACATGCGAACCATGTCTACTGGTGTATATGCATGAAGAAACTCCATGCAAATGGACCGTTTTGACTCACTTGATTTTGAATCACTTGGGACATGCAAATCATACCACATGGGCAAGATGACTGAAAGCCTCATTTTCAGTAAAAATGGAACTAGAAAGCAACTTGTTGGAAGTAATACATTTTGATGTGTGCAGTCCAATGAGTGCTGAGGCATGTAGTGGATATCGTTATGTTCTTACTTCACAAATGATTTGAGTAGATGTTGAGTATATTTACTTGATGAATCACGAGTCTGAATTATTGAAAGGTTCAAGTAATTTCAGGGTGAAGTTGAAAGATCGTCGTGACAAGAGGATAAAAGATCTATGATATGATCATAGAGATGAATATCTGAATTACGAGTTTGGCACAGAATTAAGACATTGTGGAAATTGTTTCACAACTAATACAGCCTGGAACACCATAGTGTGATGGTGTGTCCGAACATCATAACTGCACCCTATTGGATATGATGCATACCATGATGTCTCTTATCGAATTACCACGATAGTTTATGGGTTAGGCATTAGAGACAACCACATTCACTTTAAATAGGGCACCACGTAATTCCGATGAGATGACACCGTATGAACTATGGTTTAGAGAAACCTAAGCTGTCATTTCTTAAAAGTTTGGGGCTGCGACGCTTATGTGAAAAAGTTTCAGGTTGATAAGCTCGAACCCAAAGCGGATAAATGCATCTTCATAGGACACCCAAAACAGTTGGGTATACCTCCTGTCTCAGATCTGAAAGCAATAAGGGATTGTTTCTAGAATCGGGTCCTTTCTCGAGAAAAAGTTTCTCTCGAAGGAATTGAGTGGGAGGATGGTGGAGACTTGATGAGGTTATTGAACCGTCACTTCAACTAGTGTATAGAAGGGCACAAAGAGTTGTTCCTGTGGCACCTACACCAATTGAAGTGGAAGCTTATGATATTGATCATGAGACTTCGAATCAAGTCACTACCAAACCTCGTGGGATGACAAGGATGCGTACTACTTCTGAGTGGTACGTAATCATGTCTTGGAAGTCATGTTGCTAGACAACAATGAACCTACGAGCTATGGAGAAGCGATGGTGGGCCCGGATTCCGACGAATGGATCAAAGCCATATAATCCGAGAAAGGATCCATATATGAAAACAAAGTGTAAACTTTGGAAGAACTACTTGATGGTCGTAAGGCTGTTAGGTACATATGGATTTTAAAAGGAAGACGGACAATGATGGTAAATGTCACCATTAAGAAAGCTCGACTTGTCGTTAAGATGTTTTCCGACAAGTTCAAGGAGTTGACTACGGTGAGACTTTCTCACTCGTAGCGATGCTAAGAGTCTGTTGGAATTATATTAGCGATTACTGCATTATTTATGAAATCTTGCAGATAGGATGTCAAAGCATTGTTTCCTCGACGTTTTCTTGAGGAAAGGTTGTATGTGATACAACTGGAATGTTTTGTCAATCCTGAAAGATGCTAATAAGTATGCAAAGCTCCAGCTATCCTTCTGAGGACTGGAGTAAGCATCTCGGAGTTGGAATGTATGCTTTGATGAGATGATCAAAGATTTTGGGTGTATACAAAGTTTATGAGAAACTTGTATTTCCGTAGAAGTGAGTGGGAGCACTATAGAATTTCTGATGAGTATATGTTGTTGACATATTGTTGATCAGAAATGACGTAGAATTTCTGGAAAGCATATAGGGTTATTTGGAAAGTGTTTTCAATGGAAAGCCTGGATTAAGCTGCTTGAGCATTGAGCATCAAGATCTATAAGGATAGATCAAAACGCTTAATGGAACTTTCAAATGAGCACATACCTTGACATGATCTTGAAGGTGTTCAAGATGGATCAGTTAAAGAAGGAGTTCTTGCTTGAGTTGTAAGGTATGAAGTTAAGACTTAAAGCTTGACCATGGCAGAATAGAGAGAAAGGACGAAGGTCATCCCCTATGCTTAAGACGTAGGCTCTACAGTATGCTATGCTGTGTACCGCACCTGAAGTGTGCCTTGCCATGAGTCAGTCAAGGGGTACAAGAGTGATCCAAGAATGGATCACAGGACAACGGTCAAAGTTATCCTTAGTAACTAGTGGACTAAGGAATTTTCTCGATTATGGAGGTGGTAAAAGAGTTCGTCGTAAAGGGTTACGTCGATGCAAGCTTAACACCTATCCGGATAGCTCTGAGTAGAGATACCGGATACGTATAATGGAGCAACAATTTAGAATAGCTCCAAGTAGAACAGTTATTTGGAATAGCTCCAAATAGAGCGTGGTAGCTGCATCTAGGAGATGACATAGAGATTTGTAAAGCACACACGGATCTGAAAGGTTCAGACCCGTTGACTAAAACCTCTCTCACAAGCAACATGATCAAACCCAGAACTCATTGAGTGCTAATCACATAGTGATGTGAACTAGATTATTGACTCTAGTAAACTCTTTGAATGTTGGTTACATGGCGATGTGACCTGTGAGTGTTAATCACATGGCGATGTGAACTAGATTATTGACTCTAGTGCAAGTGGGAGACTGTTGGAAATATGCCCTAGAGGCAATAATAAATTGATTATTATTATATTTCCTTGTTCATGATAATCATTTATTATCCATGCTAGAATTGTATTGATAGGAAACTCAGATACATGTGTGGATACATAGACAACACCATGTCCCTAGTAAGCCTCTAGTTGACTAGCTCGTTGATCAATAGATGGTTACGGTTTCCTGACCATGGACATTGGATGTCATTGATAACGGGATCACATCATTAGGAGAATGATGTGATGGATAAGACCCAATCCTAAGCATAGCACTAGATCATGTAGTTCGTATGCTAAAGCTTTTCTAATGTCAAGTATCATTTCCATAGACCATGAGATTGTGCAACTCCCGGATACCGTAGGAGTGCTTTGGGTGTGCCAAACGTCACAACGTAACTGGGTGGCTATAAAGGTACACTACGGGTATCTCCAAAAGTGTCTGTTGGGTTGGCACGAATCGAGACTGGGATTTGTCACTCCGTGTGACGGAGAGGTATCTCTGGGCCCACTCGGTAGGACATCATCATAATGTGCACAATGTGATCAAGGAGTTGATCATGGGATGATGTGTTACGGAACGAGTAAAGAGACTTGCCGGTAACGAGATTGAACAAGGTATTGGGATACCGACCATCGAATCTCGGGCAAGTATCGTACCGATAGACAAAGGGAATTGCATACGGGATTGATTAAGTCCTTGACATCGTGGTTCATCCGATGAGATCATCGTGGAACATGTGGGAACCAACATGGGTATCCAGATCCTGCTGTTGGTTATTGACCGGAGAATGTCTCGGTCATGTCTGCATGGTTCCCAAACCCGTAGGGTCTACACACTTAAGGTTCGGTGACGCTAGGGTTATAGAGATATTAGTATGCGATAACCCTAAAGTTGTTCGGAGTCCCGGATGAGATCCCGGACGTCACGAGGAGTTCCGGAATGGTCCGGAGGTAAAGAATTATATATAGGAAGTGCTATTTCGGCCATCGGGATAAGTTTCGGGGTCACCGGTATTGTACCGGGACCACCGGAAGGGTCCCGGGGGTCCACCGGGTGGGGACACCTGCCCCGGGGGGGCACATGGGCTGTAAGGGTTGCGCCTTGGCCTACATGGGCAAAGGGCACCAGCCCCTAGAGGCCCATGCGCCAAAGGGACAAGAGGAGGGGAGAGTCCTAAAAGGGGAAGGCACCTCCGAGGTGCCTTGGGGAGGATGGACTCCTCCCCCCCTTGGCCGCACCCTTCCTTGGAGGAAGGGGCAAGGGCTGCGCCTCCCCCCTCTCCCTTGGCCCTATATATAGTGGGGAAAAGGAGGAGCAACCATACCTAAGGCCTGGCGCCTCCCTCTCCCTCCCGTGACACATCTCCCTCCTCCCGCAGCGCTTGGCGAAGCCCTGTTGGAATCCCGCTACTTCCACCAGGCCGTCGTGCTGCTGGATCTCCATCAACCTCTCCCTCCTCCTTGCTGGATCAAGGCATGGGAGACGTCTCCATTCCGTACGTGTGTTGAACGCGGAGGTGCCGTCCGTTCGGCGCTAGGATCATCGGTGATTTGGATCACGACGAGTACGACTCCATCAACCCCGTTCTCTTGAACGCTTCCGCGCGCGATCTACAAGGGTATGTAGATCCACTCCTCCCTCGTTGCTAGATGACTCCATAGATTGATCTTGGTGACACGTAGGAAAATTTTGAATTATTGCTACGTTCCCCAACATGCATGTCTCAAACTTTTCAAAAACGAGTGAGTCCAAAGATCCATCAACATGGAGCTTCTTCATGCGTTTTATACCAATATGACTTACATGGCAGTGCCACAAGTAAGTGGTACTATAATTACTATCTTATATCTTTTGGCATGAAAATGTTTATCACTATGATCGAGATTCAATAAACCATTCCTTTAGGTGCAAGACCATTGAAGGTATTATTCAAATAAATAGAGTAACCATTATTCTCCTTAAATGAATACTCGTATTGCGATAGACATAATCTAATCATGTCTATGCTCAACGCAAACTCCAAATGACAATTATTCAGGTTTAATACTAATCTTGATGGTAGAGGGAGCGTGCAATGTTTGATCACATCAAACTTGGAAACACTTCCAACACATATCGTCAGCTCACCTTCAGCTAGTCTCCGTTTATTCCGTAGCTCTTTTATTTCGAGTTACTAACACTTAGCAACCGAACCGGTATCTTAATACCCTGGTGCTACTAGGAGTACTAGTAAAGTACACATTAACTTAATGTATATCCAATATACTTCTATTGACCTTGCTAGCCTTCTCATCTACCAAGTATCTAGGGTAATTCTGCTCCAGTGGCTATTCCCCTTATTACAGAAGCACTTAGTCTCGGGTTTGGGTTCAACCTTGGGTTTCTTCACTAGAGCAGCAGCTGATTTGCCGTTTCATGAAGTATCCCTTCTTGCCCTTGCCCTTCTTGAAACTAGTGGTTTCACCAACCATCAACAATTGATGCTCCTTCTTGATTTCTACTTTCGCGGTATCAAACATCGCGAATACCTCAAGGATCATCATATCTATCCCTAATATGTTATCATTCATCACGAAGCTCTAGCAGCTTGGTGGCAATGACTTTGGAGAAACATCACTATCTCATCTGGAAGATCAACTCCCACTCAATTCAAGTGATTGTTGCACTTCAGAAAATCTGAGCACAAGCTCAACGGTTGAGCTTTTCTCCCTTAGTTTGCAGGCTAAGAAAATCGTCGGAGGTCTTATACCTCTTGACGTGGGCACGAGCCTGAAATCCCAATTTCAGCCCTCGAAACATCTCATATGTTCCGCGACATTTCGAAAAATGTCTTTGGTGCCTCAACTCTAAACCGTTTAACTGAACTATCACGTAGTTATGAAAACGTGTATGTCCGATGTTCGCAACATCCACAGACGACATTTGGGGTTCAGCACACTGAGCGGTGCATTAAGGACATAAGCTTTCTTCTGTCTGCATAATCGCTACTGTCAACTTTCAACTATATTTTTCTCTAGGAACACATCTAAACAGTGGAACTAAAACGCGAGCTTACGACATAATTTGCAAAGATCTTTTGACTATGTTCAGGATAATTAAGTTCATCTTATGAACTCCCACTCAGATAGACATCCCTCTAGTCATCTAAGTGATTACATGATCCGAGTCAACTAGGCCGTGTCCGATCATCACGTGAGACGGATTAGTCATCATCGGTGAACATCTTCATGTTGATCGTATCCACTATACGACTCATGCTCGACCTTTCGGTCTCTTGTGTTCCGAGGCCATGTCTGTACATGCTAGGCTCGTCAAGTCAACCTAAGTGTTTCGCGTGTGTAAATCTGGCTTACACCCGTTGTATGTGAACATAAGAATCTATCACACCCGATCATCACGTGGTGCTTCGAAACGACAAACTTTCGCAACGGTGCACAGTTAGGGGGAACACTTTCTTGAAATTTTAATGACGGATCATCTTATTTACCACCGTCGTTCTAAGCAAATAAGATGCATAAACATGATAAACATCACATGCAATCAAATAGTGACATGATATGGCCAATATCATTTTGCTCCTTTTGATCTCCATCTTCGGGGCTCCATGATCATCATCGTCACCGGCATGACACCATGATCTCCATCATCATGATCTCCATCATCGTGTCTCCATGAAGTTGTCTCGCCAACTTATTACTTCCACTACTATGGCTATCGGTTAGCAATAAAGTAAAGTAATTACATGGCGTTGTTCAATGACACGCAGGTCATACAATAAATAAAGACAACTCCTATGGCTCCTACCGGTTGTCATACTCATCGACATGCAAGTCGTGATTCCTATTACAAGAACATGATCAATCTCATACATCACATATCATTCATCACATTCTTCTTGGCCATATCACATCACATAGCATACCCTGCAAAAACAAGTTAGACGTCCTCTAATTGTTGTTTGCATGTTTTACGTGGCTGCTATGGGTTTCTAGCAAGAACGTTTCTTACCTACGCAAAACCACAACATGATATGCCAATTGCTATTTACCCTTCATAAGGACCCTTTTCATCGAATCCGTTTCGACTAAAGTGGGAGAGACTGGCACCCGCTAGCCACCTTATGCACCAAGTGCATGTCAGTCGGTGGAACCTGTCTCACGTAAGTGTACGTGTAAGGTCGGTCCGGGCCGCTTCATCCCACAATACCGTCGAAACAAGATTGGACTAGTAACGGTAAGCATATTGAACAAAAGCAACGCCCACAACTACTTTGTGTTCTACTCATGCAAAGAATCTACGCAATAGACCTAGCTCTGATACCACTGTTAGGGAACGTAGCAGAAATTCAAAATTTTCCTACGTGTCACCCAGATCTATCTATGGAGAAACCAGCAACAAAGGGAAGGAGAGTGCATCTACATACCCTTGTAGATCGCTAAGCGGAAGCGTTCAAGAGAACGGGGTTGAAGGAGTCGTACTCGTCGTGATCCAAATCACCGGAGATCCTAGTGCCGAACGGACGGCACCTCCGCGTTCAACACACGTACAGCCCGGTGACGTCTCCCATGCCTTGATCCAGCAAGGCGAGAGGGAGATGTTGAGGAAGACTCCATCCAGCAGCAGCACAACGGCGTGGTGGTGATGGAGGAGCGTGGTAGTCCAGCAGGGCTTCGCCAAGCACCGCGGGAGAGGAGAAGGGAGAGAGGTAGGGCTGCGCCAAGAGGGAGAGAAACTCGTGTGTTGGGCAGCCCCCAGACCTCATGTATTTATAGGGGGAGGGGCCCCTCCTGGGTTCCCTCCCCAGGGGTGGCGGCAGCCCCCAGATCCCATCTGGGTGGCGGCCAGAGGGGGAGAGAGGGGAGGCGCGCCTGGGGTGGGCCTTAGGGCCCATCTGCCCTAGGGTTTGCCCCCTCCCACTCTCCCCTGCGCCTTGGGCCCCTTGTGGGGGGCGCACCAGCCCACCTGGGGCTGGTCCCCTCCCACACTTGGCCCATGCAGCCCTCCGGGGTTGGTGGCCCCACTTGGTGGACCCCCGGGACCCTCCCGGTGGTCCCGGTACGTTACCGGAAAAAACTGAAACTTTTCCGGTGACCAAAACAGGACTTCCCATATATAAATCTTTACCTCCGGACCATTCCGGAACTCCTCGTGACGTCTGGGATCTCATCCGGGACTCCGAACAACATTCAGTAACCACATACAAACTTCCTTTATAACCCTAGCGTCATCGAACCTTAAGTGTGTAGACCCTACGGGTTCGGGAACCATGCAGACATGACCGAGACGTTCTCCGGTCAATAACCAACAGCGGGATCTGGATACCCATGTTGGATCCCACATGTTCCACGATGATCTCATCGGATGAACCACGATGTCAAGGACTCAATCAATCCCGTATACAATTCCCTTTGTCTAGCGGTATTGTACTTGCCCGAGATTCGATCGTCGGTATACCGATACCCTTTTCAATCTCGTTATCGGCAAGTCTCTTTACTCGTTCCATAACACATCATCCCGTGATCAACCCCTTGGTCACATTGTGCATATTACGATGATGTCCTACCGAGTGGGCCCAGAGATACCTCTCCGTTTACACGGAGTGACAAATTCCAGTCTCGATTAGTGCCAACCCAACAGACACTTTCGGAGATACCTATAGTGCACCTTTATAGTCACCCAGTTACGTTGTGACGTTTGGTACACCCAAAGCATTCCTACGGTATCCGGGAGTTGCACAATCTCATGGTCTAAGGAAAAGATACTTGACATTAGAAAAGCTTTAGCATACGAACTACACGATCTTTGTGCTAGGCTTAGGGTCTTGTCCATCACATCATTCTCCTAATGATGTGATCCCGTTATCAACGACATCCAATGTCCATGGTTAGGAAACCGTAACCATCTACTGATCAACGAGCTAGTCAACTAGAGGCTTACTAGGGACATGGTGTTGTCTATGTATCCACACATGTATCTGAGTTTCCTATCAATACAATTATAGCATGGATGATAAACAATTATCATGAACAAGGAAATATAATAATAACCTATTTATTATTGCTTCTAGGGCATATTTCCAACACTAACCACTGAGCTAATAAAGGGGGGAGGGGGTACTGATTACCGGCATCAGAGACGAGGACGGCATAGGGGGAGCCATGGCACAGTCTAGGTCGACCCGACGGTGGCCAAGAGCAAGGGGAGCACCAGATCCGCCGCAAATGCCGTTGCCTCTTTCGCCGAAGCCTATAGCGCAGATCTGAAATCGCAGCCGCCGCCGGTGGTGAGGCGGTAGGGAAGAAAGGGAGCCAGTGGCTATGGGTGAGCTAGTGAAAGGGGGGTGAGGCTAATTTGGCGCCGGGACGGCGCGCCAGATTTCCATCTCCCGCCATCCCCCCTCGCCCTCGCCTCGCTCCCGCCCATGCGACCTCGCGCCGCACTCAGCCTGACTCGCGAGAAACTGCCGATCCGAGCGTTTCCAGCGAGCCAGGCTCTGGGCTACTTTGAGAAGCGTGTGATGCAGGCCCAACAGAAAAACCAGGCAACCAAACAGGCCTCTCCCTTCCCGCGCGGGCCTGGTTGGGCTCGACGCGGGCAACCAAACACGCCCTAGGCGTCGAGCCAGCAGAAATCCCATTCTCGATGGGAATCTAGCGAAACGGCTGGGATTTGTACCCTAGCGCCCGCCGATGGCGCCCATGTTGCATGTGCCTTTAGGGCATCTACAACGCTGGGCGCTAGCGTAGGCGCCAGGATCGAATTCCCGGTCGATGGGGCAGTTGGGCCTTCCAATCTTGGCGTTACCTACGGTATCGATGCTAGAAAATGAACCGAGCGCTTGAGCTATTTTCTCGTACTAGCAACAAATAGAATGCTTTTTTCTTTCTCTACCCTTTCCCCTTACATTTTTGCTTTTGTTTTTCCTCTATCATTTTTGATAAAAAAAATGTTCAACGCACGTTACAAAAATATTCATGGAATGTGAAATTTTATACTAGCGGTTTTTTAAAAAAGTTTGACAATTCAATAAAATGTTTCTGACATTTAAAAAATGTTCACTTGTTTCAAAATATATACATCACACTTTTTAAAACATTCTTTAAAAATCTAAAAAAATTGTTCGTGTAATTTGGAAAAAAATGTCCATACAATTCAAAAAATCCCCATGATATTAAAAAAACTTACACACATTTACAAATATGTTCATGGCTTTCTAAATGTTAGTGAAATATCAAAATTTGTTTTGGCAATTTTTTAAAACGTCTATAACGTATAAAAAATAATTTTTTGCATTAGAAAATGTCTGTAACACTTAAAAAATTAAGCATGTTTTAAAAAATGTTATATGAGTGTTAAAAAATAAGCAGTATGCATTTGACAAATGTTCAACATGTATTCAGCTAAGTGTTCAATGTATATTCAGAAAAAGTTCAATGCGTATGTAATTCTTTTTCAACATGTATACAAAAAATGTTCAACATGTATTCAACAAAAGTCGACATGTATTTAAAAATAGAAAAAACAAACAGAACAAATAGAAAATGAAAATGAAAATCTATAAAAACCGGTACAGAGAAATACGAGAGAAGTAGATGAAAAGCTGCCAGGAAACATTCCCAAAACCGGATGGAAGGTTCCTCCAACATCTCCTTCAAAGCTTCTCAAAACTATTAGATACCACATTGTTGGGCCAGCCCATTTCATCGATCCATGTAGGTGAGCGTTGCTTATGTCCCACAACAAGCGAGGCATTGCATTTGCGATGGGGTTATGCCACTAATGTTGCGCACATGCCATAACAAGCCGCTTGTGATGCACTAGGCTGTGTGGTCCAATGTCTATATTATCTGGCCCAACCCGGCGCAGGACATTGGGCCATGCTAGCTCCGCACGCAAACCGTCAGTCGTGCTCTACCTAGCCATCTGACCTCGGGCATGTGAGAAAAATACGGCCCATGTCTCAGCTGAGAGCAAGAGAGAGAGAGTGCTATTGCTTGGCATAGAAACACCTCAAAAAATATCATGAGCGTTATTTTTGCACACAAAGCCTTGAGCAAGATATACCGCATATGGTGACCAGTCGGTGTGATCGTTACATGTTCACTCATATTTAACCAGTTGAAATCATCCCATTAGCCACACAACTATTGCGCATATTTGGAATAAGTTTATAAATAAATGGTGCATTTTAGTCATTTCGCTATCATTGCCTCGTCGACAAATCCTCCTTGTCTTCCTATTGTTTTCCCTCTTCCTGTACCATTTCACAGGACCCCATCAGCGATTCGCAAACAATCTCACATGTTTGTGCTCAACATCAAGACTCCTATATAGCATGCCTTCACAAATCACCTTCATCCTTCCCATTGCATACTTATCAGCAGCCACAAGTAAGTGCTTAACAATTTCTCTTTTGTCATCATCATCTAGATCAACCATGGAAGGCAATGAATCCCTGTAGATGAAGTGAAGAAATGCCTTGAAAACAGGAGGTTGCATGTCGTCGATAGTTTTGTCATGTGACTCGTTGTCCCCCATAGCCATAGGCCCGTAGAACTTGGCGTCAATGACTGTCGACCGCATCTCAAGCAAAATCTTATGAGAAGAAAATATATCCCCTTGAACACTGAAAGTGACGTTTGCTCCCTTCTTCTCCTCTAGCGATGTTGCAAGATTATCCGGAAGTTCACAGGGCGGCACATAGATCTCTAGAGCTTCCTTGATAACACGGACTCCGCACTCCATCCCTAGACAATTGTTACAGACATACGCCAGCTCGGTGGTCTTCATGAACTTTGGAAGCCCCAAGATGGGCTTTTGGGGTTGAACACTTTTGTCACTTGGCACACCGCCTTAATCAGCAGCCCCCTAACCGCATCCAGAGGCCAAAACCTGTAGTACGCCCTCAGCACGGCATTCGTCGTTAGGAGCTTGAGGAAGACAGAGGCGTAACCTTGGCTCCCTCATGACCAAAACCGACGGGGTAATACAGGATACACCATTTGTAACTACCGATAGAGAATGGCGGGGAAGAGCGCAATTTGCCTCTACCAAGGCCCTTGACCAGGTTGTAGCCGGCAATCTCGAACGCGGCCGTGGCCTCCATTGTCTCTTGTGTGTGCCTCAATGGCACCCTCACTATTGAAGCATGTGATGTTGCCATTGCAGAAGTTGGGAGGAGGGGGTCGGGCGGGTTGTAACTCTCGATGTAGGCCCTTGACGATGCTATTGGTGGTGGTGGTGGGAAGGGGAGGGGGTAGTGGTGGCACGGCGGAAGAAAGTGACCAGGCGGATTGGGTGAAGGTTAGGGTTTTGACTTTGGAAAGGGGGGAGTTTTGTGTTGTCGTGTAGTGTTTATATAAGAAATATAAGATAAGAATTAGTACTAACTCTTATGCTTAGGTTTTGCAGTTTTATTGGATGGCAGAAAAAACAAGAGGTTCCCTGTTCGCACACAACCACGTCACTGTCTACCTCCAGTGTTGAGCGTGGTAAGCAGGACACGGCGCCGGAGGAGCCTTCGTCTCACCTCGAGCATACGTTAGCGCCTCCGACATCTCAAGCAGTGCCATCCATTTTCATCTACCACTTTAGCACCTTTTCCATCCTACCATCCCAAAAATGTAGTGTACCTGATGATCGAGGATTGGCCAGTGTACCTGGTCCATGATTTTACCTGAGTCTTCAAGGTTGAGATCTCCAGGGAATTCTAATATACATGTCTGAGAGTTCACATCTGCAGTTCAGTACTACTGAAATTCGAACTATTATGATCATATTGTAAAGTACTCCCTCCATTCACAAATATAAGATGTTCAGTTGATTTGAAAGGAAACTTCTGAAAGAGAGAGGGTTCCCATGACATTGGCATGCAGACAAAGAACTTACCACCTAATTAACACATCGATTATAGCCCAGGAAGCAAAAGAAGAACCAATACCATGGGTTGCACAATCTCAAAAGGAGGAATATCATGAACCAGGCATAAAAAGATATGCATGATATTATAATACGGGTGAAATTTCTAATGATATGTTATTATCAACTATAAGCAGAATATCGTGTCAATGTATATATATAAAGTTTAGAATTTCAGGGTTCAACTATCTTGTTTCCTTTTCAAAAAGGTCATTTTTTTCCTTTCAATCTAGGAAAGTACAAATTAATATGTACTATTGTGGTTATAGAGGATAGGTAACCAAAATGGAAGCTGAAAAGGTTGAGGCACGGAAAAAAGTGTTAGTGAAATATCAAATTTTGTTTGGTAATTTTTAAAATGTCATTAGCATATAAAAAATTCCTTTTTCCACTAAAAATGTTTGTAGCACTTAAAAAAATTGCGCATGTTTTAAAAAATGTTCATGACATTTTAAAAAAGTGTTGGAAGCATGTTAAAAAAATGTTCCATCTGTCTTTGACAAATGTGCAACATGTATTCAGATAAGTGTTCAATGTGTATTCGAAAAAAGTTCAATGTGTATCTAATTTTTTTTCAACATGTATACAAAAAATAATCAACGTATATTCAACAAAAGTCAACATGTATTTAAAAATAGAAAAAAACAGGAAAACTAGAAAAACAAAATAAAAATCAATAAAAACAGGTAGAGAGAAATACAAAAAAGAAGTAGAAGGAAAGCTGCCAGGAACCTTCCCAAAACCAGATGGATGGTTCGTCCAACTTCTCCTTAAAAGCTTCCCAAAACTATTAGATAGCACATTGTTGGGCTAGCCCATTTCATTGATCCCTGTAGGTGAGCGCTGTTTATGTCCCACAATAAGCGAGGCATTCCATTTGCGATGGGATTATGCCACTAATGTTGCGCACATGCCATAACAAGCCGCCCGTGATGCACTAGGCTGTGTGGCGTCTATATTATCTGGCCCAACCCGGCGCAGGACATTGGGCCATGCTAGCTCCGCACGCAAACCGTCAGTCATGCTCTACCTAGCCATCTGGCCTCGGGCATGTGAGAAAAACACGACCCAAGTCTCAGCTGAGAGCAAGAGAGAGAGTGCTATTGCTTGGCATAGAAACACCTCAAAAAAATCATGAGCGTTATTTTTGCACACAAAAAGGCTTGAGCAAGGTACACCGCATATGGTGACCAGTCGGTGTGATCGTTACATGTTCACTCATATTTAACCAGTTGAAATCATCTCATTAGCTACACAACTATTGCGCATATTTGGAATAAGTTTATAGACAAATGGTGCATTTTAGTCATTTCGCTATCATTGCCTCGTCGACAAATCCTCCTTGTCTTCCCATTGTTTTCGCTCTTCCTTGTACCATTTGACGGGACCCCATTAGCGATTCGCAAACAATCTCACATGTTTGTGCTCAACATCAAGACTCCTATATAGCATGCCTTCACAAATCACCTTCATCCTTTCCATCGCATACTTATCAGTCGCCACAAGTAAGTGCTTAACCATTTCTCTTTTGTCATCATCATCTAGATCAACCATAGAAGGCAATGAATCCCTGTAGATGAAGTGAAGAAATGCCTTGAAAACAGGAGGTTGCATGTCGTCGATAGTTTTGTCGTGTGACTCGTTGTCCCCCATAGCCATAGGCCCATAGAACTTGGCGTCGATGACTGCCGACCGCATCTCAAGCAAAATCTTATGAGAAAAATATATCCCCTTGAACATTGAAAGTGACGTTTGCTCCCTTCTTCTCCTTTAGCAATGTTGCAAGATTATCTGGAAGTTCAGAGGGCGGCACATAGATCTCTAGAGCTTCCTTGATAACACGGACTCCGCACTCCATCACTAGACAATTGTTCCACACATACGCCAGCTCGGTGGTCTTCGTGAACTTTGGAAAGCCCCAAGATGGGCTTTTGGGGTTGAACACTTTTGTCACTTGGCACACCGCCTTAATCGGCAGCCCCCTAACCGCATCCAGAGGCCAAAACCTGTAGTACACCCTCAGCACAGCGTTCTTCGTCAGGAGCTTGAGGAAGAGAGAGGCGTAACCTTGGCTCCGTCATGACCAAAACCAACAGGTAGTAAAGGATACACCATTCGTAACTACCGATAGAGAATGGCGGGGAATAGCGCAATTCGCCTCTACCAAGGCCCTTGAGCAGGTTGTAGCCGGCAATCTCAAACGCGATTGTGGCCTCCATCGTCTCTTGTGTGTGCCTCAATGGCACCCTCACTATTGAAGCCTGCCATTGCTGAAGTTGGGAGGAGGGGGTCGGGCGGGTTGTAACTCTCGATGTAGGCCCTTGGCGATGCTATTGGTGGTAGTGGTGGGAAGGGGAGGGGGTAGTGGCGGCGCGGCGGAAGAAAGTGACCGGGCGGATTGGGGGAAGGTTAGGGTTTTGACTTTGGAAAGGGAGGAGTTTTGGGTTGTCGTGTAGTGTTTATATAAGAAATATAAGATAAGAATTAGTACTAACTCTTATCCATTGGTTTTATAGTTTTATTGGATGGCAAAAAAACAAGAGGTTCCATGTTCGCACACAGCCACGTCACTGTGTACCTCCAGCATTGAGCGTGGTAAGCAGGACACGTCGCCGAAGGAGCCTTCATCTCACCTCGAGCATACTTTAGCGCCTCCAACATCTAAAGCAGTGCTATCCATTTTCATCTACCACTTTAGCACTCTTTACATCCTACCATCCCAAAAATGTAGTGTACTTGAAGATCTAGGATTGGCCAGTGTACCTGGTCCACGATTTAACCTGAGTCTTCTAGATTGAGATCTCTAGGGAATTCTAATATACATGTCTGAGAGTTCACATCTGCAGTTCAGTACTACTGAAATTTGAACTATTATGATCATATTGTAAAGTACTCCCTCCATTCACAAATATAAGATGTTCAGTTGATTTGAAAGGAAACTTTTGAAAGAGAGAGGGTTCCCATGACATTGGCATGCAGACAAAGAACTTACCACCTAATTAACACATCGATTATAGCCTAGGAAGCAAAAGAAGAACCAATACCACATGTTGCACAATCTGAAAAAGAGGAATATCATGAACCAGGCATAACAAGATATGCATGATATTATAATACGGGTGAAATTTCCAATGATATGCTATTATCAACTATAAGAAGAATATCGTGCCAATGTATATATAGGAAGTTTAGAATTTCAGGGTTCAACTATCTTATTTCCTTTTCAGAAAGGTCATTTTTTTTCTTTCAATCTAGGAAAGTACAAATTAATATGGACTGTTGTGATTATAGAGGATAGGTAACCAGAATGGAAACTGAAAAGGTTGAGGCACGGAAAAAAGTGTTAGTGAAATATCAAATTTTGTTTGGCAATTTTAAAAAATGTCAGTAGCATATGAAAAATTCCTTTTTCCATTAAAAATGTTTGTAGCACTTAAAAAAATTGTGCATGTTTTAAAAAATGTTCATGACATTTTATAAAAGTGTTGGAAGCATGTTAAAAAAACGTTCCATCTGTCTTTGACAAATGTGCAACATGTATTCAGATAAGTGTTCAATGTGTATTCGAAAAAAGTTCAATGTGTATCTAATTTTTTTTCAACATGTATACAAAAAATGATCAACGTGTATTCAACAAAAGTCGACATGTATTTAAAAATAGAAAAAACAAACAGGAAAACTAGAAAAACAAAATGAAAATCAATAAAAGCAGGTAGAGAGAAATACGAAAAAGAAGTAGAAAGGAAAGCTGCCAGCAACCCTCCCAAAACCAGATGGATGGTTCGTCCAACTTCTCCTTAAAAGCTTCCCAAAACTATTTGATACCACATTGTTGGGCCAACCCATTTCATCGATCCCTGTAGGTGAGCGCTGCTTATGTCCCACAACAAGCAAGGCATTGCATCTGTGATGGGATTATGCCACTAATTTTGCACACAAGCCATCAACAAGCCGCCCGTGATGTACTAGGATGTGTGGTCCATCGTCTATATTATCTGGCCCAATCCGGCTCGGGACATTAGGTCATGCTAGCTGATGTCTACTACACAACTTGTTCTTGTAGACTCGTGTTGGGCCTCCAAGCGCAGAGGTTTCTAGGGCAGTAGCAAATTTCCCTCAAGTGGATGACCTAAGGTTTATCAATCCGTGGGAGGCGTAGGATGAAGATGGTCTCTCTCAAACAACCCTGCAACCAAATAACAAAAAGTCTCTTGTGTACCCAACACACCAAATATAATGGCAATTTGTATAGGTGCACTAGTTTGGCGAAGAGATGGTGATACAAGCGTAGTAATGATAGGAGATATTGATTTTTGTAATAGGAACAATAAAAAACAGCAATGTAGCAATTGATAAAACGGAGCAAAAACGGTATTGCAATGCTTGAAAATGAGGCCCAGGGTCCGTACTTTCACTAGTGCAATCTCTCAACGATGCTAATATAATTGGATCATATAACCATCCCTTAACGGGCGATGAAGAATCACTCCAAAGTTCCTATCTAGTGGAGATCATGAGAAGAAATTGTTTGTAGGGTACAAAACCACCTCAAAGCTATTCTTTCTAATCAATCTATCCTAGAGTTCGTACTAAAATAACACCAAGCTATTCTTTTCGATCGATCTAACCAAGAGTTCGTACTAAAATAACATCATATGATACACATCAACCAACTCTAGTGTTACCTAGATACTCCAATGTCACTGCGAGTATCCGTGAGTTGATTATACGATATGCGTCAAACAATTTCAGATTCATAATACTCAATCCAACACAAAGAACCTCAAAGAGTGCCCCAAGATTTCTACCGGAGAAACAAAGACGAGAACGTGCATCAACCCCTATGCATAGATTACCCCAATGTCACCTCGGGAATCCGTGAGTTGAGTGCCAAAGCACATATCAAGTGAATCAATATGATACCCCATTGTCACCACGTGTATTCATAGCAATACATACATCAAGTGTTCTCAAATCCATAAAAGTATTCAATCTGATAAGAACGAAATCTCAAAGGGAGAACTCAATTCACAACAAGATAGAGAGGGGAAAACACCATATGATCCAACTATATTAACAAAGCCCGCGACACATCAAGATCGTGGCATCTCAAGAACATGAGAGAGAAAGAAAGAAAGAGAGAGAGAGAGAGAGAGAGAGAGAGAGAGATTAAACACATAGCTACTGGTACAAACCCTCAGCCCCGAGGGTGGACTACTCCCTCCTCATCATGGTGGCTGCCGGGATGATGAAGATGGCCACCGGTGATGAATTCCCCCTCTGACGGAGTGCCCGAACAGGGTCTAGATTGTTTTTTTGTGGCTATAGAGGCTTGCGGCGGCGGAACTTCTGATCTAGGGTCTCTGTCGATGTCAAAACCGGCGGATCTCGGGTAGGGGGTCCCAAGCAGTGCGTCTTAGGATCAACGGTAACAGGAGACAAGGGACACGATGTTTTACCCAGGTTCGGGCCCTCTTGATGGAGGTAAAACCCTACGTCCTGCTTGATTGATATTGATAATGTGGGTATTACAAGAGTAGATCTACCACGAGATCAAGGAGGCTAAACCCTAGAAGCTAGCCTATGGTATGATTGTTGTAATGGTTGTTGTATATGTCTATCGACTAGCCTGGCCTCGGTTTATATAATGCACCAGAGGCCTAGGATAACAAGAGTTCTAGCCGAATACGCCGGTGGGGGAGGAGTCCTTGTCTTGATCGCCAAGTCTTGTGGAATCTTCCTTGTATGCGGCAACTGTCCGGACTGGCCCATGAGTATACGGCCAGGGGGATCCTCGGCCCAATCCAACTGATCGGGAGACGACGTGGTGAGTACCCCCTAGTCCAGGACACCGTCAGTAGCCCCCTGAACCGGTCTTCAAGTTGGGGATGCTCCTCGATTCTTCCGAACTGTTCTTCATCTTCGGTCGTCGGTCTTGAAAACTGGTTCAACAAATCTTCTCATCTTCGATCTTGTGGATCGCCGAAATGCATTCGACAAGTTTATACGTCGGGTATCCGAGAAGCCCCTTTAAGTTTCCGGCCTTTATCAATGCCTTGTTATTGTTATGCCACACCTCGGGTTTGAAGTTGCTCCCGGGCGGCAACGTCCTCTTGCGTCCGAGCTCCAACGCCGGACTGCATTCGAGGTATCTTTCACAGCCGAGCACCAATGCCGGACTTCTTCCCAGCTCTAACGCCGGACTATGTATCCAAGCTCCAACGCCGGACCGTATCCGAGCTCCAACGCCGGACTATGTATCCGAGCTCCAACGTCGGACTGTATCCGAGGTGTCGTAAATCACCTTGGTTCAAAGAGGTTTGAAGGAGTTTAGCCGAGCTTAATGCCGGAAATGCCCTCTATGGAGCCAGCCACTAGCGCCCGAGCTTTATGCCGGACTGCTTCCGAGGTGGTGCACCACCCCGAATGCGGGCCGATTTTTGTCAATATTTTTGACTGGTGCCAGTAGCCCTCAAGGTGGGTATCGGTCTAAAACCCGAGATGCACATGAAGGATGACACAAGACCGCTCATCCCCGTAGCCGCTGAGACTCAGGTTGATTTGCAAAATCGGTCTGAGGATCAAGTCCTAGCTCGGCAGAATACTTCGGGATACAAAAAGCGGCGTGCTCAGTCCTCGAGACTCAGGTTGGGTGCGGCCGACCAACCTAAGGATCAAAATCTCCTCGGAAACTGTATTGCACTTAAAATTTTCTGCATAGAACAGGCAATGCAATAGCCCCCGAGACACAGGTCGGGTGGCAACACTAGATCAGGGGATCGATGTGCCCCTTTAATATTTGTAAATAATTAGCCCAAAGCCCAGTAGCCCCCGAGCCTTAATGCGGGCACGGGAGGCCGAATTAAGGATCGATATCCATAGTAAAATCACAAATTATGTGTAATGACTCTATGTATCCAAGTACTTTACGTCATTAATGCTCAGATCCATATTGTACAAAACTTTGTTGACCGACCATCGGCTTCCACCTCCTCGGCCAATAGCCGAGGAGTGTTTGTCCTACTTTATAAAGCCTTTATGAGGGCAAAGATTTACAACAAACAAGGCAATCTGGCAATACGGTTTTATAAACAAAGGTACGCGGAGAGACATGTTATATTACTATTTAACAGAAGAAATGTCTTCCAGAGAAAATAGTCCCGCTATCGGTCCCTTTCTTTGGGTTGTCATGCTAAGCATGATCATGAAACCTCTGCTCCAATGTAAGAGCAAAATATCGAGGATTTAGTTTGGGAGGCCAGTTAATAGCCCCCGATAGTGTTCGGCAACAGTCGAGGTCAAGCCAGAAACACTTCGGCCAATGAATGGCCCGTCATTTAATATAGTCATCGGATCGCTGACCAGTTTACACCTATTGTGACAGTCAGTTTTCGGCTTTCTCCACTGAGGTGCTTGACCATGCGAGCTGGAAGCACAATCGCAGTGGTTCTCCCTTTGCACACCTAGCCGAACAAAGCAGAACGTAGGAGGCAAGCGCGGGAGCCGGGCAACCCAACTATTGACCGAAGACACAATTCAAAACTGATGCATATATAGCAATATCCGAGAATGTTTTTGCCGAATCTCAAAAGGTGTCCGGCGTTGCACTGCGGACTTGTGCTGAAAACACACAAATAGTTTAAAAGTGCCATGGGCTCGAAAAGCCAAAAAACTTATTCAAAAGGTTAATGTCCGAACTAGATCAAGTGTTCGATGCCAATCCAAAAATTGGACTTTAGAAAAAAAAAGGTGCTTCTGCCGTGCTTTAACATGACACATCCTATCTCAAAATTTCAAGCGGGTCAGCCTACGGCTTCAACCTCCTATCTCGAAGGTGGAGTACTTCTTACTAGGCCAGTTTAGCAAACTAAACTCTAGCGGCTTTGAGAGAGAAATTAGGCTCCCCGGCTAGTGACCGCACACTTGTGTCGAAAAAAGGAGTGATAAATAATAATAAAAACTTTGCAACGGCTAGGAAGAGAAACACTTAGTATGAAACGGCTCAAATAAACATAAGAGCCCCCAAGTGACTTGGGTAAAAGTTGACTATATAATGTAAGGTGACATGTAGAATGCCTTCTAGCCGGATTGTAGATCGTTTGTCGTAGCGGACCTTTTCGCTTCAACCTCTGGACCCAATAGTCTGGAGTGTGTCCGAATACCCTCGCGGTTATAAAAACCGGGGCATGCGTGGAGACCAGGCGTAGGGGTCATTGGTGCTTTATCAGACAAGTGCCCAACTAGTTATGTTATATTACATGGTTAGTAAGAAACATCTTCCAGGGAGAATAGTTCCGTTAGGGGTTCCTTTCCCTGGGAGGCATGCCCCAAAGTGCATGTCCGGACTGCGAAAAGAGCAGAAAAACATCTGGGGGCAGGTAAATAAATAGGTAAGAAATCATCTTTTAGTTCACCGACCGAGTATTCCCTTAAGAACGCTAGCTTTCGGCTTCACCCAGTCTGAGGTACACATCCGGCTGACCCGGCAGTAACAATCGCAGAGGTGCTCCCTTTACCACCTAGCCGAACAATCGGGAATGTAGGGGTAAGCACAGGAGCCAGGCAACCCAGCTTGGCCAAAACTTAAGTCATATCGATGCATATAATGGTGAATAAAAGGTACATGCGGAAGTGTGACACATGTGTTGGGCATAAATCCCGAATTAATAAGCTTCTGTTAAAGAAGCCCCCATGTATAATGAGCGCAGGTAGCGCGTCAAGTGTGTGCGAACAAAGTTTCGACAAGGAAGATTTTTACAAGCAACTTTTTTCCGAGAAGGTATAATGCTTGGTCGAGCCGAACACAAGTTAGAAATTTTAAAACTTTAAGCATGAAGGCAACTTAGCTGGTTAATGTGTTCGGTATTGACGATGCGGTCCGAGCTTGATGCGGGACAAGATTCCATCCCTCAAGCCGGTCCCGAGGTGGCGGAGCAAAGAGCTCGGCACTGTGAAGTGGTGACATAGCATGGTCAATGCAGGACGGCAGAGTGATGCCGAAGTCCCTGGCATGGGGTAATGAAGTGTTGACAAAGCCCCCTGTCTAGCCGAGGTGACGTCAAAGGATATAGTCCAGCTGGATCATTTTCCTGTTCACAAAAAATAGTGCAAACCAGAGATAATAGTAAAAAAATCGTTGCATAATAAATAATTTATGCAAAGTGAGTAATAAAAGAAATATGGCCTGGCGCCGAAGTCGATGTCGATGCAGGTCGTCGGCGTAATGCAATAAAAGCGTGGCAAAGCCTGGATTCACAGGTCGGTCCGAGTTTCGGATGCGGCGTTCACCGGACTATGTACGGAAACTGACCGAACCATCATGCGACCGTCGATAATGCGGCCACCATTTGATAGACCTGTGTACATATGCTGGACTAACCAGAGTAATAATTCCTTGGGAAAAATTTAACCCAAATAAGCAAAAAAGAAATATTAGGATTAATAGCACCTGGTTTATTTGTTGTAGCAATCCGAAGGTAGGTGATTCCCAAAATTGAGACTCGATCCGCGCACCCATGCCTGGTCGGCTAGTGACGCCGAAGTGTCCGGAGTAGGTTCATGAAGAGATGGCGAAGCCTCCAGTCCAGCCGAGATGTCGAAGTAGGTCGGCGTGATGGACACCAGCTTGAAGAAGCAATAGTGCGGCCCTGCCGATGCAGGTCGTGACGTGGTCGATGCCGGCTTGACGAAGCGACCGTGCGGCGATGCCGGTATGCCCGCTCCGTGTAATCCATTGGGCGGGGATGTTGGTGATGATTTATCCTTCGTGATACCGGACTCTTGTTCGGCTTGCCAAGATGATGATCCGAAGAAGTTGAGCTTGGCTCAACAAAGTGACGACGTGTCTAGCGCAGGTCGGCAGCCGTGGAGCAATATTGCCGGACTGGTTTGACACCAGCATGATGTTGAAGATCATGTTCAAAAGATCTTAAAGTGAGTGGGATGTGTTCGGGAGCAAAACACAATACCCCATACAAAACTTCCTTCAAAAAGGATGTCCGAAATCCCGTTCGTAAAAAAGACGAACTCGGGTCGGATTCGTTTTCGCGCAGAAAACAGATCCAAAAAGTGATGCATTAATCGGAAGTTTTCCGGAGTTTGGACGGTCAGATCGAGCTGAATTTTTGGCAGGTGGTAGATAAGGGAATTCCGCAGCAAATCAACGGTTGGATCCTCCAAAGGACATCCGAGCTAGACGCTGGATACCACGCCCTAAACTCGTCCGGATTCTCGTCCAGATTCAACAGGGCTCCGGTATATCGGAGATTGCCGGAGATTCCTCCATCGGAACTCGACAAAATTTTTGCAGGGTTGTTGTAGACTTAATTCCGCATAATTCCACCGAAGTAATCGTTTAGGCGACACTCGAGGAGGCGGTGGCGGCGGATACAAGTTTGTTGTCCAGAAAAACAGCACGGTCGCCTGAGGGCAATGTTGACGTTGAGCCCCCGAGCTCCATGGATGACTCCTCCATGATCTTGATAGAGATCGGAGTTGGTGTTGATGAAGGCCTTCATCCGAACATGACGATCGGAGGTAGGGCGTAGTCCTCGGTCAAGCCAAGGTGACTAGTCGAGCTGGTGACGAAGAAGCCGACGTCGCAGTTGACCTGCAGTCGAGCCATTGATCCTTTCGCCGATCACACAACAGAACTCTCAATGAAAGCACCAATGTCGGTGTCAAAACCGGCGGATCTCGGGTAGGGGGTCCGAAGCAGTGCGTCTTAGGATCAATGGTAACAGGAGACAAGGGACACGATGTTTTACCCAGGTTCGGGCCCTCTTGATGGAGGTAAAACCCTACGTCCTGCTTGATTGATATTGATAATGTGGGTATTACAAGAGTAGATCTACCACGAGATCAAGGAGGCTAAACCCTAGAAGCTAGCCTATGGTATGATTGTTGTAATGGTTGTTGTATATGTGTATCGACTAGCCTGGCATCGGTTTATATAATGCACCAGAGGTCTAGGATAACAAGAGTCCTAGCCAAATACGCCGGTGGGGGAGGAGTCCTTGTCTTGATCGCCAAGTCTTGTGGAATCTTCCTTGTATGCGGCAACTGTCCAGACTGGCCCATGAGTATACGGCCATGGGGATCCTCGGCCCAATCAAACTGATCGGGAGACGACGTGGTAAGTACCCCCTAGTCCAGGACACCGTCCATCTCCCCTAGGGTTTTTGGAATATTTAGGAATCTATAGGGCGAAGAGGCGGTGAGGGAGGCCACTGAGGTGGGCACAACCCACCAGGGCGCGCCCAGGTGGGTTGTGCCCCCCTCGGGGCACCCTCCGGTACTTTTTTGGCCCACTGGTGGTCTTCTGGTACAAAAAAATCTCCAAAACCTTTCACTGCGTTTGGACTCCGTTTCGTATTGATTTTCTGCGATGTAAAAAGCAAGCAAAAAACAGCAACTAGCATCGGGCACTATGTCAATAGGTTAGTCCAAAAAATGATATAAAGTTGCTATAAAATGATTGTAAAACATCCAAGAATGATAATATAACAGCATGAATACTTCATAAGTTATAGATGCCTTGGGGACGTATCACTAGCTCCGCAAACAAAACCGCCGGTCGTGCCCTGCCTAGCCATCTGGCCTCGGGCATGTCAGAAAAATCTGGCCCAAGTCTCAGCTGACAGAGAGAGAGAGAGAGAGAGGGGAGAGAGAGTGATATTGCTTGGCATAGAAACACCTCAAAAAATTCATGAGGGTTATTTTTGCACACACAAAGCCTTGAGTAAGATTCCTCGCATATGGTGACCAGTCGGGTGCGATTGTGACATATTCACTCATATTTAACCACTTGAAAACATCCCATGAGCTACATAGCTATTGTGCATATTTGGAACAAGTTCATAGACCAATGGTGCATTTTAGTCATTTCGCTATAATTGCCTTGTCGACAAAACCTCCTTGTCTTCACACTGTTTTCCCTCTTGCTCGTATCGTTTTGCAGGACCCCATCGGCGCTTCTCCAACAATCTCACATGTTTGTGCTCCACGTTCTATCTCTATTCGCCTTCTCCCTACAACCAAGCGAGGATGGACTATATTTGTCTCCATACTTTGATGTGGTTCCGTGGCGTGGCATGAGCATCTTACTAGTGTATCAAAAGTAACTCGATAGAAGCCAACGGGTGATGGGCATACTAAATTTAGCACCACTTCATAACCTTCTCCAAACCAACATGCCAAGGGTCTTCCAGAACTGAAGGACAAGCATTAGCTTATGCTAGATTGGCATACTAAATTTTCCGGGATTTAACTATTCTCTCAAACACATCGATAATCATGTCAGGAAAAGATCTTTTGAGATGTAGATACCCTTGGCTTGCATGCACATCATTCGTTATATTTGAAGAAAGCATAAATTCAATGCAAGCATCTTTGAGGTGGCTGCAATGTAGCTTCTCAGCTATAGCCAATATTGTTGCCACGGTCTCAACATCAAGACTCCTTCATAGCATGCCTTCACATATCACCTTCATCCGTTCTGTCGCATACTTATCAGCAGCCACAAATAAGTGCTTAACCATTTCTCTTTAGTCATCATCATATAGATCAACCATGGAAGGCAATGAATCCATGTAGATGAAGTGAAGAAATGCCTTGAAAACAGCAGGTTGCATATCGTCGATAGTTATGTCATGTGATTCATTGTCCCTCATAGCCATAGGTCCATAGAACTTGGCACCGCAGACCACCGACCGCATCTCAAGAAAAATCTTATGAGAAGAAAATATATCCTCTTGAACCTTGAAAGTCATGTCTGCTCCTTTCTTCCCCTCCAGAAATGTTGCAAGATTATTTGAAAGTTCAGAGGGCGGCACATGGATCTCTAGTGCTTCCTTGATAACACGGACTTCGCACTCCATCATGAGATAATTGTTCCACACATACGCCAGCTCGGTGGTCTTCATGAACTTTGGAAAGCCCCAAGATGGGATTTTGGGGTTGAACACTCTTGTCAATTAGCGCACCACCTTAATCGGCTGCCCCCTAACCACATCCAGAGGCCACAACCTATAAAACACCCTCACCGCAGCGTTCTTGGTCAGGAGCTCGAGGAAGACAGAGGCGTAACATTGGCTCCCTCATCCCCAAAACCGTCGGGGTAGTACATGATGCACCATTCGTATCCGCCGATAGAGAATGGCGAAGAAGAGTGCAATTTGCCTCTACCAAGGCCCTTGAGCAGGTTGTAGCTGGCAATCTCGAATGCGGTCCTAGCCTCCGTCGTCTCTTGTGTGCACCTCAATGGCACCCTCACTATTGAAGCCTGCGATGCTGCCATTGTGGAAGTTGGGAGGAGGGCGGTTCGGGGCGGGTTGTAATTCTCGATGAAGGCCCTTGGCGATGCTATTTGTGGTGGTGGTGGGGAGGGGAGGGGGAGTGGCGGTGGCGCGGCGGAAGAAAGTGACTAGGCGGATTGGGGGAAGGTTAGGGTTTTGACTTCGGAAAAGGTGAAATTTTGTGTTGTCGTGTAGTGTTTATAAAAGAAATATAAGACAAGAATTAGTACTAACTCTTATTCTTAGGTTTTTACGGTTTTATCAGATGGCACAAGAAACAAGTGGTTCCCTATTCGCACAAATCCACGTCACCTTGTACCTCCGTCATTGAGCGTGGTAAGCATGACATGTCGCCTGAGGAGCCTCCGTTTCACCTCGAGCATACGTTAGCGCCGCTGATATCTCAAGCAGCAGCGTCCATTTTCATCTACCACCTTAGCACTCTTTCCATCCTACCATCCCAAACATGTAGTGTACCTGAAGATCGAGGATTGGCCAGTGTACCTGGTCCATGATTTAACCCGAGTCTTCTAGATTGAGAACTCCAGGGAATTCTAATATACATGCCTGAGAGTTCACATCTGGAGTTCTGTACTACTGAAATTCGAAATATTATGATCAGATTGTAAAGTACTCCCTCCATTCACAAATATAAGATGTTCAACTGATTCGAAAGGAAACTTTTGAAAGAGAGAGGGTTCCCATGACATTGGCATGCAGACGAAGAACTTACCACCTAATTTACACAACCATTATAGCCCACAAAGCACTGAGAAGAACCAATACCACGGGTTGCACAATCTGAAAAAGAGGAATAGCATGAACCAGGCATAAAAAGTTATGCATTATATTATAATATGGGTGAAATTTCCAATGATATGCTATTATCAACTATAAGCAGAATATCATGTCAATGTATATAGAAAGTTCAGAATTTAAGGGATCAACTATCTTGTTTCCTTTTCAGAAAGGTCATTTTTTTCTTTCAATCTAGGAAAGCACAAATTAATATGGACTACTATGGTTGTAGAGGATAGATAACCAGAATGGAAACTGAAGAGGTTGAGGCACGAAAAAAAGTGTTAGTGAAACATCAGATTTTGTTTGGCAATTTTTAAAAATGTCATTAACATATAAAAAATTCTTTTTTCCATTAAAAATGTTTGTAACACTTCAATTTTTACGCATATCTAAAAAAATGTTCATGACATTTTAAAAAAATGTTAGACGTGTGTTAAAAATGTTCCATATGCATTTGACAAATGTTCAACATGTATTCAGATAAGTGTTCAACGTGTATTCAAAAAAAGTTCAATGTGTATCTAATATTGTTTCAAAATGTATAAAAAAAAATTTCAATGTGTATTCAAAAAAAGTTGACATGTATTTAAAAATAGAAAAAACAAACAGGAAAAATAGAAAAACAAAATGAAAACCGATAAAAACGGGTAGAGAGAAATACAAAAGATATGTAGAAGGAAAGCTGCTAGGAACCTTCCCAAAACCGGATGGAAGGGTCCTCCAACTTCTCCCTAAAAGCTTCCAAAAACTATTAGTACCATATTGTTGGGCCAGCCCATTTCATCGATCCCTCTAGGTGAGCGCTGCTTATGTCCCACAACAAGCGAGGCATTGCATTTGCGATGGGATTATGCCATAATGTTGTGCACAAGCCATAACAAGTTGCGTGTGATGCACTAGACTGTGTGGTCCATCGTCTAAGCTATTTGGCCCAACCAGGCGTAGGACATCAAGTCATGCTAGCTCTGCATGTTGCGAAACGTAGCATGCAATTTCAAAAAAAATCCTACGCTCACGCGAGATCTATCTAGGAGATGCATAGCAATGAGAGGGGGAGAGTGTGTCCACGTACCCTTGTAGACCGAAAGCGGAAGCGTTAACTTAACGCAGTTGATGTAGTCGAACGTCTTCTCGAATCAACCGATCAAGTACCGAATGTACGGCGCCTCCGAGATTTGCACACGTTCAGCTTGATGACGTCCCTCGAACTCTTGATCCAGCAGAGTGTCGATGGAGTCGATGAGTTCCGTCAGCACGACTGCGTGATGACAGTGTTGGTGATGTCCTCTGCGCAGGGCTTCACCTAAGCACTACGATGATACTATCGTAGGAGTAAAGGGTGGAGGGGGGCACCGCACACGGCTAAGACAATTGTTGTGCCTTTGGGGTGCCCCCCGCCCCCGAATATAAAGGAGGAGGGGGAGGAGGTCGGCCACCAGGGGCGTGCCATGGAGGGGGGAGTCCTACTAGGACTCCACTCCTAGTAGGATTCAGCCCCCCCCCCTCTTTTCCTTCTTACAGAGAGGGGGAAAGGGGAAAGAGGTGGAGAGGGAGAAGGAAAGGGAGGCCGCGCCCCCAACTCCTTGTCCAATTTGGCTTGGGGGGCGTGCCACCTCCCTTGGCCTGCCCTCTCCTCTCCACTAAGGCCCATGTGGCCCATTAACTACCTCAGGGGGTTCCGGTAACCTCCCGGTACTCCGAAAAATCCCTGAATCTCTTCGGAACCATTCTGGTGTTCGTATATAACCTTACAGTATATCAATATTTAACTCTCGACCATTTCGAGACACCTCGTCATGTCCGTGATCTCATCCGGGACTCTAAACAACCTTCGATCACCAAAACACATAACTCATATAATACCAAAGGTCATCGAATGTTAAGCGTGCGGACCCTACAGGTTCGAGAACTATGTAGACATGACCGAGACACCTCTCTGGTCCATAACCAATAGCGGAACCTGGATGCTCATATTAGGTCCCACATATTCTACGAAGATCTTTATCGGTCGAACCGCAATGTCAACATACGTTATTCCCTTTGTCATCGGAATGTTACTTGCCCGAGATTCGATCGTCGGTATCTTCATACCTAGTTCAATCTCATTATCGGCAAGTCTCTTTACTCGTTCTGTAGTGCATCATCCCGTGACCAACTCATTAGTCACATTGCTTGCAAGGCTTCATATGATGTGTATTACTGAGAGGGCCCAGTGATACCTCTTTGATACTCGGAGTGACAAATCATAATCTCGGTCTGTGCCAACCCAACAAACACCTTCGGAGATACCTGTAGAGCATCTTTATAATCACCCAGTTATGTTGTGCCGTTTTATAACACACAAGGCATTCCTCCGGTGTCCGGGAGTTGCACAATCTCATAGTCGGAGGAATATATATTTGACACAAAGAAAGCAGTACATATAAAACTAAATGATCATTATGCTAAGCTAATGGATGGGTCTTGTCCATCACATCATTCCACTAATGATGTGATCTCGTTATCAAATGACAACCATGTCCATGGCTAGGAAACTTAACCATCTTTGATCAACGAGCTAGTCTAGTAGAGGCATACTAGGGACACGTTGTTTTGTCTATGTATTCACACATGTATCAAGTTTCCGGTTAATACAATTCTAGCATGAATAATAAACATTTATCATGAATAAGGAAATATGAAATAACAACTTTATTATTGCCTCTAGGGCATATTTCCTTCAGTTTCCCACTTGCACAAGAGTCAATAATCTAGATTACATTGTAATGAATCTAACACCCATGGAGTCTTGGTGTTGTTCAGGTTTTGCTCGTGGAAGAGGCTTAGTCAATGGGTCTGCAACATTCAGATCCATATGTATTTTGCAAATCTCTATGTCTCCCTCCTTGACCAAATCTCGGATGGAGTTGAAGCGTCTCTTGATGTGTTTGGTATTTTTGTTAAATCTGGATTCCTTCGCCAAGGAAATTGCTCCACTATTGTCACAAAAGATTTTCATTGGACCTGATGCACTAGCTATTACACCTAGATCGGGTATGAACTCCTTCATCCACACTCCTTCAATTGCTGCTTCCGAAGCAGCTATGTACTCCACTTCACACGTAGATCCCGCCACGACGCTCTGCTTGGAACTACACCAACTGACTGCTCCACCATTCAATAAAAATATGTATCCGGGTTGTGACTTAGAGTCATCCGGATCAATGTCAAAGCTAGCATCGACGTAACCATTTACGACAAGCTCTTTGTCACCTCCATAAAAGTTAAACATATCCCTAGTCCTTTTCAGGTACTTCAGGATGTTCTTGACCGTTGTCCAGTGATCCACTCCAGGATTACTTTGGTACCTCCCTGCTAAACTTATAGCAAGGCACACATCACGTCTGGTACACAGCATAGCATACATGATAGAACCTATGGTTAAAGCATAGGGAATGACTTTCATTTTCTCTCTATCTTCTGCAGTGGTCGGGCATTGAGTCTGACTTAACTTCACACCTTGTAATACAGGAAAGAACCCTTTCTTTGACTAGTGCATTTTGAACTTCTTCAAAACTTTATCAAGGTATGTGCTTTGTGAAAGTCCTATCAAGCGTCTTGATCTATCTCTATAAATCTTGATGCCCAATATGTAACCAACTTCACCGAGGTCTTTCATTGAAAAACTCTTGTTCAAGTATCCTTTTATGCTATTCAGAAATTCTACATCATTTCCAATCAACAATATGTCATCCACGTATAATAGAAATGATATAGAGCTCCCACTCACTTTCTTGTAAATATAGGCTTCTCCAAAAGTCTGTATAAAACCATATGCTTTGATCACCTCATCAAAGCATATATTCCAACTCCGACATGCTTGCACCAGTCCATAAATGGATCGTTGGAGCTTGCACACTTTGTTAGCACCTTTAGGATCGACAAAACCTTCTGGTTGCATCATATACAACTCTTCTTTAAGAAATTCATTAAGGAATGCAGTTTTGACATCCATTTGCCAGATTTCATAATCATAAAATGCGGCAATTGCTAACATGATTCGGACAGACTTAAGCATCGCTACGGGTAATAACGTCTCATCATAGTCAACTCCTTGAACTTGTCGAAAACCCCTTTGCAACAAGTCGAGCTTTATAGACAGTAACATTGCCATCAGTGTCAGACTTCTTCTTGAAGATCAATTTATTCTCTATGGGTCGCCGATCATCGGGCAGATCCACCAAAGTCCATACTTTGTTCTCATACATGGATCCTATCTTAGATTTCATGGCCTCAAGCCATTTATCGGAATCTGGGCTCATCATAGCTTCTTCATAGTTCGTAGGTTCGTCATGGTCAAGTAACATGACTTCCAAAACGGGATTACCGTACAACTCTGGTGCGGATTGTGATCTGCCAGACATACGAGATTCTGTAGCAACTTGATCTGTAGTTTCATGATCTTTATCATTATCTTCCTCTCTAGTTGGTGTAGGCATCACGGGAACTGATTTCTCGGATGAGCTACTTCCAAATTGAGAGCAGGTACAATTACCTCATTAAGTTCTACTTTCCTCCCACTCACTTCTTTTGAGCGAAACTCCTTCTCTAGAAAGGTTCTGTTCTTAGCAACAAAAACCTTGCCTTCAGACTTGTGGTATAAGGTGTACCCAATTGTTTCCTTAGGGTATCCTATGAAGACACATTTCTCCGATTTGGGTTCGAGCTTGTTGGGCCGAAGCCTTTTGACATAAGCATCGCATCCCCAAAATTTAAGAAACGACAACTTAGGTTTGTTGCCAAACCACAGTTCATACGGTGTCGTCTCAACGGATTTTGACGGTGCCCTGTTTAAAGTGAATGCAGATGTCTCTAATGCATAACCCCAAAATGATAGTGGTAAATCGGTAAGAGACATCATAGATCGCACCATATCTAATAAAGTGCAGTTACGACGTTCAGACACACCATTACGTTGTGGTGCTCCAGGTGGCGTGAGCTGTGAAACTATTCCACATTATTTTAAATGAAGGCCAACCTCGTAACTCAAATATTCTCCTCCATGATCAGATCGTAGAAACTTTATTTTCTTGTTACGATGATTCTCCACTTCACTCTGAAATTCTTTGAACTTTTCAAATGTTTCAGACTTGTATTTCATTAAGTAGATATACCCATATCTGCTCAAATCATATGTGAAGGTCAGAAAATAACGATACCCGCCATGAGCATCAACACTCATTGGATCACACACATTGATATGTATTACTTCCAATAAGTCAGTAGCTCATTCCATTGTTCCGGAGAACAGAGTTTTAGTCATCTTGCCCATAAGGCATGGTTTGCAAGTATCAAATGTTTCATAATCAAGTGATTCCAAAAGTCCATCCTTATAGAGTTTCATCATGCGCTTTACACCGATGTGACCCAAACGGCAGTGCCACAAATAAGTTGCACTATCATTATCAACTTTGCATCTTTTGGCATCAAAAATATGAATATGTGTCTCATCATGATCAAGATTCAATAGAAATAGACCACTCTTCCAGGGTGCATGACCATAAAAGATATTACTCATATAAATAGAACAACCATTATTCCCTGATTTAAATGAATAACGGTCTTGCACTAAACAAGATCCAGATATAATGTTCATGCTTAATGCTGGCACTAAATAACAATTATTCAGGTCTAAAACTAATCCCGAAGGTAGATGTAGAGGTAGCGTGCCGACGGCAATGACATCAACCTTGGAACCATTTCTGAAGCGCATCATCACCTTGTCCTTAGCCAATCTTCATTTAATCCGTAGTCCCTGCTTCGAGTTACAGATATGAGCAACTCAAATGGTATCAAATACCCAGGCACTACTACAAGGATTAGTAAGCCACACATCAATAACATGTATATCAAATATACCTTTGTTCACCTTGCCATCCTTCTTAACCGCCAAATACTTGGGGCAGTTTCGCTTCCAGTGACCAATCTCTTTGCAGTAGAAGCACTCAGTTTCAGGCTTGGGTCCAAACTTGGATTTCTCCCAGGAGTGACAACTTGCTTATCAATCTTTTTGACGTTCCCCTTCTTTTTACCCTTGCCTTTTATCTTGAAACTAGTGTTCTTGTTAACTGTAACATCCCAAATTTCCAATTTGGAATGTTATACTTTAGATCATCATTGCATATCATATTTTATTGCATTAGGGATTGATCCTAGAAATTCTACGCAACTCAAGGACCCACAGAGAGAGTTGGGGATTTTGTTATTTTCATATTTGAGTTTTTCCCAAATTTAGAAAAAAGGATCATTTGATTTTAATTATTTTTTCTTCGAATATTTCAATTATAAAAATATGAGAGAGGGAATAAAATGACTTTTCCAAAATAAAGAAATATTGGATATTTAATAATAAAATCAAATATGATTTTATTTTAGAGTTTTATCGCTATTTTATTTGAATTAGGAAAAATACGTGCTTTCCAAAATTGCATTTTAGGCCCAGATAAATGTTCATCTTGTATGCCTTGTTTTTAGAGGACGGGGAAAATTTATTTCGGGATTTTTGGATTTCGTTTAGTATTTCTTTTCTTTTTTTTCTGCATGTCATAATTATTTAAAAAAAGGAAACCGACCTTGGGCCGTACCCGAGCGGGACTCCGCCCGGGGGGCTTTATAAGCCGCAACCCCGGCGCCCGAATCCCACCCCGCCAGCCCAACCCGCCGCCGCCGCCGCCCGCGCCGCCGATTGCCGTCGCCGCCGCCGCTGCCCGCCGCCCCGAGCCACCGCCGCCACCGCCGCCGCCGCTACCGCCCCGCGCCGCCGGACCCCACCGCCGCCTCGCCGGACCCGAGGTAGCCGCCGCCGTTTTTTTAATAAAACCGATCGGTTTTTTAAGAAACCTAGATCTGTTTTTTTAGATCGGTTCGTCGGTTTTTCTCGGTTTAGTTATTTAACGGACGTTCATCCGTACGTTCGTTTTAACGAACGGTTTTTGTCGTTTAGCCGTAGACAGCGAACGTTTGTTCGTTAGCCTGTTTGTCAGTTTTTCTTTCTCTCGGAGTTTTCGCGATTATTTTCGTTCACGATTTCTGATCCGATTTTCGTTTTAGTATAACTCTTCGCTCGTTTATTGGAATTAGGCGATTCAAGCGCCTAGAGTTTCGTCTCGAAACCCTCTTTCCGTTTAACTAACTCAAACAAGTTTTTGCTACTGTAAAATTTGACTTAGGTCCAGATTAGTAAATGAAGCTTGTTTCTTTCACTGTTTGAGTTTCGTTGCTTCGTTTGATTTGATTCTTTTTGCAAACCGGAGTTCTTAAGTTGAACTTTCTAGTGAGATCTCTTATTTGAGTTTTACCCGTGCATTAGGTGAGTGCTTATTGTATGCTTGTTTGTTTGCGATAGAGTACTCGGAGTGCACAGCTTGCTACTATGAGTCTCTAGATTTCATGGATCATCAGCAAGGCAAGTAACACTTTGATCATACCTCTTTACTACCCAGTTTTATTGCATTAGATCAACCCTCAAACAATTGCATGGTTAGGATCTGTTTAACATGTGGGTTCTGGGAAGTAGATGAGGTAGTACCTATTACCTGTTTTATTATCAGACCTTTGGGAGTTACTTCTATGTTTGCTTATATTGATATGCTATGCTAGTAGACGTGGATTGGGTGAGTGTATCCATGACAGATGTGATATTGTTAATTAATGGTTCAACTTAAGGTGGCAACTTTAATACACATCTAGGTGGACTGAGGCACCTGGGGAACCCAGTGTTGCCTGTATTTTTGGAAATCTCGGGGTACCGTGTGATTCTCCTATGGACCGCCACCCAGGCTCAAAGGGATCATGAGATTATTCATGCTAGAAACTTCTGTGTGCAGCCGCAAGCTACTATGGGCTCTAGCATAGTTGAATATGTTGTGTGACCTCTTTCAGTGCTAGACTAGCAGATGTAGGGAATGTAGGTTGGTACTGTCTACCCAGAGTAAAGAGTTAATGCTTCTGAAAGACTATGTCTCGGTCATCCGTTTCTCAAACACCATGTAGTGCGAGAAATCCAACAGAGGAGATCGAGTCTTACGGGGAAAAGTGCGCAAACCTCTACAGAGTGTATAAACTAATCATGGTTAGCCGTGTCCCCGGTTATGGACGTTTTGAGTATCTAGTTCCTGGATTATCATGTGAATCTCATCATGTTGCTTAATTTAATTTTGTTGGGTTAATGATGATGCTTAATTGGGATTGAGTTGCAGGAACCTTCTCAATGTTTAACAACCACCATGATAGTTAAATTAAATTTATTCCTTTGTTATAGGGAAATGCAAAACTGTAATCATAGAGCTTTCCACTACCCATATATGCATATAGTGATAGCATTATTCTGTTCATTACTCTCTATGTGTTACATTGCCAACACATTCCATGTGCTGACCCGTTTTCGAGCTGCAACGTTCATGTTGCAGACTTTTCAGACGACGAGTAAGGTGCCTTAGGTCGTGATCTTTCACTCAGTGATGCTGTTGGATTTGATGGACTCACTTTATCTTCTAAGCCTTCCGCTGTTATCGTATTTTAGATGGCCTTAACTCTTAATCCATATTTATTGTAATAAGTTCTCTTTTGAGACACTCAATGTAATAAGTGTGTGATTGCCACTCTGTTATAAACCCTTCAAGTACTGTGTGTGTCAGCATTACCGATCCAGGGATGACACTGATGCATAGAGATCGGACTGTTTGAGGTCTGGTTGCTGTAGGATGGTATCAGAGCACACGCTGACTGTAGGACACGACCACTAAGCTAAAGCCCTAGATCACTACTCTCTTCTCATTTCTGACTCCTCACCTTTTCTACTCTTTAGGATGGCGGATTCAAGGAACAAGTTCACGCAACTGGATGAAGATACACCCTTTGGACGCCACTTGAAGGAAGTCACCAGGTACCTGAATATCGGAGTACCAAGCTTCACCGGGACCTACATCGCCACTTTACCAGAAGAGGTGCATTGGACGATTCAAGTTCAAGTTCCAGGAAGGACATTCATGCCCGTCACTGAGTCCATAGAGTTTTCCTTTGATGCACCAACCTGGAGTCTAGGAAAGAGCATGGCAGCCCACATCACCATGGGATGTATTGGAGAAATTTACCACAAGGATCTTAAGGATACTATTTACCAGATTTGTGGGCGTGAGATGAGTAATGGGAGATTATCAACACCAGGAAGGATAGATCAATTGCAGCTTTCATCCAGGAGTTAAACCAGCACATTCGTCGCCAAGAGAACCAGATGTGCGCAGGCATGATAGATCTGAAGAAGCAATAACGAAGATCACGGAGCTGGAAGAAGAACTCAGGTCTACACGTGATGGATATGAGGAGGAAATGACAACACTCATGGAGAAGAATGATGATCTAAAGAAGAAGCTAAAAGTATTCATGGGATTCCCCGCGCCAAGAGGAGAAGACGATGATTGCACTTGCCCGGAGAACTACATCATCATCGACAACACCGACTCGGACCCAGACGATAGCGATGATGACTTTGTTGATCAAGCTGGAGCAGATATCATGGAGTCCTCGACCGATCAATTTTTCTAGATGACCACCATAACAGTAGTAGTATTTCCCCCATGTATATAGTATAGTCCGAGAACTTTTGTAACGACAGTTAGACCGTTGTATGCCCTTGTTTGAATTGATTGAAGTGATATTGATTGCATTTATCTCATGTGCATGTGGGTAGTGTTTTTCTCTCTAGACCTCACTCTATTCTGTATTCTCATCTTATCTAAACCCTTAGATGCCTCCGAGACGTGACAATGGATTTGCTTTCCCACTGGAGCTCACCCAGTTAATCCAGCAGCAGAATGCATTGATGCAGATACTAGTCCAGAATCAGAATCAGGGGAACAACAACAACAACAACCCACCACCACCACCACCTGTTGATCACTTAGCCTGTTTCTTGAGGTTGAATCCACCGGTCTTCTCCAGTAGCACCGAGCCGATAGTTGCAGATGATTGGCTCCGCAAGATGGGAAGGGAGTTGACCACTGCATGATGCACAGATGCGGAGAAGGTGCATTTTGCCGCACATTAGCTTGATGGACCCGCAATGTCATGGTGGGAGAATTTCATAGCCACTTACCCCATCGACACTGTCACGTGGGACCAGTTTCAGCAGACTTTCCGTACTGGCCATGTTTCAGCAAGAGCTATGGCCATGAAGAAGCATGAGTTTCGCAACTTGCGCCAAGGAGGACGTACAGTTGGCCAGTATGTGGATGACTTTAGTAAGCTAGCACGTTATGCCCCAGATAACGTTGCTACGGATGCCTCTAAGCAAGAGAAGTTTCTGGAAGGACTGAATGATGAGCTGAGCATGCAGTTGATGGTGGCAACCTTCAAAAACTACCAGGAGTTGGTAGACTGAGCTCTCATGATTGAAGGGAAGCATCAGCAGATTGACAGCCGCAAGAGGAAGTATGGACAAGGGAAGTACAATTTTAGAGCTCAACAGAAGCCTCGTTTTACCCCGAACTCGGGAGGACCTTTTCAGCATACCCATGGAGGTCACAACCACAATGGAGGGAGTTCGCACAACCATAGTGGCCCCAAGAATGGCAATGGGAATGGAGGAAGCAACGGACAGAACCGTACCAACCCATCAACACCAGCCAAGAGGGATCTAAGCCACATTACCTGTTTCAAGTGCCAGAAGCCTGGACATTATGCCACTGAATATCCTGAAGCTAAGAATGGAAATGGCAATGGAAGCTCTGGGAAGAAGCACAACCCTTTCAACAGGGGACAGGTGAACCACGTTAACGTGGAGGAGGTTGAAGCCCAGCCAGATGCAGTAATAGGTAAGTTTTTGGTTAAGTCATTTACTGCAACCGTTCTTTTTGATACTGATGCATCGCATTCATACATATCGAGGGGATTTGTGGATAAGTATAAACTACCAACCCAAGCCCTTAGGTCACCTATGTTAGTAACCTCGCCAGGAGCAGAGTATATGGCTAGTCTATGGTGTGATCGGTTACCATTAAGGATTGGTAACTATGTGTTCCCCTCAGACCTAATAGTATTGGAGTCGCAAGGACTGGATGTGATATTAGGTATGGATTGGTTATCAAAGTATGGAGGGAAGATTGAATGCGCCAGTAAGTCGATTTTTCTTACCACCCCAGAAGGAAGAAGGATCAAGTATGTATCCCGGCATGTGTCGAAGAGGACTCAAGTAAATTCCTTATCAGGAGTTGTATAGGAAGAAGTACCAGTGGTGAAGGATTTCCCTAGCGTATTTCTAGAAGAGTTGCCAGGCATGCCACCGGATAGAGACATTGAGTTTTTGATTGAGCTTTTGCTAGGCATAGGGCTAATATCTAAGTGACCGTACAGGATGCCTGCAAAGGATTTGGAGGAAATTAAGAAGCAGATTAAGGAGTTACTGGATAAAGGCTATATTCGCCCAAGTTCGTCACCTTGGGGATCACCAGTGCTTCTAGTGGAGAAGAAGGACGGATCATTGAGGATGGTTGTTGATTATCGAGGATTGAATGAAGTGACAATCAAGAACAAGTACCCACTGCCGATGATCAATGATATGTTTGACCAGTTGCAAGGAGCTAAGGTATTTTCCAAGATCGATCTGCGATCAGGATACCACCAGCTGAAGATTCGAGAGCAGGATATACCCAAGACAGCTTTTACCACCAGGTACGGGCTATATGAGTATACCGTTATGTCATTTGGTCTGACTAATGCACCTGCCTATTTCATGAACATGATGAACAAGGTGTTTATGGAGTTTCTAGATAAGTTCGTCATGGTGTTCATTGATGATATTTTGGTCTACTCAAAGAATGAAGAGGAACATAAGGAGCATTTGCATTTGGTACTTGGGAAGCTCAGAGAACATCAGTTATATGCCAAATTTAGCAAGTGTGAGTTTTGGTTGAAGGAAGTTGGATTCCTCGGACATGTTATATCCGGAGAAGGAATAACAGTAGACCCCACCAAAGTTTTCACTGTGACAAATTGGGAAGCACCCACGTCAGTTGGAGAGATCCGAAGTTTTCTTGGACTCGCAGGATACTACCGGAGGTTCATTGAGAATTTCTCGAAGATTGCAAAACCCATGACGGAGTTGTTGAAGAAGGACACCAAGTTCAAATGGACTGAGAAATGTGAGGCCAGTTTTCAGGAGTTGAAGAAACGTTTGGTTACATCACCGGTGTTGATTCTGCCAGATCAGTGCAAGGATTATGAAGTATGCCTCACGACTTGGAGCAGTGCTTATGCAGGAGGGAAGAGTTGTTTCGTATGCCTCACGACAGCTTAAGCCCCATGAGTTGAATTGTGCCACACATGATCTCGAGTTAGCAGCCATAGTGCACGCATTGAAGACATGGAGACATTTTCTCATCGGAAACCATTGCGAGGTGTATACGGATCACAAGAGTTTGAAGTACATCTTCACGCAGAAGGAGTTGAATCTCAGGCAAAAGAGATGGTTGGAGCTCATTAAGGATTATGATATTAGATTGCATTATCACTCCGGAAAGGCTAACGTAGTAGCCGATGTGTTGAGCTGCAAGAGCCATGTCAACACACTCATGACTGGAGAGTTACCAAAGGAGCTAGCCGAGGATCTTCCTGAGCTATGCTTGGAGATAGTTCCGAGAGTCTATGTAGCAACATTGGAGATTCAGTCTACGTTGATGGATAAGATCATAGAAGCTCAGAAGGCAGACAAGGAGATTGCCGAGATAAAGGAGAAGATGAGCAAAGGAAAAGCTAAGGGATTTCGTGAGGATGAGCACGATACCCTATGGTTTGAGGACCGCGTTTATGTGCCTAATGACCCGGAGATCAGGAAGTTGATTCTGCAAGAAGCCCATGATTCACCATATTCAATTCACCCAGGAAATACCAAGATGTATCTGAATTTGAAGGACACTTTTTGGTGGACCAGAATGAAGAAGGATATTGCGGAGTATGTAGCAGTTTGTGATGTATGTCAGAGAGTGAAGGCAGAGCATCAGAAGCCAGCAGGATTGCTACAGCCATTGCCGGTACCCGAATGGAAGTGGGATAAGCTAGGCATGGATTTTATCATGGGATTGCCCAGGACACGTTCAGGCTATGACTCGATATGGGTTGTAGTTGATCGATTGACAAAGGTAGCTCATTTCATCCCACTAAAGACCACTTATACAAGCGCTAAGTTGCAAAGATATACATGACCAGGATCCTATGTCTGCATGGAGTTCCGAGGACCATTGTATCAGAAAGAGGAACCCAGTTTACCTCAAAGTTCTGGAATCAGTTGCACGAAACTTTGGGTACCAGGCTAGAGTTCAGCACAACCTTTCATCCACAGACAGACGGACAGACCGAGAGAGTCAATCAGATTCTGGAAGACATGTTGAGAGCTTGTGCGCTAGATTATGGATCTAGTTGGGACGACAATTTGCCATTTGCAGAGTTCTCTTACAACAACAGTTATCAATCCAGTTTGAAGATGTCCCCTTTTGAAGCTTTGTATGGAAGGAGGTGCAGGACACCGTTGTTGTGGGATGAAGTTGGAGACTGTCAGTTGTTTGGACCAGATTTGATTAAAGAGTCTGAAAAGAAGGTGAAGTTAATTCGCGATAGGCTCAAGGTAGCCCAGTCCAGGCAAAAGAGCTATGCGGATTCTAAACGCAAGGAGACAGTTTACGAAGTCGGAGATAAAGTTTATCTTCGTGTGTCCCCACTTCGAGGACTTAAGCGTTTTGGAGTTAAGGGAAAGTTAGCACCATGTTTTGTGGGACCATACAAAGTGTTGGAGCGTATGGGAGAAGTTTCTTACAAGTTGGAATTGCCCGAAGGTTTGTCAGGAGTTCATGATGTGTTCCACGTTTCCCAGTTGAAGAAGTGCCACGCAGAGATGGCTGATATACCGCTAAGAGATATAATGCCACTAGAAGCGATTTAGTTGGATAGCGATTTGACCTATGTGGAGAAACCAGTGAAGATTCTCGAGTTTGCCAGCCGAGTCACGTGCAGCAAGGTTATCAAGTTCTGCAAAGTTGAGTGGAGCCACCATACCGAAGATGAAGCCACCTGGGAGCGAGAGGAAGATCTACTGAAGGACCACCCTCACCTATTTTCTAGCCAACCCGAATCCCGAGGGCGAGATTCATCTTAAGGGGAACATCCTAAATTTTCAATTTGGAATGTTATACATTAGATCATCATTGCATATCATATTTTATTGCATTTTGGCTTGATCCTAGAAATTCTACGCAACTCAAGGACCCACGGAGAGAGTTGGGGATTTCTTTATTTTCATATTTGAGTTTTTCTCAAATTTAGAAAAAAAGGATCATTTGATTTTAATTATTTTATCTTCGAATATTTCAATAATAAAAATAAGAGAGAGGGAATAAAATGACTTTCCCAAAATAAAGAAATATTGGAGATTTAATAATAAAATCAAATAAGATTTCATTTCGGAGTTTTATCGCTATTTTATTTGAATTAGGAAAAATACGCATTTTTCAAAATTTCATTTTAGGCACAAATAAATGTTCATCTTGTCCGGCTTGTTTTTAGAGGACGGAGAAAATTTATTTCGGGATTTTTGGAGTCCGCTTAGTATTTCTTTTCTTTCTTTTTCTGCACGTCATAATTATTTCAAAAAAAAGGAAACCGGCCTTGGGCCGTACCCGAGCGGGACTCCGCTCGGGGGCATTATAAGCCGCCACCCCGGTGCCTGAAGCCCACCCCGCCAGCCCAACCCGCCGCCGCAGCCGCCCGCGCCGCCGGTTGCCGCCGCCGCCGCCGCTGCCCGCCGCCCCGTTCCACCGACGCCGCCGCCCCGCACCGCCGCCGCCGGACCCCGCCGCCGCCTCGCCGGAGACCTCGCCGGACCCGAGGTAGCCGCCGCCGGTTTTTTTGTAAAACCAATCGGGTTTTTAAGAACCCTAGATCCATTTTTTTAGATCGGTTCGCCGGTTTTTCTCGGTTTAGTTATTTAACGGACGTTCATCCATACGTTCGAATGGTTTTCGTCGGTTAGCCGCAGACAGTGAACGTTCGTTCGTTAGCCTGTTCGTCCGTTTTTCTTTTTCTCGGATTTTTCGCGATTATTTTCGTTCGCGATTTCTGATCCGATTTTCGTTTTAGTATAACTTTTCGCTCGTTTATCGAAATTAGGCGATTCAAGCGCCTAGAGTTTCGTCTCGAAACCCTCTTTCCGTTTAACCAACTCAAACAAGTTTTTTCTACTGTAAAATTTGACTTAGGTCCAGATTAGTAAACGAAGCTTGTTTCTTTCGCCGTTTGAGTTTCGTTGCTTCGTTTGATTTGATTCATTTTGCAAACCGGAGTTCTTAAGTTTAAATTTCTGGTTAGATCTCTTATTTGAGTTTTACAGGTGCATTAGATGAGTGCTTATTGTATGCTTGTTTGTTTGTGATAGAGTACCCGGAGTGCGCAGCTTGCTACTATGAGTCTCTAGGTTTCATGGATCATCAGCAAGGCAAGTGACACTTTGATCATACCTCTTTACTACCTAGTTTTATTGCATTAGATCAACCCTCAAAAAATTGCATGGTTAGGATCTGTTTAACATGTGGGTTCTGGGAACTAGATGAGGTAGTACCTATTACCTGTTTTATTATCAGACCTTTGGGAGTTACTTCTACGTTTGCTTATATTGCTATGCTATGCTAGTAGACGTGGATTGGGTGAGTGTATTCATGACGGATGTGAGATTGTTAATTAATGGTTCAACTTAAGGTGGCAACTTTAATACACATCTGGGTGGATTGGGACACCTGGGGAACCCAGTGTTGCCTGTATTTTTGGAAATCCCGGGGTACCGTGTGATTCTCCTATGGGCCGCCACCCAGGCTCAAAGGGATCATGAGATTATTCATGCTAGAAACTTCCGTGTGCAGCCGCAAGCTACTATGGGCTCTAGCATAGTTGAGTATGTTGTGTGACCTCTTTCAGTGGTAGACTAGCAGATGTAGGGGATGTAGGTTGGTACTGTCTACCCAGAGTAAAGAGTTAATGCTTCTGAAAGACTGTGTCTCGGTCATTCATTTCTCAAACACCATGTAGTGCGAGAAATCCAACGGAGGAGATCGAGTCTTGCGGGGAAAAGTGCGCAAACCTCTGCAAAGTGTATAGACTAATCATGGTTAGTCGTGTCCCCGGTTATGGACGTTTTGAGTATCTAGTACCTGGATTATCATGTGAATCTCATCATGTTACTTAATTTAATTTTGTTGGGTTAATGATGGTGCTTAATTGGGATTGAGTTGCAGGAACCTTCTCAATGTTTAACAACCACCATGATAGTTAAATAAAATTTATTACTTTGTTGTAGGGAAAATTTGGCTTTATGCAAAACTGTAACCATAGAGCTTTCCACCAGCCATATATGCATATAGTGATAGCATTATTCTGTTCATTACTCTCTATGTGTTACATTGCCAGCATATTCCAAGTGGTGACCCGTTTTCGGGCTGCAACATTCATGTTGCACACTTTTCAGACAACGAGTAAGGTGCCTTAGGTCGTGATCTTTCACTCAGTGATGCCGTTGGAGTTGATGGACTCAATTTATCTTCCAAGCCTTCCGCTGTCATCGTATTTTAGATGGCCTTAAGCCATATTTATTGTAATAAGTTCTCTTTTGAGACACTCGATGTAATAAGTGTGTGATTGCCACTCTGTTATAAACCCTTCAAGTACTGTGCGTGTCAGCATTACCGATCCAGGGATGACACTGATGCATAGAGATCAGACTGTTTGAGGTCTGGTCGCTACAGTTAACCATCAACACTTGATGCTGCTTCCTAATTTCTACCTCCGTGGCCTTTAGCATCGCGAAGAGCTCGGGAATAGTATTTTCCATCCCTTGCATATTGTAGTTCATCACGAAGCCTTTGTAGATTGGTGGCAGTAATTGAAGAACTCTGTCAATGACACAATCATCTGGACGATTAACTCCCAGTTGAGTCAAGTGATTATGGTACAGAGACATTCTGAGTATGTGCTCACTAACAGAACTATTCTCCTTCGTCTTGCAGCTATAGAACTTGTTGGAGACTTCATATCTCTCAACTCGGGCATTTGCTTGAAATATTAACTTCAACTCCTGGAACATCTCATATGGTCCATGACGTGCAAAACGTCTTTGAAGTCCCGATTCTAAGCCGTAAAGCATGGCACACTAAACTAATGAGTAGTCATCAGATCGAGCTTGCCATCCATTCACAATGTCAACTTCTGCTCCTGCAGCAGGCCTTGCACCGAGCGGTGCATCAAGGACATAATTCTTTTGTGCAGCAATGAGGATAATCCTCAAGTTATGGACCCAGTTCGTGTAGTTGCTGCCATCGTATTTCAAATTAGCTTTCTCTAGGAACGCATTAAAATTCAAAGGAACGGTAGCATGGGCCATTGATCTACAACATAGATGTGCAAAAACTATCAGGACTAAGTTCATGATAAATTAAGTTCAATTAATCATATTACTTAAGAACTCCCACTTAGATAGACATCCCTCTAGTCATCTAAATGATACGTGATCCAAATCAACTAAACCATGTCCAAGCATCACGTGAGATGGAGTAGTCTTCAATGGTGAACATCACTATGTTGATCATATTTACTATATGATTCACGTTTGACCTTTCGGTCTCCAGTGTTCCGAGGCCATATCTGTATATGCTAGGCTTGTCAAGTTTAACCCGAGTATTCCGCGTGTGCAAATCTGGCTTGCACCAGCTGTATTTGAACGTAGAACTTATCACACCCGATTATCACATGGTGTCTCAGCACGAAGAACTTTTGCAACGGTGCATACTCGGGGAGAACACTTATACCTTGAAATTTAGTAAGGGATCATCTTATAATGCTACTACCGTACTATGCAAAATAAGATGCATAAAAGATAAACATCACATGTAATCAAAATATGTGACATGATAGGGCCATCATCATCTTGTGCTCATGATCTCCATCACCAAAGCAACGTCATGATCTCCATCGTCACCGGCTTGACACCTTCATCTCCATCGTAGCGTCGTGGTTGTCTCACCAACCATTGCTTCTATGACTATCGCTACTGCTTAGTGATAAAGTAAAGCAATTACATAGCGTTTGTATTTCATACAATAAAGTGACAACCATATGGCTCCTGCCAGTTGTCGATAACTTTTACAAAACATGATCATCTCATACAACAATCTTTATATCACATCATGTCTTGACCATATCACATCACAACATGCCCTGCAAAAACAAGTTAGACATCCTCTCCTTTGTTTGTTGCAAGTTTTATGTGGCTGCTACAGGCTGCTAGCATGAACCGTACATACCTACGGCACAAAAAACACAACCGTGATTTATCAAGTTTGCTATTTTAACTTTCACAAGGACCGGCCGCAGTCAAATTCGATTCAACTAAAGTTGGAGAAACAGACACCCGCCAGCCACCTTTATGCAGAACTAGTTGCATGTCTGTCGGTGGAACCGGTCTCATGAACATGGTCATGTAAGGTTGGTCCGGGCCGCTTCATCCAACAATACCGCCGAATCAAAATAAGACATTGGTCGTAAGCAGTATGACTATCACCGCACACAACTCTTTGTGTTCTACTCATGCATATCATCTACGAATAGACCTGTCTCTGATACCACTATTCGGAAACATAGCATGCAATTTCAAAAAAAAATCTACACTCACGCAAGATCTATCTAGGAGATGCATAGCAACAAGAGGGGGAGAGTGTGTCCACGTACCCTTGTAGACCGAAAGCGGAAGCGTTAACTTAACGCAGTTGATGTAGTCGAACATCTTCTCAAATCAACCGATCAAGTACCGAACGGCACCTCCGAGTTCTGCACACGTTCAGCTCGATGACATCCCTCAAACTCTTGATCCAGCAAAGTGTCGATGGAGTCGATGAGTTCCGTCAGCACGACTATGTGATGACAGTGTTGGTGATGTGCTCTGCGCAGGGCTTCGCCTAAGCACTACGATGATACTATCGTAGGAGTAAAGGGTGGAGGGGGGCACCGCACACGGCTAAGACAATTGTTGTGCCTTTGGGGTGCCCCCCGCCCCCGAATATAAAGGAGGAGGGGGAGGAGGCCGGCCACCAGGGGCGTGCCATGGAGGGGGAGTCCTACTAGGACTCCACTCCTAGTAGGATTCAGCCCCCCTTCCCCCTCTTTTCCTTCTTACAGAGAGGGGGGAAGGGGAAAGAGGTGGAGAGGGAGAAGGAAAGGGAGGCCGCGCCCCCAACCCCTTGTCCAATTTGGCTTGGGGGGCGTGCCACCTCCCGTGGCCTGCCCTCTCCTCTCCACTAAGGCCCATGTGGCCCATTAATTTTCCCGGGGGGTTCCGGTAACCTCCCGGTACTCCCAAAAATCCCCGAACCTCTTCGGAACCATTCCGGTGTCCGTATATAACCTTACAATATATAAATCTTTACCTATCGACCATTTCGAGACTCCTCGTCATGTCCGTGATCTCATCCAGGACTCCGAACAACCTTCGGTCACCAATACACATAACTCATATCATACCAATCGTCATCGAACGTTAAGCGTGCGGACCCTACGGGTTCGATAAGTATGTAGACATGACTGAGACACCTCTCCGGTCAATAACCAATAGCGGAACCTGGATGCTCATATTGGTTCCCACATATTCTACGAAGTTGTTTATCGGTCAAACCGCAATGTCAACATACGTTATTGCCTTTGTCATCGGTATGTTACTTACCCGAGATTCGATCATTGGTATCTTGATACCTAGTTCAATCTCATTACCGGCAAGTCTTTTTACTCATTCTGTAATGCATCATCTCGTTACCAACTCATTAGTCAAATTGGTTGCAAGACTTCATATGATGTGCATTACCGAGAGGGCCCAGAGATACCTCTCCAATACTCAGAGTGACAAATCCTAATCTCGATCTATGCCAACCCAACAAACACCTTCGGAGATACCTGTAGAGCATCTTTATAATCACACAGTTACGTTGTGACGTTTTTAGCACACAAGGCATTCCTCCGGTGTCCGTGAGTTGCACAATCTCATAGTCGGAGGAATATATATTTGACACAAAGAAAGCAGTAGCAATAAAACTGAACAATCATTATGCTAAGCTAACGGATGGGCCTTGTCCATCACATCATTCCACTAATGATGTGATCCCGTTATCAAACAACAACTCATGTCCATGGCTAGGAAACTTAACCATCTTTGATCAACGAGCTAGTCTAGTAGAGGCATACTAGGGACACGTTGTTTTGTCTATGTATTCACACATGTATCAAGTTTCTGGTTAATACAATTCTAACATGAATAATACACATTTATCATGAATAAGGAAATATAAAATAACAACTTTATTATTGCCTCTAGGGCATATTTCCTTCACCGCACACAAACCGTCGGTCGTGCTCTGCCTAGCCATCTGACCTAGGGCATGTCATGAAAATCCGGCCCAAGTCTCGGCAGGCAGACGGGGAGAGAGAGAGAGCGGAGGGGGGTGGGTATTGCTTGGCATAGAAACACCTCAAAAAATTCATGAGGGTTATTTTTGCACACAAAAGCCTTGAACAATATTCCTCGCATATGGTGACCAGTTGATGTGATTATGACATGTTCACTTATATTTAACCAGTTGAAAATATCCCATGAGCTACAAAACTATTACTCGCATATGGTGACCAGTCGGTGTTTTAGTCATTTCGCTATCATTGCCTCGTTGACAAAACCTCCTTGTCTTAACACTGTTTGCCCTCTTGCTCGTACCGTTTTACAGGTCCCCATTGGCGCTTCTCGAACAATCTCACATGTTTGTACTCCACCTTCTATCCCAATCCGCCTTCTCCCTTCATCCAAGCAAGGATGGACTATTTTTGTCTCTGTACTTTGATGTGGTTCCCTACCGTAGCACGGGCATCTTATTAGTGTATCAAAAGTAACTCGATAGAAGCCAACCGGTGGTGGGCATGCTAAATTTAGCACCACTTCATAACCTTCTCCAAACCAACATGCCAAGGATCTTCCAGAACTGAAAGACATGCAGTAGCTCATGCCGGGTTGGCATACTATATTTTGACGGACTCAATTGTTTCCCCAAACACATTGATAATGACGTCAGGAACAGATCTTTTGAGATGTAGATACCCTTGGCTTGCGATCACATCATTTATTCTATTCAAAGAGAGCATAAATTCAATGCAAGCATCTTTGGGGTTGCTGCAATGAAGCTGCTCAGCTAGAGCTAATATTGTCGCCATGGTCTCAACATTAAGGTTCATGCATAGCAATCCTTCACATATCATCTGACTGCGGTCTTGGCGGACGATGGCAGCGTCTCTGACATCGTTTCCTTCTCGAGGCATCATTGTTGCAGGTCACGTGAACTCGATCGAGATGTTCCGGAGGAAACCCAAGATCTGGGTCTACCGGATCGGACAGTGACGGCGCCTTCGGTGTCGTTCTCCCTCCTGGGGGCATAATTTTGGAGCAAGTGAAGGCTAAAGTGGGCAAGAGGAGGAGCGGTGTTACAACTACCGCAAGGCCAATGGCGGATCCTGACGGCATGGCACTGCAGAGTTTCAGCGGCGGGCGCGTGTGGATGGATACGCGCAGAATGGTGGCATTGTCTCGCGTCGTGGTGGCGTTGACGGCAGGCCTGGCAAGGTTGGTGCGTCAGTACCTGCTCTGGAGATGGATCGGTGGAAGACGGCGGCGGCGGCCTCTTAGAGTGCGCTGGACTGGTGTGTGACCCAGTCCCTGCATTCTGGCTTGGCTGGGGCATCCGGCTTTAGATGTTAGGCTTTGGTGCAGTGTCTGTTTGGTATTCGGCTCGGATATTCGGCACCCTGGAATCCGGGGCCAGGGGATCATCCCCTTGACTCGTACTGATGATAAATTTTTTACTCCACGAGAAATTGAACAAAAAGCTGCCGAATTGGCCTATTTCTTGCGCGTACCAATTGAAGTATTTTGAGGTATCTTTTTTGAACTGAGTTGAATGAAGAAAAGAAGAATTGGAAGAAGAAAAGTTTTCTCAACACGGGGAGGAAGTCCCTTCATCAAAGTGATAGGAGTAGTGACAAGTGTTGCCAACATGGTGGCTTCAGACTTATTGATGTATTACTTTGTACAATCTTTGTGAATAATTAATAAAAATGGCTGCATGCATCGCCCCGATGCAAAGGCCGGGGATATATCCTCCTTTTCTAAAAAAAACATATCACCTTCATCCTTTCCATCACATACTTATCAGCAGCCACAAGTAAGTGCTTAATCATTTCTCTTTTGTGGTCATCATCAAGATCAACCATGTAAGGCAATGAATTCGTGTAGATGAAGTGAAGAAATGCCTTGAAAATAGCAGGTTGCATGTCGTGGATAGTTATGTCATGTGATTCTTTGTCCCTCGTAGCCGTAGGCCTGTAGAACTTGGCATCAAAGATCGCCAACCGCATCGCAAGCAAAATCTTATGAGCAGAAACGATCGCCCCTTGAACCTTGAAAGTCACGTCTGTTCCTTTCTTCCAGGCTAGCAATGTTGCAAGATTATCCTAAAGGTCACGTCTGTTCCTTTCTTCCCCTCTAGCAATGTTGAAAGATTATCCGAAAGGTCAGAGGGTGGCACATGGATCTCGGATATTTCCCTGCCCTTGATAACACTGACTTCCCACTCGATCGCGAGAAAATCATTCCGCACGTACGCCGGCTCAATGGTCTTCATGAACTTTGGAAGGCCCCAAGAAGGGCTTTTAGGGTCGAACACTTTTGTCACTTGGCTTATGAACACCGCCTTAATCATCTGCCCCCTAACCGCATCCAGAGGCCACAACATGTACTCCCTCACCACGGCGTTGTTGGTCAGGAGCTTGAGGAAGACAGAGGCGTGACCTTGGATTGCGTGGAAGAGAAGGAGAGAAGGGGAGCGAAGAGGACACCATGGACCTGCAACACTTCCATCATCAACAAGTTCTTGCGAAGCTCCGCGTCTTTCACGTCCCTATTCCTCCGCTTCGCAAGCTATGCAACACGGTGGCAGGGATCTGCTTCGTCCCTGAATTCCTGGTTGACGAAAAAGCCCATTGGTCCTCCTTTTCTCCCAGTGCTTTGCTGGTCTGGCTTTGCCTGTGGACTTTTGAAGAACCTGTGTTGATCTTGATCCCCTGTGAAAGTGCCTCTGTGAGAAACTTATGCATGCTTTGTGAACTCGGTGGTTACTTTTATCCCTGATGATGGTTAGTAGTTTACAGGTCTGTGATTCCGTCCTATTTGTTGTCAGTCAGAAAATTACAGAAACTTAGCAGTTTAAGTAGCTCATGGTTTGAATTTTGGTTCATGTCATTGGTTTCTGTCTGCATTCGAAAACTATGCGATGTACGGTTGTGTTTTGGGCATTCAAAACCGAAGCAACATGCAAATTATAATGCTAACACTTCTATACCCGCTGCTAGAATTATCAAAGCATGACGTATGTGTTGGAATCCGGCCTGTTAGCATGAACGAATTGAAAACTTGAAAATGGGAAATCTAGGGCACAGGCGGATGAAGAGAAAAAAGAGGCTCTTCCTGATCAACTCAAAGTAAATTGAGAATACATTTAGGACATCTCTTCTTTTTCATCAGAAGTGGGCATATTTCAAACATTTAGGTCTCCAACTCCAGTCCATGACTTTTATTTTTCCAGCTTCATCTCTTCAACGGCGACCCTGGCCCTTGCACGCGACGGCAGCCGAGAGCCCCATCTCCTCGAACAGCTTGTTTAGTTCGTCGATCGTCTCCGGGTTCAGGAGGTTCCTCGCCCGCGCGGCGGCCAGGCGCCGACGCAGGGAGGCGACCTCCTCGGGGTCCACGAGGACATCGCCAGCGAAGGTGTCGTCCGGGAGCTCCTTCTCGGCGTGCGGCGCGTGCGTCTCCTCCCCCGATCCTCCCGCCTCGAGCTCGACAGGCACGTTGTCCGCCTCCTCCGTCGCCGGCCGCACGACCTCCTCTGTGGTAGCGCCGTGAAGGACGGGCTCCTCGACCTCGTCGGGGAGCACCACCTCGCCCGACCCGGGCGCTTCCCCCTCGATCTCCACTGGCACATCCTCGGCCTTCTCGGTGGCGCCGTGAAGGCCAGGTTCCTCGACGACCTCGTCAGGGAGCACAACCTCGCCCGACCCCGGCGCTTCCCGCTCGAGCTCGCCAGGGCCGTCGTCGGCCGGCTGCGCGGCCTTCCCATCGGTGGCGCCGTGAAGGTGAAGGTCGGTCACCTGAGGGAGCACCACCTCGCCATCGTCGCGCTGCTGCGCGTTGTCGACCTCTGCCCGCGCCTTTGGCAGCTCCGCGGCGTTGCGGGCCGTGTGGATAGCCACCTTCTCCTCCGACCCTGTCTTCGCCGTTGGGTCGCCGCCGGCCTTCGCCTGGGCTACGGGAGGCGCATGCGGCCGAAGGGCCACGCCCCCGCGCTTATTGCGCAGCCTGCTTTTGCCTTTCGTGCCCATGCGCGACCACGAACGGCCGGCAGGACGTGGTCGCGGGAAGCAGCAGAAGGAGAAGGGAAAGGCAGGGAGCCACGCACGAGTCTGGCCTTCTCCCTCTTATATTAATGGACGTCCCCTATTAATAGGCAGGGAGCCGCGGAACACGAACGGCCGGCGGCCGGCGGTGCGAGAAACCAAAGGGGATGGCATCCTGTATTTCTGAAACCGACGGATATGCTCATGCATACGGAGATTGATCGATTGGGGGATGTGAAAAGATCGATGGATGTGTAACTGCTTGATTCATTGCCCGGAATACGCGTAGCCATGCAAATGCATGCAGTATTTTCATCTCCCGCAACGCACGCAAGCAAAACAAAGCAAACGTGCGAGTGATTCTTTTTTTAGTTGGAAATGTTGCACTTTATTCAAAACTCGGCGTGGGGATTTGTGGACTGCATGGACATGCCCGAATAGAGTGGGCGTTAGGTTGGGTGGCTATTTTCGTTCTCTCTTATCCGGGCAGTGGCCAGGTTGTCTATCCGAACGAGTCTGAGGAGGATATCAGGACTCCGGAAGTCCGGATGTAGATGCTCTTAGGCATCCATTTTTAGGTATCCAATTATCATGAAAAAAGTCGATATTTGTATCATCTCCAACATGTCAGATAATATTGACTTATTGAACAAAATACGTGGTATGAAGAATTTGGCGAGTTGGAGATGGTATGAGTGATTCATTGATTAATTAAACAAAGTGTACGGGTTCAATTGAATTGAACAAGAAGAGATAAAGATAGCTGATACAGTATTAACTTATTAGACAAAATACGTCGTGGGAATCTGTGATAAAATTGGATTGACTGCACCATGATAATTTATTTCCTATTACCCCTGACCAAGTCTAGCGGACTTTCATCGGGGTAACTAATGTGTCGAAGATGGCTTTGGTGGCGTCGATCACGAGTAAGACTAGTCAGAGTGGGGAGTAACATAGGCTAGCCATGCATCTAGTCTATGTTACTACCTTCACAGTGCAAAGTATCATAGATGGTTGCATTTATTAAGCTTGTAGACACATTTTTTGGAAAGTGTTATATGGTTGATAACATAATATGCCGTTACAATCATCTATTTGTTCATTTGACACTATGTCATGGCACAAATATACCTAGTTGGCATTCTATGTGACTCATGTTACTATCTATGTTACTTCCACTACGACTAGTCTAAGTCGTGGCATGGTGTTCCTCCTACTACTGGCACTCAAAACCCTTGGGCACATGTTAACATAATCCATATATGGATCGTCCGTGGAGGAACGTTGGCGGTGGCCAATGGATGAATGAGTACTAATGATTTCAAAATTAAACAAAGTATCAGGTCGTACAAAAATTGTGTTGTGCAACAGCCTGGCCATCTATCATGCAATGAAAAATATATACCTTGGTATTACAACCTAGCGAGAGAGACAAAGGCCTTGCTTGCTGGAAGACGAACGATGCAACATACTTGCGGCAAAACATTGAGCTCATAACAAAGTTATTAATGTTCTAGCTCATTTAGGGCTTCTTTGATTTGAAGATTTTTCATAGGATTTTGAAGGAGTGGAATCCTTAGAATTGTTCTTGTGCCGGTGGTTTTGGTTCGCAGAATTGAAATCTGTAAGATCTTTTTCTATAGATTCATGTGTACTGGATTTCACATGAATTTTAGCATTCACTCAACCATCTTGGGAAGAATTCTTTGGTTTTATTATAATGCATTCAAGCAAACCAAAATCAATATTGTCATATGCCGTATTGATACACTACGGTTTGGTGAAAATGCACCCACGGATGATGAGGACGAGGATGGTTCCACATGGGGGAAATCACCCTTGGGCGGACATGTTGCGGCTATGTTTGCTAGCGCGGCTTCGTCCACTAGTGAGCCTAAACGATCATCCCTTGACCTTGCACTTCTACCGCCTAGAAGTCTCCAAGCTCCGAGAGTAATAAGGTCAAAGGGAAAAATCTCAGGGCTTTCTCAAATCATAATTTGCTTCAGTCAAAAGAGGGAGAAGGAGTGGAATGGGTGAAATATCTCTCAAGAAATATAAAAACTCTCTATGGGATCTAAAATTTGGTGTAGGAGAAGTGAGAGGCAGTCTTTTGAGTGTTCTAGGGTTTGTTTCAAGTGTTGGTCAAACCCCTCCATGAAATGGTGGAGGGGTATATATAGCTCCCAATGAACTAGTCGTTTGCGGCATTTTTTGCATGGGCTAGACGTTTGGCTAGGAACCCAGACAGTCCGGCCACTGAAGTATCATGCACAGAAGGCATGAGAACATAACAAAATAGGGCATCGGTCGGATGTCCGGCTAGCAGCTCGGACAGTCCGACAGAAGGCCAGACATTAGGGTAGCATCCCAGACAAACCAACTTAGTATATTTAGCTCCAGCGATAAGTACATCTTTTCAGTTAGGCATTTTAATAGCCTAGCAGTGTGATAATGTGTGTCTTAAGAATTTTTCTGAAGTTTCTCTCAGGCACTGTCAGTTGACACCGCTCTTCTAGGCTATCAAGATGGAGAAGTACATTGGTGCTAGTTTTAGTAAGCAAGCTTAGTCTTGAAATAAATTTACTCCATTTCTTTAAAGCATAACACAATCTCTTAAGCTTAACGGAGATGTTTGTAGCACTAGTAGAGCTCTTAATGGGCTTACTCCATGAATTCTGAACCACTTGTAAAAAAATGGATATTCTGGCCAAAAGCTTTCAAATCTGAAAAGATTACACTCGCGCATGGTCGTATCAACCGAAAGCACACATGTCACATGATCTGAAATTGGCCCGGCAAGAGGTTTAACAATGGTGTTGGAAAAAAATAGAGATCCATGCAACAAAGGAAAAGAACCAATCATTGCAAAATGGCTTTAAGGGAATTCCCTTTATGTATGATTAGTAGCGGGTCGACGGAAGAATGTCAAAGTGCAACTCGATCGAGTTGTCGCGGATGTGCATGAATGGATATCTTTGCAGATGGGTCGGTTAAACACATTGTCTCGTCATGCTCTGGCCAATGTCTCCTTATCTGGCTTCACGTGGAGCAGCTAACACAAAACAAGAATAGTGCATGCAGTATGACTTATTCTCAGGAGAGAGTTTCCGACTTGCTAAAGATAATTAGGGCATGTTTGGTGATGCGTCTCCAACGTATCTATAATTTATGAAGCATTCATGCTATTTTATTATCTGTTTTGAATGATTATGGGTTTTATTATACACTTTTATATTATTTTTGGGACTAACCTATTAACCGGAGGCCCAGCCCATATTGCTGTTTTATTGCCTGTTTCAGTATTTCAAAGAAAAGGAATATCAAACGGAGTCCAAACGAAATGAAACCTTCGGCAGCGTGATTTTTTTGAAGAATATGATCCTGGAGACATGGAGTTAACGTCATAAGATCCTCGAGGAGGCCAGGAGATAGGGGGGCACCCCCCCTACTGGGCGCACCCCCCTGTCTCGTGGGCCCCTCGAGCACCCCCCGACCTACTTCTTTCGCCTATATAGTCCCACGTACCCTAAAACATCCACGGAGAAGATAGATCGGGAGTTCCGCCGCCGCAAGCCTCTGTAGCCACCAAAAACCTCTCGGGAGCCCGTTCTGGCAACCTGCCGGAGGAGGGAATCCATCACCGGTGGCCATCTTCATCATCCCAGCGCTCTCCATGACGAGGAGGAGTAGTTCACCCTCGGGGCTGAGGGTATGTACCAGTAGCTATGTGTTTGATCTCTCTCTCTCTCTCGTGTTCTCTCTATGGCACGATCTTGATCTATCGCGAGCTTTGCTATTGTAGTTGGATCTTATGATGTTTCTCCCCTCTACTCTCTTGTGATGAATTGAGTTTCCCTTTTGAAGTTATCTTATCGGATTGAGTCTTTGATTTGAGAACACTTGGTGTATGTCTTGCCGTGTTTATCTATGGTGACAATGGGATATCACGTGCCACTTGATGTATGTTTTGGTGACCAACTTGCGGGTTCCGCCCATGAACCTATGCATAGGGGTTGGCACACGTTTTCTTGACTCTCCGGTATAAACTTTGGGGCACTCTTTGAAGTACTTTGTGTTGGTTGGATGAATTTGAGATTGTGTGATGCATATTGTATAATCATGCCCACGGATACTTGAGGTGACAATGGAGTATCTAGGTGACATTAGGGTTTTGGTTGATTTGTGTCTTAAGGTGTTATTCTAGTACGAACTCTTTAATAGATCGATCCGAAAGAATAACTTTGAGGTGGTTTCGTACCCTACCATAATCTCTTTGTTTGTTCTCCGCTATTAATGACTTTGGAGTGACTCTTTGTTGCATGTTGAGGGATTGTTATATGATCTATCTATGTTATTATTGTTGAGATAACTTGCACTAGTGAAAGTATGAACCCTATGCCTTGTTTCCTATCATTGCAATACCGTTTACGCTCACTTTTATCATTAGTTACCTTGCTGTTTTTATATTTTCAGATTACAAATACTTTTATCTACTATCCATATTGCACTTGTATCACCATCTCTTCGCCGAACTAGTGCACCTATAAAGTTGCTTGAGAGACACAAGAGACTCTTTGTTATTTGGTTGCAGGGTTGCTTGAGAGAGACCATCTTCATCCTACTCCTCCCACGGATTGATAAACCTTAGGTCATTGATGACCCACAAGTATAGGGGATCTATCGTAGTCCTTTCGATAAGTAAGAGTGTCGAACCCAACGAGGAGCAGAAGGAAATGATAAGCGGCTTTCAGTAAGGTTTTCTCTACAAGCACTGAAATAGTAGGTGTCAGATAGTTTTGTGATAAGATAAATGGTAACGAGCAAAAAGTAAATAAAGTAAATAAAGTACAGCAAGGTGGCCCAATCCTTTATGTAGAAAAGGATAAGCCTGGACAAATTCTAATAAAGAAGAAGGAGCTCCCGAGGACACATTGGGAATTATCGTCAAGCTAGTTTTCATCACGTTCATAAGATTCGCGTTCGGTACTTTGATAATTTGATATGTGGGTGGACCGGCACTTGGGTACTGCCCTAACTTGGACAAGCATCCCACTTATGATTAACCCCTATTGCAAGCATCCGCAACTACAAAAAGGAGTATTAAGGTAAACCTAACCACAGCATTAAACATATGGGTCCATATCAACCCCTAACGAAGCAACGCATAAACTAGGGTTTAAGCTTCTGTCACTCTAGCAACCCATCATCTACTTATTACTTCCCTATTCCTTCCTCTAGGCCCAAATAATGGTGAAGTGTCATGTAGTCGATGTTCACATAACACCACTAGAGGGAAGACAACATACATCTCATCAAAATATCGAACGAATACCAAATTCACATGACTACTAATAGCAAGACTTCACCCATGTCCTCAGGAACAAACGTAACTACTCACAAAGCATATTCATGTTCATAATCAGAGGAGTAATAATATGCATAAAGGATCTGAACATATGATCTTCCACCAAGTAAACCAATTAGCATCAACTACAAGGAGTAATCAACACTACTAGCAACCCACAGGTACCAATTTATGGTATTGATATAAGATTGGATACAAGAGATGAACTAGGGTTTTGAGAGGAGATGGTGTTGGTGAAGATGTTGATGGAGATTGACCCCCTCTCGATGAGAGGATCATTGGTGATGATGTTGGTGATGATTTCCCTCTCCCGGAGGGAAGTGTCCCCGGCAGAACAGCTCCGCCAGAGCCCTAGATTGATTCCGCCAAGGTTCCGCCTCGTGGCGGCAGAGTTTCGTCCTGTAAGCTTGCCCACAATTTTTTCCAAGGTAAAAGTGATGATATAGTAGAAGATGGACGCCGGAGGCCCACCAGGGGGCCCAGGAGATAGGAGGTCGCGCCCTACAGGGGGGGCGCGCCCCCCTGTCTCATGGACAGAGTGTGGGCCCCCTGGCCTATTTCTTTCGCTCATAAATTCTTATTAAATCCAAAAAGTTGTTTCATGGAGTTTCAGGACTTTTGGAGTTGTGCAGAATAGGTTTACAATGTTTGCTCCTTTTCCACCCAAAATTCCAGCTGCCCGCATTCCCCCTCTTCATGGTAAACCTTGTAAAATAAGGGAGAATAGCCATAAGTATTGAGATATAATGTGTAATAACAGCCCATAATGCAATAAATATTGATATAAAAGCATGATGCAAAATGGACGTATCAGTCATCCACTTGAGGGAAATTTGCTACTGTCCTACAAACTTGTGCACTTGCAGGCCCAACAACGTCTACAAGAAGAAGGATGTGTAGTAGACATCATTTGGTTACTTGCATCCCCCCAAAAGGACCCATTGGATGTAATAAAAGTCTATTGCTTACGTACATGAGGTGTTGGCCCGCACGTGCATGAAACTTAAAGCAGCCCAGAGCTTGGCTCACTAGGAACGCTCGAATCGGTTGTTTCCAGTGAGCTAGGCTGAGTCGACAGCAAAACATGGAATGTCATATGCGATGGTGCAGGGGAATCAACATGGAGATGGTGGGAGACAAAGATCTACCAACACGGGATGGCGTGAAATGTATTCTCCCCCTTTAATCGCTCATGTCTAGTGGTAGGTAAAATCCAACCTCGGTACTCTGCACCGACAATGACTCGGGTCTATAGAAGTGATAACGATGACTTAAATCTCTGGCATCAGGACCTCCCCCCTGAACTGCTTGTCCCCTTCATATCCATCTCCACCTTGTCTCCGGCATGGGCGAGTCATCGACTCCAATGGAGGTAAGAAGCATAAAACCACCCTCCACTGTTAGGTCATTAGTTAGGGTGTAGGGTCAATTTAGCCTTTACATATCACGACATTGATTTCTCCATGGCAGGTGTATGAAGCTCGTAGTTCAGGACATCAACACTCATTGCTATGATTTTTGCCTTGGGTCATGTTGGTCCATAAGAGAGCGGTTTGTTGCAATTCGAAGCATGTGACCCGTTATGGTCCATTGTTAGTATGGAGCGGATGTCAAATCTGAAATACATCTACAACAACAACGATGTAGAGGATGACAATACGCTTGAAATGTGAAGATCACCTTTCTCCGAGCTTTTGGATACATTTAGGGACATGGGGTTACTGTAAGATAACATCCACACCTTTGTTTAAGAGCAAGTAGAAATGTTCCTTCATGTTTTGGGTCATAACCAGAGGTTTAGAGTGATTCAAACACACATTCAGGAGATCTAATGAGACAATTTCCCGGTATGTCAAGCAAGTCTTGTATGTGATTGGGGAACTCAGAGGAGACATGATTAAGGCACCAACTTGACAAACTCCTTCTAAGATTAGCACGAGCCCTAGATGGTACCCATATTTCAAGGTGAGCAATACTCTTGCTCATGCCCTAACATGCTTGTATTGTCTTGAATGAGCCATAACCCTTTTTTATGCCATCACAAGATTATATTGGAGCAATAGATGGCACACCCATGTGACTGCTAGAGTGATCTGCAAGATACACAGAGCCAGAATGTGATTGTTGTTGTAGATTTTGATCTTCACATATGTGTTAGCTGGCTAGAAAAGATCACCCAATGATGCTAACACTATTACTGACAAAATGTCTCTATCTGATGGGACCAATGTCCCCAATGGTAAGTTCTACCAAGGATATGTGATACGTCTCCAACGTATCTATAACTTTTGATTGCTTCATGCTATTATATAATCAATCTTATATGCATTATATGTCCCTTTATATCACTTTTGTGGACTAACCTATTAACATAGTGTCCAGTGCCAGTTTCTGTTTTTTGCCTATTTATTTGTTTCACACAAAAAACCATATCAAACAAAGTCCAAACATGATGAAATTTTACGGTGATTGTTTCTAGAATAGAAGTGACCCTAGAAGCTTTGGGGATGCACCATACGATGTTTGAGGGAACCACAAGCTTAGAGGACGCGCTCCCAGGGGCGGTGAGCTTGTGGGTCCCACATGGCTCCGTTTGCCCTAAGCCAAGCCTATAAATTTCCTAAAATCCATAAACCACCAGAGCGAAACCCGAAACAATTATTTCGTCGCCGCAAGCCTCTGTTCTTCCGTGGTCTTGTCTGGAGGCCTTCGTTGGTACTCTGTCGGAGAGGGAAACGATTGGGGAGGCAATCTTCATTGACTTTGTTGCCTCTGGCATGAAGTGTGAGTAGTTCCTATAGGACCTACGGGTCCATAGCAATAGCTAGATGGCTTCTCTCTCTCTCTCTCTCTCTCTCTCTCTCTCTCTATTTGATGTTCAATACAACAATCTCCTCAAAGATCTATTCGATGTAATTCTTGTGGCGTGTTTGTTGGGATCTGATGAATTGTGGGTTTATAATCAGATTATTCATTGAAAATATGTGAGTATTTTTCTGAAGTGTGATTTTATAGCCTTGTATTTATCTCCAGTCTATCTATCTCTTTTGGCCAATTAGATTGTTTTATATTTAGTGGGAGAGGTGCTTGGTAGTAGGTTCAATCTTGTGGTATCCTTACTCTGTGACAGGTGGAGTCGCAATGCATGTATTTGTATTGTTGCTACTAAGGATAAAACGACAGGGTTCGAACATATTATTTGATCTTACTTTGTCTACATTATGTCATCATGTTCCAAGCATTACTATGTTTGTATGAACTTAATAACTTAAGATGCATGTTTGATAGCGGTCGAGGGGTGGAGTAATAGTAGTAGATGCAGACGGATTTCGGTCTACTTGTCTCAAATGTAATGCCTATGTATTGATCATGCCATGAAGAATCATCATAACTATGCGCCATTCTATAGATTGCCCAGTAGTAATCTGTGTACTCACCATACTATGCTCACAAGAGAGATGCCTCTAGTGATGAAGTCATGTACCTAGGTTAGGGTCATGACTCTGTCCAAGGTACCCTCCCCAAGGACATCTTTAGTAGAAACCGTCTTCCAGTCGACCTAGAGGGATTCCACTCGACGGACTTGAAGACACTCGACCATGAAGACTCACTCGACCACCAGGAGTTCGAGTGCCACTCTGTATCCAAACGGTCTGTAATTAAGTAGTCTTTATGGTCATGATGACACTTTATGTAGGGCGCTACCAGTAACGCTAGGCCTTAATGTACTTTAATCCCTCCGCTACGTGAGCTGGCTGGGGTCTTGGCATCCTCTATATAAGCCACCCCCCTCCGCTGGCAGAAGGGTTGGCACCCCTGTAACTCATACGCATATAATCCAGTCGACCGCCTCCGGGCTCCGAGACGTAGGGCTGTTACTTCCTCCGAGAAGGGCCTGAACTCGTAAATCGCTTGCGTATACAACTACTCCATAGCTAGGATCTTGCCTCTCCATACCTACCCCCTATTCTACTGTCAGTCTTAGTACCATGAAAGTTGGCGCCCACCGTGGAGCAGGTGTCTTAGCAGCTTATTGGAGAAGTTGCAATTGTTCCGATCGCCTTCATCATGGTTTCTGGCGGAGTTCTGGTCGAGGGCCGCGAGATCCGTCTCGGCGCGCTCACGTTCATCGCCGATGACTCTGCTTGGCTCCAGGAGGCTCCACTCGACATCAACGTGCTTCCCGTCCGCGGGGCGACACACTTTCGCGCGTGTGTCCGCGGCGCCCTGCTGCGGCAACCGTCGGCCCCGTATCGGTCGACTCCTGCGTCGTCCTCACTCCCTGTCTCCCGCCAGCGCAAGCGTTCTGGCCGGTCGAGGCTTCAGCGGTGGCTGAGACACGCAGTTGCTCGCCAGTCGGCCACCACCCAAGTCGCGGTGATCGAGCGCGGCGAATCTCTCTACGGCCTGTTCAATCTATCGACTGGCTCCGTAGAGATCGCATCCGAATGCGACAGCAGTGATCTAGCGGCGGAGGTCCTGATGGTCAATGGGCCTCGTAGTCCTCCCGGCTTCCCTCGCACCGATGGAGCGGACGGCGGAGGCGATCCCGCTCAGGTCCACGAGGAGTATCAGCCCGAGCCACTCACTTCTCTGCAAAGAGAAGAGCTTCGCCGCCAGAATATGGATGCTCTGCATACTCCCATCGTAGGAGAAACCCCCGAGGCTCGTGCCTTGGAGGATGCGCGTTTAGCCAACTTGGCTGACCGCACTCGACTAGAGAACCTCCAGCGAGCACTTGACGAGCGCGCGCGGCAACGAGTTCCAGACTCCAGTCGACGTCAACTCTTTCCGCCGATGACTCAGGTATACCGAACCCCAATTCAGAATCTAGCAGCTGTAGCTTGGATAGCGGAGTCGATTCAGCCCTCTCAATCAGAGGCTGGCAGAGGCTTGATGCAAATTAGGGATTTACTCCGGGCAGCAGGAGATCAGAATTCAGCTGTATCGCAGTCGCGCAATAGGATTCACAGTCGATCCTTCGCTGCGAATACTATTCAGTCGGCTCATAGCCCAAGATCGCCTCCACGGCGTGAGGGACGTGGGGGTCGACGTGATCCATATGATGACCGATTCGATCGCGATGATCGGCGTTGAGTGCCCACTCCTCCCCCAAGAGGTGGGTCTTACGCCCCTCGGCAACAAGATGACATACGCCAGCACAGTGCTGGTCGAAGAGCTCCGGTTGACCCCAGGGAACCAGGCTTTGATGCGAGATCCATTGTCGTGCAAGGTCTGGTCGACCGGAACAGAGCTCACCAAGAAGGCCATGACAGAGACGCACCCACCAGCAGCAGGGTTCATGTTTCAGGACCAGCGTGTTTTAGCGGAGCCATCAGGGTCGCAGTGATCCCTCCCAACTTCAGGTTGGCGACTGGAGTGAGTAAGTTCACCGGTGAGTCCAAGCCCGATACTTGGCTTGAGGACTACCGAGTGGCTGTTCAGATTGGCGGTGGCAATGATGAAGTGGCCATGAAACACTTACCGCTTGCCTAGCAGCATTTACACTTGGGAGGATCTTGCCCGAGTGTTTGTCAGGACATTTGAAGGAATTTGCAAGCGACCAGCAGGTTTGACCGAGCTGCAAGTTTGCGTGCAAAAGTTGAATGAGACCTTGAGAGATTACATCCAGAGGTGGATCACGTTGCATCATACAGTGGAAAATGTATCTGATCACCAAGCAGTATGTGCCTTCAAGCAAGGTGTTAAGAACAGAGAGTTGAGTTTGAAGTTTGGTCGTACCGGAGATATGACCCTGAGTCGAATGATGGAGATCGCCACCAAATATGCCAATGGTGAAGAAGAGGATCGACTCCGGAGTGGCAAGTACAAGCCAAGCCAGTCGGAAAAAGGAAATTCCAGTCGGAAGCAGAAGCGGAAAGCCGAACCCGCTGCTCCTGGAGAAGCCTTGGCCGTGACTCAGGGCAAGTTTAAAGGGAAACCCAAAGGATCCTAGAACCCCAAGAAGGTGAAAGACAAGGAAGGAAATGACGTGATGGATTTGCCATGCCATATCCACACGAAGAAAGATGAGGAGGGTAACTTCGTCTACCCAAAACATACCACTCGCCAGTGCCGGCTCTTAATCCAGCAGTTTCAAGGAAAACAGTCCAAGGATAAGGAGAAGGAGTCAGACAAGGCTGAGGACAAAGAGGGCAGTGATGAAGAATACCCCCATGTCAATTCCACTCTGATGATTTTTGCTGATGTTGAGAGCAAAAGTCGACTGAAAGTTATCAACCGTGAGGTAAATATGGTTGCTCCGGCAACGCCTAGTTATCTGAAATGGTCTCAGACCGCCATCACATTCAACCAGTCCGATCATCCGACGCACATAGCCACCCCTGGGAGGCAAGCTTTGATGGTCGACCCCGTACTCGAGGGCACTCGACTGACTAAGGTACTGATGGATGGTGGCAGTGGATTGAATATACTGTATGCGGAGACGCTAAAGGGAATGGGCATTCCGATGTCCAGACTCAGTTCTAGCAACATGAGTTTCCATGGAGTCATTCCTGGGAAGAAAGCTGAGTCACTCGGCCAAATAGCTCTCGATGTGGTTTTCGGTGATTCGAAGCATTTCCGCAAAGAAAAGTTAACATTTAAAGTTGTGCATTTCCAGAGTGCTTATCACGCCATTTTAGGCAGGCCAGCCTACGCACGATTCATGGCTCGACCATGTTACGTGTACCTCAAATTGAAGATGCCTGGTCCCAAAGGGGTGATCACCATCACTGGCAATCGGAAAAAGGCAGAAGAGTGCTTTCAGAAAGGCTCAAAGATCGCCGATGCTCAGATGGCGGTAGTAGAGCTACAGGAATATCAGAAAACCGCAGATCCAAGTGATTTGTTGCGAGCCAAGAAGCCTGCTACCGAATCAGCGTTTCAGTCGTATGGTGAGACCAAGCCGATTCACATCCACCCGACCGACCCCAATGCTGCTCCGACTCATATCTCCACAACACTCGACTCCAAATAGGAAGAAGCGCTCATCCAGTTCCTCTGTGAGAACTGGGACATCTTCGCATGGAAGCCTGCTTACATGCCGGGTGTTCCCAGGGGGCTGGCTGAGCACCGCCTACGAGTCGACTCAAAGATAAAACCTGTGAAGGAACATCTTCGACGGTCCGCCATCCAGAAGAGAAAGGCCATTGGCGAGGAGGTGGCTCGGCTCCTGGCAGCATAGTTTATCTGAGAGGTTTACCACTCCGAGTGGCTCGCCAATGTTGTCATAGTCCCCAAGAAGGACAAGTCACTTCGCATGTGCATTGATTTCAAACATATCAATCGGGCCTGCCCGAAAGATCATTTTCCTCTCCCTCGCATCAACCAAATTGTCGACTCGACTGCGGGATGTGAGAGATTATCTTTCTGAGACGCCTATTCCGGGTACCATCAGATCCGTCTGTATGGACCCGATGAGATCAAAACAGCTTTCATCACTCCGTTCGGGTGCTTCTGCTATGTCACCATGCCATTCGGCCTCAAGAATGCCGGAGCCACGTTCATGAGGATGATCCAGAAGTGTTTACTCACTCAAATCAGTCGGAACGTGGAAGCATACATGGATGATATTGTGGTCAAATCACGGAAGGGTTCCGACCTGTTGACTGACCTTGCTGAAACATTTGCCAATCTCAGGAGGTACGATATCAAGCTTAATCCATCAAAGTGCACATTCGGAGTTCCTGGCAGAAAGTTACTCGGTTTTCTCGTTTCCGAGCGAGGAATCGACGCCAACCTAGAAAAAGTTGGTACGATACTCCGGATGAAACGCCATGTGCGTGTGCATGATGTCCAGAAGCTTACTGGATGCTTGGACGCGTTAAGTCGATTCATCTCTCGCCTCGGTGAAAAGGCGTTGCCTCTTTACCGACTGATGAAGAAATCTGACAAGTTCGAGTGGACTCCGGAAGCTGATGCAGCGTTTGCAGAGCTAAAAGCTCTGCTCTCCACCCAGCCGGTGCTTGCAGCTCCAATCAGCAAAGAGCCTTTGTTGCTTTACATTGCAGCCACAGGACAAGTCGTCAGTACAGTGCTTACGGTCGAGCGGGAAGAAGAAGGGAAAGCCTTCAAAGTTTAGTGCCTTGTATACTATCTCTCCGAAGTATTGACCCCATCGAAGCAAAGATACCCTCATTGTCAGAAGCTTGTGTATGGGATTTACATGACCACGAAGAAGGTTGCTCATTATTTCTCTGATCATTCCATTACAGTCGTCAGCGACGCCCCACTGTCAGAGATTCTGCATAACAGAGATGCAACTGGTCGAGTGGCAAAATGGGCAATTGAACTCCTTCCCCTTGATATCAAGTTTGAGGCAAAGAAAGCCATTAAGTCCCAGGCAATAGCAGATTTCATCGCCGAGTGGATTGAACAATAGCAGCCGACTCAAGTTCACTCGGAGCACTGGACCATGTTCTTTGACGGTTCTAAAATGTTAAATGGTTCCGGTGTTGGGGTTGTATTGGTTTCCCCCCGAGGAGATAAGCTCAGATATGTGCTCCAGATTCATTTTGATTCCTCCAACAATGAAGCAGAATATGAAGCGCTTTTGTATGGGTTGCGCATGGCCATTTCACTCGGCGTCCATCGCCTTATGGTCTATGGTGACTCAGATTTGGTCTTCAATCAGGTGATGAAGGAGTGGGACGTTAGAAGCCCAGCCATGACTGGATACTGCAATGCAGTAAGCAAGCTTGAAAAGAAATTTGAGGGGTTAGAGCTCCATCATATACCCCGACTGAAGAATCAAGCGGCTGATGATTTGGCGAAGATAGGTTCCAAGAGGGAAGCCATTCCCAGTGATGTGTTCTTGGAGCATATCCATACTCCATCAGTTAAGGAAGATCCTTTTACCGAAGAAGCTCCGCAGCCAAAAAGTGCTACAGATCCGACTGAAGTAGAAGTTTCAGCGGTGGTCGACCTGATCATGGAAGCATTGGTCATCACTCCCGACTGGACAGTGTCGTACATCGCATATATCTTGAAGAAAGAACTCCCAGAGGACGAAGAAGAGGCTCGATAGATCGTTCGCCGATCTAAGGCCTTTACTATGATAAAGGGACAGTTGTACAGAGAAAGCGCGACTGGAGTAGGGCAGAAGTGTATAACGCCAGAAGAAGGTCGGATAATCCTTGACGATATACACTCGGGGACCTGTGGCCATCATGCGTCCTCTCGGACCATTGTGGCTAAAGCATACCGAGCGGGATTTTACTGGCCAACAGTGAATAAAATGGCAAAGGAGATAGTCGACAAGTGTGAAGGATGTCAATTTTACTCCAATGTGTCACATAAGCCCGCCTCAGCCTTGAAGACCATTCCACTCGTCTGGCCTTTCGCTGTATGGGGTTTGGATATGGTTGGACCACTGAGAACAGGCAGAAGCGGCTTCACCCATGTGCTGGTACCAGTCGACAAGTTCACCAAATGGATCGAGGCTAAGCCCATAAAAAATCTTGATGTCGGCACTGCCGTCAGCTTTATCAGGGAGTTGATATTCAGATATGGAGTTCCACACGGCATCATCACAGACAATGGGTCAAACTTCGATTCCGAGGAATTCAGAGCCTTCTGCACATCTTAGGGTACACGAGTCAACTACGCTTCGGTCGCTCACCCCCAGTAGAATGGACAGGAAGAACGAGCAAATGGCTTAATTCTCAAAGGGTTGAAACCCTGATTAATGCGCGATCTCAAGCACGCAGCTGGCGCATGGGTCGATGAACTTCCGTCGGTACTTTGGGGATTAAGGACCACACCCAACCGGTCGACTGGGAGAACTCCATTCTTCCTGGTTTACGGAGCTGAAGCAGTCTTGCCGAGTGACCTGCTTCACAACGCGCCCCGAGTCGAACTCTACACCGAAGCTGAAGCCGAGCAAGCCCGGCAGGACGCAGTCGACCTTCTAGAAGAAGAAAGAGAGATGGCCTTGATCCGATCGACCATTTATCAGCAGGACTTGCGTCTCTTCCATGCCAAAAATGTGAAGAGTCGAGCTTTCCAGGAGGGAGATTTGGTTCTCCGAGTGGATCAACAGAAGCCACACAAGATCGCTCCTACTTGGGAAGGTCCCTTCATCGTCACCAAGGTTCTCCACAATGGAGCATACCGCCTTTACAATGTCGAGCACCAGATTGACGAGCCCCGAGCATGGAACGAGAAGCTACTCCACCCCTTTTATACTTAAGTATTCACTCGGATGAGTTGTAATAAAAGTACTTCTATAGTTTATTTATCAAAGACAAGAGCTTTATAATTTTCCCAGTGATTGTTGTTACTTTTGTCTACATAAAGCAGTCCCTCAGTGGGTGGCTTAGCTGCGAATCCATTTCGCCTAAGTCTGTAAAAAAATCCTTACCGAGTGGTGAGCCAGCCTCCCACTCGGGGGCTTAGCTGCGAATCTGTTTCGCCTAAGTTAAACAAAACCCTACCGAGTGGTAAGCCAGCCTTCCACTCGGAGGCTTAGCTGCAGTCCAAGTACTCGCCTAAGTTAAACAAAATCCTACCGAGTGGTAAGTCAGCCTTCCACTCGGAGGCTTAGTTGCAGTCCAAGTACTCGCCTAAGTTAAACAAAATCCTACCGAGTGGTAAGCCAGCCTTCCACTCGGAGGCTTAGCTGCAGTCCAAGTACTCACCTAAGTTTCAACAAAATCCTGCTGAGTGCTGAGCCAGCCTCCCACTCGGGGGCTTAGCTGCAGCATAGCGCTCGCCTAAGTACAAACACAACGTGCACTTCGAAGGAGGACGAGGTGCAGGTCGACTGCTACCCTCTCCTTCTGAGCTACGCCACAAATACAACATGCACTCCGCAAGGAGGACGAGGTGCAGGTCAACTGCTGCCCTCTCCTTCCGAGCTACGCCACAAACACAACGTGCGACCCGCAAGGAGGACGAGGTGCAGGTCGACTATTACCTTCTTCTTCAGAGGTACGCCACGAAAATCCTACCGAGTGGAGAGCAGACCTCCCACTCGGGGGCTTAGCTGCAGCCCAGTGCTCGCCTAAATTTTTGAAAATCCTACCGAGTGGAGAGCAGACCTCCCACTCGGGGGCTTAGCTGCAGCCCAGTGCTCGCCTAAGTTTTTGAAAATCCTACCGAGTGGAGAGCAGACCTCCCACTCGGGGGCTTAGCTGCAGCCTAGTGCTCGCCTAAGTTTTTGAAAATCCTACCGAGTGGAGAGCAGACCTCCCACTCGGGGGCTTATCTGCAACCCAGTGCTCGCCTAAGTATGACGAGGTACGAGTCGATTGCAATCTGTGCTTCATCCTTACCTGCAAAAGAGCATTTCAAACAACAGCATATAGACCGATTGAAAGACAATGTTCGTTCGGAGGCAGATGCAAACGTATTCAACATCAAATCCAAGTTCAGATAACGTCTTACGGAACCAGAAGTGCTCAGGCGCTAAGCCTGTTAAAGTTTATCGGTTACAAAAACCACTCGGCATATCGAGGAAAATTTAAAGCATCAAGCATAGGAGTTTTTTACCCCTCCTGTGGAGGGCTGGAAGGCGCAACAAACTCGTCCAGGTCAATTCCATCAGCGATCAGAGTGGCAGCAGCGATGAAGGTCTCCATGAAGGATCAGAAGTCATGCTTCTTGGTATTGGCCACCTTGAGAGCTGCCAGCTTGTCCTCTCGCGCATCCTTACAGTGAACACGGACCAGAGATAGAGCAACGTCGGCACCGCACCCGGCAGAAGACTTCTTCCATTCTTGCACTCGACTTGGAACTTCATTCAGTCGAGTCATCAGAGACTTGAGGTCGTTCTGAAGTGTTTCTCTTGGCCAGAGTACCGTGTCGATGCGCGATGTTGCAACCTTCAGCCTTGCAATATAGTCGACCACAGCGGCAACTCGAGACTCGAGTCGGAGCACGTTCATGGCGGCTTCATCCTTCACAGGTGAGTTGATGGGATCCAAGCCAGTCTCCACTCGACTAGTCTCCTCTTCAAAGTTTTGGCAGAATTCTGCGGATACGATCCAAGGATAAGCCAACATTTCTACAATAAGTCAGTGTTACCAGTCGGATATAAGGGGTTACCTTCGAGCATGAGGAACAACTTCTTGGCGAGCCCCCCCAGATAAATCTCTAAGTCGTTCTTCTTTCCAGTCAGCTCACTAGCCTTATCACTCAAGGCCAACTTGTCACTCTTCAGTCGATTGGCATACTTGTTGGACGTGTCGAGAGCAGCTTTCAGATTGGTATTCTCCTCTTCAAGTTTGCTGATGGAAGCCAACTTTTTTTCTGCGAGTTTGGTCTTTTCCGAAGCTGCTTTCTGCGCCTCAGCGAGTTCAAGATCCTTCTTCTTCAGAGAATCCCTCATTTTGTCCGCAAAATAACAGTGAGATCAAGCTCGGGAGCGATCAAGGAACAAAAGCAGTCGTCGAGGGTCTCACCAAACATACCTTTTGCCTCCTCCTTCGCCTTCGTGAAGTTCTCCTGGACAAGCTTCGGATCAAATTCAAGCTGGATATGCTTGTTCTCCAATTCAGTATAACGAGCTGCAAGCTCGCAAGATTTCTGCGAAGGATCAATCGACAAACATAAAAAATAGGTCACTTCGAGTGACTAAGAGAAAAAGCATAGTATTTCTAAGACTACAGCCGAATCTAAACATTCAGCTGTAGTCTCGGGGACTACACCCAGTGGGTGCACTCAGCATGCCCCCACTGGTTCTATCAGCTAGTGTCGATCAGTCGACCAAAAAAAAGGCAGAAAGGCTAACCACAAACAGTTAGTCACAGTTTCAAAAAAAAAGTGTGTTCTTCAGACCGTAGTCGACTGCCAGCAGTCGACCACCGTCTCAGGGACTACACCCAGTGGGTGCACTCAGCTTGCCCCCACCGATTTATGATTCCAATCGACCAGATCGGGTAAAACAAGCAATGAAGAAAAGTTCAAGGCATTAAGACTATGGTCGACTGCCAGCAGTCCACCATAGCCTTGGGGACTACACCTAGTGGGTGAACTCAGCGTGCCCCCACCGATCCATATATTCAACCGACACACCCAGTGGGTGTACGACAGATACTAAGATTTTCAGAAAGAAAAGTTTTCAGGCATCATATCCTAACAGAACAGGCGGTGATCGACCAACCTGAACATTGCTCTGAAGGGCTGAACTGGCGTCATAAGCCGCTTGATTGGCGTCTCGGATCGCCTTCACTTGCTCCATCATAACCCCCGCCTAGCGTATGGCTTCTTTGGCAGCGCTTGCTTGGTTTTCTGGGACGTGGTGGGTAGAGAAAAGTGAAGGTTGATCAGCACTCGACGATGAAGGGCGAGCACTTGTCGGCGGCACCGCAAAGGATATGGTAGGCCGAGTGACGTTGTCCCCCTCTGCAACCAATGTCTCAGGTGCTGATGCGACCCGAGCTGTCTTGTCAGCAGACGCTCTCCTATTCCTCCTCTGCCTCAGTGGCTCCTCGTCATCATCATCAGGAAGATCAATGACGATATTAGGTGGAGCTGCAGAAAAGATTCGAAGTTAAAAATGAAGATCATGTCGACTAAAAACGAAACTACAAAGGTCATACCAGGGTTGGAAGTGACAGCATCCTCCATCTCTTGATCTTCAGGTTTGGTTGAGGTCTCAGAAGTTGCAGCACTGCAGTTCCAGAAATCAGTTGGTCAGCGAACAAATCGACCAAGAGTAAATTCATGAGAAACAAGAAGACACAAGTTACGTCATTACCCAGAAATAGTGGGAATCACCATCTTCATCTTCGGCAAGGCCTTCGTCGGCTTCGACGGCGCCACTCGAGATTGCTTTGGCGCTTTCTCGGTCGGCGCCAGAGAGGTCGTCCGAGGACGCTTGGTCGACTGCACAACAGGCGCGGTCCCCTTGCCGCGCTCGACTACAGGGTCGTGGGCAAGCTTGGATCTTCTCTCAGAACGGGGAGGCGCGACTTCCTCCTCCTCTTCCTCCTCCTCTTCCTCATCGGAATCACCATCTTCATCACCCTCATCGCCATCCGATTCCCACTCCTCTTGACTTTCACCTCCACTTCCTTCCTCCTCCTCGGTCTGTGCTTGCGCCCGGTTGGGCATCGAATACAACTCAGTGGTAGCCTGAAAGACAACTAACAAGACGAGAGTCAATTGACTGATCTGCAGCAAAACAGAATGGACGAAGCATGAGTACAGTCGGAGACAAATGGTCATACCTTGTCTGCTTCGTAAGACTGGTCGAGTGGCGGGATCCTCCTAGCCCCACGAGGATTATCTTTGTTCCCTGTGATGGCAGTCATCCACCTCTCTAGTGTAGCGTCGTCGACCTCCTCTGGGTGGACCCGAGTGGTGTCTTCGGTACCGGAGTACAACCACATCGGGTGACCTCGGTATTGAAGTGGTTGAATGCACCGTCGAAGGAAAACCTCCAGGAGATCCATGCCAGTGACCCCGTCGCGAATGAGCTGGACTACGCGCTCCATCAACATTTTTACCTGAGCCTTCTCCTCCGAAAGCACTTTCAGAGAAGACGGTTTGTTTGCTCGACTCATGGAGAAGGGAGGGAGCCCAGTCGACTGCCCTGGCGTCGACTGGTCTTGGCAGTAGAACCAAGTCGACTGCCACCCTCTAACTGACTCGGGAAGGGTCATAGCTGGAAAAGCGCTCTTACTCCTCATCTGGACCCCAAGACCCCCACACATCTGGATTACTTGGGTCCTCTCGTCATTCGGATTAGCCTTTTTCACCGTCTGAGAGTGACAGGTGAATATGTGTTTGAAAAGGCCCCAGTGCGGCCGACAACCCAAAAAGTTTTCGCACAAAGACACGAAAGCGGCGAGATAAGCAATGGAATTGGGTGTGAAGTGGTGGAGTTGTGCCCCGAAGAAGTTCAGAAACCCCCGAAAGAAAAGATGCGGGGGCAGAGAAAACCCACGGTCGACATGGGTGGCTAAAAGGACACACTCACCCTCCTGAGGCTGAGGCTGCCACTCCGTCCCCGGAAGCCTAGCCGCCCCGTGCTCGATCAACCCTTCATTGGCCAGATCGTCGAAATCCTTCTGGGTGATGGTCAAGCAGATCCAATCCTCCTGGATCCAACCTTGTGGCAGGAGGGACCGCGACGAGGATCCAGCCTGACTGGTCGCTCTCCCCTTCGCCTTCGCCGTCGCCTTCTTCGCCCGCTCCAAAGCTGCCGTCTTCTCCGTCACCATTGTTGTCGGCGAAGCAGACACAGAGCAGTAGCACGGAGCAGGTGCCGAGAGCAGCCGATGAATCTGAAGATGGAGGAGGGGAAATGGGGGCGCACTGTTCAAAAACCCTCGCCCGATGCCTTATATGGAGTCGCTCCCGAGTAGCTGACTGGTAGGCCCGGGCAATCCTGTCAAATCCCGAAACAGTCGCGCGAGCGATACGTGGCGAAAAAGGCGGCACGAAAATCGAGGCGTCTCTGCCTTATCCCATCCGAGTACCGTGGTCTTCTCCGCTTCGCGTGCTTCCCAAAATTCGGATCCCGCTAAATCCGCTAACAGCAGAGCAACTTGTCAGACGGAAGATCTCCTGCGATCCGTCACTCGGAAATCTCCAAGTTCATAAAGTTCACTCGACAGATATAAAGAATGGATCAAGGCAACTGAAAGAGAAGTTGACACCATCACTAAAAAGTCATCGATCCAGAGTAACACACATTCACGGCACCAGAAAACAGGTCGAAAAGATTATCAACTCCTTCCTCACTCAAACCTCGATCCATTCGGGGGCTAATGATGAAGTCATGTACCTAGGGTAGGGTCATGACTCTGTCCAAGGTACCCTCCCCAATGACATCTTTAGTAGAAATCGTCTTCCAGTCGACCTAGAGGGATTCCACTCGATGGACTTGAAGACACTTGACCATGAAGACTCACTCGACCACCAGGAGTTCGAGTGCCACTCTGTATCCAAATGGTCTGTAATTAAGTAGTCTTTATGGTCATGATGACACTTTATGTAAGGCGTTACCAGTAACGCCAGGCCTTAATGTACTTTAAACCCTCCACTACGTGGGCTGGCTGGGGTCTTGGCATCCTCTATATAAGCCACCCCCTCCGCTGGCAGAAGGGTTGGCACCCCTATAACTCATACGCATATAATCCAGTCGACCGCCTCCGGGCTCCGAGACGTAGGGCTGTTACTTCCTCCGAGAAGGGCCTGAACTCGTAAATCGCTTGCGTATACAACTACTGCATAGCTAGGATCTTGCCTCTCCATACCTACCCCCTATTCTACTGTCAGTCTTAGTACCACGACATCTAGTATGCCCTCTCAGGTCCATTAACTTTATATTTACTAAAAGCCTAAAAATTTCCTATTGTTCTTATTTATTTTTATTTTATTTTATTTATCTACCACTATCAGATTTAACCCTTGCAATTGGCGAGAACAAGTGGATTGACAACCCTCTTGTTGTTGTTGAGTGTAAGCATTTGCTTCCTATGTGTGCAGGTACCGCTTTATCTTGTCTGTGTGGTGTCTCCTTGATACGTCTCCAACGTATCTATAATTTATGAAGCATTCATGCTATTTTATTATCTGTTTTGAATGATTATGGGCTTTATTATACACTTTTATATTATTTCAGGACTAACCTATTAAGCGGAGGCCCAGCCCATATTGCTGTTTTATTGCCTGTTTCAGTATTTCGAAGAAAAGGAATATCAAACGGAGTCCAAACAGAATGAAACCTTCGGCAGCATGATTTTTTGGAAGAATATGATCTTGGAGACTTGGAGTTCACGTTAGAAGATCCTCGAGGCAGCCACGAGATAGGAGGGCGCGCCCCCCTGTATCGTGGGCACCTCGAGCAGCTCCCGACCGACTTCTTTTGCCTATATAAGCCTACGTATCCTAAAAACATCGAATATCAAGATAGATCAGGAGTTCCACTGCCGCAAGCCTCTGTAGCCACCAAAAATCTCTCGGGAGTCCGTTCCGACACCCTGCCGGAGGGGGAACCCATCACCGGTGGCCATCTTCATCATCCCGGCGCTATCCATGACGAGGAGGGAGTAGTTCACCCTCGGGGCTGAGGGTATGTACCAGTAGCTATGTAACATCCCAAATTTTCAATTTGGAATGTTATACAAATAGATCATTACTGCGTATCATATTTAATGCATTTTGCCTCGATCCTAGAAATGCTACGCAACTCAAGGACCCACGGAGAGAGTTGAGGATTTCGATATTTTCATATTTGAGTTTTCTCAAATTTTGAAAGTAGGATCACTTGATTTTATTTATTTTATCTTCAATTATTTAAATTATATAAATACGAGAGAGGGAATAAAATGACTTTCCCAAAATAAAGAAATATTGAGGATTTAAAAAAATCAAATAAGATTTTATTTTGGATTTTCTGGCTATTTTATTTGAATTTAGGAAAAATGCGTGTTTTTCAAAATTGCATTTAAGCCCCAAATAAATGTTCATCTAAACCGGCTTGATTTTAGAAGTCGGGGAAAATTTATTTCGGGATTTTTGGAGTCCGTTTAGTATTTCTTTCGTTTGATTTTCTGTGCGATAATTATTTAAAAAAATCCGAACCCACTACGGGCCATAACCGGCCAGGACTCCGCCTGGCCGGGTCTTTATAAGCTGCGCCCAGGCCGACCCCCTCAGCCCAACCACCGCCACCAGCCCACCCGTAGTCGCCGCCGCCCAAACCCTAACCCTAGCCGCCCGCTGACGCGGCGCGCGCCGCCGCCGCTCGCTGCTGCTGACGCTGCCGCCGACCACCGCCACCCTCGCTGGAGCCGCCGCCGCCGCCGACCTGCACCCCGAGGTTGACCTCGCCGCCGCCGTCTTTTTTTAGAAAAATCGTTTGGTTTTTCCGTCGGTTTTTTTTTAGATCGGTTTTTTTCCGGTTTAGGTTAATTAGCGAGCCTCGTTCGTTCATTTTAACGAACTTGTTAATCGTTTAGTCCAGATAACGAACGTTCGGTTGTTAATCTGTTCGTTGTTTTCTTTTTCTCGGATTTATTCCGCGATTTTTCCGATCGTGATTTCTGATCTGATTTTTGTTTTAGTATAACTTTTCGCTCGTTTATCGGAATCAGGCGATTCAAGCGCCTAGAGTTTCGTCTCGAAACCCTCTTTCTGAATAATCTACTCAAACAAGTTTTTGCTTCTGTAAAATTTGACTTAGGTCCAGATTAGTAAACGAAGCTTGTTTCTTTCGCCGTTTGACTTTCGTTGTTTTCTTTGATTTGATTCTTTTTGCAAACCGGAATTATTAAGTTGAGATTTCAGGTTAGATATCTTATTTGAGTTTTACCTATGCATTAGATGAGTACTTATTGTATGCTTGTTTGTTTGTTTGTTTGTTTGTTTGCGATAGAGTACCCGGATTGCGCCGCTTGCTACTTCGAATCCCTAGGTATCGCGGATCATCAGCAAGGCAAGTAACACTTTGATAATACTTCTTTATTACCCAGTTTTTATGCATTAGATCAATCCTCAAACAATTGCATGATTAGGATCTGATTAATATGTGGGTTTTGGGAAGTAGATGAGGTAGTACCTATTACCTGTTTTATTATCAAACCTTTGGGAGTTACTTCTAAGTTTGCTTATTATGCCATGCTATGCTAGTAGACGTGGATTGAGTGAGTGTATCCATGACACATGTGAGATTGTTAATTAATGGTTTATTTAAGGTGGCAACTTTAATACACATCTGGGTGGATTGAGGTACCTGGGTATTCCAGGATTGCCTGTTTGTTTTGGACCGCCACCCAGGCTCAAAGGGATCATAAGATTATTCATGCTAGAAACTTCCGTGTGCAGCCACATGCTATTATGGGCTCTAGCATAGTTGATTAAGTCGTGCGAACTCTTACAGTGGTAGACTAGCAAATGTAGGGGAAAGTAGGTGTACAGGTCTACCCATCGTAAGGTGCTAGCGCTTCTGAAAGACTATGTCTCGTTCATCCGTTTCTCAAACACCATGTAGTGCGAGAAAACCAACGGAGGAGATCGAGTCGTGTGGGGAAAAGTGCGCAACCTCTGCAGAGTGTATAAACTAATCATGATTAGCGGTGTCCCCGGTTATGGATGTTTTGAGCATCTAGTACTTGGATTATCATGTGAATCTCATCATGTTACTTTAATTAATATTGTTGGGTTTTTAATGATGATGTTACTTAATTGGGATTGAGAATGCTATCAACCATTCTCAATGTTTAACAACCACCATGATAGTTAAATAAATTTATTCCTTTGCAGTAGGAAAAATTGGCTTTATGCAAAACTGTAACCATAGAGCTTTCCACCAAGCCATATATGCATGTAGTATAGCTTTATTCTTTCATTACTCTCTATGTGTTACTTTGCCAGCATATTCCATGTGCTGGCCCGTTTTCGGGCTGCAACGTTCATGTTGCAGACTTTTCAGACGATGAGTAAGATGCCTTAGGATCGTGGTTCTATACTCAGTGATGTTGTTGGAGTTGATGGACTCACTTTATCTTCCAAGCCTTCCGCTATTATCGTTATTAGATGGCCTTAAGCCATATTTATTTGTAATAAGTTCTCTTTGGAGACATTCGATGTAATAAGTGTGTGATTGCTACTCTGTTATAAATCCTTCGAGTACTGTGCGTGTCAGCATTACTGATCCAGGGATGACACTGATGCACAGAGATCAGACTGTTTGAGGTCTGGTCACTACAAGATGGTATCAAAGCACACGCTGACTGTAGGATACGACCACTAAGTTAAAGCCCTAGATCACTACTCTCTCTTCTCGTTTCTGACTCCTCATCTTTTCTATTCTTTTAGGATGGCGGATGCAAGGAACAAGTTCACACAACCGGATGAAGATACACCCTTTGGACGACACCTGAAGGAAGTCACAAGATACCTGAACATCGGAGTACCAAGCTTCACCGGGACCTACAACGCCACATTACCTGAAGAGGAGCGCTGGATGATTCAAGTTCAAGTTCCGGGAAGAATGTTCAGGCCTGTCACTGAGCCCATAGAGTTTTCCTTTGATGCACCAACCTGGAGCCTAGGAAGGAGCATCGCAGCCCACATCACCATGAGACGTATTGGAGAAGTTTACCACAAGGAGCTTAAGGATACTATCTACCAGATTTGTGGGCGCCGAGATGAGCAATGGGAGATGGTCAGCACCAGGAAGGACAGATCAATTGCGGCTTTCATCCAGGAGTTAAACCAGCACATTCGACGCCAGGAGAACCAGATGTGTGCAGGCATGATGGATCTGAAGAATACCATGACCAAGATCACAGAACTGGAGGAAGAACTCAAGTCTACACGCGATGGATATGAGGAGGAAATAACAACGCTAGTCGAGAAGAATGAAGATTTGAAGAAGAAGCTAAGAGTGTTTATGGGATTTCCCGCAACTAGAGAAGATGAAGATTTCACTTGTCCCGAGAACTACATCATCATCGACGACACCGACTCAGACCCGGACGATAGTGATGATGATTATGTTGACGAAGCTGGAGCAGATATCATGGAGTCTTCATCAGAGCAGTTTTTCTAGTAGACCACCATAACAGTAGTAGTATTTCCCCCATGTATCTAGTATAGTCCGAGCACTTTTGTAACGATAGATAGACCGTTGTATGCCCTTGCTTGTTTGAATGAAGTGTTTTGATTGAAATTTGTCTTGTGTGCATATGGGTAGTGTTTTTCCCTCTAGACCCCATTCTATTCTGTATTCTCATCTTTTCTAAAACCTCAGATGCCTCCGAGACGTGACAACGGATTTGCTTTCCCACCGGAGCTCACTCAGTTGATCCAGCAGCAGAATGCATTGATGCAGTTGTTAGTCCAGAATCAGAATCAGGGGAACAACAACAACAACAACCCACCACCACCACCACCACCTGTTGATCACTTAACCCGTTTTCTTAGGCTGAATCCGCCGGTGTTCTCCAGTAGCACCGAGCCGATTGTTGCAGATGATTGGCTTCGCAAGACAGCCAGGGAGTTGACCACTGCAGGATGCACAGATGCAGAGAAGGTGCGATTTGCCGCACATCAGCTTGAGGGACCCGCAGCATCATGGTGGGAGAATTTCACAGCCACCTATCCAGTAGACACTGTCACGTGGGACCAGTTTCAGCAGGCTTTCCGTACCGCTCATGTTTCAGAAGGAGCTATGGCCATGAAGAAGCATGAGTTTCGCAACTTACACCAGGGAGGACGTACAGTTGGCCAATATGTGGATGATTTCAGTAAGCTAGCAAGTTATGCCCCAGATGACATTGCTACAGATGCAGCTAAGCAAGAGAAGTTTCTGGAAGGACTAAATGATGAGCTGAGTATGCAGTTGATGGTAGCAAGTTTCAGCAACTACCAGGAGTTGGCAGACCGTGCTCTTATGATTGAAGGGAAGCAGCAGCAGATTGAAAACCGCAAGAGGAAGTATGGACAAGGGAAATACAATTCTGGAGCTTAGCAGATGCCACGTTTTACCCCGAAATCGGGAGGACAGTTCCAGCATACCCATGGAGGTGGTAGCTCACACAACCATAATGGTTCCAAGAATGGTAACGGGAATGGAGGAGGCAATGGCCAGAACCATACCAACCCCTCAACACCAACCAAGAGATATCTGAGTCAAGTCACTTGCTTTAAGTGCGAGAAGACCGGACATTACGCCAATGAATGTCCTGAAGGCCAGAATGGGAATGGCAATGGAAACTCTGGGAAGAAGTCGAACCCTTTCAACAGAGGGCAAGTGAACCACGTTAGCGTGGAGGAGGTTGAAGCCCAGCCAGATGCAGTAATAGGTAAGTTTTTGGTTAAGTCATTTACTGCACTCATTCTTTTTGATATTGGTGCATTGCATTCATACATATCAACGGGATTTGTGGATAAGTATAGACTGCCCACCAAGGTTCTAGGAACACCCATGCTAGTAACCTCACCAGGAGCAGAGTATATGGCCAGTCGAGGATGTTTTCAAGTACCATTGAGTATAGGCAAGCATGTTTTCCCCTCAAACTTAATCATTTTGGAATCTCAAGGTTTGGATGTGATTCTGGGTATGGATTGGCTATCGATGTATGGAGGAAACATCGATTGCGCCAGTAAGTCAATTTTGCTGACTACCCAGAAGGGAGAAGGATAAGGTATGTATCAAGACATGAGCCGAAGGGGATGCACCTAAATTCCTTATCAGGAGTTGTGCAGGAGGAAGTACCGGTGGTGAAGGATTTTCCTAACGTATTTCCAGAAGAGTTGCCAGGCATGCCACCGGATAGAGACATCGAGTTTTTAATTGAGCTTTTGCCAGGCACATGGCCGATATCCAAGAGACCATACAGGATGCTGGCAAAGGATTTGGAGGAGATTAAGAGTCAGATTAAGGAGTTACTAGATAAAGGCTATATTCGCCCAAGTTCTTCGCCTTGGGGGTCACCAGTACTTCTAGTGGAGAAGAAAGATGGATCATTAAGGATGGTTGTTGATTATCGAGGATTGAATGCAGTAACAATCAAGAACAAGTACCCACTGTCGATGATCAATGACCTGTTTGACCGATTGCAAGGAGCAAAGGTATTTTCCGAGATTGATTTGCGATCAGGATACCATCAGTTGAAGATTTGAGAGCAGGATATACCTAAGACGGCTTTTACCACCAGGTATGGGCTGTACAGTATACTGTTATGTCATTTGGTCTGATGAACGCACCTGCCTATTTCATGAACATGGTGAACAAAGTATTTATGGAGTTTCTGGATAAGTTCGTCGTGGTGTTCATTGATGATATTTTGGTCTACTCGAAGAACGAAGAGGAGCATAAGGAGCATTTGCGTTTGGTACTGGAGAAGCTCAGAGAACACCAGTTATATGCCAAGTTCAGCAAATCTGAATTTTGGTTGAAGGAAGTTGGATTCCTCGGACATGTTATATCCGGAGAAGGTATAGCAGTAGACCCCACCAAGGTTGTCAACGTGACAAATTGGGAAGCCCCAACAACAGTAGGAGAGATCCGGAGTTTTCTTGGGCTGGCGGGATACTACCGGAGATTCATTGAGAATTTCTCAAAGATTGCAAAACCTATGATGGAACTGTTGAAGAAGGATACCAAGTTCATTTGGACTGAGTAATGTGAGGCTAGTTTCCAGGAGTTGAAGGGACGTCTAGTTACCTCGCCAGTATTGATTCTGCCAGATCAGAGCAAGGATTACGAGGTGTATTGCGATGCTTCACGTCGAGGACTTGGAGTAGTGCTTATGCAGGAGGGGAGAGTTGTTTCGTATGCTTCATGACAACTTAAACCTCATGAGTTGAGTTATGCCACACACGATTTGGAGTTAGCAGCCGTAGTGCATGCATTGAAGACATGGAGACATTTTCTTCTCGGAAATCATTGTGAGGTATACACGGATCACAAGAGTTTGAAGTACATTTTCACGTAGAAAGAGTTGAATCTCAGGAAAAGGAGATGGTTGGAGCTCATCAAGGATTATGATATGAGATTGCAGTATCACCCCGGAAAGGCTAACGTAGTAGCCGACGCGTTGAGCCGTAAGAGCCATGTCAATACACTCATGACTGCAGGATTGCCAAAGGAGTTAACCGAGGACCTTTGCGAACTATGCTTGGAGATAGTTCCGAGAGGCTATGTAGCACCATTGGAAATTCAGTCGACCTTAATGGATAAGATTAGAGAGGCTCAGAAGACCGACAAGGAAATTGCTGAGATAAAGGGGAAGATGAGCAAAGGACAAGCTAAGGGATTTCGTGAGGATGAGCATGATACCTTATGGTTTGAAGACCGTGTTTATGTGCCTAATGACCCGAAGATCAGGAAGTTGATTTTGCAAGAGGCTCATGATACGCCGTATTCGATTCACCCAGGAAATACCAAGATGTATTTGGATTTGAAGGAGACTTTTTGGTGGACCGGAATGAAGAAGGATATTGCAGAATATGTAGCAGTTTGTGATGTATGTAAGAGAGTAAAGGCAGAGCATCAGAAGCCAGCAAGATTGCTACAACCATTGTCGATACCCGAATGGAAGTGGGATAAGTTAGGCATGGATTTTATCACGGGATTGCCCAGGACTCGTTCAGACTATGACTCGATTCGGGTTGTAGTCAATCGTTTGACGAAGGTAACTCATTTCATTCCAGTGAAGACCACTTACACCAGTGCTAAGTTGGCCAAGATATACATGACCAGGATCGTATGTCTGCATGGAGTTCCCAGGAGCATTGTATCAGATAGAGGAACCCAGTTTACCTCAAAGTTCTGGAATCAGTTGCATGAAACTTTGGGTACCAGGCTAGAGTTCAGTACAGCTTTTCATCCGCAGACAGATGGACAGACCGAGAGAGTAAATCAAATTTTGGAGGATATGTTGAGAGCTTGTGCGCTAGATTACGGATCTAGTTGGGACGACAATTTGCCATATGTAGAGTTCTCTTACAATAACAGTTATCAATCCAGTTTGAAGATGGCCCCTTTCAAAGCCTTATACGGAAGGAGGTGCAGAACCCCATTGTCTTGGGATGAAGTTGGAGACCGCCAGTTGTTTGGACCAGATTTGATTAAGGAGTCTGAACGGAAAGTGAAGTTGATTCGCGACAGGCTCAAGGTAGCCCAGTCCAGGCAGAAAAGCTATGCAGATTCAAAATGCAAGGAGACAGTTTACGAAGTCGGAGATAGAGTCTATCTTCATGTATCCCCACTTCGAGGAGTTAAGCGTTTTGGAGTCAAGGGAAAGTTAGCACCGCATTTTGTGGGACCATACAAAGTTTTGGAGCGTATGGGAGAAGTTGCCTACAAGTTGGAATTGCCGGAGGGATTGCCAAGAGTTGACGACGTGTTCCACATTTCCCAGTTGAAAAAGTGCCATGCAGAGATGGCTGATATACCACTGAGAGATACCGTGCCACTAGAGGCGATTCAGTTGGACAGCGATTTGACCTATGAGGAGAAACCAGTCAAGATTCTTGAGTATGCCAGCCGAGTCACCCGCAGCAAGGTTATCAAGTTTTGCAAAGTTCACTGGAGCCACCACACCGAGGATGAAGCCACCTGGGAGCGAGAGGAAGATTTGCTGAAGGACCACCATCACCTATTTTCTAGCCAACCCGAATCTCGAGGGCGAGATTCATCTTAAGGGGGGTAGGTTTGTAACATCCCAAATTTTCAATTTGGAATGTTATACAAATAGATCATTACTGCATATCATATTTAATGCATTTTGCCTCGATCCTAGAAATGCTACGCAACTCAAGGATCCACGGAGAGAGTTGGGGATTTCGATATTTTCATATTTGAGTTTTCTCAAATTTTGAAAGTAGGATCACTTGATTTTATTTATTTTATCTTCAATTATTTCAATTATATAAATATGAGAGAGGGAATAAAATGACTTTCCCAAAATAAAGAAATATTGAGGATTTAATAAAAAAATCAAATAAGATTTTATTTTGGATTTTCTAGCTATTTTATTTGAATTTAGGAAAAATGCGTGTTTTTTCAAAATTCATTTAGGCTCCAAATAAATGTTCATCTAAACCGGCTTGATTTTAGAAGCCGGGAAAAATTTATTTCGGGATTTTTGGAGTCCGTTTAGTATTTCTTTCGTTTGATTTTCTGTGTGATAATTATTTTAAAAAATCTGAACCGACTACGGGCCGTAACCGGCCAGGACTCCACCTGGTCAGGTCTTTATAAGCCGCGCCCGGGCCGACCCCCTCAGCCCAACCGCCGCCGCCAGCCCACCCGCCGCCGCCACCGCCCAAACCCTAACCCTAGCCGCCCGCTACCGCGCCGCACGTCGCCGCTGCTCGCTACTGCCGCCGACCGCTGCTGTCGCCGCCGCCGTCGTCGTCGCCGACCACCGCCTCCCTCGCCGGAGCCACCGATGCCGCCGACCCGCACCCCGAGGTTGACCTTGCCGCCGCCGTTTTTTAGAAAAAACGTTCGGTTTTTCCATTGGTTTTTTTAGATTCGTTTTTTAGATCGGTTTTTTTCCGGTTTAGGTTAATTAGTGAGCGTTCGCTCGTTCGTTCATTTTAACGAATGCGTTCGTCATTTAGATCCAGATAGCGAATGTTCGGTCGTTAATCTGTTCGTCGTTTTCTTTTTTTCGGATTTATTGCACGATTTTTCCGATCGCGATTTCTGATCTGATTTTCGTTTTAGTATAACTTTTCGCTCGTTTATCGGAATCAGGCGATTCAAGCGCCTAGAGTTTCGTCTCGAAACCCTCTTTCCAAATAATCTACTCAAACAAGTTTTTGCTTCTGTAAAATTTGACTTAGGTCTAGATTAGTAAACGAAGCTTGTTTCTTTCGCCGTTGGACTTTCGTTGTTTTGTTCGATTTGATTCTTTTTGCAAACCGGAGTTCTTAAGTTGAGCTTTCTGGTTAGATCTCTTATTTGAGTTTTACCTGTGCATTAGATGAGTACTTATTGTATGCTTGTTAGTTTGTTTGTTTGTTTGTTTGTTTGTGATAGAGTACCCGGATTGCGCTGCTTGCTACTTTGAATCCCTAAGTTTCGCGGATCATCAGCAAGGCAAGTAACACTTTGATCATACTTCTTTATTACCCAGTTTTTATGCATTAGATCAATCCTCAAACAATTGCATGATTAGGATCTGATTAATATGTGGGTTTTGGGAAGTAGATGAGGTAGTACCTATTACCTGTTTTATTATCAAACCTTTAGGAGTTACTTCTATGTTTGATTATTATGCCATGCTATGCTAGTAGACGTGGATTGGGTGAGTGTATCCATGACAGATGTTAGATTGTTAATTAATCGTTTATTTAAGGTGGCAACTTTAATACACATCTGGGTGGATTGAGGTACCTGGGTATTCCAGGATTGCCTGTTTGTTTTGGACCACCACCCAGGCTCAAAGGGATCATAAGATTATTCATGCTAGAAACTTCCGTGTGCAGCCACATGCTATTATGGGCTCTAGCATAGTTGATTAAGTCGTGCGAACTCTTACAGTGGTAGACTAGCAGATGTAGGGGAAAGTAGGTGTACAGGTCTACCCATCGTAAGGTGCTAGCGCTTCTGAAAGACTATGTCTCATTCATCCGTTTCTCAAACACCATGTAGTGCGAGAAAACCAACGGAGGAGATCGAGTCATGTGGGGAAAAGTGTGCAACCTCTGCAGAGTGTATAAACTAATCATGATTAGCCGTGTCCCTAGTTATGGACGTTTTGAGCATCTAGTACTTGGATTATCATGTGAATCCATCATGTTACTCTAATTAATATTGTTAGGTTTTTAATGATGATGTTACTTAATTGGGATTGAGAATGGTGTCAACCATTCTCAATGTTTAACAACCACCATGATAGTTAAATAAATTTATTCCTTTGCAGTAGGGAAAAATTGTCTTTATGCAAAACTGTAACCATAGAGCTTTCCACCAAGCCATATATGCATGTAGTATAGATTTATTCTTTCATTACTCTCTATGTGTTACTTTGCCAGCATATTCCATGTGTTGACCCGTTTTCGGGCTGCAACGTTCATGTTGCAGACTTTTCAGACGACGAGTAAGATGCCTTAGGATTGTGGTTCTATACTCAGTGATGCCATTGGAGTTGATGGACTCACTTTATCTTCCAAGCCTTCCGCTGTTATCGTTATTAGATGGCCTTAAGCCATATTTATTTGTAATAAGTTCTCTTTGGAGACATTCAATGTAATAAGTGTGTGATTGCTACTCTGTTATAAATCCTTCGAGTATTGTGCGTGTCAGCATTACTGATCCAGGGATGACACTGATGCACAGAGATCAGACTGTTTGAGGTCTGGTTGCTACAAGCTATGTTGTTGATCTCTCTCTCTCTCTCTCGTGTTCTCTCTATGGCACGATCTTGATGTATCGCGAGCTTTGCTATTGTAGTTGGATCTTATGATGTTTCTCCCCCTCTACTCTCTTGTGATGAATTGAGTTTCCCTCTTGAAGTTGTCTTATCGGATTGAGTCTTTATTTGAGAACACTTGATGTATGTCTTGCCGTGTTTATCTATGGTGACAATGGGATATCACGTGCCACTTGATGTATGTTTTGGTGACCAACTTGCGGGTTCCGCCCATGAACCTATGTATAGGGGTTGGCACACGTTTTCTTGACTATCCGGTATAAACTTTGGGGCACTCTTTGAAGTACTTTTATGTTGGTTGGATGAATCTGAGATTGTCTGATGCATATCGTATAATCACGCCCACGGATACTTGAGGTGACAATGGAGTATCTAGGTGACATTAGGGTTTTGGTTGATTTGTGTCTTAAGGTGTTATTCTAGTACGAACTCTTTAATAGATCGATCCGAAAGAATAACTTTGAGGTGGTTTCATACCCTAGCATAATCTCTACGTTTGTTCTCCGCTATTAGTGGCTTTGGAGTGACTCTTTGTTGCATGTTGGGGGATTGTTATATGATCTATCTATGTTATTATTGTTGAGAGAACTTGCACTAGTGAAAGTATGAACCCTAGGCCTTGTTTCCTATCATTGCAATACCGTTTACACTCACTTTTATCATTAGTTACCTTGCTGTTTTATTATTTCATATTACAAATACCTATATCTACTATCCATATTGCACTTGTATCACCATCTCTTCGCCGAACTAGTGCACCTATACAATTTACCATTGTATTGGGTGGTTTGGGGACACAAGAGACTCTTTGTTATTTGGTTGCAGGGTTGTTTGAGAGAGACCATCTTCATCCTACGCCTCCCACGGATTGATAAACCTTGGGTCATCCACTTGAGGAAAATTTGCTACTGTCCTACAAACTTGTGCACTTGTAGGCCCAACAACGTCTACAAGAAGAAGGTTGTGTAGTAGACATCAAGCTCTTTTCTGGCGCCGTTGCTGGGGAGGCTAGGTAAGCGGAACTCACTCACACCCTGTCAACTAAGCTCTTTTCTGGCGCCATTGCCGGGGAGGTGAGTGCTTGAAGGTATATCTTTAGATCTTGCAATTGAATCTTTTTGTTTCTTGTTTTATCACTAGTTTAGTTTATAAACGAAAACTACAAAAAAATGGAGTTAAGTTTGTCTCATACGCTTCATCTTTTTAATATCTTTCATGAGTATGATGGAAAGGAAAATTGTGCTCAAGTGCTTGAAGAAGAATGCATTAAAATGTTTGGTACTAGATCTTTGTATGATGAGCATGATTGCAATATTGTTAGTTTGAATTCCTTGAATATCTGTGATGCTAATGATATGCAAAGCCACAAGCTTGGGGAAGCTATGTTTGATGAATATGATACTTTTAGTCCCCCAAGTTTTGATGAGAATATTTATTATGATGAAAGCATGCCTCCTATTTATGATGGTTATATTGATGAAAGTGGGTTTGGAAGAGTGTCAACTTTAGGAAGTAGTGATCCCACTATTTTGGAGGATGTTTAATTTTATTGCGATGAATACGAAAGTGGATTTGGAAGAGCGTCAACTTTATTTAGTGATTCCTCTATCTTGGGAGAGGTTTCAATCGATTGTGATGAGAACGAAGTTGCTACTTATGATGATTATTGTGATGAAACTTATGCTATAAAAAGTAGTGATGATTATATTTACAAATCTTGTCATGATTATGATTACCCTTTTTCTGAACATTACTCTTTTAATGTGGAAACAATTTTTAGTGTTCAAGTCTCTTATGATACTCCCACTATTCCGAATGAGAAGAATTTTGCTTATGCGGAGAGTAGTAAATCTTCTATGCTTGTAGATCATGAAAAGAATGCTTTAGGCGCTGGTTATATTGTTGAATTCATTCATGATGCTACTGAAAATTATTATGAGGGAGGAATATATGCTTGTAGGAATTGCAATAATGTCAAGTTTCCTCTCTATGTGCTTAAAATCTTGAAGTTATGCTTGTTTTGCCCCCCTATGCTAGTTGATTATTGTTCCCATAAGTTGTTTGCTCACAAAATCCCTATGCATAGGAAGTGGGTTAGACTTAAATGTGCTAGTCATATGCTTCATGATGCTCCCGTTATGTTTCAATTCTTATCTTTTATGTGAGCATCATTGTCGTCATCATCATGCCTAGCTAGAAAGGCATTAAAGAAAAGCGCTTGTTGGGAGACAACCCAATATTTATACTTACTGTTTTTGTGTGTCCACATGATTATGCTACTGTAGTAATCATGTTTTATATGTTTTATTTCAATAAAGTGCCAAGTAAGACCTTTAGGATAGCTTACGGTGATAGTTGTGTTGATCCTGCTGAAAATCAGAAACTTTTGCACCCAGTAAATGAGTTTTGTTAATTCACATAAATGTGCTTCTGATCTGATTCTTTTTGCTCTGGATTGGTAAACACATTTCTTAGGACTTCCTAATTTGTTAGGATTTCTGGAGTTCCTGAAGTATACGTTTGATACAGATTATTACAGACTGTTTTGTTTTTGACAGATTTTGTTTTCTATGTGTTGTTTGCTTATTTTGATGAATCTATGGCTAGTATTAAGTGGTATGAACCATAGAGAATACAGTAGATATTACACCAATATGAATTTAGAATGAATTCATTACAGTACCTAAGTGGTTGTTTTATTTTCTTATACTAACAGAGCTTACGAGTTTTCTGTTGAGTTTTGTGTTGTGGAGTTTTCAAGTTTTGGGTAAAGATTCGATGGACTACGGAATAAGGAGTGGAAAGAGCCTAAGCTTGGGGATGCCCAAGGCACCCCAAGGCAATATTCAACGACAACCAAGAGCCTAAGCTTGGGAATGCCCCGGATGGCATCCCCTCTTTCGTCTTCGTTCATCGGTAACCTTACTTGGAGCTATATTTTTATTCACCACATGCTATGTGTTTTGCTTGGAGCGTCATTTTCTCTTGTTAGTATTTGCTTGCTGTTATTTATAATAATGTTCTACATCTTTAGTTTCAATAAAAATGTCAAGGATAGCCTTTACCTTGCTAGTTTTGCTAGTATACATGTTGCTGTTTGAAAACAGAAAGTTTACCGCTGTTGCAAAAATTCCATAGAAAATTCAGAGAATGGTATAATGTTGAAACCTTTTGAATAATGAGATATGATAAATTTAATACAGTGGGAATTTTATTTCATAATTTTTGGAGTTAGGGAAGTATGATGAATGTTGCATTCTTTACAGACTGTACTGTTTTGACAGATTGCTGTTATGTTTGCATTGTATGCATATGTTTGCTTGTTTAATGATTCTATTTGAGGATAGGAGTATTAAATATGCAGAGGCATTTAGTATTCAATGTTGAATAATAATTTTAGTGATTTGCTACAGTAGAAAATGATAAGGTTTTGCATTGGTTTATACTAACCTATCTCACGAGTTCTTGTTGAGTTTGGTGTGAATGAAGCTTTTTGAGAAATAGAGAAACCATGATATGAGAGGAATTAAGTGTAGGGGAACGTAGCAGAAATTCAAAATTTTCCTACGTGTCACCAAGATCTATCTATGGACAAACCAGCAACGAGGGGAAGGAGAGTGCATCTACATACCCTTGTAGATCGCTAAGCAGAAGCGTTCAAGAGAACGGGGTTGAAGGAGTCGTACTTGTCGTGATCCAAATCACCGGAGATCCTAGTGCCCAACGGACGGCACCTCCTCGTTCAACACACGTACAGCCCGGTGACGTCTCCCATGCCTTGATCCAGCAAGGTGAGAGGGAGAGGTTGAGGAAGACTCCATCCAGCAGCAGCACAACGACATGGTGGTGATGGAGGAGCGTGGTGGTCCAGCAGGGCTTTGCCAAGCACCGCGAGATATGAGGAGAAAGAGAGGTAGGGCTGCGCCAACAGGAGAAGAAACTCATGTGTTGGGCTGCTCCTATGCCTCCACTATATATAGGGGGAGAGGGGGATGCGCCCCCACCTAGGTTTCCACCCCTAGGGGGCGGCGGCCAGCCCTAGATCCCATCTAGGGGGGCGGCCAAGGGGTGGAGAGGGGGAAACTTGCCCCCCAAGCAAGGTGGGCCGCCCCCTCCCCAAACCCTAGGCGCCTTGGGCCCTTGTGGGGGGGGCGCACCAGCCCACCTGGGGCTAGTCCCCTCCCACACTTGGCCCATGCAGCCCTCCGGGGCCGGTGGCCCCACTTGGTGGACCCCCGGGACCCTCCCGGTGGTCCAGGTACGTTACCGATAAAACCCGAAACTTTTCCGGTGACCAAAACAGGACTTCCCATATATAAATCTTTACCTCCGGACCATTCCGGAACTCCTCGTGACGTCCGGGATCTCATCCGGGATTCCGAACAACATTCGGTAACCACATACAAACTTCCTTTATAACCCTAGCGTCATCGAACCTTAAGTGTGTAGACCCTAGGGGTTCGGGAACCATGCAGACATGACCGAGACGTTCTCCGGTCAATAACCAACAGCGGGATCTGGATACCCATGTTGGCTCCCACATGTTCCACGATGATCTCATCAGATGAACCACGATGTCAAGGACTCCATTGATCCCGTATACAATTCCCTCTGTCTAGCGGTATTGTACTTGCCCGAGATTCGATCGTCGGTATCCCGATACCTTGTTCAATCTAGTTACTGGCAAGTCTCTTTACTCGTTCCGTAACACATCATCCCGCGATCAACTCTTTGATCATATTGTGCACATTATGATGATGTCCTACCGAGTGGGCCCAGAGATACCTCTCCGTCACACGGAGTGACAAATCCCAGTCTCGATTCGTGCCAACCCAACAAACACTTTCGGAGATACCTGTAGTGCACCTTTATAGTCACCCAGTTATGTTGTGACGTTTGGTACACCCAAAGCATTCCTACAATATCCGGGAGTTGCACAATCTCATGGTCTAAGGAAATGATACTTGACATTAGAAAAGCTTTAGCATACGAACTACGATCTTTGTGCTAGGCTTAGGATTGGGTCTTGTCCATCACATCATTCTCCTAATGATTTGATCCCGTTATCAATGACATCCAATGTCCATGGTCAGGAAACCGTAACCATCTATTGATCAACGAGCTAGTCAACTAGAGGCTTACTAGGGACATGGTGTTGTCTATGTATCCACACATGTATCTGAGTTTCCTATCAATACAATTATAGCATGGATAATAAACGATTATCATGAACAAGGAAATATAATAATAACTAATTTATTATTGCCTCTAGGGTATATTTCCAACAGTCTCCCACTTGCACTAGAGTCAATAATCTAGTTCACATCACCATGTGATTAACACTCACACATCACATCGCCATGTGACCAACATCCAAAGAGTTTTACTAGTGTCGTTTAACTAGTTCACATCATCATGTGATTAAGACTCAATGAGTTCTGGAGTTTGATCATGTTTTGCTTGTGAGAGAAGTTTTAGTCAACGGGTCTGCAACATTCAGATCCGTATGTACTTCGCAATTCACTATGTCATATTGTAAATGCTGCTTCCACGCTCCACTTGGAGCTATTCCAAATGGTTGCTCCACTATACGTATCCGGTTTGCTACTCAGAGTCATTCGGATAGGTGTTAAAGCTTGCATCGTCGTAACCTTTTACGCCGAACTCTTTATCACCTCCATAATCGAGAAACATATCCTTATTCCTCTAAGGATAATTTTGACCGCTATCTGGTGATCCACTCCTTGATCACCTTTGTACCCTCTTGCCAGACATGTGGCAAGGCACACATCAAGTGCGGTACTTAGCATAGCATACTGTAGAGCCTACGTCTAAAGCATAGGGGACGACCTTCGTCCTTTCTCTCTTTTCTGCCGTGGTCGAGCTTTAAGTCTTAACTTCATACCTTACAACTCAGGCAAGAACTCCTTCTTTGACTGATCCATCTTGAACACCTTCAAGATCATGTCAAGGTATATGCTCATTTGAAAGTACCATTAAGTGGTTTTTGATCTATCCTCATAGATCCTGATGCTCAATGTTCAAGTAGCTTAATCCAGGTTTTCACTTGAAAAAACACTTTTCAAATAACCCTATATGCTTTCCAGTAATTCTACATCATTTCTTATCAACAATATGTCAACAACATATACTCATCAGAAATTCTATAGTGCTCCCACTCACTTCTTTGGAAATACAAGTTTCTCATAAACTTTGTATAAACCTAAAATCTTTGATCATCTTATCAAAGTGCATATTCCAACTCCGAGATGCTTATTCCAGTCCATGGAAGGATCGCTGGAGCTAGCATACCTTTTAGCATCCTTAGGATCGACAAAACCTTACTGATTGTATCACATACAACCTTTCCTTACGAAAACTGGTAAGGAAACTCGTTTTGACATCCATTTGCCAGATTTCATAAATGCAGCTAATGCTAACATGATTCCAACGGACTTAAGCATCGCTATGGATGACAAAATCTCATCGTAGTCAACTCCTTGAACTTGTGAAAAACTCTTCGCCACAAGTCGAGCTTCATAGACGGTGACATTACCGTCCACGTCGGTCTTCTTCTTAAAGATCCATTTATCTCAATGGCTTGCCGATCATCGGGCAAGTCCACCAAAGTCCATGCTTTGTTATGATACATGGATCCTATCTCGGATTTCATGGCTTCTAACCATTTGTCGGAATATGGGCCCACCATCGCTTCTCCATAGTTCGTAGGTTCATTGTTGTCTAGCAACATGACCTTCAAGACAGGGTCACCGTACCACTCCGAAGCAGTACGCATCCTTGTCGTCCTACGAGGTTCGGTAGTGACCTGATCCGAAACTTCATGATCACTATCATAAGCTTCTACTTCAATTGGTGTAGACGCCACAGGAACAACTTCCTGTGCCCTGCTACACACTAGTTGAAGTGGCGGTTCAATAACCTCATCAAGTCTCCACCATCCTCCCACTCAACTTTCCGAGACAAACTTTTCCTCGAGAAAGGACCCGATTCAAGAAACAATCCTTATTGCTTTCGGATCTGAATTAGGAGGTATACCCAACTGTTTTGGGTGTCCTATGACGATGCATTTTATCCGCTTTGGGTTCGAGCTTATCAACCTGAAACTTTTTCACATAAGCGTCGCAGCCCCAAACCTTTACGAAACGACAACTTAGGTTTCTCCAAACCATAGTTCAAATGGTGTCGTCTCAACGCAATTACGTGGTACCCTTTTAAAGTGAGTGCGGTTGTCTCTAATGCCTAACCCATGAATGATAGTGGTAATTCGATAAGAGACATCATGGTACGCACCATATCCAATAGGGTGCAACTATGATGTTCGGACACACCAACACACTATGGTGTTCCAAGCGGTATTAATTGTGAAACAATTTCCACAATGTCTTAATTGCATGCCAAAGCTCGTAACTCAGATACTCATCTCTATGATCATATCATAGACATTTTATCCTCTTGTCACAATGATCTTCAACTTCATTCTGAAATTACTTGAACTATTCAATAATTCAGACTTGTGTTTCATCAAGTAAATATACTCAACATCTACTCGAATCATCTGTGAAGTAAGAACATAACGATATTCACTGCATGCCTCGGCACTCATTGGACTGCACACATCAAAATGTGTTACTTCCAACAAGTTGCTTTCTTGTTCCATTTTACTGAAAACGAGGCTTTTAGTCATCTTGCCCATGTGGTATGATTTGCATGTCTCAAGTGATTCAAAATCAAGTGAGTCCAAAAGGTCCATCTGCATGGAGTTTCTTCATGCGTATACACCAATAGACATGGTTCGCATGTCTCAAACTTTTCAAAAACGAGTGAGTCCAAAGATCCATCAACATGGAGCTTCTTCATGCGTTTTATACCAATATGACTTACATGGCAGTGCCACAAGTAAGTGGTACTCTCATTACTATATTATATCTTTTGGCATGAAAATGTGTATCACTACGATCGAGATTCAATAAACCATTCCTTTAGGTGCAAGACCATTGAAGGTATTATTCAAATAAATAGAGTAACCATTATTCTCTTTAAATGAATAACCGTATTGCGATAGACATAATCCAATCATGTCTATGCTCAACGCAAACACCAAATGACAATTATTCAGGTTTAATACTAATCTTGATGGTAGAGGGAGCGTGCGATGTTTGATCACATCAAACTTGGAAACACTTCCAACACATATCGTCAGCTCACCTTTAGCTAGTCTCCGTTTATTCCGTAGCTCTTTTATTTCGAGTTACTAACACTTAGCAACCGAACCGGTATCTTAATACCCTGGTGCTACTAGGAGTACTAGTAAAGTACACATTAACATAATGTATATCCAATATACTTCCATCGACCTTGCCAGCCTTCTCATCTACCAAGTATCTAGGGTAATTCTGCTCCAGTGGTTGTTCCCCTTATTACAGAAGCACTTAGTCTCGGGTTTGGGTTCAACCTCGGGTTTCTTCATTAGAGCAGCAGCTGATTTGTTGTTTCATGAAGTATCCCTTCTTGTCCTTGCCCTTCTTGAAACTAGTGGTTTCACCAACCATCAACAATTGATGCTCCTTCTTGATTTCTACTTTTGCGGTGTCAAACATCGCGAATACTTCAAGGATCATCATATCTATCCCTGATATGTTATAGTTCATCACGAAGCTCTAGCAGCTTGGTGGCAATGACCTTGGAGAAACATCACTATCTCATCTGGAAGATCAACTCCCACTTGATTCAAGTGATTGTTGCATTCAGACAATCTGAGCACAAGCTCAACGATTGAGCTTTTCTCCCTTAGTTTGCAGGCTAAGAAAATCGTCAGAGGTCTTATACCTCTTGACCTGGGCACAAGCCTGAAATCCCAATTTCAGCCCTCGAAACATCTCATATGTTCCGCGACGTTTCGAAAACGTCTTTGGTGCCTTAACTCTAAACTGTTTAACTGAACTATCACGTAGTTATCAAAACGTGTATGTCCAATGTTCGCAACATCCACAGACGACGTTTGGGGTTCTGCACACTGAGCGGTGCATTAAGGACATAAGCTTTCTACTGATCGCATAATCGCTACTGTCAACTTTCAACTATATTTTCTCTAGGAACATATCTAAAACAGTAGAACTAAAGCGCGAGCTATGACATAATTTGCAAAGGGCTTTTGACTATGTTCAGGATAATTAAGTTCATCTAATGAACTCCCACTCAGATAGACATCCCTCTAGTCATCTAAGTGATTACATGATCCGAGTCAACTAGGCCGTGTCCGATCATCACGTGAGACGGACTAGTCATCATCGGTGAACATCTTCATGTTGATCGTATCTACTATACGACTCATGCTCGACCTTTCGGTCTCTTGTGTTCCGAGGCCATGTCTGTACATGCTAGGCTCGTCAAGTCAACCTAAGTGTTTCGCGTGTGTAAATCAGGCTTACACCCGTTGTATGTGAACGTAAGAATGTATCACACCCGATCATCACGTGGTGCTTCGAAACGACGAACTTTCGCAACGGTGCATAGTTAGGGGGAACACTTTCTTGAAATTTTAATGAGGGATCATCTTATTTACTACCGTTGTTCTAAGCAAATAAGATGCATAAACATGATAAACATCACATGCAATCAAATAGTGACATGATATGGCCAATATCATTTTGCTCCTTTTGATCTCCATCTTCGGGGCTCCATGATCATCATCGTCACCGGCATGACACCATGATCTCCATCATCATGATCTCCATCATCCTGTCTTCATGAAGTTGTCTCACCAACTATTATTTCTACTACTATGGCTACCGGTTAGCAATAAAGTAAAGTAATTACATGGCGTTGTTCAATGACACGCAGGTCATACAATAAATAAAGACAACTCCTATGGCTCCTGCCGGTTGTCATACTCATCGACATGCAAGTCGTGATTCCTATTACAAGAACATGATCAATCTCATACATCACATATCATTCATCACATTCTTCTTGGCCATATCACATCACATAGCATACCCTGCAAAAACAAGTTAGACGTCCTCTAATTGTTGTTTGCATGTTTTACGTGGCTGCTATGGGTTTCTAGCAAGAACGTTTCTTACCTACGCAAAACCACAACGTGATATGCCAATTGCTATTTACCCTTCATAAGGACCCTTTTCATCGAATCCGTTCCGACTAAAGTGGGAGAGACTGGCACCCGCTAGCCACCTTATGCACCAAGTGCATGTCAGTCGGTGGAACCTATCTCACGTAAGAGTACGTGTAAGGTCGGTCCGGGCCGCTTCATCCCACAATACCGTCGAAACAAGATTGGACTAGTAATGGTAAGCATATTGAACAAAATCAACGCACACAACTACTTTGTGTTCTACTCGTGCAAAGAATCTACGCGATAGACCTAGCTCATGATGCCACTGTTGGGGAACGTAGCAGAAATTCAAAATTTTCCTACGTGTCACCAAGATCTATCTATGCAGAAACCAGCAACGAGGGGAAGGAGAGTGCATCTACATACCCTTGTAGATTGCTAAGCAGAAGCATTCAAGAGAACGGGGTTGCAGGAGTCATACTCGTCGTGATCCAAATCACCGGAGATCCTAGTGCCGAACGGACGGCACCTCCGCGTTCAACACACGTACAGCCCGGTGACGTCTCCCATGCCTTGATCCAGCAAGGTGAGAGGGAGAGGTTGAGGAAGACTCCATCCAGCAGCAGCACAACGGCGTGGTGGTGATGGAGGAGCGTGGTAGTCCAGCAGGGCTTCGCCAAGCACCGCGAGATATGAGGAGAAAGAGAGGTAGGGCTGCGCCAACAGGAGAAGAAACTCATGTGTTGGGCTGCTCCTATGCCTCCACTATATATAGGGGGAGAGGGGGCTGCGCCCCCACCTAGGTTTCCACCCCTAGGGGGCGGTGGCCAGCCCTAGATCCCATCTGGGGGGGCGGCCAAGGGGTGGAGAGGGGGAAACTTGCCCCCCAAGCAAGGTGGGGCGCCCCCTCCCCAAACCCTAGGCGCCTTGGGCCCTTGTGGGGGGGGGGGCGCACCAGCCCACCTGGGGCTGGTCCCCTCCCACACTTGGCCCATGCAGCCCTCCGGGGCCGGTGGCCCCACTTGGTGGACCCCCAGGACCCTCCCGGTGGTCCCGGTACGTTACCGATAAAACCCGAAACTTTTCCGGTGACCAAAACAGGACTTCCCATATATAAATCTTTACCTCCGGACCATTTCGGAACTCCTTGTGACGTCCAGGATCTCATCCGGGACTCCGAACAACATTCGGTAACCACATACAAACTTCCTTTATAACCCTAGCGTCATCGAACCTTAAGTGTGTAGACCCTACAGGTTCGGGAACCATGCAGACATGACCGAGACGTTCTCCGGTCAATAACCAACAGCGGGATCTGGATACCCATGTTGGCTCCCACATGTTCCACGATGATCTCATCGGATGAACCATGATGTCAAGGACTCGATTGATCCCGTATACAATTCCCTTTGTCTAGTGGTATTGTACTTGCCCGAGATTCGATCGTCGGTATCCCGATACCTTGTTCAATCTCGTTACTGGCAAGTCTCTTTACTAGTTCCGTAACACATCATCCCGCGATCAACTCTTTGATCACATTGTGCACATTATGATGATGTCCTACCGAGTGGGCCCAGAGATACCTCTCTGTCACACGGAGTGACAAATCCCAGTCTCGATTCGTGCCAACCCAACAGACACTTTCGGAGATACCTGTGGTGCACCTTTATAGTCACCCAGTTACGTTGTGACGTTTGGTACACCCAAAGCATTCCTACGGTATCCGGGAGTTGCACAATCTCATGGTCTAAGGAAATGATACTTGACATTAGAAAAGCTTTAGCATACGAACTACGATCTTTGTGCTAGGCTTAGGATTGGGTCTTGTCCATCACATCATTCTCCTAATGATGTGATCCCGTTATCAATGACATCCAATGTCCATGGTCAGGAAACCGTAACCATCTATTGATCAACGAGCTAGTCAACTAGAGGCTTACTAGGGACATGGTGTTGTCTATGTATCCACACATGTATCTGAGTTTCCTATCAATACAATTATAGCATGGATAATAAACGATTATCATGAACAAGGAAATATAATAATAACTAATTTATTATTGCCTCTAGGGCATATTTCCAACATTAAGGAGACACAAAAGTTCAAGCTTGGGGATGCCCAAGGCACCCCAAGATAATATTTCAAGAAGTCTCAAGCATCTAAGCTTGAGGATGCCCCGGTAGGCATCCCACCTTTCTTCTTCAACAACCATCGGTTAGTATCGGTTGAACCTAAGTTTTTGCTTCTTCACATGAGTTGTGCTATCCTTGCATTGTCATTTTATTTTGTTTTGCTTTCTGTTTGAATACAATACCAAGATCTGAAATTCTTTAATGAGAGAGAGTCTTCGCATAGTTACATGATTATTTAGCTACTCATTGATCTTCACTTATATCTTTTCGGAGTAGTTTATCATTTACTCGTGTGCTTCACTTATATCCTATGAGTAAATGGTTGAATGAGTTGAATGTCATAAATCTGAAATTATATATGTCTCATTTTCTCATCCCATGGGGAGTTATGACTTCACGTCTAAAAAGTAGAGGTTGTAAATTTATTAAAGGTTAGCAAGCATTGTATTGGTCATTTGAACAATTCATGAAAGAATATTGAAGGAAGAGAGATTCCACATATAAATACACTATCCTAGACATCTTTTATAATTGGGAGCACTCATTAAGTATGACATGCTAAAGAGTTGATGTTGGACAAGGAAGACAACGTAATGGTTTATGTTTTCCGACATCTCAGTTAAAGTATATTGTCATGGATCATTCAAACATGTTGAGCTTGCCTTTCCCCCTCATGCTAGCCAAAATTCCTTGCACCAATTAGAGATACTACTTGTGCTTCCAAATATCCTTAAACCCAGTTTTTCCATGAGAGTCCTTCAAGTAAGTTTTCATCGGTGCAAGCAATAAAAATTGCTCTCTAAACATGTATGATCTTTTGGTGTGAAGAAAATAGCTTTATATGATCTTGTTATGGAAGCAATAAAAGCGACGGACTGCATAATAAAGGTCCATATACAAGTGCAATATAAAGTGACGTTCATTCGCATTAAGATTTTGTGCATCCAACCCTAAAAGTGCATGACAACCTCTGCTTCCCTCTGCGAAGGGCCTATCTTTTAGTTTATGTCTTTTACTTTATGCAAGAGTCAAGGTGATCTTCACCTTTCCCTTTTTCATTTTATCCTTTGGCAAGCACTTTGTGTTGGGGTGATCCTGATATATATATCCAATTGGATGTAAGTAAGCATGAACAATTATTGTTGACATCACCCAAAGGTGAATACGTTGGGAGGCAACACTATAAGCCCCTATCTTTCTCAGTGTTCGATTGAAAATCCATAACCATTAGTATTGCGTGAGTGTTAGCAATTGTAGAAGACTATATGATAGTTGAGTATGTGGAGTTTGCTATTCCTGAAAATAAGATGAATTGCAATTGTTTGATGACTGAGAATGAAGTTTGCTAGTTTTCAAGAAATTTTATGGTCTATGCTTTGACATGTGAATTGCTTGTTACTTTATCGTGAGAAGTTTTATGAGATGAACTACTGTTATGACATATTATCATGCTAGAAAAGGTGATTGAAATTATCATTGATCATACTTGTGCACCTTCTAGCATTCACGCTTCATAAATTCTTTCTTTTATCATTTACCTACTCGAGGACGAGTAGGAATTAAGCTTGGGGATGCTGATACATCTCCAATGTATCTATAGTTTATGAAGCATTCATGCTATTTTATTATCTGTTTTGAATGATTATGGGCTTTATTATACACTTTTATATTACTTTTGGGACTAACCTTTAACCGGAGGCCTAGCCCATATTGCTGTTTTATTGCATGTTTTAGTATTTCAAAGAAAAGGAATATCAAACGGAGTCCAAACGGAATGAAACCTTCGGCAACGTGATTTTTTGGAAGAATATGATCCTGGAGACTTGGAGTTCACGTCAGAAGATCCTCGAGGCAGCCACGAGATAGGAGGGCGCCCCCCTGTCTCGTGGGCCCCTCGAGCACCTTCCGACTGACTTCTTTCGCCTATATAAGCCTACGTACCCTAAAAACATCGAATATCAAGATAGATCGGGAGTTCCGCCGCCGCAAGCCTCTGTAGCCGCCAAAAACCTCTCGGGAGTCTATTCCGGCACCCTGCCGCAGGGGGAACCCATCACCGGTGGCCATCTTCATCATCCCGGCGCTATCCATGACGAGGAGGGAGTAGTTCACCCTCGGGGCTGAGGGTATGTACCAATAGCTATGTGTTTGATCTCTCTCTCTCTCGTGTTCTCTCTATGGCACGATCTTGATGTATCGTGAGCTTTGCTATTGTAGTTGGATCTTATAATGTTTCTCCCCCTCTACTCTCTTGTGATGAATTGAGTTTCCCTCTTCAAGTTGACTTATCGGATTGAGTCTTTATTTGAGAACACTTGATGTATGTCTTGCCGTGTTTATCTGTGGTGACAATGAGATATCACGTGCCACTTGATGTATGTTTTGGTGACCAACTTGCGGGTTCCGCCCATGAACCTATGCATAGGGGTTGGCACATGTTTTTTTGACTCTTTGGTAGAAACTTTGGGGCACTCTTTGAAGTACTTTTATGTTGGTTGGATGAATCTGAGATTGTGTGATGCATATTGTATAATCATGCCCACGGATACTTGAGTTGACAATGGAGTATCTAGGTGACATTAGGGTTTTGGTTGATTTGTGTCTTAAGGTGTTATTCTAGTACGAACTCTTTAATAGATCGACCTGAAAGAATAACTTTGAGGTGGTTCCGTACCCTACCATAATCTCTACGTTTGTTCTCCGCTATTAGTGGCTTTGGAGTGACTCTTTGTTGCATGTTGGGGGATTGTTATATGATCTATCTATGTTATTATTATTGAGAGAACTTGCACTAGTGAAAGTATGAACCCTAGGCCTTGTTTCCCATCATTGCAATACCGTTTACGCTCACTTTTATCATTAGTTACCTTGCTATTTTTATTATTTCAGATTACAAATACCTATATCTACTATCCATATTGCACTTGTATCACCATCTCTTCGCCGAACTAGTGCACCTATACAATTTACCATTGTATTGGGTGTGTTGGGGACACAAGAGACTCTTTGTTATTTGGTTGCAGGGTTGTTTGAGAGAGACCATCTTGATCCTATGCCTCCCACGGATTGATAAACCTTAGGTCATCCACTTGAGGGAACTTTGCTACTGTCCTACAAACCTGTGCACTTGCAGGCCCAACAACGTCTACAAGAAGAAGGTTGTGTAGTAGACATCAAGCTCTTTTCTGGCGTCGTTGCCGGGGAGGCTAGGTAAGCGGCACTCACTCACACCCTGTCAACTAAGCTCTTTTCTGGCGCCATTGCTGGGGAGGTGAGTGCTTGAAGGTATATCTTTAGATCTTGCAATTGAATCTTTTTGTTTCTTGTTTTATCACTAGTTTAGTTTATAAAAGAAAACTACAAAAAAATGGAGTTAAGTTTGTCTCATACGGTTCATATTTTTAATATCTTTCGTGAGTATGATGGAAAGGAAAATTGTGCTCAAGTGCTTGGAGAAGAATGCATTAAAATGTTTGGTACTAGATCTTTGTATGATAAGCATGATTGCAATGTTGTTAGTTTGAATTCCTTGAATATCCGTGATGCTAATGATATGCAAAGCCACAAGCTTGGGGAAGCTATGTTTGATGAATATGATACTTTTAGTCCCCCAAGTTTTGATGAGAATATTTATTATGATGAAAGCATGCCTCCTATTTATGATGGTTGTATTGATGAAAGTGGGTTTGGAAGAGTGTCAACTTTAGAAAGTAGTGATCCCACTATTTTGGAGGATGTTGAGTTTTATTGCGATGAATACGAAAGTGGATTTGGAAGAGTGTCAACTTTATTTAGTGATTCCACTATCTTAGGAGAGGTTTCAATCGATTATGATGAGAACGAAGTTGCTACTTATGATGATTATTGTGATGAAACTTATGCTATAAAAAGTAGTGATGATTATATTTACAAATCTTGTCATGATTGTGATTACCCTTTTTCTGAACATTACTCTTTTAATGTGGAAACAATTTTTAGTGTTCAAGTCTCTTATGATACTCCCAATATTCCGAATGAGAAGAATTTTGCTTATGCGGAGAGTAGTAAATCTTCTATGCTTGTAGATCATGAAAAGAATGCTTTAGGTGCTGGTTATATTGTTGAATTCATTCATGATGCTACTGAAAATTATTATGAGGGAGGAATATATGCTTGTAGGAATTGCAATAATGTCAAGTTTCCTCTCTATGTGCTTAAAATCTTGAAGTTACGCTTGTTTTGCCCCCGTATGCTAGTTGATTATTGTTCCCATAAGTTGTTTGCTCACAAAATCCCTATGCATAGGAAGTGGGTTAGACTTAAATGTGCTAGTCATATGCTTCATGATGCTCCCGTTATGTTTCAATTCTTATCTTTTATGTGAGCATCATTGTCATCATCATGCCTAGCTAGAAAGGCATTAAAGAAAAGCGCTTGTTGGGGGACAACCCAATATTTATCCTTACTGTTTTTGTGTGTCCACATGATTATGCTACTCTAGTAATCATGTGATTCCTCGTGTAATAGCTATAACATAGGGTGATATAGGACTAGCTCCAGTTCATCAATGTAATGTAGGCATGTATTCCGAAAATAGTCATGCGTGCTTATGGAAAAGAACTTGCATGACATCTTTTGTCCTACCCTCCCGTGGCAGCGGGGTCCTAGAGGAAACTAAGGGATATTAAGGCCTCCTTTTAATAGAGAACCAGAACAAAGCATTAGCACATAGTGAATACATGAACTCCTCAAACTACGGTCATCACCGAGAAGTATCCCGATTATTATCACTTCGGGGTTGTCGGATCATAACACATAATAGGTGACTATAGACTTGCAAGATAGGATCAAGAACACACATATATTCATGAAAACATAATAGGTTCAGATCTGAAATCATGGCACTCGGGCCCTAGTGACAAGCATTAAGCATAGCAAAGTCATAGCAACATCAATCTCAGAACATAGTGGATACTAGGGATCAAACCCTAACAAAACTAACTTGATTACATGGTAAATCTCATCCAACCCATCACCGTCCATCAAGCCTACGATGGAATTACTCACGCACGGCGGTGAGCATCATGAAATTGGTGATGGGGGATGGTTGATGATGACGACAGTGACGAATCCCCCTCTCCGGAGCCCCGAACGGACTCCAGATCAGCCCTCCCGAGAGAGATTAGGGCTTGGCGGCGGCTCCGTGTCGTAAAACACGATGAAACTTTCTCTCTGATTTTTTTCTCCCCGAACGTGAATATATGGAGTTGGAGTTGAGGTCGGTGGAGGTCCAGGGGGGGCACGAGATAGGAGGGCACGCCCTACAGGGGGGCGTGCCCCCCTGTCTCGTGGACAGTCCCTGGGCCCCCTGGTGTATTCTTATTAATTCCAAAAAAGTGCCTCCGTGGATTTTCAGGACATTCCAAGAACTTTTCTTTTCTACACATAAAACAACATCATGGCAGTTCTGCTGAAAACAGCATTAGTCCGGGTTAGTTTCATTCAAATCATGCAAGTTAGAGTCCAAAACAAGGGCAAAAGTGTTTGGAAAAGTAGATATGTTGGAGACGTATCAACTCCCCCAAGCTTAAACCTTTGCTTGTCCTCAAGCAATTCAGTTGATAAACTGAAGTGATAAAGAAAAACTTTTACAAACTCTATTTGCTCTTCTTGTTGTAACATGAAAAGCCAGCATTCAAGTTTCAGCAAATATTATGAACTAACCATACTCACAATAACACTTAGGTCTCACAATTACTCATATCAATAGCATAATCACCTAGCGAGCTATAATAATAAAACTCGAATGACAACACTTTCTCAAAACAATCATAACATGATATAACAAAATGGTATCTCGCTAGCCCTTTCTGAGACTGCAAAACATAAATGCAGAGCACCTTTAAAGATCAAAGACTGACTCAACATTGTAATTCATGGTAAAAGAGATCCAGTCAAGTCATACCCAATATAAACCAATGGTAATGAATGCAAATGACAGTGTGCTCTCCAGCGGGTGCTTTTTAATAAGAAGGGTGATGACTCAATATAAAAGTAAATAGATAGGCCCTTCGCAGAGGGAAGCAGGGATTTGTAGAGGTGCCAGAGCTCGATTTTAAAATAGAGATTGAATAACATTTTGACCGGCATACTTTCGCTGTCAACGCAACAACTATGAGATGGCTGTATCTTCCATACTACATGCATTATAGGCAGTTCCCAAACAGAATGGTAAAGGTTTATACTCCCCCAACCACCAACAAGCATCAATCCATGGCTTGCTCGAAACAACGAGTGCCTCCAACTAACAATAGCCCTGGGGGAGTTTTGTTTAATTATTTTGATTTGCTTTGATCTTTTTGGATCATGGGACTAGGCATCCCGGTTACTAGCCCTTTCTCGTGAATGAGGAGCGGAGTCCACTCCTCTTGAGAATAACCCACCTAGCATGGAAGATATAGGCAGCCCTAGTTGTAACATGAGCTGCTCGAGCATACAAAACAGAATTTCATTTGAAGGTTTGGAGTTTGGCACATACAAATTTACTTGGAATGGCTGGTAAATACCACATATAGGAAGGTATAGTGGACTCATATGGAACAACTTTGGGGTTTAAGGAGTTTGGATGCACAAGCAGTATTCCCGCTTAGTACAGGTGAAGGCTAGCAAAAGACTGGGAAGCGACCAACTGAGAGAGCGACAACAGTCATAAACATGCATTAAAATTAATTCACACCGAATACAAGCATGAGTAGGATATAATCCACCATGAACATAAATATCATGAAGGCTATGTTGATTTGATTCAACTACATGCGTGAACATGTGCCAAGTCGAGTCACTCAATTCATTCAAAGGAGGATACCATCCCATCATATCACATCATAATCATTCTAATAGCATGTTGGCACGCAAGGTAAACCATTATAACTCATAGCTAATCAAGCATGGCACAAGCAACTATAATCTCTAAATGTCATTGCAAATATGTTTACTTCATAATAAGCTGACTCAGAAACGATGAACTCATCATATTTACAAAAACAAGAGAGGTCGAGTTCATACCAGCTTTTCTCATCCCAATAAGTCCATCATATATCGTCATTATTGCCTTTCACTTGCACGACCGAACGATGTGTATAATAATAAGAGTGCACGTGCATTGGACTAATCTGGAATCTGCAAGCATTAAACTCAAGAGAGAAGACAAGTAATATGGCCTCTAAATTAAATAAACAATCATGCATATAAGAGCCACCAAGCATTTTCAATATAGTCTTCTCGACCCCCAAAAGAAGGAAAATAAAACTATTTACACGGGAAAGCTCCTAACAAGTAAAAGAAGAATAAGAAATCTTTTTGGGTTTTCATTTTAATTCCACTACAAATGGAAATTAAACTAACTAATTTTGTTTGGTTTTTCTTAAGGTTTATCAAACACACAAGAAGAAAACTAGAAAAAGAAATTTAAACTAGCATGGATAATACAATGAAAGAGTATGAGCACCGACGACTAGTGTGTGAACATTAAACCCGGGCATGGGCACCCCGGCCCGATGACCCGGCCCGAGCCCGGCCTGAAAAACCCGGGCCGGGTCGGGCCGGGCTTGACATTCGGGCCGGGCTCGGGCTTTGTTTTGCAGCCCGAAAGATAGTTCGGGCCAGGCTCGGGCTTCAATTTTCCCGTATTTCGGGCCGGGCTTTCGGGCTTCGGGTCGGGCTTGCACGTGCACGTACTAGAAAATAGCATTCGAGTCGGGCTTTTGGGCTTCGGGCTTGACTTCGGGCCGAGCTCGGGCTTGAAAATATGGAGTATTTCGGGCTTCGGGGCGGGCTCGGGCTTGAGAAATGAAGGTCAGGCTTTTACAAGCCCGGCCCGAAACCCGGCCCGGCCCGACGTTTGCCCAGGTTTAGTGAACATGAATGTAAAGTCGGTGAGAAATACATACTCCCTCAATCTTAGGCTTTTGGCCTGAGTTGGTCTAGTACCAAGGACCGCCGCTACTCTCCCCGGTGTAATGGGAGGTATAATCAGGATACCACTGGCTGGTCATCTCCGGATCCCACTGGACAGATGATGCACGATAAGGGTCCAGCTCAGATTCCGGCTCAGGTTCAGGTTCTGGAGTAAACGCTTGGGCTCGATGATTGTTCACCGCTTCCGGTGTGACAAGAAAATTTTATGCAAGCAAATCAAACAACAGAGGCGCAGGCAAAATAATAATCTCAATGTGCTTCTTATTAAATCTAAGTTTATACAAGAGCATCTTATCTTCGTTGTCAACAATAAACTTGTGTGTTACCATGCTCTTGTAATCTAAAATGTGAGGAGGAATTTTATCTCCTCTTTCTCATGGTGCCTAATGGGTATCTGAAAATATTTAGCAAGACGTGCAGCATAAATACCTCCAAATATGGGGCCTTTTGTACGATTCAGGGCTAGCCGTTTAGCAACGACGGCACCCATACTAAAAGTATTGTCTCCAAGCAAGGCATGTTGAAGAATGATAATATCAGGAACGCTCAAGTTTCCACTATTTCCACGACCAATCAAGCATCTACTAGCAAATATGGCAAGGTAGCGTAAAACAGGAAAGTGTATGCTAGAGACTTTTGCCTCGGAGCCCTTCTTTGGCTCCTCTACAGCTATAGTATTAACAAAGCCACCCACATCTTCACGATGGGGTTCCTCTAATTCCCCCTCATAAGGTATCCTACACACTGCGCAAAAATTACGTAAAGACATTTCTTTGAATTCGTCATATAAATGAAATGATACTGCAGGCGGTGACTTCTTAGGATAATAATAAAAGTTTTGCACGAAAGTATTGGTGAGTAAGAGATACTGATCGATTCGGTCGTTCATGAAACCGGTGAGGCCTGCAGTCTTGATCAAAGCATAAAAATCTTCATGAATTCCAGCTTCTTTCAAGAAATCCTCACATGGTCATTCACACGACCGTACTTCCGCTAAGCGAGGAAGATTATACTTGGCTTTTTCCTTCTCTTTGGCTTGTTTTTCCTGAGAGCTTTGGCTAGAAGAGCCCTTCAAAAACCTCCTTAACATTTTCTGAAAATTTCTGAAATTTTAGTAACTTCAAAATAAAAGTGAATAAAACTAAACAAGATTGGTAGCAACCACTCCTACAAGTGCCTAGAGCCTATATCATGCATCGGAATTGCTTGGGACCTCAAAAAATTAACATGCAAGCTCAAGAACATGGTCACCTATGCAGCAAAAATTTGCAATGAATAAAGCACTAGAATAAAAACTAATTGGACCAATGGAGGAGTCACATACCAAGCAACAATCTCGCAAAGCAGTTTTGTAAATGGAGCTTTGAGCAAGGAGATCGAAAATCGCAGCAAAATGAGCTAGAACTCGTGCTTGAGCTGGATGGGGATTTTTTTGGGTAGAAGATGAAGTGTGTGGGTGCTGGCATAAGTGGAGGGGGCCACCAGGGGCCCACGAGACAGGGGGCGCGCCCTATAGGGGGGGGGCGCGCCATCCACTCTCGTGGCCTGGTGCTTGCCCCTCCTGCAGTGTTTTCAGTGCCTAAAATCCTCAAATATTCCAGAAAAATCATACTAAATTTGCAGGGCATTTGGAGCACTTTTATTTTCGGGATATTTTTTTAATGCACCGATAATTCAGAAAATAGACAGATAATACTATTTTTGCTTTATTTATTCTAAATAACAGAAAGTAAAAAGTGGGTACAGAAGGTTGTGCCTTCTAGTTTCATCCATCTCGTGTGAATCCACTAACAAGGTTGATCAAGTCTTGTTAACAAACTCATTCCGAATAACACGGAACCGGAGAAATTTTGAATAACACTAAGTTACCTCAACGGGGATATGAAAATCCCCAACAATAAGAATATCATACTTTTTCTTGACAGTAGGAAGAGGAAATTTAAAACCTCCAATAATAATAGTTGGAACTTTTCCAATAGAATTGATGCTATGAACTGGAGATTGTTTCCTCGGAAAGTGTACAGTATGCTCATTACCATTAACATGAAAAGTGACATTGCCTTTGTTGCAATCAATAACAGCCCCTGCAGTATTAAGGAAAGGTCTACCAAGGATAATAGACATACTATCGTCCTCGGGAATATCAAGAATAACAAAGTCTGTTAAGATAGTGACATTTGCAACCACAACAGGCACATCCTCACAAATACCGACAGGTATAGTAGTTGATTTATCGGCCATTTGCAAAGATATCTCAGTAGGTGTCAACTTATTCAATTCAAGTCTACGATATAAAGAGAGAGGCATAACACTAACACCGGCTCCAAGATCACATAAAGCAGTTCTAACATAATTTCTTTTAGTAGAGCATGGTATAGTTGGCACACCCAGATCTCCAAGTTTCTTTGGTATTCCACCCTTAAAAGTGTAATTAGCAAGCATGGTGGAAATTTCAGCTTCCGGTATCTTTCTTTTATTTGTGATGATATCCTTCATATACTTAGCATAAGGATTTACTTTCAGCATATCAGTTAAGTGCATACGTAAGAAAATAGGTCTAATCATTTTAGCAAAGAGCTCAAAATCCTCATCATCCTTTGTCTTGGATGGTTTAGGAGGAAAGGGCATGGGTTTCTGAACCCATGGTTCTCTTTCTTTACCATGCTTCCTAGCAACAAAATCTCTCTTATCATAACATTGATTCTTTGATTATGGGTTATCAAGATCAACAGCAGGTTCAATTTCTACATCATTGTTTTTGCTAGGTTGAGCATCAAATGAACATTATCATTAACATTATCACTAGGTTCATGTTCATCACCTGATTGAGTTTCAGCATCAGAGATAGAAATATCATTGGGATTCTCAGGTGTGTCTACAGTAGGTTCACTAGAAGCATGCAAAGTTCTATCATTTTTCTTTTTCTTCTTTTTAGAAGAACTAGGTGCCTCTAGATTATTTCTCTGAGAATCTTGCTCGATTCTCTTAGGGTGGCCTTCAGGATACAAAGGTTCCTAAGTCATTCTACCAGTTCTAGTAACCACTCTAACAACAAAGTCATTTTTATTATTTAATTCATCAAGCAAATCATTTTGAGCTTTGATTACTTACTCAGCTTGAGTAGCAACCATAGAAGCATATTTGCTAATGAGTTTGAGTTCATCTTTAGCTCTAGCTATATTATCGCCTACGCGTCCTATCTCAAAAGCATTATTCTTTAACTCTCTACTAACATAAGCATTAAAACTTTCTTGTCTAGCCATAAAGTCATCAAATTCATCTAAGCATGGGCTATGAAATTTAGTAGAGGGGGTTTCAACTTTATCATATCTATAGAGAGAATTTACCTTTACTACCTGTGTCGGGTTATCAAGACAATATGGTTCTTCAACAGGCGGTATATTAAGACCATGTATTTCTTCAATAGGAGGTAAATTCTTAACATGTTCAGCTTTAATACCTTTTTCTTTCATTGATTTCTTTGCCTCTTGCATATCTTCAGGACTGAGAAATAAAATGCCTCTCTTCTTCGGAGTGGGTTTAGGAATAGGCTCAGGAGATGGCTCAATTGGTTCAGGAATTACTTCAGGAATTGGCTCAGGAAGGGTCCAATTATTTTCATTAGTCAACATATTATTCAATAGTATTTCAGCTTCGTCGACTGTTCTTTCCCTGAAAACACAACCAGCACAACTATCCAAGTAGTCCTTGGAAGCATCAGTTAGTCCATTATAAAAGATATCAAGTATTTCATTTTTCTTGAGAGGATGATCAGGCAAAGCATTAAGTAACCGGAGAAGCCTCCCCCAAGCTTGTGGGCGACTCTCTTCTTTGATTTGCACAAAATTATATATTTCCCACAAGGCAGCTTGTTTCTTATGAGCAGAGAAATATTTAGCAGAGAAGTAATAAATCATATCCTGGGGACTACGCACACAACCAGGAGCAAGAGAATTATACCAAGTCTTAGCATCACCCTTTAATGAGAACAGAAAAATCTTAAGGATATAAAAATAGCAAGACCTTTCATCATTAGTAAATAGGGTAGCTATATCATTCAACTTGGTAAAATGTGCCACAACAGTTTCAGATTCAAGGCCATAAAAAGGATCAGATTCAACTAAAGTAATAATCTCAGGATCAACAGAGAATTCATAATCCTTATCAGTAACACAGATAGGTGAAGTAGAAAAAGCAGGGTCAGGTTTCGTTCTAGCATTAAGAGACTGATGCTTCCATTTAACTAATAATTTCTTAAGATCATATCTATCATTGCAAGCAAAGATTTTCCTAGCAGCTTCTTCATTCATAACATAACCCTTAGGAACAACAGGCAATACATAATCATTGGGAGAACCTTCATCATCACTATCATCAATAATAGGTTCTTCAGTAATTTCATTCCCCCTAACTCTAGCAAGTTGTTCATCAAGAAATTCACCTAATGGCAAAGTAGTATCACGCATAGAAGTAGTTTCATCATGCATAGCAGAAGTGGCATCATCAATAACATGCGACATATCAGAATTCATAGCAGTAGCAGGTTTAGGTGTCGCAAGTCTACTAATAACGGAAGGAGAATCTAGTGCAGAGCTAGATGGCAGTTCCTTACCTCCCCTCATAGTTGAGGGCAAAATAGTAGTTCGGCCGTCTTTCAAGTTCTTCATAGTGATCAACAGATATAAATCCCAAGTGACTCAGAGAATAGAGCTATGCTCCCCGGCAACAGCGCCAGAAATTAGTCTTGATAACCCACAAGTGTAGGGGATCGCAACAACTTTCGAGGGTAAAGTATTCAACCCAAATTTATTGATTCGACACAAGGGGAGCCAAAGAATATTCTTGAGTATTAGCAGTTGAGTTGTCAATTCAACCACACCTGGATAACTTAGTATCTGCAGCAAAGTATTTAGTAGCAAAAGTGGTATGGTAATAAAGGTAACAGTAGCAAAATTAAAGATAAATGTTTTTGGGTTTTTGTAGTAGTTGTAACAATAGCAACGGAAAAGTAAATAAGCGAAAAAAAATATATGAAAAGCTCGTAGGCAATGAATCAGTGATGGATAATTATGCCGGATGCGATTCCTCATGTAGTAGCTATAACATAGGGTGATATAGAACTAGTTCCAGTTCATCAATGTAATGTAGGCATGTATTCCGAAAATAGTCATATGTGCTTATGGAAAAGAACTTGCATGACATCTTTTGTCCTACCCTCCCGTGGCAGCGGGATCCTAGCGGAAACTAAGGGATATTAAGGCCTCCTTTTAATAGAGAACCGGAACAAAGCATTAGCACATAGTGAATACATGAACTCCTCAAACTACGGTCATCACCGAGAAGTATCCCGATTATTGTCACTTCGGGGTTGTCGGATCATAACACATAATAGGTGATTATAGACTTGCAAGATAGGATCAAGAACACACATATATTCATGAAAACATAATAGGTTCAGATCTGAAATCATGACACTCGGGCCCTAGTGACAAGCATTAAGCATAGCAAAGTCACAGCAACATCAATCTCAGAACATAGTGGATACTAGGGATCAAACCCTAACAAAACTAACTTGATTACATGGTAAATCTCATCCAACCCATCACCGTCCATCAAGCCTACGATGGAATTACTCACGCATGGCGGTGAACATCATGAAATTGGTGATGGAGGATGGTTGATGATGACGACGGCGACGAATCCCCCTCTCCGGAGCCCCGAACGGACTCCAGATCAACCCTCCCGAGAGAGATTAGGGCTTGGCGGCGGCTCCGTGTCATAAAACATGATGAAACTTTCTCTCTGATTTTTTTCTCCCAGAACGTGAATATATGGAGTTGGAGTTGAGGTCGGTGGAGGTCCAGGGGGCCCACGAGATAGAAGGGCAGGCCCTACAGGGGGGGCCTGTCTCGTGGACAGGCCCTGGGCCCCCTGGTGTATTTCTTTCGCCCAGAAATTCTTATTAATTCCAAAAAGTGCCTCCATGGATTTTCAGGACATTTTGAGAACTTTTCTTTTCTACACATAAAACAACAGCATGGTAGTTCTGCTGAAAACATCGTTAGTCCGGGTTAGTTTCATTCAAATCATGCAACTTAGAGTCCAAAACAAGGGCAAAAGTGTTTGGAAAAGTAGATACGTTGGAGACGTATCAGGGAGCAATCTAGTAGTCTTCATCAAGCCAACGCAATCAAGAAAGGTGGTCCAACTTGAGGAAGTCAAGATCGTCTACATCTAGCTCAAGTGGACTTTGTGCAAGGCAAAGGTTTGGCCTTGATAGGTTCTCTATTTTACCGGTATCATAGTGGTAATTTGGAGACCGGGTTATAGGATCGGTTGCCGTACTATCAAGGGGGGCTCTCAAGTGAGTAGCTTGATCGTATCGTTCGTAGAGAGCTCAAACCATTGCATGCTTGCATCATCTTTCTTGGTTCTTGTTTGGTTTTCTCCTTGTGATATTTGGAGCTTATGGTCATCTTCTTGACAAGCTCGAGTTCATCGAAAACAGAGTTCACATGCTTCTTCTATTGCATTTTCGGTGTTGGAGGTTTTACCGGTCTTATTCGAGGAAGGGTTCTCACCATTTTCCTATGGGAATTTTCTAATTTCCTTATTATTGTTATTTCTATAAATATTGTGTTAGCCCTTTTCGCTAGCTTTCCAACAAACTTGGTTTCGTTGAATTCATAGTCTGTTTGCAGAAGTTGTGTCAGTTTTGGTGTCCTTAAAAAGGCTGCAGCGGTACTACTGCTCACGGGAGCGGTACTACCACCTGGAGGGGATGTATTTTTTTACTACCGCTCTTGGGAGCGGTACTACCATGGCTACTTCCACTCCGGACCAAAAACTCGTCATAAGTCCAGCGGTAGTAGGCACGGATGTATTTTTTTAGTACCGCTCCTAAGCAGTAGTACCGCTACCTTTAGCAGTAGTACTGCTACCCCTAGCTGTAGTACCATGAGGACGAGCGGTAGTATCGTTCCGACGGTTCTACCGGCCTTTTGCCTCCTCGCTGTTGTTTTTCAAAGGGCTTCCACCGACCTAGCGGTAGTACTGCTCCCATGAGCGATAGTACCGCTCTATGCGGGCTGTGAGCATAACGGTTGGATTTTTCCCCGCATATAAAATGGGGTCTTCTTCCCCAATGAACCTTATCCTTTGAGCTCATGTTCTTCCCCCATTGTTGATCTTCTTCGAGCTTGCTATCTCTCAATCCCTCCATGGATTCTTGCTAGTTTTGGGGGGAAAAGAGAGAAGAGATCTAGATCCACATTTCCACCAATCACTTTCTCCTCTATGTGAGGGGAACCCCTTGGATCTAAATCTTGGAGTTCTCGGTGTTCTCGTTGTTATTCCTCTCATTTTCTTCCCTAGCATTAGTTGCTTTGGTGGGATTTGAGAGAGAAGAACTTGGGCACTCCGTGTGCCCTTGCCATTGCATTTGGTGCATCGGTTTGAGTTCTCCACGGTGATACGTGGAAGTTACAAGTTGAGAAGCTTATTACTCTTGGGAGCTTGGTGATACGTCTCCAACGTATCTATAATTTATGAAGTATTCATGCCATGTTTACAATAGTTTTATATGATTTTGGTATGATTTGATTAGAACTAACCCAGACTAACGCTGTTTTCAGCAGAACTACCGTGGTGTTGTTTTTGTGCAGAAATAAAAGTTCTCCGAATGCGCTAAAAATCAACGGAGATTTTTTGGGGAAAATATAAAAAATACTAGAACAAAAATCTACCGGAGGGGAGCCCCATGGGCTCCACGAGGGTGGGGGGCGCCCACCCCCCTAGGGCGTGCCCCTGTGCCTCGTGGACTCCCTGTGGGGCCCCTTGACTTATCCTCAATGCCAACCTCTTCTATAAATACCCAAACCTCTAGAAAATAACCTAGATCGGAAGTTCCGCCACCACAAGCCTCTGTAGCCACGAGAAACCAATCTAGGCCCTCTCTTGCACCTTGCCGGAGGGGGCCATCAATACCGGAGGCCATGGGGAAGGATCTCAGAGGGGCCATCATCGCCATGAAGGCCAAGGACCAGAGGGGGAACCTCTCCCCATCCATGGGGAGGCCATGGAGGAGGAAGCACAAGGGGGAGAACTTCTCCTCCTCTCTCTTGGTGGCGCCGGAGTGCCATCAGGAGGGGAATCATTGCCACGGTGATCATCTTCATCAACATCACCATCATCATCACCATCATCATCTCTTTTACACGGTCCACTCTCCCGCACCCCGCTATAATCCCTACTTGAACATGGTGCTTTATGCCACATATTATGATCCAATGATGTGTTGCCATCTTATGATGTTTTGAGTAGATATCCTTTCTCTTTGGGTTGATTGATGATCTAGATTGGTATGAGTTGTATGATTTATTTTGGTGCTGTCCTATTGTGCCCTCCGTGTCGCGCAAGCGTGAGGGATTCCCGTTGTACGGTGTTGCAAGATGTCCATGGTTTACTTATTGTCTGCGTTGCTTGAGTGACAGAAGCATAAACACGGATAAGTGGGTCACGGCGTATGGGAATAAAGGGGACTTGATATGTTAATGCTATGGTTGGGTTACCTTAATGATCTTTAGTAGTTGCAGATGCTTGCTAGAGTTCCAATCATAAGTGCATATGATCCAAGAAGAGAAAGTATGTTAGCTTATGCCTCTCCCTCATATGAAATTGCAATGACGACCACTGGTCTTGTTAACAATTGCCTAGGATAATTCCGCACACCGACCCATCATTATTCCACACTCGCTATTTAAATATTTAGTAATATATTCTAAATTTATGATAACAGCACCTACTTTTATATTTTAGCTCTTCGATATCATGAAAAGTTATCCTCTTCATACCCACAACGTAGTTTTATTTCTCATTTCTAGTTGGAAGCAAACGTTCGGTGTACGTAGAGTCGTATCAGTGGCAGATAGGACTTTAGAGAATATTGATCTTGCCTTTAGCTCCTTGTGGGTTCGACACTCCATGCTTATCACTTCCACCTTTGGAAATTGCTACGATGATTCCCTGCACTTGGGGATTATCACTTGGTACCCTTGAGCTTGTTCCTCTTGGGTGCTTGGGCGCCCTAGACGGTTGGTGGTGTTCGGAGCTCAATCATTGTGGTGTAAAGCTCCAGGCAAGCATTGGGGTCTCCAATTATGCTGTGGAGATTGCCCCGAGCAATTTGACGGGTACCAGTTACCGCCCCCAAGGGTGCCAGAGTGTACGGGTTCGGCGACCGCCCCCAAGGGTTGCTATTTGTACTGGTTTGGTGACCGCCCTCAAGGGTCCCTTATTGGAATAACGACATCTTGCATTGTGCGAGGGCGTGAGGAGATTACGGTGGCCCTAGTGGCTTCTTGGGGAGCATTGTGCCTCCACACCGCTCCAAATGGAGATTAGCATCCGCAAGGGCGTGAACTTCGGGATACGTCGTCGTCTCCGCATGCCTCGGTTATCTCTTACCCGAGCCCTTTACTTATGCACTTTACTTTGTGATAGCCATATTGTTTCTTGTCATATATCTTGTTATCACTTAGTTGTTTATCTTGCTTAGCATAAGTTGTTGGTGCACATAGGTGAGCCTAGTTGTTGTAGGTTTTGTGCTTGACAAATTAATCACTAGGTTTATTCCGCATTTGTTCAAGCCTAAACCGTAATTATTTTAAAGCGCCTATTCAACCCCCCCCCCCAGGCGACATCCTCGATCTTTCATTTGGTATCAGAGCCTCATCTCTCTTTATAGGGCTTAACCACCTAGATATTAAGGATGTCGACTAGGGGTGTAGGATTCTCTCACACTTAGTTTCAATGGCACAAATTTTGATGTTTGGGTAATTCGCATGCTTAATCTCTTTAGGGTCATGGACCCAAATTTAGAGTGAATTGTAGATATGCGTTTTTCTCCTCCAAAGGATCCCAAAGATTATCTTTAGAGGATGAGAAAAACTCTTATCTCAATGCTCAAGCTTCTAATGTGCTTTTTGATGCTTTGAGCAATGTAGTTATATTTAAACTCATGTCGTTCCGGAACGCTCGTGAGTTGTGGACAAAACATCAAGATAAATATGGCGTGTCCAAGTTTTGTGGGGATGATTGTTCTCCCTCCGCCTCCGGTCGTGTTGAGTTCTCAACTTCTTCTATTGAATTTTTCCTTATGGCCAAGGCTTCAAAGGTATCTCCCACTTTGAAACCCAATATATCTTGTGATGATATTGAAGATGGCAAGAATGATGATGATGTTGATTATGATGAAGAGAATGATATTGTTGCCTCCTTAAAAATTAAGGGGGGGTATGATTTTTAAAGCTCTTCTTAAGAATATAATTGCTCGTTCCAACTTCATGGAAATCATGTCTATTGTTATTGAGGGCAAGAAATATATTGAGGAGTTGGAATCTCGTCTTGAGGAGCATGTGGTTACCATTGACAAAATGGAAGGTCATGAGCGTCATTACGCTAATGAGATTGCGGACCTCTCCCAAGCCTCTTGAGGAGACTTTTGCTCTAGAATTATCTAGAGTGAAGGAATCTCATGATAGAGCTCTTTCGGTGGCCAATGTCTTTGAAACTAAAAATGAGAAGCTTGAAGTTGCACATGCTAAACTCCTTGAGGACTTTGGGCACCTCAAAATGGCTCAAGGGTCATTAAGAGTGAGCTCATCAAACTCAACGAGTCTCATGCTCAACTTAAAACTTCATATTCTAAAGAGCTTGCCAAGTTGCCTTCTCCTCTTGCTATTATTGATGATGCTTGTGCTACTAACTCTATTTCTAGTGAGGCATCCATTTTGAAGGAGAATGTTGAGCTAAGGGCTCAACTGGAATTGCTATCTAGCACTTATAGGAAATTGGAAGAAAGTCATGTAAAGCTCACAAGCTCTCATGATGATCTTATAGTATCCCATAATGTGCTAAAGATAGCTCGCTATGATTATCGAGGTAACATCTAGTGAGTCTCATGTGGATACTAGCACTAATTCAAGTCAAAATGTTATCTTGCCATGTGCTAGTCCTCGTAATTCATCTATGCATAACATTGGCACATCTTGTGATGAATTGCTTTCCTTGCCTTGTTTCTCTAACGATGAAGCTTTTACTTCCTCTAGCACTTGTGTTGATACTAACCATGTAGAGGAAATCAAAGAGCTCAAGGACCAAGTCACTTCTTTGAAGAAAGACTTGGAAAAGTGTCATGAAGGGAAGTCCACACTCAAAAATATCTTGAGTGTGCAAAAATCCCCCAATGAAAAAGGTGGACCTGGATTCAACTCCAATAAGAAGAAGAAGCCCAAGAGAAACAAGAAGAAGGGCCAAGAACAACTCAAGAATTCGGCCAAGATTATTTGCTTCAAGTGCAAAATTGAAGGGCATCATGTTAGATCTTGCTCATTGAAGAAGAAGGCACTAGTGACAAGAACAAGGGAAGAGGCCACAGGTTCAATCTCATGCTCAACCTCAAGTTGAAGAAAGGCCACTTCCCAAGAAGACTCAAGTTAATGTTTCTCTTGTTGAGAAATCAAGTGAGAATAAAATGAAGAGTAGACGTTGCTACTTATGTCGTGAGAAAGGTCATGTCGCTTCTTCATGCACTAGTGGTAACTTATCCAACCCAACTATTATTAATAATATCTATTCTCTTGGGAAGGATAAGGTTGGCAATGTGTTTGCCAAGTTTGTTGGTACTCAAAGTGGTGTCAATAAAAGAACCATTTTGGGTTGCCAAGCCTACTGTGACTAACCTCTTAGGACCCAACTTGGTTGGGGACCAACAAGCTCAAACTTGATCAATAGGTGTTGCTGGAGGGCATTGGAGACTTGGCTACGTTATGAAGAATTAAGGGGTCTTCATCACTCATATTGTCTCAAGCCAAGTCATTCGGATTATCAAGTTTCTATCTCATATCCAATGTCCCTCCTTGCGATAACTTGTACTTAAATTGTTTACATTGAAACTTACTTGCCCCTTTGCATGTTTTGGTTTTGTACCTTGCATGTGTTTGTATATGTGTGCTTCCAATTTGCTTATCTTGAGTAATCAAGTATGTGTATGTTGGTTTGCACTTCATGTACGTGTGAGTTGTGTGTTGAGCCTTTTTACATCTTGTTTGTATCTTAATTGGCTCTTGTGGGAGATTAATGGAACGTCCCATTTTGGGGGAGTGATGTGCTTTGTGCACCTCACGGTCCCACAAATGTGTGTACATGAGGAATACCACCTAGTATTGATATTGCAAGCTTATCTAGTCACTATGTGGTATGTCTTCTCATGAGAAATTCAAATTCTAAATATACCATTAATTATCTCTTGTTGGATCTTCTTATTGCCTCTTGTTAAGTTTTCTTTGGTAACACATTATGGGGGAGTAATATACTATGTGTATAATACAAGCCTAGAAAATGTGTACATTTGAGATATTGTCACCTAGAGTTGATATTGTAAATTATCTTGTTCCTAGGTGACATGTTAGCTCTACAAGTTGCAATTTTCTTGTTCTTGGTGTGAAGATGATATTGGATTTCCTTCTATCTACCACCGGGAATCATTTCCAAATACTTCTTGTCTTTTGATAATTGGTACTCACTTATGTGTGGTCGAAATTATTGATCATCTTCATTGGGTTTTGTTTTCATTTGCCTTATCTCTTGCCAAGATTGTGTCAACTCCCATTGCCTTCTGTGCAACTTGAGGATCTTGTTGTTTTCTTGATCTTGTCTAGTGTTTTCTTGATATAGTGAAAGTGGTGATCCCACCTTGTGCATTTTGTATTCAAATGAAAATTCTCTATAATGCACAACTCGTGGGGGAGCTATCCCATTTTCTATAAAACACTCATCTTGTGATCCCTTTTAAGTGTGTATTGGTGGACGGCAAGCCTTTTCTTTTTGGTACTTTGTGCCATCATGAAACTTTGTAGAGAGCTTGGTTTGTTTGGAACCATCCTCTCTTTTGGGAGTTTGATATCATTTTGGTGTTTCAATGGATATCTCATTCCTTGATGTATCTTGTAATGATATCTTCCAAGTGATGATTTCTCCATTTGCTAACCTATTTTCACTTGGTATTTATTTTCATTTGTTTTGTTTCTTGAAATTTTTGAGCATGCATATTTACTTCATGTACTTTATTTCGCATGCTTTCTTTCTTTCTTTGACCCAATATATAACTAAAACTCCACCAAGTCTCAATTTGGATGAGATGTGCATGAAATTTATCTTCACTTGCACATATGTATGTGGAGTTTGTCCTATGTATTGGTGTTTCTAACTCTTTGGTCCCAATGAGGTTGGGTACCATTTTGTTTGTGTTGTTGTTCTAGGAACAATTGGAGATGCATTGGATGCTCGGCTCACTCACAAGGAAGGTGTTGTCACCATGTGCTTATTGGAGTCAAGCTAGGATGATCAATGAACTACTATCTTCATATACTTCATGCACACATTTCTTGCATCAACCTTGTGTAGGTTGTATCATGGCATGTTATTCATTCTTTCTTGTGATACTTGTTTCCTTTCTCAAAGCATCCCAACAAGATCTCTTGTTGCTAGTTGTGATGTCTTTGATGTTCGTGTGGTTGGAATTCATTTATATACAATAACACCATATCTAGCCATGTGCTATGCTTTCAAGCAAATTTCTTATTGGTATATTTATGACTTACTTGTGGACATCTTGTTCTTTCCTTTTTGTAACTATTTCGTGTGTATATCCTTCTTTGAGGATTGATATCATCATGATTTTCATCTACCTAGAATCTTATACACTTGAGAGAAGTTACATCTGGAGTTGATATCCTTATTCTTTCACGTCCACCTTTCCTTGGTGGTTATGTGAAAGGATTTTTCATGAGTGCGGATCTTATATCGTTGCATCTTGATGAACTCTATCGCGGTGAAGATATTTTCTCTCTTGCTTGTCTTGATGAGGCTTTTGCCATTTCGATTGATATCCCTCCTCTTGATAAAGCTATCATTTTCCTTCTTCACCATGGGTTGTCACAAGTTTTGGTTATTCATTTTGAATATGTAGTGTGCTTGTGAACCCATTTGCTTGGTGTGTGTGGGAAGGACATGTCATGCACCTTGTATCTCCACTATTCAAGACTATGTTGATGCTTAATGCTCACCCTTACCTTAGTCTTCTCAAGTTCTTTGCCATGACTCACACACATCATTTTGGTTGAGCCTACTCTTAAGTTGCCTCTTTTAAATGTTGCTCAACCATTTGTTTGTTGCACGTGCTAGACTTTGTTTCCTACATGCTCACTTGCACTTTTTGTGAGTTTCTATTGATTTTCGGGGAGTGATGGTCCTATTTTGTGCACTTGGTATCCTAATGCAAATATTGTAAGGAGTGCACAAATCATGGGGAGCTCCACTAGTGTCTTTAGAACACTCCGTTGCTCTCTTGCACTTGTCGTGAGGTTCTATTGATCTTGGGGGAGTGACGATCCTATTTTGTGCTTGTTGTATCCAATTACAAAACTAAATTGTGCACAAATCATGGGGAGCTTCCCTAGCTTCTCTAGAACACTCCTTTTCTCATATCATAATATCTTTTATTCATGTGGCATGTAGGATCATTGGTCTAGTTGGTTCAATTGGTATCTTTTGATAGCTCGCTTCAATTGGTATCTTTTGATTGCTTGATTGCTTGTTCTCTCTTTGTTATGTCTTTGTGGCATATCATTCTTTTGCAATCTTTGCGCCTCAATATAGTTTGTCTTCCTCCAAGTATTTACCATTTGATATGTGTATTGCATTCCACTCTCTTGTTGAGAAATACACAATTTATGGAGGAACACAATTTATATTGGCCTTCTAAGCTTTTCTCCCATTTTGGCAATCGATGCCAATGGGGGAGAAGTTTTAGAGAGTATTGTCGAGAAGATTAGAGAGTTGCTTCTTCTTGCTTTACATTGCATGGTGATGCATACTTCCTTATATAAACTCTCTTGAAAGTGATTGTCATCAATTACCAAAATGGGGGATATTGAAAGAACATGCGGTGCCCCCATGTTTGGTTTTGGTAATTAATGACAATCTCTATGGACTAATGGTTGCCTTGAGTTATATTTCCAGGATTTGTCCACAGGCTTTTCTTGGAGTCCATTTGTTGGTTTCAAGGAGAGTTTGTGATGATCAAGGTGCTATTCAACGAATTACCTAAAGATTGGTCATGTGAGAGGCTGATAAAGACTAAGTCAAAGAGTGAATCAAGTTGATCAACACAAAAAGTGTAGAATATATACTGAGAGGGATCAAGTGATCCCATGGTATGGTAAGCATTGTCAATTATGCTTTGTGTACTAACCCATGGTCTTCGTGAGAGTTCTTTGTGGGGCTAGGTTGCAGTGCGCATGTTCAAGTGATGCATCATGCAGAGATCAAGTGCTTGAAGATTTCCGTCCATTGTGGTGACAATGGACTTGTGAAGATGTGCCGAAGAGTGGCTCACCCATAGTGGAGTATGGGGGAGCAATATACTAGTCTTCACCGAGCCAACGCAATCAAGAAAGGTGGTCCAACTTGAGGAAGTCAAGATCTTCTACATCTAGCTCAAGTGGACTTTGTCCAAGGCAAAGGTTTAGCCTTGAGAGGTTCTCTATTTTACCGGTCTCATGGTGGTAGTTTGAAGACCGGGTTATAGGATCGATTGTCGTACTATCAAGGGGGGCTCTCAAGTGAGTAGCTTGACCTTATCGTTTGTAGAGAGCTCAAACCATTTCATGCTTGCATCATCTTTCTCGGTTCTTGTTTGGTTTTTTCCTTGTGATATTTGGAGCTTATGGTCATCTTCTTGACAAGCTCGAGTTCATCGAAAACGGAGTTCACATGCTTCTTCTATTGCGTTTTCGGTGTTGGAGGTTTTATCGGTCTTACTCGAGAAAGGGTTCTCACCATTTTCTTATGGGCCTTTTATAGTTTCCTTATTATTGTTATTTCTATCAAGATTGTGTTAGCCCTTGTCGCTATCTTTCCAACAAACTTGGTTTCGTTGAATTCGGAGTCCGTTTGTAGAAGTTGTGTCGGTTTTGGTGTCCTTAAAAAGGCTGCAGCGGTACTACCGCTCACGGGAGCGGTACTACCGCTTGGAGGGGATGTAATTTTTTTACTACCACTCTTGGGATCAGTACTACCGCGGCTACTTCCGTGGCTACTTCCGCTCCGGACCAAAAACTCATCATAAGTCTAGCGGTGGTAGGCACGGATGTATTTTTTTAGTACCGCTCCCAAGCAGTAGTACCGCTACCCTTAGCGGTAGTACCGCTACCCTTAGCGGTAGTACCGTGAGGATGAGCGGTAGTACCGCTTCGACGGTTCTACCGGCCTTTTGCCTCCTTGCTGTTGTTTTTCAAAGGGCTTCCACCGCCCTAGCGGTAGTACCGCTCCCATGAGCGGTAGTACCGCTTTGTGCAGGTTGTGAGCATAATGGTTGGATTTTTTTCCCACCTATAAAAGGGGGTCTTCTACCCCAATGAACCTTATCCTTTGATCTCGTGTTCTTCCCCCATTGTCGACCTTCTTCGAGCTTGCTATCTCTCAATCCCTCCATGGATTCTTGCTAGTTTTTTTTGGGGGGGGGGGGAAGAGAGAGGAGATCAAGATCCACATTTCCACCAATCACTTTCTCCTTTATGTGAGGGGAACCCCTTGGATCTAGATCTTGGAGTTCTTGGTGTTCTCCTTCTTGTTCTTCCTCTCATTTTCTTCCCTAGCATTAGTTGCTTTGGTGGGATTTGGAAGAGAAGGACTTGGGCACTCCGTGTGCCCTTGCCATTGCATTTGGTGCATCGGTCTGAGTTCTCCATGGTGATACGTGGAAGTTACAAGTTGAGAAGCTTATTACTCTTGGGTGCTTGGTACCCTTGAGCTTGTTCCTCTTGGGTGCTTGGGCGCCCTAGACGGTTGGTGGTGTTCAGAGCTCAATCATTAATTGTGGTGTAAAGCTTCGGGCAAGCGTCGGGGTCTCCAATTAGGTTGTGGAGATCGCCCCGAGCAATTTGACGGGTACCGGTGACCGCCCCCAAGGGTTGCCAAAGTGTACGGGTTCGGTGACCGCCCCCAAGGGTTGCCATCTGTACGGGTTCGGTGACCGCCTTCAAGGGTCCCTTAGTGGAATCATGACATCTTGCATTGTGCGAGGACGTGAGGAGATTATGGGGGCCCTAGTGGCTTCTTGGGGAGCATTGTGCCTCCACACTGCTCCAAACGGAGATTAGCATCCGCAAGGGTGTGAACTTCGGGATACATCGTCGTCTCCGCATGCCTTGGTTATCTCTTACCCGAGCCCTTTACTTATGCACTTTACTTTGTGATAGCCATATTGTTTCTTGTCATATATATTTCTACCACTTAGTTGTTTATCTTGCTCAGCATAAGTTGCTGGTGCACACAGGTGAGCCTAGTTGTTGTAGGTTTTGTGCTTGAGAAATTAACCGCTAGGTTTATTCCGCATTTGTTCAAGCCTAAACCGTAATTATTTTAAAGCGCCTATTCACCCCCCCCCCTTCTAGGCGACATCCTCGATCTTTCACTCTATCAAAAGACACTCCACCCTTTACCCACCCAAGTTAGGCTTGTTCTTGCATGTTGCATTCTGCATGACTAGGTCTTAAAATGGGGTTACGGTGAGTTTGTGCTAGAGGAGGAGGATGTAACAAATAATGATGTTGATAACTCCAACCATGGTGTGGATGCACATGACAATGAAGTGTGAAAGAATAAAAAAGTTGGACCATAATATACAACCATGGTGTAGATGCACATGACTCCAACCATGGTGTGGATGCACTTTTGGGACTACCTTGAGTGACCATAATGCATTCCGCAAGTGTTTTTGATTCACTGATGTATCTATAGCCTGCCCTTCTTCTTGAGCTTCACACTCTTTTTGAATCATTAGAGCTCACTATGCCGATTTCACTGTGTAAATGCCAGATTTCTCAAAAGCCCATGCCAAGAAATCCTCCCCTCCTCCCCTTCGCAGTGGAATATTCAGTATTGCTTCGACATCAGGTGCAACAAAATTTTCCCTAGCCAAATCGCCTCACCATGTCCATGTGTCCATGTCAATGAGATCACTGACATGATTAATAATCGCCGTCGCCGGTCTGAACATGGGTGACATTGTATTAGTTGATGGAATCCACTTATCGGTCCATGCATTGATAGTCGATCCATCCCCTACACGATGAATGAGCCCAACACTCAAAGCATCTCGTCCAGCCATGATTGCACGCCATGTAGTCGCCGCCGCCGTCGGCACCGTAGCATGCATGAAATCAGTACCCAGGAAGTATCTCCCTTTCACAACTCTAGCACATAAGGACGTAGGATGTGTCATGACGCGCCAACCATATTTACCCAATAGTGCCAGATTAAAGAGATGGAAGTCTCGAAAACCCATTCCACCTTTGCATTTAGGTGTTGCAAGTTATTTCCAGGAAACTCAGTGCAAAGATCTCCTGTCAATGGAGCTGCTTCACCAATATTTTGCCATGCTCGAAGTTAAGATCTTGCAAACATTCTTCATAAGCAGAAAACAACTCACGCTGAATGTGGGAATCGCCTGAATCACTGATTTGAGAAAGGTATCTCTTCCCACGCACGCAAACATTCTTTCTAACCATCCTTGAATTTTACTCCTTGATTGCTCGCCAATATGATCAAACTTGTCACTCGTGATTCTGCAAACGGCCGTTGGAAGTCCAAGATATCTTTCACTGAAAGCTTCAGCATGAACTCCAATAATTCCCTTCAGAATCTGCCGTGTGATATGAGGAGTATTTAGACCAAAATAAATGGCACTCTTTTCTCAGTTTACACACTGGCCCGAAGCCTCTCCATATACGCGCACTGTATCATTTAATCTTTCTGCACGTTGTGAGTTTGCATTAATAAAGATGAGGCAATCATCGGCAAATAAAATGATGGCTTACCCACGGTGCACGGAAACTTGTCCTGATCCCTCTGCCAATATTCCCTCCATGGAACTTGAGCATAGAAGAAAATCCTTCCACACAAAGAAGGAATAAAAATGGTGATGCTGGGTCACCTTGTCTGAGGCTTCTCAATGGAGTGAAGTAAGGTTGTAGCTTTCCATTAACTCGAACTGAGAACCAAACTGATGAGACACACTTCATGATCAAGCGCACCAGAGAAGTGCTAAAACCCAATCTTAAAAGTATGGCCTCCAAGTAGTGTCATTCCACGAGGTCATACACTTCCATCATGTCAAGCTTGACCGCACAAGCATAATTTCCCCCCTTCTTCCTTCTTCGCAAAGTGTGAACACATTTGAAAGCAACCAAAACATTCTCGGTTATCAATCGACCCGGAACAAAAGCACTTTGTTCCTCACTTATAATCTCATCCATACAAACCCGCGTGCAATTAGTAATAACATTGGCATCTATTTTATAAAGTACAGGGCATAACGCTATGGGGCGGAACTGGGAAATCATTTGTGGATGACGAACCTTAGGGATCAGTGTGATCAAAGTGTCATTGAGACCCAAAGGAAGATCGCCACCATTTAAGAAGCCAAGAACTGCTGCTGTAACATCGTCCTTTAGCATATTCCAGTGCCACTGAAAAAAGCCTGCGGTAAATCCATCGACCCCTGGAGCCTTTGATGGAGACATTTGAAATAAGTGATCATGTACTTCATGGGGTTCGAATGGTTTATCCAGGAATAAATTCATTTCTGGTGTAACCTTCACCGGAACATGCTCCAACAGTTCGTTCATATCATTGCCCCCTTGCGACGTATACAAATTTTGATAGAACGACTTAATCTCTGCTTTGTCCTCCTCACTATTTGCACAAGGCGAGCCATCTACTCTTTTCAGACCATTAATCTTGTTCATATGTTGCCCCTGCTTAGCTTGTGTCTGAAAGTAACCTAAGTTGCGGTCTCCTTCATGGAGCCACTTCACCCTGGAGCGCTGCTTAAGCCATATTTCCTCCTGTCGGAGTGCTTCCCGTAATTTCTCAACCGTGTGCTTCTCCTCCTCGGATGGGCCACACCCCAATGATGATCGCCGCAACTCATCTAGTTTCCGCTGAAATTTTCGGACTGTTGTGGTAAGACAGCCAAACTCACGTATCCCCCATGGCTTGATTGTACTCCGGAGGGCACCGAGGGAGTCTAGAATACCTTGTAGACTAGGGGAATGATGTTGTCGCTACCACGTTTTCGTAACCAGCTGCTTGTATCCTAGATGAGTTTGCCAAACATTCTCATACCAAAATTGCTTAGGTCGACGCACCCCATGTGCATGCACGTGTTCTTGAAGTTCAGCAATAATAAAGCAATGATCCGACTCCACTGCACTCACATGACGTACTCGAATGCGGTCGTACTTCTGTCTAAATGGCTCGCTTGCAAAGGCTCGATCAAGGCGAGCTTTCACATTCGCATAATCCTCTTGCATATTATCCCATGTAAAAGGCAGTCCTGTCCATCCCAAATCTTGGAAGGAAACATCATCAACAACTTGTCTGAAAGCTTGCATGTGTCTCTCCGGCCGCGGTGAGCGACTAAAGTGCTCGTCACCAAATAATGTCTCATTGAAGTCACCCACGCACAACGGCGCTGAATGGGGTAGCGCAAACAAGGTTTTGAGAAACCGCCAACTGTGATGTCGGTTCTCAACTCTAGGGGCACTGTAGAACCCCGCGAATCGCCACTTGGAAGTGTTTCTTTTTCTGGATGCACTCAGAAGAGTTTTGATCATTCCACCGCACCATAGCATCCATATGGCTGGTACTATAGTTTTTAGCTCAACATTAACATCTTTGGACCAGTACAAGCCAATGCCACCACTTAGCCCGTCACTGTCCACAACAAAACATCCCGCAAAGCCTAGCTGGTATCGCAAATTTTCCATTCTCTTAGCCCTGATTTTTGTCTCCATCACGAATAGCAGGGCGGGAACTTCTTGCTTCACAATACTGCGAAGCTCGCGAACTATAGAATATGGGATGTCATTAAAACAAATGTATGAGCATCCTCGCAAAAAAATGTGTGAGAATATTGGTCATTATAACATCTTATATTATGAGACGGACTCCCTCAGTCACATAATGTAAGACATTTTTTGACTCTAGTGTAGTGTCATTTACATTATGGCATGGAGGGAGTAGAAAATTACTACCATTTATATATTTATTCTTGACAAAAAACAATTCTTTTGTGCAAATCTACTTTTTTTTTGGCACATTGTGGCTCTGATGTTTTATTGACACGAGAAGTTTGACACCCATATGCTGTTTCATTTTTATTTTGCGGGGAATATGCTGTTTCACGTGGTTGAAAAAAAACAGAGAAAAAAAAATGCTCGTGCGCGGATAACGAAAACGCAGAGGATTCCCTCCAAATGAAACCCCGTTTTTCGAAAGTTTCGCGTCTCCCTCCAAATCCCGCGATCCGCGCCAAACCCAAAATCTCCTCCCTCCCGCACCGCCCGATCCGACGGCATCGCACCCGTCCACGTCACCGATCCGCGTCCTCGCCCTCCCCACCAATCACGCGCGGCCTCCCTCCACCATATAACCCACCCCCGCCCCCGCCAGATTAATCCACCACCAATCTCTCAGCCCCCACAATCTCACCTACTCCGGCCATCTCCCCGGCCACCACCGTAGTACCACCCGTCCTCCCCACTCCAGCGATGGCGACAGCGGCAGCCGGCGGCGGGAGGGGCAAGCCGAAGGGGAGCAAGTCGGTGTCGCGGTCGGTGAAGGCGGGCCTGCAGTTCCCCGTGGGCCGCGTGGCCCGGCACCTCAAGGTCGGCCGGTACGCGAAGCGCGTGGGCGCGGGCGCCCCCGTCTACCTCTGCGCCGTCCTCGAGTACCTCGCCGCCGAGGCCCTGGAGCTGGCCGGCAACGCGGCGCGCGACAACAAGAAGACCCGGATCTCGCCGCGCCACATCCAGCTCGCCGTCCGCAACGACGAGGAGCTCAGCCGGCTGCTCGGCGGCGTCACCATCGCCGCCGGCGGCGTCCTGCCCAACATCCACTCCGTGCTCCTCCCCAAGAAGGCCGGCAAGGGCGCCGGCACCGGCGGGTCCGCCTCCCAGTCCCAGGAGTTCTAGAGGCCTCGAGATCTTGATGAGTGGCGTGGCGTGGTGGTGTGATGCTTTTAGGTTGGTAGATTAGTTCTTCTTGGCCAACGTTCTTGTTGGCGCGTGTATCGAGGGTGGATCTGGTTGGAATGGAATGCTTGCAATCTCGTTCATGTTTGCTGTCAGTGATTTGTCCGAGGTAGTAATCTGAATGAATCAGAAGTCTTTTTGCTCCGACAGTAATTCATCATGCCTTGTGAACGCCCGAGAACTCTTGTTGATCCGGTTTGGATGGAATGCAGTCTATTTCTTTTTGCTACTTGTCTCTCCCTGTGGTTTGTGAATGGGTAATCTGAATGAAACTGAAATGCTAGTGTTGTTCTAATCTGACGAATGAATGGTTCAGCAGTTCCTGCTGCAAGGACGATTTTTTCACCTGTTCAGCAGATTCTTTTGCCCTGACAGCGTGAAATCCCTCTTGTGGATGGATTCAGTCCAAGGTCCACCAAAATCCAACGACTGTGCAGATTGTTATGCAACATGTTTAGTATTCTTGTTTTTAGATGTTGCATCCAGGAACTTCAACATCTATACAGATTGTTTACTGAAGAACCGACACTCTGTTTACTGAAGAATGAACACTCTGTTTCTGAAGAACGAACACTCTGTTTACTGAAGAACGAACACTTTGTTCACTGAAGAACGAGCACTCTGTTTACTGAAGAACGAGCACTGTTTATTGAAAAACTCTGTATAGAGGCTTTCCTTTCTTTGCTTTCTCCAAATCTACTTTCAACTCATCCCTCTAGGCATGGGGAATAGTTTACAGGAACATAAAATTTGAGCACCCAACAACGAACCTTTAATTCATCAACCTTTTCATTCAAGTTTGTCTTCTGGGAACTGGGACAGCACTCCCAGGTTGCAGATTGTAGAAGCCCGAGTAAATCAGTCAATAATAGTGATGATGAAAATTCGTTTTCCTTGAGTGACATATTTGACCTCTTTGTTTGCTCGCTGATAGACGGATAACACCTCTTCCATGGTCCTCGAGGTCATTGAGATGCTCATCAACAACAGTGACGAGCGGAATAAGTGTTTCATCTATGTCTGTATGTACACATTCATAAAAAGGAAACAAGCAAAATGATGCAAGAGTGAATCAGCCAATTCCTCGTCTTGGTACCTTAACTCAGAGATTGTTCTCGATCCAATTCTGAAGAATATTCGAGTACTTATTCTTTACATAGTAAGCTCATTATCTTCAGATCCTATCTCAGAAGAGTCCTTCTGAAATATTTCAGGGGCAATCTTCTTGAAGATTTTATTGTTTCTTCGGTACTTGTTGCTGCCTATGGTTTGTGAATGTTAATCTGAATGAAACGGAAATGTTGGTATTGTATTAGTCTGACGAATTAATGGTGCATGCTCGCTGGCTAGTACTCCCTCCGTTCCGAATTACTTGTCTTGGATTTGTCTAGATACAGATGTATCTAGACTCATTTTAGTGCTAGATACATCCGTATCTAAACAAATCTAAGACAAGTAATTCGGAACGGAGGGAGTATGAATGTTGCACCTGTTCAGCAGTTCGATTCTTTTGCCCCGATAGTGTGAAATCCCTTTTGTGGATGGATTCTGTCCAAGGTCCACCAAAGCCAACGAATGCGCAGATTGGTATACAACATGTTTAGCATTCTTGTTTTTAAAGTTGCACCCAGGAACTTCATGTATACAGATTGTTTACTGCAAAACGAGTGCTCTGTTTATTGAAGAATAATAAACAGTGACGAACGTACGCTCTCTTAATACATAATTGTCAGTGTTAATCCGAATAAACGGAAATGCTAGTGTTGCAATTGCCTGGCGAATCAATGATTTCTTTTGCTCCGACATCAATTCATCTGCTTTGTGAATTCGCGAGTCCAGACCCGTACGCGATGCAGTTCTGACCCGTTTGGTTGCCTGCCTTGCATCAAAATCTCGGTCCACACGAATCTTAAAGCACCCCCGGCCCTTGAGGAGAGGAGGAATGCTCAAATCAACCCTTTTCCGCAGTCAGACCCGAGCGATGCAACTCAAGGGCACAGGAGGAGCCTCGTTCGAGACGTCGCGTTGCTTCCCAAAGCGCCGCCATAACCCCCCCTCACCCTTCTCTCACCACTCTCCCTCTCTCCACTCTCACACCGGCGGGCGGCAAGCACAAGATCTGGACATTGTATTCAGCAGCTTGATTCTTTTGCCCCGACATCGCGAAATCCCTCTTGTGGATGAATTCAATCCAAGGTCCACCAACCGCGCAGATTCTTATACATGTTTGTTCTTTAAGTCGCACAGATTGTTCACTGAAGAATGAACACTCTGTTTACTCTGAAGAACAAAAACTTTGTTAACTGAAGAACAAACGCTCTGTTTACACAGGTAGCGGCGGCCATCTATCCTCGGCCTCACAAACTTTGCTAACATGGCTGGATGGAGGCTTCCCTTTAATCGATTTCTCCAAATCTGCTGCCAACTCATCCCTCTGGGCATGGGGAAAAGATTACAGGGAATGTAAAATGTTGAGCTAATTAATCACTTGCGCCCAACAGCCAACCTTCAATTCATCAACCTTCCCACTCAACTGTCATCTGGGAACTGGGACAGCACGCTGGTGGTTGCAGATCCTGAGTAAGCAAGAAACATCTTTGCGAGTAAGAATAATGATACCCCGCAAAAAAAAAAAAGAATAATGATGATGCAAATTCATTTTCCTACACATTTTACCTATTGTTTTGCTTGCTGATAGACAGTAAGGCCCGCTTGGAATCGGTGTATCCTTTTACACCTGTATATATTCTACAGGTGTATTTCACCGGCTGTACGCAAAGATGTATATTCTACAGGTGTATTTCTACAGGTATATTCTACAGGTGTATTCTACAGGAGAATGAAAACGATGGATGGAGATGTGTATCCTTTACAGGTGTAAAGCGCTGGAAAACAACAATCCAATCAGGGCCTATGTCTTTCAAGAAGGGTTCCATCCTCTGTTTTGTTCAACTGTAATACCGTAATACATGTATATATTTATCAATTTTGTATCAGAAATATATTGTGGCATAACATGGTAGTCACATAAATGAAACACAATAACGTTCCGCATTCTTTTTTTGTGAAAATGGAAAACCGGGCCAGATAATTGCAGTAACTGAAGATACAACGATCTGCGTGTCATTGACAGACTAAATATTGCTGCTGATCGAGCTGCAGTATCCGGAGGCTGCAGGTACAAACGCAGTTATAAATATTACAGTAGCAACCACGTCGGTCAGTAAAACATTTGCCCCTAACTAAATTAATTAACTCATGACAAACTTGAGCTAATCACGTCATCAAGCCCCTAGACAAGACAATGTACCATAATACTCAGTGAGATTTGCATTGAACTTATGATAGTGCACAAGACGATGGGAGCATTGTATGTGCCCAATGGAATACTCTTGCAGCAAGGCTACACATCAAGTCCTTTTGGCATTTCTAGTAGCATCATCATTCCTAACATACAAGGCACTAGATCATCATATTGAAAACTACTCCCTCCGTTCCAAAATAGACGACTCAACTTTATACTAACTTTAGTACAAAGTTGGGTCATCTATTTTGGAACGGAGGGAGTAGCAAGGCAGAAGTTAGGGGCTCATTGTTGGTTTAGCTGGTTGAAAGATCAAGTAGGAGCGATGGGGAGTATATGGGAAGATGAATGATAAAATACAATGTATTGAACATTGATTTGTTAAGGTACACTGCATAGCTAGATAATATATAGTTGTGACTTGAGAACAAAAGCTAGCTCAAATAATGAAGAAAAGCTAGAGGGTACACAGTTGCAAATGAGAAAGCAGATCTAGTGGGTCCTTTGGGTGCTTCTGGTTTTCATGTATTGTCGTCGCTCTCTTCATTTGACGAATGGTAGCTTCACCTATAGGCTTTCAGACTTTTCTTTTACTCGACTCTTCGTGTACTTGGTGTTTTATGGCGCGGTTTAAATGCTTAACCCTGGGTAGTCCAATCTGTTCCATGAATTCTTATATTCAGAATATGAAGAATTAATGCCCCGCCCCATGTGCTTCTAGTAATGGAACAGGGAAAATTAAAGGTTGTGGTTAGGAACTCGATTGTCTCAAGTATCATATCTTTGCTAGTAAAACAATAGCTACTCCCACCAAACGTCACTAATATCAATATCCACTGACATAGCGCCTTTGAATGGGTCATGTATCAGCATCTTTAATTCAGTCTTCGTCGCCTTCAACAGCACCACGTCTGCCTCTTTATGCATCTCGCCCATGCTCTTGAACCGAGAGCATGCCTCCATGGTCTTCACGAACTTGGTGCGGTCATCGAGCGAGCATCCAAGGAGGAATGCTCTCCATCCAGAGCCGTTGGGAATGGGTTGGTAAGGGGTTCATCACGTGGAGCGGTGGTGAGACAGAGAGGGGGAGAGAGAGCGAGCCGTGGGTGAGAGAGAGAGAGAGAGAGAGAGAGAGAGAGAGAGAGATGGTTGAAAGAGATGGTGTAGTGATGTGGTAGATAAATAGGGCTTTGGGTGTGTGGGGTGAATGAATGCACCAACCTCTCATCCATATGGTCATATGTGTCGCTTCATTGACCTCCTGTTCATATATGCAGATGTACCAGGTTGCTTCACAGAACTCCTCGAAGGGCCATGAGGTTTTTGGCCGACAAGAAAGGCCAGTCGGTGGTGGAGCTCGGCAGTGCCCCTAAAAGGCCGAAGAACTATGGCCATTTCCATGAGGTCGCCAGTTCAATCCACTTCTGCAAGGTCATTCTTGAACACAAATTAGAGTGCGTGCCGATGCCACTCAAGTCCACCGAGAAATTAGCCATTGTCCATAGGAATTCGTGCTGAGGACAAACACCGGCTGCGCATGGAGGGTGATGGCCCGGACGATCAACGATAGGCTCACCCTTGATCAGGGTTGGCCCCCCTTCGCGGTTGTTCACCAAATTAGGATCGGGTACTGATAATCCCCAAGTGCAAGGAATTGTAGTAGCACTTTCCAATGATGGAAATGGTAAGTATGAAGTGTCGAACCCACAAGGAGCTAAAGTAAGATCAATACTTACCTAGCTCCTATCTGCCACTGATACAACCCTACGTACACCAAGCTTTTGCTTTATCTACAAATAAGAAATAAAACCATGTTGCAAGTATAAAGAGGTAGCTTTGCAAGATAACTATGAACGTAAACATAAAAGTTCGGTGCTACCTAAATGAAGATACAATATGTTACAAATAGCGAGTGTGGAATAGTGGTGGTATGGTGTGCAGAATTGTATCTAGGCAATTAGTCAAGTTACTAAACCGATTATCATTGCAAGTTTGTATGTGGGAGAGGCCTATGCTAGCATGCCATCCCTTACTTGAAATTTTATGCATTTATGATTGGAACTATTAGCAAACATCCACAACTACAAACACGTTCATTAAGGTAAAATCCAACCATAACATTAAGATATATTGGTCTCCCTTCAATCGTGTATGTATCAATTTCCATGGTTCGGCAAGGTTTCAGTCACTTATGCGCCCATATGCATAGTTCTATCAACATACAACTAACCCATGGCGTGATCCACACGCTCGCTCATATTCACAAGGAGCTCAAACCAATCATAGCAATTCACCATCAATCCATAGGACAAAAATAACCTACTCAAACATAATAGTGATGACACAAATCATTGGATTATAAATCATAGCATTAAAACACCATATTCAAGTAGCGGATTACAATGGGCCGCAAAAGAGTAGACCTCTGAAAAGAGGTGAAGAAGGTGATGGAGATGTCGATGAAGACGACGGCGTTGATGAAGATGTTTGCCGCGAGGATGGTTTCCCCGACGGCACTTTGGCGCCACCGGCCAGTGAGAAGGGGCTGAGAGGCTCCCCCTCCAGCTTTTTCCTCCATGGCCCCCATAGATGGGGAGAGGTTCTCTCCTCGTATCCTTGATCACTGTAGTTCCTGGAGGGGTGAGAGCCCATTTGAGATTGGATCTTTTATCTTTGTCTCTCCATTTTTCAGAACTATTTCTATGGCCGAGCATCGTTCCCCTTGTAGTTGGAGATCCGTAACTCCGACCGGGCTGATTGTTTTACATGATTTTCTCTCTCCTGAAATTAGTTTTCTGCGGCAAAAGAATGACTCCAACCGCCTTAAGGAGCAGCCACATGGGCCCATGGCACACCTTGGGGGTTTGGACACACCACCTAGCCATGTGGGGCCCTCAGGCACCGCCTTGAATTGATTCCTTCGCCCAAAAATCAGATATATTCCAGAAAAAACCATATTAAATAACCAGAGTATTCTGACCTCTCTAGATACTGATTTTTTGTAGAACCAAAAACACGCAGAAAACAACAACTAACACTAAGCACTAGATTAACTAGAAGATGCCCCGCACGTTGTTGCTGAAATTTGTCTATGGATTTTCGGAGTAACATCAACATCTCAAAGAAGAAAAAAAATTCAGTCCATAAAATTATAGATTTCTTATATAGGAAATGACTGAAATTTATTGTTGGTACAAATATGTACCATATGATAAAGCCGTAGCAGTTTATAGCATGAACTATATACCATATGATAAAACTATAACAGATTGTAGCATGTACTATATTCTTACTCGATATATTTGATGTTGTTTGTAGGTGTGCCTTCTTCAATTACTATGACCTCAATATATGGTATCCCATTCTTTTCATACTCAACAATGTATCCAATGGATGATAATGCATTGTCACCAGATAGTTGGTTAGCGATGTGTTGAGGCTTGGACTCCTGTTTGAAAGTTATAAACGTCGGGTCTTTTGTGCCCTTCATCTTTGCAATTGCGTCCATGTATTTCTTCCGAGCTTCTCTTATTGAAACGGCGGTAGAACATGGAAAATTAACTTTTGCAAAATTAGGTGGCGTCCGTGAGAAGATAGGAGTATGTTGTCAATCAATGTAAGAAGTGGAATGAAAATATATATCATACTAATTTCAGTAGGAGTACTTGTTGCTTCGGTTCTCCATTTGTACTGGCTGCCAACCCTTCATTAAAACGGTAAGTGGTAAGCTGAAAATGCAAACTGGATGATGAATATAGATATGTGTGTTGTAGTAGTAAGCTGTTTTGTTGCCAAGTGAGGATAAATAAAATGCACTCTTACTTGCTGCTGGCTCGTACAAACTAAGTAGATGGCATGAATCCATGATGTTCTATAGGATAGAGAGGGACAATTTCGTACAAAAAAAGAAGGAAATGATGATAATGCTAGAATCATGAAGAAAAACGTTCAAGTCAATGTTAGTACTAAAAATTCATAATCTCCTTCTGCTGCTTCAACTATGTGTTTTCAGTACACCAACCTAATGACAGAGCAGGAAGTAGGCAAAGTTTTAATACACCAGGAAACCAAGTTAAGTGGACTGATTATATTGAATAATTATTTTATTTTCCCATGCTAACCAACTTGGAATCAGTAGCCTAACATATGTTTCTTCTTTAGTACTAATATTGTCACATTTCACTGTTACCCTGCTAACAGTGAAATGTGACAATATTAGTACTAAAAGGGAGAGCCACTGGGTCGATTAGCCTTCATGGGAGGGAGCAATAAATCCATGAGTTTCTTCTTTTGACATGAATCCATCCGTTTCTGCTGATTGAGTGGTGCGAGGCAGTTTCATGTGCATTTGTGGCATTGAGGTGGAAGGGATTGCGACAGAAAAGCGGCAACGGGAAGATGGACGAATTTGATGGAGTTAATGCTCACCTATCGAGCAAAGGAAGGGCTGGCGGCGGTTACTGGAAGGGGACCATTTGGCATGGTGGCATAAGGTTACCTGTGGTGGCTGACCGGGAGGAGCATCTCGTGGTGGCTGTTGTAAGGGCATATATATCCCCAAGGTGTTTTGGTGATTGATGACAATGCTTTTGCGGACTAATCGTGTGCATTGAGTTTTTCAGAGATTCATTCTTTGGCACGAGACGATTCCTTCCCCTTGGTGCTTAAGTCAAGACGGTGTTGCTCTTTCGTCTCTCTGTTGGTGGACTAGTTTCCTAGGAGTCACCATACTATCAAGAGGGGATCCGCTTTGGTAAGGCTAGGATGGAATCAATACGTACACATCCTTATCACACCCGTCGTTCCTTTCCGCTTCATTGGAGCTACCTTTCCTCTCCTTGCCTGCCTTGACCTGTCCCAGCGGTAGTACCGCGGTCCTCAGCGGTAGTACCGCCGAAGCACGTCAAGCGGTAGTACCGCTCCCCAAGCGGTAGTACCGCTGTGGTTCCGGGCTACTACCGCCTCGACTCGAGACCCCTGTTTTTCGTGTCGGGTTTTACGGTACTAGTAGCGGTAGTAGTGGCGGTAGTACCGCTCCAAGCGGTAGTACCGCCCGTACTCCCGCGGTGGTACCGCTTTGGGCCCAGGTCCCTGCTACCCTCGTGAGCGCGGCAGTACCGTTGGGAGGGAACGGTAGTACTGCTGGCTCAGCGGTAGTACCGTCCTGCCCAAGCGGTAGTACCGCTCTGTGCATGGCTGCTTGGGGGGGGGGGGGTAATGGTTGGATTGTTCCCCCCACTATATAAAGAGGTCTTCTTCCCCAATGTTGACCTACCTCTTCCCCCAAAAGCTCCATCGTTGCTCCAAGCTCCATTTTCCCCCAATCTCTCTCCCTAGCCAATCAAACTTGTTGATTTGCTCGGGATTGGTTGAGAAGGCCCCGATCTACACTTCCACCAAGAGAAATTTGATTCCCCCACTAATCCCTAGCGGATCTTGTTACTCTTGGGTGTTCGAGCACCCTAGACGGTTGAGGTCACCTCGGAGCCATAGTCCATTGTGGTGAAGCTTCGTGGTGTCGTTGGGAGCCTCCAATTAAGTTGTGGAGATAGCCCCAACCTTGTTTGTAAAGGTTCGGTCGCCGCCTTCAAGGGCACCAATAGTGGAATCACGACATCTTGCATTGTGTGAGGGTGTGGGGAGAATACGGTGGCCCTAGTGTATTCTTGGGGAGCATTGTGCCTCTACACTGCTCCAACGGAGACGTACTTCCCTTCAAAAGGAAGGAACTTCGGTAACACATCCTCGTCTCCACCGGCTCCACTCTTGGTTATCTCGCGCCTTTACTTTTGCAAGCTTACTTGTGTTGTATCCCTTGCTTGCTCGTGTGCTTGTTGTGGTTGCATCATATAGGTTGTTCACCTAGTTGCATATCTAGACAACCTACTTTGATGCAAAGTTTAATTTGGTAAAGAAAAGCTAAAAATTGTTAGTTGCCTATTCACCCCCCTCTAGTCAACTATATCGATCTTTTCAATTGGTATCAGAGCCTCGTCTCTTTATTAAGGACTTTGCCGTCTGAAGAGTATGGTTGACACCGTAGACGGTGGGGAGGAGGAGCACTCCGGTGTGAATCCGATCTCGTCTACATGTAATGGGGAAACCGTGGTGTCCCATGAGGAATTCAATGTGGCCTTGGACACATTGAAAACCTCCATGACAACCATGGTTGAAAGCATGTTTAATAAATTCTTAGAAGGACTTAAACTACCTACCTCGCCGTTGAAAGTGGGTGATCCCGCTAACAAGGTGACGGATGCTAACTCCGACAAGGGGGAAGCTAATAGTGAGAAGGGTCCTTCTACTAGTGGTAGAAATGGCACCGACATCTTTGCCCATGTGGAACCTCCAACGTATGGAGGACCGATTCCCTCTACTCATTTAAATCATGCCGGTCCTCCTCCTAAGATTGTGAAAAATGAGGATTTTGATTCTTGGGTGTATCGCTTCAAGCGTCATTTAAATCATGTGAATACTAACCTTGGAGAATCATTGAAGAAGGCTTCTATCCACATGACCGAAGCAACTTCACCCCGAGAGAAGTGGTGGATAATCAATTCAATGAGAGTGCTCTCTTCATCATCCAAGATGCAATCCTTCCCGAAGATCCCCCTCATCTTCGACCCCATGCCATGGCCAAAGACGCATGGCAATGCGTTGTGTCTCTCTACCGAGGAAGTGCTAGAATTCAACGCTCCAACTATGAAGTGGTGCAATATGAAGCCGATGAGTTTGCAATGAAAGAAGAGGAAGAACCTCGTGAGCTCTTTCGAAGAGTGACCAAACTCGCGGTCTCACTCCGAGATCATGGGAGCAAGGACACGAATGACAATTGGATCAAGAGCAAGTTCCTCAAGGCCATGATGCCCTACAACAAGGCCATGTCCTCCGTCATTCGTCAAAGACCGGACTTCCACTCCATGACCTCAAGCGAAGTGTTGGATGAGTTCGTTGCAATGAGCATCTTGGGCAAGACCGCCGACAATGCGGTGCTCCATTCTCAAAGGGCAAAGAAGCCCAACCTTGCCTTGAAGGCCAAGGTTATTGTGGAAGAAGAGGAAGAAGAGGAGGATGAGGAGAGCAACCCCGAAGATACGAAATATGATTATCATGAGCACATGGCTCTTGCTTCAAGACAATTTTGGAGCAAGAAGAATTCAAGACCCAACTTCAACAAGAACAACTCAAGTGGCGTCAAGGGCAAGCAACGAGTTAGAACTTGTTTCAACTGTGGCAATGTGAGCCATTTCGTTGCGGATTGTCCTTACGAGAAGCGGGAAGACAATGGTGGCAAGTTCATCCGAAAAGACAAAGCCAAGTCCTTCCCCAACAAGAACAACTTCACCAAGAAGACTTCTACTCGTGGGTTGGTGGTTCAAGAAGAATACCGTGAGGATGACGATGATGATGAAGATAGAGAAGCAATGGCCATGGCATCCTTTGCCATTGCCACATCTCCCCGGATGTCTCTCTTTGATTCACCCAACGAGAACATCACCGCCGAGTGCCTCATGGCTAAAGCCACCAACAAGGTAACCCCCAACATCAAAACCACCATCATTAGTAATCCCTCTTTGATGGATGGCATTGATGAAAGTGAGGGGTCTAATGAAGAAGTAAATGAATTTGAGTCTTTTATGAGTAAGCTCAAGGGCAAATCCAAGAAGCACTTTGTTGCTCTCTTGGAACAACTTGGTGAAGCCAATGACATGATCGAGGCTCACGAAGAAACCATCTCTAAGATGGAAGGTCATAGTCGTGACTATGTTGATGAGATATCGGATCTCTCCAATGCTCTTGAGGAAGAGCGTGGGCATCATTTGGCTCTTGAGGAGTCACACAACAGTGACCATGCCAAGTTAAAGAAAGATCTTAATCATGCTCTTGTTGTGTCTTGTGTGCTAACTTCCGAGAAGGCTAAACTTGGGGTTGATCATGCTAGACTCAAGGAGGAGTTTGATGTACTTGACAAGGCCCACAAGGTCTTGAAGGGTGCACATGCAAACCTCAAGGAGTCTCATGATCAACTCCAAGTTGAGCTAACCAAGGAAAATGCCACCTTTCCTCATATGGTATTAATTGATAATGCATATGCCACTAACGAGCATGTGCATCTTGTGGAGGAGAATGCCAAATTGAAGGATCAACTTGAGAAAGGCCTTGTGACATGCATTCATGGTGAGAAGAACCTCAACGACCTTTTGAGCAATCAAAAGGAAGTTGTGGCCAAGGAAGGAATTGGATTCCCACCCAAGTCCAAGAACAAGAAGAAGAATGACAAGACCAAACGACCTCCCCCTCTCAAGCAAACCTTTGTGAAAGAGGGAGAGGGTGCTCCTAAGGAGAAGAAGAACAATGTGAAGGGTGTTTATGTCAAAAAGGGCAACACCACCTCCCTCTCCTCCAACAAAGCCGGCGACTTTAACCCATCATATGTGTTGTGCCGTGCTAGTGATGGGCATGTTTATGCTAAATTTGTTGGTTCTCCTTATGAGTACATTGAATGGTCTATTTGGGTTCCTAAGACCCTTGTTACTAACATCAAAGGACCCATTACTAAATGGGTACCTAAAACCAAGCATTGATCTCTTGTAGGTGTTTGCTTCCGGTGGAGGATCATGGTTGCTCGATAGTGGAGCAACAAATCATATGACCGGGAGCAAGGACTTAGTGGTGGACATGCAAAAGATTTCATCTATGCCCACCAATGTCGAGTGGGGTGATGCCTCACATTCTAAGGTATTGGGTCTTGGCAAGGTAGTCTTTTCTCATGATCTAACAATCGAGAAAGTCATGCTTGTTGAGTCCCTTGCATACAATTTACTTTCCGTTCGTCAACTTGCACTTATGGGCTTTGCCACTTTCTTTGACATTATACCATGGCCCTCTTGTGGAGCAAGACTCTTAAAGTAGCCTTTGTTTGGCATGTCGAGAACGGTCTCTATGTGATTAACTTTTCGGAGCGACCCACTAAGACCGCGACATGCCTAATGGCTAAAGTTGACGTGGGATGGCTTTGGCATCGCCGTTTAGCCCACGTCAATATGAGATCTTTGCAAAGTCTTCTCAAGGGGGACCATGTCCGTGGACTAACAAATGTTAGTTTTGCCAAAGATCATGCTTGTGGTGCTTGTATTGAAGGAAAGCTTCATGAGAAGGCTCACCCTCCCACGACCATCATCTACTCGAAGAGACCCCTGGAGCTCCTTCACATGGATCTCTTTGGGCCACCATCATTTGATAGTCTTGGAGGTAGAAAGTATTGCTTGGTGATTGTGGATGATTATTCAAGATACACTTGGGTATATTTCTTCAAGAGGAAGAGTGAGACTCAACGAACCGTCATCGACTTTGCAAATGAAGCTCAACGTCAACATGATGCAAAGATCTTGACAATAAGAAGTGACAACGGCACCGAGTTCAAGAACTACACCTTGGATGAGTTTCTTAGTGATGAGGGGATCAAGAATCAATATGCTGCACCATATACCCCTCAACAAAATGGTGTCGCGGAGAGGAAGAACCAGACGTTGATGGATGCGGCAAGGACCATGATGGCGGATTTCAAGTCTCCATACAACTTTTGGGCCGAAGCCATCAACACTGCATGTCATGCATCCAATCGGCTCTATCTCCGCAAGGGCTTGAACAAGACTCCTTATGAAATACTCACCGGTAACAAGCCCAATCTCAAGTACTTCCGGGTGTTCGGGTGTAAGCGTTTCATTCTCAAGAAAGGTGTTCGTTTGTCTAAATTTGAGGCTAGAGCTTATGAGGGCATATTTGTTGGTTATGCTACAAACTCTCATGCTTACCGTGTCCTCAACAAGTCCACCGGACTCATTGAGGAGACGTGTAATGTAGAGTTTGACGAAAATAACGGCTCCTAAGTGGAGCAAAGTGGTACTTGTGATGTAGATGATGAAATTCCTCTCCAAGCCATAAGAAGAATGGGTATTGGTCACATTCTACCCATTGAGGAACCCCTTGTGGCCGAAGGAGAAGGACAATGCTCCACTCAAGTGGAGCCGTCACCTTTCCAAGACCCACACGCTTTCGAAGAACAAAGTGAAGGCCCTCAACCACGTGAACAAGACCAAGGACAAGATCAACCTCAAGATGGTGGTGAACCACCGAATGACATCCAAGGTCAAGTTCTTCCCCTCGAGCAAGTTCAAGATCAAGAGCAAACTCAAGATTTTGAACAAGCTTAAGACGGCGCTCAAGATAATCAAGTTAATCCTCCTCCTTCCACATCCGAGGAGGAATTAGAGCGTCGTGCCGTGAAGATTGCTTCCAAACTCACCACCAAAGGTCATCTCATGGAGAACATGGTTGGAAGCCTAAGAAAGGGGGTAAGCACTCGTAGACAATTAGCAAACTATTGTGAACATCACGCGTTTGTCTCTTGTGTTGAACCCCAAAAGGTCTATGAGGCGCTCGAAGATCCGGATTGGCTCAATGCCATGCATGAAGAACTCAACAACTTCGAGTACAACAAGGTGTGGAGATTCGTGCCAAGGCCGTCAGGGAACCACAACGTCATTGGAACCAAGTGGATATTCAAGAACAAGCAAGATGCTCATGGGAACATCATTCGCAACAAGGCAAGATTGGTAGCACAAGGCTACTCCCAAGTCGAGGGTATCGACTACGGTGAAACCTTTGCTCCCGTTGCTCGCCTTGAATCCATACGTTTGTTGATTGCTTATGCTTCCCATCATAACTTTAAGTTGCAACAAATGGATGTGAAAAGTGCTTTTCTCAATGGTCCTATTAATGAGTTGGTTTATGTCAAGCAACCCCCCGGGTTTGAGGATCCCTACTTCCCGAATCATGTGTATCAACTCGATAAGGCACTCTATGGCCTTAAACAAGCCCCACGTGCGTGGTATGACCACCTTACCGAGTTGTTACAAGATCGTGGATTTGAGGTGGGGCAAATCGATCCCACTCTTTTTACTAAGAAGGTCAAAGGGGAGTTGTTTGTATGCCAACTATATGTTGATGATATTATCTTTGATTCCCCTAACAAAGCTTTCAATGAGGAATTTGCTGCTCTCATGACCTCCAAGTTCAAGATGTCTTCGATGGGAGAGTTGAAGTTCTTCCTTGGTTTTGACATCAAACAAAGAAGAGAAGGTACCTTCATCAACCAAGCCAAATACACTCAAGACATGCTAAAAAGATTCAAGCTAAGTGATGTCAAGCCGGTTTCTACTCCAATGCCTACCAAGTGCCAACTTGACATTGATCCCAATGGTAAAGCGGTGGATCAAAAGGTATATCGCTCCATGATTGGCTCCTTGCTTTACCTTTGTGCATCTAGACCGGATATCATGTTGAGTGTGGGAATATGTGCACGGTTTCAAGCCGCACCAAAGGAAAGCCACTATGTGGCGGTCAAGAGAATCTTTCGATATTTGGCTCATACCCCAAACTTTGGCTTATGGTACCCAAGAGGAGCAAACTTCAAGCTTGAAGGATATACGGATTCCGATTGGGCGGGAGACAAAGTGGATAGGAAGTCCACTTTCGGAGGGTGCCAATTTCTTGGTTGCTCTTTGGTGAGTTGGTCTTCCAAGAAGCAAAGTTGTGTGTCTCTCTCGTCCACCGAAGCGGAGTATGTGGCGGCCGGTAGTAGTTGTGCACAACTCTTATGGATGAGGCAAACTTTAAAGGAGTACGGTGTCATTTGTGACAAAGTGCCTCTTTGGTGTGATAATGAAAGTGCCATCAAGATTTCTCTCAACCCGGTGCAACACTTCAAGACGAAGCATATTGAGATTCGGTATCACTTCATTCGGGATCACATTAGGTGAGGGGAGATCAAGCTCAAGTATGTCAACACTCATGATAACCTTGTAGATATTTTCACGAAGCCCTTGGATGAAGCAAGATTTCGCAAGTTAAGGCATGAGCTAAATATCATTGATTCGAGCAATGTGACTTGAACCCTTGCACACCCCACCTCACTCAACTTGTTGTCTAGTTTAGATGTAGGCATGGACATAGGGGGAGTGTTGTTCTCTCAATGAACTCTCCCTCCCCCCATTATGCATAAATTGATCTAGTCTTTCACTTTAACCATTTTTGATTGTACTTGTGCTTCAAGGACGAGTTGTGGTCATGGGTCCAAGGTTAAAATCTTCGCGACGCCATACCTCTTGACTCAAACATAGGTGGCCTCGGCCACCGCCCTCTCTTGAAGAGGTGTGTTTTGGCCCTGTGTTAGTGTGTTTGTGGCTGTGTTGGTCTCCTCCTTCTTGGCTGTGTTTCTCTATTTCTTTTTGAGCTTAGCCATTCTGCCTAGTGCCTTTTTTGTTGCTGGGCGGTACTACCGCTAGTGGTGCGCGGTACTACCACTTTAAGCGGTACTACCGCCCACCAGCACGGTACTACCGCTGCGGGGCGGGGTTAGGGGGTTATGTCATGGGCAGGGGGAGGTTTCCCTCCCCCATACCCATTCGCTCGCCCCCTCGCTCCATCTCGTCTCTCCAGCAACTGGCGCCGCGGGAGGGCTCCGGTGGATCTCCTTCTACGGGGCGTCCCTCTCCATTCCCTTCGGCGGAGTCGATCCCTACCTTGTCCTCTTGCCATGGATGCCGGTATTGCCCCTGTTCCCTCTCTCTTCTTGTCTAGATTTCCAATCTAGCATCTTAGGGGAAATAGTGGTTGCATCTCTAGATTTTTGGCCAAATCTAGGCTTGAGTAGGATGGAGAAGGCATCTAGGCAATTTGGATTAGTGGTTGGTAGAAGTATTTTTGAATTTGGTAGGACGGTAGTGCCGGATCTGACCACGGCAGTAGGAAACCGCCGTTTCCCCGTCTCGAGCGGTACTACCGCTCCCTCTGGAGCGGTACTACCACTTGGAGCGGTACTGCCGCTCACAGGTCGAGGTACTACCGCCCCCTACCAAGTTCCATCGTACTCTTACCACTCAGTGATCCTTTTGTTGTGTTTGGTGGCTTATGCTCGTTCTTTCTGGTTGTTTTGCGTGTTCTTGTGTGTGGTTCCAGGTGATGAACATCCTGAGCATTAGGCTCAGCGTATCAACCCCGGTCATGCCACGTCCAAGCGTTACCGCACAACTGAGTCTGCAGGAGGTTCCTCAAGTGCTCCACCTCCACCTCAACTCAAGAAGAAGTCTGCTGTCAAGCCGAAGCAATCTGGCAAAACCGTGCCAGAAATGCAAGCCAAGGAGTTCTGGGCAAGGCATCGTCGCAACCCCTATGAGGCAGACCAAGATCCCACTTTGGTCAACCGTCCGTTCTGGAACAGGTTTTAGTTTGCCATATTCTTTGATGTGCTCAAGGCCAAGAAGAACCTCTATATTAACGTGCACCCCATCGACACCGACCATATGGAGAAGGATCCTGAATACTTTGGTGAAGCTCTTCAGATGTGCACTCAACTGAACATTCTTGGTATCATGCAATTCAACAAAGATTATGATGCTGATATTGTGGCCCAATTCTATGCCACGGTTCATCTCGGGACTGATGAGGACAGGACACTGACTTGGATGACCAATGGCAAGTTGCTTTCTGTCAAGTGGAAGGCATTCATGGAGTTGATTGGGGTGGAAGATCACGGGCTTGCGTCTCCTGTCGGCTTTCGCCCACACCGTAACACCACCTCCACTCACAAGCAAGCACTCTGGCCCTACTGCACTCCAAAGATCAACCCTGAGACGAAGAAGGAAATGTATGAGCTACCTGCCTTTCTGGACATACTTCACCGTGTCTTTCGTGAGACTCTTTTCCCTCGCATCGGGAATCTGGATATGGTTCATTCTTATCTTGTGGACATGCTTCTCTTCTGCCAGCGTGAGAAGGAAGAAAACACCAGCGAGTCCCCGGATATCTCTCATGTTATGTGGTCTGAGCTCTTATCTGCTATCTCCGAGCGCAAGTGCCCGATTTATGGTCCGTTCATCATGCTGCTTATTGAGAAGGCCTGGGATCATGTCTATCCAAGGTGATGCTAGAGACTGGAGAGTCGGTCTCTCATGAGATCAAGCGTCTGAGGAAGAAGGACAACTGGGGCACTCAGGTCCCTAAATCTGGAGGTCCTTCGTCTGCTGCTGCCATGGAGACCGAGGAGGAGGCTGAGGCTGAGGATGATGATGACTATGAGCCTTCTGGGGTAGAGCCCTCTTGGGCAAAGAAGCTCAAGCTCAAGATGAATAAGCTGTTCTGCTTGGAGTCTCACGATCAGTACATGACTCATGTGGCTGAGAAGAAGGCCCGAGGTCGTCACAAGGAGCTCATGCGTCAGTTGGGTGCCACCGTTAACAGTGGATCTGAGGACCAGCTTACTGAGGAGGAGGAGTGGATTCAGCAACACTGCCCGTGGACAGATTCTGATGCCGAGCACTTCCCGACCGACGACGGTGGCGAAGACGATCCCGCTGAGATCTGATATTTGAGACCCTCACTTGCTATCACCTGGAGCCGTAGCAACACTCCCTCTCCTTTTTGGTGTCTCGATGCCAAAGGGGGAGAGAGTTTAGGGATTTGTGTCTTCTGTCTTCTGTGTGGTGTGTTTGTGTTTTCTCACCGTTTGCTTTGTTTGGTTTTGTGTCAATGAGACCTAAGTTCCAGACATATGGTGTGAGACATATGCTACCTTATCTTTAGATTATCTTTATCTATGTCTATCTAGCTTATGGGTTGCATGCTTATCCCGTTATCTATTTTGCTCTCATATACCCTGCTTAGGTTGTTGGTCTCTAAAATGTAGGGGGAGCATTGATCCTAGTATGTGTGCCGTGCAGTCCAAAGCACTTATCTAGATAGCACACATCTAGGGGGAGCCCATCTACATTTTAGGATGGTGGGGTTTTGCGCTTGTCCTATATCTTTCCCTGTTTGTGCAAATCCCGTATTGTCATCAATCCACCAAAAGGGGGAGATTGTAAGGGCATATATATCCCCAAGGTGTTTTTGTGATTGATGACAATGCTTTTGCGGACTAATCGTGTGCATTGAGTTTTTCAGAGATTCATTCTTTGGCACGAGACGATTCCTTCCCCTCGGTGCTTAAGTCAAGACGGTGTAGCTCTTTTGTCTCTCTGTTGGTGGACTAGTTTCGTAGGAGTCACCGTACTATCAAGAGGGGATCCGCTTTGGTAAGGCTAGGGTGGAATCAATACGTACACATCCTTATCACACCCGTCGTTCCTTTCCGCTTCATTGGAGCTACCTTTCCTCTCCTTGCCTGCCTTGACCTGTCCCAGCGGTAGTACCGCGGTCCTCAGCGGTAGTACCGCCGAAGCACGTCAAGCGGTAGTACCGCTCCCCAAGCGGTAGTACCGCTTGCTGTCTTCGGCCGTAGTACCGCTGTGGTTCCGGGCTACTACCGCCTCGACTCGAGACCCCTGTTTTTCGTGTCGGGTTTTACGGTACTAGTAGCGGTAGTAGTGGCGGTAGTACCGCTCCAAGCGGTAGTACCGCCCGTACTCCCGCGGTGGTACCGCTCTGGGCCCAGGTCCCTGCTACCCTCGTGAGCGCGGCAGTACCGTTGGGAGGGAACGGTAGTACCGCAGGCTCAGCGGTAGTACCGCCCTGCCCAAGCGGTAGTACCGCTCTGTGCGTGGCTGCTTGGGGGGGGGTAATGGTTGGATTGTTCCCCCCACTATATAAAGAGGTCTTCTTCCCCAATGTTGACCTACCTCTTCCCCCAAAAGCTCCATCATTGCTCCAAGCTCCATTTTCGCCCGATCTCTCTCCCTAGCCAATCAAACTTGTTGATTTGTTCGGGATTGGTTGAGAAGGCCCCGATCTACACTTCCACCAAGAGAAATTTGATTCCCCCACTAATCCCTAGCGGATCTTGTTACTCTTGGGTGTTCGAGCACCCTAGACGGTTGAGGTCAACTCGGAGCCATAGTCCATTGTGGTGAAGCTTCGTGGTGTCGTTGGGAGCCTCCAATTAAGTTGTGGAGATAGCCCCAACCTTATTTGTAAAGGTTCGGTCGCCGCCTTCAAGGGCACCAATAGTGGAATCACGACATCTTGCATTGTGTGAGGGCGTGAGGAGAATACGGTGGCCCTAGTGTATTCTTGGGGAGCATTGTGCCTCCACACTGCTCCAACGGAGACGTACTTCCCTTCAAAAGGAAGGAACTTCGGTAACACATCCTCGTCTCCACCGGCTCCACTCTTGGTTATGTCGCGCCTTTACTTTTGCAAGCTTACTTGTGTTGTATCCCTTGCTTGCTCGTGTGCTTGTTGTGGTTGCATCATATAGGTTGTTCACCTAGTTGCATATCTAGACAACCTACTTTGATGCAAAGTTTAATTTGGTAAAGAAAAGCTAAAAATTGTTAGTTGCCTATTCACCTCCCTCTAGTCAACTATATTGATCCTTTCAACTGTGCTGGGAGAGGGTGAGCCGTGGCGGCGGAATCCATGCCGGCAGCGGCTGGATGCCACATTGATGTCTACTACGCAACCTTCTTCTTGTAGACTCGTGTTGGGCCTCCAAGCGCAGAGTTTTATAGGACAGTAGCAATTTTCCCCTCAAGTGGATGACCTAAGGTTTATCAATCCGTGAGAGACGTATGATGAAGACTAATGAAATAAAGGTTCCACTAAAACAATTAAATAAATCGGATTCTCCACTTCACGAAAAGTTTGTAAAGGGAGTTAGAAAAGAATGAGGTAATAGCACCCTAGGTACCCTAACTTACACAAAATGTGATGATTTAGTCCCAAACTTGCAAAGTGCAACCCCATCATACCCCAACTTGCACCTCATATGATGTTCTAGTCCCAGGCCAGTGACAGAACGACAATCGACAGCCAGGTGGCTGGCCCGGTCGGCCCATGCAGTTTTGCAAAAAACCCCTTGCCATTTTCCCTAATTAACCCGCACTTGTGTCGTGGAGCTGCTGCACGGCATGGCGCTCGACGACGCCAACGTGAGGGAGGAGGCCATCGGCATGGGGGTGATCCAGTCGCTCCTCCAGCTGATATACCTGGACCTCCCGTACTGCTACAAGGCCCGGGAGGTGGCCCTCGCGGCCATCTGGTTCTTCTGCTTCTCCTCCGCCAGCTCTATCGATGACCTCACCAGCTCCGACGTGCTCGGCTGGCTGCTCCACTACCTCAACAACGGCGACTACGCGGTGCTCGACTGCACGCTCAAGATCCTCTGCCACCTCGCGGAGGCCTCGGAGGAGTACAACCGGATGATGGGCAGGGCCGGGTACTTCGCCGCGCTCTCCGGCCTGCTCGCCGCGAAATCCTTCCGGATGCGCGAGATGGCAGCGCAGGTGCTGTCCAGCCTGCTGGCGCTGCACGGGAACCAGACCATCTTCATCCAGGACGGCGACAACCTCGACCGGCTGCTGCAGCTGCTCGACCCGTCCGAGGGCAAGCTGATCACTACTAGGAAAAGGGCTATAGATGAAATTGACACTAATGGCGCACTAGAGAAGTGGTGCGCCACTACTATATACTAACGGCGCACCATTTGGTGATGCGCCATTAGTGTGGAAGACACTAATGGCGCACCAGACACAAGGTGCGCCACTAGTAACATTTTTTTCCCATTTTTCCAAACATACTAATGGCGCATCCGGGCAAAGTGCGCCATTACTAGTTCTAACTAGTAATGGCGCACCAACACTGTATTTTTTTTATTCTTTTTTTTGCAAAACTACTAATGGCGCACCGTGGCACAATGCGCCATTACTAGTTTAAACTAGTAATGGCGCACTATGCCACGGTGCGCCATTAGTGTATATATATATATATATATATATATATATATATATATATATTGTTACTATTCATCACCCAGGGTGCAGAATATATTATTCTTCACCCGAGGTAATCTTATGATTATTTTATAAATAAATTATGTTTCAAATACAAATAGTTACAGTCATATTGATTCACTACGTAAAATTTGGCATAAAAAAAGGTCAGAAGACCAAAAAAATTACATTTTATGTATATTTTACATTATGTTTTTACGTTTGAAATTTGTGTAACATAAAATATTTTTTACGGTGATTATATATTTTCTTACGTTCTCCTTTTATGTCTGAAATAAGATAAAATTTACAGAACGTAAAATTACGGTGCATTCATGTTAAAATAGAGGGGGGTGAAGAATAACTATTCCTCACCCAGGGTGACGAATAACACGACCCTATATATATATATATATATATATATTACTTTTTTGCAAAACTACTAATGGCGCACGGATGTGTGGTGCGCCATTAGTATGTTGTGTTACTAATGGCGCATGTATGTGTGGTGCGCCATTAGTAACCTGGGACCAACTAGATATTTTGGACAGCCACACCTACACACTCACTTTCCCCACTTCATTCCCTCCACCTCCTTCTCCAAGCTTGTCGGCTGCCTCCTCCTCACCTCATTTGCACCATAGATTCATCAAAATTAAGTGGTGAAATTACCGTTTTTTGATAGGTAAGTAAGGGGAAAGCTATCTTCATGTTGTAGATCTACTTTTTTTCTCCCTAGCTCGCTCCAACAATGTGCACATGCACTTTTTGTGGCCTAGCTAGATCTATGTATGTTTGTGGTGTTGCATATATGTTTGTGTTTGCAGGTACCGGTAGTTGAAATGCGATAGTTGCCAATATTTTGCCGGAATGTTGATTCATTTTCGTTTCGGCGAGAATTTTGGCACTATGCATTCTTTTTGGTCCTATTTTTAGGGAAAGTCATGCCAATTTTTTCTTGGTTCTAAAATATCGTTTTGCTCTACCCCGCAGGCGACCATGGTCCGCACGATGACCGAAGGCATCGTGAATAGGTTTTTGAGCTCCACAAAGGCCGAGATGCTTCAAACGAACGAGACGGAGATAAGATGTCCGTGTCGAAGATGCAAGCTGAAGAGCCTTATTGCGGACCCGGATTCCGAGCAGGTGCGGGACCACCTGCTCTTGCGTGGTTTCATGGATGGCTATCGGTGGCAAGGTGATGAAGATGACTATGAAGTCGTCCATGGGGGCCGAGCAAGAAATGAGGAAGGGCAACAAGACAACCACCGCGGCGAGGGCGGGCGAGAAGACGAAGAATCTCCAGGACATGATCACGATGGTGATGCTGTACACAGTCATCATGTAGAAGATGCCGGACATGATGATGAGGAAGATCAAGACGAAGGGCATGATCATGAAGATGAAGATGCCGGAGCAGACGACGATGGAGGCTGGGTGCAGGACCCTCATATTCAAGAGCTGCTTCTCAAGCAGACGGATAACAGAAGAGCTGCCGCCCGAGAGAAAGCCAAGCTGGATCAACTGGAGATAGACGCGGTTACTCCATTGTATGAAGAATGCAGGCCCGAGGATACCCGCCTGAAAGTAATGCTCATGGCTCTGGAGATGAAGGTAAAACACAAAATGACTGACACATGCTTCGACGAGAACATGTCATTCTGGCACGAACGTCTTCCCAAGGGGAACAAGTGCCCGACCAGTTTCGAGGAGGCGAAGAAAATCATGTGTCCTCTGGATTTACCGCACGTGAAATACCATGTGTGCATGAACAATTGCATCATTTATCGGGACGAGCACGCGGAGTCTACCATATGTCCGGTGTGCGGCGTCACTCGATACAAGAAGAGGAAGAAAGCTCCTCGAAAATTGGTGTGGTACTTTCCGATAACTCCTCGTCTGCAGCGGTATTTCGCGGACCCTAAGGTAGCAAAGCTCCTGCGTTGGCACGCGGATAGGGAGGAGAAGAAGCGGGAAGATGACGGAAATGATCCGGAGATAAATAAAAAAGACAAGATGCCGAGTCACCCTAAGGATGTGAGCCAGTGGCAAGCGTTGAACTTCGAAGACCCAGAATTTGGGAAGGATCCAAGGAACATCGTGCTGGGCGCGAGCACCGATGGAGTCAATCCGTTTGGCAGCCAGAGAAGCACACATAGCACCTGGCCTGTGTTTGTGTGGATGTACAACCTTCCCCCCTGGTTGTGCATGAAGAGGAAGTACATTCACATGAGTATGCTAATTGAAGGGCCGAAACAACCAGGGAACGACATCAATCTGTATCTGGGATTGCTGAAAGAGGAGCTAGACACGCTATGGAAAACGCCAGCCAAAACGTGGGACGCCGCAGAGAAAGGATATTTCCCTATGAGAGCCGCACTGCTCACGACGGTGCACGACTATCTCGGTTACGGATATCTCGCGGGGCAGGTTGTCCACGGATTTTCTGGATGCATAAGGTGCATGGATGACACAACGTATCGCCAGCTAGATAGAGATCCCGGGTCTTCGAAAACCGTGTTCATGGGACATCGAAGGTGGCTTCGCGACGATGACCCGTGGAGGAAACGCAAGGATCTGTTCGATGGTGAAACCAAACCCCGAAGACGCCCGCGTACGAGGAGCGGCGAGGAAATAGACGAGCTGTTGAAAAATTGGAAAGATTGCCCACTGCCAGGAAAGAAGCGAAAGGCGCCAGAGCCGGGAAAGAAGCGAAAGGCGCCAGAGCCGCTGCAGAAGGTATGGAAAACGAGGTCTGTTTTCTGGGACTTCCCGTACTGGAAGATCCACTGTGTGCCTCACAGCCTTGATGCCATGCATATCACGAAGAACGTGTGCGAGAGTCTGCTTGGTACCCTGCTCAACATGCCAGAGAGGACCAAAGATGGGCTGAAAGCAAGGGCAGACTTGAAATCAATGGGCATCAGCCAGGAGCTTCACGCTAATGATGATGATGATGATGAGGCGAAGCAGGACACAGAAAGTTGTCGCAAAGACAAAAAGGCCAAGAAGACCAGAAATGACTACCCTCCCGCGTGCTTCACTCTATGTCAGGAGGAGATCGAGTAGTTTTTCACCTGCCTCGTAGGAGTAAAACTTCCTTACGGTTACGCGAGGAAGATAAGCAGATACCTAGACCCAGCGAAGCAGAAGTTCAGCGGGATGAAGTCTCACGACTGTCATGTGCTGATGACGCAGATACTTCCAGTTGCAATCCGTGGGATCATCGATGCGCACGTCCGTGAAACTCTATTTGGCCTATGCAACTTTTTCGACATCATCTCTCGGAAGTCGATTGGCGTGAGGCAACTCAGAAGGCTACAGGAAGAGATCGTGGTGATACTATGCGAGCTTGAGATGTACTTCCCGCCCGCATTCTTCGATGTTATGGTGCATCTGCTGGTCCATATCGTGGAGGATATCATCCAACTCGGGCCGACGTTCCTGCACAGCATGATGCCGCTTGAAAGGATGAATGGCGTCATCAAAGGATACGTTCGCAACATGTCACGTCCAGAGGGAAGTATAGCCAGGGGCTTTCTGGCCGAAGAGTGCATCTCCTACTGCACGAATTATCTAGGCATTGAGAACCCCATTGGTCTGCCCGTCAACAGGCACCTCGGCAGGCTCGCTGGATGGGGTCACCGTGAGGGTCGCCGCGAAATGCATGTCGACTTCGAGGGTCGACTCGCCGACTTTGAAAGAGCAAACCTAGTCGCGCTACAACACATAGACGTGGTCGATCCTTGGGTGGTAGAGCACAAAACCTTTATTGAGAAGACGTACAATGACCGAGGCCAACAGAGGACAGATGGAGATATAATCAAAGAGCACAACTCATGTTTCACGCATTGGTTCAAGCAGAAGCTTCTGTCGTACCCTTTACATGAGGATTCTTTCGCGGAAGAACAACTCATATTCGCCTTGTCACAGGACGCCGAGCACAACCTGATGACCTATGAGGCGTACGATATCAACGGCTACACATTCTACACCGAGGACAAGGACATGAAGAGCGATGTGTTGGGGAACGTAGTAATTTCAAAAATTTTCCTACGCACACGCAAGATCATGGTGATGGCATAGCAACGAGAGGGGAGAGTGTTCGTCCACGTACCCTCATAGACCGTAAGCGGAAGCGTTAGCACAACGCGGTTGATGTAGTCGTACGTCTTCACGATCCGACCGATCCAAGCACCGAACATACGGAGCCTCCGAGTTCAGCACATGTTCAGCTCGATGACGATCTCCGGCCCTCCGATCCATCAAAGGCTCCGGAGATGAGTTCTGTCAGCACGACGGCGTGGTGACGATGATGTTGTTCTACCGGCGCAGGGCTTCGCCTAAACTCCGCGACGATATGACCGAGGTGGAATATGGTGGAAGGGGGCACCGCACACGGCTAAGGAACGATCCGTAGATCAACTTGTGTGTCTATGGGGTGCCCCCCGCCCCCGTATATAAAGGATCCAGGGGGGAGGAGGCCGCCGGCCTAAGGGGGCGCGCCAAGGGGGGAGTCCTACTCCCACCGGGAGTAGGACTCCCCTTTTCCAAGTTGGAGTAGGAGAGAAGGGGGAAAGAGGAGGAGGAGGGGAAGGAAAGGGGGGGCGCCGCCCCCTCCTTGCTCCTTCCTCTTCTCCCTCTTGGCCCATGTAGGCCCATTAACCCCCCGGGGGGTTCCAGTAACCTCCCGGTACTCCGGTAAAATGCCGATTTCACCCGAAACCATTCCGATGTCCAAACATAGGCTTCCAATATATCAATCTTTATGTCTCGACTATTCCGAGACTCCTCGTCATGTCCGTGATCACATTCGGGACTCCGAACAAACTTCGGTACATCAAAACTTATAAACTCATAATAAAACTGTCATCGAAACGTTAAGCGTGCGGACCCTATGGGTTCGAGAACTATGTAGACATGACCTAAAACCATTCTCGGTCAATAACCAATTGCGGGACTTGGATGCCCATATTGGTTCCTACATATTCTACGAAGATCTTTATCGGTCAAACCGCATAACAACATACTTTGTTCCCTTTGTCATCGGTATGTTACTTGCCTGAGATTTGATCGTCGGTATTCAATACCTAGTTCAATCTCGTTATCGGCAAGTCTCTTTACTCATTCCGTAATACGTCATCTCATAACTAACTCATTAGTTACATGCTTGCAAGGCTTAGGTGATGAATATTACTGAGAGGGCCCAGAGATACCTCTCCGACAGTCGGAGTGACAAATCCTAATCTCGAATTATGCCAACCCAACATGTACCTTCGGAAACACCTGTAGAGCACCTTTATAATCACCCAGTTACGTTGTGACGTTTGGTAGCACACAAAGTGTTCTTCCGGTAAACGGGAGTTGCACAATCTCATAGTTGTAGGAACTTTGTATAAGTCATGAAGAAAGCAATAGCAGTATACTAAACGATCAAGTGCTAGGCTAACAGAATGGGTCATGTCAATCACATCATTCTCCTAATGATGTGATCCCATTAATCAAATGACAACACATGTCTATGGTCAGGAAATGTTACCATCTTTGATTAATGAGCTAGTCAAGTAGAGGCATACTAGTGACTATGTGTTTGTCTATGTATTCACACATGTATCATGTTTCCGGTTAATACAATTCTAGCATGAATAATAAACATTTATCATGATATGAGGAAATAAATAATAACTTTATTATTGCCTCTAGGGCATATTTCCTTCAGTCTCCCACTTGCACTAGAGTCAATAATTTAGATTACATAGTAATGATTCTAACACCCATGGAGTCTTGGTGATGATCATGTTTTGCTCGTGAGAGAGGCTTAGTCAACGGGTCTGCAACATTCAGATCCGTATGTATCTTGCAAATCTCTATGTCTCCCACTTGGACTTGGTCCCGAATGGAATTGAAGCGTCTTTTGATGTGCTTGGTCCTCTTGTGAAATCTGGATTCCTTTGCCAGGGCAATCGCACCAGTATTGTCACAGAAGATCTTCATTGGTCCCGATGCACTAGGTATGACACCTAGATCGGAAATGAACTCCTTCATCCAGACTCCTTCATTCGCTGATTCAGAAGCAGCTATGTACTCCGCTTCACATGTAGATCCTGCCACGACGCTTTGTTTAGAACTGCACCAACTTACAGCTCCACCGTTTAATAAAAACACGTATCCGGTTTGCGATTTAGAATCGTCCGGATCAGTGTCAAAGCTTGCATCGATGTAACCATTTACGACTAGCTCTTTGTCACCTCCATATACGAGAAACATATCCTTAGTCCTTTTCAGGTATTTCAGGATGTTCTTGACCGCTGTCCAGTGATCCACTCCTGGATTACTTTGGTACCTTCCTGCCAAACTTATTGCTAAGCATACGTCAGGTCTGGTACACAGCATTGCATACATGATAGAGCTTATGGCTGAAGCATAGGGAACATTTTTCATTTTCTCTCTATCTTCTGCTGTGGTCGGGCATTGAGTTTGACTCAACTTCACACCTTGTAGCACAGGCAAGAATCCTTTCTTTGCCTGATCCATTTTGAACTTTTTCAAAATTTTGTCAAGGTATGTGCTTTGTGAAAGTCCTATTAAGCATCTTGATCTATCTCTATAGATCTTGATGCCCAATATGTAAGCAGCTTCACCGAGGTCTTTCATTGAAAAACTTTTATTCAAGTATCCCTTTATGCTATCCAGAAATTCTATATCATTTCCAATTAATAATATGTCATCAACATATAAAATTAGAAATGCTACAGAGCTCCCACTCACTTGCTTGTAAATACAGGCTTCTCCAAAAGTCTGTATAAAACCATATGCTTTGATTACACTATCAAAGCATTTATTCCAACTCCGAGATGCTTGCACCAGTCCATAAATGGAACGCTAGAGCTTGCACACTTTGTCAGCACCTTTTGGATCAACAAAACCTTCCGGCTGCATCATATACAACTATTCTTCTAGAAATCCATTCAAGAATGCAGTCTTGACATCCATTTGCCAAATTTCATAATCTTGAAATGCAACAATAGCCAACATGATTCGGACAGACTTAAGCATCGCTACGGGTGAGAAAGTCTCATCGTAGTCAACCCCTTGAACTTGTCGAAAACCTTTCGCAACAAGTCAAGCTTTATAGACAGTAACATTACCATCAGCGTCAGTCTTCTTCTTAAAGATCCATTTATTCTCAATGGCTTGCCGATCATCGGGCAAGTCAACCAAAGTCCACACTTTGTTTTCATACATGGATCCCATCTCAGATTTCTTGGCCTCTAGCCATTTTGCGGAATCTGGGCTCATCATCGCTTCCTCATAGTTCGTAGGTTCATCATGGTCAAGTAACATGACTTCCAGAATAGGATTACCGTACCACTCTGGTGCGGATCTTACTCTGGTAGACCTACGAGGTTCAGCAGAAACTTGATCTGAAGTTTCATGATCAATATCATTAGCTTCCTCACTAATTGGTGTAGTCGTCACAGGAACCGGTTCTCGTGATGAACTACCTTCCAATAAGGGAGTAGATACAGTTATCTCATCAAGTTCTACTTTCCTCCCACTCACTTCTTTCGAGAGAAACTCCTTCTCTAGAAAGGATCCATTCTTAGCAACGAATGTCTTGCCTTCGGATCTGTGATAGAAGGTGTACCCAACAGTCTCTTTTGGGTATCCTATGAAGACACATTTCTCCGATTTGGGTTCGAGCTTATCTGGTTGAAGTTTCTTCACATAAGCATCGCAGCCCAAACTTTAAGAAACGACAACTTTGGTTTCTTGCCAAACCACAGTTCATAAGGTGTCGTCTCAACGGATTTAGATGGTGCCCTATTTAACGTGAATGCGGCCGTCTCTAAAGCATAACCCCAAAACGATAGCGGTAAATTGGTAAGAGACATAATAGATCGCACCATATCAAGTAAAGTACGATTACGACGTTCGGACATACCATTTCGTTGTGGTGTTCCAGGTGGCGTGAGTTGCGAAACTATTCCGCATTGTTTCAAATGTAAACCAAACTTGTAACTCAAATATTCTCCTCCACGATTAGATCGTAGAAACTTTATTTTCTTGTTACGATGATTTTCTACTTCACTCTCAAATTCTTTGAACTTTTCAAATGTTTCAGACTTGTGCTTCATTAAGTAGATATACCCATATCTGCTCAAATCATCTGTGAAGGTGAGAAAATAACGATATCCGCCACGAGCCTCAATATTCATCGGACCACATACATCTGTATGTATGATTTCCAACAAATCTGTTGCTCTCTCCATAGTTCCGGAGAACGGTGTTTTAGTCATCTTGCCCATGAGGCACGGTTCGCAAGTACCAAGTGATTCATAATCAAGTGATTCCAGAAGTCCATCAGTATGGAGTTTCTTCATGCGTTTTACACCGATATGACCTAAACGGCAGTGCCACAAATAAGTTGCACTATCATTATCAACTTTGCATCTTTTGGCTTCAACATTATGAATATGTGTATCACTACTATCGAGATTCAATAAAAATAGACCACTCTTCAAGGGTGCATGACCATAAAAGATATTACTCATATAAATAGAACAACCATTATTCTTTGATTTAAATGAATAACCGTCTCGCATCAAACAAGATCCAGATATAATGTTCATGCTCAACGCTGGCACCAAATAACAATTATTCAGGTCTAAAACTAATCCCGAAGGTAGATGTAGAGGTAGCGTGCCGACCACGATCACATCGACTTTGGAACCGTTTCCCACGCGCATCGTCACCTCGTCCTTGGCCAGTGCTCGCTTATTCCGTAGTCCCTGTTTCGAGTTGCAAATATTAGCAACAGAACCAGTATCAAATACCCAGGTGCTACTATGAGCTCTAGTTAGGTACATATCAATAACATGTATATCACATATACCTTTGTTCACTTTGCCATCCTTCTTATCCACCAAATACTTGGGGCAGTTCCGCTTCCAGTGACCAGTCTGCTTGCAGTAGAAGCACTCAGTTTCAGGCTTAGGTCCAGATTTGGGTTTCTTCTCTTGAGCAACAACTTGCTTGCCGTTCTTCTTGAAGTTCCCCTTCTTCTTCCCTTTGCCCTTCTTCTTGAAACTAGTGGTCTTGTTGACCATCAACACTTGATGCTCCTTCTTGATTTCTACCTCCGCGGATTTCAGCATCGCGAAGGGCTCGGGAATAGTCTTGTTCATCCCTTGCATATTATAGTTCATCACGAAGCTCTTGTAGCTTGGTGGCAGTGATTGGAGAATTCTGTCAATGACACTATCATCAGGAAGATTAACTCCCAGTTGTATCAAGTGATTATTATACCCAGACATTCTGAGTATGTGTTCACTGACAGAACTATTTTCCTCCATCTTGCAGCTATAGAACTTATTGGAGACTTCATATCTCTCAATTCGGGCATTTGCTTGAAATATTAACTTCAACTCCTGGAACATCTCATATGCTCCATGACGTTCAAAACGTCGTTGAAGACCCGGTTCCAAGCCGTAAAGCATGGCACGTTGAACTATAGAGTAGTCATCAGCTTTGCTCTGCCAGACGTTCTTAACATCGTCAGTTGCATCAGCAGCAGGCCTGGCACCCAGCGGTGCTTCCAGGACATAACTCTTCTGTGCAGCAATGAGGATAATCCTCAGGTTAAGGACCCAGTCCGTGTAATTGCTACCATCATCTTTCAACTTTGCTTTCTCAAGGAACACATTAAAATTCAACGGAACAACAGCACGAGCCATCTATCTACAAACAAACATAGACAAGCAAGACACTATCAGGTACTAAGTTCATGATAAATTTAAGTTCAATTAATCATATTACTTAAGAACTCCCACTTAGACAGACATCTCTCTAGTCATCTAAGTGATCACGTGATCCAAATCAACTAAACCATAACCGATCATCACGTGAGATGGAGTAGTTTTCAATGGTGAACATCACTATGTTGATCATATCTACTATATGATTCACGCTCGACCTTTCGGTCTCTGTGTTCCGAGGCCATATCTGCATATGCTAGGCTCGTCAAGTTTAACCTGAGTATTCTGCGTGTGCAAAACTGGCTTGCACCCGTTGTAGATGGACGTAGAGCTTATCACACCCGATCATCACGTGGTGTCTCGGCACGACGAACTTTGGCAACGGTGCATACTCAGGGAGAACACTACTTGATAATTTTAGTGAGAGATCATCTTAAAATGCTACCGTCAATCAAAGCAAGATAAGATGCATAAAGGATAAACATCACATGCAATCAATATAAGTGATATGATATGGCCATCATCATCTTGTGCTTGTGATCTCCATCTTCGAAGCACCGTCATGATCACCATCGTCACCGGCGCGACACCTTGATCTCCATCGTAGCATCGTTGTCGTTACACCATCTATTGCTTCTACGACTATCGCTACCGCTTAGTGATAAAGTAAAGCAATTACAGGGCGTTTGCATTTCATACAATAAAGCGACAACCATATGGCTCCTGCCAGTTGCTGATAACTTCGGTTACAAAACATGATCATCTCATACAATAAAATATAGCATCACGTCTTGACCATATCACATCACAACATGCCCTGCAAAAACAAGTTAGACGTCCTCTACTTTGTTGTTGCAAATTTTACGTGGCTGCTACGGGCTTAGCAAGAACCGTTCTCACCTGCGCATTAAAACCACAACGATAGTTTGTCAAATAGACTCCGTTTTAACCTTCGCAAGGACCGGGCGTAGCCACACTCGGTTCAAATAAAGTGAGAGAGACAGACACCCGCCAGCCACCTTTAAGCACGAGTGCTCATAACGGTGAAACCAGTCTCGCGTAAGCGTACGTGTAATGTCGGTCCGGGCCGCTTCATCTCACAATACCGCTGAACCAAAGTATGACATGCTGGTAGGCAGTATGACTTACATCGTCCACAACTCACTTGTGTTCTACTCGTGCATATAACATCAACGCATAAAACCTAGGCTCGGATGCCACTGTTAGGGAACATAGTAATTTCAAAAAATTTCCTACGCACACGCAAGATCATGGTGATGGCATAGCAACGAGAGGGGAGAGTGTTCGTCCACGTACCCTCGTAGACCATAAGCGGAAGCGTTAGCACAACGCGGTTGATGTAGTCGTACGTCTTCACGATCCGACCGATCCAAGCACCGAACGTACGGAGCCTCCGAGTTCAGCACACGTTCAGCTCGATGACGATCTCCGGCCCTCCGATCCAGCAAAGGCTCCGGAGATGAGTTCCGTCAGCACGACGGCGTGGTGACGATGATGATGTTCTACCGGCGCAGGGCTTCGCCTAAACTCCGCGACGATATGACCGAGGTGGAATATGGTGGAAGGGGGCACCGCACACGGCTAAGGAACGATCCGTAGATCAACTTGTGTGTCTATGGGGTGCCCCCCGCCCCCGTATATAAAGGAGCCAGGGGGGAGGAGGCCGCCGGCCTAAGGGGGCGCGCCAAGGGGGGAGTCCTACTCCACCGGGAGTAGGACTCCCCTTTTCCAAGTTGGAGTAGGAGAGAAGGGGGAAAGAGGAGGAGGAGGGGAAGGAAAGGGGGGGCGCCGCCCCCTCCTTGCTCCTTCCTCTTCTCCCTCTTGGCCCATGTAGGCCCATTAACCCCCCGGGGGGTTCCGGTAACCTCCCGGTACTCCGGTAAAATGCCGATTTCACCCGGAACCATTCCGATGTCCGAACATAGGCTTCCAATATATCAATCTTTATGTCTCGACTATTTCGAGACTCCTCGTCATGTCCGTGATCACATCCGGGACTCCGAACAAACTTCGGTACATCAAAACTTATAAACTCATAATAAAAATGTCATCGAAACGTTAAGCGTGCGGACCCTACGGGTTCGAGAACTATGTAGACATGACCTAAAACCATTCTCAGTCAATAACCAATAGCGGGACCTGGATGCCCATATTGGTTCCTACATATTCTACGAAGATCTTTATCAGTCAAACCGCATAACAACATACTTTGTTCCCTTTGTCATCGGTATGTTACTTGCGTGAGATTTGATCGTCGGTATTCAATACCTAGTTCAATCTCGTTACGGCAAGTCTCTTTACTCGTTCCGTAATACGTCATCTCATAACTAACTCATTAGTTACATGCTTGCAAGGCTTAGGTGATGAGTATTACCGAGAGGGCCCAGAGATACCTCTCCGACAGTCGGAGTGACAAATCCTAATCTCGAATTATGCCAACCCAACATGTACCTTCGGAAACACCTGTAGAGCACCTTTATAATCACCCAGTTACGTTGTGACATTTGGTAGCACACAAAGTGTTCTTCCGATAAACGGGAGTTGCACAATCTCATAGTTGTAGGAACATTGTATAAGTCATGAAGAAAGCAATAGCAGTATACTAAACGATCAAGTGCTAGGCTAACAGAATGGGTCATGTCAATCACATCATTCTCCTAATGATGTGATCCCATTAATCAAATGACAACACATGTCTATGGTCAGGAAACATTACCATCTTTGATTAATGAGCTAGTCAAGTAGAGGCATACTAGTGACTATGTGTTTGTCTATGTATTCACACATGTATCATGTTTCCGGTTAATACAATTCTAGCATGAATAATAAACATTTACCATGATATGAGGAAATAAATAATAACTTTATTATTGCCTCTAGGGCATATTTCCTTCACGATGGTTATCAGAACTCCGGGGTAATGATGGAATCCTACACCGGTAATGACAAGGACAGATACTACAGAAGGATCGAGGAGATCTGGGAGCTGAGCTACGCTGGAGAGAAGGTCCCGATGTTCCGTGTCAGATGGGCCAAGAGCGTCCTAAAAGAAGACCGGTATTTCACCACCATGGTTATACCCGAACCCAAATCCAAGACCGCGGGCGCAAATGTCACCGCGAAAAATGAGCCATGGGTACTGGCTTCCCAAGTGGACCAATGCTTCTTCATTACCGACCCGTCAAAGCCCAGTCGTGTTGTCGTGAGGAGAGGCAAAAGGAAGATCATCGAAATGGATGGAGTAGCCAATGAGCAAGACTTCGACAAGTACGGCGACCCGAAGATCGAACATGCCAATGACGATGAAGTAGCAGCATACACCACAAGAAGAAGCAGGACCACCCTACCTAAAGGATGTCCGTTCCACAGAAGAACTCCATTTGCGAAAAAGAAGGGCAAGAAGATTGTGAACAGATAGCTAGCTAAGATCGATTGTATTTAAATCATAGTCTTCATTTCTCGATTGTATTTCATGGGCACTTTTTGATATCATGAATATTTTTAAATTTCATGGGCACTTTTTGAATTCATGAGGACACTCGATCTCGACCCCCCTCCATCTCGATCTCGATTCCCCCTCCATCTCGATCTCGATCCCCCTCCATCTCGATCGCTACCCCCCTCCATCTCGATCTCGATCCCACCCGCACCCTCCCCCGCTAGCTCCACCGCCGCCGCCGACCCACCGCACCCTCCCCTGCTCCACCGCCGCCGACGAGCACCCGACCCCCCGCACCCTCCCCTGCTCCACCGCCGCCAACGAGCACCCCCGCACCCTCCCCCGCTCCACCGCCGCCATCGATGATATTTTCAAGTAAAAATTTGATGATATTTTCTAAAAAATTATTACTGTTTTTATAAAAAATTATTACTGTTTCATATTCATATTCATTTTCTAAAAAATAAAAATAAAAAAGTGTAGACTACAATTGTTGTTAGACAACAATTATTACTGTTTTTATAAAAATATATTACTGTTTCATATTCATATTCATTTTTAAAATAATAATAATAAAAAAAACATACTAATGGCGCACCGGACCGGTGGTGCGCCATTGCTATCTAAAAAAAGATTTCTAATGGCGCACCGACGGGGGGTGCGCCATTGCTATCTAAAAAAAAGATTTCTAATGGCGCACCGACTGGTGGTGCGCCATTAGTAAGCTTCCCCCTAGCTAATTCCTCCCTCTCCCTCGCCAGATCCCCTTCGTCCCTCTCTCCCTCGCCAGATCCACCCGCGCGCTGCCCCGACCCACGACGCTGCCGCCCTGACCCCCGCCGGACTCCACCACCGCCGCCCCCGCGCCCCCGCGCCCCCACCCCCGCCGCCCCGACCCCCGCCGGACTCCACCCCCGCCTTCCTCCTCGCCGCCGGCGCCGAGCAGCAACGCAGCACCGTACGCCCCCCGACCCTCCTCCTCCCCTTGCCCCCGCCTGCGCAGCTGACGGCCCCTTCTTTGTCTCGCGGGGCAAGGTCTCCGGCGCCTCTACGACACCGACGCCTCCACCGTCTATGGCTTCTGCGCCTTCTTCCACCTCCGGCCACCGCGGCCTCACCGTCGATCCACATCACCTCGTCAACCTCGGCCCCGCACGAGCTCGCCATCGTCTTCCTCTTGGTGAGCTGCACCGGTTCCCCTCCCCCCCTTCGATTTCGTCGCCGTAGACTGTCGCACCACTGCGCCTCGTGCTCCCCTCGGCCCCTGGCCGCGCCCTGGACCCGCCCAGGCGCGCTCACTGCACCGCGACCGCGCCTCCACTACGCTCGGGCCGCGCCTCCACTATGTATTTTGTCCAGCCATTGTTTTTTAGTGCAAATTTCTCGTGTATGTGTGTGTGATCGACTATATTCTGCTTAACCTTGTGTCTTGTGTGATCGATTCTATTCTGCATAAGTGGATGGAGCATCTGTAGATGCAGGTGCTTCGTTAGCGTAAATTGCAGGGTGCAAGGGGAGGGAGTTAGTACTGATTATGGTAGGATTATGGTAGGATGAGTGTCGTAAAACTTAAACATGCTGCCAATCTTGTGGCTGCAACGGAAGAGTTCATTCAGAAAAAAAATACAGGCTTTAAAGATGTTTTTGAGTTTCTAGTTCCAAGATATCAAGAGGAAGATAAGTCTTCTAGAATTGCTAAATCTAGTGATGTGATTAAAGATGACATTGCTTCTGAACCTAGTGACACCGAAATAGCTGATGTGTCTAACGGTAATTAGTCTCTGAATTTATTTGTTTGACAGTGCTAACGCCATGGTAGGATGAATTAGTCTCTGATTAAAGATGTTTGACAGTGCAGACTACTTCTTTTCATACCTATGCAGCTTTATCTCGCCTCATAATTTGATTTTATTTGTTTTACTGACAAGATATCAGTTTTTGTGGTTAGATATCCGAATTGAGAAAAAACATAGCTTTTGCGGTCTCTGAGGCAAAACTTGCTTCCATGCTCTGCTTCAGATAGCACACAGACAAGATACTACTCCATATACTACTAATACTACTACTGTATTTCATTTCAAAGTTCAAAATGCTGGTACTGAGATTTTCATTTCCAACGAGTGATGTTTTTCCTAGCAGTAGAAAAAACATAGCAACTTCTCTGATTTTATAAAGTTGTTCTTATATGGGTGAAACTTCACTTGTTTTTAGGCTAGTACAGGGTGTTGCTTCTTCTGTATGGGCCAACTATATCACAAATAAATTGTTCCTTCTTCTGTATTTGACAAGTAATGACTTGCAAAGATGATGATCATCTTGCTAATTTGCTGGGTTTTGTCTCCGACCATTGTGCCGTGATGATATTGCAGGTACCCCGAGAGGCCCTTGAGTTTGCCGGAATGTCGATTAACTTCCGTTCCGGCAAATTCGGGTACTCCATATGTCCTATTTTCAGAAAAGGTCATGCTGAAATTTTCCGTGAATTTTAGCATGAATTTGCTAAAAATAGGACATATGGGGTACTTGCGACTAATGCATGGCCCGGGGTATCATAGTACTTAGTTAAGTAGGATTAATTGCCCTGCCATTCTTGCTGCATTAAACCATAGGTGGCAATAGTGCCAAGTGATTAGGCCCAACTTAGAATTCTCCTTAGGATCGATAAACCCTAGATGATAAACCCAACATAGGTGGCAATAGAGCCAAGTGATTAGTGCCAAGTGATTAGGCCCAACCTAGGGTGCCTCGGCATCGATAAACCCTAAATGATGAAAACTTAACTTGGCTGCCCCGGATGCCTCGGTGTCGATGAGAACCTAAATGATGTACGCTTAGGCTTTTAGGGTGCCTCGGCATCGACAAACCCTAAATGATAAAAGCTTAGCTTTTAGGATGCCTCGGTGTCGACAAACCCTAAATGATGAGACCATGATCTTGTTCCTTGACAATAACCAACTTTTTGACCAAACTTTTTTCCTATTTAGAGCGAAACATGGCCCACAACGATGAGGCCGGCGGTTCGGGCGGCAAGCAATTCTGGGAGCTGTCCCAGGAGTTGGAGAAAGAACATCACCGCTATGAGGACACCCCAGAAGACATCGATCCTGACTACACAACACCTAGTGGCGTCGGGGATGACACCACTGATGGCGCCGCCGAGGATGCCACCACTGATGATGGCGACACACGCACATATGGCAGCCAACCGAAGAGGCAATGGAAGGACCAGCGCCCGAGCGTGCTCGGCACCGTCAGGGAGGAATTTACTGAAGTGGACTTCGACGGGAATCCGACGGCGCCAAAACAAGTAGTCAAGGGGTACTCGGTTCAGCTCGGGTGCATTCTCCGGAGCACCATCTCGATCAACACTGAGAACCTAAGGCATAAGGACCGAGGGAATTTGCGCGCCCTCCTCTTCACGAAGCTGCACGAACGATACAAGTTCCCCGCTGAGTTTGCAAACACATGCCTCTCAGGGAATAAAGTGAACAGTACCGCCCTCACGAGGATGAGCATGACCCTGTCTACTTGGAGAAGCACGGTGAAGGCAATGATTAAAAAAGGTGATAGTTATGACAAGATCAAGGCGAAATATCCTTTGATGAGCGAAGATGAGTATAAGGAGTTCAAGATCAAGTGCGAGAGCAGCGCAACCTCCGAATCAAGTCAGTGGGGGAAAGAAATGCGGTAGTTGAACTTACACTACTAGGGAAAAGCCTAGCAGAAGCGTGGGTTTTGGCCCTCTCCGTAGCGCGGGTACCGGCGCTACTAATAAGGCGCTACAGCTAACGTATAACAGTAGCGCCTGTTGACCCACACTACTGCTACTGATGAATAGCTCTAGCGCTCTTTGGAAAAGGGCGCTACTGATATTATCTGCAGCGCTGTTTAGCAGGAAGCGCTACTAGTAAGTCGGCGCTACTGCTAAATTTCCCCCCTCGCTGCTACTAGTTTTATTAGTTTTTTTCCTGCATATTTGTTTTTTATTTGTTTTGTATTTGAATAGGCTTTATACAATAATCTTTAGCATATCATCCACATACAAATGTAATCATAGCATATACATACAATTAGTCTCATCAAATCATGTCATCATCATAATCATCATCCAACACAAAGTGGTCTCTCGTCATCAATCTCGAAAATAGCGATACAAGTCTCGATTACTTGAAAATACATCGTCATCCATCTAAACAATGATATACGCGAGAATAGCTATCACTTTGAGTAAATGAGTTTGTATCCCTCTCTCGCATTAGCGTGAACCTAAACTAAGTACTGCGTGTCGCTCGGAAACCGAAAACCGGTACACCTGGGCCTGACACTCCGGCCACTTGTCGTATATATACTCCTGGCGTATCACTTCTTCACCATCTATGATCTATGCACCTGCATCGTCACATGAGTCAATCATATGCAACATATATAGTTGAGCAACAGAAAGAGACAGACTTGGCAAAAATAGAAACAACATATCATAAGCATAAATAACAAAGTTCATCGTACACAAAATGACCTAACTAGAGTGATTTTCGCTAGTCGAGGAGGAGGACGGTTTAATTACATCACAAATAAAGTTTCACCGTGCATAACTCAAAGTTTTGTCATAAAAGAAAGTATGGACTAAACGGACACATTGTCATATATCGACAATCACTCCATCATGTCGTGCCATCCATCCATGTGAGGGAGATAGTCATCGAGCTTAGTGAAAGGCTTCATGTCGAGACGCTGAGAGGCTATCCATGTTCGGACGTCTTCCCGCGACATTTGTCCTTCTGCATGGAACATCCCTGTTTTTCCGACGACCTCATTCATGATGATTTGGGCAAGTTCGCGCTGGATGTTATAGAACTCAGCTCGAAGTCGATGATCCTCGATATCTCCTATGTCCTTTGCCCATTGCAGAATATGGGCATCGCCAGATCTAGGTGCCATGTGAAGGTTCTGGTGATCCCGTCTGTACTCCATCATGTGGTGTAGGACATAGAATCCATCATTAAGAGAATCGTTCGGTTGCTGGACGTAGCAGAAGTCGGTCTTATGGCTGAAGGCGGCCCTGCCGCCCCTTCTCTTCTTGTCCCTAACCTCTCCACCCCTTGCTTGGTAGTAAAACATAGCACTGTTGAGAACATCTTTGATGTGGGTGTAATCCTTTTTGTGAATGTTCTTCGACGAGTCCAAGTAAAGAGCGTGGGAGAATCGGGGGTAGAGGATGACGAGGACGGCGCGCCCGCCGCTGCGCAAAATAAGTACACCTCAAATTAATTAGCCTCCGCCGTGCAAATGAATTATTGAAATCGAAGGAAGGATAGCAGCGCGGATGACTTACACGGGATGATAAGGCACGAGAATCGCCTCCTTGTCCTTATTGGCGAGCATGAAACTGACGATGTAATCCCTCGCGTATTCACGATGCTGTGCACAGACTCCCAAGAAGCCCTCGTGCATGTAGTACGGGTCAGTGACACAGATAAAACGTATCTGCTCAACCCCAATGATGTAGTTCATGTGCAAGGCATAAAGGCGGACAAACGTAAAATCCAGCTTCTTCACGTGAAACATGTCGAATATGTAATCGAATCGGAGGAAGAACTTATCTGCGGGGAAGCCGTCGACGTACGACATTTGCCGCGGAACGTTAACCACGTAGAGTGGGTATCCTGGATCTTTCGAGGCGATGAGGCCTTTCTCTACCCGCAGCACATCGTCATGAAGTCTCCTTAGATCGCCAAATCTGGCCCGTAGCGCTGTTTCAGGTAGGATTGGTCGACCGGGGATATGCCATTTATCTGCATCGGGGATATCTACATGGTCCTGAAGCCGAGGCTGCTGAGGCGGCTGGATCATAGAATCAGCTTTTTTGCCTTTCCTCGCTCTCTTCCTAGACTTCTTTAGCACCGGATGGTCGTCAATAATACGTTGAGACGGTAATTCAGGCACCGACTCATGACGCTCAAACCCTGAGGAGGCGCCAGTACAGACATACTGTTCAGCGCCATCATCATCCTCATCCTCATCCATGGCGACGTCATCAGCGACTAATGGAGCCACCTGCTTACCCCGTCCGCTATCACCCAACCCAACACCCGACGCTAATTGGGTAGGTGGGGTGTTGATGTTCATACCTTGCTGAGGCTGCGTGCTCGTGGGTGTGCTCCCGGCCGCCTCCAGACGAAGCAGACTCTTTGGCCACAACAGGACCCACCCATTGCAACAATCACCAAGCCGCCGCGGGGTCTCGTCGTCATCCCCCACTAGTATTAGAGGAGGCAAATTCTCGTGGCTCGGTTTGACACTGGCCACGGAAACCTTGAAGACATTCGGGGGGATCGACCAGCTGTGGAACAATGGTTCCTTCGGCTCCATTATCGTCCCCTTCCCCACGTCCACCTTCTATTCGCCGATGGTGTACAATATGGTGCATGGGGTCTCGTCGGCCTGTAAAGAAAAGTCTGCGACATGAGACATCCGAAAGGCAACGAAAATAGGAGATTATACATTTATATTGAAGGGGGCCGGTGTGATAGATACCATGAGGGCGTCGAGCTCAGCCAAAGAGGAGGCACCACCGAGCACGTCCGGTGCGGGAGCCGGTGTGGGAGCAGGTATGGGAGCCGGTGCGGGAGCAAGTGCGGGAGCCGGTGCGGGAGCAGGTGCGGGAGCCGGTGCGGGAGCAGGTACGGGAGCTGGTGCGGGAGCAGGTGCTCCCAAGAAGTCAGCAAGGGGAAAGTCCTCTGCATTTTTTTTCTGGATTTTGCCTTGTCCAAGTGTAAACGCCCGTCACCAAGGAAGTAGATATATCTGCAATCGCCAGTTTTGCGGCAGCTACCGCTGTTGCGACTGTCTGAGATGATTTCTTCTCAACCGCAATCTCAACCTTCTTGTCGATGCTTTCTTCAGTTAACCTCCGTCTTTCCTTTTTCTCCTCCATGGCACGGTAGTACTTCTTCCACGTGGCGCCGTCTCCGACACCGTGCACGCGTCCATACGACGGTCGAGTATCCACCGGTTGTTGTTTCAATATGTTCAACGCCCGGTTGAATGAAGTGTCCCTTTTGGGCCTCGCCAATGCCTCAGACGGCGAGTCGCTTTCGGCCGCAATCCGGTGCTGCTCTCTCTGCAAAAGGCACAAGGATCGTTTACAAATATGACTAACGTGTGCAGTCGAATTGATCAGAAACTAAAATTACCAGCAGTCTCATGAACTCCGTAATGACCGGTGTTGTCTCGTAAACCTTCTTCACTGGGTCCCAACGGTGCCGGGCCCTCAGGACGTCACGCTCCTGCGGGACGGTGAAATCCGCCAAGGGGTCTGGGATGCCCAGACTCGCGGCTTCCGCATCCTCCTTGGCCCTTTGGACCTCTTTCCGCCGTAACCACGGCTTCCGAGGTGGTGGCTCCCAATGTTCCTCTTTTGAAGCCCCTTCATGTACTTAGACATTTTTTGGCAGCTTCAGCCTCGCAAGCCTCCTTGAATATTTGAAACTGCTCTTCCGTGATTGTCGGATTATCCTTTACAATCTCGGAGTAGGGTTCCCCGTCGTTGATCTTTGCTTTCACTCGATTTTTCCAGACGGCCAACGCGTCGCTAAACTTGGTCATGGCGTGTTTGTTTATCTTCTTCATTGCCGGGTCCTTGTCTGGATCTTCATAATCCTTCTCATTCCGGCCCGGGAACAAGAATATCTAGTGAAACTTCTTTAGGAGGGAGCTCCTCATATTTTCTATCTTCTTTAGTTTCTCATCGTTGATGGTGGCGGTTGTCCGTATGATGCAGCCTATTTGATTGCTGTAGCACGCGCGCGCTTCCTCGGGCGCCATTGGCTCAAAATTGCCGTCGTCCACCTCCGTGACCACCAGTCTAGTAGTCCTGAGTTTGTTAGGAAGCTGTTGCCTCTTTGCTTTCGGTTCTACACTGGCTCCACTCCCCGAGGCAGCACTGGTCTCAGCGCCGGTCTCGATGCCGGTCTGAATCTCAGCGCCGGTCTCAGTCTCAGCACCGGTCTGCATGTCGGTCTCAGCACCGGTTTGCGTGTCAGTCTCAGTCCCCGATGCCACCGGTGGGCCCAGCAACAACATCTGTTGATCGTCGGTAAGGCTAAAAAATTCGTCTGCCGCCCGGTAGACGTCGTCGCAATCACCAGAACCCTGTCCTTCATCGTTGATAGCCATGTTTCCTATGATTAAATCTTGTCAATTAATTCTATACCTAATAAAATGAATAATGACATAAAAAAGGACTATTGTTTTGCAGGAATGTTGACTCCTTCCTGGTGCGGCAAATCCCGGGCACTCGATATGTCCTAGTTTGTAGCACAAGTCATGCCAAAATTCACGGAAAATTTCGGCATGACCTTTGCTAAAAAGTGGACAAATCGAGAACCTGAAATTTGCCGGAATAGAAATGAATCAACATTCCGGCAAAACATAGGCCACTCAGCATCATTCCCTGGAAACAGTGTTCAAATATCCCTCTTCGACACCGCAACACATGTCCAAATATACACGAGCAACCACATGTCCAAATTTCACAAGCTAATTCAAAAACAAAATGTAGAAGAAAATTCATTTAACTACTAATAGAACAAAATTCAGTTAACTTTAGTGCTCCATAATGATGAAAAGAAAAAAAATCAGTTAACTACTAATTTCATTCATTTAGGTTATTCATTTAACATCACATAATTAACCTACTGTACCACTACTACTAGCAGCACTACTAACCTAATTAACCTAGCAAAACTCTAGTGCCCTAACTGAAAAACATATAATTAACATCTACTAGTACCACTATTGCCCTAACCTAATTAACATCTACTAGTATCACTATATACTATACAAGTAGCATCTACCCTAATTAAACCCTACTGCCCTAACTAACTTTTGTTGTAAACCAATTTTTTTGCTCTAAACTAATTTTTGCTCTAACATCTACTACTTAACATCCTTTGCTCTAAACTAAATTTTTTGCTATAAACAAACTTTTGATCTACTAATTTTTTCTCTAAAATTCAGAGAGAGAGGAGTGGGGGGGAGGGGTGGGGGACTTACAGAGAGGGGAGAGACGGTGGCGGGGAGGTGCTCGGAGACGGAGGCAGGGGCGGAGAGGGCGGGCTCGAGCACGGGCAACGGCGGTCCTGGGCAGGCTCGGGCGGTGGTGAGGTGGAGGGCGCGGACGGTGACGTCGAGGGCGGCCTCGATCGGGCGGCGGCGGTGAGGATGACGACGGCCTCGGGGGGAGACGGTGAGGTTGCGGGCGTCCACGCCGGCAGGAGACGGCGGCGAAGTGGGGCGACGGTGAATTGGGGAGACGGCGGCGAGGGCGAGGGATTTGGGGAAGAAGTGTGGCGGCCAGGGGGCGGGGGGGGGGGACCACTGTTTAAGTGAAACGTAGCGGTAGCGCGTTTCCTAAAATGCGCTATAGCTAAGTTAGCTACAACACATTTTTGAAAACGCGCTACTGATATTCCTTTCTCCTTTTTTCCCTTTTTCTTTTATTTTTCTTTACATTTTATTTTTTTCCGTTCTCCTTTTTCTATTTCTTTCATTTTCATTTACTTTTCTACTTGTTTTTCACTTTATTTTATTTCTGTTAGCAGTAGCGCCTTACACGTAAGCGCGCTACAGCTAAGGAGAGTAGCAGTAGCGCTGAGCCAGTATACGTGCTACTGCTAGGTTGGGCTAGCCATGTACGCCCAGTTCAAACATAGTAGTAGCGCTTTTTGCTAGTACGCGCTACTGCTAAAGTCATAGCAGTAGCGCGGTTATTTTACACGCGCTGCTACTAAGTAGCAGTAGCGTATGATTTTGTACAACGCTACTGGTAACATTCTGTGTATAAGGTTTTCCCTAGTAGTGTTAGGGGTCCACCAACTCGGTCCCGGCGGTTACAGAGTGGCGGAGCCTATATGGGACAAGGAGGACGCGGAGCGTGCCGAGCAAGGCCTACCGCCCTGTTGGGGAACGTAGCAGAAATTCAAAATTTTCCTACGTGTCACCAAGATCTATCTATGGAGAAACCAGCAACGAGGGGAAGGAGAGTGCATCTACATACCCTTGTAGATCGCTAAGCGGAAGCGTTCAAGAGAACGGGGTTGAAGGAGTCGTACTCGTCGTGATCCAAATCACCGGAGATCCTAGTGCCGAACGGACGGCACCTCCGCGTTCAACACACGTACAGCCCGGTGACGTCTCCCACGCCTTGATCCAGCAAGGAGAGAGGGAGAGGTTGAGGAAGACTCCATCCAGCAGCAGCACAACAGCGTGGTGGTGATGGAGGAGCGTGGCAATTCTGCACGGCTTCGCCAAGCACCGCAGAAGAGGAGGAAGAGAGAGGCAGGGCTGCACCAACGGGGAGATCGAATCGTGTGTTATGGGCAGCCCTAGGCCTCACTATATATAAGGGAGAGGGAGGAGGGTGCGCCCCCTCTAGGGTTCCCACCCCTAGGGGGGGCGGCATCCCTAGATGGGAAAGGGGAGGCGGCCAAGAGGGGGAGAGAGGGAGGCGCCCCCTAGGGTGGGCCTTAGGCCCATCTAAGCCTAGGGTTTCCCCTTTTTTTCCTCCTAGCTGCCCCTTGGGCCTTGCGGGAGGCACACCAGCCCACTCAGGGGCTGGTCCCTCACCACTCTTGGCCCATGCAAGCCTTCGGGGCTTGTGGTCCCACTTGGTGGACCCCCGGGACCCTCCCGGTGGTCCCGGTACGTTACCGATAACCCCCGAAACTTTTCCGGTGACCAAAACAGGACTTCCCATATACAAATCTTTACCTCCGGACCATTCCGGAACTCCTCATGACGTCTGGGATCTCATCCGGGACTCCGAACAACATTCGGTAACCACATACAAACTTCCTTTATAACCCTAGCGTCATCGAACCTTAAGTGTGTAGACCCTACGGGTTCGGGAGACATGTAGACATGACCGAGACGTTCTCCGGTCAATAACCAACAGCGGGATCTGGATACCCATGTTGTCTCCCACATGTTCCACGATGATCTCATCGGATGAACCACGATGTCAAGGACTCAATCGATCCCGTATACAATTCCCTTTGTCTAGCAATATTTTACTTGTCCGAGATTCGATCGTCGGTATACCGATACCTTGTTCAATCTCATTACCGGCAAGTCTCTTTACTCGTTCCGTAACACATCATCCCGTGATCAACCCCTTGGTCACATTGTGCACATTATGATGATGTCCTACCGAGTGGGCCCAGAGATACCTCTCCGTTTACACGGAGTGACAAATCCCAGTCTCGATTCGTGCCAACCCAACAGACACTTTCGGAGATACCTGTAGTGCACCTTTATAGCCACCCAGTTACGTTGTGACGTTTGGTACACCCAAAGCATTCCTACGGTATCCGGGAGTTGCACAATCTCATGGTCTAAGGAAAAGATACTTGACATTAGAAAAGCTTTAGCATACGAACTACACGATCTTTGTGCTAGGCTTAGGATTGGGTCTTGTCCATCACATCATTCTCCTAATGATGTGATCCCGTTATCAACGGCATCCAATGTCCATAGCCAGGAAACCATGACTATCTGTTGATCACAACGAGCTAGTCTACTAGAGGCTTACTAGGGACATATTGTGGTCTATGTATTCACACGTGTATTACGAATTCCGGATAATATAGTTATAGCATGAATAAAAGACTATTATCATGAACAAAGAAATATAATAATAAAACTTTTATTATTGCCTCTAGGGCATATTTCCAACAGTCTCCCACTTGCACTAGAGTCAATAATCTAGTTCACATCGCCATGTGATTAACACTGACAGGTCACATTGCCATGTGACCAACATCCAAAGAGTTTACTAGTGTCATTAAACTAGTTCACATCATCATGTGATTAAGACTCAATGAGTTCTGGGGTTTGATCATGTTTTGCTTGTGAGAGAGGTTTTAGTCAACGGGTCTGCAACATTCAGATCCGTGTGTACTTCGCAAATCTCTAGGTCATATTGTAAATGTTGCTTCCACGCTCCACTTGGAGCTATTCCAAATGGTTCCTCCACTATACGTATCCGGTTTGCTACTCAGAGTCATTCAGATAAGTGTTAAAGCTTGCATCGTCGTAACCCTTTACGCCGAACTCTTTATCACCTCCATAATCGAGAAATAAATCCTTATTCCTCTAAGGATAACTTTGACTGCTATCTAGTGATCCACTCCTTGATCACCTTTGTACCCTCTTGCCAGACAAGCGGCAAGGCACACATCAGGTGCGGTACACAGCATAGCATACTATAGAGCCTACGTCTGAAGCATAGGGGACGACCTTCGTCCTTTCTCTCTTTTCTGCCGTGGTCAAGCTTTAAGTCTTAACTTCGTATCTTACAACTCAGGCAAGAACTCCTTCTTTGACTGATCCATCTTGAACACCTTCAAGATCATGTCAAGGTATATGCTCATTTGAAAGTACCATTAAGCGTTTTTGATCTATCCTTATAGATCTTGATGCTCAATGTTCAAGTAGCTTAATCCAGGTTTTCTATTTGAAAAACACATTTCAAATAACCCTATATGCTTTCTAGAAATTCTACATCATTTCTGATCATCAGTATGTCAACAACATATACTCATCAGAAATTCTATAGTGCTCCCACTCACTTCTTTGGAAATACAAGTTTCTCATAAACTTTGTATAAACCCAAAATCTTTGATCATCTTATCAAAGCGCACATTCCAACTCCGAGATGCTTACTCCAGTCCATGGAAGGATCGCTGGAGCTAGCATACCTTTAGCATCCTTAGGATTGACAAAACCTTTCTGATTGTATCACATACAACCTTTCCTTACGAAAACTGGTAAGGAAACTCGTTTTGACATCCATCTGCTAGATTTCATAAATGCAGCTTGTGCTAACATGATTCCGACGGACTTAAGCATCGCTACGGATGAGAAAATCTCATCGTAGTCAACTCTTTGAACTTGTGAAAAACTCTTCACCACAAGTCGAGCTTCATAGACGGTGACATTACCGTCCACGTCCGTCTTCTTCTTAAAGATCCATTTATCTTAATGGCTTGCCGATCATCGGGCAAGTCCACCAAAGTCCATGCTTTGTTATGATACATGGATCCTATCTCGGATTTCATGGCTTCTAACCATTTGTTGGAATTTGGGCCCACCATCGCGTCTCCATAGCTCGTAGGTTCATTGTTGTCTAGCAACATGACCTTCAAGACAAGATTACTGTACCACTCTGAAGTAGTACGTATCCTTGTTACCCTACGAGGTACGGTAGTGACTTGATCCGAAACCTCATGATCACTATCATAAGCTTCTACTTCAATTGGTGTAGGTGCCACAGGAACAACTTCCTGTGCCCTGCTACACACTTGTTGAAGTGACGGTTCAATAACCTCATCAAGTCTCCACCATCCTCCCACTCAATTCTTTCGAGAGAAACCTTTCCTCGAAAAAGGACCCAATTCAAGAAACAATCCCTATTGCTTTCGGATATGAATTAGGAGGTATACCCAACTGTTTTTGGGTGTCCTATGAAGATGCATTTTATCCGCTCTTGGTTCGAGCTTATCAACCTGAAACTTTTTCACATAAGCGTCGCAGCCCCAAACTTTCAAGAAACGACAACTTAGGTTTCTCCAAACCATAGTTCATATGGTGTCGTCTCAACGGAATTACGTGGTGCCCTATTTAAAGTGAATGTGATTGTCTCTAATGCCTAACCCATGAATGACAGTGGTAATTCGATAAGAGACATCATGGTACCCACCATATCCAATAGGGTGCAACTATGATGTTCGGACACACCATCACACTATGGTGTTCCAGGCGGTATTAATTGTGAAACAATTTCCACAATGTCTTAATTGTGTGCCAAAACTCGTAACTCAGATATTCATCTCTATGATCATATCATAGACATTCTATCCTCTTGTCACGAAGATCTTAAACTTCATTCTGAAATTACTTGAACCATTCAATAATTCAGACTTGTGTTTCATCAAGTAAATATACTCAACATCTACTCGAATCATCTGTGAAGTAAGAACATAACGATATTCACTGCATGCCTCAGCACTCATTGGACTGCACACATCAAAATGTGTTGCTTCCAACAAGTTGCTATCTTGTTCCATTTTACTGAAACCGAGGCTTTTCAGTCATCTTGCCTATGTGGTATGATTTGCATATCTCAAGTGATTCAAAACAAGTGAGTCCAAACGATCCATATGCATGGAGTTTCTTCATGCGTATACACCAATAGACATGGTTCGCATGTCTCAAACTTTTCAAAAACGAGTGAGTCCAAAGATCCATCAACATGGAGCTTCTTCATGCGTTTTATACCAATATGACTTACATGGAAGTGCCACAAGTAGGTGGTACTATCATTACTATCTTATATCTTTTGGCATGAAAATGTGTATCACTACTATCGAGATTCAATAAACCATTCCTTTAGGTGCAAGACCACTGAAGGTATTATTCAAATAAACAGAGTAACCATTATTCTCCTTAAATGAATAACTGTATTGCGATGGACATAATCCAATTATGTCTATGCTCAACGCAAACACCAAATGACAATTATTCAGGTTTAATACTAATCTTGATGGTAGAGGGAGCGTGCGATGTTTGATCACATCAAACTTGGAAACACTTCCAACACATATCGTCAGCTCACCTTTAGCTAGTCTTCGTTTATTCCGTAGCTCTTTTATTTCGAGTTACTAACACTTAGCAACCAAACCGGTATCTAATACCCTGGTGCTACTAGGAGTACTAGTAAAGTACACATTAACATAATGTATATCCAATATACTTCTATCGACCTTGCCAGCCTTCTCATCTACCAAGTATCTAGGGTAATTCCGCTCTAGTGACTATTCCCCTTATCACAGAAGCACTTAGTCTCGGGTCTGGGTTCGACCTTGGGTTTCTTCACTAGAGCAACAGCTGATTTGCCATTTCATGAAGTATCCCTTCTTGCCCTTGCCCTTCTTGAAACTAGTGGTTTTACCAACCATCAACAATTGATGCTCCTTCTTGTTTTCTACTTTCGCGATGTCAAACAACGCGAATACCTCAAGGATCATCATATCTATCCCTGATATGTTATAGTTCATCACAAAGCTCCAGCAGCTTGGTGGCAATGACTTTGGAGAAACATCACTATCTCAAATGGAAGATCAACTCCCACTCGATTCAAGTGATTGTTGCACTCAGACAATCTGAGCACAAGCTCAATGATTGAGCTTTTCTCCCTTAGTCTGAAGGTTAAGACAATCGTCGGAGGTCTTATACCTCTTGACGCGGGCACGAGCCTGAAATCCCAATTTCAGCCCTCGAAACATCTCATATGTTCCACGATGTTTCAAAAAAGTCTTTGGTGCCTCAACTCTAAACCGTTTAACTGAACTATCACGTAGTTATCAAAACGTGTATGTCCGATGTTCGCAACATCCACAAACGACGTTTGGGGTTCAGCACACTGAGCGGTGCATTAAGGACATAAGCTTTCTACTGTCCGCATAAATTCTACTGTCAACTTTCAACTATATTTTCTCTAGGAACATATCTAAACAGTGGAACTAAAGCGCGAGCTTACGACATAATTTGCAAAGATCTTTTGACTATGTTCAGGATAATTAAGTTCATCTTATGAACTCCCACTCAGATAGACATCCCTCTGGTCATCTAAGTGATTACATGATCCGAGTCAACTAGGCCGTGTCCGATCATCACGTGAGACGGACTAGTCATCATCGGTGAACATCTTCATGTTGATCGTATCTACTATACGACTCATGCTCGACCTTTCGGTCTCTGTGTTCCGAGGCCATGTCTGTACATGCTAGGCTTGTCAAGTTAACCCTAAGTGTTTTCGCGTGTGTAAATCTGTCTTACACCCGTTGTATGTGAATGTAAGAATCCATCACACCCGATCATCACGTGGTGCTTAGAAGCGACGAACTGTAGCAACGGTGCACAGTTAGGGGAGAACACTTCTTGAAATTGTTGTAAGGGATCATCTTATTTACTACCGTCGTTCTAAGTAAACAAGATGCATAAACATGATAAACATCACATGCAATCAAATAGTGACATGATATGGCCAATATCATTTTGCTCCTTTTGATCTCCATCTTCGGGGCTCCATGATCATCATCGTCACCGGCATGACACCATGATCTCCATCATCATGATCTCCATCATCGTGTCTCCATGAAGTCGTCTCGCCAACTTATTACTTCTACTACTATGGCTACCGGTTAGCAATAAAGTAAAGTAATTACATGGCGTTGTTCAATGACACGCAGGTCATACAATAAATTAAGACAACTCCTATGGCTCCTGCCGGTTGTCATACTCACCGACATGCAAGTCGTGATTCCTATTACAAGAACATGATCAATCTCATACATCACATATCATTCATCACATTCTTCTTGGCCATATCACATCACATAGCATACCCTGCAAAAACAAGTTAGACGTCCTCTAATTGTTGTTTGCATGTTTTACGTGGCTGCTATGGGTTTCTACCAAGAATGTTTCTTACCTACGCAAAACCACAACGTGATATGTCAATTGCTATTTACCCTTCATAAGGACCCTTTTCATCGAATCCGTTCCGACTAAAGTGGGAGAGACTGGCACCCGCTAGCCACCTTATGCACCAAGTGCATGTCAATCGGTGGAACCTGTCTCACGTAAGAGTACGTGTAAGGTCGGTCCGGGCCGCTTCATCCCACAATACCGTCGAAACAAGATTGGACTAGTAACATTAAGCATATTGAACAAAATCAATGCCCACAACTACTTTGTGTTCTACTCATGCAAAGAATCTACGTAATAGACCTAGCTCATGATGCCACTGTTGTGGAACATAGCAGAAATTCAAAATTTTCCTACGTGTCACCAAGATCTATCTATGGAGAAACCAGCAACGAGGGGAAGGAGAGTGCATCTACATACCCTTGTAGATCTCTAAGCGGAAGCATTCAAGAGAACGGGGTTGAAGGAGTCGTACTCGTCGTGATCCAAATCACCGGAGATCCTAGTGCCGAATGGACGGCACCTCCACGTTCAACACACGTACAGCCCGGTGACGTCTCCCACGCCTTGATCCAGCAAGGAGAGAGGGAGAGGTTGAGGAAGACTCCATCCAGCAGCAGCACAACGGCGTGGTGGTGATGGAGGAGCGTGGCAATTCTGCAGGGCTTCGCCAAGCACCGCAGAAGAGGAGGAAGAGAGAGGCAGGGCTGCACCAACGGGGAGATCGAATCGTGTGTTATGGGCAGCCCTAGGCCTCACTATATATAAGGGAGAGGGAGGAGGGTGCGCCCCCTCTAGGGTTCCCACCCCTAGGGGGGGCGGCAGCCCTAGATGGGAAAGGGGAGGCGGCCAAGAGGGGGAGAGAGGGAGGCGCCCCCTAGGGTGGGCCTTAGGCCCATCTAAGCCTAGGGTTTCCCCTTTTTTTCCTCCTAGCTGCCCCTTGGGCCTTGTGGGAGGCGCACCAGCCCACTCAGGGGCTGGTCCCTCACCACTCTTGGCCCATGCAAGCCTCCGGGGCTTGTGGCCCCACTTGGTGGACCCCCGGGACCCTCTCGGTGGTCCCGGTACATTACCGATAACCCCCGAAACTTTTCCGGTGACCAAAACAGGACTTCCCATATACAAATCTTTACCTCCGGACCATTCCGGAACTCCTCATGACGTCCGGGATCTCATCCGGGACTCCGAACAACATTCGGTAACCACATACAAACTTCCTTTATAACCCTAGCGTCATCGAACCTTAAGTGTGTAGACCCTACGGGTTCGGGAGACATGTAGACATGACCGAGACGTTCTCCGGTCAATAACCAACAGCGGGATCTGGATACCCATGTTGGCTCCCACATGTTCCACGATGATCTCATCGGATGAACCACGATGTCAAGGACTCAATCGATCCCGTATACAATTCCCTTTGTCTAGCGGTATTTTACTTGTCCGAGATTCGATCATTGGTATACCGATACCTTGTTCAATCTCGTTACCGGCAAGTATCTTTACTCGTTCCGTAACACATCATCCCGTGATCAACCCCTTGGTCACATTGTGCACATTATGATGATTTCCTACCGAGTGGGCCCAGAGATACCTCTCCGTTTACACGGAGTGACAAATCCCAGTCTCGATTCGTGCCAACCCAACAGACACTTTCGGAGATACCTGTAGTGCACCTTTATAGCCACCCAGTTACGTTGTGACGTTTGGTACACCCAAAGCATTCCTACGGTATCCGGGAGTTGCACAATCTCATGGTCTAAGGAAAAGATACTTGACATTAGAAAAGCTTTAGCATACGAACTACACGATCTTTGTGCTAGGCTTAGGATTGGGTCTTGTCCATCACATCATTCTCCTAATGATGTGATCCCGTTATCAACGACATCCAATGTCCATAGCCAGGAAACCATGACTATCTGTTGATCACAACGAGCTAGTCTACTAGAGGCTCACTAGGGACATATTGTGGTCTATTTATTCACACGTGTATTACGATTTCCGGATAATACAGTTATAGCATGAATAAAAGACTATTATCATGAACAAAGAAATATAATAATAACACTTTTATTATTGCCTCTAGGGCATATTTCCAACACGCCCCGCTTCGAGAAATACCGTGACAAGCAGACCAGGAACTTTCTCAGGGCCCGGTACAAGGAGGACCCGGTAACAAAGGAGCTTACCACGGATCCGAAGATCAGGGCGCTCGAGCTTGTTCTGGTAAGGAATACACCCCCGCGTAATTAGCTCCATATGGTTGCATTCTAATTAATTCCCAATATTTCTAAATGGTTCACGTTCCTTTCGCAGGACACTGAAAGCAGTAGCGCGGGGTCGTCTCAGAGCTCCCCTTTCGACACCCCTTTAAATAGGGCGTTGAACGTAATGAAAAACAAGGATAAGCTCAGTAAGACGACGTCAGCTGGTCGTGTGGCCGACAAAGGCTTGTCCACAAAATGGTCGTCATACTATACCGCTGGTGGGCGAAAGGAGAAAAGACCAGCTCGGAAAGCCAGTCGCGCGAGGTTGAAGCACTCAAGGCACAAGTGGCGCGGATTCCGGAGCTTGTCCAAGAGCAAGTGGAACAACAACTGGGAACGAAGCTCAACGCCATGGTGCCTACGTTGATTCATGGGCTGACAACGTGGATTGCGGGCGGCTAACAGGGGCCTCCCCCGGTTCCCAGCTTCACGGCCAGCAACTCGCACAGCGCAGGCGGCGCCATTGGTTTCTCTGGCGGCTCCATTGGTGTCTGATAACCCACAAGTATAGGGGATTAATTGTAGCCTTTTTCGATAAGTAAGAGTGTCAAACCCAACGAGGAGCTAAAGGTAGAACATATATTCCCTCAAGTTCTATTGACCACCGATACAACTCTACGCACGCTTGACGTTCGCTTTACCGGAAACAAGTATGAAACTAGAAGTACTTTATAGGTGTGATAGGATAGGCTTGCAAGAAAGTAAAGAATACATAAATATAAACTAGGGGCTGTTAAGATAAAGACACAACTAAATTAGTTCTAGTAGAGAGCTTTTGTTAACAAGAAAGTTATTTGTCCCTAGGTAATCGATAACTAGACCGGTAATCATTATTGCAATTTTATTTGAGGGAGAGGCATAAGCTAACATACTTTCTCTACTTGGATCATATGCACTTATGATTGGAACTCTAGCAAGCATCCGCAACTACTAAAGATTCATTAAGGTAAAACCCAACCATAACATTAAATCATCAAGTCCCCTTTATCCCATACGCAACAATCCCTCTTACTCGGGTTTGTGTTTCAGTCACTCACCAACCCACTATAAGCGAATCATGAACGTATTGCAACACCCTACAGAGGGAATCCCTCACGCTTGCGCGACACGGAGGGCACCATAGGACAGCACCAATAATAAAACATACAACTCAAACCAATCACGATCATCAAATAGCCATTAGGACAAAACAGATCTACTCAAACATCATAGGATAGCCATACATCATTGGGAAATAATATATAGCGTTGAGCACCATGTTTAAGTAGAGATTACAGCGGGTAAGAGAGAGGTTACACCGCTGCATAGAGGGGGGAAGAGTTGGTGATGATGGCGGTGAAGTTGTTGGTCAAGATGGCGGTGATGATGATGGCCCTGGCAGCGCTCCGGCGCCACCGGAAGCGAGGGGGAGAGAGCCCCCCTCCTTCTTATTCTTCCTTAACCTTCTCCCTAGATGGGATAAAGGTTTCCCCTCTGGTCCATGGTCTCCATGGCATGGGAGGGGCGAGAGCCCCTCCGAGATTGGATCTGTCTCTCTGTCTCTCTCTGTTTCCGCGTTCTTAGATTCTACCCCTTCACCGTTTCTTAAATATCCGGAGATCCGTAACTCCGATTAGGGTGAATCTTTCGCCCAGATCTTTCTCATAAAATTATCTTTCTTGCGCCAGAAGAAGATCATCAACCGCCTTACGGGTGGACCACGAGGGTCAGGGGTGTGCCTGGGGGGTAGGGTGCGCCCCCTACCTCGTGACCACCCTGGACACCGTTTCGCGTTGATTTTACTTCCAGAAAATCATAAATATTCCAAAAAACTCTCCGTCCATTTTTATCCCGTTTGGAATCCGTTTGATATTGGGTTTCTGCGAAACAAAAAACATGCAACAGACAGGAACTGGCACTGGGCACTGGATCAATATGTTAGTCCCAAAAATAGTATAAAAAGTTGCCAAAAAGTATATGAAAGTGAGTAATATTGGCATGGAACAATAAAAAATTATAGATACGATGGAGACGTATCAACATCCCAATGCTTAATTCCTGCTCGTCATCGAGTACGTAAATGATGAAAAAGAATAATTTTTGATGTGGAATGCTACCTAGCATAATCTTGATCATATGTATAATCATGGCATGAATATTAAGACACGAGTGATTCAAAGCAATAGTCTATCATTTGACATAAAAGCAATAATACTTCAAGCATACCAATAAAGCAATCATGTCTTTTCAAAACAACATGGTCAAAGAAAGTTATCCCTACAAAATCATATAGTCTGGTTGTTGCTCTATCTTCATCACACAAAGTATTTAATCATGCACAACCCCGATGACAAGCCAAGCAAGTGTTTCATACTTTAATAATCTCAAACTTTTTCAACTTTCACGCAATACATGAGCGTGAGCCATGGACATAGCACTACAGGTGGAATAGAATATGATGGTGGAGGTTATGTGGAGAAGCCAAAAAGGGAGAAAGTCTCACATCAACTAGGCGTATCAACGGGCTATGGAGATGCCCATCAATAGATATCAATGTGAGTGAGTAGGGATTGCCATGCAACGGATGCACTAGAGCTATAAGTGTATGGAAGCTCAAACTGAAACTAAGTGGGTGTGCATCCAACTTTCTTGCTCATGAAGACCTCGGGCATTTGAGGAAGCCCATCATCGGAATATACAAGCCAATTTTTATAATGAAAATTCCCACTAGTATATGAAAGTGAAAGCATAGGAGGCTCTCTCTATGAAGAACATGGTGCTACTCTGAAGCACAAGTGTGGTAAAAGGATAGTAACATTGCCCCTTCTCTCTTTTTCTCTCATTTTTTATTTTATTTTTTATTTTTTTATTTTTTGGTGGGCTTCTTTGGCCTCTTTTTTTATTTGGGCTTCTTTGGCCTCTTTTATTTTTTTTGTAAAGTCCGAAGTCTCATCCCGACTTGTGGGGGAATCATTGTCTCCATCATCCTTTCCTCACTGGGGCAATGCTCTAATAATGATGATCATCACACTTCTATTTACTTACAACTCAATATCTAGAACAAAGATATGACTCTATATGAATGCTTCTGGCGGTGTACCGGGATGTGAAATGATCTAACATAGCAATGACATCAAAAAACGGACAAGCCATGAAAACATCATGCTAGCTATCTTACGATCATGCAAGGCAATATGACAATGAATGCTCAAGTCATGTATATGATGATGATGGAAGTTGCATGGAAATATATCTCGGAATGGCTATGGAAATGCCATAATAGGTAGGTATGGTGGCTGTTTTGAGGAAGGTATGGAGGGTGTATGGTACCGGCGAAAGTTGCACCAACTCTCAAAGTGAGAAAGGGCAATGCACGACACCGAAGAGGCTACCAATGATGGAAGGGTGAGAGTGCGTATAATCCATGGACTCAACATTAGTCATAAAAAAATCATATACTTATTGCAAAAATCTACAAGCCATTGAAAACAAAGTACTACGCGCATGCTCCTAGGGGGATAGATTGGTAGGAAAAGACCATCGCTCGTCCCCGACCGCCACTCATAAGGAATACAATCAATAAATAAAATTGTGCTCCAACTTCATCACAAAGCGGTTCACCATACGTGCATGCTACGGGAGTCACAAACCTCAACACAAGTGTTTCTACTAATCCACAGTCACCCACTAGCATAACTCTAATATCACCACCTTTATATCGCAAAACTATTGCAAGGAATCAAACATATCATATTCAGTGATCCACAAGTTTATGTAGGATTTTATGACTAACCATGTGAATGACCAATTCCTGTCATCTCTCTAAATAGATATAAGTGAAGCAAGAGAGTTTAATTCTTTCTACAAAAGATATGCCCACGCTCTAACAATTATAAGTGAAGCAAAAGAGCATTCTACAAATGGCGGTTGTCTATATGAAGAGAAACAGGCAATCCAAACTTCAAATGATATAAGCGAAGCACGTGAAGCATTCTATAAAGCCATACTCAAAAGATTTAAGTGAGGTGCAATGAGCATTCTATAAATCAACCAAGGATTATCTCATACCAGCATGGTGCATAAAATAAAAATAAAAACCTAATTGCAAAAGACACTCCAAGACTTGCACATAATGCATGAATGAAACAAATCCGAAGCATACCGATACTTGTTGAAGAAAGAGGGGATGCCTCCCCAGCATCCCCAAGCTTAGACGCTTGAGTCTCCTTGAATATTTACTTGGGTTGCCTCGGGCATCCCCAAGCTTGAGCTCTTGCCTCTCTTCCTTCTTCTCACATCGAAACATCCTCAATTAGACACTACATCCACACAAAACTTCAACAGAAAACTCGGTAAGATCCGTTAGTATAATAAAGCAAATCACCACACTAAGTACTGTTGCAAACCAATTCATATTTTGTTTTTGCATTTTTTCTACTGTAATATAACTTTTTCATGGCTTAATCCACTGATATAAATTGATAGTTTCATCAAAACAAGCAAACTATGCATCAAAAACAGAATCTGTCAAAAACAGAACAGTCTGTAGCAATCTGAACATTCACCATACTTTTGGTACCCCAAAAATTCTACTAAAATTAGGAAAAATAAAGAAGTTTTACATAAAGACAGTGCAAAAGGAATCAGAACCATTTGACGTTCCAGTTAAAAATGTAAAATCATGCACTACAGCCAAAGTTTCTGTCCTGCACCATGCAAACCAACAAGCATTGTAAACATCCTAAAGGCAAACCTTAGCACATTATTTTTATAATAAAATGGTATTATACAAGGGGATAATTATTTTTATTGAAAAGTTTATGTAATTAAGATTCACAAAGTTTCCGTGAGCATGAACAAAGTTCAAGGAGCTCTCCCATTTCAACAATGCTTGTCTTTCTTACTTTCACTTTCCTTTTTGAAAAGTTTTTAGGTTCCCCTCTTTATTTTTGTTGTTTTTAAACTATATGAAAGCACTCAACATAAATAAATGACTCTCTAAAACTTCCGGGTTGTCTCCCTGGCAGCGCTTTCTTTAAAGCCAATAAGCTAGGCATATAGTGCTCAAGTAGTGAATCCACCCGGATCCCAAGGTATATCAAAGCCAATTTTAATTAACAATGATTTGTAATTTAGTAGTGAGCACAAAGTAACATATATCAAGAAACAACTAAGTCTAACTCTCTTCCTATGCATCGGCATGTCATAATAGAACAATTGATGCACACATAGTAAAGGCCAAGGCATAGTATAAACAGTTTCTTGCAATTCTATCGTGTTGGAAACATAGAGAGGTGGAGACATAGTTCCTCTCTCATAATAATTGCAAGTAGGAGCAGCAAGCACATGCATATTATATTCATCAAAATCATCATGTGCAATGGTAAAAGGCAACCCATCAATATAATCCTTAATAAGCACAAACTTCTCCGATATAGTATAGTTTGGAGAATTCAAAAAGATAATAGGACTATCATGCGTGGGTGCAATAGCAACAATTTCATGTTTAACATAAGGAACTATAGCAAGTTCATCTCCATAAGCATAATTCATATTGGCATCTTGGCCACAAGCATAGCAAGCATCATCAAAAAGGGATATTTCAAGAGAATCAATGGGATCATAATAGTCATCATAGCACGAAGGGGAATTAAATAATGTATGAGTTGAAGAATTACTCTCATTAGAAGGTGGGCACGGGTGATCAATCCGCTCTTCCTCCTCTTGTTCTTCGCTCTCCTCCTCATATTTTTCATCCAATGAGCTCATAGTTTCATCAATTTCTTCTTCCATAGATTCCTGCAAAATATTAGCCTCTTCTTGGACAGTGGAGACTTTCTTAATAAGTGCATTAATTTCATAATTGTATTTATAATTCTCATAGCAATATTTGAGGATAGCTAAATTTTCAGATCTATAAACAACATCATCATAATCCTCAAACTCTTTACACATAGCTTCAATTTCATAAGCACCCATAAAAGCAATAAATTCTTCTATTTGTTCCACATCATAGTAATCATATATACCATTAGCATAAGAAGCTAAGGTTTTATTATCATTGAATTTGCATGAAAAGGGAAGGTGTGGAGCCTTCATCCTAGAGCAACAAGTATAATCATAACTCACGCATAGTTGCCAAGCGTACCACTTCAATATATGAATTTGATCCTATAATAGTTTCCCTTTTTTTGTTAAGCGATAATCCCTAAAGTATTCATGTTGATCCAACGTTACTCCCATAACATAATTGAATTGGGTTTTCTCAGGATTGTTAAAGTAGTACATAATATCTTTCACATAACCAGCATCGAGGGTTTTAGGAGGTTCCCCATCTCCATTAGCAGAAAGTACACCTAATTTTTTTGGTATTTCGTGTTCCATATCCATAACTAAAGATAGAGAACAACTAAGAACAACAAATAAAAATTACTTAGTGATAAAGCAAACAAGCACACACGAGAATATACACCCCACGCTATGACTCCCCGGCAACGGCGCCAGAAAAAGGTCTTGATAACCCACAAGTATAGGGGATCAATTGTAGCCTCTTTCAATAAGTAAGAGTGTCGAACCCAACGAGGAGCTAAAGGTAGAATAAATATTCCCTCAAGTTCTATCGACCACCGATACAACTCTACGCATGCTTGACGTTCGCTTTACCGGAAACAAGTATGAAACTAGAAGTACTTTATAGGTGTGATAGGATAGGCTTGCAAGAAAGTAAAGAACATGTAAATATAAACTAGGGGCTGTTAAGATAAAGACACAACTAAATTAGTTCTAGTAGAGAGCTTTTGTCAACAAGAAAGTTATTTGTCCCTAGGCAATCGATAACTAGACCGGTAATCATTATTGCAATTTTATTTGAGGGAGATGCATAAGCTAACATACTTTCTCTACTTGGATCATATGCACTTATGATTGGAACTCTAGCAAGCATCCGCAACTACTAAAGATTCATTAAGGTAAAACCCAACCATAGCATTAAAGCATCAAGTCCCCTTTATCCCATACGCAACAATCCCTCTTACTCGGGTTTGTGTTTCAGTCACTCACCAACCCACTATAAGCGAATCATGAACGTATTGCAACACCCTACAGAGGGAATCCCTCACGCTTGCGCGACACGGAGGGCACCATAGGACATCACCAATAATAAAACATACAACTCAAACCAATCACGATCATCAAATAGCCATTAGGACAAAACAGATCTACTCAAACATCATAGGATAGCCATACATCATTGGGAAATTATATATCGCGTTGAGCACCGCTGCATAGAGGGGGGAAGAGTTGGTGATGATGGCGGTGAAGTTGTTGGTGAAGATGGCGGTGATGATGATGGCCCCGGCAGCGCTCTGGCGCCACCGGAAGCGAGGGGGAGAGAGCCCCCCCTCCTTCTTCTTCTTCCTTGACCTTCTCCCTAGATGGATAAGGGTTTCCCCTCTGGTCCATGGTCTCCATTGCATGGGAGGGGCGAGAGCCCCTCCAAGATTGGATCTGTCTCTCTGTCTCTCTCTGTTTCTGCGTTCTTAGATTCTACCCCTTCACCGTTTCTTAAATATCTGGAGATCCATAACTCTGATTGGGGTGAATCTTTCGCCCAGATCTTTCTCATAAAATTATCTTTCTTGCACCAGAAGAAGAGCATCAACCGCCTTACGGGTGGACCACGAGGGTCAGGGGCACGCCTGGGGGGTAGGGCGCGCCCCCTACCTCGTGACCACCCTGGACACCGTTTCGCCTTGATTTTACTTCCAGAAAATCATAAATATTCCAAAAAAATCTCCGTCTGTTTTTATCCCGTTCGGACTCCGTTCGATATTGGGTTTCTGCGAAACAAAAAACATGCAACAGACAGGAACTGGCACTGGGCACTGGATCAATATGTTAGTCCCAAAAATAGTATAAAAAGTTGCCAAAAAGTATATGAAAGTGAATAATATTGGCATGGAACAATCAAAAATTATAGATACGATGGAGATGTATCAGTGTCTCCGGCGGAGGCGGTATTCGTGTCTCCGGCGCCGGCACGGGCATTGGAGCTTAATGCACCTGGGTGTACGCCGACCGGCACCTCGCCAGCAAGCGGCCCCTCCGTCAGTTGCACGCCCGCCGTTAGCGGTGCCTCGACATTAGCCGAGCTCGACGGCATCATGGTAACTAAGCCTCTCGGTCGATGACTTCATCTCCTTGCCTTTGACTGGGCATCCCTGATGCCCTACATGTTTTCGTAGGGCGCCGCCGATGTTCCTTGCACTCTTCTACACTTCGTGGGCGGCGCGTTGGTCGATGTTGCCAAGGGCAGAATCGTTCAACCGGGCACCCCCGTGTTCCACGGTAATCCGATGCCACCCACAGTGTATAGGGTTGAAGTGGTTCGGGTGCTGCCAGGCTACGACGAGCTGTTACCTCCGATTCGACCCGCTGGGGCCGACGAAGAAGATGAGATGACCCTCAGCGCCTGCGTAAGCTGGCCCCTGCTTTGGCCGAAGAGCCAGATTCGTTTGGGGGCGGGGGACACCACCCCACAGACAAGACCGCCAGTCATGCCGGCACCAAGCCATGGCAAGAACGCCGAAACGCTACCGGACCTGCCGGACATCCCTATGGCACAGGATCCGGACATGCATATGGCACAGGATCCGGACGACGACGACAACGACGACGGTACATTTACCAACATCGATAAGTACTTTGCCGAACATGGGTACGCTGACGAGTTCTGCGGGCCTCTTTCTCAAGAACCCAACCAAGACGACCGCGATCTAGCTGGTACGGCGGAGAAATCCAATTGCAACAGGCATCGTCTGGCGTTCAGTTCTCAGGAGCCGCCTCCAGCTCCCGCCTTCACCGAGCCTCAGATAGCTGAGGTGCGAAATATTATCAGCCCCAACACGCTCAAGAAGGCGGTCTGTGAGCAGAACTCGGTCCCATTACAGGAGATCAAGAAGAAGGGACGGAAACGAAAGACTAACAAGGGCGCCGGTGCGAGCCAGCCAGCACCGAGTTCGATCCGTGCTCAGGACGGGCCAGCTTCACCTAAGGATATCTCAAGGAGGGTGCATGTGGCGGGTAGGGCGATGCTACCGACAAATATGCTCAATGTGCAACCGGTGCTATGCGGAGTCTGCACGATAGTGTTCTTTCTTTGGAGAAGCGGCGTCTCAGAGAGAATGATGTGGCATACCTGGTTTTCGTGGCCAAGGTGCCAGAGGGCAAGGGCTTTGTGGATGGTGACATCGGGGGTACGATCGTCCTGCGGTTTGATGACATCTTTGCTATGTTTAACCTTCATCCGCTGCACTACACCTTCGTTCGGCTGTTTTCGCTGAGTATGGAGATGCGGATCATTAGAGACAAGACCCCGGACATCGTGATAGTCGACCCCTTCTACATGCGTGCCAAGCTCTTGAGCAGCGCTGGGGACCGCCAAGTCGCGAGTTCACACCTCGAAGGCGTCATTCTGGCAAACCCAGATAAGGATAACTTCCTTGTGGCTTACTTTCCCGAGTAAGTCATCCCTTAACCGCCCCGTAACATATGATTTCTTAGATTTCGATCGTTCTTTTTTTCTAACATTCCGTGTTCTGTGCAGTGACATACATTGCACACTCATCCTCTTAAGCCCGAAATATTCCATGGCCAGGTATTTCGACCCGAACCGTAACTCCAAGATAGACTACACAAATATCAAGAAAGTTCTTGATTATGTTCTCCCCGTTACGCCAAATCTGGAGGCACCTTCACCAGGGCAGTTCATAAGTACGACAAGCACATGTTCTCCCACAATACAAAGTTCTGCTGCGTCAAGCAGCCGCCTGGCGGTCAGAAGGATGCCTACTACGCCCTCCATCACATGCGGGCGATCGTAAGGGACCATCATCACCTTCTGCTACCAGATAATCTCAAAGATTGGGCCGCGAGCTTGTCGGCAATCCAGGACGCGAACATCAGACAAAAAATTTTTCGCATCCAGTCGGAGTTTGCGGACATCATCCATCAAGATGTCCTTCATACCTTGGGGCAGTTCTTCCTCAGATATCAACCGTCCAACAGTGAGATAGACGGAACGCTACCAAATGCAGGCTGACAACGACCGCGATTTCATGACCATCACGACAGACGGCGGCTTCATCCACGCTCCTGTCCCATGAGTCGAGTCGAAAGTAGTGATGTGTAGTTCTGAAACATTGATTGGCTCATGTTGTAATTAAACTTTAATGAATTCGTATGTCTCTTTGGTTTGGACAGTCGTTCAACTTAGATGTAATCGATACTATTTATTAGTAGGACCATAAATCGTGCTATTAATGTCTTGCTTTTCTCTTCCGATCCTTTTGTTGCATACTTACATATTGCTTATGTATTGTCTGTTGTTTGGCTTGTGCATAGAGATGCCGTCGTATGTCGCGTACAAGGGTAAGGTTCCCGGAGTCTACGACGACTGGGAGGAGTGTCGGAGACAGATTCACCGTTTCAGCGGTAACAGTTACAAAGGGTACATCACTAGGGCGGAGGCGGAATCTAGATACGCTCGCTATCTAGCGGGAGAGAGGAGGGAGCGTTGGAGGAACCGGATGAAGACCAGTTTGATCGCGATGATGCTCATCGTGATGACCGCAGCTCTCTTCTATGTGATGGTAGTTTAGATGATCGATATCGACTTGTAATGTGAAGACAAACTCGATACTCGCGGTCTTGAGACTTGTATTGTTTTATCTTTGTTCGATCTTTTGAATTCGGAGATTAATATGATGAATTGTATTCGGAGACTAATCTTCTATTGTATTCGATGAATCTGCTGTTGCTGTGTGCTGCTGTCTATATTCTGTCCAATAATATATTTTGTAACCTGTGCAAAAATCAGAAAAGTAAAAAAAAAAATAAAACCTAATATTCATACTAATGGCGCATCACCTCAAGGTGCGCCATTAGTATGCCAAAGGATACTAATGGCGCATCACTACAGAGTGCGCCATTAGTATGACAAAGCACATGGTTATGTATGCCCCCTGGGAGGCATACTAATGGCGCATGGTGTTATATACTAACGGCGCACTGCGTGGTGCGCCATTAGTATACCAGATACTAATGATAGTAAAAAATACTAGTGACGTGATACTAATGGCGCACTACTAATACTAGTGGCGTGATACTAATGGCGCACCAGTAGTGCGCCATTAGTAGGCAAAACTGGTGCGCCATTAGTAGGCCTTTTCTTAGTAGTGGAGGACCAAGGGCCTGATCCTCTCCGCCGTCATGTCGCTCGCCGAGACCGGCACCGGGAGGAAGAAGATCGTGTCATCGATTACAACCGAGCCGAGCCTTAACCTTGATTCCCACCCGAAGCTATCTAGGTTCTGCATGACCTCTGCGGCGGCCGCGATGGCGGCTGTGCGACGACGATGGCAGCGGCGGCCGTGCGGCGGCGACGACGATGATGGCGGCGGCCGTGCGGCACGACAACACGTCCTCCTTGCGAGCTGCCCCTCCAGATGCTCCGACACGCGGTGCAGTTAGTCATTGCGAGGACGAGAAACTCTTGTCGACGGTGGCCGCGCGGCACGATGGCGCTTCATCCTCGCAGCAGGCACATCGGTCACGCTGTGTGGGGATTGATCTCTTTAGTGTTGTCAGTTTACGATTTTCTGTCCTTGCAGTATATACATCAACGACTGAACATATGGTTGCAGGTTGATAGTCTGAATTCATTACTATAGTAGTATGTGATAAAATTGTTCAAAAGAGGAATGCGCTTTCAATCTTTGGGAGTTTCAACTTTCCAACACATCATTTGAACAATAAACCACTGAAGATATTAGCAAATCAACAGTGACATTTAGAGCTCCTAAGCAAACAATCCTCTTACATCAGACACATCCATCTTCACATAATCACATCCATATCCGTCGATACTAAATAGATCAATCCTCACACAGTCCGGTGGACGACCTGTAGTTCATCGCCATGAACGACTCTGCGGCGTCTTGGAGAGGCTGGACGGGTAGCCGACATGCCTGCTGCGAGGATGACGCGCAGCCGCCGTTGATAAGAGCTTGTGCTGTTCCTTGTCGTGACTAACTACGCCTGCGTGACGAAGTATATAGATGGCCAGCCCGCGCACAAGCGGCGAGGAGGACGCGCCGTCTTGCCGCACGGCGGCTGGTGGCGACGAGATGTCGTGCAGAACACACCTTTGTACATCAATAATGCCCTGAACTTTGCTGGTTGATTAAAGAAAACGGCAGGGGGTTTCTATAAAAGTGCGTGAGCCGACCGGGCCAGCCACCTGGCTGCCAATTGTCGAGCTGTGATTGGCCCGGGACTAAAACGTCACATGCAGTGCAAGTTGAGGTATGGTGGGGTTACATTTTGCAAGTTTAAGATTAAATCATCACATTTTGTGAAAGTTAGGATACCTGGGGTGCTATTATCTCGAAAAGAATGTATGAATATAAACACCTTCGGAAAAGAATTTCTTAACTAATCGTTAATATGATTAGGGTGTTTTGTTTGTGATGCCTTTTGACAAGGATTGTGGGTGGAGCTGACCTGGTTGGCGTTGCATGGATGGTTGACCGCTGTAGGATTGAGTTTAGGCTGCAACGTCTGCGCTGTTGAGTATAATGTTTATTACGAAAGATGAGATAGACTAGAATTTGTTCTGGCTTGTCTTGTACTCCAAGTAGATGATTGTACTCCTATATATATGCACACGAGGCTTAAGCAATACAAAAACTATTCCACCAATCACTCTCTCCCTTCTAACATGGTATCTATCGCAAGTCGATCCTAAACCCTAGCCGCCGCCGCTTCCGCACCTGCGCGCCGCCCCCGGGGCGGTCGGCCTCCATGACCGCCGCCGGGGGCCGCGCCACCCGTACCTAGGGTTCGTCCGCCGGCCGTGTTGGCCGGCTGCTCTAGAGAGTCTTTTTTCCCGATCCTTTGATCCGGGTTTTCTCTCTCTCGCCGGTCGCTTTGATCGGCGTCTACTTTTTGGTTTTCCGGTCTATGTGATCCGGTTTGCATCGCCCGCCGCCGCCGTCGACCCCGTGCGCCTCTACTCCAACACCAGCGTGATTGGCCGGCTTCTTCACCGACCCGGCGGCCTCGCGTGTCGTCCGCACGTCTGTCCGTCGGTCACCACGACTCGACGGCCTCGCGCATCGTCCGCGCATCAGCCTGCCAGTCGCCCCGACCCGGCGGCCTCGCGTCATGCGGCGGCCCTTCACCGCCGCCGTTCGCGCGACGGTCCGCCCGTCGATCTACGCCGGCCGTCACCGCCCTGCTCCGACCGGGACTCCTGCATCACCCCGACCCGGCGGCCTCGCGCCATGCTGCAGCCAATCATAGCCGCCCTGCCGCCCGCTGCCGTCGGCTTCATCTCGGACTTCGCCGGCACCGCGCCTCCACCGAGCGGCGTCCCCGACCTCGCGCGCGATCGGATTGATCACCCGCCCGCCGCCGCGATCCGCCTCATCTACGCCGCGCGACCGACCTGGCCCGTCGGTTACGCGCGCCTCCGCAGGACCCGTGAAGATCGTCCCCGAGTTCAGCGCGCCTCTCCACCGATCGAGCATCGGGCTGCCGCTGTGTCGCCCCGTCGGGCCGTAGCGCCGCCGCCACGTGGTTCTCCTCGCGGCTGCACCAACCCGCGTCACCGCTGCGTTGCCCCTTCGGGCCGTAGTGCCGCGGCCCACGGTCCACCGCCGCCCCGAGGCCGTCCGTTCCAGGCCGTCCCCGTGGCTGCACCGACCCTCGCGCCGCCGCTGCGTCACCCCGTCGGGCCGTAGCGAGCGTGGCACGCGATCCACGCCGCCGTCCCCAGGCCGTCCCTGCGGTTGCACCGACACGCGAACCGCCGTTGCGTCGCCCCTTCGGGCCGCAGCGTCGTGGCCCGCGGTCCCCGTCGCCGCCCCGAGGTCTTCCCGCCGTCGCCCCGACCTGCCTGCCGCCGTTGCGTCGCCCCTTCGGGCCGTAGTGCCGCAGCCCGTGGTCCACTCCGCCGTCATCACGCATCGACCTCCCGTGGTATGCGCCGCGCCGTCTCCCTTGGCGCGGGAACGCCACCATCCGTGCCGGTCTTCGTCACGCTGTCGGGGTTCTTCGCCTACTTCGAGCACCGCCGCCGCACTCCTAACCTAGCCGCCGCCACCGCCCCTCTTCTTTGGCCGCCGCCGCCGCTACCTCCGTAGCCGCTGCCGCCGCCCGTCCACCCCCTTCGTCTTCGTCCAGCACCAGCTCGTCGCCAGCGTCGCCGTCATCTACCCCGACCGCTTCATCTACTCCGACAACCACGGGCGACATTGGCCCCGCGCCGATTGGCGCCGCAACCGTCGTCGAGTCCTTCTCTGCTGGCCTCTCCGACCTCTTCGACATGGCGTACAGCTCGTGCAGGTCCCTCGTCTACGCATGCCCGGTGCTGGCAACACCGATGCGTGCCTTCATCCACGACGTGTCCCTGGGCCTGGCAAGCCTAGTCGGCGCTTCGTCAACTTCGTCTTCGTCCGTCTGCGCATGCTCGGTACTGGCACCACCGGTGCATGCCTTCATCTACGATGTGTCCCCGGGCTTGGCAAACCCGCCGCGACGCGTCGTCAACAACATCTTCTTCCCGGCGCACCACTACTTCGACACCAATGCGCCCATGCTAACTCGGCGCCCTCTTGCGCCGCGGCTCCATGGCGACCTCCTCGACACCGGCTACCCCAACTCGACATCGACCACGACATTCTTCGCACGGCTACCTCGACCACGGCCCCACCACCCACGCTCTCGGCTACATCGACAAACGGCACAAAGGGCTACCGCCTATTTGAGCAACCTCGTCGGTTCTCACTCCAGCCATGACTCCGCGATGCATCGACCGTTCCGACTGTGGGGGGGTGTCCGTCGGCTTGCCTTCGGATTCTTCTCCAGTCTCACCGTCTGCGTCGCTACCGTTGTGACTGCAGGGGGATGTTGAGTATAATGTTTATTACGAAAGACAAGATAGACTAGGATTTGTTCTGGCTTGTCTTGTACTCCAAGTAGATAATTGTACTCCTATATATATGCCCACGAGGCTCAAGCAATACAAAAACTATTCCACCAATCCCTCTCTCCCTTCTAACATACGCGTTGGTCATGTGCTGCCTCACTCGTCACCTAGGTTATGGGAGAGCTGAAGCATGGACGCAAACATGTGCCACTTTGTGAGATCGATAATCAATCGATTTTGTGGTTCAAACTTTGTGAGATTCATAATCAATCGATTTTGTGGTTGCGAACGTGCTACTCTTGCACCAATTATAGCCTGACAGGCATCCAGTTCCGCCGCTATGACCTCCTTCTCCAATTAGCCTAGCAGGCCTTCTGTCCCATAGAGCCGAGACCTGACTTGCCCACGATCAGCCCTGCTGCCCACTATCACAGCCTACAAGGTCGTGTTTTTCTCTCGAAATTGTATGCCTGTTGTCATTGGTACTACCTGCTGCACACGCTCTATAGGGATGGTAATCCATACTAAGATTTTCATCCGACCTTGATGCCTGTGCACCCCGGTAACTTCATGTAGCTCCGCCCCCGGCGATCAATCTGTTGTTGGTTGTTTTATAACAAGTGAATCAGCAAAGATGTCAATCTCTAAGCTCAATAATAGAAATAGGATGCAAGGTGAGCTCAATTTTGAATCCACGAGAGCAAAAAGAAAGGCCAAAACGGCCTCCTCCCAATTTCCACACAATCGATGCAAGAAGATGGCACCACGGGTGACTTCTCTTTCTCTAGGCAGAGTGTGGCCGCTCTTCCAGGATCTGCAACTTCTCCGCAATGATAGGCTGATTGTGCGGCGCGTCGGTAGATCGTGGGTGACCACTAACCTATCGGCAAGGCGTAGGCGAGCTGCAGAAGGAAATGAGGGCAGAAGCGCAGTGCACCGTGCTGCAATCGAGGGCTTGAGCATAGGAGAGATAGGGATGGATGGATCCTAAGAGGAGTGGAGACAGTATATAAGGAATTAAGGATATAGTGTACTCGATGGACACATGCGGCCGGTGGTGTGATAACCCGCAAGTATACGGGATCAATTGTAGCCTCTTTCGATAAGTAAGAGTGTCGAACCCAACGAGGAGCTAAAGGTAGAACAAATATTCTTTCAAGTCCTATCTGCCACTGATATGACTCTACGCACGCTTAGTGTTCGCTTTACCTAGAACAAGTATGAAACTAGAAGTACTTTGTAGGTGTTGTTGGATGGGTTTGCAAGATAATAAAGATCACGCAAATAGAAACTAGGGGCTGTTTAGATAAAGAAGCAATAAAGTAAATATAGCGAGGGTGGAAAAGTGGTGGTAGGAGTTGTGAAATTGTCCCTAAGCAATTGACTACTTTACTAGACCGGTAATCACTATTGCAATTTTATTTGAGGGAGAGGCATAAGCTAACATACTTTATCTTTTTGGATCATATGCACTTATGATTGAAACTCTAGCAAGCATCCACAACTACTAAAGATCATTAAGGTAAAACCCAACCATAGCATTAAAGTATCAAGTCCCATTTATCCCATATGCAAACAACCTACTTACTCGGGTCTGTGCTTCTGTCACTCACGCCACCCACCATAAGCAAATCATGAACATATTGCAAACCCTACAGCGGGAATCCCTCACGTTTGCGCGACACGGAGGGCACAATAGGACAACACCAATAATAAAACATGCAATTCAAACCAATCATAGCAATTCATCAATCACCGGTAGGACAACGAAAATCTACTCAGACATCATAGGATGGCAACACATCATTGAATAATAATATGAAGCATAAAGCACCATGTTCAAGTAGAGGGTACATCGGGTTGTGGGAGAGTGGACCGCTGAATATAGATGGGAGAAGGTGATGGAGATGTTGGTGAAGATGATGGAGATGTTGGTGAAGATCACGGTGATGATGATGGCCCCCGGCGGCGTTCCGGCGCCACCGGAAGCAAGGGGGAGAGAGCCCCCCTTCTTCTTCTTCTTCCTTGACCTCCTCCCTAGATGGGAGAAGGGTTTCCCCTCTAGTCCTTGGCTCCCATGCTTGGGAGGGGCGAGAGCCCCTCCGAGATTGGTTCTGTCTCTCAGTCTCTCTCTGTTTCTCCGTTCCTAGATCCTTCCCCTTCACCGTTTCTTTTATATCCAGAGATCCGTAACTCCGATTGGGGTGAATCTTTCGCCGAGATTTTTCTCATAAAATTAGATTTCTTGCGGCAAAATAAGAGCGTCAACCGCCTTACGGGGTGCTCACGAGAGTCCAGGGCGCGCCCCCTGTCTCGTGGCCCCCTCGGGCACCGTCTCGTGTTGATTCTTCCTCCCCAAAATCACAAATATTCCAAAATAATTCTCCGTCCGTTTTTATCCTGTTTGGATTCCGTTTGATATTGGGTTTCTGCGAAACATAAAACATGCAACAAACAGGAACTGGCACTGGGCACTGGATCAATATGTTAGTCCCAAAAATAGTATAATTTTTTTCCAAAAGTATATGAAAGTTGAAGAATATTGGCATGGAACAATCAAAAATTATAGATACGACGGAGACGTATCATGGTGCAATTTTATGTTTGAGAGTAAATCGCGGTCGTGGAAGAAGGAAACTGTTAAAGTGGCTCATCTCTCGGTTATGGAAGCGGAAGAGAATCACATAATCTATTGATTTTTTCTTCCTTGCAGTGGAGACGTGAATTGCTGTCCCTCTAGGAGCCGAGGAAAGTGGAGCCAACGCTCTTGGGCTACTCCAGTTCCCCGTGGCTAATGAAACGACTACATGATTTCTGCTCCGCCCGGCCAGGAGCCAGCGGTGCAACACTTTTTCCCCTAGGTAGCTAGGGTTCCACCTATCCCCTTGCGGCGCGCCGCTAGGGTTCCGCCAGTACCACATCTACACCAAACTCTCACGTACGAATCGATTAGGTTCGGTCCGATCGTGATCCTAGAAGAGTTCTCAGCCGTTCTTGATCGCTTGCATGGCGGAAAGAGGAAGCGGAAAGGCGCCGATGGATGGTGGGTCAGGGAGTGGAGATGGACGTGATGCGCGCGGATCAGATGCAAATCTGGAAAATAGATTTTCAGGGTTGAATCTCCATGGGGAGGAGGAGGAAGATCTGGATCTGTTAGGAGAGATTGAAGGACTAGCAGAAGAAACAAGATGGATTGCAATCTTTAGGGTTCACACGCGCAAGCCCTTCAGCCATGTCGCCTTGTATAAGGCCATGAGGAACACCTGGTCACCGGCGCAAGGAGTGATCTTCAAGGACAAGAAACCAAACATCTTCCTCGCTCAATTCCTTTGTTTGGGCGACTGGAATCGTGTTATGAACGTGGGACCTTGGTTGCTCTATAACGCTGTAGTGGTGCTAGATGAGTATGATGGACTGACCAATGTAGAGGAATACAAACTTGATCGCATTGCGGTATGGTCACGTACCATTGGCATACCGGATGGCCTGATGAAGAAAACAGAGATTGCTAAGAAGATAGCTAGAAAGGTGGGTATCCCGCCTATCAAAGTCATGGTTAATGAGGGGCGTATCAACCCATCAAAGTCCTGGTCAAAGTCGCGACTTTCCTCGTCAACATGTACGAATGAAGGCCTTCCAGGATGCATTGTCAGACTGTTATTTGGAAGATATGGGATATACCGGAGACAGATTTACCTGGTTCAGAGGTGGACTCAAGGATAGGCTGGACCGAGCGGTGACAAACGCAGATTGGATGACCATGCACCCCCTAGCGGGGTTATGTAACCTTGAGATGGGAAAATCTGACCACCGCCCCCTCATGTTAGATACTGAATATCTTTCGGAGGCATATGCTCCTCGGGGCAAGATGGAGCGCCGGTTTGAAGCACGATGGCTGGAAGAGGAAACTGTTGAGGAGATCGTCAAAACAGCTTGGCAAAAGGCGATTCACAGGGGGCTTTGTCCTTCGATCAAAGACAAGGTGGCTGCTGTTCATAGTGATCTTCATGAATGGGATAGGCGAGTGCTCGAGGGGCCTCGGAGTAGGTTGAAAAAGGCCCAATAGGATCTAGAAAAGGTGATGAGGGAAGAGTATACGAAACAGCGAATAAAACAAAAGGACCTCTCTGTTCTTATTGAAAACCTACTTGATCAAGAAGAGACCTTTTGGGCCCAACGAGGCAGGGTTAGATGGCTGCACCGAGGGGATAGAAACTCTAAGTACTTTAATCAGTTTGCATCTGCTAGCCGTAGAAGAAATATGATAAAAAAGTTGAAGAATAATAATAATGGGTGGGCGGAGGGGAATGATAACCTCAACCCACTACTTTGTGATTATTTCGGGAGTTTGTTTACGTCTGATTCTGTTGAATGTGACCAGGATCTTCTCCGAGCTGTGAAACCTAGAGTTACAATGGAGATGAATAAGCAGCTGATTGCGCCTTTCTCTCGGGAGGATGTGCATAAGGCACTTTTTCAGATAGGGGACATGAAAGCACCAGGCCCAGACGGGCTTCACACAGTTTTTTACAAGAGATTTTGGCATATCCTTGGAGAGGAACTAACTGATGAGGTGCTGGAATTAATAAACAATCGGAAGATCCCAGTAGGTTGGAACCAAACTAATATCATGATGATCCCGAAGGTGGACAACCCAGAGGTAATTACTCAATATAGACCTATTAGTCTGTGCAACGTGATTTACAAAATCATCTAAAAAATGCTAGCTAATAGGCTCAAGAAAATATTACCTGATATCATCTCCCCAACACAAAGTGCTTTTGTCCCGGACAGGTTAATTACAGATAATGTGTTGGTGGCGTATGAATGTTTTCATGCAATCAAAAAGAAGACACATGGTTCCAACGGGTTTTGTGCAGTAAAATTAGATATGCTCAAGGCTTACGACCATGTTGAGTGGGTTCTTTTTAAAACAAGTTATGCTGAAACTTGGATTCCGTCCACTTTGGGTGGAGATGATAATGGAGTGTGTCTCCACGGTTAGTTACAGAGTGAGATTTAATGGTTGTGAGACAGATGAAATTGTGCCAACCAGAGGATTAAGACAGGGTGATCCCTTGTCACCATATTTGTTCCTTCTGTGTTCTGAAGGTCTGTCATGTCTGCTAGCTCACGAGGAGGAAATTGGGGGACTAGAAGGAGTCCGGGTCTGCAGAAATGCACCTCCTATTTCCCACCTTCTTTTTGCGGGCGACTCACTAATCCTCATGAAAGCTAATACTCAGAATGCAAACACGTTGAAAAGAGTTTTGGACATGTACTGTGGTAGCTCTGGGCAATTGGTAAGTACGGCAAAATCTAGTATATTTTTTAGCCCTAACACAAGGGTGCATACTAGAGAAGAAATTTGTAATACTCTTGACATACTAACAGAAGCACTTTCTGATAAATACCTTGGTTTGCCTACCATGGTAGATGTTGATAAAAGTGACTGTTTTCAACATCTCATTGACAGAGTCTGTCAGAGGATAAAAGGTTAGAAGGAGAAGGTACTTTCTATGCAAGGGAAGGAAATTTTGATGAAAGCGGTGGCTCAAGCAATCCCCACATATGCAATGTCAGTGTTCAAATTGCCCAAGGGGATCTGTAAAGCTATTACTGATGAGATTGCAGGTTTTTGGTGGGGAAGTAATGAGGAGAAAAAGAAAACGCATTGGTTTGCATGGTGGAAGATGTGCATCCCAAAGAAGAGGGGAGGTATGGGGTTTAGAGACCTACATAGTTTCAACCTTGCTTTACTAGCAAAACAGTGTTGGAGACTATTCCAGAACCCTGAGTCTTTGTGTGCACAGGTCCTTAGTGCAAAATATTAACCGGATGGTAACATTCTGAATGCGGGACCAAAGAAAGGTTCCTCTTTTACTTGGTAGAGCATTGTGATGGGCATACAAACTTTTCAGAGAGGGTGCATCTGGCGAGTTGGCAGAGGCTCACACATAAACATTTGGAATGATCCTTGGATTCCAACGAGTGAGTCACGGAAAGTTATCACACCTAAAGGAGCTGTTGTGTTGGGGAAAGTAGAAGAATTGATAGATCCACATTCAGGCAAGTGGGATGAAGGGTTATTGCGATCAGTTTTCAACCCAGTGGATGTCTACAGAATCTTGCAAATCCCACTTCGGGTGGAGATAGTGGAGGACTTCATAGCGCGGCATCACACAAAATCCGGATCGTTCTCACTCAGATCAGCATACCATGTTGAGTTTGATCATCAATACGGGAAACAATGGAATAGGACTGATGGGCAGGGAAGTCATCGAGTAAATGACATATGGAAATATATCTGGAGGATGCGGGTTCCTGGAAAAATAAAACACTTTATTTGGAAAGTTCTTAGAGGCGTCCTACCGTGTCGTGGGACTTTGGCAGGGAGGCACATACCAACGTCAGCACAATGCCCGATCTATGTAGTGGGTATGGAGGACTCCCAACACTGCCTATTTATATGCCAAAGGGCCCTGAAAGTTTGGTCCGAGCTTGGGGTAAGGGAGGAAATAGAACAGGCTGTAGCTGTTGACCGGTCGGGTGCAATTACAGTGGATGTGCTCATGAGACGCCAGGCAATGGTGGGTGACCTCCCCTTGGCGGAACTTATGGTGGTTGGCAGCTGGTATATTTGGTGGCAGCGCATGCAATATGTAAAAGGAGAAGGGATAAGATCGCCTGAACGTACTGCTCTTTCGATCAAAGTCTTGGCCACAAACTTTGTGTGGGCTGAAACCCCAAACCAACCTATTCATCGACGTGATCACATGTGGGAAAAGCCAACAAGTGGAAGAGTGAAGATAAATGTTGATGCAGAGTTCTGCCCGAAGAATATGACGAGAGCTACTGTGGCAGTAGCTCGTGATGAGAGAGGAGAATTCATTGCAGCATCATCATGGTTTATACCGCATGTTACATCAGTTGATTCGGCGGCGGTGGTGGCTATTCGTAATGGTCTGATTCTGGCAACAAATATTGGATGTAACTCTCTTATTCTGGAATCGGATAGCTCAAATGCGGTTGACATAATTAACCAGGAGGATTACTCTGGGCAAGATGTGTCTATATATATGGAGTGTAAGCATTTGGGTGCTGACTTCTCCAAAGTTGATGTGATCCATTGTTTTCGGAAGGCAAATAGTGTTGTTGATACTATAGCAAAGAATGCTCTTAGTTCTAGATCCTCTGTGGTGTGGGACGAAGTAGTGCCCGACTTTATTTCTCCTCAAATTGCAAACGATCTCGCTATTGTTTGAGAAATAAAGTTATTACCTGTCAAAAAAATGACTACATGATTTTATGGTGACTTGCTGAGGCGGAATCAGGATTTCTCAAAACCTAGGGCTAAAACTAAGTGACTAAAAATAGCGTCAAATGCCAAGCATACCAGTGTGTATTAGAAGTATGCCAAAAATTCACATTAAAGATGAAATATGAATTCATTATTACAACGAGAGAATTTTTTATAAAACAAATAGTTTAACAAAGTTCATAATTGCAAACATTGGTACCAAATTAACGAGGAGTTGCTCAATTTGAGGCCATCGTTTCTTCACTATCAATATTAGAAGGACCTAGAGTTGCAAACACAAAATCGTGTATTTAAAATCTAGACAATGGACATAGACCAAGTCAATTGTTCATATGAATTTTGCCAAAAAAAGGGGAAACTTAATATCCCTTTATCATGAAGTGCACAAGGTAATAGCCCCTTGTGTTTCCTCATATGATTTTATGGTGACTTGGGTGGATTATGAGGGCAGAAAAAAGATGCATGCATGCAAAAGTGAATGGATTGGCAAAGTGGAGGGTTAGTGCTGACGTCTCTATAGGAGAATGGATGCTGATGTGGATAGGCTGAATGCTTAGTTAAATAGGTTAGTGGGGATGAATTATTTAGCTATTATAGATGCAATCTGATTTCTAGCAGTATCATCATTCCTAACACACAAGGCATTGGATCATCGTATTAAATATATTGTCGATGATAAGTCAATTATCCCAGGCCTAGACTTGTGAACCCATCTAGATGGGCCCCAATAGATCCACATGCAAGCCATCATATCAAGGGAAAGCACCAACGATCCAGATGAGACTTTCCATAGAATTACACGACATGTAAGTGAAACTCTCTACATCATGTAGGAAAAACTGGAAAAGCCACATGTATTGGAACCAATACCGGTCCAACTCCCACCCCTCTATGCCTTACACACCGACTGACGACATGGGATTAAAATTCATAACAATTTTTTCAAATTCATAAACATTTTAACGAATTCAAGAATAATTTTTTGGGACATTTCCATCTGTGCCCCTAACTCGAACCCACTACTCAGTTTTGCCCCTAGTTTTTGGGTATGCTCAGTTTTGCCCCTCTGCCGTCAGTGCCACTTATAGAAATGCCCCTCCGCTCCGTTTCCGTCCAGTCAAGGCTGTTTGACCGCTAACTTGCCGTCAGTTTGACATATTTGCCCCTCTTTCTTACATGTGGGCCCTCTCTTACCTCTTCGCTTCACTCTCTCTGTGTGCTCTTTCTCTCGCTCGACCCTAACCCTAGCTCTCTCTTCCCCAAACCGCCCCTCACCTGAACCCTAGTGGCTTCGATCCCCATCATGGAAAACTCCAGATCAATGGCGGGCACGGTGGAGATTCGGTCGACCTGACTCTTTATGTGAGTTGTGCTGCGATTCGGAGCCAACCGCTGCGGATGGAGGTCGACGGTGGTTGCGGCGCTGGCGGCGGCCATGAAGGGAGCACAAATCCGAAGGGGTAAGTGCAGTACTTTCAGATCTGAAGCCTGCTATACGTATTGTAGTTCATTTTGATTCCTAGTGTTCATCTGCGTTCGTAGTGCTCATTTGGTTCGATTTTTTTCCTGTTTTTCATTGCCATTCGTAGGGTGGACTATATATGTTTGGATTGTAGAATGGAAACAACTCTTCTAGTTCCTGCTGGTACAAAATCAGGGAACACAGGATTTTCATTTCCTTTGGTAGTGGAGAGCACACTGAAGTTTGTGCAGTTTAGATCTCATATCTATGCTAAATACCCGTGGGGAATACATGATGCAGTTGAATTCAGGTACTGGGATATTGATAGTTCAGTTTGGGTCCCAGTCCAATGTGATGCTGAGTTAGAAAAGATGTTTAGAAATCATGCTCATTTCCCAGTCAAATTGGAAATCAATGTCATACAAAGAAAAAGAGGATTGACAGACAGCAGTGGCAGAAAATCACAATCTACTAGTTCTAGAGGTAGGAGCAGAATATCCAGGGGAGAAAAACAAGTGTTAGCAGTCAGAAGAGAGCTTCAGATGCAGGAGAGAGCTCTATGCAGGTTCCAGGAACACCATCAGAGCAAGTGCCTATTTATGCAGGTCCTACTCAGAGCAGATATTCTGTTGATCCAAATATTGAGGAGGGACTTCCTGATGATTGGCCTACAGATGATGAGGATGAAAGTCTTTTCCCTCAGTTTGTTACAAAATAAAAGGCCAAGAAGACAGATGATGATGGGGATGAAGATTATATTCCACCACCAGAAGGAATGTTTGATGAGCCAGGTGAAGATGAGTTGGAGGAGGACCAGGACATGGGATATAGTGAGGATTCTGATGATGGAAGGCCAGATGTGCAGTACAATAGAGATGATCCTTCTTTAAAAGAAGGAACTATATTTTCCAGTGCTTTAGACTGTAGGAATGCACTAGCTACATTTTCAATTAAAACTCAGAGTGAGTATGTAGTACACAAGAGTGATCCTACCAGGTTGACTGTTCATTGTGCTTATAAGAGGTGTAGATGGAGGATGCATGCCTCCTTAATGAGAAATAGCTCATTGTTTCAGGTACAACAGTAGGTGCATATGTAGTTACATTGCAAATATTTTCCAGTTATTTGTTGCAGCAAGTATGTCTGACATGTAATTGAACTTTCAATATTGCAGGTCAAAGTGAACCAGTCTGCACATACTTGTCCAAGTGTAAGCAGAAGGCAAAGACTAAAGTCAGCTAAGTGCAGATGGGTTGCTGATGCAGTGAAGCATTGGGTTTTAGAGGATTCAGAGGTTGGAGTTACAGAGTTGAAAAAGAACCTGAAGAAAAAATATGGCCTGCAAGTCCCATACATGAGAGTGTTCTATGGAAAGCAGATGGCACTGGACAACATTTATGGTAAGTGGACTGACTCATTTCAATTGTTGTACACTTATAAGGCAGAAGTTGAGAAAGCATCTCCTGGAAGTGTAGTTAACATTGACAAGCACACTGTAGAGTACAAAATAGCTGGAAAAACAAGACAGAAAGAGTGCTTTAGAAGAGTGTTTGTTTCTTTCAAAGCATGCTGGCAAGGTTTTTTAGATGGATGTAGGCCCTATCTTGCAGCAGATGGCACAACACTGAATGGCAGATATAAAGGCCAACTTGTGAGTGCATGTGCAGTGGATGCTTGCAACTGGATCTTCCCAGTAGCAGTTGGAGTTGTTGAGTCTGAAAATACAGATAGTTGGACATGGTTTTTCCAGAATTTAAAAGAACTAATAGGACATCCACCAGGTCTTGTCATCCACACAGATGCATGCAAAGGACTAGAGATTGTTGTTGAAGATGTATTCACAGGAGTTGAGCACAGGGAATGCATGAGGCATTTGGCAGCTAATTTCTCCAAAAAATTTAGAGGAAAGTTTTTTGATGATAATTTGTGGCCTTGTTCATTGACATATAGCATGAAAAAACACAATTATCATCTTAGACAGCTATGTAGCAAACCTGGTGTGAAAGAGTACCTAGAAGAGCATCATAGCAAACTATGGGCCAGGGCCTTGTTCAATGAAATATGCAAAGTTGATTATGTCAATAACAATTTAGCTGAGTCATTCAATTACAAAATTAAGAAGTGGAAGGGGATACACATTGTGGACTTGCTTGACAAAATTAGGCAGTTCATAATGTAAAAGTTTGACTTGAGACAGCAGATTGCAGCTGGGACATACAATGGGCACATCATAATCCCAAAAATCATGATTATGCTTCATGCAAAATCAAAAGACCTTGATATGTCCATAGTGAAAAGAAGCACATTAGAGGCAGAGATTACTGCAATTGACAAGGAAAAAAGAGAGTGGAGATATCCTGTTAATTTGCAAACACATACTTGTAGTTGTAGAAAGTGGCAAATAACAGGACAACCATGCATACATGCATTGTACTTTATCACCTCAATGAGAGGTCCAGTTAGTGAGATTGATCAGTATGTTCATGAATATTTCTCTGTGGCAAAATTCAAGGCTACTTATGCTGATAGTCTGCCACTTCTGGAGGGCAAGCAATAATGGGATGTTGTAGACCCAGGATTTAAACTGAGTGCTCCATTGCAAAATAGGCCACCTGGTAGACCTAGGAAGACAAGAATTAGGGCTAAATCAGAGGGAAAAGGACTTGGAGGAAGAAAGAATAAGTGTTCAAGATGTGGGAAGCTTGGGCACAAAGGCAGCCACTGCAAAGAGTCCATTGACCCTGCATTTGGAGAGGAAGAACATTGGGGTGCTGATAATGCCAATGATGAACCTCTGACTAAAAATGATGAAGCAACTAATGTTGCTACTAATGAAACTATGGCAGATGCTGCTACTGATGATGTAAATGCAAATGCAAGTGTTAGAGATGATGCAAGTGATGAAGATGCTGCAAATGCAAATGCAACTGCTGGAGATGATGTAAGTGAAAAAAATGTAGGTGCTGGAGATGCTACTAATGCAAATGCAACTTCTACAGATGCAACAACAGTCAGTAGTGCAGTCAGGTACTTTTTTGGTTTATTTTTGAAGTTATTTCCTAAATTCTTCAATGTTTGCTAACTGGCCTCTCCCATTTATTTGTGACTTTGCAGCCCAAGAAAGAACTACAAAAGACCAGCTGAGAGGGGACAATCACCACATAAGAAGAAGTTCAAAATTGCACAAGAGGAGATTATAGGTTCTGTCACTGGAAGCAATAATCCTACCAGTTCTTCTACTCCAAACAAGTCTGTGAGCAAAACTGTGAGCACCAGGAGGAGTTCTAGGCTCTCTTCAAACCCAGCTTGCAATACTAGGAGCAAGAAGAACAAGTAGATGTGGTAGTACTTGTAATGCTGTGAAAATTTGTTGTGGTTGTGAAAACTGTAAGGTCATGTACTAGATTTGAAGTTTGTTGTGGCACAATGCTGTGAACTTTCTTATGTCTCAGTGTGATCATGTCCTATGTTTGGTCCAGTTGCTAGTGTGCTCATTTAACTGTCATTTTTGTCACATTACTACTGCACTGTCACATTACTACATTGCTACAAAATGGAACACAATATACTCAAAATAGCAAACTCATTTCCAGTTAAAACTTGTCACATTACACCAGATGAAACTCATTTCCAATGTGCTTTGGAACAAATACAACTAATTAAGATAGCTCACACAGCAATACATTACATTTCATTACATACCATAATCCAGCTAGTATGGATTCTTAAACCACTCAGAAAAAACTGATGCCAAAATGCTAAGGCAAATTACTATGAGAAATCCCCATGTTTGCATAAGTTCATTTCTCTTCTTGATCTTCAACTTGAGTTTCTTGTTCTTCTCTATTAAGTACATCAACCTCCTCTCCAAATGATGGGACTTTAGCCAGCTTTTCTCCAATCCAGCATGAAGTTCCTCAAATGCACGAGCAACACAATCTGTGGGAGGGGGATCAATCCAAACTACCCAGTCGCATTCATCAGGGAGCTACAGAATTAATCTTACATTATACAACAAAAAATTGGCAAATAATGACAGCAAAATGAGAGGACAGACATAGTGGAAATGAGAGTTAATCTTACATCTAGGGGGCAGCCTAAGAATCTTCTTCCCGTGCTTGCACCTCCCCAGGCGACGCGACGAGCGGGGATGAGACCGTGCCCTGCGCACCGCCGCGTCGTGCTCATCTCCAGCCCAGAGAATGACGGATGGGGGAGGTAGAACTCGGATTGAAACTGAACAATCCCAACACCATCGACCTAAACGCAGGAAATCCCCAATCTGATGAACCCTAATTGGGACAGAAATACCCCCAGATCGATCCACCGATGAGCCACACTTACCTCGCAAGTCACCGACGAACTCGACGTGGACATGCCGCCGCCCTCCAAATCGACCCACAGTCGGCCTCTGAATCCTGCTGCGGTCGCTCTCTCCCCTCTCCAAATCGGGCCGTCGAGAGGTTGAAGAAGAACAGAGAGAGAGTGAAGCGAAGAGGTAAGAGAGGGCCCACATGTAAGAAAGAGGGGCAAATATGTCAAACTGACGGCAAGTTAGCGGTCAAACAGCCTTGACTGGACGGAAATGGAGCGGAGGGGCATTTCTATAAGTGGCACTGACGGCAGAGGGGCAAAACTGAGCATACCCGAAAACTAGGGGCAAAACTGAGTAGTGGGTTCGAGTTAGGGGCAGAACTGGAATTGGCCCTAATTTTTGTATCAAATTCATGATCATTTTGAATTGTGAACATTTTTTTCAGATTTTGAAAACATTTTAATAATCTGTAACATTTTTAAATTCTTGAATATATTTTAGACCGTGTAAAATTGATTTGAAATAATTATCTTACAAAATATTTTCCAAAGAAAAAAAATAAGAAAATTATTTTAAAACGCCCATCAAGCTTCATGGAGAATGCATCTCTACATCAGGTTACCCACACAAAAACCACATATATAGAAAGAAATAAAGCTGCTTGAAACAAGAAGATTGGGCCGGCCCACTCGCAGCACAGGTGCGCGTGTCATTGCTATTCCACGCCCAACTTGCAGAATAGGAGGTCCTGATTGCTGTGTAGAAGTGCAATAAAAGCTGAGAAACAATTAAGCTAGCTAAATATCGAAAGCGTAATAAAAGTGTGCGTGTCACTGATTCGTCCGAAACATGATATGAACCAATGATGTTCAAAACACGAGGAACAAAATGACCAAGAGCACGAGAGATTAGATCCTCTGAAGTTAAGCACTTTGAGTTGGTAGTACTGACTTGTAGCGTCGGGAGCTTGGTTTAACCTGACCCCCTTCCGGTCCAGGCTCTTGTGAACTTCTCCTAGCATCCCGATCCCCATGTTGTCGATTCAAGTCACCCTTGTCGTGTCTGATAAGTCAAATTAAAGGATCAAATGGCTGAAGAAATTAGATGAAATGGTATGGTTAAAGAACATTAATCGACTAGTACCACCAAGATAAAGAACTAGGTTTTTGTGGAAATAAAAAAATGTTTGTCAGATATTTTTAAAATTGTGCATCATATATTTCGAAAAAGCTTCATCGTGTATTTAAAAAACGTTTGTAGTGTACTCGGAAATGTTCTCGTGTTTTTAAACATAACATGATGAAGATTTTCATTATATAGGAGAATAACATTTTCAAATTCACAAAGGAATTTGTTGAATATTACATGAACATTTTCTGAAAACTGATGAACATTATTTGTTCTAAAATACACTGAACATTTTCTGAAATACACGATGAATATTTTTCAAATAATCATCATTGTGTTTTTTTAAGTGTCAAGGTACATTTCCCTTTTCTTGTATTTTCATGTTTCCATTTTTATTTATTCATTGTTGTAGAGACTTCACGTCAATAGTCATCATTTGGCGATTTTGAAGAGCAAGGAGTGTGTGGAGAATCTAGGAACAAGATTGACACAAGGGATTTACCCAGGTTCATATTACTGTAAGCTAATCTTAAATGGATAATTAGTTCTTGCCATTAAAAGATCTCATTGTGCTAGACTTTTTTTGTTTCCTAGTTCACTGGGATAGACTTTGATATGGACCACCAGTGGATTCCACCACCTCGATCACAAGACATGATAAACACAATTTTCACCAACATATGCAAACATAAATTCTAGAACCCAGTTGAGTTACACATGAGATAGACACTCACTTACACGAGATTCTTCTGTTCATATAATGATAGGATAAAAGCTGAGTGTAAAATGGGAGCAGAGAATAAACAACCACCACATCATGTGTGATCCATCCTTCCTCTTCTATAATTAGAAATAAATTTGCACCTAAACAATACTATACTTCCAACCATAAAAATTGACTGTAAAATGAAAATAAGAATAAGCAAGCATACCATCATATACATTACAACGGTATAATAATGAATAATATAAATATTATTTTGAAAACATTTATATGTGAATAAGTAATAGAAATGTTATATTAATTACAATTATAATATTATACACTTATTTTAAAATAAGTATAAAAGTTTAGTGTAAAAAATAATTGTTTTATATGAGACATTGCACATCTCCCAACAAGAGTCACAATAAGTATAAAAGTTCAAATCACAAAAGAAAAAAAAGATCGTCATAATGTTTACCTTGTTAAGTAGCCCAAGTAAAGTCTCTAACGTCTCATTTTACCATTAATATTGTGTAGGCAACATCCGCAGCATCCTCCTCCGCATCTTTGCGACGACGGTGATGCGTTGGTGAAACGAACTTGCGGGCCTGCACGTGCACTGTGCATTTAAAGTACAACTCATGTCTCGCCTTCCGTACCAATGCGGTACATGGGAAATGTACCATAGGCTCTGAGTGTATAACCCTGCAGCCTGTTTTTTCATTATCAATGCATAAGAGAAGAAGATAATTAGTTAAAAAACAATTAATCAAATCGGATAATAGAAAGACAATTAGTACAACTTATTTTTCTAACTGCAAAACATAAAAAATTTCCAGTATGTTTGGTTGCCCCCCCCCCTCTCGCCACAGCGATCGTAAACGTACATAACTAATTAATCAACTGGGACAACGTCTGAAAGAGTCAGATATCCACATATGTATAAAAAAATGTTTGGAATATTCAAAAATTTGTTTAGAATGTGAAAAATGTTCTTATTTAAAATAAAATGTTTTTTTAAATTCCGTATTTTCAAAAATGTGTCCACAAATTAAGAAAATACTAAAATTTTAAAGTTCTTTCGGAAATTATCAAAACAATATTCCTAATTTATATTTTGAATGTTCCTGTGTTTACAAAATAATCAATTTTGTCAAAACAATTTTAAGAAAAGTTTTGACCGCTAATTCATTATAGTGCGTTGCTGGCTACATGGACCGTGCCAATAAAGAGCGTGCCTGTGCGTTTGCTTGGCCGAGCTAAACAGGTGCTCCCAAGGCCGTCTTCTTTTAAGGGATCCCATAGTTTATTAGTAATTTGCAACAATAATCAAAGGGATATAAAAGGGGGTCAGGAGGGAAATAGGCCACACGTTTTTTTTTGAGACAAAAATAAGCCACAAGTATTTTTTTGAGAAATAAAAATAAGCCACAAGTGGCGACCCCGCGGAAGCAAGCCAGAATTTTTAACAAGATTGTGGGTACCAAGGCCATCGTAGCCCATGAGACACCGAGACGCAAGGGCCTCGGTCCAGCCCGGCCCGGCCCGGCAGCCAGAGGCTTCTCGCGGTCGGTCGCGGTAGAAAAGATCTGCTCTCTCCAGTAGTCTCCACCACCTCCACTAGGAACAAAAAGAAAAGAAAAAGAGGAAGGAAAAAAATCTCCCGGGGCGCAAGCAAACGTGACGCCACGCCTCACTCCGACTCTCCTCCTCGTCCTCGTCCTCTTCCTCCTCTCCCCACTTTCCCCGTTCGGCGATCGCTCGCTGCTGCTGCTGCCGCCGCGACCGCGACGGAAGCCTCTGCTCTGCTCGCTGGTACGGATTACCCCCAACCCCTTCCTCCTCCGATCTCCCCTCCCGCCCTGGCCGGCCGAGGTTCCGATCGGATCCCCTCAAGCGCTTCGTCTGTGGCCGGCTCCTGCTCTGTCCGCTCCCGCCTATCCAGATTAACCGCTCGTGCCGTGTTAGTTAGCCTTGCGGAGAGACACGCGCTAGGTTCTGGTGCCCGTGCCCTGGACCAAAACGCCACTTCCTTCTCCCTTCTTGTGCCTGCTCGGGATTCTAGTCTAGCAGGCGTATTAGTTTTGGCTGATTGGATTGGATTGCTCTTACTGTGCGCCTTAGGGAAGCTGCTGCTGCCTGAAAAATAGAACCAGGCAGCCAGCTGATCCTGTCCGGGGTGCCTGGTAATACACGATAGGTTCGCTGCACTTTTCTGAACTCTGTCACTCCTGCATATTCTTGTAGGGAAGGGATGGCTCTGTTTTCAACTCTGTTACTCCTGCATACATTCTTGTGTACATATATAGCTTAAAACAGCTCTAGTACTGCATCTGGCCGGTCCATTTCTTCTTCTTTTCTTTTTAGTATTATTACATAATCAGTTATTCTAAATTCCCGGTCCATGTAACTGCGAAACAACGCCGCTTAATTTTACACCACTGAAAAAGTGCACAAGTTAAAGTTATGATGCAAGATTTAGCTGCAGCAATCCCTTTGCTGAAACCTGCGTGTCTCTCTGGCTGTAAAAGCATTGCACTTTTTTTGTCCCAAGCTAAATTGCCTGTCATGGGTTTTCTGACTTTAATCAATCTCTGCAGCTGGAAGATGGAGCCTGACCAAAGTGGCACCGGGCAGACTTCTCCCCGCGGGAACGACTGGGAGGTCGTGCAGCTCACCGCGTCTAACTACGCGTCTGCACCTGGTCCAGCAAGAACTGAACCTTCTGACGAGGAGTCTGAAGGCCAGGTCTATGGCGCAGAGGGGGGTGATTCAGCAGCCGCGGCACTGCTGATGTCTGGTCATTTCTCGGTGCCACGGAATGAGCATGAGGGTCTCCTTGTGGAAGCTGATACTAGCATGGTGCAGCAGGAGGCGCACGGCAGCCAGTACGCAGTTTCTGACAAGGGTGATGATGATAGGGAGGAAGACCCGCAGGAGAAACTGAAGGATGATGGCCTTGAAAGGATCCCGTTCTTGGACAAAGGGAAAAGCCTTTCCTCTGTTGATATGGAACCTGATGATGGCAGCGAGTTGCACAGGGGTAGTCCGGTTGGGAAAGACCCGGTTACGTTCTCATCCTCTGGTTACAATGCAACTGACGCTGAGAAAGAAGCTACCGAGAGTGCCAAGGAGGAGACCGAAGAAAAACCAACTCTCCAAAATATCGACCCTGTCACTGATTCGTCCAATGTTGTTGCTTCCGGTGAGGAGAGCAAGCCTGACGGTTCTGGAGCTCCACGCAACGCGTGGTGGCAGAAGCAACTTATATCACTGTACAGGAGCGCTAAAGAGAGCAACAAGCTCTGGCCTATCGTTGTGGCTGCTGCTGCTCTGATGGGGATGGCGTATTTCCGGCGGCGCTGGCAGAAGGGCAAGCTACAGCTTCAGCAGGTCAAATTGCAACCTGCCAGCAGCAAGGAGGTAATCGTGGGACGCCTTCCTTTTGATCATACTAGCCAAATTTTCCATGCAACTGAACAGACTAGTTTGGCCTGAAATTCAGGTAGGTGATAGCATACATATATTTGTATCTCAAACTATTATTCGTGCTGCTTACATCAAAGTTCTCTTTTGTTCAGGTAGATCAAAGTTATTTACCTTTCTGCAAGGAAAATTTAAATTGTTGCCTCTGTCATTCAGATAGTATTACTGATTGATGAATCATGCATGTTCTTTTCCCTGTGCTTAAAAGTTCTGCCTGTTATCTTTTCTTTTGTTGACCGTCCAATATTATTCTTATAGGAATGCGAGGAAACATCAGATTCTTGCCTTTCTAATTCCGATAGTATTACGGGTTGTTGAATCATCCATATTCATATGTTCATTTAACCCGTGGTTGAAAGCGGTGCCTGTTACGTTTTGTTGTCTATCCAATATTGCCAAAATTTCCAAGATATCTTGACTTCAGTAACTCCTGTCCGAGTTAGTCTGTAGCCTATCAGAATTTCGCAGACATTTCTATTTTAGCAACTTTTGTTAGTGTCAAATTTGCACTACCATGTTCAGGTTTACTGCTCCAACTGGTAGCAGAGTTTTAATGAACATCAAACACTTGTTTACTTTTCAGAGAATCAACCAGGCCGCCGTACCGCTTAACCGAATCAAGGACATTCTTGTCGCTGGCAACCACCCGAGTCCAGCTACTCACGGAAATGCTCGGTTGGGCTGATGATGATGACCATCCCGCCTGACGGATGATGTATCCTGAAACTAGTGTATGCAATGGAGAAATACCCGATGCCGCAGAACGTATGGACGTTTATGCGTGCTGGCTGTGTAATTAAACCCCAAAACTCCTCCTGGGCATGTAAATATACACGAGTTTTGTGTGGTTGCTACTTTCCCACCTTTGGAAGAACTCCCTCCTTGGCCAGGTTCAGTGTGCTGCTGCTTCAGTTTGTCATCCACTGTAACTTCTTCCGTTGCTCCCGTGGATATTTTTTTTCTGTCTTGTTCCGGCTTGCAGTTTGTCAGTTTGTCGGCTGATATATACACGATGAACTTATGATATTATTGGGTGCCGAATTTTTGGTTTGTGTTGAAGGAAATTTTAGCCTATATTTAGTTGAGATTACATTTGGGTCCCGTTACACCTGGGTGCTCGTCTTCTTCAGGATTATCCGGCGATGCATGCAACATGTTGGACGCAAAGTCCGATTTACGCTGGTGGCATTGTCATCGCATCATTCGTGCGTTTACTGGTGGCATTGTCATCGCATCATTCGTAGGTTTACTTACCGTCCGTGCTACATCGATGTGCTTCCTTGAAGAAAAATGTCCATGGAATTCCTTGCATATAAGGCCATGTCCAAGGCAGACCCGTAAACCTCCTGCAATCATCCGGACCGCGCTGTCCGAACCGCGGAAGCCATCCAATGCGGTCCTGTATCGCAAAACGTAGACAAAGTGGGGGAGGTTTGCGGGAGTCCGGACACGCGAAACATACGAATTCAACACCCCAGGCCCACCCAAAACCCTTCCCGGACCCCATGACTCCATCCTTCCCATTTTCTCTCCTTCCTTCTTTCTCTCTTGCCATCGCCGCCGCTCCACCACCACACCACATCCCTGCCAGATATCTGCGTCTCCGTCACCACCGACGATCCAACATGGCTCCCCGCCGCTTCTCCTCCGTCTCCGTTGAACCCCCTGTCTTCTGACCACCCCGCCAGGTACCATCCTCTACCATGCCCGACAATTGTTCGCTGAATCGCCGGAGCTGAAAACAGCTGTACCTTCTTGTTTGTAGCAATGGATTCCAATTTGGAGTACATATACGACCAGTATGTTGAGTCCTCTGATGGCTCGTCAAACGAGGAGTACTCCGATGACGTAGGCAATCCTTGAAGACGCGGAGCGTGCGAAGGAGCATGTTCTCAATTTCAAGGACTCGATCAAGGATCATCAAGTGCTCAACCGCAACAGAGCGCGGACATTTGACACCGATGGTTCCCTGACTATTTTCGTCGGCATTTTCGGATGCGCAAGACTAGGCTTTTTTTTTCGAAAGGCCGGATGTATGCGACTACGGTTGGATGTCAATCTCCCGTATCCGTGTCCACGGTTTGATCGTCCCTGTCTGCGGATGGATGCAAGAGGTTTCTTACGGGTTGCCGTTGGAGATGCGTTAAGATAGGAACACTCCTGAAATAATGATGTGATCAAGATATAATGGTTTCACTTTGTTTTCTTCATGATGCTCGCAGTCGATCTGAGCTGATGGTTAGAGAACTTAGTTTTGTTTGTCTTAAGAGTCTACGAGAGGGTTGTTTGCCAGCTAGGGCATATCAATTGTTTAAGGAGCAAAAATACAATGTATGTCTTGTGTGGGGATCTATGAATTTATAGTCACTACTGATTATAATAAAATAAATTGCATAATTTTTACCCTCTTGCATTGGCTGGAGCATGAAAAATTATGGTACTCTTTCCATCCCAAAATGTGTATTAGAATTGTTGAAAATCAAACCTTATAAACTTTCATCAACTTTGATAGAACCTTATAAACTTGGGAAACGATATGGTTCAACTGGTGGACTAACAAGCTTGTGTCCGCCGCCTTAATTGCACACCACGCGTCCCACGTGACGTGGTGAACCGGCCCCCATGATCCCTCTTTTCTGCAACAACGCCTTTGTTGCAAAAAAATCCTGCAACAATACCTCTGTTACAAAAAACAATTAGATTGCAATAAGGTCTTTATTGCAATTTTTTTATAACATGACCTCTGTTGGAAAAAAATGTAACATGACCTCGGTTAAAAACTATAACATAAGCTCTGTTGCAAAAATAAATTTGCAACATGACCTATGTTTTGCAAAAAATTCGGCAACATGATCCGTGTTGCAGAAAATTACTGCAACACAACCTTTGTTGCGGTGGTAGAGGGTGATGCTCGCCGCTCAATCCATCATATCTAAGGCGGCGGAGCTTTTAAAAAGATCCAATATCTGCTGGCCGACGCGTTGCACTGTCATACTTGTTATACTCCCTCCGTTCCTAAATACTTGTCTTTCTAGGCATTTCAAATGGACTCAACATACGGATGTATGTAGACATATTTTAAAGTGTAGATTCACTCATTTTACGCCGTATGTAGTCACTTGTTGAGATCTCTAGAAAGACAAGTATTTAGGAACGGAGGGAGTAGAAGGGAGGGAGTAGTATTTTGCTAGTTGTATGTATACACACATCCTGTAAAAAAAGTTGTACGATCGTACGTAAGCCTTGGAACCAACTCATCTGATCATTGGTCCCAACTAACCCTAGATTACGGACCCGACCACTATTTCTTCTTCCTCCATCCATGAGATCCAGCTAGCGATCTAATTCCGCTTGCCAGCCGGCTGGTTCAGATGGACGCAACCAGCGACGGCGATGGCCTCTGCCGCCTCCCCTACTACGTGCTCATCGACGTCCTCGTCCGCCTTCCCTGCCGCGCCCTCGCCGAGTCCCGGCGCGTCTGCCGCGCGTGGCGCGCCATCGTCGACGGCCACAGGCTCCTCCTGCCCTACTACTTCCCCGGCATCTTCACCAACGTCTACGGATCCCACAACTACAAGTCCTCTTTCTTCGGCCCGCGGGTGCCCCGGAGGCTCCGCGGTGCCGACGAGGCCGGACCCATTTTCCGACCTCCTGTCTTTGGGCACAGTTGGGCGGATGTGGTGCACCACTGCAACGGATTGATACTCCTCACGGAATATGTCAGACGCAGGGTTTACTGCGTGTGCAACCCGGCGACGGCTCGGTGGGCGCGGTTGCCACGACCGTCCAAGGCGCCATGGCCATACCGCATGAAGGGCATGTTCCTCGCCTTCGATCCCGTTGTGTCGCGGCACTACGAGGTGTTCTTCTTTCCCATTGAGAAGGTTCAAACGCGCAGTGAAATGCAACATATGTGGATCACCGAGGAACTGCACTTAGGCACATTGTTTGGAGAAGATCAATTACATGAAGAACTAGAGGAGATCCATGCATCGGCGCCATCAAGACCATGTGTGCAAGCGTCGTCACAAGATGCCAAGATTGCGGTGCTGGAGCAACACGAAGAGTTTCATGTCCACTCTCCAGGGGCCAAGGAGGCAAAGGATAATGTTGTATCTTTATTGGTGTTCTCGTCACAAACCAATCAATGGGAGAACCGGGAATTCCTGCCAGGTCATTGTACCCCCGAGCACCTCTACAACATTATGATGACACCATGGGACAAGTACAAGAAAATATGGTGGTCGGCTGAGTATTGGCACGGATCGCTTTACGTGCATTGTCACACTGATATCCTCATGATCCTACACTGTTCGGAACGGACGTACGAACTGGTCCAGCTGCCAGGGGAAGCCCATGTTGCGCGTTTCGATGAAATGCCCACGAGGTCCGTCTTAGCTAGCCAGGAGAAAGGTATTCGCTATGCGGCGCTCGACGACTGTCAACTTCAAGTATGGTCACTTGCAAAATCATCCGATGGCATGCTAGAGTGGATCCTGGAACATGAGACAGATCTTGGTCCGTACATGGTTTCTGATGAGTGCTTAGAGAAAGTAAAGCTGAAGGTGACATGGGACTCAGTCAAAACGAGTAAAAAAAGTGCCATATTGTGTAAGCATGGATATAGTGTGGAAGGCTTGGCGGATGAGAAGGAAGGCCACCATGACACTAGCGCTGAAGTCGATGACAACGACAATGTCGGCGAAGAGGAAGAAACCGGGAGCTTAGAGGGTTCTGAGCACTCGTGGGACTCGGACGAGGACAACTTCATTGACATCAACATCGACGAACGTGCCAACTACGCGAGGCCTGACCTACGCGGCATCATGGGTCTGCACCCACACAAGGACGTGCTCCTCCTGAATACCAGCAGTTTTGCCATGGCATACCACCTTAGTACCTCGAGAATGCAGTACTTAGGCTGGAGGCTCGTCCGGGACCCCTGCCAACAAGCTCATGGCATCAGGCGTGCATTTCCTTACCGTCCCTGTTATGCCGATATGCTCCCGACGAGGAAGATACCTTGCTCTCGTTGCCTCTGGTCGTACTCATATAGTCGCCAATAGAGTTGCTATAACTTGCATATGCTTTGTTGGGACATTTGAATTGCTGGAACTGTGGGTTCTCACCTGATGATCAGGAAGTATGTCAATTGATCTATGAATAAACAGACATAATATATAATCTTAGGTTTAGTTTACTTATTTTGATAGCAGAATTTAAATAGGCTAAACAGATATAGTTATTTCGTTATTCTGCATTCTGTGTGTTTGTAAAATTTTAGAGGTTATTTAGACATATAGGTACTCTTTGATCATGAGACAAGTGACAAGTATTCCTCATTGCGTGATTTGAATTATCATTTATCAGCAAGTGAAGCCCGTGAAAGCTGAGGCATGGCCTTTCCCTTGGGGATGCTTTTGAATTCTTTCCCTTTGGGATGCTTTTGAATTCCTGAGCCCAGGTTGGCATCCCATATTTTCCAGTTTTAGTGTGCACAGCATATGCTTCTATCCTCCTCTGGAGGTTACTGAGAAAAGCTTGCCACTTGGCAAGCAGGTTTCGATCAATCAATCACAAAAGTATTTAGTTCTGCTTAATTTTCTCCAACTAACAGTAGTGCAAATGTGTTTGTGTGTCCAGCACTGAACAAATAAAATTCAGTTTGTTTCTTGCTCAACATTTCAGATGTACGAACAAACTGGTGTTGCTGTCTAATTTGGTTTCAGGTACGGTTATGACTACTGCACCCACTCGGAGATGGCCATGTCGTGTCCCCTCACATCCTGCCTTCCAAACCTGGTCCAAAGCTTGACTTTGGACCAGCCAGAACAGCTTCCTCCGGTTCAGGCCCAACTGTAGCAAATTAGCATTATTGCGGCATCGCCTCTTGCACCTTGGCTTCCTCTCAATGTACCACAAGCTGCTGCAAAGCACATGCGCCATGGCATGGCGCACTGGCAACCGAGAATCCATGCCAGGGAACCATGGCGATGGGAGGGCAGTACAGCTCACAATCCACGGTACGGCTTCCAAGGACCATGGCGACCAAAGGGTGGTACAGCCCAACAAATTTTGGGTTTGGTTTACTCCAGTATCTCAGTTTATAGAGAGCACCACTGCACTAGTAAAGGTACACACGCAGCAAAGGTTCAACTGCATTTCGTTCCAAAAGAAGGCTCAGCAATACTCACTAGCTAATCATACAGATGACTGGCCAGGGCTGGAAATTGGCCGCACTTATAAGTCCTGAGCATGCAACTCATATGATTATCACACCCCAGCTCACGCAATTTTTCACAATCGATCGTGTGGGAGGCAACATGAGGATGATGGGCAGTGATCATACTACACGTGATACATCCGTTAAACTTCATTCATACTCGTACATGTTTGGCACCTGCATAAAATTTCTTTTTGTGGAAAGGCTGAAGATAATATATTGGCCGGGGAAACTCTCGCGGATTATTAATATGTTATCACTTGCCCCGCTTACTGATGGCCCGTTTCCTACTAGTGATACGGTGGCAAGTCCTCGTTCTTTGGCCCGTGGGCTTGGTTGCGCTGGGGCGAGTTCGTCTTCTGGTTCCCTACCTTTTGGCAAGTGCAGCCCGTGAAAGCTGAGGCATGGCCTTTTCAGATGCTTTTGAATTCCAGAGCCCAGGGTGGCATCCATATTTTAGTATGCACAGCAAATGCTTCTATCCTCGCAGTGCTTGCAGCCGCTGTTTGCCGTTATGCAGAAGGGAATTATCTGGGCAGCTCGTCCTTGGTGATTCATGGGATCAACGATGTTGCAACGCTGGAAGCCATAGCTTGTCGGGAGGCGCTATTTCTTGCTTTGGATCTAATGCTGCATAGCTTCATTGTTGCCTCGGACTCGAAGGTAATAGTTAAAGATATTCAGAGTGGGAGCAATGCAGCGTATGGTAATATTGTTAAGAGAGATTAGCAATAGAGCTTTGATGTTCAACTGTACGTTCACATATGAATGTAGAGCTGCAAACTTTGATGCAGATAGGTTAGCCAAGTTTTCGTACTCTCTTGATCAGGACGACATGTTTGGTTGGTCCACCCCCATGATCCTATTTGTATCCCACCCCGTGTGGAATTCGAGCAATAAAACTTGGTGATACCTAAAAAAAAAGCAAACGCTTCTATCCTCCTCACTGAAAAAAATTTGCCACTTGGTATGTAGGTTTCGATCAGTCAATCACAATTCACAACAGTATTTAGTTCTGCTTAATTTCTCCAACTAACAGTAGTGCAAATGTGTTTGTGTGTCCAGCATTGAACAAATAAAATTCAGTTTGTTTCTCGCTCAACATTTCAGACGTACGTACAAACTGGTTTTGCTGTCTAATTTGGTTTCCTGTGTCCCCTCACATCAGGAATTGGCCGGATCAGTGGTTAGGTTGGCTGTGACCTAGTGAATAGGTCTCAAGTTCGACAAAGGCTCACACAATGTTAATTTTCTCTGATATGCTTACATGCGGGACCCACATTTGTACTTATTACAGAGAGTAGCAGGAGACGTAGTCAGAACCGTATTCGAGTGCATTCTCATGTTTGAGGACCGTAGTAGAGCACTCCGCGAGTTTGAGGATCATGTTGATACATGCCGGTGAGTAAGGACTGTAGGTGTAATTATCTCCCAGAAAAAAGAAAAGCTTCAACAAACACAAAACCAAAACACGTGTTGGACATGGACTCGGAACCAACTCATGTACCAGATCCATATGCACAATAAATTCAACCAGCCGCTAGTGTTACTATTTACACAACTCGACCGATGACCACACCTAACATGTGCTACACGCCTTCGTTTGATCACAAGATGTGCGCCTTCTCCTCGCACCCCTGCTGGCCGTCATCCTCCGCCAGCAGGAGGCGAGCGACGGCAACGGCAACACCATCTGCTTCCCCTCCGCTGTGTTCCTCAACATCCTCCGCCACCTCCCATGCCGCCCCCTTGCCAAGTCCAGGCGCGTGTGGCACACCGTAGTCGACGCCCACTAGCTCCTCCTCTCTTACTTCTTCTGCTGGGGGGGCCTTTACCGACAACAAACTACTCCCTCGGGTCTTTTTTACTCTGCATATAAATTTTGTTTGAAGTTAAAGTACCTCTACTTTGATCAAACTTATGAAAAAAAACATCAGCATTGACAATATCAAATCAACTTTTTTAGATTCATTATGCAATGTAGTGTCATGGAATATATATTTGGTATTGTAGATGTTCATTTCTAATATATATTTGGTCAAACTTTGTAAAGTTTGACTTGACACAAATCTAATATACGGAGTAAAAAGGACCGGAGGGAGTACAATCTATCTTCTTCCTGGGCACCTCGGTCTCTCTTTCTCCTGGGCACCTCGGTCTTGAGCCTCTTGGCAAGAAGCAACTTGATCATCAAGTCATCTCCGGCCTCAAGCATCGAGGAAGTGGCTGCGGAAGCAGCTTTCTGAATTGACAAACGCTTTGTATTTGAAACCTCCCCAATATAAGTCTTGTCTTCCAAGACAACTGTGGAAAGCCAGAGTGTCCTCTGGATCCCTCCAGCCACCTTGGAGGACGCATACACTGGGTCTGCAACCTTCTTCTTGCATGCGTATTGTAGCAGAAGTCCAACCTTGCATATTGTATCCTGTACAGAAGAGTAAGAGTGAGTTTCTAAATGCTATGTAGCGATGGGTGAGATTCTAGGAACATGCATGTACAATTTATTATGACAAAGGCGAAAGAACCTTTCGATGAGGATATTATGTGTACACCCCAGACAACTTCAACCAAGACTAATAATGTTGTGGATTAGTCCTGCATGTTTATTTGTGGCAGCAAAGGAAAACACCTTGTTTACAGAATAATACATGCAGCCAACACTTTAAACAAAGCTAGATGAAAATTGAAGGTTGTAGTTTGGATATGTAGTATAGATATGTTTAGCAGAGCAAGGCGCTCTAGGATGTCCATGCGCAATGATGTGTGACGGTAGTAGCTCATAATGCTAGAGGAGATGCATCTTCACTATGTACACTACATAGATTAGGCACTAATATCGAAAATGAATTTTGCCATTAATCAAATAGGTCTGACAAGCAAATCTTATGCATACCATCAAAGTTTGCAACTATTGAATTAGAATAAGGATCTGCATATGTTGGACATGCATAAAATATGCTTTTCAGCTCTAAGTCTGAACATAGATTTACACACATAAGATGATGATGTTTTGTTGCAATTAAAGCATGTGTGTCTCTTGCCTTTAAATCACAATAGAAGATCGTGATAATGCTTACCTTGTTAAGCAACCCAAGTAAAGTCTCTAGCGTCTCATTTCCCATCAATGCTGTGTAGGCAACATCCGAAGCATCCTCCTCCGCATCTTTGCGACGGCGGTGACGCGTTGCTGAAACAAACTTGTGGCCTTGCACGTGCACTGTGCATTCAAAGTACATGTCATGTGGCTCACCTTCCGTACGCACGTGGTACGTGGGAAATGTACCATAGGCTCTGAGCGTATAGCTTTGCAGCCTGCTTTTCTTTATCACTGCATAAGAGAAGAAGATAATCAGTGACAAACAATTAATCAACTTGGACAATAAAAATACAATCAATATAGCTTGTTTCTTATAACTGCAAAACATAAGAAATTCCTAGTATTTTTGGTTGCTCCCCCTCCCCCCATCCCCCCTCGCTGCAGCACAACGATCGTAAACACACATAACTAATTAATTAACTGGGACAATGTCTCAAAGAGTCAGATATCCTCAACACAGATAAAGCAAGCTTCCTAACTTGTATGATCAAACAAAACATATGCAAACCACGCAAGTATTATTTTCCGAAACGGAAAATCTAACTACCAATTACGCCATTCACCACAGTAGTTATCCAACCTGAACCATTTCAACAACATTGAATCAAGAAAAACTAGGTGTGGTCCCATGAAGCCTGTGAAGATTACATAACAAGGAAATGAGCAGTACATTTACAAATACAACTGCATGCAACGGAGCTTTACCATCTATATCCCCAAACAATCTAAACACAATATACCCCAAACCATGTGAAATGCTGAACAAATTACCATAAGTGCACCTAAATCGGTTATTAAAAATGTATGCACCCTCTGCCACTTGAATTTACAAATGTTGTGGCCCTAGGTCAGACCCTAGCTAACACTTTTGTGCACCACATGTCCAGACATAACCTTGTTCATTATGGACCCTCATCACCTTCCCAGATGCACATAACCCAGATTAACATGGACAGCAGACAAAGTATTGAAGAATGATACACATCCCAGTCAAAATTAGAAGCAAAATGGTTCAACATTAATATCATGGAATTGACAGGGAGTTACATGATGAGGCCGTGCATCACCTTAACTTTGCTAATGCTATAGTCATTTTGCTTTATATATAAAGTGGGATGAAATCCTTTTTCGGTAATGTTACAGTCATTGAAAGTGATTCCAGGCACTGATCACATTAAACATAGGCCATGAGATCTACAACTCAATGCAATCAGAAAGATCATGCTATATCCATCCTCGAGTCCTACAGAAGCAGATCAACCTGCAGCAACTAGAAACACTGTGCCACAGTAAACCACAATATCCCCACAAAAGTAGAGCAACTTGCACCAACTGGACATGCAGTACCACAATAATAAACCCCAAATATCCCCATGCTGATAAATACCGGGAAATGAATACCAAATATGGGACATTTTTTGTGTCTTAATAGTAGGCGAGCTGACTCTATGAATGTTCCAGAAGTGGATAACTAAGGTGAACAGAAATCTTGAGTTTGCTCGAAGTGGCTACAAGAGGAGGAACCTAGAAAATGTGCTCCCGTAATTTACACATATAGGCAACGAAATCTTCTGTTCTAAAAGCTAGATGAATTGTTCTAAACTCAAAATCGAGTACCAGGTCAGCTAGCACCGGTGCAGAAGATAGGCCTTATAGCACCTGCTACCGGTACAAAGGTGTGTGACCACAGGCCCCAAACAACTGAATTAGTTGTATGAATAGTTATGGACTAGTTAATCGAGTCCAGCAGGACAATTACCATGGCATGCTAGTTAATCCAGTATTAATGATTTGTAGGAGGTTAGTAAACTTCAAATTGATGACTTAAATATAATTAATTTGAAAGGGATGACTCAAGTTTTTTACTCCGACCCAAGACTTTCGCTCCATTACTATGCTAACTATTTTTGCACTAATACATAACCACATGCAAACCAGAAATCATATTCGAAAATAATGGTGTATGTAATGTACCCATTAGCTGTGAAGGAAATAAGAAAACAAAAGAGGAGGAAATCACCTGTAGATTTGATGGAACTTTTAGCGGACAGATAACCACCTACTCTTGTTTTAATATAAGATTCCAAATGCTGCATATACACCAAAAAGAAGTGAAAGATTAAATTATCATAACACACCACCAATTGCAGCATATGCTTGGTTTTGAACATCAAACTTAGCTCAGCAAATCCTAGCAGGTGTCACAAAAAAAGACGGATGATCCCACAAGAATTAACAACCATACTATAGGCAACACAATGGAAAAAATAGTTCATCTAGAAAATCCAAAGATCATATAATGATAGCAAAGGAAAGCAAAGAACATGTTAGCAAAGAGGCAAATGAATACCCATACAAAGAGTGGCAACGGATTTAGAACTTCAACATACTACGACAACTCGCCCAGGAAAAAAAGCATGCTACGACAACACAAAGGCTCAACTCGCTAACACAGAATGTGGCACTGAACTAATGAAATTGATTAAAATTAAAATGGAAGATAAAACCAAACACTGCAAGTGCCTGTCCGAAGGTATGACTGTGACAGGGAAATCTGCTGGCACAAGTAGATCCTAGCGTCTAGATCTTGATTGATTGCGAACAGATGTATGGCTACAAATAAACGTCTTGCAGACCTCAAAGATGAACCAGAACATATGAAGTAGTCTAAACATATGATCTTGTACTAATACACTCTGGGAAATAGAGTACAAATGCTTGAACATCAAACAAAGCTCAACAGATAAAACAGGTCGTACGTGTCAGGTGCCACATCAAGACAAAAAATGAAACCTCGAGAATAACACCTTTGTTCTAGCAAATACAATGTAAACAGAAGACATCAAAGGCAGATTGTTCAAAGAACATGTGGCCAGTTTAGCAGATGCAAATGAATCAGTACTTCACAAAATGGCACAATGGTACTAATTCAAAACTTTGACAAAGAACTTAAAAAACACAATAGGTAACTCCAGATGCTTATTGAACTAATGAGGTGGCACTAAACAAGCCAAATAAATTAAAAATCGGACACAATCTAAAACTGCTAGTGCCTGCTAGGAACTCCAAAGATAAAAAGGCTACTATAACATGAACATTTTGATCCGATATATCAGACACGGCCAGTGCTTCAAATACAGATTAAATAGAATGGCACAATGACTAGCTTAAGCTCTTGACAATTCTGATAAAAAACTTGACAGGACAATGCTGACACCTGATGTTTATTTAACTCTTGACGTGGGACTAAACTAGTCAAAAACATGAGAATATACAATCTAAAACTGCCAGTGCCTGCCAAGAATTCCAAAGGTAAGACTATTTACACAGGAAAATTTGCCGGACCAAGTAGATCATGGTCAACACCAAGATCCAGATTATGTTAACTTCTTTCTTAAAAGAAGAAAGGGGCATACCTTTCCCAAACTTCTGATCAAATGTTCTGATCCCATTCTATGAGCGAGATGCTTGTATTCTGGTGTGTTACCAAAATAGTCACGCTCTCTACATCTGGCAGAAATTATGTCCATGTTGATGTTAATGTCTTTCTGGGATCGGTTGACAACACCAACCCATGGAAAGTGGAACCGGCAAGTTCTTCCTTCTAGTATCTACACAACTAAACTCAATGAGAGGATCTGGTTCGTACAAATATATGATGGTCAACAATCTGATTATGACATAACAGTAAGGAAAATAGCGTAAATACGCAAAGAAACACTGACATTAACAACACTTTCTTTGTTCTCCATCAGATCAATTTTGGTGAGCACACCAATGGTTCTTTCACCTGAATCAACAAAAGGGGGTACATACTTATCATCGGCATCACATTAATCAAATGTTTTGTTACTCAACTTGCTATCACAAATGAAATGATAATATGCTTCATATGCGCAATTTCTTCTTGAGCACCCTAAAAGCATGCTCAATGACTGTAACAACACAGTCATACCTTTTGGGTCAACTTCCCATGAAATATTGACTGTTTCAGAATTTGAAAGATCTTGGTCGGCTGGAGAAATGGCGAGAATGATACAATTGGGCTGAAAAGAAAACACCAAAATGCTGAACAAGTTATCATGAGAGCATCTAAGTTGATTATTACAAATATACGCACCCTCTGCCAATGAATTTCGAACGGCAGCATATCCACACACTTGCTTTTACACAGTGCATGACATAATAAATATTATTGTGCGTCATAGGCTACAGCAAAATACCTTTTCGATGAATGCTCGAACCATGTTTTCAATTTCCTGAACTATACTGACTGATCCGTCGTCTGATAAGCATAAAGCCAATAGGAAATTATACAATGAACAAACTGAACATCAAAAGACACAAGTTCACATACCAACAGCAATTTTAGTAAGCCCAGGAAGATCAATTAGAGTCAGATTCACAACTGCAAGAATAAAGTGAACAGGTCAGCAAGCAACAATTTTTTAAAAAAAAATTCAAAAATTGAGAACGTGGCTGTTTTGATATTTGATGAAGCAACAATCCAACAGTACAGGATCTGAACAGCTTACCGTTTGGGGAAAATATGCTTAAACGGATGGGGACAGATGATATTCCATAGGGAGAGCCGGTTTCTCGGTCAGTTTCATTAGCTATCTCCATACTGACTTCAGCTGCAACAATTGCAAAATAATAAGCACAATAGGAAGTTGTGCCATCATATTTCAATACTATGATGATATAAGCATAACATCAATAAAATAAAAAGGGAAGTAGAGCTGTTACCAAAATCTGCGTATGTTTTGTCGGGTTGATGCAAGAGCTTTGCATATTCGGTTCCTTCTTCAGTTTTAAATAGATGCACAATCAAAGGGCGACGGGTGGCAATGCCTGTACACAAATCAAATAAAAAGACAAAGTGTCAATTGAAAATAGATGCAGATAACACCAAACTGTACGAGTTCAAGAAAATACCTGAACCCCTGGGTAGGAAATCCTTTCCAACAATAGCCTCAAGCAGTGATGACTTGCCGGAACCCTATCAAATAATTAGAGGAGTTAGGTTGGAATTTCTACGGCTCACTGATGCTACTGAGAGGGGATATTTCTACGGCTCACCGCCTCCCTAATTGCTAGCTAGACCTAGTCTTTGCTTATCCATGCATGCAGTACGTGTACCAGGCGCCTCCTTAGATATAGGATCACCGGTGCTATTTCTGAACAAGTATTACTCTCTCCCTCTCTCTCCCTTGTAATGCTACTTATTTACTGCCCCACGGGGAGGAATACGACTGTGATGCATTCTTAGTTCTGCTCATATTCTATCAATTTCTACAGCTCACTGGTGCTACTGCCAAGCCGCGTCTGCACAAGAAAATCGCGCGGTTCTAAGGGCACGCACCTGGCCTCCCACGACGGCGATGAAGGGCAGCTCGTCCCAGTCAGTGGGGAGGGCGCTCCCCACGTCGTTGTCGGCGAGAGTGGTGCAGGCAAGCTGCAGCTTGTTGACGAGGGAGGTCAGGTCCTCCATCGCCGCCGGCGCCGGATCGGATGAGGTGGGGGAGGCGGCGCGGAGGGGTGAGATCGAGGTGGGACGGGAGACTATCGGCTCAGGCCGTACAGGGTTTAAGTTAGGGTTCCGACTCCCGAGGGTTTAAGTTTTTTGAGGGTAACCCGAGGGTTTAAGTTTGAGACAACGAGTTACCCGTGTGGACTGGCCCGAGGCGGCGTGGGGGCCCAAACTCTAGGCCGCAGATGGCCCTATAGGCTCAGCATGAATTTGTTGGAAGCCGAAAACTGAGACCCCCAATTTGAAGCCCATGGGTTTCACAGTAGCGGTCCAAACTGTAGCATCCGGTTTACTATATCGGATCGGTTTTGGTTGGTTTTATTTTGAGCATATTGAGAAGTACACATTGGATTGTTTTTTAATCCGATGAACATTTCAATAACACACGATGAACTTTTTTGTATTATGCGATAATTTTTTTAATTTATGACGATCTTTTTTGAAAAATACGAATATATGTGTTGAACAATTTTTGAATACGTATTGAATATTTTATAATATATGTTAACAAATTTTTTAATACACATTGAACATTTGTGTAGTATAGGCTGAACAAATTTCAAAAACACGTTAAACATTTGTATATTTGTTGGACAATTTCTAATATACGATGACCATTTTTGTAATGCATGATGAACTTTTGTAGTATACTGTGAATATTTTCTTAATATATGATGAACATTTTTGTAAGACTCAATGAAATTTGTATGATACACAAAAAAGGGAAAATAAAAGAATTAGAAACAGAAGTAAAAGAAAAAAATGAAACAGAAAAAAAAGAAACAGCGAAGCAACCATGTGTCGGCCCAATCCGGGGCGTCAGGAGGCCGCGCTTCAGCGAAGCCACGCCCGCTTGATCTTCATGGACGTCAAATAGGAATCGCCCCAAAAATTGGCTAGCCAATATTTTGGCGTGCCAAAATATTGCAACTCCCAAAATTTGTGAGATGGTCAAAGTAAGTTGGCGGCTAACCAATTGGTAGCCAAACTTTTGTCTTGCCAAAATGTTGGTTAGCCAATTTTTCAGTAACCAACCAATCATGCTCTTAGCTTCTCCCTGAAAAAATAGCCCAAGTAAAAGCATCTACAGTCAGGCCCCTTATATTGGCCATGTACGTTCGGACACTAACTAGTCAACAAATCGCGACCAAGCTGACCCCCTCAAACTGGTCCTAGACATCCGAGCTGATCAGCACCCCTCGTATCCATCTCATATCTAGGGAAGATATGAGGAGGCCCAGACGCGCGCAGGTGCGTCCATCAATCCCCCCCCCCCCCCCCCCCCCGGCCAATAGGACCTATGCTTTTCCTCTTCTCTCATCTCCCTCATGCGCGTTGACCCTCCCCTAGCTCCGCCGCCACAGCTCCATCGCTGTCCCGACCCTACAACTCAGCTAACACTGCCACAAAACTCCTCCCCACAATTCTCGCCGCCCTGGGCATGGTCACTGCCCATATGTCGCAGTGGTATGTCCTGCTCTTCCTGTCATACATATTGCCCTCTATGTGTTCGACAAAATGTGTGAGTAGTTTTCTAGATTCTTTTGTAGACAAATAGATGGATTCTCGGGTTCATCGGATGAGGAGTATCAAGACAAAGAGCTTGATGAATTCATTCAAAAAGGGTTCATCGATTCATCGGATTGGATGGCGAAGATGTTGAGTTGATGATGATGATCAACATCCAAGATGAAATGGAGGGGAGTGGAGCCCATTCTGAACTTAAAGGGTTCGATCAAAGGAAGGAGAATTCAAAAATGTGATAGGGTTGTTGAGGCACGATTTTTTATTGACCATGTCCCATTGCTAGAGGCTCTAAGCCTCACAAATCTCACCCTTAGTTACATCAGGATGGTCAAGTTAAGTGAGTTTATTAGTGATGATCCACAAGTATAGGGGATCTACCGTAGTCCTTTCGATAAGTAAGAGTGTCGAACCCAACGAGGAGTAGAAGGAAATGACAAGCGGTTTTCAGTAAGGTATTCTCTGCAAGCACTGAAATTGTAGGTAACATATAGTTTTGTGATAAGATAATTTGTAACGGTAACAAGCAATGAAAGTAAATAAGGTGCAGCAAGGTGGCCCAATCCTTTTTGTAGCAAAGGACAAGCCTGGACAATTTCTTATAATGGGAAAAGCGCTCCCGAGGACACATGGGAATTATCGTTAAGCTAGTTTTCATCACACTCATATGATTCGTGTTTGGTACTTTGATAATTTGATATGTGGGTGGACCGATGCTTGGGTGCTGTCCTTTCTTGGACAAGCATCCCACTTATGATTAACCCTTATTGCAAGCATCCACAACTACAAAAGAAGTATGAAGGTAAACCTAACCATAGCATGAAACTAGTGGATCCAAATCAGCCCCTTACAAAGCAACACATAAACTAGAGTTTAAGCTTCTGTCACTCTAGCGATCCATCATCTAGTTATTACTTCCCAATGCCTTCCTCTAGGCCCAAATGTTTGTGAAGTGTCAAGTCAACGTTCACATAACACCACTAGAGGAGAGACAACATACATCTCATCAAAATATCGAACGGATACCAAATTCACATGACTACTAATAGCAAGACTTCATCCATGTCCTCAGGAACAAACATAACTACTCACAAAGCATATTCATGTTCATAATCAGAGGAGTATTAATATGCATTAAGGATCTAAACATATGATCTTCCACCAAATAAACCAATTAGCATCAACTACAAAGAGTACACACTACTAGCAACCCACAGGTACCAATTTGTGGTTTTGATACAAGATTGGATACAAGAGATGAACTAGGATTTGAGATGAGATGGTGCTGGTGAAGATGTTGATGGAGACTGCCCCCTCCCGATGAGAGGATCGTTGGTGATGACGATGGTGATGATTTCCCCCTCCCGGAGGGAAGTTTCCCCGGCAGAACAGCTCCGCCGGAGCCCTAGATCGGTTCCGCCAAGGTTCCGCCTCGTGGCGGCGGAGTTTCGTCCCGTAAGCTTGCTTATGATTTTTTCAGGGTAAAAGCCTTCATATAGCAGAAGATGGACACCGGAGGGCCACCAGGGGCCCACGAGGCAGGGGGCGCACCCAGTAGGGGTGGGCGCGCCCCCACCCTGGTGGCCAGGGTGTGGGCCCCCTCTGGTGCTTTCTTTGCTCAATAATTCTTATTAATTCGAAAAATGACTTTCGTGGAGTTTCAGGACTTTTGGAGCTGTGCAGAATAGGTTTCCAGCATTTGCTCCTTTTCCAGCCCAGAATCCTAGCTGCCGGCATTCTCCCTCTTCATGATAAACCTTGTAAAATAAGAGAGAATAGCCATAAGTATTGTGACATAACGTGTAATAATAGCCCATAATGCAATAAATATGGATATAAATGCATGATGCAAAATGGACGTATCACTTAGTAGTACCTCTATACAAGATCTGAAGTTGGGATTTAATTCTAAAAAGGTACGTCAAGATTGTTGCTTTGCGAGCTGTGGTTTCACTTCTTCTGTGCCCATATCACCATATGCTTATTCGTTGCAGATTTATGTGTAGCCAGAATGTCTGACGCCATGCATGGCATCTCTCTTCCGCCAATTAAGATTTGTGAATCTAGCTAATCTTCCTAAAGGGTATGGTCTCACTTGGACAATGTTTATTCTTGAAGCTGCGACCTTACTGAAGGAGCTATACATGACGGTACGTGCTTATCTAAAGATCTTTTTTTCGCACACATGCTTAAGCCTTAGGGTTTTGCAAGATTTTCTCACCCGATACAAAAGATGTCTGCTATATTGATAACTCATTTTTTAGCTCTGTCCTAATTTCTGGCATGCATGTATGGGAATGGGATCATGCATGTTTAACAAAAAGGGATGAGGAGAACCATATAGTGAACAAGGGTGTAGAGTGCGACTCGGCCACTGCAGATTTCCAACACCATAGTTTAGCCACACCCGTCAGCATTGGCTTTAGTGTTTTAAATAGCGGGCTATGCCAAATAGCGGCAGCCCTTCAAATCAGCTATAGCTTGCTATTTCGTAAGTTTAGCGAGCTATGCCACATAGCAGCACCTGCTCAAACTGCCATAGCTGGGCTATAGCTGGCTATTTAAAACTTTGATTGGCTTTGAATCTGAAGACTACTTTGTGAGTTATGTCACACACATTATGGTGGCGGCGGTCAATCTAGCAGATGTGTTCCTTTTTTTGTGGGGTAAAGGTAAATTTCTATTACTCAAGGAGGCAAATCAGTCAAAACCAAGTTTACAATGTCACGCATACCCAAACCCAACCATACCGCAGTACGGGGGTACTCCTACCGTAAGCAGCAAGAGCATGCCTTTATTTTGCGAGCGACTAACAAAAGTAATAGAGATCTCCCTAGTCTCGGTATCCTTCATCCTCTTGATCATGCGGTACCTTGAACGATTCCTTATCGGAGTGTTCAGCACGTTCACAGCTTCCACACTATCCATCTCGATGAGAATGGGCAAATCAATATGGTGCAGGGCTAGTTCCAGCCTCTCCCTGTTGGGGAACGTTGCAGAAAATAAAAATTTTCTACGCTTTCACCAAGATCAATCTATGAGTTCATCTAGCAACGAGAGAAAGTAGTGCATCTACATACCCTTGTAGATCGCGAGCGGAAGCGTTCAAGAGAACGGGGTTGAGGGAGTCGTACTCGTCGTGATCCAAATCACCGATGATCCTAGTGCTGAATGGACAGCACCTCCGCGTTCAACACACGTACGGTTGGGGAAGACGTCTCCTCCTTCTTGATCCAGCAAGGGGGAAGGAGAGGTTGACGGAGATCCAGCAGCACGAAGGCGTGGTGGTGGATGGAGCAGCGATCTCGGCAGGGCTTCGCCGAGCTTCTACGAGAGGGAGAGGTGTAGCAAGGGGGAAGGGAGGCGCCAAGAGCATGGGTGCGGCTGCCCTCCATCCCCCCCTTTATATAGGCCCCCTAGGGGGGAGGGGGGCGCCGGCCCTGGGAGAGGGGGTGGAGGCCAGGGGGTGGCTTGCCCCCCAAGCCAGGTGGAGGCACCCCCACCCCTAGGGTTCCCAACCCTAGGCGCAGGGGGGCCCAAGGGGGGCGCACCAGCCCACCAGGGGCTGGTTCCCATCCCACTTCAGCCCATGGGGCCCTCCGGGATAGGTAGCCCCACCCGGTGGACCCCCGGGGCCCTTCCGATGGTCCCGGTACAATACCGGTGACCCTCAAAACTTTCCCGATGGCCGAAACCTGACTTCCTATATATAATTCTTCACCTCCGGACCATTCCGGAACTCCTCGTGATGTCCGGGATCTCATCCGGGACTCCAAACAACTTTTGGGTTACTGCATACTCATATCTCTACAACCCAAGCGTCACCGAACCTTAAGTGTGTAGACCCTATGGGTTCGGGAGACATGCAGACATGACCAAGACCCCTCTCCGGTCAATAACCAACAGCGGGATCTGGATACCCATGTTGGCTCCCACATACTCCTCGATGATCTCATCGGATGAACCACGATGTCGAGGATTCAATCAATCCCGTATACAATTCCCTTTGTCAATCGGTACGTTACTTGCCTGAAACTCGATCGTCGGTATCCCAATACCTTGTTCAATCTCGTTACCGGCAAGTCACTTTACTCGTACCGTAATGCATGATCCCGTGACCAGACACTTGGTCACATTGAGCTCATTATGATGATGCATTACCGAGTGGGCCCAGAGATACCTCTCCGTCATACGGAGTGACAAATCCCAGTCTCGATTCATGCCAACCCAACAGACACTTTTGGAGATACCCGTAGTGCACCTTTATAGTCACCCAGTTACGTTGTGACGTTTGGCACACCCAAAGCACTCCTACTGTATCCGGGAGTTGCACAATCTCATGGTCTAAGGAAATGATACTTGATATTTGGAAAAGCTCTAGCTAAACGAACTACACGATCTTTGTGCTATGCTTAGTATTGGGTCTTGTCCATCACATCATTCTCCTAATGATGTGATCCTGTTATCAATGACATCCAATGTCCATAGTTAGGAAACCATGACTATCTGTTGATCAACGAGCTAGTCAACTAGAGGCTTACTAGGGACATGTTGTTGTCTATGTGTTCACACGTGTATTACAATTTCCGGATAACACAGTTATAGCATGAATAGCAGACAATTATCATGAACAAAGAAATATAATAATAACCATTTTATTATTGCCTCTAGGGCATATTTCCAACACTCCCTATACGCCGCGCCAACTTGGCTTCCAGGCCATTATCGCATGTGCGATTTTCCCTACAGACACTGAAAATGAGGCATCCTTTGTCTGACCGCAAGACCATGCCCCCTCGAGCTGCTCCTATTGCCGGTACCTAGCAGACGTGTTCCTATATAGTAGGTTGGAGTGCGGCAACTGCGAGGAGAAGCATAACAGGTACCCCTAGACTAAAAGATAGAGGGTGCCATTAAAGAGGAGATTCATAGCTGGGATTGAGTCGTTTTCCATATTTTACTTTGGTGCGATGAGGGCTGGCCACGTAGCAAAAATGGAGTACCCACAGTGCTCACTGCTTGAGGCAAAAAGATCTTTTACGTGAGGAAAAAAAGGAGGTTGATTTCACAGTGTAGAGTGGAAAGATCCAAGATGACGTCTAAGAAAACATCCAAGAACCACGCAAGAAAGAGATACATGCCCATATATGCCAATGACCGAGGAGCCAAAGGATAAGGTAATCTCTATACTAGTGTTCTCGTCACATATGATTCAATGGATGAGCCGGGAGTTTTTGCCAGGACATTTCACCCCTTTGAACCTCTATGACATGGTGATGGCACCACATAATAGGTGTATGAACATATGGAAGTCCGCCATGTACTGGTGGGGCTCGCTCTACGCACATTGCTGGAACAATATCCTTATGATCATACGCAACTTGGAGGGTACGTACGATATGGTCCATCTGCCAGGGAAAGCTTACGAAGATAAACAATATTTTGAGCCGGTCAAGGGGTCTATCTTTGTGAGCTACGATAGAGGGGTTCACTTTGTGACAATCGATGAATTCCGGTTACATGTAATGGATACTGATAGAAACAACCAATGGCCGGGTGCGATGGATATTAGCGCACGAGACTGATCTTGGTCCTTATGCTTGCATCATAGACAAATACTCTTACATGGAGTCCAGAGTGCAGTGGGAGGCAGTCGACAACAAAAAAGCTCTAGCTAGCTTGTTCAAAGCTCATAATAATGAGGAATTCATATACGATGAGGTGGATAGACAGAGCACACAATTAATCATGTTGACAGCGACTATGACCACAATGAAGATGGCGTCTATGACCCTGATGACTTCAACAACACACTGATGATATTGACGGCGATAGTGATGACGTTGATGGTGATTGTGATGACGATGAAGATTGTGTCTGCGAGTCTGATGACTTTAGCAACACAATTGATGATGTTGATGGCGACAGTAACTACGATGAAGATGGCGTCTATGAAGCGGATGACTTGAGCAACACAACTGATGATGTTTATGCTGGTAATCAAGATGAAGAAGCATATATGCATGAAGATGAAGATGGCCAATTCGAGTATTCCTGGAACTCAGATGAGGACAACTTCATTGATGTGGATGAAAGTGTCACCAACCCCGACGACGATGAGTGTGATTACCATCTCATAGGATTACATCCACACAAGGACGTGGTGTTCCTACAAACTTCCAATGGCGCGATTGCAGCATACCATGTCATGACTTACAGAATGCAATATTTAGGAAATTAAGTTGTTAAAGACCCTTTCACATATTTTCATGGCGTTAGATGTGCATTTCCTTGCCGTCCATGCTATGTTGATGTGCTTCCGTGTAGATGAACTTCCAGCAACTAAACCAAACTCCTGGTATGGTTGGTAATTCGTCCTGTCCCGTGGCAAAACAATTCTATACATTTAACTGTCTGCCCGCTGCTTATTAATTTATCAGCTGGGTGCAGCTGAAAACAGATGGATGTGCTCATGAGAGGATCTAAGAATTCATTTATATATACTAGCGGTTGGGGCGTCACCCTGTGGTGCCGCTTGAGAAGAAGTTGTGCATTCGTTTTCATCTCAAAACAAATACATGGGTTCTTATCTTTACCTCAAAAAATCCCCCGCCTTCATCTTAAAAAAGGAATCTTGCTCACACAGATAACCAGCAAGTGTCACATGGCATGTTGCGTGCTCATTTCCATTTAAAAAATACATGGGGCATCATCTCAATCTCAAAGAAAAAAACACTCACCTCCGTCTAAAAAAAGAAGAAAGAAAACTTATTTTAACTTAGGTCATGTGTTTTCAAATTTCTGAGTGCTCCAACTCCTATAAGTAGAGTGCCAGTTAAGATATTTTCATATGCTTGAAAAACACTGAGATTGGTCATGTTCCCAATCCAGATGGGAAGATTCCCAATAATATTTGCATCATGCACTGTGAATTCTTGCAGTGTATTCCATGAGCCCTTTGGCAGTCACTCCATGAACTCCCCTATGCTCAATCCTAAGTTGTTGCCGTCAAACCACATCACTGTCAAATTGCACAAATTTCCTAATTTACCTGGCATTAAACCCACGATATGATTCCATTGGAAGTCCATGACTTGAAGGGACATCATGTTTGCCAAATCACTCGGAATGGGCCTTAGCCATCCCGAATAGGAGAGGTAAAACTCCTTAAGACCTGTGAGATTCGAAAACAACGCATGCTTGAGTGAAGTATCAAAGTTATTCTCAGACATATGAAGAACTTTTAGATGTGTGAGATTGGAATGTGATATACTAGTAGACATGGTATTATTTAGACTACAATAGGGCAACAGAAGCACTTTAAGAGAAGGAAGCATGTTAACCCTCTGAAACAAATCCCTCTCAGAACTAAGATCCGCACCACTCTTGTCAAGATGGCTCAGAAAAGAGAGACCTGGTGACCATGCAAGATCCATTGTTTGGAAATCATTCCAACTAACATCAAGATAATGCAATTTTGAGAGAATGCCAAGTTGGGAAGGTATTCTCCCACTGAATCCCGTGAACGAGAGGTTGAGATACCTTAGGTTATTGAGGGAAGCCAAGAACACATGGATGCTTGTGTCGTTGAAGTAATTCCCGCTCAGATCAAGATACCTTAGGTTTTGTAAAGTAGCCAAAGAAGAGCCTGTGTTCCCTGCCAACAAGCTCAATGATCTGCTCATGTTCGGGTAGTTGTAGTAGTCCATGTCGATGTTGCCGAGGTTGAGCTTGATGAGATGGCCCATTCTGTTGCTGCACCGGACTCCCTTCCATTCGCAACAATCCTCACCCTGCCATGACGAGAGACGGTCAGCACGGTCTAGGAGGCTTGCCTTGAAGGACAGAAGCGCATATCGGTCGCTGCTGATGCGGGCTCCTGATACACTCGCTTGGCCATGGGAAGTGGACCCTGCTTGGAAGATCAATAGGCAAAGGAGCAGTGCAGTGCTTCGGACAAGGAGCGCAAGCTTAGTCATATTGGTCGGGAAATGGCAGATGGAAATGAGAATGGACAGAGCAGCTTCTCTGTATTCCAATTCCACCACAACAGCAACATAGGATAGTGTAGAAGTGCATGCTCTAGTCAATGCAACCAAAAGACCGATCTGATGGAAGAGACTAGGCAGCACATTATACGTCAACACTCCCCCTCACGTGTGGCTCCCTCAGGCCTAAACGTGGACCGAAAGTGGGCTGCAATTTAATTGCGCCAGCCGGGTCTTGAACTCAAGACCTCTTGACTCTGATACCATGTAGAATTCATGCTCAAGCCAACTCATCCAAAAATCCGAACTATGGGAGAGGGTCGGACATTATACTCCAACACTCCCCCTCACGTCTATGCTCCTTTGGAGTCTTATGACGTGGGCAGCGGAAGCGGGGGCAGGCCACAATATTTATTGCGTTTACTGGGTTTTGAACCCTGAACCTCTTGGTTGTAAGTTTATGCACCTAACCAGTTCACCCATCAGTCCGAACTGATGGAGGGAGGCGGGCAATATATTTCAACACTCCCCCTCACGTCTAGGCTATTTTAGTCCTTAGACGTGGGATCGATGTAGGCCGCAGAATCATTTTTATTTAATACTGTGTTGGCAGGGTCTTGAACTCAAGACCTCTTGGCTCTGATACCATGTAAAAGTGAATGCTCTAGTCAATGCAACCAAAAAACCGATCTGATGAAAAAGACTAGGCAGCACATTATACATCAACAGATAGGAGTATCGCTTTTGCCCTGCATACATTTCCTATACTCAATTAGCTAGTGCTGTAGTGGTTAGACTTTGCCATGATTCAGACAGCCCACCATGCACAGCACGGCAGACAAGTTTGAGTGACTAGACATATCTTAAAAGTCTTCTTTGATGACAAGTCATGCTCGCATTACCAAGTCACCATTCCTCAAGTTTGTTGATCGTAAAATAAAGAAATAAATAAATTCTTTTTCTACATGCTGCCGCGCGTGATAAAGTGCCGTGAGTGCGTGATAAAGTCAGCACTAAGCCAAGTGGCGAGGTCTATTCTCCTTTTGACTTTTGATAAGGTGCCGTGCGTGAGAATATTTTTGCAGGTGTGGGCATGGTTTTCTTTTACGAAACTGCTGTGTGAACGACATAGCCTGCACGACAGCTACACTTTACTGATATGCATGGACGGACTGATATACGTTGTCGTTCACACATCGTCTGCGCATCATCGTGTGCATAGCATCACTCTTTCTTTTAAACCCGTGCAAGCAAAGCAAGCTGAGCGTCCAGCATTCAGCACTCCAACTTCCAACTCAACTCACAGGCTTCACGGCTGACACACCTCACAGCCCGGCCGGCGGCGACAAAACCATGCAGGAGAGGCTGCCGTTCCGTGCGATCCGGCGGAGCAAAGGTACCCTAGCTACCTCTCTCTTGGGCAAAGGTGCCTGCTCCTCCTGATTACTCACTCAAGTACTGCTTCTTCCGTGTATGTTTTCCTGTGTATGTTCGGTTGGCTGTGTGCGTCTTAGTTACGCAGAGGCCGGGTGTGTGCTCAATGTGTTGTATATCCTCTTGATGCTTCATATTGTGCCAATAAAATCCACCTTTTGTTGAATATTTTCTTTGCTTCTTCCATCTTGTTTCCTGCCAAACACAAAAATCTTGCAAAAGGCAAAACTAATACTTTTCACATGGGTTCTACTTCTAATACTGTCCCTCGTCGGATCATGAAACCTATTAGTATTGTTCACGAGAGCAAGCTCACAAAGCCTACTAGTATTGTTCATGACCTACACAGCGGCAGAGCCAGGAAAAATCGATTAGGGGGCCAAATGCATGATAATATTGATGAGAGGGGCCAAATGATGGTAATCTTCATAAAATTTCTTAAAATCTGAAGGAAAAATAGGGGCATTATACTACACTTCCTGGGTCATGGGGGGAGCCATGGCTCCTGCCAGTCCCCCTAGCTCCACCACTGGACCTACCCATAAGTTTTTTTCGCTTTGAAAACAAGATGGCTACAGGCTTGTGTATCGATTGATACACACAATGACCAATCATGCAGTAAACATAGTACGCACAATGTTTTATTCTTTATTCACTCTTTGCAGGTGATAGGGACCTTAGTCAAGCGACAAGGCTCGCCCCCATCTTTATGTTACGGTCGCTACTACTGATTTCTTATGGAGTCGGCAGCATCTGTTGTTCCACGATGACCGTCCATGGTAACATCACAGACATGATCTCGCTGCTAGATTTTAAGAGGGACATCACTAAAGACTCAAGACAAGCCTTAAGATCTTGGCACGCCAGCGCCCCTCTTTGCAGTTGGGAGGGCGTCCACTGCAACTCGGGGCGAGCCACTAAGCTGCACCTCAGCGAGCAAGGGTTGTTGGGCCGGATATCCCCATCCCTTGGCAACCTAACATTTCTTAGGACATTGGACCTGTCGAAAAATGGCTTCACCGGCGAGTTACCTCCTCTCAACCGTCTCCACAGACTGGAATACCTTGACTTGGGACACAACTCACTGCAAGGGACCATTCCAGATACTCTCACAAACTGCTCCAAGCTACGGATCCTGGACCTATCTGCCAACTTACTAATGGGTGAAATTCCCCTTGCTACAGGTCGCCTATCCAATCTAAGGGAAGTATGGCTTTCCTCAAATAATCTCACCGGAACAATCCCACCAAGCCTAAAAAACAGCAGTCAGCTTGAAGACATCGTGCTTACTGATAATAAGCTCACGGGAACCATTCCCGATGAGATGGGAATTTTCCCATCTCTTGTTTATTTAGGCCTTGCTGGAAATATGCTATCAGGTGGAATCCCAGAAACCCTGTACAAATACAATCAGTCTTCTCTCCAATATTTATACTTATATTCCAATATGCTTGGGAAAACACTGCCATTGAACTTTGGTGACACCTTCCCGGATCTTAAACATCTCTGTTTGGACAATAACAATTTGGAAGGTCATCTCCCTGCTTCACTAGGCAATATTTCAAGGCTAAGGCTGTTAAACTTATCTTCCAACAATTTCAATGGTCAAGTTCCAGGTTCTTTTGGTAATCTTGCACTGTTAGAGTACCTAATCCTTCAGCGAAACAACTTTTGGGGCTTCATCCCAATAGAGCTTGGCGACTTAAAGCAGCTCACCCATCTGGATCTGTCTGATAATAATCTGCAAGGTGGTGTGCCATGATACAGAGTGTTTGTTGAAAATAACAGTTCCGTCTCACTTGGAGGCAACATGGACATCTTTTGGAGGAACACTAGATCTGCTCCCATGTCCCGCCATCTCTCGGAGAGAAGAAACACAGTATGTACTAGCTACCTGATTATTGGACTACTCATTATTATACTTGGTTTGTCACTCATATTGTTTGGCCTATTTTATGCTCACCAAGATGTCAGGAGGAAACCTATCATTCTTTTTTGGGTGTGCTGTGTGTAATTCATGGGGTTGGGACCTTCCAAACCTTCACTTTGGGAATAAATGATCAGGCTCTCAGTGCTCAACAATCAACAAAACATGTTAAAAGGGCAGTTTCAAATAAACCATGCTGGCCGATTGGCAACCACTCCCATTGTATTGTTTACAAGCTATGCTAGGCCACGTCTTGGTTTTGTCATGCTGACTTTTTCTGATAATGAACTTATGGCAAAAATTATAATGACTTGGACAGTCAAAGCAATCCAACAAGCGGAGGAAAAATTTATAATGACTTGGACAGTCAAGCCTCGGGACAAAAGCTCAATACTCAAAAGTCATTAAGTTTTTTTGGCAAAGGCTGCCCAGACTTGGTTAGAGCAACAATGATAGGTGTACTGGGGATAACAAATGAGTCATTGAATGAAAGATATCTCGCTTTACCATTGGATGTTCGACATGAGAAGAATGGAACTTTCTCGTATATCAAAGAACGGACATGGAGGCGTGTACAAGGATGGATGGAGAAGATGCTACCAGGTAGGGGCAAAGAGGTCCTAATCAAGTCTATTGTGCAAGCCATTTCTACATATTCCATGTCAATGTTCAAACTACCAAAGGGCCTGTGCGAGTGTATTACGTCGATGATCCGGAAATTTTGGTGGGGCAGTAAAGGGGGTGAGCGGAAAACGGCATGGGTGTCTTGGGATTCCATGTGCATGCCGAAATACAGAGGAGGTCTAGGCTTCCGTGACATGGAGCTTTTCAACATCTGGTTGCTAGCCAGGCGGTCATGGAGAATATTGCAAGATCAAGAATCACTGAGTTCACGGATACTAAAGGCGGTTTACTTTCCAGCTGCTGATTTTATTGATGCGGAAGTGGGTACTCAAAACTGGTCTAGATGATTCAAAAATCAGTGGCACTGCCAAGACGATTTATGTTACCATCACATAACATTTTAAAAAACTAAGTCTAAAAGCTAATAAATGCAACCATCTATGACACTCCCTCCGTTCCTAAATATAAGTCTTTATAGAGATTCCACTATGGACCACATATATTTAGGAAGGGAGGGAGTACTTTGCACTATGAAGGTAACAATAAACTGGTATCATATGCATGACACTAGTCTAATTTACTCTTCATTATGACTAGCCTTAGACGTAAGCTCCTCGCAGAAGGGACGTCCCGTCTCTGCTCCTTTTCCTATTCGTATTAGTTGTACTAGTGGGGTCTGTAATGAAAATTGGTTTCCGGTAAAAGAAATCGAGGAGAAAACTCACTTTACAAAAGACACAACAAAGTCTGGCTTCTTTTTCCATGTTTATCATTACTCGTTTGCATCGTACGCAAGAGTTAGACTTGGCAAAGTCTACACCTATGGCAGCCAAAGCAGGGGATTCCTTCCTTGAATTAGCTGGTCTCCTATACCTAACAGCTAGGTACTTCTTGTTTGGCAATGCTAGATAGCAATTGCCGGTTATATATCATAGCTTAGTAAAGCGACCTTGTTGTCTCTAGTGTAGCAATCTTATATGATATCGGCTGTTGGCGAGATGTGTACGTCATTATTGTTTTGTAGACATGTTGCCCGTGTTACCCGGTAAGATGGCAATGGCCTGGACAGCTACACTTTCCCCCCCTTTTTCTCGAGCGTTGGGAAAATATTGTCTGTTCGAAAGGAAGACTTAGCTTATAAATATAGCGATCAAGTACGTCCTCGAGTATAGTAGCAGTCGCAAAGAAACTTCCACCTGCTCTTTCGTCATTATCTGATATATAGGTTCTGCAAATTTTCCACCATTTTGAAGAAAATAATCTCTTCTTAATTCCTGTCCACCTTGCATGCTATACTCGGGCTCGGATCATATCCTTGAACACTGCATGGATGGACACCAGCAGGCTTTGGTGTTTCGTCCCGTTAGAGAGAGGCTTCTTGGTCATGGGACGTCTCTACTCTTTTCCTTTTTGTTAGTTGGACTTAGCTATGGCCTGTAACGAACACTAGATTCTGGTAAATGAATTCGGGGAGGAAACTCTCTTTTAAAAATTGAGCACCGTGGAGTCTTCCTTCTTTCTATGTATGTTGTTACCATTATTGTCAGCTTCGACACACGAGTAAGACTTGACATAGCCCGTATCTATGGATGCACGATGCAAGAGATTCTTTCAATTAGCTTGACTCCTCTGTTGACATTCATTGGTTGCACCCGTCAATGATGGAGTTTACGTCCCACGCCTTTGTTGGAAGGCATAGATTTCTCAGACATGCTCTTCAGGGTAAAACCCCAAGATCCAGCATTCAACACCCGGATCGGGCTATAGCAGTGCTTGGGCGGTCTTACTTTTCTGGAGGTGTTGCTTCCAGAGAACTTTGCATGTGGTTCATCTATTGTCTAGGACATTGGTGGTGGTGTAGTTGTCTAGTTGTGTGTCCTTAGTTGTGCGACTCTTTTTGTTTTTTACCCTTTCTGTTTTATCTTCTTAACTATGTGCATCCTTAATATCTCAACTAATTTTTAATATTGGGTCGTTGCAGAGGCTGGATGTAATTACTATCATCTTGATAGTACGGTTTTTTGAGAAAGCTGGACTCCTCTGTCTAACAGCTAGGCGTTGTTTTACAATGCTGATTAGCTTGCCAAATGACGATTATATATCACAGCTGCAGCTTATTAGTCAAGCGACCTTGTTGTCTCTAGTGTGGTACTTCTATATGATATACGCACTGTCAGCAAGATGCGTCATTGCATTGTATAGTACTAGTAAACATGTTGCAAATGGTGACAAAATTAAGCCCATCTGACGAGGTCCGATGGGGATGGCCTGGACAATAACACTTTTATTCTTTTTCTTGAGAGTTGGGACAATAGTGTTTGATCTACTCCAGAAAAGCATTTAGAAACTTCCACTTGATCTTTCGACCTTATCTGATTGGAATAAAAATACCAGAAAATCTGCTAGACATGTAAAAATGTTCTCTAGTGGCCGGCTGCAAGTGGGGTTCTAACATAGTATTGTTGCCCGCTGCAAGTGGGCGTAGAGTTAATATTGCAAGCCGGTCGCTGTCTCTATTAAGCAATAGGTGCTCCAGGTCCAGGGACCATACATATGCACACAGTATATGCCTATATGCCATCTGAGGTGCCATAATTTGAATGAATTATGAATAAGCAAAGAAAGATCTTAGATCTGAAAACCAAAAAGGAAATGTCGATCAAAGCGACCGGCGAGAGATAGAAAAAACCGGATCAAAGGATTGAGAAAAAGACTCTCTAGGGCACCGGTCAACGCGACCGGCAGAAGAACCCTAAGTATGGGCGGCGCGGCCCCTGGCGGCAGTCATGGAGGCCGACCGCCCCAGAGGCGCGCCGCGGGGCGGAAGCAGTGGGAGGCGGCTAGGGTTTGGACCGGCTAGGATGATACCATGTTAGAAGGGAATAAAGAGAGATTGAGAGAATATGATGGATGTTGTATTGAGCCTTCGGGTGGTTTATACAGAGTACAAGGCTTGAAGGACAATAAGTCTCTCCTAGAGATAAGGCAGGCGATGATTACAAATCATACTCTAACAAGCAGTAAGGGCCAAAGGATAGCATCTCTGTCTGATTCTAGCTGAGAAGGACTGAGCCGTGTGTGAGAGTATTCTTGCAGGTGTGTGGACGTAACTGTGAGCGTGGTTTCTTTCTTTAAAACACCTGCAAGCAAAGCAAGTTGAGCGTCCATTTGAGCGTCCAGCGTTCCAACCTCCAACTCAACTCACAGGCTTCACGGCTGACACACCTCAGAGCCCGGCCGGCGGCGGCAAAACCATGCAAGAGAGGCTGCCGTTCCGTGTGATTCGGCCGAGCAAAGGTGCCCTAGCCACTCTCTCTTGGGCAAAGGTGCCTCCTCCTCCTGAATCCTGATTCCTCACTCAGTTAGTAGTTAGTACTTAGTACTGCTTCTTACATCTTATTGACTGTCAAAAACAAAATTCTCGCAAAAGGCAAAACTAATATTTTTCACATGGGTTCTACTTCTAATATTCCCCCCCATCGGATCATGAAACCTATTAGTGTTGTTCATGAGAGCAAGCTCACAAAACCTAGTAGTATTGTTCATGACCTACTCATAAGTTTTTTTTTCTCTCTTTGAAAACAAGATATGCAAGGTGCATGCTTGTGTATCAATTGATGCACGCAATGACCAAACTTGCAGTAAACATAGTACGCACAATGTTTTATTCTTCATTCAAACTTTAATTTGCAGGTGACATGGCCATTAGTCAAGCGGCAAGGCTCGCCACCATGCTTATGCTACTGCCGTTGCTGCTCATTTCTTGCGGAGTCGGGAGCATCCTCTGCTCATCAATGACAACAGTCCATGATAACAGCACGGACATGATCTCGCTGCTAGATTTCAAGCGGGCCATCACCAACAAATCAAGACAAGCCTTGACATCTTGGCACACCAGCGTCCCTCTTTGCAGTTGGGAGGGCGTCCACTGCAGCTCGGGGCGAGTCACTAAGTTGTACCTCAGACAACGAGGGTTGTTGGGTCGGATATCCTCCTCCCTTGGCAACCTAACATTCCTTAGGACACTGGACCTGTCCAAAAATGGCTTCACCGGTGAGTTACCTCCTCTCAACCGTCTCCACAGACTGGAATACCTTGACTTGGGAAAGAACTCACTACGAGGGACCATTCCAGATACTCTCACAAACTGCTCCAAGCTAAGGAGCCTAGACCTATCTGCCAACTTACTAATAGGTGAAATTCCCCTAGGTATAGGCCGCCTATCCAATCTAAGGAAAGTATGGCTTTCCTCAAATAATCTCACTGGAACAATCCCACCAAGCCTAAGAAACAATAGTCACCTTGAAGACATCGTGCTTACTGACAATAGGTTCATGGGAACCATTCCTGATGAGATGGGAAGTTTCCCATCTCTTGTTTATTTAGGCCTTGCTGGAAATATGCTATCAGGTGGAATACCAGAAACCCTGTACAAATACAATCAGTCTTCTCTCCAATATTTGTACTTATATTCCAATATGCTTGGGAAAACACTGCCATCGAACTTTGGTGACACCTTCCCGGATCTTAAACATCTCTGTTTGGACAATAACAATTTTGAAGGTCATCTCCCTGCTTCACTAGGCAATATTTCAAGGCTAAGGCTGTTAAACTTGTCTTCCAACAATTTCATTGGTCAAGTTCCAGGTTCTTTTGGTAATCTTGCACTGTTAGAATACCTAATCCTTCAGCGAAACAACTTTTGGGGCTTCATCCCAATAGAGCTTGGCGACTTAAAGCAGCTCACCCATCTGGATCTGTCTGATAATAATCTGCAAGGTGGTGTGCCATGACACGGAGTGTTTGTTGAAAATACCAGTTCCGTCTCACTTGGAGGCAACATGGACATCTTTTGGAGGAACACTGGATCTGCTCCCATGTCCCGCCATCTCTCGGAGAGAAGAAACACAGTATGTGCTAGCTACCTGATTATTGGACTACTCATTACAATACTTGGTTTGTCACTGATATTGTGTGGCCTATTTTATGCTCACCAAGATGTCAGGAGCAAACCTATCATTCTTTTTTGGGGGTGCTGTGTGTAATTCATGGGGTTGGGACCTTCCAAACCTTCACTTTGGGAATAAATGAGCCGGCGAGACTGTGGCTCTCAGTGCTCAACAATCAGCAAAACATGTTAAAAGGGCAGTTTCAAATAAACCATGCTGGCGGATTGACAACCACTCCCATTGTATTGTTTACAAGCTATGCTAGGCTACGTCTTGGTTTTGTCAAGCTGACTTTTTCTGATAATGAACTTATGGCAACAAATTATAATGACTTGGACAGTCAAAGCAATCCAACAAGCGGGGAAAAAAATTACAATGACTTGGACAGTCAAGCCTCGGGACAACAGCTCAATACCCAAAAGTCATTATTGTTTTTGGGCAAAGGCTGCCCAGACCGGGGATAACAAATGAGTCATTGAATGAAAGATATCTCGGTTTACCATTGGATGTTGGACGTGAGAAGAATGGAACTTTCTCGTATATCAAAGAACGGATATGGAGGCGTGTACAAGGATGGATGGAGAAGATGCTACCAGGCTGGGGCAAAGAGGTCCTAATCAAGTCTATTGTGCAAGCCATTTCTACATATTCCATGTCAATGTTCAAACTACCAAGGGGCCTGTGCGAGTGTATTACGTCGATGATCCGGAAATTTTGGTGGGACAGCAAAGGGGGTGAACGGAAAACGGCATTGGTGTCTTGGGATTCCATGTGCATGCCGAAATACAGAGGAGGTCTAGGCTTCCGTGACGTGGAGCTTTTCAACCTCTCGTTGCTAGCCAGGCGGGCATGGAGAATATTGCAAGATCAAGAATCACTAAGTTCACGGATAATAAAGGCGGTTTACTTTCCGGCTGCTGATTTTCTTGATGCGGAAGTGGGCACTCAAAACTAGTCTAGATGATTCAAAAATCAGTGGCGCTGCCAAGACGATTTATGTTACTATCACATAACATTTTAAAAAACTAAGTCTAAAAGCTAATAAATGCGATCATCTATGATACTCCCTCCACAGTGGAATCTCTACAAAGACTTATATTTAGAAAGGGAGGGAGTACTTTGCACTATGAAGGTAACGATAAACTGGTATCATATGCATGACACTAGTCTAATTTACTCTTCACTGTGACTTGCCTTAGACATAGGCTCCTCGCTAAGGGACATCCCGTCTCTGCTCCTTTTCCTATTCGTATTAGTTGTACTAGTGGGGTCTGTAGTGAATGTTGGTTTCCAGTAAAAGAAATCGGAGAGAAAACTCGCTTTACAAAAGACACAACAAAGTCAGGCTTCTTTTTCCATGTTTATCATTTCGTTTGCATCGTACGCAAGAGTTAGATTTGGCAAAGTCTACGCCTATGGCAGCCAAAGCAGGGGATTCCTTCCTTGAATTAGTTGGTGTCCTGTATATAACAGCTAGGTACTTCTTGTTTGGTAATGCTAGATAGGAATTGCCTGTTATATATCATAGCTTAGTAAAGCGACCTTGTTGTCTCCAGTGTAGCAATCTTATATGATATCGGCTGTTGGCGAGATGTGTACTTACCCCGTAAGATGGGGATGGCCTGGACAGCTACACCTTTTTCCCCTTTTTCTCGAGCGTTGGGACAATACTATCCGTTCAAAAGAAAGACTTTGCTTATAAATATAGCGATCAAGTACGTCCTCGAGTATAGTAGCAGCCGCAAAGAAACTTCCACTTGCTCTTTCATCATTATCTGATCTATAGGTTGTGGAAACTTTCCACCACTTTGAAAGAAAAAACTTCTTAATTCCCGTCCACCTTGCACGCTATACTCCGGCTCGGATCATAGCCTTGAACACTGCATGGGTGGACACCAGCAGGCTTTGGTGTTTCCTTCCGTTAGAGAGAGGCTTCTTGGTCATGGGACGTCTCCACTCTTTTCCTTTTCGTTGGTTGGACTTTTCTAGGACCTGTAATGAACACTAATTCTGGTAAATGAATTCGGGGAGGAAACTCTCTTTAAAAGAACGGGCAACGTGGAGTCTTCCTTCTTTATATGTATGCCTCTTTTTCCAGTGCAAGTTTGCGTGTTCTACATGACAATCATCCAAGTAGTGTATAATCTTTATTCGCTCACAGGTGTTACCAATATTTTTGGTTATTGGCTGGACGGTATTCCTTATAGATTAAAAACGCTAATAAGGGTGGGAGCGTATGCCTTATTATGGTCACTTTGGCTATGTAGAAATGATCTGATTTTGAATGACAAAATCTCTTCTCCTTTGCAGGTTATTTTTCATTGTACGCAATCGCTTCGTACGTGATATATGCTTCACCACACGGAGTTCCAACCGCTGTTCAGGGCGGTGTGTACGCAATTGGAGCGAGTGGCCATGGAGGTTTTTTCCCATAACCTCCTTCGACATAGGCATAGTAACGGTCCTATTTGATTATACTAGTGCCTATATGTCAGCTTTTTATTTTTCTTTCAGACTGTTTGTGTTTGGCTGTGTGCATCCTAACAATGCAGAGGCCGGGTGTTGCTCATCATGATTTGTATCTTCTTGATGCTACGTTTCGAGTTAATAAAAACGCACTTTATCGGAAAAAAATGTATGTCGTTACCATTATTGTCAGCTTCGACACAAGAGTAAGACTTGACATAGTCCGCATCTCTATGGATGCACGACGCAAGAGATTCTTTCAATTAGCTGGACTCCTCCATCTGACATTCATTGGTGCATCCGTCAATGATGGAGTTTACGCTCTGCGCCTTTGTTGGAAGGCATAGATTTCTCAGACGTGCTCTTTAAGGTAAAACCCCAAGATCCGGCATTCAACACCCGGATCGGGCTATAGTGGTGCTTGGGCGGTGTTCTTTTTCTGGAGGCGTTGCTTTCGGAGAACCTTGCATGTGGTTCGGCTATTGTCCAGGACATTGGTGGTGGTGTAGTTGTTTAGTTGTGTGTCGTTAGTTGCGTGACTCTTTTTGTTTTTTACCCTTTCTGTTTTATCTTCTTAACTATGTGCATCCTCAACACCTCAACTATTTTTTAATATTGTGTCATTGCATCCTCAACATCCTCAACATGATTTTTTGAAAAAGCTGGATTCCTCTGTCTAACAGCTAGGCGTTGTTTTACAATGCTGTCTAGCTTGCCAAATGCCAATTATATATCACAGCTTCAGCTTATTAGTCAAGCGACCTTGTTGGCTCTAGTGTGGTACTTCTATATGATATACGTGCTGTCAGCAAGATGCGTCATTGCATTGTATAGTACTCCCTCCGTCCCAAAATAAGTGACTCAACTTTGTACTAATTTTGTACTAAAGCTAGTACAAAGTTGAGTCACTTATTTTGGGACGGAGGGAGTAGTAAACATGTTGCAGATGGTGACAAAATTAGGCCCATCTGACGAGGTCCGATGGGGATGGCCTGGACAATAACACTTCTATTCTTTTTCTTGAGAGTTGGGACAATAATGTTTGATCTACTCCAGAAAAGCATTTAGAAACTTCCACTTGATCTTTCGACCTTATCTGATTGGAATCAAAATACCAGAAGATCTGCTAGACATGTAAAAATGTCCTCTAGTGGCCGGCTGCAAGTGGGGTTCTAACATAATATTGTTGCCAGCTGCATGTGGGCGCAGAGTTAATATTGCAAGCCGATCGCTGTCTCTATTAAGCAATATGTGCTCCAGGTGGCGATACTATGCACACAGTATATGCTTATATGCCATCCGAGACACACAATATATGCCATATGAGGTGCCATAATTTGAATGAATTATGAATAAGCAAAGAAAGATCTTAGATCTGAGAACCAAAAAGGAAACGTCGATCAAAGCGACTGGCGAGAGATAGAAAAAACCGGATCAAAGGATTGAGAAAAAGACTCTCTAGGGCACCGGTCAATGCGACCGGCAGAAGAACCCTAGGTATGGGCGGCGCGGCCCCCGGCGGCAGTCATGGAGGCCGACCACCCCAGGGCGTGCCGCGGGGCGGAAGCAGTGGGAGGCGGCTAGGGTTTGGACCGGCTAGGATGATACCATGTTAGAAGGAAATAAAGAGAGATTGAGAGAATATGATGGGTGTTGTATTGAGCCTTCGGGCGGTTTATACAGAGTACAAGGCTTGAAGGACAATAAGTCTCTCCTAGAGATAAGGCAGGAGATGATTACAAATCATACTCTAACAAGCAGTAAGGGCCAAAGGATAGCATCTCTGTCTGATTCCAGCTGAGAAGGACTGAGCCGTGCGTGAGAGTATTCTTGCAGGTGTGTGGACGTAACTGTGAGCGTGGTTTCTTTCTTTAAAACACCTGCAAGCAAAGCAAGTTGAGCGTCCATTTGAGCGTCCAGCGTTCCAACCTCCAACTCAACTCACAGGCTTCACGGCTGACACACCTCAGAGCCCGGCCGGCGGCGGCAAAACCATGCAAGAGAGGCTGCCGTTCCGTGCGATTCGGCCGAGCAAAGGTGCCCTAGCCACTCTCTCTTGGGCAAAGGTGCCTCCTCCTCCTGAATCCTGATTACTCACTCAGTTAGTACTGCTTCTTTACTGTCAAAAACAAAAGTCTCGCAAAAGGCAAAACAAATATTTTTCACATGGGTTCTACTTCTAATACTTCCCCCCATCGGATCATGAAACCTATTAGTGTTGTTCATGAGAGCAAGCTCACAAAACCTAGTAGTATTGTTCATGACCTACTCATAAGTTTTTTTTCTCTCTTTGAAAACAAGAGATGCAAGGTGCAGGCTTGTGTTTCAATTGATGCATGCAATGACCAAACTTGCAGTAAACATAGTACGCACAATGTTTTATTCTTCATTCAAACTTTAATTTGCAGGTGACATGGCCATTAGTCAAGCGGCAAGGCTCGCGACCATGCTTATCCTACTGCCGTTGCTGCTCATTTCTTGCGGAGTCGGGAGCATCCTCTGCTCATCAATGACAACAGTCCATGATAACAGCACGGACATGATCTCGCTGCTAGATTTCAAGCGGGCCATCACCAACGACTCAAGACAAGCCTTGACATCTTGGCACACCAGCGCCCCTCTTTGCAGTTGGGAGGGCGTCCACTGCAGCTCGGGGCGAGTCACTAAGCTGTACCTCAAACAACGAGGGTTGTTGGGTCGGATATCCTCCTCCCTTGGCAACCTAACGTTCCTTAGGACACTGGACCTGTCCAAAAATGGCTTCACCGGTGAGTTACCTCCTCTCAACCGTCTCCACAGACTGGAATACCTTGACTTGGGAAAGAACTCACTGCGAGGGACCATTCCAAATACTCTCACAAACTGCTCCAAGCTAAGGAGCTTAGACCTATCTACCAACTTACTAATGGGTGAAATTCCCCTAGGTATAGGTCGCCTATCCAATCTAAGGAAAGTATGGCTTTCCTCAAATAATCTCACCGGAACAATCCCACCAAGCCTAAGAAACAATAGTCACCTTGAAGACATCGTGCTTACTGATAATAGGTTCATGGGAACCATTCCTGATGAGATGGGAAACTTCCCATCTCTTGTTTATTTAGGCCTTGCTGGAAATATGCTATCAGGTGGAATACCAGAAACCTTGTACAAATACAATCAGTCTTCTCTCCAATATTTATACTTATATTCCAATATGCTTGGAAAAACACTGCCATCGAACTTTGGTGACACCTTCCCAGATCTTAAACATCTCTGTTTGGACAATAACAATTTTGAAGGTCATCTCCCTGCTTCACTAGGCAATATTTCAGGGCTAAGACTGTTAAACTTTTCTTCCAACAATTTCATTGGTCAAGTTCCAGGTTCTTTTGGTAATCTTGAACAGTTAGAATACCTAATCCTTCAGCGAAACAATTTTTGGGGCTTCCTCCCAATAGAGCTTGGCGGCTTAAAGCAGCTCACCCATCTGGATATGTCTGATAATAATCTGCGAGGTGGTGTGCCATGACACGGAGTATATTTGTCGAAAATAACAGTTCCATCTCACTTGGAGGCAACATGGACCTTTTATTTTTGGCGGAACACTGGATCTGCTCCCATGTCCTGCCATCTCTCACAGAGAAGAAACACAGTATGTACTACTTGATTATTGGAGTACTCATTACAATACTTAGTTGCATGTCACTCATATTCTTTGGCCCATTTTATGCTCACGAAGAAGACGTCAAGAGCAAACCTATCATTGTACTACCTGATTATTGTAATTCACAGGGTTGGGACCTTCCGAACCTTCACATTGGCAATAAACGATCCACTGAGATCGTGGCTCTCAGTGCTCAATCAGCAAAACAGATTAAAAGGGGAGTTTCACGTAAACAATCCTGGCCGATTGCCAACAACTCCATTGTATTGTTTACAAGCTAACCTAGGCATGTCTTGATCTTTTCATGCTAACGTTTTCCGATACTAAACTTATGGATTATTTTTTGCGGGAAACTTCTGATCTAGTCATCTCCAATCATGGTAGTACAACGAACACAAGAAATAATAAAAATTACATCCAGACTCGTAGACCACCTAGCAATGATTATAAACACTCAAGCGAGCCGAAGGCGCACTGACTTTGTTTTTGAAAAGGATGGTCATCCCCGGCCTCTACATCAGGCTGATGCATGCTACCATATTATGAAGCAAAAGTAACAGAATGTTTACGGTTCAGTACAAGCTCACATGGAGCTAAAAGAAAAAAAAAGAGCAAATAATAGTTGACAACAACTGGCGGAAATAGGTTGAGATGACTAAACACCTTGCTTGTTATTGGATTGCCATCCAAATCGGTTGTAAATGACCCGTGCTACACTGCTACTATCTCCCAGAGGATACACCAAATAGCCAAAAGCTCCCTAGCTTCCGCAAGAGTGAGTAACTACCACATATGGATCCATGCAGTGGCCCTGTAAATAACCTGGAAAAAATTTACACGAGTTTGTTGGAAATCATATCATTTCTGCAGTTCCATATAGCCCAAAGTAATGCGCATACTCCTGTTCGATATGTCCCGCACTATTTGTCTCCACTCCATTTAGCCATGTCTCAAATAATGTGTTAACACTATTTGGAGGGCTGACATTAAAGGCTATATGAATCTAATGCCATAAATGTTTGGCAAGAGGATAATCGAGAAAGAGGTGTTTAATAGTTCCATCGTGATCACAAAAGCAACATCGCTTACTACTCTCCAATCTTCACTTTGCCAAGTTATCCTTGGTCTGAATCACCTCCTTGTGAACAAATCACATGAAGATTTTGATTCTTAAAGGAACTTTAATCTTCCAAATATGCAATGATTTTGGAATTGGACCAGAATCAGTTAAGTCTAGATACATAGATTTCACTGACAAAACTCCATTCGTGGATAGTGTCCTGTGAATCGAATCTTGTTTATCAGAGAGGTGAATGCCCATCAGCCTCTGCACGAGATGTAGCCACGCGTCCCATCGGTCTCCTACTAAGGACCTCATGAACTGGATGTTTAGAGGAACATACTGTAATACTGCAGCTACATAAGAGTCCTTATGATGTGTAATATTATAAAGAGCCAACTTCATATTTCTAGCCTTTGGTAGATCATGTTCCATGAAATGGTTATGTCGGCAGCGTATTGTAGTATGGACACCCCACCATCCACAAGGTGGGGTATGAGTCCACCTACTTGCCCGCCCTTTTTAGCCCTACCGATGAGAATTGCCAACATATCTGCCACTATGTTGAACAAGATAGGAGACATCAGGCCCCCCTTTCTTAGGCCCCTTTGCATCTGGAAATAATGACATATGTTATAATTCATGTTAATCTTTACGCTGCCTTTTTGTACAAAGGAATCGACCTGATTCCTCCAGGAATCGTCGAAACTCTGCACACAATCGTATGCGTTGTCACGACTTATAGCAGATGATTTGCCTTTAAAATACCGTGTGCGGAACTTCGCACACGGTGTATATTAAACAACGTGTGCTATTGTCCCAATTATCGCACATAGCTTGATTCTGGGCATTTTGCTAGGCTGATGTTGGGCTTTATTTGTTGTCAACATTTTTTAGTGACTACTTGGTAAAAATCTTTGCGGGCCTGGACTCATGGACACAGAAGTAAAGCCGCGTAAGCAGGTTTCGGTTGTTAATAGAAAAGAACTGCCAAGCCGGCCAACTGACTCGTCCTAAAGAGGTATCCACATTTTTTTTGTCTACTATAAATGATAAAACTCTCCCAAGGTTTGTTTTCCCCTCAGTTCCATTCCAACATACTGCGAGTTAGGTAGCTGCTAGCAGATGTGTCTCTTTGCCATCATTTTTTAATTAAAGAAACATCTTAGACAGTAGCATTGTTGATTATCCATATGCTTGATATCTTCTGTTGCCTCTGTTGAGTTCTAGGCTGCTAGCTAGACTTCTTTCCTTACCGTCAGAAATGTGTGATCACTTCCAACAATGGATTCATATCATCTCCTTAATATGTAGTTTGCTGATTCTTCAGAGGGAGCAAAGACAGACACTGAGCAGAATGTGTTTGTTTTATTTGATATATCCCAAGGAAAAAGAAGAGTGGGAGGCTAGAGAACCTTGTTTTGAACAGACGAGCATTTGCCAGAGCGGTTGAGAATGTTTTTGAACTGTCTTTCCTAGTTAAAGATGTCAGGGTGGCAATAAACATTGATGACAATGGGCACTAATCCATATAGTACTCCCTCTGTCCCATAATATAAGAGCGTTTTTGACACTATACTAGCGTAAAAAACGCTCTTATATTATGGGACGGAAGGAGTAGTTTGCAAGGGCTTTCTCATGTGGCTTCATTTGTGCTTTAATAGCACTACAGGGATGCTTGTGCATCTAATATTATTCTGTTTGAAGGCTTTCATGTGGCAATAAACATTGATAACCATGAATGAAGTATTCTACAAGCAATCCGTTTGAAGGTTTTCACCGCAGCATCTGGACCAGTGCTGAACAGAACTACTTACCGGTGGCAAAATGGATATTTGGACTGGCAAAAGTGGGAAATCAAAGAGATTTTCCAACGGACCCAGATGAAGGGATGCTGATAGTCTGGGTCTAATACAAAACAAACCTCGCAGCCAAACCTAACATCTAAGACCTGAGGTCCCAACCAGGACGCCTGCCGGGTATGGGCGCCCACCAGTCCGGCGCACTCCTCAACCAGGACGCCTGCCGAGTATGAGGCCGCCGCAGCCACCTGCCGCCAATCCATCTTCAGTGTTGTACTGCTGCATTAACCTTTCCAGGCCTGCCGTCGACGCCACCACGACGCCAAACAACGCCACCATCCTACGCGTGTCCATCCACGCGCACCCATCGCCGAAACTCCGCAGCGCCATTCCGCCATGATCCTCCGTCGGCCTTGCGGTAGATGTAACACCGCTCCTTCTCTTGCCACCTCCATCCATCAATTGCTCCAAAACGATGCCCCCAGGAGAGAAAGCGATACAGAGAACGCCATCATCGTCCGATCCGGAAGACCCAGATCTATGGTTTTCCCCGGAGCATCCCGAGCCTGATGACGCAAACTGCAACGACGATGCCTCGACAAGGAAACGACATCAAAGACGCCGCCATCATCCGCCATGACCGTAATCGGCGCGATTTTCATCGGCACTTGCGCCATCGGGCGTGTGCCGTCGGTGTCGCTGGTCCCTTCAACCGGAGCAAACTCCAAAATGATGCCCTGAAGAGGGATTACGACGCAAAAGCACCGCCATTGCTCGATCCCAAGGAGATCTAGGGTTTTCCCCGGAGTTGCCCGCGCTGTCAAGGACCAAACAAGGATGGAATCCGCAGATCCGCCAAGCTGCTGACGTGCCGCACCCGCCATCGCGCCGACCGCGACCCGGAGACCAAGCCCATGCTTGGGCCCTGATCCGGTCGCGCCACTGCCGTCCCTGATGACCCCAAGGCCCCAGACCTTGAAGCCGCCTGCCGTGGAGGTATGGAATCGCCGGAGCGCCGCCACCCCCCGCCGTGACGTCCGGCCAAACACCACGCTCCGGCCCGGGGTCGCCGGCCCGCGCCAGCCCCTCACGAGCGGGAGGGCCCCGAGTCCCCGCCGCTGCCGTCCCTGACGACCCAAGGCCCCAGACCTTGAAGCCGCCTGCCGTGGAGGTATGGAATCACCGGAGCGCCGCCACCCCCCGCCGTGACGTCCGGCCGAACACCACGCTCCGGCCCGGGGTCGCCGGCCCGCGCCAGCCCCTCACGAGCGGGAGGGCCCCGAGTCCCCGCCGCCGCCGGCGACGGCAAGGCTTCGCCCTGCCGCGCCCTCAGGCGGCGGCGAGGGAGGAGGAGGAGGAGAAGGGGAGGCCGGGCGATGGGATCTGGGAGCCTCCCGGCCGCCACACGGGGGCGACTTGGGAGGAGGCAGGAGCATATCGTGGTGGTGTGTTGTGCACTACGTTCTCTTCTTTCTTGTTGCTCTGTTGGTTACCAGCCGAACTGTGGACGACGGGAGGATTCAACGATGATGTTCACTTTTGGACTACGCATGGATGACTGGATGCCCTGCATCATCTGCAAATCGTCCAGAATGTGTCGTCTGTGTAGCAGAGTTCTTCTACAAGTATGCCAGGGAAGCAAAAATCCCACCCAGGGAAGAAACCGCCTACCCTGACCAAGCAAAGAGGAGACGCCACAACACCAGCAGGCAATGAACTAAAGGAAAGCACCCAACGGCCTTTTCATCACTCCAGATTTAATTTGCATGTGATTAATACCTCTCTCTTTAATTCTTAGATCTAAGAACTAAAGCACCCATCACACGTGACGTGATTATTATGTAAGCATTAGTTTTGAATGCTCACGGCACAACTGCCACACCATATATGGGAGTACGTAGTTTTTCGACCAGTCTAGTCCTAGTATATTGAAGTCTATGGATGACCGGATATACTACTAAATAAAAAACTCAAGTACTTCACCATGTGCAGAGCTTAATTAGACATCATCTTTAATTTGGACGGCTCCGTGAAGCTTTTTGGCTTTCCTGGAGAAGGCATACTCCGCCACGCACTTCAGCTGATTGATCACGGCGAGTGTGTGCTTCTGCAGTTCCCTGTAGAATGGATAGATCCAGCATCTTGTTAGCGTGCGTATTAGTTCTGTTTGAAATTCAGAGCCACCGTATGAAACAGAACAACATATGTGCATGACACGCAATGTACAGAAAGCCTACTTAGAAGGCTGCATTTAGATAGTAAAGCTTGGTACAGCACTTACAAAGTTTTTGATGCGGCAAGCCTGGTTCACACAACAGCCTCAGTTCACTGTTGTACCATCTGGGGACCGGTGAGTTGCTGTATACACTCTGCCAAAGACTTGATGATGCTCTCATATCCATATCCTTAATCTCTTCTAATGATTTTCAGGTTTCCAAGGCTCTCCGGAAGGAACTCTAGATTATTACAGAATGATAGGTCGAGTGTTTGAAGGTTTTTTAGGCTTCCAAGGCTCTCTGGAAGGGACTCTAGTTTCCAGCACAGTGAGAGGTTGAGTGTTTGAAGGTTTTCGAGGCTTCCAAGGCTCTCTGGAAGGGATTCTAGTTTATTGCAGTGTGAGAGATCTAGTGTTTGAAGGTTTTTGAGGCTTTCAAGGCTCTCCGGAAGGGATTCTAGTTTCGAGCACTGTGAGAGGTTGAGTGTTTGAAGGTTTTCGAGGCTTCCAAGGCTCTCTGGAAGGGATTCTAGTTTATTGCAGTGTGAGAGATCTAGTGTTTGAAGGTTTTTGAGGCTTTCAAGGCTCTCCGGAAGGGATTCTAGTTTCGAGCACTGTGAGAGGCTGAGTGTTTGAAGGTTTTCGAGGCTTCCAAGGCTCTTTGGAAGGGATTTTAGTTTCAGGCATTTTGAGAGGTCTAGTGTTTGAAGGTTTTTGAGGCTTCCAAGGCTCTCTGGAAGGGACTCTAGTGTCCAGCACTGTGAGAGGTCGAGTGTTTGAAGGTTTCTGAGTCTTCCAAGGCTCTCCGGAAGGGACTCTAGTTTATGGCAATCTGAGAGGTTGAGTGTTTGAAGGTATTTGAGGCTTCCAAGGCTCTTTGGAAGGGACATTAGTTTAGCGCAGCCTAAGAGCTCGAGTGTTTGAAGGTTTTTGAGGCTTCCAAGGTTCTCTGGAAGGGACTCTAGTCCATAGCAGCCTGAGAGGTCTAGTGTTTGAAGGATTTTAAGGCTTCCAAGAGTCTCTGGTATGACTTCAACACGGGTACAATAAGATAAGTCAAGATGCACTAGACTCCCAAGTTTGCCAACCGACCTTGGTATTGTGGAAATTTTATCTGATCCATTCAGGTTCAGGAAACGTAATTTCGAGAGCTGAGTGATACTCTCGGGAAATTGCCGATCTTGCAGATTCAGAGCAATAAGAACCTCAAGTTGCTTTAATTGTCCTAGAGCGCATGGGAATCCGATGGAGCAACCAGATAGATCCAAGACACGCAAGCACTTTGGAAATGAAAATGTACCACCATGGAATTCACAGTTGGAAAAATGCATCGCCCTTAACTTAGGTGGGAAAATAGTTGACATCTTCCTCGCCTTGATGTAATCTGAAATATTGCAATTCGTAACAAACACATAGCGGCAGTATTCTTTTCTTCTAGCATCGCTCGCTATTTCAGCATCAAAGACAACCAACTCTTCAGTAATGACCGATCTTGCGAGATCATGCACCAGATCGTGCATGGTGAAGACTGTTTTTGCAGATCTCTGAAACAAAAAAAAAATAGCATTAATTTCTCCAGAAAAGTTGTCAAGAGAAAAATATTATCTATATAAATGACATGACATGATCCTTTTAGAAAAAGATTGATATGCTCAACTCAGCAGGCGGTAAGTGGCGAAAGTAGTTGTGGTGCAAATGCGGACGTGTTTAGAGAACTGGGAAACTGAAAATTCAAATTCTCTTGGAGAGCCCCGGGGGGGGGGGGGGGGGGGGGGTGCATTATAACTTTAAGTACGTGTGTGGTTCGATCAATTTTTGCCGTCATCTGATTACGGTGTTACCTTTTTTTAGGGGAATTACAGCCTTGCCTGATACCCTTAGGGCCAGTTCTTTTGGTGGCTTCTAGAATAAGCTGTAATAAGCTGCCCCCTATCCAGCTTATTCTAAAAGTCCAACCAGAGGATGGAAACCGTTCCCTCCCCGCGCCGCCACCTGTGAGGCGGCCGGCGAGGGCCCCCAGATCCGCTCGCCGCGAGCCTCCCCTCCTCCTCCCTCCTCCCTCGCCACCGCCAGGGGGCGCGGCCGAGTGAAGCCCGACCGTCGCCGCCGGCGGCGGGGCCTGTTCTTTCCCCGGCGCGACGGGGCGGCGCGGGCTGCTTCTTCGGGTGCGGGCGCGATGCGGACGCGGGGCACCGCGGCGTGGCGGCGCGCGGCCTCCTGGCGGGCGTGGCGCGGCGTGGCCGGCTGCGCGGTGGTGCGCGCCTCGCCGTGGCGGCCGGATCCGTCCGGCAGGCGGCGGGCGGCGTGGGCGGCGGCTGGATTCCGGCTTCGGGCCCCCGGGGGCTGCGTTGGTTCCTCTTCGTCGCGGGCGTGCGGTGGTGGTGCGGCTCGGTCGGTGGCAGTCCGGCGACCTGGTGGTGGTGGAAGGCGGTGCGCGTGGTGGTGGTGCTTCCATTTGGCGGCTTTCTGTGCAGGGAGGCAGGGGAGCGGCTTGGTCAGGGGCGGCGGCGTCGACGGCATGCCGGCTGCAGCGCGAAGGCGGGAACTTTACGGGCCTCGGAGATCCCGGCCGGGCCTGTGCGGCCACGAGCCTGGTATGTTCCTGCTATTGCGTCCGGTCAGCTACCGTCTTTGACGGTGGAGGTGGGGCCCTCCCGCGTGCCGACGGTGTTGCTGCCCTAGTCCCGGCTCCTCTTCCTCTTTGTGCGAACAATGCTTCACATTGCCGTGGTGAGACGGCGTGGGAAGCTTTGTGACCGGGTTGGCGCTGGGTGAGGGTCTGTTTGGTGGCGAGCTTTGGAGTGCCTGAGGTGGAGGTTGGGATCGGGAGACATCCCTGTTGGCTTGGCCGACACCGACGCGGTGGCGCTTGTGGGTACCGCCTGACCTTCCTGAAGGGCGTCGGGGCTACCCTTCCTCTCTCCTCACAGCGTACCGGGGGAAACCCTTGGCAGCAGCATAGTCATCGTCGCGTCCCTTCTTGAAGGTGATTGGTACCGGTGCTTCGGAGGCTCGGCGCTTGGTGGGCGATCTTCGGTGGGTGCAGCGGCAACGAGGCTTCTTCGGGTTTTTTGTCGATCCGCCGTTGTTGGCATTAGTTTCTCTTGTATTTTCTCTTTCTTTTCTTTTGGGCGTGACTGTGCTGCTTCCATCCCAGCACCTATCGTTGGATGTTCGGTTGGTTGCTTTGTATACAAAACGGGGGGAAACCCTTTGTCAGCAAAAGTCCAACCAAATTTATTCTTTTAGAAGCCTAGTAATTGAGACTTGATTAGTAGGCTCCTAAAATGAAAATTGGTTGAGCTTCTAGAATAAGCTGGGCAGAGGGGGCAGCTTATTCTGAAAGCCCAAAGAAGCCAGGAAAAGAACTGGCACTAAGTAGAAGTGTTTGGTTAGCTCGGCCCGGTAACGCATATCGCGCAAACGGATTACAGCCCGACTCAACTCCGATTCCGCCCCACCCCAGCCATAAACAGGTTGCGTTACCGGAGTAAACGGAGAACACGAGCAAACCCTCTCTGTCCTCGACCATCTCCGTACCCGATCTTCTCCGTATAGTCACAGCGCCGGCGGCGGTGGCGGTGGAGACCCAATCTCCCCATTGCCTTCCTCCACGAACAACGCGCCATGGGAGCAGCAGCAACAGCGTCGTGCGAGCAGTAGCGGTGGCCGCTGATCCCCTGCTTAAGGTATAGTGGTGGAATCGAACCGTGTCAACAGTAGTCACTACACACGCTCGATCCCCGTCCCAAATCAATCCTGCCGGATCCCCCGTCTCTCTGTTTAGGGTTACCGGATGCCAGCCGCCACGAGTATCCCCCATTTATCCCCCACCGCCAGTCGCCGTCCCCAGTCACGACTCTGCGCCGCCCGCCGCCACGGTATGGGCTTCTGTATTTTTATTTTTATTTTTTTGCGCCGCCGCCCCAACTTAAATAAGAAGAGGATTGCATTGGATATTTCTGTATAGACAAACAGTATTCAGCAAGCCAAGCTGATTTATCCACACTGAAGTATCTTCCTTTCGGTATTTGTGTATAGACAAATGGTTTTAGTTATCTTCATAACAGCAACACCAAAATTTGATTGTACTTGCCTGGTTGTACGGTGCGGTTCAGTTTGCAAAAGTCTGGCATGGCATCATTGTGAAACGTGAAAGGCCTGAGTCAGTTCTTTTTAGGATTCTGATTTTGTTGACTCGAGTGCACTACTGGAATTTTTCTCTTTGTTGAGTGTATTATATCGGACACTCAGCAATAGTATCTTTGCCAAGTACCTAACTCGGCAAAAACGCGAAACACGGCAAACAGGCACTTTGCCGAGTGTTGTGGATAAAACACTCGGTAAAACAACAAAACACGGCAAACAGGGCTTTACCGAGTGTCACACCCGGCAAAATGGGGTTTTCGCAAAACTGCATGGTTTTGGCTGTACAGGTTGCATACGACCTTGGATGAAGATGGTCCAAAAATCAAATTTGTTCATTTTGACGAGATGGATAATTTTCATGTTGAAAACCTTTTCATTTAAGCCATATTAATTACACTTTTTGTCATGCTAAATATCAATATGGTCTCAAATGACCAAGGTGATGGCCATATTCATTGCATAGTTTATTATAATGTTCCCAAATTAGACACAAAGGTGCATCTTAACATTACAAACAATGTTGCTAAATAGAGTTTCCTATTTTTTTTACAAAAAAAAATCAATTTTCATTTTCTAAGTGTCAAAACTGGGTGTTTTTTGTGAGGCAACTACAAAAATAAGGGTGCGAAATGGCACCACCATAATTATCACAGTAAGTAGACCGTATTTTATGCACAATTCCCAAGTTTCATGGATTTTCTAGTTTTCTAGGTACTTTCACAAATTTAAATAACTTTATGTCAATTTCCCGAAAGTAATTCAAAATTGAAATGCAAGTGTGTGATAGCTCAGTCATAAAAATTAGCAAAAAATATTTCTAGATAAACAAGTAGTCATTATATGGGAGAACCACTTAGCGTTTTGTGAGATTCAACCCCTTGTGATGAATAGCCATATTGACCATTTTGACCCCGTGTTGGAAAAAATGAAAGAAAAAGAATACAAGATTAAGAAAATGCAATCCTACCGCATGGAGTCCTTTTATGTGTATTAGTTGCGAGAAAAAATACCAAACTTTCAATATAATAAATTTGAAAAAAAAATCCTTCACAAAACGGGTGTATGAACATTCATGGCTTTCAAGTCAAAGGAACAAGGTGATGGTCATATTCATTGCATAGTTTATTATAATGTCCCCAAATTGGAAAGATAGGTGCATCTTGACATTCGAAACAACGTCCCAAATAGAGTTTCCTATTTTTTTGTAAAAAAAAAAATCAATTTTCATTTTCTAAGTGTCAAAAATGGGTGTATTTTGTGAAGCAAGTACAAAAATCAAGGTGCAAAATGGCACCACTCCAATTATCACAGTAAGTAGACCATATTTTATGCACAATTCCCAAGTTTCATGGATTTTCTAGTTTTCTAGCTACTTTCGCACATTTAAATGACTTTACGTCAATTTCCTGAAAGTAATTCAAAATTGATCTGCAAGTGTGTGATAGCTCAGTCATAAAAATTAGCAAAAAATATTTTTAGATACATAAGTAGTCATTATATGGGAGAACCACTTAGAGTTTTGTGAGATTCAACCCCTTGTGATGAATAGCCATGTCGACCATTTTGACTCTGTTTTAGAATAAATAAAAGAAAAAGAATTCAAGTTTAAAAAATACAATCCTTTCTCATGGAATCCTTTTATGTGTACTAGTTGTGAGGAAAAATACCAAACTTTCCATATAACTAATTTGAAAAAAAATCCTTCACAAAACGGGCTATCGTGTATGAACTTTCAAGACTTTCAAGTTAAATGACCAATGTGATGGCCATATCCACTGCATATATTTTTTATAATATGACCAAATTTAACATACAAGTGCATATTGCCATTACAAACAATGTTGTCAAATAGAGTTTCCAACTTTTCTGAAAAAGAAAATTATTTTTCATTTTTTAAGTGTCAAAAAAGGTTTTTTCTGGTGAAGCAAGTATAAAAAACAAGGTGCAAAATGGTACCACTCCAACTTTCACAGTAAGTAGACCCTATATTATGCTTAATTCCCACGTTTTACGATTCTTTTAGACTTTTAGCTACTTTCACAATTTAAATGACTGTTATACTGATTATTTTAACCAAGTCTTTTCCGAAAGCAACATTCGGTAAAGTGTGCCTGTCTCTGATTGGTTGAAAGCCAGTGTCACGGATCGATGACATGGCAAGCAGACAGTCACACATCTTGTATCTCCTGCTCTCTCTTCATGCATCAGAACTACACACGTCGCTATCACAAACACACATGCATGCCACGCACAGCCACACACACCTTATCTTCTATCCCTCTCATCTCTGTCATCGTCTCACACATCCACACACCCATACACAGGCACACAGCCATGGAGAACTCGAAGCACGCATGGCGGAGGACTCGAGCAGCTGCAGCAACCTGCCGGCGTAGTGCTTGAGCACCTCCAGCTTCAGGTGTGCACCGTTCATTCTCCGGCTCGCCCGCATACCATCTCTCAAGCAGCAAAGTAGCAGCAGCTAGCAGCACGTACGCCGGCGACCGGCCAACAAGCTCCCTCATGCATGTAGCAGCGAAGCAGCATATGCGAGACAGCTGCAACGGAGGCCACGAGCCACATGCGGCGTCGACGGCGCCACCAAGAGCGGCGGCCAGACTCATCTCGCATAGACGCGTCTTCTTGGTAGGAGCAGCACCCGCACTCTCCGGCAAGCCAACAACGGACCGGCCAAGCTAGCACACAAGCAGTGGACCGGCTAGCTTGGCAGAGGAGAGGGCATTGCTCAGACGAGTGGTGACTCGCGAGCTGTGGGCCACTGTAACTCGCGAGCATGAATCGCCGTCGCTGTTGACGGCGGCATTTTTTTTTAAAATTTTGCTGAACATCTTTACCGAGTGTACAACTCGGGAAAGCCATCACCTTTGCCGAGTGCAACCGTACCAATTTTTGCCGTTTCTGTCGTCCCTTAGTTATGTTTCACCGAGTCCCAATATTTGCCGAGTACCAAAAAAACGCTGGGCAAAGGCGTTGCCGAGTGCGTGATGGTTGGTTCTCGGCGAAATTCTATTTACCGGAAGGCTGTACGCCGGGTGTCTTTTGCCGAGTTTTTTTGGTCCTTCGCCGAGTATTTATGGCACTCGGCAAAGCCGTCGATTCCAGTAGTGGTGTAAAGTTTAGGAAGTGTGACTGTTAATTAGGTAGTCTTAATTGTGACTTTCACGGTAACCAGAGTGCTAATTCTGTACCTGTATGCCTTATCTGACTCTTGTTTATTGGCAGATGAGCAAGATAGGCAAAGTTAATGGAAAAGGAGATTTCTATGCAAGACAATGCATGGTGTTGCAGATGCGAGAAATGTGCAAGCCTGATGGGGAGTTGATTTGCAAGACCCTAGAATTGGCTAAGTTCCGGCATTCTATTTATTTGAAGCGTGGTTCAGTTTTGTTAAGAGATATCTTTGTACATGATGCATGTAAAATGCTTTGTAAATTATGTTGTTTGATGAATTTGAAATTATACTGAGCTAACATGTTAGTATCTAGCAGTAAAACACTTGTGAAATAGAATTGTCCAAAGAATTGTAAAAGCTGTTGTTGAATTATGTGTATATAATTGCTCAAAATTTTTGTTAAGAATTCACACAACACTATGCCAGTGCCAAAAACCAAACACCGTAATGTAACTTGTTACCCTTACTGGCATGAACCAAACTAAACAGGCAATTGTCTGTTACACCCCTAATGCCAGCGTGATTCCCTTACCATTTACGTTACCACTCTCTAAGCCAAGCACGTCCTAAGGTGCACCAGTGCACTTTAGCAACACATATGCAAGACTCTTAATTAAGTAATTCCATCATGTACGTGTCGCATTGTTTTAGGGGAAATTATTGTCCAGCCAAAAATAGACTGGATTTGATAAGCCAAACAAAATACAATATTATGCATTAACTGTATGTGTAGTGATCCAAATGGCGGAAGCGGCGATTTGGCGCCCGTGCTCAGCTACACCTGAAATCGCGCACGTCAGTTTCAGGCTCGGGATGGGAACAAATCCAGCTGGCGTGGCAGGTGCGACCGGCAGTAAATCGGGCATACAGCTGAATACAGTACGAAATAGTGCCGAAGACGTGGGGCCAAAGCGTAGCCGCGGAACGGACAGCGCGCGAGCGCGCACTGGGCCGTGGACCAGGACGTCACCATTTTAGGCGGGCCATGGATCAGATAATGGGCCCAGGACGGTACACGACATCTGAGCCGTCTGTCGGGCGGCGGGCCACCACACGTGCTCGTGTGAGGGCGAGAAAGGGCTGCCCCTCCCTTGGCCTAGTTCATTCTGGAAACCCTCGCCGCCACCCGGTTTGGGAGAAAACGCCGATAGCGATGACTGCATCGGGTGCTTGCGGCGGCGCTAGTTCCTCGCCGTCGACAAGCAGGGGATGGAAGCTACGGTATGGAGTTCCTGCTTGATGCGGTCGACATGTTAGTCTGTACAGATATATGAAATTGTTATAGGGATTTGATGAGCTAAGCTACAACAGACGCAGTAGTGCCCTGACGAACTACCCTTTTGTGCTGGTGATTGCCGTGGTTTTTTCAGGTTCCCATTGAGAGAGGAGTTCGATGAAAGCCTTGAACAGCCAGATCCGTTTCCCCTCCTTGTCCTGCTAGAGAACGGGGCCAGAAATTCGGACACTGGTGATTCAAATGTTGGGCCTGGGATCGCTCAGAAGGTGGGAGACGATGCCACAGGTGGAGCGGGTGAAGGTTTGCGCCGTCGGCGTGATGCATCTCCGACGAGGTCGGCCCAGTTGACCGACAAAGCAAATCCAGAGGCCCCTGACTGGTCTAAAAGGTGTCAAGCAAAAACCACACCAGTTTTCTTGTCTGTTTTAGTAGAACTATGTATGCAACTTCATATGCAGTATGCGTTCTATGTCCATAGGAAAAAGTTTCCTTTCTTAAAAATTTAGCTTACAGATTTGATGCAGTTATTCTAGGAAATTGCATAGGGAATGACTGTACTGAATATGAGCGTGTTGATTTAAAAAATTCAGGCTTCGTCTAGGCAGTGCACCACCAAACAGAGCAATCATGTCCCTCCCGGTTGATCGCTCTGGAGCAGTCAATCCACAAGTATGTAGAGCAAACTGACAAGAGTGTAATACGGTCTGACAAAGGTTGTGAACCATGGGAGAGAAGGTGCACTGGCCTTCTCATTAGCACATTGACGTTTACACCAAGGATTTGTTAAAGCAGCAGAGAGAAAACATTGTGAACCTGGGGGAAGTCTATATTATAATTGGTAGCTTTTTTGGTTGCGTTGAGAAGGTGCCATTCATGAAAAGGACTCTTAGTAATATTTGTGGAAAGATTAGTCGTGAACAAGCTGTGGATGATGTAAGGAAGACGCTGGAGGTGTTTGCTGACATCTGTTCTACTGACCCTGGCTTCACCTATGTGGTTTTGACTGACAAGTCCATCAAGGTTAAAAGTCTCATGTGGGCTAATGGGAGCAGCAGAATGCAATACAAGCTATTTGGTGATGTGGTCACATTCGACACTACATACAGGATAAACCTTTATGACATTGCCGTTTGGGTTATTCTCGGAGTTAACAACCATTTTCAGATCATTATTCTGGCAGGGGTGTTGATGCGGGATGAACAAGAAGAAAGCTTTCAATGGGTTTTCGCGGATGATGGGAGGCCGTGCCCCAGAGAGAATACCCACAGGTCAGGTTAATGGCCCAAGTTTTAAAAGCCTACCAGCCTAACTTTTAAATGCACTTGTATAAGGCAAAAATAATTAATTGCTACAAATTTTTTGGGTCTAAATAGTGCTGTTTTGTTTGCAGACCAATGCAGGGCTATGGAGATGTCGATCAGTAAGATTTATCCAGCTACTGTTCACCGGTGGTGCAGGTGGCATGTTCTGAAGAAAGCGAAGGAAACCCTGGGACTGCTATACACGAAGAAGAGCGACTTCCAGGCTGAATTTCAAAAGGTTGTGAACCACATGCTAACTCAAGATGAGTTTGAGGCGGCTTGGGGCTTGTTGTTGGATAAATGTAATATGAGGAAGCACACGTACATGACCCAAATATATGAAACCAGGAAAAAGTGGGCACAACCGTACTTCAAGCGTGTGTTTTGCGCAAAAATAACGAGCACCCAACGCACTGAGAGCGCAAACCATGTGTTGAAGATGTACATGCCTCCTGCTAGCCCAATGCATGTTTTCGTAGGCAGTACATGAGGTTGCAATTTGACCGCGAGGGTGAGGAAAGCTATGAGGAAAAGAGGACACTGATTGTAAGTATTTGTTTTGTAAAGTCTTGTTGATTACATTTGTGGAAGCTTCATCTACATTTCTTACATAGGACTTGTTCCGGTTGCCTGATACACTTATTTGGATGGTGCTAAATAAAAATATGGCAGGGTGGAGCTGTAAGGAGAACCAACCTTTGCAATAGAGTGGCACACAAGCAAAATCTACACTAGGAATATGTTTGAGGAATTTGGCCGCCTCCTAATTGAAGGGATGGCATACAATGTCACTGAAGTGGAGAGGTTCAGGAAATATATAACAACTCACAACAATGCAGCAAAAAGAGAAAAATGGAGCAGGGTTGAGTATGAGGTGACCATAAACGAGACCAATCAGTATTCACTTGCAAGTGTGGCCAGTTTGAGCACACTGGGATGTTGTGCAGCCATGTCTTGAGGGTATGCTGGCATTTACATTTTTATATCTTAAATGCAAGCAATCTGAAAAATCTGAAATGCTAACGCTTATGTATGGCATAGGTCATGGATATACTTCATCTGGAGGAAATCTCTAAGCACCATATTGTCGAGCGGTGGACAAAAGACGCAAGAGATATACTTCCGAAGCACTTGGTTCAGTACCAGAAAGACAATTCAGCAAACTTGTCATTCACATGCAGAAGCGCGAAGCTATACCTTAAAGCCATGGAAGTCATGCGGATGGGCGATGCAAGTGCTGCATCTTTTGATCACATGTATGCTGGTCTTGAAGCTCTGCTAGTGAGTGGAGCACCATTGGCAGAGAAGAGGGATGGGTTGGCATTTGAGGACCGTTTGGATGGAACGGTAGGTGGAAGACTACAAGGCAACATCGAGATTGCTTTTGTTGAAGGAGATGGTGCTGACCAGTGCCATAGTGGTGGGCAATCTGTTAGTGTGAATGCCCTCCAGGGCTTGGAGCTCCAAACAAGCATAGGGGGGCGGAAGGCTAACAAACAACAGGGGGAAGGCACCTTATGAAGGTCTTAAGTAAACGAACCAGATTCTGCAGCATTTGTCGTCGCGAAGGTCATGAAAAGACCACGTGCCAGAGAGAGGGGTTGTGCCAAAAAAACCGAGGAAACCTAGGAAATGCAAGAACTGCGGGATAGAAGGCCATCAACGAAATACATGCAAGAGGCCACTGGGTGTTGATGAGAACTGAGCTATGAATTTTCAGTTTGTAATGCGTGTTGTTGTTTAATCTGGGGATTTTCTAGTGTGTTTCAGTTGAGCACTGCTCCATGCTTGTACCTCAATCTGCAGGGGCGTGTTTCATGATGTATCTGATAGCAACTGATATTTCTATAGTTGTCTGAACTCTATTTGATTAGCAGATTTGCTTAAATAACGTTTTGTTTGCAGCGCTTGAACATGACAAAGTTTTATATGAATAATGTGTTGGATCACCCTTCCGAAAATGTTGTTTTGCATACATATGGTAAATCATGGGATTATGTACTGAAATGGTACTCTATTGGCGGCGGAGATGGGGATGGCTAACCAGGGAGAAGAAGGTTGATTTGTTTCCGGAAATGGCTGGCTATGAGAGCTGGGTGGCGAACTGGCGATGGCGGGTAGGCATTTATGGTGTGTGACGTGGACGCCGTTTGTGCGACGAAAGAACAGCACGGCTCAAAAACACAGCCGAGCCATCCAGCGTCGAGCTGATCCGCGACCACAGTACGCCCATGCGTCGCAATGAATGCGCCTCTGGCATGGACAAATTATCACGCTATACGGACGGGAAATACAGATAAGCGCACGGATCCACACGCCAGCCATCGGTCTGGATTTCAGGATCAGCTGAGCCCGGGCTCAGAAACAGATTTTCGTCCAAATGGCTGGTTTTTGACAAGGGTAAACTACAGCAGGATGGATGGAGGATTCACTTTTCTTTTTTCTTGAGGCAGGTCCATATACCCACCACACTGGTTCACCAATATCCTGAGTGCTTTATTTGCCGCTAAGGGCAAAACATATACATGGATTAATGTACCAAACTGTCAACATATATAACATGTATGCTTTTGCACTGTAACTGTTGCATGCCATTTGATAATTGAATAAAAAGAATATTCTTTATTTTATACTGCACAGGTAGTATGCCATAGTAACTCACCTTGGTCAATTTTGAATGCTGAAGGAAAGACATCCCAAGGAATTGCCTAACATACTTCTCGCCAAGTTGTATGGCCGAAAAATTATTAGATGGCTCGATGAAACCCAGAGCAATCCATTGCTGGATAAGATCATCTTTACTTATATTGTGACCTTTGGGAAAGATGCCACAATATGCAAAGCATAACCTCAAATATGGTGTCAAAGTATTGTAACTTAACTTCAAGGATGGTAACACTGTACTATCAGAAAATGGTTCATCCCAAATATCACTATTGCTCATTGCTTTCCAGTCACTAAGATCCATTCCAGATAGCAAGAATCCAAGTGCTTGAGCTGCTAATGGCAAACCTCCACATTTCCTTGCAATCATCTGTCCAACTGGTTCAACTTTCTCTTTATCAGCTCTAGATTCAAAGCCACTGTTTTGCTTGATTATTCTCCAGCACATGTCGTTATCCAAGGGATCTAGCTTGTATGGTTCAATAGTACAGATTTTTCTTGCAATATCTATGCTGCGTGTTGTGACCAAGACTCTCATCTTGGAGCTTACATTCAACATAAGCTTGAGTTGATCCAGTTGGAAGTTATCTGTCTCCCATAGGTCATCCAAAACAATTAGAGTCTTCTTATCTTGAAGTAGATGTTTAAGATGTTGGTTTATCAACTGCCTTGTATCTAGATTCTGGCTTCCTTTTTCAACTTGAGAAATTATGGAGTTCCCTATTTTTTTCAAGTCAAACACCTGGGATACATAGACCCATACCCGATGATTATAATCTTTGAACTGACCATCATTGAAGACCAGTTGTGCCAAAGTTGTCTTTCCTATGCCTCCAAGCCCACAGATAGGAAGAATTGTAGTATCTTCTTTGTTGCTGCTTGTGGCTAACAAAGAAAGAACATTCATCCTGTCTTTGTCTCTCCCTATGATGAGTGATTCAATCACATCTGATGTTGTTTCCCGTCGATCAGGAAACTGGTGCACACTAATTAGGCTGGAATTATCATGTGTGAATTTGAAACTCTCGTGATCATCTTTGATCTTCCTCAGCTGACTTCTCATCTTCTTCATCTTATATGCCATGGTAATCTTGGGTGCAATAGCAAAACAGTCCAGCTTCCCAATCATCTACAAGGAATTTCAACAAGAGATTATGATATAATATAAAACCTGGGAGCAACTACACCCGGCTTTAATAAGATGTAGTGTATTCCATCCCTCTATGTAGATATATAAATCCCAACAGAATTTAACGTAAAACTTTTGGACGGATCTAAAACATAGCTTCCCTCGTAGTACAGTTTTTTATTATTCTTATACACCTAGTTTCACGGCCGGGATTTGTACACCAGATTTAAGTAGGCTTAATGCCTCTTGTACACCCATGGTTCTTTAATTTTTAGAAGGGCACCAACAAATTTCAAGCTTTAAACGTTGCAATTGACTAGTGCACCAGTTGCTTACATTGGGAAGTACATTCAGATGATCAAGCACAGTGGCCGAGCAATTAACTAATACAATGGATTTGTTCCTAATGAACACATGAACAACAGATTTCTCAAACTGGCCCTCCCCAACACCATAATTTCACTAATCCTGCCTCCACCACTAATCAAGCATGGTTTTGTGGACAATAATATAATTAATAATCAAATTATTTGACCAAAGCAACAAACTCTGTACTAGCTAGGAATATTAATTAACAAGAAACCGATTGAGACAAGGCAAGGGCGGCATATTTATACCTTTCTGGAGGCTGGTTCCCTGTTAGCTTGGAACTCATCGAGTATGTAAGAGATGTCGTAGGCAGCGTTCTTGAGCTGGCTGAGCCACAGCCGCACCAACTCCTCCGTGACGGACTGCCTCTCAGCATCCTTGAGCGCCGCCTCCATGTACTGCAATGTGTCCTTCATGTCCTTGAGGTCGTCCTTGAAGCTGCACAGCATCGTGACCTCATCCCCAATGGCAGAACCCAGCTTATTGCCCACCGCTGAGACCACAGCTGAGGCGAGCAAACCGGCTACATGCGCCATGTTGTTCGTCTTCACCGTACCTTTTCTCTCTCAAGTTGTATGCCAATTGGATGAGGTGTGAACGCAGCCGAGTACCAGAAATGACGCATGAAGTTACCAACTCATGCATGGTCATAGGTTATGTATGAACCCATGCTCCACCGAGATGGAAATGGATCATCTACATTGCTTAATTGTGGTAATGCACGCAACACAGCACACGTTAGCTTTAACTTTGCCAGCAGGCAAAGGTCAAGAAAAGATTCTCAAGTTTTTGAGCTGTAAAGGAAAAAGGGAAGGAACCAGGGAGAAGAAAAGAATGTGATCTCATCTCCCTCTGAAAATGAAAAGGAATAGAGAACAATCCTATTCCCTGATGCGTGCTTTGGTCTGTATGTACCTTTTGAGCTCATTGAAGACTTGCTAATTCTTTAGTTCTAGAGTTCACTGATGGACCATCTACCAGAAATAATATGGATTGCATAGTTGCCCTCATCCCCAGAGAAATAATAAACAGTTTACGGTACAGATAGCAGGATCACAAGCAAATACGAGAATCAGAAGATTTGTACGATTACTTACACTGAACTCATATTCTTCGTATCTGCTGGTTGACCAAATTTAGCAATCGACTTGGCACCTTTGTTAATTTTCAATATCCTACAAGAAAATATTGCATAATAAGTATATAGAAAGAGAGAACACACATTCTGATACTCTCGCTTGCTTGCTTGCTTGTTTGACTGAAGATTTTTCCAAACAAGACAGGAGTGGCAAAAGGTGAGGAAGCTCTCAATTTTTACAAAATTAGGCAACAACGCATAGATATTTACAGAAGCCATGGGTGGCACCATGCTTGTGGAGCCTGTTGTACTTGCTGCCGTTCATCAGGTTTCCTCGACAACGCCTCTGCCTAGCCGCCAGCCATCGAAGAAGCACCGTCTGTCACCACCGGAGCCGGCACCCCCTGATGTGAGGGAACAGAGGATGCTCTGCCTCGGGTCATATCTCCTCTAGCCACCTCTCTCATTGGCCATTTCGCACGCTGCGGCCACTCTGAAATATAAGGAAGGCTGAACCCCGAAGCACACAAATATATAAGAAAAGAAAATGTTTATCTATGGTCAATAGATCCAAAATTTGGGTGCTCTGTTGCTATTTACAAATCTACAACATCATCATCAACAACATAATCTGCACAATCAATTCATCAAACGCTTCACGGGATAAACTCAGAGGTTAAAATACAGTTTAATCTAGTCACAAATTCTTCAAAACTATGCATTAGCACAATCTCTGTCCACAGCATCACAATAAAAGTTTCTGTTTTCACATATCAAATATGCAGTGTCAGCAAATTCATGGTTTAGTTCAAGCATCCATAAATTTGCATTTGATCTTAATATGCAATGAGCGCAACATGAATTTAACTGAAGAAGCAGTAATTGTAGTCGCATGTTATGAGGCAGCAACCCATCACAGGCAGGATGAAATGCAAAATAGACAGAAGATCTTCTTCACCTCCGGCGACCATGCCGCCAAATCTTGACCATAAATCAGTCCGAGCGCTGCCAGGAAAGGTGAACTGAGACGGTCGAGGAGGGCCGGGGCGGAGGCATCGTCGGGATCGTCCCAGAGGTGCGCGTCGCTCCCCATCCGCCCCGCCACGGATGGCGCCGCTCAGGCTGCTCGCCTGCAGACCGAACGTCGTCCACCCGTCCACCGGCATGCCTCCCCAACACTATCCGGCTGCGGCCGCGAGGCTGGCAGCCGCAGAGCTCGACGGCGGTGGAGAGGTGAACTGAGACGGGCTTGTGCGTGTGATCCACACAACCTGGGCCGCTATTTTAGAGGGCCTGATGGGCTGGGCCAGTATAGTTTGGAATCAATTCGCTCAAGGTCAGTCAAGTGAGCAGCAGATGAGGGGAGGAAGAGCACCGGCAGGCGGAAGCTGGACTCACGGTCCTCAGTGGATTTAGTTAAAAATATCGAGCATTTTATTCGTTTAAAGAAACATCTTAAACAGTACCATCAATGTGCAGCTTGATAGCAATAGGTTGTTTTTTGTCAGAAATGTATGATCACTTCCAGCAATGGTTTCATGTCATCTCCTTACTTAATATGCAGCATTACTTGATATATTCTTCATAGGGAGCAAAGACAGACACTGACCAGAAAGAATGTGTCTGTTGTATTTGATATCTTGAGGAAAAAGAATAGTTCAAGGCTGGAGAACATGCCATCATTGGGCCAAACGAGTCGAGAATGGTTTTGCTTTCAGATTTGATTCTAGAGATTGGACGGCATCGTTTCTGCTCATAGAAATCTCCTACGGTATTTGAATATTTTACCTGAATGATCAACCTCATTGTTAGTGGTGGATTCAATTAATAGCAGAGAGATGCAGGAGTAGTACAGAAATGTATTAGATTCAATTAATAGAAATAAAAAAATAGCTTTAAAGCATGTATTCTCCATATGCTCTGTGCGTGTTTGTGACATGGGTGCAGTAAACCATCTCATTCAGTAAACAACCAGAATTTTTCGATTCAGAATTTCTAAATGCTGAGTGAAAGCAGAGCATCTCTCTGCTGAGCTGATTTGGAACTGAGGCCCGATGAGCGGATTCGAGGCGTTGGTGTTTGTTTGATCTATTCAATTGGGAGCACCTGGTGGTTCTTGATTTCTGTCCATGTGCCATGTCAATGTCACCAGACTGGCCGAATCTCGCGTACTCTGCTGATCCTGGGGGTGCTTTGCTGGAACAGAGACCCTTATATATACTCCCTCCGTTCCGAAGTAGATGACTCAACTTTGTACTAAAGTTAGTATAAAGTTGAGTCATTTATTTCAGAACGGAGGGAGTACATCTGATTTTGCTTGTATGCATGTGAAACAGGGAGCGCCTACTTTCAGCATTGTTTTACACTTCTCAGTTCGTTTTCTTTTGCGGAATCGTGCATTTTTGGATGTTCGTACTGTGTGAGTTTGCATGAGGCCGAAGATTTCCCCTCGAAACAAGTTCACTGCCTGTAGATGTGTTGACCATGGGATGTTAGAAAATAATCTATTGCAACCGCCAGTATGAAATTCACTGGTGCTCCTGTTAGAACACAGTTTCGTCGCAGTTTTGTCCCTGTTTTACATGTCCATCATGAGAACCAGAAAATTTTATACTGGCTTGAGTTCCTGGGTGCTGTAACACGAGTCAGTACTTTCCTTAGACTGCTGGCTGCTGTAAACACGCATCTTGATTTTGCACATAACAAAGCAGAAACTAGCACAGGCACTGATAGTGGCTCCTTCTCGAAGTGCAAATTTACCCCAAATTACATCTCTGGCATGAAAGAGACTCTAGACATAGAAGAGACACTTATTTTCTTCTTAAGTTCACTTTTACTTTTTGGCGTCCCGTAACCACCAATGATCGATGCAGGCGTGGTCGCGCTCAAAGGGCTCCAGGGTCACCTGCTCCAAGGGCCTGAACTGGTCGGCCTTGAGCTTCTCCACTTTGCTGGCAGACACAGCTTCGGTGGGCATGGTCGAGTCAAGTAAAAAATGTCAGCTCAAATGGCAGCTTCAGATTAGCATGAATAAGTCTACAAGCACTGATGGTGAAGAAAGATTTCTACCTCTTGCCTCTTGAAATCTTGATATATCTTCTATGCCTTACAAACAAGTCTGTTCACATATTGACCAACTGGTGTCATTTTTTTGCTATGCCAATGAATTATTACACTTTGGGAATGTACAGCACAAACTGAAGAACACGAAAAAGGCAGAGTGCCCATATGGGGCTGTATCTTTCTCCATGCAGTGCACAGAAGAGCGTGTGGAAAGTATAGGGAAACGTCGTACCATACCGAGGGCGACGGGTTCGTGTTTATATAGCCAGCGCTTATCTCTGGTATATGCGTACAGGTTGTTCAGATTACAAACTTGGGATACAAGGGATAGAGGAGAATACATTCGGTTACAAGAGATAGAACTAACTTAAACAACCAATGTATATCTCTATATCTCTACGAGTCCAACCTGGCTAAACCTGTCGCATGTAGCATGTTTAACACTCCCCCTTAATCACAGCTTACATAAGTTGAGATTACGCTTGAATTCTTCAAAACTCTTTGTAGGAAAAGCTTTTGTAAATCCATCAGCAACTTGATCTCTAGAATGGATAAACCGAATGTCCAGTTGCTTGCTAGCAACTCTTTCTCTGACAAAATGAAAGTCTATTTCAATGTGCTTCGTTCTGGCATGAAAAACTGGGTTAGCTGATAAGTATGTAGCTCCAAGGTTGTCACACCATAAGCATGGAGCTGGAGTCCGTTTAATGCCAAGTTCTCTTAGCAAAGACTGAACCCAGATAATTTCTGCTGTAGCATTTGCAAGAGCTTTGTATTCTGTCTCTGTACTTGACCTTGATACAGTGGCTTGCTTCTTTGCACACCATGATATGAGATTAGGCCCAAAGAACACAGCAAAACCACCTGTTGATCGTCTGTTATCTACACAGCCTGCCCAATCAGAGTCTGAGAAAGCACTGATAAGCACAGATGATGATTTGCTGAAAGTAAGACCAGTACCCAAAGTATGTTTAACATATCTGAAAATGCGCATAGCTGCAGTCCAATGAACAGCAGTGGGTGCATGAAGAAACTGACATACTTTATTAACAACAAAGGATATATCTGGCCTTGTAAGAGTCAAGTACTGAAGTGCACCTACCAAACTTCTGTAGTTGGCACTGTCCTCTTGATTCAAGAGGTTTCCTTCTGTCAGAGACAATTTTTCAGAGCTTGATAAGGGAGTTGATGAGGGTTTACATCCTTGCAAACCAACCCTCTTTACCAGATCTGTTGCATATTTTTCCTGAGACAAATGAAGATCATCTCTATGCTTCTGTACTTCAATGCCTAGGAAGAAGTGTAAGTCTCCTAGATCTTTTAAAGCAAACTCAGCATTTAAATCCCTCAACAGTCCTGCCACTGCTTCATTAGATGAACTAGTGACAATAATATCATCAACATAGATAAGCAAAAACATGCAAGTATTTGACTTGTTGTAAATGAACAATGAGGTGTCGGCCTTGGAGGGGATAAAACCAAGTGCTTGCAGTTTGTGACTGAGACGTGAGTACCATGCTCTAGGGGCCTGCTTCAGACCATATATAGCTTTGTCAAGTTTGCACACATGTGAGGGAAACTTTTTGTTTTCAAACCCAGGAGGTTGTTTCATATAGACGTCCTCTTCCAGAACACCATGAAGAAACGCATTCTTTACATCCAGTTGTCTAAGACTCCATCCCCTGGAAACAGCAATAGACAAAACGGCGAATGGTGGCAGCTTTTACTACTGGACTAAAGGTATCTTCATAGTCCAAACCATATCTTTGCTTAAAACCTTTTGCAACCAACATAGCTTTATAGCGATCAATAGTTCCATCAGATTTTCTTTTAATTCTGAAAACCCACTTGCAGTCAATCAAGTTTTTACCTTGCTGTGGGGGAACTAGATGCCAGGTCTTGTTTCTTTGCAGTGCTATGTGTTCTTCCTCCATGGCCTTTCTCCACGTCACATCACCCAGTGCCTCTTGAAGCGTAGCAGGTTCACCTGTGGAACAAGCCAAACCAAATTTGGTAATATTTTTGTAATTTATAGGTTTAAGTACCCCTTTTTGTAGCCTTGTCCGTGGTGTAGAGGGTGCCACAGAAGATCCAAGAGCACCCCCTGCAGCGGTGGATCCCGAGGCTGATACGACCGGCTCGGATCGGTGCGCTGGAAGATCTTCTGTGGCTGAACGCAGAGGCGGAGGTGACGAAGATGGCACAGAGGATCCTGCGCCAGGCCCAGCTGACACGCCATCATGGCACAAGGATTGGGCCGGTCGGGCTGATGGAGGTGCGTCAGACGCGGTTGGTGCAGCGCGCTGGGTCACACCAGGCCCAGCTGGTACACCATCATGGCGCGATGATTGCGTCGGTCGGGCTGGTGGAGGCGCATCAGGCGCAGTTGGGGCAGCGCGCCGGGTGTAGCACCGGGTCTCATCAGCGGGCCACCGAGCCACGGGCCGCGTGGTAGTAGCAGACTCGCCCGGGCCGGAATCAGGCGCGTGGTCGCTGGGGTGGCCCGCGTGGTCGCTTTCACGGGCGGGTGGCGTGGAGCCAGAAGCCGGCGCGCTAGCCCGCTCCTGCGGCGCGGATCCCGCGGTACATGCGCCGCCAGACTGCTGTTGTAGCGATCCTGAGGGAGATCTGCTCCCTGGCGGCGGACACATAAAATATGGCCCAGGCGCCACATTATTTTCTTCATTTTCTGCAACGATCTCTTCTGTATTTTCACCTGTAGTGCCAAAAAGCTCATGCATGCTGTTATGAGAATCAGTCAATATTGGTTCACCGCAACTGTTTTCCCCTGTGACCGCACTGGTGAGATGTGAGGGCAATAGGAGGATTTCTTGGCGAAGGAGTGCTCTGGCATTGGGATGAAGATCGGCGAAGGGGAATTTAGTTTCATCAAAAACAACATCCCTGGAGATGTAGACACGGCCGGTGGAAACATCAAGACATTTCACGCCTTTGTGTTGAGCACTATATCCAATAAATACACATTGTGTCAAGCGGAACATGAGCTTTCTACTGTTGTAAGGTCTGAGGTTTGGCCAACAGGCACATCCAAAGACGCGAAGTGACTTGTACTCAGGTTTGGTGTGGAGAAGACGCTCAGTGGGAGTTTCATAGTTGATGACTCGGCTAGGTAATATATTGATGAGATGCACGGCGGTGAGGAAGGCTTCATCCCAAAATTTAAGGGGCATGGATGCACGTGCAAGTAGAGAAAGCCCTACTTCTACAATGTGTCTGTGCTTGCGCTCAGCTGACCCATTTTGCTGATGAGCATGTGGGCAGGAGACGTGGTGAGATACACCAAGTTGTTGGAAGAAGGAATTCAACTTTTCGTATTCCCCTCCCCAATCAGATTGGACAGCAAGTATTTTGCTATCAAATTTCCTTTCAACTAAAGCTTAGAAATTTTGGAATACTTGAAACACATCAGATCTTTTTTTAAGAAGATAGATCCAAGGAATATTTGCTATAGTCATCAATGAAACTCACATAATAACTATGTCTACCAACAGAGGAAGGGGCAGGACCCCAAACATCGGAAAAAATGAGTTGCAAAGGTTTGGTAGAGATACTCATAGAAATTGGATATGGTAATTGAAGGCTCTTAGCCTTTTGACAAGAATCACAAATTGTTTCACAATTGTGCTCGCCAACATATGGGAGCTTATTTTTCCTAAGCAATCTTTCAACTAAAGAAAATGATGCATGCCCTAAACGATCGTGCCACCGAGAGGATGAGAGCTTGGTGACACCACATGCTTGCTTATTGAGCCTCCTAAGTTCAGGAATCAACGGATACAGCCCTCGAACGCATCTACCTCGATATAGGATTTTCTTCGTGACCTGGTCCTTGATGAAAAAGAAGAAGGGGTGAAACTCAAGAAACACATGATTATCAAGGGTGATTCGATGAACAGAGAGAAGATTCATGGAGGCTTTAGGGACATGCAAGATTTTTCTAAGATGAAGTTTTCAGTGAGGGGCTTTAATAGTTGAGTGACCAATATGACAGATTTTCATACCTTCTCCATTTGCAGCATGGATTTGGTCGGGGCCGCGGTACTTCTCTCTCATGGTCACCTTCTCCAGTTCGCCCGTGATGTGGTTGGTAGCACCACTGTCCACGCACCAGTTCGTATCGACGCCGTACGATCCTTCAGCGCCGCCAGCTACTTTCTCGTCTTGGGATGAGTCATTGTCATCCTCAAAACGGTACCAGCAGTCCTTCGCGGAGTGCCCCAGCTTGCCGCAGATCTGACACTTGACAGTGTCGGGGCGAGACCTAGCAGAGGAGTTGTTGTGGCGGCCCTTGGTGTTGTTGTAGGAGGGTCGGCCGCTGCCATTGCCACTGTTGGTGTTGTTGTTGGCGCAAGGGTTGTTGTTGTTGTCGTTTTGCCCTTTGCGCGGAGGGCCATGGTAGCGGGAGGAGCCACCGCCTCCACGACCACATGAAGCACCGTTGGCCGAGGACTTGAAGCCGTTGTCGTTGCCGCGGTAGAGCGCCACCCTCTGGTCGAAGTTACTCATCCGAGCAAAGAGCTCATCGAGCGTGACCGGGATGGTGCGAGCATCCAGCGCTGAGACTAGCGGCTGGTACTCCATGTCGAGCCCCGCAAGGATGTGAGAGATCAGTTGATCATCCTCCAGGGGCTTTCCCGCCGCCGCCAGCTCATCCGCCAGCGAACGCATCTGGGCAAAGTACGTCGCCACAGACTGCTGCCCCTTCTGCGCATTAGCAAGTGCTATGCGTATGTTGTTAATGCGGGAGATCGAGGTCGAGGAGAACATGTGCGCGAGCACCGTCCAGAGATCATGCGCATGGGTGATGGCCGTAACCTGCACAAGCACTTCCTTCGACAAGTTATTCAGCAGATACCCTAATACCTGCTGATCTTCCCTGATCCAGAGTGAATGCAGGGGATTTGGCGACGACTCCTCCTTTCCATCCGCCAGCTTGGTGATGACGGTCGAGGCAGGTTCCTTCATGGATCCGTTGACGTAGCCGAAGAACCCCGCGCCTTAGAGTTGCGGCGTGATCTGGGTACGCCAGAGCATGTAGTTCGTGCGCGTGAGCTTCTCGGTGGTCTGGCCGGTCAGGGTGCCCTGAGGAACGCTCGAGGAGGAGGACATGGTGGTTTGGTTGTGGAGATCGAGAACTAGATGTAATGGAAGAGAATAGCTCTGTATACCATGTGGCAAGTATAGGGAAATGTCGTACCATACCGAGGGCGACGGGTTCGTGTTTATGTAGCCAGCGCTTATCTCTGGTATATGCGTACAGGTTGTTCAGATTACAAACTTGGGATACAAGGGATAGAGGAGAATACATTCGGTTACAAGAGATAGAACTAACTTAAACAACAAATGTATATCTCTATATCTCTACGAGTCCAACCTGGCTAAACCTGTCGCATGTAGCATGTTTAACAGAGCGAACAATGGCTAACTTCAGCTTAAATAATCCACAAACATATACATTTGATTTGTTACAGTGCAAACATACAAATACCAGTACATCAGTACAATACATACGTCCAGCCAAGGCCCCTTTAGAGTTACAAATAGTCATATGGTGCGAACATACAAATAATACTTCGATACAAAAAATTCGCTTGTCGTGGAGTTGGGCACTTCATGGTGCACCGTCTTGAGTTTTCTCCATCATGTGAGCCCACCTTACAGCCACTTGCACATAAACCATGTCGTACATCATATCCACAAACTGGAAGAAGGCAGCCCTCCATGTTCTCTTCATCAACATGGTGCAGAAAACCGTCCACAGACCCACCACAAATCCAATGCTCATGGCAAGATAAACAGATGGCATATGATCTATATCTTCGAGGCCACTTTGCTCTACATCATGTATTGAGCAGTTCCTGCCGACAGGATCTCCACAAAGACCAGGGTTACCGATGTAGATATACATCTCGTTATCAAGAGTTTGTAGCTGTTGGCTGGATGGTATTGCACCAGACAGATTGTTGTATGACAAGTTTAAGTGGCTCAAATACGTTAAAGCTAACAAACTGATGGTATTGCACCAGAAAACTCATTGTAGGATAGGTCGAGTGACTCCAATCGCTTTAAATCACCAACTTTGTTTGGGATTGTTCCTATGAACTGATTATTTCACAAGTTCAGGCTAGTAAGTCCAATGAGTAGAGTTATCTCCTCTTGAACCTGTCCTGCCAAACTATTACTTGACAAATCAAGAACTACCAGTAGCTGGTAAATTGCAAAGGTGTAGTCACGCTTTTGGTCCTTTGTGATTACTTGGATGCTCTCCTCATAAATGTAAAACGCCGTGTCCTGCGACACCACTGTCATCATTGCCTTCAGGCTTGACAAAGACCATGGTATGCTTCCTGATATGTTGTTGTGTGCTATGTCCAAATAATGAAGACTGTCAAAGGAAGTGAGACTCTTAGGAATGTGACCACTGAACATATTTGATCTCACTCTTAATATTTTCAGGTGTGACATTTTTGGGGGTAACCATTCTAGCAGTCCTCCAAATAACTTGTTGTAAGAAAGATCAAGGAACATTAATCCTGATGACCTTTGAAGAAATTTAGGGAATTCACCGATGAGATCATTGTTATTAAGGGCTAAGCTCAGCATGTCATAACCAAATTGATTTGTAGAGTTTGCATCAAGTTCCTTCCAGCACTGCCCAATATCTCCTTCTAAATGATTTCCTTATTGGTCCAACCTTTTTATTCTAGTCAGTCGACATATAGATGACGGGATGGTGCCTGTGAGTTGATTATTTGCAAGCAACAACTCTTCGAGTAGTGGAGCATTTAGCCCTGATGGCAAAGACCCGGATAAAAAGTTTGAAGATAGGTTCAATCGTGCTATATTTATAGGCAACTGTGGGACTTGACCTGTAAACTTATTGGATCCGAGATGTATATAGCCCGCTGACATGTGTTGTAGATTTGCTGGTAATGAGCCATGCAATTTGTTTCCTGATGCTTGCAAGATTGAAGCTTGGGAAAATGTCACCCAAAACCACTCAGGAACAACGTCATCCAGATTTGCATCACCAAGAACAAGAACATCAATGTTAGATTGCCCTTTAAGCCACGAAAATTGGGCCCAGTAGGCATGACTGGAATCTTGCGACCTTCAATCTAAGTGGAGGAACCCATTTCTGGTTCATGTCTAATATCAAAGAGTTGTATGACAAGTCTAAATTCTCTAAATTCAATAGACCTGCAAAACGCTTCTCCACGAGCACACTATCTAATTTATTATAGCTAAGATCCAGATGCTTTAAATCACCTAAACTTGTTGAGTGTTCTTTCAAGAGAAAATCACTAAAGTTATTATAGCTGAGGTCCAAATGCTCCAAATTACCTAAACCTGCAAAATCTTCCTTGAAGAGCACACCACTGAATTTGTTGTAGCTGAGGTCCAAAAACTTTAAGTTGCCCAAACTTGCAAAATGTTCTTTGAAGAGCACACCTTTGAAGTTATTGTGGCTGAGGTCCAATATCTCTAATTTTCCTAAGCTTGCAAATTGTTCTTTCAACAACACACCGCTGAAGTTATTGTAGCTGAGATCCAAAAGTTCTAATTTGCCTAAGTTTGCAAATCGTTCTTTCACACTGCTGAAGTTGAGCTTCAAAGACACTAAGTTGCCTAAACTTGCAAAACGTTCTTTCAGTAGAATACCGTTGAAGTTATTGTGGTCAAGGTACAAATTATGTAAATAGCCTAAACTTGGAAATTGTTCTTCCAATAGCATACCATTGAAGTTATTGTACCCCAGGTTCAGTGTTTTCAAATTGCTGAGTGCTCCAACTCCTACAGGTAGAGGGCCAGTCAACATGTTTCTAGATGCGTCAAGAACACTGAGATTAGTCATGTTCCCAATCCAAATGGGCAGATTCCCAGTCATACCTGAATACTGCACTGACAATTCTTGCAGGGTATTCCAGGAGCACTTTGGCAATCGCTCCATGAAACCCCCGAGGCTTGAACCTATGTTATTACTGTTGAACCTCATTATTCTCAGATTGCATAGATTTTCTAAATTTTTTGGTACCAGACCCACAAGATCATTTCTACTAAAGTATATGACTTGAAGGGATGTCATGTTTGCCAAATCACTAGGAATGGACCCTTCCAAGCCGGAATATCTTAGGTGAAGCTCCTTAAGGCCTGTGAGATTCCAAAACCACGCATGCTTGAGTGAAGCATGGAAGGTGTTATCAGACATATCAAGAACTTCGAGATGTGTGAGGTTGGAAAGTGATATACTAGCAGACAAGGTACCATTGAGTCCACAATAGAACAAACGAAGCACTTTAAGAGAAGGAAGCATGTTAACCCTCTGAAACAAATCCCTCGTAGAACTAAGATCTACAGTGCTCATGTCAAGATGGCTCAACAAAGAGAGACGTGGCAACCATGCAAGATCCACTATGTAAGGCCTATTCCAATAATAATAATAATAATAATAATAATAATAATAATAATAATAATAATAATAATAATAATAATAATAATAATAATTCCTACTGAGATCAAGATATTGCAACTTTGAGAGATTGCCAAGTTGGGAAGGTATTCTCCCACTGAATCCTGTCGATGAGAGGTTGAGATACCTTAGGTTCTTGAGAGAAGCCAAGAAGTTAGGGATGCTTGTGCCGTTGAAGTAATTCAAGCTCAGATCAAGATACCTCAGGTATTGTAAACTAGCCAAAGAAGAGCTCATCTCGCCTGCCGACAAGCTCAATGGTGTGCTCAAGTAGTCATTCATGTCGACGTTGCGGAGGTTGAGCTTGATGAGATGGCCCGTTCTGTTGCTGCACCGGACTCCCTTCCATTGGCAACAATCCTCACCCTGCCATGACGAGAGATGGCCAGCAGGGTCCAGGAGGTTTGCCTTGAAGGACAGGAGCGCATCTCGCTCGCTGCCAATGCAGGCTCCTGATACACTCGCTTGGCCATGGGAAGTGGATGCTGCTTGGAAGACCAATAGGCAAAGGAGCAGCACAGTTCCTCGGATGAGGAGCGCAAGCTCAATCATATTGTCCGGGAAATGGCAGATGGAAATGAGAATGGACGGAAGAACTTCTCTGTATTCCAATTCCACCACAACTGCATTATATATAGGAATATTGGTCTTGCCGTGCATACTTTTCCTATACTCAAGTAGCTATAGTGATGTAGCTGTAGTGGCTAGAATTTGCCATGATTCAGACAGCCCACCATGCACAGCACGGCAGACAAGTTGGAGTGCTCTTCTTCAAAGTCATCATGGAGTTGGAGTACAGCGTCAAAAGAGAACGTCTCTGTCCGATTCCGGCTGAAAATCACCGATCGAGCCCAACTGATGAACGATGACCCTCCTGGCGAGGTCTCGTCTGTTCTCCTTTTGACTTATGATAAAGTGGACGTACATGTCGATGCTGTGAGTGTGGTTTATGTAATAAGTACTCCCTCCGTCCGGAATTACTTGTCGCCAAAATGGATAAAAATGGATGTATCTAGAACTAAAATACATCTAGGTACATCCATTTCTTCGACAAGTATTTCTGGACGGAGGGAGTAGTATAATAGCAGAGAGAAGCAACGGATTCGCAGTCCAGGTCATGGTCTTGCACTGCATGCGTACTTCTCTTCTAGTCAAGTTATCTGAATGATTTGGATGATAGACCGGGCCGAGCACGGCACGGCAGACAAGCACGTCCACTAGTGAGGCACACGTCATAGCGATCGTCGGTGTCGTCATCGTCGAGGGGTTGCGTCGCTGTGCATCACTTAAAAGAGATTCTGAATTTTGCATCATTGTAAAGCATGTGTTGTGGCGTCGGAGAGCATTAATTTGGAAAGTCATGTATATAAACCAAAGGTTTGTTAGGTAAGTATAGTACATTTGGGAATGAACCACCTTGTCTGCTGCTTCTGATGCTACAAAAAGACTATATGAAATGTCTTGGTGCATGCTAACATAAATCTGAAATACAAACGGCGACATCTCTTCATGGATGAGACATAATTTATGTAGATTGTAGATAGATGGTTGTAACATGCATATCTTGATTGCACATATCATGCAAGTGTTGAAGAGCTTCAATTTGGAAAGTCGTGTGTAAACCAACGGGTTTTTTGTACCAGCAATGGGCAGCTAAATTTGGTTTGATGCTAGGCTAGATCGGTCCAAATAATTATAGATATGAAGTATTTGGGATGGACCAGTTGAAGGGATGGAAAAAATATATATAAACACCGGGTTCAGTACTAACTATAGCTTTTAAAAATGTCCTCTTCCAGCACCAAAATGAGACACTTTCGATGGATGGATAGATTTCACTTAATTAACAAGGCAGAAACTAGAGAAGATAGGACATAATGTAAATTCATTTTGCCCAGAGCATGATTGATGGTTAACGCATTAATCGAAAGATACAGATCAAACAGATTTACTATGGTTAATAACTTGTCAAAGATGACAATTTTTTGCTCAAATTAAGTTTGGCATATAGAACAAATAATTGTCTGACAGACAGCACATAAAACGCCAACATTTGGCATACAGTACTGCTACTGCGCTATTACTACTACTCTGATCAAAACAGAGAGTAGACATGAAACAGCCACCTGTTTGCTTCCTTCTTAACTTCACTTTTGCTTCTTGGGCATCCTGTAACCACCAATTCCAGGGTCACCTGCTCCGAGGGCTTGAACTGGTCGGCCTTGAGCTTCTCCACTTCACTGGCGAACACGGCCTCGGCCGCCTGGGTGGAGTCGACACAGTTTGCCTGGCCAAAGAAAAGAGCAATGTCAGCTCAAATGGCAACTACGAAGATTTATCAGGGATGTGTTTCTTGCAGATGACAACTATACTCTAGGGTTTCCTGCCCTTTATACATGTCACTTGGGATACTTATAAATTCTCTTAGGGGAACAATAAAACAGATAGAGAAGGTTAGTGCAGGGTAACTCCTAAGAAGCTTCCAGAAAGGAGAACTCCACGTCATAAACAAATTAGATTAATTGACGCTTGGTATTTCATTTATTGAAACATGGAACTTGTCAGCCAGATGCAGAGCCGTGACGGTCAGCCGCTGCGCTCAAGGCCACGAAGGACCAAGTTATTCAGTGTCGGTGGAGGAGCCAATCTAATGGAAACGGAGCAGGAGTCTCCAGGTCTCGCTTCAATGGTGCAAAGGTATTCTGAATCGCTCCGTCTCCGTGAAATTGGAAGCACTCTAAAACTGGAATCCATCTGCGAGAATCGAGCAGACTTTCACTCACTTAGATGCAGACGGAATGTATCCTGACGCACAAGAAATTTGAGGAAGTAAATCACCACCCGGCAGCAATGGAGAAGGCAAAAATCACCACCTGACGGCAATTTCAGATTTCAAGCGATTTGCATCTTGCTGCAAATACATATGGATTTAAGCGTTTGTTCAGTTTTGAGGTGAGCGTACCTTCAGTTTTGAGTGCTCAAAAAACAACTGTCACAAAGCTTCTGAATGCAGACAGAAATTAATCGCAACAACAGAAATTCAAACCAGGAACTGAACCATGAAGTTCCCGCAGCTTTCTCTAGATCGGCAACAAAGAGGGTAGATCTACAAACTGCTGAGCAAAACAAACTTGCTATCGGGAATAAAAAACTAACTGATGTTCTCACAAGAAATGCATCAATTTGTCACAGGAATTAACAACACACACACACACACACACACACACACACACACACACACACACACACACACACACACAAACACACCCACACCCACACCCACACACACACACACACACACACACACACATCTGTGAAGAGAGCAACATATATTCGCCCGAGTTCACAGGCAATGGGTTTTTGTCACCCAGGAATTCAGTGATGAAGTGCTAAAAAATGATCCCTGCCGGGTTGCAGAGCTCATGAAGCAACTTGTCGTTGATGATGTGCATGATCAGCCTCGACAATTGAGATGTTGCAGGTCCATTGCGTCCTTGACAGAGCAATCTGAGTCTTGAGATTTGATTAGGTAAACCACTTCTGAAGATTTCAGCGCCTAGGCACGCTTTTCTGGAAAAACGATACACAGGGCTTTAAGGTTGTACATCTTTAACCTGAAATGAATGGATAATCACATACTTTGGCTTAAGATTGTTTCAGAACAAAAGCAGACTATCACTGAGCAAGCCGGTGAAACAGAGAAGAAATGATGTCTATCAAGAGGCATGCGAAATTATCATCGATCTTGACATCAATCAGAGATAGAGCTAGTTGACTGTAGGCTGAACTTGTTCTTTGCTCGCTACAACAGAGAGATGCATGCATGGTCGAGTTGATACAGTTTGCCTGATCAAAGTAATGAAATGTCAGCTCAAATGACAACTTCAGATTACCGTGAATAAAGCTTTATACCTCTTGACCAAGTTCCACAATGTAGTGCTTATAAATTGTTTGACAAGTCAAACTTTGACCAAGTTCATAGAGAAAAATATTTAATCTACAATATGAAATATATAAAATATGAGACTAAATTTTATGATGAATCAAATAATATATGCTTGACATTCTAGATGTAAATGTTTTTCTCCACAAACTTGGCCAAAGTTTATGTGGGTTGACTTTTATAAAAATCTATATGCACTACATTATGGAATGGAGGGAGTGTTAACCAACAGGCTGGCATTTTTTTCTATGTTGATGAATCATTACTCTCTGGTAATACATAGTACAAAATAAATTTCACAACACAAGAAAGGCAGAGTAATGTTACGGGGCTATGCACAGCGAACGATGCCGCACTTTTTTTTTTGAACGGTCACCGGGGGGGGGGGGGGGGGAGCCTCCCCACCTGAATATATTACCACTCAAAAGTCGAGTCGAGAATTACAACATAGTTCGGTTACAACGTCAGCTTTTAGTGTACAGCTGAAGAGAGGAAGTGAAGCCATTGCCTAGCAGAGATATTATCTTCTTTCTTTTTGAACCGAAAAACCCATAGAGAGAAATCAGCAACAATGTTTCGTATCGTGGTTCTGTGGGAGTGATCTTCGTTTCTGAACACGAGAGCGTTTCTCGAGTCCCATAGCTTCCAGGAGATCGTCAGAGCCACTGATGGCCAGATGTTGGGGTTGAGGCCCTGAGGCGTTGGGTGTTGGAGGAGAGCAGCAATGGAGGTTGGAGCCGGCAGTCCCAAAGAGGACCAGACCTGTGAAGCATAAGAACAGTTGGAGATGAGGTGGAGGGCATCTTCATGTGGGTCTTGACAGCGCGGGCATGCAGCAGATTGGGCAATGTTTTTGTGAAACATGTTAGCCTTCGTGTTGAGCCGATCACGGAGAAGGAGCCATGCGAAGATCTTGACCTTGATCGGGACCTTGGAAGCCCAGACAAGGTCATGGTGAGGGTCGGTGTAATCTTCTGCAACAATGGAGGAGTAGGCGTTCTTGGCAGAGAACGGTAGTCCATGGGTGAGGGATCGTTCGTCAGGTTGGTCAGCCTGCTGGAAATCCTGCAACAACAACAGCACACAATCCAACTCGCGAGCAGTAGCATTAGATAGACGGTTCCGTAGGTTCGCTAATAATCTGGTTTGCCAAACAGTAGCCACTAAAACCTTGTCATCAATGGAGTGTGAGAAGAGGTTTGGGAAAACTTTTTGGAGAGGTGACTGAAGTAGCCATTTATCAAGCCAGAAGAAGGTGGAGAGACCATTGTAGGTGATTAAAAATGAGTGCTCAATTAGCAGTGGCAAGTTGTTGTTGATAATTTTCCAGAGAAAGGAGGGTCTTGAGGTTTTTGCAGCAATGCCAAGAGGGTATTGGTGGTGATGCCACTGGGTCCAAGGGATGTTTGGTTGTTGTAGAATTTTGGAAGAGAATTTCATAAGCAAGCAACGGTTCTGAACTTCAAGATTTTTAATGCCTAGACCACCAGTATGTTTAGGTTTGCAAACGTTTTTCCACGCGACTAGGCAGCTCGCCCCAGTGCAAGTTGCCTCGTTAGACCAGAAGAGCGCCCTCCGAATGGCGTCGAGCTTGGCTATGATCGACTTAGGTAGTCGGAAGACTGACATGAAATAAACTGTTAAGGAGTCGAGGACCGTAGTCAGCAGGGTGAGAAATGCACCGCGTGAGAGTAGGCGGGCCACCCAACCAAATAGAAATTTCCGAAAGCTGTCTATGATCGGGTCGAAAGCTGTGAGAGGCAGTTTGGTGGGGGAGAGGGGTAGACCTAGATAAACCAGCGGAAAGGAGGATAAGGAACATCCAATAGCTGCGGCGATGTTGTTTTGAGTGGATGGGACGATGGCTATGGTGAGGAGAGCCGTTTTTTGAAAGTTGATGACTAGCCCCGTTGCCAGGGCGAAATCGTGGAGGGTGTTTTTGAGAATAATGGTGGCGGCGTCGCTAGCAGCAGCAATAATCAGGGTATCATCAGCGTATTGAAGTGTCACGGGTGGTTCATTTGGTTGTAGCGGGTGGCAAAGAACATTGGTTTGGAAGGCGTTGGCGATTAATCTTTGCAGGACGTCAGCCGCTATGATGAATAAGTATGGCGAGAAGGGGTCACCTTGGCGAAGGCCACATCTACATTGGATCCAGGACCCCGGAACGCCGTTTAACAGAATAGCTGTTTTCCCAGTGAGAAGGATGTTTTGGACCCATGAGCAGAAGATGGGAGGAAAACCGCGGGCTTGTAGGATTTGAATGAGGGAGGACCAGCATATGGAGTCAAAGGCTTTCCAAAAGTCGAGTTTGAAGACCATGGTCGGAGCTTTGCGTGTGTGGCACGCACTCAGGATATCAGCAGCATAGATGAAATTTTCAGCAATGTTACGTCCATGAAGGAAGCCAGTCTGATCATAATGAATGAGCAGTGGGATGAGAGGTTTAACTCTAGTTGTGAGGACTTTGGCAACGGCTTTTGGCGTGCAGTTTTGGAGAGAGATGGGTCTGAACGCGTCAGGAGATGTTGGCGCCTGTGTTTTTGGAAGGAGTACCATGAAAGCACGGTTGAAGCGGTCAAGAGAAACGGTTTGATCGTGGAAGGCAGAGAAAAATGTTAGGATTGGTTGTTTGATATCATTCCAGAATTTTCTGAAGAAGATGGGTCCAAAGCCGTCAGGTCCAGGACTAGCGTTGGCGTTCATGGAGAGGAAAGCTTGGTGGATTTCGTCATGGGAGAAAGGTTGTGCAAGATCACGGAGTTGGGGGAGGGGAGACGGATATAGTTGTAGGAGATGGAAATTGCAAGTTGCATTTTTTGTTGTCCCGATTAGTTGTTGGAATAAATTTTTTAAGATGTCAGCTATATGTTCGTGCAGGAAAACCTCAGAAGAGTTGTGTATAAGCATAGGAATTTTGTTTGATCGTGATCGTTGAGTAGCCGAGGCGTGGAAGAAACGAGTGTTCTCATCCCCGTCAATGGCGACCCTGATCTTACCCCTCTGTTTCCAGAAAGCGATTTTTTGTTTGATGGTACGTTGTAACAGGTTAGAGAGCGTGAGCCTCAGTTTTAGTTCGAGCAGGAAAAGAGGAGCGAATTCCTCATTTAGGTCAAGGGCCTGGATAGCCAGTTTACAATTTGTTTCCCTTTGTAGATGGGCTGCAGTGTCTTGGCCCATGATTTTAGGGCCGATCGAGTAGCTTTAATGCTTTGAGCGAGAGCGGCAGCAGGATCTGTGAGAAGCCCACTATGGCGCAGTGGATTGGGCTGCCAACAGTCGCGCACTATGTTTGTACAGGCTGGGAGTGAGGTCCAGAAGCGTTCAAATCGAAAAAGCCGGGAAGATGGGACGGACGTGGATACAGAGACGAGGAGTGGAACGTGATCAGAAACAAATCTAGTGAGTGAGGTGAGGTGTGAGTTTGGGAAAAGAGCATCCCAAGATAGGTTGATTAGCACCCTATCTAGACGAATTAGCATAGGGGACAGTCTTTTATTGGACCAAGTAAATTCTCTGTCAAGGAGTGGGAGCTCTAAGAGTGCAAGTTAATCAATGGTGTCATTGAAGGCGTCAACCTCCGGTCGTTGGAAGTTGTTGTTGTTGCGTTCATTGGGGAAGCGAGTAAGGTTAAAGTCACCGATTAGGAGCCAGGGGGATTGTGATGGTGGTTCGATCTGTTTGAGTTCGTCAAGGAAAACTAGTTTTAGATCTCTTTGCGAGGGGGCGTAGACGTTTGTGATGAAGATTTTGTGTGGCAATGCAAGACATGATAAAGTTAATGTAGATGTAAAACGCCTATGTTGACAATTGAGGAGCGAGAAGCAGCGTGAGTTAGTGGCCGAAAGGATGCCGCCCGCGGATCCGATTGCGTCGAGGTGATTGTTAGAGTCAAGGAAGCGTGGCAAGATCGATCGTAGTTTGATTGTATCTAGTTTTTGTAATTTGGTTTCTTGAAGAAGGGCTATAGATGGACGCAAGAGATTGATTTCAGGGAACACGTTGGCACACTTATTGTTATCTCCTAAACCGCGAACATTCCAGGACACGATAGAGTAGGTAGTGTGTTTCATAATGAAAACATAAACTGGCACCTTACATAGGGGTAGTGACCTGTCATACAACCATTACGGGTCAAGATACAGTACGACAAACTGACAGAGGTAGGCGTGAGCACCATTACAACTAGATTCATCCTGACATAGCAACTAAGGGGCGGTGCGAGGCATCGGATACATGGCCAGCATTGGCCGCCACACGAGTGGCCGCATAGAAGAGAGCAGACCATGGCGATCCCAAGCCACCGGATCCCGAAGCGATGTCCGTCACCATCTCCGGCGTGGTGCCGCAGGCAGCAGCAACGGCAGCAAGGTCCCCAGGCGAGGCAGGACCGTGGGCCGAGCCATCGATGAGCCCAGAGTCATCACAGAGACGAGCGTCGATCAGGGCATCGAAGAGATCTTTCGAAGCAGCAGATAGGTCAAGCTTCTTTGCCTTGGAGTGCATGGCCTTGGTGGTCATAGAAGAGTAGACAGGCGGCTCGATTTCGGCCAGCCGAGCGCTGCGCCTGGCCTTGATGCCGGAGTCGGCAGCCATTTTGGCGCGCCTGCTAATGCGCCTGGCAAGGCACTCATGCATAGGCTCCGGAGGCAGGTCGAAAGGCTGGTCTATAGGAACCACAGGCAAGGCGAGCGCCGGAGGGGCAGGTGGGGAGGGTGGAGGAGACAGTGTAGGTGGCAGCAGAGGAGGAGAGGGTGGAGCTGGCAGTGTGAGCAGGGGGCGTGCATGGCACGGACGAGCAAGCACCTTGTCTGGAGAGGGAGAGCGAGTGGGAGGAGCCCATGGGGCATGGACAAGCATGGCGACAGGCATGCCGTCAGCCATGACAGCAAGGATCGGGATGCCTTCGAGAGGCCTGGCAGCAGTGGGGGATGGAGGAGGGCCCGAGGGCGACTCCGGCGTGCATGCAAATGGGGACATGGCCGTGGCAATGTTTCTGATCTGCGTAATGGTGGAGGGTGAGAGGCGAGGGTTTGATATCAGGGAGGAGAGGGAGCCGTCGTCGTCGTCTCCGTCCTCAGAGGAGAAGGGCGATGCCCCAGAGCCATGATGGAAGAGCGCGCGGCTCTCCAGTTTGACAACGACGACGTCGTTGTCAGGAAGGCGAACCATGAGGCAAGAGGGGAGGACGAAATCGCGGGCAACCATAACAAGAGCGCGAACGCTAGAGTGGTCGCCCTGGAAACAGTGCTGGTCGGCGGAGAAAAAATCACCAAGATGAGAGAATAAGTACTCTGCCCCGTCCAGGTGCCAGAGCTCGTCAGGGTAGTCAAACGCCTTAATCTCAGCCATGTGGATGAAGATGGATGTGGATCTGTTGTCAGCGTGCTCAGGCCGTTCGAAAAGGAGGGCATTGCCCAGGTGGTGGATCGGCCCATGGCCAGTGACCGCGAGGCGCTCCTCTGCGTTGGCAAAGGAGAGGCGCCCGGCGCCACGCGCGGAGGAGGTGAGGCCGAACGTGGGGTTGTTGCGGTGGTGAGCGATGGCCTGACGTATGAACCTGAACGGGTTGTGCATGGGAGTGGCGAGGTGCACGTAGGCTAGGTTGTCAACTTGGCGGACGAGGCAGCTTGGAGGGACGAGGAGCGGGATGTGTGGTGTCGAGAGGGAGAAGCATGAGGCTGCAGTGGGAATGGTAGCTGGGGAGGGGGGAGGAGGAGGAGCGAAGGACGGCGCCGGAGGAGAGGAGGAGGAGGTGCGCGGGCCGAAGATGAGCGGGAGACGGAAGGGAGGCAGATCGTTGGTGAGGACGCAGTGGGAGCCGAACCAGATTGGCGCGTCGTCGGAGCGCGTGGAGCCGGCAGACGAGCCGCAGGCGGTGTGGGTGCCCGTCGTATGCGCCATTGAGCTGCAAGGCGGGCGCACAAAGGCAGGGTTAAAACGCGGAGTAGGGGCATGGGAGGGAAGAACGGGAGGAAGCGGATGGCTTTGCACCTGAAACTCCGGTGGCCGGAGCACCAGCAGCGAGAGCAACGGACGGGGTCATGGCAATCGGCGATAGTGTGGTCACTAGCAAGGCAACGAAAGCATCTAGTCTTCTTCTTGCGGCTGTAATGGTGGTGGATGTGTTTGAGGCTGGCCATCTGGGGAGGAGGGGATTTATAGTCTGGAGCGGTCGATGGATGGGGGAGGGGGGATGCAGAGGCCTGAAGCGGGGAGCTGAGCAAAACCTCCCGGTAGCTGCGCGGGTCTTGCAGCGGCGTGGAGACCGAAGAGCGCAGAGGGCGGGTAGCAGTGGCAGGGGCGTGGCATAGGTTAATGCCGATCTCGGGATGGAGCTGAGGGGACTGGGCGGAGAGTAGGCTGACGGAGGTAGGGGAGGCAGGTGGTGGAGTAGACGTGATGATGGGCGCATGCGTGTGCATGCATGTGTTGGTTTTATCATGCGGTGAGGTCGAGTGGGAGGGGGTTAGTGGGACCCGCGAATCAGTGACTGTAGGGTATGTTATGTAGTGCGAATTGACACCTAGGGGATCGAGCAGGCCCAGCGGCCGACCGGAGGGCGGCTAGGGCGACGCCGGTGGGCCGGATGCGTCAGTGGACTGTGATGTGAGGCGTGGGAGCGGGTCGTCCATGACCGGATTATTTAACCAACTAGGCTGGTCGATGGAGGGTACAGTGTAGCCGTCTACACCGTCTTGTTTTCTTTCTGGAGAAAGGATGCGGGGAGACGCGACAGGGGAGGCCGATCCAGATGAGTGGCACACGTGTCCCAGACCATCGAGTGCAATGCAGTCAACCGAGGCAGCAGCAGGGGAATCCACGCATGGAACAGTGTGGTGTATCTTGGTGGACAGGTGAGAGAGATCTTGCGGTAGTAGTTTAGTTGACGGGTGCGGTCCAAGCAAGGACGTGGGGTGAGAGGGCAGGGTGGGTTCGGATGGGTCAATTGAGTCTGGTTCAAACACGATAGGCAGAGGTACCGATTGCACTATTTGAGATGCTTGGTCAAACGAGTCAAATAGTTAAAGCTCAAAATTTGAAAAAAAGGATGGGCGCGCAACGGAGAACTTCGGCTCTAACCTTGACCGAGTACACATGCACTAAAAACAAGTTCGGAGCGAGCGTGACCGCTTGGAAAACACGTTGGAACAAAAAGTGGTGGTCTAAAGCATTATTAATCAGAGTTACATTAGCGCAAACTGACTTAGAACAGAAAACAATCCATATGGGAGTGGTCGGTTTGTGGGTTAGACATGTGGTAGGTGTTGTGGCAAGACAGTGGTACTTAGAGAAAATCAGCTTATTGAACGAGATGCCAGGTCGGAACGGTCGTACCTTTGCATGCAATCGCTGTGGTGTGGGTGCTGCAGAAGTCGCAGTAGAGCCAGCGGGCAGCCGACCATTGGCGGAAGAGGGACCCACCTGCATGGAGGAAATGCACAGAGAGGAGCGTGGTGTGTCATCGAGGGCGAGGCAAGGTGGCGCCGGCGATGCACGGGGCGGCGAAGATGCCAGCGCAGGCAGCGCGGCTGGCAGGGCATGAGGAGCCACGTTGATGGTGGCGAACAGGCGAGGAGCCACAATCGGGAGCAGGCGGCCATGAGCGTGGCGACGTGGTGGGAGGAGACCGGCACGGCGAACGCAGCGTTGGAGAGGCGTTCGACGACGATAGAACGCGCAGCTCCACCAAAGCGGAAGGAGAGAAGAGTGGCCACAAGTGTTACATCAACCGTGAAGTCAGCTTTATGGACGAAGAAGATGATTGTGGTGGGCGAGGGCGGAGCAGTTGGCGTCACGAAAACTTTGGATGAGAACAGCTCAAGGATATTGCGCGCGAAGTCGACGCCGGGTGAGGGGAAGAAGCCAAGCTGAGAGCGCAGGAATGCGTCGGCATGGCCGAAGCGGTCACCAATGTCAAGGTGCTTCTTTTGGTGGATGGATGGCTGGTGGGTGCATGTGGGTCGCGGTGGAAATGGCAGAAACTGGATGGAGTGAGTTGTGGCGATGAGAATGGGTTCGTCGAGGAGAGCTTGAACGATGCGCATTTCAGAGACAGAGATGCGGAAGAATTGATCGTAGAGGCGGTTCACCTGGAAGGCGGGGGCATTGCCGCCCAGGCAGGCTTGCATGAGGACGGCCACAAGGTCTTCGTCAAGGTCGAGCGAAGAATGGTGGACATGCACGGAGAGGAAGCATGGAGGTTCATGGCGGCGCAGGTTGATATGCTTGGAGAGACACCTCCATACTTGCGCCTGGAAGTCGTCCCCCATAGCGTCGCCGACGCCGAGCGCGGCGCGCAAGGCCTTGGCGGTGGGGGAGTCCTTCCATCTAAGGGGGTCATGGAAGGTGGCCGTCGACGGAGGCGGGGGGACGGTGGTGGTGGGTGGGGCTGGGTCACCGGAGGGGAGCAGGAGGAGAGGGGAGAGGGGAGACATCCCTCTGCTTGTAAGTTATGTATTTACTACTTCTAACGATGCCCCACTTCATTTGCTAGAGTACAAACATACAGGCACCAATACAGTACAGTACACCAAATATAGAGATGTAGTGCAAACATACAAATTACATGCTAGATACAATTTTCCAAGTGTGTCATGTTTTAAGTATGTGAGTTTGCGCGAAACCGAAGACCAAAATGTCTGCTGCAGTTCATCCGATTTTACCCTGGAAGCAAAGTTTAAATAGTGGTTTTGATAATAACAACTGAACATTTCCCCCTGGAAACAAGTTTAATAGCTGAAGATTACGGACGTTAGTGTTGGCTATGGGATACGACGTGGTTTGTGACTGCTCACACTTGTTTCTTTGTTCTAAATGTCCATCATGCACACCAGTGAATTTTATACTACATACACTTGTTATTCTGTACTGGCTTCAGTTCCTCGGCACAAAAAATTCTTATTTTTCTGAATGAAACAGTCTGAGACATGAAACATACACTTATTTTCTTCTTAATTTCACTTTCACCTTCTGGGCATCCTGTAACCACCAAAGATGTAGGCGTGGTCGCACTCAAAGGGCTTGGACTGGCCAGCCTCGTGCTTCTAACTTCGCTGGCAAACACAGCCTCGGCGGGCGTGGTCGAGTCGATACCGTTTGCCACACCAAAATAAAGAAACGTCAGTTCAAATGGAAGCTTCAGATTTACATGAATAAGTCTACAAGCACTTATGGTGAACAGAGCTTTCTTCCTCTTGCCTGGAGAGATATCTTACAAACAAATATGTTCTCATACTAACCAACAGGAGCCTTTTTTTTCCTACGCAAATGAATTATCACTCTCTGGGAATAGATGGTACAAAGCAAACCAAACAACATGAAAAAGGCAGATTGCAGTTATAGGACTGTATATTTTTTTCTCCGGCTTAAACAATCCAGCAAAACATATGCATACACTTCATTTGTTAAAGTACAGACATAGAAATACCAATGCAATACAGTACAAACGTCCAGCCAAGGCTCATTTACGGGTACAAATAGAGATATGGTTCAAACATACAAATAACAATACAATACAATGCAGACATCCAGCCAAGGCTCATTTAGGGCTACAAATAGGGATGTGGTGCGAAGATACAAACAATTCGCTTGTCGTGGAGTTGGGCACTTCATGGTGCACCGTCTTGAGTTAGAGCCCACCTTACAGCCACTTGCACATAAACCATGTCGTACATCATATCAACAAACTGGAAGAAGGCTGCCCTCCATGTTCTCTTCATCAACATGGTGCAGAAAACTGTCCACAGACCCACCACAAATCCAATGCTCATGGCAAGATAAACAGATGGCATATGATCTATATCTTTGAGGCCACTTTGCTCTGCATCATGCATTGAGCAGTTCCTGCCAACAGGATCTCCACAAAGACCAGGGTTACCGATGTAGATAAACATCTGGTTGTCAAGAGCTTGTAGCTGTTGGCCGGATGGTATTGGACCGGACAGATTGTTGTATGACAAGTTCAAGTGGCTCAAATAAGTTAAAGCTGACAAACTTGATGGTATTGCACCAGAAAATTCATTGAAGGACAGGTCAAGTGAGTCCAGCTGCCTTAAATCACCAATTTGGTTTGGGATTGCTCCTGTGAGTTGATTATTTGACAAGTTCAGATTGGTAAGCCCAATGAGTAAAGTTATCTCCTCTGGAATCTGTCCCGCCAACCTATTACTTGACAAATCAAGAATTACCAGTAGCTTGTAGATCGCAAAGGTGTAGTCACGCTTTTGATCCTTCATGATTATTTGGATGCTATCTTCGTAGAAGTTATAGTTCGTGTCCTGTGACACCACTGCCCTCATTGCCTTCAAGTTTGACAAAGACCATGGTATGCTTCCTGATATGTTGTTATGTGCTATGTCCAAATAATGAAGACGGTGAAGGGAAGTGAGACTCTTAGGAATATGACCACTGAACATATTGGATCTTACTCTTAATATTCTCAACTGTGGGATTTTTTCTGGCAACCACTCTGGCAATCCTCCAAATAACCTATTGTAAGAAAGGTCAAGGAACATCAATTGTGATGACCTTGCAAGAAATTTAGGGAATTGACCGGTCAGATTGTTGTTATTTAGGGCTAAGCTGAACATGTTCCAACCAAACAGATTTGTAGAGTTTGCATCAGATTCCTTCCAACACTGCATAATATCTCCTTCTAAATGGTTTCCTGATAGGTCTAACCTTAACAGACTAGTCAATTGGCATATAGATGAAGGGATGGTGCCTGTGAATTGATTATTTGCAAGCATCAAATCTTCGAGTGCAGGAGCATTTAGCTCTGATGGCAATGGCCCAGATAAAGAGTTTGAAGATAGGTCCAGTTGGCTTATATGTATAGGCAAGTGTGGAACTTGACCTGTCAACTTATTCGACCCCAGATGTATATACTCAGCTGACATGTGTTGTAGATTTGTCGGTAATGAGCCACACAATTTGTTTCCTGATGCTTGCAAGGTTGAAGCTTGGGAAAATGTCATCCAAAACCAATCAGGAATAACATCGTCCAGATTTGCATCACTAAGAACAAGAACATCAATATCAGTTTGCCATTTAAGCCACTCCGGAAAAATGGGTCCTAGTTGGCATGATTGAAACTTCGCAACCTTCAATCTAAATGGAGGAACCCATTTTTGGTTGATAGCTATCGCAGAGTTGTACGAGAAGTCCAGATACTCTAAATTCAATAGGCCTGCAAAATGCTCCTCCACGAGCACTCTATCTAATTTATTATGGGCAAGGTCCAAATGCTTTAAATTACCTAAACTTGCAAAATGATCTTTCAAGATAAAATCACTGAAGTTATTATAGCTGAGGTCCAAATGCTCCAAATTACCTAAACCTACAAAATGTTCATTGAAGAGCACACCACTGAATTTGTTGTACTTGAGGTCCAAATGCTTTAAGTTGCCTAAACTTGCAAATTGTTCTTTCCAGAGCACACCATTGAAGTTATTGTGCCCGAGGTCCAATACCACTATTTTTTCTAAGCTTGCAAATTGTTCTTTCAAGAGCACACCGCTGAAGTTATTGTGGCTGAGGTCCAATAACTCTAATTTTTCTAAGCTTGCAAATTGTTCTTTCAAGAACACACCGCTGAAGTTATTGTAGCTGAGGGCTAGCCTTTTCAAATTCCTTAGTGTTCCAAATCCTACAGGCAGAGGGCCAGTCAATTTGTTTCTAGATGCCTGAAGAACACTAAGATTGGTCATGTTACCAATCCAAATGGGTAGATTCCCGGTCATATTTGCACCCCGCACCGAAAATTCTTGCAGTGTATTCCATGAGCACTTTGGCAATCGCTCCATGAACTCTTCTATGTTTGAATCTATGTTGTTATTGCTGAACATCATTTTTTTCAAACTGCACAAATTTTTCAATTTTTCTGGTATCAAACCCACGAGCTGATTCCGACTTAAATCTATGACTTGAAGGGATGTCATGTTTGCCAAATCACTAGGAATGGACCCTACCCATTCTGAATATGAGAGGAAAAGCTCCTTAAGGCCTATGAGATTCCAAAACCACGCGTGCTTGAGTGAAGTACGGAAGGTGTTCTCAGATATATCAAGGACTTCGAGATGTGTGAGATTGGAAAGTGATACACTAGCAAACATGGTACTATTTAGTCCACACATGGACATGTGAAGCACTTTAAGAGAAGGAAGCATGTTAACCCTCTGAAACGAATCCTTCGCAGAACTAAGATGCACCCCGCTCATGTCAAGATGGCTCAACAAAGAGAGATGTGGCAACCATGCAAGATCCACATCAGGATAATAATTCCAACTCACATCAAGATATTGCAACTTTGAGAGATTGCCAAATTGGGAAGGTATTCTGAAGCTGTTAGAGGATATATCAAGGACCTCGAGATGTGTGAGGTTGGACATTAATATACTAGCAGACACGGTACCACTGAGTCCACAGTCAGACAAGCGAAGCACTTTAAGAGAAGGAAGCATATTAACCCTCTGAAACCAATCCCTCGCAGAACCAAGATCCACATAACTCATGTCAATATGCCTCAACAAAGAGAGACGTGGCAACCATGCAAGATCCACTATGTAAGACCTATTAACATAATAATCATAATTCCAACTGAGATCAAGATATTGCAACTTTGAGAGATTGCCAAGTTGGGAAGGTATTATCCCACTGAATCCTGCCGAGGAGAGGTTGAGATACCTTAGGTTCTTGAGAGAAGCCAAGAACACAGGGATGCTTGTGCCGTTGAAGTCATTCCAGCTCAGATCAAGATAGCTCAGGTGTTGGAAAGTAGCCAAAGAAGAGCTCATCTCGCCGGCCGACAAGCTCAATGATCTGCTCTTGTTCGGGTAGCCGTAGTCGTACATGTAGTAGCCCATGTCGTACATGTCATCGTTTATGTCATACATGTCATGGTTTATGTCGTACATGTAGTCCTGCATGTCGATGTTGCGGAGGTCGAGCTTGATGAGATGGCCCGTTTTGTTGCTGCAATGGACTCCCTTCCATTGGCAACAATCCTCACCCTGCCATGACGAGAGATGGCCAGCAGGGTCCAGGAGGCTTGCCTTGAAGGACAGAAGCGCATCTCGCTCGCTGCCGATGCAGGCTCCCAACCCACTCGCTTGGCCATGGGAAGTGGATGCTGCTTGGAAGATCAATAGACAAAGCAGTAGTGCAGCTCCTCGGATGAGAAGCATGAGCTTAGTCATATTGGTCAGAATGGCAGATGGAAAGGGGAATGGATGACAGAGCAGCTTGTCTCTATCCCGGTTCCACCACAACTGCAATATAGGAGTATGGTCTACAAGTCACGTCGGGTGTGGCTAGAACTTGTTGATTGGGACAGCCGACCATGCACAACACGGCAGAAGTTGGAGCTGAAATTTCTACCCAGGATTCGCTCTGTAAACATTGTGGGTCAGGTCACACATCCAGCGCTGAAGTCTAGAGAGTTTTTTCGGTGTTGGCAACCCCTCCCTAACACCCTGAAATACACAAATTTAGATGTATAAATACAAAGACTAGTAGCTCTCAGTAGTCAGTACTCAACAAATCAGCAAAATGAATCAAAAGGTCAATTTCAGAAAAATCATCAGAATTTTACCAACCACTCCCGTTGTATGGTCTAGAAGCAAAGCTAGTCCACGTCTTGGTCTTTGTCATGTTGTATGCATACTTGTCTAATACTGAAGTTTTCTTTTTTGCGGGTACTCTAATACTGAAGTTAACACGTGTAAAGCAATTGAACAAGCAAAGGAGTAGTGCAGATAACGTGGAGAGTGTTAGGATTAATTAACACGTGTTAATTATGTAGTATAATAGCAGAGAGAAGTTCGCAGTCGACATCATGGTCTTGCACTGCATGCATACCTTTCTTCTAGTCAAGTCGAGTTATGGCCGAATGATTTGGACAATCGACCGAGCCGAGCACGGCACGGCAGGCGAGCACGTCCACTGGTGAGGCACACATCATAGCAATTTTCTCCTTAGTAATCTAGCGACGAGTCTGAATTGAATTGATCTGAATATTCCACGAAATAGAAAGCGAACCTGCGGGGAAAGTGGACGATGAGGCGCTTGAGATCGTCGGCGGCGTCGAGGAGGGCCGGGACGGAGGCTTGGTAGTCCTAGAGGGGTTGCGGCGGCGTGCATGATGTTCAAACAGTTTACTGTAACCCCATGATGGCCAAACAGATAACTGTGCAAAAGATGAGCATTTCCTGCTCAAATCAGGTTTAACGTAAACCGATCAATTCTCTTACAGGCCACAAGCGGCTACCTGTAGACTTGCTTTTCCTTTTCCTTTGTTTCATTCTTGCTGGACGGTGTACTAGCTTGGTTTGGCTGGATCACCTGTCAAACATGATGATATGGTTGCGTTCATATGTACAAGGTGTGTACAGGAAGCAAGATCACGTCCGGAGGAGTAGTTAGTTGGCTAAGTACTTTGTATTCTTATCTCCTCTTATCTCTAGTTTTCCTCCTTTACAAGATGTATCTATCTCAACAACATGTATGCGTATTTGGGTTCGCAACCCCTCTATTTAACACGCATCACGTCGGCCAGGAAGGCTAAGACGTTTACCCCAAGTCGCACATGGTATACAGAGCCTTCTTCTTCCACTAAAACCCTAGCCTATCCATCTCCATCAAGTGCGCAGCCATGTCTTCCTCCTCCACCTCCTTCTTGTCGCCGCTCAACGGTGGAGCCCCGGAGAAGCTATCCCGCACCAATTACGTCTTGTGGCGGACCCAGATAACGCTGCAGCTGCGGGGCGCCGGCTTCTTCCACTACGTCGACGGCACGGCGACTGAGCCGGTCAAAGTCCTCACCAGCAAGGACGCCGCCGGCAAGGAGACCACTGGGCCGAATCCCCTTCATCCACTTTGGGTGAGGGAGGACCAGGAGGTCCTCGGATACCTGCTCCAAAACCTCTCCAAGGAGGTGCTCGTTACGGTGACCACGATCACCACGGCGCACGAACTGTGGGTGGCACTGGCGAGCATGTTCTCATCGCAGTCACTCAGCCGCGTCAACAACATCCGTACAGCACTGATCAATGCGCAGAAGGGAAACCAATCGGTGGCCTCTTTCTTCGCCGCCATGAGAGGACTCGCCGATGAACTCGCCGCGGCGGGCAAACCCATCCAGGACGACGAGCTCATGTCCTACATCATCCACGGGCTAGACCAAGATTATCAGCCCCTTGTCTCCGCACTGGAAGCTCGCGTCACCCCGGTAACTCTTGATGAACTTTTCACTATGCTCAGTAACTTTGATCAACGCATGGCGCAGTACCAAGGCTCCGGTGGTGGCTTCAAATCATTGGCCAACTCTACGTTCAGAGGCCGCGGTGGTGGCTCTCGCTCGCGCTCATCTCCCCGTGGCAAGGGGAGGTTCGGCTCCGGTGGTGGTGGCTACTCCAACAACTCACGTGGTGGCGGCCGCTTGGGAAACTCCAAAGGGCGCCGCGGTGGTGGCAGTAGCGGCTCGAACAGATGACGCCCGGAGTTGCCTCGCTGCCAAATCTGTGGCAAGCCTGGCCATACAGGAAGGACTGTTGGTACCGCTACGAAGAAGATGATGGTGACTCCTCGCAAGATCAAGAGAAAGTTGCTGCTGCGGCCGATGGCTCCTATGGAGTTGACACAAATTGATATGTTGACAGCGGCGCCACCAACCACATCACCAACGAGCTAGAGAAAGTCACCATGAAGGAGAAATATCGTGGCAAGGATCAAATTCACACGGCCAATGGTGAAGGTATGGGCATACGTCACATTGGTCACTCAATTTTTAATACCCCTAGTCGTAAAATTCATCTCAAAAGAATCTTGCATGTTCCTAGTGCTCATAAAAATCTACTCTCTGTTCATAGAATTGCGATTGACAATCATGTTTTTCTCGAGTTTCATCCTTATTTCTTTTTGATCAAGGATCAGGCCACGAAGAAAGTTCTCTATCGAGGTAGATGTGTTCGAGGGCTCTACCCTTTGATTCCGGAGTTTAGAAGATTCAATAAACAAGCTTGTGGTGCAATCAAGCTTTCATCCACACGATGGCACGATCGTTTAGGACATGCCTCTTTTTCTTTGGTTGAAAAACTACTTAGGAAAAATAAGCTCCGTTTGTTGGTGAGCGAAACATTGAAACTATTTGTGATTCATGTCAGTGTGCTAAAAGTCATCAATTACCATACCCTATATCTACTAGTGTCTCCACCAAACCTTTGCAATTGATCTTTTCTGATGTGTGGGTGCGTGCACCCTCTTCTGTTGGTAGACACACGTATGATGTGAGTTTCATCGATGACTATAGCAAATTTTCATGGATCTATCTCCTTAAGAAAAGATCGGATGTGTTTCAAGTTTTTCACAACTTTCAAGCACTTGTTGAAAGAAAGTTTGATAGTAAGATTATTGTTGTCCAATCCGATTGGGGAGGGGAATACGAGAAACTTAATTCCTTCTTCCAAAGCATAGGCATATCTCTGAAGGAAATATGCCCTAGAGGCAATAATAAAGTTATTATTTATTTCCTTATTTCATGATAAATGTTTATTATTCATACTAGAATTGTATTAACGGGAAACATAATACATGTGTGAATACATAGACAAACATAGTGTCACTAGTATGCCTCTACTTGACTAGCTTCACTATAGAGAAAAGCCTATACACAGAATCTTAGCAGCAGCGCGGTTCAAAATAGAGCGCTGCTGCTAAGTAGTTGTAGCGCGGGTTACGTAAACTCGCTGCTGATAAAGATTTAGCAGTAGCGCGCTCGACCAGAAACGCGCTGCTACAAATATCGACCGGCGGTGTTCCCCCAACTCTAAGTAGCAGTAGCGCGGTCGCAATAACAGCGCTACTGCTAAGTACGTAGTAGTAGCGCGGTTTCCTCGAGATCGCTGCTGGTAAGTTTCAAATTGCCACAATTTTTTGTCCCAGTTAGCAGTAGCGCCTTACCGCAAAGCGCGCTGCTGCTAAGTTCTTAGCAGCAGCGCGTTTTATCTCCCGCGCTACTGCTAACCCCACCAACCCCCAACCCGTCCCTCCCCTCCCCCTTCCTTTTTTCCCTTCCCCCCTACCTCCCCCTCTCCTCTCTTCCCTCCACCACATGCTCCCACTCTCACTCTTCTTCTTCTCAATACTTCTCCCCCATTACTCTCTCTCTTCTCTATCCACCTTCTCTCTCTTCATTACTCCTACATAACTACACCACCTCCATTAATTAATGCATCTCCTTTCTCTTTTTCCTTCCCCCTCCACTAGTTGAAGTTGTCTCCTTCCAAATTAGGTAGCTAGGTAGATGTAGGATTTAGTTAAGTGACCTATTTGCCCCCTAACTAGATCTATCTTTGTCAAGAAGAGCTTTGTGCACTTTTGATCTCCCTACAACATCATCTCCGGCCATCGAGATAGAGGTGATGAAAATTTCATGCTTTTGCAAAATGGAAATGTGTTTATGTGTATGTGTGATATGTTTGTGGAAATTGTGTGTGTGGCATGAGTTGACGCCGCCAAATTGTGCTTTTGAGTTGCCTATGTTTTGCCGAAATGTCGATTTATTTCCGTTTCGGCGAATTTCGGGCAAACTCTAGATCCATATATGTCCTATTTTTAGGGAAGGTCATGCCAAATTTTTTTAATGACTTTGATGCATGCATGCATTTTTACAATCAATTTTTTTATTATTACCGTGCAGAGTTGACAATGGTCAGTGGAACGATGGTGGACAGGTGGTTGCGGTCGGCGGTGCAAGACATGAAAGAAAATAACCGGACATAGGTTTTATGTCCGTGTCGAAAATGCAAAGGAATAGTTTGGCTCGACCCCCATGACGATGGTCGTGTCGAAGCGCACCTGCTCATGACTGGTTTCATGGATGGCTATACTCGGTGGATAATTGAAGATGAGGATGACGATGTTGAGGATGCCGACGGGGCAGGCAATGATGACACGGGGCAAGACGAAGAGATGATCGGTAATGGCGGCGGGGAAGAGGCCGGACATGGCGGCGGAGAAGTGGCCGGACATGGCGGAGGAGAAGGGGCCGGACATGGCGGCGGAGAGAACGACATGGACTCCACGCAGCAGAGTTCGTCGGTACTAAGTTCAATTGTGCGGGACCCTCATGTTCAAGCATTGCTTCGCAAGGAGACGAGTATTGAGAGAGCTGCTTCTAGAGAGGAGGCTAAGCTGGAGCAACTGGTGGTAGACTCGAACACTCCATTATATGATGGTTGCAATCCTGAGGTGACCCGGTTGAGTTTCACGCTCCAACTCCTGAAGACGAAGACTAAAAACAAATGGACCGACACTAGCCTCAATGAGCATCTCAAGTACCTAAAGGATGTTCTTCCCGCGGGTAATCTATGTCCTACTAGTGTTGATGAGGCCAAGAAGATCGTGTGCCCTCTTGATCTGCCACACGTTAGATACCATGCATGCATCAACGATTGCATAATTTATCGGAAGGAGCACGCGGAAAAAACAAGCTGTCCGGTGTGCAATGCTTCTCGATACAAGAAGGCCGGGAAGAAATATCCCCAGAAAGTTGTATGGTACTTACCGATCACTCCCCATCTTCAGAGGTATTTTGTAGATCCCAAGGAAGCAAAGCTAATGCGCTGGCACGCGGAGAGGAAGAAGCCCGACGATGGAGATGATCCGAAGCTGAGACACATGAAGGATGGAAGCCAGTGGAGAGCGTTGAACAGCTTCTATCGGTATTTTGAATGTGATGCAAGGAACATCGTGCTCGGCGCGTGTACCGATGGCATGAATCCGTTTGGCAACCAGAACACCAACCATAGTACATGGCCCGTGTTTGTATGGATGTACAACCTCCCCCCTGGTTGTGCATGAAATCGAAGTACATTCACATGAGCATGCTTATTCAAGGGCCGAAACAACCAGGAAATAATATTAATTTGTATCTGGGCTACTTCAAGAGGAGTTAGACACGTTATGGAAAACACCGGCCAAGGCATGGGACGCCAGCAAAGGTGAGTATTTCAACATGAGAGCCGCGCTGATCACGACAGTGCAGGACTATCTCGGTTACGGATATGTGGCAGGCCAGGTGTGCCATGGATATTGCGGATGCACGCGGTGCAGGGATGATACAACGTCTCAGCAGCTAACGTCAAGGAAAGATGGCGGGTTTGGGAAAATCGTGTACATGGGGCATCGAAGATGGCTTGAACAGGACGACCCGTGGAGAAACCGTGGAGATCTATTCAATGGTCACGCTGAGCATCGAGGACCTCCACGTAAGCGGAGCGGTGCCGAAATCGATGAGCTGTTGAAAAACTGGAATGAGTGCCCCGCGCCGGGAAAGACGATGAGAAAGGCGCCGAAGCCGCTGCTGAAGGTATGGAAGACGAGGTCTGTGTTCTGGGACTTGGAGTACTGGCACAAACTCGATACACCTCATTGCCTTGATCAAATGCATATCTGTAAGAATGTCCTTGAGAGCTTGCTCGCAACACTGATGAACATGCCGGGTAAGACCAAGGATGGGCCGAAGGCAAGAAAAGACTTGCAAGATTTGAAAATCAGGGAAGATCTGCACATGCCACCCCGTAAAATGTCAGACGAGACAGAGATGGAGACAGAGGCACGGGAGAAGAAGGGCAAGAAATTAAAGAAAGAAGATTATTGCCCCTCCTCTTGCTTCACCTTAAGTCAGGCTGAGATCAATCAATTCTTTAAGTGCCTTACCGGAGTGAAAGTTAGTTCCGGTTACTGTGGCAAGATAAGCAGATATCTAGACACGGACAAGAAAAGGTTCAGCGGGATGAAGTCTCATGACTGTCATGTGATGATGACGCAGATACTACCTGTTGCCCTTAGAGGGATAATGGACAAGCACGTCCGTGACACGCTTATTGGTCTCTGCAACTTTTTCGACGTCATCTCTCGAAAGTCGATCAGTGTGAAGCAGCTCCAAAGGCTACAGGAAGAGATCGTTGTGATACTGAATGAGCTTGAGATGTACTTCCCGCCCGCGTTCTTCGACGTGATGGTGCATCTGTGTGTCCATATTGTGGATGACATAATAGACCTGGGGCCGTCATTCCTGCACAACATGATGTCGTTTGAGAGGATGAATGGGATCATCAAAGGATTCGTTCGTAACATGTCCAGTCCGGATGGAAGCATCGTCCAGGGCTATTTGGCACAAGAGTGCATCTCTTTCTGTGAGAATTTTCTATATGGCGCAGACCAGCCGCCTGGTGTTAGTGTTGGTTTGCCCGTTAACAAGCACGATGGGAGGCTCGAAGGAGATGGTCACTGCAACGGTCGCAGGGAACTGCACGTGGCATACTCAGATCGACGCAGCGACTTTGACAGAGCAAACTTGGTAGTGCTACAACACCTAGACGAGGTAGATCCTTTCGTGGCACTGCACAAAGAAACTATCGCAAAGAAGTATCGTGACCGGGGGGTATGCAGGACGGACGCCGAAGTTACTAGAGAGCACAACTCCACTTTCCTGCATTGGTTCAAAGAGCATATTATTGCTAATCCCTCGGAGGAGGGCTCTAAGGACGGATTGCTCATATACGCCTTAGCACATGGCCCCTCGCCCAACCTCGTAACCTATCAGGCATATGATATCAATGGATACACATTCTACACGGAGGCAAAAGATATGGACAGTGATGATCAGAACTCAGGGGTGACGATGGAATGCATGACCGGCAGCGATAACGGCACAACTGAACAATTTTATGGAAGGGTCGAGGAGATCTGGGAGCTTGACTACTCTGGACTGCACAACACGACGATGTTTCGTGTCAGATGGGCTAAGAATGTCGAAAGAGAAAGCCGGATGTTCACTACCATGACTATACCCGACGCCAAGAGCGCTACCGTGAATGCTATCGCAAAAAACGAGCCATGGGTACACGCTAATCACGTGACACAATGCTTCTTCATAACTGACCCGCGCAATCCCGGCCGTGTTGTCATGAGGAGAGGCAAAAGGAACATCATTGGAACAGATGGAGTCGCCAACGCGGAAGACTATGATCAGTACGGCAACCCAATGAGGGAAGATGACGATGATGATGAAGTATACGTCAAAAGAAGAATCAATAGTACATTACCTAAGAAAAATCGTACTCCATGGAAAAGGCAAAGTCACAATGAGGGGCTCAATTATTCTTCGACGAACAAGAAGGGAAAGAAGCTGACTCAAAAACGAAAACGTCAGCACTGAGGAAACGTATGTTATGGGTCCAATGATGTGTAATATATATATGTTCCTATTTTGTATACACACTTAGTCATTATTATGCATGGGTCCAATGATGTGTAATATATATGTTCCTATTTTGCATATATATTTAACCGTCAAATGATGCAATATATATCGCCCTCCCTTCGTTCACTGCCCTCGGGAAATAAAAGTGGGATAAAATAAAGAAAAAGAAAAAGGAAAACTGGCAGTAGCGACGGCAGTAGCAGCGCGTTTCCACAAAACCGCTGCTGCTAGATCTTAGTAGTAGCGTGTTTCTCATAAACCGCTGCCGCTACGCACCATAGTAGTAGCGAGTTTCCCATAAAGCGCTGCAGCTACAGATCATAGTAGTAGCGCGTTTCTCTGAAACCGCTGCAGCTACAGAATATAGTAGCAGCGCGGTTTGACATAACGCGCTACTGCTACGTCCACTTAACCCAAAATTTGCACTCGCCCAGCTTCATCCTGCCATTTCCCCCCAAATCCCCACTCTCTCTCCGGCCCCGTCGCTCCGCCGCGCCCGACCCGGCCCCGGCGCTCGCCCCCGACTCCGCCGGCGCTGGCGCTAGCCCCGGCGCTCGCCCCCGTCCCGGCCCTCGACCCCGACTCCGGCGCGCTCGCCCCCGACCACGCCGCTCGCCCCCGACTCAGCCGCTCGCCCCCGACTCCGGCGCCGGCGCTCGCCCCCGACCCCGGCGCGCTCGCCCCTGACCCGTCGGCCCTCGCCTCCCTCCTCTCCCCTGCCGGCCGTCGTCGGGCCTGCCTCCTCACCCCTGCACTCTGTGTAAACCCCCCCCCTCTCTGCTAGGGTTCTTCATGTTAATTAATTAGGTTATCTATTTAGTTATGAATTAGCTGAATTTATATGGAAATTTGAACTGGACATGTGATATGTGCATATGTCATGTTTTGGACATGTCATGTTTGGAAAATGATCCGAGTGGCCTATGTTACGCCGGAATGTTGATTCATTTCCGTTTCGGTGAATTTCAGGCGCTCGATATGTCCATTTTTTAGCAAAGGTCATGCCGAAATTTCCCGTGAATAAAGGCATGATTTGTGCTACATAGTTGGCATATCGAGTGCTGGCACATAGATTTCTTTTTATGTCATTTCTCATTTATTCATACTTTTAGAAATAAATGAGGCCACTTAATCATAGGAAACATGTCGAACAACGAAGAAACTGGGCCTTCTGACCAAGATGCAGACGAGATGGATTATGAGGGTGAACAAGAGTACCTCAACTATTTGACTGCTGAGCAAGGTTTGCAGGTCGGCCTTGATGATGGTACTAACGCCGACATCGACACCGACGGCGCCGGCACCGACGGCGCCGGCACCGATGGCGGCGCCGAGACTGGTGGGGAAGGTACCGGCGGGGAAGGTACCGGCGGGGAAGGTACCGGCCCCGATCCCGATACCGAAAAGAGGAAGCATAAGAAGCAGAGGATACGAAAACCTAACAAACTAGGGATTGGACGACTTGTGATCACAAAGATGGCACCTGGCAAGTTTGAGCCGTTAGAGCCGGAAGAACCTCGCAAGTGCTATGGGAACCAAATAGGATGCATCCTACGGGAATGCGCGAGCATCAACGACGATGACTTAAGGAGTAAAGAACATTTGACGCAGTTGCTCGTAACGAAGTTGCACAAGAGATTCAAGTTCCCCGACCGGGATGATAACATAGAACAACCGTGGGATGATCCGAAGATGAAAAAGATTAACAATCACGCCATGGGCATGTTCAGCAATGATTTGGCCTCCTGGAAAGGGAGGGTGAAACGAGCTATTGAGGCTGATGAACCCCTGTCCAAGATTCTGGAGGAAAATCCGACACTTATGGAAGAGGAGTTCGAAAAGTTCAAGGACACTTGCGCTACCGAGGCTACCAAGGCTAAGGCTGCGAAATTCAAAAGCCTTCAGCTCCGGAACACGGGGAAGCATCGCCTCGGAAGCCGTGGCTACCTCGGTAAAAGGCCCATATGGGATAAGGAGGACGCGGAACGTGAAGCCGCGGGTCTCCCAGACCCCTTCGCGAAGTTCACCAACCCCTTGGAGCATGACTTCATCAGGGCCGGCTACAAGTGGGATAAGGATAAAAAGGTTTTTTACACGGACAAGATCACGAGGAAATTGATTAGACTACTGGAGAAGCAACACCGGCTTGCAGCCGAAAGCCCTACTTCTCCGATGAGGCCCAAGTGGGACACCCCTCTCAACCGGGCCTTGAACGAACTTAAGGGACTCCCGTTGGACCAGCGGCCGCAATATGGTCGTGTGCACGGCGCTGGAGACGGCGCCATGTGGAAGGTGTTTTACAACGACGGCCCGGAGGCCAAGAAGCAGAAAAAGAAGTTTAGTCAGGCGGACATCGACGCAAAGGTGAAGCTTGCGGTCGAGAAAAAAGCAACTGAGGACGCGAAAAAAGCAGCCAAGGACAAATATGAGTTGCTACAGCAGGCAGTCAATGCAGCTGTAACTGCCTGCAGAAATGATTTCGCTACTAACTTGGTTCCAGTTATCATCAACTGGGCGAAGGAAAATCCAGATAAGACGGTACATGATTTCCCGATGCCCAGTTTCGTCGCGAGCAACTCCATGAACAACAACACCATCGCACCATCACTTGCTCAAGCAACCGGGCCTCCTCTCGCAGCCGCTCCCGCTCATAGCAGCCCGTCCTCAGTCTCAGGCGCGCTAGGTGGGCCTTCGTCTTTGGCTGAGCTCAACGCCGTCACGGTAATTACATGTCGCACCAACATATATATATATATATATAGATAATATTCCATTTTTGTTGCCTTTCGGTTGTTTTACAACACAGACATATGTGTTTGCAGGCGAAAGAAATCCCATGCACCATACTCTACTTGATCAAAGGCCAGAAGGTGGACGTGGGAAAGGGGATGATAATGGACCCCTCTCAACGCACATTCCACAACCAGCCGATCCCCGCTGGGCACTTCAGGGTTAGCTTGACCAGTGTGAAATCGGGGCACGAGGATTTGCCTCCTCCAGTACAGCATGTGGGAGCGGACGACGAGACCCCGCCGCGGATTGGACGCTGCAAGGGTTGGGTGCTGCTATGGCCGAAGAATCTTATTCGTCTGGAGCCGGCCGAGAGCACACCAATAACTACCACACATCAACAAGCATGTGCGGAGACCACCACCCCACCTACGCAATTACCAGCTCCTGTAGTAGTGCCGGGTGAGAGCGGCGGACGACATGATGAAGGGGGTGCAATAGTACTGGCTGATGTAATTTCTCCTATAGAACAGAGAATGGATGATGAGACGGAGGTCGACCCTATGGATTACCTCAATACAAACGCGTATGACTGTGACATAGATATGATGAGTCAACCATATGACGAATCGGGCTATCAGCTTGGTAATGAGGATATGGATGATATGCCCGGGCAGGGCCGTACCATGGAATGCAAAAAGTCTCTCTTCATGAAATCCTCACAGGACACGCCTGAAGATGCCGCCTCAACACAGGCTCAACTAGTCGGGCGCGAGGGTCGTACAATACTTAGCCCGGGAACACTTGGGAAGGGGTTAAGGAAGGGTCTGGAAGGTGTGCCCAAGAAAAAGGAGAGGAAGAGATCGGGGAAGGTAACTGCCTCCAAACAAGCCAGAGCACACAGCAGCCAGACGATGCATTCTGAAGAGCGTGTACCCGTGAAAGGTGCGGTCATGTTCCATCTCACGGGCGAGCCGATGCTACCGCCGAAACCGCTGGAGGCACTATCAGGGGATCTCAGGAGACTGCACGACCATGTGCTGTCGACTGAGAAAAGCCTACTAGCCTCAAAGGATCCAGGATATCCGACATACGCGGCTCGTGTGCCTGAGGGGAAGTGCTACGTCGACACACGGCCCGCGGAGGTGTTCTTCCTGCGGTTTGACCATATCTTTGAGATGTTTCTAACAAGGCGGCTTGATTTTACTATCGTCCGCCTTTTTGCGCTACATATGAGCTCCGTCGTGAAGAGTGAAGAAGTCTCGCAAATCTGTGTGGCGGATCCATACTACATGCACGAGTCTTTCTTGAGTCTCGGCGACTTTGAGCGTGAAACTGCTAGGGAGTACCTCCAAAACTTCATGGTACAGAATAAGGACCGGGAAATTGTCCTCGTGCCTTATCATCCAAAGTAAGTCAGTTCCGGACAACCCTTTCGTACATTTCAATCATTCCTTCTCTCTCATATGGGGAATAATTTGAGGTGTCTTTTCCCCGCAGCAATGGGCGCGCCGTCCTTATCGTTCTTTACCCGCAAGTCTCCCACACCGTGTATTTTGACCCTTCCAGAGACTACGAGAAAAAGGACTACACCCACATAATGAATATTCTAGATGATGCTCTCCAAGGCTTCAGCTTTAGAGGTGGCCATGTGCATATCAGGAAACAAAGGAACAAGAAGATGGGTTTCGCGCATAAAACTAACTTCTCCTGCATCCATGTCCCAAAACCAAGCAAGAAGGATGGATTCTACATCGTCCATCTCATGATTCAGTTCAACACGGATCACCAAAAGCTTCGCATTAACAGCAGAAATGATGATCATATCCACAAGTGGCTAGAATCTCATGGAGAAGCGAATTATAAACTTAGAGATGACTTCTTTCGCATCCAAAGCGACATTGCGACGATCATCATGAAAGAAGTCGTCGATGAGAAGGGGATGTTCCACCACGGCCCTATATCGCGAGCTGACGTCCGAACTCGCATAGGCATGCAACGTCTAGACCTCACGCCGTTCAAGCAGCTAGGGTTCGTCCTCGATGATATGGAAGGATGGAACTTCTAGTGATTTATGATGCCGATGATGATGATATGTGTCGGTTGAACTTGTATGCTTTTTGTAGAGATGAAACTTTGTGATGTCCACGGTCCCTGCCGAACTTGCGTAACGCTACTTTGTTAGTTTGCGTACGATGACCTGCGTACCTCTAGTTAATTAATTTGCGTACTATATATGTTGCATCTAGTTGCTAACCTTTCTTTTTTGGTGTTGCTCTAGTATATTTTGTTGCATATATATGATTGTACATCCTCTTCATGAACATGCATCTCTAACAGGTACCTAGTTTCTTGATGGCGAGATGGAAATGCTATGTCGTGTACAAAGGGAAGGTTCCGGGGGTGTACAACGAGTGGCATGAGTGTCAGGCGCAAGTGAATGGGTTCACGGGCGCCAGCCATAAAGGCTTCAAAAGCAGACAAGAAGGAGAAGCTAGTTACTTGAGGTTCACGCTAGCGCAAGAGAGGACTCATAACCGCCACCTCATGTACTGCATGGTTCCGCTCTCACTCATAGTGATGGCACTTCTTGCGTATACCTTTGTTTAGATGGATGACGTTGTTGTAGTTGCAAGTATTCGAGACTTGCATGTATTGCTATTTTCGAGATGATGACAAGATATCACTTTGTGTTGGATGATGATTATGAAGAGACTATTTGTATGTACATGCTATGATTACATTTGTGGTCTCGCAGGCATTTGTATGTGTATCATGATGACATTTCTATGTGCTAAAGATTCTGCTACAAAGCCGGTTCAAATACAAAACAAATATGCCAAAAAAACTACTTAAATTAGCAGTAGCGAGTGTACAAAAGTTAGCAGCAGCGCCCCAATAGCAGTAGCGCGTCCGGCCAAAGAGCGCTAGTGCTACTAGTGGTAGCGAGCTTCTCATAACCGCGCTGCTGCTACACTTGTGTAGCAGTAGCGCGTGTGCTCACGCGCTACTGCTATGAGTTAGCTGTAGCGCCGTATTAGTAGCGCGGGTACCCGCGCTACTGATACATCTAAAACCCGCGCTGCTGCTAGCCTTTTCCCTAGTAGTGCTTGTTTATCAAAGATCGTTATGTTTCCTAGCCATGGACAAAAGAGTTGTCATTTCATTAACGGGATCACATCATTAGGAGAATGATGTGATTGACTTGACCCATTCCGTTAGCTTAGCACTTGATCGTTTAGTATGTTGCTATTGCTTTCTTCATGACTTATACATGTTCCTATGACTATGAGATTATGCAACTCCCGTTTACTGGAGGAACACTTTGTGTGCTACCAAACGTCACAATGTAACTGGGTGATTATAAAGGAGCTCTACAGGTGTCTCCAAAGGTACATGTTGAGTTGGCGTATTTCGAGATTAGGATTTGTCACTCCGATTGTCGGAGAGGTATCTCTGGGCCCTCTCGGTAATGCACATCACTATAAGCCTTGCAAGCAATGTAACTAATGAGTTAGTTACGGGATGATGCATTACGTAACGAGTAAAGAGACTTGCCAGTAACGAGATTGAACTAGGTATTGAGATACCGACGATCGAATCTCGGGCAAGTAACATACCGATGACAAAAGGAACAACGTATGTTGTTATGCGGTTTGACCGATAAAGATCTTCGTAGAATATGTAGGATCCAATATGAGCATCCAAGTTCCGCTATTGGTTATTGACCGGAGACTTGTCTCGGTCATGTCTACATAGTTCTCCAACCCGTAGGGTCCGCACGCTTAAGATTTCGATGACAATTTTATTATAAGTTTATGAGTTTTGATGTATCGAAGGAGTTCGGAGTCCCGGATGAGATCGGGGACATGACAAGGAGTCTCGAAATGGTCGAGACGTAAAGATTGATATATTGGACGACTATATTCGGACATCGGAAAGGTTCCGAGTGATTCGGGTATTTTCGGGAGTACCGGGGAGTTACGGGAATTCGTATTGGCCTTAATGGGCCATACGGGAAAGGAGAGAAAGGCCTCAAAGGGTGGCCGCATCCCTCCCCATGAGCTGGTCCGAATTGGACTAGGGAAGGGGGGCGCCCTCTTCCTTCCTTCTCCTTTTCCCTTCCCTTTCCTTCCCTCCTACTCCTACTACTTGGAAGGGCTCCTAGTTCTACTAGGAAAGGGGGAATCCTACTCCCGATGGGCCATAAAGAGGGCCGGCCCTCCCCCTCCTCCACTCCTTTATATACGGGGGCAGGGGGCACCCCATAGATACAACAATTGATCCTTGAGATCTCTTAGCCGTGTGTGGTGCCCCCCTCCACCATAGTCCTCGATAATATCGTAGTGGTGCTTAGGCGAAGCCCTGCGTCGGTAGTACATCAAGATCGTCACCACACTGTCGTGCTGTCGGAACTCATCCTTGACACTCGGCTGGATCGGAGTTCGAGGGACGTCATCGAGCTGAACGTGTGCTAGAACTCGGAGGTGCCGTAGTTTCGGTGCTTGATCGGTCGGGCCGTGAAGACGTACGACTACATCAACCGCGTTGTTCTAACGCTTCCGTTTTCGGTCTACGAGGGTACGTGGACACACTCTCCCCTCTCGTTGCTATGCATCAGCATGATCTTGCATGTGTGTAGGAATTTTTTGAAATTACTACGTTCCCCAACAGTGGCATCCGAGCCTAGGTTTTATGCGTTGATGTTATATGCACGAGTAGAACACAAGTGAGTTGTGGGCGATACAAGTCATACTACTTACCAGCATGTTATACTTTGGTTCGGCGGTATTGTTGGATGAAGCGGCCCAGACCGACATTACGCGTACGCTTACGCGAGACTGGTTCTGCCGACGTGCTTTGCACACAGGTGGCTGGCGGGTGTCAGTTTCTTCAACTTTAGTTGAACCGAGTGTGGCTACGCCCGGTCCTTGCGAAGGTTAAAACAGCACTAACTTGACGAACTATCGTTGTGCTTTTGATGCGTAGGTAAGAACGGTTCTTGCTTAGCCCGTAGCAGCCACGTAAAATTTGCAACAACAAAGTAGAGGACGTCTAACTTGTTTTTGCAGGGCATGTAGTGATGTGATATGGTCAAGATGTGATGAGATATAAGTTGTTGTAAGAGATGATCATGTTTTGTTGAAGTTATCGGCAACTGGCAGAAGCCCTATGGTTGTCTCTTTGTTGCATAAGATGCAAGTGCCAAATAATTGCTTTAATTTATTGTTATGCGATAGCAATAGTTGCAAGAGCAATAGTTGGTGAGACGACCATGTGACGACACATTGATATAGATCAAGATGATGAAGATCATGGTGTCGTGCCGGTGATGATAGAGATCACGACAGTACTTTGGAGATAGAGATCAAAGGCGCAAGATGATCATGGCCATATCATGTCACATATTTTGATTGCATATGATGTTTATCTGTTATACATCTTATTCTGTTTTGTTTGACGGTAGCATTTTAAGATGATCTCTCATTAATTATCAAAAAGTGTTCTCCCTGAGTATGCACCATTGCGAAAGTTCTTCATGCTGAGACACCACGTGATGATCGGGTGTGATAGGTTCTACGTTCAAATACAACGGGTGCAAAACAGTTACACACGCGGAATACTCAGGTTAAACTTGACGAGCCTAGCATATAACAGATATGGCCTCGGAACACGGAGACCAAAAGGTCGAGCGTGAATCATATAGTAGATATGATCAACATAGTGATGTTCACCATTGAAAACTACTCCATCTCACGTGATGATCGGACATGGTTTAGTTGATTTGGATCACGTGATCACTTAGATGACTAGAGAGATGTCTGTCTAAGTGGGAGTTCTTAAGTAATATGATTAATTGAACTTAAATTTATCATGAACTTAGTCCTGGTAGTATTTTGCAAATTATGTTGTAGATCAATAGCTCGCGTTGTTGCTTTCATATGTTTATTTTGATATGTTCCTAGAGAAAACTATGTTGAAAGATGTTAGTAGCAATGATGCGGATTAGATCTGTGATCTGAGGTTTATCCTCATTGCTGCACAGAAGAATTATGTATTTGATGCACCGCTAGGTGACAAACCTATTGCAGGAGCAGATGCAGACGTTATGAACGTTTGGCTAGCTCAATATGATGACTACTTGATATTTTAGTGCACCATTCTTAACGGTTTAGAATCGGGACTTCAAAGACGTTTTGAACGTCATGGACCATATGAGATGTTCCAGAGTTGAAGTTAATATTTCAAGCAAATACCCGATTTGAGAGATATGAAGTCTCCAACAAGTTCTATGGCTAAAAGATGGAGGCGAATCGCTCAACTAGTGAGCATGTGCTCAGATTGTCTGGGTACTTCAATCGCTTGAATCAAGTGGGAGTTAATCTTCCAGATAAGATAGTGATTGATAGAATTCTCTAGTCACCATCACTAAGTTACTAGAACTTCGTGATGAACTATAGTATGCAAGGAATGACGAAAACGATTCCCAAGCTCTTCGTGATGTTGAAATCGACGAAGGTAGAAATCAAGAAAGAGCGTCAAGTGTTGATGATGGACAAGACCACTAGTTTCAATGAAAGGGCAAAGGGAAAGAAAGGGAAACTTCAAGTAGAATGGCAAACAAGTTGTCACTCCCATGAAGAAGTCCAAAGCTGGACCAAAGCCTAAAACTGAGTGTTTTCTACTACAAAGGAAATGGTCACTGAAAGTGGAAATGCCTTGAATATTTGGTGGATAAGAAGGATGGCAAAGTGAACAAGGGTATATGTAATATACAAGTTATTGATGTGTGCCTTACTAGTGTTTATAGTAGCCCCTGAGTATTTGATACTTGTTCGGTTTGCTAAGATTAGTAACTCGAAACAGGAGTTACAGAATAAACAGAGACTAGTTGAAGGGGAAGTGACGATGAGTGTTGGAAGTAGTTCCAAGATTGATATGATCATCATCACACACTCCCTATACTTTCGGGATTAGTGTTAAACCTAAATAAATATTATTTAGCTTTTGCGTTGAGCATGAATATTATTTGATCATGTTTATTGCAATACGGTTATTCATTTAAAGTCAGAGAATAATTGTTGTTCTGTTTACATGAATAAAAACTTCAATGGTCATACACCCAATGAAAATAGTTTATTGGATCTCGATCGTAGTGATACACGTATTCATAATATTGATGCCAAAAGATGCAAAGTTAATAATGATAGTGCAACTTATTTGTGGCACTGCCGTTTGGGTCATATCGGTGTAAAGCGCATGAAGAAACTCCATAAAGATGGATTTTCGGAATCACTTGGTTATGAATCATTTGATGCTTGCGAACCGTGCCTTTGGGCAAGATGACTAAAACTCCGTTCTTCGGAACAATGGAACGAGCAACAAACTTGTTGGAAATAATACATACTGATGTATGCAGACCAATGAGTATTCAGCCTCGTGGCGGGTATCGTTATTTTCTGACCTTCACAGATGATTTGAGCAGATATGGGTATATCTACTTGATGAAACATAAGTCTAAAACATTTGAAAAGTTCAAAGAATTTCATAGGGAAGTGGAAAATCATCGTAACAAGAGAAATAAAGTTTCTATGATCTGATCGTGGAGACGAATATTTGAGATACGAGTTTGATCTTCATTTGAAACAATGTGAAATAGTTTCGCAACTCACGCCACCTGGAACACCACAATGTAATGGTGTGTCCGAATGTCGTAATCGTACTTTACTTGATATGGTGCGATCTATGATGTCTCTTATCGGTTTACCACTATCGTTTTGGGGTTATGCATTAGAGACAGCTGCATTCACGTTAATAGGGCACCATCTAAATCCATTGAGACGACACCGTATGAACTATGGTTTAGAAGTAAACCTAAAACTATCGTTTCTTAAAGTTTGGAGTTGCGATGCTTATATGAAAAAGGTTTTCAACCTGATAAGCTCGAACCCAAATCCGAGAAGTGCGTCTTCATAGAATCCCCAAAGGAAACTGTTGGGTACACCTTCTATCACAGATCTGAAGGCAAAACATTCGTTGCTAAGAATGGATCCTTTCTAGAGAAGGAGTTTCTCTCAAAAGAAGTGAGTGGGTGGAAAGTAGAGCTTGATAAGGTAATTTGTACCTTCTCCCGAATTGGAAAGTAGTTCATCACAGAAATCAGTTCCAGTGATTCCTACACCAATTAGTGAGGAAGCTAATGATGATGATCATGAAACTTCAGATCAAGTTACTACAAAACCTCGTAGGTCTTCCAAAGTACGCTCCGCACCAGAGTGGTACGGTAATCCTGTTCTGAAAGTCATGTTACTAGACCATGATAAACCTACGAACTATGAGGAAGCGATGATGAGCCCAGATTCCGCGAAATGGCTTGAGGCCATGAAATCTGTGATGGGATCCATGTATGAGAACAAAGTGTGGACTTTGGTGGAGTTGCCCGATGATCGGCAAGCCATATTGTATAAATGGATCTTCAAGAGGAAGACAGATGTTGATAGTAGTGTTACTATCTACAAAGCTCGACTTGTCGCAAAAAGGTTTTCGACAAGTTCAAGGTGTTGACTACAATGAGATTTTCTCAATTGTAGCGATGCTTAAGTCTGTCCGAATCATGTTAGCAATTGCCACATTTTATGAAATCTGGCAAATGGATGTCAAAACTGCATTCATTAATGGTTTTCTTAAAGTAGAGTTGTATATGATGCAACTAGAAGGTTTTGTCAATCCTAAAGGTGCTAACAAAATGTGCAAGCTCCAGCGATCCATCTATGGACTGGTGCAAGCATCTCAGAGTTGGAATATACGCTTTGATAAGTTGGTCAAAGCATATAGTTTTATACAGACTTGCGGTGAAGCCTGTATTTACAATAAAGTGAGTGCGAGCACTACCGCCTTTCTGATAAATATATGTGAGTAACATATTGTTGATAAGAAATGATGTAGAATTTTTCTGGAAAGCATAAAGGAGTATTTGAAAGGAGTTCTTTAAAAGAAAGACCTCAGTAAAGCTACTTACATATTGAGCATCAAAATCTATTGAGATAGATCAAGACGCTTGATAAGTTTTTCAATAAGTACATACCTTGTCAAGATTTTGAAGTAGTTCAAAATGGAACAGTCAAAGAAAGAGTTCTTGCCTGTGTTGCAAAGGTGTGAAATTGAGTAAGACTTAAATCCCGACCACGGCAGAAAATAGAAAAGAGAATGAAAGTCATTCCCTATGCCTCAGTCATCATAGGTTCTATAAAGTATACTATGCTATGTACCAGACCTATTGTATACCTTGTTCTGAATTTGGTAAGGGAATACAATAGTGATCTAGGAGTAGATCACTAGATATTGGTCAAGAATATCCTTAGTAAGGACTAAGGAAATATTTCTCGATTATGGAGGTGATAAAAGAGCCCGTCGTAAAGAGTTACATCGGTGCAAGCTTTTGCACCAATCTAGATGACTCTAAGTCTCAATCTGGATACATATTGAAAGTGGGAGCAATTAGCTAGAGTAGCTCCGTGCAGAGCATTGTAGACATAGAATATTTGCAAAATACATACGGCTCTGAATGTGACATACCCGTTGACTAAGCTTCTCTCACGAGCAAAACATGATCACACCTTCGTACTCTTTTGGGTGTTAATCACATAGCAATGTGAACTAGATTATTGACTCTAGTAAACCCTTTAGGTATTGATCACATGACGATGTGAACTATGGGTGTTAATCATATACATATATGAATATTGGTGTTAAATCACATGGTGATGTGAACTAGATTATTGACTCTAGTGCAAGTGGGAGACTGAAGGAAATATGCCCTAGAGGCAATAATAAAGTTATTATTTATTTCCTTATTTCATGATAAATGTTTATTATTCATTCTAGAACTGTATTAATGGGAAACATAATACATGTGTGAATACATAGACAAACATAGTGTCACTAGTATGCTCTACTTGACTAGCTTGTTTATCAAAGATGGTTATGTTTCCTAGCCATGGACAAAAGATTTGTCATTTGATTAATGGGATCACATCATTATAAGAATGATGTGATTGACTTGACCCATTCCGTTAGCTTAGCACTTGATCGTTTAGTATGTTGCTATTGCTTTCTTCATGACTTATACATGTTCCTATGACTATGAAATTATGCAACTCCCGTTTACCGGAGGAACACTTTGTGTGCTACCAAACGTATCAACGTAACTGGGTGATTATAAAGGAGCTCTACAGGTATCTCCAAAGGTACATGTTGAGTTGGCGTATTTCGAGATTAGGATTTGTCACTCCGATTGTCAGAGAGGTATCTCTGGGCCCTCTCGGTAATGCACATCACTATAAGCCTTGCAAGCAATGTAACTAATGAGTTAGTTACGGGATGATGCATTACGTAACGAGTAAAGAGACTTGCCAGTAACGAGATTGAACTAGGTATTGAGATACCGACGATCGAATCTCGGGCAAGTAACATACCGATGATAAAAGGAACAACGTATGTTGTTATGCGGTTTGACCGATAAAGATCTTCGTAGAATATGTAGGAGCCAATATGAGCATCCAGGTTCCGCTATTGGTTATTGACCGGAGACTTGTCTCGGTCATGTCTACATAGTTCTCGAACCCGTAGGGTCCGCACGCTTAAGGTTTCGATGACAGTTTTATTATGAGTTTATGAGTTTTTATGTATCGAAGGAGTTCGGAGTCCCGGATGAGATCGGGGACATGACTAGGAGTCTCGAAATGGTCGAGACGTAAAGATCGATATATTGGACGACTATATTCAGACATCGGAAAGGTTCCGAGTGATTCGGGTATTTTCGGGAGTACCGAGGAGTTACGGGAATTCGTATTGGGCCTTAATGGGCCATACGGGAAAGGAGAGAAAGGCCTCAAAGGGTGGCCGCACCCCTCCCTATGAGCTGGTCCGAATTGGACTAGGGAAGGGGGGCGCCCCCTTCCTTCCTTCTCCTTTTCCCTTCCCTTTCCTTCCCTCCTACTCCTAGTACTTGGAAGGGCTCCTAGTTCTACTAGGAAAGAGGGAATCCTACTCCCGGTGGGAGTAGGACTCCCCTAGGGCGTGCCATAAAGAGGGCCGGCCCTCCCCCTCCTCCACTCCTTTATATACGGGGGCAGGGGGCACCCCATAGATACAACAATTGATCCTTGAGATCTCTTAGCCGTGTGAGGTGCCCCCCTCCACCATAGTCCTCGATAATATCGTAGCGGTGCTTAGGCGAAGCCCTGCGTCGGTAGTACATCAAGATCGTCACCACGCTATTGTGCTGATGGAACTCTCCCTCGACACTCGGCTGGATCGGAGTTCGAGGGACGTCATCGAGCTGAACGTGTGCTAGAACTCGGAGGTGCCGTAGTTTCGGTGCTTGATCGTTCGGGCCGTGAAGACGTACGACTACATCAACCGCGTTGTTCTAACGCTTCCGTTTTCGGTCTACGAGGGTACATGTACACACTCTCCCCTCTCGTTGCTATGCATCAGCATGATCTTGCATGTGCGTAGGATTTTTGTAAAATTACTACGTTCCCCAACAATCTGACCATGTATCATGCCCGCATGCTCACCAACAAAATGGGTCGGCCGAACGCAAGTATAGGCACATTGTAGAGGTTGGCTTGGCCCTCCTAGCCGGAGCCTCCATGCCCCTCAAATTCTGGGATGAGGCTTTTCTTACAGCTGTTCACATCATTAACATGCTACCTAGCCGTGTCATCAACAATGAAACACCCATGGAACGTCTCCTACACAGAAAACCAGACTACACCTCTCTCTGTGTCTTTGGCTGTGCTTGTTGGCCCAATCTTCGGCCTTACAACAATCGCAAGCTCATGTTTAGATCAAAACAGTGTGCCTTTCTTGGTTATAGTGCCCAACACAAAGGTGTTAAGTGCCTTGACATCTCCACTGGTAGGGTTTACATCTCTCGCGATGTTGTTTTTGATGAGACCAAGTTTCCCTTTGCGGATCTCCATCCCAATGCCGGCGCACTCCTCCGCAAGGAAATCTTGCTCCTACCCTCTCATCTCTCTGGCTATGATCAAGGGGGTATTACAAATTGTGATCATATGTTGACTAACCCTACTAATAGTCTCCTTGAGCCTTGTGATAATGTAGAAAACAACGGTGCTCAAATCACAGAAAATGGCGAAGAAAACGGGTCAATAGGGCCTTATTTCATGTGTCCTAGTCCAGGGGACAGATCATCCTCGGGATCGTCGCAGGTGCTGCAACAGCGCAGTCGATCCTCTTCGGGGTCCGCGCCTGGCAGCGACTCTGACGCGCTAGTCCCGACAGCTGCAGGTGGGCGCACGGACGCGCCAGCATCAGGCGGGCATGCAGACGAATCCGCGCCAGCCACGCGGCAGATCCCGGCGGGCCGCAGCGACTCCTCTCGCGCGTGCGAGTCCGCGCCCGACATTTGGCTGGCTGGGTCTGGTCTGAGCCGGGTCCAGCAAGATGGCCAACTGCGCGTCTACAAGCGGCGCACCGCGGCTAGCCCGACGGATGCGGGGTCAAGCCCGGGGCCCAGGCAGCAATCATTGGGCCATGATGATTCGCTCAGGCCTAGATCTTCTACGGCCAAATCGTCACGTGCACCATGGTCCACGGCCACAGAAAATCCGTCCCCGACATCGCCTACGCGTGCTGCGGCTTCTGGAGCCCTGGACGGATCCTCCTCGGGATCAGGGCGGGATCAACCTGATCCAGACCTGGGATCCTCTGTGCCGGAGCACCCTGCAGAGCCCCTGGTTGCTAATTCGCGCCGAACACGACTTCAACAAGGGGTAATTAAACCTATTGATTATAAGCATATTACAAAATATGGGCTGGTGTGTTCGACAGGTGAACCAGGAGAGCCAAATACTCTCAAAGATGCTTTGGGTGATGCACGTTGGAGAAAAGCAATGAATGATGAAATCATGGCACTTGAGAAAAACAGAACATGGCACTTGGTTCTTCCACAACGAGGTAAAAATCTTATTGACTGTAAGTGGGTCTTTAGGATAAAAAGGAAAGCTGATGGAACCATTGATCGTTATAAAGCTAGACTTGTTGCAAAGGGCTTTAAACAACGGTATGGTATTGACTATGAGGACACGTTTATTCCAGTTGTGAAAGCTGCTACTATTCGTCTCGTTTTGTCCATTGTTGTGTCCAGGGGATGGAGTCTACGTTAGCTAGATATTCAGCGCGTTTCTTCATGGTGTTCTAGAAGAAGATCTTTACATGAAACAACCAGCTGGGTTTGTAAATGCACGTGCACCACTTCATGTGTGCAATCTTGACAAGGCATTGTATTGACTGAAACAGGCCCAAGAGCATGGTATTCTCGTCTCAGTAAAAAGATGCAAGCACTTGGTTTTGTCCCTTCAAAATCTGATACCTCGTTATTTATCTATAACAAGTCAAGAATATCCATGTTTGTTCTGATATATATTGATGATATAATTGTGACAAGCTCATCTGATGAAGTAATAACAACATGTTGAAGGATTTGAGTGCAGAATTTGCTCTCAAGGATCTAGGAGATCTACATTATTTTCTTGGTATTGAGGTCAAGCAACACAAGGATGGTTTTCACCTCTCTCAAGAAAAGTATGCAGCAGACTTAGTAAAAAAGGCTGGTTTGCAAAACTGTAAGCCTGCACCTACTCCTTTATCTAGCATAGAAAAATTTTCTCTTACTGAAGGAGAACTCCTGAGTTCAGAAAATGGTACAAAATACAGAAGTCTAGTAGGTGCACTCCAGTACTTAACACTGACCAGACCAGACATTTCCTTTGCTGTTAACAAAGTATGTCAGTTTCTTCATGCACCTACCACTGTTCACCTGACTGCTGCAAAACGTATAGTAAGATATGTGAAAAATACATTGAGTATTGGTCTAAATTTCAGCAAGTCATCCTCTACACTTATTAGTGCCTTCTCTGACTCAGATTGGGCTGGGTGTCTAGATGACAGACGCTCAACTGGTGGCTTTGCAGTATTCTTTGGACCTAATTTGATATCTTGGAGTGCAAGGAAGCAAGCTACAGTTTCAAGGTCCAGTACAGAAGCAGAATACAAAGCGTTGGCAAATGCAACAGCAGAGATCATATGGGTACAGTCTATTTTGAAAGAACTAGGTATAAAAAGCACTAAAGCTCCATGTTTGTCGTGTGACAATCTAGGTGCTACCTATTTATCAGCAAATCCAGTCTTTCATGCCAGAACTAAACACGTTGAGATAGATTTTCATTTTGTTCGAGAAAGAGTTGCAAATAAACTTTTGGATATTCGGTTTATTCAGTCTCAAGACCAAGTTGTGGATGGTTTCACCAAAGTTTTACCCACAAGAAGTTTTGAAGACTTCAAGCATAATCTCAATTTGATGAAGTTGTGATTAAGGGAGGGTGTCAAACATGATGATATGGTTGCGTTCATATGTACAAGGCGTGTACAGGAAGGAAGATCACGTCTGGAGGAGTAGTTAGTTGGCTAAGTACTTTGTATTCTTGTCTCCTCTTATCTCTAGTTTTCTTCCTTTGCAAGATGTATCTATCTCAACAACATGTACGCGTATTTGGGTTCGCAGGCCCTCTATTTAACACGCATCACGTCGGCCAGGAAGCCTAAGACGTTTACTGCAAGTCGCACATCACCATGTAAAACTCTGAGTAGCATGCTGAAATGGATATTTCTCTTTACAGAAATCTGAAAAAACATGAAAAAGTATTGTTAGCGAGACGACTCTAAATTTATATTTTGATGCCCAGTAATACGTGGAGAATCGTCTTCCTTTCAGTTCAGTTTCATTGTTGGAACATCTCTTGAGTCTCTTGCTCAACAATAAGAGATGTTTTAACATTTTTAGTGTCTTCACTCATTTCAGATGGAGTAACATTTTCTGCTCAAATCAAGTTTAACATAATTGCTGTAAAACAGCAGGAATTGTCTCACAAAACCCCTTACACTTGGGTCACACATTACTACTACTGCTACTAGTACATCTGAGCAAGCAGCCACTTCTTTTCTTCTTCTCAACTTCACTTTTGCTTCTTGGGCATCCTGTAACCACCGACAACGCAGGCATGGTTGCGCTCAAAGTGCTCTAGGGTCACCTGCTCCAAGGGCTTGAACTGGTCGGCCTTGAGCTTCTCCACTTCGCTCGCAAACACAGCCTCAGCTGCCTGGGTCGAGTCGATACAGTTGGCCTGTTCAAAACAAAGAGCAATGTCAGATCAAATTGCAAATTCAAAAAAATACAAGGCTAGTGTTTCTTGGAAATGACATGAAACTGACAGTACCTTGATGGACATGACGAACTGGCCGCCATTCTTCAAGAAGTATGATGCGTTAAGGGCTAACATTCTAGCCTGTGGGACAGAAGATGCAATGACAAGGCTCAGAAGTGCTCAATCACAATATTAACAAGTCACCCACATAATGCTGCAACATTCAACCTGAGGTTTTTTTATTGAAAAGGTATTTCAGCTGAGGTTTCAGCCCCAAATAACCCCTCAATGATGTGCAGATGGAAGTGTTGCAGATCCATGGAGTCCCACTTGCTTCCCTTCTCTCCTTTTCCTCCTCCTAGGATCTGGTGTCCCCCAGCTGGTTGTCACTTGTCAATGATGCTTCTATGCTTTTATCTCCCTGACAACCAGCTGCTTCCTTTCACTTTCGCTCCCCTTCTTCTGTTCACTTTTGCTGAGTCTTGAGATCCAACCGCCTTACTTGGCTGAAGATTTACGCTCCTCATCATGCTTTTCTGTAAAAAGATGCACATGTTGTAAGGCTGTACATTTTTTACGTGAAATGAATGGATCATCACACACATTGGCTTAAGATTGTTTCAGAACTATGAAGCAGAGTGTCACGCTTCTTTTGGCAGTCTGATGAGGCCAAGCGGAAATACCGTCTCGCGCGATGGGATATCATTTGCCGGCATAAAGACCAAGGGGGTCTCGGCATTGAAAACTTAGAAATCAAGAACAGATGTCTTATGAGCAAATGGCTCTACAGACTAGAGACTGAGCCGGAGGGCATGTGGTCTCAACTCTTGCGCAATAAGTATCTGCACTCGAAAACACTAGCCCAGGTTACCATGAGACCGACTGACTCGCCGTTCTGGAAGGGACTTATGCGCACGAAGGACTTGTTCTTTCGTAGGGTCAAATTCTTGATTGGCAATGGAATGTTAGCAAGATTTTGGGAGGACACGTGGCTAGGAGAGACGCCCTTGGCCATCCAATATCCTACACTCTATAATATTGTGCAACGTAAGGAGGATTACGTGGGTACCGTCCTTCAAACAATTCCTTTGAACATCCAATTCAGACGAGTGTTAGTTGGTGAGAGATGGACCGCTTGGATGCACCTGGTTCGGAGATTGATAGAAGTTCAACTCTCCGATCAGCCGGATTCAATACAATGGAAATTAACTACGAATGGGAGGTTTACGGTGAAATCTTTTTATATGGATCTCATTAACTCTGGCCCCCTATCACGGTCGCTGCACATTTGGAAAGTTAAGATTCCTTTGCGTATTAAAATCTTCATGTGGTTTGTTCACAAGCAAGTGATACTCACAAAGGGACAACTTAATTAAGAGGCGATGGGTAGGTTCTTCGCGGTGCTGTTTTTGTGATCATGACGAAACAATACAACACTTATTTCTTGAATGCCCACTTGCTAAGTTACTTTGGAGAACGATTCATATAGCTTTTAATATTAATCCTCCAGTTGATATTGCGTCTTTGTTTGGGACGTGGTTAGCTGGGGTTGATCAGATTACTGTGGCTCTTATTCGGATTGGAATATGTGCGCTATTATGGGCTATATGAAACTGCAGGAATGATATGATTTTTAACAGACAACACACTTTAACTTTTTTACAGGTTATCTTCAGAGCTACAGCTTGGATCCGTACGTGGTCCTTACTCACTCCTATGGATTTTAGGGAGCCTTTGGTTACTGGGTGCAACAAATGGGAGATGGTAGCTCGGGTTATCTTCAACCGGTTCGGATGGCGCTCGCATAACAGGATAAGAGTCTAGAGAGCTTATCCTTTTTATCTTCGTTGTGCCGGTTGACATGGTTCACATGTACTTTTCCTTTTTTTTTTGATACTTTATTCTGCTCCGTTTTGTGAGCTGTAAGACTTTTATGACGATTCTGGATTGTTAATAAGATGGCTGCATGCATCATCATGATGCAGAGGCCGGGGGCATGCCTCCATTTCCGAAAAAAAGAAGCAGAGTGTCACAGAGTGACCCATTGAAACAGAGAAGAAATGACGTCTGTCAAGAGGCATGCTAAATTATCATCGATCTCGACATCAATCAGAGATAGAGCTACCTGACTGTAGGCTGAACTTGTGCTTCGCTCGCTACAGCATAGAGATGCATGCATGGTCTGAGTCGACACAGTTTGCCTGATCAAAGTAAAGAAATGTCAGCTCAAATGGCAACTTCAGATTAACGTGAATAAGGCTACCAGCAGTGATGGTGAACAAAGCTTTCTACCTCTTGCTCTTCAGATATATTAAAACAGGTGGCATTTTTTTTTTTTGCGGGGATGGTGGCATTACTCTCTGGGAATAGGAACATATGGAAAAAGCCAAACAGAACAATACTGGAAATAGATGGTAGAAAGCAAACTGAACACCACCAAAACAACATAGGTGCAGTTATGTTTTTCTTCGGCTTAAACAATCCAGCAAAAACCTACGCACACACTACTTCATTTGATAATGTAAAAACATACACAATACAATATAGTGCAGAGGTCCAGCCAAGGTCCATTTTAAAGCTGGAAATAGAGATATGGTGCAAACATACAAATAACATTTAGATAACCAATCCATTTGGCGCGGGGTTGGGCACTTCATGGTGCACTGTCTTGAGTTTACTCCATCATTTCGTATATCATATCAGTAAACTGGAGAAGGAAGAGCAAGGTAACAGGCTGTAGAAGGAAACAGGAGATTCGGAAACTAGCACAAGCTGAAGGGAGAAAGAAGTGACTCCACACAGTACCCAAAACAAATCAGCCTCCGTGCTGAAGAGGATGAACGAACAGTTGGAGCCGTGTGCGTAATAAAGGAAGCGTTGCTGGAACCTAGGTTTGGTTCTTTATGAGCAGATGGTTGTCGCGGAAACAGCCGATGACAAAAACCTCCAAACGCGGGTAGCACTTTAAAGCATGTATTCTCCTTATGTTCCGTGCGTGTTTGCGACTGTACTGAATGTACTGTAGTGTTTGAGAGAATCAATTTAGCAAGTCGTGTATACTATGTAAGTGTGGCGATGCATATATAATCCGCTTTCTACATGACTGATTCGGGACTGAGGCCCGAGGAGCTGATTCGAGGTGTTGGTGTTTGTTCGATCTATACATTTCGGGAGTGCATGGTGGTTCCTGATTTCTGTCCATGTGCTATGTCAATGTCACCAGAATGACTGAATCCGCCGCATAAAAATTGACATAAAACATACACTTATTTTCTTCTTAATTTCACTTTCACCTTCTGGGCATCCTGTCACCACCAAAGATGAAGGCGTGGTCGCACTCAAAGGTCTCCAGCTTCTCACTTCGATGGCAAACACAGCCTCGGCGGGCATGGTCGAGTCCATACAGTTTGCCTCACAAAAATAAAAAAACGTCAGCTCAAATGGAAGCTTCAAATTTACATGAATAAGTCTAAAAGCACTGATGCTGAACAGAGCTTTCTACATCTTGCTTTCAGAGATATCTTACAAACAATATATTCTCTTACTAAACAACAGGTGCCTTTTTCTTTGCTATGCAAATGATTTATCACTCTATGGGAACAGATGATACAAAGCAACCGAAAAACGAAAAAGGCAGAGTGCAGTTATAGGGCAGTATATTTTTTCTTCAGCTTACACTAGTAGAAAAGGGGTCAATGGTCTAGGCCGGTCCAGCCCATTAGTCCCGGTTCAATCCAAAACCGGGACCAATGGGGACATTGGACCCGGTTCGTGAGCCCCAGGGGCCGGCCGGGCCACGTGGGCCATTGGTCCCGGTTCGTCTGGACCTATTGGTCCCGGTTGGTGGGACGAACCGGGACCAATGGCCCTTGCTCCTGGCCCACCACCATTGGTCCCGGTTGGGGGCTTGAACCGGGACCAAAGGCTGCCCATTAGTCCCGGTCCATGCCACCAACCGGGACTAAAGGGTTGGTCCTCGTTGCGGCCAGAGTTTAGTCCCACCTCGCCAACTGAAGGGGAATCAGACCGGTTTATAAGCCCCTCCCTCTCTGCCTTATTGAGCTCCTCTGAAAATGAAAATAGATGCCCTTATATAGGGAATTTAGCCTAAATTCATACGAATTTCTCTTGAAATTTGTTATGAATTTAAGTTGAATTTCCTCTATAAGCACATCTATGCTCATTTCTGAGTAGTTTTTTATATAGTATTTTTTTCTTTTTTGCTATATTTATTTTTTTCTTTTTATTTCTGAGTTGTAATACGTCATTAAAAATAAGCATCTATGCTCATTTTTTAGTAAAGTTAATCATAACTATTTTTTCTTCTATTTATTTCTGAATTGTAATAAGTCATTAAAAATAAGCATCTATGCTCATTTTTTAGTAAAGTTAATCACAACTATTTTTTCTTCTATTTATTTTTGAATTGTAATAAGTCATTAAAAATAAGCATCTATGCTCATTTTTTAGTAAAGTTAATCACAACTATTTTTTCTTCTATTTATTTCTGAATAGTTTTTTATATAGTTTTTTTCTTTTCTGTTATATTTATTTTTTTCTATTTATTTCTGAGTTGTAATAAGTCATTAAAAATAAAAAAGATTTTAGTAAAGTTAATCACAACTATTTTTTCTTCTATTTATTTCTGAGTAGTTATTTATATAATTTTTTTCTTTTCTACTATATTTATTTTTTCTATTTATTTCTGTATGGTAATAAGTCATTAAAAATAAAAAAGAGGCGCAATGCTAGTTAATTCGCTTCAAGCCTTTCGGAATAGTGTAAACTGCACTGCACATAGCTCCGTGCAGTCTACCCTATTCCTCAATGTTTGAAGCGAACCAACGTGCAGGTGAGCATTGAGCCTCTTCTTCATCGTCTCTGCACTCAGGGCTTATAAACAGCTGCGAGTGCCTCTCGCTTCGCAAGGTGGGACTAAAAAAACAACTGCAATAAAATAAATAAGTAAAGAAAAAAAAGTGCCTCCTACTGGACCCCCATGGCCTGGATACGACTAGAAACCCACCATGGGCCAGGATTCAGGCCCGCGGGTGGCCCAGTAGGACCATCAGGCAAAGCAGTAGTAAGTAGGCTCGTAAGCCTGTAGTGGAGAGAAGCTTGAGAGGGGAGCGGCAGTGGGGCTTATAAACCACTGCGCGCCCCTCTCAGCTAGCGAGATGGGACTAAACTTTCGTGCCGCACCGTGGCAGCACACGGCCATTGGTCCCGGTTCGTGGCTCCAACCGGGACCAATGCCCACCCTTTAGTCCCGGTTGGAGGCACCAACCGGGACCAAAGCCCTCTGCTTCCCGCCCTTTCCGCTGCTGAAAAGAGGCATTTGGTCCCGGTTGGTGCCTCCAACCGGGACTAAAGGGTGCATTGGTCCTGACTGGAGCCACGAACCGGGACCAAAGACTTGGCTATATAAGTAAAATTTCAGAACCGCATCCCCACTTCGATCTCTCCTCCTCCTCGATCTCCCGACGCCGCGCGCCGTCACCGACCCGCCCCGCCCCGACGCCGTCGCCGCCCCGCCCCGCCCCGACGCATAAATACTCTTCATTTGTCCAATACCAATACCAATACCAATATCTTACAAACAATGTCCAGTACAAATGTCCAGCCAACGCTCATTTAGAGCTACAGATAGAGCAATGGAGCAAACATACAAATAACAATACAGTAGAGTACAAACATCCAGCTAAGGCTCATTTAGAGCTACAAATAGGGATATGGTGCGAAGATACAAATAATATTTAGATACAAACAATTCTCTTGTCGTGAAGTTGGGCACTTCATGGTGCACCGTCTTGAGTTTTCTCAATCATGCGAGTCCACCTTACAGCCACTTGCACATAAACCATGTCGTACATCATATCAACAAACTGGAAGAAGGCTGCCCTCCATGTTCTCTTCATCAACATGGTGCAGAAAACTGTCCACAGACCCACCACAAATCCAATGCTCATGGCAAGATAAACAGATGGCATCTGATCTATATCTTTGAGGCCACTTTGCTCTGCATCATGCGTTGAGCAGTTCCTGCCAACAGGATCTCCACAAAGACCAGGGTTACCGATGTAGATGAACATCTGGTTGTCAAGAGCTTGTAGCTGTTGGCCGGATGGTATTGCACCAGACAGATTGTTGTATGACAAGTTCAAGTGGCTCAAATAAGTTAAAGCTGACAAACTTGATGGTATTGCATCAAAAAATTCATTGAAGGACAAGTCAAGTGAGTCCAGCTGCCTTAAATCACCAATTTGGTTTGGGATTGCTCCGGTGAGTTGATTATTTGACAAGTTCAGATTGGTAAGCCCAATGAGTAAAGTTATCTCCTCTGGAACCTGTCCTGCCAAACTATTACTAGACAAATCAAGCACTACCAATAGCTGGTAGATTGCAAAGGTGTAGTCACGCTTTTGGTCCTTTGTGATTACCGGTATGCTCTCTTCATAAATATAATCCCCCGTGTCCTGCGACACCACTGTCATCATTGCCTTCAGGTTTGACAAAGACCATGGTATGCTTCCTGTTATCATGTTGTGTGCTATATCCAAATAATGAAGACCATGAAGGGAAGTGAGACTCTTAGGAATATGACCACTGAACATATTTGATCTCACTCTTAATATTTTCAGGTGTGACATTTTTTGGGGTAACCATTTTGGCAATCCTCCAAATAACCTGTTGTAAGAAAGATCAAGGAACATTAATCTTGACGACCTTTGAAGAAATTTCGGGAATTCACCAGTGAGATCATTGTTATTCAAGGCTAAGCTCAGCATGTCAGAACCAAATTGATCTGTAGAGTTTGGAACAAATTCCTTTTGGCACTGCATAATATCTCCTGTTAAATGGTTTCCTGATAGGTCCAACCTTTTCAGTTTAGTCAATTGGCATATAGACGACGGCATGGTGCCTGTGAATTGATTGCTTGCAAGCAACAACTCTTCGAGTAGTGGAGCATTTAACTCTGATGGCAATGACCCAGATAATGAGTTTGAAGATAGGTTCAGTCGTACTACATTTATAGGAAACTGTGGAACTTGACCTGTAAACTTATTGGACCCGAGATGTATATAGCCAGCTAACATGTGTTGTAGATTTGTCGGTAATGAGCCATGCAATTTGTTTCCTGATGCTTGCAAGATTGAAGCTCGGGAAAATGTGACCCAAAACCACTCAGGAATAACATCATCCAGATTTGCATCACCGAGGACAAGAATATCAATGTCAGATTGCCCTTTAAGCCACTCTGGAAAATTGGGCCCAAGTTGGCATGACTGGAATCTTGCGACCTTTAGTCTAAATGGAGGAACCCATTTTTGGTTGATAGCTAATATCAAAGAGTTGTAGGACAAGTCCAGATACTCTAAATTCAATAGGCCTGTAAAATGCTCCTCCACGAGCACACTATTTAATTTATTATGGCTCAGATCCAGATGCTTTAAATTAGCTGAACTTGCAGATTGTTCCATCAACAGAAAATCAGTGAAGTTATTATAGCTGAGGTCCAAATGCTCCAGATTACCTAAACTTGCAAAAAAATCCTTGAAGAGCACACAACTGAACTTGTTGTAACTGAGGTACAAACTCTTTAAGTTGCCCAAACTTGCAAAATGTACTTTTAGCATCACACCGCTGAAATTATTGTGGCTGAGGTCCAAAAGCTCTAATTTTCCTAAGCTTGCAAAATGTTCTTTCAAGAGCACACCGTTGAAGTTATTGTATCTGAGGTCCAGCCATTTCAAATTAGTCAGTGCTCCAACTCCTACAGGCAGAGGGCCAGTCAACATGTTTTGAGATGCTTCAAGAACACTAAGATTGGTCATGTTCCCTATCCAAATGGGCAGATTCCCCGTCATATTTCCACCCCACACTGATAATTCTTGCAGTGTATTCCATGAGCACTTTGGCAGTCGCCCCATGAACTCCCCTATGGTCGAACCTATGTTGTTATTACCGAACCTCATTCTGGTCAAATTGCACAAATTTTCTAGTTTCTTTGGTATCAAACCCACAAGATCGTTTCAACTAAAGTCTATGACTTGAAGGGACGTCATGTTTGCCAAATCACTAGGAATGGTCCCTTCCCGGCCGAAACTTCTTAGGTGAAGCTCCTTAAGTCTTGTGAGATTCCAAAACCACGCATGCTTGAGTGCAGTATAGAATGTGTTATCAGACATATCAAGGACCTCAAGATGTGTGAGGTTGGAATGTGGTATACTAGCAGACATGGTATTGTTGAGTCCACAGTAGGACAAACGAAGCACTTTAAGATAAGGAAGCATGTTGACTGCCTGAAACCAATCCCTCGCAGAACTAAGAACCACACTGCTCATGTGTCAAGATAGCTCAACAAAGAGAGATGTGGCAACCATGCAAGGTCCACTGTGTAAGGCCTATTCCCACCATAATAATAATTCCGACCCAGGTCAAGATATTGCAACTTTGACAGATTACCAAGTTGGGAAGGTATTCTCCCGCTGAATCCTGCCGACGAGAGGTTGAGATACCTTAGGTTCTTGAGAGAAGCCAAGAACACAGGATACTAGCGCCGTTGAAGTCATTCCTGCTCAGATCAAGATACCTCAGGTGTTGTAAAGTAGCCAAAGAAGAGCTCATTTCGCCTGCCGGCAACCTCAATGATCTGCTCCTGTTTGGGTAGATGTACTCGTCACTGTAGTAGCGGTAGTCGTACATGTAGTAGCCCTTGTCGTACATGTAGTAGCCTGTGTCAATGTTGCGGAGGTTGAGCATGATGAGATGGCCCGTTCTGTTGCTGCACCGGACTCCCTTCCATTGGCAACAATCATCACCCTGCCATGACGAGAGATGGCCAGCAGGGTCTAGGAGGCTTGCCTTGAAGGACAGAAGCGCATCTCGCTCGCTGCTGATGCAAGCTCCGGACTCACTCGCTTGGCCATGGGAAGTGGATGCTACTTGGAAGATCAATAGACAAAGCAGTAGTGAAGCTCCTCGGATGAGCAGCACAAGCTTATCCATATTGGTCGGAAATGGCAGATGGAAAGGAGAATGGACAGAGCACCTTATCTCTATTCCAGTTCCACCACAACTGCAGTATAGGAGTATGGTCTACAAGCCACGTCCTATACTCAAGGTGTGGCTAGAACTTGTTGATTGGGACAGCCGACTATGCACAACACGGCAGAAGCTGGAGCTGAAATTTCTATCCATGATTCGCTCGGTAAAACCAGTAATATCCGCACATATATTGTGGGTCAGGTCACACATCCAGCAAAATTTAGATGGTGCGAGTTTTTTCAGTCACATGGCAGAGAGTTTTTTCAGTGTTGGCAACCCCTCCCTCTACCAGCTGAAATACACAAATTTAGATGCATAAATACAAAGACTCATAGCTCTCAGTACTCAACAAATCAGCAAAACGAATCAAAAGGGCAGTTTCAGAAAATTCATCAGAATTTTTCCAACCACTCCCATTGTATGGTCTACAAGCAAAGCCAGTCCACGTCTTGGTCTTGTCATGTTGTACGCATACTTCTGTAATACTGAAGCACTTTATTTTCTTTTTGGCAGTGACTCTAATACTGAAGTTAACCATGTGAAAACTCATAACGATCGCATGTGATGCAATTAAACAAGCAAAGGAGCTGTGCAGATGGTCTGGAAAGTGTTAGGATTAATCAACATGTGTTAATTATGTATAACAGCAGAGAGAAGCAGAGCATTCCCCGTCCACGTCATGGTCTTGCCCTGCCTGCGTACTTATCTTCAGTCAAGTTATGGGTGAATGATTTGGACAGTTGACCATGCTGAGCATGGCAGACCATTTGCACGTTGGTCATAGTAATTAGGAATCTGGGGGGCAAGATTAATTTAGCCCTCCCTGTTTCATTTTCTACATTAAAGATTTGGAATAGGGTAGTTTTCATATAGTGAGTCTGTGTGTTCACTGAATCTGGGGGGCAAGATTTAGCACGCCATATCAGTTTTCCCCTTGCTGCTGGCTGGAAATAACAGAACAAAATCAGCCGAGAATATCATGCTTAGCTTAGATTTGTCTTAAATTGATGACGATGTAACAAAGGTAGAGGAACTAATCTATTGGAAACAGAGCAGGAGATGCTTCAGCTACAAGTCTCTCTTAGTAATCTAGTAGAAAGCCAACTGACAACTCTGAATTGCTCTGCTCTGCTCCCTCTGAGTGAAGTATAAATGTATGTTGAAGTATAAATGCATAGCCCATCTTTCCCCATTATCTGGTGCGTGCAGTTATACAATTCAGACACATGAATGAAAAAAGAGAAGTTGATTAGTGTTGCGTAAATCTTAGTTAATTATACACTTAAAATTATCTACAAATTTTACCGAAAAAGGCTTACAACATGTTAGACAGTAGCATCCATGTGCTTGATATTTTACTGTCGCCTCTATTGGTTATAGGATGCTAGCTAGACTTGTTTCCTTGCCATATCATTAAATTTTCGCCGGAAATAAATGAACACTTACAACAATGGATTCCTATCATCTCCTTAATATACAGCTTGTTGATTCTTCTAGAGGAAACAAAGACAGACACTGACCGGAATGTGTTAGATATCATGAGTACAAAGAAGAGTGCGAGGCCGGAGAACCTTGTTGAACAGATGATATGGCAGATTGAAGGGAGAATGGACAGAGCAACTTCTCTCTATTCAAGTTCCACCACAACTGCAATACTATATTTGTATGATCTACAAGTCTCGTCTTGGTCTTGGCATGCATACTTTTCCTACACTCGAGGTGTGGCTAGAATTCGTCGTGATTCGGACAGTACCGTGCAGAACACGGCAGGCAAGTTGGGGCTAGAATTTCTATCCAATTTCGCTAATAACACCAAAAATACCGTCCAGAGACTTTTGAATGTTGGCAAGTCTCCCAAAATGAGTAGTCATTAATGTACCCAGCAATCAGCAAAAGGAATCAAAAGTGCAGTTTAAAGAAAAAAATCATCAGGATTTGTGATGCTGGCCTGGTACCGACCACTCCTATTGTATGGTCTACAAGCAAAGCTAATCCACGTCATGGTCTTGTCATGCTGTATACATACTTTTCTTACGATTTGGACAGTCCCTGACTTGCAGCGCTGCGCCCGTATGTCAGGCACCGTATGGGAAACCGTCCCTGAACCTCGCGAACGATCGACATATCTCTGTCCGATTCTGGCTGAAAAGTATACAGAAGAGCTGGACCGATCCTACTGGAGTATTTATTCAGAACTGGCCGGACAAGGTTGACGGACTTGAGGTGTTCGCTCTGATGGCGCACAGGCTTTAGATAAGGGCGTGAGAAAAACTGCAGAAAATTCAGACGCAAGTGTGTGGACGTGATGACGCTGAAGAGGCTTTTAAAACTCCTGGGACGTGATAAGCATCCAGCGTTCCAAGTTCCAACCCAGCAGCAAAACCATGGAAGGAAGCAGGTGGCCGAGCAAAGGTCCCATACCCATACGTACTCTGTTCTCCTCATTACTAGTATAGTACTGCTAACCAAACATCCATCTTTTTTGCCTTGCCGTCGGTTTTGTCACTGCTGCCAGCAAACTCTTTCTTCAAATCATTTCACAAGTCATTGCGCTGCTCATTTACTCTTGACACTTTGCAGGTAAGGGAGGCGTCCTTACATGTGCCGGTCAAGCGGCTAGGCTCACCACCACGCTTGTGCTACTGTCATTGCTGCTCGTTTCCTGTGGAGTCGGCAGCATCCGCTGCTCCTCAACTACGACAGTCCATGACAACAGCACGGACATGATCTCGTTGATAGATTTCAAACGGGCTATCACCGACGACTCCAGGCAAGCCCTGAGATCTTGGCATACCGGCATCCCCCATTGCAGTTGGAAGGGCGTCGACTGCAGCCGGACGCACCCGGGGCGAGTCACGGGGCTTAACCTTGGCGACCTAGCGTTGTCCGGCCCGATTTCACCGTCCATCGGGAATCTAACGTTCCTTAGGACACTAAACCTGTCAGCGAATGGCTTCACCGGCAAGATACCTCCTCTCAACCGTCTCCAAAGATTGGAGTACCTTTCCTTGAGAAACAACTCACTGCGAGGGATCATTCCAGATACTCTCACAAACTGCTCCAATCTAGTGTAACCTAGGCCTGTCCACAAATGGCTTCGTCGGTGAGATACCTCCTCTCAACCTTCTCCAAAGATTGGAGTACCTTTCCTTGAGAAACAACTCACTGCGAGGGATTATTCCAGATACTCTCACAAACTGCTCCAATCTAGTGTACCTAGACCTGTCCACAAATGGCTTCACCGGCAAGATACCTCCTCTCAACCGTCTCCAAAGACTTGAGTACCTTGAGTTGCAGGAAAACTCACTGCAAGGGATCATTCCGGATACTCTTACAAACTGCTCCAATCTATGGTACCTAGACCTGTCTAACAACTCACTAATAGGTGAAATTCCCCATGGTATAGGTCACCTATCCAATCTAGTCCAGTTAAATCTTGGGCAAAATAATCTCACCCAAACAATTCCACCAAGCCTAAAAAACATCAGTCAGCTTGAATATATCTACCTTTATTATAATTATCTCACCGGAACCATTCCTGATGAGTTGGGAAAACTCCCAAATCTTTCTGGATTAACCCTTGCTGAAAATAGGCTATCAGGTGAAATCCCAGAAACCCTATACAAATACAATCAGTCTTCTCTCCAAGTTTTAGACTTCAGTTCCAATATGCTTGGGAAAACACTGCCATCTAACTTTGGTGACACCCTCCTGAATCTTCAATATCTCATATTGGGGGACAACAATTTTGCAGGTCATCTCCCAGCGTCACTAGGCAATTTTTCAGGGCTAGTGTGGTTAGACTTGCCATTAAACAATTTCGTTGGTCAAGTTCCAAGTTCTTTTGTAATCTTGGACTATTAGAGAAACTATACCTTCAGGCAAACAATTTGTTGGGCTTCATCCTAAAAGAGCTAGGTGGCTTACAACATCTCACCGATTTGTATCTGTCTGATAATAATATAGAAGGCAGGGTACCATGAAACAGAGTCTTTGTTGGAAATAAGCGGGGTAAGAGCCTTCATCGGTATTGGAGGCAACCGTGGTGGGAGCTCCTTTCGACGAACACTGGATCTGCTCCCATGTCCTACTATCTTCATTTACAGAACCAAGGCTCAGAGGACCAAGTTAATAGTAGTTGAGTTGTGTTAAATTTGTCAGCCGGACACAGAGCCGTGACAGTCAGCATATAAAGGCCATGAAGGACCAACTTATTCTTCAGTGTGGGTAGAGGAGCTAATCAAGTGGATACGGAGTAGGAGCTCCAGGTCTCGCTTCACAAAGATATTCTGAATCACTCCATCTCGGTGAAATGGGAAGCACTGTAAAAGTGGAATCCATCTGCCAAAATTCAGCTGATACTTTTACTTACTTAGATGCAGGTGGAGTGTATCCTGATGGGCATGCAATTTGAGGAAGTAAATCACCACCTGACGACAATGCGGAAAGCAAAAATCGAGAAACAGCAATTTCAGGTTTACATTCACAACCGTCAGAAGAGATGGAAGGCGATATTGAGAAGCACCATTCGATATGAATGGGACTGTAAGAATGGAAGTTGCGACAAAATCTCACACCAAGATACAACATACAAGTAGCAGGAGCCTGAGACAGTAGGTCTAATTGACAGTGCAGCCGTCACTGGGACCTAGAGCACTGAAGTGCCTGCTGCCGCAGCGGGACGTGGTCTGGTGTAGCAGAAGCAGAAGAAGAACAAGAAGAAGAGATGATCTGGAATGTTTATCTTAGTTTACTTTTGAGTTGAGCATGAGAATCTTTGTTTTACCTTTCACCTGCCTGCTCTAAATTTTGAACTTTCAAATCTGCAGCTTGCTGTAAATACACATGGATCAGTAAGAACTTGGAAGAAACGGTTGCGCGTTCCTTCAGTTTTGACGCGAGCGTACTTCCAGTTTTCAGTGCTCAAAATACAACTGTCACATAGTTTTTGGATGCAGACAAAAAGTAATCACAGCGACAGAAATTCAGACCAGGAACTAGACTGCAAAGTTATCACAGTTTCTTTATATCGGCAACAAACAGGATTGATCTACGAACTGCTGAGCAAGACGAACTTACTATCAGGAACAAAAATAACTAATGTCCTCATGGCAGTTAACACAAACACTTATGAAGAGATCAGCATAGATTCTCCCAAGTTATAGGAGAAATCTCCGACTTCAGTTTCTCACGACACAAACACTTCCGAAGAGTCCAACATAGATTGTCCCAACTTCACAGGCAATGGGTTTTTGTGACCCTAGAATTCAGCGATGAAGTAGTCCAAAAGCCAAGCCCTGCCGGGTTGCAGAGCTGACGAAGCAAACTAGAAGAAGCAAAACTTCAAAAGAACTAGTCACCGATGATGTGCATTATTGGCTTTGACAGCAAAGCTGAGTCTTGAGATTTGGTCAGGTGAACCGCTTCTGTGCTTGGCTTAAGATCAGTGTGTACACAAGGCTGTAAGGTTGTGCATCATTACACGATTTGGCTTAAGACTGTTCCAGGACTAAAGCAGAGTATGTCAGAGTGAATCAATGAAACAGAGACTAAATGATGTATACTATTTTAGCATCCATCTCTTCTGGATTTCTGCCCCCGATATAAACTTTCTGGCACGACAAGACCGCAATGGCAATTATATATTTCCCCCTCCAATATGACTCCAATTATGTATCCTCCATGTGTAGAGCTAGACCTCATCTTTGGACAGCTCCACAAAGCTTTGCTTTCCCACAGAAGACGTGCTACATCATTTCAGATGATTGATTACAGCGCACGTGTGTGTGCTTCTGTAGTTCCCTGTTTAATAGACAGATTTCAGCACCTGGTTAGCGTGTCTTTTTGTTTTGTTTGAAATTCCGGGCCAATGTATGAAAAATAACCAACTCATGTACATTGTGTGTAGTGTAAAGAAAGCTTAGAATGCTGAATTTATTAGATAATAAAGCTTGGTAGAGAACTTACAATGTTTTTGATGCGGGCAAGTGTCCAAATTTTTGTGCCATCTGGGGACCAGTGAGTGTTGTATAGACTGTGGCAAAGACTTGATGCTCGTTTGGGACGAGTGAAAGCAGAGCATCTGGCATTCTTGAAGCAGAGCATCTCTCTGCTGAGTTGATTTGGGACTGATTCCCGAGGAGCTGATTCGAGGCATTGGTGTTCGTTCAATCTATAGACTTTGGGAGCACCTGGTGGTTCTTGATTTCTGTCCGTGTGCCGTGTCAATGTCACGGAACCTTGAGCAATGATCCTGGGGTGTGCTTTGCTGAAACAGAGACCCTTATATCATATACTATATCTCCTTTTGCTTGTTTGCTTGTGAAACAGGGAGCACCTACTTTCAGCATTGTTTTACTACCATACGAAGCGCCCACTGGCAATAGGATGTTCCAACTGTGTGAGCTCGCATGAGACTGAAGACCAAAATGTCTGCTCAGTTCATCTGATTTTCCCAAGGAAAATACTGGTTTTGATGGTAAATATGTGAATAATTCCCCTGGAAAACAAGTACTTACAGAAGTTAGTGTTGACTCTGGGATGGTACAAAATAAATCTGCCGTCATATGACCCAGCGATCAAAGCATGAATTTGTGGCCCTGGGTGCAGTAAACAACCCCATTCAGTAAACAACCTGAATTTGTCGATTCAGAATCCCCTTTTCCAGATGACAAGTGAAAGCAGAGCGTCTCTCTGCTGAGCTGATTTGGTACTTTTTATCCCTTGTTCTACATGTCCATCGTGAGCACCAGCGGATTTATACTACTAGTACTTGTTATCCTGTACTGGCTTCAGTTCCTGGGTGCCAAAATCTCCATTTTTGACATGAACAAACTGCAGGCATAAAAGTAATAATTATTTTCTTAATTTCACTGTTGCTTCAGGGGCATCCTGTAATGACCAACGACGCAGGTGTGGTCACGCTCAAAGGGCTCCAGGGGATTTAATTGAACTGGTCAGCCTTGAGCTTCTCCACTTTGCTTGCTTGCAAACACAGAAGGTTGGCATGATCGCGTCATACAGTTTGCTGACCAAAGTAAATAAATGTCAGCTCAAATGACACTTCAGAGGAGCATGAATAAGTCTAAAAGCACCTTTGGTGAACAAATCTTTCTACGTCTTGCCTCTTGGCACATCTCACAAACAAGTTTGTTCACATATATATTGACCAACAGGTGCTTTTTTTTTTCTTTTTTGCTATGCAAATGAGATCATCACTCTATGGGAATTGATGATACAAAGCAAACCAAACAACATGTAGAAGACAGAGTGCAGTTATAGGGCTGTATATTTTTTCTTCAGCTTAAACATATTTCTCTCTGAAATGAAAGTCTGTAGACATAAAACACACACTTGTTTCTTCTTAATTTCACCTTTACCTTTTAGGCATCCTATAACCACCAAAGATGCATGCGTGGTCTCACTCAAAGGGCTCTAGAGTCACCCTCCTCTGAGGGCTTGGACTGGTCGGACTCGAGCTTCTCACTTTGCTGGCAAGCACAGGCATGGTCGAGTCGATACGGTTTGCCTCACCAAAATAAAGAAATGTCAGCTCAATTGAAGCTTCAGATTTACATGAATAAGTCTACAATCACTGATGGTGAACAAAGCTTTCTACCTCTTGCCTTAAGAGATATCTTATCACTCTCTGGGAATAGATGATAGTACAAAGCAAACTGAACAACATGAAAAAGGCACAATGAAGTTTTGGGGCTGTATATTTTTCTTCAGCTTAAACAATCCAGCAAAACAGATACATACACTTGATCTGTTAAAGTACAACATACACAAATACCAATACGATAAAGTACAAACGTTGAGCCAAGGCTCATTTAGAACTACAAATAGAGATACGGTGCAAACATACAAATAATAGTACAATACAGTACCGACATCCAGCCAAGGCTCAGTTAGAGCTACAAATAGGGAATTGGTGCAAACATACAAATACTATTTAGATACAGACAGTTCGCTTGCAGTGGAGTTGGCTACTTCATGGTGCACCGTCTTGAGTTTTCTCCATAAGGTGAGCCCACCTTACAGCCACTTGCACATAAACCATGTCGTACATCATATCAACAAACCGGAAGAAGGCTGCCCTCCATGTTCTCTTCATCAACATGGTGCAGAAAACTGTCCACAGACCCACCACAAATCCAGTGCTCATGGCAAGATAAACAGATGGCATATGATCTATATCTTCGAGGCCACTTTGCTCAGCATCATGTGTTGATCAGTTCCTGCCAACCGGATCTCCACAAAGACCAGGGTTACCGATGTAGATATACATCTGGTTATCAAGAGCTTGTAACTGTTGTCCGGATGGTATTGGACCGGACAGATTGTTGTATGACAAGTTCAAGTGGCTCAAATAAGTTAAAGCTGACAAACTTGATGGTATTGCACCAGAAAACTCATTGAAGGATAGGTCGAGTGAGTCCAACTGCCTTAAATCACCAATTTGGTTTGGGATTGCTCCTGTGAGTTGATTATTTGACAAGTTCACATTGGTAAGTCCAATGAGTAAAGTTATCTCCTCTGGAATCTGTCCCGCCAAACTATTACTTGATAAATCAAGAATTACCAATAGCTTGTAGATCACAAAGGTGTAGTCACGCTTTTGATCCTTCATGATTATCTGGATGCTATCTTCGTAGAAGTTATAGTTCGTGTCATGTGAGACCACTGCCTTCATTGCCTTCAAGTTTGACACTGACCGCGGTATGCTTCCTGATATGTTGTTATGTGTTATGTCCAAATAATGAAGACGGTGAAGGGAAGTGAGACTCTTAGCAATATGACCACTAAACATATTTGATCTTACTCTTAATATTCTCAACTGTGGGATTTTTCCTGGCAACCACTCTGGCAATCCTCCAAATAACCTATTGTAAGAAAGGTCAAGGAACATCAATTGTTATGACCTTGCAAGAAATTTAGGGAATTGACCGGTCAGATTGTATTTAGGGCTAAGCTGAACATGTTCCAACCAAATTGATTTGTAGAGTTTGCATCAGATTCCTTCCAACACTGCATAATATCTCCTTCTAAATTGTTTCCTGATAGGTCCAACCTTAACAGACTAGTCAATTGACATATGGACAAAGGGATGGGGCATGTGAATTGATTATTTGCAAGCATCAAGTCTTCGAGTGCAGGAGCATTTATCTCTAATGGCAACGGCCCAGACAAAGAGTTTGAAGATAGGTCCAGTTGGCTTATATGTATAGGCAACGGTGGAACTTGACCTGTCAACTTATTGGACCCCAGATCTATATACTTAGCTGACATGTGTTGTAGATTTGCCGGTAATGCGCCACACAATTTGTTTCCTGATGCTTGCAAGGTTGAAGCTCGAGAAAATGTCACCCAAAACCAATCAGGAATAACATCATCCAGATTTGCATCACTGAGAACAAGAACCTCAATATCATATTGCCATTTAAGCTATTCCGGAAAAATGGGCCCTAGTTGGCATGATTGGAATTTCGCAACCTTCAATCTAAATGGCGGAATCCATTTTTGGTTGATAGCTATCAAAGAGTTGTACGAGATGTCCAGATACTCTAAATTCAATAGGCCTGCAAAATACTCATCCATGAGCACTCTATCTAATTTATTATGGCTGAGGTCCAAAAGCTTTAAATTACCTAAACTTGCAAAATGTTCTTTCAAGATAAAATCACTGAAGTTATTATAGCTGAGGTCCAAATCCTCCAAATTATCTAAACCTGCAAAATGTTCCTTGAAGAGCACACCACTAAATTTGTTGTAGCTGAGGTCCAAATGCTTTAAGTTGCCTAAACGTGCAAATTGTTCCTTGAAGAGCACACCACTGAATTTGTTGTAGCTGAGGTCCAAATGCTTTAAGTTGGCTAAGTGTGCAAATTGTTCTCTCAAGAGCACACCGCTGAAGTTATTGTGGCTGAGGTCCAATAACTCTAATTTTTCTAAGCTTGCAAATTGTTCTTTCAAGGGCACACCGCTGAAGTTATTGTAGCTGAGGGCCAGCTTTTTCAAATTACTTAGTGCTCCAACTCCTGCAGGTAGAGGGCCAGTCAACATGTTTCCAGATGCCTGAAGAACACTAAGATTGGTCAAGTAACCAATCCAAATGGGTAGATTCCCAGTCTTATTTCCATCCCACACTGACAATTCTTGCAGTGTATTCCATGAGCACTTTGGCAATCGCCCCATGAACTCTCCTATGCTCGAACCTATGTTGTTACCACCGAACCTCATTCTCATCAAATTGCACAAATTTTCTAATTTATTTGGTATCAAACCCACAAGATCATTCCAACTAAAGTCTATGACTTGAAGGGACGTCATGTTTGACAAATCACTAGGAATGGTCCCTTCCCAGCCGGAAGTTCTTAGGTGAAGCTCCTTAAGGCTTGTCAGATTCCAAAACCATGCGTGCTTGAGTGAAGCATGGAATTTGTTAGCAGATATATCAAGGACATTGAGATGTGTGAGGTTGAAAAGTGGTGTGCTAGCAGACATGGTACCGTTGAGTACACAGTTGGACAAGCGAAGCACTTTAAGAGAAGGAAGCATAGTCACAGTCTGAAGCCAACCCCTCGTAGAACTAAGATTCAAAAAGCTCATGTCAAGATGGCTCAACAAAGAAAGACGTGGCAACCATGCAAGATCCACTATGTAAGGCCTATTCCCATAACTGAGATCAAGATATTGCAACTTTGAGAGATTGCCAAGTTGGGAAGGTATTCTCCCACTGAATCCTGCCCACGAGAGGTTGAGATACCTTAGGTTCTTGAGAGAAGCCAAGAAGATAGGGATGTTTGTGTCGTTGAAGTCATTCCAGCTCAGATCAAGATACCTCAGGTGTTCTAAAGTCGCCAAAGAAGAGCTCATCTCGCCTGCCGACAAGCTCAATGAACTGCTCCTGTTCGGGTATCTGTAGTCGCCCATGTAGTAGCTGGAGTCGTAGATGTTGTAGCCCATGCCGTACATGGCGTACATGTTGTACATGTTGGTGTTGCGGAGGTTGAGCTTGATGAGATGGCCTGTTCTATTGCTGCACCGGACTCCCTTCCATTGGCAACAATCCTCACCCTGCCATGACGAGAGATGACCAGCAGGGTCCAGGAGGCTTGCCTTGTAGGACAGAAGCGCATCTCGCTCACTGCTGATGCAGGCTCCAGACCCACTCGCTTGGCCATGGGAAGTGGATGTTGCTTGGGAGATCAATAGACACAACAGTAGTGCAGTTCCTCGGATGAGGAGCACGAGCTTAGCCATGTTAGTTGGAAATGGCGGATGGAAAGGAGAATGGAGAGAGCAGCTTATCTCTATTCCGGTTCCACCACAACCGCAGTATAGGAGTATGGTCTAGAAGCCACCTCTTGGTCTTGTCATGCATACTTTTCCTATGCTCAAGTTGTGGCTAGAATTTGTTGCCCACTATGCACAGCACGGCAGAAATTGGAGCTGTAATCTATATTCAATATTCGCTCAATAACACGAACAATATCTGCACATTGTGTGTCAGGTCTCACATCTAGCATTAAGGTTCTGAGATTTTCTTGGTGTTGGCAACCCCTCTATGTACCTGAAATACACAAATTTAGATTCATATAAATACAAGGACTCATGGCGCTCAGTACTATGGAGAATCGGCAAAAATAATCAAAAGGGCAGTTTCAAAAAAAAAATCAACAGGTTTTGTCATGTTGGCCAATTACGTACCGGCCACTCCCATTGTATGGTCTACAAGCAAAGCTAGTCCACGTTCTTAGTCTTTGTCATGTTGCACGCATACTACTTCTCCAACGCTGATTTTATTTTGGCGGGGACTGTAATACTGAAGTTAACCATGCGAAAATTACTACTCCCTCCGTCCGGAAATACTTGTCATCAAAATGGATAAAAAGAGATGTATCTAGATAGATACATCTCTTTTTATCCATTTTGATGACAAGTATTTTCGGACGGAGGGAGTACGATCATGCCATGCAAAAGCAATTGAACAGGCAAAGGAGCAGTGCAGATAGTGCGGACAGTGTTATAGGATTAATTAACATGTGTCAATTATGTATAACCGCAGAGACAAGCAGCGCATTTGCAGACAGTCCACGTCATGGTCTTGCACTGCATGCGTACTTTTCTTCTAGTCAAGTCAAGTTTTGGCTGAATGATTTCGACAAACGACCATGCTGAGCACGGCAGACCATTTGCACGTTGGTCCTAGTAATTAGGAATTTGTAGGGCACCCTGTTTCATTTTCTCCATTAAAGATTAAGAATAGGCTAGTTTTCATATAGTGAGTCTGTGTGTTCACTGGTGAGGCACGTCATAGGATCAGTTTTCTCCTTGCTGCTGGCTGGAAATAACAACACATGGAACACAGAACATAAATCAGCTGAGAATATCATGCTTAGCTTAGATTTATCTTAAATTGATGACGATGTAACAAAGGTAAAGGAACTAATCTAGTAGAAATAGAGCAGGAGATGCTTCAGCTACAAGTCCCGCTAAGTAATCTCGAAAGCCAACTGACAACTCTGAATTGCTCTGCTCCCTCTGCATGAAATAGAAAGCGAACCTGCGGGGAAAGTTGACGATGAGGCGCTTGTGTCCACTATTCAGACACATGAATGAAAAAAGAGAGGTTATGTCCACTGTCCACTATACTTTATATATTATTAATTATGAGTGGCAGGCAAAAAAAGATAATAAATGTTTTTTGTTTGGTTATTGTTGCGTTAATCTTAGTTAATTATATGCTTAAAATTATCAAGCATTTGTTTTTACTAAAGAAGCATCTTAGACAGTACCATCCATGTGCTTGATATCTTCTGTTGCCTCTATTAGTTATGGTCTGCTAGGTAGACTCCTTTCCTTACCATAGCATGCCTTGCTGATTATCATCAGAAATGTATAATCACTTCAACAATGGATTCATATCATCTCCGTAATTAATATGCAGCTTGCTGACACTTGAGAGGCAGCAAACACAGACGCGGACCGGAATGTGTCTGTTGTATTTGATACCATGTTAAACGGATGATATGACAGATTGGAAGGAGAATACACAGAGCAACTTGTCTCTGTTCCACTTCCACCACAACTGCAATACTATATGTGTATGGTCTATAAGCCACGTCTTGGCTTTCCATGCATACTTTTCCTACCCTGGAGGTGTGGCGACATGATTTGGACAGTACCATGCACAACACGGCAGCCAAGTTGGAGCTTGAATCTTCTATCGAAGATTGGCTCAATAACACCAGCAATATCTGCACATTGTGGGTCAGATGACACATCTAGCATTAAGGTTCAGAGATTTTTGAATGTTGGCAAACTCTCCCTCTGTTTGCCACATGTATATCATTTTAATCCAACCCCCAAAATGAATAGACATTCATGTACTCAGCAATCAGCAAGAGCAATCAAAAGAGCATTCATGTACTCAGCGACCTGAAGCATCCTGGGCGAGTCATCGACCTGGACCTTAGGAACCTATTGTTGTCAGGCACGATTTCACCATCCCTCGGGAATCTAACGGTCCTTTGGGGACTGCACCTGTCCATGAATGGCTTCACAGGCGAGATACCTCATCTCAACCGTCTCCAAAGATTGGAGTACCTTAACTTGGGATACAACTCACTGCTAGGGATCATTCCGGATACTCTTACAAACTGCTCCAATCTACAGTACCTATTCCTGTCTAACAACTTACTAATAGGAGAAGTTCCCAGTGGTATAGGCCGCCTATCCAATCTAGAGTTGTTATATCTTGGAGGAAATAATCTCAGCGGCGAAATCCCACCAAGCCTGAAAAACAGCAGTCAGCTTCAAGAAAACTCACCGGAACCATTCCTGATGAGTTGGGAAAACTCCCAAATCTTTCTCATTTATACCTTGAAGAAAATAGGCTATCAGGTCGAATCCCAGAAACCCTGTACAAATACAATCAGTCTTCTCTCCAAAAGTTATTCTTAAGTTCCAATATGCTTGGGAAAACATTGCCATCTAACTTTGGTGACACCCTCCCGAATCTTGCATATCTCTATCTGGACGATAACAATTTTGATGGTCATCTCCCAGCATCACTTGGCAATATTTCAGGGCTAGAAGACTTAGACTTGTCATTCAACAATTTTGAAGGACATCTCCCAGCGTCACTAGGCAATATTTCTGGGCTAGAGTGGTTAGACTTGTCATTCAACAATTTTGTTGGTCAAGTTCCAAGTTCTTTTGGTAATCTTGGGCTGTTACAACACCTAAACCTTGAGCAAAACAATTTGTCGGGCTTCATCCCAGGAGAGCTGGGTGGCTTGCAAAACCTCACCAATCTGTATCTGTCTGATAATAATTTGGAAGGTGGGGTACCATGAAACAGTGTCTTTGTGATGGAAATAAGCGGGGTAAGAGCCTTTATCGGTCGAGCAGTTTTAACATGGTCCCTCTTACCCCCTCTTTTCACATGAGAGGTAAGAGTATAAAATAGATCTTAGCCGTTGATCTCATCAATGAATGGCTTGATTGACTCTTACCTTCTTACCTCACATGTAAAAAAAGAAGGTAAGAGGGACCATGTTAAAATTTGCCTTATCGGTATTGGAGGCAACCGGCCGTGGGAACTCCTTTGGAGGAACACTGGATCTGCTCCCATGTCCTACTATCTCTCGGACAAAAGATAAACATTATGTACTACCTGATCACATAGAGTATTAATTCTAATATTTGGTTTCATGCCACACCATACTATTGATCTATTTTACGCTCACCAAGTACATGTCAAGACCAAACCTATCGTTCTTGTTTTGTTTTGTTGCCATGTGTAATTCTCGGAGTTGGGATCTTCCCAACCTTCTCTTTGGCAATAAATGATTCGGTGAGATCGTGGCTCTCAGTGCTCAGCAAATCTGCAAAACAAATCAAAAGGATAGTTTTAGAAAAAAAAATCATCAGGATTTGTCATGCTAGCCACTGGCGAGTTACCGACCGCTCCCATTGAATGGTCCACAAGAAAGCTAGTCCACGTCTAGGTCTTGTCATGCTGACTGTTCTAATACTGGAGTAATCCAAAAAGAAGCTTATAGCGACTTGGACAGTCAAAGCAGAGAAAAGTACAGACAGTGTGGAGAGTATTAGGATTAACTGAACTTGCTTATTCTTTAGAGAACCTGTGGAGAGTGTTAGGATTAACTGAACTTGCTTATTCTTTAGAGAACCGTAACGTTGTTGCTAATTCACCAAAGGACTTGATTGAGCTTCACCTCATAAACAGATTCGATGAGTTGGCAACACTTGGGCGAGAGATCGATGGTACGGTATTTCATTTACAGAACCTAGGCGCAGAGCACCAAGTTAATAGTAGTTGACTTGTCTTAAATTTGTCGCAGAGCCGTGACAGCCAGCATGTTAAGGCCATGATGTACTAAGTTATTCTTCAGTGTGGGCAGAGGAGCTAATCAAGTGGAAACGGAGTAGGAGTTCTGGGTCTCGCTTCAATGGTGCAAAGATAATCTGCATCGCTCCGTCTCTGTGAAATGGGAAGTACTGTAAATGTGGAATCCATCTGCAAAAATTGAGCAGATACTTTTACTTATATGCAGGTGGAATGTATCCTGAAGGGCATGCAATTTGCGGAAGTAAATCACCACCCGACGGCAATGCGGAAAGCAAAAATCAAGAAACAGCACTAGTAGGTCTAATTGACATTGCAACCGTCACAGGGATGAAGAGCACCGAAGTTGAGCGTTCCTTCAGTTTTGACGTGAGCGTACTTCCAGTTTTCAGTGCTCAAAATACAACTGTCACATAGCTTTTGGAAGCAGACAGAAAGTAATCACAACAACAGAAATTCAGACCAGGAACTAAACCGCAAAGTAATCTCAGTCTCTTTAAATCGGCAACAAAGAGGATATATCTACGAGCTACTGAGCAAGACGAACTTACTATCAGGGATAAAAAGAACTAATGTGCTCATGCCAATTAACACAAACACTTATGAAGAGATCAACATAGATTCTCCCAACTTACAGGATAGATCCTCCAACTTCAGTTTCTCACAACACAAAACACTTCCGAAGAGTCCAGCATAGATTCTCCCAAATTCACAGGCAATGGGTATTTGTCACCCTAGGATTCAGTAATGAAGTAATCCAAAAGCTGAGCCCTGCCGGGTTGCAGACCTGACGAAGTAGATGAGAAGAAGCAGAGCTTCGAAAGAACTAGTCACCGATGATGTACATTATTGGCTTTGACAGCAAAGCTGAGTCTTGAGATTTGGTTAGGTGAACCGCTTCTCTCCTTGGCTGAAGAAGTATGCGCACACAAGGCTGTAAGGTTGTGTGCCTTTAACCTGAAATGGATGGATCATCACATTATTTGGCTTAAGACTGTTTCAGGACTGAAGCTGAAGCAGAGTATATCAGAGTGAATCAGAGAAGAAATGATGTATATATACAGAATCATCACGGTGGGACATTGGAAGTTGTCGTCGTGTGAGCTGCCTTTTCTTTGCTTTGATCAGGCATATACAACCATGCCCTTCCTCTGGGCCGACCAGTTGAAGCCCTTGGAGCACGTGACATTTATTTGCTTTGATCACGCACTGTATCGACTCCACCATATCTGTCCTCTGGGCCGGCCAGTTGGAGCCATCGGAGCAGGTGAGGTGACCACGTACGCCTGCGTCGTTGGTGGTTACAGATGCCCAAGAAGCAAAAGTGAAGTTGAAAAGATGGTACCCCAAGTGGCTTTTTAATATCTGCAATCTGTCTGTTTTGACCAGATGTAGTACCCCAAGTGTTTGGATTTTGCGGAAGTTGCTCTGTGTGTGACCTACTGTAGTAGATATTTCATATTTTTGGAACACCGGAGGTAACGGCCGGGGAAAAAGTTGCATGCGTAGATATCTGTTGCTGCTACATGACCCTTTTTTCAAATAACAACATCCAAATGTAGATATCTATTGCTGGTACTACATGATTTCCCTAAAACGTGAAATAAATGCAGACGCATGCTTAAACACACACACAAGATGTGATCAGCATTCCAAGTCAGGGGATTCTTGCCACCGACGCATCAGGCATATATGCGCGCGAGGGAAGCAAAATCCCACCCAGGGAAGAAACCGCCTACCCTGACCAAGCAAAGAGGAGACGCCACAACACCAGTAGGGAATGAACTAAAGGAAAGCACCCAACGGCCTTTTCATCACTCCAGCTTTAATTGCATGCGATTAATACCTCTCTCTTTAATTCTTAGATCTAAGAACTAAAGCACCCAGCACACGTGACGTGATTATTATGTAAGCATTAATTTTGAATGCTCACGGCACAACTGCCACACCACATATAGTAAGTAGTTTTTCGACCAGTCTAGTCCTAGTAGTATATGAAGTCTATGGATGAACATGGAAGTATGACCGGATATATTACTCCCTCTGTTCGGAAGTACTTGTCATAAAAATGAATGTATCTACAACCGACCGAAAAAGGCTTTCGCCCCGCTTTATATTATAAAGCAAATGCCCAGGCCAACAATTCACAGAGGTTCACACACACACACACACCAAGTTCACACAAACACAGGATCCAAAAGGGTTAATGCTGAGGGCACAGCTCAACAAGCCCTAGAAATAAATGTATCTACAACTAAAATACATTTAGATACATTCATTTTTTGGACAAGTAATTCCCAACTGAGGGAGTACTAAATAAAGAACTCAAGTCACCATGTGCAGAGCTTGATTAGACCTCATCTTTGGACGGCTCCGTCAACCTTTTTTTGCTTTCCTTGAGAAGGCATACTCCGCCACGCACTTGAGCTGATTGATCACGGCGCGTGTGTGCTTCTGCAGTTCCCTGTAGAATGGATAGGTTCGGCATCTGGTTAGCGCGCGTATTAGTTTTATTTGAAATTCCAAGCCACTGTATGAAACAGAACAACATATGTGCGTCGTGTGCGGTGTGAAGAAAGCTTAATTAGTAGGCTGCTTTTAGATAGTAATGCTTGGTAGAACACTTGCAATGTTTTTGATGCGGGCAAGTTTGGTTCACACAACAGCCTCAGTTCACCGCTGTCCGCATTTATGTAACACCAGGGGACTGGTGAGTTGTTGTATACGCTGTGGCAAAGATATGATGATGCTCTCGTGTCCATAACCTTAACCTCATTTAAGGACTTTTCACGTCTCCAGTCAGGTTTTCAAGGCTCTCCGGAAGGGACTTTAGTTTATAGCAGAATGAGAGGTCGAGTGTTTGAAGGTTTTTGAGGCTTCCAAGGTTCTCTGGAAGGGACCCTAGTTTCCAGCAGTTTGAGAGGTCGAGTGTTTGAAGGTTTTCGAGGCTTCCAACGCTCTCTGGAAGGTACTCTAGTTCCGCACACCGAAAGAGGTTGAGTGTTTGAAGGTTTTTGAGGCCTCCAAGGCTCTCCGGAAGGGATTTTAGTTCATAGCAGCGTGAAAGGTCTAGTGTTTGAAGGTTTTTGAGGCTTCCAAGGCTCTCTGGAAGGGACTCCAGTTTCTGGCAATGAAAGATGTTGAGCGTTTGAAGGTTTTTTAGGCATCCAAGGCTCTCTGGAATGGACTCTAGTCTTTCACACCTTGCGAGGTTTAGTTTTTGAAGGTTTTTTAGGCTTCCAAGGCTCTTTGGTAGGGACCTTAGGGAATAACATGCTGAAAGGTCCAGAGTTTGAAGGTTTTTGAGGTTTCCAAGACTCTCTGGAAGGGGATCTCGTCTAGAGGACCCCAGTCTATAGCACCCTGAGAGGTCTAGTTTTTGAAGGTTTTCAAGGCTTCCAAGGCTCTCTGGAAGGGACGTTAGTCTATCGCAGCCTGAGAGGTTGAGTGTTTGAAGGTTTTTGAGGCTTCCAAGGTTCTCTGGAAGGTACTTTAGTTTTTCACACCCTTTGAGGTCCAGTGTCTGAAGGTTTTTGAGGCTTCCAAGAGTCTCTGGTATGACTTTGATACTGGTACAATTAGATAAGTCAAGATGTGCTAGACTCCCAAGTTTGCCAAGCGAGCTTGGTATTTCTGAAATTTCCCGTGATCCATTAAGGTTCAGGTAATGTAATTTTGAGAGCCGAGTTATACTCTGGGGAAACTGTCGATCTTGCAGCTCCGGAGCAATAAGAAACTCCAATTGCTTCAGTTGCCCTAGAGCGCTTGGAAACTCTTTGATGGAGCATCCAGATAGATCCAAGACATGCAAGCACTTCGGAAATGAAAAGGCACCACCATGGAATTCACAATCCGAAAAATGCATCGCCCTTAACTTAGGTGGGAAAATAGTTGACATCTTCCTTGCCTTGATGTAATCTGAAATATTGCAATTTGTAAGAGATGCATAGCGGCAGTATTCTTTTCTTCTAGCATTGCTCGCTATTTCAGCATCAAAGACAGCCAACTCTTCAGCAATGACCGATCTTGCAAGATCATGCACCAGATCGTGCATGGTGAAGATTGTTTTTGCAAATGACTGAAACAAAAAATAGCATTAATTCCTCCAGAAAAATTGTCAAGAGAATGGTATTGTTTATACAAATGACGTGACATGATGCTTTTAGAAAAAGATTAATATGCTCAACTCAGCAAGCCGTAAGTGGAGAAAGTGGCTATGGTGCAAATGCAGACGTGTTTAGAGTTAGAGAACTGGGAACTGAAATACATATTCTCTCGGAGAGCAGGGGGAAAGGATTTACTGAAGGAATGACAGAACTGACACATATTCAAGACTCTTAATTAATTAATTCCATCTTGTAAGTGTTACATATCTTTAGGGAAAATTGTTGTCCAGCCAAATATAGACTGGATTTGATAAGACAAACAAAATACAACACTATGCATTAACTGTATGAGCAGTGATCCAAATGGGCTGGCTTTTGACAAGGGTAAACTACAACAGGATGGATGAAGGAGTTACTTTTCTTTTTACTCGAGGCAGGTCCATATATGCTCCCCCACACTTGGGCAATTTTTAGAGGAAAGTGTGGGAGTGTAATCTCGTGCAGCCATATCTTGAGTGCTTTATTTGCCACTAAGGGCAAAGCATATACATGGATTAATGTACCAAACTGTCAACATATATAAGATGTATGTATGCTTCTGCACAGTAACTGTTGCATGCCATTTGATAATTGAGTAAAAAATAATATTCTTTATTCTATAATGTACTGGTAGTATGCCGTAGTAACTCACCTTGGGCAGTTTTGAATGCTGAAGGAAAGACATCCCCAGGAATTGCCTAACATACTTCTCGCCAAGTTGTATGGCTGAAAAGGTATTAGATGGCTCGATGAAACCAAGAGCGATTCATTGATAGATAAGGTCATCTTTACTTATATTGTGACCTTTATGGAAGATACCACAATAGGCAAAGCATAACCTCAGATATGGTGTCAGAGTATTGTAACTTAACTTCAAGGATGGTAACACTGTACTATCAGAAAATGGTTCATCCCAAATATCACTATTGCACATTGCTTCCCAGTCACTAAGATTCATTCCAGATAGCAAGAATCCAAGTGCTTGAGCTGCTAATGGCAAACCTCCACATTTCTTTGCAATCGCCTGTCCAATTGGTTCAACTTGCGCTTTATCAGCTCTAGATTCAGAGCCACTATTTTGCTTGATTATTCTCCAGCACATGTCATTGTCCAAGAGATCTAACATGTATGGTTCAACAGTACAAAATTTTCTTGCAATGTCTATGCTGCGTGTTGTGACTAAGACCCTCATCTTGGAGCTTCCGTTCAACATAAGCTTGAGTTGATTCAGTTGGGAGGAATCTGTCTCCCATAGGTCATCTAAAACAATTAGTGTCTTCTTATCTTGAAGTAAATGTTTAAGATGTTGATTTATTAACTGCCTTGTATCTAGATTCTGGCTTCCCTTTTCTACTTGAGAAATTATGGAGTTCCCTATTTTTTTCATGTCAAACACTTGGGATACATAGACCCATACCCGATGATCATACTCTTTGAACTGAGCATCATTGAAGACCAGTTGTGCCAATGTTGTCTTTCCTATGCCTCCAAGCCCACAGATAGGAAGAATTGTGATATCTTCTTTGTTGCTGCTTGTGGATAACAAAGAAAGAACATTCATCCTGTCTTTTTCTCTCCCTATGATGAGTGATTCAATCACATATGATGTTGTTTCCCGTGGATCAGGAAACTGGTGCACACTAATTATGCTTGAGTTATCATGTGTGAATTTGAAACTCTCGTGGTCCTCTTTGATCTTCCTCAGCTGACCTCTCATCTTCTTCATCTTATAAGCCATGGTAATATTGGGTGCAATAGCAAAACAGTCCAACTTCCCAATCATCTATAAGGAATTTCAACAAGTGATTATGATATAATATAAAACCTAGGAGCAATTACACCCAGCTTTAATATGATGTAGTATTTTCGATCCCTCTACCAAGTAACTACATGCTGCTTGTTTTGGACGGATGTAAAACATAGCTTCCCTTGTAGTACAATTTTTTATTCTTATATACCTAGTTTCACGGCCGGGATTTGTACACCAGATTTAGGCCCTGTTTGTTTCAGTTTCGCCTGGATTTTAATCACCTTTGGATTCGCTTTAGTGGCGAAGCCGATTATGCGAATCAACTTCACCATCGAAGTACACTTTGAGGTGCTTCAAGAAATTGCACTAAAAATGGCCCAAATCCAGATTCAATTTCACTGGCAAAGCTGATTCCAAATAGCTATTTGTTTCAGATTCCAGATTCGGCTTCACTGGCAAAGTTGACTCTGGTCCCAAAATCAGAAACAAAGATGGCCTTAAGTAGGCTAAATGCCTCTTGTACACCCATGGCTTTAATTTTTAGAAGGGCGCCAACAAATTTCAAGCTTTAAACATTGCAATTAATTAGTGCACCAGTTGCTTACATTGGAAAGTATGTTCAGATGATCAAGCACAATGGCGGAGCCAGGGGGCCCTGCCCCCCCCCCCCCCTAATACCATAGATTTGTTCCTAATGAACACATGAACATCAGATTTCCTCTAACTGGGCCTCCCCAATACCGCAATTTCACTAATCCCGCACCACTGATCAAGCATGGTTTTGTGGACAATAATATAATTAATAGTCAAATTATTTGACCAAAGCAACAAACTTTGTACTAGCTAGGAATATTAATTAACCAAAAACCGATTGAGATAAGGCAAGGGCGGCATATGTATACCTTTCTGGAGGCTGGTTCACTGTTAGCTTGGAACTCATCGAGCATGTAAGAGATGTCGTAGGCAGCGTTCTTGAGCTGGTTGAGCCACAGCCGCACCAACTCCTCCGAGACAGACCGCCTCTCAGCATCCTTGAGTGCCGCCTCCATGTACTGCAATGTCTCCTTCATGTCCTTGAGGTCGTCCTTGAAGTTGCACAGCATCGTGACCTCATCCCCAATGGCAGAACCCAACTTATTGCCCACCGCTGAGACAACAGCCGAGGCGAGCAAACCGGCTACATGCGCCATGTTGTTCGTCTTCACCGTACCTTCTCTCTCTCAAGTTGTAGTATGCCAACTGGAGGAGGTGAGAAAAGAGGCAAGTGCCAGGAATGACGCAGTTACCAACTCATGCATGGCCATATGTTATTTATGACACGATGCATGCTCCACCGAGATGGAAAGGGATCATCTACCTTGCTTAATTGTGGTAATGCACGCAGTACAACACACGTTAGCTTTAGCTTTACCAGCAGGCAAGGGTCAAGAAAAAGAATCTCAAGTCTTTCTTGCTGTAAAGGGAAAGGGAAATTCAGCAATTTTTGGTAGAGCACCCCGCCTCCAGCAATTTACCTATAATGCTCTCTATATCTTGTTCTCTTTTATGCTCTCCTTCAGGTATAGCATAAATTTCTCGACCTAATTTGTCTTCATTTTGCCTATTTCTTCCTATTTTGTGGAGCACTTTGTAAAAATTGTGTCAAGCACCTCATGTGCGTCGAAATCAATGCCAGCGAGGGCGGATGCATCCGAGAGGTCGGTTCCGAGTTGGTGGAGACCCTGTCGACAGAGGTAGAGCGTGCAACGGTGTGCCTACCATGAGTTTTCATAAAAAGGGGTCAAAACAACTAGGTGATTGCAGCAGTTTGCAGTGACAACCCAGAAGAGCAACATACAGGGGCAGCCGAAGATGAGGTGATCTGCCGTCTCTAGCCCTGCTGAGCAGCAGGCGCTGGTCCTTGTGATGGTGTGTACAGTTGTGGAGGGCGGGGAGCCGAAGAGGAGGAGGTAGTGTAGCTCGGAGGCGGAGGAGATGGGTCGCAGCGGTCGTGTCTGGCACTCTATGACCGGAGAACATGGGGGGTAGGGGGTCGTTGGATGGAGAAGGGCGGGGTAGTGCTGGCGGGGGCTGGCTCGGCATGTAGGAATCCACATGCATCGGTTGGCCCTTCCCATGCAACCTTTTAGGTAGATAGGTGCTCCCTGCATATTTTTATGTAGGGGAGAGAAATTTTGGGAGCACCCGAAAATTATGAATAGGTAGAGCTTTAGGTACTTTTGCACTTATGCAGTTTTTATGGATATATACTGTTACGGACTGTTAGTATTAATTAGTCTGGTCTCCTTACCTATTTATATTAGTTCTAGATTTCTTTACTTGTACTTCACGTGTCTTGTAATATATATGTTCCCCTTGGGCTGTGTGCAGTACAAATAAGTTGTTCTTTTAACAGATACTCCCTCCGTTCCAAATAAATGTTTTAACTTTGTACTAATTTTAGTATAAAGTTGTACTAAATACACTTATTTTGGGACGGAGAGGGGGCGCTATTGAGATACACTGTTGGACTTTATTCTTATCCCTCCAACATAGTACAAGCGCTAGCCGAGGCCTCCGGCAAGATAACATTCGTGGATCTGTACCTGGCCAGGCACGAGCTCGTGTTGCGTGGGTACCTGGATGTGAGGTTTCTGAATGCCACCGGCAAGGGAGAGGTCGGGCCGTACCCAAAGCAGAGTTCTAAAGCACCCGCCTCTTGCAAAATTTGCCAGAATGACCATTATGGCACACTCAAAGATACAACAGGCAGCTATGAGCAACTATGATCGAACAACCCGGGCTTGCTAGTGTTTGGAAGAGCAAGGTTGAGGGAAAGGTGAAATTCTACTTGTGGCTGCTGTTGCAAAACAGAAATTGGACCGCTGATCGGCTGCAGGCGAGAGATTGGCTGCACAATGCTTCCTGTAGACTTTGTGACCAGGAGCCGGAGTCTGCTGTACATCTCACGCTTTGGTGCTGCTATGCAAAAGAGGTTTGGCACATCCTGCTCGGTGCTAATGACCGGCTGCGTAACACCGTGCTCTCAGCTGCCTCAGTTCCAGACTGGTGGATGATGATTGGTTTGCAAAGTGATGCAAGGGCGCAGGGAGATGTTACCCTGTCTGCGTACATCGTCTGGCATCTCTGGAAGGAGAGAAACCGAAGGGTTTTTTAGGGGAAGGAGGTGACTCCGCCGGCCCTAGTTAATCTAATCCGCGATGATCTCTCCATGTTGAATGAGGCTTTCAGGCCACCTGCTACTGCCGAGGGGTAGGGCACCTGTGCCTTGTAGTGTTTTTTTTTGCCCCTCTTAGTTGTGTGCCCAGTGGGTGTTGTGCACATGTGTGATATACTCCTATCCACTGTAACTTGTACCTCTTTCTGCTCTCTATAATGCAAAGGCAGAGCTCCTGCTATTACCGTCAAAAAAAAGATTACGATGACAACACGGTAGTGGTCACAACTCACAAGATGAGCGAGGAAGAAAGAAAAGGTAGTGAGAAGGTAGAAACACTATTCCCTCCCTCCTGGTTTGTAAAGCTCGCGCACATTTCATTAGAAATTTGCCGTTAATTTGGTCACCAAAATTAAATGCCACCAAAATTATACCGTCAAAAACTTTTCTTGAGCCTGAATCTAATGATATATACGTATAACTAATATTTTGTTGACCAAATTAATGGTCAAATTTTTATTGAAATGCATGTGAGACTTACAAACCCCAAATAGAGGGGCTAGAATATACTCCCTCCGTCCCACAATGTAAGATGTTTTTGCAAGCTATGTTAGTTTTCAAAAACGTCTTACATTGTGAGATGGAAGGAGTACTATGCAGCAGTATGCTCCCCCATGCATGTCAAGCTGGCCCGCTGGTCAGAACTGATCCGTCTTGCCACTTCCTCTCACCTCACTTGCGAAAGTGACTGGTGCAAATGCAGACGTGTATAGAAAACTGGGAAGCTGAAATACAAATTCTTTTGGCCAAATATATAGACTGGATTTGATAAGCCCAACAAAATACAGTACTATGTGCAGTGATCCAAATGGGCTGGCTTTTGACAAGGGCAAACTACAACAGGATGGACAAGGTTTTTTTTTCTTGATGAGCCAGGTCCATATATGTTTCCCCACACTTGGGCAATTTTTAGAGAAAATAGTGTGGAGTATAATCTGGTCCACCAATATCTTGAGTGCTTTATTTTCCACTAAGGGCAAAACATATACATGGGCTAATGTACCAAACTGTGAACATATATAACATGTATGCTTTTGCACAGTAACTGTTGCATGACATTTGATAATTACGTAAAATAGAATAATCTTTATTCTATATTGTACATGTATGCTGTAGTAACTCACCTTGCGCGATTTTGAATGCTGAAGAAAAGACATCCCAAGGAACTGCCTAACATACTTCTCGCCAAGTTGTCTGGCCGAAAAGTTATTAGATGGCTCGATGAAACCCAGAGCAATCCATTGATGGATAAGATCATCTTTACTTATATTGTGACCTTTAGGAAAGATGCCACAATAGGCAAAACATAACCTCAAATATGGCGTCAAAGTATTGTAACTTAACTTCAAGGATGGTAACACTGTACTATCAGAAAACGGTTCATCCCAAATATCACTATTGCACATTGCTTTCCAGTCACTAAGATCCATTCCAAATAGCAAGAATCCAAGTGCTTGAGCTGCTAATGGCAAACCTCCACATTTCTTTGCAATCTTCTGTCCAATTGGTTTAACTTGCTCTTTATCAGCTCTAGATTCAAAGCCGCTATTTTGATTGATTATTCTCCAGCACATGTCATTGTCCAAGAGATCTAACATGTATGGTTGAACAGTACAAATTTTTCTTGCAATGTCTATGTTGCGTGTTGTGACTAAGACTTTCATCTTGTAGCTTACATTCAACATAAGCTTGAGTTGATCCAGTTGGAAGTAATCTGTCTCCCATAGGTCATCTAAAACAATTAAAGTTTTTTTATTTCGAAGTAGATCTTTAAGGCGTTGGTCTATCAACTGTCTTGTATCTAGATTCTGGCTTCCTTTCCCCAGTACTTGAGAAATTATGGAGTTCCCAATTTTTTTCAAGTCAAACACCTGGGATACATAGACCCATATCCGATGATTATAATCTTTGAACTGAGCATCATTGAAGGCCAGTTGTGCTAAAGTTGTCTTTCCTATGCCTCCAAGCCCACAGATAGGAAGAACTGTGCTATCTTCTTTGTTGTTGTTGCTTGATAACAAGGAAAGGACATTCATCCTGTCTCTGTCTCTCCCTATGATGAGTGATTCAACCACATTTGACGTTGTTTCCCGTGGGTCAGGAAACTGCTGCACATTAATTAGGCTGGAGTGATCATGTGTGAATTTGAAAATCTCGTGATCCTCTTTGATCTTCCTCAGCTGACCCCTCACCTTCTTCATCTTGTAAGCCATGGTAATCTTGGGTGCAATAGCAAAACAGTCCAGCTTCCCAATCATCTATGAAGGAATTTTAACAAGTGGTTTTATATATAATGAAACTAGGTATATATCTGTACGTAAAACTTTTGCACAGATGTAAAACATAGCTTCCCTTGTAGTACAATTTTTTTATTCTTGTACACCTAGTTTCACGGCCAGGATTTGTACACCAGATTTAAGTAGGCTAAATCCCTCTTGTACACCCATCGTTCTTCATTTTTTAGAAGGGCACCAACAAATTTTATGCTTTAAACGTTGCAATTAACTAGTGCACCAGTTGCTTATATTCGAAAGAACGTTCAGATGAACATGGTTTTATGGACAATAATATAAGAAATAGTGAAATTATTAAACAAAAGCAACAAACTCCATACTAGGAATATGAAAGAAAAAACTGATTGATAGAAGACATGGCATATACCTTTCTGGAGGCTGGTTCACTGTCAGCTTGGAACTCATCGAGCATGTAAGAGATGTCGTAGGCAGCGTTCTTGAGCCGCTTGAGCCACAACCGCACCAACTCCTCTGTGACAGACCGCCTCTCAGCGTCCTTGAGCGCCGCCTCCATGTACTCCAATGTGTCCTTCATGTCCTTGAGGTCATCCTTGAAGCTCCACAACATTGCGACCTCGTCCCCAATGGCGGAACCCAGCTTATTGCACACCGCTGAGACCACAGCCGAGGCGAGCAAACCGGCTACATGCGCCATGTTGTTCGTCTTCACCGTACCTTCTCTCTCTCAAGTTGTAGTATGCCAACTGGAGGAGGTGAGAAGACAGGCAAGTGCCAGGAATGACGCAGTTACCAACTCATGCATGGCCATATGTTATTTATGACACGATGCATGCTCCACCGAGATGGAAAGGGATCATCTACCTTGCTTAATTGTGGTAATGCACGCAGTACAGCACACGTTAGCTTTAGCTTTACCAGCAGGCAAGGGTCAAGAGAAAGAATCTCAAGTCTTTCTTGCTGTAAAGGGAAAGGGAAATTCAGGAACCAGAGAGAAGGAAAGAATGTGAACTCCCACTGAAAAAGAAAGGAATTTAGAAGAATCCTAGTCCCGGATGCATGCTTTGGTCTGTATATAGATTTTGAGCTCATTGAAGACTTGCTAATTGTTTTAGTTCTAGAGTTCACTAATGGACCATCTAACAGAAATACTATGGATAGCACAGTTTCCCTCATCCCCCCAAAAAACATACAGTTTACAAAACAGATAGTAGGATCACAAACAAAAAAGAAAATCAGAAGATCTGTAGGATTACTTACACGTGAACCCACCTCGTTTGTATCTGCAGCCAGGCTGCTTGACCAAATTTAGCAATATGCTTGGCACCTTGGTTAATTTTCAATATCCTTCCAAAAAAATTGCATCAGGATATAAAAAAAGTTGGGAACAAAAAGAGAGAACACAGATTATGGTATTTGTGCTTGCCTTTTTTTTTTTGCGAGGTTTGTGCTTGCCTGTTTGATTAAAAAAATTCTTAAGGGGGAAGGAATCAGAAATGGCAGAAGGGGAGGAAGCTCTCAATTATTACTCCCTTTGTCCGAAAATACTTGTCATCAAAATGAATAAAAGGGGATGTATCTAGATGTATTTTAGTTTTAGATACATTCTTTTTTGTCCATTTTGATGATAAGTATTTTCAGACGGAGGGAGTACAAAATTAGGCAACAGCACATAGATATTTACCTCCGGCGACCATGCCGGCAAATCTTGACCATCGATCTGCGCCGCACACAAATCAGTCCATCACATGCAGGAAGGAGGAAAATTTCCGAACCGAACCTGCGGGAATGTGAGGAGGGCCGGGGCGGATGCGCCGCTCAGGCCGCTCGCCTGCAGACCGAACGCCGTCCCTTGGCATGCCTCCCCAACTCTCTCCGATTGCGGCGGCGGAGAGGTGAACGGAGACGGGCGTGTGCGTGTCTGTCATCCACACAACCTGGGCCGCCATTTTAGAGGGCCTGATGGGCTGGGCCGGTATAACGTTGGCCCAGCTGCCTTCCTCCCCGAAATCCGTTGACGCCGGCGACTCTGCTCGCTCCGGCGTATGGGTCTCGCCCTGCACTCCACCGGGCCACCGCAGAGTTTGGGATCAATTCGCTCGAGGTCAGTCAAGTGAGCAGCAGTCGACGGGATGAAAGCGTACGAGATGAAAGTGATGGATTTGGCCAATGATACCGTTTAGCTATCTGTTTATGTACGTGTATGACTATGATTATAATCATGTTGTTCATACCCTCTGTTTGCCCTCTCTTCTGTTCCAACATACTCTGAGTCTAAGGTTGGTAGCTGCTAGTAGATGTTTCTCTTTGCCATCATTCATGTTGTTGACTGGCAATTAGTATGAACAAGAACAATCTTTGGTTACTCTCGTGTAAATCTTAGTTATGCTTAAAATCATCAAGCATTTTATTTGTTTACAGAAACATCTTAAACAGTACTCCCTCCGTCCGAAAATACTTGTCACCAAAATGGATAAAAAGGGGTGTATCTAGAACTAAAATACGTCTAGATACATCTCCTTCTATCCATTTTGATGACAAGTATTTTCAGACGGAGGGAGTACCTTCCATGTCCTTGATATCTTTTGTTGCCTCTGTTAGGTTCAGGGCTCTAGACTTCTTTCCTTACCATAGCATTGTTGATTTCAGTCAGAAATATATGATCATTTCCAGCAATGGTTTCTTCTCATCTCCTTAATATGCGGCTTGCGAATTCTTCAGAGGGAGCAAAGAGATACACTTACCGGAATGTGTCTGTTGTATTTGATATCCTGAGGAAGAAAAAGAGTGTCAGACTTGAGAACCTCGTTTTGAACATACCATCATTTGCCCAAATAGTTGAGAATGGTTTTGCACTGTCTTTCCTAGTTGAAGATGGCAGGGTGGCAATGGATTTTCTCCTATGGTTTCATTTGTACTGTAATGGTACTACAGAGATACTTGTGTATCTAATATAAATTCTTCAGGCCTTTCACAGATCCATTTTGCTTTCAGATTTGATTGTAGAGACGGGAAGGTATCGTTTCTGCTCATAGGAATCTCCTACGTTTTTTGAATATTTGACCTGAATGATCAACCTCATTGTAGGTAGTAGATTCATGAAAGAGCAGTACAAAAATGTGTTAGATATTTAGATTCAGTTAATAGAACTTGATAAAAAAGGAAAATAGCTTTCGATTTGATTAGAGTACCCACTGCGAGCCCATGGTGCGGTTGCTTTTGTAATGGTCCCTAGATTATAGGGTAGATCAGGGCATCTCCAGCCGTTGGCCCCCCACGAGGGGCAAAAAATCGCCTTCTGGGGGCGCACCGGCGCTAACGGCGCACTGGGGGCGTGATGCCCCCCAGTCGCGGCGCCCACGGTATTTTAAAAAATTTTAAGACGGCACAAACACGGCACAAACATAGCAAACTTCGGCGAGTTCGTTCAAACATAAACATATTTTACAAAAAAAAAAAACGGTGGGCTACTCCCGCCGTCTCCCTCGCCGCCCGCCTCGCCGCCCTCCTCGTCGCCCGCCTCGCCGCCCGCCCAACGCGTCTACATGCCGAGGAGGCTGTAGAACCGCGTGTAGTCGCCGCCATCGTCGTCGTCGTCGTCGTCGCCGCTGCCGCCCAAGCCTCCGCCGTCCCTGCTGCACCCCTCCCCCGGTTGGCGCGGCGGGTTGGAAGGCCCCGGGGGCGTCGTCGTCGTCGCTGTCGAGGATCACGACGCCGTGCTCGTCCTCGCGGCCGCGCTTGCGGGCGGCGATCTCCTCCAGGGCCCGGCACTGCCGGACCGTCTCCTCGCGGAGGTAGTCGTCCGCGCCCACCGCATGGCGTCCTCGTCGGAGAAGCCACGCCGGGCTATCTCCTCGTACTCCGCGGGGAGGCCGGGCTCCTTCTTGGGCTCGACGAGGCCGGGCTCCGGCTTGGGCTCGACGAGGACAAAACGGCCGGCGGGGCTCCGGCTTGACGGGGCGCCGATACGGACGCCGGAGCTGCGGGTGCGCGCGGCCACAGGCGTGCCCTGAGGCTCCGGCTTGACGGGACGGAGGCAGGGCGAGCCGCCAGACGAAGAGGAGGACCCCCCGGTCTCCATGCGCCTCGGGGTCCAGGAGCTTCCCCGGCGGCGTGAAAAGGAAGGGTGAGCGGGGTAGTCGAGGCGCGGCGTGTTGCCGCCCTTGATGTACTCGAGGACGGCGTCCAGCGTGCGCCCTGGCACGCCCCACCATCGACGCCGGCCGGCGGAGTTTTGCCTGCCGGAGGGCACGACGCCGTTGGTGGCCTCGAGTTGCTGGGCGTGACGGCGGCGGAAGTAGGGCTCCCACAGTGAGCTGTCGGGGGCGTACCGCGGCGCGTCCCTTGCCGCAGGCGGCAGGTTCGACCGGATGCGGGCGATCTTCGCGCGCCGCACCGCGCCAGAGGGTACCGGTGGCACCGGCACGCCGCCCGCGCTGATCCTCCACGCGCCGGGCACCCGCATGTCCGGCGGGACCGGGTACTCGGCCTCGTAAAGGAGGCGAGCCTCGTCTTCATGGAGATGGCGGCGGCCGAAGCCGTTCGCCGCCGCGCCGTCGCCTGGGAAACGTTCGGCCATTGGATGGCGCCGGTAAGGTGCAGAGGAGAGGGAGGAAGGAGCGACGGCGGAGGGGAAGGAGCGACGGCGGAGTCGAAGTGTGACGAACGAGCGCGCCGGGGCGCGGTATATATAGGCCGGCGCGCCGCCCACACGCGTGGCACCGTGCGTACGCGTGGCGGGCGAGGCGAGGGCGAGGGACGCGTGTCGTCCGGCCTTCACTGCGCCGCCCGTGAAGCATCAATGGCGCAGGCTGACCGGCGCGGCAGCGCGGCAGCTTTGGCATTGATTCGCAGCGGGAAACGAGGCGATGAGGACGACGAAGGGCCGAGAAGTAACCCGGTCGCTGACGCGTCGGGCCCGCGGTTTCTTCGCGCCAAAAAACTTCGCCCGGCGCCCCCGAGCGCCCCCCAGCGCGCCGGGTTCGGGCTGGGTCCGCCGGCGCTGTTTTTGGCCCAAGCCGGCGAAAATCGGGCTCCTGGGGGCACGACTGGGCCGTTTTTTCGGCGCCGGCGCGAAAAAATCGCCTAGAGAGGCCTTCTTGGGGGCGCGGCTGGAGATGCCCTCAGACTGCTAGACTAGGCTTGAGAAGGAAGAGCAAGGTAAGAGGTTATAGAAGGAAACAGGAGATTAGGAACTAGCACAAACTGTAGCGGGAAAGGGACCAATGCCCAATAAAGGAAGCGTTGTCGGAACCGAGGTTTGATTCTTTAGAGCATGGTTAATAGTATAGCCAACTGCTGGCTATAAGCCATTGCCATGTCATCTATAGCCCACCTTATAGCCAATATGTACAATAGTTGATTAGAAGAATGTACTACTTTTTTATTATATGGCCCACCTTTCACTCTCACATAGTGTCTAGAAGCACGTGCTAGAGCTAGCTCTTCACCAAGAGCCCGCTTACCTTCTCTCTCCTCTTCTCTTCCCTCCAACTAAGCATGAATATATTAGTTTATTGCTTATAGCCAGCTGACTCAGCTCTATTGTACTTGCTCTTAGGAGCAGAAGATGGGTTGTTGTGGAAACAACCGAGGACAAAAACCACCAAACACGCAGGGGTGGCGTCTTTTCAGAAATCGGCTTGTGTAGCTGTCTGCCATGTGTCTATCTCTATTGTATGTAGAAAGAAATATTGCCTGATAACTTATCCTTTATGGAACAGTAGGTGCTTGAGCAGTAGAGATTCCTTGAGGGGCGGAAAGAGAGCAATAGAAATGTAAAATGATCTCACTTGGAACTCTTTAGATCAGACGTATAAAGTCGCTCACCATGTTATGTTTCCGTTGATAAAAAAAAATGTTTGCTTCAAGCTGAGCCAATTAAGATACCTAATTCAATGACTCTGTAGCGCAGCCAATATTGCTCGCAGTATCTACATGAGAAAATAACCATCACTTAACCACAAATTGACATATTGTGAAACAGGTGCATTATATGACACAGTAAAATTATGTTAAATATGCTAGTCTTCTGGAGAAATGGAACAAAACACATGTATTACATAATTGGCGAGACGATAAAAATGGTAAAGTGAACAGAAACTCACCAATTGCCAATGTTTCTTATTCTCTGCCTCTGGTATGTGTGGACGGGAAAGTGGTCTTCAAAAGGTGGGTAGGCGACCCGCCCCCTCGGGCTCTCGCGACCGCGTCGCCCCCGCGGGCGACCGGCCGCGCCCCAATCTCCTTCTTCAGCGACCCTCCCTCCTCCTTCCCTCCCCGCGGGCGACGCTGGCGGCGGCGGCCCCCTCGCTTTTCCCCTCTCGGCTTCCTCTGGCGCGGGACGGAGCGGGCTGGGGGGTGTCCCTAGGCGGCGGCGGTCCGGCGTGCCGGCGGGGTCCTGGCGCGACGCGGGCGGATGACTGGGCGGCGGCGTCGCCGTTGGCGGCGAGGTAGCGCGGCGGCGCGTCCTGGCGGCGCCTGCTCGGCCCAGATCTGGGCCCTTGGGCCCCATCTGGGCCCGGGCGGGCTGGCGGCGGGGTGAGCCTGTGACGCGACCTCCAGGAGGCCGGGGCGTGGCGGCGAGCGGCTGCGGGCTGGCGACGCGGATACCGAATTGCTGCAGCGTGGCCGGCGGGGCTTTGCGGGCCCGTTTGGGCCCGGCCGGGCCAGGGGTGGTCTGGTGTGCCCTGCTGCCGCATCCGGCCGGCGACCGCGACGTGTTGGGGGCTCGGGCCTCCCGCACGGTGGCGGGGGAGGTGGGTCCCTCCTGCTCGGTAGCGGTGCCGCTGCTTCCGTCGTTTGGCGTTTCTCTTCGGGTCTCTTCGCCTTCTGGTGGTGTTCGCAGTGAGGCGGCATGGGTGGTGGCGCAACCGTGATGGCGCAAGGTGGTGGGCGGAGGTTTGGCTGGTCGGCTCCGATTCGGTCAGGCGGCGGGGTTTGGAGTGTGGGAGAAATCCTTGTCGGTCTTCGGCTCCGATGCGATGACGCCTACGGGTGCCACCATTCCTTCCTGGAGGGTGTCGTTGTTATCCATCCCCCAACTCCCTCCGCGTGCCGGTGGAAACCCTAGGACCCGTCCGGGCAGCAGCGTCGTTGGCGTCGCATTCCCTCTTGGGGGTGCTGCTTGGTACGCGGCGGATCGAAGCCTCGGGCTATGGTGGTTTGTCTCCGGTGGGCGCAGCGGTGGCGGATCATCCGCGCTTGGTTGAGCTGCCATTGTTGGCATTTGTTTCTTCTTCTTTTTCTTTTGGGCTTGTTGTGCTGCTCGCCCCAACGATCTATGTAATCGGTGATGGTTGCTTTAGAATACAAAGCGAGGGAAACCCTTTTCCGGTGGTATGTGTGGACGGTAATGAGTAGCAAGACAACACAAAGGACTTTAGCACACACAGAATTATAGGCTGGAAAAACACTCCCGGTCGGTATTTTGTCTCGACTTTCCTTGGCCATGGCTGGCGCTTACTTCTGTCGCGATGGATGTTGCTTCCGTCGCATGGGGTGGCAAGAACCAGATGTGCTCCCCAATTTCAAACTTTGCATCACCTGCAAGCATGTATTCTTCATATGTTCCGTGCTGTGACTATACTAAATGTACTGTAGCGTTCGAGAGAGAATTAATTTGGAAGTCATGTATACACCAAAGGGTTTTTATACCAGCTATAGGTATTTTGGATGTGTGATACTGATACCACAAGCTAAGTTATGTGATCAGACTTAGCATCCCACACAACATGAATTTCTGGCACTGGGTGCAGTAAACAACCTGAATTTGTCAATTCAGAATCCCCTTTTCTAGATGACGAGTGAGAAGGAAGGTTCGACGACGGTGGTCTTCTTTAGGAGTAGATGCGGGTGTGTTCATCTTCACTAGGCGGGATTTCCTCTTGAAGTTCTCTCGCTGTCATGCTTCGGTGTTTCATTCGCATCGAAGGGCTCCTTCAGCATTAAACTAGTTTTCCTGCAGTATTTTCTTGTGCTTTCTGTTCTGGTGCTTGTAGGCTGCTATTGTAGCACCTTGTATCTGCCGTTTTCAGTTTTCTTTGTTTTTATTTCTTGTTGTATGGGCGGTTGTAATTCCTGGCCGGTTGATGGCTTTGTTAATTCAAAGTCGGGCTCTTCTTCAGCCTTCGTTAAAAAAAAAACAGAGCACCTCTCTGCTGAGCTGATTCGGAACTGATGCCTGAGGAGCTGATTCGAAGCGTTGGGGGCACCTGGGTGGTTCTTGATTTCTGTCCATGTGCCATGTCAATGTCACCAGACAGGCCGAACCTCAAGCATTGTGCTGATCTTGGGGGTTACTTTCCTGAAACAGAGACCCTTATATCATATATCTACTTTTCTGTGGGGAGGCACAGATAAGGTTTCTGGGGGAAAATGCAACATAAATGGGAGAAGATTTGTATTCCCAAGGATATGGGCGGCCTAGGCACCTCAGACAGCCTTGGTTGGTTTGGAAGGACCTGGACAGCAAAAATGGAGATTTTAGTACCCAGGAACTGAAGCCAGTACAGGATATTAAGTACGAGTAGTATAAAATTCTCTCATGAGAATTTCTCTGGTGCTCATGATGCAAATGTAGAACAAGGTAAAAATTATGAGCAGTCACAAACCACGTTGTACCGCTGGGTCATATTGCGGCAGATTATTTTGTACCAGCCGACAATCAACCCCGAAAGCCTGGCCTCCAGCTCTATTTTGAATACTACTACTGCTAGATCAACTCTGACATGAAACAGAGTTAAGACATAAAACAGACACTTCTTTTCTTCTTACTTTAAGTTTTGCTTTTTGGGCATCCTGTAAACACTAAGGCGTGGTCGCACTCGAATGATTCGGAGAACCACTAAAAGCGAGACATCCATCGAAGACAATCGTCGTGTTGTCCAGTGTCAAAAGAGAACCTCTCCCTGTCATATTCCGGCGGAGGCGCACCCATGGAGCCCAACTGAAGGATGACTGGACTGGAAAGAGGTTGACTGACCTGAGGTCTCTTCTCTTTTTTGCTGTATGATATGAGAGTAGTACGTATTAAACTCGTGGAACCTCTGCAAGCTGAGCTTCTGTCATTTCCACACAAAGGACACAGCGCCCGGCAGCAACATCATGCAAGAAAGGCTGTCGTTCCGTGCTATCCGGCCAAGCAAAGGTGACCTCCAGAGTCCTTACTAGTGAAGTGCTGCTAAACATCCATCTTGTTCATCAGAGCTAATATTTTTATTTCACATGGGTTCTACATACCTCTAATATTTTCCCCGATTCGATCATATATATAGAACTTATATTACTCCGTAGTATTTTTCATGAGAGAAAGCTCGTACAGCTGCCATGCCGTTCCATGCGATCCGGCCGAGCAAATGTGCCCTGCTGTGTGTGTCGTGTCCTCCTCATCACTAGTCAAGCAGTACTGCTAAGCAAACATCCATCTTTTGCCTTTGCCGTCGATCGGTTTTGTTTGTCAATGCTGCCTGCAAACTCTTTCTTCACATCATTTCTCAAGTCGGCAGCATCCTTGATCTAATGCTACTGTCATTGCGCTGCTCATGTACTCTTCACACTTTGCAGGTCAGGGAGGCCTTCTTACATGTGCCAGTCAACCGGCGAGACTCGCCCCTATCCTTACCCTACTGTCGTTGCTTCTCGTTTCTTGTGGAGTCGGCACCATCCGCTGCTTCTCCTCAACAACGACAGTCCATGACAACAACACGGACATGATCTCGCTGCTGGATTTCAAGCGCACCATCACCAACAACTCAAGGCAAGCCTTGAGATCTTGGCACGTCGGCGTCCCCCTTTGCGGATGGAACGGCGTCGTCTGCAGCGGCCCGAAGCACCCGGGGCGAGTCATCGAGCTGAACCTTATGAACCTATCATTGTCCGGCACAGTTTCACCGTCTCTTGGGAATCTAACGTTTCTTAGGATATTAGACCTGTCCAGTAATGGCTTCACCGGCGAGATACCTCCTCTCAACCGTCTCCAAAGATTGGAGTACCTTTCCTTGGGAAACAACTCACTGCGAGGGACCATTCCACACACTCTTACAAACTGCTCCAATCTATGGTGCCTAGATCTGTCCACAAATGGCTTCACCGGTGAGATACCTCCTCTCAACCGTCTCCAAAGATTGGAGTACCTTGACTTGGGAAACAACTCACTGCGAGGCATCATTTCAGATACTCTTACAAACTACTCCAATCTACGTTCCCTAGACCTACATAGCAACTTGCTAATAGGTGAAATTCCCCGTGATATAGGTCGCCTATTCAATCTAGTGTCGTTAAATCTTGCTAGGAATAATCTCACTGGAACAATCCCACCAAGCCTAAAAAACATCAGTCAGCTTGAAGGCATCAGTCTTGCTGATAATAAGCTAACCGGAATCATTCCTGATGAGATGGGAAAAATCCCATCTATTGTATTTTTAAACCTTCATGGAAATAGGCTATCGGGTCGAATCCCAGAAACCCTATACAAATTCAATCAGTCTTCTCTCCAATATTTATACTTAGATTCCAATATGCTTGGGGGAAAACTGCCATCTAACTTTGGTGATACCCTCCTAAATCTCAAACAACTCTATTTGGACGAAAACAGTTTTGAAGGCCATCTCCCAGTGTCACTAGGCAATATTTCAGGTCTAACGGATTTAGACTTGTCCATCAACAATTTCATTGGTCATGTACCAAGTTCTTTTGGTAGTCTTGGCCTGTTAGAATACCTAAACCTTCAGCAAAACAATTTGTCGGGCTTCATCCCAATAGAGATTGGCGGCTTAAAGAATCTCACCCATTTGTATCTGTCTGATAATAATCTGCATGGTGGAGTGCCATGGAACGGGCTATTTGTCGGAAATAACAGTCCCCCCTCACTTGGAGGCAACCGGTGGGGTGGGGACTTCTTTGGAGGTACCCAAGATCGGCTGCTCTCATGTCCTACTATCTCTCTCGGAGAAAAGAAACACACTACATACTACCTGATTATATTAGACTATAGAATATTTGGTTTTCATGCATGTCACTCATATTGTTTGGCCTATTTTAAGCTCACCAAAAGGATGGCAAGAGCAAACCTATATCATTCTTGTTTTGTTTTGTTTGGCCGCGTGTAATTCTTGGGGTTGGGACTTTCCCAACCTTCTCTTTGGCAGTAAATGATCCGGTGAGATCATGCCTCTCAGTGCCAAAAGCAATCAGCAAAACGTATCAAAAGGATAGTTTCAAAAAATAGATCAGGATTTGTCATGCTGGCCACTAGCCAGTTACTGACCACTCCCATTGTATGGTCTGCAAGCAAATTAAGCCAGTCCACGTCTTGGTCTTGTCATGCTGACTTTTCTAATATTGGGGTTGATTATGGGGAAAACTTAATTATCACGACTTGGACAGCCAAAGCTAACCAACAAGTAAAGGAAAGTGTTAAGATGGTTGTAACATGTGTTAATTATGTATAATCCACGCTTTAGGGAACCGTCAAGAGGTTGTTAATTGGCAACCGCCACCGGTTTTACTCGCGCTCCTTGTAGAACAGGTCCCTTTCCCAGACATCCCTGTATTTTATATATAATACAGATGATTATCATCAACAAAGATTACACTGTTCTTCAGTCCAACGTGAAGCTGGTCAGCCAAATGCAAGCGGTGAGAGCCATGTTAAAGCCATGGAGTAAGGACCAGGTTGTTTACTGTGGGTAGAGCAACTAATTTAGTGGAAACAGAGCAGGAGATGCTTCAGCTACAAGTCTCACTTGGTAATCTAGTGAGTGGCAAGTGACAACTCTGAATTGCTCGGCTCCCTCTGCGTGAAATGGAAAGTGACCCTGTGGGGAAAGTGTACGATGAGGCGCTTCAGCGCGACGGAGGAGTCATTGTAGAGGTGTGCGACGCTCCCCGCGCATCCCAAAACGCGCATGATGCTGCCGCAGCAGCTCGCCTGCAGAACGAGATGGGTTGCGTCGATGTGTGAAACTTTTCTCCTTGCGTTACGGTCTAGAAACATGAGCTTGTGTTGCTAATTTGCCACACTACAACTGACTCAACCACTGAAGTTTTATCATACTGATTTATTTATTTAAGATAGTAGGAACAGTATTTGCATGATTTGACCGTGCAAATGTCAGTGAAGAATAGATAGTTCTGAAGGAAGTTCGCCTATCTGCAGTTCTGTTTGTTGAAAGAAAAACAAAGGCACATATGCAACTTTATTTCTACCATGGACACCTAACTGTATAGCTTAGCATATTTGCAACTCTAGAACAAAAGATATTGATTACCGAAAAAGGCTTTCGCCCCGTTTTATAAATAAAGCAAACCGCCAAAGAGCACACATACAGAGTCAAGTCCACACACACACCCAAGTCTCACAACAAAGTACATAGGTTCTGCTGAGGGCACAGCTCAACAAGCCCAGAAAATAAAAAACAGAACACGCCGGACGAAGATAGCGCCTAGTCTGGTTCCGGCGGCGGCGGCGGCGACAGACGGACAGCCATCGAGCGAAGGTCGGCGATGAAGGCTGAGATGGCGTCGCGGTCCAGGGAGCGGCTAAGCGGTCGCCAAAGCTGCAAGAAACCCGAGAGTTTGAAAAGAGCGTTAGTAGCCCGTCGAAGAGGAGTGCGCTGAATGACAAGCTTATTGCGGACAGTCGGCGAGGACCCCAATCTCAAGCCACCTAATGTGGCGAGAAGTCACGGGGGACATCTGGAGTTCGGCAAATAAGTCCAGGAAGTTGGTGTGGCACCAATTTCCACCGACCGCTTCGTGAAAGCAGCTCCAGAGGAACTGGGCGGACACGCAGGAGAAAAAAATGTGGTTCGAGTCTTCGGGGACCCCACAGAGTGGGCAGATGCCAGTACCTGGGCCATTTCGCTTGTGCACCTCCACCCCGGACGGGAACCGACCGCGAATCCATTGCCACATGAAGATACGGATCTTCAGGGGCAGGCGGATGGACCATACCATCGATAGGGGGAGGGGGCGGAAGATGGAGCGATGGCCAGGTATAGCGACTTGGTGGAGAATTGACCCGAAAGCTCAAGGCGCCAGCGCACCAGGTCAGGGCCACCATCCACCATCGGCTCGTGGAGAGCAACACAGTCAAGCAACTGACGCCAGGCGGCGGATTCCAAGGGACCAAAAGGCCGTCGGAAAGCAAGGCGCCCTAAGTCAAGAAGGGCGCTATCAACAGAAATCACGGGATCGACCGAGATAGAGAAGAGGCCGGGAAAGCGAGCCGCAAAGGGAGTGTCCCTGACCCAGCGATCAAACCAGAACAGCTCGATACTCTGGAGCCCACCGAGATGGAGGTCCCGATACGGAGGACCGGGAGAAGCTGGACAATCGACTGTCAGAACTGAGATCCGCCAGACTTCTGGCAGAAGGCGAGGGGCTGTCCGCGCAAGTATTTGTTTCGGATGATGTCAAGCCAGAGGCCACCGTGACCTTGCGAGATGCGCCAAAGCCAGCGGGAGAGAAGGGCGATACTCATCCGTTTAGAGCACATGATGCCAAGGCCACCTTGCTCCCTGGGCTTGCAGATGTCAGGCCAACTGACCATATGGTACTTCTGCTTGTCATTGTCGCCCGCCCAGTAAAAGCGGGACTGGACCTTGGTGATCTCATTGTGAAGGGTCTCGTGGAGACTGTAGAAGCTCATGAGAAACAAGAGGAGGCTGGAGAGGGAGGAGTTGATGAGAATAGTCCGGGCCGCCTTGGACAGCCACCTCCCCTGCCAGGGCTCGATGCGCGTTTGGAGCTTGGCCACGGAGGGGCGCAAGTCCGCGACGGTGAGCCATGGAGTCACTAATGGGCGTCCCCAGGTAGGTTGTGGGGAAGGAGCCCAGGCGGCAATTAAGTCTGTTGGCGATGGCCAAAGACTCCGAGGGGGAGTATCCCATCACCATAACATCACTCTTGTCGAAGTTGATCTTGAGGCCCGACATCTTTAGAAGCAGAGAAGGAGGAACTTGAGGTTGAAGATGTCCGTCTCCGAACCTTCGACCATGATGATAGTGTCGTCGGCATACTGGAGGATGGAGATCCCGGAGCCACCGGCAAGGTGGGGAGTAATCCCACGAATATGGCCAGCGGCTTTCGCCTTATCCAGAATGGAGACAAGCGCGTCCACGACCATATTGAACAAGAAACAAAAGATATTGAAATCAGAGGAGGATCGAATAGCAACAATTCAGACACATGAATGAAAAAAGAGAGGTTCTGTCCACTGTCCACTATACTTTATATATGATTAAGTAGCACATATGCCTGTGCGTTGCACCGGGATAGATAATTGACATTTGCACCGTAAACACCACAAAAACTCAAATTTTAGAGAGAACATCCCCAACAAAACATTTTTGAAACTGCTTGGCTATGATTTTTGTATATATATGGGCTCTTTCTCTCTTTTAAATGCTAGATGGGTGCCCTTTTTATACAACACCTTTGGTCAACATTAGTCGCTCCCTCCTCTTTTATTCCTGGATGCATACTCAAAGCTTCCAGCAATCTCACTTAAGCCATGCACTTTCATTGCAAACCAGGTCATCCTTTATCGGATCTTCCTTTTGTTTTATTTCATGATGAATCGGGTCCTTTTTCATCAAATAGTCCTCTATTTTATTGGCATGCGCCAACCAGGTCCTTTTTCATCTAATCTTCCTCTTTTATTCACCAATCGGGTCCTCTTTCATGGGATATTCCTCTATTTTATTGGGGCATACAGGCATTAATTTCTTCCTTCATTTTCTAATATATATGGGACCCACACTTCATCCTTTTCTTGCGATGGCTTGCTGATTTTCAGGTAACTCGTGGACGTATTTAAATTTGTGAAATTTGATTTTAAAAAGCAAGGTGGTACTTTTTTTTGAGTAACTAACCCAATTTCTATGTTCGATCCTCGGGGACAATGACGGAGCCTGTGCAATCGAAAAGAAAACCAAGGAATATGAAGCCCATCAGAGAAATTTGGTGGCTGTAGAAAAATCCCAGTTAGGAGTGTATTGGCCCAGTATAGGTGACATAGCAGCTGGAGAATTGATACAAAGCAGACCTAGCTTCCTCTAAAAAAACGAAGCAAACCTAGACGTGCATACAAATTTGAAGTTTAATACAACATGCTAATTCACAACATCTAGTTTGCCTTGTTGGATACCGATGTTGGAGTAGTTTGCGTGGTTACGAGTTCGACTTCCGCCAGACGCATTAATTTTTAGCACTTGAAGCCAGGAAAAAACAATGCGACCATGTGTTGCCGCACTTCCTTTGCCGTATATTATTAAGAAGAATAATCACTAAATAAGTAGTGGAACAATTGACTTTGCCTAGTGACGTCCCGGTTTTCTTTGTTTGCACATGTTCGTCAAACGGACAAAAGTAAAAAAAAAAGTAAATAATAGAATACATATAAAAAAACTTAAAACGGGACGAAACAAAACAGGACCAAACTAAGAATACATATTCCCTTTAATAGTAGGTATAGATATAGATTATGAGTGGCAGGCAACAAAAAGATAATAAATGTTTTTTGTTTGGTTATTGTTGCGTTAATCTTAGTTAATTCTGTGCTTAAAATTATCAAGCATTTGTTTTTACTAAAGAAGCATCTTAGCTAGACAGTACCATCCATGTGCTTGATATCTTCTGTTGCCTCTATTAGTTATGGTCTGCTAGGTAGACTTCTTTCCTTACCATAGCATGCATTGCTGATTATCATCAGAAATGTATGATCACTTCAACAATGGATTCATATCATCTCCGTAATTAATATGCAGTTTGCTGACACCTTCAGAGGCAGCAAAGACAGACGCGGACCGGAATGTGTCTGTTGTAGTATTTGATACCATGAGGAAAGAGAAAAGCGTGAGGCTGAAGAGCCATGTTAAACGGATGATATGACAGATTGGAAGGAGAATACACAGAGCAACTTGTCTCTGTTCCACTTCCACCACAACTGCAATACTATATATATGTGTGTATGGTCTACAAGCCACGTCTTGGTCTTTGTCATGCATACTTTTCCTGCACTTGAGGTGTGGCTAGAATTTGACATGATTCAGACAGTACCATGCACAGCACGGCAGACAAATTGGACCTTGAATTTTCTATCGAAGATTCGCTCAATAACACCAAAAATAAGGTTCAGAGATTTGGAAAGTAATATCTCTGTCCGATTTCGGCTGAAAAGTATATATACAGAAGAGCTGGACCGATCCTACCGGAGTATCTATTCAGGACTGGAACGGTCACTGACGAGGTTGACGGACCTGAGGTCTTTGCATGCTCCGGTGGCGGCCAGGCTTCAGATAAGGCCGTCAGAAAAACTGCAGAAAATTCAGACAAGTGTGTGGACGTGATGACGCTGTAAGAGGGTTTTTAAACTCGTGCGACCTCAACCTGATGAGCATCCAGCTTTCACAGGCACACCTCACAACCCGGCCGGCAGCAAAACCATGGAAGGAAGCGGGCCGCCATTCCGAGCGATCCGGCCGAGCAAAGGTGCTATACCATACCTCATTACTAGTGAAGTATAGTACTGCTAAGCAAACATCCATCTGTTGCCTTGCCATCGGTTTTGTCACTGCTGCCAGCAAACTCTTTCTTCGCATCATTTCTGAAGTCATTGCGCTGCTCATTTACTCTTCACACTTTGCAGGTAAGGGAGGCGTCCTTACATGTGCCAGTCAAACGGCTAGGCTCACTACCACGCTTGTGCTACTGTCGTTGCTGCTCGTTTCTTGTGGAGTCGGCAGCATCCGCTGCTCCTCGATGACGACAATCCATGGTAACAGCACGGACATGATGTCGCTGCTGGATTTCAAGCGGGCCATCGCCAACGACTCGAGGCAAGCCTTGAGATCATGGCACGTCGGTCTCCCCCTTTGTAGATGGAAGGGCGTCGTCTGCAGCGACCCGAAGCACCCGGACCGAGTCATCGAGCTGAACCTTATGAACCTATCATTGTCGGGCACGATTTCACCGTCTCTTGGGAATCTAACGTTCCTTAGGATACTGGACCTGTCCAGTAATGGCTTCACCGGCCAGATACCTCCTCTCAACCGTCTCCAAAGATTGGAGTACCTTGACTTGGGGTACAACTCACTGCGAGGGATCATTCCGGATACTCTTACAAACTGCTCCAATCTACAGTACTTATCCCTGTCCCGCAACTTACTAATAGGAGAAGTTCCCAGCGGTATAGGCCGCCTATCCAATCTAGTGTCGTTAGAGCTTGGAGGAAATATTCTCACTGGAGAAATCCCGCCAAGCCTAAAAAACAACAGTCAGCTTGAATACATCTCGCTTGCTGATAATAAGCTCACTGGAACCATTCCTGATGAGTTGGGAAAACTACCAAATCTTTCTAATTTAGACCTTGATGCAAATCAGCTATCAGGTGGAATCCCAGAAACCCTGTACAAATACAATCAGTCTTCTCTCCAGCTTTTACAGTTAGGTTCCAATATGCTTGGGAAAACACTGCCATCTAACTTTGGTGATACCCTCCTGAATCTCGAAGAACTCGATTTGGACGACAACAATTTTGAAGGCCATCTCCCAGCGTCACTAGGCAATATTTCAGTGCTATTTTTGTTGGACATGTCGATTAACAATTTCGTTGGTCAAGTTCCAACTTCTTTTGGTAACCTTGGAACGTTAGGTTACCTAAACCTTCAGCAAAACAATTTGTCGGGTTTCCTCCCAATAGAGCTTGGCGGCTTAAAGCAGCTCAACCATCTGGACCTATCTGATAATAATTTGCATGGTGGGGTGCCATGAAACGAAGTGTTTGTTGGAAATAAGAGCCCCCCCCCCCCCCCCCCCCTCACTTGGAGGCAACCGGTGGGATGGGGACTTCTTTGGAGGAACACTAGATCTGCTCCCATTTCCAACAATCTCTCGGAGAAAAGATACACAGTACACGCTATTTGATTAGAGCACTCATTACAGTATTTGGTTTAATGTCACTCGCATTTAATTGCCTGGCCTGTTTTATGCTCACTTATCATTCTTGTTTTGTTTTGTTTTTTGGCCATGTGTAGTTCTCGGGGTTGTGACCTTCCCAACCTTCTCTTTGGCAAAAAATGATCCGGTGAGACCATGGCTCTTAGTGCTAAGCAACCAGCAAAACGTATCAAAAGGATAGTTTCAAAAAAATCATCAGGATTTGTCATGTTGGCCACTTGCCAGTTACTGATCACTCCCATTGTATGGTCTGCAAGCAAATTTTGCCGGTACACGTCTTGGTCTTGTCATGCTGACTTTTCTAATATTGGGGTTAATTATGGGAAAACTTATAACGACTTGGACAGCCAAAGCTACCCAACAAGCAAAGGAAAGAGTGTTAGATTAATTACCATGTGTTTAATTATGTATAATCCATGCTTTAGGGAACCGTCATGCAGCTGTTCATTTGGCAACCGCCACCTGTTACTAGAGCTGCTTGCAGAACAGAACCTTTCCCAGACATTTATATAAAATAGAGGAGGGGGGGGGGGGGGCTTAACATCAACAAAGATTACACTGCTCTGAATCCTGCGTCATGACCTTGTGACGCATGCATACTTTTTTTAGAAAAGGAGGATGACCTCCGGCCTCTGCATCTGGGCGATGCATACAGCCACTTTATTAATTATTCTCACAAGACCTTACAAAATCAATACAACAGTAAGACTAAAGCCGCCTTCTAAGCAACAAACTGTCGCTACACCTATTTAGTTGATGAAGGGGCGCAGATAGCCTGGGCCTAATACCAAACAAACATCGCAGCCAAGCCTAACATCTAAGACCTGAGACCCCAACCTAGCCACTTCCCGGTCTGGGGCACACACTGGTCTGCTCTCACCAGTAGAAAACAGGGCTACGGTTTGGCCCTGGCCAGCCCATTAGTCCCGGTTCTTTAAGAACCGGGACCAATGGGGGGTATTAGACCCGGTTCGTGAGCCCATGGGGCCGGCCGGGGCCTCGTGGGCATTGGTCCCGGTTCGTGTGGAACCATTTGTCCCGGTTCGAGCCACGAACCTGGACCAATGGTCCTTGCTGCTGGCCCACAACCATTGGTCCCGGTTCGTGGCTTGAACCGGGACAGAAGGTGTGGCTTTAGTCCCGATTCATGCCACAAACCGGGACAAATAACTTGTTTACATATACCCACCGCCACGGCAGAGCACTCCAGAGTGCTCTGTTTTGTCAAGCCAGCGAGGAGAGGGCATTTGGGTGCTCTAGTTCACCTCCTATGCACATGAGGTGTATGATGAAATGCCCGAGCCACACTAGTTAAGCTTTCTCCTCTCGGAACTCGACCTCGAGCTCCATTTTCAACGAGATTTGTCTAGATTTAGCGGTCCGTCACGCCCCGTCTTCACCGCCGTCGATCGCCCGCGCCGATCTCGTCGCCGGCACCACCGTGGTGAGCCTCTTGTTCTTATCTTCTTTCTGAAAGAAAAAAATTCTGACTTCAGATAGATACTTGTCTAATTTTCTTACTTTTATTATTCCTTGCTATTATATAGTGCGATGGTTTTGGTATCCGCCCCCGTCGGCCCTTGTCCTGTCTATGATTCAGATGTGGTATATATTATGTTTTCATAACTATTTGGTTCATTTATTGTTTATGACAATTATGCCGACCAATGTGACATAGATTTTATTTATCTAGGAGGTTGTTGAACCCGAAATTCCAACTGACCCTATTGTCGAGAGGTTAAACTTAGTTGAAGAAGAAAATAATTACTTGAAGGAAAAAATAAGAAAAATTGAGGAGGAGAAGATGATATTGGAGTTGCATGTTGCGGATGTCGTCGATGATCACAAGATCAAGATGGATGCAATGCGGTTGAAGATTAAAAAGATTAGAAAATATGCCATTCATACCGAGGCTTGGTATCATTATGCAGTTGGATCAGTTGTTACCTTGGTTGCGGTTATGATCGCATTTGTTTTTGCATTGAAATGTTTTACATAATTTGAATGTATGGTTTAATTAGATGCTCTGGAGAGCTATCACTACAAGAAATATGTCAACTTGTGACCATCACTATTGGTCACTGAAAGGTCATGGTTTTTCATTTGCGACCTTTTTGTGACCAAAAACAGAAGGTCAAAAGTTGGCAGTCGTAAACTGACTATACCGACCTTCTCTATGAGAAGGTCGTAGACGTTTACGACCAAAACAGAAGGTCGTTGAACCCATGACCTTTTGTTTTGGTCACTGGTTGTCTGCCCAGGCCACGTCGGATCCGACGTGGCAATCTGACGTGGCAAAATTGCAACCAATTCAAAAGGTCGTTACTTAGAATCAGCCCAGTCCATTTCGGTGCTTTAGATGGGCCGAGCCCATTAATTCAGCCTTTTTAATATATTTTTTCTGTTAATTTTCGCTAGCTACATGGGCTTGGCCCAGTAATTCGGCCTTTTAAATTTCTTTGCCTATCCCTTTTGACAGATTTTTTTGGTCTTGTTTTTTTTGGGCCATTTCTTTGCTGGGCCTCTCAAGTTTTCCCCTCAGAAATAATTGTTCAATATATCTTGGGCTGGGCCGAAATAATTGATCCAATCCAACTTCTTTTATTATGCCATTAACATTACAACACATCACACTACAAGTTATCTTGTGCCTAGGCTAGTTCCGATACATTTTCAAAGCAACATGAAATATTATAGGAGCCCAAAATATCTTTACATGCATTCATTCTAGCAGTACATATCTTTACATCCAACCAACAAGTGCCAAACAAAACTATTCTACAGCAAAGAAAAGAAAATAGATGACAAGACATCACAGAAGTTTTGTCCTCCTCCTTCAACATTTGAAAACCTTCACCTGGCAGTAGATCAATCACGAGTGAGAAACAATATAGCAGCAAAACAATACAGAAACAATATGGTTGATTATTTAGAGAAATTAAACTAAGTGCAGGTCACCCAAAATGGAATTTCTTGCGATCCAAACAACACAAACAGTAGGAAGATGGTTGCATAGATACAAATCCATGTGGTAGCAGCAAAATTGGCCAATCTGGACCGCATCTTCTCTGTTTGGTACTAACTAATAAAACTGGACTTGTTCATACAAATCCCTCTTGAATTCCTTACATTACCAGGATTTGCATCAAATATTCCTTAATTTAGCAGCATTAGTAAGCAGAGAAAGAGGGGAAGGGAGATGGGGATACTACATACCTTGTCCTAAAATTACAACCACCAGACCAGAGAGAAGTTGCTCCTCGTCTTCTTTCCTCAGCCCCAAATTTGCCTGAAATAACCACAATTCCGGTCAGGGTAAATTCTCAGGTCAAGGTAACCTATCTCCCCGGAAAGACACTTCCAGGGGTGCGTCCGAGTGGGTGCAGATCATGGCAATCACTTGTCATAGCTGAAGGAATAGCAGTTCGCAAGGAAATCACTGAAGCAGTAAAAACACTAAACACCAGGCTTATAATTGTCAAGCTACTTTAGGCTCCTCATCCGTCTGAAAAGTGCAAGCAATTTCTTTTTTCGCAGACAATGGCATCCCTCAATGTATATAACTACATAATTAACAAAAACTACGGAGTTGGTTCATTGCATCAACCAGTGATTTGATCTCACAAGCCCCACCCAGGTGGTGGACTGGTGGTAGTACAACAGCTAGAAGGCACATCACTCACCGGTTGAAAAGCTCGACCCGGTACTCCATCTCCTTCTCCGCCATCCCGAACATCTGCATCGCACAACCACCACCATCAATTAACCTCAATCGCAAGCTCGAAAGCGAAGAGGAAAGCATATACACACAAAAAAAGAACATGAAAATTCCAAAAAAGGTGACTTGTAGCTGCCAGCAGCAACTTGAGAATGAATGATTGATATCCTAGAAGTTGTAAACTGGAAGCCAGAGAAGCTACTAGTCAGTTTAGTTTCAACAGGTTAGTTTGAAGTTCTGAAACTGAATGCATGGGGTCGAGTATCAGTATTCTGTGTGAATTATTCATATGATGTACCTGTAGTTACGCAATGATTTTGCTCACGTTAGATAGCATGTACTTCTATACGAGAGAAAGAAGGACTTCTAGCAAATCTGCTACATTTCATTGTGCAATGTCAGTCAGTTTGTGTAGCTAAACCGCTAACAATGAACCGACCAAGTGCATATATACTGCTCGTGATCATGACCAATTTTTTAATCAGACTAAATTAAGACCGCAAGATAATTTTCTCACACTGCGAGGTTACACTGGGTACTTCTCCATATTAATCCAATCATTTTATGACAAAACCAAATATGTTGCAGAATAAAAAATCTACAAGGTGAATAGTAGAAGCTGAGTTTTCAAAGAATGTATCACTTTCAGATATACAAGATTGCCCATCCTCAAGAAAACAATTATAATTTCGAGTCATGGCCTGAACAGCCCCAGTAACTCATCCTCAAGAAAACAATTATAAAAGACTAATCTTAACCCACTGGTAGCAGTCGAACACTAGCCACCAGTGAGCACTGAAGAAACAGGACAATGAAATAGCTTACACTGATGGTGTCTGCGTAGTTCCATCTGACCTCCTTGGAGAGCTGGCCGAGGACCCAGCTTCAGAACCCTGCAAAACCACAAGCAACGTCAACATCAAACACACATACAAGACACACACCGAGATCTAGAAGGCAGTCCAACGCCAACGTACTTGAGCGTGTCGGGGATGACCATGCGCTTGGTCCTGTCGTACGGTGGCAGTGCACCCTCGTATGCCTTGAGCCTGGGCGTCGTCCTCGAGGCCACCAGCGGCCCCGGGCGCGGCATCCGGCGCAGACGACTAGCAGGCGAAGCTGAAGCTGCTGCATTGGGACAGTACGAACAGTGAGTCGTATGCCTGGACCCCTTAACCTTGAAGAAAGCAGTACAAAATTGCACTTCGTATAGGACTGTCATGCAGACCAAAGTAAGCATGAACCGAGTAGATCCCACTAGCATTATGCTTTCTAAAAGATTGCTCGACTAGCATTTTTAGAATTGTCGTTTTGTAGAAACTGAATTGAGGGTAGTGAAAAGGTCCAGAATTTATGAAGATGAGAAAGAAGTTCTTCCCTGGACTGGTTAGTTTTAGAAGCTCTAGCGCAAAATCGACTCCAGGAAATATTGACGATCCAATTCACAGATATAGAGAAAAGTAATACTTAAAAACGGGAAAATGTCTAAACAGCAAGCTAGCTGCACGTTTTACAGCGTCAGCTTATTTCACTGCTCCATGGATGGAGCTTACAATACACTAACCACTTAGACGCACTAATGCACATTAAAGGGATATGCATGTTTGTGCCTGTTGGTTTAGGTAGATCTATTCTGGATACCAATGTTTATCTCCTTAGACCTTAGGCATTCCATCAAACTGGTATGTTACAACAGACTGAATAATTCAAGGAATCACCTAGTAGTGGCAAGAATATACAATTGTACAAATGAAGTGCAAGAAGACTAACTACACCACAGTAACTTCCTAGAGCAGGCAATGTAAAAAGATGTGAATCTCAATTCTATGGCAGCTGCAGTGGTTCAATATAGTTTATGAAATATAATTTAAAGGAGAGCAGACTGCCTTTATATGATTTTGGTTACTACCAATTGTCAGTACGATTGCATTAGTGCGTCAAGACGCTGAAAAATTTATGTTGTCGTTCCTACAATTTATGCTACAAGCCAACAATATATAATCTCGTGCCAGTGCTGCTGCTCCGCTGCTCTGCTCCTTGTGCTGCCGCCAGAGCTCCCCTGATGGCCTAGAAGAAAAATATTGTTAACTGAATATTGTTACACTGAGTATTGATCCTAGTGTTAACTGAATATTGATCCCTAGTGTTGACTGAATCTGCATCTAAACTGAATATTGTTCCTAGAAATTGCTTGCACATAATACTGGATTAATACATTTGTTCAGTATAGCGGAGTCCTTAAACAAGCAATGATATTTTATCAGTGTTGAACAAGCAACTCGAGTATAAATTTGAACAAGCAATGGTATTTTTCAATGCTGGAGATACAGTCAAAACTGTAATCACAAAGAATGATTGAACAAGCAATGGTCATTTCATCCCAAACCTCTCAGCTTCACACAACTAAATCAATGTCCCAGGAAGGAATCACCAAAAAATTTACCACATACAGTACAAGCACAACGAAGTAGCATACCGAACAGCAGAGCAGGTAGCGGGGGAGGAGAGGGGGGCTGAGGAGCGGCCGCTGGCCTTGGCGACGTAGTCCATCTCGGCAAATTTTAAGGCCATGCCGAGGTAGCCGAAGAGGACGGAGACGTTGGAGCAGGCACGCGAGAAGTCCCCCGCCGCTATCGTGGGCTGTTGTTGCGGCTTGGCGACGGCCGCGAGCTGCTCGAACGACGCACCGATCCGCCGCAGCGGCTTGTCCTCCTCGTTGGACCCCATCGGCATCGGTGGTGCTTAGCGCCGCCGCGATGGTGCCCACGGCGCCGAGGATCTCGCGGTTTCTTAGGGACTGGCTCGCCGCCTCCAACGCCGCCAGGGCCGATGCTACCATCGCGTTGCCAGGGCCGCAGCCACGCGGTCGACGGGCGCCACGTGGATGCGGTTGCGGATCTGGGCCCCGACGGTGCGGACCCCCTCCGCCAAGGGCACCATGCCGCCGGCCGCCATGGAGGGGTTGGCCATCAAGGAGGAAGGGGTCTCAGGCTAGGGTTTCGGCTGGAAGTGGGGAGTGTCGTTCGGCTCGGCATGGAGGAGGCCGGGATTGGGGGAGAAGTGGTTGGGTCGATCCAGAGATCCAGAGAGGAGGAGAGGAGGAGGAGGAGTCATGGAGTTGGAGGGTTGGAGGGTTGGAGGCCGAGGATCTCGCTGGACAGGGGGCACCGGAGGTGGTCATGAGGAATGTCCGCGTCTCGTCGCAAGGCTCATTTTGAGTTTTGGGTCATAGGGCGGGCACAGACGGCGCCCGAGGTGGCGGCGGCCAGGGAGGAGTGGAGCGCTAGGGTTCGAGAGAGAGAGGAGGGCACGAGGGGTTGGGTGCGGTTGGGTGCGTGGGAGGAGTGCGGGTTGTGGGTTGGGCGACGTGGGTGAGACAGGCGGCCGTTGGATCCAGGAGCATCCGACGGTGATTAGGCACGATCCGCGTGAGATGCTCGTGGACCAATCAGAATGCAGTATACCAGTACTACATTTTTGGACCATCTAAATTGGTCGTAATCAACTAAAAGTAAGGTGCTAAATCATATTGGCTATTTTATGATCTGAAAAATAAAAATAAAAATAAAATACCTTCTCATGTTTCATCAAATTTGACCTTTGTTTTCAGGAATAATGACAAATCGAAATAAGACAAATATCTTTTAAAAGAGATAGGAGAAATTAGTTTTTTTAAATCATTTTCCATTTTTAAAGTGTCCAAAATGAGTTTTTTTGTGAAGGAGATACTATATATTTGTTGTAAAATTGTACCAAATCAATTTTCTAAAATTATAGGCCATATATAATGCACAACTGACCAAATGGTTGAGTGTCCAAAGCTTTTGTCCACTTCTCGTGAAAAAGAAATATCCGCCGATTCAGTTGGAAGCGGGTCAAATTTGAACTGTAGCTGCCTTGTAGTTTGCTCTTTATTTTTTCCAAAAATTATTTCTAGGTACATAAGTATCTATTTAATCAGAGAAACACCAAAAAAATTCCAAGATTCAACCACTAACTAGGAACGGTCATTCCCGCTGTTTTGACCGCATTTTGAAACGTGCATAAAAAATTCAAAAAAACAAAAAATTGGGAGACCTTCGCATTGTGGCATTATATGTGGCCAAGTTCCCAGGAAAAATAATAAACTTGTAATATGGCAATTATTTTAAAAAAGTTTTCTCAGAAACGAGCTATCATGTGTGGAGATCAATGGCTTTCAAGCCAAATGATAAATCTTATGGCCACATTCATGGCATAGTTTGTTCAAATGATCTCATATTGTGCACAAGGGTGCATATTGGAATGGCAAACAATATTGCCTAAGGAAGTTTTCATTTTCTTTGGACGAAAAAATCATTTTCCATTTTTCGAGTGCCCAAAAGGAGGGTTTTTTTGTGAAGGACCTCCCAAATTATTGTTGCAAAATTGGACCAAATCATTTTTATAAAATACTAAGACATATTTAATGCACAATTGACAGAATGGTTGGGTGTAAAAATTTTGTATCCACCTCTGGTGAAAAAGACAAATTTCCGCCGATTCAGCTGGAAACGGGTCAAATTTGAACTGCAGCTGCCTCATAGTTTGCTTTTTATTTTTTTCCAATAATTATTTCTAGGTACATAAGTATCTATTTAATCAAAGAAACATCAAAAGAATTCCAAGTTTCAACCACTAGCTAGGAACGTTCATGCCCGCCGTTTTGACCGCATTTTGAAACGGGCATAAAAAAATTCAAAAAAAATCAAAAAATTGGAAAACCTTCGCATTGTGTCATTATATGTGACCAAGTTTCCAGGAAAAATAATAAACTTGTAATACGGCAATTATTTTAAAAAAGCGTTCTCAGAAATGAGCTATCATGCGTGAAGATTCATTGCGTTCAAGCCAAATGATAAATCTTATGGCCACATTCATGGCATAGTTTGTTCAAATGATCTCATATTGTGCACAAGGGTGCATATTGGAATGGCAAACAATATTGCCAAAGGAATTTTTCATTTTCTTTGGACGAAAAAATCATTTTCCATTTTTCGAGTGCCCAAAAGGAGGTTTTTTTTGTTAAGGACCTACCAAATAATTATTGCAAAATTGGACCAAACCATTTTTATAAAATACTAGGCCATATTTAATGCACAATTGACAAAATGGTTGGGTGTAAAAAGTTTTGATCCACCTCTGGTGAAACAGACAAATTTGAACTGCAGCTGCCTCATAGTTTGCTATTTATTTTTTCCAAAAATGATTTCTAGGTAAATAACTATCTATTTAATCAGGGAAACATCAAAAGTTTTCCAAGATTCAACCAGTAGCTAGGAACGGTCAAGCCCGCCATTTTGACCGCATTTTGAAACCGGCATAAAAAATTCAAAAAAAAACAAAAAATTAGAAAACCTTCTCTTTGTGTCATTATATGTGACCTAATTTCCAGGAAAAATAATAAACTTGTAATACGGCAATTATTTTAAAAAAGTGTTCTCAGAAATGAGCTATCATGTGTGAAGATTCATGGCTTTAAAGCCAAATGATCAATCTTATGGCCACATTCATGGCATAGTTTGTTCAAATGACCTCATATCATGCACAAGGGTGCATCTTGGAATTCCAAACAATGTTGCCTAAGGAACTTTTCATTTTCTTTGGACGAAAAATTCATTTTCAATTTTTTCGAGTGCCCAAAATGAGTTTCTTTTGTGAAGGACCTACCATATATTTGTTGCAAAATTGTACCTAATCAATTTTATAAAATATTAGGCCATATTTAATACACAATTGACCAAATGGTTGGGTGTAAAAAGTTTTGATCCACCTCTTGTGAAAAAGACAAATTCCCGCCGATTCAACTGGAAATGGGTCAAATTTGAACTGCAGCTGCCTCATAGTTTTCTATTTATTTTTTTTCCAAAAATCATTTCTAGGTACATAAGTATCTATTTAATCAGAGAAACATCAAAAGTTTTCCACGATTCAACCACTAGCTAGGAACGGTCAAGCCTGCCGTTTTCACCGCATTTTGAAATGGGCATACAAAATTCAAAAAAAAAATCAAAAAATTGGAAAACCTTCGCATTGTGTCATTATATGTGACCAAGTTTCCAGGAAAAATAATAAACTTGTAATACGGCAATTATTTTAAAAAAGCGTTCTCAGAAATGAGCTATCATGCGTGAAGATTCATTGCGTTCAAGCCAAATGATAAATCTTATGGCCACATTCATGGCATAGTTTGTTCAAATGATCTCATATTGTGCACAAGGGTGCATATTGGAATGGCAAACAATATTGCCAAAGGAATTTTTCATTTTCTTTGGACGAAAAAATCATTTTCCATTTTTCGAGTGCCCAAAAGGAGGTTTTTTTTGTTAAGGACCTACCAAATAATTATTGCAAAATTGGACCAAACCATTTTTATAAAATACTAGGCCATATTTAATGCACAATTGACAAAATGGTTGGGTGTAAAAAGTTTTGATCCACCTCTGGTGAAACAGACAAATTTGAACTGCAGCTGCCTCATAGTTTGCTATTTATTTTTTCCAAAAATGATTTCTAGGTAAATAACTATCTATTTAATCAGGGAAACATCAAAAGTTTTCCAAGATTCAACCAGTAGCTAGGAACGGTCAAGCCCGCCATTTTGACCGCATTTTGAAACCGGCATAAAAAATTCAAAAAAAAACAAAAAATTAGAAAACCTTCGCTTTGTGTCATTATATGTGACCTAATTTCCAGGAAAAATAATAAACTTGTAATACAGCAATTATTTTAAAAAAGTGTTCTCAGAAATGAGCTATCATGTGTGAAGATTCATGGCTTTAAAGCCAAATGATCAATCTTATGGCCACATTCATGGCATAGTTTGTTCAAATGACCTCATATCATGCACAAGGGTGCATCTTGGAATTCCAAACAATGTTGCCTAAGGAACTTTTCATTTTCTTTGGACGAAAAATTCATTTTCAATTTTTTCGAGTGCCCAAAATGAGTTTCTTTTGTGAAGGACCTACCATATATTTGTTGCAAAATTGTACCTAATCAATTTTATAAAATATTAGGCCATATTTAATACACAATTGACCAAATGGTTGGGTGTAAAAAGTTTTGATCCACCTCTTGTGAAAAAGACAAATTCCCGCCGATTCAACTGGAAATGGGTCAAATTTGAACTGCAGCTGCCTCATAGTTTTCTATTTATTTTTTTTCCAAAAATCATTTCTAGGTACATAAGTATCTATTTAATCAGAGAAACATCAAAAGTTTTCCACGATTCAACCACTAGCTAGGAACGGTCAAGCCTGCCGTTTTCACCGCATTTTGAAATGGGCATACAAAATTCAAAAAAAAATCAAAAAATTGGAAAACCTTCGCATTGTGTCATTATATGTGACCAAGTTTCCAGGAAAAATAATAAACTTGTAATATGGCAATTATTTTAAAAAAGTGTTCTCAGAAATGAGCTATCATGTGTGAAGATTCGTGGCTTTCAAGCCAAATGATCAATCATATGGCCACATTCATGGCATAGTTTGTTCAAATGATCTCATATTGTGCACAAGGGTGCATATTGGAATTCCAAATAATGTTGCCTACGGGACTTTTCATTTTCTTTTCACGGAAAATACATTTTCCATTTTCCGAGTGCCTGAAATGAGTTTTTTTTTGTGAAGGACCTACCATATATTTGTTGCAAAATTTGACCTAACAAATTTTATAAAATACTAGGCCATATTTAATGCACAATTGACAAAATGGTTGGGTGTGAAAAGTTTTGATCCATCTCTGGTGAAAAAGACAAATTCTCGTCGATTCAGTTGGAAGCGGGTCAAACTTGAACTGCAGTTGCCTCATAGTTTGCTCTTTATTTTTTTCCAAAAATCATTTCTAGGTAAATAAGTATCTATTTAATCAGAAATACATGGTTTTATGGCGAGACATCGAGGTTTGGACGGTGGCCGAGGGCCCCAACTCTAGGGCGCATAAGCTCGCATGCCCGCCGCGTGGTCACCGCGTGACTGTGGCATTGCCATGTGTTCTGGGCGGCCTAGGCATGTCTAGTGGGTTGGGCACTCCCCATTTAGGTGCTAGGAAGAAAATCACAACATAAGATTCTCACGAGGAGACCGATCGATGCTCAAACATGAATAAGCAGCCAAGTGTTTGATTTGCGGTACGGGAAATGCACATGGCTAATGGGCGTGAGTTTTGGCTGAGGATGATCAGCTACTAAGAAGACCGTCTTCACAAATTTTTAGGGAAATTGAGAATATATAAGTAACAGTTCCTTCACAAAGTGCTGCTTTGAACAGGATAGGAAAATGAATATTGTTGAGTTATTTTTGAACTAGGCAAGGAAGGTTTTTGACATATTTGATGAAGATATGATCCAAACAATTTATGAGATTTTTTTGGGAATTTTCGGAATAACAGAAATATAGGTTGCTTCACAACCTAGGGCAAAAATTGACACATGGACATGACACATAGGCAAAACTGATGAGATGTCGCCTAGTCATCACAACCCACCACAATCTACAATGCTATGACCATCTATATTGGTCGTTAACAACTAGAAATAAGGCAGCAGAGCTGCACTGTTTGCTTTGTGACCATTTCGTGTAACGAAATTACGACCTTTCTGACCAAAATGGTTGCAATGGTTTAGGGTTTGGAGCCCCCCCGAACAGCTTTTGACCAATTGGTCTAAAATGGTCATAGATCTATGACCCATACTTCCAGGGTCACTGACAAAAGGTCACTAGTTGACATATTTCTTGTAGTGTATGTGTTCTTCAATGAGAACTATGTATGTACTTTGGTTTTAATGCTTTGGAGAACTATGTATGTACTTTGGTTTCAGAGTTCATTTCAAATGTTTTTCAACTTCATGGTCTTACAGCTTTGAATGGTGCATTTTGAACACAAAAAAAACAAGGGAGTTCAAATAAGTTCAAAAAAATTGAAATCCCTTTGTAACAGATGAGTTTCCGTTTGAAACCCTGATACTTCGAAAGAGATTGTCCGTTTTGTACAGGAAGTTCATCTAGTTTTTGCCGTAAGCCTCTCTACTTTCTTGCACATGCTATGTGGGTGAAATGATGATACCATGCGAACTTGGAACCTTTTCAGAGTTCATTTCAAATGCTTTTCAATTTCATGGTCCTATAGCTCAAAATAATCAGTAAATGCATGAAAAATAACATATGAAGTCAGAAAGGGTTGTAAATTGATGATGTGGCTTTGAATGGTGCATTTTGAACACAGAAAAACAAGGGGGTTCAAATAAGTTCAAAAGAAATGAAATCCCTTTGTAACAGACGAGTTTCCGTATGAAACCCTGATACTTCGAAGGAGATTGTCTGTTTTGTACACGAAGTGCATCCAGTTTGCCATAAGCCTCTCTAATTTCTTGCACATGATATGTGGGTGAAATGATGATACCATGCCAACTTGGAACCTTTTCAGAGTTCATTTCAAATGCTTTTCAATTTCATGGTCTTATAGCTCAAAATAATCAGTAAATGCATGAAAAATAACAAATGAAGTCAGAAAGGGTTGTAAATTGATGATGTGGCTGAACAAGATCTTCTTCATGGAAACTTGCTCGATTTAGATCGGGAAAATCGTACAGATTTTATGAAACCATGTGTGATGGCTCGAATCCATAGTCAATCCTACTTTCGATAGGACTAGTTGACAATTGAATCCAATTTTTCCCATTATTTGACTATCCATAATATGAATGGTACATTTTGAACACAGAAAAACAAGGGGTTCAAATAAGTTCAAAAGAAATGAAATCCCTTTGTAACAGACGAGTTTCCATATGAAACCCCGATACTTCGAAGGAGATTGTCTGTTTTGTACACGAAGTGCATCCAGTTTTTGTTGTAAGCCTCTCTACATTCTTGCAGATGCTATATGGGTGAAATGATGATACCATGCCAACTTGGAACCTTTTCAGAGTTCATTTCAAATGCTTTTCAATTTCATGGTCCTATAGCTCAAAATAATCAGTAAATGCATGAAAAATAACAAATGAAGTCAGAAAGGGTTGTAAATTGATGATGTGGCTTTGAATGGTGAATTCTGAACACAGAAAAACAAGGGGGTTCAAATAAGTTCAAAAGAAATGAAATCCCTTTGTAACAGACGAGTTTCCGTATGAAACCCTGATACTTCGAAGGAGATTGTCTATTTTGTACAACGAAGTGCATCCAGTTTTTGCCGTAAGCCTCTCTACTTTCTTGCACATACTATGTAGGTGAAATGAGATACCATGCCAACTTGGAACCTTTTCAGAGTTCATTTCAACTGCTTTTCAATTTCATGGTCTTATAGCTCAAAATAATCAGTAAATGCATGAAAAATAACAAATGAAGTCAGAAACAATATAAAATAAAATAAATAAGTAATTTGAAACAAAATAATATAAACTCTAATAAAATAGATAAGTAGAAACAAAAAAACTTTAATAACATAAATAAAATTTATGAAACTAAAATTATCAAAGTATTTTCTGTTCAAAACATTATAAGCAACTTCTAGTATTATTAAAACTAAAATTATATAAAATTGATGCAACTAAAATTATTAAAGTATTTTCTGTTCAAAATCATTAAAAGCAAAAAGAATTTTCATAAAGAACTTTTTTTGTTAGAAACTTTAATAAAAAAGGAATTATCATAAAATAAAATTAATAAGTAATTATAAACAAAATAAATTAAAATAAATAAGTATTTTGTTGTAAGTAGAAACAAAACAAAATAAATAAAGCAAAAAAGAAAACAAAAAAACTGGGAAAAAATAAAAAATTTGCCACCAAGCGAGGTGGGAATAAACTTTGTGTACAAAAATTTTCAGTAGCAAGTAGGCCCGTAAGCCTGCAGTGGAGAGGAGCTCGAGAGGGGTGTGGCAGTGGGGCTTATAAACCACTGCGCACCCCTCTCAACAAGCGAGGTGGGACTAAACTTTGGCCGCGACGCGGGCAACACAGGGGCCTTTGGTCCCGGTTGGTGGCACCAACCGGGACTAAAGGGGGTGCATTGGTACCGGTTCGTGCAACCGGGACTAAAGGGGGTGCATTGGTACCGGTTCGTGGCACGAACCGGTACCAATGCACCCCCTTTAGTCCCGGTTGGTGCCACCAACCGGGACCAAAGGCCGCCGCTTCCCGCCCTTTGGGCTGCTGAAAAGAGACCTTTGGTCCCGGTTGGTGGCACCAACCGGGACTAAAGGGTGGCATTGGTACCGGTTGGTGCCACCAACCGGTACCACTGGCTTTGCTATGTAAGCCAGCAACCGTGAAAATTTCGTCAGTTCTTTGATCCCTCCGACGACGCCGCCAGGCTGCCCAAGCTCGTCGTGCCTCTGCCGCGCCCCCGACCACGCCGCCGTTGCCCCGCCCCGACCACGCCGTTGTCGCCCCTGCCCCCCGACCACGCCGCGCGCCCTCGTCGTGCCTCTACCGCGCCCCCGACCCGTCCCGTCGACATCGTCGCTGCCCTCTGCCCCGTCGACGCCATCGCCCCTGCCCCGACCACACCACCGTCACCACCCTCTACACCGACGCTGGCGCCGTGCCTCTGCCCCTGCCCCGACCACGCCACACCTCTCCTGCTTGGTCAGGCCGGCGCCGCCCCCTGTCCTCTCCTCTGTTTTTTCACATATATATGATGTTTTTTCCAGATTATATGTATATGTGTGAGTATATGTATGTGTATATATCTGATTCCTTTTTTATATTTTTTGTTCATATATATGACGATTTGTTTTTTGTCTTTTTATAAAAATGTATATATGTATGTATGTTCTATGTGCTTATAAAAGTTAGATTTTTAGTACATTTGGGTACATTTTAGGTTAGTTTTATCTATATATGTTCTCTAATTTAGTACATTTTAGGTTAGTTTCATTTTTAGAAAAGTTTTATATATTTAGGAAAAGAAGGAAGGAGGAAGAAGAAGAAAAAGTTTTATGTATGCAGAAGTTACATTTTTAGATTAGTATTATAGATCTAGCTAGGAAGATAAGGAAGAAGAAGAAAAAGAAGGAGAGGAAAAAGGAAAATAAGAAGAGGAAGAAAGGAGAAGAAGAGGAGAGGAAGAAGAGGAGAAATAAATAAGAAGAGGAAAAAAGAATTTCTATTTTTTTCTTCTTTCTCCTCTATTGCTTTCTTCTTCTCCTTTTTTTCTTCTTTTTTTTCTTCGATTGCTTCTCTTCTATTCCTTTCTTCTTCTCCTCTTTTTATTTCTTCTTTTGTCTTCTTATTTTTTATCGGGTATGTCGTTGTCGATATACCCCCTCCCGAGTACTTCAACATGAGGGGGGGTACCGATATACCCCCTTCCCGATAACATTATTTTCCCATGTATATGTATGTCGCGTCGTTGTCGATATAACCCCCTCCCGGATAACTTCGACATGAGGGGCGGTCGATATATATACCCCCTCTCGACCGTGATAACTTATACCATGGGAGCACCCCCCCTCGGCCCTCTCGCTCGACCAAAACTCTTGAGGACACCCAAACCCTAGAGAAAAAATGATGTTGGTCTCCTAACCCCTCCCGCCGCACCCCTACCCGACAAAATGGTGCTGACTAGTTAATTGATGCATTCATTGTTTTCATATGTACACATATTAATTAATCGTCTTTCTTCTTTTTCTCTAGCCCTCCGGGTTGAGCTCAACTTCGGTAAAGAAACGAGGCCCGAAGAAAAAGTTGCGCTTGGATGAAAGGTTTGAGATCAAAGCAATCGCGTGCGATGGCAAGCCGATTGAACCCATCCGGACAAGGGATGCATTTCGTGCTCAGTGTGGGGTTCTTGTTAGGGACAAGATCCCGATCAGTATCCAGCAATGGTTAAAGCCAAAGAAGGAAGACCCTGAGGTGCCGACGTCCTATGTCTCCGATATGCAGAAAGAAGATCTTTGGACAACGCTTAAGGAAAATTTCACCCTACCGCCAGAGGAGGATCCAGAGAAGCCAGTTAAAGAGGAATTGATCAAGTCTCATCCTCTTAAGAAGATGGCAGAACTATTTAGGAGGTGGAAGAATGAGCTGAAAACGTTTGTCAACAAAGAAGAGACACCAGAATTCACCGGACGATTTGAGAAGATCAGAGATCAATGGCCCGCATTTGTGGCCCACAAGACATCGGAAAAGAGTAAGAAGATGTCAGCGACAAACAAGATTAATTCTGTGAAGAATAAGCATCACCATCGCACGGGGTCAGGTGGTTACCTCAAAGCCTGACCTTTGTGGGACAAGGCTGAGAATGACCTGATTGCTAAAGGGGTCGAACCAGAGACATTGAGATGGCCAGACCGTTGCCGGACTTGGTTCTTTGGGGTTGGCGGAACCTTGGACCCTATATCAGGGAAGTGTGTTTGGACGAAAGAGCAACTGCGAATACCCATCAGGAAGCTTTGGCACTATATCACCGCAGCATAGGAAGGGACGTTCGTTCGAGACAGAGAGAAGGACGAGCGCACAATGGCCCTCGGGAATCCTGAGCACCCTGGACAAACACGAGGCACGCCAGGCTCCCTTTCGTGGAAGGCTGGGTTTCCGGACGCAGGGGGTTACAACACCCAGGAGAGGAGGAAGAAAGTGGAGCATAGCCAACTGCAAGCGCTGCACGAAAGGGTACAAGGGCTAGAGGAACGAGAAGCAGATCGCAGCAAACAACCTGCCGAAGCTTCCCTTGAAGCTACCCCGCCATCTCAGCGGAGAAGCAGCATGGCTTCCACCGAGCAGACCCAACAGCTGGAGCCTGTCTTCATGGGATACCCCGTGGATGCTATCACAAAGTCTCAACATTGCCACCTTATGACGCGATGGATGACACTGAAAGTCAAGGCGACTGTTGGCTCTGTTATACCTAATGAACCTGGCTCAACCTACCACGGCCAGCCAATTCTAGAAGGATATGCTAGGGTGATGGTGGATCAAATAATGGACGGATTTGAGGACCTTGAGCTTGACCACCCAACGGGTGAAGGAGTGATTCGGCTGGGTTCTTCTCTGAAGACTCCATGCCTATGGCGGAAGAAGCTCATCAACCTTCCGAACTGGACGCCTCCGCCTCCTCCTCCTCATCCGGTGAGTCAGGGCTCTCCGCCTCCTCCTCCGCCTCCTCCGGCGAGTGATCAGGGCACTCAGCCTCCTTCTCCGGCGCATGGCGGCACTCCGCCTTCTTCTCCGCCTGCGTCGGCGAGCCCGAGCAGCCAGCTGCCTCTTCCTTCTCCACCTCGCCAGCAAGGGCATAAGAGACTCGCCGCCGCCCTGGCTGCTCCGGCGCGTTGTAGTCCTTCTCCTCCGCCTCGTAAGCAAGAACAAAAGAAGACAGCCGCAGCCGCTCCGTCTGCTCCGGCGTCTAGCAGTACAACCAGAGGCGGGAGGCAATACAGATACGGTCCATCTCTCGAGCCTCTAGAGAAGTTACCGTACGAGAGGACCGAGGAGGAAAACGCGAAGATCGTGCAGACCAAAGTGAAGGACTTCTTTGCAGGGTTGAAAGCAAAGAGACATCCACCTCCGGAGGAGAAGGTAGATCCAGTGAAAGCAAAGCGCACTATCGATGCCCTGAGGAAACCACCAAAGTCTCCGCCGAAAACCAACTATGAGCGCATTACTGAAAAGGCATATCTCCAAGTGGAGCGGTCGGGAAGTACTGTCAGTGATCAAAGGTTAAAAGAACGAGCAGCTGCGAAAAAATTGCCTAGCTCGGCGAACAAGCAAAGCAATCGTGCCCCTCGTTCAATGTGTCTAGCAACATCGTCGCTAATGCTCCGAGGACGGTGCCCGGTTATAGCAATCTTAGAGATTACCTGCCTGATGATGTACATTTTGATTTCTTGGAGGTGGACGAACACAGATACGAGTACGGGAAGCCTCTCGTCAAAGATGAAAAATCTCTAATAACGATGATGCAAAGATTCCATAATTGGTGCATGAAAACCTGCAGAGAGCCTGGGGGGACGAATACTTTGTATCTGAGAATTAAAGAGGAGCACGACCTTGTTGGAACTGATCTGTTGCCTGTTCCATTTGAGGAGTTCTTCAAGGTCTTCAATCAAAAGGCCCTCGATAAATTAACGGTCTTTTTCTACTGTCTGTAAGTACTATTTCTGTCATTAAGTCTCTATATATAGCTCGGCTCTTTCATTGCATGTATTTATAATTAATTATCCTCACTATATTATGCAGATTGAAGATCCTCGAGTGCAAAAAAACAAGAAATGTATGATATTGGGTTCATTAACACAAATATCATAGATGAATTTCACGTAAAAAAGAACGCCGAAGAGGCCGAGGCCAACTTGCTACAATCCTTGATCAAAAATCAAAACAAAGATTTAATACTCTTTCCTTACAACTTCGAGTGAGTGTTACTGTCGTGTGCATATTCAGTTTCCTTTATTACTCGAGCGAGGTTATATTAATGTAATTGATGAGTTATGCATGCGTGCGCAGCTTCCACTATGTTCTTCTGAAGATTAAGCTTGAGCGGGGACTAGTAACCGTCTTAGACTCGAGACGAAAAGATCCCGAAACCTATGTGGACATGATTAAATTGCTCAACAAGTAAGTTCAATCGATCATTATTGCACCATATCGGCAACTTTTTGTTCATTTCCTGATATCTCAAGTAATAATAATATTTTTCTTTGTCTTGCAAGGTTTGGAAACAGTTCACCGCAGAAGCTCCGGGACTGCCGAAGGAGCTGCAATATACATACCCGAAAGTAAGTACTACTAGCTAGCTAGTTGTGCGCATATCCCATTGATTCTATAGCTATACTTTCATCAATGCCATTTATAATGCTTCATTATCAATTTGATTGACCTCTATTTCTCATAAAGTGCTTGTGGCAGGAACAAGGGAATGATTTCTGTGGATACTACGTGTGCGAGTTCATCTACAACGCGACTTTGAAAAATAAGCGGGGCTACTCTAAAAGACAATATCAAGTGCGTAAGCAATAATATTCACAATTTCATTTTATTACACCATCATTTCTGTTGAGTTTCATTCATATATGTATTAACCCCCTTCTTCAAATTAGATGTGGCAGATGCGGAATGAACTCCTACCACAAGATCGCATGAAAGCAATTCAAGAGGAATTGGTGGGATTCTTTCTTGACCATGTCATCAATAAAGCCGGATAATACCATGTGGAAGTTGATTTCAATTGCTAGGGGATTGTAAGAGATCTTACATATTGTATATGTATGTAGCCAGTAGCGTCGGATAGATAATACGAAAACTTGTCGTTCGACCAATCTCTCGGAGAAGGAGAGGTCGATCGATCACTTCTCTCGGTATGCATGACAAACTTCTGTACTTAATGGTTTCCTTCATTTTCTTACTAGCTAGCGTGTCGAGGGCCTCTCTATGTACAGTACGTAGCGTCGACCAAGCACGGACATAAGAGAGGACACTTCTCTCTATTAATTAGCTAGCTAACACAATATATGAAACACCTAAATTAACCCCCCAAAACCCCCAACCCCCCCCCCCCTTTCAAAAAAAAACAAAAACCCCAGCCCTGAAATGCTGACGTGTGGATGCCTTTTGGTCCCGGTTGGTGCCACCAACCGGGACCAAAGGCCCTCCTGCCTGGGCTCGGCACACCGGCCACGTAGAGGCCCATCTGTCCCGGTTTATGCAAGAACCGGGACTAAAGGTTTAGGGCATTAGTACCGACACTTTAGTCCCGGTTCAAAAACCGGGACAAATGGAACTCACGAACCGGGACAATAGGTCCTTTTTCTACTAGTGTCTCAGAGGCCGCCGCCAACTGCCACCGCTCCATCTTCAAAACTGTACTGATGCATCAACCTTGCTCGGTCCAGCTATCGTCGACGCCACCACGGCACCCAACGACACCTCCTCCCTGCGCGCACTGATACACCTCAGCGCCATGCTGCCAAGTATCACCAGCCGATACAGCTTGAAGTCCTTGGAGGATCTGTCGTGCGTAGCACTGATACGTCCATTTTGCATCATGCTTTTATATGAATATTTATTGCATTATGGGCTGTTATTTCACGTTATGTCACAATACTTATGGCTATTCTCTCTTATTTTACAAGGTTTACATGAAGAGGGAGAATGCCGGCAGCTGGAATTCTGCGCTAGAAAAGGAGCAAATATTGGAGATCTATTCTTCGCAACTCCAAAAGTCCTGAAACTCCACAAAATATCTTAAAATAAATAAAGAAAAATCGTCGCCAACGATGAAGGCCAGGGGGCCCACACCCTGCTCACGAGGGTGGGCCCCCTCCCCCCCTGGGGGGCGCCCCCTACCCCGTGGGCCCCCTGGTGGCTCTTCGATGCCCATCTTCCCCTATATGAAGTCTTTCGATGAGAAAAAAAACATGAAGCAGCCTTTCGGGACGAGACTCCGCCGCCACGAGGCGGAACCTTGGCGGAACCAATCTAGGGCTCCGGCAGAGTTGTTCTGCCGAGGACACTTCCCTCCGGGAGGGGGAAATCATCCCCAACGTCATCACCAACGTGAAGGAAATATGCCCTAGAGGCAATAATAAAGTTATTATTTATTTCCTTATTTCATGATAAATGTTTATTATTCATGCTAGAATTGTATTAACCGGAAACATAATACATGTGTGAATACATAGACAAACATAGTGTCACTAGTATGCCTCTACTTGACTAGCTCGTTTATCAGAGATGGTTATGTTTCCTAGCCATGGACAAAAGAGTTGTCATTTGATTAACGAGATCACATCATTAGGAGAATGATGTGATTGACTTGACCCATTCCGTTAGCTTAGCACTTGATCGTTTAGTATGTTGCTATTGCTTTCTTCATGATTTATACATGTTCCTGTAACTATGAGATTATGCAACTCCCGTTTACCGGAGGAACACTTTGGGTACTACCAAACGTCACAACGTAACTGGGTGATTATAAAGGAGTACTACAGGTGTCTCCGAAGGTACATGTTGAGTTGACGTATTTCGAGATTAGGTTTTGTCACTCCGATTGTCGGAGAGGTATCTCTGGGCCCTCTCGGTAATGCACATCATTATAAGCCTTGCAAGCAATGTGACCAATGAGTTGGTTACGGGATGATGCATTACAGAACGAGTAAAGAGACTTGCCGGTGACGAGATTGAACTAGGTATTGGATACCGACGATCGAATCTCGGGAAAGTAACATACCGATGACAAAGGGAACAACGTATGTTGTTATGCGGTTTGACCGATAAAGATCTTCGTAGAATATGTAGGAGCCAATATGGGCATCCAGGTCCCGCTATTGGTTATTGACCGAGAATAGTTCTAGGTCATGTCTACATAGTTCTCGAACCCGTAGGGTCCGCACGCTTAAAGTTTCGATGACAGTTATATTATGAGTTTATGAGTTTTGATGTACCGAAGGAGTTCGGAGTCCCGGATGAGATCGGGGACATGACGAGGAGTCTCGAAATGGTCGAGATGTAAAGATCGATATATTGGACGACTATATTCGGAGTTCGGAAAGGTTCCGAGTGATTCGGGTATTTTTCGGAGTACCGGAGAGTTACGGGAATTCGCCGGGGAGAAGTATTGGGCCTTATTGGGCCCTGCGGGAAAGAGAGAGGGACTGCCTAGGGCAGGCTGCGCGCCCCCCCAAGGCCTAGTCCGAATTGGACTAGGGGGAGGCGCCGCACCCCCTCCTTCCTTCCCTTCTCTCTTCCCCTTCCTTGTCTCCTACTCCTAATACATGGAAGGACTCCTAGTTGGACTAGGAAAGGGGGAATCCCCATGGCGCGCCCCTCCTAGGGCCGGCCTCCTCCTCCCTCCCTCCTTTATATACGGGGGCAGGGGGCACCCCATAGACACACAAGTTGATCTATGGATCGTTCCTTAGCCGTGTGCGGTGCCCCCTTCCACCATATTCCACCTCGGTCATATCGTCGCGGAGTTTAGGCGAAGCCCTGCGCCGGTAGAACATCATCATCGTCACCATGCCGTCGTGCTGACGGAAGTCATGTCCGGAGCTCAGCTGGATCGGAGGCCGGAGATCGTCATCGAGCTGAACGTGTGCAGAACTCGGAGGTGCCGTACGTTCGGTGCTTGGATCGGTCGGATCATGAAGACGTACGACTACATCAACCGCGTTGTCATAACGCTTCCGCTTACGGTCTTCGAGGGTACGTGGACAACACTCTCCCCTCTCGTTGCTATGCATCACCATGATCTTGCGTGTGCGTAGGAAATTTTTTGAAATTACTACGTTCCCCAACAGTGGCATCCGAGCCTAGGTTTTATACGTTGATGTTATATGCACGAGTAGAACACAAGTGAGTTGTGGACGATATAAGTCATACTGCCTACCAGCATGTCATACTTTGGTTCAGCGGTATTGTTGGATGAAGCGGCCCGGACCGACATTACGCGTACGCTTACGTGAGACTGGTTCTACCAACATGCTTTGCACACAGGTGGCTGGCGGGTGTCAGTTTCTCCAACTTTAGTTGAACCGAGTGTGGCTACGCCCGGTCCTTGTGAAGGTTAAAACAGAGTCTATTTGACAAACTATCGTTGTGGTTTTGATGCGTAGGTAAGAACGGTTCTTGCTAAGCCCATAGCAGCCACGTAAAAATTTGCAACAACAAAGTAGAGGACGTCTAACTTGTTTTTGCAGGGCATGTTGTGATGTGATATGGTCAAGACGTGATGCTATATTTTATTGTATGAGGTGATCATGTTTTGTAACCGAAGTTATCGGCAACTGGCAGGAGCCATATGGTTGTCGCTTTATTGTATGAAATGCAAACGCCCTGTAATTGCTTTACTTTATCACTAAGCGGTAGCGATAGTCGTAGAAGCAATAGATGGCATAACGACAACGATGCTACGATGGAGATCAAGGTGTCGTGCCGGTGACAATGGTGATCACGACGGTGCTTCGGAGATGGAGATCACAAGCACAAGATGATGATGGCCATATCATATCACTTATATTGATTGCATGTGATGTTTATCCTTTATGCATCTTATCTTGCTTTGATTGACGGTAGCATTTTAAGATGATCTCTCACTAAAATTATCAAGAAGTGTTCTCCCTGAGTATGCACCGTTGCCAAAGTTCGTCGTGCCCAGACACCACGTGATGATCGGGTGTGATAAGCTCTACGTCCATCTACAACGGGTGCAAGCCAGTTTTGCACACGCAGAATACTCAGGTTAAACTTGACGAGCCTAGCAATAGCAGATATGGCCTCGGAACACGGAGACCGAAAGGTCGAGCGTGAATCATATAGTAGATATGATCAACATAGTGATGTTCACCATTGAAAACTACTCCATCTCACGTGATGATCGGTTATGGTTTAGTTGATTTGGATCACGTGATCACTTAGATGACTAGAGAGATGTCTGTCTAAGTGGGAGTTCTTAAGTAATATGATTAATTAAACTTTAATTTATCATGAACTTAGTCCTGGTAATATTTTGCAAATTATGTTGTAAGATCAATAGCTTGCGTTGTTGCTTTCATATGTTTATTTTGATATGTTCCTAGAGAAAATTGTGTTGAAAAATGTTAGTAGCAATGATGCGGATTGGATCCGCGATCTGAGGTTTATCCTCATTGCTGCACAGAAGAATTATATCCTTAATGCACCGCTAGGTGACAGACCTATTGCAGGAGCAGATGCAGACGTTATGAACGTTTGGCTAGCTCAATATGATGACTACTTGATAGTTTTGTGCACCATGCTTAACGACTTAGAATCGGGACTTCAAGGACGTTTTGAACGTCATGGACCATATGAGATGTTCCAGAAATTGAAGTTGATATTTCAAGCAAATACCCGAGTTGAGAGATATGAAGTCTCTAACAAGTTCTATAGCTAAAAGATGGTGGAGAATCGCTCAACTAGTGAGCATGTGCTCAGATTGTCTGGGTACTTCAATCGCTTGAATCAAGTGGGAGTTAATCTTCCAGATAAGATAGTGATTGACAGAATTCTCTAGTCACCATCACTAAGTTACTAGAACTTCGTGATGAACTATAGTATGCAAGGGATGACGAAAACGATTCCCGAGCTCTTCGTGATGTTGAAATCGACGAAGGTAGAAATCAAGAAAAGACCATCAAGTGTTGATGATTGACAAAACCACTAGTTTCAAGAGAAGGGCAAAGGAAAAGAAAGGGAACTTCAAGTGAAAAGACAAGCAAGTTGTCACTCCTGTGAAGAAGCCCAAAGCTGGACCATAGCCTGAAACTGAGTGCTTACACTGCAAAGGAAATGGTCACTGGAAGCGGAAATGCCCTGAACATTTGGTGGATAAGAAGGATGGCAAAGTGAACAAAGGTATATTTGATATACAGGTTCTTGATATGTGCCTTGCTAGTGTTTATAGTAGACCCTGAGTATTTGATACTTGTTCGGTTGCTAAGATTAGTAAACTCGAAACAGGAGTTACAGAATAAACAGAGACTAGTTAAAGGGAATGTGACGATGAGTGTTGGAAGTAGTTCCAAGATTGATATGATCATCATCGCACACTCCCTATACTTTCGGGAATAGTGTTAAACCTAAATAAATGTTATTTGGCGTTTGCGTTGAGCATGAATATGATTTGATCATGTTTATTGCAATACGTTTATTCATTTAAAATCAGAGAATAATTGTTGTTCTGTTTACATGAATAAAACCTTCAATGGTCATACACCCAATGAAAATAGTTTGTTGGATCTCGATTGTAGTGATACACATATTCATAATATTGATGCCAAAAGATGCAAAGTTAATAATGATAGTGCAACTTGTTTGTAGCACTGCCGTTTGGGTCATATCGGTGTAAAGCGCATGAAGAAACTCCATAAAGATGGATTTTCGGAATCACTTGGTTATGAATCATTTGATGCTTGCGAACCGTGCCTTTTGGGCAAGATGACTAAAACTCCGTTCTCCGGAACAATGGAACGAGCTACTGACTTATTGGAAATAATACATACCGATGTATGCGATCCAATGAGTGTTGATACTCGTGGCAAGTATCGTTATTTTCTGACCTTCACAAGATGATTTGAGCAGATATAGGTATATCTACTTGATGAAACATAAGTCTGAAATAGTTGAAAGGTTCAAAGAATTTCAGAGTGAAGTGGAAAAATCATCATAACAAAAAAATAAAGTTTCTGCGATCTGATCGCAGAGACGAATATTTGAGTTACGAGTTTGGTCTTCAACTGAAACAATGTGAAATAGTTTCACAGTTCACGCCACCTGGAACACCACAACATTATGGTGTGTCCGAACGTTGTAATCGTACCTTATTGGATATGGTGCGATCTATGATGTTTCTTACTGATTTACCATTGTCGATTTGGGGTTATGCATTAAAGACAGCTGCATTCACGTTAAAAGGGCACCATCTAAATCCGTTGAGATGACACTATATGAACTGTGGTTTAGCAAGAAACCCAAGTTGTCGTTTCTTAAAGTTTGGAGTTGTGATGCTTATATGAAAAAAGGTTTTTCAACTTGATAAGCTCGAATCCAAATCGGAGAAGTGCGTCTTCATAGAATACCCAAAGGAAATTGTTGGGTACACCTTCTATCACAGATCCGAAGGCAAATTTGTTGATGATAATAGATCCTTTCTAGAGAAGGAGTTTCTCTCGAAAGAAGTGAGTGGGAGGAAAGTAGAACTTGATGAGGTAACTGTACCTACTCCCTTATTGGAAAGTAGTTCATCACAGAAATCAGTTCCTGTGACAAATACACCAATTAGTGAGGAAGCTAATGATATTGATCATGAAACTTCTGATCAAGTTACTACAGAACCTCGTAGGTCTTCCAGAGTAAGATCCGCACCAGAGTGATGTAGTAATCATGTTCTGGAAGTCATGTTACTAGACCATGATGAACCTACGAACTATGAGGAAGCGATGATGAGCCCAGATTCCGCGAAATGGCTCGAGGCCATAAAATCTGAGATATGATCCATGTATGAGAACAAAGTATGGACTTTGATTAACTTGCTCGATGATCAGCAAGCCATGTTAAATGAATGGATCTTCAAGAGGAAGATGGACACTGATAGTAGTATTACTATCTACCAAGCTCGACTTGTTGCGAAAGGTTTTCAACAAGTTCAAGGTGTTGAATACGATGAGATTTTCTCACTCGTATCGATGCTTAAGTCTGTCTGAATCATGTTAGCAATTGCCACATTTTATGAAATCTGGCAAATGGATGTCAAAACTGCATTCCTTAATGGATTTATTAAAGAAGAGTTGTATATGATGCAACCAGAAGGTTTTGTCAATCCTAAAGGTGCTCACAAAATGTGCAAGCTCCAGCGATCCATCTATGGACTGGTGCAAGCATCTCGGAGTTGGAATATACGCTTTGATAAGTTGATCAAAGCATATAGTTTTATATGGACTTACGATGAAGCCTGTATTTACAATAAAGTGAGTGGGAGCACTACAGCTTTTCTGATTAGTATATGTGAGTGACATATTGTTGATCAGAAATGATGTAGAATTTTTCTGCAAAGCATAAAGGAGTGTTTTAAAGGAGTTCTTTAAAAAGAAAAGACCTCAGTAAAAGCTACTTACATATTGAGCATCAAGATCTATTGAGATAGATCAAGACGCTTGATAAGATTTTCAATGAGTACATACCTTGGCAAGATTTTGAAATAGTTCAAAATGTAACAGTCAAAGAAAGAGTTCTTGCCTGTGTTGCAAAGGTATGAAATTGAGTAAGACTCAAATCCCGACCACAGCAGAAAATAGAAAGAGAATGAAAAGTCATTCCCTATGCCTCAGTCATAGGTTCTATAAAGTATGCTATGCTATGTACCAGACCTATTGTATACCTTGCTCTGAATTTGGCAAGGGAGTACAATAGTGATCTAGGAGTAGATCACTGGACATTGGTCAAGAATATCCTTAGTAAGGACTAAGGAGATGTTTCTCGATTATGGAGGTGATAAAAGAGTTTGTTGTAAAAGTTAAATCAGTGCAAACTTTTACACTGATCCAGATGACTCTAAGTCTCAACCTAGATACATATTGAAAGTAGGAGCAATTAGCTAGAGTAGCTCCGTGCAGAGCATTGTGGACATAAAATATTTGCAAAATACATACGGATCTGAATGTGACAGACCCGTTGACTAAGCTTCTCTCACGAGCAAAACATGATCACACCTTAGTACTCTTTGGGTGTTAATCACATAGCGATGTGAACTAGATTATTGACTCTAGTAAACCCTTTGGATGTTGGTCACATGATGATGTGAACTATGGGTGTTAATCATATACAGATATGAATATTGGTGTTAAATCACATGGCGATGTGAACTAGATTATTGACTCTAGTGCAAGTGGGAGACTGAAGGAAATATGCCCTAGAGGCAATAATAAAGTTATTATTTATTTCCTTATTTCATGATAAATGTTTATTATTCATGCTAGAATTGTATTAACCGGAAACATAATACATGTGTGAATACATAGACAAACATAGTGTCACTAGTATGCCTCTACTTGACTAGCTCGTTTATCAGAGATGGTTATGTTTCCTAGCCATGGACAAAAGAGTTGTCATTTGATTAACGAGATCACATCATTAGGAGAATGATGTGATTGACTTGACCCATTCCGTTAGCTTAGCACTTGATCGTTTAGTATGTTGCTATTGCTTTCTTCATGATTTATACATGTTCCTGTAACTATGAGATTATGCAACTCCCGTTTACCGGAGGAACACTTTGGGTACTACCAAACGTCACAACGTAACTGGGTGGTTATAAAGGAGTACTACAGGTGTCTCCGAAGGTACATGTTGAGTTGACGTATTTCGAGATTAGGTTTTGTCACTCCGATTGTCGGAGAGGTATCTCTGGGCCCTCTCGGTAATGCACATCATTATAAGCCTTGCAAGCAATGTGACCAATGAGTTGGTTACGGGATGATGCATTACAGAACGAGTAAAGAGACTTGCCGGTGACGAGATTGAACAAGGTATTGGATACCGACGATCGAATCTCGGGCAAGTAACATACCGATGACAAAGGGAACAACGTATGTTGTTATGCGGTTTGACCGATAAAGATCTTCGTAGAATATGTAGGAGCCAATATGGGCATCCAGGTCCCGCTATTGGTTATTGACCGAGAATAGTTCTAGGTCATGTCTACATAGTTCTCGAACCCGTAGGGTCCGCACGCTTAAAGTTTCGATGACAGTTATATTATGAGTTTATGAGTTTTGATGTACCGAAGGAGTTCGGAGTCCCGGATGAGATCGGGGACATGACGAGGAGTCTCGAAATGGTCGAGACGTAAAGATCGATATATTGGACGACTATATTCGGAGTTCGGAAAGGTTCCGAGTGATTCGGGTATTTTTCGGAGTACCGGAGAGTTACGGGAATTCGCCGGGGAGAAGTATTGGGCCTTATTGGGCCCTGCGGGAAAGAGAGAGGGACTGCCTAGGGCAGGCTGCGCGCCCCCCCAAGGCCTAGTCCGAATTGGACTAGGGGGAGGGGCCGCACCCCCTCCTTCCTTTCCTTCTCTCTTCCCCTTCCTTGTCTCCTACTCCTAATACATGGAAGGACTCCTAGTTGGACTAAGAAAGGGGGAATCCTACTCCCGGTGGGAGTAGGACTCCCCATGGCGCACCCCTCCTAGGGCCGGCCTCCTCCTCCCTCCCTCCTTTATATACGGGGGCAGGGGGCACCCCATAGACACACAAGTTGATCTACGGATCGTTCCTTAGCCGTGTGCGGTGCCCCCTTCCACCGTATTCCACCTCGGTCATATCGTCGCGGAGTTTAGGCGAAGCCCTGCGCCGGTAGAACATCATCATCGTCACCACACCGTCGTGCTGACGGAACTCATCTCCGGAGCTCAGCTGGATCAGAGGCCAGAGATTGTCGTCGAGCTGAACGTGTGCAAAACTCGGAGGTGCCGTACGTTTGGTGCTTGGATCGGTCGGATCGTGAAGACGTACGACTACATCAACCGCGTTGTCATAACGCTTCCGCTTACGGTCTACTAGGGTACGTGGACAACACTCTCCCCTCTCGTTGCTATGCATCACCATGATCTTGCGTGTGCGTAGGAAATTTTTTGAAATTACTACGTTCCCCAACACAACGATCCTCTCATTGGGAGAGGGCAATCTCCATCAACATCTTCACCAGCACCATCTCATGTCCAAACCCTAGTTCATCTCTTGTATCCAATTCTTGTCTCCAAGTCCAGGATTGGTGCTAGTAGGTTGCTAGTAGTGTTGATTACTCCTTGTAATTGATGCTAGTTGGTTTATTTGGTGGAAGATCATATGTTCAGATCCTTTATGCATATTATTACCCCTCTGATTATGAACATGAATATGCTTTGTGAGTAGTTACGTTTGTTCCTGAGGACAAGGGAGGAGTCTTGCTATTAGTAATCATGTGAATTTGGTATTCGTTCGACATTTTGATAAGATATATGTTGTGTAGCCTCTAGTGGTGTTATGTGAACGTCGACTACATAACACTTCACCATTATTTGGGCCTAGAGGAAGGCATTGGGAAGTAATAAGTAGATGATGGGTTGCTAGACTGACAGAAGCTTAAACCCTAGTTTATGCGTTGCTTCGTAAGGGGCTGATTTGGATCCATATGTTTCATGCTATGGTTAGGTTTACCTTAATACTTTTGTTGTAGTTGCGGATGCTTGCAATAGAGGTTAATCATAAGTGGGATGCTTGTTCAAGCAAGAACAGCACCCAAGCACCGGTCCACCCACATATCAAATTATCAAAGTACCGAACGCGAATCATATGAGCGTGATGAAAACTAGCTTGACGATATTCCCATGTGTCCTCGTGAGAGCTTTTCCTATTATAAGAGTTTTTTCAGGCTTGTCCTTTGCTATAAAAAGGATTGGGCCACCTTGCTGCACTTTATTTACTTTTGTTACTTGTTGCTCGTTACGATTTATCTTATCACAAAACTATCTGTTACCACTTATTTCAGTACTTGCAGAGAATACCTTGCTGGAAACCGCTTATCATTTCCTTCTGCTCCTCGTTGGGTTCGACACTCTTACTTATCGAAAGGACTACGATAGATCCCCTATACTTGTGGGTCATCAAGCACCTGCCGACCAGGCATGACCAAGTGTAGCACCTGTCGGGCTGGCATGACTTGACATCTCCATCGAAGCTTCGTGTAAGACGAACGAAGCTGCTCCACCTCCTGCCTCTGACTTCCAGCGCTGCTCCACAAACTATGCTCCCAAGAGAGAAACGACACCGCAGTGCCGCCATCATCCGATCTGGAACACCAGATCCTAGGGTTTCCCCCGGAGCAGCACGAGTGGGTCGACAGTAGTTACACGACGATGCCTTCATCAAGGTAACGGCGTAGAACGCCGCCATCGCCTGCCGTCGGCTCGGTTTTCACCGACAACCATGTCTCCGCAACTCGCAACCGGGACTAGATGATGGATCTCAAGATCTGATCACCAAGCTTCTGGCCGGCCACCACCGACGAAGAAGATGACCACCACCACTGGCTACACTGGCCAGAACAGATCTGCCATGGGTGCCGCCAAGCAGTCCACCAGGCCCTCGATGCCGCCGCCGATCTAAAGCCAGATGACATGCCGCCGAAGACCACATCCCACCGCCGTCCGATCCAGGCCAGCCACCGCAGCAGCCGCCCGTGGCCTGAGGCAGGGCCGACCGCCGCCGCCGTCGAAGCCAACGCCGTCGCTTCTAGATCGGCCGCACCTCCACGCATGTTGGGGTGCCGCCACCCTTGAGACGCGGGAGCGAGGAAGAGCCCCCGCCACCGCCGTCGGCCTCCGGGCGCAAGCCGGCGGCGTCCTCCGGCGGCGGCGGGAGGAGGGGAGGAGGATGGGCTAGGCCCCGGCAGTGGCTAGGGTTGGGGAGCCCGAGTCGCCCGAGCGGGGGACGACCCGAGCGGCTATAGCAGCCGTGACGCATGCATACTGTTCTTCTAGTTTAGTAATGGCTGAAATTTGTCATAATTTGGACAGTCGGCTATTCCGAGCACGGCGGACAAGCACGTTGGTCATCAGTATCTAGGATTTTGATTTATCACCAAGATACACATTTTTCTGCATCACCAAGATACACTATCACTATCATTTTCGTAAAATCATGAACAATTTTTGAAAGTTATGAACTTTTTTTTAAACTCGTGAACATATCGGCAATCATGAAGATTTTCATATTCGTGAACATTTTTACAGATTTTCAAACTTTTTTTAAAATCATAAAAAAATTAAATTCATGAACATTTTATACTTTTTGCAAACATTTTTAAAAAAATTGTGCACATTTTTAAAAACTTTTTTATTGAATAGGCGAACATTTCTAGAATTGATGAACATTTCTTTTGGAAATTGGTGGCACAATTATTTAAATTCACAAACATTTTTTTGATTTAACGAATATTTTTTGAAATATCATTTTTGAATTCGCGAACATTTTATGAATCATGGCTGTTGATTTTCGTCAGATAATTTCCAGCAATGGTTTCTTATCATCTCCTTAATATGCGGCTTGCCAATTCTTCAGAGTGAGCAAAGACAGACATTGACCGGAATTTGTCGGTTGTAGTATTTGATATCTTCAGGAGAAAGAGAAGTGCGGCTGAAGATCCTTGTTTTCAACAGATTATCATTTGCCCAAACGGCTGAGAATTTTGTGGCCCAGCCAGTCATGTAATGTAATACCTGTGTTTTGTTCCTTCACTCCTAGTATAATTTTACTGTATTGCATAGTGCACCTGTTTTACAATATGTTAATTTGTGGTTAAGCGACGGTTATTTTCTCATGTAGATAGTGAGCAATATCGGCCGTGCTAGAGTCATGGAATATCGCGTCAAGAAGCCTAGAAAGACACTCCTGGCCAGTGTTGTGTCTCCACTTTCGATGGCCATGGCCGGCGGTTACTTCTGTCGTGATGGATGTTCCTTCGTCGCATGGGGTGGCAACAACCAGATGCGCTCCCAAACTTCAAACTTTGCATCACTTTAAAGCATGCATTCTTCATATGTTCCGTGCGTGTGCTGTGGCTGTGTACTGAGTGACTGTAGTGTTGAAGAGAATTCATTTGGTAAACACCAAAGGGTTTTTGTACCAGCAGTAGGCATTTTGGATGTGTGATACTGATACCAGAAGCTAGGTGTTTATCACACACACAGCATGAATTTGTGGCACTGGTGCTGCAAACAACCTTATTCAGTAAACAACCTGAATTTTTCGATTCAGAATCCCCTTTTCTAGGTGCTGAGTGAACGCAGAGCATCTCTCTGCTGAGCTGATTTGGGACTGATGCCCGAAGAGCTGATTGGAGGCGTTGGTGTTCGTTCCAATCTATACACTTTGGGCGCACCTGGTGGTTCTCGATTTCTGTCAATGTGCCATGTCAATGTCACCAGACTGACGGAACCTCAAGCACTCTGCTGATCCTGGGGGTTGCTTTGCTGAAACAGAGACCATTATATGTTTTACTACCATAGGAAGCTGCCCCCACATTTTTCAGTTCGTTTTCTTTTGCAGGCCCTTGCTTTCTTGTACTCCCTCCGTTCCCAAATACTTGTCTTTCTAGGCATTTCAAATGGACTCAACATACGGATGTATGTAGACATATTTTAAAGTGTAGATTCACTCATTTTGCGCCGTATGTCGTCACTTGTTGAAATCTCTAGAAAGACAAGTATTTAGGAACGGAGGGAGTATGTTCTAACAGTGTGAGTCCGCACGAGACTGAAGACCAAAATGTCTGCTACAGTTCATCCGATTTCCCCCTGGAAACAAAGTTTAAATGCTGTTTTTATTATATTTAATGGCTGAAGATTACAGATGTTAGTGTTGACTATTGGATGGTACAAAATAATCTGCCATAATATGACCCATGGATACTGAAGGTAACGGGGTTATAGAAGGAACCAGGAGATTAGGGGCTAGCACAAGCTGAAGGGGAAAAGAAGTGATGCCACACAGGACCCAAAGCAAAGCACCCCTTGCGCTGAAGAGCCGTGTCCTGAAGAGGTTTTGTTCTCCGGGAAACAGCCGAGGACAAAGGTCTCCAAACATGGTTGGTGTCTTTTCGGAGATTTGCTTGCTTGATATTGCTTGAGTAGCCACTTGATATGGCCGGTAGTTACTTGCATGGGATGGATTTTGTTTTTCTCACATGCATGGTATGGCAAGAACCAGACCGCAACATCAAAGTTTGCACCACTTCAAAGCATGTATTAATTCTTCATATTTTTCGTACGTGTTTGCGAACGTATATTCTTCTGTACCAGTAATAGGTAGCTACATTCGGATTGAATTTCTAGGCTGGATCGATGTGAATTTGTTAATAGAGACGAATTGTATTTGGGATGGAGATCAGCAGGTAACCGTTGAAGCTTGTCTGTTGTTACAAAAAAATATATATTTGTTTTCAGATGTCTAGGTGTCTGCTAACATAATAACTGTTGGTGTTCAGAACCCGCTTTCTAGATGACTAGTGAAAGCAGAGCATCTCTCTGCTAAGCTGGTTTGGGACTGAGCCCGAGGAGCTGGTGTTGGTTCGCTAGCTGCTTGTTGATTTCTGTTCATGTGCCATGTCAATGTCACCAGAATGACTGAATCTCGAGCAGTCTGTTGATCCTTATATCCGCTTAGCTGAAACAGAGACCCTTGCATTGTATCTGCTTTGCTTGGTTGCTTGTGAAACAGAGAGCGCTCAAAAATCACCATTTTTTCTGACATGAAACGAACTTCATACATAAAACAAACACTTCTTTTCTTCTTAATTTCAGCTCTGCCTCTTGGACATCATGTAACCACCAACAACGCAGGCACGAAGGGTTCCAGGGTCACCTGCTCCGAGGACTTGAACTGGTAAGCCTTGAGCATCCTCCCCTTCACTCGCAAACGCACCTCGGCAAGCAAGGTCGAGTCGATACAGTTTGGCGAACCAAAGGAAATAGCAGCTGCAAATTAACATGAGTAAGGCTACAAGCACTGATGGTTAACACGGCCTTTTAACTCTTGCCTCCTGATATATGTCTTACAAACAAGTCTGTTCACATATCGGCCAACAGGAACCTTTTTTTTACTATGCTGATGAATTATTACTCTCTGGGAATATTTAGTACAGAGCAAACTGAACAACACCAAGAAGTTAGAGTGGCGTTATAGGGTTGTGCACTTTTCTTCAGCTTAAATAATCCAACAAAACCTATACATATACTTCATTTGCTATAGTACAAACATACACAAATATCAATACCATACAGTGGAGACGTCCAGCCAAGGCCCCTTTAGAGGTACACAAATAGAGCATGGTGCAAACATACAAATAGCATATAGATACAAACTCGCTTTCACAGGAGTTGGGCACTTCATGGTGCACCGTCTTGAGTTTTCTCCATCATGTGAGCCCACCTTACAGCCACTTGCACATAAACCATGTCGTACATCATATCAATAAACTGGAAGAAGGCATCCCTCCAGGTTCTCTTCATCAACATGGTGCAGAAAACTGTCCACAGACCCACCACAAATCCAATGCTCATGGCAAGATAAACAGATGACATATGATCTATATCTTCAAGGTCACTTTGCTCTGCATCATGTGTTGAGCAGTTCCTACTGACAGGATCTCCACAAAGACCAGGGTTACCGATGTAGATATACATCTGGTTATCAAGAGCTTGTAATTGTTGTCCGGATGGTATTGCACCAGACAGATTGTTGTATGACAAGTTCATGTAGCTCAGATAAGTTAAAGCTGACAAGCTTGATGGTATTGCACCAGAAAACTCATTGAAGGATAGGTCGAGTAAGTCCAACTGCCTTAAATCACCAATTCGGTTTGGGATTGCTCCTGTGAGTTGATTATTTGACAAGTTCAGATTGATAAGCCCAATGGGTAGAGTTATCTCCTTCGGAACATGTCCTGTCAGACAAATCAAGAATCACTAGTAGCTTGTAGATTGCAAAGGTATAGTCACGCTTTTGATCTTTCATGATTACTGGAATGCTCTCTTCATGAAAGTAATCATTCATGTCATGCGACACCACTGCAATCATTGCTTTCAAGTTTGACGAAGACCATGGTATGCTTCCTGACATGTTGTTGTGCGCTATGTCCAAATAACGAAGATGGCGAAGGGAAGTGAAATTCTGAGGAATATGACCACTAAACATATTTGATCTCACTCTTGATATTTTCAACCGTGGGATTTTTTCTGGCAACCATGCTGGTAATTCTCCAAATAACCTATTGTAAGAAAGGTCAAGGAACATCAATCTATGTGACCCAAGAAATTTAGGAAATTGACCAGTCAGATTGTTGTTATTTAGGGCTAAGCTGAACATTCTCCAAAAAAATTGATTTCTGGAGTTTGCATCAGATTCCTTCCAACACTGCATAATATCTCCTTCTAAATGGTTTTCTGATAGGTCCAACCTAGACAGAGAAGTCAATTGGAATATAGACAAGGGGATGTTGCCTGTGTTTTGATTATTTGCAAGCATCAATTCTTCGAGTACAGGAGCATTTAGCTCTGACGGCAATGGCCCAGATAAACAGTTTGAAGATAGGTCCAATTGTCGTATATTTATAGGCAACTGTGGAACTTGACCTGTCAACTTATTGGACCCCATATATATATAATCAGCTGACATGTGTTGTAGATTTGCCGGTAATGAGCCACTCAATTTGTTTCCTGATGCTTGCAAGGTTGAAGCTCGGGAAAATGTCAACCAAAACCAATCAGGAATAACATCATCCAGATTTGCATCACTGAGAATAAGAACATGAATATCAGATTGCCATTTAAGCCACTCTGGAAAAAAGGGTCCCAGTTGGCATGATTGGAATTTTGCAATCTTCAATCTAAATGGAGGAACCCATTTTTGGTTGATAGCTAATATCAAAGAGTTGTTTGACAAGTCCAGATACTCTAAATACAATAGCCTCGCAAAATGCTCTTCTATGAGAACACCACTGAATTTATTGTTGTTGAGGTCCAATCGTTTTAAATGACCTAAAGCTGCAAAAATTTCTTTGAAGAGCACACCGTTGAAGTTATTGTGGCTGAAGTCCAATACCTCTAATTTGCCTAAGCTTGCAAATTGTTCTTTAAAGAGCACACCGCTGAAGTTATTGTGGCTGAAGTCCAATACCTCTAATTTGCCTAAGCTTGCAAATTGTTCTTTAAAGAGCACACCGTTGAAGTTATTGTAGCTGAGGCACAAAGCCTCAAATTTTCCTAAGCTTGCAAAATGGTCTTTCAAGAGAACACCATTGAAGTTATTGTACCTGAGGTCCAACATTTTCAAATTACCCAGTCCTCCAACTCCTACAGGCAGCGGGCCAGTCAACATGTTTTGAGATGCTTCAAGAACACTAAGATTGGTCATGTTCCCTATCCAAATGGGCAGATTCCCCGACATATTTCCACCCCACACTGACAATTCTTGCAGTGTGTTCCATGAGCACTTCGGCAAACGCCCCATGAACTCCCCTATGCTTGAACCTATGTTGTTACCGTTGAACCTCATCCTTGTCAAACTGCACAAATTTTTGTTTGGTATCAAACCCACGAGATCATTCTCACTGAAGTCTATGACTTGAAGGGGCGTCATGTTTGCCAACTCACTAGGAATGGACCCTTCCAAGCCGGTATCTGAGAGGTGAAGCTCTTTAAGGCCCGTGAGATTCCAAAACCACGTGTGCTTGAGTGAAGTGTAGAAGGTGTTATAATTCATATCAAGGGCCTCGAGATGTGTGACGTTGGAAATTGATATACTAGCAGACATGGTACCATTGAGTCCACAATCGGACAAGCGAAGCACTTTAAGAGAAGGAAGCATATTAACCCTCTGAAACCAATCCCTCACAAAACCAAGATCCACATAACTAACGTCAAGATGCCTCAACAAAGAGAGGCGTGGCAACCATGCAAGATCCACTATGTAAGGGCTATTCCAATGGTAATAATTGCAACAGAGATCAAGATATTGCAACTTTGAGAGATTGCCAAGTTGGGAAGGTATTCTCCCACTAAATCTTGACCACGAGAGGTTGAGATACCTTAGGTTCTTGAGAGAAGCCAATAACACAGGATGCTTGTGCCGTTGAAGTCATTCCCGCTTAGATCAAGATACCTCAGGTGTTGTAAAGTAGCCAAAGAAAAGCTCATCTCGCCTGCCGACAAGCTCAATGATCTGCTCCTATTTGGGTAGTTGTACTCGTGCGTGTAGTAACTGTACTCATACATGTCGCTGTTGCGGAGGTTGAGCTTGATGAGATGGCCCGTTCTGTTGCTGCACCGGACTCCCTTCCATTGGCAACAATCCTCACCCTGCCATGACGAGAGATGGCCAGCAGGGTCTAGGAGGCTTGCCTTGAAGGACAGAAGCGCATCTCGCTCGCTGCTGATGCAGGCTCCTAGTACACTCGCTTGACCATGGGAAGTGGATGCTGCTTCGAAGACCAATAGGCAAAGGAGCAGCGCAGTTCCTCGGATGAGGAGCGCAAGCTTAATCGTATTGGTCGGGAAATGGCAGATGGAAATGAGAATGGACGAAGCAACTTCTCTGTATTGCAATTCCACCACAAGGGCATTATATATATATATAGGAGTATTGGTCTTGCCGTGCATACTTGTCCTATACTCAAGTAGCGTTGTAGTGGCTAAATTTTTTCATGATTCAGAGAGTAAATAGCATAAAGCTACTACTTTACAGGCTAGGGTTCCAAAAAACTACCAAATTTGTTTTTTTCGCTGATAACTACCAAGTCAAGGGTCGGCTGTTTCAAAAAACACAAAATTCTCATCGTTAGCAATTTAAGCCGTTTTCTGACTGGTTGGACCCACTCCTAAATATTCTGTTTGTTTGACTGTTTTGTTTGACCGTTAACTTACATGTGGGACCCACATGTAAGTTCTCTCTTCTTCCTCTTATTTTTTCTCCTCTCCCTTCTCCACCAACTCCACCACCGCACCTCCACCACCTGCCACAGGCCAAGCCAGGTCGGACCGCGGGACGGGCCGCCGCACGAACTGCCGCGCCACCACTGGCACTCCCGTCTCCTCGGCACCGTCGCACGTCGCCGGCAACTGCTTCGCATCGCCGCATTGACCCCTGCCCCGCATCGACATCGAGCTGCTTGCTGCCGGCGCCCTCATCCACGCACCTGGGAGAGCACGCCGGAGGTTGGGGCACCAAGAGGTGGAGGCTGAGCTCCCTCGCCAGCCCCTCCTTCGGCTCACAAGGAGGGCTCCGCCCGACGCCGGAGCGCCTCCACCCTCCACCTTGTCGGCTCCTCCCGTTGTAGAATAAGGGAGGATGGAGGGGAGAGGCCAGCGGTCAGCGACCTGTTTCCGGCAAGCTTTGATGCAGGGGCGCAGCAGTTGATGCTGCTCGATTCCGTCGGGTCGAGGCAGGCGGCCGGCGGCATTGGTATCCCGTCGAGGGAAGGAACGGCGGGGAGGCGCAGGGCGAAGGGCCAGAGCAGATCAGGCGACTCCCAGGCGCGGCAGCGCGCCGCAGGCTAGCGACGGGCGACTGCATCGGGAGGGTGGGATCCTCTCTGCGTCCCGATCTGATCGAAGGAAGAACAGATCGAAGGAAGAAGACAGGAACGAGTTTGGGGATTTTGTTTTTTTTGTATTGGGGATTTTTGTGAGGCTGACACATGGGCCCCATTTGTCATAACGTGCAACTTAACGGTCCACTATATCAGTTTTCTTACATGCGGGCCCCAACTGTCATAATCATGATCAATTGCAAAGCATCGAGCGTTTTGTGTTTTTTGAAACAGCCGACCTCTGACTTGGTAGTTATCAGCGAAAAAATTAAATTTGGTAGTTTTTTGGAACCCTAACCCGTAAAGTAGTAGCTTTATGCTATTTACTCTGATTCAGACAGTCCACCATGCACAGCGTGGCAGACAAGTTGGAGTGCTCTTCTTCAAAGTCTCGTTTGATAAGTGATCATGGAGTTGGAGTCCAACGTCAACAGAGAACGATGACCCTGCTGGCGAGGTCTCGTCTATTCTCCTTTTGACTACTACTTTTGATATAGTGGACGTACGTGTCGATGGTGTGATAGTGGTTTTAAACCCCTGCAAGCATCCAGCGTTCCAACTCACATATTTCACGGCTGACACAAACATGCGCCACACCACACCTCACCGGCGGCAAAACCATGCAAGAAAGGCTGCCGTTCGGTGCGATCCGGCCGAGCAAAGGTACCCTGCTGGCTACTACTCTCTCCTCCTGATTACTCACTCAAGTACTGCTAGGCATCCATATCTTGTTTGCTGTCAAAAATGGATGCCTTTTATTTTTCTACGGTTGGTGATGGCCTTTAATTAATGAAAATATACCGTAGAACGATTGTTCTACGGTTTCCGGCTCAAAAAAAAAATCTTGTTCATGGTAGCAAGCTCCCACAACTAATATTTTTCACATGGGTTCTACTTCTAATATTTTCCCCGATAAGATCATAAAACCTATTAGTAGTATTGTTCATGAGAGCAAGCACACAGCAAAGCCGCCACCTCATAAGTTTATTTTCTTTGAAAACAAGATATCCAGGCTACAAGCTAGATTGTGTATATCAAGTTATCAACTGATGCACACACGACCAATTAATCTTGCAGTGAACATACCACTCACAATGCATTATGTTCTTCACACTTTGTAGGTGACGGGGCCCTAAGTCAAGCGGCGAGGCTCACCACCATGCTTATGCTACTGCCGTTGCTGCTCATTTCTTGTGGAGTCGGCAGCATCCGTTGCTCCTCCTCAACGACAACAGTCCATGACAACAGCACGGACATGATGTCGCTGCTAGATTTCAAGCGGGCCATCACCAACGGCTCCAGGCAAGCCTTGAGATCATGGCACACCGGAGTCCCCCATTGCAGTTGGGAGGGCGTCTACTGCAGCATGACGTACCCGGGGCGATTCACGGCGTTGGACCTTGGCGACCTAGCGTTGTCTGGCCAGATTTCACCGTCCCTCGGGAATCTAGCGTTCCTTGGGAGACTGAACCCGTCCACAGATAGCTTCACTGGTGAGATACCTCCTCTCAGCCGTCTCCAAAGATTGGAGTACCTTGACTTGGGAAACAACTCACTGCTAGGGATCATTCCGCATACTGTTACAAACTGTTCCAATCTACGGTACATAGACCTGTCGAACAACTCACTAATAGGTGAAATTCCCCATGATATAGGTCACCTATCCAATCTAGTGAGTTTAAATCTTTACAGAAATAATCTCACTGGAACAATTCCACCAAGCCTAAAAAACATCAGTCAGCTTGAATATATCTATCTTGCTGATAATAAGCTCAACGGAACCATTCCTGATGAGTTGGGAAAGTTCCCATCTCTTGTTTATTTAGGGCCTTGGTGGAAACTAGCTATCCGGTGGAATCCCAGAAACCCTATACAAATACAACCAGTCTTCTCTCCAAATTCTAGACTTCGGTTTCAATGTGCTTGGGAAAACACTGCCACCAAACTTTGGTGACACCCTCCTGAATCTTGAATTTCTCTCATTGTACGGTAACAATTTTGAAGGCCATGTCCCTGAGTCACTAGGCAATATTTCAGGTCTAGTGGCGTTATACTTGTCGTTCAACAATTTCATTGGTCAAGTTCCAAGTTCTTTGGGTAATCTTGGACTATTGCAACATCTAGACCTTCAGCAAAACAATTTGTCGGGCGTCATGCCAATAGAGATGGGTGGCTTAAAGCATCTCACCCATCTGTATCTGTCTGGTAATAATCTGCAAGGTGGGGTGCCATGAAACAGAGTATTTGTTGGAAATAAGCGGGGCAAGAGCTTTTATCGGTATTGGAGGCAACCGGTAGGGGCACTTTTGGAGGGACACTGGATCTGCTCCCATGTCCTACTATCTTTCTGACAAAAGATACACATTATTTGCTGTGGATTCGGAAGTATCCGTTGCTCCTCCTCAACGACAACACTCCATGACAATAGCACGGACATGATGTTGCTGCTAGATTTCAAGCGGGCCATCACCAACGACTCCAAGCAAACCATGTGATCTTGGCACGTCGGCACCCCCCTTTGCTAATGGTACAGCGTCATCTGCAGCAACCCAAAGCACCCGGGGCGAGTCACCGAGGTGAATCTTGGCTTCCTATCATTGTCGGGCACGATTTCACCGTCCCTCGGGAATCTAACATTCCTTAGGAAATTGGACCTATCCAGTAATGGCTTCACGGGCGAGTTACCTCCTTTCAACTGTCTCCAAAGGTTGGAGGACCTTAACTTGGGAGAGAACACACTGCAAGGGATCATTCTGGATACTCTTACAAACTGCTCCAATCAATACAACCTATTCCTGTTTAGAAACTTACTAATAGGAGAAGTTCCCAGCGGCATAGACCACATATCCAATCTAGTGTGATTAGATCTTGGAGGAAACAATCTCTTCAGAGAAATCCCACCATGCCTAAAAACATCAGTCAGCTTGAAGACATCACACTTGCTGATAATAAGCTCACCGGAACCATTCCTGATGAGTTGGGAAAACTCCGAAATCTTGCTGAATTAAACCTTGCTGAAAATAGGATATCAGGTGGAATCCCGGAAACCCCGTGTACAAATACAATCGGTCTTCTCTCCAGTATTTATACTTAGGTTCCAATATGCTTGGGAAAACACTGCCATCTAACTTTGGTGATACCCTCCTGAATCTTGGAGAACTCCAATTGGACAATAACTGTTTTGAAGGCCATCTCCCAGTGTCACTAGGCAATATTTCAGGCCTATTTTGGTTGGACATGTCGTTCAACAATTTCGTTGGTCAAGTTCCAAGTTCTTTTGGTAACCTTGGAACGTTAGGTTACCTAAACCTTCAGCAAAACAATTTGTCGGGTTTCATCCCAATAGAGCTTGGCGGCTTAAAGCAGCTCAACCATCTGGATATGTCTTATAATAGTCTAAAAGGTGGAGTGCCATGATACAAAGTATTTGGAAATAAAACTTTTTTTTAGAACGAAGACGCTCGATGCGTCCGACTTTAACTTAATAAAGCCCACAATAGGCAGAGTGCACACGAATTAAGTCTTACCACACGTCCAGGACCCTCAAAAGGACAAGCGGGGCGAGGGCAGCAAGTTCAGGATTACATGTCGCAAACGGCTAGAACAGAGCATGCAGGCTCGCAGTAACGATTCCAAAAGGTGCCACCAGAACCTACGGTTGCGGCGCAAGAGCTCTTGCCTAAGTGTAGACCTGACGTAGACAGGCCAGAGCGAGATGCAGAAGATCAGCGTCTTGGCGCCTTCCCAGCGGCGCCCACTGCTGCAAAAAGATAACAATATAACATCAGCGGGATGTGAGGGGAAAACGCCCTTGATGGTAAGTTTGTTCCTAATGCGCCAAAGTGCCCAAAGTAATTCCCCCACACAGCACCACAGGACACATCTAGCGGAACCCAAGACCGACGGCAGGAGAGCGCACAACTCAGAAAATGTCCTAGGATCCCAATCCCGGCCAGCGGCCTCCCGAACAGCACTCCACGCAAATCGGGCCAAGTGGCATTGGAAGAACACGTGGTTAGCGGTTTCAGGCGCCCCGCACACCGCGCACGACCCGTTGGATGGCATGTTTCATTTGGCGATGTTCACCGAAGTGGGCAGCTTGTCACGACACAGTTGCCAGAAGAAAACCTTGATTTTGAGGGGAAGCCTTGCCTTCCAAAGCCCAGTCGCAACTTTCTGGTGAGTGCCCCTAGTGAGAGCTCGGTAAAGGGGGTTTACGAAGAACTTGCCAGAGGTGTTGAGGTGCCACGACACCACATCCGGGCCCTGGGTTAGCACGACGCCCTCAAGGATAGACAACAAGTTTCCCAAACTTGTCATCTCCGGTCTAGGGAGTTCCTGACGAAACAGCAGCACTGGGGGGGACTTAGCCAAAACTTGAGCCATGAAGATGTGGGGCTCAAGCGCAATACTAAACAGCTGCCTAAATCTGGACCAGAGAGGTTGGTCGCCAATCCATAAGTCCGTCCAGAATCACGTTGAGCATCCATCCTTAACCTGAAACTTAGCCCCCATGGCGAAGATTGGTTTAAGCTCTTGGATGGAGTTCCAAAAGGGAGATCCCCGACCAGAAGCTGCAAAGAAGTTGCCGGACGGGAAGTATTTGGCTTTGAGAAGGTCAACCAAAGCCTAGTTTCTCCCTGGGACGGCTTCCAAATCCATTTGCACATTAATGCAACATTCATCAGCCTGGAATTCATCACCCCAAATCCCCCCTAGTACTTGGGACGGCACACGGCCGTCCACTTGACTAGGTGGTACTTCCGTTTGAGGCTGGCTCCTTCCCAAAAGAAGCGAGACCGCGGAGTGTCTAACTTGGAATGCACTCCTTCGGCAAGCAAAAAACAAACCCATGGTAAACATGGGGAGCGAGGAGAGACAAGAGTTGGTGAGAATAAGCCTTGCTCCCGAAGACATAAATCTCCCTCTCCACGGCCCCACCCATCCGGCCACCGTATTGCAGAGGGGGGCCCAGTCCAGGATGGTGGGAGCCCGATCCCCAATCGGAAGCCCCAGGTAAAGAAATGGAAGACTGCCCAATTTGCAGTTGAGCAAGTCTGCCACGTCTTGACTCTCGTCTGGCCCCATCCCCATGGAGACCACTTCACATTTGTGGAAGTTGATTCTTAGGCCGGACATGAGTTCAAAACTCCGCAGGATAGCCTTGACCGTAGTGATGCTATGCCCGTCAGGCTCAAACAGTAGCAGCGTATCGTCTGCGTACTGTAGGTGGGAAACCCTCCTGGAACCAGCTAGTTAGCCACCCCCTTAAGGTGACCAGCCGACCTAGCTCGGTCCAACATTGCAGCCAGGGCATCGTCCACAAAGTTGAAAAGTAACGGAGAGGCTGGGTCTCCCTGACGTAGCCCCCGCTTATTGCGAAAGTAGTGGCCTACTTCGCCGTTTACTGCAATGGTCGTTTGCCCCCCTGAGACCAGTTGGAGCATGCGGTGAACCCAAACTGGTGCAAAGCCTCTTCCCAAGAGGACCCGCCTAAGGAAGTCCCAATTTACACGATCATACGCTTTTTCGAAATCTAGTTTTAGAAGGATCACGGGCTGACGCGTGCGTTTGAGCGAGTGCACAATCTTGAGCAAGGCAAGGGGCCCTGCTACCTCTTGAGCCCTGCGTTGGATTTCCCCGAAGAGGAGAGGATGATGCAGCAAAGTAGCGTAAGTATTTCCCTCAGTTTTTGAGAACCAAGGTATCAATCCAGTAGGAGACCACACACAAGTCCCTTGTACCTACACAAAATGATAGCTACTCACAACCAACGCGATTAGGGGTTGTCAATCCCTTCAGGTCACTTACAAGGGTGAGATCTGATAGAGATAATAAATAATATTTTTGGTATTTTTGATAGATAGATGCAAAGTAAAAAAGAAAAGGCAAAGTAAAAGCAAAGCAAGTAAATAAAGCGATAGAGAATTATATGATGAGAATAGACCCGGGGGCCATAGGTTTCACTAGTGGCTTCTCTCAAGAGCATAAGTATTCTACGGTGGGTAAACAAATTACTATTGTGCAATTGACAGAATTGAGCATAGTTATGAGCATATCTAGGCAATGATCATGTATATAAGCATCACGTCCAAGACAAGTAGATCGAAACGATTCTGCATCTACTACTATTACTCCAGTCATCGACCGCTATCCAGCATGCATCTAGAATATTAAGTTAAAAACAGAGTAACGCTTTAAGCAAGATGACTTGATGTAGAGGGATAAATTCATGCAATATGATAAAAACCCCATCTTGTTATCCTCGATGGTAACAATACAATACGTGCCTTGCAACCCTTTCTGTCACTGGGTAAGGACACCGCAAGATTGAACCCAAAGCTAAGCACTTCTCCCATTGCAAGAACTGAAGGAAATATGCCCTAGAGGCAATAATAAAGTTATTATTTATTTCCTCATATCATTGATAAATGTTTATTATTCATGCTAGAATTGTATTAACCGGAAACATGATACATGTGTGAATACATAGACAAACATAACGTCACTAGTATGCCTCTACTTGACTAGCTCATTAATCAAATATGGTTATGTTCCCTAACCATAGACATGTGTTGTCATTTGATTAACGAGATCACATCATTAGGAGAATGATGTGATTGACATGACCCATTCCGTTAGCCTAGCACTTGATCGTTTAGTATGTTGCTATTGCTTTCTTCATGACTTATACATGTTCCTGTAACTATGAGATTATGCAACTCCCGTTTACCGGAGGAACACTTTGTGTGCTACCAAACGTCACAACGTAACTGGGTGATTATAAAGGTGCTCTACAGGTGTCTCCGAAGGTACATGTTGGGTTGGCGTATTTCGAGATTAGGTTTTGTCACTCCGATTGTCGAAGAGGTATCTCTGGGCCCTCTTGGTAATGCACATCACTATAAGCCTTGCAAGCAATGTAACTAATGAGTTAGTTACGGAATGATGCATTACGTAACAGTAAAGAGACTTGCCAGTAACGAGATTGAACTAGGTATTGGATACCGACGATCGAATCTCGGGCAAGTAACATATCGATGACAAAGGGAACAACTTATGTTGTTATGCGGTTTGACCGATAAAGATCTTCCTAGAATATGTAGGAGCCAATATGAGCATCCAGGTTCCGCTATTGGTTATTGACCGAGAATAGTTCTAGGTCATGTCTACATAGTTCTCGAACCCGTAGGATCCGCACGCTTAACGTTACGATGACAGTTTTATTATGAGTTTATAAGTTTTGATGTACCGAAGATTGTTTGGAGTCCCGGATGTGATCACGGACATGGCGAGGAGTCTTGAAATGATCGAGACATAAAGATTGATATATTGGAATCCTATATTTGGATATCGGAATGGTTCCGGGTGAAATCGGGATTTTACCAGAACACCGGGGGGTTACCGGAACCCTCCCGGGGGTTAATGGGCCTTAGTGGGCCAGGAGGGAGAAGAGGAGGGCCGGCGAGGGCAGGCCGCGCGCCCCTCCCCCCTAGTCCGAATAGGACAAGGAAGGGGGCGGCGCCCCCTTTCCTCTTTCCCCTCCCCCCTTTCCTTCTCCACCAAGGCAAGAGGGGGGACTCCTACTCACGGTGGGAGTAGGACTCCTCCAGGCGCACCCCTAGGGGGCCGGCCGCACCTCCCCCCTCCCTCCTTTATATACGGGTGCAGGGGGGCACCCTAGAACACACAAGTTGATCTTCGTGATCGTTCCTTAGCCGTGTGCGGTGCCCCCTCCACCATATTCCACCTCGGTCATATTGTTGCGGTGCTTAGGCGAAGCCCTGCGTTGGTAGAACATCATCATCGTCACCACGCCGTTGTGCTGACGGAACTCATCCCCGACACTTTGCTGGATCGGAGTCCGGGGATCGTCATCGAGCTGAACGTGTGCTGAACTCGGAGGTGCCGTACGTTCGGTGCTTGGATTGGTCGGATCGTGAAGACGTATGACTACATCAACCGCGTTATCATAACGCTTCCGCTTACGGTCTACGAGGGTACGTGGACAACACTCTCCCCTATTGTTGCTATGCATCACCATGATCTTGCGTGTGCGTAGGAATTTTTTTGAAATTACTACGTTCGCCAACAGTGGCATCCGAGCCCAGGTTTTATGCGTTGATGTTATATGCACGAGTAGAACACAAGTGAGTTGTGGGCGATACAAGTCATACTGCTTACCAGCATGTCATACTTTGGTTCAGCAGTATTGTTGGATGAAGCGGCCCGGACCGACATTACGCGTACGCTTATGCGAGACTGGTTTTACCGCCGTGCTTTGCACACAGGTGACTAGCGGGTGTCTGTTTCTCCAACTTTAGTTGAACCGAGTGTGTCTACGCCCGGTCCTTGCGAAGGTTAAAACAACACTAACTTGACGAACTATCGTTGTGGTTTTGAAGCATAGGTAAGAACGGTTCTTGCTAAGCCTGTAGCAGCCACGTAAAATTTGCAACATCAAAGTAGAGGACGTCTAACTTGTTTTTGCAGGGCATGTTGTGATGTGATATGGTCAAGACGTGATGTTATATTTTATTGTATGAGATGATCATGTTTTGTAACCGAAGTTATCGGCAACTGGCAGGAGCCATATGGTTGTCGCTTTATTGTATGAAATGCAAACGCCCTGTAATTGATTTACTTTATCACTAAGCAGTAGCGATAGTCGTAGAAGCAGTAGATGGCGTAACGACAACGATGCTACGATGGAGATCAAGGTGTCGCGCCGGTGACGATGGTGATCACGACGGTGCTTCGAAGATGGAGATCACAAGCACAAGATGATGATGGCCATATCATATCACTTATATTGATTGCATGTGATGTTTATCCTTTATGCATCTTATCTTGCTTTGATTGACGGTAGCATTTTAAGACGATCTCTCACTAAATTATCAAGAAGTGTTCTCTCTGAGTATGCACCGTTGCGAAAGTTCTTCGTGCTGAGACACCACGTGATGATCGAGTGTGATAGGCTCTACGTTCAAATACAACGGGTGCAAAACAGTTGCACACGCGGAATACTCAGGTTAAACTTGACGAGCCTAGCATATAACAGATATGGCCTCGGAACACGGAGACCGAACGGTCAAACGTGAATCATATAGTAGATATGATCAACATAGTGATGTTCACCATTGAAACTACTCCATCTCACGTGACGATCGGACATGGTTTAGTTGATTTGGATCACGTGATCACTTAGATGACTAGAAAGATGTCTGTCTAAGTGGGAGTTCTTAAGTAATATGATTAATTGAACTTAAATTTATCATGACTTAGTACCTGATAGTATTTTGCATGTCTATGTTTGTTGTAGATAGATGGCTCGTGCTGTTGTTCCGTTGAATTTTAATGCGTTCCTTGAGAAAGCAAAGTTGAAAGATGATGGTAGCAATTACACGGACTGGGTCCATAACCTGAGGATTATCCTCATTGTTGCACAGAAGAATTACGTCATGGAAGCACCGCTGGGTGCCAGGCCTGCTGCTGATGCAACTGACGACGTTAACAACGTCTGGCAGAGCAAAGCTGATGACTACTCGATAGTTCAGTGTGCCATGCTTTACGGCTTAGAACCGGGTCTTCAACGATGTTTTGAACGTCATGGAGCATATGAGATGTTCCAGGAGTTGAAGTTAATATTTCAAGCAAATGCCCGGATTGAGAGATATGAAGTCTCCAATAAGTTCTATAGCTGCAAGATGGAGGAGAATAGTTCTGTCAGCGAACACATACTCAAAATGTCTAGGTATAATAATCACTTGATTCAACTGGGAGTTAATCTTCCTGATGATAGTGTCATTGACAGAATTCTTCAATCACAGCCACCAAGCTACAAGAGCTTCGTGATGAACTATAATATGCAAGGGATTGACAAGACTATTCCCGAGCTCTTCGCAATGCTAAAAGCTGTGGAGGTAGAAATCAAGAAGGAGCATCAAGTGTTGATGGTCAACAAGACCACCAGTTTCAAGAAAAAGGGCAAAGGGAAGAAGAAGGGGAACTTCAAGAAGAACAGCAAACAAGTTACTGCTGAAGAGAAGAAACCCAAGTCTGGTCCTAAGCCTAAGACTGAGTGCTTCTACTGCAAGCAGACTCGACACTGGAAGCGGAACTGCCCCAAGTATTTGGCGGGTAAGAAGGATGGCAAAGTGAACAAAGGTATATGTGATATACATGTTATTGATGTGTACCTTACTATTGCTCGCAGTAGTACCTGGGTATTTGATACTGGTTCTGTTGCTAATATTTGCAACTCAAAACAGGGACTACGGATTAAGCGAAGATTGGCTAAGGACGAGGTGACGATGAGCGTGGGAAACGGTTCCAAAGTCGATGTAATCGCGGTCGGCACGCTACCTCTACATCTACCATTGGGATTAGTTTTAGACCTAAATAATTGTTATTTGGTGCGAGCGTTGAGCATGAACATTATATCTGGATCTTGTTTGATGCGAGACAGTTATTCATTTAAATCAGAGAATAGTGGTTGTTCTATTTATATGAGTAATATCTTTTATGGTCATGCACCCTTGAAGAGTGGTCTATTTTTATTGAATCTCGATAGTAGTGATACACATATTCATAGTGTTGAAGCCAAAAGATGCAGAGTTGATAATGATAATGCAACTTATTTGTGGCACTGCTGTTTAGGTCATATCGGTATAAAGCGCATGAAGAAACTCCATACTGATGGACTTTTGGAATCACTTGATTATGAATCACTTGGTACTTACGAACCGTGCCTCATGGGCAAGATGACTAAAACGCCGTTCTCCCGAACTATGGAGCGAGCACTGATTTGTTGGAAATCATACATACTGATGTTTGTGGTCCAATGAATGTTGAGGCTCGCGGCGGGTATCGTTATTTTCTCACCTTCACAGATGATTTGAGCAGATATGGGTATATCTACTTAATGAAACACAAGTCTGAAACATTTGAAAAGTTCAAAGAATTTCAGAGTGAAGTGGAAAATCATCGTAACAAGAAAATAAAATTTCTACGATCTGATCGTGGAGGAGAATATTTGAGTTACGAGTTTGGTTTACATTTGAAACAATGCGGAATAGTTTCGCAACTCACGCCACCCGGAACACCACAACGAAATGGTGTGTCCGAACGTCGTAATCGTACTTTACTAGATATGGTGCGATCTATGATGTCTCTTACTGATTTACCGCTATCGTTTTGGGGTTATGCATTAGAGACAGTTGCATTCACGTTAAAAGGGCACCGTCTAAATCCGTTGAGACGACACCATATGAACTGTGGTTTAGCAAGAAATCCAAGTTGTCGTTTCTTAAAGTTTGGGGCTGCGATGCTTATGTGAAAAAGTTTCATCCTGATAAGCTCAAACCCAAATCGGAGAAGTGCGTCTTCATAGAATACCCAAAGGAAATTGTTGGGTACACCTTCTATAACAGATCCGAAGGCAAGATATTCGTTGCTAAAAATGGATCCTTTCTAGAGAAGGAGTTTCTTTCAAAAGAAGTGAGTGGGAGGAAAGTAGAACTTGATGAGGTAACTGTACCTTCTCCCGAATTGGAAAATAGTTCATCACTAAAATCAGTTCTAGTGATTTCTACACCAATTAGTGAGGAAGTTAATGATGATGATCATGAAACTTCAGATCAAGTTAATACAGAACCTCGTAGGTTTTCTAGAGTACAGTCCGCACCAGAGTGGTACGGTAATCCTATTCTGGAAGTCATGTTACTTGACCATGACGAACCTACGAACTATGAGGAAGCGATGATGAGCCCAGATTCCGCAAAATGGCTGGAAGCCATGAAATCTGAGATGGGATCCATGTATGAGAACAAAGTATGGACTTTGGTTGACTTGCTCGACGATCGGCAAGCCATTGAGAATAAATGGATCTTTAAGAAGAAGACTGACGCTGATGGTAATATAACTGTCTATAAAGCTCGACTTGTTGCAAAAGGTTTTTGACAAGTTCAAGGGGTTGACTACGATGAGACTTTCTCACCCGTAGTGATGCTTAAGTCTGTCCGAATCATGTTAGCAATTGTTGTATTTTATGATTATGAAATTTGGCAAATGGATGTCAAACCTGCATTCTTGAATGAATTTCTGGAAGAAGAGTTGTATATGATGCAACCAGAAGGTTTTGTTGATCCAAAAGGTGCTAACAAAGTGTGCAAGCTCCAGCGATCCATTTATGGACTGGTGCAAGCATCTTGGAGTTGGAATAAACGCTTTGATAGTGTGATCAAAGCATATGGTTTTATACAGAGTTTTGGAGAAGCCTGTATTTACAAGAAAGTGAGTGGGAGCTCTATAGCATTTCTGATATTATATGTAGATGACATATTATTAATTGGAAATGATATAGAATTTCTGGATAGCATAAAGGGATACTTGAATAAAAAATTTTCTATGAAAGACCTCGGTGAAGCTGCTTACATATTGGGCATCAAGATTTATAGAGATAGATCAAGACGCTTAATAGGACTTTCACAAAGCACATACCTTGATAAAGTTTTGAAAAAGTTCAAAATGGATCAGGAGAAGAAAGGGTTCTTGCCTGTATTACAAGGTGTGAAGTTGAGTCAGACTCAATGCCCGACCACAGCAGAAGATAGAGAGAAAATGAAAGATATTCCCTATGCTTCAGCCATAGGCTCTATCATGTATGCAATGCTGTGTACCAGGCCTGACGTATGCTTAGCAATAAGCTTAGCAGGGAGGTACCAAAGTAATCCAGGAGTGGATCATTGGACAACGGTCAAGAACATCCTGAAATACCTGAAAAAGACTAAGGATATGTTTCTCTTATATGGAGGTGACAAAGAGCTAGTCGTAAATGGTTACGTCGATGCAAGCTTTGACACTGATCCGGACGATTCTAAATTGCAAACCGGATACGTGTTTTTATTAAACGGTGGAGCTGTAAGTTGGTGCAGTTATAAACAAAGCGTCATAGCGGGATCTACATGTGAAGCGGAGTACATAGTTGCTTCGGAAGCAGCAAATGAAGGAGTCTGGATGAAGGAGTTCATTTCCGATCTAGGTGTCATACCTAGTGCATCGGGACCAATGAAGATCTTCTGTGACAATACTGGTGCAGTTGCCTTGGCAAAGGAATCCAGATTTCACAAGAGGACCAAGCACATCAAGAGACGCTTCAATTCTATCCGGGACCAAGTCCAGGTGGGAGACATAGAGATTTGCAAGATAAATACGGATCTGAATGTTGCAGACCCGTTGACTAAGCCTCTTCCACGAGCAAAACATGATCTGAACCAAGACTCCATGGGTGTTAGAATCATTACTGTGTAATCTAGATTATTGACTCTAGTGCAAGTGGGAGACTGAAGGAAATATGCCCGAGAGGCAATAATAAAGTTATTATTTATTTCCTCATATCATGATAAATGTTTATTATTCATGCTAGAATTGTATTAATCGGGAACATGATACATGTGTGAATACATAGACAAACATAACGTCACTAGTATGCCTCTACTTGACTAGCTCATTAATCAAAGATGGTTATGTTTCCTAACCATAGACATGTGTTGTCATTTGATTAACGGGATCACATCATTATGAGAATGATGTGATTGACATGACCCATTCCGTTAGCCTAGCACTTGATCGTTTAGTATGTTGCTATTGCTTTCTTCATGACTTATACATGTTCCTGTAACTATGAGATTATGCAACTCCCGTTTACCGGAGGAACACTTTGTGTGCTACCAAATGTCACAATGTAACTGGGTGATTATAAGGGAGATCTACATGTGTCTCCGAAGGTACATGTTGGGTTAGCGTATTTCGAGATTAGGTTTTGTCACTCCGATTGTCGGAGAGGTATCTCTGGGCCCTCTCGGTAATGCACATCACTATAAGCCTTGCAAGCAATGTAGCTAATGAGTTAGTTACGGAATGATGCATTACATAACGAGTAAAGATACTTGCCGGTAACGAGATTGAACTAGGTATTGGATACCGATGATCGAATCTCGGGCAAGTAACATAGCGATGACAAAGGGAACAACGTATGTTGTTATGCGGTTTGACCGATAAAGATCTTCGTAGAATATGTAGGAGCCAATATGAGCATCCAAGTTCCGCTATTGGTTATTGACCGAGAATAGTTCTAGGTCATGTCTACATAGTTCTCGAACCCGTAGGGTCCGCACGCTTAACGTTACGATGACAGTTTTATTATGAGTTTATAAGTTTTGATGTACCGAAGATTGTTCGAAGTCCTGGATGTGATCACGGACATGACGAGGAGTCTCAAAATGGTCGAGACATAAAGATTGATATATTGGAAGCCTATATTTGGATATCGGAATGGTTCCGGGTGAAATCGGGATTTTACCGGAACACCGGGGGGTTACCGGAACCCTCCCGGGGGTTAATGGGTCTTAGTGGGCCATGAGGGAGAAGAGGAGGGCCGGCCAGGGCAGGCCGCGCGCCCCCTCCCCCCTAGTCCGAATAGGACAAGGAAGGGGGGCGGCGCCCCCCTTTCCTCTTTCCCCTCCCCCCTTTCCTTCTCCACCAAGGCAAGAGGGGGGAGTCCTACTCCCGGTGGGAGTAGGACTCCTCCAGGCGCACCCCTAGGGGGCCGGCCGCACCTCCCCCCTCCCTCCTTTATATACGGGGGCAGGGGGCACCCTAGAACACACAAGTTGATCTTCGTGATCATTCCTTAGCCGTGTGCGGTGGCCCCCTCCACCATATTCCACCTCGGTCATATCGTTGCGGTGCTTAGGCGAAGCCCTGTGTCGGTAGAACATCATCATCGTCACCACTCCGTCGTGCTGACGGAACTCATCCCCGACACTTTGCTGGATCGGAGTCCGGGGATCGTCATCGAGCTGAACGTGTGCTGAACTCGGAGGTGCTGTACGTTCGGTGCTTGGATCGGTCGGATCGTGAAGACGTACGACTACATCAACCGCGTTGTCATAACGCTTCCGCTTACGGTCTACGAGGGTACGTGGACAACACTCTCCCCTCTCATTGCTATGCATCACCATGATCTTGCGTGTGCGTAGGAAATTTTTTGAAATTACTACGTACCCCAACAAGAACTACCAATCTAGTTGGCCAAACCAAAAAGGATAATTCGAAGAGACTTGCAAAGATAACTCAATCATACATAAAAGAATTCAGAGAAGAATCAAATATTTTCCATAGATTATACTGGATCATAAACCCACAATTCATCGGTCTCAACAAACACACCGCAAAAAGAAGATTACATCGAATAGATCTCCACGAGAGAGGGGGAGAACATTGTATTGAGATCCAAAAAGAGAGAAGAAGCCATCCAGCTACTAGCTATGGACCCGAAGGTCTGAAGTAAACTACTCACACTTCATCGGAGGGGCTATGGTGTTGATGTAGAAGCCCTCCATGGTGGATGCCCCCTCCGACGGAGCTCCGGAATAGGCCCCAAGATGGGATCTCGTGGATACAGAAGGTTGCAGCGGTGGAATTAGGTTTTTGGCTCCTGTTCTGATCGTTTGGGGATACGTAGGTATATATAGGTGGAAGGAGTACGTCGGTGGAGCAACAGGGGGCCCACGAGGTAGGGGGCGCGCCCAGGGGGGCGCGCCCTCCACCTTCATGACCGCCTCTGGCACTTCTTGGAGTAGGGTCCAAGTCTCCCATATCACGTTCGGTGAGAAAATCACGTTCCCGAAGGTTTCATTCCGTTTGGACTCCGTTTGATATTCTGTTTCTTCGAAACACTGAAATAGGCAAAAAAACAGCAATTCTGGGCTGGGCCTCCGGTTAATAGGTTAGTCCCAAAAATAATATAAAAGTGGAAAATAAAGCCCAACATAGTCCAAAATAGTAGATAAAGTAGCATGGAGCAATCAAAAATTATAGATATGTCGGAGACGTATCAGGCATCCCCAAGCTTAATTCCTGCTCGTCCTCGAGTAGGTAAATGATAAAAAAGAATTTTTGATGCGGAGTGATACTTTGGCATAATTTCAATGTAAATCTTCTTAATTGTGATATGAATATTCGGATCCGAAAGATTCAAGACAAAAGTTCATATTGACATAAAAAATAATAATACTTCAAGCATACTAAGCAAAGCAATCATGTCTTCTCAAAATAACATGGCCAAAGAAAGTTATCCCTACAAAATCATATAGTCTGGCTATGCTCCATCTTCCCCACATAAAATATTTAAATCATGCACAGCCCCAATGACAAGCCAAGCAATTGTTTCATACTTATGACATTCTCAAAACTTTTTCAATCTTCACGCAATACATGAGCGTGAGCCATGGATATAGCACTATGTGGAATAGAATGGTGGTTGTGGAGAAGACAAAAAGAGGGAAGATAGTCTCACATCAACTAGGCGTATCAACGGGCTATGGAGATACCCATCAATATATCAATGTGAGTGAGTAGCGATTGCCATGCAACGGATGCACTAGAGCTATAAGTATATGAAAGCTCTACAGAAGAAACTAAGTGGGTGTGCATCCAACTCGCTTGCTCACGAAGACCTAGGGCATTTTGAGGAAGCCCATCATTGGAATATACAAGCCAAGTTCTATAATGAAAAATTACCACTAGTATATGAAAGTGACAAAATGAGAGACTCTCTATCATGAAGATCTTGGTGCTACTTTGAAGCACAGGTGTGGTAAAAGGATAGTAGCATTGTCCCTTCTCTCTTTTTCTCTCTCTTTTTTTTTGTTTGGGCCTTTCTCTTTTTTTTTGCCCCCCCCCCTTTTTTTTATTTTTCGTCCGGAGTCTCATCCCGACTTATGGGGGAATCATAGTCTCCATCATCCTTTCCTCACTTGGGACAATGCTCTAATAATGATGATCATCACACTTTTATTTTTCTTACAACTCAACAATTACAACTCGATACTTAGAACAAAGTATGACTCTATATGAATGCCTCCGGCGGTGTACCGGGATATGCAATGATTCATGAGTGACATGTATGAAAGAATTATGAACGGTGGCCTTGCCACAACGATGTCAACTACATGATCATGCTAGCAATATTACAATAATGGTGCGTGTCATAATAAATGGAACGGTGGAAAGTTGCATGGCAATATATCTCGGAATGGCTATGGAAATGCCATGATAGGTAGGTATGGTGGCTGTTTTGAGGAAGGTATATGGTGGGTGTATGATATCGGCGAAAAGTGCGCGGTATTAGAGAGGCTAGCAAAGGTGGAAGGATGGGAAAAGGTGTGTATAATCCATGGACTCAACATTAGTCATAAAGAACTCATATACTTGTTTCAAAAATCTAGAAGTTATCAAAGCAAAGTATTACGCGCATGCTCCTAGGGGGATAGATTGGTAGGAAAAGACCATCGCTCGTCCCCGACCGCCACTCATAAGGAAGACAATCAATAAATAAATCATGCTCCGAGTTCATCACATAACGGTTCACCATACGTGCATGCTACGGGAATCACAAACTTCGACACAAGTATTCTTTGAATTCACAACTACTTAACTAGCATGACTCTAATATCACCATCTTCATATCTCAAAACAATTATCAAGCATCAAACTTATCTTAGTATTCAACGCACTCAAAGGAAAGTTTCACATATCTTGAACACCAAGTATATTAACATTAAGCGAATTACCATGCTATTAACGACTCTCAAATAATCTAAGTGAAGCCTGAGAGATAAATAGTTCTTTAAAACAAATCCACCACCGTGCTCTAAAAGATATAAGTGAAGCACTAGAGCAAAAATTATCATGCTCAAAAGATATAAGTGAAGCACTATGAGCAAAACTATCAAGCTCAAAAGATATAAGTGAAGCACATAGTGTATTCTAACAAATTCCAATTCATGTATGGATCTCTCAAAAGGTGTTTACAGCAAGGATGATTGTGGTAAACTAACAATAAAAGACACAAATAATACAAGACGCTCCAAGCAAAACACATATCATGTGGTGAATAAAAATATAGCTCCAAGTAAATTACCGATGGAAGTGGACGAAAGAGGGGATGCCTTCCGGGGCATCCCCAAGCTTTGACTTTTTGGTGTCCTTGGATTATCTTGGTGGTGCCATGGGCATCCCCAAGCTTAGGCTCTTGCCACTCCTTGTTCCATAATCCATCAAAAGAATTCACCCAAAACTTGAAAACTTCACAACACAAAACTCAACAGAAATCTCGTGAGCTCCGTTAGGGAAAGAAAACAAAAGACTACTTCAAGGTACTATAATGAACTCATTCTTTATTTATATTGGTGTTAAACCTACTGTATTCCAACTTCTCTATGGATTATAAACTATTTTACTAGCCATAGATTCATCAAAATAAGCAAATAACACATGTAAAACAGAATCTGTCAAAAACAGAACAGTCTGTAGCAATCTGTAACTGACGCAAACTTCTGGAACTCTAAAAATTCTACCAAAATAGGAAGTCCAGTACAATTTGTTTATTGAACAGAAGCAAAAAGAATCAACGCAAAATCACGTTCCTGTGATTTAACAAAATTATATTCATGCGCGCAAAGTTTCTGTTTTTCAGCAGAATCAAATCAACTATCATCGTAGGTTATCCTATAGGTTCTACTTGGCACAAACACTAATTAAAACAGAAAACCACATCCAAACAGAGGCTAGATGGATTATTTATTCCTAAACAGAAGCAGAAACAAAAACACAAAATAAAATTGGGTTGCCTCCCAACAAGCGCTATCGTTTAACGCCCCTAGCTAGGCATAAAAGCAAGGATAGATCTAGGTGGTGCCGTAATAATAGAATAGATCTTGAAAGCTCATCTCGTATTCCCTACGTTCGGCAGCAAGTTTCCTTTGAGGCAAGCAAAAATAATCAAAAGGGCTAAATTTAGCGGATAAAAATCCCCAAGATCAATCACGTGAGGAACGGGTTCCTCCCTTGGCCCTTCATAGTGCACAACTATTTCATCACTGAAAGCATTCTTTTGGCAAAATCTTGTGAGCCTATACTCGAGAGAGTATCCTAGCTCATTATTTCTAAGGGCAAAATATTAATAAGCTCGTTAATGCAATCAACCAAGACATTGATAGGGACCTTTTTTCTAAGGTTTTCATTGAAAGTGACATAGTCCGAAGATTGAAAACGTCTAATTTCCTCTTGATCATAGAGGATTGCTTCTATGGGTGGACGACCGGCATCCACCATATAGTGCGCAAAGTTTTCTTTGGCTTCTCTTATGATAAATCTAAATTCATGAGCCAAAAAGATAGTAACAGCACGCTTAACAGAAGAGTGCTCAATATTAGAGAATTCTAAGAAAATTCTCTATATGCAAGGGTGCATATGCATAAATTGTCTTTCAAGTTAAACCACAAGCATAGCTATAGCATCCGCAAGACTACTAGTTCTATGAAGAATAAAACAACCCATGGAAGCTAAAGCACCAACACAAGTAAAGAAATCTTGAATAACACCTTTGCCAATGATGTTACCACTACCGATTCGAAACTTTTTAGTATGCAAGATAGGAGGTTCATCGGCTGGAGCCTCGGGATTTTCTATGTTATCATTATGGTCCATATCGACGATAATCTACCCAATTTCAGACATAGCGGCAATAGAATCAAGGCGGAAGAAAGCAAAGAAAAAGGTAAAGGAGGAGAAGATTGGGAAAGAGAGGGCAAATAAAACAGCAAGGGTGAAGTGGGGGAGAGTAAAACGAGAGGCAAATGGCAAATAATGTAATGCGAGAGATAGGGATTGCGATGGGTACTTGGTATTGTTGACTTGCTTGCGTGAGCCTCCCTGGCAACGGCGCCAGAAATTCTTCTTGCTACCTGTTGAGCACTGCGTTGGATTTCCCCGAAGAGGAGAGGATGATGCAGCAAAGTAGCGTAAGTATTTCCCTTTGTTTTTGAGAACCAAGGTATCAATCCAGTAGGAGACCACGCACAAGTCCCTTGTACCTACACAAAACGATAGCTACTCGCAACCAACGCGATTAGGGGTTGTCAATCCCTTCAAGGTCACTTACGAGGGTGAGATCTGATAGAGATAATAAATAATATTTTTGGTATTTTTGATAGATAGATGCAAAGTAAAAAAGAAAAGGCAAAGTAAAAGCAAAGCAAGTAAATAAAGCGATAGAGATTGATATGATGAGAATAGACACGGGGGCCATAGGTTTCACTAGTGGCTTCTCTCAAGAGCATAAGTATTCTACAGTGGGTGAACAAATTATTGTTGAGCAATTGACAGAACTGAGCATAGTTATGAGCATATCTAGTCAATGGTCATGTATATAGGCATCACGTCCAAGACAAGTAGATCGAAACGATTCCGCATCTACTACTATTACTCCACTCATCGACCGCTATCCAGCATGCATCTAGAGTATTAAGTTAAAAACAGAGTAACGATTTAAGCAAGATGACATGATGTAGAGGGATAAATTCATGCAATATGATAAAAACCCCATCTTGTTATCCTCAATGGCAACAATACAATACGTGCCTTGCAACCCTTTTTGTCACTTGGTAAGGACACCGCAAGATTGAGCCCAAAGCTAAGCACTTCTCCCATTGAAAGAACTACCAATCTAGTTGGCCAAACCAAAAAGGATAATTCGAAGAGACTTGCAAAGATAACTCAATCATACATAAAAGAATTCAGAGAAGAATCAAATATTTTTCATAGATAATACTGGATCATAAACCCACAATTCATCGGTCTCAACAAACACACCGCAAAAAGAAGATTACATCAAATAGATCTCCACGAGAGAGGGGGAGAACATCGTATTGAGGTCCAAAAAGAGAAAAGAAGCCATCTAGCTACTAGCTATGGACCCGAAGGTCTGAAGTAAACTACTCACACTTCATCGGAGGGGCTACGGTGTTGATGTAGAAGCCCTCCGTGGTGGATGCCCCCTCCGACGGAGCTCCAGAACAGGCCCCAAGATGGAATCTCGTGGATACAGAAGGTTGCGGCGGTGGAATTAGGTTTTTGACTCATGTTCTGATCGTTTGGGGATACGTAGGTATATATAGGAGGAAGGAGTACGTCGGTGGAGCAACAGGGCGCCCACGAGGTAGGGGGCGCGCTCTCCACCCTCGTGACCGCCTCTGGCACTTCTTGGAGTAGGTTCCAAGTCTCCTGGATCATGTTCGGTGCGAAAATCACGTTCCCAAAGGTTTCATTCCGTTTGGACTCCATTTGATATTCTGTTTCTTCGAAACAAACATAGGCAAAAAAACAGCAATTCTGGGCTGGGCCTCCGGTTAATAGGTTAGTCCCAAAAATAATATAAAAATGGAGAATAAAGCCCAATATAGTCTAAAACAGTAGATAAAGTAGCATTGAGCAATAAAAAATTATAGATACGTCGGAGACGTATCAGGCCCCTCCAGAATGTTGCGCCCACGAATGAATGCAGATTGATTCCTACTAATGATGCGATGGGCTACCGGAGACAAACGCGAAGCGCAGGCTTTAGAGCAAATTTTAAAAGGCACGTTAATCAGCGCAATGGGTCTAAATTGCCTAATATTATCAGCCCCCTGCACTTTAGGGATGAGGGAGAGCATCCCGAAGTTTAAGCGGGAGATATCGACCTCGCCGCGCATAAAACCGTTGCAAACCCCAAATATCTGGCCCTGAAGGAGAGCCTAGAAGCGCTTGAACATGGCAACCGGCCAGCCATCCGGGCCGGGAGCCGTGTCTGACTTCATAACATGAACGGCGGTGTCAATCTCCTGAGGCATGAAGGTGAGAACTAGCTCGTCCTTTTCGGCCTCGGACACCCTGCCAGCCGGGCCCCGCAGGTCCCAGCGAAGGCGCGCCAGAGGTGGCTCGCACGAGCATGTCAGTTGGATGTAGAACTGATAGACGTGTCGCATAATGTCGCCTCGACGCAACAGGAGCCCCTGCTCCGATTGCAGTCGTAGGATGGCACATTTGCGATGGCGGCCATTCGCATAGGCATGAAAATATTTCGTGTTCGCATCGCCTTTCTGGATCCATTTAAGCCCCCCTCTCCGCCGCCAGTATTCGTCTTCAGCCCAAAGAAGCGACTCCACCTGACCCTCCAGGTTGTAGCGGTGTGCCCACTCTTGTTCAGAGAAAGGGCGCACATCAGCCTGCGCATCCAGTGTCACGAGCTCCTGGACGAGACGAGCCCGCCGCAGTTTGTCATCGCGACCTTGGTTAGCCCCCCAGCCCTTGAGAGACGCACGCAGGACCGCCCCGGACGCGACTCACATCTCCATGGGACCGCGCTGGTGCCCAAGCCTGTTGACACAGGCCTCCCACTTTTGCCTGGACACTTGTCCAAACTCTGGGAGTTTGAACCACGTTGTTTCAAAGAAGAAACGAGGGCTTCGCTTGAGCCTGTCCTCCCCTGTGGACAAGACCAGGGGCACGTGGTCAGACCCAATGTGTGTTTCAGCAACCAACGAGCACATGGGAAACCACAACTCCCAATCGGCCGTCACAAACACCCTATCAAGCACTGAACGCACCGGCGAAGGCTACTTGTTGGTCTAGGTGAACTGAACCCCTGTTCTGGCCACTTCCCTAAGCGCCATGGCTGCAATCGCATTGTTGAAAATGGAGACTCTGGTCCAGTTAATGTTCGAGTTGCTCTTGTCCGCGCCCGAGTGAATCAAGTTGAAGTCGCCTCCCATCACGAGCGGCAGGTTCAGGGCAACCGAATGACCCACCCTCGCCTGGAGCTCATCCAAAAACTCGAGTGAACACGAGTGGTCAGTACGGCCGTAGACCACTAGCACCACCCACTCCCGAAGCGACGCCCTATGCCTAACGTCGGCCGAAATAAAAAAGGTGCCCGTCTTCGAGGACAGCACCTCGAAGCAGGCATTGCAAAGGCCCAGAAGCATGCCACCCAAGTGCCCGCGGGCCGGAGACCAATGCCACACAAAGTGCTCCAGGGGGTCGATCGCCAGCAACTCGTGGTGACAAAAATCGGCCTTAATGGTTTCTTGGATGCCTACCGCGTCAATGCCCTCATTGCGCATGTATTCCTTGAGCTGGGTCCACCTCCCAGCATGGCCGAAGCGTCGGACATTCCAAAAGAGGAACCACATTAGATAATGCGGTTGCGGAGGCGGATCCCACGCGAGGTCACCGCTTTTGCCACACGCCTCGTCTGTTGGGGCAGACGAGGGGGAGAGGCGGCAACAACCATTGTTGTTACCACACTCTGATCGGGCAGCGCAGCCACAGTCAAGGTAGTCCCCGCTCCCCCTTCCGGCATGGCCGTGCGTGCAGTCGCAGCACTAGCTAATGCTGCCTGCGCAAGTTCTTTTGAACGAATGAGAGAAATCAGCTCACGGGTCTCTCCCTCCGACACCAATTCAACCCCACTATCCCCCAAAATCTCCCCCAAGTGCTCATCCGAGAAGGAATCGAGAATCGTAAAGCACGAGGAGGGAGGATCATTACCTTCAATCTCCATGTTCTTCTCGGCCTGCAGAAATTGCGCGCGCTGGAGAGACGGCATGTTACCCTTGGCGCCCTTGGGGCGGCCACTGGTGCGCGTCGGGGTCGGAGCCGTGGCCACCACCTTGGATCGCTTCGCCTTGACCACCGGGAGAGTCACGGCCTCCACCACAAGGTCGGCAGCAAGACCAGTAGAGGCAGCCGCAAGCCTGCCCCCAGCCGGAGCCAGCGGAGAGGCCAGCGCCATGACCACGTGCTTGGGGGTGGCCGGGGCACCCAGGTTCTCCATCGGAGGGATCGACGAAGCCGCCTTGCGCCCCGCCGTCTTCTTCGCCTGCCGCACCAAACCGCTCTTGCTCACGCCACCAGAAGGAGGGGGCGTCCACATGGCGGAGCCGCACCCCTGATCACCCATCGCGAGGCCCGGAGAGTGCATGCCAGGAAGCAGAGAAGAGCGACGGCCAGAGTCGCATGAGGCCGTCGCACCCCGGTCTGCATCGGAGTCAACGGCCATTTTGGAGCCGTACTGGTTGACCTCCAGAGTGGCGCCCACCGGACCAAGCGGCGCAGCCGCCGCCGGCCCCCTGCCCTTGGAAGGGCCCGCCGTCTTGTCCAGGGGCTTGTCTTGGAGGCCCAACTTGTCCCACACTGCGGGGTCGATGGAGTCGTCGCTCATGCTCTCGTCGTTGTCTTGGTCTGCGTCCTTGTCGCCGGGGCCTTTGCCGTTGGAGGGGGGAGGCGGGGGGAGGGGCCACGCCGCGGCCCGACACAGCGAACTCTGGTTCCAACTTGATATCATATACCCTTCTCCATTGAACCAGAGCTCGACACGGCCGCGTAGCTTGTCAGGGGCACGTCAGGCAAACCGCATCCGCACTGGACCCACCCGGATCAGAGACAGTTCGTCGACCACGATGGGGCAGCCGATCATGGTGGTGGCCGCCAAGAGTCGATCCGTCCGCCGCTGCTTGGGGGGCACGCCCCACAACTTCACCCACACCTCTGGCATCGACATGGCCTTGGGCTCCTCTTCGCGCGCCTCACGGATCTCCGCCATGATGTTGTTGAGGGAAAGGAAAAGCTTACCGCTCCTCGTCGCCATCCGCAGCATCGCCTTGTTGGGGAACACCACCGAGAAGCAGTCCGCGCCCACTGGAAGCACTTGCCAGTCCCATTCGCCTTCGAAGAGGGGCGGCAGCTCCGCCTCCACCACGGCAGAGGAGAGCAGGCCCAGGGCCGCGGAGATGAAAGCAGCATCAGCGCCCAGGCCCGCACCCGCGGCCGCATCCGCCGGCCCCTCCACGAACGACAGGCAGAAGAAGCCCTGGCCCGGGATCGCGTTCCCCATGATCTGCAGCTGCAGAGGCTTGCCCCGGGTCGGGCAATAGGCCGAAGCATGGCCTTCTTGGCAGAGAACACAAAGCGGCATGAACGTGCAGTCGATCTAGAAGTGGCCAACATGCCCGCATTTGAAACACTCCGGTCCATCCTCCTCCTCCACCGGGATCGGCTCAGCCGCCGTGTCCTTGGACGACGATGGCGCCTCCGGCAGCACAGGCAGAGCACGCCGCGGATCCGCCATGGCCCCGGAACGATGCTTCTGCTTCTTGGCGTAGGGGTCGCCGACCCGGTCACCGCAGAGGGGGTGCTGCATCTCCTTGCGCTTGAGCTCCTTCTTCTCGAGCCCGCGGCGCCGATGCTCTTCTTTCTTCTGGTGCCGTGGGGACTTCTTTGGAGGAACACCAGATCTGCTCCCGTGTCCTACCATCTCTTGGAGGCAACTAGTGGGGACTTCTTTAGAGGAACACCGGATCTGCTCCCGTGTCCTACCATCTCTCAGAGAAAAGAAACACAGTACATACGAGATACGACTACTCATTTTTTTTAGAGAAAAGGCACGAAGGCCCGACTTCAAATTAATGAAGCCATCAACCGGCTAGGATACAATGGTGCTGAATTACAAAGGCAAAGACTTGACCAAAAACTAAAAAGTACATGCCAAATCACTACGACTGGAGCAGCAGCGAACAGAGCATCTAAGAGAAACAGCGATCAAGCCACCGGAGATCTTGTGCAGACAGAACAGCAGGGCCGAAGCCACCCTACGCCGACAATTGCCGTGGACATGAAGGCCCAGACCGCTTGAAGGAAACAATCGACTCCGCCGCCCACTGCCTCGGGCTATTGCCGGAGGGGAGACCACTATCTCCCCTTCGCCCAGATCGTGCCGGACGCCCACCACCGGCCGGCAGCCAACCAGCAGACAAGGTGGGGAGCCACAGAAAGATGCGGAAGAGCCAACATGCCACCATCAACGCCGGCAACTAGGGGATCCGAGCACAGCTGCCGCCACCCACCACCAAGCAGCACGCCCAATCCACCAACCTCCCCTTGAACGGCGCCTCCAAGGAGGATCGAGACGCCAGAACGCCTCCGCCGTCCAGCCAAAAGGCCAAGACTTTCGCCTGGAGCAGGAAGGGAAAAGAGGGAGACGGATCTGGAAGCTCGACCCGCCCTCAAGAGGGGAACGGCACCGGAGCGCCGCCGGCATCGAGGTCGACGCGAAATCGACCAGGGGTTTCCCCCGTTCCAAGACTCCACCACCCCATCCTCGGCCAGATCTGGTGGGCCAGCCACCAAATCAGGAGAGGAGGTCACTACGAGGGGAAGGGGCCGATAGGAAGAAGCCGCCCGCCGCTGCAGCAAGGCCTCGCCGCCCTCACGCCACCCACGCGGCCGGAAGGGACGACCAACACCTGCACGCGCCATCCACCGGAGAGATCGACGCCGCCATCTCCACCCAGGGCCGCCGCCCTGGCTTCCAGAGCCCCTCACAGCGGCGTGAGGCAGCAGATCCTCGCCGCCACCTTCACCGGAAGACGCGCAGCAGCCGGCGGGATCCTCGGGTGGTGGCGAGGCGGGGGAAGGAGGAAGGAGAGGTGGCGGCGGCTAGGGTTTGGGGTCGCTCCCGAGTCGCCCGAGAGGGGCGACGCGAGAGCCGGGGGGAGATACAACTACTCATGTCCCTTATATTGTTTGGCCTATTTTATGCTCACCAAGATAGTCAAGAGCAAACCTACATCATTCTTGTTTCGTTTGTTTGGCCGTGTGTAATTCCCAGGGCTGGGACCTTCCCATGCTTCTCTTTGGCAATAAATGATCCGGTGAGATCTTGGCTCACAGTGTTCAACAATCAAAAGGATACTTTCAAAAAAATCATCAGGATTTGTCATGTTGGCCCATCACCGACCACTCCCATTGTATGGTCTACAAGCTACTTCCTTGTCTTGTCATGCTGGCATTTCTAATAGTGAAGTTATGGGAAAAACTTATAACAACTTCGATAGTCAAAGCTACGCAAGAAGCAAAGAAAAAAAGTACAGACAGTGTGGACTGTGGTGAGTGTTAAGATTAAGTAATACTATGTACTAATTATTTATGTAGGAGTATATCCATGCTTTAGGGAACCGTCAAGAGGATGCTATTTGGCAACTGGCACCTGTTACTCGCTCTCCTTGCCGAACAGGCGGCTTTACCAGCGTCTCTTTCATTTATATAGCACTCCCTCCATCCAGAGTTACTCGTTGCAGAAATGAATATTATTTAGACGTATTTTAGTTTTAGATTCATTTTTATTCATTTCTGCGACAAGTATTTTAGGGCGGTGGTAGTATATGTGATGAAGGTAATTATGATCAATATAGATTACATTGTAACCCCAGCCTTTGCATCAAAACGATGCATGCAACCATATATATTATAAAAAATGCAAAATCCAGCAGCCGAAGAGTCTCGACCCGAAAATAAAGCGGAAAACAAACCCTGGGGCCGAATACATGGAGGCAGTAACTCCCCCAGATATCCACTAACCCTATGTTTCAAGACGCATCAGAAACGAAAAATACACAACTCATAGGCTACGCCTTCAAGAAGGAAGGGTCGCACATGCGCCAATGCTCTCGGCCTCGCTTCCCTCATCCTCTCCCCTGCCGTCACCGGCGGGCGCCCCCGGCTCCGGCCCGGGTGGTGCCGGCGGCGGCGGGATCTCCTCTCCCCGCGCGCGTGTCCTCCTGTCCCAGGGTGGGGGGCGGCGGCGGTGTCGCTCTGCAAGGCAGCGGTCCGGTGACCCGGCGGGGTGGCCGGCGGCGAACGTGGTGGCGGCGCTGCTCCTTGGCGGCGGGGCGGCGGGACGCGGGGTGGCCGGCGGCGCATCCCCGGCTCAGATCTGGGCCTTGAGGGCCCCATCTGGCTCTTAGCAGGTCGGTCCTCGGCGTGGCTTCGTTGTCTTCTACGTGGTGAGGTAGAGGAGCAGCTCAGACCGGGGACGGTGGTGCCGACGGCGTGCCTGCTGCAGCGCGAAGGCGGGAGCTCTACGGGCCTAGGAGGGCCTGGCCGGGCCTGTGGACCCACGGGCCTGGTATGCTCCTGCTATTGCGTCCAGTCGGCTACCGTTGCTGACGGTGGAGGTTGAGCCCTCCGGCATGCCGACGGTGTTGCTGCTTCTAGTCTCGGCTTCTCTTCTTCGGTGCGCAGACCTCACTTCGTGGTGCCGTGGTGAGACAGCGTGAGAAGTTTCAAGACCATGTTGGCGCAGGGTGGTGGTCGGTTGGGTGGTGGGCTCCGGAGCACCCAAGGTGATGGTTGGGATCGGGAGAAATCCCTGTCGGCATGGCCGGCACCGACACGGTGGCGCTTGAGGGTGCCGCCGGACCTTCCTGGAGGGCGTCGGGGGCTACCCTTCTTATCTCCTCGTCGAGTACCGGGGTAAACCCTTGGTAGCAACGTCGTCATCGTCGCGACACTTCTTGGAGGTGTTTATTGGTACCGGCAGTTCGGAGACTAGGAGCTTGGTGGGAGATCTATGGTGGGCGCAGTGGTTGCGAGGCCTTTTTGTTTTTGTCGATCCGTCGTTGTCGACATTTGTTCCTTTTGTTTTCACTTTCGTTTCTTTTGGGCGTGTCTGTGCTGCTTCCGCCCCAGCACCTATCGTTGGTTGTATCGGTTGGTTGCTTTGTAATACAAAGCGGGGGGGGGGGGGCATTTTTCGTCGATGATGGCGAGTCCACCACAAGGTTGAACTCCGGATTCTCATCCCAAAGCCAAGCTTTAATCCACCACTTCCAACAAGGACACAATGCAGGCGCGGGTCAACATAGCCCGCTTAGAGATCTTGTGTTTCCACCGAAGTGCATAAACTCATCGTCGAAGCTATCTGTACCATCCGCCCTTATCCATCTACCGACATCTCGATAGCCGGCGAGGGACACTACTAGGAAAAAGCCTATACACAGAATCTTAGCAGCAGCGAGGGTTAAAAACCCTCGCTACTGCTACTTACTAGCAGCGCAGGTTTTTAAACCTTGCTACTACTAAGTTGATAGCAGCAGCGCGGGTTTATAACCCTCGCTACTACTAAGCGGTCTCTACCGTGCCCCCCGGAACATGCCATAGTAGTAGCGCGGGTTTTTAACCCTCGCTACTACTAAGTTGATAGCAGTAGCGCGGGTTTTTAACCCTCGCTACTACTAAGTGGCCCCTGGACCATGCCATAGTAGTAGCGATGGTTATAAACCCCTCGCTACTACTAATCGTCTGCCATAGTAGTAGCGCGGGGTATGGCCTATTTGCAAAATTTTCAAAGTCTACCCCCCCCCCCCCCCCGCCCCGTGGACCGCCTTTTCAGTTTTAAAAAAATAAAAGAAAATGATAAAAATGTCAAAAGAATAAAAGAAAATAAGTTTCCCATGTGATATGTGCTCTAGTTGTTGGGAAAATTTACAAATATGAATTTCGACTTTATTTGCAAAATCTCTCTGGAAATTTGTAAAATGGCCATAACTTTTGCATACGAACTCGGATGAAAAAGTTTTTTATATGAAAAATCATCTGCTCGAAAAGTTACATCCGAATTTAACCGGGGAACCCTGTTAAACATTTTTAAAATCCTCAAAAACCTAACAGAAAAAAAGTTACGGGGCTTTTAAGATCTGGAGGCAAAAAAATTCAAAAAAAAATAGTTTTTTTAATTTTCGTTAAATCTGGTCAAACTATGGTCAAACTAATTATTCAAGAATATTAGTGTTACTAAATAATTATTTTAGTTTTTTTGAATTTTGGTCAAATCTGGTCAAACTGTGGTCAAATCTGGTCAAACTGTGGTCAAACTGTGGTCAAACTAATTATTCAAGAAATATTAGTGTTACTAATTTTTTAGAAAAATAGTTTCAAACTCAAACAGTGAAATGTGTGACTTCATGCTCAAGCTAAATTCCTGAGGTTAATAGGATTGACATCTTATTATTGTCAAGAAAACAACAAGTGCAGACTTGGAAACGAGGGATAATAGAACCCGGAAGTTAAGCGTGCTCAGGCTGGAGTAGTGAGAGGATGGGTGACCGTCCGGGAAGTTAGATGATTTGGAATGATGAGGGGTGATTAGAGATTAAATTGAGCAGCGATGAGGGGTGATTAGATATTTGAGGTTAAAATAATTCAGAAATTTGAAAATTAGGGAAAAAATCAAAAAAAATCAAATTTTTTTTAAAAAAAAATTCAGAGATTACAGATTAGTAGTAGCGCGGGTGCCACCCGCGCTATAAGTTAGCTGTAGCGCTTTATTAGTAGCGCCGGCCCCCGCGCTACTAATAGGCCCAAAACCCGCGCTGCTGCTAGGCTTTTCCCTAGTAGTGGGAAGCCGGCGGCGGCAGGGGGAGCAGGGGAGGAACCCTAGCTCGGGGTCGCTCCGGTCAAAGGCAATGTAGTTGTCAATGAGAGGAGGCAGTGAGGTTGCGGCTGCACTGTCAATGTTGTCAGCAATTTCAGGTTCGATTCACAACCGTCAGAAGAGATGGAAGGCGATATCGAGCAGCACCATTCGATATTGATGGGACAGTAAAAATGGAAGTTGCTCCAAGGTCTCACACCAAGATACAACACACCAGTAGCAGGAGCTTGAGGCAATAGGTCTAATTGACATTGCAACCGTCGCCGGGACGAAGAGCACCGAAGTGCCTGCTGCCGCTGCGTGATGTAGTCTGGTGTAGCAGAAGCAGAAGAAGAACAAGAAGAAGAGATGGTCTGAAATGTTTATCTTAGTTTAGTTTTTAGTTGAGCATGAGAAGCTTTGTTTTACCTCTTCACCTGTCTGCGCTAAATTTCAACTTCCAAATTTGGAACTTGCTTTAAATACACATGGATCACTAAGAACTTGATCGGAACGGTTGAGCGTACCTTCAGTTTTGACGTGAGCGTACTTCCAGTTTTCAGTGCTCAAAAAATGACTGTCACATAGTTTCTGGATGCAGACAGAAAGTAATCACAACAACAGAAATTCGGACCAGGAACTAAACCACAAAGTTATCACAGTTGCTTTAGATCGGCAACAAATAGGATAGATCTACGAACTGTTGAGCAAGACGAACTTACTATCAGGAACAAAAATAACTAATGTCCTCATGGCAATTAACACAAACACTTATGAAGAGATCAATAGAGATTGTCCCAAGTTACAGAATAGAGCTCCAACTTCAGTTTCTCACAACACAAAACACTTCCGGAGAGTTCAACACAGATTCTCCCAACTTCGCAGGCAATGGGTTTTTGTGACCCTAGAATTCAGCGATGAAGTAGTCCGATAGCCGAGCCCTGCCGGGTTGCAGAGCTGACAAAGCAGAGCTTCAAAAGCACTATTCACTGATGATGTGCATTATCGGCTTTGACAGCAAAGCTGGGTCTTGAGGTTTGGTTAGGTGAAGCGCTTCTAAGCTGGGCTTAAGATCTGTGCGTACACAAGGCTGGAATGAATGGATCATCACACGACTTGGCTTATGACTGTTTCAGAACTGCAGCAGAGTATATCAGAGTGAATCAGTGAAACAGAGAAGAAATGATGTATATATAAAGAGGCATGCGACGATGCCTTTCTTCTTTGCAGCTTTGTGTCCCATGTCGGTGGCCAGGTTGGCCGGTGGTGCCCATGTCATGTGGGTTGAGTTGTATTGGTTTTAGCCCGGTTTTTCGTTAATTAACCGGGCAATTCTCTTCTTCTTAATCAATGAAAATGGCAAACCTTTTGCCTCGTTTCAAAAAAAATAAAATAAAGAGGCATGCTAAATTATCATCAATCTTAACGCCAATCATAAATAGAGCTACCCGCACTGTGCACTGAACTTGTGCTTTGCTTGCAGATCACTCATACTATTTTAGCATCCACTCCTTCTGGATTTCTTGCACCTCCAACATATACTTTCTAGCAAGACAAGACCGGAATGGCCATTATATATTTTCCCCTCAAGTATTACTGGAAGAGTTCAAGTATCTGCATCTGTCTCTTCTAGAATTTTATTCTTTCGTTGTTGATCTTACAGCTTGATGGAAACTGGTGAGCGTTCCTTCAGTTTTGAGTGCTCACAGCAGAACATATAAGAGTACTATAAAGAACCCAAGTCACCATGCGCGAGGTAGACCTCATCTTTGGATGGCTCTGTGAAGATTCCTTGCTTTTCTAGAGAAGCCGCACTCCGTCGTTTCAGCTGACGATCACGGCGCGTGTGTGCTTCTGCTGTTCCCTGTAGAATGGATGGGTTCAACATCTGCTTAGTGAGCGTTTTAGTTTTGTTTGAAATTCCGGGCCACCGTACAAAAAATAACGACATATGTACATAGCATGCAGTCTAAAGAAAGCTTAGAACTTTTGGTCAAGTAATCTGTGTAAAAAAAAAGTTGAAGAGAATTTATAAGTATCGTGGTAACCATGGAAGTAAGTGACAAGTAATCTGGTCTCTGGTGTCGCCAGCGGCGCCGAACAGAACTGACCATTGGTCACATCACAGGCAAAATGCTTGAATGGTTTTTTAGGGGAAAATGCTTGAAGATTTGGACTGCAGCAAAACTGGCAAATCAAAGAGTATGCAAATCGCCGGCCGCTTCAATACATCACATGATGTTCCACGGACCCTAAACCATGAAATAAATGTGATGCATGCTTTAAACACACACTAGATGTGATACAACCATTCCAGGTCAGGGGAGTCTTGCCACCGGCATGTCAGGCATATGCGAGGAAAGCAAAATCACATTGAAGTAACTGCCGACCGTGACGGACGAAAGAGGAGACCACAGCACAGGCAGGGAATGTGCAAAACAGGCAAATCAGTGCATGTCCTCAAACGGCACCAAAGGAACCCAACGGCCTTTTCATCACTCCAGCTTTGCTTGCAATTAGTCTCTCTAAGAATTAAAGAAGCCAGCACACATGACGTGATTATATAAGCAATAATTGATGGAAACTGGCAAGCGTTCCTTCAGTTCTGAACGCTCACGCACAACTGCCACACCATATATACTATAGTTTCTCGACCAATCTAATACATTTTCTCTGGTGTACGTAGTACTAGTATATAAAGTCTATGAATGAACATGGAAGTATGACCGGATATAGTACTAAATAAAGAACTCAAGTCACGATGTGGAGAGCTTAATTAGACCTCATCTTTGGACGGCTCCATGAAGCTTTTTTGCTTTCCTAGAGAAGGCATAATCCACCACTGCAGCTGATTGATCACGGAGTGCATGTGCTTCTGTAGTTCCCTGTAGAATGGATAGGTTCAGCATCTGTTAGCGTGCGTGTTAGTTTTATTTGAAATTCCAAGCCACTGTATGAAACAGCACACATATGTGCGTCGCGTGCGGTGTGAAGAAAGCTTAATTAGTAGGCTGCTTTTAGATAGTAAAGCTTGGTAGAGCACTTACAATGTTTTTGATGCGGGCAAGTCTGGTTCACACAACACCCTCAGTTCACCGCTGTCCGCATTTATGTAACACCAGGGGACTGGTGAGTTGTTGTATACGCTGTGGCCATTACTTGACGATGCTCTCGTATCCATAACCTTAACCTCATCTAAGATCTCTCAGGATTATAGTCAGGTTTTCGAGGCTCTCCGGAAGGGACTTAAGTTTATAGCAGGATGAGAGGTTGAGTGTTTGAAGGTTTTTGAGGCTTTCAAGGTTCTCTGGAAGGGACCCTAGTTTCCAGCAGTTTGAGAGGTCGAGTGTTTGAAGGTTTTCGAGGCTTCCTACGCTCTCTGGAAGGTACTCTAGTTCCGCGCACCGAAAGAGGTTGAGTGTTTGAAGGTTTTTGAGGCCTCCAAGGCTCTCCGGAAGGGATTTTAGTTCATAGCAACGTGAGAGGTCTAGTGTTTGAAGGTTTTTGAGGCTTCCAAGGCTCTCTGGAAGGGACTCCAGTTTCTGGCAATGAAAGATGTTGAGCGTTTGAAGGTTTTTTAGGCTTCCAAGGCTCTCTGGAATGGACTCTAGTGTTTCACACCTTGTGAGGTTCAGTTTTTGAAGGTTTTTTAGGCTTCCAAGGCTCTTTGGTAGGGACCTTAGGGAATAACATGCTGAAAGGTCCAGAGTTTGAAGGTTTTTGAGGTTTCCAAGACTCTCTGGAAGGGGATCTCGTCCAGAGGACCCTAGTCTATAGCACCCTGAGAGGTCTAGTTTTTGAAGGTTTTCAAGGCTTCCAAGGCTCTCTGGAAGGGACTTTAGTCTATCGCAGCCTGAGAGGTTGAGTGTTTGAAGGTTTTTCAGGCTTCCAAGGTTCTCTGGAAGGCACTTTAGTTTTTCACACCCTTTGAGGTCCAGTGTCTGAAGGTTTCTGAGGCTTCCAAGAGTCTCTGGTATGACTTTGATACTGGTACAATTAGATAAGTCAAGATGTGCTAGACTCCCAAGTTTGCCAAGCGAGCTTGGTATTTCTGAAATTACACGTGATCCATTGAGGTTCAGGTAATGTAATTTTGAGAGCCGAGTTATACTCTGGGGAAACTGTCGATCTTGCAGCTCCGGAGCAATAAGAAACTCCAATTGCTTCAGTTGTCCTAGAGCGCTTGGAAACTCTTTGATGGAGCATCCAGATAGATCCAAGACATGCAAGCACTTCGGAAATGAAAATGCACCACCATGGAATTCACAATCCGAAAAATGCATCGCCCTTAACTTAGGTGGGAAAATAGTTGACATCTTCCTTGCCTTGATGTAATCTGAAATATTGCAATTTGTAAGAGATGCATAGCGGCAGTATTCTTTTCTTCTAGCATTGCTCGCTATTTCAGCATCAAAGACAGCCAACTCTTCAGCAATGACCGATCTTGCAAGATCATGCACCAGATCATGCATGGTGAAGATTGTTTTTGCAAATGACTGAAACAAAAACTAGCATTAATTCCTCCAGAAAAATTGTCAAGAGAATGGTATTGTTTATATTAATGACGTGACATGATGCTTTTAGAAAAAGATTAATATGCTCAACTCAGCAAGCCGTAAGTGGAGAAAGTGGTTGTGGTGCAAATACAGATGTGTTTAGAGTTATAGAACTGGGAACTGAAATACATATTCTCTCGGAGAGCAGGGGGAAAGGATTTACTAAAGGAATGACAGAACTTTAGGGTGCAACAGTGCACTTTACTGACACATATTCAAGACTCTTAATTAATTAATTCCATCTTGCACGTGTTACATATTTTTAGGGAAAATTGTTGTCCAGCCAAATATAGACTGGATTTGATAAGACAGACAAAATACAACACTATGCATTAACTGTATGAGCAGTGATCCAAATGGGCTGGCTTTTGACAAGGGTACACTACAACAGGATGGATGAAGGAGTTACTTTTATTTTTACTCGAGGCAGGTCCATATATGCCCCCCCACACTTGGGGGCAATTTTTAGAGGAAAGTGTGGGAGTGTAATCTCGTGCACCAATATCTTGAGTGCTTTATTTGCCACTAAGGGCCAAACATATACATGGATTTATGTACCAAACTGTCAACACATATAAGATGTATATATGCTTCTGCACAGTAACTGTCGCATGCCATTTGATAATTGAGTAAAAAAGAATATTCTTTATTCTATAATGTACAGGTAGTATGCCGTAGTAACTCACCTTGGGCAGTTTTGAATGCTGAAGGAAAGACATCCCCAGGAATTGCCTAACATACTTCTCGCCAAGTTGTATGGCTGAAAAGGTATTAGATGGCTCGATGAAACCAAGAGCGATCCATTGATAGATAAGGTCATCTTTACTTATATTGTGACCTTTATGGAAGATACCACAATAGGCAAAGCATAACCTCAGATATGGTGTAAGAGTATTGTAACTTAACTTCAAGGACGGTAACACTGTACTATCAGAAAATGGTTCATCCCAAATATCACTATTGCACATTGCTTCCCAGTCACTAAGATTCATTCCAGATAGCAAGAATCCAAGTGCTTGAGCTGCTAATGGCAAACCTCCACATTTCTTTGCAATCGCCTGTCCAATTGGTTCAACTTGCGCTTTATCAGCTCTAGATTCAGAGCCACTATTTTGCTTGATTATTCTCCAGCACATGTCATTGTCCAAGAGATCTAACATGTATGGTTCAACAGTACTAATTTTTCTTGCAATGTCTATGCTGCGTGTTGTGACTAAGACCCTCATCTTGGAGCTTCCATTCAACATAAGCTTGAGTTGATTCAGTTGGGAGGAATCTGTCTCCCATAGGTCATCTAAAACAATTAGTGTCTTCTTATCTTGAAGTAAATGTTTAAGATGTTGATTTATTAACTGCCTTGTATCTAGATTCTGGCTTCCCTTTTCTACTTGAGAAATTATGGAGTTCCCTATTTTTTTCATGTCAAACACTTGGGATACATAGACCCATACCCGATGATCATACTCTTTGAACTGAGCATCATTGAAGACCAGTTGTGCCAATGTTGTCTTTCCTATGCCTCCAAGCCCGCAGATAGGAAGAATTGTGATATCTTCTTTGTTGCTGCTTGTGGATAACAAAGAAAGAACATTCATCCTGTCTTTTTCTCTCCCTATGATGAGTGATTCAATCACATATGATGTTGTTTCCCGTGGATCAGGAAACTGGTGCACACTAATTAGGCTGGAGTTATCATGTGTGAATTTGAAACTCTCGTGGTCCTCTTTGATCTTCCTCAGCTGACCTCTCATCTTCTTCATCTTATAAGCCATGGTAATATTGGGTGCAATAGCAAAACAGTCCAACTTCCCAATCATCTATAAGGAATTTCAAATAGTGATTATGATATAATATAAAACATGGGAGCAATTACACCCAGCTTTAATATGATGTAGTATTTTCGATCCCTCTACCCAGTAACTACATGCTGCTTGTTTTGGACGGATGTAAAACATAGCTTCCCTTGTAGTACAATTTTTATTCTTATATACTTAGTTTCACGGCCGGGATTTGTACACCAGATTTAGGCCCTGTTTATTTCTGTTTCGCTTGGATTTTAATCACATTTGGATTTGCTTTAGTGGCGAAGCCAATTGTGCAAATCAACTTCACCATCGAAGTACACTTTGAGGTGCTTCAAGAAATTGCACTAAAAACGGCCCAAATCCAGATTCAGCTTCACTGGCAAAGCTGATTCTAAATAGCTATTTGTTTCAGATTCCAGATTTGGCTTCACTGGCAAAGTTGAATCTGGTCCCAAAATCAGAAACAAGCATGGCCTTAAGTAGGCTAAATGCCTCTTGTACACCCATGGCTTTAATTTTTAGAAGGGTGCCAACAAATTTCAAGCTTGAAACGTTGCATTTAATTAGTGCACCAGTTGCTTACATTGGAAAGTATGTTTAGATGATCAAGCACAGTGGCGGAGCCAGGGGGCCCTGCCCCCCTCCCCCCCCCCCCCCCCCCCCCCCCCCCCAATACCATAGATTTGTTCCTAATGAACACATGAACAGTAGATTTCTCTAACTGGGCCTCCCCAACACCGTAATTTGACTAATCCTGCACCACTGATCAAGCATGGTTTTGTGGACAATAATATAATTAATAGTCAAATTATTTGACCAAAGCAACAAACTCTGTACTAGCTAGGAATATTAATTAACCAAAAATCGATTGAGATAAGGCAAGGGCGGCATATGTATACCTTTCTGGAGGCTGGTTCACTGTTAGCTTGGAACTCATCGAGCATGTAAGAGATGTCATAGGCAGCGTTCTTGAGCTGGTTGAGCCACAGCCGGACCAACTCCTCCGAGACAGACCGCCTCTCAGCATCCTTGAGCGCCGCCTCCATGTACTGCAATGTGTCCTTCAAGTCCTTGAGGTCGTCCTTGAAGTTCCACAGCATCGTGACCTCATCCCCAATGGCAGAACCCAACTTATTGCCCACCGCTGAGACCACAGCCGAGGCGAGCAAACCGGCTACATGCGCCATGTTGTTCGCCTTCACACCTTTTCTCTTTCAAGTTGTAGAGTATGCCAACTGGAGGAGGTGAGAACACAGACAGGTGCCAGAAATGACGCAGTTACCAGCTCATGCATGGCCATATGTTATTTATGACACGATGCATGCTCTACGAAGATGGAAAGGGATCATCTACCTTGCTTAATTGTGGTAATGCACGCAGCACAACACACGTTAGCTTTAGCTTTACCAGCAGGCAAGGGTCAAGAAAAGAATCTCAGGTCTTTCTAGCTGTAAAGGAAAAAGGAAAGGAACCAGGAGAAGGAAAGAATGTGAACTCCCTCTGGAAAAGAAAGGGATTGAGAAAAATCCTATTCTCTGATGCATGCTTTGGTGTGTATGTAGCTTTTGAGTTCAGTGAAGACTACCTTAATCTTTAGTTCTAGACTAGAGTTCACTAATAGGACCATCTGACAGAAATACCAAAAAAACACAGTTTACAATACAGATAGCAGGATCACAAACAAAAGAGAATCAGAAGATTTGTAGGATTACTTACGGTGAACCCGCCTTGTTTGTATCTGCAGTGAGGCTGCTTGACCAAATTTAGCAATATGTTTGGCACATTGGTTAATTTTCAATATCCTGCAAAAAAATATTGCATCAGGATATTAAAAAAGCTGGGAACAAAAAGAGAGAACAGAGATTATGATACTCGTGCTTGCTTGTTGATTGAAAAAATTTCTAAAGGGGGCAGGAATCAGAGATGGCAGAAGGGGAGGAAGCTCCCAGTATTACAAAATTAGGCAACAACACATAGATATTTACAGAAGCCATGGGTGGTTCCTTGCTTGTGGCATGGCCAGTAAGATCCACGTGTAGGGAGCCTGTTGTACCTGCCACCGTTCATCAGGTTTCCTCGACAACGCCTCAGCCTAGCCGCCAGCCATCGAAGAAGCACCGTCTGTCAGTTTTGAAGGAGATGATGCCGAGCCACCGGAGCCGGCACCCCTGATGGGAGGGAACAGAGGATGCTCTGCCTCAGGGTCAATATCTCTTCTAGCCACCTCTCTCATTGGCCATTTCGCACGCTGCGGCCACTTTGAAATAGGAGTATAAGGAAGGCTGAACCCTGAAGCACACACATACATAAGAAAGGAAAATGTTTATCTATGGTCAATAGATCCAAAATTTGGGTGCTCTGTTGCTATTTCCAAATCTACCACATCTTCATCTATATAATCTACATAATCAATTCATCAAACACTTCATGGGATGAAATCAGAAGTTATTAAACAGTTTAATCTACCCACCGATTCTTCAAAACTATGCAGCAGCACGATCTCTGTCCACGACGTCACAATAAAAGTTTCTGTTTACATATCAAATATGCAGTCTCAGCAAATTCATGGTTTAGTTCAAGCATCCATATATTTGCATTTGATCTTAATATGCAATGAGCAAAGCATGAATTTAACTGAAGAAGCAGTCACTCTAACCACATTTTATGAGGCAGCAACCCATCACAGGCAGGATGAAAATGGAAAACAGACAGAAGATCTTCTTCACCTCCGCCAAATCTTGACCACAAATCAGTCGGGATCGTCCTAGAGGTGCGCGTCGCTCCCCATCCGCCCCACCACGGACGGCGCCACTCAGGCTGCTCGCCTGCAGACCGAACGTCATCCACCGGCATGCCTCCCCAACTCTATCCGGCCGCGGCGGCGAGGCTGGGACCCGCAGAGCTCCGCGGCGGCGGAGAGGTGAACTGAGACGGGCTTGTGCGTGTCATCCACACAACCTGGGCCGCTATTTTAGAGGGCCTGATGGGCTGGGCCAGTATAGTTTGGAATCAATTCGCTCAAGGTCAGTCAAGTGAGCAGCAGAGATGAGGGGAGATGTCGTCAGCCGTAAGCGGAGGAAGAGCACCGGCAATGTATTAGATTCATGCAGATGTACAGAAATGTATTAGATTCAGTTAATAGAACTTGATTAAAAAAATAGAAATAGCTATCGATCGATTTGATTTGAGTACCCGCTGTGAGTCCACCTTCATTGGCCATGGCCGGCGGTTATTTCTGCCGCGACGGATGTTGCTTCATCGCATCAGGTGGTGAGAATCAGATGTGCTCCCCAACTTCAAACTCTGCATCACTTTAAAGCATGTATTCTCCATATATATGTTCCGTGCATGTCTGTGACTGTACTGAATGTACTGTAGTGTCCGAGAGAGAATTAGTTTGGAAGTCATGTATACAGCAAAGTTTTTTGTACCAGCAGTAGGTATTTTGGATGTGTGATACTGATACCACAAGCTAAGTTCTGTGATCAGACTTGGCATCACACATAACATGAACAACCTCATTCAGTAAACAACCTGAATTTTTCGATTCAGAATCCCCTTTTCTGGATGCTGAGTGAAAGCAGAGCATCTCTCTCCTGAGATGATTTGGAGCTGATGCCCGACGAGTTGATTCGAGGCGTTGGTGTTCGTTCAATCTATACACTTTGGGAGCACCTGGTGGTTCTTGATTTCTGTCCATGTGCCATGTCAATGTCACCAGACTGGCCAAACCTCGCGCACTCTGCTGACCCCGTGGGTTGCTTTGCTGAAACAGAGACCCTTATATGATATGTCTACTTTTTCATATTTGCTTGTGAAACAGGGAGCGCCTACTTTCAACATAGTTTTACTACCATAGGAAGCTGCCCTCACATTTTTCAGTTCGTTTTCCTTTGCAGGCGCTTGCTTTCTTGGATGTTCTAATTGTGTGAATTCGCATGAGACTGAAGACCAAAATGCCGTGTCCTGAAGAGGTTTGGTGCTCCAGGAAACAGCCGAGGACAAAGGCCTCCAAACATTGTTGGTGTCTTTTTGGAGATAAGGAATGTTTAATAGCTGAAGATTATAGACGTTGGTGTTGACAACGCAACGATACAATGCAGTTTGTGACTGCTCGCATTTGTTTCCTTGTTCTACATGTCCATCATGCGCACCAGCGAATTTTATACTACACACACTTGCTATCCCTTACTGGCTTCATTTCCTGGGCTCAAAAATCACCATTTTTTCTGACATGAAACGAACTTCAGACATAAAACAAACACTTCTTTTCTTCTTAATTTCAGCTCTGCCTCTTGGACATCATGTAACCACCAACGACGCAGGCACGAAGGGTTCCAGGGTCACCTGCTCCGAGGACTTGAACTGGTAAGCCTTGAGCATCCTCCCCTTCACTCGCAAACGCACCTTGGCAAGCAAGGTCTAGTCGATACAGTTTGGCAAACCAAAGGAAATAGCAGCTGCAAATTAACATGAGTAAGGCTACAAGCACTGATGGTGAACACAGCCTTTTAACTCTTGCCTCTTGATATATATCTTTTTTTTTTTCGGGTGCTCTTGATATATATCTTACAAACAAGTCTGTTCACATATCGGCCAACAGGAACCTTTTTTTTTTACTATGCTTGAATTATTACTCTCTGGGAATATTTAGTACAGAGCAAACTGAACAACACCAAGAAGTTAGAGTGACGTTACAGGGTTGTGCACTTTTCTTCATCTTAAATAATCCAACAAAACATATACATACACTTTATTTGCTATAGTACAAACATACACAAATATCAATACAGTACAGTGCAGACGGTCCAGCCAAGGCCCCTTTAGAGCTACAAATAGAGACATGGTGCAAACGTACAAATAGCATTTAGAAACAAACTCGCTTTCACAGGAGTTGGGCACTTCATGGTGCACCGTCTTGAGTTTTCTCCATCATGTGAGCCCACCTTACAGCCACTTGCACATAAACCATGTCGTACATCATATCAACAAACTGGAAGAAGGCAGCCCTCCATGTTCTCTTCATCAATATGGTGCAGAAAACTGTCCACAGACCCACCACAAATCCCATGATCACGGCAAGATAAACGGATGGCATATGATTTATATCTCCGAGGTCACTTTGCTCTGCATCATGTGTTGAGCAGTTCCTGCCAACCGGATCTCCACAAAGACCAGGGTTACCCATGTAGATATACATCTGGTTGCCAAGAGTTTGTAGCTGTTGTCCGGGTGGTATTGCACCGGACAGATTGTTGTATGACAAGTTCAAGTGGCTCAAATAAGTTAAAGCTGACAAACTTGGTGGTATTGCACCAGAAAATTCATTGAAGGACAGATCGAGTGAGTCCAACTGCCTTAAATCACCAATTTTGTTTGGGATTGCTCCTGTGAATTGATTGTTTGACAAGTTCAGATTGGTAAGCCCAATGAGCAAAGTTATCTCCTCTGGAATCTGTCCTTCCAAACTATTACTTGACAAATCAAGAACTACCAGTAACTGGTAAATTGCAAAGGTGTAGTCACGCTTTTGGTCCTTTGTGATTACTGGGATGCTCTCTTCATAAATGTAATCCCCTGTGTCCTGCGACACCACTGTCATCATTGCCTTCAGGTTTGATAAAGACCATGGTATGCTTCCTGTTATGTTGTTGTGTGCTATATCCAAATAATGAAGACCATTAAGGGAAGTGAGACTCTTAGGAATATGACCACTGAACATATTTGATCTCACTCTTAATATTTTCAACTGTGGCACTTTTTGGGGTAACCATTCTGGCAGTCCTCCAAATAACCTGTTGTAAGAAAGATCAAGGAACATTAATCCTGATGACCTTTGAAGAAATTTAGGGAATTCACCAGTGAGATCATTGTTATTCAAGGCTAAGCTCAGCATGTCAGAGCCAAATTGATCTGTAGAGTTTGGAGCAAGTTCCTTTTGGCACTGCATAATATCTCCTGTTAACTGGTTTCCTGATAGGTCCAACCTTTTCAGTTTAGTCAATTGGCATATAGACGACGGGATGGTGCCTATGAATTGATTGTTTGCAAGCAACAACTCTTCGAGTAGTGGAGCATTTAACTCTGATGGCAATGAACCAGATAAAGAGTTTGAAGATAGGTTCAGTCGTACTATATTTATAGGCAACTGTGGGACTTGACCTGTAATCTTATTGGATCCAAGATATATATGATCAGCTGACATGTGTTGTAGATCTGATGGTATTGACCCATGCAATTTGTTTCCTGATACTTGCAAGAAGGAAGCTCGGGAAAATGTAACCCAAAACCAATCAGGAATCACATCGTCAAGATTTGCATTATTGAGAACAAGGACATCAATGTCAGATTGCCATTTAAGCCACTCAGGAAATCTAGGGCCCAATTGACATGACCGGAATATTGCGTAACTCAACCTAAATGCAGGAACCCATTTTTGGTTGATAGCTAATCTCACAGAGTTGTACGACAAGTCCAGATACTTTAAATTTAATAGGCCTGTAAAATGTTCCCCCACGAGCACACTATTTAATTTATTATGGCTGAGGTCCAAATGCTTTAAATTATCTAAACTTGCTGACTGTTCTTTCAAGAGAAAATCACTAAAGTTATTACCGCTGAGGTCCAAAAGCTTTAAGTTGCCCAAACTTGCAAATTGTTCATTGGAGAGCACACCACTGAAGTTATTGCAGCTAAGGTACAAAATCTTTAAGTCGCCTAAACTTGCAAAATGTTCTTTCAATAGCACACCACTGAAGTTATTGTGGCTGAGGTCCAAAAGCTCTAATTTCCCTAAATTTGCAAATTGTTCTTTCGAGAGCACACCACTGAAGTTATTGTTCCTGAGGTTCAGCCATTTCAAACTACTCAGTGTTCCAACTCCTACAGGTAGAGGGCCACTCAACATGTTTTCAGATGCATGAAGAACACTGAGATTGGTCATGTTACCAATCCAACTGGGAAGATTCCCAGTCATATTTGCATCCTGCACCAAAAATTCTTGCAATGTATTCCATGAGCACTTTGGTAATCGCCTCATGAACTCTCCTATGCTCGAACCTATGTTGTTACCACTGAACCTCATTCTGGTCAAATTGCACAAATTTCCCAATTTTTCTGGTATCAAACCCACGAGCTGATTCCCACTTAAATCTATGACTTGAAGGGCCGTCATGTTTGCCAAATCACTAGGAATAGACCCTATCCACCAGGAATAGGAGAGGTAAAGCTCCTTAAGGCTTTTGAGATTCCAAAACCATGCATGCTTGAGTGAAGTATTGAAGTTGTTACTAGACATATCAAGGACTTCGAGATGTGTGAGGTTGGAAAGTGATATACTAGCAGACATGGTGCTGTTGAGTCCACAACCGGACAAGCCAAGCACTTTAAGAGAAGGAAGCATATTAACACTCTGAAACCAATCCCTCGCAGAACCAAGATCCACAGAACTCATGTCAAGATGGCTCAACAAAGAGAGACGTGACAACCATGCATGATCCACATTGGGATAAAAATTCCAACTCACATCAAGATATTGCAACTTTGAGACATTGCCAAATTGGGAAGGTATTCTGAAGGTGTTATCAGACACATCAAGGACCTCAATATGTGTGAGGTTGGAAATTGATATACTAGCAGATACAGTACCATTGAGTCCACACTCGGACAAGCGAAGCACTTTCAGAGAAGGAAGCATGTTAACCCTCTGGAACCAATCCCCCGCAGAGCTAAGATCCACAAAGCTCATGTCAAGATGACTCAACAAAGAGAGACGTGGCAACCATGCAAGATCCACTATGTAAGACCTATTCCCATAATAATCATAACTCCAACTGAGATCAAGATATTGCAACTTTGAGAGATTGCCAAGTTGAGAAGGTATTCTCCCACTGAATCCTGCCCTCGAGAGGTTGAGATACCTTAGGTTCTTGAGAGAAGACAAGAAGACAGGGATGCTTGTGTCATTGAAGTCATTCCAGCTCAGATCAAGATACCTCAGGTGTTGTAAAGTAGCCAAAGAAGAGCTCATCTCGCCTGCCGACAAGCTCAATGATCTGCTCCTGTCCGGGTAGTTGTAGTAGCCCATGTCGTACACGTAGCCCATGTCGTACATGTAGTAGCCCATCTCGTCGTCCATGTCGATGTTGCGGAGGTTGAGCTTGATGAGATGGCCAGTTCGGTTGCTGCAGTGGACTCCCTTCCATTGGCAACAATCCTCACCTTGCCATGACGAGAGATGGCCAGCAGGGTCCAGGAGGCTTGCCTTGAAGGACAAAAGCGCATCTCGCTCACTGCTGATGCAGGCTCCGGACCCACTCGCTTGGCCATGGGAAGTGGATGCTACTTGAGAGATCAATAGACAAAGCAGTAGTGCAGCTCCTCGGATGAGCAGCACAAGCTTAGTCATATTGGTCGGAAATGGCAAATGGAAAGGAGAATGGACAGAGGAGCTTACCTCTATTATTCCGGTTCCACCACAACCGCGTCTACAACCCACGTCTTGGTCTTGTCATGTATACTTTTCCTATATTCAAGTTGTGGCTAGAATTTGTTGATTCCGACAGCCCACCATGCACAGCACGGCAGAAGTTGCAGCTGTAATATTTATCCATAATAGGGAAACGTTTAGAGCCGGTGCGCCGGCCGAAGCGCTCGGCCGGTCGCACGCGGATCCGTCGCACGCCAGCCTGGCGTCGCCCACTCTTGCGCATAGCCAACCAACCCTTTTCTTACGGGCCCACAACCACTTTATTATCCATCCAGGAACTTTCCTCGTCTTCCCACCACAGCCTTCGTCTTCCTCACCGCAAGCAGCTGCTCGCGCTCCTCCGCCATGGCCCTCGTCGGCCCTAGCTCCGCTCACCGCTAGAGGACCCTCCCCCAAACTGCTCCATCCCTAGGCACACACACTTGCGCATCCATGGTCTCAGCCTCCGCCGCTGCCACGACGGCCATCTCGTCCCCATTCATCTCCGCGGCGGCCGCGCTCATGGCGACCCTGGACGCCGCGGCTCCCCTCCTGCTCCGACGGTGAGCTGCATACCTTGCAAGGCGACGGGCACAACCGTGAAACGCAGAGATGTTGGAACCAGCATCTGGTTTTGCTACAACCGACAAATCTAGAGCTGGAACCAGTATACGGTTTTGCTGCATCGCCCGAAGTGTTTTCTGTGGCGACGACGGCGGACTTCGTCATTTTGTTGCAACCGACAATGCAAAAGCTACTAACGGCGAGCTTTTTTGTTACCACGGTGACCGGCGGACCTAGTGACTAGGAGGTGGCTCGAAGCAAACCATGTGGCACTGGGCAGAGTCAGAGCTAGAACCTGCCTTTTGTTTTGCTACAACCGGCTAAGCTAGAGCTGGAACCAACTGACGTTTTTGCTGCATTGCCGGAGTGTTTTTCTGCGGCGACGGCAACGGAGCACATGATTTGTTGCAACCGTCAAAACTAGAGCTGGAAGCGGGCATGTGATTTGCTGCATCGTGTGATTTGGTTTCTGCGGCGACGACGGCGAACATCCTCATTTGTTGCAACCGACAAGAAAAAAGCTTCGACCACTGAGCTTTTTGCTACCAAGGTGAAACGGTACCCGACGACGGTGACCACGATGAGTTTCGCCGAATAGGATTGGGGCGCCAAGCTGCAACGGCGAGATGCGGGGGCGGTTTTGGAAGATGGCGGCCATAGATGCTGGGGGAGGCAGGGAGGAGGGGGGCGACTGGAACTAGGGCGAGCGGATGGCATGGCGAGGTCTCGCCGAAGACGTGAAGGCGTCGGTTTTTGCTGCAAGCCGTGAGCTCTCGTCGGAGTCGCGTGGCCAGCGTCGGCGGTGAGCCTCACGGGGGCGAGGCAAGGAGGAGAGGGCAGGAACAGCTGTTGCGGGGCGCGTGGGAGAGAGGCGACTGCCAGACGGCAACCTACGCGCGGAGGAGAAACAAGGAAGGAAGAAGATGACCTGGTGGATAAGGATCCAATGGCTTAAGACGGGCTGATCGTACGGCTAGCGTGCGACCGGCCGAAACGTTTCGGCCGGCGCGCCGGCGCGTATCGGTGCCCCTAATAATATCTGTACATTGTGGGTCAGGCCACACATCTAGCATTAAGGTCTAGAGAGTTTTTTTAGTGTTGGCATATAAATACAAGGACTCATGGCTCTCAGTACTCCCCACAACCGGCAAAAATAATCAAAAAAAATCACCAGGATTTGTCATGGTGACCAATTACCGGCCACTCCCATTGTAGTCCACGTCTTGGTCTTTGTCATGCTGTATGCATACTGCTTCTCTTGCACTGCATGCATACTTTTTTTCTAGTCTTAAGTCAAGTTATGGCCGAATGATTTGGACAATCGACCGCGGCGAGCACGGCACGGCAGACGAGCACGTTCACTAATTAGCTCTCCCTGTTTCATTTTCTCCATTAAGAGGTTAGGAATTGGGTGTCTTGGATATTGTGATTTGTGCCTTCACTGGTGAGGCACGTCATAGAATTTTCTTAGCCTGAATTGCTCTGCGCCCTTTCCGTGAAATAGAAAGCGAGCCTGCGGGGAAAGTGGACGATGAGGGGGCTTCAGCGCTCGAGATCGTTGGCGTCGAAGCAGCAGTCGAAGAGGGCCGTGAAGGAGGCGGCTGCGTCGTAGAGGTGAGCATCGCTCCCCATCCGCCCCGCCACGCAGGACGCCGCCGTGGCAGCTCGCCTCCAGAAGGAGAGGGTTTGCAGCCGTGTGCATCACTTCAAAGAATGCATTCAGAATTTTACTTCATTTCAAAGCATGTGTTGGTAGTGTAGGAGAGGAAACAAAAATAAGAGGTGGAATAAATGAGGGAAATTTTTGATGAAACAAGGAAACACAAATAAGAGGTGGAATAAATGAGGGAATTTTTTTTATACTACCAACAAGATGTGTTAGCATCATAATTTGCATCTTGCTGTAAACATACTGCAACAGCTTGATGGAAAACTGTCGAGCGTTCCTTCAGTTCTGAATGCTCAAAACACATAGTTTTTGGATGCAGACAGAAACCCGTCACAAGGAAAATACAAACCAAGAGCTACTAAACTAGAGTACCAATCTTCTGTAGTTTTCTTCACATCGGCAGCAAACAGAAGATCTATAAAGAATAAACTGCTGAGCACAGCGAGTCATCATCAGGAATAGAGATAGCCTACGAGCTCACAAAGTATATGCATCAGTTTCTCACAGGAGTTAACACGACCTCTATGAGGGATTAAGACATTTTGTCCAAAGTTTAAAGGCAAAGCTGGACCAGCAAAGCACTGGGAGAAGGGAACAAGAATTCAACAATGTAGTAGTTGAATTCAAAAACGAGGAGCAGAGGAGGAAGGCTAGTCCACAGGAGAGAAGCTTATCTGCTTTTATCTCCCCAACAACCAGCTGCCTTCTTCTGTTCAGTTTGCTGAGTCTTGAGATCCCAGTGAATCACTTGTAACCCTTTCTTTGACAGCAAGCTGGGTCTTGAGATTTGATTGGGTGAATCACTTATATAACCCTTAGTGAAGATTTATGCTCCTCATCACGCTTTTCTGTAAACAGATACACAGGCTGTAATTAAGGATGTACATTTTTTACCTGAAATGAATGGATCATCACACACTTTGGCTTAAGAATGTTTTAGACCTAAAGCAGAGCATCACAGAGTGAGTCGGTGAAACAGAGAAGAGATGTTGTCTATCAAGAGGCATGCTATATTACCATCGATCTTAACATCAATCACAAATAGAGCTACCCGACTGTACGCTGATGTTGTGCTTCACTCACTACAGTAGAGAGACGCACGCATGGTCGAGTCAATACAGTTTGAATGATCAAGTAAAGAAATGTCCGCCAGCTCAAGCGGCAACTTCAGATTAACGTGAATAAGGCTACCAGCAGTGATGGTGAACAAAACTTTCTACCTCTTGCCTCTTCAGATATCTTAGAAACAGAGTGTGTCTGTTCACATGCTATAGGGCTGTAGGGGAAAAGAAGGGACGCATACTGTTCGCAAAACAAATCAGCCTCTTCAGATATCTTACAAACAGTTGGAGCCGTGTGCATAATAAAGGAAGCGTTGCTGAGACCGAGATTTGTGTTCTTCATATGCTCCGTGCATGTTTGAGACTGTACTGAATGTACTGTAGTGCTTGAGAGAATCAATTTGGAAAGTCATGTATACACCAAAGGGTTTTTTGTACCAGCTATAGGTATTTTGGATGTGTGATAATGATACCAGAAGCTAACTTCCACCACCCTTTGATCTCGGGAAGTTAGTGAGTTCTTCTGTGATCAGGCTTATTAATACTATGTAAGTGTGGTGTGGCGATGCATAATCAGCTTTCTACATGACTAGTGAAAGCAGAGCATCTCTCTGTCGAGCTTTGGTGTTCGTTCGATCTATGCACTCTGGGAGCGTGTGGTGGTTCCTGATTTATGTCCATGTGCCATGTCAATGTCACCGGAATGACCGAATCTCGAGCAGTGTGTTGGTCAGTGGTTTGCTGAAACAGAGACCTTACCTTGTATTATCTTCTTTTGCTGAATCTCGAGCGCCTACTTCAGCATTGTGTTTTACTTCCATATGATATGAAGCTGCCCTCATATGTTTTAGTTCATTTTCATTTGCAGACTCATGCATTTTCAGATGTTTTAAGTGGATTTTCAAATTGTGAGTTCGCATGGAACCGCAGACCAAAATTTCTGCTGTGGTTCATCCGATCTTTCCCTGTAAGCAAAGTTTAAATGGTGGTTTTGGTATTAACAACTGAAGATTTCCCCTGGAGCCAGCAAGGCTAATTTAGAGCTACAAATAGGGATATGGTGCGCACATACAAATACTATTTAGATACACGCAATTCGCTTGCTGCGAAGTTGGGCACTTCATGGTGCACAGTCTTGAGTTTTCTCCATCATGTGAGCCCACCTTACAGCCACTTGCACATAAACCATGTCGTACATCATATCAACAAAGTGGAAGAAGGCAGCCCTCCATGTTCTCTTCATCAACATGGTGCAGAAAACTGTCCACAGACCCACCACAAATCCAATGCTCATGGCAAGATAAACAGATGGCATATGATCTATATCTTCAAGGTCACTTTGCTCTGCATCATGTGTTGAGCAGTTCCTGCCAACAGGATCTCCACAAAGACCAGGGTTACCGATGTAGATATACATCTGGTTATCAAGAGCTTGTAGCTGTTGTCCGGACGGTATTGCACCGGACAGATTGTTGTATGACAAGTTCAAGTGGCTCAAATAAGTTAAAGATGACAAACTTGATGGTATTGCACCAGAAAACTCATTGAAGGATAGGTCGAGTGAGTCCAACTGCCTTAAATCAGCAATTTGGTTTGGGATTGCTCCTATGAGTTGATTATTTGACAAGTTCAGATTGGTAAGCCCAATGAGTAAAGTTACCTCCTTTGGAATCTGTCCTTCCAAACTATTACTTGACAAATCAAGAACTACCAGTAACTGGTAAATTGCAAAGGTGTAGTCACGCTTTTGGTCCTTTGTGATTACTAGGATGCTCTCTTCATAAATGTAATCCCCCGTGTCCTGCGATACCACTGTCATCATTGCCTCCAGATTTGACAAAGACCATGATATGCTTCCTGTTATCTTGTTGTGTGCTATGTCCAAATAATGAAGACCATGAAGGGAAATGAGACTCTTAGGAATATGACCACTGAACATATTTGATCTCACTGTTAATATTTTCAAGTGTGGCATTTTTTTGGGTATCCATTCTGGAAATCCTCCAAATAACCTATTGTAAGAAAGATCAAGGAACATTAATCTTGATGACCTTTGACGAAATTTAGGATTCGCTCGGTAAAACCAGTAATATCCGCACATATATTGTGGGTCAGGTCACACATCCAGCAAAATTTAGATGGTGCGAGCTTTTTCAGTAACACGGCAGAGAGTTTTTTCAGTGTTGGCAACCCCTCCCTCTACCAGCTGAAATACACAAATTTAGATGCATAAATACAAAGACTCGTAGCTCTCAGTACTCAACAAATCAGCAAAACGAATCAAAAGGGCAGTTTCAGAAAATTCATCAGAATTTTGCCAACCACTCCCATTGTATGGTCTACAAGCAAAGCCAGTCCACGTCTTGGTCTTGTCATGTTGTACGCATACTTCTGTAATACTGAAGCACTTTTTTTTTCTTTTTGGCAGTGACTCTAATACTGAAGTTAACCATGCGAAAACTCATAACGATCGCATGTGATGCAATGAAACAAGCAAAGGAGCTGTGCAGATGGTTCGAAAAGTGTTAGAATTAATCGTATAACAGCAGAGAGAAGCAGAGCATTCACCGTCCACGTCATGGTCTTGCCCTGCCTGCGTACTTATCTTCAGTCAAGTTATGGCTGAATGATTTGGACAGTTGACCATGCTGAGCACGGCAGACCATTTGCCCGTTGGTCATAGTAATTACTCCCTCCGTCCCATAATGTAAGACGTTTTTTGAAACGTCTTACATTATGGGACAGAGGGAGTAGGAATCTGGGGGCCAAGATTTAGCCCTCCCTGTTTCATTTTCTTACACTAGTGTAGTGTAAGAAGTATGGTCTACAAGACACGTCCTATACTCAAGGTGTGGCTAGAATTTGTTGATTGGGACAGCCGACCATGCATAACACGGCAGAAGTTGGAGCTGGAATTTCTATCCAAGATTCGCTCGGTAAAACCAGTAATATCCGCACGTATATTGTGGGTCAGGCCACACATCCAGCGCTAAAGTCTAGAGAGTTTATTCAGTTTTGGCAACCCCTCCCTCTACCAGCTGAAATACACAAATTTAGATGCATAAATACAAAGACTTGTAGCTCTCAGTACTCAACAAAACAGCAAAACGAACCAAAAGGTCAGTTTCAGAAAATTCATCAGAATTTTACCAACCACTCCCATTGTATGGTCTACAAGCAAAGCTAGCCCATGTCTTGGTCTTTGTCATGTTGTATGCATACCTCTCTAATTCATCAGAATTTTTCTTTTTCTTTTTTTCTCTAATACTGTATGCATACTTTTCTTCTAGTCAAGTCAAGTTATGGCCGAATGATCTGGACAATCGATCCCGGCGAGCACGGCACGGCAGACGAGCACGTTCAGTAATTAGCTCTCTCTGGTTCATTTTCTCCATTAAAGGTTAGGAATTGGGTGGCTCGCTTATTGTGATTTGTGCCTTCACTGGTGAGGCATGTCATAGCAATTTTCTTCTTAGTAGTCTAGCTGACAGGTCTGAATTGCTCTGCTCCCTTTCCGTGAAATAGAGTGCGAACCTATGGGGAAAGTGGATGCTGAGGCTTGAGATCGTCAGCGTCAAGGAGGGCCGCGTCGCCGTCCTAGAGGTTTGTGTCGCTCCTCATCTGCCCCGCCATGGGCGACGCCTGCCGGGGCAGCTCACCTGGAGAACGGGAGGGGTTGCGGCGGTGTGCATCACTTCAAATAATGGATTCAGAACTTTGCATCATTTGAAAGCCTATGTTGTACTCCCTCCGTTCCATAATATAAGATTGTTTTTCAAGGTACCATAGCTTGAAAAACGATCTTATATTATGGGACCGAGGAAGTAGCTTGGAGTAAAAGGAAAATATGTAATGTCTTGCGCATGGTAGTTCAAATGCTCATGTTCCAATTGATGTGATAATCCAATTACAAGCTTCTCAGTCCCAGCATGGCTCACGCCTTCAGCCCCATGATGTTCAAATAGATTACTGTGATTTTTTTTTAAAGGACGAAGAGACATCTGGACGATGCATACAACCATTTTATTATTATTAACCCAAGACCTTACAAAATTATACAACAGTAAGACTAAAGCTATTGTCTAGGCAACATCTGTCGCTACTCCTATCCAGTTGATCAAGGGATGCTGATAGTTTGGGCCTAATACCAAACAGACCTCGCAGTCAAACCTAACATCTAAGACCTGAGGTCCCAACCAGGACGCCTGCCGGGTATGGGGCACCCATCAGTCCGGCGCACTTATCAACCAGGACGCCTGCCGGGTATGAGGCCGCCACAACCACCTGCCATCAATCCATCTTTGGTGCTATACTACTGTATCTACCTTGCACGGTCTAGCTGCCGTCGATGCCACCATGATGCCAGACAACGCCACCGTCCTGCGCTCGTCCATCATCACATGCCCACCGGCGAGACCCCGCTGCTCCTTGCCGCTGAGACCCGCCGTTGTCGACGTGCCAGATGACACACCGCTCCTCCCCTTGTCCCCTCCAGCCAGCACTTGCTCCAAAATAATGCCCCCAGGAGGGAGAACAACATCGAAAACATCGTCATCATCCGATCTGGTAGACCAAGATCTAGGGTTTCCCCCGGAACCCCCCGATCAGGTTGACGTGACCTGCAACGATGATGCCTCGAGAAGGGAACGACTTTCGAGACGCCACCATCGTCCACCATGACCGCAGTCAGGCGCGATTTTCACCGGAAGCCACGTCGTCCCGATCTTGCGGCTGGCTGGAACCGAGCGAAGCTTCGCCACAGAGACGAACGCTGTTGTCGGTAATCCGGCGGAGATCCGTCATCTCCTCACCGGTCCCTCCACGCGCCGCCGGTCCGCGAAAGGCCTCCCCGCGGCGGATCCAATCGGGGCGTTGGATCCGCAGTCACCGCCGTCACCATCTCCGACCAGAACAGCCCACCCCGCCGGATGGGGCGCTGCCACCGCCGCTGAGGGAGTCCTGGACTAGGGGGTGTCCGGACAGCCGGACTATCATCATCCGCCGAGCTCCAAGGATACGAAGATACAAGATTGAAGACTCTGTCCCGTGTCTGGATGGGACTTTCCTTGGCGTGGAGGGCAAGCTTGGCGATACGGATATGTAGATCTCCTACCATTGTAACCGACTCTGTGTAACCCTAGCCTTCTCCGGTGTCTATATAAACCGGAGGGCTTTAGTCCGTAGGACACAACATACATTACAACAATCATACCATAGGCTAGCTTTAGGGTTTTAGCATCCTTGATCTCGTGGTAGATCCACTCTTGTACTACCCATATCATCAATATTAATCAAGCAGGACGTAGGGTTTTACCTCCATCGAGAGGGCCCGAACCTGGGTAAAACATCGTGTCCCTTGTCTCCTGTTACCATCCGCCTAGACGCACAGTTCGGGACCCCCTACCCGAGATCCGCCGGTTTTGACACCGACATTGGTGCTTTCATTGAGAGTTCCTCTGTGCCGTCACCGATAGGAAGGATGCTTCCACCCGTCTTCAAAGACGGTATTTTCGCCAAAGGGGCCTTGGCCGCCGGCCAAACTATCCGGCTAGGCGGTTTCCTTATGACCGCATGTCCAGCCACTGCTTCGACAATGACTTCCCAAGTCGTCAAAAGCAATCTCCGCGTCAGCTCGGAATTCGCCGAGCGGCTGGATCCAGTAGAGCTCTCGTCTGTCAACGAGCTCTTGGATCGCATCGCCGCCCTGGGAGTTGCTACAGACTACGATCAGATTGGGCTTAAAACCGATCTGAGAGAGATTAACTCTCCCCAGGCCACCCACCACGTTGCAGTGGTAGAGGAGCAATGCGGCGACTCTTCGCCTATATTGAAAACTAGTCACGTCCGGATTCCCGAACCCTCCATGCCGGATTTCCGCGGAGGGACGGACTTCGATCGAGCATTGAACTTAAAATCATGCATCGTTCCGGACCCGCTGGATCGTGTCCAGCAATCCAAGCTTCCGAATTCGGAAACTCCTCGGCCTTTAAGCCCCAAGATGGGTAGGGATCCGGATTTTATTCCACCCACCCGCCCAGACATATGCGATCTATCTCTAATACGGCAGGAGCCCGCTGAAACAGTGCATCACTACTGGGCCAGATTCCTCCTGGTTATGGACAGGATAAAGGACTGTCGAAAGGAAAACGCAATCTCAATCTTTTGCAATAATTGCACGGACAAGGGAATATTGAACGCCATCGGTCGTCGTAAAATTATACGCTTCACCGATCTGGCGTCCATAGTACGAAAGTACTATGCGATGGAGAGTTTCCGGAAAACCGAAAACCAGTTTTGGGACAATCCAGCCCCGGATACAACCCCAGTCCGCAACAAAAGGGTGCATCACACTCAGGCCCCAGATACAAAAACCAAAAAGCACAAACCCCATAAAGGGCACGGAACCGTACTGGAGGGATGGCTCAATGGACCCTGTAAGCTTCATAGTACAGAGGGAGCCGTCCCAACACATAGCCTTCGAGCATGTTGGATACTACGGCAGGTGGCCAAAAGTGGCGAGGAGATTCTAGCCCTGGAAAACCACTCCAACAATACCGGTACGGTATCAACAGTCTTCGAGACCTTCGCATCAAATAATATGCGAAAACGAACAATCCGCGACCTCGCCGAAGTCTACCAAGTAGCAACAGCAAATCCATGGAGCGACACAGCCATCACCTTCAACGCCAGCGACGAACCTAAATTCCAAACAGCCCGAGCACTAGCCACACTGGTGCTTAGTCCCATAGTGGACGGCTTTCGACTTACAAAGGTCCTCATGGATGGCGGCAGCGGACTAAACCTCATCTACGAGGAAACTCTTCAAAAAATGGAAATCGACTGGAGCCGTATTGAGCGAAGCAGCACAACCTTCAGAGGAATAATCCCTAGCCGGGAAGCGCGCTGCACCGGAAAAATCACACTCGATGTGGTGTTTGGCTCGCCGGACAATTATAGATCCGAAAAAGTCATGTTCCAAGTGGCCCCGTTCAACAGCGGATATCACGCTATATTAGGACGAGAGGCATTCACAATTTTTCAAGCCGTACCCCATTACGGGTATATGAAGCTCAAAATGCCTGGGCCCGGCGGAATAATCACTCTCGCTAGTGATCCGGACATAGCACTCCGCACCGAAAACAAGACAGCCGCACTAGCCCTGGAGGCACTATCCGAAGCCCTAGCGGCAGAAGAACTCACCGCGTTGCGCTCTACGGTGAACAGGGACGATGTGATACTCGATAAAAGATCCAAGTCCACCTCCTTCAAACCAGCAGATGAAATAATAAAATTCCAGGTCCATCCAACGGACCCAACAAAGACGGCCTCCATTGGGGCACAATTGAACCCCGAAGTAGACGCCGCACTGCGCGAATTCCTTCGGGAAAATTGGGACATTTTCGCCTGGCATCCTTCGGATATGCCCGGAATCCCACGCAGGGTGGCAGAACACAGCCTAAACATCCTAAAAGGATTTAAGCCAGTCAAACAGGCTCTTCGACGATTTTCTGAACCCAAAAGACAGGCAATGGGAGAAGAGCTAGCCAAACTATTGGAAGCCGGATTCATCAGAGATATCAAACATCCGGATTGGCTAGCAATCTGGTAATGGTACCAAAGAAGGACAAATCCTGGCGCCTATGTGTCGATTTTAAAGACCTCAATAAGACTTGCCCAAAGGATCCCTTCCCTCTCCCCCGCATCGACCAAATCATCGATGCTACCGCAGGGCACGATTCGTTGTGCTTCCTCGACGCATACTCCAGCTACCATCAAATCAAGATGGCGGAAGCAGATCAAGCCGCAACGGCATTCATCACTCCATATGGACCATTCTGCTTCAACACGATGCCCTTCGGACTGAAAAACGCCGGCGCAACATATCAGCGCATGATTCAAACATGTCTGGCCACCCAGATCAGCAAAACAGTAGAGGCATACGTAGACGACGTAGTCGTCAAAACCAAACACGTCGAAACTCTAGTAGACGACTTGAGGCTCACATTCGACAACCTCAGAGCATATGACATCAAGCTGAATCCGGAAAAATGCGTTTTCGGCGTGCCAGCCGGAAAGCTACTGGGCTTCATCGTATCCGGTAGAGGAATTGAAGCAAACTCAGCCAAGATCCGAGCTCTGTCACAACTGGATATCCCAAAAGACCTCAAGCAAATACAAAAATTAACTGGATGCGTGGAGGCTCTCAGCCGCTTTATCTCCCGTCTAGGAGAAAAGGCATTGCCCCTCTATCGCCTCCTCAGGCGCACCGAACACTTCGAGTGGACGGATGATGCCACTGCCGGACTCGAAGAAGTAAAGGCCATATTGGCAACAAATCCGGTCCTGGCTGCGCCCAATCTGGGCGAACCAATGTTGTTATACATCGCAGCAACGCATCAAGTTGTAAGCGCGGTACTCGTCGTCGAACGAGAAACAGAAGGGCATAAATTCCCTCTTTAAAAACCAGTGTATTATGTATCCACTGTGTTAACCCCCTGCAAGTCCCGTTACCCACACTATCAGAAGATAGCGTATGCGGTGTTCATGGCATCCCGGAAGCTCCGACACTACTTTCAAGAGTGTTCGATAACAGTGGCCTCTGAAGTACCACTCAATGACATTATAAATAACCGCGACGCAACGGGCAGGATTGCAAAATGGGCCATTGAGCTCTTACCATTCGATATAACTTACAAACCTAGGCGAGCTATAAAGTCACAAGTTTTGGCTGACTTTGTCGCCGAATGGACCGAAGCCGAACTCCCTAAAGAGTACGGCGCATGCTACAATTGGATTACGCACTTCGACGACTCTAAAATGTTGGCCGGACTGGGGGCTGGCGTCGTCTTGACGTCCCCAACCGGGGACACAGTCCAATACGTACTTCAAATAATGTACACGGACTCCAACAACGCAGCCGAATACGAGCCCCTTTTACACGGTCTCCGGATGGCAATCTCCATGGGCATTCAACGCCTAGAGGTGCGCGGGGATTCAAACCTTGCAATATCCCAAATAAATGGAGATTTCGATGCCAAGGATCCGAAAATGGCAGCATATCGCAATGCTGTCTTAAAAATGTCAGCTCGGTTCGAAGGACTCGAATTCCATCACGTAACCCGAGATAATAACCAAGCGGCCGACGTACTGGCACGCATCGGTGCAAAATGTGACGCTGTCCCTCCAAATATCTTCCTGGAGTGGCTCTTCAAGCCATCCGTACTATGGGAAGAGGAGTCCGGAAACGACAAACCGGAAATAACTGCGCCGACCGGCGATCCAGCCGATGACATAACACTTTCAGCCCACGACATAATGGCAGTAATCGCCTCGTGGACAGAACCATTCCTAGCCTACTTGCTTAGGCAGGAACTCCCCGAAGACCAAAATGAGGCCCGCTGCATAGTTCGGCGATCGAAAGCCTACAAGGTCCATGAGGGAGAACTTTATAAGAAAAGTACAACGGAGTCTTGCAAAGGTGTATCTCCGAAGAGGAAGGGCGAAACCTCCTGGCTGAAATTCATGCCAGACTAGGCGGACACCACGCAGCAGCCCGGGCCCTTGTAGGAAAGGCATTCCGTACAGGATTTTATTGGCCGACGGCCCGGGCAGATGCCCAGGACTTAGTCCATAGATGCGTCGGTTGTCAGCTCTTTGCTAATCAGAGCCATATGCCGCCCACCGCCCTCAAAACTATACCCATTACCTTGCCGTTCGCGGTCTGGGGGCTTGATATGGTTGGACCCCTTAAAGGGGGAACCCACAAACAAAGGTACCTATTGGTCATGGTGGATAAATTCACCAAATGGATAGAGGCCAAACCGGTCAAAACGGCAGAGTACAGACCAGTAATAGACTTTATATCTGGGGTAGTACACCGTTACGGAGTCCCCCACAGCATCATCACCGACAACGGCACGAACTTCACAGCCGACGAGGTTAAGTCATGGTGCAAAAATATGGGCATCAAGCTCGACTACGCTTCAGTCTATCACCCTCAAACCAACGGTCAAGTGGAACGAGCAAATGGTCTAATAATGAGCGGCATTAAACCCAGACTAGTGCGGTCACTTACTAAATCTGACACGCACTGGGTTGAGGAGCTCGACTCCGTACTCTGGGGGCTGCGGACAACGCCTAACCGTACTACCGGATTCACACCATTTTTATGGTATACGGCGCAGAGGCAGTCCTGCCCTGCGACATAATTCATGACTCACCTCGAGTGCGCATGTACGAAGAAAGAGAAGCCGAGCTGGATCGGCAGGACAGCTTGGACACATTGGAGGAAGAACGCGACGTCGCCAAGGCTCGTTCCACATTTTATCAGCAGCAGGCCCGAAGATATCAAAGCAGAGAAGTACGGGCCAAGACTTATAATGTTGCCGAACTAGTTCTACGCCTGCCGGACAAGAAAAAGGACAAGCTCAAGCCCAAATGGGAGGGCCCCTTCATTATCGATCAAGTCCTGACCGGCGGAGCGTACCGTCTACGAAATGCGTCGGGTAACCGACTCGAGCCGAACCCATGGAACGCAGCCCGCCTCCGAAGATTCTATGCCTAGCGCTGGACTAAGAGTTCGTCCCCTTCCTCCGTTCAAATTTTTACACTTCGGCTGTCTTTTGTTTCTCTTTCTTCTCATAACCTTTTTACTAAGAAGCCCCTAAGGGCCTACTTTCACATTGTTCGCATACACTTGATGTGCCATCCGCACTCATTATACCTGGGGGCTTCTTTTCCAGAAGCTCAATTATAAGGGCTTCATGCCCAGCACATGTGTCAAGCTTCCACATGTACCTTTTACTCACCATTATATGCATCGATATGACTTAAGTTTTGGCCAAGCTGGGTTGCCTGGCTCCTGTGCTTACCCCTACGTTCCCGATTGTTCGGCTAGGAGGTAAAGGGAGCACCTCTGCGATTGTTACTGCCGGGTCAGCCGGATGTTTACCTCAGACTGGGTGAAGCCGAAAGCTAGCGTTCTTAAGGGAATATTCGGTCGGTGACTTGAAAGATGATCTTTTACCTATTTATTTATCTGCCCCCAGACGTTTTCCTGCTCTTTTCGCAGTCCGGACATGCACTTTAGGGCATGCCTCCCAGGGAAAGGAACCCTTAACGGAACTATTCTCCCTGGAAGATGTTTCTTACTAACCATGTAATATAACATAACTAGTCGGGCACTTGTCTGATAAAGCACTAATGACCCCTACGCCTGGTCTCCATGCATACCCTGGTTGTTTCTTAACCAAGAAGGTATTCGGACACACTCCGGACTCTAGGGTCCCGAGGTTGAAGCGAAAAGGTCGGCAAAGACAAACGATCTACAATCCGGCTAGAAGGCATTTCACATGTCATTTTAAAATACATTGTCAAATTTACTGATTGTATTCCTCCTCAATCTCGTCTAACAGGCTGTCTAACTTACAGTCCCGTTGGGAAAATTTAGCAGCCAACTTTACCTGGCTATATACTAAACTCACAGGGATCTCCTTCCTATCGGACCCCACCGGTCCAACTTCGGCCATGTGGTTGGGATCCGCCTTCTTGTAACGCGTCTTCACCATGGCCCAAGCCTCCCTGGCACCTTGACGGCAAGCTGAAATCTTCCACAAACGGAAGCGCTGCCGCACTCCCTGCAGCTTCTCCGCAAGCTCCCCAAGGCCCTCAGGTAGGGAGAGGGCTGGCCATAAAGCCTGTACGACGCCGCTCATTGCCTGCCGAACTCGTTCGAGCAGTTGCAACAGATCGGGAAGTTGATCACCCGTTGATATGGGCATCTCCTCCGCAGGGCGACCTGTGAGTATACCTACAAGACATATCATGTCAATTTACTTCCTCGCCGAACTCTTCTTTTCAAAGGAGTCCGCTCAAGCACTTACTATAAATGCCGCGAGAAGTCGCTGATTCTTCTTAACAGAGCCGGACAGCCCGGCTCGAGCGCCTTTCAGCTCTTCTCCGAGCTTGGCGTTGGCATCCTGGAGTTTGTTCCTCTCTTGCTGCCCCTATTCAGCACCCTCTCGCCGGCCTTCAGCTGGCGCAGTAATTCTTGCCTGTCTGGATCTTGTCCGGCGGCACCTGCAATGTCATTATTAGACTTGCGCGCATGCCGCACAGCGCTTATATCTATTAATAAAAATGTGTTACCAGGAGGGGTCTCTGAGTTTCCTCCTGCGGCGGCAAGTGCGGCCTCAAGTTGGGCCTTGCATTCTTGCAGCTCCTGAGACATCTGGGCATTCTTCTCAGTAAGAGCCTGCGTTTCAAATGATCCTTAAATCAGTTAACATAACTACTTTAAGTCTCGGGGGCTACTGGCATATATAACCATTAAATTCCCTTACCCGTATGTCTTTTACATACTGCTCCGTGGCTCGGGTAAAACCGTCTTGAGCAGCACGGAGGTGCGCGTCCCCTGCGTTAAAGGCGTCCAATGCCTCAGGGGAGAAGCACGCTTCACGAAATACTGTCCGGCGGCGCCTGTGGTTCATGGCGCTCTCCACCTCAAACTTGGTGGCGGACAGTCTGTTGGCATCCTCCGTTGGAGGAGTATCCGGCCCGCGCCTTGCGCTTGCCTCCCCATCCAGGCCGGGCGCTGGAGCCTGGCTGGTATAGGTCAGATCGGCAACCTCTACGCCCGCAGTCCGGCGGGCGCTTTTTCTCCTACAAAGATCATGAGCACTCAGACGCTTCCTAGGAACGTTGCTCTGAAAATTTAAATACGAGCTATACCTTTGCAGCGACGTTTCAGTCCGTGTCGCGCTCCTTTTCCGCCTGCTGGTCTGGACTGACCTTTGTTGGTCAGCCGCCGCGGGCTCGGCTTCCCACCTTGAAGGCGCTTCCTGTAAAACACCATCGTTCGCGAAGGTCAGAAAATGGGCAAGGAAGAGATAATAGTGTCCGGACCTCGGTCACAGTCACCTGGGAAGCCGGATACAGTCCGGGGTAGTCCGCCGTAATGGCGACTAAAGCGTTATCCATGCTGAGTTGATGGAACACCCCGTCGAACAGCTCCACCTGAATATCCAGGTCCTCTTCGGAGGCCAGATCCCGGGATCTTTCTGGATCCTCGGGTTGCGGAGCGGGACTTACCATGTCCTCCACAGTCCGGCGCAGATCCTGCGCCGAAGACGTAATGTAAGAAGCCTAAACTTTGAAAGCATGGGTTGAGCCCTTAAAAGTGTTTGCTTACCCAGCCTCTAGGGTTGTTCATGGAAAACCCATTCAAAGGGTTCGTTCGAAGGAAGTCCTCCTTCTCCCCCTTGTACAGGCCGGACAGGGTCTGCACCAGATCCTCGGTCGAATCCAGCCCTTCGCGGCCGTGACGGGTGGCATCGTCTTCCCCGTTGAAATCCCACATGGGGTGGCCTCTGTATTGCAATGGTTGTACCCCCCGCATGATGCATGTCGCCATGACTCCGATCATGGTCAACCCAGAATGGGCCAGTAATCTTATTCGGCCCATCAAGTAATGGACGCTCTTGTCTTCCTCCAATCGGGGGCTCCGTGGGCGCCAGCTGAGGCGTTTCTTTAGAGGAGCAGCGCTAAACTCCGGGAGGCCAATCCAGACTGGGTCCGGTAGCGGAGCGTCTTCTATGTAAAACCACTCTGAAGGCCAGTCTTCGGACGCCTTCTTAGGAGTACCGGATGGGTATCCGGTCCCGGCAATGCGCCATATTTCGGCGCCGCCTACTTGATATATAGATCCCTCGTGAGAACGGGGTACGAGGCAGAACAGCCTCTTCCACAGTGCAAAATGGGGCTCGATGCCCAGGAAAAGCTCGCAAAGAGCTACGTAGCCCGCGATATGCAGGATAGAGGCGGGCGTAAGGTGATGGAGCTGGAGTCCGTAGAACTCCAGGAGCCCGCGGAGAAAAGGATGTATTGGGAATCCGAGTCCCCTTATCAGATAGGGGACGAAGCATACCCGCTCCCCTTTGTTGGGACTTGGGGTAGCCTCCGCTTGCTTCCCACCTTGGTAGGTGGCCAGCCCGGCTCGAACCGGGACCATGAAGGCCGGAGGGAGATATCCCCCCGCTTGGAGCTTCACTAGCTCGTTGTGTGGAACAGAGCACCTCCTCCAATCTCCTGGCGGTGGACTGGGAGCGCGAGAAGAGGAGCCGCGTCGACGGTCCATGATGGAATGGATTTTTAGGTCAAGGGCGCTCCGATGAAGTATTCGCGGAAGGAAGATGGTGTGGTTTGGATCTGGATTTTTGCCTCTTTTGTAGGCGGATGACTCGCACGACTAGGGGGTGAAACACAAAAGACACCCTGGCTTTTCGCATTCGTGCGACGCGTGGAAGAAGGCCATTATTGGGCGTAGAAGCCAAGAAACACAGTATTTATGATGAAGCCGGACACTGTTCGGCAGGTACATGAAACTTGAAGGGAGAACCCGCCTTGCAACACCGAAGACTATATACGCGCTAGACTTATCGTCATTGAAGCCTGGTTCGGGGGCTACTGAGGGAGTCCTGGACTAGGGGGTGTCCGGACAGCCGGACTATCATCATCCGCCGGACTCCAAGGATACGAAGATACAAGATTGAAGACTCCGTCCCGTGTCTAGATGGGACTTTCCTTGGCGTGGAGGGCAAGCTTGGCGATACGGATATGTAGATCTCCTACCATTGTAACCGACTCTGTGTAACCCTAGCCTTCTCCGGTGTCTATATAAACCGGAGGGCTGTAGTCCATAGGACACAACATACATTACAACAATCATATCATAGGCTAGCTTTAGGGTTTTAGCCTCCTTGATCTCGTGGTAGATCCACTCTTGTACTACCCATATCATCAATATTAATCAAGCAGGACGTAGGGTTTTACCTCCATCGAGAGGGCCGAACCTGGGTAAAACATCGTGTCCCTTGTCTCCTGTTACCATCCGCCTAGACGCACAGTTCGGGACCCCCTACCCGAGACCGCTGGTTTTGACACCGACAGCCACCGTCCATCTCAGGGCCGTCGCTCCGCCGGCTATGGTGCTTCGGCCACCGCCGCACGGCATGGGGTCGCCGCCCCAGCCTTCGCCTTCGGATCCAACGAGAGGAGCTGCCCTTGCCGCCTCAGATGAGATCCCACCGCATCCACCCGCCCAGGTGCCTTCGACACCGGGCCCGCCGCCACCGCGGCCCTCGCCGGCGGCAGCGGCAGCAGAAGGAGGGGCTAGAGGCGGCTTGAGGTGCTAGGGTTTCAGGGCCCCTGGCGTCGCCCAGGGGGAGGCGACGCGAGGAGGAGGGGGAGGGGGAGGCATCGCAAGGCTGTAAGGTTGTGCATCTTTAACCTGAAACGAATGGATCATCACACTATTAAGCTTGAGAGTGTTTCCGAACTGAAGCAGAGCATATCAGAGTGAATCAGTGAAACAGAGAAGAGCTGATGTATACATAAAGAGGCATGCTAAATTACAATCTTAACGCCAATCATAAATAAAGCTATCGCAATGTACACTAAACTTGTGCTTTGCTTGCACATCACTCAGACTATTCTAGCATCCTTCTCTTCTGGATTTCCACCCGCAATATATATTCTCTGGCAAGACACGACCCAAATGGCAATTATATATTCCCCCTCCAGTATTGCTGGAAGAGTTAAAGTATCTTAGCATCCGTCTAGTCTAGATTTTATTCTTTCATTTCATTGTTGATCTAACAATTTGATGGAAATAGCTGACCGTTCCTTCAGATTTGAGGGCTCATGGCAGAACAATCACACCATAAGTTTTCAACACGTGACCAAAAGATCCAGTACTTTACTCCAGTCAAGTATATACTAAGAATACTAGGCCCGTAAGGGTTCGAATTTTCTGGTTTTTTCGGAATTTTTTTACCGTGTTTCTTTGATTGACACGTGTGCATGATGGTCTCCCAGGATGTCACCGAGTTGATTTTTCCTGCGGTCAAGTTTTGTTCACTGTTGACATTATCATGCTGTGCGCTTTTGCTTATTGACGCGTGTGCTGTGTGATCTCCTGGAAGGTTCATCTTTTCCTTTAAAAAAGTTTGGTCCACTGTGTGATGGGATGGCAGAATTCACGTGGCCGTTCTAGAGGTATGTGGATTGCTGTTGTTCCACATGCCTTTGCATGGCTCATGCATGTGGCCACGTTACTACGTGACTTTGACTGGTTGTTTCTTTTGTCGCCACGTTTCAGTTTTGTGTTAGTAGCTGGCCTTTGCGATCTCTCTCGAAGTCTCCCTTCACGCCGCTCACCGTGTATAAAAGCGCTCGCTCCGGCGACCTCACCTCTGCATCGTCCCGCTACCAAACTAGAGCGGCTCCCACGCCTCACCTTACCGCCGGCTGTATGCCACCACTAGGCCCCCATATCTCCCTCCCAACTCCCATGTAGGACCCCCATCTCCTCTTCGCGTGCCTGACGTGCTATCGCACGCAGGAGTATGGAAAGTAGTGCGTCTAGGCCGTGACGGCGTGTCATTACCGTCGCCGTCGTCGTGGGCCCTTACGAGAGGGTTAGGTGGCCCTGTGGTGGAGGGTACTAGGCCAGAATGGGAAGGCCACGGCCCGGTGCTCTGGGCTACCGCAAGAGCAGCTTTGGCTGGGAGGGATGCTGCTCAGGCATTTGGTGCGGCGGCAGGGCGCGCAGCTCGCACATCCAGTTTGGCGGCAGGGCATTGGCACAGCGCCACCGGCGCCGAGGCATGCGAAGAACAAGACGGCAGCGCCGCGGGCCGCCGCGGCGCACATCGTGGTCGTCCACCTCGGCGTACGCTCATGGACCGCCACGAAAGCCGCCGCGGATGTTGAGGACAGGGGGCCACCGATGGCGCAGCCGTGGAGGGGACGCTCCGCTGGGCTACCACCTGACGTTGATCCTCCTCCTCTGTTGGCCGTCTCACTTAGCACGCTGCCATGCTCTAGCCGGCTGCTTCGGTCTGGCAACTGGTTGTCTCACCGGGCGAGTTCTACCTCGCGCACCACTGTCAGGCGGCCTCCCCTTCCATGCCTGAAGAAAAGCAGTTGCAGCTCACAGAAGACGGCATGCTGACCACGCCGACAGAGAAGGTTGGACGTTGCGGAGCAGGCGATGTCGAGGCCCGTGTGGCTGATGTGTATGGTCTCTCTCCCGCCCCTCCGATTCTTTTGTTTGTATTCACGCCTCGAGCTGATGTTCTGAAGTGTGGTTGTACAAAAAAATGTCACATCTCTTTCCATGCACATTAGTTGTTTGTTTTAATGCCTTGGAGTAGAAATCAAATCGACAGGGATACAAACTTGAGAATGAAGTTATATGTTTGCTGAATTTTGTTTAATTTATCTATATATAGTGCTTTCTTGTGAATAGTTTGAAATTTCGATGCACTGTCGGATTTTTTTTGCCTTCCACTCGGTGACTCTGCATCTCATAGTGCTTTCTTATGAATAGTTTGAGAGGCAGGTTGTTATTGTACACATGCCTAGGTTGTTACATATGAGGCATCTGTGAAGCAGCTTTCTGAATGAGCGTAAACATCATGGAGGACTTCAAGAACACAAATGTTCCCAAGGCCTCAAATTCAGAGAGTTCATCAGATAAGGGCGATGTTAATGTTGGCGTGAAGTCAGCAGAAAACCTGATGGAACAAGTTGCATCTTGAGGCAGTAGCTGAACTTCACTGGTTGAGTTGCAGTGGTGTCTCTCCGTTTATCCAGATTACCTAATTGATTCTTCTTTGTCAATTGGATCCTTTTTCTGGAGGAGTTGCTCTTTTAACTTCAGTGTGGATAACTGAAGTAAATGATCGGCAGGACGGAAAGAGAATCGTGTGAACTGATTGTTAGCATTTTCATGTTCAATACCGAATGTATGGCACCATTCACTAGGCAATTCTCTGGGTAATAATGTGAGCTATCTTTCTATCAGTTTTGCAATTTTCACGAGAGCACTGATATGTTTTCTCTACAGGTTTAGGGGCTTAATTAACCTAGAATGATTCTTCGCCATGGAAACCATACCTCCATCTTGGCACTAAATTTCGGTGCCGGTCAAGAGAAAGTTCAAGCTTGCCAAGTGTAGCTTTCTTTGGTCTGATCTAATCATGGAGGAAATGTAGGAAAATTAGATGGATTATGGAAGGAGTAGCTACTACATTTCTGAGGTAGTGCCAAATGGTAAACTGCGCACATTCGTATATTGTCTGAATCTCCTTTTGGTGAGCAAGTGTCTTGAAAAACAGTGGAGGGCTTCCGGTTCCCGTGTCATTCTTTCCTTAACCATCTGTATCTCTTTTGTAGGGAGATGTCATAGAAGACAGTAAAACCTACTTCCTAATTTGCTCAACTCGTGTGTAAGTGTAACCTGCTGCACTTTTTGTCTCTGGGATTATAAAGGGGATTCAGACGGTTTCTTTTCCTTGGTTTCCGAATTGGGGCCATTTCTTGGACCATCTCTTTATAAATTTGGTAGTGTTGGGCAGAGCCCATTGTAGCTCATTCTGCAGATGGTAGGGGCACAGTCTTGGGAAGAGGATTTGTAACATCGTATCCGCGGCAAAAATAAAAATAAAAATTCTATGCATAGAAAAAAGGTTTTTGGATGGATTTTAGTTCGGACTATATTTTCTTCACCAAGGATACATTTCTTGGTATTTTCTACAAAATTTCATACTGGAGTAGATTGGGCACCGAACTTTAGAAACTTCAAAAAGAAAATCAACACACAACAATCAGTTTGGCGCGCCGTGCCTTCACAACATAATCAACGATGACCACAACTACAATGCTTTGAAGACAATGTACTGGCGCTACTCGGCCGCGTAAGAATAGAGCAGGACCAAGGATGAAGAGTTAGAAATACAGAAACAACAAAAAGCAAGTTTTCAGCAAGACAAATCAACACGAACAAGGATCCTCGAGAAAGTTTGTCTCCAGTTTCAAGATATCTTGCCGATCCGTCTAAAGCCAAGACATGCATCCAACTACTGAACATTTTTTTACACTCCAAACAAACCACCACAAACAAGAGCAAAACAACTAGCTTCGTGTCTCTATCACTACATCACATAGACAAATCCAGCCTGAGGATCAACATCTCTATGCGCCCAGTACCCACTATATTACTATGTACTATAAATCTTGAGTAAATAGCACTGGCGGTCTAAGAACTTGCACCGCGGGTGCACTTAAGTCACACTACTTGAAAACCGGAAAAACCCGTCGCAGAACTTGCGTTGCGGGTGCAATCAAGTCACAAGCACCAGCTGAACCGCGCCGTCGCCGGGTTTTTTCTGTTCTTTTGCACAAAAGGCCTTCCCAATATTGTGTGAGGGCCGTATTGCAAAGTTGCCAGATCTAAAACCGCATCGAACCCTATTTCCCAAATCGAAACGAAATCCCTAGCTCTCGTCCCCTCTCACACCTTCCGGCGACGCGGACAGATGGGCGGCGGCAGCGGGAGCTCGAGCGGTGGCGGCGTTCCTTCTGGCAGCAGTTGTTCCTCCTCCGTGGCCGGAAGTAGCCGTGGTGCCGCCATCATCGCGGCGGGCAGTATGGCAGGCGCGGGCGGCAGCGAGGAGAGCGTGGCGCTGGCGAGCCGCGCCGCCGCCGGCGTCGGCGATGGCAGGTCTTCGGCGACCGCCGTGGCATGGCCTCGCATCCGGGATTCGCGTATGTTTCCTCAAGAGGTGTGGCAGCGTGGCGAGCCGGAGATGCGGCCGGAGCGCGGGCGGGTTGTCATCGCTCGCACTGCTGGCATGGCGGCAATAGAGCGAGATTTCTATGGACGTGTCCTGTATGCCACCATCATTAGACAGCCGCGGAGCGTGGTGACGCCGGAGGCACTAGCGGCAGCGATGGAGTCTCACTGTGCTGTCCGACAGACGACAACTAAGGTGGAGGTCACTTGCCCACCATTCCATTTTTTTCATTCGCTTCGACTCGACAGATGATTGCACTCGTGTGGTGCACGCGTCGGAGCAGCTTCGTTGTTGTGGCAGCAGGATTTCTTTCCAGCGGTGGTCAAGCTTCTCGCGTGGCAAGCCGGGGAAGCTCGAGTACAAGACGTTGCTAAGTTTGGAGGGGCTGCTAGAGGAGGCTTGGGATGCACACACTGTCAACCTGGTTCTCGCCGGTGTCGACGGCGAGCTCATTGACATGCTCCCGGCCACCGACAAGTGGGTGTTGCCAGTCACCGCGTGGCTGCGCAACCCTTCTGGTGTGCCAAAGTTGCTCACCGTGTCTGTTCATGCACCTCCTACGGGGCCATGGAAGCCAGACTCCGACGACGAGAATGCACATTCACCACCGGCTCCAAATTCTCCCACAGAGCGTGCAACAGTAGATTTTCCAGTGATTGTGCATGTGAAAGAGGTCGTCGACCGTGGCCCATTGCTAACTGAAGGCTTGGCTGAACAATTTCTCCCTGATGAAGATGAAGACCTTACCCGCAAGCATACTTTCAGCACATGGCACGGCAAAATAGATGGCACTGGCCCTGGTCAATATGGCCAAGCTTAATATGTGTTGTCAGTTTGGTCATTGTAATTTGAACTAGCTTTGCTTGTACCCTGTTATGTCTGTTTCTGTCAGTTTCTATCAGTTTGGTTATTGTCAGAACCAGTTTGTAATGTTTGGATGATGAACCAGTCTATTTTCTGAACATCAGTGTTATAATGTTGTAATGTTAGCTATTGTGTTGTGTGTAAAACAATGTTCTGCAATTTGTTTATGCACTTTCTAGCAATGTTATTATTTCTTCACACACTGCCTCAAATCTTTGTTTATTATTTCTTTTCTTCCTAATTTGCACCCTGTTCTTTACTGCATACTGTGCTACTACTTTCCTAAGGAGCTCCACAGAATCAAAAACCATGCCCAGCTTGAATTGAGGGTTTTCCATGTCAACAACTGGGTTAAATGATTTAAACCTATAAATGGGTTTCTCCTTCTTTTTTTCTTCTTATACTCCTCATCATCAGAGTCACTTTTATGTTTTCTCTCCCAGTCATCCTCTTCTGGCAGCTGCAAATCATCTTCATACACATCATCTGTCCCAGGAACATGCCTGTACTCAGCACCAATACTTTTGCCTTTCTCAATCAAAGCATCATGCACAACAACATCTACATTCTTGTCATACTCCTCATCATGCACACCAGCTCGCCGCGCCAGTGGCGCCGCCTGTCTCCTCTCCCATCGGCGAAGAACACGAACAGGCAGGGAACAGAGGAAAGGGGGCTATGCGCCTTTTGCCCTGGATCCAGGGGTCTTTGTGCAAAAAAAACGTTGCAGTCCAGAGGCCTCACGTGCGCCGCGCGTGACTGAGAAACAGAAAAAACCGGGCGACGGCGCGGTTCGGCTGGTGCTTGTGACTTGATTGCACCCGCAACGCAAGTTCTGCGACGGGTTTTTCCGGTTTTCAAGTAGTGTGACTTAAGTGCACCCGCGGTGCAAGTTCTTAGACCGCCAGTGCTATTTACTCTATAAATCTTCTATGTATGTGCCAACTAGATGAACCATTTCCTGTATAAACTACTTTGCCACAATCTCCTACCTTTGTACCAACTTTGATGTACCATCCACTTGTATGAAGTAATTTACCACGATCAAACTTGGGACGACTTACCAAAAATTACAAAATAACTAAATAGCTGATTAGTCCATGTGGCGCGGCGTGCCGCCGCGCGCTACCCGCTAGTATGGTCTATGAACATATAGGAGTACTAAACAACCGAAGTCACCATGTGCAGAGCTAGACCTCATCTTTGGCCCAGAATTTCGAATCAAACTATAACGCTCACTAACCAGATGTTGAATCCATCCATTCTACAGGGAAATGCAGTGGCGTGCAATGTAAAGAAAGCTTAGAAATTTTGGTCAAGTAATCTGTGTAAAAAAAGTTGAAGAGAATTTAGAGGCATCCTGGTAACCATGGAGGTATTGACAAGTAATCTGTTCTCGGGTGTCGCCAACGGTGCCGAATAGAACTTACCGTTGGTCACATCTGAGGCAAAATGTTTGAATGTGTTTTTTGAGGAAATATGCTTGAGCATTTGGACTACAGAAAAATTGGCAAATCAAAGAGTATGTACTGGTGCTTGACCCTTTTCTTCATATACATGATTTCCCGACGGACGGACCCTTAAACATGAAATAAATGCAGATACATGCTTTAAACACACACAGATGTGATGCAACATGCCAAGTCAGGGGATTCTTGCCACCGACGCGTCAGGCATACCCGAGGGCAGCAAAATCACATTGAAGAACCGGCCGATGGTGACCAAGCACTAATAGAAAAAGGGTCAAACGTGAAGCACATTAGTGCCGTTTTGTATTAGAGTCGGCACAAATGTATACATTAGTGCCGGTTCCAACGGCTAGCCGGGCCGCTTTCATTAGTACCGGTTCGTGGCTAACCTTTAGCACCGGTTCGTGCCACGAACCGGTACTAATGAAGGTGGTGGCAGGATGTTGTCAGTCTGGGCCCCCTCCAGCACCTTTAGTACCGGTTCGTGCCACGAACCGGTACTATAGGTCCTCCTGCATATAAACCCTTCGTCCAGCTCGCTCTGTTCTTCCCCATTTTCCCTCTCCTCTCTTCTCTGTTCCTCCTCTTCCCCTCGAGCTCATCACACATTTTGCCCAAAATTTGTCAAGATTTGAAGGCCCCCATCCATTCAAGTGATCACAAAGGTTAGCAACTTTGTCCTTTCATCTCTCATTGCTAGATTAGCTCTTGCAATGCTTTATATAGTTATTAATTTGTGAGTTTAGTAATTTGGGAGGAAATATATATGTGCTAGTATTTGATTTATATGCAATTTGAGGTCAAAAATAACACTTAGTTTGCATATGTAGATGTGGTTTACTTAGTGCGTTCTAAATCTCCGTCGTAACCACCGTCGATCGCCCGCACCGTCCCGTAGCCGGCACCACCTTGTGGTGAGCCTCTTGTTCATGAAATTTTATATAAAAAATTGATGTTTGTGTGATTCGGATATATAGTTACTCGTGTAATTATCTTACCCGTACGTTGTTTGTTATACATAGTGCCATGGTTTTGATATCCGTCCACGTCAGCCCTCGTCCTTGTTATGATTCGGATGTGGTATATTCTTTTTTAAAATTATTTGTTGCATTTCGTGTTTATGACAAATTATGCCCATCAAGTTGACATAGATATTTTTATCTAGCTGTAGTGATCCTTTTGATCAATCATTACCTGTAATTATCCTCACTATATTCTTTTCTGTGGTATTATGCAGGATGAAGATGTATGAAATGAGAAAAGGTGGACGCTTTGGCATTGGGTTCATTGACCCAAACACCGTTAATGAATACACATGGAAGATAAATCAACGTCAGCAAAAGAACGTAGAGGACAGCATGCTAGAGTTCTTGAAGCGCCTCAAATACAATGAAGATATACTACTTCCTTACAACTTCCAGTGAGTCACACTGTCTTGTACTACAAATTCTCTGTTTTTGCCTACTAGCTAGCTACATGTTTTTGCTTACATATGCCCGCTTAATTAAGACATGCAAACGCGTGTGCATGCAGATTTCACTGGGTCTTGTGTATCATTAAAGTTGACGCCGGAACAGTTGAAGTACTGGACTCACTAATCTCAGAAAAAACTGACTATAACATCTTGTTTGGGATAGTCAACAGGTAATTTCAATCATTATTAATTATATATCTCGGCCTATTTAGTTCGTCATTTCATGATATAAACTATTTAATAACCCCTTTATTCATTTTCTTTGTCGGCGGGCAGGGCTTGGGCAAGGTTCATCAGCGTCACGCCCGGCGAATGGAAAGAAAAGCTTAAATGGTTTCGACCCAAGGTAAGTAATTAAGTAGTACTAGCTAGCTAGCTAGCTGCCATCTCTTTAATTATCATGCTTGATTAATTTTTATCTAATCAAATTCCATTCTCGTAAAGGCCCTGAAGCAGGCGCAGGGGACTGATCTGTGTGCATTCTGCGTTTGCGAGAACATTCGCATGATGGCGTCCGAAAGGAGCAGATCTCAAAGACAGGAATGGGTACGCTTGTCAAAACACTATTCACAATTTTTACACCATTATCGATATCTAGTCACACAACTAATACACATGCATATTGATCTTCTTCTTAACAGTTCAAAGAGGTGCGAGAGAAGCTCCTAGAAACGGAGCGCGTAGAAGCACTTCAAGAGGAAATAGTGGGATTTTTGCTTGACCAAGTCATAAATTCGAAGGGAGAATTCTATTACCCGCTACCGCCTCCATGAAAACCACTTCCAATTGTCAAAACACTATTCACAATTTTTACACCATTATCGATATCTAGTCACACAACTAATACACATGCATATTGATCTCCTTCTTAACAGTTCAAAGAGGTGCGAGAGAAGCTCCTAGAAACGGAGCGCGTAGAAGCACTTCAAGAGGAAATAGTGGGATTTTTGCTTGACCAAGTCATAAATCCGAAGGGAGAATTCTATTACCCGCTACCGCCCCATGAAAACCACTTCCAATTGTCATCGTGCTCCGAAGGCACCAATTAGGCTAATGCCACTGGCTCCGAAGGCAACATACATATGTAAGAGAAATTGTATATAACTATACATGTGTGTATGTGTGAATTAATTAATATGGTGGTTTGTGAGACATTGATGATATATATACACACACGGTAGCGCTAAAGTAAGCCCGAGCGTAGAATCGTTAATCGTGCGCTCCGGCCAGGCTAAGCGGATCAGACATCCGCACGCGCCGCTGCCAAATTAACCAACCGAGAAACCTGTCACCGCTTGATCGTAAAAAGGATGAATACCATCGTAACAACCATATAATTATTACGTGACTGCATTGACCACCCCGCCCCTCCTTCTTTAGTCTACACGCTCGTAATTGTTTGCGAAATATAGTAAAAGCACTACAGAATATAGTAACACATTTACCCAAGCCAGGCTATCCATCCCCGCCCCACAACACCACATGCTAATGATAGTAAACATCGACATGTATGGTAATGGTATTGTTTGGCTTATCGGATGGCATGCACCGCCCAACCGCCTAATTAACCATGGTAATGAATGTTTAGATATATGGTAACAAAACTACAACCATTACGGGGTGTCTTGCTTTTAGTCAATGCTGGGAACTAGTAAACATACATCGCTAGCCCCTCTAGTAATTGGTTTATGGTGGTAATGCAATTACCATGAACTAGTATAGTGGTTACCTAAGAGCTTCTTCTTAGGGTATTTCATTCGAAGTCTGGTATATGTCAAGTCTTAATTCTAGTAAGGTATTTCCACTGAATTGTCATGTACGGCCGGTCTTGATTGTAGTAAGATTATGCATACTTCACAAACAATTGTTAATCTAGTAGGCATTTAATCAAGTAATGGGAGTATTTAATTTGGTCATATATAGAGTGATAGTTATGGCAATCTAGTAATCATTACTATGTTTCCTTCACTAATTATGAAACTTCGTTACTACATTCTATAAACACATTACTACGTGCAAATTGCCCTAATCATGCATAGCCACAAGGAGAGGCGGTAATGAGCAAGATCTATTACTATGTTCCATTAGAGTTTTACGATGGATTCCACACGGTCACGGAAGCGCACGAAACATCAGGGTTGCTATGTTCCATTAGCATTTTAGACATTATTCTGCTAACAGTAAGCTTATTCTGCTAACACTCGTCGCACCACGCCGCACACTCTAAAACACAGCACCCCCACCCCTCCCCAAAGGCAACCCACGGTCAACCACTGCTCCCGCGGGCACCCCTACCCCGAGCCAACCCACCGCCCCCACCCCCGCGGCGCCGGGAGTGCCCAACCACTGGATCCGGCGGGATTCTTCCCCCCGTGCACGCCCCACCTCCGGTGCGGCGCGGCGCACCAATCCCCGAGCCGCCCAGCGCCCTGGCCGCCGCGCCCCGGGAACGGATCGGCAACCCTCGCCGGCCTGCTCCCCTCAGCCACGGCCACCCTCTTCCCGCGGCACCTCGGCTGCATGCCGCCCCACTCCACCCGTGCCGGACCCGCTGCAGCACCTCCACCCCACTGTCCCGCCCCGGATCGAGCGAGGATCCACAGCTCGGTGCCTCAAAAATTGCCATCGGGGTTGCTCTGGATCTTGGATTCCGGCGTGCCAGCAGCTCCCCACCGTCGCCCGTTTGGTGGAGGTGGCCTCCACCATCCAGCTCCTGCTTCGCCGGTTTCCCGTGCGGGCGACACTGTCCAATCCCCCGATGACCACCAGATCCGCTAGGATCCATGCCGCCGTGAAGTTTTCCTGGGTGCTCACCCACACCGTCCATTCACAGGGGAGAAGGATGAGGAGCTCCAATACTGGCCCCTCTGCCATTCACGGGGTGAAGCTCTCCCAAGAAGTTTGGGGCATGTGCGCGTGCAGGACGGCAGGCACATCGATGCAGTCCGCCGGCGTCCCCGCAGTCTGTCCGGCTAGAGCATGCAGTGCCCGCACGTCGGTGCAGTCCATCGGCATGCGTGCAGTCGGGTTTGTTTGCAGGATTTTTCTGCTATTTCCAGGTGCTCCCACGACTTACTGAATGCTCATACTAATCCCTGAGCTGCTTCAACGGCTTAAAATCATGTCCATCCCTTCCTACTCTAGCTTGGTCTCCCTTAAACTTTTAGTTTTTGTAAAACTTTAGTGGTCGTGCGTGCAGTTCAGTGGCCGGATTTCCGCTGCGATCGTGTGCAGGGCATGCAGTTTGATCGGTGGGTCGATGGATGTTTTATTTGCTGAATATTTTGGTTGTGCAGTGCGATGCATAGGTGTATGAGTTCTGATGTGAAAAGTTTGGGAAAAGGCAGCTCACTAGCTTGGTTCGTGCAGCCCAGACTATCAACGACCATTCGGCTTGACAGTACTGCACAGTTCATGCCCCGTCTTCGTTCCAGCAGTCCCTAGATATTGACAAGAAGTACACTGCAGTTGTTTTGTTTGTAGGATGGTTAGACAAAAAAGGTTATGGAATTCACCAGCCTTGGCAAATTCAGCTCAGCTTGCACGTATTTGTAAAAAAGAAACAAAAATTTAACATTTAGTTTTTTAAATGAAATCCATTTAGACGTGTAACATTCAAACACAGTACACTCGCATCAGTAATTAAGTTTGGACGTGTTCATAAAAAACTACTTCAAAAATGACAAAAACGCATCCGGTGTTTCAGGATCAGTCAACTTCATCGGCAACTGCAGTGCGCTCGGCCGTCGGATGCAGCTCATGTGGAGGTATCTGTGTGTTACCGAACCAGTCAACTTCATCGGCCACTGCAGTGCACTTGGCCGTCGGATGTAGCTCATGTGGAGGTATCTGTGTGTTTCCGAATCAGTCAACTTCACCGGCCACTGCAGTGCAATTGACCGTTGAATGCAGCTCATGTGGTGTCTGACTAAAAAATACATAACAAAACTCAAGACAAAAGAAAATCATGTAGCTCACTTGACTGTATGATGCAGTGTGGTTTTCTGTCTGATGCAGTGCGCTCATCTGTCTGATGCAGTTCCTTCGTCGATTTGGGTATCGCGAAAAACAGAATATCTGCTTTTTGATAAAATCAAAATTACTCCTAAATCGTAAGAAATCAGAGAGAGTGCTCTACATGAAAAAGTTGCGCCTCATCGATATCTTTTCAATGGCGTATAATTTGAATCATTCGACCAGCAGTTTGTAAATATTTAACGAAAAACGGCCGCTGCCTCTCGTCGTCAGCCGCACGATTTTCAAAATTAACTAAAAACCGTAAAGAATCTTAGAAACATTTCAACATATGAAAGTTGCGCCTCGTCCGTAGCTTTCCAACGGCGTATCACACGCCTTGTTTCGACAAACAGTTAGAAAACTGGAGCGATAACAGTACCGAAAATTTAAAAAATTTGAAAAACAGAATTCCGCGTTTTAGTAAATTTGAAACTGCTCTAAAACCGTAACGAATTAGGGAAAATAATAGATATGAAAAAGATGCGCCTCAACGATATCTTTCCAACGGTGTATCATTTGCTTCGTTCCGACAAGCGGTTTAGAAGAAATCGCGAAAAAACACTCGCTGCCACTCGTCGTGGGCCGCACCATTTTCAAAACTGTTCTTAAACCGTGTTGAATCTCGAAAAGTGTTAAACATGTCGAAGTTGCGCCTAATCCATAGCTTTTCAACGGTATATTACACGCCTCATTCCGATAAACGGTTAAAAAATTAGAGCGAAAACAGTACTGAAAAAGTAACACGTGCAGTTTTTTTCGACGGAAAGTTCACTAGTCTATATTGCGGTGCTCGTCATCAAGAAGATGCAGTGCACTTGCGTTCAGCGTGCAGTGCGGAAGTGGTGTGCAGAATAGTTATTCTGCTAATATTACCAGAATAGACCGTATATATATATATATATATATATATATATATATATATATATATATATATATATAGTAACGCTAAACTAAGCGTGAGTGTAGAATAGCTTATTCTACACCCCAGTAATGGTACATACAAAATATAGTAACGCACTATGTAAAATATAGTAATTTTTGTAAAAATGTAGTAAATTCCAAACTTCGGTGATAAAAATTTTATTTTCCGAATTACTACATTTCGTACACCGTTTTACTAGATTTTGTATATAGCGTTACTAGGGGGTGTAGAATAAGCTATTCTACACTCACGCTTAGAATAGCGTTACCCTATATATATATATATATATATATATATATATATATATATATATATATATATATGTGTGTGTGTGTGTGTGTGTGTGTGTGTGTAGTATCGTAAAATACCAGCAAACGAAAAAGAATTAAAATGGACCGTCTGTATATAAGAGTCTTTGCCGTCTGTGTTTTTTTACAGACGGCAAAGTAATAATTTGCCGTCAACCGCTGTCGGCAAAATTTGTCTTTGCCGTCTAGCCCGACGAAATGCTAACGGCAAAGAACAGTACTGACGGCAAATCTCTTGTTTCCCGTAGTACCGGTTGGTCTTATCAACCGGTACTAAAGGGCTCCAGGCTCCCGGAGCTGGCTCGTGCCACGTGGTTGCCCTTTAGCACCGGTTCGTGCTGAACCGGTACTAAAGGGGGGGGAGGCCTTTAGTGACCACAATTTAGTGCCGGTTATGCAACCGGCACTACAGGGCCTTACGAACCGGTGTTATTGCCCGGTTCTGCACTAGTGAAGAATAGAAGAGACGACAGCACCATCAGGAAATGTGCAAAACAGGAAAACCAAATTAAGAGAGAAGCATAGTACAGGAGGAGCAAAGGAACCCAACGGCCTTTTCATCACTCCAGCTTTGCTTGCAATTAGTCTCTCTAAGAATTAAAGCAGCCAGCACACGTGATTATATAAGCATTAATTGGTGGAAACTGGCGAGCGTTCCTTCAGTTTTTAATCCTCACAGCACAACTGCCGCACCATATATAGTTTTTCGACCAGTCTAGTACATTTACTCATGTCACCATGTGTAAGTAAAGTCTATGAACATGGGAGTATGACCGGAGTACTAAATAAAGAACTCAAGTCACCATGTGTAGAGCTTAATTAGACCTCGTCCTTAGATGGCTCGGTGAAGCTTTTTTTGCTGTCCTGGAGAAGATGTGCTCCGCCAGTTCAGCTGATTGATTATGGCGCACGTGTGCTTCTGTAGTTCTCTGTAGAATGGATAGATTCAGCATCTGGTTAGCGTACGTTTTTAATTTTGTTGAGAACTCCGGGACACTGTATGAAACAGAACGACAGATGTACACTGCGTGCAGTGTGAAGAACGCTTAAATAGTAGACTGCATTTAGATAGTAGAGCTTGGTGGAGCACTTACGATGTTTTTGATGTGGGCAAGCCTGGTTCACACAACAGCCTCAGTTTACTGCTGTCCACATTATGTACCATCTGGGGACCGGTGAGTTGCTGTATACACGGTGGCAAAGACTTAATGATGCTCTCGTATCCATAACCTTAACCTCTTGTAATGACTTACATGTGGCAAAGACTCCGGAAGGCACTTTAGTTTACGGCAGAATGTGAGGTCGGGTGTTTGAAGGTTTTTGAGGCTTCTCTTCTAATGATTTTCCGGATTCGAAGGCCTTCCGGAAGGCACTTTAGTTTAGGGCAGAATGTGAGGTCGAGTGTTTGAAGGTTTTTTAGGCTTCGAAGGCTCTCCGGAAGGGACTCTAGTTGAAGGCACCATGTGAGGTCCAGTTCTTGAAGGTTTTGTAGGCTTCCAAGGCTCTCTGGAAGGGACTCTAGTTTAGTGTCCCATGATAGGTTGAGTGTTCGAAGCTTTTTGAGGCCTCCAAGGCTCTCCGGAAAGGACTCTAGTTTATTGCATGCTGAGAGGACGAGTGTTTGAAGGTTTTCGAGGCTTCCAAGGCTCTCCGGAAGGGATTTCAGTGACATGCAGCGTGAGAGCTCGAGTGTTTGAAGGTTTTTGAGGCTTTCAAGGCTCTCTGGAAGGGACTCTAGTTTCTCACACTGAAAGAGTTTGAGTGTTTGAAGGTTTTTGAGGCTTCCAAGGCTCTCTGGAAGGGACTCTAGTTTCTCGCACTGAAAGAGTTTGAGTGTTTGAAGGTTTTTTAGGCTTCCAAGGCTCTCTGGAAGGGACTCTAGTTTATGGCAGGCTGAGAGGTCGAGTGTTGGAAGGTTTTTGAGGCTTCCAAGGCTCTCTGGAAGGGACTCTAGATTCACGCAGAATGAGAGGTTGAGTGTCTGAAGGTTTTTGAGGCTTCCAAGGCTCTCTGGAAGGGACTCTAGTTTCTCGCACCATGAGAGGTCTAGTGTTTGCAGGTTTCTGAGGCTTCCAAGGCTCTCTGGAAGGGATTCTAGTTTAAAGCAGTATGAGAGGTTGAGTGTTTGAAGAGTTTTGAGGCTTCCAAGGCTCTTTGGAAGGGACTTTAATTTCTCGCAATTTGAGAGGTCTAGCTTTGGAAGTTTTTTGAGGCCTCCAAGGCTCTCTGGAAGGGACTCTAGTTTCTCGCACCGGAAGAGGTTTAGTGTTTGAAGGTTTTTGAGGCCTCCAAGGCTCTCTGGAAGGGACTCTAGTTTCTCGCACCGGAAGAGGTTTAGTGTTTGAAGGTTTTTGAGGCTTTCAAGGCTCTCTGGAAGGGACTCTAGTTTAAAGCAGTTTGAGAGGTTGAGTGTTTGAAGGTTTTCGAGGCTTCCAAGGCTCTCCGGAAGAGATCCTAATTTCTTGCAGCCTGAGAGGTCGAGTGTTGGAAGGTTTTTGAGGCTTCCAAGGCTCTCCGGAAGGGACTCTAGCTTATTACACCCTGAGAGGTCAAGTGTTTGAAGGGTTTTGAGGCTTCCAAGGTTCTTCGGAAGGGACACTAGTTTACAACAGCTTGACAGGTCGAGCGTTTGAAGGTTTTTGAGGCTTCCAATGCTCTCTGGAAGGCACTTTAGTTCAAAGCAGCACGAGAGGTCTAGTATTTGAAGGTTTTGCAGGTTTCCAAGGCTCTCTGGAATGGACTCGAGTTTCTCACACCATGAGAGGTCTAGTGTTTGAATGTTTTTTAGGCTTCCCAGAGTCTCTGGTATGACTTTGACACTAGTACAATAAGATAAGTTAAGATGCGCCAGTCTCACAAGTTTGCTAACCAAGCTTGGTATTGCTGATATTTCACGTGATCCATTGAGATTCAGGTAATGTAATTTGGAGAGCCGAGTGATGCTATCGGGAAATTGCCGATCTTGTAGCTTTGGAGCAATAAGAACCTCCAGTTGCTTCAGTTGTCCTTGAGCGCTTGGAAACTCTATGATGGAGCATCCAGATAGATCCAAGACTCGCAAGCACTTTGGAAATGAAAATGCACCGCCATGGAATTCACAATCCGAAAAATGCATCGCCCTTAACTTGGGTGGGAAAATAGTTGACGCCTTCCTCACCTTGCTGTAATCTGAAATATTGCAATTTGCGAGAGATGCATAGATGCGGTATTCTTTTTTTGTAGCATCGCTCACTATTTCAGCATCAAAGACAACCAACTCTTCGGTAATGACTGATCTTGCAAGATCATGAACTAGATCGTGCATGGTGAACATTGTTTTTCCAAATTTCTGAAAGAAAATAAAATAGGATTAGTTCCACCAGAAAAATTGTAAGAGAATAATATTCTTTATATAAATGATGTGGCATGATCCTATTGGAGAAAGATTAATATGTTCAACTTGGTAGGCCGTAAATTTGTCTTCGTTTGCACTTCCTCTTGACGCGATCATAGCGGCCAAACTGACCATGCCATCAAAATAAATAAATAAACTACATCCCACCTAAGCTCGGCTTAACGGGCTTAAAGCAAGTCTAGGCGTCTTCCTAAATTTCTCAACCTAAATGCACTTTTAGGTAGAGCACAAAAAGTGCATCTCCTCTAGCAATTTAACTATAACGCTCTATCTATATTTATTTTGCTTGTATCTCTCTTCATGTTTCGTCGAGCAACTTGTACGAAGAATTTGGTTGAGCACCTCATGTGCGATGAACTCAACGGCAGAAAGAGCTGCTATAGATGTCAACAGAGCTAGGCAGAAAGGTCCGGGAGGTTGGCATGGAGGTCCTCCTAGCAGAGGTAGAGCCACGGCGGCCGCGTGGGTGCGCATGACGGCGTGCTTTTCGTCGTTGGTCACCTCCACGACGAGGGCACGACAGGGAGGTGGAGGAGCTTTGTGGTGGTGGTCGGGGAGGGGGGGGGGTCAATGTGGTGGGCGCAAACCATGCGATGGTGCGGACAGTGGCGGAGGGCACGTAGGGGCCGGAGCGAAGGGTGACGGCCAACGAAGGTGAGGCTGGTGGTAGGGGGAGGTTGGCGGCAGCCGGAGACGAGCGGGGCTGCCTATTGAGTCATCTACCACAGAAACAGAGTCTCGTGATGATCCTGGTACAAAAGGTTCGTCAGGCCTGCATTCAGAGACTTCCGCCTCAGACACATATCCATAAAGAAATTCTCTCGCTTTCTAGATGTACCCTTCTTCACACCCCCCACGGAGGTTAGAGATTTCCCGTTATCAAAATTGTCTAGGCAGGACTATTTTTAGAATGCTCAGAGCCAACCAAACAGTTTGCTACGTCCCTCGAGAAAATCAAAACTTCATTGGAAATTCAGGACCAACTTAGGAAGGCACGGACTCATATCTTGTAAGGTCGAAGTCCACACATAAGAAAATATATGACTTCCTGAGATTCAAAGAAAAAGGTTTGAAGGTTGATCTCTGGGATCCGTGATAGTTCAGAACCAGCAAAGGGAGGCCGAAAAGCCGCACAAAGGTTTCTGCATGCATTAGTTGGCCTCAGTGGCGGAGCCAGCGCCCGGCCACCCCGGGCACTTGCCCGGGCTCGCTGGCCACGGGACAGCGTACACACCTGATAAACAATGGGGCAAAATCTGCTATGCATCGTCGTTTGCCCGGGCAGAAGTGTATGATACGTGATAAATAAATGGGCTCCTTTTTTCTTTTTGAGCAGAACACAACAATGGGCTCCTACCAAGCATTGTCATGGGCTAATTAACTAGGCCTATCAAGTGGAGTCAACGTAATGTTCGTCAGTCATGGGCTGCGATCCCCTTCTTCCAAAACGAGCAGTCACAACCCTGTTCGGCACGACGCCACCACTTCGGTTGTTCGTTTCTACCCCTAAAAGAAAACGGAAATGTTAACGTCCACATGTGTGGGCGTTTGCACATCGCCCACACGCCTCCATCACCACTCATTTTGCCACGTATGAATAGATGACATCAGCAGAATTTTTTTTGGTTTTCGGCTTAAAAATGTTGTATCTCCTAAATAAAAAAGCGAACTAAAAATCCGTTTTCACCATTAAATCCGTCTCGACGAGATCTTCAAAACTAGACCCCATGTTGATATGTTTCGACGAATTTTTTTTTGCCAAAAGTTGCCACGATGTTTACACTGCAGTTGCCAAAGGGCTTAAACTAAAGTTGCCATGTGGCAATTTTAGTTTGTAGATCATGGCAATTTTAGTATTTTGATGATGGCAACTCCAGTACTTTGACCATGGAAATTATTTTTTGTATGAACCATGGCAATTTTACATGCATGTATCATGGCAATTTTAGTTTATGGTTCATGGCAAGTCTAGTTTCTTAATTCCCCGTTTTATAAATGTCAAAATTTACTTTTAGATGTAGAAGAAAATAGCTTAAACATATCATGACAACTTCAGTGTAAACATCATGGCAATTCATATGCAATAGACATGGCAACTTTTAATCCAATTTTTTTTCATCAAAACATATCAACATGGGATCTAGTTTCGAAGATCTCATCGCGAGGGATTTAATGGTGAAAACGGATTTTCAATCGAATTTTTCGTTTAAGAGATAAAACATTTTAAAAACTAAAAATGCAAAAAGATTCCTACATGCATGCATGCGATGACGTGACAATCTGTTTACATTAAAGACGTGTGGTGTGTCTCCCTTCCTGCCACACGTGTGGCAGTTAGCGCGACCCGAAAACGGAAAAATAAGCTGGACCATGGAGTCGAACCGGTGGCGAACGAATCCGGAGGCCGCCCTAGGCGCACGGCCGGTGGCGGGTGAAGCGGATCCATCTATAGGAAATGCTTATATCCTCCTCGTCCAGTGCCTTTCTCGTCTTTCTCGTGATTAGGTAAGATTTCTAACTAATTTGAAGATTGATAGATTAGGGCTAAATTTTGAGTTTAGGTGGTGGGGCACATTTGCCTCGTGCTTTTCTTAAGCACATATGTCCGTCTCTTTTCTTACACAAACTCTCTATTTTGAATATTTTCACAAATCACAACACTTAATTTATGTGCCTTCTAGGTTGTTTGGATGGTAATTTTGATTGATATAGTTATACAAGTAACATGGTAAGTTTAGTTCTATACATGGCCTTGTTTTATGACTTATGTTGTCACATGACAATATCAGGTAGCTCCTAGGACGGTTTGGCGAGAGCCTTCTCCAGGACACTTGGGAAAGGGCGACATATGGCGCGACCTGGGCAGTCCTTTGCCGAAAGATGTTTGTCAATTTTCGTTGAGGGGGTACTCGGCAAACCTACAAACTTTTTCCAAAGGCAGCACTCGGCAAACGTCAAGGACACGTTGACTCCAATAGAACCATCTTCACCTAGTATCGTGTGGCTTTGCTGAAGATGGCACTTGGCAAACATCGAGGACATGAGTTGTCCTTTCTTTGCCTAGTATGGCATGGAAGATACTCGGCAAACACAACATATGCCATGTGGCAAGCGCCGTATCTGTCGACTAGCCCGTTAGCCTACTTTATTTTAGCGAGTAGCTCATGTTGACCCTCAGTAAAGTCTTTGTCAAGTATCTGAGTGAAGGAAATCGATGAAGCTCTCTTTGCTAAAAGTGGGTATTCCAAGTAGGGTTTGTCGAGTGTCGCACTCGACAAACTAGTTGTTGAGCTAATATCGGCCTTCACCGAGTACTTTGGTACTCCCTCTGTTCCTAAATATAAGTCTTTCTAGAGATTCCAATACGGACTACATACGGAGCAAAATGAGTGGATCTACACTCTAAAATATGTCTATATACATCCGTATGTAGTCCATATTGAAATCTCTAAAAAGACTTATATTTAGGAACGGAGGGAGTACTTGGCAAAGAACCGGCTTCTAGTAGTGTATAAAACTGAATATTGATATATCAGATACTAGCTCACATTAAAATTATATTTGCATGACTACTATGTTCATATTTTCACTTAATTATTTTGTGTATTCGTGTTTCCGAAGTTTGGGGCAATTTTATATGTTGTATTTGTATATCAGAATATTCGATATTAATTTTCAGATTAGACACTTAGGCTCAAGTTTGCCTGGGCTTCAAAACATTTCTGGCTCCGCCACTGGTTGGCCTTTCCCATGCAATCTTTTAGGCAGAGTGATGCACTCTACCTACTTATTTGGTGGTAGGTGGAGGAAAGGGGAATTTAGGTAGATTGCCTAAAAAATTATGAATAGGTAGAGTCTTCCAGCACCTGCCTCTTGCGAAATCTACAGGCTCCTATACCAGAATGAAGACCTTGGTGAAGACAGGTGGTTTGTTGCTTGGTCCATTGTGGCGCAATCAAAGAGGCAGCACACAGAATGAGGATTATGATGACAGCGCGGTAGTGGTCACAACTCACAAGATGAGAGAGGAAGATAGAAAAAGGTAGTGATAACGTAAAAATATTATTCCCACCAATGTTAAGCTGGCTTGGTGGTCAGAATTGATTTGTCTTGCCACCTCCTCCCACCTCAATGGCGAAAGTGGTTGTGGTGCAAATGCAGATGTGTTTAGAGAACTGGGAAACTGAAATACAAATTCCCTTGGAGAGCAAGGGCAAGGGATTTACTAAGGGAATGGCATAACTTTAGGGTGCTCCAATGCAATTTACTGACACGTATTCAGGACTCTTTAATTAAGTTCTTCCATCTTGTATGTGTTCTTTTTGGGAAAATTATTGTTCAACCAAATATGTACTCCCTCCGTTTCATCTATATTGATTCGATGAGCCAAAGAAAATACAAAACTATGCATTAATTGTATGTGTAGTGATCCAAATGGCTGGCTTTTGACGAGGGTAAACCACGGCAGGATGGACGAAGGAGTTACTTTTTTTTCTTGCAGATATAGGTTCCCCACATTTTGGCTATTTTTAGAGCATAGTGCGTGGAGTATAATTTGATGCATGCACCAATATCTTGAGTGCTTTACTTCTCACGAAGGGCAAAACATATGCATTGATTAATGTACCAAACTGTCAACATATATAACATGCATGTATACTTTTGCACGGTAACTATTGCATGCCATTTGATAATGAGTAAAAAAGAATACATTTTATTCTATATTGTACAGGTATGCCGTAGTAACTCACCTCAGCAAATTTTGAATGATGAAGGAAAGACATCCCCAGGAATTGTGTAACATACTTCTCGCCAAGTTGTCTGGCCGAAAAGTTATTAGATGGCTCGATGAAACCCAGAGCAATCCATTGATGGATAAGATCATCTTTACTTATATTGTGACCTTTAGGAAAGATGCCACAATAGGCAAAGCATAACCTCAAATATGGTGGCAAAGTATTGTAACTTAACTTCAAGGATGGTAACACTGTACTATCAGAAAACGGTTCATCCCAAATATCACTATTGCACATTGCTTTCCAGTCACTAAGATCCATTCCAAATAGCAAGAATCCAAGTGCTTGAGCTGCTAATGGCAAACCTCCACATTTCTTTGCAATCTTCTGTCCAATTGGTTTAACTTGCTCTTTATCAGCTCTAGATTCAAAGCCACTATTTTGCTTGATTATTCTCCAGCACATGTCATTGTCCAAGAGATCTAACATGTATGGTTCAACAGTACAAATTTTTCTTGCAATGTCTATGCTGCGTGTTGTAACTAGGACTTTCATCTTGGAACTTACATTCAACATAAGCTTGAGTTGATCCAGTTGGAAGTAATCTGTCTCCCATAGGTCATCTAAAACAATTAAAGTTTTTTTTATCTCGAAGTAGATCTTTAAGGTGTTGGTCTATCAACTGCCTTGTATCTAGATTCTGGCTTCCTTTCCCCAGTACTTGAGAAATTATGGAGTTCCCAATTTTTTTCAAGTCAAACACCTGGGATACATAGACCCATATCCGATGATTATAATCTTTGAATTGATCATCATTGAAGGCCAGTTGTGCTAAAGTTGTCTTTCCTATGCCTCCAAGCCCACAAATAGGAAGAATTGTGCTATCTTCTTTGTTGTTGTTGCTTGATAACAAAGAAAGAACATTCATCCTGTCTTTGTCTCTCCCTATGATGAGTGATTCAACCACATTTGATGTTGTTTCCCGTGGGTCAGGAAACTGCCGTACATTAATTAGGCTGGAGTTATCATGTGTGAATTTGAAACTCTCATGATCCTCTCTGATCTTCCTCAGCTGACCCCTCATCTTCTTCATCTTATAAGCCATGGTAATCTTGGGTGCAATAGCAAAACAGTCCAGCTTCCCAATCATCTATGAAAGAATTTTAACAAGTGATTTTATATAATATAAAATCTGGGAGCAACAAGTTACACTTGCCATTAATAAGATGTACTATTTTCGATCCCTCTACCGGGTAATTACATATTGCATGTATATATAAACTGTAAAACATAGCTTCCCTTGTAGTACAATTGTTTTATTCTTATACACCTAGTTTCACGGCCAGGATTTGTACACCATATTTAAGTAGGCTAAATCCCTCTTGTACACCCATCGTTCTTCATTTTTTTTAGAAGGTCAGCAACAAATTTCAAGCTTTAAACATTGCAATTAACTAGTGCACCAGTTGCTTATATTCGAAAGAACTTTGAGATGAACATGGTTTTATGGACAATAATATAATAAATAGTCAAATTATTTAACAAAAGCAACAAACTCCATACTAGGAATATGAAAGAAAAAACTGATTGATAGAAGAAATGGCATATACCTTTCTGGAGGCTGGTTCACTGTCAGCTTGGAACTCATCAAGCATGTAAGAGATGTCGTAGGCAGTGTTCTTCAGCCGCTTGAGCCACAACCCCACCAACTCCTCCGTGACAGACCGCCTCTCAGCATCCTTGAGCGCCGCCTCCATGTACTGCAATGTGTCCTTCAAGTCCTTGAGGTCGTCCTTGAAGTTGCACAGCATCGTGACCTCATCCCCAATGGCAGAACCCAGCTTATTGCCCACCGCTGAGACCACAGCTGAGGCGAGCAAACCGGCTACATGCGCCATGTTGTTCGTCTTCACCGTACCTTTTCTCTTTCAAGTTGTATGCCAATTGGAGGTGCGAACACAGCCTGAGTACCAGAAATGGAGCAGTTACCAACTCATGCATGGTCATAGGTTATGTATGAGTGTATGACCCCATGCTCCACCGAGATGGAAAGGGATCATCTACCTTGCTTAATTGTGGTAATGCACGCAGCACAGCACACGTTAGCTTTAGCTTTACCAGCAGGCAAGGGTCAAGAAAATAATCTCAAGTCTTTCTCGCTGTAAAGGGAAAAGGAAATTCAGGAGCCAGAGAGAAGAAAAGAATGTGAACTCCCACTGAGAAAGAAAGGAATTGAGAAGAATCCTAGTCCCGGATGCATGCTTTGGTCTGTATATAGCTTTTGAGCTCATTGAAGACTTGCTAATTCTTTTGTTCTAGAGTTCACTGATGGACCATCTAACAGAAATACTATATGGATTGCACAGTTGCCCTCATCCCCCCCCCCAAAAAACATACAGTTTACAATACAGATAGCAGGATCACAAACAAAAGAGAGAATCAGAAGATTTGTAGGATTACTTCCAGTGAACCCACCTTGTTTGTATCTGCAGTCAGGCTGCTTGACCAAATTTAGCAATATGCTTGGCAACTTGGTTAATTATCAATATCCTGCAAAAAAATATTGCATCAGGATATAAAAAAAAGCTGGGAACAAAAAGAGAGAACACAGATTATGATATTCGTGCTTGCTTGTTTGATTGAAAAACATTCTGAAGGGCGGTAAGAATCAGAAATGGCAGAAGGGGAGGAAGCTCTCAATTATTACAAAATTAGGCAACAGCACATATATAGATATTTAGAGAAGCCATGGGTGTAGGGAGCCTGTTGTAACTGCCGCCGTTCATCAGGTTTCGTCGACAACGCCTATGCCTAGCCACCAGCCATCGCAGAAGCACCGTCTGTCAGTTCTTGAGGAGATGATGCCGAGCCACCGGATCCGGCACCCCCTGATGCAAGGGGACAGAGGAATGCTCCACCTCGGGGTCATTTCACACCTCTCCCATTGGCCATTTCGCACGCTGCGACCACTCTGAAATATAAGGAAGGCTGAACCCCGAAGCACACAAATATATAAGAAAAATTGTTTATCTACAGTCAATAGGTCCAAATTTGGGGTGCACTGTTGCTATTTGCAAATCTGCCACGTCTTCATCTATATAATCTACATAATAAATTCATCAAACACTTCATGGGATGAAATCAGAAGTTAGAATACAGTTCAATGTACCCACCGATTCTTCAAAATTATGCAGGAGCACGATCTCTGTCCACAGCGTCAAATGAAAGTTTATGTTTACATATGAAATATGCAGTGTCAGCAAGTTCATGGTTTAGTTCAAGCATCCATATATTTGCATTTGATCTTAATATGCAATGAGCGCAACATGAATTTAACTGAAGGAGTAATTGTAGCCACATTTTATGAGGCAACAACCCATCACAGGCAGGATGAAATGGAAAACAGACAGAAGATCTTCTTCACCTCCGGCGACCATGCCGCCAAATCTTGACCACCTGCGCCACACACGAATCAGTCCGAGCGCTGCCAGGATCGGATCCACGAGAGGAGGGGAATTTCCGATCCGAACCCGCGGGAATCAAGGAGGCGGTTGAGGAGGGCCGGGGCGGAGGCGTCGTCGGGATCGTCCTAGAGGTGCGCATGGCTCAGGCTGCTCGCTTCCCCAACACTCCCCGGGCGCGGCGGCGAGGCTGGGAACCGCAGTGCTCGACGGCGGTGGAGAGGTGAACGGAGACGGGCGTGCGCGTCACACAACCTGGGCCGCCATTTTAGAGGGCCTGATGGGCTGGCCGGTATAGCGATTAGCGTGGGCCCACCTGCCTTCTCCCCCCAAATCCATTGACGCCGGCTCGCTCCGCCGTATGGGGGTCTCGCCCTCCACTCCACCGCGCCACCGCAGAGTTTGGGATCAACTCACTCGAGGTTAGTCAAGTGAACAGCAGATGACGGGAGATGTTGACCGCTGTAAGCGTACCGCGTACGATATGAAAGTGATGGATTTGGCCAGTGATCCTTTTTAGCTATCTGTTATGTATATGACTATGATTATAATCATGTCGTTCATACCCTCTGTTTGCCCTCTGTTCTGTTCCAACATACTATGAGTCTGAGGTAGGTAGCTGCCAGTAGATGTTTCTCTTTGCCATCCTTCATGTTGTTGCGTAAATCTTTGCTAATATTTGTTTAGAGAAACATCTTAGACAGTACCTTCCTTGTGCTTTGCCTCTGTTAGGTTCAGGGCTGCTAGCTAGACTTCTTACCTTACCATGGCATTGTTGATTTTCGTCAGATCATTTCCAGCAATGGTTTCTTGTCATCTCCTTAAAACGCGGCTTGCCAATTCTTCAGAGTGAGCAAAGACAGACACTGACCGGAATGTGTCTGTTGTAGTATTTGATATCTTCAGGAAAAAGACAAGTGCGAGGCTGGAGATCCTTGTTTTGAACATACCATCATTTGCCCAAACGGCTGAGATTTTTGTTGCCCAGCCAGTCATGTAATGTAATAAATGTGTTTTCTTCCTTCACTCCAGAAGACTACAAATATTTAGTATAATTTTACTGTTTTGCATAGTGCACCTGTTTTACAATATGTCAATTTGCGGTTAAGCGACGGTTATTTTCTCATGTAGATACTGTGAGCAATATCGGCCGTGCTACAGAGTCATGGAATCTCGGCGCCAAGAAGTCTGGAAAGACACTCCTGGCCAGTGTTGTGTCTCCACTTTCATTGGCCATGTCCGGCGGTTACTTCTGTCACGATGGATGTTTTTTCGTCGCATGGGGTGGCAACCAGAAGTGCTCCCCAACTTCAAACTTTGCATCACTCTAAAGCATGTATTCTTCATAAGTTCCGTGCGTGTGCTGTGACTGTGTACTGAATGACTGTAATGTTGGAGAGAATTCATTTGGAAAGTCGTGTATACACCAAAGGGTTTTTGTACCAGCAGTAGGCATTTTGGATGTGTGATACTGATACCAGAAGCTAGGTTTGTATCACACACACAACATGAATTTGTGGCACTGTGGATGCAGTAAACAACCATATTCAGCAAACAGACTGAATTTTTCGATTCAAAATCCCCTTTTCTAGATGACGAGTGAAAGCAGAGGATCTCTCTGCCGAGCTGATTCGGGACTAATGCCTGAGGAGTGGAATCGAGGCGTTGGTGTTCGTTCGATATATACACTTTGGGAGCACCTGGTGGTTCTTGATTTCTGTCCATGTGCCATGTCAATGTCGCCAGACTGGCCGAACCTCGAGCACTCTGTGGATCCTGGGGTGTGCTTTGCTGAAACAAGACCCTTATATCATATACCTGTTTTTGCTTGTTTGCTTGTGACACACATATACCTACTTTCAGCATTGTTTTACTACCATATGAAGCTGCCCTCACATTTTCTGTTTGATATCTTTTGCAGGCTCTTGCTTTCTTGGATGTTCTAACTGTGAGTTCGCATGAGACTAAAGACCAAAATGTCTGCTGTAGTTCATCCGATTTCCCTTGGAAATGCTGGTTTTGATGGTAAGTATATGCATATTTTACAAAAGGTGCTGGCACTTCATTAAAGGAGACCTGATGCCGATGTTCCATGAGTTTTTCAATGGTCAGCTTCAGTTGTTCAAGCTAAATTTTGGAACGATAACTCTTCTTCCTAAGAAGACAGAGGCTATTCGCATTAAGCAGTTCAGGCCCATATGTCTGCTTAATGTCAGTTTCAAAATCTTCACCAAGGTTGGGACGAACAGACTTACGCAGATTGCGCATTCAGTTGTGCAACCGTCCCAGACTGCTTTCATGCCAGATAGAAATATCCTTGAAGGGGTGGTTGTCTTGCATTAAACACTCCATGAGATGCACTCAAAAAAACTAGATGGTGTGGTTTCTAAAGTGGATTTTGAAAAAGCATATGATAAAGTTAAATGGCCTTTCCTTCAACAAGCTTTGCGTATGAAAGGTTTTGACATGGCCTGGCGAGACCAGATTCAGTCCTTTACGCAAAAAGGGAGTGTAGGGATTAAAGTGAATAATGACATAGGTCACTATTTCCAGACACACAAAGGATTAAAGCAAGGAGATCCCATGTCATCAATTCTATTCAACATAGTGGTTGATATGCTATCTATCTTAATAGGACGGGCTAAGGATGCGGGGCAGGTATGTGGCTTGGTTCCGCACTTAGTTGATGGCGGTATTTCCATACTACAGTATGCTGATGATACTATCATCTTTATGGAGCATGACTTGGTGAAAGCGAGAAACATGAAGCTTGTGTTATGCTTATTTGAACAATTGTCCGGGCTCAAAATTAACTTCCATAAGAGCGAATTGTTCTCCTTTGGAAGAGCTAATGATGACCAGGAGGCGTATAAGCAATTGTTCTGGTGTGAGTTGGGTTTGTTACCGTTCACGTACTTAGGTATACCCATTCATCATCGTAAGCTGACTAACAAGGAGTGGAAGTGCATTGAGGATCGTTTTGAAAAGAAACTGAGCTGTTGGAAAGGGAAGCTCATGTCATATGGAGGGCGATTAATTCAGATTAATTCGGTCCTCACAAGTATGCCTATGTTTCTTCTATCCTTTTTTGAGGTCCCGGTGGGGGTTAGGAAGAGGTTAGACTTTTATCGATCTCGATTCTTTTGGCAGAATGATGAGCTTAAACGAAAGTATAGGCTTGCAAAATGGGACATCATCTGTAGGCCGAAGGACCAAGGGGGTCTAGGCATTGAAAATCTAGATGTCAAGAATAGATGTCTCCTCAGCAAATGGCTATTTAAACTTTCGTCCGAGTCTGAGGCTACGTGGGCTCAGATTTTGCGCAATAAGTATCTTCAGTCCAAAACATTGGCACAGGTGACTTTGCGACCGTCTGACTCACCGTTTTGGAAAGGGTTGATGAGAGTCAAGACACTATTCTTCAACAGGGCAAGGTTCTTAGTCGGCAATGGAGCTAATACGAGGTTCTGGGAGGATACTTGACTTGGGGAGACGCCCCTCGCACTTCAATATCCTACTCTGTACAATGTTGTTCAATGACGAGAAGCTTATGTTGCAAACGTTTTACAGTCCACGCCCCTCAATATTAGTTTTCGGAGGACGCTAGTTGGTGATCGTTGGGAGGCTTGGCTTCATCTCGTGAGAAGGTTGATGGAGGTCCAGTTGTCTCAACAGCCAGATAGGTTGTATTGGAAACTGACTAAGGGCGGCGTGTTTTTGGTCAAATCCATGTACCTGGATGTCATAAATTCTAGTGTCATTCCCTCCTCGAAGCATGTCTGGAAAGTAAAGGTGCCTTTGCGAATCAAAGTGTTTATGTGGTTTGTACATAAACAAGTCATTTTGACAAAGAATAATCTGGCAAAACGCAATTGGATGGGTTCTGCTAGGTGTAGTTTTTGTGATCATAACAAAACTATCAGACACCTCTTTCTAGATTGTCCGCTGGCTAAGATTCTTTGGCGTTCGGTTCATATTGCTTTTAATATTACTCCACCTACCTTCATCAACATGTTATTTGGAATGTGGTTTGATGGGGTTGATTCAGATATAGCGAGGCACATTCGTGTTGGAGTTTGTGCCTTATTATGGGCAGTATGGAACTGCAGAAATGATTTGGATTTTAACAGAACATCGAACATTCACTTTTTGCAGGTTATCTTCAGGGTCACAACATTGATCCATATGTGGCCGCTACTAACTCCGACGGAGGCCAGGGGGTGTTTGGCTCCTGCGTCTACCCGATGGGAGATGGTAGCTCGGGTTATTTTCAACCGGTTTGGATGGCGGTCATGTAATAGGATAGGCATGTAGTGCTCCTATTTTATTTGCCAGCCGGTTGTGGCTTTCGATCTTGCTCTTATGAGCGTTTTGTTTTAGTTCTTACTTTGAGACTTGGAGACTTTGTTACTGGATTTTTTAATAATATGAGCCGTATGCATCTTTTTGATGCAGAGGCCGGGCTAAACCCCCTTTTCTATAAAAAATATGCATATTTCCCCTGGAAACAAGTTTAAATGTTGTTTTTTATATTACAGAAGTTAGTGTTGACTCTGGGATGGTACAAAGTAAATCTGCCACCATATGACCCAGTAATCAACGCAGTTTCTCACTGCTCACAAATTTTCTCCCTTGTTCTACATGTCCATCGTGAGCACCAGCAAATTTTTACTACTCGTACTTATTATCCTGCACTGGCTTCAGTTCCTGGGTACTAAAATCTCCATTTGTTCTGACATGTAGACATAAAAAAAATGTCTTGTAAATTTCACTTTTGTTTTTGCGGTACTCTGTACTGTAACGACCAATGACGCAGGGGTGGTCATGAAGGGCTGCTGGTTCACCTGCTCCAGGGGCTTTATCTGCTCCTTGAGCTTCTCCACTTAGCTTGCAAACACAGATGGTGATTGGCCGAGTCATACTACAGTTTGCTGGGCGCTGACAAACCTAAATAAATGTCATCTCAAATGACACTTGAGATTAACATGAATAAGTCTACAAGCACTGATGGTGAACAAAGCTTCCTACCTCTTCCCTCCTGACAAATCTTACAAAGAAGCTGATACATATTCCATGAAACTACATTTCGTAGTGAATCTAAAAATAGTGATTTAGCATTGTAAATGTTGATACATTTTTTCTATAAGTTTGGTCAAAGTAAAGATACTTTGACTTCGGACAAAACTTACATGCAGAGTAAAAAGGACCGGAGGGAGTACAGTTGTCAAAGTGTGTCATGTTTTAAGTGTGTGAGTTCGCATGAAACCGAAGACCAAAATGTCTGCTGCAGTTCATCCGATATTATCCTGGAAGCAAAGTTTAGATGGTGGTTTTGATATTAACAACTGAACATTTCCCCCTGGAAACAAGTTTAATATCTCAAGATTACGGAATTTAGATTGGCTGCTCACACTGGTTTCTTTGTCTTAAATGTCCATCATGCACACCAGTGAATTTTATAAAACATACACTTGTTATTCTGTACTGGTTTCAGTTCCTGGGCGCAAAAAATTCTGACTTTTCTGAATGAAACAGTCTGTAGACATAAAACATACACTTATTTTCTTCTTAATTTCACTTTTACCTTCTGGGCACCCTGTAACCACCAAAGATGCAGGCGTGGTCGCACTCAAAGGACTTGGACTGGTCGGCCTCGAGCTTCTCACTTTGCTGGTAAACACGGCCATGGCGGGCATGGTCGAGTCCATACAGTTTGCCTCACCAAAATAAAGAAGAGATCTGCTTCGGTACACCCCCCTTTAACGTATAAGGGCATTTTGGGCATACGGTGCTTAACGTATCCCGCGCCGTATGCGGCGTGCCCATACAGGTAGAGCCGAGCGCACGGCTCGAGCCGATACGGCCGGCTCGCAACTACCCTCTCTCCGTCGTGCGAAAAAAAAAACCCACGACCTGCGCTGATCACGCCGCCCATTCCAACGTCGCCCCGCCCGCCGATCGCCGCCCTTACCCGCCGATAGCCGCCTTTCCCCGCCGATCTAGCCGTGATCACGCTGCCAATTCCAGCGTCTTCCCGTTCGGCCGATCGCCGCCTTCTCCCCGTCTTCACCCAGGATCTGGCCGGCGCGGACAGATCTTGGAGTCGCCCGCCGTACGTGATGTCTCCTCCGTGACGCCGTCGACGCCCGCAAATCCGTGATCAACCTCTCCGGGAACGTCCTCGCCGTCCGCAGCCACGCCAGGCCGGCCGAAGTGCACGTGCATGCCATGTAAGCCTTCTAGTTTGTCAAAAAAATTGAATCTGTAAATAATTATGTGCAATCACTTGTTAGATAAGAATTTCTCATCTGTATGATCGTAGTACATTTAATTTGATTTAAAATTGATAGATCAATTTTTATTATAATATTGCAGTGTTGGTTGAGAGATCATTTAATGGATAAAGAAACTGGATTTACGGATCTGTTTTTGGACACGAGTGAGTGGGATGGTAGCGATAGTGTTGATCGTACGAATGGTAATGATAGTAAAGATGATGATGATGGCAGCGACAATGAATGCTGGTCGTCGTACGATAATTTACCTGAGGAGGATTTTGAAAAGAAGGAGGAGGGTGCTTGTAGTGAAAACGTAAGTGTCGTGTACATTCTTTTCGTCGGATGAAGAACCATATGGTACTTACATGTGCATATGATTTTTTTATGTGCAGGAGGATATTGACATTCAGAACGAGGAAAATCATGATGTTGAATCTTTCGGGGATAACATAAGCCAGGTTCGGTCCAAAATTTAAGATGTCATTGAATAATAAAAAGTTGGTAATGACAACTTACACTTGCTTATGTGGAATATTGTAGGCTAACTTTGATGGTTGGAGTGGTGAAGATGGATATGAGCATGAGGATGGAGCTAATATGGACATTGAGGAAGCTGAAATCCAGCAACGTGCGCTGGAGACACAGTTGAAGGTTATGGGTATGACATTTGCATCACAATGGGAGGCTCACATGTTCTATAATAACTACGCCAAAGACCGTGGATTCAGTATCAGAAAAGATAAGGTGAAACGAGAAAAGGGACTTTCAACTACTGTTCGGTATAGGAGATACGTTTGCTCGAGGGCAGGAAAACGTCTCAGTAAATTTTTAAACCCGGAGGGCCGTACCCGCAGGCTAAGACCAGAGACTCGTTGCGAGTGTGGCGCACATTTAGTCGTGAAGTTGGACAAAGGACGTGGAGTTTGGTTCATGGCAGCTTTTATGGATGATCACAACCATTTGTTGGCTAGACCAGATGAGGTGGTATTTCTGCGGTCACATCGAGTGATGGGAGATCACTAGATAGCTGAGATCTTGGCGATGGAAGGAGCTGGGATCAGAAAGCATATCATCGTTGACAACTTCATTAGCAGGTATGGCTCGTATGATAAGTGTGGGTTTCTGAGACGAGACGTGTACAACCTATGTTGCCGAGAAAAAATGAAGTTGATTGCGAAGGGTGATGCTAACAAGGCAATCGGGATTATGAGGAGCAGAAAGGAGAAGGATCCGGAGTTTTTCTTTGAGTACGTGCTCGATAAGGAGGGCCGTTTGAAGAGCATGTTCTGGTGCGATGCACAGTTGCGACGGGACTATCAATTGTATGGAGATGTGACGGTGTTCGACAGCACGTATAAGATGAACAGATATGGTATGCCGTTCATCCCCTTTGTTGGTGTAAACAATCACCGTTGCACCACAGTTTTTGGTTGTGCCATTGTGTCCGACGAGACCGAAGCGACGTACGTGTGGCTGCTCCAGACATTCCTGAAGTCCAATTGTCAGAAAAAGCCAAGGTCAATCATCACAGATGGGGACGCTGCAATGATACGAGCTATTCGGTTGGTTTTGGTTGATGTGTTGCACCGTCTCTGCTCATGGCACGTGGAAAAAAACATGCAGAAGCACCTTAATTACAAATCGCTAAGTGAGTTCAGGGCACTCTTGTACTACTCCACCTCTCTAGCCAACTTTGAGGCGAGATGGCACGCTTTCGTTCGTAAATGGAAGACTGATAAAACAGAAGAGTGGCTGAGTAGGATGTACAGGAAAAGGAGTCTGTGGGCAGCATCATATCTGTCAGATGGTTTTTTTCTGGGTATGCGCAGTAATCAGAGGAGTGAAAGTCTTAACTCTTGTCTTCACCTGCACTTGGACGGCGGTATGACTATTGTTGACCAAGTTGTGCATTATGAGAATTGCATAGCCGGACTACGTGAGAACGAGGCGCATGATGACTGTGTTTCAAATCAGTCATTGCCACCATCAGTCACAGAATATAAGGATATTGAGAAGCATGCCGCCGAAGTATTCATTCATTCCAATTTTTATATTCTTCAACAAGATCTGAAGAAGATGGGAGAGCTTGAGATTTTTGAGACGCTAGTTGGAGTTGACTGCCACACTTTCATCGTGACATGGAGAAATAACCGGAAATTTCAGTTCAGCGTGAATTATCGATCTGAAAACTCTGAGAATACGATAGACTGCAGTTGTGGACGAATGCTTCAGAAAGGATTTCCTTGCAAACACATTCTGTATGTGTTGGTTCATCTCAAAATATCTAAAATACCTAAGTGTTGCATCCTTAAGAGGATGTCGAAAGTTGCGAGAGGTGGGCTGCCTGCACAGCGAAAGAGTGACTTGTTTGGCTGGGGTTGGACAGGGGCAGAGCAGCGTGCTCGCTATAGTCAACTCAGTATAACAGGAGCTGAAGCTTTTCATGTTGTTTCAAATGATCCATTCGTCTATGATGAGTTGATGCAGTGTCTGCAGAATATAATAGCAAAGAAAAAGGTCCCTGATGATGATGCTGTTGGTAATAGAAGAAATATGCATGAGGAGCCACGTCAGCCGGAACAACATGTTGATGTCATAGGTGATCCCGTGAAAGTTTCCATGAAGGGCGCCCCTAAACAGAGCAGGACAGGGCGGGCAAAGAAAGTTCCAAATGTTACAAAAAATGGAAGACCAAAATCATTTTCTGAGAAAAAACCCAGTCCTCTTTGTGGCATTTGTAAGACAGAGGGCCATAGACAGCAAACTTGCCCTGAGAATGAAAAGTAAGTTTTTCATTATTTTAATTATTTTTTGGTTCTCTCTTCACAATTGTCTAATGAGTTGTTTACAATTTGTTATGTAGGAACCGGGCATAAAGATGAAGTATTCATAATTAATTGAAGGCACTGGCAATTTCATTTTATTTGTTTAAGAATAAGATACATGGCACTTTGAGTTTATTGTTTAAACCACCTTGTTCGATGAAAGTCAGTAGCATTTTCAGTTTATTTGTTTAAGAATAATAGACATGGCACTTTGAGTTAATGTTTATGCCACCTTGTTCAATTTTATGAGACATGCGATTCATATGAAGACATGCGATTTATATTATTGTGTGTGAAACATATTATATTTGTATGAATGTGTTACTGCTGTCATGACTTAGTCAACTTATGAACATTTTTGAAATTTAATGTATGTGACAAATTTTTTTTAAAAAGCCCCAGCTTTGGCCGGGCGCGCGCACGGACAATAAACTACAACGCCTTCTGGCGAGGCCTTTCGGCCGCCGAGCGGGGAGGCCACGGCGCACAGCAGGGCACCGCACACGAAGAGGATCGGCCCACGCGCCCGACGCGCGTCGTTTATGGCCGACAGATCGCCCTCGGGATCGTTGCATGTGCCCGCTGGCTGGGGCGGGACATGACGTGTGCCACCGGGCGCGCGGCTGTCGGTCGGCCGGCTGCTGGGCCAGCAGACCCGCGCATGCCGCATGGCGACACTACTAGGAAAAGGCCTACTAATGATGCACCGGTTTTGCCTACTAATGGCGCACTACCGGTGCGCCATTAGTAGCACGCCATTAGAATTTTTTACTAATGGCGCACCACTGGTGCGCCATTAGTATCTGGTATACTAATGGCGCACCTAGCAGTGCGCCATCAGTATGTAACTCCATGCACCATTAGTATGCCTCCCGTGGGGCCATATGTAACCATGTGCTTTGTCACACTAATGGTGCACTCTGCCTTGATGCGCCATTAGTATTCTTTGGCAAACTAATGGCGCACTCTGCCTTTATGCGCCATTAGTATGAATATTTGGTTTTTTTTGCTTTTCTGATTATTGGACAGAATATAGACAGCAGCACACAGCAACATCAGATTCATCGAATACAATAGAAGATTAGTCTCCGAATACAATTCATCATATTAGTCTCCGAATTCAAAAGACCGAACAAAGATAAAACACTACAAGTCTCAAGACCGCGAGTATCGAGTTTGTCTTCACATTACAAGTCGATATCGATCATCTAAACTACCATCACATAAAAGAGAGTTGTGGTCATCACGATGAGCATCATCGCGATCAAACTGGTCCTCATCCGGTTCCTCCAACGCTCCCTCCTCTCTCCCGCTAGATAGCGGGCATATCTAGATTCGGCCTCCGCCCTAGTGGTGTACCCTTTGTAACTGTTACCGCTGAAGCAGTGAACCTCTCTCCGACACTCCTCCCAGTCGTCGTAGACTCCGGGAACCTTACCCTTGTACTTGAGTGAATTCCTCCTTGACGGTGGGAGCGCATTCGGACGCCGGTCCTTCCTTTGCTTCTTCGATTGGCTGCCATCTGTGTGTGCGCCGCCATCATCAGTGGTGGCATCCTCGGCGGCACCATCAGAGGTGTCATCCTCGACGCCACTAGGGGTTGTGTAATTAGGATCGGTGTCTTCTGCGGTGTCCTCATAGCGGTGAGGTTGTTCCTCCATCTCCTGGGACAGCTCCCAGAATTGCTTGCCGCCCGAACCACCGGCCTCATCGTTGTGGGGCATGTTTCGATCTAAATAGGAAAATAGTTTGGTCAAAAAGTTGGTTATTGTCAAGGAACAAGATCATGGTCTCATCATTTAGGGTTTGTCGACACCGAGGCACCCTAAAAGCCTAAGCTTTCATCATTTAGGGTTTGTCGACGCCGAGGCACCCTAAAAGCCTAAGCGTACATCATTTAGGTTCTCATCGACACCGAGGCATCCGGGGCCGCCAAGTTAAGTTTTCATCATTTAGGGTTTATCGATGCCGAGGCACCCTAGGTTGGGCCTAATCACTTGTCACTAATCACTTGGCTCTATTGCCACCTATGTTGGGTTTATCATCTAGGGTTTATCGATGCTAAGGAGAATTCTAAGTTGGGCCTAATCACTTGGCTCTATTGCCACCTATGGTTTAATGCAGCAAGAATGGCGGGGCAGTTGATCCTACTTAACTAAGTACTAAGATACCCCGGCCCATGCATTAGTCGCAAGTACCCCATATGTCCTATTTTTAGCAAAGTCATGCTAAAATTCACGGAAAATTTCTGCATGACCTTTGCTGAAAATAGGACATATGGAGTACCCGAATTTGCCAGAACGGAAGTTAATCAACATTCTGACAAACTCAAGGGCCTCTCGGGGTACCTGCAAATTCATCACGACACGATGGTCGGAGACATGACCTTTGCAAAATGGTCGGAGACACGATGGTCTTTCTCAATGTGATCAATTGATGGATCAACACATAAAACATGTCCAATAAGTATGATTTATAGAGTCAACATCAGTATGAATATATATAAAGTTTTTCTTCATCAGCCAGGCCCATGCAAGTAACTGCATCCAGCAACTATTTCTGCTACTCTGTAACTAACTACACTTTGTATTTATAGATTCATTTCAGATGAGATCAGATTGAGCTCCAATGTAGCTGCAGCTGAGGGATCCATGAGCCATCATGCCAGCCAGCCAGGAAATAAACTTTACTTTCCAAAGGAAATAAAAATACAATGCATACATACATACTTAAGCAGGTAGATAGATAGATAGATAAATAGATGAGCATGTTCAGTTTACAAGAATGAATATAAGCAAGCAAAGAATGCATGCAAGTTTAAAGTAAAACGTTTCAGTTAATGCAAGTTCTCCTCTTGCTCTCTACTTTCTCTCTTCTCTTCTTCAGTTAATTAACTGAATTTTACTGATGTTGTTGTTAACTGAATTTTAATCAGCTGCTGAAGAACACCTTCAGTTTCATCAGATATAGGTGTAGTTTTCAGTCTCTGTCAGTTTCGTCAGAAACAGGAGGGCCCACGTCTTCCCTCCAGAGTTTTCGAGGGCCCACGTCTCCCCTCCAAAGGGCAGGACGTTTGAGTTTTCGAGGCAACTCCCCACGTCTCCCCTCCACTGGCAACTCCCCACGACGCAGAGTGGGTTTTCTTCCCACATCCAGGTAACTCCCCTCCTATTCCATTGCCGCTCCATCTTCCTCCCTCTGCCTCCCTCCTCATTCCATTGCCGCTCCATCTTCCTCCCTCTACCTCCCTCTGCCTCCAGCATCAAGCAACTCCCCTCTGCCTCCACCATCGCTGGCCAGGAGGGCAATGGCAGAGGAATCGTGGAGCAACTCCCCTCCGTCTACCAAGAGAATGGCGGAGGCATCGTGGAGCAACTCCCCTCCGTCTGCCAAGCATCACCGTGGTGAGGCGTCTGGCAAGGAGCCGCTGGTGGTCGACGACGACGTTCTGGTCCCCGGGCAGAAGCGGGACTACACCGTGCCGCTCAAGGTTGATATCCACCTAAAGGAGCCATTGGATGTCGTATGCACCAGCAATCCAGACGAAGCCGACAAGATGATCCTCAAGATGAGGAGGAGGCTCGGCGTCATGCTTCCTCGGAATATCGGCGTTGATGTCGAGTATACCAGGGAATACAAACCTCCGCAAATTGCTGCAGTTCTGCAGTTATGCGTGGAGGATCTCGTCCTGGTATACCACATCACCGCGGCAACCAAATGGTAAAAACATCCAGTTCTGAAGTTTCAGTCTAATTAGTAGTTTCTGAAGTAGATGCAATAGTTATGAAGTTCTGAAGTAGATGCAATACTAGTTCTGAAGTTATGAAGTTTCTGTCTAATTAGTAGTTTTTTGGTGATCATACAGAATGTTGTCTAGAAGTTTTTGTGATCATTTAGTAGCTGTTATGAATGTTGTCTTGTAATGCAAAAGATTGCAAAAAAATACATCATTGAGATGTTATGCTTGTTGTTTTGATCATACAGAATGTTGTCGTGTAGTTGTTGTGATCATTTAGTAGTTGTTGTGATCATACTGTTTTAACTGAATTTTGGTCAGAACTGAAGATGCTATTTTAACTGAATTTTGCTTCAACTGAACCCATTTTAATTCTGTAGTTTCTGAAGTTTTTGAAGTAGATGAATTTGATGCACCAGATTAATTTGATGCAGGCCCAAGGAACTCCGCCCGCTCCTACAGGAGAAGAAGTTGTACACCTTTGTTGGCTTCTGCATTGGAGGCGACAAGGAGAAGCTGAAGTTGTCTGGTTTAGAGATCAACCCCGACAAGTACGTCGACTTGCAGCGCAAATGGAGAGTTCCAAACAATGGAAAGAAGTGGCAGTCTTTGGCTGAGTTTGCAGGCAGCCTCATCCACCCATCCTACAAGGAAATGAAGCAGAAGATCGACAGGAAATCGGACCACCTACTATGGGGGGACAGCCCACTGCCAAACAACCTCATCGAGTACGCCGCGAAAGATGCATACGTCACCTACGAGGCATGGAAGAAAATCGAAATCACCAAAGAAGGTTTGGAGCTCTGGCAAGAGGCGGAGGATCATTAGGATGACCCCTACTACTAGGGATATTGAGTTGTTTGTGGTATTGGGATGACCCCTACTACTATGTCTCAGTTTGTAGTTATGTGGTTGAACAAGTTTTCTTTTGTTATGTTGAACAAGTTTGCTTTTGTTATGTTGAACAAGTTTGCTTTTGTAATGATGAACAAGTTTGCTTTGGTTGTCAGTTGACATCACTCATTGCTGAGCATGGTTTAGTTTTACCTTTATCTATTTATTACTTAGGCAGAGCTATTCAGGCATGGAAGATATAATCATCCTTATGGTGAGGATCGCAATGTTTTTAGCTTCCAAGTTTCTAATGACACATGATCTTTCCAACCACATAACTTAACTGCAAACATTTCCCCTGTAAATTGTAGTTACACATTCCAACCAATACCTGCAGGTTGTAATTTCATACTGAATGACCATCAATGACTAAGTGAAGCAAATAATTGCTATGCATTTCTTGGCACGCGAGAAGGAAGAGGGGAGAGGAGGCGGAGCTCACTGGGGAGGCGCAAGGAGGCCCTGCGACAGCTTAGTAGCAATAGAGGTGGCCGAAGTTGAGGAAGACAGCGGCGACCCGAGGAAGAAGAGGTGGAGGGGTCGAGCGCCGTCGCGCCCTGGTTCCGCGGCTCGCCGGCCCGGTGTTGAAGCAGATTCTGCCCGCCGCCTTGCCTGTCGCCTCACACGTTGGAGCTCGAGGGCTGGGAAGGCGAGGGAGGGGGTGGGTGGGTGCAGTGAAGGTGAGGAAGGGGGTGGATTGGGAGCGAACGGCGATGGGAGGCAGGGCAGGGGCTGACTGGGGGCGGCGACGGAGACGGAGGCACGGGGGCGGCGGCGGCGTGGGTCGGGGCAGCGCGCGGGTGCATCTGGTGGCGAGGGAGAGAGTGTCGAAGGGGATCTGGCGAGAGGGAGAGAGGATAGCTAGGGGGAGGGTTCTAATGGCGCACCTTCCAGTCGTGCGCCATAAGTATGACTATTCTAATGGCGCACCACCCCTCGGTGCGCCATTAGAATTTTGTTTTAATCTAGCCCACTAACCATATCTAGAACCTAACCCTATCTACAACAGAACCCACCCACTAGCCTGACTGGTCAGCACGCAGCACACACACCAGGAGGTCCTGGGTTCGATTCCTAGGCTCCCTAATATTTTTTTATGCATTTTAAATGCTGTTTTTTATATTTATTTGTGTTTAAATATGTTCAAACTTGCTTAAATCATAACAGTAATATTTTTTTATAAAAACAGTAATAATTTTTTTAAAAATATGTTCAAATTTCTTACTTGAAAATATCATCGGCGGCGGCGGTGGAACGGGGGAGGGTGCGGGGATCGAGATAGAGATGGAGGGGGAATCGCGAGATCGAGATGGAGGGGGATCGGTAATGAAGAAGCATTGGTCCACTTGGGAAGCCAGTACCCATGGCTCATTTGGCGGTGACGTTTGTGCCGCGGTCTTGGATTTGGCTTCGGGTATAAACACGACTGGGCTTTGGCATAGTGCGCCATTAGTTGGTTTGCAAAAAAAGAAAAAAAATTATATACTAATGGCGCATTGTCTTAGTCGTGCGCTATTACTAGTTCTAACTAGTAATGGCACACTTTGCCATCCCTGTGCCATTAGTTTGTATGGAAAAATGGGGAAAAATCAATAGTGGTGGCGCACCGTGTGCACGGTGCGTCATTAGTGTCTTCCTTACTAATGGCGCACGAGCAACCGGTGCGCCATTAGTATATAGTAGTGGCGCACTACTTACATGGTGCGCCATTAGAATGAGTCCTATCTATAGGCCTTTTCCTAGTAGTGCGAATGGCGCCAGCCCGCACTAGCTGGATTTCATGGGCCCGCCACTGCCTCGGCTGTCGGCCACCGCACGGGCTGGAATATTCGTCGGATCCAGCGCCGCTGCTGCCACCAGAATCGACGTGAGAAATTGTGCAGGTTTTATCCACATCAAACTAACTCAGGACGGCGGGCATATTTTTTAATAAAAAAATGACCGCCGCGAGTAGGAACAACAACAACAGTACATGTAATATCGCAGAGGCAAACTGATACATTTTAGGACAGAAAAATATTACTTGTCCACACGCATTTAAATGTGTAGTGTCTCACGAAAGCAATAATTAAAACGTGAAAAGTTGTCGAAATCTATCCTAGTGCCATATCGCATTACAATCGATCAAAGTATCCAACAACGGTAGGGAAACCTTCTACGGGACTAAAACCCTATCGATGCTAATACCTACTCCTTCTCCATGATTTTAACATTTTTCATCTTCACTTTCTCTAATCTGTTGACCTCAGAAAAAATGATTTCCGCGACAATACGTGGCCTTGACTCATTAATCTCTTGCTGGTCAAATTCATGTGTCCAGCGATCTCCGTCCCAGTATTTTATGCACCACATCACAAATAGTCCACAAGACACTCTGTAATAAACATGTGTGATCAGTTTAGGATATAGCATGCACTTTCTTGTACTCATTTAACTTACCCATCATGTTGTCTCGGCATTTTATACTCATTAATTGGCCACGATGAGACATCTAGAATTTTTTTTAATTCAAGAATAGGGTTGGCCTCCATAATATACTTAGAAATTTCAGCTCTCTGAAACAAATTAACAAACAAGAAATTAATGTATGACTCAATAATTTTCTGAATGCGAGTGTGAAAATTATGGCGTACCAGGGTGGCAATCATATTGCGAATTCTTTGGCTAATTGCGCCTTTAGAATTTGAGTCAAGAACTTGAAACTCCTCCTTGACGGTGTGCATCACTATGGTTATCCAATGATTATCATTAACCTGCATAGGAAAATACGCCTACATACTAATAAAATGATGTTAGTGCAATTAAATAGTAATGACTAACAAAAACAAATAAATATGAAAGGAATACCTTGTCCCGTCTGAAATACTCATCCATTACTTTTGCGAGGACTTTTGATTTCTTTGTAACTTGTTCTGAATCTAAATCATTAATTGACTTGGTCTTTCCCCTAGCCCTACCCAACATAAATTTGGGGAACCACGTTGTTGATATGAAACGGTCAGAGAAATCACGGTGTTGTAGGTGTTTACAATATGCATAGATTATCTGCATACATAAACAAAAAATTTCTATCAACTTGTGAAGTACAAATGAGAGTTTTGTTAAAACCAAACTCATACTTACAGCGCCATTCAACCATTTAAACGTCAGGACATCATTAGGCGTAGCTGGCGTGCATATGTCCCCATCTGGTGGCGGCATATCGACCACGGTTCGGTGTGCATGCTTCTTTGTCGATGCGAGAGTCTCAACAAAAACTCTGGCTGCCTCTATGTGATCCGGAGTCATATTAAGGGAACTTGCCAGAACTGAATGTGGTGACGATGCAAACAGATCTAAAACAATGCAGCTACAGTCGTTAAAAATAATAAAAAAAAATTACATAACGCGTGAATGAATTATAAAGTAGTACTTGACTTACTTTTTTAACACGTTTCTTGCGGGTAATGAGAAGGTCGTACGGGGATTGACAATATTTCGACGGATTTCGTTTGCGTTTACCTTCATTGTCCTGACTGCCTTCACCATTACCTATGTTGCTCTTTGCCGGGAAACTCTCATACATGTCTTCAGACTTTGTTGGTGACAAACCACCCATAGACTCACCAGAAATATCAGCATTCTCCGGGGTTTGGGACATGAACGGAAACTCTTTTGTACGTACATTTGATGACGAACATGGAGACTTTCCATTATCGTCTATAATGAAAGGATCAGTAGCGTCACCTCTACCCGGTGTCGTCGCCGGAGCACCCGTGTCATCAATGGGCACGTAGGTATCATTGAAACCCGTGAAAGATGTTACTAGCTCCACGTCGGTAGGTGAATCAATATCTGGCCAATATTTTGATGACTTGTACTGGCCATTCTCCATCCCAACTCCTTCACCTACATTATCAAATTCGTCATTGGTGTCCCTCTTATTGGGTTTGTACAGCACACCTTCCGTGTTCAACTTTTCCATTACCATCTACAAACACAAATGAAACATGATAAGTACTTGAACAACTAAAACATGTTTAATATAACTTCTAAATTACCTGTGCACATCTTTCGGGTATATTGAGAACCTCCTTGTGAAGCAGCTTTATGTATGTCATCACACGGTCCATACTGTTAGTCGTGTTCGATGAAACCCCTGATGTGCTTGGCTTTCTACTCCTGCCACCACCTTTCCGTTTAGGTTTCTTCGTTTCTTCATCTGTGACAGTCCCTTCACGTGCTACCTTAGCACGTCTGTACTCTTCGCTAACGCAGTTTTCAAGCTGCACAACATAAAAATAAATAAATTAAATAACAACTATACTTAATTACTATGTGCCACCAATAAGAACTATACTTATTGACTTAAATTGTCGGTGCCACGCCCGTGCATGTTGTCATAGTCGTCTCTCTTTTTCCCTTCCGTTTCTGGCCAGTTAACCATTACTGGGTATTCACGAGACAAAGGATCAAATGTATCCACACCAATTGGCTCAACTTTTTCCCAGTATGTATACTACATGATAGTAAACACAACTAGTCAGACACATAGATCACATAAAAATTATATGTACATACAACTATTACGAAATGACTTGTACCTGAAGAAGTGCCAAGTTCCCGATAGGCCACTTGAATTTGTCAAGATCTTCGACCGATTTTTTAATAGCATCCATGCACACCCGCAACGTGAAATCGTTCCAATTGTATGACTTGATAGCGTTCACGTCCTCCACCATTTTGTAATAACGATAAGGAACAAACTTGGTGGATTGTGGTGCTAAGACTGTACCCATAAGAACCAGTACGACCCTTCCCACAAAATCATAATCATATGACTGAGTATCAACAATATTTTTTATCAACTCATCGCTGAGGATTAGGCATGTTCTTTTGTCTAGAAACCGATTCGGAACACATTTTTTGGCATCTAGTTTTACTGTTGCTATCATGCTACTGACATCATCACCCTCGTTACGTAGCCCGAATATGTCGTAAACATCTTCATTAAGCACACTATGCCGTCAGTATTTGGCCGAATAATAAATCGCTTTCTAGAACTGTCATACGTTGTAATCATAAATTCCAATAAATTTTTCCTCATTTTCACGGAAGGAATTCTCAGCATACACCAAATTTGTGCCACGTAACATCATGCGCTGTCTGGTTGTGAATTTTCCCACCAATTCGCACCACTTCTCAACCGAGCAGTACACATCTCCCAATTCTTGCATTCTAAATAAGATGCCAGTTATCTAACTAGTTACGAGATTCAAAAAAGATTACATATGGTTTAATACCATACCTTCCGGCGTCTCGATGAGCACCGGCAGCCCCCGTTGCAAAACTCCACCCGGGGTGGGTTAGTCGTGGCAGCCGCGTGCCCTCTGCCCACACGAGCGCGATGGCCGACGGCCCGTCCTAGGGTTTAGGGTGCCGGCGAATTTGCCCAGACGGCACGGCCGGGTCTGAGATCCAAGTCGCGCGCGCAGATGACGGATTGTATGGCCGCCGTCAGGCCGGCAGGGAAGGGAGTTTGGACGGCCACGGCGGTGCGACCGTCGGATCGGGGACGGGTGAGGACATGCGTGGAGGCGGCGGGGCTAGGCGGTCCTGGGGCGAGGTAATGGCGGCTTGGTTTCCATGCCATGCACGCACGTACGGCGTCATCGACGTGGTCACGCCATAGTGGGCCACTTGGCCCGTACCGTAAAACCACCGCCGGCTGGCCCATGATGCATTTATTACAAACATGCATTGTAGTTTAATACCACATCGCTAAGCCGGCGCGCCGTTGACTCCCTTATATAATTTTCTTTCGGTCAATGCACAAACATCTCGGTTTGTGGGACTCTATTTGGAGGATATGCAGGATCGATGTGAGTCTTCAGCTGCTGAGAGCTTGTGAAGGTTCACATGGATCGTGCATATTCTTCAAAAAGAGAGCCATTATCTTCGATGTTTTTTTAACGTCAGAAATTATTAATGCAAAAAATGATAGTAACTAATTATAAAGAACTTACTATTTTTTTCTATAAAGTGATGCAAAAAATACTGATGCAAAATAATAGTGATGCGCCCCTCCCACCTTCCCCCGCGCCGTGACTCATAGAAGGCAAAAAAAATAGTGATGCAAAAAAAACAGCCCGACCGTGGTTGCAGGCCGCAGCAGCACGTAATCGGTCCGGCCCGATCAAGCCGGGTGGCGAAAGGGCCGGCCTTTCGGCCCAGCTACGGCCTGCAGCACAGACCAACGGGGCAGAGACGGGGCGGGGCGGGAATCAGAGGAGTTCGAAACGGTGGTGGGAGGCAGGTATATAAGGCAGTCGCGGCGACGTTCGGCGGGCGAGGTGGGACTAAACTTTAGTCCTCACCCCCGCCGACCCTATCCCCGCACCGCGCGCAGAGTCAATGGGCCGGCCCACGCGCACCGTTGCGCACTCTCACTGTGCCGGCCAGTGCACGCAATCCAACTCATATATTCAGTCGGGCCCGCGTCGCTTCTGTCTCACCTTGGCGTGCGGCAGCAATTCTAATTTAGTCCCACCTCGGCGGCCGAAGGATGTCCACACCAGTTTATATAGCCGCCTCCGGTAGTCCATGCATGGTCATATCTTATATTGTGATATGGCTTTACTTAACTGCCTGGCAGTACACTGTCTGGAAGTGAACTGCCCGACAGTGGGTAAAGTCACATTACAGTATGAAATATGTTTATTTTGTCACTTTGTTTATTTTTTAAACTTCAAACGGAAAACAATTTTTTTTTAAATATGGTTCCCAACTATGGTTTTTTTCCTACTCCGTCAAACGTCACGACACTTTTTCCACGCGTTGCCATCACCATCCACAGCACCCACGCCAATTCACGAATTTTTCCGGTGCTCAGCGCATTTTCTAGGGTTTTCCAGGTCGAAAACCGCAAAAATACTGCCCGGACGTGATGCAACGTCTGTTTTGTGTCCGTTTTCGTTCCAACCTTGCGTGGGGGCCTACGTTGGCCGTGCCCACATGTACGCACACTTTGGTGCAATTGCATGCATGCCATCACGTAGCCCCAGTGCAACCACCTACCTCTTGGTCTGCTGGGGAGGGGTTCCCAACTACGGGTTTTTTTCTACTCCATCAAACATCATGACACTTTTTCCACACGCACTCATCGGCAGGGCCATCATGCCTGCAAGTTTTCATAATTTTCCGGCACCGTATGAATTTCCTATGGTTTTCTCCGTGAAACGCACCGAAAACACTGACCGGGCGTGACGCAACGTGCGTTTGGTGTCTGAATTCGTTCAACTTTTGTGTGGGGCCCTAAGATGGGCATGCCCACTGCATCCCAAATTTGGGTGACTTTTCATGGGTGCCACCTCATACCTCCCATGCAACCGGCACTGATCGGATATGAACGATGTCAGCCCCGAACTGCGTTCTCTTTCTTACTCAGCCGGTGGACCCCTAACTTTTTCCACACGCACTCATCGGCAGGGCCATCATGCCTGCAAGTTTTCATAATTTTCCGGCACCGTATGAATTTCCTATGGTTTTCTCCGTGAAACGCACCGAAAACACTGACCGGGCGTGACACAACGTGCGTTTGGTGTCTGAATTCGTTCAACTTTTGTGTGGGGCCCTAAGATGGGCATGCCCACTGCATCCCAAATTTGGGTGACTTTTCGTGGGTGCCACCTCGTACCTCCCATGCAACCGGCACTGATCGGATATGAACGATGTCAGCCCCGAACTGCGTTCTCTTTTCTTGCTCAGCCGGTGGACCCCTAACTTTTTCCACACGCACTCATCGGCAGGGCCATCATGCCTGCAAGTTTTCATAATTTTCCAGCACCGTATGAATTTCCTATGGTTTTCTTCGTGAAACGCACCGAAAACACTGACCGGGCGTGACGCAACGTGCGTTTGGTGTCCGAATTCGTTCAACTTTTGCGTGGGGCCCTAAGATGGGCATGCCCACTGCATCCCAAATTTGGGTGACTTTTCGTGGGTGCCACCTCGTACCTCCCATGCAACCGGCACTGATCGGATATGAACGATGTCAGCCCCGAACTGCGTTCTCTTTTCTTACTCAGCCGGTGGACCCCTAACTTTTTCCACACGCACTCATCGGCAGGGCCATCATGCCTGCAAGTTTTCATAATTTTCCGGCACCGTATGAATTTCCTATGGTTTTCTTCGTGAAACGCACCAAAAACACTGACCGGGCGTGGCGCAACGTGCGTTTGGTGTCCGAATTCGTTCAACTTTTGCGTGGGGCCCTAAGATGGGCATGCCCACTGCATCCCAAATTTGGGTGACTATTCGTGGGTGCCACCTCGTACCTCCCATGCAACCGGCACTGATCGGATATGAACGATGTCAGCCCCGAACTGCGTTCTCTTTTCTTACTCAGCCGGTGGACCCCTAACTTTTTCCACACGCACTCATCGGCAGGGCCATCATGCCTGCAATTTTCATAATTTTCCGGCACCGTATGAATTTCCTATGGTTTTCTCCGTGAAACGCACCGAAAACACTGACCGGGCGTGACGCAACGTGCGTTTGGTGTCCGAATTCGTTCAACTTTTGCGTGGCGCCCTAAGATGGGCATGCCCACTGCATCCCAAATTTGGCTGACTTTTCGTGGGTGCCACCTCGTACCTCCCATGCAACCGGCACTGATCGGATATGAACGATGTCAGCCCCGAACTGCGTTTTCTTTTCTTACTCAGCCGGTGGACCCCTAACTTTTTCCACATGCACTCATCGGCAGGGCCATCATGCCTGCAAGTTTTCATAATTTTCCGGCACCGTATGAAGTTCTTATAGTTTTCTCCGTGAAACACACCGAAAACACTGACCGGGCATGACGCAACGTGCGTTTGGTGTCCGAATTCGTTCAACTTTTGCGTGGGGCCCTTAGATGAGCATGCCCACTGCATCCCAAATTTGGCTGACTTTTCGTGGGTGCCACCTCGTACCTCCCATGCAACCGGCACTGATCGGATATGAACGATGTCAGCCCCGAACTGCGTTCTCTTTTCTTACTCAGCCGGTGGACCCCTAACTTTTTCCACACGCACTCATCGGCAGGGCCATCATGCCTGCAAGTTTTCATAATTTTCCGGCACCGTATGAATTTCCTATGGTTTTCTCCATGAAACGCACCGAAAACACTGACCGGGCGTGACGCAACGTGCGTTTGGTGTCCGAATTCGTTCAACTTTTGCATGGGGCCCTAAGATGGGCATGCCCACTACATCCCAAATTTGGGTGACTTTTTGTGGGTGCCACCTCGTACCTCCCATGCAACCGGCACTGATCGGATATGAACGATGTCAGCCCCGAACTGCATTCTCTTTTCTTACTCAGCCGGTGGACCCCTAACTTTTTCCACACGCACTCATCGGCAGGGCCATCATGCCTGCAAGTTTTCATAATTTTAATTTTTCAGCACCGTATGAATTTCCTATGGTTTTCTCCGTGAAACGCACCGAAAACACTGACCTGGCGTGATGCAACGTGCGTTTCGTGTCCTAATTCATTCAACTTTTGCGTGGGGCCCTAAGATGGGCATGCCCACTACATCCCAAATTTTGGTGACTTTTCGTGGGTGCCACCTCGTACCTCCCATGCAACCGGCACTGATCGGATATGAACGATGTCAGCCCCGAACTGCGTTCTCTTTTCTTACTCAGCCGGTGGACCCCTAACTTTTTCCACACGCACTCATCGGCAGGGCCATCATGCCTACAAGTTTTCATAATTTTCCGGCACCGTATGGATTTCCTATGGTTTTCTCCATGAAACACACCGAAAATATATTTTAGACATTAATTAACATTACATAAATATTAAACATGTAATTACTAATTTACACAAATAACTTATTACAAAATTCATTACAAAAAAACTCATTCTCAATTAATTATCAAAAAACTCATTATTGTTTTAGCAATTACTTATAAAATACTCATTAGTTTTTCGTATGAATTTAAATAAACAACTCGTTATTATTATAAGTAATATAGTTAACAATTCTATATTACGTATGGTTTTTTATTAATTATAGAATTTCTGTATACTATAAGCCAGGCATAAATAACTAAAAAACTTAATACTATTTAAAAAAAAGTTTTCACTGTGCGCGATGGCCCAGTGACTATGCGCGACGGCGCGCCTGGGCCGGCCCATTGACTGTGCGCGCGGTGCGGGGGCAGGGTCGGCGGGGTGAGGACTAAAGTTTAGTCCCACCTCGCCCGCCGAACCACGCCGCGACGTGCTTATATACCAAACTCCTCTGATTCCCACCCCGCCCCGCCTCTGCCCCGTTGGTCTGTGCTGCAGGCCGTAGCTAGGCCGAAAGGCCAGCCCTTTCGCTTCCCGGCTTGATTGGGCCGGACCGATTAAGCACAGTTGCGGCGTGCAAGCACAGGTGGGCTTTTTTTTCCATCAATATTTTTTTTCTTCTATGATTCACGGCGCGGGGAGAGGTGGAAGGGGCGCTTTTTTGTCCCACCTCGCGCGCCCATGGACGCCAGGACTGGCTTATATAGCCGCCTTTCAGATATTTATTGAAATAGGTAGTAATAATGTCACGCGACTTTAACTAAAGTCAACTGACATTATTACTATCTTATTTTTTAATATAAGCTTGTCAATTCGCGCAGAAATAATAATAGTAAATTTTTCATATGTATATTTTCAACACGAAATAAATTCCCTATTAAGTACTCTTTTTAATATAATTACTTAATAAATTCTGTATTAAGTACTATTTTTAATTTAACTACTTAAAAAATTCTATGTCAAGTACAGTTTTTTATGAACGGTCGTTTCCAAATTATTAGTTATATTAATAAACTAATTAATAATTTTTAATAAGCTGCAAAATGTTAGGCATTTACACAAAACTCATAAAATATTAAAAAATTACTGATTATTTTTACCTATAAATTGTAATAAAAAACTCATTATTCTTACTTATAAATTAAAAAAACAACGCATTATTATTATGTAAACACATTTAGCCGTTAATGCAACACATTACAGTACTAAACTTTGCATATATTTTAAATATTATTTAGACATTTATTAACATTACATAAATATTAAAAATGTAATTACTAATTGACAGAAATAACTGATTAAAATATTATTTTAAAACAAAAAACAAAAAAGTCTTCGACAGCGTGCATTGGCCGGCACAGTGACAGTGCGCGACGGCGCGCGTGGGCCGGCCCATTGACTCTGCGCGCGGTGCGGGGGCAGGGTCGGCGGGGGTGAGGACTAAAGTTTAGTCCCACATCGTCCGCCGAACGACGCCGCGACCGCCTTATATACCTGCCTCCCACCACCATTTCGAACTCCTCTGATTCCCGCCCCGCCCCGTCTCTGCCCTGTTGGTCTGTGCTGCAGGCCGTAGCTGGGCCGAAAGGCCGGCCCTTTCGCCACCCGGCTTGATCGGGCCGGACCGATTAAGCGCAGTTGTGGCCTGCAAGCACAGTAGGCAATTTTTTTACCATTGTTTTTTTCCTTCTATAATTTTTTTTTATAATTGTTTTTTTTTCTTCTATAAATTTTTCTTATAGTGTTCCACCATTATCAGTAGGATGCATGCCAAGTTTTTTGTATTTTTCATCGCTTTATGTTTGTGCTATAATTTTTCCGAATATGTCGACAAGTTGGCCTCCTTCTCCAGACCCCGTTTGGGCAGGACCGAAGGCCCCGTCTGAAATGAGTTTTTTCCGACAGCCTTCAAATGTACCCACATTTTTTTATACTGTTCCACCATCATCATTAGTATGCATGAAAAGTTTTCTGGCTTTTCTATCGCTTTAAGAACTTTTCAGAGACCGTTCGAGTATGAGTGAAGGCCCCATGCATGCGTAACCGAGCACTGTTTTTTCTCGTAACGTTGAAATGCATGTTTCCTTTTATTTTTTGAAGTTGCACGACTAACATCAAATTAAACATACGTTTTTTTTTCAGATAAGCCATTCCGAGTTCATTCATAATTCAAACTACCTTACATAACTTAGACCGAAATTTAAATAAAAACCCTAAAACTAGACTACTCGTCATCGCTGGCGCCGGTGAGGTCGATGACCGGCGCCATACTGCCGGCCTCTCCTTCGCCGTCGTCGCCGTCACCGTCGTCGTCGCTGAAATCCCACCAGTTGTCTTCCCGCGCCTGCTGCTCCTGCACCGCCGCTATGGCCGCTAGCCGCTCTCGTTCCTCACGAGTGGCCGCCGCCGCCGCCTCCTCTGCCGACTGGGCCAGCACCGCAAGTAGCCCTGGCGTGTCGTCGGGGTCTCCGTCTTGCGCGAGGGCGGCCTGCGCCGGCGGGATCTCGACCAGCGCCGGGTCAGGGGGCGCCTGCTGTGCCGGGGCAGTGGGGGCGGCTGGAGGTGGGCCGTGGCGGCGGCGACCACGGGAAGTGCCGGCCTCGCCGGTAATGTCCCCGACGGTGCGGCCAGCCGCCGCATCCCTGAACGCGCCGAGCACGATGTCGAAGTTCTTCCCGCGCCACCACCTGCGCCGGGCCCTTCGGTTGTAGCGGCCGCCAGGGAACGCGTGGAGCTGCTACCTCGTCGGCGGCGGTCCCATGGTGGGGATGCCGTCCGCCCTGATCCGCCACGGCCGTGGCACTTTGGCTACCGGCGGCACCATCAGGCCGAACCGGGCCAGATCCTCCATGTCGCCGACGGTGAGGCTCAGCGGCCAAACGCCGGTCGGCCACGCACCCTCGTCGGAGTCACTGGAAGACATTGCCGGCGAGGAGAGGGAGATGGGCGTGCGAGGAGAGGAAGAGAGATGGCACGACCTGCTCAGGGCGGGCGCGGCCTTTTATAGACGGCAGGCGAGGGAGGTGGGCGGGCGAGCCGTCGGTGGCGCGCGCCCCGAGGGAGAGGCGGGAGGCTGGCGACACGCGCGACAGCCGTGCCATGTGAAAGCGAGGCAGCGGCGGCATGTGAAGGCGCGACGCGGCAGGCGAGGCATCAGTGGCGTGGGAACGCGGCGCGACACGGCAGGCGAGGCATCAGCGGCGTGGGAAGATGCGGGGACGGCACGCGCGACAGCCGAAGCGCTGGTGGCGTCTGAAGGCGGGCGGGCGGTCGCCGCAGCGGCGGCAGCCGATCGGTCGCATCAGCTGCCGGCCCGAGGCGGAAGGCGCCCGGTCGCCGCACGGGCGGCAATGAAGGGCACGGACTACGACGGCAGAAGGCTGGCGGCAGGAGATCGGCCGCGAGCAGTCAGCGCCGCAATTAGTGCGCAGTTAACTGCACGACCGCGCCACGACCACACGTACGCCCCCACCGACACGCCCTGCATCTGACATAGTGGGCCCATGGATGCTAACGGCTCGGCTCGGCTCGCGTCCTCAGGGCTGCCAAGCGGCTCGGCTCGTGCGGCAGCCCCATATACACAGGCGCGCGGGGGTATCGGGCGCGCGGGGGGTATCGGCGTGGACGCGCAGGGGGGGGGGAATTTTTTACATAAGACGATCATTCCCCTGACAGCGAAGGGGTATGGGCAGATCTCAGCCCTTGATGTGTTTAAGGAGGGTGTACCGAAGCAGAAGTGAATAAAGAAACGTCAGCTCAAATGGAAGCTTCAAATTTACATGAATAAGTCTAAAAGCATTGATGCTGAACAGAGCTTTCTACCTCTTGCCTTCAGAGATATCTTACTAACAAATATGTTTTTATATTAACCAACAGGTGCTTTTTTCTTTGCTATGTAAATGAATTATCACTCTCTGGGAACAGATGCTACAAAACAACCGAAAAACATGAAAAAGGCAGAGTGCAGTTATAGGGCAGTATATTTTTTCTTCAGCTTAAACAATCCAGCAAAACGTATACATACTCTTCATTGGTTCAAGTATAGACATACAAATACCAATACGATACAGTACAAACGTCCAGCCAATGCTCATTTAGAGCAACAGATAGAGCTATGGTGCAAACATACAAATAACAATACACTAGTAGAAAACAACCCATTAGTCTCGGTTCGTAAGGGCCTTTAGTCCCGGTTCAGGAACCGAGACTAATGGGTCGTTACTAATACCTCAACCAATTAGTCCCGGTTCAAACAGGAACCGGGACCAATGTGCCTCCACGTGGCCCTGTGCGCCGAGCCCAGTCAGGGGGCTTTTGGTCCCGGTTGGTGGCTCCAACCGGGACCAAAAGGCATCCACGCGTCTGCATTCCAGTGGCTGGGGTTTTTTTTGAAAGGAGGGGGGTTGGGGTTTTTGGGGGGTTAATTTAGGTGTTTCGTATATTGTGTTAGCTAGCTAATTAATAGAGAGAAGTGTCCTCTCTTATGTCCGTGCTTGGTCGACGCTACATAGTATATATACATAAGTGATCGAGAGAACCATTCAGTACAGAAGTTCGTCATGCATACCGAGAGAAGTGATCGATCGACCTCTCCTTCTCCGAGAGATTGGTCGAACAATAAGTTTTTTACTGGCTACATACATGTACAATATGTATAAGATCTCTTAATTACAAACCTCTAGCATTTGAAATCAACTTCCACATGGTATTCTCCGGCTTTACTGATGACGTGTTCAAGAAAGAATCCCGCCAATTCCTCTTGAATTGCTTTCATGCGATCTGGTGGTAGGAGTTCATCCCGCATCTGCCACGTCTAATTAATTTGAAGAAGGGGGTTAATTAATACATATATATGAATGAAACTCAACAGAAATAATGGTGTAATAAAATGAAATTGTGAATATTATTGCTTACGCACTTCATATTGTCTTCTAGAGTAGCCCCGCTTGTTTTTTAAAGTCGCGTTGTGGATGAACTCGTACACGTAGTATCCACAGAAATCATTCCCTTCCTCCTGCCACAAGCACTTTACAAGAAATAGAGGTCAATCAAACTGATAATGAAGCATTATAAATGGCATTGATGAAAGTATAGCTATAGAATCAACGAGAGATGCGCGCAACTAGCTAGCCAGTAGTACTTACTTTCGGGTATACATATCACAGCTCCTTCGGCAGTCCCGGAGCTTGTGCAGTGAACTGTTTCCAAACCCTGCAAGACAAAGAAAATAATTATTATTACTTGAGATATCAGGAAATGAACAAAAAGTTGCCGATATGGTGCGATAATGATCGATTGAACTTACTTGCTGAGCATTTCAGTCATGTCCGCATAGGTGCTGGGATCTTTCCGTCTAGAGTCTAAGACGGTTACTAGTCCACGCTCAAGCTTAATCTCCAGAAGAATATAGTGGTACCTGCACACGCATGCATAACTCATCAATTACATTAACCTCTCGCTCGAGTAATAAGGGAAACCGAATATGCACACGACAGTAACACTCACGGGCCGTTGTAAGGAAAGAGTATGATATCTTTGTTTTGATTTTTGATCAACGATTGTAGCAAGTTGTCCTCGGCCTCTTCGACGTACTTTTTAACCAGAAATACATCTATGATATTTGTGTTAATGAACCCAATATCATAGACTTCATTTTTTTGCACTCGACGATCTTCAATCTGCATAATATATTGAGGATAATTAATTATAAATACATGCAATGAAAGAGCCGAGCTATATATAGAGACTTAATGACAGAAATAGTACTTATAGGCAGTAGCAAAAGACCATTAATTTATCGAGGGCCTTTTGATTGAAGAACTCGAAGAACTCCTCAAATGGAACACACAACAGATCATTTGTAACGAGGTCGTGCTCCTCTTTAATGTTCAGATACAAACTGTTCGTCCCCTCAGACTCTCTGCAGGTTTTCATGTACCAACTATGGAATCTTCGCATCATTGTTGTCAGAGATTTTTCATCTTTGACGAGAGGCTTCCCGTACTCGTATCTGAATATGTCCACCTCCATGAAATCAGGAAGTGCATCGTCAGGCAGGTAATCTTCAAGATTGCCATAACCGGCCACCGTCCCCGGAGGATTAGACACATTGAGCGGGGGGCACGATTGCTGTGCTTGTTCGCCGAGCTGGGCAATTTTTTCCCCTTTGCTCGTTGTTCTTTTGACCTTTTATCACTGACAGTAGTTCCCGACCGCTTGGCTTGGAGATATGTCTGTTCAGTAATGCGCTCATAGTTGGTTCTCGGCGGAGACTTTGGTGGTTTCCTCAGGGCATCGAGAGTGCGCTTTGCTTTCACCGGATCTACCTTCTCCTCCGGAGGTGGATGTATCTTTGCTTTCACCCCTTCAAAGAACTCCTTCACTTGGGCCTGCACGATCGTATTGTTTTCCTCCTTGGTCCTCTCGTACGGTAACTTCTCTACAGGCTTTAGAGGTGGACCGTATCTGTATTGCCTCTCTCTTTTTGTGCTGCTAGACGCCGGAGCAGACGGAGCGGCTGCAGCGTCTGTCTTCTTTCGTGCTTGCTTACGAGGCGGAGGAGAAGGACTACGACGCGCCGGAGCAGCCGGGGCGGCGGCGGGTCTCTTCCGCCCTTGCTGGCGAGGCAGAGAAGGAGGAGGCGGAGTGCCGCCATGCGCCGGAGAAGGAGGCAGAGTGCCGCCACGCGTTCCCTGATCATCACTCGCCGGAGGAGGAGGCGGTGGAGGAGGCGGAGTGCCACCACGCGTGCCCTGATCGTCACTCGCCGGATGAGGAGGCGGTGGAGGAGGCGGAGTGCCCTGACTCGCCGGAGGAGGAGGAGGAGGCGGAGGCGTCCAGTTCAGAAGGTTGATGAGCTCCTTCCGCCATAGGCATGGAGTCTTCAGAGCAGAACCCAGCCTAGTCTCCCTTCACCGGTAGGGTGCTCAAGCGCGAGGTCCTCAAATCCCTCCGTTATTTCATCCAACATCACCTTAGCAAATCCTTCTAGAATCGGCTAGCAGTGATAAGTTGTGCCGGGTCCAACAGCCGCCTTGAACATCAAATTCATGCATCGCACCATAATGTGGCAATTTTGAGACTCCGTGATACCATCCACGGGATAGCTGGCAGGAGCCGTCAAGACATGCTCCGGCTGAAGCAGCTCGGTGGAAGCAACGCTGCTTCTCCGCTGAGATGGCGGGGTAGCTTCGGGGGAAGCTTCAGCATGTCGTTTGTTGCGATCTGCTGCTTCTCGTTCCTCTTCTCGATCCTCTAGCCCCATTACCCTTCCAAGAAGCGCTTGCATTTGGTCCTGCTCCAGTTTCTTCCTCCTCTCATGGGTTTTGTAACCCCCTGCGTCCGGAAAACCAACCTTCCACGGAAGGGAGCCTGGCGTGCCTCGTGTCTGTTGGAAATATGCCCTAGAGGCAATAATAAATTGATTATTATTATATTTCCTTGTTCATGATAATCGTTTATTATCCATGCTAGAATTGTATTGATAGGAAACTCAGATACATGTGTGGATACATAGACAACACCATGTCCCTAGTAAGCCTCTAGTTGACTAGCTCGTTGATCAATAGATGGTCACGGTTTCCTAACCATGGACATTGGATGTCATTGATAACGGGATCACATCATTAGGAGAATGATGTGATGGACAAGACCCAATCCTAAGCCTAGCACAAGATCATGTAGTTCGTATGCTGAAGCTTTTCTAATGTCAAGTATCTTTTCCTTAGACCATGAGATTGTGCAACTCCCGGATACCGTAGGAATGCTTTGGGTGTACCAAACATCACAACGTAACTGGGTGGCTATAAAGGTGCATTACAGGTATCTCCGAAAGTGTCTGTTGGGTTGGCACGAATCGAGACTGGGATTTGTCACTCCGTGTAAACGGAGAGGCATCTCTAGGCCCACTCGGTAGGACATCATCATAATGTGCACAATGTGACCAAGGGGTTGATCACGGGATGATGTGTTACGGAACGAGTAAAGAGACTTGCCGGTAACGAGATTGAACAAGGTATCGGGATACCGACGATCGAATCTCGGGCAAGTATCGTACCGATAGACAAAGGGAATTGTATACGGGATTGATTAAGTCCTTGACATCGTGGTTCATCCGATGAGATCGTCGTGGAACATGTGGGAGCCAACATGGGTATCCAGATCCCGCTGTTGGTTATTGACCGGAGAACGTCTCGGTCATGTCTGCATGTCTCCCGAACCCGTAGGGTCTACACACTTAAGGTTCGATGATGCTAGGGTTATAAAGGAAGTTTGTATGTGGTTACCGAATGTTGTTCGGAGTCCTGGATGAGATCCCGGACGTCACAAGGAGTTCCGGAATGGTCCGGAGGTAAAGATTTATATATAGGAAGTCCTGTTTCGGCCATCGGGACAAGTTTCGGGGTCATCGGTATTGTACCGGGACCACCGGAAGGGTCCCGGGGGCCCACCGGGTGGGGCCACCTGCCCCGGGGGGCCACATGGGCTGTAGGGGGTGCGCCTTGGCCTACATGGGCCAAGGGAACCAGCCCCAAGAGGCTCATGCGCCTAGGGAACCCTAAAAGGAAGAGTCCTCAAAGGGGAAGGCACCTCTGAGGTGCCTTGGGGAGGATGGACTCCTCCCCCCCTCTTAGCCGCACCCCTTCCTTGGAGGAAGGGGCAAGGCTGCGCCTCCCCCCTCTCCCTTGCCCCTATATATAGTGGAGGGGAGGGAGGGCATCCATACCAGAGTCCCTGGCGCCTCCCTCCCTCCCGTGACACCTCCTCCTCTCCTGTAGGTGCTTGGCGAAGCCCTGCAGGATTGCCACGCTCCTCCATCACCACCACGCCATTGTGCTGCTGTTGGATGGAGTCTTCCTCAACCTCTCCCTCTTTCCTTGCTGGATCAAGGCGTGGGAGACATCGTCGAGCTGTACGTGTGTTGAACGCGGAGGTGCCGTCCGTTCGGCACTTGGTCATCGGTGATTTGAATCACGACGAGTACGACTCCATCAACCCCGTTCTCTTGAACGCTTCCGCTTAGCGATCTACAATGGTATGTAGATGCACTCTCCTTCCCCTCGTTGCTGGTCTCTCCATAGATAGATCTTGGTGACACGTAGGAAAATTTTGAATTTCTGCTACGTTCCCCAACAGTGGTATCAGAGCCAGGTTTATGCGTAGTTACTATGCACGAGTAGAACACAAAGTAGTTGTGGGCGTCGATATTGTTCAATATGCTTGCCGTTACTAGTCTTATCTTGATTCGGCGGCATCGTGGGATGAAGCGGCCCGGACCAACCTTACACGTACTCTTACGTGAGACCGGTTCCACCGACAAACATGCACTAGTTGCATAAGGTGGCTAGCGGGTGTCTGTCTCTCCCACTTTAGTCGGATCGGATTCGATGAAAAGGGTCCTTATGAAGGGTAAATAGAAATTGGCATATCACATTGTGGTTCTTGCGTAGGTAAGAAATGTTCTTGCTAGAAACCCATAGCAGCCACGTAGAACATGCAAACAACAATTAGAGGACGTCTAACTTGTTTTTGCAGGGTATGCTATGTGATGTGATATGGCCAAAAAGGATGTGATGAATGATATATGTGATGTATGAGATTGATCATGTTCTTGTAATAGGAATCACGACTTGCATGTCGATGAGTATGACAACCGGCAGGAGCCATAGGAGTTGTCTTAATTTGTTTATGACCTGCGTGTCAACATAAACGTCATGTAATTACTTTACTTTATTGCTAACCGTTAGCTGTAGTAGTAGAAGTAATAGATGACGTGACAACTTCATGGAGACACGATGATGGAGATCATGATGATGGAGATCATGGTGTCATGCTGGTGACGATGATGATCATGGAGCCCCGAAGATGGAGATCAAAAGGAGCAAAATGATATTGGCCATATCATGTCACTATTTGATTGCATGTGATGTTTATCATGTTTATGCATCTTATTTGCTTAGAACGACGGTAGTAAATAAGATGATCCCTCATTAAAATTTCAAGAAGTGTTCTCCCCTAACTGTGCACCGTTGCTACAGTTCGTCGCTTCTAAGCACCACATGATGATCGGGTGTGATGGATTCTTACGTTCACATACAACGGCTGTTGACGAGCCTAGCATGTACATACATGGCCTCGGAACACATGCAATACACTTAGGGTTAACTTGACGAGCCTAGCATGTACAGACATGGCCTCGGAACACGGAGACCGAAAGGTCGAGCATGAGTTGTATAGAAGATACGATCAACATGAAGATGTTCACCGACGTTGGCTAGTCCGTCTCACGTGATGATCGGACACGGCCTAGTTAACTCGGATCATGTAATCACTTAGATGACTAGAGGGATGTCTATCTGAGTGGAAGTTCATAAGATGAACTTAATTATCCTGAACATAGTCAAAAGGTCTTCGCAAATTATGTCGTAGCTCGTGTTTCAGTTCTACTATTTAGATATGTTCCTAGAGAAAAATTAGTTGAAAGTTGATAGTAGCAATTATGCGGACTAGGTCCGTAAACTGAGGATTGTCCTCATTGCTTCATAGAAGGCTTATGTCCTTAATGCACCGCTCAGTGTGCAGAACCTCGAATGTCGTCTGTGGATGTTGCGAACATCTGACATACACATTTTGATAACTACGTGATAGTTCAGTTAAACGGTTTAGAATTGAGGCACCAAAGATGGTTTTTGAAACGTCACGGAACATATGAGATGTTTCGAGGGCTGAAATTGGGATTTCAGGCTCGTGCCCACGTCAAGAGGTATAAGACCTCCGACGATTTTCTTAGCCTACAAACTAAGGAGAAAAGCTCAATTGTTGAGCTTGTGCTCAGATTGTCTGAGTACAACAATCGCTTGAATCGAGTGGGAATTGATCTTCCAGATGAAATAGTGATGGTTCTCCAAAGTCATTACCACCAAGCTGCTAGAGCTTCGTGATGAACTATGATATATCAGGGACATATATGATGATCCTTGAAATACTCGCGATGTTTGACACCGCGAAAGTAGAAATCAAGAAGGAGCATCAATTGTTGATGGTTAGTGAAACCACTAGTTTTAAGAAGGGCAAGGGCAAGAAGGGATACTTCATGAAATGGCAATTCAGTTGCTGCTCTGGTGAAGAAACCCAAGGTTGAACCCAAACCCGAGACTAAGTGCTTCTGTAATAAGGGGAACAGCCACTGGAGCAGAATTACCCTAGATACTTGGTAGATGATAAGGCTGGCAAGGTCGATAGAAGTATATTGGATATACATTATGTTAATGTGTATTTTACTAGTACTCCTAGTAGCACCAGGGTATTAAGATACCGGTTCGGTTGCTAAGTGTTAGTAACTCTAAATAAAAGCTATGGAATAAACGGAGACTAGCTAAAGGTGAGCTGACGATATGATGTTGGAAGTGTTTCCAATGTTGATATGATCATGCATCGCACGCTCCCTCTACCATCGAGATTGGTGTTAAACCTAAATAATGGTTATTTGGTGTTTACGTTGAGCATAGACATGATTGGATTATGTCTATCACGATACGGTTATTCATTTAAGGAGAATAATGGTTACTCTGTTTATTTGAATAATACCTTCAATGGTCATGCACCTAAAATGAATGGTTCATTGAATCTCGATCGTAGTGATACACATGTTCATGCAAAAGATAGTAATGATAGTACCACCTACTTGTGGCACTGCCACGTAAGTCATATCGGTATAAAACGCATGAACAAGCTCCATGTTGATGGATCTTTGGGCTCACTCGTTTTTGAAAAGTTTGAGACATGTGAACCATGTCTATTGGTGTATACGCATGAAGAAACAACATGCAGATGGATCGTTTGGACTCACTTGATTTTGAATCACTTGAGATATGCAAATCATACCACATGGGCAAGATGACTGAGAAGCCTCGTTTTTCAGTAAGATGGAACAAGATAGCAACTTGTTGGAAGTAACACATTTTGATGTGTGCGGTCCAATGAGTGCTGAGGCATGTAGTGGATATTGTTATGTTCTTACTTCACAGATGATTTGAGTAGATGTTGAGTACATTTACTTGATAAATCACGAGTCTGAATTATTGAAAGGTTCAAGTAATTTCAGGGTGAAGTTGAAAGATCGTCGTGACAAGAGGATAAAAGATCTATGATATGATCATAGAGATGAATATCTGAATTACGAGTTTGGCACAGAATTAAGACATTGTGGAAATTGTTTCACAACTAATACAGCCTGGAACACCATAGTGGGATGGTGTGTCCGAACATCATAGTTGCACCCTATTGGATATGGTGCATACCATGATGTCTCTTATCGAATTACCACGATAGTTTATGGGTTAGGCATTAGAGACAACCACATTCACTTTAAATAGGGCACCACGTAATTCCGATGAGATGACACCGTATGAACTATGGTTTAGAGAAACCTGAGCTGTCATTTCTTAAAAGTTTGGGGCTGCAACGCTTATGTGAAAAAGTTTCAGGCTAATAAGCTCAAACCCAAAGCGGATAAATGCATCTTCATAGGACACCCAAAACAGCTGGGTATACCTCCTATCTCAGATCCGAAAGCAATAAGGGATTGTTTCTAGAATCAGGTCCTTTCACGAGGAAAAGTTTCTCTCGAAAGAATTGAGTGGGAGGATGGTGGAGACTTGATGAGGTTATTAAACCGTCTCTTCAACTAGTGTGTGGCAGGGCACAGGAAGTTGTTCCTGTGGCACCTACACCAATTGAAGTGGAAGCTTGTGATAGTGATCATGAAACTTCAGATCAAGTCACTACCAAACCTCGTGGGATGACAAGGATGCGTACTACTTCAGAGTGGTACGTAATCCTGTCTTGGAAGTCATGTTGCTAGACAACAATGAACCTACGAGCTATGGAGAAGCGATGGTGGGCCCGGATTCTGATAAATGGCTCGAGGCCATAAAATCCAAGAGAGGATTCATGTATGAAAACAAAGTGTAGACTTTGGCAGAACAGCTCGATGGTCGTAAGGCTGTTGAGTGCAGATGGATTTTAAAAGGAAGACGGACAACGATGGTAAATGTCACCATTAAGAAAGCTCGACTTGTCGTAAAGAAGTTTCCCAACAAGTTCAAGGAGTTGACTACGATGAGACTCTCTCACTCGTAGCGATGGTAAGAGTCTGTTGGAATTATATTAGCGATTACTGCATTATTTATGAAATCTTGCAGATAGGATGTCAAAACATTGTTTCCTCGACGATTTTTCTTGAGGAAAGGTTGTATGTGATACAACCGGAAGGTTTTTTCAATCCTGAAAGATGCTAATAAGTATGCAAAGCTCCAGCAATCCTTCTAAGGACTGGAGTAAGCATCTCGGAGTTCGAATGTATGCTTTGATGAGATGATCAAAGATTTTGGGTTTATACAAAGTTCATGAGAAACTTGTATTTCCAAATAAGTGAGTGGGAGCACAATAAAATTTCCGATGAGTATGTGTTGTTAACATGTTGTTGATCGGAAATGATGTAGAATTTCTAGAAAGCATGCAGAGCTATTTGAAAAGTGTTTTTTTAATGGAAAGACTGGATTAAGCTACTTGAACGTTGAGCATCAAGATCTATAAGGATAGATCAAAACGCTTAATGGTACTTTCAAATGAGCACATACCTTGACATGATCTTGAAGGTGTTCAAGATGGATCAGTCAAAGAAGGAGTTCTTGCCTGAGTTGTAAGTATGAAGTTAAGACTTAAAGCTCGACCATGGCAGAATAGAGAGAAAGGACGAAGGTCGTTCCCTATGCTTAAGACATAGGCTCTATAGTATGCTATGCAGTGTACCGCACCTGAAGTGTGCCTTGCCATGAGTCAGTCAAGGGGTACAAGAGTGATCCAAGAATGGATCACAGGACAGCGGTCAAAGTTATCCTTAGTAACTAGTGGACTAAGGAATTTTCTCGATTATGAAGGTGGTAAAAGAGTTCGTCGTAAAGGGTTACGTCGATGCAAGCTTAACACCTATCCGATAGCTCTGAGTAGAGATACCGGATACGTATAATGGAGCAACAATTTAGAATAGCTCCAAGTAGAAAAGTTATTTGGAATAGCTCCAAATAGAATGTGGTAGCTACATCTAGGAGATGACATAGAGATTTGTAAAGCACACACGGATCTGAAAGGTTCAGACCCGTTGACTATAACATCTCTCACAAGCATAACATGATCAAACCCAGAACTCATCGAGTGTTAATCACATGGTAATGTGAACTAGATTATTGACTCTAGTAAACTCTTTGGGTGTTAGTCACATAGGGATGTGACCTTGAGTGTTAATCACATATCGATGTGAACTAGATTATTGACTCTAGTGCAAGTGGGAGACTGTTGGAAATATGCCCTAGAGGCAATAATAAATTGATTATTATTATATTTCCTTGTTCATGATAATCGTTTATTATCATGCTAGAATTGTATTGATAGGAAACTCAGATACATGTGTGGATACATAGACAACACCATGTCCCTAGTAAGCCTCTAGTTGACTAGCTCGTTGATCAATAGATGGTCACGGTTTCCTAACCATGGACATTGGATGTCATTGATAACAGGATCACATCATTAGGAGAATGATGTGATGGACAAGACCCAATCCTAAGCCTAGCACAAGATCATGTAGTTCGTATGCTGAAGCTTTTCTAATGTCAAGTATCTTTTCCTTAGACCATGAGATTGTGCAACTCCCGGATACCGTAGGAATGCTTTGGGTGTACCAAACGTCACAACGTAACTGGGTGGCTATAAAGGTGCATTGCAGGTATCTCCGAAAGTGTCTGTTGGGTTGGCACGAATCGAGACTGGGATTTGTCACTCCGTGTAAACGGAGAGGTATCTCTGGGCCCACTCGGTAGGACATCATCATAATGTGCACAATGTGACCAAGGGGTTGATCACGGGATGATGTGTTATGGAACGAGTAAAGAGACTTGCCGTTAACGAGATTGAACAAGGTATTGGGATACCGGCGATCGAATCTCGGGCAAGTATCGTACCGATAGACAAAGGGAATTGTATACGGGATTGATTAAGTCCTTGACATCGTGGTTCATCCGATGAGATCATCGTGGAACATGTGGGAGCCAACATGGGTATCCAGATCCCGTTGTTGGTTATTGACCGGAGAACGTCTCGGTCATGTCTGCATGTCTCCCGAACTCGTAGGGTCTACACCCGTAGGGTCTACACACTTAAGGTTCGATGACGCTAGGGTTATAAAGGAAGTTTGTATGTGGTTACCGAATGTTGTTCGGAGTCCCAAATGAGATCCCGGACGTCACGAGGAGTTCTGGAATGGTCCGGAGGTAAAGATTTATATATAGGAAGTCCTGTTTCGACCATCGGGACAAGTTTCGGGGTCATCGGTATTGTACCGGGACCACCGGAAGGGTCCTGGGGGCCCACCGGGTGGGGCCACCTGCCCCGGGGGGCCACATGGGCTGTAGGGGGTGCGCCTTGGCCTACATGGGCCAAGGGAACCAGCCCCAAGAGGCCCATGCGCCTAGGGAACTCTAAAAGGAAGAGTCCTCAAAGGGGAAGGCACCTCCGAGGTGCCTTGGGGAGGATGGACTCCTCCCCCCCTCTTGGCCGCACCCCTTCCTTGGAGGAAGGGGCAAGGCTGCGCCTACCCCCTCTCCCTTGCCCCTATATATAGTGGAGGGGAGGGAGGGCATCCATACCAGAGTCCCTGGCGCCTCCCTCCCTCCCGTGACACCTCCTCCTCTCCCGTAGGTGCTTGGCGAAGCCCTGCAGGATTGCCACGCTCCTCCATCACCACCACGCCGTTGTGCTGCTGTTGGATGGAGTCTTCCTCAACCTCTCCCTCTTTCCTTGCTGGATCAAGGCGTGGGAGACATCGTCGAGCTGTACGTGTGTTGAACGCGGAGGTGCCGTCCGTTCGGCACTTGGTCATTGGTGATTTGAATCATGACGAGTACGACTCCATCAACCCCGTTCTCTTGAACGCTTCCGCTTAGCGATCTACAAGGGTATGTAGATGCACTCTCCTTCCCCTCATTGCTGGTCTCTCCATAGATAGATCTTCGTGACACGTAGGAAAATTTTGAATTTCTGCTACGTTCCCCAACAGTGTCCGTCCAGGGTGCTCGGGATTCCCAAGGGCCATTGTGAGCTCGTCCTTCTCCCTGTTTGGAAGGAACGTCCCTTGCTGTGCTGCATCGATATAGTGTCGAAGGTTCTTGACTGGTGTTTGCAGTTGTTTGTCTGTCCACTGACACTGCCCTGTTACAGGGTCCAAGGTTCCGCCAGCCCCGAAGAACCAAGTCCGGGAACGGTCTGGCCAGCGCATTGTCTCTGGTTCGATCCCTTTTTCAAGCAGATCATGCTTAGCCTTGGACCACTTAGGCCGGGCTTTGAGGTAGCCACCTGACCCCGTGCGATGGTGAAGCTTCTTCTTCGCAGCATTTTTCTTGTTTGTATCCGACATCTTCTTACTCTTTTCCGATGTCTTGCGGGCCACAAATGCGGGCCAGTGATCTTTGATCTTCTCATATTTGCCGATGAATTCTGGTGTCTCTTTTTTCTTGACAAACTGGTTCAGCTCTTTCCTCCACCTCCTCATTAGGCCTGCCATCTTCTTAAGAGCACAAGACTTGATTAATTGCTCTTTAACTGGCTTCTCCAGATCCTCCTCTGGCGGTAGGGTGAAATTTGCCTTCAGCTCAGTCCAAAGATCTTATTTCTGCATATCATTGACATAAGACACCTCAGCGTCTTCATCCTTAGCAGGCTTATACCATTGCTGGATGCTGATCGGGATCCTATCCCTAACAAGAACCCCGCACTGAGCAGAAAATGCCTTCCTTGTACGGATGGGTTCAATCGGTTCGCCGTCGAGTGCGATTTCTATGATCTCAAACTTTTCATCCGAGCTCAACTTTTTCTTCGGGCCTCGTCTCCTTACCGAAGTTGTGCTCGATCCGGAGGGCTATAAATTATAAGGAAGAAAGACGACAGTAATTAATATGTGTACATATACCAAAACAATTAATGGATGCATCAATTAACTTGCCAGCACGGGCTTAACTAATATATATATACCTGGCCGGACTCGGTTCGGTGACCGGATCAGTCAGCACGATCTCCTTCGTCTTGTACCTCCATTGTGTCACCGGAGCCATCATGAACATAGTCCTCCTCATGTACCGGCATTAATGGGTCGAAGCCATCATAAACATAGCCCTCTTCTTCATCCAGCTGACCATCGGTGTCGATGAGAAATGACGCAACATCATCACTTCCATTTGCGATTATGTCCCCCAACATCGCTTCTGTTTCTTCGTCTCGGGAGTGCTCAATAGTTTCTGCAAATATTTACAACATGTCAATTATTATTCAAACATGGTACATAGTGGCAAACGTAGAACTAGCTAGCTAATCACAATAAGGAATCATATTAGTGGCCTCGACGCTGCTTCTCTAGGGTTTGGGTTCGCCTCGACACAAAGCTTCAAGGGTTTGGGGTGGCCTCGACGATAACGCTCTTTTAACTTGATAAATTTGGGTGGCCTCGAGAGAGTTAATTTGTCGGGTAGGGGCGCGGCGGGAGGGGGTAGGAGACCAACATCGTTATCTCTCTAGGGTTTGGGTGTCCTCGAGAGTTTTGGTCGAGCGAGAGGGCCGAGGGGGGTGCTGCAGTTGTATAAGTTATCACGGTCGAGAGGGGGTATATATATCGACCGCCCCTCATGTCGAAGTTATCTAGAGGGGGTTATATCGACAACGACGCGACATACATATACATGGGAAAATAATGTTATCGGGGAGGGGGTATCGGTACCACCCCCTCGTGTTGAAGTTTCTTCTTTCTCATTTCCTTTCTTTCTTCTTCTCCTCTTCTTTTTCTTCTTCTCCCTCGAGAAAGGAAAATAATTAAGGAAAAGGAAGAAAAGAGGAAGAAGGAAGAAGGAAGAAGAAGAAGAAGTAAAAGAAGAAAAAAAAAGAGGAGAAGAAGAAAGGAATAGAGGAGAAGAAGAAAAAATAGAATTTTTTTCTTCTATTTTTTCTTCTTCTCCTCTATTCCTTTCTTCTTCTCCTCTTCTTTTTCTTCTTTTTTCCTCTTCTTATTTATTTCTCCTCTTCTTCCTCTCCTCTTTTTCTCCTTTCTTCCTCTTCTTATTTTCCTTTTTCCTCTCATTCTTTTTCTTCTTCTTCTTCCTTCTTCCTTCTTCCTCTTTTCTTCCTTTTCCTTATTTTACTTTCTCCTCTACACTAACCTAAAATGCACTAACCTAAAATAGATCGATATCTACTAACAACCTAAATATAAAATTAATACATATATGAAAAAACATATATAAACAAAAAAATGCTATGAACATTATATTCATACATACATATATAGCCACATCCATTCATCATATATATATAGCTACCACATACATATATACATTAGACATATGAAAAAAATGCAATGAACAAAAAAAATACACTTATGAAAAAAATACTATGAACATGTACACATATATACACATACAAACACATATACACAAAAAAATGCAAAAAAATGCTATGGAGGAAAATGCAGGGCAGGGGCGGCGGGGAGGCGCGCGCGGCGGCCGCGTAGGGCAGGGGCGGCGGCGCACCGGCCGCGCAGGACAGGGGCGGCGCGTGGTGGCCGCGCAGGACAGGGGCGGCGCGCGCCGGCCGCGCAGGGGCGGCGGCGCGGTGGCCGCGCAGGGGCGCGGGACGGGAGGGGCGCGGGAGCAGGCTATGCTCATAGGGGGCGGCGGCGACGGCGAAGGCGATCAGCCTGACGGCGTCGGCGGCGGCGACGACGGCAAGGTGGAGCAAGTGCGTTGGGCGGCGACGGCGACGAGGAGGAGCAGGGGGTGTCGGGGGAGAAGTGGGCGATTTGGCCGAAACTGCTAAGTGCTGCTTATATAGCACAGCCTTTAGTCCCGGTTGGTGGCTACAACCGGGACTAATGCCCCCTTTAGTCCCGGTTGGTGCCACCAATCGGGACCAAAGGCCTCTTTTCGGCAGCCCAAAGGGCGGGAAGCTGCGGCCTTTGGTCCCGGTTGGTGGCTCCAACCGGGACTAAAGGGGTTGCATTGGTCCCGGTTGGTGCGACGAACCGGTACCAATGCACCCCCTTTAGTCCCGGTTGGACCCACCAACCGGGACCAAAGGCCCCTGTGCTGCCCGCATCGGGGCCAAAGTTTAGTCCCACCTCGCTAGTTGAGAGGGGCGCGCAGTGGTTTATAATCCCCAGTGCCGCACCCCTCTCGAACTCCTCTCTACTGCAGGCTTATGGGCCTACTTGCCACTGCTTTGCCTGATGGGCCTTCTGGGCCTACTGCGGGCCTGAATCCTGGCCCAAAGTAGGGATTCAAGTCGTATTCAAGCCGTGGGGGCCCAGTAGGGGGCATTTTTTTGTTTTTCTTTACTTATTGTTGCTATTTTTATTTTTTTCCAGTTTTTTTGTTTTGTTTTCTGCATTATTTATTTTCTTTTGTTTTTTGCTTTATTTTTTAATTCTTTTTGCTTTTAGTTTTAGGAAAATTATAAACGTTCTGTTAGTGCCATTACTTTTCAAATTTGAAAACACTTTTTTTTGTTTTCTTTCTTGCTTTATTTATTTTATTTTGTTTCTACTTACAACAAAATGCTTATTGTTGTTTTTTTGTTTTGTTTTCTGCATTATTTATTTTCTTTTGTTTTTTGCTTTATTTTTTAATTCTTTTTGCTTTTAGTTTTAGGAAAATTATAAACTTTCCACTTTTTTTGTTTTTTTGTTTTCTTTCTTGCTTTATTTATTTTATTTTGTTTCTACTTACAACAAAATACTTACTGTTGCTATTTTTAATTATTACGAGGGCCGAACCATAAGACATTAAAGAATTTCAAATGAACTCTGAAAAAGTTGAAAGTTGGCATGGTATCATAAATTGACCCACACATAGCATGTACATGTACAAAACGGACAATGGTATCATACTCGTCGGTTACAAAGTTGGCATGGTATCATCATAATAGTTGCGGGAGAAAGTCTTCACTTTTTCTTCGCTTGTGTCATTTGCTTATTGCGCCGTAACCATGGATAATCTTCATCGTTTATCAGGATGCTGGGGTCAGCCTTGACTTTAAAGGGGGGAATTTCATGAAACTTTTCATAATCTTCAGACATGTCTGTCTTGTCCTCCACTCCCACGATGTCCCTTTTTCCTGAAAGAACTATGTGGCGCTTTGGCTCATCGTATGATGTATTTGCTTCCTTATCTTTTCTCTTTCTCGGTCTGGTAGACATGTCCTTCACATAGAAACTTGTGCCACATCATTGGCTAGGACGAACGGTTCGTCAGTGTACCCAAGATTTTTCAGATCCACTGTTGTCATTCCGTACTGTGGGTCTACCTGTACCCCGCCTCCTGACAGATTGACCCATTTGCACTTAAACAAAGGGACCTTAAAATCATGTCCGTAGTCAAGTTCCCATATGTCCACTATGTAACCATAATATGTGTCCTTTCCTCTCTCGGTTGTTGCATCAAAGCGGACACCGCTGTTTTGGTTGGTGCTCTTTTGATCTTGGTCAATCGTGTAAAATGTATTCCCATTTATCTCGTATCCTTTCCAAATCAATACAGTCAAAGATGGTCCCCTGGATAACAAGTACATCTCATCACAAACAGTGTTGTCACCTCTGATACGTGCTTCCAACCAACTGCTGAAAGTCCTGATGTGTTCACATGTAATCCAGTCGTCGCACTGCTCCGGGTGTTTGGAGCGCAGACTGTTCTTGTGTTCATCGACATACGGGGTCACCAAGGTAGAGTTCTGTAGAACTGTGTAGTGTGCTTGAGACCAAGAATATCCGTCCCTGCATACTATTGAGTCCTTTCCAAGCGTGCCTTTTCCAGTCAGTCTCCCCTCATACCGCGATTTAGGGAGACCTATCTTCTTAAGGCCAGGAATGAAGTCAACACAAAACCCGATGACATCCTCTGTTTGATGGCCCATGGAGATGCTTCCTTCTGGCCTAGCGCAGTTACGGACATATTTCTTTAGGACTCCCATGAACCTCTCAAAGGGGTACATCTTTTGTAGAAATACGGGGCCCAAAATGACAATCTCGTCAACTAGATGAACTAGGACGTGTGTCATGATATTGAAGAAGGATGGTGGGAACACCAGCTCGAAACTGACAAGACATTGCACCACATCACTCCTTAGCCTTGGTATGATTTCTGGATCGATCACCTTCTGAGATATTGCATTGAGGAATGCACATAGCTTCACAATGGCTAATCGAACGTTTTTCGGTAGAAGCCCCCTCAATGCAACCGGAAGAAGTTGCGTCATAATCACGTGGCAGTCATGAGACTTTAGGTTCTGAAACTTTTTCTCTGCCATATTTATTATTCCTTTTATATTCGATGAGAAGCCAGTCGGGACCTTCATACTAAGCAGGCATTCAAAGAAGATTTCCTTCTCTTCTTTGGTAAGAGCATAGCTGGAAGGACCTTCATACTGCTTTGGAGGCATGCCGTCTTTTTCGTGCAAACGTTGCAGGTCCTCCCCTGCCTCAGCTGTATCTTTTGTCTTCCCATACACGCCCAAGAAGCCTAGCAGGTTCACGCAAAGGTTCTTCGTCACGTGCATCACGTCGATCGAAGAGCAGACCTCTAGGTCTTTCCAGTAGGGTAGGTCCCAAAATATAGATTTCTTCTTCCACATGGGTGCGTGTCCCCCAGCGTCACTCGGAATAGCTAGTCTGCCGGGACCCTTTCCAAAGATTACGTGTAAATCATTGACCATAGCAAGTACGTGATCACCGGTACGCATGGCGGGCTTCTTCCGGTGACCTGCCTCGCCTTTGAAATGCTTCCGGTGATCTTTCAACATTGATGGTTGGTCGGAAGAAATCGACGATGGCCCAGGTACACATTCTTCCTGCAGCTTGCCAGGTATATACTATCGGTGTCAAGTAAACAGTGCGTGCATGCGTGGTATCCCTTGTTTTTCTGTCATGAAAGGTTACTGAGAGCGGGCCAATCGTTGATGGTCACGAACAGCAACGCCTTTAGGTTAAATTCCTCCTGTTTGTGCTCATCCCACGTACGTACACCGTTTCCATTCCACAGCTGTAGAAGTTCTTCAACTAATGGCCTTAGGTACACATCAATGTCATTGCCGGGTTGCTTAGGGCCTTGGATGAGAACTGGCATCATAATGAACCTCTGCTTCATGCACATCCAAGGAGGAAGGTTATACATACATAGAGTCACGGGCCAGGTGCTGTGATTGCTGCTCTGCTCCCCGAAAGGATTAATGCCATCCGCGCTTAAAGCAAACCATACGTTCCTTGGCTCACTTGCAAACTCATCCCAGTACTTTCTCTCGATTTTTCTCCACTGCGACCCGTCAGCGGGTGCTCTTAACTTCCCGTCTTTCTTATGGTCCTCACTGTGCCATCGCATCAACTTGGCATGCTCTCCGTTTCTGAACAGACGTTTCAACCATGGTATTATAGGAGCATACCACATCACCTTCGCAGGAACCCTCTTCCTGGGGGGCTCGCCGTCAACATTACCAGGGTCATCTCGTCTGATCTTATACCGTAATGCACCGCATACCGGGCATGCGTTCAGATCCTTGTACGCACCGCAGTAGAGGATGCAGTCATTAGGGCATGCATGTATCTTCTGCACCTCCAATCCTAGAGGGCATATGACCTTCTTTGCTGCGTATGTACTGTCGGGCAATTCGTTATCCTTTGGAAGCTTCTTCTTCAATATTTTAAGTAGCTTCTCAAATCCTTTGTCAGGCACAGCATTCTCTACCTTCCACTGCAGCAATTCCAGTACGGTACCGAGCTTTGTGTTGCCATCTTCGCAATTGGGGTACAACCCTTTTTTGTGGTCCTCTAGCATGCGATCGAACTTTAGCTTCTCCTTTTGACTTTCGCATTGCGTCCTTGCATCAACAATGACCCGGCGGAGATCATCATCATCGGGCACATCGTCTGGTTCCTCTTGATCTTCAGCAGCTTCGCCCGTTGCAGCATCATCGTGCACATCGTCTGGTTCCTCTTGATCTTCAAGAGCATCACCGTATTCAGGGGGCGCATAGTTGTCATCGTACTCTTCTTCTTCGCCCTCTTCCATCATAACCCCTATTTCTCCGTGCCTCGTCCAAACATTATAGTGTGGCATGAAACCCTTGTAAAGCAGGTGGGTGTGGAGGATTTTCCAGTCAGAGTAAGACTTTGTATTCCCACATACAGGGCATGGACAACACATAAAACCATTCTGCTTGTTTGCCTCAGCCACTTCGAGAAAATCATGCACGCCCTTAATGTACTCGGAGGTGTGTCTTGAACCGTACATCCATTGCCGGTTCATCTTCGTGCATTATATAATGAAGTGACCAAATTAATAGAAGTTCATCATCACATTAAAACCAAAGTACATACATAGTTCTCATCTAACAACATAAAGCTCTGCAGAGCATCTAAATTAATTAAACCATACACTGAAACTATGTAAAACATTTCAACGCGAAAACAAATGCGATCATAATCGCAACCAATGTAACAACTGATCCAACGGCATAATGATACCAAGCCTCGGTATGAATGGCATATTTTCTAACCTTTCTAATCTTCAAGCGCATTGCATCCATCTTGATCTTGTGATCATCGACGACATCCGCAACATGCAACTCCAATATCATCTTCTCCTCCTCAATTTTTCTAATTTTTTCCTTCAAGAAATTGTTTTCTTCTTCAACTAAATTTAACCTCTCGACAATAGGGTCGGTTGGAATTTCCGGTTCAACAACCTCCTAGATAAATAAAATCTATGTCACGTTGGTCGGCATAATTGTCATAAACAATAAATGAACCAATAGTTATGAAAAGATAATATATACCACATCCGAATCATAGACAGGACGAGGACCGACGGGGGCGGATACCAAAACCATCGCACTATATAAGATGCAATAATAAAAGTAAGAAAATAATACAAGTATCTATCTAAACATACAAGTAAGAATATTTTTCCTTTCAGAAAGAAGATAAGAACAAGAGGCTCACCACGATGGTGCCGGCGATGAGATCGGCGCGGGTGATCGACGACGGTGAAGACGGGGACGGGACGTGACGGACCGCTAAACCTAGACAAATATTGAGGAAAATGAAGCTTGGCGGTCGAGCTTGGAGGGGAGAAAGCTTAAGTAGTGTGGCTCGGGCATTCCATCGAACACCTCGTGTGCATAGGAGGTGAGCTAGAGCACCACAAAGCTCTCCCCTCGCCGGCCACGAAAAACAGAGCACTGGGAGTGCTCTGCTAGCGAGCAGGGGGTATATATAGGCACAACCATTGGTCCCGGTTGGAGGCCTGAACCGGGACTAAAGGGCGGCCTTTGGTCCCGGTTCATGCCTCCAACCGGGACCAATGGTGGTGGGCCAGGAGCGAGGCCCATTGGTCCCGGTTCGTCCCACCAATCGGGACCAAAAGGTCCAGACGAACCGGGACCAATGGCCCACGTGGCCCGGCCGGCCCCCGGGGCTCAAGAACCGGGTCCAATGCCCCCATTGGTCCCGGTTCTGGATTGAACCAGGACTAATGGGTTGGACCGGCCTGGACCATTGCCCCCTTTTCTACTAGTGATACAATAGAGTACAGACATCCAGCCAAGGCTCATTTAGAGCTACAAATAGAGATATGGTGCAAATACTATTTAGATACATGCAATTCGCTTGCTGTGGAGTTTGGCACTTCATGGTGCACTGTCTTGAGTTTTCTCCATCACGTGAGCCCACCTTACAGCCACTTGCACATAAACCATGTCGTACATCATATCAACAAACTGGAAGAAGGCAGCCCTCCATGTTCTCTTCATCAATATGGTGCAGAAAACTGTCCACAGACCCACCACAAATCCCATGATCACGGCAAGATAAACGGATGGCATATGATTTATATCTCCGAGGTCACTTTGCTCTGCATCATGTGTTGAGCAGTTCCTGCCAACCGGATCTCCACAAAGACCAGGGTTACCCATGTAGATATACATCTGGTTGCCAAGAGTTTGTAGCTGTTGTCCGGGTGGTATTGCACCGGACAGATTGTTGTATGACAAGTTCAAGTGGCTCAAATAAGTTAAAGCTGACAAACTTGATGGTATTGCACCAGAAAACTCATTGAAGGACATGTCGAGTGAGTCCAATTGCCTTAAATCACCAATTTTGTTTGGGATTGCTCCTCTGAGTCGATTATTTGACAAGTTCAGATTGGTAAGCCCAACAAGTAAAGTTATCTCCTCTGGAACCTGTTCCGCCAAACTATTACTTGACAAATCAAGAACAACCAATAGTTGGTAAATTGCAAAGGTGTAGTAACGCTTTTGGTCCTTTGTGATTACTGGTATGCTCTCTTCATAAATATAATCTCCCGTGTCCTGCGACACCACTGTCATCATTGCCTTCAGGTTTGACAAAGACCATGGTATGCTTCCTGTTATCTTGTTGTGTGCTATGTCCAAATAATGAAGATCGTGAAGGGAAGTGAGACTCTTAGGAATATGACCACTCAACATATTTGATCTCACTCTTAATATTTTCATGTGTGGCATTTTTTGGGGTAACCATTCTGGCAGTCCTCCAAATAACCTGTTGTAAGAAAGATCAAGGAACATTAATCCTGATGACCTTTGAAGAAATTTAGGGAATTCACCAGTGAGATCGTTGTTATTCAAGGCTAAGCTCAGCATGTCAGAGCCAAATTGATCTGTAGAGTTTGGAACAAGTTCCTTTTGGCACTGCATAATATCTCCTGTTAACTGGCTTCCTGATAGGTCCAATCTTTTCAGTTTGTCAATTGGCATATAGACGACGGGATGGTGCCTATGAATTGATTGTTTGCAAGCAACAACTCTTCGAGTAGTGGAGCATTTAACTCTGATGGCAATGAACCAGATAAAGAGTTTGAAGATAGGTTCAGTCGTACTATATTTATAGGCAACTGTAGGACTTGACCTGTAAACTTATTGGATCCGAGATATATATGATCAGCTGACATGTGTTGTAGATCTGATGGTATTGACCCATGCAATTTGTTTCCTGATACTTGCAAGAAGGAAGCTCGGGAAAATGTAACCCAAAACCAATCAGGAATAACATCATCAAGATTTGCATTACTGAGAACAAGAACATCAATGTCAGATTGCCATTTAAGACACTCAGGAAATCTAGGGCCCAATTGACATGACCGGAATATTGCGTACTTCAACCTAAATGCAGGAACCCATTTTTGGTTGATAGCTAACCTCACAGAGTTGTACGACAAGTCCAGATACTTTAAATTCAATAGGCCTGTAAAATGTTCCCCCACGAGCACACTATTTAGTTTATTATGGCTGAGGTCCAAATGCTTTAAATTGCCTAAACTTGCTGATTGTTCTTTCAAGAGAAAATCACTAAAGTTATTACCGCTGAGGTCCAAAATATTTAAGTTGCCCAAACTTGCAAATTGTTCATTGGAGAGCACACCACTGAAGTTATTGCAGCTAAGGTACAAAAGCTTTAAGTCGCCTAAACTTGCAAAATGTTCTTTCAATAGCACACCACTGAAGTTATTGTGGCTGAGGTCCAAAAGCTCTAATTTCCCTAAATTTGCAAATTGTTCTTTCGAGAGCACACCACTGAAGTTATTGTTCCTGAGGTTCAGCCATTTCAAACTACTCAGTGTTCCAACTCCTACAGGTAGAGGGCCACTCAACATGTTTTCAGATGCATGAAGAACACTGAGATTGGTCATGTTACCAATCCAACTGGGAAGATTCCCAGTCATATTTGCATCCTGCACCAAAAATTCTTGCAATGTATTCCATGAGCACTTTGGTAATCGCCTCATGAACTCTCCTATGCTCGAACCTATGTTGTTACCACTGAACCTCATTCTGGTCAAATTGCACAAATTTCCCAATTTTTCTGGTATCAAACCCACGAGCTGATTCCCACTTAAATCTATGACTTGAAGGGCCGTCATGTTTGCCAAATCACTAGGAATAGACCCTATCCACCAGGAATAGGAGAGGTAAAGCTCCTTAAGGCTTTTGAGATTCCAAAACCATGCATGCTTGAGTGAAGTATTGAAGTTGTTACTAGACATATCAAGGACTTCGAGATGTGTGAGGTTGGAAAGTGATATACTAGCAGACATGGTGCTGTTGAGTCCACAACCGGACAAGCCAAGCACTTTAAGAGAAGGAAGCATATTAACACTCTGAAACCAATCCCTCGCAGAACCAAGATCCACAGAACTCATGTCAAGATGGCTCAACAAAGAGAGACGTGACAACCATGCATGATCCACATTGGGATAAAAATTCCAACTCACATCAAGATATTGCAACTTTGAGACATTGCCAAATTGGGAAGGTATTCTGAAGGTGTTATCAGACACATCAAGGACCTCAATATGTGTGAGGTTGGAAATTGATATACTAGCAGATACAATACCATTGAGTACACACTCGGACAAGCGAAGCACTTTCAGAGAAGGAAGCATGTTAACCATCTGAAACCAATCCCTCGCAGAGCTAAGATCCACATAGATCATGTCAAGATGAATCAACAAAGAGAGACGTGGCAACCATGCAAGATCCACTATGTAAGACATATTCCCATAATAATGATAATTCCTACTGAGATCAAGATATTGCAACTTTGAGAGATTGCCAAGTTCGGAAGGTATTCTCCCACTGAATCGTGCTGACGAGAGGTTGAGATACCTTAGGTTCTTGAGAGAAGACAAGAAGACAGGGATGCTTGTGCCATTGAAGTCATTCCAGCTCAGATCAAGATACCTCAGGTGCTGTAGAGTAGCCAAAGAAGAGCTCATCTCGCCTGCCGACAAGCTCAATGATCTGCTCCTGTTCGGGTAGTTGTAGTCGTACATGTTGATGCAGCCCATGTCGTACATGCAGTACATGTCGTACATGTAGTAGCCCATGTTGTCCATGTAGTAGCCCATGTAGTCCTCCATGTCGATGTTGCGGAGGTTGAGCTTGATGAGATGGCCCGTTCTGTTGCTGCAGCGGACTCCCTTCCATTGGCAACAATCCTCACCCTGCCATGACGAGAGATGGCCAGCAGGGTCCAGGAGGCTTGCCTTGAAGGACAGAAGCGCATCTCGCTCGCTGCTGGTGCAGGCTCCTGACCCACTCGCTTGGCCATGGGAAGTGGATGCTGTTTGGGAGATCAATAGACAAAGCAGTAGCGCAGCTCCTCGGATGAGAAGCAGAAGCTTAGTCATATTGGTCGGAATGGTAGATGGAGAGGGAATGGACAGAGCACCTTATCTCTATTCCAGTTCCACCACAACCGCAATATAGGAGTATGGTCTACAACCCACGCCTTGGTCTTGTCATGCTTACTTCTGCAATTCTCAAGTTGTGGCTAGAATTTGTTGATAGGGACAGCCCACCATGCACGGCACGGCAGAAGCTGGAGCTATAATCTGTATCCAAGATTCGCTCAATATAACACCAATAATATCTGCACATTGTGGAGCATGAAGGTCCTGAGGTTTTTTTGGTGTTGGCAACCTCCTCCCTCCACCTGAGATACACAAATTTGTATGCATAAATAGGACCCGTATAACCAGAAAAACCAATTAAAAGGGCGCTTTCAGAAAAATCATCAGGATTTTTCATGCCGGCCACTCCCATTGTATGGTCTAGAAGCAAAGCTAGTCCACGTCTAGGTCTTTGTAATGTCGTATGCAAACTTTTCTAATGCATAAGTTTTTTTTTTTTTTTTTTGCGGGCAGTCTTAACTTTGGAGTTAACCATGCAGAGCAATTGAACAAGCAAAGGAGCAGTGCAGTGTCTACAGTGTCTACAGCAGTGTCTACAGCAGTGCATACTGAACGTTAGTCATCAAAAGTAATCAGGTTTTGGAGGACAAGATTTGACTACCTCTCTGTTTCGTTTTCTGCTTTCAAGATTGTCCTCCTCGCTGTCGCAGCTGGCAGATACATAGAGTTCTGATGAACACGACTCCGGCTTTTGGACTCTACTCCAAGTCCAAGTACAGTCCTTGTAAAATCTGTAAGCAGATTCATAGAGTCGATCCAGCAAAATCTGGAACATTGACGGAGAGGCCCAATAATAGTTCTTGTGACGTAAGAACTACTGTTCGAAATAATCAACACGGCTGTAGTACTTTCCTAAAAACAAAACATGGTTGTAGTAGTACACTATTTCTACCCAGTCGATCGATCACCACCGACAGATAGACTATTTTCCCTTTTTCTTTGTTGCTCTCGTCCCTGGATCGCCGTAAACACGCCGTTCCGAGCTGATGTGCACCCCCGCCGGCCGGCCGGCTGTCCCGATGGACGGGACCGATGGCGCCGGCAATGGCATCTGCTTCCCGTACGACGTGCTCCTCGACATCCTTCGCCGCATCCCTCTTTGTGCCCACCCTGAGTGCCGTCTGGTTTGCCGGGCGTGGCGCTCCATCTTGCCCCTAGGCACCTTCCCAGGAGTCTTCACCAGCAACTATGGGTGCCGCAACAACTCCTCCTTCGCTCCAATCTCAAAGCAACCACACGACGGCGACACCTACGTCGGGTTTCGATATCCCGTCTTTCGGCACGACTGGGCCTACCTGCTAGACCACTTCAACGGTCTCCTAATTCTTGAGAGCTACTGCACCGTTGATTACTTCGTGTGTAACCCGGCAACGATACGATGTGCTCCTCTTCCATGCCCGTTGGAAGAGGAACGGTGGCCTAACCCCATTAGCATGTTCCTCGTCTTCGATCCGACCGTGTCGCCACACCATGAGGTATTCCTCCTTCCAGAAGAGGAGATCCATCCAGACCGAAAGACGACCCGACCCCAGCTCCAAAAGGATAGGGTGTTTTCTCCAATGGTGTTCTCATCACAGACTGGGCAGTGGGTGAGTCGAGAATTTGTGACGGGGCGTTGCGCCCCTGGGCGCCTCTATGACAAGGTGACCGCCCCGCAACTCTTGAAAGTGCGGAGATGGAAGTCAGCTGTGTACTGGCGGGGTGCTCTCTACGTGCATTGTTGCAACAACGTCCTTATGGTCCTGCGCAACTCATATGGGGTGTACGACTTGGTCCAGCTACCTGGGAAAGCCTACAAGGACAAACAACATTGGCAGTTGGATGGGCCGCCCAAGAGATCTCTCTTAGCGAGCTACGAGAGCGGAATTCGTTATGTGGTGGTCAACAAGCATCAACAAATCCAGGTATGGATGCTGGAAGAATCGGCCGATGGCCTCCTAGGGTGGATGTTATCACATGAGGCCAACCTGGGTTTTTATGGTCATAAAATCAATAACTCTATTATAGAGCCGAGGGTGCCATGGGAGGCCATCGAAAGCAAAAGGCAACAACGCACTTGTATGCGGAGGGTGGCCTGGGCGACACAACGGACGATGTTGATGACAATGATGACCATGAAGAAGAAAGCATGTATGAGAAGGATGGGCAGAGTGAAACGACTGATGATATTGATGACAACTATGACAATGAAGAAGAATGCATCTATGAGAAGGATGGGCAAAGTGAAACAGCTTATGATATCAATGACAACTATGACAGTGAAGAAGAAAGCATCTATAAGGAGGATGTCTAGGGCCAAACGACCAATGCCAGTGATGATAACGACCTCAGTGAAAGAGATACACATCAAGATGAAGATGAAGAATCCGAAAGTGCTGATGGTTCTCAGTACTCTTGGAACTCAGCCGAGGACAACTTCATCGACCTGAATCAAAGTGATGCCCACCAAGAGGAACAAGGACATGCGCATTGGAGAATCATGGGACTGCATCCATACAAGGATGTGCTCCTTCTCTGCCACATATGGGGCCATGTTGTGGCGTACCACCCTAACACCTCCAGAATGCAGTGTTTGGGCACGAGGCTTGTTAGAGATGACACCCAACAAACTCGAGGCATCTATCGTGCGTTCCCTTACCGCCCATGCTATATCGATGTGCTCCCTACATCAAAAATGGTTACTCCTAATGGTTTTTCTCCCATGTATATGTTTTGCTAGACATAGAAATATACATAGCATTGCATCTATATTATGGTCCTTCAGTTATTTGCGATTCATCAGCCAGTAGCATGGAAATAGAGCCGGTCGACATTTGGCAGACTTGGCTTAGACGAGAAAGGAAACATTGAGCTAAACGTATATCTTTTTTGAGAAAAATGATGGCACAATATCGGACAGAAAGTACCCCTTGAAGGCACGGCATCATCATATTGTGTCGTTGTCCAACGTGGAACACATACAAGTTTACTTGACCTGCTGTGACGTGTATTCCACGTGGAAAAATAGTCAATGAGTAATGTGTACGCAGAATGTATATTTTTCCTCAAGAAAAAACAAAAGCTTTGCCTTTGAGTAGACTGGTAGAAGAAGAAAAAAAATCTGTACAAGCGCAGAATAGTGCAACGCCAAGATTGCAGCGTGACGCCGGTGTCCCTAAAAGACAGGCACCGCTGGAAGAGGCAAATTTTAACATGCTCCCTCTTACACCCCCCCCCCCCCCCCCCCCCCCCTTTTTACTTATGATGTAAGAGTTAATCAGGCCACTAATTAATAAGATCAACGGCTCAGATCTATTAAATACTCTTACCTTTCATGTAAAAAGAGAGGATAAGAGGAAGCATGTTAAAACTGCTCGCTGGAAGAACCTCTAGCCGCCCTGGACCTCAGCTCGTGCCGTAAGGCGACATTCTGGAAGCACGGCTATCACAAAGAAAACATACGAATGCTGGACACATCCCTTCCGTTTCCGTCTGAAAAGTACAGAGAAGAATTGGAGTGATCCTACTATAGGCCGGAACGGTCACTGACAAGGTTGACGGACTTGAGGTCTTCGTTCCGGCGGCGGGCAGGCTTCAGATAAGGGCGTGAGAAAAACTGCAGAAAATTGAGACGCAAGTGTGTGGACGTGATGAAGCTGTAAGAGGGTTTTTAAACTCCTGGGCCTCAGCCTGATGAGCATCCAGCATTCCAACTCACGCCTCACCACCCGGCCGGCAGCAAAACCATGGAAGGAAGCAAGCCGCCGTTTCTTGCGATCCGGCCAAGCAAAGGTGCATACGTACTCTGTTGTCCTCGTTACTAGTGAACTACAGTACTCCCTCCGATCCAAAATAAGTGTCGTGGTTTCAGTTCCAAACATCCATTTTTTGCCTTGCCGTCGGTTTTGTCATTGCTGCCAGCAAACTCTTTCTTCACATCACTTTTGAAGTCGGCAACATCCTCTAATGGCTATTGTCGTTGCTGATCACTACTCTTAACACGTGCAGATCCGGGAGGCAATCTTACATGTGCTAGTCAACCCGCAAGGATCACCTCCATCCTTACGCTACTCTCGTTGCTGCTCCTTTCTTGCGGAGTCGGCAGCATCCGCTGCTCCTCCTCAACGACGACACTCCATGATAACAGCACGGACATGATGTCGCTGCTGGATTTAAAGTGGGCCATCACCAACGACTCAAGTCAAGCCTTGAGATCTTGGCACGTCGACGTCCCCCTTTGCACATGGAACGGCGTCTTCTGCAGCGACCCGAAGCACCCGGACCGAGTCATCGAGCTGAACCTTATGAACCAATCATTGTCGGGCACGATTTCACCGTCTCTTGGGAATCTAACGTTCCTTAGGATACTGGACCTGTCCAGTAATGGCTTCACCGGCGAGATACCTCCTCTCAACCGTCTCCAAAGATTGGAGTACCTTAACTTGGGACACAACTCACTGCAAGGGATCATTCCAGATACTCTTACAAACTGCTCCAATCTACAGATCCTATACAAGCAACTTACTAATAGAAGACGTTCCCAACAGTATATACCGCCTATCCAATCTAGTGCCGTTAGATCTTGGAGGAAATAATCTCACCGGAGAAATCCCACCAAGCCTAAAAAACATCAGTCAGCTTGAACACATCTTGCTTGCTGATAATAAGCTCACCGGAACCATTCCCGATGAGTTGGGAAAACTCCCAAATCTTTCTATGTTAGTCCTTGCTAAAAATAGGCTATCAGGTGGAATCCCGGAATCCCTGTACAAATACAATCATTCTTCTCTCCAGCTTTTACAGTTAGATTTCAATATGCTTGGGAAAACACTGCCATCTAACTTTGGTGATACCATCCTGAATATTAAAGTTCTCACACTGTAAGAAAATAATTTTGAAGGTCATCTCCCAGCATCACTAGGCAATATTTCAGGGCTAGAGTGGTTAGACTTGTCATTCAACAATTTTGTTGGTCAAGTTCCAAGTTCTTTTGGTAATCTTGGGCTGTTACAACACCTAAACCTTGAGCAAAACAATTTGTCGGGCTTCATCCCAGGAGAGCTGGGTGGCTTGCAAAACCTCACCAATCTGTATCTGTCTGATAATAATCTGGAAGGTGGGGTACCATGAAACAATGTCTTTATGTTGGAAATAAGCGGGGTAAGAGCCTTTATCGGTATTGGAGGCAACCGGCCGTGGGAACTCCTTTGGAGGAACACTGGATCTGCTCCCATGTCCTACTATCTCTCGGACAAAAGATACACATTATGTACTACCTCATCATATAGAGTATTCATTCTAATATTTGGTTTCATGCCACACCATACTGTTGATATATTTTATGCTCACCAGGACGTCAAGAGCAAACCTTTCACTCTTGTTTTGTTTTGTTTTGTTTTTTGGCCGTGTATAATTCTCGGGGTTGGGACCTTCCCAACCTTCTCTTTGGCAATAAATTATTCGGTGAGATCGTGGCTCTCGGTGCTCAGCAAATCTGCAAAACAAATCAAAAGGATAGTTTCAGAAAAAAACATCAGGATTTGTCATGCTAGCCACTGGCGAGTTACCGACCGCTCCCATTGAATGGTCCACAAGAAAGCTAGTCCACGTTTAGGTCTTGCCATGCTGACTGTTCTAATACTGAAGTAATCCAAAAAGAAGCTTATAACGACTTGGACAGTCAAAGCAGAGAAAAGCACAGAGAGTGTGGAGAGTGTTAGGATTAACTGAACTTGCTTATTCTTTAGAGAACCGTAACGTTGTTGCTAATTCACCAAAGGACTTGATTGAACTTCACCTCATAAACAGATTCGATGAGTTGGCAACACTTGGGCGAGAGATCGATGGTACGGTATTTCATTTACAGAACCTAGGCGCAGAGCACCAAGTTAATAGTAGTTGAGTTGTCTTAAATATTTCGCAGAGCCGTGACAGCCAGCATGTTAAGGCCATGATGTACTAAGTTATTCTTCAGTGTGGGTAGAGGAGCTAATCAAGTGGGAACTGAGTAGGAGTTACGGGTCTCGCTTCAATTGTACAAAGATAATCTGCATCGCTCCGTCTCTGTGAAATGGGAAGCACTGTAAATGTGGAATCCATCTGCAAAAATTGAGCCGATACTTTTACTTACTTATATACAAGTGGAATGTATCCTGAAGGGCATGCAATTTGCGGAAGTAAATCACCATCCGACGGCAATGCGGAAAGCAAAAATCAAGAAGCAGCAATTTCACGTTCAGATTCACAACCGTCAGAAGAGATAGAAGGCGATATCGATAAGCACCATTCGATATGAATGGGACAGTAGAAGTGGAAGTTGCGACAAGATCTCACACCAAGATACAACACACCGGTAGGAGGAGCCTGAGACAATAGGTTTAATTGACATTGCAACCATCACTGGGACGAAGAGCACCGAAGTACCTGCTGCCGCGAGAAGAACTGCTTTTGGACTAGACACCGATGATGTGCCGGCAGTGCTTCGTCAGCTTTGCAACACCGATTATATTCGCAAAAACAAAAAAATGGAGCCCTGCCGGGTTGCAGAGCTGACGAAGCAGCGAGAAGAAGCAGAGCTCCGAAAGAACTAGACACCGATGATGTGCATTATCGGCTTTGACAGCAAAGCCGAGTCAAGATGTACGTGTACACAAGACTGTAAGGTTGTGCATCTTTAACCTGAAATGAATGGATCATCACACGATTTGGCTTAAGACTGTTTCAGAACTGAAGCAGAGTATGTCAGTAAATCAATGAAACAGAGAATAAATGATGTATACTATTTTAGCATCCATCTCTTCTGGATTTCTGCCCCCAATATATATTTTCTGGCAAGGCAAGACCTGAATGGTAATTTTACATTTTCCCCTCCAATATTACCGGAAGAGTTAAAGTCCTCCATGTGTAGAGCTAGACCTCATCTTTGGACTGCTCCACAAAGCTTTGCTTTCCCAGAGAAGACGTGCTCCATCATTTCAGATGATTGATTACGGCGCGTGATTGTGTGCTTCTGCAGTTCCATGTTTCAGTTTGATAGACAGAATTAGCACCTGGTTAGCGTGTCTTTTTGTTTTGTTTGAAATTCCGGGCCAATGTATGAAAAATAACAAACTCATGTACACTGTGTGTAGTGTAAAGAAGGCTTAGAATGCTGAATTTAGATAATAGAGCTTGGTAGAGAACTTACAATGTTTTTGATGGGGGCAAGTCTGGTTCGCACTATAGCATCAATTCACTGTTGTCCAAATTTTTGTGCCATCTGGGGACCGGTGAGTTGCTGTATACGCTGTGGCAAAGTCTTGATGCTCGTTTGGGACAAGTGAAAGCAGAGCATCTGGCATTCTTGAAGCAGAGCATCTCTCTGCTGAGCTGCTTTGGGACTGATTCCCGAGGAGGTGATTCGAGGCCTTGGTGTTCGATCAATCTATACACTTCGGGAGCACCATATTGACGGAACCTCGAGCACTCTGCTGATCCTGGGGCTTGCTTTGCTGAAACAGAGACCCTTATATCATATATATCTCCTTTTGCTTGTTTGCTTGTGAAACAGTGAGCGCCTACTTTCAGCATTGTTTTAGTACCATACGAAGCGCCCACTGGCAATAGGATTTTCCAACTGTGTGAGCTCGCATGAGACTGAAGACCAAAATGTCTGCTCAGTTCATCCGATTTCCCCAAGGAAAATACTGGTTTTGATGGTAAATATATGAATAATTCCCCTTGAAAACAAGTACTTACGGAAGTTAGTGTTGACTCTGGGATGGTACAAATTAAATCTGCCGTCATATGACCCAGGGATCAAAGCAGTTTGCGACTGCTCACATTTTTTTTCTCCCTTGTTCTACATGTCCATCGTGAGCACCAGCGGATTTATACTACTAGTACTTGTTATCCTGTACTGGCTTCAGTTCCTGGGTGCCAAAAATCTCCATTTTTGACATGAAACAAACTGCAGGCATAAAAATAATAATTATTTTCTTAATTTCACTTTTGCTTCTGGGGCATCATGTAATGACCAACGACGCAGGTGTGGTCACGCTCAAAGGGCTCCAGGGGATTTAATTGAACTGGTCAGCCTTGAGCTTCTCCACTTCGCTTACTTGCAAACACAGAAGGTTGGCATGATCGCGTCATACAGTTTGCTGACCAGAGTAAATAAATGTCAGCTCAAATGACACTTCAGAGGAGCATGAATAAGTCTACAAGCACCTTTGGTGAACAAATCTTTCTACGTCTTGCCTCTTGGCACATCTCACAAACAATTTTGTTCACATATATATTGACCAACAGGTGGCTTTTTCCTTTTTCTTTTTTTGCTATGCAAATGAGATCATCACTCTCTGGGAATTGATGATACAAAGCAAACCAAACAACATGTAAAAAACATAGTGCAGTTATAGGGCTGTATATTTTTTTCTTCAGCTTAAACATATTTTTTCTGAAATGAAAGTCTGTAGACATAAAACATACACATATTTCTTCTTAATTTCACTTTTACCTTTTGGGCATCCTATAACCACCAAAGATGCATGCGTGGTCGCACTCGAGCTTGGACTGAGGGCTTGGACTGGTCGGACTCGAGCTTCTCACTTCGCTTGCAAACACAGGCATGGTCGAGTCGATACAGTTGGCCTCACCAAAATAAAGAAACGTCAGCTCAATGGAAGCTTCAGATTTGCATGAATAAGTCTACAATCACTGATGGTGAACAGAGATTTCTACCTCTTGCCTTGAGAGATATCTTATCACTCTATGGGAATAGATGATACTCCAAAGCAAACCGAACAACATGAAAAAGGCACAGTGAAATTTTGGGGCTGTATATTTTTCTTCAGCTTAAACAATCCATCAAAACAGATACATACACTTGATCTCTTAAAGTACAGACATACACAAATACCAATAAGATAAAGTACAAACGTTGAGCCAAGGCTCATTTAGAACTACAAATAGAGATACGGTGCAAACATACAAATAATAGTACAATACAGTACAGACATCCAGCCAAGGCTCATTTAGAGTTACAAATACAGATATGGTGCAAACATACAAAAAATATTTAGATACAGACAGTTTGCTTGCAGTGGAGTTGGGTACTTCATGGTGCACCGTCTTGAGTTTTCTCCATCATGTGAGCCCACCTTACAGCCACTTGCACATAAACCATGTCATACATCATATCAACAAACTGGAACAAGGCAGCCCTCCATGTTCTCTTCATCAACATGGTGCAGAAAACTGTCCATAGACCAACCACAAATCCAATGCTCATGGCAAGATAAACAGATGGCATATGATCTATATCTTCAAGGCCAATTTGCTCTGCATCATGTGTTGAGCAGTTCCTACCAACAGGATCTCCACAAAGACCAGGGTTACCGATGTAGATATACATCTGGTTATCAAGAGCTTGTAGCTGTTGGCCGGATGGTATCGGACCGGACAGATTGTTGTATGACAAGTTCAGGTGGCTCAAATAAGTTAAAGCTGACAAACTTGATGGTATTGCACCAGAAAACTCATTGAAGGATAGGTCGAGTGAGTCCAACTGCCTTAAATCACCAATTTGGTTTGGGATTGCTCCGGTGAGTTCATTATTTGACAAGTTCAGATTGGTAATCCCGACGAGTAAAGTAATCTCATCTGGAACATGTCCTGCCAAACTATTACTTGACAAATCAAGAACTACCAATAGCTGGTAGATTGCAAAGGTGTAGTCACGCTTTTGGTCCTTTGTGATTACTGGGATGCTCTCTTCATAAATGTAATCCCCCGTGTCCTGCGACACCACTGTCATCATTGCCTTCAGGTTTGACAAAGACCATGGTATGCTTCCTGTTATGTTGTTGTGTGCTATATCCAAATAATGAAGACCATGAAGGGAAGTGAGACTCTTAGGAATATGACCATTGAACATATTTGATCTCACTCTTAATATTTTCAAGTGTGGCATTTTTTCTGGTAACCAACCATCCTGGCAATCCTCCAACAAACCTGTTGTAAGAAAGATCAAGGAACATCAATCCTGATGACCTTTGAAGAAATTTTGGGAACTCACCAGTGAGATCATTGTTATTCAAGGCTAAGCTCAGCATGTCAGAACCAAATTTATCTTTAGAGCTTGGAACATGTTCCTTTTGGCACTGCATAATATCTCCAGTTAAATGGTTTCCTGATAGGTCCAACCTTTTCAGTTTAGTCAATTGGCATATAGACAATGGGATGGTGCCTATGAAATGATTATTCCCAAGCAACAACTCTTCGAGTAGTGGAGCATTTAACTCTGATGGCAATGGCCCAGATAAAGAGTTTGAAGATAGGTTCAATCGTACTATATTTATCGGCAATTGTGCCGGTAATGAGCCATGCAATTTGTTTCCTGATGCTTGCAAGAAGGAAGCTTGGGAAAATGTCACCCAAAACCAATCAGGAATGACATCATCAAGATTTGCATTACTGAGAACAAGATAATTAATGCTTGATTGCCCTTCCAGCCATTCTGGAAAACTAGGGCCTAACCAGCATGACCGGAATCTTGCGACCTTCAATCTAAATGGGGGGACCCATTTTTGGTTGATAGCTAATCTCGAAGAGTTGTACGACAAGTCCAGATACTCTAAATTCAATAGGCTTGTAAAATGCTCCTCCACGAGCACAGTCTTTAATTTATTATGGCTGAGGTCCAAATGTTGTAAATTACATAAACTTGCGGAGTGTTCTTTCAAAAGAAAATCACTGAAGTTATTATAGCTGAGGTCCAAAAGCTCTAAATTGCCTAAACTTGCAAACTGTTCCTTGAAGAGCACACCACTAAAGTTATTGTGGCTGAGGTCCAAATGCTTTAAGTTGGCCAAACTTGTGAAATGTTCTTTCAAGAGCACACCGCTGAAGTTATTGTAGCCGAGGTCCAAAAATTGTAAGTTGCCTAAACTTGCAAAATGTTCTTTCAATAACACACCACCGAAGTTATTGTAGCTAAGGTTCAATTTCTCTAATTTGCCTAAGCTTGCAAATTGTTCTTTCCAGAGCACACCATTGAAGTTATTGTGGCTGAGGTCCAAACCCTTTAATTTACCTAAGCTTGCAAATTGTACTTCCGAGAGCACACCACTGAAGTTATTGTAGCTGAGATCCAAAACCTCTAATTTTTGTAAGCTTGCAAATTGTTCTTTCAAGAGCACACCACTGAAGTTATTGTAGCTGAGGCCCATAAAACCTAAATTTCCTAAGCTTGCAAATTGTTCTTCCAAGAGGACACCGCTGAAGTTATTGTGGCTGAGGCCCAAAGCCTCTAAATTTCCTAATCTTGCAAAATGTTCTTTCAAGAGCACACCGTTGAAGTTATTGATCCTGAGGTCCAATCTTTTCAAATTACTCAGTGCTCCAACTCCTACAGGTAGAGGGCCAGTCAACATGTTGCTATCTGCTTGAAGAACACTGAGATTGGTCATGTTACCAATCCAAATGGGTAGATTCCCGGTCATACTTGCACTCCCCAGTGTCAATTCTTGTAGTGTGATCCATGAGCACTTTGGCAATCCCTCCATGAACTCCTCTAGCCTCGAACCTATGTTGTTATCACTGAACCTCATACTTGTCAAATTGCACAAATTTTCTAAATTTTTTGGTAACAAACCCACGAGATAGTTCCCACTAAAGTCAATGACTTGAAGGGACTTCATATTTGCCAAATCACTAGGAATGGAACCTCCCCAGTCGTTACCTGATAGGTAAAGCTCCTTCAGGCTTGTGAGATTCCAAAACCATGCATGTTGTGAAGCATAGAAGCCGTTGATGGACATATCAAGGACCTCGAGATGTGTGAGATTGGAAATCGGTATACTAGCAGACATAATACCGAGTCCACAGCCGGACAAGCGAAGCACTTTAAGAGAAGGAAGCATGTTAACCCTCTGAAACCAATCCCCCGCAGAATAAAGATCCACAAAACTCATGTCAAGATGGCTCAAAAAAGAGAGACGTGGCAACCATGAAAGATCTGTGTCAAGCCTAGTTGAATCAAAAATACTTGCACTAACATCAAGATATTGCAACTTTGAGAGATTGCCAAGTTGGGAAGGTATTCTCCCGCCGAATCCTGCCGACGAGAGGTTGAGATACCTTAGGTTCTTGAGAGAAGCCAAGAACACAGGGATGCTTGTGCCGTTGAAGTCATTGCAGCTCAGATCGAGATACCGCAGGTGTTGTAAAGTAGCCAAAGAAGAGCTCATCTCGCCGGCCGACAAGCTCAATGATCTGCTCTTGTTCGGGTAGCCGGAGTTGTACATGTAGTAGCCCATGTCGTACATGTCGTAGTTTACGTCGTACATGTAGTCCTCCATGTCGATGTTGCGGAGGTCGAGCTTGATGAGATGGCCCGTTTTGTTGCTGCACCAGACTCCCTTCCATTGGCAACAATCCTCACCCTGCCATGACGAGAGATGGCCAGCAGGGTCCAGGAGGCTTGCCTTGAAGGACAGAAGCGCATCTCGCTCGCTGCTGATGCAGGCTCCTGATACACTCGCTTGGCCATGGGAAGTGGATGTTGCTTGGGAAATCAACAGACAAAGGAGCAGTGCAATTCCTCGGATGAGGGGCACGAGCTTAGTCATATTGGTCGGAAATGGCAGATGGAAAGGAGAATGGACAGAGCAGATTATCTCTATCCCGGTGCTCCACCACAACTTCAATATACTTTAGAAGTATGGTCTACAAGATACGTCCTATACTCAAGGTGTGGCTAGAATTTGTTGATTGGGACAGCCGACCATGCACAACACGGCAGAAGTTGGAGCTGGAATTTCTATCCAAGATTCGCTCGGTAAAACCAGTAATATATTGTGGGTCAGGTCACACATCCAGCGCTAAAGTCTAGAGAGTTTTTTCAGTTTTGGCAACCCCTCCCTCTACCAGCTGAAATACACAAATTTAGATGCATAAATACAAAGACTCGTAGATCTCAGTACTCAACAAATCAGCAAAACGAACCAGAAGGTCAGTTTCAAACAATTCATCAGAATTTTACCGACCACTCCCATTGTATGGTCTATAAGCAAAGCTAGTCCACGTCTTGGTCTTTGTCATGTTGTATGCATACTTCTCTAATTCATCAGAATTTTTATTTTTCTTTTTTTCTCTCATACTGTATGCATACTTTTCTTCTAGTCAACTCAAGTTATGGCCGAATGATCTGGACAATCGATCGCGGCGAGCACGGCACGGCACGCACTACTAGGGAAAAGCCTAGCAGCAGCGCGGGTTTTGGCCCTCTCAGTAGCGCGGGTACCGGCGCTACTAATAAGGCGCTACAGCTAACGTATAGCAGTAGCGCGTGTTGACACACGCTACTGCTACACATGAATAGCTGCAGCGCTCTTTAGAAAAGGACGCTACTGGTATTATCTGCAGCGCCGTTTACAGGTAAGCGCTACTGGTAAGTCGGCGCTACTGCTAAATCCCCCCCTCGCTACTACTAGTTTTATTAGTTTTTTTCCCTGCAGATTTGTTTTTTATTTGTTTTGCATTTGAATAGGCTTTATACAATAATCTTTAGCATATCATCCACATACAAATGTAATCATAGCATATACATACAATTAGTCTCATCAAATCATGTCATCATCATAATCATCATCCAACACAAAGTGGTCTCTCGTCATCAATCTCGAAAATAGCGATACAAGTCTCGATTACTTGCAAATACATCGTCATCCATCTAAACAATGATATACACGAGAATAGCTATCACTTTGCGTACATGAGTTCGTATCCCTCTCTCGCATTAGCGTGAACCTAAACTAAGTACTGCGTGTCGCTCGGAAACCGAAAACCGGTACACCTGGGCCTGACACTCCGGCCACTTGTCGTATATATACTCCTGGCGTAACACTTCTTCGCCATTTATGATCTATGCACCTGCATCGTCACATGAGTCGATGATATGCAACATATATAGTTGAGCAACACAAAGAGACAGACTTGGCAAAAATAGAAACAACATATCATAAGCATAAATAACAAAGTTCATCGTACCCATGACCTAACTAGAGTGATTTTCGCTAGTCGAGGAGGACGGTTTAATTACATCACAAATAAAGTTTCACCGTGCATAACTCAAAGTTTTGTCATAAAAGAAAGTATGGACTAAACGGACACATTGTCATATATCGACAATCACTCCATCATGTCGTGCCATCCATCCAAGTCAGGGAGATAGTCATCGAGCTTTGTGAAAGGCTTCATGTCGAGATGCTGAGAGGCAATCCATGTTCGGACGTCTTCCCGCGACATTTGTCCTTCTGCATGGAACATCCCTGTTTTTCCGACGACCTCATTCATGATGATTTGGGCAAGTTCGCGCTGGATGTTATAGAACTCAGCTCGAAGTCGATGATCCTCGATATCTCCTATGTCCTTTGCCCATTGCAGAATATGGGCATCGCTAGATCTAGGTGCCATGTGAAGGTTCTGGTGATCCCGTCGGTACTCCAGCATGTGGTGTAGGACATAGAATCCATCATTAAGAGAATCGTTCGGTTGCTGGATGCAGCAGAAGTCGGTCTTATGGCTGAAGGCGGCCCTGCCGCCCCTTCTCTTCTTGTCCCTAACCTCTCCACCCCTTGCTTGGTAGTAAAACATAGCACTGTCGAGAACATCTTTGATGTGGGTGTAATTCTTTTTGTGAATGTTATTCGACGAGTCCAAGTAAAGAGCGTGGGAGAATCGGGGGTAGAGGATGATGAGGACGGCGCGCCCGCCGCTGCGCAAAATAAGTACACCTCAAATTAATTAGCCTCCACTGTGCAAATGAACTATTAAAATCGAAGGAAGGATAGCAGTGCGGATGACTTACACGGGATGATAAGGCACGAGAATCGCCTCCTTGTCCTTATTGGCGAGCATGAAACTGACGATGTAATCCCTCGCGTATTCACGATGCTGTGCACAGACTCCCAAGAAGGCCTCGTGCATGTAGTACGGGTCAGCGACACAGATATGAGCTATCTGCTCAACCCCAATGATGTAGCTCATGTGCAAGGCATAAAGGCGGACAAAAGTAAAATCCAGCTTCTTCACGTGAAACATGTCGAATATGTAATCGAATCGGAGGAAGAACTTATCCGCGGGGAAGCCCTTGACGTACGACATTTGCTGCGGAATGTTAACCACGTAGAGTGGGTATCCTGGATCTTTCGAGGCGATGAGGCCTTTCTCTACCCGCGGCACATCGTCATGAAGTCTCCTTAGATCGCCGAATCTGGCCCGTAGCGCTGTTTCAGGTAGGATTGGTTTACCGGGGATATGTCATTTATCCGCATCGGGGATATCTACACGGTCCCGAAGCCGAGGCTGCTGAGGCGGCTGGATCATAGAATCAGCTTTTTTGCCTTTCCTCACTCTCTTCCTAGGCTTCTTTACCACCGGATGGTCGTCAATAACACGTTGAGACGGTAATTCAGGCACCGACTCATGATGCTCAAACCCTGAGGAGGCGCCAGTATAGACATACTGTTTAGCGCCATCGTCATCCTCATCCTCATCCATGGCGACGTCATCAGCCTCTAATGGAGCCACCTGCTTACCCCGTCCGCTATCACCCAACCCGACACCCGACGCTAATTGGGTAGGTGGGGTGTTGATGTTCATACCTTGCTGAGGCTGCGTGCTCGTGGGTGTGCTCCCGGCCGCCTCCAGACGAAGCAGACTCTCTGGCCACAACAGGACCCACCCATTGCAACAATCACCAAGCCGCCGCGGGGTCTCGTCGTCATCCCCCACTAGTATTAGAGGAGGCAAATTCTCGTGGCCCGGTTTGACACTGGCCACGGAAACCTTGAAGACGTTCGGGGGGATCGACCGGCTGTGGAACAATGGTTCCTTCGGCTCCATTATCGTCCCCTTCCCCACGTCCACCTTCTGTTCGCCGATGGTGTACAATATGGTGCACGGGGTTTCGTCGGCCTGCAAATAAAAGTCTGCGACATGAGACATCCGAAAGGCAACGAAAACGGGAGATTATACATTTATATTGAAGGCGGCCGGTGTGGAAGATACCGTGAGGGCGTCGAGCTCAGCCAAAGAGGAGGCACCACCGAGCACGTTCGGTGCGGCAGCCGGTGCGGGAGCAGGTGCGGGAGCCGGTGCGGGAGCAGGTGCGGGAGCCGGTGCGGGAGCATGTGCTTCCAAGAAGTCAGCGGGGGGAAAGTCCTCTGCATTTTTTTTTGGATTTTCCCTTGTCCAAGTGTGAACGCCCGTCACCAAGGAAGTAGATATATCTGCAATCGCCTGTTTTGCGGCAGCTACCGCTGTTGCGACTGTCTGAGATGATTTCTTCTCAACCGCAATCTCAACCTTCTTGTCGATGCTTTCTTCAGTTAACCTCCGTCTTTCCTTTTTCTCCTCCGTGGTCTCACGGTAGTACTTCTTCCACGTGGCGCCGTCTCCGACACCGTGCACGCGTCCATACGACGGTCGAGTATCCACCGGTTGTCGTTTCAATATGTTCAACGCCCGGTTGAATGGAGTGTCCCACTTGGGCCTCGCCAATGCCTCAGACGGCGAGTCGCTTTCGGCCGCAATCCGGTGTTGCTCTCTCTGCAAAAGGCACAAGGATCGTTTACGAATATGACTAACGTGTGCAGTCGAATTGATCAGAAACTAAAATTACCAGCAGTCTCATGAACTCCGTAATGACCGGTGTTGTCTCATAAACCTTCTTCAGTGGGTCCCAACGGTGGCGGGCCCTCAGGACGTCACGCTCCTGCGGGGCGGTGAAATCCACCAAGGGGTCTGGGATGCCCAGACTCGCGGCTTCCGCGTCCTCCTTGGCCCATTTGGACCTCTTTCCGCCGTAACCACAGCTTCCGAGGTGGTGGGTCCCAATGTTCCTCTTTTCAAGCCCCTTCATGTACTTAGACTTTTCTTTGGCAGCTTCGGCCTCGCAAGCCTCCTTGAATATTTGAAACTGCTCTTCCGTGATTGTCGGACTATCCTTTACAATCTCGGAGTAGGGTTCCCCGTCGTTGATCTTTGCTTTCACTCGATTTTTCCAGGCGGCCAACGCGTTGCTAAACTTGGTCATGGCGTGTTTGTTTATCTTCTTCATTGCCGGGTCATTGTCTGGATCTTCATAATCCTTCTCATTCCGGCCCGGGAACAAGAATATCTGGTGAAACTTCTTTAGGAGGGAGCTCCTCATATTTTCTATCTTCTTTAGATTCGCATCGTTGATGGTGGCGGTTGTCCGTATGATGCAGCCTATTTGATTGCCGTAGCACGCGCGCGCTTCCTCGGGCGCCTTTGGCTCAAAATTGCCGTTGTCCACCTCCGTGACCACCAGTCTAGTAGTCCTGAGTTTGTTAGGAACCCGTTGCCTCTTCGCTTTCGGTTCTACACCAGCTCCGCTCCCCGAGGCAGCACCGGTCTCAGCGCCGGTCTGAATCTCAGCGCCGGTGTCAGTCTCAGCACCGGTCTGCATATCGGTCTCAGCACCGGTCTGCGTGTCGGTCTCAGTCCCCGATGCCGGGCCCAGCAACAACATCTGTTGATCGTCGGTAAAGCTAAAAAATTCGTCTGCCGCCCGGTAGACGTCGTCGCAATCACCAGAACCCTGTCCTTCATCGTTGCTAGCCATGTTTCCTATGATTAAATCTAGTCAATTAATTCTAGACCTAATAAAATGAATAATGACATAAAAAAGGACTATTGTTTTGCAGAAATGTTGACTCCTTCTTGGTGCGGCAAATCCCGGGCACTCGATATGTCCTAGTTTGTAGCACAAGTCATGCCGAAATTCACGGAAAATTTCGGCATGACCTTTGCTAAAAAGTGGACAAATCGAGAACCTGAAATTTGCCGGAACAGAAATGAATCAACATTTCGGCAAAACATAGGCCACTCAGCATCATTCCCTGGAAACAACAAAGCCACCACTTGGGCACAATCGAACAACTTCAATGAAAAGATATAACATGACCACTTCAATGAAAAATAAAATTTGCCTAAATTCTTTTCCTTGAAAAATAGTGGTCTTTTGAAAAATCAAAAACCTTTGCCAATCTATTTAACCTAGCTTCTTAATCCAACGAACCTAATTAACCTACCTATTTAACCTAGTTAGTTAATCTAGTTTACCTAGATAATTGACCCTAATTAAACTAGTTAACGCAGTTAGTTCTCTGTCAAAGCCTAAAATAAATTTTTGCACTAATTAACATGGATAATTAACCTAATTAAACTAGTTAACCTGACTAGTTCTCTGTCAAAGCCCTAACTAAGTTTTTGCACTAACCTAGATAATTAACCTAATTAAACTAGTTAACCTAACTACTTCTCTGTCAATGCCCTAACTAAATTTTTGCCCTAACCTAGATAATTAACCTAATTAAACTGGCTAACCTATGCATGAGAGAGAGAGGAGGGGTGGGGGCTTACAGATGATGGCTCCGGTGGTGGCGACGGAGGCAGTGTGGTGGCGAGGGAGGCAGGGGCGTCTCCGGTGACGGCGAGGAAGGTGGCGTCGACGGCGGCTCCGGTGGCGTTGACGAGGCCGCGCGGCTCCGTGGTGTTGGGGGCGGCTCCGGTGTCGTCGACGGCGCACGGCTCTGGTGGCGTCGTCGGCGGCGGCGAAGTGTGGGGCGAGGAATCGGGGAGACGGCGGCGCGCGCGCGGGGTGGGTTTGAGGGATTTGGGGGAAGTGGTGGCTGGGAGGGAAACGGTTTTTTTGGCTAAGTCAAACTTAGCGGTAGCGCATTTCGCAAAACGCGCTATAGCTAAGTTAGCTATAGCGCTTTCCTCAAAACGCGCTGCTGCTATAGCTAATTTCCTATTCTGTTTCTATAGCGGGGGTCTAGGGCACGCGCTGCAGCTACGTTAGCTATAGCGTCTCTTACAAACAAACGCTGCTGCTATGCCTTCCTCCGATTTTTCGCTTTTTCGTTTATTTTGCTTTACATTTTATTTTTCCCTTTCTTCTTTTTCTATTTCTTTCATTTTCATTTAAATTTCTATTTGTTTATCATCTTATTTTATTTCCGTTAGTAGTAGCGCTCTTCTTTGGAAACGCGCTGCTAACTGTGCTCTAGCAGTAGCGCGTTTCTGTTAAGCTCGCTACTGCTATGCGTAGCCTAGCATTCTGCCACTGGGAATATTAGTAGTAGCGCTTTCTTTACAACAGGCGCTACTGCTAAGTTTGTGTTTGTAGCGCGGTTTTTAATTGCTCGCTACTGCTATATAGCACTAGCGCAGTTTTTTGACCCGCGCTGTTGCTATATTTCTGTGTATAAGGTTTTCCCTAGTAGTGACGGCAGACAAGCACGTTCAGTAATTAGCTCTCTCTGATTCATTTTCTTCATTAAAGATTAGGAATAGGGTGGCTCGCATATTGTGATTTGTGCGTTCACTGGTGAGGCATGTCATAGGAATTTTCTCCTTTGTAATCTAGCGACAAGCCTGAATTGCTCTGCCCTCTTTCCGTGAAATAGAGTGCGAACCTGCGGGGAAAGTGGACCGCTGAGGCTTGAGATCGTCAGCGTCAAGGAGGGTCGCGTCGCCGTCTTAGAGGTTTGTGTCGCTCCTCATCAGCCCCGCTATGGGCGAAGCCCGCCGTGGCAGCTCGCCTGGAGAACGAGGGGTTGCGGCGCTTGTGCATCACTTCGAATAATGGATTCAGAACTTTGCATCATTTGAAAGCCTATGTTCTACTTCCTCCGTTCCATAATAAGATTGTTTTTCAAGGTAGCATAGTTTGAAAAATCATCTTATATTATGGGACGGAGGGAGTAGCTTGGAGCAAAAGGAAAATATGAAATGTCTTGCGCATGGTAGTTCCAATGCTCATTTTCCATTTGATGTGATAATCCAATTACAAGCTTCTCAACCCCAGCATGGCTCACGCCCTCAACCCCATGATGTTCAAATAGATTACTATGTGAATCCATGCATGATTGTCAAACAGATTATTGTGCTAAAGATGAGCATTTTGCTCCCAAATCACGTTTGCGTCAGAGATGCAGCTCATATATAGGTGCCGGCAATAGCACGCTGTCCTTGTCTGAGATCCTACACCGCGAGTCTCAGGCTCCATCCCTACATAATCTCCTGTATAGATGATTCCTTCACGACTGGATGGTTCCCATTCATTTGATGGACAATGGATGGTGGTGCCATTGCAGCTAGAGGAATTGGTGGCTCGGGGGTTCATGAAGCGGGATGGTCTTCTGCATGCTCAGGATCCTTGAAGAATGATTGTTTTACATGGCTAAGAAATTAGTTCAAGCACGCCTCTTGCGTGGGGACCTATACAGGCCGACCTCGACGCGACTGTTGTGCCGCTGAAGGAGGAGGCCTCCAATCTCCCATAAGTGGATATTGCGCGCATTTTCCTTCTTGGAGAGGATCGAAGCCGCGATGGCTCACTTTGAGGCTCTCTTACCGTTGCCCCTTGGAGATCGCTCGACTCTTTCCGCGGAATGCTGCATCCTCCCTCATGGGGATGATTTTCTTGCTAAATCACTCTCGGCGGGGCTGATTTTTTTTAAAAAAGGACGAATCATCCCCGGCCTCCGCATCTGGAAGATGCATGCGGCCATATTATTTATTATTCACAAAGACCTTACAAAGAAATACAACAGCAAGCCCGAGGCCACCATCTAGACGACACATGTCGCTACTCCTATCCTCTTGATGAAGGTGGGCCGATGGACAATGCTTCGCGGATTGTTAACCCTATGCTTGAGGAAGCACTAGCGCTGCCTCCTCAAATGTCGCCAACTGCTTGGTGTGATGAGGTGGACCATGTTGTTCCGTCGGTGGGAAGAGAGGAGTTTGTTGACCCAATGTGTTTGGAGGCTACGATCTTGTTGTCCCACCCTGCTGGCTCCTCCCAGACTACCAATGTGCATTTTGTCGCACATCCGATTCCCTCAGTGGAGCCGCTTGGTTTCAACATGGAGCGCACGACACGTTTTATTCCTTGCTCCGAGGAGCCGCTTGGTTTCAACACGGAACACACGATGGGGACATCGACGCACCCAGTGTTGAGGTGGAGCCGCAAGTTGATCCTATGGAGGCTACGCTCTGGTCGCCATGCCATGGAGGCTCCTCCTCGTCTTCTGTGATGAAGTCCATTGCACGTCCGATGTCGAGTCCAGATGAGCCGCTTGGTTGCTACACGCCTAACATTCTGGCTGAGCATGTGATTGAGGTATGCAATGTTGTTACGAGGGTGGCACAAACTATAGCAGCACCATTAACTCTGGAGGATTTTCTCAGCAAGGTTACTTGTCCGCTCCCACAACCTCTGCTTCGGACCTTGATTCCTTCGCATGGGGAGAAGAAGGACGGGCCAAGGCATGCAATATCCCGACATCCAAGCGCGGAGTATAGGATGATGGAAGCTTTTGGTGAGCTGCCGGAGGTCAGCAAAGCGGAGGCTCTGGAGCAAAAGATGCAAGCATACCTGGACATGTACAAAAACCCGCTCTCACCACAAGTGATCGACGCGTTGAGCTCTTTGGCGAGGATCGCGGGGAAGCCAAAGTTGGACCTCTCAGGATGCTTTCCACAAGATAATGTTAGCACATAATTTTGTGAGGCCGAGACAGATGAGTCGTTCGATATGGACGGTTTCTCTTCGGCGAGTGGCAGTCAGTTTGGTTGCTCTTGAGCCTTGCCTAACTGCTTTGGGCCTAGGCGGTCTGGTGTCTGGCTCCGAAGATGTCCCATGATGTTGTTGTTTTTTGTCATGTCCCTATCCCCAAGTTCTAGTGCCTCCTTTTTCTCGTTTTCTTTTTTCTTTCTATTTTAGGGTTTTCTTTCGGTTTTCCCTGATTAGCTGAGAATGTTAGGTTTTCAGGTTCGGTTTTCCTTATAAACTGGGCCAACTCTCTTCTTCTTCATGAAATGCAGGAACTTCCTGCCCCTCTCGAGGTGTTCTCGAAAAGAAAAAAAATTAGTTCAACACCGGAGAATTTACCAAAGACTTGAGCCATAGCCATGCCTCAGAAGAAAAGGATAAATGGGAATCTTGTCCATCCAGTCGTTTATGTTGCTGCGAGGTTGCATTCAATCTATCGTCATCTACTCCCTCCGTTCCTAAATAATTGTCTTTCTAGCCATCTCAAATGGACTACAACATACGGATGTATGTAGACATGTTTTAGAGTGTAGATTCACTCATTTTGCTCCGTATGTACTCACTTGTTGAAATCTCTAGAAAGACAATTATTTAGGAACGGAGGGAGTATGTTGTTATTTTCTTACAATACATGCATGCACTCGCTAGCTACCTGCAAGATGGGAAAACACAACCACGATATTGGGCTCATGGAGTTCATCAACCACACGCCACTGCAGAGGAATGGGATCGGAGGCCAGTTGTTCTCGGTCCTCTCTCAGGCGCAGTGGGAGATCGAAGCGCCTCCCTTTTTAAACCGCAATCCGTGGCCAGAGCAGTCCTTCCCGGGCTACAGCCGGACGCAAGTCCTCTTCCGAATCCGTTCTCCCCTTCTGGATAGTTTCCACCGTATGGAGATAGAACTCTCAAAATTTAAACGGGAGTTTCCATTGGCGGCGGGAACCTTGCAGCTATATATATATCTGTCTGGACTGGCGGCAACCGCGGTGCTGACTCACGGCAACTCGTGATCCTTCAACCGCCAATTTCTTCTCGGGCAGATCTACGCGGGAGCCATGGGGGTGAGTTCATCGATCGTCCTCTTTTTCCTCGGCGGATCTTTTGTTTTTAGAGAGAACCCTTTTTATACTAGACTAGATCTAATCAAAGTTGAAAATTTTGCACATCTGCATCAAAACTGCATCTTTATGACTATGAAAACTGCATCTTTGTGACTGAATCAAAATTGCTTGCATCTGTCATAATTGCAATTTTCGTCTGTGACAATAAATATGTCAAAGTCAGGATGTCTTTTACCATCGAAATTGCATGTTTGCTATTGCATACAGTTTGCAAATCTGAGAACATGATTTTTCTTTTTTGGCAACTAGTGTGAGATGACTCTTATTTTTTTTCATGCCAAATGCAGAAAGGCAAGAGAGCTGATAGGCTCAGCGCACTGCCTGATGACATTCTGGTCAACATTCTTGACCGACTCAATGTCCGCGAGGCTGCAAGAACCAGCGTCCTCTCCAGACGGTGGACTCAACTCTGCGCCAAGCTGTCTCGACTTATAATAAGTGCTCAGCACTTCCTTCCCAAGGGCGTGTTATGCACCGGCATCTCTGATGATAAATTGGTTCGCATCAATGCCGCTGTGGTCCAAGCAATGGAGAGCATATTGACCCACAGAAATCCTGGAGAGCACACCATCCGCCTTCTGTCCACGACGTTCTACTTGAGAGATGATGTCCCCATATCCATTGGGCGTGCTGTCGGTCATGCCATGTCGGCACACCAGATCGAGAATGTGAAATTCTGTGTCATGACAGAGAAGTTTGACATCAATGACTTGGACAACGACGATCTGGTCACTGTCGGGAGAAAATTCATGTTGTTCTTTGATGCCTGCCCAACTGCATTTGGTGGTCTCACTGCCCTCGTCCTAGACAGTTTGAGATTTGGTGAATCGGACATAACCAACGTACTCATCACTTGCAACCGGTTGAAGCATTTTGCGTTTTGTATAATTGTGACTCTGGTGATGGCAGCACACTGCACCTTGAACATGCTCATCTCAGTGAGCTTAGTATTGCCCACTGTAGTCTCGCACAAGTTCAGCTGAACTGGCTCCCTCAACTCACAAAGATGGTCTTTGATGGCTGGGTGGATTTCCAAGATCCACTGTTTATTGGTCATGTCCCATTGTTGGAGGTTGTAAGCCTCACAAATCTCGCCGTTAGTTACAGCAGGATGGTCGAGTTAAGTGATTTTCTTAGCGGTACCTCTATACGAGATCTGAAGTTGGGATTTAATTCCGAAAAGGTAAGTCAAGATTGTCTCTTTGCGATCTGTGGCTTCACTTCGGCCTGCCCATCTGACATATGCTTATTCGTCGCAGATTTGGGTGCAACCAGAATGTCTGACGCAACGTCTGGCATTTGTTTTCCGCCAACTAAGGTTTGTGAATCTAGCTCATCTTCCTTAAGGGTATGATCTCACCTGGACAATGTTTATGCTTGAAGCTGCGCCCTTATTGAAGGAGCTATACATGACGGTATGTGCTTACCTGAAGATCTCTTTTTTCCACATGGGCTTAATGTTAGGTTTTGCAAGATTTTCTCACCAGATATAAATGATGTATGCTCTATTGATAACTCATTTTTTTCAATCTTTGTCCTAATTTCTGGCATGCAGGTATGGGATCATCCGTGTTTAACAGAAACGGATGAGGAGAAGAGGAAAGAACTATCATATAGTGAGAACAAGGGTGTAGAGTGGGACTCTGCCGCGGCAGGTTTCCAACACCACAGCTTGGCCACACTCGTCATCACTGGCTTTGAATCCGAAGACTGCTTTGTGAGTTATGTCAGACGCGTTATGGTGGCGGCGGTGAATCTGGCAGACGTGTTCCTGTATTGTAGATTGGAGTGCGGCAATTGCAAGGAGAAGCCTAACAGGTACCCCTGGACTAAAAGGCAGAGGGTCTCGCTGAAGAGGAGGCTCGCAGCTGGGATTGAGTCGTTTGCCATATTTCACTTTGGTGCCAAGAGGCCTGGCCATGTAGCAAAAATGGAGTACCCACAGTGCTCGCTGCTTGAGGCAAAAAGGTCTTTTACGTGAGTAAAAAGAGGTGGTTGATTTCACAGTGCTCACTGCCGCGTTAGAAGTGTTGTTACTTTGGTTGAGAGTTTCTTTTTATATATAATTGACCGCAAACTCTATTACTCCTATTATTATGTTTTTAAGGTTTAGTGTATTATTATGTTGTAGTTTAGAATTAGAAACATTTTCTTCGTCGGTAAAAGCATATTATTGCTTTATTACGAATCAACTTGGGGGCAATTGTTACCTGGAATTCAAGATGTCTTCAATCACCACAAGTTTGTTTGGTCAAAGCTCCACAAGCAACGCATCAGTGCAGAACATACTATGGACCAATTTTCTCTTCATGGGCAACGCTACCACCAAATGTACCACTCTGCCACCATGATACTCCCTCTGTTTCACAATTTGGTGCCTTAGATTTTTTTGAAAAATCAAACTTTACAAACTTTATGCGTTGTTTGAGAAGGAAAAAGGGTAACTAGAGAAAAAAAAATCAAAATAGGCTCTCCATGGACTCTACGCAGGACTTCTTTCTAAGCCTCACATGATTTGAATTTCTCGGACTTCTTTCTAAGCCTCACATGATTTGAATTTCTCTGACATTCCATGTTTCCGAAACGGACCCTATAAAATATTTCACTTTTTCTATGATCATCTATATTTTAGGTATTCGGGGAATCCTCCTTATAATAGACTAAATATTGTTATTATGTCAATGCCAATTGAATCAATCTTATTAGCTGTCAATTTTAACTTTTTGGTATTTTCCGTCTCTTTGGATGATATGATAGGTCAATCAGTTGCTTCATTAGTTCCATAGTGGCCTTTGCGGAATCCGCTATTGGATTAGGCTTTTTCGTTATTACTTTGTAGAATGTAAGGACGTAGGGATTTATGCGCAAACAGAGAATGTGCATGGTTTGGTTCGGTATGGAATGAACTTATAACATGTTCCCTCAAAAAAAAAAACTTATAATATGATGATCGACAAAATATGAGGTATATACTATAAAAGACATACAAATGGTTTTCTATTTGAAAGAGGTGTCACACGGTATAATTTTATGACATATAGTCCATATAACACAAGCAGTATTGGCATATAACACAAGCAGTAAAAGGCATTCTTGTTGACAAACACAACACTTGCTAGATCTGTAATCAGTACTGCCATTTCCAGGTAATCTTGGCAGCGCTTCAACCCAAACATGAAGACTATGAACTTAAGGCATACCATATTCAAGTTGAGCTAAGAGAGTTTTGAACCAGAGGCGTTTTTCATTTCCTGGCAAAAGAATTGTGAAAATGGTTGTTCTAGCTTGTGCATTAGAAACCATATAGTAACAATTGCCATCAAACATATGTTGTTCTACTTTTGACATTTTGAGCTTTTCAGAAATTTGTTTTGTAATATACTTAAGTGAAGATCTAACAATCTTCAGTGTAAATGGTTATGGCTAGCTAACAATCTCCAGTGTAAATGATAACCATTTCCTGCTCAAATCAAGTTTAACAGAACTGCTGTAAAACAGCAGGAATTGTCTCAACCCTTACACTTGGGTGCATAACTACCGCTACTAGTACATCAGAGCAAAACAGATAGCAGAAACAACACAGCCACTTCTTTTCTTCCTCTTTAACTTCACTTTTGCTTCTTGGGCATCCTGTAACCACCAACGACGCAAGCGTGGTCGCGCTCAAAGGGCTCCAGGGTCACCTGCTCTGAGGGCTTGAACTGGTCGGCCTTGAGCTTCTCCACTTCACTGGCGAACACGGCCTCGGCCGCCTGGGTGGAGTCAATACAGTTTGCCTGGCCAAAGGAAAGAGCAATGTCAGCTCAAATGGAAATTTCAGATTTTCTAAGGCATGATGTAAGTACTACGAAACTGAGTGGTACCTTGATGGAAATGACAAAGTGGCCGCCATTCTTCAAGAAGTATGATGCGTTAAGGGCTAAGATTCTAGCCTGTGGGAAAGAAGATGCAATGACAAGGTTTAGAAATGCACAACCACAATATTAACAAGTCACCCACACCATGCTGCAATATTCAAGCTGAGGTTTTTTACTGAGACAGCATTCAAACTTCAGTTTGAAGTACCAAAATTCCCTCAATGCGATAACAAAATTCAGAATCAAGCCTCCGTGTGGGTTTAATATTGTGGCCAAAGACAGAATGTGTAGCAAAGAGATCAAAATGCACACAATGCTGAACTGGAAATAGCTACAGAACCATCGAATTCAAATTCAGAAATAAGTGTAGTTCCTCGACGTCCAATAGCAACACAAGAAATTCAGCCCTGGATAGCGAGAGGAACATTCCTTTTTGCTTCCCATCTCATCATTTGCCCAGGAACCATAGAGGTTAATTCATAGGCACGAATACTGTTAAGAGAAGCAGATGAACACACAACACAACCAAAGCTGCTAAAGATACAAATCTAGATTGCAAAGACAACTCAGTCCCTTAGATGTTCTTTGACCATGCGATCATTTCCGCAGGAGTCATTACAGGTCTGTAACTGTAAAATTGGCTCATCACAGTTGTCAAAAATAATCAAAATATCAAACAAGGGAAAAGGCAAAACAGAGATCGAGAGCAGCGAATTCAGGATTGATATAGGCCTCAATGCAGAAGAAACTTCCAACCAAAATAAATACAGGAGTAGCTAATCATAGACACTGTTTTGTCACAGTGGGTAGGGTGCAAAGCTACTTGTACCCAACCATCCAAACTTAATGTTATGCAGACAACATGATGATGGAGAAAATCCAAAAAATTAGAAATGTAGCAATACACAAAAGCAAAGATCTGGCAATGGGCATAAGTGCATCAGAAACTCGATTTTGCATCATACATTGTGATGTCCTGAAGGGGAATCCGAGTTAGCTCATCATATGCTAAGCGCCAATATAGCAACAGAAAGTCAGGTAAACATTGCACACTAAAAACAGAAGTTTGTTGCAGACAATTTACAATAAACCACTAGTATGGGGATCAACTGATACCATCAAATGTGATGGTAATGGATTTTAGCATGGCTATAAATGCAGAAAATGCAGCAAACCAAAATATGAGGCATGAACGCATCAGAGACTCGATTTTGCATCATCCATTTGATGTCCTGAAGGGGAATCCGAGTAAAGCTCATCTTTTGCTAAGCCGCCAACAACTCAAGGAGTTGCACACAGACAAACAATAACAGTAAGTGTAAACTATAACAACTGATGTTGACAGTAAGCAAGACTGTATAAGCAGAGCTCTAGAAATTCTTCATAGAAGGCATACCTGGTCAGGCTGTGCAACGTCTGAAAAGATAACATCAACCATGCCGACCAGCATCCGGTACTTGGCCGGGTGCCTAGCATCCTCAATGATGGGGATGACATTGGTCCTCTTCTTGGCCATGTTGACAAGGTCCCTGCCACTCCGGTGAGAGAACTCAACGGCATACACCAACCCAGTCTGCAAAGTGATGAGACTTCGTTAAGACAACTCACATAAAGCAGCATTCACTTGAAATACGCAAAGGAAAAAGCGACGAGATCTCACCGGTCCAACAATGTCAGACACATGAGACACGGTTGTTCCAGAGGCAGCTCCAAGGTACAGCACACGTGTTCCAGGAGCCTGAAACAACAACCACAAAGTCAGCTACTACAACAATGATTATAATCTGGCCTACATCCTTGACAAAGCAGGGTATTCAAACAATTCAGAATGCAAGCCGAGGCACAAAAAGGACTTACAATCCAGATGTTGTCCACACCACCGAGCACAGCAGCAGCCAGCTTGGACCTGAAGGGGTTCCACACCCTGTACTCGACCTTGGATCCGTCCTCGTTCTGGACAACAACAAAACAGTAATGAACATCAGTCTACTGCATCTGTAGAACAGTAATGAACATAATTCTCAACAGCGCCAATAAGTGCATCTCTATCAGCCAGTAATTGCATCATTTACATATAGGCATAAAAAAAAGTGCATCTTTGAAACAGCAATGAACATCATTCGCATGCTCTAGAAGCATAACAGAGTGAACATCATTCACATGCTCTAGAAGCAGAACAGAGCATAAAAATCCATCAACGGAGTCTGAAGCCACTGGATATATCTAAAAACTACCGACATAAGCGTATTATTTGCTCCTCTAGGAACTAACAATAGCCGAATCTAAGCTGGTGACCCCGCTGAATCGAAGCTGGCCATACGCACAGCAGCAGTAAAAAGTCTAAATTCGTGTGGAACCGCGCACAAGCATGAGAGGAGAGGTAGCAGCGAGCGAGCACGGACCTGGACGGAGACCCTCTTCTCGCCGTAGACGGACTCGCCGGCGACCATGTTCTTGGTGCAGAGCGCGTCCTCCTTGGCCTTGGCGATGAAGACGCCGTCGTGCTTGTGCGGCACGACGACCACCTTGGCCCCGCCCTTCATGCCTGGACCTCCCCTTCCCCCACCCCTGCCGCCGCCGCGGCCCCTGCCGGCGCTCCGGCCGCCGAACCCCCTACCGCCGCTCCGGCCGCCGCCATCGCTCCTGCCGCCGAAGCCGCGGCCACGACCCCCGCGGCCGCCGCTGTCGCCGAAGCCCCTGCCGCCGCCGCGCCCTCCTCCTCCTCTCATGGGTGCCCTCATGGTGCTGGTCGTGTGGTGGAGCTGGTAGCCGCCGCCGCCGGGAGGGTTTAGGGTTTTGGGGAGGGAGGGAGTGAGGGTTTGGGTCGGAGGTTGGGGGAGGACTTATAGAGGGGGGATTAGGGTTGGGGCTTGATCTGGGCCGTTGGTTGGGTGAATGGTGGATGGACGGCTGGATCTCACGGTTTTATTGAGGACTTGGTAAATATTGATTATGTTGCTAATCGTGGGGTTTAATAATAAATTAGTCAGGATGGCCGAGTGGTCTAAGGCGCCTGATTCAAGTTCAGGTCCTCGTTGAGGGCGTGGGTTCGAACCCCACTCCTGACATTTTTATTTTTTGTTGTTTTCGTATACTTTCTATTTATTTACTATTATATTACTAGCAAAAGGCCGCTGAGTAGCAATGGGAGAAAAAAAAATATTCTCCAATGGTCAAGATCACCGAGATACACTACCACTCTTAATCTCGTGAAATCATGAACATCTTTTAAACTCGTGAACATATCAAAAATTATGAACGTTTCAAATTCATGCACACATTTACAAATTTTCAAAAAAAATCCAAAATCAACAACATTTTCTGAATTCATGAACATTTTATACTATTCGCAAAAAAAAATGAAGATCATCAACATTTTTTTAACAGTTTTCTTGAATCCGTGGACATTTCTAGAATGGACGAACATTTTTCTGAAAATTGCCGGAACAAGTTTTGAAATTCACAAACATTTTTCTGATTTAGCTAACATTCTTTGGAATACATTATCATTTTTTCAGTCAGCAAATATTTTATGGATAAATAAAATATTTTTTAAGTCACGAACAGTTTTTGAATTTTTACGATATTTTCCCGTTAATGAAATTTTCTGAATTGGCAAAATTAGTCCAATTTTACTTTTAATCATGACCATTTTTATATTTACCGAACATTTGTTTTCAAAATTTTAAACTATTTTCGCATAAGCAAACACTTTTTTTATAAAATCACGAACATCTTTTGAATACACAAACATTTTATGATTTATAAAACATTTTATTTTAAAACTCTCTTTTTTGGAATTTTTTTGAAGCCCCAAATTATTTAAAGTAGAAAAAACAAAAACGGAAAAGAAAAAGAAAAATAAAAAGTAAAAAAGATATTTAAAAAATAGGCAGTCCGAACATGGGCCGGCATAAACGGGCGCGTTGTGTCTTCTCCCAGCGCGAAGAGAGGATTCCCTGTGTGAAACGTTTATTATCACTAATAGATGGTATTGGTGTATAATATTTTGCAATTTTGGGGAAATTTTCATGACATACTGCAAGAAGCAATATCCCCTTTATTATTAGTACCAAACGGCTTGTGCATTGCAACGGGAGAGAAAAAAAATTATAATCTTCAATGGCCATGACCACTTTTTGCTGCATCACTGAGATACACTATCACTCTCATTTTTGTTAAATCGTGAACAATTTTTAAAAATCATGAACATTTTTTAAGAACTCGTGAATATATCTGAAATCATGAAAAAAATTAAGTTAGTGAAAAGTTTTATAGATTATCAAACATTTTCTAAAATCATGTACATTTTTGAATTCATGAACATTTTATACTATTTGCAAACATTTTTTAAAAAAGTATGAACATTTTTTAAACATTCTCCTTATGTGTATTAAAATTATTAGTGTTGAATGCATGCGTGCAATCTTAAAAGCTTGATTTTTTTTCATGTCAAACATGATTACAAACTGTTTGCATATGAACAACACGAGGACACCAAAATGCTAACTAGACCGAAGATCCATGGTGCTCCTCGCCACCCGGTGTCAAAACCGTCCACCGGAGCCGAGGGAGATCGACAGAATCAGCCGGGAAGGATAAGAGATTGTGTGGAAGCTAGGGTTGCTTGACAAAACACTTCATCAAATTACTCAAAAACCCAATGAAGTTCTAAAAAATTGAGTTTAGCGTGTCATATATCCAGTATGCAGATCTACGTATATTCATAGGTGTTTCTACGAACAAGGTTCAATAGAGCCCAAAACAAAGGTATCTCACCCAATCTTCACATAATTCCTTGTCTGTTTAATGAACTGATGTTACACAGTATCTATAAAAGAAAACTGAAACTAAGTTGTAGTACACAGTTTCTGAATTTAGCCAGCTAGGCTCCTCCCTGTCTATTTGTAAAATGATGGTGTCATCAACGTACTGCAAATACTAACACAACGACATCCACCAAGTGAGGCACGAGTCCACCGAGAGGCCATCTTTCAGCGTCGTCCTCCGGCGGTTCCCCTCCGCCAGCGACCTCGGTCGTCAGTGGTAGGGGGCCGCCAGATCCACACGTGTGGATCGTTGTTACTCCCTTGTAGTCTAGGTTTTTAGGTTGTTCATCGTCTTGGCTTTGGCGGCGACGGTGACGGCGCTGAATAAAGATTCTTCGGATCCATCCCTGACGAGGCCATCGGTCCTATGGTTGGGGATGGATTTGGAAACCAGTCTGTTCAAGTAAGGATGGCGTGGCAGTGGCGGCATCCTCGTGATGGACCTGTGTCCTCGGGCTCCGTCGTTGCGACGGCGCTTGCTCCAGCGTCGGCGCAGAGCTTGAGAGGCAGTCCAGGAGCGGATGCAGATTGTGGTCTGCATCGACGACATCTGGAAGACGGAACGTGCGCTGGGTTCGTGGTTCGTGGATGGCAGGTATGGTTTCCTCCTTCGGCGTCTTAGTCGTGGTGGGGCGCCAGATCTGGAGTTCGATGGCGTGTCCGGGGTGTTGCCCCAGTCTGATTCGTTCAGCGACAATGGCTTCACTTTTGGTGAGCCACCTTGGAGGTTCGCAAAGCTGCATATCAGCGATGGAGTCGCGTCGAGCTCGGGTGAGGAGGTGATCCGTCATTCTTTTCTTCTGTGGCTGCTGTGGTGGTGCCGGAGGCAGGTAACGGGCGTTGGTGTCAAGCTCCGCTATCTTTTTCAGTTTTTTCATGTCGGTCTTTACGTGACTTGCTTTTTATTCTGTATGATATGAACGAGACATGTATTACCATGCCAAAAAAAAAGAGTCCACCGACATGACCATTCTCTTTAGCCATTTGTAATAAGGGCATATTGGCAGCAATGTTGAATACGATAGGTGACAAAGGATCAACCTGCCGCACATGCTTTTATTTCTCAAAGTCTACCTTGATGTTCACCTCGTCGAGTTTTTTTGAGATAAAAGTAATCATGATTTATATTCAATGATCGATCCATCTCACTAACAGATAAAACAAAATGTGAGAGTATTAAACCCCATTAGCATGCACGCTAAGACAATATCTCAAACGCAATTCAACTCAGAACCTCTCCACTATGGCTCAAAGTCTTGTTAGTCCCATCCAATTCCAAGATGGACAAGTTTGAGTGAGGCAATGGTGGTGTTTGATGCTCCATGTTTGAGCATTTTAGATTACTTTGTTCTATGTTTGATGATCTTCACTTTGCTTCGCATGTTATGCTTGAAACTTTGAATTTAAAAATATGAATTAAACTTTAGTGTTTAATGTATGCGTGCAATTTTAAAAGCTTGCTTTTAGTTCAGATTTGTTTGTATATGAACAACACGAGGACACCAAAATGCCAACGAGCGCGAAGATCCATGGTGTTCCCCGCCTCCCGGTGTCGAAACCGGCCGCCGCAGCCGAGGGAGATCAACAGAATCAGCCGGCAAGGATGAGAGGCTGTGTGGAAGCTAGGGTTGCTTGACAAAACACTTTACTTCATCAAATTACTCAAAAACCCTAACGAAGTTCTAAAAGAAATTAAGTTTAGCGTGTCATATATCCACTATGTAGATCCACGTATATTCGCAGCAGGTGTTTCTACAAACAAGGTCCAAAAGAGCCCAGAACTAAGTGTCTAACTAATCTTCAGATAATTCCCTGCCTGATTAATTAACTGATGTCACACACTATCTGTAAAAGAAAACTGAAGCTAAGCTCTAGTACACAGTTTCTGAAACTAATCAGCTAGCTAGCTAGCTAGTCTCTTCGCTGTCTGTGGTGGGAAGCTTCGCGTGCTGCCCTCCCCACAATCTCACCCTCTCCAGCGCCCTCGATGCCTGAAATCAACACGCGCCACAAATCAGGAGACACAATTTTACAAATCTTCCAAATTGATCAGTACAAATCTGAACTAAACAGTAGGAATTTAGCTACCTCTGCTTTCCAGTCGGTCTTGAAGACCATGTACATGAGGATCCCCGTCTGCAACGCCGTCCCGCACAGCATCCCCGCCCAAATTCCCTGCAACAATCAGGTCAAGATCAATCAGCATTGCAACAATGTGATCGATCATGGTGGATTCTGGAACTGATCGGCGGCGGTGGTGTAGCGTGTATGCTATGGTTAGCTGCTTACCCTGACGCCCCATCGGAAGAGGTAGCCGAAGATGAACCCGAGCGGGAGGCCGAAGGCGTAGTAGCAGCCGAGGTTGATGTAGGCGACGGCGGCCTGCCAGCCGCCGCCGACGGCGATGCCGGAGATGACGGGCTGGATGCTGTTGAGCACCATGGTGACCGCGAGCAGGCCGGCGATGTTGGCCACGGCCTTCTGCAGGTGCCGGTCGCCCGTGAAGATGACGGCGAACTCGTCCCGCGTCGCCAGGATCAGCACCATGGCCGCCAGCCCGAGCGCCAGCGACTGCGCCAGCACCACCGCCACGGCGTGCACCGTGGCGCGCGGCCGGCCGGAGCCCAGCTCGTTGGACACGCGCACGCTGATGGCCGCGCTCAGGCCGATGAAGAGCATCCCCTCCCACCCGTTGATGTTCATGCAGATGGAGATGGAGTCCACGGCGATCTCGGCGTCGTCGAGGTGGCCCGTGAGCACCACCAGCACCATCATGTACCAGATCTCGAGGCAGAGCATCACGGCGGAGGCGAGGGAGAGCTTCACGAAGGCCCAGAGCTCGTTGAACGCCGCGCGGGACAGGCCCGTCCACCCGTCCCGGCACCACCCGACCACGTACGCCACCTGCGCGAGCGCGGTCAGCCAGGAGGAGATGTCGTAGGCCGCCGCGGCGCCGGCGACGCCCCAGCCGAGCAGGGACACGAAGAGGGCCAGCAGGCCGACGTGCGCGATCAGGGCGGCGAAGCCGATCCACGCCAGCGCCGCCACCTTGCTCTGCGCCTGGAGAAACTTCTGGGTCGGGAAGTTGATGGCCAGCGCGAACATCTGCGGGATGATGCGCAGCGTGAACTCGCCGGCGGCGGCCGCGATGGCTTCCTCCTGGCCGAGCAGCCGCAGGATCGACCCGGCGAAGATGTAGAGCGGCGAGAGGAGGAGCGCCGAGGCCGTGAGGATGATCCACGAGCGCTGCATGTACACGCCCAGCATCGCCACCTGCCCCGCGCCGAACGCCTGCCCGCACAGCGTCTCCAGCGCGCTCCCCATGCCCAGCTGCATGCATGTTCCATGCATCCATTGTCAATAATCCGATCTGGATCGCCACGATCGGTGGATCGATCGATCGGAGGAGGAAGAACAATTACTAAAGGAGGGTGGGGACTCACGAGGAAGCCGAAGGAGAAGTTGGAGACGACGGAGAGGCCGATGGCGACGGCGGAGAGCTCGCGGTTGCCGATATGGCCGACGAAGATCTGCGTGGTGGAGTTGGTGCCGTAGAGGCAGAGGATGTTGAAGGCGATGGGCGCGCCGATGGCCCACAGCCGGCGCGACTCGTCCGCGAAAACCGCCAGCCCGGCCTTCGCCGTCCGCACCGGCGGCGCGTCCAGCGGGTCGTCATCCGGCTCGTCGCCTTCGCCGCCGACGGTGGGCACGAGCGCGCCGGTCTCGTCGTCGCGCACTGACACTACCATGCTGCTGCTGCCGGCAAGGGCGGCGTCGTCGTCGTCGTCGTCGTCGTCTTGGCCGGGCTTCCTCGGCGTGGAGGCGGGGGTGGGGGGACCGAAGGCGGCGACCCGGTGGAGGGCGCGCGGGCTGTGGGTGTTGTGTGGCGTGGTGAAAAGGAGAGGCTCCGTGTATGCCATGGCAGGCAGCGGCCGGTGGTGGTGGTGGTGTAGACGATGGTGGCGGCCGGTGGTGAGCTCCTCTACCCTATTTGGGGCGGATGGTTGAGCAGCCTCGTCTCTAATTTGTTGCGATTCCGTTGCTTTATAATATCTCTTCGTCTTTTAATTTTTTATTTATTATAATAAATGTCTGTTTTGTTGCTGCGATCTACAGTATGATTCAAAAATGAAAACAAGATCGCCATCTTTAAAATAAGGCACTGCTAGGCGCGGGTGCACCGACCCAAATTTGGGCCTGTCGGCCACCAGTTGTGCATCTTCTTTCTTCTCCCCCTCGTCTTCGATCTGGTCAACACGAGGAAATCCATGGCGGGCGTAACCATGTTTGCCTCGCCCCTCGATGCTCGCCGTTGAAACTCGCCGCCGCTCACCATCATCAAAAACGCAAAAGAAAAATAGGCCGTTGACCCGTAGTAGCTTTTCTGCCCCCCTGCCGCTCCCAGGTGCATCCACGTGTGCTCCTTCTCGGTGCCGGCGGCAAAACAGCGGCCCTCGCCGATGTTGCCGTCCCTCCAGTTGCAACATTCATGCAACCATGGCGTCGCTCGCCAACCAAGCCGGCGGTAGCAAAAAAAAAGACACTAGTTCCAGCAAAAAACAGATGATGGTAACAAAAATTCGTTGTCGCAGCAAAACCCAAAAAAAGGATAGTAACAAAAATGTTCGCTGGTTCCAGCAAAACACAAAGCTGGTAGTAGCAAATATCGGGAGTGGTTAAGCTTCTTAAGTACACTATTGTAGCATTCTCCCGACGATGGTGTCGCATGTTGCAGCTCTCGGAGACATGGAGGAAGCTTTTGTAGTGTACGGTTGTAGCATTCATCAACCTATGTCGTCGGCAGTTGCAACTCCCATGTGAAAGGGTGCAACTCCCATGTGAAAGGGTTGCAGCTCTATGTAGTGTGGATGTAACTTCTGCCGGATACGGTTGTAGCAAACGATGACGACGGCGTCTCCGGCTGCAGCTCTGGTTCTGGCAAAAAACATCTCCAACCGCCAATGATTGCTTGTTCCAGCTTCCACATCCTATGGTTTCAGAAAAATCCATGCATGTCGCTTCCTCGTGCATCATCGTCCCCCTGTCTCGTGGCTTCCTCATGCATTGTCTCATCTCCCCCTAAAGCACTGGGGTCTCTTTTAGTTCAGAAAAAATCGTCAATAAGTTTCATCATCTTTGGACTTCGTTTGGTATGGATTTTCTGTAAAACCAATAAAATGCAGAAAACAATCTTTGGACTACAAATCTGACTAAAAAATAATATCTCTTCAATTATTGTTCTTATAATCTGTTCACATCAAGGATGCATCCGAGTCTATCATAACTGAAGATTAGTCCGCCATGCGCTGAAGAAAGAAGATGATGCCTAAAATAATACCTTTTTTCATTCATAATGAGAACTATGATGTACATATGTCTCCTGGTTGTACTTGTCATTATTTAATGTTGGACTATTCATATGTCATTTTGTAAGAAACTAAGAGTGAGAAATTATGCTGTGAGCATTTGAAAACTTATTTAATGTTGTGCTATTGTGCAATGCCATTTTAAGAAAATCTGAGTCTTCATTCGAATGGTGTGCTATGTTATGTAATTTTTCAAGGTATTATGTATATGTGTTTATAGGACCCGATGGATATCCATCGGGTTTGGACATGGATATAATTTTTTGCCCACGGGTTTTTTCATGGATGGGCAAAGAATATCCTCGTGAATTCGGATAGGGATTTAATATTGTTCAACCCGGGCCGAACCCGATCCATTGCCATCCTTAATCAGGGAATATCCAAAACAGTCAGGTGTCATCTGCAAAAGAAAGTTATTAGCCTCACGAAAGAGTGATGCTTTAAAGGGATATTCTTACGCGCTTCAAGCGGGAACACATCAGCAGGTACATATATTGTTCAGTAGCCATCTTGCGACGATGAAGCACTTCCCGGCATGTGCCAGGTGGTCAAGCGGGATCTTTGAACGCGATCTAAGGGATAACGTTGGTCACCAGGCCGAGCAACATGGGTGCTAAGGTGTGAGACAACCATTTTTTTTTGTAGTAGTTTATGACCTAATCGAATGCTCCTGTTACAAGAGGAACAAAACATCGCTTTTGATATTTTTTAAATTACGGGCTCCATGCAACCCAAGAGCCAATAAGTTTTAAAAAACTGAAAATAAGTACACAAGTACTTATAGATGTATACTATGTGTGTGTAAAATTTCATTATGAAGTACGTTTTGATGTGAGATACACAAAAAATTGATTTCAAGGTTTGAGGGGGGGGGGGGGGGGCAGGGGCCCCCTACTTCTACACTACTATGCATTTCTAGCGGCATAACTATGGCCACAATGGTACTCATTATGCTAAGCATAATGCACCTGACATTAGGCTTAGCATCTAGTGTCAAGCATCTTTTTTTGCGGGGAATCTAGTGTCAAGCATTGCAGCGTCGTGGAAGTTCCAGCTGAGCCAAAGATGTAGGCCCTGTTTGGATCCCTAAGTTAGAGTTAGTTTTAGTTAGTTGGGGCTCAAATAACCCAAAAGTATCCAAACATGATGGGTTGGTTTGGGTTAGTTGGATCTAACCCACCTCAAAAAACTAGCCCACACTAGAAGAGCTTATTTCGGTTAGTTCTCTTGGGCCCACTAAAAAAATTAGTAAAAAAAGTTACCCCTCACATCCAAACATGGTCTAAAGTAATCAAATGATTGAGAAAGAATATTTATTGTCAATCTAACTCTATCATCCAAACAACTCTTTGGTTAGAGTTAGTTTAAAGTTGGTTCAGGGTTAAAATCTAACTCTAACCTCTAACTGAGTTAGAGTATCCAAACAGGGCCGTAGTGTGTGCACTCCACGATCTTGCTACTGTAGAAACTGGAGAGGGACACGTAGCACTGTGGTGGGCTCACCATCTGTGAGTAGTAGCACGTGGCCTGCCATGTCACTCCACATAAGCAAAAAAGAATTGTTTGCAGTTAGAACTAGAAGGATATCCCGTGCGTTGCCTTGGGAAACTATTTTTAAGAAATTTTACTTTGTGTAAATGAAAGGTTATTAAATGCATGAAGAAGTTAATATGGCTAAATTTAATCCTTGTGGAATGGATGTGTAGTTGCTGATTAAAGTCATTGGAAACATGCAACCGTTGTTTCATGCAAATCAAAGATATCCATCATTGATGTTTCCAGATCAATAGATAAGACCAAATCAATGGTTTAGCGTATAACGTCTTAAGAGCAAGTACAATAGCGGGCTTATAACCCTCTTACGTGGCAACACTAGTGCAGAACCGGACATTAGCACCGGTTCGTAAGGCCCTGTAGTGCCGGTTACATAACCGGCACTAAATTGTTGTCACTAAAGCCCCCCCCCCCCCTTTAGTACCGGTTCAGCACGAATCGGTGCTAAAGGGCAACCACGTGGCACGAGCCAGCTCCGGGGGCCTGGAGCCCTTTAGTACCGGTTGGTAAGACCAACCAGTATTATAAGGTTTGGGGGTTTTTTAGTTTCATGATTTCTTTTTCATTTAATTTTATGTTTCCATTTTAATTCTTTTCCGTTTGCTGGTATTTTACGATACTACACATTATACATGTTATATATATATATATATATATATATATATATATATATATATATATATATATATATATATATATATATAGGACAAATGTTTCCTACAAACAGTGGTAGTTACCACCACTTGTGTTTTGTATGTTGTATGTAGTATCTATCGAAACTAAGAGTATGTCCGTGTAGTATGTAGTATATATCAATGATTAGGTAGTATATATACTAGTTTTTGGGTTGTATGTACAATGTTTTGAGTATGCTCTTTTTTATGTACAAATATGTACGTATTTCACAAATATAACAAAAACTATGAACTCATATGCAATTTTTTCATTTAATTTGATTTCAAATATCTTAGATATAGTATATTAACATATTTAAAATAATAAAATAGTATATATACTACCAAATGGTAGTATATGAGATATGTGGGGTAACTACCACCGGATGGTAGGATGGATTTTCCCCATATATATATATATATATATATATATATATATATATATATATATATATATATATATATATATTTCTAGTAGAACCAATCATGCATATATATATTATCAATGTCTCACAAACCACCATATTAATTAATTCACACATACACACATGTATAGCTATATACAATTTCTCCTACATATGAATGTTGCCTTCGGAGCCAGTGGCATTAGCCTAATTGGTGCCTTCGGAGCACGATGACAATTGAAAGTGGTTTTCATGGGGGCGGTAGCGGGTAATAGAATTCTCCCTTCGGATTTATGACCTGGTCAAGCAAAAATCCCGCTATTTCCTCTTGAAGTGCTTCTACGCGCTCCGTTTCTATGAGCTTCTCCCGCACCTCTTTGAACTGTTAAGAAGGAGATCAATATGCATGTGTATTAGTTGTGTGACTAGATATCGATAATGGTGTAAAAATTGTGAATAGTGTTCTGACAAGCGTACCCATTCCTGTCTTTGAGATCTGCTCCTTTCGGACGCCATCATGCGAATGTTCTCACAAACGCAGAATGCACACAGATCAGTCCCCTGCGCCTGCTTCAGGGCCTTTACGAGAATGGAATTTGATTAAATAAAAATTAATCAAGCATGATAATTAAAGAGATATGGCAGCTAGCTAGCTAGCTTCAGGGCCTTCAGAACCCAATGCCAAAGCGTCCACCTTTTCTCATTTCATATATCTTCATCCTGCATAATACCACAGAAAAGAATATAGTGAGGATAATTACAGGTAATGATTGATCAAAAGGATCACTACAGCTAGCTTGAGATTTAAATTATAGAAAGAAATCACTTACAGACAATAGCAACTGACGATAGATTTGTCGAGTGCGTCTTGATTGTATAACTGAAACAGTTCTAAATACTCAACGGACACAGCTTTCTCATGGTAGTAATGGTCCTGCTTGACATTCACCATGAGGGACAATCGATCTGAAATCTTGGTAATGTTCATGTACTATTGATGCAATTCATACATTCTCGTTGGGAGGTTCTTGACCTTGTCTGGTGCGATCAAAGGTTGGCCCCGGACATATTTTCGTTTTATTTCATCCTCTCTAAGCAAAGGCATGGGCTTGATCTCGAGGAGTTGTCCAACAGTGATGTTGAGAACTTCAGCCTGCATTATATGCTCCTCCGTTATTACCACATTGCCCACCTTGGGAACGTGCACTGTTTGCCCACAATAATATTGGGCGCGTACTGTCACCTGTTGTTGGCACAACAAGCGAGGGGATCGATTGCGCCGCCTGTTCTCCCAGCTGGGGAATGGTTTTCCCGCATTTTTTGGCAGCTGCTTCTTGTTTGCTCGATCCCGATGTAGACGTGCTCGATTTAACTTCCTGATGTGGCGCTCATAGTCTGTGTCAACAGGCTTGGGAGCTGGTGGTTGAGCCATACGAATGAAGTGGTCAATCGTTTCCTCAGGCACTTTCTCCCTTGGCGGCGGTGGCGGTTTTGGTGCAAAATGGGCTTCCACCTCAGCCTTCGATATGACTGTGATTTCCTCCTCGGACCTGTCATAAGACCTCTGCGGAAGAGGCTTGAGGCTTGGACCATATTTATATAGCTTGCCTCCGCCTGTACTTCCTGTACTACCTCGACTCGTACCGCTACGCACCATAGCTGCGGGGTGTCTCTTCTGCGATTGCTGAGGCGGCGGAGACGGCTGACGGGGCTGAGTTGGACGAGGAGGAGTGGCCTGAGGTTGTGCCGGACTTGGAGGAGGAGTGGACGTCTGACGCTGTGGCGGACTTGGAGGAGGAGGATTGTCCTGACACTTTGCCGGACTTGGAGGAGGAGGAGTGGCCTGACACTTTGCCGGACTTGGTGGACTTGCAGGAGCGGGAGTCTGCTGACTCGGTGGCAGACTTCGACGAGGACTCGGCTGATGTGGTGTCGGTGGCCTTCGAAAGATGATGCAATTCTTTTTCCATAGGATGATACGATGTTTGGCCTCTCCGAGAAAGCGCTCGCCGTCACCTCCAACAATGTCAAGCTGTAGCCCCGAATATGGTGGGTCCACCTGTCGTGGTTCTAAGTCTGACAGTAGAGTGGGGGGTAGGTATGGAGAGGCAAGGTCCTAGCTATAGAGAAGTTGTAAACACAAGCGATGTACGAGTTCAGGCCCTTCTCGGAGGAAGTAAAAGCCCTACGTCTCGGAGCCCTGAGGCGGTCGAGTGGATTATGTGTATAGGTGTTACAGGAGTGCGAACCCTTCTGCCTGTGGAGGGGGGTGGCTTATATAGAGTACGCCTGGACCCCTGCCAGCCCACGTAATGAAGGGTTTAAAGTGTATTAAGTCTGGGGCGTTACTGGTAACGCCCTACATAAAATGCCTTAACTATCATTAAGTCTATTCAATTACAGGCCATTGCAGTACAGAGTGCCTTCTGACCTTCTGGTGGTCGAGTGTATCTCCATGGTCGAGTGTATCTCCATGGTCGAGTGTATCTCCATGGTCGAGTCCTTCTTCCAGTCGAGTGGGTTCTTCGATGGTTGACTGGAAGGTGATCTCTTCTAAGGCTGTCCTAGGGTAGGGCATTCAGGTCAGACCTATGACCCTACCCTAGGTATATGAATCCATCATTAGCCCCCAAATGGATTGAGGCTTGAATGAGGAAAGAGTTGATGCTGTTTCCGATTGGCTTTTGCATACTGGCTTATGCGTCGTTCTGGATCAAGATCTTCTTTGTCGATAACGAACAACTTTTCTTCAGTCGACTCGATCCATTCTTGTCTTTCGTCGAGTGATCTTTTAGACTTTGCTGGTTCCCGAGCGACGGATCGCAGGAAATCTCGCGTCTGACAGACCGATCTGCCGTCCGCGGATTCCACGGGATACGGAATTTGGGGGGGGGGGGCGCGAAGCGGAACAGACCGTGGAGCTCGGACGGGACGGGACACGAACGCCTCGATCTCCGCGCCGTCTTTTCCGCCACATATCGTGTCAAAGCAACTGTTTCGGGATATGATCAGGTTGCCTGGGTCCACATGTCATCCACTCGGAAGGGATGGTATATAAATGCAACCGGCGAGGGTTTTCTGAATAGTGCTCCATTCTTTCTCCTCTGTTCTCCTCGTCTCCGCCCAGTGCGCTTGCTCTCGCCCCCGCAAAGCTCTCCCTTGCGCACCTCGCCGGCAGCCATGGTCAAGGAGAAGACGGCGGCGTTGGAGCGCGCAAAGAAGGCGTCGGTGATGGAGAAGGCATCGGCGGCGGAGAAGGCGAAGGGGAGGTCCACCAGCCGCAGTGGGTCTTCGTCGAGATCCCGCTTGCCGAAGGGCTGGGTCCAGGGAGATTGGATCCAGTCGACCATCACGGAGAAGGATCTCCTCGACATGGCCGACGACGGGCTGATCCTCCATGGCGCAGCGAGACTCCCAGGGAAAGAGTGGCAACCTCAGCCAGAAGAGGGTGAGTGTGTGCTCCTGGCGACTCATATTGATCGAGGGTTTTCCTTGCCACCGAGCATCTTCTTTCGTGGTTTTTTGAACTTCTTCGGAGCCCAACTCCACCACTTTACTCCGAACTCTATTGCGTACCTTGCTGCATTCGTATCCATGTGCGAGAGTTTCCTGGGCTGTCGACCACACTGGGGCTTGTTCAAGCACATCTTCACGTGCCGTTCTCAGACCGTGAAGAAGGCAAGTCCAGGCGACGAGAAGACCCAGGTTGTCCAAATGTGCGGGGGTCTGGGGATTCAAGTGAGGAACAAGAGCACCTTCCCCGCTATGACGTTTCCCGAGTCGGTCAGAGGCTGGCAGTCGACTTGGTTCTACTGCCGGGACGAGCTGACGCCGGGACAGTCGAGTGGGCTTCCCCCATTCACCATGAGTCGAGTGAACAAGCCCTCCTCTCTCAAGGTGGTTCCGGAGGAAAGGGCCGATGTAAAGATGTTGATGGACCGAGTGGTGCAGTTGGTCCGAGACGGCGTGACTGGCATGGACCTTCTGGAGGTTTTCCTTCGGCAGCGGATCCAACCTCTTCAGTTCCGAAGCCATGGCATGTGGCTGTACTGCGGGACTGAAGACGATACCCGAGTCCACCCAGAAGCAGTCGACGATGCCACGGTGGAAAGATGGATGGCCGCGGTCACTGGGAATAAGGATAATCCCCGTGGATCCAGGAGGGTTCCTCCACTCGACCATCACACCGATCCAGACAAGGTATACTTGCTCTGCCTTCCATTGTACATCCGTCGAGTGAGTTTCTGTATATTCTGTGACTTGGTCGATTGATCTCTGTTTTGACGTCTTTTAGGCCCTCACCGACCTATATTCGATGCCCAATGGAGCTCAGGCTCCGACTGAGGAGGAAGAAGCCAGCGGGGGCGAGAGCTAGGAGGAGTGGGATTCAGACGCTGCTGAAGGTGACGACGACGACGATGATGACGAGGACGAAGAGGAGGAAGAGGAGGAGGAGGTTGCACCGCCGCGCTCGGAAAGGCGGTCAAAGCTTGTCCATGACCCTGCGACTGAACGCAGTAAGGGGGTGGCGACTGCATCGCAGTCGACCAAACGCCCTCGGACCGCTTCTCCGGTGCCGAATGACAGGGCTCCGAAGCAGTCGAGGGTGGCTCTGCCGAAACCCCCCAAGCTCCTGCCGAAGATGAAAGTGTCCATCCCCACTATATCCGGGTAAGCACGTTACTTGAGTTCTCTTGTTTTGCATAAGGCTTTATCTCTGGTTGATATTTGAGTTGGTCGACTGATTCTTTGGGACTTCAGTGCTGCAACTTCTGAGACCTCAGGCAAGGCTGACGACCATGAGATGGAGGACGCAGCAACCTCGAATCCTGGTACTATACTCTCAATTCTGTCCTTAGTCGACTGACTCAAGATTTCTGACTTTGATTCTTTTTCCGAAGCTCCACCCCATGACATTATCACCCTTCCCGAAGATGATGATGAGGATGAAGAACCACTGAGGCACAGGATGAGCAGCAAGACGTCTACTGGTAAGGCAACCCAGAGTACGACGGCGCCCGAAGCTGTGGTCGCGGAAGGGGAGAACCTCACTCGACACACCGTGTCTTTCGTGGTGCCGTTGACGAGCGCTCGTCCCACTTCGTCGAGTGCTGCACAGCCTTCGCTCTTCACAACACATCATGTCCCAGAGGACCAAGCCAGTGCTGCTAAGGAGGCGATACGTCAAGCGGGGATCATGATGGAACAGGTGAAGACCATCCGGGATGCCAGCCAAGCAGCTTACGACGCCAGCTCTGCCCTTCAAAGCAATGTGCAGGTCAGTCGACCACCGCCTATTCTGTTAGGATATGCTATCAAGATTTTTTCTTTCTGATTTCTGAAATCTATAGCAATCACCCGCTGGGAGTGTTGATAGAAAATTCTATGTTAGCGGGGGCACGCTGAGTGCACCCGCTGGGTGTAGTCCCCAAGGCTAAGGTCGACTGCTGGCAGTCGACCTTAGGCTGTAGAAGTAAAGGTTGTTCATCATTTGATTTGGTCGACTGGTCGACTCTGTCTTGGACAGAACTAGTGGGGGCACGCTGAGTGCACCCACTGGGTGTAGTCCCCGAGACCGTGGTCGACTGCTTGCAGTCGACTACAGTCTGAAGTCCACATCTCTTTTTTTTTGGGTCGACTGGTCGACTCTGTCTTGAACAGAACTAGTGGGGGCACGCTGAGTGCACCCACTGGGTGTAGTCCCCGAGACTACAGTTGAATGCTTGCATTCGACTGTAGTCTAGAAACGTGTGATCTTTCTCTATCCACTCGGAAGTGAACCATCTTTGATATTTTGTTGATTGGTTCTTCGTAGAAATCCTGTGACCTTGTGGCTCGCTATACGGAACTGGAGCAGAAGCACATTCAGCTCGAGTTGGATTTGAAGCTGGTGCAGGAGAATCTGACGAAGGCGAAGGAGGAGACCAAAGGTATGTTCGGTGAGACCTCGACGACTCCTTTATCCTTCCATTTATTTCAAGATCTGACTTTGCTGTAACTTACAGACAAAGTGCGGGATGCCCAGAAGAAGAAGGACCTTGAGCTTGCCGAGAAGACCAAGCTTGCTGACGAGAAGTTAGCTTCAGTCACCAAGCTTGAACAGGAAAATCACAATCTGAAAACTGCTCTGGCGATTGCTTCCAAGGATGTTGACCGACTGAAAGCTGACAAGACTACCCTGACCGAGAAGATCAACCAATTGACTGGGAAGAAGAATGACCTTGAAAGCTTCCTGGGCGGTCTTGCTAAGAAACTGTTCCTTACGCTCGAAGGTAAACTTTTCACTCGACCAGCATTTTCAACTGTGATGCTTCCATTGGACCATTGCCTTGACTCGGTGTTTTGTCTTTGCAGAATTCTGTCGGAACTTTGAAGATGAGACTAGCCAGTTGGAGCCGAACCTTGATCCTGTCAATTCTCCGGTGAATGATGAAGTCGCCATGAATGTCTTCCGGCTGGAGTCTCGTGTTGCAGCTGTCGTGGACTATCTTGCAAGGCTAAAGGCCGCCACTTCTCGCATCGACTCGATGCTTTGGCCCGGGGCGACACTTCAGAATGACCTCGAGTCATTGATGGCTCGACTAAACGCAGTCCCCGACCGAGTGCAAGAGTGGAAGAAGTCCTCGGCTCGGTGCGGCGCAGATGTTGCCCTGTGTCTGGCCCGAGTCCATTGTAAGGACGCACGAGAAGAGAAGCTGGCGGCTCTCCGAGTGGCCAACACTAAGAAACACGACTTCAGGTCCTTCATGGAAACTTTCATCGCTGCTGCTACCCGGATTGCAGACGGGATCGACCTCGACGAGTTTGTTGCTCCTTCCAGCCCTCCACAGGAGGGGTAAAAAACTTTCTTTAAGCCCAACACTTTAAATTTGCCTCGGTATGCCGAGTGTAATTGTAACCGGTAAACCTTAACAGGCTTAGTGGCTGAGCACTTTCGGTTCCTTTAGGTATCGACCTAAACTTGGACTTGATGTTTGGATATGATTGCTCTTGGTTCGAATTGTCTTTTGCAGGTTCACAGCAAGATGTCCACTGCAGTCGACTTATTCCTTAGGCGAGCGCTGGGCCGCAGCTAAACCGCCGAGTGAGAGGTTTGCTCTTCACTCGGTAGGATTTTTATAACTTAGGCGAGCGCTGGGCTGTAGCTAAGCCCCCGAGTGAGAGGTTTGCTCTTCACTCGGTAGGATTTTTTATAACTTAGGCGAGCGCTGGGCTGCAGCTAAGCCTCCGAGTGAGAGGTTTGCTCTTCACTCGGTAGGATTTTTTTTATAACTTAGGCGAGCGCTGGGCTGCAGCTAAGCCCCCGAGTGAGAGGTTTGCTCTTCACTCGGTAGGATTTTTTATAACTTAGGCGAGCGCTGGGCTACAGCTAAGCCCCCGAGTGAGAGGTTTGCTCTTCACTCGGTAGGATTTTTTTATAACTTAGGCGAGCGCTGGGCTGCAGCTAAGCCCCCGAGTGAGAGGTTTGCTCTTCACTCGGTAGGATTTTTTTTATAACTTAGGCGAGCGCTGGGCTGCAGCTAAGCCTCCGAGTGAGAGGTTTGCTCTTCACTCGGTAGGATTTTTTATAACTTAGGCGAGCGCTGGGCTGCAGCTAAGCCCCCGAGTGAGAGGTTTGCTCTTCACTCGGTAGGATTTTTTTATAACTTAGGCGAGCACTGGGCTGCAGCTAAGCCTCCGAGTGAGAGGTTCGCTCTTCACTTGGCAGGATTTTTTATAACTTAGGCGAGCGCTGGGCTGCAGCTAAGCCCCCGAGTGAGAGGTTTGCTCTTCACTCGGTAGGATTTTTTATAACTTAGGCGAGCGCTGGGCTACAGCTAAGCCCCCGAGTGAGAGGTTTGCTCTTCACTCAGTAGGATTTTTTATAACTTAGGCGAGCGCTGGGCTGTAGCTAAGCCCCCGAGTGAGAGGTTTGCTCTTCACTCGGTAGGATTTTTATAACTTAGGCGAGCGCTGGGCTGCAGCTAAGCCCCCCGAGTGAGAGGTTTGCTCTTCACTCGGTAGGATTTTTTATAACTTAGGCGAGCGCTGGGCTGCAGCTAAGCCCCCGAGTGAGAGGTTTGCTCTTCACTCGGTAGGATTTTTTTATAACTTAGGCGAGCGCTGGGCTGCAGCTAAGCCTCCGAGTGAGAGGTTTGCTCTTCACTCGGTAGGATTTTTATAACTTAGGCGAGCGCTGGGCTGCAGCTAAGCCCCCGAGTGAGAGGTTTGCTCTTCACTCGGTAGGATTTTTTATAACTTAGGCGAGCGCTGGGCTGCAGCTAAGCCCCCGAGTGAGAGGTTTGCTCTTCACTCAGTAGGATTTTTATAACTTAGGCAAGCGCTGGGCTGCAGCTAAGCCCCCCGAGTGAGAGGTTTGCTCTTCACTCGGTAGGATTTTTTTTATAACTTAGGCGAAACGGATTCGCGACTAAGCCACCCGCTGGGGGAAAAAGTGACAAAAGTTATGAAGGAATTATGGCACTATTATTTCGAGATCCATGAACTACAGAAGTATTTTATTACAATTCATCCGAGTGGAAAACTTTTAGGTGTAAAACGGGCGGAGCAGATCCGCATTCCAAGCTCGGGGCTCTTCGATGTTGTGTTCGACGTTGTAGAGACGGTAAGCCCCGTTGTGGAGAACTTTGGTGACGATGAAGGGTCCTTCCCAAGAAGGAGCGAGCTTATGCTGTTTCTGCTGATCCACTCGGAGAACTAGATCTCCCTCTTGGAAGGCTCGACCCCTCACATTCCTGGCGTGAAAGCGGCGCAAGTCTTGTTGATAGATGGTCGATCGGATCAGAGCCATCTCCCTTTCTTCCTCTAGAAGGTCGACTGCGTCCTGACGCGCTTGCTCGGCTTCTGCTTCGTTGTAGAGTTCAACTCGAGGAGCATTGTGAAGAAGATCACTCGGCAAGGCTGCTTCAGCTCCATAGACCAAAAAGAATGGAGTTCTTCCAGTCGACCGATTGGGTGTGGTTCGCAAACCCCAAAGCACCGAAGGAAGTTCGTCGACCCATGCTCCAGCTGCGTGCTTGAGGTCACGCATCAGTCGGGGTTTTAAACCCTTGAGGATTAAGCCATTGGCTCGCTCCGCTTGTCCATTCGACTGGGGGTGAGCGACTGAAGCGTAGTTGACTCGTGTGCCTTGAGCGTTGCAGAAATCCTTGAATTCTTCCGAGTCAAAGTTCGACCCATTATCCGTAATGATGCTGTGCGGAACTCCATATCTGAACGTCAGCTCCCTGATGAAGGTAACTGCAGTACCGGCGTCAAGATTCTTGATCGGTTTAGCCTCGATCCACTTTGTGAACTTGTCGACTGCGACCAGTACGTGCGTGAAACCACTTCGACCTGTTCTCAAGGGACCGATCATGTCTAACCCCCATACTGCGAATGGCCAAACGAGTGGAATGGTCTTAAGAGCTGACGCGGGCTTATGTGACATATCGGAGTAGAATTGACATCCTTCGCACTTGTCCACTATTTCCTTTGCCATCTCATTCGCTCTTGGCCAGTAAAATCCAGCTCGGTATGCTTTGGCTACAATGGTCCGAGAAGACGCATGGTGACCACAGGTCCCCGAGTGGATATCATTGAGAATGATTCGACCTTCTTCTGGCGTTATGCATTTTTGACCAACCCCAGTCGGGCTTTCTCTATACAGCTGTCCTTTGATAACGGTAAAGGCTTTGGATCGACGGACGATCTGCCGAGCCTCTTCCTCCTCTTCTGGGAGCTCTTTTCTCAGGATATACGCAATATAGGGAATTGTCCAGTCGGGAATGACCACTAAAACCTCTACAACCAAGTCGACCACAGCTGGGACCTCAACCTCAGTCGGATCTGTGGCACTCTTGGGCTGTGGAGCTTCCTCTGTGAAGGGATCTTCTTTAACTGACGGTGTGTGTATATGCTCCAAAAACACACCACTCGGAATGGCTTCTCTTTTGGAACCTATTTTTGCCAGATCATCTGCTGCTTGATTTTTCAGTCGGGGGATGTGATGGAGCTCCAACCCCTCGAACTTCTTTTCCAGCTTCCTCACTGCATTGCAGTATCCAGTCATGGCTGGGCTTCTCACGTCCCACTCCTTCATCACCTGGTTGACCACTAAATCTGAATCGCCGTAAACCATCAGGCGACGGACGCCGAGTGAGATGGCCATGCGCAATCCATATAAAAGGGCCTCATACTCTGCCTCATTGTTGGAGGAATCAAAGTGAATCTGGAGCACATATCTAAGCTTATCTCCTCTGGGGGAAACCAGAACAACCCCAGCACCAGAACCATTCAGCATCTTAGAGCCATCGAAGAACATGGTCCAATGCTCCGAGTGAACTTCAGTCGGCTGCTGTTGTTCAATCCACTCGGCGAGGAAATCTGCTATTGCCTGGGACTTAATGGCTTTCTTTGCCTCGAACTTGATATCAAGGGGAAGAAGTTCAATCGCCCATTTCGCCACTCGACCAGTTGCATCTCTGTTGTGCAGAATCTCTGATAGTGGAGCGTCGCTGACGACTGTGATAGAATGATCAGAGAAATAATGAGCAACCTTCTTCGTGGTCATGTATATTCCATACACAAGCTTCTGATAATGAGGATATCTCTGCTTGGATGGAGTCAAAACTTCAGACAAATAATACACCGGGCGCTGAACTTTGAAGGCTTTTCCTTCTTCCTCCCGCTCGACTGTAAGTACCGTACTGACGACTTGTCCTGTGGCTGCAATATAAAGCAACAAAGGCTCTTTGCTGATTGGAGCAGCAAGCACCGGCTGGGTGGAGAGCAGAGCTTTTAGCTCGGCAAACGCTGCATCAGCTTCTGGAGTCCACTCGAACTTGTCTGCCTTCTTCATCAGTCGGTAAAGAGGCAATGCCTTTTCACCGAGTCGTGAGATGAATCGACTTAATGCGGCCAAGCATCCAGTAAGCTTCTGGACATCGTGCACTCGCACAGGACGTTTCATTCGGAGAATAGTGCCGATCTTCTCTGGATTTGCGTCGATCCCTCGCTCGGAAACGAGAAAACCGAGTAACTTTCCACCAGGAACTCCGAATGTGCACTTCGATGGATTGAGCTTGATATCATACCTTCTGAGGTTGGCAAATGTTTCGGCGAGGTCAGCAAGCAGGTCGGAACCTTTTCGCGACTTAACGACGATATCATCCATATACGCTTCCACATTCCGACTGATTTGAGTGAGAAGACACTTCTGAATCATACGCATAAATGTGGCTCCGGCATTCTTGAGGCCGAATGGCATGGTGATATAGCAGAAGCACCCGAATGGAGTGATGAAAGCTGTTTTTACTTCGTCGGGTCCGTACAGACGGATCTGATGATACCCGGAATATGCGTCTAGAAAAGACAATCTCTCACATCCCGCGGTCGAGTCAACAATTTGATCTATGCGAGGGAGAGGAAAATGATCTTTCGGGCAGGCCCGATTGATGTGCTTGAAGTCAATGCACATGCGGAGTGACTTGTCCTTCTTGGGAACCATGACGACATTAGCGAGCCACTCGGAGTGGTATATCTCTCGGATAAATCCTGCCGCCAACAGTCGAGCCACTTCCTCACCAATAGCTTTTCTCTTCTGGACGGCGGACCGCCGAAGATGCTCTTTGACTGGCTTTGCTGATTTGTCGACTCTGAGGCGATGCTCAGCCAGTCCCCTGGGAACACCTGGCATGTCAGCTGGCTTCCATGCAAAAATGTCCCAGTTCTCACGGAGGAACTGGATGAGCGCTTCTTCCTATTTCGGGTCGAGTGTCGTGGAGATGTGAGTCGGGGCTGCATCGGGGTTGGTCGGGTGAATATGAACAGGCTTCGTCTCACCAGACGACTGAAATGCAGATTCTGTGGCTGGTTTCTTGGATCGCAACAAATCACTCGGATCTGCGTTTTGCTTGTATTCTTCGAACTCGACCGCTGTCACCTGGGAATCGACAATCTTTGAGCCCTTCTGAAAGCACTCTTCTGCCTTTTTCCGATCGCTAGTGACAGTGATCACCCCTTTGGGACCTGGCATTTTCAGTTTGAGGTACACGTAACATGGTCGAGCCATGAACCGTGCGTAGGCGGGCCTCCCCAAAATGGCGTGGTACGCGCTCTGAAAATCCACAACCTCAAAGGTCAACTTTTCCTTGCGAAAATGTTTTGAGTCGCCAAAAACCACGTCCAGGGCTATTTGGCCGAGTGAGTTGGCTTTCTTCCCTGGTATGACTCCGTGGAAACTCATGTTGCTGGTGCTCAATCGAGACATCGGAATGCCCATTCCCTTCAGTGTGTCTGCATATAACAAGTTCAGCCCACTGCCACCGTCCATCAACACTTTCGTCAGTCGAGTGCCTTCGACAACTGGGTCGACCACCAAAGCTTGCCTCCCAGGGGTGGCAATATGAGTCGGGTGATCAGATTGGTCGAATGTGATGGGTGTTTGGGACCATTTCAGATAACTTGGTTTTGCTGGGGCAACCATATTCACCTCACGGTTAATGACTTTCAGTCGACTCTTGCTTTCCACATCCGCGAAGATCATCAGAGTGGAGTTGATATGCGGATATTCTTCCTCACTGTCCTCTTTGTCTCCAGCCTTGTCTGACTCTTTCTCCTTGTCCTTAGACTGTTTACCCTGAAACTGCTGGATCAGGAGTCGACACTGGCGAGTGGTGTGCTTTGGGTAAATAATGTTGCCCTCTTCATCCTTCCTCGTGTGGATGTGGCATGGCATATCCATCACATCGTTTCCTTCTTTATCCTTTACTTTCTTAGGATTCCAGGATCCTTTTGGCTTCCCTTTTAACTTTCCCTGAGTTACGGCCAGGGCTTCTCTAGGAGCTGCTGGCTCGGCTTTCCGCTTCTGTTTCCGACTGGAATTCCCCTTCTCCGACTGACTCGGCTTAAACTTGCCGCTTCGGAGTCGGTCCTCTTCCTCACCATTTGCGTACTTGGTAGCAATCTCCATCATCCGACTCAGAGTCATGTCTCCGATTCGACCAAACTTCATACTCAATTCTCTGTTCTTGACGCCATCTTTGAAGGCGCAGACTGCTTGATGATTAGACACATTTTCCACAGTATGGTGCAGAGTGATCCACCTCTGAATATACTCTCTGAGAGTCTCATTGGGCTTCTGCACACAAACTTGCAGCTCTATCAAACCAGCTGGTCGCTTGCAGGTTCCTTCAAAAGTTCTGACGAACACTCGGAACAAGTCTTCCCAAGTGTAAATACTGCTAGGAGGTAACTGATTCAACCACGCTCTGGCTGAACCTTCCAGCATAAGGGGCAAATGCTTCATGGCCACCTCATCATTCCCGCCGCCAATCTGAACAGCCACTCGGTAATCCTCGAGCCAAGTTTCAGGCTTGGACTCCCCAGTGAACTTGCTGACTCCTGTCGCCAACCTGAAATTGGGGGGAATCACTGCGGCTCTGATAGCCCTGCTAAAACACTCTGGACCAGAAACATGCACTCGACTGCTCGTGGGAGCATCTCTCTCGGGCCCACCTCGATGGGCTCTGTTCCGGTCGACCAAGCTCTGCACGATAATGGATCGCGCGTCGAATCCTGGCCCCCTGGGGTCGACTGGAACCCTTCGCCCCACACTGAACTGACGCCTGTCATCCTGTTGGCGAGGAGCGTAAGACTCTTCCCTCGGAGGGGAAACGGGCACTCGATGCCTGTCATCTCGGTTGCGTCGGTCTCCATGCTGATCATGCTGGTTGTCGCGTCCTTCCCGCCGCGGAGGCGATCTGGGACTGTGAGCCGACTGAACCGTATTCGCAGCGACGGATCGACTGTGAATTCTGTTGGGCGACTGCGACACGGCTGAGTTCTGGTCCCCAGCTACTCGGAGCAAATCTCTGATCTGCATCAAGCCTCTCCCAGCTTCCGACTGTGAAGGCTGGATGGACTCTACTATACGGGTTGCAGCTGCTAAATTCTGAATTGGCGTGCGGTATACCTGAGTCGGTGGGAAGAGTCGACGTCGACTGGCTTCGGGGACTCGTTGCCGTGCGCGCTCGTCGAGTGCTCGCTGAAGGTTCTCCAGACGAGCGCGTTCAGCCACATTGGCCAAACGTGCCTCCTCCAAGGCGCGAGCCTCGGGGGTTTCTCCCGTAATAGGAGTATGCAGGGCATCCATGTTCCTGCGGCGAAGCTCCTCTCTCTGTAGAGAGTCGAGTGCCTCGGGCTGGTACTCTTCGTGGTCCTGTGCGGGGCTGCCTCCGCCGCCTGCTCCGCCGCCATGGGCGAAGCCAGGAGGACTGCGGGGCCCGTCGACCATGAGAACTTCCGCCGCTGGATCACTGCTATCGCACTCGAATGCAGTCTCTATGGAGCCAGTCGACAGATCAAACAGGCCATAGAGAGATTCGTCGGGCTCGATTGCCGCAACTTGTGCGATGGCCACCTGGCGAGCCACCGCGTGTTTCACCCACCGCTGAAGCCTCGATCGACCAGAGCGCTTGCGCTGGTGGGAGACCGGGCGGGCGACCGATAAAGGAGTCGACCGATAGGGGGCCGACAGTTGCCGCAGCAGAACGCCGCGGACACATGCGCGAAAGTGCGTCGCACCGCGGACGGGGAGCGCATCAACGTCGAGTGGAGCCTCCTGGAGCCACGCGGAGTCGTCGATGACGAAGGTGAGAGCGCCAAGACGGATCTCGCGCCCTTCGACCAAAACTCCAGTAGTCATCATGATGAAAGTATTCGGAAATACTGCAACTTCTCCACAAAATCGCTAAAACACCGGCCCCACGGTGGGCGCCAACTGTCGTGGTTCTAAGTCTGACAGTAGAGTGGGGGTAGGTATGGAGAGGCAAGGTCCTAGCTATAGAGAAGTTGTAAACACAAGCGATGTACGAGTTCAGGCCCTTCTCGGAGGAAGTAAAAGCCCTACGTCTCGGAGCCCTGAGGCGGTCGAGTGGATTATGTGTATAGGTGTTACAGGAGTGCGAACCCTTCTGCCTGTGGAGGGGGGTGGCTTATATAGAGTACGCCTGGACCCCTTCCAGCCCACGTAATGAAGGGTTTAAAGTGTATTAAGTCTGGGGCGTTACTGGTAACGCCCTACATAAAATGCCTTAACTATCATTAAGTCTATTCAATTACAGGCCGTTGCAGTACAGAGTGCCTTCTGACCTTCTGGTGGTCGAGTGTATCTCCATGGTCGAGTGTATCTCCATGGTCGAGTGTATCTCCATGGTCGAGTCCTTCTTCCAGTCGAGTGGGTTCTTCGATGGTTGACTGGAAGGTGATCTCTTCTAAGGCTATCCTAGGGTAGGGCATTCAGGTCAGACCTATGACCCTACCCTAGGTATATGAATCCATCACCACCACCTCATCAACCAAGACACGAGCATAGCCCGCTGGAATCGGGTTGCAATGGAAGGTTGCCTCGGGGGGATTTGTGAAAGCAAAGCCGTCCGCCCCCTTCATGGATATGTTCTTCATTTTGACGTGTAGCTCGCAGTTAGTGTTCTCCGTGATGTCATCCACGGGGTATCTACCCAGCATTGCATCGTCCGGGACGGAACCCACGCTGCTTCTCGGCATGGATGGGCCGGTGCTATCCAATGCTGGATCATCCGCTAGCTGTTGCAGCTGCTGAGACCCCCTTTGATGGGTAAGTGAGTCGATCTACTCCTGCTGCCGCTGGAATTTGACTGCCAATTCCGCTTGACTTGCTTCTAGGCCTTGAAGGCGTTCACATTCCTGCTTCCTCTGCTCCTCCTCCATCTTCCTCTTCTTCTCCTCCGCAATCTTCTTTCTCGCACGGGTTCTGTAGTCGGTGTTCCATTCTAAAAACCCCTCATACCATGGAATAGCGACCTTGCCTCATGTTCTTCCCGGGTGTTCAGGATTTCCCAGGGCACGCGTAAGCTCGTCGTTCTCTCTGTTGGGCTGGAACACCCCCGATCGTGCCTCTTCTATTGCAACAAGTATCGCATCGTCGGCTCCCTTCAGACTTGCCCTCGTCGAAACATTGCCTGTCTCCGGGTCCAACTCCCCCCCATGCGCATAGAACCAAGTCCTGACCCTGGGGGGCCAGCTCTTAGTAGCCGGAGTGACACCTGCATCCTCCATCTCTTTCTCAGACTTATCCCACTTAGGCATTGCCACCGCATAGCCACCTGGCCCCAGCTTATGGAACTTATCCTTTTTTTTCGGCATTCTTCTTGTTTATTCTCGACCGTTCCTTAGCTAATTCCGAATCCTTGAATTTCACGAAATCGTCCCAATGATCACGTTGGTCTAGTGTTCCCTTGAATACTGTAGTCTTCCTTCCTCCCTTGACGTACTTCTTCCATTCACGATTCTTGTAGTTCTTGAATGCAATCGCCATCATCCTAAGAGCAGCCTCCTTGACTTTCTGCACATCTGCTTCTGTGAAATGATCTGGTAGGGTGAAATGTTCCATAAGAGTATCCCAAAGCAGATCTTTTTGATCCTTGTCGACAAAAGTAACATCTGGACGTGGCTTTGCTGGCTCTCTCCATTCTTGAAGTTTGATCGGGAGTTGGTCCTTCACAAGAACTCCGCACTGACGAACGAACTTGTCCGCAATCTTCTTAGGCGCTAATGGTTTACCAGTAGGGCTGCATGCCTCGATATTGTACTTTACGCCCGGCTTCAACTTTTTGTTCGGGCCTCATTTCGTCATTTTGCCTGAAGATTTGCTCGATCCAGATGGCTGAAAGAACAAAGATCGATTCGTTAATATATCTTCAAGTCATTTAAAACATGTGATGATCACCAGATGCCTGCTTATATAAATATATATACCTCGCCGCTCTTTGTTGTTTCAGGATCAACATGTTCTTCGTCATGCTCATAATCGTAGTTCATGACTTCATCAATTTCGTCATCGCGATCGAATATCATATCACCCTCTCCGGTGTTGTTTAGAAATTCGGAGCCGTCATAATCTTCTTCATTCTGATTATCATCTGGCCCGCGTATCATATCGAACATGGTCTGTTCTCCCTCTCTGTCGATATTGTCTGCCATAGCTTTTGTTTTACTCATCCAAAAGAAATATAAAACAATTTAGTATTCAAATTACATCGTCTCGAATAATAGATATAATCTCGAATACATCGTCTAGAATAATAGATATAATCTTGAATACATCGTCTCGAATAATATATAATATTGAATAGTACATCACTGGCTATTAGCTAATAAAGATCGAATACTACAGAAGAATCTAGGACACTCGCGGTTCCTCCGGCGCGGGCGGTGGACACCCAAAGAGAAGGAACCCTCACAGGATCATAGCTGAAGTGAGATCCCCGAAGATACTGCCACGTATTGGAGAACCTGCCGCCCTCTAACGCAACCATGTAACGATGGACGTGCTCGTCCTCCTCCCTAACACGGCGACGTACCACCTCCGGCGGGGCCGGGTCCCTCCGCACCAAAACTGGCCCACGCGAACACCACCAAACGAGATCAGGGTCGACGACGGGACCCGGGGCCGGGTTCCTCATCAAGCGGCGCGCCCCTCCAGGCAGCACCTCCCAGTGCCAGCCCGGCGGAGCCCAGTCCCGGACATGGGTCGGCTGGACGTCGTCGCGGACGGGTCGACGGCGAGGATGCGGGCCGGGCATTGTCGAGAACAAATACTAGCTATATGCCCGCAAAAAGTAACATTTTTTTAATGATTGGATTTTGATAACTAAAATTTCTAACATTTCTATATAACACTAATTATGCTAATCTTAATAATCTAAATAACACTAAAATTTCTAACATTTCTAACATTTCTATATAACACTAATTTCTAACATTTGTATATAACACTAATTTCTAACTGATTAAGCACTAATTATATCCATCTAACATGCATTCATACATATATAATAGTGAAAAAATAATAATCTAAATAATCTAAAACTAATTAAACATACAAAATACGTGTGTGTGTGTACTAATTAAACACTAATTATCTAAACTAATTAAACATACAAAATAATAATCTAAATAATCTAAACTAATTAAAGACTAATTATCTAAACTAATTAAACATGCTTGTGTGTGTGTGTGTACGGGCTCGGGGAGGGCTCACAGCGGGCGACGGCGGTGGCGAGGCGACGGCGAGGCGACGGCCGGGGCGGCGACGGCGGGGACGGCGCGACGGGGACGGGGACGGCGCGACGGGGACGGGCCCGAGGCGGCGACGGAGACGAGGGCGGCGACAGGGACGGGGGCGGCGACGGAGACGATCGAGGGCGGCGGCGACGGCGACGGAGACGACGGAACAGAGGAACGAACAGAGAGAGGGAAACTGAAATTTTCGCACTCTAGCATATATAGAAGGCACCTTTAGTACCGGTTGGAGCCACCAACCGGTACTAAAGGCCTGTTTTGGCCAGGCCAAGCGGCGGGAAGTGACCCCCTTTAGTACCGGGTTGTGGCACAAACCGGTACTAAAGGCCCCCCCTTTAGTACCGGTTTGTGCCACGACCCGGTACTAAAGGGGGTGCGCTGGCGCAGGTGCGGTGCGGCAAGTTTAGTCCCACCTCGCTAGTCGAGGGGCTACCGCACTGGTTTATAAGCCCCAGTGCGGTAGCTCTCTCGAGCTCCTCTCCTAACCAGGCCTACTGGGCCTACCTGTCCTCTTCGCCTAGTGGGCCTACTGGGCCTTCGCGGGCCTGCATCCTGGCCCAACGAAAGGTTGTGACGCTAGTCATATGCAGGCCGCTTTGGCCCAGTAGGCGGGCTTTTTTTTCTTAATTTTTTTCGCTTTATTTTTTTTGCTTTATTTTTTTGTTTTATTTATTTCTGAGTTGTTTTTTTGCTGTATTTAGTGTTTCTTTGTGACTATTTTTGCTTTAGGTACAAAAAATTACAAACTTTCTGTTAGTGCCGGTAGATTTCAAATTTGAATAGTTTAAATTTTGAATTATTTGAAATTTGTGTGAATCACTAGTTTGTGAATAACTTAACTTTGAAAAAAGTTTTTTCAGTGATTCTTTTTTTATGTTTAATATTAGTGTGTTTTATCATTATATTCAATTTAGTAATGCTTAGGTTATTTAAAAAATGAAATGCCTTTGTAACAGTTCAGTTTTCGTCGGAAACCCTGATACTTCGAAAGAGATTGTCCATTTTGTACACGAAGTGCATCCAGTTTTTGCCGTAACCCTCTCTACTTTCTTGCACATGCTATTTGTATGAAATTATGATACCATGCCAACTTTCAACCTTTTCTGAGTTCATTTGAATTGCTTTTCAATTTCAGGGTCATTTAGCTGGAAAAAAAATCAGTAAATGCATGAAAAGAATTTGTTTGCACATAAAATTTCTTCGCGTTTCAAATGCCAAAACACATAACTACCCTAACTATTACAGACATTCCCTCCTGGGTGTGAAACACAGAAGAAAGTGATGATAGTGAAGCCGATCACATCATCCCAGATCTTTGGGTGTGAAACTTTTTTTTCGCGTGTGTCCCTTTGCGCCGTAACCATGGAAAATCTTCATCATTTAACGGGATGCTCGGGTCAATATTCACTGTGAATGGAGCAATTTCATCAAACTTTTCATAATCTTCTGACTTGTCTGTCTTGTCATCCACTCCCACGATGTTTCTCTTCCCAGAAAGAACTATGTGCCGCTTTGGCTCATCGTACGATGCATTCGCTTCCTTATCTTTTCTTTTTATTGGCTTGGTAGACATGTCCTTCACATAGAAAACCTGTGCCACATCATTGGCTAGGATGAATGGTTTGTCTGCATACGCAAGATTGTTGAGATCCACTGTTGTCATTCCGTACTGCGGGTCTTCCGTTACCCCGCCTCGTGTCATATTGACCCATTTGCACCGAAACAAAGGGACCTTTAAACCTCGTCAATAGTCAAGTTCCCATATGTCCTATATATAACCATAATATGTTTCCTTTCCGGTCTTGGTTTCTGCATCAAAGCGGACACCACTATTTTGGTTGGTGCTCTTCTTATCTTGGGCGTTCGTGTAAAATGTATTACCATTTATCTCATACCCTTTGAAAGTCATTATATTCGAAGATGATAACTGGGACAACAAGTACAGGTCATCTTCAATAGAGGTGTCATGCATGGTACGTGTCTGCAACCAGTTGGCGAAACTCCTGGTTTGTTCACGTGTAATCCAGTCATCAGACCGCTCCGGGTGTTTGGAGCGTAGCAAATTCTTGTGTTCATCCATATACGGAGCCACCAAGGTGGAATTCTGTAGAAATGTGTAGTGTGCTTCAGTGAGAGATTGTCCGTCCATACATATTATTTGTTCCCCTCCTAGCGTGCCTTTTCCATCCAGTCTGCCCTTATGCCGCGATTCAGGAACACCAATTGGCTTAAGGTCAGGAATAAAGTCAATACAAAACTCAATGACCTCCTCATTTTGATGGCCCTTGGAGATGCTTCCTTCTGGCCTAGCACGGTTATGAACATATTTCTTTAAGACTCCCATGAACCTCTCAAAGGGGAACATATTGTGTAGAAATACATGACCCAAAATGTTAATATCTTCGCATAGGTGAACTGGGACGTGCGTCATGATGTTGAAGAAGGATGGTGGGAACACCAACTCAAAACTGACAAGACATTGCACCAAATCATTCTGTAACCTTGGTATGATTTCTGGATTGATTACCTTCTGAGAGATTGCATTGAGAAATGCACATAGCTTCACAATGGCTAATCGAACGTTTTTCGGTAGAAGCCCCCTCAATGCAACCGGAAGCAGTTGCGTCATAATCACGTGGCAGTCATGAGACTTTAGGTTCTGGAACTTTTTCTTTGCCATGTTTATTATTCCCTTTATATTCGACGAGAAGCCAGACGATACCTTAATACTGAGCAGGCATTGAAAGAAGATTTCCTTCTCTTCCTTGGTAAGAGCGTAGCTTGCATGACCCTGATGTATGCCGTCTTCTCCGTGCATACGTTGCTGGTTCTCCCGTGCCTCAGGTGTATCTTTTGTCTTCCCATACACGCCCAAGAAGCCAAGCAGGGTCACGCAAAGATTCTTCGTCACGTGCATCACGTCGATTGCGGAGCGAACCTCTAGGTCTTTCCAATATGGCAGGTCCCAAAATATAGATTTCTTCTTCGACATGGGTGCGCGTCCGTCCGCGTCCTTCGGAACAGGTTGTCCGCCAGGACCCTTTCCAAATATCACCTTCAAATCCTTGACCATATCATGTACATCAGTACCAGTACGGTGGTGAGGCTTCGTCCGGTGATCCGCCTCACCTTTGAAATGCTTTCCTTTCTTTCTTACGGGATGCCTGGTCGGAAGAAATCGATGATGTCCCAGGTACACATTCTTCTTACAACTATTCAAATATATACTGTCGGTATCATCCAAACAGTGCGTGCATCCGCGGTATCCCTTGTTTGTCTGTCCTGAAAGGTTACTGAGAGCAGGCCAATCATTGATGGTCATGAACAGCAACGCCTTTAGGTCAAATTCTTCCCCCATGTGCTCATCCCACGCACGTACACCTGTTCCATTCCACAGTTGTAAGAGTTCTTCAACTAATGGCCTTAGGTACACATCAATGTCGTTGCCGGGTTGCTTAGTGTTGGAAATATGCCCTAGAGGCAATAATAAAAGTATTATTATTATATTTCCTTGTTCATGATAATTGTCTTTTATTCATGCTATAACTGTATTATCCGGAAATCGTAATACACGTGTGAATACATAGACCACAATATGTCCCTAGTGAGCCTCTAGTTGACTAGCTTGTTGTGATCAACAGATAGTCATGGTTTCCTGGCTATGGACATTGGATGTCGTTGATAACGGGATCACATCATTAGGAGAATGATGTGATGGACAAGACCCAATCCTAAGCCTAGCACTAAGATCGTGTAGTTCATTTGCTAGAGCTTTTCCAATGTCAAGTATCTCTTCCTTAGACCATGAGATTGTGCAGCTCCCGGATACCGTAGGAATGCTTTGGGTGTACCAAACGTCACAACGTAACTGGGTGGCTATAAAGGTGCATTACAGGTATCTCCGAAAGTATCTGTTGGGTTGGCACGAATCGAGACTGGGATTTGTCACTCCGTGTAAACGGAGAGGTATATCTGGGCCCACTCGGTAGGACATCATCATATGCGCAATGTGACCAAGGAGTTGATCACGGGATGATGTGTTACGGAACGAGTAAAGAGACTTGCCGATAACGAGATTGAACAAGGTATAATGATACCGACGATCGAATCTCGGGCAAGTATAATACCGCTAGACAAAGGGAATTGTATACGGGATCGATTGAGTCCTTGACATCGTGGTTCATCCGATGAGATCATCGTGGAACATGTGGGAGCCAACATGGGTATCCAGATCCCGCTGTTGGTTATTGACCAGAGAACGTCTCGGTCATGTCTACATGTCTCCCGAACCCGTAGGGTCTACACACTTAAGGTTCGATGACGCTAGGGTTATAAAGGAAGCTTGTATGTGGTTACCGAATGTTGTTCAGAGTCCCAGATGAGATCCCGGACGTCACGAGGAGTTCCGGAATGGTCCGGAGGTAAAGATTTATATATGGGAAGTCCTATTTTGGCCACCGGAAAATGTTCGGGATTTTTCGGTATTGTACCGGGAAGGTTCTAGAAGGTTCCGGAGTGGGGCCCACCTGCATGGGGGGCCCCACATGAACGTGGGTAGTGGGGGAAAGGCCCCACACCCCTGGTCAAGGCGCACCAAGATCCCCCCTTAGAAGGAATAAGATCATATCCCGAAGGGATAAGATCAAGATCCCTAAAAAGGGGGGATAACAATCGGTGGGGAAGGAAATGATGGGATTTCTTTTCTCCCACCTTGGCCAACGCCCCAATGGACTTGGAGGGCAAGAAACCAGCCCCTCCACCCCTATATAAAGTGGGGAGACGCATAGGAGCTACACACGAAGTTCTGGCGCAGCCCTCCCCCTCTCCCAAGTCCTCCTCCTCTCCCGCGGTGCTTGGCGAAGCCCTGCAGGATTGCCACGCTCCTCCATCACCACCACGCTGTTGTGCTGCTGCTGGATGGAGTCTTCCTCAACCTCTCCCTCTCTCCTTGCTGGATCAAGGCGTGGGAGACGTCACCGGGCTGTAAGTGTGTTGAACGCGGAGGTGCCGTCCGTTCGGCACTAGGATCTCCGGTGATTTGAATCACGACGAGTACGACTCCATCAACCCCGTTCACTTGAACGCTTCCGCTTAGCGATCTACAAGGGTATGTAGATGCACTCTCTTTCTACTCGTTGCTGGTCTCTCCATAGATAGATCTTGGTGATACGTAGGAAATTTTTTGAATTTATGCTACGTTCCCCAACAGTGGCATCATGAGCTAGGTCTATTGCGTAGATTCTTTGCACGAGTAGAACACAAAGTAGTTGTGGGCGTTGATTTTGTTCAATATGCTTACCGTTACTAGTCCAATCTTGTTTCGACGATATTGTGGGATGAAGCGGCCCGGACCGACCTTACACGTGAGACAGGTTCCACCGATTGACATGCACTTGGTGCATAAGGTGGCTAGCGGGTGCCAGTCTCTCCCACTTTAGTCGGAACGGATTCGATGAAAAGTGTCCTTATGAAGGGTAAATAGCAATTGGCATATCACGTTGTGGTTTTGCGTAGGTAAGAAACGTTCTTGCTAGAAACCCATAGCAGCCACGTAAAACATGCAACAACAATTAGAGGACGTCTAACTTGTTTTTGCAGGGTATGCTATGTGATGTGATATGGTCAACAAGAATGTGATGAATGATATGTGATGTATGAGATTGATCATGTTCTTGTAATAGGAATCACGACTTGCATGTCGATGAGTATGACAACCGGCAGGAGCCATAGGAGTTGTCTTAAATTTATTGTATGACCTGCGTGTCATTAAACGACGCCATGTAATTAATTTACTTTATTGCTAACCGGTAGCCATAGTAGTAGAAGTAATAGTTGGCGAGACAACTTCATGAAGACACGATGATGGAGATCATGATGATGGAGATCATGGTGTCATGCCGGTGACGATGATGATCATGGAGCCCCGAAGATGGAGATCAAAAGGAGCAAAATAATATTGGCCATATCATGTCACTATTTGATTGCATGTGATGTTTATCATGTTTATGCATCTTGTTTACTTAGGACGACGGTAGTAAATAAGATGATCCCTTACAACAATTTCAAGAAGTGTTCCCCCCTAACTGTGCACCGTTGCTACAGTTCGTCGTTTCTAAGCACCACGTGATGATCGGGTGTGATGGATCCTTACGTTCACATACAACGGGTGTAAGACAGATTTACACAGCGAAAACACTTAGGGTTAACTTGACGAGCCTAGCATGTACAGACATGGCCTCGGAACACGGAGACCGAAAGGTCGAGCATGAGTCGTATAGTAGATACGATCAGCATGAACATGTTCACCGATGATGACTAGTCCGTCTCACGTGATGATCGGACACTGCCTAGTTGACTCGGATCATGTGATCACTTAGATGACCAGAGGGATGTCTATCTAAGTGGGAGTTCATAAGATGAACTTAATTATCCTGAACATAGTCAAAAGATATTTGCAAATTATGTCGTAAGCTCACGCTTTAGTTCTACTGTTTAGTTATGTTCCTAGAGAAAATATAGTTGAAAGTTGTTAGTAGCAATTATGCGGACAGTAGAAAGCTTATGTCCTTAATGCACCGCTCAGAGTGCTGAACCCCAAACATCGTTTGTGGATGTTGCGAACATCAGACATACACGTTTTGATAACTACGTGATAGTTCAGTTAAATGGCTTAAGAAGAGGCACCAAAGATGTTTTTCGAAACATCGCGGAACATATGAGATGTTTCGAGGGCTGAAATTGGGATTTCAGGCTCGTGCCCACGTCAAGAGGTATAAGACCTCCGACGATTTTCTTAACCTGCAAACTGACGGAGAAAAGCTCAATCGTTGAGCTTGTGCTCAGATTGTCTGAGTGCAACAATCACTTGAATCGAGTGGGAGTTGATCTTCCATATGAGATAGTGATGTTTCTCCAAAGTCATTGCCACCAAGCTGCTGGAGCTTTGTGATGAACTATAACATATCAGGGATAGATATGATGATCCTTGAGGTATTCACGATGTTTGACACCGCGAAAGTAGAAATCAAGAAGGAGCATCAATTGTTGATGAAACCACTAGTTTCAAGAAGGTCAAGGGCAAGAAAGGATACTTCATGAAACGGCAAATCAGTTGCTGCTCTAGTGAAGAAACCCAAGGTTGAACCCAAACCCGAGACTAAGTGCTTCTGTTATAAGGGGAACAACCACTGGAGAAGAATTACCCTAGATACTTGGTAGATGAGAAGGCTGGCAAAGTCGATAGAAGTATATTGGATATACATTATGTTAATGTGTACTTTACTAGTACTCCTAGTAGCACCAGGGTATTAAGGTACCGGTTCGGTTGCTAAGTGTTAGTAACTCGAAATAAAAGGCTATGGAATAAACGGAGACTAGCTAAAGGTGAGCTGACGATATATGTTGGAATTGTTTCCAAGTTTGATGTGATCAAACATCGCACGCTCCCTCTACCATCAAGATTAGTATTAAACCTGAATGGTTTATTGAATCTCGATCGTAGTGATACACATTTTCATGCCAAAAGATATAAGATAGTAATGATAGTACCACTTACTTGTGGCACTGCCATGTAAGTCATATTGGTGTAAAACGCATGAAGAAGCTCCATGTTGATGGATCTTTGGACTCACTCATTTTTGAAAAGTTTGAGACATGCGAACCATGTCTATTGGTGTATATGCATGAAGAAACTCCATGCAGATGGATCATTTGGACTCACTTGATTTTGAATCACTTGAGGTATGCAAATCATACCACATGGGCAAGATGACTGAAAAGCCTCGGTTTCAGTAAAATGGAACAAGATAGCAACTTGTTGGAAGCAACACATTTTGATGTGTGCAGTCCAATGAGTGCTGAGGCATGCAGTGAATATCGTTATGTTCTTACTTCGCAGATGATTCGAGTAGATGTAGAGTATATTTACTTGATGAAACATAAGTCTGAATTATTGAATGGTTCAAGTAATTTCAGGGTGAAGTTAGAAGATCATTGTGACAAGAGGATAAAATGTCTATGATATGATCATAGAGATGAATATCTGAGTTATGAGCTTTGGCACGCAATTAAGACATTGTGGAAATTGTTTCACAATTAATACCGCCTGGAACACCATAGTTTGATGGTGTGTCCGAACATCATAGTTGCACCCTATTGTATATGGTGCGTACAGTGATGTCTCTTATCGAATTACCACTATCGTTCATGGGTTAGGCATTAGAGACAACCACATTCACTTTAATAGGGTACCACGTAATTCCGTTGAGATGACACCGTATGAACTATGGTTTAGAGAAACCTAAGCTGTCATTTCTTAGAAGTTTGGGGCTGCGACACTTATGTGAAAAAGTTTCAGGCTGATAAGCTCGAACACAAAGCGGATAAAATGCATCTTCATAGGACACCCAAAATGGTTGGGTATACCTCCTAATTCAGATCCGAAAGCAATATGGATTGTTTCTTGAATCGGGTCCTTTCTCGAGGAAAGGTTTCTCTCGAAAAGTTGAGTGGGAGGATGGTGGAGACTTGATGAGGTTATTGAACCATCACTTCAACTAGTGTGTAGCAGGGCACAGGAAGTCGTTCCCGTGGCACCTACACCAATTGAAGTGGAAGCTTATGATAGTGATCATGAAGCTTCAGATCAAGTCACTACCGAACCTCGTAGGACGACAAGGACACGTACTACTTCAGAGTGGTACAGTAATCCTGTCTTGAAGGTCATGTTGCTAGACAACAATGAACCTACGAGCTATGGAGAAACAATGGTGGGCCCAAATTCCGACAAATGGTTAGAAGCCATGAAATCCGAGATAGGATCCATGTATCAGAACAAAGCATGGACTTTGGTGGACTTGCCCAATGATCGGCAAGCCATTGAGATAAATGGATCTTTAAGGAGAAGAAAGACGTGGATGGTAATGTCACCATCTATGAAGCTCGACTTGTGGCGAAGAGTTTTTCACAAGTTCAAGGAGTTGACTACGATGAGACTTTCTCACTCGTAGTGATGCTTAAGTCCGTCGGATTCATGTTAGCATTAGCTGCATTTATGAAATCTGGCAGATGGATGTCAAAACGAGTTTTCTTACCAGTTTTTGTAAGGAAATGTTGTATGTAATACAATCAGAAAAGTTTTGTCGATCCTAAGGATGCTAAAAGGTATGCTAGCTCTAGCGATCCTTCCATGGACTGGAGTAAGCATCTCGGAGTTGGAATGTGCACTTTGATAAGATGATCAAAGAATTTTTGGTTTTATACAAAGTTTATGAGAAACTTGTATTTCCAAAGAAGTGAGTGGGAGCACTATAGAATTTCTGATGAGTATATGTTGTTGACATATTGATGATCAGAAATGATGTAGAATTTCTAGAAAGCATATAGGGTTATTTGAAAACTGTTTTTCAATGGAAAACCTGGATTAGGCTACTTGAACAATAAGCATCAAGATCTATAAGATAGATCAAAATGCTTAATAGTACTTTCAAATGAGCACGTACCTTGACATGATCTTGAAGGTGTTCAAGATGGATCAGTCAAAGAAGGAATTCTTACCTGAGATGTAAGGTATGAAGTTAAGACTTAAAATCTCGACCACGGCAGAATAGAGAGAAAGGACGAAGGTCGTCCCCTATGCTTTTATCATAGGCTCTCTACAGTATGCTATGCTGTGTACCGCACCTGTAGTGTGCCTTGCCATGAGTCAGTCAAGGGGTACAAGAGTGATCCAAGAATGGATCACAGGACAGCGGTCAAAGTTATCCTTAGTAACTAGTGGACTAAGGAATTTTCTCGATTATGGAGGTGATAAAGAGTTCGACGTAAAGAGTTATGTCGATGCAAGCTTAACACCTATCCGGATAGCTCTGAGTAGAAATACCGGATACGTATAATGGAGCAACTTTTAGTATAGCTCCAAGTAGAACAGTTATTTGGAATAGCTCCAAATAGAGCGTGGTAGCTACATCTAGGAGATGACATAGAGATTTGTAAAGCACACGCGGATCTAAAAGGTTCAGACCCGTTGACTATAACCTCTCTCACAAGCATAACATGATCAAACCCAGAACTCATCGAGTGTTAATCACATGGTAAATGTGAACTACATTATTGACTCTAGTAAACTCTTTGGGTGTAAGTCACATGGGGATGTGACCTTGAGTGTTAATCACATATCGATGTGAACTAGATTATTGACTCTAGTGCAAGTGGGAGACTGTTGGAAATATGCCCTAGAGGCAATAATAAAAGTATTATTATTATATTTCCTTGTTCATGATAATTGTCTTTTATTCATGCTATAACTGTATTATTCGGAAATCGTAATACACGTGTGAATACATAGACCACAATATGTCCCTAGTGAGCCTCTAGTTGACTAGCTCGTTGTGATCAACAGATAGTCATGGTTTCCTGGCTATGGACATTGGATGTCGTTGATAACGGGATCACATCATTAGGAGAATGATGTGATGGACAAGACCCAATCCTAAGCCTAGCACTAAGATCGTGTAGTTCGTTTGCTAGAGCTTTTCCAATGTCAAGTATCTCTTCCTTAGACCATGAGATTGTGCAGCTCCCGGATACCGTAGGAATGCTTTGGGTGTACCAAACGTCACAACGTAACTGGGTGGCTATAAAGGTGCATTACAGGTATCTCCGAAAGTATCTGTTGGGTTGGCACGAATCGAGACTGGGATTTGTCACTCCGTGTAAACGGAGAGGTATCTCTGGGCCCACTCGGTAGGACATCATCATATGCGCAATGTGACCAAGGAGTTGATCACGGGATGATGTGTTACGGAATGAGTAAAGAGACTTGCCGATAACGAGATTGAACAAGGTATAAGGATACCGACGATCGAATCTCGGGCAAGTATAATACCGCTAGACAAAGGGAATTGTATACGGGATCGATTGAGTCCTTGACATCGTGGTTCATCCGATGAGATCATCGTGGAACATGTGGGAGCCAACATGGGTATCCAGATCCCGCTGTTGGTTATTGACCAGAGAACGTCTCGGTCATGTCTACATGTCTCCCGAACCCGTAGGGTCTACACACTTAAGGTTCGATGACGCTAGGGTTATAAAGGAAGCTTGTATGTGGTTACGGAATGTTGTTCGGAGTCCCGGATGAGATCCCGGACGTCACGAGAAGTTCCAGAATGGTCCGGAGGTAAAGATTTATATATGGGAAGTCCTATTTTGGCCACCGGAAAATGTTCGGGATTTTTCGGTATTGTACCGGGAAGGTTCTAGAAGGTTCCGGAGTGGGGCCCACCTGCATGGGGGGCCCCACATGAACGTGGGTAGTGGGGGAAAGGCCCCACACCCCTGGTCAAGGCGCACCAAGATCCCCCCTTAGAAGGAATAAGATCATATCCCGAAGGGATAAGATCAAGATCCCTAAAAAGGGGGGATAACAATCGGTGGGGAAGGAAATGATGGGATTTCTTTCCTCCCACCTTGGCCAACGCCCCAATGGACTTGGAGGGCAAGAAACCAGCCCCTCCACCCCTATATAAAGTGGGGAGACGCATAGGAGCTACACACGAAGTTCTGGCGCAGCCCTCCCCCTCTCCCAAGTCCTCCTCCTCTCCCGCGGTGCTTGGCGAAGCCCTGCAGGATTGCCACGCTCCTCCATCACCACCACGCCGTTGTGCTGCTGCTGGATGGAGTCTTCCTCAACCTCTCCCTCTCTCCTTGCTGGATCAAGGCGTGGGAGACGTCATCGGGTTGTACGTGTGTTGAACGCGGAGGTGCCGTCCGTTCGGCACTAGGATCTCCGGTGATTTGAATCACGACGAGTACGACTCCATCAACCCCGTTCACTTGAACGCTTCCGCTTAGCGATCTACAAGGGTATGTAGATGCACTCTCTTTCTACTCGTTGCTGGTCTCTCCATAGATAGATCTTGGTGATACGTAGGAATTTTTTTGAATTTATGCTACGTTCCCCAACACTTAGGGCCTTGGATGAGCACTGACATCATAATGAACTTCCGCTTCATGCACAACCAAGGAGGAAGGTTATACAAACATAGAGTCACAGGCCAGGTGCTATGGTTGCTGCTCTGCTCCCCAAAAGGATTAATGCCATCTGCGCTTAGACCAAACCATACGCTCCTTGCGTCATCTGCAAACTCCTTCCCGTACTTTCTTTCGATTTTTCTCCACTGCGACCCGTCAGCGGGTACTCTCAATTTTCCGTCTTTCTTACGGTCTTCTCTGTGCCATCGCATCGCCTTAGCATGCTCTTTGTTTTGGAACAAACGTTTCAACCGTGGTATTATAGGAGAATACCACATCACCTTGGCAGGAATCTTCTTCCTGGGGCGCTCGCCCTCGACATCACCAGGCTCATCGCGGCTGATCTTATAGCGCAATGCACCACATACCGGGCAAGCGTTCAAATCCTCGTACTCACCGCGGTACAGGATGCAATCATTAGGGCATGCATGTATCTTCTGCACCTCTAACCCTAGAGGGCAGACAGCCTTCTTTGCTTCGTACGTACTCTCGGGCAATTCGTTGTCCTTTGGAAGCATATCCTTTATCATTACCAGCAACTTTCCAAATCCCTTGTCAGATACACCATTCTCTGCCTTCCATTGCAGCAATTCCAGTGTGGTGCCCAGCTTTTTCTTGTCACCTACGCAATTCGGGTACAACAATTTTTTGTGATCCTGTAACATGCGCTGCAACTTCTTCTTCTCCAAATCACTTGCGCAGTTTCTCTTTGCATCGGCAATGGCCCGACCTAGATCATCAACGGGCTCATCTGATGCCTCTTCTTCAGCTTCTTCCCGCATTGCCGGCTCAGCTTCTTCCCACATTACCGGCTCAGCTTCTTCCCCCATTGTTGTATCATCGTATTCAGGGAACCCATGGCCAGGATAGCTGTCGTCGTCCTCTTCTTCTTCATTGTCTTCCATCATAACCCCTCTTTCTCCGTGCTTGGTCCAAACATTATAGTGGGGCATGAAACCGGACTCAAACAGGTGGACGTGAATGGTTCTTGACGTAGAGTAATTGCGACCATTCTTACAGCCAGCACATGGACAAGGCATAAAACCATCCGCCCGCTTGTTTGCCTCAGCCGCAAGCAGAAAAGTATGCACGCCCTCAATGAACTGGGGAGAGCATCGGTCATCGTACATCCATTGCCGGCTCATCTTCATTACACAACACCGAATAGACCAAATTAATACAAGTTCATACATAAAGTTCATACAACACTTAAATGCAACAAACAAATAACTCTCTAGCTAAAGCATTTAAATGCAACAACAAATGCGATCAAGATCACAACTAAGGTAACAATTGATCCAACAGCATAATGATACCAAGCCTCACTATCGATGGCATATTTTCTAATCTTTCTATTCTTCAAGCGCATTTTCTCCATCTTGATCTTGTGATCATCGACGACATCGGCAACATGCAACTCCAATTCCATCTTCTCCCCCTCAATTCTTTTCAATTTTTCTTTCAAGTACTCGTTTTCTCTTTCAACTAAATTTAACCTCTCGACAATAGGGTCGGTTGGAATTTCCGGTTCACATACCTCCTAGATAAAAATATCTATGTCAACTTGATGGGCATAATTTGTCATAAACACGAAATGCAACAAATAGTTTTAAAAGAGAATATACCACATCCGAATCATAACAAGGACGAGGGCCGACGGGGACGGATATCAAAACCATGGCACTATGTATAACAAACAACGTACGGGTAAGATAATTATTACATGATTAACTATATATCCAAATCACACAAACATCAATTTTTTATATAAAATTTCATGAACAAGAGGCTCACCACAAGGTGGTGCCGGCGACGGGGCGGTGCGGGCGATCGACGGTGGTTATGACGGAGATTTAGAAGGCACTAAGTAAACCACACCTACATATGCAAACTAAGTGTTATTTTTGACCTCAAATTGCATATAAATCAAATACTAGCACATATATATATTTCCTCCCAAATTATTAAACTCACAAATTAGTAACTATATAAAGCATTGCAAGAGCTAATCTAGCAATGAGAGATGAAAGGACAAAGTTGCTAACCTTTGTGATCACTTGAATGGATGGGGGCCTTCAAATCTTGACAAATTTTGGGCAAAATGTGTGATGAGCTCGAGGGGAAGAGGAAGAACAGAGAGGAGAGGAGAGGGGAAAGGGGGAAGAACAAAGCGAGCTGGACGAAGGGTTTATATGCAGGAGGACCTATAGTACCGGTTCGTGGCACGAACCGGTACTGAAGGTGCTGGAGGGGGCCCAGACTGACAACATCCTGCCACTACCCTCATTAGTACCGGTTCGTGGCACGAACCGGTGCTAAATGTTAGCCACGAACCGGTACTAATGAGAGCGGCCCGGCTAGCCGTTGGAACCGGCACTAATGTATACATTTGTGCCGGCTCTAATACAAACCGACACTAATGTGCTGCACGTTTGACCCTTTTTCTACTAGTGCAACTTTGTCTGTGTGGAGAAGAGAGAAAAAAAAAGTAAGGAGAGTGGGCTCTTAGAGCATGGTTAATAGTATAGCCAACTGCTGGCTATAAGTCATTGCCATGTCATTTATAGCCCATCTTATAGCCAATATGTACAATAATTGATTAGAAGAGTGTATTACTTTTTATTATATGACCCACCTTTCACTCTCACAAAGTGCCTAGGAGCACGTGCTAGAGCCGGCTCTTCACCAAGAGCCCGCTTATCTTCTCTCTCCTCTTCTCTTTCCTCCAACTAAGCAAGAATATACTAGTTTATTTCTTATAGCAAGCTGACTCAGCTCTATTGTACTTGCTCTTATGCAAGAGTCTAGCTATACGCGTGCTCCTAGACAAATGAAAGAAGAAAGAGATAGAGAGAAAATGAAAAAAGTACTAATATTATAACCAACCTAGAACCTTGTTGTATGAGTGACTATAATTGATGGCTATAGATGATGTGGCAACATCATATAGCCAGCAGTTGGCTATATTATTAAACATGTTCTAACGCATGCATGTATGATCAATATAATTGATGTTTATAACTTTATAAGATACATGTACCTCAAGGTAAATAAATATTGATAAGGTGGCGGAGGGGCAAGCCCCTCTAATTCCAACCTAACTAGTTACCCATGGTTAGTAGACGTAGATATCCATCAACAAAAGTCATTTTTAGTTTTATTAATGTTGGTGTACAAAAATATAGATTTTGATCAGTTCATTGATAGGATTTTATTACTACCTCCATCTAGGTGAATAAGTCATTCACGTAGTTCTAGGTCATCGATTTGAGGAATTAAATATGTGTTCTAGGTCATGAAAAGTATATCACTAGATTTCTACACGGATGTAATTTTTAAATATATATATTTTTTTGTCACATATAATACATATTTAGATAGTTAAATCATCGACCTAGAACTACTTGAATGACTTATTCACCTAGAGGGAGGTAGTACTCATGGTTTGTGGTTCGCAATTATTGCTGTGAAATTCTCACGCATAATTTGGCTAGTGTGAGATGAAACTATAGTTTAGTTCAAGGTAATAAGCTACTTTTTCTAGACCTTTGAACAAATATATTAGATAATAAGCTAATGAGCACTAATATTACCGAGTAGATGTCCTTGATGTTCAACATAGATGTCGTTGGGACTCCCTCGAACACAGTAGAGTAGCAACAACAACTAGTGTAGTGTCATATTGCAGATTAAAGGTAAATCAAATTTATACACACTAGTATTAAATTTATAATCCATAAATAGTATACAAAATACACAAATTAAATGCAATTGCCTGTCATGCTTCAAATACGGAAGTTCAAAAATATTAGAAATAGACAAGTGAATATGACAATTCAAAACCTTGTTGCATCGGCCTACGTAACCCACCCCCTCCTTCGAGTTGATGCCGCATCAGCCTTCCCTTTACCCCCCCCCCCCCCCCCCCCCGCCACCCTCCCCCTTCTGCTATTCGCCGTCTTTGGCTGCAGGCGATCACGTCCTACACCGCATCCGTCAACCGATGCCTCTCCTCTATCTGTGATGTCCCCGTCTCCGACGGTCTTAGCGAGGCCACCCGGGGACGTTGTGGCTGGTCGTGTCGCCTCCATCTCAACATCAGAGTTCCATGCGCGGTTCTTCTTCCTCTCCCTGAAAATCGACTGATTATCATTTTCCAGTGAGTTACAAATAGCAAACACAAAAAGAAGAGAACTCCACGCAGGTTGCAATTTAAAAAAGTAGTAAAGTGCAAGGAAACCGCCGTGTTTGTTGAACACTTAGCTGTATACTAGTGGTCTAGGCTGTGTTTGGTTGCAAAGTATTGTAAAAATCAAAGTATCAACAAACTACAGTAATTTTGCATGTAGGTATAACATATTGTGGTTTTGACAAAACAGAGTATTTTGTAGTATTTACAATACAGAGGACCTGTTTGGTACGACGACCTAAAATCAATTGCAACGTTAGCAGTGCAAACCCGTCTGTTGGAGCTAGCCGTTGCATGCAGCATGCGACGTGATTGGCCAAAGAACGGCCATGCACATGGCGATAGAGCAGCGTGTTACCATCAACATGCATAAGAAAGAAAGCTTGCACCAAGTGAAATCCGGCGAACGGCCCCATGACCAAAGAGAACGCTCAGTAGCACGGCATAGCCGACGACTAACCAAGCGGCAGAGCTGCACGAGTAGCAGATGGGACAACGGCAAGCCATCCATGGAGAGAGGCCTACATGCAGCAGCGGCGAGTTGTCTACCCCAACACCAGCGGAGCTGAACGAACACGTGATGGCATCTACTCCTCGGTTCCTAAATAATTGTCTTTCTAGAGATTTCAACAAGTGACTACATACGGAGCAAAATGAGTGAATCTATACTTTAAAATATGTCTACATACATTCGTATGTTGTAGTCCATTTGAGATGGCTAGAAAGACAATTATTTGGGAACGGAGGGAGTAAAAAGATAACAGCGCGGCGGCCGCGGCAGCGTGTGACGGACGCAAATATTTTTTGCAGAGGGAGGTGAGAAGTTGAGAATAGAAGGGAAGAAGTTAACGACGTGCAACTCCGTTCTTTTCCTCTGTTTTAAAAAAAGAGGTCTTGGGCTCGTTTTATAATACAGAGAAAAAATAGTGTTTTGGCAAATACTGTAGTATTAAAAACACAGTTTTTTTAGGCAATCAAACAACTTTTTGTAAATAAAATTGTGGTAATCTAAAAAACTGTAATATTTTCAAAATGCTTAGAAAATACTTTGCTATCAAACAAGGCCCTAGTCATTTTAGTTACGGGTGTTCTGGATTGTTATCATGTCGTCGGTGGTAGAAAATTCAGCTATTTGTTTAGGAATGTACCAGAGCGTACAAGGATCACCGCAATCAACAGTGGATATGGCTCTTGTCCCACCCTTCTTTAAGCACATAGCCAAAGCTCTCTCTCTCTGCGCGAATTCTCTCTCTTTTATTTTAGTTTCTTCTTTCTTCCTCATTTTTCCTCGGTGGCTTTCTAGACCAACAATGTTGTAATTTCTCCATATTACTCCCTCTGTCCGGAAATACTTGTCATTAAAATGGATAAAAGGGGATGTATCTAGACATATTTTAGCTCTAGATACATCTCTTTTTATCTATTTTGATGACAAGTATTTCCGGACGGAGGGAGTAAAATATAAGACGTTTTTGGTACAAAGAGGGAGCATAAAAAAAAATCCTATATCTTGATACGGAGGAGTATCTTTTTTCCTCTATGTTCTTATACACATTTTGTTTACATAAAATATACGAGGGGCCGTGGGGCTCTTGCCTCACAGTTTGATGACAGAAAGGGGATGTATCTTTGAGGGTTTGAGGGTTCTACTAGTAATGCTCGTGGTAAAGCAAAACGCCAAAACCTTCTTTTGTGCAAACATGTGTGAGATGGGGGGAGAGGACGCCACCAATATGAGATACAATTCATCTTCCACGTGTCGAGAGACAAATAATATTTGACGTTGTTTTTCTTTTATATGAACACCTAGCTAGTACATGGTCATATGCATGCAAGTTTTACGCAATATGTGCAAATCATATTGTTGTCTGGAGTTACACTATTATATGCATGTGCTTTCATGTTGTGAAATAGTGCAAGTTATGTCTAATATGTGTGCAAAATTTTGTCATCATTTGATTTAAGTTTTCTCCTTTTAGGATAATATCACATCACTTATTTTATTTTATTTATAATAACATTTTTGTTTGTTTCTTATGACCTTTTTCAGTATATGCTTTGTTTATTGATAAGAAGAAAGTGACTGCCACAAAATATCATCTCTTTTTTGTGAATGTTTAAGGCTCATTTTTATTATTTTTTGCTTTGTTGATTTTTGTTTGATTTTCTTCTTATTTTTCTTCCGGGTCATCAAAAATTCTAATTATCATTTTTTAGACTCTCTAATTAGCAATAGCTGTAGGCTGTAGCGGAAGGATGGCTACGGTCGGAAGCTGTTGTCCAGTCAACAAGCTTACAAGCAGACACATACTTATAACTTACAAGCATAGGGATGAGCCAATCTATGGTTGGATGGTTAGAGCAACATGGTATCCCCAGCCAACAAGGGTTCAAGTTCTGCTGCTTGCATTATTTTTGGATTTATTTTAGGATTTTTGGCGATGCGCTTTCAGTTGGAGGAGACGTTCCCGTCGACGACGAGACGCCTACGGTGGCTTCATAAATCTCAAGATAATATGGCGGCTCAGTCTTTCGAATGTGCTTATAGAGATAGGGTGTACGTCATAGAGGTGAGTGTATGCGCGTATGTATGAGCGCTTGCGTCTGTACTGCGTTAAAAAAAACTTACAAGAATAGGGCACTCACGTTGTACAAGATAAAAATGTGACTGAAATGTAATATGTTTGCAGGCAATTAGTACATGGAGAGGAAAACAGTTGTTAGATCAGAACTCACGAATAGAAAAAAAAATTGACTGTCAACGAACTTGTAGTTGGATGGTTAGAAGGACAGTGGTATCCCCAGTCCACTAGAGTTCAAGTTCTATACTTGAACGGTTTATCGATCATCTGAGGAATAAACTCTTACTGTTTTCAAAAAGTAAAACTGACAAGCGACTTGCACTGTGTTTTAGTACCAAGAAAAAGAATGAGGTAAGAAGTGCAAGATTTAATCCATGCGTGCAGATCATATGATTTCTGATGAAAAGCCTTGTTTAAACAGAGCCATGAATCTCCACATTTGCTCTGTTAATCCTCTCCTGCAATTCTCCACTCAGAGGGGTAAAAGTAAAACACAAAGCTCCATGTAGTTTTGTTCGTCGCACTCTGTGAATTCCGCACCGGAATCAATGGCTGTCATTCCTTCGACGATCTACGCGCACCGACTGATCACACTCGGAAGGCTTCCTTGAGGTCACCGTCGTCGCCGGCGCCGGCGCCCCCCTGAACCAGCTGCTTGCTCTCGCCGGCCCACGCGCTGATCCGTTCGTTCGCCTGCGCCGCCTCGTCCTCCCAGTCCGTGTTCCAGATGACGGCGAGCAGGACCGCCGTCTGCAGCGCCGTCCCGCACAGCATCCCCGCCCAGATGCCCTGGGGCCCGAGCCGGAGGAGGTAGCCGAGGCAGAACCCGAGGGGGAGCCCGAACGCGTAGTAGCAGCCCAGGTTGATGTACGCCACCAGCGCCTGCCACCCGCCGCCGATGGCCACCCCGGAGATCACCGGCTGCACGCTGTTGAGCACCATGGTGACCGCCAGCAGGTAGGCCACCTTCCCCACGGCGGCCTGCATGGCCCGGTCCCCCGTGAAGAGCGCCGCGAAGCTGTTGCGGTAGGCCAGGATGAGCGCCATGGCCAGCAGGCCGATGAGGAGGGACTGGGCGATGACCGACGCCACGGCGTGCTTCGCCGCCCGCGGACGGCCGGAGCCCAGCTCGTTGGACACGCGCACGCTGATGGCCGCGTTCAGCCCGATGAACAGCATCGCCTCCCACCCGTTGAGGTTCATGCAGATGGACACGGAGCCCACGGCGATCTCCGCGTCATCGAGGTGGCCCGTGAGGACCACGAGCACCATCATGTACCAGACCTCGAGGCAGAGCATCACGGCGGAGGCCAGCGAGAGCTTGGCGAAGGCCCAGAGCCCCTCGAACGCCTTCCACGACAGGCCGTCCCACCCGCCGCCGCCCCCGCACCACCGCACCACGTACACCACCTGCGCCACGGCGATGCCCCACGAGGTGACGTCGTATGCCGCGGCGGCGCCGGCGAGCCCCCACCCGAGGCGCGACACGAAGAGGTACAGCATGGCGACGTGCGCGGCGAGCGCGGCGAGGCTGATCCAGGCGAGCACCATCACCTTGCTCTGCGCCTGCAGGAACTTCTGCGTGGGGAAGGTGAGCGCGAGCGAGAACATCTGCGGGAGGATGCGGAGCGTGAACTCCCCCGCGGCGCCGGCGATGGCGTCGTCCTGGCCGAGCGCGCGCAGGATGGGCGTGGCGAAGACGTAGAGCGGGGAGAGCAGGACGGCGGAGACGGCGAGGATGATCCACGACCGCTGCATGTACACGCCGAGCGCGCCCAGCTGGCCGGCGCCGTACGCCTGCCCGCACAGCGTCTCCAGCGCGCTGCCCATGCCGAGGAGGAAACCGAAGGAGAAGTTGGAGACGACGGAGAGGCCGACGGCGGCGGCCGAGAGCTGCAGGTTGCCGAGGCGGCCGGCGAAGAGCTGCGTGGCGGAGTTGACGCCGTAGAGGCAGAGGATGTTGAAGGTGATGGGCGCCGCGATGGCCCACAGCCGCTCCGCCTCCCGCACCAACGCCTCCCGCGCCTGGGCGTAGCTCCTCGGCGCCACCGCGTCCTCCTCCGCTGGCTTCTTCACCAGCAGCGGCGCCTCCATGAGGACCATGACCGACCGACCGACCGGCTCTGCTCCGCTCGACTCCGACGACGACTGAACTGAGATGAGCGTGAGCCGCTAGCGCGCTAGCTCACCGGCCGTCACCTCACCCCAGCTACTTGTCGGGTCGAGCCGTAGTACGAGATCGATCGGTGTGGCCGCCATTGCCCAGGTCTCTCTCGACATATATACGGGCGGCCGAGGTAGGTGCGGTGAGGTGAGGTATCGAAGTGGGTTTTTGGTTGCAATCGATGGCAGCTAGCAGCTGCTGCAGCAGCACAGTGCGTGGATCGGGCATGGCGGAAACGGGCGAGACGCGGGAGGTCGTCGTACGCGACGCATCCACTGCATGCGGCGCAGGAGGTTGACGGAAGGGACGAACCGGCTGAAGCTTTGTCAGAAAGGCATGCCTCATGTCACTGACCAGAAAGGCAAAGCAGGCAGGTAGAGGATCATGGAAGTGACGCGCATTATGTCTCTTTCTCTCGACCATAAAGATTCCATGCAACCGAGCTCATATATACTATGCATACACTCACTTCTATGAATGCATACACACATCTTATCCCTATGTGCACCTTCAAGAGACAGGGCCGACGTATCATCTTAAGATTTTACAAAGTCATCGTAGGTGTCGATGGGAACACTCAAACTAAACGCGCATCGCCGGAAATCCTAAAATAAAATCAAGATAAGTACGAACACCAGGACTTGAACCGTGATGGATTGAAGATACCTGGGTCACCTAACCACTCGACCACAGGTTGGTTCGCCAGATTTTTCTTTTTAGGAGACGAAACATTTTTATTCAACTATTAAGGAGTTTGGAATACAAAATAATGTCGGCAGTTCCTAACAACCACACATACGAGCAACTTCAACGGGGCGATCCATTTCGTCCGCCGCCGTCCGTTTGGGTCGGCGCGACAAAAGTGGAGGCCCAACGCGCCGACCCAAACCCAAAACACGTTCGCTTGGCGTCCGCGCGTTTGCGCCTCAAATGCGTCGGCCCGGACGCGGAATGGACGCCACGCGCGCCGTCTCGACGTCCACCGCGGCCCCACCTGGCGGTCGCCCAACTACCCGCCCCCTCGCCGGTCAGCTTAATTTATGACCCCGGGACCACACCTCAGCGACGACGGTCGTCCTTTTTTAAGCCGACCGTGTGGCGGGGCCGTCCTCATCCAGTTCCCGTCCCCATCTAGGCCACACTCGCTCCCCCGTCGCCGGCAAGCAAACCCTAGCCACCCCAGCGGCCCAAATGGGGCTCTTCTCCGGCAGCAGCAGCAAGTCGAAGGGCAAGGCCCCCGTCCTCCCCTTCCCTGCGGAGTTCACCCCGCCTCCGCTTGTGCCGGCTCGCCGACAGAGGCAGCGGGTGAACGTGCCCGTGTACCAGGTGGAGTGGCACTGGCGCCACCGCGTGCCGTTGTCGTACCCCGACGTGACGTTGCCGCACGACTGGCATCTGGATCTGGAAAGGATCACAGTGCCGGCGGCGCCGCGGTCGGCTAGGGCGCATGCGAAGGAGGTGCGTCGCCGGCGGGCACTCCTGACGCCGGAGCAGAGCCGCGACGAGGCGTACGCCTTCGACTCGCCCAACTGGGCGCGCTGGTTCGCCTTCGAGCACGAGGAGGCGAGGCGGCGCGGCGTGCGGGAGGTCGACCGCAGCGTGCTGTCGCCGCCGCTCGTCGTCAGGGAGGAAGACCAGGCGGCCCTTGCGGCCGTCTACAGGGAGAGCGAGGAGGACGAGCGGTGCAGGGCGGAGGCAACGGAAGAAGAAGAAGAAGCTCGGTACGAGGCAGCCATGGCGCAGACCATGGCCCTCTCCGCAGCCGGCGACTGCGTGGTGCTGCCGGTGGCCCCGCCGTCCCCTCCCCGACGCCTCGTCAAGGCCGACCCGGAGCCGGAGCCGGAGCCGGGCTCCATCACGAGCTTTTCCTGGACGGGAGTGATGCCTGAGTGGGTGTCCGCGCCACCGGTTTGGATGGGGCGACCCCGGCGCAGGAGGGGGCCTACCTCGAGCACTGGCGCCAGTGACGGCTGGCCGAGGAGCGGCGTCAAGGCGAGTACGAGGAGATGCTCGAGCGCGACCTCGAGGAGGAGGCGTGCGAGGCTGAGGAGGAGGCGCGCCAGGCCGCGGCTGGACGCATATGCCGACCCAAACGCGGAAGCGGACGTCCGTATCCGCCTGACCGACACAAACGGACAAAAAGCGGACAAAATCGCCGTCCGTTTAGGTCAGCCCGTTGGAGTTGTTCTAATGACCAGGTTCTAAGGAACCATCAGCCTCTGCTAAAGTTTAGACAACATGGTCCAAACACTTGTTACTTTCATCCAACACACCCAAACCCACCCCCTCCTGGAGCCCTCCCCGCCCCCACTTCGTCCTTCCCCCTTGCTCTACATCTGCACTCACCAGACCGTCACCGTCTCAACACCACTCTGCAATCTGCATGACGGAAACGGGCGAGACGCGGGAGGTCGTCGTACGCGACGCATCCGCTGCATGTGCATTCCGGCGCAGGAGATTGTCGGAAGAGACGAACCGACTAGAGCTTTGTCAGCACGCATGCATCGTCATGTGAGTGATCAGATGGCTGGCCGACTCTGTCCTGGACCATAAAGATTCCATGCAATGCATGCATGGTCGGTGTACACTTCGAAACTGTAGCAATCTCAAATCTTGGTTTATATGCTTTGAATATACTCTCTCCCTCCGTTCCTAAATATTTGTGTTTCTAGGAATTTCAACAAGTGACTACATACGGAGCAAAATGAGTGAATCTACACTCTAAAATACGTCTATATACATCTGTATGTGGTAGTCCATTTAAAATCTTCAAAAAGATAAATATTTAGGAACGGAGGGAGTATGTAGGAAGGGTGCACCTACCCATCAGCCAACTGAGAAAAAAAACATCTCACTTGATATATTGGAACGATACGACGTGAATTCAACGACTGTAGTCCTCCTACTGTTCATCTTCAACCTCCCGCACCTCCTCCTCTCCCTCCCGTAGACCACCCACCTCCCAACCCAGGCTGAACAGCATGCTCCTGCCTGTCCACGCGTCGCACCACCCTCCTCAGACCCCACCCACGGCCATGCTGCCACCACCCTGGTCATTCCTCTACTCTTCGGAATTGGCCGGTGTGGAATGTGAGAACTGCACGGCAGGCTGTTAGAGTATCTACAACCACGATGCACAATGTGACGTGTCAAACGTTTTTGGACGTGCCCAGTGGGCGTGTTTGTTTTAACCCTTCAGTATCCTTGCAAAACAACCATATCTAACATTCTTAAGAAGTTGCTCCCCACTACTACCAATTCTCTTAGCATGCACATTGTTCACATCATCGTCATGCCACATCATCATTTAGTTTGCAATTTTCTTAACATGCAACTACTCAACTCAGGCATGCAGCCACATCATCACACAGCTGGCTGGCTTTCTCCTTGGAGCTGAAGGGTTCTCAACGATTGCTTCCTTTCTTCTTCACGCTACCAGCCATTATAGCTGCCCATTTCAATCTTCCACTATCCCACACATACAAGATTAACTAACGGGGTAATCAAGCGGCCGGCCGGCGGTTCATTACCTTTCCCCGTCCCGTACTTTATAGCCGTAGTCCCCTCACGTCTTCCTCCACTACCCAGTCTGCGTCCGCAAATACCTACTCTGGACGGCGGTGTCAATCTACATCATCGTTGTGTGGTTGCAACGCTGGCCGGAGAATTCACTGGCAAGTCGGCGGGTACAGCTGCTGGTGCCACTATTGCTCTCCGTCAACCTCAAAGGTCTGCCTCATGATTCATTTGTTTTCTCCATCCATTATTCTATTGATTGTTGAGAGTATGCAGGATAGCAAAACACGCGATTGCTTTTGGTGTTGACGAGCATATTCTCCCAGTTCTCATGCGTAGCAGCTTAAGATTCTTTAACAAAGGCAACAATATTTCTAGCATTGATTAAGAAGACAATTCATTACAAAGGAAGTACAAAATGGAAGATTGGAGGTATGAAGAATATTTATAGATTAGAAGAGTGGATGAAAGAAATTATGTATGTAATGCCATATGCTTCAAGTTGTGGAGGCCAACCATCCACATATCTGTGGAACTAAAGATTTTCCCGTTTCTTTTCATTCCTCAGGTGCCACCAAATTAGCATAACCAAAACAGGGAAATCTTTTTTGCGAGGTGCCTAAAATGGCAATCGTCCCATCAGTCCTCCGCTTTGTTAGTCAGCTGAGGAGAAGCGAGATCAGCTGGGAAACTACAAAACCGCAAGGCGAAATCCCAAACTGCAGAAGGAACCGCACAATGGTAGAATAAAATCGCACCTTTTTTAATTATTCATTCGGTTACCTCTGTCTCTGTACATTCTTATTAAAAAACTGTGAGTAGAACACTTATCAATATTGAACAAATACAATTCCATGGATTTGAGATAAGCTCTACATACATTGCTAGATCTATGAATATTTGGCCGACCACAGTAGGCAAACGCCATGTTCTTTTTGAAAACTAATACTTTTAGGTACCATGAATACCCAATATTTATGAATTTCCAGGGCACACGTCCAGTCTTTGTCATATGAAACTGGACCAACTTATTCTTAAACCATCATATCTCAAACAAGTCACCAAAAAATCCCGCAGCAACGCGCGGGGCATTGTCTAGTTCTCCAAATTATCCGGTCACATGCATGTGATTGATGGAGATGAAGAAAGAGAGAGAAAAGAAAGAATAAACAAAGAGAAATGATGGTGATCATCCCTGTTAATATAGGAGTAAGTTGTGCTTCACAACATCACCACGTCTATGCATAAAATAAACATTGACATCTCAAAATTGTTTGTGTAGACAACATTCATATTTTCCCCGTGTAAACTTTCCACTAACATTATAGCGTGTTCATTAGCCATTTGACACACACTACACTTGTGTTGTCTCGACAATGACAACCCTATAACAACTAACAACAATGGATTCACATGTGCTAGAACTAATGGTGTTCCAACCTTTTCTTCGAAACATGGAGTGCATCATATCCTCTCAAAGGTATATTTGTTTGCTCTTGGTTTGCAACAAAACATATACTCCTCACTTTCCCGCTAATGCGGTTGTAAAGCACAAGTACTTGAAAATTAACACCTTAACTCTGAAAGGCTCCGTGGGGATTACGATTGACGATTGTGATAGTTGTTTATTTGAAACTGGTAAAGGATTTGGCTCAGGGATCCTCTCTCTCCTCCTTCTTTTTAATCTACCGACAGGTGTCTTTATTACCATAATAATTGTTAAGCTACTAGGAAGATTCTGATTTATAGTCTGCTAGATGACTATTAGACTAGGAGGGTTTATTAGTCTGAGCAGACGATACCCTCATTTTCTTTAAGAAATATAGAGAGATAACCCAGAATTGTAAATGGCAGTTGGCCTTGCTTGAACATCTTTGTGGTATGCAGATTTTTTTCTTCATAAAAGTGACTTGGTTCCTGCTTCTCGATACTGAAATCCTTAACGCTTGTGAGTTCTTGGTCCTTGAAGTGTAAAGGTTTGCGGTATGTAGCAAGTTTCCCCTCGGTTGAAAATCAAGGTATCAACTCGTGCAGTCTTGGTCTACAACCAATGATCAGTATCTGGATACAACTAAGACACTTCACTTGGTCCGCAACACTCCTAGTAAGGTTGTCAACCTTACTAGTCTTGCTAGTTACAAGTATTAATATATTTTGTGATGGAAAGTAGTGATTGCAAGCAAATAATAAAACGGTTTAGGTTGTAAACAATAAGAAAAAAATCAATTGAGGTTGTAGTTATCAGGAACAATGGACTGGGATCCATAACTTCACTGGTGACATCTCTCCATAAAGCATAACATATGTGTGGTGAACAAATTATAGTTGAATACCGATTAAACTGTAGTTTTTTATGATTGACCATACATATCATGATATCATATAGACATTACGTCCATGTATCCATAGATTGTTATCCAACTGCATATATGGCTAATACTACACTAGAGACCGCTTTCCATCATGCATCTCAAAATATTAAGTAAAAATAGAGTATTGCATTAAGCAAAGTGACATAATGTTAATCGTAGATTGCCTTTACCTCTACCTCATCACCCAGGCAACTACACAACTATCTCTTTATCCTTAGGGGCAATAACACCATACTCTTTCGGTCGCCGAGATAGATTACTTGCAAGGTTAAACCAAACTAACATACACAACTCTCTTGGTGATCATTCATCTAAACATGTCCAGTGCAAAAACTAATAGATCAAAGATCATAAATGTTTATAACTCATACACCAAAGAACTCATATGTATCCAAACTAATCCATATATAAATCTGATCATAAAGTGACAATTCATCATACCACAACAAACACATCATAGATTACATCAGATGAACCACAATCATGTTAGACAACTCATGTGATCATTGTATTGACAAACAAGAGGCATGGAGGATGCCATGTAGCTACTGTTACGGACCTATAGTCAAGGAGGACTAACCACACATGGACATGGTGGCAACAAGGTTGATGAAGATAGCTCCGACTATGATTTCCGCCTCCGACAGATTATCAGAAATGACCTCTAGTTTCTATCCTCATGGAACAAGAGGTGTCGGCGGCTGGAAAAAAAATCCATAAATCTTTCTAGATGTTTTAGGAGAACATAAAAATGGCGTGAGAAAGAGGCGATGGAGAGGCGCCCTAGTGGTTCACGCGCACCCATCTCGCGGCCCAACCCTGCGTTGTGAGCCAGAACCGTGTGGCGCCCATAGATGGCTGCTCTGCTGGTCTCTGGTCCCTCTAGCTCCTCGCTGAGAAGCTTCCAGAATTATATTTTCCTATTTTTTCGTCCTCGAAACAGCGTTTTCCTTAATAGTCCAAAAACTTGTAGAAAACATCAACCCGTACTAGACACTGGACCAACAGGTTAGTACAATAAAATGCTACTCCCTCCGTTCCTTGATATAAGTGTTGGGGAACGTAGCAGAAATTCAAAATTTTCCTACATGTCACCAAGATCTATCTATGGAGAGACTAGTAACGAGGGGAAGGAGAGTGCATCTACATACCCTTGTAGATCGCTAAGCGGAAGCGTTCAAGAGAACGGGGTTGATGGAGTCGTACTCGTCGTGATCCAAATCACCGGAGATCCTAGTACCGAAAGGACGGCACCTCCGCGTTCAACACACGTACAGCCCGACGATGTCTCCCACGCCTTGATCCAGCAAGGAGAGAGGGATAGGTTGAGGAAGACTCCATCCAGCAGCAGCACAACGGCGTGGTGGTGATGGAGGAGCGTGGCAATCCTGCAGGGCTTCGCCGAGCACCTGCGGGAGAGGAGGAGGTGTCACGGGAGGGAGGGAGGCGCCAGGGCTTCTAGTATGGATGCCCTCCCTCCCCTCCACTATATATAGGGGCAAGGGAGAGGGGGGGAGGCGCAGCCTTGCCCCTTCCTCCAAGGAAGGGGTGCGGCCAAGAGGGGGGGAGGAGTCCATCCTCCCCAAGGCACCTCGGAGGTGCCTTCCCCCTTGAGGACTCTTCCCTCCCCAAGTTTCCTTGGCGCATGGGCCTCTTGGGGCTGGTGCCCTTGGCCCATATAGGCCAAGGCGCACCCCCTACAGCCCATGTGCCCCCCCGGGGCAGGTGGACCCCCCCGGTGGACCCCCGGACCCCTTTCGGCACTCCCGGTACAATACCGATAAAGTGCGAAACTTTTCCGGCGACCAAAACAGGACTTCCCATATATAAATCTTTACCTCCGGACCATTCCGGAACTCCTCGTGACGTCCGGATTCTCATCCGGGACTCCGAACAACATTCGGTAACCACATACAAACTTCCTTTATAACCCTAGCGTCATCGAACCTTAAGTGTGTAGACCCTACGGGTTCGGGAGACATGTAGTCATGACCGAGACGTTCTCCGGTCAATAACCAACAGCGAGATCTGGATACCCATGTTGGCTCCCACATGTTCCACGATGATCTCATCGGATGAAACACTATGTCAAGGACTCAATCGATCCCGTATACAATTCCCTTTGTCTAGCGGTATGGTACTTGCCCGAGATTCGATCGTCGGTATACCGATACCTTGTTCAATCTCATTACCGGCAAGTCTCTTTTACTCGTTCCGTAACACATCATCCCGTGATCAACTCCTTGATCACATTGTGCACATTATGATGATGTCCTACCGAGTGGGCCCAGAGATACCTCTCCGTTTACACGGAGTGACAAATCCCAGTCTCGATTCGTGCCAACCCAACAGACACTTTCGGAGATACCCGTAGTGCACCTTTATAGTCACCCAGTTACGTTGTGACGTTTGGTACACCCAAAGCACTCCTACGGTATCCGGGAGTTGCACAATCTCATGGTCTAAGGAAATGATACTTGACATTAGAAAAGCTTTAGCATACAAACTACATGATCTTGTGCTAGGCTTAGGATTGGGTCTTGTCCATCACATCATTCTCCTAATGATGTGATCCCGTTATCAATGACATCCAATGTCCATGGTCAGGAAACCGTAACCATCTATTGATCAACGAGCTAGTCAACTAGAGGCTTACTAGGGACATGGTGTTGTCTATGTATCCACACATGTATCTGAGTTTCCTATCAATACAATTCTAGCATGGATAATAAATGATTATCATGAACAAGGAAATATAATAATAATCAATTTATTATTGCCTCTAGGGCATATTTCCAACAGTCTCCCACTTGCACTAGAGTCAATAATCTAGTTCAATCGATATGTGATTAACACTCAAGGTCACATCCCCATGTGACTAACACCCAAAGAGTTTACTAGAGTCAATAATCTAGTTCACATTTACCATGTGATTAACACTCGATGAGTTCTGGGTTTGATCATGTTATGCTTGTGAGAGAGGTTATAGTCAACGGGTCTGAACCTTTCAGATCCGTGTGCGCTTTACAAATCTCTATGTCTTCTCCTAGATGCAGCTACCACGTTCTATTTGGAGCTATTCCAAATAACTGTTCTACTTGGAGCTATTCTAAATTGTTGCTCCATTATACGTATCCGGTATCTCTACTCAGAGCTATCCGGATAGGTGTTAAGCTTGCATCGACGTAACCCTTTACGACGAACTCTTTTACCACCTCCATAATCGAGAAAATTCCTTAGTCCACTAGTTACTAAGGATAACTTTGACCGCTGTCCCGTGATCCATTCTTGGATCACTCTTGTACCCCTTGACTGACTCATGGCAAGGCACACTTCAGGTGCGGTACACAGCATAGCATACTATAGAGCCTATGTCTTAAGCATAGGGGACGACCTTCGTCCTTTCTCTCTATTCTGCCGTGGTCGAGCTTTAAGTCTTAACTTCATACCTTACATCTCAGGCAAGAACTCCTTCTTTGACTGATCCATCTTGAACACCTTCAAGATCATGTCAAGGTATATGCTCATTTGAAAGTACCATTAAGCGTTTTTTGATCTATCCTCATAGATCTTGATGCTCAATGTTCAAGTAGCTTAATCCAGGTTTTCTATTGAAAAACACCTTTCAAATAACCCTATATGCTTTCTAGAAATTCTACATCATTTCTGATCATCAATATGTCAACAACATATACTTATCAGAAATTCTATAGTGCTCCCACTCACTTCTTTGGAAATACAAGTTTCTCATAAACTTTGTATAAACCTAAAATCTTTGATCATCTTATCAAAGTGCATATTCCAACTCCGAGATGCTTACTCCAGTCCTTAGAAGGATTGCTGGAGCTAGCATACCTTTTAGCATCCTTAGGATCGACAAAACCTTTCTGATTGTATCACATACAACCTTTCCTTACAAAAACTGGTAAGGAAACTCGTTTTGACATCCATCTACCAAATTTCATAAATGCAGCTAATGCTAACGTGATTCCGACGGACTTAAGCATCGCTACGGATGAGAAAATCTCATCGTAGTCAACTCCTTGAACTTGTGAAAAACTCTTCGCCACAAGTCGAGCTTCATAGACGGTGAAATTACCATCCACGTCCGTCTTCTTCTTAAAGATCCATTTATCTCAATGGCTTGCCAATCATCGGGCAAGTCCACCAAAGTCCATGCTTTGTTCTGATACATGGATCCTATCTCGGATTGCATGGCTTCTAACCATTTGTCGGAATTTGGGCCCACCATCGCTTCTCCATAGCTCGTAGGTTCATTGTTGTCTAGCAACATGACCTTCAAGACAGGGTCACTGTACCACTCCGAAGCAGTACGCGTCCTTGTCGTCCTACGAGGTACGGTAGTGACTTGATCCGAAACTTCATGATCACTATCATAAGCTTCCACTTCAATTGGTGTAGGTGCCACAGGAACAACTTCCTGTGCCCTGATACACACTGGTTGAAGTGATGGTTCAATAACCTCATCAAGTCTCCACCATCCTCCCACTCAACTTTTCGAGACGAACTTTTCCTCGAGAAAGGACCCGATTCAAGAAACAATCCCTATTGCTTTCGGATCTGAATTAGGAGGTATACCCAACTGTTTTTGGGTGTCCTATGAAGATGCATTTTATCCGCTTTGGGTTCGAGCTTATCAACCTGAAACTTTTTCACATAAGCGTCGCAGCCCCAAACTTTTAAGAAATGACAGCTTAGGTTTCTCTAAACCATAGTTCATACGGTGTCATATCATCGGAATTACGTGGTGCCCTATTTTAAGTGAATGTGGTTGTCTCTAATGCCTAACCCATAAACTATCGTGGTAATTCGATAATAGACATCATGGTATGCATCATATCCAATAGGGTGCAGTTATGATGTTCGGACACACCATCACACTATGGTGTTCCAGGCTGTATCAGTTGTGAAACAATTTCCACAATGTCTTAATTCTGTCCCAAACTCGTAATTCAGATATTCATCTCTATGATCATATCATAGATCTTTTATCCTCTAGTCACGACGATCTTTCAACTTCACCCTGAAATTACTTGAACCTTTCAATAATTCAGACTCATGATTCATCAAGTAAATATACTCAACATCTACTCAAATCATCTGTGAAGTAAGAACATAACGATATCCACTACACGCCTCAGCACTCATTGGACTGCATACATCAAAATGTATTACTTCCAGCAAGTTGCTTTCAAGTTCCATTTTACTGAAAACGAGGCTTTTCAGTCATCTTGCCCATGTGGTATGATTTGCATGTCTCAAGTGATTCAAAATCAAGTGAGTCCAAACGGTCCATTTGCATGGAGTTTCTTCATGCATATACACCAATAGACATGGTTCGCATGCCTCAAACTTTTCAAAAACGAGTGAGCCCAAAGATCCATCAACATGGAGCTTCTTCATGCGTTTTATACCGATATGACTTACGTGGCAGTGCCACAAGTAGGTGGTACTATCATTACTATCTTTTGGCATGAACATGTGTATTACTACGATCGAGATTCAATAAACCATTCATTTTAGGTGCAAGACCATTGAAGGTATTATTCAAATAAACAGAGTAACCGTTATTCTCCTTAAATGAATAACCGTATTGCAACAGACATAATCCAATCATGTCTATGCTCAACGCAAACACCAAATGACAATTGTTCAGGTTTAATACTAATCTTGATGGTAGAGGGAGCGTGCGATGTTTGATCACCTCAAACTTGGAAACACTTCCAACATATATCGTCAGCTCACCTTTAGCTAATCTCCGTTTATTCCGTAGCTCTTTTATTTCGAGTTACTAACACTTAGCAACTGAACCGGTATCTTAATACCCTCGTGCTACTAGGAGTCCTAGTAAAGTACACATTAACATAATGTATATCCAATATACTTCTATCGACTTTGCCAGCCTTCTCATCTACCAAGTATCTAGGGTAATTCTGCTCCAGTTGTTGTTCCCCTTATTACAGAAGCACTTAGTCTCGGGTTTGGGTTCAACCTTGGGTTTCTTCACTAGAGCAGCAGCTGATTTGCCGTTTCATGAAGTATCCCTTCTTGCCCTTGCCCTTCTTGAAACTAGTGGTTTCACCAACCATCAACAATTGATGCTCCTTCTTGATTTCTACTTTCGCGGTGTCAAACATCGTGAATACCTCAAGGATCATCATATCTATCCCTGATATGTTATAGTTCATCACAAAGCTCTAGCAGCTTGGTGGCAATGACTTTTGGAGAAACATCACTATCTCATCTGGAAGATCAACTCCCACTCGATTCAAGTGATTGTTGCACTCAGACAATCTGAGCACAAGCTCAACAATTGAGCTTTTCTCCCTTAGTTTGCAGGCTAAGAAAATCGTTGGAGGTCTTATACCTCTTGACATGGGCACGAGCCTGAAATTCCAATTTCAGCCCTCGAAACATCTCATATGTTTCGCGACGTTTCAAAACGTCTTCGGTGCCTCAACTCTAAACCGTTTAACTGAACTATCACGTAGTTATCAAAATGTGTATGTCAGATGTTCGTGACATCCACAGACAACGTTTGAGGTTCAGCACACTGAGCGGTGCATTAAGGACATAAGCCTTCTAAGAAGCAATGAGGACAATCCTCAGTTTACAGACCTAGTCTGCATAATTGCTACTATCAACTTTCAACTAAATTTTCTCTAGGAACATATCTAAACAGTGGAACTAAAGCGCGAGCTTACAACATAATTTGCAAAGATCTTTTGACTATGTTCACGATAATTAAGTTCATCTTATGAACTCCCACTCAGATAGACATCCCTCTAGTCATCTAAGCGATTACATGATCCGAGTCAACTAGGCCGTGTCCGATCATCACGTGAGACGAACTAGTCAGCATCGGTGAACATCTTCATGCTGATCGTATCTACCATACGACTCATGCTCGACCTTTCGGTCTTCTGTGTTCCGAGGCCATGTCTATACACATGCTAGGCTCGTCAAGTCAACCTAAGTGTTTGCATGTGTAAATCTGTCTTACACCCGTTGTATGTGAACGTTTGGATCAAACACCCGATCATCACGTGGTGCATTGAAACAACGAACTGTCGCAACGGTGCACAGTTAGGGGGAACACTTCCTTGAAATTTTAATGAGGGATCATCTTATTTACTACCGTCGTTCTAAGCAAATAAGATGTATAAACATGATAAACATCACATGCAATCAAATAATAGTGACATGATATGGCCAATATCATATTGCTCCTTTTGATCTCCATCTTCGGGGCTCCATGATCATCATCGTCACCGGCATGACACCATGATCTCCATCATCATGATCTCCATCATCGTGTCTTCTTGAAGTTGTCACGTCATCTGTTACTTCTACTACTATGGCTAACGCTTTAGCAATAAAGTAAAGTAATTACATGACGTTTATGTTGACACGCAGGTCATAAATAAATTAAGACAACTCCTATGGCTCCTGCCGGTTGTCATACTCATCGACATGCAAGTCGTGATTCCTATTACAAGAACATGATCAAACTCATACATCACATATATCATTCATCACATCCTTTTGGCCATATCACATCACATAGCATACCCTGCAAAAACAAGTTAGACGTCCTCTAATTGTTGTTTGCATGTTTTACGTGGCTGCTATGGGTTTCTAGCAAGAACGTTTCTTACCTACGCAAAGACCACAATGTGATATTCCAATTGCTATTTACCCTTCATAAGGACCCCTTTCATCGAATCCGATCCGACTAAAGTGGGAGAGACAGACACCCGCTAGCCACCTTATGCAACTAGTGCATGTCAGTCGGTGGAACCAGTCTCACGTAAGAGTACGTGTAAGGTTGGTCCGGGCCGCTTCATCCCACGATGCCGCCGAATCAAGATAAGACTAGTAACGGTAAGCATATTGAACAAAATCAACGCCAACAACTACTTTGTGTTCTACACGTGCATAGAAACTACGCATAGACCTAGCTCATGATGCCACTGTTGGGGAACGTAGCAGAAATTCAAAATTTTCCTACGTGTCACCAAGATCTATCTATGGAGAGACTAGCAACGAGGGGAAGGAGAGTGCATCTACATACCCTTGTAGATCGCTAAGCGGAAGCGTTCAAGAGAACGGGGTTGATGGAGTCGTACTCGTCGTGATCCAAATCACCGGAGATCCTAGTACCGAAAGGACGGCACCTCCGCGTTCAACACACGTACAGCCCGACGATGTCTCCCACGCCTTGATCCAGCAAGGAGAGAGGGATAGGTTGAGGAAGACTCCATCCAGCAGCAGCACAACGGCGTGGTGGTGATGGAGGAGCGTGGCAATCCTGCAGGGCTTCGCCGAGCACCTGCGGGAGAGGAGGAGGTGTCACGGGAGGGAGGGAGGCGCCAGGGCTTCTAGTATGGATGCCCTGTTGGGGAACGTTGCAGAAAACAAAAAATTTCCTACTGGTTTCACCAAGATCCATCTAGGAGTTCATCTAGCAACGAGTCATCGGATGCATCTACGTACCTTGTAGATCGCGAGCGGAAGCGTTCAAAGAACGGGGATGATGTAGTCGAACACGACGTGATCCAAATCACCGGAGATCCTAGCACCGAACGGACGGCACCTCCGCGTTCAACACACGTACGGAACAGCCACGTCTCCTCCTGCTTGATCCAGCAAGGGGAGAGGAGAGGCTGAGGGAGATGGCACCAGCAGTAGCACGACGGCGTGGTGTTGATGGAGCTGCAGTACTCCGGCAGGGCTTCGCTAAGCGCTATGGAGGAGGAGGAGGTGTTGGAGAGGGAGAAGGAGGCAACCAAAGGCCAAGGTATGAAGTCCCTCCTTTCCCCCACTATATATAGGAGGGCCAAGGGGGGTGGCCGGCCCTAGGAGATCCAATCTCCTAGGGGGGCGGCGGCCAAGGGGGGTTTCCCTTCCCCCCAAGGCACCTTGGAGGTGCCTTCCCCTCCTAGGACTCTTCCCCCCTCAAACCCTAGGCGCATGGGCCTATGTGGGGCTGGTGCCCTTGGCCCATGTAGGCCAAGGCGCACCCCCTACAGCCCATGTGTCCCCCCAGGACAGGTGGACACACCCGGTGGACCCCCGGGACCCTTCCGGTGGTCCCGGTACAATACCGATAACCCCGAAACTTGTCCCGATGCCCGAAACAGGACTTCCCATATATAAATCTTTACCTCCGGACCATTCCGGAACTCCTCGTGACGTCCGGGATCTCATCCGGGACTCCGAACAACATTCGGGTTACTGCATATACATATCCCTACAACCCTAGCGTCACCGAACCTTAAGTGTGTAGACCCTACGGGTTCGGGAGACATGTAGACATGACCGAGATCGCTCTCCGGTCAATAACCAACAGCGGGATCTGGATACCCATGTTGGCTCCCACATGCTCCACGATGATCTCATCGGATGAACCACGATGTCGAGGATTCAAACAACCCCGTATACAATTCCCTTCGTCAATCGATATGTTACTTGCCCGAGATTTGATCGTCGGTATCCCAATACCTCGTTCAATCTCGTTACCGGCAAGTCACTTTACTCGTACCGTAATGCATGATCCCGTGACCAGACACTTGGTCACTTTGAGCTCATTATGATGATGCATTACCGAGCGGGCCCAGTGATACCTCTCCGTCATACGGAGTGACAAATCCCAGTCTTGATCCGTGTCAACCCAACAGACACTTTCGGAGATACCCGTAGTATACCTTTATAGTCACCCAGTTACGTTGTGACGTTTGGCACACCCAAAGCACTCCTACGGTATCCGGGAGTTACACGATCTCATGGTCTAAGGAAAAGATACTTTGACATTGGAAAACTCTAGCAAACGAACTATACGATCTTGTGCTATGTTTGGGATTGGGTCTTGGCCATCACATCATTCTCCTAATGATGTGATCTCGTTATCAATGACATCTAATGTCCATAGCCAGGAAACCATGACTATCTGTTGATCAACGAGCTAGTCAACTAGAGGCTTACTAGGGACATGTTGATGTCTATTATTCACACATGTATTACGATTTCCGGATAACACAATTATAGCGTGAATAAAGACAATTATCATGAACAAGGAAATATAATAATAATGCTTTTATTATTGCCTCTAGGGCATATTTCCAACAGTCTCCCACTTGCACTAGAGTCAATAATCTAGTTACACTGTGATGAATCGAACACCCATGGAATTCTGGTGTTGATCATGTTTTGCTCTAGGGAGAGGTTTAGTCAACGGATCCGCTACATTCAGGTCCGTATGTACTTTACAAATCTCTATGTCTCCATCTTGAACATTTTCACGAATGGAGTTGAAGCGACGCTTGATGTGCCTTGTCTTCTTGTGAAACCTGGGCTCCTTGGCAAGTGCAATAGCTCCAGTGTTGTCACAGAAGAGTTTGATTGGCCCCGATGCATTGGGTATGACTCCTAAGTCGGTGATGAACTCCTTCACCTATATTGCTTCATGTGCTGCCTCCGAGGCTGCCATGTACTCCGCTTCACATGTAGATCCCGCCACGATGCTCTGCTTGCAACTGCACCAGCTTACTGCCCCACCATTCAAAATATACACATATCCGGTTTGTGACTTAGAGTCATCCAGATCTGTGTCGAAGCTAGCGTCGACATAACCCTTTACGACGAGCTCTTCGTCACCTCCATAAACGAGAAACATTTCCTTTGTCCTTTTCAGGTACTTCAGGATATTCTTGACCGCTGTCCAGTGTTCCTTGCCGGGAATACTTTGGTACCTTCCTACCAAACTTACGGCAAGGTTTACATCAGGCCTGGTACACTGCATGGCATACATAATAGAACCTATGGCTGAGGCATAGGGGATGACACTCATCTCTTCTATATCTTCTGCCGTGGTCGGACATTGAGCTGAGCTCAATTTCACACCTTGTAACACAGGCAAGAACCCCTTCTTAGATTGATCCATATTGAACTTCTTCAATATCTTATCAAGGTATGTGCTTTGTGAAAGACCTATGAGGCGTCTTGATCTATCTCTATAGATCTTGATGCCTAATATATAAGCAGCTTCTCCAAGGTTCTTCATTGAAAAACTCTTATTCAAATAGGCCTTGATGCTGTCCAAGAGTTCTATATCATTTCCCATCAAAAGTATGTCATCTACATATAGTATGAGAAATGCTACAGAGCTCCCACTCACTTTCTTGTAAACGCGGGCTTCTCCATAAGTCTGCGTAAACCCAAACGCTTTGATCATCTCATCAAAGCGAATGTTCCAACTCCGAGATGCTTGCACCAGCCCATAAATCGAGCGTTGGAGCTTGCACACCTTGTCAGCATTCTTAGGATCGACAAAACCTTCCGGCTGCATCATATACAATTCTTCCTTAAGGAAACCATTAAGGAATGCCGTTTTGACGTCCATTTGCCATATCGTGGAATGCGGCAATTGCTAACATGATTCGGACGGACTTCAGCTTCGCTACCGGTGAGAAAGTCTCATCATAGTCAACCCCTTGAACTTGTCGATTTCCCTTAGCGACAAGCCGAGCTTTATAGATGGTCACATTACCATCCGCGTCTGTCTTCCTCTTAAAGATCCATTTATTTTCTATGGCTCGCCGCACAACAGGCAAGTCAGTCAAAGTCCATACTTCGTTTTCATACATGGATCCTATCTCGGATTTCATGGCTTCTAGCCATTTGTCGGAATCCGGGCCCGCCATCGCTTCTTCATAGTTTGAAGGTTCACCGTTGTCTAACAACATGATTTCCAAGACAGGGTTGCCGTACCACTCTGGTGCGTAACGTGTCCTTGTGGACCTTCGAATTTCAGTAGGGGCTTGATCAGAAGTATCTTGATCATTAACTTCCTCTCTAGTCGGTGCAGGCACCTCAGGAACATTTTCTTGAGTTGCGCCATTTTCTGGTTCAAGAGGTAATACTTCGTCAAGCTCTACTTTCCTCCCACTTACTTCTTTCGAGAGAAACTCTTTCTCTAGAAAGGACCCATTCTTGGCAACAAAGATCTTGCCTTCGGATCTGAGGTAGAAGGTGTACCCAATAGTTTCTTTTGGGTATCCTATGAAGACGCATTTTTCCGACTTGGGTTCGAGCTTTTCAGGTTGAAGTTTCTTGACATAAGCATCGCATCCCCAAACTTTTAGAAACGACAGCTTAGGTTTCTTCCCAAACCATAATTCATACGGTGTCGTCTCAACGGGTTTCGACGGAGCCCTATTTAAAGTGAATGCGACAGTCTCTAAAGCATAGCCCCAAAAAGATAGCGGTAAATCAGTAAGAGACATCATAGATCGCACCATATCTAATAGAGTGCGATTACGACGTTCGGACACACCATTATGCTGAGGTGTTCCAGGCGGCGTGAGTTGTGAAACTATTCCACATTTTCTTAAGTGTGTACCAAATTCATGACTCAAGTATTCTCCTCCACGATCTGATCGTAGAAACTTGATTTTCCTGTCACGTTGATTTTCAACCTCACTCTGAAATTCCTTGAACTTTTCAAAGGTTTCAGACTTGTGTTTCATTAAGTAGATATACCCATATCTACTTAAATCATCAGTGAGTGTGAGAACATAATGATAGCCACCGCGAGCCTCAACACTCATTGGACCGCACACATCAGTATGTATGATTTCCAATAAGTTGGTTGCTCGCTCCATTGTTCCTGAGAACGGAGTCTTGGTCATCTTACCCATGAGGCATGGTTCGCACGTGTCAAATGATTCATAATCAAGAGACTCTAAAAGTCCATCTGCATGGAGCTTCTTCATGCGTTTGACACCTATGTGACCAAGGCGGCAGTGCCACAAGTATGTGGGACTATCATTATCAACCTTACATCTTTTGGTACTCACATTATGAACATGTGTAGTATCACGTTCGAGATTCATAAAGAATAAACCATTCACCATAGGAGCATGACCATAAAACATATCTCTCATGTAAATAGAACAACCATTATTCTCGGATTTAAATGAGTAGCCATCTCGAATTAAACGAGATCCCGATACAATGTTCATGCTCAAAGCTGGCACTAAATAACAATTATTAAGGTTTAAAACTAATCCCGAAGGTAGATATAGAGGTAGCATGCCGACGGCGATCACATTGACCTTGGAACCATTCCCGACGCGCATCGTCACCTCGTCCTTTTCCAGTTTCCGCTTATTCCGCAGCCCCTGTTTTGAGTTACAAATGTGAGCAACTGCACCGGTATCAAATACCCAGGAGCTACTACGGACACTAGTAAGGTACACATCAATTACATGTATATCACATATACCTTTTGTTTTGCCGGCCTTCTTGTCTGCTAAGTATTTAGGGCAGTTCCGCTTCCAGTGACCGCTTCCCTTGCAATAAAAGCACTCAGTCTCGGGCTTGGGTCCATTCTTTGGCTTCTTCCCGGCAGCTTGCTTGCCGGGCGCGGCAACCTCCTTGCCGTCCTTATTGAAGTTCTTTTTACCCTTGCCTTTCTTGAACTTAGTGGTTTTATTGACCATCAACACTCGATGTTCCTTCTTGACTTCTACCTCTGCTGATTTCAGCATAGCAAATACTTCAGGAATGGTCTTTTCCATCCCCTGCATATTGAAGTTCATCACAAAGCTCTTGTAGCTTGGTGGAAGCGACTGGAGGATTCTGTCAATGACTGCATCATCTGGGAGATTAACTCCCAGCTGAGTCAAGCGGTTATGCAACCCAGACATAGTGAGTATGTGCTCACTGACAGAACTGTTTTCCTCCATCTTACAGCTGAAGAACTTGTTGGAGACTTGATATCTCTCGACCCGGGCATGAGCTTGGAAAACCATTTTCAGCTCTTCGAACATCTCATATGCTCCGTGTCTCTCAAAACGCTTTTGGAGCCCCGGCTCTAAACTGTAAAGCATGCCGCACTGAACGAGGGAGTAGTCATCGGTACGTGCCTGCCAAGCGTTCATAACATCTTGTTCTGCAGGGAGAACGGGTGCGTCACCAAGCGGTGCTTGTAGGACATAATCTTTCTTGGCAGCTATGAGGACCCAGTCCGTATAGTTGCTGCCATCATCTTTCAGCTTGGTTTTCTCTAGGAACGCGTTGAAGTTGAGGACTACGTTGGCCATTTGATCTACAAGACATATTGTAAATGTTTTAGACTAAATTCATGATAATTAAGTTCATCTAATCAAATAATTAATGAACTCCCACTTAGATTAGACATCCCTCTAGTCATCTAAGTATTACATGATCCGAATTAACTAGGCCGTGTCCGATCATCACGTGAGACGGACTTGTCAACATCGGTGAACATCTTCATGTTGATCGTATCTTCTATACGACTCATGCTCGACCTTTCGGTCTTCTGTGTTCCGAGGCCATGTCTGTACATGCTAGGATCGTCAAGTCAACCTAAGTGTTTGCATGTGTAAATCTGTCTTACACCCGTTGTATGTGAACGTCTGAATAAAACACCCGATCATCACGTGGTGTTTTGAAATAGCGAACTGTCACAACGGTGCACAGTTAGGGGGAACACTTCTTGAAATTAGTATGAGGGATCATCTTATTTACTACCGTCATTCTAAGTAAACAAGATGCAAAACATGATAAACATCACATGCAATCAAATAATAAACGTGACATGATATGGCCAATATCACATAGCTCCTTTGATCTCCATCTTGGGGCTCCATGATCATCTTGTCACCGGCTTGACACCATGATCTCCATCATCATGATCTCCATCATCGTGTCTCCATGAAGTTGCTCGCCAACTATTACTTCTACTACTATGGCTAACGCGTTTAGCAATAAAGTAAAGTAATTTACATGGCGTTTCTCAATGACACGCAGGTCATATAAAAGAATAAAGACAACTCCTATGGCTCCTGTCGGTTGTCATACTCATCGACATGCAAGTCGTGATTCCTATTACAATAGCATGAACATCTCATACATCACATATAGATCATTCATCATTCATCATAACTTTGGCCATATCATATCACAAACCACTTGCTGCAAAAACAAGTTAGACGTTCTCTGATTGTTGTTGCAAGTTTTACGTGGCTGAATTAGGGTTCTAGCAAGAACGTCTTCTTACCTATATTAAAGCCACAACGTGATTTGTCAACTTCTATTTACCCTTCATAAGGACCCTGTTCATCGAATCTGCTCCAACTAAAGTGGGAGAGACAGACACCCGCCAGCCACCTTATGCAACTAGTGCATGTTAGTCGGTGGAACCGGTCTCACGTAAGCGTACGTGTAAGGTTGGTCCGGGCCGCTTCATCCCACAATACCGCTGAAGCAAGAAAAGACTAGTAGCGGCAAGAAAGTTGACAAATCTACGCCCACAACAAATTGTGTTCTACTCGCGCAAGAAGAACTACGCATAGACCTAGCTCATGATGCCACTATTGGGGAACGTTGCAGAAAACAAAAATTTTCCTACTGGTTTCACCAAGATCCATCTAGGAGTTCATCTAGCAACGAGTCATCGGATGCATCTACGTACCTTGTAGATCACGAGCGGAAGCGTTCAAAGAACGGGATGATGTAGTCGAACACGACGTGATCCAAATCACCGGAGATCCTAGCACCGAATGGACGGCACCTCCGCGTTCAACACACGTACGGAACAGCCACGTCTCCTCCTTCTTGATCCAGCAAGGGGAGATGAGAGGTTGAGGGAGATGGCACCAGCAGTAGCACGATGGCGTGGTGATGGAGCTGCAGTACTCCGGCAGGGCTTCGCTAAGCGCTATGGAGGAGGAGGAGGTGTTGGAGAGGGAGAAGGAGGCAACCAAAGGCCAAGGTATGAAGTCCCTCCTTCCCCCCACTATATATAGGAGGGCCAAGGGGGGTGGCCGGCACTAGGAGATCCAATCTCCTAGGGGGGTGGCGGCCAAGGGGGGTTTCCCTCCCCCCCAAGGCACCTAGGAGGTGCCTTCTCCTCCTAGGACTCTTCCCCCCTCAAACCCTAGGCGCATGGGCCTATGTGGGGCTGGTGCCCTTGGCCCATGTAGGCCAAGGCGCACCCCCTACAGCCCATGTGTCCCCCCGGGACAGGTGGACCCACCCGGTGGACCCCCGGGACCCTTCTGGTGGTCCCGGTACAATACCGATAACCCCGAAACTTGTCCCGATGCCCCAAACAGGACTTCCCATATATAAATCTTTACCTCCGGACCATTCTGGAACTCCTCGTGACGTCCAGGATCTCATCCGGGACTCCGAACAACATTCGGGTTACTGCATACACATATCCCTACAACCCTAGTGTCACCGAACCTTAAGTGTGTAGACCCTACGGGTTCGGGAGACATGTAGACATGACCGAGATCGCTCTCCGGTCAATAACCAACAGCGGGATCTGGATACCCATGTTGGCTCCCACATGCTCCATGATGATCTCATCGGATGAACCACGATGTCGAGGATTCAAACAACCCCGTATACAATTCCCTTCGTCAATCGATATGTTACTTGCCCGAGATTCGATCGTCGGTATCCCAATACCTCATTCAATCTCGTTACCGGCAAGTCACTTTACTCGTACCGTAATGCATGATCCCGTGACCAGACACTTGGTCACTTTGAGCTCATTATGATGATGCATTACCGAGCGGGCCCAGTGATACCTCTCCGTCATACGGAGTGACAAATCCCAGTCTTGATCCGTGTCAACCCAACAGACACTTTCGGAGATACCCGTAGTATACCTTTATAGTCACCCAGTTACGTTGTGATGTTTGGCACACCCAAAGCACTCCTACGGTATCCGGGAGTTACATGATCTCATGGTCTAAGGAAAAGATACTTTGACATTGGAAAACTCTAGCAAACGAACTATACGATCTTGTGCTATGTTTGGGATTGGGTCTTGTCCATCACATCATTCTCCTAATGATGTGATCTCGGTATCAATGACATCTAATGTCCATAGCCAGGAAACCATGACTATCTGTTGATCAACGAGCTAGTCAACTAGAGGCTTACTAGGGACATGTTGATGTCTATTATTCACACATGTATTACGATTTCCGGATAACACAATTATAGCATGAATAAAGACAATTATCATGAACAAGGAAATATAATAATAATGCTTTTATTATTGCCTCTAGGGCATATTTCCAAGATGCCCTCCCTCCCCTCCACTATATATAGGGGCAAGGGAGAGGGGGGGAGGCGCAGCCTTGCCCCTTCCTCCAAGGAAGGGGTGCGGCCAAGAGGGGGGGAGGAGTCCATCCTCCCCAAGGCACCTCGGAGGTGCCTTCCCCCTTGAGGACTCATCCCTCCCCAAGTTTCCTTGGCGCATGGGCCTCTTGGGGCTGGTGCCCTTGGCCCATATATGCGAAGGCGCACCCCCTACAGCCCATGTGGCCCCCCGGGGCAGGTGGACCCCCCCGGTGGACCCCCGGACCCCTTTCGGCACTCCCGGTACAATACCGATAAAGTGCGAAACTTTTCCGGCGACCAAAACAGAACTTCCCATATATAAATCTTTACCTCCGGACCATTCTGGAACTCCTCGTGACGTCCGGAATCTCATCCGGGACTCCGAACAACATTCGGTAACCACATACAAACTTCCTTTATAACCCTAGCGTCATCGAACCTTAAGTGTGTAGACCCTACGGGTTCGGGAGACATGTAGTCATGACCGAGACGTTCTCCGGTCAATAACCAACAACGGGATCTGGATACCCATGTTGGCTCCCACATGTTCCACGATGATCTCATCGGATGAAACATGATGTCAAGGACTCAATCGATCCCGTATACAATTCCCTTTGTCTAGCGGTATGGTACTTGCCCGAGATTCGATCGTCGGTATACCGATACCTTGTTCAATTTCGTTACCGGCAAGTCTCTTTTACTCGTTCCGTAACACATCATCCTGTGATCAACTCCTTGATCACATTGTGCACATTATGATGATGTCCTACCGAGTGGGCCCAGAGATACCTCTCCGTTTACACGGAGTGACAAATCCCAGTCTCGATTCGTGCCAACCCAACAGACACTTTCGGAGATACCCGTAGTGCACCTTTATAGTCACCCAGTTACGTTGTGACGTTTGGTACACCCAAAGCACTCCTACGGTATCCGGGAGTTGCACAATCTCATGGTCTAAGGAAATGATACTTGACATTAGAAAAGCTTTAGCATACGAACTACATGATCTTGTGCTAGGCTTAGGATTGGGTCTTGTCCATCACATCATTCTCCTAATGATGTGATCCCGTTATCAATGACATCCAAAGTCCATGGTCAGGAAACCGTAACCATCTATTGATCAACGAGCTAGTCAACTAGAGGCTTACTAGGGACATGGTGTTGTCTATGTATCCACACATGTATCTGAGTTTCCTATCAATACAATTCTAGCATGGATAATAAATGATTATCATGAACAAGGAAATATAATAATAATCAATTTATTATTGCCTCTAGGGCATATTTCCAACAATAAGGTGTATAGATTTTTATGAAAAATCTGAAATATAAGGTGTATTACGTTGTACCACTCGTTTAGATAATTTTTTTAGGGATTTGATTACATTTTCTTATACTAGGCAAGCTCCTCTATTATCTCATGTCAATTAGTCAGGTGTAGACTCGCCCAAACTTGTGAAATTTTCCTTCCACGTGTGTTCTTTAATTTCCATGCCAAAAATTGTACACCCTATATTTAGGAACGGAGGGAGTATAAAATTATGCCAAAACTATGCAAAAATAATATAAAAGTAGCATAAAAATAACAAAAATTATAGATACGTTCGAAACAAATTTATTCCCCTTATTATAGATGACAAAGAAATTCTTATCTTTGGCCAAATCTTTGGATGTAAAGTTAGTTATTTCCTATTAAATATTTGAAAGTTCTCCTACATTTCAGACACTTGCAGAATACAACCCTTGATTCCGAGCTTGTCAAACTCGTAGATTCTGATGGCCTCGTGTATAATGTTGAAGTTAAGAATCGAAAGACTTCGATGAGCCATGTCTTTAGGCTGGATGAGAGAAGTTTGTGGACGCAACTAACATACAATAAAGTTGAGTCGGTTTTGTTTGTGTACCATGGGAATTTATGTTTTAAGGCTCACATATCCAAAATTATTTTATAGTTGTTATAATGCTCTTTATGCTTGTATTGCATAATATTGTTTTTGTTTTTTTCAAAGGCATTTGTGTTTTACAAATGTTCATTGTATTCTATATTATTAATAATATTTTACTGTGTTTTGTTTTTGTTTTTAGGAAGTCACTAGCTTGTTTGTTTTGTTCAAATCCATGTTCTGTTTAGTATAAGTTATTTTGCCAGAAATATACTGTTCACTCTGGGCCTCTCCGCTTGGCCCACTATTTTCCCTCGCTCGCGCGTGCAAGACAGCGCAGAGCAGCAGCCTAGCAGCGCTAGCAGGCCGGCCCAACAGCAACCGCATCCCTCTCTGTTTGTTTTTTTCTCTGCCGCTGACCGCTAGGGCCCACCTGTCATCTTCTCCTCCTTGCCGTGTTCTTCCTGAGAGTGAGTCCGATCCCAAATCCTCGCCTGATTCGATCGATTTTCGACCCCTAGGCCACGGGAGACATCCTATATAAGACTAGTAGACTGCCCGTGCGTTGCCATGTGCTTTTGAAAAATTTGTATTGGTTGCATGTCAAATTTATATAGATAGAAAGATATCCAATAACAAACGAAACAAAATATCTGGAATCTAATTCGCTTGCAATGTACTTCGATAAAAAAATGTAATTCGACCCTATAAACCTGATGCACAAAATAAAGAAGGTGGTACAAAACATTGAACTCTTTATTCTGCACTGCATTATAAATGATACTAACACTTGAATGCATCTTTTTAATTCTTAAAATCGATTGTCTCATGAGAGCATGTGCATTGTTATTATCCATTAATTAAAACAACACATGAAGGTCTTTTTCCTTTAAGAAAATGTTCCAAGATGTTACAACTAGAAACTTCGTTGCAATATGCAATTGGCGGGCAAACTATTACATAATATGGATTTAGGCACTTGAAACCCTACAATTTACCATTTAGAAACTATTGCAGCAAAACACATTTTGTAGAACTTGCTACTCCTACCACTCTTGTGTCAGGTATATATATATATATATATATATATATATATATATATATATATATATATATATATATATATATATATATATCAATCCTTGATAACATTTATTGTTTAAATTTTTAATGGCATTTATTTGTATTTTTATAATAATTTTCAATTTTGTTTGAGTTATGTAACTTCATATTTGGTGTATCGGCTCAAAAGGATTTTCACATAAAACTCAAAAGGAAATGTGTGTGTTGTAATATGAGCTATGACATAACAGGGAAGCGAGCAACCTCCTATTCAAACAACAACCAGAGAGAAACCTTCATTAGACATACACTCAGACATTAACATCAAATATAAGGGTGAAATGGTGAACGACATGCGGCATCAATTGCGACAAGGCTAAACTTGCCCAGAAAATATAGGTCACTACTCACAAATTACAACATATTTTTCAGCACAAAAGTCGAATAATACACGGTAGGATTGAGGAGAAGGTCTATAATATTAGTCTTACCAGTTTTCATTATTCTATTAGCAAGAGAGAGAGAATCGTAACCCCAGATTGTCTCCATATGTGAGGAGGGAATGGGGCCAGGACGTCTGTGGACAGAACACCACATCAGACCGAAAAAACACAGTTTTCTAAAATATTGCAAGGCATCCCAAAGATATTGATCGTTATGAATTGCTAAGAACTTAAATGCTTAATGCAATCAACTGAAAAGCTACCAGCATGCTTGTCCATTTTGAGCCAGTCCACCTATTGAGGACTTTTTGATTAAAACCTGTAATCATTCCAGATGGCCTACAAAACAGGAGGTAGAAGTGAGTAAATAGCGTGCAAATAATAATTTTAGTTGAGTTGAAAGCCTTAAATTGAAAACCAACAAATATATGCAGACTTATTTAATACTGCTATTTTAATGAGCACCAATAACCTCCTTGCCAACATCATAATATATCATCCAAAATCATATTAACAATTTTGAGGCAACTTTATATACTATTTATGAATATAAATAATATGATTAATTAACAAACCTTGGATTGTAACAGATGTGAAAAACACTTCATGTTTCAAGGAATCAGATGGTGTGAGTACCGTCTGAAAGCTTTCTGGAGAAATAAGGATAGAGAGTTGTTAAGTTCAAGGAAACAGAGTGCCTCACCTTACACAAAGTCTAAGTTCACCATAGTTACATGTTTAAATGGGTAAAACACGCTATGAATAAGAGAAATAACAAACGAGGAAAGAGAGTTGTTAAGTTCATCACACTGTTTGTTTATTTGCTTACTATAGAAGGCAACATCCCCTGAAAAATTTAATTTTATCAACAAATGAATTCTCACCAGTTCTTAAAAGAATTATGGTGAACTCATGTAGGCATGGTTAAGTATGCAAGGAAAAACTCATGTTCTGGGCATTTTTACCCCGATCAATGCATGGAAGGACCAATAATAAACAGATTGGGAAAATTAATGAGTGCGGCGTTTCGGTGCCCGGGTGCATCTGCACCCGTTCAAAAAAAATTCGTAAAAAATTCAGAAAAATTCAAAAAATTCTGAAAAAAATTGAGGTAGTGGACAATTTGATGCGTGAGGTGCGCCCCAATTTTCAAAACATTTGTCCTTATGTGCAGCTCTCAGCAAAAAAGACAAATCAGACCAAAACAGTATATGAACAGTACACATTTTTACAGACCTCCTATTTGTCTTTTTTGCTGAGAGCTGCACATAAGTCCAAATGTATTGAAAATTGGGGCGCACCTCACGCATCAAATTGTCCACCACCCCAATTTTTTTTGGAAGTTTTTGAATTTTTTTAGTATTTATTTTTGATTTTTTTGGTGAGCGCAGGTGCAGATGAGCTCGTGCTCAGATTTGGATTTTCGAAAATTATGGAGTGCATCTTTCTTTGTCCATAATAAGTTCTGTATCTTCTACCAAATCAGTTAATTGTTTAACTATATCCTTCGGCCACCACTCTGTCCACGTGGGGAGTGCGCTAGCATTAGTAGCATGTATCTAAACTTTGATTACCGGCACGTACACTGATTAACAATAGTGCTGGTGCAAAGAGAACTCACTTGTGGTGAGAAACTGAAGAAGTGTTGGCGAAGGGTTGAGGGAGCTCGAGGGGGTTGGTATCACTGAACAAGTTGTGCTTCATTACAACCCCTAGAAAACTTTAGAAAGGGTGTTTCTGTACGTCCACCCACATAAATCAAAAGATAAATCTGTGATTGCGCACCAGGCTGATAAGCCACTCCAAAACAATCAAAAAAGAGAGATCAATCTGTGACTTGTTGAGTAATTAACAAACCCGGTGTTGTTGTCCACTACCAGCCGGCTGACGGCCCCAACTCATTTGGCTCCGTCTACTCGATGCCAACAGATTAGCACATGGATGCATCTGCCGGAGTACCAACTCCACATCAAAGAACAACGGATTAGTACGTTGACAGAGATAGTAAAATATGAAACTCAGACAAACGGAATTTGCAGTTATCAACAAACACTAATTTGAATATCTTCTAAATCTCACATAGTGCAGGGGTGCTTTGAATATCATTGTGTTACGGAAATAATGTTCCTTTCTTAGTCTACTACCGGGTGCAGAATCCACCGACCACCATGATCCTCTATCACATTAAAGCCGTTGTACATCATAAGATTGGAGTCTTTGTTCCCATTGGTAAATTGTGTAACACTCTGAAACACAAAAAGATCATTATCCCGTTGTCAACGGAATAAAGAAAGAACAAAGTATCTTCATCCCCCCATATTTATGAAAAATATTTAGTCAATAAGAACATGCATACTTGCCCACTTAATTGCAAACCAACTCACATGTGCAGCACGGTTATTTATTGATTAATGTAAAATATGTCTCCTACTTAAGAAAGTTTAGAACCAAATGGACAACTACGAAGAAGCATAAATATTTTGTATTCCTTTTTGGTTTCCCTTACATGTTGCGCGGCAGCGTATGATACTTATCTAAAATACCTCACGCAAGAAAAGTTAGTGAAGAATGAAGAAACTTTAATCTAACCTCGCTCGATCTGGTGTATTCCTTGAGCACCCATGCGAGTGTCTTCGCTCTTCTTTGCATGGGGCACCGACAAGTTCTCCAAGGAGGATAGTAGCTCTCACCCACGACCTCCCCGATGTTGAAGTAGCAAGGTGACAGCGTGGAATTGCTTGGTCGCTTGTGTGGGTGACCTCAGGGCGTCGCTGGTGGGAGGTCATGGACGAGCGCATGAGGTTGGTGAAGGTAGATCTTTTTTTTGCGGGGAACTTCAAAGAGCTTTATTTAAATGAAGGCATTCGCTGGACAGTCAGCCAGGAGACTACTGACCAGGAAGCTAGGAGTGGAGTCCAGCCAGCTTTCAGTCCCATTCAGCGTACATGCACGCTTAGCACACAAGTGTGCGGGACAGTTAGCGGATCGAGTCACATGAGTAATACTGAATAATGAAAAACTATCGGAAAGCTCTCTAATTTCAGCTAGAATAGGTGCTACGACCGAGAGATCGGTGTAGCCAGAGTTCTAGAGGTCAACTGCCTCTAGATAGTCGGATTCCAGTTGCACGTGTGTGTAGCCGCGAAGCTGGGCGAAGATGGTACCCTCTCGACTGGAGAGCACCTCAGCAATGAACGGATCTGTGACCCCTAGATGGGGTTTGCACCATGCACCCAAGAATGCCGAGGAAGAACGGGCTAGGCCTCCAATGCCTGTAGTATCTGTGTCTTGATGGATCGTTGCATCAGTGTTGATCTTGATGTAGTTTCTCTCTGGAGGTCGCCAACCATGGCCCGGCATAGGTACAAAAGCCTGTCTGGATATATCCAACAATGCAATATCCCCTTTCCTAGTAGAACTAGGAACCCTTCCATGTAGTAGGAGTAGGAGAGAAGGAAAGGGAAGAGAGAAGGAGAAGGAAGGAAGGGGGCGCCCCCCTCCCTAGTCCAATTCGTACTAGTCCAAGGGGAGGGGTGCGGCCACCCTTTTGGCCCTTTCTCTCCTTTCCCGTATGGCCCAATGAGGCCCAATACGAATTCCCGTAACTCTCCGGTACTCCGAAAAATACCCGAATCACTCGGAACCTTTCCGAACTCCGAATATAGTCGTCCAATATATCGATCTTTACGTCTCGAACATTTCGAGACTCCTCGTCATGTCCCCGATCTCATCCGGGACTCCGAACTCCTTTGGTACATCAAAACTCATAAACTCATAATAAAACTGTCATCGTAACGTTAAGCGTGCGGACCCTACGGGTTCGAGAACTATGTAGACATGACCTAGAACTATTCTCGGTCAATCACCAATAGCGGAACCTGGATGCCCATATTGGCTCCTACATATTCTACGAAGATCTTTATTGGTCAAACCGCATAACAACATACGTTGTTCCCTTTGTCATCGGTATGTTACTTGCCCAAGATTCGATCGTCGGTATCCAATACCTAGTTCAATCTCGTTACCGGCAAGTCTCTTTACTCGTTCCGTAATGCATCATTCCATAACTAACTCATTAGCTACATTGCTTGCAAGGCTTATAGTGATGTGCATTACCGAGAGGGCCCAGAGATACCTCTCCGACAATCGGAGTGACAAAACCTAATCTCGAAATACGCCAACCCAACATGTACCTTTGGAGACACCTGTAGTAATCCTTTATAATCACCCAGTTACGTTGTGACGTTTGGTAGCACCCAAAGTGTTCCTCCGGTAAACGGAGTTGCATAATCTCATAGTTACAGGAACATGTATAAGTCATGAAGAAAGCAATAGCAACATACTAAACAATCAAGTGCTAAGCTAACAGAATGGGTCAAGTCAATCACATCATTCTCCTAATGATGTGATCCCGTTAATCAAATGACAACTCATGTCTATGGCTAGGAAACTTAACCATCTTTGATTCACGAGCTAGTCAAGTAGAGGCATACTAGTGACACTATGTTTGTCTATGTATTCACACATGTATTATGTTTCCGGTTAATACAATTCTAGCATGAATAATAAACATTTATCATGAAATAAGGAAATAAATAATAACTTTATTATTGCCTCTAGGGCATATTTCCTTCAGTCTCCCACTTGCACTAGAGTCAATAATCTAGTTCACATCGTCATGTGATTTAACACCAATAATCATATCTGTATATGATTAACACCCATAGTTCATATCGTCATGTGACCAACACCCAAAGGGTTTACTAGAGTCAATAATCTAGTTCACATCGCTATGTGATTAACACCCAAAGAGTACAAAGGTATGATCATGTTTTGCTCGTGAGAGAAGTTTAGTCAACGGGTCTGTCACATTCAGAGCCGTATGTATTTTGCAAATATTATATGTCTACAATACTCTGCACGGAGCTACTCTAGCTAATTGCTCCCACTTTCAATATGTATCCAGATTAAGACTTAGAGTCATCTGGATCAGTGCCAAAACTTGTATCGACGTAACCTTTTACGACGAACCTTTTGTCACCTCCATAATTGAGAAACATATCCTTATTCCACTAAGGATAATTTTGACCAATGTCCAGTGATCTACTCCTAGATCACTATTGTACTCCCTTGCCAAACCAGGGCAGAGTATACAATAGGTCTGGTTCACATCATAGCATACTTTATAGAACCTATGACTGAGGCATAGGGAATGACTTTTCATTCTCTTTCTATTTTCTGCTATGGTCGGGTCTTGAGTCTTACTCAACTTCACACCTTGCAACACAGGCAAGAACTCCTTCTTTGACTGTTCCATTTTCAACTACTTCAAAATCTTGTCAAGGTATGTACTCATTGAAAATCTTATCAAGTGTCTTGATCTATCTCAATAGATCTTGATGCTCAATATGTAAGTAGCTTTACTGAGGTCTTTATTTTAAAGAACTCCTTTCAAACAGTCCTTTATGCTTAGCAGAATAATTCTACATTATTTCCGATCAACAATATGTCATTCACATATACTTATCAGAAATGATGTAGTGCTCCCACTCACTTTCTTGTAAATACAGGTTTCACCGTAAGTCTGTACAAAACTATATGCTTTGATCAACTCATCAAAGCGTATATTCCAACTCCGAGATGCTTGCACCAGTCCATAGATGGATCGCTGGAGCATGCACATTTTGTTAGTACCTTTAGGATTGACAAAACCTTCTGGTTGCATCATATACAACTCTTCTTTGAGAAAACCATTAAGGAATGTAGTTCTGACATCCATTTGCCAGATTTCATAAATTGTGGCAATTGCTAACATGATTCGGACAGACTTAAGCATCGCTACAGTTGAGAAAATCTCATTGTAGTCAACACCTTGAACTTGTCAAAAACCTTTTTGCGAGAAGTCGAGCTTTGTAGATAGTAACACTACTATCAACGTCCGTCTTCCTCTTGAAGATCCATTTATACAATATGGCTTGCCGATCATCGGGCAACTCCACCAAAGTCCACACTTTGTTCTCATACATGGATCCCATCTCAGATTTCATGGCCTTAAGCCATTTTGCGGAATCTGGGCTCATCGTCGCTTCCTCATAGTTCGTAGGTTCATCATGATCTAGTAACATGACTTCCAGAACAGGATTACCGTACCACTCTGGTGCGGACCATACTCTGGAAGACCTACGAGGTTCTGTAGTAACTGATCTGAAGTTTCATGATCATCATCATTAGCTTCCTCACTAATTGGTGTAGAAATCACTGGAACTGATTTCAGTGATGAACAATTTTCCAATTCAGGAGAAGGTACAGTTACCTCATCAAGTTCTACTTTTCTCCCACTCACTTCTGTCGAGAGAAACTCCTTCTCTAGAAATGATCCATTTTTAGCAATATCTTGCCTTCGGATCTGTGATAGAAGGTGTACCCAACAATTTCCTTTGGGTATTCTATGAAGACGCACTTCTCCGATTTGGGTTTGAGCTTATCAGGATGAAACTTTTTCACATAAGCATCGCAGCCCCAAACTTCAAGAAACGACAACTTGGGTTTCTTCCTAAATCACAGTTCATATGGTGTCGTCTCAACGGATTTAGATGGTGCCCTTTTAACATGAATGCAGCTGTCTCTAATGCATAACCCAAAAACAATAGTGGTAAATCAGTAAGAGACATCATAGATCGCACTATATCCAATAAAGTGCGGTTACGATGTTTGGACACACCATAACATTGTGGTGTTCCAGGTGGCGTGAGCTCTGAAACTATTCCACATTGTTTTAATTGAAGACCAAACTCGTAACTCAAATATTCGTCTCCGCGATCAGATCGCAGAAACTTTATTTTCTTGTTAGGATGATTTTTCCACTTCACACTGAAATTCTTTGAACCTTTCAACTATTTCAGACTTATGTTTCATCAAGTAGATATACCCATATCTGCTCAAATCATCTTGTGAAGGTCAGAAAATAACGATACTTTCCACGAGCATCAACACTCATTGGATCGCATACATCGGTATGTATTATTTCCAATAAGTCAGTAGCTTGTTCCATTGTTCCGGAGAACGGAGTTTTAGTCATCTTGCACAAAAGGCACGGTTCGCAAGCATCAAATGATTCATAACCAAGTGATTCCGAAAATCCATCTTTATGGAGTTTCTTCATGCGCTTTACACTAATACGACCAAAACGACAGTGCCACAAATAAGTTGCACTATCATTATTAACTTTGCATCTTTTGCCATAAATATTATGAATATGTGCATCACTACGATTGAGAGCCAACAAACTATTTTCATTGGGTGTATGACCATTGAAGGTTTTATTCATTTAAATAGAACAACAATTATTCTCTGATTTTAAATGAATAACCATATTGCAATAAACATGATCAAATCATATTCATGCTCAACGCAAACGCCAAAGAACATTTATTTAGGTTTAACACTAATCCCGAAAGTATAGGGAGTGTGCGATGATGATCATATCAATCTTGGAACTACTTCCAACACTCATCGTCACTTCCCCTTCAACTAGTCTTTGTTTATTCTGTAACTCCTGTTTCGAGTTACTAATCTCAGCAACCGAACAAGTATCAAATACTCAGGGGCTACTATAAACACTAGTAAAGCACACATCAATAACCTGTATATCAAATATACCCTTGTTCACTTTGCCATCCTTCTTATCCACCAAATATTCAGGGCATTTCCGCTTCCAGTGACCATTTCCTTTGCAGTGTAAGCACTCAGTTTCAGGCTTTGGTCCAGCTTTGGTCTTCTTCACGGGAGTGACAACTTGTTTGCCATTCTACTTGAAGTTTCCCTTTCTTTCCCTTTTCCCTTTTCTTGAAGCTAGTGGTCTTGTCAATCATCAACACTTGATGCTCTTTCTTGATTTCTACCTTCGTTGATTTCAACATCACGAAGAGCTCGGGAATCGTTTTTGTCATCCCTTGCATACTATAGTTCATCTCGAAGTTCTAGTAACTTAGTGATGGTGACTAGAGAATTCTGTCAATCACTATCTTATCTGGAAGATTAACTCCCACTTGATTCAAGCGATTGAAGTATCCAGACAATCTGAGCACATGCTCACTAGTTGAGCGATTCTCCTCCATCTTTTAGCTATAGAACTTGTTGGAGACTTCATATCTCTCAACTCGGGTATTTGCTTGAAATATTAACTTCAATTCCTGGAACATCTCATATGGTCCATGATGTTCAAAACATCTTTGAAGTCCTGATTCTAAGCCATAAAGCATGGTGCACAAAACTATCAAGTAGTCATCATATTGAGCTAGCTAAACGTTCATAACGTCTGCATCTGCTCCTGCAATAGGTCTGTCACCTAGCGGTGCATTAAGGACATAATTCTTCTGTGCAGCAATGAGGATAAACCTCAGATTGCGGATCCAATCCGCATCATTGCTACTAACATTTTTCAACACAATTTTCTCTAGGAACATATCAAAATAAACATATGAAAGCAACAACGCAAGCTATTGATCTTACAACATAATTTGCAAAATACTACCAGGACTAAGTTCATGATAAATTTAAGTTCAATTAATCATATTACTTAAGAACTCCCACTTAGACAGACATCTCTCTAGTCATCTAAGTGATCACGTGATCCAAATCAACTAAACCATAACCGATCATCACGTGAGATGGAGTAGTTTTCAATGGTGAACATCACTATGTTGATCATATCTACTATATGATTCACGCTCGACCTTTCGGTCTCCATGCTCCGAGGCCATATCTGCATATGCTAGGCTCGTCAAGTTTAACCTGAGTATTCCGCGTGTGCAAAACTGGCTTGCACCCATTGTAGATGGACGTAGAGCTTATCACACCCGATCATCACGTGGTGTCTGGGCACGACGAACTTTGGCAACGGTGCATACTCAGGGAGAACACTTCTTGATAATTAGTGAGAGATCATCTTAAAATGCTACCGTCAATCAAAGCAAGAATAAGATGTATAATAGATAAACATCATATGCAATCAAAATATATGACATGATATGGCCATGATCATCTTGCGCCTTTGATCTCCATCTCCAAAGTACTGTCATGATCTCTATCGTCACCGGCACGACACCATGATCTTCATCATCTTGATCTATATCAATGTGTCATCACATGGTTGTCTCACCAACTATTGCTCTTGCAACTATTGCTATCGTATAGCGATAAAGTAAAGCAATTATTTGGCACTTGCATCTTATGCAACAAAGAGACATCCATAGGGCTTCTGCCAGTTGCCGATAACTTCAACAAAACATGATCATCTCATACAACAACTTATATCTTATCACGTCTTGACCATATCACATCACAACATGCCCTGCAAAAACAAGTTAGACGTCCTCTACTTTGTTGTTGCAAATTTTACGTGGCTGCTACGGGCTGAGCAAGAACCGTTCTTACCTACGCATCAAAACCACAACGATAGTTCGTCAAGTTAGTGCTGAACCTTCGCAAGGACCGGGCGTAGCCACACTCGGTTCAACTAAAGTTGGAGAAACTGACACCCGCCAGCCACCTGTGTGCAAAGCACGTCGGGAGAACCAGTCTCGCGTAAGCGTACGCGTAATGTCGGTCTGGGCCGCTTCATCCAACAATACCGCCGAACCAAAGTATGACAGGCTGGTAAGCAGTATGACTTGTATCGCCCACAACTCACTTGTGTTCTACTCGTGCATATAACATCAAGGCATAAAACCTAGGCTCTAATACCACTGTTGGGGAACGTAGTAATTTCAAAAAATTTCCTACGCACACGCAAGATCATGGTGATGCATAGCAACGAGAGGGGAGAGTGTTGTCCACGTACCCTCGTAGACCGTAAGCGGAAGCGTTATGACAACGCGGTTGATGTAGTCGTATGTCTTCACGATGCGACCGATCCAAGCATCGAATGTACGGCACCTCCGAGTTCTGCACACGTTCAGCTCGATGACGATCCCCGGACTCCGATTCAGCAGGGTGTCGGGGATGAGTTTTGTCAGCACGACGGCGTGGTGACAATGATGATGTTCTACCGACGCAGGGCTTCGCCTAAGCACCGCAACGATATGACCGAGGTGGAATATAGTGGAGGGGGGCACCGCACACGGCTAAGGAACGATCACGAAGATCAACTTGTGTGTCTATGGGGTGCCCCCTGCCCCCGTATATAAAGGAGTGGAGGAGGGGGAGGGCCGGCCCTCTCTATGGCGCGCCCTAGGGGAGCCCTACTCCCACCGGGAGTAGGATTCCCCCTTTCCTAGTAGAACTAGGAACCCTTCCATGTAGTAGGAGTAGGAGAGAAGGAAAGGGAAGAGAGAAGGAGAAGGAAGGAAGGGGGCGCCCCCCCTCCCTAGTCCAATTCGGACTAGTCCAAGGGGAGGGGTGCAGCCACCCTTTTGGCCCTTTCTCTCCTTTCCCGTATGGCCCAATGAGGCCCAATACGAATTCCCGTAACTCTCCGGTACTCCGAAAAATACCCGAATCACTCGGAACCTTTCCGAAGTCCGAATATAGTCGTCCAATATATCGATCTTTACGTCTCGACCATTTCGAGACTCCTATTCATGTCCCCAATCTCATCCGGGACACCGAACTCCTTCGGTACATCAAAACTCATAAACTCATAATAAAACTGTCATCGTAACGTTAAGCGTGCGGACCCTACGGGTTCGAGAACTATGTAGACATGACCTAGAACTATTCTCGGTCAATCACCAATAGCGGAACCTGGATGCCCATATTGGCTCCTACATATTCTACGAAGATCTTTATCGGTCAAACCGCATAACAACATACGTTGTTCCCTTTGTCATCGGTATGTTACTTGCCCGAGATTCGATCGTCGGTATCCAATACCTAGTTCAATCTCGTTACCGGCAAGTCTCTTTACTCGTTCCGTAATGCATCATTCCGTAACTAACTCATTAGCTACATTGCTTGCAATACTTATAGTGATGTGCACTACAGAGAGGGCCCAGAGATACCTCTCCGACAATCGGAGTGACAAAACCTAATCTCGAAATACGCCAACCCAACATGTACCTTTGGAGACACCTGTAGTACTCCTTTATAATCACCCAGTTACGTTGTGACGTTTGGTAGCACCCAAAGTGTTCCTCCGGTAAACGGGAGTTGCATAATCTCATAGTTACAGGAACATGTATAAGTCATGACGAAAGCAATAGCAACATACTAAACGATCAAGTGCTAAGCTAACGGAATGGGTCAAGTCAATGACATCATTCTCCTAATGATGTGATCCCGTTAATCAAATGACAACTCATGTCTATGGCTAGGAAACTTAACCATCTTTGATTCACGAGCTAGTCAAGTAGAGGCATACTAGTGACACTATGTTTGTCTATGTATTCACACATGTATTATGTTTCCGGTTAATACAATTCTAGCATGAATAATAAACATTTATCATGAAATAAGGAAATAAATAATAACTTTATTATTGCCTCTAGGGCATATTTCCTTCAGCCTCCTCCCAGAACCGCCTTGCGTGAGAACAGTGGATCAGTGCATGCATGAGGTCCTCGTCCATTGCAAGGCAGAGCTTACATATACTTGTTTCTTTGATATATCGGTGTTTGAGTGTGCACTCATCCCGGATTATACCACGGACCACTCTCCACCAGAAAACCCTAACTTTAGGGACCACTTTGAGTTTCCATAGAACGCTCCACATCTGTTGTTCGTTTGTTGATGGTTCCGCTATCTGCCCTTCTTCTAGAGCTAAACGCTCTTTATGATTCACTAGAGCTTGATATGCCGTTTTAATAGAGTAGATGCCAGATCTTTCGTGTGCCCGTGCTAGGTAGTCTGCACCGCCGCCTTGCCTGAGAGGAATATTCAGGATTGCATCTGCATCCGACGCGATGAAAGTTGAGTGAATGTGGTCACGTTTCTAGGTCCCGTTCTCATGGTCGATGAGTTCCCTGACTGTGAGAATCAGAGTAGTGGGTGGCCTGAATAAAGGTGTCATGGTGACAGTCGATGGGATCCATCGGTCGTTCCAGACCGAAGTGGATGCTCCATCACCGATCCGCTTGATGAGGCCAACTTTGAGAGTTTCTCGTCCGGCAACGATGGCTCGCCGGGTGGCTGATGCTGATTTCGGGGTTGTAGCTTGCATGAAATATGAGTCCAGAAAATGTCTCCCCTGTTGGAAATATGCCCTAGAGGCAATAATAAAAGCATTATTATTATATTTCCTTGTTCATGATAATTGTCTTTATTCATGCTATAATTGTGTTATCCGGAAATCGTAATACATGTGTGAATAATAGACATCAACATGTCCCTAGTAAGCCTCTAGTTGACTAGCTCATTGATCAACAGATAATCATGGTTTCCTGACTATGGACATTGGATGTCATTGATAACGAGATCACATCATTAGGAGAATGATGTGATGGACAAGACCCAATCCTAAACATAGCACAAGATCGTATAGTTCGTTTGCTAGAGTTTTCCAATGTCAAAGTATCTTTTCCTTAGACCATGAGATCGTGTAACTCCCGGATACCGTAGGAGTGCTTTGGGTGTGCCAAACGTCACAACGTAACTGGGTGACTATAAAGGTATACTACGGGTATCTCCGAAAGTGTTTGTTGGGTTGACACGGATCAAGACTGGGATTTGTCACTCCGTATGACGGAGAGGTATCACTGGGCCCACTCGGTAATGCATCATCATAATGAGCTCAAAGTGACCAAGTGTCTGGTCACGGGATCATGCATTACGGTACGAGTAAAGTGACTTGCCGGTAACGAGATTGAACGAGGTATTGGGATACCGACGATCGAATCTCGGGCAAGTAACATATCGATTGACAAAGGGAATTGTATACGGGGTTGTTTGAATCCTCGACATCGTGGTTCATCCGATGAGATCATCGTGGAGCATGTGGGAGCCAACATGGGTATCCAGATCCCGCTGTTGGTTATTGACCGGAGAGCGATCTCGGTCATGTCTACATGTCTCCCGAACCCGTAGGGTCTACACACTTAAGGTTCGGTGACGCTAGGGTTGTAGGGATATGTATATGCAGTAACCCTAATGTTGTTCGGAGTCCCGTATGAGATCCCGGATGTCACGAGGAGTTCCGGAATGGTCCGGAGGTAAAGATTTATATATGGGAAGTCCTGTTTCGGGCATCAGGACAAGTTTCGGGGTTATCGGTATTGTACCGGGACCACCGGAAGGGTCCCGGGGGTCCACCGGGTGGGTCCACCTGTCCCGGGGGGCCACATGGGCTGTAGGGGGTGCGCCTTGGCCTACATGGGCCAAGGGCACCAGCCCCACATAGGCCCATGCGCCTAGGGTTTGAGGGGGAAGAGTCCTAGGAGGGGAAGGCACCTCCTAGGTGCCTTGGGGGGGAGGGAAACCCCCCTTGGCCGCCGCCCCCCCTAGGAGATTGGATCTCCTAGGGCCGGCCACCCCCCTTGGCCCTCCTATATATAGTGGGGGAAAGGAGGGACTTCATACCTTGGCCTTTGGTTGCCTCCTTCTCCCTCTCCAACACCTCCTCCTCCTCCATAGCGCTTAGCGAAGCCCTGCCGGAGTACTGCAGCTCCATCAACACCACGCCGTCGTGCTGCTGCTGGTGCCATCTCCCTCAACCTCTCCTCTCCCCTTGCTGGATCAAGAAGGAGGAGACGTGGCTGTTCCGTACGTGTGTTGAACGCGGAGGTGCCGTCCGTTCGGTGCTAGGATCTCCGGTGATTTGGATCACGTCGTGTTCGACTACATCATCCCCGTTCTTTGAACGCTTCCGCTCGCGATCTACAAGGTACGTAGATGCATCCGATGACTCGTTGCTAGATGAACTCCTAGATGGATCTTGGTGAAACGAGTAGGAAATTTTTTGTTTTCTGCAACGTTCCCCAACAGTGGCATCATGAGCTAGGTCTATGCGTAGTTCTTCTTGCGCGAGTAGAACACAATTTGTTGTGGGCGTAGATTTGTCAACTTTCTTGCCGCTACTAGTCTTTTCTTGCTTCAGCGGTATTGTGGGATGAAGCGGCCCGGACCAACCTTACACGTACGCTTACGTGAGACCGGTTCCACCGACTAACATGCACTAGTTGCATAAGGTGGCTGGCGGGTGTCTGTCTCTCCCACTTTAGTTGGAGCGGATTCGATGAACAGGGTCCTTATGAAGGGTAAATAGAAGTTGACAAATCACGTTGTGGCTTTAACGTTGGTAAGAAGACGTTCTTGCTAGAACCCTAATTCAGCCACGTAAAACTTGTAACAACAATTAGAGAACGTCTAACTTGTTTTTGCAGCAAGTGGTTTGTGATATGATATGGCCAAAGTTATGATGAATGATGAATGATCTATATGTGATGTATGAGATGTTCATGCTATTGTAATAGGAATCATGACTTGCATGTCGATGAGTATGACAACCGGCAGGAGCCATAGGAGTTGTCTTTATTCTTTTATATGACCTGCGTGTCATTGAGAAACGCCATGTAAATTACTTTACTTTATTGCTAAACGTGTTAGCCATAGTAGTAGAAGTAATAGTTGGCGAGCAACTTCATGGAGACACGATGATGGAGATCATGATGATGGAGATCATGGTGTCAAGCCGGTGACAAGATGATCATGGAGCCCCAAGATGGAGATCAAAGGAGCTATGTGATATTGGCCATATCATGTCACGTTTATTATTTGATTGCATGTGATGTTTATCATGTTTTGCATCTTGTTTACTTAGAATGACGGTAGTAAATAAGATGATCCCTCATACTAATTTCAAGAAGTGTTCCCCTTACTGTGCACCGTTGTGACAGTTCGCTGTTTCAAAACACCACGTGATGATCGGGTGTTTTATTCAGACGTTCACATACAACGGGTGTAAGACAGATTTACACATGCAAACACTTAGGTTGACTTGACGAGCCTAGCATGTACAGACATGGCCTCGGAACACAGAAGACCGAAAGGTCGAGCATGAGTCGTATAGAAGATACGATCAACATGAAGATGTTCACCGATGTTGACTAGTCCGTCTCACGTGATGATCGGACACGGCCTGGTTAACTCGGATCATGTAATACTTAGATGACTAGAGGGATGTCTAATCTAAGTGGGAGTTCATTAATTATTTGATTAGATGAACTTAATTATCATGAACTTAGTCTAAAACATTTACAATATGTCTTGTAGATCAAATGGCCAACGTAGTCCTCAACTTCAACGCGTTCCTAGAGAAAACCAAGCTGAAAGATGATGGCAGCAACTATACGGACTGGGTCCGGAACCTGAGGATCATCCTCATAGCTGCCAAGAAAGATTATGTCCTACAAGCACCGCTTGGTGACGCACCCGTTCTCCCTGCAGAACAAGATGTTATGAACGCTTGGCAGGCACGTACCGATGACTACTCCCTCGTTCAGTGCGGCATGCTTTACAGTTTAGAGCCGGGGCTCCAAAAGCATTTTGAGAGACACGGAGCATATGAGATGTTCGAAGAGCTGAAAATGGTTTTCCAAGCTCATGCCCGGGTCGAGAGATATCAAGTCTCCGACAAGTTCTTCAGCTGTAAGATGGAGGAAAACAGTTCTATCAGTGAGCACATACTCACTATGTCTGGGTTGCATAACCGCTTGACTCATCTGGGAGTTAATCTCCCGGATGATGCGGTCATTGACAGAATCCTCCAGTCGCTTCCACCAAGCTACAAGAGCTTTGTGATGAACTTCAATATGCAGGGGATGGAAAAGACCATTCCTGAAGTATTTGCTATGCTGAAATTAGCAGAGGTAGAAGTCAAGAAGGAACATCAAGTGTTGATGGTCAATAAAACCACTAAGTTCAAGAAAGGCAAGGGTAAAAAGAACTTCAATAAGGACGGCAAGGAGGTTGCCGCGCCCGGCAAGCAAGCTGCCGGGAAGAAGCCAAAGAATGGACCCAAGCCCGAGACTGAGTGCTTTTATTGCAAGGGAAGCGGTCACTGGAAGCGGAACTGCCCTAAATACTTAGCAGACAAGAAGGCCGGCAAAAAAAAAGGTATATGTGTTATACATGTAATTGATGTGTACCTTACTAGTGTCCATAGTAGCTCCTGGGTATTTGATACCGGTGCAGTTGCTCACATTTGTAACTCAAAACAGGGGCTGCGGAATAAGCGGAAACTGGCAAAGGACGAGGTGACGATGCGCGTCGGGAATGGTTCCAAGGTCAATGTGATCGCCGTCGGCACGCTACCTCTATATCTACCTTCGGGATTAGTTTTAAACCTTAATAATTGTTATTTAGTGCCAGCTTTGAGCATGAACATTGTATCGGGATCTCATTTAATTCGAGATGGCTACTCATTTAAATCCGAGAATAATGGTTGTTCTATTTATATGAGAGATATGTTTTATGGTCATGCTCCTATGGTGAATGGTTTATTCTTTATGAATCTCGAACGTGATACTACACATGTTCATAATGTGAGTACCAAAAGATGTAAGGTTGATAATGATAGTCCCACATACTTGTGGCACTGCCGCCTTGGTCACATAGGTGTCAAACGCATGAAGAAGCTCCATGCAGATGGACTTTTAGAGTCTCTTGATTATGAATCATTTGACACGTGCGAACCATGCCTCATGGGTAAGATGACCAAGACTCCGTTCTCAGGAACAATGAAGCGAGCAACCAACTTATTGGAAATTATACATACTGATGTGTGCGGTCCAATGAGTGTTGAGGCTCGCGGTGGCTATCGTTATGTTCTCACACTCACTGATGATTTAAGTAGATATGGGTATATCTACTTAATGAAACACAAGTCTGAAACCTTTGAAAAGTTCAAGGAATTTCAGAGTGAGGTTGAAAATCAACATGACAGGAAAATCAAGTTTCTACGATCAGATCGTGGAGGAGAATACTTGAGTCATGAATTTGGTACACACTTAAGAAAATGTGGAATAGTTTCACAACTCACGCCGCCTGGAACACCTCAGCGTAATGGTGTGTCCGAACGTTGTAATCGCACTCTATTAGATATGGTGCGATCTATGATGTCTCTTACTGATTTACCGCTATCTTTTTGGGGCTATGCTTTAGAGACTGCCGCATTCACTTTAAATAGGGCTCCGTCGAAATCCGTTGAGACGACACCGTATGAATTATGGTTTGGGAAGAAACCTAAGCTGTCGTTTCTAAAAGTTTGGGGATGCGATGCTTATGTCAAGAAACTTCAACCTGAAAAGCTCGAACCCAAGTCGGAAAAATGCGTCTTCATAGGATACCCAAAAGAAACTATTGGGTACACCTTCTACCTCAGATCCGAAGGCAAGATCTTTGTTGCCAAGAATGGGTCCTTTCTAGAGAAAGAGTTTCTCTCGAAAGAAGTAAGTGGGAGGAAAGTAGAGCTTGATGAAGTATTACCTCTTGAACCGGAAAATGGCACAACTCAAGAAAATGTTCCTGAGGTGCCTGCACCGACTAGAGAGGAAGTTAATGATAATGATCAAGATACTTCTGATCAAGCCCCTACTGAAATTCGAAGGTCCACAAGGACACGTTCCGCACCAGAGTGGTACAGCAACCCTGTCTTGGAAATCATGTTGTTAGACAACGGTGAACCTTCGAACTATGAAGAAGCGATGGCGGGCCCGGATTCCGACAAATGGCTAGAAGCCATGAAATCCGAGATAGGATCCATGTATGAAAACGAAGTATGGACTTTGACTGACTTGCCCGTTGAGCGGCGAGCCATAGAAAATAAATGGATCTTTAAGAGGAAGACAGACGCGGATGGTAATGTGACCATCTATAAAGCTCGGCTTGTCGCTAAGGGATATCGACAAGTTCAAGGGGTTGACTACGATGAGACTTTCTCACCGGTAGCGAAGCTAAAGTCCGTCCGAATCATGTTAGCAATTGCCGCATTCTACGATTATGAAATATGGCAAATGGACGTCAAAACGGCATTCCTTAATGGTTTCCTTAAGGAAGAATTGTATATGATGCAGCCGGAAGGTTTTGTCGATCCTAAGAATGCTGACAAGGTGTGCAAGCTCCAACGCTCGATGTATGGGCTGGTGCAAGCATCTCGGAGTTGGAACATTCGCTTTGATGAGATGATCAAAGCGTTTGGGTTTACGCAGACTTATGGAGAAGCCTGCGTTTACAAGAAAGTGAGTGGGAGCTCTGTAGCATTTCTCATACTATATGTAGATGACATACTTTTGATGGGAAATGATATAGAACTCTTGGACAGCATCAAGGCCTATTTGAATAAGAGTTTTTCAATGAAGGACCTTGGAGAAGCTGCTTATATATTAGGCATCAAGATCTATAGAGATAGATCAAGACGCCTCATAGGTCTTTCACAAAGCAAATACCTTGATAAGATATTGAAGAAGTTCAATATTGATCAATCTAAGAAGGGGTTCTTGCCTGTGTTACAAGGTGTGAAATTGAGCTCAGCTCAATGTCCGACCACGGCAGAAGATATAGAAGAGATGAGTGTCATCCCCTATGCCTCAGCCATAGGTTCTATTATGTATGCCATGCTGTGTACCAGACCTGATGTAAACCTTGCCGTAAGTTTGGTAGGAAGGTACCAAAGTAATCCCGGCAAGGAACACTAGACAACGGTCAAGAATATCCTGAAGTACCTGAAAAGGACTAAGGAAATGTTTCTCATTTATGGAGGTGACGAAGAGCTCGTCGTAAAGGGTTACGTAGACGCTAGCTTCGACACAGATCTGGATGACTCTAAGTCATAGACCGGTACGTGTATATTTTGAATGGTGGGGCAGTAAGCTGGTGCAGTTGCAAGCAGAGCGTCGTGGCGGGATCTACATGTGAAGCGGAGTACATGGCAGCCTCGGAGGCAGCACATGAAGCAATATGGGTGAAGGAGTTCATCACCGACCTAGGAGTCATACCCAATGCGTCGGGGCCAATCAAACTCTTCTGTGACAACACTAGAGCTATTGCACTTGCCAAGGAGCCCAGGTTTCACAAGAAGACAAGGCACATCAAGCGTCGCTTCAACTCCATTTGTGAAAATGTTCAAGATGGAGACATAGAGATTTGTAAAGTACATACGGACCTGAATGTAGCGGATCCGTTGACTAAACCTCTCCCTAGAGCAAAACATGATCAACACCAGAATTCCATGGGTGTTCGATTCATCACAGTGTAACTAGATTATTGACTCTAGTGCAAGTGGGAGACTGTTGGAAATATGCCCTAGAGGCAATAATAAAAGCACTATTATTATATTTCCTTGTTCATGATAATTGTCTTTATTCATGCTATAATTGTGTTATCCGGAAATCGTAATACATGTGTGAATAATAGACATCAACATGTCCCTAGTAAGCCTCTAGTTGACTAGCTCATTGATCAACAGATAGTCATGGTTTCCTGACTATGAACATTGGATGTCATTGATAACGAGATCACATCATTAGGAGAATGATGTGATGGACAAGACCCAATCCTAAACATAGCACAAGATCGTATAGTTCGTTTGCTAGAGTTTTCCAATGTCAAAGTATCTTTTCCTTAGACCATGAGATCGTGTAACTCCCGGATACCGTAGGAGTGCTTTGGGTGTGCCAAACGTCACAACGTAACTGGGTGACTATAAAGGTATACTACGGGTATCTCCGAAAGTGTCTGTTGGGTTGACACGGATCAAGACTGGGATTTGTCACTCCGTATGACGGAGAGGTATCACTGGGCCCACTCGGTAATGCATCATCATAATGAGCTCAAAGTGACCAAGTGTCTGGTCACGGGATCATGCATTACGGTACGAGTAAAGTGACTTGCCGGTAACGAGATTGAACGAGGTATTGGGATACCGACGATCGAATCTCGGGCAAGTAACATATCGATTGACAAAGGGAATTGTATACGGGGTTGTTTGAATCCTCGACATCGTGGTTCATCCGATGAGATCATCGTGGAGCATGTGGGAGCCAACATGGGTATCCAGATCCTGCTGTTGGTTATTGACCGGAGAGCGATCTCGGTCATGTCTACATGTCTCCCGAACCCGTAGGGTCTACACACTTAAGGTTCGGTGACGCTAGGGTTGTAGGGATATGTATATGCAGTAACCCTAATGTTGTCCGGAGTACCGGATGAGATCTCGGACGTCACGAGGAGTTCCGGAATGGTCCGGAGGTAAAGATTTATATATGGGAAGTCCTGTTTCGGGCACCGGGACAAGTTTCGGGGTTATCGGTATTGTACCGGGACCACCGGAAGGGTCCCGGGGGTCCACCGGGTGGGTCCACCTGTCCCGGGGGGCCACATGGGCTGTAGGGGGTGCACCTTGGCCTACATGGGCCAAGGGCACCAGCCCCACATAGGCCCATGCGCCTAGGGTTTGAGGGGGGAAGAGTCCTAGGAGGGGAAGGCACCTCCTAGGTGCCTTGGGGGGGAGGGAAACCCCCCTTGGCCGCCGCCCCCCCTAGGAGATTGGATCTCCTAGGGCCGGCCACCCCCCTTGGCCCTCCTATATATAGTGGGGGAAAGGAGGGACTTCATACCTTGGCCTTTGGTTGCCTCCTTCTCCCTCTCCAACACCTCCTCCTCCTCCATAGCGCTTAGCGAAGCCCTGCCGGAGTACTGCAGCTCCATCAACACCACGCCGTCGTGCTGCTGCTGGTGCCATCTCCCTCAACCTCTCCTCTCCCCTTGCTGGATCAAGAAGGAGGAGACGTGGCTGTTCCGTACGTGTGTTGAACGCGGAGGTGCCGTCCATTCGGTGCTAGGATCTCCGGTGATTTGGATCACGTCGTGTTCGACTACATCATCCCCGTTCTTTGAACGCTTCCGCTCGCGATCTACAAGGTACGTAGATGCATCCGATGACTCGTTGCTAGATGAACTCCTAGATGGATCTTGGTGAAACGAGTAGGAAAATTTTTGTTTTCTGCAACGTTCCCCAACATCCCCTTCATCACTCTAGTGCACAGGGCCTCCGGATTCATCATGAATCTCCATCCGTGTTTCCCTAGAAGGGCTAGGTTGAACTGTTGAAGGTCGCGGAAGCCCATCCCGCCCTTAACTTTAGGTGCGGCAAGCTTGTCCCATGCTATCCATGTTGGGGAACATAGTAATTTCAAAAAAATTCCTACACACACGCAAGATCATGGTGATGCATAGCAACGAGAGGGGAGAGTGTTGTCTACGTACCCTCGTAGACCGAAGCGGAAGCGTTGACGCAACATAGAGGAAGTAGTCGTACGTCTTCCCGGTCCAACCGATCCAAGCACCATTACTCCGGCACCTCCGAGTTCTTGACACACGTACAGATCGATGACGCACCCCGGGCTCCGATCCAGCAAAGCTTCGTGGAGGAGTTCCGTCAGCACGACGGCGTGGTGACGATCTTGATGTTCAACCGTCGCAGGGCTTTGCCTAAGCACCGCTACAATATGACCGAGGTGTAATATCGTGGAGGGGGGCACCGCACATGGCTAAGGAACGATCACGAAGGTCAACTTGTGTGTCCTAGGGTGCCCCCTGCCCCGTTATACAAAGGAGCCAAGGGGAGGGGGCGGCCGGCCAAGGAGGGGCGCGCCAGGGGGGAGTCCTACTCCCACCGGGAGTAGGACTCCCTTTATTTCCTAGTTGGAGAAGGAGAAGGGGGGAAAGAGGAGGAAGAGGGGAAGGAAAGGGGGGTGCCGCCCCCCTTCCCTTGTCCTATTCGGACTAGGAAGGGGAGGGGTGCGCGGCCACCTCCTGCCTCCTTCTCTCTTCTCCCTCAAGGCCCATGTAGGCCCAATAACCCCCCGGGGGGTTCCGGTAACCCCCCGGTACTCCGGTAAACTGCCGATTTCACCCGGAACGATTCCGATGTCCAAATATAGGCTTCCAATATATCGATCTTTATGTCTCGACCATTTCTAGACTCCTCGTCATGTCCGTGATCACATCCGGAACTCCGAACAACCTTCGGTACATCAAAATACATAAACTCATAAAGAAATTGTCATCGTAACTTTAAGCATGCGGACCCTACGGTTCAAGAACAATGTAGACATGACCGAGACACGTCTCCGGTCAATAACCAATAGAGGGACCTGGATGACCATATTGGTTCCTACATATTCTACAAAGATCTTTATCGGTCAGACCGCATAACAACATACGTTGTTCCCTTTGTCATCGGTATGTTACTTGCCCGAGATTCGATCGTCGGTATCCAATACCTAGTTCAATCTCGTTACGGGCAAGTCTCTTTACTCGTTCCGTAATACAACATCTCGCAACTAACTCATTAGTTGCAATGCTTGCAAGGCTTAAGTGATGTGCATTACAGAGAGGGCCCAGAGATACCTCTCCGACATTCGGAGTGACAAATCCTAATCTCGAAATACGCCAACCCAACAAGTACCTTTGGAGACACCTGTAGAGCACCTTTATAATCACCCAGTTACGTTGTGACGTTTGGTAGCACACAAAGTGTTCCTCCAGTAAACGGGAGTTGCATAATCTCATAGTCATAGGAACATGTATAAGTCATGAAGAAAGCAATAGCAACATACTAAACGATCGGGTGCTAAGCTAACGGAATGGGTCATGTCAATCAGATCATTCAACTAATGATGTGATCCCGTTAATCAAATAACAACTCTTTGTCCATGGTTAGGAAACATAACCATCTTTGATTAACAAGCTAGTCAAGTAGAGGCATACTAGTGACACTCTGTTTGTCTATATATTCACACATGTATTATGTTTACGGTTAATACAATTCTAGCATGAATAATAAACATTTATCATGATATAAGGAAATAGATAATAACTTTATTATTGCCTCTAGGGCATATTTCCTTCAGTCTCCCACTTGCACTAGAGTCAATAATCTAGATTACACAGTAATGATTCTAACACCCATGGAGTCTTGGTGCTGATCATGTTTTGCTCGTGGAAGAGGCTTAGTCAACGGGTCTGCTACATTCAGATCCGTATGTATCTTGCAAATCTCTATGTCTCCCACCTGGACTAGATCCCGGATGGAATTGAAGCGTCTCTTGATGTGCTTGGTTCTCTTGTGAAATCTGGATTCCTTCGCTAAGGCAATCGCTCCAGTATTGTCACAAAAGATTTTCATTGGACCCGATGCACTAGGTATGACACCTAGATCGGATATGAACTCCTTCATCCAGACTCCTTCATTAGCTGCTTCCGAAGCAGCTATGTATTCCGCTTCACACGTAGATCCCGCCATGATGCTTTGTTTTGAACTACACCAATTGACAGCTCCACCGTTTAATGTAAACACGTATCCGGTTTGCGATTTAGAATCGTCCGGATCAGTGTCAAAGCTTGCATCAACATAACCATTTACAATGAGCTCTTTGTCACCTCCATATACGAGAAACATATCCTTAGTCCTTTTCAGGTACTTCAGGATGTTCTTGACCGCTGTCCAGTGATCCACTCCTGGATTACTTTGGTACCTCCCTGCTAAACTTATAGCAAGGCACACATCAGGTCTGGTACACAGCATTGCATACATGATAGAGCCTATGGCTGAAGCATAGGGAACATCTTTCATTTTCTCTCTATCTTCTGCAGTGGTCGGGCATTGAGTCTTACTCAACTTCACACCTTGCAATACAGGCAAGAACCCTTTCTTTGCTTGATCCATTTTGAACTTCTTCAAAACTTTGTCAAGGTATGTTCTTTGTGAAAGTCCAATTAAGCGTTTTGATCTATCTCTATAGATCTTAATGCCCAATATGTAAGCAGCTTCACCGAGGTCTTTCATTGAAAAACTTTTATTCAAGTATCCCCTTATGCTATCCAGAAATTCTATATCATTTCCAATCAATAATATGTCATCCGCATATAATATTAGAAATGCTACAGAGCTCCCACTCACTTTCTTGTAAATACAGGCTTCTCCAAAAGTCTGTATAAACCCAAATGCTTTGATCACACTATCAAAGCGTTTATTCCAACTCCGAGAGGCTTGCACCAGTCCATAAATGGATCGCTGGAGCTTGCACACTTTGTTAGCTCTCTTTGGATCGATAAAACCTTCTGGTTGCATCATATACAACTCTTCCTCCAGAAACCCATTCAGGAATGCAGTTTTTACATCCATTTGCCAAATTTCATAATCATAAAATGCGGCAATTGCTAACATGATTCGGACAGACTTAAGCATCGCTACGGGTGAGAAGGTCTCATCGTAGTCAATCCCTTGAACTTGTCGAAAACCTTTTGCAACAAGTCGAGCTTTGTAGACAGTAACATTACCGTCAGTGTCAGTCTTCTTCTTGAAGATCCATTTATTCTCAATTGCTTGCCGACCATCGGGCAAGTCAACCAAAGTCCATACTTTGTTCTCATGCATGGATCCCATCTCAGATTTCATGGCTTCAAGCCATTTTGTAGAATCTGGGCTCACCATCGCTTCTTCATAGTTCGTAGGTTCATCATGATCTAGTAGCATGACTTTCAGAATAGGATTACCGTACCACTCTGGTGCGGATCTTACTCTGTTTGACCTACGAGGTTCTGTAGCAACTTGATCTGAAGTTCATTGATCATCTTCATCAACTTCCTCACTAGTTGGTTTTGACGTCACAGAAACCGGTTCCTGTGATGTACTATTTTCCAACAAGGGAGCAGGTATAGTTACCTCATCAAGTTCTACTTTCCTCCCACTCACTTCTTTCGAGAGAAACTCCTTCTCTAGAAAGGATCCATTCTTAGCAACGAATGTCTTGCCTTCGGATCTGTGATAGAAGGTGTACCCAACTGTCTCCTTCGGGTATCCTATGAAGACACATTTCTTCGATTTGGGTTCGAGCTTATCAGGTTGAAGCTTTTTCACATAAGCATCACAGCCCCAAACTTTAAGAAACGACAACTTTGGTTGCTTGCCAAACCATAGTTCATAAGGTGTCGTCTCAACGGATTTTGATGGTGCCCTATTTAATGTGAATGTGGCCGTCTCTAAAGCATAATCCCAAAACGATAGCGGTAAATCTGTAAGAGACATCATAGATCGCACCATATCAAGTAAAGTACGATTACGATGTTCGGACACACCATTACGCTGTGGTGTTCCGGGTGGCGTGAGTTGCGAAACTATTCCGCATTGTTTCAAGTGTAGACCAAACTCGTAACTCAAATATTCTCCTCCACGATCAGATCGTAGAAACTTTATTTTCTTATTACGATGATTTTCAACTTCACTCTGAAATTCTTTGAACTTTTCAAATGTTTCAGACTTATGCTTCATTAAGTAGATATACCCATATCTGCTTAAATCATCTGTGAAGGTGAGAAAATAACGATATCCACCACGAGCCTCAACATTCATCGGACCACATACATCTGTATGTATGATTTCCAAAAAATCTGTTGCTCTCTCCATAGTACCGGAGAACGGTGTTTTTGTCATCTTGCCCATGAGGCACGGTTCGCAAGTACCAAGTGATTCATAATCAAGTGGTTCCAAAATTCCATCAGTATGGAGTTTCTTCATGCGCTTTACACCGATATGACCTAAACGGCAGTGCCACAAATAAGTTGCACTATCATTATCAACTCTGCATCTTTTGGCTTCAACATTATGAATATGTGTATCACTACTATCGAGATTCATCAAAAATAGACCACTCTTCAAGGGTGCATGACCATAAAAGATATTACTCATATAAATAGAACAACCATTATTCTCTGATTTAAATGAATAAACGTCTCGCATCAAACAAGATCCAGATATAATGTTCATGCTCAACGCTGGCACCAAATAACAATTATTTAGGTCTAATACTAATCCCGAAGGTAGATGTAGAGGTAGCGTGCCGACCGCGATCACATCGACTTTGGAACCATTTCCCACGCGCATCGTCACCTCGTCCTTTGCTAGTGTTCGCTTAATCCGTAGTCCCTGTTTCGAGTTGCAAATATTAGCAACAGAACCAGTATCAAATACCCAGGTGCTACTGCGAGCTCTAGTAAGGTACACATCAATAACATGTATGTCACATATACCTTTGTTCACCTTGCCATCCTTCTTATCCGCCAAATACTTGGGGTTGTTCCACTTCCAGTGACCAGTCTGCTTGCAGTAGAAGCACTCAGTTTCAGGCTTAGGTCCAGACTTGGGTTTCTTCTCTTGAGCAGCAACTTGCTTGCTGTTCTTCTTGAAGTTCCCCTTCTTCTTCCCTTTGCCCTTTTTCTTGAAACTAGTGGTCTTGTTGACCATCAACACTTGATGCTCCTTCTTGATTTCTACCTCTGCAGCCTTTAGCATTGCGAAGAGCTCGGGAATTGTCTTATCCATCCCTTGCATATTATAGTTCATCACGAAGCTCCTGTAGCTTGGTGGAAGTGATTGGAGAATTCTGTCAATGACGCTATCATCCGGAAGAGTAACTCCCAGTTGAATCAAGTGATTACAATACCCAAACATCTTGACTATATGCTCACTGACAGAACTATTCTCCTCCATCTTGCAGCTATAGAACTTATTGGAGACTTCATATCTCTCAATCCGGGCATTCTTCTGGAATATTAACTTCAACTCCTGGAACATCTCATATGCTCCATGACGTTCAAAACGTCGTTGAAGTCCCGGTTCTAAGCCGTAAAGCATGGCACATTGAACTATCGAGTAGTCATCGGCTTTGCTCTGCCAGACGTTCTTAACATCGTCAGTTGCATCAGCAGCAGGACTGGCACCTAGCGGTGCTTCAAGACGTAACTTTTCTGTGCAGCAATGAGGATAATCCTCAAGTTACGGACCCAGTCCGCGTAGTTGCTACCATCATCTTTCAACTTTGCTTTCTCAAGGAACACATTAAAATTCAACGGAACAACAACACGGGCCATCTATCTACAATCAACATAGACAAGCAAGATACTATCAGGTACTAAGTTCATGATAAATTTAAGTTCAATTAATCATATTACTTAAGAACTCCCACTTAGATAGACATCCCTCTAATCCTCTAAGTGATCACGTAATCCAAATTCAACTAAACCATAACCGATCATCACGTGAAATGGATTAGTTTTCAATGGTGAACATCTTATGTTGATCATATCTACTATATGATTCACGCTCGGTGTCGGTGTCAAAACCGGCGGATCTCGGGTAGGGGGTCCCGAACTGTGTGTCTAGGCGGATGGTAACAGGAGACAAGGGACACGATGTTTTTTACCCAGGTTCGGGCCCTCTCGATGGAGGTAAAACCCTACTCCTGCTTGATTGATATTGATGATATGGGTAGTACAAGAGTAGATCTACCACGAGATCAAGGAGGCTAAACCCTAGAAGCTAGCCTATGGTATGATTGTATGTTGTGTATGTTGTCCTACGGACTAAAGCCCTCCGGTTTATATAGATACCGGAGAGGGCTAAGGTTACACAGAGTTGGTTACAATGGTAGGAGATCTACATATCCGTATCGCCAAGCTTGCCTTCCACGCCAAGGAAAGTCCCATCCGGACACGGGGCGGAGTCTTCAATCTTGTATCTTCGTAGTCTTGATAGTCCGGCGGACATTGATAGTCCGGCTGTCCGGACACCCCCTAGTCCAGGACTCCCTCAGTAGCCCCCGAACTAGGCTTCAATGACGATAAGTCCAGCGTATTTTTAATCTTCGGGGTTGCAAGGCGGGTTCTCCCTTCAAATTCAATGTACCTGCCGAACAGTGTCCGGCTTCATCTTGAATACTGTGCTCCTCGGCTTCTACGCCAAATAATGGCCCTCTTCCACGCGTCGCACGACTGCGAAAAGCCAGGGTGTTTTTTGCATTTCACCCCCAATTGCACGAGTTGACCGCCTACAAAAGAGGCAAGAATCCAGATCCAAACCACACCATCTTCCTCCCGCGAATACTCCATCGAAGCGCCTTTGACCTAGAAGTCCATTCCACCATGGATCGTCAACGCGGCTCTTCTTCACGCGCTCCCAGCCCACCGCCGGGGAATTGGAGGAGGTGCTCTATTTCGCACAACGAGCTCGAGAAGCTCCAAACGGGGGGATTTCTCCCTCCGGCCATTTTGATCCCAGTCCGGGCCGGACTGGTTACTTATCAAGGTGGGAGATAGGCGGAGGACACTCCAAGCCCCAATAAGGGGGAGCGAGTATGTTTTGTCCCTTATCTGACGAGGGGACTCGGATTTCCAATACATCCGTTCCTCCGCGGGCTCCTGAAGTTCTACGGACTCCAGCTTCACCACCTTACGCCCGCCTCTGTGCTGCATATCACGGGCTACGTAGCTCTTTGCGAGCTATTCCTGGGCATTGAGCCCCATTTCGCATTGTGGAAGAGGCTGTTTTGCCTCGTACCCCGTTCTTACGAGGGGTCCATATATCAAGTGGGCGGCGCCGAAATATGGCGCATCGCCGGGACCGGATACCTATTCGGCACTCCCAAGAGGGCGTCCGAAGACTGGCCCTCGGAATGGTTTTACATAGAAGACGCTCCGCTGCCAGACCGAGTCCGGATCGGCCTCCCGGAGTTTAGTGCTGCTCCCTTGAAGAAACGCCTCAGCTGGCGCCCGTGGAGCCCCCGATTGGAGGAAAACAAGAGCGTCCATTACTTGATGGGCCGGATAAGATTAATGGCTCATTCTGGCCTGACCATGATCGAAGTCATGGCGACATGCATCAAGCAAGGGGTACAACCACTGCAATACAGAGGCCACCCCATGTGGGATTTTAACGGGGAAGACGATGCTTCCCGGCATGGCCGCAAAGGGCCGGATTCGACCGAGGATCTGGTGAAGATCCTGTCCAGTCTATACAAGGGGGAGAAGGAGGATTTCCTTCGAACGAACCCTTTAAATGGGTTTTCCATGATCAACCCCAGAGGATGGGTAAGTGAACACCTTGAAGGGCCCAGCCCATGCTTTCGAAGTTTAAGCTTCTTACATTATGTCTTCGGCGCAGGGTCTACGCCGAATTATTGAGGACATGGTAAGTCCTGCTCCGCAACCCGAGGCTCCAGAAGGATCCCTGGGTCCGGCCTCCGAAGAGGACCCGGATATCGAGGTGGAGCTGATCGACGGGGTGTATCACCAGCTCAGCATAGACAATGCTTTGGTCGCCATTACGGCGGACTACCCCGGACTAAGTCCGGCTTCCCAGGTGACTGCGACCAAAGTCCGGACACCATTATCTCATCCCTGCCCATTTCTGACCTTCGTGAACGATGGTATTTTGCAGGAAGCGCCTTTACGGCAGGAAGCCGAGCCCACGGCGGCCGACCAACAGAGGTCAGTCCGAACCAGCGGGCGGAAAAGGAGCGCAGTGCGGATGGAAACGTCGCCGCAAAGGTATAGCTCATATTTGAGTTTTTAGAGCAACGTTCCGAGGAAACGTCTAAGTGCCCATGATTTCTGTAGGAGAAAAAGCGCTCGCCGGACTGCGAGCGCAGGAATTGCCAATCCGACCAACACCGGCCAGGCCCCAGCGCCCGGCCTGGAGGGGGAGGCAAGCGCAAGACGCGAGCCGGATCCTTCTCCAACGAAGGATACCGACAGACTGTCCGCCACCAAGTCTGAGGTGGAGAGCGCCATGAACCATAGGCGCCGCCGGACAGTATTTCAAGAAGCGTGCTTTTCCCCTGAGGCATTGGACGCCTTTAACGCAGGGGACGCGCATCTCTGTGCTGCTCAAAATGGTTTTACCAGAGCCACGGAGCAGTATGTAAAAGACATACGGGTAAGGAAATTTTAATGGTTGTATATACCAGTAGCCCCCGAGACTTAAATTAGTTATGCTAACTGATTTAAGGATCATTGTAAATTTCAGGCACTTAACGAGAAGAACGCCCAACTGTCTCGGGAGCTGCAAGATTGCAAGGCCCAACTTGAGGCCGCACTTGCTGCCGCAGGAGGAGACGGAAAGACCCCTCCTGGTAACACATTTTTATTAATAAATATAAGCGCTGTGCGGCGTGCGCGCGAGTCTAATAATGACATTTGCAGGTACCGCCGGACAAGATCTGGACAGGCAAGCATTGCTACGCCAGCTAAAGGCCGGCGAGAGTGTGCTGAATAGAGTTCAGCAGGAAAGGAACAAGCTCCAAGATGCCAACGCCAAGCTCGGAGAAGAGCTGAAAGGCATACGGGCCGAGCTGTCTGGCTCCGTTAAGGAGAATCAGCGGCTTCGTCGCAGCATTTATAGTAAGTGCTTGAGCGAACTCTTTTGAAAAGAAGAGTCCGGCGAGGAAGCGTTTTGACATGATATGTCTTGTAGGTATACTCACGGGTCGTCCTGCAGAGGAGATGCCCATATCAATGGGTGATCAACTTCCCGAACTGTTGCAACTACTCGAACGAGTTCGGCAGGCAATGAGCGGCGTCGTTCAGGCCTTATGGCCAACCCTCACCCTACCCGAGGGCCTCGGGGAGCTTGCGGAGAAGCTGCAGGGAGTACGGCAGCGCTTCCGTTTGTGGAAGATTTCGGCTTGCCGTCAAGGTGCGAGGGAGGCTTGGGCCATGGTGAAGACGCGGTACAAGAAGGCAGATCCCAACCACATGGCCGAAGTTGGACCGGTGGGGCCCGACGGGAAGGAGATCCCTGTGAGTTTAGTGTATAGCCAAGTAGAGTTGGCTGCTAGATTTTCCCAACAGGACTGTAAATTAGACAGCCTGTTAGACGGGATTGAGGAGGAATACAATCAATAAATTTGACAATGTATGTTATCCTTTAAAGTGACATGTGAAATGCCTTCTAGCCGGATTGTAGATCGTTTGTCTTTGCCGACCTTTTCGCTTCGACCTCGGGACCCTAGAGTCCGGAGTGTGTCCGAATACCTTTTTGGTTAAGAAACAATCGTGGTATGCATGGAGATCAGGCGTAGGGGTCATTAGTGCTTTATCAGACAAGTGCCCAACTAGTTATGTTATATTACATGGTTAGTAAGAAACATCTTCCAGGGAGAATAGTTCCGTTAAGGGTTCCTTTCGCTGGGAGGCATGCCCTAAAGTGCATGTCCGGACTACAAAGAAAGCAGTAAAACATCTGGGGGCAGATAGATAAATAGGTAAAAAGTCATCTTTTAAGTCACCGACCGAATATTCCCTTAAGAACGCTAGCTTTCGGCTTCACCCAGTCTGAGGTACACATCCGGCTGACCCGGCAGTAACAATCGCAGAGGTGCTCCCTTTACCTCCTAGCCGAACAATCGGGAACGTAGGATAAGCACAGGAGCCAGGCAACCCAGCTTGGCCAAAACTTAAGTCATATCGATGCATATAATGGCGAATAAAAGGTACATGTGGAAGCTTGACACATGTGATGGGTATAAAACCCGTATAATTAGGCTTCTGTAAAAGAAGCCCCCAGGAATAATGAGTGCGGATAGCACATCATGCGTATAAGTGAGCTTCTATAAAAGAAGCCCCCAGGAATAATGAGTGCGGATATCACATCATGCGTATGCAAAGAATGCAAAAAATAGGCCCGGAAGGGTTTTTTTTTAAATAAAAAAGGATAAAAAGAGAAACAAAAGACAACCGAAGTGTAAAAGTTTGGACGGGGGAAGGGGATGAACTCTTAGTCCGGTGCTAGGCATAGAATCGTCGGAGGCGGGCTGCGTTCCATGGGTTCGGCTCGAGTTGGTTATCCGACGCATTTCGTAGACGGTACGCTCCGCCGGTCAGTACTTGATCGATGATGAAGGGACCCTCCCATTTGGGCTTGAGCTTGTCCTTTTTCTTGTCCGGCAGGCGTAGAGCTAGTTCACCAATGTTGTAAGTCTTGGCCCGTACTTCTCTGCTTTGATATCTTCGGGCATGCCGCTGATAGAGTGCGGAACGAGCCTTTGCGACGTCGCGTTCTTCCTCCAATGTGTCCAAGCTGTCCTGCCGATCAAGCTCGGCTTCTCTTTCCTCATACATGCGCACTCGAGGTGAGTCATGAATAATGTCACAGGGCAAGACTGCCTCTGCGTCGTATACCATAAAAAATGGTGTGAATCCGGTAGTACGGTTAGGCGTTGTCCGCAGCCCCCAGAGTACGGAGTCGAGCTCCTCGACCCATTGTGTGTCGGATTTGGTGAGTGACCTCACTAGTCTGGGTTTAATGCCGCTCATTATTAGACCATTTGCTCTTACCACTTGACCGTTGGTTTGAGGGTGATAGACTGACGCATAGTCGAGCTTGATGCCCATATTTTTTCACCATGACTTGACCTCGTCGGCTATGAAGTTCGTGCCGTTGTCGGTGATGATGCTGTGGGGGACTCCGTAACGGTGTACCACCCCTGATATAAAGTCTATCACTGGTCCGGACTCTGCCGTTTTGACCGGTTTGGCCTCTATCCATTTGGTGAATTTATCCACCATGACCAATAGGTACTTTTTCTTGTGGGTTCCCCCTTTAAGGGGTCCAACCATGTCAAGCCCCCAGACCGCGAACGGCCAGGTAATGGGTATGGTTTTGAGGGCGGTGGGTGGCATATGGCTCTGATTAGCAAAGAGCTGACAACCAATGCATCGCTGGACCAAGTCCTGTGCGTCTGCCCGAGCCGTCGGCCAATAAAATCCTGTACGGAATGCCTTTCCTACAAGGGCCCGGGCTGCTGCGTGGTGTCCACTGCTGAACGAGGCCACCTGGAATGTGACTTCTTCGGATCTGTAATTGTCCGGAGAGCCGAACACCACATCGAGTGTGATTTTTCCTGTGCAGCGCGCTTCCCGGCTAGGGATTATTCCTCTAAAGGTTGTGCTGCTTCGCTCAATATGGCTCCGATCGATTTCCATTTTTCGCAGAGTTTCCTCGTAAATGAGTTTTAGTCCGCTGCCGCCATCCATGAGGACTTTTGTCAGTCGAAAGCCGTCCACTATGGGACTAAGTACCAGTGCGGCTGGGGCTCTGGCTGTTCGGAATATGGGCTCGTCGCTGCCATTGAAGGTAATGGCTGTGTCGCTCCATGGATTTGCTGTTGCTACCTGGTAGACCTCGGCGAGTTCGCGGATTGATCGTTTTCGCATATTATTTGATGCGAAAGTCTCGAAGACTGTTGATACCGTGCTAGTATTGTTGGAGTGGTTTCCCGGAGCTAGAAGCTCTTCGCCACTTTTGGCCACCTGCCGTAATATCCAACATGCTCGAAGGCTATGTGTTGGGACGGCTCCCTCTGTATTATGAAGCTTACAGGGTCCATTGAGCCATCCCTCCAGTACGGTTCCGTTTCCCTGACTGGGTTTTTGTTTTTTCGTTTTTGCATCTGGGGCCTGAACGTAAGGCGCCCTTTTACTGCGGACTGGGTTTGGGGCTGGATTATCCCAAAATTGATTTTCGGTTTTTCGGAAACTCTCCATCGCATAGTACTTTCGTACTATGGACGCCAGATCGGTAAAGCGCGTAATTTTGCAACGATCAATGGCGTTTAGTATTCCCTTGTCCGTGCAGTTATTGCGGAAGATTGATATTGCGTTTTCCTTTCGGCAGTCCTTTATCTTGTCCATAACCAGGAGGAATCTGGCCCAGTAGTGATGTACTGTTTCTGTAGGCTCTTGCCGTATTAGAGATAGATCGCATATGTCTGGGCGGGTGGGTGGAATAAAATACGGATCCCTGCCCATCTTGAGGCTCAAAGGCCAAGGGGTTTCCGAATTCGGAAGTGTGTTTCGCTGGGGACAATCCAGCTATTCCGGGGCGATGCATGATTTTAAGTTCGATGCTCGATCGAAGTCCGTCCCTCCGCGGGAATCCGGCGTGGAGGGTTCGGGAATCTGGACATGAATTGTTTTCAACACCGGCGAAGAGTTGCCGTATTGCTCTTCCACCACTGCGACGTGGTGGGTGGCCTGGGGAGAGTTAATCTCTCTCGGATCTGTTTTAAGCCCAATCTGGTTGTAGTCCGTAGCGACTCCCAGGGCGGCGATGCGATCCAAGAGCTCGTTGACAAACGAGAGCTCCATTGGATCTAACTGTTCGGCAGCTTTAGGGCTAACGCGAAGATTGCTTTCGACGACTTGAGAAGTCATTGTCGAAGCGGCGGCCGGACAGGCGGTCATGAGAAAACCACCAAGCCGGATAGTTTGGCCGGCGGCCAAGGCCCCTCCGGCGCAAACACCGTCTTTGAAGATGGGCGGAGGCATCCGCTCTATCGGTGATGACACAGAGGAACTCTCAATGAAAGCACCAATGTCGGTCTCAAAACCGGCGGATCTCGGGTAGGGGGTCCCGAACTGTGCGTCTAGGCGGATGGTAACAGGAGACAAGGGACACGATGTTTTTTACCCAGGTTCGGGCCCTCTCGATGGAGATAAAACCCTACTCCTACTTGATTGATATTGATGATATGGGTAGTACAAGAGTAGATCTACCACGAGATCAAGGAGGCTAAACCCTAGAAGCTAGCCTATGGTATGATTGTATGTTGTGTATGTTGTCCTACGGACTAAAGCCCTCCGGTTTATATAGATACCGGAGAGGGCTAGGGTTACATAGAGTCGGTTACAATGGTAGGAGATCTACATATCCGTATCGCCAAGCTTTCCTTCCACGCCAAGGAAAGTCCCATCCGGACACGGGGCGGAGTCTTCAATCTTGTATCTTCGTAGTCTTGATAGTCCGGCGGACATTGATAGTCCGGCTGTCCGGACACCCCTAGTCCAGGACTCCCTCACTCGGCCTTTCGGTCTCCGTGTTCCGAGGCCATATCTGCATATGCTAGGCTCGTCAAGTTTAACCCGAGTATTCTGCGTGTGCAAAACTGGCTTGCACCCGTTGTAGATGGACGTAGAGATTATCACACCCGATCATCACGTGGTGTCTGGGCACGACGAACTTTGGCAATGGTGCATACTCAGCGAGAACACTTCTTGATAATTAGTGAGAGATCATCTTAGAATGCTACCGTCAATCAAAGCAAGATAAGATGCATAAAAGATAAACATCACATGCAATCAATATAAGTGATATGATATGGCCATCATCTTGTGCTTGTGATCTCCATCTTCGAAGCACCGTCATGATCACCATCGTCACCGGCGTGACACCTTGATCTCCATCGTAGCATCGTTGTCGTCTCGCCAATCTTATGCTTCTACGACTATCGCTACCGCTTAGTGATAAAGTAAAGCATTACAGGGCGATTGCATTGCATACAATAAAGCGACAACCATATGGCTCCTGCCAGTTGCCGATAACTCGGTTACAAAACCTGATCATCTCATACAATAAAATCTAGCATCATGTCTGGACCATATCACATCACAACATGCCCTACAAAAACAAGTTAGACGTCCTCTACTTTGTTGTTGCAAGTTTTACGTGGCTGCTACGGGCTTAAGCAAGAACCAATCTCACCTACGCATCAAAACCACAGCGATAGTTTGTCAAGTTGGTGCTGTTTTAACCTTCGCAAGGACCGGGCGTAGCCACACTCGGTTCAACTAAAGTTGGAGAAACTGACACCCGCCAGCCACCTGTGTGCAAAGGACGGTGGTAGAACCAGTCTCGCGTAAGCGTACGCGTAATGTCGGTCCAGGCCGCTTCATCAAACAATACCGCCGAACCAAAGTATGACATGCTGGTAAGCAGTATGACTTATATCGCCCACAACTCACTTGTGTTCTACTCGTGCATATAACATCAAACCATAAAACCTAGGCTCGGATGCCACTGTTGGGGAACGTAGTAATTTCAAAAAATTTCCTACGCACACGCAAGATCATGGTGATGCATAGCAACGAGAGGGAGAGTGCTGTCTACGTACCCTCGTAGACCGAAGCGGAAGCGTTGACGCAACGTAGAGGAAGTAGTCGTACGTCTTCCCGATCCAACCGATCCAAGCACCGTTACTCCGGCACCTCCGAGTTCTTGACACACGTACAGCTCGATGATGCACCCCGGGCTCCGATCCAGCAAAGCTTCGGCGAGGAGTTCCGTCAGCACGACGGCGTGGTGACGATCTTGATGTTCAACCGTCGCAGGGCTTCGCCTAAGCACCGCTACAATATGATCAAGGTGTAATATCGTGGAGGGGGGCACCGCACACGGCTAAGGAACGATCACGAAGATCAACTTGTGTGTCCTAGGGTGCCCCCCTGCCCCCGTATATAAAGGAGCCAAGGGGAGGGGGCGGCCGGCCAAGGAGGGGCGCGCCAGGGGGGAGTCCTACTCTCACCGGGAGTAGGACTCCCTTTCTTTCCTAGTTGGAGAAGGAGAAGGGGGGAAAGAGGAGGAAGAGGGGAAGGAAAGGGGGGGGCGCCGCCCCCCTTCCCTTGTCCTATTCGGACTAGGAAGGAGAGGGGCGCGCGGCCACGTCCTGCCTCCTTCTCTCTTCTCCCTCAAGGCCCATGTAGGCCCAATAACCCCCTGGGGGGTTCCGGTAACCCTCCAGTACTCCGGTAAAATGCCGATTTCTCCCGGAACGATTCCGATGTCCAAATATAGGCTTCCAATATATCAATCTTTATGTCTTGACCATTTCGAGACTCCTCGTCATGTCCGTGATCACATCCGGAACTCCGAACAACCTTCGGTACATCAAAATACATAAACTCATAAAGAAACTGTCATCGTAACTTTAAGCGTGCGGACCCTACGGTTTGAGAACAATGTAGACATGACCGAGACACGTCTCCTGTCAATAACCAATAGCGGGACCTGAATGCCCATATTCGTTCCTACATATTCTACGAAGATCTTTATCGGTCAGACCGCATAACAACATACGTTGTTCCCTTTGTCATCGGTATGTTACTTGCCCGAGATTCGATCGTCGGTATCCAATACCTAGTTCAATCTCGTTACCGGCAAGTCTCTTTACTCGTTCCGTAATACATCATCTTGCAACTAACTCATTAGTTGCAATGCTTGCAAGGCTTAAGTGATGTGCATTACCGAGAGGGCCCAGAGATACCTCTCCGACATTCGGAGTGACAAATCCTTATCACGAAATATGCCAACCCAACAAGTACCTTTGGAGACACCTGTAGAGCACCTTTATAATCACCCAGTTACGTTGTGACGTTTGGTAGCACACAAAGTGTTCCTCCGGTAAACGGGAGTTGCATAATCTCATAGTCATAGGAACATGTATAAGTCATGAAGAAAGCAATAACAACATACTAAACGATCGGGTGCTAAGCTAACGGAATGGGTCATGTCAATCAGATCATTCAACTAATGATGTGATCCCGTTAATTAAATAACAACTCTTTGTCCATGGTTAGGAAACATAACCATCTTTGATTAACAAGCTAGTCAAGTAGAGGCATACTAGTGACACTCTGTTTGTCTATATATTCACACATGTATTATGTTTCCGGTTAATACAATTCTAGCATGAATAATAAACATTTATCATGATATAAGGAAATAAATAATAACTTTATTATTGCCTCTAGGGCATATTTCCTTCAATCCAGTGCAAGGAGCGCCAATCCAGTGAACTCCCCCACCAAAATTTTTGCCGTGCTCGAGGTCAAGTTCTTGCACACCTTTTTTGTAAGGAGAAAGCAGGTCATATTGAAAGTTGGTATTGCCTGAGCGATGGGTTTGATCAAGGTCTCTCTACCTGCACAAGCAAACAATCTTTCTGACCAGCCTTGCATCTTATCCCTCGCCTTGTCTACTATGTGGTCGAACGTACCACTGGTAATTCTTCCAACAGCAGTGAGTAGGCCAAGATATCTTTCTGAAAAAGCTTCTGAATGAACATTTAAGATCTGTTTCAGATTTCCTTTGAGAGCGGCTGTCGTGTTGGGACTAAAATAAATAGAACTTTTTGCTCTGTAGACACATTGGCCAGAAGCCTCTCCATAAATTCTGAGAATCTCGTTTAGCCGAGGTGCACTCTCAGTGCTCGCCTTGATGAAGATCAGACTGTCATCAGCGAATAACAGGTGACTCACCCACGACGCTCTGAAGCTAACTCGGATGCCACGATCAATGTAGTTCCCGTAGTACTTCAGCGGCGAAGAGAATCCTTCGGCACATAACCGGAAGAGGTATGGTGATATAGGGCAGCCCTGCCGAAGGCCTCTGGAGGGAGTAAATAAAGGCGGCAACTCCCCGTTAACTCAAACAGAGAATTGAACTAAGGTAACACATTGCATAATTAGTCTTACCAGATTGCTGTCAAAACCAAGTCTCAAGAGCATGGCTTCAAGAAAATGCCACTCGACACGATCATAAGCTTTCGTCATCTCCAGTTTGATGGCGCATGAGTAGTTTCTTCCTTTCTTCCGTCTTTTCATCGTATGAACACTTTCGTATGCCACTAGAACGTTGTTTGTGATCAAACGACCAGGACGAAAGCACTTTGTTCTTCACTGACAATCTCGTCCATGCATGGCCTCAGCTGATTGGTGATCGCCTTGACCACAATTTTGTAAAGGACTAGGCATAATGCAATGGTCCAATAATGACCCGCAAGTATACATGATAGTTGTAGCCTCTTTCGATAAGTAAGAGTGTCGAACCTAACGAGGAGCTAAAGGTAGAACAAATACTCCCTCAAGTCCTATCGGCCACTGATATGACTCTACGCACGCTTGACGTTCGCTTTACCTAGAACAAGTATGAAACTAGAAGTACTTTGTAGAAGTGATAGGATAGGTTTGCAAGATAATAAAGAATGCGTAAAAAAAATCTAGGGGATGTTTAGATAAGATGCAATAAAGTAAATATAGCGAGTGTGGAAAAGTGGTGGTAGGAGTTGTGAAATTGTCCCTAAGCAATTGACTATGTTACTAGACTGGTAATCACTATTGCAATTCTATTTGAGGGAGAGGCATAAGCTAACATATCATCCCTTACTTGAAATTCTATGCACTTATGATTGGAACTCTAGCAAGCATCCGCAACTACTAAAGATTCATTAAGGTAAAACCCAACCATAGCATTAAAGCATCAAGTCTCCTTTTATCCCATATGCAAACAACCTACTTACTCGGGTTTGTGTTTCAGTCACTCACGCAACCCACCATAAGCAAATCATAAACATATTGCAAACCCTACAACGGGAATCCCTCACGCTTGCGCCACACAGAGGGAACCATAGGACAGCACCAATAATAAAACATGCAACTCAAACCAATCATAGCAATTCATCAATCACCGATAGGACAATGAAAATCTACTCAGACATCATAGGATGGCAACACATCATTGGAAAATAATATGAAGCATAAAGCACCATGTTCAAGTAGAGGGTACAGCGGGTTGCGGGAGAGTGGACCGCTAGATATAGATGGGGGAAGGTGATGGAGATGTTGGTGAAGATGGCGGAGGTGTTGGTGAAGATCACGGTGATGATGATGGCCCCCGGCGGCGTTCCGGCGCCACCGGAAGCAAGGGGGAGAGAGCCCTCCTTCTTATTCTTCTTCCTTGACCTCCTCCCTAGATGGGAGAAGGGTTTCCCCTCTGGTCCTTGGCTCCCATGGCTTGGGAGGGGCGAGAGCCCCTCCGAGATTTGATCTATCTCTCTGTTTCTGCGTTCTCAGATTCTACCCCTTCACCGTTTCTTAAATATCCGGAGATCCGTAACTCCGATTGGGGTGAATCTCTCGCCCAGATCTTTCTCATAAAATTATCTTTCTTGCACCAAAAGAAGAGCGTCAACCACCTTACGGGTGGCCCACGAGAGCCCAGGCCGTGCCCAGCGGGGAGGGCGCGCCCCCCTGTCTCGTGGCCACCCCGGACATTGTTTCGCATTGATTTTACTTCCCAAAAATCATAAATATTCCAAAAAAAATCTCTGTCCGTTTTTATCCCGTTTGGACTCCGTTTGATATTGGGTTTCTGCGAAACAAAAAAACATGCAACAGACAGGAACTGGCACTGGGCACTGGATCAATATGTTAGTCCCAAAAATAATATAAAAAGTTGCCAAAAGTATATGAAAGTTGAATAATATTGGCATGGAACAATCAAAAATTATAGATATGACGGAGACGTATCAGCATCCCCAAGCTTAATTCCTGCTCGTCCTCGAGTAGGTAAATGATAAAAAAGATAATTTTTGATGTGGAATGCTACCTAGCATAATCTTGATCATATGTCTAATCATGGCATGAATATTAAGATACGAGTGATTCAAAGCAATAGTCTATCACTTGACATAAAAACAATAATACTTCGAGCGTACCAATAAAGCAATCATGTCTTTTCAAAACAACATGGCCAAAGAAAGTTATCCCTACAAAATCATATAGTCTGGCTGTTGCTCTATCTTCATCACACAAAGTATTTAATCATGCACAACCCCGATGACAAGCCAAGCAATTGTTTCATACTTTAATAATCTCAAACTTTTTCAACTTTCACGCAATACATGAGCGTGAGCCATGGATATAGCACTATAGGTGGAATAGAATATGATGGTGGGGGTTAAGTGGAGAAGACCAAAAAAGGAGAAAGTCTCACATCGACTAGGCGTATCAACGGGCTATGGGGATGCCCATCAATAGATATCAATGTGAGTGAGTAGCACTAGTAGAAAAAGGGTCAAACGTGAAGCACATTAGTGCCGGTTTGATATTGGCCCGGTACTAATGGTACCATTAGTGCCGGTTCGAACGGATTTGCATTAATGCCGGTTTGTGTTGAACCTTTAGTACCGGTTCGTGGCACGAACCGGTACTAAAGGGGTGGTGGCAGGCTGGCGTCAGGCCGGGGCCCCACGATCACCTTTAGTACCGGTTCGTGGCACGAACCGGTACTAAAGGTCTAATCTTTAGTACCGGTTCGTACCATGAACCGGTACTAAAGGGGTCTGACCTATAGTACCGGTTTGTGACACAAACCGGCACTATAGGGCAATTTTCAAACTCTACAATTTGGACATGTTTTGCAAAAAGTGTAGGGAAAATGTAAAACGGCTATAACTTTTGCATACGATGTCGGAAAAAAACGTATAATATATCAAAAAATTCAGCATGAAAATCCGCATCCGATGGAGACAGCCTACGGCCTATTTGGAATTATTTAGAATCCTCAAATTCCAAATGGAAAAAAAGATATGGTCAAATAATTTCAGTTTTTTTAGAAAATTTGGTTAAATCTGGTCAAACTACTTACTCAAGAAGTATTAATGTTACTACATAATTATTCAAGAATATTAGTGTTACTAAATAATTATTTCAATTTTTTGAATTTTGGTCAAATCTGGTCAAACTATGGTCATTGTGGTCAAACTATGGTCAAACTTATTCAAGAAATATTAGCGTTACTAAATAATTACTGTTTTTTAGAATAATAGTTTCAAACTCAAACGGTGAAATGTGTGACTTCATGCTCAAGCTAAACTCCTGAGGGTTAATAGGATTAACATCTTACTATTGTCAGGAAAACAACAAGTGCAGACTCGGAAACGAAGGAGAATAGAACCCGAAAGTTAAGCGTGCTCAGGCTAGAGTAGTGAGAGGGATGGGTGACCGGTTGGGAAGTTAGATGATTTGGAATGAGTGATCCACACTTGAGCAGTTAAGAGAGGTGATTAGAGACTAAATCATCAAATAATTCCGAAAAATTAAAAATCGAAAAAAAAATCCAAAATTTTCAAAAAAAATCAAAAAAAAACTTTAGTACCGGTTGATAACACCAACCGGTACTAAAGGTCCCCCATACCGGGGCGCGAGCTCACGCCACGTGGTGGCACTTTAGCGTCGGTTCGTGCCGAACCGGTACTAAAGGGGGGGGGGCTTTAGTGCCCACCCTTTAGTGCCGGTTATGGAACCGGCACTAAAGGCCCTTACAAACCGGCACTAAAGCTCCGTTTTCTACTAGTGTAGGGATTGCCATGCAACGGATGCACTAGAGCTATAAGTGTATGAAAGCTCAAACTGAAAACTGAGTTGGTGTGCATCCAATTTGCTTGCTCATGAAGACCTCGGGCATTTGAGAAAGCCCATCATCGGAATATACAAGCCAAGTTCTATAATGAAAATTCCCACTAGTATATGAAAGTGAAAGCATAGGAGACTCCTCTATGAAGAACATGGTGCTACTCTGAAGCACAAGTGTGGTAAAAGGATAATAACATTGCCCCTTCTCTCTTTTTCTCTCATTTTTTTATTTTCTTTTTTTTTCTTTTTACCTTTTTTCTCCTTTTTTTGGTGGGCTTCTTTGGCCTCTTTTATTATTATTATTTGGGCTTCTTTGGCCTCTTTTATTTTTCATAAAGTCTGGAGTCTCATCCCGACTTGTGGGGGAATCATAGTCTCCATCATCCTTTCCTCACTGGGGCAATGCTCTAATAATAATGATCATCACACTTTTATTTACTTACAACGCAATATCTAGAACAAAGATATGACTCTATATGAATGCCTCCGGCGGTGTACCGGGATGTGCAATGATCTAGCGTAGCAATGACATCAAAAAAACGGACAAGCCCTGAAAACATCATGCTAGCTATCTTACGATCATGCAAAGCAATATGACAATGAATGCTCAAGTCATGTATATGATGATGATGGAAGTTGCATGGCAATATATCTCGGAATGGCTATGGAAATGCCATAATAGGTAGGTATGGTGACTGTTTTTAGGAAGATATAAGGAGGCTTATGTGTGACAGAGCGTATCATATCACGGGGTTTGGATGCACCGACGAAGTTTGCACCAACTCTCGAGGTGAGAAAGGGCAATGCATAGTACCGAAGAGGCTAGCAATGATGGAAGGGTGAGAGTGCGTGTAATCCATGGACTCAATCATTAGTCATAAAGAACTCATATACTTATTGCAAAAATCTACAAGCCATTGAAACAAAGTACTACGCGCATGCTCCTAGGGGGATAGATTGGTAGGAAAAGACCATCGCTCGTCCCCGACCGCCACTCATAAGGAAGAAAATCAATAAATAAAATTGTGCTCCAACTTCATCACAAAGCGGTTCACCATACGTGCACGCTACGGGAATCACAAACCTCAACACAAGTATTTCTACTAATCCACAACCACCCACTAGCATGACTCTAATATCTGTTGGGCACGTAGCAATAATTCAAAATTTTCTACGCATCACCAAGATCAATCTATGGAGTAACTAGCAACAAGAGAGAGGGGAGTTCATTTTCATACCCTTGAAGATCACGATGCGGAAGCGTTGCAAGAACACGGTCGGTGGAGTTGTACTCGCGGTGATTCAAACCGCGGAAGATCCGATCTAATGCCGAACGGATGGTGACTCCGCGTTCAACACATGTACAGCCCAGGGACATCTCCTCCTTCTTGATCTAGAAAGGGGAGAGGAGAAGTTGAGGGAGAGCTCCGGCAGCACGACGGCATGGTGGTGGAGCTTGTAGTTCTCCGGCAGGGCTTCGCCAAGCACTACTGAGGAGGAGGTGGAGTTGGAGAGGGGGAGGGCTGCGCTAGGGGCAAGGGGTGTGGCTCCCATGCGCCTCCCCACTATATATAGGGGTGGAGGGGGCTGGTTTGTTGCCCTCCAAGTCCATTGGGGCGTTGGCAAAGGTGGGAGGAAAGAAATCCCATCATTTCCTTCCCCACCGATTGTTATCCCCCCTTTTTAGGGATCTTGATCTTATCCCTTCGGGATATGATCTTATTCCTTCTAAGGGGGATCTTGGTGCGCCTTGACCAGGGGTGTGGGGCCGTGACCCCACTACCCACGTTCATGTGGGTCCCCCCATGCAGGTGGGCCCCACTCCGGAACCTTCTAGAACCTTCCCGGTACAATACCGAAAAATCCCGAACATTTTCCGGTGGCCAAAATAGGACTTCCCATATATAAATCTTTACCTCCAGACCATTCTGGAACTCCTCGTGACGTCGGGATCTCATCCGGGACTCCGAACAACATTTGGTAACTGCACACTAATTCCCATAACAACTCTAGCGTCACCGAACCTTAAGTGTGTAGACCCTACGGGTTCGGGAATCATGCAGACATGACCGAGACAGCTCTCTGGCCAATAACCAACAGCGGGATATGGATACCCATGTTGGCTCTGACATGTTCCACGATGATCTCATCGGATGAACCACGATGTAGGGGATTCAATCAATCTCGTATACAATTCCCTTTGTCAATCGGTACGTTACTTGCCCGAGATTTGATCGTCGGTATCCCAATACCTCGTTCAATCTCGTTACCGGCAAGTCACTTTACTCGTTCCGTAATGCATGATCCCGCGACTAACTACTTAGTCACATTGAGATCATTATGATGATGCATTACTGAGTGGGCCCAGAGATACCTCTCCGTCATACGGAGTGATAAATCCCAGTCTCGATTCGTGCCAACCCAACAGACACTTTCGGAGATACCGGTAGTGTACCTTTATAGCCATCCAGTTACGTTGCGACGTTTGGCACACCCAAAGCATTCCTACGGTATCTGGGAGTTGCACAATCTCATGGTCTAAGGAAATGATACTTGACATTAGAAAAGCTCTTAGCAAACGAACTGTACGATCTTGTGCTATGCTTAGGATTGGGTCTTGTCCATCACATCATTCTCCTAATGATGTGTTCCCGTTATCAATGACATCCTATGTCCATGGTCAGGAAACCATAACCATCTATTGATCAACAAGCTAGTCAACTAGAGGCTCACTAGGGACATGTTGTGGTCTATGTATTCACACATGTATTACGGTTTCCAGTTAATACAATTATAGCATGAACAATAGACAATTATCATGAACAAGGAAATACAATAATAACCATTTTATTATTGCCTCTAGGGCATATTTCCAACAGTCTCCCACTTGCACTAGAGTCAATAATCTAGTTCACATCACTATGTGATTGTAATGAATCCAACACCCATGGGGTTTGATCATATCTCGCTTGTGAGAGAGGTTATTAGTCAACGGGTCTGAACCTTTCAGATCAGTGTGCTTTACAAATCTCTATGTCATCTTCTAGATGCAGCTACCACGCACTACTTGGCGCTATTCCAAATAACTACTCTACTATACGAATCCGGTTTACTACTCAGAGTCATCCGGATTAGTGTCAAAGTTTGCATCGACATAACCCTTTACGACGAACTCTTTTACCACCTCCATAATCGAGAAAATTCCTTAGTCCACGAGTTACTAAGGATAAGTTTGACCACTGTCATGTGATCCATTCCTAGATCACTCTTGTACCCCTTGATTGACTTCATGGCAAGGCACACTTCAGGTGCGGTACACAACATAGCATACTATAGAGCCTACGTCTAAAGCATAGGGGACAACCTTCATCGTTTCTCTCTCTTCTGTCGTGGTCAGATCTTGAGTCTTACTCAATGCCCACACCTTATAACATAGCCAAGAACTCCTTCTTTGCTGATTTGTTTGAACTCCTTCAAAATCTTGTCACGGTATGTATTCATTTGAAAGTACTATTAAGTGTTTTTGATCTATCCTTATAGATCTTGATGCTCAATGTTCAAGTAGCTTAATCCAGGTTTTCCATTCAAAAACACTTTTCAAATAACCCTATATGCTTTCCAGAAACTCTACATCATTTCTGATCAACAATATGTCAACAACATATACTCATCAGAAATTCTATAGTGCTCCCACTCACTTCTTTGGAAATACAAGTTTCTCATAAACTTTGTATAAACCCAAAATCTTTGATCATCTTATCAAAGCGTATATTCCAACTCCGAGATGCTTACTCCAGTCCTTAGAAGGATTGCTGGAGCTTTGCATACTTGTTAGCATCTTTCAGGATTGACAAAGCCTTCTGGTTGTATCACATACAACCTTTTCTCAAGAAAATCGCCGAGGAAACAATGTTTTGTCATCCTATCTGCAAGATTTCATAAATAATGCAATAACTTCTAATGTAATTCAAATAGACTCGTAGCATCGCTACGAGTGACAAAGTCTCATCGTAGTCAACTCCTTGAACTTGTCGGAAAACATCTTAACGACAAGTCGAGCTTTCTTAATGGTGATACTTACCATCATTGTCTGTCTTCCTTTTAAAATCCATCTGTACCCAACAGCCATACGACCATCAAGTAGTTCTTCCAAAGTCTATACTTTGTTTTCATACATGGATCCTCTCGGATTTTATGGCCTCGAGCCATTCGTCGGAATCCGGGCCCACCATCGCTTCTCCATAGCTCATAGGTTCATTATTGTCTAGCAACATGACCTCCAAGACAGGATTACGTACCACTCTGAAGTAGTACGTATCCTTGTCGACCTACGAGTTTTGGTAGTGACTTGATCTGAAGTTTCATGATCAATATCATTAGCTTCCACTTCAATTGGTGTAGGCACCACAGGAACAACTTCCTGTGCCCTGCTACACAATAGTATAAGTGACGGTTCAATAACCTCATCAAGTCTCCACCATCCTCCAACTCAATTCTTTCAAGAGAAACTTTTCCTCGAGAAAGGACCCGTTTCTAGAAATAATCACTTTTGTTTCCGAATCTGAAATAGGAGGTATACCCAACTGTTTTGGGTGTCCTATGAAGATGCATTTATCTGCTTTGGGTTCGAGCTAATCAGGCTAAAACCTTTTTCACATAAGCGTCGCAGCCCCAAACTTTTAAGAAACGACAGCTTAGGTTTATCTAAACCATAGTTCATACGGTGTCATCTCAACGGAACTACGTGGTGCCCTATTTAAAGTGAATGCGGTTCTCTCTAATGCCTAACCCATAAACGATAGTGGTAATTCGATAAGACACATCATGGTATGCACCATATCCAATAGGGTGCAGCTATGATGTTCGGACACACCATCACACTATGGTGTTCCAGGCGGTATTAGTCATGAAACAATTTCCACAATGTCTTAATTGTGTGCCAAACTCATAAATCAGATATTCATATCTGTGATCATATCATAGACATTTTATACTCTTGTCACGATGATATTTAACTTCACTCTGAAATTACTTGAACCTTTCAATAATTCAGACTTGTGTTTCATCAAGTAAATATACTTAGAATCTACTCAAATCATTTGTGAAGCAAGAGCATAATGATATTCACTGCGTGCCTCAGCACTCATTGGATTGCACACATCAAATGCACTACTTCCAACAAGTTGCTCTCTTGTTCCATCTCACTGAAAACGAGGCCTTTCAGTCATCTTTCCCATGTGGTATGATTTGCATGTCTCAAGTGATTCAAAATCAAGTGAGTCCAAACGATCCATCTGTATGGAGTTTCTTCATGCATATATACCAATGGACGTGGTTCGCATGTCTCAATCTTTTCAAAAATGAGTGACTCCAAAGATCCATCAACATCGAGCTTCTTCATGTGTTTTATACCAGTATGACTCAAATGGCAATGCCACAAGTATGTGGTACTATCATTACTATCTTATATCTTTTGGCATGAACATGTGTATCACTACGATCGAGATTCAATAAACCATTCATTTTAGGTGCAAGACCGTTGAAGGTATTATTCAAATAAACAGAGTAACCATTATTCTCCTTAAATGAATAACCGTATTGCGATAAACATAATTCAATCATGTCTATGCTCAACGCAAACACCAAATAACAATTATTTAGGTTTAACATCAATCTCGATGGTAGAGGGAGCATGCGATGCTTGATCACAGCAACCTTGGAAACACTTCCAACACACATCGTCATCTCACCTTTAGCTAGTCTCCGTTTATTCCGTAGCTCTTTTATTTTGAGTTACTAACACTTAGCAACCGAACCGGTATCTTAATACCCTGGTGCTACTAGGAGTACTAGTAAAGTACACATTGTATATCCAATATACTTCTGTCAACCTTGCCAGCCTTCTCATCTACCAAGTATCTAGGGTAGTTCTGCTTCAGTGACCGTTCCCTCATTACAGAAGCACTTAGTCTCGGGTTTGGGTTCAACCTTGGGTTTCTTCACTAGAGCAGCAACTGATTTGCCGTTTCATGAAGTATCCCTTCTTGCCCTTGCCCTTCTTGAAACTAGTGGTTTTACTAACCATCAACAATTGATGCTCCTACTCGATTTCTACTTTCGTGGTGTCAAACACCGCGAATTGCTCAAGGATCATCATGTCTATCCCTGATATGTTATAGTTCATCATGAAGCTCTAATAGCTTGGTGGCAGTGACTATGGAGAACCATCACTATCTCATCTGGAAGATTAACTCCCACTCGATTCAAGTGATTGTAGTACTCAGACAATTTGAGCACATGCTCAATGATTGAGCTTTTCTCCCTTAGTTTGCAGGTTAAGAAACTTGTCGGAGGTCCCATACCTCTTGACGTGGGCACAAGCCTGAAATCCTAATTTCAGCTCTTGGAACATCTCATATGTTCTGCGATGTTTCAAAAAAAATGTCTTCGGTGCCTCAATTCTAAACCGTTTAACATTACACACTGAACTATGACGTAGTCATGAAAACGTGTATGTTAGATGTTTGCAACATCCACAAACGACGCTCGAGGTTCAGCACACCGAGCGGTGCATTAAGGACATAAGCCTTCTATGTAGCAATGAGGACAATCCTCAGTATACAGACCCAGTCCGCATAATTGCTATTGGCAACTTTCAACTAAATTTTCTCTAGGAACATATCTAAAATAGTAGAACTAAAGCGCAAGCTACGACATAATTCGCAAGTCCTTTTGACTATGTTCATGATAATTAAGTTCATCTAATGAACTCCCACTCAGATAGACATCCCTCTAGTCATCTAAGTGATACATGATCCGAGTCAACTAGGCCGTGTCCAATCATCACGTGAGACGGACTAGTCATCATCGGTGAAAATCTTCATGTTGATCGCATCTGCTATACGACTCATGTTCGACCTTTCGGTCTCTTGTGTTCCGAGGCTATGTATGTACATGCTAGGCTCGTCAAGTCAACCTACGTGTTTTGCATGTATAAATCTGGCTTACACCCATTGTATGCGAACGTTAGAATCTATCACACTCGATCATCACGTGGTGCTTCGAAACAACGAACCTTCGCAACGGTGCACAGTTAGGGGGAACACTTTCTTGAAATTTTATGAGGGATCATCTTATTTGTGCTACCGTCGTTCTAAGCAAATAAGATGCAATAACATGATAAACATCTCATGCAATCAAATAGTGACATGATATGGCCAATATCATTTTGCTCCTTTTGATCTCCATCTTCGGGGCATCATGATCATCATCGTCGTCGGCATGACACCATGATCTCCATCATCATGATCTCCATCATCGTGTCTTCATGACCTTGTCTCGCCAACTATTATTTCTACTACTATGGCTAACGGTTTAGCAATAAAGTAAAGTAATTACATGGCGTTATTCAATGACACGCAGATCGTACAATAAATTAAGACAACTCCTATGGCTCCTGCCATTTGTCATACTCATCGACATGCAAGTCGTGATTCCTATTACAAGAACATGATCAATCTCGTACATCACATATATATCATTCATCACATCCTTTTGGCCATATCACATCACATGGCATATGCTGCAAAAACAAGTTAGACGTCCTCTAATTGTTGTTGCAAGTTTTTTTTTACGTGGCTGCTATAGGTTTCTAGCAAGAACATTTCTTACCTACGCCAAAACCACAACGTGATATGCCAATTGCTATTTACCCTTCATAAGGACCCTTTTCATCGAATCCGATCCGACTAAAGTGGGAGAGACTGGCACCCGCTAGCCACCTTATGCAACAAGTGCATGTCAGTCGGTGGAACCTGTCTCACGTAAGCGTACGTGTAAGGTCGGTCTAGGCCGCTTCATCCCACGATGCCGCCGAATCAAGATAAGACTAGTAGTGGCAAGTAAATTGACAAAATCGACGCCCACAACAACTTGTGTTCTACTCGTGCATAGAAACTACGCATAGACCTAGCTCATGATGCCACTGTTGGGCACGTAGCAATAATTCAAAATTTTCTACGCATCACTAAGATCAATCTATGAAGTAACTAGCAACAAGAGAGAGGGGAGTGCATCTTCATACCCTTGAAGATCGCGATGCGGAAGCATTGCAAGAACACGGTTGGTGGAGTCGTACTCGCGGCGATTCAAAACACGGAAGATCCGATCTAATGCCGAACGGACGGCGACTCCGCGTTCAACACACGTACAACCCAGGGACATCTCCTCCTTCTTGATCCAACAAGGGGAGAGGAGAAGTTGAGGGAGAGCTCCGGCAGCACGACGGCGTGGTGGTGGAGCTTGCAGTTCTCCGGCAGGGCTTCGCCAAGCACTACTGAGGAGGAGGTGGAGTTGGATAGGGGGAGGGCTGCGCCAGGGGCAAGAGGTGTAGCTGCCATGCGCCTCCCCACTATATATAGGGGTGGAGGGGGCTGGTTTCTTGCCCTCCAAGTCCATTGGGGCGTTGGCAAAGATGGGTGGAAAGAAATCCCATCATTTCCTTCCCCACCCATTGTTATCCCCCCTTTTTAGGGATCTTGATCTTATCCCTTCGGGATATGATCTTATTCCTTCTAAGGGGGATCTTGGTGCGCCTTGACCAGGGGTGTGGGGCCTTGACACCACTAACCACGTTCATGTGGGTCCCCCCATGCAGGTGGGCCCTGATACGTCTCCAACGTATCTATAATTTTTGATTGCTCCATGCTACTTTATCTACTGGTATGGACTATATTGCGCTTTATTTTCCACTTTTATATTACTTTTGGGACTAACCTATTAACCGGAGGCCTAGCCCAGAATTGCTGTTTTTGCCTTTTTCAGTATTTCGAAGAAACAGAATATCAAACGGAGTCCAAACGGAATGAAACCTTCGGGATCGTGATTTTCCAACCGAACGTGAACCAGGAGACTTGGACCCTACTCCAAGCAGTGCCCGAGGAGGTCACGAGGGTGGAGGATGCCCCCTGGGCGCGCCCCCTACCTCGTGGGCCCCTCGGAGCTCCACCGACGTACTCCTTCCTCCTATATATACCTATGTATCCCCGAACGATCAGAACAGGAGCCAAAAACCTAATTCCACCGCTGCAACCTTCTGTATCCACGAGATCCCATCTTGGGGCCTGTTCCGGAGCTCCGCCGGAGGGGGCATCCACCATGGAGGGCTTCTACATCATCACCACAGCCCCTCCGATGAAGTGTGAGTAGTTTACTTCAGACCTTCGGGTCCATAGCTAGCAGCTAGATGGATTCTTCTCTCTTTTTGGATCTCAATACAATGTTCTCCCCCTCTCTCGTGGAGATCTATTCGATGTAATCTTCTTTTTGCGGTGTGTTTGTTGAGATCGATGAATTGTGGGTTTATTATCTAGTATTATCTATGGAAAATATTTGATTCTTCTCTGAATTATTTTATGTATGATTGAGTTATCTTTGCAAGTCTCTTTGAATTATCCTTTTTGGTTTGGCCAACTAGATTGGTAGTTCTTGCAATGGGAGAAGTGCTTAGCTTTGGGTTCAATCTTGCGGTGTCCTTACCTAGTGACAGAAGGGGCACCAAGGCACGTATTGTATTGTTGCCATCGAGGATAACAAGATGGGGTTTTTATCATATTGCATGAATTTATCCCTCTACATCATGTCATCTAGCTTACGACGTTACTCTGTTTTTAACTTAATACTCTAGATGCATGCTGGATAGCGGTCGATGAGTGGAGTAATAGTAGTAGATGCAGAATCGTTTCGATCTACTTGTTTTGGACGTGATGCCTATATACATGATCATTGCCTAGATATACTCATAACTATGCTCAATGCTGGATAGCGTCACCGAACCTTAAGTGTGTAGACCCTATGGGTTCGGGAATCATGCAGACATGACCGAGACAGCTCTCTGGCCAATAACCAACAGCGGGATCTGGATACCCATGTTGGCTCTCACCTGTTCCACGATGATCTCATCGGATGAACCACGATGTCGGGGATTCAATCAATCCCGTATATAATTCCCTTTGTCAATCGGTACGTTACTTGCTCGAGATTCGATCGTCGGTATCCCAATACCTCGTTCAATATCGTTACCAGCAAGTCACTTTACTCATTCCATAATGCATGATCCTGCGACTAACTACTTAGTCACATTGAGCTCATTATGATGATGCATTACTGAGTGGGCCCAGAGATACCTCTCCGTCATACGGAGTGACAAATCCCAGTCTCGATTCGTGCCAACCCAACAGACACTTTCGGAGATACCTGTAGTGTACCTTTACACCCAGTTACGTTGTGACGTTTGGCACACCCAAAGCAGTCCTACGGTATCCGGGAGTTGCACAATCTCATGGTCTAAGGAAATGATACTTGACATTAGAAAAGCTCTTAGCAAACGAACTATACGATCTTGTGCTATGCTTAGGATTGGGTCTTGTCCATCACATCATTCTCCTAATGATGTGATCCCGTTATCAATGACATCCTATGGCCATGGTCAGGAAACCATAACCATCTATTGATCAACAAGCTAGTATACTAGAGGCTCACTAAGGACATGTTGTGGTCTATGTATTCACACATGTATTACGGTTTCCAGTTAATACAATTATAGCATGAACAATAGACAATTATCATGAACAAGGAAATACAATAATAACCATTTTATTATTGCCTCTAGGGCATATTTCCAACAATATCACCACCTTTATATCGCAAAACTATTGCAAGGAATCAAACATATCATATTCAGCGATCTACAAGTTTATGTAGGATTTTATGACTAACCATGTGAATGACCAATTCCTGTCATCTCTCTAAATAGATATAAGTGTAGCAAGAGAGTTTAATTCTTTCTACAAAAGGTATGCCCATGCTCTAACAATTAAAAGTGAAGCAAAAGAGCATTCTACAAATGGCGGTTTTCTAAGTGAAGAGAAACAGGCAATCTAGACTTCAAATGATATAAGTGAAGCACATGAAGCATTCTATAAAGCCATACTCAAAAGATTTAAGTGAAGTGCAATGAGCATTCTATAAATCAACCAAGGACTATCTCATACCATCATGGTGCATAAAATAAAAATGAAAACTAAATGCAAAAGACGCTCCAAGACTTGCACATATCGCACGAACGAAACAAATACGAAAACATACCGATACTTGTTGAAGAAAGAGGGGATGCCTTCCGGGGCATCCCCAAGCTTAGACGCTTGAGTCTCCTTGAATATTTACTTGGGGTGCCTCGGGCATCCCCAAGCTTGAGCTCTTGCCTCTCTTCCTTTTCCTCATATCGAGACCTCCTCGTTTAGACACTTCATCCACACAAAACTTCAACAGAAAACTCGGTAAGATCCGTTAGTATAATAAAGCAAATCACCACTCTAAGTACTGTTGCAAACCAATTCAGATTTTGTTTTTGCATTGTGTCTACTGTAGTATAACTTTTCCATGGCTTAATCCACTAATATAAATTGATAGATTCATCAAAACAAGCAAACTATGCATCAAAAACAGAATCTGTCAAAAACAGAACAGTCTGTAGCAATCTGAACATCCACCATACTTCTGGTACCCCAAAAATTCTACCAAAATTAGGAAAAATAAAAATGTTGTATATCAAGACAATGAAAAAGGAATCAAAACAAATTGACGTTCTAGTTAAAATTGTAAAATCGCGCACTACAGCCAAAGTTTCTGTCCTGCACCGTATAAAGCAACAAGCATTGTAAACATCCTAAAGGCAAACCTTGACACATTATTTTTATAAAACAATGGAATTGTACAAGGGGATAATTATTTTTGATGAAAAGTTTCTGTAATCAAGATTCACAAAGTTTCCGTGAGCATGAACAAAGTCCAAGGCTAGCTCCCACTTCAACAATGCATGTCTTTCTCACTTTCACTTTCCTTTTTGAAATTTTTTTAGGTTCCCCTCTTTTAAAAAAACTATATGAAAGCACTCAACAGAAATAAATGACTCTCTAAAACTTCCGGGTTGTCTCCCTGGCAGCGCTTTCTTTAAAGCCATTAAGCTAGGCATTTAGTGCTCAAGTAATGGATCCACCTGGATCCCAAGGCATATCAAAGCCAATTTTAATTAACAATGATTTCTAATTTAGTAGTGAGCACAAAGTAACATATATCATGCAACAACGAAGTCTAACTCTCTTCCTATGGATCGGCATGTCATAAAAAAACAATTCATGCACACCAAGTAAAGGCCAATGCATAGTATAAACAGTTTCTTGCAATTCTATCGTGTTGGAAACATAGAGAGGTGGAGATATAGTTCCCCTCTCATAATAATTGCAAGTAGGAGCAGCAAGCACATTTTTTTCGAAAAGGGGCGCTTTATTACTTAAAAGGTTTAAGTAACACCCGACCTCTGCATAACTGAGATGCACACAGCCAACAATATCCTCACGACAAGCGAAAAATAAAATAAAAAAGGAAGGCGAAATACAAAGAAAAAAGTATATTTGTATAGCGCCTAAACCGTCGGTGGCTCAATCCTAAGATCATGCTGCCACCCATGTTGGGTAAAAGTATCCCTCGCCGTAACCTCCAATCGTGTACACACCTCCGTAAACAGGTCTCGATTCTCCACTCGTTGTACAGAGGACCATAAACGAAGCGTCCCAGTACAACTGTAGATAACCTGCATAAGCGAAGTACTTTTATCGTTAAAAATCTTATCATTTCTACATAGCCAAAGCGACCAAATCACGGCAAGCGCTCCCACCCTAAGTAGACTTCTGAACTTGTGATCAATTCCATGTAACCAGTTGCCAAATATATTAGCAACACTACAAGGAGGGTACAAGCCAGAAGCTATTTGGATGACTGACCATATAGAACGAGCCAATTTACATTGGAAGAACAAATGTTTTATTGTCTCATCATGCGGACAAAATACACATTGCGTACTTCCATGCCAATTCCTCTTAATAAGGTTATCTTTAGTAAGAATGACTCCGCAACGAAGATACCATGCAAAGATTTTATTCTTAAGAGGTATCTTCATCTTCCAGATCTTCTTATTAATATCAACTGGCACATCAGACTGGATCAAAGCTCTATACATAGACTCCACAGAAAATTGCCCATTCCCATGTAGGTTCCAACGAAATAAATTGGACCCCTGTGACAACTGTACTGTGGATAATCGTTGAAGTAATATGTTCCATGATTGAAGTCTAGGTCCAATTAAATCCCTTCTGAACGTCACATTGGGTGGAAATGATTCCAAAACCTTGGCAATAGTATCACCCTTGTGACGTACAATATTGTATAGAGATGGATATTGTTCCCGGAGAGTAGCATTACCTAACCACTTATCCTCCCAGAATCTAATTTCCGAGCCATTATTAATTGAGAAGGACCCATAGCGGAAGAAATATTTCTTCGTTGCCATTGATCCTGCCCAAAAATGAGAGTCCCCAGGCTTCCAGTATACCTAGGATATCGCCTTTGAACCCACATATTTTCTCCTAAGGAGGGTTTGCCATACACCATCTTCGGTCAACAACTTAAATAACCATTTGCCAAGGAGGGCTCTATTCTTAACCTCAAGGTCATGAATTCACAACCCGCCTTGGTCCTTGGGACGGCAAACCACACTCCATTTAGCCAGCCGATATTTCTTTCTCTCGCTATCTCCTTGCCAAAAGAATCTTGATCGGAAGTAATCCAATCTATGTAAAACTCCCTTCGGCAATTGGAAGAAGGAAATCATATACAGTACCATCTTACTTAGTACTGAATTTATGAGGACCAACCTCCCACCCAAAGATAGCAGTTTACCTTTCCAACTTCTAAGCCTTTTTTGTAGTCTCTCCTCGACATGTTTCCGTTCAGCATTTGTGAGTCTTCGATAATGTATCAGTATACCCAAATAAGTGATCGGAAACTGGCCCAACCCGCATCCGAACAGGTCGGCATACAGATGGGCCTCGTCTTGAGCCTCGCCAAAACAAAACAATTCACTTTTATGGAAATTTATCTTAAGCCCTGAGAGTTGCTCGAATGCTGATAAAATTAATTTCAGATTTCTTGATTTCTCGAGGTCATGATCCATAAAGAGAATCATATCATCGACTATCATGCGTGGGTGCAATAGAAAAAAAATTCATGTTTAACATAAGGAACTATAGCAAGTTCATCTCCATAAGCATAACTCATATTGGCATCTTGGCCACAAGCATAGAAAGCATTATCAAAGAGGGATATTTCAAACAAATTCAAGGGATCATAGCAATCATCCTTCGGTAAGCACGAAGGGGAATTAAATAATGTATGAGTTGGAGGGTTACTCTCATTAGAAGGTGGGCACGGGTAGCTAATCCGCTCTTCCTCCTTTTGTTCTTCGCTCTCCTCATCATCTTTTTCATCCAATGAGCTCACAGTTTCATCAATTTCTTATTCCATAGCTTCCTGCAAAATATTAGTCTCTTCTTGGACAGCGGAGAAGTCCTCAATATATGGTTTAACATAGGCATTAGAAGCATAATTATCATAACAATATTGAAATATGGCAAAAATTTCAGATTTGTAAAGAGTAGCATCATACTTTTCAATCAAAGAGGCAATCTCATAAGCACCTTTAAAAGCTACAAATTCTTCAATTTGTTGAACATCATAGTAATTGTAAACACCCTTAGCATACGAAGATATGATTCCATTATCACTAAACAAGCATTGATAGGGTAGGTGTTTCTTAGGGTCTTCAGAACAACAAGTAAACTCATATATTTCACATAAATTCCAAGCATAGCATTGCAAACGTTGAATTTGATCCCATAATGGTTTCCCTTTTTCAGATATACGGTGTCGCACAAAACAAGCATGCTCATCTAAAGATTTGCCCTCAACTAAACTAGTGGGGGTTTCAGCACGAGCACAAAGGTATCAAAGATGATCCAAGTAAAAAGCTTCAGGAGTGTGGTAGATTTTGAGTGGTTCTTCAACCACTGGTTCAGTAGGTACAACTATTTTTTTTGGTATTTTGCATTTCCTACCCATAATTAAAGATAGAAAACAACTAAGAACAGCAAATAAAAATTACTTAGTGATAAAGCAAACAAGCACACACGAGAATATTCACCCCACGCTATGACTCCCCGGCAACGGCGCCAGCAAAAGGTCTTGATGACCCGCAAGTATACGGGATAGTTGTAGCCTCTTTCGATAAGTAAGAGTGTCGAACCCAACAAGGAGCTAAAGGTAGAACAAATACTCTCTCAATTCCTATCGGCCACTGATACGACTCTACGCACGCTTGACATTCGCTTTACCTAGGACAAGTATGAAACTAGAAGTACTTTGTAGAAGTGATAGGATAAGTTTGTAAGATAATAAAGAACGCGTAAATAAAAGCTAGGGGTTGTTTATATAAAGATGCAATAAAGTAAATATAGAGAGTGTGGAAAAGTGGTGGTAGGAGTTGTGAAATTGTCCCTAAGCAATTGACTACGTTACTAGACCGGTAATCACTATTGCAATTCTATTTGAGGGAGAGGCATAAGCTAACATATCATCCCTTACTTGGAATTCTATGCACTTATGATTGGAACTCTAGCAAGCATCCGCAACTACTAAAGATTCATTAAGGTGAAACCCAACCATAGCATTAAAGCATCAAGTCTCCTTTTATCCCATACGCAAACAACCTACTTACTCGGGTTTGTGTTTCAGTCACTCACGCAACCCACCATAAGCAAATCATAAACATATTGCAAACCCTACAGCGGGAATCCCTCACGCTTGCGCAACACGGAGGGCACCATAGGACAGCACCAATAATAAAACATGCAACTCAAACCAATCATAGCAATTCATGAATCACCGATAGGATAATGAAAATCTACTCAGACATCATAGGATGGCAACACATCATTGGAAAATAATATGAAGCATAAAGCACCATGTTCAAGAAGAGGGTAAAGCGGGTTGCGGGAGAGTGGACCACTGGATATAGATGGGGGAAGGTGATGGAGATGTTGGTGAAGATGGCGGAGGTGTTGGTGAAGATCGCGGTGATGATGATGGCCCCCGGCAGCGTTCCGGCACCACCGGAAGCAAGGGGGAGACAGCCCCCCTTCTTCTTCTTCTTCCTTGACCTCCTCCCTAGATGGGAGAAGGGTTTACCCTCTGGTCCTTGGCTCCCATGGCTTGGGAGGGGCGAGAGCCCCTCCGAGATTGGGTCTATCTCTCTGTTTCTGCGTTCTCAGATTCTACCCCTTCACCGTTTCTTAAATATCCAGAGATCCGTAACTCCGATTGGGGTGAATCTTTCGCCCAGATATTTCTCATAAAATTAGCTTTCTTGCACCAGAAGAAGAGCGTCAACCGCCTTATGGGTGGCCGACGAGAGCCCAGGCCGCGCCCAGGGGGAGGGCGCGCCCCCCTGTCTCGTGGCCACCCTAAACACCGTTTCGCGTTGATTTTACTTCCCAAAAATCATAAATATCCCAAAAAAAATCTCCGTCCATTTTTATCCCGTTTGGAATCCGTTTGATATTTGGTTTCTGCGAAACAAAAAAAACATGCAACAGACAGGAACTGGCACTGGGCACTGGATCAATATGTTAGTCCCAAAAATAATATAAAAAGTTGCCAAAAGTATATGAAAGTTGAATAATATTGGCATGGAACAATCAAAGATTATAGATACGACGGAGACGTATTAGCCAATATTGTGAAATACTCTGTGGATGGCGTACCTTTGGGATTAACGTAATGGAAGTGTCGTTTAGTCCAGCTGGTAGCTCACCACCATTCAGAAAATCAAGCACTGCCGGAATTATGTCATCTTTCAATAAGTTCCAGTGGCGCTGATAAAACCCTGCGGTGAATCCGTCTACCCCGGGCGCCTTCGACAGCGCCATTGAAATAGTGCACTGGTTATCTCCGAGGCTTTGTACGGTTTACACAGCAAGTCATTCATGGCCGGTGTAAACCGGCTAGGTACATGTGAGAACAATTCATCACTATTGCTAAAACCTTGGGAGGTGTATAGTGCTTGGTAGAAAGCAAGAATTTCCTCCTTATCTTCATTTCCCGAGGTGCAAACCGAGCCATCCGATCGCTGCAGATTTTCAATCTTGTTAATGCGTTTACGTTGCTTTGCTTGCGCCTGAAAATAAGCCGTATTCCGATCCCCTTCACGCAGCCAGGGGACCCGAGAACGTTGTTTCAACCGTATCTCCTCCAGCCATAGCGCTTCTCTAAGCTCTGACATGTTCTTTTCCTCATCAGAAGGGCCACGTCTCACAGATTGGCAACGTAGCCTATCAAGCCGTTTTTGAAGTTGCCTGACATTTCTGCTCAAACACCCAAACTCACGGACACCCCATGGTGCTAGTTTACGTTGTAGGGCTTCAAGAGAGTCCATAACGCCATATAAACCTGGCTGCCTCACTTAATCATGCCAAGTGTCAGAAACCAGTTGCTCATAGTCACAATGGAACTGCCATACATTCTCGTAGTGGAAGGGTTTATGCATATGTGAGCTATTGTTGTAGTTTTGCCGCCGTAGGTCAGCCACCACAAAGCAGTGGTCAGATTCTACTGAGCACACATGGCGCACACGGGAGTGTTCAAACCTCTGTCCGAATTCCTCGTTGGCAAAGGCCCGATCCAGCCGGGCTTTAACATTAGCATCTCCAGGTCGCCAATTGTCCCAGGTGTATGGAACACCCGACCATCCAAGATCCTGGAGAGCACAATCGTCTGTGGCATCGCGGAAAGCTCTCATTTGCCATTCCGGTCGTGCTGCACGACTAAAGTGCTCACTCCCATAAAGGGTTTCGTTGAAATCACCCATACACAACCACGCTGAGTGAGCCAGGCCATGTAGGGTACAGAGGAACCGCCAACTATGATGTCTATTTTCAGCTCTTGGCGCTCCATAGAAGCCAGTGAATCTCCAAGTAGCAGAGTTATCAAGGGCATCGCGCACCACAACATCGATGTGGGACGAACTGTAGTTCTTGAGATCGACAAAAACATCTTTGGACCAATAGAGACTAATGCCCCCACTGAGTCCATCGCTGTCCACTACGAAGCAGCCAGCAAACCCCAACGTCTGCTTCAAATTCTCAACACGTTTTTCTTTGATCTTCGTCTCCATAACAAAGACCAAGATGGGCCCTTCTTGCTTCACAACATTGCGAAGCTCGCGAACTGCCTCGGGGTTCCCAAGCCCCCGGCAATTCCAGCTTAGGCAGATCATTGGGACGGGCAGGGCTGTCAAGCAGCCTCTGCCGAAGTTCCTGAATTGCTGGGTGTGGGTTTATCGCAGAGTGGATTTGCCCCTCTTGACAAACCACTCTGCAACAGATAGTGATGGGAAGGATACCACGGAGGCGTCTATGCCTTGTGAGGGCGATGGCAAGGAGGACGATTGTGAAGGTAGATCTAGAGAACAAGAATTCAACCTACAATTAAAAACTACATATACATACTACATATGCCATCCATACGTCTCAATTCAGATTCACATGTCTTACCTACATCTCAATACTCCACATATTGTTGGTCGCTCAGGTTGTCCTCCTCGCCTTCTTCGTGTACGCTACCCTATCACCTGGTCAAAAAGCAAGTACTGATTAGTGCAAAGGGATAACATAGTGAGGACAGACAAATGACTGCTACAACTCCCAGCCACATCTCTCCCAAATTCATCTGCATCGCTGACCAAATACAAGTGCAAAATCAAAATCGTCTGCTCCCTAGCCTCTCAACCACGCCAGGTATAAATAGAACAGCCACCAGTCGTCGCCTCCGCTTCCCCATTCACCACACATCATGCAGAGCACTTTGAAATACCACATGATTCAAAGAACAACAAGTACAATATTGAGAGAACTACGACATGATTCGGAGAAAACCATCACGTTCCTTGTGCACCATCAGTACACATCAAGCGTGATTCAATAGTGGTGGAATCAAAATTTGCAAAGGGATTGGGAGAAGGGCTAATGAAGGGTACCATGCAGGCTAGCTAGGGCAGGCACATAACCAGGGAGTGTGAGTCCTCTGGAAGGGGATATGTCCCATTCAGGCTAACCCTTCTTTGCTTTGGTCTACTGTTGTTAATTCTCTCCTGAATAAATACCAACGTCGGCAATGGATGTACAAATTTTGTGGAGTCACCATGGTGATGCAAGATCTGAAGAAAAAATATAGTGGGGGGCTGACCTTGCTGCTGCAGACTAATGTAGATTGAGGAGGCAGTGCCTACAGGCTTCGAGTACCACATCAGGGAGGATGATGCCTAGGTCGTTGGATGTATCCCCAACCATGGATCTCCTCTTCCTCCTTTTGATTGACACCCGATCTCACAAGCACCCTTGCCCTGGATACACAAACGCGGTACATGCAGGAAGATGGATAGAGCCACGCCCCTACCTTGACCAACTGATGTAGAGGGGGTCAACGATGACCGGGTCTGGAAATTCGGTGGATGGGATGAATCAAAGAGGTCATCAAAACTATGAATGAACGTCTCCAAAAATAAAATTTCATTAGATAGTACATCAAAAAATATTGCTTTCAAATTAGATTGTGTTCTAGCTAGCATATGACTCTTCATGTTCATTAGGAGGTCACAAATGAGCGGTGAAAAATATGTTGGATGATAAAGGATAATGCACATTTTTTAAACGCTAAAAAGATATCTCACCATGTGTTGGATGCTTCAGTGCATTGCGGAGCTTGCACACGAGGAGAACATTACCGACGGCCGGCCTCGATCTCGCTCGGCCATGTAGGACACGTCTGACCAGAGCAATGATAAGAGATTAGACATGTACGTCATCATGGCAACATAAGTCAAAAGAAGAACATGGGGCCATGGCCGGCTCGCACTTGATCTAGATGCATCCATCCAATGCTCAATCTTCAACCGCCACGACCACACAAATCAAGATCAGGTGGGAGCACCTTATCTGGATGTGTCCGTCCTCGTCCCGGCTTCCACATGGCCCTTGCGACGCTACCTCCGCTTGGTCACAGCCCATGTGCCCAAGCGCTTCATGAGCCGCTGCTAGTCGTGGCCGAGCGCATTGTGTTGGGGAACGTAGCAGAAATTCAAAATTTTCTACGCAACACCAAGATCAATCTATGGAGTCATCTAGCAACGAGGGAAGGAGAGTGCATCTACATACCCTTGTAGATCACTAAGCGGAAGCGTTCAAGTGAACGGGGTTAATGGAGTCGTACTCGTCGTGATCCAAATCACCGATGATCCTAGTGCCGAACGGACGGCACCTCCGCATTCAACACACGTGCAGCCCGGTGACGTTTCCCATGCCTTGATCCAGCAAGGAGAGAGGGAGAGGTTGGGGAAGACTTCGTCCGGCAGCAGCACGACGGCGTGGTGGTGTTGGAGGAGCGTGGCAATCCTGTAGGGCTTCGCCAAGCACCGCGGGAGAGGAGGAGTACTTGGGAGAGGGGGAGGGCTGCGCCAGAACTTGGGGTGCGGCTGCCCTCCCACCCCTCCACTATTTATAGGTGGGGTGAGAGGGGGCCGGCCCCCCTAGATCTCATCTAGGGTTGGGGGCGGCGGCCAAAGGGGGAGGAGTGCCGCCCAAGTCAAGTGGAGGCCCTCCCCCTTAGGGTTTCCCCTCTCCCATGTGCATGGGCCTTGGGGGGCTGGTTCCCCTGGCCCATTAAGGCTAGGGCGCCCCCTTACAGCCCACGCTGCTGTATTAGACGTGGTGGAACATTTTCCAGACCTCCGGACCCCTTCGGAATCCTTTGGAACCTTCTGGAAGCTTCCCAGTACAATACCGAAAAAAACCAAACTTTTCCCGGAACCCGAACAACAACTTTCCATATATAAATCTTTACCTCTGGACCATTCTGGAACTCCTCGTGACGTCCGGGATCTCATCCGGGACTCCGAACAACATTCGGTAACCACGTACATCTATTCCCTATAACCCTAGTGTCATCGAACCTTAAGTGTGTAGACCCTACGAGTTCGAGAGACACGTAGAGATGACCGAGACAAATCTCCTGCCAATAACCAACAGTGGGATCTGGATACCCATGTTGGCTCCCACATGTTCCACGATGATCTCATCGGATATACCACGATGTCGAGGATTCAATCAATCCCGTATTCAATTCCCTTTGTCTAGCGGTATAGTACTTGCCCGAGATTCGATCGTCGGTATCCCGATACCTTGTTCAATCTCGTTACCGGCAAGTCTCTTTACTCGTTCCGTAATACATCATCCCATGATCAACCCCTTGGTTACATTGTGCACATTATGATGATGTCCTATCGAGTGGGCCCAGAGATACCTCTCTGTCACACGAAGTGACAAATCCCAGTCTCGATTTGTGCCAACCCAACAGACACTTTCGGAGATACCCGTAGTGTACCTTTATAGCCACCCAGTTACGTTGTGACGTTTGGTACACCCAAAGCATTCCTACGGTATCCGGGAGTTGCACAATCTCATGGTCTAAGGAAATGATACTTGACATTAGAAAAGCTTTAGCATACGAACTACACGATCTTTGTGCTAGGCTTAGGATTGGGTCTTGTCCATCACATCATTCTCCTAATGATGTGATCCCGTTATCAACGACATCCAATGTCCATGGTCAGGAAACCATAACCATCTATTGATCAACGAGCTAGTCAACTAGAGGCTTACTAGGGACATAGTGTTGTCTATGTATCCACACATGTATCTGAGTTTCCTATCAATACAATTATAGCATGGATAATAAACGATTATCATGAACAAGGAAATATAGTAATAATAACTAATTTATTATTGCCTCTAGGGCATATTTCCAACAGTCTCCCACTTGCACTAGAGTCAATAATCTAGTTCACATCGCCATGTGATTAACACTCACAGGTCACATCTCCATGTGACCAACGTCCAAAGAGTTTACTAGTGTCACTAAACTAGTTCACATCATCATGTGATTAAGACTCAATGAGTTCTGGGGTTTGATCATGTTTTGCTTGTGAGAGAGGTTTTAGTCAACGGGTCTGCAAGATTCAGATCCGTACGTACTTCGCAAATCTCTAGGTCATATTGTAAATGCTGCTTCCACGCTCCACTTGGAGCTATTCCAAATGGTTGCTCCACTATACGTATCCGGTTTGCTACTCAGAGTCATTCGGATAGGTGTTAAAGCTTGCATTGACGTAACCCTTTACGCTGAACTCTTTATCACCTCCATAATCGAGAAACATGTCCTTATTACTCCAAGGACAATTTTGACCACTGTCCAATGATCCATTCCTGGATCACTCTTGTACCCCCTTGCCAGACACGTGGCAAGGCACACATCAGGTGCGGTACTCAGCATAGCATATATAGAGCCTACGTCTAAAGCATAGGGGACAACCTTCGTCCTTTATCTCTCTTCTGCCGTGGTCGAGCTTTAAGTCTTAACTTCATACCTTACAACTCAGGCAAGAACTCCTTCTTTGACTGATCCATCTTGAACACCTTCAAGATCATGTCAAGGTATGTGCTCATTTGAAAGTACCATTAAGCGTTTTTGATCTATCCTCATAGATCTTGATGCTCAATGTTCAAGCAGCTTAATCCAGGTTTTCTATTGAAAAACACTTTTCAAATAACCCTATATGCTTTCCAGAAATTCTACATCATTTCTGATCAACAATATGTCAACAACATATACTCATCAGAAATTCTAGTGCTCCCACTCACTTCTTTGGAAATACAAGTTTCTAATAAACTTTGTATAAGCCCAAAATCTTTGATCATCTCATCAAAGCGTACATTCCAACTCCGAGATGCTTACTCCAGTCCTTAGAAGGATTGCTGGAGCTTTGCATACTTGTTAGCGTCTTTCAGGATTGTCAAAACCTTCTGGTTGTATCACATACAACCTTTCCTCAAGAAAATTGTCGAGGAAACAATGTTTTGACATCCTATCTGCAAAATTTCATAAATAATGCAATAGCTGCTAATAAGATTCCAACAGACTCTTAGTATCACTACGAGTGAGACAGTCTCATCGTAGTCAACTCCTTGAACTTGTCGGAAACATCTTAGCGACAAGCTGAGCTTTCTCAATGGTGACACATACCATCATTGTTTGTCTTCCCTCTTAGAATCCATCTGTACCCAACAGCCTTACGACCATTAAGTAGTTCTTCCAAAGTCTACACTTTGTTTTCATACATGGATCCTCTCTCGAATTTTATGGCCTCGAGCCATTTGCCGGAATCCGGGCCCACCTTCGCTTCTCCATAGGTCGTAGGTTCATTGTTGTCTAGCAACATGGCCTTCAAGACAAGATTACTGTACCACTCTGAAGTAGTACGCATCCTTGTCACCCTACGAGGTACGGTAGTGACTTGATCCGAAGCTTCATGATCACTATCATAAGCTTCTACTTCAATTGGTGCAGGCGCCACAGGAACAACTTCCTGTGCACTGCTACACACTAGTTGAAGAGACGGTTTAATAACCTCATCAAGTCTCCACCATCCTCCCACTCAATTCTTTCGAGAGAAACTTCTCCTCGAGAAAGGACCTGATTCTAGAAACAATCCCTTTTGCTTCCGGAACTGAGACTGGAGGTATACCCAACTGTTTTGGGTGTCCTATGAAGATGCATTTTATCCGCTTTGGGTTTGAGCTTATCAACCTGAAACTTTTTCACATAAGCGTCGCAGCCCCAAACTTTTAAGAAATGACAACTTAGGTTTCTCCAAACCATAGTTCAAACGGTGTAGTCTCAACGGAATTACGTGGTGCCCTATTAAAGTGAGTGCGGTTGTCTCCAATGCCTAACCCATGAACGATAGTGGTAATTCGATAAGAGACATCATGGTACGCACCATATCCAATAGGGTGCAACTATGATGTTCGGACACACCATCACACTATGGTGTTCCAGGCGGTATTAATTGTGAAACAATTTCCACAATGTCTTAATTGCGTGCCAAAGCTCGTAACTCAGATACTCATCTCTATGATCATATCATAGACATTTTATCCTCTTGTCACGATGATCTTCAACTTCACTCTGAAATTACTTGAACCATTCAATAATTCAGACTTGTGTTTCATCAAGTAAATATACTCAGTATCTGCTCAAATCATCCGTGAAGTAAGAAAATAACGATATCCACTACGTGCCTCAGCACTCATTGGACTGCACACATCAAAATGTATTACTTCCAACAAGTCGCCTTCTTGTTCCATTTTACTGAAAACGAGGCTTTCAGTCATCTTGCCCATGTGGTATGATTTGCATGTCTCAAGTGATTCAAAATCAAGTGAGTCCAAACGGTCCATTTGCATGGAGTTTCTTCATGAATATACACCAATAGACATGGTTCGCATGTCTCAAACTTTTCAAAAACGAGTGAGTCCAAAGATCCATCAACATGGAGCTTCTTCATGCGTTTTATACCAATATGACTTACATGGCAGTGCCACAAGTAGGTGGTACTATCATTACTATCTTATATCTTTTGGCATGAACATGTGTATCACTACGATCAAGATTCAATAAACCATTCACTTTAGGTGCAAGACCATTGAAGGTATTATTCAAATAAATAGAGTAACCATTATTCTCCTTAAATGAATAACTGTGTTGCGATAGACATAATCCAATCATGTCTATGCTCAACGCAAACACCGAATAACAATTATTTAGGTTAAACACCAATCTCGATGGTAGAGGGAGCATGCGATGCTTGATCACATCAACCTTGGAAACACTTCCAACACATATCGTCAGCTCACCTTTAGCTAATCTCCGTTTATTCCGTAGCTTTTATTTCGAGTTACTAACACTTAGCAACCGAACCAGTATCTAATACCCTGGTGCTACTAGGAGTACTAGTAAAGTACTCATTAACATAATGTATATCCAATATACTTCTATCGACCTTGCCAGCCTTCTCATCTACCAAGTATCTAGGTAATTCTGCTCCAGTGACTGTTCCCCTTATTACAGAAGCACGTAGTCTCGGGTTTGGGTTCAACCTTGGGTTTCTTCACTAGAGCGGCAGCTGATTTGCCGTTTCATGAAGTATCACTTCTTGCCCTTGCCCTTCTTGAAACTAGTGGTTTCACTAACCATCAACAATTGATGCTCCTTCTTGATTTCTACTTTCACGGTGTCAAACATCGCGAACATCTCAAGGATCATCATATCTATCCCTGATATGTTATAGTTCATCACGAAGCTCTAGTAGCTTGGTGGCAATGACTTTGGAGAAACATCACTATCTCATCTGGAAGAGCAACTCCCACTCGATTCAAGTGATTTTTGTACTCAGACAATCTGAGCACAAGCTCAACAATTGAGCTTTTCTCCCTTAGTTTGCAGGCTAAGAAAATCGTCGGAGGTCTTATACCTCTTGACGTGGGCACGAGCCTGAAATCCCAATTTCAGCCCTCAAAACATCTCATATGTTCCGTGACGTTTCGAAATCATCTTCGGTGCCTCAATTCTAAACCGTTTAACATTACTGAACTATCACGTAGTTATCAAAACATGTATGTCAGATGTTCGCAACATCCATAGACGACGTTCGAGGTCCAGCACACTGAGTGGTGCATTAAGGACATAAGCCTTCTTCGAAGCAACGAGGACAATCCTCAGTTTATGGACCTAGTCCGCATAATCGCTACTATCAACTTTCAACTGAATTTTCTCTAGGAACATATCTAAATAGTAGAACTAAAGCGTGAGCTTACAACATAATTTGCAAAGATCTTTTGACTATGTTCAGGATAATTAAGTTCATCTCATGAACTCCCACTCAGATAGACATCCCTCTAGTCATCTAAGGGATTACATGATCCGAGTCAACTAGGCCGTGTCCGATCATCACGTGAGACGGACTAGTCAAAGTTGGTGAACATCTTCATGTTGATCGTATCTTTTATGTGACTCATGCTCGACCTTTCGGTCTTCCGTGTTCCGAGGCCATGTCTGTACATGCTAGGCTCGTCAAGTCAGCCTAAGTGTATTGCGTGTGTAAATCTGGCTTACACCCGTTGTATTCAAACTTTAGAATCTATCACACCCGATCATCACGTGGTGCTTCGAAACAACGAACCTTCGCAATGGCGCACAGTTATGGCGAACACTTTTCATGACATTATAGCGAGGGATCATCTTATTTTAAGCTACCGTCGTTCTAAGAAAATAAGATGCATAAACATGATAAACATCACACGCAATCAATAAGTGACATGATATGGCCAATATCATTTTGCTCCTTTTGATCTCCATCTTCGGGTCTCCATGATCATCATCGTCACCGGCATGACACCATGATCTCCATCATCGTGTCTCCATGAAGTTGTCTCGCCAACTATTACTTCTACTACTATGGCTAACAGCTTAGCAATAAAGTAAAGTAATTACATGGCGTTGTTCAATGACACGCAAATCATACAATAAATTAAGACAACTCCTATGGCTCTTGCCGGTTGTCATACTCATCGACATGTAAGTCGTGATTCCTATTACAAGAACATGATCAATCTCATACATCACATATCATTCATCACATTCTATTTGGCCATATCACATCACATAGCATACCCTGCAAAAACAAGTTAGACGTCCTCTAATTGTTGTTTGCATGTTTTACGTGGCTGCTATGGGTTTCTAGCAAGAACGTTTCTTACCTACGCAAAAACCACAACGTGATATGTCAATTGCTATTTACCCTTCATAAGGACCCTTTTCATCGAATCCGATCCGACTAAAGTGGGAGAGACTGGCACCCGCTAGCCACCTTATGCAACAAGTGCATGTCAGTCGGTGGAACCTGTCTCACGTAAGTGTACGTGTAAGGTCGGTCCGGGCCGCTTCATCCCACAATACCGTTGAAACAAGATTGGACTAGTAACGGTAAGCATATTGAACAAAATCAACACCCACAATAACTTGTGTTCTACTCGTGCATAGAAACTACGCATAAACCTGGCTCTGATACCACTGTTGGGGAACGTAGAAGAAATTCAAAATTTTCTATGCAACACCAAGATCAATCTATGGAGTCATCTAGCAATGAGGGAAGGAGAGTGCATCTACATACCCTTGTAGATTGCTAAGCGAAAGCGTTCAAGTGAATGGGGTTGATGGAGTCGTACTCGTCGTGATCCAAATCACCGATGATCCTAGTGCCGAACGGACGGCACCTCCGTGTTCAACACACATGCAGCCCGGTGACGTCTCCCATGCCTTGATCCAGCAAGGAGAGAGGGAGAGGTTGAGGAAGACTCCGTCCAGCAGCAGCACGACGGCGTGGTGGTGGTGGAGGAGCGTGGCAATCCTGCAGGGCTTCGCCAAGCACCGCGGGAGAGGAGGAGTACTTGGGAGAGGGGGAGGGCTGCGCCAGAACTTGGGGTGCGGCTGCCCTCCCACCCCTCCACTATTTATAGGTGGGGAGAGAGGGGGACGGCCCCCCTAGATCTCATCTAGGGTTGGGGGTGGCGGCCAAAGGGGGAGGAGTGCCTCCCAAGTCAACTGGAGGCCCTCCCCCTTAGGGTTTCCCCTCTCCCATGCGCATGGGCCTTGGGGGGGCTGGTTCCCCTAGCCCATTAAGGCTAGGGCGCCCCCTTACAGCCCATGCTGCTGTATTGGACGTGGTGGAACATTTTCTGGACCTCTGGACCCCTCCGGAATCCTCCAGAACCTTCTGGAAGCTTCCCGGTACAATACCGGAAAAACCCGAACAACAACTTTCTATATATAAATCTTTACCTCCGGACCATTCCGGAACTCCTCGTGACGTCCAGGATCTCATCCGGGACTCCGAACAACATTCGGTAACCACGTACATCTATTCCCTATAACCCTAGCGTCATCAAACCTTAAGTGTGTAGACCCTACGGGTTCGGGAGACACGTTGACCTGACCGAGACAAATCTCCGGCCAATAACCAACAGCGGGATCTGGATACCCATTTTGGCTCCCACATGTTCCACGATGATCTCATCGGATGAACCAGGATGTCAAGGATTCAATCAATCCCGTATTCAATTCCCTTTGTCTAGCGGTATAGTACTTGCCCGAGATTCGATCGTCGGTATCCCGATACCTTGTTCAATCTCGTTACCGGCAAGTATCTTTACTCGTTCCGTAACACATCATCCCGTGATCAACCCCTTGGTCACATTATGCGCATTATGATGATGTCCTACCGAGTGGGCCTAGAGATACCTCTCCGTCACACGGAGTGACAAATCCCAGTCTCGATTTGTGCCAATCCAACAGACACTTTCGGAGATACCCGTAGTGTACCTTTATAGCCACCCAGTTACGTTGTGACGTTTGGTACACCCAAAGCATTCCTACGGTATCCGGGAGTTGCACAATCTCATGGTCTAAGGAAATGATACTTGACATTAGAAAAGCTTTAGCATACGAACTACACGATCTTTGTGCTAGGCTTAGGATTGGGTCTTGTCCATCACATCATTCTCCTAATGATGTGATCCCATTATCAACGACATCCAATGTCCATGGTCAGGAAATCGTAACCATCTATTGATCAATGAGCTAGTCAACTAGAGGCTTACTAGGGACATAGTGTTGTCTATCTATCCACACATGTATCTGAGTTTCCTATCAATACAATTATAGCATGGATAATAAACGATTATCATGAACAAGGAAATATAGTAATAATAACTAATTTATTATTGCCTCTAGGGCATATTTCCAACACGTTGGCCAAGGCCGAGGCACACCGTGCTTGGGCTGCATCGGAAGACCTCAACGAAGGCGAGCGAGGCGTGGCATCGGAATTAGCATCGGCATTGGGCGGGGCGGGGCGGGGCGAGGCAAGGCGTGTGGTTGTGGCAACGGGGTGAGTGGGGCGCGGGGGCACATGGAGGGCCGGGCCGAAGCGGAGGAGCGACCGTAGGGAGGCAGCAGGCAGGGAAGGAAAGAGGCGAGGATTGGGGTGCAGAGGTGGAGGACGTGCTTAGGTTTCAGCTTGGGTCTTTTTGGTTTTTTCTCCACCAGTTTATGTGTGAGGGGACGAAAAAATAGGCCGGGAGGTGTGGAGGGGTGGCGGTAGTAGTGGGAGGTAAGATGAAAAAAAACAGACAAAAAAAAGCCAGACGAAAAAAGATCGTGGAACGGAGACTACCAACTCCTCTATTAGGAGTAGAGATCTCCATCTCGTCCTGGTCCAATTTTTGGCAAAATCTCACGCTCCCGTGCCCTGGAACTCCCGATCGGATCTCGCTGGAGTTCCGCCGCAGAAGCTCCTTCGCCGGTTGTTTCCGTTGACGCGGAAGGTTCCCAGCGCCCCCTTACCATCAGTTGTCTTCGCCTTGACCTCCTCTCCCTCCCTCACCTACTAGTTCTCGCAGGGGAGCACTAGAACAAGCGCTAGGACCTCCGCCTGAAGCAGAAGCCGTCGTCGCTGCTCCAGCCGGACCTCACCGACATTAGCAGAAGCCTCGGCCGTTCTGGAGGACGGTTTCGAGTTCGCCGCCTGATACGTCTCCAATGTATCTACTTTTCCTAACGCTTTTTCTCTTGTTTTGGACTCTAATTTGCATGATTTGAATTAAACTAACCCCGAACTCACGTTCTTTTCAGCAGAACTATCATGGTGTTATTTTTGTGCAGAAATAAAAGTTCTCGGAATGGAACGAAACTTTGCGAGGATTTTTTATATCAAATAAGAGAATTTCTGGAGCCAGGAGAGACCTGAGGGGGGCACCGAGGTGGGCACAATTCACCAGGGCGCGCCAGCCCCCCCCCCCCCCCCCCCCAAGGTGCGCCCTGGTGGGTGTTGCCCACCTGGTGGCCCCGCTAACCCTCAAACCGACACTATAAAATCCCATATTTTCAGAAAAAAATCAGGGAGAAAGAATTATCGCATTTCACGAGACGGAGCCGCCGTCAAGCCCTGTTCTTCCTCGGGGGGGGGGGGAGATCTGGAGTCCGTTTGGGGCTTCAGAGAGGGGGATCTTCGATCTTCGTCATCACCAACACATCTCCATCGCCAATTCCATGATGCTCCCCACCGGGAGTGAGTAATTCCTTCGTAGGCTCGTTGGTCGGTGAGGAATTGGATGAGATTCATCATGTAATCGAGTTAGTTTTGTTAGGTCTTGATCCCTAGTATCCACTATGTTCTGAGATTGATGTTGCTATGACTTTGCCATTCTTAATGCTTGTCACTTTGGGCCCGGGTGCCTTGATTTCAGATCCGAACCATTTATGTTATCACCATTATATCCATGTCCTAGATCCGATCTTGCAAGTTATAGTCACCTACTACGTGTTATGATCCGGCAACTCCGGAGTGACAATAGTCGGGACCACTCCCGGTGATGACCATAGTTTGAGGAGTTCATGTATTCACCATGTGCTAATGCTTTGTTACGGTTCTCTATTAAAAGGAGGCCTTAATATCCCTTACTTTCCCATAGGCCTCCGCTGCCACGGGAGGGTAGGACAAAAGATGTCATGCAAGTTCTTTCCATAAGCATGTATGACTATTTACGGAATACATGCCTACTTTATATGTATGAACTGGAGCTAGTGCCGTATCGCCCTAGGTTATAACTGTCTCATGATGAATATCATCCAACGAGTCACCGATCCAATGCCTACAAATTTATCATATATTGTTCTTGCTAAGTTGTTGTTGCTATTGCTATGGTTACTGCTACAATATCACTACTATCACTGTTACTGTCACCGTTACTACTACTGCTATCATCAAAACTATCATACTACTGTGCTACTAATCACTTTACTGTAGATAATTAATCTCCAGGTGTGGTTGAATTGACAAGTCAGCTGCTACCTTCAAATATTCTTTGGCTCCCCTTGTGTCGAATCTATAAATTTGGGTCAAATACTCTACCCTCAAAAACTGTTGCAATCCCCTATACTTGTGGGTTATCACCGTCTCTCTCTGCACATCGTCCCTTCGTCCCTGAGCTCGGGAGGCCTCTCCAGCGAGCGTACGCTCCAAGTCCGAGCCGCGCCGCGCCGTCTTCCTCAACTCCGGCGGCCACCGAGCCCTCCTTCTCCGGTGAGCAAACGACAGCCGCCCGATCTTCTGTAAGCGGCCAAGATTAGATCGTTGTTTTTTAGCCGAACCTTCTTCTGTTAAGTATCGGCCGTCCACTCTTTAGCCACCGTAGCGAATAGTTCCCACTGTACCGCAGCAGTTCTTCCATAAATCAGTTTTGGCACAATTTATTTTGGGTAGATTTCATACCAAATTTCATTTAGGTATATCTTTTAGTCTGTAACTCCAAATTCACCGATTCTTTTTCCTGTGTACTCATAGTGACCAGTAGAATATTGTAGAACCTAAATTTCACATTTTTGAACTATTCAAAATTGAATTTGTTTAAAGTTGAATTCAAATTTCCGGAGGCCATAACTTTCAAACTGTTGATCCAAATTAGTTGATTATTTTTGCATCGTGATCCTATTAGCATCTAGATAATATATACCTACTGATATGTTCCGTTATTTAAGTTTTATTTGAATTATTTTCTGTTTACTTTATTATGGCGTTATGTGAGTGCGGTTTATTTATCGGTGCCTTCGTTAATCGTATAGATTGTCCGAAGTGCGAAGCGGATCAGAATTAATCGTTAGAGTGCTTCAACACCGTTCAAGGCAAGTTTGCACTTTTGATTTTGCTCATCCTATATTCTATTATGTTTTGGTATTGATTGTGTTATGTGATGGTGTGGTCAACTTGTTGTGGTAGACGTGGGCATGTGTCGAGTGATCCATGAAAGTGGTTTGTGATTATAGCCGTAGGCTCGGGATTATTAACCAGGTGAATGCGTCACTGGCTGAGCGCTCAATTGTCCCTAGAGAATGCGCTATTGACAGAGCGCACTTGAGGCGAGGTATAGTTTTTCGGAACTTAAATCAGGTGAATGCGTCCTTAGCAGAGTGCTCTATTCTTCCTAGAGAATGTGCCACTGACAAAGCGCACTTGAGATTCTTCTGAAGTTCTTGTCATGTTAATTTAGAATCTTTGGGGTTATCATGGGCGGATAAGTTAGAGGCTGTAGAAATTCTGGTTAGTGGAGATAGGTGAAGAGATTCTTCTCCAAACTAATTTGCTCGTGGATGTAGGTTTGCTATATCATTATGTGTGATTTGCCAATACATTCAATGTATTGACCCTTCTGGCCACAACTTATCATGTTGCAGGATTTTCAGATGACCAGTGAGATACAGTAGGGTCGCGAGTCTTCACTCAGCATTTCTCCAGTGGGCATTAATGGGACTCATCATTTGTTTGTGCTACATTTTATGTTGTTATTATTGAATAAGTTAGCCATGTCCTATTTAGTTTGTAATACTTTATAAATTCCGAATCATACGTCGTATTAAATCATGCACTTGTTATTTGATATTCATATGTACTGTGTGTTAGCGAGTCGATCCAGGGACTAGCACAGTGAGCACAAAGACATCGAATCTTATCAGATTTGGGTCGTTACACATGAGAAGTTTTTTGTCAACCACTTACTGGGATATTTGGAATTGTTCATTCGAGCACTCTTTGTGATACAACAAAAGATAAGAATATTGGAGTCACTTACTTATACTAAACTTTTCTACTTACGTTTAGCTCATCACACCAACATAAGAAATTAACTATATGTTTCCAATTATACACAATGAAATTATCAACATAATAGTGATGGTACATATAAAGATACACTATTTTTTTACAACTTTAATCTTCTACACATACTAATACTGCAATTGCGTTAGTCTATTTAGCTTGTTGTTTGATAAACTCCTCCAAAGAACACATTTCGTTGAATTAAATTAGATTAAATATAATAAAGGAAAACAACAACATTGTGTTATCATGTTTAGGATTATTATGTTGCATCTATATTCATATATTCTGATTATCTTGGTAGATAGAGTTGAGCATTCTAAACAAACCTTTTCTTTTGTATGTATCCAAAAAATATCTTGATGCGGAGTTATTTCTAGAAGTTATGACTGTCTATCTTATGGAAGGTTGCTACTGATATTCCCAACTAATCTTTATGCTTGGTGAACATAGTTGTTGGGCCGTGAAGAGCAAGGGTTGCAGCGAGCAGCATGTATTTCCCATAGTTAGGAAGTAAGATACCAATCCAATGGTGCACTTAACTATAGTAAACAATCATCACTTCACACAATTAGACAACTTCTTCTTGGTCCTCAGCTTAGATAGTGAGACTGTGAGTCTCACTAGCCTTGCAAGTTACAAGGATTAACAAATAGTATGGCTGGAATTGATGATTGTAGGCAAGTAAATAAAATGGTTCAAACTGTAAGGAACATAAAATGAGTTTGACCAAAGGTGTGATTGTGAGGACTAAAGGACTGAGCTCCGTAACTTTGCTAGTGGCATCTCTCTAGTAAACATTAGCGGGAGCAGGAGTGGGCACCAGGACGACGAGCAGCGGCAGAGTTTAGTGCATTGCTCGGGGTGTTGTGGGCCTCCTCAAGATTGGCACATCCAGGCTTAAATAATTTGAGAAGGAGCTTAGGTTACGGGCTCGAGTGTGGGCTCGGGCCCCACGGCTGGGGGTTCGCCGAGCTTCTCCAGAACGGGGGTGGGATGTGGAGCGGCCTCCCACCCTTAATGGGAACTATCATTTATGTTGTACTTCCTCCGTCCTACTCCCTCCGTTCCAAAATAGATGACCCAACTTTATACTAACTTTAATACAAAGTTTGGTCATCTATTTTGGAACGGAGGGAGTATAATGTAAGACATTTTTTTGACACTACAGTAGAAGGGAGATAGTGAAGCAACCTGGTGCGTGTTAAACATTGTAACATGTTGTGTCATGTTGCGGTAGCACAGTGCTTGACGTTGATCGTCGTACGTGACACATCCGCTGCATGCGGCGCAGCGGGTGGGCCCCGGCGCAGGAGGCTGTGGGAGGGGACGAACCGACTAGAGCTTTGTCAACAGGCATGCGTCATGACTCATGGTTAGTGATCAGATCGCTGGCTGACTATGTCCTCGCCATAAATATTCCATGCAAGGTCGGTGTACACTTCGAAACTGTAGCAATCTCAAATCTTGGTTTGTATGCTTTGAATATGTAGGAAAGGGGCACATACCCTTCAGGCGACTGAAAACACGAACCCAGACCTCTCAGGCGACACGAGGGGAACCCCGGACGTGGGTTTTTTGTTCGCGTTCCGAATGCAGCGGGAATCCAAGCCGCACATCCAGTATGCAGTCAAATCGGTCCACTGTTGTTGTGTCAGCCATGGCCACGGGCTATAGATTCGTTTCTTGCTAGATCTTGTGCATGCGCCCTATTCCCTCGCATGCTTGTGTTTAGGTGGCAGGCCAATCCCATAATTTTATCTAGTAATGCATAATTAACAACGGTTATTACTATGAGAACATTACTTGTTACCACACAGCACCACTAATTATTTATTAAAATTGCAAAAAAAAAAAATCACGTGCGTGCAATCTTTATGAAGGTCTTGTCCAGACTTTAGCACAAGTATAAATTTTCTTAAGAACTCTATGAAGGTTGCATCGGAACTTTGCCATGAAAATCAGAAGGACTTTTGAAAAACCAATGAAAAAACCCAAAGTACTTTGAGTTTTGACAATAAAGTTCCACAAAAGTGTTAATGGAGTTCTCTAACTTTTTATAAAAAAAGTTAGGAGCTGTCCAAGAGTTTTTCAAAAGTTCTTCTGTTTTTCATGGCAAAGTTCCTATACCAATTTAACAAAGTTTGGTTCTCTTTTAAACAAATTCAAGAACGTTTTTTCAGAACAATTTAATCAACAGAAGAATTTTAATTTTGTGATGTTTGAATTACTTTAGCAACATACTACACGGAGAGATAATCAAGGGGATTAATTCTACAACCGGAGAGCTACAGCAAATCTACCTACAGCTTGGGCACCTACTACCTGACATGACTACCATGGGTCCTGGTGGGGCCCTTGTCAGCTTTCTCACATGCATGATCAGCAGGTTTGGGTGGTGGTGATATCCGTTGTGAATGGAACGCGAAGGTAAAAGCCTTTTTTGGGGAACCCCCTCCACAACCTCCTTCCCCTCACCTCGCCGCCGCCTGAGGAGCCCGCCCGCGAAGCCCGGTCCGGCTCCAGGAGGGTGGCGGCGGGGCATCTCTTGGCCGGGCGCTCGGGCGAATCTTGCGGGAAATCCCAGCGGGCACGTTGGCGCGGCTCCGGCGCTGACTAGTGCGGATCCGGTGGCCCGGGGGTAGAGCGGCACAACGGGGACTCACGGCGGCCAGGTGCGGCGTGGGCGCGGCTGAGGTGGCACGGGCGCTGGGCGAGGTGCGCGACCAGCGCGTGGACGTGGGGAGCAAAGGCTCGGGCGACGCCGGGCATGCAGGCTCGATAGGCGTGTTCAGGAGGTCAGGGCAACGCGGATCTGCGGCGGGAGTGCCGAGGACCGTCGTGGTGCTGCTGCTCCGGCGGGGTGCTTGGTGGAGGTGTCCGACGGCCTGTACAGCGCTCGGGGAATGGCTTCAGGGGTCTGGTGGCGAGGAGGTACCGTCGTTGGTCGCGCCGCACCGCGAGGGGTGGTTGCTGCTGCTCGGTCAGCGTGGCAGCTCGAAGTGGAGGAGCTCCTAGTGCTGGAGCAGGAGCGCTGTCGGTGTCAAAACCGGCGGATCTCGGGTAGGGGGTCCCGAACTGTGCGTCTAGGCGGATGGTAACAGGAGACAAGGGACACGATGTTTTTACCCAGGTTCGGGCCCTCTCGATGGAGGTAAAACCCTACTCCTGCTTGATTGATATTGATGATATGGGTAGTACAAGAGTAGATCTACCACGAGATCAGAGAGGCTAAACCCTAGAAGCTAGCCTATGGTATGATTGTTGTTCTGTCCTACGGACTAAAACCCTCCGGTTTATATAGGCACCAAGGAGGGTTAGGGTTACACAGAGTCGGTTATAATGGTAGGAGATCTACATATCCGTATCGCCAAGCTTGTCTTCCACGCCAAGGAAAGTCCCATCCGGACACGGGACGAAGTCTTCAATCTTGTATCTTCATAGTCCAGGAGTCCGGCCAAAGGCTATAGTCTGGCCATCCGGACACCCCCTAATCCAGGACTTCCTCAAGCGCGTTTGTGGTGGCTGGATCTTCTGCGTCTTTCGGTGGGTGTGTGTCGTGCGCGTGCGCGTGAGAGCTTGGTCACGGCTGGGAACCGAGGTGGTTCGTTCCTTTCGTGGCCTCGGGCAGCACGGTGCTCCGCAAGTATTGACGGTTCGTGCTACACCATGTGTGGCTCTTTGTCGGCGGTTGCAGCGGCTAGTGTTGGTCTGCGGACTCCGCAAGGTGCAGTTGGTTGCTCCGACGATTGGCTTGTTCGACTACGAGCCAGCTCGGTGGTGGTGCTAGGTGATCGCTACTGTGAGATGATATGCGGATGAGATGGTCTCAGGAGTTTGGGTGAAAACCCTGTCTCGATTGCGACTGTGACCAGCGATGGCAGCGGCCATGGTCGTTGATTATCTTTTTGGAGACATCGTTGTTTTGCTGCTGCACCCCTCCGTTTAGATCGCTGCAGCTCCGGGGGAAACCCTTGATCTTGTTTGATCGGACGATGACGACGCCTTGGTGTCGTACTCCCCCCTGGGGGCTTCATCTTTGGAGCTGGATGTTGGCGAGCGAGACCAAGGGAAGTTGCCGGTGTTGGCGTCGAGGCTTCTGTGGCAACGATCATGGGGCGAGCAATATTGAAGACGTGGCTATGGTTGTGGTAGTCGGCTCATCTCTGGCGTGTCCGCGGGATCGCCTCGGCTGGTTTGTCGCTATGAAGTCGGAAGCTGCGGTGGCGGGGCCCGGTGGTATACGATGATTGGCAGCATGTGGTTCATTCGATGATCTTCTGTGACGTCAACCGTGCCTAGTTCTCCTTCGTGGTTCTCCATCAGAGTCGAAGCAGCGTTGTCTGGTCGCCGGTGGCTGGGTCTGGCGCGGAACTTCATGCATCTCCACATGGCCTCTTCACTGTGGTTGAGTCGACGATCGCCTATGGCAAAGTCAGAGTCATTTACTCAGGGTTTAGGGATTTGCATTAATTACATCGTCGACGGTGGAGGGAGCAGACGTGCACCTCACGGGAGATCCGGACGAAAGATCGCTGCTCAACGGGGCCGCCTTCTCCACCAAGGGCGCCTACGACGCCCTTGCCTCTCAGCTGGCCGACCCAAACCTCGCCCACGTTTGGGACTCGCGGGTCCCTAGCTGGGTGCGGGTGTTTGGCTGGTTGTTCTACCTCGACAGGCTTAACACTCGAGCCAATCTACGCCATAAGTCCATCATCGAGTCATTTTCTTGTCCCCGTTGCGACGGTGCGCCGGAAGATCATGCTCACCTTTTTTTCACTTGCCCCACTGCTGTTGCCATATGGGATGCACTTGGACTACGATCAGTTTCCTCCCCGCTCGTGGAACTGTGGAGCTTGCCATGCCACCCCACCCTGCCGCAGTCTGTGTGGCCCTTCATCTTGTTGCTACTGCTCTGGAAAATCTGGGATGCTCGGAATGCAATGACCTTTAGAGGGGTTAACCAAACCCCACATGATGTAATTAGGGCAGTAATCTCCGACCTCGCTCTCTGGTCGCACCGCCTTTCAAAGGCGGATCAAAAAATCCACGCCGGATTGTGGCGGGATTTTTTCTCCTCTCACCTTGCCTAAACTTTGTTGGTAACCCATTTTTGAAATAAATTCAGGTGGGGAGCCATCCCCCCCGTTGACAGTTTCAAAAAAAAAACGGTGGAGGGAGCAGCAGCCGGGGCACTCACACCAACACCTGGAATCGGCTCACCTTGCTGTACTGGACGCTGCCCGCTGCCGTTTCCGGGAAAGCCATCTACAACTTGTCACATACACGGCGGCCACAGCGGCGGTGAGCAAGCCCACGGTCACAGGACAAACACCGATGTCGTCCTCACGAGGGGGGGGGGGGGGTAGGACTAGGGAAGGAAATAACGTTTTTGCGTAAGATTATGTAGTACTTTCCATAGGTGTATAGCATTTTTATAGTTTTAGGTGGTTAGAATCCTAAATGTGATTAGTGGAAACAGGTTTGATATAAATCTTGTATCCAAACAACCCGCTCGGCGGTTGTGATGGTTTTCGCTCGGTTTTTCTAAATTAACCGAGGAACTCTTTTCTTCTTAATGAATGCAGGATAATTGTCATTTAAAAAAAACACGAACCCAGATCAGAGGCTATTCATGAAAGTAATTTGTGATCAAACTTGATACCTGCTACCTTAAATCTATGTTTGATCTCCAAGCTAATATGGCGATGGCCTTTTTAAGTAACTTGTTAAGATTAGTGCAAACTTAAAACGGTGGGAAACGGTATAAAATTGTAAGCAAACGTGAAACCTCAACTCCTCTCAGGCTCTATATGCTACCCATTGACAAATGGTAGAGGAATTCCCTTCCAAAAAATGGTAAAGGAATTCACAAAATCTTGCATATATATAACGACCGACTGTGACCCAACTGAAATGTTAAGTAGATGGTAATTATCTATACTAGGAAAATGCCCGTGTGTTGCAACGGGTGCATAAATATATTAGTAGTTTAATATTAATTGTGCCAAACATTTACTCCCTCCGTCCGAAAATACTTGTCGCTCAAATGTATGTATCTAATATTGAAATATGTTTAAAAACATCTGTTTGAGCGACAAGTATTTTCTAACGGGGTAGCACCATTTAAGATCCCAGACAAGGCAGCATTTCAAACTTTTTTTGCCAGTTTTATTTTCTGTAGCATCTTTATGTAGTGAGGTGAAAATGTGAAATTTATAAGAAAAAGTGAAGTGAACTGGCTCTTACTCTTATTTTAGTATTTTACCGTGAGGGATAAAAATACAAGGGATGAGGCAAACAAGGGGCATATATGGTTATTTTCTTATGAGCAGCTACCACAAGCAAGGAAGATAATTGGGCATCAAAATATAAACAACATATAAGCATCTTGATTTAGATTTCCATGTCCTCGTGGTTTCAGAGTTGATGTGTCATTGCACATATGAACCTGTGTACTCCTGAGGATGCATGCATGAAAAACTCAAAAGATTCCACAAGATTTACAATGTACAAAACATTTTAAAAGTATACAAATCATTTATTCATAAACAAACAGAAAACCATAGTGATGAAACGAAACAGAAAACAGGTATTAGATGCGATCCTAGCAATATTGATAGAAAAATTCATAACTCAAACCCATTCTCTCTAGCAGGATCAGCTAGAGCTTTGATGCAGCCATGGTAGAGGAAACCCCCTCGGGGCAGACGACTTTGGTGATTCTTTTCTCCAAGCAAGAGTTGGCAATCACTTCAAAACAACTACAACATTTAACTCTCTCATCAGAAACTAAGCATTGTCTTTCATCGGCAAGAAACAACTACAGATGCAAGTCTTTTGTTGATTTAATCTGAACTAAAATAGACCAGTCAAAAAAAAAAGTTCTGAAAGCACCATGCCCCTCCATAATTGAGATTTAATGTTTGTTTTGTAATACAAAGCGGGGGGGGGGGGGGGGGGGGGGGGACCCTATTTCGTCAATTGAGATTTAATGTTTGTTAGTACAACCCAGAAGCATGTGCTATCATTGTGAAGCTAGATGTATAAATCAGCAAAAGCATCCGTACAAGTTATAATCATCTTCTATTTTCTGAAAACAGAGCAGAGACCTATACAAGTTATAATCATCTTCTATTTTCATGAAATTTTCTGTTCGAATAGGTTAAGAGTGCTACCGTTCAGCAGAGACAAAAATCAGTTCTTGCCCATAAGATTGATTACCCATAAAAATCCTATCAATCCTTTTTTCTCCTAAAATTGATTACCCATTAAAATTCTTAGCACATACGTAGCTGTTGGCTCTCAAAACCTGAAGCCGATCAACCAAATTCCTCATGTACGAACATGCTGCTCTCAACAACCGACCTACGTGATGTGTACTCTCTCAAGACTGAGCCGGATTGATTGAAGTCGGAAGAGTACATGTTTATGGGGAAGTTTGCTCAAGTACCTGGCTAAGCTGCTTGTTTGTCGACGGCGATCCTACATCACCTATACGCCTGCTTATTCTACTCTAACACCGTGGCGTTTATGGGGTTGCTGGGCTCACCGTCCTCCAATCCGCCACGATGTTCGTCCTGCCTACGATGTGATTGATGCTAAACTGCTAATCAAATCGAGGAACAAAATATTAATTGGTCGTCAAAATTGCACCGAACGCGGTCATTGCTCTGAAGAAAAGAATTGTTAGCAAGCCGATTGGTCGTCGAAATAAAAACCAAGAGGTTGAAGGTCGTTGTGCATTGTGGGACAAAATACTGGACGGCAAGACTGAAGAACGTTAGGTGAGAATCCCCAAATCTTCAAACCGTAGTCACCTGAGAAGAAGAGGGAGATGCAAAAGGGATCGAGATGCTTATCTTGGAAATGAAAACATCCGGCTGCAGGCCGGGCTTAACTAGAGAAGGAGACGTCATGCTTCGCCGGGTCAAGAGATAATATTGGTGTGGGAGGACACCATGGCACCGCCCCGTGCTCCCTGAGGCCAAGGCCTTCCCCCTCTAAACATCCGTGCGGCAACCTTCGGCGATGGGCGGGCGTGGATCCAGAAGGACGGACACCATCAAGGGCAGGCGGGCGAGTTGACGGGCGGTCAGGACGAGGAGCAGCGGAAAGAGGAGACATCAAGTCGAGGGGACGCTAGACCAAAGGCGATCGATGGCGGGTAGGAACATAACTCTTGCACAGTCATGTGAGAGAATGAGATTTAGGTCGTTCTAAGGAAAGGACGGAAGTGGATTGACAAATCCATTGATTTGATAGAGGGGAGGAACAACGAAGCAAACTTGACCAACGAATGAACGAACAAACGACCGACGTACGACCTACCATCACCACCGCAAACACTCTTCCTTTAGGAGTAGAGAAGATCAGAAGATGTGATATTTTCAAATTTTCTGAGTTGAATCTGTAATCTATTGTGCAATTTTAAAAGCATCATGGACAAAGAAAACAAAATGCAAGGGACAAAGTGGAAGAAAAAAACGTCAGGGTGTGAGCACCCCACATGCGTGCCGCAAAGCAGCTGGGAACGTTAGTTTTTCTTTTCCAACTTCTTTTAGTAATAATAAGGCCACTACAGCACATTCAAAGAGGAAAAGAAAAAATAAACAGCTCGAAAGATCACTACAGAACGATTTAATCCACAACTGAAGATTTGTTCCGAATGATGGTTTCATAATCACAGCCAAAAGATGAGCATCGGGTATGAAAATGCCCTTTCTCTGTCTCCTACGGGGCTTTATTTTCGGTTTATTTGTAAAGCGAACGAAGCCCGGCAAAATTCTAAACCAACCCTCCACGTCGATGATGGCACTAACAAGACTGTCGTGCCACCGTCGTGGTCGTAAGGGTGTGTGTGTGCACGCGCATGCTCTTTCGCCTAGTTCTGAGCTCCTGCCATGTTGCGGATTACATAGGGCAGGATGCCTCCATGGTTGTAGTAGGCCAACTCCACCTGCAAGCACAAAGAATGTGTCAACCCAACCAAGAAACTCATAACTGGCACAATTCATACATAACTGTAGGACTGATAGTAAGATACAGCAAGCTTTTCATATATATATATATACCTCTGTGTCAAAGCGAAGTATGCAAGTGAAGGATTTATCGTTGTCCGTCGTGATGGTCACATCCTGGCCAGGACGGATCTTGCTAACATCGGTAGGAAGGTTAATGGTGTATCGCTCATGTCCAGTAAGGCCGAGTGAGTCGGCATCCTCGCCAGCTTTGAAGCACATCGGGATGATCCCCATCCCAACCAAGTTGCTTCGGTGGATCCGCTCAAAGCTCTTGGCAATCACCGCTTTCACACCCTGAAAATAATAGCACATACACACTTACTTTTGATGCTGTTGTTTCCCAAATATGTATTGAGGACTGAAATATAAGTCACTAAATCTGCAACTTACGAGAAGCATTGGTCCCTTGGCAGCCCAATCACGAGAGCTGCCACTCCCATACTCGGCGCCAGCAAGAATGATAGTATCATGACCTTCAGACTTGTATTTCTGCAATATTACACCAACATACACATAAAACTAAGGTACAGATAGATGTGCAATATTAATTTATTCACATACAACTAGCAGCAACGTACCGTGGCCGCATCGAAAACAGAGAGCTTCTCCCCTGTGGGGACATGAATAGTCTTGGGCCCAACCTCTCCACCCAAAAACTTGTTCACAATCCTGATGTTTGCAAACGTTCCTCTTGCCATCACCTCATCGTTACCGCGCCGGCTACCATATGAGTTGAAGTCTTTCCGGTCCACTCCACGCTCAAGCAAATACTTGGCAGCAGGACTGTCTCTGTGAATGCTGCCTGCGGGTGAAATATGATCCGTGGTAATGCTGTCTCCAAAGTTGAGTAAGCAGTAAGCGTTCTTCACCGCATGTGGGCCGGGCGGGGACATGGTCATGTCCTTGAAGTAGGGAGGTTCGTGGATGTAAGTGGAGTTTGAATCCCATGAGTAGAGCGATGCTTCTGGGACAGGAAGCTCGTTCCACATTGGGTTGCCTTTTGTGATGGCCTCGTATGTGCTCTTGAACATGTCAGGCAGCACACTGGATTGTACAACCTGTTTGTTGAGTAGTACCATTTAAGTTCATTTACAAAAGAAATGTGTAGGGTAGAAACAGCATCTGATGTAGTGCAGCAGGCAGCATGATAGCAACAGGTCATGATTTTACACACAAAAAGATGAAGGTATACTTAAGTATATATATACCTCTACGATTTCTTCGGTTGTGGGCCATATATCCCTGAAGAAAACTTCCTTGCCATCCTTTCCAACTCCAATGGGTTCCTTCTCAAAATCAATGTCAACCTGAAAAGTACAAATTGTAACATGCACAAAAAGAATAAAAATAACTGACCACGCTAGCCCTTTGATCAAAGTTACGCGACCACCAAATTCATGGACTTACAGTGCCAGCAAGTGCATATGCAACAACCAGAGGTGGTGAAGCAAGGTAATTAGCCCGAGTCAAAGGGTGCACACGCCCCTCAAAGTTACGGTTGCCCGACAACACAGCAGCAGCAACAACATCTATGCAGCAAAAAGCAAACGGTAAATTGACAACACAAATTCCTTGCAGCTAGCTAAAAATATCCAATGCGATGCATCCTAGACATACCATTTTCTGTGATGGCAGCTGATACAGATTCATGGAGTTCACCAGAATTGCCAATGCAAGTGGTACACCCATATCCAACAAGATGGAATCCTTGCTTGTTGAAGTATTCTTGAAGGCCACTGCGTGATAAAAAATCACCAAATTTTATTCAAACATGAAACTGGACATATGACATTAAAATTAGTCAAGGACAACAAGATACCTCTTTAGCAAGTATTTAGTGACAACCCCAGATCCAGGGGCAAGGCTTGTCTTTACCCATGGTTTGACCTGAAGATTAGTATTACTCCACAGTCAGCACAAAGCAGAGAAACGCATGAAGTACAGCAAAATATGAGCAAATTAAGGAAGAAAAAGACCTCAAGACCCAATTCGCAAGCTTTCTTTGCGACAAGGGCAGCACCAAGCATAACACTGGGGTTTGATGTGTTTGTGCAACTAGTAATTGCTGCTATAACAACACTGCCATGCTTCAGTTCAGCAGGTTGTCCATTAAAGTCAAATTTCACAACCTTATCCTGTTGTTCCTTCGGCACCGCAAAACCCTGACATTTTGTGCGTGTATTATGAACAATGTCAACATTGCAAATTCCAATGCAAAAGGTATAAGATACATAGATAACAGCTTACCTTGAAACCAACTTTGTTGTCCAGGCAAGCATGCCAATCTGATTTCATGTCCTTCAAAGTGACACGGTCATGCGGCCTACAGTTGTAAACCAAATAATACATCATAAATCGTAATGCACATCCCAATCAGCAGAACACTTATTCAACTACAAAACTAATAGTCATACCTCTTCGGGCCAGAAATGCAAGGCTCTACCTCATCAAGGTCCAGCGCAAGATACGAAGAGTAAACTCTTTCCGCTTGAGGCTGTCATCATGAATGCAAATATGTCTATATTGTGAAAAATAAATGACTTAAATTCAAGCACCGTAACTTAAGAAAAGGCATACCTCATTATAGTCCACAAACATATTATTAGCTCGTAGATATGCTTCGATCATTGACACCTAAATAAAAAATGTAAGATTCAGTTTAGAGAAAGATGCAGCTCATTAGATTATGCCATCCAGTTCAACCAATATCACAAACAAGTGCAATGATAGCAATAAGAAAATAATGGCCAGGATAGCAATAGCACTATAACTTTCAGAAACTTGGAAGCTACTGCATGAGCAATATTCCACCTCAATAGCCCTAGCATGAGCAATATACCTCGCCCCTGTGGGGCATAGAAAGGCAGCTGTAATATGCTTGACTGCTTATTACAACAGTTAAGAGTAAAAAATAAAGCTTTTAGGTATAGGTTTTCTCAAATTATAGCTTTTAAGAGTACAGAGTTCTTATATGTAGCTAAAGTTTCATGTTCAAACAAAAGAATTGCACATGGAACACAATGAATTCATATCACCCACACACAACTTCTATATTGTGGTGGTGTGGTGGGGAATAAATAAAAAAACATCAACGCCCCATTTGGGAAAACACGGGGATTATTTGCCACCACAAAACATCACCAATGTGATGAAGAACTGTCACTATTTGCTTACTGTTTTAACATAACACATAGTTCATGCTTATTTTGGCTATCAAAGAGTACTTGATAATCATTATCAAAATATCGAAGTTATGGAATGGGTAAAAGAGTTTGTCGATAGTGGAACCTACAGTTTCATCGCTTCGGCCAGTCAATCTGAGATAATCCAATGTCACATGGTCTACAGGGAAGAAGCCCATGGTAGCTCCATATTCTGGTGACATGTTAGCAATTGTGGCCCTGTCAGCCAAAGACAGTTTGCCCATACCTTCACCTGAATAGAAACAAACGAAAGGAAAAAACCAATAAGAAACAAACAAACAAATTATATCAAGACATCATGCATCCTATAGTGCAAAATGGATACTTACCATGGAATTCGACAAATTTGCCAACAACACCATGCTTCCTTAGCATTTGAGTAACAGTAAGAACAAGGTCGGTAGCAGTGACACCATTCCGTAGCTTTCCAGTCAACTTGAACCCAACCACACCAGGCAACACCATGCTCATCGGCTGTAGAAGGAAATAACATATTGGTTAACTGGAGGTACATCAAAAGGTGATAAAAAAAAAACAGTGAGCATTTATCAGGTTATGCTGCTGAACTTATAGGAATTTTGGCTTCAGGGACCACCATGTCATAGAGGATGGATTGGTCTATCATGTGATAATCCCATATGTTTTGGTGGGATGCCTCAATCCCTCACCTTCCACTAATTTTATGCTTGTGAGGGGTGAGGTCGTGACGAACCAACCCAGTTCATTCCATAATCGTGCAAACAGAACAAGTGGGCTAGATGTGTTTTGTACTTGACCATTACCATCCGATTCCACAAGCCAAACACTCAATAAGTTCCAAGTGAAGACAAGTTGCACAAACAAATTACCATATTATAGTGAAGTAGACTGTTTTAAGGAAAAGCAGGGCACTGTGATATAGATACGAGAAAAGGATGTTAGGACATAGTTGTGTTGCAAAGAGATCCGTCATTAGTGCATTTTTCCCTCTCATCACAAGATCTTAATAACTATTAATGAGGTTGGCAGAGCTCCACTGCAGATTTTACCTGCCCAAGCATTGTAGCCTCTGCTTCAATACCACCAACTCCCCAGCCAGCAACACCCAAACCATCAATCATAGTGGTGTGTGAATCAGTGCCAACAACGCTGTCAGGGTACATGATGCCATCTGTGTTGAAAACAACTCTGCCAAGATACTCGAGATTGACCTGGAATATGGACACAAATATGAAAAAATGAAGATAAAGAGTTTGTTCAGGTACATGTTGGCAATGGAAAAATTCCTTTGACCCAGCACGTTTACCTACCTGGTGAACAATACCAGAACCTGGGGGGACAACCAGCATGTTGTGGAAAGCAGTTGAGCCCCATTTAAGAAAACCAAATCTTTCTCTGTTGCGGGTAAATTCCAGCTCCATGTTCGACTGTAATGCATTGGACGACCTTGCTACATCGACCTGCACCGAGTGGTCAATAACAAGATCCACCGGAACCTGCAATCCAAATGATCCAAATGAAAATATGTATATCAGAAAAAAAATCTAGATGGGCTGTTACTCAAAATATTTTCTCTATGAAAAAATAAAGATGGCCCAGAACAAGCTGATCAAGTTTTTCAGTTGACAAGGAGATAAGGTGTACCAATGGATTGATCTTGTTCGCATCACTGCCCAACTTAGCCAACGCATCACGCATAGCTGCAAGATCTACAACTGCTGGGACTCCAGTGAAGTCCTAGAGAGTGAATTAAAACCAATCATAAGCACAAGGCACATCAAAACCATGAGATTTCCTGTCAATGTTTCAGTTCAAAACCTGGAGCAGAACTCGTGCTGGTTTGAAAGGTATCTCAGCCAGCTTCGGAGATGTGTTCTCCCAGTCAATGATTTTCTCGACATCATTCTTGGTAACTTGGAAGCCATCGCAGTTACGGATAGCTGACTCCAGAAGAATACGGATAGAGTAGGGCAGCTTATCTGATATACAACGTCAAAAAAGTATGTCAGTCTGATACTCTGATAACAACACTGACAAATTTCAATATGCATGAGTAATGTTCAAACTAAAAATATAGATTTGCCACTGCTTAAACTACACACAATCGATGTAGGCTTAGGGGGGCACATAGCAATTGACATGTTATCATGCATAATATATTCTGTGTGCAAGTGAATTACAGCCTTCTAAAGAAGAGTATGATATGACGCAAATCATTTTCAAACAGCAATGCTAACTAGTCAAAGGGAAGTGACTGAATGCAGAGTTGACTTGCACATGTTACAGTTTCCCTGAGTCTAGGATGATGCAAGAATTAGACTCAACAGAACAGAAGCAACGCAAATAAGAGTGTAAATCGCAAAGAAGAAAGTGAAAACACAGAAAGTTCCAAAAGCAAGCAGAACAATTACCGATCCTTGGGTCATTTAGTGCAGGAAGGCTGTAGAATTTCCCGTATTCACCACCCTCAGGCTTAGGGAGGCTGGTCAAAATATTGTTGTAGGCATGCTCAGTACCTGCACGGAAAGACAAGCAACAAGATGAGTAATTGGCATACATGAAGTGTAATACATTAACGAAACAGCTACTCCATTAGTTGCTTGGTTGAACAAGACAGTAAGACACGTCATAAATTGCTAAAGGTGTGTTTCCATTTTCCTTGTACAAGCCGCTTAAAAATAGGGAGGGTATGAACAAATGACTTTCAAGTTTCAAGTCAAATGAGTAGGTCCTCAAGTTGGTGGATTGTTTAAAATTACTCACATTTTGGGAACTCTAACATATCCCTACAAGACCAGGACTGAGATTCGTGTAGCAGGCATAAGCACATACACATAAGATCATTGTTTTTTAAGGTGTCCCTAAGGCGCCCTCCGACAGCAGAGGTTTGAGGCGTCTGGAGCGTTGGCCCAGCACAGAGCTCTTAAGCAGGGGAGAGCAGAGCTCTCAAGCAGGAAAGGGGAAAGGGAACACAGTCCACACTTGACATGGAGAGCTCTCTCTCCTCTCTGGACCTTTAGCTGCGGCCGTCAACCGCAGTGAGGATCCGCCAGCTTCCTCTCCCTCTCCGGTCGGCGGTCTCTGCCCCCCGTCCTCTGCTCTGGCGCAGGCAGGCACGCGCCCCCGCAGCAGCAGGGTGTGGCTACTCCTCTCCCTCTCTCTTGTTTACATCCCCTGCTAGTACTCTGTTCCTACGCATGCCTGGCTGCTCTTTTTCTCCTCGGCCTCTGCTTCTTCTCACCATCCGAATCTGCTTCCTCCCAACATTCCCCACAAGTCCACCTGCAAGGCCATAGCCCTGCCACGGCATCTCTCTAGCCCCATGCTTGATCTGGCTTCTCTAGTGATTGACCTCTTCCCTTAGTGTATCTGCAGTATCCAAGTGCCCCTGCTCTGGCAAATATCTTCCAGGGCAAAATGGTGGCAGATAATCAATAGTTAGCACTAGCAGGAGGTGCCCTTCACTACTTCAAACCACAGAAAGCACAGAGGCAAGGAAAAGGGCAGAACAAATCTGTCTCGAATAAAGTACCCGAATCTACAGCACGTACTACGTCTTTTCCACTGGAGAGAATCGCGTCGCGCTACTCCAGCAGCACGAGGCCACCTGCCTGAACCAACTGAATCCATTCGAATCTGCTGACCTGGCCGACGGATCAAATCCACTCGACAGCACGCCACAGGCCTAACAACTAATCCTTAAAAAAACACTAAATCTACTCATCAACAGCCCAGAATCCCAGATCGACGCGAAACCAACGACGCATCTCTATCCATCCCCAGAATCCAAAATCTCCGTGGGGCAGAAGACGCATACGCAACTAACTATGCAGGCATCGGGAATTCCGATTTCAAACAAGCGAGACGCCAGTGGACGGCACCGGCGAGCGCGACGCGAACAGGAGCCGCTCCGGATCGCGCTGGCTGGAGACGCGGACGCACGCACGCACCTGAGGCGGCCATCCTGCGCTGGGACCGGTCGACGGCCGGCGCGACGCTGCCCCTGGCCCCGGTGGTGGACGACGAGCACCGCGCTCGGGCGGCGCGGAGAAGTCCGGCGAACGGGCGCTGGGCGGCTGGGGGGAAGGCGGCGCGACGAAGCTGGGGCGGCGGAGGGAGGCGACGGTGGTGGGAGGAGGGATCTGAGGAGGCGGGCGGAGTAGGCAGCAGCTTCATACATATACGCGGAGAGCCGGTGCGATTCACCGGGGGGCGGGTGGGGCGGGCGGGGTTGGTGCGTGCTGCTGGGGGCGCCGTGAACCGTGACCCTGGCTCGGGTGGGGCTCGGGTTCGGGGTTAACCGCGGTTGGGTTTGGGAAGGGCCGTGGCCCGTGGCCGCCACACGGGTCGGGGGCTGCGTGCGCGGTGCCTTCTGCCTGGCTGGCTGGTCCCGACCTTCGCTACCAGGAAAGGTCAGGTGCGGTCTGGACTTTAATTGGGAGATAGACACTGCCATTAAAGCGTTGAAGGATTTAGACTTGATTCAATCCCAGAGGCCTCGTGCTCACCCAGCCACAGACAACATTCCGAGATACATTCGTATCTAGACAAATCTAAGACAAGAATTTTAAAACGGAGGGAGTGTATAGAAAAGAAAATGTATTTCATCTTCCATGGAGGAAGCTAGATGGTTAGGGCATCTCCAGCGCCGGCCCTCGTATCTGCCCGCGGACCAGTGGGGACCAGCCCACGGACAATGATCGGGAGCCGGCCATCCAACCATGCGGTGCCCGCGTATATTACAAACCAGATTTTGACAAATCGGAAGAATTTCCATCAGACACGACAGAGTTCAGCGGAGCACATATGATATTCCGTCCGCATAAATAAACCAACATGTAGACTAACAGGAAGCGACACTTACGATCTGCCTGATTGACGAGCCCAATGACCACCTTGTCTCCACTCGGTGAATCGCACCACAAAACTTCATGATGGGGTTGCAAATGTTGTATCATCGATGCGTTATTGACTTCACACTACGTGCATGGATGACGTGCATGTCGAAGGACACGAAGTTCTTTCACCCATGAAATAAACATGCAAGCTTTGCCAAAGGGGCGGGCCCTTGTTCATGCCTACAAAGTCCGCAGAAATGATCAACCATGCACCGCACGACAACTCATCCTTGATCACCGAGTGCCCAGCCATCGTGCTTCTCTAAAAGACAACAAGAAATAAAAAAAAAGCTCAATGACATTTGACCGAACACATGTCGGGCGTGGTGTCCGCCAGGGACGACATCTACAGGGGTGTGGAGGGATTTCTGGGTGGACAACGGTATAGTCCAAGATGGGCAGGGGTGTGGATGGGGTCTGCGGATGGCCGGGGATGCCTAGGCGGCGGACGATGAGGGTGCAGATGAAAAGAAGAGGGAGCGGAGACGGAGTGGGAGAAAAGAGTATCGGGAGGGGGATTTCAGTGATGATGATTTTACGTGCAAGAGCATCTCTAGCAGATCCCGCAAATTGGGACATCCCGTATAATAACAGCGGTTTACGGGATACATCCCATTTCCCCGCCCCAAACAGATCCATCAAATCCGGTTGTCCCAAAAAAAATTGTGGGATCCCGAATCCGCAAGCCCATTTTCTCCAAATATATGGATTTCACCCAAGTTTGCCTGCTCCCCTTTTCATTGGCGTGAACCCACCGCAAATCCACGTCGCTTGTTGCTTCCCCCGGCTGCCCCGCGCTGCATCCGTTCCACCTAGTTTCTGCCAGCGGGGTTGCCTATTTGTGTCCGCCGGTTGCGGGCGGCCACCGGCACCATGGATCCGCCCTGGAGCTTAGTGCGCGGGCTTGTAGCTTGCGGATCCGGTTGCTTCCGGTGCTTCTGAGCGGCGCACGTTGGAGGAAGAGGGCGACACGGCTTTGCTTCGACCGGCGGGGAGAAGAAAAGGGCGGCGCAACGCAGCTTTGCTTTGTCCGACCGGGGGGAGGGGGGGAGGAGGGGCGGTGCGACGAGGCTTCGGTCGACGAGGGGGAGGGGGGATTCCACCGAAGCACAAGAAGCCTGCCGGAAGTATATTGAAAGTGCATTTGGTGTGTTGCAAGCTCCGTTTGCCATTGTTCGAGGTCCCGCTCGCTTCTGAGATAGAAAAATGCCCCAGAAACATCATGATTGCTTGTGTAATTTTAGACAACATGATCGTCGAGGATGAGGGGGATTTGGCTTTGGAGTACAACTATGACAATATTGGTAGCCGTGTGAAGCCTGCCAGTGACGAAGATGAAATCACTGTATTTCCTGAGACCTACGAAAGATCGAGAACCGTGATCCGCACAATCTACTCCAGCATGATCGTATCGAGCATCGGTGGCAACTCCATGAGGGGAGATAGATTCCCATTTGTGTGCATTTCTATTCATGTGAGATTTGAACAATTTGGTGTTGTAATAATTATTTGAATTTGAACCTTTGTTGCAAATTGTTGTATTGTGAATTGCTTTTCGGATTTATATATTCCTATGTTGAATTTACACTGAGATTTCATTCGGTTGATATCATCGAAACGTGTAAATTTGTTTGATGCTACGAACTTTTTTACCATACGGCAAGCGCTCCAGCGGAGCAGATCCCGAAACATGTCCCGTAAAAAAGTTTTGCGGGCGGGCGAGCGCGCGGTTGCGGCGTCTGCTGAAGATGCTCTAACCAAGCGGGTGCCGTCGAGTGCGAGAAGGAAAACGGGGGAAGCTTCCCGACGGCGAGCACACACGTTTCGTCGAGACAAGATAAGCAGTAGCAGCACCGTTGGTGCGTACGTGGCAAGCCGCTGCTGCTGGCCTCATCCGGCCGGAGGAGAAGCAGGAAACGGAAAGCTACGTGCCTACGTGGTTCTTCCAGCTGCAGGTGATCCAGACGTGCAAGTGCAAGCCGTCTCTTGGGTCGTGTAGCTAGGAGCCCGTTGGAGTTATCCCCGACCCCGCAACGGAACGGAGTCCACGTGGTGGTCGTCATGCGCGCGGCCAACGGAAAGAAAACGAAATCGACAACGAGGGTTGGTTGGGTTGGGTTGGGTTGGGTTGGGTTGGGCAGGCGTGTGATCTGGGCGCGACGGCAACGGCGCGCACGGCTTGCTGTTATTGGCTCCCGTGACGCCATTTCCGTGCGAGACTCTTCAGTAGAAGCCAGACCGCATAAGTTGGACTGCTCGCTAATCAAACTAGGCATGCAATAATCTTGGACGGTAAAAATAGAGACAACGTGTTCGAATCGATTGTTTTTCTTTTTCGGCAGTAAAATGAGTTTTATTCCATGGTTGTAGACTTACAGTCCAGAGGCGGAAGCTCCTCAGTACATTGTCATTGGTGCAACGATGCAACCGTGGTACACCCGGCATACGATTATAGTTTGCCAAATAGTCGGCAACTATATTTTGATCCCAATTAACTCCCGGTCTAGCATCAACGCTTTAATCTCGGCCACGGGATACCCATACGCCGAATGAGCAAGTCCATCGCCGGAGAGGATCGACAGAGCCTCCACGGAGTCCGACTGGACAACGATTGCACAATTTTTGAAAAAAAATGAATAATCTTTTAAAATGAAATCAAATTTTGGAAAACATTTTTTCTTAAATTCCAAAATTTAAATGCACTTTTTAAGATTCCAGAAGATTTTCTGAAATTACGAATAATTTTTCAAAATCATAAATATCTTTTGAAAATATGAACATATTTTAAAGTTTCAAAACATTTTTTTAAACCAAAAACATTTCTATACCACTATGTTATTATATAGTGTACCTATTTTGAATGGATCTAGAGCTTTAATTAATCCTGATCATTGGTATCCTCAATCCAACGGTTGAGAGTAGCGGGATTCGCATGAACTGCTCCCATCAGCTACCTTGAATGTGTTCTAGAACCATCACGTCATTCTTATCAGAGAAAGGTGCACGCCTCTTGGGCCATGCTGCGGCCGGTAGAAGACATGCTGAGTGGTTTGGAGATGGGTCTAGAAAGAGAACGAGAGATAAGAAAACTAAAATTAACATTTAATGAATGTGGATCCCATTGTTTATTTCTCTTTGTTTTTTACAACTTTTATCAACAATCTATAAGGATTATACTTTTTCCTTTTTTGCAACAGTAAAATTTCCCTCTGTATTCATATGAAGACCATATTATTTTGCATTTCTTTCCGCGGCATAGCCTAATGCTTTTCCCCTTTTAACAAAACACTTATTTTGATCCCAATAAACTCTCTGTCTAGTATCAATGCTTTAATCTCGGCCACAGGACTCCCATACACCGAATGAGCAAGTCCGTCTCCGGAGAGGATGGACGGAGCCTCCACGGAGTCCGACTGGACAACGATTGCACAATTTTTGAGAACTTGAATAATTTTTTTTAAATGAAACAATTTTTGAAAAACACTTTTTCTTAAATTCCAAAATTTAAATGCACTTTTTTAAAGTTCCAGAAGATTTTCTTAAATTACGATTAATTTTTCAAAATCATAAATATCTTTTGAAATATGAACATATTATAAAATTTCAAAACATTTTTTTAAACCACAAACATTTCTATACCACTATATTATTATATAGTGTACGAATTTTGAGTGGATCTAGAGCATTAATTAATCCTGATCATTGGTATCCTCAATCCAACGATTGAGAGTAACGGGATTCGCATGAATTGCTACCGTCAACTACCTTGAATGTGTTCTAGAACCATCACGTCATTCTTATTCGAGAAAGGTGCACGCCTCTTGGGCCATGCTGCGGCCGGTAGAAGACATGCTGAGTGGTTTGCAGATGGGTCTAGAAAGAGAACAAGAGATAATAAAACTAAAATTAACATTTAATGAATGTGGATCCCATTGGTTGTCTCTTTTGTTTTCTACAACTTTTACCACCAATCTATAGGAATTACACTTTTTTTCTTTTTTAGAACAATAATATTTCCTTTTGCATTCACATAGACCATATTATTTTGCATTTCTTTCCGCAGCGTAGCCTAATGCTTTTCCCCTTTTAACAACACTTATGTTGACGTGCATACATACTAATTATAAAGATAGTGGATCTTTTTGAAAATGCAAATATTTTTCAAATTTATGAATAATTAAAAAAAATTGTTTTTTTGGAAATCTAGGAAAAACAAAAGGAAAGAAAGAGGAAATAAAAAACAAAAATCAATAAAGTAACAAAAATGGCTCACGAAACTTCTGGGAAGTTCCCAAAACCAGTTGGGTCGCACTGCGTGCCCATCTCTTGGCGCTCAGGTCGTTTGCTTGTGTTACGCCTCGACAATCTACCGCACTGAGCGGCAAATAGGAATCACCGAGCGTGATGAGGAAAGGGCAAATATCTGATGCACCGATACTTTTGGTGCTACAGGTACCGGACCTACGTAGCATATTTTAAATTGTTCCAAAAACTATGAAAAATTGAGCACATTCACACAACATCCATGTTTGTTGTCGCAAATTTCAAATCAAAATTCAAAACATTACTCGAGATCAATGTTGAGGATATCTTATCATTAGCATCTCGGTCAGCTGGGGATTAGAGATTAATCAAAAATCGGCCGATTAATCGATTTTATCGGTCGACTATTAATCGGCTTTTTTTTTCAAATCTCAGGTTCCCAACACTAAAGTATGCTATATTCAACACCAAAACAATTTTTTTTACATGAAAACCAAAACAACATTGGAGGTCCTGGGCGGGCTCGGGTGGCGGCGGCGAGGTCGAGGGCGGCGGTGGTGAGCTCGAGGGAGGCGACGATGAGGTCGACGACGGCCTCGGGCGGCGGCAGTGAGGTCGAGGGCGGCCTCGGGCGGCGGCTGTGTGGTCGAAGGCGGCAGGGCGATCGACGGCGGCGATGGAGGAGTTAGGGGACAGGGGGAGAGGGGGAAAAGGACTTAGCGAAATTTTGAACCCGCGCGGCCGGGGTTAAGTCAAAATAGCAGCAGCGCGCGGTTTCCACCAAAATGCGCTACATCTATGCCTCTCTGTTTTATTTTTTTCTTTCTCTTTTGTTTTTCTTTACATTTTCTTTTTTTTTTCATTTCTCCTTGTTCTATTTCTTTCATTTTCATTTATTTTTCTACTTATTTTTCTGTTTATTTTCTTTTTCTTAGCAGTAGCGCTTTACACCAGAAACGTGCTGCTACAAGGCATTTAGCAATAGCGTGCTTTTCGTAGAATCGCTACTACTATTCCTAGCCTACCGGGAACAATATGGGAATTGTAGTAGTTGCGTTTTTTCATGCACGCGCGCTACTGCTATAACCATATCTGTAGCGTGCTTTCTTGACACACGCTACTGCTAAATATCAGGTGATGGGCGTTGGTGTCAAGCTCAAAGATGTTCTGCTATCTTTTCAGTTTTGTCATGTCGGTCCTTACGTGACTTATACTTTAATCTTTATGATATAAATGAGACGCGTATTACCATGCAAAAAAAAGTAGCACCCTTCTCTGACCCGCGCTACTGCTATACATACCTCTGTGTATAAGGTTTTCCCTAGTAGTGACATGACACCACTGCCAGTCTGTATTAGCGTTACGCGAGTCGAGGCGGACGCCGTCGCGGTAAAAATATTCATGTTTTATTTTTTTTCAACAATTTCAGAAAATGTTCATTTTTCTAGAAAATATCACAAATTCAAAAGTTGTTCATTTCTAAAAAATGGTCTTTCTTTGAAATATTCTTATTATTTTAAGTTGTTCATAGTAGATCGATTCGATGAACATTTTGATTCAAGCGAAAAGCGATCAATTTAATAAGTGAGCTGTTTTTTTGTTTAATAAAATTATATTCCTGGAAGGTTTTAATCGAAAGGGAATAGAGGCTAAGTTATTCTTTCTGTGTAAAAGTAGCAATTCATTTTCGTTGAAAGTGGTAGTTCACTTCAACAAACACATGCATGGAGATGGAGGGTCATCATTAAACGCCAACAAGTGAGTAGAGCACTACACTAGCTAGAGACAGAGTAAATTACATTACATACATACCATACACCACCATTGCAGGGGTATCAAGAGGGCTAAATCATACACCGTACATACCATACATTTTTTTTATTTTTATTTTAATAGGGAAAGGCGCCAATAGGCGCCACATTTATTCAGCTCAAATGCATAGTAGAGCATTGATCACAAAGTCGTGTAGATAAACCATACATTAAAAAAAATACAGACCATACATAAATAACAAAAAAAAGTCTAAATGTCTAAGCTTTTTTCCTATGTTTCCCGCCGAATCACATGGACCATCAACGTCTGGCCTTTCTTCTCTTTCAACTACGTCCATGTTAATGTCCTTAACAAACTCCTCCCACCCCTTGTAAATCCAACTCTTTTTGTCAGGATGTCCCACACCATAAACTTTGAACTTGGTAGACCATGGCTCCGTATTGCCCTCTACCTGAAGGAAAGTATCTGTTTCCTTGTTGGGGAGCCATGCCGAAGCAAATTCCTTGCAAAAGATCTGTTCAGAAATGCAGGTTAGTTTGCAAGCCAATAACAAAGCCGAGAATGTGACTAGATCAATGAGTCGTAAACTTACCAGGACAGGATCTTGCCGTCTTCCTCTATTACTGCTCTTGGTGCCTTTAATAGAGGTTTTGGTCATTTTCTTCACATATATAGGAAAACTAGACCCAATTTCTTCTACTTTCTCCTGAACTCTCTTCTTCATTGGTGTAGGTAAAGTCGCTGTCTTGTCTAAAATATAGGTATGCTGTGAAGGCCCCCTGACATGATTGGACAGAGGTGGCAAACCGTGTTCAAGATTCATAGATGGCTGGTCATTCGCCTTGTGAGCTCCGTATCCTAGAAAACATACAATATGGTGAGCACATAATGACAAGAAGTATGTCCCTCTGATAACAACACTGACAAATTTTAATATGCATGAGTGATGTTCCAACTATAGATTTGCAACCGCTTAAACTACACACAACCGATGAAGGTTTAGGGCAATTGACATGTTATCGTGTATAATATATTCTGTGTGCAAGTAAATTATAGCTTTGTAAAGAAGCGTTATGATATGAAGCAAGTCATTTTCAAACAGCAACGCTAACTAGTGAAAGGGAAGTGTGATAGATTGAGATATTGGAGAAGTAATTGTTGTATTGATTGGGGCCTCAAGGGCTGTTTATATAGATTACAAAGCTTGGGCTCCAAGACTAGACTAATAGAGATAGATTACAATACGAATAGACTTTATACTCTAAGATCCCCCCGTAGTCTCAACGTCAGGTGAAACAATGTTGAGACTGGAGCGTATGTCGGTGAACGATGCAGTCGGGAGTCCTTTGGTAAAAATGTCAGCAAATTGGGCACTTGTAGGAACATGAAGAACGCGAACCTCGCCAAGAGCCACCTTTTCATGAACAAAGTGAATGTCAATCTCAATGTGCTTTGTGCGACGATGTTGAACTGGATTGGAAGCCATGTATACTGCAGAGATGTTATCACAATAAACAATGGTAGCACGTGGGAGCGGACGATGAAGTTCAACGAGAAGCTGCCGTAGCCACACCGCCTCGGCCACAGCGTGAGCAACCGCCCTATACTCAGCCTCAGCAGAAGACCTGGAAACTGTTACCTGCCTTTTAGAACACCAAGAAACAAGATTATCACCCAAATAAACGCAAAATCCGGATGTAGATCGTTGAGTATCTGGACAACCTGCCCAGTCTGCATCAGAATAAACTGTCAAGCTTGTAGGTGAAGAAGAATTAATAAGGAGACCGTGATCAAGAGTGCCTTTTAAATAGCGGAGAATGCGTCTGACATGAGCCAGATGAGGAGCACGAGGATCATGCATAAAGAGACAAGCTTGCTGAACTGAATATGAGATTTCAGGACGAGTAAGAGTGGCATATTGAAGAGCGCCAGTGATGCTACGATATAAAGTAGGATCAGAAAGAGGATCACCATCAGCCGACAGTTTAGCACCAACGTCGGCTGGAGTACGAGAGGGTTGACAATCAGACATACCAGAACGAGAAAGCAAGTCCAAAATGTATGACCGTTGAGAAAGAAAGAGGGAAGATTTTGTGCGAGAAACATGAATACCTAGAAAATGATGAAGAGGACCAAGATCAGTCATGGAAAACTCCCGATTGAGAGAAGAGATGGTATGTTGAAGAAAAGAATCAGAACTAGCCGTGAGAATGATATCATCAACATAAAGCAAGAGGTAGGCAGTGTGAGTAGAAGACTGATAAACAAAGAGAGAAGAATCGGATTTGGAGGGAATAAAGCCTATGGTTTGAATAAAAGTAGCAAAGCATTGAAACCATGCACGAGGAGCTTGTTTAAGGCCATAAAGAGATTTGTTGAGGAGACAAACAAAATTTGGAGATGAGGGATTCTCAAAACCGGAGGGTTGCTGACAATAAACAGTTTCATTGAGAGTGCCATGAAGAAAAGCATTTTTAACATCAAGTTGATGAATAGGCCAAGAAGAGGAAACAGCAAGACTAAGAACAACACGAATAGTGCTTGGTTTAACAACAGGAGAAAAAGTCTCATCAAAGTCAATACCAGGCTGCTGGGAGAAACCACGACACACCCAACGAGCTTTGTAACGAGCGAGAGTGCCATCGGAATGAAATTTATGACGAAAAACCCATTTGCCAGAAACAATGTTAACACCAGGAGGTTTGGGAACAAGAGTCCATGTATTATTTTGTTGAAGAGCTTCAAATTCATCGCGCATAGCAGAAAGCCAGAGAGGGTCAAGAAGAGCTCGCTTATAACTGGTTGGAATAGGAGAGATGGTTGGGGTGGCGGTAAGATTGAGACGTTTGGTGGGGAGAAGAAATCCTCGTTTTCCACGGGTGCACATGACATGATCATTGGTGAGCGGTGGTATAAGAACGGCATTGGGTGGCAGTGGGTTTTCGGTTGAAGAGGATGGTGAGGAAGAAGAATCAGAGGTGGTGGGTGTCAAGGGGGTTGCCGTGGTAGGATGTGGTGAGGGAAAGACGGCTGGGGTAGAGGATGCAGTTGCGGGAGAGGTGGGGGACGGGGCAGGAGGGTGGCTAACGTTGGGCGATTCCGGCTGAGAGACGGAACAAGATTCCATGGCAGCAGAGATGACCAAAGGCCGAACTAGGGAAGGGGTTTTGGTGGTGGCGGATTGTGGTGGAATTGGTGTTGTGGTTGTAGTGACAGAAAAAGGAAAAGTATTTTCATCGAATGTGACATGACGAGAGAGAATGATACGACCAGAAGATGGTTCGAAACAACGATATCCTTTGTGATCATCAGAAAGACCAAGGTGAATGCAAGGTAGTGAGCGTGGTTCTAGTTTGTTGGAGGCGGTAGAGGCGATGTTGGGAAAGCATAGACAGCCAAAAACACGCAGAAAAGAATAGTCAGGGTGGGAGAGAAAAAGAGATTGGAAAGGCGAATAAAGAGGGCAAGTTTTAGTTGGTCGAATATTAAGGAGTGTGGCGGTGCGAAGGGCTTCAACCCAAAAACGGGAAGGAAGAGAGGCTTGTAAAAGCAATGTGCGAAGAACATCAGCGAAGACAGCGTTCAGCTTTACCATTTTGAGAAGATGTATAAGGGCATGAAAAGCGAAGAAGAATGCCTTGGGAGAGAAAGAAGGTGCGGTTTTGGGTGTTATCAAATTCACGACCGTTATCACATTGAATAAATCGAATTGGCAAGCCAAAGTGTGTGATTACATATTGTCGAAAGTTGAGAAAGATTGCAGGTACTTCAGATTTAGCGCGGAGAGGAAAGGTCCAAGTATAGTGAGAATAATCATCCAAGATCACAAGATAATATTTATAACCAGAAACACTAGGGACTGGGGAGGTCCATAAATCACAGTGAAGTAACTCAAAAGGAAAAGTACTAATGGTAGTAGAGGTTCCAAAAGGTAATCTAACATGTTTGCCGCATTGACATGCATTACAGAGAGAGGGATTATGGGGACTGCTAGAACTAGGGATACAAAATTCTTGGAGTAAAGACGTCAAAGTGTTTTTGCTGGGATGACCGAGGCGACGATGCCATAGATCAACGGATGCGAGCATGGCACGAGGGGTGGATGTGGGCGCGCCATGAAGAGGATAAAGATCGCCCGTGCTATTGTACCGAGCGAGGACCGCCCCCGTTGTCAGATTCTTCACAGACAAACCAAAAGGGTCAAAGGCCAGGATAACTTTGTTGTTAATGCAAAATTGTCTAACAGAAATAAGATTTTTGATGATGGAAGGAACCACAAGAATATTGCGGAGAAGAAAATTGGCATGAGAGGAAGGGATGTAAGAGTGACCGGTGCATGAAACAGGGATGGTGGAGCCATCACCAATGGTGATAGTGGAAAAAACAGAAGGAAAACAAGCTGACAATAAATTCATATTTGAAGACATATGCATTGATGCACCAGAATCGAAAATCCAATCCGTACCTGCGTCGTTGAGAACAAAATTGTTCATGGCGTTGATGAAGGCGGCTTGGTCCCAAGCCAGCTGTTGGGGAGGAGAAGAGGGGCCAGGAGCTTGCATGTTGACATAGGGGATAGCGGATGGGTAGTATGCGATTGGGGCCTGCATGTTGCCGTAGAAGACCGGCATGGTGTTGGAGGGCGACGGCGGTCCTGGCGTGCTGGTAGGCGGAGTGGGAGTGGCGGTGTAGACGTGCGCCGGCGGCCTGGGTCCAAGGAGTCCCGGAGAGCCGATGGCTGGACGAAGACCGGGGCTCCACGTGCCCGTGTACGCAGGAGGGGCACCATACGGCGAGGGGGCCGACCAAGGCATCGACCAAGCCTGGACGAGGCCAGTCCAAGGATCATGCTGAGGAGGCCATGACGACGGAGCTGGTGGCGCGGGAGCGGTGGATGACGGGTTTGGGGGGGGAGGTGTTTGGGTAGTTGTAGAGGAAGAGGTAGGGGATGGGGCGCCGGTGGCGCGGAACTCGGCCATGGAGAAGAAGGGCCGAATCGGCCGGGGCGGCGACGCGGGTGGCGGAGCCATACCAGGTGCGGAAAACCTAGGCGTCAGATACCATGATAGATTGAGATATTGGAGAAGTAATTGTTGTATTGATTGGGGCCTCAAGGGCTGTTTATATAGATTACAAAGCTTGGGCTTCAAGACTAGACTAATAGAGATAGATTACAATACGAATAGACTTTATACTCTAAGAAAGTGACTGATTGCAGACTTGAGTTGCACATGTTACAGTTTTCCTGAGTCTAGGATGACGCAAGAATTAGACTCAACAGAAGAGACGCAACCCAAGTGCCCCTGCTAGCTCTGGCAGATATCTTCCAGGGAAAAATGGTGGCAGATAACCAGTAGTAATAGTTTAGCACTTGTACGACTATATAGACACCCAACAGGAGGTGTACTTCACTACTTCAAACCACAGAAAGCACACATGCAAGGAAAAGGGCAGAACACGCCTGTCTTGAACAAAGTACCCAAATCTATAGTTCTACTTCTATACCCAGTAATACAGCACGTACGTCTTCTCCACTGGAGAGAATCGCCCTACTCCAGCAGCACGAGGTCACCTGCCTGAACTAACTGAACCCATTCGAATCTGCTGACGTGACTGATGCTAACAAAGCCTAACATACGGCAATGGATCAAATGATTCAAATCCACTCGACAGCACGCACCAAGCCTAACTGATTGAAAAAAAACAACAACTAAATCTACTCATCAACAGCCCTATATCTACACCGCATCCCCGGAATCTCAAATCTAAGACGCCTATAGAGCTAACTATGCAGGCCTCGGAAACAAGAGTGCAAACAAGTTAGACGCGAACACGAGCCGTTCCGGCCGGATCACCCTGGCTTGCGACGCGGACCCACGCACGCACCTGAGGTTGCCATCCTGCGACGGGACCGCTCGACAGCAGGCGCGACGGCAGGCACGGTGTTGGATGGCGACGACGAGCAGCACACTCGGGCGGCACCTTCCCGCGTCCGGCGAACGGGCGTGAGGCGGCTGGAGGGAAGGAGGGCAGCGGAGGGAGACGGTGGTGGGAGGAGGGATCTGAGGAGGAGCAGGAGGAAGCGGGCGGAGGAGGCAGCAGCTTCATGATACAGAGTACATTTAACTACACAGGCTATACACATCCGATGGATTGGTTACAGCAAAAACGTGAGAGCCGGAAGGGATCAAGACGTGCATGGAGGCGTGGGCGTGCATGCGCGCGTGGGCGTCGTGTCTCCCGAGAGACTCGCGCGAGGACGTTGGCATCCTGACGAGCGTGGCCCAGTGTCGGTGGTGACAGTCTTCCAACACCCCCCGCAGTCAAAGCGCGGTGCTCACGCCATTGAAAGTCGACGAACACACTGGTAGGCAATCCCTTGGTGAAGATGCCCCGACGTCGTTGTTGGCACATGAAGGACACGCACCTCGCCAAGAGAGACGCGCTCGCGAACGAAATGGAGCTTGATCTTGATGTGCTTGGTGCGCCGGTGCTGCACGGGGTTGTTGGACATGTACATGGCGCTGATGTTGTCACAGTAGACAACGGTGGCGCGCGACGGAGGGCGACGAGCTCGGTGAGGAGTTGCCGTAGCCAACACGACTCGGCGACGGCGTTGGTGATCCCCCTGTACTCGGCCTCGGTGCTGGACCGAGACACAGTGTTCTGGCGTTTCAACGACCAACTGACGAGGTTGGTGCTATCCTCGATCGCAAAGCCCGAGGTCAATTTGCGGGTGTCCGGGCAGCCCGCCCAATCAGCGTCGGATTACGCCGTGAGGTTGCTGGATGTGGAGCGGTGAAAGTGCAACCTGAGATGCACGGTACCACGCACGTAGCGGAGGATCCGCTTCACCATCTGGAAGTGGTTGTCCCGGGGTCATGCATCAAAAGGCAACACTATTGGACAGCGTAAGACAAACCAGGGAGCGTGAGGGTGAGACACTAGAGTGCCCCAGCCAGACTCCGGTAGAGAGATGGATCAAGGAAAGCAGGACCATCGCTGGCAGAGAGCTTGGACGTGGTGTTGACGGGAGTGGACACAGGCTTGCAGTTAAGCATGCCTGCACGATCCAAGGTCTCAAGTGCGTACTGCTCCTGTGATAAGTGAAGAACGTTGGTGCAGTGGTGGACGTTCATGCCCAAGAAGTGGTGCAGAGGACTCATGTCCGTCATGGCAAATTCACGGTGAAGCGAGCTGATGATGGAGCGAAGGAGTGTGTGGGTGCTAGCAGTTAGGATGATGTCATCAATGTGGAAAAGGAGGTATGCGGTGTCACGGCCACGGTGGATGGAGAAGAGCGAGGAATCAGCCTTGAAAGCATGAAACCCAAGGGATAGCAGGTACGACGTAAACCGAGCAAACCAGGCACGGGGCGCCTACTTCAAGCCGTAGAGCGACCGGTTGAGACGACACACGTCCCCAGGTCGTGAGGAGTCAACGAAGCCAGCGGGCTGCGTGCTGTAGACCGTCTCGGCGAGGTGCCCGTGAAGAAATGCGTTCTTGACGTCGAGCTGATGGATGGGCCACGAACTGTCGGTGGCGAGGCTGAGGCCGACGAGAATCGTGGCAGGCTTGACCACGGGACTAGACGTCTCATCATAGTCGACACCTGCCTACTAAGTGAAGCAGCGGAGTATCCACCGTGCCTTGTAACGAGCCAACGAGACGTCGGGGTTAAACTTGTAGCCAAAGATCCACTTGCCACTCATCACTTTTGCACCTGCAGGACGGGTAACCAACAACCAAGTGTCATTCTGCAACAACACATTATACTCCTTTAGCGTAGCAGCGGCCCAGTTCGGATCCTTAAGAGCTGCATGGTAGGAAGATGGGAGTGGGCTAATGGAGGTGGTGACGGAGAGACTAAGCTGGAGGGAAGGAGTTGCGGCGAAGCTGGGGCGACGGAGGGAGATGGTGGCGAGAGAGGGGTCTGGGGAGGAGCGGGAGGAGGTGGGCGGAGGATGCAACAACTTCATACATACATGGGGAGAGCCAGTGCGAATCACCGGTGGGCGGGCGGGGTTGGTGCGAGCTGCGGGGCGTCGTGAGTCATGACCCTGGGTCGGGCTTGGGTTTGGGGTTAACCGCGGTTGGGTTCGGGAAGGGCCTTGGCCCGCTGCCGCCACACGGTCCGAGGGCTTCGATAGCTGGCCTGAGGGGCCTGGCTCCGCCTGCGCGGTGCCTTCTGGCTAACTGAGTCCGGCTTTCGCCAGAGGGAAAGGTCAGGTACGGTCTGGACTTAGATGGAAGATAGATACTTACTGCTATTGAAGTGTTGAGCGATTTAGGAGTAGTTTCAAAAAAGAACAAGTGTGGAGAGATTTAATTGAACCGGAACAACCATTTCATGAGTGCCTCAGGTTAGGCCATGCACGGCTCTTTCCCCTTCCATCCCCACCCTCTCTCCCTCCTAGGCGAAAGAGAGCCAAAGTCCCCTCCCCCCTCCCCCCGGATCACGGTTTCGGTTGGTTTGTATATAAATGTTGGGTTGGCATAGGGTTACGAAAGGTATCGCCCGAGTGGGGGTCGTGGCGCCACGTCGAATAAGAGTGATTTGGCTTCATCCCTACCACGATAGTGCTCCTCAGAGTAACATCGATAAGTCGGCCGGTGGCTTCGTCCACTCGTCTTCTGGTGAGCTTTGGGTATCTAGGTGCGGTTGTCTAGAACCACACCTATGTTTTTTGTCCTCAAGGTTTCTCCACGTTGCAATGATGTTTTCCCTCACCGGTGACATGGACCTTTGGAGGTGGTTAGCAGCTAACTAGCATCGATCCATGGTGATGGTGAGAGTCGGTCAAGTTTCTACTTCTTCTTCTTTCCTTTATCCTTTTTTAGATGTATTCGACCTCGGTTTCTTGGCCAATTTTTTTAAAATAAATACAACTCTTGATCGGGAGCGAGCATACGAAAAAAATGGGTTGAGTGGGTCAGTGCTGGAGAGGATTTTTTTAACTTTTTTTTTCTAACTTGGTGATCTTAGAGTAAATAGTATAAAACTATTACAATTCGGGTTAGGGTTCCAAAAAACTACCGGAACTTTTTTTCTCTGATAACTACCAAGTGAGGGGTTGACTGTTTAAAAAAACAAATCATCGAGTGCTTATCAATTGATCACGATTATGATAGGTGGGGCCCACACGTAAGATAGTTGTTTGTTGGACTGTTTAGTTTGACTGTTAACTTACATGTGGGGCCCATATGTAAACTTCATCTTCCTCTTCTTGATCTCTCTGTCTCTTCTCTCCTCTCCTCCCGTGATATCTCTCGAGACGGGGACCCTCTCTCCTCCTGAGCAGGTGACCCTCCCATCCCATCCCTAGCCGACGAACCTCCCCTCTCCATGGCTGTGGTACGAGCTCATCGGAGCTCCTGGTGTTGGAGCACTACTAAGAAAAAGGCTACTAGCAGCGCGGGTAAAATGGCTACTAGCAGCGCGGGTACCCGCGCTACTAGTATCGCGCTACAGCTAATAGTTAGTAGTAGCGCGGGTGAAACCCACACTACTACTAACATTTTAGTAGTAGCGCGGGTGCAACCCGCGCTACTAGTAATGAAATAGTAGTAGCGCCTCAAGGTTTTTCCCACGCTACTATTAAAAAGTTAGTAGTAGCCTGGATGCAAATCCACGCTACTACTAACGAAGTAGTAGTAGCGCATCTGGTGTTTTCCCACGCTACTACTAACTAATTAGGAATTAAAAAAATAAAATCCACCAATTCCATTCTATGCATACAATTCCAACTAAAACAAACACATATTTGTAATAAACCAGCAGCATTACACATCATTACTAATCCAAGATTTATAATAAACCAGCGGCATTAGAGCACATCCTGTAAGAGCATACATATTGTCATGGCTTTTCATGCCTTCAATTAAAACACCTACACTTCTTGCCAAGTCACTTACTCCCAGCTAGTGCAAACACAGTTACAAGCAAACCAAAATGCATAAAAACACCAAACAGTGGCATCCTATCTCTCCAAATGATCCGCTCCCTCTGCATCCTTGCAAGCATCTTCAGGATAAGCAAATCCGCAGGAAAAAAGTCAACTTAGCATGTACTCTCTCTGTCAACTATCCAGAGTAGATTTTATCCATTGCCCTGGCCATGTTCAAGAAACACTAAATTAAGAATATTTCTACTCTAAATACAGGAGGCATCGAACAGAAAACAAAAGATGAGCAATATCATATGAGCAGAATAAAAAGGAGTTTGGACCACAGCATGGTTAACAATAAAATATAGTGCTCTAACAATGATGTACAACGGGGCAAGCGACCAAAAAGTATCCATACATCAATGTGTGGCACTGCCATCCCAAATTCCCAATGTTGGCGGAGACCTGCTTGACAAAGAAGTTCCAACATGATAAATGCATAATCATTTTAACATGGATTAAATACAATTGGTTCCGTATAATAAGACAGAATATATATTTGGTTTCTTTATATCTAAGCATAAACCGATATGCCCAGTTATCATGGATTGATGCCTCAAAGAACTGTTGCATTGTCACATATAGAATGCAAACAATAAATATAAGCATAAACACGTAAATTTGGACTGTAGCAAATCAGTTGCACAAACTCAACAGACGTGAGCCTATCAAGTGGTTAAAAAATAAGAATAACCTGCCACCACATCTGGAATCTTTCAGGAAGGTTGTTGTTGAAGCATTCCACTGTCAGATGCTACAACAGGATATTGCAGAAGCAAAATGTATGAAGATCAAACATCGAAGCAGCAATAATGCCAGATTTGGCATTTTACAGCCAGTAAAATGGACACACTAAAATTGTTAAAACTACCTAAATGGCATGGCAACAATACTTCCTTTTTATTAGTTTGAGAAGACATGGTGCTGCAAGTCTACATTTAATGGCAGCCACAATAGTATGCATCTTGATACCCCCTTAACATGAAATAATTCTTGATACAGTGCATTCAGAAGAAGAGTACACACCAGTACGAATGCTCCAAACGAGCTGCTGATGATGAAAAGGAGACCACCAAAGGCTTTAAGAAACACGGTAAAGGCAATGAAAGACTTGATTTGTAAACAAACAGAACAAAATCCATCAAAACTAGGAACTAGGTGAATGGATCCTTAAACAAAAAACAATGATGTAGAACGGGGTAAGCAACCAGAAAATATCCATACATCAATGTGTGGCTCTGCCATCCCAATGCTGGCGGACACCTGCTTGACAAAGAGGTTGAACTTTGGCTTCAGAGACTTTGCTGTTGTCCTCCATCGGTTCCAAACTCACTGAACCTGCATGTACTAGCAAAGCACGGTTGTGCAGTCACATGGTTTTCACCCAGGACGAGGAAGGAAGTGTTCAATTTTTTCAGTTTCGTCAGTCATGGCGTTTGCTTTTTGCGTTCAACCATGCCATCTCGGTGCTGCCTGTAAATGTATTGAACCATATGCAAGTTTCGTTTTGAGCTACGTACCAATTATACATTCATACAGACTAGCACATCTCCAAAAAACAGAGAGCAAACAAGTTCTAACAGAGGATGCAGAAACAGATTTGAAGAGAGCGGGCAGCAAGTGAAGGGGAAGGGGAAGGAGTGGGTACCTACATATTCCAACAGAGGCCGGGATGGGGTCTTGGAGGCCGACGTCGCCGTCGTTGTTACCCGCCGCTGCGCTGAGCCTGCTGACGCCGGAGGTCGCCGTCGCCATAGACGGAAGGAGGGACGGACGGCAAGCAGCGGTGGTGGTGAGGTGGGAGACTCGCTGCGCCACTGCCATCAGCCGCAGCACGAGGCGGCTGGTCTTGGAGGAAGGTGGCACCATGTAGTTGCCCGTCGAGGCCGCCGCGGAGAGCACCGCCCTACCCCTCCTCCGCCGCTCCGGCGCCACGGCCACGCGCACGCGGCTACGGCGGGAGCAGCGGGGGAGCAGCGAGGAGGCGAGGGTCCGCCCGAGGGAGGCGGCGGCGGTGGCTTCCATGGGGGATTAGAGCGGAGGAAGGTGGGAGCTTGGGGGAGATCGTGGGTGGGTGGTGGCGGCGGCGAGGAGATCGTGGGGAGAGGAGCAGGTGAGTTTGTGAGAGAGTTTTTTTAGGGATGGGAGAGAGAGTGCCGGGGTTGGAGTGGATCGGGCCGGGCTGGATGGCGCAGACACGCTTAGTAATAGCGCGGGGGTCATAGCTACTTACTTCGTAGTAGCGTAGGTTTTATATCCCTCGCTACTACTATGGCCTGTTCCGGAGAAATGGTGGAGACCACTTAGTAGCAGCGCAGGTTTATACCCCTCGCTACTACTATCAACTTAGTAGTAGCGCGAGTTTTATACCCCTCGCTACTACTAATTAGCAGTAGTGCCTCTTTTTAGACCGCGTTACTGGTAAACTTCTGTGTATAAGGTTTTCCCTAGTAACGGAGGTAGCGACAAGGAGGTCGGACGAAGCGCGGTGCGTTGCTCAAGGGCCTTCCGACGGCCGTACCAGAGGTCGGCCTCGTCCGCGGCAGCGGGAGGTGCTACGTCTTGAGCTTGCGTTGGTTTTTCTTGAAGAGGAAAGGATGATGCAGCACAGTAGCGTAAGTATTTCCCTCAGTTTTTGAGAACCAAGGTATCAATCCAGTAGGAAGCTCCTAGAAAGTCCCACGCACCTACACAAACAAACAAAAAACTCGCAACCAACGCAATAAAGGGGTTGTCAATCCCTTCACGACCACTTGCGAAAGTGAGATCTGATAGAGATAATATGATAAGATAAATATATTTTCAGTATTTTATAATATAGATGCAAAAAGTAAAGATGCAAATAAAAGTAGATTGAAAGCAAATCTCTACTACTATAAAAAGCTGAGTCGGTGGTGATGGTGTGTCTGTCATCGTGCATTCACAACCGTTCGATCGATCTGATCTAACGGACACGATGAAATCTGGTCAATTTTGCAAACAGACGCCCGCCACTTCCGTCACATATTTGCAGATAACCCCCTGCCTTTCCCGTTCAGCCCCATGGCCCCCATCTCTTCCCCACGCCCACCTTATCCAATCATCTCAGGAAAGGCATGCCGCCGGCAGCGCTGGAACCGATCTGGCGCGGTGGCTCCCGTTGACGCCGTGTGCCCCCGGAACCTCTCATGCATCCTCTCAGCCACACGGCCCACCAACACCATGGCCCTCTCGTCACCATCTCTTCCACCCCATCCCCATCTTCTCCGATGCCGACCTCGGCAAGCATGCCGGCGACGCATCTCCTGCCCCCTCCTCTGCGCATTAGTCCCAGCGCCCAACATCTCCACACCCCCTCCTCCTCGCCATCTCCTCCACCCCCTGTCCCGTCTCCTGCCGCTGACCGCCGCCGGCTATGTGTTGCTTCCTTGGCGGCGGCGTTTCCGCATACTCCTCCTCCTCCTTCCCCACTGTCACTGAAGCGCCCCATGTGGAGGTGCTATGCTTGGCTAGGTCCTTCCCAATCCTCATCCCTCCCACCCGTGCCGCCTCCAAAATTCATTTTTTTTGTTACCCAGAGTTCAATTCGTGCGTCCAGGTCGAACTCTCTAGAAGCCAGTCTTGCAGAGTTGCAGTCCAATATAAATCAAATGGGTAGGCAGATGGGACTCAAGCTGCTTGCACTACACCTCAAGAGCCACACGCTCGTCACGCCAATCTGGAGGTGAATCTCCTTGCTTGTTTTTTGTTAAGCTACTTGGCTACCCGTTTTCCCATGGGACTGGTATACTACAGGCCGTTATGTTTAAGTAGTGATTGTCTGATGCCCTTTTAGGTCAGAAGATAGATGAGGCGAGATCTTCAGAGCCAATATTGTTTTTCACATATGTTCTAAGCAAACAACTAAAAGAAGGGCATACTATGGTTGACAAATGATTCCATGGCCTATTTGTAGATTCGTGGTGGTGTTGTATGTACACAAATTCATGTTCCCTGTGCATATGTAGCAAAGTGTTCAGTCAAACACGTCTACTTCGTTCTTGTTTGTCCTGGAACCATTTATAAATGTGTTCTCAAGCTATAGTATATATGTTTTTTCGATATATTCATTGCTGCCATTTATCTTCTCATTTAAGTTTGGTGTGCCTAATATACTGGCACACAATGAGCAATGTTGAATCCTTGGAAGAAAGGTAACATAATATATTATTTTGTCTTCTACAGCTGTTCCAAGGAAAGGAGCAGTTCTATTAACGATGGATATGATAATATGTATTGGAAAATGCTCGTCGTCCTGGTAATTTCGGAGATCTGGCATCAGCACAATCGTCTTATCTTTCAAATTTTGTAGTTATCGGCTCCAACGCTCGCATGTCTTGCAATTGCGAAGCCAATGTAAGGAGTCTGATGCGCCCGCTGGCGTGCATTCCTTCAGTGCCTCTCCTCTGGCATCAACCTGAATGACCACGGCAATCGTTGAATGTGAGGTGATCATTGCTTTCAATTCATTTTTGTGTTTATACTGAAGTGATTTGGTGTCTGTTTTGCAGGATAGTTTAACTTGCGAGAAAATACTATTGCATTTTCAAAAAACGATTATGCTTGATCTTATAAGCAATATTGCATTTTAAAAAGTATTTCTCACCAAGGAAGGTAATTATAATAAGCATAAGAATCAGCATGTGATTGTTTTTAGGATAACTGAAATATGCAAAAAAAAAAAAAAAAATTGCCAAAAGATTCTGATCTTACTAAGCACAGAGTTCTTGGCTTAAGTACCAGGCAGTAGGTGACTGGTTTTCATGGCGTTACAGCCAAATCTTGCTTTATGTAATGTAAGAAGAGGCTGAAAGTTTGTTCTATTAAACAGCAATCTAATGATATATTATATACAGCAAAGGTTGCCTGCAAGAAGCATTGCCTTCTGTACGTTGAGCATTTGTTTGTATATCTAAGCTCAATAAATTGCGTTTCACAATGACAATTCTGATATGTTGTTAGTCGTTCAGCTTAGCAATTCCACAAGTTGTAGTTCCAGCCAAACATCTAAATACTGAGCTCAAATTGCAGAAAATACTGGGTGTTCAGTACTCGATTTTGGACTATATGTTCACCTATCTCTAGGGTTCCATGATCTCATCTAAAGGATCTTTTTTGCTAACACATACCTTGATGTTGACATCGACAGCAGCAGAGATAATATACGCCATATAATCTTGTAAACATATGTGTAGATCAGTACAAGTACTTTCAGTCTTCCTCCTTGTGAATTAGTCTTTCAAGCTGTGGATGGTCAGGAGTCGCTTGAGCCCTGCAAAGATAATGTTCAAGCTACAGCTTGAGTCAGAATTTGTACGGATACATGAAAATGTGATGTATGCCGAGAAAAGGTCTGTTTGCTATGCAATTCAATTTTTAGCTTGCAATTGCAGTTAGAAGTTCAAACCGCAACTCAAGTATGTTGTTAATTTACAGTGAGCATCCACTTGCAGAAGATTTGTGCCTGGATGTGCTAATTGACAGTGAAATGTAGAAATAAGTTGCAACTTTGTAATATCCATCTGATATGTGAAACAAGAATTGTTACTAATTCACAACATGTATCTACGATTGTGAGATGGGACACCATGTGCACAGGGGAGGCAACACAAGGTCGAGAGAAAAGCCCGTGTAGAAAGAGATGCAACATATGGCCATCATTACAACTGTTATATTTTTGTATATGTTGTAATTATTCATGCAAAGGTTACAAGCTTGATGCACAATTATAAGTATCTGGAGGAGTTGACGAAGCGTGGAGTTTTTTCTTGACAATACAAAGAGTATGAGTTAGGAGACGTTGAAGTGCAACTACAGAGCAAGCATGACAGAGGTGAAGCTTTTACTGGAGAAAGTTGCGTAAAGTCTTTTTTAAGGAAAAGTTGTGTTTTCTTACAGCCGTGGAGTAGGATCCAGATAGGGAAGGGAAGGGGCTAGAGCAACAATAGTGTCCTTACCCATTAGACTTTAATCTATGTACCTTCTAATCATTTACCCGATTACTGCAGAAATAGAAGATGAAAGATGAGATATGAACTTGGCTCCTGAGCTCAAATAATTGCAATAAAATTCAATGAAGTCTTAATGTTTCGGAAACAAACATGTTGGACTGTTCTAGCTGTGTGCTACATTTCATCAATTTTGCATACAGATAAAACACTTGAACGTGCTTGCCTATTTTCATTTGTATTCACTATACCCCTGATACTTATGAGCTCAGCAACATAACTGAATATCCGAAGAAGATATGGATATTTTTAATAGTTGAGAGGACCCTCCACATATTTTGTCAAACAAACTACTCCTGTATCAATGCATCCTGGTTTTTCGTGCAACGCACGGGCATCTTACTAGTATAATAAAAGATAGACCCGGGGGCCATAGGTTTCACTAGAGGCTTCTCTCAAGATAGCATAAGTATTACGCTGGGTGAACAAATTACTATCGAGCAATTGATAGAAAAGCGAATAATTATGAGATTATCTAGGCATGATCATGTATATAGGCATCACGTCCGCAACAAATAGACAGACTCCTGCCTACATCTACTACTTACTCCACACATTGACCGACTCCTGCCTGCATCTAGAGTATTAACTTCATAAAGAACAGAGTAACACATTAAGTAAGAGGACATGATGTAGAGGGATAAACTCATGCAATATGATATAAACCCCATCTTTTTATCCTCGATGGCAACAATACAATATGTGCCTTGCAACCCTTTCTGTCACTGGGTAAGGACACCGCAAGATTGAACCCAAAGATAAGCACTTCTCCCATGGCAAGAAAGACCAATCTAGTAGGCCAAACCAAACTGATAATTCGAAAAGACTTACAAAGATAACCAATCATGCATAAAAGAATTCAGAAGAGATTCAAATATTTCTCATAGATAAACTTGATCATAAACCCACAATTCATCGGATCTCGACAAACACACCGCAAAAAGAGTTTACATCGAATAGATCTCCACAAGAGAGGGGGAGAACATTGTATTGAGATCCAAAAAGAGAGAAGAAGCCATCTAGCTAATAACTATGGACCCGAAGGTCTGTGGTAAACTACTCACAACTCATCGGAGGGGCTATGGTGTTGATGTAGAAGCCCTCCATGGTCGATTCCCCCTCCGGCGGAGCGCCGGCGAAGGCTCCAAGATGGGATCTCGCGGATACAGAAGGTTACGGCGGTGGAAATTGTGTTTCGGTGGCTCCCTGGATGTTTTCGGGGTACGTAGGTATATATAGGAGGAAGAAGTAGGTCGGTGGCCGCTCGTGGGGCCCAGGAGATAGGGGGCGCGCCCTATAGGGCGGCGCCCTCCACCCTCTTGGCCGCCTCGATCGCTTCTTGACGTGCACTCCAAGTCCTCTGGATCCAGTTCGTTCCAAAAATCACGCTCCCGAAGGTTTCATTCCGTTTGGACTCCGTTTGATATTCCTTTTCTTCGAAATACTGAAATAGGCAAAAAACAGCAATACGGGCTGGGCCTCCGGTTAGTAGGTTAGTCCCAAAAATGATATAATTATGTAAAATAAAGCCCATAAACATCCAAAAGGGGTAATATAATAGCATGAAACAATCAAAAATTATAGATACGTTGGAGATGTATCAAGCATCCCCAAGCTTAATTCCTGCTCGTCCTCGAGTAGGTAAATGATAAAAACAGAATTTTTGATGTGGAATGCTACCTAGCATAATTCTCAATGTAATTTTCTTTATTGGGGCATGAATGTTCAGATCCAAATGATACAAAATAAAAGTTCATATTGACATAAAAATAGTGATACTTCAAGCATACTAATCAAAGTAATCATGTTTTCTCAAAATAACATGGCCAAAGAAAGTTATCCCTACAAAATCATATAGTCTGGCTAGGCTCTATCTTCATCTCATAAAGTATTTAATCATGCACAACCCCGATGACAAGCCAAGCAATTGTTTCATACTTTAATAATCTCAAACTCTTTCAACTTTCACGCAATACATGAGCGTGAGCCATGGACATAGCACTATATGTGGAGTAGAATGGTGGTTGTGGAGAAGACAAAAATGAAGAAGATAGTCTCACATCAACTAGGCGTATCAACGGGCTATGGAGATGCCCATTAATACATATCAATGTGAGTGAGTAGGGATTGCCATGCAACGGATGCACTAGAGCTATAAATATATGAAAGCTCAACAAAATAAACTAAGTGGGTGTGCATCCAACTCGTTTGCTCACGAAGACCTAGGGCAATTTGAGGAAGCCCATCATTGGAATATACAAGCCAAATTCTATAATGAAAAATTCCCACTAGTATATGAAAGTGACAACATATGAAACTCTCTATCATGAAGATCACGGTGCTACTTTGAAGCACAAGTGTGGAAAAAAAGGATAGTAGCATTGTCCCTTCTCTCTTTTTCTCTCATTTTTATGAAATATTTTTCTTCTTCTTCTTTTTCTTTTTTTCTTTGGCCTTTTTTTTTTCTTTTTGGCCTTTCTCCTTTTTTTCTTTTTTTTTCTTTTTGTAAAGTCCGAAGTCTCATCCCGACTTGTGGGGGAATCATAGTCTTCATCATCCTTTCCTCACTAGGACAATGCTTTAGTAATGAAGATTGTCACACTTTTATTGATTTACAACTCAAGAATTACAACTCAAAGCTAGAACAAGATATGACTCTATATGAATGCCTCCGGCGGTGTACTGGGATATGCAATGAATCAAGAGCGACATGTATGAAAATTATGAAAGTGGCCTTGCCACAAATACAATGTCAACTACATGATCATGCAAAGAGCAATATGACAAAAGTAATGCGTGTCATATGAACGGAACGGTGGAAAGTTGCATGGAAATATATCTCGGAATGGCTATGGAAATGCCATGATAGGTAGGTATGGTGGCTATTTTGAGGAAGGTATATGGTAGGTGTATGGTACCGACGAAAGTTGCGCGGCACAAGAGAGGCTAGCAATGGTGGAAGAGTGAGAGTGCGTATAATCCATGGACTCAACATTAGTCAAAAGAACTCATATACTTATTGCAAAAATCTACAAGTCATCAAAAACAAAGTACTACACGGATGCTCCTAGGGGGATAGATTGGTAGGAAAAGACCATCGCTCGTCCCCGACCGCCACTCATAAGGAAGACAATCAATAAATAAAATTGTGCTCCGGCTTCATCACAAAGTGGTTCACCATACGTGCATGCTACGGGAATCACAAACCTCAACGCAAGTATTTTTCATAATCACCTCAACTAGCATGACTTTAATATCACTTCCTCCATATCTCAAAACAATTATCAAGCATCAAACTGATCATAGCATCCAATTCACTTTTTATGATAGTTTTTATTATACCCAACTTGGATGCTCATCATTCTAGGACCAAATTTGTAACCAAAACAAATACCATGCTGTTCTAAAAGACTCTCAAAATAATATAAGTGAAGCATGAGAGGCTAGCAATTTCTTTAAAATTAATCCACCGCCGTGCTCCAAAAGATATAAGTGAAGCACTAGAGCAAAAACTATCAAGCTCAAAAGATATAAGTGAAGCACATAGAGTATTCTAGCAAATTCTAATCAAGTAGGCTTCTCCCAAAAGGTGTGTACAGAAAGGATGATTGTGGTAAACTAAAAATCAAAGACTAATATAATACACGACGCTCCAAGCAAAACACATATCATGTGGTGAATAAAAATATAGCTCCAAGTAAAGTTACCGATAAACGAAGACGAAGGAGGTGATGCCTTCCCGGGGCATCCCCAAGCTTAGGCTTTTGGCTATTCTTGAATATCATGGGGTGCCTTGGGAATACCCAACCTTAGGCTCTTGCCACTTCTTATTCCATAGTCCATCAAAGCTTTACCCAAAACTTGAAAACTTCACAACACAAAACTCAACAGAAATCTCGTAAGCTCCGTTAGTGAAAGAAAGAAAAACCACCACATAAGGTACTGTAATGAACTCATTATTTATTTATATTGGTGTTAAACCTACTGTATTCCAACTTCTCTATTGTTTATAAACAATTTTATTAGCCATAGATGCATCAAAATAAGCAAACAACACACGAAAAACAGAATCTGTCAAAAACAGAACAGTCGGTAGTAATCTGTAACTAACGCAAACTTCTGGAACCCCAAAAATTCTACCATAATAGGAAGTCCTAGGCAATTTTTCTATTGATCAGCAGAAAAAAGAATCAACGCAAAAGCATGTTTATGTGATTTACTAAAAAAATTCTCGTGCGCGCAAAGTTTCTGTTTTTCAGCATAATCAAATCAACTATCATCATAGGTTATCCTATAGGTTCTACTTGGCACAAACACTAATTAAAAGATAAAAACACATCTAAACAGAAGGTAGATGATAAATTTATTACTAAACAGAAACAAAAACAAAGAACACAAAGAAAATTGGGTTGCCTCCCAACTAGCGCTATCGTTTAACGCCCCTAGCTAGGCATAAAAGCGAAAATAGATCTAAGTGGTGCCATCTTTGGCACTAAATTCATAAGTAGCTCGCATGATAGATTCATAAGGTAATTTGACTTTCTTCCTTGGAAAGTGCTCCATGCCTTTCCTTAATGAAAATTGGAATCTGATATTCCCTTCCTTCATATCAATAATCGCACCAATCATTCTAAGGAAAGGTCTACCAAGAATAATAGGACAACAAAGATTGCAATCTATATCAAGAACGATAAAATCTACGGGCACCAAATTTCTATTTGCAACAATGAGAACATCATTGATCCTTCCCATTGGCTTTTTAATGGTGGAATCCGCAAGGTGCAAATTTAAAGAGCAATCATCAAGATCATGAAAACCTAGAATATCACATAAAGTTTTCGGAATCGTGGAAACACTAGTACCCAAATCACACAAAGCAAAACACTCATGATCTTTAATTCTAATCTTTATAGTAGGTTCCCACTCATCATTAAGTTTTCTAGGTATAGAAACTTCCAAATTAAGTTTTTCATCATAAGATTGCATCAAGGCATCAACAATATGTTTGGTAAAAGCTTTATTTTGACTATAAGCATGAGGAGAATTAACAACGGATTGCAACAAGGAAATACAACCTGGGCCGCTTCATCCCACAATGCCGTCGAATCAAGATAAGACTAGTAACGGTAAGCAAATTGAACAAATCATCGCCCACAACTACTTTGTGTTCTACTCGTGTATAGAATCTACGCATAGATCTAGCTCATGATGCCACTGTTGGGGATCGTTGCAGAAATTAAAAAATTTCTACACATCACCAAGATCAATCTATGGAGAGACTAGCAACGAGAGAGAGGGGAGTGCATCTTCATACCCTTGAAGATCGTGATGCGGAAGCGTTGCAAGAACGCGGTCAGTGGAGTCATACACGAAGCGATTCAGATCGCGGCCGAATCTGATCTAAGCACCGAACAACGGTGCCTCCGCGTTGAACACACGTGCAGCCTGGTGACGTCTCCCGTGCCTTGATCCAGCAAGGAGAGAGGGAGAGGTTGGGGAAGACTCTGTCCAGCAGCAGCACAACGGCGTGGTGGTGATGGAGGAGCGTGGCACTCCAGCAGGGCTTCGCCAAGCACTACGAGAGACGAGGAGGGAGAGGGGTAGGGCTGCGCCAAGAGAGAGAGAGACTCGTGTCTCTGGCAGCCCCAAAAACCCCACTATATATAGGGGAAGGGGAGGGGCTGTGCCCCCATCTAGGGTTCCCCCCCTAGGGGTGGCGGCCAGCCCTAGATGCATTTGGGGGGCGGCCAAAGGGGGAGAGAGGGGGACGCACCCTAGGTGGGCCTCAGGCCCATCTGAGCCTAGGGTTTTCCCCCCTCCCCCTTCCCTGCGCCTTGGGCCTCTTGTGGGAGGCGCACCAGCCCACCTAGGGGCTGGTCCCTTCCCACACTTGGCCCACACAGGCCTCCGGGGTTGGTGGCCCCTCCCGGTGGACCCCCGAACCCTTCAGGTGGTCCCGGGACGTTACCGATAACGCCCAGAACACTTCCGGTGTCCAAAACGGGACTTCCCATATATAAATCTTTACCTTCGGATCATTCCGGAACTCCTCGTGGCGTCCGGGATCTCATCCGGGACTCTGAACAACATTTGGTAACCACGTACATCTATTCCCTATAACCCTAGCGTCATCGAACCTTAAGTGTGTAGACCCTACGGGTTCGGGAATCATGCAAACATGACCGAGACATCTCTCCGGCAAATAACCAACAGCGGGATCTGGATACCCATGTTGGCTCCCACATGTTCCACGATGATCTCATCGGATGAACCACGATGTCGGGGATTCAATCAATCTCGTATACAATTCCCTTTGTCAATCGGTACGTTACTTGCCCGAGATTCGATCGTCGGTATCCCAATACCTTGTTCAATCTCGTTACCGGCAAGTCACTTTACTCATTACGCAATGCATGATCTCGTGACCAACTACTTAGTCACATTTGAGCTCATTATGATGATGCATTACCGAGTGGGCCCAGAGATACCTCTCCGTCATACGGAGTGACAAATCCCAGTCTCGATTCGTGCCAACCCAACAGACACTTTCAGAGATACCCGTAGTGCACCTTTATAGCCACCCAGTTATGTTGTGACGTTTGGTACACCCAAAGCATTCTTACGGTATCCGGGAGTTACACAATCTCATGGTCTAAGGAAATGATACTTGACATTAGAAAAGCTCTAGCAGACGAACTACACGATCTTGCGCTATGCTTAGGATTGGGTCTTGTCCATCACATCATTCTCCTAATGAGGTGATCCCGTTATCAATGACATCCAATGTCCATGGTCAGGAAACCGTAACCATCTATTGATCAACGAGCTAGTCAACTAGAGGCTCACTAGGGACATGTTATGGTCTATGTATTCACACATGTATTATGATTTCCGGATAACACAATTATAGCATGAACAATAGACAATTACCATGAACAAGGAAATACAATAATAACCATTTTATTATTGCCTCTAGGGCATATTTCCAACAGCAATCTATGATGTCTCTTACCGATTTACCACTATCATTTTGGGTTATGCATTAGAGACAGCTGCATTCACATTAAATAGGGCACCATCTAAATCCATTGAGACGACACCATATGAACTGTGGTTTGGCAAGAAACCAAAGTTCTCGTTTCTTAAAGTTTGGGGCTGCGATGCTTATGTGAAAAAGTTTCATCCTGATAAGCTCAAACCCAAATCGGAGAAATATGTCTTCATAGGATACCCAAAGGAGACAGTTGGGTACACCTTCTATCACGGATCCGAAGGCAAGACATTCGTTGCTAAGAATGGATCCTTTCTAGAGAAGGAGTTTCTCTCGAAAGAAGTGAGTGGGAGGAAAGTAGAACTTGATGAGGTAACTGTACTTGTTCCCTTATTGGAAAGTAGTTCATCACAGAAATCTGTTCCTGTGACTCCTACACCAATTAGTGAGGAAGCTAATGATGATGATCATATAACTTCGGATCAAGTTACTACCGAACCTCGTAGGTCAACCAGAGTGAGATCCGCACCAGAGTGGTACGGTAATCCTGTTCTCGAGGTCATGTTACTTGACCATGACGAACCTATGAACTATGAGGAAGCAATGATGAGCCCAGATTCCGTAAAATGGCTTGAGGCCATGAAATCTGAGATGGGATCAATGTATGAGAACAAAGTGTGGACTTTGGTTGACTTGCCCGATGATCGGCAAGCCATAGAAAATAAATGGATCTTCAAGAGGAAGACGGACGCTGATAGTAGTGTTACTATCTACAAAGCTAGACTTGTCAAAAAAGGTTTTGACAAAGTTCAAGGAGTTGACTACGATGAGACCTTTTCACTCGTAGAGATGCTTAAGTCTGTCTGAATCATGTTAGCAAATTGCCACGTTTTATGAAATCTGGCAAATGGATGTAAAGACTGCATTCCTGAATGGATTTCTGGAAGAAGAGTTGTATATGATGCAACCTGAAGGTTTTATCGATCCAAAGGATGCTAACAAAGTGTGCAAGCTCCAGCGATCCATCTATGGACTGGTGCAAGCATCTCAGAGTTGGAATATACGCTTTGATGAGTTGCTCAAAGCATATAGTTTTATACAGACTTGCGGTGAAGCCTGTATTTACAAGAAAGTGAGTGGGAGCACTACAACATTTCTGATAAATATATGTGAATGACATATTGTTGATCAGAAATAATGTAGAATTTTCTAGAAAGCATAAAGGAGTATTTGAAAGGAGTTTTTCAAATAAAGACCTCGGTGAAGCTGCTTACATATTGAGCATCAAGTTATATAGAGATAGATCAAGACGCTTGATAAGTTTTTTCAATGAGTACATACCTTGACAAGATTTTGAAGTAGTTCAAAATGGAACTGTCAAAGAAAGAGTTCTTGCCTGTGTTACAAGGTGTGAAATTGAGTAAGACTCAAAGCCCGACCACGGCAGAACATAGAAAGAGAATGAAAGTCATTCTCTATGCCTCAGCCATAGGTTCTATAAAGTATGCCATGCTATGTACCAGATCTATTGTAGACCCTACATTGAGTTTAGCAAGGGAGTACAATAGTGATCTAGGAGTAGATCACTGGACAACGGTCAAAATTATCCTTAGTGGAATAAGGATATATTTCTCGATTATGGAGGTCACAAGAGGTTCGTCGTAAAGGGTTACGTCGATGCAAGTTTTGACACTGATCCAGATGATTCTAAGTCTCAATCTGGATACATATTGAAAGTGGGAGCAATTAGCTAGAGTAGCTCCGTGAAGAGCATTGTTGACATAGAAATTTGCAAAATACATACGAATCTGAATGTGGCAGACCCGTTGACTAAACTTCTCTCACAAGCAAAACATGATCACACCTTAGTACTCTTTGGGTTTTAATCACATAGCAATGTGAACTAGATTATTGACTCTAGTAAACCCTTTGGGTGTTGGTCACATGACGATGTGAACTATGGGTGTTAATCATATGGTGATGTGAACTATTGGTGTTAAATCGCATGGCGATGTGAACTAGATTATTGACTCTAGTGCAAGTGGGAGACTGAAGGAAATATGCCCTAGAGGCAATAATAAAGTTATTATTTATTTCCTTATTTCATGATAAATGTTTATTATTCATGCTAGAATTGTATTAACCGAAAACTTAGTACATGTGTGAATACATAGACAAACAGAGTGCACTAGTATGCCTCTACTTGACTAGCTCGTTGAATCAAAGATGGTTAAGTTTCCTAGCCATAGACATGAGTTGTCATTTGATTAACGGGATCACATCATTAGAAAATGATGTGATTGACTTGACCCATTCCGTTAGCTTAGCATTTGATCGTTTAGTATATTGCTATTGCTTTCTTCATGACTTATACATGTTCCTATGACTATGAGATTATGCAACTCCCGAATACCGGAGGAACACTTTGCGTGCTACCAAACATCACAACGTAACTGGGTGATTATAAAGGTGCTCTACAGGTGTCTTCGATGGTACTTGTTGAGTTCGCATAGATCGAGATTAGGATTTGTCACTCCGATTGTCGGAGAGGTATCTCTAGGCCCTCTCGGTAATGCACATCACTATAAGCCTTGCAAGCATTGTAACTAATGAGTTAGTTACGGGATGATGTACTATAGAACAAGTAAAGAGACTTGCCGGTAACGAGATTGAACTAGGTATTGAGATACCGACGATCTAATCTCGGGCAAGTAACATACCGATGACAAAGGGAACAACATATGTTGTTATGCGGTTTAACCGATAAAGATCTTCATAGAATATGTAGGAGCCAATATGAGCATCCAGGTTCCGCTATTTGTTATTGACCGGAGATGAGTCTCGGTCATGTCTACATAGTTCTCGAACCCGTAGGGTCCGCACGCTTAACGTTCGGTGACGATTGAAAATATGAGTTTATGTGTTTTGATGTACCAAAGGTAGTTCGGAGTCCCAGATGAGATCGGGGACCTGACGAGGAGTCTCAAAATGGTCGAGACGTAAAGATTGATATATTGGACGACTATATTCGGACATCGGAAAGGTTCCGAGTGATTCGGGTATTTTTCGGAGTACCAGAGAGTTACGGGAATTCGCCGGGGAGTATATGTGCCTTATTGGGCTTTAGGGGAAAGAGAGAGGGGAGGCTGCACCCCCCCAAGGCTTAGTCCGAATTGGACTAGGGGGAGGGGCCACGCCCCTCCTTCCTTCTCTTCTCTTTTCCCTTTCCTTCTCTCCTACTCCTACTACATGGAAGGGGGGGAATCCTACTCCCGGTGGGAGTAGGACTCCTCCAGGGCGCGCCATAGGGGCCGGCCCTCTCCCCCCTCCTCCACTCCTTTATATACGTGGCCAGGGGGCATCCCATAGACACAACAATTGATCATTGATTTTTTAGCCGTGTGCGGTGCCCCCCTCCACCATAATCCACCTCGGTCATATCGTAGCGGTGCTTAGGCGAAGCCCTGCATTGGTAGCATCATCATCACCGTCATCACGCCGCCGTGCTGACGGAACTCTCCCTCAAATCTCTGCTGGATCGGAGTTCGTGGGACGTCATCGAGCTGAACGTGTGCTGAACTCGGAGGTGCCATACGTTCGGTACTTGGATCGGTCGAATCGTGAAGACGTACGACTACATCAACTGCATTGTTCTAACGCTTCCGCCTTCGGTCTACGAGGGTACGTGGACAACACTCTCCCCTCTCGTTGCTATGCATCACCATGATCTTGCGTGTGCGTAGGAAATTTGTTTGAAATTACTACGTTCCCCAACATTTCTGCCACTGAGACTGAGCACCGCAAGATCGAACCCATCACAAAGCATCTCTTCCCATGGCAAGATAAATCAATCTAGTTGGCCAAACCAAACCAATAAATCGGAGAAGAAATACGAGACTATAACAATCATGCATAAAAGAGTTCAGAGAAAACTCAAATAATATTCATGGATAGATCTGATCATAAACTCATAATTCATCGAATTCCAACAAACACACCGTAAAAAGTCAGTACATCAAATAGATCTCCAAGAACACCGAGGAGAACATTGTATTGAAGATCAAAAAGAGAGAAGAAGTCATCTAGCTACTAACTCTGGACCCATAGGTCCGTGGTAAACTACTCACGCATCATCGGAGGGACAGCAAGGATGATGAAGAACCCCTCCGTGATCGTTTCCCCCCTTGGCAGAGTGCCGGAAAAGGCCTCTAGATTGGATCTCGTGGTTCTGTAACTTACGGCGGCAGAAAAAATATTTCATGGACTCTCCTGTAGGTTTTGGGATTTTAGAGTATTCATGGAGGCGGAGGTAGGTCAAACGGAGGCTTGTGGGCCCACTACCCACCAGGTCGCGCCAGAGGCCCCTGGCACGCCCTGGTGCTTAGGGGGCCACCCCCTTCGTCTTCTCGTGGCCTCCAGAAGCTTCCACGGTCTCTTATCGCTAGAAAAAAAATCTTTAAAAAGTTTCGTGGCATTTGAACTTCGTTTGGTACTGATATTCTGCAAAGTCAAAAAAACAAGCAAAAAACAACAACTCACACTGGACACTAAGTTAATAGGTTAGCCCCAAAAAATGATATAAAGTTGCTTGTAAACGTATATAAAACATCCATAATTGATAAGATAATAGCATGGAACAATCAAAAATTATAGATACGTTGGAGACGTATCAGTTACCTCTAGTAAATGTCGATGGCTGCCGGACCTAGCTAGCTCTGGATCGGCAACCAAAACATTTCTCAATCACGCAACTTAAAAAATGGTTAACACTATTAAAAAATATGTTAATAACATTTTAAACATGTTCACGCATTTCAAAAAATGTTTTGTGACATTCTACAATATGTTTATACAATGTAAAAGAATTTCCACATAATTCATACAAAATATTCCTTGCCACTAAAAAATGTTTGAGTGTTTTGAAAATTATGTTCTTAACATGTTTTTAAAAATTTGTATATGAAGTTAAAAAATGTTCATGTAGTATAAAAAATATTTCACTCATTTAATAAATGTACAATGTGTATTTAAAAATATTTAACATTTTCTAAAAAATGTATTTAACATGTACTATTCAAAAGAATGTTCAAAACATGTATTTGAAAACTATTGAACGTGTATTAAATAAGTATAAATGTCTTGAGAAAAAGAAAACAAAAAAGGAAAAAAACTGAATAAAATCAGTGAAAAAACATAGAAAAACGGAAAAGAGAAAAAATAGACCGCTTAGAGGCTTCTAAAACCATTCAAAAACCGGTCATAGAAGCTTCCCAAAACCCTTCCCTGGAAATTGGATCACCTCAAAAAAAATGGAACCTATATTGGGTCGGCCCATCTAGCGATCACAACTCCCGTCATTAGAACGGGCTGATGAAGCCTTATGTATCCAGTGGGCCAAGATATATAATGGTTTGATGGGCTAAATGCCTTGCCAAAATCAAAATTTATCTTGGAAAGACTCTCTGCCGGTGCGGAGACCTCCTCTACGGCGCCTTATGCGCCCGTTCGCTAGCGGGCGCTCGCGCAGCAGCCTCTAGTGGGCCGGCCCAGCTAGCACACTCACGCTTTCCGTTCTCCATCGCTCGCTCCTTCCCTTCCTTCGTGCACGTTTCGTTCGTTCGTTCTTTTTTTTTTTCTGTTCGTCCCTTCGTTCACAAAACTGAAAGCACATGGATCTGAAAAATTACGAATTTTAAAAACATTTCACGAATTTTACAATGTTCATCAATTCTAAAAAAAGTTCATCAATTTTGAACACAAAAGTTGAAAAAGTTGATCGAATTTGAAAAAAGATCATCGGATTTGAAATAAAGTTCATTACATTTGAAAAAAGTTCATCGGATTAGGAAAACAGTTCAGCGAATTAGCAAAAAGTTCACCGGTTTTCAAAAAAGTTCATCGAATTTGAAAAAAGGTCGTCGAATTTGAAAAAAGTTCATTGGTTTTGAAAAATTTCACAGAATTTCAAAATAAGTTCATCGATTCTGAAAAAAGTTCATCGAATTTGATAAAAGTTCATCAAATTTGAAAAAAGTTCATTGAATTTTTAAAAGGTTCATCGGATTTGAAAAAAAGTTCATCGAATTTTTCACAAACTCATCAAATTCGAGAAAAACTCCATCTATTTTGCAGAGGAAAAACTCATGAAGAAAGAAAAGTTTCACGAATTTGAAAAAAGAAAAAAAGAAGAAAAGAAGAAAAGAGAGGAAACATGTAGATAATCACACCAACTGAACTGGCCTGGTGGATGTCGCCTCGTGCTTGTTACTCGCCGGTCACGGTTCGAAACCCAGCTCTCGCGTTGTTTTTGCAGTTTAGAACACAGAAAAAAAAATCGAAAATGGGCCGGCCCAACGTGACAAGGGGGGTATGCGCCCGTTAGTAGAAACAACTGTAGCGGGCGCCAAATAGGATTTAGCGCCGGTGCGTGTGAGGCGAGGCATGATGCTCTTAATGGTGTGTGTAAGGCCCAACATTATGTAAGAAAATAGGTAGAGATTGCAGTTGGTTTTCCATAACGATGAACCGTTTTGTCGTGCCGGGGACCGCTTTCGTAATCGAGGCGATGAACGACGGAACACCTCCATTTTTCACCATGCAAATAAGTTTCCAGCAGTATTTGCAGGTGATTTTTCATATCAGTTGAGCCCCCAAAACATAAACTCTGCATATTGTTGTTTTTCTGGTCCAGAGCAATTACAAGAAAGATAAAGTTGATCCCGTGACCCTGCCCAACAGGCCACGACACCTTTTGGTCCTCCAGCTGAAGATATATGGATGTTTTCTTTGCGTATGGGAGTAGAAACATGTTTGCAAAAACAGTGAACTTTTTTGCTGAGAGGTACTTGGGAGTAGAAACATGACCGACCTGTGATATGTATGTGACACCTTCTGTACAGGCAAGCAAAGTTGGTTAGTACCTGAGGTTATAACAAGGTTGAACCATGTCATTTTGCAACATCTTACAGATCATGGGAAGCCTCCCGGTGTTCAACATTCAGAAAGTTAAACAGTACTAGTTACTGAGTCAAACTGCAAGATATGGAATTTTTTTTTATGAAATGGAATGGTCATTTTTTTCTCAACTCTAGAATGTCGTTTTGTCATGACAGGGGACACTTATGTAATCGAGGCGACGAACGGTCGAACGCCTCTATTTTTCACCATGCAAATAAGCTTCCAGCAGCAAACTTTTCATATCAGTAGAGACCCCCAAAACTTAAACTTTGCATGTAAGTACCAGTTTCTAATGTTCTACACTTCAGCGTGGTTGGGTTATTTTCGGGGCCAAAATGCATTCATGATAAAGTTGATCTACAGCTAACAGAATGGGGTTCAACAAGGTACACCAAGTTCCTGTGACCATTCATCCTACCCACAGCATAATCAAATTTGAACCATGCATTCATGCACCAAACAACACTCTGAATAATAAAGTAGCTCCTAATCCCATCTGAAGCAGCAACACATGGCACAGACATACATACTAGGTAGTTGTTTAACAGCTACAAGTCACCTAAATGAACTCAACATCAAGTTGGTCAACAAGTCAGCTCTCATAGGAGGGCATAAGAGTTATTAGAGCCATACTAAATATAGACGATTGATAAGAAACCACAAGTCAACATGCTTGAGCTACAGCTCCTTTTCCGACGACTTGCGAATCAGATAAACAGTCATTGTAAGGCCCTTAGTGTTGCTGCTCTTGTCTGGCTGGAAGAGGCAGGCATCTCCTTTCTTCAGGCCATTGTCCGTGACAAATTTGTTCCACCCCGTGGTAAGCCACCTCTGGTTGCTGTTATGCTCACTGCAGATTAACTTGACAGGCCATGGCACCGTCGTTTTGTCCTCCAGCTGAAGATGTATGGTTGTTTTCTTTGCGTGCGGGAGGCCACATGCCGAAGCAAATTCCTTGCAAAATACCTACTCCATCATAAATGCATAAGTTCAAAATACCTACTCCATCATAAATGCATAAGTTCAAAATACCTACTTCAGATCAATATTTAATTCAGACGAAATAATTTCTAGCCAGTTGTGTAAGTTTTTAGATGAAAAAAAATCAAACAAGTGCTATTTCTGCAACGTAATGCTGAAATTTCATTGCAAAATCAACAGGAAACTACAAATAATAGGCAAGAGTGTAGCTACGGGTGAAGAGTATGTAAACTCACCAGAGCACATCCTCCTTGGCCTGTGCCAACAACAGAGTATGTTTTTAACTCTCTCACGAAGATGGGAAGTTCAGATTGAATAGTCTTGACTTTCTCCTTTACTTTTTTCTCCAATTCACTAGGTAGAGTTGTCTTCTTGGGTAGAATATAGGGACGCTGAGAAGGTCCCATGAGATTGTTGGAACAAACTTCAATACCGCACTGTTCAACCCCCATTTGCTGCACTGCTGAAATCTGAAGGCACTGTTGGCCTGTGGTCATCACAACAGAAGATTTCTTCCTTTTAGGATTCTCAGATGGGAGCTCCATAGGCACACATCTCTCCTTGTCACTGTGCGGTCCTCGACCATGTTCAGTCACCACCACAACCTCTGATCTGCTCCTCTTCTTAACAGTATTGGCACCGGCAGCTTCATGGATATCAGTCATAACATCAGGCACTGCAGTAGAGTTCAAAGCACATGCAGATACTGCAGTATCAGACACTGCAGCAGTAACCATAATACCATCAGATACTACAGCAGCAGCCAACACACCTTCAGACACTGTAGCAAATTCCGGCACAGCAACATCAAACATAGAAGTGTCAGACAGTGCAACATCAGCCAACACACTTGAAGACACTGCAGCATCAGCCAACACACATACAGATTCAGGTGGTAAAGTGCAAGCAGAATTATTCAAGCCCATAGCATTGGAATGTTTGGGCTGAAGAAAAGAGTCAAGCCTAGTTATGAGCATGCTCTGAAGCCCAACAGAAATTTCAGCCCATGCACTTTCAGGAATAGTGATCACAGTGCTTCCCGGCCCAAATGGTCCAAAGGGGAAATAAGAGTAGCATCCAACTCCAATGAGCTCATTCATAAACCTGGCAGAAAGGCCTTTGGTTCGCTCTATGTGATGGTATCTAGAGACCCACTGCATATACTCATCATGCTGCCAAGTCAAACCACGCATGTGGACATTCTCATAAAAGCGGCAAAAGAATTGAATGGCCAAGGTGCTCAAGGTCACTTCAAGTTGCATATCAGTATCGCTCGCTGAACCCCCATTTGCTTCACATTGATTAGAGTCAGAAATAGGTTCGTCGTGAGCTACAAGTTTGACAAGATCAGACTCAGGGGTTATATTCGTCAAGTGGTTTCCAAACTCCTCGGGCATACGCTGTTTAAGGACAAAGAAGATACATATTGATTAGAGTCAGACATAAGTTCCGTCGTTTGTGCACACAGTTTGCAAGAAATCCAGACATAGTTCAGAATGCATGACTGCCAGCAGACACGGAAGACAAAGCAAACCAAAAAAATATCATATTTCCATGTAGGAGAATAAGATCAGCACACAAAAATACACCAGTGGGTGTTGGGTGGTGCACTTATACATGTACAGAGCCTGAACGTCAATGCCGCTACGAACTTGGCTATAAACAAAGCGTAACCAGTAGGACTTAGGCCAAGTATACATCATGGGCAACGTAGAGCAATGTGCATGCTAACAGTCCGGAACACACATTACAGGACGAACGGTTAAATCTCACACTTACACGACTAAAGTTAACTACCAAATTATATCATTCTTGGTGAACACATCAAATAGATAGCACATCATGGTACACCAGCAGTGTACAGTACCAACGCTTATCTCCATAAGAGCTCCACGCACAGGCAGTGTACACTACTAATTATATATCTCGATGGGAGCTTGATTTTAGTATCACGCAACATATGGTACTGTAGCTAAGAATGAAATTAAAACTTTTCTATTCCAGTGGGTTTCTGAAATCTGAGTTCCTTGAAACCCTGGTTCAGTAATCGGAACTAACGGTACAGATTCACAGAAACTGAATGGAGCAATGGGAGGAAATTAAGCAAGTGGGCCTCATGCATCTGAAGCAACAAAATGCATCTGAAGCAACACAATCTGTATCCAGTGAGATGTCCAACACTCTCAAGGCCTTCTCCGAAGATGCCTTTTGGATCATTCTGCAACATCTAACCAGATGAGGCCAAGAAAGGTGCTGGGATCTCCAATCCAGCAAGAATAGATGATGCAACAGTCAAGAACTGACTGAGATCTACTTATTGGCACGAATACTACTTATTGGTATGACAGACAGTGTTGAGCCTGGATTTACATCACTCTACTTGCTACTTAACAAGAGAGAAATAATGTGCGCCACAAGTTTCAGTCATGGACTGTTTTAGCAAAAAGTTTCAGTTTCAGTCATGGACATTGGCACCCTTCCCTGAGAAAAGTACATGTTGAGCAGCGGAGGCAGTGATGTTTCTCGCACGCTGAAATCTAGCAGGAGGTGCCGGTGCGCACTGACTTTCTTTCATGCTACAAGCAACACCGGAAGCAACGGCGGTGGTCGAGGCACAATCGACAGGGAGGAGGGGAGGGGGTCGAAGGGGAGCTAGGTTCTCACCGTGTCGTGGCTGAAATCGGCGGAGGCCACGAGATGGAACTGCTTATGGCCGTCGCCCGCGTCGTCCGAGTTGTCGTGCATCCCCCACATCCAGCACCACACCGCGCGCTTGGCGGCGGCGGCGGCGGCGCCGCCTGACCCAACCACCACACACAGCAGTGAGAAATCGAGGAAAAAAGAAACATTTTTGCCCGGTAATCGAGAAGGATCTAGGTCGTGGCCGTCACCTGGATCCATCGGTCGCCGCCGGCGCCGCTCCTCGCCTCCTCCGCCTGGGAAACCCGCGTGCTGAGTTGATCGTTTTGGGCAATGAAGGTGGTGGCTACTGCACAGTACGCGGTTGGGCAATGACCAAAGCTAGATCGGGAAGCCGGATTTGAGGATTTTCTGGAGTTGGGCAGTTGCCGAACAGGCCCGAAGTCTTGAGCCGGAAAGGGAAAAGCTCTAGCTTTGACGCGTGGGACTAGTAACTTCTCTCCTCAATTATTCACCAACCCCATGGAGTGGAGTGTGGGAGGTAGATACACACTCTACTCTCACACTGGTAACTTCTCTCATCAATTATTCACCCAACCATGAAAGGCTGCGAGGTACATAGACAATCTATACCACTTGGTAAATGTAATTGAAATTAATTTTGAATTTGCCAACTAGTAAAAACTGTAACTTACATTTCTTTTTGTAAAAGTGCGGTGTAGGTGACACTTTTGCTAATCTGATAATACTTCTTGAAAATGAATTGAGACTTAAGAAAGTTTGAATCGTCTGAGACAAAGACGGACTCTTTCGGTTTACATTATTGTTCATGTGTTCACGGGGAAACTCTAGCCATTCTAGGGGTGGAGTCCGCTACGGTAATCTAGCCAAGGGTGCGCATTTGAAAATGGTTCGAGCGTGCACATCTGTTTTGAACCGTCAGCTTGTCTTTGACTAGCTTGGTCCGAATAAGATGGAAGAAAATGACTAGTGAGGGTTGCACGCCTCATTCCCCCTTAACCCCCTTTGTCTCTCTCGTTGTAGCGGGTCCATCCCTTCTTGCGTCCCACTTGTCGATGTTGAAGGAAATATGCCCTAGAGGCAATAATAAAGTTGTTATTTATATTTCCTTATATCATGATAAATTTTTATTATTCATGCTAGAATTTTATTAACCGGAAACTTAGTACATGTGTGAATACATAGACAAACAGAGTGTCCCTAGTATGCCTCTACTAGACTAGCTCGTTAATCAAAGATGGTTATGTTTCCTGACCATGGACGTATGTTGTCATTTGATGAACGGGGTCACATCATTAGAGAATGATGTGATGGACAAGACCCATCCGTTAGCTTAGCATAAATGGTCGTTTAGTTTTATTGCTATTGGTTTCATCATGACTTATACATGTTCCTCTCACTATGAGATTATGCAACTCCCGAATACCGGAGGAACACCTTGTGTGCTATCAAACGTCACAACGTAACTGGGTGATTATAAAGATGCTCTACAGGTGTCTCCGAAGGTGTTTGTTGGGTTGGCATAGATCGAGATTAGAATTTGTCACTCCGAGTATCAGAGAGGTATCTCTGGGCCCTCTCGGTAATGCACATCACTATAAGCCTTGCAAGCAATGTGACTAATGAGTTAGTTACAGGATGATGCATTACGGAATGAGTAAAGAGACTTGCCGGTAACGAGATTGAACTAGTATTGAGATACCGACGATCGAATCTCGGGCAAGTAGCACACCGATGACAAAGGGAACAACATATGTTGTTATGCGGTTTGACCGATAAAGATCTTCGTAGAATATGTAGGAACCAATATGAGCATCCAGGTTCCGCTATTGGTTATTGACCGGAGATGAGTCTCGGTCATGTCTACATAGTTCTCGAACCCGTAGGGTCAGCACGCTTAACGTTCTGTGACGATCGGTATTATGAGTTTATGTGTTTTGATGTACCGAAGGTTGTTCGTAGTCCTGGATGTGATCACGGACATGACGAGGAGTCTCGAAATGGTCGAGACATAAAGATCGATATATTGGATGACTATGTTTGGACATTGGAATGGTTCCAGGTGAGTTCGGGCATTTACCGAAGTACCGGGAGGTTACCGGAACCCCCAGGGAGTGTATGGGCCTTATTGGGCCTTAGTGGGAGAGAGGAGGAGGCGGCCTAGGAGGGGCCGCGCCCCCCAAGCCCAATCCGAATTGGGAGGGGGGCCGCCCCCCCCTTTCCTTCCTCCCTCTCTCCTCCTTCCTTCCTCTCCTAGTCATACTTGGAAGGGCGGAATCCTACTCCCGGTGGGAGTAGGACTCCCCTAGGGCGCGCCATAGAGAGGGCCGGCCCTCCCCCTCCTCCAGTCCTTTATATACGGGAGAGGGGGCACCCCATAGACACACAAGTTGATCATTGTCTTAGCCGTGTGCGGTGCCCCCCTCCACCATAATCCACCTCGGTCATATCGTCGTAGTTCTTAGGCGAAGCCCTGCGCCGGTAACTTCATCATCACCATCATCACACCGTCGTGCTGACGAAGATTTCCCTCGACACTCAGCTGGATCGAGAGTTCGTGGGACGTCACCGAGCTGAACGTGTGCAGATCGCGGAGGTGCCGTACTTTCGGTACTAGGATCGGTCGGATCGTGAAGACGTACTACATCAACCGCGTTGTCATAACGCTTCCATTTATGGTCTACGAGGGTACATGGACTACACTCTCCCCTCTCCTTGCTATGCATCACCATGATAGATCTTGCGTGTGCGTAGGATTTTTTTTGAAATTACTGTGTTCCCCAACAGTGGCATCCGAGCCAGGTCTATGCGTAGATGTTATATGCACGAGTAGAACACAAAGAGTTGTGGGTGATAATAGTCATACTGCTTACCAGCATGTCATACTTTGGTTCGGCGGTATTGTTGGATGAAGCTGCCCGGACCGACATTACGCGTACGCTTACACGAGACTGGTTCTACCGACGTGCTTTGCACACAGGTGGCTGGCGGGTGTCAGTTTCTCCAACTTTAGTTGAATCAAGTGTGACTATGCCCGGTCCTTGTTGAAGGTTAAAACAGCACACTTGACGAAAAATCGTTGTGGTTTTTGATGCGTAGGTAAGAACGGTTCTTGCTAAACCCATAGCAGCCACGTAAAATTTGCAACAAGTAGAGGGCGTCTAACTTGTTTTTGCAGGGTATGCTGTGATGTGATATGGTCAAGACGTGATGATATATAAATTGTTGTATGAGATTATCATGTTTTGTAACAGTTATCGGCAACTGGCAGGAGCCTTATGGTTGTTGCTTTATTGTATGAAATGCAATCGCCATGTAATTGCTTTATTTTGTGACTAAGTGGTAGCGATAGTCGTGATAGCAATAATTGGCGAGACGACAATGATGCTTCGATGGAGATCAAGGTGTCAAGCCGGTGACGATGGTGATCATGACGGTGCTTTGGAGATGGAGATCAAAGGCACAAGATGATGATGGCCATATCATATCACTTATATTGATTGCATGTGATGTTTATCCTTTATGCATCTTATTTTACTTAGTTCGGTGGTAGCATTATAGGATGATCTCTCACTAAATTTCAAGGTATAAGTGTTCTTCTAGAGTATGCACCATTGCGACAGTTCTTCGTGCTGAGACATCACGTGATGATCGGGTGTGATAAGCTCTACGTTCACATACAACGGGTGCAAGCCAGTTTTACACACGTAGAATACGCGGGTTAAACTTGACGAGCCTAGCATATGCAGATATGGCCTCGGAACACTGAGACCGAAAGGTCGAGCATGAATCATATAGTAGATATGATCAACATAGTGATGTTCACCATTGAAAACTACTCCATCTCACGTGATGATCGGACATGGTTTAGTTGATATGGATCACGTGATCACTTAGATGATTAGAGGGATGTCTATCTAAGTGGGAGTTCTTAAGTAATATGATTAATTGAACTTTAATTTATCATGAATTTAGTCCTGGTAGTATTTGCATAACTATGTTGTAGATCAATAGCTCGCGATGTAGCTCCCCGTTTATTTTTGATATTTTCCTAGAGAAAAAACTATGTTGAAAGATGATAGTAGCAATGATGCGGACTAGGTCCGTGATCCGAGGATTATCCTCATTGTTGCATAGAAGAATTATGTCCTTGATGCACCGCTAGGTGACGGACCTATTGCAGGAGCAGATGCAGACGTTATGAACGTTTGGCAAGCTCGGTATGATAACTACTTGATAGTTTAGTGCGCCATGCTTTACGGCTTAGAACCGGGACTTCAAAAACGTTTTGAACGCCACGGAGCATATAAGATGTTCCAAGAGCTGAAATTGGTATTTTAGACTCATGTCCGAGTCGAGAGGTATGAGACCTCTGTCAAGTACTTTGCCTACAAGATGGAGGAGAATAGCTCAACCAGTGAGCATGTGCTCAGATTGTCTGAGTACCACAATCGCTTGAATCAAGTGGGAGTTAATCTTCAGATAAAATAGTGATTACAGAGTTCTCTAGTCACTATCACCAAGTTACTGGAACTTCGTGATGAACTATAATATGCAAGGGATGACTAAAACGATTCCCGAGCTCTTCATGATGCTGAAATCGACGAAGGTAGAAATCAATAAAAGCATCAAATGTTGATGGTTGACAAGACCACTAGTTTCAAGTAAAAGGGCAAGGGAAAGAAAGGGAACTTCAAGAAGAATGGCAAGCAAGTTGCCACTCCCATGAAGAAGCCCAAAGCTATACCCAAGCCTAAAACTGAGTGCTTCTACTGCGAAGGAAATGGTCACTGGAAGTGGAACTGCCCCCAAATACTTGGCGGATAAGAAGGATGGCAAAGTGAACACAAGTATATATGATATACATGTTATTGATGTGTACTTTACTAGTGTTCATAGTAGCCCCTGGTATTTGATACTGGTTTAGTTGCTATGATTAGTAACTCAAAACAGGAGTTACAAAATGAAACAAAGACTAGTTGAGGGCAAGGTGACGATATGTGTTGGAAGTGATTCCAATGTTGATAAGATCACCATCGCGCACTCCCTTTACCTTCGGGATTAGTGCTGAACCTAAAATAAATGTTATTTGGTGTTTGTGTTGAGCATAATATGATTGGGTCATGTTTATTGCAATACGGTTATTCATTTAAGTCAAAGAATAATTGTTATTCTGTTTACATGAATAAAACCTTCTGTCGTCATACACCCAAGGTGAGTGGTTTATTGAATCTCGATCATAGTAATACACATATTCATAATATTGCTGCCAAAATATGCAAAGTTTATAATGATAGTGCAACATATTTGTGGCACTGCCGTTTAGGTCATATTGGTGTAAAGCGCATGAAGAAACTCCATGCTGATGGGCTTTTGGAATCACTTGATTATGAATCACTTGATGCTTGCGAACCATGTCTCATGGACAAGATGACTAAGACTCCGTTCTCCGGAACAATGGAGCGAGCAACTGACTTACTGGAAATAATACATACTGATGTATGCGATCCGATGAGTGTTGAGGCTCGCGACGGGTATCGTTATTTTCTGACCTTCACGGATGATTTGAGCAGATATGGGTATATCTACTTGATGAAACATAAGTCTGAAACGTTTGAAAAGTTCAAAGAATTTCAGAGTGAAGGGAAAATCATCGTAACGAGAAAATAAAGTTTCTACGATCTGATCGCGGAGACGAATATTTGAGTTACGAGTTTGGTTTTCATTTGAAACAATGTGCAATAGTTTCACAACTCACACCACCTGGAACACCACAGCGTAATGGTGTGTCCGAACGTCATAACTGTACTTTATTAGATATGGTGCGATCTGTGATGTCTCTTACCGATTTATCACTATCGTTTTGGGGTTATGCATTAGAGACAGCTGCATTCACGTTAAATAGGGGACCATCTAAATCCGTTGGGACGACACCATATGAACTGTGGTTTGGCAAGAAACCCAAGTTGTCGTTTATTAAAGTTTGGGGCTACGATGCTTATGTGAAAAAGCTTCAACCTGATAAGCTCGAACCCAAATCGGAGAAATGTGTCTTCATAGGATACCCAAAAGAAACTGTTGTGTACACCTTCTATCACAGATCCGAAGGCAAGATCTTTGTTGCTAAGACTGGATCCTTTCTAGAGAAGGAGTCTCTCTTGAAAGAAGTGAGTGGGAGGAAAGTAGAACTTGATGAGGTAGTTGTACCTTCTCCCTTATTGGAAAGTAGTTCATCACAGAAATCAGTTCCAGTGATTCCTACACCAATTAGTGAGGAAGCTAATGATGATGATCATGAAACTTCTGATCAAGTTACTACCGAACCTCGTAGGTCAACCAGAGTAAGATCCGCACCAGAGTGGTACGGTAATCCTGTTCTGGAGGTCATGTTACTTGACCATGACAAACCTACAAACTATGAGGAAGCAATGATGAGCCCAGATTCCACGAAATGGCTTGAGGCCATGAAATCTGAGATGGGATCCATGTATGAGAACAAAGTGTGGACTTTGATTGACTTGCCCGATGATCGGGGAGCCATTGAGAATAAATGGATCTTCAAGAGGAAGACGGACGCTAATAGTAGTGTTACTATCTACAAAGTTCGAATTGTCACAAAAAGTTTTTGACAAGTTCAAGGTGTTGACTACGATAAGATTTTCTCACTCGTAGCGATGCTTAAGTCTGTGCAAATCATGTTAGAAATTGCTGCATTTTATGAAATTTGGCAAATGGATGTCAAAAACTGCATTCCTTAATGGATTTCTTAAAGAAGAGTTGTATATGATACGACAAGAAGGTTTTGTCAATCCTAAAGGTGCTAACAACAAACTCCAGCGATCCATCTATGGACTGGTGCGAGCATATCGGAGTTGGAATATACGCTTTGATGAGTTGATCAAAGCATATAGTTTTATACAGACTTGCGGTGAAGCCTGTATTTACAAGAAAGTGGGCGGGAGCACTACAGCCTTTCTGATAAGTATATGTGAATGACATATTATTGATCGGAAATGATGTAGAATTTTCTGGAAAGCATAAAGGAGTGTTTGAAAAGAGTTTTTCAAAGAAAGACCTCAGTGAAGCTTCTAACATATTGGGCATCAAGATCTATAGAGATAGATCAAGACGCTTGATAAGATTTTTCAATGAGTACATACCTTGACAAGATTTGAAGTAGTTCAAAATGGAACAGTCAAAGAAGGAGTTCTTGCGTGTATTGCAAGGTGTAAAGTTGAGTAAGACTCAAAACACGACCACGGCAGAAAATAGAAAGAGAATGAAAGTCATTCCCTATGCCTCAGCCATAGGTTCTATAAAGTATGCTATGCTGTGTACCAAACCTATTGGGAACCTTGCCATGAGTTTGGCAAGGGGGTACGATATTGATCTAGGAGTGGATCACTTGACAGCGGTCAAAATTATCCTTAGAAGACTAAGGAGATATTTCTCGGTTATGGAGGTGACAAAGAGTTCACCGTAAAGAGTTACGTCGATACAAGCTTTGACACCGATCTGGATGACTCTAAGTCTCGATCTAGATACATATTGAAAGTGGGGGCTATTAGCTAGACTAGCTCCGTGCAGAGTATTGTAGAAATAGAAAATTTGCAAAATACATACGGCTCTGAATGTGGTAGACCCGTTGACTAAACTTCTCTCACAAGCAAAACATGATCACACGTTAGTACTCTTTGGGTGTTAATCACATGGCGATGTGAACTAGATTATTGACTCTAGTAAAACCCTTTGGGTATTAGTCACATGGCGATGTGAACTAATCACATGGTGATGTGAACTATTGATGTTAAATCACATGGCGATGTGAACTAGATTATTGACTCTAATAAAACCTTTTGGGTATTAGTCACATGGCGATGTGAACTAATCACATGGTGATGTGAACTATTGGTGTTAAATCACATGGCGATGTGAACTAGATTATTGACTCTAGTGCAAGTGAGAGACTAAAGGGCCCTAGAGGCAATAATAAAGTTGTTATTCATATTTCCTTATATCATGATAAATGTTTATTATTCATGCTAGAATTGTATTAACCGGAAACTTAGTACATGTGTGAATACATAGACAAACAGAGTGTCCCTAGTATGCCTCTACTTGACTAGCTTGTTAATCAAAGATGGTTATGTTTCCTAACCATAGACATGTGTTGTCATTTGAAGAACGGGATCACATCATTAGATAATGATGTGATGGACAAGACCCATTTGTTAGCTTAGCAGTATGATCGTTGAGTTTTATTGCTATTGCTTTCTTCATGACTTCTACATGTTCCTCTGACTATGAGATTATGCAACTCCCGAATACCGGAGGAACACCTTGTGTGCTATCAAACGTCACAAGGTAACTGGGTGATTATAAAGATGCTCTACAGGTGTCTCCAAAGGTGTTTGTTGGGTTGGCATAGATCGAGATTAGAATTTGTCACTCCGAGTATCGGAGAGGTATCTCTGGGCCCTCTCGGTAATGCACATCACTATAAGCCTTGCAAGCAATGTGACTAATTAGTTAGTTGCGGGATGATGCATTATGGAACAGGTAAAGAGACTTGCTGGTAACGAGATTGAACTAGGTATTGAGATACCGACGATCGAATCTCGGGCAAGTAACATGCCAATGACAAAGGGAACAACGTATGTTGTTATGCGGTTTGAACGATAAAGATCTTCATAGAATATGTAGGAACCAATATGAGCATCCAGGTTCCGCTATTGGTTATTGACCGGAGATGAGTCTCGGTCATGTCTACATAGTTCTCGAACCCGTAGGGTCTGCACGCTTAACGTTGTGTGACGATCGATATTATGAGTTTATGTGTTTTGATGTACCGAAGGTTGTTCGGAGTCCCGGATATGACCACGGACATGACGAGGAGTCTCGAAATGGTCGAGACATAAAGATCGATATATTGGATGGCTATGTTTGGACATCGAAATGGTTCCAGGTGAGTACGGGCATTTACCGGAGTACAGGGAGGTTACGGGAACCCCCCCGGGGAGTGTATGGGCCTTATTGGGCCTTAGTCGGAGAGAGGAGGAGGCAGCCTAGGAGGGGGCGTGGCCCCCAAGCCCAATCCGAATTGGGAGGGGGGCCAACCCCCCTTTCCTTCCTCCCTCTCTCCTCCTTCCTTCCTCTCCTACTCCTACTTGGAAGGGGGGGATCCTACTCCCGGTGGGAGTAGGACTCCCCTAGGGCGCGCCATAGAGAGGGCCGGCCCTCCCCCTCCTCCACTCCTCTATATACGGGGGAGGGGGCACCCCATAGACACACAAGTTGATCATTGTCTTAGCCGTGTGCGGTGCCCCCCTCCACCATAATCCACCTCGGTCATATCGTCGTAGTGCTTAGGCGAAGCCCTCCGCCGGTAGCTTCATCATCACCGTCATCACGCCGTCGTGCTGACGAAGCTTTCCCTCGACACTCAGCTGGATCGAGAGTTCGTGGGACGTCACCGAGCTGAACGTGTGCAGATCGCGGAGGTGCCGTACTTTCGGTACTAGGATCGGTCGGATCGTGAAGACGTACGACTACATCAACCGCGTTGTCATAACGCTTCCGCTTACGGTCTACGAGGGTACGTGGACTACACTCTCCCCTCTCCTTGCTATGCATCACCATGATAGATCTTGCGTGTGCGTAGGAATGTTTTTGAAATTACTGCGTTCCCCAACAATCTCTTCTCTCTTTTCCCTCAAAACTAGCAAGAATCCATGGAGGGATTGAGAGATAGCAAGCTCGAAGAAGGTCAACAATGGGGGAAGAACACGAGCTCAAAGGATAAGATTCATTGGGAAGAAGACCCCCTTTTATAGGAGAGGGAAAATCCAACTGTTATGCTCACAGCCCACACAGAGCGGTACTACCGCTCCTACAAGCGGTACTGCCGCTAGGGTGGCAGAAGCCCAATGAAACAACACTGCAAAGGGGCAACAGGGCGGTACTACTGCGGGAGCGGTACTACCGCCTGCCCTTACGGTACTACCGCGCGACCACAGAAGTAAAAAATAACTATCGCGCCTACAACCGCTGGAGCTAGCTATGAGAAAAAGTCGGCACGGTACTACCGTTCACATGGAGCGGTACTACCGCATAAGGGCGGATGTAAAAAATTACATCCGCGCCTACTACCGCATGCATCAACGTCAAGACGCGAGGAAGCGGTACTACCGCTCACCCGGAGCGGTACTACCGCGTGGGTCGCGGAAGTAAAAAATTACTTCCGTGCCTACTTCCGTGCACGCCAGCGTTTTGGGCTAGAGGCAGCGGTACTACCGCTCACCAGGAGCGGTACTACCGCACGCCACAGAGGCTTTAGCACATGGCTGCCTTCAAAATGCAGCTAAAGACAACAGATGGAACCAATAAAACCAGAACTGCCATAACTTCTGCAAATGAACTCCGATTTGAGCAAACTCAAGCTTGTTGGATACAAGACAACGAGCAGCATCAAAACAACGAAGAACTAGGGGAGGTATGCCTAACAAGAAGAGGAGTGAAACCTCCAACAGAGAAGAACCAGCATAACCTCCAACATCGAAAACATCATAGAAGATGCAAGTGAACTCCGTTTTCGATGAACTCGAGCTTGTCATCAAGATGACCATAAGCTCCAAACTCACAAAGAGAACCAAGCAAGAACCAAGAAAGATGACGCAAGGATGCAATTGTTTGAGCTCTCTACGAACGATACGATCAAGCTACTCATCGAGAGCCCCCCTTGCTAGTACGGCAATCGATCCTATAACCCGGTCTCCCAACTACCAGCATGAGACCGGTAAAATAGAAAACCTATAAAGGGCAAACCTTTGCCTTGCACATGGTCCACTTGAGCTAGATGATGACGATCTTGATTCCCTCAAGTTGGACCACCTTTCTTGATTGCGTTGGCTCGATGAAGACTACTCCCTCCGTTCCAAAATAGATGACCCAACTTTGTACTAACTTTAGTACAAAGTTGGGTCATCTATTTTGGAATGGAGGGAGTAGTTGATTGCTCCCCCATACTCCAGTATGGGTGAGCCACTCTTCTGCACATCTTCACAAATCCATTGTTACCACAATGGACGACAAGCTTCAAGCATTTGATCTCTTCATGATGCTCCACTTGAACTTGCACATCGCAACCTAACCCCACAAAGAACTCTCGCGAATACCATGGGTTAGCATACAAAGCGTAATGGACAATGCTTACCATACCATGGGATCACTTGATCCCTTGGTACATCTTGTACGCTTTGTGTGTTGATCACTTTGATTTACTCTTTGACTTAGTCTCGATCAACCTCTCACATGACCAATCTTCAGGTAATTCCTTGAATAGCACCTTGGTCATCACAAACTCTCCTTAAAACTAACAAAAGGACTCCAAGAAAAGCCTATGGACAAATCCTTCAAATATAACTCAAGGCAACCATTAGTCCATAGAGATTGTCATTAATTACCAAAACCAAACATGGGGGCACTGCATGTTCTTTCACCTAGTCTAGGTGCACCAAGATCCTCCCTTAAAAGGAATAGTATCATATCCCGAAGGGATAAGATCAGGATCCCTAAAAAGGGGATAGCGACCTGTGGGGAAAGAAAGGAGGGATTTCCTTCCTCCCCTTTGACCAACGACCCTAGGGCATTGGACGGCAAGCCACCAGCCCCCTCCATGCCTATATAAAGGTGGGGAGGCGTTGGGGGCAGACTCTCTTCGACCCTTGCTCGTTACCTCTCCCAACTCCTCCCACATTTCATCGTTACGCGCTTGGCGAAGCCCTGCTGGAGTTCCACTGCCACCACCACCACCACGCCGTCGTGTTGGTTCAGATCTCATCTATCTCCTGTTCCTCCCTTGCTGGATAAAGAAGGAGAGGACACCACCGAGCCATACATGTGCTAAACTCAGAGGTGCCGCACGTGCGGTACTTGGATCGGATTGGATCTCGACGCGAGTACGACTACGCCAAGCACGATCTCTAGACTGTTAACGCTTTCGGTATACAAGGGTATGTAGAAACCACTCTCCTCTTGTAGATGTGCATATCCTAGATTGATCTTGGTGAGCATAGGAATTTTGTTTGTTTCCCATGCAACGTTCCCAAACAGTGGCATCATGAGCTAGGTATATGCGTAGATGATATCATGAGTAGAACACAAAGGAGTTTGTGGGCGTTGATATTCAGATTGCTTCCTTCCTTAGTTTTATTTTGATTCAGCGGTATTGTGGGATGAAGCGGCCCGGACCAACTTTACATGTCCACGTGCATGAGACCGGTTCCATCGACTGACATGCAACTTGTTGCATAAAGATGGCTGGCGGGTGTTTGTCTCTCCCACCTTAGTTGAATCGGATTCGACAAAGGCGGTCCTTGTAGAAGGTTAAATAGAAACTTGAATATCACCGTTGTGGCTTTGCGTAGGTAAGAACGGTTATTACTAGTCACCCATAGCAGCCACGTAAAACATGCAACAACAAAGTAGAGGACGTCTAACTTGTTTTTGCAGGGTATGTTGTGATATGATATGGCCAAAGACATGATGAGATATATTCGATGTATGAGATGATCATGTTTTGTATATATTATCACGACTTGCATGTCGATGAATACGGCAACCGGAAGGAGCCATATGGTTGTCTTTAATTATTGTATGACCTGCGTGTCAAGCATTAAGCGCTATGTAATGCTTTACTTTATCACTAAGCGGTAGCAATAGTTGTAGAAGCATGGTTGGCGTGACAACCCCAATGGCGACACGATGATGGAGATCATGGTGTCATGTTGGTGACGATGCAGATCATGTCGGTGCTATGAAGAAGGAGATCAAAAGCACAAGATGATGGCCATATCATGTCACTTATGATTTGCAGGTGATGTTAATCATTTTATGCATCTTATTTTGCTTAGGATGACATTAGCATTATAAGGTGATCCCTCACTAAAATTTCAAGATAAAATTGTGTTCTCCAAGGGTGCACCATTGCGAAAGTTCGTCGTTTCGAGGCACCATGTGATGATCGGGTGTGATAGACTCTACGTTCGCATACAACAAATGCAAGCCAGTTTTGCACATGAGGAACACTTGGGTTCAACTTGACGAGCCTACCATGTACAGACATGGCCTCGGAACACAAGAGATCGAAAGGTCGAACATGAGTCATATAGTAGATATGATCAACATGGAGATGTTCACCATTGAAACCACCTCATCTCACGTGATGATCGGACTTAGGTTAGTGAATTTGGATCATGTTACACTCGGACAACTGGAGAGATGTTGATTTGAGTGGGAGTTCTTAGATAATATGATTAATTGAACTCATTATCTTGAACAGTAGTCTAAGTTATCTTTGCAAATTATGTTGTAGATCAATGGCTGCACAGTAGCTCCCCTGAATTTCAATGCGTTCCTAGAGAAAGCTAAGATGAAAGATGATGGAAGCAACTTTGTGGACTGGGCCCGTAATCTGAGGATTATCCTCATGTCTGCCCAAAAGTCTTATGTCCTTGATGCACCACTTGGTGCGCCACCCCCTCCAGCAACTCTGGACATTGTGAATGCCTGGAACTTGTGTGTTGATGACTACTCAATAGTTCAATGCGCCATGTTGTATGGCTTAGAACCGAGACTTCAAAGACGTTTTGAACATCATGGAGCATATGAGATATTCCAGGAGTTGAATTTGATTTTTGAGAAGAATGCCCGGATCAAGAGGTATGAGACCTTCGATAAGTTCTATGCCTGCAAAATGGAGGAGAACGGTTCTGTCAGTGAGCACATACTCAGAATGTCTGGGTATTACAACCGTCTGGCTGAGTTGGGAGTTGAGCTCCCGCCTGAGGCGGTCACTGACAGAGTTCTTCAATCGCTACCACCTAGCTACAAGAGCTTTGTGTTGAATTAAAAATGCAAGGGATGAACAAGTCAGTCTCTGAGTTGTCCGCGATGCTGAAAGTCGCTGAGTCAGACATCCAGAAGGAGCATCAAGTGTTGATGGAAAATAAAACCACTAGTTTCAAGAAGAGTAATTAAGGGAAACAAGGGAAACTTCAAGAAGAGTGGCAAAGCAATTGCTCCTCCTCTCGTGAAGAAACCCAAGGCTGGACACAAGCCGAAAACTGAGTGCTTCTATTGCAAGGGAACTGGCCACTGGAAGCAGAATTGTCCCAAGTATTTGGCTGACAAGAAGGGGGCCACCATCAATAAAGGTATATATGATATGCATGTTATTCATGTGTACCTTACCAGCTCTCGTTGTAGTGCCTGGGTATTTGATACCAGTGTGGTTGCTCACATTTGCAACTCTAAACAGGAACTACGGAATAGACGAAGGCTGGCGGACAAAGTGACAATGCGCGTGGGAAATGGTTCCAAGGTTGATGTGATCGCCATCGGCACACTCGCTCTTCGATTACCATCAGGATTAGTGATAAACTTGAATAATCGTTATTTAGTGCATGTGTTGAGCATGAACATTATATCTGGATCTTGTTTAACGCGAGACGGTTACTCATTTAGATCAGAGAACAATGGTTGTTATATTTGTATGGGTAATATATTTTATGGTCATCAACCCATTTGAGGGGTTTAGTCTTATTGAATCTTGATAGTGATGATACACATGTTCATAACTTTGATGCCAAAAGATGTAGAGTTGATAATGATAGTACCACTTTCTTGTGGCACTGCCGCTTAGGTCATATTGGTGTAAAGCGCATGAAGAAACTCCATGCTGATGGACTTTTGGAGTCACTTGATTTTGAATCACTTGACACATGCGAACCATGCCTCATGGGCAAGATGACTAAAACCCCCTTTTCCAGAAAAATGGAACGGGCAAGTGACTTGTTGGAAATCATACATACTGATGTGTGCAGTCCGGTGAGTGTTGACGCGTGCGGTGGATATCGTTACTTTCTCACCTTCACCGATGATTTGAGTAGATATGGGTATATTTACTTAATGAAGCATAAGTCTAAAACGTTTGAAAAGTTCAAGCAATTTTAGAGTGAAGTTGAGAATCATCGTAAAAAGAAGATTAAATTCCTACGATCTGATCGAGGGGGAGAGTATCTGAGTTATGAGTATGGCAATTGCTTAAGACAATGTGGAATTGTTTCACAACTGACGCCACCTGGAACACCACAGCGTAATGGTGTGTCCGAACGTCATAATCGTACGTTATCGGATATGGTGCGTTCTATGATGTCCGTTACCGATCTGCCAATCTCGTTTTGGGGTTATGCATTAGAGACAACTGCATTCACTTTAAATAGGGCGCCATCTAAGTCTGTTGAGACAACACCATATGAACTATGGTTTGGCAAGAAACCTAAGATGTCGTTTCTTAAGGTTTGGGGCTGCGATGCTTATGTCAAAAGGTTTCAGCCTGAAAAGCTCGAACCCAAAGCGGACAAATGCATCTTCATATGATACCCAAAGGAGACGATTGCGTATACCTTCTATCTCAGATCTGAGGGCAAAGTGTTTGTCGCTAAGAACAGGTCCTTTCTTGAGAAAGAGTTTCTCTCGAAAGAATTGAGTGGGAGGAAGATTGAACTTGATGAGGTTGTTGAACCTTCACTTCAACTAGAGAGTAGCACAGCGTAGAAAGATGTTTATGTGGCACCTACTTCAGTTGAAGAGGAAGCTAATGATAGTGATCATGAAGTTTCAGATCAAGTTACTATCGAACCTCGTAGGTCGACAAGGATACGTACTGCTACTGAGTGGTACGGTAACCTTGTCTTAGATGTCATGTTGTTGGACAACGATGAACCTACGAGCTATGGAGAAGAGATGGTGGGCCCGGATTCCGAAAAATGGTTAGAGGCTGTTGTCGATGTCAAAACCGGTGGATCTCGGGTAGGGGGTCCCGAACTGTGTGTCTAAGGTCGATGGTAATAGAAGACAGGGGGCACGATGTTTACCCAGGTTCGGGCCCTCTCTATGGAGGTAATACCCTACTTCCTGCTTGATTGATCTTGATGAATACGAGTGTTACAAGAGTTGATCTACCACGAGATCGTAGAGGCTAAACCCTAGAAGCTAGCCTATGATTATGAGAATGAGTCTCTCCCCATCCGGACTATGCTCTCCGGTTTATATAGACACCAGAGAGATCTAGGGTTACATGGAGTCGGTTACATAAAAAGGAATCTACATGATTGATCGCCAAGCTTGCCTTCCACGCCAAGGAGAGTCCCATTCGGACATGTAGAGGGTCTTCGGTCTTCGTATCTTCACAGCCCATCAGTCCAGCCCATGTCTAACAGGCCGGACGCCCGTGGACCCCTTAGTCTAGGACTCCCTCAGTAGCCCCTGAACCTGGCTTCAATGACGAGGAGTCCGGCGCATAGATTTGTCTTCGGCATTGCAAGGCGGGTTCCCTTCTTCCGAACTCCAGAATAGTCTTCGGATGTAGTAGGTATATCTGGACCTGTGTAACATGAATACTTTTCGTAATGTGACATCACGCCTGTCCGACTCATTATTTCAAACCGTCTTCGTCTACCGCTTCGTGTTTTGAGACACGGTTTTCGTTGGCACGTCTTGTCAAAGCAGAGATCGTGTCCCCTTATTGCGGGATTCTCATTAATACGGGCGTGGGTAACCCAACCGTGCCGTTTACACAGGCCTTGGGAATAGGCGAGTTTCGAGGCGAATGGGGAGGCGTAAGATATTCACTGCCTTCATAAGGGGATAAGGATTCCCTTATTCCCCCACGCCTTCTCTCTTTCTCTGCCCTTACAATCTCGAGCTCCAGCGCTCAAGTTCTTATATCCTTTCCCCTTGGGATAGCACTGCAACCATGTCCGGATCCGGAGGCCAGGGTAAGTGGATGGTCTCCTCCATTAAGGAGAAGGACATTACTGAGCTTCGGGCGACCGGGTACTTGGCGAAGGAAATTGCCCACCGTCTTCCAGCCCAGGGGCAAGTTGTCCCCACGCCGAAGCCCAACGAGAGGGTGGTATTCCTCCCTCATTTCCTCCGCGGACTAGGGTTTCCACTCCACCCATTCGTCCGCGGGCTAATGTATTATTATGGGATAGATTTCCATGATCTGTCCCCGAATTCCTTCCTCAACATCTCAGCATTTATCGTCGTGTGCGAGGCTTTCCTCCGCATCCACCCCATTTCGGGTTGTGGCTCAAAGTCTTCAACATGAAGCTGAAGGTGGTGGATGGCTAGCACGCGGAGTGTGGAGGAGCCATGGTGAGTAAACTGTCCCACGTCTCCTGGCCGAAAGGCACTTTTGTGGAGACAGTAAAGGAGTGGCAGAAATAGTGGTTCTACATTACAGAACCCCGCAGTGCCGACTGGGCCGCAGCTGCCGAATTCAACCCAGGTGCCCCAATGCGGCTCACCTCCTGGGTCGAGAAAAGCCCGGACTAGTGTTCGCCAGATGAGCTAATAGCGCTGCAGATGCGCATTCAAAGCATGGTGGACAAGGACGCCAAACTCGTCGATGTAATCCAGGTGATGCTAGTTCGCTGGATTCTCCCGTGCCAAAGCTGAAGCCGTCCTCTATGGAAGTTCAATCCGAAGAAGCACCATACCCTGAAGAGGATCTTTGAGACCACTCACGAGGGCGTCTGGAAGTTGCTCTTCAAGGGCAATGAGAAACCGCCGGCCACAGATTCAGACCGCGGGCACGACATTAACCACTCTGCCAGCGAGGTATGTTATTTTTAAAGCATCCCCTACTTGTTTGTTTCAAGGACGATGTCTGATCTTTCATCGTCGCTTTTTCAGGGTTGGATGGAAAGGGTGGAGCGGATCCAGTGTCCGGCCCCACTGCCTGAAGAACCAGTCATCCTGCGTTTAGCGAAGATGCTGGTGCCGGCACCATATAAGGCATCGGAGAAGAAGGCCAAGAAGAAGGCCAAGGGGGCCAAAAGCGGCCCCCATCGTAAGGGCGCTTCGGATGTGACGTCCGAAGACGAAGAAGCCCATTCCTCCGTCCCCGAAGACGACGATGAGGAAAAGGAGGAGGACAATTCTCCCTCTGAGGAGGAGAGGAGGAAGAAGAGGGCGGCTTCAATGAATCTGGAAGCGGGGACGCCCAAGAGGGGGAAGGGCGCCCTTCTAGTCAACACCGTGTGGGATGTCGACAGTAGTCCGGAGCGACACCCCCGCACTAAGCCCTAGGCCGCATCGTAAGTACTATGACTCACATGTACCCGTATGTCCGGCCTCTCCTCTTTATTGTTTTAATGTGGTTAATTATGCTATTGCAGTCTGACCCGCGACAACGTCCAGCGATCCTCTTCTGGAGGTTCATTGGATCCGGCGGAAATGGCCAGCGTGTCACCGCCGACCGCTCACTCCCCCGAGGCCCAGGATGACACCGAAGTATTGTCCCGAAGGACCGATCCGAGCCGGGGAGATGCCCAGGACACTGTCCAGGGGGCGCTGCAAGGCGAGACCCCTGCTGTAGGACACATGGGGGAACAGACCCCTATGGAGACTGGCAAGGAGGGACGTGTTCAGTTTGGCCCTCAGTCGAATACGATTCCGGAGACCCAAACGGCTCCGGAATTCGGCAAGCACCCTCCTTCGAGGGAGGGAGGTGTGCCGATTCCACTGGTGACCCCTGTCCAACCAGGGGCACCGGGTAACCTGATGGTGGCGATGCGAGGCGCCTCCATTATGGACGAGCACCGTGTCCTTATGGGTGCGGTGATCGAGAAGGTTCAGTCCGCCAAGAGCGGACTAAATGAGGCCTGCAGCAACCTGTTGACAGGTTTTGAGGTAAGTCGCACAGGAAGAGAACAATCTCATGCAGACAGTAGCCCCTGAGACACTGTCCGGCGTTCGGAAAGAAAAGCCGGACAGAGGATCAACCCTTCGTAGGAGACTAACTTGATATGTATGAATAAGCAGGCGTTGCTGTTAGCCGCGACTTCGCATACTGCCGAAGTCTCTGAACTGAAGCAGAGGCTGGAGCAAGTCGAGAACGAGCTCGGCGAGGTGAAGACTCGGCTCCGGGAGAAGCAAGGTGTGTAACGACTTGCTTGTGTATTCGGAAAGAATAAGTGGTGTGTATTGACCAAAGTGTTATGATATGTGTAGGAGTGACGACCGAGGTCGAGGCCCTAAAAAAGGCCTTGGCCGAAGCCGACGGGAAGGCTGTCCAGCAGCAAGCCGCCCGTAAGAAGCTCAAGGCCCGGGTCGACGAGGTCCAGAAGGAGCTCCAGGACGCGGTGAAGAAGTGCGAGGCCTTGGAGCACGATGCGTCGGTCCAAGAGACCGATGCCAAGGCTCGTCAGAGCGCGGAGGCCGCACGGACTGAGGCCCAGGACGCCCTCAAGGAGATCCAGGAGGCCAGAAAGATTGCGGCGGGTAAGGCATTTAACATGCAAAGCAAGTATGCAGAGAGGAAGTACCTTTTACTAACCCAAATTCGGAGTTGCCCAGGGGCTTTTGTGGATCTACCATGCAGCGCGTCCGATGCGGTGGAGTTCTTCCGGGCCAAAGAAGGGAGCTTCCCGGAGAAGCTGTTCTGGACGCAGTACTCCATGCCAGAACATCCAGTGCCCTTTATCGATCAGCTGAAACAGCTGGTCGAGCTGCACAGGGTGGCCGAACTGACCATGAAGGATTTGATAATCCGGTTGTGGCACTACAAAAAAATACACTTCCGTGATGATACGTGTTTGTCACAGTAGGTCGCGTTTTTTGTCATGCATGTACATCCATGAAAAATTTATGACAGAATCAAGATAGTCATACCTGTGCTGTCGTAGAAGTGTTCCATGACATTACCAAAATTATCATCACGGAAGTGTCCACTTCCATGACGATAAATCGCGCGTCACAGAAGTGCTTTCATCAAGGGTGACCGACACGTGGCATCCACCGTAACGAAACGCCGTTAAGCTATCGGGTCGGGTTTTGGATCCGATAACCCGTTAACGGCCCCGACCAATGGGGATTTTCCACATGTAAAATCATCATTGGCTGGAGGAAACACGTCTCGGCTCACCGTTGGGACAGATGTCATCCGCTCATTGGACCGAAGGCGCCTATGATACGTCGACACGTGGCACGGCCCAACAGAGGCCCATTCCTGTGAAAAGGCTGGCCCGTTTGACTTGGTCAAAAGGTGGCGGGCCGGCCCACCGAAAGCCTGTTAACGGCCTATTCGCATATAGCCCATTTACAGCCCGCTAAACCCAGGGCCTGTTACGCCCTATCCGAATTAGGCCCAGTAGCGTCATCTGGGCCACCCAATATGATTCCAGCCCGTTTTCACTTCTAGCCCATGTATGGCCCATGACGTCTTTCGGCCCATATGAGGCTCTATGTAACTCTTGGCCTATTAACGGCCCGTGGTGAAACTGGCCCGTAATGAACAGTGTATTACTTTACACCCATTAATGGCCCATGGTGAAACTGGCCCGTAATGAACAGTGTATCACTTTATACCCATTAAGGGCCCGTTATTCCATTGGGCCGTTTCCAGCCCATGTTATCTTTCGGCTTTCTCAAAGCGCATTTATTCTTGGGCTCATTTCCAGCATTCGTTTACTTACGGCCCGTTATTGTCATTTTCTGCTTATGGGCCAAATTCAGCCCGTGGTTACAGTCGGCCGTTTGTGGTCCGTTAACACGTTGGGCCGTTTTCATAGCGTCATGAAATACGGCCTATTAACGATGGCCCGTTATGGTCGGCCCATGAACGGACGATTCCAACTCTAGCCCGTTTATGGCCATAATGCGGCCTGTTATTGGCCCATGTTTGGCCAATCGATCATACTGCCCGTATAAGGCCCATTGATGATACGGCCCGTAGAAGGCCCATTGTTTCTACGGCCCGTAGAAGGCCCATTGTTTCTATGGCCCGTAGAAGGCCCACTGTTTATATGGCCCGTAGAAGGCCCACTGTTTCTACGGCCCGTAGGTCCAGTGTGACTACAGTAAATATTAGCCCATGGTTATTGTGGCCTAGTTTTAAAAAATAGGTTATTGCAGCCACTAGCAAACCGCAGAAAAAGAACTGCACTGACTACAAGCAAACAAATAAACAAGACAACAAGGAAATAAATAAGCAAGCAACTTACACTAGGCTATCACGGCTATTACACATATTACATCCACTGGGCATCAAAGTTCGCCACTAGTGCAAATATAGGGAACACAGCAGCATATAAACGCCGCAGCAAAACAAGTCCAGAACTGAAACCACTTCAGAAGAGCTCAAGAAACAATATCCTGGGTACCCATAATGCTGGCAAGATGCTTAGCAAGCTTATTAACTTTCTCTTGTTTGGCGCTTAAGTCCTCCAGTGCTTGCTGTTGCACCAGAAAGTATGCATCTGAATTCTGCAGGGACTTCCTCAGTCCTCCGGCTTCCTGTCGCTTAACATCTGATCGATGTCTTTCAACTTGAAGTAGAGACTCAAGAAGCCGAACTCATTCAGGCAACGAGTTCGAAGAGCTGGTGCCAGCAGTGGTAGCCAGTAACTCGAACACTACATCAAGACAAGACTTTGGGGTTGTCTCAGTGTCCTCAATATAGTTTTTATCAGCTCTCTTGGAGACTAACAGGGATGTCTCACTATCTTGAACCTTATCTGCATTACTTCCTTTACCATTGCATAACAGGGTACTCTTCTCCATTATTTTATCCGCATTCTAAAAGAGAAACAAACAAACACATCTCAGGTTTACAATGTAGTATATGAAACTCATTTTGGTAAACCAGTTCAGTAGTAAGGTGGATAGGATAACAGCATGAAACAAACATATATCTATGTAGTATGGTCACTGTATGGTCTATATCATTCTAGTTTATGTTGCCAAATCAAGATAGATACAGTTCAAATCATATCTATTTAAGACAAAGCAGCATAGACAGAATATAAGTGTGGGAAACTACACAGCAATAACAACACTTGTAATGTGCATGGCATGAGAACATAACTGTTTATTCAATTGAAACTGAAATCAACATAGAGCAAGTTACAACAGCCAAACACGTTGAAGAAACAAGTTTAAAACATACCTGTTGTGCCATTGGAGTTTCAATTGCATCCTTCAAATTTGAAATTGGTTGGTATCAGTAAATACAGTGATGCAAGAGCAAAGTAGTATGAACCATAGCTATGGAACCTGACCTGAGAACAATTCTTCTTCTGCTTTAAGCGTTGACTTCGGGTTCGGAGTGGTGGTCCTCGTGATTTGGGCACTGCAGTTGCCTTACTAACTGCTCGTGTTTGGGTGCTATGTGGTGGAGACGGTGTTGTGTCAATGGGAACTGGGTGTCTATCTGCTGGGATTGGGGTTAGAAGGGGTGTAGCCGGTTCTCTGTCCAACTGGGTAGGGGTACAATCTGCATGAGTGTGGGTTATGTGTGGTGGGGCTGATTCTTGGGCAAGTACAACCGTGGTTCTATCTGCATCGACAGGTAGCACGATCTTTTCTGAAGACCGTGTTTTTACTCCCACAGATACTGCCATCACTCCCTCCAATTGAAATGGCTGATAAACAAGAAAAGTAATTGAATGTACAGACATTGTAAGATAGACAGGTGCAATGGATAGTAGGGAAGAAAACAGGGCATGACATAATTCACATTTATGTTGTCTAAGCAAACAGAATAGCAGGACATAATTTCACATATATGATGGCTAATTAAACAGGATAGCATGACACAATTTCACATGTATGATGGCTAACTAAACAGGATAGAATGACATACTTCAAAATATGATGACTATGTAAACAGGATGACATGACATAACTATACGATGTGTCTATTAAAGTGGTTGGCATGCCATAAATCATAAACATGCCGTCGATGGAAACATGATGGCATGATATAATTCACGGATAGAATGACATAATTTAAAATATGATGACTATGTAAACAGGATGAGATGATATAACTATATTATGTCTTCAGAAAATGGGTTGGCATGCCATAATTCAGATACATGCTGTCTATGTAAACATCAAGGCATGACATAATTCAAATATATGATTTATACACTAAGGAAGTGAGCAGAGGGCAATTGCATATATGATGTGTCAACTAAGGAGATGGCATTCAATATTGTGTATATGATGTAAAAACTAAGCATTGCAATACAACATATGCATTATATGAGTAATATAACCCTGCCAAGTTTGAGCATACACCTCAGGGGGATAATAGGACTGGTCATCTGCCTCTGAATCCTCCTCTGAAGAGCTATCTGTAACCAGCAAGATATCTGCTTCAGCAGGTAGCATTGTCTGCTCTGAAGACCTTGTTTTCACTCCAGATTTCTCCATCACCAATTCAAATGGCTGATGCACAGGAAGAGCAGTTGAATATACAAACATTGTCGACAAAAGCAATGAGAAATACAAAAAAAGGACGGCATGATATAATTCACATATATGACGCTTGCCTAAACATCATGGCATTGCATAATCCACATACATAATGCCTTGCAACAAGATAACATTGCATAATCCACATATATAATGTCTTGCAACAAGATGGCATTGCATAATTCACATATATGGTAATTAGACACTAAACATGTGGCATTCACACAAAGCATGTCTAAACTAAGCAAATGACATAGCAATGCAAGATACCATACGCATGATATGAGTAACATAATCCTGCCAAGTTAGGGCATGCACCTCAGGGGGGAAATATGGCTGGTCATCTGTCTCTGAATCCTCCTCTGAGGAGCTATCGGTAACCAGCAAGACATGCGCTTTGTCAAATAGCATTGTCTGCTCTGAAGACCTTGTTTCCACTCCAGATTTTTCCATGACCGTGCTGAATGGCTGAGGCACAGGAAGAGTAATTGAATGTACTAAAATTGTTGACAAATTTAACACATAATAAAAAAATGATGGCATGATATAATTCACATATAAGATGACTGGCTAACCAGGGTGGCATTGCAAAATTCACATATATGATGCCTGGCTAGACAAGATGGCATTGCATGATTCACATATACGATAAAGAAACTAAACAGATGGCATTGACACAAAGCATGTCTAAACTAAGCAGATGACATCTTTAATGTATACAGTAGGCAATGCAAGGCACCATATGCATGATATTATCAACATCAGCATGCCAAGTTAGAGCGAAGACCTCATGGGGTAAATAGGAGTGGTCTTCTCCTTCTGAATCCCCCTCAGAACAGTTATCTTCCTCTTGATTACGATCCGAAATGGGTGGAGGGGGGGCTGCCTTTGCGCCCACCATGGAACGACGCCTGCATGAAATTTTATTGCCACCCAAGGCTCGCCTCTTTTGCTCTACATGATCAGTTCCATTGTGTACAATAACTGGCATGCATAGGTGTCATGGAATTGTCACGGCAGATGTCCTTAGTATCAGGACTTAGTCGCGAGGCCAACACATCTATGTGGTAGCTTGAGAGAGGTTGAGCGGAATCGAGAGACGCAACACAAGACAAGGATTTAGACAGTTTCGGGCCCCGGGAAACATCATCCGGTAATAACCCTACATGCTGTTGGAGGCTAGGTCTCATTATGATCACGAGAGAGTCACCAGTAATCCGGCTCTTTGTGTCTAGCCCTAGAGATTGTTTCTTCTTCCTTGTCCCTCTTTGGGGAGCCCTGCCCCTCCTTATATATGTTGAAGGGGCGGGTTACATGTGGAGTCCTATTAGGATTAGGACTAGTCTACCTTCTAGTACAAACCGGATACAAGTACGGATCTTAACTCCTTGTAAGGTAAATATTCTTCACGCCTTTCCTCTTAAACCGGCCCACTATTAATATAATCCGGCCTTCTGGGCCTTGGGCCTTGTCATCCGTCTGTCCCGCCTGCCGGGTTACCAGTGAGACATAATGTTCAGGTAGGTTGCTTGTAAACCGTCTGGTCAGGGCAGGTCGCCGGTGAATCGCCAAGTGTAAACCGTCTCAAGTAAACCGCCAAGTCAGGTCGGGTCATATTTCCGGCCGGTTCATGCCGCGGGGATATATCCCCGACATTAGCCCCCAGTTTAGCTTGGATTTATCCATGGTAAACTTATGCTGCAAAATAAACACAAGAACAAATTTGATAGGTTGTGCTCCGGGTTAAGAATTCTTGTAAACCGGCACCTGAACATCCTTAAGTCCTTGTCCTTTCCTTCAGCAGACCAGCTTCATAATCAATTTGTTTGTAGGAAAAATAAAGAATCCATTTGACTCGGCCTTCAATGCTCTGACTTGACAAAAATATTTGTCTGAAATATTCAATTGATATCCAGCCGGCTTGAAGATGTAGAACTTGTCGGTTTATGATTACCACCATTGTCGGGTTATAAAAACTGATAATTCCGGGTCATGATTGTTGCCAACGCCGGTTCATGATTGTTGCCGACGCTGGTTCATGATTGTTGCCAACGCCGGTTCATGATTGTTCTCAACGCCGAGTTACAGACACAGGGTCATAATGATTGGTGACGCCGGGTCAATCTGGTTTGCTCAAAACAGAGAATTTGAAAATATTTCTTCGATAATAATATAATACTTGTAGCCCCCAAGTCTTGAGCATAACAAAGTGATGGCTTAAGACTTGCTTCAATATAAATACTGCCACTTTTGAAGAAATCCATGTTGTTCATCCCAGTCACTAGGAAAAACTGAATATTCCATATTATGTAGCCCCCAAGTGTCGGGTTGTCATGCTTGCAGCAAGCTGGGACTTGTAATTGCCTGATGCTCAAAAACTTCAACCAGTGTAGCCCCCAAGGGCCGGGTTATTATGCAATAATGAGCAGGGACTTTATAAATATGATCATGTAAATTTGAAACAGCAATGTGTAGCCCCCAAGGGCCGGCTCAGTAAAATAATATTGAGCTGGGACTTCATATATACTTCTTTGAAAAGAACATCATATGATGTAACTCCCATCATGGGGCTTGAACCCATGTCCACAAGGTTAAGAGCTTTGTGCTTTACCAACTGAGCAGTGGACCCTTCAATATAATGGATTAAGACTTGTGTACCTTGAATTTTTGATAGGAGCAATTGGTAGCCCCCAAGGGCCGGCTCATTATGATGTGATGAGTCGGGTCTTCAATAAGATGAGCAAGAAATGACTTTGCATTAGCCCCCAAGTGCCATGGTGCATGCTGGCAGTGACATGGGACTTGCATATTTGATGTAATCTCAATTTGAATAATGTAGCCCCCAAGTGCCGGGTCGTAAGCCTGCAGCGACTCGGGACTATTCCTTCCATTGTAGAATAAATCCTATCCATTGATAAAATAATAGCCATTACGCTGAAGCGACTTTGAAAACCTCAATCATAATATTAGTTTCTGATAACCATAATAAAAATCCAGCCATGTTGGCTATTAAAGATTTGACTAACCTGGTTTGAAAACCTCAATCATTCAAATCATAATGAAAATCCAGCCAAGTTTGGCTATTTAAGATTTTAAATACCTTATCTGTTGACAAGTAAATCCGGAGTTTAAATACCCGGCGGCTCTTGGCCGATGGCGATTTAATACGCCTCCGTTGTAAGCCGGAATTTTTATAACCCGGATATTTATAGCCTTTGAGAAAATCAAGAAATGATAACCCTTTTGAGACACCAATTTCAATCTTTTGATGATGGGCTTGAACTGAATCATTTATGTAAGTCATAGCTCTGTAAATCCTACACAGAGTTTAAACAACATGTGCCCTGGCGACTTAACGTCAAAAGCCAGGGCGGGTAATGATACGTCTCCATCGTATCTACTTTTCCAAACACTTTTGCCCTTGTTTTGGACTCTAACTTGTATGATTTGAATGGAACTAACCCGGACTGATGCTGTTTTCAGCAGAATTTCCATGGTGTTGTTTTATGTGCAGAAAACAAAAGTTCTCGGAAAGTCCTGAAACTCCACGGAACATCTTAGAAAAAATAATAAAAAATCATCACCAAAGATGAAGACCAGGGGGCCCACACCCTGTCCACGAGGGTGGGGGGCACGCCCTCCCCCCCAGGCGCGCCCCCTACCTCGTGGGCCCCTTGGAGACCTTCCGAAGCCAATTCAACTCTATATATTCGTCTTCGGAGAGAAAAAAATCAGAGAGAAGAAATCATCGCGTTTTACGATACGGAGCGGCCGCCAAGCCCTAATCTCTCTCGGGAGGGCTGATCTGGAGTCCGTTCGGGGCTCCGGAGAGGGGGATTCGTCGTCGTCGTCATCATCAACCATCCTCCATCACCAATTTCATGATGCTCACCGCCGTGCATGAGTAATTCCGTCGTAGGCTTGCTGGACGGTGATGGGTTGGATGAGATTTAAAATGTAATCGAGTTAGTTTTGTTAGGGTTTGATCCCTAGTATCCATTATGTTCTGAGATTGATGTTGCTATGACTTTGCTATGCTTAATGCTTGTCACTAGGGCCCGAGTGCCATGATTTCAGATCTGAACCTATTATGTTTTCATGAATATATGTGTTTTCTTGATCCTATCTTGCAAGTCTATAGTCACCTACTATGTGTTATGATCCGGCAACCCCAAAGTGACAATAATCGGGACCACTCCCGGTGATGACCATAGTTTGAGGAGTTCATGTATTCACTATGTGCTAATGCTTTGTTCCAGATCTCTATTAAAAGGAGGCCTTAATATCCCTTAGTTTCCAATAGGACCCCGCCGCCACGGGAGGGTGGACAAAAGATGTCATGCAAGTTCTTTTCCATAAGCACGTATGACTATATACGGAATACATGCCTACATTACATTGATGAATTGGAGCTAGTTCTATGTCACCCTATGTTATGACTGTTACATGACGAACCGCATCCAGCATAATTATCCATCACTAATCCGGTGCCTACGAGTTTTCCATATACTGGTTCTCGCTTATTTACTTTTTCCGTTGCTACTGTTACAATCACTACAAAATACCAAAAACATTACTTTTGCTGTCTTTACTTTTGTTATCATTACCACCGCTATCATATTACTTTGCTACTAAACACCTTGCTGCAGATACTAAGTTTCCAGGTGTGGTTGAATTGACAACTCGGCTGCTAATACTTGAGAATATTCTTTGGCTCCCCTTGTGTCGAATCAATAAATTTGGGTTGAATACTCTACCCTCGAAAACTGTTGCGATCCCCTATACTTGTGGGTTATCAAGACCTTTTTCTGGCGCCGTTGCCGGGGAGCATAGCTCTATTCTTTGAGTCACTTGGGATTTATATCTGCTGGACACTATGAAGAACTTGAAAGATGATCGAACTACTATTTTTCCCTCAACTACGAGGGGAGGTAAGGAACTGCCATCTAGCCTTGCACTAGATTCTCCTTCTGTTATAAGTAAGCTTGCGACACCTAAACCTGCTACTGCTATGAATTCTGATATGTCACATGTTATTGATGATGCCACTTCTGCTATGCATGATACTTATGATGAAACTACTTCTATGCCTGATACTACTATTTCACTTGGTGAATTTCTTGATGAGCAAATTGCTAGGTCTAGAGAAAAAGAAATTATTGAACCTGAATACGATGATGATAGTGATGATGAGAATATGCCTGCTATTCCTAAGGGTTATCTTTTTGATGCTGAATCTTCTGCAGCTATTTTTGCTTGCCAGGACAGATATGAACTTAAGAGGTTGCTAGTTAAATGGAGTAAAGAATCTCTTAGAGATAGAATGAGACCCGACCCTGCTTTTGCTACTTCACCTATTTGTGTTCCTGATAAGGATTATTATGATTTTTCTGTTGATCCAGATATAATTACTTTGGTTGAATCTGATCCTTTTTATGGCTATGAATCTGGAACTGTTGTGGCACATCTTACTAAGTTAAATGATATAGCTGCCCTGTTTACTAATAATGAGAGATCGCGCTACTCCCTCCTTCCATCTATATAGGGCCTAATGCATTTTTTAAGACCGCCTTTGACTATTGACAAGATTAATAGTGCATGACATGCACAGTGTGAAAATTATATCATTGAAAGCTCCTTTCAAACATGAATTTAATGGTGTGCTTTGTGTAAGTTGCATGTCATATATTATGGCTCTAATATTTGGTCAAAGTTAGCCTCGAAAAACGCATTAGGCCCTATATAGATGGAAGGAGGGAGTACCTTTATTTACTCAAAATATTTCCGTTCTCATTAAAGGGTGATGCTAAGATATGGTTTAATTCTCTTGATCCTGGTTGTGTGCAAAGTCCCCAGGATATGATTTATTACTTCTCTGCTAAATATTTCCCTGCTCATAAGAAACAAGCTGCTTTGAGGGAAATATACAACTTTGTGCAAATTGAAGAAGAGAGTCTCCCACAAGCTTGGGGGAGGCTTCTCAAGTTACTGAATGCTTTGCCTGATCATCCCCTCAAGAAACCTGAAATATTTGATATCTTTTATAATGGACTAACTGATGCTTCCAGAGATTACCTGGATAGTTGTGCTGGTTCTCTTTTCAGGGAAAGAACACCGGATGAAGCTGAAATTCTATTGAAAAAGATGTTGGCAAATGAAAATAATTGGGCACCTCCTGAGCCATCTCCTGAGCCAGCTCCAGAGCCAATTATTGAGCCTATTCCTAAACCAACTCCGAAGAAGAGAGGTGTTCTATTTCTCAGTCCCGAAGATATGCAAGAGGCAAAGAAATCTATGAAAGAAAAAGGTATTAAGGCTGAAGATGTTAAGAATTTACATCCTATTGAAGAAATACATGGTCTAAATTTACCGCCTATTGAAGAAGTATATGATCTCAATTACTTATTTACTGAAGAACCTCCCGATATCCCGACACAGGTAGTAAAGGTAAACTCTCTCTCTATATATGATAAAGCTGAAGTCCCTCCTACTAAAATTGCTAGTCAGTGCTTGGATGAGTTTGATGACTTTATGTTTAAGCAAGATGACTTTAATGCTTATTTTGGTAGGCAATTAAAACAGAACACCTTTATGATTAAACGCTTGGGTGAGTATATGGCTGATATTAGAGGTGAACTTAAACTTGTTAGCAAACATGCTTCTATGGTTACCACTCAAGTAGAACAAGTACTTAAAGCTCAGAAAGAAGTGCTTGATGAAATGAATAGTAAGAAAAATGACTATGCTGTTAGAGTGGCTACTAGAACTGGTAGAATGACTCAGGAACCTTTGTATCCTGAAGGCCACCCTAAGAGAATCGAGCAAGATTCTCAGAGAAATAATAATATTGATGTGCCTAGTTCTTCTAAGAGGAAGAAAAAGAAAAATGATAGGACTTTGCAAACTTCTAGTGAACCTATTGCAGAACCACCTAAGAATCCAAATGATATTTCTATTTGTGATGCTGAAACACAATCAGGTGATGAAGATGAACCTAGTGATAATGTTAATGATAATGTTCATGTTGATGCTCAACCTAGTAATGATAATGATGTAGAAGTTGAACCTGCTGTTGATCTTGATAACCCACAATCAAGGAATCAACGTTATGATAAAAGAGACTTCGTTGCTAGGAAACATGGTAAAGAAAGGGAGCCATGGGTTCAAAACCCATGCCTTTTCCTCCGAAACCATCCAAGAAAAAGGATGATGAGGATTTTGAGCTCTTTGCTGAAATGATTAGACCCATCTTTTTGCGTATGCGATTAACTGATGTGCTCAAAACAAATCCTTATGCTAAGTATATGAAGGATATCATTACTAATAAAAGAAAGATACCTGAAGCTGAAATTTCCACCATGCTTGCTAATTATACTTTTAAAGGTGGAATACCAAAGAAACTTGGAGATCCAGGAGTACCTACTATACCATGCTCCATTAAGAGAAATTATGTTAAAACTGCTTTATGTGATCTTGGAGCCGGTGTCAGTGTTATGCCTTTCTCTTTATAACGTAGACTTGACTTGAATAAGTTGACACCTACTGAAATATCTTTGCAAATGGCTGATAAATCAACTGCTATACCTGTCGGTATTTGTGAGGATGTGCCTGTTGTGGTTGCAAACGTTACTATTTTAACGGACTTTGTTATTCTTGATATTCCCGAGGATGATAGTATGTCTATTATTCTTGGAAGACCTTTCCTTAATACTGCAGGGGCTGTTATTGATTGCAACAAAGGCAATGTCACTTTTCATGTTAATGGCAATGAGCAGACGGTACACTTTCCGAGAAAACAACCTCAAGTTTATAGTATCAATTCTATTGGAAAAATTCCATCGATTATATTTGGAGGTTTTGAATTTCCTCTCCCTACTGTCAAGAAAAAATATGATATTCTTATTGTTGGGGATTTTCATATCCCCGTTGAGGTAACTTAGTGTCATTCGAAATTTCTCCGGTTCCGTGATTATTCAGAATGAGTCTGTTAACAAGACTTGATCAACCTTGTTAGTGGGTTCATTTTGATGATCACGAGATGGATGAAACTAGAAGCACAACCTTCTGTACCCTCTTTATATTTTCCGTTATTTAGTAGAAATAAAGTACAATAGTATTTTTCTGTCTGCTTCCTGACTTATCTGTACAATGTAAAAATATCCCGAAAATAAAAGTCCTCAGAATGCCATGCCAATTTAATATGATTTTTTCAGTAATATTTGAGAATTTACTGTGCAATAATTACCACGGGGGGAGCTGCCACCGCCACGAGGGTGGAGGGCGCGCCCCCCTACCTCGTGGGCCCACGGTGGCCCTCCTCCACTTATCCCTGCACCCATCTTCTTCCTCTGCCTCACACAAACATGAAAAACCAACTCAAGCACGAGTTCCAGCCCCCGTTGCTGTGATTTTCGATCTCCTTGCTCAAATCACCTCTCACAAAACTGCCTGGGGAGATTGTTCATTGGTATGTGACTCCTCCATTGGTCCAATTAGTTTTTGTTCTAGTGCTTTATTCATTGCAAATTTGTGCTGCATAGGTGACCATGTTCTTGAGCTTGCATGTCAAATTTATATGGTTCCAAGTAGTTCCAGTGCTTTATATAGGCTCTAGGCACTTGTGGGAGTTGTTACTATCAATTTTATTGAAGTTGGTTCACTTTTATTTGAAGTTACTAAAAATTTCAGAAATTTTTCAGAGGAAACAATATGTTTAGGAGGATGTTCCAAGGTGGTTCTTCAAGGAAGCAAGGTCCCAGACTTGCAATACGTGATGCTGACGAGGAACCACCAAGAGACGCTCTAGTGCGGCCTTGTGAGTGGCCTTCGGAAAATTTTATGGATCGAGCGGGAATCAAAGAAGAATTTAACGCATATTTGCGTAACGCCGGTCTCGTGGACTTTGAAGCAGACAAATGTCCACAGTATCATAATCTCACTATTTCATTTGAGGAGGTTTGAGTTTTCATCTTCGCGTAATTCTCCTTCTATCATGTTTGATCTTTATGATAAATCTTATACCATGGACTTAGAGGATTTTACTCTTGCTTGCAAACTCCCACAATGGGGTAGTATTGTTGATCCCCGTAAATCTGAATTTAGAGAATTTCTGGATAGTATAACTGTGGGTGAATCTAGAGATATAACGCAAGCCACTATAGGGAGCATTCACTTTCCTGCTATACACTATTTTGCTCTCTTCATGGGTAGATGCATAAATGCTAAGGATGAAGCATGTCACATGTGTGTCCCTGATCTCAGCATTCTCAGGAGTGCTGTGTTAGGAGACCAATCTTATCATATGGGAGCCATTTTAGCTCGTAGGTTGCATCATAATAGATATAACGGAGATTTCTTTGGAGGAATTTATGCAACCCGCTTAGCTAATTTTCTTGAGGTAGAGATCCGTGATGGTGATGTGGAATTGCCCCCTACTTATTTAGATATTAAAATCTATGGTCCACCACCAGTTCGTCGAGAGGACTGAATCACCTCTCCAGTATCGACTAATCTTTAACAAACGGCATGTTGCCCGTATTACTCTTCCTGCTCCTGCCTTCTTTGATTTTCAGACAAAAGCGAGATATGTTATTACCAGAGAGGAGGCAGATGAGTACGAGAGGAGAGCGGAGGCGGCTCGACGCCACGCTGCTGCTCAGGAGGCGGTAGCCGCTGCATCGTAGTACGACCCCAACTACACCTACGGATATCAGCCAGGCTATCCCTGGCAATAGACCAACTTAGGCCAAAAGCCTAAGCTTGGGGGAGTACGTATTTCTCACCGACATTACATTTATGTTCACACACTCATTGCTAGGTGTCGGTGCTCATACTTTTTCACTGTAATATCCATGCTAGTTTATTTTCTTTTTCCTGCTTTCTTCTTGTGTGTTTGTTAAACTTTAAGAAAACAACAAAAAAATTAGTGTAGCTTCTAGCTAGTTTACTTTTCCTGTTGTAGTAGTAATAATTAAAATGAAAACCCAAAAAGATTTCCTGTCCTTCTTTTACTTGTTGGGAGCTTTCCCGTGTAAATAGTTTTATTTCCTTTTCTTTTCTTTGGGGGTCGATAGGAGAAGACCATGATTAAATTGTTGAAGTGGCTCTTATATGCATTATTGTTGATTTAACCAAGAGCCCATATTGCCTTGTCTTCTCCTGTTTATTGAATGCTCGCAGATTCCAGCTTAGTCCAATGCACGTGCACTCTTATTATTATTCACATCATTCGGTCGTGCAAGTGAAAGGCAATTATGATGATATATGATGAATTGACTAAGATGGAAAAGCTGGTATGAACTCGACCTCTCTTGTTTTTGTAAATATGATGAGTTCATCGTTCTTGATTCAGCTCGATATGAATAAACATGTTTGCAATGACAATTAGAGATCATAGTTTCTTATGCCATGCTTGATTAGCTATGAGTTATAATGGTTTACACTTGCGTGCCAACATGCTATTGAAATGGTTGTGATGTGGTATAGCAGGGTGGTATCCTCCTTTAAATGAATTGAGTGACTCGACTTGGCACATGTTCACGCATGTAGTTGAAAACAAATCAACATAGCCTTCACGATATTTATGTTCATGGTGGATTATATCCTACTTATGCTTATACTCGGTGTAAATTCATTTTAATGCATGTTCATGACTGTTGTCGCTCTCTAGTTGGTCGCTTCCTAGTTTTTTGCTAGCCTTCACCTGTACTAAGCGGGAATACTACTTGTGCATCCAAACTCCTTAAACCCCAAAGTTATTCCATATGAGTCCACTATACCTTCCTATATGCGGTATCTACCTGCCGTTCCAAGTAAATTTTTATGTGCCAAACTCTAAACCTTCAAATAAACATTCTGTTTTGTATGCTCAAATAGCTCATGTATCAACTAGGGTTGTCCTTATCTTCCGTGTTAGGCGGGTTATTCTCAAGAGGAGTGGACTCCGCTCCTCATTGACGAGAAAATGGCTGGTAACCGGGATGCCCAGTCCCGTGCTTTATGCAAACTAAATCAAAATAATTACAAACAAAACTCCCCCTGGGACCTGTTGATTGTTGGAGGCACTCGTTGTTTCGAGCAAGCCATGGATTGATGCCTGTTGGTGGAGGGGGAATATAAACTTTACCATTCTGTTTGGGAACCGCCTATAATCTGTTTAGCATGGAAGATATCGCCATCTCTTAGTTGTTATGTTGACAATGATTTGCCGCTCAAAATATTATTCAATCTCTACTTGAAAACCGAGCTCTGGCACCTCTACAAATCCCTGCTTCCCTCTGCGAAGGGCCTATCTATTTACTTTTATGTTGAGTCATCACCCTCTTATTAAAAAGCACTAGCTGGAGAGCGTAGCTGTCATTTGCATTCATTACTATTAATTTATATTGGGTATGACTATGACTAGATCTCTTTTACCATGAATTACAATGTCTAGTCAGTCCTTGATCTTTAAAAGGTGCTCTGCATTTATGTTTTGCAGTCTCAGAAAGGGCTAGCAAGATACCATCTTGTTATATCATATTATGATTGTTTTGAGAAAGTGTTGTCATCCGAGATTTATTATTATGACTCGCTAGTTGATTATGCTATTGATATGAGTAAACATGAGACCTGAGAATTATTGCAAACGTGGTTAGTTATAATCTTTGCTGAAAACTTGAATGCTGGCTTGATATATTTACAACAACAAGAGCAAACCGAGTTTGTAAAAGTTTTCCTTTTTCTCTTTCAGTTTCTCAACTGAATTGCTTGAGGCCAAGCAAGGGTTTAAGCTTGGGGGAGTTGATACATCTCTGTCGTATCTACTTTTCCAAACACTTTTGCCCTTGTTTTGGACTCTAACTTGTATGATTTGAATGGAACTAACCCGGACTGACACTGTTTTCAGCAGAATTGCCATGGTGTTGTTTTATGTGCAGAAAACAAAAGTTCTTGGAAAGTCCTGAAACTCCACGGAACATCTTAGAAAAAATAATAAAAAATCGTCGCCAAAGATGAAGACCAGGGGGCCCACACCCTGTCCACGAGGGTGGGGGCGCGCCCTCCCCCCCAGGCGCGCCCCCCTACCTGGTGGGCCCCCTGGAGACCTTCCGAAGCCAATTCCAACTCTATATATTCGTCTTCGGAGAGAAAAAAATCAGAGAGAAGAAATCATCGCGTTTTACGATACGGAGCCGCCGCCAAGCCCTAATCTCTCTCGGGAGGGCTGATCTGGAGTCCGTTCGGGGCTCCGGAGAGGGGGATTCGTCGCCATCGTCATCATCAACCATCCTCCATCACCAATTTCATGATGCTCACCGCCGTGCGTGAGTAATTCCATCGTAGGCTTGCTGGACGGTGATGGGTTGGATGAGATTTATCATGTAATCGAGTTAGTTTTGTTAGGGTTTGATCCCTAGTATCCATTATGTTCTGAGATTGATGTTGCTATGAGTTTGCTATGCTTAATGCTTGTCACTAGGGCCCGAGTGCCATGATTTCAGATCTGAACCTATTATGTTTTCATGAATATATGTGTGTTCTTGATCCTATCTTGCAAGTCTATAGTCACCTACTATGTGTTATGATCCGGCAACCCCGAAGTGACAATAATCGGGACCACTCCCGGTGATGACCATAGTTTGAGGAGTTCATGTATTCACTATGTGCTAATGCTTTGTTCCGGTTCTCTATTAAAAGGAGGCCTTAATATCCCTTAGTTTCCAATAGGACCCCGCTGCCACGGGAGGGTAGGACAAAAGATGTCATGCAAGTTCTTTTTCATAAGCACGTATGACTATATACGGAATACATGCCTACATTACATTGATGAATTGGAGCTAGTTCTGTGTCACCCTATGTTATGACTGTTACATGATGAACCGCATCCGGCATAATTATCCATCACTAATCCAGTGCCTACGAGTTTTCCATATACTGGTCCTCGCTTATTTACTTTTTCCGTTGCTACTGTTACAATCACTACAAGATACCAAAAACATTACTTTTGCTGTCTTTACTTTTGTTATCGTTACCACCACTATCATATTACTTTGCTACTAAACACCTTGCTGCAGATAATAAGTTTCCAGGTGTGGTTGAATTGACAACTCAGCTGCTAATACTTGAGAATATTCTTTGGCTCCCCTTGTGTCGAATCAATAAATTTGGGTTGAATACTCTACCCTTGAAAACTGTTGCGATCCCCTATACTTGTGGGTTATCAGGTAACCACCCAAATGTAGTCTTATCCTGCACACAAGTAGATCACAAGATCCCTATGATCTTTTGAATGATACCGCTGGTTTATGTGTCCCGGACAGTGAGGGTGAGAACCCAATTCTGTAAAAGCCGGCACACATGATATTTGTGACAACTCAAATATTTGTGATTACAAAAACTGTATGAGAAACAGATAAAATTTTTGTGGCTTCTGATTCGAATACGATCACTAAACTGTTCCAATGGGGTTAAGCTAAGATTCGAATATGATCATATAGCCCCAAGTGGCGTTGGCGTTGCCGATCAAAGTGGGTATCGACAGCTATGTTCTCTTTGGTTCGAATACGACCTATGTTTGAACAGGAAGCCCCCCAATGACCTTAAGAATTGTTTAGCGACGCTGATTCGAATACGATCCACATCGATTCCCAAAGGGGTTGAGCTATGATTCGGATACGATCAAGAAGCCCCCAAGTAGGTTCAGCAGTTTGCCAATCAAAAGGGTATCGACAGCTATGTTCTCTTTGGTTCGAATACGACCTATGTTTGAACAGGAAGCCCCCAAGTGACCATATAAGTTTAGGCATTGCACCGATCAAGAGGGTACTGATAGCTATGCCCGATGAGCAAGCCCCCAAATGACCATAATAAGATAAGCCGTAAGGCAGGATACCCATGTTTTGAACCATGCACCATGGCAGCAATTTCTCTTTGGTAACCATTAATTTGTCTGAGAACTCGAACTTGCGAGAGATTAATTCTTTTTGAACCGGAAATTCTTAAGCCGGATATTGAGAGTTTCAAAGCTTTGTGAGAGACAAATTTACCTTGAGCCGGATTTTAATCCGGAATTCTTCTTTTTAAGCCGGATATTTTTCTGACGGCCTTTAAATTTGCATCGATAGAGCAGTAATCTCCAGGGCCGGGTTATTTTTTCCTCCAATGACTCGGAGTTCTTGAGCCTGCTGAAACTGACACGATTTGTTGAGTCATGTCATTGTAGCCCCCGAGTCTCAAGATGGCTCGAAGAGTTGCTTGAGATTCACCATATTTAACCGTGATATGTACCGGCATATAGTTGAACAGCGGAACGCTGTAATATGTTGAAGCTCGGCGGGTTATAAATGACCCTGTATGATTTGTATCAGTAATCCGGCCAGTGGTTCAACCCAGCCGGCTGTTGAAGTTTAAACAAACCGCAGCAGCGACGACTTGTACGCCTTTGTTCCACTAGCGCATGACAATATTGGCGCGAGCTTTATATCCATGAAATGACTATCGCTCTTGTAGTGATAATTGTTATACATAAACAATATCGCAAGACGGAGTAATTATCCTTTAAAGAATAAAAACATATCAATAAAAATTGACTGGACATAATTGACCTGATTTGTCCGAACGATTGATGATCTGTTCCGTCAACAACTTTTAGTACTTGCAATGGCAATTTAGCTACTTTCCCTTGTCCTTGCCGAAGGGCATCAACCACCACAAGTGGAAACACGGCGGCTCAGAACAAAACCAATCGGGGCGGCTCAGCACAAGGTCACAGTGGTAATGACAGGAGCGGCACTCTTGAAACACGATCATTCACCGGGTAGTGTGGCACGGTCATTTATATCCAGCTCCACAGCTCCTTCTCGGAGGGGCGGACATATATATAATTTTGTCTTTTCTTCAGTTCCAGAAATCGCTTTTGAGCCTCCTCTCTTTCTGGTTGCAGAGGAGATACTGATTTCTCCAAATGTTCCTTATCATCAGCTTTTGTCAGCACGCCGCCATGAGATTACCAGAATTCTTCCTTTCAGTGTTGTCATTCATTCGATCGCTCTCCTTCTGCTTGATAGGCAAAGACACCGTCGGTTCACTCTTTTTCATTGAATCCTTTTTTAGAAAATCATCTTCAGACTCCCGTGTAGCCCATAACTTGATTTCCAAAGTCCTCATGTCAAAACCAACTGAGAATTCTTTCAGCAATACTTTGCATTACATGACTCTTAAGTCGCACAGTTCAGGCTAGTTTGGGAAATGAGCAGTAGCAAAAATCAGAGTTGGCACGGCCTCCATGAATTCCTGGGGGCAACCCTTCCGCAGGCCGTTCAATCTTCAGAATATGAGCAGCACTCTGGTAAGAATAACCAAGAGTCAACAGGTAAGGTACCACATCAATACCGCACAATTGCTTCAATGAATTGGGAACCTGCACCATGAGTCTGTTCTTGTCACTTCCAAGGTCTTCAACTGCAGGCTCCCACGACATGTTTAATAGGCACCCGGAGCGAAACAGACGGGTCACGACGGAGGCGAGCTCGCGGGGGATGCGGAGCGCCCAGTGCTGCAGCTGCTGTGATGTGGGGTGCACGGACGCGCAGAGGACCGGCGAACCGGCGCAACACAATCAGTTTGGGTGAGGCGGCGAGCCAAGGCGCGGCAGCGCGGGTCACAGTCAGTGTGGATGGGGTGGCACGACACGCGGGGTCAGTCGGAGCCCGTGAGGCAAAGCAGGGCGGCTGCGTGTACGCGGGCGCAGCGTCAGGCAGCCGCGGGCGGAAGCGGATGCAGATGCAAGCGGCTCAGCACGGACGACGGCGGCTGAACGTGGCGGCTCAAGGCCACGGGCGCGAGCTCGCACGAGGGGCGGCTCAAAGTGGAGACGACCCGACAATCCGGTGAAGGTGAGCCAACGAAACAGCGGCCCGGGGTGCGGCCGTTGATCACAGCGGCAGACTTATAGCCGACTTTGGGTCACGACGTTGGGGGCAACCCCTCCGCAGGCCGTTCAATTCATCGGGGCACCGGCGGGTCAGCGGAAACGCGCTGAGGCGAGCGACGATGGTGACTTGACACGGTCGTAGCCATAGAGGTGACTCGAGGTTAGAGGTGTCCTGGAAGAAAGGCCATGTACCATGGTGGAGCAGAGGCGCAGCAGGGCCGGCTTGATTCGGAGGCAGAGGTGAGCCGTAAACAGCGACTTGCGGAGGAGCGTGGCTGAAGTGGCGCAAGGCCGAGACGGCGGCAGGTGATGCAAGGTCGGGCCCGAGGCCACGGTGGCTTGAGGTCGGAGTCAAGGCCGAGGCGGCTCGTGGCGCGGCCTCGGGCGCGACGGCGATGGTTGAGGTGAAGCTTGAGGCGAGGCCACTTCGTTGAGGTGGCAGCTCAAGCCGGCAAATTGGTTACTCCCTGTTTGTATCCTCTGGGTCGTGGTAGTCGTAGATGATCCACACGGCGGGCGGGTCGACTTGCAAGCTCGGAGCAGGTGTAGCAGCTCAGTGGCAAGACGCAGGGCCGGCGACTCGGAGCGGTGCACGGCGGGTCAACGGGGCGAGGGCAGCTCGGGGTCGGTTACCGCGACTGACGCCGAAGGAACGGAGACTCATGGCTGCAGTGCCGTCAGGTTTGACTCGGAGGTTGCGTGACCTGGAGTTTGACCCGGTTTTGATGGCCACGAGACTTAGTTTGGCTGTAGCATGCAATAGGTGGCTCGGAAACGCATTGGGCGCAGAAGCAACCGCGACTCAGGACCGATCTAAAGCCACGGCGGTTCAAGAGACGAAACGGCCGGTGACTCGGAATCGGAAACGATGCGAAGACCAGCAGATGTCGAGTGTCGGCGGCTCAGGCGGCGGCTTGTGGCAAGCTTTAGTAAAGGTGATAGAACCGCAGCGGCAGTTCAGTCGATGATGGCTGTTTTTTGAAGCGGTCCGGCGGGTCAACACTGCAGCGGAAGCGAGGCGGCTCTCGGAGACCCGTGGCGAGGCGAGCGCAACAAAAGAGGCGCGGCGACTTCGAACAAACACACGCGATCTTCCCCTCGGCCTCGGCTATACGCAGCAGCAGGGTCGCGTAAAATTGGAAACGCTCAGAACATCAAACCCTAACTTCCTTGATCTTGTTTCTGTATATGCCACTGTTGATAACTTCTTTGATCTTGACCGATGGATTATTAGCCAATGTGGATCCTTTCATGCTGAATCTTTCTTCATCCTAGAAATTGCAAACTTCTCAAGCCTCGGGAGAAATCCCTCCAAGAACTCAACACCACCGTGCGCGAGCCCCACGGTGGGCGCCAACTGTCGTGGAATTGTCACGGTAGATGTCCTTAGTATCAGGACTTAGTCGCGAGGCCAACGCATCTATGTGGTAGATTGAGAGGGGTTGAGCGGAATCGAGAGACGCAACACAAGACAAGGATTTAGACAGCTTCGGGCCCCGGGAAACATCATCCGGTAATAGCCCTACATGTTGTTTGGGGCTAGGTCTCATTATGATCACGAGAGAGTCGCCGGTAATCCGGCTCTTTGTGTCTAGCCCTAGAGATTGTTTCTTCTTCCTTGTCCCTCTTTGGGGAGCCCTGCCCCTCCTTATATATGTTGAAGGGGCGGGTTACATGTGGAGTCCTATTATTATGACTAGTCTATCTTCTAGTACAAACCGGATACAAGTCCGGATCTTAACTCCTTGTAAGGTAAATATTCTTCACGCCTTTCCCCTTAAACCGGCCCACTATTAATATAAACCGGCCTTCTGGGCCTTGGGCCTTGTCATCCGTCTGTCCCGCCTGTCGGGTTACCAGTGAGACATAATGTTCAGGTAGGTTGCTTGTAAACCGTCTAGTCAGGGCGGGTCGCCGGTGAATCGCCAAGTGTAAACTGTCTCAAGTAAACCGCCAAGTCCGGCCGGGTCATATTTCCGGCCGGTTCATACCACGGGGTATATCCCCGACAATAGGAATAAAACATAGTGAGATTATGTAAGGAGTGCATGCACAAATTCAGAGTGATGGTAGCAAACTGTGAATAGACCCAAAACCAATGATAGCAGGCAGATAATAGCTTTAGTTAAAAAATACAGATAGTGGCTCCTTTAATATTTGTTTGCACCCAACATGAAACTCATAGTAGAAACCAGAGATTAACCAGATAGTAGACAGATAGTACTGATTGCTGCCCCAATATGTACCCCACAACTATTTAAAAACTCAAGTTTCAGCATTAGTTTGGATCTGACTCGGAGTCTAATAGGTGAACACGACGATAATGTAGCATGTCATCATATTAAGCGACGCATAATGTAAGTAGACACGGAAGAGTGCGACCTCTCTTGCGGACCCGTGTAGTCCTCAAGGTCATCTGCTCAGTTGATGATGGTAATGCAGTTTGTCGTGGCTGCCGGCGGCGGGGAAGAAGATCTGAGGTGGCGAAAGATAGTCTGGAGAGCGGATCCCTGCTGTGGTGAACCCTTCCGTCGTTGGAGCAGCTGAGCTGGGGTGGAACACAGCGCCGCAGGAGCAGGACAAACCACACAAGGTTTTCTTTGACACATATCTGTAACAGAAGTAATTGAGTAAGGGCTTGTTTGAATTTGAGGATTCTAACAATGCAAGAATAGGATAAGAAAACACAGGATTTCTGCCAATCTGGGTGTTTGATTCAAAACAATTGGAAGATCACAGGATGCAAAAAAGCATGGTGAGATTAAGTCAAACCACAAGAAAATGTACGGTTATAATGCTATTATGCTACTATCTCTTAGTCTTGTGCTTGATGAATAGGAATATGGAAAGGAGGAGAAGTGGAAATTAGAATTCCTACGGTTTTTCTTTCAAGGAGACACTAAAGGAACAAATCCTACAGTTTTCCTTTGCTCCATTCCTTTGCACCAAATTCATGAAAAGTAGTACCATAGGAAACTTTCCAATTCCTATGTTTTTCATTCACTTTTCCTTTCAAGCACTGGCGATTCTAGTAGGCAGGCTTGAGTAAAGAAAATCCTACACTAAAAAATTGTTTTTGTGCTACTTCTATTACTTTGGACCCAGGCCACTGCCATACACATACTAGCTCAACTCCCAGGCCCATCGACAAATGCACAGCTCAAATGCGCAGAGATAAATAATGATGGCGTTCAAGAGAGTCCATCACGGATAGCTAAGTTGCCTGGTACCTCACTGCTTGACATATAGTAGGATAAAATAATCGTATTTCCCGTTACTACAAGTGCTCAGTGGACAATATGTATAACATGTAGAGTAAAAAAGAGATGCAACAAGTGTACAACCTCTTTGGCGAAGCCATGTCGATCTCAGCGTGATTGGGTTGGCCGGTGAGGATGCTCCGGCTGACTTTGCTGTCAGAGGAGGGGAAGAAGATCTTAGGCGTCTGGAGATGGAGCCCGAGGTACTGCTCCGCTGTGATGGAGGGTTTCGTCATTGGAGCAGCTCCGGTGAGTTGTACGACGCTGAGGCTGAAGCAGGACAAGAGAGACAACGAACAACGTTAACCTGAGTGGAATTCTAATAGCATCTCCAATACATGACGTAAAATACATAACCACAAAGTGCTAGATGTAAAATACATCAGCCGCTCATCTCTGAACTTAACTGTCGAAACTGAACTTAACTGTCGAAACTGAACCTAACTGTCGAAACTGAATTTTGCCGTCGAAACTAAATTTTGCTGTCGAAACTGAACGCACTAGCAAGGTGAGGCTACACGTCGGTCGACTGACTTTTTCATCTCTGGTCAGTCGATTTTGCAGCCGTTGGATACGAAATCAAGGGCCTGCGGTTCATCTTCAACCTCCACCCCCCTGAGCCGCCAGCCACCATCGGCCAAACAGCAGCCCCCCACTGCCCGCGGCTGGTGGTGCGCCACCCCGCCCGCCCCGAAAACACTCCCCACCGCTAGTCCGCCGCTGCCCCGGCCATCCCTCTAGGCCCCCACGTGCCGAGCTTTTTCTTCGGCGATCCCCACACCACCGCCCCGCCACCGCCGGCGACCACCGCCCCCATGCTGAACCCTAAGATAGATAGTGGAGTACCTCTCCGGCGAGCCCCCCTCCCCGCTGCAGCTGGTTCTTCCTTCACCCCGGCGAGCCCACCCCTTGAAAATTGACTAACCCAAAAGTCGATTCAGTCGACTGAAGTGTAGCCAAATCGGAGCAGCATCGCAAGCAAGAGCAAGAGCGAGAGCAGCAGCGCGAGCAAGAGCAATAGCAAGAGCAGACCAGGCAAGGGACCGAGAGCAAGAGCAGAGCAGCAGCGCGAGCGAGAGCTAAAGCAGCAGCAGCTCCTACTGATGTGGACGTCGCCGCCGAGGGAGCGACGCCGTGGAGGAAGTGGCGGGCAACGCCGCCGTGGATGGAGCCGCGTCGTGTCGGCTCGGGACCGAGCGCCGGCAGCACCGTGAGATCGAATCAAGAAGAAAATGCGGCGATTAGTGTACAACCTCTTTGGTGGCGCCGATTAGGCTGCAGCTTCATCCGAGGAAACGGTGATGATGATGCTCTTTCGGCGGTGCAGATGAAGATGGCGGTGTGGGAATGGAGGTGGCGCGAAAGACGAGGGGAACATCGGGGCAGCTCCTTGGAGGTAGAGGGCGGGGTGGCTGAACCGGCGGGACGATGAGATCGACGACGGATCCTCATCCGGTACGATGGATGAGGGATGTCGAGGTGTTGCTGTGGACGACGTCGTCGGGGAAGAGGCTCCGGCTGGGTGGCGGACGGAGTAGGGTGTGGGGTTTCGTCGCGGGTTTTCGCGGCCTCGGTGTACGAATGGGTGGGCGGATGGGATGGCAGTGGGGAACCATGGCTTAGAGATGCGCTTGTCCGAAATGTGGGGTAAGTTACGAAAGTACCCCCCCCCCCGATTTGAGGCGGTTCTTTCGGTTCAGGGGTACCACGGGCATTTCACGTGTCGGGATTTCACAGGAGGTGGGAGTTTTTGCGCGCGTTGTAATTTCGGAATAGCAAGGCGCGGGTTGAGATGGAGGGAGTTGTCGGAGCACAATGAGACAAAGATATATCTTAAATATGTCGGGCTAACAAGGCGCGGGTTGAAGAGGCGGGAGTTTCGCAGCATGATAGACAGAGACGCTAGCTTCAATTTTCGGCATAACAAGGCGCGGCTTGAAATTTCGGAAGAACAAGCTTAACGTGTACCCAAAAAAAAGACAATTTGCACCTCAACACGCACAACACACACAAACACCATTTAGACTAGAGTAAGGTACACGTGCATTGCACGCATGAGATTTGGCAACCAAATTATGAATAAATACCACATTATAGCATGCAAGCTTTGAGTCATATATGCATGATGTAGATGTTCGTTTAATTCTTATAGTTCATTTCATTCATAATCATCTAGTTTTTATAAGAAAGCTAATCTATTTTAAGATTCATGGAATTGTGCGTTGTAAGACATAAAGTAAAAGCAAATAATGGCAAATCATGTAGAAAAACATTTGGGCAATTCTGATACGGAAGATTCTAGAACAAATAATAAGTGCTTGTGTTTTGATGTTTGTGCATTATGCTTAAGTTCAACCATGGAGTCTTCTAGATTATACATGTGGCGAAATCTGGGGGAATCTAGATGATATCCAACGGCCAATAGTGCTCAAATTTGCCATCTTGGACCATCGGATTCGCCTCATCCAATGACCATCTTTCAAAGTTAAAGTTACCCACACACAATATAAAAAAAATATAATATATATATAGGGGTATAGATATAGATATGTGATGCAAAAGCCGCCCATCATCTCCAATTAGAATAGTGTGTCCATGCATGGATGCGACGTGGGCAAATGATGTCTGCCATCGGTATCTCAAATTCAAATCGGTCTGACATTGTTCAATGTGTATACATTACAACATGCTCGTTTCCAAACCACACTACGCAGATCTTCGTTATATTCATGCATGCATGGGTTTCAAACATCAGGATCTCTTATTCAAATATTTGAATTCAACTTTACATTGATTATGACCTTACCTATTCTTTTATACCCACACAGTAGTCTTCTCTTTATAATTATACCACTAACTTTCTCTCGTGCATGCATGCACACACACTACCAGTCGGCATTATCCATCGCATGCATGCAATCTTTTTCTTCAGGTCGGTCTCCCATGAAGGCACACACCCACACATCCCCCTCTCCATCATATCGGGCATTCTTTATCTCTCACGCGTACATGCGCAACGATCGATGTTCCTCTATGTATGTGTGTATATAGCTAGGTCTTTCATAGTTTTCCACACAAACCGATCAATCGATATATCCAGTGAGGTCTCACCCTCTTTCCCACGTCCACATCGATCAATCTATACCTCTCTATATAGGATTAACATATATAGCTAATACACCCACATTAATTATATATCCAACGTCCCCCTCTCATCATCCATGCCTTCCGCTTCATCTCTCAGACGCGTGCACAATGGCGAAGACAGAGGGCAGTAAGGGCCCTGCCCCCCCTAACATCACAATATATCGAGGCTAATATGAATGTGATCATTAGACAATTGCTGCTAAAAAAGGTTTAATTTCATGAATTGACCCTCCTCGTAAAGGATTAGCAATGCTTGGCCCCCTAGCTCATTTATTTTTCATGGCTCCGCCACTGCGTGCAACAGCGCACGTGTTCGCCCCCTCTCTCTAAATATCAATCTCGCACTTGTGCATTCCTTCATAGTCTCCCTCCACTCGGCCCCTCTCACCATCTTCTAGCCCCCCACCGGATTTTGCCACATGTACAATCTAGCAGACTCCATGGTTGAACTTAAGCATAATGCACAAACCTCAAAACAACAGTGGTTCTCTTTTGTTCTAGAATCTTCCGTATCATAACTGCCCAAACATTTTTTCTAGTTGAATTGCCATTATTTGTTTTTACTTTATTCTTTACAACACACAATTCCATGAATCATAAAATAGATTAAGGGATTCTTTGATTCAAAGGATTCTCAAAGGAATTTTGGAGGATTCTAATCATTAGGAATTTTTCCTATCTTGGTTGTTTGATTCGTAGGATTGTAAACCATATGAATTTTTCCATATGATTCATTTGCACTAGATTTCATAGGAAACATCCCATCCACTCAAACCTCTTTGAAAGAATTCTGCATTTTTTCTATGCACAATCAAACACTCGTACAATCCTGTAGGATTCAAGACGACATTCCACTATAACCCCATGTTTTTCCTATTCACGCGTTCTTAGCTTTTTTATAAAAACTAGTTGATTTTGAATGAGATGAACTATAAGAATTAAACGAAGGGCTACATCACGCATATATGACTCAGAGCTTACATGCTATAGTGTGGTATTTATTCATAATTTGGTTGCAAAATCTGATGTGTGCAATGCACGTGTACCTTACTAGTACTTCGAGTATGTGCAAAACACGTAAATTAGAATACCAATGGCACGCTACACAGTGTCTCTCTTACAGTTCATGAAGCCACGTGGCACATGTGGAGGCGTTGTCGCGACCTCCTTGCGTGGATTGATCACAGTGACGTGCTGCTGGTTCCAGAAGAATGTACTCGTCCTCCCTGAGCCATACTGGCGGTACATGCACGAAGAGAAGATGTGCACGCACGCCACGCATGCACTCATTCCCTCGCAGCACACGCGGGTACACGGGCGGACGCAATTTTGTACCAAGATCCACCCCATGTGATAATTTAACGCGTGTAAAGTCGTTCACTTCATTGATGGTCAATTAATACAGCGCATGCAAATTGAGTGGACGTGAGGGCGGAAGAAAGACATTATTACTCCACTGCGCGCATGCGAGTAGTTAAATCGTGGGTTGCTAGTAGTACTTCCATTGGTCTCCTTCGTATTTTATGCCAATTTTTGACAGTAACATAACATTTACGCATTTGAGCAGTGTAGTACTTAAAATTTATGTTCCGCTAAACTCATCGGGAGCTGTTTCGGGCCTCGAAACCAAAACCATCAATTAATCTTTACCTTGTTCCCATCACATTCGAAAGCCTGCTCACACCTACTAGTACGTACCAAACCTGAACGTGTTCCCACTATGCAGGCATTAGTACTACTAGTGCTAGTACTTAGGTTATAAAAAGGGGAACTACCTAACTGAAAATTACTCTACCTTTCCTCCTCATAAGTGCTTCTTCTTCGTCCGTCGTTGCCATGGTCGGTGAGCAGAGCTCTAGGTCGAGAACTACTCGTAACAAGGGAGCGGCAACCAAGGCTGCGGAAAAAAAGAGGGCTTGCCGCCACGCAGAGACCTCGAAAGATCTCTCACGGGCAGGCGATGGCTCCCAGGAGCGCCCTAGCCGCGGAGGCGAACATGCCGAGCCGGCGGAGCTGGAGTCGTTATCCCTCGACGGCATGCCCGATCAGCTCAATAAGCACCTCAATAAGCAGAAGGAGTTCATCCAAGGCTTGACGGAGTTGCTGAAGGAGAGCCTCGACGACATGCCCGCTGAGCTCAATCAGCATGGGGAGTTGACCGCCGGCTTGGTGATGCTGCTGAAGAAGAGTATTGCCTCGGAGAAGAAGGCGACCGGCGAAATCCTGCGACTTCAGGAGGAGAAGGCGAAGCTCTGCCACGAGAGCGACCTGTTGAAGGAGAAGAATGCCGGCTGGAAGAAGCTGCATGAGAATAGTAGTTCCTCGATGAAGATGCTGCAGGCCCTCGTCTACTGTTCATCCAACCCTCCACACCACGGGGTCCTGTTCAACCACCCCTCCACGGCCACCCCTCCACCGTCTACTGTTCATCCAGCCCTCCACACCACGGGGTCCTGTTCATCCAGAGGCAACGCCACCGCTCACTGTTCATCCACCCCCCCCCCCCCCCCCCGCAACGCTCGCTGTTCATCCAATCGATCGGCTTCAGTTAGCAGCAGTAGCGAAGGAATCGCTCCATCGGGTTCAGTTAACAGCCATCGATCGATCGCTCGGGTTCAGTAACGCGTAGCCTACAGTGCAATCGCTCGGGTTCAGTTAGAGCCCAACGCCTCGCTCGGGTTCAGTTAGAGCCAACGCCTCGCACACACGCGCGTACGTGTACGAGAGAAACGCGCATCGCTCGGCCCCCGACCTCCCACCGTAACCGGCAACTCCCTGAAATTTTCCTCCCCCTTGCTTCTACCACGGTTTTTTCCGTCATGGACGGACCAAAGAATGTCATGCAGCTGCGTCTCCGGCCCGCCCAGGACGAAAAGCCCATTTTCTGTCATGATTTTTTGTCATAGAAGTAGGAGCCCACCACATCTATGATGATACCGGGTTTTGTCACAATTATCGTCATAGAAGTGTCATATGTATGACAGAAAAAAAATTCGTTCGGCCCAAAATGTCACGGATGTGTCTTTTTTTTGTAGTGTGGCCGGCCGAGGCGATACCCAGCAGTTACTTTGGCCTCGTGAAGCGGGTGGTAGATGCCTGTCCTCGGCTAGACATCGTCAAGCGATCAGTCTGCATCGAGGGTGCCCGCATGGCCTTCGCCCGCTACAAGATGTGGTGGGCAAAGATGAACGCCGTCGACGTGGCCAAGGGGCCGCCAGAGGGCAAGGAGCACCGCACACCCAAGTGATATTTTGCGGATGTCCTCGAGGGGTCTCGACTTGCAGCAGCACAGTGCGCGCAGGACATTGTTCGAATGAATACACTCGTGTTTTGTCCTTGCCTTGTATGATAAAAACAAAGCTTGTTTGTAATATAATGATTATTATGTTTTAATTGTTTCCTCCTGTGCGGCTGTGTTATATTTAATCTGAGGGTTGGCCAGTCGTCGGCTTCTGCCCTCACGTAGGTAGTACGAAGGTGTTCGGAATGGGATCTAAACAATCTTTATCCAATTATATGGTCCTTGAAGGAGTTTTTTAGCGCAACGAATCAGGCAATCAGACTATGCGGCTTAAATGCCCTCACTTAGCCATAGGAGTTTTATAATAAAACATGGGCGCAGCCTCTAGTATACGAACCAGAGTGCTGTTAGCGTCTGACCGGGAAGTACCGATCCTTCGCGTAATGCGGAAAAAATCTCTAACGATTTGTGACCTCCGAACAGCTGACCGGCTCTCGCCGCATCATGACAGTCATTTTTTGGCTTTCTCTACTGAGGTACTCATCTGATTTAGGCCAAGGCACAATCGCAGTAGTTCTCCCTTTACTACCCTAGCCGATGTAGCGGAACATAGGGTAGCAAGCACATGAGCCGGGCAACCCAACTATTGACCAAAGACATGATTCGGAGCCAATGCATATAATGCTAAATTCAGGGTGCCGAACTTATCTATAAGAAGTGTTCGGACTTTGTTGCCGTATTATGGGGCGATGGTGAGCCCCTGGCGAATATGAAACATGCCAAAGTGCACGGATGCGGTCGATAAGCAAATTGAAATAAGATGCAATAAGAAGCGAAAACCACATAAACTGGGCCGCAAACTATTTTTATTATAACTGGATGGAATACGTCAAGGCATATCTTGTACAGATAAAGCGATAAGCATCCAGGCTATTTAACATGCCGGAATCTAGGGGGCGCAGCATGCGGGTCCTGAGAAATAAGTAGAAATACCGTCAAGAAGAACGTATAGAGGTTACCCTACACACCTATGCTGCTTGCCGCCTTATTATGTCGATCCTTCAGAAGGACTGGTGAGCAGGCCCGCGGGAAAAGGAACCTGAAACAAATAAAAAGAAGAAAAAAGGTGAAAGTTTGTGTGAGTCCCGGGTCGGTCGAGCCGTACTGTGGACCGCAAGCTATGCCTCCGTCGATGTCCATGGGATCCTGAGTGCGTAATTATGTACGCGTGGTACTAGTGCCACTATGTGATCGGGACCGGGACAGAGGCCGGATTGCTAGTCGAGCTCATGACGAGCCGGGTTGTCCACCTGCAGCGTAGTTCGGACTCTTTTAATGTTGTCTAGGGGCTCGGCAGCCGGATTCCGGTTCTGCTTGAGAAGGCCGTTCTGTACCTCTGCTGCTAGGGCGGCGGTGTGTTCTTCTATACGAAGAGAACGTTCTATATTTCCATTGACTGTTATAACACCGCGTGGACCGGGCGTCTTGAGCTAAAGATAAGCATAATGTGGCACCGCGTTGAATCGAGCAAACGCAGTTCGCCCGAGCAGGGCATGATAGCCGCTGCGAAAGGGGACGATATCTAAGACGAGTTCTTCGCTACGGAAGTTGTCCGGGGATCCGAAGACCACCTCCAGCGTGATTGAGCCCGTACAACAGGCCTCTACGCCGGGGATGACTCCTTTAAAGGTAGTCTTTGTGGGGTTGATCCGTGAGGGGTTAATGCCCATTTTCCGCACTGTACCCTGATAGAGCAGGTTGAGGCTGCTACCCCCGTCCATAAGGACACGTGTCAGGTGGAATCCATCGATGATCGGATCAAGGACCAGCGCGGCTGAACCGCCATGACGAATACTAGTCAGATGATCTCGACGATCAAAGGTGATCGGGCATGACGACCACAGATTAAATTTTGGGGTGACCGGCTCTACCGCATAGACGTCCCTGAGTGCGCGCTTGCGCTCCCTTTTGGGGATGTGTGTAGCATATATCATGTTCACCCTTTTGACCTAGGGGGGAAACTTCTTCTGTCCCCTTGTGTTCGGTTGCCGGGGCTCTTCGCCATCGTCCTCACTTTGTGATCCCTTTTCCTTGTTTTCGGCGTTTAGCTTGCCGGCCTGTTTAAAAACCCAACAATCCCTGTTGGTATGATTGGCTGGTTTATCTGGGGTGCGATGTATCTGGCACGGACGATCAAGTATGCGGTCTAAGCTGGACGGTCCCTGATTGTTCCTTTTGTACGGCATCTTCCGCTGGCTGGACTTGGAGCCACTGAATCCGGCATCGACTGCAGTGTCATTGATGTTGTCACTATTGTTTCGGCGTTTATGCATGTTACGTCGGAGCCTGCCGCTGCTGCTTTTGACCTCGGAGGGGTCTGCCTCACCAGCTGTATTTTTGCTGCGAGCCAGCCAACTATCCTCACCCGCGCAAAAGCGGGTCATGAGTGCCGTGAAGGCTGCCATAGATTTTGGCTTTTCTTGGCTGAGGTGGCGGGCGAGCCATTCGTCACGGATGCTATGTTTAAAGGCCGCTAGGGCTTCGGCATCCGGACAGTCGACGATTTGGTTCTTTTTAGTTAGGAACCTAGTCCAAAACTTCCTGCCTGATTCTCCAGGTTGTTGAACTATATGGCTTAAATCATCGGCGTCTGGTGGCTGGACATATGTACCTTGGAAGTTGTCCAGGAAGGCTTCTTCCAAGTCCTCCCAACTGCCGATAGAATTTTAAGGCAGGCTGTTAAGCCAGTGCCGAGCTGGCCCTTTGAGCTTTAGTGGGAGGTATTTGATGGCGTGGAGATCATCTCCGCGAGCCATGTGGATATGGAGAATAAAATCCTCGATCCATACTGCGGGATCGGTTGTGTCGTCATATGATTCAATATTGACGGGCTTAAACCCCTCGGGGAATTCATGATCCAGTACTTCATCTGTGAAGCAGAGAGGGTGTGCGGCGCCTCTATATCGGGCCGCATCGCGTCGTAACTCTGATGGAGTCCGTCTGCGGCATTCGGCTCGGGCGTGGTTAGGTTTGTCACGTCCGAATAGGTAGCCGTCATCGTGTCTTGAGGCACGTCCTCACGATCCATAGATCGATCTTGTATGTCCTGCTCTACTGTCTAGGGTCTGCTGGAGGTCGTACATGTGATCTCGAGTTGTTATGTCTCTATTTTACGGGGCAGTGGGGCAGGCTGCTGCTCGGCTTGAGTTGCCGCTTTATCCTGACCGCGGGGTGGTCGGTCCGCCGCACTGTTTCGAACTCGTGGTGGTCGTTCCGTCTTGCGCGAGGGAGATATGGGCTCCGGCGCCTCCTCATCGAACTGAGGTAGTAATTTGCGTTTTGGGTAGCTCTTGGCTGGGCGCTTATGGCCGTATTCTTCAGTTGTCAGGACATCAGTCCATCTGTCGACGAGCAGATCTTGTTCAGCTAGAAGCTGTTGCTGTTTCTTCTTTAGGCTCCTTGTAGTGGCTATGAGTTGAAGCTTAAAGCGCTCTTGCTCCGGAGGGTCCTCAGGCACGATGAAGTCTTTGTTGCCGAGGCTCGTCTCTTCTTTGGAGGGCGGATGGTAACTATCGTCCTCCGAGTTTTCTTCTGTGGCCTGTTCGTCAGGGTTGACTTGCCCTGGCTCCCGATTGTCACGTTCGGCAGTTTGCTCATCGGGTTCTTCTGTTTCTTCGGCGCCACCCGGAGTGTTGTCGTCTTCTTCACCGGTATTGCTGTCCCTGCTGCGGCGGGATTTAGAGCGGCGCCGCTGACGTCGGCGCTTTGGTTGTGTTTAGGGGGATCCTCCTTTGCTGGATTTTCCCTGTCATCACCGCTATTATTTTTCGGCGTGTCTACCATGTAGACATCATATGAGGAAGTGGCCGTCCAACGTCCAGTAAATGGCGGGTTCTGGCCCTGCTCCTGATCGGCATCGTCGTCCATATCGTCGATGTCTTCGGAGCCGTAGTCAAGCATGTCGGTTAAGTCATCGACGGTGGCTATGAAGTGGGTGGTGGGTGGGAAACAAAATTCTCCCTCCTCAGCCCCTTGCCCGAACCGGTCATAGTTCGGTTGTGAGTTCCCTGCCAAGGACAGGTTCTTAAAAGAGTTTAGCACATCGCCCAAAGGTGAGTGCTAAAAGACGTCTGCGGCGCTGAACTTGAAGATCGATAAACGATCGAGTTTGGTGTCCGTGGGCTCGCAGGGTTCGGAACTTACGGCCGGAGACAAGTCCGGGGTTCCGTTGATGCAGATATCATATAAAATAGAATCTGTGTGCGGTTCCAACGCCGCGGATTCGGCAGCCTCTGTGATGGGGTTGAGCTTCCCATCTTCGGATGGCTCGATCTGCTCCAGATCTAAGGCCAGAGTTGCTACAGGAGCTATCTCTTGGGTGCGGCCAGATGAGAGGTTTAAGCCATGTTTATCGGGGCAAAGGGGAGCGGTTGCCGCGGTCTCCAATCCGTCAGAGATCGAGTCTCCACGGATGTCCGCGACGTAGTTCAAGCTCCCGGATCTGACCTGATGGCCAAGGGCGTGGCTGTCGATCTGCTCCAGATGGCCAAGCGAGTTGGCCCGCAGTACGAAGCCGTCGAATATGAAGATCTGTCCGGGGAGGAAGGTTTCTCCTTGGACAACGTCATTATAGACGACCGAAGGGGCCATCGAGCCCTTTGTCGACGACACAGTGAAACTCTCAATGAAAGCACCAATGTCGGTGTCAAAACCGGCGGATCTCGGGTAGGGGGTCCCGAACTGTGCGTCTAAGGTTGATGGTAACAGGAGACAGGGGACACGATGTTTACCCAGGTTCGGGCCCTCTCTGTGGAGGTAATACCCTACTTCCTGCTTGATTGATCTTGATGAATATGAGTGTTACAAGAGTTGATCTACCACGAGATTGTAGAGGCTAAACCCTAGAAGCTAGCCTATGATTATGAGAATGAGTCTCTCCCCATCCGGACTATGCTCTCCGGTTTATATAGACACCGGAGAGATCTAGGGTTACATGGAGTCGGTTACATAAAAAGGAATCTACATGATTGATCGCCAAGCTTGCCTTCCACGCCAAGGAGAGTCCCATCCGGACACGTAGAGGGTCTTCGGTCTTCGTATCTTCACAGCCCATCAGTCCGGCCCATGTCTAACAGGCCGGACGCCCGAGGACCCCTTAGTCCAGGACTCCCGCAGCCATAAAATCCGAGATGGGATCAGCTGGAGTTGTTGGAGCTGTCGTTGCCAAGTATTTGGTCTGCAGTTCAATTCCTATGAAGTGCAGTGCATTACCGACAATATTTTTTTGTTGTGCTCTAGTCGGCCAGCCCGAGTAAAAAAACAATCCTATGAAGTGCAGTGCCCAATGAGATGGACCCATTTCAATATTTTGTCATCTCAGGGAAAAATTCAACATGTTGAAACATAAAATATTTGAAATTGCCACCAAAAGTACATTAACTTAACTTAAACCAAAAGTCCCAACATTTCAACATTTTAATTTAACCTTAAAAACAATATTTTTTGGGACTAACCTATTAACTTAGTGCCCAGTGCCAATTCCTGTTGTTTACTTGTTTTTTGCTTTTCAGAAAATCAAGTCCGAACGAAAAAAAACTTCGGATTGATTTTTTCTGGACCAGAAGGGACTCTAGAAGGTTCGGGAGAACACCATAGGAGCCACGAGGGAGTGACAAGCTCGTAGGACGCGCCCTAGGGGGCGCCTCTTGAGCTTGTGGCCCCCCATGACACATCTTGACCTAATTCCACCTCTATAAATTCAAAAATATTCCCAAACTAACAGAGAGCCACCCGAAACACTTCTTTCCGCCGCCGCAAGTCTCCGTTCTTGCGCGATCCCATCTGGAGGCCTTTTTTGGTACTCTGCCATAGGTGAATCGATCATGGAGGGCTTCTACATGAACCTTGCTGCCATGCCGTTGATGTGTGAGTAGTTTACCACAAACCTGCGGGTCCATAGCTAGTAGCTAGATGTCTTCCTCTCTCTCTCTTTGATCTTCAATACCTTGTTCTCCTTGATGTTCTTGGAGTTCTATTCAATGTAATCTTATTTTGCGGTGTGTTTGTTGGGATCCGATGAATTGTGGGTTTATGATTTGAATATTCATGAGAAGTAATTGAGTTTTTTCTGAACTTTATTATGCATGATTGGTATATCTTTGTATTTCTCTCCGATCTATCCGTTTGGTTTGACCAACTAGATTGATTTATCTTCAGTGGGAGAGGTGCTTTATGTGTTCAATCTTGCGGTGCTCTATCCTAGTTACAGAATGGGACAAGATACGTATTTATATTGTTGCCATTAAGCATAAAACGATGGTAAGGTGTTACTCTGTTTTTATTAACCTAATACCCTAGGTGCATGCTGGATAGCGGTCGATGGATGGAGTAATAGTAGTAGGTTCAGGCAGGACTCGGTATACTTGTCTCGAGCGTGATGCCTATATACATGATCATTGTCTTGAATATCTTCATAACTATGTGCTTTTCTATCAGTTGCCCTACAGTAATTTGTTTACCCACCGTATGCTATGCGTTCGAGAGAGAAGCCTCTAGTGAAAACTATGGCCCCCGGGTCTATCTTCATCATATATAAAAACACAAAAATACTTTGTTGCAATTTTTATTTACTTTTATTCTTATTTTGCAATTTATCTATCCACCACTACAAGATTTAATCCTTGCAAGTAACGGCCAAGGGGATTGACAACCCTCTTGTTTGCGTTGGGTGCAAGTATCGTTGGGTGCAAGTATTTGCTTTTGTGTGTGCATGTGCTGTTCACGAGGCTTTACGTGATTCTCCTATTAGTTCTATAAACCTTGGTTCTCACCGAGAGAAATACTTATCTCTACTATACTACATCTCCTCTCCTCTTCGGGAAAAATCAAACGCAGCTCACAAGTAGCATCTGGTCTCGTGGCTTCATAGTTTTCTTAATTATAAGTCCATCCTCGACTCATAACTAGGATCAGAGTTTTGTTGTTGTCCCAGTTGTGAGTCTACTCTCGACTCGCAACTGGGCCCATTGTTTGTTGTTGTCACAGTTGCAAGTCCATCCTTGACTCGCAACCGGGACCATAGTTTGTTGTTGTCCCAGTTGCAAGTCCATCCTTGACTTGTAACTGGACATGTTTTTCTATTTTTATCTCAGTTGCATGTCCACCCTCGAATCGCACCTAGACTCCTAGTTTGTATTATCCAAGTTGCAAACCCACCCTTGACTCATAATTTTGTCTTTCACCCCAAATGCAAGTGCACCCTTGGCTCACAACCAGGCTCGTTGTTTTGTAGTTGTCCCAGTTGTAAGTCCATCCCCGACTCACAACTCAGCTCGTTATTTCATAGTTTTCCCAGTTGTAAGTCCACCTCGACTCACAACTCAGATCATAGTTCTCCTGGTTGTAAGCCTACCCTTGAATTGCAACTAGTATGTGCTTTATTTTTCATCCCAGTTGCAAGTCCACCTTTGACTTGCAACTGGGGCCATAGTTTGTTTCATCTCACCCTCGATTGAAAACAACTACTGTTGCCCCCTGACTGCATTGCACGCCTTCAATGCTACTGCAACTCGGTGTGGTTGGGTCTGGTTATGGAATTGGCGTTATTGGTGGGTAACGAAGAGCAGGACACTCTTTCACGAACTTCCATAAAAAATGCTAGTTGCCTTGTAATGCATACACTGGTGCATTTGTCCCATCGACGAAGGCCACTATACTTGTTTTCTAGAGAGCAACATTATCCTTTCTTTTCCTCTACAATTTTTGTTTCATCGTGAATGCAATTTTTTTGAGAAGAGGAAGGCGAAAGCTCTGGGAGGAACCTTTCTGACGAATTATTTTTAAATACATGGTCAACATTTTTAAATACAAGTAAAACATTTTTAAATACATGGTGGGGTGTCGCATGTGCTGGGTCAAACAAACCAAAATCCCTAAGCCACTCGCTACTGCTTCACACACACGAACAGCTAGCAAACCGCAGATGTGCCGGTCCAGGTACATAGGATACATTTTTTTCTTTGTTTTCTTCACTATTTTTTTATTCTTTCATTTATCTTCATTGTTTTTCCTTTCCTTTTTCTATTTTTTTCCAAAAGTTGATCTTTTTTAAATTTTTCTTCCTTTTCTATTTCTTTTTTCATAATTTCAGAATTTTCAAGTCCAACTTGACATGCAATTGGTTGGGCTGCAACTCTACCCCGACTTGTAATTGGGGGGTGGGGGGAGCAATTTTTTTCTTGTCTCAGTTGCAAGTCCACCATCAACACACAACTGGGGCCAACCTATTTTTGACTAGCTGCAAGTCCAATCAGAACACGCAACTCGCCAACCTAGTTGCATGTCCACCCTTGACACGCAAGTTGCCCCCGGCTCTTATCTGGTTGCATGTTCACCCCTAACTTGCAACTCACGCGATATAGTTGCATGTCCAACCCCAACATGGAACTTGCCCCGACCCCTATCTTGTTCCATGTCCAACCCAAACATGCAACTCATGCCCGACACTGTTGCATGTCCACTCTTGGCACACAACACGTTCCCCAACCTAGTACCCCTATCTAGTAGTATTTTTTTCTCCAATACATGTGAACTTTTGTAATACACGTTGTATATTTTTCTGTATACATGGGGAACATTTTTTTAACAAACATTGAACATTTTTTTAAATTCATAATGAATATTTTTTCAAATACTGTCCCGATCATTTTTAAAAATACACCGTAACCATTTTTCAAAAAACTACCGATCATGTTTCTAAATTATATGAAACTTTTCAAAAAAACTTATGCGATCATTTTTTTAAATTGCATTTTTTTTCTAGAAAATGGAATGATTTTTTAAATGCATGAAGTTTCTTTAAAAAAATTACCACAAACATTTCTCTGAATGTTATGAAACTTTTTTTCATAGTATAATACATTTTTTAAAACATCATAAACATTATTTTGAAATGCAGGAATATTTTTTAAATGTCAATTTTTTAAAATGGTGTAATTTGCTTTCAAAAATTTAAGATTAAAAAAATAAATTATTCATGTTTTTCAAAAAATGCTCAGAATTTTCAGAAGTGCCCACACTTTAAAAACAGTTCTTGGATTTTTTAAAATGTTCATGTTTTCAAAAAAAATCATGAATTTTTTGGAATGCCAATTTTTTATTATTTTTCAAGAAATGTTCGGAATTATAGATTTTATTCACATTTGAACAATATTTTCCGAAATTTTAAAATTGCTTGGGTTTTAAAAAATATTCAACATTTCAAATTTGTTCACAATTTGCAAAAAAGTGGTTTAATTTTTTTAGAAAATATCTACTAATCTTGACAGTATATTATAGTTCTTTAAAATTTCCACTTTGTAAACAGCAACAACAGCCATCAGCCGGAGTCGTTGGAGCTGTCGTTGCCAAGTATTAGGTCTGCAGTTCAATTCCTATGAAGTGCAGTGCATTACTGACAATATTTTTTTGTTGTGCTCTAGTCGGCCAGCCCGAGTAAAAAAAAAAGCAACCCTATGAAGTGCATTGCGTTACCGACAATATTTTTTTGTTGCGCTCTAATCGGCCGACCCGAAGAAAAAACAAACAAACAAGAGAACGGCGTGGTGGGCTGGACGAGCGCTGACTTATGCTGATGTCACAACTTATGCTAGATAATACTTCCTCCGTAAACTAATATAAGAGAGTTTATATTAGTTTACAGAGGGAGTATCTCACATCTAAATCTGATATTTGTCTCAAAAAAAAAATCTAAATCTGATATAGTCAGACCTTTTAAAAATGCATCAGCGCGTTGTGCTATGTTTTCTATCCGTATGGACTCAAAGGGTGTTGAATTGGGCCAAGCATCTTCTTTCTCTTCTGCGTTGTGTCTTCCCAGTAAAGCGATCGTAGAGAGAAGAGAGAGAGCGCGCATCCCATCGGAGTTCTCTTCCTCTTCAGAGAAAGGACATGGACGGCAAGGCGACATGCCACGTACTCTTATCTAGTCCTAGTTTGTAGATTGTAGATGTCGACATCTTCAGAGAAACGTCGGCGGCGAAAGCACAACCATAGTGAGAGCAACTCCACCCCCAACAAAGCCCTCGGGCGACTTTTCGGCCGCCGGCGCCAAAAAATCGGCCCAGTCGCGCCCCAGGGGCCCATTTTTCGCCGGCTCGGGCCGAAATTGGCGCCGGCGGACCCAACCCGAACCCGTCGCGCTGGGGGGGGGGGGGGGCGCTCGGGGGCGTCGGGCGAATCGTTTTTAGCGCGAAAGAGACGCGGGCCAGCCGCTTCAGCGACACCGCCCGCCTCGTCTTCTCCCGACGCCTCGGTTTTCCGCGGGGAATGAATGGCAAGGCTGCCGCCGGTCTGCTTTGTCATTGATTTCACGGGCGGCGCGCCGACGCCTCCCCTCCCTCGGACGCGTGCACACGGATGCGGCGCGGCTATATATGGCCTCGCTCGCCTCTAATGAGTGCTACCTCTCCCGAGCGTCGCCGCCGAGCTCTTCTCCCCCAGCCCTCCCTCTCTCGAGCGCCGCCGCCGAGCTCTTCTCCCCCAGCCACTCCATCTTCCGATGGCCGAGCGTTTCCCCGGAGACGAGGCGGCGGCCAACGGCTTCGGCCGCCGTTCGCTCCGCGAACAGGAGTCGTGGCTCCTGTTCCAGGCGAACATCCCGGCGCCGCCGGACATGCGCGCCGGGCCGACGGGCTGGAGGCTCAGCAATGGGGGAGTGCCCATTCCCCCGTTGCCCGACGTCGTGGCCAAAGCATCCTACTTCGTCGACGAGGTCGAGATCGTGCGCGCTTCCCTCACCGACGCCGATCTCTCCCTCCCCCAGTACGCTGCCGACAACCACGCGGCTTGGGCGGCGTATTTCGAGCACCGCCAGCAGCAGCGGCTGGCGTCCACCAACGGGGCCCCACCTGTGGTGGGGCGTCCCCGGCCGCACACTTGAGGGCGTGCTGACGCACCTTGAGGGCGGCAACAACCCGCCATTGGCGTACCCCCCGGCGAGGGCGGCCGCCCTGGCGCACCGCCAACGCGACGGGCAATGGGCGCCAAGTAGGTTCGGTGCGTCCTCCTCCTCTTCCTCCTCCCGCTCCTCCTCCCACTCCTCCGGCACTCCGACGCTACTCGGCGTCAAGGCCGAGCCCGCGGCAAAGACACCGCTCGGCCGGCGCACTCGCAGCGCCGGCATCATCATCAACGAGGGCGGCCGGCGCGCCTTCTCGTCGGCTCCTCCTCCGCGCTTCGTCAAGCCAAAGACGGAGCCGGGGCTCGCGCCGGTGAAGACGGAGCTGGGGCTCGCGCCGGTGAAGACGGAGCCGGGGCTGGCGCCGGTGAAGACGGAGCACGGCGAGGTCGAGCTCGACGACGACGCGGCCCTTGAATGGGCACGCCAGGACTCCCTTAAGATGGCGACGGAGCGCCAGCGCGCCGCCCTGCGGCGCTTTGAGCAGCGCCGCCGAGGCCGCGACGAAGGAGGAGTCGTCATCATCGACGACAGCGACGACGACGACGCGCCGCCGCCGCCACCAGTCCGCCATGGCGACGCCGGGGAGGGGTAGTCGGCGTTCAGCCAGTTTTTTTAGATTAGTTTACTATGCATGTAATGAAAATCCGCGAACATGTCTAATATATGCCCAAGTTTGCCGAAATTTGTCGTGTTTAGCCGAACTTCGCCGAACTTTGGCTAAATTTGCTATATTTTTAAAAAATTTGAACGCGCCTGGGGGCGGCCCGTTGGGCGGCGGCTGGGGGCCGACTCGGCCCCAGGCCCATTTTTTGTGCCGGTCACCCCCGGACGGCGATTTTAGGCTCCCCTGAGGGGCCAACGGCTGGAGATGCTCTAACCAACCCAGCTACTCCTACTACTGTAGGTTATACTCCCTCCGTAAAAGAAATATAAAAACATTTGAAGAGTACTACTACTAGCTTTCCGCACACCACGAGAAGTAGACTAGACGCTTCGCTTTGATTCTTCAGAGTCAGAGGTGCCACCTTTCTTCACTCTCCGTGTCAAAGTTCTCAGCTACTAGTGTGATTGGGACTTCGATTTCTTTTGAACACCCCAAATCAACCCATCCAGCCCAGCTTTTTCAATAAGGCTGCTTAAATAAGTCCAGGTTTTTTTTTTGATCAAAAGGGGTTTCCCCCGCCCCACTTTTATAAAAAACGGAGCAAAGCTATAATAAGTCCAGGTTCTTTAATCAAATCCACTTGACTGCACAAGCAAGTTTTTTTCTTCTTTTTTGCTTGGCGAGGGAGGCGGTGGGGTGACCACGTCGACATTTTTGCTTCCTTGCTTCTCTGCTACGTTTAACATGCGGGCTACGCAAAGAACAAATTTATGGATATTAAGAAATCCACGAATTTGTTAACCTGCGTAATTTTTTATGGGTTTTAGTAGTGAATAGTCTAAGTGCTAAAATCAATGAATTTGTTTCTTTTGTAGATCAGATGTTACAATATCTCATAGATGAATTATATACACATGTAGAATTCATTCATATGTTCATGTGGATCATTTTTCAGATTTTTTTTTGAAGCTTGCGATTTTGATGTTCTTTTTTTTTTCTGCACAAAACTGACCCAAAGGAGCCCCATCTCTAAAATGATCTTTTTTGTAGTGCACTACTATTGTCAATAAAACAGGAGACGGTAAGAATTTCAAAGATATTGATCCATATGCATGGTACATACTCCATCCATCCCAAAATAACTGTCTCAAGCTTAGTAGTACAACTTTGTACTAGAGTTAGTACAAAGTTGAGACACTTATTTTAAGACGGGGGGAGTATTTGTGTATTTCTTATGTGGAAAAGAAAGGTCTCGTGTGTTAATTTCTTGCACTGCCCAACAAATCACCATGGGTTCTGTTCTGTGGTAGAGGTTAGTTTCAACTTTCAACCAGTCCCTTCCACTGGGAGCAATACTTGGCTGTAGTTCAGGTGGAATTCCAAGATTTTTAGTCTTGACGTGTTGTTCACGCAAGATATTTCCCAACTTTCAACCAATCACTTTCACCAGTAGCAAAAGCATGCCATGTGGTTCACACGGAATTGTAAGATTTTTGTCTTTCTCTCTCAACCAACCCTTTTCTCCAAGAGCAATAGCATGACGCTCGGAATTGGAAGATTTAATTTTAGTCTCTCTCCCTCTCTCTCCACACACACACAAAAGAAACGCGAAGAAAGATTGAAGATGGAGATGGTTGTATCTGCGATTGCAGGCGACCTAGTTAATCGGTTCATATCCTTCTTGATAAAGAAGCACGAGAGCCATGCAAATCTAGAGAAGAAGGCGGAAAGGCTACAACAACTGCTTCGTCGTGTTCACATGGTCGTCGAGGAGGCCGAGGGGCGATACATCACCAACTCCAGAATTTTGCTTGAGCTCAAGTAAGGATGGCAATTTTATCCATGGACATGGATATCCATGGATATCCGACCCGAATGGATAGGGTTTGGATATGCTTTTGTGTCCATGGGCGGCGCTCAAACCCGACCCGATTGTACGTGGGTAGGGCATGGATATAATCTTGTACCCATGGATATACCCAAACCCGACCCGATAGTCTGACTTAATGGGAAAAAAATCTGCTATCCTTGCCCCACATTCACGTGTCCCACTGCAATTTTACATTTTTTTAATCTAAAATATGCATAAGAAATTACACAATCGTCATCGTAACTTTTATAAGTTGATAGTCAATCCCCCCCGTAACATACTCCAAAACCCCTTCCATTATTTTTATCTCCTTCTTAAATGACTCGTCATTCTCATCTGTTAGAAAAATACTAAATGATCTTAGGTTGTTACTGGATGTTGATTTACCATAAGTGAAGCCTAGCCTGCCATGAGGTGAAGAATGGAAGAGTTTATGTGAATATTGTGTTAAGTCTAATTTATATGTCTCGAGAGGACCTAATGGATATCCAGTGGATATGGATATCCATCGGATTTGGACATGGACACAATTTTTCACCCATGGATTTTTTCATGGGCGGGCAAAGACTGTCTTCATGGATATCGATATGGATTCGATATTGTTCAACCCGATCCAAACCCGGCTCATTGCCATCCTTAAGCTCAAGAGGCTTGCGGAGGCCATGTACCAAGGTTATCATGTCCTGGACACCATCAAATACAGGGACCTTTGCAGCTCAAGGGCCGAAAAGGAGGTTAGCAGCAGCTCCAATGCCTTGTCACTCGTGAATTCTATCAACTGCTTTCATGCCAATTCTATCAACTGCTTTCATGCCACTAGGAGCACTACAATATTTGATCACCTTGAAAGTGCACTGGAGAACTTAGAAGCCATGGTTTCTAACATGACAGAGTTCGTCTTTCTTGTGGGAGGATGTGAACGCATGTCCCGAAGCCCTTATGACACGTACCTTTACACTGATAACTTCATGTTTGGACGCCAAGTAGAGCAACGGCAAATTATGAGTGTTTTGCTGCAAGAAAATATTCCTCCTTTTGCTCCAACTGTCCTTCCCATCATCAGCACCAATAGAGTGGGCAAGAAAACTCTAGTCGCGCATGTTTGTAACAATGATAGAGTTCAGTCACACTTCTCTTCGATCTTGCGCCTGAATGGAGAAAGCATTCGCAGAACTGAACTTCAACAAGATTTCATACCAGCTGGGAGGACTTTGGTTGTGGTTGAATTTACTTCAGACATAGATGATGAGAGTTGGCAAAAGTTCTATTCCGCAGCCAGGCGTATGGGCGAAGGAAGCAAGATCATAGTCATAAGTAGGATTGAGAGCGTGTCGAGGCTCGGAACCATAAGGCCAATGCACATAAATAGCTTGTCACTCGAGGAGTACAGTTACCTCTTCAAGGTCCTTGCATTCGGAAGCACGAATCCAGACGATAACCCCCGGCTATCATTGATAGCGAGTGAACTAGCTGTGCTGATGGGAGGTTCACTCGTGGTAGCAAATGTGTGCGCCGATATCTTCAGAAAGAACCAGAATGATCAGTTCTGGCAACGTATCCTGAACAAGTACAAAAACGTGGTGGCAAACAACCTCTCAGTGTTCCGTGAACATCCAAAGCTTCTCATGGAGAGAGATCGCCAAGTGGATATAGCAAAACTTGTGTCGTCGACCTCTTCTCCGCTTCGCCTCATGCCACCGCACTGTGAAGACGACGATTGTACGAGGGATTTGCCCAAGGTGAGGTTTGAGGACTTGATCGTCGGCTCGGTTGTTCCACCGAAGGAGGAGTTTGAGTTAGTAGCATGGGAGTCGCGGATACCGCCGTATAAAAAGTATGTTAACGTTGCTAAATTCTCTGGTGAGGTGAATGTTTCTGAACGTGCCGTCTTGCCTAGCAAGAAGCACAGAAGATTTAATCAGAACAAGTAGTTTTGTTTATGAGATGAAGACAAGAGGACAGTGAGCTGTTGTAAATCTGTACAAATTAATCTATGGGCCCTGTATGACATAATTAAATCGCCAAGCATACTATGTACCGTGATTTTCAAGCTCTTAACAATGAATTTGTTGTCATAGTTATTGTTGGCAGTTGGCGGACAGTCTACACAAGGGAAAGCCAAGCAAAGTAAGAAAATAAATACCAGGTAAATGTTTTGGTCAAAACAAATAACTCATGTCACTCTGGGGAAATCGGTCAATTTTTACACCTGCGGCTACGTATTCATAATTTTTGAAAATGTTTGCACCATTTTAAAAGGTTCTCAACATATTTAGAAATGTTCACATGTTTAAAAAGTTATTCATAATGTTCATAAAAATGTAAAAAGTTGTGCACGTGATTCCTAAAAAATGTTCATGAAATGTATTAATTTGTTTGAGCAATTTCTTAACTCATTCGTGACATATAATTTCTGCTCACCATGTATTCAAAAAATTATTCTTGTTGTATTTATTAAATGGCCATCATGTATTTAAAAATTGTTCAACGTGCATTCAAAAAATGTTCAACATGTATCTGAAAATGTTTAATGTATATCCACAAAATGTTTTCACTTCTGTTAAAAAATGTTCAACATGTATTAGAAAAATATCCAACGCATACTCAACAAAATGTTCAATGTCTTCTAAAAATGTATATTAACAAAGTCCAAAGTGTATTAAAAATGTCCATACACTGAAATCAGGTGAATTTGAAGAGAAAAAAAGAGATAAGAAAAATTAAAGAAGAAAAAGAAATATAAATGATTCTCCCCCCATCCCATAATATAAGACAACGTCTTACATTATGAGACGGAGGGAGTAGAAAACAATTTTCTTTTAGCTTTTGGGTTTGCACTTCTATCTGACACAACATGTGTCTTATAGGTATTGCCATAACTAAATTCCATAACAAAAGCCAGTTTTGAGTCGGGCCACAAACCTAAAGGGCTAGAGCACAGTAGAGGGCCCCATCTTCTCGTGGGCCAGCTCCTTGAACCTTTCTTTTTTTCTCTTGGCCCACCATTCCATAATATAGTGCGTATATTTTTTTTTAAAAAAAACTTTACAAACTTTGACCATGTTTAGTGAGAAAATATTTACATTTAGAATACATATCATTGAATACACTGTGAGTTAAATTTTCGTACTATATAAAAATGGTTGTAGTTCTTAGGCCTCTTTGGGACGCTGCCGAGCTCCACCACCAGTTTGTCCTTCTTGTCCGGCACAACTCCTTGCCCTTGGAGGAGTTTCCCGTAGCACCATTGTCAGTCAGAATCGAACATTATGAACATGAGGTCAATGGAGGGGAAAATTTTAATACACATATGAACAAGAGCAAGGGAGGCATGCAGAAAATCTACTACACTTCATCTTCAACATTGATTCATTCCCGTGACCGATGCATCATTTGAGCACACTTGAACCTCCAAAAGCCCCTACGTATCTACAACTGCACTCCTCTACATATTCCACCCATTTCTCTCTTTGTCTTCTATTGTCTCGTCTTCCAAAGCTCTCTCTGTCTCACCTCCGCTCCGCCACTCTGTCGCCATGAACCCCTTCGCCACTGGCCCTAGATGGAAGACATGTATCCTTAGGTGCTTGCTCATTGACCATCAAGTTCTTGAAATCTATGGAGGCTCGAGGCGGCTAGGCTCTAATGCTTGTTGGTTTGCAATGGATTTAAATGAATGCAAGTGGATTGTTCTCGATTTAACCCTCCTACTTTTCAAAATACTCGATCCCATTCAAACCACTCAATCCATATTGGATATGCTATGTTCAATGAAAACTGAAGCCTAGAACTAGATTTGATGCCTAAATAATGTTTGCGAACTTTATAATCGACGCGTAAATAGAATGCAAGCATGGTTATCAATGCCATTGGGGATAGAGGGCTTACCACCATTGACGAACTTTTGCCTGGGCGTGATGAAGCCGATGCTCGCCGTCCAAATCTTGGCTGTGATGCTTGCCATCTAGATCTTTTGCTCGCCGTCGCTGGTGTGAGAGTGGAGAGTGAGCGGTGAGAGAAGAGTGAAGGAATTTATGATGCTGCTTTGAGAAACAACGCGCCGCCTCCCGTGTGTTGTAACATCCCAAAATTCTAAATTTTGGAATGTTATATTAAATAAATAATTTTGATTTTTTTCTTGATTGTTGTATGAATGACTGTGTCAAATTGAGCGGAATTTGAAACTTTTTGAAAGTTGAATGAGAGGGATAAAGGACTTTCCCAAACTTTCATTTTTGCATTTGTTTCCATGAATTCAAATTCAATTAAAACACAAAACCCTATACTGAATATGACATGACTCCTTCCATCAAAGAAATGAAAAGGGTTTTTGAAAAGACTTGAATTCCATTTGAAAATATTTCAAATTCAGAAACTTTATGCAACTCAATAATTTTCATGAGAGAAGATAAAATGACCTCTTCAAGTTAAAAAGAAAGAGAGTTAGAAGTTTAAAAGAATCATTTTGAAAGTCACTTTGAAGTTATCTGAAACCCACTTTCATTTGAAGTTATTTGAATTTCCAAATTTCAAATTCTCTGGAAATATTCTAAATGAGAGAAGGAATAAGACACTTCAAAAATTTAGAGGCATTTGAAATATATTTGGTCAAAAAAAACAGAAAAGAATTACAAATGGTTTGAAATTGAAATTCAAATTCATTTGAAGTTTGTATTCAAATTATTTTTCTCCTAAAGACATATATATGAAAATGAGGGTAAAATGATTCCCTTCAATGAAAAATTCAGAGAAAATCAATTTGAAATAATTTTGGTATTTTAAAAATGATTTCCTTACTTTTTATTGCATTAGTAGCACTAATAGAAACTTCAAATAGTTTCTATTAGTTTTTCTCCTAAACATATGCAACCACCTCCACTCACATGCCTCGAGTTGCATTGCTCAGGGTTGGCTATGAAAAAAATGGCTGATTCAATCGTTCCTCTAGAGCCAGGCCCAAAGCCGCTTTAAGGTTTGTGTAGGCTATGTTTTTGATGCAACTTAATTACACAACCAAATGGCCTGAAATTAGATCCAGCGGGCCTGGCTGAGTGTAATGCAGTTTGCTAGGGCCTTTGATTATTTTGTAGTAGTAGCATACATTGTTGTTAGACGTCGATGCACAAGAGAGGGGAGGGGAAACGCGGGCAGCCTGAGCCCAACTGGTAGACTAGACAAGATGCTTCACTTTGCTTCTTCGAAGGTGCTACCTTTATTCACTCTCCATGTAAATGTTCTCAGCTGCTACTAGTGTCAATCAATCCATTCCCCACGTCAATCAATCCATTCTTAATTTCTTACCCGCTTTTCAACAACACTGCGTAAATAACCAAGCCTCATTTTGTTTCTTTAGTTAATCCATTCTTCTTTAGTGGATTCAAATATTTTTTTGTTGATTTTAAAATGTTCACACATTTTTAAAAAGTTCATGAACTTAGAAAAAGAATATGGGTTTGAAAAAAATTCGCGTATCTGAGAGGCTCACGAGAATGGAAAAAGCAAAATAAAATAAAACAAAAACTAAAAGGGGAAAGTGAATAGAAAACCAGGGAAAAAAATGGCCAGGAGCTTCTTAAACCTTTGCAAAACCGGTCAGAAGCTTCATAAAATCGGCCGGGAACATTCGCAAAAAAAAAAGAACCAGCTACATGGGCCATCCCATTACGTACAAGAGGTGTGCGCCGTGTACCTATTGCCAGGGGCGTCATAAGCGCTAAATGGGAATCGGGGGATTCGGAGTACATGGATAGGAGAAACGCCGGCGGCCCGATCCGAACTGCAATAACAGACCCAACTTTGACGTAGTCGCTCGGCTTTATGCGCACCACAACAAATAGATAGACTACAGTAGTAGACGCTTCGCTTTGCCGTGAAGGCCTTTCCGTCAAAAAAAGAAAAAAAAGACGCTTCGCTTTGCTTCTTCGGACTGAGGTGCTGCCTTTCTTCACTCTCTCCGTCAAAGTTCTCAGCTGGTAGTGTGATTGGGACTCTTACTTCTGCGTCTCCACGTCAATCAATCCATTCCTCTTTTTTTTTTTGCGCTGAAATCAATCCATTCCTTAATCTCTTACCCCCCCCCCCCCCCCCCTTCAACAAAATTGCATAAATAACGCAGCCCCATTTCTTTTCTTTAGCTCAATTAATCCATTCCCTTTGTAGGGGTAGTTTAATCCATTCGACTACGTAGGGACAAGCAGACATGCAAACAGCGATAGTTTTAAATTTTGTTTGCAAGAAAACTTTCAATCTATTCATTTTCAATCGTGACAGTACAACAAATACCAGAAATAATAAAAATTACATCCAGATCCATAGACCACATAACGACGCCTACAAGCACCCGCCGTCATCGCCCCTCCCTCGCCGGAGTCGGACACAACTTGTTGTAGTAGACAGTCGGGAAGTCGTCGTGCTAAGGCCCCATAGTACCAGCGCACCAGAACATCAACCGCCGCCAATGAAGAATAACGTAGATTGAAAGGATCCAACCTGAAGACACACGAATATAGACGAACAATAACCAGATCCGAGCAAATCCATCGAGGATAGATCCATCGAAGACACACCTCCACATGCCCATCAACGATACTAGGCGCACCACCGGAACGGGGGCTAGGCGGGGAGACCTTTATTCCATCTTCGGAGAGACGCCGTCGTCTCATCTTCCTGAGCAGGACAAAAACCCTAACAAAACTCGAAGGAATGACTAACAACGAAGCCCTCCCGCCGGCTCTTGCCAAGATCCATCGTGCCCCCATGGTCCTAGGGCCACGGGAGACGAGGCGGACCTGCGAGAGACACAAACCCTAGCTTTGTTTTGGATGAGGAGGGGGAGGCCGCGACTGAAAATGTACGTATTGTTTTTGCTTGATATGTTGATGGAATGCTTGATTCGGTTATATCCTATAATATAAGATGTTTCTTTGCGAACTAACAACGTCTTGTATTATGGGTCGGAGGGAATACTAAATAAACCGACCAGACTCTTATAGAAGTAGGGTATGTGTGTGCAAGTACATATATGTATATATAGAAGCGTCTGCGTTTGTACTGTATTAAAAGTAAACTCCATCGCCGTTACGCATCCTTCGCCTGCCGGCCGTCCATACTTAATCGGGAGCGATTAGTTTAAAGTGCTCACACGCGCACAGACGCCAACGCGTCAACTAGCTGCCACTACCAACCAAACAAATATCAAACTTTTTCTAACACAGTTTATAGACGTAGACACTTATATATATACATATACACTTATTTTTACAACCACACACATATACACATCTTACTCTTGTGAGCATCTCTTAGGGCATCTCCAGCCGTTCGGCCCCCCAGGGCGCCTAAATAGAGCGGCCTGGGGGCGTGCCGGCGCTAGTTCAGCCCCTGGGGGCGACCTAGCTTCCAGTCACGCCCCCACGCGCCGGCCCCAGGATGCGGAAAATTCAAACTTGGTCGTTCCCGCTCTTAAAAGACGCCACAAATCCGGCGATCGGACGTAGTCTAGCGTTACAAAAAACAGAGGGGCGCCGTGCGCAACGAATCACTCGGCTTGGTCGGCTCCAGGCGTTGGCGGAGTAGGCGTGCGCGGGCTCGTCGGTGTCGGACCTGCTTCGTCGTAGGGCTGCGTCGGCGCGGCTTCGGCACTGCTGGGCGGCGATGTAGAAGCGTCGTCCGGGCTTGGCGTCCGTGTGGTCGTGGGCGTCATCGGCGCCGTCGGCGTTGCCGTCGGCAGCTCATTCAGGATGAGGCCGCGCTGCACCAGGTACCACGCCTTGAGCTTCTCGTCGTTGCTCTGGAGCATGTCCGCCCCGCTCATCAGAAAAGCCATGTCGGTGTTCCTCTTCTTCGCGGCGACGTTCGTCCGGAGCAGGTCGAGCTTGATGGCGTTGTTCTTCATAAGCGACGACCACCGCGCCTCGGTCTTCTCTTCGCGTAGGACGGCACGGGCCTGGGCGTCAGCGAGGCAATGCTCGATGGACTCCTGCACTCGCGCGGTTGCCGCGTCGGCACTTTTCCCCTTCTTTGCCAACTTGTGGACGTCCGGCCGTCCCTCTGACGCGCCCGGAGTCGTCGCGTCTGGCTTGTATGTCTCCTTGGCCTTGTCGAGGGCGCGCCGGACTTCCGCCCACTTCTCGCACTTGTCAATGCGCTTGTAGACGTGGAGGTGCTTGAAGTCGGCGTCTTGGTTGTCGCCCCGATACATGGCGAACATACGCAGCAGCTGCGCGGAGAGACAAACAGTTGGCGGGCGGCGGGCGTAGGGGACGAAGATATGCGGGCGAACGGCGTGCGTACCTGATCCTCAATGCTGGCGCCGCTCTCAGGGCGAGCCGCAACCTCCTCGACGATTTCATGCCATTTGTTGCACGCCAACTGGATACGCCCCCAATGGTTCGCCATCGCCTTGGAGACGCGCTGCATGTACACGCCTTTGAAGTAGGGGTCGACGAGCTTCCGCTCATCGAACTCGGCCTTGATGCGGTCCCAGTACGTGTCCAAGCTCTGGTTCGCGCCGGTGGTCGGGTTGAGGCAGACGACTTTCCATGCTTCGGCGAGGCATTCCTCCTCCTTGGACGTCCACTTGATGCGCGGTTCGCCTGACCTAGCCGCCCGCTTCTTCTTCTTCTGGCGCCCCTTCGTCGGAACAGGGGCCGGTTCCTCCTCCTCCTCCTCCTCCTCGTCCTCCTCCTCCTCGGGTTCCTGCGCGTCATCGCCGTAGACGTAGCCGAGCTCGGCCTCCATGTCGCCGTTGAGGTCCACTACCTCGTCCTGGGTGGCGAACCCGGGAGACTCGGCGGCCGCGGTCGATCCTGTCGCGATGATGTCGTCCATGTCAGCTCCCGTGTCGTCGGTGTCGCCGAGGTGCGAGAAGGGTAGCGGTCCGCGGTAGAGATGGGGCGTCGGTGTGGATGCGTAGGAGGCGGGCGACGAGTAGTTGTATGGAGGGTACTGCACGCCGACGAAGGTGGGCGAGGGCGTGCGCGTTGCGGGGTGACCATGAGGGAAGGTCACGTTTGGGTTGAACCCGCCGTGCGCGTCGCCGTCGGCGTAGCAGCCAGGCGACGATGAACCCCATGGAGATCCGGCGCCTTGCTGTCCCCAGGGCGCGTACTGGGCGTGGCTGACGACGGGTGGGTTCATCCCCGCCTGGTCGACCGATGAGGAAGACGCCGCCGCGCGCGCCGCGTTGTCACGGGTCTTCTTGGCTATGGCCCTGTCCCCCCTGTCGGCGGTGACCGCTTCGCGCCGCTGAACTTCCACCCTCCACTCGGCGTTCGACAGGCCTGGTGGCTTCGATGGCGGCGCCCTTGGCTTCCTCGGCTTCGGCTTGGCCACGGCGCCAGTCGTGGTTGCCGCCGCGCGCGGCATGGCGTACTTCTTCGGCGGCATGGCGTGCTTCTTCGCGGCGAGCGAGAGGGGGTTTGGCGGGAGGAAGGCGAGCGAGCGGGAGAAAGGGATAGAATGGCGGGAGGAAGGCAAGCGAGCGGGAGAGATGCGAGGGAAAAGCGTCAAGAAACGGCGGGAAAAGACCCTCGGGTCGCTTCCAGGGCGGGCCCACGCGCCTTTTTCGCTTGCGCCGGCTCCCCAAGCGCCCCCAGGGCGCCGGGTTCGGCCTGGGTCCGTCGGCACCAGTTTTGGCCCGAGCCAGCGAAAAACGGGCTTCTGGGGCGCGACTGTTGGGGAATGTTGCAGAAAATTAAAAATTTTCTAACGGTTTCACCAAGATCCATCTATGAGTTCATCTAAGCAACGAGTCAAGGGAGTGAGTTTGCATCTACATACCACTTGTAGATCGCGTGCGGAAGCTTGCAAGGGGATGGTGATGATGGAGTCGTACTCGACGTGATTCAGATCACCGATGTCCAAGTGCTGAACGGACAGCACCTCCGCGTTCAACACACGTACGGTACGGGAGACATCTCCTCCTTCTTGATCCAGCAAGGGGGGGAGGAGAGGTTGAGGAAGATCGCTCCAACGGCAGCACGACGGCGTGATGATGGTGGAGTGATAGTTCTCCGGCAGGGCTTCGCCAAGCACACGCGGAGGAGGAGAGGTGTTGGGGAGGGGAGGGGCTGCGCCTTCAATTGTGTGTTGCAGCCCTCCCCTCGCCCCTCTATTTATAGGGGGAAGGGGCAAGGGGGCCGGCCCCCTCTAGATGGGAATCTAGAGGGGGGGCGGCGACCAAGGGGAGGGGGGCTTGCCCCCCAAGCAAGGGGGCGCCCCCTCTAGGGTTCCCCCCCCCCCCCAAACCCTAGGCGCAAGGGCCCAAGGAGGGGGGGCGCACCCAGCCCACTTGGGGCTGGCTCCTGCCCCACGTAGCCCATGTGGTCCCCCGGGAGGGGTGGCCCCTCCCGGTGGACCTCCGGAACCCTTCCGGTGGCCCCGGTACAATACCGGTATGCCCCCGAAACTTTTCGGTGTCCGTTTGACAACTTTCCATATATAAAACTTCACCTCCGGACCATTCCGGAACTCTTCGTGACGTCCGGGATCTCATCCGGGACTTCGAACAACATTCGGTAGTCACATACTAGTCTTCCTAATAACCCTAGCGTCACCGAACCTTAAGTGTGGAGACCCTACGGGTTCGGGAGACATGCAGACATGACCGAGACCACTCTCCGGTCAATAACCAACAGCGGGATCTGGATACCCATGTTGGCTCCCACATGCTCCTCGATGATTTCATCGGTTGAACCACGATGTCGAGGATTCGATCAAACCCTGTATACAATTCCCTTTGTCAATCGGTACGTTACTTGCCCGAGACTCGATCGTCGGTATCCCAATACCTTGTTCAGTCTCGTTACCGGCAAGTCACTTTACTCGTACCGTAATGCATGATCCCGTGGCCAACACCTTGGTCACCTAGAGCTCATTATGATGATGCATTACCGAGTGGGCCCAGAGATACCTCTCCGTCATACGGAGTGACAAATCCCAGTCTCGATCCGTGTCAACCCAAAAGACACTTTCGGAGATACCTGTAGTGCACCTTTATAGTCACCCAGTTATGTTGTGACGTTTGGTACACCCAAAGCACTCTTACGGTATCCGGGAGTTACACGATCTCATGGTCTAAGGAAGAGATACTTGACATTGGCAAAGCTCTAGCAAACGAACTACACGATCTTTGTGCTATGCTTAGGATTGGGTCTTGTCTATCACATCATTCTCCTAATGATGTGATCCTGTTATCAACGACATCCAATGTCCATAGCCAGGAAACCATGACTATCTGTTGATCACAACGAGCTAGTCAACTAGAGGCTCACTAGGGACATATGGTGGTCTATGTATTCACACGTGTATTACGATTTCCAGATAATACAATTATAGCATGAATAAAAGACAATTATCATGAACAATGAAATATAATAATACTTTTATTATTGCCTCTAGGGCATATTTCCAACAGTCTCCCACTTGCACTAGAGTCACCAATCTAGTTACATTGTGATGAATCGAACACCCATAGAGTTCTGGTGTTGATCATGTTTTGCTCGCGAGAGAGGTTTAGTCAACGGATCTGCGACATTCAGATCCGTATGTACTTTGCAAATTTCTATGTCTCCATCTTGAACATTTTCACGGATGGAGTTGAAACGACGCTTGATGTGCCTGGTCTTCTTATGAAACCTGGGCTCCTTGGCAAGGGCAATAGCTCCAGTGTTGTCACAGAAGAGTTTGATTGGCCCCGACGCATTGGGTATGACTCCTAGGTCGGTGATGAACTCCTTCACCCAAATTGCTTCATGCGCTGCCTCCGAGGCTGCCATGTACTCCACTTCACACGTAGATCCCGCCATGATGCTCTGCTTGCAGCTGCACCAGCTTACTGCTCCACCATTCAACATATACACGTATCCGGTTTGTGACTTAGAGTCATCCAGATCTAAGTCGAAGCTAGCGTCGACGTAACCCTTTACGACAAGCTCTTCGTCTCCTCCATAAACGAGAAACATGTCCTTTGTCCTTTTCAGGTACTTCAGGATATTCTTGACCGCTGTCCAGTGTTCCTTGCTGGGATTACTTTGGTATCTTGATACCAAACTTACGGCAAGGTTTATATCAGGTCTTGTATACAGCATGGCATACATAATAAATCCTATGGCTGAAGCATAGGGGATGACACTCATCTCTTCTTTATCTTTTGCCGTGGTCGGTGACTGAGCCGTGCTCAATCTCACACCTTGTAACATAGGCAAGAACCCTTTCTTGGACTGATCCATTTTGAACCTTTTCAAAATCTTATCAAGGTATGTGCTTTGTGAAAGACCTATGAGGCGTCTCGATCTATCTCTATAGATCTTGATGCCTAATATATAAGCAGCTTCTCCAAGGTCCTTCATTGAAAAACACTTATTCAAGTAGGCCTTAATGTTGTCCAGAAGTTCTATATCATTTCCCATCAGGAGTATGTCATCTACATATAATATGAGAAATGCTACAGAGCTCCCACTCACTTTCTTGTAAACGCAGGCTTCTTCATAAGTCTGCATAAACCCAAACGCTTTGATTATCTCATCAAAGCGAATGTTCCAACTCCGAGATGCTTGCACCAGCCCATAAATGGATCGCTGGAGCTTGCATACTTTGTTAGCGTTCTTAGGATCGACAAAACCTTCCGGCTGCATCATATACAGCTCTTCCTTAAGATGTCCGTTAAGGAATGCCGTTTTGACGTCCATCTACCATATCTCATAATCATAGTATGCGGCAATTGCTAACATGATTCGGACGGACTTTAGCTTCGCTACGGGAGAGAATGTCTCGTCATAGTCAATCCCTTGAACCTGTCGATAACCCTTAGCGACAAGTCGAGCTTTATAGATGGTAACATTTCCATCCGCGTCCGTCTTCTTTTTAAAGATCCATTTGTTTTCTATCGCTCGCCGATCATCGGGCAAGTCTGTCAAAGTCCATACTTTGTTTTCATACATGGATTCTATCTCGGATTTCATGGCTTCAAGCCATTTGTTGGAATCTGGGCCTGCCATCGCTTCTTCATAGTTCAAAGGTTCACCGTTGTCTAACAACATGATTTCCAGGACGGGGTTGCCGTACCACTCCGGTGCGGAACGTGTCCTTGTGGACCTACGAAGTTCAGTAGCAACTTGATTCGAAGTACCTTGATCATCATCATTGGTTTCCTCTTCAGTTGGTGTGGGCATCACAGGAACATTTTCCTGAGCTGCACCACTATCCCGTTCGAGAGGTAGTACTTCATCGAGTTCTACTTTCCTCCCACTTACTTCTTTCGAGAGAAACTCTTTTTCCAGAAAGCATCCGTTCTTGGCAACAAAGATCTTGCCCTCGAATCTTAAGTAGAAGGTATACCCTACAGTTTCCTTAGGGTATCCTATGAAGATGCATTTTTCCGACTTGGGTTCGAGCTTTTCAGGCTGAAGTTTCTTGACATAAGCATCGCATCCCCAAACTTTTAGAAACGACAACTTAGGTTTCTTCCCAAGCCATAATTCATATGGTGTCGTCTCAACGGATTTAGACGGTGCCCTATTTAAAGTGAATGTAGCTGTCTCTAGAGCGTATCCCCAAAATGATAGCGGTAAATCGGTAAGAGACATCATAGACCGCACCATATCTAATAGAGTGCGATTACGACGTTCGGACACACCGTTTCGCTGAGGTGTTCCAGGCGGCGTAAGTTGTGAAACGATTCCACATTTCCTTAAGTGTGTGCCAAATTCGTGACTTAAATATTCTCCTCCACGATCTGATCGTAGGAACTTTATTTTCCGGTCACGTTGATTCTCTACTTCATTCTGAAATTCCTTGAACCTTTCAAAGGTCTCAGACTTGTGTTTCATTAAGTAGACATACCCATATCTACTCAAGTCATCAGTGAGAGTGAGAACATAACGATATCCTCCGCGAGCCTCAACACTCATTGGACCGCACACATCGGTATGTATGATTTCCAACAAGTTGGTTGCTCGCTCCATTGTTCCGGAGAACGGAGTCTTGGTCATTTTGCCCATGAGGCATGGTTCGCATGTGTCAAACGATTCATAATCAAGAGACTCCAAAAGTCCATCAGCATGGAGCTTCTTCATGCGCTTGACACCAATGTGACCAAGGCGGCAGTGCCACAAGTATGTGGGACTATCGTTATCAACTTTACATCTTTTGGCATCCACACTATGAACATGTGTTATATTACGCTCGAGATTCATTAAGAATAAACCATTGACCATCGGAGCATGACCATAAAACATATCTCTCATATAAATCGAACAACCATTATTCTCAGACTTAAATGAGTAGCCATCTCGTATTAAACGATATCCAGATACAATGTTCATGCTCAAACTTGGCACTAAATAACAATTATTAAGGTTCAAAACTAATCCCGTAGGTAAATGTAGAGGTAGCGTGCCGATGGCGATCACATCGACTCTGGAACCATTCCCGACGCGCATCGTCACCTTGTCCTTCGCCAGTCTCCGCTTATTCCGCAGCTCCTGCTGTGAGTTACAAATATGAGCAACGGCACCGGTATCAAATACCCAGGAGTTACTACGAGTACTGGTAAGGTACACATCAATTACATGTATATCAAATATACCTTTGGTGTTGCCAGCCTTCTTATCCGCTAAGTATTTGGGGCAGTTCCGCTTCCAGTGACCCTTCCCCTTGCAATAAAAGCACTCAGTCTCAGGCTTGGGTCCATTCTTTGACTTCTTCCCGGTAACTGGCTTACCGGGCGCGGCAACATCCTTGCCGTCCTTCTTGAAGTTCTTCTTGCCCTTGCCCTTCTTGAACTTAGTGGTCTTATTGACCATCAACACTTGATGTTCTTTCTTGATTTCAGCCTCTGCTGACTTTAGCATAGAGAACAATTCAGGAATGGTCTTTTCCATCCCCTGCATGTTGTAGTTCATCACAAAGCTCTTGTAGCTTGGTGGGAGCGACTGGAGGATTCTGTCAATGACCGCCTCATCTGGGAGGTTAATATTCAGCTGGGTCATACGGTTGTGCAACCCAGACATCTTGAGTATGTGCTCACTGACAGAACTATTCTCCTCCATCTTACAACTGTAGAACTTGTCGGAGACGTCATATCTCTCGACCCGGGCGTGAGCTTGAAAAACTATTCTCAGCTCCTCGAACATCTCATATGCTCCGTGATGCTCAAAACGCTTTTGGAGCCCCGGTTCTAAGCTGTAAAGCATGCCGCACTGAACGAGGGAGTAATCATCAGCCCGAGTTTGCCAAGCACTCATAATGTCTTGATTCTCTGGGACGGGAGCGTCACCTAGCGGTCCTTCTAGGACATATTGTTTCCTGGCAGCTATGAGGATGATCCTCAGGTTCCGGACCCAGTCCGTATAGTTGCTGCCGTCATCTTTCAGCTTGGTTTTCTCTAGGAACGCGTTGAAGTTCATGTTGACATGAGCGTTGGCCATTTGATCTACAAGACATATTTGCAAAGGTTTTAGACTAAGTTCATGATAATTAAGTTCTAATCAAATTATGAACTCCCACTAAGATTAGACATCCCTCTAGTCATCTAAGTGCTACACGATCCGAGTCGACTAGCCCGTGTCCGATCATCACGTGAGACGGACTAGTCATCGTCGGTGAACATCTTCATGTTGATTGTATCTTCCATACGACTCGTGTTCGACCTTTCGGTCTCCGTGTTCCGAGGCCATGTCTGCACATGCTAGGCTCGTCAAGTTAACCCTAAGTGTTTTGCTGTGTAAATCTGTCTTACACCCGTTGTATGTGAACGTAAGGATCCATCACACCCGATCATCACGTGGTGCTTAGAAACGACGAACTGTAGCAACGGTGCACAGTTAGGCTTGAAATTTTTGTAAGGGATCATCTTATTTACTACCGTCGTCCTAAGTAAACAAGATGCATAAACATAATAAACATCACATGCAATTATATAGTTGTGACATGATATGGCCAATATCATATAGCTCCATTGATCTCCATCTTCGGGGCTCCATGATCATCTTGTCACCGGCTTGACACCATGATCTCCATCATCGTGTCTTCATGAAGTTGTCACGCCAACGACTACTTCTACTTCTATAGCTAACGCGTTTAGCAATAAAGTAAAGTAAGTTACATGGCGTTCTTCAATGACACGCAGGTCATACAAAAAATAAAGACAACTCCTATGGCTCCTGCCGGTTGTCATACTCATCGACATGCAAGTCGTGAATCCTATTACAAGAACATGATCTCATACATCACAATTCATCATTCATCACAACTTCTGGCCATATCACATCACATGATCAATCGCTGCAAAAACAAGTTAGACGTCCTCTAATTGTTGTTGCATCTTTTACGTGGCTGCAATTGGGTTCTAGCAAGAACGTTTTCTTACCTACGAATAACCACAACGTGATTTTGTCAACTTCTATTTACCCTTCATAAGGGCCCTTTTCATCGAATCCGCTCCAACTAAAGTGGGAGAGACAGACACCCGCCAGCCACCTTATGCAACTAGTGCATGTCAGTCGGTGGAACCGGTCTCACGTAAGCGTACGTGTAAGGTTGGTCCGGGCCGCTTCATCCCACAATACCGCTGAAGCAAGAAAAGACTAGTAGAGGCAAGCAAGTTGACAAGATCCACGCCCACAACAAAATTGTGTTCTACTCGTGCAAAGAGAACTACGCATAGACCTAGCTCATGATGCCACTGTTGGGGAACGTTGCAGAAAATTAAAAATTTTCTAACGGTTTAACCAAGATCCATCTATGAGTTCATCTAAGCAACGAGTCAAGGGAGTGAGTTTGCATCTACATACCACTTGTAGATCGCGTGCGGAAGCTTGCAAGGGGATGGTGATGATGGAGTCGTACTCGACGTGATTCAGATCACCGATGTCCAAGTGCTGAACGGACAACACCTCCGCGTTCAACACACGTATGGTACGGGAGACGTCTCCTCCTTCTTGATCCAGCAAGGGGGGAGGAGAGGTTGAGGAAGATCGCTCCAACGGCAGCACGACGACGTGATGATGGTGGAGTGACAGTTCTCCGGCAGGGCTTCGCCAAGCACACACGGAGGAGGAGAGGTGTTGGGGAGGGGAGGGGCTGCGCCTTCGATTGTGTGTTACAGCCCTCCCCTCGCCCCTCTATTTATAGGGGGAAGGGGCAAGGGGGCCGGCCCCTCTAGATGGGAATCTAGAGGGGGGGGCGGCGGCCAAGGGGAGGGGGGCTTGCCCCCCAAGCAAGGGGGCGCCCCCTCTAGGGTTCCCCCCCCCAAACCCTAGGCACAAGGGCCCAAGGAGGGGGGGCGCACCCAGCCCACTTGGGGCTGGCTCCTGCCCCACGCAGCCCATGTGGTCCCCCGGGAGGGGTGGCCCCTCCCGGTGGACCTCCGGAACCCTTCCGGTGGCCCCGGTACGATACCGGTATGCCCCCGAAACTTTCCGGTGTCCGTTTGACAACTTCCCATATATAAAACTTCACCTCCGGACCATTCCGGAACTCCTCGTGACGTCCGGGATCTCATCCGGGACTCCGAACAACATTCGGTAGTCACATACTAGTCTTCCTAATAACCCTAGCGTCACCGAACCTTAAGTGTGTAGACCCTACGGGTTCGGGAGACATGCAGACATGACCGAGACCACTCTCCGGTCAATAACCAACAGCGGGATCTGGATACCCATGTTGGCTCCCACATGCTCCTCGATGATTTCATCGGTTGAACCACGATGTCGAGGATTCGATCAAACCCTGTATACAATTCCCTTTGTCAATCGGTACGTTACTTGCCCGAGACTCAATCGTCGGTATCCCAATACCTTGTTCAGTCTCATTACCGGCAAGTCACTTTACTCGTACCGTAATGCATGATCCCGTGGCCAACACCTTGGTCACCTAGAGCTCATTATGATGATGCATTACCGAGTGGGCCCAGAGATACCTCTCCGTCATACGGAGTGACAAATCCCAGTCTCGATCCGTGTCAACCCAAAAGACACTTTCGGAGATACCTGTAGTGCACCTTTATAGTCACCCAGTTACGTTGTGACGTTTGGTACACCCAAAGCACTCTTACGGTATCCGGGAGTTACACGATCTCATGGTCTAAGGAAGAGATACTTGACATTGGCAAAGCTCTAGCAAACGAACTACACGATCTTTGTGCTATGCTTAGGATTGGGTCTTGTCTATCACATCATTCTCCTAATGATGTGATCCCATTATCAACGACATCCAATGTCCATAGCCAGGAAACCATGACTATCTGTTGATCACAACGAGCTAGTCAACTAGAGGCTCACTAGGGACATATGGTGGTCTATGTATTCACACGTGTATTACGATTTCCGGATAATACAGTTATAGCATGAATAAAAGACAATTATCATGAACAATGAAATATAATAATACTTTTATTATTGCCTCTAGGGCATATTTCCAACAGCGACTGGGGCCTTTTTTTGTTGCCGGCGCGGCAAAATCGCCTGGGGAGGGCCTGTTGGGGGCGCGGCTGGAGATGCCCTTAGAGACCGAGTAGGCACATCATCTTAACAAAGTCATCCCAGATACCTTGGGAACGTCTTCTTTCACTAAACGCACATCACCAGAAAAATCTGAAATAAATCCAGAAAAATGCGAGCACTAGTATCAAGTCTAAGACTTGAACCCTAATGGTATGTAGATACCATCTTCTCCTAACCATCCAACCACAGGTTGGTTCGCAAATCATATCTCACTCAACCCTCCTCTTCTCCTTCTGTGGATAAATCCACCTTGTCTTATTTCCACGACTAAATTGTGTCATAGGATAGGGGCTGGCGCGCGTGGTTGCATGCTTCTTGAGGCGATCATTATCTTAAAGAAAAACTTAATAAAACATGGTGGCTGGTTGGTGATCTTGTGCGCTCTAGGAGCATCTATAGCAGACCCCGTAAAAAGTTCCGGCCTGCAAAATAACCGCCAAAATGCGGGTCGACGCGGAAAATCCCGCTCGAACAGACCCCGCAAACGCGGGCTTCCCATAAAAAAATTTAAGGGGCGCAGCAGAATCTTGATCCCAACCCGCGAATACGCGGGTTCCCTCCCCCCCCCCCCGGCCCGTCGGTGCCCTGCATATAGCGGGAGCGGTTGGTGGGGAGGATATTTCAGCCCGCGCTTTTCCCCACCTACCACCTTCCCTCTCCCCCTCGCCCCGCCACCGGGCCGCCGCCCACGATTCCGGCGAAAGTAGCCGGCGGGATCACGCCGAAAGACCGCCACACGCACGAGGTTGCCCTCCGCCACCCCCCCTCCTGCGTCGACGGGCCGAAAAGTTGTAGATCTGCGACCCTTCGTCGCGGGCGGCCAGATTTGGCTTTTTCGGCCGCTGGTGGCTGCGCCAAACGATGGAATGGTCGGGGAGCACCTCATGCAGCCCCGGCCAAGTCCCATCACCGCATGCAGGTACGTGTTCGTCCTGTCGCTGCCGCCGACGGTTTGCCGGCATGGATTCGGCCGGCCGACCGCCAGGCTTGGAGCTCGCGCAGCGGCTCCGCAGCTCGCCGATGCCGCTCATACAGTGCGACGACTGCACGCCGACAGTGTTGCGGCTAACTTCGGGAACGCCGAAGCACCCCGGATGGGTGTTCTTCAAATGTGAAAACGACGGGGTACGTGTTGTTTCCATTCGGCTTTGGCACCGCATTCTTTAGTTCAATTGCGATAGCTCATTTCGAACATCATCATGTGTGTAGGAAGATGGATGCTCATTTTGGTTTTGGGAAGGCGAATACATTGATTTATCGATAGAAAGAAACTTAATAGACGTTCATGCACTCCTTAGTAGAATCGAAGGTAATGAAGCGGTTGCATATGCAACTAGAGGGGAAGCAACGTCTACTTCTTTAAAACCAAAGAAGAAGAAAGAAGAATGCAAAATCAAGAATCCGCTGATCAACAACGAATGCATGGAGAAGATATTGGTCCAACTAATGGGAGCAGTTATGGAAGTTAAAAATCTTCTAAAATGCTTAATTGTGGTTCTTGTTTTCTTTGGTCTTACTATTCTAGCAAAGAGTTGGTGATGTCCTGTGTATCCAATGTTGTTGAAAAAGCAAAGAAATGTATTATCTTGTGTCAAATTGAGGTGCAAATTTTGGATTTGCGGGCCGGCGGGAGCGGTGCCAGACCAGACCACGCAAAGTCGACCCGTAAAAGAGCATATTCCGCGAATATCCTTTTATACGGGTCCGTTTTGCGAGGTCTGCCTCTGCGACCGTCCGCGGCGGCCCGCGAAGCCGTTTTTCCGCGAACTGCAAACGCGTTTTGCGGGTCGACGTTATGCGGGGTCTGCTAGAGATGCTCTAATCTTATATCAACACACTAGTGTGGCTAGTCCCTAATCTCAGCTTGGTGGTTTTCAGGTTTAGTATTTTATGGTATGTTGCATTGCAATCTCTAACATGGTAAAACCAACAGAAAATCTTAGAGAATTCAAAATTACAACTCATGCAAGGCACTCCTTTTCAGTTTTACTCATATCTTCTATATTTAACATGTAAGCATGACACCTCGTTATTTCACATGCGTGGAAAAATAGAGGACCATTGGACCCTTGTGCCTATTTGACCCAAAAAGAGCACATCCTTAGCCATTCCCGTCGAAAATCAGTGGATCAACCCCTGCGGCTGCACATAACCACAACTACCGCCGTTGTACCTTCTGCTCCCCGTTGCTGCCCTCGGCCTTCGCCCTCTGGTGCTCCTCCTGCTGCCTCACATACGGTGCTCCCCCGCCCCCCCCCCCCCCCCCCCCTAAAAATCCATGAGCTCCATTATATATCTCCATAAGCTCAAAGCTGAAATGCATAGAGCCGTTTAACCAATGATCTAAATTGTACGAGCTTAGTCATACATATACGAATGATTTACTGTAATTTTTTATTTTTTTTCTGACAACTTCTAAATTTCAATCAAAATGTGATCAAACTAGTTAAGCTCGAAGTTGAAATGCATTTTGTCGTTGAACCAATGATCCAAAGTGCATGAAACTTTCCCAGAGTAGTCATACACTAGCGCGCAAAGGCGCGGCGACGCCTGTCAAGAAGTCCATGTCGGTGCCTTTGTCGTTAATCAAAGGGAAGGAGTGCTAGTGTTTTTTAGACTGGATTTTGCAATCTTGTTGTATAGCAACCTTGCTTTTTGAGTTTGGTTAAACGGGACATTTATTTATTACACACAGCTACATAGCTCGGAGGAGTACATAAAAGCAAGTGTAGAAGCTCACTGACATGTGGGACCAATGAAACATGTGTCGGTAAGTGCTTGTATACCTCAAAAAACCTGTAAAAAATTCATGATTCTTTTTATGTACTTGCAATTATATATAAAAATGGCATCCATGCCCACAAAGAAAATATCAGTCGCTAAAGCAGTGTTAAAATAGTTGGCCTCTACAAACCCGATCTTTCTTAAGATATAATTCAAAATTCTTCTGCATCGTCGTCATCAGCGTGGCTCCCATATAGAAATAATCCCCTGCGCTGGCGACCCATGTCTTGACCGGTGATGTCCATAACGTGTATAGCTCCTCTTTTAGTGGCCCGAGATACAGATTAACATTATTTTCCGGTTGTTTTCACCCTTGAATCAGTATACTCACGTGTATGAACTTTGTCTTCATGCACAACCATGAGGGAGGTTGTACATTCATACAAAGACGGGCGATGTGCTATGGTTGGTGTTCTGGTTGTCAAAAGGATGCATTGCCATCTGTACTCGTGCCAAGCACGATGTTCCTTGGATCATCTGTGAAATATCGATATTAGGCGTTGAACGCTCTCCAATGGCTTGCACCGCAAGTTGTCTCAGCTTCAGATCATCTCCATCGTCGGGCTTCACCCGATATGCGTGCCAGCGCATGAGCTTTACTTCCTCAGGATCTATGAGATAATGCTGCAGACGGGGAGTGATCGAAAAGTACCATACAACTTTCTTAGGAGATTTCTTTCTGGTCTTCTTGTATCGAGAAGCATTGCACACCGGACAACTGGTTTTTTTCCGCGTGCTCCTTCCGATAAATGATGCAATCGTTGATGCATGCGTGGTATCTAATCTGCGGCAGATTATGAGGACACACAATTTTCTTGGCCTCCCCGACACTAGTAGGACACAGGTTCCCCGTCGGAAGAACCTTCTTTGGATACTTGAGAAGCTCATCAAGGCTTCTGTCGGTCCATTTATTTTTAGCCTTTGTCTTTATAAGTTCGAGCGTGAAACTCAAGCGGGGCACCTCGGGATCGCAACCATCATAGAATGGAGTCTTCGAGTCTACCTCCAGTTGCGCCAGCTTGGCCTCCTCTCTACAAGTAGCTCTATCACTAGTCTTTTTCTTGCGAAGCAGGTCGCGAACATTAGGGTCCTGCACGATTGAACTTAGTAGCCACGAAGGTTGTGGAGTGTCCGTCTCTTCTCCGTCATGTACGGCCTCTTCTCCGTCGCCATGTCCGACCTCTTCTCCGTGTCATCTCTTCGTCTAGCCCCACGTCATTATTGGTTGCCCGTTGGTGTCCTAATTATCATCATCTTCACTTATTCACCGAGTATAGCCATCCATGGAACCAGTCATAAGCAGGTGCACCTTCAAATGGCCATCCTTATAGGGGTCGAGCCAGACTTCTCCTTTGCATCTTCGACATGGACTTATAATCGCCTTCCGGTTATTTTCATACATGTCATGCATCGCGGATCGCAACCATCTTTCCACTATCCTTTCACTGACCTTCATGATCGCCTGCGCGGTATAATAAGCAAAAGGATTGTAAACGCATGCATGGATGCATCAAAGTCATACAATAATTTGGCATGACCTTCACTAAAAATAGGACATATCGAGTTTGCCTGAAATTCGCCGAAACAAAAATAAATCAACATTTCAGCAAAACATAAGCAACTCATGTGTTGGGGAGGAGATGACTCTAACTAGTGGAGAAGGAGAGCTAACTAGTGAGACAAAGCTAGGAGTGTGGAGGGAGAGAAAAGTGAGGAAGAGAAGGGTGTGCATTAATGGAGATGGTGGAGGGGGTATTAAAGAAAAGAGAAGAGAGGTGGGAGAAGGCAGAGAGAACAAAGCTAATAATGGGGAAGATGTAGGAGAAGCAAGAGAGGGAGAGGATGGGGGAAGGGGAGGGTAAAGGTGGCTGTTGCGCCTTAGTAGCAGCGCGGGTCCAGGGTCAGCGCTACTACTAAGCATAGTAGCAGTAGCGCTGGGTCTATATCCGATGCTAAGCGGGGCTCACTAGCTAGCGGAGTGCAACCATAGTTGCACAACGGTGCACGGAACCCACACTACTGCTATCTATTTAGTAGTAGGGGGGTTTCATGGGCCACGCTGCTACTATAAGCAGCCCCGATCAGCATCGTGGGGACCACCTATCAGCGCGGTTTGTCGAGCCCGCGCTATTGTTATAGATTTACCTGTAGCGCGTGTTGCACACCTGCGCTGCTGCAAAGTAGCAGCAGCGCGGAATATTAACCCCGCGCTATTGTTAATCCTTCACCTATAATGCATTTCTTAGTAGTGCAACCGATGCCCTCATTGTGTGTGTGTGCCCCCCATGTTATGACAAACACGCCAACAAAAACACCGCCCTTACGTGCGTGATGTGGCCCACCCGGCCTGTTTCAACACGCTCGCCAACCAGTAGCCCGTTGCGTGCGAGCTACGACCCCCTATTTGATAGGCGCACCAATCAACACCCCCACCCAGTCGCATGCGTGGTGTGGGGCCCCTGCCTAGTTTCGATAGGTGTGCCAGCCAACGTCTCGTCTTGAGCATGTCTGTGGGCCCCATGCCTTGTTTCGACGTCCACCTCGGCGAACGCCCCACTCGTGGCTGCATTGTTCACACTCACACGCAACCGTCGGGAGGTCCATTCGCAAAAATAGATGCGAGGAAACGGATGCACCCGCGTGCCGTCGGTTTAGAGTGCGGTTTCGAAACACCAAATGCATATAATCACAAAACAAAGCAAAACAAAACAAACATGGTTAATGTTAGCAGCTTAGAGTTGGGCCACGCGAGAAAATTGGTTAATGATTAACTTAATCCTAATCATCAATGCTTAAGTCGGTTGTAGTTACCGACATTGTAATCCTAACTGCCTTGTAAATACCCGGTCTTCAATCAATGAGAAACACTGTTCGATCATTTGCTCTCCCTCTCTCTTTTTTACTTTCACAAAGATGTGTTGCGGATCAAGTGCGTAGCCCCCTTTCCTTCTTACTGCTACCACCAAAGATGGGAGTAGCACAAAACAGCTTACCTAACCACAACACACCATCGCTGTCGAGTCAAAGCCACGTCGACAACGACCCCGCTAGCATCACGAAGTCCAACCATCCCAGCCAACCAGCCCCTACCGGCCTGCCCCACCCCGAGGCGACTGCCCGCACCTCCCCGGGGCCCACCCCCAGCTCCACGTGTCCCGCCCGCGTGGCACCCCGATCCCGCGGCCGAGCCATTTTTTTCCCCTCTCCAGAAAACAAACGGAAAAAGAAAAAAGCCGGCGCGTGACGTCAGAAAGAGGGGCGCCAGTGCGGGGAGGATCTTATCGGTGTCAGCTAGCACCCGTCCCCTCCGCGTGACGCGCGGGCCCGGGCCGCGCCGTGGGCCCGCGCACAGTGGGAGGGAGTAGGTTTGACTGGGTGAGCAGGGCATCGCTCCTCGGTCCTCGTCTCCACTCAGGCGGCGTGTTTTGCAGAAAAGCCCCTCCGGATCCCGCAAACCGCCGCGCACCACCCCCGCTCTCCCTCCACACAGGAGAGGAGAGGAGAGGAGCACAGGAGAGCCGGGCAGCTCGCTCCCGGCGGACGGAGAAACCCCACCCCACCCCGCCCAGCCCCAGCAGCTCGCCGGCCACCGCAGGACCTTCCCCCGCTCCCGCCGGTAATCCGTCTCCGGCTCGACCCCGCGCGCTTGTTGCTCATGCTTCGGTCGTCGATTTCCCTTCCCCTTCCCTGGGTTGAATTTCGTTTTTATTCTCTCTGCCGCTCGATTTCCCCCCAGGTCCGCTCGAATTCCGGGGCCCTCGCCGCCGCCCGCGCCGGAGGAGGAGGAGGAGGAGGAAGCGGTAGGGGCGTCGGGGTTTTTGCTTGGCTGACTCCGTCGGTACGGTCGCGGGTTTTGCTTCGCTTGCTCGGATTGCCGGAGGTTCGTCGTCTTCCTCCTTCCGCGAACCCGGATACCCGTCTGTGCCTCTCGGGGACAGCTCTGATCCGCCCCGCCGCCCGCGGATTCGGCAATCCGGCTGTGGTTTTAGCGTGGCGGCATAGCGTGCTCCACACAAAAGAGGAAGGGGACAAGCGGGGTTGCGGCTGGCTCACGCCGTCCGCCTGGCCCCTGCAGTCGGCCCAGCGTGAACTGGGTGATGAGGGGTGCGGTGAGCGGCGTTGTGAATCAGCGTGGCTTCGATCGGAATTTAGCTGCCTGGTGACGCCTGGCTGCTCCTGCCGGCGCAATCCAGCACTTGCTTGCACGCTTTGCGCTGGGGGTTTGGAGTTTGGGCACACTATCCATGTCTTGTTGGTGCTGCAGGCACACTGCACCCTTGCCCATGCTTTTCTCGCTCATGAGTTGAGGTGAAGGCTACTACATGGGGAGTGCACTTGTGTTGTGTGCAAGCCTTGCCTTGTCTGCAGGGGATAAGGCTGCATCGGTAGGTAGCTCCGTGCTCGATTGGTCGATTTGCTATCGGCTAAAAGCTCCGGTGGCGCTGCCGGTGTCCATTTGTGAGCTAGAATGCGAAATTATGGAGTATGGTGCATGGTTTAGCATGGCTTGTAGTATGAAGGCATGGTGGTCAGGTCATGTCCACAAGTGATATGTCATTTCTGTGGGTGTTAGATCAGCTCTATTAGAGTAAACCAGAGAATAACAAGGTACCTGTACAGTTGTATGGTCGCGTGCCGGTGCACTTTGCCTTATCTTGGGCAGTTGTGCTAATATGCTGTATTTCTAGTTCAATCCATGACTCCCTGTTCTTTCTTATATCAGTATGGGCTTGTTTCTTTGTAGGGTATGAGAGACGAAAACAACAGCTAGAGGATAGCTCAGATTAAGCTCTTTCATCAAGGATAGAATGGGTGGCTGCTGCTGTTGTGCATCAAGAGCGGAAGCGGATAGAGCACCGGTTCACATCTATGTATGTAGACCCTGTTTTAAGCTCTGTGAATTCATTGTTCTCTGTTTTGTGTGCCACTGTCAACTACCGAATGACCTGACGTCAGTGTCAGGGTGGTCTCTACCATCTTCTTTGCATTTCTTTTATATGAATGTCAAATCAGATTATGCACAATCACGATACTCATATATTTATAGTTAAGTTGTTTTATGTTTTTTTGCTACTAATTTAAGTTGTTGTATGTAATGCACTCTGCTCATTTGTTGATCTGGCATGTGCGAGTCATCAGCGCGTGTTCCAGAATTAGCTGATGTTTTACTTGCACATGCTAATAATAGCAGAGTGCTACAAGTTTAACTGCCTTCTTTGCAGTTTTTGGTGCAACATGACAAATTATGTTACCTACAGCGTACAATCTCCCATTTGTGTGTCTTCAATTCTTGATGATTTGGCATTGTAGACTCTGGTCTTTAGGCAATATGATGCTTGCTGTAAACCTGTGATGTTGTCTATGTGATATGTACACACACTTTTGCAAAAATGACAGCCTCCTTTTTGTTGGTAATTTGCACAAATTGTCATGATTAATAATGGCTAGGTGGTACCTCTGTTTTGTCAAGTTCGGCATTATTAGTCACTTGATGTTGCTAAGACTGTTTGCTTTGCTTTATCCAGCATCAGCAAAACCAAGAGGAGCATGAACCTTTATCTTCTGCCTTTGACGGATCATCTCCAGCTTCTGCTATAGTCGCTGTTGACACAAACCTGGACACATCCACTCCTGACACTTATCGGGCACCCCCTGCACCATTGCCTTATGATGTTAGTTTGCCAGTTACAGAAAACCCAGGTAAAGCTCTTATGGGCTTTGAGGCTGATTAGATTTTTTTTTATCTTAGGCTTATTATAATTAACCTAGTAATGGTAGTGATGCAAGCTTATAATTTTTCATGTGCAGATCTGGAGAAGTCAGATATCAAAAGCAAAACAGATGATCAGCAGGAATCTCTGAAGGTGGATGAATACGAATCATGTGAAAAAGGTGCCCCTGAAGATAAGATCGAGGAGGAGGATGTTTGCCCTATCTGCCTTGAAGGTTGTTTTTCTCTTGACCATTTGTTGATACTGTCTTTACTTGGTTGGTTGTGGAACTGGATGAACATGTTTGTGCTACTCTTCCTATGCTGATTTCTTGTTAACAGGGTAAATTGGTCAAGAGATTGATCTTATTTAGTTGAAACATAATCATTTGTTATTTCTCTAATGATGGTAGAGGGATATGTTACCCAGAATCTGTCGGTCAGACAAATGCTGGTGTCCAGTTATTTTTCTGCATTTGGTTCAGATGTATGCATTGTTAATACATTTATATCAGTGGATGGATAATTCTGCATGTTAAAAATCTTTCTTCATCGGAGCCTTAAACAGTTCACTTGTTGCTGGATGCATGCAACCTGACATAGTGGACCTTTTTTATGAGAAGTAAGCTAGGAACTTCCATCATGCTGTAGTTTCTGGTTGCTGATGCGTGCGACACTCCCATTATCCTCCACTGATGCACCAATGGATGTTCTAAATCTAAGCTATATGTTTTGCTGGACCATAAAATTTCTTTATAATAACCTTTCTTTTTGTCCTCTGACCAGAATATGATGAAGAAAATCCCCGCTCTATCACCAAATGCGACCATCATTTCCATCTTTGTTGCATACTCGAATGGATGGAGCGAAGCGAGACTTGCCCAGTCTGTGACCAGGTTAGTATGGTAAAACCCATATAGCTCACTAAACGCACTGCTGTATGTATGTTCATTGTGAGACACGTCGCATGGAAAGGTATACTTTAGTAGGTGTTTATGCACCAAAATCCATTCTGAAGAAGCTTAGATACAAACTTTCTGATGATGCTGATCACTATGAATATAAGAGGGCAACCTATGGATATCTCTTCGATTATATTTGTGACGATTTGTTATTGGCTATCGTTTTCTTTCAAGTCCCCAATTTGTGATAATTCTGTTTTTGCACAAAATATCTGTAAATAAATATGGTGCCCTGCCTTGACGAAAGCTTCTCGTGCTATGTTGCAGATAACTTTGATAGATGAGATGTATGAATAGCATGTTGACCCTGGTGGATCCTCTCTAGGAGCTCGTGCGTGCCTTCTGAGGAGGTTTAGTACTAGTCTTGTTCTCTATGGGGAAGTAAAATCAGCAAACTACTCTGCTCCTAATATGATAGTATGATCTGGTGGAGGTGCTACTGGAATGCATCTTGGGAGAACAAATGGGAAATAATGAAAAACAGAAGCATCAAGAAATATGTTACCTAAAAAAACATCCATCCCTATGTTTATACTAGCATTTGTGTCAAGCTGTGGCAGTTTATGGTAACAGGAGCATTAGCAGGTTGCATCTGCAGTATGCACTTCATACTAGTCGAAACTCTGAATCTAGCTCTTCTTTTTTCATGCTTTCTGGATTTTGGGTTGTGTTTTTCTGATTCGTCGAGCGTCTGTATAAACCATCGCATACTAGATATAGGGTGACAGCAAGTATAAAAGAACTGGTTCTGAATGATGCCTTCATTCGTACATCCTTACCCCTGAATCTTCTCCTGTCGGCGATCCGAGCTGTCTCTGTTCATCTTATGTTTCTTGTTGAGTAATCCCCGTATGTTTCTTGTTGAGTAATCCATCTCTCGGGTCGGCGCATAGTTTTATCCGCCGGCAGAATTGTTCTTTAGCTGCTGATGTTGCTCTCGTTGACAAAACTGTGCGAGCTGAGCTCCATGTCCGGGCATTATGGGTGATAGATTTGTCATAGTTATTGTTGCGTGTAATCCCGTGAAGGTTGACCTTTGAACAGGTCTGGCTGTGACAGCGAAGCCACACTTGAGACTTCATCAAGTGGTTTTGGTAGGAAATGCTGCGCTGCTCTCTTGTGCCACAAGTGGCTGTAGTCCGAGGACATTGACACGGTCTCTCCAAGCACATTTACTCCGCAATATCTTGATAAGGCAGGGTCGTGTTTATCTAAGTCAACTGAGATTTTCGTATGTCTTAAAGACAATTTTAGAACGCACAACTTGTCGTAAAGTCGCAAGACTGAGGTTTTTACGGTAATTTAGTTGGCTTGAGACATTCTTATGTCTTGAGACGATTCTAAAAAGTTACTTCAATTTAGCCTCTTATGAAGAATTTTTGGAAATTGCGGCGATAGAAAAGGAATTGGAGTTGCACTTCTCGAAACTAGATTTAGACTTGAGAAAATCTCAAATGCGTCTGGAAACTGAAATCATGTGTCCATTGCGGTCGGAAATGAATGGGCGCAGAGCCGTTGTATCGCGAACGAACAAATCCGAGACATTGTATCAAAACGAACATATTCTCTCACTCCCTACACCGAGGTCATGTATGACATGATGCCATTCAGCTTAGCGGCTATCTAATTCGTGCAGCAATGGAAGAGAAAAAAGGATTCTCACCAACACCCTCGCCCCTCGCCGGCGATGTCGTGGCCAGACATATCGCGGCGCGGCCGCGGAGCTTCGTAGGCATTCCCCTAGAGTTGTTCTTGGCCTAAGGAATAGCGTTTAGGCCCTTCCCAGTGCTCTACCGTGGACAGGTGCTAAGCATGCCACATAAGCAAAAAAATTACATGGCACAATATTTAAGGAGGGGAGAGAGTACTTTGGTGACTCCAGGAAAAACCAATGCCAAGCACGAGAACCTAGGCAAACCATTTAAATGAAACAATTTGGCCAATGCATGAAAGACTTTAGGTGCTAACTCATTAAATAAAGTTTGCTTAGCAACAACAAGTTAAGCACCTATGCATTGGGGACTTGAATTGCTAAGGCATTTAATGCACTTAGCACCTCATCTAAGCACCTTTGCATTGGGAGAGGTCTTATGAATTTTGATTAACAAAACCGACAAATTTTGTTGTATTATGCACTTCGCTTTCGAGAGAAATCAAGTCGTATGATTATGTTCTTGAATGAATCCTTGTAGCTGATCTGGCAAACGGATGGCGAGGGTGGAAGAATTCTCTCCTCCGCCAATGGGCATTTACAAAGGTCGCCTAGAAACACTGCAACAACTGCATGTGGGTCCCGAAGTGTTCCGGCCCCACTTGCAGCGGCACACGTTAATTCCATGGCGATGGGTGGGCCCACCTACGGTGCGTCCCCGTTTAAATGCTTGGTCGAGAGCTGGGCTCTTGGTAGTTGGTCGAGAACTCTTCCACTCTTCCTTCGCTGGATCGTTTGCCAGGTCCAGCACACTGGATAGCACTGCAGGGTGGGCCCGAGGAAGGCCCGGGCCCACATACAGAGACACATTGTATGGTTAGAGGAGGGCCCACGTGCGGTGGGCCGCTGCCTAGCTGGCCGGCCTTCCTTGGATGGACGTGGTCGCGCCCGCGCCCGCGCCCTTGTCCTCTTCTATAAACCGCGCGTCGACTTCGCCGCCCGGCTCGATCGCTGGCTGGAGCTGTGGATGTAGCTGCGGCCTGTGTGTGGGACATGGACGGACGCGACCACCGTAGGAGGCTGTCGGCGTCGGGGTCCGGCCGGCGGGAGCGGCTCGGGCCGGCGCCCAGCCCCGCGTGGTCGCAGCAGCTCTCCGTCGGCAGCGGCCGGGCCAAGTCGCTCTTCCGCTCCATCGGCGTCTGGTTCAGCTCCCTCTCCACCCCCTCGTCTCCCACCTCCGCCAAGAAGAAGAGGCCCAAGCAGACGCCGGCGCCGCCGCCGGCGCATGACGACGCCATCAAGAAGCCGCCTTGTAAGCCTTCCCTTCTTCTCGACGGCCGGCCGGTCTGCTTATTCCCCTTCGTCACCTTGACTGTGTTGGTCTTACTGTTGCAGCGTTCGGCTACGGCACCGGGCGGGCGTTGATGCTCCGGGGAGGAACGGGAAGGGGAAGAGGAGGAGGGCTGTACGGCGGCGGGTGGAGGAGCTTATCGCAGACGCAGCAGCAGTACCAGTTCCAGAGCTCGGTGTTCACCATGGAGGAGATCCTCAAGGCGACCAGCAACTTCTCGCCGGCGCTCAAGATCGGGCAGGGCGGCTTCGGGGCCGTGTACAAGGGCGTGCTCCCGGACGGCACGGTGGTGGCGGTGAAGCGCGCCAAGCAGCGGATGCAGAACCCGCACGTGGACGTGGAGTTCCGGAGCGAGGTGAAGATCATGGCGCGCATCGAGCACCAGAGCCTCGTCCGCTTCTACGGCTACCTGGAGCAGGGCGAGGAGCGGGTGGTGGTCATCGAGCACGTCCCCAACGGCACCCTCCGCGAGCACCTCGACCGCCGCCACGGCCGCTTCCTCGAGCTCGCCGCCCGCCTCGACGTCGCCATCGACGTCGCGCACGCCGCCACATACCTCCACATGTACTCCGACCACCCCATCATCCACCGCGACATCAAGTCCTCCAACATCCTGCTCACCGCCTCGCTGCGCGCCAAGGTGGCCGACTTCGGCTTCGCGCGCCTCGGCGCCGGCGGCCTCGGCCACGGAGAAGGCGGCGGGGCCAGGCACGTGTCGACCCAGGTCAAGGGCACCGCGGGGTACCTCGACCCGGAGTACCTCAAGACGTGCCAGCTCACGGACCGGAGCGACGTCTACTCCTTCGGCGTCCTCCTCGTCGAGATGGTGTCCGGGCGCCGCCCTATTGAGCCCAAGCGGGAGATGAAGGAGCGGCTCACGGCGCGGTGGGCGATGCGGAAGCTCGTGGAGGGGAAGGCGGCGGAGGAGGTGCTTGACCCGTGCCTGCTGCGGACCGGCGCGGCGGCCACGGCGGTGGAGGCCGTGCTGGAGCTGGCGTTCCGGTGCATGGGGCCCGTCAGGGACGAGAGGCCCAGCATGGACGACTGCTGCCGCGCGCTCTGGGCCGTCAGGAAGACGTACAGGGACACGGTGTCCGCCATGGCCGCCGCCGCTGACGCGTTCTCCGACCGGGCCAGCTCCTCCAGCGCCAGCACCGGCACCAGCACCACCGGCGATTTCTGCCGGATGTAGTTTTGTTTTGATTTGGCCTTCTTCTTGTAAATATTTATTTTATTTTTGAGAACACGACACGTGAACTATATATAGCTTTAAAGACTTGGTTGATCAAATGGGCCAATTGACCATCAACCAAGTAACTGTAATTAAACCCTTAACGTAATACTCATACAAATTAAAGTTTGCATTAGAGAATACTGTGCGACTTTTCATGATGCTTTTGCTAGAAGAAATCTATCTTGCAAGGGCTATTGACTTGTAACACTTAACATTGTTACTATTTGCTATCGCTCAATGCCAATTTCGTGACATAATGGTCCATGTAGGAGAAGTCGGAGAGGCCAGCAGAGAAGGACTCGATGACGAGTGCGGCACCAATCAGCGCGGGGCTGACGTTGCCCGCGGTTGTCGGTGTAGACGAAGTGGTCGAGGAAAATAACGGCGACGCTGCCGACGGGCTGGTGCTGGATGAAGACGGAGGAGGTGGACGGGCGGCGGCGGCGGCTACAGAGGTAGCGACGGCTGCGGCCGAAGAGGAGCGACGGCGGCTTGGTTAAGAGCGCGGCGGTGGTGCTCGAAGTAGGCGAGGAACCCGACAACGTGACGAAGACCGGCGCGGACGGTGGCGTTCCCGCGCCAAGGGAGGTGGCGCAGCGCATACCACGAGAGGTCGATGGACCGCGGACCGCGGCGCTACGGCCCGAAGGGGCGACGTAGCGGTGGCGGGCAGGTCGGGGTGACGGCGGAAGACCTCGGGGCGGTCGCAGGGACCGTGGGCCACGGCGCTACAGCCCGAAGGGGTGGCGCAGCAGCGGAGCGCGGGTCTGTGCAATAGCGGGGACGACCTCCGGACGTAGGCGTGGACCGCATGCCACGCTCGCTACGGCCCGACAGGGTGACGCAACGGCGGCGCGAGGGTCGGTGCAGCCACGGGGATGGCCTGGAGCCTGGGGCGGCGGTGGACCGCGGGCCGCGGCACTACGGCCCGAAGGTGCGACGCAACGGTGACGCGGGTCGGTGTAGCCGGGAGAAGAACCACAGGGCGGCGGCGCTGCGGCCCGACGGGACGATGCAACGGCAGCCCGTTCCTCGATTGGTAGAGGGGCACGCTGAACTCAGGACAGTCTTCACGGGGCCTACGGAGGCGCGCGCAACTGACGAGCCAGGTCGGTCGCACGACGTAGATGAGGCAGATCGTGGCGGCGGGCGGGTGATCAATCTGATCGCGCGCGAGGTCAGGGACGCCGCTCGGTGGAAACGGGGTGGCGGCGGAGTCCAAGATGAAGCCGAGACGATGGACAACGAGAGGGTGACTATGATGGGCCGTCGCATGGCGCGAGGCCGCTGGGTCGGGGTGATGCAGGAGTCCCGGTCGGAGCAGGGCGGTGAAGGGCCGCCGCATGACGCGAGGCCGCCGGGTCGGGGCGACCAGAGGGCAGACGCGCGGACGACGTGAGAGGCCGCCGGATCGGTGAAGGAGCCGGCCTATTGCGCCGGTGTTGGAGTAGAGGTGCACGGGGTCGACGGCGGCGGTGGGCGACGCAAACCGATCAAGATTAGATCAGAGAACCAAAAAAAAAACCGCCGATCAAGATGACCGGCGGGAGAGAGAAAACCCCGGAGCAAGGGCTCGGGGAAAAGACTCTCTACGACAGTCGGTCAACACGACCGACGGACGAACCCTAGGTACGGGCGGCGCGGCCCCCGGCGGCGGTCATGGAGGCCGACCGCCCCAGGGGCGACGCGCAGGTGCGGAAGCGGCGACGGCTAGGGTTTAGAACCCGGAAACTGATATCATGTTATAAGGAGAGAGGGATTGGTGGAATATTCGATTTATTGCTTGAGCCTTGTGGGCATATATATAGGAGTACAATGATCAACTTGAAGTACAAGAAAAGCCAGAACAAATCCTAGTCTATCTCGTCTGTCCTAATAATCAATATACTCAACATTGGATATGTACAATAGCAATATGTAAGTTGAATGAATTTGTAATTTGGATAAGTAAATTTTGTGAGAGAAAGAATAGTTGGAGGAGGAATAAAGCTGGGGAAAGAAGAAAGAAGGACAACTGTTGGATCTTAATCTATTGGCCCAAAAATCGACTTACCCAAAATAAATTTCCAAGTGACTTACACATAGCCAGTCCGCTTATTACATGCTTCTTAACGGTAATGTCTCTGCCCAGGCCTGGGCAGCTATGGCAATGGCCCCAGGTCTAACAACAACCCTGCCAATTGCTTCTTGCAGGGTATAAAAAATATCATCAGAGTGAATCACTCAAACTAGTTTAGCCCTAAGCATAACCTGATCCTAGTTCCGCCCCTGAAGGATCACATGTTGACCCGGCATGTCGATTTTGTGCATAGTTATGTTACTCAATACCATTGGCACATGTGACCGCCTACAATCATTTTCAGAGTATTGCTATCCATATTTATGTCCGCAGCCTGAAACTCCTAACGCTCAACCAGGCAATAGGGAAGGACACTCAAGTGGAGTCTCAGTCCACTCGCTAATGTTATTTATTTTGTGTTTGCTTCTAGGTCCCGCAAGGTTACATAAATTGCGACATGTGTTCTAGTCTATTTGTTTTCAGGTTTATCATCCACTTTCTGTATTTGTCCAATACATGACCCAAAAGGCTGAGGCATCACACAATTTTTTTTGGTTTTATATGTATACTTCTAACAGGTTCAACAACTATTTGAGCTTATGCATCTTCCAAAATCTTGAAAAATCAGGTCTCCATCCAGCAACATCCATATTAGTTTCAGTGAAGAACTATATGGGTGTGTGAGCGCATCATCTGCCAATCGCACCTATGTATCCACATCTTATCCATTTGCACGGACGTGCTGGCAAGGACATTGGATCCCGTGGTGCGCCAACATTGAGTTGCAATGTTGGCTTGAAAGTGTGACATCCTGATTATAGCCACTAACAATTGCTCTAAGTGTCTATCAACTTAGGTCACAAAAAAGATGCTAGGGAAGATCATTTATGACCCCCCCTCCCCACCCCCAATTCTCAAGGATCACAAGATTTTAGGACTATTCCATAGTTTTTTACCGTGAAATACTATTTTAAGTCTATCGGTATGCCGGTACTTTCAAAATGGGATATGGTTTTATGAGTTATAGATATTCTTGCAAAGTGTTAAAGATCAAACCCCCCTAGACCCTCTATAACCTCAATATTCCTAGTCCATCTCTCATTGTTTCATTTGTTTGGACCCTCCAACCATGCCCCATCCAGAACCTCCGACTCCCTTCGAAAGAGATAACCGTTTGCATTTTGTGCAAATCAAATTCTCTAAGTGAGGTATTTAGATTGTAGGAATGCTACATAAGCTGTCCGACTCATATTCAGTTCCTCCAAGTGACTTATGTCGGAGACTCCAAGTCAGCTAGTTTGAACACAAAAGTCTCGTTCGGTCCCTCTGATTAGTTTGACATGGACACTCCAAGAGGCATATTAGTATCTTAAGCACTATGACCATCATTGTTAGGCCCCTCCGAGCTAGTGTAAATTGACCTTTGGAATGGTATGATTCCTCCGAGAAAAACACTTGGAGCCTCTGTATTGTACACAAAAAGTGTGCAATAGTCGCATTTCTATGTCTAGCCTATATATACCCCATCCGTCCCACCATTTTAGTTAACACCTGTCAAATGTTATGCTGAGCTTCAAAGGACATTCTACGCTGACCCTAATGGTTTAGATTTGTGCCTCCTAGATCGTCTATGTGTTCTTGGGAGGCTTTAAAGTGTGAAGGAACCCAAAAGTTTCTGACGATAAGAGGCCTCCTACTTTATGTGAAGATCTATTTCGAGTGTGGTTTTAACCTTTGTGGTAACAAGCCATGGTGGTACAAGTGGGCATACACTTTGTGGCCTCTTTGTGATCAGCGACATTCATGAGGCTTTGAACTTTGTGGTAGCAAGCCTTAGGACTTTGTGTCTGAACCTCCACTAATGAGGAGTACGATAAGACAACTTTACGAACCTTAACCCTATTACCTTTCTTGCAAGTTTTTTCCGCTTCATTAATTTCTCTGGCTTGCATGTGTAGGGCGTTCACGGCAGCCTTTAGGTAAGCTTAAAATATGCCATCAAGTTCAAATTGGCTAGTGCTTGTTTTTGTTAGCCCATTCACCTCTGGACTCCAATTGGTCCTATACGGATCCATTGGGCCATTTTCTCCTTACTGTGCGGGGAGTGGCCCGTGAGGCCACCACCATGTGGGGCTCTAGAACTTATTTGTTAAATATCATGAAAGTTATTAATCCCAACAAAGACAACACACCCAAGACGCTTATCCACCCCTCTTCAGATATCATCACTAAAACAATAATGTATATTTCACCTAAGAGTCTAGGTTTATCCATTACCATCTCGGACTTGTTTCACACATTATTATTGAGCCTATTACTATTGATAGCTTGCCTTAGCTCATATAATGGAGTTGGACCGATAACTATTGTTCTCTAGTTGTGCTATCAGTGTTTAGGTTTGTTGATGTGAGGCAGGAGCTTTAGTTTATGATTTTTTTTACATTCAATTCTATTAAGATGTGACATGATGGTATTAACTACTTGAAATGTAACTTGCATTACATTTTCAAGTACTTACTTCTCTTCTATCGACGTAGTATTGACTACTTCAAATATGAGTTGCATTACATTTTCAAGTATGTACTTATTCTGCCATGAGACGTGTGATCGTGTGTCCTCAACGGTGAGAGGAGAATGCCATTGTAGGTTCACATGGTGATCATTCAAGGTAGAATTCTTATTGGTGATTAAATTCTAAAATAGTGTCTACTGTATAACTTATAGCGATTGGCAAAAATACATAAGATCTTCTGACATGATGTTCTATATTATTGAAACATGCTACATTAGTGACAATCTAAGAACACCATCTCCCTTCTTTTCTATGAATTGGAACGTGTCACTTTTCATCAAACACCAATATTGATCAAGTGGATGCTGATATCAAATTACTTCCGAGAGTTATCCACTTGATGTTTATACTGAGGTTTGTATGACATGTTCATCATGTTATATGTTCAAATTCATTTCTTTTGATTGTAACTGTACGGTCTTTCTTTTTGTCTCAGGTCCATCCCAACAACGGAGAAACCATAATTTTTTTGTTATTCTTGTTACCCATTCAACACCTACTTGCACTTATGTGTCTCCATAATCCCATGGAAATCCAAATTCCCACCCCTCATCGTTTATATCTAGTTCCAACACATAACATTGGTGTTTTATATATTTATTATTTTTAGTTTTATTGTTTGTATACTGTATACACAAGTACATTGATTCTAAAAGATATGACTATGCCTCGACTGAGCTAGGGTGATGAGTTATTTCTACGGTGTCTATCTTCATTAATTGTGACCTTTCTTGTGGGCATTCTGAATTACTCTGTAGCTCGTGTCACTCCTATTTATACATGCACGGGTCTGTTGGATTGATGCCACCTACAACACAACACAGAAGCCAGATATGCATTAATCAATCCATAGAATTTCCATAGCAATCACATCAGTTTAGCAATACATCATGAAAGCGGTCCATAACCTCTATTCGTAAACAAATATATAATACAAAAAAATAAACAAATGAAGTGAGCTAACTTTTTTTTTTGAGACAAGGTGGGCTAACTAACCATGAACCAAGCAACAATAAGGGCTCCTTTAGAGGATTAGTTTAAGCCTACTAGATTCGCGACAGCTATGTGTCACTCCTATCAATTCCTAATAGGAATTGTCAATAGGCGGCGACTAGCAGGCCGGCCCACTTAGCGTGGTTGCTCGCTGTTGCTCGTGACGGCCATTGTAGTTTTATTTTTCATCTGCTTTCTTTGGGTTTTTTTCCTTTTACTTTGGTTTCCTTTTTTTTCTCATTGCTTTTTGGTTCTATCTTTCTTTCTTCGCTATACTTTGGTTTTATTTGTTTCTAGTTTTGGTTTATTTTCTTTTGTTTTTGTTCCTTTGTCTGTTTTTATTAGGTTTTTTCAACACATGTCTACTTTTTCTCAGTACACAATGTACATTTATAGAGCATGGGGGAAACATTATTTTGATATACGTTGGACATTTTTTAAATACATGATATACATTATTTTAAAATACATGTTTTGAACACTTATTTAATACACAGTAACATTTTCCAAATACACGTTATACATTTCTTAATGGAAATAAAAAAATTACTCAAACATCTTTTTATATTGTATAAAAAAAATGAAAAAAAGTATGGACATTTTCTGGAAACACGTGAATATTTATTTAAAATTTCACATACATTTTATGAAAGGAAATAAACATTATTTAACCTATGCAAACAGTTTTTAACATTGTACATAACATTTCTAAATGGCATGAACATTATTATTTGAAACTCAGGAATATCCCGTAAAATGTCACGTACATTTTTTAGTGGTACAAAACATTTTATTACATTATGCATACATTTTCCTTACACTGTATACACATTTTATAAAAGATTTACATACATTTTTTTGAAACACAGGGACATTTTTCACTGTCACAGACATTATTTTTGAAAGTTATCAATATTTTAAAAAATTGCGCAAACAACCTTTTTATACTACGTTAACATTTTTCAAATTCATGGATTTAAACTTCTTAAGTAAATTTATTTTTTCGAAATATATGCATTTAAAGTAAAATAAAAAGAGAAAATAAATAAATTCAAATGATGTCAGTATGACATCAACATGACAACCAACGTCCCTACTGATTCGGCCCACCATGTGCTCCCCTTTTGGCGGCACGAGCAACTATCTCGCTACAAGCGAGACATACCCGTGCCCTTGTGGTTTTACAAGAATGGTGGTTACCTTGTGGGCAATATGGAGAGATCGGAGGAAAGCTACACACGAGGAAATTTTCCAAAGTCTGTTGTCAACTTTCTCTTTCATTAACTCCTTTCTGGAGGACCTGGAGTTCCTTAAGAAGCCAGCTACTGCTCAAACAAGGAGCCAACCGGCCAGAGCACAGGTGTGGATTGCACCACCGTTGGAGTATGCGAAGTTGAACACTGATGCGGCAGTAACAAGGAATGGAAGCTATGGTTCTGTTGCGGCTTTGTGTCGTGACGCGGAAGGCACTTTTCTGGGAGCATCATGCATAACATTTCGGAACATATCGGATCCTGAGATTCTTGAGGCTCTGGCAGTACGAGAAGCCTTGGCTTTGGCGAACGATCTTTATGAGGAGAAAATACATGTGGCATCGGACTGCCAGAATGTGGTGCAAGGTATAAAGACAGGATCATCAGCGGAGTGTGGAGCTATAATTCATGAAATCAGAGACCATTCGACCTCGTTTACTTCTTGTAATATAGTTCACGAGCATAGAGCCTCGAATACAGAGGCTCACAATCTCGCTAAGCATGCTTTGTCATTAGGGTTCGGCCGCCATGTATGGTTTGGCCAACCCGGTGATCTTCTTTTTGTACCTGTAAACATTATGGTTACATGAATAAAGCTTGGCGAGACTGTCTCAAAAAAAAACATGTATGACCATCGTTATCTTGCGGCCGCATCCGGCACACTCAACCATCAGCACGCTCGGTGTCACAAGTTGGAATCACCACCCTTGCAATTTGTTATTAACATCATTTGCCTTTGAGAATCGCCTTTGTCAAACATGGCGTGCCTTTCGCCGTTAATGCGTTCCTGTGCATGCCAAGCCACCGCTCCGGGTTTTCGCTCTGGCAGCAAACCTTGATCTAAGCTGTTTCGCCGCAAAATTTGAGTAATCACAAGTCATAGGTTAAAACTTGATCTACACATTTCAATATTCAAACTTTGAAAGAAAAAAAAGAGAGGAAAAACACAGATGAGGAGGACTAAGGTGGTGCCACTTGGCATAATTCCAAAATATTGTAATACAGTAGCATTTCCAGGGCCACATTTGTCACTAACACAAATTAAGTCGATCACATGGCACTTGAGACAGGAGTAGCTAGAAATATTTGACTCAAATTCAGCTCTTGAACCAGTCATGAGTAATTATATATGCAATGAAATCTATCTTGATTTTCCAAGCACAAGCCTACAAAATGAGGATGACCAAACCTTAACTGGAAAGTTATAGAAACGGTCCTGCTGCAGGCCGGCCGGAGCTAACCAACAAACAACTTGACCAGAAAAACAAGTGTCCCGGCCGGCAGGATGATGGAAAGAATCACTTAACAACAGCATCACACACATCATCATACAGTAATGTGTAGTAAGTTAGTGACATACTCTTGCATTTCTCCATCGATGCTTGACCTTGGGTACCTTTGCGTCTCGGATCTCCCCAAGACTAGTACTCCAACCTGCAATTCCTAAGCATAAACCCTAGTTTTCTCCAGCCAAACGTCGCCTGGTACGATCGATCGAGTTCAGTCATGGAGCTGGGTGATGAGGGCAGGAAGGAGGAGGGTGGAAGAAGGACCATGCGTAGCGGCGGCGACGGCGACGACGACAGGCAACGCCCCTACGACGGCGACGACGACGATGAGGGGACGAGGCAGCCGTACAAGTGCGCGTTCTGCAGGAGGGGGTTCCCGACGGCGCAGGCGCTCGGCGGGCACATGAACGTGCACCGGAAGGACCGGCCGGCAACTAAGGCGGCGCCAAGGGGCGCGGGCGTCTGCGGTCAGGAGTCGCCGGCGGTCATCGACGCGCTCCTGGCGTACGGGGTGCTGGTTCATCCGGAGGCCAGCGGCGCAGCTGGAGGGAGCTCGAGGATCCGTGCCGAGCGGCCGCCGCGGGAGCTCAGGTTGTTCGGCCATGTCGACGTCGCCGGTCGTGGCAAGGAAGATCAAAGCTGGAGCGCCAGAGATCGAGGAGGGTGCCAAGAAGCCAAGGATGATGCCGGCGATCACGGCGAACAAAAGGAGGAGGAGGAGTTGGATTTGGAGCTGAGACTCGGTGCTGCGGGTCAGTGATGCCATCGACTTGCTTCCATGCATCTTCTTACTCCACCATTTTTTTGCTCGGAAATATGCATGGATCGGAGCCCGGTCGAGTTCTCGGTTTTGGGTCTGGAAATTTCAGCGCTGAACAAGTTCTTCTGTCAATAATTAAAGCGACTTGTGAAGGTGGTGATGATGAACATATATGTACGACAGCGCAACATCGTGAGGGTTATGCTTATGATCGATGTTTTTTTCTTCATAGAAAAAGATATCCTTTGCACTAGTGATTAGATCTATATGAATGCACATACTATTGTGCATTGAGCAAAATAACCGATTAAGGTTCACATATAATGATTTAGAAATCTGGTTCTCAAAATGATTACTATGGTATGACATGGAACTAGCTATTCTGACGCTGACAAATGTCCGACTTTAGTACTCCCTCCGATCCATATTAGCAGCGCAAATTAACATGGATCGGAGGGAGTGGGTACCTTGGACTTGGGATTTTATTTGGGACCTATACATGTGGATGAAGAAGATATTACAGTTGGTTTTTCAATATTCATGGGAGGTGTGGTACTAATTCTTTGGAAGAGTTGTTGAACCTACTTCTTCGTATTCAAAAAATTATGGAATATAATGCCATGAATGATGATCTACATAAATAACCATTTTGTTCCCTAGTACAATGCATTATGTTTGGATGGGTGATGGCAATTTGGGGTGTGCCGGTTGAAGGACAAGGAAGGATGGTTTATGGCGATCCAGAATTTTAGGGTTGTGAGATGAGCCAATTTAAGTGTCTGATTAATAATGAATGGATGAGACAGTCTTCTGTTTGGTTGAAGAAGATGAGAGTTGGATCGGATAAACATAACATTTGTTTGGTTGGAGGACTGGAATAGATGGTGAGTTGTGTTGACGTCATTTAGGTGCGTAGTGAAGTATCTGAAGCATAAAGCTGGCTATTCTGTAATTATATATATACCATATATCTAATCGAAATACCTTGAAAAAATTGCTCACAGAAAACTAATTAAAATAGATTACACTTGCTAACATCCTTCACGTTGGCAGACAACATTTTAATGTGTATGCTCTTCGGTATAATCTAATGGAAATTGAAAACGCAAGTATCTAGAGTTGTTTGGTTGCACTGCAGGGGGAGCACATTTTTTAATGGGATAGGTGCATCAAATATTTCTCATGGAAACAAAAAAGAAATCAATGATACTGTAGGAATGCAAAAAAAAAATCTTTTAAATTTCATATATAGTAGAACATAAAAAAATATACTATGATTTTTAATCTGAAAAATCAAACAGTCCAATAGAAAATGCCTGAGGAACAAATCATCCAAAATTAATTAGAATTTTATTTGAACGAAAAATGCTCGTGGTATATCTCTATAGAGGTTCTTAACAAGTGTAAATTGTATGTATATATATATGTATAACTCTCTCGTAGATGCTCATTTATGCAACACAGATATGGTGGATTTAAAATCATTAGAAAGGTCAAGAGTGAATATGACACCATTCCTATTTGTCAGAACATATGTTCAAAAAATAAATATGGCTCTAACTAGTTCACAATTTTTTTACGATACTAAAACGTTCAGAAGAGCTCTTGTTTGCACAAAGTTGGGAAGATATATCCACCAAATCAAATTGGTGTTTGGGCAATGGTTGCTATGATAATGAGTTGTCATGTTATATATTTTATTTTATTTGTAAAACATTGCTATATGTATTCGAAGTATCTATGTGCTAATTAACATATCGAGATACATTTTAGTATAGTGTTCATGTGTTTATATAATGGCATGTTTTATCTATTTCTTAGAATATTATTTTATAAAGTCTTTTCCTCCAAGGGAGACCAAATATTTTTTTATTGGTTCATTATATTTTGAGGTCAACAAATATGGGACAAGTTAGGAACACAAAATACATTAAATACAAAATTTTATTAATAACCAAACAGTTGCAGATTTTACTATTCTTATGAAGGAAAATTTCCTGTGTGACAAAAGGTTCTTGACCATCATTAGTGACCATCAATTTTATTTGATTAATTAGTTCAAACTCTCATGTTAGCTGACAACAAAAGGTATTGGACTACTAACAATTTATTATGTCATTGCATTGTCCAGCTGATGCATATAGTAAACTTTTAGTGTGTGTAAAGAAATAAGCCAGGTTGGTTAGAAATGATTCACCTATTCAACTCTTTTATTTTGATGTAATTGAACTTGTCTTTAAATATATGTTGTTTCTATCGATAGTTTGTTCTCTATATTATATTTAATGTTATTTTTACGTATGTAAGAACACTAACAATGTAAATATGATCATGTTTCTCATGGTGCAAATTTCTCATAAATTTATACTCCCTCTGTTCCAAGATAAGTGTTGTGGTTTTAGTTCAAATTTGAACTAAAACCACAACACTTATTTTGGAACGGGGGAGTAATATTTATCATTACAAATACTCTGGTATTATTTAGTTTAGTGTTATACAAAATACTTATGTCACAATGGATTTATCATATACCTTAGCAAACTAGAATCAACATGCTAATCTACACATTTATTTTTTCCCCTTTAGTGTACAACAACGTATTTGTGTGTGCCTTTTACATAGTATGCTTAAATATTTATAGAACTTGGCAATTATTTAGTGTATGAATATAGGTAAAATATGTGGGTACATATTTCAGAGCACATTTGTCAAATCCATTTAACTAAATAGATAGTTCTAGAATGTATGCAATGCCATCTAGTTGTCTGTCTTATAATCCCCTATTTGGATCTCGTTTGTTTGAGTGGCTTGTTTCTTGGACATATTTTTCACTTTCTTATTGGGGGTAAGGAGTTAACCATTGACACTTTTGGTCCATTTGTATCAACATCAAATAGTTTACAGTATGCATGAGTAATTAGAATGCAAAGTTTGCAAATTGCAATGACGTTCAATCGATTCGTACATTGATTCAGTCTGCAAAAACTAGTATGGCCTATCTAAATTGTATACCCATTTTAAAAATACTACTGATTTGACGTCTCTCCAACTCACTTGAAACCAACCCATCTTAATGATATTATTGTAGCAAGAATAGAGCAAGCAACTGCAAAGTGCAATAATATTACAATATATAACTCTGCTACTCCCATAAGAGTTGTTGGGTTTCCCTAAAGAGGAAAGGTGATGTACCATAGAAGAAAAAGTATTTCCCTCAGTTAAGGCCAAGGTTAATCGAACCACTAGGAGTCAACAAGTTAACAAGATAATCAGCACCTGCACACAAACAAAATAAATACTTGCATGCTGATGACCCACAAGTATATGGGATCAATTGTAGCCTTTTCGATAAGTAAGAGTGTCGAACCCAACGAGGAGCAGAAGGAAATGACAAGTGGTTTTCAACAAGGTAATGTTTGCAAGTGCTGAAATTGTAAGTAACAGAGTAGTTTGATAGCAAGATAATTTGTAACGAGCAAGTAACGGTAGTAGTAACAAAAGTGTCGCAAGGTAGCCCAATCCTTTTGAGGCAAAGGACAGGCCAAAACGGCCTCTTATGATAACCAAAGTGTTCTTGAGGGTACACGGGAATTTCATCTAGGCACTTTCACCATGTTGGTTTGATTCGTGTTCGCTACGTTGATAATTTGGTATGTGGGTGAATTGGTGCTTAGGTGATGTTCTTACTTGAACAAACCTCCTACTTATGATTAACCCCGTCGCAAGCATCTACAACTATGAGAAATTTATTAAGAATAAATTCTAACCACATCATTAAACTTTTGGATACAATCGGTCCCTTACGAAATAGCGCATAAACTAGGTTTTTTTTAGAGAAAAGGCATACGCCCGACTTTATAAATAAAGCCAACAGGCAGAGTCACGGCATGACCATCCAGACGTCACAGAAGAGAGTAGCAGTTAAGAAGTACGATTACATGGCAACCAAGCCAGTCAAGGCACGCAGGCCAGCCTTGAAACCAAAAGAGCAGTAAACTAAGTCATCGCCCTAGAACGCCGCAGCAGGGAAGAAGCCGTAGATCTCATCTTAGATAGCATGCCGTCGAACGCCTCAAGGTCCACTTCCTTAGTCAATAATCTCCACTGCTACAAAAATACATTGGCTTTAAATAAGCAACTTACAGGGTTACCCGGAAAGATGTGTTCAATAGTAAACTTGTTCCTAGTAATCCACAGCGACCAACAGATCATTGCCCAACCAACCCAGAATACCCTCTTAGACCAAACAGATAAAGAATTAAGGCACCGCCGCAAGTCCTCGAAGGAGGACGGGTTCCAGTTAACATGAAGCCAATGTCTAATACAACTCCAAAGAAATTTGGCCAGCGAGCAATGAAAGAAAATGTGCTCAGTGTTTTCAACAACCCCACATAAAGCGCATCTATCAGAGCCCGGACCGTTCCTCTTCTTGATTTGATCAGCCACAGGTAATTTACGACGGAAAGCTTGCCATGTGAAAATTTTGATCTTAGGAGGAATGCGGGCCAACCAGATATCCTTGAATTTCACTGTATGGGCGCCAGAAATAAGTTTGGCGTACGCAGACTGACTGAAAAGCAACCAGAGGAGGAGTGTGGCAAAACTACCGAGTCATCTTCCTCCGAGAGCAAGGGGAAGCAGGCAGTAAGACATTGCCAATCATCCAACTCCGCAGGAGAAAGGGATCGCCGGAAGTTAAGGTCCCAATTGTTAACCGAGAGCTCAAAGATAGAGATCTCTGGAGCAGAGCAATAAGAAAACAAGGTCGGGAAGGACACCGTGAGGGTGGTATCACCTTCCCACCAATCTAACCAAAAGCAAGTGGACTTGCCATTCCTAACTACAAACTTAACGAGGGACTGAAAGATCGGGCAGACTTTAACAAGCTGACGCCAAAACTGAGAACCACCCGAGGATGAGGCAAGCATGGGGCTCGAGGTAGGGAAATATCTAGCTTTGAGAAAAGATAGCTAGAGGGGGCGCTCCTCAAGTGACATAATTTTCCACCACCACTTTATCATGAGGCACTTGTTCATGACCACCGTATTAATGATACCTAAGCCCCCCATGTTCTTAGGCCTACAAATGAGATCCCATTTTACCATCCTATATTTGCGTTTGTTGTCGGAAGAGTTCCAGTAAAAGGCACCCCTGTGCTTGTCGAACCCAGCATGAATCCCTCCAGACAGGAGATAAAAGCCCATTAGAAACATTGGGAGGGAGGATAGGCAGGCATTAGTGAGGGCAACCTTGCCCGCCTGAGAATTATAGCGGCCTCTCCACGGTAAAAGCATGTTCCCTACTTTGTTCACTATCAGAGCGAAGTTTTAGCCAAGAGATTAAGAGGGGAGATAGGGAGGCCCAGGTATTTGAAAGGGAACGAGCCAAGAGAACAATTCAGAAGATGCTCCACTCTCTGAGCTTCAAAATTAGAGACCCCAGTCACAATAACTCCGCTCTTCGAAAAGTTGTTTTTAATGCCAGATAACGCTTCAAAGCACAGGAGGAGGAATTTCTGGTGTGTGAGGCTAGCCTCATCAAGTTCAACCATAATAATGGTGTCGTCCGTTTATTGAAGATGAGTGATGCCATTGGGAATCAAGTGGGAGCTAACAGGCAAAATGTGACCATCCAGAGCTGCCCGAGAAAGGATGTGAGATAGAGCATCCACAATGAAGTTAAAGAGCATAGGGGAAGCCGGGTCTCCTTGTCTAAGGCCCCTGCCATTGGCAAAGAAATTGCTTATCTGGCCATTGACCCACATAGCCGTATGGCCTCCCGATACCAGCTGCATCAAATGATGAACCACCGCACCCTCGAAGCCTTTAGCAAGAAGAACTTGGCGAAGGAAGTTCCAGCTCACAGAATCGTAAGCCTTCTCAAAGTCCAGTTTAAGAACCACTGCCTTAGTCCCCTTGGAACGCAAGTCATGGACAATCTCATGTAAGCAAAGGACACCATCTAGAATGAATCTACCTTTTATAAAAGCAGATTGGAAAGGACTGATGACACGATGGGCAATCAGAGAGAGCCTGGTAGCCAGTCCCTTGGACGGGAGCTTCGCAAAATTATTGATAAGGGCGATGGGCCTGAATTGGGAAATCAGATCAGCCCCTTTGATTTTAGGAATGAGAGTGAGCACCGCGTAGTTCAGTCTAGAGATGTCAACCGTGCCCAGCCAAAAGCCTTGGATAATCGCCATAATGAGGCCCTTTAGCTGCGGCCAGAATTGCCAAAAGAAAGGGATGGAGAAGCCATCAGGCCCAGATGCCGCGTTAGAGTTGGCAGATCGGATCGCTTCAAAAATCTCCTCTTCAGAAGGAGGGATCATCAATCCCTTGTTCTCATTGTTCGAAATCTGTTCGAGGGGGACCAGAAGGAGGAAGCCAACCTAAAACCCACCTCAGGTTTTGCGGAGAGGAGAGTGGGGAAGAAGTGGACCACGTGTTGCATAATTGCAGGTTGATCAGAGACTCTAACACCATCAATAAGGAGGCTATCAATCAAGCGGTGTCGACGCCTACCATTCGCGATAGCAAAGAAGTAGGACATGGGTGAGTCGCCCTTTAAAGTCAAGTTAATAGTGCCTCTTTGCTTCCAATATATTTCCTCCTGACAATGAGTATCCAATAGGGTCTCTTCAAGGCTGTACTGGATCTGCCACTCGGCGGGGGAGAGGCCAGTGCCGTCCGCACAAGTATCAAGCTCACCGATTTGAGCAACCAGCCTAGCTTTGTCACGCCTTGACTCAACAAAGTGATTTTTAGACCACCCACGGAGAAATTTACGGAGAAAGTAGGAGCACTGATGCCAGTCGTCCATCGGACCAAAGAAGCGACGGTGAGAATACAGGAATGTCGAAATCTTTTGCGCCATCAAATTAGCAAAACCCTCCACTAGGAGCCAGGAGGCATCAAACTGAACAATGGTTACCATTAGAATAAGAGGAGAATGGCCCCCCTCGTAAGGACCAGAAGGAGACACCACATGATTACCATTAGAATAAGAGGAGAATGGTCCGAACCAACTATGGCCAGGGCTCTAAGAATGGAACAAGGAAACATCGAGCCCCATCTAGAACAAAATAAAACCCGATCGAGGACAGATCGAATGGGAGAGGTTTGGTGATTCATCCATGTGAGATGGGCCCCAACCCTAGGGATTTCGTAGATCGCCGTGTCTCTGATGAAAGCTTTAAACATGTCGGCCAGCAGCCACGAGAAGTTGGAGGAACTCTTATCTGAAGGGTAGCGCATCAGGTTAAAGTCTCCCCCAATAAGTAACGGAAGTTGACAGGCATCTAATTTATTACGAAGTTCGTCCAGGAAGATATAATACAAAGAGTGGTCAGGCGGACCATAAACCACCATGATTTCTAGTAAAGGGTTAAGGGAATGGTGAGACACAACCGTGCTAGCCCAAAAAATCCCATGGTCAAAAGCGACAAAATCGAACATGTCTTTCTTTGTGCCAAGGAGAATGCCCCCCGAATGTCCAACAGAAGCCACAAAATTCTAATCAAATCTATCGATCCCAGATATGGCAGAGAGCTCATTTGGGGAGAAAGAAGGTTTGAGAGTCTCAACTAGACAAATAATATCAATATTTTTAGAACGAACCATATCTTTTAGCTGGTCTCTGCGCCCCCTAGCACCAAAACTCCTAATATTCCAGAATAAAGCCTTCATCTAAAAGATAGGTTTTTAAGGCGAAGGCTCGACCTGCTAGGAGCCATGCAGGATTTAGCACGTTTACCAGCCCCACACTTAGACACAGCCGAGGGAACCTGACCCCTATCAGTTCCCTCCCCATCCCCACCGGCCACAACCAGTGGGGTAGAAGAACCCAACCCAGCCTCCTTGGCTTTAGCAATGCTAGCCTAAGCTATTTCGTTTGCCCTAATTATGCCAAGCAAGGAAGAAGGAGAACCCAAACTAGCATCAAAAGAAATACCAACATCTTCTAAGATACGAAGCAAATGATCATTGGATTGAGACTGAAGCACTAACCAAACCGGAGAATGAACAGAGGGGTTCGAAGGAGAGGGGCATGGACACGCACCTGAAGGAGGAAGATCCCAAGCCGCCGCATGCCGAGCGGCCCGATCAGCAACCCGCTCACCACTGTTGGAGACACGACCATTCTTGCAAGCCGTGGACGCCGGCGAGCGCAACATCGCAGGGCGGGCACAACAGGGAGATGCCGCAGCAGAAGAAGGGCCCGAGGCCATACCCAGATCAGCATCCAGCCTCCGGCATAGACCAGCCGCAGACTGTCTTGAATCACCTGATGCCTTGCTTTTGGCAGAATACTTCTTCACTGACGACTTCTTCTTCTTTTTGGAGGCCAAGGGACCGGCCGGGGGCAAATCCTCGATGCCCGAAAGGGAAGGAGAGGCAGGGCAGGCCGGGAGGTTAAAGCACACCACCGAGAAAGGAGTTCCCTTCGTCCCTCCAGAAGCCGAGGCCCCTCCAACAGAGTCTGGCAGCGAGTCTTTGCCCCCCCACCAGCCGGAGCATTCTCCTTCAACATATCCTGATCCTTTGGAGAGAGCCCATCCCACTCTGACTGGGTAAAGCGATGGTCATTGCCGTGCAAAGAATATGCAGGTAAGTCGTCATCGTCCTTGCTCTTGTCATCATTGCCGGAAGCAGGAGGCGCGCGAGGGGGGGGGGGGGGGGGGAAGGCGGAGGTGACACCGGGCCCGAGTCACCCTCCACCCGGACTCTGAGCCGGAAGCCTCCAGCCGAAGGGAAGATGTCGATAGAGCCACGGATACACAGAGGATCAACACACCACACCCACAGACGGACCGACCCGAGGATAGCCAGCGATTCTTGATCAACCTCAATAGGCTTGCCGATAAGCACCCCGAAAGCCATCAGAAAAGTCGTGGAACGCAGAGCAGGAGGGACGTCATCAACAAGAACCCGTACATCAGACAGGGAGGAGATAGCTTTAGAGCCATTGGACGCAGCCTTGACCGACACTACCAATTGGTTAAGAGGGAGAGTAAAGCTAGTGCAGGAGGAAATCATACGGAGGCTCTCCTTGGATGGGAAAGTCGCAGCGAAATCAAAATCCGAAAGCTGCCGGATTTGCCAGTCCCACCGCCCCCTCATCCCACAGCCGAAGCTCATCAAGAAGGATCTGAGGGGTAATGCATTTGGACTGGACAAATATAATGCCAGAGTTGGAGAGTGCAGGGATAGGAGCAACAGCAGGAACTGATGACCCACAAGTGTAGGGGATCAATCGTAGTCCTTTCGATAAGTAAGAGTGTCGAACCCAACGAGGAGCAGAAGGAAATGATAAGCGGTTTTCGGTAAGGTTTTCTCTGCAAGCACTGAAATTATAGGTGATAGATAGTTTTGTGATAAGATAAATAGTAACGAGTAACAAGTAAATAAAGTAAATAAAGTGCAGCAAGATGTCCCAATCCTTTATGTAGCAAAGGATAAGCCTGGACAATTTCTAATAATGAGAAAGGAGCTCCCGAGGACACATGGGAATTATCGTCAAGCTAGTTTTCATCACGTTCATATGATTCGTGTTCGGTACTTTGATAATCTGGTATGTGGGTGGACCGGTGCTTGGGTACTGCCCTTACTTGGACAAGCATCCCACTTATGAATAACCCCTATTGCAAGCATCCGCAACTACAAAAGAAGTATTAAGGTAAACCTAACCACAACATTAAGCATATGGATCCAAATCAGCCCCAAACGAAGCAACACATAAACTAGGGTTTAAGCTTCTGTCACTCTAGCAACCCGTCATCTACTTATTACTCCCCTATGCCTTCCTCTAGGACCAAATAATGGTGAAGTGTCATGTAGTCGACGTTCACATAACACCACTAGAGGAAAAGACAACATACATCTCATCAAAATATCGAACGAATACCAAATTCACATGACTACTAATAGCAAGACTCCACCCATGTCCTCAGGAACAAACGTAACTACTCACAAAGCATATTCATGTTCATAATCAGAGGGGTAATAATATGCATAAAAGATCTGAACATATGATCTTCCACCAAGTAAACCAATTAGCATCAACTACAAGGAGTAATCAACACTACTAGCAACCCACAGGTACCAATTTGTGGTTTTGATACAAGATTGGATACAAGAGATGAACTAGGGTTTTGAGAGGAGATGGTGCTGGTGAAGATGTTGATGGAGATTGACCACCTCCCGATGAGAGGATCGTTGGTGATGACGTTGGTGATGATTTCCCCCTCCCGGAGGGAAGTGTCCCCGGCAGAACAGCTCCGCCAGAGCCCTAGATTGGTTCCGCCAAGGTTCTGCCTCGTGGCGGCGGAGTTTCGTCCCGTAAGCTTTCCCAGGATTTTTTCTAGGGTAAAAGCTCTAATATAGCAGAAGATGGACACCGGGGGCCCACCAGGGGGTCCAGGAGACAGGGGCGCGCCCGTAGGGGGGTGCCCCCCCACTCTCCTGGATGAGGTGTGGGCCCCCTGGTGTATTTCTTTCGCCAAAAAATTCTTATTAATTCTAAAAAGATGTTTCATGGAGTTTCATGACTTTTGGAGCTGTGCAGAATAGGTTTCCAATGTTTTCTCCTTTTCCAGCCAGAATTCCAGCTGTCGGCATTCCCCCTCTTCATGATAAACCTTGTAAAATAAGAGAGAATAGCCATAAGTATTCAGATATAATGTGTAATAACATCCCATAATGCAATAAATGTTGATATAAAAGCATGATGCAAAATGGACGTATCAACTCCCCCAAGCTTAGACCTCGCTTGTCCTCAAGCGGAAGCCGAAATCGAAAAATATGTCCACATGTTTAGAGATAGAGGTGTCGATAAAAATAAAATACGGACATGTGGGCATCATGATCATTCTTATAACAACAACATATATAGATTTTATCATATGATTTCTTATGCTTAAGTAACAATCAATTCACAATGTCAAGTATGGTTCAAAAACTTCATTGGGAACTAACAAACTATAATCTCAGTCATTGAAGCAATTGCAATTTATCATAACATCAGAAAGAGTCAACAATAGAGCTTTTCAGCAAGCTCACATACTCAACTATCTTGTAGTCACCTATAATTGCTAACACTCATGCAATACTTGTGGTTATGGAATTTCAGCCAGACACTGAGAAAGACAGGGGCTTATTGTGTTGCCTCCCAACATATTCACCTTTAGGTGATGTCTACAATAATAGCCCATGCTAACTTACATCCAATTGGATATATGTATCATGATCTTTCAAACACGAGGAGCTTGCCAAAGGATAAAATGAAAAAGGGAAAAGTGTGGATCACCTTGACTCAAGCAAAAAGTAAAATATAAAGTAAAAGATAGGCCCTTCTCAGAGGGAAGCAGAGGTTGTCATGTGCGTTTAGGGTTGATGCACAAAATCTTAATGCAAAAGAACGTCACTTTATATTGCCCCTTGTGTGTGGACCTCTATTATGCAGTCCGTCGCTTTTATTACTTCCACAACAAGATCCTACAAAGCTTATTTTCTCTGCACTAATAAGTCATACATATTTAGATAGAATTTTTTATTGCTTGCAACATAACAACTTACTTGAAGGATCTTACTCAATCCATAGGTAGGTATGGTGGACTCTCATGGCAAAACTGGGTTTAAGGATATTTGGAAGCATAAGTAGTATCTCTACTTGGTGCAAGGAATTTGGCTAGCATGAGGGGGAAAGGCAAGCTCAACATGTTTGGAAGGTCAATGACAATATACTTTAACTGAGATGTCGGAAAACCTAAACCATTACGTTGTCTTCCTTGTCCAACGTCAACTCTTTTAGCATGTCATACTTAATGAGTGCTCCCAATTATAAAAGGTGTCCAAGATAATATATTTATATGTGAACTGTTGGAAATATGCCCTAGAGGCAATAATAAAATGGTTATTATTATATTTCCTTGTTCACGATAATTGTCTATTGTTCATTCTATAATTGTATTAACTGGAAACCGTAATACATGTGTGAATACATAGACCACAACATGTCCCTAGTGAGCCTCTAGTTGACTAGCTTGTTGATCAATAGATGGTTATGGTTTCCGGACCATGGACATTGGATGTCATTGATAATGGGATCACATCATTAGGAGAATGATGTGATGGACAAGACCGAATCCTAAGCATAGCACAAGATCGTGTAGTTCGTTTGCTAAAGCTTTTCTAATGTCAAGTATCATTTCCTTAGACCATGAGATTGTGCAACTCCCGGATACTGTAGGAATGCTTTGGGTGTACCAAACGTCACAACGTAACTGGGTGGCTATAAAGGTGCACTACAGGTATCTTTGAAAGTGTCTGTTGGGTTGGCACGAATCGAGACTGGGATTTGTCACTCCGTATGACGGAGAGGTATCTCTGGGCCCACTCGGTAATGCATCATCATAATGAGCTCAATGTGACTAAGTAGTTAGTCACGGGATCATGCATTATGGAACGAGTAAAGTGACTTGCTGGTAACGAGATTGAACGAGGTATTGGGATACCGACGATCGAATCTCGGGCAAGTAACGTACCGATTGACAAAGGGAATTGCATACAGGATTGCTTGAATCCCCGACATCGTGGTTCATCCGATGAGATCATCATGGAACATGTGGGAGCCAACATGGGTATCCAGATCCCGCTGTTGGTTATTGGCTGGAGAGATGTCTCGGTCATGTCTGCATGATTCCCGAACCCGTAGGGTCTACACACTTAAGGTTCGGTGACACTAGAGTTGTTATAGGAAATAGTATGTGCTTACTGAAGGTAGTTGGGAGTCCCGGATGTGATCCCGGATGTCACGAGGAGTTCCGGAATGGTCCGGCGGTGAAGATCGATATATTGGATGAAGGGTATTGGAGTCCGAAAGTGTTCCGGGGGTACCAGGCTATGGCCAGCATGACCGAAAGGTGTTTCGGGAGCCCCGACAAGTGTTGGAGGGCCTCATGGGCCAAAGGGGAAGGGGCAAACGAGCCCACTAAGGGGTGGTGCTCCCCCCACACCCTTTCCCACGTTATTTGGGGAGGTGGGGCGCCTCTACCTGGCTTAGGAGGCAATCCTCCACCTGCTTGGCTTGAGGGGCAAGTCTCCCTAGGATTTTCCCTAGGGAGATCCAATCTGCTTGGCCGCCGCCCCTAGGGGAAACCCTAGGGCGCCTCCCCCTCTCCCCTTGCCCCAATATATAGTGGAGGGGTGGGAGGGCAGTTGCACCTCTTCCCTGGCGTAGCCCTCTCCCTCCTCCAACACCTCCTCCTCCTCCGTAGTGCTTGGCGAAGCCCTGCTGGAGAACCACGAGCTCCACCACCACTACGCCGTCGTGTTGTCGGAGTTCTCCCTCAACTTCTCCTCTCCCCTTGTTGGATCAAGAAGGAGGAGACGTCCCCGGGCTGTACGTGTGTTGAACACGGAGGCGCCGTCTCTTCGGCGCTAGATCGGATCTTCCGCGATTTGAATCGCCGCGAGTACGACTCCATCAACCGTGTTCTTGTAACGCTTCCGCTTAGCGATCTTCAAGGGTATGAAGATGCTCATCCTCTCTCTCTCTTGTTGCTAGAATCTCCATAGATTGATCTTGGTGATGCGTAGAAAATTTTGAATTTCTGCTACGTTCCCCAACAGTGGCATCATGAGCTAGGTCTATGCGTAGTTTCTATGCACGAGTAGAACACAAGTTGTTGTGGGCGTCGATTTTATCAATTTACTTGCCACTACTAGTCTTATCTTGATTCGGCGGCATCGTGGGATGAAGCGGCCCAGACCGACCTTACACGTACGCTTACGTGAGACAGGTTCCACCGACTGACATGCACTAGTTGCATAAGGTGGCTAGCGGGTGTCTATCTCTCCCAGTTTACTCGGATCGGATTCGATGAAAAGGGTCCTTATGAAGGGTAAATAGCAATTGCAATATCACGCTGTGGTTTTGGCGTAGGTAAGAAACATTCTTGCTAGAAACCTATAGCAGCCACGTAAAAACTTGCTACAACAATTAGAGGACGTCTAACTTGTTTTTGCAGCATATGCCGTGTGATGTGATATGGCCAAAGGATGTGATGAATGAAATATATGTGATGTATGAGATTGATCATGTTCTTGTAATAGGAATCACGACTTGCATGTTGATGAGTATGACAACCGGCAGGAGCCATAGGAGTTGTCTTAATTTATTGTATGACCTACGTGTCATTGAATAACGCCATGTAATTACTTTACTTTATTGCTAAACCGTTAGCCATAGTAGTAGAAGTAATAGTTGGAGAGACAACTTCATGAAGACACGATGATGGAGATCATGATGATGAAGATCATGGTGTCATGTCGGTCACGATGATGATCATGGCGCCCCGAAGATGGAGATCTAAAGTAGCAAAATGATATTGGCCATATCATGTCACTATTTGATTGCATGAGATGTTTATCATGTTATTGCATCTTACTTGCTTAGAACGACGGTAGCATAAATAAGATGATCCCTTATTAAAATTTCAAAAAAGTGTTCCCCCTAACTGTGCACCGTTGCGAAAGTTCGTTGTTTCGAAGCACCACGTGATGATCGGGTGTGATAAATTCTAACATTCACATACAACGGGTGTAAGCCAGATTTACACACGCAAAACACTTAGGTTGACTTGACAAGCCTAGCATGTACAGACATGGCCTCGGAACACAAGAGACCGAAAGGTCGAAAATGAGTCATATAGTGGATACGATCAACATGAAGATGTTCACCGATGATGACTAGTCTGTCTCACATGATGATTGGACAAGGCCTAGGTGACTCGGATCATGTATCACTTAGATGACTAGAGGGATGTCTATCTAAGTGGGAGTTCATTAAATAATTTGATTAGATGAACTTAATTATCATGAACATAGTCAAAAGGTCTTTGCAAATTATGTCGTAGCTTACGCTTTAGTTCTACTATTTAAGATATGATCCTAGAGAAAATTTAGTTGAAAGTTGACAGTAGCAATTATGTGGACTGGGTCCGTATACTAAGGATTGTCCTCATTGCTGCACAGAAGGATTATGTCCTTAATGCACCGCTTGATATGCCGAACCTCGAGCGTTGTCTGTGTATGTTGCGAACATCTGACATACACGTTTTGATGACTACATGATAGTTCAGTGCGTAATGTTAAACGGTTTAGAATTGAGGCACCAAAGACATTTTTAAAACGTTGTGGAACATATGAGATGTTCCAAGAGCTGAAATTGGGATTTCAGGCTCGTGCCCACGTCAATAGGTGTGAGACCTCCGACCAGTTTCTTAGCCTGCAAACTATGGGAGAAGAGCTCAATTGTTGAGCATGTGCTCAGATTGTCTGAGTACTACAATCGCTTGAATTGAGTGGGATTTAATCTTCCAGATAAGATAGTGATGGTTCTCCAAAGTCACTGCCACCAAGCTACTAGAGCTTCGTGATGAACTATAACATATCAGCGATAGATATGATGATCCTTGAGCTATTTGCGATGTTTGACACCGCGAAAGTAGAAATCAAGAAGGAGCATCAATTGTTGATGGTTAGTGAAACCACTAGTTTCAAGAAGGGCAAGGGAAAGAAGGGATACTTCATGAAACGGCAAATCAGTTGCTGCTCTAGTGAAGAAACCCAAGGTTGAACCCAAACCCGAGACTAAGTGCTTCTGTAATGAGGGGAACGGTCACTGAAGCAGAACTACCCTAGATACTTGGTAGATGAGAAGGCTGGCAAGGTCGACAGAAGTATATTGGATATACATTATATTAATGTGTACTTTACTAGTACTCCTAGTAGCACCAGGGTATTAGATACCGGTTCGGTTGCTAAGTGTTAGTAACTCGAAATAAAAGCTGCAGAATAAACGGAGACTAGCTAAAGGTGAGATGACGATATGTGTTGGAAGTATTTCCAAGCTTGATGTGATCAAGTATTTCGAACCTAAATAATTGTTATTTGGTGTTTGCGTTGAGCATAGACATGATTGGATTATGTCTATCACAATACGGCTATTCATTTAAGGAGAATAATAGTTACTCTGTTTATTTGAATAATACCTTCAGTGGTCTTGCACCTGAAATGAATGGTTTATTGAATCTCGATCATAGTGATACACATGTTCATGCCAAAATATATAAGATAGTAATGATAGTACCACATACTTGTGGCACTGCCATTTGAGTCATATTGATATAAAACGCATGAAGAAGCTCCATGTGATGGATCTTTGGACTCACTCATTTTTGAAAAGATTGAGACATGCGAACCATGTCTATTGGTATATATGCATGAAGAAACTCCACACAGATGGATCGTTTGGACTCACTTGATTTTGAATCACTTGAGACATGCAAATCATACCACATGGGCAAGATGACTAAAAGGCCTCGTTTTCAGTGAGATGGAACAAGAAAGCAATTTGTTGGAAGTAATACATTTTGATGTGTGCAGTCCAATGAGTGTTGAGGCACGCAGTGGATATCATTACACTACAAAAAAATACACTTCCGTGATGATACGTGTTTGTCATAGTAGGTCGCGTTTTTTGTCATGCATGTACATCCATGACGATTTTATGACACAATCAAGATAGTCATACCTGTGCTGTCGTAGAAGTGTTCCATGACATTACCAAAATTATCATCACGGAAGTGTCCACTTCCATGACGATAAATCGCGTGTCATAGAAGTGCTTTCGTCAAGGGTGACCGACACGTGGCATCCACCATAACGGAACGTTGTTAAGCTATTGGGTCGAGTTTTGAATCTGATAACCCGTTAACAGCCCCGACCAATGGGGATTTTCCATGTGTAAAATCATCATTGGCTAGAGGAAACACGTGTCAGCTCATCGTTGGGACAAATGTCATCCACTCATTGGACGAAAGGCGCCTATGATACGTCGACATGTGGCACGGGCCAACAGAGGCCCATTCCTTAGAAAAGGCCCGCCCAGTAAAAATTAGCAGGCCAACCCATATAAGGCCTACTTGTGTCAGGTCCATTTAAGCCCGCGACCCATAAGAGATGTGCCAATTCGGCCCGTCAACGGCCCGTTAAAGATTTGACATCATTGCAGCCCATCGTCAGTTCGAGCCCGTTAACAGCCTGCTATATATTTGGGCTCAATATCGGCCCGATGAGATTTCAGCCTGTTAACGACCCATTTAATGGATGGGCCAATTTTCAGGATGTACATCTTTCGGCCTTTTAGCGACCCATTTATATGTTGGGCTAATTTCCAGCCCGGTGTGTCTTTCAGCCTTTTGACGGCCCATAAATCTGATGGGCCATTTGTTGTCGAACCTGAGTTTCGGCCTTTTTTCTGGCCGGGTGTCACTTTGAGCCTGTTGACGGCCCATAAATCAGTTGGGCCATTTGTAGTCGGACCTGAGTTTTGGCCTTTTAGCGACCCATTTAAGTGTTGGGCCAATTCCCGGCCCTGTGTGCCTTTCGGCCTGTTAACGGACCATAAATGAGTTGGGCCATTTGCAGTCGGACCTTAGTTTTGGCCTTTTAATGGCCCATGCCCTTCATGGTCCAATACCAGCCCGGTTTCCTTTCGGCCTGCTAAAGGCCCACAGCACAGTTGGGCCATTTACAATACGACCTGACTTTCGGCCTCTTAGTGGCCCATGGTCTTCATGGTCCAGTACAAGCCCGTTGTCTCTTTCGGCCTGCTAAAGGCCTACAGTATAGTTGGGCCATATGTAGCCCAAACTTAGTAACGGCCTGTTAACGGCCCGTGAAATAAATTGGGGCCACCTGTTGCCCACTTCGATGTCGGCCTGTTAACGACCCGGGAGGTAAGAGGGCCGACCATTAACTTTCGGCCTAGTAACGGCCCATTAACTTAATGGGCCCACTAAAGTTCGTACATGTCTTTAGGCCAAATTAGATAATTTGATCCCATTACGACGAGCAATTATGCACAGGACCAAAACCGATCAAGCAAAGGTACGGCATACAGGGAATAACGTTGCACATCCAGCATATATTACAGGAAATTACATCCACTGGGCAATCAAAGATTGTTGCCAATGCAAATAAATGAGCAGAACCTAACCATCTACAACGTCACAATCTGCAACCTCAGCACAGATCACGCCCATAAGCATGTGGGCAAGTTCTTTCTGCTTTGCTACACTGTCTCTGAAAACATTGATCAGTTGTTGTGTCGCATGACTCTGCACCTCGGATTCATCCACCATTTCCATCATTGCTTCAAACATTAATTGGTTCACAAACATACATTTATTCCGTTGCATTTGAGACAGAGGATACTAAACAGATTCAGATGGCGATTTCGGCAGGCTTTTATTATTGATAGTGGAGAGTGTCTCGACCACTGCATTATAACATAAATTAGGATGGGAGCCAAACAGATTAATCATGAGTTATTACCATATTACCTGGCCTAGATTTACTAGAAAGAAACAATGGGGTTGCCTTCCTGTTTTCAGAGTTTGTCTTCTTATCTTCAGCAGCCTGCACAAAATTAACACACTAGCATTGCTATCATTGGCCAAGTCAGATAATAGGAAAGCAACATTGACAGAACGAACGTTTGGGCAACTAGCCTACACCAAATTAACACAATATGGCACAACTATCATCAGCCAGGTAAGGTAGCACGAAAGCAACATTGACACAATGAATGAATGGGCAACCAGAGAAGCACTACAATTCAATAATGTGCGTGATATGAGATAGTACATTCGTGCAGCTCAGTATTCAAAACTACCAGGCAGTTTTCCTTACAAAAATCAACATTGGCGCCTTTAACATTTTGCTACAACTAATTTTAGATCAGATAAAGGTTAGATTCACACCGATTAACAAAATACATGTTGATGTAAAAATATAGTGATATACAACAGGTACTTACATCAGCATTGAAGCACAGAGAATTCCCGCAAGATATTTTCCTCGAATACGATCCCAATGGAGGAAGTCTTCTATCGTTTAACCTTATTTTCTAAAAGAGAGATGGGTAAGAAACATGTAGAAAATATGATCAGAATGCTATAAAATTTCATGATGCGAGGATACGCACACGCTTCTTAGAATGGAGTTGACATTCTTTTGCTGGACTGGAGCGGACTAGTTCTTTGGCCACTGGAATCTGCTTATTATCAGTGGGAGTTGGGTTTCTCTGTGCTGGAGCAGTATCTAGGAAAAATGGAGTTGGTTTATTATCTCCTAGCGTTTGGATCTTTTGCAAAGACCTGGTTTGTAACCCTTCAGATTCTAACATAGCCGTCTTCCCCTTTCATGCCTTATATAGAAGAATGGTGATTCAGTTATAAAACATGCTACAACAGAGATGGAATAGGTACTGAAGAATAGAAAGGCATGACATATTGACATGTATTCCCTCCATCCGGAAATAAATGGACGGGTCTATGCGTATTTCAATTCTAGATACATTCAGTTTTATCCATTTCTGCGACATTTAATCCGGACGGAGGGAGTATGATGTAAGAGCTAGGGATACGACAGGACAACACAGTAAAAAAACACTGAAAAACCCACTGCAAAACCAAAGTATTCAAACCCACTGATATGAGATAGTACACTCATGCAGCTCCGGATGCAAAACTACCAGGCAGTTTTCCTTACAAAAATCAACATTGTGGCCTTTAATCATACATTTTGCTACAACTAAATTTAGAACAGATAAAGGTTGGATTCACGCCGATTAACAAAATACATGCTGATGTAAAAATATAGTGATATACAACAGGTACTTACATCTACATTGGAGCACAGAGAATTCCTGCAAAATTTTTTCCTCATAAACGATACCATTGCAGAAATTCTTCTATCTGTTAAGCTTATTTTCTAAAAGAGAGATGGGTAAGAAACATATAGAAAATATGATCAGCATGCTATAAAATTTCATGATGCAAGGATACGCACACGCTTCTTAGAACTGAGTTGACATATTTTTGCTGGACTAGAGCGGACTAGTTCTTTGGCCACTGGAATCTGCTTATTATCAGTAGGAGTTGGGTTTCTCTGTACTGGAGCAGTATCTATAAAAACTGGAATTGGTTTATTATCTCCTGGTGTTTGGATCTTTTGCAAAGGCCTTATTTGTAACCCTTTATATTCTAACATAGTCGTCTTCCCCTTGCATGCCTTGTATAGAAGAATGGTGCTTTAATTATAAAACATGCGACAACAGAGAGATGGAATAGGTACTGAAGAATATAAAGGCATGACATATTGACATGTATTCCCTCCATCCGTAAAAAAATGGATGGGTCTAGGCATATTTCAATTCTAGATACATCCTTTTTTATCTATTTCGGCAACATGTAATCCGGACGAAGGGAGTATGGTGTAAGAGCTAGGGATACGACAGGATAACATAGCAAAAAAACACTAGTTGAATGTAAAACTATATGCTAGCGGAATACGTACAGAAATAACTAAGGCAACATACACGTGTATGATTGGGAAAATAAGATGGCATTGCAACGGAGCACTAAAACAGCACTTCAATGTAAAAAACATGGTATGGCAGACAAATGAAGTACATACTAATGAATAACAATGCATAAGATATTCAGAAGCATGATATCCAAATTAAGCAGATGGCATTGCGATAGAGTAGAATGACAGTACTTGAATTTGAAAACATGTTATCATGAATGGAATAGGTACTGAAAAACAGGAAGGCATGACATATTTACATGCATGATCAGCATGCTAAGCACATGGCATTGCAACAGAGTAGATACACTCCAGGACATTATATGCATGTTGTACCCATATCACAGGCCAAGTTAGAGCAAGGACCTTGTGGGGTGAAGAGGATTCATCATCTTTTGCAAGTCTTCTGGAGAACTGCCTTTACATGTTCCATCATATTGGGTATCATTGACATCAAGTTTATTGGCCTTTACATTGCTCCGTGAGGTTCTTGTGGATATATCAGTGTGTGCAATTATATCTGACATGCATGGAAGACAACTAGTAGTTAGATTTATGTAAATGAGTGCCTGTAGGAGACGACATAAATAGTAGGACTGGGGTTAACTAGCAGCAACAGGTCTCATAAACTAAAGGGAGAACACAGATGAAAGCTACAAAATATGTATCATTTGTACTCGAGATTAACTAGATGGCACACAAAAGTATTAAAGAACAACATAGGTAATACTAGAAGTGGTATAATACTATAATCACCAGCCTATGGGATAGCATTGGTTGATGGATGATAACTATGGAACAACGTTACCTAAAGAACAAGTATCTTAGCTGAACTATGGAACAGCGTGAACTCCTGAACAAGACCCGTAAGAGATCAGCATGAATATACAGTGAAATGTGATGATCTATTTTCCGTGCTTAGATGAATAACAAAGCCATAAATGTTGCACACAACTAAGATGAGGGTACAACCTATCTGGCTGCCATCCATAGGAGTGAGCATAATGTGCTGACTTGTCGATGGCCCTGCAATTGTTGTGGCTGTCCATGTCGGGCACGCGCATTCGATGCAGGGAACTGTTGAGTGGGGACTGTAGCTCCCTTCTTGTGTATGATTCCCTTGTTGGAGCAGTTGCGGTGAGTCGGAAGACGGTGTGTCTGAAGATGCAGATAATGCATAATGTTAAGAACGACATATATCTTTGATCTGAAGAAATACACTAAGAGATCAACAGCAAGGTACGAGAGTGGTCACACGTCTGTTGACTGAAGACTAAATTGGGGTCACACGATTTTATTTTATTTTGGTACTGTCCAATCTACGCCGGATGGCTTGATGGCCGTCTTGTGCCTCCCGACTGACACTGTTCGGAATCTTCCCCGAAGAGCTAGCGACCAACGGCAGAGCAGCCTGCCACCGCCGTCTGTGGCCCCGGCCAAAACCCCACTCCCCGCCCCACCGCACTGCCGTGGTTGCGCCGCCCCCGGGCCAATCCACAAAGACTCCCCGTCATCCAGATCCGGCAGTGGCAGTACCTTCAACCCACGCAACTCTAAAAGATGGCCATTTAAGCGCTGCTTCCGCGGCAAACTTGCGGCCCCCCACCCTTAAGTTAGACACCAGCCAACCGGCAGCCTAGGAGCTCCGCCGCCTCGAGGGGTGCTGCTTCCCATTGGGAATCGATTGGCCCAAAATAAAAATTCAGACTACTGACGCCTAAATAAAGTGATTTGAGATGAGGGTGCGATCTATCTGGCGGCATGGTGAAGTAGGCAGGTCCAGCTGCCAAGTCGGTGAGGCTGGCGCGGTTGCGGTGGCGACCAGTGGCAGGGAAAGAGCGATGTCGCGACGGTCGACGGCTAGGCGGAAGCAGCGCCAGGACTCTGGACCGATCCGAAGTTGGAGCCGCTCCGGCGCCGTGAACAACGGCGGGGGTGAGTCGGCTCCGGTACGGTTCTCACGGCCGTCGTCGGGGCAGCACCAGCAGCACGGAGTAAGAGGCACACGGCCCAGTGCACGACGATAATTGGACAGCGTCTCCGACATTAGGGAGGAGGGCGGCTGTGAAATTGGTGCGGTGGGGGGCGCCATGGAGGTGGGGCTGAGGTTTCGCGGCTCGGGAGGAGGGAGCTTCCCGGGGAGAAGGTGATTTGGCGCCCATGAGGTATGAATGGGGGCGGGCGGGGGGAGGGGGGGGGGAATTGGGAGGGGAGTGGAACCATGTCTTACGGACGCATTTGTCTGAAATGTGAGGGGGAGTTACAGTTCTACCCTTGCCTATAGGCTTCTCGGCTTTGGTCTGTGTACTGAGGGTCGGGGATAGTAGAGTAACTTTGCTTCTCCCCAAATAGTGGGTGGGAGCGATTTCGGGCGAGGAGGGCGTGTTTTGAACTATAGTGGGCGCGAGCGATTTCGGACGAGGAGAGCGTTTTTGAAATAGTGGGCGCGAGCTATTTTGGGCGAGGAGAGCCTGTTTTGCCGACCATGGTTTATGAATTATTCGGCACATGTCATTTTGGCCGAGGAGAAGGCGCACTTGGATGAAGTTACGAACCTGCCCTCGATGTACAACGGGCGAATTGATGCGTGTCCCACATAGGACGGTAATTTCGCGTCTCCCATTTATTTGCTCGGGCGAATTCCATCGAGCAGAGAGGATGTTTAACGGTTCGTTCAAATTTTGGGAGAACGAGCATCCACGTCTACCTTACCAAGTTGATTCGAATCAAATTTTGAAATATTAGCTTGCCACTTCTTTTTTAGATGGAGAGATGATGCTCGGGAGTAATGTGTTTTTACATGCTCGTTGCTAGCGATTTACTATATGACAAATAGTTGACCCACTCAAAAACGCGAATCAAACCCAAAATGAAATATCTCGATTCAATGAACTAGCTCGTTCAGTAGATCAAAATAGTGAACTAAATCCAAAATTGAACACCTCAATCGAGTAGCATGTTGTACAGTATTATAGTACTCCATGAACATGTTGAAAGTCAAATTAATGAACTTGTTTGATATATGCATATATCCGTTCATGTGTGGATTGCAGACAACATGTTCTCCAATTTAAATATTTGAATGCAAGTTTATATCGAAACATGGTTTATATCAGTCTTTGATGCATAAAACGCGACCTCCCCCTCTCCCGGACTCCTGTTCTCTCTCTCTCTCTCACTCTCTCTCTCTCGCCGACAATCTTCAATTCTATCTCACGCATCCAACACAAAAACCTTGTTGGTCCCTCTCCCTTTCTCTCCATCTCTCTCTCTCTATGTGTGTGTGTGTGGGGGGGGGGGGTCTTTCTAGTTCGCATTCATATATACACCATCTATAGGTCTCTCTCGCACACTATGTATGATACTCTAGCTAGTCCAAGCTAGATATCTTGGGTGCACTCATCGTACGCACACAAATTCCTTGGCTCTTTGCCCGTAACTCTCACATGCACCACTATGTCGTCTCGGAGCTCTTCCCCCCTCTCTCAAACTCTCCATCCACCTGGGTCACACATACATGTGCATATCTCACTCGCACTCGATAGGCCCATCTAAAACTCTATCTCTCTCCCTCGTTCTCTCTCCATCTCACACGCACACACACACAATCTCATGCCGTGCTAGCCAAGTATGATGGTCTCTCACTCAATTGTAGGCACACGCAGTCCCCCCTATATGTATATGACTAGCTAATCTTAGTCTCCATCACAAACATGTGCATGGTCTATCTCGATTTCTCTCGGGGCATCTTTCTATCACGCACGCACTCCCTCGATCTCCCATCCATATAGTCCCCTCACGATCTCGAGGGGATCTCTCTATCACAAACACACCCTCTCTCCCTCCCCATGCGTCCATGCCATCCATGTGTCCCTCTCGACCTTTTTTCCTTGTTGGCCAGACCTCTATTGGACATGTGCTACAGGGGTGTCTCTCTCTGTTGCAAACAATCACACACTAGCTATCTTCGTGTATGTCCTCGCCTCGCTTTAGCATCTCGGAGATGCATGCGTGATATGTTCGCCTAAGAAACGAAAAAACACACACTCTCTCTAATTTATTGTTTTTTATCACTTTCTCTTTCACATACATACTCTTTTTGCACACTTACTCATTCTCCTTCACACGCACTTGATCTGTCTCGACTGAGGCACTCTCCTCCGTCCATAGCATATAGATTTATTGAAAAGTCAAACATCACAAAGTTTGACCATGTACATGGAGAAAAACAATTACATCTAGTATGGCAAACATATACCATTAGATTCACCATGAGATGTAGTTTTGTATGATGTATCTTTGGTATTGTAGATATAAATAACATTTGCGTAAACCTGATCAAAGTTTCCAAAGTTTGACTTCTAAAAAATTTACATGCATTGCATTATCGAGCGGATGGAATATCTCTTTCCCCCTCTCAGCTATCTGGCGCACCACTCAGCCTTATCGGGGCTCCTCAATCTCTCTCAAACTTTATTGTCAGTTTGGTTCGTGACCTGACCCTCATGCCTTGATGGCCGGTACTGCCTGGTGTGGACGTGAGATGTAAAATATTTTTGCCTGGCCAGGCTTGTGTGGTGCTGAAGCGTTTGGTTCATGCCTGGGCCAGGCAAAGCATCAACGTCCCATCAATCAATCCATGCATCGATTATTTAATGCAAATATCCATCCATGTTGCTGTTAGCCTCGTGGCCGCACGACCAGGCACGGCCAGGCGTTCGAAATCGGTCGCTTGGCCCAGGCTACTTGCAGTGTCTGGAGTTCAGCCAGGCTAATTAAAGTGCAAGGGAACCCAGCCCAGGCGGGCTTTCTTTTTCATAGGGTAGCAACCAAACAAGCGTGCATAAAATCCAGCCACAACCCCAGGCCACGCAAAAGATGCTCACGACGCAAGCCAAACTGGCCTCATATCTCCATGGTTCCAATACTCTGCGCCCTTGTTCTCTCTCCATGTGACACGCACCCCCCTAAGTACCATAATCCCTCACTCCATCATAGGCTCTGTTTGGATCAATGGGTTAGAGTTAGTTTGGGTTAGTTTGGAGTCAACTAACCCAAAAAGATCCAAACAGGAGGGTTAGTTTAGGTTAGATGCATCTAACCCATCCAAAAAAACTAACCCATCCAAGAGGTGCTTATTTGGGTTAGTTCTTCTCGGGACCACTAATAAACACATTTTTCTCTCGCTCTCCCCGCAGCAGATCCCTCCCCACTTCATCGAAGCTTCTCGTCCTCTCCCTCCCTCCCTCTCGCACTACCCGTGAAGGTGCCTCGCGGTATCCGCGCTCCATCTAGCCCTGCCATCCAAACACCTCTTTACTTAGAGTTAGTTCAGGGTATGAATCTAACTCTAACCTCTAACTGAGTTAGAGTATCCAAACAGGGCCATAGGCGCAAGCACCCCCCCTCCTAAGTATGATTATCTCTTACTAGCCATCAGGAACACACGTATTGTCTCCTTCCAAACATACATCTATCTCGATATCTCTCGGGGCATCTTCTATCGCGCACACACCTTGTCACCTGATCTCCCACCCATGTAGTCCCATCACGATCTCCAGGGGGTCTCTCTATGACAAACATACACTCTCTCCTCCCCATGAATGCATTTTCTTCGTACGTCTCTCTCGACCTCTCTCCCTTGTTTATCAGACCCCTCTTGGCCACGTGCTAGGGGTCTTCCTCTCTCGGTTCCAAACAACCACACACTATCTCCTCACCTTGCCTCCGTTGTCGAAGATGCATGTGTGATAAGTTTGCATAAGACACGCATGCTTTTTCTCTACTTTTATTGTGTGTTGTCCATGTCTCTTTCACACACGCACACACACTTTTTTCACTCACTCACTCTCTCTCTCTCTCTCTCTCTCTCGCTCGCTCTCTAGGGACTCTGTCACGTCCATAAGCATATGGATGTTTTGAAAAGTCAAACCTCAGAAAAGTTTGACCAGGTATATGTGGAGAAAAATATTTACATCTGGAACGATCATTAGATTCATCACAACATGTACTTACTTCATACTATCATTTATCTTTGGTATTGTAGATATAAGTAATTTCTTTATAAACTTGGTCAAAGTTTCAAAAGTTTGACTTAAAAAAATGTTGTAACTACATTATCGAACGGAGGGAGTAGCTCTTTCTCTCTCTCTCTGCTATCTCTCACGGGCCTCCCCTCTCACTCGAACTCTCTATACCGACGGATTATACGCTCACTGTATCAGTGTATAGCTCCGTATATTGTTTAGTTGACCGGTCAACCAATCCACATGGTGCATTGTCAGCTTGTGTTCTGTATCTTGGTGTGCTGGCCCATGTGGCAGTGGGTGAAAATAAGTAAACTAGAGGCCCATCTGACACGCGGTGAAGTAAACAAAGTTGAAACCACTCGGGGTAGCACCCCGCACGCTAGTAAATTGAGGGTGCATTGAGGACAAACTTCTTGCGCGCGAAGGACACACTCGTGCACAATTCACCATTGCGCGGCGGCATGCACAGAAGGACGCACTCGCGCACACCCAGCACACAACACACACCAGCACACGTGTACACCGGCGTCGCCGCCGGTTGAGATGGATGGCAAGGCAGCCAACAAGCGGAGGCGGCTCGAGCCAAAAGCACATCCGGCGAGCCTGGACTTCATCAGCAGCCTCCCCGACGACATGCTGCTCGTCATCATCGGCCTCCTCCCCACCAAATCTGCCATGTGGACCGCCCTATTCTCCCGGCAGTGGCGCCCCCTCTGGCGCTGCGTCCCCTCAACCTCACCGTCGACAGCTGCCTCTGCGACGGGGATTGCAAACGCATGGCCGCAGTCTCCAAGATCCTTTCATCGCACCCTGGGCCAGCCAGACGCCTTGACATCCGCATGTTCAGTACCAACTGCAAGGTCCAACCCAAGTTTGACGAGTGGTTCTTATCCCCCGCCCTAGATCAGCTCGAGGAGCTTAGCTTTGAAGCTGGACGATGTCGCTCTCTGCCGCCGCCCGTGCTCCGCCTCACGCCAATGCCATGTCGCGCCAGCTTCAGCTCCTGCTATCTTCCCCAGATTAATGCCGCGCAAGCCCTTCTTCTCCCTCAACTCAAGCAGCTCGACCTCTTCGACGTTGTCATCTCAAAGAAGGCTATGGAGCACATGCTCCATAGCTGTACTGCGCTCGAGTACCTTCGTCTTGAGCAGATCCATGGGTTCATTAGCCTCCACATCACCTCGACGAATCTCCCATGGATTTATGTGTCTTGCTGGCCCCGCAACAAGACTTCAATTGGGAAGAGATCATTCCAACTGTTGCACGTTAAGGTCACTGAGAATGCGCCTTTCCTTGAGAGATTGCTTGTATCGGATCTAGAAGGTCCAACAAAAATCAGGGTCATTGACGCACCAAAATTGACAGCGTTGGTGTACTCGTCTGCCAAATTCTCCGAACTCTTTATTGGATCCGTAATCGTTCAGGTATAGCACTCATCTTCTTCTCCGTCTTCTTGAAATTCACATTTTTAAATTTCTTCTTGATGTATTTACGACCGTCTTCCAAAAAATGATTCCCACAAGCTTGACCTAGTCCATGCGCACAGTGAAGATCTTAGCACTAAAATCTATCGGCCCCAACCTGGATCAAGTTGTTGGACTCATTACATGCTTTCCGTGCATGGAGAAGCTACTCATCGAGGTGAAATTCTTTCCTATAAGTAAAAAGTAATCACAACGTAGCTCAAGTTTTTCTTAATTTTCCCAAATTATGATGACAAGTGTAGTGTTCAAAACTGCATCTATGCACTGCACCGAAAGAAATGTTTTTAGTATTTTTTCTCACGTGATCACCTGCATCGTTTTTATGCTGTACTACTACTATAGTAGCCTAGGCTAGTCATAGTGGAAAGTAACTTAGACTACTCCAGTAACTCTATGGTTACCCTAAGAGCAAGTACTACCTCCGTCCTGGTTTACTCTTCCAATTTTGTAGTATCAAAATTTGACCATAGATTTAACTGACAAAATGTTAATGTATGTCACTAAGAACTATATCGTTGGATTCGTATTTGAACATAATTTCAAATGGTGTAATTTTTAGTGACATGCATTGGCATTTTCTTAGGTAAATCTATGGTCAAAATTTTATACTAAATATGAGGTAGTATTCCCTCCGTCCCAAAATTCTTGTCTTACATTTTTTTAGATATGGATGTATCTAACACTAAAATGTAACTAGATACATCCGTATTTAGACAAATTTAAGACAAGAATTTTGGGACGGAGGAAGTACAAAACTAGGTTATGTAGGCCAAAACATGTGCCAAATTCACTTGTGATGCATTTGGCATCAATGCCCCTCCATTGCTCACCTGGTGCCCCAATCTGGATCACTACTTTTCTCTGGTGCCAAATTAACTCACGCAATGAAAAAACACTGCGTGGGAGAGAGAGGACTGAGGCAATAAAAAACACTTGTTTGGGAGAGTGAGAGGCTGGTGTAGTTGGTTTGATTGATTTGTTTATACATGTGGGTCTGTGTGCACAGCGGTGCCAACTCTCTCACATCGCGAGAGCGGTGCTAAAATCTTTTGATTTGACATTGATGCGTATTATGTGGCATACTTTTGCGAAATATGGCATCGGCCACATAGTGGAAGGCAACAAATGCCCAAGCTCTTCACGTGCTCCTAGTTAAATGAGAGGAAACAGAGAGAGAGAGAGAGAGTGTGTGAAAAAATATCACTAGCCAGCTAACCCTATCGTATGAGTGAATGATATTGGTACCTCTTGATGACACGGCAATCTTATTCAGCCAGCTGCTCTAATATGTTCTCTTCTTTTGCAGATAAAAAAAGACCCGAAAGTGAAAAATGTGCTGCACTATAACAATCTCATCGAATGCCTTGATCTCCATCTTACAGAAATTGATTTAATCGACTACCGAGGCAGCACATCTAAGATTAAATTGGCCAGGTTCTTTGTTCTGGAGGCAAGTGTGCTCAAGGTAATGAGGTTTGGCGTTCTCTGGCGCAACAATGAATGGTGTGCTGATCACCGCAAGCGTCTAAGCCTAAATGACAAAGTCTCCGCAGAAGCTGAATTTGTTTTTGAAACATCAAGTGGCCAAAGACTCGAAAACTTATTTGCCCATTAGTAACTTGTCAGGGCGGTGGAATTTAGTTTGTATGATAATGCTGCATCCACCTAAAGTAACGAAAGTTCTTACGTAAACTTCCTAGTAGTTCCCTCTTCCTAGGTGCAGCATTACTCCTAACATTTGCAATATCAGTTTGAAACTGGTAATATTGCCGTGTCCTATTCCTGCGCTTTCAAAATCCTGTGAATCAAACAGGTCCTGAGTTGGTGATGATGTTGTGCCTCCCATCTTTCACCAATAGTCATCGGTCTAGATCTGACGCATACAAACCAAGCTTCTCCTTTTTTGCAAAAATATGCCCGTACTTGTTCCCTATTTACAAACAACTCCTTGTCTCTCACAATCAGCCTTATGTCCTCCCCACCACATCTAGAAGGCGGTGGAAAAATCTGGCGCGATGGCCGCTGCCGGAGCCGTCCACCCCCAATCTTGGTGTTCCGTGCAATGCACGGGCATCTACACACGGGAAATTATGTCGAACAGGGCTAGTTGTAAGCAGGCTAGCTCTACAGCCATGATGATAGTGACTGCAGATGGTGAGGCTTACTATGGTATGTCGAACACGGTGCCTATACTCAGGTGTCATCTCCGGCGTAGGGTCTTGTCACTTCACTATGAGGAGCAGCACGTAATAATTTGACCAACGGGTAGTATAGTGCTAGTACTAGTAGCACCACCGTCTGGATTTAGGAGTACTACCACGTCCATCTGGATTATAGTATTTGACTAGCAATATCTAGTAGTAATGCATGTCACAAAAAATGTACTACTCCCTCTGTAAATAAATACATGGTGTTTTATTCCTATCGGCGTGAGAACTTAATGTTTTTTTGCTAACTACTAATAGGATTACATGCAATGAACTAAACACTGCATGTCATGTTTGGTAGTCTCAAGTCATTGAAAGCATGCACGACCCACATCTCTCATTGGTTGATATGTCACGAAATAAGAAACAAGGAGGGAGTTAACGCACCGTGCCTAAGTGTTTTGGGATTATTTGGTTTTCGTAATGTGACTTACACAACATTTTTGTTTACATGCATTAACATTTTATTAGTTAAATCAAAGGTCAAAACTTGGCGCAAAATGCAAAGGGGACCAATAAACCAGTAAACATCAAACTTCTCTCGTTTGGCCCCAACTAGAGGTCTGGTGAGATGACTATACTGCACCGGCACGGAGGGGGACGCGGCTTCATTGACTTACGGCAACTGCCTTTGGGTGAATGACACGTGGGCCCAGGGGTTGGTTGGCCCACCTATCATACAGCCAAAGGCAGGTGCAGTAGAGGGCCGAGGAGTAGTACGAAATCCTACGCACCTACGCACACTAACCAAGGGCAAGAGTGATCACTCGAATCGCAAGATTAGTTGACCTATGGAGGCGATGAGCGCGAGCACCAGCCGGCTGTGCCAGATGGTCCACAACACCGGCCTGCGGCCCGGCAACGAGGAACGTCTCCAGGTAGTATTGCTTGAGGCCACTAGGGCGAGGGGACGCTTGGACGACAACTTCGTCTCCTTGTTCGACGAGGTCCTCGTCGGTTTCCTCAACAAGTTCACCGTCGTCAAGAAGCTCACGGACGACTTTGACGTAAGCCTCCAGCCGACGCGCCCAGGCTCTGCAATGTCCACCACCCTCAACAGCCACTATGGTGACAACCTCTTCGATGCACTGGTGGCCCTGTGACTGCCCGCCGTCGTGCCGGAGAATGTCCACCTCGAGGTCGCACTCGCCACGCAACGCCTGGCGCAGCAAGACACCATTGACATAATCACCCACGTCTACGCGCAAATCGTCCACAAGGACTACTACATGCAAGAGGAGGATGATAGGATGTTGGCCTTCTTGGACCGTAGGGCAACCTTGGACGGCACTGTTCAGAAGCACGTTGAGCTCACCGCCAACGCCGCTGCTCCTCACACGTCGGTTGGTGACCCGGCGCACTAGGGCGTGAGGATGTCGTTGATGGATCCGTATGTATTTTTATCTTTCCGTCAAATCCATGTAGTAGTATATGATACTACAGTAATTATCTTACCTTTCGCATCAACTTCATAATTTTCGTACGTACTCCATGCATGAACGGCGCCAGAACCAAACTTCTCATTACTCTAGGCAAAATCGTTATTTTCTATCTATCGATGGCCCCATGGAGCAGAACCAAATTTTACAAGTTACGAGTTCAAAAGGAAAAGCCTGCCGTGTTCGCGTCGCACCCCCACACGGTTGGTCTGGCCACCGCTAAAGCGGGAATGCGTGCGGTGTTGCATTTTCACTTACAAGTGGGACCGCAGTTGAGCAAACCGACTATCGACAAACCCCTACCCGCCCACCGTGTGATGGCTGAGAAAACAGGAGGGAGAAGGGATGGCTGTAGCACGGACTCCAGGAAAATTGGTGTCGGATGGGACTCGTGTTGGTGGCGTGTGTCGTACTGCTAGATGTGAATGCTAGTTATGGCCCATGCCAGCCCACTATATCGAGCCTATATCAAGGTACGTAGAACAAATTTCATGCAGTCCGTGCTTAGCCCTCCTCTATCTCTCTTCTCAGCCAGCCAGCGGACGCGCGGAGCCCATCGTCTGTTTGCTCAAATGCGGACCCACATGTCATTGAAAACGCAAGAGGACCCACTGAACCTGCACATCTTTCACCTCGACGTGCTGGTGATGAAAAACAAATCCAAGAAAGATCTTCGGTGGCCGCTTTGGGAGTTACTCAAGAGTAATAAGATTCTATTTACAGTTTAACCCAAGATGCACATCTCGTGGCTTCAACTACCACTCTATTTTCTTTCATGACACGACTTGGATGCTGGATGTCCCACGTGTCGGCAAAAGGAGGAAGAACCTGACCAAATCTTCGGTTGTGCTCTCGGATTAGACTAGTTGTGCTAACTTAAAATTTTTATTGTGTACTCCCTACGTTCCAAAATACTTGACTTCCATTTGTCCAAAAATGGATGTACCTATATACTAAAACATGTATAGATACATATATATTTTGACAAATAGAAGGCATGGATTGTGCAACGGAGGGAGTAGAATGGATGCAAGTTTTTGTATTGGGAAGAAGAGTACATCCATATATTGATAGAGCGCAATTTAGTAGATGTTCTATCACTTTTAGCTAGCACAGAGGCTATAGATGAGATTAGTGCACTTGTTGATACTCCTACTTGGTATGCGTGTAGCTGCTTACACGCAAAGAAAAGCAGACCGGAGGGAGTACTAGAATAGAGGCTAGACATGAGACTAGATGTGAGGAAGCAATGTCTACTTCTTTACACTCGAAGAAGAAAGAAGCACGCAAGATCGAGCCTCCGCAGATCAATAATGAATGCATCGAGAAGGCACTAATCCAACTTATAGGAGTAGTAAAATGTATTCTTGTGGTTCTTGTTTTCTTTGGTCTTGCTTTTCTAGTCAAAATTATCATTGGAGTTCGTGCAAAACGGAGGTCCGTTTGGGGTCGTGCGTTGCAGTTGGCCTTACAAGTGGGACCGCAGTTAAGGAAACCGACTATCAGCAAACCCCCACCTCGCCCGCCACGCGATGGCTGAGTTAGAGAAACGATGAGGTTGAAGAGATTGCTCTAGCACAGACTCCAAGAAATATGGTGTCAGATGGAAGTCATGCTGGCGGCATGTGCCGTACTCCTGGACGTGAATGCTTGTTCTGGCCCATGCTACCCTACTACTCCTACTACTTACTATATAGTACTGCTAGTATCGAGGATTCGAGGTGCTGGTTACGTAGTACAATATGGCTACAGTAAAAACACCCGCACAATGCGCGAAGCATGTGAAGCTAGTACAAATAGTGTACTACTATTGTTGATTGGCCCCATCCGGTAACCTGTTGCAGTGCATGTACAATTATGTGTTCGGAAAATATTTTTTTGCCTCGTCGCACCACTCACTCACAGAAGCGACTCGAAAGCCATTCATAAATTTAGTAAGTTTATCACAGGCATATCATTTTATTACATACAATAGGTCATCAACCCACATCGACAACGAGGATACATTATAAATACTAAAATTTTCACCACACAACAAATAACAAGCAATGAAATGAATTTCAACTCAACCATTCCTCGGCGTTGGAAACGCTTGCTTTGAACCACAAGTGATTCTCTGGGATGGGCCATCCATTGTCGATCTGGAGACCAACGCGGGACTGATCATCCAGGCTGAAGCGGCCTACTATATCAGTACCAGGGTAGGGAACCACCCAAATGTCCGAGGTATAGACACAGTTGCTTCTCATAAATGGTAGTAACGTTGTGTCAACAGTAGTTGGATCGCCTTTCACCATCATTGGATAGTTTTGTCCAAGGAAGAGCGAGTTTTCTCCAAGACTATCAATTCTATACCAGGGAGAAGGAGTTGGCGCTAGCACATTAGTATCCATCCCAAATAGCATGCAACGGGTGTTGGAATAGGTCCGGAGAGTGCGACCATGGGAGACTACACCTGCTTCCTTAGAAGTAACATCATCAGTGGGCTGTATACACACGAGAAGAGGTGATCCATCGGAATTAGTTGCCAGGCGCCAAATAGTATATGGGCGCTACTCGTCCTCATGCTTGTGATCATCACCATCGTCATATCCCCCTTGGTTATAAAAATCTTCAAGTATAGGTGGTGGAATGTTCGCAGGACCTTGGAAACACAAGAAGAAGGTTAATTAGTAAAGGGAAACTTGCTAACCCGCATGCATGTGGATGAAACAATTATAATTACGGTGGAAGACAAACGTACCGAAACAACGACTCCATGCAAAAACAGTGCCACGAGTGGTGGCAGCAAACACAAGGCCCTCGTATTCAATTGCATCACAGTACTCATCCGTGTACAGGAACTGATTTTTGAGCAATATCCATCGAGTCAAACCAGCAAGGACGACAACAAGCTTGTCGAAGATAGCAACAACTTCATAGTTGTTGTAATTCCAAGAGCGGTTGGGAACTCAAGAAATTGCTATCTTCCGTAGAAGACAGTCACCATGATTGTATTTGAACGTGCGTACAATACCGGTGTGCTCAACCTCTAGGCAGTCTGCTGAGATTTTTGGAAGTGGAACCCGGCCATGAGTGTACACATTCATAAGTTCCCACTCGTAGTTGGACCCAATGTAAACAACCCAATCTCCATTTGCGCCTGCCCAAGCCTTGCCCTCAAGCGATGGCATCTTAACATCATACGTATCATTATCAAGTGGCATCAACTTACACAGGGCGAGGCCTCCGTCGTGACGGTGCCAGTCATCAGGGTCATGGTGAAGAACATATGGTAGATCAAACCGCTCCTTGACTCTTGGGTTCCTTGTAATGATGTTATTAGTTGAGTCAAGAATGGGCTTGAACGAACCTGCCATGCTAGCCGAGGTGATGACGTTGCACCGATCAATGAGTTCCTCCACCACGTCATCTTTCAGATCGGGGCAAGAATAACAGGGTCGTTTCCGTCCTGTTCCCTCCATGGAGAAGACGATAGAACAATGGCAGAAGAAAGGGTGAAGGGCTGAAGGAAAATGGAGGAGGGAGAGGAAGAGCATGCAACAGCAGTTCCAAATTGAGAGGGAAAGGCAAAGAGTCGGTGCACAGTTGCTAGTTTGCCACGGTTCATGAAGGGGCACCCCGGCCTACACGTCGGTTCGGAAATACTCCTACTACTCGCCGTCGTCTCACTGATATGTTGGAACGGGACCACATGTCAATGAAACATGGTGTGTAATTTCTCGTGAAAAATGTGATCTGGCCGCATTGGCCCGAGGTGCCGCATTAGTTATCGACCTTTATTTTTTTAATGGCGTGCCGTTCAGTTTTGAAGCACGACTAACTGGTGCTGTACGCAGAGAAAATATAAACTACTCTACCACTACTCCACCTCCAGTACTAGTAGTATAAAAAAGATATATAGGCTGGAGCTTCAGCGCTTTCTTGCCAAGGGCTGCCCACTTGCTTCTCACACTACCACCCTCTCTATAGATCTAGAAAAGATGACCCCTCTCTCCCTCCTCACTGGTGGTCACAGATCCACCGGGGAAGAAAAGGACGTGCAGCATTGACGCACTTGTCATCGGCGAGCGAGGTCACGCACTGACGACAAGGCCGTCCTCTCAGACCTAGCGCCCGCGCTGGATGGCCTCCGTCCCCAAGCTCGCTGTCGTAGTGTATCTGGAGGACGACGACAACGAGCGAAGCCACTTCCCGCCGACCCTCAGGTATGCTACCTCTTTTCGATCCATACCCTTGTTCTATTGCCCCATTTGGCACGTCGTTGCATGTGGATCTTTTTCCACTCCACCATCTTCCCAATTTGCTATCCTCTGCTCTGCTCGCCACGCAGACGAAAGCCATAATTTGCACTATTAAAGGAAACCCTACTTCATGCAGACTAATCCATGTCTGGGTTGAATAAGGAAAGGAAGGGAGACTGTACTGTCCAAGAGAGTAGGCATCGAACCCGCATCTAGGTTGAAAAGGGGAAAATTAGTAGCTAAGGAACGAGTCTCGTGTCTCTTGGTTGAAGAAGGGTAGAAAGGCATGACAACGCAATAGAGAATGACCAGGTCGATCGGTTTGTTGTCCTCGCATAGGAAAAAGGTAGCTAAAGAGAACAAAAATGGGACGTAATCCACATATGCTGCCTGGATATTTGTTGCTCTGAGCAACCATACCTCCCTCACCACTATGCGTCCGTGGAGGTACATCGTAGTGGTGCGCCCACTGTCCGAATGGGCCTCCCATGCTCTTATTGCCACTTTTTTTGTTGTTAGTATAATGCCAGTAGTCAAGTCAAGCAATGCTATTGCTAAAGTGAAGCCACATTTAACTAATGCCGCTCTCAGTCTAATGCCATGGATAAATTTAAGCAATCCCATTTAATATCACTGGATTATTTCAGGGTTAGCTGTTGATTGTGGATGTATTGTTACCTTTACATTTTGTCTAATGCCACTAGTGTACCAATGCTGAAACTTGTTACCTTTACATTTTGTATTGTTAGTTCTTATAGAAACCTTCCAGTGCTAGAGTTTATTGAAATCTGTTCAGTAAAACCATTGTACTGTACCCTGTAATAAACTAACTACTCTACTGTTGCACTAGCCACTAGATTAGTGTATATTTGTAGTATTCTAATGGTGTAGAGTTCACTCAAATTATCCCGGTAAAGCTAGTCACACCTTTGTTAAAATTAATGTTCATTATGTTATCGGAGGAGGTCTGTATGTTTGTCTCTAATGCCTGTCGACTACATACCTGACATCATGATGTAATGTTAAGTCATTTCCTTTTGTACAGTGTGACTGAATTGTCAAGGCGGTGATGGCATTTTATTTTAGTAGAACTGCACAAAATTTGCTTAAAAGAAGAGGAAAGGTCAGGAATGGCTCAGTTTTTCAGAAAAAAACTATGTATGCCTTCCCGACATCAGCCGCCGTTTCTTTATTTATTCCTTCAAACAGGTTGTTAGAAACAGTCTTGCTACCTTTTCCCATTAAGAAATTGGAATGCTTATATTTGTGAGTCTATGCTTCAACTAGTGCCACTTTTATAGTAATCACACTTTCAATATCTATGCAAACAGGGATGCTCGATTTTTGTGGAGCTGCACAAAAAGTCCAACTGGTTCAACATTAGGAGCATGTTTTTTTCCAAACCTTTATATCCAATTGGTGGTACTATGAGCTGTTCATTACGAAGGTACATGGTTTGCTACTATCTTGCTACTCTTTTTGTACTGTCATTAGATAGTAATACTAGTGGTTTGCTAGCTGCTTGATATGTTATTAGCTGCTTGATATTTGTGCAGACAGAGATGTCTGCCCGTTGCTATTTGGCAAACAAACAAAGTGTCCGGAATTTTGGTTGAACTGCACAAGAGAATAGTATAGTCACTGCATGCAGTGCCATTTGAAAATAGACACAAAGATTGGATAGTCACTTCATGGACTGCAAAAAAGTAGTACTGTACTATTTACTGGCCAACACTTGGTGCTTCATTGTTTTGGTTTAATTATACAATGGGCATCATTTTGCCTAAGTTAAAGTTTGTATTCCGAAAATAGTCTCGCGGTGTCATCGAGAGAAGACCAAATCATATTGCAGTGGATGTTCCTCCAGCATGTGTGGTTCATTCTCATGGTTCCAGCTGTTGGTGAAACCACTTACGTTTGCAAGAGGAATTGTAGACTTCACAAAAGAATTTGTCTTTCACTCTGTACTGAATGTTGGCCAATAGAAGCATCCATGTTAGTAGGAAGAAAAGATGTTTTATCTAGATCTTTGCTTTTGGAGCTACATATTTGTATATGATCTGTGAATCATTGAGATGCATTAATATGTTGATCTTGTGTATGGGAATCGTACTAGTTAGTTTTAGTTGCGACGCAAGATCCGAAGTGACTGATCTTTGCTTTTTGAGCTACATATTTGTATATGATCTGTGAATCATTGAGATGCATTAACAGTTACTTATTTCAGTTCGCTCAGTGTTTACAAGTTACTCATCGATCACTAGCTAGCCTACAAATGCGCTCCTGGCAGTTTTATTTGCGACGCAAGATGCGAAGTGGCAGTTTTTTGAATAAAAATGCCTACCTCTGAAGAAACTGACAAGCTACACTATCGATCCTACATGGATAAAAATGCCTACCTCTGAAGAAACTGACAAGCTACACTATCGATCCTACACGGATAATTAGCGGATCACGCATGTACTACCTCCTTTCCGGTTTGCAGGGCACGATTCAAGAAACGACCTACTCGATCCTACATGAATAAAGAGCGGATCACGCACGTACTAGTACCTCCTTTCCGGTTTGCAGGGCTTAATTCAAACCTCTCAGCAACCAAGGTACTCCCTCCGTCCGGGTTTATTAGTCCCATGAGCAAAGCAGCAAGACCAAGGCATTGCAATAATTAACGGCATGCAGAAGTTTAAGCCTAATTAATTCCAGCGATTTAAGTGGCTGCATGCGTGCCCTCGGCTGCGACTCATTGCATGCTGCTTCGCGTACTACCTGCGAGCGATTCTGAGTGCCTGCATGCAGCCGGCCGTAATTAAGGCAGCTAATTGATACGAAAAAAGATACACTTTAATTGTTGTGGGCTTTTTAAATCCGTGGAATCATTATTGACAAGGAGGGAGATGATTCGAGTGCACTTGTTTGGCCGCCATGCCGGCGTATGACCCAGACGGGACGGGACGACACAGTCATAATTTCAGTTTCCCTAGTTTTCCACGGCAAGCTGGTGTGCTAAGCCACTATGCATTGAATTCCGATGACCGACGCGCTACCTTCCCCCTATAAGTACTGTTTCCCGGCCTTCTCCGGTGCCACCGTGACCCAACTCGCCATATCCTCATAAGCCCCCATTGGCCCGACGTCACTTGTCACGTCCGCCATGCCCCCGCCCGTCCGCAGTAGGCGACGCCGGAGGCGGTCACCGCCGGAACCAGTGTTCGGTTTTTCTCCGGAAGGCAGACGGAGGGAGGAGGCATTCTATCTGTCTTTAGATGGCAATGCGCAGATCGAGGAGTTGTTGGAGCGCGACCGCATGGCGGAGGAGCAGGAGTTGTTGGAGCGCGACCGCCTGGGGGAGGAGCAGCGTATCGCCGATTTGCGCCGCCAGTGGGACATGGAGCAGTAGCGCACCGACGCTCTGAGTCGCAAGCAGAGCGCCCGCAACTGGGCCGACTACGTGGAGGCCGGCGCCCGGCAAATAGCCCTGGAGGCTGTCGGGCACGCACGCGTTTGCGACACCGATTTTTACTACCAGCTCGTCAAGTGGGTTTCCCGCTTGGAAGCCGAAGCTTCGATGGACCACGCCGGCATTGAAAGGGCCAACGCGCACGAGCAACGCGCCCTATAGCACCTCTGGCAAGTCCGAGGCGAGGCGCAGGACGCCGGTGCCGGCATTTAGCATGTACCACAGATGGCGGCCGGCATCATCTAGTTAGCTAAGAGTAAGTGAGTACTTGTCTAGTGGGAGTAGATAGTTAACTTGGCTATGATGGTTGTCAACGTGGAAGTTCAGTACTCTATATGTGGATCAGACCTGTTACTTTGCTCTGAATGTTGAACTTTCCGTTTGAACATATGGAGTGGGCTGTTATTTTTTTAAATGGGTTGTATTTGTCCTCCACGGGTTTAGAGGCTGACTTGTGGGCCTAGCAAGTTGACGTGTACACAATCAAGAGATGATTGTACGTGGAGAGGATGACAGCAGGGACCCGCCAAGGTCATGGCAGTACGCAAGCAAGTGCCTCCTTATTTCAAGCCAATAAAAAAATGGCTCCTCCTAGTGGATTTCTGACATCTGGGTCCCATGCCATTGTCAACGTAGTCAATAAACGAGAGAATTGCACAACGAGCGGCTGACACTAGGGACCCAGCAGCTCGCCCATTTATTTTTGTTTTGGGTTAATTTGATAAATGCCTCTGAGAAATGCCACTGCAATTTCCAAACTTTGAAAAATGCCATTTCATGCCATTTCTAGTGGCATTTTTCGAAGTCTGGAGTGGTGTTTTTCAAAGTTTGCAAACTGCAGTGGCGTTTTTAAAAGTTTGCAAAAATTGCAGTGGCATTTTTCAAAGTTTGGAAATTGCAGTGGCATTTTTATGAATCGCCATAATTGGAGTGGCATTTATCTAATTTGTTTTTGAGACGAAAGCAGGGTGTCAACTGGGCTGTGCGGGACACTCTGGCCTGTCTAGACAGCCTTTTCTTTTATGTTTACCACAGACCAGCCTAGTAGTTATTTTTTTCTTTCTGAAAATGGCTAGCCCAGTTTTTTTGTGATTTGTCAAGTAAGTCCCTTTATCAGGCCTATTGGGCTGCAAATCTTTCAAGACGAGGAGAGCTTCATTTGGCTGGCCGAGAAAATGGCCTATCAGTAATGAGAAATGGGTTGTACATTTTTAAAACACACCAAACCGGCAATTAGTTTCAAATATCTTTTTTTCATCTCGAGATTTTAAATTGCATTAATTTTTATGCGTGGACAATTTATTGGATTTTATATTGATATACATTTATTTTTAAAATCAGTCTGAATGTGACTCGAAATTTCGGGATTAAAAACAGTTCAGACCGCACCGACATATGCAAAATTTCGTATAATTTTTTAACCGTGGCCATAATATGGGCTGTGTCGGTGTACTAAAGTAGGGGTACCTTAGTATCCCGAACTTGTGCACGGGCAGTCGCAGCGTCCGCGGCAAGGCTTGCCGGGCGTCCGCCAAGATCCTCCGTAGCTCATATTGATGCCATTCAAGAACAAAGTATTTTAACTAAGAAGACGAGGCCCCGGCAAGAGTAACTCGCCGGGAAGGACAAGGCCCCGGCAAGAGGAGCTTGCCGGGAAGGCCAACCAAGGCACTACGAAGAACTTGCCGCGACACGCCGCGCGTCCCGGCAAGACCCGACGAGCGACAAGCTCTCGGGTGCGGCAAGACAACGACCGCGGCAAGGCGCTTGCCGCGGCGAGGCTGCCACTCTGCACCCACGCTCCAGCGCATCCAACAACGTGTCGCCCCAGGACCATCCCAGGAGCACGTGGCGGGGCGCTGTGAAGCCGAGCGATGCGAGGTGGCAAGTGGAGATGACGAGAAGGCCATCGTGGCAGGCGGTGGCGCCCCTAACGGTCGCTTCTCTGCACTGTTGGGCGAGGCGGACGGGCATTAAATGCGCTTGTCCCCTGCCATCAGAGTTAGGTAGGATACACTGTGGATAGCGGTTGTACCAACCTCTCTTTTTACTTTTTTTACCCCTCTCTGCGTTGCCACCTGTCGGTGACCCCTTTAGACTATAAAAAGGAGGCCCATGCGCACGTAGAAGGGGTTCGACTCATTCGAAACGACAACACACCCACACTCTCAAGCAAGAACAGAATAGAAACACAAAGCAGCAGTAGGAGTTTTATCTCTCTGGAGAGCTCCGAAGCTGGGTAAAATCCCTCTCGTGCTTCGCCTTGATCTGCTCTTCGTGCGCCCTCCGCTCCCTTGCCGGACCAAAAAGGGCCCCCCCATAGGTGCTCGTTTCCCACGACATCTTTGGCGCGCCAGGTAGGGGAACATCGAGGTTGTGCGAACCTGATCTGGCGTTTGTACGCGCTACATCAACATCTTCATCGACATGCCACCGAAGAAGAAGGCTTCGGAGGTGGCCGCTCCGTCTACGTCTATCCTACCGCCACCGGAGCAAACGGGCGGTGGGGTGGACGCGGGCGGAGGAGCGGGCGCCGGCGGGGGGACTCACATCATCACCCGGTCCAAGGACAAGGCCCCGCAAGCTTCAGCGTCTGTACATCCGCCACACCCCTCCCAGGAGGTGCAGGATCGACAACGCCATGGTGCACCTAGCACCGTACTCGCGCTAGAACAAGGCCAAGCTGGTGGGTCGCGGGACGCTCAAGGCCAACATACACGCCAACACGCTGGCACGAGCGTAGTACGGCCGCCTGGACGAGATGTTGCTCCTTCTAACACTGTTAGAAGTTTGAGCATATCCCGCACCTCGCGTCGCTCGCCACCACCACCCAAGACTCCAGAGGAAGCGCTGGCCCGAGCCTAGTTGCTTCTAGACTACCCTCCAGCGCCAGACAAGATCGACGACTGGAGGGCCACCATTCAGAGCCTCATCGGCTTCGCCAACGGCGACAAGCCCCGGCAACCGAGCACATCGAAGCCCCGGCAAGATGCCCAGGCGCAAGCCGACGCCGACAAGACTGCTGGGGGTGCCACCACCGTGCACTCCCCGCCCCGAAGGCCAAAATCGCCGACTCGCCGGGCCAACCTCGACACCGACTCCACCGCGTCGTCGGACCCGCGAGCTCACCGCGATCAACGCCAAGTTCTCCAAGAACGACGACAAGAAGACGCTCGTACTCGCATCGAGCGTCAAAGAGAAGCGCGGCGTCAGTCAGACCAGCGCACTGGGCCCACTGTTGATATGCATGCGCCAGGGGAACCAGGCGACTTGCCGTACGCGGTAGGTTGCCCTGCGTTCACCCGTGAGCTGCGGCAGGTCCAGTGGCCCAGTACCAAAAACTTCAAGCCAGATGTACCCGAGAAGTACGATGGCAGGATACATCCGTCGGAGTTCCTCAGCGTTTACACCATCGCGGTGCAGGCTGTCGGGGGGCGCGACGAGAAGATCCTCGCCAACTACTTCCCGCTGGTGCTCAAGCCCAACGTCAGATCTTGGCTCATGCACTTGCCGGACAACTCCATCTCTTCGTGGGCGGACCTGTGCCATCAGTTTGTCGGCGCCTTCACAGGCGGCCACAAACCCCATGGCCAGGAGAGCGATCTTCATCTGCTCGCCCAGAAGGAAGGAGAACCCCTGCGCAAGTACATACAGAGATTCAGCCAGGTGCAGCGCAACATCCCAGATGTCCACCCTGCCGCGGTTATCAGCGCGTTCCATAAGAACGTGCGTAACCGCAGGATGAGGGAGGAGATGGCGATGTGCAAAATCAGAGATGTCAGCGAGCTATATGCTCTGGCCAACAAGTGTGCACGAGCTGAAGAGGGGAGGAAACTCCCCGGAGAGAACGCAGGAGCAGAAGGATCCGACAGTGAGGACGCCCCTCCGGCAAAGAAGAACCGGAGGCGGAATAACAGAAAGAGGAAAGCCAAGGATGTGCTAGTTGTCGAGCAGTCCGACAACGGAGGTGGCACCGAGAAGGCCAAAGCTGGTGACTCCGGCGAGGCTGTGGTGGCCGCAGACAAGCAGGACAGCTCCGGCAAGCAGTACTGCAAGATCCACCGCACCAAGGGCCATGACCTCCAGGCCTGCAAGAAGGTTGAGCAGCTTGTTGAGCTACAGAAAGCTGAATACGAGCGCCGCGACAAGGAGAAGGCCCAGGAAGGTGGCGGAGGATCTGGCAAGAAGCGTCCCGCCAGGGGAGGGCGCCGCGGCAAGGCCAAGCAGCGGCAAGGAGATAGGCCTCCTCGCGGCCGCGACAAAGACGAAGACGAAGATGAAGATGATGAAATGGAGGAAGATGAGGCCGACGAGCAGGAGTTTCAGAAGGCAACAGAGGTTTTGTGCGTTAACGGTGGTGCTTCTCTGCACACCTCGCACCGCCAACTCAAACAGTGGGTGCGGGAAGTGAACGCATCAGAACCGTCCGTTGAGTCGCGCAAGCCCCTGAAGTGGTCCAGCACGCCCATCATCTTTGACGTTGAGGGTCACCCTGATCGCATAACTGCGGTCGGGTGCTTGCCGATGTTGGTTTCGCCAACAATCCGCAACCTCAAGGTCACAAAGATGCTGGTTGACGGCGGGGCCGGCCTGAATCTGATCTCTTCCGCGGTGCTCAAGAAGCTCCAGATCCCCGACAGCGAGCTCGAAGAGACCGGCACCTTTCAAGGAATCAACCCGGGAAGGAGCAAGCCGAAGGGGAAGATCACACTGCCTGTAACGTTTGGCAGCGAGCTGAACTTCAGGACAGAGAGAGTCACATTCGACGTTGCTGATTTTCCATTGCCCTACAATGGGATACTTGGCCGTCCAGCGCTTGCCAAGTTCATGGCAGCCTCTCATTACGCCTACAACGTGCTCAAGATGCCCGGTCCGATAAGTGTCATTTCTGTCCATGGCGACAAGAAAGATGCACTTATCTGTACCGACAAGATCTACCGGGAAGCAGCAGCCGTAGCAGAACGCAAACCACTTGCCGCTGAAGCTCCCGGGGGGAAGAAGAAGACCAAGTCCGGCAAGAGTAGCTCTGATGCCCACTCCGGCAAGCGCACCTCTTCGGAGTGCTGCGCTACCGTCGAGGACACACCATCGAGCTCCACCGGCAAGTGCAATAAGGCGAAGACAGCTTCACCAGAGACCAAGAAAGTGGCCGCCAAGGAGGACGGCACTGGTGGTACCTTCACCATTAGTGCCACGCTTGACCCTAAATAGGAAAGCGCGCTCGTTGCTTTCCTACGGGCGAATGTCAATGTGTTTGCATGGCAACCATCTGACATCCCCGGTGTTCCCAGGAAAGTAACTGAGCACCACCTTGCCGTCTGCCCTCACGCGCGGCCCGTCAAGCAGAGAGTCAGAAAACAAGCAGTAGAACGCCAAGAGTTCATTGCAGAGGAGATCAAGAAGTTGGAAGCAGCAGGCCTGGTCCGAGGAGTACTCCATCCAACGTGGTTAGCCAATCCAGTAGTCGTGCGCAAAGTGAACGGGAAGTGGAGGCTTTGTATTGACTTCACGGATGTTAATAAAGCTTGTCCCAAGGATCCATTTCCCTTGCCGCGCATTGACCAGATTGTCGACTCCACGGCAGGATGTGATCTGCTTTCATTCCTTGATGCATACTCAGGATATCATCAGATCTTCATGGCAGAAGAGGATGAAGAGAAAACCGCATTCATTACTCCATGTGGCACGTACTGCTTTGTACGGAAGCCTTTCGGACTAAAGAATCCTGGTTCAACATTTGCAAGAGTAGTCAGTCATGCTTTTGAGCCATAGCTGCACAGAAATGTAGAAGCTTACATGGATGACATAGTGGTCAAGAGCAAGGACAGAGAAACTTTGATCCAAGATCTGCACGAGACTTTTGCAAATATGCGCAAGATCAATCTCAAGTTGAATCCCGAGATGTGCGTGTTTGGAGTTCCTTCCGGCAAGCTTCTCGGATTCTTTGTGTCTCAGCGGGGGATCGAAGCCAATCCTGACAAGATCAAAGCCATTGAACAGATCGAAGCACCGAAGCGCGTCAAGGATGTGCGAAGACTTGCCGGCCGTGTTGCTGCTCTCAGTAGGTTCATCTCTAAGTCTGCTGAGCGCGCCCTGCCATTTTTCAAAATTTTGAAAAAGGCATGTCCAATGAAATGGACTTCGGAAGCGGAGGCTGCGCTGCAGGACTTGAAGAGATACCTATCCTCCACTCCAATACTTGTCGAACCTAGGCCACAAGAGAAGTTTCTTCTATATCTGGCGGCAACCAATCAAGTGGTTAGTGCTGCGTTAGTGGCGGAGAGGGAGGCGGATGATGAGCCAGTGACCGCGGCAAGCGAGTCCAGCGACAAGCAGGGGGCTTCCCTGACAAGTTCTGGTTCCGGCAAGGATGGATCTGCGCAGCCACAAGAAGAGAAACAGAAGAAGATGGTGCAGCGCCCAATTTACTTTGTCAGTTCCCTTCTGCAGGGGGGTAGATCAAGGTACTCTAGTGTGCAGAAATTGCTTTTCGGCCTTCTCATGGCCTCGAGGAAGCTGCGCCATTACTTTCAAGCACACAAAATCACAGTTGTCACTCGCTTTCCGTTGAAGAGGATATTGCAGAATCCAGAAGCAACAGGCAGGATTATCGAGTGGGCGCTGGAATTGTCAAGCTTTGGCCTCAAGTTTGAGAGCACTTCAACTATCCAGAGCCGAGCATTGGCGGAATTCATAGCAGAATGGACGCCAACGCCTGATGAAGAAACTCCGGAGAGGAGCATCCCCGTCAAGGAAGCGAACAAAGAATGGAGCATGTACTTTGATGGTGCCTTCTCGCTGCAAGGCGCCGGTGCGGGCGTACTACTTGTCGCGCCCATCGGAGAGCACCTCAAGTACGTGGTCCAGATGCACTTTCCCAAGGAGCAAGCAACAAACAATACTGCAGAGTATGAAGGCTTGCTTGCCGGACTCAGGATCGCGGCAGACCTTGGGATCAAGAAGCTTATTGTCAGGGGTGAATTGCAACTTGTCGTCCGCCAAGTAAACAAAGATTATCAGAGTCCGTTGATGGAAGCCTACATTGATGAAGTGAGGAAGTTGGAAGAGCACTTTGACGGCCTGCAAATGGACATGTTCCAAGAGCTCAAAATGACATTGCAGACGGTCTGTCAAAGTGCGCCGCACTCAAGTTACCTGTGGAACCAGGGATTTTTGTGCTCAAGCTGACTCAACCTTCTGTAACACCATCAACTGGACAGAGCAAGAAGAGGAAGTTGGTTACTGGCGACTACTTTCCGGCAGAGCTCCCCGAAGCCGCCGTCAAGAAAGTCCCCAAGATCAACACCGACAGTGCTGAGGGGCAGTCTGCTCCGACAAGCCCTAGGGCTTGTTTCATTGAAGCAGACGCTCCCGAGAAGCTGTGTCCCGACACGCTTGCCGGGGAGCATCACGCTCCGGCTGAATCACAGATTCTTGCCGTGGAAGCAGATGTTCCCGCAGCAGCATTTGCGCCTTTAGTCCTTGTCGTTGAGCCACAAGCTCCGGCATGGGCACAGCAGATCGTCCATTTCCTTCAGACAGGAGAACTTCCCGAAGAACAAGAAGAAGCGGAGAGAGTAGCCCGGCAATCAAGTATGCACCAGTTTGTCGATGACATACTGTACAGAAGAAGATTCAACGGAGTGAAATTGAAGTGCATTTCCCGGGAAGATGGACAGGAGCTGTTGGCGGAGATACATGGAGGCATATGTGGTCATCACATTGGCGCAAGAGCACTTGCCGGCAAAGCCTTTCGGCAAGGTTTCTTCTGGCCGACAGCCCTCCAGGATGCAACTGCACAAGTAACCAAGTGTGAAGCGTGCCAGTTCCACTCCAAGCAGATACATCAACCAGCTCAAGCTCTCCAAACAATCCCTTTATCCTGGCCATTTTCGGTCTGGGGGCTCGACATCCTCGGCCCCTTTCCCCGAGCTGTCGGGGGCTTTGAGTACTTGTACGTTGCAATCGACAAGTTCACAAAGTGGCCTGAAGTGGAAGAAGTGAGGAAGGTGACAGCACAGTCAGCAGTCAAGTTCTTCAGGTTAATTGTTTGCCGTTTCGGAGTCCCTAACAGGATCATCACCGACAATGGCACACAATTCACGAGCCGCACCTTCATGCAGTACGTCCAAGATCTTGGCGCCAAGATCTGCTTCGCTTCTGTTGCTCACCCGAGAAGCAACGGTCAAGCGGAGAGGGCAAACGCTGAAGTGCTGCGCGGGCTCAAGACCAGAACTTTCGACAGGCTGCACAAGTGCGGAAGAAATTGGATCGAGGAGCTGCCGGTGGTTCTTTGGTCGATCAGGACGACGCCAAATCGAGGCACTGGCCAGACACCTTTTGCTCTAGTATATGGAGCAGAAGCAGTTCTCCCCACAGAACTCGTATACGGATCGCCTCGAGTGCTCACTTATGATGAGCTTGAGCAAGAGCAGCTGCGGCAAGATGACGCGCTGCTCCTCGAGGAAGATCGTCTTCAGGCTACGGTACGAGCTGCTCGATACCAGCAAGCTTTGCGTCGCTACCATAGCCACAAAGTTAATGCCAGAAGCTTCGAGGAAGGCGACCTTGTTCTTCGGCGCGTTCAATCCGCCAAGAATTCCAACAAGTTGACACCGAAGTGGGAAGGCCCTTATCGGGTGAAACGAGTCACTAGGCCTGGCGCTGTCCGCCTTGAGACCGAAGATAGCTTTCCGGTGAGCAATTCCTGGAACATAGAGCATCTTCGTAAGTTTTACCCATAAGGCGCGGTTGCCGGAACCTGTTCCGGCAACCACCTTTTGTACAAGCCTTGCCGCTGTTGCATGTAACCCTTTGTACAAAGCCGGGCACAGATCCCGTGCATAAAGTTCGTATGCTCAGCACATGTTGTCAAATTTCATGCCTTTTTTCTTTTTTGCATGTATTATCTGACACTTTGTGTAGCACTCGCCCCCGGTAAGCAATAACGAGCCTTAAGGCTCCATATCATTATTTTCTCTTCTTTCTTTTTTCTCAAAAGGAAGGTTCCTTCGCCCACAAGTTCACCAGGGGGGAAGGAGAGGATAAAGGTGTGGACCGGGCGTCGTTCAAAGAAGTATAGCCTTGCTGGGACACAGACAACAAAAAAAAGCTAAGTTGCCAAAGTTTGAGCATGATCATTTCTTAAAATTTTAAGCTATCCTCCTTGAACGACTGTGCTTTGTATGGAAAACCTATGCGCGGAGGAACCTCCTCGTAGCTAGTTGCGCCCTTACTTTGTTTCGAGTCCGCTCAACAACTTAAGTGTGCTGCAACTAGTTGCGGCAAGGTTTCTTGCCGGAGCCGGCACCGCCGGCGAGCTGCTGATGTTCCGCACTCAGCACTCACGGCAAGGAGGAACCTCCTCGTAGCTAGTTGCGCCCTTACTTTGTTTCGAGTCCGCTCAACAACTTAAGTGTGCTGCAACTAGTTGCGGCAAGGTTTCTTGCCGGAGCCGGCACCGCCGGCGAGCTGCTGATGTTTCGCACTCAGCACTCGCGGCAAGCGTGCCCGTGCCGGCAAGTTCCCTAAAAGCGTAGGGTAAAGATATACAAAGAAAAGGATCAAGTAAAGGAGATAGCATAGCAAGCATTGCCCAGAATAAAGTTATATTACAAAAGTAACTTGTTGTGGCACTGACTAAATTGTTCTCATGACTTAAATAAACAGCGACAAGAAAAGGAGAAGAAGGATGGCCTAATCCACGCGCTCGCCGTCAACCCTCCTAACCTCATTCACCTTGTCCACGATGGGTGCGACAATGGTTTTGAGTTCTTCAAGATCAGCACCCGCCGGCAGCTTCTTGAGGACGCGGGTGAGGTCGAGGCCCGGGTTGCGGAAGAGTATCTTCACCAACACCCTCTCCAAGACCTTGGCGCAGATTGCGCGCGACTCGTCCGCCAGCTTCTTCGGGACCCTTTCCCGGAGTTGCTGGAGGGCCGTCACCACGCCCTTGAAGAAAAGAGTAAGCTTGGCGCTGGGCTGGAGATTTTCGTCAATGGAGTACCCGAAGCCCGCCAAGTCTAGTTTCGCCAGCTCCTTGTCGATGGATGCAGCGATGTTGACGAGGCCCTCCGTCCAGAGCTCCACCGTGGCCTTGGAGGTGTTCTGAGTCTCGGCAGCCCTCGTCAGCAGCTCTTCGTTGCCCTTGACCTCTTTCTTCAAGTCATCCTCTCGCCTCTTGGCGGCGTCCAGCGTCTCCGTCAAGGTGGCCAGCTTCAGCTCCAGATCAGCGCTCGAATCCTTGGCAGTGTTCAGTTCCTTGATCTTCTCGGCGAGTTGAACTTGCAGATCGCCATGGGCAAGTGCATCCTTCTCGCGTTCGCGCTGGAGTGCGGCAAGCTCTTCATTCTTCCCTTTCATGTCCGCCTCCAGCTGCGTCACCTTCACCTCTAACTCCTTCTTGGCGGCCTCAGCAGCCGCGGCGGCATCCTTCGCCTCCTTGAGTGCCCCGCCAAGTGATTGCTCCCGGGCCTCGAGCTCCTCCTCGTGGCTGTCCAGATTAACCTTCTTCTGTGTCAGTTCACCTTCCCGCCTGGACAGCTCCTCGGCGGCGAGCCTCTGCTGCTCCTCGGCGTCAGCCTTTTCCAGGATGAACGCCTTCTTTGCCTCGTCAACTTGCGCCCTTTCCTCCGCAATGGATCGGAGGGCCTCCTGGTTGCGGCTCTTGAGCTCCTCCGCATGCTTTTCTATGTCAACTCTCGCCCGCGCGACAAGCGCTTCCCGGGACTCAAGCTTCGCTTGACGGGCGCGGTAGAGTGACACCAACTTCCGGAGCAACTGCTCCTCCTCGGACTCGCCACTGCTGCTGCTGGGCGCGTCAACCACTGCCAGCCCAGCAGAGGCGAGTACTTCCCCATCAAACTCTTCTCCTTCGACCGGCGCCCTGGAGCTCGACGCCCAGGGAAGCTTGACGTATACGCCCTCGTCGGCCTTCAAGTAGGTGCCTGGCTGGGGCTCCTCGGAGCCCGGCGCTGCATCAGCGGCGGAGGGGTCGGCGGTCGGTGTAGCGCCTTGCGCTCCTGTGCCCTCCGGGTCATCAGTACGATCGCCAGACCCCTCGCCAGCTCCTGCGCCAGCAGCCTTGGCGGCTTCTTCGTCGGCGGGTTCATCAGCGCCGGCCTCTTCTTCGTCAGCGGCGGCATCTTCAGTATTGCCGCACGCGCCTTCCTCGCCGATGGCCTCAATCTCCATCGGGTCTGTGAGAGGGGGATCAGAAGACAGGAAGAGGAAGAAAAAGTCAAGCAAAGATCCAAAAAGAAGATCAGAAGAAAAACCCAAGGGAAGATTTCCGACAAGGAAGGTTACCTGTGCTGGGCTCTGTGACCATGGGTTCCTCCACCAAGGGCTCACTGGTTCCGTCCCTTGCCGGTGACCTCTCCCTTGCCGGGGAGCGCTCCCTTGTCGGGGAACCGCCCCTTGGCGGCGTAGTTGAAGTAGACAGCACCTCCGGGGCGGTTTCTGCTTGCTCCTGATGGGCCTGTTCTGCTCCTACGCAAATGAATCAACAATCAAGATGTCAGCAAAGGAAGAAACACCCATGCGCGCCCCACAACAGGAAGTGAACCAAACACTTACGTTGGGGGCTGTGCTGGGGGCTGCTGCGAGGAGAAGGAACCGGGTCCGTCAAGGTGGTCTCGGACGTGTCTTCTGCCATCACAGCAGGATCGTCCTCGATGACAACCACAGGAACCTTGGCCCTCTTCGCCGCTCTCTCGGCCAGAGTCCTGAAATGGAACAGGGATTCAGAGGGAAGCAAATCAGATACAAGACAAGCGACAACAAAGATCAAAGAAAAACAAGTACAGTGAGAAGAAAGCCTTACTCCTCCTCCTCTTCTTCCTCCTCGTCGGAGCTCAGCGGAGAGAGGTCGAAATCTGGTACCCTTTCTGCGCGGCGAGGCGGAGGAGTAGGCTCCCTTGGACGTTTGCCGGGAGCTGCGGCAGGATCGGGCGTGGCAGCCCGGGAAGACCCCCCATCAGTTGCCGGCACGGCCTGAGACGCTCCCGTGGCAACGGTACTTGCCGCGGTGGAGTGCGTCCCACGACGCCGCATTTGACGCGTGCCGTTATGGGAGGGCGCGGTGGATACGGAGTCGGATTTAGTGTGGACCCAGGCCGCGTGTGCCCGTGCCCTGTTTTGGGCCTGGCCCAACAGCGCTCGGCACCGTGTATGGCCCAGGCCCGGGGGCTCCTGTCGGTGTACTAAAGTAGGGGTACCTTAGTATCCCGAACTTGTGCACGGGCAGTCGCAGCATCCCGCGGCAAGGCTTGCCGGGCATCCGCCAAGATCCTCCATAGCTCATATTGATGCCATTCAAGAACAAAGTATTTTAACTAAGAAGACGAGGCCCCGGCAAGAGTAACTCGCCGGGAAGGACAAGGCCCCGGCAAGAGGAGCTTGCCGGGAAGGCCAACCAAGGCACAACGAAGAACTTGCCGCGACGCGCCGCGCGTCCCGGCAAGACCCAACGAGCGACAAGCTCTCGGGTGCGGCAAGACAACGACCGCGGCTAGGCGCTTGCCGCGGCGAGGCTGCCACTCTGCACCCACGCTCCAGCGCATCCGACGACGTGTCGCCCCAGGACCATCCTAGGAGCACGTGGCGGGGCGCTGTGAAGCCGAGCGGTGCGAGGTGGCAAGTGGAGATGACGAGAAGGCCATCATGGCATGCGGTGGCGCCCCTAACGGTCGCTTCTCTGCACTGTTGGGCGAGGCGGACGGGCATTAAATGCGCTTGTCCCCTGCCGTCAGAGTTAGGTAGGATACACTGTGGATAGCGGTTGTACCAACCTCTCTTTTTACTTTTTTTACCCCTCTCTGCGTTGCCACCTGTCGGTGACCCCTTTAGACTATAAAAAGGAGGCCCATGCGCACGTAGAAGGGGTTCGACTCATTCGAAACGACAACACACCCACACTCTCAAGCAAGAACAGAATAGAAACACAAAGCAGCAGTAGGAGTTCTATCTCCCCGGAGAGCTCCGAAGCTGGGTAAAATCCCTCGCGTGCTTCGCCTCGATCTGCTCTTCGTGCGCCCTCCGCTCCCTTGCCGGACCAAAAAGGGCCCCCCCCCATAGGTGCTCGTTTCCCACGACAGGCTGTAATGCTAACAAAAAGAATATGGGCTCCAAAAAACCCCGTAAGAATTAGCAAATGGGCTGTAAACTATTTGAAATAATGGCAGAGGGGTTATATGCTGTTTTCCGCAGATTTGAGGCTTTCCACAGATGGCCTATATACTGTTGGATGTCCAATCAATGGCCGTCGTGCTTCTTCAATCTCTGCTCTTCTTGCTGCAGCCGCTCAAACAAGCGCCGGCAGGACTGCCTGCTCCCTCCTCCATGTGGCCGGTTGTGCTGCTGCGCAGGCCTCACCACCCCACCGTACTCCCATTGCGGGCCTAGCCATCCCTCTACTCACCCACAGTCCCATACCTGCTATTATTCTCCGGCGACGGCAGATGAACCAGTAAACCCTCGTACAGTCATACTCCCCTCCGCGTGGGAAACAACTGCCGAGTCTTCCCTGCCTCCGTGTCGTTCCCTTCCTAGGCCTCGCCGTCGTCCACCGCCCTGGTGCTCTCGGCATGGCGTGGTCAACATGGTCAACGACCGACATGCATCTGAAGTGGACTATACGTGGAGAGACTGACAGCTGGGTCCATGGCCGCATGCAAAGAAATGCCTCCTTATTATGCGCAAAATAATGATTCCTCCACCTGACATCTGGGACCCACCGAAAGGGCCTCTGTATTTCACGGAAAAAATGTTACCGCCGCTGACAGCTCGGACCCACCAGCTATATCTTCGCACGCAAGGAAGTGCCTCCTTATTACGCCCAAAAAAAAGAATACTCCCCATACGATGTCCACTAAGTTGACGGGGCCTACTAAGTTGACGGGGACGAAGGGCTTTGTCAACTTAGTCAATATATGCACGATTCTAGCTCGACTGACCGTACGATGTCCATCCAATTCAACCTCTGGTCTTCTTGCTCCAGCCGCCCAAAGCAGCGCCGGTCGTGCCGCCTGCTCCTGCCTCCCGTGGCCAGCTGTGCTGCCGCGGAGGCCTCACCGCCTCCATACTACTCCCACCGCTGGCCAGGCCATCCCTCCACTCCACTCACCCACACCCCCTGTTATTCTGCGGCGACGGCAGCGCAGCCGAACCAGTGAACCCTCGTACTCCTCTCCGCGTGGGCATCCACTATCGCATCTTCCCTGGCTCCGCGTCGTCCCCTTCCTAGGCCTCGCCGTCGTCCACCTCCGTGGTGCTCTCGGCGCGGCGTGGTCAATGTGGTCAACGACCGAATTCCATCAGAAGAATACTGTACGTGAAGAGGCTGACAGCTGGGTCCATGGCAGCCGCAAGGAAGTGCCTCCTTATTATGCAGAAAATAATTATTCCTACACCTGACAGCAGGGACCCATCGGACGGGCCACCAGTATTTCGCAAAAAAAAACGTTTGCCCCTCACTGCTGGGACCCACCCAACGGGCCATCGTATTTCGCGAAAAAAGGTTCCCCCTGCTGCCAGCTCAGACCCACCGGAAGTGCCTCCTTATTACGCACAAAAAAATGAATACCCCCTGCTAGCTGGGACCCACCTTTGTGGGAGGCTGACTTGTGGACCTACTAAGTTGATGGGGATGGAGGGCTTTGTCAACTTAGTCAATATAAACGATTCTAGCTCCAGTGACCGTACGATGTCCATCCAACGGCCGTAGTGCTTCTTCAACCTCTGGTCTTCTTGCTCCAGCCGCCCAAAGCAGCGCCGGTCGTGCCGCATGCTCCTGCTTCCCGTGGCCGGATGTGCTGCCGCGGAGGCCTCACCGTCCCCCACTATTCCCACCGCTGGCCAGGCCCTGCGGCGACGGCAGCCTCATACCGCAGTCGAACCAGTGAACCCTTGTACTCCTCTCCGCGCGGGCTTCCACTATCGCGTCTTCCCCGACTCCCCATCGTCCCCTTCCTAGGCCTCGCCTTCGTCCACCGCCATGGTGCTCTCGGCGTGACATGGTCAACGTGGTCAAGGAACGGCTTCCATCGGACATGGACTGTATGTGGAGAGGCTGACAGCTGGGTCCAAGGCCGCAGCAAGGAAGTGCCTCCTAGTTACGCGGAAAATAATTATTCCTCCACTTGACAGCGGGGACCCACCGGACGGGCCACCGTATTTCACAAAAAAAGTTTCCCCCTGACTGCTGGGACCCACCAGCTGCACCTTCGCACGCAACGAAGTGCGTCCGGGCAAAAAAATGATTCGCCCCCCTGACTGCTGGGACCCACCAGCTACATCCTCGCACGCATGGAAGTGCGTCTGGGCAAAAAAATGATTCGCCCCCCCCCCCCTGACTGCTGGGACCCACCAGCTACATCTTCGCACGGAAGGAAGTGCGTCCGGGCAAAAAAACGATTTGCCCCCCTGAATGCTAGGACCCACTAGCTACATCTTCGCACGCAAGGAAGTGCCTGACAGTTGGGACCCAACTGGTCGAAGCGTACGTAGCGTTGTCATTATGGTCGCGAACGTGTACATACATATATACTGGTGGATGTAGAGGCGCGCACGTAGCATGTACACATACTTACAGCGGCGAGGGTGCACGAAAGAAAATACAGCCACGTACGTACATACGGTCAGGGTCTCGAACGCCTACTCGCGCATACGTACATGGCTGGGTCGGAACGGAGAAACAACGTCGTCGTCGTGTTCATGGGGAGCCAACCGGCTGGGTCGGAACGGAATGTGTGGTCGTGTTCATCGGGAGGGCTTGGATGGAACAGTCGATGGAAACGAGGCCTGGCGTACCGCACAATGGAGGAAACGGACCTCCTACGTTCGGAACGGGGTCCTGTTGATCAGGAGGGGTGTGGCGTACCGCAAAATGGAGGAAACCGACCTCCTACGGTCGAAACGGGTGTCATGTTGATCGGGAGGAGTGTGGCGTACCGCAAAACGAACGAAATGGACCTCCTACGATCGAAACGGGGGTCCTGTTGATCGGGAGGGGTGTGGCGTACCACAAAACGGACGAAACAGACTTGTGTTGGAACGCTACGGTCGAAACGGGGGTCCTGTTGATCGGGAGGGGTGTGGCGTACCGCAAAACGGACGAAACGGACTTGTGTTGGAGCGCTACGGTCGAAACGGGGGTCTTGTTCATCGGGAGGGGTGTGGCGTACCGCAAAACGGGACTCCACGGGATACTGTTCATCTCCACCGTCGACCTCCTCCAGTCTCCACAGGCTACCTTTGACCTCCTCCAGCCTCCACGGGCTCCTGTTCATCCAGCCTCCACCGCGCGCTACTCCACCGGCTACTCCTCAACCACCCCTCCATCGTCTACTGTTCATCCAGCCCTCCACCGTCTACTGTTCATCCAGCCCTCCACACCACGGGGTCCTGTTCAACCACCCCTCCACGGCTACCCCTCCATCGTCTACTGTTCATCCAGCCCTCCACACCACGGGGTCCTGTTCATCCAGAGGCAACGCCACCGCTCACTGTTCATCCACCCCCCCCCCCCCCCCGCAACGCTCACTTTTATCCAATCGATCAGTTTCAGTTAGCAGCAGTAGCGAAGGAATTGCTCCATCGAGTTCAGTTAACAGCCATCGATCGATCGCTCGGGTTCAGTAACGCGTAGCCTGCAGTGCAATCACTCGGGTTCAGTTAGAGCCCAACACCTTGCTCGGGTTCAGTTAGAGCCAACGCCTTGCACACACGCGCGTACGTGTACGAGAGAAGCGCAGATCGCTCGGCCCCGACCTCCCACCGTAACCGGCAACTCCCTGAAATTTTCCTCCCCCTCGCTTCTACCACGGTTTTTTCTGTCATGGATGGACCAAAGAATGTCATGCAGCTGCGTCTTCGGCCCGCCCAGGACGAAAAGCCCATTTTCTGTCATGATTTTTTGTCATAGAAGTAGGAGCCCACCAAACCTATGATGATACCGGGTTTTGTCACAATTATTGTCATAGAAGTGTCATATGTATGACAGAAAAAAATTTCGTTCGGCCCAAAATGTCACGGATGTGTCTTTTTTTTGTAGTGTTATGTTCTTACTTCACAGATGATTTGAGTAGATGCTGAGTATATTTACTTGATGAAACACAAATCTGAATTATTGAAAGGTTCAAGTAATTTCAGGGTGAAGTTGAAGATCGTCGTGACAAGAGGATAAAATGTCTATGATATGATCATAGAGATGAGTATCTGAGTTATGAGTTTGGTATACAATTAAGACATTGTGGAAATTGTTTCATAACTAATACCGCCTGGAACACCATAGTGTGATGGTGTGTCCGAACATCGTGGCTGCACCCTATTGGATATGGTGCATACCATGATGTCTCTTATCGAATTACCACTATCGTTTATAGGTTAGGCATTAGAGACAATCGCATTCACTTCAAATAGGGCACCACGTAATTCCGTTGAGATGACAGCGTACGAACTATGGTTTAGAGAAACCTAAGCTGTCATTTCTTAAAAGTTTGGGACTGCGAAGCTTATGTGGAAAAGTTTTAGCCTGATAAGCTCAAACCCAAAGCGGATAAATGCATCTTCATAGGACACCCAAAACAATTGGGTATACCTCCTGTCTCAGATCCGGAAGCAAAAGGGATTGTTTCTAGAATTGGTTCCTTTCTCGAGGAAAAGTTTCTCTCGAAAGAATTGAGTGGGAGGATGGTGGAGACTTGATGAGGTTATTGAACCTTCACTTCAACTAGTGTATAGCAGGGCACAGGAAGTTGTTCTTGTGGCGCCTACACCAATTGAAGTGGAAGCTGATGATATTGATCATGAAACTTTGGATCAAGTCACTACAAAACCTCGTAGGTCGACAAGGATGCGTACTACTTCAGAGTGGTACGTAATCCTGTCTTAGAGGTCATGTTGCTAGACAACAATGAACCTACGAGCTATGGAGAAGCGATGGTGGGCCCGGATTCCGATGAATGGCTCAAGGCCATAAAATCCGAGAGGATCCATGTATGAAAACAAAGTATAGACTTTGGAAGAACTACTTGATGGTCGTAAGGCTGTTGGGTACAGATGGATTTTAAAAGGAAGACGGAAAATGATGGTAAGTATCACCATTAAGAAAGCTCGACTTGTCGTTAAGATGTTTTCCGACAAGTTCAAGGAGTTGACTATGATGAGACTTTCTCACTCGTAGCGATGCTAAGAGTTTGTTGGAATTATATTAGTAGTTACTGCATTATTTATGAAATCTTGCAGATAGGATGTCAAAACATTGTTTCCTCGGCGATTTTCTTGAGGAAAGGTTGTATGTGATACAACCAGAAGGTTTTGTCAATACTGAAAAATGCTAACAAGTATGCAAAGCTCCAGTAATCCTTCTAAGGACTGGAGTAAGCATCTCGGAGATTGAATATACGCTTTGATGAGATGATCAAAGATTTTGAGTTTATACAAAGTTTATGAGAAACTTGTATTTCCAAAGAAGTGAGTGGGAGCATTATAGAATTTCTGATGAGTATATGTTGTTGACATATTGTTGATCAGAAATGATGTAGAATTTCTGGAAAGCATATAGGGTTATTTGAAAGGTGTTTTTCAATGGAAAACCTATATTAAGCTACTTGAACATTGAGCATCAAGATCTATAAGGATAGATCAAAAAATGCTTAATAGTACTTTCAAATGAATACATACCATGACAAGATTTTGAAGGAGTTCAAAAAAATCAGCAAAGAAGGATTTCTTGGCTGTGTTATAAGGTGTGAGCATTGAGTAAGACTCAAGATCTGACCACGGCAGAAGAGAGAGAAAGGACGAAGGTCGTCCCCTATGCTTTAGATGTAGGCTCTACAGTATGCTATGATGTGTACCGCACCTGAAGTGTGTCTTGCCATGAGTTAGTCAAGGGGTACAAGTGTGATCCAGGAATGGATCATAGAACAATGGTCAAGGTTATCCTTAGTAACTAGTGGACTAAGGAATTTTCTTGATTATGGAGGTGGTAAAAGAGTTCATCATAAAGGGTTACGCCGATGCAAACTTTGACACTAATCCGGTTGACTCTGAGTAGTGAACCGGATTCCTATAGTAGAGCAATTGTTTGGAATAGCTCCAAGTAGCGCGTGGAAGCTGCATCTACAAGATGACATAGAGATTTGTAAAGCACACATGGATCTGAAAGGTTCAAACCCATTGACTAATAACCTATCTCACAAGCGAGATATGACCAAACCCCATGGGTGTTGAATTCATTACAATCATATAGTGATGTGAACTAGATTATTGACTCTAGTGCAAGTGGGAGACTGTTGGAAATATGCCCTAGAGGCAATAATAAAATGGTTATAATTATATTTCCTTGTTCATGATAATTGTCTATTGTTCATGCTATAATTGTATTAACTGGAAACCGTACTACGTGTGCGAATACATAGACCACAACATGTCCCTAGTGAGCCTCTAGTTGACTAGCTCGTTGATTTATAGATGGTTATGGTTTCCTGACCATGGACATTGGATGTCATTGATAACGAGATCACATCATTAGGAGAATGATGTGATGGACAAGACCCACTAAGCATAGCACAAGATCGTGTAGTTTATTTGCTAAAGGTTTTCTAATGTCAAGTATCATTTCCTTAGACCATGAGATTGTGCAACTCCCAGATACCGTAGGAATGCTTTGGGTGTACCAAACGTCACAACGTAACTGGGTGGCTATAAAGGTGCACTACAGGTATCTCTGAAAGTGTCTGTTGGGTTGGCACGAATTGAGATTGGGATTTGTCACTCCGTATGACGGAGAGGATCTCTGGGCCCACTCGATAATGCATCATCATAATGAGCTCAATGTGACTAAGTAGTTAGTCACGGGATCATGCATTATGGAACGAGTAAAGTGACTTGCTGGCAACGAGATTGAACGAGGTATTGGGATACCGACGATCGAATCTCGGGCAAGTAACGTACCGATTGACAAAGGGAATTGCATACGGGATTGCTTGAATCCCCGACATCATGGTTTATCCGATGAGATCATCGTGGAACATGTGGGAGCCAACATGGGTATCCAGATCCCGCTGTTGGTTATTGGCCCGAGAGATGTCTCGGTCATGTCTGCATGATTCCCGAACCCGTAGGGTCTACACACTTAAGGTTCGGTGATGCTAGAGCTATTATGGGAAATAGTATGTGATTACCGAAGGTTGTTCAAAGTCCCGGACGTCACAAGGAGTTCCGGAATGGTCCGGCGGTGAAGATCGATATATTGGACGAAGGGTATTGGAGTCCGGAAGTATTCCGGGGGTACCAGGCTATGGCCAGCATGACCGAAAGGTGTTTCGGGAGCCCCGGCAAGTGTTGGAGGGCCTCATGTGCCAAAGGGGAAGGGGCAAACCAGCCCACTAAGGGATAATTTGGTTGACAAGGATCCCTCCGGGATCCCCCTTGTTTCCCTGGGTGGGAGATCCATGAGCTAAATCAACGCGGGGGAGGCTGCAGCCCAGTTTGGTGACCCACGAAGCGGAGGGACCCCTGCCCTTTCCTCGACCCTTCCCGCGTCGGACTTCCAGGCCTCCAGAGGTCGGGGACAAAATCCTCTTCCCGCTCGCTCTCATAATTGATAGGCGGCGGTCTTCTGTCCTTTCCAATTTCCCATCTCTGCACTCCGCTACCAAATGGCAAGATAACTCCCCCGTCCATGGGAGGGGATTCCATCTGACAGGTAAATTCCCTCGATGGGGCTTTGCTCCCCTGGTTTTGCTGCCCGTGCGACCAAACGAGGCCTAAGGGGTGGTGCGCCCCCCACACCCTTTCCCACGTTATTTGGGGAGGTGGGGCGCCTCCACCTGGCTTGGGAGGCAATCCTCCACCTGCTTGGCTTGGGGGGCAAGTCTCCCTAGGATTTTCTCTAGGGAGATCCAATCTGCTTGGCCGCCGCCCCTAGGGGAAACCCTAGGGTGCCTCCCCCTCTCCCCTTGCCCATATATAGTGGAGGGGTGGGAGGGCAGCTGCTCCTCTTCCCTGGCGCAGCCCTCTCCCTCCTCCAACACCTCCTCCTCCTCCGTAGTGCTTGGCGAAGCCCTGCTGGAGAACCATGAGTTCCACCACCACCACGCCGTCGTGCTGTCGGAGTTCTCCCTCAACTTCTCCTCTCCCCTTGCTGGATCAAGGAGGAGACGTCCCCGGGCTGTACGTGTGTTGAACGCGGAGGCGCCATCTCTTTGGCGCTAGATTGGATCTTCCGCGATTTGAATCACCGCAAGTACGACTCCATCAACCGCGTTCTTGTAACGCTTCCGCTTAGCGATCTTCAAGGGTATGAAGATGCTCATCCTCTCTCTCTCTCTCTCTCTCTCTCTCTCTCTCTCTCTCTTGTTGCTAGAATCTCCATAGATTGATCTTGGTGATGCGTAGAAAATTTTGAATTTCTACTACGTTCCCCAACATGAACCCCCCTTTCCTTATCACTTCCTATTAATTGCAACGATGACCAAGGCTAAGTTTATCAACTCTCAACAATTTTTATGCCTCATACTTTCTATGTGTGAAGTTATCACTATCCAAAAGATCAATATGAACTCTTTTATTCTTTCTACTTTCTCAAGATCATAGCAACATAGCAAAGCCCTTGACTCAACACTAATCTTTATTATAGATAGCTCACGGACTCGATTACAAAAAGAGATCACAAAGCAAAACTCAAAACTACTTGATATCAAAACTTTAATCTACTAGATAAAGATACTACTAAAAGGATCGAACTAAATAAAGCGGTAAAGATAGGAGTGTGATGGTGATACGATGTCGGGGCACCTCCCCCAAGCTTGGCAGTTGCCAAGGGGAGTGCCCATACCCATGTGATTATGTCCTCGAAGGTGATGGCGGTGGTGATGATGACGGTGGATAATCGCACATTGAGCGTAAAAGCTCCTCCAACTTGCGGATAATGCCCTTGAGTCCGGCAATATGATCATTCAACAGAATATTCTCCTGTGTGAGATACTTGTTCTATATGCGAGCTAACTCAATCATCTTGAAAGCTTCAATCTCTGTTGGAGTGAAAAGGTTAGGTAAAGGTTGAGGGATGTGTTCTTCTTTCACCGCCAGAGCTTGAACCTCCATGGCCTTCTTGATCCCTTCATCCTTATTGATCTCTTCTGGTTCTTCTCTTTTCAGCTCTATCTTCAATAGCCAAGCGTCCTTATCTTCGTTGTTGAAGGAGGGCGACGTCATGGTGCTCTAAATCTGCAACAGAAACAGCTCGAAACGAAAACAGAGGATATTTGCGTGATACGTTGGTCAAAACCTTCGGGAGTATATATAATGAATTTTTACCGACCAAAATACGTAATCTGCAAGAAAACGGAGTCCGGGAGGCACACGAGGTGCCCACGAGACAGGGGGGAGCGCCCAGTAGGGGGGCGCACCCTCCACTCTCGTGGAGGCCTCGTGTCCCTTTCGGACTACTTCTTTATTCTGAAAATTCTTAAACTTAAATATTCCAAAACTGATAAAAATTGCCATTGGAGTTTTTTTGGAGTCGGTTTACTTACCATACCACCTAGCTATTCCTTTTCAGAGTCTGGAATGTTCTGGAAAGTGTCCCTTATGTATTCCTCAGGGGTTACGGTTTCAATAATATTAGTTTCAATATTGATAGGATTACCTGAAATATAATGTTTAATTCTTTGACTGTTTACCACCCTTGGACTTGTGCCTTCAAAGTTGTTGATTTTTATAGCAGCAGAACAATAGACCTCCTCGATAACGTAGGGACCTTCCCATTTTGAGTGAAGTTTTCCTGCAAAAAATCTTAAATGAGAGTTGAACAATAACATATAATCTCCTACGTTGAACTCACGCTTTTGTATCCTCTTATCATGCCAGCGTTTGACTTTTTCTTTGAATAGCTTGGCATTCTCATATGCTTGGGTTCTCCATTCATCAAGTGAGCCAATATCAAACAACCTCTTCTCACCAGCAAGTTTGAAGTCATAATTGAGCTCTTTAATAGCCCAATATGCCTTATGTTCAAGTTCAAGAGGTAAATGACACACTTTTCCATAAACCATCTTATAAGGAGACATACCCATAGGATTTTTGTATGCAGTTCTATAGGACCATAATGCATCATCAAGTTTTTTGGACCAATTCTTTCTAGATCTATTCACAGTCTTTTGCAAAATTAATTTGAGCTCTCTATTGCTCAACTCTACTTGACCACTAGAATGCGGATGATAAGGAGATGCGATTCTATGATTGACATCATATTTAGCAAGCATTTTACGGAAAGCACCATGAATAAAATGTGAACCACCATCAGACATAAGATATCTAGGGACTCCAAACCTCGGAAAAATAACTTCTTTAAGCATTTTAATAGAAGTGTTATGATCAGCACTACTAGTTGGAATAGTTTCTACCCACTTAGTAACGTAATCAATAGCAACTAAAATATGTGTATAACCATTGGAGGCAGGAAAAGGTCCTATATAATCAAAGCCCCAAACATCAAACGGTTCAATAACAAGAGAATAATTCATAGGCATTTCTTGACGTCTACTAATATTACCTACTCTTTGGCATTCATCACAAGATAAGACAAACTTACGAGCATCTTTGAAGAGAGTAGGCCAATAAAAACCAGATTGTAGTGCCTTGTGTGCAGTTCTATCTCCAGCGTGATGTCCTTTATAAGATTCGGAGTGACACTTACGTAGAATCTGTTCCTGTTCATGCTCAGGCACACAACGTCTAATAACACCATCTACTCCTTCTTTATAAAGGTGCGGGTCATCCCAAAAGTAATGTCTTAAATCATAAAAGAACTTTTTCTTTTGCTGGTATGTGAAACTAGGCGGTATAAATTTAGCAACAATGTAATTAGCATAATCAGCATACCAAGGAGCAGTACGAGAAGCATTAATGACCGCTAATTGTTCATCAGGAAAACTATCATCAATAGGCAGTGGGTCATCAAGGACATTCTCTAACCTAGACAAGTTATCTGCAACGGGGTTCTCAACTCCTTTTCTATCAATAATATGCAAGTCAAATTCTTGGAGCAAGAGAACCCATCTAATGAGTCTAGGCTTAGCATCTTTATTTTCCATAAGATATTTAATAGCAGCATGATCAGTGTGAATAGTAACTTTGGATTCAACAATATAAGGTCTAAACTTATCACATGCAAATACAACTGCTAAGAACTCTTTTTCAGTAGTAGCATAATTTCTCTGGGCAGTATCAAGAGTCTTACTAGCATACTGGATAACATTCAATTTCTTATCGACTCTTTGCCCTAGAACAGCACCTACAGCATAATCACTAGCATCGCACATAATTTCAAAAGGTAAATTCCAATTAGGTGGTTGAACAATAGGTGCAGTGATCAAAGCTTTCTTAAGTATTTCAAATGCTTCTACACAATCATCATCAAAGACAAAAGGAATATCTTTTTGTAATAAATTAGTCAGAGGCCTAGAGATTTTAGAAAAGTCTTTAATGAACCTCCTATAAAACCCGGCATGGCCAAGGAAACTTCTTATACCTTTTATGTCCTTGGGACATGGCATCTTTTCAATAGCATCAACTTTGGCTTTATCAACTTCAATACCTCTCTCGGAGATCTTATGCCCCAAAACAATGCCTTCGTTAACCATAAAGTGACACTTTTCCCAATTCAGAATGAGACTAGTGTCTTCGCATCTCTCCAAAACTCGATCAAGGTTGCTCAAACAAACATCAAAAGAGGATCCATAAATGGAGAAATCATCCATGAATACCTCACAAATCTTTTCACAAAAATCAGAGAATATAGCCATCATGCATCTTTGAAAGGTAGCAGGTGCATTACATAAACCAAAAGGCATACGTCTATAAGCAAAAGTACCAAAAGGGCAAGTGAAAGTAGTTTTAGATTAATCCTTTGCTGACACAGGTATTTGAGAGAAGCCAGAATAACCATCTAGAAAGCAGAAATGTGTGTGTTTGGATAGTCTTTCTAGCATTTGATCAATAAAAGGTAAAGGGTAATGATCTTTCTTAGTAGCTTTATTTAACTTACGGAAATCAATTACCATCCTATAACCTGTAATAATTCTTTGCGGGATCAATTCATCTCTATCATTAGGAACAACAGTAATACCTCCCTTTTTAGGAACGCAATGGACAGGGCTTACCCATTCACTATCAGCAACGGGATAATTAATACCTGCCTCAAGGAGCTTTAGTATCTCCTTTCTTACCACTTCTTTCATCTTGGGATTTAGTCGTCGTTGAGGATCTCTAACTGGTTTGGCATCGTCCTCCAATTTAATTTTGTGTTGGCATAACATGGGATTAACGCCCTTAAGATCATCCAGTGTATATCCAATAGGTGCTCGATGCTTCTTCGGAGTTTTCAATAATCTTTCTTCTTCTTGCTCTGAAAGGTTAGCACTAATAATAACAGGATATATTTTCTTTTCATCAAGATAAGAATACTTAAGATTATCTGGTAATGGTTTGAGTTCAAACATGGGATCACCCTTGGGTGGAGGGGGATTCCCAAGAATTTCAACGGGAAGATTATGTTTTAGCAAAGGTTCCTGTTTGAGGAACACTTCATCTATTTCCCTTCTTTCCTTCATAAACATATCATTTTCATGGTCTAGCAAATATTGTTCTAACGGATCAGTAGGAGGCACAGCAATGGAAGCAAGACCAATAATTTCATCCTTACTAGGTGGTCACCTATCACGAGGTTGTCTACGAAACTTAGCAAAATTAAACTCATGAGACATACCATCTATGCCAACGGTGACAATATTTTTTTCACAATCAATCTTAGCACTAGCTGTATTCAAGAAGGGTCTACCAAAAATAATGGGACAAAAATCATCTTGTGGGGAGCCAAGAACAAGGAAATCAACAGGGTATTTAACCTTCCCACACAAAACTTCAACATCTCTAACAATCCCAAAGGGTTTAATGGTATCTCTATTAGCAAGCTTGATAGTAACATCAATGTCTTCTAATTCAATGGGTGCAATGTCATGCATAATTTCTTGGTATAAGGTATAAGGTATTGCACTAGCACTAGCACCCATGTCACATAAGCCATGATAACAATGATCTCCTATTTTAACAAAAATAACAGGCATGCATACGACAGGTCTATGTATCTTAGTATCTGGTCTAGCAATATTAGCAGTATCACCACAGAAATAAATAACATGCCCATCTAAATCATCATCCAAGAGATCTTTAACTATAGCAATACTAGGTTCAACATTAATTTGCTCAGGAGGTGTATAAGTCCTAGTATTACTCTTACGAACAACAGTCGAAGCTTTAGCATGTTCTTTTATCCTAACAGGAAAAGGAGGTTTCTGAACATAAGTAGTAGGAATAATAGGATCACTATAAGTGACAGTCTTTTCTTCGACTGTAATAGGTGCAACTACTTTCACTTCAACAAGAGGATTATATTTAAACCACTTCTCTTTAGGAAGATCAACGTGAGTAGCAAAATATTCATAGAAAGAAGCTACTATCTCAGAGTCAAGTCCATACCTAGCGCTAAATCCACGAAAAGCATCGGTATCCATAAAAGATTTAAGACAATCGAACTTAGGTGTCATACCTGAATCCTTACCATCGTCGGAACCCCAATCTTCAGAGTTGCGTTTAATTCTTTCCAATAAGTCCCATTTGAAATCAATAGTCTTCAGCATATAAGAACCAGCACAGGAAGTATCGAGCAGGTTGCGATTATCAAGAGAAAGCCGAGCATAAAAGTTTTGAATAATCATCTCCCAGGAGAGCTCATGATTGGGGCATGAATATAACATTGAATTAAGCCTCCCCCAATCTTGAGCGATGCTTTCTCCTTCGCGCGGCCAGAAATTATATATGTAATTACGATCACGGTGAACAAGATGCATGTGATAGAACTTCTGGTGAAATTCCAACTTCAATCGCTTATAATTCCAAGATCTCGTATCATCACATAGCCTATACCATGTCAATGCATCTCCCTTCAAAGATAAAGGGAAGACCTTCCTTTTGACAACATCATCGGGAATACCTACAAGCTTAAATAATCCACAAACTTCATCAACAAAGATAAGCTGTAAATCGGGATGTAATGTTCCATCTCCTGCAAATGGATTAGCTAGCAGTTTCTCTATCATACCCGAAGGAATCTCAAAGTAAATATTTTCATAAAGTTTAGTAGGTTGAGGAGCAAATCTTTGCTCTTCTGATTGGGGTGAAGATACCCCGAACAAGCCCCTCAAAGGATTAGTTTCCATAGTGACAAGTAACAGAAAATTTCAGCACACTATATAAATGTTTCCTTACCAAGTTCCACTCACCAAAAGCGCTACACTCCCCGGCAATGGCACCAGAAAAGAGTCTTGATGACCCACAAGTGTAGGGGATCAATCGTAGTCCTTTCGATAAGTAAGAGTGTTGAACCCAATGAGGAGCAGAAGGAAATTATAAGCGGTTTTCAGTAAGGTTTTCTCTGCAAGCACTGAAATTGTAAGTGATAGATAGTTTTGTGATAAGATAAATAGTAACGAGTAATAAGTAAATAAAATGAGTAAACTGCAGCAAGGTGGCCCAATCCTTTATGTAGCAAAGGATAAGCCTAGACAATTTCTAATAATGAGAAAGGAGCTCCCGAGGACACATGGGAATTATCGTCAAGCTAGTTTTCATCACGTTCATATGATTCGCGTTCGGTACTTTGATAATTTGATATGTGGGTGGACTGGTACTTGGGTGCTGCCCTAACTTGGACAAGCATCCCACTTATGATTAACCCCTATTCCAAGCATCTGCAACTACAAAAGAAGTATTAAGGTAAACCTAACCACAGCATTAAACATATGGATCCAAATCAGCCCCTAACGAAGCAACGCATAAACTAGGGTTTAAGCTTCTGTCACTCTAGAAACCCATCATCTACTTATAACTTCCCTATGCCTTCCTCTAGGACCAAATAATGGTGAAGTGTCATGTAGTCGACGTTCACATAACACCACTAGAGGAAAAGATAACATACATCTCATCAAAATATCGAACGAATACCAAATTCACATGACTACTAATAGCAAGACTTCACCCATGTCCTCAGGAACAAACGTAACTACTCACAAAGCATATTCATGTCATAATCAGAGGGGTAATAATATGCATAAAGGATCTGAACATATGATCTTCCACCAAGTAAACCAATTAGCATCAACTACAAGGAGTAATCAACACTACTTGCAACCCACATGTACCAATTTGTGGTTTTGATACAAGATTGGTGTAACGCCCCGGATTCGATGCGCCAGGTGTCTTCCAGCTTTTCGCCTTCGTTGCCATGTCATTTGCTTGCGTGTTGCATTTTGCCATGTCATCATCTCCATTTCATCTGCATGTTTTTCAAAACTTGCATCCGTTCGGGTCCTCCCGGTTCTCTCTATTGTCCGTTCTAAGCACAGACACCCTCGCACGCGCCCGCGGCACCTCCGAAATATTATTTTATAAGTGGCACAAAAATGTTCTCGGAATGGGGTGAAAGTTGGCGTGCAGTCTCATTATAGTGTAGGTAGACCGCCTATCAAGTTTCGTCGCATTTGGAGTTTGTTTGGTAGCCCAACTGTCATCCATAGCGGCACCGTTACCGGTTTATTCATCAGACGTTTCGGTCTCCGAAACTGCCACAGGGCCGCACCTCTTGTCTCTCTTCTCAGCCCAAGGTCTTCTAAACACAGCCCACTAACCCCCCTAGGCCCAGCCTACCTCCCCTCGCGTTCGGAACCGTCCGATCGAGATTGGAGGGCTCCAAACCCCCCCCCCCACACCCTCAAACCCTAACCCCTGCCTATTTAAACACCACCCATATGCCATTTTTGGCCTCCACCAACCTCCTCCCTCAATTTCCGCGCAGCCAGCCACCTCCCACCTTGGATCCGGCGACGCCGCCCCTGCCCGCCACTTGGCGCCGCCGCATCGCCGCCCACTAGCAAACCCGCTCGCACCTCGTCACCCAGTGTCGCCACTGCCCTCCACTCCTGCGTCGCCACGCGCCCTTGGCCTCTCCCTCCGCCACTGGCCTGCTCCAGCCCGAGGGGCGGCCCGCCCCGGGCCGATCTGGGCCCCGAGCGAGCCCACGCCGCCCCGCTCCCCAAGTGCCCGTCGCCCCGCTCCTCGATCCGATCTGGATTGGGAGGGACACTGCGCCTCTGCTCGACCTCGCCGCCGGGAAGCCGTCGAGGGGCTCCACCGCCCCTGCAGGTTGCGCCCCTGCCTCCTCCCTCCTTTCCTCTGTCTTTCCCCCACGTTCTCTCTCCCTGTGCCTCACAGAGGAGTCTGCCATGGCCGTCGCCGCCTCGGGTCCTTCGCACCCGTCGCCGGAGCTCCGTCCAGCCGCCGTCGTTGCTCAAATCCGGCCGGAAACCGGGCCCCGCCTCCTCCGGTGACTGGATCCGCCCTTCCCAGTCCCCGCTGAACCCTTGCTCGCCGCCGGCAAGTTCGTCGCTGCCGCCGCCATGTCCCTGCTCGGGGCGAGCAGGGACCTCCTCGTCCCGTTCGCGTTCCAGCCTGGGCCCATGCCCCGGCCAGTGGGTCGGCTGGCCCAGTGCCCCGACGGGCCTCCTCTCCACCCTGGGCCAGGTCCAGCAAGGTGAGGCTCGGCCTGCCCCTCTATATCCCGCTCGTGCGACATATAGTCATATAGCGCTCACTTGTTTTTTTCCTGAAATTGACTAAGTCCCTGATTTATCATCTCATGCATGCATATTGTGAGTGGTGTATCTTTGTGCATGTCCATCCTATGGTGGTGTATGATATATCAAAATGTTCATCATGAGATGCTCTTCGTTTTGTTCCATTGTGCCATGTTCATTTGAGTTCATCTTGATGCCCTAATCATCGTTGCAAGAGTGTTATATGATGTTATCTGCTGTCTGTTAACAGAACTTGATGATTTTTCTTTTTTGTTGCATTTTGTGTGTGCATCCTATGAGCATGAGCTCTACATGTGTTTTGTGCTACATCATGCCATCTTAACAGTGGTGCAATCTATGCATAATCTGGAGATGTTAACCTGCTGCTACAAGTCATTCTATGCATAATCTGGAGATGTTAACTAAGGATGTTTTGTTATACATGTCCTGCTCTATCCATTCAGGCCCCTGGTTGTATTTATAGCCTATGTAACTTGTTGCAATCTTGCTCTCAAATTGCTAAACAATATTGCTATCAGCCTGTTAACATTAAGTTCAGTTTTGGCCGTGTGTTTTGCTAGTGACCCATGCATGCTATGAACTTTATCTTGCCATGTTTAGCTTCATAAATGTGTCTTCTTACTGTTGGTTACCTTTTCATTCTAATTAATACTCTGTGGTGAGTGGTACAAGCTCACCAACATGCCTACTTATTGTTGTTCCTGCCATGTATGAATTTGTCATATCATTTGCCATGTTTGCATGGATGCTACCATCTTTTGGGTTAATCTTTGGAATTAGTTCAGTAAGGGAGTTTTGCTCCTTGTCCTTAGTACTAGCATGCCATGCCTTTGTTTGCCATGTTAAGTTCCTGTAACATGTTGTTCGATAGCTCTAAACATTGCAACCTGATGTTACTTCTGCCAAGTCTGAAACTGTTATTATTTGCAATCTTGCCATGTCCTTTTGAGCATGTTCTAGTGATTTCTGGAGTTAGCTCAGTGTTCCTGTTTTGTCATGCTTTACCTGTACTTTATGCCCATGCCTTTTGTTTTCACGTTGAGATGTTGTAGCATATTGTTTTGATGCTTGCTAGATGCCTAGTTGCTGTTTTGGACAGCTTGTCCTTTAAACTTGTATAGAGTGTATGTGTTGAACCATTGCTCCGTTTTGAGTGTGCTCTATATGAAACTTGCTTGATTTTGCATCTAGTTTCATATTATCATGTTGCATCCATGTTTTGAGAGTGTTTGCTTGATGTTTGGATGCATTTAGCATCAACACCATGTTTAACTTGTTTTGCTCATATCTTTTAGGCCGTAGCTTCGAATTAAAAGAACTTTATATGTAACTTGACTAGAATCTCATGTAGATCATCTTGGTGCATCTTAACTTGTTGTTCAACAACTTGAACATAAGGTTTATTCAGATCTGGAACAATTTCTAAATTTGCATATGAGGACTTACCGGAATTGTTATATGTTGTTTCCTGCCTCATTTAAACTTGCTTTGATGTGTTGCTCTTGTATGCATCATCTCTTGCCATGAGTAGCTTCATGTAGCTTTGTCATACATCATACTTGCTTGTGCATCATGTCATGTATATGTGTGGTGTGTTTACCATGTTGTGTGTTTCTTCTCGATAGTTCCTGTTTCGTTGCGATCGTGAGGATTCATTCGTCTACGCTTGGTTCGTCTTCGTGGCTTCATCTTCTTCATGGACTCGTTCTTCTTCCTTGCAGGATTTCAGGCAAGATGACCGCTACCCTAGATCTCACTACTATCATTGCTATGCTAGTTGCTTCGTTCTATCGCTATGCTGTGCTACCTATCTCTTGCTTATCAAGCCTCCCAATTTGCCATGTCAGCCTCTAACCTTTTCACCCTTCCTAGCAAACCATTGCTTGGCTATGTTACCGATTTTGCTCGGACCCTCTTATAGCATTGTTAGTTGCAGGTGAAGTTGAAGATTGCTCCATGATGGACATGATTATGTTGGGATATCACAATATCTCTTATATTATTAATGCATCTATATACTTGGTAAAGGGTGGAAGGCTTGGCCTTATGCCTGGTGTTTTGTTCCACTCTTGCCGCCCTCGTTTTCGTCATACCAGTGTTATGTTCCCGGATTTTGTGTTCCTTACGCGGTTGGGTGATTTATGGGACCCCCTTGACAGTTTGCTTTGAATAAAACTCCTCCAGCAAGGCCCAACATTGGTTTTACCATTTGCCTCACCACCACCTACTTTTCCCTTGGGAGTAATTAACACAAGGGTCATCTTTATTTTAGCCCCCGAGCCAGTGCTTCTCTAAGTGCTGGTCCGAACCGAGCAGCCTGCAGGGCCCCCTCGGGGAAACTCGAGGTCTGGTTTTACTCGTAGCTTGACTTATCTGGTGTTGCCCTGAGAACGAGATATGTGCAGCTCCTCTCGGGATTGTCGGCGCATCGGGCGGCTTTGCTGGTCTTGTTTTACCATTGTTGAAATGTCTTGTAAACCGGGATTCCGAGACTAATCGGGTCTTCCTGGGAGAAGGAATATCCTTCGTTGATCGCGAGAGCTTATCATGGGCTAAGTTGGGACACCCCTGCAGGGTATAAACTTTCGAGAGCCGTGCCCGCGGTTATGTGGCAGATGGGAATTTGTTAATATCCGGTTGTAGATAACTTGACACCTGATCCGAATTAAAATGCATCAACCACGTGTGTAGCCGTGATGGTCTCTTTTCGGCGGAGTTCGGGAAGTGAACACGGTTTTTAGGTTATGTTTGACGTAAGTAGGAGTTCAGGATCACCTCTTGATCATTGGTAGCTTCACGACCGTTCCATTGCTTCTCTTCTCGCTCTTATTTGCATATGTTAACCACCATATCATGCTTAGTCGCTGCTGTAACCTCACCACTTTACCCCTTCCTTTCCCATTAAGCTTTGCTAGTCATGATACCTATGGTAATGGGATTGCTGAGTCCTCGTGGCTCACAGATTACTACAACAACAGTTACAGGTACAGGTTTGCGATGATCATGACGCGAGAGCGATGTTTGCTTGTTTTGGAGTTCTTCTTTTGCTTCTTCTTTGATCAGGGGATAGGTTCCAGGTCGACAGCCTGGGCTAGCAGGGTGGATGTCGTTTGAGTTTCTGTTTGTGATTCATCCATAGTCGGATGGTGCTCTTATGTAAGATGATGTTGTATTCTTGTGGCATTGTATGCCTTATGTATGTATCCCTATCTATTATGTAATGTTGATGTAATGATATCCACCTTGCAAAAGCGTCTTCAAGATGCGCTTCTATCCTTGGTGGGACCTTCGAGTTCCTTTAGGATAGGGTCGCATCTTGGGCGTGACAAGTTGGTATCAAAGCCTCGACCGACCCTAGGAGCCCCCTTGATTTATCGTGTAGTTTGGCCGTTGTCGAGTCTAGAAGAAAACTGTTTTTGGAGTCTAGTTATATCGGAGAGTAGGAATTCTTTTTACTCCTCAGCCCCTTCGTCGCTCTGGTGAGGAATCTTGATGTAGGTGTTTTGAATTACTCCTCTTCCCATTCAAATTTTCCTTTAGGATCACGCAGTTGGTTTTTCGATCGTTGGTTCTCAGCTCTTTTCATCCGGTGCGTTACCCGTCAAGTTGACTCGAGCCTCTTCATCTTTGCAAGATCAATCCTTAGTTATTTCTCAACGAAGTTGTTTCTATACTCTCAGTTGTCTTCTTTTCCCACCCACCCACCCTTTTTCTTCTCGGAGCTGGTGTCCGCAAGCGAGTATCCTTCCTACTCGTGCGAAGTCTTTGTTTTCTTTCATCAATGATTTCAACCGGTGTTTTCTCTTCAAGATATTCGTCGGTTTCCCCTTCCAAGTTGCCTTTGTTTTCCCGCCTTCCCACCCTCTTATTCCCAGAGCATGAGTCTCTTTCGAGCATCAATTTCATTCATGTGGAGCATCTTCAGTTTTTTTTCGTCAATTGTTTCAACCGGTGAATTCTCTTTTGTTTGACATTCTTCATCTCTTTTCTGGTCACTCAATTCAAGTTTTTTTCGGCTTGATCATATTCTTTTCCGTAGCTCGAATGTTTTCCCCTTGCTCGTACGCCCTCGCCAGTTTATCTTTTCGGAGTGCTCAAGACATCTCAAGAGATTCGTCCGTGTTCGAATTAATTCGAGGTTGTCACCTCATGCAAATATTTCAATTGTTCCGGTGCATCATCTACCTCTTCAACAACCCTTTCCAACGATGTTTTCTTTTAGTGGCCCCTAACCCACAGGGTTTTTCCCAGGATCTTACCTGACTCTTCTAATTATTCCGGAGCCATTCCTAATTCTTTTCAAAGTGTGACGTAAGAATGGATCCCATCAGTCAAATGCCTTTACAAGATTGATTTCAAATCATTTTCATTGTTTCCTCAACCTCTTCACTTTTTCATTCACCCGGAGTACCTCAACAATTTTGGCGTTGTTTCTTGCCGCCTTTCCCAATTTTGAAGACCGAAGAAGAGTTTCCTCTAAATCTTGTTCGTTCCTCCGGAGATTCGCGGTGCTAGCTCGATGTTATCCTATCAAATTGTTTCAAGTCATGCAAATTCTTTTCATCCATCCGGAGTATTTCAGGAGTTGTTTTCGATCTCGATCATCCAGAGGCCTTCTTGTCGGAATATTTCTTCGTTCTAAGCTTTCGAATTCGTTCTCAATTATTCTATATCCGTGCCCCTTCGTTCGTCTCAATATTCTTTCGGTGCTTCGTTCAAGTTTCTTCAATCAGTTCGCAATCTCTTCGTTCTCGTGCATCTTGATTTACTCAAGTATCCTTGTTCATTTTCGAATTCTTCCCGGCGATTCTTTCTCTTTTCTTCGTTCATTGTCATTTCTTGCGGTGGTTCGTTCAAGATTTATTTCCGTTCTTTTCACATATATTTTTTCGTTCTTTTCAATCCGACCGGTGGTTCATGAAGACCTTCTCAAGTTTGCGATATGTCACTTCTCAATCCTCTTCAAGAAGAATAAGTAGTATGCTAAATCCATTGCTTGTCATCAATTTAATTTGATGAAGGATAAGCATACAATAAATCTTATTCTTATTTCACCCAAGTGATTATTCCTTTTCTTTGGAGTTTGTTCTTGTTGAATAAATTCTAGTTTCAAGTGGTTTCATCTTTTCTTTTCCGGAGTTCAAATTTCCTCGGCCATTTCGTCGGAACCTCCTTCTAAATCATCGCAAGGCTCATCTTATTCGTTCATCCTTCATTTTATCTCGTCATCCTTTTGTCACCGGAGTTCTTCATAGTGGTTCTTCATGATTTAATTCATTCCTCAAGTGTTCATCAAGATTCTTATCGAAGGAGCTCAAGTATCTTTCCTTCTCGCGTTTCGAAGTGCAATTAAATCTCCGTATTCTTTTGAAGTGGAGTTTTGCATTTCTTCGTTCCTCTAAGCTATCCAATCATTTCCGTTTGTGGCCGGTTATCACCTTATGATCTTGAGATGTTACATATAAGACCACAGCTAGCTTATTCTTTTCATTGTTGATTTTCTCAACAACTCCGTTTAAACCTTCCTTCAAAAGATGCTTTCAATTTCATTCGTTGCACAAGTTGTCATTTTCTTCTCCGTTCTTTTCATTCAACTCCTTCAATTCTTTCCGGAGGTTTTGTGTCATGTCTTCATCAAGTATCATTCCATCCTCTCAAGTTCATGTTCTATTCCTTCCATTTTCAGTCGGAGTGCTGCCTAAATCCTTTCAGTCTTATTCGTTTCTTATCTCGTTCTAACCGGAGTGGTTTCATAGTCTATCTGATTCTGTGAGCTTTCGATTCTCGTCATTCTAGTCGTTCCTCTCTTCTTCTCAAGTGCTCTCGATTCTTTGCTTCTTCTCTTGAGTTCTTATTTCACCTCATTCCTTTTCCCTTCCGTCTCGGTCCTAAGATCTCGGGACGAGATCTCTTGTTAGTAGAGGAGAGTTGTAACGCCCCGGATTCGATGCGCCAGGTGTCTTCCAGCTTTTCACCTTCGTTGCCATGTCATTTTCTTGCATGTTGCATTTTGCCATGTCATCATCTGCATTTCATCTGCATGTTTTTCAAAACTTGCATCCATTCGGGTCCTCCCGGTTCTCTCTGTTGTCCGTTCTAAGCACAGACACCCTCGCATGCGCCCGCGGCACCTCCGAAATATTATTTTATAAGTGGCACAAAAATGTTCTCGGAATGGGGTGAAAGTTGGCGTGCGGTCTCATTATAGTGTAGGTAGACCTCCTGTCAAGTTTCGTCGCATTTGGAGTTCGTTTGGTAGCCCAACCGTCATCCATAGCGGCACCGTTGCCGGTTTATTCGTCAGACGTTTCGGTCTCCAAAACTGCCACAGGGCCGCACCTCTTGTCTCTCTTCTCAGCCCAAGGTCTTCTAAACACAGCCCACTAACCACCCTAGGCCCAGCCTACCTCCCCTCGCGTTCGGAACCGTCCGATCAAGATCGGAGGGCTCCAAAACCCCCCACACCCTCAAACCCTAACCCCTGCCTATTTAAACACCACCCATATGCCATTTTTGGCCTCCACCAACCTCCTTCCTCAATTTCCGTGCAGCCAGCCACCTCCCACCTTGGATCCGGCGCCGCCGCCCCTGCCTGCCACTTGGCGCCGCCGCATAGCCGCCCTCCAGCAAACCTGCTCGCGCCACGTCACCCAGTGTTGCCGCTCCCCTCCACTCCTGTGTCTCCACGCGCCCCCTGGCCTCTCCCTCCGCCATTGGCCCACTCCAGCCCGAGCACGGCCCGCCCCGGGCCGATATGGGCCCCGAGCAAGCCCAGCCGCCCTGCTCCCCAAGCACCCGTCGCCCCGCTCCTCGATCCAATCTGGATCGGGAGGGACGACACGCCTCTGCTCGACCTCGCCACCGAGGGGATCCACCGCCCCTGCAGGTTGCGCCCCTGCATCCTCCCTCCTTTCCTCTGTCTCTCCCTCGCGTTCTCTCTCCCTGTGCCTCGCAGAGGAGTCTGCCATGGCCGTCGCCGCCTCGGGTCCTTCGCACCCGTCGCCGGAGCTCTGTCCAGCCGCCGTCGTTGCTCAAATCCGGCCAGAAACAGGGCCCCGCCTCCTCCCGTGACTGGATCCGCCCTTCCCGGTCCCACCGAACCCTTGCTCGCCGCTGGTGAGTTCGTCGCTGCCGCCGCCATGTCCCTTCTCGGGGCGAGCAGGGACCTCCTCGTCCCATTCGCCTTCCAGCCTGGGCCCATGTCCCGGCCAGCGAGTCGGCTGGCCTAGTGCCCCAACGGGCCTCCTCTCCACCCTGGGCCAGGTCCAGCAAGGTGAGGCTCGGCCTGCTCCTCTATATCCCGCTTGTGCAACATATAGTCATATAGCGCTCACCTATTTTTTCTCCTGAAATTGACCAAGTCCCTGATTTATCATCTCATGCATGCATTTTATGAGTGGTGTATCTTTGTGCATGTCCATCCTATGGTGGTGTATGATATATCAAAATTTTCATCATGAGATGATCTTCATTTGGTTCCATTGTTCCATGTTCATTTGAGTTCATCTTGATGCCCTAATCATCATCGCAAGAGTGCTATATGATGTTAACTGCTGTCTGTTAACAGAACTTGATGATTTGTCTTTTCTGTTGCATTTTGTGTGTGCATCCTATGAGCATGAGCTCTACATGTATTTTGTGCTACATCATGCGATATTTACAGTGGTGCAATCCATGTATTTTTGTGAATCTTGTAGTGAGTGCATAAAGCTTGTTAAGTAGGGTAATTGCTGTTGATGTTTTGCTAGACTAGTTCTGTTATATTATGATGCTATGTAAACTTGCTGCTAGAAGTCATTCTATGCATAATCTGGAGATGTTCACTAAGGATGTTTTGTTATACATGTCCTGCTATATCCATTCAGGCCCCTGGTTGTATTTATAGCCTGCTGTAACTTGTTGTAATCTTGCTCTCAAATTGCTAAACAATATTGCTATTAGCCTGTTAACATTAAGTTCAGTTTTGGCCGTGTGTTTTACTAGTGATCCATGTCCTTTTGAGCATGTTCTAGTGATTTCTGGAGTTAGCTCAGTGTTCCTGTTTTGTCATGCTTTACCTGTACTTTATGCCCATGCCTTTTGTTTTCATGTGGAGATGCTATAGCATATTGTTTTGATACTTGCTAGATGCCTAGTTGCTGTTTTGGACAGCTTGTCCTTTAAACTTGTATAGAGTGTATGTGTTGAACCGTTGCTCCGTTTTGAGTGTGGTCTATATGAAACTTGCTTGATTTTGCATGTAGTTTCATATTATCATATTGCATCCATGTTTTGAGAGTGTTTTCTTGATGTTTGGATGCAATTAGCATCAACGCCATGTTTAACTTGTTTTGCCCATATCTTTTAGGCCGTAGCTCCGAATTAAATGAACTTTATATGTAACTTCACTAGAATCTCTTGTAGATCATCTTGGTGCATCTTAACTTGTTGTTTAACAACTTGAACATAAGGTTTATTAAGATCTGGAATAATTTCTAAATTTGTTTATGAGGACTTACCGGAATTTTTATATGTTGTTTCCGGCCTCATTTAAACTTGCTTTGATGTGTTGCTCTTGTATGCATCATCTCTTGCCATGAGTAGCTTCATGTAGCTTTGTCATACATCATACTTGCTTGTGCATCATGTCATGTATATGTGTGGTGTGTTTACCATGTTGTGTGCTTCTTCTCGATAGTTCCTGTTTCGTTGCGATCGTGAGGATTCATTCGTCTACGCTTGGTTCGTCTTCGTGGCTTCATCTTCTTCATGGACTCATTCTTCTTCCTTGCGGGATTTCAGGCAAGATGACCGCTACCCTGGATCTCACTACTATCATTGCTATGCTAGTTGCTTCGTTCTATCCCTATGCTGCGCTACCTATCTCTTGCTTATCAAGCCTCCCAATTTGCCATGTCAGCCTCTAACCTTTTCACCCTTCCTAGCAAACCATTGCTTGGCTATGTTACCACTTTTCCTCAGCCCCTCTTATAGCGTTGTTAGTTGCAGGTGAAGTTGAAGATTGCTCCATCATGGACAGGATTATGTTGGGATATCACAATATCTCATATATTATTAATGCATCTATATACTTGGTAAAGGGTGGAAGGCTTGGCCTTATGCCTGGTGTTTTGTTCCACTCTTGCCGCCCTAGTTTTCGTCATACCGGTGTTATGTTCCCGGATTTTGCGTTCCTTACGTGGTTGGGTGATTTATGGGACCCCCTTGACAGTTCGCTTTGAATAAAACTCCTCCAGCAAGGCCCAACATTGGTTTTACCATTTGCCTCACCACCACCTACTTTTCCCTTGGGAGTAATTAACACAAGGGTCATCTTTATTTTAGCCCGCCGGGCCAGTGCTTCTCTAAGTGCTGGTCCGAACCGAGCAGCCTACGGGGCCCCCTCGAGGAAACTCGAGGTCTGGTTTTACTCGTAGCTTGACTTATCCGGTGTTGCCCTGAGAACAAGATATGTGCAGCTCCTATCGGGATTGTCGGCGCATCGGGCGGCTTTGCTGGTCTTGTTTTACCATTGTCAAAATGTCTTGTAAACCGGGATTCCGAGACTGATCGGGTCTTCCTGGGAGAAGGAATATGCTTCGTTGATCGCGAGAGCTTATCATGGGCTAAGTTGGGACACCCCTGCAGGGTATAAACTTTCGAGAGTCGTGCCTGCGGTTATGTGGCAGATGGGAATTTGTTAATATCCGGTTGTAGATACCTTGACACCTGATACGAATTAAAACGCATCAACCGCATGTGTAGCCGCGATTGTCTCTTTTCAGCGGAGTCCGGGGAGTGAACACGGTTTTTGGGTTATGTTTGACGTAAGTAGGAGTTCAGGATCACCTCTTGATCATTGCTAGCTTCACGACCATTCCATTGCTTCTCTTCTCGCTCTTATTTGCGTATGTTAGCCACCATATCATGCTTAGTCGCTGCTGCAACCTCACCACTTTACCCCTTCCTTTCCCATTAAGCTTTGCTAGTCGTGATACCCATGGTAATGGGATTGCTGAGTCCTCGTGGCTCACAGATTACTACAACAACAGTTGCAGGTACAGGTTTGCGATGATCATGACGCGAGAGCGATGTTTTCTTGTTTTGGAGTTCTTCTTCTGCTTCTTCTTTGATCAAGGGATAGGTTCCAGGTCGGCAGCCTGGGCTAGTAGGGTGGATGTCGTTTGAGTTTCTGTTTGTGATTCACCCGTAGTCGGATGGTGCTCTTATGTAAGATGATGTTGTATTCTTGTGGCATTGTATGCCTTATATATGTATCCATATCTATTATGTAATGTTGATGTAATGATATCCACCTTGCAAAAGCGTCTTCAAGATGCGCTTCTATCCTTGGTGGGACCTTCGAGTTCCTTTAGGATAGGGTCGCATCTTGGGCGTGACAATTGGATACAAGAGATGAACTAGGGTTTTGAGAGGAGATGGTGCTGGTGAAGATGTTGATGGAGATTGACCCCCTCCCGATGAGAGGATCGTTGGTGATGATGTTGGTGATGATTTCCCCCTCCCGGAGGGAAGTGTCCCCGGCAGAACAGCTCCGCCAGAGCTCTAGATTGGTTCCGCCAAGGTTCCGCCTCGTGGCGGCGGAGTTTCGTCCCGTAAGCTTTCCCATGATTTTTTCCAGGGTAAAAGCTCTAATATAGCAGAAGATGGACACCAGGGGCCCACCAGGGGGTCCAGGAGACAGGGGGCGCGCCCCCCACTCTCCTGGATGAGGTGTGGGCCCCCTGGTGTATTTCTTTCGCCCAAAAATTCTTATTAATTCCAAAAAGATGTTTCATGGAGTTTCAGGACTTTTGGAGTTGTGCAGAATAGGTTTCCAATGTTTGCTCCTTTTCCAGCCAGAATTCCAGCTGCCAGCATTCCCCCTCTTCATGATAAACCTTGTAAAATAAGAGAGAATAGCCATAAGTATTGAGATATAATGTGTAATAACAGCCCATAATGCAATAAATATTTATATAAAAGCATGATGCAAAATGGACATATCAGGAACCTCCTGATCTAGGGCAAAGAATGCGCACCTAGGTAGGCCAAGACCATAATGAACAAAGGCTGGAGGCTTGGATCTATTCTGACAATCCAGAGTTAGGTGCCCATCTTCTCTGCAGATGAGGCAGAAGGGAGGGTTTTGGCAACGAGACTGGAAGTGACCAGGACGGTGACATGCGAAGCAGGTGAGAGTCGGGTTTGCGACCTGGGACTGAGGAGGAGCACGCCCTGAGCCAAGAGGGGGAGTGGGAAGAATGCCATCACCAGCCGCGCTGAGCCCAGATCCGGCACCCCGCCCAGCAGCGGCCCCCACGAGACGACGAACCGGCGCCCCCGACGCACCCCGAGGGACGAAGCGCGACGGACCACCACCAGTAGCCGCCAGAGCACGCAATAGGCCACCACCCGGAGGGGCAGCACCACGTGGAGGGGGCAGCAGAGCCGAGCCAGAAGAGCCAGCACGGCTACCCGCAGCCGCCACCTCCCAAGGATCAGCTGGAGCAGAAGCACATCCAGGCTGCACCGAGGGATCCGCCTGCCCGGACCCAGGCAGGCGAGGGAGAGCCGGTCGTCGCCACTGGAGCACGCAACACCTGGAGCTTGGAGCGCAGCGAGGCCTCATACTCCAGATCTGCCGACGCCTCGCCCGAGCCGTCACGCCCCCGCTTCTGGCCGGAGACGGCCTCGCTAGAGGACCCGCACGAGCGATCCATCAGGACCGCCGCTGCAAACGAATGGGAGAGGGGAGGAGAAGGAACAGATCTAGGAAAGAAGCGGATGGGGGAGTGGAGACAGCGCAGGTCAAAGGAGGAGGCAGGGAACCCTAGAAATGAGGGGGCCGATCCCTTCCGAATCCATATATACCCGGACCGAGCCAGGCCCGGGCCGACAGAGAGGGCCGAGGGGGAAGGGAGTGGGGCTGGGCCTGGGCCTTCCATGGCCTAGAGACCAGGAAAGGGAGAGGAGGGAAAATGGATATACAGCTCAGGGAGAGCACCGACCTAGGCCCACTAGGCCCAACAGGCGGAACAAGGGCCCGCAGCCCAGAGACGGCCCCAGCCGGAGCCGCCAACGCAAGATCTAGGTCAGACGCAACGCCGCCGCTGTCAACGGAGCAAGGGCTGGCCCACCGAAGGAGGCACAGGCGGAGGAGGGCACTGGACGGGGGAAGGAGAGGACAGCGCAGCCACCGAACCCCTGTCCCCACCCGAGCCCAAGATCCCCAGATCCGGAGACCAGGCCGGAGCACGACGACGCCTATGAGAAACGCGGTGCCAGCCATCCACTGCCACAGCACCGTCGGGGAGCCGCCCGCTCCCACCAGGCGCAAACTTCTGACGGTGACCCGGGGCCGAAACGATAGGGGGACCACCCACCAGTACCGGACGAGGAGGGGAGAGGCAAACCTCGGAGTCCGACCCCAAGGCCTCCGAATTGAGAGCCCAGAACCTATTGGCCCGGGGGGAGCGGGGAGGGCGGCGCGAGGCGAGGGCACCGGAACGAGAGACGGAGAGGGGAGTGACGCCAGGGCGGAGCGAGATGGAGTCGACAGGGAGGAGGGGGGATGGCACACATGGCAACGGCGCCGCCAGAGGAGGAGAGGGGGAGGGGAGCGCCGCCAGGGAAGGGGAGGGAAAGAGGAGAGCCATCGATGCTCAATTGATCTCCAGTCAGAGGCTCATTCCACTGAACATTGAAGCTGAGTCTCGCGAGCCTTGCATATGAGGATGGGTTTTGCTTGTGGACCGTTCTAAGCAGATTGCCAGTACTTTCTGCCATAAACTAGGGTTTAAGCTTCTGTCACTCTCGCAACCCATCATCTAGTAACTAAAATACTCCACAATGCATTCCCTTATGCCCAAATATGGTGAAGTGTCATGTACTCAACGTTCACATGACATCACTAAGGGAATCACAACATACATATCATCAAAATATCGAACACATATCAAGTTCACATGATTACTTGCAACATGATTTCTCCGTGACCTCAAGAACAAAAGTAACTACTCACAAATGATAATCATACTCACATGGGGTATTAAATAGCATAATGGATCTGAACATATAATCTTCCACCAAATAAACCATATAGTAATCAACTACAAGATGTAATCAACACTACTAGTCACCCACAAGCACCAATCTATAGTTCCGGTACAAAGATTGAACACAGGAGATGAACTAGGGTTTGAGAGGAGATGGTGTTGTTGAAGATGTTGATGGAGATTTCCCTCCCCAAGATGGGAGAGTTGTTGGTGATGATGACGATGATGATTTCCCCCTCCGAGAAGGAAATTCTCCCGGCGGAATCGCTCCGCCGGAGGGCAAAAGTGCTCCTGCCCAAGTTTCGCCTCAAGACGGCGGCGCTTCATACCAAAAGTCCTCTCCTTATTATTTATTCTAGGTTAAAATGACTTATGTACCAGAAGAGGGGCACCGAAGGTGGGCTGAGGGGAGCACACTCAACCAGGGCGCGCCTAGGTGGGTAGTGCCCACCTGGTGGGCCCCCTCTGGTACTTATTTTCTCCAATAATTCTCATTTATTCCATAAAGATTCCTCGTGAAGTTTCAGCTCATTTGGAGTTGTGCAGAATAGGTAGCCTGACGTAGCTTTTTTAGATCCAGATTTCTAGCTGCCAGAATTCTCCCTCTTTTTGTTGAACCTTGCATATTATGAGATAAAAGGCATTAAAATTACTCAAAAAAGCATTATTATGCAACAAAACAACATAAATAACAGTAGGTAAACATGATGCAAAATGGACGTATCACACGCAACTTGGCAAGGGGGTTATCAAGTCCCATGTCTTGCTACTTACAAGGTTAAAGGAAAATAGATGAATAAATAATGGTAAAGTGAAACAACAAATAGTAAAAGGAAAATTAGAAGGAAATTTTGTAGAAAAAATATTGATGGAGAATGGAGCCGGGGACCATAGGTTCACTAGAGGTATCTCTCTCTAAAGCAGGAAAATGACATGTTAACAAATTACGGTTGGGAAATTGAGAAAAAAAACAATCTTTATGACCATGATCATTCATGTCATAATGTCATATAGACATTACATTTGTAATAAGTAGACCATTAAACTTACTGACATCTACCACTAATACTCCACCCAAGACCGCTATGTAGCATGCATCCCAAGATATTAAGTTACGAGAAACAGAGTATTGCAATAAGCAAGATGACATAATGTTGATAGAGTGACATCTGGCGATAAGATTTAACCCCTTCGTTTTATCCATAGTGGTAAAAGACAAATACGTGTGTTGTCCTCATTCTGTCACTTGGATATAGAACACCACAAGATTGAACCCACTAATATGCACCACTCCCTCTGAAAGCTCCTCATCAATCTTGGCCAGAGAAGACAAATAGATTTAAATCATATATAACTACTTAATTATACAACAAAGAAACTTTAAAAGATTCAATAATATTCAATGAACAATCTGATCATAAACTCATAATTTAACATGTCCCAACAAACACACCATATAATTACATCGGATGATCCCAATCGCACAAGGAAGAAGGGGAACATGGTATTGAAGATCCAAAAACACAGAGAGAGAACCATCTAGCTCTACTATGGACCTGCAGGTCCTAAAGGAACTACTCACACATGGTCATGGAGGCAGCAAGGTTGATGAAGAGGCCTTCGGTAATGGCTTCCCCCTCCAGCAGGGCTCCGGAACAGGGCTCCAGATGGGATCTCTTTGGAACAGAGGCTTGTGACGACGATAAAATTCTTCTAGAGGTATGACAAATGGTTTAGGTATTTACAGGGAATTTTGGTGGTAGAATTGGACTAAGGCAGTAACTGAGGGCCCTACAAGCTCAGGGTGGTCGCGCCACCTGTACTTGTGGTCCCATAGAGGCTCGTTTCGATCTCTCTTGAAGCTTCATGCGTTTCTTGTCGCCCAAAAAAATAATGTTAAATCGGCAACGTATTTTGACCTTCGTAGATATTGATTTTGTGTGAGACCAAAAAAAGTAAAACATGAACTTGCATCGGGCACTAAATTAATAGGTAAGTCCATAAAAATAATATAAATTGCTATAAGAAGTATATAGAAATTATATATGATAGCATTAAACAATCAAAAACTATAAATATGTTCGAGACGTTTCAGCATCCTCCAGCTTAATTTTTCTAGTCCTCGAGTATGTAATTGGTGTATAGAGATGATTTTTTATGTTGAATGCTAGCTAGCATGATCTTGATCAAATGATGTAACAATGGTGTGAACTAAGGACAACGATTCAAAGCAATAATCGTATATTGATAACAAGCAAGTAACATTAAAATGTGTAAACAAGATTACTATTTTTTCATGGATTGATGATTTCATGTAATACCAATTCATGCTCATGATGTCACATATATGTCGTGAATCACTCAAGGCTTTATCATATTCAAACATCTTCCCATAACACTGTTGGGGAACGTAGCAAAAATTCAAAATTTTCTACGCATCACCAAGATCAATCTATGGAGATTCTAGCAACAAGAGAGAGAGAGGAAGAGAATCTTCATACCTTTGAAGATCGCTAAGCGGAAGCGTCACTGGAACACGGATGAGGGAGTCGTACTCGCGGCGATTCAAATCACGGAAGATCCGATCTAACGCCAAACAAACGGCGCCTCCGCGTTCAACACACGTACAGCACGGGGACGTCTCCTCCTTCTTGATCCAGCAAGGGGATAGGAGAAGTTGAGGGAGAGCTTCGGCAGCATGACGGCGTGGTGGTGGAGCTTGCAGTTCTCCGGCAGGGCTTCGCCAAGCACTATGGAGGAGGAGATGGAGTTGGAGAGGGGGAGGGCTGCGCCAAGGGAAGGGTATGGCAGCCCTCCCAACCCCCCACTATTTATAGGGGGAAGGGAGAGGGTTCCGGCCCCCTTAGATCTCATCTAGGGGGGAGGGGGCAGCCAAGGGGGGGAGCTCCCCCCCCCCCAAGTTGGTGGGAGGCGCCTTGGGCCCTTGGGGTGCACCAGCCCACCAGGGGGCTGGTTCCCACCCTTGTTCAGCCCATTTGGTCCCCCGTGGCAGGTGGACCCACCCGGTGGACCCCCAGACACTTTCCGGTGGTCCCGGTGCAATACCGGTAAACCCCGAAATTATTCCGGTGAGTGAAACTGGACTTCCCTTATATAAATCTTTACCTCCGGACCATTCCGAAACTCCTCGTAACATCCGAGATCTCATCCGGTAATCCGAACAACATTTGGTAACTGCGTACTAATTCCCATATCAACTCTAGCATCATCGAACCTTTAGTGTGTAGACCCTACGGGTTCGGGAATCATGCAGACATGACCGAGACAGCTCCCCGGCCAATAACCAACATCAAGATCTGGATACCCATGTTGGCTCCCACATGTTCCATGAGATCTCATCAAATGAACCAAAATGTCGGGGATTCAAGCAATCCCATATACAATTCCCTTTGTCAATCGGTACGTTACTTGCCCGAGATTCGATTGTTGGTATCCTAATACCTCGTTCAATCTCGTTACCGACAAGTCACTTTACTCGTTCCGTAATGCATGATCCCGTGACTAACTACTTAATCACATTGAGGTCATTATGATGATGCATTACCGAGTGGGCCCAGAGATACATCTCCTTCATACGGAGTGACAAATCCCAGTCTCGATTCGTGCCAATCCAACAGACACTTTCGGAGATGCTTGTAGTGTACCTTTATAACCACCCAGTTATGTTATGATGTTTGGTACACCCAAAGCATTCCTACGGTATCCGGGAGTTGCACAATCTCATGGTCTAAGGAAATGATACTTGACATTTAGAAAAGCTTTAGCAAACGAAATACACGATCTTGTGCTACGTTTAGCATTGGGTCTTGTCCATCACATCATTCTCCTAATGATGTGATCCCGCTACCAATGACATATAATGTCCATTGTCAGGAAACCATGACCATCTATTGATCAACGAGCTAGTCAACTAGAGGCTCACTAGGGACATGTTGTGGTCTATGTATTCACACATGTATTACGGTTTCCGGTTAATACAATTATAGCATGAACAATAGAAAATTATCATGAACATGGAAATATAATAATAATCAATTTATTATTGCCTCTAGGGCATATTTCCAATAGTCTCCCACTTGACTAGAGTCAATAATCTAGTTACATTGTGATGAATCGAACACACATAGAGTTCTGGTGTTGATCATGTTTTGCTTGTGGAAGAGGTTTAGTCAACGGATCTACGACATTCAGATCCGTATGCACTTTACAAATATCTATGTCTCCATCTTGAACATTTTCACGAATGGAGTTGAAGCGACGGTTGATATGCCTGGTCTTCTTGTGAAACCTGGGCTCCTTGGCAAGGGCAATAGCTCCAGTGTTGTCACAGAAGAGAGTCATCGGGCCCGATGCATTGGGAATAACTCCTAGGTCGGTAATGAACTCCTTCATCCAGATTGTTTCATGTGCTGCCTCCGAGGCTGCCATGTACTCCGCTTCACATGTAGGTCCCGCCATGACGCTCTGCTTGCAACTGCACCAGCTTACTGCCCCACCATTCAAAATATACACGTATCCGGTTTGCGACTTGGAGTCATCCATATCTGTGTTGAAGCTAGCATCAACGTAACCCTTTACGATGAGCTCTTCGTCACCTCCATAAAAGAGAAACATATCCTTAGTCCTTTTCAGGTACATCAGGATATTCTTGACCGCTGTCCAGTGTTCCATGCCGGGATTACTTTGGTACCTCCCTACCAAATTTACGACAAGGTTTACATCAGGTCTGGTACACAGCATGGCATGCATAATAGACCCTATGGCTGAGGCATAGGGGATGACACTCATCTTTTCTCTATCTTCTGACATGGTCGGGCTTTGAGCCGTGCTCAATCTCACACCTTGCAAAACAGGCAAGAACCCCTTCTTGGACTGATCCATATTGAACTTCTTCAATATATCATCAAGGTATGTGCTTTGTGAAAGACCTATGAGGCGTCTCGATCTATCTCTATAGATCTTGATGCCTAATATGTAAGCAGCTTCTCCAAGGTCCTTCATTGAAAAACATTTATTCAAGTAGGCCTTTATGCTTTCCAAAAGTTCTATATCATTTCCCATCAATAGTATGTCATCCACATATAATATGAGAAATGCTACAGAGCTCCACTCACTTTCTTGTAAACGCAGGCTTCTCCATAAGTCTGCATAAACCCAAACGCTTTGATCATTTCATCAAAGCGAATGTTCCAACTACGAGATTCTAGCACCAGCCCATAGATGGAGCATTGGAGCTTGCACACCTTGTTAGCATTCTTAGGATCGACAAAACCTTCTGGCTGCATCATATACAATTCTTCATTAAGGAAACCGTTAAGGAATGCCGTTTTGACGTCCATTTGTCATATCTCATAATCATAGAATGCAGCAATTGCTAACATGATTCGGACAGACTTCAGCTTCGCTACGGGTGAGGAGGTCTCATCGTAGTCAACCCCTTGAACTTGTCCATAACCCTTAGCGACAAGCTGAGCTTTATAGATGGTCAGATTACCATCCGCGTCAGTCTTCTTCTTAAAGATCCATTTGTTTTCTATGGCTCGCCGATCATCGGGCAAGTCTATCAAAGTCCATACTTTGTTTTCATACATGGATCCTATCTCGGATTTCATGGCTACAAGCCATTTGTTGGAATCTGTGCCCGCCATCGCTTCTTCATAGTTCAAAGGTTCACCGTTGTCTAACAATATGATTTCCAGGACAAGGTTGCCATACCATTCTGGTGTGGAACGTGTCCTTGTGGACCTGCGAAGTTTAGTAGCAACTTGATCTGAAGTTCCTTGATCATCATCATTAACTTCCTCTCTAGTCAGTGTAGGCACCACAGAAACATTTTCCTGAGCTGCGCTACTTTCCGGTTCAAGAGGCAGTACTTCATCAAGTTCTACTTTCCTCCCAGTTACTTCTTTCGAGAGAAACTCTTTCTCCTGAAAGGACCCATTCTTGGCAACAAAGATCTTGCCTTCGTATCTGAGGTAGAAGGTATACCCAATGGTTTCCTTAGGGTATCCTATGAAGACGCATTTTTCCGACTTGGGTTCGAGCTTTTTTGGTTGAAGTTTCTTGACATAAGCATCGCATCCCCAAACTTTTAGAAATGACAGCTTAGGTTTCTTCCCAAACCATAATTCATACGGTGTCGTCTCAGCAGATTTAGACGGTGCCCTATTTAAAGTGAATGTGGTTGTCTCTAAAGCGTATCCTCAAAATGATAGCGGTAAATCAGTAAGAGACATCATAGATCGCACCATATCCAATAGAGTGCGATTACGACGTTCGGACACACCATTATGCTGAGGTGTTCCAGGTGCATACCAAACTCATGACTCAAATATTCTCCCCCACGATCTGATCGTAAGAACTTTATTTTCCTGTCACGTTGATTCTCCACCTCACTCTGAAATTCCTTGAACTTTTCAAAGGTCTCAGACTTGTGTTTCGTTAAGTATACATAACCATATCTACTTAAATCATCAGTGAGGGTGAGAACATAACAATAGCCACCGCGAGCCTCAACGCTCATTGGACCGCACACATTAGTATGTATGATTTCCAACAAGTTGGTTGCTCGCTCCATTGTTCCGGAGAACGGAGTCTTGGTCATCTTGCCCATGAGGCATGGTTCGCATGTGTCAAATGATTCATAATCAAGAGACTCCAAAAGTCCATATGCATGGAGCTTCTTCATGCGTTTGACACCAATGTGACCAAGGCGGCAGTGCCACAAGTATGTGGGACTATCATTATTAACCTTACATCTTTTGGTACTCACACTATGAATATGTGTAACATCACGTTCGAGATTCAATAAGAATAAACCATTGACCAGCGGGGCATGACCATAAAACATATCTCTCAAATAAATAGAACAACCATTATTCTTAGATTTAAATGAGTAGCCATCTCGCATTAAACGAGATCCCGATACAATATTCATGCTCAAAGCTGGCACTAAATGACAATTATTGAGGTTCAAAACTAATCCCGTAGGTAAATGTAGAGTTAGCGTGTCGACGACGATCACATCGACCTTGGAACCATTCCCGACACACATCGTCACCTCATCCTTCGCCAGTCTCCGCTTATTCCGCAGCTCCTGTTTTGAGTTACAAATATGAGCAACCGCACCGGTATCAAATACCTAGGAGCTACTACGAGTACTGGTAAGGTACACATCAATAACATGTATATCGCATATACCTTTGGTGTTGCCGGCCTTCTTGTCCGCTAAGTACTTGGGGCAGTTCCGCTCTAGTGACCATTTCCCTTGCAATAAAAGCACCGAGTCTCGGGCTTGGGTCCATTGTTTGGCTTCTTCCTGGCAACTGATTTACCGGGCACGGCAACTCCCTTGCCGTCCTTCTTGAAGTTCTTTTTACCCTTGCCTTTCTTGAAACTAGTGGTCTTATTCACCTTCAACACTTTATGTTCCTTTTTGATTTCCACCTCTGCTGATTTCAGCATTGAATATAACTTGGGAATGGACTTCTCCATCCCTTGCATATTGTAGTTCATCACAAAGCTCTTGTAGCTAGGTGGGAGCGACTGAAGGATCATGTCAATGACCGAGTCATCTGGGAGATTAACTCCCAACTGAGACAAACGGTTCTGTAACCCAGACATAGTGAGTATATGATCACTGACAGAACTGTTTTCCTCCATCTTACAACTGTAGAACTTGTCGGAGACTTCATATCTCTCGACTCGAGCATGAGCTTGGAAAACCATTTTCAGCTCTTGGAACATCTCATATGCTCTGTGCTGCTCAAAACGCTTTTGGAGCCCCGGTTCTAAGCTGTAAAGCATGCCGCACTGAACCAAGGAGTAATCATCACTACGCGACTGGCAGGCGTTCATAACGTCTTGAGTTGATGGGAAAATGGGTGCTTTACCTAGCGGTGCTTCTAGGACATATGCTTTCTTGGCAGCTATGAGGATGATCCTCAAGTTCCGGACCCAGTCCGTATAGTTGCTACCATCATCTTTCAGCTTGGTTTTCTCTAGGAACACGTTGAAGTTGAGGGCAACATTAGCATGGGCCATTTGATCTACAAGACATATTGCAAAGATTTTAGACTAAGTTCATGATAATTAAGTTCATCTAATCAAATTATTTAATGAACTCCTACTCATATAGACATCCCTCTAGTCATCTAAGTGATACATGATCCGAGTCAACTAGGTCGTATCCGATCATCACGTGAGACGGACTAGTCATCATCGGTGAACATCTTCATGTTGATCGTATCTACTATACGACTCATGTTCGACCTTTCGGTCTCTTGTGTTCCGAGGCCATGTCTGTATATGCTAGGCTCGTCAATTCAACCTAAGTGTTTTGCATGTGTAAATCTGGCTTACACCCGTTGTATGTGAATGTTAGAATCTATCACACCCGATCATCACGTGGTGCTTCGAAACAACGAACTTTTGCAACGGTGCACAATTAGGGGGAACACTTTCTTGAAATTTTTATGAGGGATCATCTTATTTATGCTACCGTTGTTCTAAGCAAATAAGACGTAAACATGACAAACATCACATGCAAATCATAAAGTAACATGATATGGCCAATATCATTTTGTGCCTTTGATCTCCATCTTCAGGCACGGCATGATCATCTTCGTCACCGGCATGACACTATGATCTCCATCATCGTGTATTCATGAAGTTGTCTCGCCAACTATTACTTCTACTACTATGGCTAACGGTTAGCAATAAAGTAAAGTAATTACATGGCATTTTAAATGACACGCAGGTCATACAATAAATTAAGACAACTCCTATGGCTCCTGCCGGTTGTCATACTCATCGACATGCAAGTCGTGATTCCTATTACAAGAACATGGTCAATCTCATACATCACATATCATTCATCACATTCTTTTGGCCATATCACATCACATAGCATACCCTGCAAAAACAAGTTAGACATCCTCTAATTGTTGTTGCATGTTTTACGTGGCTGCTATAGGTTTCTAGCAAGAACGTTTCTTACCTATGCAAAAGCCACAACGGTGATATGCCAATTGCTATTTACCCTTCATAAGGACCATTTTCATCGAATCCGATCCGACTAAAGTGGGAGAGACTGGCACCCGCTAGCCACCTTTATGCAACAAGTGCATGTCAGTCGGTGGAACCTGTCTCACGTAAGCGTACGTGTAAGGTCGGTCTGGGCCGCTTCATCCCACAATACCGCCGAAACAAGATAGGACTAGTAACGGTAAGCAAATTGAACAAACCAACGCCCACAACTACTTTTGTTCTACTCGTGCACAGAATCTACGCAATAGACCTAGCTCTGATACCACTATTGGGGAACGTAGCAGAAATTCAAAATTTTCTATGCATCACCAAGATCAATCTATGGAGATTCTAGCAACAAGAGAGAGAGAAAGAGCATCTTCATACCTTTGAAGATCGCTAAGCGGAAGCGTCACTAGAATGCGGATGAGGGAGTCATACTCGTGGCGATTCAAATCGCGGAAGATCCGATCTAACGCTGAACGGACGACGCCTCCGTGTTCAACACACGTACAGCCCGGGGACGTCTCCTCCTTCTTGATCTAGCAAGGGGAGAGGAGAAGTTGAGGGAGAGCTCCGGCAGCATGATAGCGTGGTGGTGGAGCTTGCAGTTCTCCAGCAGGGCTTCGCCAAGCACTACGGAGGAGGAGATGGAGTTGGAGAGGGGGAGGGTTGCGCTAGGGGAAGGGTATAGCAGCCCTCCCAACCCCCCACTATTTATAGGTGGAAGGGGAGAGGGGGCCGGCCCCCTTAGATCTCCTCTAAGGGGGGCGGCGGCCAAGGGGGGCAACTTGCCCCCCAAGTTGGTGGGAGGCGCCCCCACCCCCTAGGGTTTTCAACCATAGGCGCCTTGGGCCCTTGGGGGCGCACCAGCCCACCAGGGGGCTGGTTCCCACCCTTGTTCAGCCCATTTGGTCCCCCGTGGCAGGTGGACCCACCCGGTGGACCCCCACACACTTTTTGGTGGTCCCGGTACAATACTGGTAAACCCTAAAATTATTCTGGTGACTGAAACTGGACTTCCCTTATATAAATCTTTACCTCGGGACCATTCTGAAACTCCTCGTGACGTCCGGGATCTCATCCAGGACTCCGAACAACATTCGGTAACTGCGTACTAATTCCCATATCAACTCTAGCGTCACCGAACCTTAAGTGTGTAGACCCTACGGGTTCGAGAATCATGCAGACATGACCGAGACAGCTCTCCGGCCAATAACCAACAGCGGGATCTGGATACCCATGTTGGCTCCCACATGTTCCACGATGATCTCATCGGATGAACCACGATGTAGGGGATTCAAGCAATCCCGTATACAATTCCCTTTGTCAATCGGTACGTTACTTGCCCGAGATTCGATCGTCGGTATCCCAATACCTCGTTCAATCTCGTTACCGACAAGTCACTTTACTCATTCCGTAATGCATGATCTCGTGACTAACTACTTAGTCACATTGAGCTCATTATGCTGATGCATTACCGAGTGGGCCCAGAGATACCTCTCCGTCATACGGAGTGACAAATCCCAGTCTCGATTCGTGCCAACCCAACAGACACTTTCGGAGATGCCTGTAGTGTACCTTTATAGCCACCCAGCTATGTTGTGACGTTTGGTACACCCAAAGCATTCCTATGGTATCCGGGAGTTGCACAATCTCATGGTCTAAGGAAATGATACTTGACATTTAGAAAAGCTTTAGCAAACGAACTACACGATCTTGTGCTACGCTTAGGATTGGGTCTTGCCCATCACATCATTCTCCTAATGATGTGATCCTGTTACCAATGACATCTAATGTCCATGGTCAGGAAACCATGACCATCTATTGATCAACAAGCTAGTCACTAGAGGCTCACTAGGGACATGTTGTGGTCTATGTATTCACACATGTATTACGGTTCCCTGTTAATACAATTATAGCATGAACAATAGACAATTATCATGAACAAATAAATATAATAATAACCTTTTTATTATTGCCTCTAATGCATATTTCCAACAAACACAAGCTAGAGCTTTAGTCAAGCAGCCGAATCCATGACGAGCACTCTTCAACTACTTAGTACTTCGCTTAATGCTCAAGTCACAAGCCTTGGTCTTAGCACTTAGGATGGCATGACAAAGAGAATGGTGATGGTGATTTAATTGAAAAGAAGAAATATATAATAAAGTCTCACATCAATGCGGCTTGATCGTTAGGCAATGGAGAGGCCTTACAATCGATATCAATGTGAGGAGTAGGAAGTCCATACACCGGATGCATTAGAGTTATAAATGTATGAAAGCTCTTCTAATGCGGCTAAGTGGGTGTGCATCCAACTTTCTTGCTTCATGAAGACCTCGAGCATTTGAGGAAGCTCGTCATAGAAATATGTCAGTCAAGTTCTATAATGTAAAAATCCCACTAGCATATGAAATGAATAATATCAAAACTCTTTATATGAAAGACATGCTGCTACTTTGAAGCACAAGTGTGGTAAAGGATAGTAGTGTGCCCCTTCTCTCTTTTTCTCTCATTTTTTGATAGGCTCTTTTTGGCCACTTATTTTCCCTTTTTTTATCCTCGCATGTAGAGGCACACTCTAGAATGCATCACACTTTTATTATACTTACAACTCATGATATGAAACAAAATGATGAGTACACATGAATGCCTCTGGAAGTGTACCAGAATGTGCAATGATCTAGCGTAGAATGTATAACAATGATGAACAGTGGTTTTGCCACAAATATTATGTCAGCTCTATATGATCACGCAAAGCAAAATGGCAACGAATATGCTCAAGTCATATAATGAATAGTAACAATGGAAGTTGCATGGCAATATATCTCGAAATGGCTATGGAAATGACATAATAGGTAGGTATTGTGGCTATTTTGAGGAAGATATAATGACGCTTATGTGTGAGAGAGCGTATCATCCCACGGGGTTGGATGTTGATACGTCTCAAATGTATCTATAATTTCTTTAGTGTTAAATGATATTATGTTATCATCTTTTATAGATTTTTTTATAGATTTTTATATTATTTATATGGACTAGCCTATTAATTTACTTTCCAGTGTCAGTTCCTGTTTCTGCTTGTTTTTGGTTTCGCGGGAAATCAATATCTACGGAGGTCAAAATATGTTGCTGATTTAACACGATTTTTTCAACAAAAAGAAACATTGGAAGCTTTAGGAAGCAGCGAGAGGAGCCACCTGGCTCCCACATTGACACATTGGGTGGCGGGAGGGGTGGTCGCGCCACCTCTCCATGTGTGGCCCCTACATACCTCCATAATTCCCTATAAATGCAGAAACCATCTGTCGTACCTCCAGAAGAATATTATCACCGCCACAAGCCTCCATTTCTAAGAGATCCTATCAGGAGCCCTATTCTAGAGTTCTTCCGGAGGGGGAAGCCATTGCCGGGAGGCTCGCCATCAATCATGTTGCCGCCTTGACCATGTGTGAGTAGTTCCTTCAGGACCAATGGGTCCATAGTAGTAGCTAGATGGTTCTCTCCATAACTTAAGTTGTCATAGACCTCGATGACATTTAGAGAATCCTCTCTCTCTCTCTCTCTCTCTCTCTCTCTCTCTCTCTGTGTGTGTGTGTGTGTGTGTGTGTGTGTGTGTGTGTGGATATTCAATACCATGTTTCCCTTCTTTCTTGTATGATGGGATTTTGTGGTGTGTTTGTTGGGACATGATGAATTGTGAGTTTATGATTAGATTGCTCGTTGAATCTATTTGAATCTCTTGAGATTTATTTGTTGTTTATGGTGTTGGATATACCATATTTAATATAATTGTGTCACCAAAATTGCATATTGTAAGGGTAATCTCACCACTCAATAAAATAGATCATCACAACTCCAATCCAGCACTCATCCCTCAAACCAAATGGCTATCCCCCAACCACTTGAGCATTCTACCCAACCAAACATAAAAAGTGGCCATCCCTAGCGAGCAGTTGCGGATACCCACAACCCCTCAATATATCCCCTGAACAAAACACACCCGAAATTTTCGTTACTCCTTAATTTTGTTGATTGATTTATTGCTGCATTCAACCAAATTTCAGCAGAGGATTATCTCCACTCCTTCGTTTGTTGATTGATCTATTGTAGCATTCAATCAAATTGGAGAAACAATTTACAATGGTTTGCCATGAAACTTGGCCGTGCTAACCGGCCAGAATTTTATGCATTGAAATTATATTATTGTGTCGGTTTTTATTGACTCCGCATACCCATGTCAGAAATCTTGGCTCCGTCATTGTGCTCTTATGATCCTACACCGAGAGAGGGTGAATTAGGTTTTAGGGAAGCGCTTCGCACGATTGCTCATGTTCTTCACCACGGGTCATCTTCCCTTGAAGTCAGGCGGTCCCGCATCCCACCGTTTCCAATGATGTCTCTTTGGTCGGTCTTCGCCAACATTGTCATCAACAACAACGTCTCTACAGCAACCACACCTACTACATCTACAAACCATCAGTGCATTTGACGTGTTTTGATCTACTCTCTAATTATGGTTGCTGTTGCGTGTGCCCTTCAAGTATTCAGGTTATTTAGTGCATATAGTATGCTCAAGTTATACATGCTAATAGTCTAACTTTCCAACAAGTGAGATGCATCACAGAAAAGCTTAAGAGGGTCATTCTCAAAATTGACTGCAAGGAACTCATGACAAGGTAAAATAATCTTTCCTCGTATGAACGGTTTTTCTATGCACCCCATTCGTTTCCTTTTACTCCACATATAAGATTGGTTTGAAGTCAAATTACTCTAAGTTTGACCACATTTATATATCAAAATATCAACATCTACAATGTTAAAGTTATATGGTATGAAAAACCATTTCATGATGCATCTAATGATATTGATTTCGTATTGTGGGTATTGACTTTTTTTTTCATATAAACTTGGTCGAAATTTACAAAGTTTAACTTCAGACCAATTTTATATGCAGACAAAAAGAAACGGACGTAGTAGTGTGCTTGTAGCGACGGACAACTTGGTAGTTAATACTCCCTCCATAACTTAATGTAAGACTTACAGAGGGAGTAGTTATTTAGGTTTATAAGGATCTTTATATTAGAAAAACAGATTTATCATTCATGTCGTAATAATGTTTTGCTTACCAATTGTAGAGTCAGCTCCTTCGTTTCTGTAAAGAAAAAGATATCTCAATCAACAGTTAACAAAGAAGCGATCTGAGATATATCTCGATCGGATGATGCGGGCCTCGTGCTTGGCTTTTCTTGTCACCTCGATCTCACTCGCCATCGCACGTGACCCACCACGTGCTCCCGATCCTTAACTCGAGATCAATGTCTGCCTCTCCCTCCACTCTTCTCAGGTCAACCACCTCACCCACTCACCATTGCGCGCGTGCAGCATTAAGATTACTTAACCATCTGCTCTTGGTATAATTCTGATTCTAATAGACTCCACAAGATCTGTCTATGCGCATCATATCTTTCTTCTTGGATCTGAACATTCGTTTTACTACTCTATGCTTTAAAAAAAATATACAATTTCTGGACCACATCTTCAGCAACCAATTTTTTATGAAAATGATAAACTCCAGACGTTCGGGATTTGACGATGGCAAATCGAACGTTTTCGATGGCAATTTTAGTGACGCTAGAATGGCAAGTTTAGTTGACATGCACAGCAATTTTCTTAGCAAAAAGTACACCAAGCATGGATTTGCCATGCGTGTCAACTAAGCTTCCCATCCACACGTCACTAAAATTGTCGTCGAAAATGTTTGATTTGCCATGGTAAAAAGGCGAATGTTCGGGCGTTATCGAGGTCCTTTTTCCAACAACATAACATCTGAAAAAACATGGAAGGAGAACATACGAATTCTTCTTCCTTTGAACTGCAGCAAAGGGGGGGGGGGGGGGGGGGGCATTGTGGTTGTTCAATCCATTCTCATTGGACATGTTTGAACTGCAGCAGCATCAAAATTAATCAATTCACCATCTGCTAATCTTGGTATAATTCTGATGCTAGTAGGCACCACAAGATCTTCCTGGATGCACCATATCTCCCCTTTTGCATCCAGACATTTGTTTACTACTCCGCCCTATGCTTAAAAAACTTGCAGAACTTCTGAAGATGCACCACATCTTCAGCAACCGTTATTTTTACAAGATGATGCGTATCATCTAGTAGAAAACTATGGAGGAACATAAGAATGGTTCGATCCATTCTCATTGAGCATGCCTGAATACAAAATGTTCCTGTTACATTCTCATACCTACAACTAGAATCCAATGTTCAAAGGAAAGCTTATGCTTCCTCCACTGGGCATGCAATTGATTAGTTCTCCTCCACTTTCTAAATACACTTCTGAGCCTCTCCTCCTCCTCTCCTGTCAGACAAAATCTTATTGCCACTGGTGATGAGATCATCACATGTATTTCTCCTGGATCTCTATCAAGAATCAATGCATCATCATCAGCAAGGCTCCTCCCTCTCTTGTAACCTCCCATCTACTGCTAGAATATGTGGCAGTGACATTGCCACTGATATGGATGCAGCCTCCCCAGCAACACTGCAGAAACAGAGCAGCACACAGGGAAACCATCAGTGGCTGGCCAATGCGAGTTTCTTCGGCGTCGCCGCGGCCCTTCTGATCAAAGTTTTCACAAGGGCATCGCCCCTTCGGTGGCGCCGACCGGTGATCGATGGCAGTTCCTCGCCATTTCGAGAGTTCTCGGCAGGAAGGAGAAATGACCGGCGAACCACAGCGGCATCATGCGCTCTGAAGAATGCGGGTGAGCTCCTCCTTGGCCTCGAGCATGACCACCGGCTTCCTGAGGATGCCGTTGATCCCTGACTGCGCGCACTTCTCCCATGCGTTCTGCTCCGACGTCATGGCCATCACGAACGGCCAGCGGCCGCTCCGGTACTGCTGGACCCTCACCGCGACGTCCAGCGCGTTCACCCGCGTCATCTCAAGGTTCACCAGGACCACCTGGTATGCGCCTGACGAGGGGCCGACGGAGTTCAGGAACCCCGACCCCGAGGGCAGAGAGGAGACCACGCAACCCAGCTTCTCCAGGAGCTTCCGAGCGACCACCATGTTGATGTCATCGTCGTCAATGAGCAGGATCTTCAGTCCGGTGAGCTGGCACGACGGCGACGCGTATTGCCGCTCGAACGATCCTCCGCTGGTGCTGGACGACATGAGTGGCGCTGGTGGCTGCAGCTGGAACCTCAGCACCAGGGTCATGCTCTCAGGCAGCCCTTGCCCGTCGAGCACTGCCCATATGTTTCCTCTCATCATCTGATGGCATTACAAAATCAAGAACAAGTGAACAAAAAAATACAGTTACTTGTATGCTCTCAGTTGAACTGAATTTGAAATGAGCTTGTCAGAAATGGACAGTTTGACAGTACCTGCACAAGCTTCCTGCACATGCTGAAACTCAGCCTGAGATCGAAGCCCTCGCCGCTCGGCTTCCGTTTGAACTGCCCCGGGGGCGGGATCGTCGAGCCGGAGCTCTGCTGGCTCTTCACCCCGATGACAAACTTCACCGACGAGTACCCACTAGAGTAGCTTGGCCTCCATGGATCCCACCTCTGTCCAAGCGTGTCCTCCGCCACCTCGTCGTCGGCGCGCACACGGAACGTGACGTGCCCCGAGTCGATCCGGCTGATGAGGTTGCCAACCATGTGCAGGATGACATGGAAGATCCTCCTCTCGTCGCCGATAACGAGGTTTGGCAGCGCGTTCTCGACGTGCACGGCGAAGCCAAACCCCCTGAAGTCGCAGAGGCACCGGGAGACGCAGGCGGCGTCCCTGATCATGGAGTGCAGCTGGAACGGCCGCGTCTCCAACGGGAACCGCTCCCGGTTGGTGGCCGACATCTCCATGACGTCGTTGATGAGCGTGGAGACGACGGTGGCCGTCCGGCCCATGGTGTCGACGACGAGCTTCTGCTCGGGCGTCAGGTCGTCCTCCTGCACCACGGACACGAGGCCAAGGATGGAGTGGATCGGCTGGCGCATCCCCTGGCTCATGACGCGCTGGAACGCGTCCCGGGCCTCGTTCGCCATGAGCGTGTCCCGCCGCGCCTGCAGCAGCTCGCGGTTCTGCTCGGCGAGCCGGTCGCGCATGGCCTGCGACTCCTCGAGCAGCGACGCGTGCGAGAGCGCGACGGCCACCTGGTCGGCGACCACCTCGACGATCTCCGTCTCGTGGGCGCCCCAAGTCTTCTCCGCGGGAGGAACCAGCACCAGCACGGCGTAGCTCGTTTGGATCACCTCCGGCGTGCCGCCCTTGAAGTCCGACACCTTGAGCATCGGCATCCGTATGGCCGCCACGGTACCCGTGTCCTCCTTGCCTCCACCGCTGGCCGCCGCGAGCGCCGAGCCCGGGCCTAGCAGCTTCACGCCATCGCTCCTCCGGACCTCGACAACATCCATGTCGTCCACCCCAATAACGACGAGCCCCTCATCGCTGCCCCCGCGCCGGAGCTCGTGGGTAAGGTGCATCGTAACCTTGCCGTCGCTGGCAGCCGCGGAGGGCATCCAGACGGCACAGTTGGTGAGGCCGAGCACCCGGGAGAGCTCGATGAGCGTGGTGTAGAGCACGGTGTGGCGGTCGAGCGACTTGCGGATCTCCTGCGTGAGCATCCTGACATGCCAGCTGGCCTCCTCCTGCTGCTTCATGAGGTCGACCTCGCGGTCGAGCTCGCGGGCCTTGATCCAGAGCAGGCTCTCGCGGACCTTGACGCGGAGCAGCTGCGGGATGAGCGTGAGCAGCGTGATGGAGGTGAGGAAGGAGACGAGCGCGGTGAGGAACTTGGCGACGGTGAGCAGCAGGACGAGCACGAAGGGGTGGGGCTCGTAGGTGAATGCGGCGAGCAGGTGGGTGAGGCCGCAGAGCACGATGAAGGCGCCGAACTGCACCAGAACCCACCGGAACGGGAGCAGGTGGCGGAGCCCCGCCACGAAGTAGAGGATCTCGAGCGGGATGCTGAAGTATGCCGCCGCGATCAGCAGGTCGCTCACCTTCTGCCACCGGAAGATGTTGTCCATGCTCCAGAACCCGCCCCCGCCCCCGCCGTCGCAGCTGCAATGCGGGTACTCCACGTCCCCGCCGCCCGCGGCCGCCACGGCGGCGAAGGGCGCGAGGGCGGGCAGGAGCAGCAGCAGCGGGGCCAGCCGCCGGCGCGCGCCGGCTCCGCATCTGAATCTCGGAGGCGCCATCCAGTCCAGCTGCGCCAAATGCAATCTTGTCAGGGACAAGCGGGTTGGGCCAACTGGCCGAGGAAGAAGGCAAAATCGGAGACACACCATGTGATGGTGTGGGGGGGAGCTACAATCTTGGCGGCATTGGAGCTGCAGTTAGCTAGCGCGCAGGTGGGGAAGCTGGGGAGATTATTCAGCGCCGCTCAATCCGCCCAGTCTGAAACGGCGGCGGCGGCGGCGTGTCTGACCAGGGGAGGAAAGATCCATTCAAGCTCGGCGGCATCCGAAATCAATCAATCAATCCCGCGCCACCTGCATGAACAAGCAGACGGTTTCAGTCCCCGCGCGCGGGAATCAGGAGCAGCGGGAGGGGGGATCCATGGACAGGTCAGGAGACGGACACTTGTCCTCCTACACCACACCACACCAGCACGAGCAGAGCAGAGCAGGGACAGAGTAGGCGGCCCGCTCCAGTCCGCGAACGAGAGAGGAACAGAGGGAATCCAGCGGATTCGGGACCGCGGGCGGGAGCACGAGACACTACCTCGGGGAGGTTCAGCCGCAGTTCTTCAGCGGGAACAGCGATCGAATCCCGCGGGAGAGGAGGTAGCTAGCCCTGCAGCGGCAAGAACATGGATTAGTCCTTCCGGGAGAGAAAAACCGCATGGATCGATCGATCCAGGAACCAGCCGGCGGACGGACGGAAGCAAGAATCAGTCGATCGATCAGCCGGGGAAGAAGAGTAGGCGCGTACCGTTGAGGAGAAGTTGAGGAAGCGGGCGGCGGGGAGAAGGGGGCGGTCAGTGGAGGGCGTCCGGCATGGGTGGGGGGAGTGAGCCGGAGGTTTGGTGGGGGGAAGACGAAGACGAAGACATTGGACCTGGACCGGGGCTTGGCTTAGTCGCGGAGGAAACCGGAGGAGCATCGGCAAGTGGGGCCGGAAAGCATCATCGATCGGCGGTGGGATTGGGATTAGATTTCCCACTAATTTTCAACCAATAATCGGATCAAATCAGCCAGCCGCTGCACGAGAAGCTGAGCGAAGACTGCTGTAGCCGCACGAAAGACAGGGAGGAAAAGGATGATTTTTATTTCATTTTTCCGCTCGCACTGCACGGGTATGCATGCTGGCGGTGGAGCTGTGAGGTTGTCTCCCTGGCAGATGGTCCACAACTTGGGATGGGCCCAGTCGTCGGCGGCGTGGGTGGGGCCGGGGCAGGCGGTGAGCACGGGTGGATGGCGTGGGGTTCAAGTGACTGGCGCCTTTTGTGTGCCACCACTTGCCACGAATACCCCCAAACTAGACAAGTTGGTTTTTGGAGCATGGGCACATTGGAATACCTTATTTTATACTCCCTCCGTTTCAAATTACTTGTCGTGGTTTTAGTTTAAATTTGAACTAAAACCACGACGAGTAATTTGAAACGGAGGGAGTAGTATAGTTTTTAAAGTAACACTTAAAGTTTTATAAAATTTCAGAAAAGATTTTACATAATCGTATGGATGGATATTACACATATAAGGTATGAAATAGCAAATAAATGGTAATTTCTAAATGGTGAATAATGCATGCATTGTCATCTTTCCAAAATCACGATTAATGAAACAAGTAAAGGCATCTCCGAAGCAGACCCTTAGATCGCCCGTACTTCTAGACCGCGCTGCCTGGACGCATTTTGCCATCAGCGTCGTTCTGCATCGGTTCGTGGGCTCTGTTTGTCTGTTTTCGGCAAACTGGAAGCAAACTTGGGGAGGGGGGGGGGGCTTGCGGGAGTATGGACCGCCAACATGTAGGACTTCGTCACCTTCGACCCACCAAAAAACTTGCCCGAACCCCGCGTCTCCATCCTTCCCTCTTTCTCTGCAATTTGCTTCCTCCCTCGCCAACGCCTCCCGCCAAGCCCTTCCAAGACCCCCATGACCTCCACTGCTACACCCAATTGCTAGTTGCTACACCGCTTGCCCTTCGCCGCCAGTTCCCAGTTCGTCTGCCGCACAAGTACAATATGCCCTTACTGGGGTCACCACGCAGGCAACTGTTTGATGAAAAGGCCATGCTAAATTTGTTGTCCCTTCTTTCAAGAAATTGATTCGTACATGGAGTACATACAAGCACTACGTTCAGCCATCCAACAACGATGATGCAGGCGGTCCTCGTAGACGTGAAGCGTGTGGAAGAGCACGTTCTCAATTTCAAGGGCTCGATCAAGTGTCATTGAGTGTTGAATCGAAAGAGGACACGAGGGCATTTGACGGTGATGGATGACTACTTTGCTCTTGATGCCCTATTCACGGACAATTTTCGTCGATGCAGATGCAAAAAAAATGACTGATCGTCTCTACAATGGCGTTCATGTTGGGGAACATTGCTGAAAGGACATGCGGTGCCCCCATGTGTGGTTTTGGTAATTGATGGCATTCTCTGTGGACTAGTGGTTGCATCGAGTTATATTTGAAGGATTTTTCCATAGGCTTTTCTTGGAGTCCATGTGTTGGTTTCAAGGAGAGTTTGTGATGACCACGGTGCTATTAAGGAATTATCCAAAGATCGGTCATGTGAGTGTTGAGCTTATTGCAAGCATGTCTTGAAGAATAAGATTGTGTGATCCTTCATGTCCACCTTCAAGACATCATTCAAATGAAGAGAGTTGAAAAGATTCAACACACAAAGCGCACAAGATGTACCGAGGGATCAAGTCCCATGGTATGGTAAGTATTGTCCATTACGCTTTGTGTGCTAACCCATGGTCTTCGTGAGAATTCTTTGTGGGGTTAGGTTGCGGTGTGCAAGTTCAAGTGATGTATCACGAAGAGATCAAGTGCTTGAAGCTTGCCTTCCATTGTGGTGACAATGGACTTGTGAAGATGATCGGAAGAGTGGCTCACCCATAGTGGAGTATGGGGGAGCAATCAACTAGTCTTCATCGAGCCAACGCAATCAAGAAAGGTGGTCCATCTTGAGGAAGAGTAGATCATCATCATCTAGCTCAAGTGGACTTTGTGCAAGGCAAAGGTTTGCCCTTGATAGGTTTTCTATTTTACCAGTCTCATGGTAGTTGTGGGAGACCGGGTTATAGGATTGATTGCCGTACTATCAAGGGGGGCTCTCGATGAGTTGCTTGATCGTATCGTTCGTAGAGAGCTCAAACCATTGCATCCTTGCATCATCCTTATTGGTTCTTGTTTGGTTCTTCTCCTTGTGAGTTTTGGAGCTTTTGGTCATTTTTATGACAAGCTCGAGTTCATCGAAAATGGAGTTCACATGCGTCTTCTATGATGTTTTCGATGTTGGAGGGTATGCCGGTTCTTCTCCGTTGGAGGTTTCTCTCCTATCTTGTTAGGCATACCTCCCCTGCCTCTTCTTTTCATGCTACTCGTTGTCTTGTATCCAACAAGCTTGAGTTTGCTCAATTCGGAGCTCATTTGCAGAAGTTATGGCAGTTCTGGTTTTATTGTTACCCTCTATTGTCTTCTCTGCAAAATGAAGGACTCCTAGTGTTGCTGATCTGGAGCATGCGGTAGTACTGCTCTCCGGAGCGGTAGTACCGCAAGCCCTTGCGGTAGTACCGCTCTGTTGGAGCGGTAGTACCGTGGCCTCCGGCCAGGCGCAGCTGCTCGAGCGGTAGTAGGGGCGGATGTAATTTTTTACATCCACGCCCTACGCGGTAGTACCGTGGGCTCTGGCCAGGCGTAGCAGCATGAGCGGAAGTAGGGGCGGATGTAATTTTTTACATCCGCGCCCTATGCGGTAGTACCGCTCTTCGTGTGTGGTAGTACCGTGCCGGAGTTTTGCGCAGGTCCTCCTCAGCGGAAGTAGGTACGGAAGTAATTTTTTACTTCCATGCTTTCTCTGCGCCTAGTGTTGCCTGCCTTACGGTAGTACTGTAGGGGCGCGCGGTAGTACCGCTCCGGCGATTCTACCGCTCGTTGCCCTGTGCAACAGGCCTTCATCTGGTCAGTGCTGCACATGCGGTAGTACCGCAACCTGCAGCGGTAGTACCGCAGCCGACCGCGGTAGTACCGCAGCTCCGTGCGGTAGTACCGCATCGTGCGGGCTGAGTGAGGGGATAACGGTTGGTTTTTCTCCCCACCTATAAAAGGGGGTCTTCTTCCCCATTGAGAGATATCCTTTGAGCTCGTGTTCTTCCCCCATTGTTGACCTTCTTCGAGCTTGCTAACTCTCAATCCCTCCATGGATTCTTGCTAGTTTTTGAGGGAAAAGAGAGAGGAGATCTAGATCCACATTTCCACCAATCACTTTCTCCTCTATGTGAGGGGAACCCCTTGGATCTTGATCTTGGAGTTCTTGGTGTTCTCCTTCTTGTTCTTCCTCTCATTTTCCTCCCTAGCATTAGTTGCTTCGGTGGGATTTGAGAGAGAAGGACTTGGGCACTCCGTGTGCCCTTGTCATTGCATTTGGTGCATCGGTTTGAGTTCTCCATGGTGATACGTGGAAGTGAAGTTTGAGAAGCTTATTACGCTTGGGTGCTTGGTGCCCTTGCGCTTGTTCCTCTTGGGTGCTTGGGCGCCCTAGACGGTTGGTGGTGTTCGGAGCTCAATCATTGTGGTGTAAAGCTCCGGGAAAGCATCGGGGTCTCCAATTAGGTTGTGGAGATCGCCCCGAGCATCTTGACGGGTTTCGGTGACCTCCCCCAAGGGTTGCCAAAGTGTACGGGTTCGGTGACCGCCCTCAAGGGTTGCCATTTGTACGGGTTCGGTGACCGCCCTCAAGGGTCCCTTAGTGGAATCACGGCATCTTGCATTGTGCGAGGGCGTGAGGAGATTATGGTGGCCCAAGTGGCTTCTTGGGGAGCATTGTGCCTCCACACCGCTCCAAACGGAGATTAGCATCCGCAAGGATGTGAACTTTGGGATACATCATCGTCTCCGCGTGCCTCGGTTATCTCTTACCCGAGCCCTTTACTTATGCACTTTACTTTGTGATAGCCATATTGTTCTTTGTCATATATCTTGCTATCACATAGTTCCTTATCTTGCTTAGCATAAGTTGTTGGTGCACATAGGTGAGCCTAGTTGTTTTAGGTTTTGTGCTTGACAAATTAACCGTTAGGGCTTCGCTAAGCAACTACGGGAGGAGGGAGGCGCCAGGGCTTATCGGTGCGGCCACCCCTCCCTCCCCTCCCTTTATATAGGCGCAAGAGAGGGGGGGCGCAGCCTTGCCCCTTCATCCAAGGAAGGGGTGCGGCCAAGAGGGGGGGAGGAATCCATCCTCCCCAAGGCACCTCGGAGGTGCCTTCCCCTTTTAGGACTCTCCCCTCCCCAAGCCTTCTTGGCGCATGGGCCTCTGGGGGCTGGTGCCCTTGGCCCATATAGGCCAAGGCGCACCCCCTAGAGCCCATGTGGCCCCCCGGGGCAGGTGGACCCCCCCGGTGGACCCCCGGACCCCTTTCGGCACTCCCGGTACAATACCGATAAAGTGCGAAACTTTTCCGGCGACCAAAATAAGACTTCCCATATATAAATCTTTACCTCCAGACCATTCCGGAACTCCTCGTGACGTCCGGGATCTCATCCGGGACTCCGAACAACATTCGTTTGCTGCATACTCATATTCATACAACCCTAGTGTCACCGAACCTTAAGTGTGTAGACCCTACGGGTTCGGGAGACATGCAGACATGACCGAGACGGCTCTCTGTCAATAACCAACAGCGGGATCTGGATACCCATGTTGGCTCCCACATGTTCCACGATGATTTCATCGGATAAACCACGATGTCGAGGATTCGATCAACCCCGTATGCAATTCCCTTTGTCAATCGGTACGTTACTTGCCCGAGACTCGATCGTCGGTATCCCAATACCTCGTTTAGTCTCGTTACCGGCAAGTCACTTTACTCGTACCGTAATGCATGATCCCGTGACCAACCACTTGGTCACTTTGAGCTCATTATGATGATGCATTGCCGAGTGGGCCCAGAGATACCTCTCCGTCATACGGAGTGACAAATCCCAGTCTCGATCCGTGTCAACCCAACAGACACTTTCGGAGATACCTGTAGTGCACCTTTATAGTCACCCAGTTACGTTGTGACATTTGGTACACCCAAAGCACTCTTACGGTATCCGGGAGTTACACGATCTCATGGTCTAAGGAAGAGATACTTGACATTGCTCTAGCAAAACGAACTACACGATCTTGTGCTATGCTTAGGATTGGGTCTTGTCCATCACATCATTCTCCTAATGATGTGATCCCGTTGTCAATGACATCTGATGTCCATAGTCAGGAAACCATGACTATCTGTTGACCAACGAGCTAGTCAACTAGAGGCTCACTAGGGACATGTTATGGTCTATGTATTCACACGTGTATTATGATTTCCGGATAATACAGTTATAGCATGAATAAAAGACAATTATCATGAACAAGGAAATATAATAATAACCCTTTTATTATTGCCTCTAGGGCATATTTCCAACAGTCTCCCACTTGCACTAGAGTCAATAATCTAGTTACATTGTGATGAATCGAACACCCATAGCGTTCTGGTGTTGATCATGTTTTGCTCGCGAGAGAGGTTTAGTCAACGGATCTGCGACATTCAGATCCGTATGTACTTTGCAAATATCTATGTCTCCATCTTCAACATTTTCACGGATGGAGTTGAAACGACGCTTGATGTGCCTGGTCTTCTTGTGAAACCTGGGCTCCTTGGCAAGGGCAATAGCTCCAGTGTTGTCACAAAAGAGTTTGATCGGCCCCGACGCATTGGGTATGACTCCTAGGTCGGTGATGAACTCCTTCACCCAAATAGCTTCATGCGCTGCCTCCGAGGCTGCCATGTACTCTGCTTCACATGTAGATCCCGCCACGACGCTCTGCTTGCAGCTGCACCAGCTTATTGCTCCACCATTCAACATATACACGTATCCGGTTTGTGACTTAGAGTCATCCAGATCTGTGTCGAAGCTAGCGTCGATGTAACCCTTTACGGCGAGCTCTTCGTCACCTCCATAAACGAGAAACATGTCCTTTGTCCTTTTCAGGTACTTCAGGATATTCTTGACCGTTGTCCAGTGTTCCTTGCCGGGATTACTTTGGTACCTTCCTACCAAACTTACAGCAAGGTTTACATCAGGTCTGGTACACAGCATGGCATACATAATAGATCCTATGGCTGAAGCATAGGGGATGACACTCATCTCTTCTTTATCTTTTGCCGTGGTCGGGCATTGAGCCGAGCTCAATCTCACACCTTGCAATACAGGCAAGAACCCCTTCTTGGACTGATCCATTTTGAACTTCTTCAAAATCTTATCAAGGTATGTGCTTTGTGAAAGACCTATGAGGCGTCTCGATCTATCTCTAGAGATCTTAATGCCTAATATATAAGCAGCTTCTCCAAGGTCCTTCATTGAAAAACACTTATTCAAGTAGGCCTTAATGCTGTCCAAAAGTTCTATATCATTTCCCATCAAGAGTATGTCATCCACATATAATATGAGAAATGCTACAGAGCTCCCACTCACTTTCTTGTAAACGCAGGCTTCTCCATAAGTCTGCATAAACCCAAACGCTTTGATCATCTCATCAAAGCGAATGTTCCAACTCCGGGATGCTTGCACCAGCCCATAAATGGATCGCTGGAGCTTGCATACTTTGTTAGCGTTCTTAGGATCGACAAAACCCTCCGGCTGCATCATATACAGTTCTTCCTTAAGATGCCTGTTAAGGAATGCCGTTTTGACGTCCATCTGCCATATATCATAATCATAGTATGGGGCAATTGCTAACATGATTCGGACGGACTTCAGCTTCGCTACGGGAGAGAATGTCTCATCGTAGTCAATCCCTTGAACTTGTCGATAACCCTTAGCGACAAGTCGAGCTTTATAGACGGTAATATTACCATCCGCGTCCGTCTTCTTCTTAAAGATCCATTTGTTTTCTATCGCTCGCCGATCATCGGGCAAGTCTGTCAAAGTCCATACTTTGTTTTCATACATGGATTCTATCTCGGATTTCATGGCTTCAAGCCATTTGTTGGAATCTGGGCCCGCCATCGCTTCTTCATAGTTCAAAGGTTCACCGTTGTCTAACAACATGATTTCCAGGACAGGGTTGCCGTACCACTCTGGTGCGGAACGTGTCCTTGTGGACCTACGAAGTTCAGTAGCAACTTGATCTGAAGTACCTTGATCATCATCATTATTTTCCTCTTTAGTTGGTGTAGGCATCACAGGAACATTTTCCTGAGCTGCACTACTATCTCGTTCAAGAGGTAGTACTTCATCGAGTTCTACTTTCCTCCCACTTACTTCTTTCGAGAGAAACTCTTTTTCCAGAAAGGATTCGTTCTTGGCAACAAAGATCTTGCCCTTGGATCTTAAGTAGAAGGTATACCCAATGGTTTCTTTAGGGTATCCTATGAAGACGCATTTTTCCGACTTGGGTTCGAGCTTTTTAGGTTGAAGTTTCTTGACATAAGCATCGCATCCCCAAACTTTTAGAAATGACAGCTTAGGTTTCTTCCCAAACCATAATTCATACGGTGTCGTCTCAACGGATTTAGACGGTGCCCTATTTAAAGTGAATGTAGCTGTCTCTAGAGCGTATCCCCAAAATGATAGCGGTAAATCGGTAAGAGACATCATAGACCGCACCATATCCAATAGAGTGCGATTATGACGTTCGGACACACCGTTACGCTGAGGTGTTCGAGGCGGCGTGAGTTGTGAAATGATTCCACATTTCCTTAAGTGTGTACCAAATTCGTGACTTAAGTATTCTCCTCCACGATCTGATCGTAGGAATTTTATCTTTCGGTCACGTTGATTCTCTACCTCATTCTGAAATTCTTTGAACTTTTCAAAGGTCTCAGACTTGTGTTTCATTAAGTAGACATACCCATATCTACTCAAGTCATCAGTGAGAGTGAGAACATAATGATATCCTCCGCGAGCCTCAACGCTCATTAGACCGCACACATCGGTATGTATGATTTCCAACAAGTTGGTTGCTCGCTCCATTGTTCCGGAGAACGGAGTCTTGGTCATCTTGCCCATGAGGCATGGTTCGCATGTGTCAAATGATTCATAATCGAGAGACTCCAAAAGTCCATCAGCATGGAGCTTCTTCATGCGCTTGACACCAATGTGACCAAGGCGGCAGTGCCACAAGTATGTGGGATTATCGTTATCAACTTTACATCTTTTGGTATTCACGCTATGAATATGTGTAACATTACGCTCGAGATTTATTAAGAATAAACCATTGACCATCGGGGCATGACCATAAAACATATCTCTCATATAAATAGAACAACCATTATTCTCGGATTTAAATGAGTAGCCATCTCGCATTAAACGAGATCCAGATACAATGTTCATTCTCAAACTTGGCACTAAATAACAATTATTGAGGTTCATAACTAATCCCGTGGGTAAATGTAGAGGTAGCGTGCCGACGGCGATCACATCGACCTTGGAACCATTCCCGACGCGCATCGTCACCTCGTCCTTCGCCAGTCTCCGCTTATTCCACAGCTCCTACTGTGAGTTACAAATATGAGCAACGGCACCGGTATCAAATACCCAGGAGTTACTACGAGTACTGGTAAGGTACACATTAATTACATGTATATCAAATATACCTTTAGTGTTGCCGGCCTTCTTATCCGCTAAGTATTTGGGGCAGTTCCGCTTCCAGTGACCCTTCCCCTTGCAATAAAAGCACTCAGTCTCAGGCTTGGGTCCATTCCTTGACTTCTTCCTGGTAACTGGCTTACCGGGCGCGGCAACCTCCTTGCCGTCCTTCTTAAAGTTCTTCTTGCCCTTGCCCTTCTTGAACTTAGTGGTCTTATTGACCATCAACACTTGATGTTCTTTCTTGATTTCAACCTCTGCTGACTTCAGCACTGAAAATACTTCAGGAATGGTCTTCACCGTCCCCTGCATATTGTAGTTCATCACAAAGCTCTTGTAGCTCGGTGGGAGCGACTGAAGGATTCTGTCAATGACCGCCTCATCCGGGAGGTTGATCTCCAGCTGGGACAGGCGGTTGTGCAACCCAGACATTTTGAGTATATGCTCACTGACAGAACTGTTTTCCTCCATCTTACAACTGTAGAACTTGTCGGAGACTTCATATCTCTCGACCCGGGCATGAGCTTGGAAAACTAGTTTCAGCTCCTCGAACATCTCATATGCTCCGTGTTGCTCAAAACGCTTTTGGAGCCCCGGTTCTAAGCTGTAAAGCATGCCGCACTGAACGAGGGAGTAATCATTAGCACGTGTCTACCAAACGTTCATAACGTCTTGGTTCTGTGGGATGGGTGCTTCACCTAGCGGTTCATCTAGGACATATGCTTTCTTGGCTGCTATGAGGATGATCCTCAGGTTCCGGACCCAATCCGAATAGTTGCTGCCATCATCTTTCAGCTTGGTTTTCTCTAGGAACGCGTTGAAGTTCATGTTGACATGAGCGTTGGCCATTTGATCTACAAGACATATTTTGCAAAAGTTTTAGACTAAGTTCATGATAATTAAGTTCATCTAATCAAATTATTGAATGAACTCCCACTCAGATTGACATCCCTCTAGTCATCTAAGTGTTTACACGATCCGAGTCGACTAGGCCGTGTCCGATCATCACGAGAGATAGACTAGTCATCGTCGGTGAACATCTTCATGTTGATCGTATCTTCCATACGACTCGTGTTCGACCTTTCAGTCTCCGTGTTCCAAGGCCATGTCTGTACATGCTAGGCTCGTCAAGTTAACCCTAAGTGTTTTGCATGTGTAAAATAGTCTTACACCCGTTGTATGTGAACGTAAGGATCTATCACACCCGATCATCACGTGGTGCTTCGAAACGACGAACTTTAGAACCGGTGCATAGTTAGGGGAGAACACTTCTTGAAATTGTTGTAAGGGATCATCTTATTTACTACCGTCGTTCTAAGTAAACAAGATGCATAAACATAATAAACATCACATGCAATTATATGGTAGTGACATGATATGGCCAATATCATATAGCTCCATTGATCTCCATCTTCGGGGCGCCATGATCATCTTGTCACCGACATGACACCATGATCTCCATCATCATGATCTCCATCATCGTGTCTTCATGAAGTTGTCACGCCAACGACTACTTCTACTTCTATGGCTAACGCGTTTAGCAATAAAGTAAAGTAATTTACATGGCGTTCTTCAATGACACGCATGTCATACAAAAAATAAAGACAACTCCTATGGCTCCTGCCAGTTGTCATACTCATCGACATGCAAGTCGTGATTCCTATTACAAGAACATGATCTCATACATCACAATATATCATTCATCATTCATCACAACTTATGGCCATATCACATCACATGACAATTGCTGCAAAAACAAGTTAGACGTCCTCTAATTGTTGTTGCATCTTTTACGTGGCTGCAATTGGGTTCTAGCAAGAACGTTTTCTTACCTATGAATAACCACAACGTGATTTTGTCAACTTCTATTTACCCTTCATAAGGACCCTTTTCATCGAATCCGCTCCAACTAAAGTGGGAGAGACAGACACCCGCCAGCCACCTTATGCAACTAGTGCATGTTAGTCGGTGGAATCGGTCTCACGTAAGCGTACGTGTAAGGTTGGTCCGGGCCGCTTCATCCCATAATATCGCTGAAGCAAGATAAGACTAGTAGCGGCAAGCAAGTTGACAAGATCTACGCCCACAACAAAATTGTGTTCTACTCGTGCAATAGAGAAGTACGCATAGACCTAGCTCATGATGCCACTGTTGGGGAACATTGCAGAAAATTAAAAATTTTCCTACGGTTTCACCAAGATCCATCTATGAGTTCATCTAGCAACGAGTCATGGGAGAGTGATTGCATCTACATACCACTTGTAGATCGCGTGCGGAAGCATTCAATGGAATGGGGTTGATGGAGTCATACTCGTCGTGATTCAGATCACCGATGACCTAGTGCCGAACGGACAGCACCTCCGCGTTCAACACACGTACGGAGCGGATGACATCTCCTCCTTCTTAACCCAGCAAGGGGGAAGGAGAGGTTGATGAAGATCCAGCAGCACGATGGCGTGGTGGTGGATGCAGCAGAACTCCGGCAGGGCTTCGCTAAGCAACTACGGGAGGAGGAGGACGTGTTGCAGGGAGGAGGGAGGCGCCAGGGCTTATCAGTGTGGCCACCCCTCCCTCCCCTCCCTTTATATAGGCGCAAGAGAGGGGGGGAGGGCGCAGCCTTGCCCCTTCCTCCAAGGAAGGGGTGCGGCCAAGAGGGGGGAGGAATCCATCCTCCCCAAGGCACCTCGGAGGTGCCTTCCCCTTTTAGGACTCTCCCCTCCCCAAGCCTCCTTGGCGCATGGGCCTCTTGGGGCTGGTGCCCTTGGCCCATATAGGCCAAGGCGCACCCCCTACAGCCCATGTGGCCCCCCGGGGCAGGTGGACCCCCCCGGTGGACCCCCGGACCCCTTTCGGCACTCCCGGTACAATACCGATAAAGTGCGAAACTTTTCCGGCGACCAAAATAAGACTTCCCATATATAAATCTTTACCTCCAGACCATTCAGGAACTCCTCGTGACGTCCGGGATCTCATCCGGGACTCCGAACAACATTCGGTTTGCTGCATAATCATATTCATACAACCCTAGCGTCACCGAATCTTAAGTGTGTAGACCCTACGGGTTCGGGAGACATGCAGACATGACCGAGACGGCTCTCAGGCAATAACCAACAGCGGGATCTGGATACCCATGTTGGCTCCCACATGTTCCACGATGATTTCATCGGATGAACCACGATGTCGAGGATTCGATCAACCCCGTATGCAATTCCCTTTGTCAATCGGTACGTTACTTGCCCGAGACTCGATCGTCGGTATCCCAATACCTCGTCCAGTCTCGTTACCGGCAAGTCACTTTACTCGTACCGTAATGCATGATCCCGTGACCAACCACTTGGTCACTTTGAGCTCATTATGATGATGCATTACCGAGTGGGCCCAGAGATACCTCTCCGTCATACGGAGTGACAAATCCCAGTCTCGATCCGTGTCAACCCAACAGACACTTTCGGAGATACCTGTAGTGCACCTTTATAGTCACCCAGTTACGTTGTGACGTTTGGTACATCCAAAGCACTCTTACGGTATCCGGCAGTTACACGATCTCATGGTCTAAGGAAGAGATACTTGACATTGAAAAAGCTCTAGCAAAACGAACTACACGATCTTGTGCTATGCTTAGGATTGGGTCTTGTCCATCATATCATTCTCCTAATGATGTGATCCCGTTGTCAATGACATCCGATGTCCATAGTCGGGAAACCATGACTATCTGTTGACCAACGAGCTAGTCAACTAGAGGCTCACTAGGGACATGTTATGGTCTATGTATTCACACGTGTATTACGATTTCCGGATAATACAGTTATAGCATGAATAAAAGACAATTATCATGAACAAGGAAATATAATAATAACCCTTTTATTATTGCCTCTAGGGCATATTTCCAACAGTTCAGTCAGCTGCATTACAGATGCTTGCATATGGCACGGCGGTAGATTCGCGGGACAAATACCTCCGGATGTCTAAGAGCACATGTGGAGACGCCATGGTCAGATTTGCTACTGAAGTGGTCGAGGTGTTTGAACCTTAGTACTTGAGAGAACCAACTATCGCTAACACTAAGAGGCTATTGGCAATGTCTGAAGCAAGAAGGTGGTCCAGTTTGCTCGAATCTCTTGATTGCATGCACTTAAGTTGGATGAACTTCCCAAAAGCTCTACAAGGGTAATATTAGGGACATGTTAAGAGTCCACCATCATTATTGACGGTAGTTGCATTGCATGGGCTCTGGATTACACGCTTTGTTTGGCATTCTCGGGTCTCACAATGATATCAATGTGCAGCAGTGGTCTCCATTGTTTCTAGGTTGATTGAAGGGCAAGTTCCTCCTTGCAACTATACTATCAATGGACACGATCCAATCCATTCTTGGGGTCCGAAAAAGACACTGGATATGTCAATGACTTTGCACGACAAAGCGTTCTCCGAGGGCATGGATTGTACCATTTTTTGGTCAGAGTCTTTACAGTAATGTCTATGTTAGATTCTCCGGTTGAAATACAGGAAAACTCCATCAAATTCTTTATGGAAACGGAGTTTTGTAAATTCTCCTCGGAACGGGTAGATCATTTCGAGATCTTCGAGCATATTCGAGGGTTATGTGATCAATACAACATAGGCTACTATCTGGTTGACGATATCTATTCTCCGTGTGCTACCTTAGTCAAGGCCATCTCTAAGTTAGTTGGTCAGAAAAGATCACTTTGCCCAGTGACAAGGAGCTAGAAAGGATGTGGAGAGAGTATTTGGAGTTATCCAAGCCCGTTTTGCAGTTGTTCGTGGACATGCTAAACAATGAGATCTGAAGACCATGTGGGAGGTGATGACATGTTGTCTGATCATGCACAACATTATTATAGAAGATGATGGAGAAGATGTCCCCGGAGATCTCTAATTTGAGAACATGGGTGACCATATCCAACTTCCAAATCAAAATTCGGCCACATTTGATGAGTTTGCTCAAATGCGTCAACAAATTCGGCATCGAGCAACTCATGAGCAGCTCAAGGAAGATTTAATTGAGCATCTATGGGCGACTAAGGGGGCCAACTAAAACATATGTGCTAGTTGAATTCAAGTTTGAACTATTTTATTTTAAAACTTAGTTGAATTATAATATTTAAATTACAACTACTGTCGTGTTTGAATATTTTCAATCATCTATGATTTGGTATGTAATTATTTTGAGCTCGCGGACTTAAAAACAAAAGAGGCGGAAGTTTTAGGGGACAGGGTTGGATGGCCGGCTCCCGCATCATTGTTCGCGGACTGGTCTGGACCAGTCGGCGGACAGATACCGTGTCCGTTTTGGGGGCCGGCTTTGCATATGCCCTAAACATGTAGCAATAAAAAATTACAAAATGGCGATTTCTAAATAGTGAATAATACATGCATTGTCATATTTCCAAAATCATGATTTATTATTTTTGTGTAACTCGCATGGTTACTTATTTCATCATCGTGGATTTGCATATGTGTAATATATATCCATATGAACATGTTGAATTTCTTTTTGGAATCTCTGAACGACAAAATACTATTTTGATAATAGTGAAAATATAGAGCTCACTAACCAACATGACTTTTTGCAACTAGACATACTACTGTTGAGATGTAGTACTACTCCCAAACTAAGAATCATTTTTTTCGGGCAACTTTTTTTCATGTAGATCAGATTATTATTTTTAAAGCGGAAAACTACGTGTCGTTGTATGTGCTTGAATTTTTCAGGTTTTTCTTCACAACTTCTGTAGCATTTCTCTCAAAAACATTTCGTCTGTTTTAGAAGCACGACTGTGTGGGCACAACCAAATAACTCTTTAAAGAAAAAAATCATTAAAAAATTACTTGGTAGGCTTTAAAATAGAGAAAAGGTTGTTGATTGGGTTTTTTAAAAGACTATGGCAATATAATAAGTATCATAGGTCCATACAGACACACCCGTATAGAAAACAAATACATTAAACTTCATGAGGGGTGTCGAAATCTTCATCCTCATGCGAAGGGAACTTGCTTAAACCTGAGAGCTTGTAGGAGCAACAACCAATAGGGGCGTACCTAGGTAATCCTACAAAAGCCCGTGCCACGCACCATGGCAGCGGCAAGAAGGGGAGAAGACATGACGCCAGCTAGGGTTTCAGTCGCTCGCCTCGACCCTCTCTCACGGAGTGTTTTTTGGCTATTGATAGTAGATGCCATAAAAATTCATTCAAATTTGAGTATTGTATATCGGTATGCCATGTCATCTTTTTTCTTTGCCATGGCGTGTCGAATACGCTCAACGCCCTCTTTGGAATATCAGACGAGTTCATGGGCTCATGGCGTGCTGAAACCCCACAGCGAACAATGACAAAATGCACAAGCGGTGTTCAAAAGAATCATTAAGATGTTGCGTATACTCCTAGGCCCATGCACAAGTGGAGTACTACAGTATAAATTTTGAGAATTGGCTTTACCAATGAGATTATAGGGAGAAAAAGGAAGCCGGTCAACCGGCACCAGTAGCGGCGGTGGTATTGTCGCACCACGGTTGCACACTTGCACTCTACAGCTAGACCAAAAACTAGTCATAACACCCTTTCAAAAAAAAAAAACTAGTCATAACACGCGTACGCTACGTACTGTACGAGGGAACTAAAGAACGGGTTCAGTGGCACGGCTGGGTGATGCGCGCACAGATCAATCGGGTGGGACGCGGCTCGTCTGACGTACGGCCCACACACTGACGTGTGGGTCCGGACCCACCCGTCAGCGGCCCAACGGCAGGGGGCCGTACGTCAGGGGATCCGGCTCCGATCGGGTGAGGAGAACCTGGACATCGGGTGTGTTTGGATCATAACCAAAACATACCATACCAAAATTTTGGCTTGCCCACAGAATTTGGTAGTTTTTTGGATTGTTGCCAAATAATTAGCTCGCCAAAGCCAGCCGCCGCAAGCCCGTGTAATTTGAGCCAACTAGCGGGCGAGCCGTGGGCGCGGCGAAGCTCCGCCAAAAAATTGGCATCACGCCCTGCCCTCTCTGCCATGGTGGGTTCCAGGTGCTTTCTACTTTTTTTATTACTACAAGCGGTGCATGCAGCAAGGCAGCCCATTCTTTTGGAGTAGTTAATTAGGGGGCCCACAGACCATTTGCAAGTGCATGTACTGCGGCAAGAAAATTGGACTGTCCTTTGGACATAAACCAAACAATGTTAGCTTACCAAAATTTTGGTCACACCTTTGCATTGGTCACACCAAAATTTTGGTAGGGCTACTAGGGGCTTAAACCAAACAGACCCATCCATCCCATCCTCCCCGGATCCTCTGCGACGGCAACCTACTAGCCACATGTGTGACACTTCTCTCTCTCTCTCTCTTCCCCTGCCCGTAGAATCTGAAATGGCTGCCTGCCTGCATGAAACTACTATGGTTGAAATGAATTAATTTGGTGTGAGTTCAGTTGTAGGTGGAGTACTGTACTCGTCGTGCTACACATGGCACCGCTAGGGATGCTACGCAGGGTGGCTCGGCCTCGGCTAGATCGGGCCAAGAGGCAGCAGAGTGGTCACTCACTCCCTCACTCACTGATGATCAGCTCGGGTTCAGTTCGGGTTCAGTTCATCTCCCCTGGGTGCCTCTCGTACGGTGACTATTAAATGTACATCACACATTTTTTTCTGGCTACCCGAAATTTTCTCTCCACGAACTGTTCTCAGGTATTTTTCAGATTTCGGGCTAGCTGTCAAAGATGCTCTGAGGCTAAATTCATTCTCTGTAGATGCGTGTCGCAAACGGTGGCAACCGTGTGAATGGATGGTCGAAGGCAATGTCGCCATCCACGCGATCCGTATCTCATCTTTCCCGTTAGCTCACTGCTAGCTAGCTGACGGAGTAGGAGATACTGCTTCTCTAATTCTGCTTCACTTTGCAGACACTTCAGCCGTCCTGTCAATTAGGGTACGGTCGATCGCCGGCTAATACAAGAAAGCGACACGGTCGACGTATACTGCTGTGAGTATAATTGATTGATAATTAGAGCATACTCTCACCGTTACACAGCAGGATGGTTGCTGGATACTCTGTTTGTTTGTTCGACCGCGTCAGATAAACGGTGCAGCTTCCCGCCGCCTCACCCCACCCTTTCGGTGGTGAATTGAGATCCTCTTTGTGCACGTCACTGAACTAGAGTTTTTTTTTCCTTTGTCATCCTCGCCTCGTTACGGCATCATAATGTTGGGCGTTGGATGGCTCGGGGCTGACAATGGTGGAACCCTGCGTTGGTGTTTTTGATGTCGGTGTGCTCTTTTGGTGACGTCTGAGTTTGCCCTTGTGTTTAGTCACGGAGCGTCGGTGGGACAATTCCGGGCCTGCCCCCCGCTTCCTAGAGGATTTTTTGCCATATATTCTTATTTATCTACTAATCGCTCTACTAATTCTCCAGAGTCTTTGATCACTCTAACCTTTTCTACGAATGCACTCATCTGGCCACTCCCTATTCGTTCCTGCTGATGCCAAGTTTGACGGGCTCATGGTCGTCGGCCAATTAGCCGCTTGCATACGGCGGAGGCAGAGCTTGATTTTCCGGAGCTCATGGTTGGCCGGACATGGGGAACGGGGGCCAATAGTCATTTGGATTAGGTTTAGAGTACGGTTTAGTTGAAAAATGTCGAAATGTAATTAACTTGCTCTGGTTTAGATGAAAAAGCATATGGCTTTTAAAAAATATATCAAATATTGTTCGGTTCGATTAAATATCTATAAAAAATGTAACCGCGCATATGTAGATGGTTCTAGATGGCCGGCTTTTGCATCAGTGTCGGTGGTCAGGTCCCTCATTTGCGGGCGGATACGGTATCTGTTTTGGGGGTCAGCGTTGGAGGGGAGATGCCCTCATGCTTATTAGAAAAAGAAAAAAAACTGAACGGCCTTCTTGGGATATGAGAGGAGGTGAAAGAAAAAAAACTGCACAAGCGGTGTTCAAAATGACCATTTGGTCCCCGCAAAAGGAAAACTATGGAGATTTTGAGATTAGGCATTGCTAAATGCTAATCAGATTAGATAGATAGACAGAGGAACGGTCTGGTCGGTCAACTAGCACCAGTAGCAGTGGTATTTGTCCTTCTAAAGATTTCAACAAGCGACCACCTACGGAGCAAAATGAGTGAATCTACGCTTTAAAATATTTTTATATACATCTGTATGTGATAGTTCATTTGAAATATCTAAAAGAAGTGGGTGATTATAACGCTCGTACGATGTAACTAAAGAATGTGTTTAAGTGGCCGGCCGAGATCGGGTGAGGAGAACCTGGACTGGACGCCCTCCCCCGGATCCTCTGTGACGGCACAATCTGCTAACCTCGATTCCTCTCCCTCCCTGCCCGTAGAAGTAGCGCCAGCGTTTCCAAAATCGATTGTACTCCATGATTTAATCGACTTATTAATTGGAAATAAAATGATGTGAGCACAGTCGTTGCACAGTCGCAAGTACAGTACGTGCTACTCCTGCTGGGCATGGTCCGTAGCCTTGGCACCACTCGCTAGGCAGCTACGCAGGATGGCTCGGCTAGATCGGACCAAGAGCACTTGAGCAGAGTGGTCACTCACTCACTCACTGATGATCAGCTCGGCTCGCGTCGGCTCATGTTCAGTGCATCGCCCCTGGCTATTGTACGACGACTACTGTATTGGCCTCCTAGTACTACCACTCCAGTACCAGTAGTACGCCGCGCCCCATGATCGCGTCCGTGCGTTCCCTCTGCCCGTCACTATTAAATTCCATTTCCATTTATTCAGTTACTTTTTCTTACTAGTAAAACTGAAATTATTAACAAAGTAGCATATATGATATAATACAAATAAAGAAATATAACCAGGCGTCGACGACGCCGGAAAGAAAGAGACAATGTTTTTCCACCCATAGAAAAACACCAAATCCCGCAATATTTCTTCTTTTTCTTTTCTGAAACAAATCAGTATGGTGCACTGGTGCTAGATTAGATGTGTTCCAAACAGAGGGAGAAGCAAATGGCCACTGATAGCTAGCTCATGAAGTAGATGGAACAATGGCGATGGTCAAAGGCGACGTCGCCGTCCATGCGATCTGTATCTCATCCTCCCCGCTTAGTTCACTTTTTTTTGAACACGTACATACCTCTCTTATTATGCTCTTCCCTTTTCAGTTTTTTCGGCCGTCTAATCAACTAGGGACGCGGTCGATCGATGGCTAAAGTTAGTATAAAGTTCGGTCATCTATTTTGAAATGGAAAGAGTACCAGAGAATAACCACGGTCGGTGGTGGTGGAGTATAATCTCAACGTTGCACAGCAGGATGGATGACTGGATGCGCCGCCTGTCTTGTTCCCGGTGCCAAATAAAAGGTGCGTCGTGAAAAAAAAAGTGATCCTATACTATTACACTACTACAATGGGAAAGAAAATACCTCAAAAAACTACACTACTACTCCCTCCATCTCAAAATAGATGACTCAACTTTGCCTTAACTTTGTACTAAAGTTAGTACAAAGTTGGATCATCTATTTTGAAACGGAGGGAGTAGTAGAGATTTCAGTGGACTACATCTGGATGAATATAGACATATCGTAGAGTGTAAATTCACTCATTTTGTTTCGTATATAGTCCATATTAAAATCTTTAAAATGACTTATATTTAGAAACACATAAAAGGTGTGTCGTGAAAAAAAAAGTTGTGATGTGATGATAGCCAAAATACAGCTGCCATAAAAAAGGTACGCTCCTAACTACTACAATGGGAACGATACACTCTAATACATATTTTAGAGTGTAGATTCACTCATTTTTTACCACAAAAAAAAAGAAAAAATACTACAATGGAAAAGAAAATACCCCAAAAAAACTACACTGCTATAATGGGAAAGAGGGACCACAGTCAACGTATCTTCTAATTACCTAAGCTCCCTCGAAATAAAGCCATATGAGAGCTCCAATGTGTCTTTTTTCTTCGAAACTGGGTCTATTTGTCAGCGAAAGATGACACAGACCTGTGGACCCATGCTCAATCAGTCATTTTGTGTCAGTCTCGCCGCAACTCTTCTCGACGTGGCCATCGTCCCTCCTCCTCTCCAGCTCTTTCCTCGCCCCCACTCAATGTACTCTTGTGCCCCTTTGAGCCTTTGTTGCCTCCCCTCCTCCTCGACGCCTCATGAGCACTTTTCCCTCCTCTTTTTGAGCAGCGGCGACTGGTGGTACTGGAGGCGACATCTCGAGCGATAGGGGAAGAAATCCTGCGCGGCTCGCGTGTTGGATACGTAGGGCCGCGTCTGGAAGGGATGCCACGAAGGTTGATCGTGTAGATAGACGCGACGACCGGCTGGAACGAAGGTAACAGGCGTCAATGGTGACGTCACTCTGTTTAGACGACCTCACATACGACGGCCTTGCTGCCACTGCCTAGCCTAGAGTTTGGGCATGTCGACATCTGCCCAGAGGTGATTTGTTTTATTTGTCTTCTTTCCTTAATTTTGACAAATCCGGTGGAGGGCTCGAGGTTGTTGTTCAGTCATGGATGTACACGATTCCACACACAAAGAGGTGGACCCTGGGTGTCAAATGCAAGCCAATCAAGGTTGCATTAGAGCTGCCACTGGATGTTGATTATTGTCAGACTACTCGCAATACAACACAATAAATAACAAGATTTCATACATACAGAGTACAAACAAGAAGAAAGATAGATATATGCCACTAAGCGCTACTTCCTAAAGTTTATATCATGTTAATTATGCGAGCACACTAATATTACATGATATATTAGAATTATATGCTTTGGAGTCAAGATGGCCAAAAACTAAATTTGCCTAACAAGACTATAGCTTAAGAAGTCATTACAACAGGAGAATATGAATACATACATACGGGAGTGAAATGCTCTAGCCCATGCTTTTGTACATAGCAGGACGCATGAAACCTGAAACCTCCTACAACATGCAATACATACTGGACTTCGACGTGTTCAGCACGGATGGGTAAAACAGACCAAGTTGCCCCTGCAAAAAAAAGGGTAAGCTGATCAAGCATCACTCTGGTGGTGCAACCAAATTACTCGATCCATAAAATTGTTCTATAGAAACTTCAAATAACTCAATCCATAAAATTGTTCTAAAAAACTTTTTGCAAGGGATTTTTAAAAGAATACGAACAGATATATTGCTTGCAAAAAAATTTGTTCTAAAAAACTTTTTGCAAGGGAATTTTTAAAAGAATACGAACAAATAGCCAAAAATGGGGTATATGTCTAAGCCCAGGTTCGAACTGGGGACCTTTAGTGTGTGAGACTAACGTGATAACCAACTACACCACCCAGACACATGTGTTCAACTTTTAGAAAAAGGTCAAATATCAGCGAGCTTCGTAGTTGAATGCTTTTGATAGTTGATTGCTACTAAAATACATTCAAATCTGAGTACTACCATCGGTACAATTAGACATGGCCATTTTTTTTTACATACGACGCCACGGCGTGTAGAATAATCATTCAGATGTTACACATGGCAGGAGAAAAACATACTGTGATTTTTGAGATGAGGCTTTGCCAATCAGACTAGGGAGAAAGAGAAGCCAGTCAACTGGCGCCAGTAGCAGTGGTAGCGGTGGTGTTGTTGCATTCTGCGATGCAGCGGCCGGAGGCCGGAGCAGCCACGGGCGCTTTGCTTGGGTGATGCGCGCATAGATCGGGGGAGGAGAACCTGGACTTCCATCCCCCCATCATCCTCTCCCGGATCCTATGTGCGGCAACCTAGTTACCATCTGTGTGTGACCACTCTGTCTCTCCTCCTGCCCGCAGCGGTAGCACCGGCGTTTTTAAAAACGTTGTTGCTCCGATCTGAACTGACTTGGACTGTCTAATTTTGATCCAACGGTCATATTACGTCGTGACATGCCATGAACGTGTCACTGGATGCATGTCCCTTCGTCCCATATAATTTTGCAAGCTAGTTAGTATACTTGGCCATGAGCCGGGCCAGCCTAAAAAAGCCCACAACAGAAAACTGAGGCCCAGGCCCTACCATCAGGCCTACTTTTCAAGCCCAAGCCCGGCCCATCTGGTAAAAAGCCTTGAAAAGCCCTTGGGCTTAGGGCCATGGGTCGGGCCTATTCCTTAAAATGCTAATATGCCAAGCCCAAGCCCATCCAGACCCTGCCGGTGGGCTCAAAACTCAGGCCCAAACCCGGCCCATGGGCAAGCTCATCGGGCCTGGGCCCTGGATTTTAGGGCCGGGCCTGGGTGGGCCGACCGGGCCGGGCCGAAGATGGCCAGGGCTACTAGTGTGTAACCTCAATTCCTCTCTCTCCAAGCCATCATGCATCCTTGCTCGGGGCGTCATGCATCCTAACCCGGTCCAACGTGACTGCCAACTCTAACCCGCATGGCAGTCGCATGGTGCCCCGAGGGGCGAGCATCATGTAAATGTTTCGTTTTGTGAAATTATTTCAATTTGGATTCATTTTGTGCTTAAGTTTTAATAAGGTTTACTTTCGTCGCTCCCCGCCCATAGAAGTAGCACCAGCATTTCCAAAAGCGATTGTACTTTGTGATTTAATTGAATTAATTGGGAACAAAATGATGTGAGTACAGTTGTTGTACAGTAAGTACACGTACCACTCCTGCTAGGCATGATGGCTGGGCTAGATTAGTATAGATGTGTGTCAAAGAAAGGGAAAACAAAATGGTTATTGATAGCCAGCTCGTGGAGTGGGTAGAACAAAGGACACATGGTGGCGACCGCAACGCGAATGGATGGTCAAAGGCGACGTCGCGATCCATGCCATCTGTATCTCATCTCATGGCGTAGATACCTCTCTTATTCTGCTCTGCCCTTTTCAGATTTTTCAGCCGTGCAATCAATTAGGGATTAGGTCGATCGATGGCTACGTACGTGGTCACTCTCTTGTTGTACTACGTGAGCATAATATAATTGCGTGAGCATAATATAATTATAAATTCCTCTTGTTCGAGAGTAGCCTCCTCCCCAAGCAAAGTTAGGGTTCCTTTGCCTCCCGTCGGCGCCGCCGCTGGTCCACCTTATCTCCGGTGGCCTTAGGACCATGGCGGCACGGTGGATACCGGCCCTTGACGGCGGGGTGCTCCGTTTTTAGACGTTTCTTCAAGTTTTGTTAGAGTTTGTGTCCTGCTCAGGAAGACGAGACGGCGGCGGCTCCATGAAGATGAAATAAGGTCTTCCCGGCCCAGGCCCCATTCCGGTGGTGTGTCTAGTATCGTTGACGGGCATGTGGAGGTTGGATCCTTCCGATCTACGCTAATCTTCATCGGCGGCGGTTGCTGTTCTGCTGCGCTGGTCTTACGAGGCCTTAGCACGACGACTTTCCGACTGTCTACTACAACAAGTTTTGCCCGGCTCCGACGAGGGAGGGGCGATGACGGCGGCGCGCCTTCGGCTTGCTTCAGTGCTTGTAGTCGTCGCTAGATTGAAAGTTTTCTTGCAAAAAATTATAATTATAAATTCATAATATAGTAGGTGATGGAGTATAGTCTCAACGTTGCACAGCACGATGGATGGCTGGATGCTCCCCTTATCTTGTTCGCGATGCCACATAAAAGGCGCGTCGTCAGGAAAAAAAAAGTGGTGATGGGATGATGACAGAAATACAACTGCCATAAAAAAAATACACTCCTACACTACTACAACGAAAAACAAAATACCAAAAAAAAAAAAACACTGCTATAAGGTCAGTACTCTGCGCCGGTCAGCCGGCCCAAACTTTGGGCCGGTCCAACCGTGGCCGTTAGATGCGATGTACTGAAACCGTCAGATCGAAGAATAATGTCCCCACTTCGTATTCCCCGTGCCCACAACTCTCTTCCCCACCTCCTAATCTCAAATCGGGAGAGAAACATCCAGGACGGGAACGAGACGGCGAAGCTCGCCAGATCGCCGCCGCTCACAACGGCGAGGCTGCACATCGTCTCCGGCGATGGTGCTTGCTGGGGAACCTCCCCCGCTCTCAATTTTTGCTGCAAATCCCATCGTTGACCGGTTGCAACTTCCCCCTCGACTGATGACAACTTTTCCCACCGGCGTTCCATGGTTGCAGCACTCCGATGCGTTGCCCCAGCCTTGCCGTCGACTACATGAGTTTCCGCGACACAAAAGGCACCAAATGCACCATAAAAGCGGATGTAGCAAAAAAATACTTGTCGGTCGTAGCAAAAACACAACGGCGGTTGAAGCAAAAACGGCGTCATCGTCGCCGCGGGTCGCGACTCGCCATGAATGGACGTAGCAAAAATATTTGCCGGTTGTAGCAAAAATCGGCGATGATTGCAAGAAAAATCATCATCGCTGATTGACAAAGGTTGCAGCAAAGGCCGGTGGTAGCAAAAAAATACACTGTTTCCAGCAAAATCCAAAGACGATAGTAGCACAAATAGTGCTAGTTCCAGCAAAAACTAAGACAATGGTAGCAAAAATAATCATCTGGTTCCAGCAAAACTCAAAGACAATGGTAGCAAAAATTGGTGCTAGTTCTAGCAAAAACTAAAACAATGGTAGCAAACAAATGAGCACTAGATCCAGCCAAATTCATAGATGATGGTAGCAAAAAAATCCTCTAGTTCCAGCAAAACAAAAACCCGGATGAAGCAAAAATTTCGCTGGTCGCAGCTCCCACCGAGGCCGGTTCCAGCATCTTGTCCGCCCGTTGTAGCACAACGTAGCCGTCGTCCCCGATATAGCGGCCTGGGATTGTAGCACCAAAAGCTTCCAGCTTTCAGGTGAGGGCGGTTGCAGCACCACCCCTTGCCGGTTCCAGCACCCCCCTGGGTTGGAGCTCGGATCACGGTGTGGCGGCCGTCGCGATGCCGGCCAAGGGCAGCACCTCGTCGGATCTACGACGGATTTGTAGTGCGATGATGGTGGACATGAAGGAGAAGGAGAAGGAGAAAAAGCCATGGCAAAGGTGGGGATGGGAAAGAAGAAGAAGGAGGAACCCGGTTGGCACTTGTAGCGCCGGGGCTGCGGTGGTGGTCGGCGCTGAGCACTACCGGAGATGAGGAAAGCCATGGGATCTGGTGGGGAAGAAAAGAAACCAGTGGCATTGTCTCACGCGAGAAGATAAGTGTGGTGCATGTGGGCCCTTTGGGAAGGATGTGGGCGTGAAAGAGAGTAGCACGTGGTTTGTTAGCTATTTTGTAGCCGTGCGATCAACTCGAATCGAGCGGCCCGTGCGCGACCGGCGGAACACTCGGCCGGTGCGCCGGGTATAAACGTTTCCCCTGCTATAATGGGAAAGAGGGACCACTATGGACGTATCTTCTAATTAAATAAGCCCCCGCGAAATAATGACATAGGAGAGCGGTAATCCACTGCACCCGCCTTTACGGAAAAAATCAAAATAAATACAAAAAAGTTTAAAAAAATCAATTTTTTTATGTGTGATAGATAATTTGATGCATGAGATACACTCCAATTTTCAAATCATTTCGACACCTGAGTAGCTCTAGGCAAAAAAGACAAAGTCGGGGTATGTACAAATGTTTACTATTCATGCACTGTTTTGACCCGATTTGTCTTTTTTGCTGAGAACTTCCCAAAAGTCCAAATGATCTAAAATTTTGGGCGGACCTCACGTGATAAATTGTCTACCATGCAAAAAAAAGATTGGAATTTTTTGAATTTTTTTTGAACTTTTTGTGATTTTTTCCTGGACGGGTGCAGATGAGTCTGGGCACCGAAACGCCGCACTCGATATGAGAGCTCCAATGTGTCTTTTTTTTAAAAATTGGGTTTGTTTTGTGAGCGGAAGATGATGCAGACATGTGGACCAAAATTTGGCGATCTCCCACTGCTGAAGACGCCGCAAAGCTATTGGCGATGAACAAAGCGCGCGGCTTTCCTGGCATGCTTGGCTCAATAGATTGCATGCATTGGAGTTGGAAGAATTGTCCAAAGGCATGGCATGGGCAATTCCACGGCCAAAAAAAGGGTTCCACTATAATCCTTGAAGCGGTGGCCGATCAGGAGACTTGGATTTGGCATGCATTCTTTGGAATGCCTGGATCTTTGAATGATATCAATGTTGTCAATCGGTCACCACTGATGAATAAGATTGCAAACGGTGAGTTGCCACCTGTGCAGTTTGTAGCAAATGGCCGTACGTACAACTATGGCTATTATCTAGCGGATGGCATCTATCCAAAGTGGCAAACCTTCGTGAAGCCGTTGAAAAAACCGGAAGGTAAGAAAAATCTTGATTTCCACAATGCTCAGGCGGCGGCTAGAAAAGATGTGGAGAGAGCATTTGTGATTTTGCAAGCCCAATTTGCTATTGTGAGAGGACCGGCAAGATTTTGGAATCAAAAAATGCTTTGGTACATCATGCACGCTTGTGTGATCATGCACAACATGATCATCGAGAATGAGCGTGGCCAAGATTTAGACTACTCACAGTATGAGCTCTTGGGACATCCCGTGATGGAGGGCTGAAAGGGTAGCCCGTTTTGTTGCCTCCTATCATGCCATTCGGCGTCCCGCAACGCACAAGGAACTTCAGAATGATCTAATTAAAGAGTGGTGGGCATGGCATGGACGGCAAAGAGCATGATGCTATCTGCACTCGACATTGTATTGTTCATGAACTATTTGTTGTGTTGTAATAATTTATTTTGAACTATTTGTTGTTGTACTGAACGATAAACTATTTGTTTGACTTGTAATGATTTATTTTGAACTATTTGTTATTGATTTTTATTTTGTTTGTTTGATCATTTTTGCTCATCTTCTTTGAAATGTACATGTGGTTTGTGCGGCGCGCGCGCTGTATTTTTGAGCCCTGCTGGAGCGGCGCGCGTGCGCTGCATTATAGCGCCGCTGCTGGAGTCAGCACAGGCGGGCGCGCAAAACCAGCCGCAGCGCGCGCGCTAACAGGTTTTTTGCGCGCGGCGCTTTAGCGCGGCTGTTGGAGGTTCTCTGATGCGGAACGCCGCTGAAACAATCTTTCACAGTGCCAAAGAATCTCAAAAGGGGCAGCAACTTTCTCTCTCAAGTGGCAATGAACAAGAGGAAATACTCTCAAATATATTGCAGCGGGTGACTAGCTTGGTTTACAAGGACACAACTCAAACCATGAAACTTGCAAAGCTACGTAGAATCACAAGAGGGAACCACAAGGATCCTATATGAATTGAGAATAGGCCCTCCAATCCACACACACTAGCTAACACTCAAGGATACTGGTGCTCACAGCACAACACAACCTAACCGGCTTCTACAAACATAAACTCAAAAATTTCATCCCCCTTCACATGCAACAGCTGGGGAGTACTTATACTAAGAGCACCTACTAGTTAGGTGTGAAAACAACTCAAAGTGAAGGGTAAATTCATGAACCCCAAGCTGTAGCAGGAGCAAACTTGTTGAGCCTTGCGCCATAATTAATTTCTGAATAGCTTGCATGGGAACTTGCATAACTTTTGACTCAAGACCTCAAATAATGCACCATTTTCTTTACTGAAAGCTGCCTTCAAAGACCAATTTTTCCGGCCTCTAAAACGTGCTAGACCCTTCTAGAATTACTACCTCTGTCCTGGTTTATAAGTCCCTTTTGTATTTTGTGTCAAATTTTGACCAGAGATGTAACTAACAAGATATTAATGCATGTCATCAAAAATTATATCATTGGATTCGTATTTAAGCATACTTTTTAATTATATTATTTTTATGACATGCATTAACATTTAGTTAGTTAAATTTAAGGTCAAAATTTGGCACGGAACACAAAAGGGACTAATAAACCAGGACATAGGTAGTAATTAGGTTTAGGTGGGAAGTTGCAGCTGGGAATCTGATATGTTATTTCTCCCAAAATAGGTATCGGAAGCTTTTCAATTAAGATAATGATTTTGCTCATGTCTTCCTTTGGCTGCTCTAATGGTTTAACATTTGTTCTAGCATGAACCTACCTCTTTGATGCCTTGGTCATGATCTGGTCCACATCAGAATCCATGAAAGTCGACGTGTACTGTTGTGAGTATAATTGATTGAAAATTAGAGCATACTCTCACCGTTATGCAGCAGGATGGTTGGATACTCTGTTTGTTCGTTCGACCATGCCAAATAAATGGTGCAGCTCTCATGTCATGCTTCTCACCGTCTCATCCCATCCTTTCGGTGGTGAATTGGCATCCTCTTTGTGCATGTCGCTGATCCAGAGTTTTTTTTTTCGTTTTTTCATCCTCACCTCGTTATGGCATCATAATGTTAGGTGTTGGATGGCTTGGAGCTGACAATGGTGGAACCCTGCGTTGGTGATTTTGATGCTGGTGTGCTCTTCTGGCGACCTATTAGTTTGCCCTTGTGTTCTGTCACGGAGCGTCGGTGGGACAATTCCAGGCCTTCGCCCCCCTTCCTAAAGGAAAATTTACCAAATATGCTTATTTATCTACTAATCGCTCTACTAATTCTCCAACGTCTTTGATCACTCTAGCCTTTTTCTATGAATGCACTCATCTGGCCCCCCTATGCGCTCCTGCCGAAGCCAAGTTTGACGGGCTCATGATCATCGCCTCATTAGCAGCTTGCAGGCTGCGGCGGAGCTTGATTTTCGAGGGCTCATGGCCAGCCAGACATGGGGAACAGGGGCCGATGGTCATTTGGACTAGGTTTGGAGTATGGTTTAGTTGAAAGATGTCGAAATCTAATTAGTCTGCTTTGATTTAGACAGAAAGCATCTGGTTTTTAAAACAATTATCCAAATATGAATGAATATCATCCGTTTTATTTAAATATCCATCATTTTTTTCATTTTTTTAAATTTCTTCCGAAATGTAACTAGACATATGCGGATAGTTTTGGACGACCGGCTCTCGCATCATTTTTCGGGACTGGTCCCTCGTTCACATACGAATACGGTGTTCATAAGAAAACTTGATTCGCGGGTTTCCCTTTCTTCTCTCGCGAAAAGAAAGGTGACTGGGCAGTTCCAACCCACCACTTCCCGTCGACGAGTTCGTGTGTCCCATCTTCCTTCGTCGGCTGTGCCGGTGAAGGGAGGAGGAGGGGACCCAGGATCTGTGTCGGTGTTGTAGGTCGTAGGTTAGTTTTATTGTGGTGACGATGCTGTCCAGAGGAATAAGTTTCACTGGCTCCTTCTCCACCTCTCTGGAGGCGGCTTCATTGTCGACGTTGAGGAGCGTAGGGCTTGGCCTGGTTGCCTATCTTCGGATCGGTGGCTCTAGGTCTAGGAGTGGTTCGTGGTCCCTGTAGATCGTGTACAAATTTTCTTCAACAACGAGGACGACGGCGGTTCTACCGGTGCGCTAGTCCTTTGAGACCGTAGATCGGAGTCTTCCCGTCTGTCATATTGTCCGCCCTTTACAAGGTCAGGCCGGCTTCGGGTGCGAGGGGGCTGCGCGACCGCGTCTCGTTCCACTAACTAGAGTTGTGTGGTGCTCCGTGGACTGAAATGTAATTTCTGGTTTCTTTGGGTCCTTTGAACTGCTGTTGATACTTTATAATTGATCTGTGGGCCTTTCCATAGCAAAAATAAAAGAAAAAGAATACGTTGTTCATTTTAGGGTGAGAGTTGGAGATACCCTCATGCATATCTCTTCTCTATTTTTATCTTTATATCTTTATCTCTACTACCTAAAAATTACATACTGTTCCGTCTTCCCCCTTACGTCGAAGCCCCTTTCGTCCTTCGTCGACCGCTCTCCCGTCGCGAGCGCTTATTTTCCTTTAAAAAAACGAAACAACGAGCGCAGCCCAGTTTTCTCCCCTGTCCTGGCCCAACCTTTCCCCAGCTCCCGTGCAACACGAGAATGCCCTAGCGGCTAGCGCTACCCTCGCCCGCCGCCGCCTGAGACATCGCCCACCTCCTCCCTCCTTCCCTGCCGCTACGCGATCTGCCAAGGAGGACGACCATCATACGATCCTGCCACGGTCGCCTGAAATCTCGCTGGGATGAATCCGATCTCGGCCTCGTCCCAGCCACCGCTTATTCTACGTACGCCGAGGTGAAGATGCCCACCTACCCGCCCCCCTCCTCCCCATATCCCCGTTTCATCCGAGGCCAACGAGGAGAACCTCCTACGATCCAGCCGCGGTTGCTCTTTATCTCATCGGGACGAAGCCCTGCCTTGTCCCTGCCGCCGCCGGTAGAGGCTATTTTCCATAGGCCAAGGTAAGCATCCATGTCTAATGGTGCGAATTTAGTCTGGTTCCATGAGCACTTCGTTCCCCGCCATGCAATCTTTGTTGATCCGGAAAGATGGGAGTTGTCTGTTTAGCCAATTCAATCTGCCATTGATCATGCTAATTTTTATTATATTGGAAACAACATGGACATTCTGCCCTTTTTCACAATCAAAATACTTCTGTGTGGAGAGCTCGGGCGTCGGTGGTTGTGTCGATGCAGAGCTCGGTCATCGGTGACAGCACGGCCGGCTGAGTTGCGACTGGTCGGATGGCGAGCTTCACATACCTGTGCACATATGCGTAAGTAACACACAATATTGGCGGTGCAAGAGCAAGTTCACAGGTGATAAACTATATTCGTGATTTATGTTCACATGTGATCTTGTACAGTACCATAGCCCAATCCTAATTTGTGTCATTTGTTTGTAGTGATTGCAAGGGGAGAGATGTGCTGCACTTATGTCAGTAATCAGGGCAGGCCCATATCTATTATATGCATATTTTGTAATTTAGCCAGTTCTTGTTCCTTCTGTAAGTTGTTTGCTGAACATTTCATGCCGCCTTGAGCATGCAAAAGAACTTCTGAATGCATGTTAGTCACAAATCACGTCACACACCACGTCTATATTTTGTTGTTTTGGTAGTTCAAAAATAACTATTATAAATGTTCTTTTAATAACTATTCTAAATGTACTATAGACCAAAGTCAGAATATTGGTAAGCTCATTCTTTTTGCAAGCTATGGAGATGAATTTGATCATTTGTGTGAAGATGAAAGGAAGCCGATGGAATATACTTTGATTAGTAGTGACCTTGGAGAGCCAATGGTGCCCCCTACATAGACTTTACTCAAAAGTTGCTATTTAATTTTTTTTGGTTAGAGAAAAGATCACAGTGGACACAACTGCAGAAGCAGCGATTCAATGTTTTATTCAGTTTAACCATGACTATTCTTTTCATTCAGATATGCTAAACTAAATTATGGATCTTCTTCGCCTTTGAATTGGATGATTACCGTCGTTTCATCTTTTGACTTAGATATGCGCAAGGAATTGAATAATGCTGTTTTTTTTATCATAATCTGTCCACCCACAATGCATAAGAGTAGATATGAAGGACTATTTTATGCCATTTGATTGTTAAACTAAACTAGGTTTTGTTGGTTCTTGAGTGAAAAGATAGTTGATGGTGGAACAAGGTGCCCCATATTAATTAGGAAATGAGAAAGTTGCATTTTGGTGATCCTATATTTTTTCTACATAGCAATGCATGTGGGTTTAACTATATACAATCTATATATGTCTATTTCATCAACTAATACATGAGGGTAAAGAGCTCTTGATTGATTTATTTTTGAAAGCATGACCTAAATATATCACCAATGCATAAATGACTATTGTTTTCCCGTTGCAACGCACGAGCAATTACCTAGTACTACTTAAAAAGAACGGAAGGTTTCAATTCCACCTTTCTTCCCACCACCCCTTCGTCCAACCTTTCATGTATGATAATCAATCAATTTAACTTACTTACCCTCTGAACTAATTATGCTTTAATTACTTATCAAACTACAGAGATTTTGAGATTAGGCATTGGTAATCAGATTAGACAGAGGGACGGGCGATCGGTCGACTAGCACGAGCAACAGTGCAGCGGTGGTATCGTCGCATTCTTGACCAGGCATGCGGTGCGACGGGAGCACAAAACTAGTGAGTGATAATTACACTCGTACGACGTTACTAAAGAATAATGGTGTTTAAGTGGCCGGAGCAGGCACGGCCACTTTGCTTGGCTGATGCCCCGCGCCGAGATCGGATGAGGAGAACCTGGACTGCTGTCTGCTGGCAATGGCATCCTCCCGCGGATCCTCTGTGACGGCGATCCACTAACCTCTTCACCTGTTTTTTTTTTGCGGGTGACCCTCTTCACCGGTTGATCTCTCTCTCCCTGCCCCCTGCCCGTAGAAGTAGCACCAGCATTTCCAAAAGCGATTGTACTCCATGATTTAATTGAATTTATTGGAAACAAAATGATGTGAGTACAGTTGCTGTGCACTTGTGCAGTACTACTTTAAATACGTACTACTCCTGCTCGGCACGCACTAGGTAGCTAGGCTGGGTGGGATGGCTCGGCTAGATCGGACCAAGAGGCAACAGAGTGGTCACTCACTCGCTGCTCAGCTCGGCTCAGGTTCAGTTCATCTCCCCTGGCTGCACCCGCCCCCTGTACGATGACCATTGTATTGGCCTCGTAGTACCACCACTCCAGTACTACACGGCCCCATGAACGCGTGTGTGCGTGCGTTCCCTCTGCCAGTCATCATTAAATTCCATTTATTTAGAGCAACTTCAACAGGGCGATCCAGACGAACGCGTGCTTTGTCCATTTTTCATTCATTTGGATTGGCCAGGCGAACGTCAGTGTACGGTTTTTCATTTGAATCGGCGGGTGCGTCCAACGGGAGAACCACGCTTTTATGCTGACGTGGCAGAAACTGAGGCATTAAACATAATTATAACATAATTATACATAAATGGTCGGTCAAACGCCGGCCAAAGTCCACCTAAACATAACTAGAAAATTAAAAACATTGAAATAAACACCCGCACGCTGCCGTAGACCGCTGTTCCTTGCCCTTGCCGTTGTCGTCCTTTCCCTTGCCGTCGGTGAGGTCAATGAAGATGGGGGCCGGCCCAGCCCAATCGAACGCGGCTCGATAGGCCGCCAGGGCAGCCTCCTCCGGTGTTTGCTGCGGCTGCGGCATAGCGGCAAGGCGGGCTCGCTCCTCCTCCTCCTCGAGCTGCAGCGACTCGGCATCGCAGCGCAGCAGCTGCTCATAGTGCATATGCCGCTCTCGTCGGCGAGTCATTGCGCCTTCCACTGCTCAAGGTGCACCGCCTCTTCTTCCGGCGTGGCGGCGTAGTGGCAGGAAGGCGTGCTCGCCCACTCGCGATACTCGACGGTCCACGAGTAAGACTCCTCCGACCAAGTGGGGGGAGGGGCAGCGGTGATCGCTTGCGTGTGGATGTTGGCTCGGGCTCCAGCTCGGCCTTGGGCGGCAGTGGCGGCACAAAGAGGGGTGAGTGGACGGAGTCCCCACCCACGGACAAGGCATGGGCTTGCTCCATCCCATCCTAGTATGCGTCCTCCTCGAGCCGGCTCGCCTTTAGTGCATGCTGCAGGGCCTCCTCGAGGGCGAATTGGTACTCCGCCTCCGCCTCCTCTTCCTCCGAGCTCTACCCGCGAGGGCGGCGGTGGGAACTGCTGGTTGGCGTCGACGCCACACCGCCGTTGCTCCTCGTGTTCGATGGAAAACCAGGCCTCCCACTTGGGAGAGTCGGCGGCGTACTCGGGCATCCGTCGTTGTGCCGACGTGAGCTGTGCCCGATGCCTGCACACCTCCTCGTCGCGTGCCCGCTGTGACTGTGGAACCGCCTGCACCGAGATCCGCTGCAGATCCAGGTGCCAGTGGGGCGTCAGCGTCACGTCGGGGTAAGGCAGCGGCTGCCTGTACTCCCAGTGCCATCGCGCTTGGTGCACCGGGATGTGCAGACGCCGCTGACCCGAGCGGTCACGCGTCGGCGGCGGAGGAGGAGGAGGACCACGGGAGGATGAGGCGCCGGGGGTGCCCTTGCCCTTGCCGGAGCTGGCGAGCTGCTGCCGAAAAGACCCATGGCTAGGGTTTTGGTGTGCCGCCGACGAGGAAGCACGACCGGGGTGGTGGGGGGCCAGATGTGGACGGAAGTGGATGAGGCCGGCCCTCCCACACGTGTGGATTAAAAAAGGATGCTTCACTGGCTGACTAGTTGACCCACTGTTGGTGGGCGTTATTAATTAGATGACGGGCGGTAGTTGGGTGTGAAGGAAATATGCCCTAGAGGCAATAATAAAGTTATTATTTATTTCCTTATTTCATGATAAATGTTTATTATGCATGCTAGAATTGTATTAACCGGAAACATGATACATGTGTGAATACATAGACAAACATATAGTCACTAGTATGCCTCTACTTGACTAGCTCATTAATCAAAGATGGTTATGTTTCCTAACAATAGACATGTGTTGTCATTTGATTAATGGGATCACATCATTAGGAGAATGATGTGATTGACATGACCCATTCCGTTAGCTTAAGCACTTGATCGTTTAGTATATTGCTATTGCTTTCTTCATGACTTATACATGTTCCTGTAACTATGAGAAATATGCAACTCCCGTTTACCGGAGGAACACTTTGGGTACTACCAAATGTCACAACGTAACTGGGTGATTATAAAGGAGTACTACAGGTGTCTCCGAAGGTACATGTTGAGTTGGCGTATTTCGAGATTAGGTTTTGTCACTCCGATTCTCGGAGAGGTATCTCTGGGCCCTCTCGGTAATGCACATCACTATAAGCCTTGCAAGCAATGTGACCAATGAGTTGGTTATGGGATGATGCATTACATAATGAGTAAAGAGACTTGCCGGTAACGAGATTGAACTAGGTATTGGATACCGACGATCGAATCTCGGGCAAGTAACATACCGATGACAAAGGGAACAACGTATGTTGTTATGCGGTTTGACCGATAAAGATCTTCGTAGAATATGTAGGAGCCAATATGAGCATCCAGGTTCCGCTATTGGTTATTGACCAAGAATAGTTCTAGGTCATGTCTACATAGTTCTCGAACCCGTAGGGTCCGCACGCTTAAGGTTTCGATGACAGTTATATTATGAGTTTATGAGTTTTGATGTACCGAAGGAGTTCGGAGTCCCAGATGAGATCGGGGACATGACGAGGAGTCTCGAAATGGTCAGAGACGTAAAGATCGATATATTGGACGACTATATTCGGAGTTCGGAAAGGTTCCGAGTGATTCAGGTATTTTTCGGAGTACCGGAGAGTTACGGGAATTCGCCGGGAGAAGTATTGGGCCTTATTGGGCCATACGGGAAAGAGAGAGGGGCTGCCTAGGGCGCGCGCCCCCCCAAGGCCTAGTCCGAATTGGACTAGGGGGAGGGGCCGCACCCCCTCCTTCCTTCCCTTCTCTCTTCCCTTTCCTTCTCTCCTACTCCTACTACATGGAAGGTCTCCTAGTTGGACTAGGAAAGGAGGGAGTCCTACTCCCGGTGGGAGTAGGACTCCTCCCTGGCACGCCCTCCCTTGGCCGGCCGCTCCCTCCCCCTTGCTCCTTTATATACGGTGCTTAGGCGAAGCCCTGCGTCGGTAGTACATCAAGATCGTCACCACGCCGTCGTGCTGACGGAACTCTCCCTCAACACTCGGCTGGATCAGAGTTCGAGGGACATCATCGAGCTGAACGTGTGCTAGAACTCGGAGGTGCCGTAGTTTCGGTGCTTGATCGGTCGGGCCGTGAAGACGTACGACTACATCAACCGCGTTGTTCTAACGCTTCCACTTTCGGTCTATGAGGGTACGTGGACACACTCTCCCCTCTCGTTGCTATGCCATCACCATGATCTTGCGTGTGCGTAGGATTTTTTTTTGAAATTACTACGTTCCCCATCAGTGGCATCCGAGCCTAGGTTTTATGCGTTGATGTTATATGCACGAGTAGAACACAAGTGAGTTGTGGGCAATACAAGTCATACTGCTGACCAGCATGTCATACTTTGGTTCGGCGATATTGTGAGATGAAGCGGCCCAGACCGACATTACGCGTACGCTTACGCGAGACTGGTTTCACCGTTACGAGCACTCGTGCTTAAAGGTGGCTGGCGGGTGTCTGTCTCTCTCACTTTACCTGAATCGAGTGTGGCTACGCCCGGTCCTTGCGAAGGTTAAAACAGCACCAACTTGACGAACTATCATTGTGGTTTTTATGCGTAGGTAAGAACGGTTCTTGCTAAAGCCCGTAGCAGCCACGTAAAATTTGCAACAACAAAGTAGAGGACGTCTAACTTGTTTTTGCGGGGCATGTTGTGATGTGATATGGTCAAGACGTGATGCTATATTATATTGTATGAGATGATCATGTTTTGTAAACGAAGTTATCGGCAACTGGCAGGAGCCATATGGTTGTCGCTTTATTGTATGAAATGCAAATGCCCTGTAATTGCTTTACTTTATCACTAAGCGGTAGCGATAGTCGTAGAAGCAATAGATGGCGTAACGACAACGATGCTACGATGGAGATCAAGGTGTCGCGCTGGTGACGATGATGATCACGACGGTGCTTCGAAGATGGAGATCACAAGCACAAGATGATGATGGCCATATCATATCACTTATATTGATTGCATGTGATATTTATCCTTTATGCATCTTATCTTGCTTTGATTGACGGTAGCATTTTAAGATGATCTCTCACTAATAATCAAGAAGTGTTCTCCCTGAGTATGCACCGTTGCGAAAGTTCTTCGTGCTGAGACACCACGTGATGATTGGGTGTGATAGGCTCTACGTTTAAATACAACGGGTGCAAAACAGTTGCATACGCGGAATACTCAGGTCATACTTGACGAGCCTAGCATATACAGATATGGCCTCGGAACACGGAGACCGAAAGGTCGAGCATGAATCATATAGTAGATATGATCAACATAGTGATGTTCACCATTGAAACTACTCCATCTCACGTGATGATCGGACATGGTTTAGTTGATTTGGATCACGTAATCACTTAGATGACTAGAGAGATGTCTGTCTAAGTGGGAGTTCTTAAGTAATATGATTAATTGAACTTAAATTTATCATGAACTTAGTCCTGGTAGTATTTTGCAAATTATGTTATAGATCAATAGCTCGCGTTGTTGCTTTCATATGTTTATTTTGATATATTCCTAGAGAAAATTGTGTTGAAAGATGTTAGTAGCAATGATGCGGATTGGATCCGTGATCTGAGGTTTATCCTCATTGCTGCACAGAAGTATTATGTCCTTAATGCACCGCTAGGTGACAGACCTATTGCAGGAGCAGATGCAGACGTTATGAACGTTTGGCTAGCTCAATATGATGACTACTTGATAGTTTAGTGCACCATGCTTAACGGCTTAGAATCGGGACTTCAAAGACGTTTTGAACGTCATGGACCATATGAGATGTTCCAGGAGTTGAAGTTAATATTTTAAGAAAATACCCGAGTTGAGAGATATGAAGTCTCCAACAAGTTCTTTAGCTAAAAGATGGAGGAGAATCGCTCAACTAGTGAGCATGTGCTCAGATTGTCTGGGTACTTCAATTGCTTGAATCAAGTGGGAGTTAATCTTCCAGATAAGATAGTGATTGACAGAGTTCTCTAGTCACCATCACCAAGTTAGTAGAACTTTGTGATGAACTATAGTATGCAAGGGATGACGAAAATGATTCCCGATCTCTTCGTGATGTTAAAATCGACGAAGGTAGAAATCAAGAAAGAGCATCAAGTGTTGATGATTGACAAGATCACTAGTTTCAAGAAAAGGGCAAAGGGAAAGAAAGGGGAACTTCAAGTAGAATGACAAGAAAGTTGTCACTCCCACGAAGAAGCCGAAAGCTGAACCAAAGCCTGAAACTGAGTGCTTACACTGCAAAGGAAATGGTCACTGGAAGCGGAAATGCCCTGAATATTTGATGGATAAGAAGGATGGCAAAGTGAACAAGGGTATATTTGATATACGGGTTATTGATGTGTGCCTTACTAGTGTTTATAGTAGCCCCTGAGTATTTGATACTTGTTTGGTTGCTAAGATTAGTAACTCAAAACAGGAGTTACAGAATAAATAGAGACTAGTTGAAGGGGAAGTGACGATGAGTGTTGGAAGTAGTTCCAAGATTGATATGATCATCATCGCACACTCCCTATACTTTCGGGATTAGTGTTAAACCTAAATAAATGTTATTTGGCGTTTGCGTTGAGCATGAATATGATTTGATCATGTTTATTGCAATACGGTTATTCATTTAAAGTCGGAGAATAATTGTTGTTCTGTTTACATGAATAAGACCTTCGATGGTCATACACCCAATGAACATAGTTTGTTGGATCTCGATCGTAGTGATACACATATCCATAATATTGATGCCAAAAGATGAAAAGTTAATAATGATAGTGCAACTTGTTTGTGGCACTGCCGTTTGGGTCATATCGGTGTAAAGCGCATGAAGAAACTCCATAAAGATGGATTTTTGGAATCACTTGGTTATGAATCATTTGATGCTTGCGAACCATGCCTTTTGGGCAAGATGACTAAAACTCCGTTCTCTGGAACAATGGAACAAGCTACTGACTTATTGGAAATAATACATACCGATGTATGCGATCCAATGAGTGTTGATGCTCATGGCAAGTATCGTTATTTTCTGACCTTCACAAGATGATTTGAGCAGATATGGGTATATCTACTTGATGAAACATAAGTCTGAAATAGTTGAAAGGTTCAAAGAATTTCAGAGTGAAGTGGAAAAATCATCGTAACAAGAAAATAAAGTTTTTGCGATCTGATCGCGGAGACGAATATTTGAGTTACGAGTTTGGTCTTCAATTAAAACAATGTGGAATAGTTTCACAACTCACGCCACCTGGAACACCACAACGTTATGGTGTGTCTGAACGTCGTAACCGCACTTTATTGGATATGGTGCGATCTATGATGTCTCTTATCGGTTTACCGCTATCGTTTTGGGGTTATGCATTAGAGACAGCTGCATTCACTTTAAATAGGGCACCATCAAAATCCGTTGAGACGACGCCTTATGAACTGTGGTTTGGCGAGAAACCAAAGTTGTCGTTTCTTAAAGTTTGGGGCTGCGATGCTTATGTGAAAAAGTTTTCACCTAATAAGCTCGAACCCAAATCAGAGAAGTGCGTCTTCATAGAATACCCAAAGGTAACTATTGGGTACACCTTCTATCATAGATCCGAAAGCAAGATTCGTTGCTAAGATGGATCCTTTCTAGAGAAGGAGTTTTTCTCGAAAGAAGTGAGTGGGAGGAAAGTAGAACTTGATAAGATAATTGTACCTTCTCCCAAATTGGAAAGTAGTTCATCACAGAAATCAGTTCCTGTGACTACTACACCAGTTAGTGAGGAAGTTAATGATGATGATCATGAAACTTCAGATTAAGTTACTACAGAATCTCGTAGGTCTTACAGAGTAAGATCCGCACCAGAGTGGTACGGTAATCCTGTTCTGGAAGTTATGTTACTAGACCATGACGAACCTACGAACTATGAAGAAGCGATGGTGAGCCCAGATTCCGCAAAATGGCTTGAGGCCATGAGATCTGAGATAAGATCCATGTATGAAAACAAAGTATGGACTTTGATTGACTTTCCCAATGATCAGCGAGACATTGAGATTAAATGGATCTTCAAGAGGAAGACGGACGCTGATAGTGTTACTATCTACAAAGCTAGAATTGTCGCAAAAAGTTTTCGACAAGTTCAAGGTGTTGACTACGATGAGAGTTTTTCACTCGTATCTATGCTTAAGTCTGTCTGAATCATGTTAGCAATTGCCGCATTTTATGAAATCTGGCAAATGGATAAACAAAACTGCATTCCTTAATGGTTTTCTTAAAGAAGAGTTGTATATGATGCAACCAGAAGGTTTTGTCAATCCTAAAGGTGCTAACAAATTGTGCAAGCTCCAGCGATCCATCTATGGACTGGTGCAAGCATCTCGGAGTTGGAATATATGCTTTGATGAGTTGATCAAAGCATATGGTTTTATACAGACTTTTGAAGAAGCATGTATTTACAAGAAAGTGAGTGGGAGCTCTGTAGCATTTCTAATATTATATGTGGATGACATATTGTTAATTGGAAATGATATGGAAATTCTGGATAGCATGAAAGGATACTTGAATAAGAGTTTTTCAAAGCAAGGCCTCGGTGAAGCTGCTTACACATTGAGCATCAAGATCTATATAGATAGATCAAGACGCTTGATAAAATTTTTCAATGAGTACATACCTTGATAAATTTTTGAAATAGTTCAAAATGGAACAGCCAAAGAAGGAGTTCTTGTCTGTGTTACAAGGTGTGAAGTTGAGTAAGACTCAAGACCCGACCATTGCAGAAAATAGAAAGAGAATGAAAAGTCATTCTCTATGCCTCAGTCATAGGTTCTATAAAGTATGCTATGCTGTGAACCAGACCTATTGTATACCTTGCTCTGTGTTTGGCAAAGGAATACAATTTTGATCTAATAAGTAGATCACTGGACATGGGTCAAGAATATCTTTAGTGAGGACTAAGGAGATGTTTCTCGATTATGGAGGTGATAAAAGAGCCCGTCGTTAAAGTTACAACGATGCAAGCTTTTACACCAATCCAGATGACTCTAAGTCTCAATCTGGATACATATTGAAAGCGGGAGCAATTAGCTAGAGTAGCTCCATGCAGAGCATTGTGGACATAGAATATTTGCAAAATACATGCGGCTCTGAATATGACAGACCCGTTGACTAAGCTTCTCTCACGAGCAAAACATGATCATACCTTAGTACTCTTTTGGGTGTTAATCACATAGCGATGTGAACTAGATTATTGACTCTAGTAAACCCTTTGGGTGTTGATCACATGATGATGTGAACTATGGGTATTAATCACATGCAGATGTGAATATTGGTGTTAAATCACATAGCGATGAGGACTAGATTATTGACTCTAGTGCAAGTGGGAGACTGAAGGAAATATGCCCTAGAGGCAATAATAAAGTTATTATTTATTTCCTTATTTCATGATAAATGTTTATTATTCATGCTAGAATTGTATTAACCGGAAACATGATACATGTGTGAATACATAGACAAACATATAGTCACTAGTATGCCTCTACTTGACTAGCTCATTAATCAAAGATGGTTATGTTTCCTAACCATAGACATGTGTTGTCATTTGATTAATGGGATCACATCATTAGGAGAATGATGTGATTGACATGACCCATTCCGTTAGCTTAAGCACTTGATCGTTTAGTATATTGCTATTGCTTTCTTCATGACTTATACATGTTCCTGTAACTATGAGAAATATGCAACTCCCGTTTACCGGAGGAACACTTTGGGTACTACCAAACGTCACAACGTAACTGGGTGATTATAAAGGACTACTACAGGTGTCTCCGAAGGTACATGTTGAGTTGGCGTATTTCGAGATTAGGTTTTGTCACTCCGATTCTCGGAGAGGTATCTCTGGGCCCTCTCGGTAATGCACATCACTATAAGCCTTGCAAGCAATGTGACCAATGAGTTGGTTATGGGATGATGCATTACGTAACGAGTAAAGAGACTTGCCGGTAACGAGATTGAACTAGGTATTGGATACCGACGATCGAATCTCGGGCAAGTAACATACCGATGACAAAGGGAACAACGTATGTTGTTATGCGGTTTGACCGATAAAGATCTTCGTAGAATATGTAGGAGCCAATATGAGCATCCAGGTTCCGCTATTGGTTATTGACCAAGAATAGTTCTAGGTCATGTCTACATAGTTCTCGAACCCGTAGGGTCCGCACGCTTAAGGTTTCGATGACAGTTATATTATGAGTTTATGAGTTTTGATGTACCGAAGGAGTTCGGAGTCCCGGATGAGATCGGGGACATGACGAGGAGTCTCGAAATGGTCAGAGACGTAAAGATCGATATATTGGACGACTATATTCGGAGTTCGGAAAGGTTCCGAGTGATTCAGGTATTTTTCGGAGTATCGGAGAGTTACGGGAATTCGCCGGGAGAAGTATTGGGCCTTATTGGGCCATACGGGAAAGAGAGAGGGGCTGCCTAGGGCAGGCCGCGCGCCCCCCCAAGGCCTAGTCCGAATTGGACTAGGGGGAGGGGCTGCACCCCCTCCTTCCTCCCCTTCTCTCTTCCCTTTCCTTCTCTCCTACTCCTACTACATGGAAGGTCTCCTAGTTGGACTAGGAAAGGAGGGAGTCCTACTCCCGGTGGGAGTAGGACTCCTCCCTGGCGCGCCCTCCCTTGGCCGGCCGCCCCCTCCCCCTTGCTCCTTTATATACGGGGGCAGGGGGGCACCTCTAGGCACAACAACAATTGATCCCTTGGATCTCTTAGCCGTGTGTGGTGCCCCCCTCCACCATAATCCACCTCGATAATATCATAGCGGTGCTTAGGCGAAGTCCTGCGTCGGTAGTACATCAAGATCGTCACCACGCCGTCGTGCTGACGGAACTCTCCCTCGACACTCGGATGGATCGGAGTTCGAGGGACATCATCGAGCTGAACGTGTGCTAGAACTCGGAGGTGCCGTAGTTTCGGTGCTTGATCGGTCGGGCCGTGAAGACGTACAACTACATCAACCGCGTTGTTCTAACGCTTCCGCTTTCGGTCTACGAGGGTATGTGGACACACTCTCCCCTCTCGTTGCTATGCCATCACCATGATCTTGCGTGTGCGTAGGATTTTTTTTTGAAATTACTACGTTCCCCATCAGGGTGGCCGTCAAGTGGGAAGGCGGCGGACACCAAGGAGACGCGAGGCGTCCGCGCCGACGTATTTCAGACGCAATTTTGGGCCGGAAATGGGTTGACGTGGACGCGAGGCGAACGGCTTTTGGAAATGGGTCGACGCGTTGGGTTGGTGTTTTTGTCCGCGCGGATCCAAACAGACATGGGCGAACGAAATGGGTCGCCCCGTTGGAGTTGCTCTTAGTTATTTTTTCTTAGTAAAACTGAAATTATGGACCAAGTGGCCTATATAATACTTCGTACAAATAAATAAATATTACCAGGTGGCAAATAAATGCATGGTAAAAAAAAAGGGACAATATTTTTCTATCCAAAAAACAATATCCAAGAAAAAAATCTTTTCTTTTCTTCTCTGAAACTGCAGTAGCAACAAATCGGTGTGGTGCTAGTGCTAGATTAGATGCGTTTTCAACTTCCAAACATAGGGAAAAGTAAAATGGTCATTGATAGCTAGCTCATGAAGTAGCTATCAATGAACAATGGTGATGCATGGTCAAAGGCGACGTCGCGATCCATGCGATCTGTATCTCATCCTCCCCGTTTGGTTCACAGCTGCTGGCGGATGGCGTAGATACCTCTCTTATTCTGCTCTTCACTTTTCAGATTTTTCAGCCGTCCAATCAATTATTAGGGACGCGGTCGATCGATGGCTACGTATATGCACAGGAGAGGAGAGTGACCACGGTCGACGTACTTGTGTGAGAATAATATAATCATAATATAGCAGGTGTGGACGTGTGGAGTGTTGTAATCTCAACGTTGCACAGCAGGATGACTGGATGGCTGGATGCTCGGCTTGTCTTGTTCGCCACGCCGAATAAAAGGCGCGTTGAGAAAAAAATGTGGTTATCGAAAAGATACATTCCTACACTGCTCAAACGGGGAAGAAAATACCCGAAAAAAAACTACACTACTATAATGGGAAAGAGGGACCACGTCGACGAATGATAATTAACTAAGCTACCTCGAAATAAATCCGTAGGAGAGCTCCAGTGTGTTTTCTTCGAAACTGGGTCTGTTTGTGAGCAAAAAGTGATCCAGACCTATAAGTCGTTTTGTGTCCAGTCTCACCACAACTCTTCTCGCCGTAGCCGTCGTCCCTCCTCTCCTCAGCTCTCCCTCCCCCCACCCCCACTACACTCTTGTGCCCTTTTGAGCCGTCATTGCTTCCAGGGGTAGGGGCAGAACAGGGCCATGGCCCGCCCAGGAATTTGGCAAAAAAATAACTATGTGTCATCTTAGCCCAGTCCACTGAGCCCACGCACGCACATGCACAACATCTCGTCTCGTCTCAGGCAAGCACAGGCTTCGCCATCCTCTCTGTCAGTCTCACGCCCGCCGACCGCTGTGGAGCAACCGGAGCGCGCCGACCCCCGGCCCGCCCGTCTCATGGAGCAACGGCCACGGCGATGCCTGCCGGCGCCAGGATCTCGCCTCGCCCTGCCCTGCTCCTTCCCACAGTGGCGCCACCCATCATCCAACGACCACCAGTGACTAGTGTCTCGTGCGTGCTGCCTGCCATCAATTCCTGCCGTTGTTCTCCTCCAACTCCATGTCTACAAGGCTGGCGCATGATCTGAGCGAGCCCTCCTACCCCCCTGCCACATCACACGTAGTTACATGGGCAATTTGATACTCCCTCCATTCCAAAATATAGTGCGCCCGCGCTTCCCGAGGTCCAACTTTGACCATCAATTTAACCAACGAGACCAACTGCGGCGGGAGAAAAAATTATATAATTGAAAACTTCATTCGAATACGAATTCACTGATATAATTTTTGCTCCCGCCGCAATCGGTCTTGGCAGTTAAATTTACGGTCAAAGTTGAAGCACGTGGATAGAGGAAGCACTACATTGTGGAATGGAGGGAGTAAGCAATAGCCTGATTCTTTGACTTGGAGATTTTGTTCGGTTCTATGCATACAGTGATCAGTCCTGCTAGTGAAGTTGTGATAAATAATAGACTGATGATTCGATTTATGCAAATTGCAATATAGGTAGTTGGGCAAGAAAAACCAGACTCAAAGAAGAATTGATTTGGTCTTCAAAAGAAATGGAGAATTGAATTTGGTACATACTCCGTACCAAATTTGTACATATCTTCTAGCTCAATCTTGTGACATGTCCTTATGATTCATAATTTGGAAAAAAAAGTTATGCCCTCCTTTAGTCCGGCCCGCCCAACCTTTTCTTTCAAGCTCCGCCACTGATTGCTTCCCCTCCTCCTCGGCGCCCCATGATCACCTTTCCCCTCCTCTTTTTGAACAACGATGACTGTTGGTATTGGAGGCGGCAGCTTGGGTGATGGGGGAAGAAATCCTACGGCGGCCCGACCCGCGTGGTGGAGATGCAGGGTCACATCTGGAAGGGATGCCACGAGGGTCGACCACGTGGATAGACGCGACGACCAGTTGGAAGGGAGGTAATAGTCGTCAATGGTGATGTCATTCTGTTGGGACGACCTCACATACGACTGCCTTACTGCCGCTGCCCAGACTAGGGTTTGGGCATGGCGACATCTGCTCATGATAACGTTGGTAAGAATTGAGGCATAGAGGTGAGCAAGTAAATTGGGGGGGGGGGGGGGGGGATCCGACGTTAGTTGTTTTTCGTCTCCCGCCATCTCGGCGCCAATTTTCCCAGTACCGTTACATACGCCGTGCCCTCTTTTTGCGCTCGACTCAGCCAGGCTCGCGGGAAACAACCAATTCTAGCGTTCCTAGCGAGCAAGGATCTGGGATGCTTTAAAGTTTGTGCATGTGTGAGACAGGCCTCCGTGTGCGCTACCAAAAGTGTTTTTCTTGCACCCAATGGGCCTATTTGGGGTAATGCAGCCTACCAAACATCCCTAAGCTCTCTAGGAATGCATCTTTCTTGTCCACCATGACGGCAGGTGGAGTATGGGGCTGGTTGTAAGGTAGTGGCCCATTTGTGTAGTGGGTTGGGCCCAATTGCTGGTGGACGTCGTGCTTATGGCCATTATGTCTCGCGTGTGTCAGCGATGCATTAGTCGACTCGTTCTGGCAGCGCGTGGCCGAGAGGGGCGACTGTCATTCTCGCCGAGTCTTGATGTTGGTGTGCCCGTGGGGAGCGGTTGCCTACTGCTTCATCGTCGAATGGACTGGACGTGTTGCGTAGTCGGCCCGTCGCCCTTTCGTGTCCCTCTGGTTTGTTCGCTCGGTGGTGGGTTCCTGGGAAGGGGGCATTTGTTGGATCTGCATTGGTTGGTTCTGGGGTTTGTGTTGGTCATTTCACCTTCTTATGTTCCGCATTAGGTTTTGATTTCTCTTTTCTTCGCTTTACCTGATTTTGGTACGTTTGTGGTTTGGTTGTGGAGCTGGGGTTGAGATCAAGGGTATTATATTGTGGGACCCATGAAAACTGAAACCTCCTACAAACTGGACTTTGATGTGTTTTTTTTTCAGGGAACTTCGACGTGTTCATCGTGGATGTGTTAACAGACCAACGATATGTTTGGTTCGTCCTAGGTAACGTATTTGTTTTGCTGTAACAGGAACCGCTGCTGTCGATAATTCGATTAGTTTTAAGCAATATGTTCCTTGTTTGGTTGGTCCGGTCAAGTTCCGTTTCTCTAATCCCCTCCGCCGGGCGGTTTAGATTCTCTGAAGCGATGCATCAAGAAATAGCTATTACGAAAAAACCGCGTGTGAAATAAACGGCAGCTACGGTTTTGAAAATCGCCGTGTTCGAAAACGTTTCATGTGTGAAATAAACGGTAGCTACGGTTTTGAAAATCGCCGTATTCGGGAACGCTTCGTGTGTGAAATAAACGACAGCTACGGTTCTGAAAAATTGCAGTAATCAGAAGCCGCACTTTTTTTTGCCGAGCCTAATAAGACTTTTTGGGAGGGTTTTTTTTAAGAAAAAATATGAACAGAATGCTTATTACAGAAAAAAAAATAAGGGGGGAAATGTCTAAGCCCAGGTTCGAACTGGGGACCTTTAGTGTGTGAGACTAACGTGATAACCAACTACACCACCCAGACATATGTGTTCAAGCTTTAGAAGTAACGTGGATATATAATAATACTCCCTCCGTTCCTAAATATTTGGCTTTCTAGACATTTTAAATGACTACTACATACGGATGTATGTAGACATATTTTAAAGTGTAGATTCACTCATTTTGCTCCGTATGTAGTCACTTGTTAAAATGCCTAGAAAGACAAGTATTTAGGAACGGAGGGAGTACTACGCAGTTGAATGCTCTTGATAGTTGATGTTACTACAATATAGATTTCAAACCTGAGTACTAAATATTGGTACAATTTGCCCAAATTCCATGCAGTGACAAGCTTTTCTGTTCTCGAAAACCGCATGCCCCAATTCATCCAATATAATGACAGCTGCTAAACTTGATCGCCAGGCTTCTGCATGGATCGCTGATTGAGCTTTGCATGGCTGTTGTTGAAATCCTGATCCGCCATTTTCTTCGCCCTTCTTGTCCCTGCAAGAACATCTCCGTCCTCCCGCGGATCCTCTGTGACGGCAACTCTCTACCTCTATGATTTCTCTATGTGTCCCTCGCTCCCTGCCCGTAGAAGTAGCATCGGCATTTCCAAAAACGACGCCACTCCGATCTGAAACGTCCGGCTGGCCGCACGAAATTATGATTGAATGAATTAATTGGAAGCAGAATTTTGCAGCAGTACTCCGCATGTTAGACATGGCACCGCCGCTGCACTAGGTGTGCAGCTAGGCTGGGCTCGGCTAGATCGGATCGGACCAAGAGGCAGCAGAGTGGTCACTCACTCACTCACTGATGATCAGCTCGGGTCGGGTCGGGTCAGGTTCAGTTCATCTCCCCTGGGTCCTGGCTGCCGCTTGGACGGTCACTATTATATTGCTCTCGCGGAAAAGAGAGAGATATTTTATCCAAAATCGAAAATCCATGTACTAAAGAAAACTTTCTTTTTTGAAGCCGTTGTGGCAACCAGCAACACGATAGTGGTGGTGCTGAGGCCGTCTCCAACGCGGATCACTTTGAATCACTTATTCACCTGTAAATGGTTGGACCGAACAATTCGGACACTTATAGTTATCCACTGCAGCACATCAAATCTGTCCGGACCGGTTCGGATGCTTGAAGGTCACTGGAGGTCGTCCGACACTAGTCGGGTTGGACCGCAGATGGGTGTGGTGATTGTGTGGAGACAATGTTTCTTCTTCCTCCATGTCGATATGATTTCCTGCTACCGTTCTTTCTCTTTTCCTTTGTGTTGCTGTTGGAGGGATGTCATGTTTTGCCCGGGTGGTTGGCCCGGCCGCGGCGTCGGAACCGGATCTTAGTTCTCTTCTATCTGAAAGGGGCACATATAGCGGCACTCAAAGCCACAGATGGCGAAGGCTGGTGCATGTGTGTTGAATACATATGTGTGTCCATGTATTTTCAAGGCCGGGGTGAAGAAAAGAGGGAGCAACGTGGCGGCGATTATGCCGTGGTGGAAGATGATGACTTGATTGGATCTTGTTGCTGATTATTGTGTTGCAGGAGTCTTCTCACAAGGTTTAGGGACGATGACACAGAGCTCCGGAGATCTTCGCTCTTTTACTGGTCATTATGTTAGGGCGCTCTATGTTTTTCTGGTTCATTATGTGCGTGTTAGGGTTAAAGACTTTGTACTATTTTGCGATTTGGATACAGGCATGTTTTCTCAAAAGAGAAAAACTAGTTTTCCCGTCTCTTTTCCTTCTCTCTTCTCTTTTTATTGGACGAGTGGCTGGCATTTGGTGGGTATGATTGGATGGCCTCCGTTTCCGATCCGACGTGTCCACGGACATTTGTTGGTATCCAGCAGGTGATCCGGGTTGGAGTCGATGCGCTTCAAATCAAACAGAAAGGAAAAAAGGAGATGGTGGTTGAACCACAGCGCGGCGGGAGCAGATTGGTCAAAGGCGACGTCGCGATCCCTGCAATCTCCGTCGATCGATCTCACCGCCCGCCCTGTTACTAATTCATTTGTCTCGGCCTTTTTTCTAAGTACTAGTGTGATGGTTCTCGTTAATTCTTTCTGGCCGTTTGCCTTTTCAGATATCTCGGCCGTCCAATCAATTACGATACGGTCGGTCGATCGATGCCTACGTACAAGAAAGCGACCACGGTCGACCTACACTTGTGTGAGACTACTATAATAATTACTCATTTTTTTTGGCGAGTACTATAATAATTACTCTCAACGCTATATTTTATATTTGACAGTAAGAGCATAATCTCAATGGGGGGCGGATACTCCGTCTGTTTGTTCGACGGCGCCAAATAGAAGGTCCGTCGCCAAAAAAGTGGGGAAATGCATTGGGCAAACAAAGATACTAGTTCAAAAGTCTTTTAAAGATGCTCATAGGAGTAGGGTGTGCATTCATAGGAGTGAGTGTATGGCAGCCCTAAAAAAAAGTGAGTGTATGACATGTATATGAGCACTTGTATCTCACCGGGGCTAGGTATGTAAACGGCGTTCGGTTTAAGCCCCACTAACAGGTCAAGAAAGTTTCTTTTTTTTTCACCGAAAAATAAACAGTCGAGCCAACTAAAACTAAGTAACCAGTCCTTTTAGGCCAACAAGTTCGAGCGGGAGGAGGGAGTGGAAGCGGCGGGTGGAGGCGCAGTAGTGGTCGCGGCGGAGTAGCGCCTCGAGCTCCGCGGCGGAGAGCGGCGCCGGCACGGCAACGGCAACGGTGGTGGTGGTGGAGGTGGACAGGGCGCGAGGTGTGGGGAGGAGGACGCGGCGGCGCGCGCGGGCGAGGCGGGGGAGCATGTGCGGCGCGGCGGAGGTGGAAAGGGGGCGGAGGCGGAGGCGGCGGCCGGCGGGCTGGAGGAAAGCGCGCGGGGTGGGCCGAAGAAAGGGCCGAGTAGGTTCTGGCAGCAGGAGCAGGCAAGCGAGTTCAAACTTTTGTCCGGGCAAGTTTTGGTGATGCAAAATTGCACGCTAAATTTGCTCTCATCTAACGTTGTCGAGTTGAGCAGTACATTCGCTCTAGTATTTGCGTTTATATAAGTTTCTTCTCCGCAATTCAGAATGGCAAAACTGGGGAAACAGCGAAATCTTGACAAAAAAGTGTCACTCCACTTGGGACGCGCAAGAACCAAAAACGACCAGACATGCTACAACAGCTTCCTCGCAGTTTGGTTTTGGTTTCCAATTCCTCCTGCAAACCATGAATACATATCTTTTCAGGCAGGCTTTGCTCAACATAAAAAAGAATCCAATCACCACACACGCACGCAGAAAAAAATACTACATAGCTGCTCAACTTTGATCCAACACGAAAACATTCTGCATACAAACACGAGCGTAGAAACAGATCGACAAACTGTCACGAGGGTCGTTACAAGTACAATCTCTTCCCAGTCAAGCATTCCACCCCCACCACATCACTACTCGCTAAGTACTCAGCGCCACAGAGAGAAAAACAGCCAAACAAAAACTCGTCCCGGCCTGGAAGGGGCGAGCGAGCACTGGGTTTAGGTCGGTTTCCTCATGTTGCGGCCCGCCCTGATCACCTCATCCACTAGCAACAGCTGCGACGCGATGATGGGCCTGCACCACCAGACAACCAAAGTTTGTTTTTCAACACACGTCGCAGATAATACTCGTCTCTTTTTTTTTTGGAGAATGAACGGGTCGGCTCAGAAATGAACACTGTATTGTCACATACCCGGAATTCACGATCTGGCGCTTCACCGAGTAGTTGTCGTAGATGCCTTCCATCTCAGGGTCGACCGGCTCGCCACTGTTATGGTTCAGCCCCACCACCAGCCCACGGTCGTGCTCATTCTGTTGTACAGTATGGAACATCAGCCGACGCATACAGTCACAACTCTTCTGATGCACAAACTCGAGACAAAAGAAGTGCAAGGAAGAGACAATACGACAAGTGGAAGCACATACCTCAAGAGAGACAATAACGTCTTGGGTATCTAAGCCCGAATTCTCTGCTAGTGTCTTGGGGATGACAAGTAGAGCATCGGCAAATGCACCCACCCCAAGTTGGGCTCGCTGTTGTTAAGATTCCAAAGTTAGCACCGGCATACTGATATGGATACGGTAGAAAAGAGGATGTCGATTCTTCAATGCACTTACTCCTTTAACGGTTTTCTTCACATTGTCAATGAGATGCTTCCTTGCAGCCATCTCGAACGCTCCAGCGCCCTACAATTGACAAATCAAATAGAAAATATAAGCTGACAAAGAAAACAACAGTCAACCAAGATCCAAAGGAAATAAGCAAGATCCTCAAGCAAAACAAGACAGCCTGCGATAATAAAGTGGATGCCATAAGCAACCAGTCAGACAGCACCAACGCATGTACGAAAATAATTAAGAGTAACATAACAATATCAATTAGCATCAACACTATTACCTCTATAAATTATGTCCCACCTGACCCCAACAAACAATGCAAGTAATGCCTCAACATAAATCAAGTTGAACGCACCAGGATGACAACCAAGGTAAAAATATAATGACAAATTACTATGCTCAAGTAGTTCATGAAGTTCCAGGCACATCATGCAAACTACAAAATCCTAATCAAAGCCAATACCCTTTGAAAATCAAGACCCACATATCGTTAGCATAAGCTCAGCTATATGATGATCAAATGTGCATATTTATTTAGCCAAACATTTGTTTAGCTGCTGTCATGCAGAATAAATTTACAAATCATACCAGCACAACAGCTTCATCCTCAACTGTGTTCTTCACAGATCTTAGACCATCTCGTACGGCATCCTTAATTTGTGCAATGGTGTGATCATTAGGTCCTGAAGAGAGATGAATTTATATTAAGTTTCCAACATAGGTAGTTTTGGAAAAGATCCTATTGTCTCTCGAGAATGAACTGACCTTTGATCAAAATAGTACAGGAGTGAGGGTTCTTAACATCCTCCACGAACGTGTATTTTTCTTCTCCAAGAACATGCTCATAGACAAGCCCAGCCCAGCCAAGACAGTCTTCAGTCATGCCTTCAACTGAATTGATGGCTTCGCCACCACATGCTAGCACAAGTCTCTCCATGTTCCTCCGCTTCGCTCTTCGGAGAGCAATAATCTGCAGCATGCAAATTCTTGAGCTTAAAATCAGAAAAATGTAACAAGGCCCCCATGCAAGAACTTGCCACTTCAAAATTAACAATGCATGAGCTGAAAGCTGAATAATTTATTGCATTGCCATCATTTGAAATATTGATCGGCGTGCTTAGGTTTTAAATAGTTCCATCTTGTGGCTTATAGAGTAGCATTATGTATAATGTCATATCAACTTTCATGTTACAAGTTCAGCTGGTGACACCATGAGACAAATTTTTAACTGGAACCCCAAACAGATCAAGGTTGAATGTAAGCAAATTAGAACCATCATGTAGAAACAAGTCAGAATTGGTTACCCCAGCTCTAGCTAGGAGATCGAGGGATGGAGGATCGATGCCCTTTTGGTTGATCACCACAAAATTCTTGTCAGTTCCTGCGCAAACCTGCATGGCCAAGGAAACACGTGAAGACAACATTTTCCAAACGTGCGTGCGCGAGAGAGAGACGCTAAGCAAATACCTTATTTTTCAATTCAATGATCTTCTGGACACGTTCATCAACTTGACGCCTCTCTGCAGTAACCATCTTTTCTCTTTGTTCTGCGTTTGAGTAGAAGAATCCTGCATTGATTTCACTGAGAAACTTATGCGTCAGTTAAACAGTTCCCTTCACTGATGCATGTAAAACAGGTAAAGACAGACTGCTGCTGTGCAATACTAGTTGCCCCACAACGTGCAAGAAAATAACATAAGCTGACTAAAGTACATGATTGTAGGTAAGATTCTACATGTTTTTGACAAATATTGAAGCATGAACCTTCTTATATTTGGTGCAGTCAAATTGAAAGAATGTATCTATGGTGATTAATAGAACTAGAGTATGCAAAAGCACTCTATGCAAAAGTATGCACCTTTTCTCGTATTCCAGTGATACATTAGCTGTCAGGATGTAACAATTCTCTGCTCTGCGCTTCATGTCAGGGTGCCGAGAACCATGGTCAAGGACCAGACCCTCAATCTACAAGAACGTTACATTACAATAAATAAGGTTCATTTATTTGTGTGGCAAAGAATACATATGAACAGAACCAAAAACTACACTCAACAGGTAGGCATTTTCACAAGCTTGTGACTGAAAATACATATGAACTATTTATCCAAAGGTCTATGAAGTTCACAAGGATATTATATTAGGCAAACTACAAAGAAAAGAAAAACATACATACCAGACGTGTGTCGACATCGAATTTGTGGCGCATATGCATTATTTCCACCATAAAAAGATCAATTGGTTGATCACTCTGGCGGATGCATAGGACCTACAGCATGGACCATACAGAAAATAGAAATATGCTAAGCAATTTTGTGGAATAAAAGCCTCCAAAGGAAATACTGTAAAAGAAATATAGCATTACCGCATTCACAACAATATCGGTCAACTGATCAGCCAGTCCTTCATACAGCTACAAAATATTGAATTTTGTGTAAGCCTTGGTATATGGGTACTGTTCGTTTACAAAGGAAAATGGTGAAATAGAGTGCAAGCACCTTTGTCCTAAGAGTTGTTCTCGCTACCATTTTCAAGATCTCCCTGTCAGGCTGATCACCGATAACGACTGGTGTCTTGAATGTCTCGAGAAATTCAAGAGTTGCTTTCTTGGCAACCTCGAAGCCATCAACCAAAAACCGTGGATGAGTACCTGCAAAAATAACAATCTGTTACTATGTACTTATAGCAGGCTACCATATAAACACATGGGTTTTCCCTCTAAGAAACAGCATAGCAATTAGAGGGAACATTTTGTCACAAGTTAAGAGCAGAAGGCCCATATTTTTAAGGTTAATCTTTTGGCTCTAATGTGTAGCTACCAACTGGGAAATGCATGTTCAGAGCACAATATTGTCCACAAAATTCATGTTGCCATGCTGCAAGAGTAGTCTTTATCTTAGAAGTAGTAAAAATTCAAAATTATACTGCATCTGCATTACTCTCTATCTTCAGTTGGCTATTGATCCAGCCAATTAGTTGCGCTACAATCACATTCAAATATCTCAAGGATGCAGCACCCAATAACGTTAAACAGTGGCACAGGTCAACTATTATTCATCTTCACTTGCTGTGTAGGCGCTTGTGTTTACATGTGAAGATTACATTACTATGTAAAAGCAGATATTTGTAATCCTAATCAACAAATTAGATGCATTGAGCCAGAATACCAGCCCATGATCCCCAGCAGAAGAATACAGTTCAGAAAGATTAACAGCAAGCATCGCACACGCACATATTTGGCCAAAAGTGGGTACACCCTATGAAAAGGATAATCACGTTTAACTGTATAGAGCTCTCATGGATGCCTAAATAACATTTCAAACGCAAGCAGCAAATTTCATAACAACCATATATATCAGTGATTAGGATCATCAAAAGCAGATAAGAGGGATGGGGTCCCATGTACAGACCTTCTTCGATGCATCGCTCAGACATCTTCATAAGCTCCCCAATGAAGAGCACCGTGGATGTGGTGCCATCGCCGCTCGTGTCGTCCTGCGCCACCGCCGTCCTCGCAATCATGATTGCCGTTGGGTTCTGGATTTGCTGCGAATAGCAACAAGACACAACCGTCAGAAACCGGTCGAGAAAGAGCATGCGTCATAAGGTCATTAATACTGTGAGCATATTTGATTAATACCATTTCTTTCAAGAGGGTGTTCCCGTCCTTGGTCAGCTTGATGTCACCAGCTCCGCCCACGAGCCTGCGCACCACAGATCAAAGAACCAGTCAGATATAAGCAAACATCACAATCACCATGCCTAAAGATCTATCCATGAGCCAACCCTAATTCTATACTTCAACAGCTTTACAGATTGACAGTAACCAACTAATTGCTGGCCCCTACTTGGTCCAATCAGCCAAAAACCCAAAGCATTGCTGGAAGCAGATTGTTGCCGTGGCATTGTTCCCCCCACATACAGCTCTGAACCTGAACAGCCAGTTAACGACAATCCACAAGACAAAGGCAACCTAAGAAAAAAAGAATAGATCCCAGCCCTGCTCTAACGAGCGCGCTGAGGTGAGAGAGATCGGTCGCGAGGCCCCGCGGGAACGCGCAGATCACGCAGGCGCCGCCGCTTCGAATCTGCCTGCCTACGCAGACCTAGGCGAGGGAGGGGGAGGCGGCGCGCCGTGCAGTGCCCTTGGGGAGGCTGGCTAGAGGGGAGGGGAGGGAGGGGAGGGGAGGGGCGTACATCTTGATGGTGCCCTTGGGGCCGAGGTTGGTCTTGAGGACGTCCTGGAGGCCCTTGGCGGCGCCGATGTTCATGGCGAGCGCCGCCGACTTGTTCATCACCTCCGCGTTCTGGTTCAGCATGCGGATCGACATGGCGGCGGCTGGCCGGCCGGCGGCGGATCGGAGAAACGGCGGGGAGGGGAGAGAGGCTGGGGGAAGGAAGGATCCGGAAGGAGGGAGGCGGAGGGGAGTAGGGTTTTGGAACCTGCAAGTGCCAAGTAGCACCGGGTGCGGGTGACTGTTTATCCCCAGGCCCGTGGGCTGGCTCGAACGGCCATTCTAATCTAGGCCCTTCGGGCATGCCGGGCTGCTGCAGGGGCTCTGGCAGACCCGGTCAACGTTTTTTTATTATTTTCCCCTTGTACATATATTCAAAATAATCTGAATATATTCTAGGTTTATTTTTTCTGCGACAAAAGGATCCAGGTACATTGCTGGTCAAATTGAAAAGGTGTACGTCAGTACGTGTATTAAAATATACTATGGATATTCATCGTGTATTGTAAAAAAGGCCATTGTGTATTTACAAAAATTGACGCGTGTTTAGAAAATGGCCATTCTGTGTTTAAAAGAATGTTCATCTTGGCACTTAATTTTTTTCATGTAGTTTAGAAAGTGTTAAAATTTTGAAAAGAGTTTAAAAGGCTCGCCTACTTAAAAATGTTATTGCAATCTTAAAAAGTGCTGATGTCTGATAGCAAAAAAATGTGCATCTAGTTTTAAAAAGGTGTTCATGGATATTTGAGAAAGCATTTGGGTATTTATCAAAAGTGTGTTTCTTTAGTGGAAGCACACCAAAAAAAGAAACAAAAAATAAATAAAAGGAAATGAGATGGTTCCTTTTCTTTTATAATGTTTCTGAAGAAAGGGTTCGCCTGATTCTCATCAAAGAGATAGTCAAATACGCTGGTGGTCAACAAACAAAGTGTTGCGAAAGCACACTTTGATCCGTATACTTTGAAATACATCCACGGTTGTTGAATACGATTCGTGGTTATGTGGCACCCTTGGCTGATGAAATAGTTCACGACAAAAAAGTCAGCCCGTGCTCTCTCTACTCATACAGGTCCTGGTAGATGGTAGAAAAAACAAATAAAAGGAACTGTAATTCTATCAAGGGGATTCAAACTCGTGACCTCATGCAACGTAGAAGCATCATGCGGCGAATGCTATCTATTCGGTCCACCGTAGAGCTCTGTATTTTATCTACATGGCACTAGGTTAACGGGTCAAATAGTTCAAATGGCAAACAATGTTAGCCTTCACTCCTTCAGGCATGCTCTCTCTACCCATGCAGGTCCTGACAACAACCTACCTGTCAATGAATAGATGACACAACTAAAACCCCACACATGGTAGAAGCAGCCCATGCGCGCTAGCCATTTCGTCCCAGATCGACCCATGATTTAATATGTACTAGAGCGTTACTTTCTTATACACATCCAACACGCACAAACTAGCACGCCTTCGTCAGTTTGCTACTCGTCGTCGATGAGGGCTGCAGCCTAGACCGCGAGGCCCACACTTTTGCGTTCAAGCACGGCTTCATCACAAGTGCTTCCCCTTGAACATGTTGCTCTCTATGTACGCGTGCATCGGCCTCATCAACTATGCAACAAGCCTCTGAAAGGATCGATATAGTTGACTAGGAAGGGAGGGGTTGAAGGGTTGAATAGACAATTAACAATTTTTAGTTTTTTTTTATCAAATTAAATTTTGCATCAAAGTAGGTTGTCTATATATGCAACTAGGTGAGCAACCTATATGATGCAACAACAATAAGCACACACGCAAGCAAGGGATATAACACAATATAGCTTGCACAAGTAAAGATGGGAGATAACCAAAAGTGGAATTGATGGAGACGAGGATGTGTTACCAAAGTTCCTTCCGTTTAAAGGAAAGTACGTCTCCGTTGGAGCGGTGTGGAGGCACAATGCCCCCCAAGAAGCCATTAGGGCCACCGTATTCTCCTCACGTCCTTACATAATACGAGATGTCGTGATTCCACTGCTGGTGCCCTTGGAGACGGCGACCGAACCTTTACAAACAAGGTTGGGGCAATCTCCACAACTGAATTGGAGGCTCCCAACGACACCACGAAGCTTCACCACAATGAACTATGGCTCCACGGTGACCTCAACCGTCTAGGGTGCTCAAACACCCAAGAGTAATAAGATCCGCAAGGGATTAGTGGGGGGAATCAATTTTTTTTTGGTGAAAGTGTAGATCGAGGCCTTCTCAACCAATCCCTAGAGAATCAACAAGTTTGTTGGCTAGGGAGAGAGATCGGGCGAAAATAGAGCTTGGAGCATGAATGGAGCTTAGAGATGGAAGAGGTGGTCAACTCGGAGAAGAAGACACCCATTTTATAGTCAAGGGACAAATCCAATTGTTATCCACTTAACCAACCCGCAACATGCGGTACTACCGTACCAGCCGAGCGGTACTACCGCAAGGCGTCACGGTACTACCGCGAGGGGGTGTGGTACTACCGCACCCACGGCAGACACCGGAGGAGGCCCTTTTGCGTTGACGCTGCGAGCGGTAGAACCGCCGGAGCGGTGCCACTGTGCGCCCTTGCGGTACTACCGCAAGGCAGGGCTTGACTGGGCTGGGAAGGCACGGATGAATAAAATTATATCTGTGTCTACTTCCGCTGAGGTTAGATCGGTGCAAAAGTCCAACATGGTACTACCGCACCCAGGGAGCGGTACTACCGCATAGGGCGCGGATGTAAAAAATTACATCTGCCCTACTTCCATGCGAGAGCAGTACTGGGCCAGAGGTCACGGTACTACCGCAACCGCGGAGCGGTACTACCGCAAGGAGGTGCGGTACTACCGCGTCCCCGCACGGTACTACCGTGAGCATCTGCGGTACTACCGCTCCCTTGAGCAGTAGTACCGTAGGCCACAACATACTACCACTTGGAGTCGTTCGTTTTGCAAAGGCACGGATAACAGATCGGAGCTCCAAAGAGGCAAAGGGAAAGGAGGTGTAAAGGAACAGACGTGTACGTGATGATTCCACCCTAACCTTTTCAAAGCGGACCCCTCCTAATAGTACGGCTTTCCTACGACTCAAATCCACCAAAAGGAAACATAGAAAAACGCCGTCTTCACTAGGCTCCAAGGGGCATCGAATCGTCTTGTGCCTAAACATGAGATATCTGAAATGCTCAACGGACACGATTAGTCCGCAAAAGCATTGTCATTAATCATCAAAACCACATAGGGTGAAATATGCCCTTACAATCTCCCGCTTTTTGGTGGTTGATGACAATACGGGATTTGCACATAAGAGTACACAAATGAATATAAGCAAACCCAACATATACAAAATATAGACATACTCCCCCTAGATGTGTGCACTGTAGATGAATGCTTTGGACTGCACTGCACACATTCTAGGATCAACACTCCCCCTATATTTTATAGACACGACATACCTTGTAACAATAGTGCGAACTCTAAGCGTGGAGGCAAGGTAATGAATATGAGCATAAAGAGAAGAACACGAGATAGCATAGGCTCACGAACTACTAAGTAAGGAAGACAATAAGATACGCTAGAGTGCATATGTCTTACACCATATGATAGGATACCAGGTCTCACACGCACAACTCAACCAAAGCAACACAAACGAAGTTCCAACGAGACGAAAGCAAATACACGAACGAAAGCAAATGCTACGCTCTCTCCCCCTTTGGCATCGAGACACCAAAAAGGACAGAGAGGACACCTACGACATAAGTGGTAGCATCCTCGGTAAAAGGCCACTCCTCATGCTCCTCCTAGGACTCTGCAGCTGGAATGGTCTCCTCCTTAGACTCGATCCACAGAAATCCCTGCTGGGCTATCTAGTCAGCCTCCGGAGTGATGTTCACCTCGGACCCACTCTCCACATTCTCACCAAAGGTCCTCAAGATCTGCTTGTCGTGCTGGCGACTCTCCTTGGAAGCAACATGAGACTTGTACTGCCCTGCGCCTGCATGCAGAACAGGGTCTTCATCTTGGCCTTCAGCTTCTTAGCCCATGAGGGCTCAGTAGATGGAGGAATGTATCCACCAGAGTTGTCCTCCTCCGCTTCCTCCTCCTCGATCTCATCCTCATCCACATCCATATGAGCAGCCTCTGCCTCAGCACGGGTAGTGGTGTTAGCCCATTGGCTTTTGATGCGGAGCTTGACGGGCTCATGACAGATCCAGTTGGGGGCAACAAACTCATCATCGGGATAGAGCTTCTCCCAGGTCTTTGTGATCAAGAGAAACAGGTAAGGTCCATAGATGGGGACCTTACGGTTGACCACAGCAAACTGTAGCTCACACCACATGATATGTGAGACATCAAGTGGTTGCGTCTGAGAATGATGCGCCTCCTCACACAAGAGCATCATATCCATGAGATAGGCATGCACCTTATCCTTGTCACCAATGCGCGGAAAGAGGGAGTTGTGGAAGATCCGATGCATGATGTCAAGGAAAGAGTTCAACACCCACGCCTTCTTGCCACTGGGAAGCGTCTTCTCAACAAAGAAGGGCTGAAGCTTGTTCTTGTTGGCAGACTCGGGGTTGGCATGAGGGCGAACACCAACAGGCGTGTTGAGCCCCTCATCAGGAACCTGAAGCAAATCCATGAAGTCCTTCCACTTAGCAGTCAACTGTTGTCCATTGGTCATCCAGGTCATGGTCCTTTCCTCATCAGTATTGAAGTGGACCAAAGCAAAGAACTGGGCCACAATCTCCGGGTCCAGGTGAAAAGTAAGCAAGTTCTCAATGCCAAATTGCTCCACCAGGTCCAGAGCCTCACCAAAATAGGCTCAGTGCTTATCCTGCCTCATATGATGCATGTCAATCTAGTGCACGTCCACGTAGATGTTCTGCTTGGCCTTGATCACATCCAGATAGATAAGATTCTGCTGCTTGGTCCAGAACATATCATTCCCTCTGAATTTTGCACGGGGATTCACATAGGGGTTGATCTTCCTTCGAATGACAAACTCAGCCAGTGGTATCTCATCCATGCCTATTGTGGGCTCCTTGATCTTGGTGGCGGTGGTCTTGGTTCTGCGTTGGGAGGCATTGGAGCCCTCGGGAGCTTCATCTTGGTTGCGCAGGCGCTTCGAGCCCGTGTCGCGGACAGGATTCGACCGACGGACATTGGAACCGGAGCCACCACCTATGAAACGCAACACAAACACGAGAGAAACCGAGAAGGATTATTGCCAAGACGAGGGCCGAAGCCAAATGAAACAAGCAAGCACGAGATTTGGAAGGACAAAGCAGCATAATTTGCAAATCTATGGTAGTATCGGACCGACGAATGAATGTAAAATATTACATCCGCTCCAGCCGCAGTAGTACCGTGCCGCGGTGGCACGGTAGTACCGCGCCTGGAGCAGAAGTAATTTTTTACTTCCGTGCCCCGAGCGGTAGTACCGCTCCAAGGGAGTGGTAGTACGGCCCGAGGCAGTTCATGTGCAAGGATGCGATAGTACCGCTCCAGGAGGAGCGGTAGTACCGCACGGATTCAAACGCCACAAGAACATCAGATCTGGATCTAGGAACAACCGCAAAACTATATCGGTACTACCGTTGATCAAACTAAATTGTTGTATCATTCCAAATAGCATGCTTACTTCACTACCACTCTCCTACAATTCCCTCTTACAAAGATTTAGCCAAAAATCACATGAACTACACATGCATCTCCCCAAGACCTAGAAACACAAGAACAGAACAAAAAGGGAAGGACTTGGGGAAATACCGAGGTCCATGGAAAGAGGATGAGGTGGGGAATGAACCCACCGGTCGGAATGCGAGGAGAGCGGTCGGAGAAGGAGATCTGGCGAGGTCCGTGGGCGTCGTTCTTGGGCAGGAGAGAGAGAGACGGGGTGGGGAAAAGAGATGAATGGGTATGGGGGAGTTAGAACTCCCATTGCCCCGCTCTTAACCCCCACCCGCTCGTGACGGTGCGGTAGTACCGCGGGTCCTCGCGGTAGTACCGCCCGGGCGGTATTACCACTCGCTGGACGGTAGTACCGCTCTTCTAGCGGCAGTAAAAAATTACTTCCGCGATAGAAGCGGTAGTACCGTGCCTAGGATGCATCAGTGCATGCACTGAGCAGTCCACTCCTGCGATAGTACCATACCCCCAAGAGAGTGCAAGTTTCTCAAAAGAACGGGAAACGGCCTTTGCAATGCAACCTTCAAGAGACCGAACACACCAAAGAGGCGAACACAAGAGACAACTCAAACACACGCACGGCACAAAGAGAAGGGCAAAAGACAACAAGGACCAAACACGAGACACATCTCTCCAAAGAGAGGGCGGTGGCCGGAGCCACCTATGTTTGAGTCAATTAGTATGGCACCGCGAAGAATTATCCTTGGGCCCATGACCAAAACTCGTATTTGAAGCACATGTACCATAAAAAATGGCTAATGTGAAAGAGTTGATCAATTTATGCATAATGGGGGAGGGAGAGTTCATTGAGAGAACAACACTCCCCCTATGTCCATGCCTACACCTAAACAAGATATCAAGATGAGTATGGTGGGGTGTGCAAGGGTTCAAGCTACATTGCTCAAATCAATGATATTTAGCTCATGCCTTAACTCGCGAAATCTTGCTTCATCCAAGGGCTTCGTGAAAATATCTGCAAGGTTATCATGATGTTGACATACTGGAGCTTGATCTCCCTCGCCTAATGTGATCCCGAATGAAGTGATACCGAATCTCAATATGCTTCGTCTTGAAGTGTTGCACCGGGTTGAGAGAGATCTTGATGGCACTTTCATTGTCACACCAAAGAGGCACTTCGTCACAAGTGACACCATAATCCTTCAAAGTTTGCCTCATCCATACAAGTTGAGCACAACAACTAACGACAGCCACATACTCCACTTCGGTGGACGAGAGAGACGCACAACTTTGCTTCTTCGAAGACCAACTCACCAAAGAGCAACCAAGAAATTGGCACCCTCCGGAGGTGGACTTCCTATCCACTTTGTCTCCCGCCAAATCTGAGTCTGAATAGCCCAAAAGATCAAAGTTGGCTCTTCTTGGGTACCATAAGCCAAAGTTTAGGGTATGAGCCAAATATCAAAAGATTCGCTTGCACTATAGGAAACATGTAATTTACCGTCTGTGGATCACAGACGGCAAAGACCTAAATCCAGACGGCAAAGATTTTGCCGTCAGGAAGCAGACGGCAAACTCAGACGGCAAAGATTAGTCGGCAAAGAATACTTTGCCGTCAGCTTTTTATCGGGAAGACGGCAAAGACTTTGCCGTCAGCCAATCCCAATAACACACGGCAAGGCAATATCTTTGCCGTCAGCCGAAACACAATCTTTGCCATCAGCTGATCTAATTTAGAGACAGCAAAGATTTTTTTAATTTTAAAAAAATTCACAGGACATTTTTTAAAACATTTCTCATGGCATTCTTCATAGATCACTTTTACACAACAAGTCTATTACAATCGTTACGCAGAACACCTGACCATTGAAAATTGGTAGCTACAACATCAATATTCTTCATAGAGTTTGTATATCAATTACAGAAATCAAAATCAATATATTCGATAATCAATTTATACATTCATGCTATAGAGAAAAAGGGCCCAGCAACTCTGCCGCCCTGCTGCAGACCGCACCGGGCATGGGGCATCGCCCATCGGCAGCCGCTCGGTGTCCTACACCCGATGGAGACGAGCGGCAGCGGCCCTCAGTGCCCGGCATGTTGGAAATATGCCCTAGAGGCAATAATAAATTGATTATTATTATATTTCCTTGTTCATGATAATCGTTTATTATCCATGCTATAATTGTATTGATAGGAAACTCAGATACATGTGTGGATACATAGACAACACCATGTCCCTAGTAAGCCTCTAGTTGACTAGCTCATTGATCAATAGATGGTTACGGTTTCCTAACCATGGACATTGGATGTCGTTGATAACGGGATCACATCATTAGGAGAATGATGTGATGGACAAGACCCAATCCTAAGCCTAGCACAAGATCATGTAGTTCGTATGCTAAAGCTTTTCTAATGTCAAGTATCATTTCCTTAGACCATGAGATTGTGCAACTCCCGGATACCGTAGGAGTGCTTTGGGTGTGCCAAACATCACAACGTAACTGGGTGGCTATAAAGGTACATTACAGGTATCTCCGAAAGTGTCTGTTGGGTTGGCACGAATCGAGACTGGGATTTGTCACTCCGTGTAAACGGAGAGGTATCTCTGGGCCCACTCGGTAGGACATCATCATAATGTGCACAGTGTGATCAAGGAGTTGATCACGGGATGATGTGTTACGGAACGAGTAAAGAGACTTGCCGGTAACGAGATTGAACAAGGTATCGAGATACCGACGATCGAATCTCAGGAAAGTACCGTACCGATAGACAAAGGGAATTGTATACGGGATTGATTAAGTCCTTGACATCGTGGTTCATCCGATGAGATCATCGTGGAACATGTGGGAGCCAACATGGGTATCCAGATCCCGCTGTTGGTTATTGACCGGAGAGTCATCTCGGTCATGTCTGCATGTCTCCCGAACCCGTAGGGTCTACACACTTAAGGTTCGATGACGCTAGGGTTATAAAGGAAGCTTGTATGTGGTTACCGAATGTTGTTCGGAGTCCCGGATGAGATCCCGGACGTCACGAGGAGTTCCGGAATGGTCCGGAGGTAAAGATTTATATATAGGAAGTCCTATTTCGGCCATCGGGACAAGTTTCGGGGTCATCGGTATTGTACCGGGACCACCGGAAGGGTCCCGGGGGCCCACCGGGTGGGGCCACCTATCCCGGAGAGTCCCATGGGCTGAAGTGGGAAGGGATCCAGCCCAAAGTGGGCTGGGGCTCCACTTCCCTTATGGCCCATGCGCCTAGGGTGAAGGGGGAACCCTAAGGAAGAGTCCCAAGGAGGGAAGGCACCTCCTAGGTGCCTTGGGGGGGAGGGAAACCTCCCCTGGCCGCCGCCCCCTAGGAGATTGGATCTCCTAGGGCTGGCGCACCCCCCCCTTGGGCTCCCTATATATAGTGAGGGTAGGAGGGCCTCTTGGGACACACCTTTTGCCTTTGGTGCAGCCCCTCCCTCTCTCCCAAGTTCTTCTCCTCTCCCGTGGTGCTTGGCGAAGCCCTGCAGGATTGCCACGCTCCTCCACCACCACCACGCCGTTGTGCTGCTGCTGGATGGAGTCTTCCTCAACCTCTCCCTCTCTCCTTGCTGGATCAAGGCGTGGGAGACATCGTCGGGCTGTACGTGTGTTGAACGCGGAGGTGCTGTCCGTTCGGCACTTGGTCATCGGTGATTTGAATCACGACGAGTACGACTCCATCAACCCCGTTCACTTGAACGCTTCCGCTTAGCGATCTACTAGGGTATGTAGATGCACTCTCCTTCCCCTCGTTGCTAGTCTCTCCATAGATAGATCTTGGTGACACGTAGGAAAATTTTGAATTTCTGCTACGTTCCCCAACAGTGGCATCATGAGCTAGGTCTATGCGTAGTTTCTATGCACGAGTAGAACACAAAGTAGTTGTGGGCGTTGATTTTGTTCAATATGCTTGCCGTTACTAGTCCAATCTTGTTTCGACGGTATTGTGGGATGAAGCGGCCCGGACCAACCTTACACGTACTCTTACGTGAGACCGGTTCCACCGATTGACATGTATTTGGTGCATAAGGTGGCTAGCGGGTGCCAGTCTCTCCCACTTTAGTCGGAACGGATTCGATGAAAAGGGTCCTTATGAAGGGTAAATAGCAATTGGCATATCACGTTGTGGTTTTTGCGTAGGTAAGAAACGTTCTTGCTAGAAACCCATAGCAGCCACGTAAAACATGCAAACAACAATTAGAGGACGTCTAACTTGTTTTTGCAGGGTATGCTATGTGATGTGATATGGCCAAAAGGATGTGATGAATGATATATGTGATGTATGAGATTGATCATGTTCTTGTAATAGGAATCACGACTTGCATGTCGATGAGTATGACAACCGGCAGGAGCCATAGGAGTTGTCTTAATTTATTTATGACCTGCGTGTCAACTTAAACGTCATGTAATTACTTTACTTTATTGCTAACCGTTAGCCATAGTAGTAGAAGTAATAGTTGGCGAGGCAACTTCATGAAGACACGATGATGAAGATCATGATGATGGAGATCATGGTGTCATGCCGGTGACGATGATGATCATGGAGCCCCGAAGATGGAGATCAAAAGGAGCAAAGTGATGATGGCCATATCATGTCACTATTTGATTGCATGTGATGTTTATCATGTTTATACATCTTATTTGCTTAGAACGACGGTAGTAAATAAGATGATCCCTTACAACAATTTCAAGAAGTGTTCTCCCCTAACTGTGCACCGTTGCGACAGTTCGTGTTTCGAAGCACCACGTGATGATCGGGTGTTAGATTCTAACGTTCACATACAACGGGTGTAAGACAGATTTACACACGCGAAACACTTAGGGTTTACTTGACGAGCCTAGCATGTACAGACATGGCCTCGGAACACAGAAGACCGAAAGGTCGAGCATGAGTCGTATAGAAGATACGATCAACATGAAGATGTTCACCGACGTTGACTAGTTCGTCTCACGTGATGATCGGACACGGCCTAGTTGACTCGGATCATGTAATCACTTAGATGACTAGAGGGATGTCTATCTGAGTAGGAGTTCATAAGATGAACTTGTTTATCTTGAACATAGTCAAAAGGTTTTTGCAAATTATGTCGTAGCTCGCGCTTCAGTTCTACTGTTTAGATATGTTCCTAGAGAAAAAATTTAGTTGAAAGTTGATAGTAGCAATTATGCGGACTAGGTCCGTAAACTGAGGATTGTCCTCATTGCTTCATAGAAGGCTTATGTCCTTAATGCACCGCTCAGTGTGCTGAACCTCGAACGTTGTCTGTGGATGTTGCGAACATCTGACATACACATTTTGATAACTACATGATAGTTCAGTTAAATGGTTTAGAATTGAGGCACCAAAGATGTTTTTGAAACGTCGCGAAACATATGAGATGTTTCGAGGGCTGAAATTGGGATTTCAGGCTCGTGCCCACGTCAAGAGGTATAAGACCTCCGGCGATTTTCTTAGCCTGCAAACTAAGGAGAAAAGCTCAATTGTTGTGCTTGTGCTCAGATTGTCTGAGTACAACAATCGTTTGAATCGAGTGGGAGTTGATCTTCCAAATGAGTTAGTGATGTTTCTCCGAAGTCATTACCACCAAGCTGCTAGAGCTTCGTGATGAACTATGATATATCAGGGACATATATGATGATCCTTGAGATATTCGCGATGTTTGACACCACAAAAGTAGAAATCAAGAAGGAGCATCAATTGTTGATGGTTGGTGAAACCACTAGTTTCAAGAAGGGCAAGGGCAAGAAGGGATACTTCATGAAACAGCAAATCAGCTGCTGCTCTAATGAAGAAACCCAAGGTTGAACCCAAACCCGAGACTAAGTGCTTCTGTAATAAGGGGAACAACCACTAGAGCAGAATTACCCTAGATACTTGGTAGATGAGAAGGCTGGCAAGGTCGATAGAAGTATATTGGATATACATTATGTTAATATGTACTTTACTAGTACTCCTAGTAGCACCAGGGTATTAGATACCGGTTCAGTTGCTAAGTGTTAGTAACTCGAAATAATAGCTACGGAATAAACTGAGACTAGCTGAAGGTGAGCTGACGATATGTGTTGGAAGTGTTTCCAATGTTGATATGATCAAGCATCGCACGCTCCCTCTACCAACGAGATTGGTGTTAAACCTAAATAATTGTTATTTGGTGTTTGCGTTGAGCATAGACATGATTGGATTATGTCTATCGCAATACGGTTATTCATTTAAGGAGAATAATGGTTACTCTGTTTATTTGAATAATACCTTCAATGGTCTTGCACCTAAATGAATGGTTTATTGAATCTCGATCGTAGTGATACACATTTTCATGCCAAAAGATAGTAATGATAGTACCACCTACTTGTGGCACTGCCACGTAAGTCATATCGGTGTAAAACACATAAAGAAGCTCCATGTTGATGGATCTTTGGGCTCACTCGTTTTTGAAAAGTTTGAGACATGCGAACCATGTCTATTGGTGTATATGCATGAAGAAACTCCATGCAAATGGACCGTTTGAACTCACTTGATTTTGAATCACTTGAGACATGCAAATCATACCACATGGGCAAGATGACTGAAAGCCTCGTTTTCAGTAAAATGGAACTAGAAAGCAACTTGTTGGAAGTAATACATTTTGATGTGTGCAGTCCAATGAGTGCTGAGGCATGTAGTGGATATCATTATGTTCTTACTTCACAGATGATTTGAGTAGATGTTGAGTATATTTACTTGATGAATCACGAGTCTGAATTATTGAAAGGTTCAAGTAATTTCAGTGTGAAGTTGAAAGATCGTCGTGACAAGAGGATAAAAGATCTATGATATGATCATAGAGATGAATATCTGAATTACGAGTTTGGTACAGAATTAAGACATTGTGGAAATTGTTTCACAACTGATACAGCCTGGAACACCATAGTGTGATGGTGTGTCCGAACATCATAACTGCACCCTATTGGATATGATGCATACCATGATGTCTCTTATCGAATTACGACGATAGTTTATGGGTTAGGCATTAGAGACAACCGCATTCACTTTAAATAGGGCACCACGTAATTCCGATGATATGACACCGTATGAACTATGGTTTAGAGAAACCTAAGATGTCATTTCTTAAAAGTTTGGGGCTGCGACGCTTATGTGAAAAAGTTTCAGGCTGATAAGCTTGAACCCAAAGCGGATAAATGCATCTTCATAGGACACCCAAAACAGTTGGGTATACCTCCTGTCTCAGATCCGAAAGCAATAAGGAATTGTTTCTAGAATCGGGTCCTTTCTTGAGGAAAAGTTTCTCTCGAAAGAATTGAGTGGGAGGATGGTGGAGACTTGATGAGGTTATTAAACCGTCTCTTCAACTGGTGTGTGGCAGGGCACAGGAAGTTGTTCCTGTGGCACCTACACCAATTGAAGTGGAAGCTTATGATATTGATCATGAAACTTCAGATCAAGTCACTACCAAACCTCGTGGGATGACAAGGATGCGTACTACTTCAGAGTGGTACGTAATCCTGTCTTGGAAGTCATGTTGCTAGACAACAATGAACCTACGAGCTATGGAGAAACGATGGTGGACCCGGATTCCGATAAATGGCTCGAGGCCATATAATCCGAGAGAGGATCCATATATGAAAACAAAGTGTAGACTTTGGGAGTACTACTTGAAGGTCGTAAGGCTGTTAGGTATATATGGATTTTAAAAGGAAGACAGACAATGATGGTAAATGTCACCATTAAGAAAGCTCGACTTGTCGTTAAGATGTTTTCCGACAAGTTCAAGGAGTTGACTACGGTGAGACTTCCTCACTCGTAGCGATGCTAAGAGTCTGTTGGAATTATATTAGCGATTACTGCATTATTTATGAAATCTTGTAGATAGGATGTCAAAACATTGTTTCCTCGACGATTTTCTTGAGGAAAGGTTGTATGTGATACAACCGGAAGGTTTTGTCAATCCTGAAAGATGCTAATAAGTATGCAAAGCTCCAGTAATCCTTCTAAGGACTGGAGTAAGCATCTCGGAGTTGGAATGTATGCTTTGATGATGATCAAAGATTTTGGGTTTGTACAAAGTTTATGAGAAACTTGTATTTCCAAAGAAGTGAGTGGGAGCACTATAGAATTTCTGATGAGTATATGTTGTTGACATATTGTTGATCAGATATGACGTAGAATTTCTGGAAAGCATATATGATTATTGGAAAGTGTTTTTTTTTCAATGGAAAGCCTGGATTAAGCTACTTGAACATTGAGCATCAAGATCTATAAGGATAGATCAAAACTATTAATGGTACTTTCAAATGAGCACATACCTTGACATAATCTTGAAGGTGTTCAAGATGGATCAGTCAAAGAAGGAGTTCTTGCCTGAGTTGTAAGGTATGAAGTTAAGACTTAAAGCTCGACCACGGCAGAATAGAGAGAAAGGACGAAGGTCGTCCCCTATGCTTAAGACATAGGCTCTACAGTATGCTATGCTGTGTACCGCACCTGATATGTGCCTTGCCATGAGTTAGTCAAGGGGTACAAGAGTGATCTAAGAATGGATCACAGGACAGCGGTGAAAGTTATCCTTAGTAACTAGTGGACTGAGGAATTTTCTCGATTATGGAGGTGGTAAAAGAGTTCGTCATAAAGGGTTACGTCGATGCAATCTTAACACCTATCCGGAGAGCTCTGAGTAGAGATACCGGATACGTATAATGGAGCAACAATTTAGAATAGCTCCAAGTAGAACAGTTATTTGGAATAGCTCCAAATAGAACGTGGTAGCTACATCTAGGAGATGACATAGAGATTTGTAAAGCACACACGGATCTGAAAGGTTCAGACCCGTTGACTATAACATCTCTCACAAGCATAACATGATCAAACCCAGAACTCATCAAGTGTTAATCACATGGTAAATGTGAACTAGATTATTGACTCTAGTAAACTATTTGGGTGTTAGTCACATGGGGATGTGACCTTGAGTGTTAATCACATATCATGTGAACTGGATTATTGACTCTAGTGCAAGTGGGAGACTGTTGGAAATATGCCCTAGAGGCAATAATAAATTGATTATTATTATATTTCCTTGTTCATGATAATCGTTTATTATCCATGCTATAATTGTATTGATAGGAAACTCAGATACATGTGTGGATACATAGACAACACCATGTCCCTAGTAAGCCTCTAGTTGACTAGCTCGTTGATCAATAGATGGTTACGGTTTCCTAACCATGGACATTGGATGTCGTTGATAACGGGATCACATCATTAGGAGAATGATGTGATGGACAAGACCCAATCCTAAGCCTAGCACAAGATCATGTAGTTCGTATGCTAAAGCTTTTCTAATGCCAAGTATCATTTCCTTAGACCATGAGATTGTGCAACTCCCGGATACCGTAGGAGTGCTTTGGGTGTGCCAAACGTCACAACGTAACTGGGTGGCTATAAAGGTACATTACAGGTATCTCCGAAAGTGTCTATTGGGTTGGCACGAATCGAGACTGGGATTTGTCACTCCGTGTAAACGGAGAGGTATCTCTGGGCCCACTCGGTAGGACATCATCATAATGTGCACAGTGTGATCAAGGAGTTGATCACGGGATGATGTGTTACGGAACGAGTAAAGAGACTTGCCGGTAACGAGATTGAACAAGGTATCGGGATACCGACGATCGAATCTCGGGAAAGTATCGTACCGATAGACAAAGGGAATTGTATACAGGATTGATTAAGTCCTTGACATCGTGGTTCATCCGATGAGATCATCATGGAACATGTGGGAGCCAACATGGGTATCCAGATCCCGCTGTTGGTTATTGACCGGAGAGTCATCTCGGTCATGTCTGCATGTCTCCCGAACCCGTAGGGTCTACACACTTAAGGTTCGATGACGCTAGGGTTATAAAGGAAGCTTGTATGTGGTTACCGAATGTTGTTCGGAGTCCCGAATGAGATCCCGAACGTCACGAGGAGTTCCGGAATGGTCCGGAGGTAAAGATTTATATATAGGAAGTCCTATTTCGGCCATCGGGACAAGTTTCGGGGTCATCGGTATTGTACCGGGACCACCGGAAGGGTCCCGGGGGCCCACCGGGTGGGGCCACCTATCCCGGAGAGTCCCATGGGCTGAAGTGGGAAGGGATCCAGCCCAAAGTGGGCTGGGGCTCCACTTCCCTTATGGCCCATGCGCCTAGGGTGAAGGGGGAACCCTAAGGAAGAGTCCCAAGGAGGGAAGGCACCTCCTAGGTGCCTTGGGGGGGAGGGAAACCTCCCCTGGCCGCCGCCCCCTAGGAGATTGGATCTCCTAGGGCTGGCGCACCCCCCCCCTTGGGCTCCCTATATATAGTGAGGGTAGGAGGGCCTCTTGGGACACACCTTTTGCCTTTGGTGCAGCCCCTCCCTCTCTCCCAAGTTCTTCTCCTCTCCCGTGGTGCTTGGCGAAGCCCTGCAGGATTGCCACGCTCCTCCACCACCACCACGCCGTTGTGCTTCTGCTGGATGGAGTCTTCCTCAACCTCTCCCTCTCTCCTTGCTGGATCAAGGCGTGGGAGACATCGTCGGGCTGTACGTGTGTTGAACGCGGAGGTGCTGTCCGTTCGGCACTTGGTCATCGGTGATTTGAATCACGACGAGTACGACTCCATCAACCCCGTTCACTTGAACGCTTCCGCTTAGCGATCTACTAGGGTATGTAGATGCACTCTCCTTCCCCTCGTTGCTAGTCTCTCCATAGATAGATCTTGGTGACACGTAGGAAAATTTTGAATTTCTGCTACGTTCCCCAACACGGCATTGCTCCCTGCGACGGCCAGTGAGGCGAGCGAGGCGGGCTCCGGCAGTCAAAACAGCATGGGCGGAGGCGGGCGGCGCTCGGTGGCGTGGGCGGAGGCAAGCTCCGGCGGGTGGACGCAGGCGACGCCCGGTGGCGCGGGCGGAGGCAAGATCCGAAGGATGGATGCGGGCGGAGACGGTGGCGCCCGGTGGCGCGGGCAGATGTGGGCGGAGGCGGTGGCGCCCGGTGGCGCGGGCGGACGCGGGTGGAGGCGTTGGCGCCCAGTGGCACGGCGGACGCGGGGCGCTGTACTTCCTTGTCCTCCTGGCCGTCTACGTCGTCGTCGGCGCCGTCGTTGTAGAGCTCCGCTCCCGGTTGGCCTTGGCCAGCGCGGCGTCGAGGAGCGCCCTCACATCTGGCAAGGGGACGCGGCGAGGTCCGGCGAGGGGACGCAGCGTCGGGGTCCGGCGAGGGGACGCGGCTTCGGTGTCCGGCGAGTAGTGAAGTGGTGGTGCGGTGGGGATCGAGAGAAGGGAGGAAGGAGATGGGATCGAGCAAAGTGGGTGGGTGGGGATTTTTGTCGGTGGGGCGTGGGTGGGGTCTCGGGAGGGTGGGCTGCCGCTGCGTGGGTTTGGTGCGACGTGGGGTCACGCGTGGGTGGTGGGGGTGCGTGGGTAGGAGGGGCTGCCACCTCATCGATCCATGTGATCGATCCGCGTCGTGTGTTTCTTCTTTGCCGTCTGGGTTTTTTTGTTACAGACGGCAAATATCACATTTTGCCGTTTGGTTTTGTTTTACAGACAGCAAACGTCACACTTTGCCTTCTGCAATAAAAAAGACAGACGGCAAACACTTTGCTGTCTGTATTTTTATTTCAGACGGCAAACTATACTCTTTGCCATTTGTAAAAAAAAAGACAGACGGCAAAGAATCTTTGCGTCTGTAATAAAAAATGCTTACGGCAAAATACTTTTTTGCCGTTAGTCATTCTTTGCCATCATCAGCTGACGGCAAATGTCCTCTTTGCCGTCTGGCCCGATGAAAAGCAGACGGCAAAGATGCCTACTGACGGCAAATTAGCTGTTTCCTGTAGTGTTGACCGCCACAAAGTGGCTTTCCTTAGGTGCGGCTTGAAACTGTGCACAAATTCCCACACTCAACATGATATCCTGTCTAGATGCACAAAGGTAAATCAAGGAGCCAATCATGGAGCGATATACCTTTTGATTCACTGCTTTACCATTGGGATCTATGTCAAGTTGGCATTTGACGGGCATTGGAGTGGAGGCCGGCTTGAAATCACTTAGCTTGAATCTCTTGAGCATGTCTTGAGTGTACTTGGCTTGGTTGATGAAGGTTCCTTCTCTTCTTTGCTTGATTTCAAACCCGAGAAAGAACGTCAACTCTCCCATCATAGACATATTGAACTTCGAGGTCATGAGAGCGGCAAATTCCTCATTGAAAGCTTTGTTAGGGGAACCAAAGATAATGTCATCAACATATAGTTGGCATACAAACAACTCCCCTTTGACCTTCTTAGTAAAAAGAGTGGGGTCGATTTTCCCAATTTCGAACCCATGATCTTGCAACAACTCGGTAAGATGCTCATACCATGCATGTGGGGCTTGTTTAAGGCCATAGAGTGCCTTGTCGAGTTGGTACACACGATCGGGGAAATAGGGATCCTCGAACCCTGGGGGTTGTTTGACATACACCAACTCATTAATAGGACCATTAAGAAAAGCACTCTTCACATCCATTTATTGTAGCTTGAAATTATGATGAGAAGCATAAGCAATCAACAAACGAATAGATTCAAGGCGAGCAACGGGAGCAAAGGTTTCACCATAGTCGATACCCTCGACTTGGGAGTAGCCTTGTGCCACCAAACGAGCCTTGTTGTGAACAATGATCCCATGAGCATCTTGCTTGTTCTTGAATATCCACTTGGTTCCAATGACATTATGATTCCCCGTTGGCCTTGGCACCAATCTCCACATTTGGTTGTGCTCGAAGTTGTTGAGTTCTTCATGCATGACATTGAGCCAATCCGATCCTCGAGCGCCTCATAGACCTTTTGGGGTTCGACACAAGAAACAAACGCATGATGTTCACAATAGTTTGGTAATTGTCTACGAGTGCTTACCCCCTTTCTTATGCTTCCAAGCACATTCTTCATGAGATGACCTTTGGTTGTGAGCTTGGATGCAATCTTAGCGGCACGACGCTCCAATTCCTCCTCAGGTGTGAGAAGAGGAGTGGAAACTTGATCACCTTGAGCGCCATCTTGAGATTGTTCTTGATCTTGAGGTTGCTCTTGATCTTGAACTTGCTCGGAGGGGAGAACTTGACCTTGGGCATCACTTGGTGGCTCTCTGCTACGTCTTGAGCTTGCGTTGGTTTTCCTTGAAGAGGAAAGGGTGATGCAGCACAGTAGTGTAAGTGTTTCCCTCAGTTTTTGAGAACCAAGGTATCAATCCAGTAGGAGGCTCCTCACAAGTCCCGCGCACCTACACAAAAAAACAAAGAACTTGCAACCAACGCGATAAAGGGGTTGTCAATCCCTTCACGGCCACTTGCGAAAGTGAGATCTGATAGAGGTAATATGATAAGATAAATATATTTTTGGTATTTTATGATATAGATTGGAAAAGTAAAGATGCAAATAAAAGTAGATTGAAAGCTTATATGATAAGAGATAGACGCGGGGGCCATAGGTTTCACTAGTGGCTTCTCTCAAGATAGCATAATTATTACGGTGGGTGAACAAATTACTGTCGAGCAATTGATAAAAAAGTGAATAATTATGAGATTATCTAGGCATGATCATATATATAGGCATCACGTCCGTGACAAGTAGACCGACTCCTGCCTGCATCTACTACTATTACTCCACACATCAACCGCTATCCAGCATGCATCTAGAGTATTAAGTTCATGAAGAACAGAGTAACGCTTTAAGAAAGATGACATGATGTAGAGGGATAAACTCATGCAATATGATATAAACCCCATCTTTTTATCCTCGATGGCAACAATACAATACGTGCCTTGCTGCCCCTGCTGTCACTGGGAAAGGACACCACAAGATTGAACCCAAAGCTAAGCACTTCTCCCATTGCAAGAAAGATCAATCTAGTAGGCCAAACCAAACCGATAATTCGAAGATACTTGCAAAGATAACTTAATCACACATAAAAGAATTCAGAGAAGATTCAAATATTTCTCATAGATAAACTTGATCATAAACCCACAATTCATCGGATCTCGACAAACACACCGCAAAAAGAGTTACATCAAATAGATCTCCAAGAAGAGGAAGGAGAACTTTGTATTGAGAATCAAAGAGAGAGAAGGCGCCATCTAGCTAATAACTATGGACCCGAAGGTCTGTGGTAAACTACTCACAACTCATCGGAGAGGCCTTGGTGATGATGTAGAGGCCCTCCATGGTGGATTCCCCCTCCGGCGGAGCACCGACGATGGCTCCAAGATGGGATCTTGCGGATACAGAAGGTTACGGTGGCGGAAATAGTTTTTCGTGGTCGCCTCTGATGGTTTCGGGGTACATGGGTATATGTATGAGGAAAGAGTACGTCGGTGGATGATCGAGGGGCCCACGAGGGTGGGGGCCGCGCCCACCTGTAGGGGCGTGCCGGGCACCCTCGTGGTCGCCTCGCTTGTTTCTTGACTTCCACTCCAAGTCCTCTGGATCACATTTGTTCCAAAAAGATCTCTCCCGAAGGTTTCATTCCGTTTGGACTCCGTTTGATATTCCTTTTCTTCAAAATACTGAAATAGGCAAAAAAAACAGCAATTCGGGCTGGGCCTCCGGTTAGTAGGTTAGTCCCAAAAATGATATAAAAGTGTAAAGTAAAGCCCATAAACATCCAAAACAGGTAATATAATAGCATGGAACAATCAAATATACGTATCACTCTCCACCATCTTGAGGTTGATCTTTCCCTTGATCTTGTTCACTTGGTTGAGGGCCTTCACTTTGTTCTTCGGAAGCGTGTGGGTCTTGGGCCGGTGATGGCTCCACTTGAGTGGAGCATTGTCCTTCTCCTTCGGCCACAAGGGGGTCCTCAATGGGTAGGTGATACTGTTGGGGAACGTAGTAATTTCAAAAAAATTCCTACGCACACGCAAGATCATGGTGATGACATAGCAACGAGAGGGGAGAGTGTTGTCCACGTACCCTCGTAGACCGTAAGCGGAAGCGTTATGACAACGCGGTTGATGTAGTCATACGTCTTCACGATCCGACCGATCCAAGTACCGAACGTACGGCACCTCCGAGTTCAGCACACGTTCAGCTCGATGACGATCCCCGGACTCCGATCCAGCAGGGCGTCGGGGATGAGTTCCGTCAGCACGACGGCGTGGTGATGATGATGATGTTCTACCGGCGCAGGGCTTCGCCTAAACTCCGCGACGATATGACCGAGGTGGAATATGGTGGAGGGGGGCACCGCACACGGCTAAGGAACGATCCGTAGATCAACTTGTGTGTTATGGGGTGCCCTCCTGCCCCCGTATATAAAGGAGGGAGGGGTAGGTGCGGCCGGCCCCCTTGGGGTGCGCCGGAGGAGTCCTACTCCCACCGGGAGTAGGACTCCCCCCTCTTGCCTTGGTGGAGAAGGAAAGGGGGGAGGGGAAAGAGGAAAGGGGGGCTCCGCCCCCCCCCCTTCCTTGTCCTATTCGGACTAGGGGGGAGGGGGCGCGCGGCCTGCCCTGGCCGGCCCTCCTCTTCTCCCTCATGGCCCACTAAGGCCCATTAACCCCCGGGAGGGTTCCGGTAACCCCCCGGTGTTCCGGTAATTCACCCGGAACCTTTCCGATGTCCAAACATAGGCTTCCAATATATCAATATTTATGTCTCGACCATTTCGAGACTCCTTGTCATGTCCGTGATCACATCCGGGACTCTGAACAAACTTCGGTACATCAAAACTTATAAACTCATAATAAAATTGTCATCGTAACGTTAAGCGTGCGGACCCTACGGGTTCGAGAACTATGTAGACATGACTTAGAACTATTCTCGGTCAATAACCAATAGCGGAACCTGGATGCCCATATTGGTTCCTACATATTCTACGAAGATCTTTATCGGTCAAACCGCATAACAACATACGTTGTTCCTTTTGTCATTGGTATGTTACTTGCCCGAGATTTGATCGTCGGTATCCAATACCTAGTTCAATCTCGTTATCGGCAAGTCTCTTTACTCGTTACGTAATGCATCATCCTGTAACCAACTCATTTGGTCACATTGCTTGCAAGGCTTATAATGATGTGCATTACCGAGAGGGCCCAGAGATACCTCTCCGACAATCGGAGTGACAAAACCTAATCTCGAAATACGCCAACTCAACATGTACCTTCGGAGACACCTGTAGTACTCCTTTATAATCACCCAGTTACGTTGTGACGTTTGGTAGTACCCAAAGTGTTCCTCCGGTAAACGGGAGTTGCATAATTCTCATAGTTACAGGAACATGTATAAGTCATGAAGAAAGCAATAGCAATATACTAAACGATCAAGTGCTAGGCTAACGGAATGGGTCATGTCAATCACATCATTCTCCTAATGATGTGATCCCATTAATCAAATGACAACACATGTCTATGGTTAGGAAACATAACCATCTTTGATTAATGAGCTAGTCAAGTAGAGGCATACTAGTGACTATATGTTTGTCTATGTATTCACACATGTATCATGTTTCCGGTTAATACAATTCTAGCATGAATAATAAACATTTATCATGATATGAGGAAATAAATAATAACTTTATTATTGCCTCTAGGGCATATTTCCTTCAGATACGTCTCCAACATATCTACTTTTCCAAACACTTCTGCCCTTGTTTTGGACTCTAACTTGCATGATTTGAATGAAACTAACCCGGACTGATGCTGTTTTCAGCAGAACTGCCATGATGTTGTTTTATGTGTAGAAAAGAAAAGTTCTCGGAATGTCCTAAAAATCCACGGAGACACTTTTTTTGGAATTAATAAGAATTTCTGGGTGAAAGAAATACACCAGGGGGCCCAGAGCCTGTCCACGAGACAGGGGGGCGCCCCCCTGTAGGGTGCGCCCCCTATCTTGTGGGCCCCCTGGACCTCCACCGACCTCAACTCCAACTCCATATCTTCCGTCTCGTGGAGAAAAAAATCAGAGAGAAAGTTTCATCGCGTTTTATGACACGGAGCCGCCGCCAAGCCCTAATCTCTCTCGGGAGGGCTGATCTAGAGTCTGTTCGGGGCTCCGGAGAGGGGGATTCATTGCCGTCGTCATCATCAACCATCCTCCATCACCAATTTCATGATGCTCACCGCCGTGAGTGAGTAATTCCATCATAGGCTTGCTGGATGGTGATGGGTTGGATGAGATTTACCATGTAATCAAGTTAGTTTTGTTAGGGTTTGATCCCTAGTATCCATTATGTTCTGAGATTGATGTTGCTATGACTTTGCTATGCTTAATGCTTGTCACTATGGCCCGAGTGCCATGATTTCAGATCTGAACCTATTATATTTTCATGAATATATGTGTGTTCTTGATCCTATCTTCCAAGTCTATAGTCACCTATTATGTGTTATGATCCGACAACCCCGAAGTGACAATAATCGGGATACTTCTCGGTGATGACCGTAGTTTGAGGAGTTCATGTATTCACTATGTGTTAATGCTTTGGTCTGGTTCTCTATTAAAAGGAGGCCTTAATATCCCTTAGTTTCCACTAGGACCCCGCTGCCACGGGAGGGTAGGACAGAGGATGTCATGCAAGTTCTTTTCCATAAGCACGTATGACTATTTACGGAATACATGCCTACATTACATTGATGACTGGAGCTAGTTCTGTGTCACCCTAGGTTATAGCTATTACATGAGGAATCGCATCTGGCATAATTATCCATCACTGATCCATTGTCGACGAGCTTTTCACATATTGTTCTTCGCTTATTTACTTTTCCGTTGCTACTGTTACAACAACTACAAAACCCAAAAACATTTATCTTTTCTGTTGTTACTGTTACCATTATTATCATATTACTTTGCTTCTAAATACCTTGTTGCATATACTAAGTTATCCAGGTGTGGTTGAATCGACAACTCAACTGCTAATACTCAAGAATATTCTTTGGCTCCCCTTGTGTCGAATCAATAAATTTGGGTTGTACTTCACCCTCAAAAGTTGTTGCGATCCCCTACACTTGTGGGTTATCAAGACTAATTTCTGGCGCCGTTGCCGGGGAGCATAGCTCTATTCTCTGAGTCACTTGGGATTTATATTTGTTGATCACTATGACGAACTTGAATGACGCTAAAACCAAGGTTTTGCCCTCAACTACGAGGGGAGGTAAGGAACTGCCATCTAGCTCTGCACTAGATTCTCCTTCCGTTATTAGTAGGCTTGCGACACCTAAACCTGCTACTGCTATGAATTCTGATATGTCGCATGTTATTGATGATGCCACTTCTACTATGCATTATGAAACTACTTTTGTGCGTGATACTACTTTGCCATTAGGTGAATTTCTTGATGAACAACTTGCTAGAGTTATGGGGAATGAAAATATTGAAGATGCTATTATTGATGATAGTGATGATGAAGGTTCTCCCAATGATTATGTATTGCCTGTTGTTCCTAAGGGTTATGTTATGAATGAAGAAGCTGCTAGGGAAATCTTTGCTTGCAATGATAGATATGATCTTAAGAAATTATTAGTTAAATGGAAGCATCAGTCTCTTAATGCTAGAATGAAACCTGACCCTGCTTTTGCTACTTCACCTATCTGTGTTACTGATAAGGATTATGAATTCTCTGTTGATCCTGAGATTATTACTCTAGTTGAATCTGATCCTTTTTGTGGCCTTGAATCTGAAACTGTTGTGGCACATCTTACCAAGTTGAATGATATAGCTACCCTGTTTACTCATGATGAGAAGTCTCTCTATTTTTATATCCTTAAGATATTTCCATTCTCATTAAAGGGTGATGCTAAAACTTGGTATAATTCTCTTGCTTCTGGTTGTGTGCGTAGTCCCCAGGATATGATTTATTACTTCTCTGCTAAATATTTCCCTACTCATAAGATAGAAGCTGCCTTGTGGGAAATATATAATTTTGTGCAAATCAAAGAAGAGAGTCTCCCACAAGCTTGGGGGAGGCTTCTCCGGTTACTTAATGCTTTGCCTGATCATCCTCTCAAGAAAAATGAAATACTTTATATCTTTTATAATGGACTAACCGATGCTTCCAAGGACTACTTGGATAGTTGTGTTGGTTGTGTTTTCAGGGAAAGAACAGTCGAGGAAGCTAAAATATTATTGAATAATATGTTGACTAATGAAAATAATTGGACTCTTCCTGAGCCAATTCCTGAACCAATTGAGCCAATTCCTGAGCCTATTCCTAAACCTACTCCGAAGAAGAGAGGTGTTTTATTTCTCAGTCTTGAAGACATGCAAGAGGCAAAGAAATCAATGAAATAAAAAGGTATTAAAGCTGAAGATGTTAAGAATCTACCTCCCATTGAAGAAATACATGGTCTTAATATACCACCTGTTGAAGAACCATATTGTCTTGATAACCCGACACAGGTAGTAAAGGTAAATTCTCTCTATAGATATGATAAAATTGAAATCCCCTCTACTAAATTTCATAGCCCATGCTTAGATGAATTTGATGACTTTATGGCTAGACAAGAAAGTTTTAATGCTTATGTTGGTAGAGAGTTAAAGAATAATTCTTTCGAGATAGGACGTGTAAGTGATAATCTGGCTAGAGTTAAAGATGAACTTCACCTCGTTAGCAAATATGCTTCCATGGTTGCTACTCAAGCTGAGCAAGTACTCAAAGCTCAAAATGATTTGCTTGAGGAATTAAATAATAAAAATGACTTTGTTGTTAGAGTGGCTCAGGAACCTTTCTATCCTGAAGGCCACCCTAAGAGAATCGAGCAAGATTCTCAGAGAGATAATTTAGAGGCACCTAGTTCTTCCAAAAAGAAGAAAAAGAAAGATGATAGGACTTTGCATGCTTCTAGTGAACCTACTATAGACACACCTGAGAATCCCAATGATATTTCTATCTCTGATACTGAAACACAATCAGGTGACGAACATGAACCTAGTGATAATATTAATGATAATGTTCATGTTGATGCTCAACCTAGCAAAAACAATGATGTAGAGATTGAACCTGCTGTTGATCTTGATAACCCACAATCAAAGAATCAACGTTATGATAAGAGAGATTTTGTTGCTAGGAAGCATGGTAAAGAAAGAGAATCATGGGTTCAGAAACCCATGCCCTTTCCTCCTAAACCATCCAAGTCAAAGGATGATGAGGATTTTGAGCGCTTTGCTGAAATGATTAGACCTATTTTCTTACGTATGCGTTTAACTGATTGCTTAAAGTAAATCCTTATGCTAAGTATATGAAAGATATCATTACAAACAAAAGAAAGATACCGGAAGCTGAAATTTCCACCATGCTTGCTAATTACACTTTTAAGGGTGGGATACCAAAGAAACTTGGAGATCCAGGGGTACCGACTATACCATGCTCCATTAAAAGAAATTACGTTAGAACTGCTTTATGTGATCTTGGAGCCGGTGTTAGTGTTATGCCTCTTTCTTTATATCATAGACTTGAACTGAATAAGTTGACACCTACTGAAATATCTTTGCAAATGGCTGATAAATCAACTGCTATACCTGTCGGTATTTGTGAGGATGTGCCTGTTGTGGTTGCAAATGTCACTATCTTAACGGACTTTGTTATTCTTGATATTCCTAAGGACGATAGTATGTCTATTATCCTTGGTAGACCTTTTTTGAACATTGCAGGGGCTGTTATTGATTGCAACAAAGGCAATGTCACTTTGCATGTTAATGGTAATGAGCATACGTCACACTTTCCGAGGAAACAATCTCAAGTTCATAGCATCAATTCTATTGAAAAAGTTCCAACTATTATTTTTGGAGGTTTTGAATTTCCTCTCCCTACTGTCAAGAAAAAGTATGATATTCTTATTGTTGGGGATTTTCATATCCCCGTTGAGGTAACTTAGTGTTATTTGAAATTTCTCCGATTTTGTGTTATTCGGAATGAGTTTGTTAACAAGACTTGATCAACCTTGTTAGTGGATTCATTTTGATGATCATGAGATGGATGAAACTAGAAGGCACAACCTTCTGTACCCTCTTTTTACTTTCTATTATTTAGATTAAATAAAGCAAAATAAATAGTATTATCCGTCTGTTTTCTGAATTATCCGTGCATTAAAAAATAGTCCGAAAATAAAAGTGCTCCAAATGCCCTGCAAATTTAGTATGATTTTTTCTGGAATATTTGAGGATTTTAGGCACTGAAATCACTGCAGGAGGGGCAAGCACAAGGCCCCGAGAGTGGAGGGCGCCCCCCTATAGGGCGCGCCCCCTGTCTCGTGGGCCCCTGGTGGCTCCCCTCCACTTATACCAGCACCCACACACTTCATCTTCTACCCAGAAAAATCCCCATCCAGCTCAAGCACGAGTTCTAGCTCGTTTTGCTGCGATTTTCGATCTCTTAGCTCAAAGCTCCATTCACAAAACTGCTTTGGGAGATTGTTGTTTGGTATGTGACTCCTCCTTTGGTCCAATTAGTTTTTGTTCTAGTGCTTTATTCATTGCAAATCCTTGCTGCCCTGGTGACCCTGTTCTTGAGCTTGCATGTTAAATTTTTGAGGTCCCAAGCAATTCCAATGCATGATGTAGGCTCTAGGCACTTGTAGGAGTAGTATCTACCATTCTTGTCAAGTTTTATGCACTTTTAGTTTGAAGTTACTAAAATTTCAGAAATTTTCAGAAAAAGAAATATGCTTAGGAGAATGTACCAAGGTGGTTCCTCGGTAAAGAAAGGGCCCAGGATTGCTATACGTGAGCAAGATGTTGAATTATCGAGGAACGCGGATGTACGAGCTTGTGAGTGGCCATCCGATGATTTTATGGTCAAAGCGGGCTTTAAGGAGGAATTTGACGCGTATGTGTGTAATGCTGAGCTGGAGGACTTCTTGCAAGATAAGTGTCCTCAGTACTATCAATTGACTGATTCCTTTGTGCGGAGGTTTAAATAAAACTGTACGCATAATTCTCCTAGTGTCCTATTTGATATTTATGATACATCTTACACCATGGACTTAGAGGATTTTACAAATGCTTGCAAACTCCTGCAGTGGGGTAATATTAATGATCCTCACAAATCTGAATTTAGAGATTTTCTTGCTAGTATTACTGTGGGAGAATCTAGGGACATAGCACAAGCTACCATAGGGAGCATCCATTTTCCCGCTATACATTATTTTGCTATCTTCATTGGTAGATGTATTAACGGTAAGGATGAAGCATGTCACATGTGTGTCCCTGATCTGTGTGTCCTCAAGAGTGCTGTGTTAGGTTATAAAGGTTTTAACTTGGGGGCAATTGTTGCACGAAGGTTGCAGAATAATAGTAGAAAGGGAAATTTCTTTGGAGGAATTTATGCAACCCGTGTGGCTAATTATCTCAATATATCCCCACGAGAGGGGGATATGATTTTACCCCCTATTTATTTGGATAAAGAAGCTATGTTTAATCATCATTTTCTTGAGAGGAACGAACAATTCCTCCATTATCGACTAATCTATGACAGACGCAACATTGTCCCTGTTACTCTTCCTGCTCCCTACCTTTTTGATTATCAGGCAAAAGGAAGATATGTTGTCACCAGGGAGGAAGCAGCTGAATACGAGAGGGGAGTGGAGGCAGCTCGCCAACATGCTACAGCTTAGGAGGCGGTTGCCGCTGCATCTCAGTACAACCCAGGTTTCACTTATGGATATCAGCCAGGTGATCCTTGGTATTAGACCAACTTAGGCAAAAGCCTAAGCTTGGGGGAGTACGTATTTCTCACCGACTTTACATTCATGTTCACACACTAGTCGTCAGTGCTCATACTCTTTCGTTGTATTTTCCATGCTAGTTTAAATTCCTTGTTCTAGTTTTCTTCTTGTGTGCCTGATAAACCTTGAGAAAAACCAAAAAAATTAGTTAGTTTAGTTTTCATACTTGTAGTAGAAATTAAAATGAAAACCCAAAAAGATTTCTAGTTCTTCTTCTTACTTGTTGGGAGCTTTCCCGTGTAAATAGTTTTATTTTCCTTTCTTTCCTTTGGGGGTCGAGAAGACCATATTGAAAATGCTTAGTGGCTCTCATATGCATGTTTGTTTATTTAATTTAGAGCCCATATTGTTTGTCTTCTCTTTTGAGTTGAATGCTTGCAGATTCCAGCTTAGTCCAATGCACGTGCACTCTTATTATTATACACATCGTTCGGTCGTGCAAGTGAAAGGCAATAATGACGATATATGATGGACTTATTGGGATGAGAAAAGCTGGTATGAACTCGGCCTCTCTTGTTTTTGTAAATATGATGAGTTCATTGTTTCTGAGTCAGCTTATTATGGAGTAAACATATTTGCAATGACATTTAGAGATTATAGTTGCTTGTGCCATGCTTGATTAGCTTTGAGTTATAATGGTTTACCTTGCGTGCCAACATGCTATTAGAATGATTATGATGTGGTATGATGGGATGGTATCCTCCTTTGAATGAATTGAGTGACTAGACTTGGTTCATGTTCACGCATGTAGTTGAAACAAATCAACATAGCCTTCACGATATTTATGTTCATGGTGGATTATGTCTTACTCATGTTTGTATTCGGTGTAAATTAGTTTTAATGCATGTTTATGACTGTTGTCACTCTCTTAGTTGGTCGCTTCCCAGTCTTTTGCTAGCCTTCACCTGTACTAAGCAGGAATACTGCTTGTGCATCCAAAATCCTTAAACCCCAAAGTTGTTCCATATGAGTCCACTATACCTTACTTTATGCAGTACTTACCTGTTGTTCCAAGTAAATTTGTATGTGCCAAACTCTGAACCTTCAAATGAAATTCTGTTTTGTATGCTCGAGCAGCTCATGTTACAACTAGGGCTGCCTATATCTTCCATGCTAGGTGGGTTATTCTCAGAGGAGTGAACTCCGCTCCTCATTCATGAGAAAGGGCCGATAACCGGGATGCCCAGTCCCATGATCCAAAAAGATCAAAGCAAATCAAAATAATTAAATGAAACTCCCCAGGGCTGTTGTAAGTTGGAGGCACTCGTTGTTTCGAGCAAGCCATGGATTGATGCTTGTTGGTGGTTGGGGGAGTATAAACCTTTACCATTCTGTTTGGGAACTGCCTATAATGCATGTATTATGGAAGATACAGCCATATCTCATAGTTGTTGCGTTGACAGCGAAAGTATGCCGCTCAAAATGTTATTCAATCTCTATTTTAAAATCGAGCTCTGGCACCTCTACAAATCCCTGCTTCCCTCTGCGAAGGGCCTATCTATTTACTTTTATGTTGAGTCATCATCCTTCTTATTAAAAGCACCCGCTGGAGAGCACACTGTCATTTGCATTCATTTCTATTGGTTTATATTGGGTATGACTTGACTGGATCTATTTTACCATGAATTACAATGTTTAGTCAGTCCTTGATCTTTAAAGGTGCTCTGCATTTATGTTTTGCGGTCTCAGAAAGGGCTAGCGAGATACCATTTTGTTATATCATGTTATGATTGTTTTGAGAAAGTGTTGTCATCCGAGTTTTATTATTATGGCTCGCTAGATGATGATGCTATTGATATGAGTAATTGTGAGACCCAAGTGTTATTGTGAGTATGGTTAGTTCATAATATTTGCTGAAACGTGAATGCTGGTTTTTCATGTTTACAACAACAAGAGTAAACAGAGTTTGTAAAAGTTTTTCTTTATCACTTTCAGTTTATCAACTGAATTGCTTGAGGACAAGCAAAGGTTTAAGCTTGGGGGAGTTGATACGTCTCCAACGTATCTACTTTCCCAAACACTTTTGCCCTTGTTTTGGACTCTAACTTGCATGATTTGAATGAAACTAACCCGGACTGACGTTGTTTTCAGCAGAACTGCCATGATGTTGTTTTATGTCTAGAAAAGAAAAGTTCTCGGAATGTCCTAAAAATCCACGGAGACACTTTTTGGAATTAATAAGAATTTCTGGGTGAAAGAAATACACCAGGGGGCCCAGGGCCTGTCCACGAGACAGCCCCCCCCATGTAGGGCGCGCCCCCTATCTCGTGGGCCCCCTGGACCTCCACCGACCTCAACTCCAACTCCATATCTTCCGTCTCGCGGAGAAAAAAATCAGAGAGGAAGTTTCATCGCGTTTTACGACACGAAGCCGCCGCCAAGCCCTAATCTCTCTCGGGAGGGCTGATCTGGAGTCCGTTCGGGGCTCCGGAGAGGGGGATTCGTCACCATCGTCATCATCAACCATCCTCCATCACCAATTTCATGATGCTCACCGCCGTGAGTGAGTAATTCCATCATAGGCTTGCTGGACGATGATGGGTTGGATGAGATTTACCATGTAATCAAGTTAGTTTTGTTAGGGTTTGATCCCTAGTATCCATTATGTTCTGAGATTGATGTTGCTATGACTTTGCTATGCTTAATGCTTGTCACTAGGGCCCGAGTGCCATGGTTCCAGATCTGAACCTATTATGTTTTCATGAATATATGTGTGTTCTTGATCCTATCTTGCAAGTCTATAGTCACCTATTATGTGTTATGATCCGACAACCCCGAAGTGACAATAATCGGGATACTTCTCGGTGATGACCGTAGTTTGAGGAGTTCATGTATTCACTATGTGTTAATGCTTTGGTCCGGTTATCTATTAAAAGGAGGCCTTAATATCCCTTAGTTTCCACTAGGACCCCGCTGCCACGGGAGGGTAGGACAAAAGATGTCATGCAAGTTCTTTTCCATAAGCACATATGACTATTTACGGAATACATGCGTACATTACATTGATGAACTGGAGCTAGTTCTGTGTCACCCTAGGTTATAGCTATTACATGAGGAATCGCATCTGGCATAATTATCCATCACTGATCCATTGCCTACGAGCTTTTCACATATTGTTCTTCGCTTATTTACTTTTCCGTTGCTACTGTTACAACTACTACAAAAACCCAAAAACATTTATCTGTACTTTTGTTACTATTACCATTATTATCATATTACTTTGCTACCAAATACTTTGCTGCAGATACTAAGTTATCCAGGTGTGGTTGAATTGACAACTCAACTGCTAATACTCAAGAATATTCTTTGGCTCCCCTTGTGTCGAATCAATAAATTTGGGTTGTACTTCACCCTCGAAAGCTGTTGCGATCCCCTACACTTGTGGGTTATCAGTAGGATATGACCAACACCCATTCTTCTTATGGCTTGGGGAGTAATTTCAGCACCTACATCACAAGTACCACTTTGCTCCACTTGGGAGCCGTTATTCTCGTCAAACTCCACGTTACACGTCTCCTCAATGAGTCCCGTGGACTTGTTGAGGACACGGTAAGCATGAGAGTTTGTAGCATAACCAACAAATATGCCCTCATGAGCTCTAGCCTCAAATTTAGACAAACGAACACCTTTCTTGAGAATGAAACACTTACAACCGAACACCCGGAAATACTTGAGGTTGGGCTTGTTACCGGTGAGTATTTCATATGGAGTCTTGTTCAAGCCTTTGTGGAGATAGAACCAATTGGATGCATGACACGCGGTGTCGATGGCTTTGACCCAAAAGTTATAAGGAGACTTGAACTCCGCCATCATGGTCCTTGCCGCATCCGTCAACGTCCGGTTCTTCCTTTCCGCTACACCATTTTGTTAAGGGGTGTATGGTACAGAATATTAATGCTTGATCCCCTCATCACTAAGAAACTCATCCAAGGTGTAGTTCTTGAACTCGGTGCTGTTGTCACTTCTTATTGTCAAGATCTTTGCATCGTGTTGATGTTGAGCTTTGATACGTCCATTTTGCATCATGCTTTTATATCGATATTTATTGCATTATGGGGTTACACGTTATGTCACAATACTTATGGCTATTCTCTCTTATTTTACAAGGTTTATCATGAAGAGGGAGAATGCCGGCAGCTGGGATTCTAGCTGGAAAAGGAGCACATGTTGGAAACCTATTCTGCACAGCTCTAAAAGTCCTGAAACTCCATGAAAGTCATTTTTGGAATTAATAAAAATTATTGAGCAAAGAAAGTACCAGAGGGGGCCCACACCCTGGCCACGAGGGTGGGGGGCGCGCCCACCCCTACTGGGCGAGCCCCCTGTCTCGTGGGCCCCGTGGTGGCCCTCCGATGCCCATCTTCTGCTATATGAAGGCTTTTACCCTCGAAAAAAATCGTAAGCAAGCTTACGGGACGAAACTCCACCGCCACGAGGCGGAACCTTGGCGGAACCAATCTAGGGCTCCGGCAGAGTTCTTCTGCCGGGGAAACTTCCCTCTGGGAGGGGGAAATCATCACCATCATCATCACCAATGATCCTCTCATTGGGAGGGGGTCAATCTCCATCAACATCTTCACCAACACCATCTCCTCTCAAACCCTAGTTCATCCCTTGTATCCAATCTTGTATCCAAAACCACAAATTGGTACCTGTGGGTTGCTAGTAGTGTTGATTACTCCTTGTAGTTGATGCTAATTGGTTTACTTGGTGGAAGATCATATGTTCAGATCCTTAATGCATATTAATACTCCTCTGATTATGAACATGAATATGCTTTGTGAGTAGTTACGTTTGTTCCTGAGGACACGGGTGAAGTCTTGCTATTAGTAGTCATGTGAATTTGGTATTCGTTCGATATTTTGATGAGATGTATGTTGTCTCTCCTCTAGTGGTGTTATGTGAACGTCGACTACATGACACTTCACCATTATTTGGGCCTAGAGGAAGGCATTGGGAAGTAATAAGTAGATGATGGGTTGCTAGAGTGACAGAAGCTTAAACCCTAGTTTATAAGTTGCTTCGTAAGGGGCTGATTTGGATCCACTAGTTTCATGCTATGGTTAGGTTTACCTTAATACTTCTTTTGTAGTTGCGGATCCTTGCAATAGGGGTTAATCATAAGTGGGATGCTTGTCCAAGAAAGGGCAGTACCCAAGCACCGGTCCACCCACATATCGAATTATCAAAGTAACGAACACGATGTTGGAAATATGCCCTAGAGGCAATAATAAATTAGTTATTATTATTATATTTCCTTGTTCATGATAATCGTTTATTATCCATGCTATAATTGTATTGATAGGAAACTCAGATACATGTGTGGGTACATAGACAACACCATGTCCCTAGTAAGCCTCTAGTTGACTAGCTCGTTGATCAATAGATGGTTACGGTTTCCTGACCGTGGACATTGGATGTCGTTGATAACGGGATCACATCATTAGGAGAATGATGTGATGGACAAGGCCCAATCCTAAGCCTAGCACAAAGATCGTGTAGTTCGTATGCTAGAGCTTTTCTAATGTCAAGTATCATTTCCTTAGACCGTGAGATTGTGCAACTCCCGGATACCGTAGGAATGCTTTGGGTGTACCAAACGTCACAACGTAACTGGGTGGCTATAAAGGTGCACTACGGGTATCTCCGAAAGTGTCTGTTGGGTTGGTACGAATTGAGACTGGGATTTGTCACTCCGTGTAACGGAGAGGTATCTCTGGGCCCACTCGGTAGGATATCATCATAATGTGCACAATGTGACCAAGGGGTTGATCACGGGATGATGTGTTACGGAACGAGTAAAGAGACTTGCCGGTAACGAGATTGAACAAGGTATCGATATACCGACGATCGAATCTCGGGCAAGTACAATACCGCTAGACAAAGGGAATTGTATATGGGATTGATTAAGTCCTTGACATCGTGGTTCATCCGATGAGATCATCGTGGAACATGTGGGAGCCAACATGGGTATCCAGATCCCGCTGTTGGTTATTGACCGGAGAACGTCTCGGTCATGTCTGCATGGTTCCCGAACCCGTAGGGTCTACACACTTAAGGTTCGGTGACACTAGGGTTGTAGAGATAATAGTATGCGGTAACCCAAATGTTGTTCGGAGTCCCGGATGAGATCCCCGACGTCACGAGGAGTTTCGGAGTGGTCCAGAGGTAAAGATTTATATATAGGAAGTCCAGTTTCGGCCACCGGGAAAGTTTCGGGGGTCATCGGTATTGTACCGGGACCACCGGAAGGATCCCGGGGGTCCACCGGGTGGGGCCACCTATCCCGGAGGGCCCCATAGGCTGAGGGGGAGTGGTAACGAGCCCCTGGTGGGCTGGTGCGCCCCCTTGGGCCTCCCATGCGCCTAGGGTTAGAAACCCTAAAGGGTGGGGGCGCCTCCACCTGTCTTGGAGGCCAAGCCACCCCTAGGGCCGCTGCCCCCCTCCCTAGATGGGATCTACAAGGGGCCGACGCCCCCGCTAGGCCCCTATATATAGTGGAGGGGAGGGAGGGCAGCCGCACCTGAGTCCCTGACGCCTCCCTCTCTCCCGTGACACCTCTTCCTCCCCGCTTGCGCTTGGCGAAGCCCTGCCGGGATCTTGCTACTTCCACCACCACGCCGTCGTGCTGCTGGATCTCCATCAACCTGTCTCTCCCAACCGTATGTGTGTTGAACACGGAGGTGTCATCCGTTCGGTGCTAGGATCATCGGTGATTTGGATCACGACGAGTACGACTTCATGAACCCCGTTCACTTGAACGCTTCCGCTTAGCGATCTACAAGGGTGTATGTAGATGCACTCCCCTCTCTCTCGTTGCTAGTCTCTCCATAGATAGATCTTGGTGACTCGTAGGAAACTTTTGAATTTCTGCTACGTTCTCCAACAGTGGCATCATGAGCTAGGTCTATTGCGTAGATTCTATGCACGAGTAGAACACAAAGTAGTTGTGGGCGTTGATTTTGTTCAATATGCTTACCGTTACTAGTCCAATCTTGATTCGGCGGCATTGTGGGATGAAGCGGCCCGGACCGACCTTACACGTACACTTACGTGAGACAGGTTCCACCGACTGACATGCACTTGTTGCATAAGGTGGCTAGCGGGTGCCAGTCTCTCCCACTTTAGTCGGATCGGATTCGATGAAAAGGGTCCTTATGAAGGGTAAATAGCAATTGGCATATCACATTGTGGCTTTTGCGTAGGTAAGAAACGTTCTTGCTAGAAACCCATAGCAGCCACGTAAAACATGCAAACAACAATTAGAGGACGTCTAACTTGTTTTTGCAGGGTATGCTATGTGATGTGATATGGCCAAAAAGGAATGTGATGAATGATATGTGATGTATGAGATTGATCATGTTCTTGTAATAGGAATCATGACTTGCATATCGATGAATATGACAACCGGCAGGAGCCATAGGAGTTGTCTTAATGTATTGTATGACCTGCGTGTCATTGAACAACGCCATGTAATTACTTTACTTTATTGCTAAACCGTTAGCCATAGTAGTAGAAGTAAGAGTTGGCGAGACAACTTCATGAAGACACGATGATGGAGATCATGGTGTCATGCCGGTGACGATGATGATCATGGAGCCCCGAAGATGGAGATCAAAAGGAGCAATATGATATTGGCCATATCATGTCACTATTTGATTGCATGTGATGTTTATCATGTTTATACATGTTATTTGCTTAGAACGACGGTAGTAAATAAGATGATCCCTCATTAAAATTTCAAGAAAGTGTTCCCCCCTAACTGGGCACCGTTGCGGAAGTTCGTCGTTTCGAAGCACCACGTGATGATCGAGTGTGATAGATTCTAACGTTCACATACAACGGGTGTAAGCCAGATTTACACACGCGAAACACTTAGGTTGACTTGACGAGCCTAGCATATACAGACATGGCCTCGGAACACAAGAGACCGAAAGGTCGAGCATTAGTCGTATAGTAGATACGATCAACATGAAGATGTTCACCGATGATGACTAGTCCGTCTCACGTGATGATCGGACACGACCTAGTTGACTCGGATCATGTAATCACTTAGATGACTAGAGGGATGTCTATCTGAGTGGGAGTTCATAAGATGAACTTAATTATCCTGGACATAGTCAAAAAGGTTTTCACAAATTATGTCATTGCATACGCTTTAGTTCTACTGTTTAGATATGTTCCTAGAGAAAATTTAGTTGAAAGTTGATAGTAGCAATTATGCGGACTGGGTCCGTAAACTGAGGATTGTCCTCATTGCTGCGTAGAAGGCTTATGTCCTTAATGCACCGCTCGGTGTGCTGAACCTCGAACGTCGTCTGTGGGTGTTGCGAACATCTGACATACACGTTTTGATAACTACATGATAGTTCAGTAATGTTAAACGGTTTAGAATTGAGGCACCGAAGACGATTTCGAAATGTCGCGAAACATATGAGATGTTTCGAGGGCTGAAATTGGGATTTTAGGCTCGTGCCCACATCAAGAGGTATAAGACCTCTGACGAGTTTCTTAGCCTGCAAACTAAGGGAGAAAAGCTCAATCGTTGAGCTTGTGCTCAGATTGTCTGAGTACAACAATCACTTGAATCGAGTGGGAGTTAATCTTCTGGATGAGATAGTGATGTTTCTCCAAAGTCATTGCCACCAAGCTGCTAGAGCTTCGTGATGAACTATAACATATCAGGGATAGATATGATGATCCTTGAAATATTCGCGATGCTTGACGCCGCGAAAGTAGAAATCAAGAAGGAGCATCAATTGTTGATGGTTAGTGAAACCACTAGTTTCAAGAAGGGCAAGCAAGGATACTTCATGAAATGACAAATCAGTTGCTGCTCTAGTGAAGAAACCCAAGGTTGAACCCAAACCCGATACTAAGTGCTTCTGTAATAAGGGGAACAACCACTGGAACAGAATTACACTAGATACTTGGTAGATAAGAAGGCAGGCAAGGTCGACGGAAGTATATTGGATATACATTATGTTAATGTGTACTTTACTAGTACTCCTAGTAGCACCAGGGTATTAGATACCGGTTCGGTTGCTAAGTGTTAGTAACTCGAAATAAAAGCTACGGAATAAAAGGAGACTAGCTAAAGGTGAGCTGACGATATGTGTTGGAATTGTTTCCAAGGTTGATATGATCAAGCATCGCACGCTCCCTCTACCATCGAGATTGGTGTTAAACCTAAATAATTGTTATTTGGTGTTTGCATTGAGCATAGACATGATTGGATTATATCTATCGCAATACGGTTATTCATTTAAGGAGAATAATGGTTACTCTGTTTATTTGAATAATGCCTTCAATGGTCTTGCACCTAAAATGAATGGTTTATTGAATCTCGATCGTAGTGATACACATTTTCATGCCAAAAGATATAAGATAGAAATGATAGTACCACTTACTTGTGGCACTGCCATGTAATTCATATTGGTATAAAACGCATGAAGAAGCTCCATGTTGATGGATCTTTGGACTCACTCATTTTTGAAAAGTTTGAGACATGTGAACCATGTCTATTGGTGTATATGCATGAAGAAACTCCATGCAAATGGACCATTTGGACTCACTTGATTTTGAATCACTTGAGACATGCAAATCATACCACATGGGCAAGATGACCGAAAGCCTCGTTTTCAGTAAAATGGAACAAGAAAGCAACTTGTTGGAAGTAATACATTTTGATGTGTGCAGTCCAATGAGTGCTGAGGCATGCAGTGAGTATCGTTATGTTCGTATTTCATAGATGATTTGAGTAGACGTTGAGTATATTTACTTGATGAAACACAAGTCTGAATTATTGAATGGTTCAAGTAATTTCAGAGTGAAGTTGAAGATCATCGTGACAAGAGGATAAAATGTCTACGATATGATCATAGAGATGAGTATCTGAGTTACGAGCTTTGGCACGTAATTAAGACATTGTGGAAATTGTTTCACAATTAATACCGCCTGGAACACCATAGTGTGATGGTGTGTCCGAACATCATAGTTGCACCCTATTGGATATGGTGCGTACCACGATGTCTCTTATCGAATTACCACTATCGTTCATGGGTTAGGCATTAGAGACAACCGCACTCACTTTAATAGGGCACCACGTAATTCCGTTGAGACGACACCGTTTGAACTATGGTTTGGAGAAACCTAAGTTGTCGTTTCTTAAAAGTTTGGGGCTGCGACGCTTATGTGAAAAGTTTCAAGTTGATAAGCTCGAACCCAAAGCGGATAAAACGCATCTTCATAGGACACCCAAAACAGTTGGGTATTCCTCCTAATTCAGATCCGAAAGCAATAGGGATTGTTTCTTGAATCGGGTCTTTTCTCGAGGAAAAGTTTCTCTCGAAATAATTGAGTGGTAGGATGGTGGAGACTTGATGAGGTTGTTGAACCATCACTTCAACTAGTGTGTAGCAGGGCACAGGAAGTTGTTCCTGTGGCACCTACACCAATTGAAGTAGAAGCTTATGATAGTGATCATGAAACTTCGGATCAAGTCACTACCAAACCTCGTAGGTCGACGAGGATGCGTACTGCTTCAGAGTAGTACATAATCATGTCTTGGAGGTCATGTTGCTAGACAACAATGAACCTACGAACTATGGAGAAGCGATGGTGGGCCCGGATTCCAACGAATGGCTCGAGGCCATAAAATCTGAGAGAGGATCCATGACTTTGGAAGAAATACTTGATGGTTGTAAGGCCGTTGGGTAAAGATGGATTTTAAAAGGAAGACAGACAATGATGGTAAGTATCACCATTAAGAAAGCTCGACTTGTCGTTAAAGATGTTTTCCGACAAGTTCAAGGAGTTGACTACGGTGAGGCTTTCTCACTCGTAGCGATGCTAAGAGTCTGTTGGAATTGGATTAGCAGTTACTACATTATTTATGAAATCTTGCATATTGGATGTCAAAAAAACATTGTTTCCTTGACAGTTTTCTTGAGGAAAGGTTGTATGTAATACAACCAGAAGATTTTGACAATCCTGAAAGACGCTAACAAGTATGCAAAGCTCCAGCAGTCCTTCTAAAGACTGGAGTAAGCATCTCAGAGTTGGAATGTACGCTTTGATGAGATGATCAAAGATTTTGGGTTTATACAAAGTTTATGAGAAACTTGTATTTCCAAAGAAGTGAGTGGGAGCACTATAGAATTTCTGATGAGTATATGTTGTTGACATATTGTTGATCAGAAGTGATGTAGAATTTCTGGAAAGCATATAGGGTTATTTGAAAGGTGTTTTTCAATAGAAAACCTGGAATAAGCTGCTTGAACATTGAGCATCAAGATCTATGAGGATAGATCAAAAAACGCTAAATGGTACTTTCAAATGAGCACATACCTTGACATGATCTTGAAGGTGTTCAAGATGGATCAGTCAAAGAAGGAGTTCTTGCCTGAGTTGTAAGGTATGAAGTTAAGAGTTAAAGCTCGACCACTACAGAAGAGAGAGAAAGGACGAAGGTCGTCCACTATGCTTCAGACGAAGGCTCTATAGTATGCTATGCTGTGTACCGCACCAGAAGTGTGCCTTGCCATGAGTCAGTCAAGGGGTACAAGAATGATCCAGGAACAGATCATTGGACAGCGGTCAAAAATTGTCCTTGGAGTAAATAAGGACATGTTTCTCGATTATGGAGGTGATAAATAGTTCGGCGTAAAGGGTTACATCGATGCAAGCTTTAACACCTATCCGAATAACTCTGAGTAGCAAACCGGATACGTATAGTGGAGCAACCATTTGTAATAGCTGCAAGTGGAGCATGGAAGCAGCATTTACAATATGACATAGAGAATTGCGAAGTACATACGGATTGGAATGTTGCAAACCCGATGACTAAAACCTCTCTCACAAGCAAAACATGATCAAACCCCAGAACTCATTGAGTCTTAATCACATGGTGATGTGAACTAGTTTAGCGACACTAGTAAACTCTTTGGATGTTGGTCACATGGCGATGTGACCTATCAATGTTAATCACATGGCGATGTGAACTAGATTATTGACTCTAGTGCAAGTGGGAGACTATTGGAAATATGCCCTAGAGGCAATAATAAATTAGTTATTATTATTATATTTCCTTGTTCATGATAATCATTTATTATCCATGCTATAATTGTATTGATAGGAAACTCAGATACATGTGTGGGTACATAGACAACACCATGTCCCTAGTAAGCCTCTAGTTGACTAGCTCGTTGATCAATAGATGGTTACGGTTTCCTGACCATGGACATTGGATGTCGTTGATAACGGGTTCACATCATTAGGAGAATGATGTGATGGACAAGGACCAATCCTAAGCCTAGCACAAAGATCGTGTAGTTCGTATGCTAGAACTTTTCTAATGTCAAGTATCATTTCCTTAGACCATGAGATTGTGCAACTCCCGGATACTGTAGGAATGCTTTGGGTGTACCAAACGTCACAATGTAACTAGGTGGCTATAAAGGTGCACTACGGGTATCTTCGAAAGTGTCTGTTGGGTTGGCACGAATCGAGACTGGGATTTGTCACTCCATGTAATGGAGAGGTATCTCTGGGCCCACTCGGTAGGACATCATCATAATGTGCACAATATGACCAAGGGGTTGATCACGGGATGATGTGTTACGGAACGAGTAAAGAGACTTGCTGGTAACGAGATTGAACAAGGTATCGGTATACCGACGATCGAATCTCGGGCAAGTACAGTACCGCTAGACAAAGGGAATTGTATACGGGATTGATTGAGTCCTTGACATCGTGGTTCATCCGATGAGATCATCGTGGAACATGTGGGATCCAACACAGGTATCCAGATCCCGCTGTTGGTTATTGCCCGGAGAACGTCTCGGTCATGTCTGCATGGTTCCCGAACCCGTAGGGTCTACACACTTAAGGTTCTGTGACACTAGGGTTGTAGAGATAATAGTATGCGGTAACACGAATGTTGTTCGGAGTCCCGAATGAGATCCCAGACGTCACGAGGAGTTCCGGAGTGGTCCGGAGGTAAATATTTATATATATGAAGTCCAGTTTCGGCCACCGGGAAAGTTTCGGGGGTCATCGATATTGTACCGGGACCACCGGAAGGGTCCCGGGGGTCCACCGGGTGGGGCCACCTATCCCGGAGGGCCCCATAGGCTGAGGGGGCATGGGAACCAGCCCCTGGTGGGCTGGTGCGCCCCCCCTTGGGCCTCCCATGTGCCTAGGGTTAGAAACCCTAAGGGGTGGGGGCGCCTCCACCTGTCTTGGAGGCCAAGCCACCCCTAGGGCCGCCGCCCCCCTCCCTAGATGGGATCTACAAGGGGCCGGCGCCCCCCTAGGCTCCTATATATAGTGGAGGGGAGGGAGGGCAGCCGCACCTGAGTCCCTGGCGCCTCCCTCTCTCCCGTGACACCTCTTCCTCCCCGCTTGCGCTTGGCGAAGCCCTGCTGGGATCCCGCTACTTCCACCACCACGCCGTCGTGCTGCTGGATCTCCATCAACCTCTCCTCCCCTTGCTGGATCAAGAAGGAGGATATGTCTCTCCCAACCGTATGTGTGTTGAATGCGGAGGTGCCGTCCGTTTGGCGCTAGGATCATCGGTGATTTGGATCACGACGAGTACGACTCCATCAACCCCGTTCACTTGAACGCTTCCGCTTAGTGATCTACAAGGGTATGTAGATGCCTCCCCTCTCTCTGTTGCTAGTCTCTCCATAGATAGATCTTGGTGACTCGTAGGAAAATTTTGAATTTCTGCTACGTTCTCCAACACACGAATCATATGAGCGTGATGAAACTAGCTTGACGATAATTCCCATGTGTCCTCGGGAGCGCTTTTCTCATTATAAGAAATTGTCCAGGCTTGTCCTTTGCTACAAAAAGGATTGGGCCACCTTTCTGCACCTTATTTACTTTCATTGCTTGTTACCCGTTACGAATTATCTTATCCCAAAACTATCTGTTACCTACAATTTTAGTGCTTGCAGAGAATACCTTACTGAAAACCGCTCGTCATTTCCTTGTGCTCCTCGTTGGGTTCGACACTCTTACTTATCGAAAGGACTACGATAGATCCCCTATACTTGTGGGTCATCAAGACTCTTTTTTGGCGCCGTTGCCAGGGAGTAAAGCACCTTTGGTGAGTGGAACTTGGTAAGGAAACATTTATATAGTGTGCTGAAATTTTTTGTCACTTGTTACTATGGAAACTAATCCTTGAGGGGCTTGTTCGGGGCATCTTCGCCCCAACCAGTAGAGCAAAGAGTTGCTCCTCAACCTACTGAACCTACTGAAAATGTTTAATTTGAAATTCCTTCGGGTATGATAGAGAAACTGCTAGCTAATCCTTTTGCAGGAGATGGAACATTGCATCCCGATTTACATCTTATCTATGTGGATGAAGTTTGTGGATTATTTAAGCTTGCAGATATTCCCGACGATGTTGTTAAAAGGAAGGTCTTTCCTCTATCTTTGAAGGGAGACACATTGACATGGTATAGGCTATGTGATGATATGGGATCTTGGAATTATAAACGATTGAAGTTGGAATTTCACCAGAAGTTCTATCCTATGCATCTTGTTCATCGTGATCGTAATTACATATATAATTTCTGGCCTCGCGAAGGAGAAAGCATCGCTCAAGCTTGGGGGAGGCTTAAGTCAATGTTATATTCATGCCCCAATCATGATCTCTCAAGAGATATGATTATTCAAAAAATTTATGCTCGGCTTTCTCTCAATGACCGCACCATGCTCGATACTTCCCGTGCTGGTTCTTATATGTTGAAGACTATTGAATTCAAGTGGGATTTATTGGAAAGAATTAAACGCAACTCTGAAGATTGGTGTTTCGATGATGGTAAGGAGTCAGGTATGACACCTAAGTTTGATTGTGTTAAATCTTTTATGGATACCGATGCTTTTCGTGGATTTAGCGCTAAATATGGACTTGACTCTGAGATAGTAGCTTCTTTCTGTGAATCTTTTGCTACTCACGTTGATCTCCCTAAGGAGAAGTGGTTTAAATATAATCCTCCCATTGAAGTAAAAGTAGTTGCACCTGTTACAGTTGAAGAAAAGACTATCACTTATAATGATCCTATTGTTCCTACTACTTATGTTGAGAAACCACCTTTTCCTGTTAGAATAAAGGATCATGCTAAAACTTCAACTGTGGTTCGTAAGACTAATACTAGAGCATATACACCTCCTGAGCAAATTAAAGTTGAACCTAGTATTGCTATGGTTAAAGATATCTTGGATGATAATATAAATTGGCATGTTATTTACTTATGTGATGAAGCTGCTAATATTGCTAGACTCGATGCTAAGATACATAGACCTGTTATAGGCATGCCTGTTATTTCTGTTAAAATAGGAGATCATTGTTATCATGGATTATGTGATATCACTACAAAAAAAGACATATCCGTGACATTTTGGGCCGAATGAATTTTTTTCCTGTCATACATATGACACTTCTATGACGATAATTGTGACAAAACCCGGTATCATCATAAATGTGGTGGCCTCCTACTTCTATGACAAAAAATCATGACAGAAAATGGGCTTTTCGTCCTGGGCGGGCCGGAGACGCAGCTGCATGACATTCTTTGGGCCGTCCATGACGGAAAAAACCGTGGTAGAAGCGAGGGCGAGGAAAATTTCGGGGAGTTGCCGGTTACGGTGGGAGGTCGGGGGCCGAGCGATGCGCATTTCTCTCATACACGTACGCGCGTGTGTGCGAGGCGTTGGCTCTAACTGAACCCGAGCGAGGTGTTGGGCTCTAACTGAACCCGAGCGATTGCACTGCAGGCTACGCGTTACTGAACCCGAGCGATCGATCGATGGCTGTTAACTGAACTCGATGGAGCGATTCCTTCGCTACTGCTGGTAACTGAAGCCGATCGATTGGATGAACAGTGAGCGTTGCGGGGGGGGGGGGGGGGGGTTGGATGAACAGTGAACGGTGGCGTTGCCTCTGGATGAACAGGACCCCGTGGTGTGGAGGGCTGGATGAACAATAGACGGTGGAGGGGTGGCCATGAAGGGGTGGTTGAATAGGACCCCGTGGTGTGGAGGGATGGATGAATAATAGACGGTGGAGTGTTGGATGAACAGTAGATGGTGGAGGGGTGGTTGAACAGTAGCCGGTGGAGTAGCGCGCGGTGGAGGCTGGATGAACAGGAGCCCGTGGAGGCTGGAGGAGTCGACGGTAGCCCGTGCAGGCTCGAGGAGGTCGACGGTGGAGATGAACAATATCCCGTGGAGTCCCGTTTTGCGGTACGCCACACCCCTCTCGATGAACATGGCCCCCATTTCGACCGTAGGAGGTCCGTTTCCTCCGTTTTGCGGTACGCCACACCCCTCCCGATCAATAGGACCCCTGTTTCGACCGTAGGAGGTCCGTTTCCTCCGTCTTGCGGTACGCCACACCCCTCCCGATCAACAGGACCCCGTTCCGAACGTGGCCGGTCGAACACAAGGCCGTATCCTCCGTTCTGCGGTACGCCAGGCCTCGTTTCCATCGCCTGTTCCGTCCAAGCCGGTTGGCTCCCACGCAATCCGTTGCCTCCCGATGAACACGACGCATTCCGTTGCCTCCCCATGAACACGACGCATTCCGTTGCCTCCCCATGAACACGACGACGACTCTGTTTCTCCGTTCCGACCCAGCCATGTACGTATGCGCGAGTAGGCGTTCAAGACCCTGCCCGTATGTATGTACGTGGCCGTATTTTCTTTCTTGCACCCCCGTTGCTGTACGTACGTGTACATGCTACGTGCGTGCCTCTACTACGACACGTGCGTGCCTCTACTACGACACGTGCGCCCCTCTACATCGACCAGTATGTACGTACACGTTCGCGACCAGAATGACAACGCTACGTACGCTTCGACCTGGTGGGTCCGACTGTCAGGCACTTCCTTGCCTGCGAAGATGTAGCTGGTGGGTCCCAGCAGTCAGGGGGCAAATCTTTTTTTTGCCCGGACGCACTTTCTTGCGTGCGAAGATGTAGCTAGTGGGTCCCAGCAGTCAGGGGGAAACATTTTTTTTTCACAAAATACGGTGGCCCGTCCGGTGGGTCCCCGCTGTCAGGTGGAGGAATAATTATTTTGTGCATAATAAGGAGGCACTTCCTTGCGGCCGCCGTGGACCCAGCTGTCAGCCTCTCCACGCATAGTACTCTTTCGATGGAAGTCGGTCGTTGACCACATTGACAACGCCGCGCCGAGAGCACCACGGTGGTGGACAACAGCGAGGCCTAGGAAGGGGACGACGTGGAGCCGGGGAAGACGCAGAAGTGGATGCCCATGCGAAGAGGAGTACGAGGGTGAGGCTGCCGTCGCCGCAGAATAACAGGGGGTGTGGGTGAGTAGAGGGATGGCCTGGCCAGCGGTGGGAGTAGTAGCGGGCGGTGAGGCCTCCGCGGCATCACAGCCGACCACGGGAGGCAGGAGCACGCGACACGACCGGCGTTGCTTTGTGCGGCTGGAGCACGAAGACCAGAGGTTGAAGAAGCACTACGGCCGTTGGATGGACATCGTACTGTCACTGGAGCTAGAGTCGTTCATATTGACTAAGTTGACAAAGCCCTCCGTCCCCGTAAACTTAGTAGTCCCACAAGTCAGCCTCCCACCAAGGTGAGTCCCAGCTAGCAGGGGGAGTATTCATTTTTTTGTGCGTAATAAGGAGGCATTTCCGGTGGGTCCGAGCTGACAGCGTAGGGAATGTTTTTTTCGCGAAATACAGAGACCCTTCCGGTGGGTCCCAGCTATCAGGTGGAGGAATCATTATTTTGCGCGTAATAAGGAGGCATTTTCCTGTGTGGGCCCCTACTATCAGCCTCTTCCGATGGCTGTTGTTTGTTGACCATGTTGACCTCGCCGCGCCGAGAGCGCAAACGCGGTGGACGAGGGCGGGGTCCAGGAAGAGAACCACCCGGAGCCGGCGAAGCCACCGCAGCAGATGCCCACGCCAAGGGGAGAGCGAGCGCTGACTGGTCGGCTACGGGGTGAGGCTGACGTCGCCGGAAAATAACAGGATGTGTGGGTGGTTAGAAGGATGGCCTGGCGGCAGCATAGCCAGCCACGGGAGGAGGGAGCAGGTAGTCCCGCCGGTGCTGGTTTGGGCGACTGGAGCAGGAAGATCAGAGATTGAAGAAGCACGGCGGCCGTTGGATGGACATCCAACAGTCACTGCTGTGTGTTGACTAAGTTGACAAAGCCTTGCGTACGCGTTAAAAAGAATTTAGGACAACGACATCGTCAACCTAGTAGGCCTAGAAGTCAGCCTCCAAATCTGTGGAAAATAGCATACAACCCATTAGCCATTATTTTCAATAATTTACAGCCCATTTGCTAATTCTGAAGGATATTTGAAGCCCATATTATTTTTATTAGCATTACAGACCATATATTCTGGGCACTGCTAAAAAATTCAACGAAATTTTGCATATTTCGGTGGGGTCCGAACTCTTTTAATCATGAAATTTTGAGTCACATTAAAAATAGTTTTCAAAAAATTATATCAAAATAAAATTCAAAAAACAATTCTCCACAAAAAAATGAATGAAATTTAGAATCTTAACTAGGAAGATGCCCGTTCGTTGCACGGAACATGAAGATGCATTTGTATGAGTAGTTTATCTTATGGGTGAAAAGATGATATTTTAATGTAATTGGCAGTTGGCTTTGGTTTTTATAAGAGTAGAGAGTAGAGAAATCCTGAAAAAAATGATATTTTAATGCAATTGCCGGTCGACTTTGGTTTAAAAATTTACAGCCCATTTCTTACAACTTATATCCCGTTTTCCGAGGAAGCCCATTTCTTATCCCTCCTCGTCTTGAAAGATTTGCAGCCCAGCAGGGCTGAGAAAAGCAAGTAGGCCTCGGTTTTGGTATTCTCCAAAAAAAGAACTGGGCTAGCCAATTTCAGAAAGAAAAAAATATCATTTGGGCTCGTCATGTGCTTAATAAAAGCGTAAGCGTGGGCTAGACGGGCCACAGCCCCCGCACAGCGCGCAGTTGAGCTCCGTCTGTGAAACTGAAAAACAACTGGGCGAGCTGCTGGGTCCCTGGTGTTATCCGCTCGTTGTGTAATTTTCTCGTTTATTGACTACATTGACAATGGCGTGGAACCTAGTTGTCAAACAATTAGGAGGAAGTATTGTTTTGGCTTGTAATAACAAGGCACCTGCTTGCGAAATGCAATGACCCTGGTGGGTCCCTACTGTCAGCCTCTCCACGTACAGTCATCTCCTGATTCCTCTTGGTTGTTGACCATGTTGACAACACTAGACGGCGGCGAGCACAGCGAGCTAACCAAGGCGGAGAACGACGGCAAGGCCTCGGACGGGAACGAACAGCAGCCATGGAAGATGCGGCAGTGTAGTGGCAGGTAGAAGGGAGTACGAGGGCAACAACATGCAAGTCAAGCATACAAATGGTACAAAAAGCCCAAGGATTAATTGTTCATCAAAATTTTAGACAAAACCTAGATAGAACATGAAAGTGACATCTAACCCAACCACTCTTTTTTGCAGTCACAAACAAATGGATCGGTCTGATCCATAAAATCAACATCCTGTGCAAAAAAATTTATTTCAGGATGTCTACAACTTGTTGTAAATAGAAGCCGATCACGTTTAGAAGCCCATTTGTCCACCTGAAACTTCTTTTTTTGCTGTTCAACATGTTCGTCCGTGAGAAATCTCTTGCTGTAAAAATTAAGCCTCATGGACAATAGTAACCTCACATTCAACAGGAAGAATGTGACAAAGCTTCTGTTTGCCTGGTTGGATGCATATCGTCCCATCGTTATTGTCCTCAAACGAATGTCATGAGAACTGAGAAAATCCTTGTGCTTATTACGCCAACGATTGGTTATATGTTTTTCTCCATGTGGTTCTGCCTAAGTAGACATGAAGATTGAAAACAGTTAAGGTCTGAAAAAAGAGTATGTCGAAAGAACGACAGCTGAACAGTTAATTCTTGTACAATATATACGGGCTTTCAATGTGCATGAAATCATCACCTCTATGTATAAATTCTCCAGAGATCGAAAGCATCGCATGAAGCCAATAATTATGTCCAGATCAAAACTATACATTCTGATATATATGATCTTGACAGAATCCAGCAGCATTGATAGGCTATCAATGGACAAACTCTTCATTGAGCATATAACATAATATTAGTACCCAAAGTGTACTCCAAGATGATATAAAACTTATGCGCACAAATGAAAAATGCAGCATATGATTACAAATGTGTAGATGATAATATACGGTACCTGAAAAGGTGAGGAGCCAAACACCAACTCCTTGTGATTATCAAACGGGTCACGAATTACACCCAAGGTCTCCAATTTGGGCGCAGAGACGACAATTATTTCTGAAGGTGTATAACAATTATCAAGGAGCAACCTTTCAAGTGAAGGGGCATCTTCGATGATGAGCTGCTGTCCTTCAAAACAAATTCCAATGCTTTTAAGGTGAGGCGACTTTATTTGGAGACAACTGATACCGATTTCTATTCCCAAAACAATCAGCAAGTGCTCCAGGGCAGGGCAACTGGAGTGGATGATACTGTGCAGTGAGGCTTCCGACAGATAAACCACCACAAACGAAAGTTTTTTTAGCAGTGGGAGTCAAAGCATTTGTACCAGATCGTCTGGTAGATGGCACCGAGCGAAGGTGGCAGTGTGGAGAGAGGAGGAAAACCGCAAGATGGACAACGGTGGTGTGGGCACGAATTCTTGGTATGTTCGTGGTATGAAACTTTCATGGTAATGGTAGAACTCAAATTGCTGGAGTTTTCCGAATTCAGGGGATATCAGCCAAGCGTCCACCTTGCCGGGTATGCACAACAGGTGGCTTGTCGGGATGCAGAGGCATTGAACGGGGCCCTGCTGGTGAGAAGGGAGGATGGCTCTGATGAGATCAAATTCAGGAAGGACAGATATCTGACGACAGTCGAGATTGAGGGGCGCGATGCGCCATAGAGGGCGCCATTGAGTTGAGAGGGCTTGTGTGCGGCAGTAATCCTTGGTGGGGAGAAGCGAGATGATCTCCTCAAGGATGACGCCTGAGAGATCGCTGATGCGGTCCACCGGAGATTCTACCGGTTCCTCAGATCCGGGTGGGGTGGGGGGGTCGCCGCTTCTCCCCGCGCTACAGGGTGCGGGATCTACAACCGGCGTTGCCGCTGGCGGGAGCCTCATCTTCTTGGCACTGGGGCCAGCCGACTCCATTTTCCTTGTGGGCGTCGCGCCGAGATCACGTGTTTGAGCAGAGTATCCAGAGACGAGCCTAGTGGCAGTGCGAGTGGGGAAGAAGGAGGGCTACAAATTTCTGTAGGAGTGGATGAATAGGAGCATGCGTTTTCTGTACGAGTGAGGAAGAAGGTCAGCAGGGTTTTCTGGACGAGTGAGGAAGATTGGGGAGCAGGGGGAATTGGGTGGGGAGACGGAAGCGGGAGAGCGAGTTGTTCGTGTTTCTAAGGCCCGCTGCACTAACTACTCGCTTTTTCCCAAGAACCGCTCTCTTCTTTTGCGTTGCTGCATGACTGGCCATGCATGCAGGATGCATGCCCGCCGGCCACTGCATGCGCCTGGTTTGTTACTAGGCCTATTTAATAGGGTGGTTATGGAGTAAATTAAGGAGATTTATTTTCTCTGTGTGCATCCACCAAATTAGAGGATGCGGTACTGGATGCAGACACTCACATTAAACTAACATCCAGAAGAACAAAAGTTCAGCATGTCTATGCATCTCAATGATTCACCATACTATAACCAATATACAAAACTGTGAGAAGGTGTGGAAATAAAAAAAAATCGGCCGATGCTTCTCTCAACAAAGGGCCTCCCTGCGCACGCATTAATTTCCTGGGCATACTTGTTTCTTCTCAATGTTGCGAGCACTTTGAGCATGTTGGCAACTCCACAGCTAGCTAGCTGCCTCATCTTGCAATTGATGCTGACACATTTGCAGGGAACACATGAGGCAATAGAGATGACTCAACATGGGTCCATATTGTGCAGTTCCCCTGATATCATATTCATTGTCCTGAATCTGAAAAGATAGGAAAATAGTAGCTATACTTAAATGGTGTTGCAAAACAGTAGCACATATCAATAGCTCGACATGACAAAACACGATCATCTGGACGAAGGGGATACTGACCTACCTGAGGAAGATTACATATAATTTCATAAGTCCTTGGTTGATTTCCACCTTCGGATGCACTGCTTGTTTGCTCCTCCACACATGACAGGATCGTTCCGCACTGCGTTCAACAAGTCAACATACGAATAAGCTAATTTCATCTTGCGGTGGTCATTGTACCTAGTTACGAATGTAGGAATACCTGGAGCACCATGAGGTTAGCTAACAGCAGGTAGATGCAGCCATATAAATTTTGTGCGGTGCTACCAAAATTGAGGTTTGTATCCCTTCCTGTTATGAGAATTCTTCTTGAAGTTGGTAGAATGTGACGGCTTGTTCTTTGCATCAAACTTGCCTTTCCCCTGAGATTTGTTCTTGTTGTTTTGGGGCTGGTTGGGCTGAAGTTCTTCTCGTGTACCATGTGGGCACTAGAAGCTCCCTCGGCGACCCGAGCATGTGTGTCTTTTGCTCTCGCCTTCTCCTCAAAATCAAGAGTGCTAATGAGATCCAAAACAGAAAACTCATGTCTCTTGTTTTTCAGAGAAGTAGCAAAATCGTTCCACGAAGGTGGAAGCTTGGCAATGATGGTCCCAGCAAAAAATTTGTCCGGCAACACACACTTAAAGTACTCAAGTTCCTTAGAGAGTGACTGTATCTCATGAGTCTGCTGAACAACAGAGTGCTCATCAGTCATCTTGTAGTCATAGAATTGCTCCATGACGTACAACTCGTTGCCAGCGCCTGAGGGCCCAAACGTGGCTTCGAGCGCAGCCCACATGTCTTTGCCGCTGTCAAACAACATATACGAATCCACAATGGAATCGTCAAGAACACTCAACAAGGCGGCTTTGAAGAGGGTATCCATGTTCTGAAAAGCTTCCTGCTGTGTAGGATTAAGATCGCCCTCAGGCTTACCCTTAGTGGCGTCATAGCAGTACATGATCTGAAACCAATATACTGCTCTTGTGCGCCACCTTTTATATTGCACCCCCTTAAAAGTAGGCAGCTTCAAAAGCGCAGCAAAACCACTCGGAGTAAATTGCCTGTGATCAGGTTTTTGGATTGGATTGTTGAATATATGAGCAATTTAGTATGATATTTAATCCGAATCAGCAGTAAATAGATCATGATGACAATTGCAAACATCAAAGTAATGATGCGGACTAAACTAGGAGGACAGAATCACATATTGTACAGCGGGAGTAGAACCGATGTGGTTGATGTTGTCACTCATGTCGTTGATGAAGAGGTTACCGAGGTCGAGGAAGAAGGCTATCGTTGAGGAAGTCGTCGCTGGCAGCAGTCACAGGAGTGTGCTCACCAAAAACCTGATCGCCCCTCTCCTGTAAAGGGTCACGAAAGGCGGGGTTCGGAGGACTGCTGTCCCTTCTCGCGGTGCACGCCGGAAGGAGGGCTAGAGAAGAATTGCATGGCAGTGCTAAGATTTGGAACGGTGTGAAACTATATGATACAACGGCGGCTAGGGTAGAGCATGTCAGGTCGGAGTATAATAGTAGGCCTTTGGCCCCCAAACCCCACGTCCAAGTCAATAATAGCTCAAAAAAAGTCAATAATAGCCCCACCAAGGTTTGTCTAGAAAACCCGGAGTAATTAAGGCGTCTATTAGTCCCTATAGTATAAATACAATATCATTAATAATGGCCCCACCTTTTGTCTCATAAAGTAGAGTATGTTGGAGTACAACCGGCTACACGTTTACAATCCGCTTCTCTTCTATCTCCTCTTCTCTCTCCTTCAACTAATCACAAATACTATATTTAAATCCTTATAGCCTGCTTATGTCATCTAATTATAGTACTTGCTCTAAAAGTTACTATCCACTGTGTAGTTTGAAATGCCGGGCGTGCAGTGGGCGGTGCCCTCGGTCGGCGTGCTGCTTCAATGGTGGAAGCAGTGAGAGGTCGTGTCGCCCTGACTTGCCATCAATGTGGAGCGGCGGGCTCAGCTGGCACCAGGCGGGAAGCGCGCGCGGGAGGGGGGAGGGGTTTTTGTTGGGCCAAGAAGGTGAGAAGCCAACTTGGGATCGGTCCGGACGGGGAAATATCATGTGCTCCCATACTCTGCATATGACACTAGTCTATGTTACTACTCCCTCCTTTCCGGTTTATAGAGATGTTTAGAGTAACATAGTAATATGTTACAGTACAAGTTACTCCCCACTATGACCAGCCTTGGCCTCTCCCAGTGCTCCATCATGTATAGCTGCTAAGCCTGCCACGTAGGCATAAAATATGATGTGGCACCAATAAACTAAGCACCTATGCATTGAACACTTGAGTTACTAAGCCATTTAATGCACTTAGCACCTCATCTAAAGAGCATTAATAGTATAGCCAGCTACTGGCTATAAGCCTACAACCCATCTTAGCACCTCATCTAAAGAGCATTAATAGTATAGTCAACATGTACAAAGTGCCTAGGAGAACGTGCTAGAGCTGGCTCTTCACGAAGAGCCCGCTTACCTTCTCTCTCCTCTTCTCTTTCCTCCAACTAAGCAGAAATATACTAGTTTATTCCTTATAACCCGCTGACTCAGCTCTATTATACTTGCTCTAAGCACACCTGAGCACTTACTAGCACCCCCTTGACCGTGGACCTTGACGGTGTACGTCACCTTGTGTCTCATAATTTTCCTCGTCATCATCTGAGTCCTAGAAGATCTCACCCACATCATCATTAGCATGCATCCGCCTTGATAGACAACGTGCGCAGAAGGAGTAGAGGCGACTGGGGATGCACCACCACCACGTCATGGGCACTCCGTATGTGCTCGTGTGCGTGCAGCGTGCGTGTTTTTCCATCGGTGCTAGCTCTAAGGCCGAGGGTGCGGTCGTCTTCGTCTCCGACTAGTAGTTGAGCAACGATGGCAAAGAGGTGTTGCAAGAGATGCGTATGCGCCGTTGCGTGCGAGCTTTGCCGTAGCATGACAAACCGGACGTCGCCACGGATGGCGCATGCCTCCATGCAGCCGAGTGTGTGCGCATGCATGTGTTATTCACGTGCATTCTGCGGCCGAGCGTGTGTGCATGCACGTCTTGTGTATGTGCATTGTGTGCTCCATGTTGTGCGCATGTGTGCATGAGTTGGATCGGATGGAGTTAGTGTGTTGGCTTGTGTACATATTTTAGAGTGTAGATTCACTCATTTTGTTTCGTATGTAGTCCCTTATTGAAATATCTAAAAAGACTTATATTTGGGAATGGAGGGAGTATAAAACATCTTAAACTTAGCATCGTGATGTACCGTTTCTAGTGGTTAGCAAAAAGTTCATGTTCTTTTAGTTGTTTATAGGTGGGCACGCGGCAAAAAACAGGGGAAAACGTGCAAGGTTCCTTGCAGATGCTCCACCGCAAGGTTCCTTGCTCCTCCTCGGTCGTCGGGAGTCTATGCTCTTCAACTCTTTTCTTTTACGTGAGCTTTGTTCATCCTTTTCCCAACACACGAGACATCTAGCATCAAGGTGCACGTGTCATGCAAGAAAATGGATATAATCAGATAAGACTAGCCAGAATGGAGAGTAACATACACTAGTAACATACACATATCCCTAGACTATGTTACTACCTCAATAGTGGGTAGTAACATAAGTGTGGTAACTTGCAAAACTTCATTTATTAGATTATAGACTCATATTGCATTGGGACATGTGATGTTACAGTAACTAGCTAAGTTACTAGTACTACATCTCTCCTCATTAACTCATTGCCATGTAAGCAAATTTGCTGAGTTGGACTCGATGTTACTACCGAAGTTACTCTCACTGTGGCTAGTCTAAGCAGTGCATAAGTGAGTCGTGCGGGGGGGGGGGGGGGGGAAGCGGGGGGAAACCCTTTTCAAGTCGTGCACTTCGATGGAACCTACGCAATATTTTTTCTCCTCGATGGCACGTGAATGGCACGTGAATAGTGCACGTACTCAACGACGGAGCACGCGATGGTAGCAATGACATGGTCAGCCCTTTTTTGGAGAGAGTACGTACTACTAGTAAATAACTTTGATGTGCCCTGTCAACTCGCAAAGCGACGAGAAGCTTGATTACGCCTTCTCCCTCGCCAACACGTGCGCGGTGGCTCGCAACACGAGGAGAAACTTTTGCTTACAAGCGATGGACGTGCAGCAGTTCATTTGGTGTCAGATTGCCAGAAGCACTACTGTAGAACCATCGACTTCCGGAAGAGGCGAAGAGCCAAGCGCAAGGTCACCTACTAACCTTAGGCTAGGCGTAGTGGGAGTAACATAAGTAGAGGTACCTCATTTTTTATTCTAGAAACAACCACATGCGAATATCAAGGTGCTGGTTACGTAGAACAAATTTCCTGCAGTCCGTGCTCAGCCCTCCTCTATCTCTCTTCTCAGCCAGCCAGCGGATGCACGGAGCCCATCGTCTGTTTGCTCACATGCGGCCCCACATGTCAGTGAAAACGCAAGAGGACCCACTGAACCTGCACATCTTTCACCTCGACGTGCTGGTGATGAAAAAAATAATCCAAGAGAGATCTTCGGTGGCCGCTTTTGGACTTACTCAAGAGTACTAAGATTCTATTTACAGTTTAACCCAAGATGCACATCTCGTGGCTTCAACTACCACTCTATTTTCTTTCATGACATGACCTGGATGCTGGATGTCCCACGTGTCGGCAAAAGGAGGAAGAACCCGACCAAATCGTCGGTTGTGCTCTCGGATTAGACTAGTTGTGCCAACTTAAAAATTTTATTGTGTACTCCCTCTGTTCCAAAATACTTGACTTCCATTTGTCCAAAAATGGATGTACCTATATACTAAAACATGTCTAGATACATATATATTTTGACAAATAGAAGGGATGTATTGTGCAACGGAGGGAGTAGAATGGATGCAAGTTTTTGTATTGGGAAGAAGAGTACATTAATATATTGATAGAGTGCAATTTAGTAGATGTTCTATCACTTTTAGCTAGCACAGAGGCTATAGATGAGATTAGTGCACTTGTTGATACTCCTACTTGGTATGCGTGTTGCTGCTTAGACGCAGAGAAAAACAGACCAAAGGGAGTACTAGAATAGAGGCTAGACATGAGACTAGATGCGAGGAAGCAACGTCTACTTCTTTACACTCGAAGAAGAAAGAAGCATGCAAGATCGAGCCTCCACAGATCAACAATGAATGCATCGAGAAGGCACTAATCCAACTTACAGGAGTAGTAAAATGTATTCTTGTGGTTCTTGTTTTCTTTGGTCTTGCTTTTCTAGTCAAAATTATCGTTGGAGTTCATGCAAAACGGAGGTCCGTTTGGGGTCGTGCATTGCAGTTGGCCTTACAAGTGGGACCGCAGTTAAGGAAACCGACTATCGGCAAACCCCCACCTCGCCCGCAGCACGATGGCCGCTTATCACCCGCCGCACGATAGCACGGACTCCAAGAAATATGGTGTCAGATGGAAGTCGTGCTGGTGGCGTGTGCCGTACTCCTGGACGTGAATGCTTGTTCTGGCCCATGCCACCCTACTACTCCTACTACTTATTATATAGTAGTAGTAGTAGTACTAGTATCGAGGATTCGAGCTGCTGGTTACGTAGTAGAGTACAATATGGCTACAGTAAAAACACCCGCACAACACACAAAGCATGTGAAGCTAGTACTCCCTCCACTCCTTTTTGGTTTGCGCCTAAGAAAATTCAGTTTTTCCCTCAAAGCTCTGCGCCTTAGCTTCTTTACCCCGTTCTTTCCACTGGTGCCCCTCCCATCTATTCTGCTTTGACTGCATGTGCAGCCGCAGTAACTCCCAACTCTCTCTCCCATACTAATCGCCCCTTCCCAAGGCGTGCACATGCAGATAGAGTGACACACATGTAGGCATGGAAGAGTGAGACGCATGCAGACTTGAAAGAGAGAGAGATGCATGCAGCGCGAGAATTCCGGTGTGGGGCAGGCTCAACCAATGGTATGCATGCCTAGAAAAACTAACCCCAGCCTCTCTCTGTAGCACATCAGGGATAGAACTGTCCAATTTCAAATGAAACAATCGCTCCTTGGTATCCTGGCTTCACCTTAGACGCAAACAAAAGAGGACCGGAGGGAGTACAAATAGTGTACTACTATTGTTGATTGGCCTCATCCGATAACCCGTTGCAATGCATGTACAATTATGTATTCGGCAAATATTTTTTTGCCTGGTCGCACCACTCACTCACAGAAGCGACTCGAAAGCCATTCATAAATTTAGTAAGTTTATCACAGGCATATCATTTTATTACATACAACAGGTCATCAACCCACATCGACAACGAGGATACATTATAAATACTAAAGTTTTCACCACACAAAAAATAACAAGCAATGAAATGAACTTCAACTCAACCATTCCTCGGCGTTGGAAATGCTTGCTTTGAACCACAAGTGATTCTCTGGGACGGGCCATCCATTGTCGATCTGGAGACCAACGCATGACTGATCATCCAGGCTGAAGCGACCTACTATAACAGTACCAGGGTAGGGAACCACCCAAATGTCCGAGGTATAGACACAGTTGCTTCTCATAAATGGTAGTAACGTTGTGTCAACAGCAGTTGGATCGCCTTTCACCATCATTGGATAGCTTTGTCCAAGGAAGAGCGAGTTTTCTCCAAGACTATCAATTCTGTACCAGGGAGAAGGAGTTGGCGCTAGCACACTAGTATCCATCCCGAATACCATGCAATGGGTGTTGGAATAGGTCCGGAGAGTGCGACCATGGGAGACTACGCCTGCTTCCTTAGCAGTAACATCATCAGTGGGCTGTATACACACGAGAAGAGGTGATCCATCAGAATTAGTTGCCAGGCACCAAATAGTATATGGGCGCTGCTCGTCCTCATGCTCGTGATCATCACCATCGTCATCTCCCCCTTGGTTATAAAAATCTTCAAGTATAGGTGGTGGAATGTTCACAGGACCTTGGAAACACAAGAAGAAGGTTAATTAGTAAAGGAAACTTGCTAACCCGCATTCATGTGGATGAAACAATTATAATTACGGTGGAAGACAAACGTACCGAAACAATGAATCCATGCAAAAACAGTGCTACGAGTGGTGGTAGCAAACACAAGGCCCTCGTATTCAATTGCATCACAGTACTCATCCGTGTACAGAAACTGATTTTTGAGCAATATCCATTGAGTCAAACCAGCAAGGACGGCAACAAGCTTGTCGAAGATAGCAACAACTTCATAGTTGTTGTAATTCCAAGAGTGGTTGGGAACTCGAGAAATTGCTATCTTCCGTAGAAGACAATCACCATGATTGTATTTGAACGTGCGTACAATACCGGTATGCTCAACCTCTGGGTAGTCTGCTGAGATTTTTGGAAGTGGAACCCGGTCACGAGTGTACACATTCACAAGTTCCCACTCGCAGTTGGACCCAATGTAAACAATCGAATCTCCATTTGCGCCTGCCCAAGCCTTGCCCTCAAGTGATGGCATCTTAACATCATACGTATCATTATCAAGCGGCATCAACTTGCATAGGGCGAGGCCTCCGTCGTAACAGCGCCAGTCATCAGGGTCACGACGAAGAATATAAGGGAGATCAAACCGCTCCTTGACTCTTGGGTTCCTTGTAATGATGTTATTAGTTGAGTCAAGAATGGGCTTGAACGAACCTGCCATGCTAGCCGAGGTGATGACGTCGCACCGATCAATGAGTTCCTCCACCACGTCATCTTTCAGATCGGGGCAAGAATAACGGGGTCGTTTTCGTCCTGTTCCCTCCATGGAGAAGATGATCGAACAATGGCAGAAGAAAGGGTGAAGGGCTGAAGGAAAATGGAGGAGGGAGAGGAAGAGTGTGCGACAGCAGTTCCAAATCGAGAGGGAAAGGCGAAGAGTCGGTGGGCGGTTGCCAGTTTGCCACGGTTCACGAAGGGGCTCCCCGACCTACACATCGGTTCGGAAATACTCCTACTACTCGCCGTCGTCTCACTGATATGTTGGAACGGGACCACATGTCAACGAAACATGGTGTGTAATTTCTCGTGCAAAATGCGATCTGGCCACGTTTGCCCGAGGTGCCGCATTAGTTATCAACCTTTATTTTTTTAACATGCAATCTGAATGGATAGCTCCTGTGGTCATCTCACGTGAGCGGATATAGTGATGGTTGATTCGCCCGAGCAACTTATTACTGTGGGTATATGGGAGTACCAGCGGATTCAAGGAACAGAGAAATGATGGTTTCTTCGTCCGAGCAACTTACCATGGTGAAGGTGGGGCCTGTGATTTGACTGCTCACTAGTCATTACTACTGCGGCGCAACGACCAGGGGAATCTTTCCCTGAAGTTGTGTTGTGCACTCAATATTGCTGCATGGCAGGTGGAGCCGGATGAAGGATGTCCAACATGTCGGCGAAACGAAGTTGAATTGTTTCTGGCATTGCTATCAATCCTTCAGGATTTGTTTATATGTACTCATAATTTTGATGAAATTGTACTGTGATGGTATGAAGGTTTCAACTCTGGTTCCCGCAGGAAAAAAAAGGGTTTCAACTTGGGATTCATGTGTCTTGCCTCGAGATTATCTCGTTACAACATTCCATCAAATACAAATGAAACTACCTTGGCTAATGCATCTCAATGGTTCGCAGATCAGCGCCAATATTCACATCACAACTAAAGACAAAGTTGTGAGAAGGTGTACAAATAAAGAAAAATAATAATTGATCGATGATGTTCGTAGGCATGGCTCCATTTCCTTGGCACAGTGTTCATTGCTTGGCAGCTAGTTTCACCCAGCTCTGTAGCCAAAAAAGAGGTGTATGAAGGACAGCACAATCTGATCATTTTGTGCAGCTCCACTAAAATCGGGCGGACCATCCCTGTTTGCAAAGATATCCAGTCAGTGTGATTACAATAATAGTGGAACTAGATGATGAAACATAACACACATAAATAGAAGCTGATCACCTTTACGATCTCTCTTTAGGACTAACTTCTTGTTGGAGAAGATTAGGCACGGATTTGGATGAGGAGGATAGAAAACCCAATCTCCCTTTTCGTAGTCCCACAGAAATGTAAAAATGTTGCCCGTGTGACATTTTGGCGGAACTGCACAAAACACTCTTCAGAAAAGTGATTTGTGCAGTTCACCAAAAGGTCGCAATAGCAACAAGGTGAAAATGGATAGCCCTGTTTGCAAAAGGAGGTCGAAAGGAAACAATTACTGCCCAATAACACGAGTTGAAGACACATGCACCGACAAAAAAGAAGCATGTTCCATGTAAAAAGGGAAAGATAGCACATGGTGGTTTATCAAAAATGGTTTGAGGACGAGATTGCAAGATGGAAAGTACGCTGGCCGAGATACGATTTAAGCAAACAACTAAAGAAGATCCACATGCAGCAACATGGGAAGATGGGCAGTGGAGCAAGGCCGGAGGAAGCTGTACCTGAGGGTCGTCGGGATGTTACTAGGAGGGCACCGGCGGCCGGGATCTGCCCATACTGCGGTAGCGAGCAAGTGGCGAAGGCCCTACTGCGTCGGAGCTTGGTCAAAGAGAACGGCGGGTATCGCAGATCGGGACGAGCTGCCTCAACACCGTCGAATGAAGAGACGATGCACATCCTCCCTTTCCGCCGGCGGACGGGATGCGGCCGGATCACTGACCAACGCTGAGAGAGAGAGGCCACAACGACCTTGTGTGAGATTGTGTGACGAGACTCACGAGAGACAAACCCATTTTTCCATTTCCCCCCACAGCAATCGTTTTATATTCTAGGCGTGGTACCCGACCCTCCTTCGAGTAAACAACCGCTACACGTGTCAAATTATCACGTGGGCTGCCTTTCCGTACAGAAACAAACTCCACCGTGTACCCGCGCGGGTGTGGCTGGGAACGAGACGTGAGTACGTGCGTCCTGCGTGCACTTCTTCTTTAGGTGCAGGTACGTACATGGGTGGGTGTGATAGAGATGGTTTGTGCGAAACAGAGGCAATGTGTTGATGATATCTCAATCAGAAAAACTTAACATATGCAATGTGTGTGAAACGGAGTCATGGACGCGAGATATCGACAGAATTGAAAACAGGGATGAAGTGTGTGGCTGCGCGATCGATAAAGAGTGCCATCGAATTTGTGTTTGCCCACGTCAAAGATACAGGGCGACTGGCCTACTGGAAATTTGAGAGGGCAGATGTTCAGTTCTTCTCCGTGGCATGGATACCTACCTACAACGTTCGACTATTGGTGTGTGTGTGTGTGGGGGGGGGGGTAGAGACTGGTCGACTAGTATATGTGTGGGGAAGGAGAGAGACCTAGCTATGTATCGAGGGAGATAGATCGACATCCATGGATATGTGTAGCAGAGGAATAAGGTTGGGAAAAAAACAAAGGTAGAGTGTCGGAGGGTTGGTGGTGGAGTGGCGTCTCACAAATGGTGGGAGAGGCCTGCTAGACAAACGGAGGGTATGAGTGCAATATCAATAAGAGAGGGCGGGGGATGTCTGTCTGTCTATGCACGTGCGTGTGAGAGACGGGTCGGGAGGTATTCAAGGATGATGAGGGGAGAAGATATGGTTGTGGTAAGCATGCGTAACTACATAGGAAGATCAACTGTCGTGTGTCCGAGAAAAGGAGAGACATAACTAGCAAGGTAAGTGTATCGGTGCTTGGTGAAAACAAATTATAGTCGACCTGGCTATATGTAGGGAGATCAGTTCATATACACGCCTGCATGTGTTAGAAGCAAATAAGGTCCGGAGAGGCAGACATGGGGAGAGGGTGTGGCTAGGAGGTGGTGCGAGAGGCCTACCATGTCGAGGGGGGAGGAGTGTGCGAGCATGTGATTAATGAAAAGAGGGGCGGGAGTGTGCACCTGCATGGAATCGTATTGGACATATGGGGGCATGGACGGTGAGAAGAGAAGAGGGGAAGTATATATGTGTTTGTTGTAGGCACACTTGGCTAGAGAGGTATATCGACCGATGTGTGCCAGAAAGAAGGAGCCGGGGGCCTACACACACCGCTGGTGGACGACCTAAAGAGAAATAATGAACGTGCACGATGGAGGGGACGCTAAGGGTGTGTGAGGGGGGCGGGCGTGTGCATGCACGATAAAAAGTTAGTGCTAGCTAGCTACAAATAGAAGAGGATCACGAAGGTGTAAAAGACGAACAAAGATCATAATTCATTATAAAAAGGTGGATACAGATACTTGAAGAAGATATCATAATGTAGAACATTGATTATAATTTGGGCTAATGTGTGGCTTTTGCAACTCAGGTCTAAATACTTGTCATAATGTAGGGGGCGGGGCACTATACTTTGTGTGATAAACACGGTGTACGTATGGAACATGGTTTAGATTATGAATATATATTTAGTACATCAAATGTACTATTATTTGGAATCAACATCAAGTGTATTCAAAAAATAGAATTCGAGTTCATGTAGTACACATAGTTCATATCTATCTCTATAGTAATCATGTGGTGTGTTATTAAGGTAATACACGAATGATGGTTGAAGTTGGCAACAATCATGATTGTAGATTCTTATTGAAATAGAGAAATAAATTCAAATTTAGTTCGAATTGCAGCGGTAGTATAGGCATTTGGAATGCACTAAAATGTTGGTATGAGTAGCTTTGAATAGCATTTGTATAGTAAAACGGGGCAAGACTCTCTCTTTGTGTGGTGTGAATAGTTTTATTTTTTTCGCTTTCTTTTTGGTTGAGGGAAGTGCGAATTGATTTGGTACTGTCGGGGGTTGGGTACGACATATGCTAAAGGATGGCTTATCATGGTGGGAGCGAGCAGAACGTCGCCGGTGCCCGGAAGCGGGATGAGGCGAAGACATGCACGCCGGCGGAACTTACCCAGCTTCAAGGCTCTCCGAGGAGATAACACCCCTACTGCTGCTCTACAGGGTCTCCGCATGGTCACTATGACAAAGTGGGTACAATGGTGCTCCTGGAGCTGTTTCTGGAGGTAGGAGAGGGCAAGGCTAGCTCTCTCCTTCCTACGTTCTAAGGTCTAATGCTATCTGGGTCCGAACCCTTTGCATGGGCTTCCCGGGCGGTTTATATAGGCCTACCCCCAGGGGTACAGGGGTAATCTGGCTGGGCGCGGGTCCCAGCCGTCTGTCTCTCAGGCCGTCGTCCTCTCTGCCGACTACTAGGGCCCGCCGACTGGCAGGCCCCGCGGACAGGCCTGATACTGTAGCGGTACTGCTGATGACGCTGGCTTGGTCATGTGGTCATGGCAACAGCGCCGCCGTCTGGCGTGCGTTCACTGTCGCCATTCCCCATCTTGTTTGGTTAATGGCGCGTAGGGCCCGTGGGAGGGGTCGGCCAACTCTAGGGGGCCAACTCCCATGGGCCCGTCTTCAGGGCGTTCGTGCCGTCTTCTATCTACCCACTGACAGGCGGCCCCGCCGTCCTTGGGTCGTACAGGCAGGCGTCGTGGGCACAGTGCGCCGCCCACTGTGGCTGAGATCAGGGCAGGCATGGCAACAGTGCCACGCCATGCCGGAGATCTTCGGCGATACAGCTTACTGTAGCCATGCCGGCCCCTTGTAAGCAGGGGGGACGGCCACGCCGTGACCGTACCCCGCCTCGCCCTCCAAGACGAGGGTGGAGTCGCGGGCCGACTCTCTATAGCCGACCTCTCAGGAAGTCGCCGGCCATGAGTCGGCTTATCTTGGAGTCGCCGTCTGGGACTCGGCTTATCTTGGAGTCGCCGTCTGGGACTCGGCTTATCTTGGAGTCGCCATCTGGGACTCGGCATATCTTGGAGTCGTCCCTGGGACTCGGCACATCTTGGAGTCGTCCCTGGGACTCGGCATATCTTGGAGTCGTCCTTGGGACTCGGCATGAGCGGCGCTACTTATCCCAATGTCTTGAAAGGCTCTGGGGCTCGGGTTAGCCTACCCGTGGCCCATTACTCCGATAGTAGTCCCCGAAACTGGTGAGGCTCCGTGGATACTGCGTCGTGGGGCCTCAACAGTTTCATTCTTCTAGGATTTCGCTTGCCGTCTTCCTTCAGGCCGACTGTCCGAAAGTCGGATTCGCAGAGGGCCGTCTTGCTCCGTAGAGAGTTCGAAAGTCATGGCGGGAGACCAGGCGGTGTGCCTGATACGCTTCCCTGCGGCCGCCCGCCACGGTCCTATCGCACGATGCCAGGCGGCGAGGATAGTCTGCTTACCCACGCGCGCGACGGGACGAGCCGTCAGGCGTGGCCCGCCACTACCGCGCCTCGGCATGCGAATGGATCCGTTGTGGCCGTGCGGACGGTTGGGTTTCCCACGTCGTTACTGCGCGCAGTAACTTCATGGGGTAAATCGTGGGGTTGGCGTGGGGTCCTGCGCGCAGTTAATCCCACACCCGCCCCATCGGCTTCTCAGCCTTCAAGGCTATAAGTAGGCGGGGGGGGGGGGGGGGGGAGTGGAGCGGCAAAGCACGCGCGCCCATCTTCCCTGCTCCCTCTCCTCCTCTTGCTTCCTTTCCTTCTTCTTGCCGCGGTTGAGCAGAAACACACCATACCAACAGCGATGAGCTCTTCCTCCGCCGCCGCGGCTCCCGCCGTGTGCTCCGGCGTGTGGGACGGCTCGGAGGTGGATGGCGACCCCATCGAGTTCCTCTGCAGGACGCGCCGCCTCCCCAACGCAGACCTCGTGCGTGCCCGCGCCGCGCCGGAGAGGGAGATATTGCCGGCGCCGGAGGAGGGCGAGCGGGTCATCTTTCGCTCACACCTCATGCGCGGCCTGGGGCTGCTGGCGAGCGGCTTCTTCCGTTCCTTCCTGGAGTTCCACGGGCTCCAGCCGCACCACCTCACCCCAAACACGGTGGTGCTGCTGCCTGCCTTCGCCACGCTGTGCGAAGGCATCCTCGGTGTCCTCCCCACCATCGAGCTGTGGGGAGAATTCTTCTCAGCCAAGCTCGACACGCACGTCGCCGGTGTGCCGGCTCAATGCGGCGCCTTCATCGCGATGCGGCGGTCGACGGCTGACAATCCGTTTCCCTCCATCCCGCTAATCAAGTCGGTGAAGATGTGGCAACGGTCGTACTTCTATGTGAAGAACGTTGCCTCCGACGGGGACTGGGTCAATCTGCCGCCTTATGAAGCCGGCGCACCGGCTGGGAGGCTCCCCAGCTGGTCTCATCGAGCCAAGACGCTGACTCCCGCCGGAGCCGCCGCCGTGGCGCGGCTCCGAGTTCTGATGTAGTCGGAGGGCCTCGTTGGGGCCGACTTGCTGGCCGCCTTTGTGGCGCGCCGAGTCCTCCCTCTTCAAGGCCGGCCTCATCTGATCAGTCAGATGAGCGACCACCGGGACCCGAGTCGGATGTGCACCAGGGAAATGCCCCGCGCAGAGGTGGCAAACATGGTGAACCACATCGCGAACTGCGAGCTCGGGGAGGACTGGCAGTTCGGCAAGGAGCCGTACTCGCGCGCCAACCCCCCTCCAGTGGTAAGTCGCATCTCTTTATTGCTTTGTCTTCTTTATAGCCGAATCCGACTTCTGATTTTCATTGGTTTCTTTGAATTAGAACCCCCTCATTCAGCCCGCAGCCGGTGTCATGAGACCGCCCCGCGAGTTCGACCCCGACCGAGCGGAGAGCGACGTTGATGACCCCGACTTGGGGGCGGCGGCGATGGAAGCCGACACCGAAGGCGGGGGGGAGGAGCGGGAAGCGGCCTCAGGCCCTCGGCCACCTTCGCCGACTGGCCTGAAGACGACGCCGAAGGGGAAGTCGTCCCGCGCCACCAGCCAAGGGTCGGCCCATCGGGCGCGGGTTCCTCCGCCGGCCTGGCCGGCCAAGGCGGCTTGAAGAGGCGCCAGACTGGGCCGAGTTCATTCGGCGGCAAGCTGAAGAAGCTAAAGGGGGCGGCCGCCGCGACCAAACGGGAGGAGGCGGCCGCGAGGGCCAACCGCTTCCGCAAGGAAGTGAAGAGGCCGCCGCTAGTCTCTGCGTAAGTGTTCCTCCTTTGTCCTTATTTTCCTTTGGTGAATCTCGTCCGAGTTTCTCTTTTTCATTCCTTTTTTGCTTCAGGGCTCCCCTCACCCTTGAGAGGGTCGCCGTCCCCTCCGTCATGGGGTCGGCGGAGACCGCCTGGAGAAAGCGGAGGCCGAGAAGGCGGCAGCCTCCGCCCAGAAAAAACTGGAAGAGGCCGAAGCCGCCGCCGCAGCAAGGTGGCAAACCGAGGAGGCCGCTCACCGCCAATCGGCGTTGCTCGTCATCCCGCTGTCCTCGGCGCCGCCGCCCCCAGAGTTCACGGGGCAGACTGGAGAAGCCAGCGCCGAGAACCCCGTCGTGGAGATGGAAAGTGGCGAGGCCTCCATGTCGGACACGCTCGTGCCGCCACCGCCGCCTCCGCCGCCGTCTGGGAGAGCACGCGGCAAACAGCCGGCGGGCCCGCTGGTGCCGCCGACTGCGGATGAGTCCGAGGCAAGGCGGCTTCTCCAAGTCGCCTCGCCAGTGCGCCGCCGTCTTGAGAGGGCGACCTCGGCGCCGCGACCCCGGGAGACCGGTGCCGCCATCTCGGCAATCCCAGACGCCGAGGCGACGAGCGCTGCGCCCGTTATGTGGTTGCGTGGAGGCGGCACAGGGCCGCTGAACCAAGCGCTTCTGGACGTCCAGGCGAAGCTGCGAGCTGAAGGCGACGCCCTTCAAAACTGCACCAGGGCGCATCGGGTAGCGCGAACGGCCGTCCGAGTATGTCTCCCTCTTTTGATTCTTATTTTTCTCTGCGGGGGCGCGCCAGCGCACCCACTGGGTGTAGTCCCCGAGTTTTGGGCCGGCTGTTGAGCAGGCGGTTCGGAACTCCCTCTGGCGAGTTCCAGATATTAACTTTGTCTGAAATGCTTATTGCAGGAGTATCACAACCTCCGCACTACCGCCTTCAACCGCAATGTTGAGGAGCTAGGCAGGCGGACTACCGACTTGTCGGAGAGCCGGGGTGAGTCCTTCTTTTTCACGGGGGCGCGCTGGCGCACCCGCGGCCTTTAGTCCCCGAGATTCGGGCCGACTGCTGAGCAATCGGGCTGGATCTTCTCAGCGACTTTCTTTGTTGATGACTCATCATCTTTCCTCTTTTTTCTTCTTAAGAGGCTAACGCCACTCTTCAGCAGCAGCTAGGCGAGGCCAACACCGCCTTGCGCGCCAAGGAGGAGTGCAGCAAACTTGCCACAGAGCGCGATCTACTGGCTGCGCAGCTGGCCGAGCAGAAGGAGCTGCTCAAGAAGGCGCAGGATGAGGCCGAGAAGAAGGAGGCCGCTCTCCTGGCCGAGTTCGAGAGCGAGCGCTCCTCCTGGACTGACAAGGAGGCGATGCTGACCTCCGGCTTCCATGAGATTGAAGACATCGTCGGCAGTGAGTTTCTTTTCTTCCTTTCTTTGGGCTTCCGACTATAGGTCGGGCCGATTTTTGGTTTTTTCGACTCACTTCTTTTTGTCTTGGCAGACTTCTTCCCTGGCCACTCGCAGGCAGTCACTCAGGCCATCGAGGCTGATCGCGAGGTGCGGAGGGCAAGCGGCGCGGAGATCGCCGCTAACGCCCCCTGGACCGTCGACGAGCAGCTTCTGAGCATCGAAGCCCGTCTTCGTCCGGCCCATCGACTGATGCGCCGGCTTCAGCGTGTCGGCGCCCAGGCGGTTGCCGCTCTGTGGCCAGACATGCCGGCCCTGCGCACTGCCAATCGGACCGCCGACTGGCTGGAGGTCGCAGCTGGCCGTCTTAAAGCTTGGAAGGGTTCCTCGGCCCGGGCCGGAGCGCGCCAGGCCTTGGAATTCGTCAAGGCGTGGTATCCGGGGCTGGACCTGGACCGGCTGGCCGCGTTCCGATCAGAGGCCCAGGCAGAGCTGGTGGCGGTGGAGGGTGCCCTTGTCGAGTGTGCGGCGGCGATTGCTGATTACACGGACACCGGTGTCTTCGTCCCCGAGCGGGTTGCAGGCGGCGAGGAGGTGCCGCCAGAGTGGTTCGGGATGAACCCGGACTTCAGCGAAGACTCGGCGGAGGTGATTGACTCCAGCACCGAGGAGGAAGGCGAGGCGGAGGACGAAGGCGAGACGGAGATGCCAGAAGTTGGAGCGGGCGACCAGCCTCAGCTCGACCGTGCCTCCAGCAACGAGCCGCGTCCGACCGGGCCGGCTGCCGCCGGTGGCGATCAAGCCGAGACTGCCTAGCCGGCCGCCCTGGCGCCTGACACCGCCGTCTCCTTCGACCCTCTGAACCCGTCTGCTGCTCCCTAGGCTGCCTTCTGGCTTTATTTTGTCTGCTCTAGAAAGTCTTTAAAGAACTTGTTAATTTGCACAATTCCACCTGCGGGGTGTAATTTGAACTTCTGTTTGAAGATTCGGACAAGGGCCTATGCTATGTAAATATTAATCCGAGTTCTATCTTTCCTTGTTCATTGCTCTTTAGGCTTTTCCCTTTGCCGCCTTCCTTTAGTCGCTGCCTTGCCAGTCGGACAACCGCTCGGCGGACTATCGCTGGATCAAATGCTTGGCTACTTTGGGAAGGCAAGTACTCAGCCATTTTAGTCTCTTTAACAAGTTGGATAGAAGGCGGCAAGCCGACTACTAAAGAGTCGGCTGTCCTTAATAGATGCTAGTAGAAAGCGGCAAGCCGACTACTCATGAGTCGGCTTTTGCTTCAGAGATGCTGGAGGCCGTCTTACGCTATGTTCGTGCTTTGGGTCCTTAGCCATTTTTCGTGTGGGCGCCCGTTCTTCCTCACTCCTGCCCACCAAACAGTCGCTCTGCGAGCTGCGGCTTTGTCAGGAGACGGATTAGGCACCGCACACTACTTGTCTGACTGCGGGAAGCTCCTCATAGCGCGAGGCGGCGAGTCCCTGGGCCGACTAGTCAGGCCCGGTGCCAAGCGGCATTAACAAAGAGTAATATACTCGAAGGCACAATTCTTATCATATAGATAACAAAAGAAGACAGTCCCCGAGCTCGTCTCGGGGGGCCCAAAGTCTTGGTATTTTAATACAAAAGGGTAGCGTGATACATACTGCATCAACTGTAAAATCTTCGGAGAAGATTTGCATTCCACGGGCGTTCTGTCTCTTTGCCGGAGTCGTCCCTCTTGCGCGCTTGGGGCTTCTGAGCATCGATCAGGTAGTAGGAGTCGTTTCCTAGCACCTTGCTGATGATGAATGGGCCTTCCCAAGGCGCCGACAACTTGTGCTGGCCGGCTGTTCGCTGGATCAGTCGGAGCACAAGGTCGCCCTCTTGGAAAGATCTTGGCCTGACCTTCCTGTTGTAGTATCGACGCAGACTCTGCTGGTAGATGTTGGACCGGCTGAGTGCCAACAACCGGCCCTCTTCCAGCAAATCGACACCGTCTTGACGTGCTTCTTCTGCTTCTTCCTTGGTGTACATAGTGACTCGCGGGGAGTCGAACTCTATATCCGTCGGGATGACGGCCTCGGCACCGTAGACGAGGAAGAAAGGTGTGAAACCGGTTGACTTGTTTGGAGTCATGCGCAGACTCCAGAGGATGGCCGACAGCTCCTCAAGCCAGCAGCCGACCGATCGCTCCAGCGGCACGACCACTCGAGGCTTGATGCCGGATAAGATGAGGCCGTTTGCTCGCTCCACCTGGCCGTTTGACTGCGGATGGGCAATGGACGCTAAGTCCAGTCGGATGCCCTGTGTCGCGCAGAAACGGGCCAAGGCGCCTTTGGCAAAATTTGTGCCATTGTCGGTTATGATGCTGTGTGGGATGCCGTACCGAGTCGTGATGTCGGCGATGAAAGTCACTGCAGTCGGACCATTCAACTTCTTGATGGGTTTCACTTCTATCCACTTGGTGAACTTGTCCACTGCGACAAGTAGATGAGTCAATCCACCTCGTGCCGTCTTGAATGGTACCACCATGTCCAGGCCCCAAACTGCAAAGGGCCAGGCGATGGGGATGGTCTTGAGTGCGGAAGCTGGCTGAAGTGGCTTGGAACGGAACATCTGGCACCCCTTGCATTTTTTGACTAATTCCTTGGCCTCTTCTAGGGCAGTCGGCCAGAAAAAACCATGCCGGAAGGCTTTGGCGACGAGTGCTCTTGAGGCCGCATGGTGACCGCACTCGCCTTCATGGACGTCTCTGAGAATTGCTTGGCCTTGTTCTGTCTCGATGCAGCGTTGGTAGACACCAGTGACGCTGCGCCTGACCAGCTCTCTGTTGACTATGGTATAAGTTGCTGCTCGGCGTTGCACTTGCCGAGCCAAGATTTCATCAGTTGGCAGCTCTCTGTTTACTAGGAACTTGAGGATGGGCTGGGCCCATGAGGGTGCTGCTATTTCTTCAACTGCTACTAGTGCGACTTGGACAAGGGCGGCTGGGCTGGGAGGCGGAGGGTTGGAGTCCGCAGCCGCTTGCTGACTTGACGAAGTCCCCGGGCCGACTGGAGCAGTCCCCGGGCCAAGTTCTGGAGTGTTTGGTCTTGTCACCGCAGTCCCCGGGCCGAGTTCTGAAGTCCCCGGGCCGGCTTTGACTGCAGCGTTCTTTGAGTCGGATCTGACTTCTTCGGGTGGAGCCGGCACAAAGAATGAGTCTGACTCTGGTGAAGGCTTGATGGACGGCTTGAGGAGGCACGGAAGGGCGATGCCGGATGGTATTGCTTGGCGGGTGGAGCCGATTCATGCCAAGGCGTCTGCTTGGTCGTTGTCGTTCCTTGGCACGTGGAGGAACTCGCACCCCTCGAAGTATCCGCTGAGTTGCTGCACAAGGAAGCGGTAGCTCGCCATGTTTGCGTCCTTGGTGTCCCAATCGCCAGATGATTGCTGGACCACCAAGTCAGAGTCGCCATAACACAGGATCCCGCGAATGCCGAGTTCTTTGGCAAGCCGGAGCCCGTGAATGAGCGCCTCGTACTCGGCCACGTTGTTGGAGGCGGCGAAATGGATCTGCAGCGCATATCTGAGCTTGTCACCCTTGGGGGAAGTGAGGACGATGCCGGCTCCCAGGCCGGTGCGCATCTTGGAGCCATCGAAGTGCATCCGCCAATGGGTGGAGTCGGGCGCTCGTGGCAGATACTGGGTCTCGGCCCAATTGACGAGGAAGTCGTCCAGTGCTTGCGACTTGATGGCGGTGCGGGGCTCGTAGTAGATGGTGTAGGGAACCAGGTCGATGGCCCATTTGGCCACTCGGCCAGAAGCATCTCGGCTTCCGATGATCTCGGCTAGTGGGGCTGTGCATACCACAGTGATTGGATGCTCCTGGAAGTAAGGCTTCAATTTCTTGGCGGCAAAATGCACGCCGTAGCACAACTTCTGGTAGTGGGGGTAGTTCTGCTTGGAGGCCGACAGTACCTCGCTCAGGTAATATACCGGTCTCTGGACAGGTAGCGCCTTGCCTTCCTCCTTGCGCTCGACTACAATGACTGTGCTGACTACCCGGCTGGTGGCGGCAATGTATAGGAGCATGGGCTCTTTGGGAGTCGGAGCCGCCAGCACAGGGGGAGTAGTCAACATTTTCTTCAGTTGGAGAAAGGCCTCGTCCGCCTTGGGAGTCCATTCAAAAAAGGTTGTCTTCTGCATGAGCTGATACAAGGGGAGAGCCTTCTCGCCCAGCCGACTGATGAATCGGCTGATGGACGCCAAACAGCTGGTGAACTTCTGCACATCTAACAGTCGTCTGGGTGCTTCCATCCTCTCGATGGCCTTGATCTTCACAGGGTTGCACTCTATGCCGCGTTCAGAGACCAGGAAACCAAGGAGTTGGCCGGCTGGTACTCCGAAGACGCACTTCTCGGGGTTAAGCTTGATTTGGAATCAGCGCAGGTTCTCAAAGGTTTCCTTGAGGTCTTCCAACAGAGTTCCTCGCTTTTCCGTCTTCACCACCATGTCATCCACGTAGACGTGGGCATTTCTGCCGAGTTGCTTGAGGAGGCACTTCTGCATGCAACGCTGAAAGGTGGCGCCGGCATTCCTCAGGCCGAACGTCATGGTCAGGTAGCAGAAGACACCAAACGGCGTGATGAAGGCGGTCTTCAGTCGGTCAGCCGGGTTCAGCTTGATCTGGTGATATCCAGAATATGCATCGAAAAAACTCAACAGCTCGCATCCGGCTGTGGAGTCTATCACCTGATCAATTCTTGGCAGAGCAAATGGGTCCTTGGGACAGGCTTTATTGAGGCTTGTGTAGTCGATACACATCCGCCACTGCTTGTTCTTCTTCAGCACCATCACTGGGTTTGCTAGCCACTCTGGAAAAAACACTTCCATAATGAAGCCGGCCGCCAGGAGCTGGGCTATCTCTTCTCCAACAACTCTCCTCTTCTCTTATGACAGGCGGCGCAAGGGCTGCCTGACGGGCTTCACATCGGACCAGACATGTAATTTGTGCTCGGCGAATTCCGTCGGTACACCAGGCATGTCTTTAGGGACCATGCGAAGATGTCTCGATTCTCACGGAGGAAATCGACGAGCTCGCCTTCCTATTTGCTGTCAAGGTTTGTGTCCATGACAGCATACCTCTCTGGGTGCTCCGGGTCCAAAGATATCTTCTTCGTTTCTCTGCCCGGCTTGAATGATCCTTCTGCTTCCGACTCCTTGGGGTCGGGCGACATCTCGGGCTGCTTGCCGGCCATTGCCACAACCCGATCGAGAAGCCGCTTCTCAGCCGCGATCACCAAGGACTCGGCCAGCCGACTGCTTTCGGCCGCGCAAGCGGACGACTTTCTGTAGTCGCCGGCCACGTTCAGAATTCCCTTGGAACTCGGCATCTTCATCTTGAGGTAAGCGTAGTGGGGGACTGCCATGAACTTGGCCAAAGTAGGTCGGCCAAGCAACGCATGGTACGGGCTTTCAAGGTCCACCACTTCAAACCAAATTGGCTCTCGGCGGAAATGATCTTTGTCCCCAAAGAGGACGTCTATCAGAATCTTGCCGATTGGTGAGCAGGAAAGGCCGGGAACAATGCCGTGGAACACAGTCCGGCTGCTCTGAAGCTGTCTTCGCTTGATCCCTAATTTCTCCATCGTATCCTTGTACAGGATGTTGATACTGCTGCCTCCGTCTATCAGCACTCGCGAGAAGCGAGCGGCCCGCCTGTCTGTGGCGAGCGTGGCACCTAAGACCAAGGCGTAGGAGCCTGGACTCGGCATCACCTCTTGGTGATCGGCTCTGCTCCAACTGATGGGCCTTTCAGATCAGTGCATGAATTCTGGAGTGCTTGACGCGACTGCATTCACTTCTTGCTGCTGTTGGCGCCTGCTGCACCGATCGTCTGCCACACTGGTGAACACCACATAGGCTCCATGCTCATCTGGGAACTCGTCTTGTATCGCGCCGACTGGCCTGACAGCCGGCTGCTAGGGCGGCTGTGGTGGAGGCGGCCCAGCAGGCGGGGGAGGGAGTAGGCCGTCTCCCTTGGCGATTCTGGTCAGCCAGTGGAATTTCCGGGTGGTGTGGTTTGACGGCTTCGCGCCGCTGTGGAACTTGCAGGGGCCATCCAGGGTCTGCTCGTAGGAGAAGGCCAGCAACCAGTTGGACTTGCCGCCCTTCTACCGCTTTGCCGGAGGCGGTTCCTCCGGCCGTTGGTCTTTGACTGTCGCCACTTGCCAGCTGTTGGAAGCCGGCTGCGTGGCCTTGCGCTTGTGGTCGTTCTGCTGTTGCTGCCGACTGGTGTCCCCAGCCGGAGTTCTCAGAGCCTAAGGGGCGACTTTGCCAGTCGCGCTGACTTGAATCTCCACCTTCATGGAGGAGTCGACCGTGGCGTACTTGTCTGCTGTGATCAACAGTTCATCGAGGGTCTCCGGCTCGTTGCAGAGAAGCTTGTGCTTGAGGAGGGTGCCTTCTCTGCACCCGGCAGTAAAGTACTCGATAGCCTGCACCTCATGCACGCCCTTTCAGGAGTTCCGGAGCTCGCCCCAGCGCGTGAGGTAGTCGCGAGTGGACTCGTCGGGACCTTGCACGCACAAGGAGAGTTGGCGAGGCTTGGGAGGTCGCTTGTACGTGCTTGTGAAGTTGCGGACGAAGGCCTCGGTGAAGTCGACCCAGCTGTTGATGCTGCGAGGCTTTAGAATGTTCAACCATGTCCGGGCCGAGCCCTGGAGCATGAGCGGGACATATCTTACAGCAACACGCTTGTTGCCGTTTGCTATATTGACGGCTGTGGAGTAATCGATCAGCCAGTCCTCCGGCTTCACAGTGCCGGTATATTTGGGCGTGTCTCGGAGGAGCGTGAACCCTTTGGGGAAGGGCTCATCTCGGATGCGGGGTCCAAAACAGGGAGGACCCAACTCGTCTTCTTCTTCCAGCGCCAGGGATCGGTGGAGTCATTCGATCCGGTGGCGGGCATCGTTCTCTCCGACTCCCTCTCGGTGGCCGAGGCGGTCACGGAGAGTCGGATGCTCTACGGGCGGCGGGGAGACTCGCCTTTCTCTTCGAGGAGGGGGAGGCAGATAGTCGTCCCGCCGTTCCACCGCTTTGGGACGGCCATCTTGGTCGCGCTCGATGGTGATGCGAGTCCGACTGTGGCTGACAGCCGGCTCCTTGTCCTTCTTTCCGCGGGCCCCGCCAGTCGGTGTCCGAGACGTCGCGCCTTGGTCTCGGCGGGGTGGCGGGTCGTTGTTTTGTCGCTGCGGCGCCTCCGTGCGGCAGCCGGCTTCGTTCTGTGCGGCAACACCGTCGAGGAGCTGCTAAACTTGCTCCGTCATCATGCGGCGCTCTTCGCCCTCGAAGTTGTCGAGCTCGTCTGCCGCCGCCTAGGCGGTGCGGATGTTCTCCGCGGGCGTGGCATACACAGGGCGATCAGCCCCGAACAGATTGGCGATTGCCACGCCGCGTTGCCGGACCGCGCCTAGGCGGCTAGGCCCAGTCGGAGCCGGCGAGCCGCCCACGGCGCGATCCATCTCGTGCTGGTAGGCTTCTGACAAGCGCCTCATGCTTGCCAACTTCTTCGCGCCCTCGATGAGCTGAAGGCGGCGTGCCTCCAGCGTCTCGGTGTCAGCGTCTCCCGAAATCGGCGCGGTGAGGTCTCGCAGAGCCGCGTCAAGCGGGTCGTGCGCTCCCTCACCGGAACGCTCGCCGTGATCGAGGACGAGGACCTCCGTGACGGTGCTTCCGCCGCTCCCCGCACAAGGGAGCGGCTCGTCGTAGACCACCACGTTGGTGGGGAACGAGTCGAGCGACGCGGTGTCAGAGTCGACCGGCATCAGGTCGGTGGATCCTATGGACTTCAGGTCCGTGGCAGGCTCGCCGACGACATGGAGTTGGTCGAGGAGACCCGTGAGGAGGCTCTCAGGGCCGCTCGTGCCTGCGTCGGACGCAGGCTTGTCGGAGAGGCGAACCTCACCGATAAGCTCGGCAAGGCAGCTGGCCGCGCAGGCGATCTCAGCGCCGTGCAGCGCGTCGGCGCAAACTCCATCTGGCGTGTATGACTATCTTGATTCTGTCATAAAATCGTCATGGATGTACATGCATGACAAAAAACGCGACCTACTGTGACAAACACATATCATCACCGAAGTGTATTTTTTTGTAGTGTATGGGTGCTAGTGCTAGTGCAATACCTATTTCCTTATATAATGAAATTATGCATGATATTGCACCTGCTGAGTTAGAAGATATTGATACAATTAAGCTTGCGAATAGAGATACTATTTCACCATTTGGGATTGTTAGAGATGTTGAAGTCTTGTGTGGGAAAGTTAAATATCCTGCTGATTTTCTTGTTCTTGGTTCCCCACAAGATAGCTTTTGTCCCATTATATTTGGTAGACCCTTCTTGAATACTGTTAATGCTAAAATCGATTGCGAAAAGGATGTTGTTACAATTGGCTTGGGGGATATGAAACATGATTTTAATTTTGCTAAATTTCATAGACAACCCCATGATAAATAATTGCCTAGTAAGGATGAAATTATTGGTCTTGCTTCTATTGCCGTGCCTCCTACTGATCCGTTAGAACAATATTTGCTAGACCATGATAATGATATGTTTATGAATGAAAGAAGGGAAATATATGAAGTGTTCCTTTAACAGGGTCCTATTCTGAAACACAACTTACCTGTTGAAATCCTAGGGGATCCCCCTCCACCCAAGGGTGATCCCGTGTTTGAGCTCAAACCTTTACCTAATAATCTTAAATATGCTTATCTTGATGAAAAGAAGATATATCCTGTTATTATTAGTGCTAACCTTTTAGAGCAAGAAGAGAAAATATTATTGAAAACTCTGAGGAAGCACCGTGCTGCTATTGGATATACTCTGGATGATCTTAAGGGCATCAGTCCCACTCTATGCCAACATAAAATTAAATTGGATGAAGGTTCCAAACCAGTTAGAGATCATCAACGACGGTTAAATCCTAAGATGAAAGAAGTGGTAAGAAAGGAGATACTAAAGCTCCTTGAGGCAGGTATAATTTATCCCGTTGCTGATAGTGATTGGGTGAGTCCTGTCCATTGCGTCCCTAAGAAGGGAGGTATTACTGTTGTTCCTAATGATAAAGATGAATTGATTCCGCAAAGAATTATTACAGGTTAAAGGATGGTAATTGATTTCCGTAAATTAAATAAAGCTACTAAGAAAGATCATTACCCTTTACCTTTTATTGATCAAATGCTAGAAAGACTATCCAAACATACACATTTCTGCTTTCTAGATGGTTATTCTGGTTTCTCTCAAATACCTGTGTCAGCGGATGATCAATCAAAAACTACTTTTACTTGCCCTTTCGGTACTTCTGATAATAGATGTATGCCTTTTGGTTTATGTAATGCACGTGCCACCTTTCAAAGATGCATGATGGCTATATTCTCTGACTTTTGTGAAAAGATTTGTGAGGTATTCATGGATGACTTCTCCGTTTATGGATCCTCTTTTGATGATTGCTGGAGCAACCTTGATCGAGTTTTGCAGAGATGTGAAGACACTAGTCTCGTCTTGAATTGGGAAAAGTGCCACTTTATGGTTAATGAAGGCATTGTCTTGGGGCATAAAATTCCTGAAAAAGGTATTGAAGTTGATAAATCTAAAGTTGATGCTATTGAAAAGATGCCATGTCCCAAGGACATTAAAGGTATAAGAAGTTTCCTTGGTCATGCCAGTTTTTATAGGAGGTTCATTAAGGACTTTTCTAAAATCTCTAGGCCTCTGACTAATTTATTGCAAAAATATATTCCTTTTGTCTTTGATGATGATTGTGAAGAAGCATTTGAAATACTTAAGAAAGCTTTGATCACTTCACCTATTGTTCAGCCACCAGATTGGAATTTACCCTTTGAAATTATGTGTGATGATAGCGATTATGTTGTAGGTGTTGTTCTAGGGCAAAGAGTTGATAAGATATTAAATGTTATCCAGTATGCTAGTAAAACTCTGGATACTGCTGCTACGTCTTGAGCTTGCGTTGGTTTTCCTTGAAGAGGAAAGGGTGATGCAGCACAGTAGCGTAAGTATTTCCCTTAGTTTTTGAGAACCAAGGTATCAATCCAGTAGGAGGCTCCTCACAAGTCCCACGAACCTACACAAACAAACAAAGAACTCGCAACCAACATGATAAAGGGGTTGTCAATCCCTTCACGACCACTTGCAAAAGTGAGATCTGATAGAGATAATATGATAAGATAAATATATTTTTGGTATTTTATAATATAGATGCAGAAAATAAAGATGCAAATAAAAGTAGATTGGAAACTTATATGATAAAAGATAGACCCGGGGGCCATAGGTTTCACTAGTGGCTTCTCTCAAGATAGCATAAGTATTACGGTGGGTGAACAAATTACTGTCGAGCAATTGATAAAAAAGTAAATAATTATGATGTTATCTAGGCATGATCATGTATATAGGCATCACGTCCGTGACAAGTATACCAATTCCTACCTGCATCTACTACTATTACTCCACACATCGACCGCTATCCAGCATGCACCTAGAGTATTAAGTTCATAAGGACAGAGTAACGCATTAAGAAAGATGACATGATGTAGAGGGATAAACTCAAGCAATATGATATAAAACCCATCTTTTTATCCTCGATAGCAACAATACAATACGTGTCTTGCAACCCTTTCTGTCACTGGGTAAGAACACCGCAAGATTGAACCCAAAGTTAAGCACTTCTCCTATGGCAAGAAAGATCAATCTAGTAGGCCAAACCAAACAGATAATTCGAAGAGACTTGCAAAGATAACTCAATCATACATAAAAGAATTCAGAGAAGATTCAAATATTATTCATAGATAAACTTGATCATAAACCCACAATTCATCGGATCTCAACAAACGCACCGCAAAAAGAGATTACATCGAATAGATCTCCACAAGAGAGGGGGAGATCATTGTATTGAGATCCAAAAAGAGAGAAGAAGCCAACTAGCTAATAACTATGGACCCGAAGGTCTGTGGTAAACTACTCACAACTCATCGGAGGGGCTATGGTGTTGATGTAGAAGCCCTCCATGGTGGATTCCCCCTCCGGCAGAACGCCGGCGACGGCTCCAAGATGGGATCTCGCGGATACAGAAGGTTACGGTGGTGGAAATATTTCTTTAGTAGCTCTGTTGATGTTTTCGGGGTATGTAGGCTTATATAGGAGGAAGAAGTACGTCGGTGGCCGCCCGAGGGGCCCACGAGACAGGGGGGCGCCCTGTAGGGGTGGGCGCGCCCCCCACCCTCGTGGCTGCCTCGGCTGCTTCTTGACTTGCACTCCAAGTTCTCTTGATCACGTTCGTTCCAAAAATCACGCTCCCAAAGGTTTCATTCCGTTTGGACTCCGTTTGATATTCCTTTTCTTCGAAATACTGAAATAGGCAAAAAAAAACAGCAATACGGGTTGTGCCTCCGGTTAGTAGGTTAGTCCCAAAAATGATATAATTGTGTAAAATAAAGCCCATAGACATCCAAAACAGGTAATATAATAGAATGGAACAATAAAAAATGTGTAGATACGTTGGAGACATATCAAGCATCCCCAAGCTTAATTCCTGCTTGTCCTCGAGTAGGTAAATGATAAAAACAGAATTTTTGATGTGGAATGCTACCTAGCATAATTATCAATGTAATTTCTCTTTATTGTGGCATGAATGTTCAGATCCAAGTGATTCAAAATAAAATTTCATATTGACAAAAGAAATAGAAATACTTCAAGCATACTAATAAAAGCAATCATGTCTTCTCAAAATAACATGGCTAAAGAAAGTTCGTCCCTACAAAATCATATAGTTAGGCTATGCTTCATTTTCGTCACACAAAGATGTTCCCAACTTCTATACCCCCGATGACAAGCCAAGCAACTGTTTCGTACTTAAATAATCTCAAACTTTTTCAACCTTCACGCAATACATGAGCGTGAGCCATGGATATAGCACTATGGGTGGAATAGAATAATGATTGGGGATTGTGTGGAGAAGACAAAAATGGAGAAAGTCTCACATTGACGAGGAATAATCAACGGGCTATGGTAATGCCCATCAATTGATGTCAACATGAGGAGTAGGGATTGCCATGCAACGGATGCACTAGAGCTATAAATGAATGAAAGCTGAACAAAAGAAAACTAGTGGGTGTGCATCCAACTTGCTTGCTCACGAAGACCTAGGGTATTTGCGGAAGCCCATCGTAGGAATATACAAGCCAAGTTCTATAATGAAAAATTCACACTAGTATATGAAAGCGATAACCTATGAGACTCTCTACATGAAAACATGGTGCTACTTTGAAGCACAACATATGAGACTCACTACATGAAGAACAAGGTGCTACTTTGAAGCACAAGTGTGGAAAAAGAGATAGTAGCATTGCCCTTTTATTTATTTTTTATTTTTTTCCTTTGGCCTTTTTTTGGCCTTTCCCCTTTTTCTTTTCTTTTTGGGCAATGCTCTAATAATGATGATCATCACACCTTTATTCATTACAACACATGAATTACAACTCGAAACTAGAACAAGATATGACTCTATATGAATGCCTCCGGCGGTGTACCGGGATGGTGCAATGAATCAAGAGTGACATGTATAAAAAATTATGCATGGTGGCTTTGTCACAAATACGATGTCAACTACATGATCATGCAATGGCAATATGACAAAAGTAATGTATGTCATGATGATGATGAACGGAACGGTGGAAAGTTGCATGGAAATATATCTCGGAATGGCTATGGAAATGCCATAAATATGTAGGTATGGTGGCTGTTTTGAGGAAGATATAAGGAGATTTATGTGTGATAGAGTGTATCATATCACAGGGTTTGGATGCACCGGTGAAGTTTGCACCAACTCTCAAGGTGAGAAAGGGCAATGCACGGTACCGAAGAGGCTAGCAATGATGGAAAGGTAAAAGTGCGTATAATCCCTGGACTCAACATTAGTCAAAAGAACTCATATACTTATTGCAAAAATTTAGAAGTCATCAAAAACCAAGCACTACATGCATGCTCCTAGGGGGATAGATTGGTAGGAAAAGACCATCACTCGTCCCCGACCGCCACTCATAAGGATGCACAAGCCAGGTACACTTCATGCTTCAAATTTGTTACACAACTTTAACCATACGTGCATGCTACGGGACTTGCTAACTTCAACACAAGCATTATTTAAATTCATAATCACCCAACTAGCATGATTTTAATATCACTACCTCCATATCTCAAAACAATTATCAAGTATCAAATTGATCATAGCATCCAATTCACTTCATATGATAGTTTTTATTATACCCAACTTGGATGCTCATCATTCTAGGACCAATTTGTAACCATAGAAAATACCATGCTGTTCTAAAAGACTCTCAAAATAATATAAGTGAAGCATGAGAGATGAACAATTTCTTCAAAATTAATCCACCGCCGTGCTCTAAAAGATATAAGTGAAGCACTAGAGCAAAACTATCTAGCTCAAAAGATATAAGTGAAGCACATAGAGTATTCTAATAAATTTCAATCAAGGAGGCTTCTCCCAAAAGGTGTGTTACATCAAGGATGATTGTGGTAAAATAAAAAGCAAAGACTAATATAATACACGACACTCCAAGAAAAACACATATCATGTGACAAATAAAAATATAGCTCCAAGTAAAGTTACCAATGAACGAAGACGAAAGAGGGGATGCCTTCCGGGGGCATCCCCAAGCTTAGGCTTTTGGCTATTCTTGAATATCTTGGGGTGCCTTGGGCATCCCCAAGCTTAGAATTTTTCCACCCTTTATTCCATAGTCCATCAAATCTTTACCCAAAACTTGAAAACTTCACAACACAAAACTCAACAGGAAATCTCATAAGCTCTGTTAGTGAAAGAAAACAAAACCACCACATAAGGTACTGTAATGAACTCATTCTTTATTTATATTGGTGTTAAACCTACTGTATTCCAAGTTCTCTATGGTTCATACCCTTACATACTAGCCATAGATGCATCAAAATAAGCAAACAACACATGAAAAACAGAATCTGTCAAAAACAGAACAGTCTGTAGCAATTTGTAACTAACGCAAATTTATGGAACTTTAAAAATCCTACCAAAATAGGACGTCCTAAAAATTTTGTTTATTGAACAGCATAAAAAAGAATCAATGCAAAAGCTCGTTTCTGTGATTTATTGAATTTTTTCTCGTGAGCATAAAGTTTCTGTTTTTCAGCAGAATCAAATCAACTCATATCATAGGTTATCCTATAGGTTCTACTTGGCACAAACACTAAATAAAACATGAAAACACATCTAAACAGAAAGTAGAAACAAAAATTATTACTAAACAGGAACAAAAAAACAAGAAACACAAACAAAATTGGGTTGCCTCCCAACTAGCGCTATCGTTTAACTCCCCTAGCTAGGCATAAAAGCGAAGATAGATCTAAGTAGTGCCATCTTTGGCACTTGATTCATAGGTAGCTCGCATGATAGATTCATAAGGTAATTTTACTTTCTTTCTTGGAAAGTGCTCCATGCCTTTCTTTAGTGGAAATTGGAATCTAATATTCCCTTCCTTCATATCAATAATCGCACCTATCGTTCTAAGGAAAGGTCTACCAAGAATAATAGGGCAAGAAAGATTGCAATCTATATCAAGAACGATAAAATCAACGGGCACCAAATTTCTATTAGAAAAAATTAGAACATCATTGATTCCTCCCATTGGCTTTTTAATGGTGGAATCCGCAAGGTGCAAATTTAAAGAGCAATCATCAAGATCATGGAAACCTAGAATATCACATAAAGTTTTCGGAATCATGGAAACACTAGCACCCAAATCACACAAAGCAAAACACTCATAATCTTTTCTTTATAGTAGGTTCCCACTCATCATTAAGTTTTCTAGGTATAGAAACTTCCAAATTAAGTTTTTCATCAAAATATTGCATCAAGGCATCGACAATATGTTTGGTAAAATCTTTATTTTGACTATAAGCATGAGGAGAATTAACAACGGATTGCAATAAGGAAATACAACTTTCTAAAGAACAATTATCATAATCAAAATCCTTGAAATCCAAGATAGTGGGTTCAATACTATTTAAAGTCATGACCTCTCCAATCCCACTTTTACCAATTTTAGCATCAAGATCTAAAAACTGTGAATTCTTGGGACGCCTTCTAAATAAAGGTGACTCATCTCCAGTCCCATTATTATCAAGATTCATATTGCAAAACAAAGATCTAATAGGGGACACATAAATAACTTTAAGATCTTCATCATTATTTTCATCTAACTTTTCTGGTTTGGCAGCCATCTTATTGACTAAGGTGGCTTGCTTATCAGAAATTTGGGCTATAGCCTTCTCAAGCCGGGTAATTTGAGAGTTCACACCATAAAGTTCTTTATTCATATCATCAAGCTCCTTATTCATAAGACCCAAAAAATCTTTTTGTTCTTTAAGCTCTTTTCTGAAGAAATTATTATGCTCAAATTGCAAATTCATAAAGCTTCTAATATTCAATTCAATCTCTTCGAACCTCCTATTAAGGAGGTCGGTATTCTTAGGCAAAGCCATAAGGACAAACAGGCACACCAGCAAACAGAAAAGGCAAGCGAAAGAGAGAGGAAGAAGAAGGCAAGCGGAAGAGAGAGGAGATTGAGAAACAGAGGGCGAATAAAACGGCAAGGGTGAAGTCGGGGAGAGGAAAACGAGAGGCAAATGGCAAATAATGTAAATGCGAGGGAGATGAGTTTGTGATGGGTACTTAGTATGTCCTGACTTGAGCGAAGACCTCCCCGGTGACGGTGCCAAAAATTCTTCTTGCTACGTCTTGAGCTTGCGTTGGTTTTCCTTGAAGAGGAAAGAGTGATGCAGCACAGTAGCGTAAGTATTTCCCTCAGTTTTGAGAACCAAGGTATCAATCCAGTAGGAGGCTCCTCACAAGTCCCACGAACCTATACAAACAAACAAAGAACTCGCAACCAACGCGATAAACGGGTTGTCAATCCCTTCACGGCCACTTGCGAAAGTGAGATCTGATAGAGATAATATGATAAGATAAATATATTTTTGGTATTTTATAATATAGATGCAGAAAATAAAGATGCAAATCAAAGTAGATTGGAAACTTATATGATAAAAGATAGACCCGGGGGCCATAGGTTTCACTAGTGGCTTCTCTCAAGATAGCATAAGTATTACGGTGGGTGAACAAATTACTATTGAGCAATTGATAGAAAAGTGAATAATTATGATGTTATCTAGGCATGATCATGTATATAGGCATCACGTCCGTGAGAAGTAGACCGACTCCTGCCTGCATCTACTACTATTACTCCACACATCGACCGCTATCCAGCATGCATCTAGACTATTAAGTTCATAAGAACAGAGTAACGCATTAAGAAAGATGACATGATGTAGAGGGATAAACCCCATCTTTTTATCCTCGATGGCAACAATACAATACGTGTCTTGCAACCCTTTCTGTCACTGGGTAAGAACACCGCAAGATTGAACCCAAAGCTAAGCACTTCTCCTATGGCAAGAAAGATCAATCTAGTAGACCAAACCAAACCGATAATTCGAAGAGACTTGCAAAGATAACTCAATCATACATAAAAGAATTCAGAGAAGATTCAAATATTATTCATAGATAAACTTGATCATAAACCCACAATTCATCGGATCTCGACAAACACACCGCAAAAAGAGATTACATCGAATAGATCTCCACAAGAGAGGGGGAGATCATTGTATTGAGATTCAAAAAGAGAGAAGAAGCCAACTAGCTAATAACTATGGACCCGGAGGTCTGTGGTAAACTACTCACAACTCATCAGAGGGGCTATGGTGTTGATGTAGAAGCCCTCCGTGGTGGATTCCCCCTCCGGCAGAACGCCGGCGACGGCTCCAAGATGGGATCTCGAGGATACAGAAGGTTACGGTGGTGGAAATATTTCTTCAGTGGCTCCCTGGATGTTTTCGGGGTATGTAGGCTTATATAGGAGGAAGAAGTACGTCAGTGGCCGCCCGAGGGGCCCACGAGATAGGGGGGCGCGCCATGTAGGGGTGGGCGCGCCCCCACCCTCGTGGCTGCCTTGGCTGCTTCTTGACTTGCACTCCAAGTCCTCTGGATCACGTTCGTTCCAAAAATCACGCTCCCGAAGGTTTCATTCCGTTTGGACTCCGTTTGATATTCCTTTTCTTCGAAATACTAAAATAGGCAAAAAAAACAGCAATACGGGCTGGGCCTCCGGTTAGTAGGTTAGTCCCAAAAATGATATAATTGTGTAAAATAAAGCCCATAGACATCCAAAACAGGTAATATAATAGCATGGAACAATAAAAAGTTATAGATACGTTGGAGACGTATCAACTGCCCAGAGAAATTATGCTACTACTAAAAAAGAATTCTTAGCAGTTGTATTTGCATGTGATACGTTTAGATCTTATATTGTTAATTCTAAAGTAACCATTCACACTAATCATGTTGATATTAAATATCTTATGGAAAATAAAGATGCTAAACCTAGACTTATTAGATGGGTCCTCTTGCTCCAAGAATTTTATTTGCATATTATTGATAGAAATGGAGCTGAGAACCCCGTTGCAGACAACTTGTCTATGTTAGAGAATGTTCTTGATGACCCACTACATATTGATGATAGCTTCCCTGATGAACAATTAGCGGTCATTAATGCTTCTCATACTCCTCCATGGTATGCTGATTATGCTAATTACATTGTTGCTAAATTTATACCACCTATTTTCACATACCAGCAAAAGAAAAAGTTCTTTTATGATCTAAGACATTACTTCTGGGATGACCCACATCTTTATAAAGAAGGAGTAGATGGTGTTATCAGACGTTGTGTACCTGATCATGAACAGGAACAGATCCTACACAAGTGTCACTCCGAACCATATGGAGGACACCACGCTGGAGATAGAACTGCACATAAGGTATTGCAATCCGGTTTTTATTGGCCTACTCTCTTCAAAGATGCCCGTAAGTTTGTCTTGTCTTGTGATGAATGTCAAAGAATTGGTAATATTAGTAGACGTCAAGAAATGCCTATGAATTATTCTCTTGTTATTGAACCATTTGATGTTTGGGGCTTTGATTATATGGGACCTTTTCCTGCCTCCAATGGATACACACATATTTTAGTTGCTATCGATTACGTTACTAAGTGGGTAGAAGCTATTCCAACTAGTAGTGATGACCATAACACCTCTATTAAGATGCTTAAAGAAGTTATTTTTCCGAGGTTTGGAGTCCCTAGATATCTCATGATTGATGGTGGTTCACATTTTATTCATGGTGCTTTCCATAAAATGCTTGCTAAGTATGATGTTAATCATAGAATTGCATCTCCTTATCACCCACAGTCTAGTGGTCAAGTAGAATTGAGCAATAGAGAGCTCAAATTAATTTTGCAAAAGACTGTTAATAGATCTAGAAAGAATTGGTCCAAGAAACTTGATGATGCATTATGGGCCTATAGAACTGCATATAAAAATCCTATGGGCATGTCTCCGTATAAGATGGTTTGTGGAAAAGCGTGTCACTTACCTCTTGAACTTGAACATAAGGCATATTGGGCCATTAAACAGCTCAACTATGATTTCAAACTTGCAGGTGAGAAGATGTTATTTGACATTAGCTCACTTGATGAATGGAGAACCCAAGCCTATGAGAATGCCAAGCTGTTTAAAGAAAAAGTTAAAAGATGGCATGACAAAAGGATACAAAAGTGTGAGTTTAACATAGGAGATTATGTGTTGCTATTAAACTCTCGTTTAAGATTTTTTGCAGGAAAACTTCTCTCTAAATGGGAAGGTCCTTACCTTATTGAGGAGGTCTATCATTCCGGTGCCATAAAAATCAACAACTTCGAAGGCACAAATCCGAAGGTGGTGAACGGTAAAAGAATCAAACATTATATCTCAGGTAATCCTATAAATGTTGAAACTAATATTATCGATACCATAACCCCGGAGGAATACATAAGGGACACTTTCCAGAATGTTTCAGACTCCGAAAAGGAATAGGTATGTGGTACGGTAAGTAAACCGACTCCAAAATAGTTCTAATGGCAATTTTTCTCCGTTTTGGAATATTTAAAAATTTAGGGAAGCAAGAAGTAATCCGGGAAAGACACGGGGCCTCCACGAGGGTGGAGGGTGTGCCCACCCTTACTGGGCGCACCCCCTGCCTCGTGGGCACCTCGTGTGCCTCCCGGACTCTGTTTTCTTGCAAGTTCCTTCTTTTAGTCGTAAAAATTCATTATATAATCTCCCGAAGGTTTTGACCACTGTATCACGCAAAAATCTTCTGTCTTTGTCTCGAGCTGTTTCTGTCGCAGATTTGAGCAACATGTCATCCGAGGATTCAGAGGGAGAAAGCTATGTGGCTGATTAACTTGCAGACCCTAAAGTCTACGGGGACTTGGGTCATTGTGGCTGGACCACTGAGGAAGAAGAAGACTAGGAGCCTAAGGGAAAGAAGGAGACGAGCTCAGACGAAGACGAAGTCCCGTTACCTCAACCTGGGGATATGCACGTGGAGTTTAAAAAGTCAAGCCTCCCTGATAGGGCAAAGAAGCCCAAGATCGAGTTTATCCCTTTTCGTCTCTTGCAGGAAAACAAACATGAACTATGTAAAAGAATATTAAGCCTTGAGCGGGAGATCGATGATCTAAGGGAGCAAAATTCTATTCTCAAGCGCAAGTTGAGAAGCAAGCCTACATCATCAACAACTCCTTCTTCACCACCTCCGAGGACATAATCACATGGGTATGGGCACTCCCCTTGGCAACTGCCAAGCTTGGGGGAGGTGCCCTGGTATCATATCACCATCACACTCCTATCTTTACCGTTTTATTTAGTTTGATCCTTTTGGTAATATCTAGATCTAGTAGAATAAAGTCTTGGTGCTGCAACAGGAGCTGAATATGCAACAGCAATCCAAGGACGCATACCCAGACGGAAACTAAGTTCCCACTCACGACCCATATAACAAGCTACACCAAGTAAGAATCCCTTTATGTAATTGAGTCCGTGAGCTATATATAATAAAGATTAGTGTTGAGTCAAGGGCTTTGCTATCTTGCCATGATCTTAAGAAAATAAAAAGAAATAAAAGAGTTCATATTGATCTTATGAATAGTAATGACTTCACATATAAAGAGTATGAGGCATAAAAGTTTTTAAGAGTTGGTAAACATAGTTTTGGTCATCATTGCAATTAATAGGAAGTAATAAAGAAAGAGAGGTTTTCACATATAAATATACTATCTTGGACATCTTTTATAATTGTGAGCACTCATTAAAGTATGACATGTTAAAGAGTTGATGTTGGACAAGGAAGACAACGTAATGGTTTATGTTTCTCACATCTCAGTTAAAGTATATTGTCATGGATCATTCAAACATGTTGAGCTTGCCTTTCCCCCTCATGCTAGCCAAAAATTCCTTGCACCAAGTAGAGATACTACTTGTGCTTCCAAATATCCTTAAACCCAGTTTTGCCATGAGAGTCCACCATACCTACCTATGGATTGAGTAAGATCCTTCAAGTAAGTTGTCATGTTGCATGCAATAAAAATTGCTCTCTAAATATGCATGACTTATTAGTGCACAGAAAATAAGCTTTATACAATCGTGTGATATGGAAGTAATAAAAGCAACAGACTTCATAATAAAGGTTCATATCACAAGTGGAAATATAAAGTGACGTTCTTTTGCATTAAGATTTTGTGCATCCAACCCTAAAAGCACATGACAACCTCTGCTTCCCTCTGCGAAGGGCCTATCTTTTACTTTATGCAAGAGTCAAGGTGATCTCCACCTTTCCCCTTTTCATTTTATCCTTTGGCAAGCACCTCGTGTTGGAAAGATCCTAATATATATATCCAATTGGATGTAAGTTAGCATGAACTATTATTGTTGACATCACCCAAAGGTGAATACGTTGGGAGGCGAAATTATAAGCCCCTATCTTTCACAGTGTCCGATTAAAACTCCATAACCATAAGTATTGCGTGAGTGTTAGAAATTGTAGAAGACTATATGATAGTTGAGTATGTGGACTTGCTGAAAAGCTCTATTCTTGACTCTTTCTGATGTTATGATAAATTGCAATTGCTTCAATGACTGAGATTATAGTTTGTTAATTTTCAATGAAGATTCTGTACCATACTTGACCTTGTGAATAGATTTTTACTTGAGAATAAAAATCATATGACAAAAATCTATATATGTTGTTGTTGTAAGAATGATCATGATGCCATCATGTCCATATTTTATTTTTATCGACACCTCTATCTCTAAACATGTGGACATATTTCTCGATATCGGATTCCGCTTGAGGACAAGCAAGGTCTAAGCTTGGGGGAGTTGATACGTCCATTTTGCATCATGCTTTTATATCAATATTTATTGCATTATGGGGTGTTATTACACGTTATGTCACAATACTTATGGCTATTCTCTCTTATTTTACAAGGTTTATCATGAAGAGGGAGAATGCCGGCAGCTGGGATTCTGGCTGGAAAAGGAGCAAATATTGGAAACCCATTCTGCACAGCTCCAAAAGTCCTGAAACTCCACAAAAGTCATTTTTGGAATTAATACGAATTATTGAGCAAAGAAAGTACCAGAGGGGGCCCACACCCTGGCTAGGAGGGTGGGGGGCGCGCCCACCCCTACTGGGCGCGCCCCCCTGTCTCGTGGGCCCCCGGTGGCCCTTCGGTGCCCATCTTCTGCTATATGAAGGCTTTTACCCTGGAAAAAAAATCATAAGCAAGCTTACGGGATGAAACTCCACCACCACGAGGCGGAACCTTGGCGGAACCAATCTAGGGCTCCGGTAGAGTTCTTCTGCCGGGGAAACCTCCCTCCGGGAGGGGGAAATCATCACCATCATCATCACCAACGATCCTCTCATCGGGAGGGGGTCAATCTCCATCAACATCTTCACCAGCACCATCTCCTCTCAAACTCTAGTTCATCCCTTGTATCCAATCTTGTATCCAAAACCCAAATTGGTACCTGTGGGTTGCTAGTAGTGTTGATTACTCCTTGTAGTAGAAGCTAATTGGTTTACTTGGTGGAAGATCATATGTTCAGATCCTTAATGCATATTAATACTCCTCTGATTATGAACATGAATATGCTTTGTGAGTAATTATGTTTGTTCCTGAGGACATGGGTGAAGTTTTGCTATTAGTAGTCATGTGAATTTGGTATTCGTTCGATATTTTGATGAGATGTATGTTGTCTCTCCTCTAGTGGTGTTATGTGAACGTCGACTACATGACACTTCACCATTATTTGGGCCTAGAGGAAGGCATTGGGAAGTAATTAGTAGATGATGGGTTGCTAGAGTGACAGAAGCTTAAACCCTAGTTTATAAGTTGCTTCGTAAGGGGCTGATTTGGATCCACTAGTTTTATGCTATGGTTAGGTTTACCTTAATACTTCTTTTGTAGTTGCAGATGCTTGCAATAGGGGTTAATCATAAGTGGGATGCTTGTCCAAGAAAGGGCAGTACCCAAGCACCGGTCCACCCACATATCAAATTATCAAAGTAACGAACGCGAATCATATGAGCGTGATGAAACTAGCTTGAAGATAGTTCCCATGTGTCCTCAGGAGCTCTTTTCTCATTATAAGAAATTGTCCAGGCTTGTCCTTTTCTACAAAAAGGATTGGTCCACCTTGCTGCACCTTATTTACTTTCATTGCTTGTTACCCGTTACAAATTATCTTATCCCAAAACTATCTGTTACCTACAATTTCAGTGCTTGCAGAGAATACATTACTGAAAACCGCTTGTCATTTCCTTCTGCTCCTCGTTGGGTTCGACACTATTACTTATCAAAAGTACTACGATAGATCCCCTATACTTGTGGGTCATCAAGCTTCATTTTCAAAGTCGATGACAGTTTGTCGAGTTTCACTCTTCCTCTTGAAGAAATATACCCAAGTGTACCTTGAGTAATCATCGACAATCACCAAGCAATACTTTCTACCCCCAAGACTATCAAAGGATGGAGGTCCAAAGAGATCCATGTGAAGGAGCTCCAAGGGTCTCTTTGAGTAGATGATAGTCGTGGGAGGGTGAGCCTTCTCATGTAACTTTCCTTCGATACAAGCACTGCAAGCACGATCTTTGGCAAAGCTAACATTAGTTAGTCCACGGACATGGTCCCCCTTGAGAAGACTTTGCAAAGATCTCATATTGACATGGGCTAAACGGCGATGCCAAAGCCACCCCACATCAACTTTAGCCTTTAGGCATGTCGCGGTCTTAGTGGGTCGCTCTGAAAAGTTAATCACATAAAGACCATTCTCGACATGCCCAACAAAGGCTACTTTAAGAGTCTTGCTCCACAAGAGGGCCACGGTATCAATATCAAAGAATGTGGCAAAACCCATGATTGCAAGTTGACAAACGGAAAGTAAATTGTATGCAAGGGACTCAACAAGCATGACTTTCTCGATCGTGAGATCATGAGAAATGACTACCTTACCAAGACCCAATACCTTAGAAGACGAGGCATCATCCCACTCGACATTGGTGGGCATAGATGGGATCTTTTGCATGTCCACCACCAAGTCCTTGCTTCCGGTCATATGATTTGTGGCTCCACTATCGAGCAACCATGATCCCTCACCGGAAGCAAACACCTACAAGAGATCAATGCTTGGTTTTAGGTACCCATTTTGTAATGGGTCCTTTGATGTTAGTAACAAGGGTCTTAGGAACCCAAATACACCATTCAATGTACTCATAAGGAGAACCAACAAATTTAGCATAAACATGCCCATCACTAGCACGACACAACACATAAGAAGGGTTAAAGTCGCCGGCTTTGTTGGAAGGGGTGGCATTGCCCTTTTTGACATCACCACCCTTCACATTGTTCTTCTTCTCCTTTGAAGCACCCTCTCCCTCCTTCACAAAAGTTTGCTTGAGAGGAGGAGGTCGTTTGGTCCTTCTTCTTCTTGTTCTTGGACTTGGGTGCGAACCCAGCTCCCTCCTTGGCCACCACTTCCTTTTAATTGCTCAAAAGGTCATTGAGATTCTTCTCACCTTGTATGCAAGAGACAAGGCCTTTCTCAAGTTGCTCCTTCACTTGGCATTTTCCTCCACAAGATGCACATGCTCACAACACGGGTTAGTAGCATTTGCGTTATCAATTAAGACCATATGAGGAAGAGTGGCTTTCTCCTAGGTTAGCTTCATTTGGAGTTGATCATGAGACTCCTTGAGGCTAGCATGATCACCCTTCAAGGCCTTGTGAGCCTTGTCAAGTATATCAAACTCCTCTTTGAGTCTAGCATGGTCAACCCCAAGTTTAGCCTTCTCGGAATCGAGCACACGAGATACAACAAGAGCATGATCAAGATCTTTCTTTAATTTAGCATGATCATCGTTGTGTGACTCCTCAAGAGCCAAACGATGAACACACTCTTCCTCAAGAGCATTGGAGAGATCCAATATCTCATCGGCATAGTCACGAGCCATCTTAGAGATGGTTTCTTCATGAGCCTCGATCATGTAATTGGCTTCACCAAGTAGTTCCAAGAGAGCAACGAAGTGCTTCTTGGATTTGCCCTTCAGCTTACTTACGAAAGACTCAAATTCATTTACTTCCTCATTAGACCCCTCACTTTCATCAATGCAATCCTCAAGGAAGGATTAGTAATGATGGTAGTTTTGATGTTGGGGGTTACCTTGTTGGTGGCTTTGGCCATGAGGCACTTGGCGGTGATGTTCTCGTTGGGTGAATCAAAGAGAGACACCCGTGGAGTTGTGGCAATGGCAACGGAGGCCATGACCATGGCTTCACTATCTTCATCATCATCATCATCCTCTTTGTATTCTTCTTGTGCCACCAACCCTTTGGTCGGAGTCTTCTTGGTGAAGTTGTTCTTGTTAGGGAAGGACTTGGCTTTGTCTTTTTAGATGAGCTTGCCACCATTGTCTTCCCGCTTCTCGTAAGGGCACTCCGCAACAAAATGGCTCACATTGCCACAATTGTAACATGTTCTCACATGTTGCTTGCCCTTGAAGCCACTTGAGTTGTTCTTGTTGAAATTGGGCCTTGAGTTCTTCTTGCTCCAAAGTTGCCTTGAAGCAAGAGCCATGTGCTCAATAATCATATTTCGTATCTTCGGGGTTGCTCTCCTCATCTTCCTCTTCTTATACACTAGCCTTGGCCTTCAAGGCAAGGTTGGTCTTCTTTGCAATTTGAGAATGCAACACCGCATTGTCGGCGGTCTTGTCCAAGATCCTCATCGCCACAAACTCATCCAACACTGCATTTGAGGACAAGGTGTGGAAGTCCGGCCGTTGAAGGATGACGGAGGACATGGCCTTGTGGTAAGGCATCATGGCCTTGAGGAATTTGCGCTTGATCCAATTATCATCCATATCCTTGCTCCCATAATATCAGAGAGAGACCACGAGAGTGGTTAATCTCCGGTAAAGCACACGAGGTTCTTCATCTTCATTCATTGCAAACTCATCGGCTTCATCTTGCACCACTTCATAGTTGGAGCGTTGAATGCTTGCGCTTCCCTTGTAAAGAGAAACAACATGGTGCCAAGCTTCCTTAGCCACCGTGAACAGACGGAGATGTGCAATGTCTTCGAATGGAATTGCATCTTGGATGATGAAGAGGGCATTCTCATTGAATTGATGATCTGCGGCTTCTCTCGGGGTAAAGTTGCTTGGGTCATGCGGATAGAAACCTTGCTCAATAATTCTCCAAAGATTAGTATTAACATGGTTTAAATGATATTTAAAGCGATAGACCCAAGAGTCAAAATCCTCATTTTTCACAATCTTAGGAGGAGAACCCGCATGATTTAAATGAATGGAGGGAACCGGTCATCCATAAGTAAGAGGTGGTTCGACATGGGCAAAGATGCCGCTACCATTTCTACCACTAGATAAAGGAACTCTATAACTAGAAGCTTCCCCCTTATCGGAGTTGGCATCCGCCAGCTTGTTAGTGGGAGCGGCCACTTCCAAAGGTGCGGTGGATAATTTAAGACCATCAAGGAACTCTTTGAACATGCCTTTGACCTCGGTCATCATGGAGGTTTTCAATGTGTCCAAAGCCACATTGAATTCCTCATGTGAGACCGGGGATCCCCCATCGGCCGTAGACGAAGAAGGATTCACACCAGGGTGCTCCTCCTCACGGACTATGGTGTCAACCATACTCTTAGGAAGTAAAGCCCTTAATTAAGAGACGAGGCTCTGATACCAATTGAAAGGATCAATATAGTTGACTAGAGGAGGGGGTGAATAAGCAACTAACAATTTTTAGCTTTTCTTTACCAAATTAAACTTTGCATCAAAGTAGGTTGTCTATATACGCAACTAGGTGAGCAACCTATATTATGCAACAACAATAAGCACACACGCAAGCAAGGGATATAACACAATATAGCTTGCACAAGTAAAGGTGGGAGATAACCAAAAGTGGAACCGATAGAGACGAGGATGTGTTACCGAAGTTCCTTCCTTTTGAGGGGAAGTACGTCTCCGTTGGAGCGGTGTGGAGGCACAATGCTCCCCAAGAAGCCACTAGGGCCACCGTATTCTCCTCATGCCCTCACACAATGCGAGATGCCGTGATTCCACTATTGGTGCCCTTGGAGGCGGCGACCAAACCTTTACAAACAAGGTTGGGGCAATCTCCACAACTGAATTGGAGGCTCCCAACGACACCACGAAGCTTCACCACAATGGACTATGGCTCCACGGTGACCTCAAACACCCAAGAGTAACAAGATCCGCAAGGGATTAGTGTGGGGAATCTTTCTCCTGGTGGAAGTGTAGATCGAAGCTTTCTCAACCAATCCATAGAGAATCAACAAGTTTGATTGGCTAGGAGAGAGATCGGGCGAAAATGGAGCTTGGAGCATCGATGGAGCTTAGAGATGGAATAGGTGGTCAACTCGGAGAAGAAGACACCCTGAGGGAGTCCTGGATTAGGGGGTGTCCGGATGGCCGGACTATGACCTTTGGCCGGACTCCCGGACTACGAAGATACAAGGTTGAAGACTTCGTCCCGTGTCCGGATGGGACTTTCCTTGGCGTGGAAGGCAAGCTTGGCGATTCGATATGAAGATCTCCTCCCATTGTAACTGACTCTGTGTAACCCTAGCCCTCTCTGGTGTCTATATAAACCAGAGATTTTTAGTCCGTAGGACGAACAACAATCATACCATAGGCTAGCTTCTAGGGTTTAGCCTCTCTGATCTCGTGGTAGATCAACTCTTGTACTACCCATATCATCAATATTAATCAAGCAGGAGTAGGGTTTTACCTCCATCGAGAGGGCCTGAACCTGGGTAAAAACATCATGTCCCTTGTCTCATGTTACCATCTGCCTGGACGCACAGTTTGGGACCCCCTACCCGAGATCCGCCGGTTTTGACACCGACATTGGTGCTTTCATTGAGAGTTCCTCTGTGTCGTCACCTTTAGGCCCGATGGCTCCTTCGATCATCAACCACGACGCGGTCCAGGGTGAGACTTTTCTCCCCGGACAGATCTTCGTATTCGGCGGCTTCGCACTGCGGGCCAATTCGCTTGGCCATCTGGAGCAGATCGAAAGCTACGCCCCTGGCCATCAGGTCAGATTCGGAAGCTTAAACTACACGGCCGACATCCGTGGGGACTTGATCTTCGATAGATTCGAGCCATGGCCGAGCGCGCTGCACTGTCACGACGGGCATGACCTAGCTCTGCCGCCAGACAACGCTCAGAGCGCCGCTCAGGTGTCCGCTCCGACCCTTACCTCGGAGCCGACCACGCCAATCAGGGACTGACGGTTGGACGCCGCCCCGGAAGCCACAATCTCTCCGGCAATAGAGCCAAATACCAGCCTAGTCCTTTGTAAGGCCAGTGACTCCAAGGTGCCGGACTCCTTCCCGGACTCCGGATCTCCTGCACCCCTTCCGATAGGACCCAATTGGGCTCTGATCATGGAGTTCACCGCCGCGGACGTCTTTCAGCGCTCGCCCTTTGGCGACATCCTGAATTCACTAAAGTCTCTCTCCTTGTCAGGAGAGCCCTGGCCGGACTATGGTCAGCAAGGTTGGGATGCGGACGACGAAGAAATTCGAAACCCACCCGCCACCCACTTCGTAGCCACTGTCGACGATCTAACCGACATGCTCGACTTTGACTCCGAAGACATCAATGGTATGGACGCCGATGAAGGAGACAATCAAGAACCAGCGCCTATAGAGCACCGGACAATCACCTCATCACACGATGTATGCATGGTGGACACACCTACAAGAAGCCACGACGAGGATCAAAAGGGCACAACCAGGGATCGTTCCATCGAAAAACAATCAAAGCGGCGGCGTAAGCACCGCGCCAAGCCCCACCTCGATAGAGACCCAGCCATAGAGCAGGGTGAATCAACCGAAGACGAACATGCCATCGAGTAACAGTCCAAACAGGGCGGACAAACCAAACAATCCGTCCCTGGCAAAGATAATAGTCCGGACGACCTCACGCCGGACAAGTCGCTGGAACAGAAGAACCTCTGCCAAAGGCTCGTCATCACTGCATGTAGCCTGAAAAAGCAGAAGCGGAAGCTCAAAACAGCGGAAGATGCACTCATAATCAGATGGGGCAAAGTACTCAATACCGCACACAAGTACGGCAGCGGTCATCACACAAAGAGCTATTCGAAGCGGAAATTACTACCGGAATTTGATGAAGAGGTCTTAGAGCCCCCACAGTCAAAAAACAAGGAAGCCACCAGGTCGGATAGACGACCCACGATCGACATCAAGCGACAAAAGGCGCCGCACTCAATTCGGTACGCGACCTGCCCAAGGATTCGCATCAAAAAAACGGTCCAACCAGATCCATCTAAGGGCCAAGAAAGCAAGCTCCAGTAAGTAATGCAATGCAAAAAATATCCGAATATCGCGGCACACCTACATACAGGGGCGCCGCACATCCCCTATGTTTCACCGATGAGGTACTGGACCATGAATTTCCAGCGGGATTCAAGCCCGTAAACATAGAAGCATACGACGGAACAACAAACCCTGGAGTCTGGATTGAGGATTATATCCTCCACATACACATGGCTAGAGGAGATGACCTTCACGCCATAAAATACTTACTCCTTAAGCTCAAAGGGCCAGCCCGGCATTGGCTGAAAAGCCTTCCCGAAAACACCATAGGAAGTTGGGAAGAGCTCGAGGATGCTTTCCGGGAAAATTTTCAAGGGACCTATGTCCGACCTCCGGATGCAGACGATCTGAGTCATATAACTCAACAACCCGGTGAGTCAGCCCGGAAACTCTGGAACAGATTCCTTACCAAAAAGAATCAGATAGTCGACTGTTCGGACGCCGAAGCCCTAGCAGCTTTCAAACATAGCGTCCGAGACGAATGGCTCGCCCGACACCTTGGCCAAGAAAAGCCAAGAACAAGGGCCGCATTGACAAGCCTCATGATCCGCTTTTGCGCGGGAGAGGATAGATGGTTGGCAAGAAGCAGCACCAGCGACCAAAGTACATCCGAACTCACAGATGGAAACGGGAAACTGCGCCGTAACAAAGAACAGCACCGGATCAAGGATAACAGCCCGATGAGCACGGCGGTCAACGCCGGATTCAAAAGCTCTCGGCAAAATCAGAAAAAGCCGCCCCCCAAAGATGACAGGGACGAGCCATCTAACCTCAACAAAATCTTGGACAAAATATGTCAAATCCACAGTACTCCCGGGAGACCTGCAAACCACACCCACAGAGATTGTTGGGTCTTCAAGCAATCCGGCAAACTCAATGCCGAACACAAGGGGCTTGACACACCAAGCGAGGATGATGATGCACCCCACAAGCAGAACACCGGAGAACAAAAGAAGTTACCACAAGAAGTCAAAATAGTAAATTCACTTCAGGTGACAAAAGGGAAAAACAGAGTGGCGCCTACGAAGATACGCGCCATACGGCCTGCCCCAGAGGAGCCCCGCCACTGGTTGTTACAGCCAATCACCTTCGATCATCAGGATTACTCTAGAGGTATCCGGAACGCAGGCTGGACTGCCTTGGTCTTAGATCTGGTTATTGACGGACTCCAATTCACACAAGTCCTAATGGACGGCGGTAGTGACCTAAACCTGCTATATCAGGACACAATCCGCAAACTGGGAGTAAACCCAGCAATGATTCGCCATGGCAACACTTCCTTTCAAGGAGTCACGCCAGGCCCAGATACCCAGAGTATGGGTTCCCTTTCGTTATAAGTCATGTTCGGCTCCCCCGACAACTTCCGAAGCGAAAAGCTAACCTTCCACATCGCCCCATTCATAAGACGCTATCAAGCGCTACTGGGACGCGAAGCTTTCGCCCACTTTAACGTAATACCGCATTACGCATCCCTCGCACTCAAAATGCCTGGTCCACAAGGCATCATCTCAATAAAGGGAAATATCAAGGGTTCCCTGAAGTGCGGATAATGGTGCGGCTGCCTTGACAGCCGCACACTAATAAAGCTTTACTACCCCGGACATGGCTCGACGAGTCCGGCGTAAACATACAAAGGCTTAATAGCCGCATAACCCTATACAAGGGGCTCCGCATGTTTACACCAGGGGATAATACAGCTCAATTCTACTCATGTTTCTGTATTATATTTTGTTTATTTTAACATAGACTTATCACACGATTATTTTCCACTAAGTTCCTCTCTTTCGCAGACAAACACCGTGCTACACCCGTCCAGGATACGGCACAACGGAGACACAGGCGCAGACGTGCAGTAGGGACCCATTTCAAGGATTCTTTTCAGATTAAGACCCTGCGTAAACCTTTTTTTACTGTCTCTTGTTGATAACATCCCCCGGTTTTTGCTATAACCGAGGAGGAGGCTGGCGTCTTGGCATGTGGCCACGCTAGAATTTTGCGCGTTCCTGGGCACCAAGGGCTTTTACCAAGGGCTTTTGTTTGGCCCATTTTAATAAAGACCGAATACCTCAGGGAGTGTTCGGTGTCGCGAGTTTGGCCTTATATGCATCAGCTCCGAATCATGTCTTTGGTCAAAAGTTGGGTTTGCCCGGCTCCTATGTTTTGCTGCCTTACGTTCCACTCTATCGGCTAAGGCGGCACCAGGAGAACTACTGCGATTGTGCCCCGGTTCGGCCAGGCGAGCACCTTAGTAGAGAAAGCCGAAAACTGGCTGTCATGATATAGCGAGAGACTGGTCAACCACTCGATGACTTACGGAATCTTTAGGATTCCTCCGCATTAATGAAGGGCCACTTCCTGGTCAGGCACACACGCGCCTCGAATTCGGGCGAGCGCGGTGCCCCTAGGGGCTATTCAGTAGACCCACTGTCAAACTCCTAGGGCTAAGTGAAAGTGATAAAGCATTATAGTCCGGTTTCCTAGTTCGCTGCGCTATCACCTCCTTTACAGGACCAAGACGTTGGATTAAGTGTGAAAAGGCGCCTTCTGCGAACACCCCCGTATTATATGCATGGGGGCTGAAGCCAATGACTGCCATCTTTCAGGTTATATACATATATACATTAACGGCCACACAGGAGGCATTCTAATTCTTGAAAGCACAAGTATAAAAGGCTTTTATATTTCATCAAAATATTGTTTTACAATAGCACATGCTATTCGAACACAACATCCTTTGAGCACTGCGTCTCTATTACACGAGCGCCCTGCAGGACTTCCTCAAAATAGTGTTTGGCAGGTACTCGGCTTTCGTCCGAATCTCGGGATGCAACAACACTGGCTTCCATATCCGCCCAGTATGTCTTCACACGGGCAAGGGCCATCTGTGCTCCCTCTATGCATGCTGACCTCTTCATCGCATCAACATGCGGCACCGAACCAAGGAACTGCTGCACCAAGCTAAAATAACTCTTCGGCTCTGGCTCTTCCGGCCATAGACGACTCGCGACGTACCTCATGGCGAGTCCGGATAACCTGTTCAGCTCCGCCCAAGCGGCCAAACGGTCGGATACCAAAAGTGGGCGCTCTGGATTGTGGAACTGCGACCAAAAAAGTTCTTCCAATTCATGGTCACCTCGAACCCGGAAGTGTTCGGTCGCGTCTGCGGCACTCGCCGCCAAATCCAGATAAGTGTTCGCCGCACTCCATTTCCGGTCTAACGGAGCATACTTTGAATCCCCGAACTTCATCCGCAGCATATAGGGCTTTCCAGCCATGATATCTCCGGCCTGACGTAGCTCCTCCTTCATAGCTCTCATTGCAGAGCGAGTGTCCTTGGCCTCGGCAGTGACCTTTTTAAGGTCCTTCTGAGCCACCCTATCTTCTTGTTCAAGAAGTTTACAGCGGTCGGCAGCATCCTTCAATTTTATAGCCATCTCAGCTATTACCTTCTTGCCATGGCAGTGAGCAGCCTATTCGGCTTTTAGCTCTTCAGCCGCTTTAACGGCAGCCGCATCACTTTTCCTCGCTTGCTCCTTGGCTCGGGCAAGTTCCGCTCGAAGGTTCTCCACGGCAGCAACACCATCTACATTAAGCAAGAAATTATAAGGCACGAGCATTGAGCTCTTCTTATCAGATGTCTTTGGAGACATTACATACCTTGTGCCTCGTCTAGCTGCTTATTTACAAGCGTGATGTAGGCATCTGCTACGTCAAGTTGCCGCTTTAGCTCGGCAGATTCATCAGTCCGGCTAGCCACCGAACGCCTCGCCACCTACATAGAAAAGGTGACATATTATACCTGGGATTACGATCCTCTGTGCGCCGTCATTTTTGACAACACACAGAGTCTCAGGGGCTACTATTTATACAGGGCACATTTTATATATGCGGCTCTACCAAAAGGTACACCTTTTCACGTACCTCAAAGCCTGTCAGTAAACTCCTGGCGACCTCGTACAATCCGCTTTCCGCGGATGAAATCCTTCCAATCACCGTGTTCATCAACACATGGTGTTCTTCTGAGATAGACGCTCGCCCAAGCAGATCCTTCAGCCCCTCCGACCGTGCACCAGAGGGTGCCGAACTAGTCTGACGACCTTTTTCAGGGTCCAGACTGGGGGAAACCCTCCGAGACGACACCTCGGGGTCGCCTGCCTCGTAAGACGGTATAGCTGGGGGAGGCATTTCGCTCTCCATCATCTCCGGACGAAGATCCCCTGAAGATGAGCTCTGCTGAGAAGGGTTGAGATCCGAACTGCAAGGTAATATTTTGGTTATCTTCCTCAGAAATAAAACAGGGATGTCACTCATTTTGGAGCCCCTCTCTTTACTTACGGCTTGGTGGAGAGCTGATCCCCTTGGGGGCACAATACGGCCGGGGCGCTCACCGGCGCCGGACCCTCTGACGAAGATTTCTTCCCCCGCTTTGAGGCCATCGCCTCCGGGTCGTCAGAGGCGGTCCTTTTCTTTCCCTGGTTGGGGGAATTCTCGATTCCTCCCTTCCTGACAGCCTCCTTCGCGGAGGCGGTAGCTCCTGGGTTCCCCTCTTCACCTTCTTCTGAAGGCGCAATCTTCAGCATCCTGGTCAACACGGGATCCCGCGTGGTCTCAGGCAGGGGGGCCGGACACCTAATAAGCTTTGCTTTCGCTATCCACTCCTGTTCAAAGGATAGCTCTTTTAAGGGCAGTTTTATGATAAAAATACGGATGGCGTGTCCAAGCACGGGGCTACTTACTTGAGCATCCGGGCGATTGCAGCTCAGACCTGCGTCCTTGGACAAGTCCGGACACCTTGCTTGTGATCTGAAGAACAATTTGTACATCTCCACGGGCGTCATGCCCATAAAATGTTGGAGGACTCGCGGTCCCTCCGGATTAAATTCCCACAGGCGGAGAGGGCGACGTTTGTAGGGCAGCATGCGGCGAATCAACATAACTTGCGCCACTATGGTCAAGTTGATATCTATTTCTAGGAGATCTCGAATGCGGTCCTGCAGCAAGGGCACGTCTTTGGACGGCCCCCAGATAAGCGCTTCATTGACCCATGACGCTAGTTGTGGTGGGGGACCCGAGCGAAAAGCAGGAGGTGCCACCCATGTGGTGCCCCTGGGGGCTGTGATGTAAAACCAGTCCCGTTGCCATAAGACGAACTCCTCTTGAAAAGAGCCCTCGGGCCATGGAGCGTCGGCCATCTTGCTTATGGTAGCCCCTCCGCACTCAGTGTGCTGCCCCTCGATCATCTTCGGTTCTACCTTGAAGGTTCTAAGCCACAATCCGAAGTGAGGAATAATATGGAGGAAGGCCTCACACATGACAATGAACGATGAGATTTGGAGGATGGACTCCGGAGCTAAGTCGTAAAATTCCAGCCCATAATAAAACATGAGCCCCCTCACGAAGGGATCAATCGGGAAGCCTAGCCCCCGAAGGAAGTGAGATGTGAACACCACGCTCTCACCGGGATAGGGAGTGGGAATAGCCTGCCCTTGAGCAGGCAGCCTATGTGAGATTTCGCCGGTTAGATACCTGGCATCTCTCAGCTTTCACACGTCCTCTTCCGTGATGGAAGAAGGCATCCACCAGCCTTGGAGGTCGGAGCCGGACATCATCGAAGGTCCGAAGCGCCTGAATCTAGAGCTTTGGGTGTTGGAACTCGAGGCGAGGGGCGGATTTGATTGAATTGAAAAGAAAGGAGTCGAGCCTTGGTCTCTTTATAAAGAGGTTGAATACCAAGAGCCCTCCCCGTGACCGTTTGGGACTCACTTTCAATTAGGAAGCCATACCAACGACACGGTTGGGTTACCCACGCTCGTATTGATGAGAATCCCAGAATAAGGGGACGCGATCTATGCTTTGACAAGACGTGCCAAGGAAACCACCTCGCTAAACGCGCTAAGGTGGAACAGTAAAACGAATAAAGGCTTGGCCGTGGCGTGATGTCACGCTGCAGAATACGTCAGCAGATTAGATTTGTGCAGATATTATTCTCTCTACGGTGGTATGTGGAACTTATTTTGCAGAGCCGGACACTATCCTTGTGTTCAACATCTTCTATGAAATATTCGGAGCAGGAACCCGCCTTGCAATGCCGAAGACAATTTGCACGCCGGACTCGTCGTCATTGAAGCCTGGTTCAGGGGCTACTGAGGGAGTCCTGGATTAGGGGGTGTCCGGATGGCCGGACTATGACCTTTGGCCGGACTCCCGGACTATGAAGATACAAGGTTGAAGACTTCGTCCCATGTCCGGATGGGACTTTCCTTGGCGTGGAAGGCAAGCTTGGCGATTCGATATGAAGATCTTCTCCCATTGTAACCGACTCTGTGTAACCCTAGCCCTCTCCAGTGTCTATATAAACCGGAGAGTTTTAGTCCGTAGGACGAACAACAATCATACCACAGGCTAGCTTCTAGGGTTTAGCCTCTTTGATCTCGTGGTAGATCAACTCTTGTACTACCCATATCATCAATATTAATCAAGCAGGAGTAGGGTTTTACCTCCATCGAGAGGGCCCGAACCTGGGTAAAAACATCGTGTCCCTTGTCTCCTGTTACCATCCGCCTAGACGCACAGTTCGGGACCCCCTACCCGAGATCCGCCGGTTTTGACACCGACACACCCCTTCTATAGTCAAGGGACAAATCCAACCATTATCCACTTAACCAGCCCGCAACATGAGATGCTACCGTACCAGCCGAGCGGTACTACCGCAAGGCGTCACAGTACTACCACAAGGGGGTGCGATACTACCGCACCCACGACACACACCAGATGAGGCCCTTTTGCGTTGACGCTGCGAGCGATAGAACCGCTGGAGCGGTACTACCGTGCGCCCTTGCGGTACTACCGCAAGGCAGGGCTTGACTGGGCTGGGAAGGCACGGATGAATAAAATTATATCCATGTCTACTTCCGCTGAGGTTAGATCGGTGCAAAAGTCCAACATGATACTACCGCACCCAGGGAGCGGTACTACCGCATAGGGCGTGGATGTAAAAAATTACATCCGCCCCTACTTCCGTGCGAGAGCAGTACTGGGCCAGAGGTCACGGTACTACCGCGACCGCGGAGCTTTACTATCGCAAGGAGGTGTGGTACTACCGCACCCCCGCACGGTACTACCGTGAGCATCTGCGGTACTACCGCTCCCTTGAGCAGTAGTACCATAGGCCACAACATACTACCACTTGGAGTCGTTCGTTTTGCAAAGGCACGGATAACAGCTCGGAGCTCCAAAGAGGCAAAAGGAAAGGAGGTGTAAAGAAACATACATGTACATGATGATTCCATCCTAACCTTTTCAAAGCGGACCCCCTCTTAATAATACGGCTTTCCTACGACTCAAATCCACCAAAAGGAATCATAGAAAAACACCGTCTTCACTAGGCTCCGAGGGGCATCGAATCATCTTGTGCCTAAACATGAGATATCTGAAATGCTCTACGCACACGATTAGTCCGCAAAAGCATTGTCATCAATCACCAAAACCACATAGGGTGAAATATGCCCTTACAGCCTCTTCTGAACCATTGTCGCTGCATTCTCCCCCGGTGGAGACGATGACATGGTGATGAGGAACATGGTCAGTTTAATCGCGAGGGCAACCATCGATGGGGCCGTCGAGGTGCTCTACAACCTAGTGGCACTGGGCATAACGCTTGCAAGCGTGCTCCTGATGTGCTTGTGGCTGGAGATGCTCGCCCTCGGCAGGGAGATGCATGCCTTCGTCCTCAAGGATGGTGACCTCGCCACTGATTCATACATTGCAAACACGCTAGTGGACATGTACACCAACAAAGAGCAGGTGGGCAACGTGCGTAGGGTGTTCGACATGGTGCCCGAGGCCCACCTACAGCTCGGCAAGTGGAACGCCATGATCTGTGGCTACGCACATGTCTCATGAATGTGCATGTCCCATCTTTGCTCCAGCTTGGCAGCGTTTGCGCTACGCTTTGCAAGTTAGGGTGTGTTTGGTTGAAAAGTGTTTTTAAAGTATTTCAAGAATACCACAGTATCTTAAAGGTTATAGTTCCAAATACTTTGAGGTGTTTGACTCTAGTTAAAAGTGTAGTATTATAAACCATGAACCTAGAAAAAGAATAGATGCCCAGAAAAAATAACCCCTTTTCAAGAACCTCTTTCTTTAAGTGACAAAGAGAAAAGTGAACATTGTCCAAATACAACACTGCATACTTTGATTGCCAAACATGACATTGTCTTTGCAATAGTTTAAAAACTTAATAATTTCGTGAAGTACATTATTCCTTATCCTCGGCATAAAAAACCGTAGTATTTTAATATTGAGGGTTTTTAAAAACATTGCTCCCAAACAAAACTTATGGTCTTATTGATATGCTCATATATCCTGATCCGATATTCCTATTCCATGGACTGCTAGAATGGAACCCTTCCTCTCATGCAGAACTGTAACTTAGCTACATTCATGGAAATGAAGTTTTCCTGGCAAGTTAAGGATGATGATCAATCACTGATTTTCAAAGCAACAAGGATCAGAAAATATCCAGTAATTCCTACTCCCTCCGTACATAATATAAGACATTTTTACAAACTAAAATGGCTTGCAAAAGCATCTACATTGTGGGACACAGGGAGTAAGTTTTTTCTTGTAAGAATTTTCTACCCTCTACATATATCAGATGTTCAATTTAATATGCATGGTCGCTTGACGATCACTACTACTTTCAGATATCTATCTTTCCGCGCCCATCTCAAACAGTGCAATAGAAGAGTGCGGATCAAAATGGGAGAAAGGAAAACCCGATTCTTATTCTAAAAAGCGAGTGAATAGCAAAAAAACTACCACATTATGGGCTATCGTTCTGAAAAACTATCACTTTTTTTTAATTTTCCAAAAAACTACCACAAAAGTGGTTGGCTGTTCCAAAAAACCCAAGTGGTCGAACGGTTAAGTTTTAACTGGGGTTATGACATGTGGGGTCCGTCCGTCAGGGTTTTGTCGGCCAAAGGGCTCATGGCGCGCAGGTGACGGCCGTTAGGGCGCACACGAGCCGTCCCGACCCGGTCAAGACGGGTCCGGCCCGCCCTCACTCTGTCTCCCCCCTCTCTGTCTCCCTCTCTTTCTCTCGCGCCTCCCTCTCCGACCTAGCCGATGGCGTCAGCAGCGGTGAAACCAGGCAATGGTGGCCATTCAACTGGTGGAGGTGGAAGGGGGGATGGAGGCGGCGAGTACTCAGAGGTTGACAACTGGCTGGGCAGCGGTAGCTTCGCAACACAACCGGCGGCGGCGCCGCCGCCGCAGCGGACACCATAGGCTGCAGCTCTGACGCAGGCTCCTACACCACAGGCTGCACCACCGTCGCCTGATGATTGCCAGTTCTCTCTTGAGTACAGAGCAGCAAGGTCTCTTGCTGGTGCTGTGCAGGCAGATCCGGCCAACTCCCAGCATCGGGCCTCTGCATCTGGAGGGGTGGAGTAAGTTTTGATTTCTTCTCTGCGTGTTAAACAATTTCTCATTTCTGTTTGTTCAGTTCAAACAACATAGCATAATTTAGTTAGTTTTTTGACCAAACCCTAGGTTGATGCAGTTGTGATTCATCTTAGAACATGAACATGCACTGAATCAAAGTTGAGGAAACACTCTGTGGCATGTTTTGGATGCAGCAGTATCATTTAGCACTGAAGAATTAGTTAGATTTAGTAGGAATGCATGGTGGATTCAGATAAGCTCTTGTTGGATTCAGATTCCTTACTGTACTTTTATAGTTAGTGTGCACTGAATTTTGTAGCAAAAAACACTTAGTTAGTTAGGCTTGTCAACTAACATATTATGTAATGCAGGCTGGATGATGAAATTTGGGAGGTGAGGCTGCATTTCCAGGGCAGAGATAACATGGAAAGGAGGTTTTCTGTTTTAGACATCACTTTTCTGAACTTGATAGCACTTACTAAAACTGAAGGCTATGGGTTAGATGACTACATGTACTGGGTAAGAGAACAAGGGATTGGACAGGAAGGTTTATTGCTTGTGGACAGTCAAGATGCAGGTGAAGAAATGATAGACCACTCAGATTTCACAGTGTTGAATATCATTGTTTCCAAGGCAAATGAAGATAGAGATGTTGAATGTAACAGAGCTCACAATGTTTGTGAAGAACAAATTCCAATAGGCAGTCCAGTGGGGGGGTCCTGGTTTTGTGTTAAGTCTGTCACAAGATGGAGTGGCCCACCCTCTTGAAGTTAATTTGAACACCTAAAAAAGCTATAACTTTAACATTTCAAAAGCTCATGGTGAAGATGATGATGGACAGGCTGCTGGTGAAGGGGACGATGATATTGACAAATCATCCTCAGACTTTGAGATTGATAGGGGTGACTATAGAGGGATAAAGATGTCTTACAAGGCTGGTGACCTCGCCACTGACTCATACGTCACGAGCGCGCTGGTGCACATGTACACCGACACAGAGCAGGTGGTTAACGCGCGTAGGGTGTTCGACATGGTGTCGGAGCCCCGCCGACAGCTCGGCATGTGGAACGTCATGATCCATGGCTACGCACATGCCTCATGAACGAGTATGTCCCATCTTTGCTCCAACTTGGCAGCGTTTGCGCTCCGCATTGCAAGTTAGAGTGTGTTTGGTTGAAAAGTATTTCAAGAATACCACAGTATCTTAAAAATTATAGTTCCAAATACTTCGAGGTGTTTGACTCTAGTTAAAAGTGTAGTATTATAAACCATGAACTGAAAAAAAGAATGCATGCCCAGAAAAATTACCCCCTTTTCTAGAACCTTTTTGAAGTATTAAAAGAAGAGGTCTAGACCTCTTTATTTTAAGTGAGAGAGATAGAAAAGTGAACGTTAGCCAAATACAAGAGTGCATATTTTGATCGCCAAACACGTCATTTTTTTTGCAATACTTTAAAAACTTAATATTTTCAAAAAGTACATTATTCCTTGTCCTCGGCATAAAAACCATGGCATTTGAATATTGAGGTTTTTTAAAAACATTGCTTCCAAACAGAGCTTGTGGTCTTGTTGATATGCTCATATATGCTAATCTGATATTCCTATTTTGCGGACTGCTAGAATCGGACCCTTCATCTCATGCGGAATTGTAGCTTGGTTACATTCAACAATCACTGATTTTCAAAGCAACAAGGATCAAAATATATTCAGTAATTTGTACCCCCTCCGTCCCACAATATAAGACATTTTTTTACAAACTAAAATGGCTTGCAAAAGCATCTTACATTGTGGGACGGAGGGAGTAAGTGTTTTCTTATACATATTTTCTACCCTTTACATATATCAGGTGTTCAATTTAATATGTATGGTCGCTTAATGATTACTACTACTATCAGATATCTTTCCACACCCATCTCGAACAGTGCAATAGAATGCGGATCTGAATGGGAAAAAGGAAAATCTGATCCCGATTCTAAGGGCGTGTTTGGTTACCCGCATTAGGCCCAGCGTAGCCTGCGCGGGAAGAAAGTGGCCCGTTTGGTTTCCTGTGTTCACTATGCGGCCCGCATTGCACGGAACTTAAAGTACATCCAGGCCAGGCCCAGGGTAAATGCCCAAATCGACAGTAGCTCGCGAACCTGGCTCGATCGAGGTAGGAAAGGGCGACGCGCTTCTTCCCTCGTGCGAGCAGGGGAGATGGCGCGAGCTCGCCCGGGTCGCTGAAAAATCGGCGGGAGGATTTCGGCTCACCTCCCGCCGAGTCCACCCCTATTTAGCCCCTCCCTCACCGCACCAACTCCTGCCACCATTCTCCCTCCGTTTGAGCTTTCCCGTCGACGCGCATCGGCACCGACGAGCAGGTAAGCGGCGCATCTTCATCGGACGACGGTCTACGGTGTTGGCGCCCCTTCACCGGTCGTCGTTCATCTTCCATGATCATCCCCCCTCGCGTCCTCAAGCTGCAGCCATGGCCTCTATGAGTTCAATCCCACTTTCTCTCTGTTCCTTCTAGCTAGATTTGAGCTGCAGCTAGGGTTTAATCTAGATGCATGGTTGATTAGTGGTCTAATCTGTGAGCTGATATGGTTGATTGCTATCTGCGGTTGCAATTTGTGGTAGGGCTAGATGTTCAAGCATGTGGTAGGCTAGATTAGTAGTAGAGTTTGAAGTTGAACCTTGTGCTTGTGTTGATTCGTCTTAGATCTGTGATTTGTACCTATTGGTGGTCCATTTGTAGCATGTTGTTTGTTGTAGATGTATGTTTGTGCTCATAGGTTGTCCGGTATGCTTAGTATGATAACAATGAACTATATGTGCTTAGTATGATAGGCATGAACCATGTACATGTATGCTGCTGATTTCATGGATTGTCCGGTATGTTGTGTGCTATGCTTACCGTTAATGCGTGCTTTGATTGTAGGACATGACTAAGCAGACACAAGATCTTAGTCAGGCCCTTGTCCTATCCGACAACCAGTTTGCTCCATCGTTTGTCGAGGACTCGCAGCCTATGTCCAAGATGGCACCTGATTCAGAGGTGTTCGCGTCTGATTCCCTCTATGTGCCAGTAGTGCTCGTTGAGCCAACTCCTGCTATTGCTCCCGCTGCACTCAAGGTAGTAGCAACAAAGGCAAAGAAGGATGGTAGGTCGAACAACATGAAGTGGCGGCCGTTCATGTCCATGTTCGTGCTGAACAACACGTGTGAGCTCATCTCTAGTGGAGTTAGGACTGACAAGGGCTTCAAGGAGGTGCACTTGAACACCATTGCGAAGCAGGTGTTCGAGTTCTGTGGGCAGGAGGTGTCTGCCACCCAGGTGTACAACCACCTGAGGAAGTGGAGAGGTCGATGGATCCAAGTGTCCAAGCTGAGAGACATTTGCGGCGCCTCATGGGATGAGAACACTTGCTCCATAGTTCTGGAGGCAGAGCACTACGGCGGCCATGTCGCGGTTAGCTCACAACCTTCTTCCTTTTCATAATGTCCACCATTTCCTACTCTTAATCGCAACTAACAACACTTGTGTTTCATTCTTAGGACCACCCAAGGGACGCTGAGTTCCTCAACACACCCATATAGAACTACCGCCAGATGCAATACATCTTCTCCTTCGGACTGGCAACTGGGAAGCATGCCATGGGCTCGAGGGAGCCTCTTGGTTCTCCCATGCCAGACTTCCCTTGGACCCCGGACGTCGAGGTCCTTGATGGCCCTGATAAGCCAGTTGTGAAGCCCTTCGACAAGCCATTTGACCCCGTCCATCATAGAAAGAGGAAGAGAGGAGGCCTGATGGAGGAGGAGATCAATGTCTTTTGCAGCATGACTGAGGCGGTGAAGGAGGTTGCAACAGCCATCAAGGAGTGCAAGCCCCTCGACGTCCACCATGACCTGTATGGCATTGTCATGACCCAGGGTGGCTTCAGTGATGAGGCTCTCATGGCATCTCTCAGCCACCTGCTTGATAACAAGGCCTAGGGTGTTGGGTCCGTTGCCATGGCAGACGCTCACAGGGTGCTGTGGCTCAGGAGCTGGCTGGGTAAGCACTACTACTAGAGTAGTGCTGCCTGTGAGCGTGCATGATCCCCAACGGCAATGGCGGTCGCGACGACGATGACGATGACGACGTACATTTTGTGTAGCTAGGGCTGAAAAAAATTGATGGTCTGTATATTTTGGTGAGGTGGTATATACTAACCCCTCACGAAGATGGTGAACCTGCGGTGGTAGGACGACGCCCTCTTTTGGATGTGGTGGTAGGTTAACACCAATGTAGTGCTAGGTTGAACTTGCTATACCATATGATCATGCATGCTTTACTTCTCTTCTGCTCCATTGTTGTTTGTGTGCTACTTTGCTTTCTACTTGTGTGCTCCATTGATTTGCTGCTTCAACTCTTGCTCTTGTGCATTGCTAGGGAAAGTGGTATGTCGTGTTCATCGGTGAGGCTCCAGGGGTTTATAGTTCATGGGAAGAAGCCAATGCACAAGTGGCATCTTATAGCAATAACAACTATAGAGGGTTCAAAACTAGGCATGCAGCAGAACAAGCTTACTCCGCCTGGGTGCGAAAGCACGGTGGAAGCAATGTTAACAGTGGCAAGGTTGGAGGTGTCAAAGTGGAAGCTGCTAAGGTGGATCATCAGTTTGGACTGAAGCTGAAGAACTTCATCATCTTCGCCTAGTTCATCGCCATTGCTGTGTTGTGGCGTTGATGTGCTAGGTGTGATCATTATGGGTAAGCTCATCAACCAGGGTACAAGGTAAGCACAACATGTACGCTGTATGCAACCAAACGCGGTGTTCATGTGCCGCTGGGGCCAATGCAGGCAACCATACAAAGTGCACTTGCGTATTACCTAATGTAGGGACACTAGATGGAGGCAACCAAACAACTTGCAGATGGCGCATTAGGGTATGTTTTTGCTCAACCAAGCTGGGTTGAGAAGTGTATGCAATGCATGAACTGTTCACAACGACAACCAAACACACCCTAAAAAGCGCAGCCGTGAGATCACAGGACAAACGCGTAGATCGATGTAAGTCTGCGGCTAGATCAGAAAGAAGAGCGCCTAGAAACAAACAAGAAACCGACGCAAACCTGGTGGAGGCAGGAGATCCGTGGGCTAGTGGGAATGTGATCGAGGGAGGCGTACGTACATCATGATGTTGCCCTGCAGCCGAGGATGGTCTTGAGCATGTCCTGGAGGGCCTTGGCGGTGTTGATGTTCATGCGCAGGGCCGCCGACCTGTCCAGCACCTCCGTGTTCCGGTTCAACATGCTGATTGACATGGCGCGCGGCGGCTGGACGGTGGCGGATCGGAGTGAGTGGATCGGCGGCAGAGAGATACAGGGAAAGAGAAAAGATCAACTGTTTGTTTTCCAAGTAGGGTTTTGGAACCTCCACGTAGCACAGTGGACGGGGCTACAAGGCCTCCGTGAGTTGGGCTAGTGGGCTGGGCTTCTAGCTCAGGCCGGTTTGGTTGATGAGGTTGGCGAGTGTCATATCACTACAAGAAATATGTCAACTAGTGACCTTCTGTCAGTGACCCTGGAAGAATTGGTCATAGTTCTATGACCATTTGAGACCAATTGGTCAAAAGCTGTTCGGGGGGCTCCAAACCCTAAACCATTGCGACCATTTTGGTCAGAAAGGTCGTAATTTCCTTACACGAAATGGTCACAAAGCAAACAGTGCAGGTCCGCTGCCTTATTTCTAGTTGTTAACGACCAATATAGATGGTCATAGCCTTGTAGATTGTGGTGGGTTGTGATGACTAGGCGCCATCTCATCAGTTTTGCCTATGTGTCATGCCCATGTGTCAATTTTTGCCCTAGGTTGTGAAGCAACCTATATTTCTATTTTTCCAAAAATTCTCATAAATTGTTTGGATCATATCTTCATCAAATATGTCAAAACCTTCCTTGCCTAGTTCAAAAATAACTCAACAATATTCATTTTCCTATCCTGTTCAAAGCAGCACTTTGTGAAGGAAGTACCACTTTGGCATGTCCAAATGGTATCCATTTTATACAGTGCTTTCCTATGCCAAAATAACCATCCCCCACCAAATGCCAGCTCAATCCATTCATTATTTTGAGCCCAGCTTCAACATTCGTATTTATGTCCAGTGTGGTACTTTGCAAAGAAAGTACCACCTAGGCTCCTCCTTTTGAGGTGAAAATTTGTGAAGACGGTCTTCTTAGTAACTGATCATCCTTAGCCAAAACTCACGCCCATTATCCATGTGCATTTCCCGTACCGCAAATCAAACACTTGGCTGCTTATTCATGTTTGAGCATCGATCGGTCTCCTCGTGAGAATCTTATGTTGTGATTTTCTTCCTAGCACCTACCCGGGGAGTGCCCAACCCACTAGACATTCCTAGGCCGCCTAGAACACATGGCAACGCCACGGTCACGCGGTGATCATGCAGCGGGCATGCGAGCTTACGCGCTCTAGAGTTGGGGCCTTCGGCCACCGTCCAAACCTCGATGTCTCGCCATAAAACCATGTCTTTCTGATTAAATAGATACTTATTTACCTAGAGATGATTTTTGGAAAAAAAAATAAAGAGCAAACTATGAGGCAGCTGCAGTTCAAATTTGACCCACTTCCAACTGAATCGACGAGAATTTGTCTTTTTCACCAGAGGTGGATCAAAAATTTTGACACCCAACCATTTTGTCAATTGTGCATTAAATATGGCCTAGTATTTTACAAAATTGATTAGGTCCAATTTTGCAACAAATATATGGTAGGTCCTTCACAAAAAAACTCATTTCGGGCACTAGGAAAATGCAAAAAATGAATTTTCCGTGGAAAGAAAATGAAAACTCCCTTAGGCAACATTGTTTGTAATTCCAAGATGCGCCCTTGTCTAATTCCAAGATGACCCGCTTCCAACTGAATCGACGGGAATTTGTCTTTTTCACCAGAGGTGGATCAAAACTTTTGACACCCAACCATTTTGTCAATTTTGCATTAAGTATGGCCTAGTATTTTATAAAATTGATTTGGTCCAGTTTTGCACAAATATATGGTAGGTCCTTCACAAAAAAACTCATTTCGGGCACTCGGAAAATGGAAAATGAATTTTCCGTGCAAAGAAAATGAAAACTCCCTTAGGCAACATTGTTTGTAATTCCAAGATGCACCCTTGTGCACAATATGAGATCATTTGAACAAACTATGCCATGAATGTGGCCATAAGATTGATCATTTGGCTTGAAAGCCATGAATCTTCACACTTGATAGCTCATTTTTTAGAACACTTTTTTAAAATAATTACCGTATTACAAGTTTATTATTTTTCCTGGAAACTTGGTCACATATAATGACACAATGCTAAGGTTTTCCAATTTTTTGATTTTTTTTTGAATTTTTTATGCCCGTTTCAAAATGCGGTCAAAACGGCGGGCTTGACCGTTCCTATCTAGCGGTTGAATCTTGGAATTTTTTTGGTGTTTCTATGATTAAATAGATACTTATTTACCTAGAAATGATTTTTGGAAAAAATAAAGAGCAAACTATGAGGCAGATGCAGTTCAAATTTGACCCGCTTCCAATTGAATCAACGGGAATTTGTCTTTTTCACCAGAGGTGGATCAAAATTTTTGACACCCAACCATTTTGTCAATTGTGCATTAAATATGGCCTAGTATTCAATAAAATTGATTTGGTCCAATTTTGCAACAAATATATGGTAGGTCCTTCACAAAAAAAAACTCATTTCGGGCACTCGGAAAATGGAAAATGAATTTTCCGTGCAAAGAAAATGAAAACTCCCTTAGACAACATTGTTTGTAATTCCAAGATGCACCCTTGTGCACAATATGAGATCATTTGAACAAACTATGCCATGAATGTGGCCATAAGATTGATCATTTGGCTTGAAAGCCATGAATCTTCACACTTGATAGCTCATTTCTGAGAACACTTCTTTAAAATAATTACCGTATTACAACTTTATTATTTTTCCTGGAAACTTGGTCACATATAATGACACAATGCGAAGGTTTTCCAATTTTTTGAATTTTTTTGAATTTTTTTATGCCCGTTTCAAAATGCGGTCAAAACGGCGGGCCTGATCGTTCCTATCTAGTGGTTGAATCTTGGAATTTTTTTGGTGTTTCTATGATTAAATAGATACTTATTTACCTAGAAATGATTTTTGGAAAAAATAAAGAGCAAACTATGAGGCAGATGCAGTTCAAATTTGACCCGCTTCCAACTGAATCGACGGGAATTTGTCTTTTTCACCAGAGGTGGATCAAAATTTTTGACACCTAACCATTTTGTCAATTGTGCATTAAATATGGCCTAGTATTTTATAAAATTGATTAGGTCCAATTTTGCAACAAATATATGGTAGGTCCTTCACAAAAAAAACTCATTTCGGGCACTCGGAAAATGGAAAATGAATTTTCCGTGCAAAGAAAATGAAAACTCCCTTAGGCAACATTGTTTGTAATTCCAAGATGCACCCTTGTGCACAATATGAGATCATTTGAACAAACTATGCCATGAATGTGGCCATAAGATTGATCATTTGGCTTGAAAGCCATGAATCTTCACACTTGATAGCTCATTTCTGAGAACACTTTTTTAAAATAATTACCGTATTACAAGTTTATTATTTTTCCTGGAAACTTGGTCACATATAATGACACAATGTGAAGGTTTTCCAATTTTATGATTTTTTTTGAATTTTTTATGCCCGTTTCAAAATGCGGTAAAAACAGAAGGCTTGACCGTTCCTATCTAGTTGTTGAATCTTGGAATTTTTTTGGTGTTTCTATGGTTAAATAGATACTTATTTACCTAGAAATGATTTTTGGAAAAAATAAAGAGTAAACTACGAGGCAGCTGCAGTTCAAATTTGACCTGCTTCCAACTAAATCGACGGGAATTTGTCTTTTTCACCAGAGGTGGATCAAAATTTTTGACACTCAACCATTTTGTCAATTGTACATTAAATATGGCCTAGTATTTTATAAAATTTATTTGGTCCAATTTTGCAACAAATATATGGTAGGTCCTTCACAAAAAAACTAATTTCGGGCACTCGGAAAATTGAAAATGAATTTTCCGTGCAAAGAAAATGAAAACTCCCTTAGGCAACATTGTTTGTAATTCCAAGATGCACCCTTGTGCACAATATGAGATCATTTGAACAAACTATGCCATGAATGTGGCCATAAGATTGATCATTTGGCTTGAAAGCCATGAATCTTCACACTTGATAGCTCATTTCTGAGAACACTTTTTTAAAATAATTACCGTATTACAAGTTTATTATTTTTCCTAGAAACTTGGTCACATATAATGACACAATGCGAAGGTTTTCCAATTTTTTTGATTGTTTTTGAATTTTTTATGCCCGTTTCAAAATGTGGTCAACGGCGGGCTTGACGTTCCTATCTAGTGGTTGAATCTTGGAATTTTTTTGGTGTTTCTATGATTAAATAGATACTTATTTACCTAAAAATGATTTTTGGAAAAGATAAAGAGCAAACTATGAGGCAACTGCAGTTCAAATTTGACCCGCTTCCAACTGAATCGACGGGAATTTGTCTTTTTCACCAGAGGTGGATCAAAACTTTTGACACCCAACCATTTTGTCAATTGTGCATTAAGTATGGCCTAGTATTTTATAAAATTGATTTGGTCCAATTTTGCACAAATATATGGTAGGTCCTTCACAAAAAAACTCATTTCGGGCACTCGGAAAATGGAAAATGAATTTTCCGTGCAAAGAAAATGAAAACTCCCTTAGGCAACATTGTTTGTAATTCCAAGATGCACCCTTGTGCACAATATGAGATCATTTGAACAAACTATGCCATGAATGTGGCCATAAGATTGATCATTTGGCTTGAAAGCCATGAATCTTCACACTTGATAGCTCATTTTTGAGAACACTTTTTTAAAATAATTACCGTATTACAAGTTTATTATTTTTCCTGGAAACTTGGTCACATATAATGACACAATGCTAAGGTTTTCCAATTTTTTGATTTTTTTTTGAATTTTTTATGCCCGTTTCAAAATGCGGTCAAAACGGCGGGCTTGACCGTTCCTATCTAGCGGTTGAATCTTGGAATTTTTTTGGTGTTTCTATGATTAAATAGATACTTATTTACCTAGAAATGATTTTTGGAAAAAATAAAGAGCAAACTATGAGGCAGATGCAGTTCAAATTTGACCCGCTTCCAATTAAATCAACGGGAATTTGTCTTTTTCACCAGAGGTGGATCAAAATTTTTGACACCCAACCATTTTGTCAATTGTGCATTAAATATGGCCTAGTATTCAATAAAATTGATTTGGTCCAATTTTGCAACAAATATATGGTAGGTCCTTCACAAAAAAACTAATTTCGGGCACTCGGAAAATGGAAAATGAATTTTCCGTGCAAAGAAAATGAAAACTCCCTTAGGCAACATTGTTTATAATTCCAAGATGCACCCTTGTGCACAATATGAGATCATTTGAACAAACTATGCAGTGAATGTGGCCATAAGATTGATCATTTGGCTTGAAAGCCATGAATCTTCACACTTGATAGCTCATTTCTGAGAACACTTTTTTAAAATAATTACCGTATTACAAGTTTATTATTTTTCCTAGAAACTTGGTCACATATAATGACACAATGCGAAGGTTTTCCAATTTTTTGATTGTTTTTGAATTTTTTATGCCCGTTTCAAAATGTGGTCAACGGCGGGCTTGACGTTCCTATCTAGTGGTTGAATCTTGGAATTTTTTTGGTGTTTCTATGATTAAATAGATACTTATTTACCTAGAAATGATTTTTGGAAAAGATAAAGAGCAAACTATGAGGCAACTGCAGTTCAAATTTGACCCGCTTCCAACTGAATCGACGGGAATTTGTCTTTTTCACCAGAGGTGGATCAAAACTTTTGACACCCAACCATTTTGTCAATTGTGCATTAAGTATGGCCTAGTATTTTATAAAATTGATTTGGTCCAATTTTTCACAAATATATGGTAGGTCCTTCACAAAAAAACTCATTTCGGGCACTCGGAAAATGGAAAATGAATTTTCCGTGCAAAGAAAATGAAAACTCCCTTAGGCAACATTGTTTGTAATTCCAAGATGCACCCTTGTGCACAATATGAGATCATTTGAACAAACTATGCCATGAATGTGGCCATAAGATTGATCATTTGGCTTGAAAGCCATGAATCTTCACACTTGATAGCTCATTTTTGAGAACACTTTTTTAAAATAATTACCGTATTACAAGTTTATTATTTTTCCTGGAAACTTGGCCACATATAATGACACAATGCTAAGGTTTTCCAATTTTTTGATTTTTTTTTGAATTTTTTATGCCCGTTTCAAAATGCGGTCAAAACGGCGGGCTTGACCGTTCCTATCTAGCGGTTGAATCTTGGAATTTTTTTGGTGTTTCTATGATTAAATAGATACTTATTTACCTAGAAATGATTTTTGGAAAAAATAAAGAGCAAACTATGAGGCAGATGCAGTTCAAATTTGACCCGCTTCCAATTGAATCAACGGGAATTTGTCTTTTTCACCAGAGGTGGATCAAAATTTTTGACACCCAACCATTTTGTCAATTGTGCACTAAATATGGCCTAGTATTCAATAAAATTGATTTGGTCCAATTTTGCAACAAATATATGGTAGGTCCTTCACAAAAAAAAAACTCATTTCGGGCACTTGGAAAATGGAAAATGTATTTTCCGTGCAAAGAAAATGAAAACTCCCTTAGACAACATTGTTTGTAATTCCAAGATGCACCCTTGTGCACAATATGAGATCATTTGAACAAACTATGCCATGAATGTGGCCATAAGATTGATCATTTGGCTTGAAAGCCATGAATCTTCACACTTGATAGCTCATTTCTGAGAACACTTCTTTAAAATAATTACCGTATTACAACTTTATTATTTTTCCTGGAAACTTGGTCACATATAATGACACAATGCGAAGGTTTTCCAATTTTTTGAATTTTTTTGAATTTTTTTATGCCCGTTTCAAAATGCGGTCAAAACGGCGGGCTTGATCGTTCCTATCTAGTGGTTGAATCTTGGAATTTTTTTGGTGTTTCTATGATTAAATAGATACTTATTTACCTAGAAATGATTTTTGGAAAAAATAAAGAGCAAACTATGAGGCAGATGCAGTTCAAATTTGACCCGCTTCCAACTGAATCGACGGGAATTTGTCTTTTTCACCAGAGGTGGATCAAAAATTTTGACACCTAACCATTTTGTCAATTGTGCATTAAATATGGCCTAGTATTTTATAAAATTGATTAGGTCCAATTTTGCAACAAATATATGGTAGGTCCTTCACAAAAAAAACTCATTTCGGGCACTCGGAAAATGGAAAATGAATTTTCCGTGCAAAGAAAATGAAAACTCCCTTAGGCAACATTGTTTGTAATTCCAAGATGCACCCTTGTGCACAATATGAGATCATTTGAACAAACTATGCCATGAATGTGGCCATAAGATTGATCATTTGGCTTGAAAGCCATGAATCTTCACACTTGATAGCTCATTTCTGAGAACACTTTTTTAAAATAATTACCGTATTACAAGTTTATTATTTTTCCTGAAAACTTGGTCACATATAATGACACAATGTGAAGGTTTTCCAATTTTATGATTTTTTTTGAATTTTTTATGCCCGTTTCAAAATGCGGTAAAAACAGAAGGCTTGACCGTTCCTATCTAGTTGTTGAATCTTGGAATTTTTTTTGGTGTTTCTATGGTTAAATAGATACTTATTTACCTAGAAATGATTTTTGGAAAAAATAAAGAGTAAACTACGAGGCAGCTGCAGTTCAAATTTGACCCGCTTCCAACTAAATCGACGGGAATTTGTCTTTTTCACCAGAGGTGGATCAAAATTTTTGACACTCAACCATTTTGTCAATTGTACATTAAATATGGCCTAGTATTTTATAAAATTTATTTGGTCCAATTTTGCAACAAATATATGGTAGGTCCTTCACAAAAAAAACTAATTTCGGGCACTCGGAAAATGGAAAATGAATTTTCCGTGCAAAGAAAATGAAAACTCCCTTAGGCAACATTGTTTGTAATTCCAAGATGCACCCTTGTGCACAATATGAGATCATCTGAACAAACTATGCCATGAATGTGGCCATAAGATTGATCATTTGGCTTGAAAGCCATGAATCTTCACACTTGATAGCTCATTTCTGAGAACACTTTTTTAAAATAATTACCGTATTACAAGTTTATTATTTTTCCTAGAAACTTGGTCACATATAATGACACAATGCGAAGGTTTTCCAATTTTTTGATTGTTTTTGAATTTTTTATGCCCGTTTCAAAATGTGGTCAACGGCGGGCTTGACGTTCCTATCTAGTGGTTGAATCTTGGAGTTTTTTTGGTGTTTCTATGATTAAATAGATACTTATTTACCTAGAAATGATTTTTGGAAAAGATAAATAGCAAACTATGAGGCAACTGCAGTTCAAATTTGACCCGCTTCCAACTGAATCGACGGGAATTTGTCTTTTTCACCAGAGGTGGATCAAAAATTTTGACACCCAACAATTTTGTCAATTGTGCATTAAATATGGCCTAGTATTTTATAAAATTGATTAGGTTAAATTTTGCAACAAATATATGGTAGGTCCTTCACAAAAAAAACTCATTTCGGGCACTCGGAAAATGGAAAATGAATTTTCCGTGCAAAGAAAATGAAAACTCCCTTAGGCAACATTGTTTGTAATTCCAAGATGCACCCTTGTGCACAATATGAGATCATTTGAACAAACTATGCCATGAATGTGGCCATAAGATTGATCATTTGGCTTGAAAGCCATGAATCTTCACACTTGATAGCTCATTTTTGAGAACACTTTTTTAAAATAATTACCGTATTACAAGTTTATTATTTTTCCTGGAAACTTGGTCACATATAATGACACAATGCTAAGGTTTTCCAATTTTTTGATTTTTTTTGAATTTTTTATGCCCGTTTCAAAATGCGGTCAAAACGGCGGGCTTGACCGTTCCTATCTAGCGGTTGAATCTTGGAATTTTTTTGGTGTTTCTATGATTAAATAGATACTTATTTACCTAGAAATGATTTTTGGAAAAAATAAAGAGCAAACTATGAGGCAGATGCAGTTCAAATTTGACCCGCTTCCAATTGAATCAATGGGAATTTATCTTTTTCACCAGAGGTGGATCAAATTTTTTGACACCCAACCATTTTGTCAATTGTGCATTAAATATGGCCTAGTATTCAATAAAATTGATTTGGTCCAATTTTGCAACAAATATATGGTAGGTCCTTCACAAAAAAAACTCATTTCGGGCACTCGGAAAATGGAAAATGAATTTTCCGTGCAAAGAAAATGAAAACTCCCTTAGACAACATTGTTTGTAATTCCAAGATGCACCCTTGTGCACAATATGAGATCATTTGAACAAACTATGCCATGAATGTGGCCATAAGATTGATCATTTGGCTTGAAAGCCATGAATCTTCACACTTGATAGCTCATTTCTGAGAACACTTCTTTAAAATAATTACCGTATTACAACTTTATTATTTTTCCTGGAAACTTGGTCACATATAATGACACAATGCGAAGGTTTTCCAATTTTTTGAATTTTTTTATGCCCGTTTCAAAATGCGGTCAAAACGGCGGGCTTGATCGTTCCTATCTAGTGGTTGAATCTTGGAATTTTTTTGGTGTTTCTATGATTAAATAGATACTTATTTACCTAGAAATGATTTTTGGAAAAAATAAAGAGCAAACTAGGAGGCAGATGCAGTTCAAATTTGACCCGCTTCCAACTGAATCGACGAGAATTTGTCTTTTTCACCAGAGGTGGATCAAAATTTTTGACACCCAACCATTTTTTCAATTGTGCATTAAATATGGCCTAGTATTTTATAAAATTGATTAGGTCCAATTTTGCAACAAATATATGGTAGGTCCTTCACAAAAAAAACTCATTTCGGGCACTCGGAAAATGGAAAATGAATTTTCCGTGTAAAGAAAATGAAAACTCCCTTAGGCAACATTGTTTGTAATTGCAAGATGCACCCTTGTGCACAATATGAGATCATTTGAACAAACTATGCCATGAATGTGGCCATAAGATTGATCATTTGGCTTGAAAGCCATGAATCTTCACACTTGATAGCTCATTTCTGAGAACACTTTCTTAAAATAATTACCGTATTACAAGTTTATTATTTTTCCTGGAAACTTGGTCACATATAATGACACAATGTGAAGGTTTTCCAATTTTATGATTTTTTTTGAATTTTTTATGCCCGTTTCAAAATGCGGTAAAAACGGAAGGCTTGACCGTTCCTATCTAGTTGTTGAATCTTGGAATTTTTTTTGGTGTTTCTATGGTTAAATAGATACTTATTTACCTAGAAATGATTTTTGGAAAAAATAAAGAGTAAACTACGAGGCAGCTGCAGTTCAAATTTGACCCGCTTCCAACTAAATCGACGGGAATTTGTCTTTTTCACCAGAGGTGGATCAAAAATTTTGACACTCAACCATTTTGTCAATTGTACATTAAATATGGCCTAGTATTTTATAAAATTTATTTGGTCCAATTTTGCAACAAATATATGGTAGGTCCTTCACAAAAAAACTAATTTCGGGCACTCGGAAAATGGAAAATGAATTTTCCGTGCAAAGAAAATGAAAACTCCCTTAGGCAACATTGTTTGTAATTCCAAGATGCACCCTTGTGCACAATATGAGATCATTTGAACAAACTATGCCATGAATGTGGCCATAAGATTGATCATTTGGCTTGAAAGCCATGAATCTTCACACTTGATAGCTCATTTCTGAGAACACTTTTTTAAAATAATTACCGTATTACAAGTTTATTATTTTTCCTAGAAACTTGGTCACATATAATGACACAATGCGAAGGTTTTCCAATTTTTTGATTGTTTTTGAATTTTTTATGCCCGTTTCAAAATGTGGTCAACGGCGGGCTTGACGTTCCTATCTAGTGGTTGAATCTTGGAATTTTTTGGTGTTTCTATGATTAAATAGATACTTATTTACCTAGAAATGATTTTTGGAAAAGATAAAGAGCAAACTATGAGGCAACTGCAGTTCAAATTTGACCCGCTTCCAACTGCATCGACGGGAATTTGTCTTTTTCACCAGAGGTGGATCAAAAATTTTGACACCCAACAATTTTGTAAATTGTGCATTAAATATGGCCTAGTATTTTATAAAATTGATTAGGTACAATTTTGCAACAAATATATAGTAGGTCCTTCACAAAAAAAACTCATTTCGGGCACTCGGAAAATGGAAAATGAATTTTCCGTGCAAAGAAAATGAAAACTCCCTTAGGCAACATTGTTTGTAATTCCAAGATGCACCCTTGTGCACAATATGAGATCATTCGAACAAACTATGCCATGAATGTGGCCATAAGATTGATCATTTGGCTTGAAAGCCATGAATCTTCACACTTGATAGCTCATTTCTGAGAACACTTTTTTAAAATAATTACCGTATTACAAGTTTATTATTTTTCCTGGAAACTTGGTCACATATAATGACACAATGCGAAGGTTTTCCAATTTTTTGATTTTTTTTTGAAATTTTTATGCCCGTTTCAAAATGCGGTCAAAACGGCAGGCTTGACCGTTCCTGTCTAGTGGTTGAATCTTGGAATTTTTTTTGGTGTTTCTATGATTAAATAGATACTTATTTACCTAGAAATGATTTTTGGAAAAAAATAAAGAGCAAACTACGAGGCAGCTGTAGTTCAAATTTGACCTGCTTCCAACTGAATCGACGGAATTTGTCTTTTTCACCAGAGGTGGATCAAAAGTTTTGACACCCAACCATTTTGTCAATTGTGCATTAAATATGGCCTAGTATTTTATAAAATTGATTAGGTCCAATTTTGCAACAAATATATGGTAGGTCCTTCACAAAAAAAAACTCATTTCGGGCACTCGGAAAATGGAAAATGAATTTTTCGTGCAAAGAAAATGAAAACTCCCTTAGGCAACATTGTTTGGAATTCCAAGATGCACCCTTGTGCACAATATGAGATCATTTGAAAAAACTATGCCATGAATGTGGCCATAAGATTGATCATTTGGCTTGAAAGTCATGAATCTTCACACTTGATAGCTCCTTTTGGAGAACACTTTTTTAAAATAATTACCGTATTACAAGTTTATTATTTTTCCTGGAAACCTGGTCACATATAATGACACAATGCGAAGGTTTTCCAATTTTTTGATTTTTTTGAATTTTTTATGCCCGTTTCAAAAATGCGGTCAAAACGGCGGGCTTGACCGTTCCTAGCTAGTGGTTGAATCTTGGAATTTTTTTGGTGTTTCTCTGATTAAATAGATACTTATGTACCTAGAAATAATTTTTGGAAAAAATAAAGAGCAAGCTATGAGGCAGCTGCAGTTCAAATTTGACCCGCTTCCTGCTGAATTGGTAGGAATTTGTCTTTTTTACCAGAGGTGGATCAAAACTTTTGACACCTGACCATTTGGTAAATTGTGCATTAAATATGGACTAGTATTTTAGAAAATTGATTTGGTCCAATTTTGCAACAAATATATGGTACGTCCTTCACAAAAAAAACTCATTTCAGGCACTCAGAAAATGGAAAATGAATTTTCCATGCAAAGAAAATGAAAACTTCCTTAGGCAACATTGTTTGCCATTCCAAGATGCACCCTTGTGCATGATATGAGCTCATTTGAACAAGCTATGCCATGATTCTGGCCATAAGATTGATCATTTGGCTTAAAAGCCATTGATCTTTATACATGATAACTCGGTTCCGAGAACACTTTTAAAGACATTTACTGTAGTCAAAGTTTATTATTTTTCCTGTAAACTAGGTCAGATATAATGCCACAATGTGAAAGTTTTTTTTGTTTTTTTGAATTTCTTTCAAAATGTTGTCAAAACGGCGGGTATGACTACGGGTCTTCAGTCACCGAGAAGGTGACGACGATGAACTCCTCACTTGCGACCACGTCCTCGATGCTCTGCTCTTCTACATGCCGAGGTCCTTGTTGACGGCCTTGACGGATAAAAATCCAGAGCTTCTTTATTCAGTATTGCCGCCCCCGCCCCCGAAGTCGAGGCATCGAATGATCCAAAAACCTAAGCTACTAGGACCCTAAAACCTAAAGCTAAAATGATCCACACACGCAGGATCCGATGATCCTCCACACCGTCGACGACCAAGAAGTCACTGGCAGAGGGGAACCGCCGAAAGACGGTGCCAAAAGAGTCGGTTCTCTTAGCCAAAGAGATCTGCACTTTATTTTTAGCCGGTTACGACCTACTTAGATGGTCATGGACGTCACACACATGTACTCTGTTTTGATTGGTTCAGAGGCATGTCACGCGGATCATGGATCCAGCACCGTCCGATCCACCGGGATCCAACGGCAGCGCTCCATCCTCACCTTCTCACCCCACCTAGCCCAACAACCCACAGGCCACAGCCCGCACTCCTCCCTCGTCCCCCGCGAACCCTAGCGCTCCCTGATCCCTCCCACCTCCCCTCCCCTTGCTGCCACCCACCCCTCCCTCGCTCTCCTCCCTCCCTCCCACCCCTCCGGCAAGATCCAGCGCGCTCCAAGATCCCCATGCTCTGCTCCTCCCTCCTTCCCCTCCCCTCTGGCAAGATCCAGTGTGCGTCCTCCCTCTCCTCGATCTAGATCGGGGCACCCCGCCACCCCGCCTTCATCTCCCTCCATCTCCCACCCGATGGAGCCCATGGTGGGAGGAAGCGAGGGGCCAAACACCCGCTTCCAACACACAAGGTCTTGGCTTCCCCTCCCATCGCCACACCACTCGTCCTCTAGCTCCCCACGCAGGCGGATTCGGATGGAGGCGGCCGTCGCCGGGCACGACGACTCCACCCGCCAGGTCGTCACCGCGCTCCTCCGCAAGTGAACCAACTTCCTTCTCCTAGCTTAGCCAGTCGATTTTCCTGCTGCTGAACTGGGCTCTGTTTCTGTTCCTTCTCGGGAGGTGACGCCAGTGGCGGTGGCGGCGGACGGGATGAAGGCGTGGGAGGTCATGCGGGGCTGCGGTGTACGTTTGCCACGGTGGCGGTGGCCGAGGTGCAGGCCAAGGAGTAGTTGCCCATGATCTGCTGCCCCGGAATGTCATGCTCTACCAGTACCAGGCGTGCCCCTTCTGCAACAAGGTCAGAGGTGAGATTGCGCTCCCATCTCGCATTTTTCGATTCGGGGCGCGGCTCTGTAGAAATGGCTTCCTTGAGATCCCGTTGCACTGGCAGATCCGATTAGCGTTGGCATGGTCTTAGAATCTACGATTATGTGGTGTATTAGGTTAGATTTGTATGTTGGTTAGAACAATTTGTTCTCGTGGGTCAAATTAGACTAAAATCGGAGCTTGTCAACATAGTATTTCTGCTCCCGCTACAGACTAAAGGGCTGTTGGGGAAATATATGGCTAAGCACCTGTAGACCTATTTATCTCTGCTTGTATTGCTTTATAATTAGTAAATGTAGAATGCTTTCTGACCTGGTGGTACCATTCATGTGTCTATTGGCATGGTTCAAGATCAATCAGTATTGTGTTATTCTTGTTTGGAGAGGTTACATAAAGCTAATTTATACAGAGATATCTGCATTATTTATGCATTACTAAGGATTATTGTAATGTAGATAACTATTCTAGTTCTAGATATAAATAGTATGTTGCAAACCGATAACTGTAATGTAGATAACTATAAAACAAAACCTACTGCGTGTACTTATCTTGGGGAGTGCCTATAGAGCTTATTATTCATGCCTATTTATGGTCAAATTAGAAATATATTCCAATGTGTCTTTATATTCTAGTACCTTAACTTTGGAGCTGGCTATTTACTCTTTTCAGTGTACTAACCAATCCTCTTTTCAGGTTGTCAATTAGGAGCTAGCTATTACTGTCTGTGCATTCAGCAACCTGACCTCCATGGCTCCACGCACGGTTGACTGACCGAGCTCTGAGCTAGCATGACCATGGAGGTGGCTCTCGTCAGCGTGGCGACGGGGGTCCTCAAACCTGTCATAGCGAAGCTGATCGTTCTGCTTGGCAACGAGTACAAGCATCTTCACCTTCCCCTCCCCTCATATGATGTTTCCTTACCATCCCTGAGTCCATATCTTACAAGTTATATGATTACGCCATTCCCAAAATATTGCATTGTGAAGGAAGTTTTTTGAAACAGAAACTTGTTCATGGCCCTACTTGTGTCAGACAGCAAGTATAATACTAGGTCAAAGAGCAATAATAGGACATTTTTTGAATTAATACTCCAAAATTTATCAGTATTGGAGGAGTGATTGTTTCCAAATCAATACTCCTGGGCATCATTCATGGTTGTCTAGTAGTCGACATACTTCTAGTTCCATTTAGTATATGCAGGTAGCAGCAACTTAAGTGTAATGGAGCTGTTGTTACTCTATGGCTACTTTGTTAGAGTTTGCATCATCTCCTTGCTGTTTATAGCATAATCGCCTTCACTATTCTTGCTCTGAAACTCTGATCATGATACTGATGGTATTTTTCTTGATGGAATTACATGCAACATGGTGACTCTAATGCACGCAGCACTGGCCATCCAGTATATGGGATGTATATCCCATTCTGGAATTTCATGTTAGCCCTCTGTACATATGAACTAACAACACAGTAGTATAAAAACACATTAGTAACAAGCCAACGGGAACACACAAAGTTCTGTACTTGTATTACTGGTGTCATTGTATTTATTTGTATATATAGGGTTAACATGACTTGCATTTCAGGTACTCCTTCTAGCTGTATATATAGATCAAGAATATTACTTTCATTTTACTTCTGCATTAATCATTTGTGATTGCTAAGGTCTGGTGCAGATACACTTCTGATAGTACAACTGCATGTTTTGAACAATTTCAATTCTGCAAATAATTAAACGTCTCAGTTTTAATCCATTCATCAAGCTGTGCGACTGCTTGTTCCATTCATATGAGAATGTGCTACTACCACGTTGATTAGGATGAGTGTACCATGCATGCTTTTCTTATTCAACATGATATGTGTCTATATGGGTTGATGTACCAAATCAAGTTGGGTTTGTCCGCCCTCTTGAAGCATATGTAGAATTGCTGTATAGGCTGTACAGGGACATGCATGGGGAAAATTTGTTCCTTGTTTCGAGTTAGATTGCCATTTATGCATAGTACAAGTTCGCCTGTGCAATCCCGTTCTTATTTATTTTCCTGAATGTCTTGAACTGTCGAACATTCTTCTTTAATTGTGTGATGTTATGTACTATGGTACCTAGATGTTGGGATTAAATGATTAATTCAGCATGCTTCTGGGGAGTGTTGATTATTTTTGTGCTTTAGCTTCTCTGGGATTTTTTGGGTCGATTTGTACCCATTGGTCCATTATGGTGGTGATCCTCGTTATTTTATTGGCTGAATAAGCTTAATCTTGGAGTGATTGTGTATATTGGAACGTACAATATTCATGTGGAATTAGTTAAGTTGGTATCAAATACATTTGTTGCATGCTCCATTAGTCGTTTATACTTGAAATTTGGCCTGTCATTTTTAATAAATATTACTTCATCAAAGTTGTTTTATGCATGTTGCTGGTAACTGTATACTCTCTCCTAACAGTTTTATTACTTGTTGTATGCAGGCTGATTGGAGCCTACAATCAAGCTATTTTTTCCCTTTAAACGCCTATTTTTTGATATCAGGTGCTCCTTGAGCTGTCTAAGAACAAGCAGACCATCATTTCACCATCTTCGCCCCCCAAGGGTATTTCATCTCTTTGGCCTCTTCTAGCATTGTCTTCTTTATTCCTGACTATAAACATTGATGCATGTGCCCTGTTCTAAAGTGGAAAATCATTTGCTTGTAGCTTGTACTGTCCATCTGTTGTGTTAACTTGCACTGTGCTAGTACTTATCATTTGCAAAATATATCTCTGTTTTCGCTATTATGAGAATGTTATATGCATTGTTTCATGTTAAATCTAAAGTTTTGCAGCAATTTTTCATCGTTATGAGAATTTTATAGTCATGGATTCACTTGATTATGTTTCTAACTTATCATAATTTACTATTTGCAGATGCTGGCCTTCAGTCTTTAGAAGTTGGAGCTCTAGGAAGAAGAATCCTGAAGAAAACCCACACCTAGCAATGCGTTTTAGCTCACTGGACTAGTTATATGTTTATCTAGTTGTATTTTAGCTAAATACCAGATTTGTACTATTATCTCACTATTACCAGATTTGTATTTTACCTGAAAACTAGATTTGTACTATAACCAGCAATGCGTTTTAGCTCACTGGACTAGTTATTTGTATATCTGTATCATTGTAATTTCTTTGCTTGGTTGTTGTATGAAATATTATGCCTTATTGGCTCTTTTTGAATCAAATATTATGCACAAATATAAAACTAACGTGTGTTACAGAAAGAGTGATCCTGGCAACCTACTTTAAAATGAAAAAGAAATAAAAGAAAACTGACAAGTGGGCTTGAAAAATGTTGAGGCCCAAAAAAATGTATACTGTAAAAGATTGGCCCAAAAAAATAAATGGCTGTTGGGCTTGGCCCATGTAGCTGACAAAAAATGAAAGGAAAAAACACAAATAGGCCGAATTGTTGGGCTAGGCCCATGTAGAAAATCAAATTGGACCGGGCTGAATCTTGTGCCACATCAGATTGCCACGCTGGATGCCTACGTGGTCTGGGGAGGTTGCTAGTGACCAAAACGCCACAGTAGACGTATTTTGGTCATAAACGTCTACGACCATTCCAGAAGAAAGGTCGCTATAGTCAGTTTATGACCCCCAGCTTTTGACCTTATGTTTTTTGTCACAAAAGGGTCACAAATTGAAAACAGTGACCATTCAGTGACCAATAGTGCTGGTCACAAGTTGACATATTTCTTGTAGTGTATGTATGACACGAAAAATGTGCATGACACGACTTCTCTTATTCTCTCTTTTCTTTTGGTGAGAAAATATTTTTTTTGTGTGTGTGCGTGAAAAACTTCTGATCTATTCACCAAATGTCAAGGCAGTCAGAAGTAAAAATTACATTCAGGTCCACAAGTTTTCTAATTTTAATTTTAGCCGTGCCATAGTTTTAGGATCTCTCAATAATAGTGCTAGAGATAACACTAAGAGATGATAAAATGTAGAACAACTTTTATTGCACTCTCTAGATGATGCGGCGGAATAGATAAGAAAAAGACGCGAATCAACCTGTGGTTGAGTTGGTTAGGTGGACAGTGGTATCCCCAACCCACCAGGGTTCAAATCCTGGTGCTCACATTATTCCTGGATTTATTTCAGGATTTCCGGCGGTGCGCTTTCAGTGGGAGGAGACGTTCCCGTCGACGACAAGGCGCCTACGGTGACTTCATAAATCTCAAAATGATATGCCGGCTCAGTCTTTTGGAGGTGCTCATAGGGGTAGGGTGTGCGTGTATGTGTTCATAGGGATGAGTGTATGCGCGTGTATATGAGCGCTTGCGTGTGTACTGATGCTTAAAAAATAATAAGAAAAAGACACTTTTATCAACTACTGTACACACCCTTAGCTTCATGTCAGCACACTCCTTTTGCCTAATAAAAGGTAGTAGTAATCTCAACCATGCTCTGGCCGCGTTAAATTAAAAAGGGGAGTGGCGAAGCTAGGTCTATGCCACACACCTGGCCGACCTCAGAGCTACAATATGAACAATGTTGAACATTAATAAACTTCGAAACTGTTGTGCACACGATGTTTCGTAGCCGATATGCACCTGACGCTTTAGTCCAGCGGGGTAGAAGTGCTGGCCAACTGCATTGGATGGTGGCCGTTGTGTGTTGGTCGTAAATCGTCTGTTGTTCATGTAGCAACGTTCAATAAGCTTTAGCTATAGCCACCAAAAGGATGGTATCACCACACCCTAGGCCATGGCCCCCGTTGCCTAGGGTCTGACTACACCCATGAAAAGGTGCATCATACAAAGATATTAGGGGAGGGTGTGTGCTATGCACTGCTTATAAGTAACTCATGTTATTAAATTTTAGAAAGTGCTCGTGGATTTTAAAAAATGTGACGGCCCAGCAAAAGCCTGACCACTGTCGTGGGAACGATTCCGACAATAATAAGGTATAGGGTAACGGAGCATGATCTATCGAGATGCATATGGGTGACACGATGGTTTTAGCGAGTGGTGATCATATGAGTAACTTAGTCGTTCCCGTGTTGCGGGTGTAGAGGTAAAGACATGTCCAACTGATGGTGACGCGCGAGGTGGTTAAGGGGCGATGATGTGTACAACCGAGAGACGACGCGCGGGGCGGTCGAGTTGTGAAGACATGCACAACCGAGTGGCAACACGTGGGGCGGCCGAGTGGCGAAGGCATGTACAACCGAGAGGCGACGCGCGGAGCGGCCAAGTGGTGACGACGTGCACAACCGAGTGGCGATGTGCGGGACAGCCAAGTGAGGATGCACGAGGTGCCCGAGTGAAGGATTACGTGTCCAGCCAACGGGTGACGCGCGGGGCGGCTGTGTGGTGAAGGCATGCACAACCGAGAGGCGACGCCCGGAGCGACCAAGCGGTGAAGACGCGCGCAACCGAGTGGCGACGTGCGGGACGGCCGAGTGAAGAAACGTGAGGTGGCCGAGTGAAGGACTACGTGTCCAGCCAAGTGGATGAAATTGTCTTCGAAGGATTTAGCCAGATGCTTTCGAAGTTAATGTAGCGACGAGGTTGATGTAGTGTGGTTGCGACGCAACAAGACCGGCGTGACAACTGAGTCTGAGTAGGAATGAAGATGGCGCGCAGAGCGTCTGGGTGATTATAAAACTTGTCAAAGTGGTGGGTCGAATGCACTTGTTGAAGTGAAGGATCTAACTGGTGATGAAGCACTCGACCACTCAGGAGAGTGTCATTCCAAATGAGTTGCAGCCCCCGAGTGCGGCGTAGCTCCCGAGCGTACTACAGGCTTCAGCAACGGACATGTCGGAATACGGGAAATATAGTGTTTGAATGGATAATTTGCAATCCATCGAGTCGGACTCGGGTAAGGATGAGGAGAATTTTCCGAGTGATGCTCGAAAGAGGCAAACTCGCAAAAAGAGTGACGTGTGAAGTTTAATTATAAAAGGGACTTATCTGCCTCATGCCTGATGAGGTCTATATTATCGATGAAGAGGATTCCACAGAGGGGTTGGCCGGATGTGTTTGAAGCCAACAGAGCGACAAGGTCAGTGTTGTGGTGCACTAGGACCAGTATGGTGACCGAGTCCGAGCAGCGATGAAGTTGGCGCGTAGGGCCGTCGAGTGATCGCGTAACTTGTGTAAAAATGGCACAAGTCAACAACATAATTTCTTCAGGAAATTTGATGTGTGTTGAAATGATTTGTGTGAATAACACCCATAGACACCCGCTGGGAGTGCAAGGGGCTTGCTGGTTAACCAGCAAGAGTCTAAAAGAGCGAAGGATTCGTTCGAACTTGTCGAAGCGAGAGATCCTACTGAACTCGTTGGAATACTGGCTAAAATAAAACGGAAGTGTAGTGTTTCGACTGAGTTGCAGCCCGGGAGGACCGATGCAAACTCGAAATGAAGAACGACACATGGTGTTCGTGAATGATGTGTCCGAAAAAATGGAAGTTGGACTCAGGAGTCACATAACCAGTACTAAGCAAGTATGTGAAAATAAACAGCCGAGCGTAGAGGTACACTCAATGGTGTGGCCTCCGAGTGAACGTGATGTGTGAATTACGGGATACTCGGGAAGACAGAAATAACAGAATGTAAAATGACTTAGCTGTCTGAAGGCGCGCGAGTGGCCGAGTGGTGATGATGCGACCAACCGAGCGGCGACGCGCGGGGCGGCCGAGTGGTGACGCGGCGATGGTGACAGTCAACCTTCGTCTTGGTGTCCTTGTGGATAGGGATGGAGCGCACATTATACTTGTGATGCAGCTCCCCGAATTAGAGGTTTGTGATGGGGTCATGTACCTAGGGTAGGGTCACAGACCTGATCTAAGTACCCTGCCCAAGGACACCCCTAGAAGAGATCACCATCCAGTCGACCTTCGAGGAACTCACTCGACTAACTTGAAGGACTCGACCACGAAGACTCACTCGACCACCAGAAGGTCAAGAAGTACTCTGAACTGCAACGGTCAGTAATTAAGTAGACTTTATGATAGTTAAGACCCTTTATGTGGGGCGTTACCAGTAACGCCCCAGACTTTATGTACCTTAAACCCTTCCTTACGTGGGTGGGCTGGGTCCTGGCGCACTCTATATAAGCCACCCCCCTCCACAGGTAGAAGGGTTCGCTCCCCTGTAACACATAAACACTTAATCCACTCGACCGCCTCCGGGCTCCGAGACGTAGGGCTGTTACTTCCTCCAAGAAGGGCCTGAACTCGTACATCCCTTGTGCCCACAACTTCTCCATAGCTAGGACCTTGCCTCTCCTTACCTACCCCCTACTCTACTGTCAGACCTAGAACCACGACAGTTGGCGCCCACCGTGGGGCACGGTGTTTTAGCGATTTTGTGGAGAAGTTGCAATTCTTTCGAGTACTTTCATCATGGTGGCTGCTGGAGTATTAGTTGAGGGACACGAGGTCCGCCTCGGCGCTCTCACCTTCGTCGCCGACGGCTCCGCCTGGCTCCAGGAGGCTCCACTCGACGTCGATGCGCTCCCCGTCCGCGGGGCGACGCACTTTCGCACCTGTGTCCGGGGCGTCCTGCTGCGGCAACCGTCGACCCCGTATCAGTCGACTCCCTTATCGACCACCCTCCCGGTCTTCCGCCAGCGCAAGCGCTCCGGGCGGTCGAGACTTCAGCGGTGGGTGAGGCACGCGGTGGCTCGCCAGACGGCCACCACCCAAGTTGCGGCGATCGAGCCCGACGAATCTCTCTACGGCCTGTTCGATCTGTCGACTGGCTCCGTAGAGACTGCATCCAAATGCGATAGCAGTGATCCAGCGGCGGAAATCCTGATGGTCAACGGGCCTCGCAGTCCGCCTGGCTTCGCCCACGATGGTAGGGCAGGCGACGGAGACGACCCTGCACGAGGCCACGAAGAGTACCAGCCTGAGCCACTCGACTCTCTGCAAAGAGAGGAACTTCGCCGCAGGAATATGGATGCCCTGCATACTCCCATCGCAGGAGAAACCCCTGAGGCTCGTGCCTTGGAGGAGGCACGATTGGCCAATCTGGCCGAACGCGCCCACTTGGAGAATCTTCAGCGAGCACTCGACGAGCGCGCGCGACAACGAGTTCCCGACGCCAGTCGACGTCAACTCTTCCCACCGACTCAGGTATATCGAACCCCAATCCAGAATTTAGCAGCTGCGACCCGCATAGCAGAGTCCATCCAGCCCTCTCAGTCGGAAGCTGGCAGAGGCTTGATGCAGATCAGGGATTTGCTCCGGGCAGCAGGAGACCGGAATTCAGCCGTGTCGTAGTCGCGCAACAGAATTCACAGTCGATCCGTCGCTGCGAATACGGTTCAGTCGGCTCACAGTCCCAGATCGCCTCCGCAGCGAGAAGGGCGCGAGAACCGGCGGGACCAGTACGAAGACCGACACGACCGAGATGATAGGCGTCGAGTGCCCGCTTCCCCTCCGAGGGTAGGGTCTTACGCTCCTCGGCGGCAAGACGGCAGACGTCAGCTCAGTGTGGGGCGAAGATCTCCAGTCGACCTCAGAGAACCAGGTTTCGACGCGCGATCCATTATCATGCAAGGCTTGGTCGACCGGAACAGAGCCCATCGGGATGGACCCGACAGAGATGCGCCCACAAGCAGTCGAGTGCATGTTACTGGGCCGGAGTGTTTCAGCAGAGCTATCAGAGCCGCGATGATCCCCCCAATTTCAGGTTGGCAACAGGAGTCAGCAAGTTCACCGGTGAGTCTAAGCCTGAAACCTGGCTTGAGGATTACCGAGTGGCGGTTCAGATCGGGGCTGGGAACGGCGAGGTGGCCATGAAAGATTTACCCCTCATGTTGGAAGGTTCTGCCAGAGCGTGGTTGAATCAGTTACCTCCTGGCAGCATTCACACTTGGAAAGATCTGTCCCGAGTGTTCATCAGAATGTTTGAAGGAACTTGCAAGCGACTGGCCGGATTGATGGAGCTGCAAGTCTGTGTGCAGAAGACCAATGAGACTCTCAGGGAGTATATTCAGAGATGGATCACTTTGCACCATACTGTGGAGAATGTGTCTGATCATCAGGCAGTCAGCGCCTTCAAGGACGGCGTCAAGAACAGAGAGCTGAGTCTGAAATTTGGTCGAACCGGAGACATGACCCTGAGTCGGATGATGGAGATTGCTACCAAGTACGCCAACGGTGAAGAAGAAGACCGACTCCGAAGCGGAAAGTACAAACCGAGTCAGTCGAAAAAAGGAAACACCAGTCGGAAACAGAAGCGGAAGGCTGAACCAGCAGCTCCTGGAGAGGCTCTGGCCGTGACTCAAGGAAAATTTAAAGGGAAACCAAAAGGATCCTGGAACCCTAAGAAGGTAAAGGATAAAGAAGGGAACGACGTGATGGATATGCCGTGTCACATCCACACAAAGAAAGACGAAGAGGGCAATATCATTTACCCAAAGCATACCACACGCCAATGTCGACTCCTGATCCAGCAGTTTCAGGGAAAACAGTCTAAAGACAAGGAAAAGGAGTCGGACAAGGCTGAGGACAAGGAGGACAGTGAGGAAGGATATCCGCATATCAACTCCACTCTGATGATCTTTGCAGATGTGGAAAGCAAGAGTCGACTGAAAGTCATTAACCGTGAGGTGAACATGGTTGCCCCAGCAAAAGCAAGTTATTTGAGATGGTCCCAAACACCCATCACATTCGACCAATCTGATCACCCGACGCATATTGCCACCCCTGGGAGGCAAGCTTTGGTGGTCGATCCAGTTGTCGAAGGCACTCGACTGACAAAAGTGCTGATGGACGGTGGTAGTGGGCTGAATCTGTTGTATGCAGACACACTGAAAGGAATGGGCATTCCGATGTCCCGACTGAGCACCAGCAACATGAGCTTTCATGGAGTCATACCAGGGAAGAAAGCTGAGTCACTCGGCCAAATAGCTCTAGACGTGGTGTTTGGTGATTCGAAACATTTCCGCAAAGAGAAGTTGACATTTGAGGTCGTGGATTTTCAGAGTGCGTATCATGCAATTTTGGGGAGACCAACTTATGCACGGTTCATGGCTCGACCATGTTACGTGTACCTCAAACTGAAGATGCCTGGTCCCAAAGGAGTGATCACTATCACCGGTGATCGAAAAAAGGCAGAAGAGTGCTTTCAGAAGGGCTCAAGGATTGCCGATTCCCAGGTGACAGCGGTCGAGTTTGAAGAATACAAGCAAAACGCAGATCCGAGTGATTTGCTGCGATCCAAGAAACCCGCCTCAGAATCTGCATTTCAGTCGTCCGGTGAAACGAAGCCTGTTCACATTCACCCGACCGACCCCAATGCAGCCCCGACCCACATCTCCACAACACTCGACCCGAAATAGGAAGAAGCGCTCATCCAGTTCCTCCGTGAGAACTGGGACATTTTTGCATGGAAGCCCACTGACATGCCAGGTGTTCCCAGGGGACTGGCTGAGCATCGCCTAAGAGTCGATTCATCAGCAAAACCAGTCAAAGAGCATCTTCGGCGGTCCGCCGTCCAGAAGAGAAAAGCCATTGGTGAAGAAGTGGCTCGACTGTTGGCGGCAGAATTTATCCGAGAGATATACCACTCCGAGTGGCTCGCCAATGTCGTCATGGTTCCTAAGAAGGACAAATCGCTCCGAATGTGCATTGAGTTCAAGCACATCAACCGGGCCTGCCCGAAAGATCATTTTCCTCTCCCTCGCATAGATCAAATTGTTGACTCGACCGCGGGATGCGAGAGATTGTCTTTTCTGGACGCTTATTCCAGGTACCACCAGATCCGTCTGTACGGGCCCGATGAGATAAAAACAGCTTTCATCACTCCATTCGGGTGCTTCTGCTATATCACCATGCCATTCAGCCTCAAGAATGCCGGAGCCACATTTATGCGAATGATTCAGAAGTGTCTGCTCACTCAAATCAGTCGGAATGTGGAAGCGTATATGGATGATATCGTCGTCAAGTCACGAAAAGGTTCCGACCTGCTCGCTGACCTCGCCGAAACGTTTGCCAACCTCAGAAGGTATGATATCAAGCTCAATCCATCAAAGTGCACATTCGGAGTTCCTGGTGGCAAGTTACTCGGTTTCCTTGTTTCCGAACGAGGAATCGACGCTAATCCAGAAAAGATCGGCACTATACTCCGAATGAAACGCCCCGTGCGAGTGCACGATGTCCAGAAGCTTACTGGATGCTTGGCCGCATTAAGTCGATTCATCTCACGACTCGGTGAAAAGGCATTACCTCTTTACCGACTGATGAAGAAGGCAGACAAGTTCGAGTGGACTCCAGAAGCTGATGCAGCGTTTGCCGAGCTAAAAGCTCTGCTTTCCACCCAGCCGGTGCTTGCTGCTCCAATCAGCAAAGAGCCTCTGTTGCTTTATATCGCAGCCACAGGACAAGTCGTCAGTACAGTGCTTACGGTCGGGCGGGAAGAAGAAGGAAAAGCCTTCAAAGTTCAACGCCCAGTGTATTATTTGTCTGAAGTCTTGACTCCATCCAAGCAGAGATACCCTCATTATCAGAAGCTTGTGTATGGAATATACATGACCACGAAGAAGGTTGCTCATTATTTCTCTGATCATTCCATCACAGTCGTCAGCGACGCTCCACTATCAGAGATTCTGCACAACAGGGATGCAACTGGTCGAGTGACAAAATGGGCGATTGAACTTCTTCCCCTTGATATCAAGTTTGAGGCAAAGAAAGCCATTAAGTCCCAGGCAATAGCGGATTTCCTCGCCGAGTGGATTGAACAACAGCAGCCGACTGAAGTTCACTCGGAGCATTGGACCATGTTCTTTGATGGCTCTAAAATGCTGAATGGTTCCGGTGCTGGGGTGGTCTTGGTTTCCCCCAGGGGAGATAAGCTTAGATATGTGCTCTAGATTCACTTTGATTCCTCCAACAACGAGGCAGAGTATGAGGCCCTCTTATATGGATTACGCATGGCCATTTCACTCGGCGTCCGTCGCCTGATGGTCTATGGCGATTCAGATTTAGTGGTCAACCAAGTGATGAAGGAGTGGGACGTGAGAAGCCCAGCTATGACTGGATACTGCAATGCAGTGAGGAAGCTGGAAAAGAAGTTTGAGGGGTTAGAGCTCCATCACATACCCCGGCTGAAAAATCAGGCAGCGGATGATTTGGCAAAGATAGGTTCCAAGAGAGAAGCCATTCCGAGTGGTGTATTCTTGGAGCACATACACACTCCGTCAGTCAAAGAAGATCCTTTTACCGAAGAAGCCCCGCAGCCCAAGAGTGCCACTGATCCGACTGAGGTCGAGATCCCAGCGGTGGTCGATTTGATCATGGAGGTCTTAGTGGTCATTCCCGACTGGACAGTTCCATACATCGCGTATATCCTAAGAAAAGAGCTCCCAGAAGATGAGGAAGAGGCTCGACAGATCGTTCGTCGATCCAAGGCCTTTACCGTAATCAAAGGACAGTTATCAGAGAAAGCACAACTGGAGTCGGTCAGAAGTGCATAACGCCAGAAGAAGGTCGAATCATCCTTAATGATATCCACTCGGGGACCTGTGGTCATCATGCGTCCTCTCGGACCATTGTGGCCAAAGCATACCGAGCCGGGTTTTATTGGCCAAAGGCGAATTAAATGGCGAAGGAAATAGTGGACAAGTGCGAAGGATGTCAGTTCTACTCGAATATGTCGCACAAGCCTGCTTCAGCTCTGAAGACCATTCCACTCGTCTGGCCCTTCGCGGTATGGGGGTTGGACATGGTTGGTCCTTTGAGAACGGGTCGAAGTGGCTTCACGCATGTACTGGTAGCAGTCGACAAGTTCACCAAGTGGATTGAGGCTAAACCAATCAAGAACCTTGACGCCGGGACTGTTGTTGGCTTCATTAGGGAACTGATATTCAGATATGGAGTGCCGCACAGCATCATCACGGATAATGGGTCGAACTTTGACTCGGAGGAATTCAGAGATTTCTGCAATTCTCAAGGAACACGAGTCGACTACGCTTCAGTCGCCCACCCGCAGTCGAATGGGCAAGGAGAGCGAGCTAATGGCCTGATTCTCAAGGGATTGAAGCCCCGGCTGATGCGTGATCTCAAGCATGCGGCTGGAGCGTGGGTCGACGAACTTCCCTCGGTGCTTTGGGGGCTGCGGACCACACCTAATCGGTCGACCGGAAGAACTCCATTCTTCTTGGTCTACGGAGCTGAAGCAGTCTTGCCGAGTGATCTCCTCCACAATGCTCCTCGAATTGAACCCTACAACGAAGCAGAAGCTGAACAAGCACGACAAGACGCAGTCGACCTTTTAGAGGAAGAAAGGGAGATGGCCCTGATCCGATCGACCATCTACCAACAAGACTTGCGTCGTTTCCACGCCAGAAATGTGAGGGGTCGAGCCTTCCAGGAAGGGGACTTAGTTCTCTGAGTGGATCAGAAGAAACAACACAAGCTTGCTCCTTCTTGGGAAGGACCCTTCATCGTCACCAAAGTCCTCCACAACGGGGCGTACCGTCTTTATAACGTCGAGCATAATATCGACGAGCCCCGAGCTTGGAACACGGAGCTGCTCCGCCCATTTTACACTTAAGTCTATCACTCGGATGAGTTGTAATAAAATACTTCCGCAGTTCATGGGTTTCAAAATGATAGTGTCATAATTCCTCCATAATTTTTGTCACTTTTTATTTTTCCCCCCAGTGGGTGACTTAGCCGCGAATCCGTTTCGCCTAAGTTTGTAAAGATCCCTACCGAGTGGTGAGCCAGACTCCCACTCGGGGGCTTAGCCGCGAATCCGTTTCGCCTAAGTTCGTAAAAAACCCTTACCGAGTGGTGAGCCAGACTTCCACTCGGGGGCTTAGCCGCGAATCCGTTTCGCCTAAGTTCGTAAAAAACCCTTACCGAGTGGTGAGCCAGACTTCCACTCGGGGACTTAGCCGCGAATTCGTTTCGCCTAAGTTCGTAAAAAACCCTTACCGAGTGGTGAGCCAGACTTCTACTCGGGGGCTTAGCTGCGAATCCGTTTCGCCTAAGATTAAATAAAATCCTACCGAGTGGTAAGCCTGACTTCCACTCGGAGGCTTAGCTGCAGTCCAAAGTACTCGCCTAAGTTATTTAAAATCCTACCGAGTGGCGAGCCAGACTCCCACTCGGAAGGCTTAGCTGCAGTCCAAAGTACTCGCCTAAGTTATTTAAAATCCTACCGAATGGCGGGCCAGACTCCCACTCGGAAGGCTTAGCTGCAGTTTAAATACTCGCCTAAGTACAATGTGCTCCCGCAAGGAGAATGAGGTGCAGGTCGACTGCGACCCTCTCCTCTGAGCTACGCCCTAAGTACAATGTGCTCCCGCAAGGAGGACGAGGTGCAAGTCGACTGCTACCCTCTCCTCGGAGCCTCGTCACAAGTACAACATGAAAATCCTGCCGAGTGAAGGGCAGAACCCTCACTCGGGGGCTTAGCTGCAGCCCAGTGCTTGCCTAAGATATGAAAATCCTACCGAGTGAAGGGCAGAACCCTCACTCGGGGGCTTAGCTGCAGCCCAGTGCTCGCCTAAGATATGAAAATCCTACCGAGTGAAGGGCAGAACCCTCACTCGGGGGATTAGCTGCAGCCCAGTGCTCGCCTAAGGTATGAAAATCCTACCGAGTGAAGGGCAGAACCCTCACTCGGGGGCTTAGCTGCATCCCAGTGCTCGCCTAAGATATGAAAATCCTACCGAGTGAAGGGCAGAACCCTCACTCGGGGGCTTAGCTGCAGCCCAGTGCTCGCCTAAGGTATGAAAATCCTACCGAGAAAAGGGCAGAACCCTCACTCGGGGGCTTAGCTGCAGCCCAGTGCTAGCCTAAGATATGAAAATCCTACCGAGTGAAGGGCAGAACCCTCACTCGGGGGCTTAGCTGCAGCCCAGCGCTCGCCTAAGTGGGTTAAGGAATAAGTCGACTGCGGTGAGCGTCTCGCTTTGAACCTGCAAAAAGACATTTCGAGCCAAAAACAATCATATTCGGACATCAAATCCAAGTTCGGATCGGTTCCTAAAGGAACCGAAAGTGCTCAGGCGCTAAGCCTGTTAAGGTTTATCGGTTACAACTCCACTCGGCATACCGAGGCAAATTTAAAGTGTCAAGCTTAAAAGAAGTTTTTACCCCTCCTGTGGAGGGCTGGAAGGAGCGACGAACTCATCAAGATCAATTCCATCTGCGATCCGAGTGGCAGCTGCAATGAAGGTTTCCATGAAGGACCTGAAGTCGTGTTTCTTGGTGTTGGCCACTCGGAGAGCCACCAGCTTGTCTTCTCACGCATCTTTGCAGTGGACTCGGGCCAGACACAAAGCAACGTCTGCACCGCACCGAGCCGGCAACTTCTTCCACTCCTGCACTCGACCAGGGACCGTGTTCAGGCGAGCCATCAGTGACTCAAGGTCGTTTTGGAACGTCTCCCTAGGCCAGAGTGATGAGTCGATGCGAGATGTGGCGACCTTCAGCTTTGCAAGATAATCCACGACAGCTGCAACACGGGACTCCAGTCGGAAAACATTCATGGCAACTTCATCGTTCACTGGAGAATTGATAGGGTCAAGGTTTGGTTCCAGCCGGCTAGTCTCTTCTTCAAAGTTTTGACAAAATTCTGCAAGGGCAATCACCGAGTCAAGGCAATGGTCGAATGGAAAAACCACAGTTGAAAATGATTGTTGGAAGCAAAGAGTTACCTTCAAGCATAAGGAACAGCTTCTTGGCAAGACCACTCAGGAAGGCCTCCAGATCATTTTTCTTCCCAGTCAACTGGCTAACTTGGTCGGTCAGTGCAGCTTTGTCAGTTTTCAGTCGACTGACTTCCTCATTGGCGATCCCAAGAGCAGTCTTCAGATTGCTATTTTCTTGTTCAAGCTTGGCAACTGAAGCTAATTTTTCGTCAGCAAGCTTGGTCTTATCAGCTAGTTCAAGGTCTCTCTTCTGTTGGGCCTCCCTCACCTTACCTGCAAGTTACAACAAGATCAGGTTCTGAAACAAACGAAGAGAAAAAGCAATCGTCGAGGCCTCACCAAACATACCTTCGGTCTCCTCCTTTGCCTTCGTCAGATTCTCCTGAACCCGCTTCAGATCCAGCTCGAGCTGAATGTGCTTGTTTTCCAGCTCGGTGTAGCGAGCCGCAAGGTCACAGGATTTCTGCAAAGAACCAATCGACTAAATGTCAAAGAAAATTCACTTCCGAGTGGAAAAGGAAAAATCATGCGTTTCTAAGACTACAGCCGAATACAAGCATTCGACCGTAGTCTCGGGGACTACACCCAGTGGGTGCACTCAGCGTGCCCCCACTAATCTTATTGAAGATAGAGTCGATCAGTCGACCTCAAAAAAAAAAGGGGAGATGTGTTCTTTCAGACTGCAATCGACTGCAAGCAGTCGACCACACTCTCGGGGACTACACCCAGTGGGTGCACTCAGCGTGCCCCCACTAATCCTATTGAAGAACAGAGTCGATCCATTTGCCTCAGTCGAATGACAGAAAGACTGAACTTATAAAGCCTAAGGCCAACTGCCAGCAGTCGACCTTAGCCTAGGGGACTACACCCAGCGGGTGCACTCAGCGTGCCCCCGCTAACACGGAGTTTGAATCGACGCACCCAGCGGGTGACTGCTATGAATTTCAGAAAGAAATTTTTTTGATAGCATATCTTAACAGATCAAGCGGTGGTCGACTGACCTGAACATTGCTTTGAAGGGCAGAACTGGCATCGTAAGCCACTTGGCTCGCATCCCGGATGGTCTTCACTTGCTCCATCATGATTCCTGCCTGGCGTATCGCCTCCTTCGCGGCCCCAGCTTGGTCCTCTGGAACGTGGTACGTCGTGAAGAGAGAGGGCTGTGCGGCACTCGACGAAGGAGGGAGGGCACTCGTCAGTGGATCTGCGAAGGACACCGTGTGTCGAGTGGTGTTCTCCTCCTCCGCGACCAGAGTCTCGGGCGCCGTCACATCCTGGAGCACCCTGCCGGCGGACGCTTTCCTGCTCCATCTGTGCTTCAGCGGTTCCTCATCTTCATCATCATCAGGAAGAGTGATAACAACGTTGGATGGAGCTACAGAAAAGAATCAGAATTAGAGATCACGAGTCAGTCGACTAAAAACGGAATCAAGAGTGTAGTACCAAGGTTTGAGGTTGCTGCATCCTCCATCTCATGGTCATCAGCCCCGGCTGAGGTCTCAGAAGTGGCAGCACTGCAATCACAAAGATTTAGTCGACCGGCTCAAACGTCAACCAGAGATAAAGCTTGCACAGAACAGGAGGATTTAAGCAGCAATGATTACCCTGATATGGTGGGGATGGACACCTTCATCTTCGGCAGGAGTTTGGTCGGCTTTGACGGGGCCGCCCTGGGCTGCTTCGACGCCCTCTCAGTCGGCACCGGAGAAGTGGTCCGAGGGCGCTTGGTCGACTGTGCCACAGTCGCAACTCCCTTGCCACGCTCAGTCGCAGGGTCATGGACAAGCTTCGACCGCCTTTCCGAGCGCGGTGGTGCGACCTCCTCCTCCTCTTCTTCTTCGTCCTCCTCATCATCGTCGTCATCGTCATCATCATCCTCAGCGGCATCCGAGTCCCACTCCTCCTGGCTTTCGCCCCCGCTCGCCTCTCCCTCCTCAGTCGGAGCCGGTGCCCCATTGGGCATCGAGTACAGCTCGGTGAGGGCCTGATAGACATCAAGACAAAAGTCAGTCGACCGATTGGCAGAGAAAACAGAAATAAATATGGCAAGAGTACAATGGGAAGTGGAGCAAACGTACCTTGTTTGGAACACTGAGGTGGTCGAGTGGAGGAATCCTTCTGGCTCCACGGGGGTTGAACTTGTTCCCAGTAACAGCGGCCATCCACCTTTCCAGAGTGGCATCGTCGACTGCTTCTGGATGGATCCGAGTCTCGTCTTCAGTCCCGCGGTACAACCACATGCAATGGCTCCGGAACTGAAGAGGCTGGATACGACGCCTAAGGAACACCTCCAGGAGATCCATACCCGTCACTCCTTCCCGAACCAACTGAACTACGCGCTCCATCAACATCTTCACGTCAGCTTTCTCCTCCGGAATCACCTTCAGAGAGGAGGGCTTGTTCACTCGGTCCATGGTGAACCGAGGGAGTCCACTCGACTTCCCCGGCGTCGGCTGATCCTGGCAGTAGAACCAGGTCGACTGCCAGCCTCTGACTGACTCGGGAAACGACATGGCTGGGAAAGTGCTCTTGTTCCTCACCTGGATCCCCAAACCTCCACACATTTGGACAACTTGAGTTCTCTCGTCGCCTGGGCTTGCCGTCTTCACGGCCTGAGGGCGGCACGTGAATATATGCTTGAATAATCCCCAATGCGGTCGACAACCCAGAAAATTCTCGCACATGGACACGAACGCGGCGAGATAGGCGATGGAGTTCGGGGTGAAGTGGTGGAGTTGCGCTCCAAAGAAGTTCAAGAAACCACGAAAGAAGACACTCGGTGGCAAAGAAAACCCGCGGTCGACATGGGTGGCCAGAAGCACGCACTCACCCTCTGCCGGCTGGGGCTGCCACTCCCTCCCCGGAAGCCTCGCGGCTCCGTGGGGAATCAGCCCGTCGTTTGCCATGTCGAGAAGATCCCCTTCCGTGATGGTCGACTGGATCCAATCTCCCTGGACCCAGCCTTTCGGCAGGCGAGATCTAGACGAGGACCCTCCGCGGCTGGTGGATCTCCCCTTCGCCTTCTCCATCGCCGACGCCTTCTTCGCGCGTTCCAGCGCCGCCGTCTTATCCTTGACCATGGCTGCCGGCGGGATGCGCGAGGAGAAGTTGTGCAAAGGCGAGAGCGAGCGTATTGGGCGGAGACGAAGGAAGCAGGGAGAGAGGGAATGCTGAGGCACTGTACAAAAAACCCTCGCCGGACGCATTTATGAGACCCTTTCTGAGTGGATGACAGGTGGGCCCGGTCGGTCTAATCATATCCCGAAACAGCTGCGCGGGCGTGATACGTGGCGAAGAACGCGGCGCGGGGATCGAGGCGTCTATGCCCTATCCCATCCGAACGCCGCGGTCCGCCCCGCTTCGCGCGCTTCCCCAAATTTCATATCCCGTGGAATCCGCGAACGACAGATCGGTCCGTCGAACGCGGGATTTCCTGTGATCCGTCACTCAGAAAACGGCGAAGTCCAAAAGGTCACTCGACGAAAGAAAAGAATGGATCGAGTCGACTGAAGAAAAGTTACTCACTATCAACAAGGAGATCTTTACAACGCACGGCCAGTGTGCGAAAGACAATCAGAAACAGCACCAACTCCTTCATCACTCAAGCCTCAATCCATTCGGGGGCTAATGATGGGGTCATGTACCTAGGGTAGGGTCACAGACCTGATCTAAGTACCCTGCCCAAGGACACCCCTAGAAGAGATCACCATCCAGTCGACCTTCGAGGAACTCACTCGACTAACTTGAAGGACTCGACCACGAAGACTCACTCGACCACCAGAAGGTCAAGAAGTACTCTGAACTGCAACGGTCAGTAATTAAGTAGACTTTATGATAGTTAAGACCCTTTATGTGGGGCGTTACCAGTAACGCCCCAGACTTTATGTACCTTAAACCCTTCCTTACGTGGGTGGGCTGGGTCCTGGCGCACTCTATATAAGCCACCCCCCTCCACAGGTAGAAGGGTTCGCTCCCCTGTAACACATAAACACTTAATCCACTCGACCGCCTCCGGGCTCCGAGACGTAGGGCTGTTACTTCCTCCGAGAAGGGCCTGAACTCGTACATCCCTTGTGCCCACAACTTCTCCATAGCTAGGACCTTGCCTCTCCTTACCTACCCCCTACTCTACTGTCAGACCTAGAACCACGACAGTTTGCTCTTGTCTCAGTCGGATTTTGGCTACTTAGGCGAGTCCTTGGACTGCAGCTAACCCCCCGAGTGGGAGGTTTGCTCTTCACTCGGTAGGATTTTTTTTTCAAACTTAGGCGAGTACTGGACTGCAGCTAAGCCTCCGAGTGGGAGGTTTGCTCTCCACTCGGTAGGATTTTTTTTAAAACTTAGGCGAGTACTGGACTGCAGCTAAGCCCCCGAGTGGGAGGTTTGCTCTCCACTCGGTAGGATTTTTTTCAAACTTAGGCGAGTACTGGACTGCAGCTAAGCCCCCGAGTGGGAGGTTTGCTCTCCACTCGGTAGGATTTTTTCAAACTTAGGCGTGTACTGGACTGCAGCTAAGTCCCCGAGTGGGAGGTTTGCTCTCCACTCGATAGGATTTATTCAAACTTAGGCGAGTACTGGACTGCAGCTAAGTCACCCACTGGGGGATTTTGGCGACGGCGACGCGCGGGGCGGCCGAGTGGTTATGAGGTGACCAACCGAGTGGCGACGCGCGGGGCGACCGAGTGGTTATGAGGTGACCAACCGAGTGGCGACGCACGGGGCGGCCGAGTGGTTATGAGGTGACCAACCGAGTGGCGACGCGCGGGGCGGCCGAGTGGTTATGAGGTGACCAACCGAGTGGCGACGCGCGGAGCGGCCGAGTGGTTATGAGGTGACCAACCGATTGGCGACGCGCGGGGCAGCCGAGTGGTTATGAGGTGACCAACCGAGTGGCGACGCGCGGGGCGGCCGAGTGGTTATGAGGTGACCAACCGATGGCGACGCGCGGGGCGGCCGAGTGGTTATGAGGTGACCAACCGATCGGCGACGCGCGGGGCGGTCGAGTGGTTATGAGGTGACCAACCGAGTGGCGACACGCGGGGCGGCCGAGTGGTTATGAGGTGACCAACCGATGACGACGCGCGGGGCGGCCGAGTGAAGTAGACGCATCCCACAAAGTGACGAGCCGCGGGTCGTCCGTGTGAAGTAAACGTGTCCCGCGAAGTGGCGATGCGCGGGACGTAGTGAAGTAGACGCGTCCCGCGGAGCAACGACTCGCGGGGCATCCGAGTGACGGGTAGCCAAATGTCCTTGATATTTTCTTCTGAGTGGTTGTGGATGACGTTTCCTTTGGTTCCATCTCTGTCGAGTGCCTCCACCGCGGAGGCTGCTGCGGGGCGGTGGACACCGCGTTCGGAGGAGCCGTATGTGGGGATTCGTCGATGATGTTGTAGATGAGGCTGGAGACTACGACAAGCTGGACGGCGCCGGTGGCCGTGTGCGGAGGTTTGATAACGGCCTCGCAGGCGAAGCCAGAGACGGTGACGAGACGGATGGCGTCGGTGGCTGCACGCTGAAGCCAACCAACCGTGTAATCGACATGTTAATTATCTAGAGTGCAGAAATCATCTTCGGGCTGGCTGGCCGAGTGAACCAGTTCGTTAACCGGCCGAGTGAAGTGGTCAATCGGCCGAGTGAAACACAGCTAGGCAGCAATCCGGTCGCCATGCCATCAGCCGAGTGAAAAAAATGATGAGTCGATGGGGAGACGTTGTTCGTCTCAGTGCCTGCAAGTTAGCAAGTACATGTACACCTACAAATATATTTTGTTGTACCAGCGCTTCCCTGCAAGTTAGCAAGTATAGCCAGCATAGCCGCCGAGTTAACGGCATGCATGCATGCACCAATTAACTAGCGCTGAAGCAACGCACTTATGGCCGCAATAATTAGGTAACTGACGTTGTAAATCCTCACCAATTGGCCGCTTAATGAGGCAATTATACCTTGACAAAGCGGAGCCAGCGGGGTTGCCTATTGGTGGGAGTCGTCCTTCCGTTTCCTTGTTTTTCCCTGCATGCAGTTAATTGATTGAGGAAACAACCAACGTTATGCATGCACTTACCAGGCGTTGACTCCTTTAATTCGGATGAAGGGCCATTGCTTGCGGATCAAGGCCGTTTCCTAGGCCGTCGCTGCAGCGCACCCCCGCCACCGAGACCGTCGCCGGCGACCGGCGCCGGAGGAAGAAGCATCAAGGCCGTTTCCTAGGCCGTCGCTGCAGCGCACCCCCGCCACCGAGACCGTCGCCGGCGACCGGCGCCGGAGGAAGAAGCACTGCACGCCTACGCTGCGTCGGGCCTGCGCCTCCACTGCGGAGGTCGTCGCCGAGCAGCCGCGAACACGAGGCCGAAGTCGACGACGAGGCGGCTCCGGCGGCCGTGCGTGACGACGACGCCGGCGGTCGTGCGTGACCATGAAGAGGCAGACGACACCGGTGGACGTGTGTGGAGGCGGGGTTGGTGGTGCCGAGGTCAGGGACGACGATGAAGCGATCGGTGCCGATGGCCGTGCGTGGAGGCGCAGTCGGTTTACTTCTTTCACGCCGTCGTTGCTGCTATTGGCGATGTCCAGAACGCCGATTCAGGTGGTCATCTCACGCAGACGTGAGGCAAGTCAACCTGAAGGTGGATGGTTCTCCTTGCATGTGCTTGGATGGATGTTTGTTTCCTCTGTTTGCCATGCTTTGCTCGTGCATGTACATACAAAAGAAAAAACAACCATTGTTAGATTGATGATCAATTGTAAAGAACAAGATAGTATGGAATGGGACTTCCTAATCCCTTTGTACGGAGATGTCATGTCTCTCCTGTGAATGGAGTGATGTCCGGAGCATCCTAGATCGAACCCTCCATTGATGATTGTTGGTCGACGGATAAAGATCGAAGAAATAAAACCATTTGCATCATGGCTCGATAGACGCCATGCCCCACGGTGGGCGCCAACTATCGTGGGAACGATTCCGACAATAATAAGGTATAGGGTAACGGAGCATGATCTATCGAGATGCATATGGGTGACACGATGGTTTTAGCGAGTTCGGGCCTCTCACGATGGAGATAACAACCCTACGTCTCGTGCTCCGGAGAGGATTTGTTTTATCTGAGTATATATCCGGAGATTACAATGTGTGTGTGAGAGAGGAACGGATCCCCATGCCAGAGCTAAGTCCTGAGACTAATGGTGAAAAGAGAGAGAGGTGGCCGAAAAGACCCCCGAGTCTAGTGGTGGGGGGATGGCTTATATAGAGTGCGCCACCCCCTCACCCCTTATGTTACACGGTGGAGCATAAATGCCATAATGCCTGCCCACTACAAAACCGCCATGCTGACTATTGGTCTTTGCATATCCGAGTGAGTTACATGGTCGAGTGGAATGAGCTCGTCGAGTGAAGTGCCGTGCTCCGAGTGGTTGTCGCCGTCCGAGTGACTTTCAAGTTGCGGTACATCTAGACGGCTATCTGGCCCAGGGGCCCAGTACAAAGTATACGGTGTCCATGGGTAGGCCTTTAGGTCAGGCCTGTTACCCTACCCCTAATACATGTCCTCGTCAACCGCATTTTCACATGATCACACACAATCCTTAAAAATGGTTGGAATCAATGTGGCCCATTTCACACTGATAGCCAGGCTCATTTTTAATAGAAATTTTTAATAAATTACAAATTAGAATCAAACAAATAAAAAAATTAGAATGTTTGTGTGTTGTAGAAATATCCATGCATATAAAAATATTATGTAACTAAAAACATGTATTACTTATTTATTTTTGAAAACATATTCATGTTATTAAATGTTTATAACTAAAAATATTGTTCATACTTTAGAAAATGTTCATGTAATTTTAGAAAGTGTCATGGATTTTTTTAAAGAATGTTTATGTAATTTTAAAAGGAGTTCACCTATGTTAAAATGTTCAGATATTTTTCTTAAATGTTCACGTGTCTTGGCCAAAATATCATATTTAAAAAAGTGTAAATCAAAAAAGGGAAGAAAAGAAAATAAACCCCCAAAATGAACAGGAAAAAAGGGAAGAAAACAAAAGGAGAAAGAAGTGAGGGGACCACACCGAGTTGCCCTTGCAGGCACGCGGGCCTACGTAAGTGCATCTAGTGCCCCTTAGTGATTTTGGTGTATATAAGACTTATAGGTTAAGGGACTAATGCGTTTGTGAGTGTACATAGGTCTATAAGTCTATGAGGAGTTTGATATTTACAGAGAAAGTCGACCCCTAAAAATGAATATCTTCGACTGAAGATCTTGGTATTCCTGAAGACTTTCATGAAGACTTTGAAAGTGAAGAAATTGGTGTGTCCATGAAGACTTGATATTCATGCGAGGAATATGAAGCTTGAAGACTTTCGTTTTCATAGTTTTGTTTTTCTCTTTCTTGAGTCATAGGAAACACCGTACTATTAAAGGGGGTCGAGGAAATACTAAGGAAAAATTTTCATGTGATGCTCAACTCAAAATCCTATACCTACCAATCCCTTCGAGTGAAGCCTTTGGAAATCTCATACAGTTCAGTCAATTTCTTCAGTGACAGAGACGAAGTTCTTCTGGTCGCTGAGGAATTTGTCCTGACTGAGGAGTTAGGAATTCGTCAGTGCGGATTGCCTACACAGTAAGGAACATGATAGCCCTGAGGAATTTGAGAGTCAAATTTCTGACCATTGCTATGCTGCGCGCCAGCTGTCCCAAAATATCTTATCCACCTAACGGTCATATCAAACAAGGGCATTTATGTCTTATCATGTCGGGCTGCTCCCTAGGCTATAAATAGCCGCCCCCTACAACCACTAGCTGGTTGGCTGCTCCGAGAGAAACTGACACTTGTCATTTGAGAGCATCCCATCCTCCGAGGACTTTGAGCGAAAATCATCAAGTGAGGAAAAACCCAAACCCAAACACCTACAAACCCCAAAGTGATTGAGCATCACTGAAGAGATTGATCCTGCGTGGATCCGACGCTTGTTACCTTTGAAGACTGTGCTTCTTCCAGACGGTTAGCCGTCATGGTCTAGAGCATCCAAGAGGAATTGTGGATCGCCGAGTGACCGAGTCTGTGAAGGTTTGGAAGTCGCCTGAAGACTTACCACGAGTGATTGGACGAGGTCTGTGTGATCTTAGTTCAAGGAGAATACGGTGAGGACTTGGTGTCCTGAGCTGTGTGCTCAGTGACTGGGTGTCCGCGACTGTGTGTCCTCGAGTTTAAATACTCAGCCGCTCCAACCAGACGTACAACTGAGACAGCAGTTGGAACTGGTCTACCAAATCATTATCTTCACCAACCTCACTGGTTCTATTTCCTCAACTCTTTCATTTCCTCATTACTGTGTTGAGTGATTGTTCATATCTGTGTTTGAAGACTTTGACTGAAGACTTTCTCAATTTCCTCAGTTCAATTTCTTTAGTCTGTTTGTCTTCATCTTGTGTTACCCTGTGTTTACGCTTTTTGTACTCTGTTTTTGTCTTCATTTCATCATGATGACTATGTGTGTATTCTGTTATGCTTACTTCTGAGTACTTATTCCGCTGCAAGTAGTTCTTCGCTAAGGAATTTCCTCACCGGCAAATTCCTCAGTGAAGAATTCATAAAAATTGCCTATTCACCCCCCCTCTAGTCGATATAACGCACTTTCAATTGGTATCAGAGCGAGGTACTCCCTTGTTCTGTGTGATTTTGGTTTAACCACCTCGAGTTCTAGTTATGTCGACCGCAGGTATGATCAAGGTCTCCGCTGGGTGTCTTACCTTCGATGGCACGGACTACCCCTACTGGAAGAATAAGATGTGAATGCATCTTGAAGCAATTAACAATGATCTCTGGTACGTTGTGTAAAATGGTGTTCCCTCAGTCACACCTTCCCAGAATGCTGCTGATGTGAAGAGATTCAAGCAACTCGATTCTCAAGCGAAGAATATCATATGTGGTCATCTTAGTAAAGGGCAGTATGGTAGAGTGAGTGCTTTGGAAACTGCTAAGCTTATCTGGGATAGGCTCTCCAAAGTAAATGAAGGAGTCTCAACTCAATGTGACTCTCGTGTTGACGTTCTTCGCAATCTCTTCAACCGCTTTAAAAGACTCGACAATGAAAATGTTCAGCAAACCTTCGATCGCCTCACTCATATCTCAAATGAGCTTCAAGCGCTCGGTGCCACTGACATCACCGACCATGAGGTGGTGAAGAAATTGCTGAGATCACTTGATTCTTCATTTGACACTCTAGCACTGATGATTCAAGAGCGTGCTGATTACAAGTCACTAGATCCCGCTGATATCCTCGAGAGGCTAAATACTCATGAGTTCCAGCTTGCTGAAAAGAGAGATCTCTATGGTTCAAGCTATGGCAAACCACGTGCCCTTAAGGCCAAGGCTGTGTCTGAATATGAATGTGAAGACTCTGGTAGTAGCCTTGGTGATCCTGACGAATTGAGCCAGGAGCTTGCACTGCTCGTGAAGAAGTTCCAGAAGTTCTCAAGACGTGGTCGCTTTGGAAAATCCTCAAGGAGCAGTGATTCCTCATCAAGTGACTATAAGAGAAGGCTATGCCACAAATGCAAGAAGCCTGGTCACTACATTCAAGATTGTCCTCAGTGGGACAAGGAATTAAAGAAGAAGAAATACAAGGATTACAGTTCTGATGATGCCAAGAAGAAGAAGAAATCTTCAAAGTCTTCATTATCAAAATCCTCAAAGTCTTCATCTCACAAGAAGAGCGGCTCCAAGAAGGATCGGAATTCATTGGCAAGGAAATGGACTATGAAGCCAAATCTGAGGAACATGAGGAAGAGGAGGCATCCGAGGAGTCTGAGTCAGGTGTGGCAAGTCTAGCTCTTGCTACCGCATTTGTCAGCAAGTCTATCTTCAACTCTAAAGAAAATGGCAACACCAACAACGCTGATGAAGATAATGATGACTACGCTCCCACCTACTGCTTCATGGCAAAAGGTGCCAAGGTAACAAAATACCCCTCCTCTGAATCTAGTGAGGATGAATCTGATGAAAATCTTAAGCCTAGCTACTCTAAACTTGCTAAGATTGCTGTGAAACAACAAAAGGCTATTGAAAAACTTCAAAACATGCTAGACAAAAGTGATGATATGTTGGGTGATGAAATGGACCGCACTAAAGACTTAACTGAAAATCTTCAGAGACTTCAGTCTAAGTTTGACAACCTTCAAAGTCATCATAAAACTCTCTTATATGATCATGAGAAGCTTTCTTATGAATTTCTTCAAAGAAAGCAAGATCTTGAGAAGCTAAGAGTGAGTTATGAAGATCTTCAGAAGGATCACGATTCATTACTTGCTCAACAAATCAGCGCTACTCGGGAAGAATTTGTTCCTCCATGCTCAAAGTGCATTGAACGTGAATCTGCTAATTCTTCACCTGGATGTTCAAATGCTTCAACTGTTACAAATTCTTCACCTGCCTCTGCTATCACTAATTCCTCATCTGAGGACATTGCTAGTATCACTGACGATGCAGGGCTGAAAGAATTGTACATGACAGGCATGTACAAAAGCCTCAAAGGGCATCATACTCTTTGTGATGTGCTTAAAAAGCAGATCCTCAACAGGAACCCTAGGAAAGAGGGTATTTCCTTTGAGAGGAAACTCAATGCTGATGGAACATATTGGAAGCCTGAGCAGTACCCCAAAACCTCATGGGTTGCTGCAAAGGGACCTCCAGTTGATCCATCTAACTTATCTGGCTTTACATGTGAATCTCCTCATTCTTCTGATGAGTCATTTGACTCCAACTATAAACTGTTCAAAAATCAGAATGGTGAAGTATTTGCTAGATATGTTGGCACTAACTGCAGGAATGGTTCCCCTATGAAGAAAATCTGGGTCCCCAAAAGTTATGTTGAAAGTCTTCAGGTGAATGTCCTCATGACACCACCTGTGAAGAACAGGAACCCCAGATCAAACTCTTCATATGGACCAAATTCTTCATATGGATCCAAGTCCTCATATGGACCAAATTCCTCACGTGGATCAAATTCCTCAAATAGATCAAAGTCCTCATATGATTATCATCATGCTAACAACTCTGTTTCGCAGGGTAGAGCTAAGGGCTATGAATATGCGCATTATTCTTCAAATCATTATGTTCATAAGTCCTCGAAGAATTTCTCTGCTTATTCATATGCTTACCCTAACCCCTCTTATGTGAAACGAAGTGGACTAGCTTCTATGCTACCTTTCTCATATGGTGCTCGCAGAGTGATGAATTCTTTGCCACCCCTTCAGATCTGGGTGGTGAAGAAAAAGAACTAACTTCTTCCGCAGGGTCAGGTCTCTAGACGTGCTTTAACATCTGAAGAATTTGCTCGGGGCCTGACAAAAATGCCTGAAAGGATGCAGGTGAATCATGATGAAATGAACTTTCATTTCACACGTCCTCACACTGCTTATCTGTGCTATTGCTTGATGAAATTGAACTGATGAATTTGACGTCATATTCTTCACTGATGAAGTATATGAGTTTGTAAGATGCACTAATTCATCTGCAGGATGATCAGCCCAAAGCAAACGAGTGGGTCCTCGATAGTGGATGTACAAATCACATGACTGGTGACAAGAACCTATTGATGGATGCTCCCTTATCACCGTCACATCTGAAGCATATCATCTTCATTGACAAAGGCAAAAGTCAGGTATTGGGTCTAGGTAAGGTTGCGATCTTAAAGGATCGACACGTGGACAAAGTCATGCTTGTCGAGTCCTTAGGATACAACCTCATGTCTGTCTCAATGCTTTGTGATCTCGATATGGTTGTTTTATTTGGAAGATATCGTTGTGTTGTGATCATGGAAGCTGACCATTCCAAAGTCTTCGAAGGCTTTAGGAGAGGAGATCTGTATATTGTTGATTTCTCTATAGGACCACAACCATCCGTGTGCTTATTGGCAAAAGCTTCAGAAGGATGGCTATGGCATCGACGACTTGGTCACGCTGGCATGAGGAATTTGCACACGCTTGCGAAGAAGAAGCATGTCATTGGCATTGAGAATTTCAAATTCCTCAAGGATCACTTATGCGGAGCTTGTGAAGCTGGAAAGATGACCAAGGCCAAGCATCCAGCGAAGACTATCATGACCACTTCTCATCCATTCGAATTGCTTCACATGGATCTCTTTGGTCCTAATCATTATTCTGCTGTTTCAAATGATGCATCTCTATATGGCTTTGTTATTGTTGATGACTATTCTCGTTACACATGGGTACACATTGTCACTTACAAACATGAAGTGCAGGAAATCTTCAAACGATTTTCCTCGAGGGCTTCAACCAACTTTGGTGTGAAGATCAAGCACATCAGAACTGACAATGGGACTGGGTTCAAGAATTCCGGTCTTGATGGCTATCTTGATGAACTTGGTATTACTCACGAGTTATCCGCTCCTTATACTCCTCAGCAGAATGGCGTCGTGGAGCACAAGAATAGAACCCTCGCTGAAATGGCTCGGACTATGCTTGATGAATACAAGACGCCTCGTCGATTCTGGATTGAGGCAATTGATAATGTGTGCCACGTCATCAATCGGGTATATCTTCACAAATTCTTTAAGAAGACTGCCTATGAACTCCTCACTGACAAGAAACCCAATGTGAGTTATTTCAAAGTCTTCGGTGCTAAATGTTGGATTAGAGATCCTCATCACAATTCTAAATTTGCACCGAAAGCACATGAAGGTTTTATGCTTGGTTACAGAAAGGACTCGCACACCTACAGAGTCTTCAACAACGCTCTTCACAAGGTTGTTGAAACTGTAGATGTGTGGTTTGATGAAACTAATGGCTCACAAAGAGAGCACCTACCATCTGTGATAGATGAACTAGCACCTAAGGATTCTATCAAGTTCAAGGCTACTGAGGATGTCATTCCTACCAAAGAATCTACTGAAGAATTCATTCCAGAACGCGAAGATCGTCGAGCTAATGCACCTGAAGACAATGCTGAAGAAAATGGTGATGAAGAAAATGTTGATCAAGTTCCTCGACGACAACCAGCTCATCCTCGCGTTGCAAAAGAAGTGCAAGTTGAAAAGATCATCGATGACATTGAAGCACCAGGTCCTCTCACCCGCTCAAAAGATTCACATTTATCTAACTTTTGTGGGCACTATGCTTTTGTATCCATCACAGAGCCCACTAAGGTAGATGAAGCATTTATGGAGCCTGAGTGGATTCAGGCCATGCAAGAAGAATTACATCAGTTCGAGCTCAACAATGTCTGGGAACTGGTCAAACATCCAGATCCTCGCAAGCATAATATCATTGGCACAAAGTGGATCTACCGCAACAAGCAAGATGAAAATGGCCTTTTGGTGAGGAATAAGGCATGACTTGTAGCTCAAGGCTACACACAGGTTGAAGGAATTGATTTCGATGAAACTTCTGCACCTGTTGCTAGACTTGAGGCTATTCACATATTACTTGCTTATGTTAACCATCATAATATCACTTTATATCAAATGGATGTGAAAAGTGCATTCCTCAATGGTACGCTTGAGGAAGAAGTATATGTTGCTCAACCCCCAGGTTTTGAAGATCCAAAGAATCCTGACAAAGTCTTCAGATTCAACAAGGCCCTCTATGGCCTCAAGCAGGCCCCTCGGGCGTGGTATGATACTTTGAAGGAATTCTTCATGAAGAATGGATTCACACCCGGTTCACTCGACCCTACTCTCTTTACAAAATCTTATGATGGTGAACTGTTTGTGTGCCAAATATACGTTGATGATATTATCTTTGGCTGTACTGACCAACGTTATAGTGATGAATTTGCCTGTATGATGAGTGAAGAATATCAAATGTCTATGATGGGAGAGTTGAAATTCTTCGTAGGTCTTCAAATTCGTCAACAACACAATGGCATATTCATATCTCAGGAGAAATACCTTAAGGATGTTCTGAGGAAATTTGGCATGCAAGATTGCAAAGGCGTCAAAATTCCTATGCCCACAAATGGCCATCTATGCATTGATGAAAATGGTATTGACTTCGATCACAAGGTATACCGCTCCATGATTGGTTCTTTATTGTACTTATGTGCATCTAGGCCAGATATAATGCTTAGTGTTTGCATGTGTGCCCGATTTCAAGCTACACCGAAGGAATCACACCATAAGGCTGTGAAGCATATTCTTCGATATCTAGCTCACACACCAACACTAGGATTATGGTATCCCAAGGGCTCTACTTTTGATCTCATTGGATATTCTGACTCTGACTATGCTGGTGATCATGTGGACCGCAAGTCAACATCTGGTACTTGTCATTTCCTCGGACGATCTTTGGTCTGTTGGTCCTCGAAGAAACAGAACTGCGTATTACTGTCTACTGCAGAAGCTGAGTACATTGCTGCTGGTTCTTGTTGTGCTCAACTGCTATGGATGAAGCAAACCCTCAAGGACTATGGCGTCAACGTGAAGAATGTGCCTCTCCTCTGTGACAATGAGAGTGCAATCAAGATTGCTCACAACCCAGTTCAGCACTCGAAGACAAAGCACATTCAGATTCATCATCATTTTCTTCATGATCATGTGTTGAAGGGCGACATCTCCATCGAGCACATGAAGACTGAAGAACAGCTAGCCGATATCTTCACAAAGCCCTTGGATGAGAAGAGATTTAGCAAGTTGCGGTGTGAGCTAAATATCTTAGAATCTTCGAATGTTCTTCGAAAAAGGACACTCATCCTAACACTTATGCAAAATTGATGACTTAGTTGTGCAACACATGAAGAAACGTTTTTCTTCAATCAATGAAGAATAACACTCTAAGTGTGAAGAAATTAATGAAGAATTTGATTCTCAGAACCCTACGACAATTGTATGCGGTGTCTGAAATCATCATTCTTATACGGTGGATCACGCCACCACCAAAGTTGAAAATCTTCACTTTTTGAAATTCCTCAGTTTTGAAATTCTTCAGTTTTTCAAATTCTTCAACTTTTCAAAATCTTCACTGTTTCCGTCGTTTTTCTTCATTGGCTATATATATATATATGAGTTTATGTCCTCTACATCATTCACTTATGGCTATTTCTTCAAGTTGCATTTTCTGCTAAGTGAATGTGATCGGACCCTTCCCCCTCTATTCTACACTCAACCCAATCTATTCACAAATTCTTCATGTGCGTTCTATTTGAAACTCGTTCAAAATCTTCACTGTGGCCTTGTTAGCTGAAGAAATTGCGAACGAAACTTAAAAACTTATCTTATCCAAATTTTTGGTTTTACCGCTCAAACCGTCCCGTATCCCACGATAGACTTATCTATTCACCCACGATCTAACACGATCTCCACTTCTCAGTACGTGGGTGACACATGTCAAGCGAATGAGAAGGGTCAGGGGCATGTTCGTCCTAAATCTTCGGGCGAACAGTTTTTCACTGTGACTATAAATACCCCCTCACCCCTTCCTCACTTCCTTTACTCCGCTCGACCGCTCTCTCCCTCTCTCGCTCGAGCTTCTCAAACCCTAGCGCCGCCACTACTCCATCATCGCTGATGAGGAAGAGCTTCACTGCCTCGACCTCGTCGTCGTCGTACTCGCGCCGGCCGCGGAAATCTTCACTCCGCCACCGCCGTAGCTGTCTTCCTCCGCCGAGTTAGGGCGTGGAAGATCTGAACTGACGAGCTTCAAATCTACACTTCTCAGTTCGTCGTGTTCTTCATCAAGGGTAATTAAAAGTTACTTTTACTGCCCTCTTTGATTCAAATTTTCTCTACAAAATCTTCAAAGGTGTTTTATTCTTCAAATCCTCACCCACAAAATACCTTACTAGTCATCTGTTCTTGATTCGTTTCTCTAAGCATCGTCTTTCTTCAAGATTCCTCAGTTGTGTGGATCCTCGATCTATACAACTCTGGAACCTAAGACAAAGAACGCTTAGTGAAATTCTTCAAGGCTCATCTGGTCAAATTCCTCAAACTTGTTCTTTTTGAAAAACCTTCTGAGAACGCATATGACCTCTCCAAATTCCTTGCAACTATACTCTGTTCACAGGTACTCATGTCCACTGCTGAATCACTAGGTTCTCATCAACTTAACTCATTTGCAGCATTCCTCGAAGAAAAGTTGCATACTTCTTCAGAGAATTCGATTGTTCAAATTCCTCATCTGAAGAATATGGCATATGGTAAGAAGCCACAGAAAGGAGGAAAGAGGCCAGAGGTCATGACTGCGTTTGAAATACTTGAAGACATCTATGCTGACTATTGCACACCTAATGAAGCTAAGTTTGGAAAGGAAAATAAAAATCAGCGCAAGGTGCGCATACAGAGGATTGAAAGGAGATGGGCAAGAGAATGGAGGGAGTACAGATATGTAACTCCGATATGAAGAAATTCGCACTAATCCTCCATGCCCAAGAGCTCCATTGGCACTTGGCCAAGAAGCTAACCCCACCAGCATCAAGAGTGGTGAGGATTTTCCTAAAGAATGGGCCAAACGCCAAGCCAAGTTGGCGAGACAAGCCAAAGAAGCAGTGAGGAAATTCAATGAAGACTCTGCTGCTACTGCTGCGACTGAGGCCTCTGTCAGGCCTAGAAAATCAATGGCAAAGAAGCCCGCTCACAAGCCAAGTGCTTCACCAACTATGCCCTCACGGCCAAGTTCCTCAGCAATGCCCTCACGGCCAGAATCTTCAAAGCCCTCACTGTGAGATTCTTCAAAGCCCTCACGGCCAGTTACTCATGCTGCTCCTGCTCCTCCAAAGTCCTCAGCTCCTGCTCCTCCAAAGTCCTCAGCTGCTCCAGCAAAGTCCTCAACACCTTTACATCTGGCCACGTGCCAAAGGACTACAGGCATCTCTATTTCCTCTGGTGCCTCAGCGAGTTCCTCAGCTGCACCAAAATCTTCATCAGGCCCCACTCTGCTGAAGACAAAGGCAACGGCTGGTCGAGGTCCTCGGCCAAGTCCGAAGAAGAAACAGGTTGCCTTCCAAGTGCCATCTGACGATAAAGCTGATGATGATGAACTTGCAGAAATCATCAGAGACAGACAAGAAACGGCCGCTAGAGCCAAAGGCACAAATGTGCCACTTCTTTTGGATCCAAGGGCGATCCTCGATTACATTGATCTCTGGCACAAGGACCCAAACACTCCTATGCCTGATTTTCATTTGACTCCTGGCCAAAGTCACATGTTGACCCATTTCATCACTGAAGAGAAATGGAAATTTGAGAAGGCTAGACGGATGAAGAAGGCTCAGTTCAGGAAAGAGAAGTTCCTGAGGAAAAATGTTGTCAGAATGACAACTGATGAACTACTAAAGATCCAGTCTAAAATCAAAGCCCTCAGTGATGATTTCAATGCTTATTATGCTGATTGGCAAGGAGCCAAAGTCAGATTTGTGAAACTGACTGAGAAGTTCACCAACGTTGCAGCCCCATCGCAACAAGAAATTCCTCAAGCTGAAGCATCTGCTCAGCCAACTGAAGAACATGCCAGCACCGCTGATGACATTCAAGCTGCTGATGAAAATGCTAGTTCCAGGGCTGATGACTCCATTCCAGCCGCTGAAGAAATTGCCAGGGCATCCACTAGTGGTGCACCTGAAGAAACTGAAGAAGTCAGGGCAACTGCATCAGTTGCGCCTGAAGAAAATCAACCAGATTCCTCAGCTCCTCCTGCGCCTACACCAACTCCTACCCTTCCATCTGCATCAGATGTGAGGAAGACCAAGGCTGCAGAGCAAGCTGCAGTGAAGAAAAGGAAAGCATCAGGTACTTCAGATTCTTCAGCTCCGAAGAAAATGAAGCCTATGACCAGCTCATTAGAAAATCCAATTGATGATGTTCCGATTTCCACCATGCCATCAAAGGACTTTGTTCCGTTTGGTGAAGAATATGTGATCCCTAGCGGATCTGATGAAGAAAATCATTCTGCTGCTTCGTCAGAGAAGATTAATGAAGAAATTGAAGTGGATGCGATCCCTTCGACGCATGTTGCTTCCTCGCTAATGCCTCAGTTCACAGCTGAAGAGGTTGGCGTTGAAGAAATTGAAGATGAAGATGTGGACATTGGCTGCACAACGCCCGTGATGAATGATGACTTTTGGGAAAGTCAGCACCCCAATCCTCCACTCTTCACCCCCAATACAACAAATACCTCAGTCCCCTGCACCAACCGTTCAAATGGGCTCTGAAAAAACTCATCCCACCTCGTCAGTGCATGAAGAAATTCCAGCCACTAGTGCTGAAGAACCTGCTGCTGCTGATCTTTTGAACTCGCAGACTGCAAATGAAGAGGAACCAGAAATTCCTCAGCCTGAAGAACCTGATATTGCGATTCCTGAGATTGTGATGCAACTCACTGACACTCCTCTGCCCAAGCCAAAGGATCCCTTCTCACAGAAGCAAAAGTTCAAGGCTGAAGATTTCTTCAGCGAGCATGTGTTCTTCACATATTACAACCCCTATGACTCTGCTCACATAAGGAAGAGGCGTTTCTGGACTGCTAGTCAAGCCAATTTCTATTCCTCGGTACTGTTCAACAAAGACAAAGTCTTCGATCATGAACATATTCCTCATGTGGACATGGAGTCTCTGCCGTGCTTCGAGCCAGTCCTCAGTGTTCTTCACAATGCTGGATTGCTGAATTTCTGCACTAACATCTGTGATTGGAATGAAGAACTCATTCTTCAATTCTATGCGACGCTGCACATCACAGGAAATTCTGAAGATGTGAACTCATGGGTGCTGGATTGGATGTCTAAAAATACTCACTACAAGGCACCAGCTACTGAATTGCTTTGTGTCTTACCACTCAGTCCTCCCCTTGACGGTGCTCGTTGCGTCTACAGTGAACCTGAGCTTTCAAATCATTACATGCAAGTGCTGATGAAGCCTTTGAAGCCAGGGCAGGCCCCTCGAACCAAATTCCTCGTCAGGGAATTACTGTATGTGCCTCGGACTGTCTATCGCATTCTGACGAAGACAATGAGTCCTATCAAAGGCCACGACTCAAATGATGAAGAAGTCATTGGCATCATGAAGAATATACTTTTCAATATCATTCATGGCGTTCCCGTCAACTTCAATGATTTCTTCATGAGGACTCTAGCGAACATTGCTATGTCACCATTTGAGCTGAAGCCTTATGCACCATGGATTATGAGGTTCATCAGAACAAGGTCTTCACTCAATTACAAAGCTGATACTCTGAACCACAGCAGCTACTTGCCTCCAATTGAAGTCCTCAAACGGACATTTTCCTCAGCTGATGACAAAGGCAAGGCAACTGCTGTGATAGATGAAGGCATTCGTCCATTGGATGGTCAATTTCGCAAGGCTGCATCCTACTCCACCAATGATGACTCTGCCACACATGACTCTGTCGCTAAGCAAAATCCTCAAGCCACAGCACCCAGGGTGATGACCGATCGTGAGTTACTCCTCAGTCTTCATCAGAAAGTTGATTGCAATCATAAATGGGTCAAGCGTCAGTTTGGTTCAATTCTTCACAACATAACATCAACACATAATGCTGTGAAGAAAAACCACTACTACCTCCATGAAACCTTCAACCGTACCTGGGCTGTTCTATCTCATGTCTACAGCGCAGAAGATCTGAAGAGAATGGGTCTCAAGGAAGAATTTGACTGGTCTGCACCTCCACCGAAGAGATTCAAGAAAGTCAAGGTTCCTTCCTTGGTGGCCAGCTCCTATTCTTCATCGCGTGACACTGATGAAAATGAAGACTTGAACGACACGGTGGCAGGCCCTACTACGACAACCGACCCCGACAACGCTGATGCTCCTCCATCAACTTGATATTCTTCAGGGGCGTTAGTCCTCAGTTTCGATCCTTTTGGTCATTCGATGACAAAGGGGGAGAAATTTGAGTTAGTCTTCAAGCGGGTCTATTATATGGGCGTTTTTGCTAAGTTACAACTCTCCTTCTTCTGAAACTTTATTGGATCGAGTTGTAAACTTAAACCCGATGGTGCTCTGATACTTTTGATGCACTGTGCTCTGATACTCTTGATGCGTTATTCTGCATGCTTGTTCCTCATTAATATTATTGCACGCATGCTGAATTTCATCAGGCACCATATCTCATCATGCATTTCAAATTCTTCATATCATATGTCAAATGCGTGTATGAATTACGAGATATAGGGGGAGATCTCCATGATTCAACTCTTTAAGTGTGCATTGCTTCAAAAGCAAATTTCTCACTATGCACATCTTCAGGGGGACTTCTTCTATATCTTGCAATCAAATTCCTCAATATCAGTACTTACACTTCATATGTTTATCCCCGTTGAAAACTTAACCTATATTGTCATCAATCACCAAAAAGGGGGAGATTGTAAGTGCATCTAGTGCCCCTTAGTGATTTTGGTGTATTGAAGACTTATAGGTTAAGGGACTAATGCGTTTGTGAGTGTGCACAGGTCTATAAGTCTATGAGGAGTTTGATATTTACAGAGAAAGTCGGCCCCTAAAAATGAATATCTTCGACTGAAGATTTTGGTATTCCTGAAGACTTTCATGAAGACTTTGAAAGTGAAGAAATTGGTGTGTCCGTGAAGACTTGATATTCATGCGAGGAATATGAAGCTTGAAGACTTTCGTTTTCATAGTTTTGTTTTTCTCTTTCTTGAGTCATAGGAAACACCGTACTATTAAAGGGGGTCCAGGAAATAATAAGGAAAAATTTCCATGTGATGCTCAACTCAAAATCCTATACCTACCAATCCCTTCGAGTGAAGCCTTTGGAAATCTCATACAGTTCAGTCAATTTCTTCAGTGACAGAGACGAAGTTCTTCTGGTCGCTGAGGAATTTGTCCTGACTGAGGAGTTAGGAATTCGCCAGTGCGGATTGCCTACACAGTGAGGAACATGATAGCCCTGAGGAATTTGAGAGTCAAATTTCCGACCATTGCTGTGCTGCGCACCAGCTGTCCCAAAATATCTTATCCACCTAACGGTCATATCAGACAATGGCATTTATGTCTTATCATGTCTGGCCATTCCCTAGGCTATAAATAGCCGCCCCCTACAACCACTAGCTGGTTGGCTGCTCCGAGAGAAACTGACACTTGTCATTTGAGAGCATCCCATCCTCCGAGGACTTTGAGCGAAAATCATCAAGTGAGGAAAAACCCAAACCCAAACACCTACAAACCCCAAAGTGATTGAGCATCACTGAAGAGATTGATCCTGCGTGGATCCGACGCTTGTTACCTTTGAAGACTGTGCTTCTTCCAGACGGTTAGGCGTCATGGTCTAGAGCATCCAAGAGGAATTGTGGATCGCCAAGTGACCGAGTCTGTGAAGGTTTGGAAGTCGCCTGAAGACTTACCACGAGTGATTGGACGAGGTCTGTGTGACCTTAGTTCAAGGAGAATACGGTGAGGACTTGGTGTCCTGAGCTGCGTGCTCAGCGACTGGGTGTCTGCGACTGTGTGTCCTCGAGTTTAAATACTCAGCCGCTCCAACCAGATGTACAACTGAGACAGCAGTTGGAACTGGTCTATCAAATCATTGTCTTCACCAACCTAACTGGTTCTATTTCCTCAACTCTTTCATTTCCTCATTACTGTGTTGAGTGATTGTTCATATCTGTGTTTGAAGACTTTGACTGAAGACTTTCTCAACTTCCTCAGTTCAATTTCTTCAGTCTGTTTGTCTTCATCTTGTGTTATCATGTGTTTACGCTTTCTGTACTCTGTGTTTGTCTTCATTTCATCATGATGACTATGAGTGTATTCTGTTATGCTTACTTCTGAGTACTTATTCCGTTGCAAGTAGTTCTTCGCTAAGGAATTTCCTCACCGGCAAATTCCTCGGTGAAGAATTCATAAAAATCGCCTACTCTAGTCGATATAACGCACTTTCAGCCTATCAACCGGTTATTGGCCGCAATAAGCAGCATATAGCCAATCTAAACGCTCTTATATTTCTTTACAGAGGGAATAATACAAGGAAATAGAAAAAGGAGCTAGCTTGCTTTTATTTACGTCACATTTTCCAAGGGATACAAACAGGCTCACTGGTCTGGACTCGGTATGGCACAACATCGGCGGAAGATATCAGACAAGGAGGGAGAAACATAAGAGATATGAGACGAAGGCAAAGCGGACAATTAGGCCCTATGTCCACCTCGACTTTATATATTGTACACATAACTTCGCAACTCAGCCCTGACAGTCGGGTTCCACTATTGAAAATTATGCCCTAGAGCCAATCATGTGACAATATTATTTTCTTATGTATTTGCGAGTTATTTGTATTGTCTTTGAACATCATCACTGATATGTATCAATAAGTATGTGACTTATTTGTGAAACTATATGTTGTATGACGATTCTTATAATGATCCCTAGTTGATAAGGTTATACAAACACGTGCCTTTTGACTATTCAGATGATGACTATGCTTTACAAGTCATGGGCATAGATATGTTAACCGGATAGTATGGACTCGGGGATAGGGATAATCAAGTCGGATAGTCCCATGACACAATGAGATACTGTCATATGTTATTTTCATGTAGAATGTATATGTCATGTCCTGGACTTGAGGTACTTGCATGTTCGCGGGACGAGGACTGACTCACTTAGGGTATATTAAACGCTACTCCATAATTGGGTAGTTTAAAGATAGCTTTTGGGCGAGTTGTGAGATATGCATCAAAACATGGTTGACCAAGATGAGACTTGCCACTTCAATTAGGAGATATATTCACTCAGCCCTCTCGAGTGATCAGATTCAAAAAAACATAACCATGCGACTTGGGTTAAGTGTTAACCTGGTTAAGGAATCTATATCATGATTTTGACGAGAAGAGAGGTCGATCTACCTACAAAGGTGACAAGTACTCGCATTGAGTTCGACAACATATATTGTGAGGCAAAAGAAATGTTGCATATGACACATTACCAAGGTTCATCATGACTTTGCGCACACATGAGAGTTGGCATGTTCTCCTAGGAGCCATCACCAGCTATCGACTCGGGTCATCTCCATCTGTACGTGAACCTATGGGGTCGCGTGCTTAAGCAACGGGAGCCCATTCAGTCTTGATCTGATTCAAAATTGGGTGTGGAATCCTAATGGGCCACAAGTGCTCGCCTAGTGGAGGAGTGATATCCTCGAAAGGGTTTGACCACTCTCATGACCTAGCCACCACCACTTCCACGCTCTCACATCATGTGATCGGATCTAGCAGTATGACATCCAATATTCCTTCCTGCACGTGCGGATACCTTGGAGGCGTTGCACCTACGACACTCTGACGAACCATTTGAGGAACCATGAAGAACTATACGAGGGATCCACGAGCAGGAGATAGGGACACACATCGCTACTCTCCTTCCGATGCCTTGATTGCGTATCTAGTGGTAAAATTTGATCCCATGATCTACACCCAACAGTATGTTCTTGGTTGCGTGGTCGAATTTTTTGTTATGCACTAGAGTAGCCACAGTGTGCCCCGATACCCATAAGTCATATTTGCTATCAAAACATGCTTAGCCATGGATCAGTGCTTTCTGTCATGACCTTTCCCTCTAGGCCACCTTGATACTGATAGTGGTGGTTATGTGTAGAAAATAAAGGTGGCGGTTTTTCGATAACCTATCCGCGTAGTTTGTTGTGGTTTTCTTAAGTTACCATGTTCAATCAGTCGACTACATCTATCGATCCATGCATGTGTGCTCAGATTATAACTGACCATAGTCTTATATAGTTACTCCAACAACTAGACTATTAGTATCAAGGTGAAAGCCCGAAAGTGCAATTGTGAGCTCGAGCTGTTTCTCTAAAAAAACTAGTTTAAAAAAAATTAGTTTTTTTGGATTTATCGTTCAGTCGAGCTCATGTGAGCTTGAGTTTAAAACTCCATGTCTGGTGAAAATCATGCAATTTGTACTCCACCATCATCCTTCCCGATCACATTCTATATATCACAACCAATCTTCACTCGAGAGGTTTTTGGACGAAGGCAAGCACAATATTTCAGATGCACTATAGGAGCATTGTTCATTTTTCTAGCAAAAGAAAAAAATACATGTTTTTCATAGGCAAGTACAAATAGGATATACTCAACAAATCAGCTGAATCTCAGAGTTTAAAAAAAGGGATTAACACTTCAAAACATGCAACTTATAACAATGATTTTCTTATTTGTAAGGCAATGAAAAATAACCGCACATTTAAGCGATTCGTTAATTATTGAATATATACTATCATTTTAGAGATAAATATATGCATAAAATATAAATTGTTGAGCAAAACATCTTGCCGGTTGGATAATATGATAACTCGTACATGATAAACATGAAAAGAAAATCAAGTTTGAAGAATATCCGCAGCGAGTGGTCTTGTATGGACGAACATGATGATTCCATTGTATGTAGGTTTAGCTTCTTGAGTTAGTTAGACCATTGGATATATGGTTTTATAAAAAATAATTAGGTTCTTAAATTATCGCTGAAACATATATTTTTAATATTCTTGTTTCATTGTCAAAAGATACTAGCTTTGCACCATTGCACGCTGGCAAAAAAGAGCCATGCTAGTAAATAAACATAAAGTCATTTTGGTGCATGAGCTTCAGTGAGCCCTATATTTAAATAGTGTCGAACATGTACTTTGAAGTTTTCAAAAATTCTGAAAAAATGCAACATGCTCATATGGACATATATTACACATGTGCAAATTCTGATGATGAAATAAGTAACCATGTGAGTTACACAAAAATGATAAAAATCATGATTTTGGAAAGATGAACGGTGCATGTATTATTCACTACTTAGATATCACACTTTGTCATTTTAGTATATCTCACATGTTTACTTATTCCATCACCAAACTTTATATGTGTGTAATATATATGCATATGATCATGTAGAATTCTTTTCAGAATTCTTTGAAAATTTAAATATTATTTTTAAACTATTTAAAATAAGGTGCTCCAATGCACCGTGCTCCAAATACCATGTATGTGTAGCCAGAAGAATTTTTTTAGAGAAAAACTAGTAGTAGCGCGGGGTAAGAACATAGCAACAACGCGGGGCCCACGCTGCTGCTACATCAAATTAGTACCATCACTGGGTCCTGGCCCGCACTATAGGTAACTAGCAGTAGCGTGGGTCCTACCCCACGCTACTGCTACTAGAAGTAGCAGCAACGCAGGGTTCAACCCCTCGCTACTGCTAAAAGTTAGCCGCGGCGCGCTAGCAGGAGCGCGGGCCCTTGCGCTACTGGTAGGCCATTACCTTGCATTGCTACTATGGTTTCCCTAATAGTGCACTCTCATATATAAAAAATCCATATTAGACATCTTTCATATCACCATGCATAATAACCACAACACACCAATTGTTACTCTAATTTAGCTTAGTTGGTTAATCGTGTTCTATTGGATCCATACATGCATCAACTATGTGCAAAACACTAATCTCCCCTCCCCAATTAATACTGCAATGTATTTGGATATATGATAGCTTCATAATTAGTCGGTCCTTATAGTATGGGATTTGAAAGATCTTGTTTGAAAACCATGAAATCTCTCATATTAGTGTTGAGCATATTTTGTTCGAAGACTAACCTAGTCCAACGTGATGATAAACATCATGGTAATAACATCGCTAAATTGGTAGCTAGATCTTGCAAAGATGGACAAATTAAAATTGATTCAATTAACACAAAATAAGAAAATGGTATCTACAAGAAAAAAACGCCAAAAGGTTTAGCTATCAAATTCATTGGAATCACACAAGCTATTACTACAATAAAAGCATATAAGCCAACTAGTCCAGGACTGTGTAGAGCTAACTGGGCATGCATATTGCATGCAAGTTCAGTAGTGATATTCAGAACTAATGGTTGCTTTGCTAGAGCGCACATATAATTCAGTTTACTCATAATACCTAGTGCTCTCCTAACTTAATTACACTATTAGATCTAAAATATTGCGTAGATGCACCTGTGGTGGGGATTTTCTTAATTCGCCTCTTGATCTGCGACATCCAAATTAACAAAGTTCAAGTTTGGAGAAAATGGGGGACCAATAAACAGATCACTCGAGATAGTCTCAGATCTGGAGCCAACGGAGCCAAGCTACTTAAACTTTACTATCGAAGGGCCAGAGAAATGTTCTTCACTAAAACCATCTGCTTTGCTAATTAGCATGTATGTATGGACGTGAGTCCCAAGCAATAACTTAGTTATATATAATCACAAACACATGTTTGTAGGAAACAGATTCAAAGAAAGGGGCGAGGGAGGAGAGACTTAACACAGTTAAGTCTGAACTGCACTTGCCCCATGGTAGAGAGAAAAAATTGACCACCTAGAAATCAGCTCAACATGAATCATGGTAGTTCAGGAACCAAACATTGCATGCATGAACTGATCTGATCTAGCAATATGACCGATCTCTATCTAGCCAGCTAAAAATTAAGCACACAATTACTAACACACAAACATTTTCAATTATCATTTCACCATAATAAAGTAGCGCGAGTACGCAATAGCCTACTTAATTCACACTTGATCATGGATCATATATATGTAGTAACCTAGCTTATGGCACAATCAGATTATCTCCTCCAATGCAACGGAGAAGTAACCACACACACACATGCCATAGCCACATCGCGACCAAGCTGCAGAAGTGAGATGCACATCTGCTAGAGATCGATTTTCTTGGCTAGTTGACCTTGACCTTCGTTGCGGTATCCAAGCAAATTAAGTTCAAATTCGGAAACATGGGGGACCAATATAAAGAGCTAGCATTCAGAGATAGTGTGGGAGACCTGGGACCAATTGACGCCAAGCTACTTACTAACTAGACTTGATCATCAACAAACTAACTCACTCAAAGTGTTGTGTTATATAGTAACATCATGCACATATAAATGCTGGTGTTTTGGATAATTCAGCAACAACCATATGCTAGAGACCAGCACAAGTAACAAGAAGCACATCCAAATAAGAGAACAAACAAAAGTTTGCTCTGAATTTTGCAGTTCATCACCCCTAACCATATATACGAACGAGGAACCAAACATAAAGTGCATGAAATTGATCCGACTGAGATAGTTATTTCTACAGTTATTATCCAATATGATCGATCTATAGTTGGCTAGCTCGGCTAACTAAGTAAACGATTAACAAACACACAAACATTCCACTAATTTTCTGTTTCACCATAACAACGGGGCACGACTATGCATGAGCCTAATTAATCATCATCTGATCATCAACCATAGGCGCCAACCTAGCTAATTGCGTGCGAAAATCCGCACATCGAGCTATCTGCTTCTCTGATCCAATGGAACAGTAACGATGCATGCACATGCCATTGCCACTTGTGCTATGGATCTCCATTGCCATCGCCGACGAGCTACAGATGCACCTTCGCATTCGTCGCGGTACCCAATCAAATTAAGTTCAAACTAAAAAAATATGGGGGACCATTGTAAAGAGCTTGCACTGGATCGAAACAGCATGAGAGATCTGGGACCAACTGACACCAAGCTACTTACTAACTATACTTGATCAACAAACTAGCTACAGTACTAAAAGTGTTGTGCTATATACTGGTTAATTACTACATGTATGAATGCGTGTGTTCCTTGGGAAATTAAGCATATATATATCGATCGACGGATCACGGATGGATGAGGAACCGAACATTAATTCCATGATGAATTAACCAAACATTGCATGAATTGACCAGAGCTAGCTATATCTCTAGCTCAGTTGATTCAGTAGTAGACAACAATAAACACACCAGCAAATTAGAAAATTATTTGACCATAACAACATAATTAAGAAACTAAGTAGCAGTACGAATTCGCTCTAATTAATCACCACTAGATAGCTTGGATCGTCATATGTACTAACCTAGCTAATGGCGCCAAGTGACTCCAATGGAACAGTAACCATGCAGCATGCAGTGCACCACGCCATTTCGCCATTGCCGTGCGCGCCATCAGTAGGGAGCGCGGGAGTGCGGCGCCCATGGGAACCCGTCGCCACCGCCGCCGAGATGCCCGTTGTTCGGTGGCATGTTGAACATCGGCATCGCCGCCGACGGGTCGGGCATCCCGTGCCCGTGCCCGTGGACGTGGACACCGCCGGCCATGAGCGGGTCGTGCGCCATCGGCGGGCCCGAGCCCTCGTCCTCGTCCTCCAGCGGCAGGCGCTCGTAGGTGGCGTTGGCGAACGTGGACGCGATCACCATGACGGGGCCCGCGGCGACGAGCGAGCCCACCACGCTGCCGCCGACCACCTGCCCCTGCCCGCCGGCCAAGTACACGGTGAGCCCCGTGGACCCCGGCGGCGCGGGCCCAGGGAGGAAGGTGCCCGTGAGCGAGAGGATCTCGAAGCGGCCGTGGAGGGCCACCACGGCTCCGCCGGGGGCCGACGGCTGGCGCAGCGCGACGTTGGCCACGGTCCCGGCGCCGCTGAGCACGCACACGCCCCGCTGCCGGCGGCGCGAGAACTGCGCGATGGCGTCGCACACGTCGGCGCCGCCGGCCACCTCCATCACGTGGCTGCGCAGCGCGTTGGGGCTGTCGCGCGTCACGAAGATGGGCGGCTTCGGCTTGTTCTTGGACCCCGGCGGCCGGCCCCGGGGCCGCCGGTTCGGGGCGGGCACCACCGCGCCCAGATCGCGCGGCTCGCCGCCACCGACAGCGTCCTTGTTCTCGTCCGCGTGCTCGCCGCCACCGGACGTCGGGCTGGTCTCAGAATCTTTGACAACGAGCGCGAGCGACTCGACCTTGGGGCCCGACGAGCCGGACGGCTGCTCCGGCGCGACGCCCGGCAGCCCCAAATGGCCGTCCCACCACCGGTTCGCCATGAAGTCTTCGGTCACCACATGCAAGCACAACACAAACACACACAGATCATGTAAGCTTCCTTCCACCATATCCACACAAGCAGAACACACAAGAAAAACAGCAAGATGAATGAATTTATCTACCCTCTCCTCTCACAATAAGAAAAGGGCAGAAAGGAGGAAGAGATTTTTGTAAGGATACAAATATTTGGGGAGATCTAATGCACAAACACAAGCACATATTCAATTTGCATACCTTGAAGATGAATCTAGGAGACCAAGTTGCACCTGTGATCTAGTCTAGCTAGCTAGCTAGAGAGAGAGAGAGATAATGAGGTAGCTAGAGGAGCATTGGGGAGCTGTGGCTTTCTCTGAAGTGTGTAGAGGGAGGAGGAGGCATGCAAGTGGGTATAAGAAAGGAGGAGGAGGATAAAGAGGGTTGATGGAGGCTGGGGAGAGACTTTGGGTGCCACTATAAACTAATCAACAATAATTAATTAAGCAGGGAGCCTTTTATCCAAGGTGCACCCTTCTAAGCTCACCCCCACCACCCCCCAAGCATGCTCCTACTAAGGGGTTTTTCGGATTTCGCTTTGATCTGGCTGGCCATTGGTCCCCTATTGCCCATGTGAATTCAAATCGCGGGCTATATTCAAATCCCCCGGTACACGTTAAAATTTCACTCTGGAGTAGGGCCTTTTTTATTCGTGTAAGCGAACCGGTCCCTATTCGTTTCTTTACTCCGCATAAACTCTTCTATATCGCACACTTGGACTGGTCCCCTACTGAGGTGGCGGTGCGCCGTTCGGTAGGCGTGCAAAATAATCCCTAAAGTTTCTCTCCCCTTTATTCGTGGCTGAGAGAACTGGGCATGTCCGCTGATTGTTAATATGTGTAAGTTGTGACGAGTAAGAATCTAACAGGTCGATCCACAGTAGCTAGCGCTCTCATGTGAAATGACCAATTTACCCATCGTCACATTTTCGGCTTCCTACCACCATACTACTTTAGCTTGTAGGTTTGGTTTGTCCTGAAATGGGATGGTACATGATAAGGGTGGGGTGGGCATAGTGTTTTTCTTTTGTATTGTGGATGGTAATTAGGATTGTGCTAGATGGAAATATGTGTCTAGTTGGGTATTAGGGTTTTTGTGTGCGTGGGGGTGGCTGGTGGGGTGCATGTACGGTGCATGTCCTTTTCACAAAGCTCCCGACATCCCAACTAAACAAAACCAGCCTCGCTTGCAGCCAAACTGATTTAATTAACATATTTCTTCCCTGGGTCCATATTAAGTGATATATTTCTTCACATGAATTAATTAACTGACAATTGCCGTTTGCAGTGTCAAGATGAAATCGTATAATCTTCAACCTAAAATTTGTTTCCGAAGAAAATAAATAAATTTGACCTCGGGAGTTTGTTCCCATGAATTTGTTCTGATGCAATGATTATACCCTTACATGCTTCTGACCTGTTAATTAACTAGGTACAAGTGTTAGGTTCTGAGTTTAGAAATTATTGCGGGATATCTGTGTGCACTTTGCCAATGGTACACATATTTATTTAGGCGTCAGTTATGACTTCTCATTTTGTTAAGAGAAGCTTCACAAAGTAGATTAGTTGCAATTGTTGATACCCTCTATTGTCGTTGTCAACTAATGACAAGAATATCATTATGCATTCTACAATAATGCGTACAAGTTTTATTCCGTTTGATGTTTCCCGTTAGTTGGAGACAAAGTAATCAATCAATCAGATGACATGTTCATGAAGAACATCTTCAACGAGTACTTGGAACTCTTAATTAAACATGTCCTACATATATGCATAGAGCAGTCAAGGACTTCAACTACTGGTCACTTATTCCAACATGAGTTTATATTAGTACATCTATATATATAATGTCATGGAATTTATTGCCAAATATGTTGTTGAGGCCTAGAGATAATTAAGCGCCTATTCAACGTTTCAGTACTCAGGTAGGCAAGATATACAAAGGGTACTTCAGGCTGGCAGAGTAATGAGATTTTTGAAGCTACCTGCAGGTAGGCATGCTTTAACTAATCATGGCAGCGTATAAAAAATCATGTATGCTTTTTATGTTAGATCTCTCTGTATGCCAACAAACAGATGATGATGTTCGGTGATGCTGAAATATATACGTGCTTTAACAAATCGGCGAACTTCATGACATAAGATTCCCGTTAATCATAACATATTTCATGAAATTAATCATTGTGATCTTGGTTGGATAAGATGTACCCGGTGTAAACAACATGCTCTAGAAATTCTCAGTGTAAGCCCAAGTCATTCCAGCAAAATACTTTCACAACATAATCAAATCTTCTTGTTTCATCTAAATAAATAAAAATTTACATCCGTTCCAAATTACTTGTCTTAGATCTGTCTAGATACGGTATCTAGACAGATCTAAGACAAGTAATTTGGAATGGAGGGAGTAGGAAACTTATTCAATAGATGCACGAACAAATACGTACAGTGCTTTCCCTACCCTAGCCGCCGCCAACAGCCAGGCGACTAGGGAGGCGATCTCCTTCCACCGATCTCCACCGGCCGGTGCGCTGGCCCCCTCTCCCTCCAGCCGCTGCTCCGGTGGCAGGAGGGAGGGGGGACCCCGTTCCTCCGCGCTGTAGTTAGGTTTTGGATTTGTAGGTCGTGGTGCGTCGTTGGGGTGGTGGGAGCGACGCACAGACGAATAAATCTGCCTCAGCTTCACTCCCATACCGGCGTTGCCCTTCACGGCGGCGTCTCGGAGTTGATGGCATCGTGTCTCTGCCGATCCTTCAGATCGGCAGCGTTAGGGTTCATGGATGGTGTTGGCGAGGCGGCGGCGACGACTCCATCAGGTGTGTGTCTCCTTCTGCTCTGTCCCCGTTGCTATGGCGTTGTCTCCGACGTCATGGTGGAGCAGGGAGGTTTTGTCGTTCAGGAGTACGCGCAGGCGGTTGTCTACGCAAGTGACAGCTGGAAGATGAAGAATCTTGTGTTGGGTCTGTGGTTGAAGGCTGACAGTTCTGCTTTCCTCCTCCGACGTCGTCGTCATGCGGGGGTGTCAGTTCTGAAGTTTGATGGCGTGTCCGGGGATATGTTGCCCCGGTCTGATTCTTTCAACGGCTATGGTTTTGCTTCTGGAAAACCACTTTGGAGGTCCGCAAAGTTGCTGATCAGCGATGGAGCCGCGTCGAGCTTGGGTGAAGAGGTGATCTGTCTTTTTACCCTTTGGTGTCCGCTTCGGTGGTGTCGAAGGAGAGGGACAGACGTTGGAATTTTGCATAGGATTTTCCTATCGTTTCAGTCTTGTATGGTCGGTGTTTACGTGCCTTGTAACTTGATCTTTATTCTATATAAATGAGACACGTATTACCATGCAAAAAAAACTTATTCAATAGATAGATATAATTGTTGCAGAAATTGACAATTACATCGCTATTCCACTGAAATCACATTTGATTAATTACACAGCGTAGCATGTCCAAGCAACAGTTGATTTGGGGAGAAGAACAAAATCATACAGATGCACGCCTAACTCATGTGGTCCATGCCTGAGATGCATCAAATACATATATAGATAGATATACAAGATATGCAAAGTACAGTGAAGATCCTGCCATGCTCATATCATATGCCTCCACCCCACTCCAATCTGAAAAGGAAAAGGACAGGGCAAAAGCCAAATGCAAGCAGTTAATTAAGTATGCAAACCCCTAATCTCTCTCTTTCTTTTTTTTTCCTTCTTTCCACAAAGCACTGCCCACTAATCAATCAGCATGGTGGCACATCCCCCAGGGATGGATAACCTAAGCTTTGTCAAACTTCAAATGGGGTGGTGTGCATGACACATCTAACACACCCCTAACAATTGCAAAATGCAAATCAGGCACTAATCAGCTGCATCCACAGCAGGCAGCAGTAGTAGATTAAGGGTTGTTCATATGCATATATCTGGTGCTGCTGGTAAACAAATGAGGGTCGTGCCTCTGATTAAGATTGGCTGCTGCGTGCAATTATCTATGCTAATGACAGGTGTCCCGCGCCTGTTCCCACACGATTAGGGCATCTTGGCCTCAATAATTGCGCCGCGCCAGTTGTTAATCGCGCGACTAAACCACCCGCTGACCTCAAGTCTTGGCCTGAAAACTATGCTTACACAATGCAGCAGCTGCATTGTTATTTCGGTTTTGGACCCGTCCCTTTGGCCGCGGGCGGGACGCGTGTCGCGCTCGCGGCTACCCCAGATAAGCGCTCAAGTAAACTCCTGTCTACCGGTAACCATAACCCCAGGAGAAAAATAATGAACTTGTAGTAGCAAGCATCCCAAAGTATACTACTAGTAGTAGTTATCATACATGTAGCATGACAGTGCAAACAGGCAAAGAGTTGACTCCATATTCTGTAATTACTTACACATCACCAGAGCAAAAAAAGAAGGAAAGGGCTGTAATCCACACACGGTGCAAACTAGCGACACTCGGATCGACATACTTTTGACAGATTAAGTACATACGACATGTAGATCGACCGGCGCAACCATTTTCAGCATGTTCTCGGGCACCCCCACTCCACACATAGCCTGAGGTAGGAAGAGGATGCAACCCAAGGACCCTTCTACCTGGTCAGGTAGTACACTAGCATGAAGAGCGCGACGAATGACGCCACGAGTGTCCCCATCCTCCTGCTCGACTTGGTCTCGAACACCTACGTTCATGAAGATATAGATCGTCTCAGGAGAATACAAGGGGAAGATGCACGACGAATCGTTAATTAATCCGCTCGCTTACCGTCTTGAATTTGTCCACTGTTCCAGAGAGAAACCCCCTTGATGAATCCATGTCATTACCCTGAATAAGGCATGTGATGGTAAGATAGCAGAAGCAGTAGATTCAGATCTTTGAAGGAAGTTGGTTCAGAGTAGATACAACATACCATTCTGTCCAGCATCCGGTTATGAGCCTCCACCTCTTCATTTATATCACCTGATATCTACAGAATGGTAAACAGCTTCAGTAATCTTCAAGCTGGAAAGGCAGATACATACAATTGAGCAGAACATCATGAACTACGGAAGCGACTGCTACTCATTTCATTTGTCATTTGAGAACTGAACCTTCAACAACTCTACTACTTAAACCTGGTCATGCCTAATTGTTCAAAGAGAGATTCGCAAGCAAAATTCAGACTGAGAACGCCAACAGTTAGACAAGAATCATCGCATGTTCTGGGTCCAAATGTTCCTCACGCTTTTTACTTTGCAGGCTACCCCCAATAGCTCATCGACCAACACAAGATTCCGTCAACAGCTCATTTATTCACTAGGTTACAAAGCGTAGAGCCAAATGTATCCCCACACTCAAAAGGAGTTGATCCAATACATATTATATGAGGAGGCTGGTCAAATTGCATCAGTTAAACCAACTAGTATATTACAATTCACAAGATCCATTAAGTTAAGATTCCTTCTCATCTAGCAATTTGAAGGGGGGGAACTCATGCCGAAAACCTATGCTTAATTCCTCACTGGCTATTCAAACTAAATGGTCCAGGAACGCACATGGTTACCATGGATACCAGTCCAGATTAGTACTATCTATAAAGTTGCAATTTCTAAAGTTGTTCGTCTCTTAGTTTTGAGAGGAAAGGATGTTCCTTTTTAGAAAGCGTACAACTAAAAATATCTTCTTACCATCTTAGCTAAGCGATACAATTGGAAGATAAACAAGCACAATCAATATGTGATACACCAACTCTTTACATAAAACGAAGATAGAGCATTCAGATATTCAATCATTATGTGGCACTCACCCTCTTGAGAATGCTGACTCGATCTTGCAATCCATCCATAGCTCGCTCATTCTCATGTTCATCTATCTCATGTGAAGAATAAGCTGATGCTCGGATTCCACCTTCTTCAATGCCATCAAAGAGAGCAGTTCTGGTGCTTCGGTAGCTATCAAAAGTGCAGAGAATAGTTATATAAGAATGCATACAGATTTGACAAGGGCATAGAAAAACATGAAGTCCAAAAGAAACAGAGAAATGCGTATGCAAACTAAATTACTTTGCATATGAAAAGGACTAATGTTTTTTTCTGTAAATTCACAAGTCAATAAATTCTGAACACATCATCACGTACAACAAATGTATTGAGGGGGAGGGCATTTGATCAGATAAAGAAACTTTGCATAACTGTATGTTAAATCAATCTGATGCCCTGTGAGGACAGAGCACACATCACCAAACTTTTGATAATGGTCAGACCAACAATGTGTATAACACAATTGCCCTAACTTCTATTCATATATATACTCCTAGAGCTGTCACAGGGTATAGATGTTACAGTACAACTAGGACGCGGCAACAGAGTGCAAGACATGAGATGTGCTATAAACACTTGGCATTGCCATAAGTTTTTCGTGTTAGCAGATTTCTTGTTAGGGTATTTGCTATATATAGTGCCACATCAGGCAGGGTGTTGTGTTTACTTCGCACCGCATGTTTGGCACCAAGTTCAGTCTTCGCCGATAAATAGAATATCAACTCGCCTTAATTTCTCTCCCATCATCCTATGTTTCATTCAGTATTTTGCTCCATAATGCCATTGAAGATTCAGGCTACCTTAAAACCATGTTGGATCGACATTGGGATGCCTTAAACAAGGTAGAAGAAAACAAGAGAAACAGATTCATGTATTAGACTGAGAGTTTATCATGTCTTTGCTTTCCTTGTATAGCAGTGGAATTCCCATTTTTAATTAGAGTGGCTAACAACATGTTATCTCCATGCCCGATGATAACAGTTTGTAACAAGTATGAAATGCAAGAATACACAATACTGCAATTCATTCTGCTATAGCCTACAATGTTAGAATAGTAGCTCCGGAGAGTCCAGGTTCTTAGCTCATTGATCTGATGGGAGGGTAAGATCAATGTCATGTCAGTATGTCACAATGACTGCTAAGAGTAGACGTTGTCAATTCAACTAGAGTGGACAAACAAACAGTGAGATGATGGCAATGCCAGGAGTGGTCATTATAGTAAATCTGGTGGAACTGAATAATAGGAACTGCCTGTGCAAGATTGAATAATCCTGTCATGAAAAAGGGATATGAATGAGAGGCTACCATGCCTTGTATTCATTTCCTACAACGAGATAGCATTTGAATTTCCTTCTTTTCTAATAAGAGTGGCTAACAGGATGTTATATTCATAACAGTTTGTAATAAGAATGAAATGCAGGAATACACAATACATCAGTTCCACCAATATTTCATTTTGCAATAGCCTATAATGTAAGAACAGTAGGTCCCAAGAGTCCAGGTTCTTGATTCACTGATCTGACGGGGGTGTAAGACCAATGCCATGTCAGTACGTCACCATGCCTGCTAAGTTTAAATGCATGTCCCTTCAACTAGAGTAGACAAATAGACAGTGAGATGCTGGCAATGCCAGGAGTGGGGCATTGATTGCCAATTTGGTGAAACTGAAAAATCAGAACTGTATATGAACATAAGCTGATGAGCAAAAAAATAATAAAAACCATCGATCTTTGTTCCAAATATTCAACATAAGCTGTCGGCTGCGTACGCCTGTGATAGTCAAACAAATGCAGGCATAACTAGAACACCGAGCGGACAGCGGTGACTAACTAGTCATCTGGCAAGAGCATCACCATGGCCCCATCGAGTTCAGCACCGCAATACCGCCGATGACCGTTCCCAGCAAGGCAGCAGCAACCTAACCAATTCACTGGAATTCCAAACCGTCGAACCATGACACTTGGACCAGCAACAAAGAGGACCAGAGTAACAAACAGATCACCTCGATCCTCTAGGCTCACAAACGGACAGCACGCATCGCACTACCAACTCCACGAATCGGACGGCAATCCTATGTGTCACGGCATCCCATTGAGCGCGAACGAGGCTAGGCCTGCAGGCAGGAACGAATCTCGCCCGCCCTCGTGAACCCTAACCCCCGCCCTAATCAGCGGCCCAGAAATTCGAAAAGGCAGAATGGATGATGGAGCGCATCGAAGCTTACCCCCTCGCGTTCATGGAGCCGGACGTCGGTGTTCGGCTCCCTCCACGGCCCCTGCAGAAGAACCCAGCACCGCCCGCGATCAGAGACCCGGCCACAGGGGCGCCGAAAACAAAGGAAAAATTCCGGGAATAAACACGGAGGTGGGTGGATTCGGGGTACCCGTGGATCTCCGGCGGCTCTACCTCTCGATTTCGCGCCGGATCGGCGGCTGGCTGGCGTCGGCGTCGGCGTCGGGGGAGGAGGAGGACGGGGGAATGGCAGGCAGGGGAGGGGGAGGAGGAAGAGGGAGGCGGTATAGTGGTAGCTCGTAACTGCCACGCGGGCCCGGGCGAGGCGGGGCCCGCTGGCAGCGACGGCAGGCTGCTCGGCGCACGTGGCGGCCTCCGGATGGGGGCAGTGACGTGTCCCGCCCCGATCGGACGGCCAGGATCGCGCGGGGCTGCGTAGAGCCAACGCGCACATTCTTCTTCCTTTCTTTCTTTCTTCCCAGTTCCTCTTCTCTTCTCTTACCGCCGCCGCCGCCGGAGGAGTGAGCAGCAGCGTGAGTCGTCGGCGGGGACGGAGGGGCCGGAGATGGGGTTCGAGTCGTCGGCGGAGACGGAGCGGTTCCTGTGCGAGCGGCTGCTGGACGCGGCGCAGCCCATCGCGGAGCGCTTCCGCGCGCTCTTCTCCCTCCGCAACCTCCGCGGCGACGGCCCCCGCCGCGCCCTCCTCCAAGGTGCCGTCCCCTCCCCCTCCCCGTCGACCACAGTAGCTTTAATTTGATGCCGCGGGTAGTACAGTTTGCTTAGGTTCCGCATCCGCTGCAGGGGAGCACAAGCTTTACTACAGTAGCTTCGATGCGTAGTTTCAGCAACCAGTACAGAGAAATACTGGGATCTCCAGTGTTCCCCGGACCTGATTGAGCCCAGATCGCAGCTATACTCGCGTGCTCCACTGGTTTTCCTGCTAGTAGTACTGATAGCTTGAAAGCTTGCTCAGCATGGTTGCCGTGTTCTTTGCCCAATTGAATGGGCCGTTTGGTTGGTATAGGTAGCTTCGTGTTGATTTTCAATCTAAGTTAGCAGCTAGCTACTTGGTGAAGTTTAATCTGTTAATAGCTTCTTCGACCCTGACTGAATATAGATTTCATGGGCGTATGTTAGTTGATTCTGTGCTAATAATATAGGTTGAGCTTGGGTTGCCCTCCATGAAACCTGGTACTTCACTTGTCTAGCTGGGTACTTTTGGCACCTTTCGTCCATTTAGTTTATGAAGGGCTTCTCACACTGTTAAATGGTGCTAGTTTTGGTTGGCCCTACTTAGTAGGTCTGGAATTGGATGTGGTTCTGTGTGTTCATTGCCTGCTGGTATATCTGCAGGGAAGCTTGAATTAGCACCTACCTTTTGTATGGATTTGTGATCCTAGGATCATTGCCTGTCCCGCATCTGTGTATATTTCTCTGTCTCCAGATTATTCATCTGTTGATATGTATACATGATGAATTGCTCAAAGTTCCAGCATCTACCACCTTTTCTCTGGGGTTTCTTCTTTCTAGATGATATTCCATTAGTTATTTCCTTGTTCACTTTGCTTAGTTTTGAAATTATATGGTATTTTACTTCAGATCTGCTGTTAGTAGCAGATCCTACTGCCTAGCTTTATAATTCTACCGATGTTTGTTTAATCTATCACTGAAAATATGTGGCAGAAGGAGATAGTTAAGAAAATCTGATCTATTTTCTTGAATGCTCAGCTGCAAGGGATCCTTCCAACTTGCTTGCACATGAGGCTGCATTTGCACTTGGACAAATGCAGGACGCTGAGGCTATCCCTGCATTAGAGGGAGTTCTCAAGGATCTTTCACTGCATCCAATTGTCCGCCATGAGGTAGTTTACCATCACAGCAGCTAATGTTGTCTGCTCTTTCTAGTACTTTAATATCCATTTGAGAAGCGTGATATGTTTATTGATCAGGCTGCTGAAGCCCTTGGAGCTATTGGCTTGGAAAAGAGCATTTCCCTGTTAAAAGAGAGTTTAGTAGCTGATCCTGCCGTGGAGGTGCAAGAAACGTGTGAGTTGGCTCTTAGACGGATAGAAGGGCAGAAGAATGCTAGTGGCGCTGAAAGCACAACAATTTCGCCTTATCTATCAGTTGATCCAGCACTGCCTGCCAAGCAAGGACTCTCAGTAGAACAACTAAGGTATGTCTTTCAAGAGTTCTACATGTTTTTTCTGTCTCTAGTATGCATCATCTTGATATTATTGGCATGGTGGATATTTTTCAGGGAGCTTCTCCTCAATGAGCAAGAAAAGATGTATGAACGTTATGCAGCTCTTTTTGCGCTTAGGAATGATGGCGGAGATTATGCTGTTTCTGCTATCATTGAATCTCTAGGTGTGAAAAGTGCTCTTCTGCGCCACGAGGTTTGCTTGAACTTTAACCGATTTTCTGTTTGCTCTTGTACCACAATCATAAGTCTTGCTAAAGAACACAGACGAATAAAGCAAAACTATGCTGCATCATCTCAAATTTCTAGTAATTAGAATCGCCACGAAATTTTTTCTGCAACATAACCATTGTTGTTCTTGCTATTTTAGTGTGCATTGTTTATGATTTTTCTTCTTCTGCTGTCTTGCAGGTCGCTTATGTGTTAGGTCAGCTGCAGAACAAAGCAGCTTCAGATGCACTTTCTGGTGTTCTCCAGAATGTTGATGAGCACCCAATGGTCAGGCATGAAGCTGCCGAGGCCCTTGGTTCGATTGCAGGTAAATGATACCACATTATTTGCCACAATGATGTTTACTTCTCCGTTCCATGTTCATACATTATGTTGCTGAGATTATGGTATGTTTGATGTAGATCAAGAAAGCATTGCACTTCTAGAGCAATTCGCCAAGGACCCCGAGCCCATCGTCTCCCAGAGCTGTGAGGTAGCTCTCAGCATGCTTGAGTATGAAAGGTCGGGGAAGTCATTCGAGGTAACATACCTTGGCCTGGATCTGTGCAAAGGAACCGTTTCGAACACCGCGTAAATAGATATTTAACTTGTAGTTTTTCCATGCAGTTCCTGTTCCTACAGACTCCTCAGGTACAGCAGGAGTCCTGAGCTCAGCCAGGTCCAGGACAAGAAGGGTGATTGCCCAGGCCCCGGGGAAAATATAGGCCTAATATCATTAGATTCTGATATGCGTATGGGCTAAATATACACATTGACTTAGCATGCATCTGTAATCTCAAGTTGGCCTCCACACGGATTGTATTCGACTGGCGAGTACTGTAGAATTTTGGTCTTGTGTTTGATATTACTGCTTGCATGATGCATGGCATGCAGTTGTATTCGATGAGGCGCAAAGAACACACTGAGCAGGGGGTTCGATATGAAAGGCTTCCCTTTTATTGCTTCTTTTTTGGCTTGTTTGTTTGGTGCTTGTCCCTGGTAAAAAGGCGGTCTTGCCTCCTCATCTATATGTGTTTCTGTTTGAATTTTTGCAGGTTTTGTCCATTCTGAATTTCCATTGGGGCCTTGGTGACTTGTGTTATGCACTTGCTGAACTCATGGTTTTCATAAACATGGGCAGAAAATGCAGGCAAGTTTATTTATCAAGTAAAGAAAACAAGCCCCTGGTGCTGTATCTAAGGTCAGGAGCTTCCTGTAAAGGATCTGATGTTTTTTTTTTTTTTGAAACGGAAGCAAAAGATTTGCCTCATATATTAAATGAGGAGGAGAAAGAGTTTGTTACAACACAGTGCCAAGAAACGGCATGACAATTACTCTCGTAATAAGAAAGACCCTAAATTTTTCGCCCCGGCTTTAACCCGAAGGTTAGACTCTTCGATCACATTGTTTAGCAAGACATGCGGAGGGGCACTCTTGTGTCTAAACACCCTTGCATTACGCTCATTCCAAATCACCCATGAAACCAAATGGTTATCGAAGCCTTCGCTTTTTGGTTGGCGGTGCCCTCGGCGCTCAAACTCGCCCACCATTCCTTGATGGAGTCGTACAAGTGCCATGCGGACGTGTCCACGTCGTGGATGCAGAGCTTCTGAATCACCATGTTCTATAGCCTGAGGGTGAAGCGGCATCTGAAGAATAGATTGGGACCGCATTCCTGCACCCCTCTGCACAAGGGACAAGGGCCACAGTTTGGTCAGCCTCGCCTCTGCAATCTGTCTGCGGTCCAGATCCTATCTTGAAGCGCGAGCCAAGCAAAGAACTTGACTTTTGGAGGGGCCCAAACCTTCCAAACCATTTGGTCCATGGGGGAGAGGACCAAGCCCAAAAATTGCGCCCTGTACGCGGAGGCCAAGGAGCAGTTCCCGAAAGCTGTGTGCTTCCAAAGGATGTCATCGTCGGCAAGCTCATCAAGGTGGACCTCTTGGAGCAGCGTCCATAGGGCGAAGAATTGTGAAACATGCTCAATGGAGGCCGGTGTAGGTGGCCTGATTTTGAGAATCCACACGCTCTCCTTGAGGGCCTCCTGCACCTTCCAGCGCTTCCGCGAGGAAGCCTCATAAATGAGCGGAGTGATGTCTCTGGGCTTGCGACCCAGAAGCCAAGGAGAGTCCCAAAAAGGTGTCCGCGCACCATTGCCAACCATGATGGTGGTACATGCGTAGAAAAAATTTAGGTCATCCTCATCACACGGGTTCCCACCTCCAACCCACAGCTTTGTGGGCTCCTTCCACTCATACCAAGGCCGCCGCAGACGCAAGGCCCGCGCGAACTAGAAGGTGTTTAGGACCCCAAGCCCACCATAGTCAAGCGGCCTACTGACAGTGTCCCAATTGACCTTGCACTTTGCCCCAGTTGTCTTACCCGATCCCGACCAAAGGAATGCCCGCTCGAGTTTGTCAATGTTTTGCAGGATGGTGGTTTGTATGACAAGCGGCGTGATGAAGTAGATGACTTGGGAAGCGAGAACCGACTTGACGAGCGCCGCGCGTCCAATGGTGGTGATGTTTTGGCCCTTATATGTTGTCAATCTACTCGCCACTTTATCCACTAAGAATTGAAGATTAGCAAGCTTCAGCCTCCAAATCGACAGCGGTAGCCCCAAATAACGGAGTGGAAAGGCAGCCCTAACAGCCGGCAGCCCATGGGTTATGCGGTCCAAGTCGAGGTTGCCACATCTAATGGGCACCATTGAGCTCTTATGGAAGTTAGTGCACATACCGGTGACGTCCCCGAATCCCCTCAGAATGGCCGCCAGGTTGTCCACATCTCTTTTGATGGGTGCAACAAACACAACCGCATCGTCCGCGTAAAGAGAGGTACGCACGATGACCCCTCTCCCACGGATCTTGTGCAGAAGGCCTTTCCTAGTTGCCGCGTCGAGGATTTGCTTCAAAGGGTCGATGGCAATGGCAAAAAGGAGAGGAGAGATGGGGTCCCCCTGCCGAAGCCCTTGGCCGTGATTGATGGGAGAGCCGGCTACCCCATTCAAGAGAACCCTCGAAGATTAGGAACAAAGGAGAGCCGCAATCCGCTCCCAAAATTTGCTAGGGAAGCCACGCCTCCGCAGGAGGTCAAGCAAATACTCCCACTTGACGGAGTCAAAGGCCTTGCGAATATCCAACTTGAACATGAGAGAAGGGGTCTTGCTCTTGTGCAGGCAACGAGCAAGGTTCCTAACAGACATCAAGTTGTCATGGATACTCCGCGTTTTGACGAAGGCACTTTGGGCATTGGAGACGAGGGTGGACATGTGCGGTCCAAGCCTACTAGAGAGCACTTTGGCGATGAGCTTGGCGACCGCATGAATGAGACTAATAGGCCTGAAGTCAACGATGCTCTCCGCCCCATCCTTCTTGGGAAGCAACACAATATTCGCAGAGTTGAACCAGTGGAGATTTGTTGTGTGTAGGGAGTCGAAGCGCTGGATCACCGCCATGAGGTCGAGCTTGACAATGGCCCAACACTTCTTGAAGAACAAGCCAGTGAAGCCATCCGGCCTCGGGGCCTTGTCGCTAGGCATGCTATTTATTGCCTCAAGGACCTCCTCCTCAGTGAAGGGCGAATCAAGCTTGTGCAGGTCATGCGACTCCAGATTGAGCTCCTCCCAATTGAAGTCCATCGTACTTCCGCTTCCTCTTTTCATGACATGCAAGAAGTGGTCATGGATTATCTTCTCCTTGGCCTTGTGTTCGGTTACCAACCCTTGATCGTTCATGATGCGGTGGATGTGGTTTTTTCTCCTCCGTGCGTTGACTCGACGGTGAAAGAACTTGGTGTTGGCATCTCCTTCCTTGATGTTAGCAATTTGGGCACACTGCTTTTTGCGTGCTTTCTCAAGCACGGCCAAGCTTATCACCCTTCTCTTAAGGCGAAAGGATCTGATGTTGCTACTATGTCAGTTGAGGAGGAGGATAGGGGGTGACATATATTCAGACCTCCTTTGATTCATAGGATTGGAATATCATAGGAATAGGAAAATCATAGAAAGTGAGGTGACATGCATCTCAATTCCTATAGGAAAAGAGATATCACTTGATTCATAGGATAGGAATTTTTCCATTGAGTTTAGGCTAATGTTTTTTTCCTTTGAAATGTGAAGGATTGATGCCTATCCTACATAGGAATATGAATACATTCCTACAAACCAAAGGGCTACAAAGGAATTTTTCCTACAAATTTCCTACAAGATTTCTCCAAACCAAAGGAGACGTCAATTAAAAAACAAAAGAGTGATGTTACCGACCACATCGGTGGATCGGTCTCCTATCTCCGACAGACGTGATGAGTATCATATGCTGGAACCGTTGTGGTCTTGATGGACGGGCGCCATCACTGTGGTGGCTTGTGCGGCAATACCATCCCACCTTATTCCTTACTGGAACTAAAATGAGGGATTCGAAGGAGGCCCTGAATTTCGTGCCAACTATGGGTTTTACTGGTGGTTTTGGTGTAGGCCGTGTCCTTGGTGTTGGTTTGGTTTTTGTTTTGGCAAAGTTCTGTTTTGGTTTCTCCGAAGCACTACCATGCACATTGTGTTAATGTTGAAGTGACGGAGGGGAACTCTGCCTTGGAGATGTTGGAAATATGCCCTAGAGGCAATAATAAAAGCATTATTATTATATTTCCTTGTTCATGATAATTGTCTTTATTCATGCTATAATTGTGTTATCCGGAAATCATAATACATGTGTGAATAATAGACACCAACATGTCCCTAGTAAGCCTCTAGTTGACTAGCTCGTTGATCAATAGATAGTCATGATTTCCTGACTATGGACATTGGATGTCATTGATAAACGAGATCACATCATTAGGAGAAATGATGTGATGGACAAGACCCAATCCTAAACATAGCACAAGATCGTATAGTTCGTTTGCTAGAGTTTTCCGATGTCAAAGTATCTTTTCCTTAGACCATGAGATCGTGTAACTCCCGGATACCGTAGGAGTGCTTTGGGTGTGCCAAACGTCACAACGTAACTGGGTGACTATAAAGGTATACTACGGGTATCTCCGAAAGTGTCTGTTGGGTTGACATGGATCAAGACTGGGATTTGTCACTCCGCATGACGGAGAGGTATCACTGGGCCCACTCGGTAATGCATCATCATAATGAGCTCAAAGTGACCAAGTGTTTGGTCACGGGATCATGCATTACGGTACGAGTAAAGTGACTTGCCGGTAACGAGATTGAACGAGGTATTGGGATACCGACGATCGAATCTCGGGCAAGTAACATATCGATTGACAAAGGGAATTGTATACGGGGTTGCTTGAATCCTCGACATCGTGGTTCATCCGATGAGATCATCGTGGAGCATGTGGGAGCCAACATGGGTATCCAGATCCCGCTGTTGGTTATTGACCGGAGAGCGATCTCGGTCATGTCTACATGTCTCCCGAACCCGTAGGGTCTACACACTTAAGGTTCGGTGACGCTAGGGTTGTAGGGATATGTATATGCAGTAACCTGAATGTTGTTCGGAGTCCCGGATGAGATCCTGGACGTCACGAGGAGTTTCGGAATGGTCCGGAGGTAAAGATTTATATATTGGAAGTCCTGTTTCGGGCATCGGGACAAGTTTCGGGGTTATCGGTATTGTACCGGGACCACCGGAAGGGTCCCGGGGGTCCACCGGGTGGAGCCACCTGTCCCGGGGGGGCACATGGGCTGTAGGGGGTGCGCCTTGGCCTACATGGGCCAAGGGCACCAGCCCCACATAGGCCCATGCGCCTAGGGTTTGAGGGGGGAAGAGTCCTAGGAGGGGAAGGCACCTCCTAGGTGCCTTGGGGGGAGGGAAACCCCCTTGGCCGCCCCCCCCCCCCCTAGGAGATTGGATCTCCTAGGGCCGGCCACCCCCCTTGGCCCTCCTATATATAGTGGGGAAAAGGAGGGACTTCATACCTCGGCCTTTGGTTGCCTCCTTCTCCCTCCCCAACACCTCCTCCTCCTCCATAGCGCTTGTCGAAGCCCTGCCGGAGTACTGTAGCTCCATCAACACCACGCCGTCGTGCTGCTGCTGGTGCCATCTCCCTCAACCTCTCCTCTCCCCTTGTTGGATCAAGAAGGAGGAGACGTGGCTGTTCTGTACGTGTGTTGAACGCGGAGGTGCCGTCCGTTCGGCGCTTGGTCATCGGTGATTTGGATCACGTCGTGTTCGACTACATCATCCCCGTTCTTTGAACGCTTCCGCTCGCGATCTACAAGGTACGTAGATGCATCCGATGACTCGTTGCTAGATGAACTCCTAGATGGATCTTGGTGAAACGAGTAGGAAAATTTTTGTTTTCTGCAACGTTCCCCAACAGTGGCATCATGAGCTAGGTCTATGCGTAGTTCTTCTTGCGCGAGTAGAACACAATTTGTTGTGCACGTAGATTTGTCAACTTTCTTGCCACTACTAGTCTTTTCTTGATTCAGCGGTATTGTGGGATGAAGCGGCCCGGACCAACCTTACACGTACGCTTACGTGAGACCGGTTCCACCGACTAACATGCACTAGTTGCATAAGGTGGCTGGCGGGTGTCTGTCTCTCCCACTTTAGTTGGAGCGGATTCGATGAACAGGGTCCTTATGAAGGGTAAATAGAAGTTGACAAATCACGTTGTGGCTTTAACGTAGGTAAGAAGACGTTCTTGCTAGAACCCTAAATCAGCCACGTAAAACTTGCAACAACAATTAGAGAACGTCTAACTTGTTTTTGCAGCAAGTGGTTTGTGATATGATATGGCCAAAGTTGTGATGAATGATGAATGATCTATATGTGATGTATGAGATGTTCATGCTATTGTAATAGGAATCACGACTTGCATGTCGATGAGTATGACAACCGGCAGGAGCCATAGGAGTTGTCTTTATTCTTTTATATGACCTGCGTGTCATTGAGAAACGCCATGTAAATTACTTTACTTTATTGCTAAATGCGTTAGCCATAGTAGTAGAAGTAATAGTTGGTGAGCAACTTCATGGAGACACGATGATGGAGATCATGACGATGGAGATCATGGTGTCAAGCCGGTGGCAAGATGATCATGGAGCCCCAAGATGGAGATCAAAGGAGCTATGTGATATTGGCCATATCATGTCACGTTTATTATTTGATTGCATGTGATGTTTATCATGTTTTGCATCTTGTTTACTTAGAACGACGGTAGTAAATAAGATGATCCCTCATACTAATTTCAAGAAGTGTTCCCCCTAACTGTGCACCGTTGCGATAGTTCGCTGTTTCAAAACACCACGTGATGATCGGGTGTTTTATTCAGACGTTCACATACAACGGGTGTAAGACAGATTTACACATGCAAACACTTAGGTTGACTTGACGAGCCTAGCATGTACAGACATGGCCTCGGAACACAGAAGACCGAAAGGTCGAGCATGAGTCGTATAGAAGATACGATCAACATGAAGATGTTCACCGATGTTGACTAGTCCGTCTCACGTGATGATCGGACACGGCCTAGTTAACTCGGATCATGTAATACTTAGATGACTAGAGGGATGTCTAATCTAAGTGGGAGTTCATTAATTATTTGATTAGATGAACTTAATTATCATGAACTTAGTCTAAAACATTTACAATATGTCTTGTAGATCAAATGGCCAACGTAGTCCTCAACTTCAACGCGTTCCTAGAGAAAACCAAGCTGAAAGATGATGGCAGCAACTATACGGACTGGGTCCGGAACCTGAGGATCATCCTCATAGCTGCCAAGAAAGATTATGTCCTAAAATCACCGCTTGGTGACGCACCCGTTCTCCCTGCAGAACAAGATGTTATGAACGCTTGGCAGACACGTACCGATGACTACTCCCTCGTTCAGTGCGGCATGCTTTACAGCCTAGAGCCGGGGCTCCAAAAGCGTTTTGAGAGACATGGAACATATGAGATGTTCGAAGAGCTGAAAATGGTTTTCCAAGCTCATGCCCGGGTCGAGAGATATGAAGTCTCCGACAAATTCTTCAGCTGTAAGATGGAGGGAAATAGTTCTGTCAGTGAGCACATACTCACTATGTCTGGGTTACATAACCGCTTGACTCAGCTAAGAGTTCATCTCCCGGATGATGCGGTCATTGACAGAATCCTCCAGTCGCTTCCACCGAGCTACAAGAGCTTTGTGATGAACTAAGACCATTCCTGAGGTATTTGCAATGCTGAAATCAGCAGAGGTAGAAGTCAAGAAGGAACATCAAGTGTTGATGGTCAATAAAACCACTAAGTTCAAGAAAGGCAAGGGTAAAAAGAACTTCAAGAAGGACGGCAAGGAGGTTGCCGCGCCCGGCAAGCAAGCTGCCGGGAAGAAGCCAAAGAATGGACCCAAGCCCGAGACTGAGTGCTTTTATTGCAAGGGAAGCGGTCACTGGAAGCGGAACTGCCCTAAATACTTAGCAGACAAGAAGGCCGGCAAAACAAAAGGTATATGTGATATACATGTAATTGATGTGTACCTTACTAGTGTCCGTAGTAGCTCCTGGGTATTTGATACCGGTGCCGTTGCTCATATTTGTAACACACAGCAGGAGCTGCGGAATAAACGGAGACTGGCGAAGGACGAGGTGACGATGCGCGTCGGGAATGGTTCCAAGGTCAATGTGATCGCCGTCGGCACGCTACCTCTATATCTACCTTCGGGATTAGTTTTAAACCTTAATAATTGTTATTTAGTGCCAGCTTTGAGCATGAACATTGTATCGGGATCTCGTTTAATTCGAGATGGCTACTCATTTAAATCCGAGAATAATGGTTGTTCTATTTATATGAGAGATATCTTTTATGGTCATGCTCCTATGGTGAATGGTTTATTCTTTATGAATCTCGAACGTGATACTACACATGTTCATAATGTGAGTACCAAAAGATGTAAGGTTGATAATGATAGTCCCACATACTTGTGGCACTGCCGCCTTGGTCACATAGGTGTCAAATGCATGAAGAAGCTCCATGCAGATGGACTTTTAGAGTCTCTTGATTATGAATCATTTGACACGTGCGAACCATGCCTCATGGGTAAGATGTGTTGGGGAACGTTGCAGAAAACAAAAATTTTCCTACTCGTTTCACCAAGATCCATCTAGGAGTTCATCTAGCAACGAGTCATCGGATGCATCTACGTACCTTGTAGATCGCGAGCGGAAGCGTTCAAAGAACGGGGATGATTTAATCGAACACGACGTGATCCAAATCACCGGAGATCCTAGCACCGAACGGACGGCACCTCCGCGTTCAACACACGTACGGAACAGCCACGTCTCCTCCTTCTTGATCCAGCAAGGGGAGAGGAGAGGTTGAGGGAGATGGCACCAGCAGCAGCACGACGGTGTGGTGTTGATGGAGCTGCAGTACTCCGGCAGAGCTTCGCTAAGCACTATGGAGGAGGAGGAGGTGTTGGAGAGGGAGAAGGAGGCAACCAAAAGCCAAGCTATGAGTCCCTCCTCTCCCCCACTATATATAGGAGGGCCAAGGGGGGGTGGCCGGCCCTAGGAGATCCAATCTCCTAGGGGGCGGCGGCCAAGGGGGGTTTCCCTTCCCCCCAAGGCACCTAGGAGGTGCCTTCCCCTCCTAGGACTCTTCCCCCCTCAAACCCTAGGCGCATGGGCCTATGTGGGGCTGGTGCCCTTGGCCCATGTAGGCCAAGGCGCACCCCCTACAGCCCATGTGGCCCCCCGGGACAGGTGGACCCACCCGGTGGACCCCCGGGACCCTTCCGGTGGTCCCGGTACAATACCGATAACCCCGAAACTTGTCCCGATGCCCGAAACAGGACTTCCCATATATAAATCTTTACCTCCGGACCATTCCGGAACTCCTCGTGACGTCCGGGATCTCATCCGGGACTCCGAACAACATTCGGGTTACTGCATATACATATCCCTACAACCCTAGCGTAACCGAACCTTAAGTGTGTAGACCCTACGGGTTCGGGAGACATGTAGACATGACCGAGATCGCTCTCCGGTCAATAACCAACAGCGGGATCTGGATACCCATGTTGGCTCCCACATGCTCCACGATGATCTCATCGGATGAACCACGATGTCGAGGATTTAATCAACCCCGTACGCAATTCCCTTTGTCAATCGATATGTTACTTGCCCGAGATTCGATCGTCGGTATCCCAATACCTCGTTCAATCTCGTTACCGGCAAGTCACTTTACTCGTACCGTAATGCATGATCCCGTGACCAAACACTTGGTCACTTTGAGCTCATTATGATGATGCATTACCGAGTGGGCCCAGTGATATCTCTCCGTCATACGGAGTGACAAATCCCAGTCTCGATCCGTGTCAACCCAACAGACACTTTCGGAGATACCTGTAATGCACCTTTATAGTCACCCAGTTACGTTGTGACGTTTGATACACCCAAAGCACTCCTACGGTATCCGGGAGTTACACGATCTCATGGTCAAAGGAAAAGATACTTGACATTAGAAAAGCTCTAGCAAACGAACTACACGATCTCACGCTATGCTTAAGATTGGGTCTTGTCCATCACATCATTATCCTAATGATGTGATCCCGTTATCAATGACATCCAATGTCCATAGCCAGGAAACCATGACTATCTATTGATCAACGAGCTAGTCAACTAGAGGCTTACTAGGGACATGTTGGTGTCTGTTATTCACACATGTATTACGATTTCCGGATAATACAATTATAGCATGAATAAAGACAATTATCATGAACAAAGAAATATAATAATAATGCTTTTATTATTGCCTCTAGGGCATATTTCCAACAGTCTCCCACTTGCACTAGAGTCAATAATCTAGTTACATTGTGATGAATCGAACACCCATGGAATTCTGGTGTTGATCATGTTTTGCTCTAGGGAGAGGTTTAGTCAACGGATCTGCTACATTCAGGTCCGTATGTATTTTACAAATCTCTATGTCTCCATCTTGAACATTTTCACGAATGGAGTTGAAGCGATGCTTGATGTGCCTTGTCTTCTTGTGAAACCTGGGCTCCTTGGCAAGTGCAATAGCTCCAGTGTTGTCACAGAAGAGCTTGATCGGCCCCAACGCATTGGGTATGACTCCTAGGTCGGTGATGAACTCCTTCACCCATATTGCTTCATGTGCTGCCTCCGAGGTTGCCATGTACTCTGCTTCACATGTAGATCCCGCCACGACGCTCTGCTTGCAACTGCACCAGCTTACTGCCCCACCATTCAAAATATACACGTATCCGGTCTGTGACTTAGAGTCATCCAGATCTGTGTCGAAGCTAGCGTCGATGTAACCCTTTATGACGAGCTCTTCGTCACCTCCATAAACGAGAAACATTTCCTTAGTCCTTTTCAGGTACTTCAGGATATTCTTGACCGCTGTCCAGTGTTCCTTGCCGGGATTACTTTGGTACCTTCCTACCAAACTTACGGCAAGGTTTACATCAGGTCTGGTACACAGCATGGCATACATAATAGAACCTATGGCTGAGGCATAGGGGATGACACTCATCTCTTCTATATCTTCTGCCGTGGTCGGACATTGAGCCGAGCTCAATTTCACACCTTGTAACACAGGCAAGAACCCCTTCTTAGATTGATCCATATTGAACTTCTTCAATATCTTATCAAGGTATGTGCTTTGTGAAAGACCTATGAGGCGTCTTGATCTATCTCTATAGATCTTGATGCCTAATATATAAGCAGCTTCTCCAAGGTCCTTCATTGAAAAACTCTTATTCAAATAGGCCTTGATGCTGTCCAAGAGTTCTATATCATTTCCCATCAAAAGTATGTCATCTACATATAGTATGAGAAATGCTACAGAGCTCCCACTCACTTTCTTGTAAACGCAGGCTTCTCCATAAGGCTGCGCAAACCCAAACGCTTTGATCATCTCATCAAAGCGAATGTTCCAACTCCGAGATGCTTGCACCAGCCCATAAATCAAGCGTTGGAGCTTGCACACCTTGTCAGCATTCTTAGGATCGACAAAACCTTCCGGCTGCATCATATACAATTCTTCCTTAAGGAAACCATTAAGGAATGCCGTTTTGACGTCCATTTGCCATATTTCATAATCGTAGAATGCGGCAATTGCTAACATGATTCGGACGGACTTCAGCTTCGCTACCGGTGAGAAAGTCTCATCGTAGTCAACCCCTTGAACTTGTCGATAACCCTTAACGACAAGCCGAGCTTTATAGATGGTCACATTACCATCCGCGTCTGTCTTCCTCTTAAAGATCCATTTATTTTCTATGGCTCGCCGCTCAACGGGCAAGTCAGTCAAAGTCCATACTTCGTTTTCATACATGGATCCTATCTCGGATTTCATGGCTTCTAGCCATTTGTCGGAATCCGGGCCCGCTATCGCTTCTTCATAGTTTGAAGGTTCACCGTTGTCTAACAACATGATTTCCAAGTGTGACGCCCGGGTAATTAAGCTACGGTGATCCTCTGCTAGTGACGCCACGTCACCTCGATTATAGTTGCTAATCTCGAGTTAATTCGAAACCGATTCAAATTCAAATTCAAATTCACACAAACAATAAAAGTTTTCAAATATTAAAATTTAAATGTTCGGAGTGAACCAAATAATACATAGGTAATTATGGTGGAGAAACCAAACTTTGATAAAATGTAAAGGCTCTAAGATAATTAAAAAAAACAGTAGTTAAAACAATTAAATAAATGCCTGTTGAGTTTTATTAAAATATTAAGCTATTTTATTTTGGGATGAGAATTAAGGTGGCAGTACTATATTTATAAATACAATTTTAGGTGCTAGTGATAATTTTTATAAAACTGAAATAAAAGGGAACCTAAAATAAAATAGAAAATAATAAAAGAAAACAAAACTAAAGAAAACAAAAAAAAGGAACAGAAGGCCAGTCCCCCCCCCCCCCCCCGCTGGGCCGTGAGGCCCAACTGGCCAGCTAGCCGGCCCACCCCGCCCTGGCCTATATGGCCTACCTCTCCTCCCCCGTAACCCTAACCGATCCACCCCCTCTCCCACTCCCGCACGATCCCCTCGATCCCCCTCGCTCCTCTCCCCAACCCGACCCATTCTGGATCGGGATCTGACGAACCGCCCCGACCCCATCACCGTCGCCCCCTCGCCACCACCTCGACCCCGCGCCCCCTCCCCTCCCGCGCGGCATCGCTCGATCCCGCGCCGCCTAGCACCCCTGACGCCAGCGCCCCTCCCCGACGCCGCCCCGCCGCTTGCTCCGTCCCGCCGCGGCCGCAGACCACCGCCTCACCTCGCCGCCCTCGTCGTCGACCCCTCCACCGACGGACCCCCCCCCCCTCAAGCATCGTCGTCGCCCTGGCTTCGCAGGACGCCGCTGCCCCGAGCCACCACGACGGCCAGCCTCCCCACCGGTCTGCCTCCTCGCCGCACGTCGTCCCCGACGACCTCCTCGACCCCCGCTTCCCGAATCCCTACCGCCCCTGTGAGCTCCCCCTCCTCTCCCCCTTTCCCTCTGTCGCCGGCGCCGTTCGCGACGCCCCAGCCTCCTCTACCGCGCATACGCACGCGTCGCGCCCGTCGCGGCCCTCTGCTCGTCGCGGCGCTCGGAGCCGCGGCCCGCGCCTCGCCCTTCCCCCATCTCCGTCGCGCTCCAGCGCCTGCCCGTGGCTCACCGGCGCATCCCCTGTCCCTGCGCCGTTCGCGCCTCCCCCGCTTCGTCTCCGCGCCCCGTTGCGCCCTCCGCCGCTCGGCCTCTACACGCGGTGCCACCCCGCGTTGCCCGGGTCAGGCACCCACAGCCGGCGCCCGTCGCCGCGGCCTCAACCTCCTGGGCGGGCTCCCCTGACGCCAGGCGGGTGCGCCCACGCTCAGGCGCCCGTCGCCCGCTACCCGCTCACCCGCTAATGCTCCCCCAGAGCCACTGACTAGGGGGCCCATGCCCCAGAACATTTTATAAAAAAAAGATTTAAGAAAAATAAGTATTAAAATAATAATTTATTAATTAATTAATTAACTTAATTAATTCTATTTAGATTAACCTAATCATTAGGTAAACTAATTCACTCTGTTTAATTAACCTGCTAAATAAATAGTGTATGACATGCGGGACCTACCATCAGATTGATCCAGTCAACACCTGTTGACTGCTCATGTCAGCATGACATCATGCTGATGTCATAAACCAAATTTCGAATTAAAATAATTAGATAAATGCTAAAAATGATTTAAATCTTTAGAAAATCATATCTTTTAATCCGTAACTCCGATTAAATTATTTTCAACATGAAAGTTGCTCAGAACGACGAGACGATTCCGGATACGCAACCCGTTCGTCCGCCACACCCCCCTAACCTATCGAACTCACAACTTTCCCCCTCCGGCTCCTCTGCCCGAAAACGCGAAACGCCGGAAATACTTTCCCGGATGTTTTCCCCCTTCACCGGTATTACCTCATACCGCGTTAGGGCACCCCTAGCACCGTTACTTGTCATGTCATGCATCGATATGCATTTGTTTGCAAGGTATTCATTGTTTCTTCCCCCTCTTCTCTCTGGTAGACTACGAGACCGACGCTGCTGCTGCCCAGTTCGACTACGGAGTTGACGACCCCTCTCTCTTGCCAGAGCAACCAGGCAAGCCCCCCCCCCTTGATCACCAGATATCGCCTATTCTCCTCTATACTGCTTGCATTAGAGTAGTGTAGCATGTTACTGCTTTCAGTTGATCCTATTCTGATGCATAGCCTGACATTGTTGCTACATCTGTTGATACCTTACCTGCATTCCTAAATGCTTAGTATAGGATGCTAGTGTTCCATCATTGGCCCTACATTCTTGTCAGTCTGCCTTGCTATACTATTGGGCCGTGATCACTCGGGAGGTGATCACGGGTATATACATACATGTATACATACTACAGATGGTGACTAAAGTCGGGTCCGCTCGAAGAGTACCCGCGAGTGATTCACGGATTGGGGGCTGAAAGGACCCTTGTCCCGACGGCCCTTTGTGTGGATCTTTGTGGCGGAGCGACAGGGCAGGTTGAGACCACCTAGGCGAGAGGTGGGCCTGGCCCTGATCGGCGTCCGCGGTTGCTTCATAATAACACGCTTAACGAGATCTTGGTATTTGATCTGAGTCTGGCCATTTGGTCTATACGCACTAACCATCTACGTGGGAGTAGTTATGGGTATCCCGACGTCGTGGTATCAGCCGAAGCCTTCTTGACGTCAGCAACTGAGCGGCGCGCGCCGGATTGGAACGTAAGCCTGCACTTGTATTAGGGGGCTAGTTCTGCTTCCGGCCGCGTACGCAACGTGCAGGTGTGCTCAGGGCGATGGGCCCAGACCCCTGCGCGCTTAGGTTTAGACCGGCGTGCTGACCTCTCTGTTGTGCCTAGGTCGGGCTGCGACGTGTTGATCTTCCGAGGCCGGGCATGACCCAGGAAAGTGTGTCCGGCCAAATGGGATCGAGCGTGTTGGGTAAGTTGGTGCACCCCTGCAGGGAAGTTAATCTATTCGAATAGCCGTGATCTTCGGTAACAGGACGACTTGGAGTTGTACCTTGACCTTATGACAACTAGAACCGGATACTTAATAAAACACACCCTTCCAAGTGCCAGATACAACCGGTGGTCGCTCTCTCTCAGGGATACGAGGAGGGGATCGTCGGGTAGATTATGCTATGCGATGCTACTTGAGATGCTACTTGGAGTTGCTACTTGGAGATGCTAGTTGGAGGACTTCAGACTACCCTCTTCTACTTGTTGCAAGACGACGGTGACTAGAAGCGTAGTCTTCGATAAGACTAGCTATCCCCCTCTTATTCTGGCATTCTGCAGTTCAGTCCACTGATATGGCCCTCTACACATATATCCATGCATATGTAGTGTAGTTCCTTGCTTGCGAGTACTTTGGATGAGTACTCACGGTTGCTTTCTTCCCCCTTTTCCCCCCCTTTCCTTTCTCTCTGGTTGTCGCAACCAGATGCTGGAGCCCAGGAGCCAGACGACATCGTCGATGACGACTACTACACTGGAGGTGCCTACTACTACGTGCAGCCCGCTGACGTCGACCAGGAGTAGTTTAGGAGGATCCCAGGCAGGAGGCCTGCACCTCTTTCGATCTGTATCCCAGTTTGTGCTAGCCTTCCTAAGGCAAAACTTGTTTAACTTATGTCTGTACTCAGATATTGTTGCTTCCGCTGACTCGTCTATGATCGAGCTCTTGTATTCGAGCCCTCGAGGCCCCTGGCTTGTAATATGATGCTTGTATGACTTATTTTATTTGTAGAGTTGTGTTGTGATATCTTCCCGTGAGTCCCTGATCTTGATCGTACACGTTTGCGTGTATGATTAGTGTACGATTGAATCGGGGACGTCACAAGTTGGTATCAGAGCCGACTGCCTGTAGGAATCCCCCTTCCACACTCCTTGGCCGAAGTCGAGTCTAGACATTGCAAAAACTTTTACTAACTTGGCTGTGTGCCTTACGGGCCCACATCGCCATCGGGTGGTATTAGGATCTTTTATTCCTCGTCTATACTCTGGGACTCTGATCTCTCTACTATTCGGGTTAAATAATTTTGCTAAAAACAAAACTAACTTTAGGTTCTCGATAATACTTTCTCCCGGAGAGCCCCTCACTTCAGATGATCGCCTGCTGCACTAGAAGATTTCGAAGTTACTCTACGATGTTCTCTCGATTCTTTGTGCCATCGCATTTGCGATTTCCTTCCATCGTCAACCCCTATGAAAAACTGCTTACACTTGCCATTCAAAAAAAATCATTCCCCGTTGATCTGTTATTAGAAGATGTCCTGAAATACTCTTTGTTGTTCCGAAAATCCTTTAAGCTTACTGCCTTGCAGTTCTTTACCACATGAATATCCCTATTGAAAATTCCTCGCACTTTTTGAGTATCTGTTCATCTCCAGTTGTTCGTATGCTTCATAAGATACTCTGAAATACTATCCGACCTTCTGAGCATCCTCTTCAAACTATTGCTCGGCAAATACTTGTATGCTTACATTATGGATGCTCCCATATCACTAGCAATATTCACTAGTATCTTTTGACACCGTCATTTTGATCCTTTGATCTAACATGTGTGCGAATGCACACAATCATCTATCAACCCTTCTAAATTTTCTTTCCAGCTCAGACGTCATTTTGAACATGAGCTGGTTCTCGACCAAACTAATTGTCGTCAATTTTGCCTCTGGTCTATCCAATTTATCCATCCTTGATCAGAGCGTCTGCTTCTAATCCTTTGTTTTGGAAATCATAATTCCTTTGTTAGCTAAACATCGAATTATTCCAATGTTCTATAATATGATGCCCGTGCATTCTTTCTGGAGTATCAATACTCACATCAGCTCCGTTGCGGATCGCCCGATCCATTGTTGGATTTCATCCGACATCGTCCTTCATATTCAATCACTTTGGAAGTTCTTTCTCCATTGGTAAATCCTACCCTCTGATTGACCAACCATGCTCTGCTTTCGAGCTGGTGGTATTTACTATTGAAGCTTGTGGTATATGTTTCCATGATACCCTGACGGGTTGAACCTATGCCTTCCTTTATATGTGTGAACTCGAAACTTTTCACGAGTCATACTCATCTGGTATTTCACCAGGTAAAACTTTCAACACTAATGCCTTTATCAAAGCGAGAAGTGAATGGAAGGTTATACATTGAAGAAGTGGGAGTCGACCTTGAACTTTGTGTTCATGCCCATGAACACGATGTAGATCCTATCATGGAAGCTTCTTGTAACTATTTCCGTGATATAATACCCTTTGGTAACGGTGAATTGATCCTTTGCAATCATGGTTCCGACCATGTTCTTCTTTAAATACCATTTCCTGTGCAAGTTTAAGCACTTGTCTTCTGTGGATCAATACCCCGGCCCAACCTCTACTTTGATCCGTCTTCGAGTATTACCCCCCTGGTATCTCGAGATTATCTTGGAACTGCATAACTTCTTATGAGTTCTTCATCAAGTGCTGCATTCTCGTTGATTTCAATTTTTCACGGGCTTTGAGTTATTAAACGCTCAAAGACACCGATAACTGACTCGAGTCCGTATCGTGATTAAGCAACTCTTGTAACCTTCATTACTTACGAGTTTGAACTCAATCACGTCATTCTTAGCCTGTTTGGCTATATCCTTGTCGTACCGATTTTAACTGTGCTACCTCATCCTTCTCTGGTGCACGAATTCTTCAGTGTGTGAGCACGACTTACGTCGAGCTTTCAACATCATGTTGCTTGTCGAGAAAGGCAACCTTGGTTCCGAGCTTGCATCTTATATATTGATCCTATAACTGGCCACTTCGTCATTTCCTTGCTTGTTGCCGTTGTTGTTTGATTGCATCCTCTCGAAAAACCATGACAAATGTGTTGGATCACATTCAACACTTTGACTTCTTCCAAGATGTCAACTGTGTTCATGATGGGAAATACCATCCTTGCCCCTCGATGATTGTGTTATCATCGACAACATTCTTGCCTTCCCCCAACACAAACTTGTTCATGTTATGGATGGTACCTGCTATCCAGCTTGTATGATGTTCTACCTTGAAGTATTATCATCTGTTAGGTCAAGAATGTCGTGAGGATTACTCCACCTCTTAAGAATTCTTGGTATCGTGATACTTCTCTCCATCACCATTCTTTCTTGGTCCTCGTGTTGATTCGATCGGTGATGTTTGGGTTCTGCCCTTCTAGCAACCATATTGCTTTGAATATTATGGTCGGCCGTTCACTCTTAGACTATTTATTATTATTGAATCACCATTCTGACATTGGTCGTGCAACCCAACCCATATTTTGGGTGTACCTTTCAACCAATGTTTAATTGTGTATGTTTTCCTCGAGCATGCATCATGATACCATTTGATCTGACAAATGTTATCTCCTTGTTCACATAATTGTGGAAATCCAGCTTTTGATAATATCGATAAATTGTCGCTGATTTCCATCAGCCACCCCCTCATCCTCTCCTTGGTTTAATGATGAACTATTGTTTCAGGAACCCACTCCCATAGTTCATTTCCTGAGAATCTTGAAATGTCATTTCGTCTATTTGTGTTGCACCTTTTCTTCTCGGACATCCTGAGTCTGAGGTATCATGACACCAATCGGATCTGAATCTCGGTCAGATATGATGGTTGGGACAACTTTCCAAGAGTTATGTTGTTGGCCCTTTGATGACCTGGTAACAGGATGTCATGCCTAGCACCCCCCCCCCGGCTGGAGGACCTATCATTATAGTTTCCTTTTTAACAAGGTTAACCATTCTTCCATGAGGAAATTGTAAGACTTATTCTACAAGTTGTTCCTGATGGATCCTTCCTGTATCCAAAGTCTGATCTTTGCCTGAAGACCATGTCAATACTATTTCGAAGCATGTCTGTGGTACTCTGATTTTTCAACATGAACATTTGAAGCCCAATGCTAAATGTTTCCTGCTCGATTATCCGAACACCGCTGTATGGGTAATGTCATGAAAATTCCTCTCCCCTTACCTAAATGGTTTTCTACGTTCTATCATGCCATGGAAATCATGCCCTGCTTATCCTTGGGAAGGATATACCCCTGATATATGTGTTTAAACACATTTTCCTTTCCATTGTTCTCATTAATTTGATAATCATCTTATCCTTTCCATTGTTTGGTTTAACCTTTCTTGAGGGTTATATGATCAAAGCAGTAATATTTTCCTGCTTACGGAAACACCTCGGTGTACCACCTTATCAGTCAGACCCTGTTACTATTGTTGACGACATAACTAACAGGCTATCCCCTGACATACTTTGATTACATGATCGTGCAAGATATCACCGCTCCTCCTACTTTTAACCCACATGGTGGGCCCATAACCCACAGTTCCACAGGATCGTAACCTGGCTCTCCTGTACACCCCTGTTTCCAAAGTTATTCCTCCCGCGTGGACTCGTATGTAATTCATGAGCCACCTTCCGATGAGATCATCAATTCTGGCATCGGACACAATAATTATTCCGTGGCGTTGAAACCACTTTCACCTTCTGTCTAGGCATTGAACGATTGCCTAGCTGCCTGAAACTTCTTATTGTACCTTCCAACTTTACTCTCGATGTGTTTTATTTGTTCAACTCGAGAGGTACTCATATGCTCCTTCATGGATTAATCCTAGATCATTACCCTTATAACATTCTGTCGTTGCCGACCTGCCTCGTTACCTATTCGTAAATACGATGAAGATCACGAAGAAAGGATGCCGACTTCATCATGATGACCTAAAGCGGAGAAATGAAGACATCAATGTACTGGAATGATCTCTTCGAGAAGAGCAAGCCAGAATGAGAAGACCCGCTAGATTCGTTACCAAACCTTCCCCCCTTTCACTACCTCTTAAATCTCGGGACGAGATTTCTTGTAGTGGAGGAGAATTGTGACGCCCGGGTAATTAAGCTACAGTGATCCTCTGCTAGTGACGCCACGTCACCTCGATTATAGTTGCTAATCTCGAGTTAATTCGAAACCGATTCAAATTCAAATTCAAATTCACACAAACAATAAAAGTTTTCAAATATTAAAATTTAAATGTTCGGAGTGAACCAAATAATACATAGGTAATTATGGTGGAGAAACCAAACTTTGATAAAATGTAAAGGCTCTAAGATAATTAAAAAAAACAGTAGTTAAAACAATTAAATAAATGCCTGTTGAGTTTTATTAAAATATTAAGCTATTTTATTTTGGGATGAGAATTAAGGTGGCAGTACTATATTTATAAATACAATTTTAGGTGCTAGTGATAATTTTTATAAAACTGAAATAAAAGGGAACCTAAAATAAAATAGAAAATAATAAAAGAAAACAAAACTAAAGAAAACAAAAAAAAGGAACAGAAGGCCAGTCCCCCCCCCCCCCCCGCTGGGCCGTGAGGCCCAACTGGCCAGCTAGCCGGCCCACCCCGCCCTGGCCTATATGGCCTACCTCTCCTCCCCCGTAACCCTAACCGATCCACCCCCTCTCCCACTCCCGCACGATCCCCTCGATCCCCCTCGCTCCTCTCCCCAACCCGACCCATTCTGGATCGGGATCTGACGAACCGCCCCGACCCCATCACCGTCGCCCCCTCGCCACCACCTCGACCCCGCGCCCCCTCCCCTCCCGCGCGGCATCGCTCGATCCCGCGCCGCCTAGCACCCCTGACGCCAGCGCCCCTCCCCGACGCCGCCCCGCCGCTTGCTCCGTCCCGCCGCGGCCGCAGACCACCGCCTCACCTCGCCGCCCTCGTCGTCGACCCCTCCACCGACGGACCCCCCCCCCCTCAAGCATCGTCGTCGCCCTGGCTTCGCAGGACGCCGCTGCCCCGAGCCACCACGACGGCCAGCCTCCCCACCGGTCTGCCTCCTCGCCGCACGTCGTCCCCGACGACCTCCTCGACCCCCGCTTCCCGAATCCCTACCGCCCCTGTGAGCTCCCCCTCCTCTCCCCCTTTCCCTCTGTCGCCGGCGCCGTTCGCGACGCCCCAGCCTCCTCTACCGCGCATACGCACGCGTCGCGCCCGTCGCGGCCCTCTGCTCGTCGCGGCGCTCGGAGCCGCGGCCCGCGCCTCGCCCTTCCCCCATCTCCGTCGCGCTCCAGCGCCTGCCCGTGGCTCACCGGCGCATCCCCTGTCCCTGCGCCGTTCGCGCCTCCCCCGCTTCGTCTCCGCGCCCCGTTGCGCCCTCCGCCGCTCGGCCTCTACACGCGGTGCCACCCCGCGTTGCCCGGGTCAGGCACCCACAGCCGGCGCCCGTCGCCGCGGCCTCAACCTCCTGGGCGGGCTCCCCTGACGCCAGGCGGGTGCGCCCACGCTCAGGCGCCCGTCGCCCGCTACCCGCTCACCCGCTAATGCTCCCCCAGAGCCACTGACTAGGGGGCCCATGCCCCAGAACATTTTATAAAAAAAAGATTTAAGAAAAATAAGTATTAAAATAATAATTTATTAATTAATTAATTAACTTAATTAATTCTATTTAGATTAACCTAATCATTAGGTAAACTAATTCACTCTGTTTAATTAACCTGCTAAATAAATAGTGTATGACATGCGGGACCTACCATCAGATTGATCCAGTCAACACCTGTTGACTGCTCATGTCAGCATGACATCATGCTGATGTCATAAACCAAATTTCGAATTAAAATAATTAGATAAATGCTAAAAATGATTTAAATCTTTAGAAAATCATATCTTTTAATCCGTAACTCCGATTAAATTATTTTCAACATGAAAGTTGCTCAGAACGACGAGACGATTCCGGATACGCAACCCGTTCGTCCGCCACACCCCCCTAACCTATCGAACTCACAACTTTCCCCCTCCGGCTCCTCTGCCCGAAAACGCGAAACGCCGGAAATACTTTCCCGGATGTTTTCCCCCTTCACCGGTATTACCTCATACCGCGTTAGGGCACCCCTAGCACCGTTACTTGTCATGTCATGCATCGATATGCATTTGTTTGCAAGGTATTCATTGTTTCTTCCCCCTCTTCTCTCTGGTAGACTACGAGACCGACGCTGCTGCTGCCCAGTTCGACTACGGAGTTGACGACCCCTCTCTCTTGCCAGAGCAACCAGGCAAGCCCCCCCCCCCTTGATCACCAGATATCGCCTATTCTCCTCTATACTGCTTGCATTAGAGTAGTGTAGCATGTTACTGCTTTCAGTTGATCCTATTCTGATGCATAGCCTGACATTGTTGCTACATCTGTTGATACCTTACCTGCATTCCTAAATGCTTAGTATAGGATGCTAGTGTTCCATCATTGGCCCTACATTCTTGTCAGTCTGCCTTGCTATACTATTGGGCCGTGATCACTCGGGAGGTGATCACGGGTATATACATACATGTATACATACTACAGATGGTGACTAAAGTCGGGTCCGCTCGAAGAGTACCCGCGAGTGATTCATGGATTGGGGGCTGAAAGGACCCTTGTCCCGACGGCCCTCTGTGTGGATCTTTGTGGCGGAGCGACAGGGCAGGTTGAGACCACCTAGGCGAGAGGTGGGCCTGGCCCTGATCGGCGTCCGCGGTTGCTTCATAATAACACGCTTAACGAGATCTTGGTATTTGATCTGAGTCTGGCCATTTGGTCTATACGCACTAACCATCTACGTGGGAGTAGTTATGGGTATCCCGACGTCGTGGTATCAGCCGAAGCCTTCTTGACGTCAGCAACTGAGCGGCGCGCGCCGGATTGGAACGTAAGCCTGCACTTGTATTAGGGGGCTAGTTCTGCTTCCGGCCGCGTACGCAACGTGCAGGTGTGCTCAGGGCGATGGGCCCAGACCCCTGCGCGCTTAGGTTTAGACCGGCGTGCTGACCTCTCTGTTGTGCCTAGGTCGGGCTGCGACGTGTTGATCTTCCGAGGCCGGGCATGACCCAGGAAAGTGTGTCCGGCCAAATGGGATCGAGCGTGTTGGGTAAGTTGGTGCACCCCTGCAGGGAAGTTAATCTATTCGAATAGCCGTGATCTTCGGTAACAGGACGACTTGGAGTTGTACCTTGACCTTATGACAACTAGAACCGGATACTTAATAAAACACACCCTTCCAAGTGCCAGATACAACCGGTGGTCGCTTTCTCTCAGGGATACGAGGAGGGGATCGCCGGGTAGATTATGCTATGCGATGCTACTTGAGATGCTACTTGGAGTTGCTACTTGGAGATGCTAGTTGGAGGACTTCAGACTACCCTCTTCTACTTGTTGCAAGACGACGGTGACTAGAAGCGTAGTCTTCGATAAGACTAGCTATCCCCCTCTTATTCTGGCATTCTGCAGTTCAGTCCACTGATATGGCCCTCTACACATATATCCATGCATATGTAGTGTAGTTCCTTGCTTGCGAGTACTTTGGATGAGTACTCACGGTTGCTTTCTTCCCCCTTTTCCCCCCCTTTCCTTTCTCTCTGGTTGTCGCAACCAGATGCTGGAGCCCAGGAGCCAGACGACATCGTCGATGACGACTACTACACTGGAGGTGCCTACTACTACGTGCAGCCCGCTGACGTCGACCAGGAGTAGTTTAGGAGGATCCCAGGCAGGAGGCCTGCACCTCTTTCGATCTGTATCCCAGTTTGTGCTGGCCTTCCTAAGGCAAAACTTGTTTAACTTATGTCTGTACTCAGATATTGTTGCTTCCGCTGACTCGTCTATGATCGAGCTCTTGTATTCGAGCCCTCGAGGCCCCTGGCTTGTAATATGATGCTTGTATGACTTATTTTATTTGTAGAGTTGTGTTGTGATATCTTCCCGTGAGTCCCTGATCTTGATCGTACACGTTTGCGTGTATGATTAGTGTACGATTGAATCGGGGGCGTCACACCAAGACAGGGTTGCCGTACCACTCTGGTGCGGAACGTGTCCTTGTGGACCTTCGAATTTCAGTAGGGGCTTGATCAGAAGTATCTTGATCATTATCATTAACTTCCTCTCTAGTCGGTGCAGGCACCTCAGGAACATTTTCTTGAGTTGCGCCATTTTCCGGTTCAAGAGGTAATACTTCATCAAGCTCTACTTTCCTCCCACTTACTTCTTTCGAGAGAAACTCTTTCTCTAGAAAGGACCCATTCTTGGCAACAAAGATCTTGCCTTCGGATCTGAGGTAGAAGGTGTACCCAATAGTTTCTTTTGGGTATCCTATGAAGACGCATTTTTCCGACTTGGGTTCGAGCTTTTCAGGTTGAAGTTTCTTGACATAAGCATCGCATCCCCAAACTTTTAGAAACGACAACTTAGGTTTCTTACCAAACCATAATTCATATGGTGTCGTCTCAACGGATTTCGACGGAGCCCTATTTAAAGTGAATGCAGCAGTCTCTAAAGCATAGCCCCAAAAAGATAGCGGTAAATCGGTAAGAGACATCATAGATCGCGCCATATCTAATAGAGTGCGATTACGATGTTCGGACACACCATTACGCTGAGGTGTTCCAGGCGGCGTGAGTTGTGAAACTATTCCACATTTTCTTAAGTGTGTGCCAAACTCGTGACTCAAGTATTCTCCTCCACGATCTGATTGTAGAAACTTGATTTTCCTGTCACGTTGATTCTCAACTTCACTCTGAAATTCCTTGAACTTTTCAAAGGTCTCAGACTTGTGTTTCATTAAGTAGACATACCCATATCTACTCATGTCATCAGTGAGGGTGAGAACATAACGATAGCCACCGCGAGCCTCAACACTCATTGGACCGCACACATCAGTATGTATGATTTCCAATAAGTTGGTTGCTCGCTCCATTGTTCCTGAGAACGGAGTCTTGGTCATTTTACCCATGAGGCATGGTTCGCACGTGTCAAATGATTCGTAATCAAGAGACTCTAAAAGTCCATTAGCATGGAGCTTCTTCATGCGTTTGACACCTATGTGACCAAGGCGGCAGTGCCACAAGTATGTGGGACTATCACTATCAATCTTACATCTTTTGGTACTTACACTATGAATATGTGTAGCATTACGCTCGAGATTCATAAAGAATAAACCATTCACCATCGGAGCATGACCATAAAACATATCTCTCATATAAATAGAACAACCATTATTCTCGGATTTAAATGAGTAGCCATCTCGAATTAAACGAGATCCTGATACAAAGTTCATGCTCAAACTTGGCACTAAATAACAATTATTGAGGTTCTAAACTAATCCCGTAGGTAAATGCAGAGGTAGCGTGCCGACGGCGATCACATCGACCTTGGAACCATTCCCGACGCGCATCGTCACCTCGTCCTTTGCCAGTCTCCATTTATTCCGCAGCTCCTGCTGTGCGTTACAAATATGAGCAACGGCACCGGTATCAAATACCCAGGAGTCACTACGATTACTGGTAAGGTACACATCAATTACATGTATATCAAATATACCTTTGGTTTTGCCGGCCTTCTTGTCCGCTAAGTATTGGGGGCAGTTCCGCTTCCAGTGACCACTTTCCTTGCAATAAAAGCACTCAGTCTCGGGCTTGGGGTCCATTCTTTGGCTTCTTCCCGGCAGCTTGCTTGCCGGGCGCGGCAACCTCCTTGCCGTCCTTCTTGAAGTTCTTTTTACCCTTGCCTTTCTTGAACTTAGTGGTTTTATTGACCATCAACACTTGATGTTCCTTCTTGACTTCTACCTCTGCTGATTTCAGCATAGCAAATACTTCAGGAATGGTCTTTTCCATCCCCTGCATATTGAAGTTCATCACAAAGCTCTTGTAGCTTGGTGGAAGCGACTGGAGGATTCTGTCAATGACCGCATCATCCGGGAGATTAACTCCCAGCTGAGTCAAGCGGTTATGTAACCCGGACATAGTGAGTATGTGCTCACTGACAGAACTATTTTCCTCCATCTTACAGCTGAAGAATTTGTCGGAGACTTCATATCTCTCGACCCGGGCATGAGCTTGGAAAACCATTTTCAGCTCTTCGAACATCTCATATGCTCCATGTCTCTCAAAACGCTTTTGGAGCCCCGGCTCTAAGCTGTAAAGCATGCCGCACTGAACGAGGGAGTAGTCATCGGAACGTGCCTGCCAAGCGTTCATAACGTCTTGTTCTGCAGGGAGAACAGGTGCGTCACCCAGCGGTGCTTGTAGGACATAATCTTTCTTGGCAGCTATGAGGATGATCCTCAGGTTCCGGACCCAGTCCGTATAGTTGCTGCCATTGTCTTTCAGCTTGGTTTTCTCTAGGAACGCGTTGAAGTTGAGGACTACGTTGGCCATTTGATCTACAAGACATATTGTAAAATATTTAGACTAAGTTCATGATAATTAAGTTCATCTAATCAAATTATAATGAACTCCCACTCAGATTTGACATCCCTTTGGTCATCTAAGTGTTACACGATCCGAGTCGACTAGGCCGTGTCCGATCATCACGTGAGACGGACTAGTCATCGTCGGTGAACATTCTCATGTTGATCGTATCTTCCATACGACTCGTGTTCGACCTTTCGGTCTCCGTGTTCCAAGGCCATGTCTGTACATGCTAGGCTCGTCAAGTTAACCCTAAGTGTTTTCGCTGTGTAAAACTGTCTTACACCCGTTGTATGTGAACGTAAGAATCTATCACACCCGATCATCACGTGGTGCTTCGAAACAACGAACTGTAGCAACGGTGCACAGTTAGGGGAGAACACTTCTTGAAATTTTGTAAGGGATCATCTTATTTACTACCGTCGTCCTAAGTAAACAAGATGCATAAAACATAATAAACATCACATGCAATTATATAAAGTAGTGACATGATATGGCCAATATCATATAGCTCCTTTGATCTTCATCTTCGGGGCTCCATGATCATCTTGTCACCGGCATGACACCATGATCTCCATCATCATGATCTCCATCATCGTGTCTTCATGAAGTTGTCACGCCAACGACTACTTCTACTTCTATGACTAACGCGTTTAGTAATAAAGTAAAGTAGTTTACATGGCGTTCTTCAATGACACGCAGGTCATACAAAAAATAAAGACAACTCCTATGGCTCCTGCCGGTTGTCATACTCATCGACATGCAAGTCGTGATTCCTATTACAATAGCATGAACATCTCATACATGACATATAGATCATTCATCATTCATCACAACTTTGGCCATATCATATCACAAAGCACTTGCTGCAAAAACAAGTTAGACGTCCTCTAATTGTTGTTTGCAAGTTTTACGTGGCTGAAGTAGGGTTCTAGCAAGAACGTTTTCTTACCTATGTGAAAGCCACAACGTGATTTGTCAACTTCTATTTACCCTTCATAAGGACCCTTTTCATCGAATCCGCTTCAACTAAAGTAGGAGAGACAGACACCCGCCAGCCACCTTATGCAACTAGTGCATGTTAGTTGGTGGAACCGATCTCACGTAAGCGTACGTGTAAGGTTGGTCCGGGCCGCTTCATCCCACAATACCGCTGAAGCAAGATAAGACTAGTAGCGGCAAGAAAGTTGACAAATCTACGCCCACAACAAATTGTGTTCTACTCGTGCAAGAGAACTACGCATAAACCTAGCTCATGATGCCACTGTTGGGGAACGTTGCAGAAAACAAAAATTTTCCTACTCGTTTCACCAAGATCCATCTAGGAGTTCATCTAGCAACGAGTCATCGGATGCATCTACGTACCTTGTAGATCGCGAGGGGAAGCGTTCAAAGAACGGGGATGATGTAGTCGAACACGACGTGATCCAAATCACCGGAGATCCTAGCACCGAACGGACGGCACCTCCGCGTTCAACACACGTACGGAACAGCCACGTCTCCTCCTTCTTGATCCAGCAAGGGGAGAGGAGAGGTTGAGGGAGATGGCACCAGCAGCAGCACGACGGCGTGGTGTTGATGGAGCTGCAGTACTCCGGCAGAGCTTCGCTAAGCACTATGGAGGAGGAGGAGGTGTTGGAGAGGGAGAAGGAGGCAACCAAAAGCCAAGCTATGAAGTCCCTCCTCTCCCCCACTATATATAGGAGGGCCAAGGGGTGGTGGCCGGCCCTAGGAGATCCAATCTCCTAGGGGGCGGCGGCCAAGGGGGGTTTCCCTTCCCCCCAAGGCACCTAGGAGGTGCCTTCCCCTCCTAGGACTCTTCCCCCCTCAAACCCTAGGCGCATGGGCCTATGTGGGGCTGGTGCCCTTGGCCCATGTAGGCCAAGGCGCACCCCCTACAGCCCATGTGCCCCCCCGGGACAGGTGGACCCACCCGGTGGACCCCCGGGACCCTTCCAGTGGTCCCGGTACAATACCGATAACCCCGAAACTTGTCCCGATGCCCGAAACAAGACTTTCCATATATAAATCTTTACCTCCGGACCATTCCGGAACTCCTTGTGACGTCCGGGATCTCATCCGGGACTCCGAACAACATTCGGGTTACTGCATATACATATCCCTACAACCCTAGCGTCACCGAACCTTAAGTGTGTAGACCCTACGGGTTCGGGAGACATGTAGACATGACTGAGATTGCTCTCCGGTCAATAACCAACAGCGGGATCTGGATACCCATGTTGGCTCCCACATGCTCCACGATGATCTCATCGGATGAACCACGATGTCGAGGATTTAATCAACCCCGTATGCAATTCCCTTTGTCAATCGATATGTTACTTGCCCGAGATTCGATCGTCGGTATCCCAATACCTCGTTCAATCTCGTTACCGGCAAGTCACTTTACTCATACCGTAATGCATGATCCCGTGACCAAGGCTCCGTTCTCAGGAACAAGGACTTGTCCATCATTATCCATCACATCATTATCCTGAGAACGGAGCCTTGGTCACGGGATCATGCATTACAGTACGAGTAAAGTGACTTGCCGGTAACGAGATTGAACGAGGTATTGGGATACCGACGATCGAATCTCGGGCAAGTAACATATCGATTGACAAAGGGAATTGCATACGGGGTTGATTAAATCCTCGATATCGTGGTTCATCCGATGAGATCATCGTGGAGCATGTGGGAGCCAACATGGGTATCCAGATCCCGCTGTTGGTTATTGACCGGAGAGCGATCTCGGTCATGTCTACATGTCTCCCGAACCCGTAGGGTCTACACACTTAAGGTTCGGTGACGCTAGGGTTGTAGGGATATGTATATGCAGTAACCCGAATGTTGTTCGGAGTCCCGGATGAGATCCCGGACGTCACGAGGAGTTCTGGAATGGTCCGGAGGTAAAGATTTATATATTGAAAGTCCTGTTTCGGGCATCGGGACAAGTTTCGGGGTTATCGGTATTGTACCGGGACCACCGGAAGGGTCCCGGGGGTCCACCGGGTGGGGCCACCTGTCCCGGGGGGCCACATGGGCTGTAGGGGGTGCGCCTTGGCCTACATGGGCCAAGGGCACCAGCCCCACATAGGCCCATGCGCCTAGGGTTTGAGGGGGGAAGAGTCCTAGGAGGGGAAGGCACCTCCTAGGTGCCTTGGGGGGGGGGGGGGGGAGGGAAACCCCCTTGGCCGCCGCCCCCCCTAGGAGATTGGATCTCCTAGGGCCGGCCACCCCCCTTGGCCCTCCTATATATAGTGGGGAAAAGGAGGGACTTCATACCTCGGCCTTTGGTTGCCTCCTTCTCCCTCCCCAACACCTCCTCCTCCTCCATAGCGCTTGTCGAAGCCCTACCGGAGTACTGCAGCTCCATCAACACCACGCCGTCGTGCTGCTGCTGGTGCCATCTCCCTCAACCTCTCCTCTCCCCTTGCTGGATCAAGAAGGAGGAGACGTGGCTGTTCCGTACGTGTGTTGAACGCGGAGGTGCCGTCCGTTCGGCGCTTGGTCATCGGTGATTTGGATCACATCGTGTTCGACTACATCATCCCCGTTCTTTGAACGCTTCCGCTCGCGATCTACAAGGTACGTAGATGCATCCGATGACTCGTTGCTAGATGAACTCCTAGATGGATCTTGGTGAAACGAGTAGGAAATTTTTTGTTTTCTGCAACGTTCCCCAACAGGAGAAAGGTCAGAGACATGAATTCTGGAACCTACTTCGTCGGTTAAGTACCCATAGGTCTGGTCCCTGGATTTGTTGTGGTGACTTCAGTGAGGTGCTAGAACATGAAGAACACATTGAGCTGCTTCCCTTGGCCAATACTAAGATCAACAGTGAGAACACACGACCCGACCCTTGTTTCTTGTTGATAATCTCAGTGTCTCACCTCTTGGTGTTGATACCTTTATCTTCTTGTGATAATTTTATTTTTTGCCCTAATCAATTGATTTAATTTTGGATGATCTAGGTTGTTTGTGGTGGAAAACTCGGCACTGTTTTTTTGCCTTGTTATGGCTTGATTTATACACTCCTAAGTGTTGATTTTGTGGGCAGTCATGTGTTTTACTGTTGGGCAAAAGATCTAATCTATGTGAAGTTATGTTGTTGCTGATATCATTGCCTTTGTGTTAAAAGTGGAACCTCCAAGAGAATGACTTCAAAGATCCCGGAAAATGTGAAGCTCTTTCCAACGTCAATTACTTGGGAACAAAGGCATGAACATTAACAACACTTGCATAGCTCAAAATCATTCATATCATCGATTTTCTTAGTGTTGTCTCGCCTTCATGCCTGTTTTTAAAAAATGTTAGGTGCAACTAAAGGGAGCAAGAAGACGTGCACTCAAAACGATGCAGATCATGGGGACATTGCAAGAGATTTAAGAGCAGCGCTAAGAAAATTAAAGCAAAGCTTATTGAGCTAAAAAAAGTACTCCCTCTGTTTATTTTTATAAGACGTTTTGACAATTCAGACAACAGACAAAATAGTTCAATGTGAGTTGTCCAAAACGTCTTATAAAAGAGAACGGACGGAGCTTTAGAGAAGAAGCTTCAACACAGCATGAAAATGAAGGTCATGTTTGAGAGCAGAAGCCGTTGATGCAGAAAACAAGGTACTGTCTCATTTTGAGGGTAAAGCTACTAGAAATGGACTCCTTAACTGAGAATAAAATTATGAAATCCAAAAACACAGAGGAGCAACCTGAGAATCTTAACTAAGGTGGTTGCGACCAATGCATTGGCACCTGTTTTTAGGGCTCTTTTCATAAAAATAAACTTTACAATTTTATCGCCATCTTGAAGGCCGCTTGCCTTGGCGCTAGCAAGATGATTGGTTCCCCCCTAAAGGAGAAGGCAATCATGAGGAAATGCAAGAAGTGGGTGCTCTATCTTCAATCCGACATCTTGAAGGAGAAGTCTTCTAGAAGCAAAAGCAAGAAGAACGGCACCATATGAGGGCGTCCGTGATTGCTTGACGGATGCACGTCATTTCAATGTTGCCTTATGTATTGGTCGTTGTGTTTTTGTTGGGTGCCTTTGTGAGGTCACGATCTATGTGCCAGGTGTTTTACGGGTGTAGCTTGTTGAGAGTTTATAGAGATTTGGCTATGTAGTTGTAGGGTCATGCTTTGGGAGATTTTGCCATGGTTTAAGGAAAAACCGCGCCTTTGATCGTTTTGCCACGTGCTAGCCGGGCACGGTCCGACCGACCGATCGATCGAAACGAGAGAGATGAACAAAGGCGCCCCCCTACAGGGGCGTGCCATGTCTGGCTCATTGCAGCACGAACGTTCACCTTGCCTCAAGGATGGTTAATAGGGAGCTGGCCCAGTAACTGTTCGTTTGATTTGTTTGCTTCTTTTTTTTAATTTTATTTCTATTTTGAAATGTTATAAATATATATTTCAAAGATAACCTTTACGGGAAAAAAATTGAAGGTGCATTTTTTTATGAAATGTAAAAATTTGTTCGCGCAATTGTTCATTCCATTAAAAAAATTGTTTGTATCATTTACAAAATGTCCACATGCTTAAACATATGTTCATGAAAATGTAAAAAAAAATCGCATCATTTGTAAAAACTTTTCATACCAATAAAAATTGTTTATGACATTTGAAGAAAATTCACACATTTATGTTCACGATTTTTTTAATTACTCATGAAATGTAAAATTGTTCGCACATTTCAGAAAAAATGTTCAACTTGTGTTTAAAAATGTTCACTGTGTATTAGAAAAAACAATAATGTACATCTTTACAAAAATGTTCAACATGAATCCAAATAAACATTCATCGCGTGTTTAACAAAAATGTACAACATGTATCTACAAAATGTTCAACCTATATGTGTAAAATGTTCAACATATATTACAAAAATCAACATATGGAAATGGATGAAAACGGTGAAGAAAAACATAAAAAGCTGAAGAAAAAAATAGCACGGGACCTTAAAATCAAGCAAGGATTTTAAACCAATCCCTGTTGTTGGTTAAAACGGTTGGCGCACGCTTTGTTGAATCAACCCATCCAAGTGAGAGCTGCTACGGTCTCGCTATATAAGCCAAACCATTTCACATATGGATTGGTTTAACATTATGGGCAATACGGTTTCGCTATGACTTGTTTCTCTTGGAATCATTATCACATACATATTTCATCCTTGTTTTTGTAACATTATGGGCAATATGGACAACACGACGAAAGACGACGCATAAACACATTTCCAGCCGCCCATGTCTACCCATATGTTCATCCGAAGTTTCATTAGTAACCTTGGCCAACCCCCGAAACCAAAACCGAATTCTGCTGCAAGCGTCTGCGTGACTGTACGATTGCCTTTGTCCCCTCCGCCGCTCGGCTGCCTAAAGATTAATGCAAATGGTGTAGTCAATATTCATGGCGGACGAGGAACTGTTGCTGCTGTGTGTCGGGATCAAATCCACATGTACATGGGATCCTCAGCTATTGCTCTTAATGTTGTAACCGATATGGCTGTCTTTAAAAGCTTTGGCACGCAGAGAAGCTCGGTCTTTACCAACTGATGGTCTGGCAATGTATATTCTTATTTTTTGAGACAACAATTCGGTCATCATCAAAGATATAGTACTCCCTCCGTTCCTTAATATAAAACATTTTTTAACACTGCACTAGTGTTAAAAAACGTCTTACATTATGGGACGAAGGGAGTAGAAAGCCAATGTTTGGAGGAGATAATGTGGTGGTGATCAATGCTGGTAGGCATGTGTGCCCATGGAGCCACATCACTTTTCTAATTAAATTAAAAAGGAAAAAACAATAAGCCCTTTAGCATTTGCACGCCTGCGTCCTAAAAAAAACATTTGTGCGCCTGCAGCGCCGAATCCTTCTGCCCAACGCGCTCGCCTCACAGTCGGTCCGGCCGGGCTGCCTCACCGCCGTGACACCGGGGCTCGCTGCGGATCGCCCCCAATCCCCCTTGGAACTCACCGCGCGCCACCCTTAAGTCCCCCTACCTCAAGAATCCCCCTAAATCGGGCTCCCACTTCCGCTCTCCCTCGCTTAGTTGACTCGTCGTCAGGCAGGCTTCTTGCGGCGGCGCGAGGTGAGCCCATCCGGCGACAGATATTCTTGCAGCACATCTTCTCCGGCGTGTCGTTTGCACCCGCTCCCTTCCATGATCGTCAGCTGAACTCTGCAGCTTTTGCGCAGGCAACCTGTTCGACGAAATGTCCAGGAGGCTGAGCGAGGTGGGAGGCGCGGCAGTCGGCGAGCACCGCATCGGGGACCTCCCGGACGACCTGCTGGCGTACCTGATGTCGTTCCTGCCCTCGCGCGACTCCGTGCGGACCTGCGTGCTCGCCCGGCGCTGGCGCTCGCTCTGGAGGTCCGTGCCCGCGCTGCGCCTCGAGGATGACCCGCGAGGCGACGGCGGGCCCAGGAGCAAGTTCGTCGACGAGCTGCTGCGCCGCCGCCACCCGACACCTCTGAACCTATGTGACATCTGTTCCGATTACGACACCTTTCACTGCGAGGAGGCGTTCACACGCATCAAGCCGTGGCTCCGCTACGCCTTCTCGCATGACGTTCGGGCGCTGCGAGTCGTTGCTGGTTCGTTGACGACCAACCTGGTCCTCGTCTCGTCGCACCTGAAGAGGGTAGAGCTTTGTTTCATGCAGTTCAAAGGCTTTGTGGATTTCAGGGGCTGTCGGGTGCTAGATGTGTTAGAGATGAAAGGCTGTAACATCCTTGCGAGCATCTTGTGCCAGTCAGTACGACATCTTACCATCAAAGGGGGGTGTTTTGACGATAAAACCCGCCGTCGTATTTCTGCCCCAAATCTCATCAGCTTGAAACTAGCTCCATGCCAGGGTCTGACTCCGTTGCTTGATAGCATGCCGTCGCTGGTAACAGCATATGTTGAATCCTTTGATCAGCAGTATCATTACTGTTTTGATGTACCATGTGAAGGATGCGATAGGCAAGCAGGATTTTGTGTGGTTTTGGAAGGCTTGTCTGATGCTACAAATTTGGAGTTAACAACTGATGATCAGGTATGCATGCCCCCATTTTTGCTAATTCCTGTTGCTGTTAGTCATCCGCTAGCTCTCGTTTATGTTTGTATCCAGTTATTTGTCAGTACAAGCATATTGAACAAGCTCATTATGTGCATTGTTGTTTTCACCGTTTCGCATTTTTGAATCTTGATGTTTCTATGTACTCGTCTGGCAATATGCATACCTCTACTTGATACTTTAGTCATATGTATACTAGTAGAACATGTAGGATTGAGATTAATTTGTGAGCAATATTTCTGAGTAGACCAGAAACTGGCAAAGTACAACTTCGGATATAGATCTCATTATCTGGTAACACTTAATTAACTTCATTTCTGTGAAAAATAAGAACCACCAGAAAGTTTCCAAAGCATGTACTTCTGTATCTCAAAAAGCATCATGTACTTGTTTTGTTTTTAACTCCCTTCATTTTGTCCAGTTATCTATTTTCAGAATGGATTTGAAATGGTGCCCCATGTTTAGCAAGCTCAAATGCTTGTTGCTGAACAAATGGTGTGTGGCTGGTGATTTCACTGGATTAGTTTACTTCCTCCAGCACTCACCAATTCTAGAGACGCTGACACTTCTGCTTGATTTTCAAACTCACGAGGTATATATTCTCAAAGTTTGATAGGTTTTTTCTTTGAAGTCGCCATGTACCTCCTGCTGACTTCAGGAAAATATTTCTGTTTGCTACAGAAAGGGCATGTGATGGAAACATATGACCCAAAGGAACAATCACCACTATCGAAGAATCTCAATGTAGTCAAAATCATATGCAGCTCGACGAAGGAAGATGTTATAGTTGACCGTATCCTAAAGATCCTCTGTGCCCATGGAGTGCCTTCCGAGCAAATTGACATCCAATAGAAGTATAGAACTTTCTTCTGCTGTTCGACTGTAAGTAACCAGACCAGTCTTCATGATTATATCTTTGATAGTCGGCATATGTATGTACATAGTGTGGTCTGATATGTATAGTTCCGACCAATCCAGTTTGAAGCAGCATTCGTACTAGATCTTGTTGCACCATTTCTACACCCGCCATGATAGCATGCATTTCAATCCGTGGCACTGGCACCACAATGTCATAATAATAGAAAGTATGAAGTAAGGATCAAATGTTTGATTGGTCAAACTAGCAGATGCGAACTAAAGGCAGGCAGCACCGAAGGCAGGAAGACTTTGCAAGTGTCTATCCATTTCGTCTTCGTAATAGGATTGGTTTGGGGCAGTTTTAGCGAGTTGCTATTTTGTTGCCTGTAGATCGAGTAAATGGTCAATTGCTACGCTACCCTATGAACCAACAAAGTTAAAACCTTGTGTTGTGTTTCATGTTAATAGCAAACTAACCTTCCAACATTTCCATGACTAGATCAAGTGGCCTGCTGGTCCAGTGACCATCCAATCAGTGAATAATCTCTCATACAGTTTCCCCTGCATCTGTCTAGTGCTTCTTCCAACCTGGGCCCTCATGTTCTCATTGTTTCCTCTGTTTTTTATGCAGGCTTCCATTTTGAGCTAGTCTCTGTGTCCCTGGATGGCACCAGGAAGGAAGTTGCTGTGTTTTTGTCTACCATACCACCCCTGGATGCGCCTCCCCGTGTCCTATTCATATATATGTTCTTGTATGTAAACTGCTGTATGTATGTCTTGCTTGGATGCAGTCGGAGCATGTTGTTATAGTGCCTGTCACCGTGGTCCTCCTCGTGCGCTTTATGCTCATTTCCTCAACTCGGCGGCAAGCCTGAACTGCCAAGATGATGTTTCAGGGACCCTGTCTAGTGCTGGTTGTTCCAGGATCGCGCTAGGTTGATTCCAGAACTATAAATCCCGCCTTGTGGCTAGGATTGGTTTCCAGATGCGATGTGTATACAGTATACTAACTAAAACCACACCCTTTGCATATCCTCTTATGTCTCTCCCCAAAAAACACAGAGACACCCTTGTGGAAGTTGCTTGAACCAAAGGATGAAAGATGTTTCTTTTTGTCGTGCTGCTGCTGCTGAGATTTGCACTTTCTATTCTGCTGGATTTATTTTCGGAGTGGTTGCTAGAATTTTCGTGAAAAGAAACATAATTTGGGCTGCGTGGATGTAAATACTTCGTGGAATCAAGCATAGGTCTCTGGTTACCAGAATTACGATCGAATTCGTGGATATGTTGTATGTCTCCAGTTGCCCGAATTGGGGACAAATACTTGTGCGTGTGAATCTCTTTGTTTTGCAAGCGATCCTGCTCATGACATTCGATCCACTGGATGTCTGGATGGATGTTTTCCCTTTCTTTTGCCGCACACGGTTTCGTCACTAGACTGCAATCAAGTGCCAAGAGCTAGCAGTTCATATTAGTCCAAGGTACACTGAAACACATAGACTGTGAGACTCTATGTTGTACTAGTATTTAGATCGGTGGAGAGCATCCTTATTCTAGATAGGTTATTTATGTATAACTACTCTGCAACAACATTTTTTTTTTGAAACAAGCTCTGCAACAACACATCATATGTACTATCAATTCATTACTTCATTACTTCATGTGGAGCTATCAATTCATTACTTCATGATCGTACTGCATCTTTACTCACTATGCCTCTGATGTTTTTGATTGTCCGCATTATACTCATTCCAGCACCTGTGTTTGAGGAACATCAAAGGAAACGACGGCATTATCATGCAGTATGAGGACATGAGGAAGACTTGCCGCTCTGGCAATTTCTGGTGGGATTGTATTGCAGATTTTGACAAGGGCCAACACCTAACATCGCAACATCAGCTATTTATCCTTTTCTTGACGTTGCCTAAATCTCTCTCTCTCTCTCTCTCTCTCTCTCTCTCTCTCTCAAACGGCAGGTGTCCAGAGAACGCTGCCTGTACAAAAATTGCCTAAATCTCTGTAAGCCTTTCTCCTTCGGGCCCGCGTTCTGTATAAAACCGGTGGCAAATGTTAACAGGTTAGAGACTTTATTCCGTACTTCAACTGGTAGCCACTACTGTTGCTTCATTATGAATCACTTTTGGCAAAACTAATAATTCAGACCAGTTTTTACTCGAAAAGATATGCGTTATCTTAGTGGCGCATATGGTACTTGTACGTTTTCTGACAGAAGTTCTTACACTATATCTAGATTTCAAATGAGGGCTGGTATGCTGTGGAACATCTGTGATGAAAAAATATTCCTGCCTTACATTCTCAAATTCTTCTTCTAATGGTGAAGTTACCAGTTTCTGATGCAATTTCGCCGTTGGATGCAGGTGGGTGAACATCACCAAGTTCCTGATGGACGAGTCTATCATGGGTAGCATCGCCATCCCGTCGATCTTGAAGCACGCTGGCATCATCGGGTGGGGCACACTGACGATGGAGCTGTCCCCCTTCTCTGCCTTCGGGCTGGCCATCGTCTTTGGGGCTGCAAGCTATGAAATTTACTCGAGGTTCGATTGTTTACACAATTTATGCATTGCACTCCCCGGTTCAGAGCAAGCATTTTCCTTGATTTAGCTCAGGATTTTACAGGCATCGGTGCTTGCATTTTTCTCGATTTATTTCGAGAGTTTCAGCGCGTGTGGGGGCTAGACGTGCCTGCTGAGTGCTGACTAGACTTTGTCTATCTCAAGTTCTGCTGACGTAAAATCTCTGGGAGTTGCTCATGGGGTAGGGTAGGGTGCTAGACTTGCATGCGTTTATGGAGAGTCTACATGATAAAACCCGTCGTCATGACACGAGAGCATGCACGACCAACAAGGCGAGCAGCAACCACGACGCGGGCCATCGTCGTGCCGGGACGGTGGCGGCGCTGATGATCTGGACGGGGAAGAGGCAGCTCTTGGTGGAGGCATTCTTGTCGGAGATCTTGGCGAGGCCGTCGAAGTCGCAGGCGCGCACGTCCTGGTCCTGCATCTGGAAGTACATGTTGAATGCGTAGGAGATGTTGCTCATCTCGTCGAGGCCGTTGCAGGAGCAGCCGTAGCCCAGCGCCGTGCAGTCGCCGCTGGCGCAGGCGTACTGGATGTTCCCCCCCAGCTTGTCCATGTCCTCGTCCTTTGCGGCCTCGTCGTCGAACACGCACCACTGCTTGGGCAGGTACTCCACGCCGGACACGGCGGCGGGCCGCCTGTCGTTCCCTTGCCCCGACAGGTCCATGCTGAACTTGGGCTTGCCGTCGTAGGTGAGGATGCCCCAGTGGCGCTCGAAGTTGCCCGGCGCGATGCTCTTCATGTCCTCGTCGAAGAGGCCGAAGAGGTAGACCTCCATGTTGCCCGGCCGGAGGTGGGTGCCCTCGTTCTTGCCCAGCTTCTTGAGGAGGCCGTCGTAGAAGCGGCGCGCGAGCTTGGCGTTGGCGTTCTTGTTGCCGTCGGTGGGCCAGCCGATCTCGCCGACGACGACCTTGAGGCTGGGCACGCCGGCCTTCTTGAGCGCGCTGACGAGCGTGTCGTAGTTGGCGTCGAACACGTTGGAGTAGCTGACTCCGCCGTTGTCCTGGATGCTGCGGCCGCCGTCGAAGAAGGCAAACTCGAAGGGGAAGTTGTCGCTCTGGTAGAGGCTGAGGAAGGGGTAGATGTTGACGACGAAGGGCGCGCCGTGGTCGTGCATGAACTTGACCATGTCGGTCATGACGTCGTCGATGTCGGGCCGGAACTTGCCCTCGGACGGCTTGTCGCCGACGTAGACGTCGGCGTTGAGCGGGACGGTGGCCTTCACCTTGTTGCCGATCCCGGCCTCGTCCAGCGCCTTCTGGATGTTCTTGAGCGCCGGCACGGTGTTCTCCATGAAGCTGCCGTTGTAGCTCTTGAGGAACGGCTCGTTCCCCACCGCCACGTACCGGAGTTTGAGCCTGTCCCCGTAGCTGGTGGCGTTCTCCGCCACCCAGTCCTCGGCGTTGCCGTAGCTGGTCATGGCCTCCAGCATGTCGTTGGGGATGCCGAGCATGACCTCGATGCCGGAGTCGAGCAGCGCGCCGACGGGCCAGGGGTCCGCGTCGAACAGCTTCACCTTCATGATCCCGTTGGCCTTGAGCATCTTCACCACCTCCTCGGGGTCCAGCGGGTGCGTGCACTGCGATCCCCAGTTCACGCCGAGGTCCACGGCGGAGCTCGAGGCCGACGCCGGGGACACGCCCACGGCGAGTAGCAGCGCGGCCACGCCGGCCAGCAGCCGCAGGAGCGGAGCCATGCCGGGGTGATCAATTCCTTGCTCCGGCGTGATCGTAGTTCGTTTTGGTACGTTGGGATCTGATGGTGCTCGTGGTTGGTGTCCCTCCTCCTCGCGGGGCTGTGGAAAGCAAAGGAGAGGAGAGGAAAATGGCGGGGAAAGCGGTTGGAGTTTCACCCATTTCTCCTCCATGCACACGTGCCCATGCATGCACAGTAACTTATTTATTCGCTAAATTTGCAACTTCAAACATTTTGCGAGTTGATTAATCCAAACTGGTGCAGCTATATTGATCAATCTCTCCTTTACCACCTACACATTGTCAGGAGGTAAAAAATCAGGAAAAAAATGAGTTAGTTAGGCCACTCTTCATATGTGATGTATGCAAAATAATACCTTTTTTTTGGAAGAAAACAATACTTTTCGTTTCTTCCTAGGGCTTGATTGAAGATGAGCCCAGGGCAAAGAGAAACCATGGGATCTAATGATGATTATCAATTTTTCGTTTCCAGGGGTAGTCATTCGTTTTCTAGGTGAGCATAAAACCATACCATCTCAATCTTGTGAAAGAGCCTTTAGCAATTTTGTGAAATGGACAGTATTGCAGTTTAAGGGCCATCTGCCATCACATAATGAATAAGAGTTGCCAATTGATTGTTTGTGTATGTGCCATTTATTTACCGCTTTTTTAATTGTTTGTAAGAGAAAAATGTACGAATGAGCAGCCGCGCCGAGGAGCGCCCTAGCCTCTGAATTTTCCAAATCCAAAGGCAAATCTAGTCAGTGGAGGATGATCCACAGTTCGACGCCTCAGTGTGATTTACGACATCTTTTGAAATTTAATTGGATAAATCATTTGGTTGTGTGATGAAGGCAAAAGGTATTAATCTACCTTCCACGAGCTTCGTGTTAATCCGACGAGCACGAAATTTTGATGGGCGACTGACTGGACCATAACCACCAACAGAAACAAGTTGTCGATGCATGACCTCATGTGATTCCTTGTTCCTCCTCGCCCATCTTATTCCCGCTATCCTCTCCTCGTCCATCCTCCTCCTCCACCTTCCTCCCATGGTCCGATGTCCATGCTATTGGAGATGCAAGGGCACAACACTTTCCTCCTCCTCCTCTCGTCCGCCATGCCTCACGCTGGTGCCACCATCAGCCAAGTGACCAGACAGTGCTCGAGGCAATCCGAAGATCAATGACCAATCCATAGGTTCTGTCCCGGCCATACAACACCGACCCCAGCACGCTCCTAGGGTGACAAGGGGTCACTGGCAACCCTGTTGTGCATGTTGTAAGCATCGACCTCCAATTTAAAAACATTGTGGTCTACCTACCTCCAAGCATCTCCAGCCTCCAATATCTGCAGAACATCAACCTTACAAAGAACTCCCTCTCTCGTCCACTCCCTTCCTTCCATGGCAGGTCCAGCCTCCAGCACGTCAACCTTGACGAAAAAAATACTTTGGCTCAACTGCCCAACACTTCTTCACATGCCTGGAAAACGTTGTCCACATCTCCCTTTCGAACAATATACCGAACATGTCATCCAAAGGCTAGACATTGCCCGTTGACTTCACTTCCTCGATCGTACCGGTTGAAACCTCATCGGCATCAACTTCTTGGGCTCAATGAAAACCCTCCAGATGCTCGGTGTGTCCAACAAATACATCTAATGGCCTGATCCCGGGCACATTTTAATTACAGGGAGCCGAAAATATATGGGCTAAACTAGGATTGACAAAATTGAACTAATAACCTAGTGTATGCTTTTGAGGGGAGAGGGCCAATGCCCCCACCCCCACCTCGTCTTATTCTTGTAAGATCCCATATTAAAGATAATTCACAAAGATCTCGAAGATAACTTGATCCCATATTAAAGATAATTCACAGAGATCTCGAAGATAACTTGATCCCATATTAAAGATTTTTTTTGAGGAATCCATATTAAATCTCCACTACTATTAAACAAGCGAGTTGAACATATACACCATTCATCGATGGACCAGATTGTCACAATGTTGTATCACATCAATTTCACATATTTATTAATCGATTCTAATCATGTACGCAACACCATAAGTAGGAATCATTGCACCTTAATTATACCTTCATTAGGAACAAATCATCACACCACATATCACATATCATCCTCATAACACATAAATTAGGAATCATTGTACCTTAATTACTCCATGGAAATAAACGTGACAACACATATTTTGTAATTAGAAAAACATATTAGCAAAAAATAATGCCGCCACGCACCTTTCACCACCATACCTCCTCCTTCAAAACTGCCTCTGCTGAAGTAAAAAAAACTTCCGCATCGTAACCCCACGATCGTGTCGCCAGTGCCGAACCTGCACTTGCCCAGCTCTCTCCCGTCGCATGCCGCCCCCGACTCAACCTTTTGTGGGATAATACTAGAGAGATAGAAAGATCCCTCAAAATTTATACCTTTTGCATCAGAAGTTTGCCTATGTTAGTGACTCTTCTCCATATAGGAAATCTCATCCACTCAGTGCAACAAATTAAATCATTGTTCATGTGCCAAAAGAAAATCATTACTTCATTATTCTGATCTATTTATTTTTTAATATTTAGTAGTTCATCACTAAAAAAAATTGGTTGTTGTTGAATGTTTGCCTATTAACTAGGCTGAACTTCTTTTTTTCATACGGAATACATGCAATGCACTTGCATGCTAACTAGTATATTATAAAAAGCAGTCCACAAATTCGGTTGCTTTTCCATCTTCCCAAAGTTCCCAAGCTTGAGCAAATAGAATCAGTGACCGAGTTGCTATCTTTTATTGGACTAATGAAATTTTGTGGATTCAAAATAGTTTCATAGTTTATAAGGTTGGAGAAGTTGGCGACTTGCAATGAGCTGATCTTCAAACTTATGATCTCCAACAGAAAGGCCCCGAAGCTATAGATGTCCGCTTTACGGACAATTCACCTCCATCACATATAATGCGACATGTAACTATTGTCTCGGTTATTTCAACAACAATGAGAGAAATAAATTGAGTTAAACTACACCATGAAAACCATAGAGCAAGGGTTGCATAAGTAGTTACCTACAATGTCCCGACAACATGATTCATTTTTGCTTGTTTCTAGTTTCCACCAAAGATCCTTGCCATGCCGACATTTGGTATTTTGGGATTCATTTATGCCTACAACAAGATGTTGCCTGCTTTGAGATCTCTATGAATTATCTTTACACTTTAATATTGGTGGAGATACATAAATCCTCTCGTGACCCCCTACATTATTTTGAATCTAGTCGGCAAATCAAACTATGATTTTTGGTGCAGCATCTTGAAATGTCAACAAGCATAAGTTTGTTATAATAATATCATTTGCCAATCTAAGAAGTTCAAGTGATAAGCGAACATAACATACAAAAAGTAAGGCACATGTTGTTGTTAGGTAAGTATTAATGTATGATAAGCTTCTCCATTCATGAATGCAAGGACCACGAAATCTAACACGACTCTGGTGCTACAATTTGGCAATAAAATTTACTTCATTTCTAAGCTCCTCGCTACCTTGTCCATAATCATCACTAAGCCTTTTGATAGTAATTACATCGTCATTCTCTTTTATACCTTTGTAGGCCTTGTCAAAACCTCATTTTCCATGCACAATAGAATCAGAGAAAAATTTCCATGCATTGGATAGTAAAAATATTTTGAGGAATGTAACAATAACACTAATAAAACATCTCGATAGCCACTGACATTCAATCACCATATTTTTATGGACATGCATTCCTGTTTGTTTTTAATGAAAATGAAACAAGACAAGATGGTGATAGATGGATGAAATTCAAAGTTCAGGCCTTCAGGGGACTATTCGGTCAGATGGCTTTGTAGTTTGAAAACCAAATTTTTATCATGATATTTTTGTTACTGCATCTCTAGTACAACTTTGAAAGTTATTTGTGGAATTATTTGGAAAATATTCCTCGACCCCAACTCAAATGAATGCTAAAGTTTAATCCTCGTCAAAGCTCGATGTAATTTAGTTTTCACGACAATAATATGTTTTCTGGCAATGACATACAAAGAGCTTGGCTTATGTTTTTGTGTTGATGTTCTTTAGTGGTTATACTTTGATTACATAAAAACCTAGATATATATGAACCATTTGTGTCCTCTATGGCAGGTGTCTGTTTGTCTTGTAGATGCTAGAATAACTACTATCCATGTGTTTTACCTTATTGTCGCCGCAATTTCCACCCGACTAAATAAAAACTCTTGTCCGATCTACAGAGAGGTAAGGCCCGAGTTGAGTGGTGATAATCAATCCATCCATGCTATCTCCCATGAACAATCAAGCCAGAGCCACTCGTGCCACCGTGCATGCCTGTCGGCTAGTTTTTATAGTATTTTTTGCAGGAAAACTCTCAATTTATTCATCAAACATCATGACAATACAAAGAACATGAGAAGTAATAGAAATTACTCCGTCTGTTCCTTTATATAAGGTGTATTTGTTTTATGATAAAATTCTATAATGTAAGGTGCATTTCTTATAATTTCTCCCTTTTGATAGCCCTCCAAAAAAAGAAGTATCTCTCTCCCGGTTGCATATATCTATTCCTTTCCTGGCCTAATTGATTTACTTGTCGCTAACTAACAAATTAGCGAAGGATAGTTTCATCCTAAATTCTATATAATTTGGTGCCTTGGTCACCATGCCAAAAAATACACCTTACATGGGAGTACATCAGTGTTCGTAGACCACTTGATGACGACTACGAACACTGGAGCGAGTCGAAGGTACATCGACATCATCACCCCGCCCTCACTAATATTCCTAGTTGGTCTAACATGGAAAGACAACGAGTGAATGCGGTGCTGTAATATAACCCGTAGAACTCATCAATTAGTTTAATTAGCTCATCACTTGTCTAAAATTTACATTATATTTGTAGTATGTTATTATTTGCCAGCCTGCCTCGTCTGCATCCCTAATCCCGAGGTTGGCGAGCAGAGGGGCTTACGATAGTGAGCTCACTCTTCGAATAAGTAAATTTACCAGAACCGGTAGCTAGTGGTGAAGTATCGACCATTGACTATTTAATATAAGATTCACGCAGGTTTTATGCAATATTTTCGTATGTGTAGATACATCAGATTGTAAAAAGGAATACATGTACTCGCATCAGAGCAGTGTCAGCTTTTACAGAACACACACACACACACACACACACACACAGAGAGAGAGAGAGAGAGAGAGAGGAGAACGGTGCATGCGTGCATTCTCCCTCTCCATGCATATGACATGCATTTTACTTTGAACCTCGTATTTATAATGATCCATATCTTACTAACCAAATGTTCATTATTGAAACTTTTTAGATATCTGAATTCGTGGTGACAAGACCTTCAAAACAAGATTAATTTTGGATATATTTGAACTACATTTTATTTTGTATAATTCACTTATCTTTGAAGTCACTTTCAAAAACATTAGAATGTTTCACTATTTCATAAAAGTGATTTGTACTGTTTCGAACATTTTCACAAACTGGACTGTGGAACTCGCAAACACAATGAAATATCTTTCATTAGAAAAGAAAAAAAGTTTAATAAATTTGTAATCAATTTTCGCACAATGAAACAACAAAATTCACATATTTCAAATAACTCATTTCACATATTTTCACACACTGAAACAAGCAACTTGACAAACACATTGAAAAAGATTGAATGAAATAAGAGGACTGCAATGCTACAGTTTAAACATGTCTGAAATAATCAATTTCACATATCTTAAATAACTCATTTCACATATTTTTGCACACTGGAATAAGCAAATTGACAAACATACTGGAAAGTGTCTCATATATTTGAAAAATACCAGTTTCATATATTTGAAATAATCAATTTCACATATTTTCACACACTGGAATAAGCAAATGGACAAACACACTAAAATATGTTTCATATATTTGAAAACTAGCAATTTCATATATTTGAAATAATCATTTTCACACAAGGAAACATTCGATTTCACACATTCGAAATAACCCATTTAAGAAATTTATAGATTTTTTATGCAGTGTATTTGAAATAATCAATTTCACACAAAACTGATTTCAGTCATTTAGGGAAACTAAATTCAGAAAAATGGCTTCAATCATTTGAATTATTAAAAAAATGAGTGAAATTAATATTTTGATATGATTGAAATAGTAAAAATTAAACTAGTTGAAATATTCGAAATTGGTCTTGTTTTCAAGATCATGTGTCCAGGAATTTGAATATAAAAAAATCAATAAAATAACATTACTGTAAAAGATATTGGCCATCTAAAATTTTGAATAAATATAAAATGCATGAATTTGTTGGAGAGAGAGGAGACATGCTACAGCCTGCATGCACGCAAACCATCTCACTTCCAAAAGTACTACCTATTCATGACATGTGTCCCATTAATCTGACATTGATTTGATTTAATACAAGAGGTTGACTGCCACATATACATATCTATACATTGGATGTGGGCCACCATAGCACGAATCACGACGCTATTGACTTGTTGATTTTTCGCCGTAGGTACGAAAATCGGTAAAAAGAACTTTGCGGCTCCGCAAAGCACTTTTTACTGGTTCCGGCTGCTAGCGGTGAAACATCCACCGTTCCCCGACTCTGTGATTCATGCTATGGTGGCCCACATCCAATGTATAGGGGTTATATTTGTGACAGTCAATCTCTTCTATATAGTCAAATCAATGTCAGATTAGTGGGGCCCATATCAGAAAGAAGATAGTACTTTTTGGAGTGGATGGTACGCATGCATGCAACACTCTCTTCTCTCTCTCTCACACACACAAATCCATGCATTTTATCTTTGTTTAAAATTTTAGATGTCCAATATCTTTTACAGTAATGTTCTATTATTGAAATTATTTCTATATTCAAATTCCTGGACATAGGATCTTTAGAACAAGACCAATTTTGAATATTTTAAACTATTTTAATTTTTACTATTTCAATTGATGTCAAAATATTAATTTCACTTGTTTCAGTTTTACTTGTATGAAATAAGGTATTGAAATGATTGAAACCACTTTTCTTAATATAAGATTCTTAAATGGTTGAAACCAGTTTCTGTGAAATTTATTAGTTTGAATACATTGTATAAAAAAACTATAAAATTAGGAAATGAGTTTTTCAAGTATGTGGAATTGAATGTTTCATTGTGCGAAATTGATTATTTAAAATATATGAAAATTGCACCTTTCAAATATATAAAACATATTTCAGTGTGTTTGTCAATTTACTTAATCCCATGTATCAAAATATGTGAAATGGGTTATTTAAAATATGTGAAACCATTTTTATAATTGAATGAAACTAATTTTTGAAATGAGTGAAATCTTTATTTCACACCGTGATTTAATTTTTTAAAACTAATTATTTAAAACGTGTGAAACTGATTATTTCAAATATTTTTTATAAATGAGAGACTTTTTTATGAAGTGAGTGAAATTGTTTTCTGAATTGAGTGAAATATTTTTGAAGTAAATGAAATTAGTTTTTTGTATTGAGTGAAATCAATTTCAAAATTTGTTTTCCCAACTGAGTGAAATATGTTTTTGAATTTGAGTGAAATTATTTATGTGAAATAAGTGGCATCAGTTTCTTCAAATGAGTGAAATTGGGTTTTTGAACATAAAGAAATGAGTTTTTTGAATGATTGAAATCAACTTTCTGAAATGAGTGAAACCAGTTATTTTGAAACGACCAAAATTTGTGCATTCTATTGTGTGAAATAGGTACTCCCTCCGTAAACTAATATAAGAGTGTTTAGATTACTATTTTAGTTATCTAAACACTCTTATATTAGTTTACAGAGGGAGTATTTTACAACTAGTGAAATACATTTTTTTAATGAGTGATATCTTTTCCTGTAATGTGAGACTGGCTGAAACAGTAAAATTGAAACTAGCCAAAATGTATCCAAAACTGGTTTTGTTTTAAAGCTTGTATCACCTTGAATTCAAATGTATAAAATAAATCACAAATGGAAATTTTGTTCAGAAGTTATTAGCCATTCAAAATGTGACCACGAAATAAAATGCTACTATTTTGTTTGGGATGAGAGAACGCACGCATAGTCATTTTCTATACTTCCATATTATCTCTCTCGTACCTCCCACAACCTGACATGCACAAGTGTATTACTTTCTCCACTGTTTGTATTGCATAGCAAAACATTTTTTACTTTACACTTACACATAAAAAGTTGTCACGAACTCAGAGAAGCAAGGAACGGCCAATTCTTCTCCGCCAGCTACTTCCGGTGAATTTACTTATTCGTTTGCGGCTCACTCTTGCCCTGGCTCAAATCAACATTTTCACTTTATTTCGACGCTTATTACCGTTACAAACAACTGGTATTTTTGGGCACTCACCACCGTTACAGACGACTGGTGTCTCATTCTCAATAGGGCTGACATTCAGTCACACCATTTCTTTAGATCGAAGGCTGCGAGTCTAACTTTGAACCAACAAAGCCTACCCGGCCCGGCCCTCTGGATTTCAATCACCATGCGCGCCTCCGGATTTCGTCCATGGCGTCAAGGTGGCAGCTCGTTGACGGCACACTGCCGCGCGCCTTCTCCACCTCGCAGCAGTTGCACGGCGGGCTCACCGCCGGTGGCACGAGCTCCAGGTAACCTTTACGTGCGACAATGACGGAGTAGACCATCTCGGAATTATCGGGATGGTGCACGGCCAACACCTGGAACCCGCCCCGCCTGACCTCCGCGGGCTCCACGACGGGGCACAGGAAGCCGCGGGCCCCGTGTGCGCTCCTCACGACGAGGGCGGCGCCGGCGGCCATGTGCCGGCCGAGGTGCGCTATCACGCGGGCTTTCTCCTCCGGCGTCACCCCGACGGGCGCCGCCAGGAAGACCACGTCGTAGGCGGCGAGCTCGTGCATCAGCTCCTCGACGTCCGCCGTGCGGAACGACATGCGCGCGGCCACGCCGGCGCCGTCGTTCCCGCGGAGCAGCAGCCTCTGAGCGCGCTCGTTGGCGGCGCCGCACCGGTCGAAGCAGTCGACGGCCGCGTCCGGCATGTGGCGCGCGGCGAGCAGGAGCGCGCTGAGAGGCAGCGATCCGGAGCCGACGAACGCGACGCGCGCGGGCACGGCGAGGTGGTCGGGCGCGTGGCGGGACAGCAGCGCGTGCTCCAGCTCGCCCAGCCGGACGTAGTTGTCGTGGTAGGGGAAGAGCCTGAGGTGGTCGAGCGGGGCGTCGAGGGCGGCGAGCGCGTCGGAGCAGTGCGCCTCGAGGCGCGCCTCGGCGTCGGCGCAGAGGCGGACGAGGTCGGCCCGCATCCTCCGTGCCCTCGGGCCCAGCGTGGCCACGTCGACGGCGACGCTCGGCGGGGCGCACACGGCCACGAGGGCGGTGAACAGCGCGTCCGCCTCGGGAGACGGGCTCAGTGACGGCAGCTTGGAGATGGCGGCGTGGAGACCGGCGATCTTCTTCACCAGGGCAGACGCCGCCTTGTTCTCGCAACCCATCTGATCGACGTACGAGGCAACAGGTAGCTGCTGATGCTGGAGCTCCGAAAAATGGCAGGTTTGACGAGTTCTGGACTTTGACGGGTGATGGAAGCGTTACATATACTGCAGCTCGATCGTGTCGTGCGCGTGCAGCCAGTACACTGAGTGGCTCGCTTCACGCGTCCATGCCTAAGGCAAGTTTCATGCCTGTGTTATGACCGTACTCCCTTCGTTCGGAATTACTTGTCATCAAAATAGATGTATCTAGAACTAAAATACATCTAGATACATCCATTTCAATGACAATTATTTCCGAACGAAAAGAGTACCTACATATCACTGGGAATTTATATATTTTTAGCCCTCACGTGACATGTAACACTTTTGGCGCACTTTATGCAAAATCATTCGTGCATTCATACTTGGTTGCAAGGTAGTCTCCTTTTAGGGACTGGCTAGGCGCCAGTCGCCTGAAAAATAATTCTGGGTCAGTCGATTTTTAGATCTGCCTTTAATTTCGAATCAAATGGCCAAACAGAAAATCTGTACAAGCAAAATTGACTGACCCAAATTCAGAGTCAGTCAATTCTGTGGAAAAAGAATTTTTTTTAGAAGAACACCGCACTTTATTTCATTCAATAATGTTTAAAGGGATACAAATGTGATCTGGTGGATCAATAAGTCACACATGTCTACCAATACAAAGTGTACTGGATGATCTAGCTAATCTGTGTGCCTCATCATTACTTGAGCGGTGTTCGTGGACAAACTCACAACTCTGTAGTCTCGTCTTTCAATCGTCAATCTCTCTAAGGATCATGCAGTACTCGCCTACAAAACCCATTTTCGCACTACAAAACCCACCAACAACAAACCACAACGGCTCCCGAACTTTTTCCCCTGGCGGCTCCCGTCTAGGGTTTGAGATACCTCCGGTGGTGACACCGTGAGGACGGATCGGACTCTACCACCAAACCTAATCCTCCCCGGCTAGGTTCTCGGGCTGATTAAGGGGATAGCCTCGCTATCCGCCCGGCCTTGGTTCCTGTTGCGGGTCGCTAGGGTTTTGGTGGCTCGGAAGGCGCAGTCTGGTTAGGGTTTGTCGATGGCGGACACGAGCTCGCAATCGTCAGCAGGAAGTGCGGCCCCGGGAGGCAAGCCAATCAGGGTTGAGGAGATGATCGGAAAGCTCAGGTTACAAGAACGGGAGGAGGATGATCTGATCTTTGAAGAGGAATTTCCAGATGAGATCGAGGAGGCAGAGTTCATGGCGCTGGCGACGGTGCACACCAACAAGCCCTTTAGTCGAGGATCGTTCTATGATACGATGCGACTCGCTTGGAGTCTAGCACAGGGAGTAACGTTCAAACCCCTGGGCAAAAATTTGTTCTCCTTGACGGTGAATTGTTTAGGGGATTGGAAGCGGGTCACAGAGGAGGGCCCGTGGCTATTTCGTGATCATGGTGTGCTTATTGAGAAGTACGGTGGGTACAGCAGGTATGAGGAGGTAGTCCTGGATAAATTGGCTGTTTGGATTCAAATTGTCGATCTCCCTCCGCTTTTTAGGAAGATGAAGGAAATATGCCCTAGAGGCAATAATAAAGTTATTATTTATTTCCTTATATCATGATGAATGTTTATTATTCATGCTAGAATTGTATTAACCGGAAACATCATACATGTGTGAATACATAGACAAACTAAGTGTCACTAGTATGCCTCTACTTGACTAGCTCGTTTTTCAAAGATGGTTATGTTTCCTAGCCATGGACAAAGAGTTGTCATTTGATTAACGGGATCACATCATTAGGAGAATGATGTGATTGACATGACCCATTCCGTTAGCCTAGCACTTGATCGTTTAGTATGTTGCTATTGCTTTCTTCATGACTCATACATGTTCCTGTAACTATGAGATTATGCAACTCCCGTTTACCGGAGGAACACTTTGGGTGCTACCGAACGTCACAACGTAACTGGGTGATTATAAAGGAGTACTACAGGTGTCTCCGAAGGTACATGTTGAGTTGGCGTATTTCGAGATTAGGTTTTGTCACTCCGATTGTCGGAGAGGTATCTCTGGGCCCTCTCGGTAATGCACATCACTATAAGCCTTGCAAGCAATGTAGCTAATGAGTTAGTTACGGAATGATGCATTATGTCACGAGTAAAGAGACTTGTCGATAACGAGATTGAACTAGGTATTGGATACCGACGATCGAATCTCGGGCAAGTAACATACCGATGACAAAGGGAACAAAGTATGTTGTTATGCGGTTTGACCGATAAAGATCTTCATAGAATATGTAGGAGCCAATATGGGCATCCAGGTTCCGCTATTGGTTATTGACTAAGAATAGTTCTAGGTCATGTCTACATAGTTCTCGAACCCGTAGGGTCCGCACGCTTAAGGTTTCGATGACAGTTATATTATGAGTTTATGAGTTTTGATGTACCGAAGGAGTTCGGAGTCCCGGATGAGATCGGGGACATGACGAGGAGTCTCGAAATGGTCAGGACGTAAAGATCGATATACTGGACGACTATATTCGGAGTTCGGAAAGGTTCCGAGTGATTCGGGTATTTTTCGGAGTACCGGGGAGTTACGGGAATACGGGGGAAGAAGTATATGGGTCTTATTGGGCTTTAGGGGAGAGGGAGAGGCAGGCCGCGCGCCCCCCCATTGACTAGTCCGAATTGGACTAGGGGGAGGGGCGGCGCCCCCTCCTTCCTTCTCTTCCCTCTTCCCCTTCCTTGTCTCCTACTCCTACTACTTGGAAGGACTCCTAGTTGGACTAGGAAAGAGGGAATCCTACTCCCGGTGGGAGTAGGACTCCCCTAGGGCGCACCATAGAGAGGGCCGGCCCTCCCCTCCTCCACTCCTTTATATACGGGGGCAGGGGGCACCCCATAGACACACAAGTTGATCTACGGATCGTTCCTTAGCCGTGTGCGGTGCCCCCCTCCACCATATTCCACCTCGGTCATATCGTCGCGGAGTTTAGGCAAAGCCCTGCGCCGGTAGAGCATCATCATCGTCACCACGCCGTCGTGCTGACAGAACTCATCCCCGAAGCTTTGCTGGATCGGAGCCCGGGGATCGTCATCGAGTTGAACGTGTGCTGAACTCGGAGGTGCCGTACGTTCGGTACTTGGATCGGTCGGATCGTGAAGACATACGACTACATCAACCGCGTTGTCATAACGCTTGCGCTTACGGTCTACGAGGGTACGTGGACAACACTCTCCCCTCTCGTTGCTATGCCATCACCATGATCTTGCGTGTGCGTAGGAATTTTTTTTGAAATTACTACGTTCCCCAACAGAAGGATCATGTGGTTAGATCACTAGCAAAGAAAGTGGGGGCTGTGGAGAAAGTAATGTTAAACCCTAGATGGGGTGAGGGAAGGATTGTGAGGATCAGAGTCAAGCTTGACATTCATGAACCACTAATGAGATACGTTTCAATCACTAAGGACGGGAAGAAGGTGTACTACTCGGTGCTCTACGAGAAGATGCCGGTTTTCTGCTATGTGTGTGGCCATATGGGCCATACTTACCTCGAACATGGCAATGGGAAACATGATCCGTTGTCTATGGAGTGGGGAGAATTCATCCTTGCGCCGCGCCCGGGAGAAAGGAGGCAGCCAAGACAAAGTTCAATGGGGAGACAGACGGATGGGGCTACAGCTGATGGCTCCAGGAGGAAGGACTCGGAGGATGATGAACTGAAGGACACGGGCACCAGCCCTGTAAAACCTAGTGGAGGGTTGAGAGGGGACAAGTCCAGTGGACGGAAGAGACTAACTTTTGATGGTGTGACTGCGGACCCTGCGACCCATGCAGGTACGTTGCCAGGCCAGGCACACGAGACCCCGATCGTTGCCTCGTCTGCGTTGGTGGTGCATGTTAACGGTAGGCTGACAACGGAGAAGGGAGTTGATGATGGTGATACTTCCTTGCATGATTCGAAGAGGTCGAAGACGGACAACACGGCTATGATGGATGCCAGCCACACTTTATCGGCGAGCTCCGAGAAGGAGCTTGACCGGTCGCAATGAAAATCCTCGTGTGGAACTGTCGCGGGATGCGTAAGCCCGCGGCAGTTCGTGCGCTCTTGGGGATCCAAGAGCGACTAAAACCAGATGTGTTGTTCCTGTCTGAAACACACCTGGATATGGCTAAGGCAGGGAAGTTGAAAAGGAGATTAGGGTTCGATGAGATGGAAGTTTCAGAGAGCGACGGCAGAAGCGGTGGATTAATCATGCTATGGCAAAACACCTTGGGAGTCTCATCTAGGGCTGTTCATTCAAATTACATTGATATTCGGATCAAGGAGACAACAGCAGCAGGATGGCGCTTCACAGGCTTCTATGACGAGCCAAGCAGTGACCGAAAACATCTCTCGTGGGATTACTTGCGTGGATTGCATGCAATGTCGAATTTGCCATGGTTAGTGGCAGGTGACTTCAATGAAATCCTGCAGGCCTGTGAGAAGGAAGGGGGTGCTGCACGCCCTCAGAGGTGTATGTAGGCTTTTAGCAATGCCCTGGATGATTGTCAACTTGATGACCTTGGCTACTCGGGAGATATCTTGAGCTGGCATAGAGGTCGGATACGAGAGCGACTCGACAGGGCAGTATCTAACAGTTCGTGGGCCGATCTTTTTCCAGCATACGGTGTGGCGAATGAACCGTTTAATAAATCGGATCATCGTCCGATCCTAGTTGACACTGATTTTCAGCTCGAATTACAGCCTAGAGGGCCGCCGGGACCGAGAAAATTCGAAGCCCGGTGGCTTGCGGAGGAGGACGTGGAGGTCATCGTTCAAGCAGCCTGGGATCGGGCCAAGGCCAGTGGGACAACGGCCTACTCCCAAGCGACAGGAGACATACATGCAGCTTTGCATGCTTGGGATAAAGAGACCCTAAAGGGCCCTAGAACCCGTTTAAGGAAACTACAGAAAGAGCTCAACGATGTGATGTCGGGACCCTTGACGGATGAGGCAGTGGCTCGCCAACACGATCTACACATGCAAATTGAAAATCTTCTAGAGCAAGAAGAGATATATTGGATGCAGAGGGGGCGGGCAGATTGGCTCTGTCGGGGTGACCAAAACACAGAGTTTTTCCATCGTGTAGCCACTGGAAGACGTAAGAAAATTTTTATCAAGAAATTGAAAGGGGAGAACGAGGACTGGATTGAGGAGGAGAATCAACTGAAGGGCCATGTGGCGCACTACTTTGAGGGACTGTTTACCTCGGACGTGCAAGATCCTGACTAAGCAGTTTTGGACAAGGTTAAACCGAGGGTATCTGATGCAATGAATGAGGAACTAACAAAACCCTATTCCAGGGATGAAGTGAAGAGAGCAATGTTTAACATTGGTGACCTTAAAGCACCGGGCCCTGATGGACTGCATGCGGTGTTTTATAAACGATTCTGGCACATAATTGGTGAGGACCTGATTGATGAAGTGCTGCTGGCAGTTAATAATAGGAAGATCCCGGAGGGATGGAATAACACAACAATTGTTCTCATCCCAAAGGTGGAAAATCCGGAGGTCATTACACAGTTCCGTCCTATCAGTCTATGCAATGTAGTCTATAAGGTGATCTCAAAACTGCTAGCTAACAGACTCAAAAATCTGTTGCCGGAGCTCATATCTCCTAATCAAAGCGCATTTGTGCCCGGGCGCTTGATTACGGACAACTTTTTAGTTGCTTTTGAGACCTATCATGCTATCAAAAGGAAGAGAACGGGGAAGTTTGGTATTTGTGCGGTTAAACTTGATATGCACAAGGCCTACGACAGGGTTGAGTGGGTGTTTCTGGAGAGAATCATGCTCCGGGTGGGTTTCACTGCTGATTGGGTGGCGCTCATTATGGAGTGTGTACGGTCAGTTAAGTATCAAGTTCGTTTCAATAATTCTCTTACAGATCTTTTTGTTCCTACTCGAGGCCTCCGTCAAGGAGACCCACTATCTCCTTACCTTTTCTTACTTTGTGCGGAGGGCCTTTCTAGCTTACTCACCCATGAAGAAGAGGCTGGAAATCTGATAGGAGTGAGAGTATGCCGGGAGGCGCCAGCTGTCTCTCACCTCCTCTTTGCGGACGATTCACTCATCATGATGCGAGCAGATGCAAACAATGCAGCAAGCCTTCATCGAGCTCTTGATGACTATTGCGCTGCCTTGGGGCAACTTGTGAGCGAGGCGAAGTCAAGTATCTTCTTCAGCCCCTTCACGATGGTGGAAGTACGGGCTGAGGTTTGTACATCATTAAACATTATGGCTGAGGCAATCACTGATAAGTACCTGGGGTTGCCCCCGATCGTCGGGGTGGAGCGAACAGATTGCTTTCAACATATTGTAGACAGGATCTTTAATAGGATCAGAGGCTGGAAGGAGAAGAAACTCTCCTTTGGAGGAAGAGAAGTGTTGCTAAAGGCTATCATTCAAGCTATTCCTTCATATGCTATGCAAGTGCTTAAGCTACCAAAACAGATTTGCAATGCTATAACAACTGCTATGTCACAGTACTGGTGGGGAGATGAGGATGACAAGAAGCATATGCACTGGTTTGCGTGGTGGAAAATGTGTGTGGCAAAGAGCAATGGAGGTATGGGTTTTAGAGATGTACACTGTTTCAACCTGGCGCTCCTAGCAAAGCAATGATGGAGATTGTTAGCAGAACCTGAGTCTTTATGTGCAAGAGTATTGAGGGCAAAGTATTTCCCGGACGGTGATCTGTTGAATTGTCCTCTCAAGAAAGGCAACTCTTACACATGGCAGAGTTTGTGGAGTGGTATTCAGACTTTCAAAAAAGGCTATATATGGAGAGTGGGAGATGGTACTCAAATAAGTATTTGGAGTGATCCATGGATACCTAGCAGCCCAAACAGAAAGGTAATGACTCCACGAGGTAACATCTTACCTACAAAAGTTTCTGAACTTCTGGATGAGGAGAATGGATGCTGGGATGAGGAACTTATTAGATACATATTCTGGCCAATTGATGCTAGCTGTATTTTGAATATACCCCTGGCCACGGGGATGATGGAGGATTTTGTTTCATGGCACTACAACAAATCTGGAATTTTCTCGGTCAAGACGGCTTATCACATGGAGTGGGATCATCAACATGGACGAAAGTTGAGACAAACGAATTCGGTATTGTCCTCAAGTACTAGTCCTGTTTGGCGCATTCTATGGAAGCTTCGAGTACCGGCAAAAGTTAAAGTGCATGTTTGGCGCACTCTGTATGGTGCAATTCCGTGTCGGGGTGTGCTAGCAAACCGACATATGATAACAACTTCCGATTGTCCAATTTGTGAAGTTGACTATGAAAGTATTCACCACTCTTTTTTCAGATGCAACAGGGTCCAAGAAATCTGGACTAAGCTGGGATTGGCTTCCACTATTACTGAACTTTGTGAAGCAGAGTCGGAGGGCTCATCGGTCCTAGGTGATCTATTACTGATGCCCAATGCCGCGGTGCCATCATTCCCGGGAGTTACCAGGAAGGAGCTAGCGGCCGTGGCGGTGTGGTACATATGGTGGGAGCGCCGGGGTTTTACCCATGGCGAGACCATGCGAGAGCCGGCTCGGTCGGCCCAGGCTATTGTCACGTTGACAAAGAACTTCATGAGATCAAGGAAGCACGGGGTGACGCGGATCAAAAGGCATGGATGGACTAAACCAGCGGATGGGTTCGTTTGTCTCAATGTCGATGCCTCCTTCGATCCAGACAGTGATACTGGAGGTACGGGGGCTATCATCAGAGACTCCATGGGAGGTTTTATCACGGCGTCGGCATGCAATATTCCTTTCGTGGAGGATGCAAAAACAGCAGAAGCTAGAGGACTCAAGGATGGCTTGATCTTGGCGAATAACACCGGATGCAATAAGGTGGAGATCCAAGCTGACTGCATGGATGTAATCCAAACCATGCAACAGGGAGGAAACTCTTTGGGACGGCCATCTATGAAGAATGTGCTTTCTTATGTCGTAATTTTATTTTAGTTAAATTCTGTCATTGCCTTAGGGAGGCCAATATGGCGGCTGATTTGTTGGCTACGAAGTTGGAGCCCTCGAGAACTATTGTGTGGCAGACCGAGGCTCCGGACTTTCTCCTTGATGTACTCTCAAATGATGTAGCCCTTTTTTCACATGAAATATAAACCGCCATGATGGCTTTTCCCTCAAAAAAAAAACAAACCACTAGGCTGGACCCGTTAACCCGATGTCCTAGTCAGCACAGAAACCACAAAAAACACAAAACACACTTGGTCGCAACGCCGGTTCAGTTCTGTAGGGTCACTTTCTTTCCTTCCATTTCTTTCCTTTCTTTCCCCCTCTCTTCTCTTCACAAGAAACGGCAGTGCAGCCATGGAAGACAGTGCAGATCTGGAAGGATGGAGTGGAGTAAATCACAAGGGGCAGAAGAAGAAGCAACAAGAGGAATCCAAAGAGTCTCACCTCCAGACGCTTCTGTTTTGATTCGGTTTCTTCAGTTCTGAAATTCAAATTCATGGATCACGTCAAAATGGATTAGGGAACACTCACAACTAGCATTAGCACTCAAAATAAAAAGATTGGTCAAGGGACAAAGAAACACCAGAACATAAATGCTTCATCTCTCTCATATATGTCTATGTGCTTCATCTACCTTCGAATTTGCTCTTCTCAATATAATCAAAATTCACATCAATAGAAGGGCAGAAACTATGAGATCATGGATAGATGGGTAGATACATTGGTGCAGAAACAAAATATTTAAGATATGAATATCATAAGCAAAAACCTTTTCAAATTCCTCTCCTACAGATTTGATTATCATATGAATGCATCACATAAATTTGGATTAGGAAACACACAGGACTAGAATTACACCTACAAAGTCAAAAACCTGTACATAGGCTGAAGAAACTAAGCATAAATAAGACATTAAACTAAAATCAAAAGATGAAGATAAAATGCAAGCAAATGACATAACAGAATGGATTTTCTTTCTGTAGATGAAAGGATTTTTGGAATATTATTACCCTTCCAGATGCAAAAGATAGAATAGAATGAAGTTTTTCTATTGCTGAATGAATTTTGGAAAGCCTATTACCCTTCTTGAAGAAAAAAAATTAAACATAATGAAGACACAAGTTTTGTTGTTGTAGCAACCATTCCTATTACAGTATCCAAGTATTATAAAAAAACAGAATGCTAATGAAACTGGTTATCTTAATTGCACATGAAGGATAAAGAAGTTGCACAAAATAAGAATAAGCAACAACACCAATCTTGCTGACAGGAACCACCATTGTGTTAGCAGACAATTGGAGCAGCTACTGTTATGGTTGTCATCATTGTCAGCCATTAGTACTACAATTAACTGCCACATGATGACACTCATTATATCAAAGTTGCATTTGCAAGATACATAATTTGCAGAGATTCGAAATTAGCAGGAACAACTACATTGTGGATAAAAAAGAATTCTATACAAGGTAAGCAACAGTTATATAAAAGTAAGTGCAGAGACATAGCTACTTTGCATGCCATGGAAACCATTATGCCATCATTGCATCCATTACTACTATGCTTTAATGTCATATCAAGATATTAAAAAGATAATTGCATATGCAGCCTACAGAAGTTGCACAACATCAGTGTGAGCAACAACAACTACATGGTGGAGATATAGATGAAGATAAAATGCAAAAGCAAATAGCATAATAGAATGAAGTTTTTATATAGATAAATGAATTTTGGGAAGCTTATTGCCCTTCCATATGCAAAAGACCAAATACAATGAGGTCCTTTTCTATAGCTGAATGAATTTTGGAAAGCCTATTACCCTTCCAAATGCAAAAGAAAATGGCATAAAAGAATGAAGTTTTTCTATAGTTAAATGAATTTTGCGAAGCCTATTACCCTTCCTGATGAAGATAAAAATCAGAATCATAAACATAAGTGTAGAAGTTTTGTTTCCATAGCAACCACTCCTATTACAGTCTGCTGCTATTGTAACAAAAAAATAAAAATAGAATGTTATATAATGAAAGTGGTTATCTTAATTCCACATGATGGATAAAGAAGTTGCACAAAATAAGTATTAGCAACAACACCAACATGTAGTAGCAAAACATTACCTGCAATCATTGTTTTTAAGGCGTCCTGCATTAGAAGCTTAGGCGATAAGGCACCCTGGCAGCGCCTTACAAATATGCCCGCCTTAGGCGCTTAGGCGTCACCTAGGCGCTAGAGCGGGTGGTGCTCACCTTAGGTCGCCTTACCGCCTTATAAACGATGCCTGCAAATGACATACAAAACAAAAAGAAAATAATTTTCAAAGTAAACTTCAATTCCAAAAGAGAAAGAGTAACAAGGTGTTACTAATCAAACCACACATAGTAGATTCAAAACAACTGAGACAAAAGGCCCTATAATAACTCAAATGAAACCCTACCAAGAATATACCAGAAAATTGCATCAGCAGTAACCCATACTTGCACAAATCAAACTACAACAACCTACTAAAACTATTTACAAGGGAATCCAATTAACCATCCTACAAATGTTGTCATGGAAGCTATTCCAGCCCTAGTTTGAAGATATTGATGCCATAGCAACCATTTATAATATGATTTAGTACCATAACAAGGTACAAATCAGCTAAAATTCTATATGCGACCTACATAAAATAGTCCTATAATTTACTTCCAGAACAAAGCTACTAAAAATTACATCATTAGGAACTAGTACTTGTCCCAAACACACTCCAACATCCTACAAAATCAAATTCAAGGGCAAAGAATGTAAGGCATGGATGGTTCCACATGATAATAACCACAACTAGGATCAAATTAAAACACAAGTACAAGGCACATATTGCTGCATAGAATAACACATGAACTGCAATCAGAGCAAAAACATATATATAAAAAATCACAGATTCGTCCACCCCCCCACCAAACAACGACAAACAAGTACTAGTTCAGGGTACAACTAGGGATAGCATTGAAAAATCCTTGCATGATGAACAACAAGAACTATCAAATCAAACTGAAACTAGTTAGGGTCTCTTCTCTTTCAAAACTTCTTTCCCTGCCGGCTCTCCTATTTCATACAATTTAACAAAACCCAAGAAACACATGGTACAACATGAATCAAAAGCAAAATCAACGGCTACACGATCGACTGACCCAAAAATTAAATTCAGGCGACTTACATGCAGCTAAATTGATCCTTTTAACACAGTACAAACACAGGAGCCTATAAATAGGTATATACACTCACTCTTATGAACACACCTACATACACGCTATCCCTATAAGCACCTTCAAGATACCGAGCCGGTGCGAACCAATCTGTTGTTGGATGGTTAGGAGGACAGTGATATCCCCCGCCCACCAGAGTTCATCTCTCAGACTTGAGATTGGTGTACGCATTTTTTTAGATTTATTTCAGGCCTTCCGGCAATACACGTTCAGTGGGAGGAGAAGTTCCCGTCGACTACGAAGACGTCTGTGACTACCTTGTTGGTCATGTTGTAAGAATCAACCTCTTATCGGTAGGCCATGTGGGCTGCCTACCTCCAAGCATCTCCAACCTCCAATATATGTAGAACATCAACCTTAGGAACAACTCCGTCTCTACCCTACTCCCTTCGTTCCATGGCATGTCCAGCCTCCTCAACGAAACCTTCTTAAACTCAATTATCCAGGACTTCTTCACAGGCCTGAAAAATGTTGTCCACATCTCCCTGCAGAACAATATAATGAACGCATCATCAGGAGGCTGACCGCTGACTTCGCTTCCTCGGTGTAAAAGCTGCATTGGTGCATGATTCTAGATGGCATTGGCGCTTGCAAGCCCTTGTGTATCCTATTTATCCAATACTTGACATTACTGGAGGAGGGCACTTGCCCCCCCCCCCCCTCTACACTATTTGTATTTAATACTCATACATTAAAGTATATATATCACCGCCACATCCACGAGTACGGCACCCTAGGCGGCACACCTAGCAGCCCAAGTAAAGATCTTGTCTCTTTTCGTTCCAAAATCCTTTTCTTTTTATTGTTTAATTGATTACAAATCGCTTGCTCGTTTGGTTAAGGAAACTTAAATCATTGCATTAGATCGCAACGCGCAACTCTTACGTTCTTAGATCTGCTAATTAAATTCTAGCTAACTAATTGGGGTTTTCTTCTCGGAGATGATCTTACAGTTGGGGTTTCCTTCTCCTTTTGGGTTAAGTTCTTCCTATTCCTGGCAGTTTGGGTTTTTCATTTTCCTTTCGGGGATGATCTTATGGTGCAAATTAATCTATACTAGATCTAAAGTCTAGTGTAATGTAATTAGATCTGCAAGTCTTGTTTTGCAGTCACTATGGAGGATCTAACAACCCACTTATGTGTTTCCATGTTCTTGCTTACAATGCTTACTAGTACTAGAATTCAGATACAGTGAATTTTCCGTGTGTTGCATATTACTTAAAACTTAGGTGAAACAGATATAACATTTTGTGGAAGATGTTAATATTTTCATAAAATAGACATGTGTATTAAGGAATGTAACAATTCATCACTATGATTTAAACTACTATAATTAAACTACTTAGTTTTCAGGGATATTTTCACTGTTTTAGATTTAACATTTCACTCATTTTTATTCTAATTTTGTGAATCATATTATCAGCATATGTCAATCCTAAATTTTTTGTGCCTCCTTTAAATGTCTAAGTGAAATGATAACATTTTGCACCTGAATTTAATGGTAAAAAACTTAGTTTGACGGTAGATTTAATCATAAACTATTCCTGGGACCGGTTCAATAAATTATTGGGCCCATGATGATTTAGTAGAAAATTTAGAAGTTATTTATACTAAACTTTTTGACTTTACCACTCAATATTCTTACTTTATTAACTATCACAGTATCTACTATAGTACCAAGATTAAGCACATAACAATATAACTAAATATTAATATATAATGATTTTATTATTAAATTTGAACATCAATATTGAAAGATACACTTGCACTAAAAACACGCATTGCAAAGAAAGTGATGTTATTGTTTCATTTCAAGACATTGCCTCTAATTTTTGTTGGTTAAATCAATTTTTCTAGATTACAGAAAATAGAGAACACAAATAACATGTCTTTACAAATTCATTTTCGCAACTTAGATGGCTTGTATTTATATGTATATATATTTGTGTATATTTTAGTATCCTTAAACGTCATGACAGAAAGCGCTAGAGTTGATATGTATTTCTAGATTGCTTGATTTTAGGTGTAAGTAAGCATAAGGGATGACGTTAACACAAACAAAATATCTTTGAGTGATTTATTCTTTAATTGTTTGGATTACTTATTTACTAGTTTTTCCTTGCTGGATATGTCTTGAGTGTTTCCGGGTTCAACAATAAGTATGCATCGTGTGGTTTGTACATGAAATAGCATCATTCAACTTGCATCAAATGCATCTAGTATTTTTTTCTCTAGCAATAGAATAGTACCATTTGGAAATTTGTGCATCATAGTTTTTCTTCTTTGAATGATATGCATGGTGCATATAGAATGTCCACGTCAACCCCAAAAGTGACAATACATTACATTTACATTAGCTCGCACAAAATCAAGCCAACTCATCATGATTTATGCATTAACCAATTGATTTGCAAAATCATATATAGATATATAACTCTTCTATATTTATTGGAATAAAGATTTGTGCGAATAGTTGCCCATGCACACGTCTTATTCCATTTCTGGTCTCAAGAAGTGTGGAATAATATTAATGGATGTATGTCATGCTACGTCACGTGAACTTACTAAATTTTAACAAAATAAATATGACTGTTTGATCAACTCACAATCCCACATGGGTTTTAGATTGACTGGAGAATGCTACATGGGCTGGGCCGCTGCTCTCATAACGACATCGATGCTGTTAAGTTATCTGGACTCTATGGGCCTTAGGCGTGTGAGCGGCAGCCGAAGAAAACAGCGTACATAGCCGACGGTCTCACTTTTCTCAAAAAAAAAAAAAAGCCGACGGTCTCACAGTTGGACCAATTGTTTCAGGCGAGGCGAGCGACGAAGAGAAAAACCGCAGCCGTAATACTCATGGGTGGGTCCGTAGGTGTCATCTGCTGCTCTTCAGAAGACAGAACCAATTCTTGTCAGTCGGACTCGCAAGTGGACGAACCATCTACTCCCTCCGCTCCAAAATAGATGACTCAACTTTGTACTAATATGATTACGAGGTGAGTAACCCTCGCCACTGTACGCCACGGAAACGTCCGTACGAGGTGAGTGACAAAATGAAAGTTCAGGCATCTCACGGAAACATACTTGCCCCATTTTGTTTTGGCAAACGTCCTAAATTTCTTACAATCTGACATTTTCCTCATACAACAACACATACCCAAAAAAATTCCCAAGTATCTTTTTTCCCAATAGCTAACATTAAAAAATAAAAATACCACCGCTCTAAATAGTGTTATCAAATACCAACATTAAAGTGCCAAAATTGACTGGCGCGGCAACGCACATCTTCAAATATTTTTTAGAACTAGAGAAAGTTTTGTGAAGCTCCTATTGGACGATCCATGCGTGATGCCTCCAATAGAGGGGTGACGCAGTGGGAATCCGAATGGGCCAGCCCGTTGGCAAAACAAGGTAGCAAACAGTATGCTAGCGACGTGATACTGTATCACCCGGTTCACCATAGTACTTCCATAACCTGGTTCACTTTAGCGGCTCCCTGTAACACAGTTTAAAAAATGTGAACAGTTTCTGAAAGCACAAACATTTTACAACTTTTAAATTTTTTTCAAATATGAATACTTTTAAAAATTTCAAACATATTCAATAAAGGCGAGCATTTAATTTGGAAAAAACATTTTAATTTTTATTGAAACTACAATTTTTTTTAGTTACAAAATTTTTACGGAAAATGCAAATTTATATAACGTTTTTTAGTAAATTTGGAACTTTTATGAAGTTTCTGACTTAAAAACACAAAAGGAGAAGAAAATAATAAAATAAAATAAAAAGTAGATGGTCATTTTGGCTCTCGGGTGCATATTCTCTTGGATGATCATTCAATTAAATAAATAGTAAATAAAATGTTTTAATACTATTTTTTGCGTAGATGTTCTTTTTAGAATAACAAGCGTGCTTGACAATTTACATATGAAACGAGATAGTATTGTTCCATTGGTGGAAAGAAACAAACTAAATGTAACATTTTTTGAAGGTAACATTTGCCCCCCCCCCCCCCCCCCCCGCCCCCTGTTTATTTTGCACAAATTAAAATTCTTAAGGTTTCCCTTTAAAAATTTGAGGTAGCATATGAGTGTGACTATGAACTCTTATTTTTTTCAAACTTTTTTTGACATTAGCAAAAAAAAACATTTTTAGTGTGCAAGAGAAAGTGCTCCCAAGAACCGATTTGGATTTCCGAAAAGAAAGAGAAAAAGGGAAAAAAGAAGAAGAAAAGAACACAAAACACAAAACCAATAAAAACAAGGTCCAGGGACCTTCTAGAAGGTCCCGAAACCGGTTGGCTTGCAGTATGAAGAGTGGGCCCATTGCCACAAAAACATTCAGTATCTTTTACATTTTTTTCTTATTTTACTGTTTATGAGAGCATTTGAGTCGCTCGGCAGATAGCTCGCGTCAAAAAAAAAAAAAACAAGACACTGCACGAGAGAAAAATCCAGCTGATTATGAACTCGACTAGCTGGATAGGCCCATCTAGGTGGCGCTGCGACTGTCACGGCCCAGTAGCCCATCGCCATCACTCTTCTGCCCCAGACCCCTGCGCTGGCAAGCAGGCGCCGGGCGTTCGTCGGACGTCCGGCGGAGGTGCGGCGGCCGATGGCGAGAAAACTTAAAACGCAGGGGCTTGGTTCGCCGCCGCGCCGTCCGGAGGACGAGGAACTCCAGGAACCGACGAGGAGGAGATGATGTCCTTCGATCGTCAACGTCCGGTCGCATGCGGTGGCGACGCGCCGGACCACCTCATCCGCCAGCCAAACCGCGTCCCGGCCTCCTGGGCGTGGTCGACGTTTGAATCCATCTTCCCATCGTCAACACCAACCATGGGAAGTCGTCAGCAGGTCAGCTTTTGCATGCCCACCCCTAGTGCCCAACACGTGCTTGCGTTTATTCTCCATCCAAAACACCAAGCGATGGCGATAGTTGCTCCCTCCGTCTTTGTTTTTCTTAACCTAAGATGCTTTGTGTCCTTAAGGCTGCCTGCCCACGCACGCCCCGTTCCGCCCAAGAAAAATTGGCGTGCCCGCCTTAACTTTTTTGGCCTTGGGAGATACAAATCTGGTAAAATATGATCATGTCCAGCCAGACGCACCTAGGATTCAAGTGCACAGAAAAAGTTCAGTTGAACAGAGAGAGAAAAAATGATTAATGTTCCAAAATGCTCCAAAGTGGCATTGTTTCTTAGCCCTCCATGTCATATTTGCATATAGCACTGTGAATGTGAACTACAAATGCCTTCATATGTGATACACAAACCTGGGTGTATTCTGGGTGTATTCTAAAAATAATTGTGAATGCCTTCAGTTCAGGAGCATTTGGTGAAGTCAAACAAAATAAGGTCAGGTCCACCGAGCATAAGCTAAGACACACCTAGCCGTTATGCAAAACTTGTTAAGCCAGCCCATGCCTGTCGATCTAAGCAATTACCTGACAAAAGCGGGCAACTGACGATGCTGTAGCAGTAAGCATGTGCACACATATACACTGGATTAACGTGCAAAATGAAGCGGCTCCTCATTTTGTCCTTGTGAGCGAGTGAGGGAGACTGGGAGAGCCAGACGCAGAGATGGGCATCTCAGCTGCTGTGCTATGGTGGGAGGAGTGGCAGCTGCGGATCCTCGTCCTGGCTAGCCTCTTCGTTCAGTGGCTCCTCTTCTTCTCTGCCAACCTCCGTAAGCTCCCTATTCCTTCCTGGTTCAGATCCATAATATGGCTCGCGTACTTAGGCAGCGACGCTCTCGCCATATACGCCCTTGCCACCCTCTTCGGCCGCCAGAGGAGGCAAGATTGTAGCTCTGGGAAAGGCAATAGCATCCTGGAGGTGGTGTGTGCACCGGTTCTCCTGTTCCACCTTGGCGGGCAGGATCTTATAACAGCCTACAACATTGAAGACAACGAGCTATGGACACGTCACGTCCTCACTGCCATGTCCCAGGTCACCGTAGCCATCTACGTGTTCTGCAAATCATGGCCAGGTGGTGACTCGAAATTGTTGCTGGCATCAATCTTGTTCTTCATCCCCGGGATCCTCAAGTGCATAGAGAAGCCCTGGGCTCTCAAGAATGCTAGCATTAACAGCTTAGTCAGCTCTTCTGGCCCTGCTCCAAGGACAAACTCAGACAGAGAAAGCGGGATCAATTCACTTGAAGATTACGTGCAAAACATAAGGGCTTTTGTCCAGACCAACCCTCTGCGTCAAGCACGTGGTGACGCAATGGATCTTGAGCTGGACAACCATCTTCCTCAAGCACAAGGAGAAGACGATGCGGTGGACCTTGAGGCCAAGCATCAACCTCAAGTACAAGGAGAAATTGGCATGGTGGATCTTCAGCCTGGCCATCATCCTAACACCTCAAGCACATGGAGAAACAGCCTAAAGAAGATAAAGGAAAAGCTGAGTATCAAAGCAGGGGAAAAAGGAATAAGGCAAGGTAAGGAATATATTGTGGCCCTTGAGACCCACAAGCTATTTCTGGATCTTGCATCAACGTATCCTGATCGACTTGGCATCCTGAAATCCATCTGGGTGCTTGATGCAAAACAAGCATCTGTTTTGTTGCGAATGAGGCTATCCAACACGTTCAATCTTATCTACACCAAAAATAAGATGCGCAGCTTCAGAGGTCTGGAGGCAAACCCAAGGATCGTGAGATGGCTTTCTCCCTGCGCACTGGTATCAACTTCTTATCTTCCGTGGGCAGCCATCACCTTCTTCCACCTGAGTCACAGACAAGCTTATAATGTTGACGATGTCAAGGTTACATATGCCTTGTTCTGTTGTACAGCAGTGCTGGATTGTTTTAATACTTTCACCACCATGCATAGAATTGAAGCTTTACGTCCAGGGAAAGCTTTACATCCAGGGAAAGTCAGTCCAGGTCCTCTGGTAGGTCCACATGAACAGGCAAATAGAAAGGCTATGCAGTGGCTGTGGGTAAAAAAAGTGGGTGCCCTGTATGAACGGGCAATGGCTGCCAGGTTACGGCGGCGAAGGAGGCACGAGAGCAGGTTGGCAAAACAAATGGACGCCATGAATAATGGACTAAAGCATGAACTTCCTAGCCTCCTTCTATGTGCCATGAGTAAAGAGGTACCCATAAATAGCTTTGTAGGCCAATATAATCTGATAGGGTTCTTTGCTCGTAACAAAAGGCACTCCAGGAAGATGTGCATTGTGGATTTCTTTAACTGCAAGGACTTTCTTGACCAACATTGGTCCATGAAGCCCTGCAACTCATCCTTTTCCATTGCAGAGTTGGTTCGTAAGTATATACAGAAAGGGTGGGAAGATCAAATAATAGATGCTCACAGTTACTGGAAGTTCAGTGACCGCAGGGGGCAATGGACTCTTCAGGCTCAGGCTAACAGGTGTGACCAAGACCTGGGCTGGAGCATAAGGAGTCCATTTGACGAGAGCGTCCTTCTCTGGCACATCTCCACGGATTTCTGCTTCTACTACATGGGTGCATTGACAGAGCATCAATGTGCCGCTGCTCTATGTACTCAAGATACCTCTAATGAAGGCCATGGCTGTGCTGTTTGGTGTAAAAGATCTCCTCATCACAGAAGAGCTGTCCGGTGCAGAGAAATGTCCAACTACATGATATACCTACTGTTTGTCAATCCTGAGATGCTATTGTCAGGCACCAGGCGGAATTTGCTCATGACTGCTAATGCCGAACTGGAGGAAATCCTCAAGGATGAGAATCAATCGCTCAAGAAGCTCCTCAATGCTGACAAGCCTTTGCTCATGGAGATCCTCAAGTGCAATAAGCCATTCCTCAAGTTCTTCACAGGCAAAAGGCCGTTGCTCAAGGACATCGAAAGAGGATTTACGCAGAAAATAATCACCAAGGTGCAGCCCACAGAAAACAGAGAACATGTTGTTGAACACATGGACTCGCCACCAGATGCAGAGACAGATGTGATTACACAAGCAGGTTTTATCTGTGATGCCTGGAAGATCTCTAAAGTGTTGTTAGCTTTAGGTGAAGAGAAGATGTGGGAGGTGATTGAAGGTGTGTGGGTAGAGATGCTCTGTTTCTCTGCCAGTAGGTGCCGAGGATACCTACATGCCAAGAGTCTGGGAACTGGCCCAGAGCTTCTCACATATATATGGCTCCTGCTGTCGCACATGGGGATAGAGACCTTGCCGGAGCGGCTGCAGAGGATGGAGCTTTCAAGTGGAGGAGGAAACACCGGTGCCACTCCATCGACTTCCCAGGTCAGCACCCCCTCTGGGGAAGCCATTGTTTGAAAACCATTTCTACTCTGCATTTCAATCTTAATTGCTTATTTGCTTATTCGTGGAAATTCTATGTGTCATTCGTTCATTGTGATGTTCCATTTGTCGTTGGGCCATGTTAGAGATGTTATAACCATGTGACTATTTGATCTACCAGACATCTGGGAGCGAGGATCCACCACCCTTCGGACGGTCAATGCCTCGTGAAGCTGCTTCTGCTGGCGCATCTACGTCTCGACCTCAAGAAATACAACCAGCTGAATAATCTGAGAGAAGCGCTAGTCCAATTTGATGCCTGGCAATCAGTCTGTTCGTGTGTTGTTTGAACTGACAGATTAATTACCTCTTATCCATACAATGATGATGTCTGTAGTTCGGATGCCAGATTACTCCACGGATGCATGTCCCGTGTTGAATTCTGTAGCATGTTTGTTTGTAAGAGTGGATTTTGGTGTCATTAGTGCCATTTGAACCGATGGTTTACCCGGTTGTTGTAATAAATGTATTTCTACCATAACTTCAGGAATTGCTGTGGTGTTTATTTTCCTCAATCTCCATGATTTATAACTATGTGAGCATGTGAACTACCAGATAGAGCAGCTGAATAACCTGTGAAACTGTTGCTCTTTATTTACATGTGGAAGCAATCCTGCGTGTATGCCAGTCTGCTGCTCGACTCTGATTTGCAGCTGCGCTACTATGCAGAGGTTAATACGCTAGAGCTCTTGGTTACTCCCAGTTCATTTCTACAATGGGCATGTCTGTACAACGGTCGCCCCATGCCGTAATCTAGTTGCTTGTTTGCTTATCAGTGGAAGCTCTGTCTTTGTTCATTGTGATATGCTGTTCATTGGAGCGGTGCTCTAGTTTCCCTTGTTAGATGCTCTTTCCTTCCTTGATCTCCATGATTGTTTTGACGTGTTATTACTGCCCAAAGGCACTGCTCTTTTTTCCTTTGTATAGGAGCCTCCGGCGGGTCGTGAGTTTAGGAGACGGGTAGGTCTATGCTGATGCGCGTGGGCTAGATGGACTGGGCGAGTTGCTTGCGACATGGTATCCCTTAATGGAGCCCCTCTGCCGTCGTGACATGTCGCGTGCTGGCCGGTTACTCAGAATTTTTGTTTTATTTTCTGTATGAATTTTTGGGTTTTAGATGACTTTTTTGGTTTTTTCAGCTTTTCGGTTTTCAACCAGTTTTTCCTAGGTTTTAGACACAAAAAATTACGCTAAAAAATGTGTTCAAACGGGAGAAACGTTAGTTAGACAGTAAGTTCAAAGTGGAGGCGAGATGAGGAAATAATGGTGTACAAGCACAAGTACTAAATGAAATCTGCAACTATAACAGAAGAAAGTTGAAGTGTGGTAGATACATACATGGATGAAAACAAGGACGACTCAGCAGCTAGACATCTTACAGCATCTTCAGCCGTTGGCCCCCCAGGGGGCGCCTAAAATCGCCGCCTGGGGGCGAGCCGGCGCAAAAAACCGGCCTGGGGGCGAGTTGCACCAGTCGCCGGCCCCAGGGCCGCCCCCAGGCGCGTCAAATTGTTTTAAAAAAATGTTCGACGAGTTTGTTTAAAACACGACCAAAATTCATCCAAACTTCGGCGAGTTCATGCATATTTAAAATATTTTACACAAAAGAAAAAAACGCTACTAGGCCTGCCGTCGCCTCGCCGCTCCTCGCCGCCCGCCGCCCTTGAAGCTCTACATGCCGAGGCGGCTGTAGAACTGCGTGTAGTCGCCGCCGCCGCCGCCGTCGTCGTCGTTGCCTCCTCCGCGGCCGCCGTCCCTGCTGCACCCCTCCCCAGGTTGGCGCGGCGGGTTGGACGGTCCGGGGGCGTCCTTGTCCTCGTCCCCGTCGAGGATCACCACGCCGTGCTCGTCCTCGCGCCCACGCCTGTGGGCGGCTATTTCCTCCAGGGCTCGGCGCTGCCGGACCATGTCGTCGCGGAGGTAGTCGTCCCGTGCCCACTTCAGGGCCTCCTCGTCGAAGAAGCCGCGCTGGGCTATGGCCTCGTACTCCGCGGGGAGGCCGGGCTCCGGCTTCGTCCTGACGAGGACGAGGCGTCCAGAGGCGGGGGAGGGGGCGGCGATGCGGATGCCGGAGCTGCGGGTGCGCTGACTGACCGGCATGTCCCGGGGCTCCGGCTTGACGGGGGGGGGGGGGGGGGGGGAGGCAGGGGTAGCCGGTCGAGCGGCCGGGCGAGGAGGAGGAGGCCCCTTGCCTCGGCGTCCAGGAGCTTCCACGCCGGCGAGAGAAGAACGGTGGAGCGGGGTACTCCAGCCTGGGCGTGTTGCCGCCCTTGATGTACTCGAGGACGGCCTCCAGCGTGCGGCCGGGCACGCCCCACCATCGGCGGCGGCCTTCGGAGTTGAGCCTCCCGGAGGGCACGACGCCGTTGGTGGCCTCGAGCTGCTCGGCGTGCCGGCGACGGAAGTACGGCTCCCACAGCGGGTTGTCGGGGACGTACCGTGGCCCCTCCCTCGCCACCTGCGGCAGAGAGGAGCGGATGCGCGCGATCTCCGTGCGCCGCGCTGCCCCGGTGGGCGGTGGTGGCACCGGGACCCCGCCGGCGCTGATCCTCCACGCCCCGGGCACCCTGTAAGGGCATATTTATCCCCAAGTGGTTTTGGTGATTGATGACAATGCTTTTGCGGACTAATCGTGTGCGTTAAGTTCTTTCAGAGATTCATCCATTGGCACGAGACGATTTCCTTCCCTCGGTGTTTTATTCAAGACGGTGTAGCTCCTTCGTTTCGTTGTTGGTGGACTAGTTTCGTAGGAGTCACCGTACTATCAAGAGGGAATCCGCTTTGGTAAGACTAGGGTGGAATCAACACGTACACATCCCTATCACACCCGTCGTCTTCCTTTCGCATCTTTGAAGCTGCCCCTTCTCTTCCGTACCTGCTCCGTTCTGTGCCAGCGGTAGTACCGCGGTCTACAACGGTAGTACCGCCGAAGCTCTCCAGCGGTAGTACCGCTCCACGAAGCAGTAGTACCGCTCTCAGCGGTAGTACCGCTCCGCAGGGCGGTAGTACCGCTTGCGGGCTTCGGCCGTAGTACCGCAGCTGTTCCGTGCTACTACCGCCTCGATTCGAGACCGGTGTTTTCTCGTGTCGGGTTTTGCGGTACTAGAAGTGGTAGTAGAAGCGGTAGTACCGCTTCTAGCGGTAGTACCGCTCTTCTCCCGCGGTAGTACCGCTCTGGGGCCAGGGCCCTGTCTTCCTCGCCAGCGCGGTAGTACCGCTGGGTAGGGAGCGGTAGTACCGCTCTCAGCGGTAGTACCGCCCTGCCCTAGCGGTAGTACCGCTCTGTGCGGGGATGTACAGTGAGGTAACGGTTGGATTTGTTCCCCCACTATATAAAGGTGTCTTCTTCCTCTAAGTTGACTTACCTCTTTCCCCCAAAGCTCCATTGTTGCTCCAAGCTCCTTTTTCGCCCGATCTCTCTCCCTTGTCAATCAAACTTGTTGATTTGCTCGGGATTGGTTGAGAAGGCCCAGATCTACACTTCCACCAAGAGAAATTTGATTCCCCCCACTTATCCCTAGCGGATCTTGTTACTCTTGGGTGTTGAGCACCCTAGACGGTTGAGGTCACCTCGAAGCCATACTCCATTGTGGTGAAGCTTCGTGGTGTTGTTGGGAGCCTCCAATTGTTGTGGAGATTGCCCCAACCTAGTTTGTAAAGGTTCGGTCGCCGCCTTCAAGGGCACCAATAGTGGAATCACGGCATCTCGCATTGTGTGAGGGCGTGAGGAGAATACGGTGGCCCTAGTGGCTTCTTGGGGAGCATTGTGCCTCCACACCGCTCTAACGGAGACGTACTTCCCCTTAAAAGGAAAGAACTCCAGTAACACATCCTCGTCTCCACCGGCTCCACTCTTGGTTATTTCGTGCCTTTACTTTTGCAAGCCTACTTGCTTTACATCCTTTGCTTGCATGTGTGCTAGTTGTTCTTGCATCATATATGTTGCTCACTTAGTTGCTCATCTAGATAACCTATTTTGTTGCAAAGTTTAATTTGGTAAAGTAAAGCTTAAAAATTGTTAGTTGCCTATTCACCCCCCCCCCCTCTAGTCAACCATATCGATCCTTTCACACCCGCATGTCCGGCGGGACCAGGTACTCGGCCTCAAAGAGGAGCCGAGCTTCGTCCTCGTGAAGGTGGCAGCGACCGAAGCCGTTCGCGGCTGCGCTGTCGCCTGGGAAACGCTCGGCCATGGCTATGGAGACGGCGAGGGGGAGGAGCGGGGAGAGGGAGGAACGGAGGAGGAGCGGCGATGTTGTGTCTGTGCGTTCACCGGCGCGCTGGGACGTCTTATATAGGCGGAGGCGCCACGCGTACGCGTGGCCGCCGTGCCTACGCGTGGCGGCCAAGGGACGCGCGTCGTCCGGTCTTCACTGCGCCGCCCGTGAGGCATCAATGGAGGAGGCTGACCGGCGCGGCAGCGCGCGGTAGCTTTGGCATTGATTCGCCGCGGAACCGAGGCGATGAGGATGATGAAGCGGCGAGAAGAACCGATTCGCTGCCAAGGAGGGCCCGCCGGTTTTCGCGCCAAAAATGTTTCGACCGGTGCCCCCAAGCGTCCCCCAGCGCGCCGGGTTCGGCCTGGGTTCGCCGGCGCCAAATTCGTTCTGAGCCGGCGGAAATTGGGCCTTTGGGGGCGCGACTAGGCCGTTTTTTCGGCGCCGGCGCAAAAAAAATCGTCCGGGAAGGCCGTTCTGGGGGCGCGGCTGGAGATGCTCTTAAGGAGCCGACTTGGTTTGATGTGTATCTCCTCATTAAGTCCATGATGGAGGTAGTACACATATAAGAACCTTCTCCAGCTGTTGCCAGTCAAATAAGTTTCTTCTTTAGTATTGATGGCATTAACTAAAAAACCGAGTCCTTGTTTTGTCTCAATAGAAAATGAAATTTGAACTGAAGCAGCTCTTCTAATGCCAAAAAGTTCTAAAAAAAATCATTCCCTGCAAAGCAGGGGATGACCTGAGAAAAATGGAAGTAGAAATATAAGTATGTTAAAGACAGTTATAAAGTGAATGCTTCTACAAAAACAAGATTGTATGTTGGTGATATTATTGTTTAAATAATGTATTACGGAGAATGATATGTAGAGTGAATATTCAAATCTATGAAGTGTCATGTCACAGAACATGAAAAATTAAAGATACATTGTGGGCCAGCAGTAGGTTAAATGTGATAGTAGTGTCATGTGAAAGGATTTTGTGACAGAAATGTACTCCCTCCGTCCGGAAATACTTGTCATTAAAATGGATAAAAATGGATGTATCTAGAACTAAAATATATCTAGATGCATCCATTTCAATGACAAGTATTTCCGGACGAAGGGAGTATGTGATACAAACATAAGGAATCATTCCTTGAAAAGCAGGGGATTATACAGGAAGATACAAGTAAATAGAGAACCGTTGTTGAAAACAATTATGAAGTGAATATTCTTAAGAAAAGAATATTGTATGTTGTTGATATTATTTCCTTTAAAGACTAATTTCAGAGAACAATGGTTAGGCTTAAAATAAAAATGTAAGAAGTGTCAAAATTGGTACCCAAACAAAAGTTATGCATGCTTAGGTCGTGGCCCAGCTGTAGGTAAAAGATTGGTAGGAGTGTCTAGGTTTGAATTTGTATGAAATCTGGGTACATTTAAACAACATTTTAGGTAACTGAAATTTTGGAAAGATGATCAAATAAACGGAGGCGATTGAAAGATTGTTGGATCTACATTTTGCTCAGTCAATAAGAGAACCTACAATAAGCCGACAACTAACCAACTAAATCAGAAATCAAAACATTTTGTTGAGACTTGTCGTTCTTACTTTGCAGTCATGCTACAAAAAGAGGGAGAAGCATTTGTTCTTCAGAATCGTGTTGTCGTGGCACAAGCCTCTGCCGTTGTTGCAAACAGGGCACTGCAAAAATGGAATATGTAATTTAGAGAGAGAAAAGTAGTTAAAACTGCTTTGGAGGTGATCAAGAAGTATACATGGTGATTTACCTTCACATGAACTGCATCGGTATCGACTGCGGGTTCTTTCCGTGGCTCTTCTTGTCGCAGCAGCGTCGACCACAACCACGTCATGAAGGCGTAGTCCTCGTCCACCGGTTTCACTGTCGACATCCGGCAAGCCTTCGCAACAATGTCTAGTGAAACTATGAGCAGAGCAGATTTGGACGATTGGATTAGAAAGGAAGAAGACGATGGGGAAAGATGAGCGAGAAAGAAGATAAGGCGTTTGCGGTGTGTGCGGCAGAAATATTAATGATAGGTAAGTTGGTTTCCCGAGTTGTTGCCTGTGCGCAGCAATAAATTGGTAGAAAATGATCTACTCCCTCCATTCATATATATAGGGCCTAATACATTTTTCGAGGTAGCCTTTGACCAATGATAATATTATTAGTACATGAGATATATGATACAAAAATTATATCATTAGATACTCCTTTCACATACGAATTCGATGGTATGCTTTGTGTAACATGCATGCCATATATTATTGTGCTAACTCATGGTCAAAGGTTACCTCAAAAAACGTATTAGGCCCTATATATGTGGATGGAGGGAGTAGTAGAATAGGCACAAGTTCCAAGAGCAAAAATTGAATGTGCACATCAATTTTCGTGACAAAAGGTATCACTGTCGTACAAGAGAAAAAAATGTTAGCAATGAAAACAAAACCAAATAATACAAAATGAAGTGCACTTTGAAGAACATAATTGAAATAATATTTGCTAGGGAAAAAATCATTACTATCATATGGAAGTGTTTTCACAAATCAATATTTAACAATAGAAGAATGCAAGTATTGAAGAATAGAAGGATACGTATTTGAGGCAAGAGAATAGAAAATGTTAAGAAAAGAAAAATTGTGATTTTGCATGGAAAGAATGATGCATCAAACAAACAACACATGGGACAACACGAACGGCTGAACGGAGATAACGAAAACGAAACCGTAGGATAGAAAGGAAAAGAAGATAAAAGAACCAGAGAAAACAGAATGGAAATAACATAAGAACATGACAGGGGACGAAGAAAGAAGAAGATGAACAGTGGTCTTAAGTGGTGGAACAGGCTTCATAACAGAATGAGGGTGCAGGATACGGACAGCTAAACAACCTTGTATAGAATAAACATGTATATTGTTTAGTATTTAGAGAGTGAACAATTTTCATCCATTTCAACCATTGTATCCAAATATATGTACGGATACGGATCACGGCGCAGACGGACGACAACAAGCATTTTCACACTTGGGGCGTGTTTGGTTCAAGTTGTGAACAATAGTTGCATTGCATACACATCTCAATCCAGCCTGGTTGAGTAAAAACAACCAAAATGCATCATCTGCAAATTGTTTGGTTGCCTGCATGTAGGGTCCCTGCATTAGGTAATACGCAAGTGCATTTTGTTTGGTTGTCTGCATTGGCCCAAGCGGCACATGAACAGGGCGTTTGGTTGCATACGGCGTACATGGTGTGCTTACTTTGTACCCTGGTTGGTGAGCTTACCCACAATGATCACACCTAGCACACCAATGCCACAACACAACAATGGCGATGAACTGGGCGAAGATGATGAAGTTCTTCAGCTTCAACCCAAACTGACGATCCACCTTAGCACCTTCCACTTTGACACCTCCAACCTTGCCACTGTCAACACTGCTGCCTCCGTGCTTTCGCACCCGGTCGGAGTAAGCTTGTTCTGCTGCCTGCCTAGTCTTGAACCCTCTATGACTATTGTTGCTATACGATGCCACTTGTGCACTGGCTTCTTCCCATGAACTGTAAACCCCTGAAGCCTTACCGTTGAACACGGCATACCACTTGCCCTAATAATGCACAAGAGTAAGAGTTGAAGCAGCAAATCAATGAAGCACACAAAGTAGCAAGCAAAGTAGCACACAAACAACAATGGAGCAGAAGAGAAGAAGTAAAGCATGCATGATCATACGGCATAGCAAGTTCTACCTAGCACTACCATGGTGTTATCCTACCACCTCATCCAAAAGGGGTGTCGTCCTACCACCACATCCAAAAGAGGGTGTCGTCCTACCACCGCAAGTTCACCATCATCGTGAGGGGTTAGTATATACAACCTCACCAAAATATAGACCATCAAATAGTTTTCCATCCCCAGCTACACAAAATATACGTCGTCATCGTCATCGTCGTCGTCGTCGCCACTACCATCGCCATCGCCGTCGGGGATCATGCACGCTCACAGGCAACACTACTCTAGTAGTAGTGCTTGCCCAGCCAGCTCCTGAGCCACAACACCCTATGAGCGTCTGCCATGGCAACGAACCCAACCCCCTGGGCCTTGTTGTCAAGCAGGTGGCTGAGAGATGCCATGAGAGCCTCGTCGCTGAAGCCACCCTGGGTCATGACAGCGCCATGCAAGTCAGGGTGGAAGTCGAGGGGCTTGCACTCCCTGATGGTTGTTGCCACCTTCACCGCCTCAGTCATGTTGCAAAAGACATTGATCTCCTCCTCCATCAGGCCTCCTCTCTTCCTCTTCCTATCACGGACGGAGTCAAAGGGCTTGTTAGGGCCATCAACGACCTCGACATTCGGGGTCCCGGTGAAGTCTGGCATGGGAGAACCAAGAGGCTTACCCGGGCCCATGGCATGCTTCCCAGTTGCTAGCCGGAAGGAGAAGATGTGTTGCATCTGGCTGTAGTTCTGTATAGGTGTGTTGAGGAACTCAACGTTCCTTGGGTGGTCCTAAGAATGAAACACAAGTGTTGTTAGTTGCGATTAGGAGTAGGCAATGGTGGACAGTATGAAAAGGAAGAAGGCTGTGAGCTAACCGCGACATGGCTGGTGTAGTGCTCTGCCTCCAGAACCATGGAGCAAGTGTTCTCATCCCATGAGGCACCGCTAAGGTCTCTCAGCTTGGACACTTGGATCCATCGACCTCTCCACTTCCTCAGGTGGTTGTACACCTGGGTGGCGGACACCTCCTGCCCATAGAACAAAAACACCTGCTTCACAACGGTGTTCAAGTGCACCTCCTTGAAGCCCTTGTCAGTCGTAACTCCACTAGAGATGAGCTCACACATCTTGTTCAACATGAACGTGGACATGAACGACTGCCACTTCATGTTGTTTGACCTACCATCCTTCTTTGCCTTTGTTGTTGCTACCTTGAGTGCAGCGGCAGCAGCAGCAACAACAAAAGTTTGCTCAACGAGCACTACTGGCACATAGACAGAATCAGACGCGAACACCTCTGAATTAGGTGCCATCTCGGACATAGGCTGCGAGTCTTCAACAAACGAGGGAGAAAACTGGCTGTCGGACAGGACAAGGGCCTGACTAAGATCTTGCGTCTGCGTGGTCATGTCCTACAATCGTAGCACACATTGACAGTAAGCATAGCACACAACATACCGGACAATCCATGAAAGCAGGAGCATACATGTACATGGTTCATCACTATCATACCAAGCACATGCTTCATCACTATCATACTAAGCACATGGTTCATCGTTATCATACTAAGCATACCGGACACTCTATGAGCAGGAACATACATCTACAACAAACAACATGCTACAAATGGACCACCAATAGCTACAAATCACAGGTCTAAGCACGAATCAACACAAGCACAAGGTTCAACTTTTCAAACTCTACTACTAATCTAGCCTACCACATGTTTGAACATCTAACCCTACCACAAATTGCAACCGCAGCATAGCAATCAACCATATGAGCTCATAGATCAGAGCACTAATCAACCATGAATCTACATCAAACCCTAGATACAGCTCAGATCTAGCTAAAAGGAACAGAGAGAAAGGGGGATTGAACTCACAGAGGCCATGGCTGCAACTCGAGGACGAGGGGGAAACGGTCGTAGAAGATCACCGTCGGCCGGTGAAGGACCGCCGACACCGTGGACCGTCGGCCGATGAAGATGCGCCGCTTACCTGCTCGTCGGTGCCAATGCGCGTCGGTGGGAAAGCTCGAAAGGAGGGAGAATGATGGCGGGAGTTGTGGCAGTGAGGGAGGGGGCTAAATAGGGCGGACTCGATGGGAGGTGAGCCGAAATACTTCCGCCGATTTTTCGGCGACGCGGGCGAGCTCGCGCCATCTCCCTGGTCGCACGAGGAGAGAAGCGTGTCACCCTCCCCAGCGTCGCCCGAGCTAGTGGAAACATACTGATGAGAAATAATAAACTCTACTTTCACACATGAGGGCTCAAAAGTACCACTATAATTTTGGCCTGATACGTACGTAGCCAACGTAGGTACCAGTCGTAACACACGCATGCATGAAACTGGCCTTGGCATGGCACGCGTGAAGCGAGCCACGATTGAGCTGCAGTGCAGTACCACCCAGCTTATACTCCTCATCAGTATATAACCTTCCATCACTGGTAAGGCCAGAGCTCATCTAACTCGCCATTTTCCGGAGCTCCAGAGTCCAGACGTCAGCAGCTACGCCGGTCTTTCTTGGCACATACAACGATCAGATGGGCGGCGAGAACAGGGAGGCGGCTGCTCTGGTGAAGAAGATCGCCGGCCTCCACGCCGCCATCTCCAAGCTGCCGTCGCTGAGCCCGTCTCCCGAGGCGGACGCGCTCTTCACCGCCCTCGTGGCCCTGTGCGCCCCGCCGAGCGCCGCCGTCGACGTGGCCGCGCTGGGCCCGAGGGCCCGGAGGACGCGGCCGTCGACTGCTTCGACCGGTGCGCCGCCTCCAACGAGCGCGCGCGGAGGCTGCTGCTCCGCGGGAACGACGCCGGCGTGGCCGCGCGCATGTCGTTCCGCACGGCGGACGTCGAGGAGCTAACGCACGAGCTCGCCGCCTACGACGTGGTCTTCCTGGCGGCGCCCGTCGGCGTGGCGCCGGAGGAGAAAGCCCGCGTGATAGCGCACCTCGGCCGGCACATGGCGGCCGGCGCCGCCCTCGTCGTGCGGAGCGCGCACGGGGCCCGCGGCTTCCTGTGCCCCGTCGTGGAGCCCGCGGAGGTCAGGCGGGGCGGGTTCCAGGTGTTGGCCGTGCACCATCCGGATAACGCCGAGATGGTCTACTCCGTCATTGTCGCACGCAAGGGTTACCTCGAGCTCGTGCCACCGGTGGTGAGCCCGCCATGCCACTGCTGCGAGGTGGAGAAGGCGCGCAGCAGTGTGCCGTCAACGAGCTGTCATCTTGACGCCATGGACGAGATCCGGAGGCGCGCATGGTGACTGAATGTCAGCCTACGCCCTCTTTCTCACCACGGCGACGTTCTCCTTGGTTGAGTTGTTGAACGGATGGCCTTGTCTGCTTGTCGTTCATTCGGAGCGGTAGGCCTTACGTTTTCTCAGTCTGGCGGTTGTTGCCTTTCTTGACGGCGCCGGCAAATGGTCAGATTGGTGCTAGTACAAGGTTGGTGGCCAATGGCGCGTATTTGGCGTTCTTCCCCGGCAATAGCGGTGGGATGCGTTAGTCTGCATCCAGGTTGGCATGGGGAAAGGGAATGCCTTCAACCGACACGCCACATCATCAAGCACCTATGCAGGTCTGGTCTTCGGCTCACAACGTCTACCAGGCTATAAATGTTGATGAGCATTTTTCAAACATATTGGTCTCACGGCATGGACACTACATGCATGGAGTGCCATGGCATTTTAATTCCAAAAAACTAAAAAATGATCAGAAAAACATGTTTTATTTTCTTTGATTTTTTTAATTTTGATGAATAATTTTTAATATTGATGATTTTTTTCTATTTTATGAACAAATTTCGAAATATGTGAATTGTTTTTTAATTTCATGAACAAAATTTAATTCATCAACATTTTTTTTGAATGGATGAAGATTTGACTAAAGTTTGAATTCGATGATTTTTCCGAAAAATATGAACATTTTCTAAAATTAATTATCATTTCAAAAAACTTTATAAATGTAAATTTTAGTCTTGGTTTATAAAAATATGAATTTTCAAAAAAGTTTATGAATTTGAAAAAAAGAGAGAAATGAATAACAAAAAAAAACAGAAGGGAAAACGAAAAAATATATTGCTAAGCTTATATATTTTGATGTTGCCACGTCATTTTATAGCTAAACTTATAGCCAGCAAGTACAATAGTTGTATATAAATATGTACTACTATGTTGATACATGACCCATCTCACTCTCTCACAACATATCTAGAAGCACGTGTTGTAGCAGACTGTTAATTAGTAGTCTGCTTCTCTTCTATCTAATCTTCTCTTTCTTTCAACTCAATAAAAATATATTATTCAAAGTCTTACAGCCCGCCTGAATCACCTTATTGTATTTGCACTAACTACTTCCCTGATTTTAGCTAACTGTCTCCAGAGTGAGCTACTCTCTCCGTTCCCAAATATTTGTCCTTCTAGACATTTCAAATGGACTACAACATATGGATCTATGTTGACACATTTTAGAGTGTAGATTCACTCATTTTGCTGCGTATGTGTAGTCACTTGTAAAATCTCTAGAAACACAAATATTTGGGAACGGGGGGAGTAGTAGATAAAACATTTTTTAGAACCCATATATAGGAATAGCATAGCTCCTCATACTTTGCTCTCAACACTTCGAAATATGAAAAGCTTGAGTAAATCAAATATGCAGGATTATTTAATCAATGCGGGCTTTACATTTATGTGTATATTTTATTCTATATTTTTATGTTCATAATTTTACATCACGTAAATATCTTTTTCGACCGACATATATTTTCTTACCTTCTCTTTCATTTCGGAAGTAGGGAAAATTTATGAGACGTAAATGTGGTGTTGTGATATAATAAGAGAGGGGTGAAGAATAACTATTCCTTACCAAGGTGTCAAATAGTGCAGAAGTTCATGAATATATATGTTATATAGGAATAGCATAGCTCCCCATACTTTGCTCTCAACACTTCAAAATATGAAAAGCTTGAGTAAATCAAATATGCATGACTATTTAATCAATGCGGGCTTTACATTTATGTGTATATTTTATTATATATTTTTATGTTCGTAATTTTACATCACGTAAATATCTTTTTCGACCGACATATATTTTCTTACCTTCTCTTTCACTTCGGACGTAGGGAAAATTTATGAGACGTAAATGTGGTATTGTGATATAATAAAAGAGGGGTTAAGAATAACTATTCCTTACCAAGGTGACGAATAGTGCAGAATTTCATGAATATATATGTTCATATGTGATGTGCACAAAAAAAATGCATAGATAAAAAGATCGTTTGTTGTATTTGGGCCAGATATTTCATCTTTTTTTATGTAGCCTGCAAGTAAATGCACCATTGAAGATACTTTGTAGATACTTAGAGAACATGTATATTTGCACTTGCAAAGTTTTTGACAATTTTGAAACTTTTAATTGTATTCGGATATTTTTCAAAATAAAACGATGCACTCAATACTTCTCCTCCTTCATGTGCAATGCTAGTTGACTGAAGTACATAATATTGGTATTGTACACATTTATTAAACAATGTAAAAGAATACTTCCACTCTTCATATATGATGTGAGTAACATATTCTTGCTATGGTACGCAGTTGAAAGCAACATAGAAGAATATTTCCACTCCTTAATGTGTAATGTCAGTTAACCGACCTACGTATTCTTGGTATACTGTGCACACAATTGTAAGCAACGTAGAAGAATATTTCAGCTCTTCATATGTAATCAGTTGACCGGACATAATGGAACGCGAGAGAGCAATATACGTTCTCTTCTCGACTTTTTGAAAAGAGGTCTGGAATTGAATTTTTAATATTCTAACAAACACAGTTTTAGGAATGCCACAATACACAATACTAAGGTATTCTTTGTACAAAAAACAGTCGGGTGTGCGGTATTTTAAAAATTGCAGTATTACAACATGTAGGCATAAAATAACATGGTATATGAAAATATAGTATTTTGCAGCATTGACAAAACCGAGGGGTGGTTGTCACTTTTCATATTTACTACAGTATATATTTTTTATCATTTTGTGTACGTTTTCAACTATGTTAGGCAATTAGCCTTTAAAATCGTTGTTTTAAAAAAACTTCGTAAGGATGTGCACAATTTGGAGCTTACATGTTAAGTCATGTATGACAAATTTATAGCATATACGTCACGACTCCTTGCTAGGTCACTGTCACACGGTGTATGAGTGTATCCGTTGCTCGCGCGCCGGTGTACGTGGTGCAAAGAAAGTTAATCAAGCCCTGCAGTTTATAAATGAAACAATGAAACAGAACTGATTAGGTCGTCCATGCCTCGGCTAGGCGTGATGCACTCTCTTTAAATGAATCAATTACTCCCTCCGTCTCATAATATAAGAGTATTTTTGACACTACACTAGTGTGAAAAAACGTTCTTATATTATGAGACAGAGGAAGTAGGTCACTTGGGGTCGGGTCGTCTCACAACAAGGGAAATGATCAGGAGCTGATGCGCTGTTGTTGTACGAGTTGTCAGTCGCTGTGGGGAAAAGAAGATAGCTTATCTAATGAAGGTATTGCCTTATTTTGCTCAGACGAATCAATATCGTCCAGCCTTAGCTAAATTTGTTCATCCTTGCTGTGCAACTGATCTGTTCCTTGCACGATCAGAGAAATAACCTACCCTCCACGCACTTCCAATTAATATGACTAGCACCGAATTTGAATGGGCGACTCAGTGAACCATCACCACCAAAAGGAACGAGTTGTCGAACACCACTGAACATCATCGAACCCTACATGCTCCCAGGGTGGTAGAGGGTCATTTGCAACCCTGTTGGGATATTGTAAGCATCAACCCCAATATGCAGACCCTTATGTCTTGCCTGCCTCCAATCATCTACAGCCTCCAATATATGTAGAATATATCAACATTGGGAACAACCCCCTCTCTAATCCACTCATTTCCCTCCATGACATGTCCAGCCGCCAGCATGTCAACCTCAACAAAACTTTCTTCAATCAGTTGATCAGGATAAATGTTGTCCGCATCTCCCACCGGAACAACGTAATGAACGTGTCATCTGGAGGCTGGACGTCGTTGACTTCACTTCCTCGGTGTAGAAGCTGCAAAACCTTGACCTCACCAATTGCAACCTTCTCGGTAGCATACACAAGCCCCTGATTTTTTCTTAAAAACCTGCATATGTTAAGTTAGTCCTATCTATGGTCCGGTCCGGTGACATTCAACGGCTCTGGCATAAGTATGCTCTAGATCAACGGTAACCAAAAGCTCTCGGGCACGATCAATGTGATCACCATGATGACAGACCTTGAGATGGTCTCGCTAGTTGTCAACAAGTTCTCCGACATGATCCTAACCACATTGGTGCATGCAAACCCCTGTGTAGAGGGGAACTCCGTGTAGAGAAGGGCATTTGCGCCCCCCCCCCCCCCCCCCCCCCCAGCCCAATCCACAACATAAAATATTAGTACATTAGGGTACACTAGTACGCAGCCACGTGCCAAGCACGGCCCCTGCTACCAACAGTTTGAATATATGCATCTTCGCATGGGGCACCACCTAGAGGAAAAGCTTTGTCCAAAAAAATTCTGCAACACATATTTTGTTCGTGTCATTGTAATCTTTTTGTGTTGCAGCAGGAGTTAAACAGAGTCGGTGTGTGTGTGTGTGTGTGTGTGTGTGTGTTATATTGGTAATTTTGAGGTGTAAAGCGTAATTGTTGATGTTTACAAAATTGACCTTACAACCCAGTGTGCACATAAGATCTTCGGTGGGACTATGTTGTGTAGGTCCCGCATGTGCATGCGCACACCACCTTTGCAGACCTTGGAATCTCATCCCGTAGTGTCTAGTCGCTTCTACCGCTACCCAGTCCATGAGTGGAATGGTAGGTGACGAATCCAAGTGTTTTCAGCCGTTTGATCTAGTTGATCTTGGGAATATGAACGGCTGATAGCGGTCCCAGCTTCCAAATCAATGGCGTGGGTCACTTTCAAGGGGCTTTGGCGGGAAAAAGGGGTAGAGCCAAGTGGCAAATCTAAGTTCAAAATTTTGTGTACTATATAGTGGTATAGATATATAACATATGAGCGTGGCTACATGTCAGGGTGTGCAAAACCGAACCAAAAACCAAATATTGAACCAAAAAAAAATGAACCAAAAAATCAATTTTTTTTAGGTTTCACGCTCAGTTTCCAAATCTTGAACCCATTTAACAATCTGTTTTTTGGTTACACTACAAGAAATATGCTCAATCGTGACTTTCTGGCAATGACCATGAAAGAAATGGTCATAAATCTATGACCATTTCGATATAATTGGTCGTAGCCTTTTTAGGAGGGTCCAAACCCTAATCCATAATGACAATTTTTGTCAAAAAGGTCATAATTGCCGTACACAAAATGATCATAAAGCATACAACAATGATCGACAACCTTATTTTTAGCTGATTACGAGCAATCTAGATGGTCATGATGTTGTAACATGAATGCAATTATATGACTGGACGTCCACATCATCAATTTTGCCTACGTGTCGTGTCATTTTGGCTTATGTGTCTACTGGTTGGTTTGACCGTCCACGCATTGACTTGTTGACTAAACTAGGTCTACATTTACAGGTGGGACCAACTAATACAATACGAATGACATGTGGGACCCGTCTCACAAAGGTGAATAAAGCAGAAAAAAGGGCACCGCGAGATTCAAACTCGCGACCCGCCAAGTTCACCTACGGAGACAAACCACGGGAAAACCTATTCGACGCAGTCTGCGTCAAATTGCCGGCGCGTCACACAGAGGGATCGCGATCGACTCGACACGGGCTGGCCCATTTAGTAGCGAGACGGGCATCTCCCATACCTTGGTTTTGGGAACGTTCTCGAAGGTTCCCCAGCCGTTTTTTTCTGTTTCTTTTTTCCTTTTCCGTTTTATTTTTTATTTTTCTTTCTTTTTTATTTTTTCTGTTTCTCTTCTTCTATTCTTTGAATTCTTTTCTTTTCTTTTTCTCTCTTTCATCAACTGTTCAGGAATTTAAAAAACGTCCATTCTTAATTTCTTTTTCATTTTTCCAGAAACGTTCCTGATTTTAAATTTAGTTCAGAAATTACAAAAAAATTAAGAATTTCAAATATTGTTAGATTCTTTTACAAAAAAGATCAAAATTCATTTTTTTCAAATTTAATAAATATTTTGCATTTTTTGTTCGAAAGTTCATAAAATGTTCGAAATTTCAAAAAATGTTCCTACTTTGAAATTTTGTTCACAAATTTCATTAATTGTTCATGTTTTATTAATTTGTTCACAAATTTAAAAGATGTTCGGAGAATTTGAAAAAAAAAGTTCATACGTTTAGTTGTAATCATAAATTCAAAAACTTTTCTGGAATTTTTAAAAATGTTCCAGCATTTCCAAATTTGTTCACATGCTATGAAAATGTTCGTGTTGATTTTTGTTCGCAGATTGAACGAATTTGTTCATTTTGTTCTTTGTAATTTTAAAAATTGTTTGCATTTTTAATCAATTGTATATAATTCCAAAAAATGTTCATGTTTTGAAAAAATCTCAATTTTTAAAATGTTTGAGAGTTTCGAATAATGTTTCAACTTTTCCAAGTTTGTTCACATATTTGAAAAATGTTCATGTTTTTAAAGTTTGATCCTAAATCCCAAATGTACAGGGGATCTTCGTAAAATGTTTCCATTTTTAAAAGTTATCCATAATTTTGAAAAACATTCGCATTTTCGAATGATGTTCCTATTTTAAGAAATTTTTTCTGTTTTTTAAATATTGTTCGTAATGTCAAAAATTGTTCTCGTTTTCAATTTTGTTCCATTTTTCAAGAAATGGTTGAGAAATTCAAAAAATGTTCACGTTTTTTCATGAAATGTTTGTGTTTTGAAAATTTTGTTCATAAATTTGAAAAGGTTCACTTTTTTAAAATATTTACATATTTCAAAAAATAACTTTTGAAATTTTGAAAAAGATTTAAGTCTGGTGCGACTTATAGTTCATAAGCACAGGGTTGCTATTTTTTGTTACAATGCCTAGCGATTTTGGTTCATTCGCAGCAGGCCTCAATTCTTAATGTTTAGATTTTGCCACTGCCGTTTCCTTCTTTTCGCACTGCATCTATAGCACAGAAGGTTGATGGAAGGAGCGGCTACCAGAGCTCATTACTATCCGGCAAGTCCAGGAAACCTCGACACTCTGACGCAGAGAGCGTCACATAAGAAGTCCCCCAAACCACCTAGCCAGAACGCAGCTATTGATACAGCTATGCCCAAAATATATTTAAGGGGCAGTGCCGAGTGGACTTGGGAGAGCAACTAATTAACGAGCCATTCGCCACGTGTCGCGCTCTGGGCGCTCCCTCCGGAATTTTTTTATTTTTCCGCACGCGTTTTCGGCTTTTTTCGACGTTTTGGTTCCCACCGGTCTTCCCTATCTTTTCGACCAAAAATTTTTTTCGAAATTTTTTTTGCGCAAAAAAACGCGTTGTGGCACGGGCGCGGCGATTGCGACTCGACCACGGCGAGTCCGGACATGGCATTGATGCAGGAAGATGCAGACGAGCACGGGCAAGCTAGAGGACATGATGTGGACGCAAGAGGTAGAGGGGAGCGGACGAACACAGCGCCGCGGTTTGGTAGAGCGCGAGATTTGGCTTGTCCGGCCCGTGGTCACCGCGTGAGCTGGCTCAAGCGGCACGTTCTGGCCAGACCGACAATGTCTAGTAGAATGACTTTAGTGCCCTGAGTCCAAAGGCGGTAACCACTCGGTCCAGGGGCAAAGAAGTGATTAGCAGGAGGAGCCAAGAGACATGAACAGCAAGGTGTTTGTGCTGCGGGTAGACAAACACAGAAGGAGGCAGAGGCCGAGCTTTGACTGAGGTTGATCACTCACTAGGGTGAATAAGATGCCACGGTTTTAGCTCAAGGGGAGGGGTTTAGCTAGCACTTGCTGTAGAAATTGCCATACTGGCCATATTTGGAAATGAGGAAGAAACACTCACTAGGAGTGTTAACTTGAGCTCACGTTGGGCAAGGCAGAGTTATTTAGTCATATGAATATGTTGCAAAAGGTTTCATACCAATTGGATAAATAAAAAGGGTACTTCCTTCACAAACATTTCCGCTGACCAGAAACTTGCAAAAATTCTAGAGGGAAAATGGCTAAATGGATTGAACCACAACTTGGTGGAGGGAGTTTTTATGGATAGGAGAATGCCTAAAAACATTTGCAGCCATAATGGAGGAAGGTAAAATATACTTGCTTCACAAACTGAAATTTTGGACAAAATCAAAGATTTGAAGCTGTGCTCACATGGAGGCATTACATGAGCTCAACTTTTGTGGAGGTCTGTGATTTAATGATATTAAGGACCATGCAAAAGTGAAACTCATTTGGATATGCCTAGCTTGTACCTCCTTCACAAAGTTTCTTTCTGGACATAAACTTTGGAAAATCATAATTAAATGACTACTAAGCAAATGAGGTTGCATTTTGGCATGTGGCAATGATATGGACAGGAAAAAGTGTCCAAGGAGTTTTAGGTCAATTGGGCAAAGGAAAATAGTACTTGCTTCACAAAGTGCCATTTAGGGCAGAATAGGAAATGAATTGTTTGAGCAAGATGGAAAACATGTAAAATGGAATGTTTTGCCATATTTGAGGAATATATGCCCCAAAAAATTTATGAGAATTATTTTGGAATTTTTGGAGTGATGGAAATATAGGTTGCTTCACAACCTAGGGCAAATTGAGTTATTCCTTTAATAGAAAAGAATATTCCCAATAAAAAGAATATTTGAATTTGGACTATGATGAAAATGACAGGGTCTAGGGTTGGATAGAGGATGACAAGCCACTCTGGAAGCAAAGAAGAGGACATCTTCTTTAGTTTCCAGACCACAAAGCCACGGAAAAAGAAAACTCAGGCAAAATCCTCGGAAAAACAAAGGAAAAAGAAATGGCCAAAAATCAGGCTGTTACAACTACCCCTGGACTAATGGTTACATGCTGTTGACTCGATCGACTGATATATCTATTGTATGGGCTTATTTCTAGCTGCTACCTTCCAATCCTACTAACCTACGTACACAACATTGATGCCTGAATGCATCTATCAACTAATGATGTAAGTAACTTGTTTTCGTTACATGTGTGTACATGTATATGAGCATAGACATAGTCAGCCTCCCTCGATTTCAAGGGCATTTCAGTCCATGGTTGTTTCACTGATGCACATAGACAATCGGTAAATTGGCTTAGACTCGGCCTGCCCCCTTAACAGGGCCGTCTTTAGAAATTCAGGACCCCGGGCAAAAACAAAAATGTGCCTAAAATTTTGACAATTCACATAAAAGAAGAATTAATATGTGTAAAGAATACTCTCACTTTATTATATAATTTCAAGTCTGCTTTATTTCTACCTTATTTAGGCATATTTCAACACTAACGCTAGAAGGTAAAGGGATTGCACAGCAATGGACGGACCTCGTGTTCTACCAAAAAGGAGCGTCCGTCTAGTATTTACCAAGGTTGCCAACTGCTTTGGCACACGGATGCATGCAATTCCGTTTTTTTTCATTTTGTCCCTTGCCTTTTATTTTCGTTGTTCCTGATGTTTTTAGATAGATTTAACTCAGAAATTTTAAAAACACATATTCTGATTATAGTCACCGGCAAGATTGTGCGATCTCTTTTACCATTTCTTCGAATCCTTACCATATAGCCTGAGAGGAGTTGAGGTTTCACGCTTTCGTGATATTTTTTGTAGTTTGTTTGAATTGGCTCACAAAGACCAAGGGAAGTGCAATGTGTTAGAAATCAAAACAATGTGTACAGTCTCCCACAACCGTTGATTGGATTGCATGCATAATTGCATCCCTATTTTTGTGTATCAGCGTCTTGTCATCTTTCATCTTGGGCTTGACATGCAATGGCCGCGTAACATGCACGCTCCACACTACATCCAGTCCTTGGTTAACTGGCCACATAATTGCGCATTGCCAATTTCTGTTTAGAAGCTAGCCATTTTCCGGATTGGGCTTCACATGCACTCAACACAGACTCCACAGTACAGCCAAGTGGCTCATTTATCTCCCTCCCTCGAGTATAGTGGCGGAGCTAGGCAGGAATCTCAGGAGGGGCCAAAAGCCAAAACATGAAAAATGAAAAGGATAAGATTGATCTTTTCCTTATCTAATCCATGCACAGTCTTCACTGTTTTGCCTAATGCTGGAGGGGGGGGGGGGGGGGGGGGGGGCACGGCCCCCTCAGCCTTGCACTAAGCTCCGCCACTGCTCAAGTAGTCTTTATTTATTTTTATTAAGGTTTAACATCAGCCCGCAGATGAATGTTGTTCCCTTTCACGCCGCCGTCTTACCGAGAAGGATGTACTCGAATGCAAGCGCGCCCATGATGCTCACCTGCGAGAAAGGGAAGAAAGCGCCGCGCACGGAGGGAGGGAGGGACCGTGGGAGCACACGCACCGTGAATGTGCCTCGCCTCACCTGGTGCTCGAACGAGGTGACAGATGGAGAAAGAATGCAGCGCACGGAGGAGAAGGGAGGGCACACCATGTATAAATACACCAGCTCCTCCACCAGAAAAAAAAGTTTATTTTAAACCTTGAATTTGTAGAGCTTCGGTCGTCGGCACCCTGAACTTATCAATCCCGGTCTGAATTGAACCCTGCAGCTGTTTGGTAGACCGGGAAAGCGATGATCCTGGGATTACATATCTCAGGTCGCTCCTTTCATGGGCCGACCAGCCTGCAAAATAGTCACGATTTTTTTTACGATCTTTTAAAAATGTGCACGATATTGAAAAATGTTTGCAAATCAGAAAAAATAAGTTCGGAAATTTAAAAATTATTCTTAAATACGAAAAAAAAATCGAGTTTGGAAAAATGTTTGTGAACTCAAAAAATGTTCCCTAATCAGAAAAATGTTGAAAATTTGAAAATAAAAAAAATCTTCAGGAGTTTAGAAAAATGTTCGTGAACTCAAAAAAAGTTCCCAAATCAGAAACAAAATGTTCGGAAATTTGAAAATTTCTTAAATACATAAAAACTTCAGGAGTTTGTAAAAATGTTCACAAATCTGGAAACAAATTTGGAACTAAAAAATATTGTCAAATTTGGAAAATCTTCAAGAGTTTAGAAAAATGTTCATGAACTCAAAAAATGTTCGCAAATTTGAAAAGGATTCTTGCATTTGAAAAAAAAATCGTGAACTCCAAAATTGTTTTGATTATTAAAAACTGATCATGAATTTGAGAAAATATCAGAAACTCAAAAAATGGAAAAAAAATCTTCATGAACTCCAAAAATGTTCGCAAATTTATAAGTGTTAACCAATTTATAAAAATGGTCGTGAGTTTGAAAATCTATTGCGAAGTTGAGCAAATATCCAAAAATCGAAACATATTCGTGAAATCAAAAAATATTTGTGAATTTGAATTAATTTTTATGATTTAAAAAAACATTCACAAGTTTGAAAGATGTTCACGAGTTTAAAAAAGTTTACGAAGTTGAAAAATGTTCAACATATATTTATGAGAAGTGACCCTACTGCCAAGGGGTGGATTTTTCTCATAACAGAACCGAGTCCACCCCCTACCGCCATGGGCTCTGGCGGTGGGCTGGCAACCCTACCGCCACACAGTTATTTTTCCCGTAACAGAGACAACGGTTACGGGATTAAAAACAGAGGACTTTCTCTGTTCTGCCCCTCATCTGAGCACAACAGTTTATAAAAAATCACCACAGAAATTGCTGGCAAACTTTAGTTCTCTCAACAAATTCAATACAAATGGCAAATTCATTCACGACAAGTTCACGACACATGGCTTTTTGCCTTAGTACTACATAGTTTATGAGAAATGATAAATGTGGCATGGTTTCATCCGGTTACATGACGAGTCCACTGAAGCGAAGGCTTTACTGAGTCATACGGGGCCATTTCCCCTTCTTGTCACGTGCCTCATCCTCCTCTTGCGCCTTGCGAGCCTTTTCAAGCTTTCTTGCCCTCTCCTCCTCATGAGCAAGCTTCGCTTGGCGTGCCTTCTGTTGGAAATATGCCCTAGAGGCAATAATAAAATGGTTATTATTATATTTCCTTGTTCATGATAATTGTCTATTGTTCATGCTATAATTGTGTCATCCGGAAATCGTAATGCATGTGTGAATACATATACCACAACATGTCCCTAGTGAGCCTCTAGTTGACTAGCTCGTTGATCAATAGATGGTTACGATTTCCTGACCATGGACATTGGATGTAGTTGATAACGGGATCACATCATTAGGAGAATGATGTGATGGACAAGACCCAATCCTAAGCATAGCACAAGATCGTGTAGTTCGTCTGCTAAAGCTTTTCTAATGTCAAGTATCATTTCCTTAGACCATGAGATTGTACAACTCACGGATACCGTAGGAATGCTTTGGGTGTGCCAAATGTCACAAAGTAACTGGGTGGCTATAAAGGCACACTACGGGTATCTTCAAAAATGTCTGTTGGGTTAGCACGAATCGAGACTGGGATTTGTCACTCCGTGTGACGAAGAGGTATCTCTGGGCCCACTCGGTAGGACATCATCATAATGAGCTCAATGTGACCAAGGAGTTGATCACGGGATGATGTGTTACGGAACGAGTAAAGAGACTTGCTGGTAACGAGATTGAACAAGGTATAGGATACCAACGATCTAATCTCGGGCAAGTATCATACCGGTAGACAAAGGGAATTGTATACGAGATTGATTGAATCCCCGACATCGTGGTTCATCCGATAAGATCATCGTGGAACATGTGGGAGCCAACATGGGTATTCAGATCCCGCTGTTGGTTATTGGCCGGAGAGATGTCTCGGTCATGTCTGCATGGTTCCTGAACCCGTAGGGTTTACACACTTAAGGTTCGGTGATGCTAGAGTTGTTATGGGAAATTGTATGTAGTTACCGAAGGTTGTTTGGAGTCCTGGATGAGATCTCGGATGTCATGAGGAGTTCCGGAATAGCCCGGAGGTGAAGATTTATATATGGGAAGTCCAGTTTCAGTCGCCGGAATGGTTTCGGGGGTTATCGGTATTGTACCGGGACCACCAAAAGGTGTCCTGGGGTCCACCGGGTGGGGCCACCTGCCCCAGGGGACTTAATGGGATGAACAAGGGTGGGAACCAGCCCTCTAGTGGGCTGGTGCTGTTGGGGTCTACGGTAGGGTGCGTCGACTGCAAATTAAATTTCCTACACGCAGAACAACCAAGAACATGCTACGGGAGATGGATCACAGATTGTTACCACTAGACGTGCAGTGCCGTGCAGCAGAAGTAGAGTTGAGGCACAACGTTCCTGGAGTCGCCTCACGTTCCCGGAGTCGCCTCCTCCTTGTAGGTCTCCCATGTAGCCGATCGGATCCCGCGAACAGGTTTGCCGGAGCGGTGCAAGTGCACCGCCTCTAACGGTATCCACGCGTGCAGGAGGAACACTGTGCGGCGGACTGCTAGGTCCGATCACATAGTCGACGGCGAGTGGAGGTGGCTATTCGCAACACATGCAAACCCTAGTCGCAACGCCAAAGCGATCAATCGCATGAGTGTGCCGCACCTCCACTTTATATAGGCGTCCGTCGCGGGCTCAACACTTGGGCCTCGCACGGACCCTAAAGCCCACAAGTCTACTCGGCTACAATCCGAATACAGATCGGATCACATCCGACCAGTGTCCTCGTATCCAACCTCGTAGGTTCCTTCCCTTAAGCGCGTGACCCCTTAGGTTCAAGTCGGCTTGGTCGCAGTTCGGATCACCTCCGACCTGCACGGTTGGTAGCGGCCTCTAGAAAGGCCTGCCGACCACCAAGCAGACTATGAAGCTGGTTAGGCGAACCTGTACAACATGTCACACTTCTATTCCCTTTGCCTCACGATATATGTTGTCGGGCTCAAGGCGAGACTGTCATCCTTGTGCTAGCCCGACCTCTTTCTCGTTCCAGTGATACCAACCACAAACCGGATTATCTCATAATCCCTGTCGCATGGCCATGCTTATCCTGGTCGGATCACACGAGGGGCCCAGAGTATATCTCTCCTGATCGGAGGGGCAAATCCCATCTTGCTCGACCATGTCTCGCAGCATGGGACTGGACAAACCCGAAACCTACCTTTGTAACTACCCAGTCACGGAGTAGCGTTTGGTCGGCCCAAAGCAAGTCTGTCACCATCCCGAGTACATGCGTCAGCTCAGGTCTTAGGACATAGAATGTATGTTGTACTAGAGACTCACAGATGACATATCGATGCGTCTCATAGTTGGGTCTGTCCGACTCGGACCTTATCTCGACTCGGATCCGACTACGTCGAATCCGAACAGACCTTTCCAAGCCCATATTATCCGGTTAGCAACCAATGCTCCATGGCTAGTGAGACCAAGCCATCGACCGTGTCATATGCTAGTCTAGTCGGTTGCGCGTCCACACAGCCCTTTCGACTAGGGACCTTTTAGGACAGTCATCATACAATGCATAGTCCCACAAACAAGTCACGTACTTACTGATACACATCATTGATAATGTCCCAGGACTGTCTTTATTCATAAACACATAGGAAATATCATCATACATGATTGCCTCTAGGGCATATCTCCAACAATCTCCCACTTGCACTAGAGTCAATCAAATAGACATCGAATGCCCATAGGTCTAACGTGCCCCTCATGCTTGGGTTGTGGAAGCGGCTTAGTCAACGGATCTGCAACATTTGCATCCGTGTGAATCTTGCATAACTCTACATCACCATTCTTTACGATCTTTCGTATCAGGTGATATTCCGATCTATATGTCTGACCTTGTGGTGATTACTTGGCTCCTTGGCTTGTGCGATGGCACCAGAATTATCACAATAAAGGTCCAACGGTTTCACCGAGGATGGGAAAATACCAAGATCATCCAGAAAATGCCGGATCCAAACACCTTCCTTTGCAGCTTCACAAGCCGCAATGTATTCGGCTTCTGTGGTAGAATCGGCCACCGTATCCTGCTTGGAACTCATCCAGTGCACTGCTCCTCCATTCAGGACGTACACGAATCCAGACTGCGATTGATAATCATCTCTGTCGGTTTGGAAACTCGCATCGACGTAACCCCTTACGACGAGCTCTTCCTCACCTTCATAAACTAGGAACATCTCTTTAGTCCTTTTTAGGTACTTCAAAATAGTCTTTACCGCTGCCCAGTGACTCTCACCTGGGTTGGCCTGGTATCTGCTTGTTAGGCTTATTGCAAAAGCAACATCAGGCCTTGTGAATATCATGGCATACATGATGGATCCGATTGCTGAGGCATACGGAATCCTACTCATCCTGCTTCGCTCATCAGATGTCGAAGGACTCTGAGTCTCGCTTAGCCTTATACCATGTGAGAGTGGCAAGAACCCTTTCTTTGCCTCACTCATGTTGAACCGCTTCAACACTTTATCTATGTACGTGATCTAGCTCAAGCCGAGCAACCTCCTTGATCTATCTCTATAGATCTTAATGCCTAAAATATAGACTGCCTCACCAAGGTCCTTCATCGAAAACTTGCCATTCAATGATTCCTTGACCGAGTTTAGCATCGAAATATTGTTCCCGATCAACAATATGTCATCCACATACAAGATCAAAAACACTATCAAGCTCCCACTTAACTTCTTGTATAAACAAGAGTCCTCTTCGGTTTTGATGAAACCGAGACCAGTGACGACCTCATCAAAACGAATGTTCCAACTCCGAGATGCTTGCTTCAACCCATAAATGGATCTCTTTAGCTTGCATACCTTACTAGTGCTAGTCGGATCGACAAAACCCTTGGGTTGTATCATATACACATCCTCGGTTAAATTTCCGTGAAGGAAAGCCGTTTTGACATCCATCTGACATATCTCGTAATTGAAATATGCAGCTATAGCTAGTATGATCCTCACCGACTTCAGCATCGCTACCGGCGAGTAAGTCTCGTCGTAGTCAATTCCTTGAACTTGTCCATAACCTTTAGCGACAAGCCGAGCTTTGTGGATCTGAACATTTCCATCCACATCGGTTTTCTTCTTAAAGACCCATTTGCAACCAATGGCAGTTACACCAGGTGGCGGATCAACCAAGTCCCAGACTTGATTCTCATCCATGGACTTTAACTCAGATCTCATGGCCTCCAGCCATGCCTCGGAATCTGGGCTCACCATCGCTTCCGCATATGTGGCCGGCTCGTCGCTTTCTAGCAACAATACATCGCGCACTCTACGCAATCTTTCCGACCTCCATGGTTCCAGTGCCGCTTCCACTACAGGTTCCCTGACTGACTCCAGTATGATCTCATCACCAGCCGAGCCGTCCCTGAGTGGTCCTCGAATTTCTTCGAGTCGAACCATCCTCCCACTGGCCTCCCGACTGAGAAACTCTTTCGCAAGGAAAACCCCGTTCCGAGCAACAAACACTTTGTTCTCTTCCTGGTTGTAGAAGCTATATCCCAAGGTTTCCCTCGGATATCCCACGAATATGCATTTATCCGACTTAGGTGTAAGCTTGTCTGACATAAGTCGCTTGACAAATGCTTCACAACCCCAAATCTTTAGAAAAGACAAACTGGGACTCTTCCTGGTCCGCATCTCATGTGGTGTCTTGTCTACGGATTTTGATGGTACCCTGTTAAGTGTGAAAGTTGCAGTTTCTGGAGCGTATCCCCAAAATGACAAGGGTAAATCCGATTTGCTCATCATAGACCAGACCATGTCCAACAAGGTCCTATTCCTCCGTTCTGACACGCCATTTCTCTGTGGCGTACCCGGAGGTGTGAGCTGAGGTACTATACCTCGACTTTTCAGATGATCATCAAACTCCTGGCTCATGTACTCACCTCCACGATCAGATCACAGTAGCTTTATAGTCTTGCCGAGCTGATTTTCAACCTCGTTCTAAAACTCTTTGAACTTTTCAAAAGTCTCCGACTTGTGCCTCATCAAATAGATATATCCATATCTACTCAAGTCGTCGGTAAAAGTCACGAAGTACTGATAGCCACCTCTGGCAGTTGTGCTCATTGGACCACACACATCACTATGTATAAGTTCCAACAGCTCGGACGCCCTCTCGCAACTCTTTGCGAAAGGAGACTTAGTCATCTTGCTGAGTAAGCATGATTCACATGTCTCGAACGACCTGAAGTCGGATGAAGTTAGGAGCCCATCATCATGGAGCTTCTTCATGCGTTTCAGACTAATGTGTCCAAGCCGGCAATGCCAGAAGTATGTCGGATTTATCTCATTAGGCTTATGCCTCTTGACATTCACGTTATAGACTGGTTCCTGTTCTAGATTCAATATAAATAGCCCATCAACAATGGGTGCATAGCCGTGGAACATACCATTCAAAAATATCGAACAACCATTGTCCTTTAAATTGAATTCATAACCTTGACTCATCAAACATGAGGCAGAAATAATGTTCCGACTAAGTACAGGAATGTAATAACAATTATTCAATTCCATTATGAATCCAGAAGGAAGCTGGAGTTGCATCGTGCCGACTTCCAATGCAGCAACTCTTGCTTTGTTGCCGACCTTGATGTCAATCTCCCCTTGTGCCACACGCCTAGTTCTTACCAGCCCTTGCATCGAGTTGCAAATATGAACAACCGATCCGGTATCAAATACCGAAGAGCTACTAGGTATGTCAGCAAGGTAAATGTCTATAACATATGCAACAAGTGTACCTTTGCCTGAAGAAGCATTTTCGGCCTTCTTGCCATGCTTTGCAAGCCACTTGCTACAGTTCCTCTTCCAGTGGTCAGTCTCCTTGCAGTGAAAGCAAACGGTCTTCGAGTCCGGTCCAGACTTCGACGCAGCGGCAGAGGTTACCGTCTCCGTGCCCTTTGCCTTAGCCTTTTTCTTGGACCAACTCTTCTTGAACTTAGCTGATTTCTGCACCATCAACACTTGATGCGTGCCTTTCTTAATATCCTGCTCTGCCACTTTGAGCATCCCATGCAATTCAGTGAGCTTCTTATCCATGCCATCCATATGATAGTTCGAGATGAACGTCCCATAGCTGGGCGGAAGAGAACCCAGAACAACATCAGTAGCCAGCTCATCCAAGAGCAGGAAGCCCAAACGATCCAAAGCTTGCACATACCCGATCATCTTGATCACATGTGGGCTCAGTGGATCACCTTCCTTCAGCTTGCAATCCATCAAGGATCGCCAGACGTTGAACCTTTCGGTCCTAGCCTGTGTCTGAAACATGCTCTTGAGACTCTCGATCATATCGTAAGCCTCAACATTTTCAAAATGCTGTTGCAAATCAGGCTCCATACAAGCCAGCATCAGACAGCTGATCTCCGTTGATTCATCAACGAGTTTCTGGTAGGCATTCTTAGTTGTGGCATTAGCATTATCAGTAGGTTCCTCTGGAAGTGGATCCTCTAGAACATGTTCCTTTTTATCGTGCTTGAGAACAATTCTCAGATTTCTATACCAGGTGGTAAAGTTTGTTCCATTCAGTTTATCCTTTTCTAGAATTGATTTCAATGCAAAGTTGGGTTGAGCAGGTGGTGCCATTGATCTACAACAGAAAAAATGCAATCACTAAGCGATGTGTTTCGTAGAGTAATTTTGCCTAAACAGAAATACTCCCACTGAAGTCAGCATCCCTCCGCAAACTCTCAGTGATTCAGGATCCAACTAGCGCATGCGACTAGTGAGTTTTAGCATCACTGCTAGCCAACATACCTATTCGATAAGCAACTCCTTGCGAATCGTATCTCTATACGACTCCTGTCGGTCGGGAAGGTATCTCATACCCCGACTCCCAACCTTCTTTGCCACAAGGCCCAAACCCATTTTGATAGCCTTGTCAAGTTAACCTGATGTAGTGCATGTCCGTGTCCGACACGAACCCTTCAGTTCAAGGACACCTAGCAGCACCCCAATTTTATGAGCCCACTACTAGACGTACTTGATGTGCGAAGGTGCAACTTCAGGGATGGCAATTCGCTTGATATTCATGAGGGATCATTCTACCATTGTAACATGCATAGAAACAAAGAAGCATAACAATCACAAATATAACACATATTGTGAAATAGTATGGCTCCTTCATGGACGTTCTTCCAGGTCGGCTCTGACTCCGATGACCATTCATGAACTCCATCTTGTTTGTCACATCGGGACGCCAAGCCACCAACCTTATCTCTATTATCCAACTACTACAACTAGTAATGAATTTTACATAGAGTCACAAGTCGACACGCAGGTCGTTATACAATATAATGACAACACTTTGGCTCCTGCCGGCTGACAAACATGACACGCAGGCCACGTATAAATTACACACATGCATCACATACACATGAGCTATACTATTCACATCAAACCTGCAAAACAAAGTTGTGCATAGAATCGCATTCTACCGGTTTGTGTGTCGGGTACGAAATACACGGCGCTACGCACATGCAGCGCCCGACGTTTTTGGAAATCATAGATCACATCTGAACTCCGATCACGCCAAATTTTCTGATCTGACCGATCTCATCGATCATCGCGAATCTGATTAGGATTTACGTTTCACTGTTAACCCCGATGGCGGATGACCGATCGGTAGGGGTAGATCGTGTCACGACCTCATCGATCCCGATTGAACGAAAACATAGATTAAATGATCCCCATGTGCAGTTGATCACATCAACTGTGCACATAGCCGATCTCATAAACAACAGCAGATCTCATCTACCGCCTCCACATATCTAATATGCATACGATCTGAATCCAAATCCTATAGCAGAGGCTCTAATACCACTGTTGGGATCTACGGTAGGGTGCGTCGACTGCAAATTAAATTTCCTACACGCAGAACAACCAAGAACATGCTACGGGAGATGGATCACAGATTGTTACCACTAGACGCGCAGTGCCGTGCAGCGGAAGTAGAGTTGAGGCAGCGCGTTCCCGGAGTCGCCTCACGTTCCCGGAGTCGCCTCCTCCTTGCCGGTCTCCCACGTAGCCGATCGGATCCCGCGAACAGGTTCGCCGGAGCGGTGCAAGTGCACTGCCTCTAACGATATCCGCGCGTGCAGGAGGAACACTGTGCGGCGACTGCTAGGTCCGATCACACAGTCGGCGGCGAGTGAAAGTGGCTATTCGCAACACATGCAAACCCTAGTCGCAACGCCGAAGCGATCAATCGCATGAGTGTGCCGCACCTCCACTTTATATAGGCGTCCGTCGCGGGCTCAACACTTGGGCCTCGCACGGACCCTAAAGCCCACAAGTCTACTCGGCCACAATCCGAATACAGATCGGATCACATCCGACCAGTGTCCTCGTATCCGACCTCGTAGGTTCCTTCCCTTAAGCGCGCGACCCCTTAGGTTCAATCGGCTTGGTCGCAGTTCGGATCACCTCCGACCTGCACAGTTGGTAGCGGCCTCTAGCAAGGCGTGCCGACCACCAAGCAGACTATGAAGCTGGTTAGGCGAACCTGTACAACATGTCACACTTCTATTCCCTTTGCCTCATGATATATGTTGTCGGGCTCAAGGCGAGACTGTCATCCTTGTGCTAGCCCGACCTCTTTCTCGTTCCAGTGATACCGACCACAAACCGGATTATCTCATAATCCCTGTCGCATGGCCATGCTTATCCTGGTCGGATCACACGAGGGGCCCAGAGTATATCTCTCCTGATCGGAGGGGCAAATCCCATCTTGCTCGACCATGTCTCGCAGCATGGGACTGGACAAACCCGAAACCTACCTTTGTAACTACCCAGTCACGGAGTAGCGTTTGGTCGGCACAAAGCAAGTCTGTCACCATCCCGAGTACATGCGTCAGCTCAGGTCTTAGGACATAGAATGTATGTTGTACTAGAGACTCACAGATGACATATCGCTGCGTCTCATAGTTGGGTCTGTCCGACTTGGACCTTATCTCGACTCGGATCCGACTACGTCGAATCCGAACAGACCTTTCCAAGTCCATATTATGCGGTTAGCATCCAATGCTCCATGGCTAGTGAGACCAAGCCATCGACCGTGTCATATGCTAGTCTAGTCGGCTGTGCGTCCACACAGCCCTTTCGACTAGGGACCTTTTAGGACAGTCATCATACAATGCATAGTCCCACAAACAAGTCACGTACTTGCTGATACACATCATTGATAATGTCCAAGGACTATCTTTATTCATAAACACATAGGAAATATCATCATACATGATTGCCTCTAGGGAATATCTCCAACAGGTGCGCCCCCCAAGGGCCCAAGGCGCCTAGGGTTTCCAACCCTAGGGGGTGGGGGCGCCTCCCACCAAACTTGGGGGGCAAGTTCCCTCCTAGGCTGCCCCCCCTTGTAGATGGGATCTAGGGGGCCGGCCCCCTCTCCCCTTCCCCCTATAAATAGTGGGGGGGGGGGGGGGGGAGGGCTGCCACACCCTTCCGTGGCGCAGCCCTCCCCCTCCCAACTCCTCCTCTTCCTCCGTAGTGGGGTCGGTGGCGGAGGAGGTGGCCCATCGGCCGCCAGCTGCCGCATTTCGTCGAGCGTCCTGGTGGCAAGCCCTCGGGGGTCCGCGATGACGGCACGGTCCAGGAACGGCCCTCCACACTGGCGGCCAAGCGGCAGTGGCCGGCCCAGGTCTTGACGAAATGCATGTAGTTGGAGTCATCACAGGCGACATGGTGGATGGACACGACGATGGCGAACACGGTCACCTGGACCGCGGCGAGGGCAAACCCGCCGTCTCCATGCCCAACCACCGGAAGCCGCGACACGAGCGAGTAGACGTCCCGGGTAGAAGGAGCGGGTAGAAGAACTCGGAGCGGGTAGAAGGCCTGCAGCGCGGCAAAGAGGGAGGAGACGAGCCGGGGCAGGAGGGTGGCCCGGAATTGCTCGGCCGGGTGCGGGTAGGGGCAGGAGGTCAATGGTGCAGTTGGGCCAATTAGGTTAGGTTAGGTTAGATATCTAATTTCAGAGAGAAAATGTTGACAGTAGTGTGGTTTGGCACATGTGCTTGTTGCAATTAATCATGCATGGATTGGAAGCTGTTTCTTTCTGGATTTCAGCTCTCCTCGTGTCCGCAGGAAAAGGAATCTGTCAGAGTTGCATGATTTTGACAAGGAATCGCATCATCAGCAGATGCCAGTAGTGTGGTTTCACCAATGGCATCATTAGTACTGTAGATGCCAAAGCCTCGAGGGGCACCACGGCTACTGAAGCAATTCTGAAAAAGAGGACAGTTAAGGAAATAGGGTTCTTGCACCGTTGCATGCACCATTCACCAAATGCAAATCGATGGCTACAGTAGGCAGCAATGAATGGAAGTTGCCTCCACGCCAAGGGATGAACTCCTGACAAGTAGCTGATCCAAAGGGTGTCCCCGGTAGACTAGAGAAGACAAGCTCTCTTTTTTTTTGTATTTTATTAAATGTATCTTGTACCAATTAACAACATATGTTTAACGGCTATACTTTCACCATGCTTAACATTTTTTTTGCGAATACACCACGCTTAGCATTTGATGGGGAATACTATCAAATAACTACTCCTAATATATGTGACAGTAATTAAGGGAGGCAAATTTGTCCACAAATGAAAAACTATACACCTATTAATAAAACGAGTAAAACTAGTTATGTTTCGGATGTGAAATTGCTTCATGCATGCTTTGTCCGTCACTATCACCCTCTGTCCGTGCTTGTGCTGATGGCTCTGTTTTCTTGACATGCTGAACGGAAGGTTCCTAAGTAGGAGGAGAAGACAAGGAATTGTCAGAGAGTGCCTTGAAGCTCAATATTTTTACTGGTTGGGCCACCATATAGCAAAACCAATCGCCCCCGAGTGAAATTTTGGGTTGGGTCCGATCACTGGGTTACCCGCCGGAACGTATACGCCATACGTGAAAGGATCTCTCTCTTGCTGAAACGGATACAGTAATAGGCCGGTCCATTACGGCACACTTTATTAAAGAAATAGAAAATTAAAAGGGAGAAGTAGGGATCAATCTTGGGTCCGCTGGTCGCTAACCGGCGCTACGAGCCACTGAGTCACTGCCGGCTTTGTGATTTAATACTAGGGGGTGACTTATTTAAGGGTAAAAAACCCTGCCTTTATCTCACTATTTATATTTTTTTGTTTCTTTTCCTTTTTATGTTTTCCCTCTTTTATTTATTTTTTACTATTTATATTCCCTATTTGTTTTCCCTCTTTTATTTAAGGGTAAAAAATGCTCAGGCTTTTAATATTTGTTCAAAGTTTCAAAAAGAAAAGTCTCTTTTCAAATTTTGTTCAAAACATACAAATATCCACATTTTTTTAAAAAAGTATAGAATTAAACAAAAATGAGTCTTCCAAAATTGCTAAGAAAACACGAAACTTATCTAGAAAGAGAAAACAAAAATTTGAGCACGAACATCTTTATAAAAATACTATTTTTTCTGGAAATTCAGAAATATGAACAAAAATTCGTTTTTTTATTTGTTCAAACACTTTTTGTATGTGTGTAGATTTTTTTAACAGGAACTTTTTAAAATTCCAAACAAATCTTTTCTGAGGCGTCCCGTGTGTAGATTTTGCACCGTGGAAGATCGTTTCTGATGCGTCCCGTATCACCCGTAGGATCGAAATAACTAATTGAGGAGTACTCATTGCAAAGATCACTCCCACCTCCTCAATTTGTGACAAGTGGCGCGTTGCATGTGCGCCACTTGGCGCAACCTGGGGTTTTTCTTCTTTCGTAGATCCGTTTGTTAAAAATATTTTATCTCTTAAACCGTGCGTCTAAATCTCGAACCGTTTTCATCGTTGGATTCCTCGTGTCGAGATCTTCAAAACTAGATCCCATGTGTATAGGTTTTGACGAACTTTTTTTTTCACGAAAAAACCGGACGAAAGAACCGAACCGGGAGCATGGATTTTTTCTCTTTCCGAAAGAGGCACGCCCGTGCCTCTCGCGGAATCACAACCGTGCCTCTTGCGGAAGCAAAATCGTGCCTCTCAGATTAGGAAAAAATAAAAGAAAACACATTTTTTTTCTTTTTCGTGGAGGCATGGTCGTGCCTCTCACAAAAGCACAACCATGCCTCTCGCGGAAGCAAAACCGTGCCTCTTCCGGAAGGAAAAAAACAGAAAACATGTTTTTTTTTCGTTTTAGAGAGGCACGGCCGTGCCTCTTACAAAAGCAAAACCATCTCGCGAAAGCAAAACCGTGCCTCTCACAGAAGGAAAAAAAACAGAAAACACGTTTTTTTCGTTTCTGAGAGGCACGGCCGTGACTTTCGCGGAAGGAAAAAAACAGAAAACATGTTTTTTTTTCGTTTCCGAGAGGCACAGCCGTGACTCTTGCGGAAGCAAAACCGTGCCTCTTGCGGAAGCAAAACCGTGACTGTCGCGAAGAAAAAAAAAAGAAAGCGCATCTTTTCATGCATTTTTTTTTCAAATTTTCTTTTGTTCCAAAAGCTAAGGAAGACCGGTGAAAAACCGAAGCGTAAAAAAATACCCGAGAAAAAACCGTTAAAAAAGCTAAAAACGCGTGCGAAAAAATAAAAAAATGAAATCCGATGGGAGTGCCCAAAACGCGACACGTGACGGGTGGCTGAGAGCACGCCAAATGGCGCTGATCGTTGCGAGGCTCCCGAAGAAGAGCTCGTTAACTAGTTGCTTCCCCGTAGGATCGGTCAATGCGCGGTTGATTTGATGTTGATAGACTTGTGTGTGCTCTGCCGCTTATAACTTTTTTTCCTCCATTGATCAAATCGAGGAGGTCAGGTTTCGGGAGCCGCGCATCTATATTGTCGTCAGGTTTAGAGGAGTAGTACGTCAGCGTTGTAACGTACACAATGCAAACCCTTCATTTTCCAATAAAATATATAGGAGTATATCTTGCGTGCGACTCCGACCATTTCTGCCAACGGAATCGCGCCGCCGGGACGCACTACACCGGGGTCCACTCGTCGGCGCCCCGGATCTGCCAAGTGGAGCCGCCTCGGATCGACCGCTGCCCGCCCCAGATTTGCCGAGCCGCCCCGGATCGACCGCAGCTGGTGAGCCCCTTTTCTGCCACTTGTAGCTCGACCGCAGGTGATGAAATTTCGTTGATGCGAGCTCAGTTTTGTCAAATTTCATAATTCTGTGTAATATGTGAGATATGTGTCAAATTTAGAAAAAAAAACACGTGTTTTGCGGACTGGCGCGAGCTGCGGCTGAACAGACTCCACATAAGGGTCCACAAACTATAAACACGCTATAAGGGTCCGCGATATATGGGGTCTGCTAGAGATGCTCTTGGAGAAGTACTACTGGTCAGAGCGTTGTATAAACATACACAATGCAGCAATGCAAACCCTTCATGTTCCAATAAGTAGATGGAAGTGCGCAAATTAAGTCTGCCGTTTTCATTAGAACTGAAGGTGAAACCAATCGATCCAGCTTCCCGCGTACACCTCTACATAAACGGGCGCAGCAAAACCTTTCCTCTCTCCCATATTCCCAATCCATCCATCCATCCATCCCACCACCGGAGATGGCAGAGCACTGCAAGGTTTCTGCTGCCATTGTAGCCGAGTCCGAGGAAACATCATATACCTTCAAGATAGACGGATACTCTAGAACCAAGATCCTGTTCAAGGACCGCGAGCGCGTGATTTCTCTCCCTTTCCGCGTCGGAGGTCACGACTGGATCCTTTGGTACTATCCCCAAATTTCCTTTCTATACCTGGTTCTTGATTCCACTGATGCAAAAGACGTGAAGGCGAAGGGCAGGTTCTGTTTACTCGACAAGGACGGGGTCCCGGTGCCGTCGTCCCTGAACATGTCTTCGCAGACAACGGTTCAGCCCGGGGCGTCGTCAATTTCATCAAGCCGGAGTATGTGGAGCGATCGCCGCACCTGATAGACGACTGCTTCACCATCCGTTGCGACGTCACGGTCATGAAGGAGTTCAAGGGCCAACAATATGGCCGGTTCATCAAGGTCCCTCCGAGCGACTTGCACCCAGGGACGATTTCAAGGGGGGACGAGGGGGGGCGAGACCCCCCCCTACCGAACCCCACCATATCGGGCCCCCCGCATGCACCTCCTGCAAGTCGTCGCTGATGGCTCCCGCCGGTGGTAGGTGATATCTCATGCGTGCGCCGCCAACTCGGTCGCGCGGAGGGAAGATTGTACCGGCGCTGGGAGATGAAATGCATCCCGGCAGTTGGGACTCCGGCGAGGTATGGACGGCCCCAGCGGCGGGCACCACTTCGGCGAGAACCACCACCACCACGACCTATCCAACAAGAAAGAAGAACACCGCTCCGTGAGGCGAAGTGAATCAGAGATGGCAAGCCGTATTTATAGTAAACCATCCTACCAGGAGTGTCATGGAAAGTGGCGACCAGAAGCATCCATCTGCGAAGCGGCGCCAAGAAACGTCTATGGACACGGCGGCACCAGAACTATCGTGAAGAACAACACCGCCTAACCGCCATGCAACAGGATTAAAAAAAATGAAACCCACTAAAACAAGGACACGCACACAGAAAGCGATGGATGGCAAGCAGAAAAAAAAGATGGCATGCAAAGGAGATCCACGCATGCAAACCAACCAACAGCAAACCTCCAAACCGACGAGATAGGCGTGGTCAAATCCATGTAGCGCACCCTACCAGATGTAGAATTGCTAAGCCCACCCCAATGTGTACACGACCAGGCCAAATGTACATCCATCATCTCGCAACCCTCATCTTATATCTATTGAAATTGTACATCCAATTTTAATAATTTTGATTGTTTCAGTTACTATGGTAATTGTTTTTTTATTTCTTTTGATTGTGTAATCTGAAAAACGGATATGAATAGGAAGGCGCTGCCAAACAAGAAACAACACCATAAGGATTAATTCGATTTTTAGGCATATATTGTTTCACTTTCTCTAGTCTCTACATACTGATAATGTTAATGATGACAAAGTGCAAGTTATCAATCCAGTCCAATGGGGGATGACTTGCTATAGAATTGCATTATAATCTGCACTAAAAGGGAATTACCCATCAACTAAGTTATGGTCAGCGAAATTATTTATATTTTTCTATCATATTGGAAATAGTCAGGCTAAAATTAAGCTAATACAATTGTAACTATGTTCTACTTGTGTCAAAGTGACACATTTTTTGGTTGCACTGGCCAATTTTTTTTCCCGAACTTGGCTTGCCCCCCCCCCCCCCCCCCCTATACTCGAATCCTGGCTCCGCCCCTAGGGGCGGGCCCAGGATTTGAAGATTGTGTATTCAAAATTCCAAAGACTAATTTCTTTTGAATGCCTAGTGCCCTTGTTTTTGGCATGTATAACCGATTAACACCATATTGCACGATGATATCATTGATAAAGCTTGCGAGGTTGACCTTGCTGGAGAGGCGGTGTTGGAGTACCTACTACTTCTGCCAAGCCAAGAACTGAGGATAATGGGTTATCACAATGTGCGTGAAATGATTGCTGTCTCAGCATGGTATTTATGGCGGAAAAGACAAAAGTTAGTGCACAAGGAAACAACTCAGAATGCACTTCATATTACAATGGGGATTCTAGCCCTTACGTCAAACTTCATAAATGCATCATCCCCCAAGGCTTCTATGAAAAAGGAGGGTTGGTCCTGTCCTCCTAGGGATTTTGTGAAACTTAACGTTGACGCTTCTTTTGACCACGACCTTCTTAGGGGCATGATGGGGACGGTTTTGAGAGATGAAAAAGGTAGGTTTATCGCGGGAGGGAACGGGAAGATTGACTATTGCGCAAATGTGTTGATGGCGGAAGTCTCAGCTCTTAAATTTGGTATAACATTGGCGCAAAGGGCGGGATGTAATCGCTTCATTATTAACTCGGACAACCTGGAGGTCATTGATACCATGAAGGACGGAGGCCAGTCAGCGGGTTCGGCGGCAGCAATTCTTGACGATTGTTTTCATTATGCCTGTGACTTCGTTGCTACTAGATTCGAACACTGTAACAGAGAAGCAAATAAAGTAGCTCATGAGCTCACGATTTTAGCTAGATTTTTTTGACTTCTGATCGGTTTGAGGAACCTTTAAATGAAACTGTAATGATCCTCATAAAGGATGTACTTTTTATCTCTAATGAATAAAGTTTTGGTTTATCTCAAAAAAAAAATTGTATTGCACGATACTACTTAATAATATTACTACTGGAAATTATATCATAAACTGCAAATAATATTATTGCATTATACTACTTAGTAACCCTAAATGATTCTCTGTCTTCACAATTCCTTCTTGTCAATCACTACAAAGAAGTCTCAAATTTTAATATCTTATACTGTGCTGAAACAGGAAGTCTCAAATCTCAAATAAGTCTTTGATTTCAGTATATATATACAATAATGTAATTTTATACCAAAATAGGAAGCCAATTAGTCAGATTAACTCACCCTTTTACAACACAAGACAAGAAGCACGGAAGTCTTTTTTTTGCGGAACGACCAAAGAAAACGACGCAGGAAGTTTTTCTCGAACACATGGACGCCCGCATCGGTCGCGCCGCCATCCCCCGTGTGCCCCTGCCTGCTGCAGCCGCTGTGCACCCCTGCCGGCGTGTTGAACAACCCTACCTCGAGTTTGCGGCCACGGAATTTGGGGAGGCGACGCGCCGGTTCTCTGCGTCCTGCGAGCGAGAGCGATCGTGCCATATGGATGGGCTGTTGCTAAGTGCTAACTGCCTGGGGCTATGTGTTTCAGGATGCTGTCCTCACTAGGGAGGTTATGAAGAAGCAAAACTGGGCTGGGAATCCCAGGTGCTCCTTTTGCAGTAGCTTGGAAACATCCCAACACCTCTTCTTCACCTGTCCCGTTGCCAGAGTGGCTTGGAGGACGATTGGGTGCAAGCTGGGCACGAACCTTTGCCCGAATAAACTCTGGCAATTCTTTTCCTGGGGTATGTGTTTTTGCCAGATGGGGCCAGTTTTTATACCTTTGGATTGGCGGCCGTGTGCTGGGCGGTTTGGAATTGCCGCAACCAAGCTACCTTTGAACAGAAAAAACTTAAAACCCCATTTAACGTGGTGTTCTCTGTATGTGGTTTCTTGACATATTGGGTAGGTTTGATGACTGGCGTGGATCGTGAAGCCATGAAGCGAGGAGCTAAGATGCTCAGAACTAATGCTTCGACGATGATGAGACTCTGTGCGACTCCAGCTAAAGTCATGGACTGATCCTTGCGGTGGTGGTGATCGTGGTTTTGTCTTCATTTCTATAACTCCTTCTGGGTAATTGCTCCTGCCCGAGCTATTCTTGCTCACATGTGAGCTGATGTTGCCTGCTTTTGGCTACTATGGATCGTTGCTAGCTCCCTTCTTTTGGTGTGCTTTGACTGTTTAGTTTGCTAGGTGTAGTTTTGTTCATTGGTGGCACTGGGTTTTCTCCCTGCGGTGAACTGCTCGATGACGAGTGTTTGTTGTGGGTTTCCCAGTGGTGCCCTGAACTCGCTTTCCCCTTTCTAGTCTCCTTTCATGGTGTCTCTTGGATGTATGGTCGGAACTCTTGTATTTCCGTTATGCTATTAATGGAAAGGGGTTATGCCCGGTTAAAAAAAAGTGCTAACTGCCTATTCACATATTGGGCTTGGAAAGAAGAAATAATGGGCCGATGGCCATGTGGGGTGGGAAGGAAGAAAATCAGAGATGGGATGTCCTTGTATTGGGCTGAACTCTGTGCACGACATCAGGTTTCCGGCCAGCTTCCGTTTTCTCTACATGTACGTATATTATCTTGTCTCAAAAATAAAAATGTACATATACCATCGCAAATTCCTTTGTAGCTTGTCCTACATGGAACCTTTTATCTTCAGCCCTTTAACATTGCTTTGAGATCCGTACTCTCCAACTAACTTGCAACAAGAAGATTTCTCTTTTTGTTTCTCTCAAATGAAAGAACATATGGACTTCAAACTTTGCAGATCAAACAAACTTTATAACTTCAATGTGTGAAAAACTTTCAGATATTTTGGACCAACATAAATATACAAAATGAGGATTTTTTTGACTAAAAAATAAATTTTAGCATTTTAAATGCATAAAAAATCTGAATTTTTTTCCTACATAGTAATTAGAATGTTTTGTTGTCCTACAAAGTTTGAAGTTTATACGATGTTTCGTTTGAGAGAAACAAAAAAGACAAATGTGCCTGCATGGATCTTGATGCAAAAATGGATGGCTAAGATAAGGGGTACCATGTAGCTCAAGCTACACAAAACAACACTAACTATATTATACACTCCATACACATAGTTTTTGGACAAAAACAATGAGTATTCAACTGAATACCCTTGAATTGAAGTGGGCCCACCCCTGCGATGTAGGAAACCTTGCGAACGTTGGCGGTTGCGTTGCGGTCGATTGCAGTTCGTCCGCCCTCATTAAGACAGGGAGTAAAACAACCGTTCCTACAACCATTAATGCAAGGCAAGGTGCTTCCCTCACCATCGGCTGATGCGGGGGTATATTACAGTTCAGCTGCGTATAGAAAACATCCGCCGTCCTGCTGCCTCCTCACCCTTTCTTCCTCCCAGTACCACTACAATCCTTCTCCAGAGTGATATCATTCTTATACGAATAAGGATAAATTACTCTAAAAGTGATATCATTCTTATACGGATTTCTCCAAAGAGACTAATGTTCTTTGCTTCCCTAATGAGCTACATTGTAGGTGTTTTCCCCATCAAATATTTATGAATTCCACTAAATTATGATAAACTTAGAAGAGAGGGCGTTCGTCCTTTGGTAGACAAAATTTTGAACACTAGTAGAAAACAGGGCTTTGGTTGAGGCCAGGATAAGGGCATTAATCCCGGTTCACTCACCAACCAGGACCAAAGGGAGCATCATCCCGATTCATGAGGCTAGGGTGCCGACCGGGCCTCGGGGGCCATTGGTCCCGGTTCGTCTGACACATTTGGTCTTGGTTCCAGACACGAACCGGGACCAATGGGCGTCACTCTTGGCCCAACACCTTTAGTCCCGGTTTGTGGCTGAAACCGAGACCAAAGGTTGTCCTCTAGTCCCGGTTCTAGCCACAAAACCGAGACTAAAGAGAAGCCTATATATACCCCCGGCCCTGCTTTTGTGGCCGGCCGTGTGGGAGAGGTGTGTTGCTCTAGCTCTCACCTCCTATGCACATGAGGTGTTTGATGAAATGCCCGAGCCACACTTAAGCTTTCTCCTCTCAAAGCTCCTTATCCAAGCTCCATTTTCGTAAAGATTTGTCTAGGTTTGCCGGTCCGTCCTGTCCCATCCCCGTCCTCACCGCCGTCAATCGTCCGCGCCGATCTCGTCACCGACACCACTGTGGTGAGCCTCTTTTTTATCTTCTTTGTAAAAGAAAAAATTCTTACTTGTATGATTTAAATAGAAACTTGTATAATTTTCTTAATTTTATTATTGTTTGTTATTATATAGTGCGATGGTTTTGGTATGAATCCCCGTCGGCCCTCGTCATGTCTATGATTCGGATGTGGTATATTATCTTTTATAACTATTTGTTTCATTTTGTGTTTATGACAATTATGCCGACCAACGTGACATAGATGTTTTTATCTAGGAGGTTTGTGAACCGGAAATTCCAACCGACATAGATATTTTTGTCGAGAAGTTATATTTAGTTGAAAAAGAAAACAATTACTTGAAGACAAAAAGTGAAAATAATTGAGAAGAAGAAGATGAAATTGGAGTTGCATGTTGCGGATGTCGTCGATGATGACAAGATCAAGATGGATGAAATGCGCTTGAAGATTAGAAAGATTAAAAAATATGCCATTAATCAAGAGGCTTGGTATCACTATGCCGTTGGATCAATTGTTATCTTAGTTCGATCTTGATCACATTTGTTGTTGCATTTAAATGTTTTACATATTTTTAATGTATGTTTTAATTAGATGCTCTAGAGAGCTATATGTTGTTCTATAAGAACTATGTATGAACTTTATGTATTTATTTTTTTAGTAATAACATTTGATCACTACTGTACATTGGTTTTAATGTGATGATGAACTTCTTTTAATTTGGTCAGTTCTCTATTCATGATGTTCTGTAATGATTTTTTGACACACTTAATTATATATGGGTGAAATGATTATACTTCGAAAGAGTTTGTCCATTTTGTACGCGAAGTACATCCAGTTTTTGAACCCTCTCAACATTTTAGCACATGATATGTGGGTGAAACGATAATACCATGCCAACTTTCAACCTTTTCAGAGTCCATTTTGTAGTGCTTTTCAATTCAAGGTCATTTAGCTCAAAAAATCAGTAAATGCATGAAAAATACCAAATGAAGTCAGAAAGGGTTGAAAATTGCTGATGTGGCTTTGAATACTGCATTTTGAACATACAAAAAGTCTAGAGTTCAAATAAGTTCAAAAAAAAATGAAAACCCTTTGTAACAGATCAGTTTTCGTCTGAAACCCTGATACTTCAAAAGAGATTGTCCATTTTGTACACGAAATGCATCCAGTTTTTGCCTTAACCCTCTCAAATTTTTAGCACATGCTATGTGGGTTAAATGATGATACCATGCCAACTTTCAACCTTTTCAGAGTTCATTTGTAGTGCTTATTGATTTCAGGGTCATTTAGCTCAAAAAAAATCAGTAAATGCATGAAAAAATATCAAATGAAGTTAGAAAAGGTTGAAAATTAATGATGTGTCTTTGAATGGTGCATTTTGAACACACAAAAAGTCTGGAGTTCAAATAATTTCAAAAAAATGAAATCCCTTTGTAACAGATGATTTTTCGTCCGTAACCCTGATACTTCGATAGAGAATGTCCATTTTGTACATGAAGTGCATCTAGTTTTTTCCGTAACCTCCTAACTTTTTAGCACATGCTATGTGGGTAAAATGATGATACCATGCCAACTTTCAACCTTGTCAGAGTTCATTTATACTGCTTTTCAATTTCAGGGTCATTTAGCTCAAAAAAATCATTAAATGCATGAAAAATACCAAATGAAGTCAGAAAGGGTTGAAAATTGATGATGTGGCTGAATGGTGCATTTTGAAGTATCATGATACCATACCAACTTTCAAACTTTTGTTACAAACTTTAATATAAAACTAAAAAGCTTTTATAAAACTCTAAAAGCAAAAGGAATCAACTAAGAAGAATCAATTAAAAATAAAACTTATGCAACTAAAATTATATAAAATTTATGCAACTAAAATTATGTAAACTTTAATAGCAAACTAAAAGTCTTTTATTAAAATCTAATAGCAAAAAGAATGAACTAAAAAGAATCAATAAAAAATAAAACTTATGCAACTAAAATGATATAAAATTTATGCAACTAAAATTATATAAACTTTAACAGCAAACTAAAAGGATTTTATAAAAATCTAATAGCAAAAAGAATCAGCTAAAAAGAATCAATTAAAATATTTTGTTATGATCAACTAAAACAAAACTATAACATTCATCAATAGCAAAAAGAATCAACTAAAAAGCTTTTATAAACCTATAGTTATGATCAAAAAATAGTAACTTAAAATTATATAAAATTTATGCAACTAAATTTATCAAAGTATTTTTATAAAATTCTAATAACAAAAGGAATCAACTAAAAAGAATCAATAAAAAATAAAATTTACAAAACTTATGCAACTAAAATTATATAAAATTTATGCAACTAAAATTATATAAAATTTATGCAAGTAAAATTATATAACTAAAAATAACATATGCAAAAAATAACATTAAAATTTTAAAAACATAACAAATGCAAAAAAATGCCCGCCTACTTGCTACCACGGCCTGCATACAACTAGAAACCCTAAAAATGGGCCAGGATGCAGGCCCGTAGTGCAAGCAGGCCCCTTAGGGTGTCAAATAGGCATGTACTGCCTGTAGTTGAGAGGAGGTCGAGAGGGTAGCGGCAGCAACGCTTATAAACCACTCCGAGCCCCTCTCAACTAGCGAGGTGGGATTAAACTTATGGATGCGGCAGCAAAGGGATTTCGTCCCGGTTGGTGGCTCGAACCGGGACGAAAGGCCCCCCTTCTGTCCCAGTTTGAGCTAGCTTTAGTCCCGGTTGGTGGCTCAAACCGGGACGAAAGGCCCGGCCAAATAATTAACTCTTTATGATTTTGCCTTACAGATCGGTGAACGAGAAAGCTAAACTGTCGAACTGGCACGATGTATCTAGATCCGACACTTCTATCCGCGCCCGACCACCACCGCCACCACCACCACCACGAGAAGGGGAAGGGTACGACCATCACCTGGACCCACTGGTGCTGCACAAGATGGATGGAAGACTGGCAAGTGGCAACAACGACCAAGGTCTTCTCTTTTAACTATATTTAGCTTCAGTGGTTGGTCTCCTGTGTTGTGTTGCTTTTATTGATTCATAACACAGACCCGGGACCCTCCCACCATGGTTTTGGGTACAGGGCAGAAAATTCAGATACACCCGGTATCTGCGTTTCTCTCGTGGCGAGAAACACATGTACAAAGCAATTTTTTTGATTTTTTTCGAAATTTTTGAATTTAAACTCTGATGGTTAGGTTAGATATGCTAGGAACTTACCAAGAACAAGAACAGCGGTGTGGCATAGTGGTAAACGTTGGACTGCTACATCTATAGCAATTTTTAGGATAAAAAGGGAAATGCTGTGAAAATAAATGAGGCTGCTGTTATTCGATCTAGCAATCTGAAGGCAAGAGAAGCGCATATATGACCTAACAACTGCGCAAGATGATGGTTTCTGAAGAAATTGAGTCCAGATCTTATCTATAGAACATTGAAAAATTTGAATTCAAAATTCAAATTCAAATTTTCATCTGAAATTTTTCCGGGATTTCACGGTTACCGCGTGAGAAAAAACATGCACTCGGGATCCAAATCCTTGCCTCACACAACCGTTGATTGGATTGCATGCATAATTGCATTCCTATTTTTGTGTATTAGCGTCTTGTCATCTTTCATCTTGGGCTTGACATGCAATGGCTGCGTAAGATGCGCGCTCCACACTACATCCAGTCCTTGGTTAACTGGCCACATAATTGCGCATTGCCAATTTCAGTTTAGAAGCTTGCCATTTTCCGGATTGGGCTTCACATGCGATGGACGTCCACAGTCAACATGGACTCCATAGTACATGTGATTGGATTCGAAGGGTTTCTCTGGACAGTGAAACGAGTCATCCGCGAAGCTTCTGTACACTGTGTGCGACAAATCCAATAAAATTTTCTATTGGGACGACATGCACCCAACACATGCAGGGTGGGAGGCCGTGATGAAACAATTGGAAAAGCCCTTGAGTGAGTTTGTAAATCAAGCCTAGGTCGCTGGTTTTATATATCTGTGTAGAGCTTTGCGTCCATGATGACAACCTTCTGATTGTATTTCATAGTTTCAAGTATTCCAATGATAGAATTTTCCCGATTCCATGATGAATATTATATTGTATTTGCATCTTCTTTTGTGAACACATGAACGTAACTCTATACCCGTGCACCTAGACCCGACAATCAGATTGGCGGGGCTGATAGCTTTTTCTTCAAATAAACCACCATGGTTCACTAATCTATGGCCATCCTGGAGTGGCTTTTTTTCAAACATCCATATAAAGTAGTACACTAATCCTGGACTAATGGTTACATGCGGTTGACTCGATCGACTGATATATCTATTGTATGGGCTTATTTCTAGCTGCTACCTTCCAATCCTACTAACCTACGTACACAACATTGATGCCTGAATGCATCTATCAACAAATGATGTAAGTAACATGTTTTCGTTACATGTGTGTACATGTATATGCGCATAGACAGAGTCAGCCTCCCTCAATTTCAACTGCATTTCAGTCCATGGTTGTTTCACTGATGCACATAGACAATCAGTAAATTGGCTTAGACTCGGCCTGCCCCCTTAACAGGGCCGTCTTTAGAAATTCAGGGCCCTGGGCAAAAACCAAAATGTGGCTAAAAATTTGACAATTCACATAAAAGAAGAATTAATATGCGTAAAGAATACTCTCACTTTATTATATAATTTCAAGTCTGCTTTATTTCTACCTTATTTAGGCATATTTCAACACTAATGCTAGAAGGTAAAGGGATTGCACAGCAATGGACGGACCTCGTGTTCTACCAAAAAGGAGCGTCCGTCTAGTATTTACCAAGGTTGCCAACTGCTTTGGCACACGGATGCATGCAATTCCGTTTTTTTTCATTTTGTCCCTTGCCTTTTATTTTCGTTGTTCCTGATGTTTTTAGATAGATTTAACTCAGAAATTGTAAAAACACATATTCTGATTATAGTCACTGGCAAGATTGTGCGATCTCTTTTACCATTTCTTCGAATCCTTACCATATAGCCTGAGAGGAGTTGAGGTTTCACGCTTTCGTGATATTTTTTGTAGTTTGTTTGAATTGGCTCACAAAGACCAAGGGAAGTGCAATGTGTTAGAAATCAAAACAATGTGTACAGTCTCCCACAACCGTTGATTGGATTGCATGCATAATTGCATCCCTATTTTTGTGTATCAGCGTCTTGTCATCTTTCATCTTGGGCTTGACATGCAATGGCCGCGTAACATGCACGCTCCACACTACATCCAGTCCTTGGTTAACTGGCCACATAATTGCGCATTGCCAATTTCTGTTTAGAAGCTAGCCATTTTCCGGATTGGGCTTCACATGCACTCAACACAGACTCCACAGTACAGCCAAGTGGCTCATTTATCTCCCTCCCTCGAGTATAGTGGCGGAGCTAGGCAGGAATCTCAGGAGGGGCCAAAAGCCAAAACATGAAAAATGAAAAGGATAAGATTGATCTTTTCCTTATCTAATCCATGCACAGTCTTCACTGTTTTGCCTAATGCTGGAGGGGGGGGGGGGGGGGGGCACGGCCCCCTCAGCCTTGCACTAAGCTCCGCCACTGCTCAAGTAGTCTTTATTTATTTTTATTAAGGTTTAACATCAGCCCGCAGATGAATGTTGTTCCCTTTCACGCCGCCGTCTTACCGAGAAGGATGTACTCGAATGCAAGCGCGCCCATGATGCTCACCTGCGAGAAAGGGAAGAAAGCGCCGCGCACGGAGGGAGGGAGGGACCGTGGGAGCACACGCACCGTGAATGTGCCTCGCCTCACCTGGTGCTCGAACGAGGTGACAGATGGAGAAAGAATGCAGCGCACGGAGGAGAAGGGAGGGCACACCATGTATAAATACACCAGCTCCTCCACCGGAAAAAAAGTTTATTTTAAACCTTGAATTTGTAGAGCTTCGGTCGTCGGCACCCTGAACTTATCAATCCCGGTCTGAATTGAACCCTAAATTGTCGTTAAACAAGGGGCTTTTTTATTCATGGTCGCTACTGTTGTATTGTATATTGTCGGGGGAAGCTACTGCTTCTACGACAGCTCCGCTTCCTCGTCTTGCTTCTACTTTGCTTGTTTGCGCGAAGGCTTAGAGTCCTTTTCGCTAGGTCCAAATTCGTCAAAGCGAAAGATCTGATCCAACGGAAATCCCGCATATTGAGCGCAGCTGATATGTGGCTACTAGGCGCGATCATCCCGCATGCCATAAAAAAATACTTCTTTTTTTTATGGCCCGTCATATAAAGATAGAATAGATATGGATAGAGAGACATTCTATTGATTCGCGAAATGGCTCGTCGATCCAAATGAATCATTCTTCTGGTCTCTCTCTGCCCCCCCGCCCCAAAACTTACCCACGACACAGCGCCCATTCGTTTCGCGCGCGGGAAGGCAACGAAGTTCAGTTCAAAAGACCGCAGCGGAGTGGAGCAGCCGCGACACGAAGTTCCTTACCTTAGCTGGATCTCGCTGGTGCCACCTAAACGGTAGGTATAGGCGGCGGATGTCTGACGTTTGGAGTTGTCGTTCGTGCACCTGTCCCCAATAGAAGAATGAGTGATCCCTTCCCCTGCGGATCATGGCCTTACCACTAGGTCCCCGATGGCCAGCGGGGGATTCGGTATAGCAGCTCACGTTCGTTTGCGCTTCGCGTTCCCGCTGGACTGGACACGTGTTAGCTGTAGGAAGTATGGTTACGAAAGTGACTTCGGTTCGCCAGTTCAGGCTCAACTCCTCGCTTTACGTTAGCGGACTTACAGGTCGGGCCGGGGCTCCACGCTCTTTCTTTCTGTGTGGGACGATGCCGGGGAATGTGTCGAGGCGGCGAACAACAACAAGACAACTAACTACATTTGCTTTTTCCCTCCATGAGATGAGCCAGTGCATTGGACCGATGGATAATAGAACTGAGCTGGCCAAACGCTTGGGCGCTCTACATACGATGTAGAAAAAATAAGATACATATCGATTTCTTTCTGATGGATCCAGAATAGATAGATATCTTGTATCATCAATAGATAGAAAGAGGTCAACCCTTATTATTGATAGAAAACCTTTCGATCTATCAGAACAGATCAGGCCATCTATCAATCGATTTGAATCATCTCGCTTTTCGTTCATTTCAGCCACGCCATAATAGCCGCCACAATAAGAAAGAAGCAAGCGAAACAGCTAGAAGCGCTCGCTTCGCCGCGCCCAACAATTCTTATTCACGGGAAAGCCAACCGAAAGATTCGATTCGGACTTCGTAGAGCCGGTGCTGCTGCTGTCTGCGTAGGGCCGTCCCCCACTCCCGTCCCGGGGCGCTAAGGGGTTTTGTTTTAGGAACAGACGGCGGTGTTTTGCTGACGCCTCGAATCGACGCTTTTGTTGCGACATGCTAAGTTTTCTCCCCTATTGCTAGTAGGTTGATGGGTCGCACGCCCGGCACACATGTTTTGGCCTTGCTTGTGTGTCCATAACTCAAAATAGGTGACCTAACGGCCGCCGCCCGACTAAACATACCAATAGTCACCAAATTCATATGGGCTACTGAGGAGTAGGCAATGATCTTCTTAAGATCGATCTGTCTTAAAGTGGTCAAGGAAGTATATATTATAGCAATCGCGCTTAGAGTATAAATGAAAGGAGTGAAACAAAGTGTCGCCTCGGGAAACATGGGTATGGAAAATCTTAAAAACCCGTAGGTTCCCAATTTTAAAAGAATTCCAGCCAAGATGACGGATCCAGCCGTAGGTGCCTCTACATGGGCTTCGGGTAACCAAATATGAACTGGTACCATAGGCACTTTGACGGCAAAAGAGGCGAAAAAAGCAATCCATAGAAGGATTTGGCGCCGCTCACTAAATTCAGTGGTTAATAAAATTTGTAAATCGGTGGTTCCTGTTTGGAGAAGAATCAACAGAATAGCTAATAGCATAAAAACGGATCCAAGTAAAGTATATAGGAAAAACTGATATGCTGCCTTGATCTTTCTTTGTCTTGAACCCCATACCCCTATAATGATGGTAGAGTCAGGGGTGGCCCCAAAGCGGAATTGACCGGTGGTAGTTGGTCGAAGCTCCAGTGGGTAGCCACTCCCTTCTCAGGGAACCGTACGTGAGACTTCCGCATCATACGGCTCCGTCCCGAGCTTCCGTCGTCGGCCCTTGTCATTAGACCACTATGCTTGTCTTTTCCGCCTTGACTCTCGAATCTTTTGCTTCTCGGGTGGTGGCGAACAATGCTGCTTGCGTAGCGGGAGATGCCCGCCCGTCGTTTAGGCCTGCTTCCTGCCCGAAAGAAGGCTAGCCGGACTAGTGGTAGGGGACCCGACCGTAAAAAACCCTACCCTATTCTCGAACCCTCTGCCGAGCTCTACCCTGCCCGCATTTATTTGGAAGGGGGCCAAAGAAATGTCTCCACCTGCTGCCAACAGTCTTTCTTCGGAATTCTACTGAACGGGTCGATCCTTCCCTCCGTTTGTTTTAGCAACTTATCCTAAGGTCTCTTCGCCAAGAACTCTCCGGCAACGACAGAGGAACTAACCTGCCTGCAGTGGCGGGGCGGCTTTTTTTTTAATAAGACCTGGACGATTATCCCTACCCTCGGTAGCTTACGAGTTTACGTCCATCCCTGGTCGGGTACAGTTTCCTTTATTTTTATCCCTTGTAGCCGTTACCCGAATTCGCGCAAGTGTGTCCATACCCCCCCTGACTTGACGAGGAATTCATTCTCGCGAACAAACACACCCCCTACACACACCTAGGAGCACCCCTTCCTGCATATCCATACAAGACCTGAGTAGGCGGGTCGAGGTCCTACGAGGTACCCACTACTCGGAGTACCCTCCCACCAAAAAAAGATGTGTGGTTCGGTGGTTCGACCAGAAATGCTATGCTTACGCACAAGACTACCCCTCTTCCCGAAAGCTTCGCGGGGACCTTTACTACTTTACGACGACGGGGGACCGCCCGTAGGGGGTTTACTGCACAAGGCCCCTGCAGAGGAAAAGCTTGATCCCAGCGAATAGAAGATGCTCAGCTCCGCACAACATAGGGATTGGCACGCTTTCGGAAAGAACATAGAATAGTAGAGGATCCAGCATGCAGGACACGGCGATCATTAGAAATTCACGAATTAGAAATGCTGTAATATACTCTTTCCCAAAACTTCTCATACCAGACCAACCCACTGAAATGCAAATAGGGATCAGAAATGTGGTCAATATCACGAAGAATAATGAAAGACCGTCTATACCCATATACAAATGGATGTTTTCATAAGGAAGCCATCGAAGGCTTTCCACAAATTGAGATTTGGCCGTAGAAGGATCGAATTGTATCCGAGGAACAGGGGGATACAAAAAAGTAATAAGAGAAACGCACAGACCAATCAATCGTATCGGTCTTATTGAAGAATTTGGAATGAAAAGAGGAGTAATGCTTCCTAGCACGGGACAGAGAATAGGACCACTTAGATCGAAATAGCATTCACAGAAATGTTCTAACATAGAGTAGAATTGAACATTGAAAAGATTAGTTGACAACAGTCAATCAAAAGATGGGGCGCCAAATTACTAAACAATAGGGGTCTTTCTGTGCAAGTCAGCTGAACACCGTAATTGATGAGTGAGTAGGTGGGTTAGGTGCACCCCTCGCCCAGTGGGAAGTCATGAGGCTAGCCCCCCCCCCCCCTGAATGAAGAAGTAGTGGGGCCCCCTGCCCGCCCACGTATGCGCCTTTATTTAGATTCTAACTAAATATTCTACTGAACTTTATCCGGGAATCTTTCTAAAGAATCCATCTGGCAAAACGCAATTTGTCGATTTCAATCTAAGGTGCACCTTGCCTTTTTCAGGTAGCTTTGTTACGCCTATTCAGCTAGGTGGGGCATTGGTCATAGCCGAAGTCGAAGGGAAAAAATAAGGTAATGAGATGATGGTGCCATCAAGAAGTTTTCGACGAACGTAGTAGCGGCCAAAAATGAAACTCTTGCATGAAAGACCGGATTTGACGCAAGATGAATGGCGTTGGGGTTTTTCAAATGAAACCCGCGATCAGAAAGTCACCAACGGAGCCATACAATCTATCTAGTAGTGTGCCATGGCACGGTACTCCGCTTCGGCAGTGGAAGGAGCAACTGTCTATTGCTTTTATCTCATCCAAGATAGTGTCTCGTCTCCCCATAAAATAGATAAGCCTGTAGTTGAGCACCTATCTGAAGGCCCAATCGGCATCAGTAGTTGCACGCAACTCTAAAGAAGACGATGACGGAAAAAAGGACGGCTCGAGAAAAGGTACCTCGAATATATCTAAGAATCCGATGAACTGCTGCAAAGTGAACTGACCGGGGGGCAGCCATGAAAGGCTGACTTTCTTAGGAAAAGCCATCTGGGCAAGAGATCGTCAGATAAACCAAACTGCCGACCTACTGTCTGTACTGCGTCGGATCAGATAATGGTGAGCCATCAGTCGGACGGAGTTTAACGTAAAGCTCCAAGGGAGTGTCAACAGTCTTCTCATCATTGAGTTGAGCTCGAGTGATCAAGTCATGACGTTATTTGATCTGAGATACCAAATATCCACGAGGAGAATGTGCGACCTCCAAGCCAAGAAAAGGCTTAGGGCGCGTCAGCGCCTTCATAGCAAATAATTGATGAAGGCGACACTTGATCAGCGATATGGTAACGGAGTAATCACCAGTCAGTTTGATATCATCAACATACAACAACAGAATAGCACGTCCTCGAGGATAAACTGATACAAACATGGCCGAATCATGATCACTCCGAGCAAACCCTGCCTGGATAACATAACCACTGTGCTGAACTTCAAAAACCGACGCTATCGGGGCTTGTTGAGACCATAGATCGCTTTGCGTAAAGGACAGACAAGAGAAGAAGTCAGAAGGGCAGGTTCTCTTTCATCCGTCTTTTCTAGGTGCGCATCTCCATCTACTAAAAGTAGGGGTGGTTGCCATAGATAGATTGGGTCATTCGTAACCTGAGCAATAACCGATGCTACTACAGCAATAACGGAAATAACCGATGCTACAGCAGAAACTACAGCTATACGTGGCGGCCCCACACACAGCTTTGTTTAACAAGCATCACCCTTCCTTTCTTTTCAAATGCTTCCTCAGTCAATCAGCAGCTTATTCGATTCCTATTCTTATTAAACATCTGATATAGATGGTGGGAACAATGAAGCAGATTCTTCATCTGTAGGTTGCAATCCGTATGATTTCTTTTCTCGATCTCCTGCTTGTGTTTCACCTCGCACCTAAGCATCACGTTCCTAGGGACAGAGACATCTGCGCTCTAAGGCAATCATAGTACTACCAGCATGGTTACATCGTTCTGCGGGCAAGCTTCAACTTCAAAGTCACCTGATTTGGCACCAGCCAAAGGAGTAGGAACAGCAGCTGGGGAAGCACCATTACCATCCATGGGATGCTTTGTGAACAGCCCCCTCTGTTCAATACCGATACCTGTCAGATTCCATAGCTGATGAATCTCTTTCTTTTTCCACTCTTTCCCCGTCACGCAAGACGCTTTTCTGGCACAAACCTAGTAGTTATTTGTCCTGCTGATCTTGGGTGAACTGATGACACTGATGCTCCAAGACCAAGAGTTTTCACAGCCAAAGCTATTGAAGCTGCTCCCTCCCATGAATCACAGCTTTCTGGACGCACTGCTTGAACACCATGGAGCAAGATAGAGAAAAAACTCCTATCCCAGTTGATCGAGCTGAACCCACCCACCGCCGGGCAGGTGCATCAGCCTCTTCTTTCTAGTTTCCGACAGGGCTACCCGCACTAGCCTCTGACCTCTACTCCAAAACCTGAACTTCACAGATCCGAAGCCTAAACCTTCACTACTTCCATCACTTCACAGAGCAGGTCTTGTTTTCAAACTTGCTTTCGGGTTAAGTGCAGAAAATCAATTCAATATTCCTGTCATTGAGGATCTATTAGATGAGCTACATGGTGCACAACTGTTTTCCAAACTTGATTTGAGATCAGGTTATCATCAGATAAGAATGAGAAGAGAAGACATTCCAAAATTTTAGGACATATTTTTGTCATTATGAATACTTAGTGATGCCATTTGGACTCACTAATGCACCTGCTACCTTCCAATCTTTAATGAATCATGTTTTTGCTCCGGAAATACCTTTTGGTATTCTTTGATGATATTCTGATATATAGCAAGACCAAACAAGCTCATCTCAAGCATCTCAAGTTAGTCCTGGACATTCTAAGGTCATAAAAACTATATGCTAAGATTAGCAAATGCAGTTTTCCTGTCCCTCAAGTGGATTATTTAGGGCATGTTATCTAAGGATAGGGTCTATCTACAGACCCCCACAAAATAGTTGCCATCAAAGAATGGCCAGCACCTAAGACTATCACTCAGTTGAGGAGTTTTCTTGGTATGGCTGCAGAAAAAGAAGATTTGTCAAGAATTATGGGATAAATTCTAGGCCACTTCATGACTGTCTAAAAAAAGAATCATTCCAGTGGTCAGATGCTCAAATTGAGGCCTTCACAACATTGAAGAATTGTCTGGTCACTGCTCCTGTTATGGCTTTGCCTGATTTGACCCTACCATTTACTTTTTAAACAGATGCATCAGGTCAAGGTATTGGTTCTGTCCTCATGCAACAAGGCAGACCAATTGCTTATTTCAGTAAAACCCTTGGACCCAGAAATGCAGCTATGTCAACTTATGATAAGGAGAAGCTTTAGCTATTTGTGAATCCTTGAAGAGATGGCGCCACTACTTTCTTGGTTCCCAATTCTTTTATTGATCAAAACTGATCAACAGAGCCTTAAATACATCACAGAACAAAAAGTCTCTGAGGGCATCCAGCACAAGCTTATGTGAAAATTGCTTGAATTCAATTACAAGATTGAATACAAAAAAAAGAAAACAAGGTTGCAGATGCTTTGAGCAGAAGAGATTCTCTTATGATGGCAGTCACTGCAGTTACTCCTGCTTGGGCTTCAACTGTAGAAACCAGCTACACTAATGATGATCACTGCAAATCTCTGCTTGAGAAGCTCACTGTATCAGCCAATGCAGCACCCCCTTAGACTCTTCATTCTGGCATTTTGAGATATAAAGGAAGAATATATGTGGGATCAGATGCTGTTCTTAAACACCAAATCATTGATTCACTTCACAACTCTCCCATAGGAGGCCATTCAGGCATTGTGGCTACTTATCAAAGGGTAAAAAAGCTATTTGATTGGCGCCAGGCCAGGAGATTGAAACTTTTCTACATGAGTGTGCAGTTTGCCAAAGAGTCAAGGGAGAGCATTGCCACTACCCTGGTCTCCTAGATCCACTGCCATTACCTACTTCTGCTTGGACTGACATCTCCCTGGATTTCTTTGAGGGTCTTCCCAAATCATTGGGCAAAGAAGTCATATTGTTGGTGGTGGACAGGTTCACTAAATATTCTCATTTCATTCCCCTTGCTCACCCTTATACAGTACAATCAGTCTCTCATGCTTTCATGGATAATGTTTTTAAGTGGAATGGATTGCCAAAGTCAATAGTCTCTGATAGAAACTGGATATTCACAAGTAACATGTGGCAGGCCTTCTTCAAAGCACTGCAAGTGAAATTGAGGTTTAGCTCTGCCTATCACCCACAATCAGATGGCCAGACAGAACGTGTGAATCAGTGTGTGGAAAATTACTTGCGTTGCATGGTTTTTCAGCAACCAAGGAAGTGGGCTAGTTTGGATCAAGCAAATGCCACTTGGGAGGATGCCGACTTCATCAAAGGTCTCTTTCCGGAGTTCTATACAGCTCCTATTCGTGGTTGGTGCCCTAATTCCAACACTTGACAATGCTTTGGGGGAGGTATTGTCATATCTGAAGATTACTGTACCTAACTCTCGATTGAATTCAGAGTGCTGCCTTTACTTCATCTGCCGTGAACGGAGCCAAGAGGCTTGCGTTCATTTCTTCAGTTACTCGCCTGTTTACTTTCCCCAGTAGCCCAGGGTCGGGAGCTAGGACTTCTGAGGTGAACAGTCCCTCAAAGTAACCCTGTATCAGAGATGCTAACTGGTCATTACCTTCGATCCTGTTGCCGTTTGAGTCATTCAGAAACTTTATTATGTTCTTCTTTTTTCTCCGTTGCAAAATGATGTGATGAAAGAAGCTCGTATTTCGGTCTCCATGGCGGAGCCAATTAGCCCTTCCTCTTTGCAGCCATTAATCCGAGTGCAAACTCTCTCAATTAAGTGTTGGAAGCAGTCGCTCCTATCCACTCCTACCAGGGAGGGGAGCCCCAAGTATTTGTCAGTGAGCGATTCGGTGACAATATTCAGCAGGTTGCATACCTCTTGTCTGTCCCCCCTATCTGTCTAAGGGTCCTTGGTAAAACTCTCTTCATTGAAGGCAGTACGTGGGTATCCATCTTATCTACGGTCTGCGGGTCATCCACATGACCAAAACAAAGGGTACGAAAGCAGTGAAACCGATATATCTGTTGAAGGCGATCCCACCGGTCCTATTTATTAAGTTGCAATGGCGAGTATCTTTGGACCCCAAAGAGTTGTATAAGTTGGAAAATGGAGATTTGCCTGTGGCATTGGCCGTTGGGCAGCTAGCTATTGCATTTGAAGGCTCCACAGAAAGAACCCGCAGGTACTATTACGACAGGTGGCTTCGAATCCAGTTTGTTAGTCGTTTGCATCTCGGTTAACAAAAATAAGCTTGAATCCCTCCATTCGTAGATCAATCAGCTAAAGTTGTTAAAACAATGCCCCGGTAAAAAGGTAGCAGAAGGTCGTTCTTTCTTACTCTAAGTTGCACTCAGGTGCTGCCGTTTTAGAGCTAGGCGATATTCTCTGTGTAAACCAGTATCGTATCTGTTCGATATGGACCATTCTATAAGTATAGTCATTTCAGTCTTCCTCAAAGGATCTCCGATCTATTGTGCAACCTTCCCTTCAAAACCCACCCCACACGAATACTTCTACCCCTTATCACAGCTCCAATGCCCACAGGCATCTGTCTCTAGCACAAATCTTTTACTGAAATCAGGGAGAACCAACACAGGGGCCTCAATTAAAGCTTGCTTGAGAACATCAAAGGATTGCTTTGGCTTGTCCACACAAATGGTACTCCTTTCTTTAACAAGTTCGTGAGAGGTCTCCTAATTATGTATATACAGGATGAGTCACATCTTGACCGGAGCCATGCGGAGCACAAAAAGTGAAGAGAAAGGATTTGTTCACCACTTTAAGCCAAAAGATAGAAATGAAAGCTGTTCCCATAGAATGAGATTAGATCCCGCAAGTGAGCTATTTATACCGAAGCTTACAAGAAGCAAAGTTGAAACGGGAGCTTTCCCACCACGGCATCCAACTCTTCTCTTCCGTAAGCAAAGGGGCTTTCAACGAGATAGGGAGCTGTACAATTTCACCCGTGGGTGGGGCTGGCTACGCTTGCTAGATTGGATCAAATATACGTGTCCTACGCTAGGCGGAATCGTTGTTTCACTCCTCCAAGCGTTCCTTGCCAATGGGTAAAGCCTTTATCTATCACTTCGGTCGGAGACATATTAATTACCTTTTTTATCCTTGGACCCTTGAAAGCTCGCTTCCCTTCCTGAACTGAGGGAAACCGGTGCCTGAGAGATCCGTTATCTGCAGTCTCTGAGCTTGATTGCACATCTTTTCCTGCTCATACATGTGTTTTTGCACGCTTGAGACCTCCTCTTTCGCTTGGCTATCCGAGGAAAGATGTCTTACGAGGTGGGTTGGACAACGTACGTAGTGAGCCTGCTGCTATCAGTGTGAAGATGAGCATCTATCTTTCTTTTCAGGATTTAGTGTGTGTGTGCTTGTTCTTAAGGGAACGTGCAAATCACCCAATCATATCAGGATGGATCCAATGGGTGTGATTTTTGTCTGTATTGATCACTTACCCACGCTATAAGAAGAAGGGCGTCATGGAAGAGTTTGGGGTCCAAAGCCACACCTTCTTTCCCCCATAGGAACAGAGGTCAGGAGCTGCCGGCAGGGCGCTGCATTCAATCTGACTGATGGCTCAAGATAAGTACGAGACGTACTTGAGATAGATAATTTATGTATTTCGCTATTTCGAATACCTAAACTGCTGCTAACAAGAATAAGTACGGAGAGATTGGATCTCCCTGGCGTAGTCCCTGAGAAGGTTTGAATTCCTCAAGACGCTCCCCATTGAAAAGAACCGAGAAGGTAACTGAAGTCACTAACCTCATCACCATAGAAATCCCACCTTCGCTGAAAAAAAGTGGGCTGGATAGCCGTCCGGGCCAGGGGCCTTTCAGGGTACATCTTAAAAAGGTCACACTTCAGAACCAGTAAAGGGCGCAGTCAATTGCTCATTCATTGCCTGAGATACTTTCCGAGGAACTGTCGACAGAACGAACATCCTCCATTCTTTCAGTACCTTCAGCAGTATAGAGATGTTTAAAGAACTCATTCGTCATCCCACTCATCTCCTCTGAAGGGACAACGAAGGATTGTCTGAAGTAGGACCTATTCGTAGCTCATTTCAAATGGGCCAAAGAAACTAGGGCCACAGAGAACCCCCCTGTGTCATGAAAAGAGAAACTTTCGGTAGTCACAAAACCCTATTTTAAGAAATAAGTCATTAGATCCCGTATCAGCTATAGCAGTGAAGTTCTCATAAGCTTTCATCATGTCGAGCTTTAGTGCACACACCTGATCATCTCGTGCCTCTTATATAGTTTCTAGTTTAGGAGTCCGAGCTGGAAGAACAAAAGGTGGAGCTCCGCCCTAGTGTTACCCTTTGCCTCGCTCTTTAGAGGCATGAGTGGTCACAACTCGACGTAGTCTAGCAGTTCTATTTGGCGCACGAATTGCGTATAGCAAAGTTGAAGAAGGCATTCTAGGAGCTAAAGGCGTCTCACTCGTCTCTCATTCGCTCGATGCTTAAGTACCGGTTTGCTTCTACGTCTACGGTTGAACTTGAAGGCCTCGGATTCCGAAACCTGTAGAGCTTGCACGGTGAAGAACAAGTACGTACTTCATACGAAGAAATGGTAGTCGGACTCCTCTGGTTTTCTCCACAGTAGGAGTAAGCATAATCCTAAAGCCGGCCCAATGGGCTATATTTCTTTAGAGTACTCAAAAAGTATGCTTTTGTCGGAGGGAGATTGCCGGGTCTATGTAGAATAGAGAAGCAGCAAAAGAAAATAAATTGAGTAGCCAAAGGCCTCGTGCACAGTATGGAAGGAAGAGGAAAAATGCACGGTACGCAATGTATGATGATGAACGTATGGAGTTAGTTCGGTGGGTTGGTTGGGGAGTAGGGCCGGGGGGAGAAACTTGTCCCTTCTTGATGGCGAGTATATGCTTCGATCGATTCTTGTGCTCCCTATGCGCGTGTTCTTGATCACCGAACAAGTTACAAAATAAGTTTATGCGCTCCTATCCTTGTTCTTGTGAGTCCTTGTGAAGCTACATTGGTGATGGTTGGTGGTAGATGCGGATTACCAGCGAGCTCTGGATGCTACTCTTAGGGATATTATTACTGTGCTTTTTTGCTATGGTTAGTCATGATTACTGATCAGTTGAGCAGTTCTTTTGAATGTACCAATTTTATTTTTTCATTTATTTGTTTCCCCCCATTTGAAACAGGGCTCAAGTCGCTTCCTGAGATGCATTTCACACCTGACTCACCTCCCACGCCTAAAATGTCTCCAGGTAAACGTTTTTCTGCTTGTCTAGTAATTCGGTGAATCTGCGACCACTAATGCCATTCAGAGACTCTTGGCCATTTCGGCTTTCGCACCATATGATCCCTGCTCATCTGCCCACAACAAAACGGAATTTTTTTATTTTCACTTGCGGTGTTCTCTCCATTTCTTGTTATATGCTGCTATAGGGCTATAGGAATACAGATTCAAACTTGATTGTATGATAAAACTGATTATTGATTCAATTCTTCTACTCGCAGCATCTGTTCTATTAACTTGTAACTGCCTACTAATTACAGTATCGAGTGTCCTGGTGATGCGGATGCTATATATATAGTCTTCTCAAACTCTGAGTGCACAGATTTGTTAAGTTGTAACTGTACCTTCTAGTTTTTTAATCTGAGCAATCGTTGATCATCTCATCCATTTGATCGTTTGAACACTACACTGGAATTAATATCTTTGCGGAATCGTTGATCATACTTCGTGTGTACTAATTGAAATCAGTTGTGCATGTCCGTGCTGCTGCCGCCCCAGGACAAGTGAAGTGCCCCCGTCGACTATGGAGGAGCTTTCGACGTCCGTGCCGCGCGATCGGTCGGGATCGGTGGCCTTCAGTTCCTGCCGGATTTCCCTTGTGACGTTAGTCCTCGCAGCAGCAGCTGCAGCCTTGATCACGTTGCTGTTCTGATACATGCTTGTCTGACCTCGCTCTTGAACTTGTGCATGTCTGCTTCGTCTTTCTTGATCGGTTCCTCGTGTTGCATACAATGAAGTGGTGTCATGTGACGCTGGGCATAATCTCTGAAAACTCCTGACTGGTTCGGTGTGGTTTTGTTTATTCAACACCAATTGCCTTAGCTTTCTTTTTCTGAAGGAGACAGAGAAGAGAGTAGCTAGATTTCTTTTTCTATTTTGATTTACAAATGGTCCGGTTTTATTTCAAAATGGTCCGTACTTTTCGATCTTTGGGCTTATTAAGCTTAAGAATCTTACTTAATAGGAGAAAATAGCCTCCTAAACATATGGCTAGCAACTGGTTCACCAGGAGTACGCAAGAAAGGCAAAAGCACTACGAATTATTGATTTAGGAATGGGAATGGGCTAGAACCCTGGGTTCTTCCTTATATAATTAATGGTCTTTTCATTCTAATACTCTATCCGAGAGTTCTCAGTATTTAGCAAAGCTGTTCCTATCTAACGGATAAAAACAGGATCAAATGACAAAGACATTGTTTGTGGAGAAAGAGGTGGCTTTTCCCGGATGAAATGAAACATTTGATTTGTGTAATAGGAGAAAGATTTCCCACTCCTTAGCCATAAAGATATGTGGCCATGAAAAAGGGAGGGGATTCAGTGGAACAGGATTGGCCGGGCGGTAGAGTCGTGGAAACACTTGTTGATTCCTATTTTGGACCCTAGCTCCATGGAACAATATGCTACTGCGGAAACATGGAAGAATTGCAATCTTAGATCAAAACACTATGTGTGGAAAGCTTGATAAGGGTCAGTTACTTGTACATTTGATTAGTATGAGCCACTCACATCGTTTTTTAAGGATAGGTGGGAGTAGGACCCTACAATAAAGAGCAGATAGCCCACATGAATCATGGGAATAACAATACGAGGCCTTTGACGAGTAAAGGAGAAATGCAAGATTTGGATCCGCGATTTCAACAAGTAGTTCGTGCTTCGTCGGCAGGGGAGACTATAGGCCATGAAAACCCACCCCTGGTATCTCCACCTGTGGATTGAGAGTCAAAAAGTGTGAATTTCGTATGTCCCGCTGGCACACGATTTCGATTACTTTTCTTGTTTCCCGTTTCGGAGATCCGATAATGGAATGCTAAATCGATATCTGGGGTCGAGCCAGGGTACTTATCCTCCCGTCTATAAATCAATGACCAATAAAAGACCAAAGCGGTGATAAATCAAGGGGCGGACAGGAGCAGCATCGTAGCTAGGAACAGGTGCTGCACCGTAGCTAGTAGGAAGAAGTACAGCATAGCTACATTCCCCATAGGGTTGGCGCCCCTCTTCTCCAATACAAATTGAATCATAGCAAGGGCTAAGCTATCTTAAAACCTACTATCAATCTGTTTATAGAACTCAATACTACTATCCATGAGATCATCATAACAAAAACTAGAATTGCCCAGCGAAATAGGAATAGAAAGAAATCCAGGGTAACTTGTATCATGAGATGGGTCCATTCCAATTGGAATTCCGTACGGCTACAACTCTTTTTAAACGAGTCGAAGTCCAGTCTTGTCACTTTCCCATCATCCCTTTCCGCATCGTCCTTCTCTATTGGGGGCTCCCAACACCTCAGCCAATTCGTGCAGCATCTTATTCAGGATCTCGGTGCTCCCAAAAGTTGTGAGCGACTCCAGGAACAAGACTCTGCCACCTCTGTGCGTCACCGAATGAAGGAAGGAAAGAGCATGTCGTACATAAACCTGGATTTTTTCCATGTCGTCCGTATCTACGCACGGCACGATACATAAATCCTGCAACAGGAAGCACAATTTTGCTACTGGATCAACATCCACCGTCTTCTTCGGACTCAGACACAAGAACGAAACCGCCAAAAACATGAAACAGAACAAAGAGGAGTAGTACAGCAACTGAATCATAGTCTGACACCGTCGATGGTTGGCTGTCGTGAGGAGGGTGCATTGCAGCAGTTGCTGGTAGGATTTTGGTGTTGCTATGTTCTTGCCGCAGATGATGATATATGTAGATGGGTGAGGTTTTGGACTCGAGATATTGCTGGGAGATCACATTTGCCGTCGCATTCCAAACAATTCGTGAGCCGTTTAGCTGGTTTAGTGGACATTTGCCTTGTTGATCAACTGTTTGGTATACCCAGTTCTGTAGAATTGTTTTGTGCCTGGAACTCCGAACGACCCTTATACTGTTTTGCTTTCTGCTGCTTCTTGTTCTGCTTTGCCGAGAGAATTTCACCTCTGTGGAATGCCCTATAGCTATATTTAGCTATATTACTCCTCTAGCTATATTTAGCTAGTTCACCGCTGTATACGACCAAGGTTTACACCTGAGAGTCGTAGTAAATCCTTGCATTCGTGAAACTGACCAGATGAGAACGAAACTGGTGGGAACAATCAACTATACGGCAGCTGCGAAGTTCTAGTTGGCTTCTGAAAATCAACTATGCTGAAATAGATTCTCTTTTGAGAGCCCTACATATACCGATCAAACATTCCATTTCAGACTTGTCTGCTTTACTATCTAATAAGTTTGATAGAAATCAAGGCGGGTATAGCTTCCTTTGATCCATACCGTAATATTCAAGCTGACTTTGTCAACTTATTCCCCTTTTTTCAGGTTGAATTGACAACGCTGTACTTTCTTCAACCATAGGAATCAGAATTTCGTAGGTAGAGGGGGCCAAGGTGCCAGAAACATGGATTTCATGGAAACAAGGTAATCCGTAGTTGGTAGCAGATGTTCCGCGGGATCAGATATCCTCCGTCTTGTCTCTGCATTCGAGGAATGCTTGTAGCTGTGCTAGGCGTGAGAAGAACTCTACAATACGATTTCTACGATTGGTACCAGATTGGAATTCATTCTCGGAACTCTCCTCTAGAGAATGGCCTGGCTAAAGAGAGTGATAGATCCATCGTGTCGTGTGGAAACTAAAGCTAGGCGCCGCTATTCGTCCTCAGCCGTATTCTCATTCTGGGAAAAGGTATGGCTCGTTCTGGGAAACGATCAGTAGTAGTGGTGGATGGCAGGTATGGAAGGATCCCGGCAAGTTCCTATCTGAGATTACCACCGGCCCTGCCCTGAGCTGACTTCTTTGCTAGTAGTGAAGTGCGTTTTCACTTAGCTGGAAAAGTCCATAATCCGATTTGACCTCGGGAGCCTGTCCACGGATCTGATCAAAGTATGATTCCCTAGTGCCAAAAGTCCTAAAGCCTATGGCGCCAAGCATGGGGAGTCCGCGGAGAAGAAAAACTCTATTTCGCTATGGGCCAAAACTAGTGTTTTTTCGGATTTCTAGTCTAGTTTAAGTGCAGGGCTAGAGAGTTCTCTTCCAGTATTCTTAGCTGACTGTCCGCTTGCTTGACTCGAACAAATAGCTTTTGTTTCCACAAGGCAGATCCCATTCCTCGAATGCAAAGGACAAGAAAGACGGATTCTGGCTGGAAGGAAGGGTTCTCGTATTGGTTCTTCTGGTGCGCTACTTCCTTGTGCTGTGCCAGATTGGAATTGGTATCGGAATCCTGGTTGGTAGAAGGAAGCTCGGGTATTGCTTATTGTTGAAAGCACTCGTTTGTTCCGGCTCGTGAGTTGAAAGCACTCGTTTGTTCCGGCTCGTGATGTGTCTGACGCATGCATAGAATCAAGATCTATTGAGACCAGGATGTTTGTTTCTTCCTCGAAACAAGAGATACGCTCTGGCTTATTTGCATTCGACCGGAGAACCTCACTTATCAACTGCCCTGGATTGGATCTACTTACGATTTGAGAAACTGGCTCCAGAACCCCTGTTTTTGATGCAGAATCGGTGGTTCCTTCTCTTTTTCGTGATTTCATCCATAAATCAATGGAAAGAGCACTTTATTCAGTGAATTGACACGTTCCTGATGCTTTTACAGTAGCAGCAGTCTCGGTAGCAGAAGTAGATCCGAGTGTAGATACCGGGATCATATCACCACTATTGACTATTTCAATTCATTCACATCTGCTCGTATCAATCAAAGTTTCCTATCAAGCAATCCCAGCAGCAATCAAGTTGGCACCCACTATATAAGATGCACTATTTCCTGATCTTGTCCCAAACCCAACTCGGCACTTTTAGACCTGGCCTGGATCCCTCCCTTCTCCGACAATATATGCAACCTTAAAGAAAAGAGACCACTCTCAGAACGACCCTTCGGAAAGCCCCACAACAAGCTATCCCAGAAGAAATTGTATAACTTGGCCAAAGTATTCACTTCCAGTTCCCTTTGCAATAAGATCACAGTAGATACTGTTTAGAAGGCTCACTCTCTCGTCTACAAAAAAGAGATGTGTGCTTACTTCTTGGAGATTGACTCCTGCCGGTAAGTGCACACCCTCAGTAGTATCTCTATAGACTTTATAGAGTATTTCCAATTGATAAATGATTTGTTCTTTAAGAACATCTTTGGATATATCAGTTACTTGTGTTTCAACATTAATAGCATTTATGTGATGGATCATCCGGCCAGCCCTAACGGCGACAAGAATAGCTATCGACAATGACAAACCCAATGAGACAATATACTCAAATAGAATCGTTTCCATAAAAATCTGCCATCATTTTTTTAGTCATACTTGTCCCTTAGCGGACTCACTCTTGTCTTGCTTCATCTAAGGAGTGATAAGTGCCAGGAGTCTGCCTCTAGCATCAATACATGTCCTAGTTACGAACAAAGAAGCGGTGCTGTCTCCTTAGCGTTAGCGGCCTTATGCCTATTTCAGTATACGCCCGTGTCAATATGTCTAGACTTACCTATACCCATGCTTCCTTCTTCTTTGACTAGCTTGCTTCCCCTATCAAATAGAACGGGAATGACTGCGTGCTTGGCCATCGTTAGTAAGCCCGCGTAGGGTAGGACCATCATCGAGCAAATGTTCCTTCAAAGGCGCGGAGCGTGCTATGGCAGATTTTCATCCCGCAAGAGGATGCGCCTAACTAAAACGCCGAAAGGCAGTGCAGCCCAATCCGTTGCTTTGCTTGTTGGGTCCACTTTTTGAAAGTTTCTTTGTTCGTAACATTAGTAGTTACTCACTGCATTAGTAGTTACTCACTGGGTGGGTGCACCAACGGCTTTCTAGGAATTTGAGTTGCTCAATACGGACGGAAAGATTCTTTCGTGAAATAAAAGAACGGCAGGTTGATGAGGGAAAGGAAACCAGATCTTTTTTCTATGGTATGGCCTGGGTGGCCTAAGCGAAATCCCGAGATATGAAGGAGCCGATCAATCTACCCGCCCGAGGTAAGCTTGCTCCTCACTTGAGTTGAAGCTGCCTCCGCTCCCTGCCGTCATACGGATTGATTTACTTTATCTTGACATACGCTACGCATATATTTGCTAGAGATATCAATCGAAATAGGAGCTTTCTGAAAATAGAAATCGATATATCCATGGTATTGAATGGACAAGAATTGAATGGGATTGTGGCACCCAGTGATACACTACGCCATGTTACGAACAAAGAAATGATCAAGAATTTCATTATGGCATGGCGCTATAGGCCATCGATTCGGTTATAGGAGTAGACGCGGGCAATGGCAAAGAGGAACATTTGGATGGACGACCTCCAAGACACGAGTCACTACTTTAGAACTACGTTATTCCCTGGCGTCAGGTACACATCCGGGGTTGAAGAAGGGACGCATATCAAATAAATGCGATCTAGATCCCTTTAACAGATTAGCAGCATCTTCGCATTCCGAGCCGAGACTATTATGATTACCTACCGAATTGGAGGAATCAAAGATCCTTACTTGAGGAACTTAACTGGCACTCTACTGATTGGACTTTACCGACTTCAGAAACCAGACAAGATTCTATACCGAGCTGACCTATCAACCAGACGGACTTGAACAACTGACCTGTCTGAATTGAACTTATCAATCCCGGTCTGAATTGAACCCTGCAGCTGTTTGGTAGACCGGGAAAGCGATGATCCTGGGATTACATATCTCAGGTCGCTCCTTTCATGGGCCGACCAGCCTGCAAAATAGTCACGATTTTTTTTACGATCTTTTAAAAATGTGCACGATATTGAAAAATGTTTGCAAATCAGAAAAAATAAGTTCGGAAATTTAAAAATTATTCTTAAATACGAAAAAAAAATTGAGTTTGGAAAAATGTTTGTGAACTCAAAAAATGTTCCCTAATCAGAAAAATGTTGAAAATTTGAAAATAAAAAAATCTTCAGGAGTTTAGAAAAATGTTCGTGAACTCAAAAAAAGTTCCCAAATCAGAAACAAAATGTTCGGAAATTTGAAAATTTCTTAAATACATAAAAACTTCAGGAGTTTGTAAAAATGTTCACAAATCTGGAAACAAATTTGGAACTAAAAAATATTGTCAAATTTGGAAAATCTTCAAGAGTTTAGAAAAATGTTCATGAACTCAAAAAATGTTCGCAAATTTGAAAAGGATTCTTGCATTTGAAAAAAAAATCGTGAACTCCAAAATTGTTTTGATTATTAAAAACTGATCATGAATTTGAGAAAATATCAGAAACTCAAAAAATGGAAAAAAAATCTTCATGAACTCCAAAAATGTTCGCAAATTTATAAGTGTTAACCAATTTATAAAAATGGTCGTGAGTTTGAAAATCTATTGCGAAGTTGAGCAAATATCCAAAACTCGAAACATATTCGTGAAATCAAAAAATATTTGTGAATTTGAATTAATTTTTATGATTTAAAAAAACATTCACAAGTTTGAAAGATGTTCACGAGTTTAAAAAAGTTTACGAAGTTGAAAAATGTTCAACATATATTTATGAGAAGTGACCCTACTGCCAAGGGGTGGATTTTTCTCATAACAGAACCGAGTCCATCCCCTACCGCCATGGGCTCTGGCGGTGGGCTGGCAACCCTACCGCCACACAGTTATTTTTCCCGTAACAGAGACAACAGTTACGGGATTAAAAACAGAGGACTTTCTCTGTTTTGCCCCTCATCTGAGCACAACAGTTTATAAAAAATCACCACAGAAATTGCTGACAAACTTTAGTTCTCTCAAAAAATTCAATACAAATGGAAAATTCATTCACGACAAGTTCACAACACATGGCTTCTTGCCTTAGTACTACATAGTTCATGAGAAATGATAAATGTGGCATGGTTTCATCCGGTTACATGACGAGTCCACTGAAGCGAAGGCTTTACTGAGTCATACGGGGCCATTTCCCCTTCTTGTCACGTGCCTCATCCTCCTCTTGCGCCTTGCGAGCCTTTTCAAGCTTTCTTGCCCTCTCCTCCTCATGAGCAAGCTTCGCTTGGCGTGCCTTCTGTTGGAAATATGCCCTAGAGGCAATAATAAAATGGTTATTATTATATTTCCTTGTTCATGATAATTGTCTATTGTTCATGCTATAATTGTGTCATCCGGAAATCGTAATGCATGTGTGAATACATATACCACAACATGTCCCTAGTGAGCCTCTAGTTGACTAGCTCGTTGATCAATAGATGGTTACGATTTCCTGACCATGGACATTGGATGTAGTTGATAACGGGATCACATCATTAGGAGAATGATGTGATGGACAAGACCCAATCCTAAGCATAGCACAAGATCGTGTAGTTCGTCTGCTAAAGCTTTTCTAATGTCAAGTATCATTTCCTTAGACCATGAGATTGTGCAACTCCCGGATACCGTAGGAATGCTTTGGGTGTGCCAAACGTCACAACGTAACTGGGTGGCTATAAAGGCACACTACGGGTATCTTCAAAAATGTCTGTTGGGTTAGCACGAATCGAGACTGGGATTTGTCACTCCGTGTGACGAAGAGGTATCTCTGGGCCCACTCGGTAGGACATCATCATAATGAGCTCAATGTGACCAAGGAGTTGATCACGGGATGATGTGTTACGGAACGAGTAAAGAGACTTGCTGGTAACGAGATTGAACAAGGTATAGGATACCAACGATCTAATCTTGGGCAAGTATCATACCGGTAGACAAAGGGAATTGTATACGAGATTGATTGAATCCCCGACATCGTGGTTCATCCGATAAGATCATCGTGGAACGTGTGGGAGCCAACATGGGTATTCAGATCCCGCTGTTGGTTATTGGCCGGAGAGATGTCTCGGTCATGTCTGCATGGTTCCTGAACCTGTAGGGTTTACACACTTAAGGTTCGGTGATGCTAGAGTTGTTATGGGAAATTGTATGTAGTTACCGAAGGTTGTTTGGAGTCCTGGATGAGATCTCGGATGTCATGAGGAGTTCCGGAATAGCCCGGAGGTGAAGATTTATATACGGGAAGTCCAGTTTCAGTCGCCGGAATGGTTTCGGGGGTTATCGGTATTGTACCGGGACCACCAAAAGGTGTCCTGGGTCCACATGGTGGGGCCACCTGCCCCAGGGGACTTAATGGGATGAACAAGGGTGGGAACCAGCCCTCTAGTGGGCTGGTGCTGTTGGGGTCTACGGTAGGGTGCGTCGACTGCAAATTAAATTTCCTACACGCAGAACAACCAAGAACATGCTACGGGAGATGGATCACAGATTGTTACCACTAGACGTGCAGTGCCGTGCAGCAGAAGTAGAGTTGAGGCACAACGTTCCTGGAGTCGCCTCACGTTCCCGGAGTCGCCTCCTCCTTGTAGGTATCCCACGTAGCCGATCGGATCCCGCGAACAGGTTTGCCGGAGCGGTGCAAGTGCACCGCCTCTAACGGTATCCGCGCGTGCAGGAGGAACACTGTGCGGCGGATTGCTAGGTCCGATCACATAGTCGACGGCGAGTGGAGGTGGCTATTCGCAACACATGCAAACCCTAGTCGCAACGCCAAAGCGATCAATCGCATGAGTGTGCCGCACCTCCACTTTATATAGGCGTCCGTCGCGGGCTCAACACTTGGGCCTCGCACGGACCCTAAAGCCCACAAGTCTACTCGGCCACAATCCGAATACAGATCGGATCACATCCGACCAGTGTCCTCGTATCCAACCTCGTAGGTTCCTTCCCTTAAGCGCGTGACCCCTTAGGTTCAAGTCGGCTTGGTCGCAGTTCGGATCACCTCCGACCTGCACGGTTGGTAGCGGCCTCTAGCAAGGCCTGCCGACCACCAAGTAGACTATGAAGCTGGTTAGGCGAACCTGTACAACATGTCACACTTCTATTCCCTTTGCCTCACGATATATGTTGTCGGGCTCAAGGTGAGACTGTCATCCTTGTGCTAGCCCGACCTCTTTCTCGTTCCAGTGATACCAACCACAAACCGGATTATCTCATAATCCCTGTCGCATGGCCATGCTTATCCTGGTCGGATCACACGAGGGGCCCAGAGTATATCTCTCCTGATCGGAGGGGCAAATCCCATCTTGCTCGACCATGTCTCGCAGCATGGGACTGGACAAACCCGAAACCTACCTTTGTAACTACCCAGTCACGGAGTAGCGTTTGGTCGGCCCAAAGCAAGTCTGTCACCATCCCGAGTACATGCGTCAGCTCAGGTCTTAGGACATAGAATGTATGTTGTACTAGAGACTCACAGATGACATATCGATGCGTCTCATAGTTGGGTCTGTCCGACTCGGACCTTATCTCGACTCGGATCCGACTACATCGAATCCGAACAGACCTTTCCAAGTCCATATTATCCGGTTAGCAACCAATGCTCCATGGCTAGTGAGACCAAGTCATCGACCGTGTCATATGCTAGTCTAGTCGGTTGCGCGTCCACACAGCCCTTTCGACTAGGGACCTTTTAGGACAGTCATCATACAATGCATAGTCCCACAAACAAGTCACATACTTACTGATACACATCATTGATAATGTCCTAGGACTGTCTTTATTCATAAACACATAGGAAATATCATCATACATGATTGCCTCTAGGGCATATCTCCAACAATCTCCCACTTGCACTAGAGTCAATCAAATAGACATCGAATGCCCATAGGTCTAACGTGCCCCTCATGCTTGGGTTGTGGAAGCGGCTTAGTCAATGGATCTGCAACATTTGCATCCGTGTGAATCTTGCATAACTCTACATCACCATTCTTTACGATCTTTCGTATCAGGTGATATTCCGATCTATATGTCTGACCTTGTGGTGATTACTTGGCTCCTTGGCTTGTGCGATGGCACTAGAATTATCACAATAAAGGTCCAACGGTTTCACCGAGGCTGGGAAAATACCAAGATCATCCAGAAAATGCCGGATCCAAACACCTTCCTTTGCAGCTTCACAAGCCGCAATGTATTCGGCTTCTGTGGTAGAATCGGCCACCGTATCCTGCTTGGAACTCATCCAGTGCACTGCTCCTCCATTCAGGACGTACACGAATCCAGACTGCGATCGATAATCATCTCTGTCGGTTTGGAAACTCGCATCGACGTAACCCCTTACGACGAGCTCTTCCTCACCTTCATAAACTAGGAACATCTCTTTAGTCCTTTTTAGGTACTTCAAAATAGTCTTTACCGCTGCCCAGTGACTCTCACCTGGGTTGGCCTGGTATCTGCTTGTTAGGCTTATTGCAAAAGCAACATCAGGCCTTGTACATATCATGGCATACATGATGGATCCGATTGCTGAGGCATACGGAATCCTACTCATCCTGCTTCGCTCATCAGATGTCGAAGGACTCCGAGTCTCACTTAGCCTTATACCATGTGAGAGTGGCAAGAACCCTTTCTTTGCCTCACTCATGTTGAACCGCTTCAACACTTTATCTATGTACGTGCTCTAGCTCAAGCCGAGCAACCTCCTTGATCTATCTCTATAGATCTTAATGCCTAAAATATAGACTGCCTCACCAAGGTCCTTCATCGAAAACTTGCCATTCAATGATTCCTTGACCGAGTTTAGCATCGAAATATTGTTCCCGATCAACAATATGTCATCCACATACAAGATCAAAAACACTATCAAGCTCCCACTTAACTTCTTGTATAAACAAGAGTCCTCTTCGCTTTTGATGAAACCGAGACCAGTGACGACCTCATCAAAACGAATGTTCCAACTCCGAGATGCTTGCTTCAACCCATAAATGGATCTCTTTAGCTTGCATACCTTACTAGTGCTAGTCGGATCGACAAAACCCTTGGGTTGTATCATATACACATCCTCGGTTAAATTTCCATGAAGGAAAGCCGTTTTGACATCCATCTGCCATATCTCGTAATTGAAATATGCAGCTATAGCTAGTATGGTCCTCACCGACTTCAGCATCGCTACCGGCGAGTAAGTCTCGTCGTAGTCAATTCCTTGAACTTGTCCATAACCTTTAGCGACAAGCCGAGCTTTGTGGATCTGAACATTTCCATCCACATCGGTTTTCTTCTTAAAGACCCATTTGCAACCAATGGCAGTTACGCCAGGTGGCGGATCAACCAAGTCCCAGACTTGATTCTCATCCATGGACTTTAACTCAGATCTCATGGCCTCCAGCCATGCCTCGGAATCTGGGCTCACCATCGCTTCCGCATATGTGGCCGGCTCGTCGCTTTCTAGCAACAATACATCGCGCACTCTGCGCAATCTTTCCGACCTCCATGGTTCCAGTGCCGCTTCCACTGCAGGTTCCCTGACTGACTCCAGTATGATCTCATCACCAGCCGAGCCGTCCCCGAGTGGTCCTCGAATTTCTTCGAGTCGAACCATCCTCCCACTGGCCTCCCGACTGAGAAACTCTTTCTCAAGGAAAACCCCGTTCCGAGCAACAAACACTTTGTTCTCTTCCTGGTTGTAGAAGCTATATCCCAAGGTTTCCCTCGGATATCCCACGAATATGCATTTATCCGACTTAGGTGTAAGCTTGTCTGACATAAGTCGCTTGACAAATGCTTCACAACCCCAAATCTTTAGAAAAGACAAACTGGGACTCTTCCTGGTCCGCATCTCATGTGGTGTCTTGTCTACGGATTTTGATGGTACCCTGTTAAGTGTGAAAGTTGCAGTTTCTGGAGCGTATCCCCAAAATGACAAGGGTAAATCCGATTTGCTCATCATAGACCAGACCATGTCCAACAAGGTCCTATTCCTCCGTTCTGACACGCCATTTCTCTGTGGCGTACCCGGAGGTGTGAGCTGAGGTACTATACCTCGACTTTTCAGATGATCATCAAACTCCTGGCTCATGTACTCACCTCCACGATCAGATCACAGTAGCTTTATAGTCTTGCCGAGCTGATTTTCAACCTTGTTCTAAAACTCTTTGAACTTTTCAAAAGTCTCCGACTTGTGCCTCATCAAATAGATATATCCATATCTACTCAAGTCGTCGGTAAAAGTCACGAAGTACTGATAGCCACCTCTGGCAGTTGTGCTCATTGGACCACACACATCACTATGTATAAGTTCCAACAGCTCGGACGCCCTCTCGCAACTCTTTGCGAAAGGAGACTTAGTCATCTTGCTGAGTAAGCATGATTCACATGTCTCGAACGACCTGAAGTCGGATGAAGTTAGGAGCCCATCATCATGGAGCTTCTTCATGCGTTTCAGCCTAATGTGTCCAAGCCGGCAATGCCAGAAGTATGTCGGATTTATCTCATTAGGCTTATGCCTCTTGACATTCACGTTATAGACCGGTTCCTGTTCTAGATTCAATATAAATAGCCCATCAACAATGGGTGCATAGCCGTGGAACATACCATTCAAAAATATCGAACAACCATTGTCCTTTAAATTGAATTCATAACCTTGACTCATCAAACATGAGGCAGAAATAATGTTCCGACTAAGTACAGGAATGTAATAACAATTATTCAATTCCATTATGAATCCAGAAGGAAGCTGGAGTTGCATCGTGCCGACTTCCAATGCAGCAACTCTTGCTTTGTTGCCGACCCTGATGTCAATCTCCCCTTGTGCCACACGCCTAGTTCTTACCAGCCCTTGCATCGAGTTGCAAATATGAACAACCGATCCGGTATCAAATACCGAAGAGCTAATAGGTATGTCAGCAAGGTAAATGTCTATAACATATGCAACAAGTGTACCTTTGCCTGAAGAAGCATTTTCGGCCTTCTTGCCATGCTTTGCAAGCCACTTGCTACAGTTCCTCTTCCAGTGGTCAGTCTCCTTGCAGTGAAAGCAAACGGTCTTCGAGTCCGGTCCAGACTTCGACGCAGCGGCAGAGGTTACCGTCTCCGTGCCCTTTGCCTTAGCCTTTTTCTTGGACCAACTCTTCTTGAACTTAGCCGATTTCTGCACCATCAACACTTGATGCGTGCCTTTCTTAATATCCTGCTCTGCCACTTTGAGCATCCCATGCAATTCAGTGAGCTTCTTATCCATGCCATCCATATGATAGTTCGAGATGAACGTCCCATAGCTGGGCGGAAGAGAACCCAGAACAACATCAGTAGCCAGCTCATCCAAGAGCAGGAAGCCCAAACGATCCAAAGCTTGCACATACCCGATCATCTTGATCACATGTGGGCTCAGTGGATCACCTTCCTTCAGCTTGCAATCCATCAAGGATCGCCAGACGTTGAGCCTTTCGGTCCTAGCCTGTGTCTGAAACATGCTCTTGAGACTCTCGATCATATCGTAAGCCTCAACATTTTCAAAATGCTGTTGCAAATCAGGCTCCATACAAGCCAGCATCAGACAGCTGATCTCCGTTGATTCATCAACGAGTTTCTGGTAGGCATTCTTAGTTGTGGCATTAGCATTATCAGTAGGTTCCTCTGGAAGTGGATCCTCTAGAACATGTTCCTTTTTATCGTGCTTGAGAACAATTCTCAGATTTCTATACCAGGTGGTAAAGTTTGTTCCATTCAGTTTATCCTTTTCTAGAATTGATTTCAATGCAAAGTTGGGTTGAGCAGGTGGTGCCATTGATCTACAATAGAAAAAATGCAATCACTAAGCGATGTGTTTACGTAGAGTAATTTTGCCTAAACAGAAATACTCCCACTGAAGTCAGCATCCCTCCGCAAACTCTCAGTGATTCAGGATCCAACTAGCGCATGCGACTAGTGAGTTTTAGCATCACTGCTAGCCAACATACCTATTCGATAAGCAACTCCTTGCGAATCGTATCTCTATACGACTCCTGTCGGTCGGAAAGGTATCTCATACCCCGACTCCCAACCTTCTTTGCCACAAGGCCCAAACCCATTTTGATAGCCTTGTCAAGTTAACCTGATGTAGTGCATGTCCGTGTCTGACACGAACCCTTCAGTTCAAGGACACCTAGCAGCACCCCAATTTTATGAGCCCACTACTAGACGTACTTGACGTGCGAAGGTGCAACTTCAGGGATGGCAATTCGCTTGATATTCATGAGGGATCATTCTACCATTGTAACATGCATAGAAACAAAGAAGCATAACAATCACAAATATAACACATATTGTGAAATAGTATGGCTCCTTCATGGACGTTCTTCCAGGTCGGCTCTGACTCCGATGACCATTCATGAACTCCATCTTGTTTGTCACATCGGGACGCCAAGCCACCAACCTTATCTCTATTATCCAACTACTACAACTAGTAATGAATTTTACATAGAGTCACAAGTCGACACGCAGGTCGTTATACAATATAATGACAACACTTTTGCTCCTGCCGGCTGACAAACATGACACGCAGGCCACGTATAAATTACACACATGCATCACATACACATGAGCCATACTATTCACATCAAACCTGCAAAACAAAGTTGTGCATAGAATCGCATTCTACCGGTTTGTGTGTCGGGTACGAAATACACGGCGCTACGCACATGCAGCGCCCGACGTTTTTGGAAATCATAGATCACATCTGAACTCCGATCACGCCAAATTTTCTGATCTGACCGATCTCATCGATCATCGCGAATCCGATTAGGATTTACGTTTCACTGTTAACCCCGATGGCGGATGACCGATCGGTAGGGGTAGATCGTGTCACGACCTCATCGATCCCGATTGACAGAAAACATAGATTAAATGATCCCCATGTGCAGTTGATCACATCAACTGTGCACATAGCCGATCTCATAAACAACAGCAGATCTCATCTACCGCCTCCACATATCTAATATGCATACGATCTGAATCCAAATCCTATAGCAGAGGCTCTAATACCACTGTTGGGATCTACGGTAGGGTGCGTCGACTGCAAATTAAATTTCCTACACGCAGAACAACCAAGAACATGCTACGGGAGATGGATCACAGATTGTTACCACTAGACGCGCAGTGCCGTGCAGCGGAAGTAGAGTTGAGGCAGCGCGTTCCCGGAGTCGCCTCACGTTCCCGGAGTCGCCTCCTCCTTGCCGGTCTCCCACGTAGCCGATCGGATCCCGCGAACAGGTTCGCCGGAGCGGTGCAAGTGCACTGCCTCTAACGGTATCTGCGCGTGCAGGAGGAACACTGTGCGGCGACTGCTAGGTCCGATCACACAGTCGGCGGCGAGTGAAAGTGGCTATTCGCAACACATGCAAACCCTAGTCGCAACGCCGAAGCGATCAATCGCATGAGTGTGCCGCACCTCCACTTTATATAGGCGTCCGTCGCGGGCTCAACACTTGGGCCTCGCACGGACCCTAAAGCCCACAAGTCTACTCGGCCACAATCCGAATACAGATCGGATCACATCCGACCAGTGTCCTCGTATCCGACCTCGTAGGTTCCTTCCCTTAAGCGCGCGACCCCTTAGGTTCAAGTCGGCTTGGTCGCAGTTCGGATCACCTCCGACCTGCACAGTTGGTAGCGGCCTCTAGCAAGGCGTGCCGACCACCAAGCAGACTATGAAGCTGGTTAGGCGAACCTGTACAACATGTCACACTTCTATTCCCTTTGCCTCATGATATATGTTGTCGGGCTCAAGGCGAGACTGTCATCCTTGTGCTAGCCCGACCTCTTTCTCGTTCCAGTGATACCGACCACAAACCGGATTATCTCATAATCCCTGTCGCATGGCCATGCTTATCCTGGTCGGATCACACGAGGGGCCCAGAGTATATCTCTCCTGATCGGAGGGGCAAATCCCATCTTGCTCGACCATGTCTCGCAGCATGGGACTGGACAAACCCGAAACCTACCTTTGTAACTACCCAGTCACGGAGTAGCGTTTGGTCGGCACAAAGCAAGTCTGTCACCATCCCGAGTACATGCGTCAGCTCAGGTCTTAGGACATAGAATGTATGTTGTACTAGAGACTCACAGATGACATATCGCTGCGTCCCATAGTTGGGTCTGTCCGACTTGGACCTTATCTCGACTCGGATCCGACTACGTCGAATCCGAACAGACCTTTCCAAGTCCATATTATTCGGTTAGCATCCAATGCTCCATGGCTAGTGAGACCAAGCCATCGACCGTGTCATATGCTAGTCTAGTCGGCTGTGCGTCCACACAGCCCTTTCGACTAGGGACCTTTTAGGACAGTCATCATACAATGCATAGTCCCACAAACAAGTCACGTACTTGCTGATACACATCATTGATAATGTCCAAGGACTATCTTTATTCATAAACACATAGGAAATATCATCATACATGATTGCCTCTAGGGAATATCTCCAACAGGTGCGCCCCCAAGGGCCCAAGGCGCCTAGGGTTTCCAACCCTAGGGGGTGGGGGCGCCTCCCACCAAACTTGGGGGGCAAGTTCCCTCCTAGGCTGCCCCCCCTTGTAGATGGGATCTAGGGGGCCGGCCCCCTCTCCCCTTCCCCCTATAAATAGTGGGGGGGGGGGGGAGGGCTGCCACACCCTTCCGTGGCGCAGCCCTCCCCCTCCCAACTCCTCCTCTTCCTCCGTAGTGGGGTCGGTGGCGGAGGAGGTGGCCCATCGGCCGCCAGCTGCCGCATTTCGTCGAGCGTCCTGGTGGCAAGCCCTCGGGGGTCCACGATGACGGCACGGTCCAGGAACGGCCCTCCACACTGGCGGCCAAGCGGCAGTGGCCGGCCCAGGTCTTGACGAAATGCATGTAGTTGGAGTCATCACAGGCGACATGGTGGATGGACACGACGATGGCGAACACGGTCACATGGACCGCGGCGAGGGCAAACCCGCCGTCTCCATGCCCAACCACCGGAAGCCGCGACACGAGCGAGTAGACGTCCCGGGTAGAAGGAGCGGGTAGAAGAACTCGGAGCGGGTAGAAGGCCTGCAGCGCGGCAAAGAGGGAGGAGACGAGCCGGGGCAGGAGGGTGGCCCGGAATTGCTCGGCCGGGTGCGGGTAGGGGCAGGAGGTCAATGGTGCAGTTGGGCCAATTAGGTTAGGTTAGGTTAGATATCTAATTTCAGAGAGAAAATGTTGACAGTAGTGTGGTTTGGCACATGTGCTTGTTGCAATTAATCATGCATGGATTGGAAGCTGTTTCTTTTTGGATTTCAGCTCTCCTCGTGTCCGCAGGAAAAGGAATCTGTCAGAGTTGCATGATTTTGACAAGGAATCGCATCATCAGCAGATGCCAGTAGTGTGGTTTCACCAATGGCATCATTAGTACTGTAGATGCTAAAGCCTCGAGGGGCACCACGGCTACTGAAGCAATTCTGAAAAAGAGGACAGTTAAGGAAATAGGGTTCTTGCACCGTTGCATGCACCATTCATCAAATGCAAATCGATGGCTACAGTAGGCAGCAATGAATGGAAGTTGCCTCCACGCCAAGGGATGAACTCCTGACAAGTAGCTGATCCAAAGGGTGTCCCCGGTAGACTAGAGGAGACAAGCTCTCTTTTTTTTGTATTTTATTAAATGTATCTTGTACCAATTAACAACATATGTTTAACGGCTATACTTTCACCATGCTTAACATTTTTTTTGCGAATACACCACGCTTAGCATTTGATGGGGAATACTATCAAATAACTACTCCTAATATATGTGACAGTAATTAAGGGAGGCAAATTTGTCCACAAATGAAAAACTATACACCTATTAATAAAACGAGTAAAACTAGTTATGTTTCGGATGTGAAATTGCTTCATGCATGCTTTGTCCGTCACTATCACCCTCTGTCCGTGCTTGTGCTGATGGCTCTGTTTTCTTGACATGCTGAACGGAAGGTTCCTAAGTAGGAGGAGAAGACAAGGAATTGTCAGAGAGTGCCTTGAAGCTCAATATTTTTACTGGTTGGGCCACCATATAGCAAAACCAATCGCCCCCGAGTGAAATTTTGGGTTGGGTCCGATCACTGGGTTACCCGCCGGAACGTATACGCCATACGTGAAAGGATCTCTCTCTTGCTGAAACGGATACAGTAATAGGCCGGTCCATTACGGCACACTTTATTAAAGAAATAGAAAATTAAAAGGGAGAAGTAGGGATCAATCTTGGGTCCGCTGGTCGCTAACCGGCGCTACGAGCCACTGAGTCACTGCCGGCTTTGTGATTTAATACTAGGGGGTGACTTATTTAAGGGTAAAAAACCCTGCCTTTATCTCACTATTTATATTTTTTTGTTTCTTTTCCTTTTTATGTTTTCCCTCTTTTATTTATTTTTTACTATTTATATTCCCTATTTGTTTTCCCTCTTTTATTTAAGGGTAAAAAATGCTCAGGCTTTTAATATTTGTTCAAAGTTTCAAAAAGAAAAGTCTCTTTTCAAATTTTGTTCAAAACATACAAATATCCACATTTTTTTAAAAAAGTATAGAATTAAACAAAAATGAGTCTTCCAAAATTGCTAAGAAAACACGAAACTTATCTAGAAAGAGAAAACAAAAATTTGAGCACGAACATCTTTATAAAAATACTATTTTTTCTGGAAATTCAGAAATATGAACAAAAATTCGTTTTTTTATTTGTTCAAACACTTTTTGTATGTGTGTAGATTTTTTTAACAGGAACTTTTTAAAATTCCAAACAAATCTTTTCTGAGGCGTCCCGTGTGTAGATTTTGCACCGTGGAAGATCGTTTCTGATGCGTCCCGTATCACCCGTAGGATCGAAATAACTAATTGAGGAGTACTCATTGCAAAGATCACTCCCACCTCCTCAATTTGTGACAAGTGGCGCGTTGCATGTGCGCCACTTGGCGCAACCTGGGGTTTTTCTTCTTTCGTAGATCCGTTTGTTAAAAATATTTTATCTCTTAAACCGTGCGTCTAAATCTCGAACCGTTTTCATCGTTGGATTCCTCGTGTCGAGATCTTCAAAACTAGATCCCATGTGTATAGGTTTTGACGAACTTTTTTTTTCACGAAAAAACCGGACGAAAGAACCGAACCGGGAGCATGGATTTTTTCTCTTTCCGAAAGAGGCACGCCCGTGCCTCTCGCGGAATCACAACCGTGCCTCTTGCGGAAGCAAAATCGTGCCTCTCAGATTAGGAAAAAATAAAAGAAAACACATTTTTTTTCTTTTTCGTGGAGGCATGGTCGTGCCTCTCACAAAAGCACAACCATGCCTCTCGCGGAAGCAAAACCGTGCCTCTTCCGGAAGGAAAAAAACAGAAAACATGTTTTTTTTTCGTTTTAGAGAGGCACGGCCGTGCCTCTTACAAAAGCAAAACCATCTCGCGAAAGCAAAACCGTGCCTCTCACAGAAGGAAAAAAAACAGAAAACACGTTTTTTTCGTTTCTGAGAGGCACGGCCGTGACTTTCGCGGAAGGAAAAAAACAGAAAACATGTTTTTTTTTCGTTTCCGAGAGGCACAGCCGTGACTCTTGCGGAAGCAAAACCGTGCCTCTTGCGGAAGCAAAACCGTGACTGTCGCGAAGAAAAAAAAAAGAAAGCGCATCTTTTCATGCATTTTTTTTTCAAATTTTCTTTTGTTCCAAAAGCTAAGGAAGACCGGTGAAAAACCGAAGCGTAAAAAAATACCCGAGAAAAAACCGTTAAAAAAGCTAAAAACGCGTGCGAAAAAATAAAAAAATGAAATCCGATGGGAGTGCCCAAAACGCGACACGTGACGGGTGGCTGAGAGCACGCCAAATGGCGCTGATCGTTGCGAGGCTCCCGAAGAAGAGCTCGTTAACTAGTTGCTTCCCCGTAGGATCGGTCAATGCGCGGTTGATTTGATGTTGATAGACTTGTGTGTGCTCTGCCGCTTATAACTTTTTTTCCTCCATTGATCAAATCGAGGAGGTCAGGTTTCGGGAGCCGCGCATCTATATTGTCGTCAGGTTTAGAGGAGTAGTACGTCAGCGTTGTAACGTACACAATGCAAACCCTTCATTTTCCAATAAAATATATAGGAGTATATCTTGCGTGCGACTCCGACCATTTCTGCCAACGGAATCGCGCCGCCGGGACGCACTACACCGGGGTCCACTCGTCGGCGCCCCGGATCTGCCAAGTGGAGCCGCCTCGGATCGACCGCTGCCCGCCCCAGATTTGCCGAGCCGCCCCGGATCGACCGCAGCTGGTGAGCCCCTTTTCTGCCACTTGTAGCTCGACCGCAGGTGATGAAATTTCGTTGATGCGAGCTCAGTTTTGTCAAATTTCATAATTCTGTGTAATATGTGAGATATGTGTCAAATTTAGAAAAAAAAACACGTGTTTTGCGGACTGGCGCGAGCTGCGGCTGAACAGACTCCACATAAGGGTCCACAAACTATAAACACGCTATAAGGGTCCGCGATATATGGGGTCTGCTAGAGATGCTCTTGGAGAAGTACTACTGGTCAGAGCGTTGTATAAACATACACAATGCAGCAATGCAAACCCTTCATGTTCCAATAAGTAGATGGAAGTGCGCAAATTAAGTCTGCCGTTTTCATTAGAACTGAAGGTGAAACCAATCGATCCAGCTTCCCGCGTACACCTCTACATAAACGGGCGCAGCAAAACCTTTCCTCTCTCCCATATTCCCAATCCATCCATCCATCCATCCCACCACCGGAGATGGCAGAGCACTGCAAGGTTTCTGCTGCCATTGTAGCCGAGTCCGAGGAAACATCATATACCTTCAAGATAGACGGATACTCTAGAACCAAGATCCTGTTCAAGGACCGCGAGCGCGTGATTTCTCTCCCTTTCCGCGTCGGAGGTCACGACTGGATCCTTTGGTACTATCCCCAAATTTCCTTTCTATACCTGGTTCTTGATTCCACTGATGCAAAAGACGTGAAGGCGAAGGGCAGGTTCTGTTTACTCGACAAGGACGGGGTCCCGGTGCCGTCGTCCCTGAACATGTCTTCGCAGACAACGGTTCAGCCCGGGGCGTCGTCAATTTCATCAAGCCGGAGTATGTGGAGCGATCGCCGCACCTGATAGACGACTGCTTCACCATCCGTTGCGACGTCACGGTCATGAAGGAGTTCAAGGGCCAACAATATGGCCGGTTCATCAAGGTCCCTCCGAGCGACTTGCACCCAGGGACGATTTCAAGGGGGGACGAGGGGGGGCGAGACCCCCCCCTACCGAACCCCACCATATCGGGCCCCCCGCATGCACCTCCTGCAAGTCGTCGCTGATGGCTCCCGCCGGTGGTAGGTGATATCTCATGCGTGCGCCGCCAACTCGGTCGCGCGGAGGGAAGATTGTACCGGCGCTGGGAGATGAAATGCATCCCGGCAGTTGGGACTCCGGCGAGGTATGGACGGCCCCAGCGGCGGGCACCACTTCGGCGAGAACCACCACCACCACGACCTATCCAACAAGAAAGAAGAACACCGCTCCGTGAGGCGAAGTGAATCAGAGATGGCAAGCCGTATTTATAGTAAACCATCCTACCAGGAGTGTCATGGAAAGTGGCGACCAGAAGCATCCATCTGCGAAGCGGCGCCAAGAAACGTCTATGGACACGGCGGCACCAGAACTATCGTGAAGAACAACACCGCCTAACCGCCATGCAACAGGATTAAAAAAAATGAAACCCACTAAAACAAGGACACGCACACAGAAAGCGATGGATGGCAAGCAGAAAAAAAAGATGGCATGCAAAGGAGATCCACGCATGCAAACCAACCAACAGCAAACCTCCAAACCGACGAGATAGGCGTGGTCAAATCCATGTAGCGCACCCTACCAGATGTAGAATTGCTAAGCCCACCCCAATGTGTACACGACCAGGCCAAATGTACATCCATCATCTCGCAACCCTCATCTTATATCTATTGAAATTGTACATCCAATTTTAATAATTTTGATTGTTTCAGTTACTATGGTAATTGTTTTTTTATTTCTTTTGATTGTGTAATCTGAAAAACGGATATGAATAGGAAGGCGCTGCCAAACAAGAAACAACACCATAAGGATTAATTCGATTTTTAGGCATATATTGTTTCACTTTCTCTAGTCTCTACATACTGATAATGTTAATGATGACAAAGTGCAAGTTATCAATCCAGTCCAATGGGGGATGACTTGCTATAGAATTGCATTATAATCTGCACTAAAAGGGAATTACCCATCAACTAAGTTATGGTCAGCGAAATTATTTATATTTTTCTATCATATTGGAAATAGTCAGGCTAAAATTAAGCTAATACAATTGTAACTATGTTCTACTTGTGTCAAAGTGACACATTTTTTGGTTGCACTGGCCAATTTTTTTTCCCGAACTTGGCTTGCCCCCCCCCCCCCCCTATACTCGAATCCTGGCTCCGCCCCTAGGGGCGGGCCCAGGATTTGAAGATTGTGTATTCAAAATTCCAAAGACTAATTTCTTTTGAATGCCTAGTGCCCTTGTTTTTGGCATGTATAACCGATTAACACCATATTGCACGATGATATCATTGATAAAGCTTGCGAGGTTGACCTTGCTGGAGAGGCGGTGTTGGAGTACCTACTACTTCTGCCAAGCCAAGAACTGAGGATAATGGGTTATCACAATGTGCGTGAAATGATTGCTGTCTCAGCATGGTATTTATGGCGGAAAAGACAAAAGTTAGTGCACAAGGAAACAACTCAGAATGCACTTCATATTACAATGGGGATTCTAGCCCTTACGTCAAACTTCATAAATGCATCATCCCCCAAGGCTTCTATGAAAAAGGAGGGTTGGTCCTGTCCTCCTAGGGATTTTGTGAAACTTAACGTTGACGCTTCTTTTGACCACGACCTTCTTAGGGGCATGATGGGGACGGTTTTGAGAGATGAAAAAGGTAGGTTTATCGCGGGAGGGAACGGGAAGATTGACTATTGCGCAAATGTGTTGATGGCGGAAGTCTCAGCTCTTAAATTTGGTATAACATTGGCGCAAAGGGCGGGATGTAATCGCTTCATTATTAACTCGGACAACCTGGAGGTCATTGATACCATGAAGGACGGAGGCCAGTCAGCGGGTTCGGCGGCAGCAATTCTTGACGATTGTTTTCATTATGCCTGTGACTTCGTTGCTACTAGATTCGAACACTGTAACAGAGAAGCAAATAAAGTAGCTCATGAGCTCACGATTTTAGCTAGATTTTTTTGACTTCTGATCGGTTTGAGGAACCTTTAAATGAAACTGTAATGATCCTCATAAAGGATGTACTTTTTATCTCTAATGAATAAAGTTTTGGTTTATCTCAAAAAAAAAATTGTATTGCACGATACTACTTAATAATATTACTACTGGAAATTATATCATAAACTGCAAATAATATTATTGCATTATACTACTTAGTAACCCTAAATGATTCTCTGTCTTCACAATTCCTTCTTGTCAATCACTACAAAGAAGTCTCAAATTTTAATATCTTATACTGTGCTGAAACAGGAAGTCTCAAATCTCAAATAAGTCTTTGATTTCAGTATATATATACAATAATGTAATTTTATACCAAAATAGGAAGCCAATTAGTCAGATTAACTCACCCTTTTACAACACAAGACAAGAAGCACGGAAGTCTTTTTTTTGCGGAACGACCAAAGAAAACGACGCAGGAAGTTTTTCTCGAACACATGGACGCCCGCATCGGTCGCGCCGCCATCCCCCGTGTGCCCCTGCCTGCTGCAGCCGCTGTGCACCCCTGCCGGCGTGTTGAACAACCCTACCTCGAGTTTGCGGCCACGGAATTTGGGGAGGCGACGCGCCGGTTCTCTGCGTCCTGCGAGCGAGAGCGATCGTGCCATATGGATGGGCTGTTGCTAAGTGCTAACTGCCTGGGGCTATGTGTTTCAGGATGCTGTCCTCACTAGGGAGGTTATGAAGAAGCAAAACTGGGCTGGGAATCCCAGGTGCTCCTTTTGCAGTAGCTTGGAAACATCCCAACACCTCTTCTTCACCTGTCCCGTTGCCAGAGTGGCTTGGAGGACGATTGGGTGCAAGCTGGGCACGAACCTTTGCCCGAATAAACTCTGGCAATTCTTTTCCTGGGGTATGTGTTTTTGCCAGATGGGGCCAGTTTTTATACCTTTGGATTGGCGGCCGTGTGCTGGGCGGTTTGGAATTGCCGCAACCAAGCTACCTTTGAACAGAAAAAACTTAAAACCCCATTTAACGTGGTGTTCTCTGTATGTGGTTTCTTGACATATTGGGTAGGTTTGATGACTGGCGTGGATCGTGAAGCCATGAAGCGAGGAGCTAAGATGCTCAGAACTAATGCTTCGACGATGATGAGACTCTGTGCGACTCCAGCTAAAGTCATGGACTGATCCTTGCGGTGGTGGTGATCGTGGTTTTGTCTTCATTTCTATAACTCCTTCTGGGTAATTGCTCCTGCCCGAGCTATTCTTGCTCACATGTGAGCTGATGTTGCCTGCTTTTGGCTACTATGGATCGTTGCTAGCTCCCTTCTTTTGGTGTGCTTTGACTGTTTAGTTTGCTAGGTGTAGTTTTGTTCATTGGTGGCACTGGGTTTTCTCCCTGCGGTGAACTGCTCGATGACGAGTGTTTGTTGTGGGTTTCCCAGTGGTGCCCTGAACTCGCTTTCCCCTTTCTAGTCTCCTTTCATGGTGTCTCTTGGATGTATGGTCGGAACTCTTGTATTTCCGTTATGCTATTAATGGAAAGGGGTTATGCCCGGTTAAAAAAAAGTGCTAACTGCCTATTCACATATTGGGCTTGGAAAGAAGAAATAATGGGCCGATGGCCATGTGGGGTGGGAAGGAAGAAAATCAGAGATGGGATGTCCTTGTATTGGGCTGAACTCTGTGCACGACATCAGGTTTCCGGCCAGCTTCCGTTTTCTCTACATGTACGTATATTATCTTGTCTCAAAAATAAAAATGTACATATACCATCGCAAATTCCTTTGTAGCTTGTCCTACATGGAACCTTTTATCTTCAGCCCTTTAACATTGCTTTGAGATCCGTACTCTCCAACTAACTTGCAACAAGAAGATTTCTCTTTTTGTTTCTCTCAAATGAAAGAACATATGGACTTCAAACTTTGCAGATCAAACAAACTTTATAACTTCAATGTGTGAAAAACTTTCAGATATTTTGGACCAACATAAATATACAAAATGAGGATTTTTTTGACTAAAAAATAAATTTTAGCATTTTAAATGCATAAAAAATCTGAATTTTTTTCCTACATAGTAATTAGAATGTTTTGTTGTCCTACAAAGTTTGAAGTTTATACGATGTTTCGTTTGAGAGAAACAAAAAAGACAAATGTGCCTGCATGGATCTTGATGCAAAAATGGATGGCTAAGATAAGGGGTACCATGTAGCTCAAGCTACACAAAACAACACTAACTATATTATACACTCCATACACATAGTTTTTGGACAAAAACAATGAGTATTCAACTGAATACCCTTGAATTGAAGTGGGCCCACCCCTGCGATGTAGGAAACCTTGCGAACGTTGGCGGTTGCGTTGCGGTCGATTGCAGTTCGTCCGCCCTCATTAAGACAGGGAGTAAAACAACCGTTCCTACAACCATTAATGCAAGGCAAGGTGCTTCCCTCACCATCGGCTGATGCGGGGGTATATTACAGTTCAGCTGCGTATAGAAAACATCCGCCGTCCTGCTGCCTCCTCACCCTTTCTTCCTCCCAGTACCACTACAATCCTTCTCCAGAGTGATATCATTCTTATACGAATAAGGATAAATTACTCTAAAAGTGATATCATTCTTATACGGATTTCTCCAAAGAGACTAATGTTCTTTGCTTCCCTAATGAGCTACATTGTAGGTGTTTTCCCCATCAAATATTTATGAATTCCACTAAATTATGATAAACTTAGAAGAGAGGGCGTTCGTCCTTTGGTAGACAAAATTTTGAACACTAGTAGAAAACAGGGCTTTGGTTGAGGCCAGGATAAGGGCATTAATCCCGGTTCACTCACCAACCAGGACCAAAGGGAGCATCATCCCGATTCATGAGGCTAGGGTGCCGACCGGGCCTCGGGGGCCATTGGTCCCGGTTCGTCTGACACATTTGGTCTTGGTTCCAGACACGAACCGGGACCAATGGGCGTCACTCTTGGCCCAACACCTTTAGTCCCGGTTTGTGGCTGAAACCGAGACCAAAGGTTGTCCTCTAGTCCCGGTTCTAGCCACAAAACCGAGACTAAAGAGAAGCCTATATATACCCCCGGCCCTGCTTTTGTGGCCGGCCGTGTGGGAGAGGTGTGTTGCTCTAGCTCTCACCTCCTATGCACATGAGGTGTTTGATGAAATGCCCGAGCCACACTTAAGCTTTCTCCTCTCAAAGCTCCTTATCCAAGCTCCATTTTCGTAAAGATTTGTCTAGGTTTGCCGGTCCGTCCTGTCCCATCCCCGTCCTCACCGCCGTCAATCGTCCGCGCCGATCTCGTCACCGACACCACTGTGGTGAGCCTCTTTTTTATCTTCTTTGTAAAAGAAAAAATTCTTACTTGTATGATTTAAATAGAAACTTGTATAATTTTCTTAATTTTATTATTGTTTGTTATTATATAGTGCGATGGTTTTGGTATGAATCCCCGTCGGCCCTCGTCATGTCTATGATTCGGATGTGGTATATTATCTTTTATAACTATTTGTTTCATTTTGTGTTTATGACAATTATGCCGACCAACGTGACATAGATGTTTTTATCTAGGAGGTTTGTGAACCGGAAATTCCAACCGACATAGATATTTTTGTCGAGAAGTTATATTTAGTTGAAAAAGAAAACAATTACTTGAAGACAAAAAGTGAAAATAATTGAGAAGAAGAAGATGAAATTGGAGTTGCATGTTGCGGATGTCGTCGATGATGACAAGATCAAGATGGATGAAATGCGCTTGAAGATTAGAAAGATTAAAAAATATGCCATTAATCAAGAGGCTTGGTATCACTATGCCGTTGGATCAATTGTTATCTTAGTTCGATCTTGATCACATTTGTTGTTGCATTTAAATGTTTTACATATTTTTAATGTATGTTTTAATTAGATGCTCTAGAGAGCTATATGTTGTTCTATAAGAACTATGTATGAACTTTATGTATTTATTTTTTTAGTAATAACATTTGATCACTACTGTACATTGGTTTTAATGTGATGATGAACTTCTTTTAATTTGGTCAGTTCTCTATTCATGATGTTCTGTAATGATTTTTTGACACACTTAATTATATATGGGTGAAATGATTATACTTCGAAAGAGTTTGTCCATTTTGTACGCGAAGTACATCCAGTTTTTGAACCCTCTCAACATTTTAGCACATGATATGTGGGTGAAACGATAATACCATGCCAACTTTCAACCTTTTCAGAGTCCATTTTGTAGTGCTTTTCAATTCAAGGTCATTTAGCTCAAAAAATCAGTAAATGCATGAAAAATACCAAATGAAGTCAGAAAGGGTTGAAAATTGCTGATGTGGCTTTGAATACTGCATTTTGAACATACAAAAAGTCTAGAGTTCAAATAAGTTCAAAAAAAAATGAAAACCCTTTGTAACAGATCAGTTTTCGTCTGAAACCCTGATACTTCAAAAGAGATTGTCCATTTTGTACACGAAATGCATCCAGTTTTTGCCTTAACCCTCTCAAATTTTTAGCACATGCTATGTGGGTTAAATGATGATACCATGCCAACTTTCAACCTTTTCAGAGTTCATTTGTAGTGCTTATTGATTTCAGGGTCATTTAGCTCAAAAAAAATCAGTAAATGCATGAAAAAATATCAAATGAAGTTAGAAAAGGTTGAAAATTAATGATGTGTCTTTGAATGGTGCATTTTGAACACACAAAAAGTCTGGAGTTCAAATAATTTCAAAAAAATGAAATCCCTTTGTAACAGATGATTTTTCGTCCGTAACCCTGATACTTCGATAGAGAATGTCCATTTTGTACATGAAGTGCATCTAGTTTTTTCCGTAACCTCCTAACTTTTTAGCACATGCTATGTGGGTAAAATGATGATACCATGCCAACTTTCAACCTTGTCAGAGTTCATTTATACTGCTTTTCAATTTCAGGGTCATTTAGCTCAAAAAAATCATTAAATGCATGAAAAATACCAAATGAAGTCAGAAAGGGTTGAAAATTGATGATGTGGCTGAATGGTGCATTTTGAAGTATCATGATACCATACCAACTTTCAAACTTTTGTTACAAACTTTAATATAAAACTAAAAAGCTTTTATAAAACTCTAAAAGCAAAAGGAATCAACTAAGAAGAATCAATTAAAAATAAAACTTATGCAACTAAAATTATATAAAATTTATGCAACTAAAATTATGTAAACTTTAATAGCAAACTAAAAGTCTTTTATTAAAATCTAATAGCAAAAAGAATGAACTAAAAAGAATCAATAAAAAATAAAACTTATGCAACTAAAATGATATAAAATTTATGCAACTAAAATTATATAAACTTTAACAGCAAACTAAAAGGATTTTATAAAAATCTAATAGCAAAAAGAATCAGCTAAAAAGAATCAATTAAAATATTTTGTTATGATCAACTAAAACAAAACTATAACATTCATCAATAGCAAAAAGAATCAACTAAAAAGCTTTTATAAACCTATAGTTATGATCAAAAAATAGTAACTTAAAATTATATAAAATTTATGCAACTAAATTTATCAAAGTATTTTTATAAAATTCTAATAACAAAAGGAATCAACTAAAAAGAATCAATAAAAAATAAAATTTACAAAACTTATGCAACTAAAATTATATAAAATTTATGCAACTAAAATTATATAAAATTTATGCAAGTAAAATTATATAACTAAAAATAACATATGCAAAAAATAACATTAAAATTTTAAAAACATAACAAATGCAAAAAAATGCCCGCCTACTTGCTACCACGGCCTGCATACAACTAGAAACCCTAAAAATGGGCCAGGATGCAGGCCCGTAGTGCAAGCAGGCCCCTTAGGGTGTCAAATAGGCATGTACTGCCTGTAGTTGAGAGGAGGTCGAGAGGGTAGCGGCAGCAACGCTTATAAACCACTCCGAGCCCCTCTCAACTAGCGAGGTGGGATTAAACTTATGGATGCGGCAGCAAAGGGATTTCGTCCCGGTTGGTGGCTCGAACCGGGACGAAAGGCCCCCCTTCTGTCCCAGTTTGAGCTAGCTTTAGTCCCGGTTGGTGGCTCAAACCGGGACGAAAGGCCCGGCCAAATAATTAACTCTTTATGATTTTGCCTTACAGATCGGTGAACGAGAAAGCTAAACTGTCGAACTGGCACGATGTATCTAGATCCGACACTTCTATCCGCGCCCGACCACCACCGCCACCACCACCACCACGAGAAGGGGAAGGGTACGACCATCACCTGGACCCACTGGTGCTGCACAAGATGGATGGAAGACTGGCAAGTGGCAACAACGACCAAGGTCTTCTCTTTTAACTATATTTAGCTTCAGTGGTTGGTCTGCTGTGTTGTGTTGCTTTTATTGATTCATAACACAGACCCGGGACCCTCCCACCATGGTTTTGGGTACAGGGCAGAAAATTCAGATACACCCGGTATCTGCGTTTCTCTCGTGGCGAGAAACACATGTACAAAGCAATTTTTTTGATTTTTTTCGAAATTTTTGAATTTAAACTCTGATGGTTAGGTTAGATATGCTAGGAACTTACCAAGAACAAGAACAGCGGTGTGGCATAGTGGTAAACGTTGGACTGCTACATCTATAGCAATTTTTAGGATAAAAAGGGAAATGCTGTGAAAATAAATGAGGCTGCTGTTATTCGATCTAGCAATCTGAAGGCAAGAGAAGCGCATATATGACCTAACAACTGCGCAAGATGATGGTTTCTGAAGAAATTGAGTCCAGATCTTATCTATAGAACATTGAAAAATTTGAATTCAAAATTCAAATTCAAATTTTCATCTGAAATTTTTCCGGGATTTCACGGTTACCGCGTGAGAAAAAACATGCACTCGGGATCCAAATCCTTGCCTCACACAACCGTTGATTGGATTGCATGCATAATTGCATTCCTATTTTTGTGTATTAGCGTCTTGTCATCTTTCATCTTGGGCTTGACATGCAATGGCTGCGTAAGATGCGCGCTCCACACTACATCCAGTCCTTGGTTAACTGGCCACATAATTGCGCATTGCCAATTTCAGTTTAGAAGCTTGCCATTTTCCGGATTGGGCTTCACATGCGATGGACGTCCACAGTCAACATGGACTCCATAGTACATGTGATTGGATTCGAAGGGTTTCTCTGGACAGTGAAACGAGTCATCCGCGAAGCTTCTGTACACTGTGTGCGACAAATCCAATAAAATTTTCTATTGGGACGACATGCACCCAACACATGCAGGGTGGGAGGCCGTGATGAAACAATTGGAAAAGCCCTTGAGTGAGTTTGTAAATCAAGCCTAGGTCGCTGGTTTTATATATCTGTGTAGAGCTTTGCGTCCATGATGACAACCTTCTGATTGTATTTCATAGTTTCAAGTATTCCAATGATAGAATTTTCCCGATTCCATGATGAATATTATATTGTATTTGCATCTTCTTTTGTGAACACATGAACGTAACTCTATACCCGTGCACCTAGACCCGACAATCAGATTGGCGGGGCTGATAGCTTTTTCTTCAAATAAACCACCATGGTTCACTAATCTATGGCCATCCTGGAGTGGCTTTTTTTCAAACATCCATATAAAGTAGTACACTAATCCTGGACTAATGGTTACATGCGGTTGACTCGATCGACTGATATATCTATTGTATGGGCTTATTTCTAGCTGCTACCTTCCAATCCTACTAACCTACGTACACAACATTGATGCCTGAATGCATCTATCAACAAATGATGTAAGTAACATGTTTTCGTTACATGTGTGTACATGTATATGCGCATAGACAGAGTCAGCCTCCCTCAATTTCAACTGCATTTCAGTCCATGGTTGTTTCACTGATGCACATAGACAATCAGTAAATTGGCTTAGACTCGGCCTGCCCCCTTAACAGGGCCGTCTTTAGAAATTCAGGGCCCTGGGCAAAAACCAAAATGTGGCTAAAAATTTGACAATTCACATAAAAGAAGAATTAATATGCGTAAAGAATACTCTCACTTTATTATATAATTTCAAGTCTGCTTTATTTCTACCTTATTTAGGCATATTTCAACACTAATGCTAGAAGGTAAAGGGATTGCACAGCAATGGACGGACCTCGTGTTCTACCAAAAAGGAGCGTCCGTCTAGTATTTACCAAGGTTGCCAACTGCTTTGGCACACGGATGCATGCAATTCCGTTTTTTTTCATTTTGTCCCTTGCCTTTTATTTTCGTTGTTCCTGATGTTTTTAGATAGATTTAACTCAGAAATTGTAAAAACACATATTCTGATTATAGTCACTGGCAAGATTGTGCGATCTCTTTTACCATTTCTTCGAATCCTTACCATATAGCCTGAGAGGAGTTGAGGTTTCACGCTTTCGTGATATTTTTTGTAGTTTGTTTGAATTGGCTCACAAAGACCAAGGGAAGTGCAATGTGTTAGAAATCAAAACAATGTGTACAGTCTCCCACAACCGTTGATTGGATTGCATGCATAATTGCATCCCTATTTTTGTGTATCAGCGTCTTGTCATCTTTCATCTTGGGCTTGACATGCAATGGCCGCGTAACATGCACGCTCCACACTACATCCAGTCCTTGGTTAACTGGCCACATAATTGCGCATTGCCAATTTCTGTTTAGAAGCTAGCCATTTTCCGGATTGGGCTTCACATGCACTCAACACAGACTCCACAGTACAGCCAAGTGGCTCATTTATCTCCCTCCCTCGAGTATAGTGGCGGAGCTAGGCAGGAATCTCAGGAGGGGCCAAAAGCCAAAACATGAAAAATGAAAAGGATAAGATTGATCTTTTCCTTATCTAATCCATGCACAGTCTTCACTGTTTTGCCTAATGCTGGAGGGGGGGGGGGGGGGGGCACGGCCCCCTCAGCCTTGCACTAAGCTCCGCCACTGCTCAAGTAGTCTTTATTTATTTTTATTAAGGTTTAACATCAGCCCGCAGATGAATGTTGTTCCCTTTCACGCCGCCGTCTTACCGAGAAGGATGTACTCGAATGCAAGCGCGCCCATGATGCTCACCTGCGAGAAAGGGAAGAAAGCGCCGCGCACGGAGGGAGGGAGGGACCGTGGGAGCACACGCACCGTGAATGTGCCTCGCCTCACCTGGTGCTCGAACGAGGTGACAGATGGAGAAAGAATGCAGCGCACGGAGGAGAAGGGAGGGCACACCATGTATAAATACACCAGCTCCTCCACCGGAAAAAAAGTTTATTTTAAACCTTGAATTTGTAGAGCTTCGGTCGTCGGCACCCTGAACTTATCAATCCCGGTCTGAATTGAACCCTAAATTGTCGTTAAACAAGGGGCTTTTTTATTCATGGTCGCTACTGTTGTATTGTATATTGTCGGGGGAAGCTACTGCTTCTACGACAGCTCCGCTTCCTCGTCTTGCTTCTACTTTGCTTGTTTGCGCGAAGGCTTAGAGTCCTTTTCGCTAGGTCCAAATTCGTCAAAGCGAAAGATCTGATCCAACGGAAATCCCGCATATTGAGCGCAGCTGATATGTGGCTACTAGGCGCGATCATCCCGCATGCCATAAAAAAATACTTCTTTTTTTTATGGCCCGTCATATAAAGATAGAATAGATATGGATAGAGAGACATTCTATTGATTCGCGAAATGGCTCGTCGATCCAAATGAATCATTCTTCTGGTCTCTCTCTGCCCCCCCGCCCCAAAACTTACCCACGACACAGCGCCCATTCGTTTCGCGCGCGGGAAGGCAACGAAGTTCAGTTCAAAAGACCGCAGCGGAGTGGAGCAGCCGCGACACGAAGTTCCTTACCTTAGCTGGATCTCGCTGGTGCCACCTAAACGGTAGGTATAGGCGGCGGATGTCTGACGTTTGGAGTTGTCGTTCGTGCACCTGTCCCCAATAGAAGAATGAGTGATCCCTTCCCCTGCGGATCATGGCCTTACCACTAGGTCCCCGATGGCCAGCGGGGGATTCGGTATAGCAGCTCACGTTCGTTTGCGCTTCGCGTTCCCGCTGGACTGGACACGTGTTAGCTGTAGGAAGTATGGTTACGAAAGTGACTTCGGTTCGCCAGTTCAGGCTCAACTCCTCGCTTTACGTTAGCGGACTTACAGGTCGGGCCGGGGCTCCACGCTCTTTCTTTCTGTGTGGGACGATGCCGGGGAATGTGTCGAGGCGGCGAACAACAACAAGACAACTAACTACATTTGCTTTTTCCCTCCATGAGATGAGCCAGTGCATTGGACCGATGGATAATAGAACTGAGCTGGCCAAACGCTTGGGCGCTCTACATACGATGTAGAAAAAATAAGATACATATCGATTTCTTTCTGATGGATCCAGAATAGATAGATATCTTGTATCATCAATAGATAGAAAGAGGTCAACCCTTATTATTGATAGAAAACCTTTCGATCTATCAGAACAGATCAGGCCATCTATCAATCGATTTGAATCATCTCGCTTTTCGTTCATTTCAGCCACGCCATAATAGCCGCCACAATAAGAAAGAAGCAAGCGAAACAGCTAGAAGCGCTCGCTTCGCCGCGCCCAACAATTCTTATTCACGGGAAAGCCAACCGAAAGATTCGATTCGGACTTCGTAGAGCCGGTGCTGCTGCTGTCTGCGTAGGGCCGTCCCCCACTCCCGTCCCGGGGCGCTAAGGGGTTTTGTTTTAGGAACAGACGGCGGTGTTTTGCTGACGCCTCGAATCGACGCTTTTGTTGCGACATGCTAAGTTTTCTCCCCTATTGCTAGTAGGTTGATGGGTCGCACGCCCGGCACACATGTTTTGGCCTTGCTTGTGTGTCCATAACTCAAAATAGGTGACCTAACGGCCGCCGCCCGACTAAACATACCAATAGTCACCAAATTCATATGGGCTACTGAGGAGTAGGCAATGATCTTCTTAAGATCGATCTGTCTTAAAGTGGTCAAGGAAGTATATATTATAGCAATCGCGCTTAGAGTATAAATGAAAGGAGTGAAACAAAGTGTCGCCTCGGGAAACATGGGTATGGAAAATCTTAAAAACCCGTAGGTTCCCAATTTTAAAAGAATTCCAGCCAAGATGACGGATCCAGCCGTAGGTGCCTCTACATGGGCTTCGGGTAACCAAATATGAACTGGTACCATAGGCACTTTGACGGCAAAAGAGGCGAAAAAAGCAATCCATAGAAGGATTTGGCGCCGCTCACTAAATTCAGTGGTTAATAAAATTTGTAAATCGGTGGTTCCTGTTTGGAGAAGAATCAACAGAATAGCTAATAGCATAAAAACGGATCCAAGTAAAGTATATAGGAAAAACTGATATGCTGCCTTGATCTTTCTTTGTCTTGAACCCCATACCCCTATAATGATGGTAGAGTCAGGGGTGGCCCCAAAGCGGAATTGACCGGTGGTAGTTGGTCGAAGCTCCAGTGGGTAGCCACTCCCTTCTCAGGGAACCGTACGTGAGACTTCCGCATCATACGGCTCCGTCCCGAGCTTCCGTCGTCGGCCCTTGTCATTAGACCACTATGCTTGTCTTTTCCGCCTTGACTCTCGAATCTTTTGCTTCTCGGGTGGTGGCGAACAATGCTGCTTGCGTAGCGGGAGATGCCCGCCCGTCGTTTAGGCCTGCTTCCTGCCCGAAAGAAGGCTAGCCGGACTAGTGGTAGGGGACCCGACCGTAAAAAACCCTACCCTATTCTCGAACCCTCTGCCGAGCTCTACCCTGCCCGCATTTATTTGGAAGGGGGCCAAAGAAATGTCTCCACCTGCTGCCAACAGTCTTTCTTCGGAATTCTACTGAACGGGTCGATCCTTCCCTCCGTTTGTTTTAGCAACTTATCCTAAGGTCTCTTCGCCAAGAACTCTCCGGCAACGACAGAGGAACTAACCTGCCTGCAGTGGCGGGGCGGCTTTTTTTTTAATAAGACCTGGACGATTATCCCTACCCTCGGTAGCTTACGAGTTTACGTCCATCCCTGGTCGGGTACAGTTTCCTTTATTTTTATCCCTTGTAGCCGTTACCCGAATTCGCGCAAGTGTGTCCATACCCCCCCTGACTTGACGAGGAATTCATTCTCGCGAACAAACACACCCCCTACACACACCTAGGAGCACCCCTTCCTGCATATCCATACAAGACCTGAGTAGGCGGGTCGAGGTCCTACGAGGTACCCACTACTCGGAGTACCCTCCCACCAAAAAAAGATGTGTGGTTCGGTGGTTCGACCAGAAATGCTATGCTTACGCACAAGACTACCCCTCTTCCCGAAAGCTTCGCGGGGACCTTTACTACTTTACGACGACGGGGGACCGCCCGTAGGGGGTTTACTGCACAAGGCCCCTGCAGAGGAAAAGCTTGATCCCAGCGAATAGAAGATGCTCAGCTCCGCACAACATAGGGATTGGCACGCTTTCGGAAAGAACATAGAATAGTAGAGGATCCAGCATGCAGGACACGGCGATCATTAGAAATTCACGAATTAGAAATGCTGTAATATACTCTTTCCCAAAACTTCTCATACCAGACCAACCCACTGAAATGCAAATAGGGATCAGAAATGTGGTCAATATCACGAAGAATAATGAAAGACCGTCTATACCCATATACAAATGGATGTTTTCATAAGGAAGCCATCGAAGGCTTTCCACAAATTGAGATTTGGCCGTAGAAGGATCGAATTGTATCCGAGGAACAGGGGGATACAAAAAAGTAATAAGAGAAACGCACAGACCAATCAATCGTATCGGTCTTATTGAAGAATTTGGAATGAAAAGAGGAGTAATGCTTCCTAGCACGGGACAGAGAATAGGACCACTTAGATCGAAATAGCATTCACAGAAATGTTCTAACATAGAGTAGAATTGAACATTGAAAAGATTAGTTGACAACAGTCAATCAAAAGATGGGGCGCCAAATTACTAAACAATAGGGGTCTTTCTGTGCAAGTCAGCTGAACACCGTAATTGATGAGTGAGTAGGTGGGTTAGGTGCACCCCTCGCCCAGTGGGAAGTCATGAGGCTAGCCCCCCCCCCCCCTGAATGAAGAAGTAGTGGGGCCCCCTGCCCGCCCACGTATGCGCCTTTATTTAGATTCTAACTAAATATTCTACTGAACTTTATCCGGGAATCTTTCTAAAGAATCCATCTGGCAAAACGCAATTTGTCGATTTCAATCTAAGGTGCACCTTGCCTTTTTCAGGTAGCTTTGTTACGCCTATTCAGCTAGGTGGGGCATTGGTCATAGCCGAAGTCGAAGGGAAAAAATAAGGTAATGAGATGATGGTGCCATCAAGAAGTTTTCGACGAACGTAGTAGCGGCCAAAAATGAAACTCTTGCATGAAAGACCGGATTTGACGCAAGATGAATGGCGTTGGGGTTTTTCAAATGAAACCCGCGATCAGAAAGTCACCAACGGAGCCATACAATCTATCTAGTAGTGTGCCATGGCACGGTACTCCGCTTCGGCAGTGGAAGGAGCAACTGTCTATTGCTTTTATCTCATCCAAGATAGTGTCTCGTCTCCCCATAAAATAGATAAGCCTGTAGTTGAGCACCTATCTGAAGGCCCAATCGGCATCAGTAGTTGCACGCAACTCTAAAGAAGACGATGACGGAAAAAAGGACGGCTCGAGAAAAGGTACCTCGAATATATCTAAGAATCCGATGAACTGCTGCAAAGTGAACTGACCGGGGGGCAGCCATGAAAGGCTGACTTTCTTAGGAAAAGCCATCTGGGCAAGAGATCGTCAGATAAACCAAACTGCCGACCTACTGTCTGTACTGCGTCGGATCAGATAATGGTGAGCCATCAGTCGGACGGAGTTTAACGTAAAGCTCCAAGGGAGTGTCAACAGTCTTCTCATCATTGAGTTGAGCTCGAGTGATCAAGTCATGACGTTATTTGATCTGAGATACCAAATATCCACGAGGAGAATGTGCGACCTCCAAGCCAAGAAAAGGCTTAGGGCGCGTCAGCGCCTTCATAGCAAATAATTGATGAAGGCGACACTTGATCAGCGATATGGTAACGGAGTAATCACCAGTCAGTTTGATATCATCAACATACAACAACAGAATAGCACGTCCTCGAGGATAAACTGATACAAACATGGCCGAATCATGATCACTCCGAGCAAACCCTGCCTGGATAACATAACCACTGTGCTGAACTTCAAAAACCGACGCTATCGGGGCTTGTTGAGACCATAGATCGCTTTGCGTAAAGGACAGACAAGAGAAGAAGTCAGAAGGGCAGGTTCTCTTTCATCCGTCTTTTCTAGGTGCGCATCTCCATCTACTAAAAGTAGGGGTGGTTGCCATAGATAGATTGGGTCATTCGTAACCTGAGCAATAACCGATGCTACTACAGCAATAACGGAAATAACCGATGCTACAGCAGAAACTACAGCTATACGTGGCGGCCCCACACACAGCTTTGTTTAACAAGCATCACCCTTCCTTTCTTTTCAAATGCTTCCTCAGTCAATCAGCAGCTTATTCGATTCCTATTCTTATTAAACATCTGATATAGATGGTGGGAACAATGAAGCAGATTCTTCATCTGTAGGTTGCAATCCGTATGATTTCTTTTCTCGATCTCCTGCTTGTGTTTCACCTCGCACCTAAGCATCACGTTCCTAGGGACAGAGACATCTGCGCTCTAAGGCAATCATAGTACTACCAGCATGGTTACATCGTTCTGCGGGCAAGCTTCAACTTCAAAGTCACCTGATTTGGCACCAGCCAAAGGAGTAGGAACAGCAGCTGGGGAAGCACCATTACCATCCATGGGATGCTTTGTGAACAGCCCCCTCTGTTCAATACCGATACCTGTCAGATTCCATAGCTGATGAATCTCTTTCTTTTTCCACTCTTTCCCCGTCACGCAAGACGCTTTTCTGGCACAAACCTAGTAGTTATTTGTCCTGCTGATCTTGGGTGAACTGATGACACTGATGCTCCAAGACCAAGAGTTTTCACAGCCAAAGCTATTGAAGCTGCTCCCTCCCATGAATCACAGCTTTCTGGACGCACTGCTTGAACACCATGGAGCAAGATAGAGAAAAAACTCCTATCCCAGTTGATCGAGCTGAACCCACCCACCGCCGGGCAGGTGCATCAGCCTCTTCTTTCTAGTTTCCGACAGGGCTACCCGCACTAGCCTCTGACCTCTACTCCAAAACCTGAACTTCACAGATCCGAAGCCTAAACCTTCACTACTTCCATCACTTCACAGAGCAGGTCTTGTTTTCAAACTTGCTTTCGGGTTAAGTGCAGAAAATCAATTCAATATTCCTGTCATTGAGGATCTATTAGATGAGCTACATGGTGCACAACTGTTTTCCAAACTTGATTTGAGATCAGGTTATCATCAGATAAGAATGAGAAGAGAAGACATTCCAAAATTTTAGGACATATTTTTGTCATTATGAATACTTAGTGATGCCATTTGGACTCACTAATGCACCTGCTACCTTCCAATCTTTAATGAATCATGTTTTTGCTCCGGAAATACCTTTTGGTATTCTTTGATGATATTCTGATATATAGCAAGACCAAACAAGCTCATCTCAAGCATCTCAAGTTAGTCCTGGACATTCTAAGGTCATAAAAACTATATGCTAAGATTAGCAAATGCAGTTTTCCTGTCCCTCAAGTGGATTATTTAGGGCATGTTATCTAAGGATAGGGTCTATCTACAGACCCCCACAAAATAGTTGCCATCAAAGAATGGCCAGCACCTAAGACTATCACTCAGTTGAGGAGTTTTCTTGGTATGGCTGCAGAAAAAGAAGATTTGTCAAGAATTATGGGATAAATTCTAGGCCACTTCATGACTGTCTAAAAAAAGAATCATTCCAGTGGTCAGATGCTCAAATTGAGGCCTTCACAACATTGAAGAATTGTCTGGTCACTGCTCCTGTTATGGCTTTGCCTGATTTGACCCTACCATTTACTTTTTAAACAGATGCATCAGGTCAAGGTATTGGTTCTGTCCTCATGCAACAAGGCAGACCAATTGCTTATTTCAGTAAAACCCTTGGACCCAGAAATGCAGCTATGTCAACTTATGATAAGGAGAAGCTTTAGCTATTTGTGAATCCTTGAAGAGATGGCGCCACTACTTTCTTGGTTCCCAATTCTTTTATTGATCAAAACTGATCAACAGAGCCTTAAATACATCACAGAACAAAAAGTCTCTGAGGGCATCCAGCACAAGCTTATGTGAAAATTGCTTGAATTCAATTACAAGATTGAATACAAAAAAAAGAAAACAAGGTTGCAGATGCTTTGAGCAGAAGAGATTCTCTTATGATGGCAGTCACTGCAGTTACTCCTGCTTGGGCTTCAACTGTAGAAACCAGCTACACTAATGATGATCACTGCAAATCTCTGCTTGAGAAGCTCACTGTATCAGCCAATGCAGCACCCCCTTAGACTCTTCATTCTGGCATTTTGAGATATAAAGGAAGAATATATGTGGGATCAGATGCTGTTCTTAAACACCAAATCATTGATTCACTTCACAACTCTCCCATAGGAGGCCATTCAGGCATTGTGGCTACTTATCAAAGGGTAAAAAAGCTATTTGATTGGCGCCAGGCCAGGAGATTGAAACTTTTCTACATGAGTGTGCAGTTTGCCAAAGAGTCAAGGGAGAGCATTGCCACTACCCTGGTCTCCTAGATCCACTGCCATTACCTACTTCTGCTTGGACTGACATCTCCCTGGATTTCTTTGAGGGTCTTCCCAAATCATTGGGCAAAGAAGTCATATTGTTGGTGGTGGACAGGTTCACTAAATATTCTCATTTCATTCCCCTTGCTCACCCTTATACAGTACAATCAGTCTCTCATGCTTTCATGGATAATGTTTTTAAGTGGAATGGATTGCCAAAGTCAATAGTCTCTGATAGAAACTGGATATTCACAAGTAACATGTGGCAGGCCTTCTTCAAAGCACTGCAAGTGAAATTGAGGTTTAGCTCTGCCTATCACCCACAATCAGATGGCCAGACAGAACGTGTGAATCAGTGTGTGGAAAATTACTTGCGTTGCATGGTTTTTCAGCAACCAAGGAAGTGGGCTAGTTTGGATCAAGCAAATGCCACTTGGGAGGATGCCGACTTCATCAAAGGTCTCTTTCCGGAGTTCTATACAGCTCCTATTCGTGGTTGGTGCCCTAATTCCAACACTTGACAATGCTTTGGGGGAGGTATTGTCATATCTGAAGATTACTGTACCTAACTCTCGATTGAATTCAGAGTGCTGCCTTTACTTCATCTGCCGTGAACGGAGCCAAGAGGCTTGCGTTCATTTCTTCAGTTACTCGCCTGTTTACTTTCCCCAGTAGCCCAGGGTCGGGAGCTAGGACTTCTGAGGTGAACAGTCCCTCAAAGTAACCCTGTATCAGAGATGCTAACTGGTCATTACCTTCGATCCTGTTGCCGTTTGAGTCATTCAGAAACTTTATTATGTTCTTCTTTTTTCTCCGTTGCAAAATGATGTGATGAAAGAAGCTCGTATTTCGGTCTCCATGGCGGAGCCAATTAGCCCTTCCTCTTTGCAGCCATTAATCCGAGTGCAAACTCTCTCAATTAAGTGTTGGAAGCAGTCGCTCCTATCCACTCCTACCAGGGAGGGGAGCCCCAAGTATTTGTCAGTGAGCGATTCGGTGACAATATTCAGCAGGTTGCATACCTCTTGTCTGTCCCCCCTATCTGTCTAAGGGTCCTTGGTAAAACTCTCTTCATTGAAGGCAGTACGTGGGTATCCATCTTATCTACGGTCTGCGGGTCATCCACATGACCAAAACAAAGGGTACGAAAGCAGTGAAACCGATATATCTGTTGAAGGCGATCCCACCGGTCCTATTTATTAAGTTGCAATGGCGAGTATCTTTGGACCCCAAAGAGTTGTATAAGTTGGAAAATGGAGATTTGCCTGTGGCATTGGCCGTTGGGCAGCTAGCTATTGCATTTGAAGGCTCCACAGAAAGAACCCGCAGGTACTATTACGACAGGTGGCTTCGAATCCAGTTTGTTAGTCGTTTGCATCTCGGTTAACAAAAATAAGCTTGAATCCCTCCATTCGTAGATCAATCAGCTAAAGTTGTTAAAACAATGCCCCGGTAAAAAGGTAGCAGAAGGTCGTTCTTTCTTACTCTAAGTTGCACTCAGGTGCTGCCGTTTTAGAGCTAGGCGATATTCTCTGTGTAAACCAGTATCGTATCTGTTCGATATGGACCATTCTATAAGTATAGTCATTTCAGTCTTCCTCAAAGGATCTCCGATCTATTGTGCAACCTTCCCTTCAAAACCCACCCCACACGAATACTTCTACCCCTTATCACAGCTCCAATGCCCACAGGCATCTGTCTCTAGCACAAATCTTTTACTGAAATCAGGGAGAACCAACACAGGGGCCTCAATTAAAGCTTGCTTGAGAACATCAAAGGATTGCTTTGGCTTGTCCACACAAATGGTACTCCTTTCTTTAACAAGTTCGTGAGAGGTCTCCTAATTATGTATATACAGGATGAGTCACATCTTGACCGGAGCCATGCGGAGCACAAAAAGTGAAGAGAAAGGATTTGTTCACCACTTTAAGCCAAAAGATAGAAATGAAAGCTGTTCCCATAGAATGAGATTAGATCCCGCAAGTGAGCTATTTATACCGAAGCTTACAAGAAGCAAAGTTGAAACGGGAGCTTTCCCACCACGGCATCCAACTCTTCTCTTCCGTAAGCAAAGGGGCTTTCAACGAGATAGGGAGCTGTACAATTTCACCCGTGGGTGGGGCTGGCTACGCTTGCTAGATTGGATCAAATATACGTGTCCTACGCTAGGCGGAATCGTTGTTTCACTCCTCCAAGCGTTCCTTGCCAATGGGTAAAGCCTTTATCTATCACTTCGGTCGGAGACATATTAATTACCTTTTTTATCCTTGGACCCTTGAAAGCTCGCTTCCCTTCCTGAACTGAGGGAAACCGGTGCCTGAGAGATCCGTTATCTGCAGTCTCTGAGCTTGATTGCACATCTTTTCCTGCTCATACATGTGTTTTTGCACGCTTGAGACCTCCTCTTTCGCTTGGCTATCCGAGGAAAGATGTCTTACGAGGTGGGTTGGACAACGTACGTAGTGAGCCTGCTGCTATCAGTGTGAAGATGAGCATCTATCTTTCTTTTCAGGATTTAGTGTGTGTGTGCTTGTTCTTAAGGGAACGTGCAAATCACCCAATCATATCAGGATGGATCCAATGGGTGTGATTTTTGTCTGTATTGATCACTTACCCACGCTATAAGAAGAAGGGCGTCATGGAAGAGTTTGGGGTCCAAAGCCACACCTTCTTTCCCCCATAGGAACAGAGGTCAGGAGCTGCCGGCAGGGCGCTGCATTCAATCTGACTGATGGCTCAAGATAAGTACGAGACGTACTTGAGATAGATAATTTATGTATTTCGCTATTTCGAATACCTAAACTGCTGCTAACAAGAATAAGTACGGAGAGATTGGATCTCCCTGGCGTAGTCCCTGAGAAGGTTTGAATTCCTCAAGACGCTCCCCATTGAAAAGAACCGAGAAGGTAACTGAAGTCACTAACCTCATCACCATAGAAATCCCACCTTCGCTGAAAAAAAGTGGGCTGGATAGCCGTCCGGGCCAGGGGCCTTTCAGGGTACATCTTAAAAAGGTCACACTTCAGAACCAGTAAAGGGCGCAGTCAATTGCTCATTCATTGCCTGAGATACTTTCCGAGGAACTGTCGACAGAACGAACATCCTCCATTCTTTCAGTACCTTCAGCAGTATAGAGATGTTTAAAGAACTCATTCGTCATCCCACTCATCTCCTCTGAAGGGACAACGAAGGATTGTCTGAAGTAGGACCTATTCGTAGCTCATTTCAAATGGGCCAAAGAAACTAGGGCCACAGAGAACCCCCCTGTGTCATGAAAAGAGAAACTTTCGGTAGTCACAAAACCCTATTTTAAGAAATAAGTCATTAGATCCCGTATCAGCTATAGCAGTGAAGTTCTCATAAGCTTTCATCATGTCGAGCTTTAGTGCACACACCTGATCATCTCGTGCCTCTTATATAGTTTCTAGTTTAGGAGTCCGAGCTGGAAGAACAAAAGGTGGAGCTCCGCCCTAGTGTTACCCTTTGCCTCGCTCTTTAGAGGCATGAGTGGTCACAACTCGACGTAGTCTAGCAGTTCTATTTGGCGCACGAATTGCGTATAGCAAAGTTGAAGAAGGCATTCTAGGAGCTAAAGGCGTCTCACTCGTCTCTCATTCGCTCGATGCTTAAGTACCGGTTTGCTTCTACGTCTACGGTTGAACTTGAAGGCCTCGGATTCCGAAACCTGTAGAGCTTGCACGGTGAAGAACAAGTACGTACTTCATACGAAGAAATGGTAGTCGGACTCCTCTGGTTTTCTCCACAGTAGGAGTAAGCATAATCCTAAAGCCGGCCCAATGGGCTATATTTCTTTAGAGTACTCAAAAAGTATGCTTTTGTCGGAGGGAGATTGCCGGGTCTATGTAGAATAGAGAAGCAGCAAAAGAAAATAAATTGAGTAGCCAAAGGCCTCGTGCACAGTATGGAAGGAAGAGGAAAAATGCACGGTACGCAATGTATGATGATGAACGTATGGAGTTAGTTCGGTGGGTTGGTTGGGGAGTAGGGCCGGGGGGAGAAACTTGTCCCTTCTTGATGGCGAGTATATGCTTCGATCGATTCTTGTGCTCCCTATGCGCGTGTTCTTGATCACCGAACAAGTTACAAAATAAGTTTATGCGCTCCTATCCTTGTTCTTGTGAGTCCTTGTGAAGCTACATTGGTGATGGTTGGTGGTAGATGCGGATTACCAGCGAGCTCTGGATGCTACTCTTAGGGATATTATTACTGTGCTTTTTTGCTATGGTTAGTCATGATTACTGATCAGTTGAGCAGTTCTTTTGAATGTACCAATTTTATTTTTTCATTTATTTGTTTCCCCCCATTTGAAACAGGGCTCAAGTCGCTTCCTGAGATGCATTTCACACCTGACTCACCTCCCACGCCTAAAATGTCTCCAGGTAAACGTTTTTCTGCTTGTCTAGTAATTCGGTGAATCTGCGACCACTAATGCCATTCAGAGACTCTTGGCCATTTCGGCTTTCGCACCATATGATCCCTGCTCATCTGCCCACAACAAAACGGAATTTTTTTATTTTCACTTGCGGTGTTCTCTCCATTTCTTGTTATATGCTGCTATAGGGCTATAGGAATACAGATTCAAACTTGATTGTATGATAAAACTGATTATTGATTCAATTCTTCTACTCGCAGCATCTGTTCTATTAACTTGTAACTGCCTACTAATTACAGTATCGAGTGTCCTGGTGATGCGGATGCTATATATATAGTCTTCTCAAACTCTGAGTGCACAGATTTGTTAAGTTGTAACTGTACCTTCTAGTTTTTTAATCTGAGCAATCGTTGATCATCTCATCCATTTGATCGTTTGAACACTACACTGGAATTAATATCTTTGCGGAATCGTTGATCATACTTCGTGTGTACTAATTGAAATCAGTTGTGCATGTCCGTGCTGCTGCCGCCCCAGGACAAGTGAAGTGCCCCCGTCGACTATGGAGGAGCTTTCGACGTCCGTGCCGCGCGATCGGTCGGGATCGGTGGCCTTCAGTTCCTGCCGGATTTCCCTTGTGACGTTAGTCCTCGCAGCAGCAGCTGCAGCCTTGATCACGTTGCTGTTCTGATACATGCTTGTCTGACCTCGCTCTTGAACTTGTGCATGTCTGCTTCGTCTTTCTTGATCGGTTCCTCGTGTTGCATACAATGAAGTGGTGTCATGTGACGCTGGGCATAATCTCTGAAAACTCCTGACTGGTTCGGTGTGGTTTTGTTTATTCAACACCAATTGCCTTAGCTTTCTTTTTCTGAAGGAGACAGAGAAGAGAGTAGCTAGATTTCTTTTTCTATTTTGATTTACAAATGGTCCGGTTTTATTTCAAAATGGTCCGTACTTTTCGATCTTTGGGCTTATTAAGCTTAAGAATCTTACTTAATAGGAGAAAATAGCCTCCTAAACATATGGCTAGCAACTGGTTCACCAGGAGTACGCAAGAAAGGCAAAAGCACTACGAATTATTGATTTAGGAATGGGAATGGGCTAGAACCCTGGGTTCTTCCTTATATAATTAATGGTCTTTTCATTCTAATACTCTATCCGAGAGTTCTCAGTATTTAGCAAAGCTGTTCCTATCTAACGGATAAAAACAGGATCAAATGACAAAGACATTGTTTGTGGAGAAAGAGGTGGCTTTTCCCGGATGAAATGAAACATTTGATTTGTGTAATAGGAGAAAGATTTCCCACTCCTTAGCCATAAAGATATGTGGCCATGAAAAAGGGAGGGGATTCAGTGGAACAGGATTGGCCGGGCGGTAGAGTCGTGGAAACACTTGTTGATTCCTATTTTGGACCCTAGCTCCATGGAACAATATGCTACTGCGGAAACATGGAAGAATTGCAATCTTAGATCAAAACACTATGTGTGGAAAGCTTGATAAGGGTCAGTTACTTGTACATTTGATTAGTATGAGCCACTCACATCGTTTTTTAAGGATAGGTGGGAGTAGGACCCTACAATAAAGAGCAGATAGCCCACATGAATCATGGGAATAACAATACGAGGCCTTTGACGAGTAAAGGAGAAATGCAAGATTTGGATCCGCGATTTCAACAAGTAGTTCGTGCTTCGTCGGCAGGGGAGACTATAGGCCATGAAAACCCACCCCTGGTATCTCCACCTGTGGATTGAGAGTCAAAAAGTGTGAATTTCGTATGTCCCGCTGGCACACGATTTCGATTACTTTTCTTGTTTCCCGTTTCGGAGATCCGATAATGGAATGCTAAATCGATATCTGGGGTCGAGCCAGGGTACTTATCCTCCCGTCTATAAATCAATGACCAATAAAAGACCAAAGCGGTGATAAATCAAGGGGCGGACAGGAGCAGCATCGTAGCTAGGAACAGGTGCTGCACCGTAGCTAGTAGGAAGAAGTACAGCATAGCTACATTCCCCATAGGGTTGGCGCCCCTCTTCTCCAATACAAATTGAATCATAGCAAGGGCTAAGCTATCTTAAAACCTACTATCAATCTGTTTATAGAACTCAATACTACTATCCATGAGATCATCATAACAAAAACTAGAATTGCCCAGCGAAATAGGAATAGAAAGAAATCCAGGGTAACTTGTATCATGAGATGGGTCCATTCCAATTGGAATTCCGTACGGCTACAACTCTTTTTAAACGAGTCGAAGTCCAGTCTTGTCACTTTCCCATCATCCCTTTCCGCATCGTCCTTCTCTATTGGGGGCTCCCAACACCTCAGCCAATTCGTGCAGCATCTTATTCAGGATCTCGGTGCTCCCAAAAGTTGTGAGCGACTCCAGGAACAAGACTCTGCCACCTCTGTGCGTCACCGAATGAAGGAAGGAAAGAGCATGTCGTACATAAACCTGGATTTTTTCCATGTCGTCCGTATCTACGCACGGCACGATACATAAATCCTGCAACAGGAAGCACAATTTTGCTACTGGATCAACATCCACCGTCTTCTTCGGACTCAGACACAAGAACGAAACCGCCAAAAACATGAAACAGAACAAAGAGGAGTAGTACAGCAACTGAATCATAGTCTGACACCGTCGATGGTTGGCTGTCGTGAGGAGGGTGCATTGCAGCAGTTGCTGGTAGGATTTTGGTGTTGCTATGTTCTTGCCGCAGATGATGATATATGTAGATGGGTGAGGTTTTGGACTCGAGATATTGCTGGGAGATCACATTTGCCGTCGCATTCCAAACAATTCGTGAGCCGTTTAGCTGGTTTAGTGGACATTTGCCTTGTTGATCAACTGTTTGGTATACCCAGTTCTGTAGAATTGTTTTGTGCCTGGAACTCCGAACGACCCTTATACTGTTTTGCTTTCTGCTGCTTCTTGTTCTGCTTTGCCGAGAGAATTTCACCTCTGTGGAATGCCCTATAGCTATATTTAGCTATATTACTCCTCTAGCTATATTTAGCTAGTTCACCGCTGTATACGACCAAGGTTTACACCTGAGAGTCGTAGTAAATCCTTGCATTCGTGAAACTGACCAGATGAGAACGAAACTGGTGGGAACAATCAACTATACGGCAGCTGCGAAGTTCTAGTTGGCTTCTGAAAATCAACTATGCTGAAATAGATTCTCTTTTGAGAGCCCTACATATACCGATCAAACATTCCATTTCAGACTTGTCTGCTTTACTATCTAATAAGTTTGATAGAAATCAAGGCGGGTATAGCTTCCTTTGATCCATACCGTAATATTCAAGCTGACTTTGTCAACTTATTCCCCTTTTTTCAGGTTGAATTGACAACGCTGTACTTTCTTCAACCATAGGAATCAGAATTTCGTAGGTAGAGGGGGCCAAGGTGCCAGAAACATGGATTTCATGGAAACAAGGTAATCCGTAGTTGGTAGCAGATGTTCCGCGGGATCAGATATCCTCCGTCTTGTCTCTGCATTCGAGGAATGCTTGTAGCTGTGCTAGGCGTGAGAAGAACTCTACAATACGATTTCTACGATTGGTACCAGATTGGAATTCATTCTCGGAACTCTCCTCTAGAGAATGGCCTGGCTAAAGAGAGTGATAGATCCATCGTGTCGTGTGGAAACTAAAGCTAGGCGCCGCTATTCGTCCTCAGCCGTATTCTCATTCTGGGAAAAGGTATGGCTCGTTCTGGGAAACGATCAGTAGTAGTGGTGGATGGCAGGTATGGAAGGATCCCGGCAAGTTCCTATCTGAGATTACCACCGGCCCTGCCCTGAGCTGACTTCTTTGCTAGTAGTGAAGTGCGTTTTCACTTAGCTGGAAAAGTCCATAATCCGATTTGACCTCGGGAGCCTGTCCACGGATCTGATCAAAGTATGATTCCCTAGTGCCAAAAGTCCTAAAGCCTATGGCGCCAAGCATGGGGAGTCCGCGGAGAAGAAAAACTCTATTTCGCTATGGGCCAAAACTAGTGTTTTTTCGGATTTCTAGTCTAGTTTAAGTGCAGGGCTAGAGAGTTCTCTTCCAGTATTCTTAGCTGACTGTCCGCTTGCTTGACTCGAACAAATAGCTTTTGTTTCCACAAGGCAGATCCCATTCCTCGAATGCAAAGGACAAGAAAGACGGATTCTGGCTGGAAGGAAGGGTTCTCGTATTGGTTCTTCTGGTGCGCTACTTCCTTGTGCTGTGCCAGATTGGAATTGGTATCGGAATCCTGGTTGGTAGAAGGAAGCTCGGGTATTGCTTATTGTTGAAAGCACTCGTTTGTTCCGGCTCGTGAGTTGAAAGCACTCGTTTGTTCCGGCTCGTGATGTGTCTGACGCATGCATAGAATCAAGATCTATTGAGACCAGGATGTTTGTTTCTTCCTCGAAACAAGAGATACGCTCTGGCTTATTTGCATTCGACCGGAGAACCTCACTTATCAACTGCCCTGGATTGGATCTACTTACGATTTGAGAAACTGGCTCCAGAACCCCTGTTTTTGATGCAGAATCGGTGGTTCCTTCTCTTTTTCGTGATTTCATCCATAAATCAATGGAAAGAGCACTTTATTCAGTGAATTGACACGTTCCTGATGCTTTTACAGTAGCAGCAGTCTCGGTAGCAGAAGTAGATCCGAGTGTAGATACCGGGATCATATCACCACTATTGACTATTTCAATTCATTCACATCTGCTCGTATCAATCAAAGTTTCCTATCAAGCAATCCCAGCAGCAATCAAGTTGGCACCCACTATATAAGATGCACTATTTCCTGATCTTGTCCCAAACCCAACTCGGCACTTTTAGACCTGGCCTGGATCCCTCCCTTCTCCGACAATATATGCAACCTTAAAGAAAAGAGACCACTCTCAGAACGACCCTTCGGAAAGCCCCACAACAAGCTATCCCAGAAGAAATTGTATAACTTGGCCAAAGTATTCACTTCCAGTTCCCTTTGCAATAAGATCACAGTAGATACTGTTTAGAAGGCTCACTCTCTCGTCTACAAAAAAGAGATGTGTGCTTACTTCTTGGAGATTGACTCCTGCCGGTAAGTGCACACCCTCAGTAGTATCTCTATAGACTTTATAGAGTATTTCCAATTGATAAATGATTTGTTCTTTAAGAACATCTTTGGATATATCAGTTACTTGTGTTTCAACATTAATAGCATTTATGTGATGGATCATCCGGCCAGCCCTAACGGCGACAAGAATAGCTATCGACAATGACAAACCCAATGAGACAATATACTCAAATAGAATCGTTTCCATAAAAATCTGCCATCATTTTTTTAGTCATACTTGTCCCTTAGCGGACTCACTCTTGTCTTGCTTCATCTAAGGAGTGATAAGTGCCAGGAGTCTGCCTCTAGCATCAATACATGTCCTAGTTACGAACAAAGAAGCGGTGCTGTCTCCTTAGCGTTAGCGGCCTTATGCCTATTTCAGTATACGCCCGTGTCAATATGTCTAGACTTACCTATACCCATGCTTCCTTCTTCTTTGACTAGCTTGCTTCCCCTATCAAATAGAACGGGAATGACTGCGTGCTTGGCCATCGTTAGTAAGCCCGCGTAGGGTAGGACCATCATCGAGCAAATGTTCCTTCAAAGGCGCGGAGCGTGCTATGGCAGATTTTCATCCCGCAAGAGGATGCGCCTAACTAAAACGCCGAAAGGCAGTGCAGCCCAATCCGTTGCTTTGCTTGTTGGGTCCACTTTTTGAAAGTTTCTTTGTTCGTAACATTAGTAGTTACTCACTGCATTAGTAGTTACTCACTGGGTGGGTGCACCAACGGCTTTCTAGGAATTTGAGTTGCTCAATACGGACGGAAAGATTCTTTCGTGAAATAAAAGAACGGCAGGTTGATGAGGGAAAGGAAACCAGATCTTTTTTCTATGGTATGGCCTGGGTGGCCTAAGCGAAATCCCGAGATATGAAGGAGCCGATCAATCTACCCGCCCGAGGTAAGCTTGCTCCTCACTTGAGTTGAAGCTGCCTCCGCTCCCTGCCGTCATACGGATTGATTTACTTTATCTTGACATACGCTACGCATATATTTGCTAGAGATATCAATCGAAATAGGAGCTTTCTGAAAATAGAAATCGATATATCCATGGTATTGAATGGACAAGAATTGAATGGGATTGTGGCACCCAGTGATACACTACGCCATGTTACGAACAAAGAAATGATCAAGAATTTCATTATGGCATGGCGCTATAGGCCATCGATTCGGTTATAGGAGTAGACGCGGGCAATGGCAAAGAGGAACATTTGGATGGACGACCTCCAAGACACGAGTCACTACTTTAGAACTACGTTATTCCCTGGCGTCAGGTACACATCCGGGGTTGAAGAAGGGACGCATATCAAATAAATGCGATCTAGATCCCTTTAACAGATTAGCAGCATCTTCGCATTCCGAGCCGAGACTATTATGATTACCTACCGAATTGGAGGAATCAAAGATCCTTACTTGAGGAACTTAACTGGCACTCTACTGATTGGACTTTACCGACTTCAGAAACCAGACAAGATTCTATACCGAGCTGACCTATCAACCAGACGGACTTGAACAACTGACCTGTCTGAATTGAACTTATCAATCCCGGTCTGAATTGAACCCTGCAGCTGTTTGGTAGACCGGGAAAGCGATGATCCTGGGATTACATATCTCAGGTCGCTCCTTTCATGGGCCGACCAGCCTGCAAAATAGTCACGATTTTTTTTACGATCTTTTAAAAATGTGCACGATATTGAAAAATGTTTGCAAATCAGAAAAAATAAGTTCGGAAATTTAAAAATTATTCTTAAATACGAAAAAAAAATTGAGTTTGGAAAAATGTTTGTGAACTCAAAAAATGTTCCCTAATCAGAAAAATGTTGAAAATTTGAAAATAAAAAAATCTTCAGGAGTTTAGAAAAATGTTCGTGAACTCAAAAAAAGTTCCCAAATCAGAAACAAAATGTTCGGAAATTTGAAAATTTCTTAAATACATAAAAACTTCAGGAGTTTGTAAAAATGTTCACAAATCTGGAAACAAATTTGGAACTAAAAAATATTGTCAAATTTGGAAAATCTTCAAGAGTTTAGAAAAATGTTCATGAACTCAAAAAATGTTCGCAAATTTGAAAAGGATTCTTGCATTTGAAAAAAAAATCGTGAACTCCAAAATTGTTTTGATTATTAAAAACTGATCATGAATTTGAGAAAATATCAGAAACTCAAAAAATGGAAAAAAAATCTTCATGAACTCCAAAAATGTTCGCAAATTTATAAGTGTTAACCAATTTATAAAAATGGTCGTGAGTTTGAAAATCTATTGCGAAGTTGAGCAAATATCCAAAACTCGAAACATATTCGTGAAATCAAAAAATATTTGTGAATTTGAATTAATTTTTATGATTTAAAAAAACATTCACAAGTTTGAAAGATGTTCACGAGTTTAAAAAAGTTTACGAAGTTGAAAAATGTTCAACATATATTTATGAGAAGTGACCCTACTGCCAAGGGGTGGATTTTTCTCATAACAGAACCGAGTCCATCCCCTACCGCCATGGGCTCTGGCGGTGGGCTGGCAACCCTACCGCCACACAGTTATTTTTCCCGTAACAGAGACAACAGTTACGGGATTAAAAACAGAGGACTTTCTCTGTTTTGCCCCTCATCTGAGCACAACAGTTTATAAAAAATCACCACAGAAATTGCTGACAAACTTTAGTTCTCTCAAAAAATTCAATACAAATGGAAAATTCATTCACGACAAGTTCACAACACATGGCTTCTTGCCTTAGTACTACATAGTTCATGAGAAATGATAAATGTGGCATGGTTTCATCCGGTTACATGACGAGTCCACTGAAGCGAAGGCTTTACTGAGTCATACGGGGCCATTTCCCCTTCTTGTCACGTGCCTCATCCTCCTCTTGCGCCTTGCGAGCCTTTTCAAGCTTTCTTGCCCTCTCCTCCTCATGAGCAAGCTTCGCTTGGCGTGCCTTCTGTTGGAAATATGCCCTAGAGGCAATAATAAAATGGTTATTATTATATTTCCTTGTTCATGATAATTGTCTATTGTTCATGCTATAATTGTGTCATCCGGAAATCGTAATGCATGTGTGAATACATATACCACAACATGTCCCTAGTGAGCCTCTAGTTGACTAGCTCGTTGATCAATAGATGGTTACGATTTCCTGACCATGGACATTGGATGTAGTTGATAACGGGATCACATCATTAGGAGAATGATGTGATGGACAAGACCCAATCCTAAGCATAGCACAAGATCGTGTAGTTCGTCTGCTAAAGCTTTTCTAATGTCAAGTATCATTTCCTTAGACCATGAGATTGTGCAACTCCCGGATACCGTAGGAATGCTTTGGGTGTGCCAAACGTCACAACGTAACTGGGTGGCTATAAAGGCACACTACGGGTATCTTCAAAAATGTCTGTTGGGTTAGCACGAATCGAGACTGGGATTTGTCACTCCGTGTGACGAAGAGGTATCTCTGGGCCCACTCGGTAGGACATCATCATAATGAGCTCAATGTGACCAAGGAGTTGATCACGGGATGATGTGTTACGGAACGAGTAAAGAGACTTGCTGGTAACGAGATTGAACAAGGTATAGGATACCAACGATCTAATCTTGGGCAAGTATCATACCGGTAGACAAAGGGAATTGTATACGAGATTGATTGAATCCCCGACATCGTGGTTCATCCGATAAGATCATCGTGGAACGTGTGGGAGCCAACATGGGTATTCAGATCCCGCTGTTGGTTATTGGCCGGAGAGATGTCTCGGTCATGTCTGCATGGTTCCTGAACCTGTAGGGTTTACACACTTAAGGTTCGGTGATGCTAGAGTTGTTATGGGAAATTGTATGTAGTTACCGAAGGTTGTTTGGAGTCCTGGATGAGATCTCGGATGTCATGAGGAGTTCCGGAATAGCCCGGAGGTGAAGATTTATATACGGGAAGTCCAGTTTCAGTCGCCGGAATGGTTTCGGGGGTTATCGGTATTGTACCGGGACCACCAAAAGGTGTCCTGGGTCCACATGGTGGGGCCACCTGCCCCAGGGGACTTAATGGGATGAACAAGGGTGGGAACCAGCCCTCTAGTGGGCTGGTGCTGTTGGGGTCTACGGTAGGGTGCGTCGACTGCAAATTAAATTTCCTACACGCAGAACAACCAAGAACATGCTACGGGAGATGGATCACAGATTGTTACCACTAGACGTGCAGTGCCGTGCAGCAGAAGTAGAGTTGAGGCACAACGTTCCTGGAGTCGCCTCACGTTCCCGGAGTCGCCTCCTCCTTGTAGGTATCCCACGTAGCCGATCGGATCCCGCGAACAGGTTTGCCGGAGCGGTGCAAGTGCACCGCCTCTAACGGTATCCGCGCGTGCAGGAGGAACACTGTGCGGCGGATTGCTAGGTCCGATCACATAGTCGACGGCGAGTGGAGGTGGCTATTCGCAACACATGCAAACCCTAGTCGCAACGCCAAAGCGATCAATCGCATGAGTGTGCCGCACCTCCACTTTATATAGGCGTCCGTCGCGGGCTCAACACTTGGGCCTCGCACGGACCCTAAAGCCCACAAGTCTACTCGGCCACAATCCGAATACAGATCGGATCACATCCGACCAGTGTCCTCGTATCCAACCTCGTAGGTTCCTTCCCTTAAGCGCGTGACCCCTTAGGTTCAAGTCGGCTTGGTCGCAGTTCGGATCACCTCCGACCTGCACGGTTGGTAGCGGCCTCTAGCAAGGCCTGCCGACCACCAAGTAGACTATGAAGCTGGTTAGGCGAACCTGTACAACATGTCACACTTCTATTCCCTTTGCCTCACGATATATGTTGTCGGGCTCAAGGTGAGACTGTCATCCTTGTGCTAGCCCGACCTCTTTCTCGTTCCAGTGATACCAACCACAAACCGGATTATCTCATAATCCCTGTCGCATGGCCATGCTTATCCTGGTCGGATCACACGAGGGGCCCAGAGTATATCTCTCCTGATCGGAGGGGCAAATCCCATCTTGCTCGACCATGTCTCGCAGCATGGGACTGGACAAACCCGAAACCTACCTTTGTAACTACCCAGTCACGGAGTAGCGTTTGGTCGGCCCAAAGCAAGTCTGTCACCATCCCGAGTACATGCGTCAGCTCAGGTCTTAGGACATAGAATGTATGTTGTACTAGAGACTCACAGATGACATATCGATGCGTCTCATAGTTGGGTCTGTCCGACTCGGACCTTATCTCGACTCGGATCCGACTACATCGAATCCGAACAGACCTTTCCAAGTCCATATTATCCGGTTAGCAACCAATGCTCCATGGCTAGTGAGACCAAGTCATCGACCGTGTCATATGCTAGTCTAGTCGGTTGCGCGTCCACACAGCCCTTTCGACTAGGGACCTTTTAGGACAGTCATCATACAATGCATAGTCCCACAAACAAGTCACGTACTTACTGATACACATCATTGATAATGTCCTAGGACTGTCTTTATTCATAAACACATAGGAAATATCATCATACATGATTGCCTCTAGGGCATATCTCCAACAATCTCCCACTTGCACTAGAGTCAATCAAATAGACATCGAATGCCCATAGGTCTAACGTGCCCCTCATGCTTGGGTTGTGGAAGCGGCTTAGTCAATGGATCTGCAACATTTGCATCCGTGTGAATCTTGCATAACTCTACATCACCATTCTTTACGATCTTTCGTATCAGGTGATATTCCGATCTATATGTCTGACCTTGTGGTGATTACTTGGCTCCTTGGCTTGTGCGATGGCACTAGAATTATCACAATAAAGGTCCAACGGTTTCACCGAGGCTGGGAAAATACCAAGATCATCCAGAAAATGCCGGATCCAAACACCTTCCTTTGCAGCTTCACAAGCCGCAATGTATTCGGCTTCTGTGGTAGAATCGGCCACCGTATCCTGCTTGGAACTCATCCAGTGCACTGCTCCTCCATTCAGGACGTACACGAATCCAGACTGCGATCGATAATCATCTCTGTCGGTTTGGAAACTCGCATCGACGTAACCCCTTACGACGAGCTCTTCCTCACCTTCATAAACTAGGAACATCTCTTTAGTCCTTTTTAGGTACTTCAAAATAGTCTTTACCGCTGCCCAGTGACTCTCACCTGGGTTGGCCTGGTATCTGCTTGTTAGGCTTATTGCAAAAGCAACATCAGGCCTTGTACATATCATGGCATACATGATGGATCCGATTGCTGAGGCATACGGAATCCTACTCATCCTGCTTCGCTCATCAGATGTCGAAGGACTCCGAGTCTCACTTAGCCTTATACCATGTGAGAGTGGCAAGAACCCTTTCTTTGCCTCACTCATGTTGAACCGCTTCAACACTTTATCTATGTACGTGCTCTAGCTCAAGCCGAGCAACCTCCTTGATCTATCTCTATAGATCTTAATGCCTAAAATATAGACTGCCTCACCAAGGTCCTTCATCGAAAACTTGCCATTCAATGATTCCTTGACCGAGTTTAGCATCGAAATATTGTTCCCGATCAACAATATGTCATCCACATACAAGATCAAAAACACTATCAAGCTCCCACTTAACTTCTTGTATAAACAAGAGTCCTCTTCGCTTTTGATGAAACCGAGACCAGTGACGACCTCATCAAAACGAATGTTCCAACTCCGAGATGCTTGCTTCAACCCATAAATGGATCTCTTTAGCTTGCATACCTTACTAGTGCTAGTCGGATCGACAAAACCCTTGGGTTGTATCATATACACATCCTCGGTTAAATTTCCATGAAGGAAAGCCGTTTTGACATCCATCTGCCATATCTCGTAATTGAAATATGCAGCTATAGCTAGTATGGTCCTCACCGACTTCAGCATCGCTACCGGCGAGTAAGTCTCGTCGTAGTCAATTCCTTGAACTTGTCCATAACCTTTAGCGACAAGCCGAGCTTTGTGGATCTGAACATTTCCATCCACATCGGTTTTCTTCTTAAAGACCCATTTGCAACCAATGGCAGTTACGCCAGGTGGCGGATCAACCAAGTCCCAGACTTGATTCTCATCCATGGACTTTAACTCAGATCTCATGGCCTCCAGCCATGCCTCGGAATCTGGGCTCACCATCGCTTCCGCATATGTGGCCGGCTCGTCGCTTTCTAGCAACAATACATCGCGCACTCTGCGCAATCTTTCCGACCTCCATGGTTCCAGTGCCGCTTCCACTGCAGGTTCCCTGACTGACTCCAGTATGATCTCATCACCAGCCGAGCCGTCCCCGAGTGGTCCTCGAATTTCTTCGAGTCGAACCATCCTCCCACTGGCCTCCCGACTGAGAAACTCTTTCTCAAGGAAAACCCCGTTCCGAGCAACAAACACTTTGTTCTCTTCCTGGTTGTAGAAGCTATATCCCAAGGTTTCCCTCGGATATCCCACGAATATGCATTTATCCGACTTAGGTGTAAGCTTGTCTGACATAAGTCGCTTGACAAATGCTTCACAACCCCAAATCTTTAGAAAAGACAAACTGGGACTCTTCCTGGTCCGCATCTCATGTGGTGTCTTGTCTACGGATTTTGATGGTACCCTGTTAAGTGTGAAAGTTGCAGTTTCTGGAGCGTATCCCCAAAATGACAAGGGTAAATCCGATTTGCTCATCATAGACCAGACCATGTCCAACAAGGTCCTATTCCTCCGTTCTGACACGCCATTTCTCTGTGGCGTACCCGGAGGTGTGAGCTGAGGTACTATACCTCGACTTTTCAGATGATCATCAAACTCCTGGCTCATGTACTCACCTCCACGATCAGATCACAGTAGCTTTATAGTCTTGCCGAGCTGATTTTCAACCTTGTTCTAAAACTCTTTGAACTTTTCAAAAGTCTCCGACTTGTGCCTCATCAAATAGATATATCCATATCTACTCAAGTCGTCGGTAAAAGTCACGAAGTACTGATAGCCACCTCTGGCAGTTGTGCTCATTGGACCACACACATCACTATGTATAAGTTCCAACAGCTCGGACGCCCTCTCGCAACTCTTTGCGAAAGGAGACTTAGTCATCTTGCTGAGTAAGCATGATTCACATGTCTCGAACGACCTGAAGTCGGATGAAGTTAGGAGCCCATCATCATGGAGCTTCTTCATGCGTTTCAGCCTAATGTGTCCAAGCCGGCAATGCCAGAAGTATGTCGGATTTATCTCATTAGGCTTATGCCTCTTGACATTCACGTTATAGACCGGTTCCTGTTCTAGATTCAATATAAATAGCCCATCAACAATGGGTGCATAGCCGTGGAACATACCATTCAAAAATATCGAACAACCATTGTCCTTTAAATTGAATTCATAACCTTGACTCATCAAACATGAGGCAGAAATAATGTTCCGACTAAGTACAGGAATGTAATAACAATTATTCAATTCCATTATGAATCCAGAAGGAAGCTGGAGTTGCATCGTGCCGACTTCCAATGCAGCAACTCTTGCTTTGTTGCCGACCCTGATGTCAATCTCCCCTTGTGCCACACGCCTAGTTCTTACCAGCCCTTGCATCGAGTTGCAAATATGAACAACCGATCCGGTATCAAATACCGAAGAGCTAATAGGTATGTCAGCAAGGTAAATGTCTATAACATATGCAACAAGTGTACCTTTGCCTGAAGAAGCATTTTCGGCCTTCTTGCCATGCTTTGCAAGCCACTTGCTACAGTTCCTCTTCCAGTGGTCAGTCTCCTTGCAGTGAAAGCAAACGGTCTTCGAGTCCGGTCCAGACTTCGACGCAGCGGCAGAGGTTACCGTCTCCGTGCCCTTTGCCTTAGCCTTTTTCTTGGACCAACTCTTCTTGAACTTAGCCGATTTCTGCACCATCAACACTTGATGCGTGCCTTTCTTAATATCCTGCTCTGCCACTTTGAGCATCCCATGCAATTCAGTGAGCTTCTTATCCATGCCATCCATATGATAGTTCGAGATGAACGTCCCATAGCTGGGCGGAAGAGAACCCAGAACAACATCAGTAGCCAGCTCATCCAAGAGCAGGAAGCCCAAACGATCCAAAGCTTGCACATACCCGATCATCTTGATCACATGTGGGCTCAGTGGATCACCTTCCTTCAGCTTGCAATCCATCAAGGATCGCCAGACGTTGAGCCTTTCGGTCCTAGCCTGTGTCTGAAACATGCTCTTGAGACTCTCGATCATATCGTAAGCCTCAACATTTTCAAAATGCTGTTGCAAATCAGGCTCCATACAAGCCAGCATCAGACAGCTGATCTCCGTTGATTCATCAACGAGTTTCTGGTAGGCATTCTTAGTTGTGGCATTAGCATTATCAGTAGGTTCCTCTGGAAGTGGATCCTCTAGAACATGTTCCTTTTTATCGTGCTTGAGAACAATTCTCAGATTTCTATACCAGGTGGTAAAGTTTGTTCCATTCAGTTTATCCTTTTCTAGAATTGATTTCAATGCAAAGTTGGGTTGAGCAGGTGGTGCCATTGATCTACAATAGAAAAAATGCAATCACTAAGCGATGTGTTTACGTAGAGTAATTTTGCCTAAACAGAAATACTCCCACTGAAGTCAGCATCCCTCCGCAAACTCTCAGTGATTCAGGATCCAACTAGCGCATGCGACTAGTGAGTTTTAGCATCACTGCTAGCCAACATACCTATTCGATAAGCAACTCCTTGCGAATCGTATCTCTATACGACTCCTGTCGGTCGGAAAGGTATCTCATACCCCGACTCCCAACCTTCTTTGCCACAAGGCCCAAACCCATTTTGATAGCCTTGTCAAGTTAACCTGATGTAGTGCATGTCCGTGTCTGACACGAACCCTTCAGTTCAAGGACACCTAGCAGCACCCCAATTTTATGAGCCCACTACTAGACGTACTTGACGTGCGAAGGTGCAACTTCAGGGATGGCAATTCGCTTGATATTCATGAGGGATCATTCTACCATTGTAACATGCATAGAAACAAAGAAGCATAACAATCACAAATATAACACATATTGTGAAATAGTATGGCTCCTTCATGGACGTTCTTCCAGGTCGGCTCTGACTCCGATGACCATTCATGAACTCCATCTTGTTTGTCACATCGGGACGCCAAGCCACCAACCTTATCTCTATTATCCAACTACTACAACTAGTAATGAATTTTACATAGAGTCACAAGTCGACACGCAGGTCGTTATACAATATAATGACAACACTTTTGCTCCTGCCGGCTGACAAACATGACACGCAGGCCACGTATAAATTACACACATGCATCACATACACATGAGCCATACTATTCACATCAAACCTGCAAAACAAAGTTGTGCATAGAATCGCATTCTACCGGTTTGTGTGTCGGGTACGAAATACACGGCGCTACGCACATGCAGCGCCCGACGTTTTTGGAAATCATAGATCACATCTGAACTCCGATCACGCCAAATTTTCTGATCTGACCGATCTCATCGATCATCGCGAATCCGATTAGGATTTACGTTTCACTGTTAACCCCGATGGCGGATGACCGATCGGTAGGGGTAGATCGTGTCACGACCTCATCGATCCCGATTGACAGAAAACATAGATTAAATGATCCCCATGTGCAGTTGATCACATCAACTGTGCACATAGCCGATCTCATAAACAACAGCAGATCTCATCTACCGCCTCCACATATCTAATATGCATACGATCTGAATCCAAATCCTATAGCAGAGGCTCTAATACCACTGTTGGGATCTACGGTAGGGTGCGTCGACTGCAAATTAAATTTCCTACACGCAGAACAACCAAGAACATGCTACGGGAGATGGATCACAGATTGTTACCACTAGACGCGCAGTGCCGTGCAGCGGAAGTAGAGTTGAGGCAGCGCGTTCCCGGAGTCGCCTCACGTTCCCGGAGTCGCCTCCTCCTTGCCGGTCTCCCACGTAGCCGATCGGATCCCGCGAACAGGTTCGCCGGAGCGGTGCAAGTGCACTGCCTCTAACGGTATCTGCGCGTGCAGGAGGAACACTGTGCGGCGACTGCTAGGTCCGATCACACAGTCGGCGGCGAGTGAAAGTGGCTATTCGCAACACATGCAAACCCTAGTCGCAACGCCGAAGCGATCAATCGCATGAGTGTGCCGCACCTCCACTTTATATAGGCGTCCGTCGCGGGCTCAACACTTGGGCCTCGCACGGACCCTAAAGCCCACAAGTCTACTCGGCCACAATCCGAATACAGATCGGATCACATCCGACCAGTGTCCTCGTATCCGACCTCGTAGGTTCCTTCCCTTAAGCGCGCGACCCCTTAGGTTCAAGTCGGCTTGGTCGCAGTTCGGATCACCTCCGACCTGCACAGTTGGTAGCGGCCTCTAGCAAGGCGTGCCGACCACCAAGCAGACTATGAAGCTGGTTAGGCGAACCTGTACAACATGTCACACTTCTATTCCCTTTGCCTCATGATATATGTTGTCGGGCTCAAGGCGAGACTGTCATCCTTGTGCTAGCCCGACCTCTTTCTCGTTCCAGTGATACCGACCACAAACCGGATTATCTCATAATCCCTGTCGCATGGCCATGCTTATCCTGGTCGGATCACACGAGGGGCCCAGAGTATATCTCTCCTGATCGGAGGGGCAAATCCCATCTTGCTCGACCATGTCTCGCAGCATGGGACTGGACAAACCCGAAACCTACCTTTGTAACTACCCAGTCACGGAGTAGCGTTTGGTCGGCACAAAGCAAGTCTGTCACCATCCCGAGTACATGCGTCAGCTCAGGTCTTAGGACATAGAATGTATGTTGTACTAGAGACTCACAGATGACATATCGCTGCGTCCCATAGTTGGGTCTGTCCGACTTGGACCTTATCTCGACTCGGATCCGACTACGTCGAATCCGAACAGACCTTTCCAAGTCCATATTATTCGGTTAGCATCCAATGCTCCATGGCTAGTGAGACCAAGCCATCGACCGTGTCATATGCTAGTCTAGTCGGCTGTGCGTCCACACAGCCCTTTCGACTAGGGACCTTTTAGGACAGTCATCATACAATGCATAGTCCCACAAACAAGTCACGTACTTGCTGATACACATCATTGATAATGTCCAAGGACTATCTTTATTCATAAACACATAGGAAATATCATCATACATGATTGCCTCTAGGGAATATCTCCAACAGGTGCGCCCCCAAGGGCCCAAGGCGCCTAGGGTTTCCAACCCTAGGGGGTGGGGGCGCCTCCCACCAAACTTGGGGGGCAAGTTCCCTCCTAGGCTGCCCCCCCTTGTAGATGGGATCTAGGGGGCCGGCCCCCTCTCCCCTTCCCCCTATAAATAGTGGGGGGGGGGGGGAGGGCTGCCACACCCTTCCGTGGCGCAGCCCTCCCCCTCCCAACTCCTCCTCTTCCTCCGTAGTGGGGTCGGTGGCGGAGGAGGTGGCCCATCGGCCGCCAGCTGCCGCATTTCGTCGAGCGTCCTGGTGGCAAGCCCTCGGGGGTCCACGATGACGGCACGGTCCAGGAACGGCCCTCCACACTGGCGGCCAAGCGGCAGTGGCCGGCCCAGGTCTTGACGAAATGCATGTAGTTGGAGTCATCACAGGCGACATGGTGGATGGACACGACGATGGCGAACACGGTCACATGGACCGCGGCGAGGGCAAACCCGCCGTCTCCATGCCCAACCACCGGAAGCCGCGACACGAGCGAGTAGACGTCCCGGGTAGAAGGAGCGGGTAGAAGAACTCGGAGCGGGTAGAAGGCCTGCAGCGCGGCAAAGAGGGAGGAGACGAGCCGGGGCAGGAGGGTGGCCCGGAATTGCTCGGCCGGGTGCGGGTAGGGGCAGGAGGTCAATGGTGCAGTTGGGCCAATTAGGTTAGGTTAGGTTAGATATCTAATTTCAGAGAGAAAATGTTGACAGTAGTGTGGTTTGGCACATGTGCTTGTTGCAATTAATCATGCATGGATTGGAAGCTGTTTCTTTTTGGATTTCAGCTCTCCTCGTGTCCGCAGGAAAAGGAATCTGTCAGAGTTGCATGATTTTGACAAGGAATCGCATCATCAGCAGATGCCAGTAGTGTGGTTTCACCAATGGCATCATTAGTACTGTAGATGCTAAAGCCTCGAGGGGCACCACGGCTACTGAAGCAATTCTGAAAAAGAGGACAGTTAAGGAAATAGGGTTCTTGCACCGTTGCATGCACCATTCATCAAATGCAAATCGATGGCTACAGTAGGCAGCAATGAATGGAAGTTGCCTCCACGCCAAGGGATGAACTCCTGACAAGTAGCTGATCCAAAGGGTGTCCCCGGTAGACTAGAGGAGACAAGCTCTCTTTTTTTTGTATTTTATTAAATGTATCTTGTACCAATTAACAACATATGTTTAACGGCTATACTTTCACCATGCTTAACATTTTTTTTGCGAATACACCACGCTTAGCATTTGATGGGGAATACTATCAAATAACTACTCCTAATATATGTGACAGTAATTAAGGGAGGCAAATTTGTCCACAAATGAAAAACTATACACCTATTAATAAAACGAGTAAAACTAGTTATGTTTCGGATGTGAAATTGCTTCATGAATGCTTTGTCCGTCACTATCACCCTCTGTCCGCGCTTGTGCTGATGGCTCTGTTTTCTTGACATGCTGAACGGAAGGTTCCTAAGTAGGAGGAGAAGACAAGGAATTGTCAGAGAGTGCCTTGAAGCTCAATATTTTTACTGGTTGGGCCACCATATAGCAAAACCAATCGCCCCCGAGTGAAATTTTGGGCTGGGTCCGGTCACTGGGTTGCCCGCCGGAACGTATACGCCATACGTGAAAGGAATCTCTCTCTTGCTGAAACGGATACAGTGATAGGCCGGTCCATTACGGCACACTTTATTAAAGAAATAGAAAATTAAAAGGGAGAAGTAGGGATCAATCTTGGGTCAGCTCGTCGCTAACCGGCGCTACGAGCCACTGAGTCACTGCCGGCTTTGTGATTTAATACTAGGGGGTGACTTATTTAAGGGTACAAAACCCTGCCTTTATCTCACTATTTATTTTTTTGTTTCTTTTCCTTTTTTTGTTTTCCTTCTTTTATTTATTTTTTACTATTTATATTCCCTATTTGTTTTCCCTCTTTTATTTCAGGGTAAAAAATGCCCAGGCTTTTAATATTTGTTCAAAGTTCCAAAAAGAAAAATCTCTTTTCAAATTTGTTCAAAACATACAAGTATCCACATTTTTTAAAAGTGCAGAATTAAACAAAAATGAGTCTTCCAAAATTGCTAAGAAAACACGAAACTTATCTAGAAAGAGCAAACAAAATTTTGAGCACGAACATCTTTATAAAAATACTATTTTTCCTGGAAATTCAGAAATACGAACAAAAATTCGTTTTTTTATTTGTCCGAACACTTTTTGTACGTGTGTAGATTTTTTTAAAAGGAACTTTTTAAAATTCCAAACAAATCTTGGAAGAGCAGACATTATTTGAAACTCCCCGAACATATTTTTTACTTCTGAACAATTGTTTTCTAAAAGGAACATTTTTTTTGGCTTTGTGAACAAATTTTGAAAATCGCGGCATTTCTTGATCGATGAACTATTTGCAAATATGCGAGCGCTTGGGCCGGCCCAATGGGAGCGATGTCCTCTCCTAGTTGAGCCATGGCCTATGTTTTTCTATTTTTTGTTTTCTCTTCTTTTTTGCTAATTTATTTTTCTCCTTTATAACTTTATTATTCTTTTTTAACCTGTTCAAAATTTTGGTGAAGTTGCCCCATAAACAAGATTCCAGTTTTAAAAAAGGTTCATCTCAGAAAGAACTTAAGCAATATGTGTTGGAAAAATAGCATGTACTACAATTACTATGATTCCGAATTTATGTGATATTGATGACAAGGACAGATCTAACAGTTGTAGACATGCAATCACGTAGATGAAAACTAACAGAGTAAACCAAAACCACATGGACTGAAGTCCCACAACAAGATCACAGAAAATATGACCGATCACAAAAAGAGTTTCTTACAGCGGGGTTGATGAAGAAATCGCAGTGCTGATGGAGATGTCGATGGAGAGTTGATGATGAAGAGATCGCAGTGCAGACGGATGTAGTGGAGGAAGATGGAGTAGCCGTGCGGATGCACTGGCCAGAAACTTTATCGCCTGGCTACCCGTGCAGGTCGCCGATGCCGGAGAAAGTCCGGAGACTACTGCTCTCCTCGCCCTGCTGCACGGCAGGGAGAGGATCGGCGAAGGTCGACGGCGGCGGCGCAGACGAGAAGGGTTTAGGGTTGTGTTTTCCTCGAGTGTCTCTGTCGAGAAGGACGTCTCCCTCTTATAGGCTCGGATGGATAACCCACGCAGCACGATCTGCCTATATCCTAGGATCCGCCCCCTGGGATATCTCCATCACGAACGAACCTGTAACCGCACGGAAACGTGCGAGTCTATCCTCGGTTCGTGTGTGAGACAGACGCGGGTGGATAAGAGTAAAAAATGTGTGATAAAAATAACAAAAATGCATTTTATTCGGCCACGGTCGCGCTTGCCTCGCCAAAGTCACAAGTCACGCATAAGTAAACGCGAATAAATGGGAAATGCGAGCAAGCGCACGCGTGTGCGCGTGTGAAGTACCCTTGCATCTTTAGTCATCCTGATCAAGAGAACCATGAAAGCCCCCCTTATATGCAGGTCAAATTCTTGTTCCCTTAGGCCAACTCCACCGCGCGATCCCATCCTATCCGGCCCCGTCCATTTGGGGTAAAAGGAACAAACCGGACGGCCCAGCGCATGGGAGCAAACGGACTTTTGTCCGTTTTATGTCTGGTTTTGGGGTCGAAGCGGACAGAATGCGGACGTTTTTCTCCCCCCTGCGTCCGGCTGCGTCCGCTCATGCAGATGACGGCCCCATCTGTCATCAAAACAAAATGGGACCCACCACCCACCCACCCACCCATCTCTCTCTCCTCCTTTTCACCCACCGCCCCACCAACCACGCAAAGGCCGGCGCGCATACGCACGGCGCGGCGGAGCGGCGGGGAGCGGCGAGTGCGGCAGGGCGGGCAGGCCGCGGTGGCACAGGCGAGGGTGGGCAGGCCGCGGAGAGCTCGGCCGCGGCAGCAGCAGCACGGAGCAGGCGCGGGCGCGGGACGCAGTCGGGGCGAGGCGCGGCGCGGCCCGGCTGCGAGCGCGGAGAGCGGGCGTGGCGAGGTCGCGGGGGCGGGCAGGCGGCAGAGAGCTCGGCTGCGACGGCAGCAGCACGGAGCAGGCGCGGGCGATTGATTCGATATGCTGCTGCTGAATTTCTTCTTTAGATGATGAACGGCAGCATGCGTTCGTCGGGATCGGACGGAGGAAGCACCATCACCGTGGTCCTCCAGTTCCAGCTGCAGCAGTCGGGCGCGCGCCGAAGGACGTCGACGCCGCCGGTGCCCGTCCCTCGCTTCGACGGCAGGCGGCACGAGCCGGCAGGTGACCCGGGTGCTCCTCGAGAAAATCGGGTGCCAGGTGATGCCGGTGCCGTCGGGAGCCCACTGTCTACGCTTGCTGGAGAGCGCCGGGTCGTGTTTCCAGCTGGTGCTCCTCGACCTCGACAAGCACGCTATGGCCGCGGTGATGGAGGACGTGTTCGAGGTGGCGCTCCGGATCGATGAGCTGGGGAGCGGCGGCTGGCTGCTCGTGCTCGCCACTATGTGCGTGTTCCGTGTGCGGGCAAGCTAGCCAGCCGCTTCCGCCGTGGACGCGTGCAACACGGCGAGCGGCGAGCGCGGCTGGCGGCACGGCAAGCGGCGGAAGGTCGAGCTGCAACGCGCGCATGGTTTGTCGTTGACGGCCGAGCACGGCGCGCGGGCCGCCGCGGTCGGCCTAGCGAGCGGCAGCCGCTTGGGAGGGCGACGCCGGCTGTCGTTTATGTGTTTGAAGAAATGACCGAGCCAGACAATATTTGGGATGGGTGTGCTGCGGTGGGCGCCCGGCTGACGCAAATCTAAATCCGGACGGACACGACCCCATTGGCACCCCCAAACGGACAAATTCCGGACAAAGCGGACGTTCGTTTGGGGTCGTGTGGTGGAGTTGGCCTTAGCAATGTGGGACTAAACTCCCACATGGCTGTCCACCCCCATGACTTCTCTCCAATTCTGAAATTAATCTGGGCCCAATTTGAGAAGAAGGCCCAATAATTCCAACCATCCCCACCAAGAAGTCAAGGTCTGCAATTTGTTCTCATCTGGCTTTTATATACCAGTTTTAAAGTATAGACCCGTCTCGGGTTGAACTATACCTAGCACTTCATGATCCACTCCTCTTACAACTAGGCAATGGACAATGCCTTGAATTGCCAGTCTTGTGTAGAAGAGACTCACCTGGAGGCATTACTGATACTAGGCTGCCTTGATCCACGCCTAAGGTTTGGAGCATTACGGTCATGCTCCCTAGTCCTTTAATGAGCTCATTAGAGATCACACAAATCTCATGTACTGCGACCTCACAACTAAGCTCACATAGGTGTGTTCTTTCAAGAATACCCTGCAGGACGGTATCTTTCCGAAGTGTTTCGGCCTTAGAACATATTAAGACAAAAGTCAGCCTCCCATGCAGTACTTAGAGTACTCATCTCTACGGGAAATGGAAGATACATATGTACTCTCTCCTGTTGCTCCAACAACTTGTTTTTCCCTTTTCTTAATTCACGGGATCTCCGATCACATAGGCCGGATTTCTATAGTTGTACAACTCAGGCGGGTCTCAAGCCCATTTCCCTTGATGCTCCATCTATCACTGAACGTGATAGTCCCTTTGTAAAGGGATCTGCCAGGTTTTTAGTAGTGTTAATATAATCAACGTGATCACTCCTTTACATCTCAAATTCCTGACTGATTTGATACGTCGTTTCACATGTCTTGATGACTTCAGGTTATCCTTCGAACTTTTAACCTTAGTGATCACGGTTTGGTTATCACAGTTCAGAAGGATAGCCGGAATTGGTTTTTCAACCATTGGCAAATCACTCAAGAGTTCACGCAGTCACTCTACCTCAACAGTGGCTGAGTCAAGTGCTACAAGTTCAGCCTCCATAGTAGACCTCGTCAAGATAGTCTCCTTGCGAGATCTCCAAGAGATTGCAGCACCGCCAAAAGTAAATATATATCCACTAGTGGCTTTGATCTCATCTGCATCCGAGATCTAGTTAGCATCACTATACCCTTCTGGTACATCAGGGTACCATGTATAGTGCAGCCCATATGTTGTGGTTCCTCTCAAATACCTCATTACTCGTTCTAGTGCAGTCCAGTGATCATTTCCCGGATTTGAATTAAACCGGCTCAATTTGCTAACCGCAAATGAAATGTCAGGTCTGGTTGCAGCAGCAAGGTACATGAGAGAACCAACAATTTGAGAGTATTTTAGCTGCTTGACCCCTTGTTCTCTGTTCTTACGAAGCTTTAGACTTGGGTCATAAGGAGTTGGAGATGTTCTAGAGTCCTCAAAACCAAACCGACTCAGGATTTTCTCCACATAATGAGACTGACTTAATGTAATCCCATTCTCATTCATTTGCAGCTTTATGTTTAAAATAACATCCGCCTCTCCCAAATCTTTCATATCAAAATTTTGAGACAAAAAATATTTAATATCATTTATAACATCCATATCGGTCCCAAAAATTAATATGTCATCAACGTATAAGCATAAGATTAGACCCTTACCCCCACCATATTTATAGTACACACATTTGTCTCCTTCATTCACCACAAAGCCTGCCGAAGTGAGAGTTTTGTCAAATTTTTCATGCCACTGCTTCGGTGCCTGCTTGAGGCCATAGAGTGATTTCTTTAATCTACGCACCATGTTCTCTTGCCCGGTTGCTACAAAACCATCAGGTTGCTGCATATAAATTTCCTCATCAAGCTCTCCATTTAGGAAGGTTGTCTTCACATCCATTTGATGGATTAGGAATTTATGTGAGGCTGCTAGTGCAATCAGCACCCGAATTGTAGTCATCCTAGCAACAGGCGAGTATGTATCAAAGAAATCCTCACCTTCCTTTTGGGTAAACCCCTTGGCCACTAGTCTAGCCTTATACTTTTCAATGCTACCATCAGGTCTTAACTTCCTTTTAAATATCCATTTGCAACCAATAGGTTTACAACCCATCGGTCATGGACAGATTTCCCATGTTCCGTCAGTGAGAATGGAATCCATTTCACTTTGGACTGCCTCCTTCCAATCATCAGCATCTAGGGATGCATATGCTTCAGAAAGAGTTCTGGGAACATCATCCACGAGATACACAGCAAAGTCATCTCCAAAGGACTTTTTAGTCCGTTATCTCTTGCTCCTTCTGGGAGCTACTTCACTGTCATTCTCCTCATTTGGATTACATAGAGTTACAAAAGGAGTATTTTCCGGTTCAGGTTCGGGTTTAAGTGCTCCCTCTAAAGTTGGTTGACTAGTGGATGCTCTATTTTCTTTCATTGGAAAGATGTTCTCAAAGAAGGTAGCATCTCGAGATTCTATCACAGTGTTAGTGTGCACATCAGAAAACTCAGACTTGACTACCAAGAATCTATAAGCGTTGCTATTATGTGCATAACCCAAAAAGATACAATCAACAGTCTTAGGTCCCAATTTTCGTTTCTTGCATACAGGTACATTAACCTTGGCTAAACAACCCCAAGCACGTAAGAAACGCAGAGTTGGTTTGTGTCCTTTCCATCCTTCATATGGAGTTGTATCTCCTTTTGATGAAGGAACTCTATTGAGAATATAGCATGCAGCCAACACAACCTCTCCCCACCACGACTTAGCTAAACCGGCACTGTCCAACATGGCATTTACCAAGTCTGTAAGTGTTCGGTTTTAACGTTCGGCCACTCCATTTGATTGGGGTGAGTAGGGAGGGGTTACCTCATGGATAATTCCATGTTCCGCACAAAATTCAACAAACTCATGTCAGACATACTCTCCTCCTCTGTCAGACCTTAAACGTTTGATCTTCTTCTCTAATTGGTTTTTTACCTCAGCTTTGTAGATCTTAAAGCAATTCAACGCCTCATCTTTCGTTTTTACTAGATAAATATGACACCACTTAGTCGCATCATCTATCAATGTCATCATATTTCTTTTCCCTACCTTAGTCAAAACTCCATTCATCTCACATAAGTCTGAATGAATTAAATCTAGAAGTGAAAGGCTTTTCTCCCCAATAGGCTTAAACGGCTTTCGGGGTTGCTTTGCTTGCACACAAGCCTGACACTTAGATCCATGGACTATGGAAACATTCAGAATTAAATTAAGCTTGCATAACCGAACAATGCGATCAAAATTAATATGACATAACGGAGAGTGCCAAACAGCAGCATCTCCAACATTCATTCCAGAATACGAAGAACAAAATAGATTGTTTACGACATTACATCCGTCTAGAATGGAAAGGAGGAACAAGCCTCCGCTATTATAGCCTTTTCCAATAAACAAACCAAATTTCGAAATAACAAATTTATTTGACTCAAACACCAGCTTGTAGCCATCACAGCACAACAGTGAACCAGAGAGCAGGTTCCTATTTATTCCTGGGACATGCTGGACGTTCTTCAGAGACAAAGTCTTCCCCGAGGTAAGCCTCAGGTCAACTCTACCGGTTCCACGAACGGTTGCCCTTGTTTCGTTCCCCATCACGATGGTGGAACCGCTGCAAGCCTGATAAGAAGAGAACAAGTTGTAGTCAGCACAAACATGCACATTAGCTCCAGTATCTATCCACCAATCAGTGGATTGACATGCAAGAAGGACACTAGGGACATACCCAGATCCTCCACATGCCTCACTAACGACAACATTCGCAAATGGCTGGCCTCCTTCCTTCCCGCCTTTGCGCATGCGGCACTTCCTGGCTATGTGTCCAGGCTCACCACACACGAAGCAGTTGAAGTCACCTTTTTCTTTCTTCTTCTTCTTAAAACCGGTGGTCTGTTTTGCCTTCCCTTTGTTCTTGTAATTCTTTGCACCAGAACTGCCAGCCCCACTTTGCACGACATTGGCATTGAGAATCGGCTGGGAAGGAACTTTTTCCGCATCTTTCGCTCTGGCCTTTTCCTCAACATCAAGAGTGGTGATGAGACTTTCGACAGTCATCACCTCCCTCTTATGTTTGAGAGTGGTGGCAAAGCTCCTCCAAGATGGAGGTAACTTGGCAATAATGCCCCCCACCACAAACTTGTCAGGCAGATTGACTCCAAAACCAGCGAGTTCCCCTTCTAGAAGCTGGATCTCATGGGCTTGTGTCACAACCGAATTATTATCGGCCATCTTAAAATCGTGATACAACTCATTAACATATAGTTCACGCCCAGCATCCGACTCTCCATATTTCCTATCGAGCGCTTCCCAAACAAGGGCAGGACTAGCAAAGTTCATATATATATCACAGAGCTGATCGGTCATGAGGGAGAGCATGCAACCCATGGCCGTGTCCGAAGACACCTCAAAGTCACGCAGTTGGTCCTGCGTGAGTGGCCTCTCAACAGTGGGTGAAATCACCCACCACAAGTTCATGCTCATAATCCAGAACTTCACACAGGTCTGCCATCTTTTGAAGTTCACACCCCCAAACCTCTCAGGTTTCATCACATTGCTTGGTCCAGCCATTGCACAATAATAAAGTTTCTGTTGGAAAAATAGCATGTACTACAATTACTATGATTCCAAATTTATGTGATACTGATGACAAGGACAGATCTAACAGTTGTAGACATGCAATCACGTAGATGAAAACTAACAGAGTAAATGAAAACGACATGGACTGAAGTCCCACAACAAGATCACAGAAAATATGACTGATCACAAAAAGAGTTTCTTACAGCGGGGTTGATGAAGAAATCGCAGTGCAGATGGAGATGTCGATGGAGAGTTGATGATGAAGAGATCACAGTGCAGACAGACGTAGTGGAGGAAGATGGAGCAGCCGTGCGGATGCATGATACGTCTCCAACGTATCTATAATTTATGAAGTATTCATGCTATTATATTATCCATCTATGATGTTTTATATGCATTTATATGTCATTTTTTATGATTTTTGGGACTAACCTATTAACCTAGAGCCCAGTGCCAGTTTCTGTTTTCTCCTTGTTTTTGTGTTTTACAGAAAAGGGATACCAAACGGAGTCCAATTGACGTGCCAATTTTTGAGGATTTTTTATGGACCAAAAGAAGATCACGGAGCATCGGAGTTGGGCCAGAAGAGTCCCGGGCTGCCCATGAGAGTGGGGGGCGCCCTCCTCTAGGGCGCGCCCCCTATCTCGTGGACAGCCCGGAGACCCCCCCTGACGTGAAATCAACGCCAAAAATTCCTATAAATACAGAAACCTTCGGGAATTAACCTAGATCGGAAGTTCCGCCGCCGCAAGCCTCTGTAGCCATGAGAAATCAATCTAGGCCCTCTCCGACACCCTGCCGGAGGGGGCCATCATCACCGGAGGGCATGGAGAAGGATCTCAGAGGGGCCATCATCGCCATGAAGGCCAAGGACCAGAGGAGGAAAGCCATGGAGGAGGAAGCACAAGGGGGAGAACCTCTCCTTCTCTCTCTTGGTGGCACCGGAGTGCCATCGGGAGGGGAATCATCGCCGCGGTGATCGTCTTCATCAACATCACCATCATCATCACCATCCTCAACGCTTTTACGCGGTCCACTCTCCCGCACCCCGCTGTAATCCCTACTTAAACATGGTGCTTTATGCCGCATATTATGATTCAATGATGTGTTGCCATCCTATGATGTTTTGAGTAGGTATCTTTTGTCTTTGGGTTGATTGATGATCTAGATTGGTATGAGTTGTATGTTTCACTTTGATGTTGTCCTATGGTGCCCTCCGTGTTGTGCAAGCGTGAGGGATTCCCTCTGTAGGGTGTTGCAAAACGTTCATGATTCGCTTATAGTGGGTTGGTGAGTGACTGAAACACAAACCCGAGTAAGAGGGATTGTTGCGTTTGGGAATAAAGAGGACTTGATGCTTTAATGCTATCGTTGGGTTTTACCTTAATGATCTTTAGTATTTGAGGACGCTTGCTAGAGTTCCAAGCATAAGTGCATATGATCCAAGTAGAGAAAGTATGTTAGCTTATGCCTCTCCCTCATATGAATCTGCTATAGTGGTTACCGGTCTTGTTAACAATTGCCTAGGACAATTCCGCACACCGATCCACCATTATTCCACACTTGCTATTTATAATATTTAGTATTATATTCTAACTTCATGATAACAGCACCTACTTTTATGTTTTAGCTCTCCGATATCATACAAAGTTATCCTCTTCATACCCACAACACAGTTTTATTTCTTCTTTCTAGTTGGAAGCAAACGTTCGGTGCACTTAGAGTCGTATCAGTGGCAGATAGGGCTTGAGAGAATATTGATCTTACCTTTAGCTCCTTGTGGGTTCGACACTCCATACTTATCACTTCAACCGTTGGGATTTGCTACGATGATTCCCTGCACTTGGGGATTATCAAGCTCTTTTCTGGCGCCGTTGCCGGGGAGCAATAGCGTGGGGTTGATATTTTCGTATGTGCTTGTTTGCTTTCTTCACTTATTAGATTTTGTTTTTCCTTTTTGTTTCTGTTTAGTTGTGGGTGAAACATACAGAAAAATTTAAAAAGAATGAAAATACCAAAAAAAATATTACTTGCCTCTCATGCCTAAAAAGATTTTCAAAAACAGAAGTGATTGGAAAGTTATGCATTGAAGAAGTGAGGGTCGACCTTGAGCACTTGTGTTCATGCTCACAGAAACAATGTAGAATTTTTCATGGAAGTTTCTCTGTAAATAATTATCCCCTTGTATATATCCTTTGTATTATAAAAATAATGTTCCAAGCTTGGTTTTAGTATGATAAGATTGCTTGCTTACTATGTGCAGAACAAAAACAGAAACTTTGGATGTAGTGCATGAATTTACATTTTTTACTGAAAAGTCAAATGGGTCTGAAACTTTTTTCACATTAGTTCCGTACAAATTGTTCAAATTGTCAAATTTATTTCATAATTTGTGGGGTTACAGAAGTTCACTAAACTTCCAGATTACTACAGACTGTCCTGTTCTTGACAGATTCTGTTTTTCGTGTGTTGTTTGCTTATTCTGATGCATCTATGGCTAGTATGTAGGGTATGAACCATAGAGAAGTTGGAATACAGTAGGTTTAACACCAATATAAACAAAGAATGAGTTAATTACAGTACCTTAAAGTGGTAGTTTGCTTTATTACACTAACGGATCTCACAAGTTTTTGTTTAAGTTTTTGTGAATGAAGTGTTTGAAGAACGAGGAGTTACCGATGTGAGAAGAATAAAGAGAGACAAGAGTTCAAGCTCGGGGATGCCCAAGGCACCCCAAGTAAATATTTCAAAGGATACTCAAGCATCTAAGCTTGGGGATGCCCCGGTTGGCATCCCATCTTTCTTCTTCAACAAATATCGGTATACCTCGGTTTTTGTTTTGTTCACATGATTTGTGTCCTTTGTGTTTGTATTTTTCTTCAAGATTCATGCTAGTATGAGATAGCTCATCATTGATTTATAGAATACTTCATGTGCTTCACTTATATCTTTTAAGTATGATCTTATAGAATTGCTCTTTGTGCTTCACTTAAATCGTTTGAGCATGGTTTTATAGAATGCTTCGTGCGCTTCACTTATATTTTTTTGAGCTTGGATATTGGCTAGTATATATTAATTGTAGAGTGATCCATGAACTTCACTTATATCTTTTGGAGTATGAATAATACTATAATTTAAAGTGGGTTTGGAAGAGTGTCAACTTTAGGAATTAGTGATCCCACTATCTTGGAGGGTGTTGAATCTCTGTACGATATTTATGAAAGTGGATTTGGAAGAGTGTCAACTTTAGTTAGTATTCCACTATTTTGGAAGAGGTTCCAATTGAGTATGAGAACAAAGTTGCTATCCATGATGCTACTGAAATTTTTTATGAGGGAGGAATATGTACTTGTAGGAGTTGCAATAATATCAAGTTTCCTCTCTATGTGCCTAAAGTTTTGAAGTTATACTTGTTTTGCCTTCCTATGCTAGTTGACTTTTGTTCCTATAAATTGTGTTCTCACAAAATCCCTAGGCATAGGAAGTGAGTTAGATTTAAATGTGCTAGTCATATTCTTCATGATGCTCTCTTTGTGTTTCAACTCTTTTCTTTTATGCGAGCATCATTGAAATCATCATGCCTAGCTAAAAGGCATTAAAGAAAATCGCTTGTTGGGAGACAACCCAATATTTATCCTTACTGTTTTTGTGTGTATACATGATTAAGCTACTGTAGTAATCATGTTTTATAGCTTTTGTTTCAATAAAGTTCCAAGTAAGACCTTTGGGAAGACTTGGGTGAAAGTTAATGTGATCTTGCTGTAAAAAACAGAAACTTTGCGCTCGCGAGATTAGCTGTAATGTTTTACAGAAGAGTGCTTTTGAGTTGATTCTTTTTGCAGAAGATTAATAGACAAATTACTCACGTCCACCAATTTATTTCATAATTTTTGGAGTAGCATAAGTATGGTTATTGTTCAGATCATTACAGACTGTTGTGTTTCTGACAGATTCCGTTTTCATTGCATAGTTTGCTTGTTTTCTAGTTTCTATGGCTTATATTTCTCAATATAAAGTGTAGAAATGATATGGTACAGTAGGAATTATGCGAAAACAATTATGAACCTTGTCTTTTACAGTACCAAAGTGCATGGTTTACTCTTTATCATACTAACCTATCTCACGAAGTTTCATTAAGTTTTGTGTGATTGAAGTTTTCAAGTTTTGGGTGAGATATCGATATGAGGAGAATAAGGAGTGGAAAGACCCTAAGATTGGGGTTGCCCAAGGCACCCCAAGGTAATATTCAAGAAAGACTCAAGCACCTAAGCTTGGGGATGCCCCGGAAGGCATCCCCTCTTTCGTCTTCAAAACTATCGATATACCTTACTCGGAGCTATATTTTTATTCGTCACATGATATGAGTTTTGCTTGGAGCGTATTTTCAATTTTACTTGCTGTTTGAATAAAATCATTGGATCTGAATTATTGAATAAAAAAAGGGAACCCTCCCATGGCTAGTTAATTATTTGACTACTCAGTGTCCTTCACTCATATCTTTTGGAGTAGTTTGTCATTTACTCATGTGCTTCATGTATATCCTATGAGTAAATGGGGGAATGAATTGAATGTCATAAATCTGAATTTTTATATGTTTCATATGCTTATAGCATGGTTAGTGATGACTTCACACATAGAAAGTATGAGGCATAAAAGTTGTTGAGAGTTGACAAACATAGTTTTGATCATCGTTGCAATTAATAGGAAGTAATAAGGAAAGAGAGGTTCACATACAAATATATTATCTTGGACATCTTTTATGATTGTGAAGCACTCATTAAGTATGGCATGCTAAAAGAGTTGACGTTGGACAAGGAAGACAACGTAATGCTTTATGTTTTCCGACATCTCAGTTAAAGTATATTGTCATTGACCTTCCAAACATGTTGAGCTTGCCTTTCCCCCTCATGCTAGCCAAAAATTCCTAGCACCAAGTAGAGATACTACTTGTGCTTCCAAATATCCTTAAACCCAGTTTTGCCATGAGAGTCCACCATACCTACCAATGGATTGAGTAAGATCCTTCAAGTAAGTTGTCATCGGTGCAAGCAACAAAAATTGCTCTTTAAATATGCATGACTTATTAGTGCGGAGAAAATAAGCTTTGTACGAACTTGTTATGGAAGCAATAAAAGCGACAGACTGCATAATAAAGGTCCATATACAAGGGGCAATATAAAGTGACATTCTTTCGCATTAAGATTTTGTGTATCCAACCTTAAACGCGCATGACAACCTCTACTTCCCTCTCCGAAGGGCCTATCTTTTACTTTATGTTTTTACCTTATGCTTGAGTCAAGGTGATCCTCACCTTTCCCTTTTTCATTTTATCCTTTGGCAAGCCCCTCATGTTTGAAAGATCATGATATATATATCCAATTGGATGTAAGTTAGCATGGACTATTATTGTTGACATCACCTAAAGGTGAATACGTTGGGAGGCAACACAATAAGCCCCTATCTTTCTCAGTGTCCGGCTGAAACTCTATAACCACAATTATTGCGTGAGTGTTAGCAATTGTAGAAGACTTTATTATAGTTGAGTATGTGGACTTGCTTGAAAGCTCTATTCTTGACTCTTTCTGATGTTATGATAAATTGCAGTTGCTTCAATGACTGAGATTATAGTTTGTTAGTTCTCAATGAAGTTTCTGAACCATGCTTGACATTGTGAATAGATTGTTACTTGTTCATGATAAGTTTTATGAGATAAGCTACTATTATGACACATATTGATGCTAGAAAAGGTGTTTGAAATTATCATTGATCAAACTTGTGCACCTACTAGCATTCACACTTCATAAATTATTTCTTTTATCATTTACCTACTCGAGGACGAGCAGGAATTAAGCTTGGGGATGCTGATACGTCTCCAACGTATCTATAATTTATGAAGTATTCATGCTATTATATTATCCATCTATGATGTTTTATATGCATTTATATGTCATTTTTTATGATTTTTGGGACTAACCTATTAACCTAGAGCCCAGTGCCAGTTTCTGTTTTCTCCATGTTTTTGTGTTTTACAGAAAAGGGATACCAAACGGAGTCCAATTGACGTGCCAATTTTTGAGGACTTTTTATGGACCAAAAGAAGACCACGAAGCATCGGAGTTGAGCCAGAAGAGTCCCGGGCTGCCCACGAGAGTGGGGGGCGCGCCCCCCTATCTCGTGGACAGCCCGGAGACCCCCCCTGACGTGAAACCAACGCCAAAAATTCCTATAAATACAGAAACCTTCGGGAATTAACCTAGATCGGAAGTTCCGCCGCCGCAAGCCTCTGTAGCCACAAGAAATCAATCTAGGCCCTCTCCGGCACCCTGCTGGAGGGGGCCATCATCACCGGAGGGCATGGAGAAGGATCTCGGAGGGGCCATCATCGCCATGAAGGCCAAGGACCAGAGGAGGAAAGCCATGGAGGAGGAAGCACAAGGGGGAGAACCTCTCCTTCTCTCTCTTGGTGGCACCGGAGTGCCATCGGGAGGGGAATCATCGCCGCGGTGATCGTCTTCATCAACATCACCATCATCATCACCATCCTCATCGCTTTTATGCGGTCCACTCTCCCGCACCCCGCTGTAATCCCTACTTGAACATGGTGCTTTATGCCGCATATTATGATTCAATGATGTGTTGCCATCCTATGATGTTTTGAGTAGATATCTTTTGTCTTTGAGTTGATTGATGATCTAGATTGGTATGAGTTGTATGTTTCACTTTGATGTTGTCCTATGGTGCCCTCCGTGTCGCGCAAGCGTGAGGGATTCCTGTTGTAGGGTGTTGCAATACGTTCATGATTCGCTTATAGTGGGTTGGTGAGTTACTGAAACACAAACCCGAGTAAGAGGGATGTTGCGTTTGGGAATAAAGAGGACTTGATGCTTTAATGCTATCGTTGGGTTTTACCTTAATGATCTTTAGTATTTGCGAACGCTTGCTAGAGTTCCAATCATAAGTGCATATGATCCAAGTAGAGAAAGTATGTTAGCTTATGCCTCTCCCTCATATGAAACTGCAATAGTGATTACCGGTCTTGTTAACAATTGCCTAGGACAATTCCGCACACCGATCCACCATTATTCCACACTCGCTATTTATAATATTTAATATTATATTCTAACTTCATGATAACAGCACCTACTTTTATGTTTTAGCTCTCCGATATCATACAAAGTTATCCTCTTCATACCCACAACACAGTTTTATTTCTTGTTTCTAGTTGGAAGCAAACGTTCGGTGCATCTAGAGTCGTATCAGTGGCAGATAGGGCTTGAGAGAATATTGATCTTACCTTTAGCTCCTTGTGGGTTCGACACTCCATACTTATCACTTCCACCTTTGGGATTTGCTACGATGATTCCCTGCACTTGGGGATTATCAATGCACTGCCCAGAAACCTTATCGCACGGCTACCCGTGCAGGTCGCCGTTGCCGGAGAAAGTCCGGAGACTACTGCTCTCCTCGCCCTGCTGCACGGCAGGGAGAGGATCGGCGAAGGTCGACGGCGGCGGCGCAGACGAGAAGGGTTTAGGGTTGTGTTTTCCTCGAGTGTCTCTGTCGAGAAGGACGTCTCCCTCTTATAGGCTCGGATGGATAACCCACGCAGCACGATCTGCCTATATCCTAGGATCCGCCCCCTGGGATATCTTCATCACAAACGAACCTGTAATCGCACGGAAACGTGTGAGTTTATCCTCGGTTCATGCGTGAGACAGACGCGGGTGGATAAGAGTAAAATCTGTGTGATAAAAATAACAAAAATGCATTTTATTCGGCCACGGTCGCGCTCGCCTCGCCAAAGTCACAAGTCACACGTAATTAAACGTGAATAAATGCGAGCGAGCGCGCGCGCGTGTGGAGTACACTTGCATCTTTAGTCATCCTGATCAAGAGAACCATGAAAGCCCCCCTTATATGCAAGTCAAACTCTTGTTCCCTTAGCAATGTGGGACTAAACTCCCACATGGCTGTCCACCCCCTTAACTTCTTTCCAATTCTGAAATTAATCTGGGCCCAATCTGAGAAGAAGGCCCAATAATTCCAACAATCCCCACCAAGAAGTCAAGGTCTGCAATTTGTTCTCATCTGGCTTTTGTATACCAGTTTTAAAGTATAGACCCGTATCGGGTTGAACTATACCTAGCACTCCATGATCCACTCCTCTTACAACTAGGCAATGGACAATGCCTTGAATTGCCAGTCTTGTGTAGAAGAGATTCACCAGAAGGCATTACTGATACTAGGCTCGCTTGATCCACGCCTAAGGTTTGGAGCATTACGGTCGTGCTCCCTAGTCCTTTAATGGGCTCATTAGAGATCACCCAAATCTCATGTACTGCGACCTCACAGCTAAGCTCACATAGGTGTGTTCTTTCAAGAATACCCTGCAGGATGGTATCTTTCCGAAGTGTTTCGGCCTTAGAACATATTAAGACAAAAGTCAGCCTCCCATGCAGTACTTAGAGTACTCATCTCTACGGGAAATGGAAGATACATATGTACTCTCTCCTGTTGCTCCAACAACTTGTTTTTCCCTTTTCCTAATTCACGGGATCTCCGATCACATAGGCCGGATTTCTGTAGTTGTGCAACTCAGGTGGGTCTCAAGCCCATTTCCCTTGATGCTCCATCTATCACTGAACGTGATAGTCCCTTTGTAAAGGGATCCGCCAGGTTTTTAGTAGTGTTAATATAATCAACGGCGATCACTCCTTTACGTCTCAAATTCCTGACTGATTTGATACGCCGTTTCACATGTCTTGATGACTTCAGGTTATCCTTCGAACTTTTAACCTTAGTGATCACGGTTTGGTTATCACAGTTCAGAAGGATAGCCGGAATTGGTTTTTCAACCATTGGCAAATCACTCAAGAGTTTACGCAGCCACTCTGCCTCAACAGTGGCTGAGTCAAGTGCTACAAGTTCAGCCACTCTACAAATCATTGAAAAATATGTTGATTTGTGTTTGTCCAACAAAGAAAGAAGGCATCCCAAAAACAACAAATGAAGGAAATCCAAAAGAGGCGGACCACCGGCCAAAACCTATAGTTGCTATTTATCAGTTTAAGCTAAGAATAGATGCAAATTCGCCTCAAGAGCTTCTACTAATACATACATTTTATTTTATTTTTATAGCATTTGGAAAGATGTACCTTTATTCTATACAAATTGTAAATTTAATAAAATAAAGTAGGAGTACTTTTTTGCGGGTGAGAAAGTAGGAGATTTTAGTATTGCAAAAGGAATATGTCATGTATTTTAAAATAGAAATTCATATGGTCATATAAATTTATGAATCATTTGATAAAGTCTTCATAGAAAATCTGTAAAAGAAAATTAGAAAATGTCCATGAATGTCAAAATAAATGTACATGTGCCATGTATTTTGTTAAATAAATTGAAATACAACATGAACATAAAGAAAAGGATAGCAAAAGTTTAAAATTAAAATAAAATGCAAGGAGAATGTGACAGAAAAAACAGAAAAATAGTAAAAAAAATTGGAATATCAGCTATACAAGTGGCCGGCCCATGTACGAGCGGTCGCCTTCCTCTATTCTTTGTTTAGGGCGGAGAATGGAATTCACCGGACCTCAGCCATTCCCTAAAAAAGGATGGCTTTTCCAACAGTTTAATTTCCAGGCAAAGTTTATATTTGTCACCAGTTACAAACCAAGGATACTATATAGTCTTAGTTCCAACGGCGAAGCAACATTATTTTCGTAAAGTTGTCCCATAAACGACGTTTCGGATTTAAATAAAGGGTTAATTTCAGAAAGAACTTAACCAATAAGCAATATGGTAAGCAGCAACGGCCAAACAGGCTCCGGAGCCGAAATGATGGTGGAGGCGCCACACGCACAATTTCCAAGGCACCTGTTTCATCATACATATTCCATCTCACTTGTCTTCTTTTCCTCAAACTTTTTCTGCTTGGAACAAACTATACTAGTGTTGTTTTTATTATCGTCTTCTCCAATTGCAAGCCATGTTGGAAAGGCCTCTTCCCTCTTCTTTTGGTCCAAGACTGAACCAAAAGCAGCTGCACACTCACAGAGAAAGCAGCTCTAATTTCATTTTCCCATTAGTTGTTTTGTGGCTTGGGATTAGTGCCAAAGCTGTCTGTGATTAGTGGGGCCTAATCACCCTCAAGTGCCATAATAAGCCTGCCTTTTGCGCTCACCCTTGTTTGACCAAATGACTAGCTTCTTGACCAGCTGAGTCCAAACATATTCTACAACTTATATTCCCTATTGTTTGATGCTAGTAGCCAGCAGCAGTGCTTACAAAACACAAAGCGAGGACAAAAGCAAACAAAACTAATGAAATTTGGCTTCAACTTTAAGAGACAGTCCCATCACATTCCTCATTTTTTGTGTTCCTCGTCCATTGACTAATACAAACTGTGTAAAGGGAATGAAGAAGAGAACACACCAGAAGCTCTTCTTAACTTCTCTCCTTCTGGCTTTGCAAAAACAGATGTTGCCCCTGCTTTGAATTACTACTAATTGGAGTTACCTGTGCACATCCAGACACTGACAAGGACAAAAACTTGAGCTAGTGCTAATTAGGGCCACCTAATCACCGATGGCTAAGCACCCTAGGCCACCTAACCATGTGCATGTGAAGATCATCATCTTGTACCGACCCACATTAATCACGCGTTAAATCTACGGCTTTGCGCCGATCGATAAGGGGGAGCGGATCGCAAAAGTCACTGCCCTATGCAGATTGTTAACTCGGCTATGCTTGAGCTTGCTTCCATTGTAGGTGTCCAAGCAGGTTAGCAGACTCCAGATTTTGTAGCAACCTCCGCCCCTGAATCAAGTAAAAAATGAGCTCATGTGCAGCTTCTTGCTTGCTTGATTGCGTACAGCAGCTTTTGATGACCTGAAACAGTAGTTTGCTGCTGCTCATTGGCTATACATTTTGGCTCTTAGTTGGCATTTAGCTTCTGACCTGAACTTGTACTAGTTTAATTAGCCCTACTGTAATGGATTCAGTGAACATGTGTAGATGAAATAATTTGCAGAGTCCCAAGATGGTAGCCTGTCCTCCAAAACCTACAGCAATAGTAGTAGCACTGTTCTTATCTGCAGACTAATTAAACTAAAGGATCATCGTGTCAGCAGTAGTATTTGGCACATATGTCTATCTATCTCAATTATTGTCAGTAGAATGTTCAACGATTCAAATTGAATTGTACAGTACTATACACATTTCTTTAGAGCATCTCCAACGGCCGCGCTATAGCGCCGCGCGCAAAAAACCTGTTTAGCGCGCGCGCTGCGGCTGGTTTTACGCGCCCGCCTGCGCTGGCTCCAGCAGCCGCGCCATAATGCAGCACGCGCGCCGCTCCAGCAGAGCGCAAAAATACAGCGCGCGCGACTCGCCGGGCATTTTGCATATATGGATATTTTGGACAAAAATGAACATGTAAAATTTGGCGGAGCTCCGGCGGTGGCGACGCCAACGCTCGCCGCGCTAGGGTTTCCCGCGGCGGCGGCGGGGGGGGGGGGGGGGGGGGGGGGGGCGGCTGTACAGCGGGGTGAGCCGGCGAGCGCTCAAGTGTGCCGCGCGCTGTAGCTGGCGCTTCAAATACACCGCGCGGATAAGTGTTTTTATCCGCGCGCCCAACCCGTTATAGCGCGCGCGCCGTTTTTGCGCACCCACTGGAGCGACCCGCCGCGGTGCGCGCGCGCTATCTAGGCCTATTTTGCGGCGCGGCCCTAGTTTAGCGCCGGTTGTTGGAGATGCTCTTAGTATCCTATAGCTCAATTGGAGTGCTAGAGTTCTTAATTTTTGTCTGGGATGTGGCACCAAAATTGTACTGGTGCTAATAGGAGTAAGTTATTTAATTACTTTAGCGGTTAACTTAGTCAATCATCTGCTGCAGTCAACTCTACCAGGAAATTAATCAACCATTGGGATCAGTGATTTCACCGTGTCTCTGTTTGTGTGCATGAGCGACTAAGGTCAACACTTTTGTAGAACATCACATACTCCGATGAATGGAACCAAAAGTAAACGCGTTGCTGAGCGGCTGGGCAGTTCATACATGTCCTTGATCAGGGGGACAGTCTTTGCGCTTGGCATGAAAAACTAGGATTATCAGCAGCAGCCTATGAGTTTATACTACTAGTGTATACAGGCCTAGCTATGAATGTATACAAGTGATTTTAGGGTCTCTAGAGAGGGGGAAACTTGATGGCAACTCAAAGTTGTGTGCTATAGTAACTTCATTGGACTTTTGGTATGCACTAGTACCAAACTTTTGGCGTAAATTGTTTCCAACACAAATCAAATCCAAACAGTTTCCAAACTTGCGCTGAAAAGTGATTCGCGTAAAACTGACAGTTTCAGACAGTTAAGGTACAGCAGAGTAACAGTGCAAAAATGTAACTTGTATTCATTTTTCAAACTCTTCCTTGAACTTTTGGGATGCACTATCAAAATTCTAAGCTATTTCCAACACAAATAAGCATACAAAGGGTAGCTTCAGACGGTAGAGTTTTGGTTCATCCTACTAGAGCCTGCAACTGCAGGATTTGCACATTTTACTACATCATTCATACTGAACTTTGTTTCATGCATCTTGCTGTAACCTAATCGCCTAATTTGTTCTGCAAGATTGGGTGCACACATATACCATTTTCAGTGATGTCATTATCAAGACTTGCAAAAAAAATCCGATAAGGGGTGATCTTGCAATATAGAAGCGGTAATCATCATTCATCAACTGAGCCACTCATGCATGTAGGGCTTGCGCCTCCTCTAATATATAGATATATAATATGTAGTACAATAGTAACTTGTAGGATCAGAATTAACACTGATAAAAAGTTCAGTACAGGTTAATCAATCAATTCCCTCTCCTGCGTTCTTCTAGCTCGATCTGGCGCCGCCGACACGATTCCATCAGCTAGCAGCACTCTGATCGGTCGATGAGGTTGATGGAAGCATGTGAAATGCATGGTTTGATCATGATATTCTTCTCCTACAGGGAGTAGTTGGAGCTTCGCATCATGGCCTGGGCCAGGTACTGGAGGTCCCCGGCGCCGCCGCCGCCGCCCTCCACCTTGCCGCCGCAATGCTGCTGCAGCATGGATACGTCTCCACCCGTGAGCTCTGGCAGAAGCGGTCCGCCAGTGGCGAAGCTGCCACTATTGACCTCCTGCTGCCGGAGCAGGGAGGCGATGCTGCTGCTGGTGCTGTCCGGCCACTGGTGGCTCACCGGCGAGGCGGTGCTCTGGACGCCGCAGGCGATCTGCGCCCTGGCCTGCATCAGCTGCGCCTGCAGGATCGCCACCTGCAACAAAAGAGAAATCCTCAGCTTGCGTCCATGGCGGACAGATGATTGATTGGTCGATCGAAGACGAGGGAGTGATCGGCGGCTAAGGGAATGAAATGAATATCGCGACGAGCGCCGGACTACCTGCTGCTGGAGCGCGAAGATCTGGGCGACGCAGCCGTAGACGGGATCGCGGAGGCGGGACTGGGCCTCGTAGGTGATGGTGACGACGGCCTCGCAGCGGTCGGCGAGGGGCAGGTGCGCGAGCAGCTTGGCGGCGTTGCTGGCGCCGAAGACCTTGTGGATGGCCGCGAAGCGCGCCGCGCCCTGCTCGGAGCTGAAGTAGGGCGCGAAGACGCACTCCGCCACGCAGCGCCGCCGCAGGAACTTGCACGCCCCACACGGCGACCCCGCCACTCCCGCAACCCCACCACCAGCCGCAGCCATTGATTTCTCCTAGCAACCGATCGAGGAGGAAGGACGGGAGGAGGACGTGGCTTGCTAGCAAGCTACTTCGTTGGCCGGCCGGTACCGGTGCAGGTTGAGGCGGGACTGGTATTTATAGAGGGGAGGGAGCGTGGCTGATGGGATGGGACGGTGGCGAGGGAGGAAGAAGATTAGGAGAAGGTGGTGGAGAGGAGAGACAAGTAGGGCAGCGTTTGTCCGGTTTGAGGGGAGCAAACGTGTAAATGCTGTGTTGAATACAAGGGCCCGGCCGGCTTCTTTTACCCTAATTTATACTAATCTACAACCAATTAACCACTAAAAAAATGCAAATGTGCATGGCGCTAGCTGCTCAATTGGGCGGGCATGTGGGGCGATGAGTTGAGTGCAACGCATGCATGCATGGGAAATGAGAATGCTTCTCATCTCGTCCCATCTTTGTTTGTTTGTCACGCACATTCCGGTACAGGTCGGTCGCAGGAGATGAGACGCTGAAACGTACCTACAAAGGGATCAATCAGCCACTGGCCTGGTCGGTCAACATTGCATCTGAAAAATGGATTGAGAAAAAAAAACAGGTGAGTGTGTGCGCACGTACGTACGTGCACTGGCTGGGTGGCATAGACAGATGGATAAAGAAAGCATTTCCCGCCGAATGGCCGCGCTTTAGTTTGCACGGTCGACGACCGCCACCTGAATCCATGCCTCCGTGGATTTATCCGGAGTGTGCATACAGATATTACAATGGTGGCACCTCCCCTCCCACTGTCCACAACATATTTTCTTCCAATCGGTATACAATAGAAAGAAAAAGCAGTGAGACTGATACTAACTTCTACTAGCCGTGCCAAGGTGGAGATGCTTCTTTTTTTAACCGTGCCAAAGTGCTTTTACTAATGTATAAATGAAATATGGAGGGTGAGAGAGTGAAAAATAGCACCGCGTGTGCAGGCCATGACATTTGTAGTTATAGCATTGGAGTCGACCGGCCGTCTCGTTCACCGCTTGTGCTTATCTCCTTCAGCTTCGGATTCTCAGGTCGACCGGCCGTGCCTCGTTTTCTGAAATCCATCTGGTCTCTCCTCCTCCTGGTCAGCTTCCCTGAGACCAAGACGCTGACGATTTCAGAATAACAAGCATTTATCTGTCATCACCACACCAGACACCAGCAGCAAACCCCAGTCCCGTTCACACGTGCACGCACGCACGCACGAACGGGCGCCCAAGAAATCTGTGGATAGTGCTGCAACCCAAGATGAGATCACAAGAATGGGGCACACACACGAATGCGACTATGAAAACTACAATCCACACGCTCGACCGTCTGCATCATCTTCGTCACGCACTCACGCGCACCCTGCACACAAGTCCAATTCACGCCTCAGGTGAAGTGAACGCCGTCCTTGTGCAGTGTTGGTGTCTTTCCTCAACCGGACGCCCCCGCCGTTCAGGCCGACAACAGGGAGCGGCGGAATCGTCGTTTTCGTTTTTCGTCATCCGTCCTGATCGGTGTAACGTCGCGGTCATCAGACAGCACACCGGTGGTTTTACATGCGGGGGCGGCCGGGCGTGCCGACTTTGCTTTAGCCGAGCCACTGCGTGGCGCGGCGGTCGCCCGCGCCGCCGACGGCGCGCCGGATGCTGATCTTCTCGTGGGAGTACTTCTCCTGGAGGCGCTCGAAGGCGTTCACGTCCAGCTTCCCGCTCGCCGACTTGCCGTGCTTGCGCCGGATCTGGTGCTCCTTGATCGAGTTCCACAGCTTCTCCACCGCCTCCCGCTGCCGGGCCGTGAACCGCCCCACGCTGTCGTACGCGTGCCGCCCCAGGATGTCGATGGTCGTCTGCGTCCTGACAAACAAAGCCAGCCCAGAGGATCAGATTTTAGAGCAGCAAGGCAAGATGTGTCGTATAGCGTATATACGTTTTGCAGTTGTCAGAGGACTCACCATGGTATCCTGTAGCGCCGAGCGGCTGTCTCGAGGCATTTCAGGAGGGCTTCGCGCCGTGACCTCAGAAGTCTCCTGTGCTCCTCGTCTGCCTTTCTGCTCAGGGCTTCAGCCCCCTTATCCTGAGACTTCTCGGATTTCTTTGGCTTGTGCTCGAGGAGATCGTCTAGACCGAAAGGATCTGAGGATTCTTCTTCAGAGTTGGACGCTGCAGCAGGTGTGTTGCTATCAGCTGCCTTATTCTCTGTGGTGCCAGATTGGATCTCAGCAAGTGCTGTTGCTTCATCGTTATCATCGTCCACTGTTGCTACTGGAAGGGCTGAAATGGCATCTTTAATCTTCCCTACAGCCTTTGAAAACTGCAGAATAAAACACACAAGTACATTAGTCACAACCACTATTGGTCACAACACACAAGCCAGTATCACATTGCATTCTGATAATGACATTTCTTAAGGGACATGCAGCTGAGTCAAGAAGCATTTCACCACCATGCACTTACCACAAAACTGTCATCAGTACAGAGATCATTAGCCACCACCGCGTGAAGCATCCATACATCAAACTGATTTTTCTGCTGTTGGTTGAAACACTGCACATCAACCAGAAAGTTGTAAGTACACGAGAGAATGGGTTAACACACAGAAAGTAAGAGAACTATGACTTTGCCAGCTATTTGTTCTAACTTCTAACAACAGTAGAACCTTCACCTCTGTTACACCCTCAGCAGCATTAAACAGTGCCTGGTAATCTGCACGTACAGAAGGTTCATTACAGGCTCCCGGTGAAGACATTGCAGCCTCTAATACAGCAAAGAAGTGACCGATTGTCTCTGGCTTGACACTTCCAGCCTCAATAAGCTGTAGAGCTAGCTTTGATGCCTTGCTGAATTTTGAAGGATTCCCTATATGTGAAGTTATCTTCTGCATAGCCTCAATGATTTGCATTTCTGATGCATCAACAGTAGTTCTGAAGCGAAGACGCTTCTCAGGAACTGCAAGCAACACATTAGTCTTAGAACAGGACAGTGTGGCGAGTAAAAGACCTATGTTATTGCTACAAGAGCTCAAATAGCAAATAACGTAAAAGAAAGGTTACTTCTAAATATCACACAAACATGAGGAGAACAGCTGGATGTACAAGAACCTTCAGACAAATGGAGATAATAAAAAGTAGTCACACAGGCCCATATTCTTGCCATAGGCACAGAGCAAGGAATTCAAGTGCTAGAGCTGCTGGCGTAACTCCGAGGAGATTACCAGAAGGCATAGACGCTTATGGTTTCACCTTTTGAGTGAAGTAATGGTAACCCAAGGTCACTGGTCAGAAATCTCACCAGATTCCACAAATACAATCGGCACTAAATAACACACTGCAAAATGAACTTTACTAGGCAGGCCTAGCAAACAATATGCAGAAAAATCCAGTGAACAATGTTGATATTTGGCACATGACATTAACTTAACCAGGATGCACTATAGTCCGAATTGAGTTACTTCAAGATGGTGGCGAATCCTGGAGGTAAACCAAAAGAAATGTTGAATCAAGCTCAAAAGGCAATCATATTAGGACCTATACAACTCATCTAAAACCAGGTTCGGATTTCTATCTTCGTTGCGACTGAACTAATAAAGCATCTTCTATATGCCAGCCAGAGCATGGTGCATTTCATGTTTGCCTCTACTGTCAAAACAGGTTGTTCTAGCTGGTGCAGCCACTGGTCCCTACAGTTATAATCATGGAAAACAAGCTACAATCATCAAATTTGCCATCAATCCCTATGGTCAAGAGTTATATCTGTTCTGAGTCTAGTTCCGCAACAGGTTGAAGCAAGCTGTTCTAGCTGGTGCAGTCACTACTCTGACGCCATCTGATCCAAATGCACTTTTTCCTCGCATTCTGGGATAAGGGAAACATGAAACCCTAATCCCAAACTAGAAATCCCCTCATGTTGACCAAACCTGCATCTCGATCTCAACACGAAGTTGTTTGATAACGCCATGACACTCTCGCCGCGCTCCGGCCGACCGCACACAGCGTCCAACTCCTAGGAAACACTGCCACACAAGGACAAATAGGCGCTAAAATCTACAGCAACACCAGGATGCACCAGCAGATCGGCGCTAAAATCTAAAACAAACTTATAGTAGACAGATCTAGCAACCAATGAGAAGAAAAATCCACTAAACAATATTCATAATTGGCACATGGCATTAGCTTGAAAGACATTCAGTTTTGGACCTCTATAAATCATCTCAAACCAGGTTCAGATTCATAACTTCGTTGTGACTGACCTAATAAATCATCTTATATATGTCAGCGTGTGGTGCATTTCACGTTCGCTTCCGCTGTCAGAACAGGCGGTTCCAGCTGGCGCAGTCACTAATCCCTACGGTTATTATCCTGGCAAAGCAAGCTACAACCACATAAGTTTGCCATTAATCCCTATGGTCAAGAATTATATCTGTTCCTAGTCTACTTCCGCAACAGGTTCAAGCAATTAGCTCAAGTATAAGCTGTTCTAGTTGGTGCAGTCACTAATCTGAAGCCATCCGATCCAAATGCATTTTTCCTCGCATTCTAGGATAAGGGAAACAGTAAACCCTAATCCCGACCAGGAAATCCCCTCCCGTTAACCAAATCCACATCTCGATCTCAACACGAAGCTGTTTGATAACGCCATGACACTCCCGGCTCCTAGGTAACCCTACGACGCAAGGAACAAATCGGCGCTAGAATCTACAACAACACGAGCTCCATCTGAAATCCCACCACGATAGCAGTGCTTCCAACTCCCAAGCAGCAGCAATTGATTGTAAAGGAGAGGGGCCGGCAGAGAAGAGCGCTCACCGCGGCCTTCGGCGGCGACATCGGCGGGAGCGACGCTGGCGGCGGCGGCGGGTGAGGAGGAGGAGGTAGCGGCCGAGGAGGGGGAGGGCTTGTCCCGCTTGAGGGAGCTCTTCAGCGCGAAACGCCTCGGCACCGTCGGAGCCGGCGGAGGAGGAGGCGGCGCGGGGGAGGCCGCACCCGCACGGTCTTCGCCGGCGGGCGCCGCTGGCGGAGGCAGGCCTTCGAAGAGGTCGTCGGACGCCATGGATTTTTTTCCCCTCACCTGGAGGTGCTCGGTCTGTTTGATTCTCTGCTTTATTTGGGCTGTGCGAAAGAAGCAAATGGGAGCCCAACTGAGCCGGCCCATTTACACGCACGCGACATCCAGTTGGTGAGCTTGCAATTTCTCAACAAAAAAAAAGTTGGTGAGCTTGTAAACAGTGCGACATAGAAATCACCAAAAAAAAAGCGCACTTGCACGTGATCAAAACACACAAGCTCCAAGTGATAGACATGAGTTGCTAGCCACCCAAGCTGATAATCGTTAGTGACTAATTGGCAGCGAAAAACCATAAGAACTACCAGCAGCGGTAGATTTAAACGAAATTTGAAGTCTTTTGACCATTTCTTGAAAATGGTGAATAATTGAGCAAACATTTTTTGGAAAACGTGAATGATTTTTTAAAAATGCGAACAATTTTCAGAATGTGTGAACATTTATGAAATTTTGAACAGCTTCTGGAAATTTCAAACATTTTTTGAGGACCGGATTTACTTCTCGTGAAGGCACGGATTTGCTTCCGCAAGAGGCAAAATCGTGCCTCTTGGAAGAGGAAAAAAATGTTTTTTTTTCATGGGAGGCATTGATTTACTTCTCGTGGAGACACGGATTTGCTTCCGCGAGACGCATAGTCGTGCTTCTAAGAAAAGGGGAAAATGTGTTTTTTTTGGTTCCACGAGAGGCACATATTTAGTTCTCATGGGGCCCGGATTTGCTTTTGTGAGAGGTGCGCGTTTTTTTTCTTTTTTTCTTCTTTCGTGAGTGGCACATATTTAGTTCTCATGGGGCATGGATTTGCTTTTGTGAGAGGCGCACATTTTTTCTTTTTTTCTTCTTTCGTGAGATGCACAAATTACTTCTCGTGGAGGCATGGATTTGCTTCTGCGAGAGGCACAATCGTGGCTATCAAAAAAGGAAAAAATTGATTTTTTTTCCTTATGCAAGAAGCACAAATTTACTTCTCGTGGAGGTACGGCATTTACTTCTCGTCGAGGCACTAAGCCTTTTGATGGAAATGACATCGTCATTTTCGAGTACACCCTTGTAGACTTTGCTAGAACTTCATTTCCAAGCATGAATCGATGAAATTGCCACAAATTAACACACTTAGTCAAATAATATTTAAAGTTTTTAACAAGAGATCTTGTTTAGTAACTTCTCCCTGTAGGATGTGGTCGAATAGTGTGGGGAGAAGCCATCAAATCTCAATACGTGGTGCAAAAAATGTTGTTGGGTCTTGTTTAGTAACTTCTCCCTGTAGGATGTGGTCGAATAGTGTGGGGAGAAGCCATCAAATCTCAATACGTGGTGCAAAAAATGTTGTTGGGTCTTGTTTAGTAACTTCTCCCTGTAGGATGTGGTCGAATAGTGTGGGGAGAAGCCATCAAATCTCAATACGTGGTGCAAAAAATGTTGTTGGGTGGCTATCAAGAGTGGGGGAGTAAAGAGTCCCTGAATGTGAGTCGGACTCGTGTAAATCCTATGGTTGGGGATTATGCCCCCCTCTTATAAGACTTAATTATATTGAATCAAGTTAGCCAATCATGCAATGATTTTATCGTAGCATCTTCAAATGGCAACAAGCATAAGTTAATTATACATAACACCATTTGCCAATCTAAGAATTCAAGTGGTAATTAGTCATAGCATACAAAAAGGAAGGCAGCTTGGTTGTTCTTATTTTTTTTTATTTTTTTTTGCAGATAAGTCTTCGTAAATGAGAAGCTCCTACTCTTCATGAATGCAATGACCAGGAATTCTAACTAGACTCTAGTGCTGCAATTTTTCAACTGAAGTTGCTTTATTTCTAAGTTACTCGATACTTTCTACAGAATCATCACTAAGCCATTTGATGGTAATTTCATTGCCATTTTTAGAACACTCTTTTAGACTTTGCCAGACCTCATTTTCGAGCATGAATCAGAGATATTTCCACGGAGCAACACATTTGTCTCCTAACACTCACTTAGTCAAATAATGTTTTAATTTTCATACAAGAGATCTTGTTTAGTTACCTATATATTTGAATATATCAATGTGTATGTTCCCCGTAGCATGGGGTCGATTAGTGTGGGGAGAAGCCATCAAATCCCAATATATGGCGCAAAAAAATGTTATCGGACGACGAGCAGGAGTGGGCAAGTAAAGAGTCCCTATAAGTGAGTTGGACTCATGTAAATCCAACGGTGGGACCATGGCCCCCCTCTTGTGAGACTTAGTTATATTGAATCAAGTCAGCCAAACATGTAATGGTTTGGTCGTAGCATCTTCAAATGGCAACAAGGATAAATTATTTATACATAACATAATTTGCCAATCTAAGAATAAAATTGATAAGTAATCGTAGCATACAAAAGGAAGGTACTTTGGATGTTATTAGATAAGTCTTCATATATGAGAAGCTTCTCCTCTTCATAAATGCAATGACCAAGAATTCTAAGTAGGCTTCAATGTTGCAATTTTTCAATTGAAATTACTTTGTTTCCAAGCTCCTCGATACTTTCTCCAGAATCACCACCAAGCCTTTGATTGTAACTGCATCGCCATTCTGCAATACACCCTTGTAGACTTCACCAAAACCTCATTTCCAAGCATGAATCAGAGAAATTGCCACATATCAACACGTTTGTCTCCTAACAATCACTTTGTCAAATAATGTTTAAATTTTTGAACAAGAGATCTTGTTTAGTTACCACTACATTCGAATATATCAATGCTGGTGTTCCCCATATCATGTGGTATGTGGAGAAGCCATCGAATCCCATTATATGGCGCAAAAAATGATGTCGGTGGCGAAGGAGAGTTGGCGAGTATAGAGTCCATACATGTGAGTTGGACTCATGTAAATCCAGGTGTGGGGGCCATTGCCCCCCTCTTGTGATTAGAAGTTTCAGTCATTTCAACATATAGGAGGACAAGGATTTGAATTAAACCATACCAGAAATCAATATTGTAAGGGTCGCATAAGCAAAGAGCTGGCGGAGGCGGCGCTGCATCAGGATACATTGCTTCTGCTGAAGCGACCCATCGCCCCAGCGCACGGAGGAGAAGGGAGGGCACACCGTGTATAAATACACCGGCTCCTCCACTGAAAAAAAAAGTTCATTTTAAACCTTGAATTTGTAGAGCTTAGCTAACTCAAACCCTCAACTCCGAATCCCGGTCGTCGGCACCCTGAACTTATCAATCCCGGTCTGAATTGAACCCTGCAGCTGTTTGGTAGACCGGGAAAGCGATGATCCTGGGATTACATATCTCAGGTCGCTCCTTTCATGGGCCGACCAGCCTGCGAAATAGTCACGATTTTTTTTATGATTTTTTTAAAATGTGCACGATATTGAAAATGTTCGCAAATCAGAAGAAATAAGTTCGGGAATTTAAAAAGTATTCTTAAATATGAAAAAAAATCGAGTTTGGAAAAATATTTGTGAACTCAAAAAATGTTCCCTAATCAGAAAAATGTTGAAAATAAAAAAAATCAGGAGTTTAGAAAAATTTTCGTGAACTCAAAAATAGTTCCCAAATCAGAAATAAAATGTTCGGAAATTTGAAAATTTCTTAAATACATAAAAACTTCAGGAGTCTGTAAAAATGTTCGCAAATCTGGAAACAAATGTCGAAATAAAAAATATTTTCAAATTTGGAAAATCTTCAAGAGTTTAGAAAAATGTTCATGAACTCAAAAAATGTTCGCAAATTTGAAAAGGATTCTTGCATTTGAAAAAAAATCATGAACTCCAAAATTGTTTTGATTATTAAAAACTGATCATGAATTTGAGAAAATATCAGCAACTCAAAAAATACCGCCTAATATGCAATGAGATTCCAAATATATATGTTAGATATGATTGATGTTGAATCATGAAAATATGTATGCCCCGATTGCAATGCACGAACAATTACATAGTAAACTATACAATAAGAATATATGCAATCTTCACTAGTATAGAAAACCATCCATGAATCCATAAAAAAAATAGCCATAAACTACACCAAACACACGCCAGAGCTGATGCATCTGAATCACCCGTGCGACTCACACCGTCGCCTGTGCTGCATTTACATGGGCGCCAAGGCTGATGCAGGTTAGTGAATGGACTGCACTGTGGAGTCGCACCCATCGGACATGGTATCCTCCGAAATAGGTCCGGAAGCTGCGTCGTTTCTCTCGAAATCCGTGGCATCCACAGGACTAGAGTAAGAGTCTCCCATGGCTCCTTCCTGTTGGGCTGCTTCTTCGGCGGCCGAATCCTGCATGTGATTCAGTTCCACCGCTGCCCGACCATCGCTAACTGGCTCTCCGCCACGCTGCCCCTCAAAGGCGCAATAGCGCCGAAGCCACGCGCACAACCATGGCAGCACTCCCGCCGTGTTGGCCTTTACCTGGCCACGCGCGCGCTCCTGGTAGACGAACCTGGCGAGGTGGATCAGGAGCATGAGGCACGAGACGCCGCCGTTGATGAGGAATAGGCCGCGAAATCTCCACAGGCCGAGCCTAGTGTTAGAGCCACCGTTGTTGCCCACACACGACCCTGGGTGGCTGAACCACTTGTTCTCGATGCGCGTAAGCACGCCATCTTCCGCCAGCTCCAGGATGGCGCGCGACATGTCCCCCACCAGTGGGGATCCCTTGGGGAACATCTGTCCAAATCGAGAACAATATATCAGTAATTGATACCCGAAATGTTTGGAATCTTTCTTTCCTATTGTGAACATTTTTTCTTTATATTGAATAGTACTCCCTGTTTCGAAATGTTGTGCATGTTTTGGTTTCCAAGAGTCAATTATGTCTATATTTGAACAAGTTTAAATAAAGAATATTATCATCCACAATACAAAATTAGTATCATTATATTCATCAGTTTATTATTTACTATTAGTATTTTAGATATCGATTGTTTATTCTATAAACATGATCAAACATAGACATAGACATGTTTGAGTTTTAATTTGAAAAAATCTAATATGCACTACATTGTGAAAGAGAGGGAGTAGCAATATGTAATGGAATCTGTAAAGAGATCGCTATCACTAGGAGGGATGCATGGAGTCAGAGAAAACACACGTACAAATCCAAAGCCCCCGCTCTTGTTGGTCGGACCAACCATGGAGTAGCCACGACAATATCGTGACAGGAAGAGCCTGAGGTAGGGAACCTCATCAAAGATAGCCGTGACGCCTCCATTGTCAGACCCCCTATTGAGGGCATCAGCGTATTCATCTATTGAGGAGTACCTCCTGAACCTCGCCTCGTCAAAACCCATCTCCCTCAATATGTCCTCGATGAAGGAATTCTCTTGAACCCCCACATAGTCCCTGTCAGTCCATTCACTTATCGCCGGCTGGAGTTGTTGGATCGTCAAGACCGACGTTAGGTTCGCGGTGTAGCTTGTTGTGAGGATGAGCACAACAAACACCCACATGATCACCACGAGCTTTGACAGATTGCTCTCAAGTTTCTCCTCTGCAAGTAGACTAATAATTTTAATCCACATACACGTGCATTGCATAATTAATCAATGTGTAGAAAAGTAAGGTAAATGATGAGAGGATTGCATTGCGTGATTAATGAATGTATATAAAGCTAAGGGGAGCGATGTACTATACTGTGCGAGAAGACCATGGTTGAGAAGGCAAAGTAAAAGAGGACGCCCAACTGCTTCTGCGGCGTGCCACCAAACCTAGGGTTAATCCGATGCTCGATAGCCCACACAACGAAGCCAGTGAAGAAGAAGAATGCAAGGATGGTGAGCCAGAGCTCCAACGTCATGGGACTCGTAAATATCCACATGCTGCCACTGCCGCCCTTTTCTGCCATGATCATCAACCATCCCGTTTCTGTGAACGGCATCGTGAAGGAAACCAACTTCATCCTGCTCGATGAGATCGTCACGTCTCCGACCACTACATCAAACTTCTGCATGCCACGACAACACTTCAAAGTAAAAAAACCAATGAAAAAAAGAAACGTTGATGGTTTTCTTTCTCCTAAGAGCAAGAAAAATATGGTACTATAATAAAATAGCGTCACCCTTGAAATATACCATTAGCATATGTATTGCGTGCTATTAGTGAAACATTGTGTACTGATTTATTTAGCGACACATTGTATTGCTCAGAGCTTTATAGTGTGCTACTTTTAGTGCTCATGAGACTGACAAGAACCATTCAGAAGATTTTATGATCTGTGCAAGCTTAAAAATCATGAGAAAAGTTGACCAAAGGGCACTGTTATCGCAGTGATCAAGAGGCCGAAGCCGGAGGTTTAACTACGTTCTGAAAAAAGTGAATTATGTGGGGATCACGTATACTGACCTTATCGTGCACCATGTTCACAAGTGCATCGTATATCTTGATGCCGTCAGCTAGCACGTAAAGGTGGTCGACTGGATAGCCCAATCTTGTCATGACCGCCTTGAAAACGTCTATGCAGTAGCCCGACACTCTGTCCCCGGCGATGGCCGGATCACTAGAAATTTTCACGAATTGACCCAACCCTCCCTTGACAGGGACGGCGACGCGAAGCCCCCCTGGCCTGGGTGACGCGAAATTCCACCCGATCGGGATAGCCGCCGTCTCGCCTGGCCAGAGGATCACCTTCAGCTCCTTCGATGCAGAGTCCGTAGAAGCAGTATTTTCGACTTTGGGGTGCAAGCTCGTCGAGATCCCCAACTCCGGCGTCCAGAATCCGACCGTCCTTGCACCATTGCCGATGATATTCACGATCTCGTACACCGACACCTGAATCTGCCCGTCCACCAGCCCGAACCTTCCGGCCAGTCCGTCGAACTTGGTGACGAGCAGAGCATCGATGAGTGCCGTTGGCTGTGCCGTTCGGAAGGAGGCCTCAGCTGCTGCGGCGGCAGCCCATGCCGTGTCGTACAGCCAGAGCAGCGTCACCGGCTCATCCTGCTCGACACCTGGGTTCTCCTGCCGAAACCTCATCTTGAACCATCTCCAGAAGCTCCTGACCCGGTCCGTTGCCTGCACGTAAGGCCGCAGGCTCACAACCCCTTGCATGTAATCGATGTCGCCGGGGTTTGGGAGGCTGTCTGCCACGTTGCCGACGCCGGCGGTGGCAATCCACACATACCCCTCGGACATCATGCCGGCGACTCCGGCCCGGCGGAAGAGGCGCGCGGCCAAAGCGGGGGGCATGTGCACGACGTAAACCTTCGTCGGCATGGTCTTGAGGGCGAGGAGCGCCGCGTCGAGGCGGCTGTCCGTCACGTCGCCGGGCACGGCTACGCTGTCCGTGAGGCCGGGTGACCCCTGGAAAGCATGGACCAGCGCCGAAAGGATGCCGACGCCGTAGGGCGAGTCCTCGTGAAGAAGGACGGCGGCACTCCACGCGAACACCTTGAAGATGGAGGCGATCGGAGCCGCCTGGGAGCTGATGTTGGGTGCGGTGCTTACGAAGAAACGCGACCGCGATGATGAGCTCGATGCCGGTGACGTGGCGGAGGAAGAAAGGATTGGGATGTTGCTGTGCTCCGCTGTGCCGGTGATTAGCTCGGCGGCTTCTGGTGATGTCTGAGGCGAGATGATGGCTTGCAGCTGGCCATTCTTGTCCATGATCTCCTCGGCTGCAGCAACAAGCAAGCACACGACGAGAACCAAAATTAAAAGCAACATATCACGGGTCACAGAACATTGACTCGGCCAAAATATAAGGCAACCACTTGATATTTACTACTCCCTCCATCCTGTTTATTGACACTGCACTAGTGTAAAAGAACATCTTATATTATGAGACGAAGGGGATATGTACAATATAGGAGGTACTCATTCCCACAAATCCGTCAAAATTAAAATATTTAATTAACGGAAATGTTAACGCCCACACGTGTGAGCGTTAGCCAACTCACCCACACGCCTCCATCACCGTCCAGTAACTTCTGCACGAATCTTGGCACGAATTAGCTGATTTTGGATGCCACGTAGGACAACTTGCGTGTGTGGTGTGTGAGAGAGGTCGCCCACACATCCGTTTTACCACACGGAGGGGCTGGTGTGTGGGTGTTTAGCAGTTCGCCAACACACCAGTTTCAGTCGCGCACAAGGGCTGGTGTGTGGGCAGTTTGCCATCTCGGCCAAACGCCCGCCTCCTCTCCCACACCCAAGCTGCCAGTTGCCATGCGTTTTGCAGTGTACATGGCAACTGCCCTAGTGTGATTGCAAGTAGATGACAACTCTCTTTTTTTTACCCGAACATGTCAGTTGCCATATGTTTGGCATGGTACATGGCAAACTGCCCTAGCGTGCACGTAAGCAGATGTCAACTCTTTCTTTTTTAAATGGCAACCGCCCTAGCGTGCTTGTGAGCACATGACAACTCTCTCTTTTTACCCGAACGTTTTTTGCCATGCCTTTTTTTGTAGCGCTACATGGCAACTGCCTAGTGTTAGTAGGTGGCAATTTTTAAAGTTTTGAAATCATGGCAACTGCAGTAGACCAGACCACACATGGCAACAGCTGTAGTTGTCCAAAAAATGGCAATCAGGAACTTTGACCTGAGATGGCGAGCAAATATGACAACTGTAGTTGTCCGACATGGCAACTGCACTTAAACGAACATGGACGAGGGTCCGGCCCATGGCAACTGCGGGGCGCGCGGTAAAGTGTCACGTGGGGCGTGCGGGCCTGACGTACCGGACGTGTGGGCGTTATCTATTTCGCCCACACGCACGCGTGTAAGAGGGACCGGGAGGAAAAAAAGGCGTGTGGATGTTTCATTACTTACTGGGAATGTTGTCTTTAAACATTGTGTTTTTTCCTTGAATCAAGGTTTGTAGTAGTTGGAGACTTGGAGTGGTGAGCCTCCGGCGTGTCTTATTTGCAAACTTTTGGCGACGTAATTCCTGTCTAAGTTCAATAAAGCTAGGCATGATGATATTTCCTTAAAGAAGCACCAACTAGGACCAATATAGTGCTTGCCAACTAGCGAAAACAGCTAGAAATAAGGTCATCTTGCCAGGGATACATATAAGCCAGAACAGTATGTAGCTCAAGCAATCATGTATGAAAAATGCATCCGATCCGATAATCAGATGGAGCTCGCTGAATTTAGCACAACATACATACATGAACGATGAGAGGAATCTTATCTATGTGGAGCCGCACTTACAAGCGTGTGCGGACGTGACGAGGTCTCCGTGGGAATCGTTGAGGCGCAGCTCCACCCGCGTGGCGTAGTCCGGGTGCTTCTGGTAGAAGTCGTCAAGGGCCATGCACAAGCAGGTGAGGCTCTTCCTCCCCACATCGCTCGTCAGATCCACCACCAGGCCTACCCTCACCGGCGGCGGCACCGCCGCCGTGACCGACGATCGAGTGTTCAAGAACGTGAGCAAAGAGAGGACACCTGCACCGACGAGCAGGCGCATTTTGGACCAAACCATGCATGTCATGCAATACGGTACAAATCGGGGTCGCTATTTATATACGACGATGGAGATTTTTGGTCACTTGGCGATTTTTCACCAATCCATGCCTGCATACGGTAGAGGTCGTCGCTACAATCTGGCGCGAACATGCGCGGGACGTGCCAGGAGCCGCTAGTTGCAGTGGCCCGGTCATGCAACGTATGGAGCAGCTTCCATCCAGCGCACTGCGGAATAACGCGGGTAGCCGAGCGTCGCGCTCGCCGGACACATCCTGGTAGCAGTAGTTGCTTTCCGCTAGAGCTTGGGAGTAGTAGTTGCTTGGTAAGTCAGGCATCGCGAAATTTCGTGGAGAATCTGTCTTTCCACGGGTCGACGGTAGTTAATTAGTTACTCATGCTAAAGGGACTTCCAGGAATGTGATGTCCTGGACTTTTTGTATGGAAAGAAATTAAGTGGCTTTCGCTAATTCTCAATCTCTTGTTTACTAAAACTAAAAGTACGCAACTCGCTATACATCGGGGTCGGCATGGGAGGAGAATTATCCCCTGACGGTGGTGAATGCTTTGACCAAAGAAAATTGTGACCATACCCCCACTGTTTCTAGATACTGGGGATGCGCCTAAAATTGATGCAATTTTTAGAAATTCTGGGTTGTTAGACTACTCATAGTGGGGAGTACCTTCGACTACTAACATGCATATGTTAGTAGTTTATATTACTACCTCCATAGTGGAGAGTAACATATGTGCGATGTCATGTAACACTTCATTTATTAGTTTGTAGACTTATCTTATTTTAGTATGTGTGATATTACTCATAGTATGAGTAACTAGCAATGTTACTCAGTTTATCTTTCTAAATCATTGCCACATAAGCAAAATTGCCGAGTTGGATTATGTTACTGCTGAACTTACTCCCACTATGGTAGTCTTAGAGAAGGTATCTAGCAAATTGTACTATCCGGAAGGAAACAAATATGCAAGGATCTAATATAGATAAATCGCAGAATAATTTGCGAAAATTTATGGTTAAATTGAATGGATGTAATAGAAATATGAATGCCTAGTATGAGCTCCCGATATCACGAGTGAATTTGCTATGATGTGGCTCATGAAAGCGATGGGGCGGGGGCGATTTTGAATTGCTCCCACCTACTGCTGGGCGGGACCCATCCCACCGCCGGGGAGGTGGTCATGCACTGGACAGCCAAGCGCGTCCCTCCCTGTGGTGGTGCCCCGCACGGGCACCCTTCCGTTGGGATGACATCGTGGGCGACGTCGACAGAGAGGGGCAGAAGGAGGGAGGGCCTCTGGAGAGTCCGTAGCCCTGGCACCACCAGAGTTCAAAGAATTCCTCATCATGGCTTAGTGGGTGTGCTTACGCCGCTCTCCGACGTCCCATGCTCCAGTTGTGCGCGGCCGCACCGCATCGCGTGAAGGTCCCTGCTGCAGCCGCGTCCCGGTGACATGGTGTGTTGGCCGCTGATGAGTCCAAATTTTGTGAGAATTTTACGCATTGTTCCGCGTTCATGCACCTCCTTTTGTCCAATTTCATCAGGATGTCATTTTCGGATGTGTTTGGGAGTTTAAGGAAATAGTGCCAAGAAATGGTGAGGAAATCACGTCAATCAATTTGATAATCTATTACCATAAGGTTTCATTCGGTTTGAAGGATTTTCATAGGAAAAACATAAGAATTTCGTAGGAAATACTACTTATTTCCTGTGTTTTTGAAGAAAACTACACATCCACTCAAAGCTCGTTTTGCGCGTAGGAATGAGGCAAGTCAATTCCTTAAAATGGCAAGTGCCATCCTATCAAATTCCTATACTAGCTGTAAATCCTACGTTTTGATTTCCTCCAAACCGAATGAGCCCTGAAAAATAAAGCATAAGGGAGAAGAAAGGAGCTGCGAGGGGGCAACCAGAGTGCTCAATGGTGGCCGCTCGTATAACGTGCCCTTGTCGCCACCTAGTCAACTAATTCGTCCCCGTATGATCAGATCATGGATCAGACGCACAGAGCTCCACGAAAACACTCTCCATTGCCATCACCTTGTGCACGGAGACGCCGACATCAACACCCTCATCATCTTCATCACCATCCCATCTCCATCTCCTTGTAATACCGAACCCTAGTCGAGAAGCATTTCACCACCTTGCACTTACCACAAAACTGTCATCAGTATAGAGATCATTAGCCACTACCGCGTGAAGCATCCATACATCAAACTGATTTTTCTGCTGTTGGTTGAAACACTGCACATCAACCAGAAAGTTGCAAGTACATGAGACAATGGGTTAACGCACAGAAGGGAAGAAAACTATGACGTTGACAGCTATTTGTTCTAACAACAGTAGAAACATCACCTCCGTTACCCACTCAGCAGCATTAAACAGTGCCTAGTCATTACAGGCTCCCGGTGAAGACATTGCAGCCTCTAATAGAGCAAAGAAGTGTCCGATTGTCTCTGGCTTGACACTTCCAGCCTCAGTAAGCCGTAGAGCTAGCTTTGATGCCTTGCTGAATTTTGAAGGATTCCCTATGTGTGAAGTTATCTTCTGCATAGCTTCAATGATTTGCATTCTGAAGCGAAGGCGCTTCTCAGGAACTGCAAACAACACGTTGGTCTTAGAACATGACAGTGTGGCAAGTAAAAGAACTATGTTATTGCTACAAGAGTTCAAATAGCAAATCACGTAAGAGAAAGGTTACATGTAAATATCAGGAAAACATGAGGAGAAATGCTGGATGAACCAGAAACTTCAGACAGATGGAGATAACAAAAACTAGTCACACACGATCCATATTTAGAGCATCTCCAGCCGTTCGGCCACCCAGGGCGTCGAAAAAGAGCGGCTTGTGGGCGAACCGGCGCTAGATTGGCCCCTGGGGTTCGTTTCTCCCCAGCCACGCCCCCAGGTGCCGCCCCCCAAGGCGCTCCATATTCAAACTCGATCATTCCCGCTCCAAAACAAGTTACAATCTGGCGATCATCGCAATGGTTCGGCGATTCGGTGCCACAGTTCGGCGATCAAATGAAAGGACACGCAGTAGTTCGGCGCACAAAAAAGGAAGGACGCGGAAGGAATGCATCAAATGTCGAGCTCGACCTCCGGCGTCGTCGTCGGCGTACGCGGGCTGGGAGGAGTCGGCGCGGCTTCTGGACTGGTCGGCGTGGCTTCTGTGCTGATGGGCGTCGCGGAGGCGTGGTCGCTAGGGCTGGGCGTCGCAGAGGCATCGTCAGTCGGGCTGGACGGCGGCCGCGGCGGTGGCGGCGGCTTCGTCGCCGGTATCTGCTTCAGGATGAGGCCTCGCTCCGCCAAGAACCATGCCTTGAGCTTCTCGTCGCCGCTCTGGAGCATGTCGGCGCCGCCCATTAAGAAAGCCAAGTTGTTGTTCCTCTTCTTCGCGGCGAGGTTGAACCGGAGCAAGTCGAGCTTGACGGCGCTGTTCGTCATCAAAGCAGCCCACCTTGCCTCAGTTTTCTCTTCTCGCTGGGCGGCCCTGGTCTTGGCGTCGGCGAGGCAGTGCTCGATGGACTCTTGCACACGTGCGGCAGCCGACTCAGCGTGTTTTGCCTTCTTGGCCCCTTTGTTGCCATCCGGGCACCCGTCGGCCGCGCCCGGGGTCGACGCGTCCGGCTTGTACGTCTCCTTGGCCTTGGTGAGGGTGCGCCGGATGCCCGCCCACTTCTCGCACTTGTCGATCCGCTTGAAGACGTGGAGGTACTTGAACTCTAGGTCGCTGTTGTCATTGCGGAACATGGCGAACATGCGTAGCAGCTGCGCCGAGGAAAGAACATCAGTTGATGGTAGTGCGCGCACGGCGCGCACACGGCGAAAGCAATAGTGAGAACGGCGTGCTATACCTGATCCTCGACGCCGGTGCCGCTCTCCGGGCGAGCCGCGACCTCCGCTACGATCCCATGCCATTTGTTTCACGTCGTTTGGATGAGCCCCCAATGGTTCGCCATCGCCTTCGACTCATGCTTCATGTGGACGCCTTTGAAGTAGGGGTCGACGAGCTTGCGCTCGTCGAACTCGGCCTTGATGCGGGCCCAATATGTCTCGATGTTCTGGTTCGTGCCGGTGACCGGGTCGAGGCAGACGACCTTCCATGCTTCGGCGAGGCACTCCTCTTCCTTGGACGCCCACTTGATGCGCGGCTCGCCGGTCTTGGCCGCCGTCTTCTTCTTCTTCTTGCCTTTCCTAGCCGGTGCCGGCTCCTCCTCCTCCTCCTCCTCTTCTTCCTCCTCCTCCGGCTCTTCTTCCATGTCGCCGAGATCAATCGAGCCGTCTTGGGTAGTGAACCCGGGGGAAGTGGCGGCGGCAGCCGAGGCGGCTGCGATGATGTCTTCCATGTCGGCCTCCGTCGCGTCGGGGTCGCCATGATGTGACGAGGAGGAGGCTTGCGAGTAGAGACCGCGGCGGAGAGGCGGTGTCGACGAGGCTGCGTAGTCCGGCGGCGAGTACGTGTACGGGGGGTACTGCACGCCGGCGAACGCGGACGAGGGCGTACGTTGGACTGGGCGCCCATGGGGGAAGGTGATGTTGGGGTTGAAGCCACCGTGGGCGTCGCCATCGGCATAGCCCGGCGACGACGTGCTCCATTGGTGTGGCGGCGACGAGAACCCGGCCGGAGAGCCGACGCTTTGCTGGCTCCAGGCCGCGTACGGGTCGTGTCCCCGGGTGGATTCATCATCACCGCGTGCGCCGCCTCGGCTTGTTCGGCCGCCTGCTCCGCGGCCGCCGCGCGCGCCGCTCTGGCCTTCTTGGCCCTGTTGCACCTATCAGCGGTGACGGCCTCCCGGCGCTCCACATCCGCGTTCCAGTCGGCGTTGCTCATGCCCGGGGGCTTGGACGCCGGCGCCCTCGGCTTCCTTTGCTTCGGCTGGGCTACGACGGCGGCTGTGGGATCTGTCGTGGCGCGGGGCATCATGTACTTCTTCGGCGGCATGGCAGGCAGAAAGGGTAGGGAGGAGGCGGAGTTTGGCGGGAGGAATGGAGAATAGAGGGAAGCCGAGGGGGGAAGAGGAAGGAAACGGCGGGAAAAGGGCCTCCTCTCACCGACCGAGTGACCCCACGCCGCTTTTCGCTTCTGCCGGCGCCTCCAGGCGACACCCGGTCAGTTGGGTTCGGGGCGGGATCGCCGTCTCTGGATTTGGCCCAAACCGGCGCTAAACGAGGTCCTGGGGCGTGACTGGGCCGATTTTCGGCCACCGACGCCAAAAATTCGCCGGGGAGGGGGGGGGGGGGCTTGTTGGGGGCGCGGCTAGATATGCTCTTACACCATGGGCACACAGCAAGACATTCAGTGCTAGCATTGCTGCGCATAACTCTGATGTAAGACAAGATTACAAGAAAGCAGAAGCTTTCTGGTTTCAACTTTTGAGTTCAGAGTAATGGTCACCCAAGTTGGCAAGGTCACTGCCTCACTGGTCAAAAATCTCATCAAATTCCACAAAACACATTAAACAATAAATAACATAGTGAAAAACAAACATATACTAGACAGATCTAGCAAACATATACTAGGCAGTTCTTCCATTTCCAATGCATGCAGTCAAAGAGATCCCCGCAAACCTGGCCACTCTCTTGCTTCCGAGATTGCCAAGATCCTCTCGGTGTCTGCCATGATTGTTTCTCTCAGGTACTGAGGTCCAAACACCTTGACCACAACAGTTGCAAACCTGACCATGGCATCTTCGCATCTGCTCTCAGACATCCGTAGGTACTGGTCCCGTGAATCAGCAGCCATGCATATGCAAGCATCCGCAGTGCGGCCGTGCACTTTTGATAACCAAAGAAACCAATCCTTCCCATGATATCCTTCTTCAAGATGAAGTAGGCATCACAGGACGGGATGCCATGGTAGAGACGATCGAAGACATTTTGCACATCCAAAAGCACCAGCGAAAAATGTCAGCGGAGAGGGCATCAGGGGCAAAGTTTTCGTCCATCGGTGTCAAATCGCAGCGCGCCCTATTGTAGTTGAGCACTCGATGTCCCTTGAGATTGAAATCATGCTCCTCCGCACGTTTTGCGTCTGCAAGGACCGCCTGCATCATCGTCATCTCATCGGTGTAGTCCTCCTTGTCAGACGACTCAACATAGTGCTCGTATATGTACTCCATGTCCGGAGCCATTGCTTCAAAGAAGAAGGGACAAAAAAAATTAGCACGGGCAATTGACGAATAGTTTTCGGGCATGGTGAGTATCGTAGGAGTGGATGGTACCTGCATGGCGATCGGAGGAGAGGTGTGGAACGACGGCGAAGAAGAAGCGACGCGGAGGCCGGGTGTACCGTTGGAGGTGACGGACTCGCCGAGTTCTGGCAGGGGAGTGGCGTGGTGGCCTGGGTGGTGGAGCAGCGACGAAGGCAAGAGAGAAAAATGGAAGGGTGGAGGTGCGAGGTCCGGAAGTGGTTTTGGTGTGGTTTTAGGTGGGTCGGGGGTGTTAGCTGCTGTCCGGACTCTGCTCCAGTTTGTCTCGCGCCCCCTACCCCCAGTTTGTCTCGGGTTTGCGGGAAAAAGTACGTGTGGACCGCATGGAGGACCGATACAGGTTTGCATTGGATGTCAAAACACGTCCAGATTGCGTAGTCCCAACAGTTGCGGGCTGTTTGAGATTCCGCTTTGGAGATGCCCTTCGAACAGTAATGTTGCCATATACTCATATGTATTGTTGCAAAGCCTACAAGGTCTGTAATTTACGGAATATATCGTATTGTCGTAGTATGTACTGCTGCCTCTCAGATAATTAAAAGTATAGATAATTTGGAAAAAAACTGATTTGAGTTTAAACTGTTTTGTACAGAGAGCCAATTGACTGTTGTATATCCAAGCAAACAAATCATTTTACTTCCATGTTGATGCTTTTAACTTGATTTTTATCTAACTATTACTTGAATTTCTGCATGATTAAGTACAATTTTAGACTTACAGATATGCATATTATAATAGTATCTCAAATAATTTGCCTCTAGCTAGTAAATAGATGTGGCAGAGTGAAATATTGTTTTCTGTACTTTTTTTTAATCAACATAAGGAACGCATGTTATTTATTGAATTAATTTTCATAATGATGGATAAGTAATATACCAGTGCATGTTCATTCACTTTCTTCAAGATAAATTACCTCAGTTTTTTTTAAAAGAATGGGCTTTACAAGTGCATGTTCATTTTGTTTTACTCAAGTCAAATACCTTAGTGTCTTTTCTGTAAAAAAAAATATGCTTCAGATGCTTTACCACTTCCAGTTCGAGTCAAGTGAACTCTAGGTTGTAAAAGTCGTTGTTTCTTATTATTCATTGTTTTTGAGATAGCTCACCATCGATGCTGAATGGTGTCGTTGTTTCTTATTACATAATTGAATTATTATTGTCTATAATACTGATTATTTTCCATGTTATGGTTGCAACACTGAACCTCCAAAAAATATAAAACCATTGTAGCATACATTTTGTAAACCATGCCATCAATGGATTATGGTGACTAGTCATGACCCGCAGCATAGCAAAGCCCTCTAATCCTCCTAGTACAAGTACAAGTACTAAATTTACCGACTATCTTATTATGTGTTAAGTGTTATTAATATTTTTACCGCCAACATATGCACAGTGCTGTAGAACAGTAACGTTGTCATATGTACTGTTGCAAAACCTACAAGTTGTTGTCATGTGCAAGACTAACAGTATATAGGGGTATTTGACAATATTGTCACATACTGGTACTGCGAGATGCTAATGGGATATTCATCTGATGAGTTCAACACTGCAGAATCTGTGGGTTGTATGTGTGGTATCAGTTTATTCTCTGTGCACAAGGGGATTTCTTTACTTCACCCACTCATCGACAGTGTGTCTTCTGTCCTCCTGGATAGGAACTTGCTGCATATTCAGAACACAGAGAAGAGGGCCAAGCCATCAGCAATTCAGCAGCCATGGCAACTTTAAGAAATCTTTCGAGTGGTTCAAATGCTTTACCACTTCTCTTTCGTGTGAAGTGAACTCTAGGTTGTAAAAGAGGTTGTCGCGTATTTTTTTTTCGAAAAGGGGGTATGCCCCAGCCTCTGCATCTGAATGATGCATACGGCCAATATTATTAATAAGCAAAATATCCAACATAAGTCTCCAAGTCTCTTGTTAAGTAATGGAATTATTATTGTCTATAATATTGATATTATTTTCCATGTTATGGTTGCAACACTGAACTCCAAAAAATATATAACCATTGTAGCATACATTGTGAACCATGCCATCGATGGATGATGGCGACTGTCATGACCCGCAGCATAGCACAGCTCTCTAATCCTCCTAGGACGAGTACTAAATTGCCATTAAAATATCCTTTGCCGCTTTCAGTTCAGCAGGCAGGAGTCTAGCAATCAGCTCCTTGAGAACAGACGGGCAACTGCTTTTGAGATGCTCATAGCCATTGCTTGCTATCATCGCCTCCAAATTGGAAGGACAAGTGAGAAAATGCAAACATACTTCCTTGAGCCCATGGCAGCTATGTTGCTCAGCCAAAACCAAACTGGTCGCCACATTGCTGGAGTCAATGTGGCTGCACAGTTTATCCTCACAGATAAGCTTCAGCCTCTGAACGTCATACCTGTCCGCCGCTACAAGGAGGTGGCTAGCTGCCACACCTTGATTGTCTCCCTCATGACTCATTTGCGGGAGCGACTCGGTGTATATGAAGTGGAGCAAGGATCCGAACACGTCGGCTTCCATATCATCAACCATAATCAGTTCATCAGAACTCTCCTTCATGGCGCCGAAGAGCTGCACCTTGAACACAGGCGACCGAGCAGCGAGCACGGACCTATGGGCCGAGAAGGTCTTGCCGTCGACTTGAAAGGTCACGTCCGTTCCATCCCCATTCTTCAGAAGGTCGCCGAGATGTCGGTGCAAGTCGCTCGAGGGAACCACAACGAACTGGCCATTTTCTTTGCCTTTGAACTCCTTCATGACCGTGACGTCGCACCGGATGGTGAAGCAGTCGTCTATCAGGTGCGGCGATCGCTCCAGGTCCTCCTGCTTGATGGAATAGCCAACGCCGCCCCCGGATGATCCTTTGCCTCGGAAGACATTTTCTTGGAAGGTGCGGCTGTGCGACGGCACCCGTACCCCGTCCTTGTCGAGTAAACAGAACCCGACCTTCGCCTTCACGTCTTTTGCATCAGCAGAATCGAGAACCAGGAAGACGGTTACTAGATCGAAAATTTTGGGGTAGTACCTCAGAATCCAGTCGTGACCTCCGACGCAGAAGGGGGGAGAAGTCACGCTCTCGCCGTTCTTGACCAGCCCCTTGGTTTTCAAGTATCCGTCTATCTTGAAGGCATACGATCTTTCCTCGGACTCGGCAACAATGGCAGCAGAAATCTTGCAGTGCTCCGCCATTCCGGTGGTGGGATGAATGGATAGATGGGAACCTGGGACTGTGGGAGAGAGGAAAGGTTTTGCTGCGTGCGTTTATATAGAGGCGTACGCGGGAAGCTGGATCGATTGGTTTCACCTCCAGTTTTAATGAAAACGGCGGACTTCATTTGCATGTTCTCGTTCTCGTTGCCTGTCATTAATTTACTCGTTTACCTCCACGAAGAGACGCCAGTACACTGCGATGCTCGGAGATCTTACACTGGAACTTGAAGGTTTTGCTTGTGTTTATACAGCGCTGACCAGTAGTACTACTCCTACTGGGGGCAACCGCCTCCGATTGGATCCAGAAAGGAAGAGCGTTGCTACACGTACGACAGTAGTTGTATGATTTCTGTACAAAGTAGCAGAGCCATCGTTGATCAACGCTGGCTCAAGGTGGGTTCACGGTGGATTGCACTATCATACCAAATTGGACGAGCTTTCATTGTACGTGAGGCAATTCCGAGAAAGGAACGTCGGCTTTATCTGTCCTCTCACAGAGATGCATTGGTTCATCACCCCATCACAGAGAAAATCCTGAAATCAGAGTCCTAAGTTTTCCTACTTTCTTTGTTCAGTAATTAACATGATTCCCCTGGAAATAACCTGCAGGTCCCCAGGAAAAAAAATGCAGCTTTAGAAGAAAGAATTCGAGAGAATACGAGGATATTTGCTAATGTTGTGACTGATTGCCATGCACCAACTGAATGTTCGTCTGATGAGCTCAACATTGCAAACTGTTTCCACCATGGTGTGTGTGGTGCCAGTTATTATTCTCTCTCTCTGTGCACAAGTTTCTTTACTAAGCTCAAGACCGCACTCACCGTCCCACAATGCCTTCTCTTCTCCTGCACAGAGCAAATGGAGAATCAAGACACATAACTCACCTTTAGAATTTACCGATTATTTTATTTTTATCCCAATGATCAGTGCCACACTTCTGGAACGAAGCACTCCGGCCCTGGCTTTTTTACAGCTAAAATTGTCATCCAAAAAGCAAAAACAAACCAAAAAAAAAAACTAAAACTTGCCATCCGAAAAAAAAGTTCTCATGCTTGACAACGAAAATTGTCATCCTCATGTCACTAAACTTTTCATCAAACCGTTTGGAGTTGCAATGTGTTTGTGCCACAAGTGTGTCGCTTATCACGGTCCTATTTTTATCCCCATCATGTACAGGTACAGTTTTTCTCATTAAAAATAATATATGTAAAGGTGTTGTGGAACAATAGTGTTCTGATATGTACGGCTGAAATACCTACAAGCTGTTGTGATTTACGAAATACATTCTAATGTTGCGATATGTCTTGTTGTATCTCAGAAAATTTGCCTCAACTAAATAGATGGCTTTGTGCCTTTTTTTTGAACAATCAGCGCGCGGGGGGGGGGGGGGGGGGGTCCACCTGAATATATTACTCAAAAGCCCAAGGGCAAGTTGCATTATGGATTTCAAGGAGAGGAGAGGGTACATGCACCAAGACAAGGCAGCCTCCCTACTAACGGGGTCCTTAAATCTGAAGGCCCAAAGTGTAAAATCTGAGATGATGTTCCTAATAGTATCTAGGGGGAGTGCATCTTGTTACGGAAAACATGAGCGTTCTTGGAGTCCCACAACTTCCAGAGGATGGCGAGGGCGACGGTAGGCCAAGTGTTGATGTCGAGGCCAACCGGTGTCGGAGTATACCAGATGAGATCGATGGCGAGAGGGACCTGAAGACCCAAGCGGGACCAAACCTAGGCTGTATATGGGCAGAGGAGGGCGAGGTTCGTCGCGCCCTCCAAAGAGATGCCGTAGCGAGGGCAAGACAACCCCGAGATGGTGGTATTGCGATGTAAGTTCGCCATCGTGCTTAGCCTGTCACGAGAGAGGAGCAAGCCGAAGATATTAACCTTGATAGGTGCCTTGGAGCCCCAGATGTACCCTGCATTGAGGTCAAGCTCATTGTCGGAGGAAAGCAGTGAGTAGGCGCACCTCGAGGTAAGCTCGTCTTCGGGCCACTCGACAAGTTGCTGTTGACTTTGCTTGAGTACATCGTTGCACGGACCCTTTAGCCACACTTCCTTGAGACTCGCTAGTTTCTTTGAGGCTGTTTGGTTGCTTTCCTGGTCAGCATGCCTGGTAAATTTGGGAGCCTGACGAGCGCCTGGGAAGCTGCAGGTTTGTGCCTGCACAGGCAAGCATTGTTTGACTGGTGACCACACCTAACCACGCTTGGGGGTGAATTCTGGATGTCACATCAGCCTATTACTTTCCTTTTCCTACTCACATGCATGATAGCATTGCCAGGCAACACCCAGGCGTCCTTTCTCGGTTGCCTGGACCAGGCTAGTGACGTTCTCCAGTTTCCAAGACAGGCTAATGTTGCTTATTGATTCCCAGGCTAGGCTAGCTTCGAGTTATCCAGGCACCAGCCAAACAATATTCAGGCAGATCTTAGGCATCGTTCAGGCCAGGCAACTTTGCTTCAGGACAAGAACGAAACAGGCCCTTTATCCCAGTAAGACGCAAAGATGACCCACTAGAGCAGTGAACCTTCAGCACCTCAACAAAGTTCACCAGTGCTGCTCTTTTAAAAGATACATGTATTTCACCGTGGGAAGGGCAGGAGGTGCAATCAATCTCGAAGACCCTTCAAGTTTATGTAGCATATATATCCGGAAAACATTATTTCAAGCGCACCAGCCGGCTTGACACAAAGACGATGCAACCATCTTTGGGGGTGTTTGGTTTCAGGGACTTTTTTGTGTTGGGACTAAAAAAGTCTCAAGCAAACCAAACACGGGGGACTTTTTTGGGACTTTTTGCTAAAAGTCCTTAGAAGCACCTCCTTGAGAGTCTTTTTCAAAAGGGCGTTTATAGGCGCCGGTGCACCGGCCGAAACTTTCGGCCGGTCCAGCCCAGGCCATCGGATGTGAGCCAGGTGGTCGTTGGATCCAGGCAAAAAAAAAAATAGATCACCCCTAGCTTTTTCTTCCTCGCGCAGGCGGCCTGGATCCGCATCTCCCGCTCGGGGAGCACGTCACCGCGCCTCCTGTCCCCTCCGATGGTCGTCCCCGCCTTCAGTCCCCACCCTCGCCGGTCATCCTCGTCGCCCACCGGACCCCGCCCTCACCAGCCGTCCTCGTCAACGGTCCCCCACCCTCCCGGCCTCGTTCTCGCCTCGACCAATGCGCCAGCTCCACCTACGGTTGCAGCTCTTTGCGATGAAGGTTGTAGCTCCGCCGCCCTCGCCATTGATGCTCGCTGCAGGAAAAATACGTTGACGGCGGCCGCGAGTCAATCAACACCATTTGAATGGATGTAGCAAAACATTTCACCGGTAGTAGCAAAATCAAACTACGGGTGCAGCAAAAACGCCGTCGCCACCTTCGCGAGGTCGCAGCTCCGCCTTACATGGATGTAGCAAAAACCTCCAACGGTAGTAGCAAAATCCTGCTACGGTTTCAGCAATAAAATCATTGTCGTCCTCGCGAGGTCGCAGCTCTGCCTGATGGATGTAGCAAAAAGCTTTGCCGGTAGTAGCAAAATCCAACAACGGTTGCAGCTTTCCCTTGTTGTGCAGTGCTATTGAAGCTTTCTATGTCTATGGTTGAAGCTTTTTTCAACGGTTGTTGAAGCTTTTCTAGGTGACGGTTGCAACACTTGTATACGCGGGAGGATCCGGGCATGGCTGCAGGCAGCCATGGCGGTCGGCGAGTGAGCGCTTGGCCGCCGCCGATGGAGCTTGTGGTGGCCCAAACACAGCCCGAGAGGAGGGGGGAGGGGATGCGCGCGCGTGAAGACTGTAGGTAGGGGGTGGACGTGTCGTGCGCGTGGGGAAATCACCGGCCGTGCAGTGGACGGCGGCCTCGCCGGGGAGATTGGGCTGCCGCAGGTAGAGGGTCGATGCAGGGGCTAGACGGCGGCCTTGCCGGCGAGATTGGGCTGCAGCGGGGTAGGGGCGCGATGCGGGGGTGGACGGCGGCCTCGCCTGCGAGATTGGGCTGCAGCAGATGGGGTACAGATGTAGGTCTCATCGACACAGGAGCACGAGGTAGCGGGCGACCGGCCAAAGCTTCGGCCGGCGCACCGTCTCCAAACGTTTCCTTTTTCAAAAAGTCTTAAGGACTAGAAAAAGTCCCAAGACTAGAGAACCAAACACCACCTTTCTCTTTCAACTCCTTGAGGATATTTACGTCCTCTGGATTTACTGTGGTTATCTCCAGGACCACCTTCAAGTCGCTTGATCCAGCCTATCGTTATGTGCACATGACCGTGCAGCTTAAGGCTCTTTATTGTGTTCGCTAGCTGGTGGGCTGTGTTATCCAACGTAACAAATTGAGCTCTTCTTATCTTTGTCAAACCGCACCCACAAGGACTTCAGATGGCCGTGACCGGAGATGGCAGAAAAAAACTCCTTGACTGTTTTTCCGTTGATGCCAGACACCCTGAGCTTGCGTAATTGTGTAAGCTCCTTGAGCTCATTCAGGATATCCTTTCCACGTGCAACATTGACGTGTACAGCACCAAGAGTATGCAAGGCCGTTAGCTTTCCAATCCCTGCAGGAACCTTAGCGCTGACATTATCAAGCTGGCGGCTGCTGCAAATCTTGGATAACCAGCTACAAACCGAATCCCTTGAAACCACACCATTTTTTTAGAAAAGGAGGATGACCCCGGCCTCTGCATCTGGGAGATGCATACGACCACTTTATTAATTATTCTTGAGGACCTTACAAAGTATTACAGACAATATTCCTGAATCCACCATCTCGGTAACATATGCCGCTACTCTTATCCATATGATGAAGGGATGCTAGTTGGGCCACTACCCAAACCACTCACCTAAACCTAACATCAAAAGCCGGAAGCCCCAGCCGAGCCACATACCGGGTCTGGGGCACGATCCGGTCAGACACACTCTTGTGTCGTCGCAGCCATCTTCCACAGGTCTGTCTTCAAAATATATTGAGTCTTCTACCTTGTGTAGGCCACTCCGCCATCGACATCACCATGACGCCAGACAGCTACCTCCACCTGCGCGGGTCCATCTCTGCGCATCGGGCGGCGAGCCTCCACAGCGCCATGCCGCCGATCTTCGCTGCCATCAATGAGTGAGATGAAGTACCGCTCCACCACGGCATGTACAAAGTGAGGAAGGGCGAGGTCCCCATCGGAGACACGGATGGAAAAGAAGCACCGCAGCCACGAGACACTGCCCGGAGCTGCGACGCGGTAGATCAAACGGGCCGCCACCAGGAACCAGATAAGCTCGCCATGCACACCCAGCGTCCCCATGCCCAAATCAGCGCCTTCAAGAAGGTGACGCCGCTGTGGCGCCACCGCCGCTTAGCCACCGGGGCTAGGGTTTTCACCCGGGCGCAGGGGAAGGGGGGAGTCAGGGGATGTTTAGCCTCGGCGCCGCCACCAAGGAGGGAATGGCGTCCGGGACGCCATCGACGCCGTGACCGCCACCTCCGAACCAGCAACAACATCAGCAGGCGCGTGCACGCCTGAGATCCAGGCCGGCCGGAGGTCATGCATCACGAGCGGACCAGATCGCCTCCGATCTGACGAGGGGAGCCCGGGGCCTCCCCGCGCCATGACCAGCGCCCACCGGAACCTCGCTGCCCGCACAGCCGAGGGGATCCGGCCTACCTCACCGACGAGCACTCCCCGCCGCCGAAGGAGCACCGTCTGTACCAGCGAGGCCGCCGCCTCAGATCCAGGCCCTCACCGACGAAGACCATGGCAGCCAGAGCCGGATGCATCAGATCGGATCCAGACACCAGCGCCATGGCAACGCGTAGATAACCGGGAGACGACCCGCCGTGCCGAGTACCCCCCAGCGCCACGAGCAAGGTCCCCCGCCGCCGCCGTCGGCCGCGAGGCTTCGCCTTGCGGCGTCCTCCGGCGGTGGCGGAGAGGGGTGGCCGGGATACTGGCGGTGGCGGCTAGGGCTGCAGAGTCCGCCCGTGTCGCTCGCACGGGAGCGACCTGTTGCTACCGGTTCGCTATGGCCCATGCCATCAACATCTTCTGCAGGTGTTGGTGCTTTGGCTGGGTCCGGGCCATCACCATGTTCTTCTGGTGTTGTTAGCGCCACTGCAGGTCACGTCCGTTCCGTCCGCGCTCCGTAGGAGGGCTCCGAGATGCCGATGCAAGTCGCTGGGAGGGACCTCGACGAACCGGCCATTTTCTTGGCTCTTGAACTCCTTCATGACCGTGACGTCGCACTGGATGGTGAAGCAGCCGGCTATCATCAGGTGAGGTGATCGCTCCAAAACCTCCGGCCTGATGAAATCGACGACACCCTGGGATGATCCTTTGTCTTGGAAGTAGGGATGAAAACAGACGGAACTGCGTGCTACCACATTTGTTTTCTTATTTTTTGGCAGAAGCGGAAACGAATACAGAAACCCCGAAAATGAATACGGAAACAGATACTACTGGAAACAGACACAAAGCGAGTACAGAGCGAACACAGAAACAAAACTGCATATTGACTGGAACTTACAACCCCCTTGAATCATAAGAGAAATACACACAAAAAACAAACAAATTTAAGGAATTTTTAACATGGCTACGAAATAATATGGTTGTGTTTGCAACATAGGGTAGTATTGTAGCAGTACATGACAACTCCGTATAGGTCTAGTTGAGTACGTGTGCGGTAGTAAAAGTTCGTCCTCAAATGATCCATTCTGCTCATTGTGCTCATTGTGTCATTGTGTGTTGTTTGGTAGTAGGGCTACAAAGCAGCCATGTTCCTATAGTGGAAACGGAGATTCCATATTCACGGAAACAGAAAGTTCCGTTCCACGGTTGTTCCACCGGAAAACACCGTTCCGTTTTTGTTTTCGTTTCCGCATAAAAAATTCCATTTCCGTTTTGCAAATTTTCGCTCTATTTTCATATTTCCTTTCTGTTTTCATTTTTCCTCCGGAAAAGCGGAAATTTTCCACTCCATTTTCATCTCTACTTGAAAGACATTTTCTTGGAAGGTGTGGTTGTACCTAACTTTTCACCTAACTTTAAGATTCATATTGCAAAACAAAGATCTAATAGGGGATACATCAATAACTTTAAGATCTTCATCATTGTTTTCACCTAACTTTTCTGGTTTGGCAGCCATCTTATTGACTAAGGTAGCTTGCTTATCAGAAATTTGGGCTATAGAATTTTCAAGCCGAGTAATTTGAGAGTTCAAACCATAAAATTCTTTAGACATATCATCAAGTTCTTTGTTCATAAACCCCCCCAAAAATGTTCTTTAAGCTCTTTTCTGAAGAAATTATTATGCTCAAATTGTAAAGTCATAAAACTTCCGACGTTTGATTCAATCTCTTCCAACCTTCTAAGATGAAGGTTGGTGTTCTTAGGCAGAGCCATAAGGACAAACAAGCACACAAGAAGACAAGCGAGAGAGAGAGGAGATTGGGAAAGAGAGGGCGAATAAAACGGCAAGGGTGAAGTGGGGGAGAGGAAAATGAGAGGCCAAATGGCAAATAATGTAAATGCGAGGGAGATGAGTTTGTGATGGGTACTTGGTATGTCTTGACTTGAGAGAAGACCTCCCCGGCAACGGCGCCAAAAATCCTTCTTGCTACGTCTTGAGTTGCATTGATTTTCCTTGAAGAGGACAGAGTGATGCAGCAATAGTAGCGTAAGTATTTCCCTCAGTTTTTGAGAACCAAGGTATCAATCCAGTAGGAGGCTCCTCAAAAGTCCCACGCACCTACACAAACAAACAAAGAACTCGCAACCAACGCAATAAAGGGGTTGTCAATCCCTTCACGGCCACTTGCGAAAGTGAGATCTGATAGAGATAATATGATAAGATAAATATATTTTTGTTGTTTTATAATATAGATTGGAAAAGTAAAGATGCAAATAAAAATAGATTGAAAGCTTTTATGATAAAAGATAGACCCAGGGGCCATAGATTTCACTAGTGGCTTCTCTCAAGATAGCATAAGTATTACAGTAGGTGAACAAATTACGTCGAGCAATTGATAGAAAAGCGAATAATTATGAGATTATCTAGGCACAATCATGTATATAGGCATCATGTCCGTGACAAGTAGACCGACTCTTGCCTGCATCTACTATTATTACTCCACACATCGACCGCTATCCAGCATGCATCTAGAGTATTAAGTTCATAAAGAACAGAGTAACGCAAGAAAGATGACATGATGCAGAGGGATAAACTCATGCAATATGATATAAACCTCATCTTTTTATCCTCGATGGCAACAAGACAATACGTTCCTTGCTGCCCCTGCTGTCACTGGGAAAGGACACCGCAAGATTGAACCCAAAGCTAAGCACTTCTCCCATTGCAAGAAAGATCAATCTAGTAGGCCAAACCAAACTGATAATTCGAAGAGACTTGCAAAGATAACTTAATCACACATAAAAGAATTCAGAGGAGATAAACTTGATCATAAACCCACAATTCATCGAAACTCAACAAACACACCGCAAAAAGAGTTACATCGAATAGATCTCTAAGAAGATCGAGGAGAACATGGTATTGAGATCCAAAAAGAGAGAAGAAGTCATCTAGCTAATAACTATGGACCCGAAGGTCTGTGGTAAACTACTCACAACTCATCGGAGGGGCTATGGTATTGATGTAGAAGCCCTCCATGGTCGATTCCCCCTCCGGCAGAGCACCGGCGAAGGCTCCAAGATGGGATCTCGCGGATACAGAAGGTTTCGGCGGTGGAACTAGGTTTTCGTTGTCGCTTCTAATGTTCTCGGGGTACGTGGGTATATATAGGAGGAAGAAGTACATCGGTGGCCACCCGAGGGGCCCACAAGATAGGCGGACGCGCCTAGTAGGGGGGCGCCCTCCACCCTCGTGGCCGCCTGGACTGCTTCTTGACTTGCACTCCAAGTCCTCTGGATCACGTTCGTTCCAAAAATCACGCTCCCGAAGGTTTCATTCCGTTTGGACTCCGTTTGATATTCCTTTTCTTCGAAACACTGAAATAGGGAAAAAGACAACAATACGGGCTGGGCCTCCGGTTAGTAGGTTAGTCCCAAAAATGATATAAATGTGTAAAGTAAAGCCCATAAACATCCAAAACGGGTAATATAATAGCATGGAACAATAAAAAATTATAGATACGTTGGAGACGTATCAGATCCGCACCAGAGAGGTATGTTAATCCTGTTCTGGAGGTCATGTTACGTGACCATGACGAACCTACGAACTATGAGGAAGCGATGATGAGCCTAGATTCTGCGAAATGGCTTGAGGCCATGAAACCTGAGATGGGATCCATGTATGAGAACAAAGTGTGGACTTTGGTTGACTTGCCCGATGATCGGCAAGCCATAGAAAATAAATGGATCTTTAAGAGGAAGACGGACGCTGATAGTAGTGTTACTATCTACAAAGCTATACTTGTCGAAAAAGGTTTTGACAAAGTTCAAGGTGTTGACTACGATGAGATTTTATCACTCGTAGTGATGCTTAAGTCTGTCCGAATCATGTTAGCAATTGCCGCATTTTATGAATTTTGGCAAATGGATGTCAAACCTGCATTCCTTAATGAATTTCTTAAAGAAGAGTTGTATGTGATGCAACCAGAAGGTTTTATCGATCCTAAAGGTGCTAACAAAATATGCAAGCTCCAACGATCCATCTATGGACTAGTGCAAGCATCTCGGAGTTGGAATATACGCTTTGATAAGTTGATCAAAGCATATAGTTTTATACAGACTTATGGTGAAGCCTGTATTTACAAGAAAGTGAGTGGGAGCACTACATCATTTATGATAAGTATATGTGAATGACATATTGTTGATCGGAAATAATGTAGAATTTTCTGGAAAGCATAAAGGAGTGTTTGAAAGGATTTTTTGAAAGAAAGACCTCGGTGAAACTGCTTACATATTGAGCATCAAGATCCATTGAGATAGATCAAGACACGTGATAAGTTTTTTCAATGAGTACATACCTTGACAAGTTTTTGAAGTAGTTCTTGCCTGTGTTGTAAGGTGTGAAGTTGAGTAAGACTCAAAGCCCGACCGCGGTAGAAGATAGGAAGAGAATGAAAGTATGCCATGCTGTGTACCAGACCTATTGTATACCCTGCACTGTGTTTGGCAAGGGAGTACAATAGTGATCTAGGAGTAGATCACTGGACAACGGTCAAAATTATCCTTAGTGGAATAAGGATATGTTTCTCAATTATGGAGGCGACAAAAGGTTCATCGTAAAGGGTTACGTCGATGCAAGTTTTGGCACTGATCCAGATGACTCCAAGTCTCAATCTGGATACATATTGAAAGTGGGAGCAATTAGCTGGAGTAGCTCCATGCAGAGCATTATTGACATAGAAATTTGCAAAATACATACGGATCTGAATATGGCAGACCCGTTGACTAAACTTCTCTCACAAGCAAAACATGATCACACCTTAGTACTCTTTGGGTGTTAATCACATGGTGATGTGAACTAAGATTACTGACTCTAGTAAACCCTTTGAGTGTTTGTCACATAGTGATGTGAATTATGGGTGTTAATCACATGGTGATGTGAACTATTGGTGTTAAATCACATGGCGATGTGAACTATTGGTGTTAAATCACATGGCGATGTGAACTAGATTATTGAATCTAGTGCAAGTGGGAGACTGAAGGAAATATGCTTATTTATATTTCCTTATATCATGATAAATGTTTATTATTCATGCTAGAATTGTATTAACCGGAAACTTAGTACATGTGTGAATATATAGACAAACAGAGTGCCACTAGTATGCCTCTACTTGACTAGCTCGTTGAATCAAAGATGGTTAAGTTTCCTAGCAATAGACATGAGTTGTCATTTGATTAACAGGATCACATCATTAGAGAATGATGTGATTGACTTGACCCATTCCGTTAGCTTAGCACTTGATCGTTTAGTATGTTGCTATTGCTTTCTTCATGACTTATACATGTTCCTATGACTATGAGATTATGCAACTACCGAATACCGGAGGAACACCTAGTGTGCTATCAAACGTCACAACGTAACTGCATGATTATAAAGATGCTCTATAGGTGTCTCCGAAGGTGTTTGTTGGGTTGTCATAGATCGAGATTAGGATTTGTCACTCCGAGTATCGGAGAGGTATCTCTGGGCCCTCTCGGTAATGCACATCACTATAAGCCTTGCAAGCAATGTAACTAATGGGTTAGTTGCGGGATGATGCATTACAGAACGAGTAAAGAGACTTGCCGGTAATGAGATTGAACTAGGTATTGAGATACCGACGATCGAATCTCGGGCAAGTAACATACCGATGACAAAGGAAACAACGTATGTTGTTATGTGGTTTGACCGATAAAGATCTTCGTAGAATATGTAGGAACCAATATGAGCATCCAGGTTCGGTTGTTGGTTATTGGTCGGAGATGAGTCTCGGTCATGTCTACATACTTCTCGAACCCGTAGGGCCCGCACACTTAACGTTCGGTGACGATCGGTGTTATGAGTTTATGTGTTTTGATGTACCGAAGGTTGTTCGGAGTCCCGGATGAGATGAGGGACATGACGAGGAGTCTCGAAATGTTTGAGACGTAAAGACTATATTCGGACATCGGAAAGGTTTTGAGTGGTTCAGGTATTTATCGAAGTACCGGAGAGTTACGGGAATTCGCCGGGGAGTATATGGGCCTTATTGGGCTTTAGGGGAGAGAGAGGGGCTGCCTAGGGCAGGTTGCGCGCCCCCCAAGGTCTAGTCCAAATTGGACTAGGGGGAGGGGCGGCGCCCCCTCCTTCCTTCTCTTCTCTCTTCCCCTTCCTTCTCTCCTACTCCTACTACTTGGAAGGGGGGGATCCTACTCCCGGTGGGAGTAGGACTCCCCAGGGCGCGCCATAGTAGAAGGCCGGCCCTCCCCCTCCTCCACTCCTTTATATACGGGGGAGGGGGGCACCCCATAAACACACAAGTTGATCATTGATCTCTTATCCATGTGCGGTGCCCCCCTCCACCATAATCCACCTCGGTCATATCGTCGTAGTTCTTAGGCGAAGCCCTGCGCCGGTAGCTTCATCATCACCGTCATCACGCCGTCCTGCTAACGAAGCTCTTCCTCGAAACTGTACTGGATCATGAGTTCGTGGGACGTCACCGAGCTGAACGTGTGCAGATCGCGGAGGTGCCGTACGTTCGGTACTAGGATCGGTCGATCGTGAAGACGTACGACTACATCAACCGCATTGTCATAACGCTTCCGCTTTCAGTCTACGAGGGTACGTGGACAATACTCTCCCCTCTCATTGCTATGCATCACCATGATCTTGCGTGTGCGTAGGAATTTTTTTGAAATTACTACGTTCCCCAACATTGGGGCTCAATAGATTGCATACATTGGAGTTGGAAGAACTGTCCTAAGGCATGGCATGGACACTTCCATGGCCAGAAAAAGGGTCCACTATAATCCTTGAAGCAGTGGCCGATCAAGAGACTTGGATTTGGCATGCTATTTTTGGAATGCCTGGATCTTTGAATGACATCAACGTTCTTAATCGATCACCACTCATGAATAGGATTGCAAATGGTGAACTGCCGCAGGCGCAGTTCGTAGCAATTGGTCATACATACAACTATGGCTACTATTGTGCGGATGACATCTACCCAAAGTGGTAAACATCTGTGAAGCCATTGAAAAAACTGAAAGGTAAAAAGATATTGATTTCCACAATGCTCAGGCGGCGGCTAGGAAAGATGTGGAGAGAGCTTTTGGGATTTAGCAAACCGAATTTGCTATTGTGAGAGGACCGGCTAGATTTTGGGATCAAACGATCCTTTGGTACATAATGAGCGCTTGTGTGGTCGTGCATAACATGAATATCGAGAACGAGTGTGGGCAAGATTTAGTCTACTCCCAGTACGAGCTCTTGGAACGTCCAGTGCAAGTGCAACGGAGGGCTAAGAGGGTGGCCCGATTTGTTGCCTCCTATCATGCCATTCGACGTGCCGAAACGCATGATAATCTTCAGAAGGATCTAATCGAGAAGTGGTGGGCATGGAATGGCCGACAAAACTAGTGATTTGTATGTTTGATATTGTATTGTTGAACTATTTGTTGTATTGAAAGATAAACTATTTGTTTGAGTTGTAATAAAATTGAACTATTTACTGTTGATTTATTTTTATGTGCTTGATCTTCTTGATTTTGTTTTGAGTGTCAAATGTCGTTTGTACTGGGCGCACGTGTCGTTTTTGCAGCACCTGCTGGAGCGGCTCGCGCGCACAATATTTTACCGCGGCCGCAGGAGCCAGCGCTCTGCTGCGCCCAAAAAATTGCTATTTCAGGGATGCAAATGTTATTTTAGTGTGCCGCACGTTGCACGTCTGTTGGAGATGCTCTTAGGATATCGATATCTCCTCCGTATATTATATTTTTGTTGAAAAATGAAGGGTTTGCATCGCGCATTGTGTACGTTTATACAACGGTGACCAGTGGCACTCCTCTAAACCTGATCATGGGCAGCTTGGCCCAGACGACCCGGCCCAAATATTATGGGCAGGACCAGGCTAGGCCTTTGTTTTGCGGCCCAAAAGGATATTTGGACTGGTATTGGGCTTTGCTTTGCATGCTGAGCTCGGACCTCCTATGTGTCGCGTTCTGTGAAATACTGTTGAGCAAATGCAAGGGGGGAGTCTGACCTGGGCTGGGCCGGATGTGCACTGTATCGCGGAATCTAATGTACGAAAAGGGGAAATGCGAGAGCTTGCTCGGAATCGAACCCTGGATCTTTGGTGACATATAAGACAACAGACCAAACCAACTTAGGTGACATGTAAGCAGAGCAATCTTTTAAGAAATATCTAGTCGTATGGACATGCTGTAGCTGAGTAAAGAGACACTGCAGGAGTAATGTAGCTAATGCATTTTTTTAAATAATAATCATTTTTCAAATTTTGAAATGTTTTTTGAAAGTGTGAACACTTCTAAAAAACATATGAAACATTTCAAAAACTGAATGATTTTCTGCAAAAAATTGAACATTTTGTATGTTTGCAAACGTTTTTCCAAATTTTAGATATTTTTTAAAATTTCATAATTTTTTGGAAAGCAAAACCATTTTTCAAATTACGAACATTATATTGAAAAACGTGAACATTTTCTAAAAATGCAAAAAAAAATATGTTTGCGAATATTTTTTGAAAACACGAATATTTTTTTGACGAACATTTTTTAAAAAATTTGGAAATTTTAAATTCTGAACATTTTTTGAATTTTTGAAAAAAGAAACAGAAAAGGAAAGAAAAGAAGGAAGAAGAAAGAAACAAAAAAGATAAAAACGAAAACGAAAATAAAAAAAGAAGTTGAAAGGAAAAAATGAAAAAGAAAACCAGCCACCAAAAACAACAGGAAAAAGAAAAACAGGTTCGGTGAACCTTCTAGAATGTTCCTAAAACCCGGAGAAAACCACTCGCCCGCAATGAGAGCAACTAGTTAACGAGCGCTCCTTCGGGAGGCTCACAACGATCAGCGTCACTTGGCGTGCCCTTGGCTGCCCGCCACGTGTCGCGCTCTGGGCGCTCCCTCCGGATTTTTTTAGCACGCGCTTTCGGCTTGTTAAACATTTTCTTTCAGGTTTTTTTGACGTTTCGGTTTTCCACCGGTCTTCCTTAACTTTTGGAGCAAACAAAATTTTCAAAAAAAAAATCTGCGAAAACACGCGTTTTTTTAATTTTATTTCTCAAGAGTCACGGTTTTGCTTTCGGGAGAGGCACGGTTTTGCTATCGTGAGAGTCACGGTCGTGACTCTTGGAAAGAAAAAAAACATGTTTTCTGTTTTTTCTTCTTCCGCGAGAGGCACGGTCGTGCCTCTCGAAAACGGGAAAAAACGCGTTATCTGTTTTTTTCTTTCCGAGGGAGGCACGGTTTTGCTTCCGCGAGCGGCACGGTTGTGCTTTCACGATAGGCACGGCCGTGCCTCTCGGAAACGAAAAAAAATGTATTTTTTGTTTTTTTTTTCTTTCGCGAGAGGCATGGTTTTGCTTCCGCGACAGGCATGATTGTGCTTTCGCCAGAGGCACGGCCGTGCCTCCTCGGAAACGGAAAAAAACGCATTTCCTCTCATTTTTTTTTCACGAGAGACATGGTTTTGCTTCCGCGAAAGGCACGATTGTGATTCCATGAGAGAAACGGGCATGCCAACGCCGTGCTCCCGGTTCGGTTTTTTCGTCCATTTTTTCGTCCGGTTATTTTGTGAAAAAAAGTTTCACAAAACCTATCAACATGTGATCTAGTTTTGGAGATCTCGACGCGAGGAGTCCAACGGTGAAAACGGTTCGAGATTTGGACACACGTTTTAAGAGATACAATGTTTTCTCTACTACTATTAAACAATTAAACAAGAACTTTCTTAGATGCACCCCGTAATTAGTCCCACAACGCCGCACGAACCAATCAGCACCACACGATTAGGCCCACAATTTTAATCTAACAGTCATCATTAATATAATGCCTCTACTGTGTGCACTTAGCAATTTCCCATGACTGACCGTAGTAGGAAATTTCACATCTCGCGTCTGCAAACGCATCCCCATAATCACGCGAGGCACAAAAAAAACGAAATCTCCTGTAATCACGCACCCTGAGATAAACTTCCAACGGTAGATCACTATCCCAGCGGTCCCTCCCGGCCGCCGCCGTGCCACCCAGGGTGCAGGAGCCGCCGCGCCCCTGAGCTCGTGACGCCCGCAGCATGCCGCGCCGCCGCACCACGAGGGAGCAGGAGCCGCGCGGCCTCGGCATCCTGTCATGCCGTCCGCATCATGCCTCACTGGCTCCGCTGAGGGAGCAGGACCCGCCGCCGCCCTTCACCGCGTCCTCCGCCTCCCTCACTCCGTCGCTGCGAGCTGCCTCACCGGTCGGATCCACTCGATCTGGAAAAACCACAACCACATCTCTCATGGGAACTGGACTGCGTGCAAACCGCCTCCGCCATGCCCCACTCCTCGCATGGCTTTCACTGCCTGGATGCGACCATTGCCGGTCCACTCCACGCCCGGACGCGCCAACCTTGACACCATCTCCATCCACTTTGATGACATACTCAATGCGTGGACGCGCGCCACAATCTGGATGTAGCGCCGCCTCAGGTTATTATGTTCATCAAGGTAGGCTATTTTAGGTACTCACTGAAGTAGGGAGTTGTTGTTTTCCCCGTTTAGGCTAATGATGTTCATAGAAGACGCAACTCCAAATAGTTTTGCTTTATGTATGACTACAATACAAGGTTTATTTGGGTAGTATATTTATTTGATTGTCTCGATGTGATCTGGAGGTGTGCTGAGTTTTATGTTAGCAATTTAGCATTTTCAGGTTTGATCTGAGCGTATCTGGAGGTGTGCCAAAGACTGAAGTATCGCCGTTGTTGTTTCTTCGTGCACCGTAGACGCTCATCGACATGCAATGTTTTTTTCGTGCCGGGGACCCAGAGTGTGGAGCTCACGTGTATGTTATTTTTCTCAATGAAAACCATGTTGAATTAGATTACTTGAAATCTTGATTTTGGTCATGTACGTGCAGTTCCACTGGTTGTTTATAAACAGAAAACTGAGGTGGGTTGTGATTTCTGACTCTGGGGAGGGAATTAGCAAAACTACAGAGGAATTAGGAGACCGTGTTTAAGTATATACTACCATCAACCTGATTGATATGTTCCTCCTTGCATTTTCAGTTGAACATTTTCTAGCACTCTAAGCAGAAAGAATTATTTGATACAAAATGTTCATTATACAGAAATTATTAGATGATGTTTTAACCTTAGTATTAGGGCATTCCATCGCAGAGAAACAGGCAGACATTTTTCCAGAGTACAAGCTTTATCTTGTAGATGCCTAAATACAATCAATTTACCCCTGTAATTGAATCCAATTGATGTTCCTGTCAGTTGTATTATTTAGTGGGCGCGGGTTTCTAGCACTAATATATTTCCTTAAATGGTGATCTATCTTTCCGTCTTGTGACCCCCCGGTTGATAAGCAATGTCAAGAACCACCATTGTTTCACTGCGTCAAATTATCATTTTTTAGGCCGTATATAGAAGAACTAGAGTTGAAGCTTTCTGAGTATACCAAAAGATGTCAAATCAACAACAGATGGTTCAGGAGGTAGCCTCTAGATTCAGCACTGGATCCTACTTCCATATTTGTACACTTCTATCTAAAATTTCCATGAATATCATGTTAGTTAGTTTGTTCACAGTACACTGCAGTATACTATTTGCGAGTTTGTGTTAACAGTGTAGTCTGGATCCCAGTATGATTATAATTCGAACAGACACCATGAATGCCTTTACTAAAAGTGAGAATTCAATCCTCCATTAATCATGAATGCCCTTACTAAAATTGAATGCATATTTTTTTGGCTTGGTGGAGGCGTGGAGTGTCTGCATCCGTGCACCACACTCGAATTAGGGGTCGACCACACTGAGATGGCCAAAATGGAGGCGTTGATTCGTTAGGTTTGGCTCAGCTTCTTCATTGGGAATGACTTGACTGATCTAGAACTTTTTTTTGGCCTAACAAATATCGCTCGCAAATGTTCTCCAGTCAGCCACCTCACTTGCCTTTGACTCCCTGCAATCGAGACCCCAAGACACTGGTATCTCTGTCCCGTTAAGTTGATCCACCCACTTCTTCCCCCTGATAGATTAACCTACCATCTTGTCAATTCGATTCTCTATTTTGAGCATATGTGACATGTTCTGCAGGGCATTTAGTTTTGATTTTTATTTGCAAGGATTCAGTTTTTGATTTTAGTTTGTGGGGTTAATTTCCGGCTGTGAAAAACTGATATTCTTGTGTGGGGGATTCAGCTCTTGGCTTGCAAGGACTCAGTATATGTACTGCTGCTCCTAGAGAGGGTGCATCAAGCATTGGAATGTTGCATGTAGAAACCTTGATAATTTCTTTTGTACTTATTATTTTCTCTGATATAGGACGTTGAATCTACATATGTTTATGACATTGTTTTCTTAGATAAAGGAAAGTTAAGTATTCTAAAGAAGATGACATATTTGAATATAGATGTGACCTTAATTTGTTTTTACCTTATAACCTCTGATCAGTTGATTGAATTACAAGGTGCAGGTGGGCATGTCCGTGGGCATGCCAATAGTTGAAAAAGGAAGATTCAGGGGTTGAGCATTAGCTACGCTGCAATCAAAGTTAATGCTCCTCTAGCATTGGCTTCTGGATACCACGTGAAGCACGTTCAAGATTAGATAGTAATTTGCATGGTATCTCATATTTTCACGAGGAAAGGCGCTATTGTTAACACAACCGCACCAGTATCAAGGTCATGCACCTGATGTGTCAAATGCTTCTATGTCCAGTATGTATCGGAGAAAATTCTACCAAGATGAAGGCATTGCCTTTAGGAGCACTATGTCCAATGCATATATGTGTAAAATTGAACCGATTGTGATCAGTATAGATTGGTGAATTATTCCGTGGCACCACAAGGTTATAATTGTCATTGGTCTACGTGTTAAGATTGATGTTGATTCGTGAATCGGGCGTTATTCTCATGCATGTATGACATGAACTTGTTCTAAAATCATATACTCCCTGTGATCCATATTAGTTGTTGCTCAAATGGATGTATCAAGCACTCAAATATCTCTAGATACATTTGTTTGAGCGACAAGTAATATGGATCGGAGGGAGTATTATATGACACTTTTTCCATGTTTACTTTTGGAAACATTTGTGGTTCATCATGTAAGAACCATGAACAATCATATTATTATTTAACCTTTTTTTTCATTGTTTTGAATGACATTGCTTGTGCCTTGCGAGTTGCGACAGTGTATGGCCCTTTATCAATTATAACTCTCATAAAGTTTACCTTGGTGCTCATTTAGTATGTTCCTGTTTTTCCTTTTTGTACCTTTTTTGTCACTACCATGTTCATTTGTACAATGCTTAATCACATCATAAGTCCTATGAAGTTTGCATTATATAACACAAACATCATGGAATATTTGGTTCCATTTTTACTATACGCACAATAAATATCCCATATGTTCTCTATGGAAAAGTTCACCTCCTTGATTGCCTTTGATGTGTGAATTTTGCTAATTATGAACAGGAAATTCATGTGTATGGTTATTCGTGCGTTGCACGTGCATGCTTACTAGTGAATAAACAAATCAACAAAAAAAGGGAAAATTTTCAGACTGCGACAAGTGACGCACATGCAGCGCGCCACTTGTCGCAACCTGGAAAGTGGGAGTGATCTTTGTAACGAGTACTCCTTAACTAGTGATTTCGGCCTGCAATAGCTACGATAACCCCTAAAAGGGTTGCGGCCCACTGAGCTCTTCGCGTCGCTCGCTCTGTGAGCTCCGCCAATTTGATGCATAATGCGTTAAATAGGAAATCCGGGAAAACCTATTGGTCGCTCGCTGCGGCAATGTGTCGGGCGATTGCACAGAGCAGCCAAGCCTGCGACAAAACATGGGCCGACCCACTTCCAGATATACACAGTCTGTCCAAACGGATTTGGGAACCTTCTAAAAGGTTCCCCAAACCGGGTTTTTTCTTGTTTTGATTCTTTTTAGGTTTTACCTGCTTTCGATTATTTTTTCTTTTTCTTTTCTTATTTTTTTTCTTTTTTTCTGTTTCTGTTTCTTTTTCTCTTTCTATTTTTCAAGTTTATTTTCCTTTTTCAAAAAGTTTCCAGAATATTCCAAAATGATTACATTTTTCAAATTTTTGTTAAAAATATATGAAAATGTTTCCTGTTTTCAATTTTTGTTTCAAATGTACAAAATTCGAAAAAGATGAGAATCTCAATAATTGTTTGCATTTTCAAAATTGTTCAGAAATTTCAAAAAAGTGTTCCAATTCGCTTTTTTGTTTGTTTTTTCAGAAATTGTTTGGAATCTTACTTTTGTTCTGAAAATTTGTTCAGAATATTATTTTTTTTCATTTATTTTAAATTTGTTCGTGTTTTCAAAAGTTTGGAGTTGAAAAATTGTTCAGAATGTGAATTTTTTCTCTCGTTGTTGTTCGTGTTTAAAAAAATCAGAACCTTATTTTTTTTCTGAAAATTTGTTCAGAATGCTAATTTGTTTTCTCATTTTTTTTAAAATTCTTTTCATGTTGTTCGTGTTTTCACAAGTTTGGAGTCCAAAATTTGCTTGGAATGTTAATTTTTGTTCTCGTTTTTAAAAATTTTGTTCACTTTTACTGAAAATGTTCCTGTTTTCAAATTTTGTTCATGAATTTCAAATTTTGTTCACTCGTTTGAAAAAATGTTCCGTAATTAAAAAAATTCACCTTTTTAATTATGTTCACACACCAAAAAAATTGTTTCCGAAAAAGCTCACATTTGTTTTTTTAAAAATCGATTTTTTAAAAAAAATGTTCATATGTTCAAATTTTGTCATAAATTAAAAAAATGTGTGGGAATTACCACAGTGGCTATGGACTGACTTCCCTGGCGTGTGGAGAAGAGTTTGATCTGTTGCCCACAAATTTCATTTTTATGGAATTTAGCGAACTTGTTTTATTTTCACGGCTGCCTATAGTTCTTTAAGAGTCGTGCTGCAATTCTTACATAGTAGCGTGTGTGTCGCCGTGGCTTGCGCATCGCGGGCATTTATAGAAGGTGGGGAGTTTGATTCCTACGTAGCGCGCCCCTTTTTTGCGATTTTTCATTCCGCCAAGGGCAGCGAATGGGCCGGCCCAGGTGACCCGTCTCCTGTGCGAACCTGCAACATTTTTCCGCAGTAAGCGGCGCATAGCGAGGGAAACATCATTCGGGCTGGACTTTTGTGTTCCGGACCAGGCTCAGCCTTGAGAACGAACATATTTTCAGGCTTTAGGGGACGGACTGGAGTTTGGGGTTTGAGCTTTTTGAAGCCTGGCCCAGAATCCACCCGGGCCAGCATATGATCAGGTTTACTCCTCCTAGATGACCGGCTCCAAACTCCGGTGTGATCCAGAAAGGACGTCCTCCTTTTTTATTTGTCTTCCCATTAGTTGGTACTAGCATCTCTAACTAAACTTCTAAACTCTCAAATGCCTCTTGAGTCTTAACTCCTATAATTCGAGGAGTTAAATAAACGGTTCCTAGCCAAACTCCTACTCCCTCCGTTCGAAAATACTTGTCATCAACATGAATAAAAAGAGATGTATCTAGAACTAATATACATCTAGATACATCTCCTTTTATTCATTTTGATGACAAGTATTTCCGGACGGAGGGAGTAAAACTTAACTCACTAAAAGAAATTGTGCCTGAATTAATTTCAAACATAAATTTAAACTACTCGATTGCATAATTAAACAGACGGACCGGCTACGAGTCAATCAACTGAAAATAAATTTGGAGTCAGTTGGTTCTGTATTTAGTGTTTGGGCATTAGCACCAGAATAATGTCGATTTCAGCATTAGCATCATACATGTAATGCATAAAATTGATTTAATATATTTAAAAAAATACATGAATTGCTTATAAAATATTTAAAATTAACACAATCATTTTTTATTCATAAACGTTGAAAAACAATATGTGATATACATTTATCTTTATATATAAGAAGATTTTATTTGTGCATATGCTTTTTTGTTCACTTTCTAAAATATACCTTTTCCCTCTAAAAAATAATAAAATATACCTTTCCTTTTTAATACTCCCCCGTCTCAAAATAAGTGTCTCAACTTTATACTAACTTTAGTACAAAGTTGTACTAAACTTGAGACACTTATTTTGGGACGGAGAGAGTACATTTTAACAACATTTTGAAACCTTTTAACAAAAATAAATTATCTTGAAATAAGAAATTATCCTGGAGGGCTGTGACGAGACTAAGAAAGCCTCATAACTGACTGTTCACGGCTCCAGGTACATTGTCAAATGGGTCATGGACCACGAAAAAAGCATGCATACACAATCATGGCCCAAACGTAAAGGCCAGCTCTCAAGCCACAGCGCCCGCAGTCTGCAGTTTCATGAAGACTGCAGTTTCATGTTGCGATGAACTTTTGATAGATAAGACTCCCTCATCCTCTAGTGAAGTAGCACAGTACGGAAAATCAGTGTTGTGAGGTTATGGGCCTATTACACCTACTGTAACCTTTTGCCATCCTACTTATGCACACTAACAATTTGCATCTTTGCGAACCAATCTATGGTTGGATGGTTAGAGGGGCTATGGAATCCTAGCTCACAAGGGGTTCAAATCCTGGATTTATTTTATAATTTTCGGCGATGCGCATTCAGTAGGAGGAGACGTTTCCGTCGACGACGAGGTGGCTACGGTGACTTCATAAATCTCAAGATAATATGCCGGCTCAGTCTTTTGGAGGTGCTCATAGGGTAGGGTGTGTGTGTGCGTTCATTGGGCTGAGTGTATGCGCGTGTATATTAGCGCTTGTGTCTGTACTGATGTTAAAAAAACAATTTGCATCTTTGTCTAAAAAAAAAACAATTTGCATCAGTCACAGTACCAGCTCCTATAACTAAACCAAATAGGCATCCCAGCCATTTTTCGTTATCTGTCCTCTTAGAGAGCGGCTATTGGTTGGTAGTACTAGCTAGTTCATCACGTCCAATCAAAGCAACTCTTTTTTAGGGTCTGTTTGTTCTCAATAAGTCACCTGACTTATAAGTCGGGTGACTTAAAACCAGTGACTTATAAGTTACGCCTGTTTGGTTGTCACCCGACTTATAAGTCATCTGACCACACCTTTTCACATCAATCCACATTATGCATGTGGTGGGACCCACGCAAAAAGTGGTGACTTATATGTCTTAAGTTGGGGTAGAGCAACTTATGACTTAGAAGTTGGGGTGACTTATAAGTTGGCTCTGTTTGGCAAAATAAGTCATTTTTTTTCACTTTTTGACTTATAAGTTGGTGATTTATTTGGAACCAAACAGACCCTTAATTTCTTGCAGGCTACTGATGCTACCAAATTAGTCTGGTACTTGCAACAACAGTATTTTGTGCATTCGAGAGCCCTGTCTCCTTATCTAGCCCTCTGCACGTCTGTCTCAGCATAATTGCTTCAGTCATGGCAATGGTCTTCGATCTCTTAAAACGTTTGGTCTCTACAAAATGAGCTGATTAGTAAAATATTTGCGGTTGTGAGCTCTGTATTTTCTTAACTTTTTCTATGAAGTACATGATCCAAATGAGAGAATCAAACTAAGCAGAGTGCTCAAAGCCAAATGCAGCTTCTTGGCCGTTGCTGCTCATCATATTGCTTAAGTTCTTTCTCAAATTAGCCCTCATTAAATGCGAGCCTTGTCTATGGGATAACTAAGGTCGTTGGAACTAAAACTATATGATACCCATTGCTTGAAAATTGTGACAAATTAACACTTTGTTTTGGAATTAAACTGTTGGAAAAGCGATACCTTTCAGGGAAGGGTATTGTTCTGGTTAAGCCTATTCTCCGCCTTTAAGGAAAGAATCGCAGCAAGCCCTAACATGCCCCCACTAGGACGGCCCAAGTTTCAGTTTCTCTCATTTTGGTTTTGTTTTCTGTTTTTCTGTTTTGTTCTTTTTTCTTGCCACGTTTTTCTATTTTTTATTTAAATTTTAAAATGCAATCCTTTTATATAAGTTTATGTTGTATTTTATTTTTAATATTTGAAAACAATACAAGGTTTTACGTATATTTGTTTTGGCATGCATTGACATTAATTTCGTTTTGAAAATTTAAGTATATGGATATTTTTTGAAATACAGGAATGCAAGAATGCTTTTCATACTAGAATAAATATATTTTCCTTTTGTAAAAATAATTTTATTATCATTATGAAATTTTAAACTGTCATATAATGTCATTAGAATCGGTGAAATTGGTTGTTGCATTGCAAATGTCAATTCCGCCTTTTTCCGTTGATCCTTCTCTTCTGAATTTAATATGTTCGTTTTTTCCGAAGGCTTTCGTTCTTTGGTGGACTATTATAGATCAATAGATTTGTCATCTAGTAGACACTTGGGCAAATAATGTGTACATTTTTAAACGGGAGATCTTGTTTAGTTACCTTAGTATTTGAATGTCGTAATCGAACCCCTATGTATGGCGCAAACAATGTTGCCGCCAGGCAAGCAAGAGCGAGTGAGTACGACTCATGTAAATCGAGGGTAGGGGGCCATTGCCACCCCCCCCCCCCCCCCCACGCGCGCGAAAAGGGTTTGAATTAAACCATGGCAAGAAATCCATATTGTAACATAATGTCACAACAACAAAATTTGTGTTCTATCGTTGCTGCTTTCCCCCAAAGATTCTTACCATGGTGAAATATGATATCTTGGGATTCATTTCTGCATCCAACAAGATGTTGTCTGCTTTGATATATGAACTATCTTTACACTTGAATCTTGGTCAAGAAACAGAAGTCCTCTCACGATCCCATTCATAATATTGAATCTAGTCGCCCAATCAAGCAATGATTTTCTTGTAGCATCTTCAAATGCTAGTAAGCACAAGTTACTTGTAAACAATATCATTTGCCAATCTAAAAGGTTCAAGTGACCAGAACATACCAAAAAGGAAGGCGACCAGACTCTTGTTAGGTAAGTATTTATATATAAGAAGCAATGCTGCAACCTGGCAATTATATTTGCTTCATTTCTAAGCTACTCGACGCCTTGTCCTGAACCATTAGTAAACTATTTGACAACAATTTCATCGCCATTTTCAAATATGCGCGGACTTTTCTCAAACCTCAGCACATTGGAATCAGAGAAATTTGTTGTTGCATTATGTCTCTTCTAGTTTTCCTTCGTTCGTTTTTTTTTCTCTGAAGGCCTTCTTTGTTTATTGGACTGCCACAAATGAATGTATTTGTCTGCAAACACTCACCTAGCCAAATAATGTTTATTTTTTTAAAGGCAGATCTTGTTTAGTTACCTTTGTACTTGAATATAGCAACACAGATGTCTCCCGTAGCATGTGGTCGAGTAGCGTGGGGAGAATCGATCGAACCCTGATATATGGAGCAAACGATGCTGTTAGCTTTTTAATCTTGATCATGTATTTGCATGTTCATGCATGTAGTCTAGATTGTCTGGGGCATTGTAGGCAGGTGAACCTTTCCTTGAGCAGACACGCGGCGAGATGCCGAGCTGGCCGTGCGACGCGGCCAGATTGCAAGGCGTGAAGCCATGCAACATAGTTGTGTGAAGCGATATGGTACGACGAGGTGAAGCAGCAAGACCGGTCAGATGACTAGTTGGGTCAGAGGATCAGTGAGTTTGTTGGTTACAATTTGCATGGATGAGTTTATTAGGGCATGTACAATGGTTCTATCTAACGTAGGATAAATGATGAGATAGAGGAGAGAGAAATCCTAAGATAAGGCTTGTCTTCTCTTATTTAAGAGAAGACAAGAGATGATCTCTTAGCACAATTTGTCTCACCATGTTTTTAGGAACAGCTAATTATTGAAGATAAGGCTAAAAAATGACCCATTGTAGACATATTTTTTTGTCATCTCTAATTTACATGCAAGACTTAAAATAAGACTATTTTATCAATCATTGTACATGCCCTTAGCTGCATGGGCTGTGTAGTTGGCTGGGTCGTGTGGCCGTTGAGATAAGTTTGCGCAAGGGCCAAGCTTGAACGTGCATGCAGTTAGGGGATATCATCGTGCATGGAATTAGTTGAGTAGTGGCCCAATGTTCGCTTTCGGTAAAGAGAAATAGAGAGAAGAAAGGTCGGGCTGTGAGAGGCGGACGCCGAAAACACTTGTGTCCATTTTTCTTGAGTTTCCTTGTGTGAGGCAGCCGTGAGGTGGAAGGAGTCTGAGAGAGTCAGCTCCAACATTTGGTATCAGTGCTAGGTGATGACAAAGACGATGCTGCGTGACTCTTCAACGTGTGAAGCGTTGGTGCCGAGCGACTCGGCTGCGATGGTGGTAGCCGCGACGGTGGTGGGGAAGCTCCCATTCCGATGCTCACGAGGACGAACTACACGGCGTGGGCGATGAGGATCTAGTACCTTCATCGCGCGGCCTCGTCAGAGGTCGACAAGGGCATGGAGGAGATGACCATGATGATCATCTCCCAGTTGATCGATGACACGACACTGCTGCGCGTTGCGGAGAAATAGACCGCCGCTGATGTGTGGGCGGCGCTACGCTCCATGCATGTTGGCGTCGAGCGCGTCCGAGAGGCGAGGATTCAGTCCTTGCGCTCGGAGTTTGATGGCCTCAAGATGGGTGATGCGGGGTCTGATGGATGACTTTGCGGCGAGGTTCACGATACTCGTGGGGCGCATTTGTGACCTTGGTGATCCGATGGAGGAGAAGTACGTCGTGAAGAAGCTGCTTCGAGCCATCTCCAACAAGTTTATTCACGTTGCGTCGTCAATTGCGTTGTTCGGCGACACAAACAAGATGGCCATGGAGGAGGCCATTGGTTCACTCAAGGCGCATGAGGCGCTTGTCAAGGGGCGTGAGACGACGCGTGAAGAAGAGGAACTTCTCATGGCGAGAGGGAACGAGTCATCGCGAGGATCGAGTTGTGGCCGTGGATGCGGTGGCGGACGCAAAGACAAAAGTGAGGTAGAATGTTTCAATTGTCGTGATTTTGGGCATTTTGCTTGGGAGTGTCCGGAGAGGAAGAAGGACAACGAGGAGAAGGCACTGCTCGGCATCAAGGACGAGTCGGCTCTTCTCAGAAGCTGCGTCACAAGTGAAGGATCAAGATTAAGGAGGAGATTGTTAGCTTTTTATCTTGATCATGTATCTGCGTGTTTATTTTGTTCATGCGTGTAGTCTAGATTGTATGGGGCATTGTAGGCAGGTGAACCTTTCCTTGAGCATACACGAGGCGAGATGCCGAGCTGGCCGTGCGATGCGGCCAGAGTGCAAGGCGTGAAGCCATGCAACAGTGTCGTGTGAAGCGATATGGTACAACGAGGTGAAGCAGCAAGACCGGCCGGTCAATGAGTTTGTTAGTTACAATTTGCATGGATGAGTTTGTTAGCTGCATGGGCTGTGTAGTTGGGTGGGTCGTGTGGCCGTTGAGATAAGGTTGCGCAAGGGCCAAGCTTGAACGTGCATGTAGTTAGGGGATATCATCGTGCATAGAATTAGTTGCGTGGTGGCCGCATGTGGTGGCCGATTAGTGCGTGCGTGAGCCTACTTAAATTGTAATCATGTTTGCTTTCAGTCAAGAGAAATAGAGAGAAAAAAGGTCGGGCTGTGAGAGGCCGACACCAAAAACACTTGTGTCCATTTTTCTTGAGTTGGTTGTGTGAGGCAGCCGTGAGGTGGAAGAGGGGCTGAGAGAGTTAGCTCCAACAGATGTTGCCGACCGGAGAGCAAGAGCGGGCGAGTAGGAGTCTCTGCAGGTGAGTCAGACTCGTGTAAATCGAGGCAGGGGGACATCCCCACCCTCTCTTGTTGTGGTCTCCGAATATCCCTCAAGAACAAACTTGTAAGCATACCATTCAAAGTCGAATTCTATGTAAATTCAGTTGTTTGTATATTTAGTGTTTGGGATGTAGCCTGTAGCATGAGAACATCATCGGTTTCAGTTTTAGCATTGTATATGTGAACCTTTCCTAAATCCATGATTTTTTTTCCTAAAAAACATGTAAACCTTTTTTAGTAGGTGAATATATTATTTTAGTACATGACCAATTTATTTTCTATATGAATATTTTTATGTGAGTACACAAACATTTTCTCATTTGCTGAAATATAACTTCTCCTTTTTAAAACTTATTTTTTACCAAGTTTTTTAAAAACCTTTTGAATAGAATATTTTTTCTAAATAAAAAAAAATAGAGTCTTACTGGCCTGCTTCACACCCATGTAACACGCTTCACGCATTCACCCGACTATTCCCCACAACGGGAAGGGAATAGGATAGGAAGACTCCGAGGAGGCGTGGAGCGTCGTCTGCTCCCAGCTCACCTTCCCTGCTCACCTGGTCTTTATGTGGCCCATGAAAATAAGCAACACAAAGGCCAGCTCTGCAGCCACACCGACAAAGTGTCATGACGGCTGATATTGTGGTTTCATCCCTGGAAATACTCACCCATCCTCCATTGCAGTTTCTATCTCTGTAATATGTGATCTTATTGTTATGATCAGTTAAAATATTTGCAGTTATGAGAACTATATTTTCTTTGCGTTTATTTGGCGAGAGAATCAAATTAAGGGAGCTCGATTGCAGCTAGCACATGCGCCGAAGCACATTGTTGAAATAATTTCCCGGCATTATTATGCTGGGTTCCATTATTCATGTCAAAATAATTTGCTGAAGTAGGACCTATTTTTTACTCCTTTCTTTGCATTTCCAGGGCCTAACTGGGCCATGGATCTTCAGTAATTCACATGATTAAATGTTCCCTGAAATAATTTGCAGGTCCTCGTGCAAAAAATAAAATAGACATTCCGGGTTTACAGTGAAAACTCAGAAGCAAGACTTCAAGACTATATGAGGATATTTGATAATGTTGTCACTGATTGGCAGACACCAACTGAATATTCATCTGATGAGCTCGAAACTGCAATGTGTTATCGCTATACCATGCGTGTGTTGTCAGTTATTCTCTCTGCGCAAGTTTCTCCACGGCCTCACTCACAACGTCTTCTCTTCTCCTGCATAGAACAAATGGACAATCAAGGCGCATGAAACTTACCGTCAGATTTTACTGACTTATCTTATTACTCCCTCCGTCCCAAAATAAGTGACTCAAGTTTGTACTAACTTTGTATTAAAGTTAGTACAAAGTTGAGTCACTTATTTTGAAATGAAGGGAGTACGTGTTATTAATATTTTTACCGCCAACATGTACAGTGCTGTAGAACAGTAATGTTGTCATATGTACTGTTGCAAAACCTACAAGCTGTTGTCATATGTTAGACTAACAGTATATGGGGGTATTTGACAATATTCTCACTTTACTGCGAGATGCTAATGGAATATTCATTTGATGAGTTCAACACTGCAGAGTCAGTGGGTTGTATGTTGAATTGTATGTAACATTATTGTGCATGTAGTCACTTGTAATTAGGATCACACGACGCCCATGGCCTGCGTGCCATAGATGTAGGGCGATCGGTTCTCCCTCTGTATAAATAGCATGTACTCTGACAATGTGAATACAGATTGAGTTTTATCCTTCCAAGTTGGTATCAGTTACCAGGCCTCTTCCCCATGGACGTCCGCGGCACTCCTTCCTCCGGCGCCTCCAGCTCCGCCACCTCGCCGAGCTCTCTGCTGTCCTCCACGGCGCTCGCGGCAGACACCGCCGCGGCCTCCTCTCCGGCCACCGCTCCCTTCTCTTTCTCCGGCACCTCAGGCCCCTCCGCATCCCAGTTCGCCCCACTGTTCTCCTCCTCCCACCCGGCGCCGCCGGCACCCGCGCCCCGCACTTCGATCTTCAACGACCACATTACAAACCATATCAAATTCCTCCTCAATCCTGCTGAGCACAACTACCACAAGTGGAAATCGTTCTTCTTCATGGTCCTTCTTCGCTACGGAGTCACCTTCCTCATCGAGCACCCGCCGCCTCCTAATGCTGACGCCCCACTACCTTGAGCTTGATGCCCATGTCGCGCTCTGGATCTACGCGACTCTCGCGGATCCCCTCATCGACCATGTCGTCGGTGCCACCTCCACCTATGCCCTCTAGACCAAGATCCAATCCTTCTTCCTTGCCAATCGGGCCGCCCGCTTCATGATGTTAAACCTGAAGGAAATATGCCCTAGAGGCAATAATAAAGTTATTATTTATTTCCTCATATCATGATAAATGTTTATTATTCATGCTAGAATTGTATTAACCGGAAACATGATACATGTGTGAATACATAGACAAACATAGTGTCACTAGTATGCCTCTACTTGACTAGCTCATTGATCAAAGATGGTTATGTTTCCTAACCATAGGCATGTGTTGTCATTTGATTAATGGGATCACATCATTAGGAGAATGATGTGATTGACTTGACCCATTCCGTTAGCTTAGCACTTGATCGTTTAGTATGTTGCTATTGCTTTCTTCATGACTTATACAAAGTTCCTGCAACTATGAGATTGTGCAACTCCCGTTTACCGGAGGAACACTTTGTGTGCTACCAAACATCACAACGTAACTGGGTGATTATAAAGGTGCTCTACAGGTGTCTCCAAAGGTACATGTTGAGTTGGCATAATTCGAGATTAGGTTTTGTCACTCCGATTGTCGGAGAGGTATCTCTGGGCCCTCTCGGTAATACTCATCACCTAAGCCTTGCAAGCATTGTAACTAATGAATTAGTTACGAAATGATGTATTACGGAACGAGTAAAGAGACTTGCCGGTAATGAGATTGAACTAGGTATTGGATACCGACGATCGAATCTCGGGCAAGTAACATACCGATGACAAAGGGAACAACGTATGTTGTTATGCGGTTTGACCGATAAAGATCTTCGTAGAATATGTAGGAACCAATATGAACATCCAGGTTCCACTATTGGTTATTGACCGAGAATAGTTCTAGGTCATGTCTACATAGTTCTCGAACCCGTAGGGTCCGCACGCTTAACGTTACGATGACAGTTTTATTATGAGTTTATAAGTTTTGATGTACCGAAGTTTGTTCGGAGTCCCGGATATGATCACGGACATGACGAGGAGTCTCAAAATGATCGACACATAAAGATTAATATATTGGACGGATATATTTGGACACCGGAAAGGTTCCAGAAGAGATTGGGACTATACCGGAGTTCCGGGAGGTTACCGGAACCCCCCGGTAAGTATATGGGCCTTATTGGGCCTTAGTGGAAAGGAGGGAGAAGGAGCAAAGGAGGGGGCGCCCCCCCCCCCCCCAAGCCCAATCCGAATTGGGAGAGGGGCCGGCCCCCCCTTTCCTTCTTCCCTCCCCTCTCTTCCTCCCCTCTCCTACTCCTAATAGGAAAGGGGGGGGGCAAACCTACTTGCAGTAGGATTGCCCCCCCTAGGGCGCGCCTCCCCCCTTGGCCGGCCCCCTCCTCCTCTCCCCCTTTATATACGGGGGAGGGGGGCACCCCTAAGACACACAAGTTGATCTACGGATCGTTCCTTAGCCGTGTGCGGTGCCCCCCTCCACCATATTCCACCTCGGTCATATCGTCGCGGAGTTTAGGCGAAGCCCTGCGCCGGTAGAACATCATCATCGTCACCACGCCGTCGTGCTGACGGAACTCATCCCCGACGCTTTGCTGGATTGGAGCCCGGGGGACGTCATCGAGCTGGACGTGTGCTGAACACGGAGGTGTCGTACGTTCGGTGCTTGGATTGGTCGGATCGTGAAGACATACGACTACATCAACCGCGTTGTCATAACGCTTCCGCTTAACGGTCTATGAGGGTACGTAGACAACACTCTCCCCTCTCGTTGCTATGCCATCACCATGATCTTGCGTGTGCGTAGGGATTTTTTTGAAATTACTACGTTCCCCAACAGTGGCATCCGAGCCTAGGTTTTATGCGTTGATGTTATATGCACGAGTAGAACACAAGTGAGTTGTGGGCGATACAAGTCATACTGCTTACCAGCATGTCATACTTTGGTTCGGCGGTATTGTTGGATGAAGCGGTCCGGACCGACATTACGCGTACGCTTACGCGAGACTGGTTCTACCGACGTGCTTTGCACACAGGTGGCTGGCGGGTGTCAGTTTCTCCAACTTTAGTTGAACCGAGTGTGGCTACGCCCGGTCCTTGCGAAGGTTAAAACAACACTAACTTGACAAACTATCGTTGTGGTTTTGATGCGTAGGTAAGAATGGTTCTTGCTAAGCCCGTAGCAGCCACGTAAAACTTGCAACAACAAAGTAGAGGACGTCTAACTTGTTTTTGCAGGGCATGTTGTGATATGATATGGTCAAGACGTGATGCTATATTTTATTGTATGGGATGATCATGTTTTGTAACCGAAGTTATCGGCAACTGGCAGGAGCCATATGGTTGTCGCTTTATTGTATGAAATGCAAACGCCCTGTAATTGCTTTACTTTATCACTAAGTGGTAGCGATAGTCGTAGAAGCAATAGATGGCGTAAACGACAACGATGCTACGATGGAGATCAAGGTGTCGCGCCGGTGACGATGGTGATCACGACGGTGCTTCGGAGATGGAGATCACAAGCACAAGATGATGATGGCCATATCATATCACTTATATTGATTGCATGTGATGTTTATCCTTTATGCATCTTATTTTGCTTTGATTGACGGTAGCATTTTAAGATGATCTCTCACTAAAAATTATCAAGAAGTGTTCTCCCTGAGTATGCACCGTTGCCAAAGTTCGTCGTGCCCAGACACCACATGATGATCGGGTGTGAGCCAGTTTTGCACACGCAGAATACTCAGGTTAAACTTGACGAGCCTAGCATATGCTGATATGGCCTTGGAACACAGAGACCGAAAGGTCGAGCGTGAATCATATAGTAGATATGATCAACATAGAGATGTTCACCATTGAAAACTACTCCATCTCACGTGATCGGTTATGGTTTAGTTGATTTGGATCACGTGATCACTTAGATGACTAGAGAGATGTCTGTCTAAGTGGGAGTTCTTAAGTAATATGATTAATTGAACTTAAATTTATCATGAACTTAGTACCTGATAGTATTTTGCTTGTCTATGTTTGTTGTAGATAGATGGCTCGTGCTGTTGTTCCGTTGAATTTTAATGCGTTCCTTGAGAAAGCAAAGTTGAAAGATGATGGTAGCAATTACACGGACTGGGTCCGTAACTTGAGGATTATCCTCATTGCTGCACAGAAGAATTACGTCCTGGAAGCACCGCTGGGTGCCAGGCCTGCTGTAGGAGCGACGCCAGATGTTGTGAACGTCTGGCAGAGCAAAGCTGATGACTACTCTATAGTTCAGTGTGCCATGCTTTACGGCTTAGAACCGGGTCTTCAACGACGTTTTGAACGTCATGGAGCATATGAGATGTTCCAGGAGTTGAAGTTAATATTTTAAGCAAATGCCCGGATTGAGAGATATGAAGTCTCCAATAAGTTCTACAGCTGCAAAATGGAGGAGAATAGTTCTGTCAGTGAGCATACACTCAAAATGTCTGGGTATAATAATCACTTGATTCAACTGGGAGTTAATCTTCCGGATGATAGCGTCATTGACAGAATTCTCCAATCACTGCCACCAAGCTACAACAGCTTCGTGATGAACTATAATATGCAAGGGATGAACAAGACAATTCCCGAGCTCTTCACAATGCTAAAGGCTGCGGAGGTAGAAATCAAGAAGGAGCATCAAGTGTTGATGGTCAACAAGACCACTAGTTTCAAGAAAAAGGGCAAAGGAAAGAAGAAGGGGAACTTCAAGAAGAACAACAAGCAAGTTACTGCTCAAGAGAAAAAACCCAAGTCTGGACCTAAGCCTGAAACTGAGTGCTTCTACTACAAGCAAACTGGTCACTGGAAGCGGAACTGCCCCAAGTATTTGGCGGATAAGAAGGATGGCAAAGTGAACAAAGGTATATGTGATATACATGTTATTGATGTGTACCTAACTAGAGCTCGTAGTAGCACCTGGGTATTTGATACTGGTTCTGTTGCTAATATTTGCAACTCGAAACAGGGACTACGGAATAAGCGAGCACTGGCCAAGGACGAGGTGACGATGCGCGTGGGAAACGGTTCCAAAGTCGATGTGATCGCGGTCGGCACGCTACCTCTACATCTACCTTCGGGATTAGTTTTAGACCTGAATAATTGTTATTTGGTGCCAGCGTTGAGCATGAACATTATATCTGGATCTTGTTTGATGCGAGACGGTTATTCATTTAAATTAGAGAATAATGGTTGTTCTATTTATATGAGTAATATCTTTTATGGTCATGCACCCTTGAAGAGTGGTCTATTTTATTGAATCTCGATAGTAGTGATACACATATTCATAATGTTGAAGCCAAAAGATGCAGAGTTGATAATGATAGTGCAACTTATTTGTGGCACTGCCGTTTAGGTCATATCGGTGTAAAGCGCATGAAGAAACTCCATACTGATGGACTTTTGGAATCACTTGATTATGAATCACTTGGTACTTGCGAACCATGCCTCATGGGAAAGATGACTAAAACACCGTTCTCCGGTACTATGGAGAGAGCAACAGATTTGTTGGAAATCATACATACAGATGTATGTGGTCCGATGAATGTTGAAGCTCGTGGCGGATATCGTTATTTTCTCACCTTCACAGATGATTTGAGCAGATATGGGTATATCTACTTAATGAAACACAAGTCTGAAACATTTGAAAAGTTCAAAGAATTTCAGAGTGAAGTGGAAAATCATTGTAACAAGAAAATAAAGTTTCTACGATCTGATTGTGGAGGAGAATATTTGAGTTACGAGTTTGGTTTGCATTTGAAACAATGCGGAATAGTTTCGCAACTCACGCCACCTGGAACACCACAAAGAAATGGTGTGTCTGAACGTCGTAATCGTACTTTACTAGATATGGTGCGATCTATGATGTCTCTTACTGATTTACCGCTATCGTTCTGGGGTTATGCTTTAGAGACGGCCGCATTCACGTTAAATAGGGCACCATCAAAATCCGTTGAGACGACGCCTTATGAACTGTGGTTTGGCAAGAAACCAAAGTTGTCGTTTCTTAAAGTTTGGGGCTGCGATGCTTATGTGAAGAAACTTCAGTCAGATAAGCTCGAACCTAAATCGAAGAAATGTGTCTTCATAGGGTACCCAAAAGAGACTGTTGGGTATACCTTCTATCACAGATCCGAAGGCAAAACATTCGTTGCTAAGAATGGATCCTTTCTAGAGAAGGAGTTTCTCTCGAAAGAAGTGAGTGGGAGGAAAGTAGAACTTGATGAGGTAACTGTACCTGCTCCCTTATTGGAAAGTAGTTCATCACAGAAATCAGTTCTTGTGACAAATACACCAATTAGTGAGGAAGCTAATGATATTGATCATGAAACTTCAGATAAAGTTTCTACTGAACCTCGTAGGTCTACCAGAGTAAGATCCGCACCAGAGTGGTATGGTAATCCTATTCTGGAAGTCATGTTACTTGACCATGATGAACCTACGAACTATGAGGAAGCGACGATGAGCCCAGATTCCGCAAAATGGCTAGAGGCCATGAAATCTGAGATGGGATCCATGTATGAGAACAAAGTGTGGACTTTGGTTGACTTGCCCGATGATCGGCAAGCCATTGAGAATAAATGGATTTTTAAGAAGAAGACTGACGCTGACGGTAATGTAACTGTCTATAAAGCTCGACTTGTTGCGAAAGGTTTTCGACAAGTTCAAGGGGTTGACTACGATGAGACTTTCTCACCCGTAGCGATGCTTAAGTCTGTCCGAATCATGTTAGCGATTGCCGCATTTTATGATTACGAAATTTGGCAGATGGATGTCAAAACTGCATTCCTGAATGGATTTCTGGAAGAAGAGTTGTATATGATGCAACCGGAGGGTTTTGTCGATCCTAAGGGAGCTAACAAAGTGTGCAAGCACCAGCGATCAATCTATGGTCTGGTGCAAGCCTCTCGGAGTTGGAATAAACGCTTTGATAGTGTGATCAAAGCATATGGTTTTATACAGACTTTTGGAGAAGCCTGTATTTACAAGAAAGTGAGTGGGAGCTCTGTAGCATTTCTAATATTATATGTGGATGACATATTATTGATTGGAAATGATATAGAATTTCTGGATAGCATAAAAGGATACTTGAATAAAAGTTTTTCAATGAAAGACCTCGGTGAAGCTGCTTGCATATTGGGCATTAAGATCTATAGAGATAGATCAAGACGCTTGATTGGACTTTCACAAAGCACATACCTTGATAAAGTGTTGAAAAGGTTCAATATGGATCAGGCGAAGAAAGGGTTCTTGCCTGTATTACAAGGTATAAAGTTGAGTCAGACTCAATGCCCGACCACTGCAGAAGATAGAGAGAAAATGAAAGGAGTTCCCTATGCTTCAGCCATAGGCTCTATCATGTATGCAATGCTGTGTACCAGACCTGATGTGTGCCTTGCTATTAGTTTGGCAGGGAGGTACCAAAGTAATCCAGGAGTGGGTCACTGGACAGCGGTCAAAAACATCCTGAAATACCTGAAAAGGACTAAGGATATGTTTCTCGTATATGGAGGTGACAAAGAGCTAGTCGTAAATGGTTACGTCGATGCAAGCTTTGACACTGATCCGGACGATTCTAAATCGCAAACCGGATACGTATTTTTATTAAACGGTGGAGCTATAAGTTGGTGCAGTTCTAAACAAAGCGTCGTGGCGGGATCTACATGTGAAGCAGAGTACATAGCTGCTTCGGAAGCAGCAAATGAAGGAGTCTGGATGAAGGAGTTCATTTCCGATCTAGGTGTTATAACTAGTGCATCGGGACCAATGAAGATCTTCTATGACAATACTGGTGCAATTGCCTTGGCAAAGGAATCCAAATTTCACAAGAGGACCAAGCACATCAAGAGACGCTTCAATTCCATTCGGGACCAAGTCCAAGTGGGAGACATAGAGATTTGCAAGATACATACGGATCTGAATGTTGCAGACCCGTTGACTAAGCCTCTCTCACGAGCAAAACATGATCAGCACCAAGACTCCATGGGTGTTAGAATCATTACTATGTAATCTAGATTATTGACTCTAGTGCAAGTGGGAGACTGAAGGAAATATGCCCTAGAGGCAATAATAAAGTTATTATTTATTTCCTCATATCATGATAAATGTTTATTATTCACGCTAGAATTGTATTAACCGGAAACATGATACATGTGTGAATACATAGACAAACATAGTGTCACTAGTATGCCTCTACTTGACTAGCTCATTGATCAAAGATGGTTATGTTTCCTAACCATAGGCATGTGTTGTCATTTGATTAATGGGATCACATCATTAGGAGAATGATGTGATTGACTTGACCCATTCCGTTAGCTTAGCACTTGATCGTTTAGTATGTTGCTATTGCTTTCTTCATGACTTATACAAAGTTCCTGCAACTATGAGATTGTGCAACTCCCGTTTATCGGAGGAACACTTTGTGTGCTACCAAACGTCACAACGTAACTGGGTGATTATAAAGGTGCTCTACAGGTGTCTCCAAAGGTACATGTTGAGTTGGCATAATTCGAGATTAGGTTTTGTCACTCCGATTGTCGGAGAGGTATCTCTGGGCCCTCTCGGTAATACTCATCACCTAAGCCTTGCAAGCATTGTAACTAATGAGTTAGTTACGAAATGATGTATTACGGAACGAGTAAAGAGACTTGCCGGTAATGAGATTGAACTAGGTATTGGATACCGACGATCGAATCTCGGGCAAGTAACATACCGATGACAAAGGGAACAACGTATGTTGTTATGCGGTTTGACCAATAAAGATCTTCGTAGAATATGTAGGAACCAATATGAACATCCAGGTTCCACTATTGGTTATTGACCGAGAATAGTTCTAGGTCATGTCTACATAGTTCTCGAACCCGTAGGGTCCGCACGCTTAACGTTACGATGACAGTTTTATTATGAGTTTATAAGTTTTGATGTACCGAAGTTTGTTCGGAGTCCCGGATATGATCACGGACATGACGAGGAGTCTCAAAATGGTCGACACATAAAGATTAATATATTGGACGGATATATTTGGACACCGGAAAGGTTCCAGAAGAGATTGGGACTATACCGGAGTTCCGGGAGGTTACCGGAACCCCCCGGTAAGTATATGGGCCTTATTGGGCCTTAGTGGAAAGGAGGGAGAAGGAGCAAAGGAGGGGGCGCGCCCCCCCAAGCCCAATCCGAATTGGGAGGGGGGCCGGCCCCCCTTTCCTTCTTCCCTCCCCTCTCTTCCTTCCCTCTCCTACTAATAGGAAAGGGGGGCCAAACCTACTTGGAGTAGGATTGCCCCCCCTAGGGCGCGCCTCCCCCCTTGGCCGGCCCCCTCCTCCTCTCCCCCTTTATATACGGGGGAGGGGGGGCACCCCTAAGAAACACAAGTTGATCTACGGATCGTTCCTTAGCCGTGTGCGGTGCCCCCCTCCACCATATTCCACCTCGGTCATATCGTCGCAGAGTTTAGGCGAAGCCCTGCGCCGGTAGAACATCATCATCGTCACCACGCCGTCGTGCTGACGGAACTCATCCCCGACGCTTTGCTGGATTGGAGCCCGGGGGACGTCATCGAGCTGGACGTGTGCTGAACACGGAGGTGCCGTACGTTCGGTGCTTGGATCGGTCAGATCGTGAAGACGTACGACTACATCAACCGCGGTGTCATAACGCTTCCGCTTAACGTATGACACCCCTTCCCACTCAAATCCTCCTTTCGATCCACTTTTCTTCCACTCCACCCTGCCCCCCCTCACTCCGCATTCCCACCCTCCTAGCCTGCCGCCGCTGTTGTACCTCTTCGGCTGTCGCCCAGGCATCATAGGACGTCTGCAGCCCCCTGATGACCCACAAGTATATGGGATTGCAACAGTATTCGATGGTAGTATTCCACTCAAATTTATTGATTCGACGCAAGAGGAGCCAATGAATATTTATAAGCCTTAACAGTAGAGTTGTCAATTCAACCACACATGAGAGATAACTTATCTGACAACAATTTATTAGTAGCACAGCAACAGGACAAGACGCGCAAGAGCCCAAATATATGGCAAAGTGGGGAAAAAATCCTTGTGCGCCATCTCGGTCGAAGAGCAGAGGCAATAGACACCAGTAGAAAAACTACTTTACGTGAGACACATTAGTCCCGGTTTGTAAATGAACTGGCACTAATGGTACCATTAGTCCCGGTTCGAATGGCTATGCATTAGTCGCGGTTCATTTGTGACCTATAGTACCGGTTGGTGGCTTCAACCGGTACTAAAGGGGTCATGGCCTTTAGTACGGGTTGGTGGTTCCAACCGGTACTAAAGACCCCCCTTTAGTACCGGTTGGAGCCACCAACCGGTACTAAAGGTGGTGCACTGCCACCCACAGTGCATAATGTTTAGTCCCACCTCGCTAGTTGAGAGGAGCTCGCACCTGTTTATAAGCCCCGCCGCGGCTACCGCGTCGAGCTCCTCTCTAAACAGGCCTTTGTGGGCCTATTGCAAGTCTTCTACCCTGTGGGGCCTATTGGGCCGTACGGGCCTGCATCCTGGCCCAGCTAGAGGATGCATTTCTAGTCGTATGTGGGCCATGCCGGCCCAGCGGGTGAGCTGTTTTTGCTTTATTTCAAAAAAAAAACCTTTAAAGGTCCCCCAGACTACGGCGCGCCTTGTGCCACGTGGTGGGCCTTTGGTCTCGGTTCGTGTTGAACCGGGACTAAAGGGGGGGCCTTTAGTCCCCACCCTTTAATGCCGGTTTCCAGAACCGGTACTAAATGTCCTTAGGAACACTAAAAGTTGTTTTTCTACTAGTGAGAGACCCCCTGCGTGGTGATCCTGGGGCGGAGCGCATCGACGACCACAAACATGAGCTCCTTGGCAAGGGACAACCCTGCGTGCCCCTCCTCCCCCCTTCCCCGTCGCGTGCCCGTGCCTGTATCACGGCCGAGCAGTGGCAGACCTAGAAATAAAATGCAGGGTGTGCACACTTTATAAAATTTGAGGTCTATTTCAACCAGCTTGGATGGGCCTAAAAAATCAGCTAATTATTACTCGCTCCGTTCCTAAATAATTGTCTTTCTAGAGATTTCAACAAGTGACTATATACGAAGCAAAATGAGTGAATCTACACTCTAAAACATGTCTACATACATCCGTATGTTGTAGTCCATTTGAGATGGCTAGAAAGACAATTATTTGGGAACGGAGGGAGTACATTCTTAAGAAGATTTCCCAAAATTATGGGTGTGCCATGGCACACCGCCCCCCCCCCCCCCTAGGTAGGCCACTGCAGCCGAGGGAGGCCGCCGGCCGCTGAGCATTAAGCGTCGTTGCTATCCGGGCGAGGGGGAGGGAGAGGGCTGCGACTCGACCACAGGAGAGAGACGGAGTTTTTTTCTCCTTTCTCTTTTCTTTTCTTTTATTTGAAAATGAAACGAGGGGATCGAGTCCATCAAAATACCGGAGCAAACATACACATAGTCATTACCTTTTGAGCCGCTGGTCCGCCTAGCCTCCAGTAGCCTTAGGGCCATGGGGTGCAGTGAATCCTGGGCCTTGCCGATGGAAGGGTTCTGTTTTTAAATATTTATTTGAGTTTTGTTAAGGTTTCTATCAGGTGCACCTATTCAGTAAAGTGTGTGCCGGAAATCGGGGCAACGCGCACCCCCGCCCAGGCGAGTCGGCCCATGCGTAGGAAGAGATGCACTCAGTTTTTTATTTTCCTTTCTTCTTTTTTGTTTTCCTTTTTTTATTTAAGATTACTCGGGATTTAAAAAAGTTCCAAATGTTTAATTAGTATCCAATTTATTAAAAAAATTCAAGATTCGCAAAATGTTCATGAATTAAAAATAACATGTTCAAGAAAACATAAATATTCGTGGATTAAAACAAATCGTGATTTTGAAAAAGTGTTCATGATTTTGGAAAAAAATGTTCGGGATTTTTTTTTCTGTTTTTCACAAATTTTCGTATTAAAAAAGGTTAATGAAAATGTAAAAATAATTCCACAAAAAATGTTCACGGATTTACTAAAAATATTCAGAAAAGTCGGAAATATGTTCAATGTTTCAAAAAATGTTTAAGCATTTCACAAAAACATGTTCGTCAAAGCCAAAAAAAATCATGAATTTCCAAACTTGTTCTCAAATTTCAAAAAAATTCACCTATTAAAAATAAATCATGAGTTTCAAAAAAATGTTGACAATTTCAAAAAAAATTCATGTATTGTAAAAAAATCACAAATAATACTCATGATTTAAAAAATGTCCATGAATTTGTAAGAAAGGCTAAAGAATTTGAAAAATGTTCATGGTTTCAAAAAATATTTATGATTTTTAAAATTGTTCACAAATTTTTTTAAAAAATTGCAAAATCGGTGGGGAAGAAACCCGAAATTGGTTGGCCCAAACAGAGGATCGGCGCTCGAAGGGTTATGTGCTAGGTCGCTAAGGTGCGACATTCGCGCCAAATAGGAGAAATCGTTTGTGTCCTGTTTGGAAGGCGAGACGTTGTCGGCTCTCTAAAGATGGAATCAGATTCTCTCCTCCTAGCCTCCGTCTCAGTTGTGCATCTAGCATCGTTGGTGGACGTGTGAAGGTTTGTCTATGGCAAATCTGATTTTTGATGGATCTGCTCAAATCTGGTCGTCATTTTTCTATGTTCTTGAACTTGTTATTTGTGATTATGAGGAGGTTATGGGCTATGTAATTTGTGATCATAGGAATCCCACTTTTTTTATCTCTTGTACTTGTTATTTGCCGTCTGTCCAACCCCTAACATAAGTTTCAGGGTCCTCTTCATCTCGCCCCGAGACCACCAACAATACGTTTTGAGATAACAATTGCAACAATGACTTGACACCGGCGCTCTCAGAGTCAGAGTTGCCCTTCCATCCAATTTTGCTCATCGGTGTGCCATCAGTGCACTCGTGCAACAAGTTGTGTTGCCCGATGGTGCGCGACCAAAGCCTGTGGCTACTTTCCTTTTGACGCCACAGACGACGGGACAGATCCAGATAGAGAAGGAAGCGACGGAGCACATACCACCACCCACTCTGGCAGCAAAGTGCCTTGTACTTGAGCAGCTTGCATTTTGTATCTTTCAAGAATGCGTATGTCCAGGTCGAGCCCAGTGCTCTGAGCACCCATCTCACATCCAGCAGCAAGGTGCCAATCAGCAAGGTGTAAGTGATCTTGATATCTATCCCCTTGTGGTCGTGGCCCTCTTTAATGTGGAAGATAAACAGCAAGAGGGCAGTAAGGGTGAGGGGCGGCGAGGCGAGACGGATGATGTAGCCAGGCCAAGTGTGGACAACTGCTGCCTTGGTGTACATGATGTCATACATGAGCGAGAGCTCCATCTCCACCACCTTCACAACATCCCTCCAGTAGGTATACCATGTCGTGAAATTATCTTCTTGTGGATTCTCCTTGAGCTTGACTGAATAATATGCAAAGGCGCCCATGGAGATACCGAGCAGACCGTGAGCGTCACACAGGGCGTCACAATAACCCAGCTCGGCGCTCTCGATCCAATGAAGACTAAACTTCAGCTTGGCGGGGTCGACCTGATGAGGACTGAAGCGCCTTATCATCTTCTTCTTGTATGAGCTGCGGATGCGGGCGAAGCCAGCTAGGCGTAGCGCCCATATCCTCTCCCCATACTTATAGAAACCCAGGAAGAACATCATGACGAACGCCGAGCACAAAGCCCTGTCGCCGCTCAGGAATCTTTGGTTGTATGCGCCAATCAACGCTACAATGACTAGCAGGCCCATGTCCGCCACTTGGCGCCACGACAGCTTCTTGTCCTCCAAGGAGTAGGCGCTGATGTTGTCGGTGAGACCGAGGTGCAGCAGCATGAAGGGCACCCAGAACACGAACAACTGATTGTTACTTGACGGGCTGTCGACGTACAGCTTGCCGATGGCGAATTTCGGGGCCAGGTCAGCCACCTGGTACGCCAGCCACAGTGGAAACCTCCGCACGCTGGAGTTTTCACGGCGTCGGATACCGGCGAAGAGAGCGAGGACAATATGCGCGCCGAAGCTCAAGAGGACCGAGCAACGGGTCACCAATAAACTGACATGCTCCACGGCCTCCTTCTCCAGCCAAAATGAACCCATGAATAGCTCCTGTTTTGCAGTGAGATAGCAATTGTCATATATTCAGGCATCTACGAGGTATGTAATTGGTCTTGCGCATATCGTTGTTTTTGCAAAGAAAGAAGTTCTCCAACTGCATGCTAGTGATTACACGGGATAACATACCTGATCCGTGCCGTGCAGGTCGATTGATCAACGAAGAAACTTGGAGAGCCTCTCAGCAGGGATCGATTTGAGAGAGACGGCTGGTGAGTACTGATACAACGACGGAAGTATGCCTGCCAGAGACGTTCTGCTAACTTGCTAGTAGAAGTAGTAATGTATTTAGTGTTCTGTCCTTATTCACTAATAAATAACTGTTACGCTTCGAGATATATTAGCAAGGCCCAAAGGAAAGTACAATCATTGTCAGGGTTTGATGCTGGCTGTTCCCAGAATTTGTCCGACTCACATGCAACCAGATGAGTTTGAGCCGCAAGTTGACGAAGTCGGATCCGGCGGATCTCAGATAGAGGGTCCCGAGTTGAGAGTCTTGGCTAGATAGTAATAAGACACAAGGGGACACAAGAGTAGGCTGAATCATATTCCGTTTTCATCGTAATCATTGAGGACTTCGTAATTAGATCCAACTTGGGCATGTTTTGACAACTCTACAGTTGTCATCCAACAACTATTGAAATTGCCATTGTATTAGCATCAAAATTGTCAATGTTTGATAGCAAAGTTGTCACGGGCGTAGAGTTTTTGAGCTCGAGCTGAAATGAGCTCAGGGTGAACAGTAAATTCTGGAAAAAAATGGAAACAAATTCAAAAATTCTGCTATTTTTCTGGTGCAAACATTAACAAAAAAATTCAGTGCTTGCAAAAATACATCAAAGAATAACATTCGTGGAAGTCGTGGCAAAAAAAATAAATCATTGCTCCAAAAGTGTTATTTTCAAAAGCATTTTCAAGTGCTGATTTGTTTCCATGACTTCCACGAATGTGACTTCACAATAACATTTTGTAAGCACTTAAACATCTGTGGAAGTTCATCACAAAAAAAAAATCAGATTTTTTTAATTTTTTTTTCAATTTTTTTTTATTTTACTGTTCATCGCGGGCTCAATGAGCTCGCGAGCAGAACATGACTTTCGACTTGTCACGTATTAATGTTGATGCCAATGTGTGGCATTTCATGAAAAATCAGGTAGCAACTTTAAAATTAAAATAAATTGTCGAAAAAAGCAACATAGGGTCTAGCTTAGTAGATCTCGCCGAGACAAAACCAACAATAAAGACGGATCGTAAACTAAATTAACGGTATGAGGGTGGAAACATTTTGAAGTTTCAAGAGTAGCATTGAAAGTGATGATGTCATATCCTACCTCCAATGAATGCACATTGTCTTGGTGCACATGGACCATTTATTAGCTTAGTAAAATTGCTGACTCGCTATGGAAAACGGCTTGTTTGTAATATGCTGAATTGCTGCCAACATTATTTCCTGTGGGAGATTCATAACTTTAAACTTTAAACTGCTACACACAAGTTTTTAGTTGCCTGGATATTTTTACATCAGTATTTTCCATAATAAAGTCATGTTCGTGATGTGTCTTTATGTTTCTACAAATTTATAGGCTGCATCTTGACAGCAGTTGTCCTCCTAGAGATGGATTGGGGTTGATCTCATGAAGAAACTTGCATGTGGGCTTGTGTTACTTTATTTCCTTCCTCGTTCATTATATAGTACTCCCTCCGTCCCAAAATTCTTGTCTTAGATTTTTCTAGATACAGATGTATGTAACACTAAAATATAACTAGATACATCCATATTTAGACAAATTTAAGATAAGAATTTTGGGACGGAGGGGTGCTTCGAGATTCGCATCAAATTTTATAGTAAAGAGATGGCCCAAATTAGGCGGTAAGAAATTGCAAGGGTGTCTGGGTGTCAGCTAGCTTGTGTCAGGCATACAGTCATGTGATCTTTGATTAGTTTAAGGAACTCCACAAATTTTGTCTTAGCTTGGACGGCTGATCACTTGCAGCCAAGCATGCAACATGGATGCTTTCAACTGTTTAGCTCATCTGCTGTCGTTTGCTCAATTTGTTAAGTCATGGAGGTGCACTCAGTTGTTTCCTTCAAGGTTTCCTGAATAGATCCAAAAGTACTTGCATGTGCTAGCACATGGCTAGTATTTATACTCCTAGTTGTTAAAACTAGCAACTCATGATCATTTGTTTCTTATGGTACGCGCAGAGAAACCACTGGGATACGTAGTAGTAGATGGGAGAACGATGCAAGTTGATGTATCAGTCGAATCTACCATGTATATGCTTTGAACACAAAAAAAAAAAGTTTACCTCGTGATGCATCCAACAACCGTTCTCTGACTCAATCTTGAATTCTTGATCCTTCGCCCATGTGCCTATACAATGCGGTTGCGCTGTGTGCCACCTACGCCACATTAGCCACTGCCAAAAACCAGAGCAATGAGGCTCTATCATATACTGCGATGTGTGTGCTTGCACTGGGCGTCCTAGTTATAGGTTTGAAACTTCTTTTTGTTTCTGTGTTTCTCCGCTATGAATTCTTGCAATACGTGTGAATCATGTCAGTTCATGTGAGTAACTTAAGCAATATTTCAGTTGCACAATCATTGTAACAACAAGTTAAAAACCTAGAACGTATAGTTAGTAATCCTAGTCATACTCATTGCAGCTTTTTCCCCTCAATTTTTTTATAACGATTCAGGTGATTACAATCAATTTGCTGGTGTTCACCCGTTGCCCATGGCACTAAGCCGCCGGATATGCTTCCTACCAGCATAGTGTTGGGTAATGGTGACCTCGCTGCGAGAGGCACCTCGCAATCCAGGCACATTATGTTCTTCTTGCCAGCAAAAAAAAAACCTATATTCTTCCACCGAATCAATAGTAACAGAAATGGCAACTGCTGTTTTCATTACTATTTTGGAACTTCAGAAGCCAATCTATCTGATGTGTTCTGCTGAGTCGTGATTCTGGAACTCTGAATGTCAAGTGATGCTTGGTTTTTGCCCTGTAGTGGCTAGTTTGATTTTTAGCTAGTTACAGCGGGTTTCCCGGCAGTGCCCAAACTCGTTATATTTATTTCCCATCTCCTTGCATGTAATCGTTTGTAAAACTTGTTATTTCCGCTTAGAGTAATGTAAAAATCTGTCAGTGTTTCAAAAAAAAATCAGTCTTATTCCACCCTTGTGGCAGATGGTTAGATTATACACATCAGAATGTCATTTTGCATGCCTTCAGTTCACTTCTTTGGTCTGTTTTTTACCGTATTATTATGGCTGTACATTTAAGATGCTAGTACTCATTCAGATCAGACTCGTTTGCCTGTCTTCATTTTTTTAGGGTGAAAACATGCGCTAGTCCTGAGATAAATTTTTCACCTTTCCTTTACAATGTAAAAGGATGAGATGTAAGCTTATACGCCACAAGCATACAGATTTGTGGCACTGAACCACAAAATTTTATCAACAGAATAGAATTGCAGCCTAAAAGAACAGGCTTTGGTACAAATAAACCAAATATGGTATGTTACTGGCATACCTCTCTCCAGTGTCCAGATCAATTCATTGTTGTCGCATATTCCCATGTTGAATGAATTACCAAGGCCTTTGAAAGCAAGTACAGAGAACAGATTACACCTTCGGCTGCTGTGCGGAAACACCTTTTCCATCCATCATCAACTATGACCTACAACTTACAAGAAATTTGCTGAAAACAACATGGAGTCACGGTCGGTTCAGACAAAAAAAAATCAACACTGACCACGATTTCCCGAAACCCGAGCCTCTGGAAAATTCCCTCGCCCGCCATCCATAACTTGAGGCTATGAGCTAACAGCAGCTGACAGGAGAGTTCAAAATACTCAGCTGTCCTCGTCTCCTCAGGCGTCCACATAGGAACATCATCAGCTGACACAGCACAAAAGTAGACATGAACAACAAGTATTTATTCAGAAGGTAAACAGGCCGAACAGTTGAGCATACACTGAAAACGAGGTTTCGATACAAGCAATCAGTTTCTGAAGGTATATACACTGTAATGTACTATTGGACAATATGGTGAGAGAACTTCTGACCAGCAAGTCAGTATAAAGGAACTTCATGTTTTCTGGTAGTGCAGTTAACTGAGAAGCAGTTGATAATGCATTCACATAGGGAAATCACAGAACACAAAAGCAGGCATGTATAACAAGTATTTATTCAGAAGGTACCATGCTGTGTTAAGCGGTTCGGCATACGAGGAAACGAGGTTTCAAGACAAGCAATCAGCTTCTGAACTTCTGAAGGTATATGCACTGTAATGGATTCTGACCAGCAAAAATGTTTCAGAACAAGTGAATTTCTGTGCAATGCACTCAATTGACGGGTATATTTTACACTTAAGAATCTAGCATTTTCGGCAATACTAGTAAGTCAAGGATTTAGTATATTGTATACCTTCTCAAACGGTTGCAGCCTCTCGGTTGCAGTACCAGCCCCTACAGTCAGAGCAGCAACTCGACGCGCGAGAGCCAAAATAGAGGGCACAGTGGGGAAAATCCCCTCCGGCAGAGTAGCCACCAGGCGCGGCATCCGGAGCTGGTCGGAGAGCGGGAGCAATAGAGACCCCGGCGTGGTGCTCTGGGGCGGAGCGCATCGGCGGCGACAGCCATGAGCTCCTTGGCGAGGGACAACCCGCGCCCGTGCGTATACCACGTCCGGGGGAGGAGGGTGGACGCCGGCCGCCGGGCATTGAGCGGCGCTGCTGTCCGGCGGTGGGGGCAGGGAGAGGGCGGCGATTCGACGGAGGGAGAGAGACGGGATTTTTATTTTTCTCTTTTCCCTTTTTCTTTTTTTTTGAAAGATGAAAGGAGGGGATCGAATCCACACAATTCTTTTTTTTTTGAGATAAAAATCCATCACAATTCTGATGGATAGGCAGGTTGCTCCAGAAAGACCATTTGCTCTTCGATCATGCCTTGACAGTGTTCCTCATCGAGGGATCTCATGTGCCATTGCCGACGTGGCCATCTGACGTGCATTCGACCGCGCCTGGCCTGATCAACTCGGTCAGAATACCACCGAGCAAGTAATCACGACCAGTCACTTTTACGGTTTTACCTCTCTCTCATCTAGCTCCTGCTCTCTCGCCCGTCGTCGACGCCAACACCCCTCCCCACGCGCTCTTAGTTTGTTTTCAATTTTAGGCCTTTTTTCTAATTATGATTCTTTCACTTAAGCTAGGTGACTTAACCGTAGCTGGCATATGTCCTAGTCCCCATGCAATTTTTCCTTTCCTTTACGATGCAAAGGGATGAGATATACTAAGCTTATTTGCCATAAGCATACTGCATACATGAGCGACTTCCAATGCAGCTTCTCCAGACCCACGCCTTATAGTAGTAGACATTATTTGCAAGTTCAGCATACAACATATCTTGTTCATGGTAGCAATCGCCAACCATCTCACAAATATTTATACGCCGAGAACGTCTTTAGTTTAACACACCTCTGTTCTTAACAGCAATGGTGCTGCAGATTGGGTCTCTGCAACTGCAATCAGTACAAGACATATAAACATAAGACTCACTACAAGGAGCTTCAGAAAAATGCATGAAACATTACATCCATACCCTGTTCTAATGCCATGTACAACAGTTCCAGAGACCACCAGTGATGAAACCAAAGACCCGTGGTAATAGATTCAATGCCCGATTCTTCTCCAATACAGGACATTGCAAACTAACAAAGATTATAGAGAAGGACATGGCGTGGTAATAGATTCAATGCCCGATTGTAGGAGCTAAACTTCGAAGTTGGCAAAAACAAGGCCGGCATTACTAAGAAATTAAGCACCATATTACGTTGTTAAGAAGTAGTACAAGAGTGCAAGAGAAGAATAAGTGGACAAAGACCTAAGATAGCATCAAGCACAATAGATGTACCATAAGCTAGGTAGTACTCATTGAGATAGAAAGCAGTAGTTCCACCACAGGTGATCTATCCTATAAGCAACATGTGTCTTACCCGTAACAGGGCAAGGCAAACCAAAATAGCAAAAGAAAATGACTAGGAACAATTACTACTTGGCAAAAGCATAGCCTTGTCGGTCGGTTGTCGAGATCATTGTCCCCACAGTTGACTTGTCGGCGCCTTATGGCTTTTGTTAGAAGGGCAGTTGAGAATCTGGCATGTTAATGGTGTAGCTGGAGAGAAGATGGATGATGGTGAAAGGACGGTCGGCGACGAGGACAAACTGATCGTCATGCTCCAAGAAATCGACATCTTCAGATATCACTTGGATCAAATTGAAGTTATACTTCCATATGCGAGAGGACCGATCCAGATGTCGAGTGAAGTAGACGCAATTCGGCTCAATGCCTGGGAACTTATCAGCATCCACAGCCACACACCTTCGATGCCCAACGAAGATGGCAAACCTGCCGATGCTCCACATAGGCACGTTTTCTGAAGACGAGCAACATGTGTCCATCCAATCCGACTAGAAAACATCGATCATCGTCTCCGTCATATGTGCAGCCGGAGAAAACATTGGCAAGCAACATGCTTGTACTCAAACCAGGCGGGAAATGATAGGCTGCCAGGTAGGTGAATAGAATAGCAAACGTGGCAGCTTTGTTCAAACTCGCGTACACACCACCATTCACGCCCGTCTTGAGTAAGAATTTATAATCTGGTCCACAGTCAAGCACGGTGAAGCTCTGACTGTCGGGACTGGCCGTGTAATGCTCCGCATGAGACGAGTTGCAGATAAAAACGAGCTTGAGCGGAGAGCCATCACGGAAGACGACGTCAGCGGCACCCATCTGCGGTGGCACGGGGACCAGGAAACGGACCACGGCACCGGTGAGAGGGTTGAGGACGCTGGCCGTGTGAGGAGGGCTCTTGTCCGCCAGCACGAAGTAGCCGTTGTGAGTGGTTGCAATGGCGTAGTGGTCGCGGAGCATGGGGAACTTTCTGCGGATGAAGCGGCCGGTGTCGGCGTTCAACAAGAGCATCTCTTCACCCTCGCTCTGGAAGACCTCGTCGAGGAGGATCCACCGGCGCGGCTCGAAGCGCCTGTCGGACTCGCTGCTCTTGGGGCCGTCTATGGCGGCGCACCAGCCGGGGCAGGTGGCGCGGAGGTGCATGTAGCAGTCGAGGTCGTTGGTCGCGAGGAGAGAGTCGGCGACGCGGCGGACGAGGTCAGGCGGGAGGCCGGACCAGCCTGCGGCCGCCGCGGGGGAAACAAGCGGCGAGGTTTGGAGAGGAGCTGGATGCTCCTTCTTCCTTTTGGCAGGCGAGGAAACTGGCTTGGCCAAGGACGCCGGGTCCGCCATTGCTGAAATGGGTTTGAGAAAGAGAGAGAGAGAGAGGACTAACCGAGTACCACGATCGACTTATTTAAGAACGCTGGCTTCGTATCCTCGCGATTAATTCTTTCCTTTTTTTCTTCTCAAAGCGAATCAATCAAATCAATACGATCGATACGATTTCCCCCGGATAGATACGATACGAATCGATTCCCCTCCTTCCGCCGGCGAGCCCTCAAATCGTGCATGTGGGCGGACTGCGTCGTGTACGAATCAATCCATCCATGCATGTGTACGTTACCACAACTTCACCTTGCAAAAACTAGCTAACTTATTAGCGTGTAGTATATCACATCCTCCATTTCTTCGTCCGGAAAAACTTGTCGAAGAAATGAATATGTCTAGACGTCCCGGGAGAAATATCTACAACAAGGAAATCAACTCTATGTATAAACCAGAGGCATCGGTCGCGCCTACCTTCTATCCACTCACTAGGTGTATCCGGGACAGTCATCGTGACCGCAAATGATCCCAAGGTGATTAACATTTTGGAAATACATCATTAACATTTTAAAAGATATATTTTCTCATGTCTACATTTTCCATAAGCATTGAACTTTTCTTTTACACACCAGGAATGTTTTTATATACACGTTTAACAATTTAGAAATACATGATTAACATCTCTACCGAGTGTAGTAATATTTTTTGGGAAGTGTTTGAGGACAGTGCGCCGGCCGAAGCACTCGGCCGGTCTCTTCCTTTTTTTCACGCGCGGGACACGCTGGCACACGCGCTTAGTTGACCCAAACGTTTTTCTTTCTTTTTTTCTTTTTCTTTGCTTCTTCTTCCTTCCGCCTCCGCCTGATCCCATCTCGCCTCCTCCATTGTAGCGCGTGGAGCAGCTCGCCGTCGCCCATGGATGTAGAGGTTGCAGCCCCGCTCTCATTCCCACCTCCTTTTTCTTCCTTCTCCCTCTCCTCCCTCTTCCTCCTCCTCTCTTCCCCTTTTGTTGCAACCGGCGACAGGCAAAACGCCGGGAGGACCGAGGTGCCCGTGCTACAACCATGGCCACGGGGGAGGAGCTGCAACCGCGGTACTGGGAGAGTTGCAAACGGCGTTTCCCCGTGCTACAACCATGGACACAAAAGCTACATCCAGTAGATAAAAAAGCTTCAACCAGACAACGAAATGCAGGAAAAGTTACAACCGTTTTGACAAAAAGCTTCAACCCGCAGATGAAAAAGCTTCAAACAGAGATTGAGAAAATCCTCCTCGACGACGACCACGACGTCTCTCTGTGTGTTTTGTTGCAACTGCAGAGTAAAAAGCTGCAACCCTTTGTGAAAAAAGCTTCAAGCTCAGGTGAAAAAAGCTTCAATTGGCATGGTGGAAAGCTTCAATCCGCGAGAAAAGCTTCAATAGGCATAGAGAAAAGCTTCAACCGATGAGATAAAAAGCTTCAACCTGACTCGTCAATGGCAGCGAGCGGCGACGTTGAGAGCTGCATCGGCGACACGACAGTGCAGCGACGATGGCGGCTGCTAGGTGTTGCAAAGACAGGGGGTGCCGGTGTGCTTCAAGACGGCGCCATTTTTTGCTACAAGGGGGGCTTTCTGCTGGACCGGGGGGTGAGTATGGATGATGCGACAGCGACGGGGACGGCGACTGGCGGCGACGGAGAGCGCATCCAGCAGCGTGGGACTAGGTGGGGGGGAGGTCCAGGTGAGGGGGCTAGTCGCCGGCGACAGGAGCGGCTGGGGTGGGGCGCGGTGAAGAAGGAGAGGAAGAAGAAGTCAACGCGGGGAAGGGGGCGCGAGGAAACAGATCTGACGGCTCGAACTCGCGGATCGGGCGGCTGGGGCTTGACCGGCCCAACGATTGGGCCGGTGCGCCGGCGCAGATCGTTGCCCATATTTTTTGGTGTCTACTTTTTTCATGCACGTTGTACATTTTTTGTGTAGAGAAGGAAAAAAATGTATACACGTTTAACATTTTCCAAATGCAAGATAATTTTTTTTGAAAACTTATATTATTTCATGTGTATACTTTTTTCCGTATACATTATACATTTTTAGCATACATTGAAAACATTTTTTACACACAACATTTTTCATATGCATGATTACCATGTTTCAAAAATTTATGCAAAGTGTTTTTTAAGATATATACTTTCAGAATATGTGGAAGTAGTATAAACTAAAGTAAAAGAAAGGAAAGCGAAAACCACAAATAAACAAAAAATGTGAAAGAGAAAATTCAAAAAGAATGTGAAAGAACAAAAAACAGGGCTTTTATTAGGTCTCACTCTCACGCGCGCTGAGCTTGAGGCGAGGCTCGTCTCCTCTCCCGATCTCTGTTAGACAGACGGAACCCTAGATCCAGAGTCCTCTCCCTCAATCCCCACCCTCCCCGGCGCCATTTCTCCCAAGATCGAGCGTGCAGCAATGGCGGCCAGAGTTCCCCCGCCTGCCAAAAGGAAGAAGGAGGATCCAGCTCCCCGCCAAACCTGGCCGCTTCTTGCCCCCATGGCGGCCGGAGGCTGGTCCGCCCTCCCGCCCGACCTCGTCCGCCGCGTCGCCGACTCCCTCCTCGCCACCAACGACCTCGACTGCTACATGCACCTCCGTGCCACCTGCCCCGGCTGGCGCGCCGCCACCGACGACCCCAAGGACAGCAGCTCCGACCGCCGCTTCGAGCCGCGCCGGTGGATCCTCCTCGACGAGGTCTTCCGGAGCGAGGGGGAAGACATGCTAACGCCGACACCGGCCGCTTCCTCCGCAGAAAGTTCCCCATGCTCCGCGACCACTACGCCGTGGCAGCCACTCACAGCGGCTACTTTGTGCTGGCGGACAAGAGCCCTCCTCACACGGCCAGCGTCCTCAACCCTCTCACCGGTGCCGTGGTCCGTTTCCTGGTGCCCGTGCCTCCGCAGATGGGTGCCGCTGACGTCGTCTTCCATGATGGCTCTCCGCCCAAGCTCGTTTTCATCTGCAACTCGTCTCATGCGCAACATTACACGGCCAATCCTGACAGTCAGAGTTTCACCGTGTGCGATTGTGGACCGGATTATAATTTCTTACTCAAGACGGCCGTGAATGGTGGTGTGTACACGAGTTTGAACAAAGCTGCCATGTTTGCTATTCTAATCAGCTACATGGCAACCGATTCTTTCCCGCCTGGTTTGAGTACAAGCATGTTCCTCGTCAATGTTTTCTCTGGCTGCAAATATGATGCAGACGACGAACGGTGTTTTCTAGTTGGATTGGATGGACACATGTTGCTCGTCTTCAGAAAACGTACAACCGTCTTCCCCAGTGTTCTCAGATTTGACACCATGACCCGCCAGCTCGTGCCTATGTGGAGCATCGGCAGGTTTGCCATCTTCGTTGGGCATCGGTGGTGTGTGGCTGTGGATGCTGATAAGTTCCCAGGCATTGAGCCGAATTGCGTCTACTTCACCCGACATCTGGATTGGTCCGCTCGCATCTGGAAGTATAACTTCAAGAGGGTCAAGACGATATATGAAGATGTCGACTTCTTGGAGCAGGACGATCAGTTTGTCCTCGTCGCCGACCATCCTTTCACCATCATCCATCTTCTCTCCAGCTACACCATCAACATGTCGGGTTCTCAACTGCCCTTGTTGTAACAAAAACCATAAGGCGCCAACAAGTCAACTCAACTCTGGGGATAGTGAGTGATCTCGACAACCGACCAACAAGGTTATGCTTGTGCTAAGTAATTGTTCCTGTCTTCTCTATAGTCATTTTCTTTTGTTATTTTGGTTTGCCTTGCCCTGTTACGTGCATGTCGGAAGATCTAGGAAGAAAGCGTTTGCTTTTGTGAAGAATGGTATTGCAGGCCGAGTCTACGGATGGAAGGAGAAACTAATAGCAAAAGTTGGGAAGGAAACGCTAGTTACGGCGGTGGCTCAGGCAATTCCTGCTTTTGCTATGTCATGTTTCTTCCTGACCAAAACCTTCTGCAAGGAGATTAGCTCACTCATTGGGCAGTATTGGTGGAGCCAGCAAGATAAAGAGCACACAATGCATTGGATTAGTTGGAAGAAACTCACCGAATCTAAGGCCAGAGGCGGGCTCGGGATTCGGGACATGTTCAGTTTCAATGTGGCTATGCTCTCGCGGCAAATATGGAGGATCATACAGAACCCGGAGACACTTTGTGCAACAATGCTGAAAGCTCGTTACTTTCCCAACACCCACATACTGCAAGCGGTTCCAAGAGAGGGCATTTCTTACTCATGGCGTATTCTGTTGCATGGCCTAGAGTTGTTTCGAGAGGGCTACATCTGGCGGGTTGGCGATGGTACTGAGGTTAACATCTGGAGCGATCCATGGATCCCTAGACCGTGGTCCCGGAGGATCGTCACGCCGAAAGGAGCAAGCCTTCTGAACCAAGTTAGTGAGCTGATTGACCCCGCTTCACGTCAGTGGGATGAAAGGCTCACCAGGGAGACGTTTTGGGCAGACGACACTCGGCATATCCTACAAATTCCATTGCGCGAGGGGGTCCAAGACTTTATTGCATGGCAGTATGATAACAAAGAATTGCACTCTGTTAAGAGTGCTTATAAGTTGCATGTGCAGCTGCAGGAACAGCGGACGAATAATGGAGGGACAGGCCAAAGTGCAGCCGATGTGGGTAATTTGGACAGAACTATGGATGAGTCCTGGAGAAGGTTGTGGAAATTGCCATGCCCAAGGAACATACAGATGTTCGCGTGGCGTATAAAACACGAATCCCTTGCCCTTCGTACTAATATACAACGCAAGGGTATTCCGATTGATGACACAAAATGTCTCTTCTGTGGGCGCGCGGATGAGGATGGAGCACACCTCTTTATCAAGTGCAAGTATGTTAAAGAAGTTTGGCGACAGTTGGCTATGGAGGAGCAGAGAGTAAAACTCAAGAGCATCAATTCGGTCCATGCCATGTTTGACTATCTCTGGGAGCTAGAGGAGGCGAAGAGGATAATGGTGCTAACCTTTTGGTGGTTATGGTGGAGCAATAGGAACAAACTGAGAGAGGGTGAGCTTCCTCTCACTGCACCTGATATTGTGCAGAAAACGAAGTGCTGTGTCCTAGAGTACCAACAGATTTACCAACATCAACCGAAGAAAATTCCTATGGATAAGTGGAGGCCGCCAGAGGGAGACATGGTAAAGATCAACCTGGATGGATCACTCATTCCTGGCGAAGATTTTGCAGGTTGGGGGGTGGTAGCGAGGTCGGCTGATGGTGAAATCGTTGCTGCGCGTGCGGGTCGGCAGGACAATGTACGAGATGCGTTTGCTGCGGAGGTTCTGGCCCTGTCCCAGGCTGTTTATCTTGCCGCTGACCTGGGTATGGTTAAAGTCATCTTCGAAACCGACTCTCAGCTGCTCATGGAGGCCATGGATCTTCACAAGTTGGACTCTTCAGCTTATGCGGCGGTTATTGAAGATACGAAATTTCAGTTGAAAATGTGGTTCTCCTCCCATGTAATATCAGTCTGTCGCCGTTCGGCAAATTGTGTTGCCCATGAACTTGCTTCTCTGGGCCGCTTAGGGGTGTCGAACCACTGTATGCAGTGGGAATCAGATGTACCAGCCATCGTGGCTGATCGTGCTTTGGCTGATTTTAGCCAGCACAGTGAAGGTATAAGCTATTGCTTGTTTCAAAAAAAAAAATATATAGCACTACCTAGCTAATGTTGCGTCTATTGTGCTTGATGCCATCTTATGTCTATGTGTCCACTTGTTCTTCTCTTGTACTAGTCTTGTACTACTTCTTAACAATCATGTGGTGCTTAATTTCTTAGTAACGCCAGCCCAGTTTTTGCCAACTTCTGAATTTAAATATAAATATGAGGGTTTTTCCGGGCAGGTGATGTACGTCATGCTATGAAACAAAGCTGTTTTGATTGAACATTGTAATGAATGTGCAACTGATCACCAAACAAACTAGACTTCATAAGAAGAGCTCAAAAATGCTACAATACTTATAATGATGCAACAGTAAAAAGAGTAGTTGAAAGTAGTATAAACAAGTGGGTGAGCTAGTGTGCAGCAGGTACATGAACAACTACTCTAAATTCTTCTCCACCTGGAACTGCTGCATGAAGTCTCCGTTTTGTTCTCCGAAAAAGAATTGTGTCCTGTTGAATTATACTGAAGCTGTAGTTTACCGTTCATGAATGAAGTATCCATTTTTAAGCTTGGCAGGAGTGGGATGGATCCGTATGCGCCTGGGAGACAAGGTTGGGGAGGCCGGGAGGATGGGGTCTACTCTGGCGGGCCTGGTTTTCTCTTTGGCCTTGTCCCTTGTTCTTGAGAGCCGGGGTTTGATGGCTCTTCAGATCCTCGTAAGTTGAATCTTTAGCTAACTGATGGACACTTGAAGTTTGCAATGTGTCATTGAGGTCATCTATTCATTCAACTAGGATATCAAGTTTTTTTTTTCTTAAAACAGATCAGTTTTTCAACCTGGTAGACGATTGGTGGTACATAGGTCAAGTGTAAAATTTGGCACTAACTAGTAGTTTAGACCCTGTTCGGTAACCCACCAACTCCCGGGATCTGCGGAGCGAGGAAACTGCAGCTTCCTCATTTTCAACTGCAGCTCCACAACTCTGCTCCATGAGCTGGCGGAGCGGAGCGACACCGAACAGGGCCTTAGTTGTACCGGTGAAAGTCGAGCCCTCTTTTGTTTCAGGGGATACACTTTAAGCTCTAAATGAATGCTTCTTGTGCAGCCTCAGCCTCCTCTGTTTTTATTTCTAGTGGCCCAAGATAGTCGCTGGTTTTGTTATCTCTCTGAGACCGTTGCATGCCGTCTTAGTTACTTTGTGCAGAACTATCTGTTGGCACAGTTTTTGCCAATCTCTGTACTTTGCTCCTGCCATTAGACATACTACTACCCCCTTGCCATTCTATGTATTGTTAACTTTGATATCATGTCATGTACGGTGCAAGAAACGAGTTTTTGGTTTCATTAATGGCGGTCTCTGGAACTGCTGTACATGGTATGGATGTAATGATTCATCTATTTTTCTGATGCTCCCTGTAGTGTGCTGCTTGCAGTTGCAGAGACCCAATGTGCAGCTTTGTTGGTAGCTCATCCTTTCACATGGAAGCAAACTTCCTTTCGTTTCTGTCTACTGATACTACTAGTACCAACCATTCATTGCATTTTGGTGCTTCTGATAGCCTCACTATTTCCTTCACCGGCCATTTTCACAATTGCTTCAGTCTCAGTGGTGGCCCTCGAGTCCTTGGCATCTGATAATGATACGATTGGCGCGAAACCATGCAATTCTGACAGATTCGTTTCACCATTGCTTACAGTTACATGATTGATTGTAACAAGCACATGTGCCGAAGCATATTGTCAGCATTTTTTTTCTTTATATTAAGCAGAGACCTAATTTTCTTGCATTTTCAGAACCTAACAGGACCATTGATCTTCGGTGCTGAAAAAGCTGATTAAGTGTGTATCCTTGTACTGTAGTCTTGAGTGCAAAACTTCAACAGGATATCTTGAAAGAATATCCATTCGTGTGACGAGTTCCTGGGCACTGCATCCTGTTTACCAGTCCCTCTTCGTTGCTACCTACTGAGACCAGTACTGTGGCCATAGATTGCATTTGGCGTCCTTAACCGGGCCCTCTTCTTCAGAATTGCTTCAGTCGCGGCGGTGGTCCTCCAGGACTTGGGGAAATCATGCAATTCTGACAGATATTTTCTCCTGCGGAGTTGAGAAGAGCTGAAAGCCAGAAAGAAACAGCTTCCAGTGCCATGATTGACTGTAACAAGCACATGTGCCGAGCCCCGAAGCATATACACCATTTTTTCTTACAGCAGAAACTTAGTTTGCCTTCCTGTTGTCCTGTAACTATAACCTGTTGACCTTCAGTGCTGAACCTGACGAAGTTTTACAATCCTGTTGTCCTGTAACTACAAGAATATTCATGTGATGAGCTCGTCAGCAGTGCAGTTTCAGTTTATTCTCTGTGCAAATGCTTTTTTTTTAAGAATTCTCTGTGCAAATGTTGGTTCACTGCACTCACTAACAGTGTCATTAGCACATTCATTAGCACACTCAGATTCAGAAGACATTCTTTAAAAAAAAAAAGGTTCAGAAGAGAGAGCCATCAGCAGTACCCATCGGAGCCTCTGCTTCTCTTCTGCACCTACATACTAGGAACCTTCTGTTCTGCACCTTCAGAAAACAGAGCAATCACGCACAGGCTGGTCCCTGACTGTAGTAGTGGCTTTGAGCAATTCTCTACTAGTTTTAAAAGGTAGGAGAAGTAGTTTTGCATTGTAGGCAAAATTACCTTAACTATTTGTCTTACAAATTGGTACTAGTTGTTTTTGATGGTATTCCCCAACAAATGTTAAATGCGGTCCGAATATAGCCGTTAAAAATATGTTGTTACCTAGTACAAGATACAATTAAAATTTAGAAAATGAGCTTGTATTCTCTAGTCCCCTTTGAAGAAATAATGCCCACTCTGACAAATTCTTCTCACGTAGAGATGAGGAGAGCTGAAAGCCAGAACCAGCTTCCGATCCACTGATTGTAACTACGACTAGAAGAGCACACTACGACTAGATGAGAAGAGCACAACAGAAGCATATTTTCAACATTTTTTTTCTTAAAGCAGAGACCTGACCCTTCCTGATTTCTTGCATTTCCAGAACCTAGCTAACCGGCCTAACTGCACCATTGACCCGTCAGCCCTGAATTAAGTGCAGCCCCGGAGTCTTCGGTGCAAAACTTCAAGAGATGTCTCAGGAGAATATTCATAGTGGCAGCTCTTGGATCAGCAACAAATCAAACGGCATGTACCGATTGTAGTGACATAGGAGGCTTGTTTTTCATTAATGTAGATAAATTTAACATCTATTTGTCACGAATACTGCTAACCCCAACAAATGTTACTAGATGCGATTAGTGTTTTGTGAGAAGATTTTCTTTTTCTGAATAATCATATGATCACTCGGAACATAGCCGTTAATAATACGTTATCAGTTACAAGATATTATCAAAAATTTAGAAGAAGGAACATAAAAATTTAGCTTCTCTTCGCCAGTCCGTCGGTGCCGGAGATGCTCCTGGATCATCTTTGTTGGTAGCTAGCTAGCTCATCCCTTCACATGGAAGCAACTTCCTTTCGTTGCCGTCTACTGATACTGGTAGACCATTCATTGCATTTTGGTGCTTCTGATAGCCTTACTATTTCCTTCACCCTGTCATTTTCACAATCGCTTCAGTCTCGGAGGTGGCCCTCGAGGCCTTGGCATCTGATGATGATACGATTGGCGCGCCACCATGCAATTCTGACAGATTCGTTTCACCATTGCTTCCAGTTCCATGATTGATTGTAACAACCACATGTGCCGAAGCATATTTTCAGCATTCTTTTTTCCTTTATGCAGAGACCTAACTTTTCCATCATGTTTTCTTGCATTTTCAGAGCCCAACTGGGCCATTGATCTTCGGCGCTGAAGCTGATTAAGTGTGCAGCCCTGCAGTATTCAGTGCAAAACTTCAAGAGGACATGTTAGGCGAATATTCATGTGACGAGCTCCTTGGTCCTTGTCGGTGCTAGGAGCGTGGTGATACTTCTTCGGAGGGTGCAACAGTTGCGGGTCACTGTCACTTAGTCGATCTGCCTCTGTCTCCATTTTGTTTCTTCTTCTTCTTTTTTTTTTCTTTTGGGCATGTGTTTGCTGTCTACTAACTATTCATTGCATTTTATTGCTTCTAATAGCCGTACGAAGATCGATCATTTTCACAATTGCTTTGGTCTCGGTGGTGGCCCTCAACCCTTACGGCCTTGGCATCTGCTAATGATACCATAGGCGGAATCATGCAATTCTGACCATTTTTTTTTCCGTGGAGATCAGGAGAGTTGAAGGCCAGAAAGAAACAACTTCCAGTTCCATGATTGATTGTAACAAAGCACATGCAGCATTTTTTTTTCTTTAAGCGGAGGCCTAGTTTTCTTGCATTTTCAGAACCTAACAGCCGATCTTCAGTGCTAAACCTGATTAAGTGTGTAGCTCTGTAGTCTTCGGATCAAAACTTCAGAGAGGATATCTTAGGAGAATATTCATGCCGCGAGCTCCTCGGCATTGCATTTTGTTTACCATTTGTTCCTCGTAGGACCATAAGTTTATTCTCCGCCTTTTTACCGCAATCACTCACTGACATTGTCTTCCCTTCCCTTCTCCTGGGTGGGGACCTCTGCAATCACTCACTAACTCGAGTTTCATTAATGTAGGCAAATTTACATTAATTGTCTGTCATGGATATATATTGATAATGGGGCTGCATGCATCACTCTGATGCAGCGGCCGGAGGTTTTTCATTCCACCTTTAAATATATATCTGTTATTAATAAAAACACTCACTAGAGAAGTGATAACCTTTGCACAAGTGAAAGAAGCCCACATGCCCACTCTTCTTTCCCTCCACCCATAAGCAAGGAAACCAAAGCTACCTGGCGTGGAGGCCTTGAATTCACTATTGGATTAATGAATCCTACACTATGAGGAAAAAAAGGTAATCCTCCTTTCCTAAAAAAAATGAATATTGATAATGGTTCGAAAACAATATCTTTATAGTATTTCCCAACTTGTTAATGTGATCAAAGTTGAAGGAAAAAAAAAAGACAATTTTGCTGCATAGTTAAATGGCTCTGCTTTCTGAACGTGCAGCCACTGGAAATATGTTTATTAGGTATTAGTACAAAGTATACATAAAATATACTAGAAGAGAGAACATGGAAATATAGTAATTTTGCTTTGTCTTCTGGTCTACATGGTTGGTTGGTAGCCCATCCCTTCACGTGGAAGCAACTCCCATTCGTTGCTGCCTACTGGCACTCGTACTATCAATCCATTGCATTTGGTGATAGCCTTGCCATTTCCTTCACCAGTCCTCCTCCCAATTGCTTCAGTGGCTATGGTGGCCCTCAACACCTTGGCATCTGCTAATGATCCGATTGTTAAAATCATGCAACTCTGACAGACTCCTTTCCTGTGGACACGAGGAGAGCTGAAAGCCAGAGAGAAACAGCTTCCAATCCATCCATGATTGATTGCAACAAGCACATGTGCCCAAACGACACCACTGTCAACATTTTCTCCCTGAAATTAGATATCTAACCTAACCTAACTGGCCTAGTTGCACCATTGACCTGAGTAACAGCTTGTAGGTTACAGTCACCATACAATTTGAGAAGAATTTTCATGCGATTGCCAAGTTATTCTCTGAATCTTTACTGACAGCATTGCCTTCTGCTCCTCGTGTGTTACTGTCCACCGCTGTTCCGCACATTCAGAAAAGCAGAGCCACCAGCGGCCATGACAGCAATAAAGAACAGGAAGACACGACAGTGACCGACGGACAGAGAGACGGAGGGAGGGAGCGGGCGAGCTCATCTCATCTGCCAACCACCAGCGACCAGCAATTTGGATCGTTTGTTCGGTGAGGTGCGGCGTGCGTTTGGTGGATCTGGATCGCTAAAGCTCCCATCTTTCCACCCATCCCCACCTCCACCACCGCCGCCGGCAACAAGAAGAGCAGGGGAGCACGCGGGGATCTCGAATCGAGCTCCCTCCCTCCCTCCCATGGCCACCAGGGTCCTCGACACGCTCGCCGTCGCGGCGGAGGGCGGCGGGGGCGGCGCCGCGCTGCCGCTCACCTTCTTCGACGTGCCCTGGATCTTCACCGGCCCCGTGGAGCGCGTCTTCTTCTACCCCTACCCGCACCCGCCCGAGCAGTTCCGGGCCGCCCTCCTGCCCCGCCTCGTCTCCTCCCTCTCCGCCGCGCTGGGCAGCTTCTACCCGCTCCTCGGCCGCGTCCGGCCCTGCCCGGACGGCGGCGGGTACGAGTTCTTCTTGCCCGCGGGGGGAGGGGGCGGTGGTGGCGCCGTCGAGCTCACCGTCGCCGAGAGCGGGGATGATTTCGACGAGCTCTCCGGTGACGGGCCCCGCGACGTGGCCCGGCTCTACTCGCTCGTGCCGCGGCTTCCGGTGGTTGAGGGGGGCGGGGACGGCGGGTTCGCGCTCGCGGCCGTCCAGGTGACCGTGTTCGCCGGGCGCGGGGTCGCCGTCGGCGTGTCGATACACCACGTCGCCTGCGATGACTCCAGCTACATGCATTTCGTGAAGACCTGGGCCGGCCACTGCCGGCTGGCCGCCGGTGGGGAGGACGCCGGCGCCGCGCTGCCGCCCCCGCCGTTCCTGGACCGCGCGGTCATCGCGGACCCCCGAGGGCTTGCCGCCAGGACGCTCGACGAAATGCGGCAGCTGGCGGCCAACGGGCCTCCTCCTCCGCCGCCAACGCCTGCGGTGCCGCCGCCCAAGCTGGTCATCCGGTCGTTCACGCTGGCCCGCGGCTGCATCGACAAGCTGAAGCAGCGCGTGGCCGCCGACGCCAAGGACGCCACCGCCCACTGCTCTGCGTTCACGGTGGCGTGCGCGTTCGCGTGGGCCTGCCTGGCGCGCTCCACCGACGGCAACACCCTCACCGACGAGCGCGCGCACCTGCTCTTCTCAGTGGAGTGCCGGCGCCGCCTGTCCCCGCCGGTGCCGCAGGAGTACCTGGGCAACTGCCTGCGGCCCTGCTTCGTGGAGGTCACCGCGCGCGACCTGCTCGGCGCGGACGGGGTGACGACGGCCGCCGCGGCGATCGGCGCGGCCATCCGGGCGCTGGACGGGGACGGCGTGCTGGCGGGCGCGGAGGGGTGGTTCCAGAAGATCCTGTCGCTGGTGCCGCGGCGGCCCATGTCCGTGGGCGGCTCGCCGCGGTACGGCGTGTACGACACCGACTTCGGGCTGGGGCGGCCGAGCAAGGTGGAGCTGGTGTCCATCGACAAGACCCCCGGCACGGTGTCGCTGGCCGAGGGCACCGACGGGCAGCGTGGGATCGAGGTCGGCGTGGCGCTGCCGGAGGCCGACATGGCGCGGTTCGCCTCGTGCTTCTCCGACGGCCTGCAGCAGCTATGAGAAGGGAGATGATCTTGCTGGTGGTCAGTGCAAGAACAAGAGGAGATTATTGATCATATTGCAAAATTGCAATTGCTCCTATACTGGTACTATAATATAAAATGTATATTTGAGAGAATGGATGCTAAAATTACAATGAGGCTTTGTTAATGGGGGTAATTAGTTGTAGTAAGTGAGAAAATTAGTTGTGGTGAGTAAGAGAACAAGTAATTAATTCGTCATTAGCAAGGCTAATCCATATCCACCTGACAAAAAAACAGCTAAAAAAAGGCTCAATCATATTATGAGCTAGCAAAACTAGCGCATCAAAACTCAAAAGGGTTGGTTGAAAATATCTGCCACCAATAATGTTCGATGCGTGTATGCATCATGCGATGAGATGAGCTATCTATCCATGGTGCATCACAGCTAGGCAAACCCAATGAGATCACCCCGTTTACATGATCACATCCACTAGCAGAAATGTTCTTTTGTCGGTGCAATCTTTTTAAAAGAATCGGATGTATTATAAAATTTCACAAAGTATCCCAAACATAATACTCCCTCCGTCCCATAATATAAGAACGTTTTTGACACTACACACTAGTGTCAAAAACGTTCTTATATTATGGGACGGAGGGAGTAGATATTACATCGAGATTTCGAGACCACCGAGCAACCACCCTTAAAGAAGTCAGAAAGTCATCGTTCACATGCCCCTAAGGATCAGCGCCCTGGAGCCGCAGTCATCGCCGTTGAGCCCTTGCATAAATCTAACATCAAATCTCGCCACATGACAAAAAACTCTAATCTCACCGTCCCAAGAAGACGGCAAAAATCTACACCTGACTTTCATTCAAAAAAGGTCTAAGTGGGCTGGATGGTTTTCCTTTATCAAGAGAGGTACTTTCTTCCACAAATGTATATGAGCAGAGCAATAACCCTTTGAAACATAATTTTGTCGAATTTACACCTTTAAATATACAATACTTGATTAATTTGCCCCTTGGTCAGTTTTCAAACTAACGAGACATTGCTCTATGTGGTCGTTTCATTGACCCTCCTTATGTGGAGGAGACGTCGATGTGTGACCTCTCGCTCTCTGCCATATGTGAATCCTTTTTTCCCCGAAGGACCAAGAGTTTAGGCACGGCGACGACACGCGCATCCACTACCTCTCTTATCACCATTGCAAGTTTTTCGGTGTCGATTGCATGAAGTCGCATGCTAGACTACTTGACTCTGAGGGTCCTTTCAACCACTAGTAGCCACAAATTGTTGAGAGCACGGCTCCCTCATCAAACTTGATGACGTAAGTGATGGCTCAGAGCTACTAGAGGAAGACTTGAGGAAGAAGGGGGGGGGGGGGGGGGGGTCTTGCTGGTCAAAATGAGGTCAAAGTCCTAATCAACATCTACTTGGCTCAAACCCACCAAAAATGTATGGAAGAATAGCTTGAAAACCGACCAATGGGGTGGTCTATTCGATACATTATTATATTTGAGAGTGTAAATTAGACCAAAATTCACTTCGAAGATTATCTTCTGCTAGGTACTTTCTTCTTCATTTTTCAAAGGTGCGGGCTTGGTGTCAATGGTGATGAATAAAAGTCTGCTCCAATCAACAGCCAAGAGAACCAGTGCCTCACGTTAAGGATATCGTATCAAAAGCCTACACGGCTTGATAGCTTAGACAACCAATTCCATCATGGTAGCTAGCACATGTGTCGAAACACAGTGTCAACTTCTTAATTATGTGACAGCGCAGAAAAAAACACTTCTTAATTATGTGGAGAATTGAATTTTCCACTTTATGATACATATTTTTGGCCTAATTAAGAAGAAAAGGCAATGTGAAAGTTTTCGTCTTCGTCAAAACCGATGCAATTCTAATACCAACAACGTAGCAATCATGTGTTGCCGTCAGATTATTGGCCGCATGTGAAGATGTAAGACGTAGTTGACCGAGAATGAACCAAGAAAAACCAGTGACGACTATTTGATCACAATATCCATTTGAAAACATTAAATACTCTAGGCTCTATACTTCTCAATTTGCGAAAACCATAATAATCCAGTAGAAACCACTAGCAAGATGTCTTATAACATACGTTTTAGACCTCAGTGCCAAGATATTTAAGGATATTTACATATATGCGGCCTCGCGCACACACACATACACACACACTATAGTTCATGCAAATGCCACAAATTATGCATAGCCATATAAGATTTTTTTGTCATACTTGAGATGGTTTAGTCTAATGAGGGGTCTTCTAGAACAACAACATCACAAACTAATGCAATTTATGCTATAAAACCAAATTTAAATATAGCCAAATAAGTTTTCAATGATAAATGTTAAGATTATATAAGAACAAAATTGCATCTAATTATTAAATAGAAATATTATGACATGGTTAATAATAATATGCAATTTTGTTAGAAGACTGTAAAACAAGTTACCGATAAGTATAAAATTTTAGTACAAATTAATAATTTATTTGTTATCACTATTAATCACGACAGAGTACGAGCACCAGCATATATAGTGCTAAAGAACAAAAACATGAAGTTGTGGATAAAACCTTATTCAGTCTTATCATTCTTCATCATAGATACTAGTATTTTTATGGCCTTGATGGCCTCTTGGGGGAAAAGATTCTTTGACAATAAAGATAGTGATTGGAAGAAAGTTATTGCTTACAAATATGACATTAATCATCATAATATTCTGTGGGATAAAAATGGGGTGGGCTCTACTTTCTGGAAGAGTGCTACCTGGGCTTTATCTGCTGCAAAAACCTTTTATAAGTGGAAATTGGGCAACGGGGAAAGAATTAGTTTTTGGCATGACACTTTTGATTGGAGATTGTTCCCTTAAAACCCAGTTTTGGGAGTTGTATTGAATTTGTAACCAGACTGAGTGCTTTATAGCAGAAGTCTGGGATGGTGAGACCCTTAAACTGAACTTTAGGAGATGTGTAGATGAAGTGGTTTTTGATAGCTGGAACCAATTGGTCAACCTGGTTAAAAACGCCCAGCTTACTGAGGTTACTGATACTTCCGTTTTGTCTCTGGAGACAAATGGGATATATACTCTGTTAAATCTTTTTATAAGCAGATTAATTTTGGGGGGGGGGGGGGGTCTCCATTATTGGAGCTGTGGAAAGTTCTATGCCCCCCAAAAATTCATGTGTTTCTATGGTTGTGTGCTCATAACAAGGTGCTTACTCGCTAATATGGCCAAAAGAAGACCAGTAGATGATATATCCTATCTTTTTTGCTGTGAAAATGAATCTGTTCATCATCTTCTGTTCGAGTGTGTGGTAGCAAAACAAATTTGGGACTTTATTGCTGAGTGCTTTGACCACCCATATATTTCTAAATTTAGTGATGTTCATGCCTTGTGGCAGAAATATAAGGAAAAACATGTACTTAACTTGATGGTAGCTGCATCCTTGTGGAGCATTTGGAAATTAAGGAATGAATTTTGTTTTCAAGGCCGTACCTGGAAAAATGTCAGATGTGTGCTAGCAAAACTAAGCTCCCACTTGCAACAATGGGAGGTTATCTGCGACGACACTCAGGCGACCCTGCTGCGTCAGTGCATCCATCTCTGGACAAGTGTCGAGGGGAACTCCTGCGGATTGCATGGAGGTGACTTCTGGGAACAGGTTCTGAAGCTGTACTGGGTCGATCTTCAGACAATCTCTTTACAAGGTCCAGCGACATGAAAAGGAAATCACCACCAATCTCAAACAATCTCTTTACAAGGTCCAGCGGCATGATGCGCCAAACACCACGGCAGAAAACCACCACCTGGGAACAGGTTCTGAAGTAGTTGAAGTTCAGTAGTGTTTGGTGCTCGGTGGTGGTTTTCTGCCATGGCTGAGTTGGGTTGTGGGGTGCCTTGTCCCCCCGGGTGAAACCTTGGTACTGTTAAGACAGTGTTTTGCAGTTTCTGATTTGCTTCATTAATAAAATGGGGCGGGGGGGGGGGGGGGGGCCCTTTCATTCAAAAAAAAGATACTAGTATTTTCTTCTGCCCATCAACGTATTGAGAACGAAGCTCTAAAAATCTTGCCACAAGAACCTCATCTTCGCCTTAAAGAGGGAAAGGTAGAGAACCAGAGTGTATGCCAAACACTTGAGTTACCATCTCTCGCCCCAATACTATTACAATTCAAATGGTCATCAATCCATTGCATAACGGAATATATGAATCATTAGACATTCATGAATTTTTAGAAGACTGTCAAGCTCATATTCTGAAACATACTCCTTTTGTTTGTTAGTTAAATCCGTAATTTCCTTATTCCATCTGAGAGTAGAGAATTTTTTTCTTAATAGTATTAGCGGAAAATCTGTGAATTCTAGGCATATTGATTGTTGAGAAGTATTGTATAAAAAATAAAAATGAAGGTGGTGACCATCCATTTTTTGGAGAACATGTGTACTAAGTAGTAGAACTAATAATTACATTATTTTGAAAGTAAGGTACTAAATACTATGGGACTGAATCTGTTAATACATTAATAAAAACAATAGAATTCATATTATCAACTATAAACCAAAAAACCCTAAAAAGATAGCACAATAGATGAATAATGTTTCTAGCCATGGATTATGATCACATTGAAAAGAAAGAGAGAAATCCAACCATGGATTATCACCCTAAAAACCTACAACCACTCGACTTAAGAAAATCAACTACCACTCCCTCGGCTATGACCCCAAAAAGTCTACAATAACCACAACTTAAAAAATCATGCTCCACACCTGGATCACACCACACCTACGAAACAAATGAACTCCTAACCATAGTTATAACAGTTCAAGTTCAAGTTCCATCACATCTTAAAACAGAACAAAACTAATAAACACCATATCTTAGAAGTAACCAGACAAAACACTACAACAATTCATCTTTTATGCTTGGATTATGTCCTATATCAAACCACAACCACCACATCTAATATCAATTCAAGTTCAACCTCTCGCCTATGACCAAAATGAAACTAGTGAGCACCAGAACTAAACAGTAGAATAGTACCGCACAAGATCCATCTTATAACAGGTCAAGTACAAGTTCTAGTTATAAACTAGAAGTGGAATGCAACACTATCAGCAGAATTATCACCAGTGCATAAGTATATACATGGAAGATTTAAGAACATCTTCACAATAGTAGGGACATGCTTGTTCACTTCTCTACCCCTATCCAAACATCTTATAACATATCCACTCAAGGTTATAAACAAAACTGTCACACACTAGAACAAAAATAGTTGACCTCGTACTTGATGTAATGATTTGCCTTCAACCTTGCAGAACAACCACGAATGTTAGTTCTCAGCCAAACCCGCAAACACAAACATAAACACAAAATGGAATGCATTTGAGGAAACTATAAAATTGGAATAAAAACCAAACAGGTAACGCCGGATCTGACGAACCTCAGCAAAGTATCACAAACTTAAGTGATATTCCGCAGAACTTGGTCGCCAAAACACCATCTGCCAACAAAATTAGAACAAAATCGGCAAACCCTAACTACCATCAGAGAGACTTTTAGGAAGGGGGTGAGAAGATGAAGAAGAACCAGAGCACCTACCGTCTCGAGACGCATGAACGAGGAAGGAATGATGACTACAGGCTATTCCCCAGAATTTGGTCGCCAAACACTGTTGCCCACAAAATTAGAACAAATCGGCAAACCCTCACTACCATCCGAGAGACTTGCTGGAAGGGGTGAGAAGATGAGAAGAACTAGCGCCTACCGCCTTAGATGAACGAAGGAGGAAGGAATGAAGGCGACGACTGGAAGATCATTTCGAGATCTTCGAGCATATTCGAGGGTTCAATGTGACTATTGTCACTTCGGCCAATACAAAAGATGATACTTTACTACTGTGGAGCGGCTTTTTGCTAAAAGATGAGGGGATCGTACTTCGACCTCTCATTGGAATGATAAGTTGGCTACGAGAATCGAGTGGAAGAAGCAGAGGAGTCGAGAGGATCAGTCGCACGAGGAATGAATGGGAGCGAGGAAAAATGCGTGCACTAGTTGGGTTGGAGTCGGTCGAAAGAGGAAGGAAGAAGAGAAACAACGAAAAGGAAAAAAATGGTTGGCCCAATTACGGGCGAAGGGTGTGCGGCGTCCCGATAGGATTTTTCGAAAGATCATCCTTACAGAATGTCCAAGTGGGGCGAACCAACCTGTTGTTGGATGGTTAGAGGGACAGTGGTATCCCCAGCCCACCAGGGTTCAAGTCCTGGTGCTCGCATTATTCCTGGATTTATTTCAGGATTTTTGGCGATGCGCTTTCAGTGGGAGGAGACGTTCCCGTCGACGACGAGGCGCCTACGATGACTTCGTAAATTTCAAGATGACATGCCGACTCAGTCTCTCGGAGGTGCTCATAGGGGTAAGGTGTGCGTGTGTGCGTTTATGGGGATGAGTGTATGCCCGTATGTATGAGCACTTGCGTCTGTACTGATGTTAAAAAAAATGTCCAAGTGGGCTGGATAGTTTTTCTTCCTTTTCTGAGAGGAAATGGGCTGGATAGTAAATGATGATGAATAAAAGCCTGCTCCCTAGAACGGCCCAAAACCTAGTGCCCTCGTCACGTTTAGGAGCTCGTATCGAAAGCCTAGAGCAGCCCAGCCCACTCCAGCATTCCCTCCCGTCCACTCCGCTCTAGCCCCCTCACCGCCGGCCGCCGCCGCCGCAGCCGCCGCGATCGGTCGCCGCCCGCCATGGGGCTACGCAGAGCCGCCTCCCTCGTACTCAGGCAGCGCCTCCGAACCCTCGCCCCCGCTCCCGCGCCCAAACCCCTAAACCCTCTGCTCCCGCATCCCCGCCGCCACTACTCCCCGCGGCCGCCGCCCGCGCTCCCCGCGTCCGCCCGCGCCCTCGCGGAGGCGGCCGAGGAGGCGTTCGAGGCGGCCTCCACCACCACCGACCTCTTCGCCGCCTTCTCCCGCCTCGAGACCGCCGTCTCGCCCACCGACAAGCGGCTCGCCCTCGCCTGCCTCAAGCTCGGCCAGCACCTCGACTCCTCGGCCTCCGCCGACCCCTCCCGCGTCCTCGAGCTCGCGCTCCGCTCCGTCGGGATCCTCGAGGCCGGGGGCGCCAGGTCCTCCGGGGCGTCGTCGGACTCCGACGCCGTCTCGCTCGCCATGGCGCTCCACCTCGCCGGCTCCGCCTCCCTCGACCTCACCCGCTTCCACGACGCGCTCTCCTTCCTCTCCCGCTCCCTCCGCCTCCTCACCCCGCTTCTCCCGGCTAAAGACGCCGCCGTTGGGGATGAGGGCGGCGACTCCGATGCCGAAGGGTTCGACGTGAGGCCCGTGGCGCACGCGGTGCGGCTGCAGCTCGCCAACGTGAAGACGGCGCTGGGGAGGAGGGAGGAGGCGCTCGCCGACCTGCGCGCCAGCGTGGAGCTCAAGGAGTCGATCCTGCCGCCCGGCAGCCGGGAGCTCGGCGCGGCGTACCGGGACCTCGCCGAGGCGCACGCCTCCGTGCTTGACTTCAAGCAGGCGCTGCCGTTCTGCCAGAAGGCGCTGGAACTGCATGAGTCGACGCTGGGCAAGAACTCGGTGGAGCTTGCGCACGACAGGCGGCTGCTCGGTGTGATATACACTGGCCTGGAGCAGTACGAACAGGCGTTCGAGCAGAATGAGATGTCCCAGAAAGTGATGAAGAAGTGGGGCGTGGCGGGCGCCGATCTCATTCATGCCGAGATTGACGCAGCGAACATCAAGATCGCACTGGGGAAGCTTGACGAGGCTGTAAGTGTGTTGAAGGATGTTGCTAAGAAGGTGGAGAAGGACAGCGATGCGCGAGCTCTGGTGTTCATATCGATGGCCAAGGCGCTCGCCAACCAGGAGAAGGTCGGGGACACCAAGAGGTGCTTGGAGATCGCTTGTGACATTCTAGAGAAGAAGGAAGTGTCTGAACCTGACAAGGTGGCCGAAGCGTATATTGAAGCATCCTCACTGTACGAGATGGTGAATGAATTTGACAAGGCGATATCTTTGTTGAAGAGGAGCCTGGGGATGCTCGAGAGGATCCCTCAATCGCAGCACCTGGAGGGGAATGTCGCAGCTAAGATTGGATGGCTATTGCTTCTGACAGGGAAGGTGACTGAGTCCGTCCCATATTTGGAGGATGCGGTGGAGAGGATGAAGGAAAGTTTTGGGCCGAAGCATTATGGGGTAGGGTATGTATATAACAACCTGGGGGCTGCGTACATGGAGATGGACCGCCCTCAGTCTGCTGCACAGATGTTTGCGCTGGCAAAGGAAGTCATGGATGTTTCCTTAGGGCCTCACCATTCAGATACAATTGAGACCTGCCAGAGCCTCGCCAATGCATACAACACGTTGGGAAGGTACTACTATTTCTGTTTACTTTTCTTTCCAAATGGGCGTTCACTCAAACAGGAACATGATTTCTTTCTTTTAGCCTGGCAGAAAATTCAATGGTTGTCTAAGATAATTTGCATGTTAATCTACAAGTAGGTTTGTTTTTGCACATTCCTGCTTTTTAGCTAAGTTTACATGTTACATGCTACTACGGCAACAAATGGTAAGCTAAAGATTGTTGGCAAACACTGTAAAAAGTACACTGTTGGGTGCTACATAGCTAACATTAGAAGGAAAGAGGGGGGGAGGGGGGGGAGGGGTATCACAAGAGGAGCTCTGCCAAATTCATTTAAGCAGAGGGAATACTGTGCAAACTGAGATCAACCTGAAGTTGAAAGGGAAACAACTAAACTAAGGCCATTATTCTCAGAACGCCTGCCCAAGGGCCTTGAGATCAGGACGGACCAACACTACAACTGAGGATGACTCATTTTGAAAAATTCTACAATTACACTTCTTCCAAAGGTGCCAACCCACATAAACCGCGGCCAAAACGTGATGTCTTCGCCAGGATTCTTTATAGCTCTGGAAGATTTTCACCACCAACTATTGACAGTGTTTGTATTCAAGGCGGTCCCCGATACTCTCAACAGTGATAAAGCAAACATAAAACAAACTTCCTTCACAAAAGGGCAATGAAGCATGAATTGAGCTGCCGATTCAATCACCTTTCCTTCAGCCCTCACAGTCCCACAACTTCTTCAGATTGCTATTCTTGATATTGCCAATGAAATGAACACTATATGCTGACCCAGCGGAGTATTGGGCGGTAGACTTCAGCTTCCAAGAGATAGTATCTGGGCTGTTAACTAACTGAATGGTATCTGGGCTGTCACCTAACTGAATGCTCTGACTGAATGTTCTGCAGCATAGTGCACGGGCACCTAGCCCAGTGGCAAGAGAGCACGGCTGTGTGCCTTGGCAGACCCAAGTTAGAATCCTGTGGGCAGAATTTATTTCGCGAATTTAGTTCGAATCCTTCTTAATAATAATACCGCGGGGCTCCTCCCCTGTTGTTCTATTTTTTTTATGCAGCATAACCCAAATCTGAATAAAACAATCCATTTGAGTTTCGGAATTAATTCTATGAAGGCCTCTCATCCACTTCCCCTCCATAATCCCCTCTTTAACAGAAAAGTTCTTCCGAGCTGCCAAGCATATAAAGATCAGGCCAAAATCTTTGAGAGCAGTTTGCTAAAAAAAAAATATTTCTTCGAGTGCACCAACCTGTAGCCATCAGAATGAAGCCTGCACACCATTTTTTTTTTCGAAACGGAGGCATAAGCTTTGCCTCATCTATTAATTAAGAAGGAGCATAAAGTTTGTTACACACCACCCCAAATATAAAGAAAGGTCATTACTCTCCCGGTATTATGTTTCCCAATTTTTTTGCACCCGAGATAACCCAAAGTCTAGCCTCCCTTTTGATGATACTGAAGATGACCGGCGCCGGAGTTGATTTGTGCTGGAATACACGAGCATTTCTCTCTTTCCAGATGGTCCAGCCGACTAGCATGGTGAGGGATGCCATGGCCTTTCTATTGGGGATGTTGCTTCCGGACATGTTTCTCCACCAATGCGGGAGTGAGTGCAAGGTTCCCCAAGTTGCCGTGTCAAACACATGAAGACCGAGCCAGATTTTGATAAGGTTCCAAATCCTTACGGTGAATCGACACTTGAAAAAAAGATGTGCTCCACTTTCTTGCACACATTGGCAAAGTGGACAGAGTCCACAATTTTGCCAACCCCTCCTGGCGAGCCTGTCGGACGTCCAAATTCTATTACGGGTTGCAAGCCACGCAAAGAATTTCACCTTTGGCGGAGCCCAAACGCCCCAAATGTAGTAGTGGAAGGTGGTGACCGTAGATCCAATGAATTGTGCGCGGTAAGCCGATGCCGGAGAATAGTGCCTGCACACCATTTTTAATCTCAATGTTGGTGCATATAGCAAAGAGCTGCTGATCAATCTCATTGCAGGGAACAGCTTACCCTTCCAAGGTCGATCCTCCTTGTCCCAACCATGTCAGACGCAATGCCCGGCTAAAGAATTTTTTTGACACCTAGACCACCACAAGATTTAGGAGAACACACTTTTTTTCCAGTTAACCAAACATTTTCCTCCATTAGCATTCTCATCCGCACACCAAAGGAAACTTCTCCTGATCTTGTCATTCTTCTTGATGATCAATTTAGAGGGAGGAAAAGCAGTGAAAATTAATAAGTGGTGAGGGCAGAAAGCACTGAATTGACGAGCTCCAAAGGTTCCTCCCTAGACTTGAGCTTTCCTTTCCAGAGCTTTAACCTTCCACAGAATTCGTCCAATAAAGGCTGGCAATCAATCTTCCTAGGATTTCTGTAACCAAGGGGAAGCCCAGGGTACTTGCATGGCAGAGAGCCCATCTGACCTCCAAAGACCGAGAGGATATCACTCGAATCCAAACCATGCCAGCTAATTGGGTAAGCCACACATTTACCAAGGTTCACCTTCAAGTCTGAACACAACTCCAAAAAATTGCATGAACAAGGTGCACATGCACCATAGTGGCGAGCTGGTATTATAAGCACACAGTTGTATGCGGGGTGCTGTTTCCTCTTTAGCTGGAATCTTGGGACTAATTGAACAACAATGCTTCCCTGTAATGGCAGTAATTTGTTATGCCTTTTGACTTTGAGTTGATCAGTAATATCCCCTTTCTTTCTAAATGCAGCTATCCCCTGGCTATGGAGTTCCAAAAGCGAGTGATTGATTCATGGCGAAACCATGGTCCCAGCGCTACGGATGAGCTCAAGGAAGCTATTCGTCTCTACGAACAGATCAAGATAAAGGCCCTAGCATTCATGTCACCTGGTGATCAAGCAATCGCGTTGCCTGAACCTCAGGAACAGGAAGTCGATTCTGATCCGGCCAAAGTTGCACAACAGTAATTAGGAACTTCGCGTCATGTACCCTTTTCTTTCCTCTATTTTGTTGCTGCTTTGCTGTTCTGCAGTAGAAGAAATTTTGGCTGTAAATTTAGCACAGGAGGCAGTCTTCTGTACCATCTACTAGAAGATTGGACAGTCTATCTAAAGTAACCGAGACTTTATTTAGCCATGATGAAGAATAGGAACTTGGTTGAACTATTGGGTGAGGAGTTTTTCCATGCTACAGAGTATAAGTATGGAAATATCCCAGTCCCAGAAATCAACGTTTGGTGGACAGCCATTTTGCTGTGACAAGGGAGAAGCCCCTGGGCCCCTGACGATGTAACGGAGGACGAGATCTTGACATTTGTTGGTGTCTTAATAAGGTTTGGTGAGACTTCGCTGCCTGTGCTAAGATCAGGATATCACAGGGAGCTTTAAACTTCATGTTCTTCTTTGGCTTGCCTCCGAAGTTTCAGCTTCTTGGTCACAGTTGCTCCACCACCCTCAGCCTATTTGCCTTTTGTGTTCTGCTTCTTCACTGCCTGACAATCTTTTTTGTAAGAATAAATATTCATGTGTGTTCTCATCCAAGTGATACAGTAAATCAGGTAAGTGGTTGTACAGTTACAGTAGGAGCAGCTGCTCATGTTGTTCTGAAGTTCTCATGCTCTGAAGAAATATTCAGGGAGAACTGAACCTGTGACACCTTAGAACTGCCATGACAACTAATTACCCTCCATTAGAGATAATACAAATTCTCCTCCTCTTTTCATGCACTATCTTTCATGAATCTTGCAAGTGGCAAAAAAGACGAACACCCCGCAAACAATGTGACACAATTTGTTTTGCCTAAGCCAAATGATGCAACGAACTAAGTCACTACCTACTACAATGTGCTTCATTGCTGCCGCCGCCACTGCATTCTCCATGGAAGTGAGCGCTGCTCTTCGAGGCCGCCGTGCCGTCTTCTTGCTGCGGTGTTGGTGTGTCTTCTTCTCCGGTGCCGGCAGCCTGCACCTGGATGACCACCTCCTCTCGTCTCGGCGGCCGGTCCATTGCCAACGGAGCTTGTTTGCCGGTGGTGGCCGCGATGGCTGCCCTGCAGAGCGGGCAGTTGGCGCAGCCGTGAAGCCAGGTGTCGATGCACTCGGCGTGGAAGACGTGGAGGCAGCCCGGCAGGAGCCTCACCCTCTCCCCCTCCTGGAACTCGCCGAGGCACACCGCGCACTCGCTCGCGTCGCCGTCGTCCTTGGCGTTGGCGGCCTTGCTGTACCTGAACGCCGGCAGCGCCCGGATGGCCGGCTCTCCCAGCCCGGCGCGTGGCTCGTCGGGCGCCGGCCCGTGCACCACGGGGAGCTCGTGATCGGAGGGGGTGCTGCTGCGGCGATGGCGGCGGCGGGTGAGGGAGATGACGAGGCTTCTGGGCGCGCCGGAGCTGGGGGTGGAGGAGTCGGAGGTGGTGGCGTGCCAGGTGAGGCAGCAGCGGATGACGAAGACGTAGTAGGTGAGGAGGAGCGCGGAGGTGGTGAGGATGCCGAGCACGGTGAGCACCAGGATGGGCAGGCTGGTGAGGCTCAGCGTCACGTGGTGCGTCAGGCGGGACGGCGTCGCCGGAGAAGACGATGACGACGAGTAGTAGTAGTAGGGTGCCAGCGGCGGCGTCGTTGGTGGCGGGAACAGCAGCGTCGACGCCGGGGCCTGCTGCCGCGGCACCGGGAAGACGGGGGCGTTGCTTGCTCCCTCTACATCCATGGACGCTTCAGCTCAGAAAGAAGTGAAACCGATCAGTGGATGATGGAAGGTGGATTCGGTGATGACGATGTGGATGCAACATATGTAGCGGTGTGCTGGCGTAGCTCGAACTTGGAAGTAATGACGATGTGGCCAGGTGGTAGGAAGGAAGAAAGAGGACAAGGACGGGACGGGTAGGAGAGAAAAAAAAGAGAATTGCAGTGAATTTTCAGCAAGTTCCGTCGCTTCCATCCAGCCGTTGGACCCAACTTTGGTGTATCTAGAAGCTCATTTCGTTTTCGTCCTGGGTTTGGTTGCTTTTGGTCATGTCTGCTGCCACGTTTTACACTGAATTGCTGCTCGAAAATGATTGCACGCAAAATTTCGTAAGGAAACGACGAATTCCATGTCTCTTTTTCCGTTGAACATATGTAATGTCAAATCAGTAGGAAGAAGATAAATACAACACGAATTCATACTGAAACGAGTGAACAAGCACACTAAAATGTGTCGATATACATCTGAATTACCAAAATGAGTGTTTGTGAAAGGAGGGAGTAGTAAAGATCGGTGGATTGATACTTGATGCGATGGAGGCAGAACGCTGCGCGCACGACACGAGGGCACTGAACTTGAGTAGCCGGGACGGTCTTTTTTTTTTTTTTTTTTTTTTTGCGGGGGCGTAGCCGGGACGATCTTATGTCTTGTATACTAGGTGCCCGAGGTAGGAAGCGCAGTGGGAGAGATTCACAGTAGCAAGCGCAGTGGTTGCAGCGTCGGGTCGGCGTGATGAGTCGGATTCAGACTTCAGAGGCGTCATCCACATGATCAGACGCTTCAATCAGTCGGGCGTTCTTCCTTTTCTGTGACTGCACGGACTGCACATCAACAGTTAGAGCAACTCCAACCGGCCGATTCAAACGGCGACAATTTTATCCGTTTTTTGTCTGTTCGGGTTGGCCCGACGAACACCCATATATGCTTTCGCATTTAGGTCGGCGCAAGGCCTGACATGTTTTTGAGTGTGCGCGTGAAAAAATAAAGAAGGCAAACATTTAAAAAAAAATGTTAATTAAACATAAAGGCCGGCGAGAGTCCACGAGTCCACATTGCATTAAATAAAAACATTTAATAAAACTAAAAACTAGGAGGAGGCGCGCTGCCCTAGGCGTCGTTGTCGTTGTCGTCGGGGACAGTGAGGTCGATGAGCGTCGGCACCGGGCCAGCCCAGGGGAACGCCGTCTCCCAGGCTGTGGCTGTTGGGGAACGCATTAATTTCAAAAAAAATCCTACACACACGCAAGATCCATCTAGGTGATGCATAACAATGAGGGGGAAGATTGTTGTCCACGTACCCTCATAGACCGAAAGCGGAAGCGTTATGACAACGCGGTTGACATAATCGTACGTCTTCACGATCCGACCGATCCTAGTACCGAAAGTACGGCACCTCCGCGATCTGCACACGTTCAGCTCGGTGACGTCCCACGAACTCTAGATCCAGCTGAGGTCGAGGGAGAGTTTTGTCAGCACGACGGCGTGATGTCGGTGATGATGAAGTTACCAACGTAGGGCTTCGCCTAAACACTACAACAATATGACCGAGGTGGAAATCTGTGGAGGGGGGCACCGCACACGGCTAAACAATCAACTTGTGTGTATATGGGGTGCCCCTCCCCCATATATAAAGGAGTGGAGGAGGGGAGGGCCGGCCCTCTCATGGCGCGCCCAAGGGGGGAGTCCTACTCCCGGTGGGAGTAGGATTCCCCCTTCCCTAGTTGGAGTAGGAGAAGAAGGAAGGAGGAGAGAGAGAGAAGGAAAGGAGGGGGGGGGGGACCCCACCCCAATTCGGATTGGGCTTGGGAGGGGGGCGCACCCACACCTTGGCCGCCTCCTCTTCTCTCCCACTAAGGCCCAATAAGGCCCATAGACTCCCCGGGGGGTTCCGGTAACCCCCCGGTACTCCGGTAAATGCCTGAACTCACCCGGAACCATTCCGATGTCCAAACATAGCCTTCCAATATATCGATCTTTATGTCTCGATCATTTCGAGACTCATCGTCATGTTCGTGATCACATCCAGGACTCCGAACAACCTTCGGTACATCAAAACACATAAACTTATAATACCGATCATTATCGAATGTTAAGCGTGCGGACCCTACGGGTTCGAGAACTATGTAGACATGATCGAGACTCGTCCCTGGTCAATAACCAATAGCGGAACCTGGATGCTCACATTGGAGTGACAAATCCTAATCTCGATGTATGCCAACTCAATAAACACCATCGGAGACACCTGTAGAGCATCTTTATAATCACCCAATTATGTTGTGACGTCTGATAGCACACAAAGTGTTCCTCCGGTATTCGGGAGTTGCATAATCTCATAGTCATAGGAACATGTATAAGTCATGAAGAAAGCAATAGCAACAAACTAAACGATCATCGTGCTAAGCTAATGGATGGGTCAAGTCAATCACATCATTCTCTAATGATGTGATCCCGTTAATCAAATGACAACTCATGTCTATGGCTAGAAAACTTAACCATTTTTGATTCAATGAGCTAGTCAAGTAGAGGCATACTAGTGACACTCTGTTTGTCTATGTATTCACACATGTACTAAGTTTCCGGTTAATACAATTCTAGCATGAATAATAAGCATTTATATGATATAAGGAAATATAAATAACAACTTTATTATTGCCTCTAGGGCATATTTTCTTCAGTCTCCCACTTGCACTAGAGTCAATAATGCAGATTACACATTAATGATTCTAACACCCATGGAGTCTTGGTGTTGATCATGTTTTGCTCGTGAGAGAGGCTTAGTCAACGGGTCTGCAACATTCAGATCCATATGTATCTTGCAAATTTCTATGTCTCCCTCCTTGACTTGATCGCGGATGGAATTTAAGCACCAGTATTGTCACAAAAGATTTTCATTGGACCCGATGCACTAGGTATGACACCTAGATCGGATATGAACTCCTTCATCCAGACTCCTTCATTTGTTGCTTCCGAAGCAGCTACGTACTCCGCTTCACACGTAGATCCAGCCACGACGCTTTGCTTAGAACTGCACCAACTTACAGCTCCACCATTCAATATAAATACGTATCTGGTTTGTGACTTAGAGTCATCCGGATCAGTGTCAAAGCTTGCATTGACGTAACCATTTACGACGAGTTCTTTGTCACCGCCATAAGCGAGAAATATATCCTTAGTCCTTTTCAGGTATTTCAGGATGTTCTTGACCGCTGTCCAGTGATCCATCCCTAGATTACTTTGGTACCTCCCTGCTAAACTAATAGCAAGGCACACATCGGGTCTGGTACACAACATTGCATACATGATAGAACATATGGGTGAAGCATAGGGAATGACTTTCATTTTCTCTCTATCTTCTACAGTGGTCGGGCATTGAGTCTGACTCAACTTCACACCTTGTAACACAGACAAGAACCCTTTCTTTGCTTGGTCCATTTTGAACTTCTTCAAAATTTTATCAAGGTATGTGCTTTGTGAAAGTCCAATTAAGCGTCTTGATATATCTCTATAGATCTTGATGCCCAATATATAATCAGCTTCACCGAGGTCTTTCATTGAAAAACTCTTATTCCACTACAAAAAAAGACACATCCATGACATTTTGGGCCGAGCGAAATTTTTTTTCTGTCATACATATGACACTTCTATGACAATAATTGTGACAAACCCGGTATCATCATAGATGTGGTGGGCTCCTACTTCTATGACAAAAAATCATGACAGAAAATGGGCTTTTCGTCCTGGGCGGGCCGGAGACACAGCTGCATGACATTCTTTGGGCCGTCCATGATGGGAAAAAACGTGGTAGAAGCGAGGGCGAGGAAAATTTCGGGGAGTTCCCGGTTATGGTGGGAGGTCGGGGGCCGAGCGATGCGCGTTTCTCTCGTACACGTACGCGCGTGTGTGCGAGGCGTTGGCTCTAACTGAACCTGAGCGAGGCGTTAGGCTCTAACTGAACCCGAGCGATTGAAGTGCAGGCTACGCGTTACTGCACCTGAGCGATCGATCGATGGCTGTTCACTGAACTCGATCGAGCGATTCCTTCGGTACTGCTGCTAACTGAAGCCGATCGATTGGATGAACAGTGAGTGTTGCGGGGAGGGGGGGGGGTTGGATGAGCAGTGAGCGGTGGCGTTGCCTCTGGATGAACATGACCCCGTGGTGTGGAGGGCTGGATGAACAGTAGATGGTGGAGGTGTGGTTGAACAGTAGCCGGTGGAGTAGCGCGTGGTGGAGGCTGGGTGAATAGGAGCCCATGGAGGCTGGAGGAGGTCGATGGTAGCCCGTGGAGGCTGGAGGAGGTCGACGGTGGAGATGAACAGTATCCCGTAGAGTCCCGTTTTGCGGTACGCCACACCCCTCCTGATGAACAGGACCCCCGTTTCGACCGTAGCGCTTCAACACAAGTCCGTTTCGTCCATTGTGCGGTACGCCACACCCCTCCCGATCAACAGGACCCCCGTTTCGACCGTAGGAGGTCCGTTTCCTCCGTTTTGCGGTATGCCACACCCCTCCCGATCAACAGGACCCCCATTTCGACCATAGGAGGTCCGTTTCCTCCGTTTTGCGGTACGCCACACCCCTCCCAATGAACAGGATCCCGTTTCGAACGTGGCCGGTCGAACACAAGGCCGTTTCCTCCGTTGTGCGGTACACCAGGCCTCGTTTCCATCGCCTGTTCCGTCCAAGCCCTCCCGATGAACACGACGACGCATTCCGTTCTGACCCAGCCGGTTGGCTCCCACGCGTTCCGCTGCCTCCCGATGAACACGACGCATTCCGTTACCTCCCCATGAACACGACACATTCCGTTGCCTCCCCATGAACACGACGACAACGATGTTTCTCCGTTCCGACCCAGCCATGTACACGAACCCTGGCCGTACGTATGCGCGAGTAGGCGTTCGAGACCCTGCCCGTATGTACACATACGTGGCCGTATTTTCTTTCTTGCACCCTGGCCGCTGTACGTATGTGTACATGCTACATGCGCGCCTCTACTATGACACGTGCGTGCCTCTACTACAACACGTGCGCGCCTCTACATCGACAAGTGCGCGCCTCTACATCGACCAGTATATATGTACGTACACGTTCGCGACCAGAATAATAACGCTACGTACGCTTCGAGCAGGTGGGTCCCGACTATCAGGCACTTCCTTGCGTGCGAAAATGTAGCTGGTGGGTCCCAACAGTCAGGGGGGCGAATCTTTTTTTTTCGGACGCACTTCCTTTGCGTGCGAAGATGTAGCTGGTGGGTCCCAGCAGTCAGGGGGCGATCGCTTTTTTTTTGCCCGGACGCACTTCCTTGCGTGCGAAGATGTAGCTGGTGGGTCCCAGCAGTCAGGGGGGGGGGGCGAATCGTTTTGTTTTTTTTGCCCGAACGCACTTCCTTGCATGCGAAGGTGTAGCTGGTGGGTCCCAGCAGTCAGGGGGGCGACTCTTTCTTTTTCCCGGATGCAGTTCCTTGTGTGCGAAGATGTAGCTGGTGGGTCCCAGCAATCAGTGGGGCGAATCGTTTTTTTCCCGGACGCACTTCCTTGCGTGCGAAGATGTAGCTGGTGGGTCCCAGCAGTCAGGGGGCGAATCATTTTTTCACGAAATACGGTGGCCCGTCTGGTGGGTCCCCGCTTTTAGATGGAGGAATAATTATTTTGCGCGTAATAAGGAGGCACTTCCTTGCGGCTGCCGTGGACCCAGCTGTCAGCCTTTCCACGTACAGTCCATGTCTGATGGAAGTCGTTCCTTGACCATGTTGACCACGCCGCGCCGAGAGCACCACGGCGGTGGACGACGGCGAGGCCTAGGAAGGGGACGACGCGGAGCCGTGGAAGACGCGACAGTGGATGCACACGTGGAGAGGAGTACGAGGGTTCACTGGTTCGGCTGCGCTGCCGTCGCCGCAGAATAACAGGGGGTGTGGGTGAGTGGAGGGATGGCCTTCCTAGCGGTGGGAGTAGTAGGGGGCGGTGACACCTCCGCGGCAGCACAGCCGGCCACGGGAGGCAGGAGCAGGCGGCACGACCGACGCTGCTTTGGGCGGCTGGAGCAAGAAGACCATAGGTTGAAGAAGCACGACGGCCGTTGGATGGACATCGTACGATCACTGCAGCTAGAATCGTTTATATTGACTAAGTTGACAAAGCCCTTGGTACGTCAACTTAGTAGGCCCACAGGTCAGCTTCCGAAACGGTGCGCCCCAGATGTCAGGGGGAGGAATCATTTTTTGGGCGGGTGAAGCTAGAATATCCGAGATTGAAGAAGAAGCACGGCATCCATTGGATGGACATCCAACGGCCACTGCTGCTAGAACCGTGTGTTGACTATAAGTTGACAAAGCCTTGCATACGCGTCAACTCTGTGTTTTTAGGGGACGCGTCAACTTAGTAAGGCCAGAAGTGTGTGGCAGAGAACTTATAGCCCATTTGAGATATGTAAGAATGTGCAGCCCATTTTTGAATTCTAATGGAATTTACTACATCCCATTTACAGTTTGTTAAAAGTACAACCCATTTCAACCAACCGTTCAAAACAGAATTCAATAAAATTTCCCACATTTTGATGGGATCCGAAATATTTTTATCCCAAAATTTCTAGTCAGATTAAATACAATTTCAATATAATTTTATATTACGTAAAAATCCAACGAAACATTGCGCTCGCAAAAATTAATAAAATTAAAATTTTCAATATTCAAAAATAATATTTTATAAAGTAATTACGTGTTTGGTGCATTTTTTTATAGTTACTGCCCAGCTTTTATAATTACATCCCATTTATTATTTCTTAAAGCCTATTTTCTTGTTAAGCCTAATGCATCCCTCCTAGGAAAGATTTGCAGCCCAGCGGGGCGGAGAATAACAACTTGACCTTGCCTGGGTATTCCTAAAAAAAGTATAGCTGGGCTAGCCATTTTCAGATTGAAAAAAAAAATCTGGGCTGGATATCTGGGCCACAGCCCGTCCAGTTAATACCTGCAGCGATGTTTTCGTTGTTGTTCAGAGGAGAAAAATTAATATCTGGGCTAAACATTGAAAAACTCTGCAGTGCTCACACCTTAAAAACACAAATACTGCTCGAGCTGCTTGGTCCCAGCTGTCGGCCGCTTCTTGTGCAATTCTCTCGTTTATTGATACATAGGTTGACAATGGTGTGGGACCATGATGTCAGAAAACCAGGAGGAAGCAAAATAAATTATATATATATAAAATAAGGAGGCACTTGCGTACGTGAGGCTATGACCCTGGTGGGTCCCGATTGTCATCCTCTCCAAGTAAAGTCATCTCCTCGCCCGCGAGCGCTTTCCACCCGAGATAGTCAGCGCCGCCCGCCCTGCTTCCCGGTGCAGGCGATTGCTCCGCCTTCAAACGACACAAGTGCCGTCCGTCCATCTGCCACCCACATTAATGATACGCGGTTGCCGAGGCGGCTACTCCGGCGCCACACGTCCGTCCCTCCGCCGCCCCATTGCTATATAAACTGTTGGCCGGTCATAGCCGCAGTCATCCGCATTCGTTCCCTTTCTCCTGTCCACACCACTACTGCCCACCATGGCTTCCTCGCGCTCCAACGCTCTTCGGGACGGGTGGACGACGGACCACAAGGAGATGGCAGCCATTGCTGCCGACCGGCTGGCCAGCAGGCAGCCGGAGGACGACGACATCCCAATGGAGAACATGGTAGTCGATGATCCGGCGCCAACCCCCTCCTCCGCGCCATCCTCGCCGGTGCATTGCACCATGACCATCGGCGAGGCCCGTGCCCAATATATGGACACGGTGAGGCAGATGCGTGAGGAGCAGTTCCAGGAGGCGCAGGCCGCCGCCGCCTACAACCACCATCTCCTCCAGGAGCACCTGCAGGCGGAGGAGCAGATCGCCGCGGAGCGGGCGGAGCAGGAGGCGCTGCTCGACTCATACCGCTCCGCCCGCAAGGGCCACCTCGAGCGGTGGCGATACCGCATGCGGGTGGCGGAGGCCGCGGCCGCCTACAAAGAGGGCGATGAAGCGGGCGAGGCGCTGTTTGGCGAGACCGAGGACGAGGCAGAGGACAATGCCGGCTCCGACGAGTCCCTGCTCCGCTGGCGTCGATGAGGCCCTGCTCCGCCGAGGCCCTGCGGCGCCAACAACGAGGCAGAGGACACCGCCGGCTCCGTCGAGGCCCCGCCCCGCCAACAACGAGGCAGGGGACATCACCGGCTCAGCCAAGGCCCCACCCTGCCGGCTACGTGGGGGAGGATTTCCACCGCTCCACCGAGGCGCCGCCCGCCTGCAACGAGACAGAGGACATCGCCGGCTTCGTCGAGGCCCCGCCCCGCTGCCAACGAGGTCGCACCACACAGAAAACGTGGAAGAGTAGAACACGGTAGGTCGCCGCCGCTCGGGTCCAAGTAAGGCCACCGCTGCTACCCTCCGGTTGAAGCCAAGCTAGGCGGGTTGACCATGGACGGCCGGTTAGCTTCTTGGCGGCGACGTGGAGTCGGAGAGCTGCGCTGGAGAAGAACGCTGCTTGTAGTTAACTGCTGGTGCAGTTGGCTGACTGACACGTGGGCCCAATAGGCCACATGTCAGTTATGCAACTGCACCTGCAGTTAAGTCACTGAAGCTTCTGTTTAGCTCAGCAGGACATAGGGTGGTAGCTTCGGTTAATTAATTATACCTCCAGCACACCCCTTTTTAGTTGAAGAATGTATGAAATGTAATGAAATCCGGCATGTTTATATGAAATCCGACCGTGTATGAATGAATTTATTTTGATTAGTTTGAATTCCTGTATCACTGGCATTGGATGAACATGCAAAACAATACGTACTAGCATTATTCTCAGGGTGATCACCTTGTTTGCAGCAGTTTCACATGTACTCCCTCCGGTCCTTTCTAGTCTGCATACAAGTTTTGTGTGCAGTCAAAGTATCTCTACTTTGACCAATCTTATACAAAAAAGTATGCACTTTCACAATGTGCAAAGTAAAAAGGAACAGAAGGAGTACAAAGAGTTTGAGCAGCTTTTTAGCGTTTCTGTACATTGCAATCAAACACACAGGGCTGAAAATTCATAGAGAATATTCAAAACAATCGATGATTATGCATCTCAACGACTCACATGTCAGAGGCAATATTTACTTCACAACTAAAGAATAAAGAAAAAAATTGATTGACACTGTTGATAGCAAAGGGCGTCCCATTCGAAAATATCAAACGCATGTCTTGCTAAAATCAATGAGCAAAATTTGACAAGGTTGTCCCATTCCAAAATATCAAATGCCTACGATTGTGGAATGGGCAGGGTTTGCCATCAGTTCGGACATTGACATGGCACCTCGTGCTAAATAAACCAGCTGTTCTTTTTGTGCAGTTCCACCAAAATCAACCAAATTCACGCGTAGCTTGTATGATTTCGCCCTTATATGTTGCAACGCCTTGAACTTATTGGCACCTCCTTTCTTGTGGTGGAAATGAATGATTCGATGTATTCATGAACATTTTGTGCAGTTCCCATTGAAATCAAGCTGAGCACCCCTGTTTGCACAAATACAAAAAAGTGATTAGTATAAAGCAAACTGTACTATGAATTGATTTAAACAGGCACCTACATGGTCCATGTAGAGCACACTTTTAGAAAAATGGAACTCACGAGAAAGAATCCTAGAACAACATTGTACTCGCGCATCACAACAAAAAAAATGGAGATTTGTCAGTCCTTCTGAGCTGAAGTTAGTTTGGTCTTGTGGGGAGTAATGTAACCATCCTTCAACTGCTCCTTCTGATGAGAAGATAGACATGGCTTCTTCATCCTGGCATAATCGGAACTAGTCACTTCACATACTCCATATTCTTCTTCAGAGGAAGATGATCCTGTTGTGCAAAGACAAGAGGACTAATAAATGCTAGCATCCCTGTTTGCTCGAAAAAAAGGAAAGGAAATATTTAAAACAGCACAGATGAAGCACTTCTCAAGGACAATACCACTTTTTCATGACAGTATCTAAACAGTAGCACAACACCAACAGAGATGACCAAGCTCAATCATATGGATGAAATCAGTGGGCGAGTACCAACCTTTGTCAGGAGGCTTATTGTGCAGAGCATATAGATGAAGCACTTCTCCGGAACCATCTGTTGCTATCTACGGTGGTGGCCATGCTTACTATATACTCCTCGATTAGTTTAATGTTTCCAACATCTTCTTGTGCAGTTCCACTAAAATATATGGTATCTTCAAAGAAGATCCATGTTTGCACAAGTAGAGATAATTACGTATTACATTAAGAGCGGCATCAAATCAGTGGCAAAACAATATGCTCGTCCCAGCCATAGCAATAAATTAAGATGCAAAACTATATCATTACTTGTGTCATCACAGTTCCAGTGCTTTATTACAGCACCGGGAGTTGATTTTTGTTTTTCTTCCACTTGTTCTTCCCCTTCATCACTTGGTTCAATAATAGACAAGCTTCGCCTTCAATGTAAGATTTGGCATGTCAATTAGGGAGCACAAGTATAGTACTAAACTTAATTTTCTGATGAAAGTGGCAAAATACAGGCCAACAGTTGTGAAATATCCTTATCTTACCTCAATGGGATATTACAGTGCACATACAGATTGGAAGTCTTGTCTCCATTTGTGCAGTTCACTAAAATCAAGCAACATTATCGTACAAGTAGCACAACATATGAAAGCACACTGCAGAATCATGTGAAAGAAGGCTAGTACTGACCTCTCATGATGCGGAATTCAAACAACTCACAAGAAGAAGATCTGAACCAAATTTGCCAACACGGATAGGAAGTAAGATCTCCTCTTGTGCAGTTCCACTAAGATCAAGCAATCAAGCAACGTTGTCGGTGTGACATATTGGTTGAACTGCACAAAACACTCTTAAAACAAAAGTGTTTTGTGCAGTGCAACAAAAGGTCACAATGGCAACGAGGTGAAGTAGATAACCCTGTTTACAGAGAGGTGCAAAGGAAACAATTAGTGGTTAATAATGGTGGATGACACAGAAGCCAACAAAAAGAAGCATCTACCTTATCTAAATGGGAAAGAAAGCAAGAAGTAGCATTTCTCAAATGGTGGCATTGATTAATATTAACATAGAGATTATATTAACAATAAAATTCGTTAAACATGTAATTTGCTTTTAACTGTGGCATTGCATCAATTTCCCAGCGGCATTATTAGAGGGTGTTTGTTTACAGGGACATTTTGGTGTTGGGACTAAAAAACTCCGTGTCAGTCCCATCTAAACCAAATAGGAGGGACTTTTAGGGACTAAAAGTGGGCATTTGGGACTGAAGAAAGAAGATCCCGAGGGAGTCTTTTTGGGACTTTCTCCAATTGTTGCCCCTGCCACGCATCGCATCTTGTCTCTATTAGTTCATTACTAGGGGTAACATGGTCTTTTAGCATGTCATTTAATAACCTCTAGTCCATGTTTAGTCCCTGGAACCAAGCAGGTAGGGACTAGGAAGTTTTTAACCAAACAGGGCCTTAGATTAACAACAACTAATGAGTTGCACGGGACTGTGGACGCACCAACACCATGTGCATCTACCGATGTACTGTGGTCATGCATAGTCTGTTGCGACAAAGAACAAACAACGAAGGAGCATATTTGTGTTGGTCCCAGTTTTGTTATCTTTAGACACCTTTCCCTATGTGAGCGCAGCAAATCTAGTCCTGCTCAAACTCTACAGCCAGTCTGTACTAGTACTTTCGCCCCTTCCTTTCCTCTTTGAACCACATCCTAGATTTATGCGATACAACTTTTCCCACTACTTTCCCCCATTCCTTTCCTCTTTGAACCACGTCCTAGATTCATGCTATACAACTTTCCCCCTTCATTTCCTCTTTGAACCACGTCATAGATTCATGCTATATACAACTTTTCCCACTACTTTCCCCCACTCCTTTCCTCTTTGAACCACGTCCTAGATTCATGGTATACATGCAGCTTTTTTTAGAAAAGGAGGATGACCCCCAGCCTCTGCATCTGGTATACATGCAGCTAGAGCAATGCATGTGGAGTAAGTAAATTATACCTTAAGGTTCTTGGGGCGTGGTTCGGTGGGTGACGGGACGGCGGCGAAGAAGAAGGGGTCGGAGGCCCTCCCGTGCCGCTGCTGGGTGAAAGTGAACAGCTGCGCTGGTAGTGGATTCCCTCCTTCGCCGACGGCGACAGCGTTAAGCCTCCTTCCCTTCCCGGCGGACGGATCCTACCGGCTCTTTGAGCAGCAGTGAGGGGAGAGAGAGGCCAACGAAGTCTTGTTTAGATCTGGAGAGAGCGAGAGAGTGTGAAGAGAGCAACTACAAGCGCTGAGGCTCCAGCGTGTATATATATACTGGAGAGAGAGTGTGAAGCGTGCAAACCCTAGAAAACAAGTGCCGAGGCTGCAGCTTATACGTGATGAGGTGATTGTACGGTCACTACGAGATCGTATAGCTCCGTATCCATCCATTTTGACCAGTCAAAGAATCCTCTTGGCACAAATTATGCTCAAGTGTAGTTATCGAACCCGAGACCTCAAGTTTGATGAGCGAACAGGCTAACCAGCTACACAACCCTCCTGTTATGTTCAACGAGAGGAAAATAACCTTTTATACATTCCTACATTCGTGTGACAAGCATGCCGTGTTTTTTTGTGTGTGGGGGGGAGTCATTGGGATTTCAATCATAGTCGTGTCATGTGGCTTCGGTGGTAAGACTATCCACAGTGGTGCAGAAATAATGCACCCTTAGTCACCTTACCTCTCTCCACGTAGTATGTTGGGTCCCACTAGTCAGAGGGTGAAACAAACAAATTAATAAGAAAAATCAAAAGCACCAGCGGTTTATCTTACCTCACACATCTCACTACTGCTCGGGAAAACTGTCCAATTGATCCCTCTGTTCGCTCACGTACTATTTTAAGTAATTCCTTATTATAACATGCACACAATTTTGGGCACTTGTATTCGACTTAAGTCAGTGTGCCACCGTATGTCGTATACTTACTACTCCCTTCGTCTAGGTGTAATAAGTCACGTTAGAAGGTGCAACGGGACCAAGGTGCATGTGTGTGTGTGTGTGTGTGTGTGTATGTGTGTTTAACAGCATGTGTGTGTTAGAGAGAGCGACAGATCGACCTACTCCTACAGAGAGATGGTGTGTAGTGTACGATTTTAGCCGCCAGAGTCGGTGCATCCTCTCGTTTCCGGGCGTGTCCGGTAGGGACATGCAGACAGCTGCCACACCCGCTCCTAACCAGCATGGCCCACCCAAAGCCCCTCCATCGCCCGCACGCGCTTCCCGCCTGAAATGGTCAGCACCGCTCCAAAGAATCGGTGCCGCATTCATGCCCGGGCAGAGCGGACGCGACCTCTCACTGGCCAAGAGTGATGGTTGCTTCGTCCGTCCAACTTACTGCTGGGTCTATGTGATTTGACGGCCCATTGGTATTTATTACTGAGGTGGTAGGACTGCTGGATGTCCCACGCTTTCGGCGAAAGGAGGTACTACGAGATTACAATTTTCTCCATTCTTACAGCAGGTGTGCAAGAGCAGTGAAAACACGCAGGCTTAGTGATCACATGGCCCACCTCACACTATCACTGTGCGACACCTAACTCTTTACATAGTACTCCCTCCATCCTAAATATTATTAGATGAGTCCCCGCGCGTTGCCGCGGAATAGCCGTATATCTCTCTGTGCAAAATTATCGATTTCATAGAACTAAAAAAACTCTATAACCGCATGACAAATGTGGTAGCCAAACTAAATAAACTCCCATCATCATTTAGATCATCCCACGTAAGGAAAAAAGATCAGCCAACTCCTATTGCATAATGGGATTATATTTTTCTTTTTGACATGTTAATGGGACTTAAAAGCTCACTTACATGCATGCTACCGATGCATGCTTGCATGCAGACATGTTGATGTGATTTAAAACCCACTCACATGCATGCCACGGTATTTCTGCATGCTTGCATGTGGCTTAGCGCGAAGCCTCTCAATGTCTAGATCAGACGCCTATTATGGACTGATTTACTTCATCTAACAGCTACATTAATTTTGATGATGTGGCTCAAGGAGAGGATAGAGAATTCCTAGTAGTGGGGGCTAGCTATTATTAGTAGATAAGTCTTTGTAGAGATTCCACTACATATGGAACAAAATGAATGAATCTACACTTAAAATGCATCTATATACATCCGCATGTCGTTCATGGTGAAATCTCTACAAAGACTCATATTTAGGAACGGAGGAAGTACTAGTATAGTACGTACTGTCATTTATCAGTGAGATAAATTTGTACAATGCTATGAAGCTTCCAGCTTCTGTTACATGTATCTTGCGTCCAAGGTTGCCCGTTGCAACATTTCATCAAATACAAAGGAGACTAACATGCATGCTATTGCATCTCAATGATTGACAGATCATAGCAAATATGTACTCCCTCTATTCCAGTAAGTGTCTCAACTTTGTGCAAACTTCAGTACAAAGTTGTACTACTACTAAAGTTGACACTTATTTTGGAACAGAGGCAGCTAAACAAAAAAACGATCCATGCAGTCCCTAGCCCTTCAACCGTGAACCCTAACCAGGCTTCAATTTGCTGGCAACGTTTGAGCTTCCTAATAAATGAAGTTTGCAACCTTTTGACCATCGGATCATTTTGTGCAGTTTCACCAAAATCGAGATGAGCATCCCTGTGGCAAAGAAATTGAAGAAGCGTGATTAGAATAAGATTACTGGGACTAGTTGACGAGACATAAACTCATCACACATATAGTACGTAGAAGCCAGTAGAGGTATGTGAGGGGCAAAGAAGTAGAGAAATATCCACAGGGAGTGATGTGGGCAGCTGGAGCAGTGGTGCAAGCCGGCTGTAAAGGGAGTTGTACCTGAGGGACGTAGCTCAACCTTGAGGAGGGCGGCGGGAGGCGGCAACTGCCCACGTCGCGGCAGTGAGCAAGGGACGAAGGCAACCTCACCGGCTTTGTGAGAGAGAACGACGGGGACCCCTGATCGGGATGTGCCGACAGTGGGTTTTCGCCGTCGGTGATGGTGACCGCATCTACACTAAGCATCCACCCCTTCCTCTAGCGGACGTGATCCGCCGGGATGTTAGAGATGTGGCCACAGTCATTTTGTGCGAGAGAGTGTGAAGAGAGCAACCCCAGCAAGCAACCGTGTAGGCTGGCCCATCCTGACTATGTATATAGTGGAGCCGTTTCCTTTTCCCTCCATATGAACCTATCATATTGCGTACGTGTCACTGAAGAAAAAAAACTTTATTTATAAATGACGCGGCACCTAGTACTCGTTCTCCTATAACCTTGTGCTTGGCATCTCCAAAATATTAACCTTGCGATTGGCGGCATCTCCAAAATATTAACCTTGCGATTGGCTCTCCGCCTCTTTGGGAAGTCGAGCAATAATGGTAGTGCAGTATATATCGTTCTGGCTATATGAGACCGAATGAATTGCTGCACGTCCACCACGTGGGCCAGGGTCGAGGGGCGAGGGAGAGTGCTACATACGGAGCAAAATGAGTGAATGTACACTCTAAAATACGTCTATATACATCAGTGTTTGGAGTATGTACTAGTAGTTCATATTGAAATCTATTAAAGGACATATATATTCCAAACAATATGATATAATCTCTATAACCAAGGTAGTAGGGACGAGGAGTAAACAGAGGGAGTAGTAAATTTTTCTCCTCGTCCTGCGAGCCACCGCGCGCATGGGCGAGGGAGCGGGCGTAAGGCGGAGCAAGCTTCACCTCATCCTGCGAGCCACCGCGCCCGTGGGCGGGGAAGATGGTGTACTAAGCAAGCTTCTCCTCATTCTGCGAGTTGATGGGACACATCAAAAGTACTCCAGTGTATAGAGCCTTGCCTCTAAGGTAGGCCCCACATGGTTTGCCTCTTTTTTTAATTTAACATAACACGTCAAGTCGCAATTTGTTTGTTCACCCGTGGTAGACGATCGTCCCTCCACCAAGTGGACAACCAGTACACGTGCCAAATTACCATGTGGGCTGCCTTTTTCGTACAGAAATGAGCTCCAACATGTACCCGCGCAGATGTGGTTGGGAAAGAGACGGGAGTACGTGCGCCGTGCATGCACCTCTTCTCTTCGTGCACGTCCCCCACCTATGTGGGTGTGTGTGAGAGATACAAACTGCATTCGTGAGTGTTTTTTGTTTTGGTGTGGGGGTGGGGTGGGGGGCTGATTTCGTGAATTATTTTTGGGAATATGTGTCGATGACATCTCAAACAAAATTTTGCATGCAATGTGTGTGAAATGGAGGCCTATCCATATCATATATAGAGGGTCGGGAAATCCACAAGAAGAGAAGGAGGGGTCATAGCTATCGATAGAGTCGAAGAGAGGATCAAGTGGGTGGGTGCGAGATCGATGAAGAGAGCCATCGAAATTGTGTGTGTGTGCAAGTCAAAGATATAGGGCGACTGGCCTACCGGAACGTTAGAGGGCACATGTCAAGTTTGTGTCTGGCAGGGAGACATGACTAGAGAGCTCGATGTATCGGTGTGTGTGGGGTGGGGGGAGGGGGTGGGGGGGGGGGGTAGGCAGAGGCCTAACTATAGAGGTAGAACGACTCGTATATGTGTTGAGAAAGAGAGATCCAACTATGTCTTGAGGGAGATCGGTCGACATCCATACATAACTGAAGGACGGGAAATATGATGGGATAGAGAGAGAGAGAGAGAGAGAGAGAGAGAGAGGTAGAGTGCTGGATGGGTGATGGAGTTGCTTCTCGAAGATGGTGGGAGAGGCCTACTAGACAAACTGAGGGTGGAACTGCAATGTTATCAATAAGAGTGGGGATGTGTTTCTGTGTGTGCCTGTGCATGATAGATCTGTCGGGATGCATCCATGGATGATGAAGGGGAACCATGTGTTTGGTAAGCAAACCTAACTAGATCGGTAGATCAACTGTTGTTTGTCGGAGGAAGGGAGAGACACAACTAACAAGGTAGATCGATCGACGCGTGGGTAAAAGCGAGTTATAAGGACCTAGCTAGCTATATGTATAGCGAGAGGTCGGTCGGTGTACGCCCATTTGTTAGAGGCAAATAAGGCCCAGCGAGACGGATAGACAGAGAGAATGGAGCTAGGAGGTGGTGCGAGTGGCCCAGCTACTAGCTAGATAGGGGGAGGAGTGTGCAGTTTGTGAGATCGATGAAAAGAGGGGCGAGAGTTTACATGTGTGTGTGTGACTGTATGAGAGACACGAGGCAAGGACACATAAAGGAGGAGATTGAAGGTGTGTGTGTATGTTGTAGGCAGGCATCGCTGGAGAGGTTTATCGATCGGTGTGTGTCGGAAAGGAGTTGTGGAGACTCTGGGAGAATGACCTAAAGAAAAAAATGAATGTGCCCGGTGGATAGAATGCCGAGGGAGGGGGAGGGCGAGGAGGGCGTGTGCATGCACAAGAGAAAGTTAGTGGTAGCTACAAAGGTTAGAGGTGTAAGAGACTAACAAAGATCATAATTTGATATGAAAGCGGATTCATATATTTGAATAGGAGATCATAGTGTTTTAAACATTGCATGCATGAATATAGCGGTGATACACGTGTTGTGCACATGTTATACCATAATGTAATAATGCATGACGTTCGCAACTCACAGCTAAATGCCGAACAATCTAAACCACACTATACATCAAACAATCTCACATTTTATTTGAATTTGTGATAATGTGTGGCGTTTGCAGCTTACAACTAAATATCGAACAATCTAAACAATACTATATATTGAACATTCTCACATTTTATTTGAATTTGTGGTAATGTGTGGTGTTTGCAACTCACATCTAAATACTTGTAGGCGTAGGGGGCGGGGCACCATACATAATGTGATAAACACATTATGCATATGAGACATGGTTTAGATTATGAAGATCTAGCTAGAGCTAGAAATGTAATGTGATTTGAAATCAAAATAAAGTGGATTCAAAAAATCGAGTTCGAGTTCATATAGTACACATAGTTCATATGTAACTCGAGACTAATCATGTGGTGTGCTGTGAAGATAATACACAAACGATGGTTTAACTTGACAATAATGATGATTGTCGATCTTATTAAAGCAGAGAAACGAATTCAAATGCTTTGACTTCACAACAATTATTACTATAGATCTTATTCAAATAGAGAAATAATTCAAATTTAGTTCATATTGAAGCAGTAGTATATACGTTTGGAATGCACTAAAACGTTCATTTGAGTAGTAGGTTGCATGCATTATACACGTAGCGAAATATTTTAATTGAACATAACATGAATTCAAAGTTTTGAATGACATTTGTAGTGCGCATTGATTTGGTACAGTACATGTTAGCCTTGTCTGGAAATTTCAACCCGCGCCTTGTTAGCCCGAAATATTTAAGATACATGTTTGTCTCGTTGTGCTCCGACAACTCCCTCCATCTCAACCCACGCCATGCTATTCTGAAATTACAACGCGTGCGAAAACTCCCACCTCCTGTAAAATCACGACACGCGAAATGCCCGTGGTACCCCTGAACCGAAAGAACCGCCTCAAATCGGTGGGTGTACTTTTGTAACTTACCCCACATTTCGGACAAGCGCGTCCTTAAGCCATGGTTCCCCACTGCCATCCCATCCGCCCACCCATTCGTACATCGAGGCCGCGAAAACCCGCGACGAAACCCCACACCCTGCTCCGTCTGCCACCCAGCCGAAGCCTCTTCCCCGACGACATCGTCCACAGCAACACCTTGACGTCCCTCATCCACCGTACCGGATGAGGATCCGTCGTCGATCTCGTCGTCCCGCCGGTTCAGCCACCCCGTCCTCCACCTCCAAGGAGCTGCCTCGATGTTCCCTTCGTCTTTCGCGCCACCTCCATTCCCACACCGATGTCTTCACCTGCACCACCGGAAGAGCATCATCATCACCATTTCGTCGAATGAAGCTGCGGCCTAATCGGCACCACTAAAGAGGTTGTACACTAATCGCCGCATTTTCTTCTTGATTCAATCTCACGGTGCTGCCGGCGCTCGGTCCCGAGCCGACACGGCGCGGATCCATCCATGGCGGCGTCGCCGGCCACTTCCTCCATGGTGTCGCTCCGTCAGTGGTGACGTCCACATCAGTAGGAGCTGCTGCTGCTTTAGCTCTTGCTCGCGCTGCTGCTCTGCTCTTGCTCTCGGTCCCCTGCCTGGTCTGCTCTTGCTATTGCTCTTGCTCGCACTGCTGCTCTCGCTCTTGCTCTTGCTTGCGATGTTGCTCCGATTTAGCTACACTTCAGTCGACTGAATCGACTTTTGGGTCAGTCGATTTTCAGGGAGTGGGGGGTGGCTCGCCGGGGTGAAGGAAGAACCAGCCGCAACAGGGAGGGGGGCTCGCCGGAGAAGTACCCCACTATCTATCTTAGGGTTCATGGTGGGGGCGGTGGTCGCCGGCTATGGTGGGGCGTTGGCGTGGGGATCGCCGGAGAAAAAGCTCGGCATGGGGGGGGGGCTAGAGGGATGGCCGGGGCGGCGACGGACCGGCAGTAGAGAGTGTTTTCGAGGCGGGCGGGGCGGCGCACCGACGGCCGCGGGCGGCGGGGGGCTGCTGTTTGGCCGGTGGTGGCTAGCGGCTCAGGGGGGGTGGAGGTTGAAAATGAACCGCAGGCCCTTGATTTCATATCCAACGGCTGCAAAATCGACTGACCAGAGATGAAAAAGTCAGTCGACCGACGTGTAGCCTCACCTTGCTAGTGCGTTCAGTTTCGACAGCAAAATTCAGTTTCGAAAGCAAAATTCAGTTTCGACAGTTCAGTTCAGTTTCGACAGTTAAGTTCAGTTTTGACAGTTAAATTCAGTTTCGACAGTTAAGTTCAGAGATGAGCGGCTGGTGTATTTTACATCTAGCACTTTGTGGTTATGTATTTTACGTCATGTATTGGAGATGCTATTAGAATTCCACTCAGGTTAACATTGTTCGTTGTCTCTCTTGTCCTGCTTCAGCCTCGGCGTCGTACAACTCACCGGAGCTGCTCCAACAACGAAACCCTCCATCACAGCGGAGCAGTACCTCGGGCTCCATCTCCAGACGCCTAAGATCTTCTTCCTCTCCTCCGACAGCAAAGTCAGCCGGAGCATCCTCACCGGCCAACCCAATCACACTGAGATCGACATGGCTTCACCAAAGAGGTTGTACACTTGTTGCATCTCTTTTTTACTCTACATGTTATATATATTGTCCACTGAGCACACAGATTTGTTCCTTTAATGTGTCCTTGAAAGAAAAAACGTAGGAATTTTAATTTTCACTTGTCCTCCTTTTCAAATTCCTATTCATGAAGCACAAGACTAAGAGATAGTAGCATAATAGCATTATAACCATACATTTTCTTGTGGTTTGACTTAATCTCACCATGCTTCTTTGCATCCTGTGATCTTCCAATTGTTGTGAATCAAACACCCAGATTAGCAGAAATCCTGTGTTTTTAAATTCTCTGTTTTGCACGTGCATTCCTATCCTATTCATGTCTATTTCCTATCCCTGCATTGTTGGAATCCTCCAATTCAAACGAGCCCTTACAAAATTACTTCTCTTACAGATAGTTGTCAAAGAAAACCTTGCGTGGTTTGTCCCGCTCCTGCTGCGCCGTCGTCCACCCCAGCTCAGCTGCTCCAACGATAGAAGGGTCCAGCACAACAGGGATCTAGCCTCCAGACTGTCTTTCGCCGCCTTAGATCTTCTTCCCCGCCGCCGGCAGCCATGAAAATTGCATTACCATCATCAACCGAGAAGATGACCTCGAGGACTACACGGGTCCGCAAGAGAGGTCGCACTCTTTCGTGTCTGCTTACGTTATGCATCGCTTAATATTACATGCTACTTTATCGTCCTGTTCACCGATTAGACTCTGAGTCAGCTCCAAACTAATGGTCAAACTTGAGTTTTTAAATGGTTGTGGGGTACATATCGGGGCCGCAATCAATAGTATCTATCTACTATCTGGTTAATCTCCGGTGTCTACTATGAGTTTCATGTTGGGTGGGAAACAAACAGTAAAGAAGCCATTATCTGTATTTTTTAACTGAAGCCATTATCTGCCTGCTATTATTGGTTTTGGGTCTATCCACAGGTTTCTACCATCACTCTGGATTTCTGCATGCACTCCTTACATAATCTCACTATGTTTTATTCCTATGCATGACAGTTATTGTAAACAATGGAACTGAACATGTAGAGCAAAAGAGATGAGCCTTGCATGGTAATAAAATTTCATGCAGACGTCGCTCCATGGTAGGCGCAAAGGCAGCCCCCCTCCACGCATTTTGGATTGTAATCGAGAGGAAGATATCTGTTCTGAGGGGGATTCAGATGGAGAAGACAACTCCTATTTACCCCCTGAGGTCTTCGCTCTAACTTGGCGTGCTGATGTTGGTTATATCATGCATATGGTGTCTTGCATTGCTTACTTTATACATCAAATATGTCATCTGCTTAGTTTAGACATCCTTTGTGTGAATACCATCTGTTTAGTTTATTCATCGTTTATGTGAATTATGCAACGCCATCTTATTTAGCCAGGCATCATATATGTGATTTTTGCAATGCCATCCTACTTAGCCAGTCATCTTATATGTAAATTATATCAGGTCATCCTTTTTTCGTTACATATTACATTTGTCAACAATGTTAGTACATTCAACTGCTCTTCGTGTGCATCAGCCATCTGACACGGTGATGGCAAATTCTGGAGTGAAAACAAGGTCTTCAGAGCAGACTATGCTATCTGATGAAGCGCATATCTCGCTGGTTATGGATAGTTCCTCAGAGGAGGATTCAGAGACAGATGACCAGTCCTATCACCCCCGAGGTGTATGCTCTAACTTGGCTGGGTTATGTTGCTCATATCGTGCGTATGGTGTCTCACATTGCTATGTCATTTGATTACTTTAGACATGCTTTGTGTGAATGCCACCTGTTTAGTGTCTAATTACCATATATGTGAATTATGCATTGCCATCTTGTTGCAAGACATTATATATGTGAATTATACAATGCTATCTTGTTGCAAAGGCATTATATATGTGAATTATGCAATGCCATGCTGTTTAGCCAATCATCATGTATGTGAATTATATCATGCTATCATTTTTTTGTATTACGTGTTCCATTTGTCGACAACGTTTGTATATTTAACTACTCTTACTGTGCATCAACCATTTGAAGCGGTGATGGAAGTATGTGGAGTGAAAACAAGGAATTCAGAGTAGACAATGCTACCTGCTGAAGCAGACATCTTGCTGGTTACAGAGAGCTCCTCAGAGGAGGATTTAGAGACTGTTGACCAGTCCTATTTCCCCCCTAAGGTCTATGCTCAAACTTGGCAGGGTTATATTACCCATGTCATGCATGTTGTCTTGCATTCCTTAGTTTTTATATCATATATGGATTGCCATCTGCTTACTTGCTTACTATATAAATCATATATTTGAATTATATCATGCCATCATGTTTACATAGTACATACACATAATCTATCTGAATTATGGCATGGCAATCCATTTAATAAAGACATCATATAGTTATATCATCTCATCCTGTTTAGTGTTTACAGCCATCATATTTTGAATTATGGCATTCTATCCGTGAATGTATGTGAATTATGGCATGCCAACCTATTTAATAAACACATTATATAGTTATGTCATGTCATCCTGTTTACATAGTCTCATATTTTGAACTATGTCTTTCCATCTTTTTTAGTTAGCCATCATAATGTGAAATTGTGTCATGCTATCCTGTTTAGTTAGCCATCATAATGTGAAATTGTGTCATGCTATCCTATTTGGTTAGACAACATAAATATGAATTATTTCATGCCCTCTTTTATTCCCCACTATCCATTGCACCTGTCTATCATACATTGTCTATACTTTCAATTACTTTTCTTCTTTATCAGCCATTTGAATTGGAGAGCGTGATGGCAGTATCTAAGGGAGTAACAACACGGTCTTCAGAAAAGATAGTGCTACCAGTTGATGCAGATAGAACCACGGTTGTACTTGCCCAAGGACCAGATCCACCACACATAACCTAGACTCTCGCAGATTGTACCCCTATCCAGTTGGACAGAGAACCAGCTACACCCCTTCTAACCCCAACCCCGGCAGATAGTAACCCAGCTCCAGTTGACACAGCACCGTCTCCACCACAGATCACCCAAACACAAGCAATTAGTAAGGGAACTGCAGTGCCCAAAGCACAAGGACCACCACTCCGAATCCCAACTCAACGCTTAAAGGAGAAGAAGATTTGTTCTCAGGTCAGGTTCTGTAGCTATGGTTCATACTCCTTTGCTCTTGCATTACTGTATTTACTTATACCAACTATTTTCAAATTTGAAGGATGGAATTGAAACACCAATGGTGCAACAGGTATGTTTTAAACCTGTTTCTTTAACTGGTTTGCTGTTGTAACCTGCTCTATGTTGATTTCAGTTTAAATTGAATAAACAGTTATGTTCTCATGTCATGCACATTACAAGTGTTGTTATTGCTCTATAGTTTCCCACACTTATATTCTGTCTATTCTGCTTTGTCTTGAACAAATATTATTTGAACTGTGTCTCTATCTTGATTTGGCAACAAAAACTAGAATGATATAGACCATAAAGTGACCATGGTACATAGATATATGTTTATTTCATGCTGTTATCCTGTCCACTTTACTACTAAACTCATTTACCAAAATGAGTTTCATATACAACATGGTAAACATGTGATGTGTCTGTTTGTTTCTCTTTTCGAATGCGGACAAAATATTGGAGAACAGTACCGCGTTATCCAATGGTAAAGGAAGTAATGCAGATAAGGTTCAAGATAGTGAGACATCCCTGTTGGTCTCCAAGAAAGCTGATAAAAACTACCTTGATGACAGTGAGAGAACCCAAAAGTCATGTCTTGATGTAGTGTTCGAGTTACTGGCAACTACTGCTGGCACAAGCTCTTCGAACTCGCTGCCTGAATCAGTTCGTCTTCTTGAGTCTCAACTTCAAGTTGAAAGACATCGATCAGATGTGCTGCGACAGGAAGCTGAAGGACTAAGGAAGTCCCTGCTGAATTCAGATGCATATTTCCTGGTGCAACAGTGAAAGGATCGATACGGTTGACAAGAGGGGGGGGCTGAATAGGCAACTAACAATTTTTAAGCTTTTCTTTAACAATTTAAACCTTGCGACAAAGTAGGTTGTCTAGATATGCAACTAACTGGACAACCTATATGATGCAATGACAACTAGCACACAAGCAAGCAATAGATACAACACAAGTAAGCTTGCAAAAGTAAAGGCACGAAATAACCAAGAGTGGAGCCGGTGAAGACGGGGATGTGTTACCAAAGTTCCTTCCTTTTAAGGGGAAGTACGTCTCCGTTAGAGCGGTGTGGAGGCACAATGCTCCCCAAGAAGCCACTAGGGCCACCGTAAACTCCTCACGCCCTCACACAATGCGAGATGTCGTGGTTCCACTATTGGTGCCCTTGAAGGCGGCGACCGAACCTTTACAAACAAGGTTGGGGCTATCTCCACAACACTTGGAGGCTCCCAACAACACCACGAAGCTTCACCACAATGGAGTATGGCTTCGAGGTGACCTCAACCGTCTAGGGTGCTCAAACACCCAAGAGTAACAAGATCCGCTAGGGATTAGTGAGGGGAATCAAATTTCTCTTGGTGGAAGTGTAGATCGGGGCCTTCTCAACCAATCCCGAGCAAATCAACAAGTTTGATTGGCTAGGGAGAGAGATTGGGCGAAAATGGAGCTTGGAGCAACAATGGAGCTTTTGGGGGAAGAGGTAAGTCAACTTTGGGGAAGAAGACACCTTTATATAGTGGGGGAAACAATCCAACTGTTACCCCCCCCTCCCCAAACAGCCACGCACAGAGCGGTTCTACTGCTTGGGCAGGGCGGTACTACCGCTGATAAACGGTACTACCGCTCCCTTCCAGCGGTACTACCGTGTTGACGAGGAATGCAGGGTCCTGGCCCCAGAGCGGTACTACCGCGGAAGTATTGGCGGTACTATCGCTTGGAGCGGTACTACCGCCCCTACTGCCGCTACTAGTACCGTAAAACCCGACACGAAAAACAGCGATCGAGAATCGAGGCGGTAGTAGCCCGGAACCACTGCGGTACTATGGCCGAAGTTCGCAAGCGGTACTACCGCTCGGGGAGCGGTACTACCACTTGACGTGCTTCGGCGGTACTACCGCTGAGGACCGCGGTACTACCACTGGGACAGGACAGGCAAGCACAGATAGGAAAGATAGCTCCAATGAAGCGGAAAGAAGCATCGGGTGTGATAAGGATGTGTACGTGTTGATTCCACCCTAGCCTTACCAAAGCGAATCCCCTCTTGATAGTATGGTGAGTGACTCCTACGAAACTAGACCACCAGCAGAGAAACGAAGGAGCTACACCATCTTGAATAAAACACCGAGGGGAAGTAATCGTCTCGTGCCAAAGGATGAATCTCTGAAAGAACTCAACACACACGATTAGTCCGCAAAAGCATTGTCATCAATCACCAAAACATCTTGGGGATAAATATGCCCTTACAATCTCCCCCTTTTTGGTGGATTGATGACAATACGGGATTTGCACAAATAGGAAAGATGTAGGATAGGCGCAAAGCCCCACCGTCCTAAAATGTAGAGGGGCTCCCCTTGGATGTGTGCTGTCTAGATAAGTGCTTTGGACTGCACGACACAGATACAAGGATCAACGCTCCCCCTACATTTTAGAGACCAACTACCTAAGCAGGATATATGAGAGCAACATAGATAACAGGATAAGCATGCAACTCATAAGCTAGATAGACATAGATAATGATACTCGAAAGATAAGGTAGCATATGTCTCACACCATATGACTGGAACTTAGGTCTCACTGACACAAACTAGACACAAACCAAACAAGGAAAACTGCGAGAAAACACAGAAGACAGAAGACACAACACAAATCCCTAAACTCTCTCCCCCTTTGGTATCGAGACACCAAAAAGGAGAGGGATTGTTGCTACAGCTCCAGGTGATAGCGAGAGAGGGACTCAAATATCAGGTCTCAGCGGGATCGTCTACGCCACCATCGTCGGTCGGGAAGTGCTCGGCATCAGAATCGGTCCACGGGCAGTGCTGCTGAATCCACTCCTCCTCCTCAGTAAGCTGGTCCTCAGATCCACTGTTAACGGTGGCACCCAACTGACGCATGAGCTCCTTGTGATGACTACGGGCCTTCTTCTCACCCACATGAGTCATGTACTGACCGTGAGCCTCCATGCAGAATAGCTTCTTCATCTTGAGCTTGAGCTTCTTTGCCCAAGAGGGCTCTGCCGCAGAAGGCACATAGTCATCATCATCCTCAGCCTCAGCCTCAGCCTCCTCCTCGGTCTCCATGGCAGTAGCAGACGAAGGACCTCCAGGTTTAGGGACCTGAGAGCTCCAGTTGTCCTTCTTCCTCAGACGCTTGACGTCGTGAGAAACCAACTCTCCGGTCTCTAGCATCACCTTTGGATAGACACAATCCCAGGCTTTCTCAATAAGCAGCATGATGAATGGACCATAAATCGGGCACTTGCGCTCGGAGATAGCAGATAAAAGCTCAGACCACATAACATGGGATATATCCAGGGACTCTCCGGTGTTTTGTTCCTTCTCACGCTGGCAGAAAATAAGCATGTCCATGAGATAAGAATGAACCATATCCAGATTCCCGATGCGAGGGAAAAGAGTCTCACGGAAGACACGGTGAAGAATGTCCAGAAAGGCAGGCAGCTCATACATTTCCTTCTTCGTCTCAGGGTTGATCTTCAAAGTGCAGTAGGGCCAGAGAGCTTGCTTGTGAGTGGAGGTGGTGTTGCGGTGTGGGCGAAAGCCGACAGGAGACGCAAGCCCTTGATCTTCCACCCCAATCAATTCCATGAACGCCTTCCACTTGACTGAAAGCAACTTGCCATTGGTCATCCAAGTCAGTATCCTATCCTCATCAGTCCCGAGATGAATCGTGGCGTAGAATTGGGCCACAATATCAGCATCATAATCATTGTTTAATTGCATGACACCAAGAATGTTCAATTGAGTGCACATCTGAAGAGCTTCACCAAAGTATTCAAGATCCTTCTCCATATGGTCGGTGTCGATGGAGTGCACATTAACAAAGAGGTTCTTCTTGGCCTTGAGTACATCAAAGAAGATGGCAAACTGAAACCTGTTCCAGAACGGACGGTTGACCAAAGTGGGATCTTGGTCTGCCTCATAGGGGTTGCGGCGACGTCTTGCCCAGAACTCCTTGGCTTGCATTTCTGGCACAGTTTTGCCAGATTGCTTCGGCTTGACACCAGGCTTCTTCTGGAGTTGGGGTGGAGGAGGAGCAGTTGAGGAACCTCCTGCAGACTCAGTTGTGCGGTACCGCTTGGACGTGGCACGACCGGGGTTGACATGCCGAGCCTGATGCTCAGGAAGCTCATCACCTGGAACCACACACAAGAACATGCAAACAACCAGAAAGAACGAGCATAAGCCACCAAACACAACCAAAAAGGATCACTGATTAGTAAAAGTATGGTGGAACCTGGTAGAGAGTGGTAGTACCGTGACCTGTGAGCGGCAATACCGCTCCAAGCGGTAGTACCGCTCCAGGGGGAGCGGTAGTACCGCTCGAGACGGGAAACAGCAGTTTCCTACTACCGTGGTCAGATTCGGCACTACCGTCCTACCAAATTCAAATATACTCCTACCAAACACCAATCCAAACTGCCTAGATGCCTTCTCCATCCTACTCAAGCCTAGATTTGGCCAAAAATCTAGAGATGCAACTACTATTGCCCCTAAAATGCTAGATTGGAAATCTAGACAAGAAGAGAGAGGGAACGGGGGCAATACCGGCATCCATGGCAAGAGGACAAGGTGGGGATCGTCTCCACCGAAGGAAATGGAGAGGAGCGCCCCGGAGAGGGAGATCCGCCGGAGCCCTCCCGCGGCGCCGGTTGCTGGAGAGACGAAAGGAGCATGGGGGCAAGCGAATGGGTATGGGGGAGAAGAAAACTTCCCCTGCCGCCGATATAACCCCCTGCCCCCGACTCGCAGCGGTGGTACCGCGCTGGTGGGCGGTAGTACCGCTTAGAGCAGAAGTACCGCACACCACCAGCGGTAGTACCGCTCAGCAACCAACAGGCCTCTAGACACACAGCTTAAGCTCAAAAAGGAACGAAAAAACACAGCCAAGAAGGAGGAAAGACCAACAAGGCCACAAACACACTAACAACGGACCAGAACACACCTCTTCAAGAGAGGGCGGTGGCTGAGGCCACCTATGTTTGAGTCAAGAGGTATGGCGTCGCGCAGGTTTTAACCTTGGACCCATGACCAAAACTCGTCCTTGAAGCACTAGTACCATAAAAATATGGTTAAAGTGAAAGACTAGATCAATTTATGCATAATGGGGGGAGGGAGAGTTCATTGAGAGAACAACACTCCCCCTATGTTCATGCCTACATCTAGACTATACAACAAGTAGAGTGAGGAGGGGTGTGCATGGGCTCAAGTCACATTGCTCGAATCAATGATATTTAGTTCATGCCTTAACTCGCGAAATCTTGCTTCATCCAAGGGCTTCGTGAAAATATCTGCAAGGTTATCATGAGTGTTGACATACTTGAGCTCGATCTCCCCTCGCCTAATGTGATCCCGGATGAAGTGATACCGAATCTCAATATGCTTCGTCTTGAAATGTTGCACCGGGTTGAGCGAAATCTTGATGGCACTTTCATTGTCACACCAAAGAGGCACTTTGTCACAAATGACACCGTATTCCTTTAAAGTTTGCCTCATCCATAAGAGTTGTGCACAACAACTACCGGCCTCCACATATTCCGCTTCGGTGGACGAGAGAGACACACAACTTTGCTTCTTGGAAGACCAACTTACCAAAGAGCAACCAAGAAATTGGCACCCTCCGGAAGTGGACTTCCTATCCACCTTGTCTCACGCCCAATCAGAATCTGTGAATCCTTCAAGCTTGAAGTTTGCTCCTCTTGGGTACCAAAGGCCAAAGTTTGGGGTATGAGCCAAATATCGAAAGATTCGCTTGACCGCCACAAAATGGCTTTCCTTTGGTGCGGCTTGAAACCGTGCACACATACCCACACTCAACATGATATCCGGTCTAGATGCACAAAGGTAAAGCAAGGATCCAATCATAGAGCGATATACCTTTTGATCCACCGCTTTACCATTGGGATTAATGTCAAGTTGGCACTTGGTAGGCATTGGAGTAGAAGCCGGCTTGACATCACTTAGCTTGAATCTCTTAAGCATGTATTGAGTGTATTTGGCTTGGTTGATGAAGGTACCTTCTCTTCTTTGTTTGGTTTGATATCAAAACCAAGGAAGAACTTCAACTCTCCCATCGAAGACATCTTGAACTTAGAGGTCATGAGAGCGGCAAATTCTTCATTGAAAGCTTTGTTAGGGGAACCAAAGATAATGTCATCAACATATAGTTGGCACACAAACAACTCCCCTTTGACCTTCTTAGTAAAAAGAGTGGGATCGATTTGCCCAACTTCAAATCCACGATCTTGTAGCAACTCGGTAAGGTGGTCATACCACGCACGTGGGGCTTGTTTAAGGCCATAGAGTGCCTTATCGAGTTGATACACATGATCCGGGAAGTAAGGATCCTCAAACCCGGGGGGTTGCTTGACATAAACCAACTCATTAATAGGACCATTAAGAAAAGCACTTTTCACATCCATTTGTTGCAACTTAAAGTTGTGATGGGAAGCATAAGCAATCAACAAATGTATGGATTCAAGACGAGCAACGGGAGCAAAGGTTTCACCGTAGTCGATACCCTCGACTTGGGAGTAGCCTTGTGCTACCAATCTTGCCTTGTTGCGAATGATGTTCCCATGAGCATCTTGCTTGTTCTTGAAGATCCACTTGGTTCCAATGACGTTGTGGTTCCCCGATGGCCTTGGCACCAATCTCCACACCTTGTTGTACTCGAAGTTGTTGAGTTCTTCATGCATGGCATGGAGCCAATCCGAGTCTTCGAGCGCCTCATAGACCTTTTGGGGTTCAACACAAGAGACAAACGCGTGATGTTCACAATAGTTTGCTAATTGTCTACGAGTGCTTACCCCCTTTCTTAGACTTCCAACCACGTTTTCCATGAGATGGCCTTTGGTGGTGAGCTTGGAAGCAATCTTCACGGCACGATGCTCTAATTACTCCTCGGATGTGGAAGGAGGAGGGTTAACTTGATTATCTTGAGCGCCGTCTTGAGCTTGTTCTTGATCTTGAGTTTGCTCATGATCTTGAACTTGCTCGAGGGGGAGAACTTGACCTTGGGCATCAATTGGAGGTTCACCACCATCTTGAGATTGATCTTGCCCTTGGTCTTGTTCACGAGGTTGAGGTCCTACACTTTGTTCTTCGGAAGCGTGGGGGTCTTGAGTAGGTGAAGGCTCCACTTGAGTGGAGCATTGTCCTTCTTCTTCAGCCACAAGGGGTTCCTCAATGGGTAGAATGACCAATACCCATTCTTCTTATGGCTTGGGGAGGAATTTCATCACCTACATCACAAGTACCACTTTGCTCCACTTGGGAGCCGTTATTTTCGTCAAACTCCATGTTACACGTCTCCTCAATGAGTCCGGTGGACTTGTTGAGAACACGGTAAGCATGTGAGTTTGTAGCATAACCAACAAATATGCCCTCATAAGCTCTAGCCTCAAATTTAGACAACCGAACACCTTTCTTGAGAATGAAACACTTACACCCGAACACCCGGAAGTACTTGAGATTGGGCTTGTTTCCGGTGAGTATCTCATAAGGAGTCTTCTTCAAGCCTTTGCGGAGATAGAACCGATTGGATGCATGACATGCGATGTTGATGGCTTCGGCCCAAAAGTTGTATGGAGACTTGAACTCGGCCATCATGGTCCTTGCTGCATTCATCAACGTCCGGTTCTTCCTCTCCGCAACACCATTTTGTTGAGGGGTATAAGGTGCAGCATATTGGTGCTTGATCCCCTCATCACTAAGAAATTCATCCAAGGTGTAGTTCTTGAACTCGGTGCCGTTGTCACTTCTTATTGTCAAGATCTTTGCATTATGTTGACATTGAGCTTCATTTGCAAAGTCGATGACGGTTTGTTGAGTCTCACTCTTCCTCTTGAAGAAGTATACCCAAGTGTATCTTGAATAATCATCCACAATCACCAAGCAATACTTTACCCCAATACTATCAAATGATTGAGGTCCAAAGAGGTCCATGTGAAGGAGCTCCAAGGGTCTCTTCGAGTAGATGATAGTCGTGGGAGGGTGAGCCGTCTCAGCTTTCCTTCGATACAAGCACTGCAAGCACGATCTTTGGCAAAACTAGCATTTGTTAGTCCACGGACATGGTCCCTCTTGAGAAGACTTTGCAAAGATCTCATTTTGACGTGGGCTAAACGGCGATGCCAAAGCCATCCCACATCAACTTTAGCCATTAGGCATGTCGCGGTCTTAGTGGGTTGCTCCGAAAAGTTAATCACATAGAGACCGTTCTCGACATGCCCAACAAAGGCTACTTTAAGAGTCTTGCTCCACAAGAGGGCCACGTTATCAATATCAAAGAAGGTGGCAAAGCCCATGAGTGTAAGTTGATGAACGGAAAGTAAATTGAACGCAAGGGACTCAACAAGCATGACTTTCTCGATCATTAGATCATGAGAAATGACAACCTTGCCAAGACCCAATACCTTGGAATGTGAGGCATCACCCCACTCGACATTGGTGGGCATAGATGGGATCTTTTGCACGTCCACCACCAAGTCCTTTCTCCCAGTCATATGATTTGTTGCTCCACTATCAAGCAACCATGATCCCCCACCGGAAGCAAACACCTACAAGAGATCAATGCTTGGTTTTAGGTACCCATTGAGTAATGGGTCCTTTGATGTTAGTAACAAGGGTCTTAGGAACCCAAATAGACCATTCAATGTACTCATAAGAAGAACCAACAAATTTAGCATAAACATGCCCATCACTAGCACGGCACAACACATAAGAGGGTTTAAAGTCGCCGGTGTTGTTAGGAGAGATGGCCTTGCCCTTTTTGTCTTCACCACTCTTCGCATTGTTCTTCTTCTCCTTAGGAGCACCCTCTCCCTCCTTCACAAAAGTTTGCTTAAGCGGGGGAGGTCATTTGGTCTTGTTATTCTTCTTCTCATTCTTCTTCTTGTTCTTGGACTTGGGTGAGAACCCAACTCCCTCCTTGCCCACAACTTCCTTTTGATTGCTCAAAAGGTCATTTAGGTTCTTCTCACCTTGTATGCATGACACAAGAGCTTTCTCGAGTTGATCCTTCAACTTGGCATTCTCCTTGAGGGAGTCCTGGACTAGGGGGTGTCCGGACAGCCGGACTATCATCGTCCGCCGGACTCCAAGACTATGAAGATACAAGATTGAAGACTCCGTCCCGTGTCCGGATTGGACTTTCCTTGGCGTGGAAGGCAAGCTTGGCAATACGGATATGTAGATCTCCTACCATTGTAACCGACTCTGTGTAACCCTAGCCTCCTCCAGTGTCTATATAAACCGGAGGGCTTTAGTCCGTAGGACACAATATACATCACAACAATCATACCATAGGCTAGCTTTAGGGTTTAGCCTCCTTGATCTCGTGGTAGATCCACTCTTGTACTACCCATATCATCAATATTAATCAAGCAGGACGTAGGGTTTTACCTCCATCAAGAGGGCCCGAACTTGGGTAAAACATCGTGTCCCTTGTCTCCTGTTACCATCCGCCTAGACGCACAGTTCGGGACCCCCTACCCGAGATCCGCCGGTTTTGACACCGACATTGGTGCTTTCATTGAGAGTTCCTCTGTGTCGTCGCCGATAGGCTCGATGGCATCTTCAATCAACAACGCTGTCCAGGGTGAGACTTTTCTCCCCGGACAGATCTTCGTATTCGGCGGCTTCGCACTGCGGGCTAATTCGCTTGGCCATCTGGAGCAGATCGAAAGCTACGCCCCTGGCCATCAGGTCAGATTCGTAAGCCTAAACTTCACAGCTGACATCCGCGGGAGCTTGATCTTCGACGGGCTCGAGCCAATGTCAAGCGCGCCGCACTGTTGCGATGGGCATGATCTAGCTCTGCCGCCGAACAGTGCCTTGGTGGCCGCACACGAATCCGCTTTGGCCCTTAGTCCGGAGCCGATCACCCAGATCGAGGACCTGTGGGTGGACACCACCTCAGGGGCTTCAACTTCCACGGCGATGGAGCCGAACACTAACCTTGTCCCTCGCGAAACTCGTGATTCCGAGGTGCCGGACTCCTCGCCGGACTCCAAACCTCCCACGCCCCTACCAATCGAATCTGATTGGACGCCGGTTATGGAATTCACCACCGCGGACATCTTCCAACACTCACCCTTTGGCGACATCCTAAATTCGCTAAAGCATCTCTCGCTATCCGGAGAGTCCTGGCCGGATTATGGCCAGGATGGTTGGGATTCGGGCGACGAAGAAATTCAGAGCCCACCCACCACCCACTTCATAGCCACTGTCGACGATCTAACCGACATGCTAGACTACGACTCCGAAGACATCGACGCTATGGACGACGATGCCGGAGACGAACAGGAACCAGCACCTACAGGGCACTGGAAGACCACCTCGTCATATGACATATACATAGTGGACACCCCAAAAGACGGGGACGGCGAAGAAGCAGTGGAGGCAGATTCCTTAAAGAAACAGCCCAAGCGCCGGCGTCAGCGGCGCCGCTCTAAATCCCGCCACAGCAAGAATGGAGATTCCGGCACAGGAGATAATAATACCCCGGAGAGTGCCGAAGACAATCCCCTCCAGCAAGACTCAGCGCAGGAGGATCGAGAAGCAAGCCCCCACGAGAGGGCGGCAGACGAAGAGGTCGAGGAATATAACTACACACCTCCCTCCGAAGACGAGGCAAGCCTCAACGACGACGAATTCGTCGTGCCTGAGGATCCCGTCGAACAAGAGCGTTTTAAACGCAGGCTTATCGCCACGGCAAATAGCCTAAAGAAAAAGCAGCAGCAGCTTCAAGCTGATCAGGACCTGCTGGCCGATCGATGGACCGAGGTCCTCGCGGCCGAAGAGTACAAACTCGAACGCCCCTCCAAAAGCTACCCAAGACGCAAGTTGCTCCCCCGACTAGAGGAAGAAGCATACATACCTTCATCACCAGCGCACGATACGGCCGACCGACCACCCCGTGGTCGCGACAGAGAGGCATCCAGGCTCTCCACCAAGACCGTACCCCGGCATCGCTCCAAAAGTACGAAGCCAAGAGGGAACGCGCCGGACTTGCGAGATGTATTGGAGGACAAAGCAAGGCAATCCAGATCCATCTACGGATCACATGAGCGCCACACGGCCCACGACGAATACCGTCGCGCCGGATACAATAACCCCGGCCGGGCCGAATACAGTAGACAACGCTCTCTCGAGCTACGTCGTGATATCGCTCAATATAGAGGCGCCGCACACCTGCTATGCTTCACTGACGAAGTAATGGATCATCAAATCCCTGAAGGGTTTAAACCCGTAAACATCGAATCCTACGATGGAACAACAGAACCCGCGGTTTGGATCGAAGATTATCTCCTTCACATCCATATGGCCCGCGGCGACGACCTCCATGCCATCAAATATCTCCCACTCAAGCTTAAAGGACCAGCTCGGCATTGGCTTAATAGCTTGCCCGCAGAGTCAATTGGGTGTTGGGAAGACCTGGAAGCTGCATTCCTCGACAAATTCAAGGGCACGTATGTGCAGCCACCAGACGCCGATGACCTAAGCCACATAATTCAGCAGCCAGACGAATCGGCCAGACAATTCTGGACACGGTTCTTGACAAAGAAAAATCAAATCGTCGACTGTCCGGATGCAGAGGCCCTCGCAGCCTTCAAACATAACATCCGCGACGAGTGGCTAGCCCGGCACCTGGGACAGGAAAAGCCGAAATCAATGGCAGCCCTCACATCATTAATGACCTGCTTTTGCGCGGGAGAGGATAGCTGGCTAGCTCGCAGCAACAACCTCAGTAAAAATTATGGCAGTCCGGATACTAAGGACCACAATGGCAGGTCGCGTCGAAGCAAAAATAAACGCCACATTAACGGCGACGACAAGGAGGATACGGCAGTCAACGCCGGATTCTGAGGCTCTAAACCCGGTCAGCGGAAGAAGCCATTCAAAAGAACCACTCCGGGTCCGTCCAATTTGGACCAAATACTCGACTGCTTATGCCAGATACACGGCACCCCCGAAAAGCCAGCTAATCACACCAACAGAGATTGTTGGGTGTTCAAGCAGGCAGGCAAGTTAATTGCCGAAAACAACGACAAGGGGTTAAACAGCAACGACGACGAGGAGACCCGACCGCCGAACAATAGAGGATAGAAGGGTTTCCCCCCACAAGTGCGGACGGTGAACATGATCTACGCAACCCATATACCCAGGAGGGAGCCGAAGCGTGCACTATGGGACGTATATGCGATGGAGCCAGTCGCCCCGAAGTTCAATCCATGGTCCTCTTGTCCGATCACTTTCGATCGAAGAGACCAGCCGACCAGCATCCGCCATGGCGGATTCGCCGCATTGGTTTTAGACCCAATCGTCGATGGATTTCACCTCACAAGAGTCCTGATGGACGGCGGCAGTAGCCTGAACCTGCTTTATCAGGATACAGTGCGCAAGATGGGCATAGACCCCTCACGGATTAAACCTACAAAGACAACCTTTAAAGGCGTCATACCAGGTGTGGAGGCCAATTGTACAGGCTCAGTCACACTAGAAGTGGTCTTCGGATCCCCGGATAATTTCCGGAGCGAGGAATTAATCTTCGACATAGTCCCATTCCGCAGCGGCTATCACGCTCTGCTCGGACGAACCGCGTTTGCAAAGTTCAACGCGGTGCCGCATTATGCATACCTCAAGCTAAAGATGCCAGGCCCTCGTGGAGTCATCACGGTCAACGCAAATACGGAACGCTTCCTCCGAACGGAGGAACATACAGCGGCTCTCGCGGCAGAAGTACAGAGCAGCCTTTTAAGGCAATTTTCGAGTCCGACCGTTAAACGGCCGGACACAGCCAAACGCGCCCGAAGCAACACCAACCAAGACCACCTGGCACGATCAGAGCACGCGTAGCAATGCGGCCCTAACCCCCGCCCTCGCATGATTGCAAGAACAACCCTCCGCGCACATCATTACGCTTGGGAGATACCATGGGCGCAGGGGAAGGGGCACGACCACAACAGACCCAGAGTGCGGCTCGACCACACCAGGGGCTCGCAAGTGTGCCACTCTTTTTTATTATTATTTTCCTTCTTTATGTACACAGGACTCCGTTAGCCAGAGGCCCTGTCCGGCGGTGAACCTGCTGAACTCATGATGCAACAGCCAGGGAGTAAGGAATGCGGCGACGAACACTCAGGTGGTCTCAATTACGAGCATTAAATTTGATTATATACACCAAGTCCGCAGCCCATCCCTGGAGGGGGACATGTTTAATTAGTCCAACACCCTTGCTTACCGCACTATCTGTATCAGTCCGCATTCATAGCAGACTTCCTTTAATAAATGATGCAGCAACTTTTTTCGCCTGTTATTGCATATATATGTTCATTACATGACAACTTGCACCCGTATATTTTGATACGGCCTAATACACCAGGGGCTTATGTTCCCCACATTATGGTGTGATAAGTCCGAACACTTTCACAAGTGCGGCACCCCGAACTTATAGCATTATATGAATCGGCTCCGAATCATGTCTTGGGTCAATAGTTGGGTTTGCCCGGCTCCCACGTTTTGGCGCCTTACGTTCCGTTCCGTCGGCTAAGGTGGCACTGGGAGAACCACTGCGATTGCGCCCCGGTTGAGCCGGGAGAGCGCCTCAGTGGAGAAAGCTAAAACTGACCAGCATGATAAGGCGAGAGACTGGTCGCTGTTCGAGAGGTTTTTTCGGGTCCTTAAAGACTCACGCCGCTTCGAGCGAAGTTCCGGATAATGTCCGACGAAGGCGTGGATAGCGCCCCAAATTCGGTCTTCCGAATACTAGGGGCTTCGCCGAAATTTAAAATTATAGAATTCTATGGCTAAGTGAGAGTGTTCAAGCATTATAAGTCCGGTTGCCTTGTTCGTTGTGTTGAGCGCCTCCCTAGATGGACCCAAAAGTGGGAACAAGAGTGCTCAAGTTATCCCGAACACCCCAGCACTTGCGGCTTGGGGGCTGAAGCCAACGACTTGCCATCTCTCAGATTTTATAAACGGCCGCACAGAAGGTAATATTTTAAATTAAACAAGCGTTGCTTAAAGCGCACATGAACAAAGTATTCAGCGCACAGGATAATACATAGCGAGTTTACTCAAAAATTACATCTTTAGGGCATTCGTCCGCAATATCGTGGGCTCCCTTCAGGACAGTTTAATACATTTCGGGCGTACGATACTCCTTGCCCGGTGGCGGCGAGTCAGTAAGAAGCTTCTCCGCATCCAGCCTGCCCCAGTGCACCTTTGTGCGGGCAAGGGCCCGACGAGCACCTTCAATACAGGCGGAGCGCTTGATGACCTCCACCCAGGGGCACGCATCCACCAGCCGCCGCACGAGGCCGAAGTAGCTCCCGGGCATGGCCTGTCCAGGCCACAACCGGACTATAAGGCCCTTCATGGCCTCCTCAGCTACCTTGTGGAGTTTGACCAGCTGTTTCAGCTGGTCGCTTGGGGGCACCGGATGGCCGGCCTCAGCGTACTAAGACCAGAAGACCTTCTCCGTCGAGCTCCCCTCCTCGCCACGGTAGAATGCGGCGGCATCGGACACACTACGCGGCAGATCTGTAAACGCCCCTGGAGAGCTCCGAATGCGGGTAAGTGTCAGGTAGTTTACATTAACATGCTTGCTTTGCATGAAAAATGCCTTACCCGCCGCTATCTTCTTTACATCTTCAACCTCCTGAAGGGCCTTACGGGCCTTGGCCTTGGCGGACTTGGCACTTTCGAGAGCCGAGGCAAGCTCGTACTCTCGAGTCTTGGACTCGCGCTCCAAGCTCTCATACTTCTCCATGAGAGCCTGGAGCTCTTGCCGCACTTCCGCCACCTGCGCCTCCTTCTTCTCTTGCTCTGCCCGTTCCACGGCCGCACTGCGTTCGGCCGCGGACACAGCTTCCTTCAGGGCTGCCACCTCGTTTGTGGCCCCTGCAATACCCATATTATCCTGGTTAATTTTATTGCGACCAAAATCCTTTTCTGTAAGGTAACAATTCAAAGTGGTGCTACTCACCTTCTTTGTCCTCGAGCTGCCTCTTGGCATGGCTGAGCTCTCGCTCGGACCGCTCGAGATCCTGCTTTAATGTACCAACCTCCGCAGTCAATGCGGCAGAGGTCAGCAGCACAGCCTGCAAACCCACATTGACATAATTTATTAGCAACCTGCGAATATCTTTTTAGATCCTCAGTCCGGCTTTTCTTTCCGAACACCGAACTGAGCATCAGGGGCTACTGTCTATGCGGTATTATATTACACAATTTTAACTTCTTACCTCAAAGCCTGATAAAAGGCTACTGCAGGCTTCGGTCAGCCCGCTCTTGGCGAGCTGGACCTTCTGAATCACCGCACTCATAACAGTGCGGTGTTCTTCCTCGATGGAAGCGCCTTGGAGCGCCTCCAGCAAGTTGTCCGGTGCCTCCGGTTGGACGGAGGCCGCCGGAGTCACGGTCTTTCCCTTCTTTCGAAGGGGCCGCCCGCCGGATTCTGGAACCACTACAGGTTCCGACGTAGAGTCCGGCGCAAAGTCCGGGAGGCTGCCTTGCTGCGCCTCCGGAGCCTCCTCCTGATGGGTCCCCTTCCGGGATCCCACCTCGGCGTCCTCATCGGCGCGGGGGGTAGAGGCCGTCGGAAGTGAATCCACATCCGACGGGGCCAACGACCCGCTCGATGAAGCGGGGAGATCATCATCGGCCGGACTGCAGACAGTATGCTGCATTAGTAGGACACTATGTGACACGAAAGAAATTGCATATCAGGGATCCGGATACTTACGATCTCGCTGGAGGCCTGGCCCTTGAAGGCCACTCCTCCTCGCCAACGTTGGTGTTGGTAGAGCTATCCGGGGGGGGGGGATAGTTCTCCCCCTCTTGGACCCTTCGGCCTCCCCTGTTGGGGAAGCCTTCCTCTTCCTCTCTCCCTCCTCCGGGAGAGAGTCTTCTTCCTCCTCCTCATCTTCGGGGGAGGAGTCCTCCTCGTCGTCGGACGCCTAATTACGGGAACTCTTTCGAGTCCCCGCGGCCGCCTTCTTGGCCTTCTTCTCCGGCACCACGTGCGGTGCCGGAACCAGCAGCCCCGCTAGACGGGCGTCCATTGGGTCTTCTGGCCTGGGAGCTAGGCAGATGAGCTGCTCGGCCTTCTGCATCCATTCCTGCCAAAGGAAAAGGGAGATTGAAACCCTCTTAGAACCAATCTATTTACAACAAGTGTCCCGTAAAGGGGTAGAATCACTTACCTCGTCAGCCGGATGCTGCGAGTGAAATCCGCGATCTTGCGTCGCGGATGCGGGGCTCCGGCGCCCTTAAACAACACCCTCCAGGCACCTTCGTACGTCGTGTTGAAGAGCCCGCTTAGCGCCTGGTGCCGTTCCGCATCGAACTCCCACAGATTAAATGCCCGTTCTTGGCATGGGAGGATCCGGCGGACGAGCATGACTTGGACCACATCGACGAGCCTGAGCTTCTTGTTCACCAGCTTCTGGATACAGGCTCGGAGTCCCGTCAGCTCCTTCGGATTACCCCACAGCAAGCCCTTCTCTTTCCAGGAGGTGAGCTGCGTGGGGATGCCAGATCTAAACTCGGGGGCCGCCGCCCATGTAGGGTCGCGCGGCTCGGTAATATAGAACCACCCCGATTGCCACCCCTTGACGGAGTCCACAAAGGCCCCTTCGAACCAGAGGACGTTGGGCATCTTGCCCAACATGGCTCCTCCGCACTCCGCCTGCGTGCCCTTCACTACCTTCGGCTTGACGTTGAAGGTCTTGAGCCACAAGCCGAAGTGGGGCCGGATGCAGAGGAGGGCCTCACACACGACGATGAACGCCGAGATGTTGAGGATGAAGTTCGGCGCCAGATCGTGGAAATCCAGGCCGTAATAGAACATGAGCCCCCGGATGAAAGGGTGCAGTGGAAAGCCCAGTCCGCGGAGGAAGTGGGGAAGGAAGACGACCCTCTCATGGGGCCCAGGGGTAGGGATGAGCTGCCCCTCGTCGGGCAGCCAGTGCGCAATATCGCTGGAAAGGTATCCGGCGTTGCGCAGCATGGTGATGTGCTCCTCCTTGACGGTGGAAGCCAACCACTTGCCTCCCCCTCCGAACATGGTCGGGAAAGGTTAAGACGAGATGCGCGAGCTTGGGTGTTGGAGCTTGAGTGCGCGGAGGTGGATAAGCAAAGGAGGAAGAAGGCGTGGGTGAAAAGGTGAATCCTTATCCCTTATATAGGCAGGGCGGAGACTATGCGCCCCCCACCAGCCTGGTAAAACTCGCTTATCTCCCAAGCGCCACCATCAATGGCGCGGTTGGGTTACCCACGCCCGTATTGATGAGAATCCCGGAATAAGGGGAACACGATCTCTGCTTCGACAAGACGTGCCAAGGAAACCACTTCGCTAAACGTGCTGAGGTGGTATAATAAAAAAACGATTCAAGTAAAGGCCTGGTAACGGTGTGATGTCATGCCGCATAATACGTCATCAGATTGGACTTGTGTACATTTTATTCTCTCTACGGTGGAATGTGGAGTTTATTTTGCAGAGCCGGACACTATCCTGGTGTTCATGATCTTCTCTGGATTATTCGAGGGAGGAACCCGCCTTGCAATGCCGAACATTATGCGCGCCGGACTTATCGTCATTGAAGCCTGGTTCAGGGGCTACTGAGGGAGTCCTGGACTAGGGGGTGTCCGGACAGCCGGACTATCATCGTCCGCCGGACTCCAAGACTACGAAGATACAAGATTGAAGACTCCGTCCCGTGTCCGGATGGGACTTTCCTTGGCGTGGGAGGCAAGCTTGGCAATACGGATATGTAGATCTCCTACCATTGTAACCGACTCTGTGTAACCCTAGCCTCCTCCAGTGTCTATATAAACCGGAGGGCTTTAGTCCGTAGGACACAATATACAGCACAACAATCATACCATAGGCTAGCTTTAGGGTTTAGTCTCCTTGATCTCGTGGTAGATCCACTCTTGTACTACCCATATCATCAATATTAATCAAGCAGGACGTAGGGTTTTACCTCCATCAAGAGGGCCCGAACCTGGGTAAAACATCGTGTCCCTTGTCTCCTGTTACCATCCGCCTAGACGCACAGTTCGGGACCCCCTACCCGAGATCCGCCGGTTTTGACACCGACACTCCTCCACAAGATGCACATGCTCACAACACGGGTTAGTAGCATTTGCATTATCAATTAAGACCAAGTGAGGAAATGTGGCCTTTTCCTTGGTTAGCTTAACTTGGATTTGAGCATGAGACTCCTTGAGGTTTGCATGAGCACCTTTCAAGACCTTATGGGCCTTGTCAAGTACATCAAACTCCTCCTTGAGTCTAGCATGATCAACCCCAAGTTTAGCCTTCTCGGAAGTTAGTACACGAGACACAACAAGAGCATGATCAAGATCTTTCTTTAATTTGGCATGGTCATCGTTGTGTGACTCCTCAAGAGCCAAACGATGCCCACGCTCTTCCTCAAGAGCGTTAGAGAGATCCGATATCTCATCGTCATAGTCATGACTATGACCTTCCATCTTAGAGATGGTTTCTTCGTGAGCCTCGATCATGTCATTGGCTTCACCAAGTTGTTCCAAGAGAGCAACGAAGTGCTTCTTGGATTTGCCCTTGAGCTTACTCATGAAGGACTCAAATTCATTTACCTCCTCATTAGAACCCTTATCATTATCAAAGCCAACCGTCGAAGAAGGATTAGGAATAATGGTGGTTTTGATGTTGAGGGTTACCTTGTTGGTGGCTTTAGCCATGAGGCACTTGGCGGTGATGTTCTCGTTGGGTGAATCGAAGAGAGACACCCGGGGAGTTGTGGAAATGGCAACGGATGCCATAGCCATTGCTTCACTATCTTCATCATCATCGTCATCCTCACGGTATTTTTCTTGAACTACCAACCCGCGAGTAGGAGTCTTCTTGGTGAAGTTGTTCTTGTTGGGGAAGGACTTGGCTTTGTCTTTTCGGATGAACTTGCCACCATTGTCTTCCCGCTTCTCGGAAGGACAATCCGCAACGAAATGGCTCACATTGCCACAGTTGAAACAAGTTCTAACTCGTTGCTTGCCCTTGAGGCCACTTGAGTTGTTCTTGTTGAAGTTGGGTCTTGTATTCTTCTTGCTCCAAAATTGTCTTGAGGCAAGAGCCCTGTGCTCATGATAATCATATTTCGTGTCTTCGGGGTTGCTCTCCTCATCTTCCTCTTCTTCCACACTAACCTTGGCCTTCAAGGCAAGGTTGGGCTTCTTTGCCCTTTGAGAACGGAGCACCGCATTTTCGGCGGTCTTGTCCAAGATGCTCATTGCAACGAACTCATCCAACACTTCACTTGAGGTCATGGAGTGGAAGTCCGGTCTTTGACGAATGACGGAGGACATGTCCTTGTTGTAGGGCATCATGGCCTTGAGAAACTTGCGCTTGATCCAATTGTCATCCGTGTCCTTTCTCCCATGATCTCAGAGTGCGACTGCGAGTTTGGTCACTCTTCGAAAGAGCTCACAAGGTTCTTCATCTTCTTTCATTGCAAACTCATCGGCTTCATCTTGCACCACTTCATAGTTGGAGCGTTGAATGCTAGCACTTCCTCGGGAGAGAGACACAACACATTGCCATGCGTCTTTAGCCATGGCATGAGGTCGAAGGTGAGGGAGATCTTCTATAATTCTCCAAAGATTAGTATTCACATGTTTTAAATGACGCTTGAAACAATAAACCCAAGCATCAAAATCCTCATTTTTCACAATCATAGGAGGAGGACCGGCATGATTTAAATGAGTAGAGGGAATCGGTCTACCATAAGTAGGAGGTTCCACATGGGCGAAGATGCCGGTGCCATTTCTACCACTAGTAGAAGGACCCTTTTCACTATTAGCTTCCCCCTTGTCGGAGTTGGCATCCGTCACCTTGTTAGTGGGATCACCCACTTTCATCGGCGAGGTGGATAGTTTAAGTCCTTCTAGGAAATCAGTAAACATGCTTTTAACCTCGGTCTTCATGGAGGTTTTCAATGTGTCTAAAGCCACATTGAATTCCTCAATGTGAGACCGAGGTTCCCCCATCGGCCGTAGACGAGATAGGATTCACACCGGAGTGCTCCTCCGCACCGTCGTTGGTGTCAACCATACTCTTCGGACGGCAAAGTCCTTAATAAAGAGACGGGGCTCTGATACCAATTGAAAGGATCGATACGGTTGACTAGAGGGGGGGTGAATAGGCAACTAACAATTATTAAGCTTTTCTTTAACAATTTAAACCTTACGACAAAGTAGGTTGTCTAGATATGCAACTAAGTGGACAACCTATATGATGCAATGACAACTAGCACACAAGCAAGCAATAGATACAACACAAGTAAGCTTGCAAAAGTAAAGGCACGAAATAACCAAGAGTGGAGCCGGTGAAGACGAGGATGTGTTACCAAAGTTCCTTCCTTTCAAGGGGAAGTACGTCTCCGTTAGAGCGGTGTGGAGGCACAATGCTCAACAAGAAGCCACTAGGGCCACCGTAAACTCCTCACGCCCTCACACAATGCGAGATGTCGTGATTCCACTATTGGTGCCCTTGAAGGCGGCGACCGAACCTTTACAAACAAGGTTGGGGCTATCTCCACAACACTTGGAGGCTCCCAACAACACCACGAAGCTTCACCACAATGGAGTATGGCTTCGAGGTGACCTCAACCGTCTAGGGTGCTCAAACACCCAAGAGTAACAAGATCCGCTAGGGATTAGTGGGGGGAATCAAATTTCTCTTGGTGGAAGTGTAGATCGGGGCCTTCTCAACCAATCCCGAGCAAATCAACAAGTTTGATTGGCTAGGGAGAGAGATCGGGCGAAAATGGAGCTTGGAGCAACAATGGAGCTTTTGGGGGGAGAGGTAAGTCAACTTTGGGGAAGAAGACACCTTTATATAGTGGGGGAAACAATCCAACCGTTAGCCCCCCCCCCAAACAGCCACGCACAGAGCGGTACTACCGCTTGGGCAAGGCGGTAATACCGCTGATAAGCGGTACTACTGCTCCCTTCCAGCGGTACTACCGTGCTGACGAGGAATGCAGGGTCCTGGCCCCAGAGCGGTACTACCGCGAAAGTATTGGCGGTACTACGGCTTGGAGCGGTACTACAGCCCCTACTGCCGCTACTAGTACCGTAAAACCCGACACGAAAAACAGCGGTCGAGAATCAAGGCGGTAGTAGCCCGGAACCACTGCGGTACTACGGCCGAAGTTCGCAAGCGGTACTACCGCTCGGGGAGCGGTACTACCGCTTGACGTGCTTCGGCGGTACTACCGCTGAGGACCACGGTACTACCGCTGGGACAGGACAGGTAGGCACAGATAGGAAAGATAGCTCCAATGAAGCGGAAAGAAGCATCGGGTGTGATAAGGATGTGTACGTGTTGATTCCACCCTAGCCTTACCAAAGCGGATCCCCTCTTGATAGTACGGTGACTCCTACGAAACTAGACCACCAGCAGAGAAACGAAGGAGCTACACCATCTTGGATAAAACACCGAGGGGAAGTAATCGTCTCATGCCAAAGGATGAATCTCTGAAAGAACTCAACGCACACGATTAGTCCGCAAAAGCATTATCATCAATCACCAAAACATCTTGGGGATAAATATGCCCTTACAAACAGCAAGTGCTGGAGGATTTAAGCGCCAAACAAGAGAAAGTTAATATGCTTCCTAAGCATCTTGCCAGCATTATGGGTACCCAGGATATTGTTTCTTGAGATCTTCTGAAGTGGTTTCAGTTTTGGATTTGTTTTGCTGCGGCGTTTATTTGCGCTGGTCGCCAACTTTGACAACCATTGTATATGATATGTTGCTTTGTTCCCTATATTTGCACTGGTGGTGAACTTTGATGCCCAGTGGATGTAATATGTGTAATAGCCGTGATAGCCTAGCATTAGTTGCTTGCTTATTTGTTTCCTTGTTGTCTTGTTTATTTGTTTGCTTGTAGTCATTGCAGTTCTTTTTTCGTAGTTTGCTAGTGGCTGCAATAACCTATTTTTTAAAACTAGGCCACAATAACCATGGGCTAATATTTACTGTAGTGACACTGGGCCTCCTGCGGGCCGTAGAAACAATGGGCCTTCTACGGGCCGTAGAAACAATGGGCCTTCTACGGGCCGTAGAAACAATGGGCCTTCTGCGGGCCGTATCATCAATGGGCCTTATACAGGCCGTATGATCGATTGGCCAAACATGGGCCAAACAGACCGCATTATGGCCGTAAACGGGCTAGAGTTGGAATCGTCCGTTCATGGGCCGACCATAACGGGCCATCGTTAATAGGTCGTATTTGATGACGCTATGAAAACGGCCCAACGTATTAACGGACCACAAATGGGCCGACTGTAACCACGGGCTGAATTTGGCCCACAAGCAAAAAACGACAGTAATGGGCCGTAAGTAAACGAATGCTGGGAATGAGCCCAAGAATAAATGGGCTCTGAGAAGGCCGAAAGATAACATGGGCTGGAAACGGCCCAACGGAATAACGGGCTGTTAATGGGTATAAGGTGATACACTGTTCATTGCGGGCCAGTTTCACCACGGGCCATTAATGGGTGTAAAGTGATACATTGTTCATTACGGGCCAGTTTCACCACGGGTCGTTAATAGGCCAAGAGTTACAAAGGGCCTCATATGGGCCGAAAGACGTTAAGGGCCATACATGGGCCAGAAGTGAAAACGGGCTGGAATCATATTGGATGGCCCAGATGACGCTACTGGGCCTAATTCGGATAGGGCGTAACGGGCCATGGGTTAGCGAGCTGTAAATGGGCTATATGCGGACATGCCGTTAACAGGCTTTCCATGGCCCGACCCCCCACCTTTTGACCAAGTCAAACGGGTTGGCCTTTTCACAGGAATGGGCCTCTGTTGGGCCGTGCCACGTGTCGACGTATCATAGGCGCCTTCTGTCCAATGAGTGGATGACATCTGTCCCAACGATGAGCCGACACGTGTTTCCTCCAGCCAATGATGATTTTACACGTGGAAAATCCCCATTGGTCGGGGCTGTTAACGGGTTATCGGATCCAAAACCCGACCCGATAGCTTAACGGTGTTCCGTTACGGTGGATGCCACGTGTCGGTCACCCTTGACGAAAGCACTTCTGTGACGCGCGATTTATCATCATGGAAGTGGACACTTTCGTGATGATAATTTTGGTAATGTCATGGAACACTTCTACGACAACACATGTATGATTATCTTGATTCTGTCATAAAATCGTCATGGATGTACATGCATGACAAAAAACACGACCTATTGTGACAAACACGTATCATCACAGAAGTGTATTTTTTTTGTAGTGTTCAAGTATCCTTTTATGCTATCCAGAAATTCTATATCATTTCCAATCAACAATATGTCATCCACATATAATATTGGAAATGCTACAGAGCTCCCACTCACTTTCTTGTAAATACATGCTTCTCCAAAAGTCTGTATAAAACCATATGCTTTGATCACACTATCAAAACGTTTATTCCAACTCCGAGGTGCTTGCACCAGTCCATAAATGGATCGCTGCAGCTTGCACACTTTGTTAGCATCCTTTGGATTGATAAAACCTTCGGGTTGCATCATATACAACTTTTCTTCTAGAAATCCATTCAGGAATGCAGTCTTTACATCCATTTGCCAAATTTCATAATCATAAAATGCAGCAATTGCTAACATGATTCAGACAGACTTAAGCATCGCTACGGGTGAGAAGGTCTCATCGTAGTCAACTCCTTGAACTTGTCGAAAACCTTTCGCAACAAGTCGAGCTTTGTAGACAGTAACATTACCGTCAGCGTCAGTCTTCTTCTTGATGATCCATTTATTCTCGATGGCTTGCTGATCATCCGGCAAGTCAACCAAAGTCCACACTTTGTTCTCATACATGGATCCCATCTCAGATTTCATGGCCTCGAGCCATTTCATGGAATCTGGGCTCATCATCGCTTCCTCATAGTTCGTAGGTTCGTCATGGTCAAGTAACATAACTTCCAGAACTGGATTACCGTACCACTCTGGTGCGGATCTTACTCTGGTTGACCTACAAGGTTCAGTAGTAACTTGATCTAAGGTTACATGATCATCATCATTAGCTTCCTCACTAATTGGTGCAGTAGTCACATGAACTAATTTCTATGATGAACTACTTTCCAATAAGGGAGCAGGTATAGTTACCTCATCAAGTTCTACTTTCCTCCCACTCACTTCTTTCGAGAGAAACTCCTTCTCTAGAAAGGATCCATTCTTAGCAACGAATGTCTTGCCTTCGGATCTGTGATAGAAGGTGTACCCAATAGTCTCCTTTGGGTATCCTATGAAGACACTTCTCCGATTTGGGTTCGAGCTTATCAGGTTGAAGCTTTTTCACATAAGCATCGCAGCCCCAAACTTTAAGAAACGACAACTTGGGTTTCTTGCCAAACCACAGTTCATAAGGTGTCGTCTCAATGGATTTAGATGGTGCCCTATTTAACGAATGCAACCGTCTCTAAAGCATAACCCCACAACGATAGCGGTAAATCAGTAAGAGACATCATAGATCGTACCATATCTAATAAAGTGCAATTACGACGCTCGGACACACCATTACGCTGTGGTGTGCCGGGTGGCGTGAGTTGCGAAACTATTCCGCATTGTTTCAAATGAAGACCAAACTCGTAACTCAAAATATTCTCCTCCACGATCAGATCGTAGAAACTTTATTTTCTTGTTACGATGATTTTCAAATTCACTCTAAAATTCTTTGAACTTTTCAAATGTTTCAGACTTATGTTTCATCAAGTAGATATACCCATATCTGCTCAAATCATCTGTGAATGTTAGAAAATAATGATACCCGCCACGAGCCTCAATGTTCATTGGACCACATACATTAGTATGTATGATCTTCAATAAATCTATTGCTCGCTCCATTGTTCCGGAGAACGGAGTTTTAGTCATCTTGCCCATGAGACGGTTCGCAAGTACCAAGTGATTCATAATCAAGTGATTCCAAAAGTCCATCAGAATGGAGTTTCTTCATGCGCTTTATACCAATATGACTCAAACGGCAGTGCCACAAATAAGTTGCACTATCATTATCAACTCTGTATCTTTTGGCTTCAATATTATGAATATGTGTGTCACTACTATCGAGATTCAACAAAATTAGACCACTCTTCAAGGGTGCATGACCATAAAAGATATTACTCATATAAATAGAACAACCATTATTCTCGGATTTAAATGAATAACTGCTACGTCTTGAGCTTGCATTGGTTTTCCTTGAAGAGGAAATGGTGATGTAGCAAAGTAGCGTAAGTATTTCCCTCAGTTTTTGAGAACTAAGGTATTAATCCAGTAGGAGGCTCCTGATACGTCTCCAACGTATCTATAATTTTTTATTGTTCCATGCTATTATATTACCCCTTTTGGATGTTTATGGGCTTTATTTTACACATTTATATCATTTTTGGGACTAACCTACTAACCGGAGGCCCAGCCCATATTGCTGTTTTTTTTTGCCTATTTCAGTATTTCGAAGAAAAGAAATATCAAAGGGAGTCCAAACGGAATGAAACCTTCGGGAGCGTGATTTTTTGGAACGAACGTGATCCAGAGGACTTGGAGTGCAAGCCAATAAGTTGTCGAGGCTCCCATGAGATAGGAGGGCGCGCCCCCCTGTAGGGCGCACCCCCCTGTAGGGCGCGCCCCCCTGTCTCGTGGGCCCCTCGGGCGGCTACCAACGTACTTCTTCCTCCTATATATACCTACGTACCCCAAAAACATCCAGGAGCAGGACGAAACACAATTTCCACCATCGTAACCCTCTGTATCCGTGAGATCTCATCTTGGAGCCTTTGCCGGCACTCTGCCGGAGGGGGAATCGACCATGGAGGGCTTCTACATCAACTTCCTTGCCCCTCCGATGAGTTGTGAGTAGTTTAACACAGACCTACGGGTCCATAGTTATTAGCTAGATGGCTTCTTCTCTCTTTTTGGATCTCAATACAATGTTCTCCCCCTCTCTTGTGGAGATCTATTCGATGTAAACTCTTTCTGCGGTGTGTTTGTCGAGATCCGATGAATTGTGGGTTTATGATCAAGTTTATCTATGAATAATATTTGAATCTTCTCTGAATTCTTTTATGTATGATTGAGTTATCTTTGCAAGTCTCTTCGAATTATCAGTTTGGTTTGGCCTACTAGATTGATCTTTCTTGCCATGGGAGAAGTGCTTAGCTTTGGGTTCAATCTTGCGGTGTCCTTACCTAGTGACAGAAAGGGTTGCAAGGCACGTATTGTATTGTTGCCATCGAGGATAACAAGATGGGGTTTATATCATATTGCTTGAGTTTATCCCTCTACATCATGTCATCTTGCTTAATGCGTTACTCTATTCTTATGAACTTAATACTCTAGATGCAGGCAGGAGTCGGTCGATGTGTGGAGTAATAGTAGTAGATGCAGGTAGGAGTCGGTCTACTTGTTATGGACGTGATGCCTATATACATGATCATGCCTAGATAATCTCATAATTATGCGCTTTTCTATCAATTGCTCGACAGTAATTTGTTCACCCACCGTAATACTTATGCTATCTTGAGAGAAGCCACTAGTGAAACCTATGGCCCCAGGGTCTATCTCTTATCATATTTGCTTTCAATCTACTTTTATTTGCATCTTTACTTTTTGCATCTATATTATAAAATACCAAAAATATATTTATCTTATCTTACTATCTTTATTAGATCTCACTTTCGCAAGTGGCCGTGAAGGGATTGACAACCCCTTTATTGCGTTGGTTGCGAGTTCTCAGTTTTTTTGTGTAGGTGCGTGAGACTTTTGAGGAGCCTCCTACTGGATTGATACCTTGGTTCTCAAAAACTGAGGGAAATACTTACGCTAGTATTGCTGCATCACCCTCTCCTCTTCGAGGAAAACCAATGCAAGCTCAAGATGTAGCAAGAAGGATTTTTGGCGTCGTTGCCGAGGAGGCCTTCGCTCAAGTCAAGACATACCAAGTACCCATCACAAACCCATCTCCCTTGCATTTACATTATTTGCCATTTGCCTCTCGTTTTCCTCTCCCCCACTTCACCCTTGCCGTTTTATTCGCCCTCTCTTTCCCAATCTCCTCCTCTCTTTTCGCTTGCCTTTTTCTGTTTGCTTGTGTGTTGGATTACTTGTTTCCATGGCGCAAGATAATACCAAATTGTGTGATTTCTTGAATACCAATAATAATGATTTCCTTAGTACTCCGATTGCTCCTCTTAATGATGTTGAGTCTTGTGAAATCAATACTGCTTTGCTGAATCTTGTTATGAAAGATCAATTCGCCGGCCTTCCTAGTGAAGATGTCGCTACTCATCTAAACAATTTTGTTGATTTGTGTGATATGCAAAAGAAGAAAGATACGGATTAACAATATTGTCAAATTGAAGTTAGTTCCGTTTTCACTTAGAGATCGTGCTAAAGTTTGGTTTTCGTCTTTGCCTAAAAATAGTATTGATTCTTGGAACAAGTGCAAAGATGCTTTTATCTCTAAGTATTTTCCTCCCGCTAAGATTATCACTCTTAGGAACGATATTATGAATTTTAAACAACTTGATCATGAGCATGTTGCCCAATCTTGGGAAAGAATGAAATTGATGCTTCGCAATTTCCCTACTCATGGTTTGAATTTATGGATGATCATAAAAAAATTATGCCGGTTTGAACTTTGCTTCTAGAAACCTTTTAGATTCTGCCGCGGGAGGCACGTTTATGGAAATCACATTAGGAGATGCTACAAAACTTCTTGATAATATTATGGCTAATTATTCTCAATGGCACACCGAAAGATCTTCTAGTAAAAAAGTGCATGCTATAGAAGAAATCAATGTTTTTAGTGGAAAGATGGATGAACTTATGAAATTTTTTGCTACTAAAAATACTCCTCTTGATCCCAATGATATGCCTTTGTCTTCTTTGATTGAGAACAATAATGAATCTATGGATGCGAATTTTATTGGTAGGAATAGTTTTGGAAACTATGCTTATAGAGGAAACTTCAATGCTAGACCGTTCCCTAGTAATTCCTCTAATAATTATGGAAATTCCTACAATAATTCTTATGGTAATTTTAATAAGATGCTCTCTGATTTTGACAATAGTGTGAAAGAATTTATGATTTCTCAAAAGAATTTTAATGCTTTGCTTGAAGAAAAATTGCTCAAAGTTGATGATTTGGCTAGGAACGTTGATAGACTTTAGCTTGATGTTGATTCTCTTAAACTTAGATCTTCTCCTCCTAAGCATGATATCAATGAGTCTCTCAAAGTAATGAGAGTTTCCATTGACGAGTGCAAGGAAAGAACCGCTAGATTGCGTGCTAAAAAGATAGCTTTATAAAAGCGTGTTCTTCTAGTTTCCATGAAAATAATGATGAGGATCTTAAAGTTATTGATGCATCTCCTATTAGATCTATGTTTTGCAATATGAATTTTGATGATTATGGGACTGATGATGAATCAACTTTGCCTAGAAAGCGTCCCAAAAAATCGGAGTCTTTAGATCTTGATGCTAAATTTGGTAAAAGTGAGACTTTGTAATTCCTCGCATAAGGACTCCGAAAATACCAGGTCCCCACCTACACAAGCAAATTGTTGATAAAACTCCAAAATAGCTTTTTCTTTATTGAACGCATGGCATAGCTAGGACCCCTCCAATCATGTTTGAGCCTATGTTCACCCGGGGCCAAAAAAGGAGAATTCCGGCCCTGCTAAATGAGTAGAGCCTGGGGGTCTTGAATCTCCGGCGGGAGAGTGATCAGAAAGGAGGAGGGAAAGGTCCTCTCAATGCTCTAATGCCCACACTGGATATGGACCGAACTGTCTCACGACGTTCTGAACCCAGCTCACATACCGCATTAATGGGCGAACAGCCCAACCCTTGGAACCACCTACAGCTCCAGGTGGCGAAGATCCGACATCGAGGTGCCAAAGGATCTAATGAATTATGAGTTTAATTGATCCTATTTAGCAGAAAGACATATATTCCTTGCTCATTATCAGACAATCACTTATTCCCAAACCTCGTGTGGGACTAATCGTTTTCATTTACCATTGGAGAGTCCTCAACTTCTAATAACATTGAACCTACTATCTCATATTTCAAGGAATTTGATTATGATAATTACTCTTTAAAAGGTTGTATTTCCTCATGCTTATAGTCAAAACAAAGCTTTTACCAAACATATCGTTGATGCCTTGATGCAACCTTATGATGAAAAACTTTATTTGGAAGTTTCTATACCTAGAAAACTTAATGATGAGTGGGAACCTACTATAAAGATTAGAATTAAAGATTATGAGTGTTTTGCTTTGTGTGATTTGGGTGCTAGTGTTTCCACGATTCCGAAAACTTTATGTGATATTCTAGGTTTCCATGATCTTGATGATTGCTCTTTAAATTTGCACCTTGCGGATTCCACCATTAAAAAGATATTGGGAAGAATCAATGATGTTCTCATTATTGCAAATAGAAATTTGGTGCCCGTGGATTTTATCTTTCTTGATATAGATTGCAATCTTTCTGACCTTTCCTTAGAACGATTGGTGCGATTATTGATATGAAGGAAGGGAATATTAGATTCCAATTTCCATTAAAGAAAGGCATGGAGAACTTTCCAAGAAAGAAAATCAAATTACCTTATGAATCTATCATGTGGGATACTTACGAATTTAGTGCCAAAGATGGCACTCCTTAGATCTATCCTTGCTTTTATGCCTAGCTAGGGGCGTTAAACGATAGCGCTAGTTGGGAGGCAACCCAATTTTCTTTGTGTTTTTTGTTTTTGCTCCTGTTTAGTAATAAATCTTTGCATCTACCTTCTGTTTAGATGTGTTTTTATCTTTTATTTAGTGTTTGTGCCAAGTAGAACCTATAGGATAACCTTGATGATAGTTGTTTGATTCTGCTGAAAAACAGAAACTTTGCGCGCACGAATTTAATTTTGTTAAATCACAGAAACGTGCTTTTGCGTTGATTCTTTTTGATGCTGATCGATAAACAAATTGTCCAGGATTTCCAATTTTGGTAGGATTTTTAGAGTTCCAGAAGTTTGCGTTAGTTACAGATTGCTACAGACTGTTCTGTTTTTGTCAAATTCTGTTTTTCGTGTGTTGTTTGCTTATTTTGATGCATCTATGGCTAGTAAAATAGCTTATGAACCATAGAGAAGTTGGAATACAGTAGGTTTAGCACCAAAATAAATAAAGAATGAGTTCATTATAGTACCTTATGTGGTGGTTTTGTTTTCTTTCACTAACGGAGCTTATAAGATTCCCTGTTGAGTTTTGTGTTGTGAAGTTTTCAGGTTTTGGATAAAGCTTTTATGGACTATGGAATAAAGGGTGGCAAGAGCCTAAGCTTGGGGATGCCCAAGGCACCCCAAGATATTCAATAATAGCCAAAAGCCAAAGCTTGGGGATGCCCCGGGAAGGCATCCCCTCTTTCGTCTTCGTTCATTGGTAACTTTACTTGGAGCTATATTTTTATTCGCCACATGATATGTGTTTTGCTTGGAGCGTCGTGTATTATATTAGTCTTTGATTTTTAGTTTACCACAATTATCCTTGCTGTACACACCTTTTGGGATAAGCCTATTTGATTAGAATTTGCTAGAATACTCTATGTGCTTCACTTATATCTTTTGAGCTTGATAGTTTTTGCTCTAGTGCTTCACTTATATCTTTTAGAGCACAGTGGTGACTTATTTTTGTAGAAATTACTAGTATCTCATGCTTCACTTATATTATTTTGAGAGTCTTTTAGAACAGCATTGTATTTGCTATGGTTATAAAAGTGGTCCTATAATGGTAGGCATCCAAGTTGGGTATAATAAAAACTATCATAGGAAGTGAACTGGATGCTATGATCAATTTGATACTTGATAATTGTTTTGAGATATGTAGGTAGTGATATTAAAGTCATTCTAGTTGGGTGATTATGAATTTAAAGAATGCTTGTGTTGAAGTTAGCAAGTCCCATAGCATGCACGTATGGTTAAAGTTGTGTAACAAATTTGAAACATGAAGTGTACCTGGCTTGTGCATCCTTATGAGTGGCGGTCGGGGACGAGCGATGGTCTTTTCCTACCAATCTATCCCCCTAGGAGCATGCGCGTAGTACTTGGTTTTTGATGAATTCTAAAATTTTGCAATAAGTATATGAGTTCTTTTGACTAATGTTGAGCCCATGGATTATACACACTTTTACCTTTCCGCCTTTGCTAGCCTCTTCGGTACCGTGCATTGCCCTTTCTCACCTTGAGAGTTGGTGCAAACTTTGCCGGTGCATACAAACCCCATGATACGATACGCTCTATCACACATAAACCTTCCTATATCTTCCTCAAAACAGCCACCATACCTACCTACTATGGCATTTCCATAGCCATTCCGAGATATATTGCCATGCAACTTTCCACCGTTCCGTTCATCATCATCATGACATACTTTACTTTTGTCATATTGCCATTGCATGATCATGTAGTTGACATCGTATTTGTGGCAAAGTCACCATGCATTATTTTTCATACATGCCACTCTTGATTCATTGCACCATCCCGGTACACCGCCGGAGGCATTCATATAGAGTCATATCTTGTTCTAGTTTCGAGTTGTAATCCTTATGTTGTAATCAATAGAAGTGTGATGATCATCATTATTAGAACATTGCCCAAACAAAAAAAAGAAAGGCCAAAAAAAAAAGAAAGGCCCAAAAAAAATAGAAAAGGAAAAAAGAAAAAAGAAAATAAAAAGAAAATAAAAAGGGCAATGTTACTATCTCTTTTTCCACACTTGTGCTTCAAAGTAGCACCTTGTTCTTCATGTAGTGAGTCTCATATATTGTGGTTCAAAGTAGCACCATGTTTTTTATATAGTGAGTCTCATAAGTGGTCTTTTTCATACTAGTGGGAATTTTTCATTATAGAACTCGGCTTGTATATTCCTACGATGGGCTTCCTCAAATGCCCTAGGTCTTCGTGAGCAAGCAAGTTGGATGCACACCCACTAATTTTCTTTTGTTGAGCATTTATAGCTCTAGTGCATCTGTTGCATGGCAATCCCTACTCCTCATGTTGACATCAATTGATGGGCATCTCCATAGCCCGTGATTATCCTCGTCAATGTGAGACTTTCTCCTTTTTTGTCTTCTCCACACAATCCCCATCATCATATTCTATTCCACCCATAGTGCTATATCCATGGCTCACGCTCATGTATTGCGTGAAGGTTGAAAAAGTTTGAGATTATTTAAGTATGAAACAATTGCTTGGCTTGTCATCGGGGGTATAGAAGTTGGGAACATCTTTGTGTGACGAAAATGAAGCATAGCCTAACTATATGATTTTGTAGGGATGAACTTTCTTTTGCCATGTTATTTTGAGAAGACATGATTACTTTGATTAGTATGCTTGAAGTGTTACTATTTCTTTTATCAATATGAACTTTTATTTTGAATCATTTGGATCTGAACATTCATGCCACAATAAAGAAAATTACATTATGAATTATGCTAGGTAGCATTCCACATCAAAAATTCTCTTTTTATCATTTACCTACTCGAGGACGAGCAGGAATTAAGCTTGGGGATGCTTGATACGTCTCCAACGTATCTATAATTTTTTATTGTTCCATGCTATTATATTACCCCTTTTGGATGTTTATGGGCTTTATTTTACACATTTATATCATTTTTGGGACTAACCTACTAACCGGAGGCCCAGCCCATATTGCTGTTTTTTTTGCCTATTTCAGTATTTCGAAGAAAAGGAATATCAAACGGAGTCCAAACGGAATGAAACCTTCGGGAGCGTGATTTTTGGAACGAACGTGATCCAGAGGACTTGGAGTGCAAGCCAAGAAGCTGCCGAGGCTCCCACGAGATAGGAGGGCGCGCCCCCCCCCCCCCCTATAGGGCACGCCCCCCTATCTCGTGGGCCCCTCGGGCGGCCACCGACGTACTTCTTCCTCCTATATATACCTACGTACCCCGAAAACGTCCAGGAGCAGGACGAAACACAATCTCCACCACCGTAACCTTCTGTATCCGCGAGATCTCATCTTGGAGCCTTGGCCGGCACTCTGCCGGAGGGGGAATCGACCAGGAAATATTTTCTCGATTATGGAGGTGATAAAAGGGCCCGTCGTAAAGAGTTACATCGGTGCAAGCTTTTACACCGATCGAGATGACTCTAAGTCTCAATCTGGATACATATTGAAAGTGGGAGCAATTAGCTAGAGTAGCTCCATGCAGAGCATTGTAGACATAGAATATTTGCAAAATACATACGGCTCTGAATGTGACAGACCCGTTGACTAAACTTTTCTCACGAGCAAAACATGATCATACCTTAGTACTCTTTGGGTGTTAATCACATAGCAATGTGAACTAGATTATTGACTCTAGTAAACCCTTTGGGTGTTGATCACATGACGATGTGAACTATGGGTATTAATCACATACAGATGTGAATATTGGTGTTAAATCACATGGCGATGTGAACTAGATTATTGACTCTAGTGCAAGGAGACTAAAGGAAATATGCCCTAGAGACAATAATAAAGTTATTATTTATTTCCTTATTTCATGATAAATATTTATTATTCATGCCAGAATTGTATTAACCGGAAACATAATACATGTGTGAATACATAGACAAACATAGTGTCACTAGTATGCCTCTACTTGACTAGCTCGTGAATCAAAGATGGTTAAGTTTCCTAGCCATAGACATGAGTTGTCATTTGATTAACGGGGTCACATCATTAGGAGAATTATGTGATTGACTTGACCCATTCCGTTAGCTTAGCACTTGATCGTTTAGTATGTTGCTATTGCTTTCTTCATGACTTATACATGTTCCTATGACTATGAGATTATGCAACTCCTGTTTACCGGAGGAACACTTTGTGTGCTACCAAATGTCACAACGTAACTGGGTGATTATAAAGGTGCTCTACAGGTGTCTCCGAAGGTACTTGTTGAGTTGACGTATTTCGAGATTAGGATTTGTCACTCCGATTGTCGGAGAGGTATCTCTGGGCCCTCTCGGTAATGCACATCACTATAAGCCTTGCAAGCAATGTGACTAATGAGTTAGTTACGGGATGAAGCATTACATAATGAGTAAAGAGACTTGCCGGTAACGAGATTGAACTAGGTATTGAGATACCGACGATTGAATCTCGGGCAAGTAACATACCGATGACAAAAGGAACAACATATGTTGTTATGCGGTTTGACCGATAAAGATCTTCATAGAATATGTGGGAGCCAATATGAGCATCCAGGTTCCGCTATTGGTTATTGACCGGAGACGTGTCTCGGTCATGTCTACATAGTTCTCGAACCCGTAGGGTCCGCACGCTTAACGTTCGGTGACGATTTATATTATGAGTTATGTGTTTTGATGTACCGAAGGTAGTTCGGACTCCCGGATGAGATTGGGGACATGACGAGGAGTCTCGAAATGGTCGAGACGTAAAGATCGATATATTGGACGACTATATTCGAACATCGTAAAGGTTCCGAGTGATTCGAGTATTTTTCGGAATACCGGAGAGTTACGGGAATTCGTATTGGGCCTTAATGGGCCATACCGGAGAGAAAGGCCTCAAAGGGTGGCCGCACCCCTCCCCATGGACTGGTCCGAATTGTACTAGGGAGGGGGGGCACCCCTTTCTTCCTTCTCCTTTTCCTTCCCTTCTCCTACTCCTACAAGGAAAGGAGGAGTCCTACTCCCGGTGGGAGTAGGACTCCCCCCTTGGCGCGCCTTCCTCTTGGCCGGCCGCCTCCCCCCTTGCTCCTTTATATACGAGGGCAGGGGGCACCTCTAGACACAACAATTGATCTCTTGATCTCTTAGCCGTGTGTGGTGCCCCCCTCAACCATATTCCACCTCGGTAATATCGTAGCAGTGCTTAGGCGAAGCCCTGCGTTGGTAGCATCATCAACACCGTCATCACGCGTCGTGCTGACGGAACTCTCCCGTAAAGCTCTGCTGGATCGGAGTTTGTGGGACGTCATCGAGCTGAACGTGTGCTGAACTCGGAGGTGCCGTACGTTTGGTACTTGATCGGTCGGATCGTGAAGACGTACGAGTACATCAACCGCGTTATGCTAACGCTTCCGCTTTCGGTCTACGAGGGTACGTGGACAACACTCTCCCCTCTCATTGTTATGCATCACCATGATCTTGCGTGTGCGTAGGAAATTTTTCAAATTACCATGTTCCCCAACATCTTGTTCTTCCAGTAAGGGTAGTCCGTCCCATCGAAGGTAGGACACCCAGCCGAGACTTTGATCATGCCTGCAGTCGACATAACTAAAACTCCAGGTGGTTAAACCAAAATCACACAGGACAATGGAGTACCTTGCTCTGATACCAATTGAAAGTGCGTTATATTGACTAGAGGGGGGTGAATAGGCGATTTTTACAAATTCGTCATTGAGGAAATTCAACTTGAGGAAATTCCTAAGCAACGAACTACTAGCAGCGGAATAGATACTTAAGTGCATGGATAACAAGGCAGTAGCACAATCATCATGATGAAATGAAACATACATAGAGTACAAGTAGCATGTAAATAGGATAAGCAGGCATAAGACGAAATGACTGAAGAATTAGGATTTAGAAAATTGATAAAGTCTTCAGTCAAAGTCTTCAAACAATAACGAACAGATTCATCAACACATGAATGAGGAAATAGAAGCAGTACCTCGGTGAAGACAATGATTTGATAGACTAGTTCCAATTGCTGTGACAGTTGTACGTCTGGTTAGGGCGGCTAGGTATTCAAACCTGAGGACACACAGTCCTCACCGAATTCCCCTTGAGCTAAGGCCACACAGACATCGCCCATTCACTCGTGGTAAGTCTTTAAGGGGACTTCCAAACCTTCACAGACTTGGTCACCCGGCGATCCACAATTCCTTTTGGATGCTCTAGACCATGATGCCTAACCATCTGGAGGATGCACAGTCCTCAAAGGTAACAAGCGTCGGTTCCACACAGGAACACTCTCTTTAGTGATGCTCAATCACTTTGGGTTTTAGGTGTTGGGGTTTTGGGTTTTTCCTCACTTGATGATTTTCGCTCAAAGTTCTCGGAGGATAGGTTGCTCTCAATGACAAGTGTCAGTTTCTCTCGGAGCAGCCAACCAACTAGTGGTTGTAGGGGGCAGCTATTTATAGCCTAGGGAGCAGCCCGACATAATAAGACATAAATGCCCTTCAATGATATGACCGTTAGGTGGGTAGATATTTTGGGACAGCTAGCGCGTAGCACAGCAACGGTCGGATATTTGAGTATCAAATTCCTCAGGGCTATCATGTTCCTCACTTGTAGGCAATCCGCACTGGCAAATTCCTAACTTCTCAGTCAGAACAAATTCCTCGGAGAACAGAAGAACTTCGTCTCTGTCACTGAAGAAATTGACTGAACTGTATGAGATTTCCAATGGCTTCACTCGAAAGGATTGGGTAGGTGTAGGATTTTGAGTTGAGCGTCACTTGGAAATGCTTCCTTAGTTTTACCTCGACCCCTTTAACAGTACGGTGTTTCCTATGACTCAATAAAGAGAAAATGAAACTACGAAAACAAAAGTCTTCACACTTCATAATCCTCGCATGAATATCAAAGTCTTCAAGGTCACACCAATTTTCTCATTTTCAAAGTCGTCAAGAAAACCAAAGTCTTCAACTGAAGACATTCATTTTTAGGGGTCGACTTTCATCGTAAATATCAAACTCCTCATATACTTATAGAACCTGTGTACACTCACAAACACATTAGTCCCTTAACCTATAAGTTCTCAATACACCAAAATCACTAAGGGGCACTAGATGCACTTACAGTGTGCGGTGGAGGGGAGCAGAGGGTCAGGGCTGGAGGCAGCCATGCAGGGAGAGGACAGCGCCGGCTTCGCGGATGACTCGGCCTCCCCTTCCATATCTCTGCGGCTGGTGGTCCGCCTGCGAGGCACGGCGACGGCGGGTAGCTGCCCACCTTGCGCTCGTCCCCATGGAAGACTGGACAGGTCGGCTTGTCTCGCATGGGACGCTTGGAGGAGAACGGTGACGAGGTAAACTCGTGCTAGACGATGACGGTGTGGGAGGCTGCCGGATTTGATCGGAGGCAGCCGTTGGGCGCCTCGCACATCGAAACAGAGGCAGATAACCTCGAGTCATCTTATTGCCCTCTCGCGCGGTGCGGCTAGGGAGGAAGAGGAGCGCAGCGGCTTCCGCGACTAGAGATGGAGAGAAGAGACATGACGGGAAGGGCGGGCCACGGGAGGTGAGGAGGCAGGGGCGGCGGCGCCATGGGGGCGAGAGGAGGAAGAGAGGGGATTGGCGGAGTGAGGACCGAGAGGAAGGGAGACAGGCGCCCTCACCCCATCCACCCTCTAGCCAACCGGCGCCCAACATGTCACGGGCCCAAACACGTGAAATGACGAAACTGCCCTCGGCGGGGCACAGTATTATCGGCGGTGGCACGGGATATTTGCCTGCTGAAGGAGGCCACCTGCCGCACATTCCGGACTCCGGGCCACAGACGCGGACAGGTGCGGCCCACCCACGAGGGACCCCACATGACAGCGAGACGCGGTAAAGAATGCGGAGTGTGAAAAAATCGCTTGGGGACGGCACTATTCATTGATAGAGTGCTCGTTTTTGATCCAGCGGCTGAGATCGCTCGGGAGGGAGATCGGATGGACGAAAACTCATCAAGCAATCTGATCGGACGGCCAGGAACGCCTAATCGCTGAGGAGCCGGGGTTCCTGCTTGGATTCTTGTTTCTGGATACATACAACGCTGTGATGACTCCCTTGAAGCTGAGTTACTTGCTGCTGAGGAAGGAGTGATGATGTGATGACTCCCTTGAAGCTGAGTTACTTGCTGCTGAGGAAGGAGTGATGATGTGATGACTCTCTTGAAGCTGAGTTACTTGCTGCTGTGGTAGGAGTGATGATGGCACGCACATATGTTGCAGGGCCTTTCATCTTACAAACCGATTGCTCAAGCTTAATACTACCTCCGTCCATGTAGAAATCTAGTGATATAGTTTTCATGACATATAACACATATTTAATTTCTCAAATCAATGACCTAGAACTACACGAATGACTCATTCACCGAGACGGAGGTAGTAGAACTTATAAAGGTTTAGGGGCGGGATAAATCAAGAGTTGGCCAGCTAGTGTCAGAGTTGAAGGCCTTATTTGTTGAGGAGCAGGAGCTTTCAATCTTGAAGTTAGATAGGTCCCAGTTACAAGATGCACCCGAGAATCTCCAAAGTCTTTTGGCTATGGATTGCGCTCAGAGCTTCATCCTGATCTGCGGTTACAGGATGCACCTGAGAATCTTCAAAGTCTTTTGGCTATGGATTGTAATACTATTCAATAATCAATCAAGCACCCACTTTTCCCACAAAAAGAAAGAAGGCATCTTAATTCTAAGTGTAAAGACACCCAACAACAATGTCAAGAACAACAACAACAACAACAACAACAAAGCCTTTAGTCCCAAACAAGTTGGGGTAGGCTAGAGGAGTGGTTGACAGAAACGACGATATGCATGCATCGTTTCATTGTATATTACCTCCGTCCCAAATTAGTGAAAAAAAGTAATTGTCAACAGAAGCTAACAGACTGGACCACTAACACAAGCATGCGGATAGTAGTATCTACTACGCTGTTGTAAAGAGAACATGTGAAGCTACATTAAAAGGCACGTTTTTCCTCCTCAGCTCTTGCCAGCAGGTACAAGCGACCACGTAATTCTGCAAATGTTTTGCAGCAGAAATGAACAGCCAGACTAAGCAATACAACTCAGTTAGGCCCCTCATAGAACCACACCTCGTGGATCTCAGCAATCCTAAAAGACAGCAACGACGACGGAGGTACAAGACAGGTTTACGATATGCAGTGATCAGTGATAGGGGTGGTGAGAGCATGCATGGGCTACACATTTGTCCACTAGGCATTTCTCAGAAACAGAACTTGCGCGCTGTGACCTCACCAACGGTCTTCCAACTATCGGGGACATCCTCTTCCTCTTCCTGTTGTTGCTGACGCTGCTGCTGCATGGCTGGTGGCATGGCTCGTGGATTAGCCGGCCATGATTCCTCTTCCTCTTGTTGCTGACGCTGCTGCTGCATGGCTGGTGGCATGGCTCGTGGATTAGCCAGCCATGATTCCTCTTCCTGTTGCTGCTGACGCTGCTGCTGCATGGCTGGTGGCATGGCTCGTGGATTAGCCGGCCATGATTCCTCTTCCTCTTGCAAGAACACATGCTCCTCCAGAGAGACTGCAACCCCAGACAGCTTTGCAATCAACTGCTGGCCCTCATGAACATCACCCTCTTCCTCAGCACAAGCATCCTCAAGAGGAGATGGGAACACCTCAGCAGCTTCTCTTTCTTGCTGCTGGTGGTACTCCTGAACCCGATCATGCAAATTGTCTGCACGGCTTCGCAACCCGCCTGCAAAAGCAATCAGAGCATCACAGTTATCCCAGACCTGCTCAAGCTCCACACGAAGCGCCTCTTGCCCTTGCTCATCTTCGATTAAGTCCATATCAGCTGCTAGCTTGTTTGCCTCCATTACGATCTTGCTGGACACCATATTTATTGCATCTGCATGTCCAGCCAATGAAGCAGCACGTTCCAAAAAACGGTCTACCTCAACTGTCATAGGTTGTGCTAACAACATGTCATACTGATCAATCAGGTAGTCGCCCTCCACTCCCATATCGTCAATGTCAAACAGCATCTGTGTCGTCTTAAAAAATGGTGGCGACGCCCACCTTCGCACAGTAGACCAAGAGCCATCAGCCTCTGTCATAGATACAAGTAAACATAGTATATATAAATGATCAGTTTGGATAATCGACAGAGAAACCAAAATAGAAAAGAAAACATAACACAAGCAGTAACATTATCTTATCAGTTATCACAGCACATGCGGTTATTAAAAAATAACTCATTCTTCCTTTTTGAGAGTACTTTCAAACCTATTTCTAACCAAATAGATACAGATCACCTAAAAGTAGAAATTAGATGTTGCATCACGTACCAAGACAGTCCCACACGAAGTAGACACAGAAAGGGTGGACCGCTTGCACCCCGACGAAGTGACGCTCCGGCTCCTCAGGGGCGCCAAAGGGAACGGGAACCTGCTCCTCAGGGGCCATGAAGGGAACCTCGTCCTCAACGTCCAGCTCAATGAAAAGTTCGCCAAACATGTTCTCACTGTCGCTTGAAGTAATCAGTTCATCCTCCATCTTCTCGCTGTCGCTCGATGCAATGACATCATCTTCATCAGGAACCTGCTCCTCAGGGGCGCCAAAGGGAATGGGAACCTGCTCCTCACGGACCACGAAGGGAACCTCGTCATCAACCTCCAGCTCAAGGAAGAGTTCACCAAACATCTTCTCACTGTCGCTTGAAGCAAGGACATCATCTTCCATCTCGCTGTCCCTTGAAGATAGGACATCATCCTCCACTTGGTTGAACTCCAAGCTACAATCAAGCATATCAAGGGGAATATCTTATGTTAGCTTGGAAGGAAGAACCAATTTACCAAACTAGCCATAAGATGGAAGATAGGAAAAAGTAATTACCCGTTGAAACGATCCATGATGACCAAAAGACAAAGAGCAGGAAATTTTACACGGAGAAACGATCTGTGATGAAGATAACACCTGAAATCACACGCAAGTGCTTAATGTACTAAGTAATTACAGCAGCATTAGTATTTTCGAAAGCAAAGGCTGTCCTATATTTGTTTCTTTACAAACCTTCAAATTCAGCAAGCACCCTTCTAATTCATGGACTAGAGCAATAAGCAGTGTTTTATGCATCAAAAATTGTCCTGTATATTTGCTCTTCTATATCATGTGAATGATCATAGAGTTCTAGGCAGCAAACAATGTATTATAATCTTCTATGATCAGATTGCCACCAAATTAGGGAAGAACTGAACGAAACCACCAGATCATCACCAGATCGAATTGATCAAATCTCCATGTACCATTCATACAGTTGAACCGTGAAGGGAGATGGTGGCAACCTTGGGCGAGTGCAGGCGAAACAGCGACGCCGGTGGTAGATGGAGGCAGCACCGGAGCAGTGGAGAGAGAGGAGGACACGTCGGTCGATGCGGAAGCAGGCAGTCGAGGCAGGTGCAGCGGTCGTCGAGTGGCGGCGGCTGGGTGGCTAGACGCCGGCCGGCGACGAGGCAAGAGGCGTGCGGCGGCGGAGATGGGCTACCCGGGCTCCATGACAGCGCTCGTGGGTTAGGATGGTAGTGTGTTGGAGGGGCCGCGTCCGTCGGGAGGGGCGGCGACGGGTGGTCTGGTGAGGCCGGCGGCGACGGGTGGTCTGGTGAGGCCGGCGGCGGCGGCTGGAAACCCTAGCCGCTCGCCTCTCACCTTTGCTCGCGGGGGGGAATGAGATTTTTTTTTTCAGTGATGGGGCGGGCGAGCTGCTAGGGTGCCCCTATTTGGCAATCTGGGCGCCCAGTCGCACCCTCCCCGGCGCCCTGTTGGGCCGGCCCATTCACGGGGCGCGACGCTCCCTGTTTTTTTTTCGTTTTCGTTTTTTATCTTCTGTTTTTGGTTTATTCTATGTTAAAATAATTCGGGATTACAACAAGGTTCTAAAATTTCCAAAAATTGTGAATTTTAAAAAACAGCTCTTTAATTCAAATGTAATTTCAATAATTTTTTATTTTGATGAACAAGTTTCTATGAGCATTTTTTCATAATGATGAACAATGTTTTGTATTTTATGAACAATTTTTGAATGACATGATTTTTTTAAAAAAAATGATGAACAAATTTATATTCAAGAACATTTATTTGAAAAAAATGATGATTTTTTTAAATTTTAAGAACATTTTTTAAATGATGAACAAAATCGAATTTGGTGAACATTGTTTTAGTTCTATGAACAAATTTTGAATTTGATGAACATTTTTTAAATCCGATGAACAAAAAAATTGAATTTTATAAACATTTTTTGAATTGTTGAGCTTTTTATAATTCGAAGAAAAAAATATTCGTGAATTTGAAAATAAAAAAATTAAAAAAGATGTGAAAAGTATGAAGAAGAAATAGAAAATAAAAGAAAAACAAAAAGGAATAAAAGGAAATAAAAACGAAAGAAAAAAACAGAAAATGGGTAGGCCCATAAAAACAACCAGCACGCGAGGGGGTGCGCGCTAGGTCGCTCGCGGGCGACCTGCATGCCGTATAGAATCGCCCGAGCTGTTGTACGAGGGAGTGGCAGGTTTGCTGTAAATACAAGGCCATTGGAGGGGTAATTCCGTGAGGGGGTGGATGAGAAGCTGCCAGGGTGGGCTCGAAGTGTTGGGGAACGTAGTAGAAATTCAAAAAATTTCCTACGTGTCACCAAGATCTATCTATGGAGAGACCAGCAACGAGTAAAAAGAGAGAGTGCATCTACATACCCTTGTAGATCGCTAAGCGGAAGCGTTCAAGTGAACGGGGTTGATGGAGTCGTACTCGTCGTGATTCAAATCACCGATGATCAAGTGCCGAACGCACGGCACCTCCGCGTTCAACACACGTACAGCCCGGTGACGTCTCCCACGCCTTGATCCAGCAAGGAGAGAGGGAGAGGTTGAGGAAGACTCCATCCAGCAGCAGCACAACGGCGTGGTGGTGGTGGAGGAGCGTGGCAATCCTGCAGGGCTTCGCCAAGCACCGCGAGAGAGGAGGAGCACTTGGGAGAGGGAGGGCTGCGCTAGGGGCAAGGGTGAAGCTCCCATGCGCCTCCCCACTATATATAGGTGTGGAGGGGGCTGGTTTCTTTCCCTCCAAGTCCATTGGGGCGTTGGCAAAGGTGGGAGGAAATAAATCCCATCATTTCCTTCCCCACCGATTGCTATCCCCCCTTTTTAGGGATCTTGATCTTATCCCTTTGGGATATGATCTTATTCCTTCTAAGGGGGGATCTTGGTGCGCCTTGACCAGGGGTGTGGGGCCTTGCCCCCACTACCCACGTTCATGTGGGTCCCCCCATGCAGGTGGGCCCCACTCCGGAACCTTCTAGAACCTTCCCGGTACAATACCGAAAAATCCCGAACATTTTCCGATGGCCAAAATAGGACTTCCCATATATAAATCTTTACCTCCGGACCATTCCGGAACTCCTCGTGACGTCCGGGATCTCATCCGGGACTCCGAACAACATTCGGTAACCACATACAAACTTCCTTTATAACCCTAGCGTCATCGAACCTTAAGTGTGTAGACCCTACGGGTTCGGGAGACATGTAGACATGACCGAGACGTTCTCTGGTCAATAACCAACAGCGGGATCTGGATACCCATGTTGGCTCCCACATGTTCCACGATGATCTCATCGGATGAACCACGATGTCAAGGACTTAATCAATCCCGTATACAATTCCCTTTGTCTAGCGGTATTATACTTGCCCGAGATTCGATCGTCGGTATCCTTATACCTTGTTCAATCTCGTTACCGGCAAGTCTCTTTACTCGTTCCGTAACACATCATCCCGTGATCAACTCCTTGGTCACATTGCGCATATGATGATGTCCTACCGAGTGGGCCCAGAGATACCTCTCCGTTTACACGGAGTGACAAATCCCAGTCTCGATTCGTGCCAACCCAACAGATACTTTCGGAGATACCTGTAATGCACCTTTATAGCCACCCAGTTACGTTGTGACGTTTGGTACACCCAAAGCATTCCTACGGTATCCGGGAGTTGCACAATCTCATGGTCTAAGGAAGAGATACTTGACATTGGAAAAGCTCTAGCAAACGAACTACACGATCTTAGTGCTAGGCTTAGGATTGGGTCTTGTCCATCACATCATTCTCCTAATGATGTGATCCCGTTATCAACGACATCCAATGTCCATAGCCAGGAAACCATGACTATCTGTTGATCACAACGAGCTAGTCAACTAGAGGCTCACTAGGGACATATTGTGGTCTATGTATTCACACGTGTATTACGATTTCCGGATAATACAGTTATAGCATGAATAAAAGACAATTATCATGAACAAGGAAATATAATAATACTTTTATTATTGCCTCTAGGGCATATTTCCAACAGTCTCCCACTTGCACTAGAGTCAATAATCTAGTTCACATCGATATGTGATTAACACTCAAGGTCACATCCCCATGTGACTTACACCCAAAGAGTTTACTAGAGTCAATAATCTAGTTCACATTTACCATGTGATTAACACTCGATGAGTTCTGGGTTTGATCATGTTATGCTTGTGAGAGAGGTTATAGTCAACGGGTCTGAACCTTTTAGATCCGTGTGTGCTTTACAAATCTCTATGTCATCTCCTAGATGTAGCTACCACGCTCTATTTGGAGCTATTCCAAATAACTGTTCTACTTGGAGCTATACTAAAAGTTGCTCCATTATACGTATCCGGTATTTCTACTCAGAGCTATCCGGATAGGTGTCAAGCTTGCATCGACATAACTCTTTACGTCGAACTCTTTATCACCTCCATAATCGAGAAAATTCCTTAGTCCACTAGTTACTAAGGATAACTTTGACCGCTGTCCTGTGATCCATTCTTGGATCACTCTTGTACCCCTTGACTGACTCATGGCAAGGCACACTACAGGTGCGGTACACAGCATAGCATACTGTAGAGAGCCTATGATAAAAGCATAGGGGACGACCTTCGTCCTTTCTCTCTATTCTGCTGTGGTCGAGATTTTAAGTCTTAACTTCATACCTTACATCTCAGGCAAGAATTCCTTCTTTGACTGATCCATCTTGAACACCTTCAGGATCATGTCAAGGTACGTGCTCATTTGAAAGTACTATTAAGCATTTTGATCTATCTTATAGATCTTGATGCTTATTGTTCAAGTAGCCTAATCCAGGTTTTCCATTGAAAAACAGTTTTCAAATAACCCTATATGCTTTCTAGAAATTCTACATCATTTCTGATCATCAATATGTCAACAACATATACTCATCAGAAATTCTATAGTGCTCCCACTCACTTCTTTGGAAATACAAGTTTCTCATAAACTTTGTATAAACCCAAAATCTCTGATCATCTTATCAAAGCGCACATTCCAACTCCGAGATGCTTACTCCAGTCCATGGAAGGATCGCTGGAGCTAGCATACCTTTTAGCATCCTTAGGATCGACAAAAACTTTCTGATTTGTATCACATACAACCTTTCCATACGAAGACTGGTAAGGAAACTCGTTTTGTCATCCATCTGCCAGATTTCATAAATGCAGCTAATGCTAACATGAATCCGACGGACTTAAGCATCGCTACGGATGAGAAAATCTCATTGCAGTCAACTCCTTGAACTTGTGAAAAACTCTTCGCCACAAGTCGAACTTCATAGATGGTGACATTACCATCCACGTCCGTCTTCTTCTTAAAGATCCATTTATCTCAATGGCTTGCCGATCATTGGGCAAGTCCACCAAAGTCCATGCTTTGTTATGATACATGGATCCTATCTCGGATTTCATGGCTTCTAACCATTTGTCGGAATATGGGCCCACCATCGCTTCTCCATAGCTTGTAGGTTCATTGTTGTCTAGCAACATGACTTCCAAGACAGGATTACGTACCACTCTGAAGTAGTACGCATCCTTGTCATCCCACGAGGTTTGGTAGTGACTTGATCCGAAGTTTCATGATCAATATCATAAGCTTCTACTTCAATTGGTGTAGGTGCCACAGGAACAACTTCCTGTGCCCTGCTACACACTAGTTGAAGTGACGGTTCAATAACCATATCAAGTCTCCACCATCCTCCCACTCAACTTTTCGAGACAAACTTTTCCTCGAGAAAGGACCCGATTCAAGAAACAATCCTTATTGCTTTCGGATCTGAATTAGGAGGTATACCCAACTGTTTTGGGTGTCCTATGAAGGTGCATTTTATCCGCTTTGGGTTCGAGCTTATCAACCTGAAACTTTTTCACATAAGCGTCGCAGCCCCAAACTTTTAAGAAACGACAACTTAGGTTTCTCTAAACCATAGTTCATACGGTGTCATCTCAACGGAATTACGTGGTGCCCTATTTAAAGTGAATGTGGTTGTCTCTAATGCCTAACCCATGAACGATAGTGGTAATTCGATAAGAGACATCATGGTACGCACCATATCCAATAGGGTGCAACTATGATGTTCGGACACACCATCAAACTATGGTGTTCCAGGCGGTATTAATTGTGAAACAATTTCCACAATGTCTTAATTGCGTGCCAAAACTCGTAACTCAGATATTCATCTCTATGATCATATCATAGACATTTTATCCTCTTGTCACAATGATCTTCTACTTCACTCTGAAATTACGTGAACCATTCAATAATTCAGACTTGTGTTTCATCAAGTAAATATACTCTACATCTACTAGAATCATCTGTGAAGTAAGAACATAACGATATTCACTGCATGCCTCAGCACTCATTAGACTGCACACATCAAAATGTGTTACTTCCAACAAGTTGCTATCTTGTTCCATCTTACTGAAAACGAGGCTTTTCAGTCATCTTGCTCATGTGGTATGATTTGCATGTCTCAAGTGATTCAAGATCAAGTGAGTCCAAACGATCCATCTGCATGGAGTTTCTTCATGCATATACACCAATAGACATGGTTCGCATGTCTCAAACTTTTCAAAACGAGTGAGCCCAAAGATCCATCAACATGGAGCTTCTTCATGCGTTTTATACCATTATGACTTACATGGCAGTGCCACAAGTAAGTGGTACTATCATTACTATCTTATATCTTTTGGCATGAAAATGTGTATCACTACGATCGAGATTCAATAAACCATTCATTTTAGGTGCAAGACCATTGAAGGTATTATTCAAATAAACAGAGTAACCATTATTCTCCTTAAATGAATAACCGTATTGCGATAGACATAATCCAATCATGTCTATGCTCAACGCAAACACCAAATCTCGATGGTAGAGGGAGCGTGCGATGCTTGATCATATCAACCTTGGAAACATTTCCAACACATATCGTCAGCTCACCTTTAGCTAGTCTCCGTTAATTCCGTAGCTTTTATTTCGAGTTACTAACACTTAGCAACCGAACCGGTATCTAATACCCTGGTGCTACTAGGAGTACTAGTAAAGTACACATCAACACAATGTATATCCAATATACTTCTATATACCTTGCCAGCCTTCTCATCTACCAAGTATCTAGGGTAATTCTGCTCCAGTGGTTGTTCCCCTTATTACAGGAGCACTTAGTCTCGGGTTTGGGTTCAACCTTGGGTTTCTTCACTAGAGCAGCAGCTGATTTGCCGTTTCATGAAGTATCCCTTCTTGCCCTTGCCCTTCTTGAAACTAGTGGTTTCATCAACAATTGATGCTCCTTCTTGATTTCTACTTTCGCGGTGTCAAACATCGTGAATACCTCAAGGATCATCATATCTATCCCTGATATGTTATAGTTCATCACAAAGCTTCAGCAGCTTGGTGGCAATGACTTTGGAGAAACATCACTATCTCATATGGAAGATCAACTCCCACTTGATTCAAGTGATTGTTGTACTCAGACAATCTGAGCACAAGCTCAACGATTGAGCTTTTCTCCGTCAGTTTGCAGGTTAAGAAAATCGTCGGAGGTCTTATACCTCTTGACGTGGGCACGAGCCTGAAATCTCAATTTCAGCCCTCGAAACATCTCATATGTTCCGTGACGTTTCGAAAACATCTTTGGTGCCTTAACTCTAAACCGTTTATCTGAACTATCACGTAGTTATCAAAACGTGTATGTCTGATGTTCGCAACATCCACAAACGACGTTTGGGGTCCAGCACACTGAGCGGTGCATTAAGGACATAAGCTATCTACTGTCCGCATAATCGCTACTGTCAACTTTCAACTATATTTTCTCTAGGAACATAACTAAACAGTAGAACTAAAGCGCGAGCTACGACATAATTTGCAAAAGGTCTTTTGACTATGTTCAAGATAATTAAGTTCATCTTATGAACTCCCACTCAGATAGACATCCCTCTGGTCATCTAAGTGATCACATGATCCGAGTCAACTAGGCCGTGTCCGATCATCACGTGAGACGGACTAGCCAACGTCGGTGAACATCTTCATGTTGATCGTATCTACTATACGACTCATGCTCGACCTTTCGGTCTCCGTGTTCCGAGGCCATGTCTGTACATGCTAGGCTCGTCAAGTTAACCCTAAGTGTATTGCTGTGTAAATCTGTCTTACACCCGTTGTATGTGAACGTAAGAATCCATCACACCCGATCATCACGTGGTGCTTAGAAGCGACGAACTGTAGCAACGGTGCACAGTTAGGGGAGAACACTTCTTGAAATTTTTGTAAGGGATCACCTTATTTACTACCGCCGTCCTAAGTAAACAAGATGCATAAACATGATAAACATCACATGCAATCAAATAGTGACATGATATGGCCAATATCATTTTGCTCCTTTTGATCTCCATCTTCGGGGCTCCATGATCATCATCGTCATCGGCATGACACCATGATCTCCATCATCATGATATCCATCATCGTGTCTCCATGAAGTTGTCTCGCCAACTTATTACTTCTACTACTATGGCTACCGGTTAGCAATAAAGTAAAGTAATTACATGGCGTTGTTCAATGACACGCAGGTCATACAATAAATTAAGACAACTCCTATGGCTCCTGCCGGTTGTCATACTCATCGACATGCAAGTCGTGATTCCTATTACAAGAACATGATCAATCTCATACATCACATATCATTCATCACATTCTTCTTGGCCATATCACATCACATAGCATACCCTGCAAAAACAAGTTAGACGTCCTCTAATTGTTGTTGCATGTTTTACGTGGCTGCTATGGGTTTCTAGCAAGAACGTTTCTTACCTACGCAAAACCACAACGTGATATGCCAATTGCTATTTACCCTTCATAAGGACCCTTTTCATCTAATCTGTTCCGACTAAAGTGGGAGAGACTGGCACCCGCTAGCCACCTTATGCACCAAGTGCATGTCAATCGGTGGAACCTGTCTCACGTAAGAGTACGTGTAAGGTCGGTCCGGGCCGCTTCATCCCACAATACTGTCGAAACAAGATTGGACTAGTAACGGTAAGCATATTGAACAACATCAACGCCCACAACTACTTTGTGTTCTACTCGTGCAAAGAATCTACGCAATAGACCTAGCTCATGATGCCACTGTTGGGGAACGTAGCAGAAATTCAAAAATTTTCCTATGTGTCACCAAGATCTATCTGTGGAGAGACCAGCAACGAGTAGAAAGAGAGAGTGCATCTACATACCCTTGTAGATCGCTAAGCGGAAGCGTTCAAGTGAACGGGGTTGATGGAGTCGTACTCGTCGTGATTCAAATCACCGATGATCAAGTGCCGAACGCACGGCACCTCCGCGTTCAACACACGTACAGCCCGGTGACGTCTCCCACGCCTTGATCCAGCAAGGAGAGAGGGAGAGGTTGAGGAAGACTCCATCCAGCAGCAGCACAACGGCGTGGTGGTGGTGGAGGAGCGTGGCAATCCTGCAGGGCTTCGCCAAGCACCGCGAGAGAGGAGGAGCACTTGGGAGAGGGAGGGCTGCGCCAGGGGCAAGGGTGAAGCTCCCATGCGCCTCCCCACTATATATAGGTGTGGAGGGGGATGGTTTCTTTCCCTCCAAGTCCATTGGGGCGTTGGCAAAGGTGGGAGGAAAGAAATCCCATCATTTCCTTCCCCACCGATTGCTATCCCCCCTTTTTAGGGATCTTGATCTTATCCCTTTGGGATATGATCTTATTCCTTCTAAGGGGGGATCTTGGTGCGCCTTGACCAGGGGTGTGGGGCCTTGCCCCCACTACCCACGTTCATGTGGATCCCCCCATGCAGGTGGGCCCCACTCCGGAACCTTCTAGAACCTTCCCGGTACAATACCGAAAAATCCCGAACATTTTCCGGTGGCCAAAATAGGACTTCCCATATATAAATCTTTACCTCCGGACCATTCCGGAACTCCTCGTGACGTCCGGGATCTCATCCGGGACTCCGAACAACATTCGGTAACCACATACAAACTTCCTTTATAACCCTAGCGTCATCGAACCTTAAGTGTGTAGACCCTACGGGTTCGGGAGACATGTAGACATGACCGAGACGTTCTCTGGTCAATAACCAACAGCGGGATCTGGATACCCATGTTGGCTCCCACATGTTCCACGATGATCTCATCGGATGAACCACGATGTCAAGGACTTAATCAATCCCGTATACAATTCCCTTTGTCTAGCGGTATTATACTTGCCCGAGATTCGATCGTCGGTATCCTTATACCTTGTTCAATCTCGTTACCGGCAAGTCTCTTTACTCGTTCCGTAACACATCATCCCGTGATCAACTCCTTGGTCACATTGCGCATATGATGATGTCCTACCGAGTGGGCCCAGAGATACCTCTCCGTTTACACGGAGTGACAAATCCCAGTCTCGATTCGTGCCAACCCAACAGATACTTTCGGAGATACCTGTAATGCACCTTTATAGCCACCCAGTTACGTTGTGACGTTTGGTACACCCAAAGCATTCCTACGGTATCCGGGAGTTGCACAATCTCATGGTCTAAGGAAGAGATACTTGACATTGGAAAAGCTCTAGCAAACGAACTACACGATCTTAGTGCTAGGCTTAGGATTGGGTCTTGTCCATCACATCATTCTCCTAATGATGTGATCCCGTTATCAACGACATCCAATGTCCATAGCCAGGAAACCATGACTATCTGTTGATCACAACGAGCTAGTCAACTAGAGGCTCACTAGGGACATATTGTGGTCTATGTATTCACACGTGTATTACGATTTCCGGATAATACAGTTATAGCATGAATAAAAGACAATTATCATGAACAAGGAAATATAATAATACTTTTATTATTGCCTCTAGGGCATATTTCCAACACGAAGCTGGTCCAGAGATGCTTTGCCATTGCAGTACAATTCGGAGAGATGGCTTCTGCCAAGCCCGGCAACAATATTTGCGACGTGCGAACCAACATGTGATTGAATGGTTAGGAGAATAATGATATCCTCAACCCATTAGGGTTCAAATTTTGGTGCTCGCATTTTCATGGATTTATTGGATTTCCATTGATGCATGTTCAGTGGGAGCACACGTTCTCAACGACTACGAGACGCCTATGAGGACTTCATCAATCTCAAGATGGTATGATGGCTCAATTTTTCGGAGGTGCTCATAGGGGTAGGAGGTGGACCCTATTCCACCTGACAATGTGGACCCACATCCTATGCCTAACAATGTGCAGGATTTCCATAGAAATCCGTTTGGTGGGGATGACCAGGATATGAATACTGATCACCAAGAAGACTAAGAGGAATAGGATGGGCACTGGGCCTTCCAACCTCAAATACAGAATAAATATGGCACTAGACAACTCACTGCGGGCTGTGGAACAGGAAGAACTTGCCTGGGCAGATGGAGAAGAGATGCCCCCTCCTTTGGAGGACCAGAGCAGCATCACAACTATCGTTTCTCTCTCCCATGGTGCTTTTTCAAACAATTTAGTTTTGGAGCCTAATGTGGAGGTCAATCAAGTTGTACCCCATCAGCAGAACATGGAAAATGGTCTTCAAATACTCATGCAAGATTATCAAGATGATGATCAGGAGATTCAAGCCCCACAAGCTCCTGTGTGGCTGAGATGGAACTGGCTGTTGCACCTTCATATCATGTTGTTGCATTTGGGGTCTAAATTTGTTTCAACTTTGAATATGGCACCAGCTGATACTGATGTGGTTGAGTCTAAAGCTATTGCAAGCATGTCTGTTGAACCTACATTCATGGAACCAGTGGCACAGACTACTGAGCACATGGTGATTCATAATATGAGAACCAATCCAGTGCAAGAGAATGAACTGTCCCTGGTGACGGTGTCCTGGATTAGGGGTGCCAACAAAGTCGACCCATGTTTCTCGGATTGGGCTGATGGGCCCTTGTTCGTTCTCAAGATGGAATCCGGAGGCGGTACGTAGGAGGCGTGATTAACGCTACATCTACGAAAGACTTGTCCTATACTCCAAGATTACTCCTGCCGCTTCACGCCTAGATGCTGACCTTTTAACCGTAGATACCCTACCTGGCGTGCATATAAGCCGTAGAGTCTAGCCCATAGAGGGGAGAGGAAAAACACAATCACATTCACCCAGCCCTAGAGTTAGACCACATATTACGATCTCGGGGTAGATCAACTATGTACTCAATACATCTATACAATATAAACAAGAGCGGGACGCAGGGTTTTACCTCCATCAAGAGGGCCCGAACCTGGGTAAAACACCCTCTCTCCATTCCTGTTACCATCCATCCGAGATCCACGGCTCGGGACCCCCTACCCCGAGGTCTGCCGTTTTTCACACCGACACTAATGCTTTCATTGAGAGTTTCGCTATGAGATCGACAGAAGGATCGATGGAGTTATCTGTCAACAACCCCAAGCTCGAAGGCATGATTACTATGCCCAAAAATTCTGTTAGGTAACGTAGTAATTTAAAAAAAATCCAACGCACACGCAAGATCATGGTGATGCATAGCAACGAGAGGGGAGAGTGTTGTCTACGTACCCTCGTAGACCAATAGCGGAAGCGTTAACAACGTGGTTGATGTAGTCGTACGTCTTCACGGCCCGACCGATCAAGCACCGAAACTACGGCACCTCCGAGTTCTAGCACACGTTCACCTCGATGACGATCCCCGGACTCCGATCCAGCAAAGTGTTGGCGAAGAGTTTCGTCAGCACGACGGCGTGGTGACGATCTTGATGTTCCACCGTCACAGGGCTTCGCCTAAGCACCGCTACAGTATTATCGAGGTGGACTATGGTGGAGGGGGGCACCGCACACGGCTAAGAGATCCAAGGGATCAATTGTTGTGTCTATGGGGGCCCCCCTCCTCCGTATATAAAGGAGTGGAGGAGGGGCCCGGCCAAGGGGGTTGGCGCACCCAAGGGGGGGAGTCCAACTCCCACCGGGAGTAGGACTCACCCCTTTCCTATTAGGAGTAGGAGAGGGAAGGAAGAGGAAGGAGGGAGGAAGGAAAGGGGGGCGGCCCCCCTCCCAATTTGGATTGGGCTTGGGGGGCGTGCCCCCTCCCTTTCTCCTTTCCCCTCCTTTCCACTAAGGCCCAATAAGGCCCATATACCTCCCGGGGGGTTCCGATAACCTCCCGGTGATCCGGTATTGTCCCAATCTCACCCGGAACCTTTTCGGTGTCCAAATATAGTCGTCCAATATATCGATCTTTACGTCTCGACCATTTCGAGACTCCTCGTCAAGTCCGCAATCATATCCGGGACTCCAAACAACCTTCGGTACATCAAAACATATAAACTCATAATGAAACTGTCATCGTAACGTTAAGCGTGCGGACCCTACGGGTTCGAGAACAATGTAGACATAACCGAGACACGTCTCCGGTCAATAACCAATAGCGGAACCTGGATGCTCATATTGGCTCCCACATATTCTACGAAGATCTTTATCGGTCAGACCGCATAACAACATACGTTGTTCCCTTTGTCATCGGTATGTTACTTGCCCGAGATTTGATCGTCGGTATCTCAATACCTAGTTCAATCTCGTTACCGGCAAGTCTCTTTACTCGTTCCGTAATACATCATCTCACAACTAACTCATTAGTTGCAATGCTTGCAAGGCTTAAGTGATGTGTATTACCGAGAGGGCCCAGAGATATCTCTCCGACAATCAGAGTGACAAATCCTATTCTCGAAATACGCCAACCCAACATGTACCTTTGGAGACACCTGTAGAGCTCCTTTATAATCAACCAGTTACGTTGTGACGTTTGGTAGCACACAAAGTGTTCCTCCGATAAACGGGAGTTGCATAATCTCATAGTCATAGGAACATGTATAAGTCATGAAGAAAGCAATAGCAATATACTACATGATCGAGTGCTAAGCTAAAGGAATGGGTCATGTCAATCACATCATTATCCTAATGATGTGATCCCATTAATCAAATGACAACACATGTCTATGGTTAGGAAACATAACCATCTTTGATCAACAAGCTAGTCAAGTAGAGGCATACTAGTGACACTCTGTTTGTCTATGTATTCACACATGTATTATGTTTCCGGTTAATACAATTCTAGCATGAATAATAAACATTTATCATGATATAAGGAAATAAATAATAACTTTATTATTGCCTCTAGGGCATATTTCCTTCAGTCTCCCACTTGCACTAGAGTCAATAATCTAGATTACACTGTAATGATTCTAACACCCATGGAGCCTTGGTGATGATCATGTTTTGCTCGTGGAAGAGGCTTAGTCAACGGGTCTGCTACATTCAGATCTGTATGTATCTTGCAAATTTCTATGTCTCCCACTTGGACTAAATCCCGAATGGAATTGAAGTGTCTCTTGATTTGCTTGGTTCTTTTGTGAAATCTGGATTCCTTCACCAAAGCAATTGCACCAGTATTGTCACAAAAGATTTTCATTGGACCCGATGCACTAGGTATGACACCTAGATCGGATATGAACTCCTTCATCCAGACTCCTTCGTTTGCTGCTTTCGAAGCAGCTATGTACTCCGCTTCACATGTAGATCCCGCCACAACGCTTTGTTTAGAACTACACCAACCGACAGCTCCACCGTTCAATGTAAACACGTATCTGGTTTGCGATTTAGAATCGTCCGAACTAGTGTCCAAGCTTGGATCAACGTAACCATTTACGATGATCTCTTTGTCACCTCCATAAACGAGAAACATATCCTTAGTCCTTTTCAGGTATTTCAGGATGTTCTTGACCGCTGTCCAGTGATCCACTCCTGGATTACTTTGGTACCTCCCTGCTAAACTTATAGCAAGGCACACGTCAGGTCTGGTACACAACATTGCAAACATGCTAGATCATATGGCTGAAGCATAGGGAACTTCTTTCATCTTTTCTCTATCTTCTGCAGTGGTCGGGCATTGAGTCTTACTCAACTTCACACCTTGTAACACAGGCAAGAACCCTTTCTTTGCTTGATCCATTTTGAACTTCTTCAAAACTTTGTCAAGGTATGTGCTTTGTGAAAGTCCAATTAAGCATTTTGATCTATCTCTATAGATCTTAATGCCCAATATGTAAGCAGCTTCACCGAGGTCTTTCATTGAAAAACTCTTATTCAAGTATCCCTTTATGCTATCCAGAAATTCTATATCATTTACGATCAGCAATATGTCATCCACATATAGTATTAGAAATGCTACAGAGCTCCCACTCACTTTCTTGTAAATACAGGCTTCTCCAAAAGTCTGTATAAAACCAAATGCTTTGATCACACTATCAAAACGTTTATTCCAACTCCGAGAGGCTTGCACCAGTCCATAAATGGATCGCTGGAGCTTGCACACTTTGTTAGCTCCCTTTGGATCGACAAAACCTTCTGGTTGCATCATATACAACTCTTCTTGTAGAAATCCATTTAGGAATGCAGTTTTGACATCCATCTGCCATATTTCATAATCATAAAATGCGGCAATTGCTAACATGATTCAGACAGACTTAAGCATCGCTACGGGTGAGAAGGTCTCATCATAGTCAACCCCTTGAACTTGTCGAAAACCTTTCGCGACAAGTTGAGCTTTGTAGACAGTAACATTACCGTCAGCATCAGTCTTTTTCTTGAAGATCCATTTATTTTCAATTGCTTGCCGATCATCGGGCAAGTCAACCAAAGTCCACACTTTGTTCTCATACATGGATCCCATCTCAGATTTCATGGCCTCAAGCCATTTTTCGGAATCTGGGCTCACCATCGCTTCTTCATAGTTCGTAGGTTCATCATGGTCTAGTAACATGACTTCTAGAACGGGATTACCGTACCACTCTGGTGCGGATCTTACTCTGGTTGATCTACGAGGTTCAGTAACAACTTGATCTGAAGTTTCATGATCATCATCATTATCTTCCTCACTAATTGGTGTAGGTGTCACAGAAACCTGTTTCTGCGATATACTACTTTCCAATAAGGGAGTAGGTACAGTTACCTCATCAAGTTTTACTTTCCTCCCACTCACTTCTTTCGAGAGAAACTCCTTCTCCAGAAAGTTTCCGAATTTAGCGACAAACGTCTTGCCTTCGGATCTGTGATAGAAGGTGTACCCAACAGTCTCCTTTGGGTATCCTATGAAGACACATTTCTCCGATTTGGGTTCGAGCTTATCAGGTTGAAGTTTTTTCACATAAGCATCGCAGCCCCAAACTTTCAGAAACTACAACTTTGGTTTCTTGCCAAACCATAGTTCATAAGGCGTCGTCTCAACGGATTTTGATGGTGCCCTATTTAACGTGAATGCGACCGTCTCTAAAGCATAACCCCAAAATGATAGCGGTAAATCTGTAAGAGACATCATAGATCGCACCATATCTAGTAAAGTACGACTACGACGTTCGGACACACCATTACGCTGTGGTGTTCCGGGTGGCGTTAGTTGCGAAACTATTCCGCATTGTTTCAAATGTAGACCAAACTCGTAACTCAAATATTCTCCTCCACGATCAGATCGTAGAAACTTTATTTTCTTGTTATGATGATTTTCAACTTCACTCTAAAATTCTTTGAACTTTTCAAATGTTTCAGACTTATGCTTCATTAAGTAGATATACCCATATCTGCTCAAATCATCTGTGAAGGTGAGAAAATAACGATATCCACCACAAGCCTCAACATTCATCGCACCACATACATCTGTATGTATGATCTCCAATAAATCAGCTGCTCTCTCCATAGTACCGGAGAACGGTGTTTTAGTCATCTTGCCCATGAGGCACGGTTCGCAAGTACCAAGTGATTCATAATCAAGTGGTTCCAAAAGTCCATCAGTATGGAGTTTCTTCATGCGCTTTACACCGATATGACCTAAACGGTAGTGCCACAAATAAGTTGCACTATCATTATCAACTCTGCATCTTTTGGCTTCAACATTATGAATATGTGTATCACTACTATCGAGATTCAATAAAAATAGTCCACTCTTCAAGGGTGCATGACCATAAAAGATATTACTCATATAAATAGAACAACCATTATTCTCTGATTTAAATGAATAACCGTCTCACGTCAAACAAGATCCAAATATAATGTTCATGCTCAACGCTGGCACCAAATAACAATTATTTAGGTCTAAAACTAATCCCGAAGGTAGATGTAGAGGTAGCGTGCCGACCGCGATCACATCGACTTTGGAACCATTTCCCACGCGCATCGTCACCTCGTCCTTAGCCAATCTTCGCTTAATCCGTAGTCCCTGTTTCAAGTTGCAAATATTAGCAACAGAACCAGTATCAAATACCCAGGTGCTACTGTGAGCATTAGTAAGGTACACATCAATAACATGTATATCACATATACCTTTGTTCACCTTGCCATCCTTCTTATCCGCCAAATACTTGGGGCAGTTTCGCTTCCAGTGACCAGTCTGCTTGCAGTAGAAGCACTCAGTTTCAGGCTTAGGTCCAGACTTGGGTTTCTTCTCCTGAGCAGCAACTTGCTTGTTGTTCTTCTTGAATTTTCCCTTCTTCTTCCCTTTGCCCTTTTTCTTGAAACTAGTGGTCTTGTTAACCATCAACACTTGGTGCTCCTTCTTGATTTTTACCTCCGCAGCTTTTAGCATCGCGAAGAGCTTGGGAATAGTTTTTTCCATCCCTTGCATATTATAGTTCATCACAAAGCTCTTGTAGCTCGGTGGCAGTGATTGGAGAATTCTGTCAATGACGCTATCATCCGGAAGATTAACTCCCAGTTGAATCAAGTGATTATTATACCCAGACATTTTGAGTATATGCTCACTGACAGAACTGTTCTCCTCCATCTTGCAGCTGTAGAACTTATTGGAGACTTCATATCTCTCAATCCGGGCATTTGCTTGAAATATTAACTTCAACTCTTGGAACATCTCATATTCTCCATGACGTTCAAAACGTCGTTGAAGACCCGGTTCTAAGCCGTAAAGCATGGCACACTGAACTATAGAGTAGTCATCAGCTTTGCTCTGCCAAACGTTCATAACATGTGGCGTTGCTCCAGCAGCAGGCCTGGCACCCAGCGGTGCTTCCAGGACGTAATTCTTCTGTGCAGCAATGAGGATAATCCTCAAGTTACGCACCCAGTGCGTGTAATTGCTACCATCATCTTTCAACTTTGCTTTCTCAAGGAACGCATTAAAATTCAACGGAACAACAACACGGGCCATCTATCTACAATCAACATAGACAAGCAAGATACTATCAGGTACTAAGTTCATGATAAATTTAAGTTCAATTAATCATATTACTAAATAACTCCCACTTAGATAGACGTCCCTCTAATCCTTTAAGTGATTATGTGATCCATATCAACTACACCATGTCCGATCATCACGTGAGATGGAGTACTTTCAACGGTGAACATCAATATGTTGATCATATCTACTATATGATTCACGCTTGACCTTTCGGTCTCCGTGTTCCGAGGCTATATCTGTTATATGCTAGGCTCATCAAGTTTAACCTAAGTATTCCGCGTGTTCAACTGCTTTGCACCCGTTGTATTTGAACGTAGAGCCTATCACACCCGATCATCACGTGGTGTCTCAGCACAAAGAACTTTCGCAACGGTGCATACTCAGGGAGAACACTTTTACTATGATAATTTAGTGAGGGATCATCTTATAATGCTACCGTCAATCAAAGCAAGATAAGATGCATAAAAGATAAACATCACATGCAATCAATATAAGTGATATGATATGGCCATCATCATCTTGTGCTTGTGATCTCCATCTTCGAAGCACCGTCATGATCACCATCGTCACCGGAGCGACACCTTGATCTCCATCGTAGCATCATTGTCGTCTCGCCAATCTTATGCTTCTACGACTATCGCTACCACTTAGTGATAAATTAAAGCATTACAGGGCGATTGCATTGCATACAATAAAGCGACAACCATATGGCTCCTGCCAGTTGCTGATAACTCTATTACAAAACATGATCATATCATACAATAAAATTTTAGCATCATGTCTTGACCATATCACATCACAACATGCCCTGCAAAAACAAGTTAGACGTCCTCTACTTTGTTGTTGCAAGTTTTAAGTGGCTGCTACGGGCTTAGCAAGAACCGTTCTTACCTACGCATCAAAACCACAACGATAGTTTGTCAAGTTGGTGTTGTTTTAACCTTCGCAAGGACCGGGCGTAGCCACACTCGGTTCAACTAAAGTTGGAGAAACTGACAGCCGCCAGCCACCTGTGTGCAAAGCACGTCGGTAGAACCAGTCTCGCGTAAGCGTACGCGTAATGTCGGTCCGGGCCGCTTCATCCAACAATACCGTCGAACCAAAGTATGACATGCTGGTAAGCAGTATGACTTATAGCGCCCACAACTCACTTGTGTTCTACTCGTGCATATGACATCTACGCATAAAACCTAGCTCGGATGCCACTGTTAGGTAACATAGTAATTTCAAAAAAAAATCTACGCACACGCAAGATCATGGTGATGCATAGCAACGAGAGGGGAGAGTGTTGTCCACGTACCCTCGTAGACCAATAGCGGAAGCATTATAACAACGCGGTTGATGTAGTCGTACGTCTTCACGGCCCGACCGATCAAGCACCAAAACTACGGCACCTCCGAGTTCTAGCACACGTTCAGCTCGATGACGATCCCCGGACTCCGATCCAGCAAAGTGTTGGGGACGAGTTTCGTCAGCACGACGGCGTGGTGACGATCTTGATGTTCCACCGTCGCAGGGCTTCACCTAAGCACCGCTACAGTATTATCGAGGTGGACTATGGTGGAGGGGGGACCCGCACACGGCTAAGAGATCCAAGGGATCAATTGTTGTGTCTATGGGGTGCCCCCCTCCTCCGTATATAAAGGAGTGGAGGAGGGGGCCGGCCAAGGGGGTTGGCACGCCCAAGGGGGGAGTCCAACTCCCACCAGGAGTAGGACTCACCCCTTTCCTATTAGGAGTAGGAGAGGGAAGGAAGAGGAAGGAGGGAGGAAGGAAAGGGGGGCCGGCCCCCCTCCCAATAAGGCCCATATACCTCCTGGGGGGTTCCGATAACCTCCTGGTGATCCGGTATTGTCCCAATCTCACCCGGAACCTTTTCGGTGTCCAAATATAGTCGTCCAATATATCGATCTTTATGTCTCGACCATTTCGAGACTCCTCATCAAGTCCGTGATCATATCCGGGACTCCGAACAACCTTCGGTACATCAAATCATATAAACTCATAATGAAACTGTCATCGTAACGTTAAGCGTGCGGACCCTACGGGTTCGAGAACAATGTAGACATAACCGAGACACGTCTCCAGTCAATAACCAATAGCGGAACCTGGATGCTCATATTGGCTCTCACATATTCTACGAAGATCTTTATCGGTCAAACCGCATAACAACATACGTTGTTCCCTTTGTCATCGGTATGTTACTTGCCCGAGATTCGATCGTCGGTATCTCAATACCTAGTTCAATCTCGTTACCGGCAAGTCTCTTTACTCGTTCCGTAATACATCATCTCAGAACTAACTCATTAGTTGCAATGCTTGCAAGGCTTAAGTGATGTGTATTACCAAGAGGGCCCAGAGATATCTCTCCGACAATCGGAGTGACAAATCCTATTCTCGAAATACGCCAACCCAACATGTACCTTTGGAGACACCTGTAGAGCTCCTTTATAATCACCCAGTTACGTTGTGACGTTTGGTAGCACACAAAGTGTTCCTCCGGTAAACGGGAGTTGCATAATCTCATAGTCATAGGAACATGTATAAGTCATGAAGAAAGCAATAGCAATATACTAAACGATCGAGTGCTAAGCTAACGGAATGGGTCATGTCAATCACATCATTCTCCTAATGATGTGATCCCGTTAATCAAATGACAACACATGTCTATGGTTAGGAAACATAACCATCTTTGATCAACAAGCTAGTCAAGTAGAGGCATACTAGTGACACTCTGTTTGTCTATGTATTCACACATGTATTATGTTTCCGGTTAATACAATTCTAGCATGAATAATAAACATTTATCATGATATAAGGAAATAAATAATAACTTTATTATTGCCTCTAGGGCATATTTCCTTCAGTCTCCCACTTGCACTAGAGTCAATAATCTAGATTACACTATAATGATTCTAACACCCATGGAGCCTTGGTGCTGATCATGTTTTGCTCGTGGAAGAGGCTTAGTCAATGGGTCTGCTACATTCAGATCTGTATGTATCTTGCAAATTTCTATGTCTCCCACTTGGACTAAATCCCGAATGGAATTGAAGCGTCTCTTGATGTGCTTGGTTCTTTTGTGAAATCTGGATTCCTTCGCCAAAGCAATTGCACCTATTGTCACAAAAGATTTTCATTGGACCCGATGCACTAGGTATGACACCTACATCGGATATGAACTCCTTCATCCAGACTCCTTCGTTTGCTGCTTTCGAAGCAGCTATGTACTCCGCTTCACATGTAGATCCCGCCACAACGCTTTGTTTAGAACTGCACCAAATGACAGCTCCACCGTTCAATGTAAACACATATCTGGTTTGCTATTTAGAATCGTCCAGACTAGTGTCAAAGCTTGGATCAACGTAACCATTTACGATGATCTCTTTGTCACCTCCATAAACGAGAAACATATCCTTAGTCCTTTTCAGGTATTTCAGGATGTTCTTGACCGCTGTCCAGTGATCCACTCCTGGATTACTTTGGTACCTCCCTGCTAAACTTATAGCAAGGCACACATCAGGTCTGGTACACAGCATTGCATACATGATAGATCCTATGGCTAAAGAATAGGGAACTTCTTTCATCTTTTCTCTATCTTCTGCAGTGGTCGTGCATTGAGTCTTACTCAACATCACACCTTGTAACACAGGCGAGAACCCTTTCTTTGCTTGATCCATTTTGAACTTCTTCAAAACTTTGTCAAGGTATGTGCTTTGTGAAAGTCCAACTGAGCATTTTGATCTATCTCTATAGATCTTAATGCCCAATATGTAAGCAGCTTCACCGAGGTCTTTCATTGAAAAACTCTTATTCAAGTATCCCTTTATGCTATCCGGAAATTCTATATCATTTACGATCAGCAATATGTCATCCACATATAGTATTAGAAATGCTACAGAGCTCCCACTCACTTTCTTGTAAATACAGGCTTCTCCAAAAGTCTATGTAAAACCAAATGCTTTGATCACACTATCAAAGCATTTATTCCAACTCCGAGAGGCTTGCACCAGTCCATAAATGGATCGCTGGAGCTTGCACACTTTGTTATCTCTCTTTGGATCGACAAAACCTTCCGGTTGCATCATATACAACTCTTCTTCTAGAAATCCATTCAGGAATGCAGTTTTGACATTCATCTGCCATATTTCATAATCATAAAATGCGGCAATTGCTAACATGATTCGGACAGACTTAAGCATCGCTACGGGTGAGAAGGTCTCATCGTAGTCAACCCCTTGAACTTGTCGAAAACCTTTCACGACAAGTCGAGCTTTGTAGACAGTAACATTACCGTCAGCGTCAGTCTTTTTCTTGAAGATCCATTTATTTTCAATTGCTTGCCGATCATCGGGCAAGTCAACCAAAGTCCACACTTTGTTCTCATACATGGATCCCATCTCAGATTTCATGGCCTCAAGCCATTTTTCAGAATCTGGGCTCACCATCGCTTCTTCATAGTTCGTAGGTTCATCATGGTCTAGTAACATGACTTCCAGAACGGGATTACCGTACCACTCTGGTGCGGATCTTACTCTGGTTGATCTACGAGGTTCAGTAACAACTTGATCTGAAGTTTCATGATCATCATCATTATCTTCCTCACTAATTGGTGTAGGTGTCACAAAAACCTGTTTCTGCGATATACTACTTTCCCATAAGGGAGCAGGTACAGTTACCTCATCAAGTTTACTTTCCTCCCACTTACTTCTTTCGAGAGAAACTCCTTCTCCAGAAAGTTTCCGAATTTAGCAACAAACGTCTTGCCTTCGGATCTGTGATAGAAGGTGTACCCAACAGTCTCCTTTGGGTATCCTATGAAGACACATTTCTCCGACTGGTTCGAGCTTATCAGGTTGAAGTTTTTTCACATAAGCATCGCAGCCCCAAACTTTCAGAAACGACAACTTTGGTTTCTTGCCAAACCATTGTTCATAAGGCGTCGTCTCAACGGATTTTGATGGTGCCCTATTTAACGTGAATGCGACCGTCTCAAAAGCATAACCCCAAAATGATAGCGGTAAATCTATAAGAGACATCATAGATCGCACCATATCTAGTAAAGTACGATTACGACGTTCGGACACACCATTACGCTGTGGTGTTCCGGGTGGCGTTAGTTGCGAAACTATTCCACATTGTTTCAAATGTAGACCAAACTCGTAACTCAAATATTCTCCTCCACGATCAGATCGTAGAAACTTTATTTTCTTGTTATGATGATTTTCAACTTCACTCTAAAATTCTTTGAACTTTTCAAATGTTTCAGACCTATGGTTCATTAAGTAGATATACCCATATCTGCTCAAATCATCTGTGAAGGTGAGAAAATAACGATATCCGCCACGAGCGTCAACATTCATCGCACCACATACATCTGTATGTATGATCTCCAATAAATCAGCTGCTCTCTCCATAGTACCGGAGAACGGTGTTTTAGTCATCTTGCCCATGAGGCGCGGTTCGCAAGTACCAAGTGATTCATAATCAAGTGGTTCCAAAAGTCCATCAGTATGGAGTTTCTTCATGCGCTTTACACTGATATGACCTAAACGGTAGTGCCACAAATAAGTTGCACTATCATTATCAACTCTGCATCTTTTGGCTTCAACATTATGAATATGTGTATCACTACTATCGAGATTCAATAAAAATAGACCACTCTTCAAGGGTGCATGACCATAAAAGATATTACTCATATAAATAGAACAACCATTATTCTCTGATTTAAATGAATAACCGTCTCGCATCAAACAAGATCCAGATATAATGTTCTTGCTCAACACTGGCACCAAATAACAATTATTTAGGTCTAAAACTAATCCCGAAGGTAGATGTAGAGGTAGCGTGCCGACCGCGATCACATCGACTTTGGAACCATTTCCCACGCGCATCGTCACCTTGTCCTTAGCCAATCTTCGCTTAATCCGTAGTCCCTATTTCGAGTTGCAAATATTAGCAACAGAACCAGTATCAAATACCCAGGTGCTACTGCGAGCATTAGTAAGGTACACATCAATAACATGTATATCACATATACCTTTGTTCACCTTGCCATCCTTCTTATCCGCCAAATACTTGGGGCAGTTTCGCTTCAAGTGACCAGTCTGCTTGCAGTAGAAGCACTCAGTTTTAGGTCCAGACTTGGGTTTCTTCTCCTGAGCAGCAACTTGCTTGCTGTTCTTCTTGAAGTTTCCCTTCTTCTTCCCTTTGCCCTTTTTCTTGAAACTAGTGGTCTTGTTAACCATCAACACTTGATGCTCCTTCTTGATTTCTACCTCCTTAGCTTTTAGCATCGCGAAGAGCTCGGGAATAGTTTTTTTCCATCCCTTGCATATTATAGTTCATCACAAAGCTCTTGTAGCTTGGTGGCAGTGATTGGAGAATTCTGTCAATGACGCTATCATCCGGAAGATTAACTCCTAGTTGAATCAAGTGATTATTATACCCAGACATTTTGAGTATATGCTCACTGACAGAACAGTTCTCCTCCATCTTGCAGCTGTAGAACTTATTGGAGACTTCATATCTCTCAATCCGGGAATTTGCTTGAAATATTAACTTCAACTCTTGGAACATCTCATATGCTCCATGACGTTCAAAACGTCGTTGAAGACCCGGTTCTAAGCCGTAAAGCATGGCACACTGAACTATAGAGTAGTCATCAGCTTTGCTCTGCCAAACGTTCATAACATGTGGCGTTGCTCCAGCAGCAGGCCTGGCACCCAGCGGTGCTTCCAGGATGTAATTCTTCTGTGCAGCAATGAGGATAATCCTCAAGTTACGAACCCAGTCCGTCTAATTGCTACCATCATCTTTCAACTTTGCTTTCTCAAGGAACGCATTAAAATTCAACGGAACAATAGCACGGGCCATCTATCTACAATCAACATAGACAAGCAAGATACTATCAGGTACTAAGTTCATGATAAATTTAAGTTCAATTAATCATATTACTAAATAACTCCCACTTAGATAGACGTCCCTCTAATCCTCTAAGTGATTACGTGATCCATATCAACTACACCTTGTCAGATCATCACGTGAGATGGAGTAGTTTCAACGGTGAACATCAATATGTTGATCATATCTACTATATGATTCACGCTCGACCTTTCGGTCTCCGTGTTCCGAGGCCATATCTGTTATATGCTAGGCTCGTCAAGTTTAACCTGAGTATTCCGCGTGTGCAACTGCTTTGCACCCGTTGTATTTGAACGTAGAGCCTATCACACCCGATCATCACGTGGTGTCTCAGCACAAAGAACTTTTGCAATGGTGCATACTCAGGGAGAACACTTTTACTATGATAATTTAGTGAGGGATCATCTTATAATGCTACCGTCAATCAAAGCTAGATAAGATGCATAAAAGATAAACATCACATGCAATCAATATAAGTGATATTATATGGCCATCATCATCTTGTGCTTGTGATCTCCATCTTCGAAGCACCGTCATGATCACCATCGTCACCGGCGCGACACCTTGATCTCCATCGTAGCATCGTTGTCGTCTCGCCAATCTTATGCTTCTACGACTATCGCTACCGCTTAGTGATAAAGTAAAGCATTACAGGGCAATTGCATTGCATACAATAAAGCGACAACCATATGGCTCCTGCCAGTTGCCGATAACTCTATTACAAAACATGATCATCTCATACAATAAAAATTTAGCATCATGTCTTGACCATATCACATCACAACATGCCCTGCAAAAACAAGTTAGACGTCCTCTACTTTGTTGTTGCAAGTTTTAAGTGGCTGCTACGGGCTTAGCAAGAACCGTTCTTACCTACGCATCAAAACCACAACGATAGTTTGTCAAGTTGGTGCTGTTTTAACCTTCGCAAGGACCGGGCGTAGCCACACTCGGTTCAACTAAAGTTGGAGAAACTGACACCCCGCCAGCCACCTGTGTGCAAAGCACGTCGGTAGAACCAGTCTCGCGTAAGCGTACGCGTAATGTCAGTCTGGGCCGCTTCATCCAACAATACCGTCGAATCAAAGTATGACATGCTGGTAAGCAGTATGACTTATATCGTCCACAACTCACTTGTGTTCTACTCGTGCATATGACATCTACGCATAGAACCTGGCTCGGATGCCACTGTTAGGTAACGTAGTAATTTCAAAAAAAATTCTACGCACACGCAAGATCATGGCACTAGTGCAGAACCGGGCATTAGCACCGGTTCGTAAGGCCCTATAGTGCCGGTTACATAACCGGCACTAATTTGTGGTCACTAAAGCCCCCCCCCCCTTTAGTACCGGTTCAGCATGAACCGGTGCTAAAGGGCAACCACGTGGCACGAGCCAGCTCCGGGGACCTGGAGCCCTTTAGTACCGGTTGGTAAGACCAACCGGTACTATAAGGTTTGGGTTTTTTTTTAGTTTTATGATTTCTTTTTCATTTAATTTTGTGTTTCCATTTTAATTCTTTTTCGTTTGCTGGTATTTTACGATACTACACATTGTACATGTTATGCATATATATATATATATATATATATATATATATATATATATATATATATATATATAAATGGAATTTCTAGTAGAACCAATCATGCATATATATATCACATCAATGTCTCACAAATTAAATCACCATATTAATTAATTCACACATACACACATGTATAGCTATATACAATTTCTCCTACATATGAATGTTGCCTTCGGAGCCAGTGGCATTAGCCTAATTGGTGCCTTCAGAGCACGATGACAATTGAAAGTGGTTTTCATGGGGGCGGTAGTGGGTAATAGAATTCTCCATTCGGATTTATGACCTGGTCGAGCAAAAATCCCGCTATTTCCTCTTGAAGTGCTTCTACGCGCTCCCTTTCTATGAGCTTCTCCCGCACCTCTTTGAACTGTTAAGAAGGAGATCAATATGCATGTGTATTAGTTGTGTGACTAGATATCGATAATGGTGTAAAAGTTGTGAATAGTGTTCTGACAAGCGTACCCATTGCTGTCTTTGAGATCTGCTCCTTTCGGACGCCATCATGCGAATGTTCTCGCAAACGCAGAATGCACACAGATCAGTCCCCTGCGCCTGCTTCAGGGCCTTTACGAGAATGGAATTTGATCAGATAAAAATTAATCAAGCATGATAATTAAAGAGATGGTAGCTAGCTAGCTAGCTAGTACTACTTAATTACTTACCTTGGGTCGAAACCATTGAAGCTTTTGTTTCCATTCACCTTCCGTGACGCTGATGAATCTTGCCCTCGTCTATTGCAACAAGTATCGCATCGTCGGCTCCCTTCAGACTTGCCCTCGTCGAAACATTGCCTGTCTCCCGGTCCAACTCCCCCCCATGCGCATAGAACCAAGTCCTGACCCTGGGGGGCCAGCTCTTAGTAGCCGGAGTGACACCTGCATCCTCCATCTCTTTCTTAGACTTATCCCACTTAGGCATTGCCACCGCATAGCCACCTGGCCCCAGCTTATGGAACTTATCCTTTTTTTCGGCATTCTTCTTGTTTATTCTCGACCGTTCCTTAGCTAATTCCGAATCCTTGAATTTCACGAAATCGTCCCAATGATCACGTTGGTTCTCCAGTGTTCCCTTGAATACTGGAGTCTTCCTTCCTCCGTTGATGTACTTGTTCCATTCACCATTCTTGTAGTTCTTGAATGCAGTCGCCATCATCCTAAGAGCAGCCTCTTTGACTTTCTGCACATCTGCTTCTGTGAAATGATCTGGTAGGGTGAAATGTTCCATGAGAGTATCCCAAAGCAGATCTTTTTGATTCTTGTCGACAAAAGTAACATCTGGACGTGGCTTTGCTGGCGCTCTCCATTCTTGAAGTTTGATCGGGAGTTGGTCCTTCACAAGAACTCCGCACTGACGAACGAACTTGTCCGCAATCTTCTTAGGCGCTAATGGTTTGCCAGTAGGGCCGCATGCCTCGATATTGTACTTTACGCCCGGCTTCAACTTTTTGTTCGGGCCTCGTTTCGTCATTTTGCCTGAAGATTTGCTCGATCCGGATGGCTGAAAGAACAAAGATCGATTCGTTAATATATCTTCAAGTCATTTGAAACATGTGATGATCACCAGATGCCTGCTTATATAAATATATATACCTCGTCGGTGTTTGTTGTTTCAGGATCAACATGTTCTTCGTCATCGTCATAATCATAGTTCATGACTTCGTCGCGATCGAATATCATATCACCCTCTCCGGTGTTGTTTAGAAATTCGGAGCCGTCATAATCTTCTTCATTCTGATTATCATCTGCCCCGCGTATCATATCGAACATGGTCTGTTCTCCCTCTCTGTCGGTATTGTCTGCCATAGCTTTTGTTAACTAATCCAAAAGAAATATAAAACAATTTAGTATTCAAATCTCGAATAATAGATATAATCTCGAATACATCGTCCAGAATAATAGATATAATCTCGAATACATCGTCTCGAATAATATATAATATTGAATAGTACATCACTGGCTATTAGCTAATAAAGATCGAATACTACAGAAGAATCTAGGACACCCGCGGTTCCTCCGGCGCGGGCGGTGGACACCCAAAGAGAAGGAACCCTCACAGGATCATAGCTGAAGTGAGATCCCCGAAGATACTGTCATGTATTGGAGAACATGCCGCCCTCTAACGCAACCATGTAGCGATGGACGTGCTCGTCCTCCTCCCTGACACGGCGACGTACCACCTCCGGCGGGGCCGGGTCCCTCCGCACCGAAACTGGCCCACGCGAACGCCACCAAACGAGATCAGGGTCGACGACGGGACCCGCGACCGGGTTCCTCGTCAAGCGGCGCGCCCCTCCAAGCAGCACCTCCCAGTGCCAGCCCGGCGGAGCCCAGTCCCGGACATGGGTCGGCTGGACGTCGTCGCGGACGGGTCGACGGCGATGATGGGGGCCGGGCACCGTCGAGAACAAATACTAGCTATATGCCCGCAAAAAGTAACATTTTTTTTAATGATTGGATTTTGATAACTAAAATTTCTAACATTTCTATATAACTAACATTTCTATAACATTTCTAACAATGCTATATATAACTAACATTTCTATAACATTTCTAATATTTCTATAACTAAAAAACATAAAAATATTATAACATTTCTATATATATAACTAACATTTTTATAACTATTTTTATAACTAAAAAACAGAAAAATTTCTAACAACTCTAACTTTTTTATAACTATTTCTATAACTAAAAAACAGAAAAATTTCTAACAATTTCTAACATTTCTAACAATTCTAACAATTCTAACATTTCTAACTATTTCTAAAAAACAGAAAAATGTCTAACAATTTCTTAAAAACAGAAAAATCTATAACTAAAAATGTATGTGTGTGTGTGCGCGCTCACCGGCCGGCGATGCGAGAGGCGACGGGGACGGCGACGGGCGCGGCGACGATGGGAACGGGGACGTACGGGCCGGGCGGCGACGACGGGGACGGGGACGTACGGGCCGGGGCGGCGACGACGACGGGGACGGTGACGACGCGGCCGGGACGGAGCGGCGGTGACGACGGGGACGACGGGGACGGGAGACGGGGCGGCGACGACGGGGACGGGGCGGCGACGGGGGCGGCGACGGGCCGGGGCGGCGTCGAGGGATATGGAGACGACGGGGGCGGCGGGCGACGGTGCAGAGGAGAAGAAGCAGAGAGAGAGATGAGAAACTGACGAAATTTTGAAGTGTTTTCTTATATAGAAGGCACCTTTAGTACCGGTTGGAGCCACCAACCGGTACTAAATGTCTGTTTTGGCCAGGCCAAGCGGCGGGAAGCGACCCCCTTTAGTACCGGGTGGTGGCACAAACCGGTACTAAAGGCCCCCCCTTTAGTACCGGTTGGAGCCACGACCCGGTACTAAAGGGTGTGCGCTGCCAGGCGAGGGGCGCAGAAGTTTAGTCCCACCTCGCTAGTTTAGGAGCGCCAGGACCAGTTTATAAGCCCCGGCGCGGGCACTGCATTGAACTCCTCTCAATAGCAGGCCTTCTGGGCCTACCTCTCCTACTCTGCCTGTGGGCCTACTGGGCTTGCGGGCCTGCATCCTGGCCCAACTACAGGTTGGGTTTCTAGTCGTATGCAGGCCGCTATGGCGTAGTAGGCGGGCTTTTTTATTTTCTTATTTTTTTTTGATTTATTTATTTTTGTTTTATTTATTTTTGAGTTTTTTTGCTGTATTTAGAGTTTCTTTGTGAATATTTTTGCTTTAGGTACAAAAAATTACAAACTTTCTGTTAGTGCCGGTAGATTTCAAATCTGAATAGTTTAAATTTTGAATTATTTGAAATTTGTGTGAATCACTAGTTTGTGAATAACTTAACTTTGAAAAAACTTTTTTCAGTGATTCTTTTTTCTTATGTTTAATATTAGTGTGTTTTATCATTATATTCAATTTAGTAATGCTTAGGTTATTTAAAAAATGAAATGCCTTTGTAACAGTTCAGTTTTCGTCGGAAACCCTGATACTTCAAAAGAGATTGTCCATTTTGTACACGAAGTGCATCCAGTTTTTGCCGTAACCCTCTCTACTTTCTTGCACATGCTATTTGTATGAAATTATGATACCATGCCAACTTTCAACCTTTTCTGAGTTCATTTGAATTGCTTTTCAATTTCAGGGTCATTTAGCTGGAAAAAAAACAGTAAATGCATGAAAAGAATTTGTTTGCACATAAAATTTCTTCGCGTTTCAAATGCCAAAACACATAACTACCCTAACTATTACAGACATTCCCTCCTGGGTGTGAAACACAGAAGAAAGTGATGATAGTGAAGCCGATCACATCCCAGATCTTTGGGTGTGAAACTTTTTCTTCGCGTGTGTCCCTTTGCGCCGTAACCATGGAAAATCTTCATCATTTAACGGGATGCTCGGGTCAATATTCACTGTGAATGGAGCAATTTCATCAAACTTTTCATAATCTTCTGACTTGTCTGTCTTGTCATCCACTCCCACGATGTTTCTCTTCCCAGAAAGAACTATGTGCCGCTTTGGCTCATCGTACGATGCATTCGCTTCCTTATCTTTTCTTTTTCTTGGCTTGGTAGACATGTCCTTCACATAGAAAACCTGTGCCACATCATTGGCTAGGACGAATGGTTCGTCTGCATACGCAAGATTGTTGAGATCCACTGTTGTCATTCTGTACTGCGGGTCTTTCGTTACCCCGCCTCGTGTCATATTGACCCATTTGCACCGAAACAAAGGGACCTTTAAACCACGTCGATAGTCAAGTTCCCATATGTCCTGTATATAACCATAATATGTTTCCTTTCCCGTCTTGGTTTCTGCATCAAAGCGGACACCACTGTTTTGGTTGGTGCTCTTCTTATCTTGGGCGATCGTGTAAAATGTATTACCATTTATCTCGTACCCTTTGAAAGTCATTATATTCGAAGATGGTAACTGGGACAGCAAGTACAGGTCATCTTCAATAGAGGTGTCATGCATGGTACGTGTCTGCAACCAGTTGGCGAAACTCCTGGTTTGTTCACGTGTAATCCACTCATCAGACCGCTCCGGGTGTTTGGAGCGTAGTAAATTCTTGTGTTCATCCATATACGGAGCCACCAAGGTGGAATTTTGTAGAACTGTGTAGTGTGCTTCAGTGAGAGAATGTCCGTCCATACATATTATTTGTTCCCCTCCTAGCGTGCCTTTTCCATCCAGTCTGCCCTTATGCCGCGATTCAGGAACACCAATCGGCTTAAGGTCAGGAATAAAGTCAATACAAAACTCAATGACCTCCTCATTTTGATGGCCCTTGGAGATGCTTCCTTCTGGCCTAGCACGGTTATGAACATATTTCTTTAAGACTCCCATGAACCTCTCAAAGGGGAACATATTGTGTAGAAATACAGGACCCAAAACGTTAATCTCTTCGCATAGGTGAACTAGGACGTGCGGCATGATGTTGAAGAAGGATGGTGGGAACACCAACTCGAAACTGACAAGACATTGCACCAAATCATTCTGTAACCTTGGTATGATTTCTGGATCGATTACCTTCTGAGAGATTGCATTGAGAAATGCACATAGCTTCACAATGGCTAATCGAACGTTTTCCGGTAGAAGCCCCCTCAATGCAACCGGAAGCAGTTGCGTCATAATCACGTGGCAGTCATGAGACTTTAGGTTCTGGAACTTTTTCTCTGCCATGTTTATTATTCCCTTTATATTCAACGAGAAGCCAGACGGTACCTTAATACTGAGCAGGCATTCAAAGAAGATTTCCTTCTCTTCTTTGGTAAGAGCGTAGCTTGCATGACCCTGATGTATGCCGTCTTCTCCGTGCATACGTTGCTGGTCCTCCCGTGCCTCAGGTGTATCTTTTGTCTTCCCATACACGCCCAAGAAGCCAAGCAGGGTCACGCAAAGATTCTTCGTCATGTGCATCACGTCGATTGCGGAGCGGACCTCTAGGTCTTTCCAATATGGCAGGTCCCAAAATATAGATTTCTTCTTCCACATGGGTGCGCGTCCGTCCGCGTCCTTCGGAACAGGTTGTCCGCCAGGACCCTTTCCAAATATCACCTTCAAATCCTTGACCATATCATGTACATCAGCACCAGTACGGTGGCGAGGCTTCGTCTGGTGATCCGCCTCACCTTTGAAATGCTTGCCTTTCTTTCTTACGGGATGCCTGCTCGGAAGAAATCGATGATGTCCCAGGTACACATTCTTCTTACAACTATTCAAATATATACTGTCGGTATCATCCAAACAGTGCGTGCATCCGCGGTATCCCTTGTTTGTCTGTCCTGAAAGGTTACTGAGAGCAGGCCAATCATTGATGGTCACGAACAGCAACGCCTTGAGGTCAAATTCTTCCCCCATGTGCTCATCCCACGCACGTACACCTGTTCCATTCCACAGTTGTAAGAGTTCTTCAACTAATGGCCTTAGGTACACATCAATGTCGTTGCCGGGTTGCTTAGGGCCTTGGATGAGCACTGGCATCATAATGAACTTCCGCTTCATGCACAACCAAGGAGGAAGGTTATACAAACATAGAGTCACAGACCAGGTGCTATGGTTGCTGCTCTGCTCCCCAAAAGGATTAATGCCATCTGCGCTTAGACCAAACCATACGCTCCTTGCGTCATCTGCAAACTCCTTCCCGTACTTTCTTTCGATTTTTCTCCACTGCGACCCGTCAGCGGGTACTCTCAACTTTCCGTCTTTCTTACGGTCTTCTCTGTGCCATCGCATCGCCTTGGCATGCTCTTTGTTTTGGAACAAACGTTTCAACCGTGGTATTATAGGAGAATACCACATCACCTTGGCAGGAATCTTCTTCCTGGGGCGCTCGCCCTCGACATCACCAGGCTCATCGCGGCTGATCTTATAGCGCAATGCACCACATACCGGGCAAGCGTTCAAATCCTCGTACTCACCGCGGTAGAGGATGCAATCATTAGGGCATGCATGTATCTTCTGCACCTCTAACCCTAGAGGGCAGACAGCCTTCTTTGCTTCGTACGTACTCTCGGGCAATTCGTTGTCCTTTGGAAGCATATCCTTTATCATTACCAGCAACTTTCCAAATCCCTTGTCAGATACACCATTCTCTGACTTCCATTGCAGCAATTCCAGTGTGGTGCCCAGCTTTTTCTTGTCACCTACGCAATTCGGGTACAACAATTTTTTGTGATCCTCTAACATGCGCTGCAACTTCTTCTTCTCCAAATCACTTGCGCAGTTTCTCTTTGCATCGGCAATGGCCCGACCTAGATCATCAACGGGCTCATCTGATGCCTCTTCTTCAGCTTCTTCCCACATTTCCGGCTCAGCTTCTTCCCGCATTACCGGCTCAGCTTCTTCCCCCATTGTTGTATCATCGTATTCAGGGAATCCATGGCCAAGATAGATGTCGTCGTCCTCTTCTTCTTCATTGTCTTCCATCATAACCCCTCTTTCTCCGTGCTTGGTCCAAACATTATAGTGGGGCATGAAACCGGACTCAAACAGGTGGACGTGAATGGTTCTTGACGTAGAGTAATTGTGACCATTCTTACAGCCAGCACATGGACAAGGCATAAAACCATCCTCCCGCTTGTTTGCCTCAGCCGCAAGCAGAAAAGTATGCACGCCCTCAACGAACTGGGGAGAGCATCGGTCATCGTACATCCATTGCCGGCTCATCTTCATTACACAACACCGAATAGACCAAATTAATACAAGTTCATACATAAAGTTCATACAACACTTAAATGCAACAAACAAATAACTCTCTAGCTAAATCATTTAAATGCAACAACAAATGCGATCAAGATCGCAACTAAGGTAACAATTGATCCAACAGCATAATGATACCAAGCCTCACTATCGATGGCATATTTTCTAATCTTTCTATTCTTCAAGCGCATTTTCTCCATCTTGATCTTGTGATCATCGACGACATCGACAACATGCAACTCCAATTCCATCTTCTCCCCCTCAATTCTTTTCAATTTTTCTTTCAAGTACTCGTTTTCTCTTTCAACTAAATTTAACCTCTCGACAATAGGGTCGGTTGGAATTTCCGGTTCACATACCTCCTAGATAAAAATATCTATGTCAACTTGATGGGCATAATTTGTCATAAACAGAAATGCAACTAATAGTTTTAAAAGAGAATATACCACATCCGAATCATAACAAGGACGAGGGCCGACGGGGACGAATATCAAAACTATGGCACTATGTATAACAAACAACGTACGGGTAAGATAATTATTACATGATTAACTATATATCCAAATCACACAAACATCAATTTTTTATATAAAACTTCATGAACAAGAGGCTCACCACAAGGTGGTGCCGGTGACGGGACGGTGCGGGCGATCGACGGTGGTTACGACGGAGATTTAGAAGGCACTAAGTAAACCACACCTTGTTGGGTAACGTAGCAGAAATTCAAAATTTTCCTACGTGTCACCAAGATCTATCTATGGAGAGACTAGCAACGAAGGGAAGGAGAGTGCATCTACATACCCTTGTAGATCGATAAGCGGAAGCGTTCAAGTGAACGGGGTTGATGGAGTCGTACTCGTCGTGATCCAAATCACCGATGACCAAGTGCCGAACGGACGGCACCTCCGCGTTCAACACACGTACAGCCCGGTGACGTCTCCCATGCCTTGATCCAGCAAGGAGAGAGGGAGAGGTTGAGGAAGACTCCATCCAGCAACAGCACAACGGCGTGGTGCTGATGGAGGAGCGTGGCTATCCTGCAGGGCTTCGCCAAGCACCACAGAAGAGGAGGAAGAAGAGATGCAGGGCTGCACCAACGAGAGATCGAATTGCATGTTATGGGCAGCCCTATGCCTCACTATATATAGGGGAGAGGGAGGAGGGTGCGCCCCCTCTAGGGTTCCCACCCCTAGGGGGGGCGGCAGCCCTAGATGGCAAAGGGGTTGGCGGCCAAGAGGGGAGAGGGGAGGGAGGCGCAGCTAGATGGGCCCTAAGGCCCATCCCCTTTAGGGTTTGCCCCCTTCCCACCTCTTAGGCGCCATGGGCCCTTGTGGGAGGCGCACTAGCCCACTAAGGGGCTGGTCCCTCACCACTCTCAGCCCATGCAAGCCTCCGGGGTTGGTGGCCCCACTTGGTGGACCCCCGGGACCCTCCCGGTGGTCCTGGTACGTTACCGATAAACCCCGAAACTCTTCCGGTGACCAAAACAGGACTTCCCATATATAAATCTTTACCTCCGGACCATTCCGTAACTCCTCGTGACGTCTGGGATCTCATCCGGGACTCCGAACAACATTCGGTAACCACATACAAACTTCATTTATAACCCTAGCGTCATCGAACCTTAAGTGTGTAGACCCTACGGGTTCGGGAGACATGCAGACATGACCGAGACGTTCTCCGGTCAATAACCAACAGCGGGATCTGGATACCCATGTTGGCTCCCACATGTTCCACGATGATCTCATCGGATGAAACACGATGTCAAGGACTCAATTAATCCCGTATACAATTCCCTTTGTCTAGCGGTATTGTACTTGCCCGAGATTCGATCGTCGGTATACCGATACCTTGTTCAATCTCGTTACCGGCAAGTCTCTTTACTCGTTCCGCAACACATCATCCCGTGATCAACCCCTTGGTCACATTGTGCACATTATGATGATGTCCTACCGAGTGGGCCCAGAGATACCTCTCCGTTTACACGGAGTGACAAATCCCAGTCTCGATTCATGCCAACCCAACAGACACTTTCGGAGATACCTATAATGCACCTTTATAGCCACCCAGTTATGTTGTGACGTTTGGTACACCCAAAACATTCCTACGGTATCCGGGAGTTGCACAATCTCATGGTCTAAGGAAAAGATACTTGACATTAGAAAAGCTTTAGCATATGAACTACACGATCTTTGTGCTATGCTTAGGATTGGGTCTTGTCCATCACATCATTCTCCTAATGATGTGATCCCGTTATCAACGACATCCAATGTCCATAGCCAGGAAACCATGACTATCTGTTGATCACAACGAGCTAGTCAACTAGAGGCTCACTAGGGACATATTGTGGTCTATGTATTCACACGTGTATTACGATTTCCGGATAATACAGTTATAGCATGAATAAAAGACTATTATCATGAACAAAGAAATATAATAATAACACTTTTATTATTGCCTCTAGGGCATATTTCCAACAGTCTCCCACTTGCACTAGAGTCAATAATCTAGTTCACATCACCATGTGATTAACACTGACAGGTCACATCACCATGTGACCAACATCCAAAGAGTTTACTAGTGTCATTAAACTAGTTCACATCATCATGTGATTAAGACTCAATGAGTTCTGGGGTTTGATCATGTTCTGCTGGTGAGAGAGGTTTTAGTCAACGGATCTGTAACATTCAGATCCGTATGTACTTCGCAATTCTCTATGTCATATTGTAGATGCTACTTCCACGCTCCACTTGGAGCTATTCCAAATGGTTGCTCCACTATACGTATCCGGTTTGCTACTCAGAGTCATTCAGATAAGTGTTAAAGCTTGCATCGTCGTAACCCTTTACGCCGAACTCTTTATCACCTCCATAATCGAGAAATAAATCCTTATTCCTCTAAGGATAACTTTGACCGATATCTAGTGATCCACTCCTTGATCACCTTTGTACCCTCTTGCTAGACAAGCGGCAAGGCACACATCAGGTGCGGTACACAGCATAGCATACTATAGAGCCTACGTCTGAAGCATAGGGGACGACCCTCGTCCTTTCTCTCTTTTCTGCCGTGGTCGAGCTTTAAGTCTTAACTTCGTACCTTACAACTCAGGCAAGAACTCCTTCTTTGACTGATCCATCTTGAACACCTTCAAGATCATGTCAAGGTATATGCTCATTTGAAAGTACCATTAAGCATTTTTGATCTATCCTTATAGATCTTGATGCTCAATGTTCAAGTAGCTTAACCCAGGTTTTCTATTTGAAAAACACCTTTCAAATAACCCTATATGCTTTCTAGAAATTCTACATCATTTCTGATCATCAATATGTCAACAACATATACTCATCAGAAATTCTATAGTGCTCCCACTCACTTCTTTGTAAATACAAGTTTCTCATAAACTTTGTATAAACCCAAAATCTTTGATCATCTCATCAAAAACGTACATTCCAACTCCGAGATGCTTACTCCAGTCCATGGAAGGATCGCTGGAGCTAGCATACCTTTTAGCATCCTTAGGATCGACAAAAACCTTTTGATTGTATCACATACAACCTTTCCTTACGAAAACTGGTAAGGAAACTCGTCTTGACATCCATCTGCCAGATTTCATAAATGCGGCTAATGCTAACATGATTCTAACGGACTTAAGCATCGCTACGGATGAGAAAATCTCATCGTAGTCAACTCCTTGAACTTGTGAAAAACTCTTCGCCACAAGTCGAGCTTCATAGACGATGACATTACCGTCCACGTTCGTCTTCTTCTTAAAGATCCATTTATCTCAATGGCTTGCCGATCATCGGGCAAGTCCACCAAAGTCCATGCTTTGTTCTGATACATGGATCCTATCTTGGATTTCATGGCTTCTAACCATTTGTCGGAATTTGGGCCCACCATCGCTTCTCCATAGCTCGTAGGTTCATTGTTGTCTAGCAACATGATCTTCAAGACAGGATTACTGTACCACTCTGAAGCAGTATGTATCCTTGTCACCCTACGAGGTACGGTAGTGACTTGATCCGAAGTTTCATGATCACTATCATAAGCTTCTACTTCAATTGGTGTAGGTGCCACAGGAACAACTTCTTGTGCCCTGCTACACACTAGTTGTAGTAATGGTTCAATAACCATATCAAGTCTCCACCATCCTCCCACTCAACTTTTCGAGACAAATTTTTCCTCGAGAAAGGACCCGGTACAAGAAACAATCCCTATTGCTTTCGGATCTGAATTAGGAGGTATACCCAACTGTTTTGGGTGTCCTATGAAGATGCATCTTATCCGCTTTGGGTTCGAGCTTATCAACCTGAAACTTTTTCACATAAGCGTCGCAGCCCCAAACCTTTAAGAAATGACAGCTTAGGTTTCTCTAAACCATAGTTCATATGGTGTCATCTCAACGGAATTACGTGGTGCCCTAGTTAAAGTGAATGTGGTTGTCTCTAATGCCTAACCCATAAATGATAGTGGTAATTCGATAAGAGACATCATGGTACGCACCATATCCAATAGGGTGCAACTATGATGTTCGGACACACCCTGACTATGGTGTTTCAGGCGGTATTAATTGTGAAACAGTTTCCACAATGTCTTAATTGCGTGCCAAAGCTCGTAACTCAGATACTCATCTCTATGATCATATCATAGACATTTCATCCTCTTGTCACGATGATCTTCAACTTCACTCTGAAATTACTTGAACCATTCAATAATTCAGACTTGTGTTTCATCAAGTAAATATACTCTACATCTACTCGAATCATCTGTGAAGTAAGAACATAACGATATTCACTGCATGCCTCAGCACTCATTGGACTGCACACATCAAAATGTGTTACTTCCAACAAGTTGCTATCTTGTTCCATCTTACTGAAAATGAGGCTTTTCAGTCATCTTGCCCATGTGGTATGATTTGCATATCTCAAGTGATTCAAAATCAAGTGAGTCCAAACGATCCATCTGCATGGAGTTTCTTCATGCATATACACCAATAGACATGGTTCGCATGTCTCAAACTTTTCAAAAAACGAGTGAGTCCAAAGATCCATCAACATGGAGCTTCTTCATGCGTTTTACACCAATATGACTTACATGGCAGTGCCACAAGTAAGTGGTACTATCATTACTATCTTTTTGGCATGAAAAAGTGTATCACTACGATCGATATTCAATAAACCATTCCTTTAGGTGCAAGACCATTGAAGGTATTATTCAAATAAACAGAGTAACCATTATTCTCCTTAAATGAATAACCGTATTGCGATAGACATAATCCAATCATGTCTATGCTCAACGCAAACACCAAATCTCGATGGTAGAGGGAGCGTGGGATGCTTGATCACATCAACCTTGGAAATACTTCCAACACATATCGTCAGCTCACCTTTAGCTAGTCTCCGTTTATTCCGTAGCTCTTTTATTTCGAGTTACTAACACTTAGCAACCGAACCGGTATCTAATAACCTGGTGCTACTAGGAGTACTAGTAAAGTACACATTAACATAATGTATATCCAATATACTTCTATCGACCTTGCCAGCCTTCTCATCTACCAAGTATCTAGGGTAATTCTGCTCCAGTAGTTGTTCCCCTTATTACAGGAGCACTTAGTCTCGGGTTTGGGTTCAACCTTGGGTTTCTTCACTAGAGCAGCAGCTGATTTGCCGTTTCATGAAGTATCCCTTCTTGCCCTTGCCCTTCTTGAAACTAGTGGTTTCATCAACAATTGATGCTCCTTCTTGATTTCTACTTTCGCGGTGTCAAACACCGTGAATACCTTAAGGATCATCATATCTATCCCTGATATGTTATAGTTCATCACGAAGCTCTAGCAGCTTGGTGGTAATGACTTTGGAGAAACATCACTATCTCTTCTGGAAGATTAACTCCCACTCGATTCAAGTGATTGTTGCACTCGGAAAATCTGAGCACAAGCTCAACGATTGAGCTTTTCTCCATTAGTTTGCAGGCTAAGAAAATCGTCGGAGGTCTCATACCTCTTGACGTGGGCACAAGCCTGAAATCTCAATTTCAGCCCTCAAAACATCTCATATGTTCCGCGACGTTTCAAAAACGTCTTTGGTGCCTCAACTCTAAACCGTTTAACTGAACTATCACGTAGTTATCAAAACGTGTATGTCTGATGTTCGCAACATCCACAAACGATGTTTGGGGTTCAGCACACTGAGCGGTGCATTAAGGACATAAGCTATCTACTGTCCGCATAATCGCTATTGTCAACTTTCAACTATATTTTCTCTAGGAACATATCTAAACTGTGGAACTAAAGCGTGAGCTTACGACATAATTTGCAAAGATCTTTTGACTATGTTCAGGATAATTAAGTTCATCTTATGAACTCCCACTCAGATAGACATCCCTCAAGTCATCTAAGTGATTACATGATCTGAGTCAACTAGGCCGTGTCCGATCATCACGTGAGACGGACTAGTCAACATCGGTGAACATCTTCATGTTGATCGTATCTTCTATACGACTCATGCTCGACCTTTCGGTCTTCTGTGTTCCGAGGCCATGTCTATACATGCTAGGCTCGTCAAGTTAACCCTAAGTGTTTCGCGTGTGTAAATATGTCTTACACCCGTTGTATGTGAACGTTAGAATCTAACACCCGATCATCACGTGGTGCTTCGAAACACGAACTGTCTCAACGGTGCACAGTTAGGGGAGAACACTTCTTGAAATTGTTGTAAGGGATCATCTTATTTACTACCGTCGTTCTAAGCAAATAAGATGTATAAACATGATAAACATCACATGCAATCAAATAGTGACATGATATGGCCATCATCACTTTGCTCCTTTTGATCTCCATCTCCGGGGCTCCAGGATCATCATCGTCACCGGCATGACACCATGATCTCCATCATCATGATCTTCATCATCGTGTCTTCATGAAGTTGCCTCGCCAACTATTACTTCTACTACTATGGCTAAGGGTTAGCAATAAAGTAAAGTAATTACATGACGTTTAAGTTGACACGCAGGTCATAAATAAATAAAGACAACTCCTATGGCTCCTGCCGGTTGTCATACTCATCGACATGCAAGTCGTGATTCCTATTACAAGAACATGATCAATCTCATACATCACATATATCATTCATCACATCCTTTGGCCATATCACATCACATAGCATACCCTGCAAAAACAAGTTAGACGTCCTCTAATTGTTGTTTGTATGTTTTACGTGGCTGCTATGGGTTTCTAGCAAGAACGTTTCTTACCTATGCAAAGACCACAATGTGATATGCCAATTGCTATTTACCCTTCATAAGGACCCTTTTCATCGAATCCGATCCGACTAAAGTGGGAGAGACAGACACCCGCCAGCCACCTTATGCAACTAGTGCATGTTTGTCGGTGGAACCGGTCTCACGTAAGAGTACGTGTAAGGTTGGTCCGGGCCGCTTCATCCCACGATGCCGCCAAATCAAGATAAGACTAGTAACGGCAAGCATATTGAACAAAATCAACGCCCACAACTACTTTGTGTTCTACTCGTGCATAGAAACTACGCATAGACCTGGCTCATGATGCCACTGTTGGGTAACGTAGCAGAAATTCAAAATTTTCCTACGTGTCACCAAGATCTATCTATGGAGAGACTAGCAACGAAGGAAAGGAGAGTGCATCTACATACCCTTGTAGATCGATAAGCGGAAGCGTTCAAGTGAACGGGGTTGATGGAGTCGTACTCGTCGTGATCCAAATCACCGATGACCAAGTGCCGAACGGACGGCACCTCCGCGTTCAACACACGTACAGCCCGGTGACGTCTCCCATGCCTTGATCCAGCAAGGAGAGAGGGAGAGGTTGAGGAAGACTCCATCCAGCAGCAGCACAACGGCGTGGTGGTGATGGAGGAGCGTGGCTATCCTGCAGGGCTTCGCCAAGCACCACAGAAGAGGAGGAAGAAGAGATGCAGGGCTGCACCAACGAGAGATCGAATTGCGTGTTATGGGCAGCCCTATGCCTCACTATATATAGGGGAGAGGGAGGAGGGTGCGCCCCCTCTAGGGTTCCCACCCCTAGGGGGGCGGCAGCCCTAGATGGCAAAGGGGTTGGCGGCCAAGAGGGGAGAGGGGAGGGAGGCGTAGCTAGATGGGCCCTAAGGCCCATCCCCTTTAGGGTTTGCCCCCTTCCCACCTCTTAGGCGCCATGGGCCCTTGTGGGAGGCGCACCAGCCCACTAAGGGGCTGGTCCCTCACCACTATTGGCCCATGCAAGCCTCCGGGGTTGGTGGCCCCACTTGGTGGTGTTGGGGAACGTTGCAGAAAATTAAAATTTTTCCTACGGCTTCACCAAGATCCATCTATGAGTTCATCTAAGCAACGAGTCATGGGAGAGAGCTTGCATCTACATACCACTTGTAGATCGCGTGCGGAAGCTTGCAAGGTGATGATGGAGTCGTACTCGAACGTGATTCAGATCACCGATGCCAAGTGCTGAACGGACAGCACCTCCGTGTTCAACACACGTACGGGACGAGCGACGTCTCCTCCTTCTTGATCCAGCAAGGGGGAAGGAGAGGTTGAGGAAGACAGCTCCACCGGCAGCACGACGGCGTGGTGATGGTGGAGAAGCAGTACTCCGACAGGGCTTCGCCGAGCACACAACGAAGGAGGAGAGGTGTTGGGGAGGGAGAAGGAGGCAACCAAAGGCCAAGGACTCAAGGTATGAAGTCCCTCCTCTCCCCCACTATATATAGGAGGGCCAAAGGGGGGGGTGGCCGGCCCTAGGAGATCCAATCTCCTAGGGGGGCGGCGGCCAAGGGGGGTTTCCCTCCCCCCCAAGGCACCTAGGAGGTGCCTTCCCCTCCTAGGACTCTTGCCCCCTTGAACCCTAGGCGCATGGGCCTATGTGGGGCTGGTGCCCTTGGCCCATGCAGGCCAAGGCGCACCCCCTACAGCCCATGTGGCCCCCCGGGGCAGGTGGCCCCACCCGGTGGGCCCCCGGGACCCCTCCGGTGGTCCCGGTACAATACCGATAACCCCGAAACTTGTCCCGATGCCCGAAACAGGACTTCCCATATATAAATCTTTACCTCCGGACCATTCCGGAACTCCTCGTGACGTCCGGGATCTCATCCGGGACTCCGAACATCATTCGGTAGTCACATACTTGACTTCCTACTAACCCTAGCGTCACCGAACCTTAAGTGTGTAGACCCTACGGGTTCGGGAGACACGCAGACATGACCGAGACGACTCTCGGGCAATAACCAACAGCGGGGTCTGGATAGCCATGTTGGCTCCCACATGCTCCTCGATGATTTCATCGGTTGAACCACGATGTCGAGGATTCGATCAAACCCTGTATACAATTCCCTTTGTCAATCGGTACGTTACTTGCCCGAGACTCGATCGTCGGTATCCCAATACCTTGTTCAGTCTCGTTACCCGGCAAGTCACTTTACTCGTACCGTAATGCATGATCCCGTGGCCAACACCTTGGTCACATTGAGCTCATTATGATGATGCATTACCGAGTGGGCCCAGAGATACCTCTCCGTTATACGGAGTGACAAATCCCAGTCTCGATCCGTGTCAACCCAACAGATACTTTCGGAGATACCTGTAATGCACCTTTATAGTCACCCAGTTACGTTGTGACGTTTGATACACCCAAGGCACTCCTACGGTAACCGGGAGTTACACGATCTCATGGTCGAAGGAATAGATACTTGACATTGGCAAAGCTTCTAGCAAACGAACTATACGATCTTTTATGCTATGCTTATGATTGGGTCTTGTCCATCACATCATTCTCCTAATGATGTGATCCCGTTATCAACGACATCCTATGTCCATAGTCAGGAAACCATGACTATCTATTGATCATAACGAGCTAGTCAACTAGAGGCTCACTAGGGACTCATTGGGTCTAAGTGTTCACACGTGTATTACGATTTCCGGATAATACAGTTATAGCATGAACAAAAGACAATTATCATGAACATTGAAATATAATAATCCTTTTATTATTGCCTCTAGGGCATATTTCCAACAGTCTCCCACTTGCACTAGAGTCACCAATCTAGTTACATTGTGATGAATCGAACACCCATAGAGTTCTGGTGTTGATCATGTTTTGCACGCGAGAGAGGTTTAGTCAACGGATCTGCGACATTCAGATCCGTGTGCACTTTGCAAATCTCTATGTCTCCATCTTGAACATTTTCACGGATGGAGTTGAAACGACGCTTGATGTGCCTGGTCTTCTTGTGAAACCTGGGCTCCTTGGCAAGGGCAATAGCTCCAGTGTTGTCACAGAAGAGTTTGATCGGCCCCGACGCATTGGGTATGACTCCTAGGTCGGTGATGAACTCCTTCATCCAAATCGCTTCATGCGCTGCCTCCGAGGCTGCCATGTACTCCGCTTCACATGTAGATCCCGCCACGACGCTCTGCTTGCAGCTGCACCAGCTTACTGCTCCACCATTCAACATATACACGTATCCGGTTTGTGACTTAGAGTCATCCAGATCTGAGTCGAAGCTAGCGTCGACGTAACCCTTTACGACGAGCTCTTCATCTCCTCCATAAACGAGAAACATGTCCTTTGTCCTTTTCAGGTACTTCAGGATATTCTTGACCGCTGTCCAGTGTTCCTTGCCGGGGTTACTTTGGTATCTTGCAACCAAACTTACGGCAAGGTTTACATCGGGTCTGGTACACAGCATGGCATACATAATAGATCCTATGGCTGAAGCATAGGGGATGACACTTATCTTTTGCCGTGGTCGGTGACTGAGCCAAGCTCAATCTCACACCTTGTAACATAGGCAAGAACCCCTTCTTGGACTGATCCATTTTGAACCTCTTCAAAATCTTATCAAGGTATGTGCTTTGTGAAAGACCTATGAGGCGTCTCGATCTATCTCTATAGATCTTGATGCCTAATATATAAGCAGCTTCTCCAAGGTCCTTCATTGAAAAACACTTGTTCAAGTAGGCCTTAATGCTGTCCAGGAGTTTCGTATCATTTCCCATCAAGAGTATGTCATCTACATATAATAGGAGAAATGCTACAGAGCTCCCACTCACTTTCTTGTAAACGCAGGCTTCTCCATAAGTCTGCGTAAACCCAAACGCTTTGATCATCTCATCAAAGCGAATGTTCCAACTCCGAGATGCTTGCACCAGTCCATAAATGGATCGCTGGAGCTTGCATACTTTGTTAGCGTTCTGAGGAACGACAAAACCTTCCGGCTGCATCATATACAGCTCTTCCTTAAGATGTCCATTAAGGAATGCCGTTTTGACGTCCATCTGCCATATCTCATAATCATAGTATGCGGCAATTGCTAACATGATTCGGACGGACTTAAGCTTCGCCACGGGAGAGAATGTCTCGTCGTAGTCAATCCCTTGAACTTGTCGATAACCCTTAGCGACAAGTCGAGCTTTATAGATGGTAACATTACCATCCGCGTCCGTCTTCTTCTTAAAAATCCATTTATTTTCTATCGCTCGCCGATCATCGGGCAAGTCTGTCAAAGTCCATACTTTGTTTTCATACATGGATCCTATCTCGGATTTCATGGCCTCAAGCCATTTGTTGGAATCCGGGCCCGCCATTGCTTCTTCATAGTTCGAAGGTTCATTGTTGTCCAGCAACATGATTTCCATGACAGGGTTGCCGTACCACTCTGGTGCAGAACGTGTCCTTGTGGACCTTCGAAATTCAGTAGCAACTAGATCTGAAGTACCTTGATCATCATCAACATTTTCCTCTTCAGTTGGTGTGGGCATTACAGGAATGGTTTCCTGCGCTGCACCACTTTCCCGTTCGAGAGGTAGTACTTCATCGAGTTCTACTTTCCTCCCACTTACTTCTTTCGAGAGAAACTCTTTCTCCAGAAAGCATCCGTTCTTGGCAACAAAGATCTTGCCTTCGGATCTTAAGTAGAAGGTATACCCGACAGTTTCCTTAGGGTATCCTATGAATACGCATTTTTCCGACTTGGGTTCGAGCTTTTCAGGTTGAAGTTTCTTGACATAAGCATCGCATCCCCAAACTTTTAGAAACGACAGCTTAGGTTTCTTCCCAAACCATAATTCATACGGTGTCGTCTCAACGGATTTAGACGGTGCCCTATTTAAAGTGAATGTAGCTGTCTCTAGAGCGTATCCCCAAAATGATAGCGGTAAATCGGTAAGAGACATCATAGACCGCACCATATCCAATAGAGTGCGATTACGACGTTCGGACACACCGTTTCGCTGAGGTGTTCCAGGCGGCGTGAGTTGTGAAACGATTCCACATTTTCTTAAGTGTGTACCAAATTCGTGACTTAAGTATTCGCCCCCACGATCTGATCGTAGGAACTTTATCTTACGGTCATGTTGATTCTCTACCTCACTCTGAAATTCCTTGAACTTTTCAAAGGTCTCAGACTTGTGTTTCATTAAGTAGACATACCCATATCTACTCAAGTCGTCAGTGAGAGTGAGAACATAACGATATCCTCCGCGAGCCTCAACGCTCATTGGACCGCACACATCGGTATGTATGATTTCCAACAAGTTGGTTGCTCGCTCCATTGTTCCGGAGAACGGAGTCTTGGTCATTTTGCCTAAGAGGCAAGGTTCGCATGTGTCAAATGATTCATAATCAAGAGACTCTAAAAGTCCATCAGCATGGAGCTTCTTCATGCGCTTGACACCAATGTGACCAAGGCGGCAGTGCCACAAGTATGTGGGACTATCGTTATCAACTTTACATCTTTTGGCATCCACACTATGAACATGTGTAATATTACGCTCGAGATTCATCAAGAATAAACCATTGACCATCGGAGCATGACCATAAAACATATCTCTCATATAAATCGAACAACCATTATTCTCAGACTTAAATGAGTAGCCATCTCGTATTAAACGAGATCCAGATACAATGTTCATGCTCAAACTTGGCACTAAATAACAATTATTGAGGTTTAATACTAATCCCATAGGTAAATGTAGAGGCAGCGTGCCGACGGCGATCACATCGACCCTGGAACCATTCCCGACGCGCATCGTCACCTCGTCCTTCGCCAGTCTCCGTTTATTCCGCAGCTCCTGCTGTGAGTTACATATGTGAGCAACGGCACCGGTATCAAATACCCAGGAGTTACTTCGAGTACTGGTAAGGTACACATCAATTACATGTATATCAAATATACCTTTGGTGTTGCCGGCCTTCTTATCCGCTAAGTATTTGGGGCAGTTCCGCTTCCAGTGCCCCTTCCCCTTGCAATAAAAGCACTCAGTCTCAGGCTTGGGTCCATTCTTTGACTTCTTCCCGGCAACAGGCTTACCGGGCGCGGCAACATCTTTGCCGTCCTTCTTGAAGTTCTTCTTACCCTTGCCCTTCTTGAACTTAGTGGTCTTATTGACCATCAACACTTGATGTTCTTTCTTGATTTCAGCCTCTGCTGACTTCAGCATCGAGAACACTTCAGGAATGGTCTTTACCATCCCCTGCATGTTGTAGTTCATCACAAAGCTCTTGTAGCTTGGTGGGAGCGACTGGAGGATTCTGTCAATGACCGCCTCATCTGGGAGGTTAATGTTCAACTGGGTCATACGTGCGTGCAACCCAGACATCTTCAGGATGTGTTCACTGACAGAACTGTTCTCCTCCATCTTACAACTGTAGAACTTGTCGGAGACATCATATCTCTCGACCCGGGCATGAGCTTGGAAAACTAGTTTCAGCTCTTCGAACATCTCATATGCTCCGTGATGCTCAAAACGCTTTTGGAGCCCCGGTTCTAAGCTGTAAAGCATGCCGCACTGAACGAGGGAGTAATCATCAGCACGAGTTTGCCAAGCGTTCATAACGTCTTGGTTCTCTGGGACGGGAGCGGCACCTAGCGGTCCTTCTAGGACATATTGCTTCCTGGCAGCTATGAGGATGATCCTCAGGTTTCGGACCCAGTCCGTATAGTTGCTGCCATCATCTTTCAGCTTGGTTTTCTCTAGGAACGCGTTGAAGTTCATGTTGACATGAGCGTTGGCCATTGATCTACAATACATATTTGCAAAGGTTTTAGACTAAGTTCATGATAATAAAGTTCTTAATCAAAATTATGAACTCCCACTTAGATTAGACATCCCTCTAGTCATCTAAGTGTTACACGATCCGAGTCGACTAGCCCGTGTCCGATCATCACGTGAGACGGACTAGTCATCGTCGGTGAACATCTTTATGTTGATCGTATCTTCCATACGACTCGTGTTCGACCTTTCGGTCTCCGTGTTCCGAGGCCATGTCTGCACATGCTAGGCTCGTCAAGTTAACCCTAAGTGTTTTCGCTGTGTAAAACTGTCTTACACCCGTTGTATGTGAACGTAAGGATCCATCACACCCGATCATCACGTGGTGCTTAGAAACGACGAACTGTAGCAACGGTGCACAGTTAGGGGAGAACACTTCTTGAAATTTTGTAAGGGATCATCTTATTTACTACCGTCGTCCTAAGTAAACAAGATGCATAAACATAATAAACATCACATGCAATTATATGGTTGTGACATGATATGGCCAATATCATCAAGCTCCATTGATCTCCATCTTCGGGGCTCCATGATCATCTTGTCACCGGCTTGACACCATGATCTCCATCATCATGATCTCCATCATCGTGTCTTCATGAAGTTGTCACGCCAACGACTACTTCTACTTCTATGACTAACGCGTTTAGTAATGAAGTAAAGTAGTTTACATGGCGTTCTTCAATGACACGCAGGTCATACAAAAAAATAAAGACAACTCCTATGGCTCCTGCCGGTTGTCATACTCATCGACATGCAAGTCGTGAATCCTATTACAAGAACATGATCTCATACATCACAATTCAACATTCATCACAACTTCTGGCCATATCACATCACATGATCAATCGCTGCAAAAACAAGTTAGACGTTCTCTAGTTGTTGTTGCATCTTTTACGTGGCTGCGATTGGGTTCTAGCAAGAACGTTTTCTTACCTACGAATCACCACAACGTGATTTTGTCAACTTCTATTTACCCTTCATAAGGGCCTTGTTCATCGATTCCGCTCCAACTAAAGTGGGAGAGACAGACACCCGCCAGCCACCTTATGCAACTAGTGCATGTCAGTCGGTGGAACCGGTCTCACGTAAGCGTACGTGTAAGGTTGGTCCGGGCCGCTTCATCCCACAATACCGTTGAGCAAGAAGAGACTAGTAGAGGCAAGTAAGATGACAAGATCAACGCCCACAACAAATTGTGTTCTACTCGTGCATTAGAGAACTACGCATAGACCTAGCTCATGATGCCACTGTTGGGGAACGTTGCAGAAAATTAAAATTTTTCCTACGGCTTCACCAAGATCCATCTATGAGTTCATCTAAGCAACGAGTCATGGGAGAGAGCTTGCATCTACATACCACTTGTAGATCGCGTGCGGAAGCTTGCAAGGTGATGATGGAGTCGTACTCGAACGTGATTCAGATCACCGATGCCAAGTGCTGAACGGACAGCACCTCCGTGTTCAACACACGTACGGGACGAGCGACGTCTCCTCCTTCTTGATCCAGCAAGGGGGAAGGAGAGGTTGAGGAAGACAGCTCCACCGGCAGCACGACGGCGTGGTGATGGTGGAGAAGCAGTACTCCGACAGGGCTTCGCCGAGCACACAACGAAGGAGGAGAGGTGTTGGGGAGGGAGAAGGAGGCAACCAAAGGCCAAGGACTCAAGGTATGAAGTCCCTCCTCTCCCCCACTATATATAGGAGGGCCAAAGGGGGGGGTGGCCGGCCCTAGGAGATCCAATCTCCTAGGGGGGCGGCGGCCAAGGGGGGTTTCCCTCCCCCCCAAGGCACCTAGGAGGTGCCTTCCCCTCCTAGGACTCTTGCCCCCTTGAACCCTAGGCGCATGGGCCTATGTGGGGCTGGTGCCCTTGGCCCATGCAGGCCAAGGCGCACCCCCTACAGCCCATGTGGCCCCCCGGGGCAGGTGGCCCCACCCGGTGGGCCCCCGGGACCCCTCCGGTGGTCCCGGTACAATACCGATAACCCCGAAACTTGTCCCGATGCCCGAAACAGGACTTCCCATATATAAATCTTTACCTCCGGACCATTCCGGAACTCCTCGTGACGTCCGGGATCTCATCCGGGACTCCGAACATCATTCGGTAGTCACATACTTGACTTCCTACTAACCCTAGCGTCACCGAACCTTAAGTGTGTAGACCCTACGGGTTCGGGAGACACGCAGACATGACCGAGACGACTCTCGGGCAATAACCAACAGCGGGGTCTGGATATCCATGTTGGCTCCCACATGCTCCTCGATGATTTCATCGGTTGAACCACGATGTCGAGGATTCGATCAAACCCTGTATACAATTCCCTTTGTCAATCGGTACGTTACTTGCCCGAGACTCGATCGTCGGTATCCCAATACCTTGTTCAGTCTCGTTACCCGGCAAGTCACTTTACTCGTACCGTAATGCATGATCCCGTGGCCAACACCTTGGTCACATTGAGCTCATTATGATGATGCATTACCGAGTGGGCCCAGAGATACCTCTCCGTTATACGGAGTGACAAATCCCAGTCTCGATCCGTGTCAACCCAACAGATACTTTCGGAGATACCTGTAATGCACCTTTATAGTCACCCAGTTACGTTGTGACGTTTGATACACCCAAGGCACTCCTACGGTAACCGGGAGTTACACGATCTCATGGTCGAAGGAATAGATACTTGACATTGGCAAAGCTTCTAGCAAACGAACTATACGATCTTTTATGCTATGCTTATGATTGGGTCTTGTCCATCACATCATTCTCCTAATGATGTGATCCCGTTATCAACGACATCCTATGTCCATAGTCAGGAAACCATGACTATCTATTGATCATAACGAGCTAGTCAACTAGAGGCTCACTAGGGACTCATTGGGTCTAAGTGTTCACACGTGTATTACGATTTCCGGATAATACAGTTATAGCATGAACAAAAGACAATTATCATGAACATTGAAATATAATAATCCTTTTATTATTGCCTCTAGGGCATATTTCCAACAGGTGGACCCCCGGGACCCTCCCGGTGGTCCCGGTACGTTACCGATAAACCCCGAAACTCTTCCGGTGACCAAAACATGACTTCCCATATATAAATCTTTACCTCCGGACCATTCCGGAACTCCTCGTGACGTCCGGGATCTCATCCAGGACTCCGAACAACATTCGGTAACCACATACAAACTTCATTTATAACCCTAGCGTCATCGAACCTTAAGTGTGTAGACCCTACGGGTTCGGGAAACATGCAGACATGACCGAGACGTTCTCCGGTCAATAACCAACAGCGGGATCTGGATACCCATGTTGGCTCCCACATGTTCCACGATGATCTCATCGGATGAAACACGATGTCAAGGACTCAATTAATCCCGTATACAATTCCCTTTGTCTAGCGGTATTGTACTTGCCCGAGATTCGATCGTCGGTATACCGATACCTTGTTCAATCTCGTTACCGGCAAGTCTCTTTACTCGTTCCGCAACACATCATCCCGTGATCAACCCCTTGGTCACATTGTGCACATTATGATGATGTCCTACGAGTGGGCCCAGAGATACCTCTCCGTTTACACGGAGTGACAAATCCCAGTCTCGATTCGTGCCAACCCAACAGACACTTTCGGAGATACCTGTAATGCACCTTTATAGCCACCCAGTTACGTTGTGACGTTTGGTACACCCAAAACATTCCTACGGTATCCGGGAGTTGCACAATCTCATGGTCTAAGGAAAAGATACTTGACATTAGAAAAGCTTTAGCATACGAACTACACGATCTTAGTGCTAGGCTTAGGATTGGGTCTTGTCCATCACATCATTCTCCTAATGATGTGATCCCGTTATCAACGACATCCAATGTCCATAGCCAGGAAACCATGACTATCTGTTGATCACAACGAGCTAGTCAACTAGAGGCTCACTAGGGACATATTGTGGTCTATGTATTCACACGTGTATTACGATTTCCGGATAATACAGTTATAGCATGAATAAAAGACTATTATCATGAACAAAGAAATATAATAATAACACTTTTATTATTGCCTCTAGGGCATATTTCCAACACACCTACATATGCAAACTAAGTGTTATTTTTGACCTCAAATTGCATAAAAATCAAATACTAGCACATATATATATTTCCTCCCAAATTACTAAACTCACAAATTAGTAACTATACAAAGCATGGGAAGAGCTAATCTAGCAATGAGAGTTGAAAGGACAAAGTTGCTAACCTTTGTGATCATTTGAATGGATGGGGGCCTTCAAATCTTGACAAATTTTGGGCAAAATTTGTGAGGAGCTCGAGGGGAAAGGGGAAGAACAGAGGAGAAGTGAGGGGAAAGGGGAAGAACAGAGTGGCTCGGGTGGACGAAGGGTTTATGTACGTCGACCTATAGTACCAGTTCATGGCACGAACCGGTACTAAAGGTGCTGGAGGGGGCCCAGACTGACAACATCCTGCCACCACCCTCATTAGTACCGGTTCGTGGCACGAACCGGTGCTAAAGGTTAGCCACGAACCGGTACTAATGAGAGCGGCCCGGCTAGCCGTTGGAACCGGCACTAATGTATACATTAGTGCCGGCTCTAATACAAACCGGCACTAATGTGCTGCACGTTTGACCCTTTTTCTACTAGTGTGGTGATGCATAGCAATGAGAGGGGAGAGTGTTGTCCACGTACCCTCGTAGACCGATAGCAGAAGCATTATAACAACGCGGTTGATGTAGTCGTACGTCTTCACGGCCCGACCGATCAAGCACCCAAACTATGGCACCTCCGAGTTCTAGTACACGTTCAGCTCGATGACGATCCCCGAACTTCGATCCAGCAAAGTGTTGGGGAAGAGTTTCGTCAGCACGACGGCATGGTGACGATCTTGATGTTCCACCGTCGCAGGGCTTCGCCTAAGCACCGCTACAGTATTATCAAGGTGGACTATGATGGAGGGGGGCACCGCACACGGCTAAGAGATCCAAGGGATCAATTGTTGTGTCTGGGGTGCCCCCCTCCTCCGTATATAAAGGAGTGGAGGAGGGGGCCGGCCAAGGGGGTTGGTGCGCCCAAGGGGGGGAGTCCAACTCCCACCGGGAGTAGGACTCACCCCTTTCCTATTAGGAGTAGGAGAGGGAAGGAAGAGGAAGGAGGGAGGAAGGAAAGGGGGGGCCGGCCCCCCTCCCAATTCGGATTGGGCTTGGGGGGGGCGCCCCCTCCCTTGCTCCTTTCCCCTCCTTTCCACTAAGGCCCAATAAGGCCCATATACCTCCCGGGGGGTTCCAATAACCTCCCGGTGATCCGGTATTGTCCCAATCTCACCCGGAACCTTTTCGGTGTCCAAATATAGTCGTCCAATATATCGATCTTTACGTCTCGACCATTTCGAGACTCCTCGTCAAGTCCGCAATCATATCCGGGACTCCGAACAACCTTCGGTACATCAAAACATATAAACTCATAATGAAACTGTCATTGTAACGTTAAGCGTGCGGACCCTACGGGTTCGAGAACAATGTAGACATAACCGAGACACGTCTCCGGTCAATAACCAATAGCGGAACCTGGATGCTCATATTGGCTCCCACATATTCTACGAAGATCTTTATCGGTCAGACCGCATAACAACATACGTTGTTCCCTTTGTCATCGGTATGTTACTTGCCCGAGATTCGATCGCCGGTATCTCAATACCTAGTTCAATCTCGTTACCGGCAAGTCTCTTTACTCGTTCCGTAATACATCATCTCATAACTAATTCATTAGTTGCAATGCTTGCAAGGCTTAAGTGATGTGTATTACCGAGAGGGCCCAGAGATATCTCTCCGACAATCGGAGTGACAAATCCTATTCTCGAAATACGCCAACCCAACATGTACCTTTGGAGACACATGTAGAGCTCCTTTATAATCACCCAGTTACGTTGTGACGTTTGGTAGCACACAAAGTGTTCCTCCGGTAAACGGGAGTTGCATAATCTCATAGTCATAGGAACATGTATAAGCCATGAAGAAAGCAATAGCAATATACTAAACGATCGAGTGCTAAGCTAACGGAATGGGTCATGTCAATCACATCATTCTCCGAATGATGTGATCCCGTTAATCAAATGACAACACATGTCTATGGTTAGGAAACATAACCATCTTTGATCAACAAGCTAGTCAAGTAGAGGCATACTAGTGACACTCTGTTTGTCTATGTATTCACACATGTATTATGTTTCCGGTTAATACAATTCTAGCATGAATAATAAACATTTATCATGATATAAGGAAATAAATAATAACTTTATTATTGCCTCTAGGGCATATTTCCTTCAAATTCCGTCATGGAACCACCCTCACATGAGTTTGAGGCGAACCATGACTCCTCCCTGGCTCTTGCCGGAGACTCCTATAAGGAAGAAAGACTGAGATACTTTTTGGAAAGTGACTCAAACAGCGGCCGGCTAGAGGTAACTGACGAAACTGATTTTCAAATCAGTTCGGCGGGCCTGACGACCACATACTTGACACGAGATGAGGATGCTACGGCCTTGGACCCGCGGTCCTTACATATCGAAACGCACCCACCCGCCTCCCACATCGAATATCGCCCTGATAACACAGGGCCACCAGATATCTGGGATCTGGTGTACGTGAACAATTCCCCAACGAATCAATTAGACAGTTCTAGGCCAGGTTCTTGTTTGTCAAAAACAAGATACCACATTATCAAGTTTTCTCTGTGTAACTCATCGCCAATTTCTTCTGATTCTCCTCTCCTCTCAGGTGTTGCTCTTCCAGACATCATAGCGCAGGGACACGAGAGTCGTTAGAGGTGGCCGAGGTTGGGGGCATCTAGGCTTTAGAGAGCAACACCCTCCCGATGTATGCGCTGCTCGTCTTATTGATGAATCTGAGTCCCGGCCCGGCGTCGCACCCGCGAGGCTGCAAAGAAAGCCAGCTTTAGAGTCCAATATCACCATTGGCAGATCCGATCCCGGTGGAGCGCGCAGGCAGAGGGCAACCGGGGGTCCTGGCGACGTTGATGCGGTGCGATGATCTGCTCCTGTACGGGATCAAAATCGGACAGTTGAGAATAGAGATTGAGATTGAGATCAAGATCGAGAGAGAACCCGCGGCCTCATCTATCTGTCATCACAGTCGAGGAAGATAAACAATGAGAATCCCTAGCTGCGGAGGGAGCACCTTGTTTTGGCCGTTTGAAGTAGACACGTGTGCTTAATAAGGAGTTGGTAGCCGCCTAGTGGGGAAGGAAACGACGGGTTCAAGATGGTCGTGCCCCCCCCCCCCCCCCCCCCTCGGCGCTAGAAACTGATGCGACTCTCCACTGCTGGAACAATGTAAGGAAATCACAGGAACAATAGTTAGTGTGTGAAAAATTACTGATGTGGACATTGTGCATGATGAGGGAATATAGAGTAGTAGGGAGTAACTTCTTAAGAACGGTATATGAGATTAGGCAAAGCTTTTGCCTTCGTTTCCAAAAAAAAAAATGGTCGGTTCGACCAGGGTCCTTCACATTAAATCCGTGGACTATGTTGTAATTCTCTTTTACTTTTGATTCCTTATCCTGCTGTATTGTCATGCTTAATATATAATGTAGCTCTAGATCCTTTGGGATCCTGCTACGAAGCACTTCTGCTCGATACGACGTCAAGCTGCCACCGCGCCATAGGTTAGGACTCAGCCTGCAAAATAAGCAAATCGAGAAGAAAATAGATCAACACGGAGGTTCTGATCTGATCTGTTGTTTTGATACTAAAGAGCTACTGTAGAAACTAGTGTGCCTATAGAGTATAGATTAGTGAGAACTCTTTGCAGTGAGTATCAATTGGTTGAAGAAAGGCCTAGAAGTAATAAGTTGTACAAAAGGAGACATAGATGCTGCGAAGCGGTACACGTACAGAGCGGGGTACAGAGAAGCTGTGTCGATTCATGTTCATCGCGTAGTATATCTCGGAGCATGCATATTGCAAAAACATACAGTATAATTGCAGAGCTTGTCCACCAAAAATGGTTAAATGTCTGTCGCAAGGTTGTCGTTCAGTTATGATGCCAACGTATATATGCCAGGCTCTGGATGAAAGTCTTAAGCTAAGACTTTCAGTTGGGTAGCTATGCCACCTGGGTTAGCATGTGCTACTGCCGTATCATTCAACAAGTAGTTTAAACGTGTGAACCTTTTGAAAATTGAAAAAAAAGAAAAAGAAGCCACTGATCAATGTTGGAAATAAACAAACTTTGCGACTTCAGAAACTTCACTTTTGTAGGTTCAGTTTCAGGTGTCATTTTCTTCAGTTTCGGCATTTAGCAGATTAGATAGAGTTAGTTAGCAGGTAGGTTCAGATACCATGCCAAGCGATATGCTGAAGACTGAGCCAACGGCAGAAAGCCACTGAAACTGAATCACTCCCCCGGGAAAGCAATGTTTGCATTCTTGAGGAGCCAAAAACCAACAGTGATATTCTTTGATGGATGACACATTCTCCCGGTTAAGATGTTGTAGTTTCTCATTTGGGTCATACTTTTTCAGAGTGATAGTGCACCACGCTTCGCTGACTGGCTCAAGTTCATTTTTGTATATTTTTTGTGTTTTGTGTGACTGATCTTTTCTTGTGTTTGATCGTGGAAGCTACTGAGAACAATCGCTCAAAAACTTCCTGAACTAAATCAAATGCAATTTGCATTAGTTTATACCGTCCAGTTTGCAAAAAACTGATCTATCTTTGTCAACAAATAAAAGCTAATGGCAACAATTGATTTAATTTTAAGAAAGATTCTAATGGTTGTACACAGAGCATTTGGCAAAATACTTAACAATAATGCACAATCTCCATATGACAAAATACTTTACAATAATGTTAAGAAGAGTAAACCTTATTCTCCTTGACTCAGTACCATCTCAAAATACACAGAATTGAAAAGGTTTACTAGTGACAATTAATCCAATGCATCATACAACAGTTTCTGTCAACTGCAGCTTGCAGTGCAAGAGGATTATTTTTGTCTAAGAAAAGACTTGCCCTAAACTAGGAAAGTGAATACGGGCAAGCGAGGGCATCGCGTTGCTGATTTCGTAGCTAAGCCAAGACGTCTCCTCAAATGTCCACTCCTGAAGCATGTGCTTGCACTTCACACACACTGGACTCTTATATAGTCTTATGTCCTCTAGATTCACCGCTGATTCCATGACATTTCTGGCAAAACGCACCAGTTTTTCTTCTTCATGAAACCTCCCATAGATGATGAGCTCAGCAAGGTTATGGTGCTTGAAATCAGATGCAGATGGTTCCCACTCTAGTCCCTTGTCCTTCTCCTTGCTAAACCGAAGCTTCTCCCTCCGCTCCCCCTTAACCATTTCACATAAATGATCCCGCACCTGCATTTGGTCAGGTCAAAAATTCCTAAGTGGTCACAAAAGGGTTTGAACTTCAAAAATGAGACAATAAAAATGAGAATTAAAGAATCGGCACCAAGATGCATAGTTCCTTAAGGTTGGGTGCACCATGGAGTAAGAACATTGTCCAAGTCAGATCACACTCTTCAGCAATGTTAAGCAAATTAACAACCCTAAGTTTGTGGAACACCGGTAACAATTGTCTTCGACCTTCCGGTTTGACCCAAATCTGCAAAAGATATAATAATGCAGAATTATGTTAACCAAAAATAATTATTAAGCAGAACATACACCCGCATCAGTGACAACATTGAGGACCTTCACTAACCTTTTCACTTTTGAAGTTCAAATGGAGGATGCTTATGGCAGTTTTACCAAGCAACTCACTTAACTTGAGCATCTTGTGCCAAGAGAAAGCAGTATTAATGATGCACACAGTCTGGAGCAGTGGGACATAGCCAAGACAGAAGGGGTCATCTTTAGATCTAAACACATTAATTTTCAGTATTGTGAGCTTTGGTGCCCACTTCAGATCAACCCTCTCAAGGCGACCACAGGTAATTGCTAGTTCACCGAGTTGCGGGTGTTCCACTTCCAGCAAAGACTGAATACCCATGTCACATTCGTAGAGGGACAGGAACTCCAGTTGCTTGCATATACTGAAAATTTTGGGGAAGTCTGATTCACCTAATCTCAAATTCTCTAGCGTGAGGCGTGCAAGACCACCAAATGCGTTTGGACACGAACCAAAGAATGACATAAACTGCCTCCCATATGTGAGCAGTTCATTCTTGGCACACTTTTTACGCACCTTCGTCAAGATTGTAAACTCAGCTGAAGCAACCTTTTGTGTTGCTATGGTGTTGGCAACAGTCTGGCCGATTAAAATGGACTCATCTCCCAAGTAGAATTGCATGCACAACAAGTGAATGGGGTACAGACTTCCAGCCCTCCTTGCCAGTACGCTTCTGGTTGCTTCCAACACGGTGGTGTTTGCCCGAACTATATCGTCTGGGGTTAAGTTGCTCCCTTCTTTGTGCTTGGGCTCAAAAGAACCAGCCATGATAACAACTTTTGAGAGTATAGCAGGTATCTGCTTCCAACGTCTAGAGAGGATGGTGGTTCGTGTGGCATCAGCTATACCAAGTCGCTCAACAATGTTGAGCAAAACGTCATCAGGCACCTTGCTGAGCCTATCAACTTCATTGTCCTCCTACATTTGATATGGAGACAAATCAGAGTTCATTTCTCATTAGTCTTATCATAGGTGGCAGATCTGCCCTTTCCGAGAGGATGATCCAACTAGAGCTCAAAGGGTGACCAATGGTAATCCAAAGAATTCGTAAAGTATAAGAATCCATATAGCTGTTTAGATATTTTCCCCAAACAACAGGCTCGTACGGGGCACCTGTGCAGAGTGCTCAACTTCACAGGGGCCCAAATTTTCTACGTACTAATAGAGTATTATTAATGACTAGTTTAGATGTGGGTAATCAACGCATCCAGCAAATACTATGTTGGCAACCTGGAACGAAATAACTCCACTTTCTCTTCTAGCGCAGATCCCTTTATCTTCTCATGATCCAATCGTGCTACCAAAGGTCCCGTTTCTACTCCAGTGGGTCAATTCCTCCGCATTTTCGTGAAAACAAACTACTCCCTCCATCCCAAAATTCTTGTCTTAGATTTGTCTAAATACGGATGTATCTAGTTACATTTTAGTGTTAGATACACCCATATCTAGACAAATCTAAGACAAGAATTTTGGGAAGGAGGGAGTACTAATTAAATGAATTGGTACTGTTCTACCCTAAAAGCAGTCCCATCTATGTATTTGGTGTCTCTTCTCTTTCAAGTTGCTCACATTTTTCATGTGCTTCTTTCAGTCCCATTGTTGCTTGCTGCTGGCCCAGCGACCTGGTGCATTGATCAGAGTTGGAGGCATGCCGCGAGGAATACCATAGCCACACGCGCTGCCGCCTAACGGCGTTTTTTTTTCCCGAATAAATCAAGGTTGCTTCATCAATTTTGGTTCCTGTATTAAGTTTTAATGCATGATATTTGCCTCCTAGTTTTGATTTCTGAAATGTATGATATACTCCCTCCGTCCCAAAATAAGTGTCTTGAGCTTAGTATAAATTTGTACTAGAGCTAGTACAAAGTTGAGACACTTATTTTGGGACGGAGGGAGTATACAACAAAGTTTTGCTTTTCAAATTTGTTATGTTTGAGGGCCTAATTTTGGATTTTGTACCGGGCCTCCATTTTCTGGGGTGCGGCCCTGCTAAACAAAGACAATTTACCAAAGAAAGATGCGATTTAGATTTTACAATTTGTGTATTTATTACCGGCAAAGGATGCAATTTTTATAGTTCCCCACAGAAAAATTCGATTTAGATTATACGGTATTTTTTTTCTTTCCAACAGAGAGATGGAATTTTGATATGTTCCAACCAAAAAGGTTATGTTTTGATACAATCTGAGTTCTGATTATTATGGCTCATACTTTCTTTTATTCCTTGTTGCAGTAGTAGTTTTATAGGGTGATGTTGTAAGAGGATCTATATGTAGCTAAAGGAAAAAGGATCGGGAGGACAAACTTACCACCATGTCGAGGGAGGAGGACTTGACGGACGGGTTGGTGTTTGCTCTAGCAGCCGGTCGCCCGTGGTGAGTGTTCTCCATCGCCGGAATACAGCGGCTTGGAGATAGCTCGGGCAGATATACAGCGGCTTGGATCCCGCCTCCGGCTGCGGTTCGGAGATTGGAATCGAAAGAGGACTTGTTTATTACTGTAGCCCGGCAAGGAAAGCTTGGATCGCGGACGGCGACTCAAAAAGGCAGCCGCTTTCGTTGCGGATTGCGGCTCGGAGAGGAGCCGCTTGATTGCTTCGATTGCCGGTCGCAGCTCGGAGAGGAGCCGCCTGATTGCGGATCGCAGCTCGGAGAGGAGCTCCGGATTGCAGCTCCCAAAGGGGGAGCTGCTTATTTGGCCGTCTCTGCGCAAGCACCACTGGATCCTCATACGAGGACCTCGCCGGCGGCGGCGACGGCGCGAGGAGATAGCTCGGCACACTGCAGGCGGCGGGGCAGCCGGCGCATAACTGACCTCCGATCCCCTTTCCTCACTGGTGAAACCCTAGGCGGTGGCGGCGTGGCTGGACCGCCAATATAGGTGTGCGGGCTGCTGCGATGAAGGAATATGGGCTAAGGCCCAACGGGTGCCTATCCCGCAAGGGTCACCCTTTTTTCAACCGCCGCCACGTATCACGTTTCACGCTCCCTCCACTCAAAAAAAAAAAAGGTACCACATATCTTTTTTTGTTTTGAGGGTAAAACGTACCACATATCGCGTGCTATTTCTCAAGTAGGAGTATATTAATAAGAGAGTAAAATTCATTCACAGTACTTGAACTTGCGCCGCGAGCTCACTTTGGTCACTATACATAAGAAGTTGGTCAATACGGTCACTATGTACAAATTGAGGTGATTATACGGTCACTCGCAGAGGTATAGCTTCGTATTTTATATAAGTTGACTGGTCAAAGATGCTACGTCACAAAAAAACTATCTCCTCCCCACGCGGGTCCCACCTGCCAGTGATGGAGTAAAGAAACAAAGAAGAGCATAAAAATTAAGCAAGCCCGCGGATTGGATCCTCAGATCTCGCTGACGAGTTCCCACGCGCTAGCCACCTGACCACACACTGCTTTCTATAATATATCAATACGAACATTTTTATAATAAGACCACACGCATGCACGCAACGGCTCATCGGCCAGCCACACTCACACACACAGCGCACACAGAGCCCCCGCGTTGTTGCGCTCGCCAGTAACGCCACGCACCGGACCCGCCATTTATGCATGGGACGGTGCCCGGCAAACATGGACGCATGCACACACTCGCTAGTAGCATAGCACACAGCATGCATGCATGAAATATCGAAGGCAACCGGGTCGTGCTCCGACAGCCGCGCACGCACGGCTAGGAGAGCGACCAGTGTGGGTGTCGCTGCTGTCGTCCATGTGGCCATGTCACGCGTCGCCTCGTCTCGCAACTCCTGTGCATCGCCAGCATCAATCGGTATTGCAATGTGGCGACCGCTCGTGAGACCCTGTCCCAGATGGCCGACAGCACGGCGCACGCCCCGGTACCGTCCACTCGCGCTAGCCATGTCAGACGGCGGATGCTTGCCGTGCATGCGTACTGAGCCGTGTGTGTACGTGCATGTTGTGAATGGTGAGAAGTTCCACGAGCGTACCAACCGGCGGCAGGCTGCATGCGTGCAAACCAAACGCTGAAGGCCGGGAGATACATGGTCACGGTGACCACGTGAAAGACATGGCACCAGGGCCCAGACCACAGGAATGGCAGACGCGTTGGGGAAGCAAGACTCCACGAGCTGCATGGCGAGGCACTGCAGGGACTTGGGAGCGGAGACGGCTGCAATGCGTGCGTGCTTTATGCAACTGTGCTAGTGCGCGACGTGAGTGTATAAACGGTGGCTCGGTGTTGATAAAGAAAAGTCGCGTGCTCAGTTGGCTACCGCGGGCCAGTTGCCACGCGTACGTCTCCGGTTCGAATCTCCAATTGCCCATAATTTTTATCCTTCCTCCATTCACTAACAGCGTGAGAGAGATTTTTATCCTTCCTCCATTCACTAACAGCGTGAGAGAGAACGTTGCCACACAGCGTGTTTGACCGGTCAAACTCAGATAAATACGAAGCTATACTACCAGTAAGTGACCGTATAATCACCTCAACCTGTACATAATGACCGTAGTGATCAACTTCTTATGTACAGTGATCAAAGTGACCTTGCTCCACAAGTTTAAGTACCGTGAATGAATTTTACTCTTAATAAGAACAGTAAAACCAAACCACACCTAATCCCTGCCCTCTCACGGATTAGACGTTCCTGGCCGTTCGATTCTGTCTGGTGGACATTCCTGGCCATTTGATCTTCACTTGATGATGTGTTTGGTGCTAAATGGGCCACACATGGTAAGGGCAGCTTCTTTGGACATCTGTGATTAATTGGGCCTCCTGCAACAGCCCATGTAACCGAGCGAGGTCCAATGTAACGGGGGACGCGGAGAGAGAAGGTGCGCGAGGGGATCCATTGCCACCGGGCCAGCCGACGGGCGTGATGGGCATACCTGGCCAAACGGGCCGGCCCGGCCCGGCCCATCGTAATCGTGCCTGGCCCGGCACGGCCCGCCAGGGCACGATTACTATACGGGCCGTGCCATGCCGGCCCGCGTGCTGCGCCCCCAGGCCCAGGCACGGCCCAGTTAGTAAACGGGCCGGCATGTTGGCCCGTTTAGCACGGTGGGCCGCATATTTTCAGCCTGTTATTTGCCGCACTAAGCGTTTTTTAGCCTATTTTTATATATTGGGTCATATATAGATGTATAAAAAAAATAAAAAAACATAATAGGGCCGAGCCGTGCCGGCCCGCGTGCCCAGCCTCCAGGCCCAGGCACGGCCCGGGGCGTGCCGCGTGCCGGGCCCGGCCCGTTTAGACCGTGTCGTGCCTGGCCCAAGGCGGGCCGTGCCGCGCGTGCTCACGGGCCGGCCCGAAAAAAACGGCCCATTTGGCCAGCTATACTGATGGGAGTCGAGGAGCGACAGTTGAGGCGCGCGAGGGGATCATCCAGCGCCACGCGATCCAGCCGAGGCGAGCGACGGGATCCACCAGCGCGCGGGTGAATCGTGTGCACCGGCCGATCCAGCCGAGGCTACCGATCCTACTGCGAAGAAAGGAAGCACGCGACGGGATCTAGCGCCGCGGGCGATTATGGCCAGCGCCTCATCTTCTAGAAAGAGGTAATATCATTGGGAGTCATAGAACTTGCGCTCGATGTTCAGTTTGGTGCTAAAACTTTAAAAATACAAATTTGCAGTCATCCAACTTGCGTTCTCGTGTAAATACGGTCACACCATTCGTATTCAGACGTATTCATGCTTATGTGGCACGCCAACCTGGCTATGACCCAATGTCAGTGACTGAAACAGCTCGGCGCGTGTCTTTTTTGAAGAACACCTTGGTCTGTATTTAAATAAGTAGAAGCTTTGAATAACATGTCTGTGTCGCACTTGTCAGCCCGACCTGGTGGGGAAAATGAGAATAAAAAGTGCACGCAGGGATTTTAGCTAATTTTTTTAAATAATAGATTTTTTTAATTAATTTTCACAAATATTACGATGGATAAAAAAATTTCAAAAATAATACACCGCGGCCTAGTCGGCCCACAGCAGGCCGATTGGATGGCCCATGTCGGCCCACTGTGGGCTGATTGCGTCCTGTCGGCCCACTGTGGGACGACTGGAGCTAATTGGCTCACTGTGGGCTAATTATTTTTGCAAAAAAAGTAGGCATAAAAAATATATGTTTAAAAAAATGTAAAACATGTATAAAAAAATGTTTCTGATGTATACAAAAAGTGTACAATATATAAGCAAAAAAGTTGACTAAAAAATATGTTTTAAAAAGTGTTAATCATGTATTTAAAAATTGTTAAATGTGTGTATAAAAAATGTTCCTTATCTATACAAAAAATATAGAATGTGTATGGAAAAAAGTTGACACCAAAAAAATATGTTTGAAAAAAATGTTAATCATGTATTTGAAAAAATGTTCCTTATCTATACAAAAGTTATAGAATGTGTATGAAAAAAGTTGACACCAAAAAAATATGTTTGAAAAAAATGTTAATCATGTATTTGAAAAATGTTCAACGAGTACAAAAAAATGTTTCATGTATTGGAATGAAAGGTTAAACGTGTTTAAAAAAATGTTCCAGCTCCGGATCTGGTATGGGAGCATCACGGACCTAAGTATGATTGGTTGCTCTTTTTATATGGAACTGGAACATTTTTTTCAAACATAGTTTTTTGGTGTCAACTTTTTTTCATACACATTCTATATTTTTTGTATAGATACGGAACATTTTTTGTACACACATTTGATAATTTTTAATCATGTATTTGAAAAAATGTCAACTTTTCAAACATATTTTTGAAACATATTTTTTTGGTGTCAACTTTTTTTCATACACATTCTATATTTTTTGTATAAATAAGGAACATTTTTTATACACACATTTAACAATTTTTAAATACATGCTTAACACTTTATAAAACATATTTTTATGTCAACATTTTTGCATATATATTGTACATTTTTTGTATACATCAGGAACATTTTTTTATACACGTTTAACATTTTTTAACTACATGATTAACCTTTTTTAAACATATATTTTTTATGCCTACTTTTTTTCAAAAACAATTAGCCCACAGCGAGCCAATTAGCTCCAATCGGCCCACAGTGGGCCGACAGGACGCAATCAGCCCACTGGGCCGACAGGGGCCAGTCGGCCAGCTGTAGGCCAACTGGAATCGAATCGGCCTGCTGTGGGCCGACTAGGCCCAGTCGGCCTGCAGCGGGCCGACGGTGTATTATTTTTGAAAAAAATTTATCCAGCGTAATATTTATGAAAATTAATTAAAAAATGTATTATTTTTTAAAAAATAGCGGGATTTTAACTCTCGACCTCGGGTCCATGCTCGCACTAGCAAACCACTGCAGCAACTACATTTTTTTTTAGCGAAACTGCAGCAACTACATAGTCACGCGTATAAAGAGGTACACTTGTTTCTATATTAGATGCAGTTTTTTTTCTAAGGATACCTTTCTTTCCCGGGTTCAGTCAGAAAACCGGATGCAGGAAAATCTTGGCCTTTTAGTAAAAAAAGTCAAATTAAAAAACCGCATCAAAATGTATAATGTTTAACCCATAACTTACAGAACTTTTTCATGAGCAAGATTTTTTTATTCCATTTTTTACCGAAAGGCGCCTGAAAATTTGGTTCCAAAATATCTTCGCAATTCCTTTTTTTCGCCCGAAATTTCAAAATGAAATAACGTTTAAATATACTTGGTTTAACAAAAAAGACGCCCGAGAGAAAAAGAACCCGAATACGAGTAGTTGTCGTGGTCAATATATAAAAGTCAGCGTTTCTCTTCCTAGACGCTAATATCTACTTGGTTTAGCGGTTAGAGCAACTCCAACGTGGCGATTCAAATGGGCGCACATTTTATCTGTTTTCCGTTTATTTGGGTCGACCGCCGTGTCTGTTTTTCGATTTGGGTCGGCTGGTGCGTCCACTGCAACCGCAATGTTGCGGCGAGGTGGACGCACTCCTCCTCGTCCTCCTCAAGGCGCAGTGCCTCCTCGTCGCGACGCAGCTCCTGTTCCTGGCGCATCAGCCGCTCGCCGTCGGCCTCCTCCTCGGCGAGCCAATGCGCCTTCTAGTGCTCAAGGTGGGTCGCCTCCTCCTTCGGCATCGCAGCGTATGGACGCGAGGTGCGCTCACCCACTCACGAAAATTCGCCGGTCCACGGGTAGGACTCCTCGGCTCAAGTGGCTGGTGGCTGACTGGCTATGGTTTCAGTCTGGTTGACTAGGATTTTCTAGTCGCTGGAGAGGGAGCAACCGTGGCCAGATGTGGACGGTGAGATGGAAGTGGATGAGGCCGGCTCTGCCGCACACTTTTATTGGGCCTGAAAGGCGTCGGCGCGGACACATTTTGGGTTTGGGTCTGTTGGAAATATGCCCTAGAGGCAATAATAAAAGTATTATTATTATATTTCCTTGTTCATGATAATTGTCTTTTATTCATGCTATAACTGTATTATCCGGAAATCGTAATACACGTGTGAATACATAGACCACAATCTGTCCCTGGTGAGCCTCTAGTTGACTAGCTCGTTGTGATCAACAGATAGTCATGGTTTCCTGGCTATGGACATTGGATGTCGTTGATAACGGGATCACATCATTAGGAGAATGATGTGATGGACAAGACCCAATCCTAAGCATAGCACTAGATCGTGTAGTTCGTATGCTGAAGCTTTTCTAATGTCAAGTATCATTTCCTTAGACCATGAGATTGTGCAACTCCCGGATACCGTAGGAGTGCTTTGGGTGTGCCAAACGTCACAACGTAACTGGGTGGCTATAAAGGTACATTACAGGTATCTCCGAAAGTGTCTGTTGGGTTGGCACGAATCGAGACTGGGATTTGTCACTCCGTGTAAACGGAGAGGTATCTCTGGGCCCACTCGGTAGGACATCATTATAATGTGCACAGTGTGATCAAGGAGTTGATCACGGGATGATGTGTTACGGAACGAGTAAAGAGACTTGCCGGTAACGAGATTGAACAAGGTATCGGGATACCGACGATCGAATCTCGGGCAAGTATCGTACCGATAGACAAAGGGAATTGTATACGGGATCGATTGAGTCCTTGACATCGTGGTTCATCCGATGAGATCATCGTGGAACATGTGGGAGCCAACATGGGTATCCAGATCCCGCTGTTGGTTATTGACCGGAGAACATCTCGGTCATGTCTGCATGTCTCCCGAATCCGTAGGGTCTACACACTTAAGGTTCGATGACACTAGGGTTATAAAGGAAGCTTGTATGTGGTTACCGAATGTTGTTCGGAGTCCCGGATGAGATCCTGGACGTCACGAGGAGTTCCGGAATGGTCCGGAGGTAAAGATTTATATATAGGAAGTCCTGTTTCGGCCATCGGGACAAGTTTCGGGGTCATCGGTATTGTACCGGGACCACCGGAAGGGTCCCGAGGGCCCACCGGGTTGGGCCACCTGCCCCGGGGGGCCACATGGGCTGTAGGGGGTGCGCCTTGGCCTACATGGGCCAAGGGCACCAGCCCCTAGAGGCCCATGCGCCAAGAGTGGAGGAAAAGGGGAGAGTCCTAAAGGGGCAAGGCACCTCGAGGTGCCTTGGGGAGGATGGACTCCTCCCCCCCTCTTAGCCGCACCCCTTCCTTGGAGGAAGGGGCAAGGCTGCGCCTCCCCCCTCTCCCTTGCCCCTATATACAGTGGAGGGGAGGGAGGGCATCCATACCTGAGCCCCTGGCGCCTCCCTCCCTCCCGTGACACCTCCTCCTCTCCCGTAGGTGCTTGGCGAAGCCCTGCAGGATTGCCACGCTCCTCCATCACCACCACGCCGTTGTGCTGCTGCTGGATGGAGTCTTCCTCAACCTCTCCCTCTCTCCTTGCTGGATCAAGGCGTGGGAGACGTCACCGGGCTGTACGTGTGTTGAACGCGGAGGTGCCGTCCGTTCGGCACTAGGATCATCGGTGATCTGAATCACGACGAGTACGACTCCATCAACCCCGTCCACTTGAATGCTTCCGCTTAGCGATCTACAAGGGTATGTAGATGCACTCTCCTTCCCCTCGTTGCTGGTTTCTCCATAGATAGATCTGTTGGAAATATGCCCTAGAGGCAATAATAAAAGCATTATTATATTTCCTCGTTCATGATAATTGTCTTTATTCATGCTATAATTGTGTTATCCGGAAATCGTAATACATGTGTGAATAACAGACACCAACATGTCCCTAGTAAGCCTCTAGTTGACTAGCTCGTTAATCAATAGATAGTCGTGGTTTCCTGACTATGGACATTGGATGTCATTGATAACGAGATCACATCATTAGGAGAATGGTGTGATGGACAAGACCCAATCCTAAACATAGCACAAGATCGTATAGTTCGTTTGCTAGAGTTTTCCAATGTCAAAGTATCTTTTCCTTAAACCATGAGATCGTGTAACTCCCGGATATCGTAGGAGTGCTTTGGGTATACCAAACGTCACAACGTAACTGGGTGACTATAAAGGTAGACTACGGGTATCTCCGAAAGTGTCTGTTGGGTTGACATGGATCAAGACTGGGATTTGTCACTCCGTATGACGGAGAGGTATCACTGGGCCCACTCGGTAATGCATCATCATAATGAGCTCAGAGTGACCAAGTGTCTGGTCGCGGGATCATGCATTACGGTACGAGTAAAGTGACTTGCCGGTAACGAGATTGAACGAGGTATTGGGATACCGGCGATCGAATCTCGGGCAAGTAACATATCGATTGACAAAGGGAATTGAGTACGGGGTTGATTGAATCCTCGACATCGTGGTTCATCCGATGAGATCATCGTGGAGCATGTGGGAGCCAACATGGGTATCCAGATCCCGCTGTTGGTTATCGACCGGAGAGTCGTCTCGGTCATGTCTGCTTGTCTCCCGAACCCATAGGGTCTACACACTTAAGGTTCGGTGACGCTAGGGTTATGAAGATATGTATATGCAGAAACCCGAATGTTGTTCGGAGTCCCGGATGAGATCCCGGACGTCACGAGGAGTTCCGGAATGGTCCGGAGGTAAAGAATTATATATAGGAAGTGCAGTTTCGGGCATCGGGACAAGTTTCGGGGTTATCGGTATTGTACCGGGACCACCGGAGGGGTCCCGGGGGCCCACCGGGTGGGGCCACCTGTCCCGGGGGGCCACATGGGCTGTAGGGGGTGCGCCTTGGCCTTCATGGGCCAAGGGCACCAGCCCCTATAGGCCCATGCGCCTAGGGTTTCCACCTAGGAGGAGTCCTAGTGGTGGAAGGCACCCCTAGGTGCCTTGGGGGGGAGGGAAACCTCCCCTTGGCCGCCGCCCCCCTAGTAGATCTCATCTACTAGGGCCGGCGCCCCCCCTATGGCACCCCTATATAGTGGGGGGAGAGGAGGGAAACACACCAGCCCCTGGCGCCTCCCTCTCTCCCCGTTACGTCTCTCTCTCGTAGTCTCGGCGAAGCCCTGCTTCTGTGACGCCCTGCATCCACCACCACGCCGTCGTGCTGCTGGATCTTCATCAACCTCTCCTTCCCCCTTGCTGGATCAAGAAGGAGGAGACGTCTCCCGTCCCGTACGTGTGTTGAACGCGGAGGTGCCGTCCGTTCGGCGCTTGGTCATCGGTGATTTGGATCACTTCGAGTACGACTACATCATCACCGTTCTTTTGAACGCTTCCGTGCGCGATCTACAAAGGTATGTAGATGCATCTAATGACTCATTGCTAGATGAACTCCTAGATGGATCTTGGTGAAATGAGTAGGAAAATTTTTGTTTTCTGCAACGTTCCCCAACAGGATCTTGGTGATACGTAGGAAAATTTTGAATTTCTGCTATGTTACCCAACAGTGGCATCATGAGCTAGGTCTATTGCGTAGATTCTTTGCACGAGTAGAACACAAAGTAGTTGTGGGCATCGATATTGTTCAATATGCTTGCCGTTACTAGTCTTATCTTGATTCGGCGGCATCGTGGGATGAAGCGGCCCGGACCAACCTTACACGTACGCTTACGTGAGACCGGTTCCACCGACAAACATGCACTAGTTGCATAAGGTGGCTGGCGGGTGTCTGTCTCTCCCACTTTAGTCGGATCGGATTCAATGAAAAGGGTCCTTATGAAGGGTAAATAGCAATTGGCATATCACGTTGTGGTTCTTGCGTAGTTAAGAAACGTTCTTGCTAGAAACCCATAGCAGCCACGTAAAACATGCAAACAACAATTAGAGGACGTCTAACTTGTTTTTGCAGGGTATGCTATGTGATGTGATATGGCCAAAGGATGTGATGAATGATATATGTGATGTATGAGATTGATCATGTTCTTGTAATAGGAATCACGACTTGCATGTCGATGAGTATGACAACCGGCAGGAGCCATAGGAGTTGTCTTAATTTATTTATGACCTGCGTGTCAACTTAAACGTCATATAATTACTTTACTTTATTGCTAACCGTTAGCCATAGTAGTAGAAGTAATAGTTGGCGAGGCAACTTCATGAAGACACGATGATGAAGATCATGATGATGGAGATCATGGTGTCATGCCGGTGACGATGATGATCATGGAGCCCCGAAGATGGAGATCAAAAGGAGCAAAGTGATGATGGCCATATCATGTCACTATTTGATTGCATGTGATGTTTATCATGTTTATACATCTTATTTGCTTAGAACGACGGTAGTAAATAAGATGATCCCTTACAACAATTTCAAGAAGTGTTCTCCCCTTACTGTGCACCGTTGCGACAGTTCGTGTTTCGAAGCACCACGTGATGATCGGGTGTTAGATTCTAACGTTCACATACAACGGGTGTAAGACAGATTTACACACGCGAAACACTTAGGGTTAACTTGACGAGCCTAGCATGTACAGACATGGCCTCGGAACACAGAAGACCGAAAGGTCGAGCATGAGTCGTATAGAAGATACGATCAACATGAAGATGTTCACCGATGTTGACTAGTCCGTCTCACGTGATGATCGGACACGGCCTAGTTGACTCGGATCATGTAATCACTTAGATGACCAGAGGGATGTCTATCTGAGTGGGAGTTCATAAGATGAACTTAATTATCCTGAACATAGTCAAAAGGATTTTGCAAATTATGTCGTAGCTCACGCTATAGTTCTACTGTTTAGATATGTTCCTAGAGAAAAATTAGTTGAAAGTTGATAGTAGCAATTATGCGGACTAGGTCCGTAAACTGAGGATTGTCCTCATTGCTTCATAGAAGGCTTATGTCCTTAATGCACCACTCAGTGTGCTGAACCTCGAACGTTGTATGTGGATGTTGCGAACATCTGACATACACATTTTGATAACTACGTGATAGTTCAGTTAAACGGTTTGGAATTGAGGCACCAAAGACGTTTTTGAAACGTCGCGAAACATATGAGATGTTTTGAGGGCTGAAATTGGGATTTCTGGCTCGTGCCCACGTCAAGAGGTATAAGACCTCCGACGATTTTCTTAGCCTGCAAACTAAGGAGAAAAGCTCAATTGTTGTGCTTGTGCTCAGATTGTCTGAGTACAACAATCGCTTGAATCGAGTGGGAGTTGATCTTCCAGATGAGATAGTGATGTTTCTCCGAAGTCATTACCACCAAGCTGCTAGAGCTTCGTGATGAACTATAATGTATCGGGGACATATATGATGATCCTTGAGATATTCGCGATGTTTGACACCACGAAAGTAGAAATCAAGAAGGAGCATCAATTGTTGATGGTTGGTGAAACCACTAGTTTTAAGAAGGGCAAGGGCAAGAAGGGATACTTCATGAAACGGCAATTCAGCTGCTGCTCTAGTGAAGAAACCCAAGGTTGAACCCAAACCCGAGACTAAGTGCTTCTGTAATAAGGGAACAGCCACTGGAGCAACATTACCCTAGATACTTGGTAGATGAGAAGGCTGGCAAGGTCGATAGAAGTATATTGGATATACATTGTGTTGATGTGTATTTTACTAGTACTCCTAGTAGCACCAGGGTATTAGATACCGGTTCAGTTGCTAAGTGTTAGTAACTCGAAACAAAAGGCTACGGAATAAATGGAGACTAGCTAAAGGTGAGCTGACGATATGTGTTGGAAGTGTTTCCAATGTTGATATGATCAAGCATCGCACGCTCCCTCTACCATCAAGATTTGGTGTTTGCATTGAGCATAGACATGATTGGATTATGTCTATCGCAATACGGTTATTCATTTAAGGAGAATAATGGTTACTCTGTTTATTTGAATAATACCTTCAATGGTCTTGCACCTAAAAGAATGGTTTAATGAATCTCGATCGTAGTGATACACATGTTCATGCCAAAAGATAGTAATGATAGTACCACCTACTTGTGGCACTGCCACGTAAGTCATATAAAACGCATGAAGAAGCTCCATGTTGATGGATCTTTGGGCTCACTCATTTTTGAAAAGTTTGAGACATGCGAACCATGTCTATTGGTGTATATGCATGAAGAAACTCCATGCAAATGGACCGTTTGAACTCACTTGATCTTGAATCACTTGAGACATGCAAAACATACCACATGGGCAAGATGACTGAAAGCCTCGGTTTCAGAAAAATGGAACTGGAAAGCAACTTGTTGGAAGTAATACAGTTTGATGTGTGCAGTCCAATGAGGGCTGAGGCGTGTAGTGGATATCGTTATGTTCTTACTTCACAGATGATTTGAGTAGATGTTGAGAATATTTACTTGATGAATCACGAGTCTGAATTATTGAAAGGTTCAAGTAATTTCAGGGTGAAGTTTAAAGATCGTCGTGACAAGAGGATAAAAGATTTATGATATGATCATAGAGATGAATATCTGAATTACGAGTTTGGCACAGAATTAAGACATTGTGGAAATTGTTTCACAACTAATACAGCCTGGAACACCATAGTGTGATGGTGTGTCCGAACATCATAACTGCACCCTATTGGATATGATGCATACCATGATGTTTCTTATCGAATTACCACTATCGTTTATGGGTTAGGCATTAGAGACAACCACATTCACTTTAAATAGGGCACCACATAATTCTGATGAGATGACACCATATGAACTATGGTTTAGGGAAACCTAAGCTGTCATTTCTTAAAAGTTTGGGGCTGCGACGCTTATGTGGAAAAGTTTCAGGTTGATAAGCTCGAACCCAAAGCGGATAAATGCATCTTCATAGGACACCCAAAACAGTTGGGTATACCTCCTAATTCAGATCCGAAAGCAATATGGATTGTTTCTTGAATCGGGTCCTTTCTCGAGGAAAGGTTTCTCTCGAAAAGTTGAGTGGGAGGATGGTGGAGACTTGATGAGGTTATTGAACCGTCACTTCAACAAGTGTGTAGCAGGGCACAGGAAGTTGTTCCTATGGCACCTACACCAATTGAAGTAGAAGCTTATGATAGTGATCATGAAGTTTCGGACCAAGTCACTACCATACCTCGTAGGGTGACAAGGATATGTACTACTTCAGAGTGGTACAGTAATCCTGTCTTGAAGGTCATGTTGCTAGACAACAATGAACCTACGAGCTATGGAGAAGCGATGGTGGGCCCAAATTCCGACAAATGGTTAAGAAACCATAAAATCCGAGAAAGGATCCATATATGAAAACAAAGTGTAGACTTTGGCAGAACAGCTCGATGGTCGTAAGGCTGTTGAGTGCAGATGGATTTTAAAAGGAAGACGGACAATGATGGTAAATGTCACCATTAAGAAAGCTCGACTTGTCGTTAAGAAGTTTCCGACAAGTTCAAGGAGTTGACTACGGTGAGACTTTCTCACTCGTAGCGATGCTAAGAGTCTGTTGGAATTATATTAGCGATTACTGCATTATTTATGAAATCTTGCAGATAGGATGTCAAAACATTGTTTCCTCGATGATTTTCTTGAGGAAAGGTTGTATGTGATACAACCGGAAGGTTTTGTCAATCCTGAAAGATGCTAATAAGTATGCAAAGCTCCAGTAATCCTTCTAAGGACTGGAGTAAGCATCTCGGAGTTGGAATGTATGCTTTGATGATGATCAAAGATTTTGGGTTTATACAAAGTTTATGAGAAACTTGTATTTCCAAAGAAGTGAGTGGGAGCACTATAGAATTTCTGATGAGTATATGTTGTTGACATATTGTTGATCAGAAATGATGTAGAATTTCTAGAAAGCATATAGGGTTATTTGGAAAGTATTTTTCAATGGAAAGCCTGGATTAAGCTACTTGAGCATTGAGCATCAAGATCTATAAGGATAGATCAAAAACGCTTAATAGTACTTTCAAATGAGCACATGCCTTGACATGATCTTGAAGGTGTTCAAGATGGATCAGTCAAAGAAGGAGTTCTTGCCTGAGTTGTAAGGTATGAAGTTAAGACTTAAAGCTCGACCATGGCAGAATAGAGAGAAAGGAACGAAGGTCGTCCCCTATGCTTAAGACATAGGCTCTACAGTATGCTATGCTGTGTACCGCACCTGAAGTGTGCCTTGCCATGAGTCAGTCAAGGGGTACAAGGGTGATCCAAGAATGGATCACAGGACAGCGGTCAAAGTTATCCTTAGTAACTAGTGGACTAATGAATTTTCTCGATTATGGAGGTGGTAAAAGAGTTCGTCGTAAAGGGTTATGTCGATGCAAGCTTAACACCTATCCGGATAGCTCTGAGTAGAGATACCGGATACGTATAATGGAGCAACAATTTAGAATAGCTCCAAGTAGAACAGTTATTTGGAATAGCTCCAAATAGAACGTGGTAGCTGCATCTAGGAGATGACATAAAGATTTGTAAAGCACACACGGATCTGAAAGGTTCAGACCCGTTGACTATAACATCTCTCACAAGCATAACATGATCAAACCCAGAACTCATCGAGTGTTAATCACATGGTAACGTGAACTAGATTATTGACTCTAGTAAACTCTTTGGGTGTTAGTCACATGGGGATGTGACCTTGAGTGTTAATCACATATCGATGTGAACTAGATTATTGACTCTTGTGCAAGTGGGAGACTGTTGGAAATATGCCCTAGAGGCAATAATAAAAGTATTATTATTATATTTCCTTGTTCATGATAATTGTCTTTTATTCATGCTATAACTGTATTATCCGGAAATCGTAATACACGTGTGAATACATAGACCACAATCTGTCCCTGGTGAGCCTCTAGTTGACTAGCTCGTTGTGATCAACAGATAGTCATGGTTTCCTGGCTATGGACATTGGATGTCGTTGATAACGGGATCACATCATTAGGAGAATGATGTGATGGACAAGACCCAATCCTAAGCATAGCACTAGATCGTGTAGTTTGTATGCTGAAGCTTTTCTAATGTCAAGTATCATTTCCTTAGACCATGAGATTGTGCAACTCCCGGATACCGTAGGAGTTCTTTGGGTGTGCCAAATGTCACAACGTAACTGGGTGGCTATAAAGGTACATTACAGGTATCTCCGAAAGTGTCTGTTGGGTTGGCACGAATCAAGATTGGGATTTGTCACTCCGTGTAAACGGAGAGGTATCTCTGGGCCCACTCGGTAGGACATCATCATAATGTGCACAGTGTGATCAAGGAGTTGATCACGGGATGATGTGTTACGGAACGAGTAAAGAGACTTGCCGGTAACGAGATTGAACAAGGTATCGGGATACCGACGATCGAATCTCGGGCAAGTATCGTACCGATAGATAAAGGGAATTGTATATGGGATCGATTGAGTCCTTGACATCGTGGTTCATCCGATGAGATCATCATGGAACATGTGGGAGCCAACATGGGTATCCAGATCCCGCTGTTGGTTATTGACCGGAGAACATCTCGGTCATGTCTGCATGTCTCCCGAACCCGTAGGGTCTACACACTTAAGGTTTGATGACGCTAGGGTTATAAAGGAAGCTTGTATGTGGTTACAGAATGTTGTTCGGAGTCCCGGATGAGATCCCGGACGTCACGAGGAGTTCCGGAATGGTCCAGAGGTAAAGATTTATATATAGGAAGTCCTGTTTCGGCCATCGGGACAAGTTTCGGGGTCATCGGTATTGTACCGGGACCACCGGAAGGGTCCCGGGGGCCCACCGGGTGGGGCCACCTGCCCCCGGGGGCCACATGGGCTGTAGGGGGTGCGCCTTAGCCTACATGGGCCAAGGGCACCAGCCCCTAGAGGCCCATGCGCCAAGAGTGGAGGAAAAGGGGAGAGTCCTAAAGGGGGAAGGCACCTCCGAGGTGCCTTGGGGAGAATGGACTCCTCCCCCCTCTTAGCCGCACCCCTTCCTTGGAGGAAGGGGCAAGGCTGCGCCTCCCCCCTCTCCCTTGCCCCTATATATAGTGGAGGGGAGGGAGGGCATCCATACCTGAGCCCCTGGCGCCTCCCTCCCTCCTGTGACACCTCCTCCTCTCCCGTAGGTGCTTGGCGAAGCCCTGCAGGATTGCCACGCTCCTCCATCACCACCACGCCGTTGTGCTGCTGCTGGATGGAGTCTTCCTCAACCTCTCCCTCTCTCCTTGCTGGATCAAGGCGTGGGAGACGTCACCGGGCTGTACGTGTGTTGAACGCGGAGGTGCCGTCCGTTCGGCACTAGGATCATCGGTGATCTGAATCACGACGAGTACGACTCCATCAACCCCGTTCACTTGAACGCTTCCGCTTAGCAATCTACAAGGGTATGTAGATGCACTCTCCTTCCCCTCGTTGCTGGTTTCTCCATAGATAGATCTTGGTGATACATAGGAAAATTTTGAATTTCTGCTACGTTACCCAACAGGGTCAGCGTGTTGGGCCGGCGTTTTTGTCCGCGTGATCCAAACAAATATGAACGGACGAAATGGGTCGCCCCGTTAGAGTTGCTCTTACCTCCCGCGCTTTGACGCTCGATGTTGAGAGATCGAATTCGTCTAGCTACTTGTTTCGGCAAAATTACCAATTCCCCCCGGGTTAAGAACAGTTGACCCACTAACATGTGGGTCCATTTGTCTTATTGACGGAGACAAACTCGACAGCGTTGGTCACAGGCTAGGGGCCTGTTTGGATGGAGGCCATACAGGCATGTTTATTCTCAGGCATCGATCTCAGCCTCAGGCTTAGGAAATCCAACGCCTGAGATTCCTGCCTGAGTCAGGCAGTTTTCTCTGGAAGCAAACCAAACAGGCCCTAGATCGACACCAGTCATTCACTGTGCGCTGGGCCTTTTATTTGTAATTAAAGTAATTTAGTTTTACATGTTCATCGTCAACTGACACTAGGGAATGGACGAACGTTGGACTGTTTTATTAACAGGCCGCAGGTTCGAACCCCATGTTTTCCGGCGCTTTTTCATTATATTTGATGGCTTTCGCATAACTAAATAAATTGCGAGGGTGTTATCTGCGGAAAAAAACTGGTGCGCTATGGTCACCCAATGCTTTGTGCACTTCCAACCAGTGACATGTGGGCCTCCGTCATGCTGGTGCGCCATGTGGTTAGGCCATACAGCTATATACAAGAGGAAGCACCGTATTTGCACGTCGGGACAAGTTATGTGACCAAAAATTTGTATTTTTAAAGTTTTAGCACCAAACTGAACATCGAGCGCAAGTTCTATGACTCCCGATGATATTACCTCTTCTAGAAACTGCTCGCAATCATATCTCAGTTTCTCAGCGCGCATTCATGGCGATTCATGCGCCAATCCTTTCCGCTGCCGAGCGGTACGTGTATATATTGCTTCGTCCTCTGGTACTCTTCGCTCACCCTCTCTATTCCGGCAGCACAACATCTTAGAACATAATGCTCGGCGAGGAGAACGGAGACACAAAAGACTGCTGCTCCGATGCTTGCTGGCATGGCGCGCAAGCGTGGCATGGACCGTCCGAGTATGCCTACAGCGCCTTCAAGTGTGCCACCGATGAGGTGGACCTGTCTCTCAGGCTATGACTAATCTGCTAATTCGTTACTCCCAACTATACTTGATTGCTAGCAGTTTCGATTGAACATGGAAGAACAACCTTTGTAATAGGTTTTTTCTTTCTTTTGTCCCTGCATTAGTTTCACATATTAGCATCATTAGGACAAGATTATGATGAAAATAGGTTACTCCCAACTATGCCACGTCGAAGCCTCTTATTCTCCTTCACGGAGTCAGCAAGCTGGGCCCGAACATCTTTTAATTCAACGTCCAGCCGGGTCTTCGCATCCTGGAGATCATTCTTCTCCCATATAACCTTTGTACGCACGCGCTCGCCGGCCTTTAGCTGTCGTTGGGCATGTTGTTCATCCTCCGATACGATCTCCGGATTACCTCCGGGATTGTCTGCAGAATCTATTGTTAGATTTACATGCATGACGAATACTAACTGGTATATGTCAGTATATTCTTTTCGATCAAGACAAGTATTACCAGACAAGGCCTTCTTGGACTCCTCCATTCCGGCAATTGCGGCCCATAGCTGGGCTTTGCACTCCTCCAGCTCTTTAGACAACTGGGTATTCTTCTCTGTAAGAACCTATGCATATAATTGATCCTTAAATCAGTTGTGCCAACTGTTTCAAGTCTCAGGAGCTACTGATATACATGCCTATCAAATTTTCTTACCTGTATATCCTTCACATACTGGTCCGTGGCTCTGGCAAGGCCATCTTGAGCAGCTCGGATGTACGCGTCCCCTGAGTTGAAGGCATTGAATGCCTCCTCAGAGAAATTAGGGTCGCGTAGTGTGGCCCGCCGGCGCCTATGATTCATGGCGCTCTCCACTTCAAAGTTCGTAGCGGAGAATCTATCCGCATCCTCTGTAGGAGGATCGTCCGGCGTTGTCCCCGTGTTGACCTTCGCCCTTGAGTCCGGCCTCGGAGTCCGGCTGGTGGAGGCGTGGCCGGCAGGCTCTCCGGATATAGCCCGCCGAACGCTTTTTCTGCCAGGAAACAGTGGACATTGTTATATTTTAATGACAATAATTATGTAGCAGGTTTTTAACCATACCTTTGCAACGGCGTCTCGGTCCTGACCGCCTTCCTTTTAAGCCTACCCAGCTTCAGTGCCCCTTGTTGACGAGTCACCGCGGGTTCGGCGCGGCGTCCCGATGGCCTTCCCTGTAAAACGCAATACATGTGCGGTGGGTAAGGCGCAAAGAGGGAATCCTTCTTGGAAGTTGGGACTCCGGTTTTACTTACTTGAGATACAGGGAGCAGGCCAGGATAATCACCTATGATGGCCACCAACGCACCACCGCAGCTCAACTGATAAAACGTCCTGTCGACGAGCTCCACAAATATGTCCGGATCTTCTTTGAGTCTAGGGTCAAGGGCCCGGTCGGGGTCCTCTGGCTGTGGAGACAGGCTGTGAACCTCCCTCATAGCTTTTCGCAGTTCCTGCTATGAATTGACAAGGTAAACATTTGTGCTAAAGGACGCGGGAAAGACTGGAATAAAAGATAGCAGCTCACCCAGCTTGGGGGTTGTACATGGAGAATCCATCCCGCGGCTTAATGCGGATGAACTCCTCTTCTTCTTCCTTGAACAAATCGGACAATATTTTTGCCAGAGCGGTGGCGGAGTCACTACAAGAAATATGATATCTTGTGACCTCCACTATTGGTCACTGAAAGGTCATAGTTTTTCATTTGCGACCTTTTTGTGACCAAAAACAGAAGGTCAAAAGCTGGCGGTCGTTAACTGACTATAGCGACCTTTCTTCTGGAATGGTCGAAGACGTTTATGACCAAAATATGTCCACTGTAGCGTTTTGGTCACTAGCAACCTCCCCAGGCCACGTAGGCATCCAGCGTGGCAAGCTGATGTGGCACAAGATTCAGCCCGGTCCAATTCGGTTTTCTACATGGGCCTAGCCCAACAATTCGGCCTTTATAATATTTATTTTTCCTATTAATTTTTGCTAGCTACATGGGCCTGGCCCAACAATTCGGCCTTTTTGGTTTCTAAGACAGAAATTTACGGTCCATTTCTTTTTGGGCCTCGGCCTTTTAAAAGTTGACTTCTTTTTTGGGCCTCAGCCTTTTTGCATGCTATTCATGTTTTGGGCCTTGGCCTCTACCAATAAGTCCAACTCATCAACTTTCTATTTCTCACATTTTCACAGTACAAAGAAACAGAACTATATACTTGAAATGAACAAACCAGTACAACCAGACCAGTACAAAATACAACCAGACCAATAAGTGTAGCCTATTACAATCTTTACATACTGTTCATACAACCAGAACAGTACAAAATACAATGAAACTAGCTATGAAGTACAACCAGAACGCTTCATCGTCTTCCTCTTCCAAATTCCAAGAAACAAATCACCTAGCATTAGAAGGATCACGCATCAGAAGCATATAAAATCTTTCAACCATCAATATAGTTTGCTTATAAGAAAACATATGGTCTGATTTTAAAATCCATCAGAAACACTTGACCCAAGAGATGCAACTACCCGAATGCTTCATTCAAGATTTAACACAGTAACTCTACAGGCAGAAAGTAAACCGAAGGCAACCTCTTTGCACATCACTTATTTATGAACAGAGGGAGTGATATTCAGCTTCTGCAGTCAAAGGAGACCCGTAAACTCATTGCGCACAGTTGCAAAAACACATTATGCAACAGCAATACAGCATCAGCGTGTGTGTGTGTGTGTGTGTGTGCCGCGGTTACCTACATATCCTACTAAGCGAAGCCGGCAGTCAGGTTGTTGGTCTTGTACTTGTCGAACTAACAATCTATGGATTTTGCAATCTAATTGAGATCAGTATGAACTAATTGCACACAATTGCAGCTCACCATCGAACCAACAGACGAACAAACCGACCCAATGAGACCTAGAAGAAAAACAAGCAGATCAGATGGGAGGGGGTGGTTACCATCCTGGCGCGCTCGCCCTTCTCCTGGATGGCATCATCCTTGAGCACCCTCTCCATCTGCCCAACCACAGAGACAGAGAGGAAAAATGTTAGGAACGCATCGCATTGATCCAGCCACGGAGAAGAGAACAGAAAGAAAGAAAGAAAGAAAGAAAAATCACTAGTATTATGTCTAAAAAATCACTAGCTAGCATGCTGCATTACTAGTTTTCCAATTATCCACGCCACAGAAACAGCGTGAATCGAACCACAACAACAAATCAAATCTGGGGCTCAGATGAGGACTAAGACGGCGCTCAGGGGGCGCTTGGGCTTGTTGGAGTCTTTCTTGGCCTTGCTCTTCTTCACCACAGAAACAATAGCAACAAACATCAACCAATGCACATACTTTTATTACCAGGCAGAGAGATAGCTCAAAATAGAACATATATAATTTGAAAGAAGGAAATCACCCATAATTAACAGGGAGAGGTATAACCAAAACAAGTTCATTTGTCTTCCAAGTATAAAACATCAAGTGCACAAACTCACATCAGTTAACATCATTATAGAATTTCAGATATCATGTTTACTGCAGAAAGTTAACATATTCTGCGCACATGTTTAGTTAACAGTTTAGGTGCTCTAATTCAGTTAAAATTGCAACATATAACAAATTCAGTTAAGTAATCCGAATAGCTTGTGTTTATTGCATGAGAAAATGGCTTCTATACCACTGAGACAAGCATCAATTGCTCATTTGCCATCGAACAAAGCTCTAGTGCTCATATACCAGTAACAAACGAATTCTAGTGCTCGTATGCCACTGGCTGTTAGAACAACGTTACCTCACTGTTTTCATATGCCAAAATGACTTGTTTGCCCTCAATGGCAAATAAGCAACAATGAGAGAACATATCTAGGAAAAAACTGACAGCATTTTTCCTGTAATTTGAGCATTTCAGCAAAACAACAGTGCACAGATAACAGTATCAGCATATATATACTTCAGCTACAGAATAATACTCATCAAAGTTCACATCGTTTAGAAACCATTCAGCAAGCATCAAATTCAGTCATGCATAAGTAAACTAAAGTTTTCATCCCTACCAAAAGACCACAACTGAGAGTAGGTTGTTCACATAAGCAAACTCTAGAGATAAATTAGACATGAAGAGTTACGATATGTAAATAATATGTGAAATCTTGCTGTATCACAGTTTCAGCTTCTTCTTGCTTCGAGTGCTCATTGCAGGGCTGTCAGGTGCAACACTCCTCTTGCTTCGAGTGCCCATTGCAGGGCTGTCAGGCGCAACAGATATGGCCTTTGATCTACATTAAAACATCAGATTACATACTATGATGTCCCTCACAGAATATACGTTGCTAACTTACACATTGTCAAAGAAACATTTCATTGAAGATTGTGCAGCTTTCATACCTTGTAGATTTAGAGGTAGTCTTTGATGATTTCGACTTGGCGACATTGTCTTCAATCGCATCACTCGGACATAGAAGTAGAGGCAGTGCAGTTTCAGTTTTGATTGAACATGGAAGAACGACCTTTGTAATAGGAAAAATTCACATTGTGTCATTATATGTGACCAAGTTTCCAGGAAAAATAATAAACTTGTAATACGGTAATTATTTTAAAAAAGTGTTCTCAGAAATGAGCTATCAAGTGTGAAGATTCATGGCTTTCAAGCCAAATGATCAATCTTATGGCCACATTCATGGCATAGTTTGTTCAAATGATCTCATATTGTGCACAAGGGTGCATATTGGAATTCCAAACAATGTTGCCTAAGGGAGTTTTCACTTTCTTTGCACGGAAAATTCATTTTCCATTTTCCAAGTGCCTGAAATGAGTTTTTTTTGTGAAGGACCTACCATATATTTGTTGCAAAATTGGACCTAATCAATTTTATAAAATAGTAGGCTATATTTAATGCACAATTGACCAAATGGTTGGGTGCAAAAAGTTTTGATCCACCTCTGGTGAAAAAGACAAATTCCCGCCGATTCAGTTGGAAGCGGGTCAAATTTGAACTGAAGCTGCCTCATAGTTTGCTATTTATTTTTTCCAAAAAACATTTCTAGGTACATAAGTATCTATTTAATTAGAGAAACACCAAAAAAATTCCAAGATTCAACCACTAGCTAGGAACGGTCAAGCCCGCCGTTTTGACCGCATTTTGAAACGGGCATAAAAAATTCAAAAAAAATCACAAAATTGGAAAACCTTCACATTGTGTCATTATATGTGACCAAGTTTCCAGGAAAAATAATAAACTTGTAATACGGTAATTAATTTAAAAAAGTATTCTCAGAAATGAGCTATCAAGTGTGAAGATTCATGGTTTTCAAGCCAAATGATCATGGACACATTCGTGGCATAGTTTGTTCAAATGATCTTATATTGTGCACAAGGGTGCATATTGGAATGGCAAACAATGTTGCCTAAGGAAGTATTCATTTTCTTTGGACAAAATAACCATTTTTCATTTTCCGAGTGCCCAAAAGGAGGTTTTTTTTTGAAGGAACTACCAAATAATTATTGCAAAATTGGACCAAATAAAATTTCTAAAATACTAGGACATATTTAATGCAAAATTGACAAAATGGTTGGATGCAAAAAGTTTTGATCCACCTCTCGTGAAAAAGACAAATTTCCGCCGATTCAGCTAGAAGCGGGTCAAATTTGAACTGCAGCTGCCTCATAGTTTGCTATTTATTTTTTCCAAAAATCATTTCTAGTTACATAAGTACCTATTTAATCATAAATACATGGTTTGGTGGCGATACGTCCAGGTTTGGGCGGTGGCCGAGGGCCCCAACTCTAGAGCGCGTAAACTCGCATGCCCGCCACGTGGTCACCGCGTGACCGTGGCGTTGCCATGTGTTCTGGGCGGCCTAGGTATGTCTAGTGGGTTGGGCACTCCCCAGGTAGGTGCTAGGAAGAAAATCACAACATAAGATTCTCACGAGGAGACCGATCGATGTTCAAACATGAATAAGCAGCCAAGTGTTTGATTTGCGGTACGGGAAATGCACATGGCTAATGGGCATGAGTTTTGGCTGAGGATGATCAGTTACTAAGAAGACCGTCTTCACAAATTTTCAGCTCAAAAGGAGGAGCCTATGTGGTACTTGCTTTGCAAACTACCACACTAGACATAAATATGAATGTTGAAGCTCGGCTCAAAATAATGAATGGATTGAGCTGGCATTTGATGGAGGATGGTTATTTGGGCATAGAAAGGCACTGTAGAAAATGGATACTATTTGGACATGCCAAAGTGGTACTTCCTTCACAAACTGTTGTTCTGAACAGAATAGGAAAATGAATATTTTTGAATTATTTTTGAACTAGGCAAGGAAGGTTTTTACATATTTGACGAAGATATGACCCAAAGAATTTATGAGATTTTTTTGGGAATTTTGGGAATGACAGAAATATAGGTTGCTTCACAACCTAGGGCAAAAACTGCCACATGGACATGACACATAGGCAAAACTGATGAGGTGGCGCCTAGTCATAGCAACCCACCACAATTTACAAGGCTATGACCATCTATATTGGTCGTTAACAACTAGAAATAAGGTAGCGGACTAGCGCTGTTTGCTTTATGACCTTTTCGTGTAAGGAAATTACGACCTTTCTAACCAAAATGGTCGCAATGGTTTAGGGTTTGGAGCCCCTCAAACAGCTTTTGACCAATTGGTCTGAAATGGTCATAGATCTATTACCAATTCTTTCAGGGTCACTGACAGAAGGTCACTAGTTGACATATTTCTTGTAGTGAGTCCGGACCTTTACGACCGCAGCGGGTGGCGTCATCTTCTCCATTGAAGTGCCACATGGGTTTCCCCCAATATTGAAGTGACTGCACTCTCCGCATTATACATATGGACATAACCTCGATTATTGTCAGTCCTGATTTGGCCAGTGTCTTTATCATGTCCATCAGGAAAAGGATCTCTCTGTTATCTTCCTCTTGGGGGCTCCGGGGGCGCCAGCTGTGGTGTTTCTTCAACGGGGCGTTTGCAAACTCAGGAAGGCCCAACCGAATAGGGTCCGGAAGAGGGACATCCTCCATATAAAACCACTCCGAAAGCCAGTCTTCGGATGTCTCCTTCAGAGTACCGGACAGGTATCTGGTCCCGGCGATGCGCCATATTTCGGCTCCGCCCACTTGATATATCGACCCCTCCAGGGTACGAGGTACAAGGCAGAATAGCCTCTTCCATAGCTTGAAATGAGCTTCGCAGCCCAGAAATAGCTTGCAGAAAGCGACGTAGCCTGCGATATGCAGTATGGAGGCTAGGGTAAAGTTATGCAGCTGGAGGCCGTAGAACTCCAGGAGCCCGCGGAGGAAAGGATGGATTGGAAATCCGAGTCCCCTCAGTAGATAGGGGACAAAGCATACCCACTCCCCCTTGGATGGGTTGGGAGAACTCTCCGCTTGCTCCCCGCCATTATAAGTGGCTAGTCCAGCTCGGACGGGGACCATGTACGCAGGTAGGAGAAACCCCTGGGTCTGCAACTCTACTAGTCGGCTATGGGGGACAGAACACTTCTCCCAATCGCCTGGCCTAGTGCTACGGGAGCGAGAGGAGGAGCTACGACGGCCGACCATGATGGGATGGCTTCTTCCGGGCGCGTTCTGATGAATACTCGTTGGGGGAGAATGGTGTGATTTGGATCTGAGGATTCCCGTCTCTTTAAATAGGTGATTTACTTGCATGGTCAGGGTGGCAAATGAAAAAATGCCCCGACTTCTCGCATTCGCTCGACACATGGAGATAGTCATTATTAAAGCACAGAAGCCAAGGAGTGCAACATCAACGGGAAGCCGGACACTACTAGTAACAACAGGTACTCTAGGGAATTGGAGAAGAACCCGCCTTGCAATGCCGAAGACAATCTGCGCGCCGGACTCATCGTCATTGAAGCCTGGTTTGGGGGCTACTGAGGGAGTCCGGGATTAAGGGGTCCTCGGACAGCTGGACTATATACTTTGGTCGGACTATTGGACTATGAAGATACAAGATTGAAGACTTCGTCCCGTGTCCGGATGGGACTCTCGTTTGCGTGGAAGGCAAGCTTGGCAATTCGGATATGTAGATCTCCTTCTCTGTAACCAACTCTATGTAACCCTAGCCCCATCCGGTGTCTATATAAACCAGAGGGTTTAGTCCGTAGGACAAGGACAATCATCATCATAGGCTAGCTTCTAGGGTTTAGCCTCTACGATCTCGTGGTAGATCAACTCTTGTAATACTCATATCATCAAGATCAATCAAGCAGGAAGTAGGGTATTACCTCCACCGAGAGGGCCCGAACCTGGGTAAACATCGTGTCCCCCGCCTCCTGTTACCATTAGTCTTAGACGCACAGTTTGGGACCCCCTATCCGAGATCCGCCGATTTTGACATCGACGAGTGGGAGGGCTGCATTACCCCTTCCCTGGCGCAGCCCCTCCCTCCTCCAACTCTTCCTCCTCCTCCGTAGTGCTTGGCGAAGCCCTGCAGGAATACCACGAGCTCCACCACCACACCATCGTGCTGCCGGAGTTCTCCCTCAACTTCTCCTCTCCCCTTGCTGGATCAAGAAGGAGGAGACGTCCCCAGGCTGTACGTGTGTTGAACACGGAGGCGCCGTTGTTCGGCGCTTAGGTCGAAATCGACCACGATCTGAATCGCTGAGTGTACGACTCCTCCAACCGCGTTCTTGTAACGCCTCCGCATCGCGATCTTCAAGGATATGAAGATTCACTCCCCTCTCTCTTGTTGCTAGAATCTCCATAGATTGATCTTGGTGATGCGTAGAAAATTTTGAATTTCTGCTACGTTCCCCAACAGTGTCATCCATATGCTTCGGAGTGACACTTGCGTAGGATCTGTTCCTGTTCATGCTCAGGTACACAATGTCTAATAACACCATATACTCCTTCTTTATAAAGGTGTGGGTCATCCCAGAAGTAATGTCTTAAATCATAAAAGAACTTTTTCTTTTGCTGGTATGTGAAACTAGGTGGTATAAATTTAGCAACAATGTAATTAGCATAATCAGCATACCATGGAGCAGTACGAGAAGCATTTATGACAGCTAATTGTTCATCAGGAAAGCTATCATCAATAGGTAGTGGGTCATCAAGAACATTCTCTAACCTAGACAAGTTGTCTGCAACGGGGTTCTCAGCTCCCTTTATATAAATAATATGCAAATCAAATTCTTGTAGTAGGAGAACTCATCTAATAAGTCTAGGTTTAGCATCTTTCTTTTCCATAAGATATTTAATAGAAGCATGATCAGTGTGAATAGTTACTTTAGAATCAACAATATAAGGTTTGAACTTATCACAAGCAAATACAACTGCTGAGAATTCTTTTTCAGTAGTAGCATAATTTCTCTGTGCAGTGTCTAGAGTTTTACTAGCATATTGACTAACATTTAGTTTATTATCAACTCTTTGTACTAGAACAGCCCCTACAGCATAATCGTTAGCATCGCACATAATTTCAAAGGGTAAATTCCAATCAGGTGGCTGAACAATAGGTGCAGAAATCAAATCTTTCTTAAGTATTTCTAATGCTTCTACACAATCATCATTGAAGACAAAAGGAATATCTTTTTGCAATAAATTAGTCAGAGGCCTAGAGATTTTAGAAAAGTCATTAATGAACCTCCTATAAAAACCGGCATGACCAAGGAAACTTCTTATACCTTTAATGTCTTTGGGACACGGCATCTTTTCAATAGCATCAACTTTAGCTTTATCAACTTCAATACCTCTTTCAGAAATTTTATGCCCCAAGACAATGCCTTCATAACCATAAAGTGGCACTTCTCCCAATTCAAAACAAGACTAGTATCTTCGCATCTCTGCAAAACTCGTTCAAGGTTGCTCAAACAATCATCAAAGGAGGATCCATAAACGGAGAAATCATCCATGAATACCTCACAAATCTTTTCACAAAAGTCAGAGAATATAGCCATCATGCATCTTTGAAAGGTAGCAGGTGCATTACATAAACCAAAAGGCATACATCTATAAGCAAAAGTACTGAAAGGGCAAGTAAAAGTAGTCTTTGCTTGATCATCCGCCGACAGAGGTATTTGAGAGAAACCAAAGTAACCATCTAAAAAGCAAAAATGTGTATGTTTGGATAGTCTTTCTAGCATTTGATCAATGAAAGGTAAAGGGTAATGATCCTTCTTAGTAGCTTTATTTAATTTATGGAAACCAATTACCATCCTATAACCTATAATAATTCTTTGCGGGATCAATTCATCTTTATCATTAGGAACGACAGTAATACCTCCCTTCTTAGGGACACAATGGACATGACTTACCCACTGACTATCAGCAACGGGATAAATTATACCTGCATCAAGGAGCTTCAGTATTTTCTTTCTTACCAATTCTTTCATCTTAGGATTTAATCGTCGTTGGTGATCAATAACTGGTTTGGCGTCTTCCTCCAAATTTATTTTGTGTTGGCATAAAGTGGGACTAATGCCCTTAAGATCATCAAGAGTATATCCAATAACAGCATGGTGCTTCTTTAGAGTTTTCAATAATCTTTCCTCTTCTTGCTCTGAAAGGTTAGCACTAATAATAACAGGATATATCTTCTTTTCATCCAGATAAGCATATTTAAAAGTATCAGGTAAAGGTTTAAGCTCAAACACGGGATCACCCTTGGGTGGAGGGGGATCCCCTAGGATTTCAACAGGCAAGTTGTGTTTCAAAATAGGACCCTTTTTAAAGAATACTTCATCTATCTCCCTTCTTTCATTCATAAACATATCATTTTCATCGTCTAGCAAATATTGTTCTAAAGGATCAGTAGGAGGTATGGCAATAGAAGCAAGACCAATAATTTCATCCTTACTAGGCAATTCTTTATCATGGGGTTGTCTATGAAACTTGGCAAAATTAAACTCATGAGACATATCTCCCAAACCAATAGTAACAACATCCTTTTCACAATCAATGTTAGCATTAACAATGTTCAAGAAGGGTCTACCAAATATAATGGGACAAGAGCTATCTTGTGGGGAACCAAGAACAAGAAAATCAGCAGGATATTTAACTTTCCCACACAAGACTTCGACATCTCTAATAATCCCAATTGGTGAAATAGTATCTCTATTTGCAAGCTTAATACTAACATCAATATCTTCTTTCAGCGGGTGCGATATCATGCATAATTTCTTCATATAAGGAATGAGGTATTGCGCTAGCACTAGCACCCATATCACATAAGCCATGATAACAATGATCTCCTATTTTAACAGAAATAACAGGCATGCCTACAACAGGTCTATGTTTCTTAGCGTCAGGTCTAGCAATTCTAGCAGCTTCATCACAGAAATAAATAACATGCCCATCAATATTATCAGCCAAGAGATCTTTAACCATAGCAATACTAGGTTCAACTTTAATTTGCTCAGGAGGTGTATATGTTCTAGTATTACTCTTACGAACCACAGTTGAAGCTTTAGCATGATCCTTTATCCTAACGGGGAAAGGTGGTTTCTCAACATAAGTAGTAGGAACAATAGGATCATTATAAGTGATAGTCTTTTCTTCAACTGTAATAGGTGCAACTACTTTTACTTCAGTGGGAGGATTACATTTAAACCACTTCTCCTTAGGGAGACCAACATGAGTAGCAAATGATTCACAGAAAGAAGCTACTATCTCAGAGTCAAGTCCATATGTAGTGCTAAATCCACGAAAAGCATCGGTATCCATAAAAGATTTAACACAATCAAACTTAGGTGTCATACCTGACTCCTTACCATCGTCGGAATCCCAATCTTCAGAGTTGCATTTAATTCTTTCCAATAAATCCCATTTGAATTTAATAGTCTTCATCATAAAAGACCCAACATAAGAAGTATCGAGCATGGTGCGATTGTTGAGAGAAAGCCGAGCATAAAAGTTTTGAATAATCATTTCTCTTGAGAGCTCATGGTTGGGGCATGAATATAACATTGACTTAAGCCTCCCCCAAGCTTGAGCGATGCTTTCTCCTTCGCGAGGCCAAAAACTATATATATAATTACGATCACGATGAACAAGATGCATAGGATAAAACTCCCGGTGAAATTCCAATTTCAATTGTTTACAGTCCCAGGATCCCATATCATCACATAGCCTATACCATGTCAATGCATCTCCTTTCAAAGATAAAGGGTAGACCATCTTCTTAACAACATCATCGGGCATACCTGCAAGCTTAAATAATCCACAAACTTCATCCACATAGATAAGGTGTAAATCGGGATGCAATGTTCCATCTCCTACAAAGGGATTAGCTAGCAGTTTCTCTACCATACTCGAAGGAATTTCAAAGTAAACATTTTCAGTAGTTTCAGTAAGTTGAGGAGCAACTCTTTGCTCTACTGGTCGGGGTGAAGATACCCCGAACAAGCCCCTCAAAGGATTAGTTCTCATAGTAACAAGTGACAGTAAACTTCAGCACACTATATAAATGTTTCCTTACCAAGTTCCACTCACCAAAGGCGCTTCCCTCCCCGGCAACGGCGCCATAAAAGAGTCTTGATGACCCACAAGTGCAGGGGATCTATCGTAGTCCTTTCGATAAGTAAGAGTGTCGAACCCAACGAGGAGCAGAAGGAAATGACAAGCGGTTTTCAGTAAGGTATTCTCTGCAAGTACTGAAATTGTAGGTAACAGATAGTTTTGTGATGAGATAATTTATAACGAGTGACAAGCAATGAAAGTAAATAAGGTGCAGCAAGGTGGCCCAATCCTTTTTGTAGCAAAGGACAAGCCTGGACAAGTTCTTATATAGAGAAAAGCGCTCCCGAGGACACATGAGAATTATCGTCAAGCTAGTTTTCATCACGCTCATATGATTCGCGTTCGTTACTTTGATAATTTGATATGTGGGTGGACCAGTGCTTGGGTACTGCCCTTTCTTGGACAAGCATCCCACTTATGATTAACCCCTATTGCAAGCATCCGAAACTACAAAAGAAGTATTAAGGTAAACCTAACCATAGCATGAAACATATGGATCCAAATCAGCCCCTTACGAAGCAACGCATAAACTAGGGTTTAAGCTTCTGTCACTCTAGCAACCCATCATCTACTTATTACTTCCCAATGCCTTCCTCTAGGCCCAAATAATGGTAAAGTGTCATGTAGTCGACGTTTACACAACACCACTAGAGGAGAGACAACATACATCTCATCAAAATATCGAACGAATACCAAATTCACATGACTACTAATAGCAAGACTTCACCCATGTCCTCAGGAACAAACGTAACTGCTCACAAAGCATATTCATGTTCATAATCATAGGGGATTAATATGCATTAAGGATCTGAACATATGATCTTCCACCAAATAAACCAACTAGCATCAACTACAAGGAGTAATCAACACTACTAGCAACCCGCAGGTACCAATCTAAGGCTTTGGTACAAAGATTGGATACAAGAGATGAACTAGGTTTTGAGAGGAGATGGTGTTGGTGAAGATGTTGATGGAGATTGACCCCCTCCCGATGAGAGGATCGTTGGTGATGACGATGGTGATGATTTCCCCCTCCCGAAGGGAAGTTTCCCCGGTAGAACAGCTCCGCCGGAGCCCTAGATTGGTTCCGCCAAGGTTCCGCCTCGTGGCAGCGGAGTTTCGTCCCGTAAGCTTGCTTATGATTTTTTTCAGGGTAAAAGACTTCATATAGCAGAAGATGGGCACCGGAGGGTTGCCAGGTGGCCCACGAGGCAGGGGGCGCGCCCAGGGGGTAGGGCGCGCCCCCTACCCTCATGGGTGGTGGGTGGCCCCCCTCAGGTATTTCTTCTGCTGGATTTTTTTATTAATTCCCAAAATGACTTTCGTGGAGTTTCAGGACTTTTGGAGCTGTGCAGAATAGGTCTTCAATATTTGCTCCTTTTCCAGCCCAGAATCCCAGATGCCGGCATTCTCCCTCTTCATGTAAACCTTGTAAAATAAGAGAGAATAGCCATAAGTATTGCGACATGACGTGAAATAACAACCCATAATGCAATAAATATCGATATAAAAGCATGCTGCAAAATGGACGTATCACGTACGCTTACGCGAGACTGGTTCTACCGACGTGCTTCGCACACAGGCGGCTCAGACCGACATTACCACCATCATTCTTGGAGTAGTTGCATCACAAGATCTTTTTATTTGGCACGCTTTCTTTGGCATGCTCGGGTCTCACAATGACATCAATGTGCTGCAACGATCGTCGTTGTTTGCGAGGATGATTGAAGGAAAAAGCTCCTCCTTGCTACTATATTGTCAATGGACATGTGTACAACATGGGCTACTATGTGGTTGGCGGTATCTATCCTCCATGGGCTACCTTTGTCAGCACCATCTCAAACCCAATTGGCCAGAAAAGGCTCACTTCGCCTAAAGACAAAAAGCAGCTAAAAAGGATGTCGAAAGGGCACTTGGAGTTCTTTAGGCCCATTTTGCAGTTGTGGACCTGCAAAATAATGGGATCCGGAGACCTTATGGGAGGTATGACATGTTGTGTGATCATGCACAACATGATTGTCGATGATGAGGGTAACGATGCTACCGCAACTCTGGAAACGAGGACATGGGTGATCCTATCCAACTTCTGAACTAGAATTTGGCCACGTTTGAGGAGGTTATTCAAATGCATCAACAAATTTGGCATCGACCAACTCACGAGCAGCTCAAGGAGGATCTGATTGAGCATCAATGGGCAGTGAAAGGGGACAACAATATTGGGATGCAAACTATTTGAACTTTTTAAAATTTTTTAACTAGTGTTGCATGTGGCTATTTGAACTTCTGTGCCCTTTGCATGCGCCTAATTGATCGTGTGGACCGGGAAAAACCCCGAAAGGCCGGATGCATGCGGCTACGGTTGGATGTCAACCTCCCAAATCCGTGTCTGCGGACTGCCCCCCTCCCCCCTGTCCGTGGACGAATGCGGGAGGTTTTTTGCGGGTTGTCGTTGGAGATGCCCTTATATCTGAGTATAGCTCTAGTGAAGGCTTTACAGGTATGGGCCGACCTCCTGTTTTTTCGTTGGTTCGTTTGCTCGATGTTTTGTTCGTTTGCTTTCCTTCGGCATTCCTTTTTTGACTAAGTTTTCTTTGGCTTTTCTATTTTCCGTTGCTTTTTTCATTGGTTCTTTTTCGTTTCTTTTCTTTATTTTCACTGGGGTTTTCTTTTTTTTTTCTCCCTCTTATTCTTTGATTTCTTTTGGCTTCTTAGTTTATTTTTCTGGTTTTTTTCCTTCGGGTTGTTATCTTTTTCTTGGTTTTCCTGTTTCCTCATGGGCAAGCTTTTAAATAGCGGATAGCGAACTGATTGTGGATTAGGGTCCGTGTAGCGGAATATGGATAGCGGGCGATATTGCGGGCTCTATGTCCACATAGCCAATTTTTAAAAAACACTCATAAATTTTAGATTGTTATGTATATTTCTAGGACATTGACAAAAAATATGACACTTAATTTGAGAAATCATCATTTATATAATAATATAAACTATAATTGAACAATATTTGGTCTCGCAACCTTGCAAGCAAGACACATTTACAAAAATAGATTACACATCAGAACAACAAGGACTTATATAGCGGGCGACATTGCGGATAGCGGACGATATAGCGATCTAACAAGTGATATTGTGCCCGCATCATGACAACACGCTATTTTCTAATGCAACCTTAAACTAATAGCAGCAGGGTGACGCTACCGCTATTGCGGCCGCAATAGCGGAGATAGCGGACGCTATTTAAAAGCTTGCTCATGGGTTTTTATGGTTTTCTTTGGGTTTCCTACTTTTCTTCGTTTCCGAGGAGTTTCTTTGTTTCGTTTCTTCAGCTTTCACCTTTTCTTTTTCTTTGTTTTTGCTTTTTCCTTCAAGGCATGTCTATATTAGCACACATATTTCAACTTAAAGGCAATCGCCAGGTGAGGGTTCAAGTTAGCTGGAGAAATATAATTGTCCCAAAAATAAATCCTCGGCAAAAGGAAAGGTGGCACAAAATGGCACCTACGCAGCCTTGCCTTCCGATCCACTTTTTTTAGAGCAAGGAAACCTAGCAGAGTACTTGCAGCTCCCCACATAACATGACAAGCGGGAACAAGCCCGTGCCTCAGGCACCGTTGCTTCGACCTCTTCTCAAGCCCACAGAAACTCGGATGCGGAATGTAGAAACTCAGATGAGAACTCCACCCTCCCAACCCCGTCGGCCTACTACCTAGAAAAGCCCCTATTTGAGTTCAGACATCGAGTATATGACATTTGGTGAGACCCCACATGTAAGAAGCAGGGGCACAAAAAAGATTCCTACAAGGGATTCAGAACTCTCAACATTTAAAGGCAAATGTGAGAAGTGGGCACAATTTGCCACGAAAAATGTTCTAACTGCGGTCAGAGCTGGCCAAACGGGCCAGCCCAGCCTAGGCCCGGCACGGCCCATCCTAATCGTGCCTGGCCTGGCCCGACCCGCCGAGGCACGATTATTATACTGCCGTGCCATGCCGGCATGCGTGCTGCAGCCTGCAGCCCAGACACGACTCATATGCTAATTGGGTCGGCCCACCAGCATGCCAGGCCCACTAATATGCCCCCTATTTTGCGCACTGGGCATTTTTAGCCTATTTTTAGCCATATTAGGATACATAAAAGAATAAAAATAGAAAAAGATAATCGGGTTGTGCCGTGCCGGCCCGCGTGCTCGGCCTTCAGGCCCAGGCACGGCCCCTGGCGTTCCGCGTGCCGGGGCTGGCCCGTTTAGCACGTGCCATGCCGTGCTACCGGGCCGGCCCAGCTATCCCGGCCCCGTTTTTTCTTCTTCTTCACATCAGAAGAGAGCACACGACGCCCCGATCCGTAGAACCCCAGTCCCCAAACCCCCACCCCTCTCCCTCCTCCTCTCCGATCTCCCGTCGCCCCTTTCCGCCGCCGGAGAAATTTCCTCCCCTCGCCCCTTTCCGCTGCCGGAGAAACTTCCTCCCCTCGACCCTCGTCCTCCCGTCGCCCCTTCCGCCTCGCCAGGTGAACTGCGCCTCACAAATCTTCCGGTCCTGTTCAATTCGTCGAGATCTGGTGGTTTCATCGCATTTGTTCGTGTTCGATCCGTTTGTCTCTCTGCTTTGGGGTAGATCCATGCGAATCAACCTGCGTAGATCGATCAGCGTGTACATTCGGTGTTCGTAGCCACTGTTTCGAGCGTTGGCGCTGGTGCAGTCTCGGTAGGGATAAGTTCTAGGGTTCGCATCCCGGTACAGAAATCCGCCATCTCGTTCTAGGTCCATGCGAATCAGCCTGTACCTACCTGTACCTCGTTCTAGGTCTATGCGAATTGAATCTGTCCAACTCGTGGATATCGTAAAGAACAAAGCAACTCGTCGATCGATCAGCTTGGTGATTGACCAACCTGTCCCGTGTTATGTAGAATTGATCTCTTTGTTCACGCTGGTAGGCTGTAGGCTTTTCTACTTGTCATGTCGTGCTAGTACAATCTGTATGCTTCTTTATTAATGTTTCTACTTGACTCTGCACCTCGGCTACATTCTCTTCAGGTCAGAAGAGATGTACATAATGCCACTTTTTCCTGTTTTGAGTTGAGTTTGTGGTTATTCAACCTGTCTGTTACTTCATTATTGGCAAATTATATGTGTGCTGTAACATCATACCAGGATTTCCACTTACAAATTTTCTCTTATGCCTTAATAATCTTATTCTTTCTCTTCTGCTGTACAATAAACTGGAATACAGACTTAATCTTGTCTAACTTGTTTGTGTTCATCGCATTTGTTCGTGTTAGATCCACGTGTCTCTCTGTTTTGGGATAGATCCATGCGAATCAACCTTGCGTAGATCCATCAGCATGTACATTTGGTGATCGACCGCTCCTAGCCACTGTTTCGAGCGTTGGCACCTTGATGACCAGTGCAGTCTTGGTAGGGATAAGTTCTAGGGCTCGCATCACGGTACAGAAATCCGCCATCTCGCGTCCTCATTTTTCTTAACAATAAAGGCATGTGATTTTGTTTGCTATACATCACGAGGTAGGTAGGTTAAAAATTTCTTACCTACACAAATTCCCTTCGAGCACGACCCCTTTTTGTGCCAAATTGTTGAGCATAAGGTAAGTAACAGAATACCTGTATTGACGCGTTCTGCTGCAGGAAGTGTAGCTCGTTGAGTCCATTAGGTAGGTCAAGTGGGTCTAATTCTGGTGTGGTGTTTAAGTTGTGAAGCTAGCGTGCTAGGAATTATATGTGCTTGCTAGGATTGAGGTTGCAGGAGGAAGGGTCATTGAGGTTGCAGTAGGTTGTGTATCCAGTCCTACGTATCTATTTTGGACTTGGATACATTTCCGAGTGTGTATTATCTACCCCATCCCATGTTTCTAAGGGAACTATGTATTCCTTTTTCAAGTTTGTTTCAACTCAGCGATATGATGATAGTGCTAAAATCAGTAATTTTATTCACTAATAGTCTAAATTGCATACACTAAAGTTCCAGCAGCAACACGGGGTCTTATTCTAGTTATATGTGTGCTGTAACATCATATCAGGATTTCTACTTTCCATTTTTCTCTTATGCGTTAATAATCCTATTCTTTCTCTTTTGCTCTACAAATAAACTGGAATGCAGAGTTTATCTTGTCTAACTTTTGCACTTGTGTTTCCTTGTAGCTCCCTTTGCTCGGCATCATGAATCTTATGCCTGAGTAAGTTTTTCTCCCAAATCTGTGTTTCATATCTTACGTTTGTTGTAAACCATGCTTGAATTGTCTCATATAGTCAGTCATAACCTGATTGTAGGTTCGATGCCGACCCTGTGGAAGATGATTTCTATGCTTTCCGTGACAATGAGATCGAGAGGGTTGACAGTAACCAGGCAGAGCTTACTCTTCTGGCCGGCAGCAGGTGAGCTATTCAGTTTCCCTTCCTCTCTAATATTCTTGTTATGATGTGTGGTCCGTTGATTACTCTGTTGTAGTTCCGCTCAACTCTCTTAAGTCTGTTTGATTATGATCCTCTGTTCTGTGTTTCAGCGTCAATGAGGTTGAGATGACCAAACACGACCTCGACAGTGACAAGGAGACGGTTCCCCTTCCGGACGGCAGCAGGTGAGCCAATCAGTTTTCCTTCACCCCTAGATGAATTTTGCTGTTTTCCTTCCTAACCGTCTAATACGATGATTTCTATGGTTTCAGAGACAATGAGATCCAGAGGGTTGACAGTAACCAGGCGGAGCTTACCCTTCCAGCCGGCAGCAGGTGAGCTATTCAGTTCCCCTTCCTCTCTAATATTCTTGTTATGATGCGTGGTCCGTGGAGTACTCTGTTATAGTTCCGCTAAACTCTCGTAAGTTTGTTTGATTATGATCCTCTGATCTGTGTTTCAGCGTCGATGAGGCTGAGATGACCAAACACGACCTCGACAGTGACAAGGAGACGGTTCCCCTTCCGGACGGCAGCAGGTGAGCCAATCAGTTTTCCTTCACCCCTAGATGAATTTTGCTGTTTTCCTTCCTAACCGTCTAATACGATGATTTCTATGGTTTCAGAGACAATAGATCCAGAGGGTTGACAGTAACCAGGCGGAGCTTACCCTTCCGGCTGGCAGCAGGTGAGCTATTCAGTTTCCCTTCCTCTCTATTATTCTTGTTATGATGCGTGGTCCGTGGATTACTCTGTTATAGTTCCGCTCAACTCTCTTAGGTCTGTTTGATTATGATCCTCTGTTCTGTGGTTTCAGCGTCGATGAGGTTGAGATGACGAAACATGACCCCGACAGTGACAAGGAGACGGTTCCCCTTCCGGACGGCAGCAGGTGAGCCAATCAGTTTTCCTTCACCCCTAGATGAATTTTGCTGTTTTCCTTCCTAACCGTCTCATACAATCTATATAACCTGATTATAGTTTGGAGCCCAAGCCTGTGGAACAGGATGTCATTCCTGTTGCCGTACAAGAGGTGGAGGATCCTTTTGTTGCCCCTCCTGAGGAAATTGCTCCCCCTTTTATCTTTGAGGATGGTGGTACGTGAGGAAATCGCCGCTCTTATTTGTTTTTTTAACATCGCCATTGCTTAATTTTCTTTTACAACAATCTTGCTTAAACTGTGTTCGTTGTGAGATGAGCTGCTCAATTTTGCCCTGCAAGTAGTTTAAATCAGTAATTTAACACTGTTACTTAAATGACAGCGAATGCTGATGAATTACTGGTTGTTTAAATTCTGAACTACTATAATAACATAGCAGGCATTTTAAATCAGTAATTTAAACAACAGTAGATCAGACTTCTGCATAGCAATAACTAGTAATTTAAAACTGTTACTTAAATGACAGTAATTTAAACAACAGTAATTCAGAATTCTCCTGCATAGTAACAACCAGTGATTTAACACTATTACTTAAATGGCAGGGAGCACCGATGTTGAGGCATATGTGCTTTGTGACGAGGAGGAGGTGTTGCTGTATGCTCAGCGTCGATCTTTTAGTAGCAAGCTCCCACCATTTTGGCTGGAAAGGGTAGAGGTGATGCTTACACAGGCTGATGAGTCAGGTACTCACGCTGACGAGCTGTTGGCAGATTATGACATGCTGTTGGAGGAATTGGAGCTTGAGATGGGGTTTCAAGAAGATCAGTTCTCCGCACTCGCCGTGAGTATGATTGTGCATGCTGAAGAAATGAATGTACTCTCCAATGAATTGTCTGTGGAGACAAATCGTCACCTTGGTAATCTGGATATCATCTTTCTTGAGCATGAGAGGCTGGCCATTCAGGAGGATTTTCAGCTAGTGCTTGAAGATTGCGATAGGCTCGACAAGGTTGCTTTGGGGCTGAGGAGGTGTGCTGCCTATTTGACTGAATGCGTGCAGTACTACCAGCAGCTGCAGGACGGAGAAGAGAAGGGTGACGAGGTTGAGTTTCTTCCACAAGAACAAGAGGCTGCTGAAGGTGTTCTTTTGGAGGTCAAACCAAACGAAGATGAAGACCGGTGGCCGGAGAATCCACAGTCAGTGCAACAAGTGAAGAAGCAGCAGACTCTGGAAGAGGGGGAAGAGGTTCCCGAGTCATGGGAAGATCGCCTGTGACTTGTTTTGTCAAGGTAAATTTCATCTCATGGCCATGCAACAAAATTTCTGCAATTAAGTGGACCTAATGCACTGCATGGTTGTTTTTTACTATGTCTCTTCATAATCTTTTGCATCAGCATTCTGAACATAGCTTTTTATCCCTGTCTTGATGTGCTGCTGGACTATATCAGTAATTTAACAACTAATAATATGAATATTGGTGGGGCACACTGTTAGTTGCTGTGTAAAGCATGCATTCTATTCAAATCTGAACCTCGGCTTCTGATGTGGAATTAAACAGTGGATCATCCTCTTCTATCAACCGAGGTACCGTGTATCTCGTAAAGACCCATATAACTGCTTTGCATGATCAGAACATCCAGGGATGATCATATGTTGCACCTGATGTTTAGGCAGTGTCTTTTAAAGCATTTCAAATTTCCGGGTCTCGTTTGGAAGCATATTTAGCTGTCTCTGTCAAGTACATATGTCTATGCGTGCCTATGAGTCAATTGTCATGCGTGCGCTTGTATCATTTTTAATTTGGAGGTTCATAAATGGGTCATATTGTTTTCATGTGTAGCATTTTCGTGTAATAGTTTTTGCGTCTGTATTATTATCCACCAGGACACAAAGTAGTGGGTCAATACTGTATGCAGTAAGCTGACACCTAAGCATATATTATCCACCAGGACACAAAGTAGTGGGTCAATATTGGATGCAGTAAGCTGACACCTAAGCATAGGGATTTTATTACTACTGACAGGACATCAGTTCAAAAGCTAGTTTAAAAGAAAACGACACTAGGAAGTTGTCATATTTACAGAACATAGTAGCATCTTTGATTATTGCGGCACTGTAGGCTTTGAACATGTTCTACTTCTACTGAAGGTTAGCTTCCTCTTCTTCGCGGGTGTTTGGAGGAAACAACTCTTGTGGTAGATCTGCATGTAGTTAAACAATATCGTATCAATGGTGTGAACGTTCGGTTATTCTTCCATTTGTTGCAATTAGGCCGTGCTGACCTTTTTTATGCTAGGAGTCCATGGGTGGATCTTCAGCCTTTGGCCTTTGGCCCTTTCTCTCCATGTGAAGTGGTTGTGTCATCTAATAGCTGAAAATGATTTACTATGTGCATGAGCATACAAAAATTTGAATTGATGCAATATATGAAAACATAGTTTCATCTTGTGTACCTTGTTTTTTGATTCAAATGATGCATTCTCGTACAGAGTATGATCAGGAGATGGAGTTGCAAGCGGATTCTTGTCCATGGTGGAGTTTTCTAGGATTGGTGTGGAGCGTCCAATGCGGATGACGGTTTAACCATTGGAAGTGGCACCAGTGCACTTTGCACATGCTCTGTTCCCTGTACATCGAAAGGGTTTAGGCTTAGTAGGACTAAAACCGATTACATGATGTGCGGTTTCAGTACTACTAGGTGTGAGGAGGAGGAGGTTAGCCTTGATGGTCAGGTGGTACCTCGGAAGGACACCTTTCGGTATTTGGGGTCAATGCTGCAGGAGGATGGGGGTATTGATGAAGATGTGAACCATCGGATCAAAGCCGGATGGATGAAGTGGCGCCAAGCTTCTGGCATTCTCTGTGACAAGAGAGTGCTACAAAAGCTAAAAGACAAGTTCTACAGGATGGCGGTTCGACCCGCAATGTTGTATGGCGCTGAGTGTTGGCCGACTAAAAGGCGACATGTTCAACAGTTAGGTGTGGCGGAGATGCGTATGTTGAGATGGATGTGTGGCCACACGAGGAAGGATCGAGTCCGGAATGATGATATACGAGATAGAGTTGGGGTAGCACCAATTGAAGAGAAGCTTGTCCAACATCGTCTGAGATGGTTTGGGCATATCCAGTGCAGGCCTCCAGAAGCTCCAGTGCATAGCGGATGGCTAAAGCGTGTGGAGAATGTCAAGAGAGGGCGGGGTAGACCGAATTTGACATGGGAGGAGTCCGTTAAGAGAGACCTGAAGGATTGGGGTATCACCGAAGAGCTAGCTATGGACAGGGGTGCATGGAAGCTTGCTATCCATGTGCCAGAGCCATGAGTTGGTTGCGAGATTTTATGGGTTTCACCTTTAGCCTACCCCAACTTGCTTGGGACTAAAGGCTTTGTTGTTGTTGTTGTTGTTGTCGTCCGTAACTTGATATAAGATGCTTTTCATCAACATCTAGGGATCTGCTGTTTTGAGTGACTGTCAGGGAGTTACTCTATTCAGGTGGCACGTGGCCAGTTCGTACTTTCTCATGAGCTACAGCACAGTCGTTTGCACTTTTTCCAGTGATTAGATCACCTTGTGTTACAAAAGGCAAACTCCACGAATTCTGGATTTGGTTCCTCCTAGACCTGTAGATATGTTGCGTGCGCTGCTATTTTGTATCTATTGACATAAGGGAGGTGTGCTCAACTGTTTATTGTGTAGCTGGATAATACCTTGGTCATGGTTCTGGATTGGAGCGTGTAGACCATCTGTTTTCGTTTATTTTCAGCTTCTTTCAGCAAACTTTGCATCCCATGTAGTAGTACCACTAATTAGTACTCCCTCCGTTCGGAATTACTTGTCTCGGAAATGGATGTATCTAGAACTAAAATACGTCTAGATACATCCATTTCAGTGACAAGTAATTCCGAACGGAGGCAGTAGTCGATACTACCTCAGGGATTTTTATTTCAAGTTGTAGTATCGATCCTGTAAAAGCGTGTCCATAAGTAGTTCTCGTAATACCATTGTGTTAGTAGGTTCTAAACTGGCCAGCCATTCCTGACCCTGGGCAATTATAACAATTGCTTGACGGATGCGGCAAAATGAAAATAGTTGTCAAAATGTGATAGTGATACCTTTCATTCTTCATTTCATGGATGTCAACATTGAAGTGGCACTTTGTTCATGATGTGTTTTTAAAAGCCATTGCACCTGTGCATTTTACAAAGTTTTTGTTCAGATACTTTAATCAAATTTTTGGAAAGAAGGAACAATCAAACATATGACAGCAGAATATATTCTCGCTTGCATAGTTGCTCTCTTCCAGACCAATCACGCAATGTGTCAGTATCAAATGCGTGTGCAAAATTTCCCCAAATGATAGTTGCATGCTTGCTGTAAAAGCTATGAAATCATTTTTTACCACTAAATTATTCATAGAATAGACACGGTAATTACAGAAAAAGCTTCATACTATAATCCTTTTGTGATAAAAATTTGGCGTCTTACCCCTCTTTTCCCCTAGGGTTACCAAGGGTTCCAACTTCCTCCCGCGGTGACCGCGAGAGTTCCCCATCTACCCCCCCGGGATTCCTATCAATTTTGATGTCGATCAATCCACGGCTGCTGTTCGGGCTGCGCCTTGCTGCGACCTTTGTGATCCTTTGCATGGCGGGGAAGGGAGTGATGCCGCCGCCGGCGGCAAGCGGATCTAGCAATGACGATGGAAGCAACGATCTAAGGCCGAACTTGGAGAATAAGTTTGCGGGACTAAACCTGCATGGCGAGGAAGAGGAAGATCTCGATATTTCAGGTGAGATCAATGGGTTGATTCAGGAGGTTCGCTGGCTGGCAATATTCAGGGTCCATACGACCAAACCTTTCAGTTATGTGGCTCTGTATAAATCTATGCATAATGCTTGGGTGTCATCTCAGGGGGTGACCTTCAAAGTTGTAGGGTAAACTTGTTCCTCGCGCAGTTCATGTGTGTTGGAGACTGGAACAGAGTCATGGGAGGTGGTCCGTGGGGATTTGCTGTTGTTATGGAAGAATATGATGGCTTTACCAATGTTAAGGATTACAAACTAGACCGTATCCCAGTATGGGCAAGGATTATAGGTGTACCTGATGGTCTGATGAAGAAGGAGATAGCAAAGAAAATAGCAAGGAAGGTTGGAAAACCACCAGTACGTGTATCAGTGGAAGATGGGAGGATTGTCCAAACGAAGTACCTGCGTGCGCGTGTGTTTGTGGATTTGGACACGCCGCTTGTTAGGTTTGTTCCAATAACCTTGAAGGAGAGTATAAAGTATCCAGTGGAATATGAAAAATTGCCAGACTTCTGTTATTTTTGTGGACTTATAGGTCACCTGTTCACTGAATGTGGAGATGGCCTGCATAAGGCAGAAGACTACGAGCGGGGAGAATGGCTCTTAGTAAATTTTGATGCCCCAAACTCCTTTGGTCAGGGGGGCAGAGGAGGGGGTAGAGGCGGTGGTAGAGGTGGCAACGGACCAGGCCGTGGTGGAGTTAATGGCCGAGAGAGAGGCAATCCTGGAGATGCAAATGAAGAGGAAAAATCAAAATATGGATCTGGGTGGTTCTGGTGCATCTGGTCATCAGGTAGGGTCTCCGGCTCGTAAGCGGCTAGTTGGCCCAGATGGAATGTTTCTGAAGGAAACTTCGACGCCATCCTCTCTCACGGGTGTGGTGGCAAACAGAGTGATGATGATTGAAGGTCGCCCGGTCGTGCCTGTTGACAAAGGGACGATGAGCACTCCTCAAAATACCCAAAGAGGCAGCGAACAAATGAGATAGAACAGGCTAATCAGACCGAGTCAAGCAATGATACCAACATGTTATTGGCGACCTCCGATCCGGAGGCTCGCCGGGGGCAATGAAAATCTTTAGCTGGAACTGTCGGGGCCTTCTCGGAGCCTCGACAGTTCGTTCGCTTCTGGACTTCCAGAGGCGCTTTAACCCGGATGTGTTCTTTCTGGCTGAAACACATTTGGATAATGATAAGGCAGAGATTTTGATGAGGAAACTGAAGTTTGATCATGTTTTAGTGGCACCTAGCATGGATGGAAGAAAAGGTGGACTCTTGATGGTCTGGAAGAAGGAGGTGAGGATCTACTCCCGGACTACCACTATAGAGTTCATTGATGTGTCTGCTGAGGAACCGGATGGACGAATGTGGAGGATGACAGGAATATATGGTGACCCAAGGTGGGATCACAATGAGAGGACCTTCCAGAACTTGAGGGATCTGCATGCCCAATCAAGTCTGCCATAGATGGTTATAGGGGACTCCAATGAAATCCTATACTCATCGAAGAAGGACGGGCCCCCCGTCAACAGGCCCGTTTGCAGGCGTTTCAAGACGCCTTATCTGACTGCATGTTAGAGGATGTTGGATGTAATGGAGATAAATTTACATGGTTTCGTGGTGGGTTACGTGAGAGACTTGACCGAGCGGTTACCAATGCCGCTTGGCTTCTGCTACACCCGTCCGCTGGTCTTAGTAATTTGGACATGGGCAACTCAGACCACCGACCAATACTTATGGACACCGAGTATCTGGCCGGAGTGGCAGACATCAATCCTATAAGAGAGAAGTTTGAAATGAGGTGGTTGGCAGAAGAATCAGTTAATGAGATTGTCAATACGGCATGGCAGAAGGCCGTGCACCAAGGTCTATGCCCTACGGTCACCGACAAAATCAAGGCTGTACACAGTGATCTGCATGACTGGGACCGTAGGGTTTTGAGGAAGCCGCAGGCTAGGCTGAAGGCAGCTCGCGGGGAGCATGAGAGGTTAATGAGGGGCCCCTACTCGAGCGAAGCTAGAATCAAACATAAAGAATTGTCGGTCTTGATTGAAAATCTTTTAGAACAGGATGAAATATATTGGGTTCAGAGAGGGCGAGTCCGATGGCTTAAGAAAGGTGACCGAAACTCCTCCCATTTCCAGCAATGTGCCTCGGCTAGAAGGAGAAGGGACCTAATAAAAAAGTTGAAGAATGAAGGTCAGAACTGGGTTGAAAGTAATGATAATTTGAGGCCCCTGGTCCGTGACTACTTTAGTAATCTTTTTACTTCTACAAGTGGAGAGATTAACAATGATCTACTATCTTTTGTAAAACAACATGTAACACAAAATATGAATGAATTTTTGGTTGCCCCGTATACCAGCGATGATGTTCGCAAAGCTCTCTTCCAGATTGGTGACATGAAGGCACCCGGTCCAGACGGGCTACTGAAGGAAATATGCCCTAGAGGCAATAATAAAGTTATTATTTATTTCCTTATATCATGATAAATGTTTATTATTCATGTTAGAATTGTATTAACCGGAAACATAATACATGTGTGAATACATAGACAAACATAGTGTCACTAGTATGCCTCTACTTGACTAGCTCGTTTATCAAAGATGGTTATGTTTCCTAGCCATGGACAAAAGAGTTGTCATTTGATTAACGTGATCACATCATTAGGAGAATGATGTGATTGACTTGACCCATTCCGTTAGCCTTAGCACTTGATTGTTTAGTATGTTACTATTGCTTTCTTCATGACTTATACATGTTCCTATGACTATGAGATTATGCAACTCCCGTTTACCAGAGGAACACTTTGTGTGCTACCAAACGTCACAACGTAACTGGGTGATTATAAAGGAGCTCTACAGGTGTCTCCGAAGGTACATGTTGGGTTGGCGTATTTCAAGATTAGGATTTGTCACTCCGATTGTCGGAGAGGTATCTCTGGGCCCACTCGGTATTTCACATCACTATAAGCCTTGCAAGCATTGCAACTAATTAGTTAGTTGCGGGATGATGTATTACGGAACGAGTAAAGAGACTTGCCAGTAACGGGATTGAACTAGGTATTGAGATACCGACGATCGAATCTCGGGCAAGTAACATACCGATGACAAAGGGAACAACGTATGTTGTTATGCGGTTTGACCGATAAAGATCTTCGTAGAATATGTGGGAGCCAATATGAGCATCCAGGTTCCACTATTGGTTATTGACCGGAAACGTGTCTCGGTCATGTCTACATAGTTCTCGAACCCGTAGGGTCCGCACGCTTAAGGTTTCGATGACAGTTTTATTATGAGTTTATGAGTTTTGATGTACCGAAGGAGTTCGGAGTCCCGGATGAGATCGGGGACATGACGAGGAGTCTCGAAATGGTCGAGACGTAAAGATCGATATATTGGACGACTATATTCGAACTTCGGAAAGGTTCCGAGTGATTCGGGTATTTTTCGGAGTACCGGAGAGTTACGGGAGTTCGCCGGGAGAAGTATTGGGCCTTATTGGGCCATACAGGAAAGAGAGAGGCGTTGCCTAGGGCAGGCCCCCCCCCAAGGCCTAGTCCGAATTGGACTAGGGGGAGGGGCTGCGCCCCCTCCTTCTTCCCTTCTCTCTTCCCTTTCCTTCTTTCCTACTCCTACTACATGGAAGGGATCCTAGTTCTACTAGGAAAAGGGGAATCCTACTCCCGGTGGGAGTAGGACTCCCCTAGGGCGCGCCATAGAGAGGGCCGGCCCTCCCCTCCTCCACTCCTTTATATACGGGGGAAGGGGGCACCCCATAGACACATAAGTTGATCTTCGTGATCATTCCTTAGCCGTGTGCGGTGCCCCCTTCACCATATTCCACCTCGGTCATATCGTTGCGGTGCTTAGGCGAAGCCCTGCGTCGGTAGAACATCATATCGTCACCACGCCGTCGTGCTGACGGAACTCATCCCCGACACCTTGCTGGATCGGAGTCTGTGGATCGTCATCGAGCTGAACGTGTGCTGAACTCGAAGGTGCCGTTGTTGGGGAACGTAGTAATTTCAAAAAATTTCCTACGTACACGCAAGATCATGGTGATGCATAGCAACGAGAGGGGAGAGTGTTGTCCACGTACCCTCGTAGACCGTAAGCGGAAGCGTTATGACAACGCGGTTGATGTAGTCGTACGTCTTCACGATCCGACCGATCCAAGCATCGAACGTACGGCACCTCCGTGTTCTGCACACGTTCAGCTCGATAACGATCCCCGGACTCCGATCCAGCAGGGTGTCGGGGATGAGTTCCGTCAGCACGACGGCATGGTGACGGTTATGATGTTCTACCAACGCAGGGCTTCGCCTAAGCACCGCTACGATATGATCGAGGTGGAATATGGTGGAGGGGGGCACCGCACACGGCTGAGGAACGATCACGATGATCAACTTGCTGTTCTAGGGTGCCCCCTGCCCCCGTATATAAAGGAGCAAGGGGAAGGCCGGCCGGCCCTTGTGGGCACGCCAGGGAGGAGGAAAGGAAGGGGGAGAGGGAGAGGGAAAGAGGGGGGCGCCGCCCCCCCTCTCCTAGTCCAATTCGGACCAGAGGGGGAGGGGGCGCGCGGCCCATGCTGGCTGCCCCTCTCTCTCTCCACTAAAGCCCATAAGGCCCATTACTTCTCCCGGGGGGTTTCGGTAACCTTCCGGCACTCCGGTTTTCTCCGAAATCACCCGGAACACTTCTGGTGTCCGAATATAGTCGTCCAATATATCAATCTTTATGTCTCGACCATTTCGAGACTCCTCGTCATGTACGTGATCACATCCGGGACTCCGAACAACCTTCGGTACATCAAAACTTGTAAACTCATAATAAAATTGTCATCGTAACGTTAAGCGTGTGGACCCTACGGGTTCGAGAACTATGTAGACATGACCTGGAACTGTTTTCGGTCAATAACCAATAGTGGAACCTAGATGTTCATATTGGCTCCTACATATTCTATGAAGATCTTTATCGGTCAAACCGCATAACAACATACGTTGTTCCCTTTGTCATCGGTATGTTACTTGCCCAAGATTCGATCGTTGGTATCCAATACCTAGTTCAATCTTGTTATCGGAAAGTCTCTTTACTCGTTCCGTAATACATCATCCCGTAACTAACTCATTAGTTACAATGCTTGCAAGGCTTAAGTGATGTGTGTTACCGAGAGGGCCCAGAGATACCTCTCCGACAATCGGAGTGACAAAACCTAATGTCGAAATACGCCAACCCAATATGTACCTTCGGAGACACCTGTAGAGCACCTTTATAATCACCCAGTTACGTTGTGACGTTTGGTAGCACACAAAGTGTTCCTCCGATAAACGGGAGTTGCATAATCTCATAGTTGTAGGAACTTTGTAAAAGTCATGAAGAAAGCAATAGTAACATACTAAACGATCAAGTGCTAGGCTAACGGAATGGGTTAAGTCAAGTACATCATTCTCCTAATGATGTGATCCCGTTAATCAAATGACAACACATGTCTATGGTTAGGAAACATGACCTTCTTTGATTAATGAGCTAGTCAAGTAGAGGCATACTAGTGACATTATGTTTGTCTATGTATTCACACATGTATCATGTTTCCGGGTAATACAATTCTAGCATGAATAATAAACACTTATCATGATATGAGGAAATAAATAATAACTTTATTATTGCCTCTAGGGCATATTTCCTTCAGTCTCCCACTTGCACTAGAGTCAATAATCTAGATTACATAGTAATGATTCTAACACCCATGGAGTCTTGGTGCTGATCATGTTTTGCTCGTGGAAGAGGCTTAGTCAACGGGTCTGCAATATTCAGATCCGTATGTATCTTGCAAATCTCTATGTCTCCCACCTGGACTTGGTCCCGGATGGAATTGAAGCGTCTATTGATGTGCTTGGTCCTCTTGTGAAATCTGGATTCCTTTGCCAAGGCAATTGCACCAGTACTGTCACAGAAGATCTTCATTGGTCCCGATGCACTAGGTATGACACCTAGATCGGAAATGAACTCCTTCATTCAGACTCCTTCATTTGCTGCTTCCGAAGTAGCTATGTACTCCGCTTCGCATGTAGATCCCGCTACGACGTGTTGTTTAGAACTGCACCAACTGACAGCTCCACCTTTTAATATAAATACGTATCCGGTTTGCGATTTAGAATCGTCCGGATCAACGTCAAAACTTGCATCAACGTAACCCTTTACGACAAGCTCTTTGTCACCTCCATAAACGAGAAACATATCCTTAGTCCTTTTCAGGTATTTCAGGATGTTCTTGACCGCTGTCCAGTGATCCACTCCTGGATTACTTTGGTACCTCCCTGCTAAACTAATAGCAAGGCACACATCAGGTCTGGTACACAGCATTGCATACATGATAGAGCCTATGGCTGAAGCATAGGGAACTCCTTACATTTTCTCTCTATCTTCTGTAGTGGTCGGGCATTGAGTCTGACTCAACTTCACACCTTGTAATACAGGCAAGAACCCTTTCTTTGCCTGATCCATATTGAACTTTTTCAAAACTTTATCAAGGTATGTGCATTGTGTAAGTCCAATCAAGCGTCTTGATCTATCTCTATAGATCTTGATGCCCAATATGTAAGGAGCTTCACCGAGGTCTTTCATTGAAAAACTTTTATTCAAGTATCCTTTTTATGCTATCCAGAAATTCTATATCATTTCCAATCAACAATATGTCGTCCACATATAGTATCAGAAATGCTACAGAGCTCCCACTCACTTTCTTGTAAATACAGGCTTCTCCAAAAGTCTGTATAAAACTATATGCTTTGATCACACTATCAAAGCGTTTATTCCAACTCCGAGAGGCTTGCACCAGACCATAAATTGATCGCTGGAGCTTGTACACTTTGTTAGCTCCTTTAGGATCGACAAAACCTTCCGGTTGCATCATATACAACTCTTCTTCCAGAAATCCATTCAGGAATGCAGTTTTGACATCCATCTGCCATATTTCATAATCATAAAATGCGGCAATCGCTAACATGATTCAGACAGACTTAAGCATCGCTACGGGTGAGAAGGTCTCATTGTAGTCAACCCCTTGAACTTGTCGAAAACGTTTTGCAACAAGTCGAGCTTTGTAAACAGTAACGTTACCGTCAGCGTCAGTCTTCTTCACTACTAGGAAAAGGGGTATAGATAGGACGGATTCTAATGGCGCACCAGGTACATAGTGCGCCACTACTATATACTAATGGCGCACCTGTTGCAGGTGCGCCATTAGTGACACTAATGGCGCACTAGAATCACTGTGCGCCACTACTATTGATTTTTTCCCCATTTTTCCATACAAACTAATGGCGCATGATGACAAAGTGCGCCATTAGTATATATTTTTTTACCTTTTTGCAAACCTACTAATGGCGCACCATGTCAAAGTGCGCCATTACTAGTTTAAACTACTAATGGTGCACTTTTCCACAGTGCGCCATTAGTATACATATGTTTTTTTACTTTTCTGCAAAAAGTACTAATGGCGCACCACATGCAGGTGCGCCATTAGTAACCAGGGTTACTAATGGCGCATTTTGTGGTGGTGCGCCATTAGTAACCTGGGACCAACAAGATATTTTGGACAGCCCACCTACCCACTCATTTTCCCCACTTCATTCTCTCCACCTCCTCCTCCAAGCTTGTCTCGGCTGCCTCCTCCTCCTCACCTCATTTCCACCATAGATTCATCAAAATTAAGTGGTGAAATTACCTTTTTTTTTGATAGGTAAGTAAGGGGAAAGCTATCTTCATGATGTAGATCTACTTTTTTTCTCCCTAGCTCGCTCCAACAACGTGCACATGCACTTTTTGTGGCCTAGCTAGATCTATGTATGGTTGTGGTGTTGCTTGTGTTTGTGGTGTTGCATATATGTTTGTGTTTGCAGGTACCAGTATTTGAAATGCGATAGTTGCCAATATTTTGCCGGAATGTTGATTCATTTCCGTTTTGGCGAGAATTTTAGCACTATGCATTCTTTTTGGTCCTATTTTTAGGGAAGGTCATGCCAAATTTTTTCTTGGTTCTAAAATATCGTTTTGCTCTACCCCGCAGGCGACCATGGTCCGCACGATGACCGAAGGCATCGTGAATAGGTTTTTGAGCTCTGCGAAGGCCGAGATGCTTCAAAAGAATGAGACGGAGATAAGATGTCCGTGTCGAAGATGCAAGTTGAAGACCCTTATTGCGGACCCGGATTCCGGGCAGGTGCAGGACCACCTGCTCTTGCGTGGTTTCGTGGATGGCTATCGGTGGCAAGGTGATGAAGATGACTATGAAGTCGTCCATGGGGGCCGGGCAAGAAATGAGGAAGGGCAACAAGACAACCACCGCGGCGAGGGCGGGCGAGAAGACGAAGAATCTCCAGGACATGATCACGACGGTGATGATGTACACAATCATCATGTAGAAGATGTCGTACATGATGATGAGGAAGATCAAGACGAAGGGCATGATCATGAAGATGAAGATGCCGGAGCAGACGACGATGGAGGCTGGGTGCAGGACCCTTATATTCAAGAGCTGCTTCGCAAGCAGACGAATAACGCAAGAGCTGCCGCCCGAGAGAAAGCCAAGCTGGATCAACTGGAGATAGACGCGGTTACTCCATTGTATGAAGGATGCAGGCCCGAGGATACCCGCCTGAAAGTAACGCTCATGGCTCTGAGATGAAGGTAAAACACAAAATGACCGACGCATGCTTCGACGAGAACATGTCATTCTGGCACGAACGTCTTCCCAAGGGGAACAAGTTCCCGACCAGTTTCGAGGAGGCGAAGAAAATCGTGTGTCCTCTGGATTTACCGCACGTGAAATACCATGTGTGCATGAACAATTGCATCATTTATCGGGACGAGCACGCGGAGTCTACCATATGTCCGGTGTGCGGCGTCACTCGATACAAGAAGAGGAAGAAAGCTCCTCGAAAATCGGTGTGGTACTTTCCGATCACTCCTCGTCTGCAGCGGTATTTTGCGGACCCTAAGGTAGCAAAGCTCCTGCGTTGGCACGCGGATAGGGAGGAGAAGAAGCGGGAAGATGACAGAAATGATCCGGAGATAAATAAAAAAGACAAGATGCTGAGTCACCCTAAGGATGCGAGTCAGTGGCAAGCGTTGAACTTCGAATATCCAGAATTTGGGAAGGATCCAAGGAACATCGTGCTGGGCGCGAGCACCGTTGGAGTCAATCCGTTTGGCAGCCAGAGAAGCACACATAGCACCTGGCCTGTGTTTGTGTGGATGTACAACCTTCCCCCTGGTTGTGCATGAAGAGGAAGTACATTCACATGAGTATGCTAATTGAAGGGCCGAAACAACCAGGGAACGACATCAATCTGTATCTGGGGCTGCTGAAGGAGGAGCTAGACACGCTGTGGAAAACGCCAGCCAATACGTGGGACGCCGCAGAGAAAGAATATTTCCCTATGAGAGCCACACTGCTCACAACGGTGCACGACTATCTCGGTTACGGATATCTCGCGGGGTAGGTAGTCCACGGATTTTCTGGATGCGTAAGGTGCATGGATGACACAACGTATCGCCAGCTAGATAGAGATCCCGGGTCTTCGAAAACCGTGTTCATGGGACATCGAAGGTGGCTTCGCGACGATGACCCATGGAGGAAACGCAAGAATCTGTTCGATGGTGAAACCGAACCCCGAAAACGCCCGTGTACGAGCGGCGAGGAAATAGACGAGCTGTTGAAAAATTGGAAAGACTGCCCACTGCCGGGAAAGAAGCAAAAGGCGCCAGAGCCGGGAACGAAAGGCGCTAGAGCCGCTGCTGAAGGTATGGAAAACGAGGTCTGTTTTCTAGGACTTGCCGTACTGGAAGATCCACCGTGTGCCTCACAGCCTTGATGTCATGCATATCACGAAGAACGTGTGCGAGAGTCTGCTTGGTACCCTGCTCAACATGCCAGAGAGGACCAAAGATGGGCCAAAAGTAAGGGCAGACTTGAAATCAATGGGCATCAGGCAGGAGCTTCACGCTAATGATGATGATGATGATGATGATGATGATGATGAGGCGAAGCAGGACACAAAAAGTCGTCGCAAAGGCAAAAAGGCCAAGAAGACCGGAAATGACTACCCTCCCGCGTGCTTCACTCTAAGTCAGGAGGAGATCGAGCAGTTTTTCACCTGCCTCCTAGGAGTAAAACTTCCTTACGGTTACGCGGGGAAGATAAGCAGATACCTAGACCCAGCGAAGCAGAAGTTCAGCGGGATGAAGTCTCACGACTGTCACGTGCCGATGACGCAGATACTTCCAGTTGCAATCCGTGGGATCATGGACGCGCACGTCCGTGAAATGCTATTTGGCCTATGCAACTTTTTCGACGTCATCTCTCGAAAGTCGATTGGCGTGAGGCAACTCAGAAGGCTACAGGAAGAGATCGTGGTGATACCATGCGAGCTTGAGATGTACTTCCCGCCCGCATTCTTCGACGTTATGGTGCATCTGCTGGTCCATATCGTGGAGGATATCATCCAACTCGGGCCGACGTTCCTGCACAGCATGATGCCGTTCGAAAGGATGAATGGTGTCATCAAAGGATACGTTCGCAACATGTCACGTCCAGAGGGAAGTATAGCCAGGGGCTTTCTGACCGAAGAGTGCATCTCCTACTGCACGAATTATCTAGGCATCGGGAACCCCGTTGGTCTGCCCGTCAACAGGCACCTCGGCAGGCTCGCTGGATGGGGTCACCGTGAGGGTCGCCGCGAAATGCATGTCGACTTCGAGGGTCGACTCGCCAACTTTGAAGGAGCAAACCTAGTCGCGCTACAACACATAGACGTGGTCGATCCTTGGGTGGTAGAGCACAAAACCTTTATTGAGAAGACATACAATGACCGAGGCCAACAGAGGACGGACGAAGATATACTCAAAGAGCACAACTCATGTTTCACGCGTTGGTTCAAGCAGAAGCTTCTGTCGTACCCTTTACATGAAGATTCTTCCGCGGAAGAACAACTCATATTCGCCTTGTCACAGGGCGCCGAGCACAACCTGATGACCTATGAGGCGTACGATATCAACGGCTACACATTCTACACCCAGGACAAGGACATGAAGAGCGATGGTTATCAGAACTCCGGGGTAACGATGGAATCCTACACCGGTAAGGACAAGGACAGATACTACGGAAGGATCGAGGAGATCTGGGAGCTGAGCTACGCTGGAGAGAAGGTGCCGATGTTCCGTGTCAGATGGGCCAAGAGCGTCATAAAAGAAGACCGATATTTCACCACCATGGTTATACCCGAAGCCAAATCCAAGACCGCGGGCGCAAACGTCACCGCGGAAAATGAGCCATGGGTACTGGCTTCCCAAGTGGACCAATGCTTCTTCATTACCGACCCGTCAAAGCCCAGTCGTGTTGTCGTGAGGAGAGGCAAAAGGAAGATCATCGGAATGGATGAAGTAGCCAATGAGCAAGACTTCGACAAGTACGGCGACCCGAAGATCGAACATGACGACGACGATGAAGTAGCAGCACACACCACAAGAAGAAGCAGGACCACCCTACCTAAAGGACGTCCGTTCCATAGAAGAACTCCATTTGCGAAAAAGAAGGGCAAGAAGATTGTGAACAGATAGCTAGCTAAGATCGATTGTATTTAAATCCTAGTCTTCATTTCTCGATTGTATTTCATGGGCACTTTTTGATATCATGAATATTTTTAAATTTCATGGACACTTTTTGAATTCATGAGGACACTTGATCTCGATCCCCCTCCATCTCGATCTCGATTCCCCCTCCATCTTGATCTCGATCCCCGCACCCTCCCCCGCTCCACCGCCGCCGCCGATGATATTTTCAAGTAACAAATTTGAACATATTTTAAAACAAATTATTACCGTTATTATAAAAAATATTACTGTTATGATTTAAACAAGTTTGAACATATTTAAACACAAATAAATATAAAAAACAGCATTTAAAATGCATAAAAAATATATTGGGGAGCCTGTGAATCAAACCCAGGACCTCCTGGTGTGTGTGCTGCATGCTGACCAGTCGGGCTAGTGGGTGGGTTCTGTTGTAGATAGGGTTAGGTTGTAGATATGGTTAGTGGGCTAGATTAAAACAAAATTCTAATGGCGCACCGAGGGGAGGTGCGCCATTAGAATAGTCATACTTATGGCGCACGACTGGACGGTGCGCCATTATAACCCTCCCCCTAGCTATCCTCCCTCTCTCTCGCCAGATCCGCTTCGATCCTCTCTCCCTCACCACCAGATCCACCCGCGCGCTGCCCTGACCCACGACGCCGCCGCCCCGACCCTCACCGGACTCCACCCCCGCCGCCCCCGCGCCCCCACCCCCGCCGCCCCGACCCTTGTCGGACTCCTCCTCGCCGTCTGCGCCTTCTTCCACATCCTCCAGGCCTCTGCCGCCGCCGGCCGCCAAGGCACCAACCACCTCCTCGGACAGGGCGCTCTTCCTCGCGCTCTCCTCACCAACCACGACGCCGGCCACCTGCTCCTCACCAACCACGACGTCGGCCACCTGCTCCGTCGTCTCCGGCAGAGGTTACTCCACCTAGCTACAACACTCATGCGCTTGGCGGCTAGGGTTTGCCTCCAGCCTCTCCCCTCCCCCATCAACGAGAGGAGCATCCGGTGCCCCCGCCCTCGAGTTCGTCGATGGCGCCGTCCTCCAGCCGCAGCCGCCGCAGGTACAGAGCCCCCGATTCCATCTTCCCCCTCGCCCCCATTTTTTTCCTCGATCCAACCCATCTTTCAGATGCAACTCTGTGATCTCCATCTTTCAGATGTTATAGTGTACAGGAGCAACTTTGCACCAATTCATGATTCTAGTTAAAGTGCGAAACATTCTTAAACAAATGAATTTTTTTTGCAATTTGACATGATTACTTTGATCTTCTAGATGCTTCAGTCTCATTGTAGATTGAATTTGTTCATGCCATACATCTGTGTTGTGCTTCATAGGCAGCAACAATCGTTCTTATCGATATATGGCCCGTTGATAAAACTGCATTCATATAGATTAGCCCGTTGGGTAGAGGGAGAAGAGTGGGTTTCAGTTTGCTCTGGGCAGTGATGTGCACTGGAGTAGCCCTGTTGACATAGCTCATAGCAGTAGGTATTTCAAAATATATGGAGTAATGCATAAATTTGTACTCCAGCAAGTTTACTCCAGTACTCAGTTTAAAATTCAGTTTACTGTTAAATGACAGTAATTCAGTTTACTGTTAAATTTCAGTTTCACAGGCTAGTTTCCAACAAACAAAGCCTATGCTTATGAAGAATAAATCAGCTGAAATGAGATACTGATCCTTTTTTACTTTGTTTGTTCAGATTGTTGGAAATTTTAAGCTCTCAATCACTGAAGGCCACTGTAGTTCTTTGAATGCAACCATTTAGGTGAGCTACAACTAGGAGGATTTTGGAGTAGTACTCTGAAACTGTTGCTGTTAGAACATGCTGTTACTTGCTGTCAGTTAACTGAATCAGTACAAAACTCTTCTATGGAGTTAACCGAAGATCAACAAGCAAATCAAAATCTACAACACATTTTCTTCAGTCCCTAACTGACAACACAATTTCTTCAGTCTAGTGATGCAGCAATTTCTTCAGTCTAGTGTAAATGTAACTGACTACTGGTCAAATACTCTAGTGTATTTAGTGTAAATCTAGTCTGAAACTAGTAGAGCTCTTGGTGATTTGCAAATTCAGTTTAAATAAAAATTTGGTACATGACTACTGATCATGTATGAAAGATGTTGCTACTGGATGAGCACAAGAACTACTCAATGGATAATTGATTTTGTAGAACAAGTCTTGTTGCCAGTCTTGAACCAATAAATAATCTTAATTGAAATTTGACCATGTCTTGTTGCCAGCCCTAATGAAAAAAGCAACTAAATTTTCAACAACCTGCTAGGTAGAACAATCCATTTCCAACAACCTACTAGGTAGAACAATTCATTACTACATGATTGCAACTGAATTGTCAACTCTATGTACTATGTATGCTGTGGCATGTGGTGTGGTCCGAGTGATCAGGTTTCAAGTGATTTTGAATTTTTATGATTTTTATGCACATATATATGTGTATGATGATCCTCCTTTCCTGCAGTAGTATAACTAGGATATATACCAAAAAAGATTGTTATATTCCTCCCTGGTACAATAAATAATAAACTAAAATAGTTCCTGGTACAAAAAGAATAAACTATACATAGTTAATTTCTTCATCTTTCAATTGTTTCAGAAATTGGTATGACCAAAGATGCTATTGTATATAAATGGGCTACTGTAGAACTGTTCTTCATCTTTACAGTGCTGTTGTATAGAAATATGCTGAATTTTCTGCTCTGATTGTTGCTCAAAGAAATTTAGCAAAAAAATGGGGTCCTGGGAGACGCCGCTGCTGCTTGAGGCCCTTGAGAGGCCCTTCGTGTCGTGATGATTTTGCAGGTACCCCGAGAGGCCCTTGAGTTTGCCGGAATATCGATTAACTTCCGTTCCGGCAAATTCGGGTACTCCATATGTCCTATTTTCAACAAAGGTCATGCTGAAATTTTCCGTGAATTTTAGCATGACTTTGCTAAAAATCGGACATATGAGGTACTTTTTACTAATGCATGGGCCGGGGTATCTTAGTACTTAATTAAGTAGGATCAACTGCCCCTTTATTCTTGCTGTATTAAACCATAGGTGGCAATAGAGCCAAGTGATTAGGCCCAACCTAGGGTGCCTCGGCATCGATAAACCCTAAATGATGAAAACTTAACTTGGCTGCCCCGGATGCCTCGGTGTCGATGAGAACCTAAATGATGTACGCTTAGGCTTTTAGGGTGCCTCGGCGTCGACAAACCCTAAATGATGAAAGCTTAGGCTTTTAGGGTGCCTCGATGTCGACAAACCCTAAATGATGAGACCATGATCTTGTTCCTTGACAATAACCAACTTTTTGACCAAACTTTTTTCCTATTTAGAGCGAAACATGGCCCACAACGATGAGGCCGGTGGTTCGGGTGGCAACCAATTCTAGGAGCTATCCCAGGAGATGGAGGAACAACCTCACCGCTACGAGGACACCGCGGAAGACACCGATCCTGATTACACAACCCCTAGTGGCGTCGGGGATGACACCACTGATGGTGCCGCCGAGGATGCCACCACTGATGATGGCGGCACACACACAGATGGCAGCCAACCGAAGAAGCCAAGGAAGGACCGGCGTCCGAATGCGCTCCGCACCCTCAAGGAGGAATTCACTCAAGTGGACTCCGACGGGAATCCAACGGAGCCCAAACATATAGTCAAGGGGTACTCGGTTCAGCTCGGGTGCATTCTCTGGAGCACCGTCTCGATCAACACCGAGAACCTTAGGCATAAGGACCGAGGGAATTTGCGCAACCTCCTCTTCACGAAGCTGCACGAACGATACAAGTTCCCCGCCGAATTTGAAAACACACGCCTCTCAGGGAATAAAGTGAACAGTGCCGCCCTCACGAAGATGAGCACGGCCCTGTCTACTTGGAGAAGCGCGGTGAAGAGAATGATTGATAAAGGTGATAGTTATGAGAAGATCAAGGCGAAATATCCTTTGATGAGCGAAGATGAGTACAAAGAGTTCAAGATCAACTGCTCGAGCAGTGCAACCTCCGAATCAAGTCAGTGGGGGAAAGAAATGCGGGAGTTGAACTTAGGGGAACACAAACTCGGTCCGACGGTTACAGAGTGGCGGAGCCTATATGGGACAAGGAGGACGCGGAGCGTGCCGAGCAAGGCCTACCGCCCCGCTTCGAGAAATACAGCGGTGACAAGCAGACCAGGAACTATGTCAGGGTCCGATAAGAGGAGGACCCGATAACAAAGGAGCTTACCACGAATGCGAAGACCAGGGCGCTTGAGCTTGTTCTGGTAAGGAATACACCCCCGCGTAATTAGCTCCATATGGTTGCACTCTAATTAATCCCCAATATTTCTAAATGGTTCACATTCCTTTCGCAGGACACTGAAAGCAGTAGCGCGAGGTCGTCTTAGAGCTCCCCTTTCGACACCCCTTTAAATAGGGCGTTGAACATAATTAAAAGGATAAGCTCACTAAGCCGACGTCAGCTGGTCGTGTGGCCGGCAAAGGCTTGTCCACAAAATGGGGGTCATACTATACCGCTGGTGTGCGGAAGGAGAAAAAGGCCAGCTCGGAAAGCTAGACGCGCGAGGTTGAAGCACTCAAGGCACAAGTGGCATGGATTCCGGAGCTTGTCCAAGAGCAAGTGGAACAACAACTGGGAACGAAGCTCAACGCCATGGTGCCTACGTTGATTCATGGGCTGACGACGTGGATTGCGGGCGGCCAACAGGGGCCTCCCTCGGTTCCCAGCTTCACGGCCAGCAAGTCGCACAGCGTGCAGGCGGCGCCATTGGTGTCTCCGGCGGCGGCGCCATTGGTGTCTCCGGCAGAGGCGGTATTCGTGTCTCCGGCGCCGGCACGGGCATTGGAGCTTAATGCACCCGGGTGTATGCCGGCCGGCACCTTGCCAGCAAGCGCCCCCTCCGTCAGTTGCACGCCCGCCGTTGGCAGTGCCTCGACATTAGCCGAGCTCGACGGCATCACGGTAACTAAGCCTCTCGGCCGATGACTTCATCTCCTTGCCTTTGACTGGGCATCCCTTACGCCCTGTACATGTTTTCGCAGGGCACCGCCGACGTTCCTTGCACTCTTCTGCACTTCGTGGGCGCCGAGTTGGTAGATGTCGCCAAGGGCAGAATCGTTCAACCGGGCAACCGCATGTTCCACGGTAATCCGATGCCACCCATAGTGTATAGGGTTGAAGTGGTTCGGGTGCTGCCAGGCTGCGACTAGCTGTTACCTCCGGTTCAACCCGCTGGGGCCGACGAAGAAGATGAGATGACCCTCAGCGCCTGCGTAAACTGGCCGCTGCTTTGGCCGAAGAGACCGCCAGTCGTGCCGGCGCCAAGCCATGGCAAGAACGCCGCAACGCTACCGGACCTGCCGGACATCCCTATGTCGGACAACCCTATGGCACAGGATCCGGACAGCCCTATGGCACAGGATCCGGACGACGACGACAACAACGACGGTACATTTACCAAAGTCAATAAGTACTTTGCCGAACATGGGTACGCTGACGAGTTCTGCGGGCCTCTTTCTCAAGAACCCAACCAAGACGACCGCAATCTAGCTGGTACGACAGAGAAATCCAATTGCAATAGGCGTCGTTTGGCGTTCAGTTCTCAGGAGACGCCTCCAGCTCCCGCCTTCACCAAGCCTCAGATAGCTGAGGTGCGAAATATTATCAGCCCCAACACGCTCAAGAAGGCGGTCTGTGAGCAGAACTCGGTCCCATTACAGGAGATCAAGAAGAAGGGACGGAAACGAAAGACTAACAAGGGCGCTAGTGCGAGCCAGCCAGCACCGAGTTCGATCCGTGCTCAGGACGGGCCACCTTCACCTAAGGATATCTCGAGGAGGGTGCATGTGGCGGGTAGGGCGATGCTACCGCCAAATATGCTGAATGCTGCAACCGGTGCTATGCGGAGTCTGCACGATAGTGTTCTTTCTTTGGAGAAGCGGCATCTCAGAGAGAAGGATGTGGCATACCCGGTTTTCGTGGCCAAGGTGCCAGAGGGCAAGGGCTTTGTGGATGGCGACATCGGGGGTACGATCGTCCTGTGGTTTGATGACATCTTTGCTATGTTTAACCTTCATCCGCTGCACTACACCTTCGTTCGGCTGTTTTCGCTGAGTATGGAGATGCGGATCATTAGAGACAAGACCCCGGACATCGTGATAGTCGACCCCTTCTACATGCGTGCCAAGCACTTGAGCAGCGCTGGGGACCGCCAAGTTGCGAGTTCACACCTCGAAGGCGTCATTCTGGCAAACCCAGATAAGGATAACTTCCTTGTGGCTTACTTTCTCGAGTAAGTCATCCCTTAACCGCCCCGTAACATATGATTTCTTAGATTTCGATTGTTCTTTTTTTTTTTCTAACATTCCATGTTCTGTGCAGTGACACACATTGCACACTCATCCTCTTAAGCCCGAAATATTCCATGGCCACGTATTTCGACCCGAACCGTAACTCCAAGATAGACTACACAAATGTTAAGAAAGTTCTTGATGATGTTCTCCCCGGCTACGCCAAATTTGGAGGCACCTTCACCAGGGTGTTTCGTAAGTATGGCAAGCACATGTTCTCACACAATACGAAGTCCTGCTATGTCAAGCAGCCGCTTGGCGGTCAGAAGGATGCCTACTACGCCCTCCATCACATGCGGGCGATCGTAAGGGACCATCATCAACTTCTGCTACCAGATAATCTCAAAGGTTGGGCCGCGAACTTGTCGGCAATCCAGGATGCGGACCTCAGACAAGAATTCTTTCGCATCCAGTCGGACTTTGTGGACATCATCCATCAAGATGTCCTTCATACCTCGGGGCAGTTCTACCTCAGATATCAACCATCCAACAATGAGATAGATGGAATGCTACAAATGCAGGGTGACAACGACCGCGATTTCATGACCATCACGACAGACGGCGGCTTCATCCACGCTCCTGTCCGCTGAGTCGAGTCGAAAGTAGTGATGTGTAGTTCTGAAACATTGATTGGCTCATGTTGTAATTAAACTTTAATGAATTCGTATGTCTCTTTGGTTTGGACAGTCGTTCAACTTAGATGTAATCGATGCTATTTATTAGTAGGACCATGAATCGTGCTATTAATGTCTTGCTTTTCTCTTCCGATCCTTTTTTTGCATACTTACATATTGCTTATGTATTATCTGTTGTTTGGCTTGTGCATAGAGATGCCGTCGTATGTCGTGTACAAGGGTAAGGTTTCCTGAGTCTACGACGACTAGGAGGAGTGTCCGAGACAGGTTCACCGTTTCAGCGGTAACAGTTATAAAGGGTACACCACTAGGGCGGAGGCCGAATCTAGATATGTCCGCTATCTAGCGGGAGAGAGGAGGGAGCGTTGGAGGAACCGGATGAAGACCAGTTTGATCGCGATGATGCTCATCGTGATGACCAAACTCTATTTTATGTGATGGTAGTTTAGATGATCGATATCGACTTGTAATGTGAAGACAAACTCGATACTCGCAGTCTTGAGACTTGTAATGTTTTATCTTTGTTCGGTCTTTTGAATTCGGAGACTAATATGATGAATTGTATTCGGAGACTAATCTTCTATTGTATTTGATGAATCTGCTGTTGCTGTGTGCTGCTGTCTATATTCTGTCCAATAATATATTTTGTAACCTGTGCAAAAATCAGAAAAGCAAAAAAACCCAAATATTCATACTAATGGCGCATCAAGGCAGAGTGCGCCATTAGTAAGCCAAAGGATACTAATGGCGCATCAAGGCAGAGTGCCCCATTAGTGTGACAAAGCACATGGTTACATATGGCCCCCCGGGAGGCATACTAATGGCGCATGGAGTTACATACTAATGGCGCACTGCTAGGTGCGCCATTAGTATACCAGATACTAATGGCGCACCAGTGGAGCGCCATTAGTAAAAAATTCTAATGGCGTGCTACTAATGGCGCACCGGTAGTGCGCCATTAGTAGGCAAAACCGGTGCGCCATTAGTAGGCCTTTTCCTAGTAGTGCTTCTTGAAGATCCATTTATTCTCTATTGCTTGCCGACCATCGGGCAAGTCAACCAAAGTCCACACTTTGTTCTCATACATGGATCCCATCTCAGATTTCATGGCTTCAAGCCATTTTGCGGAATCTGGGCTCACCATCGCTTCTTCATAGTTCATAGGTTCACCATGATCTAGTAGCATGACTTCCAGAATAGGATTACCATACCACTCTGGTGCGGATCTTACTCTGGTTGATCTACGAGGTTCAGTAACAACTTGATCTGAAGTTTCATGATCATCATCATTAACTTCCTCACTAATTGGTGTAGGTGTCACAGGAACCGATTTCTGTGATGAACTACTTTCTAATAAGGGAGCTGGTACTGTTACCTCATCAAGTTCTACTTTCCTCCCACTCACTTCTTTCGAGAGAAACTCCTTCTCTAGAAAGGATCCATTCTTAGCAACGAATGTTTTGCCTTCGGATCTGTGATAGAAGGTGTACCCAACTGTCTCCTTTGGGTATCCTATGAAGACACATTTTTCTGATTTGGGTTCGAGCTTATCAGGTTGAAGCTTTTTCACATAAGCATCGCAGCCCCAAACTTTCAGAACGACAACTTTGGTTTCTTGCCAAACCATAGTTCATAAGGAGTCGTCTCAACAGATTTTGATGGTGCCCTATTTAACGTGAATGCGACCGTCTCTAAAGCATAACCCCAAAACGATAGCGGTAAATCGGTAAGAGACATCATAGATCGCACCATATCTAGTAAAGTACGGTTACGACGTTCGGACACACCATTACGTTGTGGTGTTCCGGGTGGCGTGAGTTGTGAAACTATTCCACAAATTTTCAAATGTAGACCAAACTCGTAACTCAAATATTCTCCTCCACGATCAGATCGTAGAAACTTTATTTTCTTGTTACGATGATTTTCAACTTCACTCTGAAATTCTTTGAACTTTTCAAATGTTTCTGATTTATGCTTCATTAAGTAGATATACCCGTATCTGCTTAAATCATCTGTGAAGGTGAGAAAATAACGATATCCGCCACGAGCCTCAATATTCATCGGACCACATACATCTGTATGTATGATTTCCAACAAATCTGTTGCTCTCTCCATAGTACCGGAGAACGGCGTTTTAGTTATCTTGCCCATGAGGCACAGTTCGCAAGTACCAAGTGATTCATAATCAAGTGGTTCCAAAAGTCCATCAGTATGGAGTTTCTTCATGCGTTTTACACCGATATGACCTAAACGGCAGTGCCATAAATAAGTTGCACTATCATTATCAACTCTGCATCTTTTGGTCTCAACATTATGAATATGTGTATCATTACTATCGAGATTCATCAAAAATAGACCACTCTTTAAGGGTGCATGACCATAAAAGATATTACTCATATAAATAGAACAACCATTATTCTCTGATGAATAACCGTCTCGCATCAAACAAGATCCAGATATAATGTTCATGCTCAACGCTGGCACCAAATAACAATTATTTAGGTCTAAAACTAATCCCAAAGGTAGATGTAGAGGTAGCGTGCCGACCACGATCACATCGACTTTGGAACCATTTCCCACGCGCATCGTCACCTCGTCCTTAGCCAGTGTTCTCTTATTGCGTAGTCCCTGTTTCGAGTTGCAAATATTAGCAACAGAACCAGTATCAAATACCCAGGTGCTACTGCGAGCTCTAGTAAGGTACACATCAATTACATGTATATCACATATACCTTTGTTCACCTTGCCATCCTTCTTATCCGCCAAATACTTGGGGCAGTTCCGCTTCCAGTGACCAGTTTGCTTGCAGTAGAAGCACTCAGTTTCAGGCTTAGGTCCAGACTTGGGTTTCTTCTCTTGAGCAGCAACTTGCTTGCTGTTCTTCTTGAAGTTCCCCTTCTTCTTCCCTTTGCCCTTTTTCTTGAAACTAGTGGTCTTGTTGACCATCAACACTTGATGCTCCTTCTTGATTTCTACCTCCGCAGCTTTTAACATTGCGAAGACCTCAGGAATTGTCTTGTTCATCCCTTGCATATTATAGTTCATCACGAAGCTCTTGTAGCTTGGTGGCAGTGATTGGAGAATTCTGTCAATGACGCTATCATCCGGAAGATTAGCTCCCAGTTGAAACAAGTGATTATTATACCCAGACATTTTGAGTATATGCTCACTGACAAAACTATTCTCCTCCATCTTGCAGCTATAGAACTTATTGGAGACTTCATATCTCTCAATCCGGGCATTTGCTTGAAATATTAACTTCAACTCCTGGAACATCTCATATGCTCCATGACGTTCAAAACGTCGTTGAAGACCTGGTTCTAAGCCGTAAAGCATGGCACACTGAACTATTGAGTAGTCATCAGCTTTGCTCTGCCAGACGTTCATAACATCTGGCGTTGCTCCTGCAGCAGGCCTGGCACCCAGCGGTGCTTCCAGGATGTAATTCTTCTATGCACCAATGAGGATAATCCTCAAGTTACGGACCCAGTCCGTGTAATTGCAACCATCATCTTTCAACTTTGCTTTCTCAAGGAACGCATTAAAATTCAACGGAACAACAACACGAGCCATCTATCTACAACAAACATAGATAAGCAAAATACTATCAGGTACTAAGTTCATGATAAATTTAAGTTCAATTAATCATATTACTTAAGAACTCCCACTTAGACAAACATCTCTCTAGTCATCTAAGTGATCACGTGATCCAAATCAACTAAACCATAACCGATCATCACGTGAGATGGAGTAGTTTTCAATGGTGAACATCACTATGTTGATCATATCTACTATATGATTCACGTTCGACCTTTCGGCCTCCGTGTTCTGAGGCCATATCTGCATATGCTAGGCTCGTCAAGTTTAACCTGAGTATTCTGCGTGTGCAAAACTGGCTTGCACCCGTTGTAGATGGACGTTGAGCTTATCACACCCGATCATCACGTGGTGTCTGGGCACGACGAACTTTGGCAACGGTGCATACTCAGGGAGAACACTTCTTGATAATTTAGCGAGAGATCATCTTAAAATGCTACCGTTAATCAAAGCAAGATAAGATGCATAAAGGATAAACATCACATGCAATCAATATAAGTGATATGATATGGCCATCATCATCTTGTGCTTTGTGATCTCCATCTCTGAAGCACCGTCATGATCACCATCGTTACCGGCGCGACACCTTGATCTCCATCGTAGCATCGTTGTCATCTCGCCAACTATTGCTTCTACGACTATCGCTACCGCTTAGTGATAAAGTAAAGCAATTACAGGGCGTTTTCATTTCATACAATAAAGCGACAACCATATGGCTCCTGCCAGTTGCCGATAACTCGGTTACAAAACATGATCATCTCATACAATAAAATATAGCATCACGTCTTGACCATATCACATCACAACATGCCCTGCAAAAACAAGTTAGACGTCCTCTACTTTGTTGTTGCAAGTTTTACGTGGCTGCTACGGCCTGAGCAAGAACCGTTCTTACCTACGCATCAATACCACAACGATAGTTCGTCAAGTTAGTGCTGTTTTAACCTTCGCAAGGACCGGGCGTAGCCACACTCGGTTCAACTAAAGTTGGAGAAACTGACACCCGCCAGCCACCTGTGTGCAAAGCACGTCGGTAGAACCAGTCTCGCGTAAGCATACGCGTAATGTCGGTCCGGGCCGCTTCATCCAACAATACCGCCGAACCAAAGTATGACATGCTGGTAAGCAGTATGAATTGTTACTATGTCTCGAGCTTGCGTTGGTTTTCCCCGAAGAGGAGAGGATGATGCAGCACAGTAGCATAAGTATTTCCCTCAGTTTTTGAGAACCAAGGTATCAATCCAGTAGGAGGTCACGCGCAAGTCCCTCGTACCTGCACAACACGATAGCAACTCGCAACCAACGCTTAGGGGTTGTCAATCCCTTCACGGTTACTTACGAGAGTGAGATCTGATAGAGATAATATTTTTGATATTTTTTGATATAAAGATGCAAAGTAAAAAGTAAAGGCAAAGTAAAAATAAAGCAAGTAAATAAAGTGATATAGATTGATATGATGAGAATAGACCCGGGGGCCATAGGTTTCACTAGTGGCTTCTCTCAAGAGCATAAGTATTCTACGGTGGGTGAACAAATTACTGTTGAGCAATTGATAGAATCGAGCATAGTTATGAGGTTATCTAGGTATGATCATGTATATAGGCATCACGTCCGAGACAAGTAGATCGAAACGAATCTGCATCTACTACTATTACTCCACTCATCGACCGCTATCCAGCATGCATCTAGAGTATTAAGTTAAAAACAGAGTGACGCCTTAATCAAGATGACATGATGTAGAGGAATAAATTCATGCAATATGATAAATACCCCATCTTGTTATCCTCGATGGCAACAATACAATACGTGCCTTGCAACTCTTTCTGTCACTGAGTAAGGACACCGCAAGATTGAACCCAAAGCCATGCACTTCTCCCATTGCAAGAACTACCAATCTAGTTGGCCAAACCAAACAGATAATTCGAAGAGACTTGCAAAGATAACTCAATCATACATAAAAGAATTCAGAGAAGAATCAAATATTTTACATAGATAAGTTGGATCATAAACCCACAATTCATCGGTCTCAACAAACACACCGCAAAAAGAAGATTACATCGAATAGATCTCCACAAGAGAGGGGGAGAACATTGTATTGAGATCCAAAAAGAGAGAAGAAGCCATCTAGCTACTAGCTATGGACCCGAAGGTCTGAAGTAAACTACTCACACTTCATCGGAGGGGCTATGGTGTTGATGTAGAAGCCCTCCGTGGTGGATGCCCCCTCCGGCGGAGCTCCGGAACAGGCCCCAAGATGGGATCTCGTGGATACAGAAGGTTGCTGCGGTGGAATTAGGTTTTTGGCTCCCTCTCTGATCATACGGGGATACGTAGGTATATATAGGAGGAAGGAGTACGTTGGTGGAGCTCCGAGGGGCCTACGAGGCAGGGGGCGCGTCGAGGGGGGAGGGCGCGCCCTCCACCCTCGTGATCGTTGCTTTCTTGACGGAGGGTCCAAGTCTCATGGGTCTTATCTGATGAGAAAATCACGTTACCGAAGGTTTCATTCTGTTTGGACTCCGTTTGATATTCTGTGTCTTCGAAATACTGAAATAGGCAAAAAACAACAATTCTGGGCTGGGCCTCCGGTTAATAGGTTAGTCCCAAAAATAATATAAAAGTGGAAAATAAAGCCCAATATAGTCCAAAACAGTAGATAAAGTAGCATGGAGCAATCAAAAATTATAGATACGTTGGAGACGTATCAAGCATCCCCAAGCTTAATTCCTGCTCGTCCTCGAGTAGGTAAATGATAAAAAAGAATTTCTTGATGCGGAGTGATACTTTGGCATAATTTCAACGTAAATCTTCTTAATCATGGCATGAATATTCAGATCCGAAAGATTCAAGATAAAAGTTCATATTGACATAAAAATAATAATACTTCAAGCATACTAATCAAACAATTATGTCATCTCAAAATAACATGGCCAAAGAAAGTTCATCCCTACAAAATCATATAGTTAGGCTATGCTTCATTTTCGTCACACAAAGATGTTCCCGACTTCTATACCCCCGATGACAAGCCAACCAATTGTTTCATACTCAAATAATCTCAAACTCTTTCAACCTTCACGCAATACATGAGCGCGAGCCATGGATATAGCACTATGGGTGGAATAGAATATGATGATGGGGATTGTGTGGAAAAGACAAAAAAGGAGAAAGTCTCATATTGACGAGGATAATCAACGGGCTATGGAGATGCCCATCAATTGATGTCAACATGAGGAGTAGGGATTGCCATGCAATGGATGCACTAGAGCTATGAATGCTCAACAAAAGAAAACTAGTGGGTGTGCATCCAACTCGCTTGCTCACGAAGACCTAGGGCATTTTGAGGAAGCCCATCATTGGAATATACAAGCCAAGTTCTATAATGAAAAATTCCCACTAGTATAAACAAGACAATTTATGAGACTCACTATATGAAAAACATGGTGCTACTTTGAAGCACAAATATATGAGACTCACTACATGAAGAACAAGGTGCTATTTTGAAGCACGAGTGTGGTAAAAGGATAGTAACATTGCCCCTTCTCTCTTTTTCTCTCAATTTTTTTATTGGCCTTTCTCTCTCTTTTTTTTCGTCCGGAGTCTCATCACGACTTGTGGGGGAATCATAGTCTCCATCATCCCTTTCCTCACTAGGGCAATGCTCTAATAATGATGATCATCACACTTCTATTGATTACAACATAAGGATTACAACTCGAAGCTAGAACAAGATATGACTCTATATGAATGCCTCCGGCGGTGTACCGGGATGGTGCAATGAATCAAGAGTGACATGTATGGAAAATAATGCATGGTAGCTTTGCCACAAATACGATGTCAACTACAAGATCATGCAATGGCAATATGACAAAAGTAATGCATGTCACGATGATGATGGTGGAAGTTGCATGGCAATATATCTCGGAATGGCTATGGAAATGCCATGATAGGTAGGTATGATGGCTGTTTTGAGGAAGATAAAAGGAGGTTTATGTGTGATAGGGCGTATCGTATCACGGGGTTTGGATGCACCGACGAAGTTTGCACCAACTCTCAAGGTGAGAAAGGGCAATGCACGGTACCGAAGAGGCTAGCAAAGGCGAAAAGGTGAGAGTGCGTATAATCCATGGACTCAACATTAGTCAAAGGAACTCATATACTTATTGCAAAAATTTAGAAGTCATCAAAAATTCAAATACTACGTGCATGCTCCTAGGGGGATAGATTGGTAGGAAAAGACCATCGCTCGTCCCCGACCGCCACTCATAAGGATGCACAAGCCAGGTACACTTCATGTTTCAAATTTGTTACACAACTTTAACCATACGTGCATGCTACGGGATTTGCTAACTTCAACACAAGTATTTCTCAAATTCACAACTATTCAAATAGCACGAATTTAATATTATCACCTCCATATCTCAAAACAATTATCAAGCATCAAACTTAATTTAATTCACTCAAAAAAGAAAGTTTCACAAATATTGAATACCAAGTATATTAACATTAAGCAAATTACCATGCTATCAATGACTCTCAAAATAATCTAAGTGAAGCATGAGAGATCAAGTTTCTTTAAAACAAATCCACCACCGTGCTCTAAAATATCTAAGTGAAGCACTAGAGCAAAAATTATCACGCTCTAAAGATATAAGTGGAGCACATAGAGCAAAGCTATCAAGCACAAAAGGTATAAGTGAAGCACATAGAGTATTCTAACAAATTCCAAATCATGTATGGCTCTCTCAAAAGGTGTGTACAGCAAGGATGATTGTGGTAAACTAACAACCAAAGACACAAATAATACAAGACGCTCCAAGCAAAACACATATCATATTGGTGAATAAAAATATAGCTCCAAGTAAATTACCGATGGAAGTGGACAAAAGAGGGGATGCCTTCCGGGGCATCCCCAAGCTTTGACTTTTTGGTGTCCTTGGATTATCTTGGGGGTGCCATGGGCATCCCCAAGCTTAGGCTCTTGCCACTCCTTGTTCCATAATCCATCAAAAGAATTCACCCAAAACTTGAAAACTTCACAACACAGAACTCAACAGAAATCTCGTGAGCTCCGTTAGAGAAAGAAAACAAAAGACTACTTCAAGGTACTGTAATGAAATCATTCTTTATTTATATTGGTGTTAAACCTACTGTATTCCAACTTCTCTATGGTTTATAAACTAATTTACTAGCCATAGATTCATCAAAATAAGCAAACAACACATGAAAAACAGAATCTGTCAAAAACAGAACAGTCTGTAGTAATCTGTAACTAACGCAAACTTCTGGAACTCTAAAAATTCTACCAAAATAAGAAGTCCTGTACAATTTGTTTATTGATCAGCAGCAAGAAGAATCAACACAACATCACGTCCCTGTGATTTATCAAAACTAAATTCGTGCGCGCAAAGTTTCTGTTTTTCAGCAGAATCAAATCAACTATCAACGTAGGTTATCCTATAGGTCTTACTTGGCACAAACACTAATTAAAACATAAAACCACATCCAAACAGAAGGTAGATGGATTATTTATTCCTAAACAGAACCAAAAACAAAAAACACAAAATAAAATTGGGTTGCCTCCCAACAAGCGCTATCGTTTAACGCCCCTAGCTAGGCATAAAAGCAAGGATAGATCTAGGTATTGCCATCTTTGGTAGGCAATCCATAAGTGGCTCTCATGATAGATTCATATTGTAATTTTATTTTCTTTCTAGGAAAGTGTTCCATGCCCTTCTTTAAGGGAAATTGGAATCTAATATTCCCTTCCTTCATATCAATAATTGCACCAATCGTTCTAAGGAAAGGTCTACCAAGAATAATAGGACATGAAGGATTGCAATCTATATCAAGAACGATAAAATCTACGGGCACATAATTCCTATTTGCAACAATAAGAACATCATTAATTCTTCCCATAGGCTTTTTGATAGTGGAATCCGCAAGATGCAAGTTTAGAGAGCAATCATCAAAATCACGAAAATCTAGTAAATCACATAGAGTTTTGGGGATAGTAGAGACACTAGCACCCAAATCACACAAAGCATGAAACTCAAAATCTTTAATTTTAATTTTAATGGTAGGTTCCCACTCACCATGGAGTTTTCTAGGGATGGAAACTTTCAACTCAAGCTTTTCTTCATAGGATTGCATCAAGGCATCAACAATGTGTTCGGTAAAGGCCTTATTTTGACTATAAGCATGAGGAGAATTTAACACGGATTGCAACAAGGAAATACAATCTATCAAAGAGCAATTTTCATAATTAAATTCCTTGAGATCCAAAATAGTAGGTTTAGCAACATCACGGTTTCTATTTATTTCAATCCTACTTTCATCAATTTCATCATCAAGATCTAGAAACTCAGAATTCTTCGAACGCCTTCTAGGTAAGGGAAGATCATATTCAAATTTATCAAGATTCATATTGCAAAACAAAGATTTAATGGGGGACACATCAATAACTTTTAGATCTTCATCTTGATTTTCATAGGGATTAGAAGAACACGCTTTAATAAAGGCATCTTTGGAAGCACGCATCCTAGCGGTTCTTTATTTGCACTCGTCAATGGAAATTCTCATAGCTTTGAGAGACTCATTGATATCATGCTTAGGAGGAATAGATCTAAGCTTTAAAGAATCAATTTCAAGAGAAATTCTATCAACGTTCCTAGCCAAATCATCAACTTTAAGCAATTTCTCTTCAAGCAAAGCATTGAAATTCTTTTGTGAATTCATAAACTCTTTAACACTACTCTCAAAATCAGAGGGCATCTTATTAAAATTTTCATAAGATTTGTTGTAGGAATTTCCATAGTTGTTAGAAGGATTGCTAGGAAAAGGCCTAGGATTAAAATTCCCCCTATAAGCGTTGTTACCAAAACTATTCCTACCAACAAAATTCACATCCATAGATTCATTATTATTTTCAAGCAAAGTAGATAAAGGCATATCATTAGGATCAAGAGGAGTATTTTTAGGAGCAAACATCTTCATAAGTTCATCCATCTTTTCACTCAAAACATTGATTTCTTCTATAGCATGCACTTTTTTACTAGAAGATCTTTCGGCGTGCCATTGAGAATAATTAGCCATAATATTATCAAGCAATTTGGTAGCATCCCCTAACGTAATTTCCATAAATGTGCCTTCCGCGGCCGAATCTAAAAGATTTCTAGAAGCGAAATTCAATCCGGCCTAAAAATTTTGTATGATCATCCATAAATTCAAACCATGAGTAGGGCAATTGCGAAGCATTAATTTCATTCTTTCCCAAGATTGGGCAACATGCTCATGATCAAGTTGTTTAAAATTCATGATATCGTTCCTAAGAGTGATAATCTTAGCGGGAGGAAAATACTTAGAGATAAAAGCATCTTTGCACTTGTTCCAAGAATCAATACTATTTTTAGGCAAAGATGAAAACCAAACCTTAGCACGATCTCTAAGTGAAAAAGGAAATAACTTCAATTTGAAAATGTTGTTATCCGTATCTTTTTTCTTTTGCATATCACACAAATCAACAAAAATGTTTAGATGAGTAGCGGCATCTTCACTAGGAAGGTCGGCGAATTGATCTTTCATAACAAGATTCAGTAAAGCGGTATTGATTTCACAAGACTCATCATTATTAAGAGGAGCAATCCGAGTACTAAGGAAATCATTATTATTGGTATTCGAGAAATCACACAATTTGGTATTATCTTGCCATGGCAACAAGCAATCCAACACACAAGAAAACAGAAAGGCAAAGGGAAAAAGGCAAACAGGAAAGAGAGGGCGAATAAAATGGCATGGGTGAAGTGGGGGAGAGGAAAACGAGAGGCAAATGGTAAATAATGTAATGCGAGAGATAGGGATTGCGATGGGTACTTGGTATGTTGACTTTTGCGTAAGCCTCCCCGGCAACGGCGCCAGAAATTCTTCTTGCTATGTCTCGAGCTTGCGTTGGTTTTCCCCGAAGAGGAGAGGATGATGCAGCACAGTAGCGTAAGTATTTCCCTAAGTTTTTGAGAACCAAGGTATCAATCCAGTAGGAGGTCATGCGCAAGTCCCTCGTACCTGCACAACACGATAGCAACTCGCAACCAACGCTTAGGGGTTGTCAATCCCTTCACGGTTACTTACGAGAGTGAGATCTGATAGAGATAATATTTTTGATATTTTTGGATATAAAGATGCAAAGTAAAAAAGTAAAGGCAAAGTAAAAACAAAGCAAGTAAATAAAGTGATATAGATTGGTATGATGAGAATAGACCCGGGGGCCATAGGTTTCACTAGTGGCTTCTCTCAAGAGCATAAGTATTCTACGGTGGGTGAACAAATTACTGTTGAGCAATTGATAGAATCGAGCATAGTTATGAGGTTATCTAGGTATGATCATGTATATAGGCATCACGTCCGAGACAAGTAGATCGAAACGATTCTGCATCTACTACTATTACTCCACTCATCGACCGCTATCCAGCATGCATCTAGAGTATTAAGTTAAAAACAGAGTAACGCCTTAAGCAAGATGACATGATGTAGAGGAATAAATTCATGCAATATGATAAATACCCCATCTTGTTATCCTTGATGGCAACAATACAATACGTGCCTTGCAACTCTTTCTGTCACTGAGTAAGGACACCGCAAGATTGAACCCAAAGCCATGCACTTCTCCCATTGCAAGAACTACCAATCTAGTTGGCCAAACCAAACGGATAATTCGAAGAGACTTGCAAAGATAACTCAATCATACATAAAAGAATTCAGAGAAGAATCAAATATTTTCCATAGATAAGTTGGATCATAAACCCACAATTCATCGGTCTCAACAAACACACCGCAAAAAGAAGATTACATCGAATAGATCTCCACGAGAGAGGGGGAGAACATTGTATTGAGATCCAAAAAGAGAGAAGAAGCCATCTAGCTACTAGCTATGGACCCGAAGGTCTGAAGTAAACTACTCACACTTCATCGGAGGGGCTATGGTGTTGATGTAGAAGCCCTCCATGGTGGATGCCCCCTCCGGCGGAGCTCCGGAACAGGCCCCAAGATGGGATCTCGTGGATACAGAAGGTTGCGGCTGTGGAATCAGGTTTTTGGCTCTGAGGGAGTCCTGGACTAGGGGGTGTCCGGACAGCCGGACTTTCATCGTCGGTCGGACTCCAAGACTACGAAGATACAAGATTGAAGACTCCGTCCCGTGTTCGGATGGGACTTTCCTTGGCGTGGAAGGCAAGCTTGGCGATACGGATATGTAGATCTCCTACCATTGTAACCGACTCTGTGTAACCCTAGCCTCCTCCGGTGTCTATATAAACCGGAGGGCTTTAGTCCGTAGGACACAACATACATTACAACAATCATACCATAGGCTAGCTTCTAGGGTTTAGCCTTCTTGATCTCATGGTAGATCCACTCTTGTACTACCCATATCATCAATATTAATCAAGCAGGACGTAGGGTTTTACCTCCATCGAGAGGGCCCGAACCTGGGTAAAACATCGTGTCCCTCTCTCCTGTTACCATCCGCCTAGACGCACAGTTCGGGACCCCCTACCCGAGATCCGCCGGTTTTGACACCGACATTGGTGCTTTCATTGAGAGTTCCTCTGTGTCGTCACCGATAGGCTCGATGGCATCTTCAACCAACAACGCTGTCCAGGGTGAGACTTTTCTCCCCGGACAGATATTTGTATTCGGCGGCTTCGCACTGCGGGCTAATTCGCTTGGCCATCTGGAGCAGATCGAAAACTACGCCCCTGGCCGTCAGGTCAGATTCGGAAGTCTAAACTTCACGGCCGACGTCCACGGAGACTTGATCTTCGACGGGCTCGAGCCACAGCCAAGCGCGCCACACTGTTACGAGGGGCACGATCTAGCTCTGCCGCTGAACAGTGCCTTGGCGGCCGCACACAAATCCGCTTCGGCCTTTAGTCCGGAGCCGATCGCCCAGATCGAGGATCGGTGGATGGACACCGCCTCGGGGGCTTCAACTTCCATGGCGATGGAGCCGAACACTAATCTTGTCCCTCGCGAAACTCGTGATTCCGAGGTGCCGGACTTCTTGCCGGACTCCGGACCTCCCACGCCCCTACCAAACGAATCGGATTGGGCGCCGGTTATGGGATTCACCGCCGCAGACATATTCCAATACTCGCCCTTTGGCGACATCCTAAATTTGCTAAAGCATCTCTCGTTATCGGGAGAGTCCTGGCCGGACTATGGCCAGGATGGTTGGGATATGGACGACGAAGAAATTCAGAGCCCACCCACCACCCACTTTGTAGCCACTGTCGACGATCTAACCGACATGCTAGACTATGACTCCGAAGACATCGACGGAATATACGACGATGCCGAAGACGAACAAGAACCAGCGCCTACAGGGCACGGGAGGACCACCTCGTCATATGACATATATATGGTGGATACCCCAAAAGAGAGCGATAACGAGGACCAACGGGCCGCGGCAGAAGATAACCCCGCCGACAAACAACCAAAGCGGCGGCGCAGACGCCGCCCTAAATCCCGCCTCGACAACAACAACGCTCCTAAGGACCCCGCAATACGGCAGGGCACACAAGTGGACGACGAACATGCAGATAAGCAACCGTCTGAACAGGACGAGTCAGATAACCAGTCCAGGCTCGGCGAAAATGACAGTCCGGACGATCCTATGCCGGACACGCCGCCGGAAGGTAAAAACCTTCGGAAAAGACTCGTCAACACTGCAAGAAGCTTGAAGAAAGAAAAGCGGAAGCTCAAAGCAGCGGAAGACACACTCAGGATGAGGTGGAGCAAAGTGCTCAAAACCGCGGATAAATACGGCAATGGCCACCAATCAAAGAGCTACCCGAAGCGCAAGCTGCTACCAGAATTCGACGAGGAGGCCATAGAGCCCCCACAGTCAAAAAATAAAGAGGCTGCCCGGTTGGATAGACGGCCGGACGACAGGCCAAATTCTGAAAGCGGCGCCGCACATAAACCAACTAATGAACCTGGAAGGACAGATGGCCCAGCCAGGTCCATTTACGGGCCAAAGAAGAAGGCCCCAGGAAGCAAGGTAACACGTCAAGTGTCCAAAGATAGTGGCACACCCAAATACAGGGGCGCCGCACACCCACTATGTTTCACCAATGAGGTGCTGGACCATGAATTCCCAGCAGGATTTAAACCCATAAACATAGAGGCCTACGATGGAACAACAGACCCTGGAGTCTGGATAGAAGATTATATACTTCATATACACATGGCCAGAGGAGATGATCTCCACGCCATAAAATACCTACCCCTCAAGCTCAAAGGGCCAGCCCGTCATTGGCTTAAAAGCCTCCCAGAAAACACTGTGGGAAGCTGGGAAGAGCTCGAGGACGCGTTTAGAGCAAATTTTCAAGGGACTTATGTCCGCCCTTCGGATGCAGATGATCTAAGTCATACAACTCAACAGCCCGGAGAGTCAGCGCGCAAATTCTGGAACAGGTTCCTCACCAAAAAGAACCAAATAGTCGACTGTCCGGACGCCGAAGCCTTAGCAGCTTTTAAACACAATGTCCGAGACGAATGGCTTGCCAGACACCTCGGCCAAGAGAAACCAAGGACAATGTCCGCGCTAACAAGCCTCATGACCCGCTTCTGTGCGGGAGAGGATAGCTGGCTAGCAAGATGCAGCACCAGCGACCCAAGTACATCCGAGATAAGAGATGGAAACGGAAAATCACGGCGCAGAAAAGAGCAGCGCCGGAATAAAGAGAAAAGCCCAAAGAGCATGGCAGTCAACGCCGGATTCAAAAGCTCGCGGCCAAACAACAAAACACCACCTCTTAAGGATGACAGCGATGAGTTGTCCAACTTAAACAAGATTTTGGGTCGGATATGTCAAATCCACAGTACCCCCGGAAGGCCTGCAAACCATACCCATCGAGATTGTTGGGTTTTCAAACAGTCCGGCCGACTAAACGCCGAACACAAGGGGCTCGACGCATCAAGCGAAGATGATAAACCCCACCAGCAGAGCACCGGAAAGCAAAAGACTTTCCCACAAGAGGTCAAAGCAGCAAACTCACTTCATGTGATAATACAGAAAAATAGTGCGGCACCTTCTAAAAAGAGCCTCGCACGGCCCAATCCAGCAGACCATAGAAATTGGATATCACAACCAATCACTTTCGACCACCTGGATTATTCCAGAAGCGTTCGAAACGCAGGACAAACTGCCCTGATATTGGATCCTATAATCGACGGACTACAATTTACTAAAGTCCTGATGGACGGAGGCAGCGACTTAAACCTGCTGTATTCAAACACAATCCGCAAGTTGGGGATAGACCTTACTAAAATTCGACACAGCCGCACTTCCTTCAAAGGAGTGACGCCAGGCCCTTACGCCAAATGCACAGGCTCCCTATTACTAGAAGTTGTGTTCGGATCACCGGACAACTTTCGGCGCGAGAAACTAATCTTTCATATCGCCCCATTTAAAAGTGGATATCAAGCACTCTTGGGACGAAAGGCTTTTGTCCGCTTCAACACCATATCGCATTACGCGTCTCTTACACTCAAGATGCCCGGCCCGCGAGGCATCATTTCAGTGCGAGGGTCATTTAAAGACCCCGGACACGGATGGACGAGTCCGGCATCGGTAGGCTAGGGGCTCCCTAGCCGCACACCCCTTCACAAGGGGCTGCGTGCACAAACAACCGCGAGTTCATACGAACCCCGCTTTACTTATTTATATTTCTTCTTTCACACATACCTTTTTTGCACGAGTCGTTTTCAAACTAAAGTTCCTCTCTTTTTTCAAATGAACAACGTGCATACCCGTCCAGGATAACGGCACAACGGAGACACAGGCGCAGACGTGCAGTAGGGACCCGTTGCGAGGATTCTTTTCAGATTAAGACCCTGCGTAAACCTTTTTTACTGTCTCTTGTTGTTATTCTCCCTTGGTTTCTTCCTATAACCAAAGCGGAGCCTGACGTTTTGGCATCGGCCGCGTCAGAGGACCATGCCCATACCCGGACACTAGGGGCTTAGGGCATTGTTTTGCCCATTATTATAAAGACCGAACACCTTAGGGAGTGTTCGGCGTCTCGAGTTAGGCATTATATGCATCAGCTCCGAATCATGTCTTTGGTCAAATGTTGGGTTTGCTCGGCTCCTGTGTTTTGCTGCCTTACGTTCCGTATCATCGGCTAACGCGGCACCAGGAGAACTACTGCGATTATGCCCCAGTTCGGCTGGGCGAGCACCTCAGTAGAGAAAGCGGAAAACTGACTGTCATGATACAGCGAGAGACTGGTCAACCACTCGATCGACTACCGGAATGTTTAGAATTCCCCGCTTTGACGAAGGACCGTTTCCCGGTCAGGCACACACGTGCCCCGAAGTCGGAGAAGTGCGGTGCCCCAAGGGGCTATATCGTAGCCCCACCCTCGAACTCCACTGGCTAAGTGAAAGTGATAAAGCATTATAGTCCGGATTGCCTCGTTTGCTACGCTACCACCTCCTTAACAGGACCGAGACGTTGGATTAAGTGTGAAAACACGCTATTTTTGCGAACACCCCCGCACCTTGTGCGTGGGGGCTGAAGCCGAAGACTGCAATCTTTCAGGTTATACAAATGTATACGTAAACGGCCGCATAGGAGAAATTTTACTACTTGGGACGCACAAGTATAAAAAGCAGTTATAGCATAATCATTGTTTTACAAGCTAAAACGTTCATTTGAACGTGACATTTTTTGAGCACTGCGACTCTATTACACGAGCACCACGCATAACTTCCCCGAAATAGTGCTCGGCGGGGAGCCGACTTTCATCCGAACCCTGGGCGGCAATAGCGGTGGCATCCATCTCTGTCCAATGTGTCTTCACACGGGCAAGAGCCATCCGCGTGCCTTCGATGCAGGCCGACCGCTTCATCTCCTTGATATGCGGCACCGCTCCAAGAAATTGCTACAGCAAGCCGAAATAGCTCGTCGCCTTGGGCCTCTCTGGCCAGACATGAGCCACGATGTCAGTCATGGCAAGTCCGGACAATCTATTTAGCTCGGCCCATTCGGCCAACCGATCGGTCAACGGAAGTGCACGATCCGGACTATGGAATTGAGACCAAAATAGCTCTTCCGTCTTGTGATCCTTCTGGCTCCGGAAGTGCTCAACGGCATCAGCCGCACTTGCCGCTAAGTCCATATACGGATGCCCCGGATTCCAAAGCTGGCCAAGTTGAGCATACTTTTGATCTGTAAACCGGCGACGCAGCAGAAAAGGCTTGCCAGCCACGATATCTCCGGCCTGGCGCAGCTCCTCCTTCATGGCCCGCATTGCAGAACGGGAATCCTTGGCCTCGGCGGTGGCCTTCCCCAGGTCTTCCCGCTCTGATAAGTGCTCCTTTTCAAGAGCCTCATTGCAGTTGGCAGCATCTTTAATTTCCCGGCCAATTCGGCCATCTCTTCCCTGCTTAGGCAGTGTGCAGCCTTTTCGGCTTTCAACTCCTCGGCCGCCCTCGAGGCAGCCGCGTCACTCCTTCGGGCTTGCTCCTTAGCTTGAGCAAGTTCGGCCCGAAGGCTCTCCACAGCAGCAGCACCGTCTGTATCACATCATATAATTTATCAGAGGAGGGCTTTGACCCCCTTAATAAAGCGACTGCGGAGAATTCATTTACCTTGCGACTCGTCAAGTCGCCGGTTGACAAGCGCGATGTCCGCATCCGCCACGTCAAGTTGCCGCATTAACTCGGCAACTCCACCAGTCCGGCTAGCCCTCGGACTATCCGCCACCTGCATAGGAACGGCGGCATTCATTACTTACGATTTTGATCCTCGGCACGCTGTCGTTTTCGACAACCTACCGAGTCTCAGGGGCTACTATCTATACAGGGCGCACTTTTATGTGCAAAACTGTCAAAAAAAAGAAGGTGCGTCATTCTCGCGTACCTCAAATCCCGCCAGCAAACTCGTAGCGGCACTGCGCAGTCCGCTCTCGGCGGACGAAATCCTTCCAATCACCATACGCATCAAAGCACGGTGATCTTCTGAGATGGACGCCCTCTCAAGCAGATTTTTCAGTTCTCCCGGCCGGATACTAGTGGGCGCCGAACTCTCCGGCCCCTCCGGACTCGGGGATACCCTCCGTGACGATACTTCAGGCTCGTCTGCCCTATCTGACGGCGCAGCAGACGGAGGCGTTTCGCTCTCCATCATCTCCGGAAGAAGGTCCCCCGAAGACGAACTCATCTGAGAAGGCTGCAAATCCGAACCGCAAGATAAAATTTCGGTTACCCACAGAAGCACAAATGGACGTATTTTCTTACTAATGAACTCCCATTTTCATACTCACGGCTCGTTGGAGGGCTGATCCTTTGGCGATGATTGTACGTACGGATTCTCCCCGGACGCCGGACCCGCCGGTGAAGATCTCTTCCCCCGTTTAGGGGCTTTGGCCTCCGGATCTTCGGAGGCGGTCCGCTTCTCCCCCTGGAAGGAGGGGTTTTTGATTCCCCCCTTCTCAGACGCCCCTTTGGGCGAAATAATAGCTCCTCTATTTTCCCCATCGCTCCCTTCTACGGGCGCGACCTCCAACATTCTGACCAGCATGGGCTCCAGTGCGGTCTCTGGGAGGGGAGCCGGACACCTTATCAGCTTCGATTGCGCTACCCACTCCTGTGAAGAAGTAATGGGTCAGGAGGCAAACTCTAGAAAAGCAGATAAACAGAACGTCCGGACTCTGAGCTATTTACCTGAGTATCCGGGCGATTGCGGGTTAGGCCTGTGTCCTCGGTCAATTCCGGACACGCTACTTGCGGTCCGAAGAACAACTTGTACATCTCCACGTGTGTCGCACCCATGAAGTGTTGGAGAATTCGAGGTCCCTCCGTGTTGAACTCCCATAGACGGAGAGGACGGCGTTTGCAGGGCAGAAGACGCCTGATTAGCATAACCTACATCACCACGACCAGATTGATCTCCCTCGCTTGGAGGTCTCGAATCCGGCCCTGCAATGAGGGCACGTCTTCGGACGGCCCCCAATTGAGCCCTTGGTTGACCCACGACATCAGTCGGCAGGGAGGTCCCGGGCGGAATGAAGGCGGTGGCTTCTGCTTGCTGCCCTTCGGAGCGGTGATATAGAACCACTCCTGCTGCCACAGTCCGAGTTCCTCTTGGAAGGAACCCTCGGGCCACGGGGCATCGGCCCTTCTGCTTATGGCCGCCCCGCCGCACTCCGCTTGATGCCTCCCCATCATCTTCGGCTCCACATTGAAGGTCTTCAGCCACAGGCCGAAGTGGGGAGTGACGCGGAGGAAGGCTTCCCAGACGATAATGAATGCGGAGATATGGAGGATGGACTCCGGAGCCAAATCGTGAAAATCCAGCCTGTAGTAGAACATGAGCCCTCTCACGAAGGGGTCCGTCGGGAAGCCTAAACCCCGACGGAGGTGGGATACGAAGACGACGTACTCGCCGGGCTTGGGGGCGGGCACGGCCTGCCCTTGGGCGGGTAGCCTGTGCGAAATCTCGCAGGACAGGTACTTGGCCTCACGCAGCTTTAATACGTCCTCCTCCGTGACGGAGGAGGGCATCCACCGGCCCTGGAGGTCAGAACCGGACATGGTTGAGAATCCGAAGCGCTCGAATCTGAGGCTCTAGGTGTTGGAACTGGGAGCGAGGAAGAGATTCGATGCGAGATTGAAGAAAAAGGACGAACCTTGGTCCTCTTATAAAGGGGAAAAAATACCAAGGGTCGTCTCCGTGACCGTTTGGGATTCACCTTCGATGGAGGAGGCGTGGCGACGGGCACGGTTGGGTTACCCATGCATGTATTGATGAGAATCCCGGAATAAGGGGAACACGATCTCTGCTTCGACAAGACGTGCCAAGGAAACCGCTTCGCTAAACGTGCTGAGGTGGTATAATAAAAAACGATTCAAACAAAGGCTTGGTAGTGGTGTGATGTCATGCCGCATAATACGTCAGCATATTGGACTGGTGTACATTTTATTCTCTCTACGGTGGAATGTGGAATTTATTTTGCAGAGCCGGACACTATCCTGGTGTTCATGATCTTCTCTGGATTATTCAAGGGAGGAACCCGCCTTGCAATGCCGAACATTATGCGCGCCGGACTTATCGTCATTGAAGCCTGGTTCAGGGGCTACTGAGGGAGTCCTGGACTAGGGGGTGTCCGGACAGCCGGACTATCATCGTCCGCCGGACTCCAAGACTACGAAGATACAAGATTGAAGACTCCGTCCCGTGTCCGGATGGGACTTTCCTTGGCGTGGAAGGCAAGCTTGGCGATACGGATATGTAGATCTCCTACCATTGTAACCGACTCTGTGTAACCCTAGCCTCCTCCAGTGTCTATATAAACCGGAGGGCTTTAGTCCGTAGGACACAACATACATTACAACAATCATACCATAGGCTAGCTTCTAGGGTTTAGCCTCCTTGATCTCGTGGTAGATCCACTCTTGTACTACCCATATCATCAATATTAATCAAGCAGGACGTAGGGTTTTACCTCCATCGAGAGGGCCCGAACCTGGGTAAAACATCGTGTACCTCGTCTCCTGTTACCATCCGCCTAGACGCACAGTTCGGGACCCCCTACCCGAGATCCGCCGGTTTTGACACCGACAGGCTCCCTCTCCGATCATACGGGGATACGTAGGTATATATAGGAGGAAGGAGTACGTCGGTGGAGCTCCGAGGGGCCCACGAGGCAGGGGGGCGCGCCTAGGGGGGAGGGCGCGCCCTCCACCCTCGTGACCGCCTCGTGGATTTCTTGACGGAGGGTCCAAGTCTCCTGGGTCTTATCTGATGAGAAAATCACGTTCTCGAAGGTTTCATTCCGTTTGGACTCCGTTTGATATTCTGTTTCTTCGAAATACTGAAATAGGCAAAAAACAGCAATTCTAGGCTGGGCCTCCGGTTAATAGGTTAGTCCCAAAAATAATATAAAAGTGGAAAATAAAGCCCAATATAGTCCAAAACAGTAGATAAAGTAGCATGGAGCAATCAAAAATTATAGATACGTTGGAGACGTATCACTTGTATCGCCCATAACTCACTTGTGTTCTACTCGTGCATATAACATCAACGCATAAAACATAGGCTCTGATACCACTGTTGGGGAACGTAGTAATTTCAAAAAAAATTCCTACGTACACGCAAGATCATGGTGATGCATAGCAACGAGAGGGGAGAGTGTTGTCCTCGTACCCACGTAGATCGTAAGTGGAAGCGTTATGACAACGCGGTTGATGTAGTCGTACGTCTTCACGATCCGACCGATCCAAGCACCGAACGTACGGCACCTCCGTGTTCTGCACACGTTCAGCTCGATGACGATCCCCGGACTCCGATCCAGCAGGGTGTCCGGGATGAGTTCCGTCAGCACGACGGCGTGGTGACGGTGATGATGTTCTACCGACGCAGGGCTTCGCCTAAGCACCACTACGATATGACCGAGGTGGAATATGGTGGAGGGGGGCACCGCACGCGGCTGAGGAACGATCACGATGATCAACTTGTCTGTTCTAGGGTGCCCCCTGCCCCCGTATATAAAGGAGCAAGGGGGAGGCCGGCCGACCCTTGTGGGCGCACAAGGGAGGAGGAGTCCTCCTCCTTGTAGGAGTAGGACTCCCTCTTTCCTACTCCTACTAGGAGGGGGAAAGGAAGGGGGAGAGGGAGAGGGAAAGAGGGGGGCGCCGCCCCCCCTGTGATAGCCTGGCTCATTAGGGATGATAGACTACTCATATCAATAAGGAATTCCTTCTTTTCCGGGAGCCCATTCGGACAGAACTCCAAAGTTAAGCGTGCTCAACTTGGAGTAGTTTCAGGATGGGTGACCGACCCTCCCGGGTGCGCACGAGTGAGGACAAAGTGTGCAGAAAAGACTAGTATTGATCTGTGGGGCCAGTCTAGATCCCGCCAGGAGTAACGACCACCGGCGGGTGTGTTCGGGGCGTTACAAGTTGGTATCAGAGCCGACCCTCACGGTTACACGGTGTTGGGGAACGTAGTAATTTCAAAAAATTTCCTACGCACACGCAAGATCATGGTGATGGCATAGCAACGAGAGGGGAGAGTGTTGTCCACGTACCCTCGTAGACCGTAAGCGGAAGTGTTATGACAACGCGGTTGATGTAGTCGTACGTCTTCACGATCCGACCGATCCAAGCACCGAACGTACGGCACCTCCGAGTTCAGCACACATTCAGCTCGATGACGATCCCCGGGCTCCGATCCAGCAAAGCTTCGAGGATGAGTTCCGTCAGCACGACGGCGTGGTGACAATGATGATGTTCTACCGACATAGGGCTTCGCCTAAACTCTGCGACGATATGACCGAGGTGGAATATGGTGGAGGGGGCACCGCACACGGCTAAGGAACGATCCGTAGATCAATTTGTGTTGTTCTGGGGTGCCCCCCTGCCCCCGTATATAAAGGAGCAAGGGATGGAGGGCCGGCCAAGGAGGAGGAGGCGCGCCCAAGGGGGGCAATCCTACTCCAAGCAGGATTCCCTCCCTCTTTCCAAGTCCTACTAGTAGAAGGGAAGGAAGGGGAGGAGAAGGAGAAGGAAGGAGAGGGAGGAAGAGTAGGAAAGGGGGGCCGGCCCCCTAGTCCAATTCGGTTTGGGCTAGGGGGGCCGCACGCCCTACCTCCTCTCTTCCACCACTTGGCCCATGAGGCCCATTGCTTCTTCCTCGTATTCCCGTAACTCCTCGGTACCCCTGAAAATACCCGAATCATTCGGAACCTTTTCGAACTCCGAATATAGTCGTCCAATATATCGATCTTTACGTCTCGACCATTTCGAGACTCCTCGTCATGTCCCCGATCTCATCCGGGACTCCGAACTCCTTCGGTACATCAAAACTTATAAACTCATAATAAAACTGTCATCGTAACGTTAAGCGTGCGGACCCTACGGGTTCGAGAACTATGTAGACATGACCGAGAACTCTTCTCGGTCAATAAGCAATAGCGGAACCTGGATGCCCATATTTTTTTTGAAGGGCCAGTGACAGTGGGAGAGGCTCCCACTGACTTTGTATTACTCACAATACAACAGTTACATTTGTGTTACATAGGGTTTTAGGCCCCCCGGCCATGAGGGTTGCAGAAATAAAAGCTAGCTGCCCAAACTAACAATGAAATCAGAGAGAAAAGGATGAACTTTCTCAGGATAGTTATGGGTCACCAAACCCAGCAGATGTTTGAACCTAGCAAACCACGCCCCGAACGAGTGTGGGATCCCCCTGAAATGTTGGTTGTTTCTTTCCATCCACAGGCTCCAAGCAGCAAGCAAGAAGATATCCATGAAAAGCGGCCGACACCAGCTATCTCTCCCACCATGCAAGATGGCAAGCCTATTGGTTCCTCCTGGCCACGTCAGACCAATCTTACTCCAGCATCGTTGGGCAAAAGGGCACGTGAAGAAGAGATGTTCTACGGTTTCCTCGGGCGGGTTTTGGCAGAGCATGCAAGTGTAGTTGCCCCCAGCCACATCATAGTGCCGCCGCTTCAGCATATTCCTAGTGTTCAAACGATCGACCATAAGTAGCCACCCAAACATCTTGAACTTGATCGGGCTTTTGGATTTCCATAGCCATCCAAAGGCCTCATCAGCTTTTACCTGCCTGAAACAGTGGTTGTAGTATTTCTTTGACGAATATCGTCCTAGGTCACAGACCCAAGCATCGGCCGAGCCGCTGTCCAGACTGACGTGCACGGACCCTTGCTGTATCTCTCTGATCTCCTCCCTGGCCTGGACCGAAAGAGGCAGACTGAAGATCGCGGCAGGATCAGTGGTCCTGAGAACCTTGGCAACAGAATCATCCTCATTCAAAGCATAAGAGAAGGCCCGCGGATGCGTGTCCATCAGTGTGGAGCCAGGGTCGCCAAACCAGACATCTTTCCAGAACAGAGAGCTGCAGCCATCTCTGGGGATGACCCTGGCGATCCCACGGAAGGTTCCACTGAGCTGCATTACATCTTTCCACCAGAAGGAGCCCACCGGCTCAGTGGCGTGCGGCACCTTGTTCGGGTAGTATGCCTCCTAGATTAGCTGAACCCAGGGCACATCCTCATGATTGTTGAATTTGAACAAGTACTTTAGGAGAAGCGCGGCATTTTGTATTCTGATATCAATAACACCAAGGCCACCACACCGTTTCGGTCGACAAACAAGCTCCCAGGCAGCAAGGGAGTTGGATTTGATCCCATCATCAGAATTTTTTGCCCAGAGACAGTAGCGGCGGAGTTTGTCCAGGTGCTCAACTACTTTAGGGTGTAGCTTGATCGTGCACATTGCATATATCAGCATGGAGGTGATCACCGAATTGACCAGCGTCAGTTTGGCCCCCAACGACATCAGTGATAGGGCAGTGGAAGTTTTCCTCTCAACCGAGTGTATTAATGGCATGAGATCGAGAACACTCGGCCTAGTCGTCCCCATGGGGAGGCCAAGGTAAGTAAACGACAGGGAACCAACCGAGCAGCCAAACACCTCCGCCAACCCACCAGCACGCTGGTGGTCGACGTTGATGGGTATGAGGGTCGATTTATGGAAGTTAATTTTGAGTCCCACTGAAGCCGCATAGTCCTCCAAGATAAGTTTCATGTGGGCTGCCTGTGTAGGACAAGCTTGCATAACCAAGATTGTGTCGTCAGCGTATTGCACCACCGGGAAGTCACCTGCATTTTCACGGGGAATGGGAAGCTCCAGCAACCCCTGAGCGTAAGCATCATTGATCGCAGCTTGTAGCAGATCAGCCGCAAGAACAAAGATCAGTGGTGAAAGAGGGTCACCCTGGCGCACTCCACACCTGCATTTGAATTTCCGACCAGGAACACCATTTAAGAGGACTGACGAAACTCCTGAGCCAAAGATCGTTTCCATCCAGCCCAACCACCTGTCATCAAAACCCATGTGTTTCATGATTTCCAACATCGGGGCATGCTCAATCGTGTCAAAGGCCTTGGCAAAGTCCAGTTTAAGCAATATGATCTCTCTCCCAGACGAGTGGCATTGATGAGTATACTCGTACGACCACGCGAGACAATCCTGGATGGTCCTACCTTTGATAAATCCATATTGGTTCCTGTGTATGATTTTTAGAATGACTTTCTGCAGCCGGTTCGCCAAGATCTTTGTAATGACTTTCAGACAACAGTTCAGTAAGGTAACTGGTCTGAAATCATTAGCCGTTTCCGGAGAGGATATTTTTGGAATCAGGGTGATATAACCCACACTTATGCTAGTGATATCAAGTCCACCTGCATGGAAAGCATGACAGAGATCATAGAAATCTGATTTGATGATTTGATGCCCATATTGGTTCCTACATATTCTACGAAGATCTTTATCGGTCAAACCGCATAACAACATACGTTGTTCCCTTTGTCATCGGTATGTTACTTGCCCGAGATTTCATCGTCGGTATCCAATACCTAGTTCAATCTCGTTACCAGCAAGTCTCTTTACTCGTTACGTAATGCATCATTCCGTAACTAACTCATTAGCTACATTGCTTGCAAGGCTTATAGTGATGTGCATTACCGAGAGGGCCCAGAGATACCTCTCCGACAATCGGAGTGACAAAACCTAATCTCGAAATACGCCAACTCAACATGTACCTTCGGAGACACCTGTAGTACTCCTTTATAATCACCCAGTTACGTTGTGACGTTTGGTAGTACCCAAAGTGTTCCTCCGGTAAACGGGAGTTGCATAATCTCATAGTTACAGGAACATGTATAAGTCATGAAGAAAGCAATAGCAACATACTAAACGATCAAGTGCTAGGCTAACGGAATGGGTCAAGTCAATCACATCATTCTCCTAATGATGTGATCCCGTTAATCAAATGACAACTCTTTTGTCCATGGTTAGGAAACATAACCATCTTTGATAAACGAGCTAGTCAAGTAGAGGCATACTAGTGACACTATGTTTGTCTATGTATTCACACATGTATTATGTTTCCGGTTAATACAATTCTAGCATGAATAATAAACATTTATCATGATATAAGGAAATAAATAATAACTTTATTATTGCCTCTAGGGCATATTTCCTTCAGTCTCCCACTTGCACTAGAGTCAATAATCCAGTTCACATCGCCATGTGATTTAACACCAATATTCACATCTGTATGTGATTAATACCCGTAGTTCACATCATCATGTGATCAACACCCAAAGGGTTTGTTCACATCGCTATGTGATTAACACCCAAAGAGTACTAAGGTATGATCATGTTTTGCTTGTGAGAGAAGTTTAGTCAATGGGTCTGTCATATTCAGAGCCGTATGTATTTTGCAAATGTTCTATGTCCACGATCCTCTGCACGGAGCTACTCTAGCTAATTGCTCCCACTTTCAATATGTATCCAGATTTAGACTTAGAGTCATCTGGATTGGTGTAAAAGCTTGCATTGTTGTAACTTTTTACGACGGGCTCTTTTATCACCTCCATAATCGAGAAACATCTCCTTAGTCCTCACTAAGGATATTCTTGACCGCTGTCCAGTGATCTACTCTTAGATTAAAATTGTATTCCTTTGTCAAACTTAGAGAAAGGTATACAATAGGTCTGGTTCACAACATAGCATACTTTATAGAACCTATGACTGAGGCATAGGGAATGACTTTTCATTCTCTTTCTATTTTCTGCCATGGTCGGGTCTTGAGTCTTACTCAACTTTACACCTTGCAACACAGGCAAGAACTCCTTCTTTGACTGTTCCATTTTGAACTATTTCAAAATCTTGTCAAGGTATGTACTCATTGAAAATCTTATCAAGCGTCTTGATCTATCTCAATAGATCTTGATGCTCAATATGTAAGTAGCTTTACTAGGGTCTTTATTTTAAAGAACTCCTTTCAAACACTCCTTTATGCTTTGCAGAATAATTCTACATTATTTCCAATCAACAATATGTCATTCACATATACTTATCAGAAATGCTGTAGTGCTCCCACTCACTTTCTTGTAAATACAGGCTTCACCATAAGTCTGTACAAAACTATATGCTTTGATCAACTCATCAAAGTGTATGTTCCAACTCCGAGATGGTTGCATCAGTCCATAGATGGATCGCTGGAGCATGCACATTTTGTTAGTACCTTTAGGATTGACAAAACCTTCTGGTTGCATCATATACAACTCTTCTTTGAGAAAACCATTAAGGAATGCAGTTTTGACATCCATTTGCCAGATTTCATAAATTGTGGCAATTGCTAACATGATTCGGACAGACTTAAGCATCGCTACAGTTGAGAAAATCTCATTGTAGTCAACACCTTGAACTTGTCAAAAACCTTTTTGCGACAAGTCGAGCTTTGTAGATAGTAACACTACTATCAACGTCCGTCTTCCTCTTGAAGATCCATTTATTTTCTATGGCTTGCCGATCATCGGGCAAGTCCACCAAAGTCCACACTTTGTTCTCGTACATGGATCCTATCTCAGATTTCATGGCCTCTAGCCATTTCGCGGAATCTGGGCTCATCATCGCTTCCTCATAGTTCGTAGGTTTATCATGGTCTAGTAACATGACTTTCAGAACAGGATTACCGTACCACTCTGGTGCGGACCGTACTCTGGAAGACCTACGAGGTTCTGTAGTAACTTGATCTGAAGTTTCATGATCATCATCATTAGCTTCCTCACTAATTGGTGTAGGAATCACTGGAACTTATTTCAGTGATGTACTATTTTCCAATTAGGGAGAAGGAACAGTTACCTCATCAAGTTCTACTTTCCTCCCACTCACTTCTTTCGAGAGAAACTCCTTCTCTAGAAAGGATCCATTTTTAGCAACGAATATCTTGCCTTTGGATCTGTGATAGAAGGTGTACCCAACAGTTTCCTTTGGGTATTCTATGAAGACGCACTTCTCCGATTTGGGTTTGAGCTTATCAGGATGAAACTTTTTCACATAAGCATTGTAGCCCCAAACTTTAAGAAATGACAACTTGGGTTTCTTGCTAAACCATAGTTCATATAGTGTCGTCTCAACGGATTTAGATGGTGCCCTTTTAACGTGAATGCAGCTGTCTCTAATGCATAACCCCAAAACAATAATGGTAAATCAATAAGAGACATCATAGATCGCACCATATCCAATAAAGTGCGGTTACGATGTTCGGACACACCATAACGTTTGTGGTGTTCCAGGTGGCGTGAGCTGTGAAACTATTCCACATTGTTTTAATTGAAGACCAAACTCGTAACTCAAATATTCATCTCCACGATCAGATCGCAGAAACTTTATTTTCTTGTTACGATGATTTTCCACTTCACTCTGAAATTCTTTGAACATTTCAACTATTTCAGACTTATGTTTCATCAAGTAGATATACCCATATCTGCTTAAATCATCCGTGAAGGTCAGAAAATAACGATACTCGCCACGAGCCTTAATACTCATTGGTCTGCATACATCAGTATGTATTATTTTCAACAAGTTTGTTGCTCGTTCCATTGTTCCGAAGAACGGAGTTTTAGTCATCTTGCCCAAAAGGCACGGTTCGCAAGCATCAAATGATTCATAACCAAGTGATTCCGAAAATCCATCTTTATGGAGTTTCTTCATGCGCTTTACACCGATATGACCCAAACGGCAGTGCCACAAATAAGTTGCACTATCATTATTAACTTTGCATCTTTTGGCATCAATATTATGAATATGTGTATCACTACGATCGAGATCCAACAAACTATTTTTATTGGGTGTATAACCATCGAAGGTCTTATTCATGTAAATAGAATAACAATTATTCTTTAACTTCAAATGAATAACCGTATAGCAATAAACCTGATCTTATCATATTTATGCTCAACGTAAAGACCAAATAACATTTATTTAGGTTTAACACTAATCTCGAAAATATAGGGAGTGTGTGATGATGATCATATCAATCTTGGAACTACTTCCAACACTCATCGTCACTTCCCCTTCAACTAGTCTCTGTTTATTCTGTAACTCCTGTTTCGAGTTACTAATCTTAGCAACTGAACAAGTATCAAATACTCAGGGGCTACTATAAACACTAGTAAGGCACACATCAATAACCTGTATATCAAATATACCCTTGTTCACTTTGCCATCCTTCTTATCCACCAAATATTCAGGGCATTTCCGCTTCAAGTGACCATTTCCTTTGCAGTGTAAGCACTCAGTTTTAGACTTTGGTCCAGCTTTGGGCTTCTTCGTGGGAGTGACAACTTGCTTGTCATTCTACTTGAAGTTCCCCTTTCCTTCCCTTTGCCCTTTTCTTGAAACTAGTGATCTTGTCAACCATCAACACTTGATGCTCTTTCTTGATTTCTACCTTCGTCGATTTCAACATCATGAAGAGCTCGGGAATCGTTTTCGTCATCCCTTGCATACTATAGTTCATCACAAAGTTCTACTAACTTGGTGATGGTGACTAGAGAACTCTGTCAATCACTATCTTATCTGGAAGATTAACTCCCACTTGATTCAAGCGATTGAAGTACCCAGACAATCTGAGCACATGCTCACTAGTTGAGCGATTCTCCTCCATCTTTTAGCTATAGAACTTGTTGGAGACTTCATATCTCTCAACTCGGGTATTTTCTTAAAATATTAACTTCAACTCCTGGAACATCTCATATGGTCCATGACGTTCAAAACGTCTTTGAAGTCCCGATTCTAAGCCGTTAAGCATGGTGCACTAAACTATCAAGTAGTCATCATATTGAGCTAGCCAAACGTTCATAACGTCTGCATCTGCTCCTGCAATAGGTCTGTCACCTAGCGGTGCATTAAGGACATAATTCTTCTATGCAGCAGTGAGGATAAACCTCAGATCATGGATCCAATCCGCATCATTGCTACTAACATCTTTCAACACAATTTTCTCTAGGAACATATCAAAATAAACATATGAAAGCAACAACGCGAGCTATTGATCTATAACATAATTTGCAAAATACTACTAGGACTAAGTTCATGATAAATTAAAGTTCAATTAATCATATTACTAAAGAACTCCCACTTAGATAGACATCCCTCTAATCCTCTAAGTGATCACGTGATCCAAATCAACTAAACCATGTCTGATCATCACGTGAGATGGAGTAGTTTTCAATGGTCAACATCACTATGTTGATCACATCTACTATATGATTCACGCTCGACCTTTCAGTCTCCGTGTTCCGAGGCCATATCTGTATATGCTAGGCTCGTCAAGTTTAACCTGAGTATTCCGCGTGTGCAACTGTTTTGCACCCGTTGTATTTGAACGTAGAGCCTATCACACCCGATCATCACGTGGTGTCTCAGCACGAAGAACTTTCGCAACGGTGCATACTCAGGGAGAACACTTCTTGATAATTAGTGAGAGATCATCTTAAAATTCTACCGTCAATCAAAACAGAATAAGATGTATAACAGATAAACATCATATGCAATCAAAATATGTGACATGATATGGCCATGATCATCTTGCGCCTTTGATCTCCATCTCCAAAGTACTGTCATGATCTCTATCGTCACCGGCACGACACCATGATCTTCATCATCTTGATCTATATCAATGTGTCGTCACTTGGTCGTCTCGCCAACTATTGCTCTTGCAACTATTGCTATCGCATAGCGATAAAGTGAATCAATTATTTGGCACTTGCATCTTATGCAACAAAGAGACAACCATAGGGCTTCTGCCAGTTGCCAATAACTTCAACAAAACATGATCATCTCATACAACAACTTATATCTCATCACGTCTTGACCATATCACATCACAACATGCCCTGCAAAAACAAGTTAGACGTCCTCTACTTTGTTGTTGCAAGTTTTACGTGGCTGCTACGGGCTGAGCAAGAACCGTTCTTACCTACGCATCAAAACTACAACGATAGTTTGTCAAGTTGGTGCTGTTTTAACCTTCGCAAGGACCGGGCGTAGCCACACTCGGTTCAACTAAAGTTGGAGAAACTGACACCCGCCAGCCACCTGTGTGCAAAGCACGTCGGTAAAACCAGTCTTGCGTAAGCGTACACGTAATGTCAGTCCGGGCCGCTTCATCCAACAATACCGCCGAACCAAAGTATGACATGCTGGTAAGCAGTATGACTTGTATCGCCCACAACTCACTTGTGTTCTACTCGTGCATATAACATCAACGCATAAAACCTAGGCTCGGATGCCACTGTTGGGGAACGTAGTAATTTCAAAAAATTTCCTACGCACACGCAAGATCATGGTGATGGCATAGCAACGAGAAGGGAGAGTGTTGTCCACGTATCCTCGTAGACCGTAAGCGGAAGCGTTATGACAACGCGGTTGATGTAGTCGTACGTCTTCACGATCCGACCGATCCAAGCACCGAACGTACGGCACCTCCGAGTTCAGCACACGTTCAGCTCGATGACGATCCCCGGGCTCCGATCCAGCAAAGCTTCGAGGATGAGTTCCATCAGCACGACGGTGTGGTGATGATGATGATGTTCCACCGGCGCAGGGCTTCGCCTAAACTCCGCGACGATATGACCGAGGTGGAATATGGTGGAGGGGGGCACCGCACACGGCTAAGGAACGATCCGTAGATCAATTTGTGTTGTTCTGGGGTGCCTCCTGCCCCCGTATATAAAAGAGCAAGGGGAGGAGGGCCGGCCAAGGAGGAGGAGGCGCGCCCAAGGGGGGCAATCCTACTCCTAGTAGGATTCCCCCCTCTTTCCAAGTCCTACTAGGAGAAGGGAAGGAAGGGGAGGAGAAGGAGAAGGAAGGAGAGGGAGGAAGAGTAGGAAAGGGGGGCCGGCCCCCTAGTCCAATTCGGTTTGGGATAGGGGGGCCGCGCGCCCTACCTCCTCTCTTCCACCACTTGGCCCATGTGGCCCATTGCTTCTTCCTCGTATTCCCGTAACTCCCCGATACCCCCGAAAATACCCGAATCATTCGGAACATTTCCGAACTCCGAATATAGTCGTCCAATATATCGATCTTTACGTCTCGACCATTTCGAGACTCCTCGTCATGTCCCCGATCTCATCCGGGACTCCGAACTCCTTCGGTACATCAAAACTTATAAACTCATAATAAAACTGTCATCGTAACGTTAAGCGTGCGGACCCTACGGGTTCGAGAACTATGTAGACATGACCTAGAACTCTTCTCGGTCAATAACCAATAGCGGAACCTGGATGCCCATATTGGTTCCTACATATTCTACGAAGATCTTTATCGGTCAAACTGCATAACAACATACGTTGTTTCCTTTGTCATCGGTATGTTACTTGCCCGAGATTTGATCGTCGGTATCCAATACCTAGTTCAATCTCGTTACCGGCAAGTCTCTTTACTCGTTACGTAATGCATCATTCCGTAACTAACTCATTAGCTACATTGCTTGCAAGGCTTATAGTGATGTGCATTACCGAGAGGGCCCAGAGATACCTCTCCGACAATCGGAGTGACAAAACCTAATCTCGAAATACGCCAACTCAACATGTACCTTCGGAGACACCTGTAGTACTCCTTTATAATCACCCAGTTACGTTGTGACGTTTGGTAGTACCCAAAGTGTTCCTCTGGTAAACGGGAGTTGCATAATCTCATAGTTACAGGAACATGTATAAGTCATGAAGAAAGCAATAGCAACATCTAAACGATCAAGTGCTAGGCTAACGGAATGGGTCAAGTCAATCACATCATTCTCCTAATGATGTGATCCCGTTAATCAAATGAAAACTCTTTTGTCCATGGTTAGGAAACATAACCATCTTTGATAAACGAGCTAGTCAAGTAGAGGCATACTAGTGACACTATGTTTGTCTATGTATTCACACATGTATTATGTTTCCGGTTAATACAATTCTAGCATGAATAATAAACATTTATCATGATATAAGGAAATAAATAATAACTTTATTATTGCCTCTAGGGCATATTTCCTTCACACGGATGGTTGCGGACAGGTGCGCGGTCATGTTGTGCATGACGTTTGTGACCCGTCGTGGCACACGGCATGGCACATGTGCCGGACTGGAAGCACAGACGTATGTGCCAAGAGGGAACGTTCCTGTGGCCCGACGAGGACGTCGGTTCCTCTGAGTGTGGGTGTATGTGATAGCCTGGCTTATTAGGGATGATAGACTACTCATATCAATAAGGAATTCCTTCTTTTCTGGGAGCCCATTCGGACAGAACTCCAAAGTTAAGCGTGCTCAACTTGGAGTAGTTTCAGGATGGGTGACCGACTGGGAAGTTGCTCCCGGGTGCGCACGAGTGAGGACAAAGTGTGCAAAAAAGACTAGTATTGATCTGTGGGGCCAGTCTAGATCCCGCCAGGAGTAACGACCACCGGCGGGTGTGTTCGGGGCGTTACACCCCCTCTCCTAGTCCAATTCGTACCAGAGGGGGAGGGGGCGCGCGGTCCATGCTGGCTGCCCCTCTCTCTCTCCACTAAAGCCCATAAGGCCCATTACTTCTCCTGAGGGGGTTCCGGTAACCCTCCGGCACTCCGGTTTTCTCCGAAATCACCCGGAACACTTCCGGTGTCCGAATATAGTCGTCCAATATATCGATCTTTATGTCTCGACCATTTCGAGACTCCTCGTCATGTCCGTGATCACATCCGGGACTCCGAACAACCTTCGGTACATCAACACTTGTAAACTCATAATAAAACTGTCATCATAACATTAAGCGTGCGGACCCTACGGGTTCGAGAACTATGTAGACATGACCTAGAACTGTTTCCGGTCATTAACCAATAGTGGAACCTGGATGTTCATATTGGCTCCTACATATTCTACGAAGATCTTTATCGGTCAAACCGCATAACAACATACGTTCTTCCCTTTGTCATCGGTATGTTACTTGCCCGAGATTCGATCGTCGTTATCCAATACCTAGTTCAATCTTGTTACTGGCAAGTCTCTTTACTCGTTCCGTAATACATCATCCCGTAACTAACTCATTAGTTACAATGCTTGCAAGGTTTAAGTGATGTATATTACCGAGAGGGCCCAGAGATACCTCTCCGACAATCGGAGTGAAAAAACCTAATCTCAAAATACGCCAACCCAACATGTACCTTCGGAGACACCTGTAGAGCACCTTTATAATCACCCAGTTACGTTGTGACGTTTGGTAGCACACAAAGTGTTCCTCCGGTAAACGGTAGTTGCATAATCTCATAGTTGTAGGAACTTTGTATAAGTCATGAAGAAAGCAATACCAACATACTAAACGATCAAGTGCTAGGCCAACGGAATGGGTCAAGTCAATTACATCATTCCCCTAATGATGTGATCCCATTAATCAAATGACAACACATGTCTATGGTTAGGAAACATAACCATCTTTAATTAATGAGCTAGTCAAGTAGAGGCATACTAGTGACATTATGTTTGTCTATGTATTCTCACATGCATCATGTTTCCGGGTAATACAATTCTAGCATGAATAATAAACACTTATCATGATATGAGGAAATAAATAATAACTTTATTATTGCCTCTAGGGCATATTTCCTTCAGCCGTACATTCGGTACTTGGATCGGTCGGATCGTGAAGACATACGACTACATCAACCGCGTTGTCATAACGCTTCCGCTTTTGGTCTACGAGGGTACGTGGACAACACTCTCCCCTCTCGTTGCTATGCATCACCATGATCTTGCGTGTGCGTAGGGATTTTTTTGAAATTACTACGTTCCCCAACAGTGGCATCCGAGCCTAGGTTTTGTGCGTAGATGTTATATGCACGAGTAGAACACAAGTGAGTTGTGGGCGATACAAGTCATACTGCTTACCAGCATGTCATACTTTGGTTCGGCGGTATTGTTGGATGAAGCGGCCCGGACCGACATTACGCGTACGCTTACGCGAGCCTGGTTTTACCGCCGTGCTTTGCACACAGGTGACTAGCGGGTGTCTGTTTCTCCAACTTTAGTTGAACCGAGTGTGGCTACGCCCGGTCCTTGAAAAGGTTAAAATAGCACTAACTTGACGAACTATCGTTGTGGTTTTGATGCGTAGGTAAGAACGGTTCTTGCTCAGCCTGTAGCAGCCACGTAAAATTTGCAACAACAAAGTAGAGGACGTCTAACTTGTTTTTGCAGGGCATGTTGTGATGTGATATGGTCAAGACGTGATGCTATATTTTATTGTATGAGATGATCATGTTTTGTAACTGAAGTTATCGGCAACTGGCAGGAGCCATATGGTTGTTGCTTTATTGTATGAAATGCAAACGCCCTGTAATTGCTTTACTTTATCACTAAGCGGTAGCAATAGTCGTAGAAGCAATAGACGGCGTAAACGACAACGATGCTACGATGGAGATCAAGGTGTCGCGCCGGTGACGATGGTGATCATGACGGTGCTTCGGAGATGGAGATCACAAGCACAAGACGATGATGGCCATATCATATCACTTATAATGATTGCATGTGATGTTTATCCTTTATGCATCTTATCTTGCTTTGATTGACGGTAGCATTTTAAGATGATATCTCACTAATTATCAAGAAGTTTTCTCCCTGAGTATGCACCGTTGCGAAAGTTCTTCGTGCTGAGACACCACGTGATGATCGGGTGTGATAGGCTCTACGTTCAAATACAACGGGTGCAAAACAGTTGCACACACGGAATACTTAGGTTATACTTGACGAGCCTAGCATATACAGATATGGCCTCGGAACACGGAGACCGAAAGGTCGAGCGTGAATCATATAGTAGATATGATCAACATAGTGATGTTCACCATTGAAAACTACTCCATCTCACGTGATGATCGGACATGGTTTAGTTGATTTGGATCACGTGATCACTTAGATGACTAGAGAGATGTCTGTCTAAGTGGGAGTTCTTAAGTAATAGGATTAATTGAACTTAAATTTATCATGAACTTAGTCCTGGTAGTATTTTGCAAATTATGTTGTAGATCAATAGCTCGCGTTGTTGCTTTCATATGTTTATTTTGATATGTTCCTAGAGAAAATTGTGTTGAAAGATGTTAGTAGCAATGATGCGGATTGGATCTGTGATCTGAGGTTTATCCTCATTGCTGCACAGAAGAATTATGTCCTTAATGCACCGCTAGGTGACAGACCTATTGCAGGAGCAGATGCAGACGTTACGAACGTTTGCCTAGCTCAATATGATGACTACTTGATAGTTTAGTGCACCATGCTTAACGGCTTAGATTCAGGACTTCAAAGACGTTTTGAACATCATGGACCATATAAGATGTTCGAGGAATTGAAGTTAATATTTCAAGCAAATACCCGAGTTGAGAGATATGAAGTCTCCAACAAGTTCTATAGCTAAAAGATGGAGGAGAATCGCTCAACTAGTGAGCATGTGCTCAGATTGTCTGGGTACTTCAATCGCTTAAATCAAGTGGGAGTTAATCTTCCAGATAAGATAGTGATTGACAGAATTCTCTAGTCACCATCACTAAGTTTCTAGAACTTCATGATGAACTATATGTTGGGGAACGTAGCAGAAATTCAAAAAATTTCCTACGTATCACCAAGATCTATCTATGGAGAAACCAGCAACGAGGGGAAAGAGAGTGCATCTACATACCCTTGTAGATCGCTAAGCGGATGTGTTCAAGTGAACGGGGTTGACGGAGTCGTACTCGTCGTGATTCAAATCACCGATGATCAAGTGCCGAACGCACGACACCTCCGCGTTCAACACACGTATAGCCCGGTGACGTCTCCCACGCCTTGATCCAGCAAGGAGAGAGGGAGAGGTTGAGGAAGACTCCATCCAGAAGCAGCACAACGGCGTGGTGGTGATGGAGGAGCGTGGCAATCCTGCAGGGCTTCACCAAGCACCTACGGGAGAGGAGGAGGTGTCACGGGAGGGAGGGAGGCGCCAGGGGCTCAGGTATAGATGCTCTCCCTCCCCTCCACTATATATAGGGGCAAGGGAGAGGGGGGAGGCACAGCCTTGCCCCTTCCTCCAAGGAAGGGGTGCGGCCAAGAGGGGGGGAGGAGTCCATCCCCCCCAAGGCACCTTGGAGGTGCCTTCCCCCTTGAGGACTCTTCCGTCTAGGGTTCCCTAGGCGCATGGGCCTCTTGGGGCTGGTGCCCTTGGCCCATTTAGGCCAAGGCGCACCCCCTACAGCCCATGTGGCCCCCCGGGGCAGGTGGCCCCACCCGGTGGGCCCTCGGGACCCTTCCGGTGGTCCCGGTACAATACCGATGACCCCGAAACTTTTCCCGATGGCCGAAACAGGACTTCCTATATATAAATCTTTACCTCCTGACCATTCCGGAACTCCTCGTGACGTCTGGGATCTCATCCGGGACTCCAAAAAACATTCGGTAACCACATACAAGCTTCCTTTATAACCCTAGCGTCATCGAACCTTAAGTGTGTAGACCCTACGGGTTCGGGAACCATGCAGACATGACCGAGATGACTCTCCGGCCAATAACCAACAGCGGGATCTGGATACCCATGTTGGCTCCCACATGTTCCATGATGATCTCATCGGATGAACCACGATGTCAAGGACTTAATCAATCCCGTATACAATTCCCTTTGTCTAGCGGTACGATACTTGCCCGAGATTCGATCGTCGATATACCGATACCTTGTTCAATCTCGTTACCGGCAAGTCTCTTTACTCGTTCCGTAACACATCATCCCGTGATCAACCCCTTGGTCACATTGTGCACATTATGATGATGTCCTACCGAGTGGGCCCAGAGATACCTCTCCGTTTACACGGAGTGACAAATCCCAGTCTCGATTCGTGCCAACCCAACAGACACTTTCGGAGATACCTGTAATGCACCTTTATAGCCACCCAGTTACGTTGTGACGTTTGATACACCCAAAGCATTCCTACGGTATCCGGGAGTTGCACAATCTCATGGTCTAAGGAAAAGATACTTGACATTAGAAAAGCTCTAGCAAACGAACTACACGATCTTTGTGCTATGCTTAGGATTGGGTCTTGTCCATCACATCATTCTCCTAATGATGTGATCCCGTTATCAATGACATCCAATGTCCATGGTCAGGAAACCGTAACCATCTATTGATCAACGAGCTAGTCAACTAGAGGCTTACTAGGGACATATTGTGGTCTATGTATTCACACGTGTATTACGATTTCCGGATAATACAGTTATAGCATGAATAAAAGACTATTATCATGAATAAAGAAATATAATAATAACCAATTTATTATTGCCTCCAGGGCATATTTCCAACAGTCTCCCACTTGCACTAGAGTCAATAATCCAGTTCACATCGCTATGTGACTAACACTCAAGGTCACATCCCCATGTGACTAACACCCAAAGAGTCTACTAGAGTCAATAATCTAGTTCACATTACCATGTGATTAACACTCGATGAGTTCTGGGTTTGATCATGTTATGCTTGTGAGAGAAGTTATAGTCAACGGGTCTGAACCTTTCAGATCCGTGTGTGCTTTACAAATCTCTATGTCATCTCCTAGATGTAGCTACCACGTTCTATTTGGAGCTATTCCAAATAACTGTTCTACTTGGAGCTATTCTAAATTGTTGCTCCATTATACATATCCGGTATCTCTACTCAGAGTTATCCGGATAGGTGTTAAGCTTGCATCGACGTAACCCTTTACGACGAACTCTTTTACCACCTCCATAATCGAGAAAATTCCTTAGTCCACTAGTTACTAAGGATAACTTTGACCGCTGTCCTGTGATCCATTCTTGGATCACTCTTGTACCCCTTGACTGACTCATGGCAAGGCACACTTCAGGTGCGGTACACAACATAGCATACTGTAGAGCCTATGTCTTAAGCATAGGGGACGACCTTCGTCCTTTCTCTCTATTCTGCCGTGGTCGAGCTTTAAGTCTTAACTTCATACCTTACAACTCAGGCAAGAACTCCTTCTTTGACTGATCCATCTTGAATACCTTCAAGATCATGCCAAGGTATGTGCTCATTTGAAAGTACCATTAAGCGTTTTGATCTATCCTTATAGATCTTGATGCTCAATGCTCAAGTAGCTTAATCCAGGCTTTCTATTGAAAAACACCTTTCAAATAACCCTATATGCTTTCTAGAAATTCTACATCATTTCTGATCATTAATATGTCAACAACATATACTCATCAGAAATTCTATAGTGCTCCCACTCACTTCTTTGGAAATACAAGTTTCTCATAAACTTTGTATAAACCCAAAATCTTTGATCATCATCAAAGCATACGTTCCAACTCCGAGATGCTTACTCCAGTCCTTAGAAGGATTGCTAGAGCTTTGCATACTTATTAGCATCTTTCAGGATTGACAAAACCTTCCGGTTGTATCACATACAACCTTTCCTCAAGAAAAGTCGTCGAGGAAACAATGTTTTGACATCCTATCTGCAAGATTTCATAAATGATGCAGTAATTGCTAATATAATTCCAACAGACCCTTAGCATCGCTACGAGTGAGAAAGTCTCATCGTAGTCAACTCCTTGAACTTGTCGAAAAACATCTTAACGACAAGTCGAGCTTTCTTAATGGTGATACTTACCATCATTGTCCGTCTTCCTTTCAAAATCCATATGTACCTAACAGCCTTACGACCATCAAGTAGTTCTTCCAAAGTCTACACTTTGTTTTCATACATGGATCCTATCTCGGATTTTATGGCCTCGGGCCATTTATCGGAATCCGGGCCCACCATCGCTTCTCCATAGCTCGTAGGTCCATTGTTGTCTAGCAACATGACTTCCAAGACAGGATTACGTACCACTCTGAAGTAGTACGCAACCTTGTCATCCCACGAGGTTTGGGAGTGACTTGATCTGAAGTCTCATGATCAATATCATAAGCTCCCACTTCAATTGGTGTAGGTGCCACAGGAACAACTCCCTGTGCCCTGCTACACACTTGTTGAAGTGACGGTTCAATAACCTCATCAAGTCTCCACCATCCTCCCACTCAATTCTCGAGACAAACTTTTCCTCGAGAAAGGACCCGATTCTAGAAACAATCCCTTATTGCTTTCGGATCTGAGACAGGAGGTATACCCAACTGTTTTGGGTGTCCTATGAAGATGCATTTATTCGCTTTGGGTTTGAGCTTATTAGCCTAAAACTTTTTCACATAAGCGTCGCAGTCCCAAACTTTTAAGGAACGACAGCTTAGGTTTCTCCAAACCATAGTTCATACGGTGTCGTCTCAACGGAGTTTCGTGGTGCCCTTTTAAAGTGAGTGCGGTTGTCTCTAATGCCTAACCCATAAACTATTGTGGTAATTCGATAAGAGACATCATGGTATGCATCATATCCAATAGGGTTCAGTTATGATGTTCGGACACACCATCACACTATGGTGTTCCAGGCTGTATTAGTTGTGAAACAATTTCCACAATGTCTTAATTCTGTGCCAAACTCGTAATTCAGATATTCATCTCTATGATCATATCGTAGATATTTTATCCTCTTGTCACGACGATCTTTCAACTTCACCCTGAAATTACTTGAACCTTTCAATAATTCAGACTCGTGATTCATCAAGTAAATATACTCAACATCTACTCAAATCATCTGTGAAGTAAGAACATAACGATATCCACTACATGCCTCAGCACTCATTGGACTGCACACATCAAAATGTGTTACTTCCAACAAGTTGCTATCTTGTTCCATTATACTGAAACCGAGGCTTTTCAGTCATCTTGCCTATGTGGTATGATTTGCATGTCTCAAGTGATTCAAAATCAAGTGAGTCCAAACGATCCATCTGCATGGAGTTTCTTCATGCGTATACACCAATAGACATGGTTCACATGTCTCAAACCTTTCAAAAACGAGTGAGCCCAAAGATCCATCAACATGGAGCTTCTTCATGCGTTTTATACCAATATGACTTACATGGCAGTGCCACAAGTAGGTGGTACTATCATTACTATCTTATATCTTTTGGCATGAAAATGTGTATCACTACGATCGAGACTCAATAAACCATTCCTTTAGGTGCAAGAGCATTGAAGGTATTATTCAAATAGACAGAGTAACCATTATTCTCCTTAAATGAATAACCGTATTGCGATAGACATAATCCAATCATGTCTATGCTCAACGCAAACACCAAATGCAATTATTTAGGTTTAACACCAATCTCGTTGGTAGAGGGAGCGTGCGATGCTTGATCACATCAAGCTTGGAAAAACATCCAACACATATCGTCAGCTCACCTTTAGCTAGTCTCTGTTTATTCCGTAGCTTTTATTTCGAGTTACTAACACTTAGCAACCGAACCGGTATCTTAATACCCTGGTGCTACTAGGAGTACTAGTAAAGTACACATTAACACAATGTATATCCAATATACTTCTATCGACCTTGCCAGCCTTCTCATCTACCAAGTATCTAGGGTAATTCTGCTCCAGTGGTTGTTCCCCTTATTACAGAAGCACTTAGTCTCGGGTTTGGGTTTAACCTTGGGTTTCTTCATTAGAGCAGCAGCTGATTTGCCGTTTCATGAAGTATCCCTTCTTTCCCTTGCCCTTCTTGAAACTAGTGGTTTTACCAACCATCAACAATTGATGCTCCTTCTTGATTTCTACTTTTGCGGTGTCAAACATCGCGAATACCTCAAGGATCATCATATCTTTCTCTGATATGTTATAGTTCATCACGAAGCTCTAGCAGCTTGGTGGTAATGACTTTGGAGAACCATCACTGTTTCATCTGGAAGATCAACTCCCACTCGATTCAAGCGATTGTTGTACTCAGACAATCTGAGCACAAGCACAACAATTGAGCTTTTCTCCTTAGTTTGTAGGCTAAGAAAATCGTCGGAGGTCTTATACCTCTTGACGTGGGCACGAGCCTAAAATCCCAATTTCAGCCCTCAAAACATCTCATATATTTCGCGACGTTTCAAAAACGTCTTCGGTGCCTCAACTCTAAACCGTTTAACTGAACTATCACGTAGTTATCAAAATGTGTATGTCAGATGTTCGCAACATCCACAGACGACGTTCGAGGTTCAGCACACTGAGTGGTGCATTAAGGACATAAGCCTTCTATGAAGCAATGAGGACAATCGTCGGTTTACGGACCTAGTCCGCATAATTGCTACTATTAACTTTCAACTAAATTTTTCCCTAGGAACATATCTAAACAGTAGAACTGAAGCGCGAGCTACGACATAATTTGCGAAGATCTTTTGACTATGTTCAGGATAATTAAGTTCATCTTATGAACTCCCACTCAGATAGACATCCCTCTGGTCATTTAAGTGATTACATGATCCGAGTCAACTAGGCCGTGTCCGATCATCACGTGAGACGGACTAGCCAACGTCGGTGAACATCTTCATGTTGATCGTATCTTCTATACGACTCATGCTCGACCTTTCGGTCTCCGTGTTCCGAGGCCATGTCTGTACATGCTAGGCTCGTCAAGTTAACCCTAAGTGTATTGCATGTGTAAATCTGTCTTACACCCGTTGTATATGAACGTAAGGATCTATCACACCCGATCATCACGTGGTGCTTCGAAACGACGAACTGTAGCAACGGTGCACAGTTAGGGGAGAACACTTCTTGAAATTGTTGTAAGGGATCATCTTATCTACTACCATCGTTCTAAGTAAACAAGATGCATAAACATGATAAACATCACATGCAATCAAATAGTGACATGATATGGCCAATATCATTTGCTCCTTTTGATCTCCATCTTCGGGGCTCCATGATCATCATCGTCACCAGCATGACACCATGATCTCCATCATCGTGTCTCCATGAAGTTGTCACGTCATCTATTACTTCTACTACTACAGCTAACGGTTAGCAATAAAGTAAAGTAATTACATGACGTTTATGTTGACACGCAGGTCATAAATAAATTAAGACAACTCCTATGGCTCCTGCCGGTTGTCATACTCATCGACATGCAAGTCGTGATTCCTATTACAAGAACATGATCAATCTCATACATCACATATATCATTCATCACATCCTTTTTGGCCATATCACATCACATAGCATACCCTGCAAAAACAAGTTAGACGTCCTCTAATTGTTGTTTGCATGTTTTACGTGGCTGCTATGGGTTTCTAGCAAGAACATTTCTTACCTATGCAAGAACCACAACGTGATATGCCAATTGCTATTTACCCTTCATAAGGACCCTTTTCATCGAATCCGATCCGACTAAAGTGGGAGAGACAGACACCCGCCAGCCACCTTATGCAAATAGTGCATGTTTGTCGGTGGAACCGGTCTCACGTAAGCGTACGTGTAAGGTTGGTCCGGGCCGCTTCATCCCACGATGCCGCCGAATCAAGATAAGACTAGTAACGGCAAGCATATTGAACAATATCGACGCCCACAACTACTTTGTGTTCTACTCGTGCATAGTAACTACGCATAAACCTGGCTCATGATGCCACTATTGGGGAACGTAGCAGAAATTCAAAAAATTTCCTACGTATCACCAAGATCTATCTATGGAGAAACCAGCAACGAGGGGAAAGAGAGTGCATCTACATACCCTTGTAGATTGCTAAGCGGAAGCGTTCAAGTGAACGGGGTTGATGGAGTCGTACTCGTCGTGATTCAAATCACCGATGATCAAGTGCCGAACGCACGGCACCTTCGCGTTCAACACACGTACAGCCCGGTGACGTCTCCCACGCCTTGATCCAGCAAGGAGAGAGGGAGAGGTTGAGGAAGACTCCATCCAGCAGCAGCACAACGGCGTGGTGGTGATGGAGGAGCCTGGCAATCCTGCAGGGCTTCGCCAAGCACCTACGGGAGAGGAGGAGGTGTCACGGGAGGGAGGGAGGCGCCAGGGGCTCAGGTATAGATGCCCTCCCTCCCCTCCACTATATATAGGGGCAAGGGAGAGGGGGGAGGCTCAGCCTTGCCCCTTCCTCCAAGGAAGGGGTGCGGCCAAGAGGGGGGGAGGAGTCCATCCCCCCCAAGGCACCTCGGAGGTGCCTTCCCCCTTGAGGACTCTTCCGTCTAGGGTTCCCTAGGCACATGGGCCTCTTGGGGCTGGTGCCCTTGGCCCATGTAGGCCAAGGCGCACCCCCTACAGCCCATGTGGCCCCCCGGGGCAGGTGGCCCCACCCGGTGGGCCCCCGGGACCCTTCCGGTGGTCCCGGTACAATACCGATGACCCCGAAACTTGTCCCGATGGCCGAAACAGGACTTCCTATATATAAATCTTTACCTCCGGACCATTCCGAAACTCCTCGTGACGTCCGGGATCTCATCCGGGACTCCGAACAACATTCGGTAACCACATACAAGCTTCCTTTATAACCCTAGCGTCATCGAACCTTAAGTGTGTAGACCCTACGGGTTCGGGAACCATGCAGACATGACCGAGATGACTCTCCGGCCAATAACCAACAGCGGGATCTGGATACCCATGTTGGCTCCCACATGTTCCACGATGATCTCATCGGATGAACCACGATGTCAAGGACTTAATCAATCCCGTATACAATTCCCATTGTCTAGCGGTACGATACTTGCCCGAGATTCGATCGTCGGTATACCGATACCTTGTTCAATCTCGTTACCGGCAAGTCTCTTTACTCGTTCCGTAACACATCATCCCGTGATCAACCCCTTGTTCACATTGTGCACATTATGATGATGTCCTACCGAGTGGGCCCAGAGATACCTCTCCGTTTACACGGAGTGACAAATCCCAGTCTCGATTCGTGCCAACCCAACAGACACTTTCGGAGATACCTGTAATGCACCTTTATAGCCACCCAGTTACGTTGTGACGTTTGATACACCCAAAGCATTCCTACGGTATCCGGGAATTGCACAATCTCATGGTCTAAGGAAAAGATACTTGACATTAGAAAAGCTCTAGCAAACGAACTACACGATCTTTGTGCTATGCTTAGGATTGGGTCTTGTCCATCACATCATTCTCCTAATGATGTGATCCCGTTATCAATGACATCCAATGTCCATGGTTAGGAAACCGTAACCATCTATTGATCAACGAGCTAGTCAACTAGAGGCTTACTAGGGACATATTGTGGTCTATGTATTCACACGTGTATTACGATTTCCGGATAATACAGTTATAGCATGAATAAAAGACTATTATCATGAACAAAGAAATATAATAATAACCAATTTATTATTGCCTCTAGGGCATATTTCCAACACTATAGTATGCAAGGGATGGCGAAAATGATTCCCGAGCTCTTCGTGATGTTGAAATCAACGAAGGTAGAAATTAAGAAAGAGCATCAAGTGTTGATGATTGACAAGAACACTAGTTTCAAGAAAAGGGCAAAGGGAAAGAAAGGGAAACTTCAAGTAGAATGGCAAACAAGTTGTCACTCCCGTGAAGAAGACCAAAGCTGGACCAAAGCCTGAAATAGAGTGCTTACACTGCAAAGGAAATGGTCACTGGAAGCGGAAATGCCCTGAATATTTGGTGGATCAGAAGGATGGCAAAGTGAACAAGGGTATATTTGATATACAGGTTATTGATGTGTGCCTTACTAGTGTTTATAGTAGCCCCTGAGTATTTGATACGTGTTCGGTTGCTAAGATTAGTAACTCGAAACAGGAGTTACAGAATAAACAGAGACTAGTTGAAGGGGAAGTGACGATGAGTGTTGGAAGTAGTTCCAAGATTGATATGATCATCATCGCACACTTCCTAAACTTTCGGGATAAGTGTTAAACCTAAATAAATGTTATTTAGTGTTTGTGTTGAGCATGAATATGATTTGATCATGTTTATTGCAATACGGTTATTCATTTAAAGTCAGAGATTAATTGTTGTTCTGTTTACATGAATAAAACCTTCAATGGTCATACACCCAATGAAAATAGTTTGTTGGATCTCGATCGTAGTGATACACATATTCATAATATTGATGCCAAAAGATGCAAAGTTAATAATGATAGTGCAACTTATTTGTGGCACTGCCGTTTGGGTCATATCGGTGTAAAGCGCATGAAGAAACTCCATAAAGATGGATTTTTCGGAATCACTTGGTTATGAATCATTTGATGCTTGCGAACCGTGCCTTTTGGGCAAGATGACTAAAACTCCGTTCTCCGAAACAATGGAACGAGCTACCGATGTATGCGATCCAATGAGTGTTAATGCTCGTGGCGGGTATCGTTATTTTCTGACCTTCACAAGATGAATTGAGCAGATATAAGTATATCTACTTAATGAAGCACAAGTCTGAAACATTTGAAAAGTTCAAAGAATTTCAGAGTGAAGTGGAGAATCATCGTAACAAGAAAATAAAGTTTTTGCAATTTTATCGCGGAGACAAATATTTGAGTTACGAGTTTGGTCTTCAATTAAAACAATGTGGAATAGTTTCACAAACTCATGCCACCTGGAACACCACAGCTTAATGGTGTGTCCGAATGTCATAACAGTACTTTATTGGATATAGTGCAATCTATGATGTCTCTTACCAATTTACCACTATTGTTTTGGGGTTATGCATTAGAGACAGCTACATTCACGTTAAAAGGGCACCATCTAAATCCGTTGAGACGACACCATATGAACTGTGGTTTAGCAAGAAACCCAAGTTGTCGTTTCTTAAAGTTTGGGGCTGCGATGCTTATGTGAAAAAAGTTTCATCCTGATAAGCTCAAACCCAAATTGGAGAAGTGTGTCTTCATAGAATACCCAAAGGAAACTGTTGGGTACACCTTCTATCACAGATCCGAAGGCAAGATATTCGTTGCTAAAAATGGATCCTTTCTAGAGAAGAAGTTTCTCTCGAAAGAAGTGAGTGGGAGGAAAGTAGAACTTGATGAGGTAATTGTACCTTCTCCCGAATTGGAAAATAGTTCATCACTGAAATCAGTTCCAGTGATTCCTACACCAATTAGTGAGGAAGCTTATGATGATGATCATGAAACTTCTGATCAAGTTACTACAGAACCTCGTAGGTCTTCCAGAGTACGCTCCGCACCAGAGTGGTACGGTAATCCTATTCTGAAAGTCGTGTTACTAGACCATGATAAACCTACGAACTATGAGAAAGCGATGATGAGCCCAGATTCCGCAAAATGGCTGGAGGCCATGAAATCTGAGATAGGATCCATGTATGAGAACAAAGTGTGGACTTTGGTGGACTTGCCCGATGATCGGCAAACCATAGAAAAATAAATGGATTTTCAAGAGGAAGACAGACATTGATAGTAGTGTTACTATCTACAAAGCTCGACTTGTCGCAAAAAGGTTTTTGACAAGTTCAAGGTGTTGAGTACAATGAGATTTTCTCAACTGTAGCGATGCTTAAGTCTGTCCGAATCATGTTAGCAATTGCCACAATTTATGAAATCTGGCAAATGGATGTCAAAACTGCATTCCTTAATGGGTTTTTTAAAGAAGAGTTGTATATGATGCAACCAGAAGGTTTTGTCTATCCTAAAGGTGCTAACAAAATATGCAAGCTCCAGCAATCCATCTATGGACTGGTGCAAGCATCTCAGAGTTGGAATATACGCTTTGATAAGTTGATCAAAGCATATAGTTTTATACAGACTTGCGGTGAAGCCTGTATTTACAAGAAAGTGAGTGAGAGCACTACAACATTTCTGATAAGTATATGTGAATGACATATTGTTGATCGGAAATAATGTAGAATTATTCTGTAAAGCATAAAGGAGTGTTTGAAAGGAGTTTTTTCAAAGAAAGACCTCGGCAAAGCTACTTACATATTGAGCATCAAGATCTATTGAGATAGATCAAGACGCTTGATAAGATTTTCAATGAGTACACCTTGACAAGATTTTGAAGTAGTTCAAAATGGAACAGTCAAAGAAAGAGTTCTTGCCTGTGTTGCAAAGGTATGAAATTGAGTAAGACTCAAATCCCGACCACAACAGAAAATAGAAAGAGAATGAAAGTCATTCCCTATGCATCAGTCATAGGTTTTATAAAAGTATGCCATGCTATGGACCAGACCTATTGTATACTCTGCCCTGGTTTGGCAAGGGAGTACAATAGTGATCTAGGAGTAGATCACTGTACATTGGTCAAAATTATCCTTAGTGGAATAAGGATATGTTTCTCAATTATGGAGGTGACAAAAGGTTCGTCGTAAAGGGTTACGTCGATACAAGTTTTGGCACTGATCCAGATGACTCTAAGTCTTAATCTGGATACATATTGAAAGTGGGAGCAATTAGCTAGAGTAGCTCCATGCAGAGCATTGTAGACATAGAATATTTGCAAAATACATACAGCTCTGAATGTGACAGACCCGTTGACTAAACTTCTCTCACGAGCAAAACATGATCATACCTTAGTACTCTTTGGGTGTTAATCACATAGAGATGTGAACTAGATTATTGACTCTAGTAAACCCTTTGGGTGTTGGTCACATGATGATGTGAACTATGGGTGTTAATCACATACAGATGTGAATATTGGTGTTAAATCACATGGTGATGTGAACTAGATTATTGACTCTAGTGCAAGTGGGAGACTGAAGGAAATATGCCCTAGAGGCAATAATAAAGTTATTTATTTCCTTATATCATGATAAATGTTTATTATTCATGCTAGCTAGAATTGTATTAACCGGAAGCATAATACATGTGTGAATACATAGACAAACATAGTGTCACTAGTATGCCTCTACTTGACTAGCTCGTTTATCAAAGATGGTTATGTTTCCTAGCCATGGACAAAAGAGTTGTCATTTGATTAACGGGATCACATCATTAGGAGAATGATGTGATTGACTTGACCCATTCCGTTAGCCTTAGCACTTGATCGTTTAGTATGTTACTATTGCTTTCTTCATGACTTATACATGTTCCTATGACTATGAGATTATGCAACTCCCGTTTACCGGAGGAACACTTTGTGTGCTACCAAACGTCACAACGTAACTGGGTGATTATAAAGGAGTACAGGTGTCTCCGAAGGTACATGTTGGGTTGGCGTATTTCGAGATTAGGATTTGTCACTCCGATTGTCGGAGAGGTATCTCTGGGCCCACTCGGTATTGCACATCACTATAAGCCTTGCAAGCATTGCAACTAATTAGTTAGTCGCGGGATGATGTATTACGGAACGAGTAAAGAGACTTGCCAGTAACGAGATTGAACTAGGTATTGAGATACCGACGATCGAATCTCGGGCAAGTAACATACCGATGACAAAGGGAACAACGTATGTTGTTATGCGGTTTGACCGATAAAGATCTTCGTAGAATATGTGGGAGCCAATATGAGCATCCAGGTTCCACTATTGGTTATTGACCGGAAACGTGTCTCGGTCATGTCTACATAGTTCTCGAACCCGTAGGGTCCGCACGCTTAAGGTTTCGATGACAGTTTTATTATGAGTTTATGAGTTTTGATGTACCGAAGGAGTTCGGAGTCCCGGATGAGATCGGGGACATGACGAGGAGTCTCGAAATGGTCGAGACATAAAGATCGATATATTGGACGACTATATTCGGACTTCGGAAAGGTTCCGGGTGATTCGGGTATTTTTCGGAGTACCGGAGAGTTACGGGAATTCGACGGGAGAAGTATTGGGCCTTATTGGGCCATACGGGAAAGAGAGAGGGGCTGGCTAGGGCAGGCCGCGCCCCCCAAGGCCTAGTCCGAATTGGACTAGGGGGAGGGGCTGCGCCCCCTCCTTCCTTCCCTTCTCTCTTCCCTTTCCTTCTCTTCTACTCCTACTACATGGAAGGGATCCTAGTTCTACTAGGAAAAGGGGAACCCTACTCCCGGTGGGAGTAGGACTCCCCTAGGGTGCGCCTTAGAGAGGGCCGGCCCTCCCCCTCCTCCACTCCTTTATATACGGGGGCTGGGGGCACCCCATAGACACACAAGTTGATCTTCGTGATCGTTCCTTAGCCATGTGCGGTGCCCCCCTCCACCATATTCCACCTCGGTCATATCGTTGCGGTGCTTAGGCGAAGCCCTGCGTCGGTAGAACATCATCATCGTCACCACGCCATCGTGCTGACGGAACTCATCCCCGACACCCTGCTAGATCGAAGTCCGGGGATCGTCATCGAGCTGAACGTGTGCTGAACTCGGAGGTGCCGTACATTCGGTACTTGGATTGGACCGCGTTGTCATAACGCTTCCGCTTTCGGTCTACGAGGGTACGTGGACAACACTCTCCCCTCTCGTTGCTATGCATCACCATGATCTTGCGTGTGCGTAGGAATTTTTTTGAAATTACTACGTTCCCCAACAGCTACATGCAATATTCTTTAAGAGATTTTGGCATATCATGGGGGATGAGCTTACAAAGCTGTTGGAGGCAATAAACAGCAGGCATCACTAGTAGAAAAGGGGGCAATGGTCCAGGCCGGGCCACCCTATTAGTCCCAGTTCAGTCCAGAACCGGGACCCATGGGGGCATTGGACCCGGTTCGTGAGCCCCGGGGGCCGGCCGGACCACGTGGTCCATTGGTTCCGGTTCGTCTGGACCTTTTGGTATCGGTTGGTGGGACGAACCGGGACCAATGGGCCTCGCTCCGGACCACCACCATTGGTCCCGGTTGGTGGTATGAACCGGGACCAAAGGGTTGGCTTTAGTCCCGGTTCATGCCACCAACCGGGACTAAAGGGTTGGTCTTCGTTGCTGTCAGTGTTTAGTCCCACCTCGCCAACCGAAGGGCGCTCATACCGGTTTATAAGCCCCTCCCTCTCTGCCTTGTTGAGCTCCTCTCAAAGTGAAAATAGATGCCCTTATACAGGGAATTTGACCTAAATTCATACTGAATTTCTCTAAAGTTAGTAGAAATTTATTATGAATTTAGGTTGAATTCTCTCTATAAGCGCATCTATGTTCACTTTTTTAGTAACGAGCCATTAGTACCGGTTCATGAACCGGGACTAAAGGCCCTTACGAACCGGGACAAATGCCCCCTTTTCTACTAGTGCATATTCCTGCTGGGTGGAATGAAACGAATGTTGTACTAATCCCGAAGGTAGATTGTCCAGAGGTAATTGCCCAATATAGGCCCATTAGCCTATGCAATGTCGTATATAAAATCATCTCGAAGATGATAGCTAATAGATTGAAGAGCATCCTACCAGAAATTATTTCCCCTACGCATAGTGCCTTTGTGCCAGGGAGGCAGATTACTGACAATGTACTGGTAGCCTATGAATGCTTTCACACGATAAAGAAGAAGACACATGGTAATTCTGGTTTCTATGCTAGGACTGCGGTGAAGACACTAATCTTTTTTTAATTGTTTGGATTGCTTACCACATATGTCATGTGGTCACAACCCACTAACATAGTGAGGCACAAAGGTGGACCGGTCAGGTCAAGGCAAAAAAAAGTTTGAACCAAAGGAATACCAATTTCACATGTCAATCAACAAAGAGCTTGCCCTCAATACTCAAATGCACAAGAGAAGCTCTAGCTTAGCCACTTTAACTTTTTTGAACATTAGCCACTTTAATTCGAAAATCCAAATCGGTGCCCATGCTCATCTGCTCCCGATCAGAAAAAAATTTCAAAACAAATACTAGAAAAATTTAAAAAAAATCCAAAACAAATTTGTGTGATAGATAATTTGATGCGTGAGGTCCGCTATAAATTTCAACTCATTTGGATATCTGAGCAGCTCTCGGCAAAAAAGACAAGTCGGGTCAAAACAGTGCATGAACAGTAAACTTTTTTACAGACCTCGATTTTGTCCTTTTTGCAGAGAGCTGCTCAAATGTCCAAATGACTTGAAATTTGCAGCGAATCTCACACATCAAATTATCTAATACCCAATTTTTTTGGAATTTTTTAAATTTTTCTAGTATTTGTTTTTTTTCGTCAGCACGGGTGCAGCTGAGCCCGGGAGCAGAAACGCCGCACTCACTTTAATTCTTTTTCTAGATCATTGATGGCGCACGTTGCTGCGCCCGTCCATTTTGGTAATAGAATAACATAAATTTGCCTAAATATGTTGACCCACAAAACATATAAGTTAAATTTATATAAACTTATAAACAAAAAACCCACATTTAAGCAGAGTGATTAGTATTATTACTTCTTTAAATTGTCATATTAGGGGAGTAAGAGATGCAAACTACCAACAATTGCATAAAAGGACAAGTAATATTCAACATTAGTCAGGGATTGATGTGATACATTAAATCGGGAACAGAAAATTATACTATGTACAATCAGGGCACGAATTTACAAAGGAAGAAATTAAAGAATGCTTGCATATCTGCTTTATTGCCTAGTTGGTTTATTACTAAAAGCAATGATGATCAACTTATGCCGCCTATCATGGTTCAAGAACAATGCATATAAACTCTGTTCCCTGTGCTTTTAGCTAATTCATTTTGATTTGGTGCAACTAATTTTGAACTGCTGATAGCACTGGAAAGAACAAAAAGCAAAACCAAGAGTTATTAGTCATAAAAGTACCAAGAACTTATCAAAGAGAAAAAATCTTTATATGATGAGAATAGAGCTCATGCCGAATAGCTCAAGGGATGTATCTGCCTTGCCAATCTCCTACAGTACAGTTGACAGGAAATTTTGAGCACTTAAAAATAAAAAATTAGAACAATGAATAGCTAGTAGTGCCAAAATACTGTAGATAAATAAAAAGAGATTGATTCCCTATTGTATACTACAGCAATCTCTGTCACAGAAACTAAATCTAGATTATATAATAATCTGCCGACCAATATTGACACATATTGAGTATTTCAGACTACAGATGTACATGTAGATTTGGTTTAGTGTAGATTTTCAACATAAGAAAGCACATCAGAAGAATTTTGCTATGTGCAGGATAAGAGTACATCTGACTTGCGGTTTATCAAGAGAAGGTATAGACAAAGATAATAACCCCTGAACAAATTATTACTATTTCAAATTGTGATCTTTTTAAATATAGCCACACCAATTAAGAGCTGGCAATCATTAATTTCAAACTGCCGATAACATGGCAGTTGTTCTCAAAACAACCACACTTTCATCACTATACAAAGCAATTTCAGGAATCTTACTATGAAACAATTTGAAATCTAAGAAAAAAGATCTATACTGACAATGAAAACTCTAAATAAATAGTATTCATTTTAAAACACAGTATTATCAAAAGTCCAAATCTCAAAACAAATTTGTAGCGACCCAAGGGCCAGTTCTAGGGCAAAGAATCATCATTACATCCTCTGTTATTTGGTATCATATTCAACTCCATATACTCTCATGCTCCTTGCCCCTGACTCAGGTGAACCGACATATCCTCAATAAGTATACATTGCTAGGATCAGAAATGACAAGTAGGATAATCCATACCCGCCCATGCATTACTGTGAGCCACACGCATTACTCCCACTTGAAGGCTACAATGCAGCGTGCAAGTCGGCATGTATCCACAGCTGCCTGCAATATACCCAGGCAACGATGATATTCAGTGAGATCGTCACCTTCCAAGAGCCTAGCTAATAGAGCGAGTACGTGATTTGAGCCACATCGGGGCAGGCTAGGGTAAAGCTACAGTGGCTGCATGCCACCATGGAACAACATCGAGTACAGGGCATGATTTTTCCTATCAACTGTACATTAGGGAGTACATTATGAATTCCTCTTGCATAAATGAGTTCACGAAGAGTATATATATTGACTTGTCTGAATTATTTAAAATGAAGGAACATTTTTTTCCTATACATGGAGCTGAAGCATCATTATAAAATATCAAGGAACACATTCAGGGGGAGACAACATGTACTCATCTAGTTGTGTCATCGTGGCATTACCGTCGCCTCACGTCTTCATGAGACACGAGACACAAAAGTAAACTGCACCGCATACAGCAAAATAATACGATGGCATGAATGATACAGAAACATGACTCAAGAGCTTGAAACAAACAATTAATTTAACATGAACGGCAAATTAGACCTTGGAATACCGCAAGGAACTGCTAGCAATCAAGTATAGTTGGGAGTAACGAATTAGCAGATTAGTCATAGCCTGAGAGACAGGTCCACCTCATCGGTGGCACACTTGAAGGCGCTGTAGGCATACTCGGACGGTCCATGCCGCGCTTGCGCGCCATGCCAGCAAGCATCGGAGCAGCAGTCTTTTGTGTCTCCGTTCTCCTCGCCGAGCATTATGTTCTAAGATGTTGTGCTGCTGAAATAGAGAGGGTGAGCGAAGAGTACCAGATGACGAAGCAATATATACACGTACCGCTCGGCAGCGGAAAGGATTGGCGCATGAATCGCCATGAATGCGCGCTGAGAAACTGGGATATGATTGCGAGCAGTTTCTAGAAGAGGTAATTGTTGAAAATATGAGCAAATTACTACGAGATTTAATCCGAATAAACAGAAGATAAATCATGACTACAGTAACAGAGATTGAACTAATTATGCGAACTAGCATAGCAGATGAACAGATCACATCTAGGGCACATACTAGAAACATGAATTCTACCACGATCTCGAACAGGAAAGATAGAATCACGTACGGTGCAGCGGGAGCAGCACCGCCGGCGTTGACGTTGTCGCCCATGTCGTCGAGGACGAGGTTGCCGAGGTCGGGGAAGAAGTCGTCGTTCGCGAAGTCGTCGCTGCCAGCAGTCGCGCGAGTGCGCTCCCCAAAAACCTGATCGCTCCTCTCCCATACAGGATCACGAGAGGCGGGGTTCCGGAGGCCTGCCGTCCCTTCTCCCGGTGCACGCCGAAAGGAGGGATGGAGAAGACTTGATCGGCGACGCAATGGACTGGAACGGTGGTGAGAAACCATACGAAGCGGCGACGGCTAGGGTAGACGTCTGCCTGACTATATAGTGCGGACCGGGTAGGTCGTGGGAGTAAACCCCACGTCCGAGTCGTCATGATCCAAAAGAATCGGAAACGGTTCAGTAATTAACGCGTCCGTTAATTATTAATTAATGACTCATTAATTTTTCCCGAGCAGCAAAAATATAGACAACGTGCATAGCTCTGTCCTCGGCTCGGCTCAATCCCGCAACCCGCGGCGCGGCGCATCGTGACGAGGCGTGGCGTGGCGAGGCGAGCGAGGAGGAGGAGCGCGCGTGTAGCTCTCCTCTTCTCATGCTCATACAAGTGGTAGGAGAGCTCGCCTTATAAAAATGTGCAACTCTCTCTCAACTTATGAGGTGGGACTAAACTTTAGCCTCACTCACTCCACTCACATGTGTGCATGAATGGGCCAAGAGAATTTCAGAAATTTAGTTGGGCTTTGGGCCAAAAGCCCACTAGCAAATTCCAACAATCCCCCACAAAGTCTCATTGGCACATTTCACCATTTGGTTCCAAAATATTGTTTATATACCGGTGCTTAGTGGAGACTGTGAAGTTGAACTTCCACTTAGAGATTTATGCTACACTAGATCACAACTTGAATAGTGGACTATGCCTTGAACTACAAGTTTTCTGCGAGACTAGTTTCACACAAATTCTTGACCGATATTGGGCTGCCGCAAGGCTTCCCCGCGGGTGGAGCGTATACGTCGTACTCCAGGGCCTTTCATGAATTTATTAGAGAGCACCCACTTCTCACAGACTGCGACGTTAACAGTCAAATTCATATAGGTGTGTTCCTCAGGAGATGCTCTGCAGGACAACATCTCTGCTTACTCAAATAAGCCACTTGGAACACATTAAGATAGATATCAACCTGCCATGCAGATCAGGAGAGTATTGCATCTTCACGGAGTGGGATAATTAAAATAAGGATACTCTCCTCTCAGCTGACCAACAACTTGTCTCCCACTTCTACTTCACGGGATCTCCGATCACATAAAATGGGTTACCACTATGGACAACTCATGCGGTGGGTCTCAAACCCATCTTCATCGATGCATTATCTATCACATTACGTGATAGACCCTTTGTGAAGGGATCTGCCAAGTTTTTCGACGTTTGGATATAATCCAACGTAATAACTCCGGAGTTCCTCAGTTTCCTGACAGATTTTAATCTCCTCTTCACATGCCTTGAGGACTTCATATTATCCTTAGAACTGTTTATCTTGATGATCACAGTTTGATTATCACAGTTCATCAGGATAGGGGTATTGGTTTTTCAACCATAGGTAAGTCCATCAATAGCTCATGAAGCCACTCTGCTTCAACAGTGGCAGTGTCTAATGCTGTGAGTTCTGCTTCCATAGTTGACCTCGTTAAGATGGTCTGCTTGCAAGACTTCCAGGAAATAGCGCCACCACCAAGTGTAAAAACATAACCACTTGTGGCCTTAATCTCATCAGCATCAGATATCCAGTTCGAGTCACTATAACCCTCCAGTACCCTTGGATACCCGGTGTAGTGAATCCCATAGCTCGCAGTGCCCTTTAAGTAGCACATAACTCTCTCAAGCGCACGCCAATGATCATCTCCCGGTTTTGACACAAACCGACTCAGCTTGCTCACAGCAAAAGAGATGTCAGGCCTCGTGGCACTCGCCAAATACATAAGCGAGCCAATAATCTGAGAATACCTCAGTTGATCTCTAGCAATCCGTCGATTCTTTCGAAGCAACACACTAGCATCATATGGAGTTGGAGAAGGCGTGCAGTCGCTATACCCAAAACGACTCAAAACCTTTTCCACATAGTGAGACTGAAGCAGTGTGATCCCATCATTCTCATCTCTCAACAGCTTGATGTTTAAGATAACATCAGCTACTCCTAGATCCTTCATCTCAAAACAGCGAGATAAGAAATCCTTAACCTCCTTGATTAAATCAAGTTTGGTTCCGAAGATCAATATGTCGTCGACATACAGACAAAGAATAACTCCTTCGCCCCCACCATGGCGATAGTACACAGACTTGTCACCATCATTTACTACAAAGCCGACAACAGTTAATGTTCTTTCGAACTTCTCATGCCACTCCTTAGGAGCTTGCTTAAGGCCATATAAAGACTTTAATAACTTGCACACCTTTCCTTCTTGACCAGGTACTACAAAACCATCTGGCTGATCCATGTAAATTTCCTCCTTCAACTCTCCATTGAGAAAAGCCGTCTTAACGTCCATTTGATGAACGAGAAGACCATGTGAGGCAGCCAGTGATAGTAGCACCCGAATTGTGGTCAGTCTAGCCACGGGTGAGTAAGTATCAAAGAAGTCTTCAGCTTCTTTCTGGGTATAACCCTTAGCCACAAGCCGTGCCTTGTACTTTTCAATCGTACCATCAGGTCTAAATTTCTTCTTGAACACCCACTTACATCCTACAGGTTTGCACCCATAAGGACGGTCAGTGATCTCCCAGGTCCCGTTAGCTAAGATGGAATCCATCTCGCTACGAACAGCTTCCTTCCAGTATTCAGCATCAGGAGATGCATAGGCTTCTGAAATAGTCCTGGGTGTGTCATCCACAAGGTACACAATGAAATCATCACCAAAGGACTTTGTAGTCCTCTGTCTCTTACTCCTTACAGGATTTTCATTGTCACCCTCAACAGGATTCTGAACGTGTTCCATCGCAATGGTGGGTTCAGGAATTACAGTGAGTTCCTTACTAGATGGAATAGGTATCTCCTGATTTGATGAACTTGACATATCCTTCATAGGAAATATGTCCTAAAAAAAGTTGCATCATTAGACTCCATAATCGTACCAACATGCATGTCGGATACCTCAGATTTTATTATCAAAAATCTATAACCAATGCTATGAAAAGCATAGCCCAGAAGAACACAATCCACGGTTTTTGGTCCAAGCTTGCGCTTCTTGGGAATTGGTATATCGACTTTCGCCAAACAACCCCAAGAACGTAGGTAAGAGAGTTTCAACCTTTTCCTTTCCCATTCCTCAAATGGAGTCATGGTCTTATACTTTGTGGGAACTCGGTTTAGGACATGACACGCGGTCATTAGCGCCTCCCCCCACCATTCCTTGGAAAGACCCGATGTGTCTAACATGGCGTTAACCAAATCAGTTAGAGTTTGGTTCTTTCTTTCGGCCACCCCATTAGACTGAGGTGAGTAGGGAGGCGTACTCTCATGGATTATACCATGTTCCGCACAAAACAGATCAAATTCATTGGAAAAATACTCTCCACCACGATCGGACCTAAGCCGTTTAATTTTTCGATCAAGTTGGTTCTCTGCCTCAGCTTTATAGTTTTGAAGAAAGTTAAAACCTCATCTTTTGATTTCAGAAGATACACATAACAATATCTAGTGGAGTCATCAATCAACGTCATGAAATATCTCTTTCCACCTTTTGTCAACACGCCATTCATCTCACAAAGATCAGAATGTATAAGCTCTAGTGGCGCCAAGTCTCTTGCCTCTGCAGTCTTATGAGACTTGCGAGGTTGTTTAGCTTGCACACATACTTGGCACTTAGAGCCTTTGACAGTAGAGATTTTCGGAATTAAATTCATATTGGCTAGCCGCGTCATGCAACCAAAGTTAATATGACAAAGTCGTGCATGCCGAATATTTGACTCATTATTGTGGCAAACATTATTAATAACTTTAGTGCAAATATCTGACAAAGATAGGTGGAACAAGCCTCCGCACTCATAGCCTTTTCCAACAAATTGTCCACACTTGGAAATTACAACTTTATTGGACTCAAAAACCAACTTAAAACCATCTCGACATAGACGGGAACCGCTAACGAGATTTTTATTGATGGACGGCACATGATGAACGTTCTTCAGACGCACGATCTTCCCCGAAGTAAACTTTAGATCGACCGTACCAACACCTCGAACGATGGCATGTGACCCGTTCCCCATCAGCACGGGAGAAGTCCCTGTGGCCTGGTAAGAAGAAAACATGGAGGCGTCAGCACAAACATATACATTGGCACCGGTGTCAATTAACCAATCAAAAAAAAGAAGAAACACCCAAGTTTGAACCAAAGGAATACCAATTTCACGTGTCAATCAACAAAGGGCTTGCCCTCAATACTCAGATGCACAAGAGAAGCTCTAGCTTAGCCACTTTATTTTTTTTTCTTTTTGAACATTAGCCACTTTAATCCTTTTATGTACTTGATTGATGAGAAATAGCACGCGATATGTGGTACGTTTTACCCTCAAAACAAAAAAAGATATGTGGTACCTTTTTTTTTTTTTGAGTGGAGGGAGCGTGAAACGTGATACGTGGCGGCGGTTGAAAAAAGGGTGACCCTTGCGGGATAGGCACCCGTTGGGCCTTAGCCCATATTCCTTCATCGCAGCAGCCCGCACACCTATATTGGCGGTCCAGCCACGCCGCCACCGCCTAGGGTTTCACCAGTGAGGAAAGGGGATCGGAGGTCAGTTATGCGCCGGCTGCCCCGCCGCCTGCAGTGTGCCGAGCTATCTCCTCGCGCCGTCGCCGCCGCCGGCGAGGTCCTCGTATGAGGATCCAGTGGTGCTTGCGCAGAGACGGCCAAATAAGCAACTCCCCCTTTGGGAGCTGCAATCCGGAGCTCCTCTCCGAGCTGCGATCCGCAATCAGGCGGCTCCTCTCCGAGCTGCGACCGGCAATCGAAGCAATCAAGCGGCTCCTCTCCGAGCCGCAATCCGCAACGAAAGCGGCTGCCTTTTTGAGTCGCCGTCCGCGATCCAAGCTTTCCTTGCCGGGCTACAGTAATAAACAAGTCCTCTTTCGATTCCAATCTCCGAGCCGCAGCCGGAGGCGGGATCCAAGCCGCTGTATATCTGCCCGAGCTATCTCCAAGCCGCTGTATTCCGGCGATGGAGAACACTCACCACGGGCGACCGGCTGCTAGAGCAAACACCAACCCGTCCGTCAAGTCCTCCTCCCTCGACATGGTGGTAAGTTTGTCCTCCCGATCCTTTTTCCTTTAGCTACATATAGATCCTCTTACAACATCACCCTATAAAACTACTGCTGCAACAAGGAATAAAAGAAAGTATGAGCCATAATAATCAGAACTCTGATTGTATCAAAACATAACCTTTTTGGTTGGAACATATCAAAATTCCATCTCTCTGTTGGAAAGAAAAAAAATACCGTATAATCTAAATCGAATTTTTCTGTGGGGAACTATAAAAATTGCATCCTTTGTCGGTAATAAATACACAAATTGTAAAATCTAAATCGCATCTTTCTTTGGTAAATTGTCTTTGTTTAGCAGGGCCGCACCCCAGAAAATGGAGGCCCGTTAGTTGGCAGTGCGTATGGCTATGGTATTCCTCATGTCATGCCTCCCAACTCTGATCAATGCACCAGGTCGCAGGGCCAGCATTAAGCAACAATAGGACTGAAAGAAGCACATGAAAGATGTGAGCAACTTTAGAGAGAAGAGACACTGAATACATAGATGGACTGAATTTAGGGTAGAACAGTACCAGTTCATTTAATTAGTTAGATTGTTTTCACGAAAATGCGGAGGAATTGACCCACTGGAGTAGAATCGGGACCTTTGGTAGCACGATTGGATCATGAGAAGATAAAGGGATCTGCGCTAGAAGAGAAAGTGGAGTTATTTCGTTCCAGGTTGCCAACATAGTATTTGCTGGATGCGTTGATTACCCACATCTAAACTAGTCATTAATAATACTCTATTAGTACGTAGAAAATTTGGGCCCCTGTGAAGTCGAGCACTCTGCACAGGTGCCCCGTACGAGCCTGTTGTTTGGGGAAAATATCTAAACAGCTATATGGATTCTTATACTTTACAAATTCTTTGGATTACCATTGGTCACCCTTTGAGCTCTAGTTGGATCATCCTCTCGGAAAGGGCAGATCTGTCCGTATCCGTGCTTCGCTGGCACCTATGATGATGAGGCTAATAAGAAATCAACTCTGATTTGTTTCCATATCAAATGTAGGAGGCCAGTGAAGATGATAGGCTCAGCAAGTTGCCTGATGATGTTTTGCTCAACATTGTTGAGCGACTTGATATAGCTGATGCTGCACGAACGACCATCCTCTCCAGACGTTGGAAGCAGATTCCTGCTGTACTCTCAAAAATTGTTATAATGGCTGGTTCTTTTGAGCCCAAGCACAAAGAATGGAGCAAGTTAACCTCAGATGATATAGGTCGGGCCAACACCACTGTGCTGGAAGCAACCAGGAGCATACTGGAAAGGAGGGCTGGAAGTCTGTACCCCATCCACATGTTGCGCATTCAATTCTACCTGGGAGATGAGTCCATTTTAATTGGCCAGACTGTTGCCAACACCATGACAACACAAAAGGTTGCTTCAGCCGAGTTTACAATCTTGACGAAGGTGCGTAAAAAGTGTGCCAAGAATGACCTGCTCACATATGGGAAGCAGTTCATGTCATTCTTTGATGCGTGTCCAAACGCATTTGGTGGTCTTGTGCGCCTCACGCTAGAGAATTTGAGGTTAGGAGAATCTGACTTCCCCAAAATTTTCAGTATGTGCAAGCAACTGGAGTTCCTCTCCCTCTACGAATGTGACATGGGTATTCAGTCTTTTCTGGAAGTGGAACACCCGCAACTCGGTGAACTAGTTATTGTCTGTGGCCGTCTTGAGAGGGTTGATCTCAAGTGGGCACCAAAGCTCACAAAACTGAAATTTAATATATTTAGATGTAAAGATGACCCCTTCTGTCTCGGCTATGTCCCACTGCTCCAGACTGTGTCCATCATTAATGTTGCTTTCACTTGGCACAAGATGCTCAAGTTAAGTGAGTTGCTTGATAAAGCTGCCATAAGCAATCTGACTTTGGACTTCAAAAGCGAAAAGGTTAGTGAAGGTCCTCAATGTTGTCAGTGAAGTGTATATGTTTTGCTGGCCATGTCATGGGGAGGTTGTTGTAATGATTATTTTTGGTTAACATGATTCTGCATTACTACATCTTTTGCAGATTTGGGTCAAACCGGAAGGTCGAAGACAATTGTTACCGGTGTTCCACAAACTAAGGATTCTGAATTTGATTAACATTGCTGAAGAGTGCGACCTGACTTGGACAATGTTCTTACTGGATGGTGCACCCAACCTTAAGGAACTACACATCTTGGTGAACTCTTCTACCGATTCTTCAATTCTCATTTTCGATGTTCAAACTTCTCTGGCCAGTTAGGAATTTTTTACCTGACCAAATGCAGGTGCGGAATCATTTATGTGAAATGATAACGGAGAAACGGAGGGAGTTGCCTGTGGTTTGCAAGGAGAAGGACAAGGGACTAGAGTGGGAACCATCTACATCTGATTTCAAGCACCACAACCTGGCTGGGCTCAGTATCTATGGGAGGTTTCATGCAGTAGACAAACTGGTGCGCTTTGCGAGAAATGTGGTGGAAGCAGCGGTGAATCTGGAGGACATAAGACTATATAAGAGTCCAGTGTGTGTGAGGTGCAAGCACATGCTTCAGGAGTGGACATTTGAGGAGACGTCTTGGCTTAGCTATGAATTCAGAAAGGAGATACTCTCGGTCGTCCGTATTCACTTCCCCAGTTTAGGGCAAGTCTTCTCAAAATAATGCTCTTGCACTGCAAGCTGCTTGCAGTTTACAGGAACTGTTGTATGATTCATGGATTAACTGTCACTAGTGAACCTTTTCAATTATGTGTATTTTGAGATGGTACCGAGTCAAGGAGAATAAGGTGTACTCTTGTAAGTATTTTATCAAATGGATATCGTGGATGTTTCCAGGGGAAGTGCTTCAGTTTCAGGCCCCGATTGGAAGCATTGTAAACTGATGCGCTTGTAAAAAACATACCCGTGTATTTTACAAGTCCAGAGTAGGAACCAGTATTTTACAGGTGACTGGAAAATACAGGCTGTAACTCATGCTTGGATGAGCTTACCGACACCCAGCCCTTCAGATAGCCACTCCACGGACTCCTCCGCCGCACAGTCGTTCTTGCTGCGCCCGCAGCCGCGAGGGCTGGCCGTTCCCGGCGATCTCGAGCGCCTGTCGTACTACTCGGTCTGGGGCATGGGCCCAAATCAACCGATAAGCCAGCGTCGAGCGGCCCCCAGTCCTTGTGTCTTCAACGAGCATCGTCTAACCAGGACTGCAGCACGTCACTGCCTTAATCTGCCGGCCGGCGGGAGCTCTAGGTCCGCGACTCCTAGCAGCGTGGCGGCGCTCGCATCGGGGAAGGTCGCTGTCTTCAGCCCTCGCATCGCCCCCTCTGGCTCTGGCGTCCAGGCGATGCGTGCCTCGTACTCGCTTGGGTGATTGGGTCGATCGGATGGGAAATACTGGTGTGCTGAGCAGTGTATACAAAACCGGTGGAATACCCCTGGAATACAAGTGTAATTGCGAAACGGGTGTAAAAATTACATGCCAAAAACGACTAACCAACCGCGTGGATGAAGAACAGACGAATTTATTTACAGGTGTATATCTTACGCGTGTAAACCGCTGCGAAACGACCAACCAAGCGCGGCCTCAGCGGCTTTTATTTACTTTTCGAGGGAATTCAGTTTCAGTGGTTTCAGTTTCCTTTACTTCTACCGTTGACTAATGACCAAGTCTTTTGGCATATCACTTGGCATGCTATCTTATTGAGCGGCGTCAGGATGCATGTCGGTTTCAAAGCAAAACTACGAGGTAGAAGAAGAGGTTTTGGGCTGCTCAAACATCCGCGGATTTTTTGCTCTTTCTCCTCTTCTATTTATTCAGATTACAGATTATAGAAAAAGAGACGGAGCTCATGGCCCAGACTATGCGCCATCATCACCCACAACGTTCGTGCCATCCCACGAATATATCAAAGAGGTATGAAACTCGCTGCGGTTTGTTAAGCCTGCGAGCTAAACCTGCTAACTAATTTACTAATCTACTAAATGGCGAAACTGATGAAACTGTAGAAAATGACACCTAAAACTGAACCTACTGAACTGAAGTTCTGAAACCGCAAGGTTTATTTTCAAACATTGATCAGTGGCTTCTTTTGTTTCAAAAGGTTCACACATTTAAACTTCTTGTTGAATGATATGATACGGCAGTAGCACATGCCAACCCAGGTGGCATAGCTAGCCAACTGAAAGTCTTAGCTTAAGATTTCCATCCAGAACCTGGCATATATATTGATATTATATGTGGGCATCATAACTGAACAACAACCTTGTGTTGTGACAGCCTTGAGAAGTTTTGACATGACGCAGAGATATTCAACTATTTTTAGGGGACAAGTTCTGCAATTATATGCTTTTGCAATCTGCATGCTCTGAATTATACTGCAGCGATGTCTAAGACAATGTGAATGGACAGAGTTTCCTTGCGTGCCCTTCTCTATAACCTTGTATGTCTACTGCCTCACAACATCTGAAAATATTTGTGAATAGGAAAAATGTTTGCGTATCTGAAAATATGTTCATGAACTTGAAAAGATGTTTGTGAATACGAAAAAAATCATGTATTATAAAAAAATGTTCACGAACTTGCAAAAATGTTCATGAATAAGGAAAAAATGTCCGCGTCTTTGACGAAATGATCAGGAATTAAAAGATGTTCACAAATTCAAAAAATGTTCACGAATTTAAAACAATGTTCGTTTCCATGGATTTTCACCGAATTCTTCAGAATAATAAGAGCACCCAAGCACAAGGTGATCCTGAAGTGTAAACATAACTTCATATTTTTCGTGCTTGTTTGTTTTCAGCACCACGCACAACATGACCATTTTTTTTGAAAGATCCCGCATCGTTGGCATTCATTGATAATAGCAGGAAGCAACGAAAAACAACAAGGTGATGAAGGTCCTCAGACCAAAAGATCCGAAGATCAAAGAAAAAGAAAAACAACAATCCTAATAGTTGCAGCACAACACTCCATACAATCCATACTAGACAGCGCAGCTTTGACTCCGACGGTGAACTACAAAGAAAACTAGGCAAGGTTGGCGTCACGGAGGATCACCAAATGAACCGCCTCATGTGTCATCGTATACCGCCGGCCCCCCACCGCGGCTTCGACTTCACAGGAACAGGCAGTCGAGACACTCCCAAGGACACATCGAAGAAGAAGAGACGACTACCATGACCAAGGCCACGCCTCCGACATTGCTCACCGCCGTCATCGTTGCCACAGAAGTTACCGTGCACGTTCAGTCATAGGTAGCACCAAAGGGATCAAAGTCTTTAAGACGGCGCCCTAAAGAGGGGAACGACGTTGAAGACGATGCCACCGCCCCGCCCTGCAGCAGGATCTAGGGTTTTACCCGAAGGACTTGATCCGGGAGTAGTGGCTGTGAGATCCCCGACGACGCCTCCAAGGAGGATAGCGACGCCCACAGGCGCCGTCGTCGCCGGTGTAAGGGCACTTTTGTCCCTAGGTAGTTTTGGTGATTGATGACAATGCCTTTGCGGACTAATTGTGTGTATTGAGCTTTTCAGATCCATCACGACTAAACACAAGACGATTCGATGCCCCTCGAAGAGTATTGAAGACGACGTTTGTCTATGGTTCGATTCGGTGGAGTTGAGTCGTAGGAGAGCCGTACTATTAAGAGGGGGTCCTCTTTGGAAAGGTTAGGGTGGAATCTCATGTACACATCCCCTTTTACACCGCCTTTCTTTGAGCAACTTGGAGTGTTCCTCCGTCCCGCGTGTCTCTGCGAAATGAAGGCCTCGATCTTGCTCTTCTCAGGCTGGCGGTAGTACTGCTCTTTTGAGCGGTACTACCGCAGGAGCCAGCGGTAGTACCGGGCTCCGACACAGTAGTACCGTAGGCTCCCACGGTAGTACCGCTCTTCCGAGCGGTAGTACCGCGAGCTCTGGTCTAGCACCGCTCTCAAGACGGTGAACTACAAACAAAACTAGGCAAGGTTGGCGTCACGGAGGATCACCAAATGAACCGCCTCATGTGTCATCGTATACCGCCGGCCCCCCACCGCGGCTTCGACTTCACAGGAACAGGCAGTCGAGACACTCCCAAGGACACATCGAAGAAGAAGAGACGACTACCATGACCAAGGCCACGCCTCCGACATTGCTCACCGCCGTCATCGTTGCCACAGAAGTTACCGTGCACGTTCAGTCATAGGTAGCACCAAAGGGATCAAAGTCTTTAAGACGGCGCCCTAAAGAGGGGAACGACGTTGAAGACGATGCCACCGCCCCGCCCTGCAGCAGGATCTAGGGTTTTACCCGAAGGACTTGATCCGGGAGTAGTGGCTGTGAGATCCCCGACGACGCCTCCAAGGAGGATAGCGACGCCCACAGGCGCCGTCGTCGCCGGTGTAAGGGCACTTTTGTCCCTAGGTAGTTTTGGTGATTGATGACAATGCCTTTGCGGACTAATTGTGTGTATTGAGCTTTTCAGATCCATCACGACTAAACACAAGACGATTCGATGCCCCTCGAAGAGTATTGAAGACGGCGTTTGTCTATGGTTCGATTCGGTGGAGTTGAGTCGTAGGAGAGCCGTACTATTAAGAGGGGGTCCTCTTTGGAAAGGTTAGGGTGGAATCTCATGTACACATCCCCTTTTACACCGCCTTTCTTTGAGCAACTTGGAGTGTTCCTCCGTCCCGCGTGTCTCTGCGAAATGAAGGCCTCGATCTTGCTCTTCTCAGGCTGGCGGTAGTACTGCTCTTTTGAGCGGTACTACCGCAGGAGCCAGCGGTAGTACCGGGCTCCGACACAGTAGTACCGTAGGCTCCCACGGTAGTACCGCTCTTCCGAGCGGTAGTACCGCGAGCTCTGGTCTAGCACCGCTCTCAAGCGGTGGTAGGCGCGGATGTAATTTTTTTACATCCGCGCTCCCCGTGGTAGTACCGTGATTCGGCGCTGTAGTATCGTGGCACCAGTCCAGGTTCCGTAGCAGGAGCAGAGGTAGGGGTGGATGTAATTTTTTACATCCGCACCCTTCACGGTAGTACCGCACCCTCGGTCGCGGTAGTTCCGTGTCGGATTTTTGCACGACTGTTCCTCAGCGGAGGTAGTCACGGATGTAATTTTTTACCTCCATGCCTACCAGGCCTGGCCCATGTCTGCCTTGCGGATGTACCGCACGGGGCCGCGGTAGTACCGCGTTTGCGGATCTACCGCGCCCTGTCCGTGCTCCTTTTGCCTGGCCTGGCCCCTGCCGTGCTCACGGTAGTACCGCGGTCCACCGTGGTAGTACCGCACGCCAGTGCGGTAGTATCGCACCTGTGGAGCGGTAGTTCCGTGGGCCGCGGACTGAGTGGTGGGTAACGGTTGGGATTGTCCCCCCACTATAAAAGGGGGTCTTCTTCTCCAAGAAGACTCACCTCTTCCAACCCTAAACTCCATTGTTGCTCCAAGCTCCATTTTCGCCCGATCTCTCTCCCTAGCCAATTAAACTTGTTGATTTGCTCGGGATTGGGTGATAAGGGCCCGATCTACACTTCCACCAAGAGATATTCGATTCCCCCCACTTATCCCTAGCGGATCTTGTTACTCTGGGGTGTTTGAGAACCCTAGACGGTTGAGGTCACCTTGAAGCCATACTCCATTGTGGTGAAGCTTCGTGGTGTTGTTGGGAGCCTCCAATTGTTGTGGAGATTGCCCCAACCTTGTTTGTAAAGGTTCGGTCGCCGCCTTCAAGGGCACCAATAGTGGAATCACGGCATCTCGCATTGTGTGAGGGCGTGAGGAGAATACGGTGGCCCTAGTGGCTTCTTGGGGAGCATTGTGCCTCCACACCGCTCTAACGGAGACGTACTTCCCCTTAAAAGGAAGGAACTTCGGTAACACATCCTCGTCTCCACCGGCTCCACTCTTGGTTATTTCGTGCCTTTACTTTTGCAAGCCTACTTGTGTTGTATCCCTTGCTTGCTTATGTGCTAGTTGTTATTGCATCATATAGGTTGCTCACTTAGTTGCACATCTAGACAACCTATTTTGTTGCAAAGTTTAATTTGGTAAAGAAAAGCTTAAAAATTGTTAGTTGCCTATTCACCCCCCCTCTAGTCAACCATATCGATCCTTTCAATTGGTATTAGAGCCTCTTCTCTTTTTAAGGACTTTACCGTCCGAAGAGTATGGTTGACGTCGTAGATGATGTGGGAGAGCATTCGGTGCGAATCTGATATCATCAACGGGAGATGGGGGTAACTCGATCTCACGTGAGGAATTCAATGTGGCGTTGGACACATTGAAAACCTCCATGATGACCGAGGTCAAGGACATGTTTAAGGAATTCTTAGAAGGGCTTAAACTTTCCACCGCGCCCGTGAAAGTGGGTGATCCCGCGAACACGGTGACGGATGCTAACCCCGAAAAGGGGGAAGCTACTAGTGAGAAAGCTCCTATGTCTAGTGGTAAAAATGGCACCGTCATCTTTGCTCATGTGGAACCTCCAATTTATGGAGGGCCGATTCCCTCTACTCATTTAAATCATGTCGGTCCTCCTCCTAAGTATGAGAAACATGAAGATTTTGATTCTTGGGTTTATCGCTTCAAGCGTCATTTAAAACATGTGAATACTAACCTTTGGAGAATCATTGAAGAAGGTTTCTATCCTCATGACCCAAGCAACTTCACCCCTCGAGAAGCCGTGGATAATCAATTCAATGAGAGTGCTCTCTTCATCATCCAAGATGCAATTCTTCCCGAAGATCTCCCTCATATTCGACCTCATGCCATGGCTAAGGACGCATGGAAATGTGTTGTGTCTCTCTATCGAGGAAGTGGTAGCATTCAACGCTCCAACTATGAAGTGGTGCAAGATGAAGCCGATGAGTTTGCAATGAAAGAAGACGAAGAACCTCGTGAGCTCTTTCGAAGAGTGACCAAACTCGCGGTCTCACTCCGAGATCATGGAATCAAGGACATGGATGACAATTGGATCAAGCGCAAATTCCTCAAGGCTATGATGCCCTACAACAAGGCCATGTCCTCCGTCATTCATCAAAGACCGGACTTCCACTCCATGACCTCAAGTGAAGTGTTGGATGAGTTCGTTGCAATGAGCATCTTGGACAAGACCGCCGACAATGCGGTGCTCCGTTCTCAAAGGGCAAAGAAGCCCAACCTTGTTGTGAAGGCCAAGGTTATTATGGAAGAAGAGGTAGAAGTGGAAGATGAGGAGAGCAACCCCGAAGACACCAAGTATGATTATCATGAGCACATGGCCCTTGCTTCAAGACAATTTTGGAGCAAGAAGAATACAAGACCCAACTTCAACAAGAACAACTCAAGTGGCATCAAGGGCAAGCAACGAGTTAGAACTTGCTTCAACTATGGCAATGTGAGCCATTTCGTTGCAGATTGTCCTTACGAGAAGTGGGAAGACAATGGTGGAAAATTCATCCGAAAAGACAAAGCCAAGTCCTTCCCCAACAAGAACAACTTCGCCAAGAAGACTCCCACTCGTGGGTTGGTGGTTCAAGAAGAATACCAAGAGGATGACGATGATGATGAAAATGGAGAAGCAATGGCCATGGCATCCGTTGCCATTGCTACTACTCCCCCGGTGTCTCTCTTTGATTCACCCAACGAAAACATCACCGCCAAGTGCCTCATGGCTAAAGCTTCAAACAAGGTAACCCCCAACATCACAACCACCATCATTACTAATCCCTCCATGGAGGATTGCATTGATGAACATGATGGGTCTAATGAGGAAGTGAATGAATTTGAGTCTTTTATGAGTAAGCTCAAGGGCAAGTCCAAGAAGCATTTTGTTGCTCTCTTGGAACAACTTGGTGAGGCCAATGACATGATCGAGGCTCACGAAGAAACCATCTCTAAGATGGAAGGTCATAGTCGTGACTATGCCGATGAGATATCGGATCTCTCTAATGCTCTTGAGGAAGAGCGTGTTCATCGTTTGACTTTTGAGGAGTCACACAATGATGACCATGCTAAGTTAAAGAAAGATCTTGATCATGCTCTTGTCGTGTCTCGTGTGCTAACTTCCGAGAAGGCTAAACATGGCGTTGATCATGCTAGACTCAAAGAGGAGTTTGAGATACTTGACAAGGCCCACAAGGTCTTGAAGGGTGCTCACGCTAACCTCAAGGAGTCTCATGCTCAACTCCACGTTGAGCTAACCAAGGAAAAGGCCACCTTCCCTCATATGGTATTAGTTGATAATGCATGTGCTACTAACCCATGTTGTGAGCATGTGCATCTTGTGGAGGAGAATGCCAAATTGAAGGATCAACTTGAGAAAGGCCTTGTGACATGCATTCAAGGTGAGAAGAACCTCAACGACCTTTTGAGCAATTAAAAGGAAGTTGTGGCCAAGGAAGGAATTGGGTTTGCACCCAAATCCAAGAGCAAGAAGAAGAAGAACGACAAGACCAAACGTCCTCCTCCTCTCAAGCAAACTTTTGTGAAAGAGGGAGAGGGTGCTTGTCGGTGTCAAAACCGGCGGATCTCGGGTAGGGGGTCCCGAACTGTGCGTCTAGGCGGATGGTAACAGGAGACGAGGGACACGATGTTTTACCCAGGTTCGGGCCCTCTTGATGGAGGTAAAACCCTACGTCCTGCTTGATTAATATTGATGATGTGTATTACAAGAGTGGATCTACCACGAGATCAAGGAGGCTAAACCCTAGAAGCTAGCCTATGGTATGATTGTTGTAATGGTTGTTGTGTCCTACGGACTAAAACCCTCCGGTTTATATAGACACCGGAGAGGGCTAGGGTTACACAGAGTCGGTTACAATGGTAGGAGATCTACATATCTGTATCGCCATGCTTGCCTTCCACGCCAAGGAAAGTCCCATCCGGACACGGGACGGAGTCTTCAATCTTGTATCTTCGTAGTCTTGGAGTCCGGCGGACGATGATAGTCCGGCTGTCCGACACCCCCTAGTCCAGGACTCCCTCAGTAGCCCCCGAACCAGGCTTCAATGACGATAAGTCCAGCGCGTATATAGTCTTCGGTGTTGCAAGGCGGGTTCTCCTTTTAAGTTCCATGTACCTGCCGAACAGTGTCCGGCTTCCTTATCAATGTTGCGCTTCTTGACTTCTACGCCCAATAATGGCCTTCTTCCACGCGTCGCACGAATGCAAAAAGCCAGGGTATCTTTTATGTTTTACCCCCTAGCTGTGCAAATAATCTGCCTATAAGAGAGGCAAGAATCCAGATCCAAATCACACCATCTTCCTTCCGCGAATAATCATCGGAGCGCTTTTGACCCAGAATCCATTCCATCATGGACCGTCGACGCGGCTCCTCTTCTCGCGCTCCCAGCCCTCTGCCAGGAGATTGGAGGAGATGCTCTGTTCCGCACAACGAGCTGGTGAAGCTCCAAGCGGAGGGATATCTCCCTCCGGCCTTCATGGTTCCGGTTCGAGCCGGGCTGGCCACCTACCAAGGTGGGAAGCAAGCGGAGGCTACCCCAAGTCCCAACAAAGGGGAGCGGGTATGCTTCGTCCCCTATCTGATAAGGGGACTCGGATTTCCTATACATCCGTTCCTCCGCGGGCTCCTGGAGTTCTACGGACTCCAGCTCCATCACCTTACACCCGCCTCTATCCTGCATATCGCGGGTTATGTAGCTCTTTGCGAGCTATTTCTGGGCATCGAGCCCCATTTTGCACTGTGGAAGAGGTTGTTCTGCCTCGTACCCCGTTCTCACGAGGGGTCCATATATCAAGTGGGCGGCGCCGAAATATGGCGCATTGCCGGGACCGGATATCCGTCCGGAACCCCTAAGAAGGCGTCCGAAGACTGGCCTTCGGAATGGTTTTACATAGAAGACGCTCCGCTGCCGGACCCTGTTCGGATCGGCCTCCCGGAGTTCAGTACTGCTCCTCTGAAGAAACGCCTTAGTTGGCGCCCGCGGAGCCCCCAACTGGAGGAAGACAAGAGCGTCCATTATCTGATGGGCCGAATAAGATTACTAGCCCATTCCGGGTTGACCATGATTGGAGTCATGGCAACATGCATTACGCGGGGGGTGCAGCCACTACAATACAGGGGCCACCCCATGTGGGATTTCAACGAGGAAAATGATGCCACCCGTCATGGCCGCAAAGGACCGGATTCGGCCGAGGACCTGGTGCATATCCTGTCCGGCCTGTACAAGGGGGAGAAGGAGGACTTCCTTCAGACGAACCCATTGAATGGGTTCTCCATGAATAACCCTCGACGTTGGGTAAGCGAACACTTTAAGGGCCCGACCCATGCTTTCAAAGTTTAAGCTTCTTATATTATGTCTTCGACGCAGGAACCGCGTCGGATTGTGGAGGACATGATAAGTCCAGCTCCGCAACCCGAGGATCCAGAGAGATCCCAGGATCCGGCCTCCGAAGAGGATCCGGACATTCAGGTGGAGCTAATCGACGGGGTGTTCCACCAGCTCAGCATGGATAATGCTTTAGTCGCCATTACGGCTGACTACCCCGGACTATATCCGGCTTCCCAGGTGATTGTGACAGAAGTCCTGACACCATTATCTCTTCCTTGCTCATTTCTGACCTTCGCGTACGATGGTGTTTTGCAGGAAGCGCCTTCAAGGCGGGAAGCCGAGCCCGCGGCGGCTGACCAACAAAGGCCAGTCCGGACCAGTAGGCGGAAGAGGAGCGCGGCGCAGACTGAAACATCGCCGCAAAGGTATAGCTCGCAGTTAATTATTTGGAGCAACGTTCCTAGGAAGCGTTTGAGTGCTCATGACTTTTGTAGGAGAAAAAGCGCCCGCCGGACTGCGGGCGTGGAGGTTGCCAATCCAACCTCTACCAGCCAGGCTCCAGCACCCGGTCTGGAGGGGGAGGCGAGCGCAAGGCGCGAGCCGGACACTCCTCCAACGGAGGATGCTGACAGGTTGTCCGCCACCAAGTCTGAAGGGGAGAGCGCCATGAACCATAGGCGCCGCCGGACAGTATTTCATGATGCGTGCTTCTCCCCTGAGGCGTTGAATGCCTTTAACGCGGGGGACGCGCACCTCCGTGCTGCTCAAGATGGTCTTACCAGAGCCACGGAGCAGTATGTGAAAGACATACGGGTAAAAGAATTTAATAGTTATATATGCCAGTAGCCCCCGAGACTTAAAGTAGTTATGTTAACTGATTTAAGGATCATTTGAAATGCAGGATCTTACCGAGAAGAATACCCAACTGTCTCACAAGCTGCAAGAGTGCAAGGCCCAACTTGAGGCCGCACTTGCTGCCGCAGGAGGAAACACAGAGGCCCCTCCTGGTAACACTATTTTTTAAAAAATATAAGCGCTGTGCGGCGTGCGCGCAAGTCTAATAATGACATTGCAGGTGCTGCCGGCAGACAGGCAGGAACTACTGCGCCAGCTGAAGGCCGGCGAGAGGGTGTTGAATAGAGTGCAGCAAGAAAGGAACAAGCTCCAAGATGCCCACGCCCAGCTTGGAAAAGAGCTGAAAGGCGTTCGGGCCGAGCTGTCCGGCTCCGTTAAGGAGAATCAGCGGCTTTGTCGCGACATCTATAGTAAGTGCTTGAGCGGACTCCTTTGAAAAGAAGAGTTCGGCGAGGAAGTCAATTGGCAAAATATGTCTTGTAGGTATACTCACAGGTCGCCCTGCGGAGGAGATGCCCGTATCAACGGGTGATCAACTTCCCGAGCTGTTGCAGCTGCTCGAATGAGTTCGGCAGGCAATGAGCGGCGTCGTCCAGGCTTTATGGCCAGCCCTCTCCCTACCCGAGGGCCTTGGGGAGCTTGCGGAGAAGCTTCAGGGAGTGCGGCATCGCTTCCATTTATGGAAGATTTCGGCCTGCCGCCAAGGTGCCAGGGAGGCTTGGGCCATGGTGAAGATGCGGTACAAGAAGGCGGATCCCAACCACATGGCCGAGGTCGGACCTGTGGGGCCTGATGGGAAGGAGATCCCTGTGAGTTTAGTATACGGCCAAGTAGAGTTGGCCGCTAAATTTTCCCAACGGGACTATAAATTAGACAGCCTGTTAGACGGGATTGAGGAGAAATACAGTCAGTAGATTTGACAATGTATTTTAAAATGACATGTGAAATGCCTTCTAGCCGGATTGTAGATCGTTTGTCTTTGCCGACCTTTTCGCTTCAACCTTGGGACCCTAGAGTCCGGAGTGTGTCCGAATACCTTCTCGGTTAAGAAACAACCGGGGTATGCATGGAGACCAGGCGTAGGGGTCATTAGTGCTTTATCAGACAAGTGCCCAACTAGTTATGTTATATTACATGGTTAGTAAGAAACATCTTCCAGGGAGAATAGTTCTGTTAAGGGTTCCTTTCCCTGGGAGGCATGCCCTAAAGTGCATGTCCGGACTGCGAAAAAAGAAGAAAAACATCTGGGGGCAGATAAATAAGTAGGTAAAAAATCATCTTTCAAGTCACCGACCGAATATTCCCTTAAGAACGCTAGCTTTCGGCTTCACCCAGTCTGAGGTACACATCCGGCTGACCCGGCAGTAACAATCGCAGAGGTGCTCCCTTTACCTCCTAGCCGAACAATCGGGAACGTAGGGGTAAGCACAGGAGCCAGGCAACCCAGCTTGGCCAAAACTTAAGTCATATCGATGCATATAATGGTGAGTAAAAGGTACATGTGGAAGCTTGACACATGTGCTGGGCATGAAGCCCTTATAATTGAGCTTCTGGTAAAGAAGCCCCCAGGTATGATGAGTGCGGATGGCACATCAAGTATGTGCGAACAATGCGCAAGTAGGCCCTTAAGGGCTTTTTAGGAAAAGGGTTAAGAGAAGAAAGAGAAACAAAACACAGCTGAAGTGTAAAAAATTTGGACGGGGGAAGGGGATGAACTCTTAGTCCAGCGCTAGGCATAGAATCTTCGGAGGCGGGCTGCGTTCCATGGGTTAGGCTCAAGTCGGTTGTCCAACGCATTTCGTAGACGGTACGCTCCTCCGGTCAGGACTTGATCGATAATGAAGGGGCCCTTCCATTTGGGCTTGAGCTTGTCCTTTTTCTTGTCCGGCAGGCGTAGAACTAGTTCGCCAACGTTGTAAGTCTTGGCCCGTACTTCTCTGCTTTGATATCTTCGAGCCTGCTGCTGATAGAATGCGGAACGAGCCTTGGCGACGTCGCGTTCTTCCTCCAATGCGTCCAAGCTGTCCTGCCGATCCAGCTCGGCTTCTCTTTCTTCGTACATGCGCACTCGAGGTGAGTCATGAATGACGTCGCAGGGCAGAACTGCCTCTGCGCCGTATACCATAAAAAATGGTGTGTATCCGGTAGTACGGTTGGGCATTGTCCGCAGCCCCCAGAGTACGGAGTCGAGCTCCTCTACCCAGTGCGTGTCAGATTTCGTAAGTGACCGCACTAGTCTAGGTTTAATGCCGCTCATTATTAGACCGTTCGCTCGTTCCACTTGACCGTTGGTTTGAGGATGATAGACTGAGGCGTAATCGAGCTTAATGCCCATATTTTTGCACCATGATTTAACCTCGTCGGCCGTGAAGTTCGTGCCGTTATCGGTGATGATGCTGTGGGGGACACCATAATGGTGTACTACCCCGGAGATAAAGTCTATCACTGGTCCGGACTCTACCGTTTTTACTGGCTTGGCCTCTATCCATTTGGTGAATTTATCCACCATGACCAGTAGGTACCTTTGCTTGTGGGTTCCCCCTTTAAGGGGTCCAACCATGTCAAGCCCCCAGACCGCGAACGGCCAGGTAATAGGTATAGTTTTGAGGGCGGTGGGTGACATATGGCTCTGATTAGCAAAGAGCTGACAACCGACGCATCTTCGGACTAAATCCTGAGCATCTGCCCGGGCCGTCGGCCAATAAAATCCTGTACGGAATGCCTTTCCTACAAGGGCCCGAGCTGCTGCGTGGTGTCCGCCTAGTCCGGCATGAATTTCAGCCAGAAGGTTTCGCCCATCCTCTTCGGAGATACACCTTTGAAGGACTCTGGTTGTGCTTTTCTTATAGAGTTCTCCCTCATGGACCTTGTAGGCTTTAGATCGCCAGACTATGCAGCGGGCCTCATTTTGGTCTTCGGGAAGTTCCTGCCTAAGCAAGTAGGCTAGGAATGGCTCTGTCCACGGGGCGATTACTGCCATTATGTCGTAGGCTGAAGGTGTTATTTCATCGGCTGAATCGCCGGTTATGTCAGATTGCTCTGTGTCGGTTGGTGTGGCTGCTTCCGGTTTGTTATTTCTGGGCTCCTCTTCCCATAGTACGGATGGCTTAAACAACCGTTCCAGGAAGATGTTTGGAGGGACAGCGTCACGTTTTGCGCCGATGCGTGCCAATATGTCGGCCGCTTGGTTATTGTCCCTGGCTACGTGGTGGAATTCAAGTCCATCAAACCGAGCTGACATTTTTAGGACAGCGTTACGATATGCTGTCATTTTCGGATCCTTGGCATCAAAGTCTCCATTTACTTGGGATATTGCAAGGTTTGAATCCCCGCGCACCTCTAGGCGTTGAATGCCCATGGAGATTGCCATCCGGAGGCCATGTAAAAGGGCCTCGTATTCGGCTACGTTGTTGGAGTCCGTGTACATTATCTGAAGTACGTATTGGACTGTATCTCCAGTTGGGGACGTCAATACGATGCCAGCCCCCAATCCGGCCAACATTTTAGAGCCGTCGAAGTGCATAATCCAATTGGAGTATGCGCCGTACTCTTTAGGGAGTCCGGCTTCGGTCCATTCAGCGACAAAGTCAGCCAAAACTTGTGACTTTATAGCTCGCTGAGGTTTGTAAGTTATATCGAATGGTAAGAGCTCAATGGCCCATTTTGCAATCCTGCCCGTCGCGTCGCGGTTGTTTATGATGTCGTTGAGGGGCACTTCGGAGGCCACTGTTATCGAACACTCTTGAAAGTAGTGTCGGAGCTTCCGGGATGCCATGAACACCGCATACGCTATCTTTTGATAGTGCAGGTAACGGGACTTGCAGGGTGTTAACACAGTGGATATGTAGTACACTGGTTTTTTAAGGGGGAATTTATGCCCTTCTGTCTCTCGTTCGACGATGAGTACCGCGCTTACAACTTGATGTGTTGCCGCGATGTATAACAACATTGGTTCGCCCAGGTTGGGCGCAGCCAGGACCGGATTTGTTGCCAATATGGCCTTTTGTTTCTTCGAGTCCGGCAGTGGCAGCATCCGTCCACTCGGAGTGTTCGGTGCGCCTAAGGAGGCGATAGAGGGGCAATGCCTTTTCTCCCAAGCGGGAGATAAAGCGGCTTAAAGCCGCCACGCATCCAGTCAATTTTTGTATCTGTTTGAGGTCTTTTGGAATATCCAGCTGTGACAGAGCTCGGATCTTGGCCGGGTTTGCTTCAATTCCTCTACCGGATACAATGAAGCCTAGCAGCTTTCCGGCTGGTACGCCGAAAACGCATTTTTCCGGATTCATCTTGATGTCATATGCTCTGAGGTTGTCGAATGTGAGCATCAAATCGTCTACTAGAGTTTCGACGTGTTTGGTTTTGACGACTACGTCGTCTACGTATGCCTCTACTATTTTGCCGATCTGGGTTGCCAGACATGTTTGAATCATGCGCTGATATGTTGCGCCGGCGTTTTTAAGTCCGAAGGGCATCGTGTTGAAGCAGAATGGTCCATATGGAGTGATGAATGCCGTTGCGGCTTGGTCTGCTTCCGCCATCTTGATTTGATGGTAGCCGGAGTATGCGTCGAGGAAGCACAGTGAATTGTGTCCTGCGGTAGCGTCGATTATCTGGTCGATGCGGGGGAGGGGGAAGGGATCCTTTGGGCAGGCCTTGTTGAGGTCTTTAAAATCGACACATAGGCGCCAGGATTTGTCCTTCTTTGGTACCATTACCAGGTTTGCTAGCCAATCCGGATGTTTGATATCTCTGATGAATCCGGCTTCCAATAGTTTGGCTAGCTCTTCTCCCATTGTCTGTCTTTTAGGTTCAGAAAATCGTCGAAGAGCCTGTTTGACTGGCTTGAATCCTTTTAGGATGTTTAGGCTGTGTTTTGCCAATCTGCGTGGGATTCCGGGCATATCCGAAGGGTGCCAGGCAAAAATGTCCCAATTTTCCTGAAGGAATTCTCGCAGTGCGGCGTCTACATCAGGGTTCAACTGTGCCCCGATGGAAGCCGTCTTTGTCGGGTCCGTTGGATGGACCTGGAATTTTATTATTTCATCTGCTGGTTTAAAGGAGGTGGACTTGGATGTCTTATCAAGTATCACATCGTCCCTATTCACCGTAGAGCGCAGCGCGGTGAGTTCTTCTGCCGCTAGGGCTTCGGATAGTGCCTCCAGGGCTAATGCGGCTGTCTTGTTTTCGGCGCGGAGTGCTATGTCCGGATCACTAACGAGAGTGATTATTCCGCCGGGCTCAGGCATTTTGAGCTTCATGTACCCGTAATGGGGTACGGCTTGAAAAATTGTGAATGCCTCTCGTCCTAATATAGCGTGATATCCGCTGTTGAACGGGGCCACTTGGAACGTGACTTCTTCGGATCTGTAATTGTCCGGCGAGCCGAACACCACATCGAGTGTGATTTTTCCGGTGCAGCGCGCTTCCCGGCTAGGGATTATTCCTCTGAAGGTTGTGCTGCTTTGCTCAATGCGGCTCCAGTCTATTTCCATTTTTTGAAGAGTTTCCTCGTAGATGAGGTTCCGCTGCCGCCATCCATGAGGACCATTGTAAGTCGAAAGCCGTCCACTATTGGACTAAGCACCAGTGCGGCTGGTGCTTGGGCTGTTCGAAATTTAGGTTCGTCGCTGGCGTTGAAGGTGATGGCTGTGTCGCTCCATGGATTTGTTGTTGCTACATGGTAGACTTCGGCGAGGCCGCGGATTGTTCGTTTCCGCATATTATTTGATGCGAAGGTCTCGAAGATTGTTGATACCGTACCGGTATTGTTGGAGTGGTTTTCCGGGGCTAGAAGCTCCTCGCCACTTTTGGCCACCTGCCGTAATATCCAACATGCTTGAAGGCTATGTGTTGGGACGGCGCCCTCTGTACTGTGAATTTTACAGGGTCCGCTAAGCCATCCCTCCAGTACGGTTCCGTGCCCTCTATGGGGTTTTTGCTTTTTGGTTTTTGTATCTGGGGCCTGAGTGTAATGCACCCTTTTGTTGCGGACTAGGGTTGTATTCGGGGCCGGATTGTCCCAAAACCGGTTTTCGGTTTTCCGGAAACTCTCCATCGCACAGTACTTTTGTACTATGGACGCCAGGTCGGCGAAGCGTGTGATTTCACGACGGCTGATGGCGTTCAATATTCCCTTGTCCGTGCAATTATTGCAAAAAATTGAGATTGCATTTTCCTCTCGGCAGTCCTTTATCCTGTCCATAACCAGGAGGAATCTGGCCCAGTAGTGATGTACTGTTTCAGCGGGCTCTTGCCGTATTAGAGATAGATCGCATATGTCTGGGCGGGTGGGTGGAATAAAGTCCGGAACCCTACCCATCTCAAGGCTTGAAGGCCGTGTAGTTTCCAAATTTGGAAGCTTGAATTGCTGGACATTGTCCAACGAGTCCGGTCCGATGCCTGACTTTAAGTTTAGTGCTTGACCGAAGTCCGTCCCTCCGCGGGAATCCGGCATGGAGGGTTCGGGAGCCCGGACATGACTAGTTTTCAATACAGGAGGAGAGTCGCCGCATTGTTCCTCTACCACTGCGACGTGGCGGGTGACTTGGGGAGAGTTAATCTCTCTCAGATCGGTTTTAAGCCCAATCTGATTGTAGTCCGTAGCGACTCCCAGGGCGGCGATGCGATCCAAGAGCTCGTTGACAGACGAAAGCTCTATCGGATCCAGCCGCTCGGCAAATTCCGAGCTGACGTGAAGATTGCTTTTGACGACTTGAGAAGTCATTGTCGAAGCGGTGGCCGGACATGCGGTCATAAGAAAACCACCTAGCCGGATAGTTTGGCCGGCGGCCAAGGCCCCTTTGGCGAAAATACCGTCCTTGAAGACGGGTGGAGGCATCCTTCCTATCGGCGACGGCATAGAGGAACTCTCAATGAAAGCACCAATGTCGGTGTCAAAACCGGCGGATCTCGGGTAGGGGGTCCCGAACTGTGCGTCTAGGCGGATGGTAACAGGAGACGAGGGACACGATGTTTTACCCAGGTTCGGGCCCTCTTGTTGGAGGTAAAACCCTACGTCCTGCTTGATTAATATTGATGATGTGTATTACAAGAGTGGATCTACCACGAGATCAAGGAGGCTAAACCCTAGAAGCTAGCCTATGGTATGATTGTTGTAATGGTTGTTGTGTCCTACGGACTAAAACCCTCCGGTTTATATAGACACCGGAGAGGGCTAGGGTTACACAGAGTCGGTTACAATGGTAGGAGATCTACATATCCGTATCGCCAAGGTTGCCTTCCACGCCAAGGAAAGTCCCATCCGGACACATGACGGAGTCTTCAATCTTGTATCTTCATAGTCTTGGAGTCCGGCGGACGATGATAGTCCGGCTGTCCGGACACCCCCTAGTCTAGGACTCCCTCAGTGCTCCTAAGGAGAAGAAGGAAAAAGTGAAGGGAGTTGACATCCAAAAGGGCAAAAGCATTTCCTCCAACAAAGCTGGCGACTTTAACCCGTCATATGTGTTGTGCCGTGCGAGTGATGGACATGTTTATGCTAAATTTGTTGGTTCTCCTTATGAGTACATTGAGTGGTCTATTTGGGTTCCTAAGACCCTTGTTACTAACATCAAAGGACCCATTACCAAATGGGTACCTAAAACCAAGCATTGATCTCTTGTAGGTGTTTGCTTCCGGTGGGGGATCATGGTTGCTTGATAGTGGAGCAACAAATCATATGACCGGAAGCAAGGACTTGGTGGTGGACGTGCAAAAGATTCCATCTATGCCCATCAATGTTGAGTTGGGTGATGCTTCACATTCTAAGGTATTGGGTCTTGGCAAGGTTGTCATTTCTCATGATCTAACGATCGAGAAAGTCATGCTTGTTGAGTCCCTTGCATACAATTTGCTTTCCGTTCGTCAACTTGCACTCATGGGTTTTGCTACTTTCTTTGACATTGATACCGTGGCCCTCTTGTGGAGCAAGACTCTTAAAGTAGCCTTTGTTGGGCATGTCGAGAACGGTCTCTATGTGATTAACTTTTCGGAGCGATCCACTAAGACCGCGACATGCCTAATGGCTAAAGTTGACGTGGGATGGCTTTGGCATCGCCATTTGGCCCACATCAATATGAGATCTTTGCAAAGTCTTCTCAAGGGGGACCATGTCCGTGGACTAACAAATGTTAGTTTTGCCAAAGATCGTGCTTGCAGTGCTTGTATTGAAGGAAAGCTTCATGAGAAGGCTCACCCTCCCTCAACCATCATCTACTCGAAGAGACCCTTGGAGCTCCTTCACATGGATCTCTTTGGGCCTCCATCTTTTGATAGTCTTGGAGGTAGAAAGTATTGCTTGGTAATTGTGGATGATTATTCAAGATACACTTGGGTATACTTCTTCAAGAGGAAGAGTGAGACTCAACAAACCGTCATCGACTTTGCAAATGAAGCTCAACATCAACATAATGCAAAGATCTTGACAATCAGAAGTGACAACGGCACCGAGTTCAAGAACTACACCTTGGATGAGTTTCTTAGTGATGAGGGGATCAAGCACCAATATGCTGCTCCATATACCCCTCTACAAAATGATGTTGCGGAGAGGAAGAACCGGACGTTGATGGATGCGGCTAGGACCACGATGGCGGAGTTCAAGTCTCCATACAACTTTTGGGCCGAAGCCATCAACACTGCATGTCATGCATCCAATCGGCTCTATCTCCGCAAAGACTTGAACAAGACTCCTTATGAGATACTCACCGGCAACAAGCCCAACCTCAAGTACTTCCGGGTGTTCGGTTGTAAGTGTTTTATTCTCAAGAAAGGTGTTCGTTTGTCTAAATTTGAGGCTAGAGCTCATGAGGGCATATTTGTTGGTTATGCTACAAACTCTCATGCTTACCGTGTTCTCAACAAGTCCACCGGACTCATTGAGGAGACGTGTAACGTGGAGTTTGACGAAAATTGTTTGAGTGAAAAATGATCGACTGATCTTTGTATTGATAGAGTAGCTATTTATATGAGTACAAGGGACGCAAGTAGGAGGCGTCTTTACATGAACCGTCATAGGTTAGAAGTCACGACGGTTGAGAAAAGAAGACGCGTCGGTTGCTATAGAGAACCGCACGCACTATTAGAAAAGAGGAGATTTTCCCTCTAATTAATATATGCTAATTAATCACAACACTCCCCCTAATCTATGCTTGTCCATGTAGAATCGTCATATGATCATCTGATAGAATCGTCATTTCGAAAGATTGTCTAGGTTGCATCATCATCTCAAAAAGGATTCTTCTCCGGCAATTCTTCATTAACATTCTTGATGAGAACCTGAAACATAAAACTCACAAAGAGAAAGAAATGTAATATGCTAGTTCAAACAGGTACAGTTCAGGGAGACACTCCCCCTGATTCTTGCAAGTCTCGAAGTCGTCGCATACCAATTCCATGAACATATTTTTGGAATGTAGAATTTGGTAGAGACTTGGTAAATAAATCAGCAAGATTTTCACATGATTTAATTTGCAAGATGTTTATTTCCCCACTTTTCTAAAGTTCATGCGGGAAAAACCACTTAGGAGAAATATGCTTAGTGATATTACTCTTGATGTATCCTGTTTCAATCTGTGCAACACAAGCCGCATTATCTTCGTAGATAATGGTAGGTGATTCTATAGAACCAATTCCACATGACTGTTGTATGTGGTTTATCATTCTGCGAAGCCACACACATTCGCGTGATGCCTCAAATAGTGAAATAATTTCAGAATGATTGGTAGATGTTGCCACCAAAGTCTGTTTAGAAGACTTCCATGATATGGAAGTTCCACCATGTAGGAACACAAAGCCGGACTGCGATCTGGCATTATGGGGATCAGATAAATAGCCAGCATCGGCGTACCCAATCATATTAGAGTCCTGATTTCTCCGGAACTGAAAGAATAGGCCAAGATCCTTTGTGCCTTGGAGATATCGAAAGATATTCTTAACTCCGGACCAATGGCGTTTGGTGGGAGCTGCGCTATGTCTAGCAAATAGATTCACTGCAAATGCGAGGTCAGGTCTCGTGCAATTTGCAAGATACGTGAGCGCTCCCACGGCACTAAGATATGGAACCTCAGGTCCCAATATTTCTTCTTCATCGTCCCTTGGCCTGAACGGATCTTTCTCTACGTCTAGAGAGCGAACCACCATGGGAGTTTTAGATGGGTAGGATTTGTCCATATTGAATTTCTCCAATATTTTCTGGATATAAGCAGCTTGGTGTACCATGATTCCTGAGGGAAGGTGCTCAAATTGAATACCTAAGCAAAATTTGGTTTTACCCAAATCCTTCATCTCAAATTCCATCTTTAGGTGATTGCGTGCTTCATCAATGTCTTGTGCGTTGCCAATGATGTTGAGGTCATCGACATACACTGAAATGATACAAAATCCTGTAGAGGACTTTTTGATAAAGACACATGGGCAATCACTACTATTGGAGTAACCTTTCTGAAGAAGGAACTCACTAAGTCGGTTGTACCACATCCGTCCCGACTGTCTTAAGCCATATAATGACTTATTCAGTTTTACATAATACATGTTGCGTTTTGCGCTTGTATTCGGGATAGAGATTCCTTCAGGAACCTTCATATACATGTCCGAATCTAGTGACCCGTAAAGATATGCGGTCACGACGTCCATCAACTGCATAGATAGACGGTTTTGCACTGCCAAAGATATAAGATATCGGAAAGTGGTTCCACTCATTACAGGAGAATATGTCTCATGGAAATCAATGCCGGGTCTCTGCGTGAACCCTTGTGCTACGAGCCTTGCTTTGTATCTCACCACCTCATTGTTCTCATTCCGTTTCCGGAGAAAAACCCATTTGTATCCGACGGGGAAAACATTGGGAGGTGTCGGTATTGCTTCAGTGAATACCTTTCTTTTGTTAAGCGAGGCAATTTCTGCTTGTATTGCGTCCTTCCATTTAGGCCAGTCGGAGCGCTTTTGGCACTCAACGATGGTCTTTGGCTCATGATCAGTGAGAAGGATATCTGCAATTTTTTAGCAAAATAAATGTCGACAGTCGTAGACTTACGATCGAAAGATTCTCCAGAATCGATATAGTTGATGGAAATTTCCTGCACCCCTAGTGACTCTTCGTGATTTCCCAATACGCGTGAATCAAGGTGTTCTGATGGCCCAGCCAGTGTGTGCAAACTGAAGTTGGGTTGTGGAGGTTGCCCTTCCACTGGGTGTATACTACCCATAAGGTGTTTGTCAATGTTGAGCTGACTTGCATATACTGACTCCGAGGTGTTTCTCCTCGATTTCCTTTGTTGCTTGCTCGAAGCTTGTTCTAGGTCAAAGGCCGTACTACTCCCCCTCTTTTTAGGAACAGGGAGTTGAGTGGTTTTTATTGGTACCTCCACTCTTTCGGGCGCATTTCTGGCCGGGTTTAAGGACTTTGTAACACCTTTTAAATTAGTAAATGAATCTGGCAGGTTATTTGCAAGATGTTGCAAATTAATGATTTTTCGAACTTGGAGTTCGGTCTCTTGTGTACGTGGATCAGAGGACGAAATGGCTTGAGCATTCCAATCAATTTCCGGGCATTCTTTCTGGTACTTGAAGTCTCCCCCTAATGCCGGAAAGTGTTCCTCATTAAATATACAATCAGCGTGACGGGCTGCGAACAGGTCCCCAGTAAGGGGTTCTAGGTACTTAATAATCGACGGTGATTTGTACCCTACATAGATCCCCAATTTCCTATGTGGGCCCATGGATGTCCGCTGTGGTGGTGAGATCGGGATGTATGCAGCATATCCGAACTTACGCAGATGGGAAATGCTAGGAGGATTTCCACGTACCAATTGCAGTGGGGAAGTACTATGATATGCAGTAGGCCTCAATTGTATCAAGTCAGCAGCATGTAGAATCGCATGACCCCAACAAGAGGTTGGCAAGTTGCAATTCATTAACAAGGGTCTTGCAATGAGTTTGATCCTCTTAATCAATGATTCAGCCAAACCATTTTGTGTATGGACATATGGAACGGAGTGCTGAACTTCAATCCCCAGGGCCATACAATAATCATTAAAAGCACGTGAGGAGAATTCTGAAGCATTGTCCATGCGGATTGACTTAATTCGACTTTCTGGATAATGGGCTTGTAATTTAATGACTTGCCTCATTATCTTGGCAAATTCATGGTTTCGCGTGGATAGAAGACACACGTGTGACCATCGTGTAGATGCATCAATTAGAACCATGAAGTAACAGAAAGGTCCAGATAATGGTTGGATGGGACCACAAATGTCTCCTTGAATACGTTCAAGAAACAGAAGTGGTTCAGCTTGTATTTTGAGGTGAGATGGTCTCAAAATTAGCTTTCCCGTGGCACAAGATGTGCACACAAAATCTGAAGATTGAGGAAATTTTGACTCAAGCAAATTATGACCAATGGAATTGCTAGTAATTTTTCTCATCATCCCGATCCCGGGATGGCCTAGGCGATCATGCCAGGTTTGAAATGCGTCAACATTTTGAAAAATTACTTTGTATGCAACATGTTCTACGGGTTTGATGTACGTATAGTACAAACCAGACGATAGAGAAGGAATTTTTTCATATACCTGCTTGCCATATCCGTGATCTTTGGTGAAGAGTAGATACTCCTCTTTGTTGTCTTCATGGGTTTCAATGTGAAAGCCATTTTTACGGATATCTCGATAACTGATCAGGGTACGTGATGAGTCGGGATACAACAAAGCATCCTCAATTGTCACTTGTGTACCACCTGGGAGGGTAAATATGGCACGTCCAGTGCCAACGATTACCGTATTGCGTCCAGCGATAGTTAGAATATCTCCATTCATCTTTTTCAGAGTTTGAAAATATTTCATCTCCCTCAGTATGGAGTTTGTGGTTGCACTATCCACAAGGCATAATTCCTCTTCCATCGGATTGTCACCGTAGAGAACTATATATAAAACAAAGAACTTTCAATAAGAAAATCTCATGTAAATACATAGAATATAATCTTATTTATATCAAATATGTTGGTACAATTACAATCTTATTATATCAAATGTGCTGATTGTTGGAAATATGCCCTAGAGGCAATAATAAATTGGTTATTATTATATTTCTTTGTTCATGATAATAGTCTTTTATTCATGCTATAACTGTATTATCCGGAAATCGTAATACACGTGTGAATACATAGACCACAATATGTCCCTAGTAAGCCTCTAGTTGACTAGCTCGTTGATCAATAGATGGTTACGGTTTCCTAACCATGGACATTGGATGTCATTGATAACGGGATCACATCATTAGAAGAATGATGTGATGGACAAGACCCAATCCTAAGCCTAGCACAAAGATCGTAGTTCGTATGCTAAAGCTTTTCTAATGTCAAGTATCTTTTCCTTAGACCATGAGATTGTGCAACTCCCGGATACCGTAGGAATGCTTTGGGTGTATCAAACATCACAACGTAACTGGGTGGCTATAAAGGTGCATTACAGGTATCTCCGAAAGTGTCTGTTGGGTTGGCACGAATCGAGACTGGGATTTGTCACTCCGTGTAAACGGAGAGGTATCTCTGGGCCCACTCGGTAGGACATCATCATAATGTGCACAATGTGATCAAGGAGTTGATCACGGGATGATGTGTTACGGAACGAGTAAAGAGACTTGCCGGTAACGAGATTGAACAAGGTATCGGGATACCGACGATCGAATCTCGGGCAAGTATCGTACCGATAGACAAAGGGAATTGTATACGGGATTGATTAAGTCCTTGACATCGTGGTTCATCCGATGAGATCATCGTGGAACATGTGGGAGCCAACATGGGTATCCAGATCCCGCTGTTGGTTATTGACCGGAGAGTCATCTCGGTCATGTCTGCATGTCTCCCGAACCCGTAGGGTCTACACACTTAAGGTTTGGTGACGCTAGGGTTATAGAGATATTAGTATGCGGTAACCCGAAAGTTGTTCGGAGTCCCGGATGAGATCCCGGACGTCATGAGGAGTTCCGGAATGGTCCGGAGGTAAAGAATTATATATAGGAAGTGCTATTTCGGCCATCGGGACAAGTTTCGGGGTCATCGGTATTGTACCGGGACCACCGGAAGGGTCCCGGGGGTCCACCGGGTGGGGCCACCTGCCCCGGGGGGCCACATGGGCTGTAGGGGGTGCGCCTTGGCCTACATGGGCCAAGGGCACCAGCCCCAAGAGGCCCATGCACCAAGAGAAGAAAAAAAGGGGAGAGTCCTAAAGGGGGAAGGCACCTCCGAGGTGCCTTGGGGAGGATGGACTCCTTCCCCCCTTGGCCGCACCCTTTCCTTGGAGGAAGGGGCAAGGGCTGCGCCTTCCCCCTCTCCCTTGGCCCTATATATAGTGGGGAAAAAGGAGGAGCAACCATACCTAAGGCCTGGCGCCTCCCTCTCCCTCCCGTGACACATCTCCCTCCTCCCGCGGCGCTTGGCGAAGCCCTGTTGGAATCCCGCTACTTCCACCATGCCGTCGTGCTGCTGGATCTCCATCAACCTCTCCCTCCTCCTTGCTGGATCAAGGCGTGGGAGACGTCTCCGTTCCGTACGTGTGTTGAATGCGGAGGTGCCGTCCGTTCGGCACTAGGATCATCGGTGATTTGAATCACGACGACTACGACTCCATCAACCCCGTTCACTTGAACGCTTCCGCTTAGCGATCTACAAGGGTATGTAGATGCACTCTCCTTCCCCTCGTTGCTGGTCTCTCCATAGATAGATCTTGGTGATACGTAGGAAATTTTTTGAATTTTTGCTACGTTCCCCAACAGTGGCATCATGAGCTAGGTTTATGCGTAGTTACTATGCACGAGTCGAACACAAAGTAGTTGTGGGCGTTGATTTTGTTCAATATGCTTGCCGTTACTAGTCTTATCTTGATTCGGCGGCATCGTGGGATGAAGCGGCCCGGACCAACCTTACACGTACGCTTACGTGAGACCGGTTCCACCGACAAACATGCACTAGTTGCATAAGGTGGCTGGCGGGTGTCTGTCTCTCCCACTTTAGTCGGATCGGATTCGATGAAAAGGGTCCTTATGAAGGGTAAATAGCAATTGGCATATCACGTTGTGGTTCTTGCGTAGGTAAGAAACGTTCTTGCTAGAAACCCATAGCAGCCACGTAAAACATGCAAACAACAATTAGAGGACGTCTAACTTGTTTTTGCAGGGTATGCTATGTGATGTTATATGGCCAAAAAGGATGTGATGAATGATATATGTGATGTATGAGATTGATCATGTTCTTGTAATAGGAATCACGATTTGCATGTCGATGAGTATGACAACCGACAGGAACCATAGGAGTTGTCTTTATTTATTTATGACCTGCGTGTCAACTTAAACGTCATGTAATTACTTTACTTTATTGCTAACCGTTAGCCATAGTAGTAGAAGTAATAGTTGGCGAGGCAACTTCATGAAGACACGATGATGAAGATCATGATGATGGAGATCATGGTGTCATGCCGGTGACGATGATGATCATGGAGCCCCGAAGATGGAGATCAAAAGGAGCAAAATGATATTGGCCATATCATGTCACTATTTGATTGCATGTGATGTTTATCATGTTTATGCATCTTGTTTACTTAGAACGATGGTAGTAAATAAGATGATCCCTTACAACAATTTCAAGAAGTGTTCTCCCCTAACTGTGCACCGTTGCTACAGTTCGTCGTTTCGAAGCACCTCGTGATGATCGGGTGTGATAGATCCTTACGTTCACATACAACGGGTGTAAGACAGATTTACACATGCAATACACTTAGGGTTAACTTGACGAGCCTAGCATGTACAGACATGGCCTCGGAACATGGAGACCGAAAGGTCGAGCATGAGTCGTATAGTAGATACGATCAACATGAAGATGTTCACCGATGATGACTAGTCCGTCTCACATGATGATCGGACACGGCCTAGTTTGACTCGAATCATGTGATCACTTAGATGACCAGAGGGATGTCTATCTGAGTGGGAGTTCATAAGATGAACTTAATTATCCTGAACATAGTCAAAAGATCTTCGCAAATTATGTCGTAGCTCACGCTATAGTTCTACTGTTTAGATATGTTCCTAGAGAAAAATTAGTTGAAAGTTGACAGTAGCGATTATGCGATCAGTAGAAAGCTTATGTCCTTAATGCATCGCTCAGTGTGCTGAACCCCAAACGTCATTTGTGGATGTTGCGAACATCGGACATACACATTTTGATAACTACGTGATAGTTCAGTTAAACGGTTTAGAGTTGAGGCACCAAAGACGTTTTTCGAAACGTCACGGAACATATGAGATGTTTCGAGGGCTGAAATTGGGATTTCAGGCTCATGCCCACATCAAGAGGTATGAAACCTCCGACGATTTCCTTAGCCTGCAAACTCAGGGAGAAAAGCTCAATCGTTGAGCTTGTGCTCAGACTGTCTGAGTGCAACAATCATTTGAATCGAGTGGGAGTTGATCTTCCAGATGAGATAGTGATGTTTCTCCGAAGTCATTACCACCAAGCTGCTAGAGCTTCGTGATGAACTATAACATATCAAGGATAGAGATGATGATCCTTGAGGTATTCGCGTTGTTTGACACCGCGAAAGTAGAAATCAAGAAGGAGCATCAATTGTTGATGGTTGGTAAAACCACTAGTTTCAAGAAGGGCAAGGGCAAGAAGGGATACTTCATAAAACGGCAATTCAGCTGCTGCTCTAGTGAAGAAACCCAAGGTTGAACCCAAACCCGAGACTAAGTGCTTCTGTAATAAGGGGAACAACCACTAGAGCAGAATTACCCTAGATACTTGGTAGATAAGAAGGCTGGCAAGGTCGATAGAAGTATATTGAATATACATTATGTTGATGTGTACTTTACTAGTACTCCTAGTAGCACCAGGGTATTAGATACCGGTTCGGTTGCTAAGTGTTAGTAACTCAAAACAAAAGGCTACGGAATAGACAGAGACTAGCTAAAGGTGAGCTGACGATATGTGTTGGAAGTGTTTCCAATGTTGATATGATCATGCATCGCACGCTCCCTCTACCATCGAGATTGGTGTTAAACCTAAATAATGGTTATTTGGTGTTTGCGTTGAGCATAGACATGATTGGATTATGTCTATCGCAATACGGTTATTCATTTAAAGGGAATAATAGTTACTCTGTTCATTTGAATAATACCTTCAATGGTCTTACACCTAAAATGAATGGTTTATTAAATCTCGTGATACACATGTTCATGCCAAAAGATAGTAATGATAGTACCACCTACTTGTGGCACTGCCACGTAAGTCATATCGGTATAAAACGCATGAAGAAGCTCCATGTTGATGGATCTTTGGGCTCACTCATTTTTGAAAGGTTTGAGACATGCAAACCATGTCTATTGGTGTATATGCATGAAGAAACTCCATGCAAATGGACCGTTTGGACTCACTTGATTTTGAATCACTTGAGACATGCAAATCATACCACATGGGCAAGATGACTGAAAGCCTCATTTTCAGTAAAATGGAACTAGAAAGCAACTTGTTGGAAGTAATACATTTTGATGTGTGCAGTCCAATGAGTGCTGAGGTGTGTAGTGGATATCGTTATGTTCTTGCTTCACAGATGATTTGAGTAGATGTTGAGTATATTTACTTGATGAATCACGAGTCTGAATTATTGAAAGGTTCAAGTAATTTCAGTGTGAAGTTGAAAGATCGTCATGACAAGAGGATAAAAGATCTATGATATGATCATAGAGATGAATATCTGAATTACGAGTTTGGCACAGAATTAAGACATTGTGGAAATTGTTTCACAACTAATACAGCCTGGAACACCATAGTGTGATGGTGTGTCCGAACATCATAACTGCACCCTATTGGATATGATGCATACCATGATGTCTCTTATCGAATTACCACGATAGTTTATGGGTTAGGCATTAAAGACAACCTCATTCACTTTAAAATAGGGCACCACGCAATTCCGTTAAGACGACACCGTATGAACTATGGTTTAGAGAAACCTAAGCTGTCATTTCTTGAAAGTTTGGGGCTGCGACGCTTATGTGAAAAAGTTTCAGGCTGATAAGCTCGAACCCAAAGCGGATAAATGCATCTTCATAGGACACCCAAAACAATTGGGTATACCTTCTGTCTCAGATCCGAAAGCAATAAGGGATTGTTTCTAGAATCGGGTCCTTTCCCGAGGAAAAGTTTCTCTCGAAAGAATTGAGTGGGAGGATGGTGGAGACTTGATGAGGTTATTGAACCGTCTCTTCAACTAGTGTGTGGCAGGGCACAGGAAGTTGTTCCTGTGGCACCTACACCAATTGAAGTGGAAGCTTATGATGGTGATCATGAAACTTCAGATCAAGTCACTATCAAACCTCATGGGATGACAAGGATGCGTACTACTTCAGAGTGGTACATAATCCTGTCTTAGAAGTCATGTTGCTAGACAACAATGAACCTACGAGCTATGGAGAAGCGATGGTGGGCCCGGATTCCGATGAATGGCTCGAGGCCATAAAATCCGAGAGAGGATCCATGTATGAAAACAAAGTGTAGACTTTGGCAGAACGGCTCAATGGTCGTAAGGCTATTGAGTACAGATGGATTTTAAAAGGAAGACGGACAATGATGGTAAATGTCATCATTAAGAAAGCTCGACTTGTCGTTAAGAAGTTTCCGACAAGTTCAAGGAGTTGACTACGGTGAGACTTTCTCACTCGTAGCGATGCTAAGAGTCTGTTGGAATTATATTAGCGATTACTGCATTATTTATGAAATCTTGCAGATAGGATGTCAAAACATTGTTTCCTCGACGATTTTCTTGAGGAAAGGTTGTATGTGATACAACCGGAAGGTTTTGTCAATCCTGAAAGATGCTAATAAGTATGCAAAGCTCTAGCAATCCTTCTAAGGACTGGAGTAAGCATCTCGGAGTTGGAATGTATGCTTTGATGATGATCAAAGATTTTGGGTTTATACAAAGTTTATGAGAAACTTGTATTTCCAAAGAAGTGAGTGGGAGCACTATAGAATTTCTGATGAGTATATGTTGTTGACATATTGATGATCAGAAATGATGTAGAATTTCTAGAAAGCATATAGGGTTATTTGAAAGGTGTTTTTCAATAGAAAGCCTGGATTAAGCTACTTGAGCATTGAGCATCAAGATCTATAAGGATAGATCAAAACGCTTAATAGTACTTTCAAATGAGCACATACCTTGACATGATCTTGAAGGTGTTCAAGATGGATCAGTCAAAGAAGGAGTTCTTGCCTGAGTTGTAAGGTATGAAGTTAAGACTTAAAGCTCGAGCATGGCAGAATAGAGAGAAAGGACTAAGGTCGTCCCCTATGCATAAGACGTAGGCTCTACAGTATGCTATGCTGTGTACCGCACCTGAAGTGTGCCTTGCCATGAGTCAGTCAAGGGGTACAAGAGTGATCCAAGAATGGATCACGGGACAGTGGTCAAAGTTATCCTTAGTAACTAGTGGACTAAGGAATTTTCTCGATTATGGAGGTGGTAAAGGGGTTCGTCGTAAAGGGTTACGTCGATGCAAGCTTAACACCTATCCGGATAGCTCTGAGTAGAGATACCGGATACGTATAATGGAGCAACAATTTAGAATAGCTCCAAGTAGAACAGTTATTTGGAATAGCTCCAAATAGAACGTGGTAGCTGCATCTAGGAGATGACATAGAGATTTGTAAAGCACACACGGATCTGAAAGATTCAGACCCGTTGACTATAACATCTCTCACAAGCATAACATGATCAAACCCAGAACTCATCGAGTGTTAATCACATGGTAATGTGAACTAGATTGTTGACTCTAGTAAACTCTTTGGGTGTTAGTCACATGGGGATGTGACCTTGAGTGTTAGTCACATAGCGATGTGAACTGGATTATTGACTCTAGTGCAAGTGGGAGACTGTTGGAAATATGCCCTAGAGGCAATAATAAATTGGTTATTATTATATTTCTTTGTTCATGATAATAGTCTTTTATTCATGCTATAACTGTATTATCCAGAAATCATAATACACGTGTGAATACATAGACCACAATATGTCCCTAGTAAGCCTCTAGTTGACTAGCTCGTTGATCAATAGATGGTTACGGTTTCCTAACCATGGACATTGGATGTCATTGATAACGGGATCACATCATTAGAAGAATGATGTGATGGACAAGACCCAATCCTAAGCCTAGCACAAAGATCGTAGTTCGTATGCTAAAGCTTTTCTAATGTCAAGTATCTTTTCCTTAGACCATGAGATTGTGCAACTCCCAGATACCATAGGAATGCTTTGGGTGTATCAAACGTCACAATGTAACTGGGTGGCTATAAAGGTGCATTACAGGTATCTCCGAAAGTGTCTGTTGGGTTGGCACGAATCGAGACTGGGATTTGTCACTCCGTGTAAACGGAGAGGTATCTCTGGGCCCACTCGGTAGGACATCATCATAATGTGCACAATGTGATCAAGGAGTTGATCACGGGATGATGTGTTACGGAACGAGTAAAGAGACTTGCCGGTAACGAGATTGAACAAGGTATCGGGATACCGACGATCGAATCTCGGGCAAGTATCGTACCGATAGACAAAGGGAATTGTATACGGGATTGATTAAGTCCTTGACATCGTGGTTCATCCGATGAGATCATCGTGGAACATGTGGGAGCCAACATGGGTATCCAGATCCCGCTGTTGGTTATTGACCGGAGAGTCATCTCGGTCATGTCTGCATGTCTCCCGAACCCGTAGGGTCTACACACTTAAGGTTCGGTGACGCTAGGGTTATAGAGATATTAGTATGCGGTAACCCGAAAGTTGTTCGGAGTCCCGGATGAGATCCCGGACGTCACGAGGAGTTCCGGAATGGTCCGAAGGTAAAGAATTATATATAGGAAGTGCTATTTCGGCCATCGGGACAAGTTTCGGGGTCATCGGTATTGTACCGGGACCACCGGAAGGGTCCCGGGGGTCCACCGGGTGGGGCCACCTGCCCCGGGGGGCCACATGGGCTGTAGGGGGTGCGCCTTGGCCTACATGGGCCAAGGGCACCAGCCCCAAGAGGCCCATGCACCAAGAGAAGAAAAAAAGGGGAGAGTCCTAAAGGGGGAAGGCACCTCCGAGGTGCCTTGGGGAGGATGGACTCCTTCCCCCCTTGGCCGCACCCTTTCCTTGGAGGAAGGGGCAAGGGCTGCGCCTCCCCCCTCTCCCTTGGCCCTATATATAGTGGGGAAAAAGGAGGAGCAACCATACCTAAGGCCTGGCGCTTCCCTCTCCCTCCCGTGACACATCTCCCTCCTCCCGCGGCGCTTGGCGAAGCCCTATTGGAATCCCGCTACTTCCACCACGCCGTCGTGCTGCTGGATCTCCATCAACCTCTCCCTCCTCCTTGCTGGATCAAGGCGTGGGAGACGTCTCCGTTCCGTACGTGTGTTGAACGCGGAGGTGCCGTCCGTTCGGCACTAGGATCATCGGTGATTTGAATCACGACGAGTACGACTCCATCAACCCCGTTCACTTGAACGCTTCCGCTTAGCGATCTACAAGGGTATGTAGATGCACTCTCCTTCCCCTCGTTGCTGGTCTCTCCATAGATAGATCTTGGTGATACGTAGGAAATTTTTTGAATTTTTGCTACGTTCTCCAACACTGATACAATATAAAGACAACAACAATACTTATATTCTTATTACAACATCACAAATGGACATAGCTAAATAGATCACTATGGAGATTGTGGGACTAGTCAAAGTCTCCAAACACGTCGTTTGAGGTGTACTCAATCATCATGTTCTTTGTGTCGGCAAGGTCATCTGGCTGATGGAACGCAATGGTGTTGCTCGGTCCAGGAGGAACGTCGTGCGAACTACCGGCTCCATTGGCGCTGTCTGAATGAAGGTTGAAGTTGGCTTCAAACCTCTTCCCTTGAGGTGCTTTGCGTCCCTGAGATTGCTGGTACAACATAACCAGATGCTTTGGGATCTTGCACTTGTCGGTGGGGTGCGTGTAGCATCCACACTTGTTGCAAAGCAGAGATTTATCATGCTTGGGCTTTGCAGTGCCTTTTCCCTTATCTGAGTTCCTAGACCTCCTATTCCTAATGCGCTTTTGCTTGTTCTGGACATTTGATTGATTGCCTCTAAAGGCACCATCAAACTTCTGTCTATTCGCGACATTCGTATGAACTTCAGGTAAAGGTTGTGCCCCAACTGGGCGTTGAGAGCCATTCTTAGCGAGTAGCTCATATGCTTTTCAGCCTGAAGTAACATATGAATAAGCTCGAAATAGACAGTATAGTTGCGAGCATGGTATTGCTGTTGGAGGATCCTATATGAAGGGAGCATTGTAGATAAAGTTTTCTCTATCTTCTCCGCGTCAGTAGGTTCCTTCCCGCAAAAGCGTAGTTTGGAACTTATCTTATGAACCTTGTGGTTGTACTCACCGATGGACTTGAAATCCTGAAGACGAAGGTGAGTCCAATCATGGAGTGCTTCTGGCAGGACAACTGCCTTCTGCTGTTCATATCTTGTTTTGAGGGCTAGAAACAGAGTACTGGGAGATTCCTCCTCTAAGTACTCAGACTTTAGATCTGGGTGAATATGATGCCTTATGATGTATAAAGCTGCATAGTTTTGTTGTTCTGTCAGCGGCGTGGTTCCAGCCGGTAGAGGAGTCTCTGGGTCCTGGATTGCACGCGCTATCCCACGGGAAGCAAGACTGATCTTGACGTCCATGGCCCATGTAGGGTAGTTGTGGCCATTGAGGGCTAGCTCCTCAAATTCTTTTGCGGTCATCGTTTACCTACATGGATGAACCAGAGATAATTAATTTACTGAGGGTAAATTAAAAACCATCATGGTTGTATTGTAATAATGATGCAAAATTTGATACTCAAGTGAAGAACTTGAATAATGTAGACCTCAATTGATTGAACATAACACGTCCAAGATCGCATGGATCTCACAGTAATAGGCTACATAATCTGACAATGTCAGTAGATGCATTTGTTTCTATTACTTTGTGTATGTTATCAATTTAAATATAAGTAAATGCACATCCAAGGTAATCATTTGTCGAATTGGACAAAATATAGACCGTGATTCCAAATATAATGGGGGAGGCGTGTATCAAAAATTTGCAAGTTTGTTGTACGAGAGAAATTAATCTCAATCGTTGGAACATGTTCTAGAAAATTGGAATGTGGTAAACACATTGAACATGACATTTCTAGATAATGTTGGTCCTTTATTTACATTATCAAATACGTTACATAATGTAAACACATGCCTACAAATATTTACACAAGTCCTAAAATAGAGTAAATCTAAATACCAGACTAGAATGTAAATAACTACATGTACATATGCTAAACAGTACTAGAACAGTGATAAATTACTGCTACAACTACTGTTAAAAGGATTAAACAGAAGAAAGAAATAGAAATTTCTGCAATTCAGCCCGTAGCCAGGGACTATCTGGGCACAGGCCCAAAGCCCACGTGGAGTGGGGGCGGTCGGCTGGCCTTTATACGGCTGGTGATTAGGGATCGAGGGATCCCAATCCTCCCGACCAACTCCTGTGCGCCGCCACCCCACACACTCCATTGCTGCTGCTCACGAAGTGGTCGCCGACGTGCCTCCTTCCTCGGACGAGGAGATGTAGACGACGCCAGCAGGGACGCCGTTCGGCAGATCGGAGGCAAGGTCGGAGCGACGACTTGGGCGGCGGTCGATGGCGGCAATAGCGCGGCCGAAGAGGCGGCGGCGACCGTCCATGCTCGCGGAGTCCAGGAGGCGTGGTCGGGAGGCCGTACGCGGGGGCGGCGGTGCCTCGTCCGGGACGGTCTCGTCGGCGCCCGGAGGCTCGGCGGTGACGCGACTCGGGCCGGCGTCCTCGTCTGCAGGCGGCGCCACCAGTGCCGGTCCAGCGCCTTGGCTCGCCACTGCAGCGCCGTTGGGGAACGGCACGAAGACGAAGAATCCCGGCTCATCAGCCGGCGCCGGAGGCGGAGGCGGAATCCGTAGGGGAGCCGCGAGCGTGGGCTCGGGGTTGCCATCTCCTGCGCAGGCGGAGCCGGCCACCGTTGGGCCGTGGTCGCCGCGAGCAGCAGCGCGATGGCCGTGTCCAGGTGCGCGGAGGCCACGTCCAGGGCCGCGTAGAGCAGCATGGTGGCCTTGTCCAGCGCCACGACGTCCAAAACGGTGGGGGCGGTGCACGGCCCGGCGAAGTCGGCAGCGCCCGCCTACTTCATGATGGCGACGGGCGGCGAAACTGCGACGGCGGCCGTCCTGACGGATGAGGCGGAGGAAGAAAGAGATGAGTCCAGGCATCTCACCGTTGGCGAGGCCTTCGTGTGCTCTCGGCAGAGCGTGCGTGATAACGTGTTTGAGTGAAAAATGATCTACTGATCTTTGTATTGATAGAGTAGCTATTTATATGAGTACAAGGGACGCAAGTAGGAGGCGTCTTTACATGAACCGTTATAGGTTAGAAGTCACGACGGTTGAGAAAAGGAGACGCGTCAGTTGCTATAGAGAACCGCACGCACTATTAGACAAGAGGAGATTTTCCCTCTAATTAATATATGCTAATTAATTACAACAAAAATAACGGCTCCCAAGTGGAGCAAAGTGGTACTTGTGATGTAGGTGATGAAATTCCTTCTCAAGCCATAAGAAAAATGGGTATTGGTCAAATTCTACCCATTGAGGAACCCCTTGTGGCCGAAGGAGAAGGACAATGCTCCACTCAAGTGGAGCCATCACCTCCCCAAGACCCACACGCTTTCGAAGAACAAAGTGAAGGCCCTCATCCTCGTGAACAAGACCAAGGGCAAGATCAACCTCAAGATGGTGGTGAACCTCTAAATGATGCCCAAGGTCAAGTTTTCCCCCTCGAGCAAGTTCAAGATCATGAGCAAGCTCAAGATCAAGAACAAGCTCAAGACGGCGCTCAAGATGATCAAGTTAACCCTCCTCCTTTCACACCCGAGGAGAAATTAGAGCGTCGTGCCGCGAAGATTGCTTCCAAGCTCATCACCCAAGGCCATCTCATGGAAAACGTGGTTGGAAGCCTAAGAAAGGGGCTAAGCACTCGTAGACAATTAGCAAACTATTGTGAACATCACGCGTTTGTCTCTTGTGTTGAACCCCAAAAGGTCTATGAGGCGCTCGAAGACTCGGATTCGCTCAATGCCATGCATGAAGAACTCAACAACTTCGAGTACAACAAAGTGTGGAGATTGGTGCCAAGGCCATCGAGGAACCACAACGTCATTGGAACCAAGTGGATTTTCAAGAACAAGCAAGATGCTCATGGGAACATCGTTCGCAACAAGGCAAGATTGGTAGCTCAAGGCTACTCCCAAGTCGAGGGTATCGACTACGGTGAAACCTTTACTCCCGTTGCTCGTCTTGAATCCATACGCTTGTTGATTGCTTATGCTTCCCATCACAACTTTAAGTTGCAACAAATGGATGCCAAAAGTGCTTTTCTTAATGGTCCTATTAATGAGTTGGTCTATGTCAAGCAACCCCCCGGGTTCGAGGATCCCTACTTCCCGGATCATGTGTATCAACTCGATAAGGCACTCTATGGCCTTAAACAAGCCCCACGTGCGTGGTATGACCACCTTACCGAGTTGTTACAAGATCGTGGATTTGAAGTAGGACAAATCGATCCCACTCTTTTTACTAAGAAGGTCAAAGGGGAGTTGTTTGTATGCCAACTATATGTTGATGACATTATCTTTGGTTCCCCTAACAAAGCTTTCAATGAGGAATTTGCCGCTCTCATGACCTCCAAGTTCAAGATGTCTTCAATGGGAGAGTTGAAGTTCTTTCTTGGTTTTGACATCAAACAAAGAATAGAAGGAACCTTCATCAACCAAGCCAAATACACTCAAGACATGCTTAAAAGATTCAAGCTAAGTGATGTCAAGCCGGCTACTACATCAATGCCTACCAAGTGCCAACTTGACATTGATCCCAATGGTAAAGCGGTGGATCAAAAGGTATATCGCTCCATGATTGGCTCCTTGCTTTACCTTTGTGCATCTAGACCGGATATCATATTGAGTGTGGGGATGTGTGCACGGTTTCAAGCCGCACCAAAGGAAAGTCACTATGTGGCGGTCAAGCAAATCTTTCGATATTTGGCTCATACCCCAAACTTTGGCTTATGGTACCCAAGAGGAGCAAACTTCAAGCTTGAAGGATTTACGGATTCCGATTGGGCGGGAGACAAAGTGGATAGGAAGTCCACTTCCGGAGGGTGCCAGTTTCTTGGGTGCTCTTTGGTGAGTTGGTCTTCCAAAAAACAAAGTTGTGTGTCTCTCTCGTCCACCGAAGCGGAATATGTGGTGGCCGGTAGTTGTTGTGCACAACTCTTATGGATGAGGCAAACTTTAAAGGAATACGGTGTCATTTGTGACAAAGTGCCTCTTTGGTGTGACAATGAAAGTGCCATCAAGATATCTCTCAACCATGTGCAACACTTCAAGACGAAGCATATTGAGATTCGGTATCATTTCATCCGGGATCACATTAGGCGAGGAGAGATCGAGCTCAAGTATGTCAAAACTCATGATAACCTTGCAGATATTTCACGAAGCGTTTGGATGAAGCAAGATTTCGCGAGTTAAGGCATGAGCTAAATATCATTGATTCGAGCAATGTTACTTGAACCCTTGCACACCCCTACCTCACTCAACTTGTTGTCTAGTTTAGATGTAGGCATGGACATAGGGGGAGTGTTGTTCTCTCAATGAACTCTCCCTCCCCCCATTATGCATAAAACGATCAACTCTTTCACATTAGCCATTTTTGATGGCACTTGTGCTTCAAAGACGAGTTTTGGTCATGGGCCCAAGGATAATTCTTGGCGGTGCCATACCAATTGACTCAAACATAGGTGGCTCCGGCCACCGCTCTCCTCACGGAGAAGGTGTGGCTTGTGTTTGATCTCGTTCGTCATGTGTGTTCTTCTCTTGGTTGGTTGGTGTCTCTTCCGGAGTAGTGCCTTTTTTCTCCCCTTTCTCTTGTGTTTTCTTCACTTTCTTGGATTTACGGTACTACTGTGGTGAGCCACGGTACTACCGCAGGAGTTGGTGGCTTTGCTTTTGAGCGTGGCCCTCCAGGGGCACGGTACTACCGCTACCTCCGTGGCAGTAATTTTTTACTGCCGCTGAACGAGCGGTACTACCGCCCAGGTACTTCCGCCCGGGCGGTACTACCGCGATGACCCGCGGTACTTCCACGCCTCCGCGAGCGGGTGGGGGCTAAGAGCGGGACAGGGGGAGTTCTAACTCCCCCATACCCATTCATCTCTATTCCCCACCCTGTCTCTCTCTCCTGACCAAGAACAGCGCCGGAGGCCTTCGCCGGATCTCCGTCTCCGGCCGCTCTCTACGGATTCCGACCGGTGGGATCGTTCCCCACCTCGCCCTCTTGCCATGGACCCAGGTGGTGGCTCCGGTTTTGCTCGTCGCTCGAATCCCAGCCGAGACACAGGGTCCAAGCGTTTGCGCAACCCAGATGATGTTCCTGAGGGGTCCTCTGCTGCTCCCCAACGCCGGACCAAGACCACCACCAACAAACAGAAGGAGCCCGTCATGGGCATGGATGTGATGCCCCAGGCCAAGTTTGTCATTCGAAGGAAGCTCGATCCCTATGTGAATCCTAGGGCTAGCACGCGAGGCAATGAACTTTTCTGGAACAAGTAGCAGAATCTGATTTACATGGATGTGATCAAGGCCAAGCAGAATCACTATGTTGAAGTTCACTACATTGACATGCATCATATGAGGCAGGACAAGCACCGTGAGTACTTTGGAGAGGCCTTGGACCTTGTTGAGCAGTTCGGCATTAAGCACTTGCTCACCTTCCACAAGGATTTTGATCCCGAGATCATCGCTCAGTTCTTTGCTTCCGTTCATTTCGGCACTGATGTGGCAAGGACCATGACTTGGATGACTAATGGTCGCCGTCTGTCTGCTACTTGGAAGGAGTTCATGGAGTTGCTTAACGTTCCAGATGAAGGGCTCGACACGCCAGTTGGAGTTCGCCCTCATGCCAACTCTGACTCTGCCAACAAGAACAAGCTCATGCCATTCCTTGTTCCGAATTCTCTGTCCAACAAGAAGACTGTGTGGGTTCTCAATCCCTTCCTTGACATCATGCATCGGCTCTTCTGGAACACTCTCTTTCCACGCATTGGGGACATGGGCCAGGTACATGCTTATCTCGTTGACATGATGCTCATCTATGAGGATGCCCGGAAGGCTCAGACTTAGCCACTTGATGTCTCACATATCATGTGGTGTGAGCTTCAGTTCGCCGTGTTCAACCGTAAGGTCCCCATCTACAGGCCTTACCTGTTCCACTTGATCTCCACGACTTGGGAAAAGTTGTTTCCCCAGGATGAGTTTGAAGCTCCAGGGTGGATTCGTCATGAGTCCGTCAGGCTCATCAAGCCTCAATGGGCTAACACCACCACTTCTGCTGAGGCTGCCAGGCAGGCTGTGGATGAGGAGGAACCTGAGAGGGATGAAGCTGCTGCTGACCGTTCTACTTTCTCGCCTCCCTCTGATGAGCCCTCTTGGGCAAAGAAGCTGAAGAACAAGATGAAGAGGCTGTTCTGCATGCAGGTTCAGGGTCAGTACAAGGCCCATGTTGCTCAGAAGGAGAGTCGCCGTCGTGACATCAGGATCTTGAGGGCTTGCGGGGAGGATGTGGCCAGCGGTTCTGAGAAGCACGTCACCCCAGAGACTGCCTGGATGGAGAAGCAGGGCTACAAGTGGACCGATTCAGAGGAGGAGTCCGTTCCTGCTGCAGAGTCTGATGACGAGGAGTCCTTTCCCGCTTGAGCCACCATCGTTGTTGTAGGTGACCTCTCTGCCTTTTTGGTGTCTCGATGCCAAAGGGGGAGAGAGTGTAGGATTTGCGTGAGTGTCGTGTGTTTTGTCATTTGCCTTGCTTTGCTTTCCGTTGTTGAACTTGCTTGCTTTGATTTGGTTGTGCTTGTGAGACTATGTTTATCATATGGTGTAAGACATATGCACTCTATCGTACCTTATCATCTTATTGAGCTTGTGTTTTATCATGCTATTCATGTTATGCTCATATCTACTATCTTGCTTAGTGTCAGCCTTTTTCCATTGCAAGATATGCCTTGGTTTCTAAAATATAGGGGGAGTGGTGATCCTAGTATTCGTGTCGTGCAGTCCAAAGCACCTTATTCTCTATCACGAATCTAGGGGGAGCTCATCTATATTTTAGAGATGTGGGGTTTGCTTGTGCTATATCAATATCCTTTGTGCAAATCCCGTATTGTCATCAATCCACCAAAAAGGGGGAGATTGTAAGGGCACTTTTGTCCCTAGGTAGTTTTGGTGATTGATGACAATGCCTTTGCGGACTAATCGTGTGTATTGAGCTTTTCAGATCCATCACGAGTAAACACAAGATGCTTCGATGCCCCTCGAAGAGTATTGAAGATGACGTTTGTCTACGGTTCGATTCGGTGGAGTTGAGTCGTAGGAGAGCCGTACTATTAAGAGGGGGTCCGCTTTGGAAAGGTTAGGGTGGAATCTCACGTACACATCCCCTTTTACACCGTCTTTCTTTGAGCAACTTGGAGTGTTCCTCCGTCCCGCGTGTCTCTGTGAAATGAAGGCCTCGATCTTGCTCTTCTCAGGCTGGCGGTAGTACTGCTCGTTTGAGCGGTACTACTGCAGGAGCCAGCGGTAGTACCGGGCTCCGGCATGGTAGTACCGTAGGCTCCCACGGTAGTACCGCTCTTCCGAGCGGTAGTACCGCGAGCTCTGGTCTGGCACCGCTCTCAAGCGGTGGTAGGCGCGGATGTAATTTTTTTACATCCGCACTCCCCGCGGTGGTACCGTGATTCAGCGCGGTAGTACCGTGGCACCAGTCCAGGTTCCGTAGCAGGAGCGGAGGTAGGGGCGGATGTAATTTTTTACATCCGCACCCTTCATGGTAGTACCGCACCCTCGGTCGCGCTAGTTCCGTGTCGGATTTTTGCATGACTGTTCCTCAGCGGAGGTAGTCACGGATGTAATTTATTTACCTCCGTGCCTACCAGGCCTGGCCCGTGTCTGCCTTGCGGATGTACCGCACGGGGCCGCGGTAGTACCGCGTTTGCGGATCTACCACGCCCTGTCCGTGCTCCTTTTGCCTGGCCTGGCCCCTGCCGTGCTCACGGTAGTACCGCGGTCCACCGTGGTACTACCGCACGCCAGTGCGGTAGTATCGCACTTGTGGAGCGGTAGTTCCGTGGGCAGTGGGCTGAGTGGTGGTTAACGGTTGGGATTGTCCCCCCACTATAAAAGGGGGTCTTCTTCTCCAAGAAGACTCACCTCTTCCAACCCTAAACTCCATTGTTGCTCCAAGCTCCATTTTCGCCCGATCTCTCTCCCTAGCCAATCAAACTTGTTGATTTGCTCGGGATTGGGTGACAAGGGCCCGATCTACACTTCCACCAAGAGATATTCGATTCCCCCCACTTATCCCTAGCGGATCTTGTTACTCTTGGGTGTTTGAGCACCCTAGACGGTTGAGGTCACCTCAAAGCCATACTCCATTGTGGTGAAGCTTCATGGTGTTGTTGGGAGCCTCCAATTGTTGTGAAGATTGCCCCAGCCTTTTTTGTAAAGGTTCGGTCGCCGCCTTCAAGGGCACCAATAGTGGAATCACGGCATCTCGCATTGTGTGAGGGCGTGAGGAGAATATGGTGGCCCTAGTGGCTTCTTGGGGAGCATTGTGCCTCCACACCGCTCTAACGGAGACGTACTTGGAAGGAACTTCGGTAACACATCCTCGTCTCCACCGGCTCCACTCTTGGTTATTTCGTGCCTTTACTTTTGCAAGCCTACTTGTGTTGTATCCCTTGCTTGCTTATGTGCTAGTTGTTATTGCATCATATAGGTTGCTCACTTAGTTGCACATCTAGACAACCTATTTTGTTGCAAAGTTTAATTTGGTAAAGAAAAGCATAAAAATTGTTAGTTGCCTATTCACCCCCCCTCTAGTCAACCATATCGATCCTTTCAGCCGGCCGCCCAGCACCTGCCAGGCTTTCACCCGAAGCATCCACTCCCGCGCAGCAGGCCGAGGTCGACCCGTACCTCCATTGGACCACGCACCCCCACACAGCGAGCACACCACTGCTGTGCAGGGCCACCAGTTAGCCTCCCCAAACGATGGTCCTGCAGAGACCAGATCGAGTCTTACACCCCGTATCCAACCGCAGCTGGAGCCTCCCTGCTCCAACAAGCGGTAGCCGGGCACCACCAGCAGCCGACAGTGCCCCTCCTTGGCCGCCAGCCACGGACGACCTAGGCCCCCCGGCACATGGCTGCCCCCTCGTACCCTCGATGCGCCCGCAACATCCCCCTTGCATGGCCAAGGCCGCCGTAGACCTCGTGTGCCGCCTCGCTCCTTCCAGCGCCGGATCCCGCGCACCCGAGCCTGGATCCAGTACAACATCCCCCGCCACAACCATGCGGAGCCTCTGGGTCATCCTCCTCAATGCGCTAGATCCGCGCGCAGGCCCAACGACACCGGCGCCCTCGCACTCGCACCGCCCGACACACGCTCACCACCACGCCCGCACGTGCCTGCAGCACAACTCCACCCCTCCGTCGCGCGCAAGCCAGATCTGTGCGTGCCCCGCGCGAGCAGCCACACCCCGTTCTCCCTCCTTCGTGCACGCCGACGATCGTGCCGCCAATGCGCCTGACTGGCGCGCCGACCAGCCTCCCGCATGGCCGCTGCAGCCAGCCACTCGCCGCGAGCCGCAGCATGCTTCCTGCCACACGCTGCCCCGGGCCACCGCGCCGCGCACGTGAGCCGCCGCTCCACCATGGCCCGCCCTGTCGGCAGCCTCCTCGCCAAAAGTGCTTCTTGGACTTACCCTTGAGCTTACTCATAAAAGACTCAAATTCATTCACTTCCTCATTAGACTCAACATGTTCATCAATGCAATCCTCCAAGGAGGGATTAGTAATGATGGTGGTTGTGATGTTGGGGGTTACCTTGTTTGAAGCTTTAGCCATGAGGCACTTGGCGGTGATGTTTTCATTGGGTGAATCAAAGAGAGACACCGGGGAAGTAGTAGCAATGGCAACGGATGCCATGGCCATTGCTTCTCCACTTTCATCATCATCGTCATCCTCTTGGTATTATTCTTGAACCACCAACCCACGAGTTGGAGTCTTCTTGGCGAAGTTGTTCTTGTTGGGGAAGGACTTGGCTTTGTCTTTTCGAATGAATTTGCCACCATTGTCTTCCCGCTTCTCGTAAGGACAATCCGCAACGAAATGGCTCACATTGCCACAGTTGAAGCAAGTTCTAACTCGTTACTTGTCCTTGACGCCACTTGAGTTGTTCTTGTTGAAGTTGGGTCTTGTATTCTTCTTGCTCCAAAATTGTCTTGAAGCAAGGGCCATGTGCTCATGATAATCATACTTGGTGTCTTCGGGATTGCTCTCCTCATCTTCCACTTCTTCCTCTTCTTCCATGATGAATTTGGCCTTCAAAGCAAGGTTGGGCTTCTTTGCCCTTTGAGAACGGAGCACCGCATTGTCGGCGGTCTTGTCCAAGATGCTCATTGCAACGAACTCATCCAACACTTCACTTGAGGTCATGGAGTGGAAGTCCGGTTTTTGACGAATGACGGCGGACATGGCCTTGTTGTAGGGCATCATGGCCTTGAGGAACTTGCGCTTGATCCAATTGTCATTCGTGTCCTTGCTTCCATGATCTCGGAGTGAGACCGCGAGTTTGGTCACTCTTCGAAAGAGCTCACGAGGTTCTTCATCTTCTTTCATTGCAAACTCATCGGCTTCATCTTGCACCACTTCATAGTTGGAGCGTTGAATGCTAGCACTTCCTCGATAGAGAGACTCAACACATTTCCATGCTTCTTTAGCCATGGCATGAGGTCGAAGATGAGGGAGATCTTCGGGAAGGATTGCATCTTGGATGATGAAGAGAGCACTGTCATTGAATTGATTGTCCACGGCTTCTCGAGGGGTGAAGTTGCTTGGGTCATGAGGATAGAAACCTTCTTCAATGATTCTCCAAAGGTTAGTGTTCACATGTTTTAAATGACGCTTGAAGCGATCAACCCAAGAATCAAAATCTTCATGTTTCTCATATTTAGGAGGAGGACCGGCATGATTCAAATGCATGGAGGGGATAGGCCCTCCATAAATTGGGGGTTCCACATGGGCAAAGATATCGGTGCCATTTCTACCAGTATTAGAAGGACTCTTTTCACTGTTAGCTTCCCCCTTGCCGGAGGTAGCATCCGTCACCTTGTTAGTGGGATCACCCACTTTCATCGGCGAGGTAGATTGTTTGAGTCCTTCTAGGAATTCCTTAAACATGTCCTTGACCTCGGTCGTCATGGAGGTTTTCAATGTTTCGAAAGCCACATTGAATTCCTCACGTGAGATCGAGTTACCCCCATCTCCCGTAGATGATATCGGATTCGCACTGGAGTGCTCTCCCACATCATCTACGACATCAACCATACTCTTTGAATGGTAAAGTCCTTAAAAAGAGACGAGGCTCTGATACCAAATGAAAGGATTGATATGGTTGACTAGAGGGGGGGGGGGTGAATAGGCAACTAACAATTTTTAAGCTTTTCTTTACCAAATTAAACTTTGCAACAAAATAGGTTGTCTAGATGTGCAACTAAGTGAGCAACCTATATGATGCAATAACAACTAGCACATAAGCAAGCAAGGGATACAATGCAAGTAGGATTGCAAAAGTAAAGGCACGAAATAACCAAGAGTGGAGCCGACGGATACGAGGATGTGTTACCGAAGTTCCTTCCTTTTAAGGGGAAGTACGTCTCTGTTAGAGCGGTGTGGAGGCACAATGCTCCCCAAGAAGCCAACAGGGCCACCGTATTCTCCTCACGCCCTCACACAATGCGAGATGCTGTGATTCCACTATTGGTGCCCTTGAAGGCGGCGACCGAACGTTTACAAACAAGGTTGGGGCAATCTCCACAACAATTGGAGGCTCCCAACAACACCACGAAGCTTCACCACAATGGAGTATGGCTTCGAGGTGACCTCAACCGTCTAGGTTGCTCAAACACCCAAGAGTAACAAGATCCACAAGGGATAAGTGGGGGGAATCGAATATCTCTTGGTGGAAGTGTAGATCGGGCCCTTGTCACCCAATCCCGAGCAAATCAACAAGTTTGATTGGCTAGGGAGAGAGATCGGGCGAAAATGGAGCTTAGAGCAACAATGGAGCTTAGAGGTGGAAGAGGTAGTCAACTAGAGGTAGAAGACGCCCCTTATATAGTCATGGGAAATATCCAACCGTTATCCACATGTTCAGCCCGCGACACGCGGTACTACCGCTCCAGGGGCGCGGTACTACCGCGAGGCCGCGCAGTACTACCGTGGCGGACCACGGTACTTCCGCGACAGCAGCAGAGGCCGGGACTTGCCTAACTAGGGTGCAGTACTACCGCTTGCGTGGTACTACCGCTCCCCCTTGCGGTACTACCGCAAGGCAGGAAAGTCATTGCCTGGGAAGGGCGCGGATGAAATAAATTACATCCGTGCCTACTTCCGCTGAAAATGAGGTGGTGCAAAAATCCAACGCGGTACTACCGCTCGCGAGGCGCGGTACTACCGTTGCGGCGCGGATGTAAAAAATTACATCCGCTCCTACTACCGTGAGCTGCGGTACTAGGTAGGAGGGCCACGGTACTACGACTCCTGGGGAGCGGTACTACCGTGGGCTCCCGCGGTACTACCGCGCTGGACGAGCGGTACTACCGTGGGGGCGCGGATGTAAAAAATTACATCCTCCCCTACTACCGTACCAGAGCGGCACTAGGCCTGGGAGCCATGGTACTAACGCTCCAGAGGAGCGGTACTACCGTGACCCACAGCGGTACTACCACTGGTACTTGCGGTACTACCGCAAGTACAGCAGTAGCCGTCAGATTTCGACACAAGAAGGATAAGGAAGAGATGCTCCAAAGTGCAAGGAAAGGTAGGACAAGTGTACGTGTTGATTCCACCCAAACCTTTCCGACACGGACCCCCTCTTAATAGTACGGCTCTCCTACGACTCAAATCCACCAAAGAGAAACGTAAAACAACGCCGACTTCAATAGTCTCCGAGGGGCACCGAATCATCTCGTGCCTAGTGATGAAGTATCTGAGAAACTCAAGGCACACGATTAGTCCGCAAAAGCATTGTCATCAATCACCAAAACACCTAAGGGATAAATATGCCCTTACACCTGTGTTGTATAACTTACCGTGCTATTTACATAGACGGGCTCCCCCTTTTTGGTGGATTGATGACAACACGAGATTTGCACATAGATAAGATAATTTTGAGCAAGGGCAAACCCCACCTCTCTAAAATGCAGATGGGCTCCCCCTAGATGTGTGCAATCTAGATGAATGCTTTGGACTGCATAGCACACAAACTAGGATCAACACTCCCCCTATATTTTAGAGACCAAGGCACGATAATTAACATCAAAGAGAGCATAGCATAAAGATAGCGCAATATATCACAAGCTCGCTAGGATAGATAGAGTGCATATGTCTTACACCATAAGAAGTAAAGCAACCGAGGTTCAAATGAGAAAGCAGCAAATAGTTCGACCGAGAAAGTAGCAAACACACGACACACACGACTCGCAAATCCCTACACTCTCTCCCCCTTTGGCATCGAGACGCCAAAAAGGCAGAGAGGACACCTACACACAAGAGGTTGCTCAAGCAGGGAACTCGTCCCAACCCTCTCCGTCGGTCTCCTCAGCAGCAGGGATGGTCTCCTCGACGTCCTCCTCAGAATCAGTCCACCTGTAGCCTTGCTTCTCCATCCACTCAGCCTCTGGAGTGATGCGCTCCTCAGACCCACCAGACACTTCCTCACCATAGAGCTGCAAGATCTTCTTGTCCCTGCGACGACTCTCCTTGGACGCCACGTGAGTCCTGTACTGCCCCTTGGCTTGCATGCAGAAAAGAGTCTTCATCTTGTCCTTCAGCTTCTTGGCCCATGATGGCATAGTGGAACTCTGGGAAGGCCTAGCAGCACGGCCCTCAGCAACATCCTCGGCGCCAGCATCCTCCTCATCAACAGCAGCCCTAGCAGCAGTTACCTCGGCACGAGTAGTCGTGTTGGCCCAGTTGGGTTTGGTACGCAGACAGATGGGATCATGGTGAATCCAGTCTGGAGCAAGGAACTCCTCACCAGGGAACATCTTCTCCCAAGTCTTCGAGATCAGCAGAAACAAATATGGCCCATAGATAGGAACCTTGCGGTTGAACACTGCAAACCGAAGCTCACACCACATGATTTGTGAGATATCAAGTGGCTGAGACTGAGACGAACGAGCCTCCTCCCAAATGAGCATCATATCCACCATATAGGCATGAACCTTGTCTTTGCCACCAATGCGAGGGAACAAGGAGTTGCAGAAGATGCGATACATGATATCCAGAAAAGAGTTGAGCACCAACGCTGTCTTGCCCTTGGCGAGCGCCTTCTCAACCATGAATGGTGCAAGCTTGTCCTTGTTGGCACACTCAGCATTGGCATGGGGGCGAACACCCACTGGAGTATTGAGCCCATCATCAGGAACCTGGAGCAGATCCATGAACTCCTTCCTGGTAGCAGACAGTTGACGGCCATTGGTCATCCAGGTCATCCTCTGCTCCTCATTGGAGTGAAAGTAAACTGAGGCAAAGAACTGACAGATAAGCTCAGGGTCATAGTCAAGGTGAAAGGATATCACATGCTCAATGCCAAACTGCTCCACCAAGTCCAGAGCCTCTCCAAAGTAGTCACGGAACTTGTCCTTCCTCATGTGATGCATATCAATCCATTTCACATCCACGTAGGTATTCTGCTTGTTCTTGATGACATCCAGATAGATGTTGGTCTGTTGCTTGTTCCAGAACAGCTCACAGCCTCTGACAGTGGAACGAGGGTGCACATACGGGTGAAGCTGCCTGAGACGGACGTACTCAGATGGGGTTATCTCATCCATGCCCTTAGCGGGCTCCTTGTGCTTGCTAGCTGAGGTCTTGACATTGCGCTTGGAGGCAGAAGAGCCCTCTGGAACTTCACCTGGGTTGCGTAGACGCTTGGAGCCAGTGTCACGACTGGGATTGGACCGGCGAGAGCCACCACCTGAGACACACACGCAAAACACCAATGAACGCGAAGAAGATCAATGCAAAGGCCACGGTAAAGCACAAGAAACACATAGAAGGCATACGAGAAAGTTGTCATGCGATAGATGCGAGACACGGTAGAACTGCCAGTGCATGCGGTACTAAACATATTAGTACCGCTCCAAAACGCGGTAGTACCGTGCGAGGTCACGGTAGTACCGTGGTTGGAGCGGAAGTAAAATTTTAGTGCCGCAGCGAGCGCGGTAGTACCGCTCCCGACGGGCGGTAGTACCGTACAAGCGGTAGTACCGTGCCAGACGGGCGGTAGTACCGCATCGCGTCAGATCCAAACGGCGGTTCGAATCTAAAAAGAACCGCGAAACAACAGCGGTGCTACGGTGATCAAATCTAGCGCAAGACAAAAATACAAGTATAATTCCTACGCAGTACTACGCTCCTTCATCCTACTCTTGCATAGATAAAGCCTAGGAATCTCAAGAACACACAAGTCTCCCCCAAAACCTAGAAACACCAAACACAATCAAAAAGGAGAGGGAGTTGGGGAAAGACCTTGGTCCATAGCAAGAGCATGTGGTGGGGAACGATCCCACCGGACGGAATCACGGGAGGGCAGCCGGAGGAGGAGATCCAGCGACGAACGCCGGCTCCGTTCTTGAGCGAGGGAGAGAAAGAGACGACGTGGGGGAAGAACTGCGAATGGGTATGGGGAGTTAGAACTCCCCCCTGCCCGTCCTTATCCCCACGTGCCCAGACCGGCGCGGTAGTACCGCGTATCATCGTGGTAGTACCGCTCGGGCGGAAGTACCGCACCGAGGCAGTAGTACCGCTCACCCAGGCGGCAGTAAAAAATTACTGTCGTGTGGGGCGGTAGTACCGTGCTCCCACATGCGGTAGTACCGCAGCTGGCTGCGGTAGTACCGTAGCTGGCCGCGGTAGTACCGTGAACTCAAGACACAACATGTTTCAACACGAGAAAAAGGCCTTTGCACGAAAACTTTTCACACACAGGAAACCACAAGAGCACGCACAAACCAGAGGCAGAAAGACAACAAGAAACCACCAAGCGACAAAACCTCTCGAAGAGAGAGGGCGGTGGCCGAAGCCACCTATGTTTGAGTTAGATGGTATGGCACCGCGAAGAATTATCCTTGGGCCCATGACCAAAACTCGTCTTTGAAGCACAAGTACCATAAAAAATGGCTAATGTGAAAGAGGTGATCGATTTATGCATAATGGGGGGAGGGAGAGTTAATTGAGAGAACAACACTCCCCCTATGTCCATGCCTACACCTAAACTAGACAACAAGTTGAGTGTGGTGGGGGGTGCACGGGTTCAAGTCACATTGCTCGAATCAATGATATTTAGCTCATGCCTTAACTCGCGAAATCTTGCTTCATCCAAGGGCTTCGTGAAAATATCTGCAAGGTTATCATGAGTGTTGACATACTTGAGCTCGATCTCCCCTCGCCTAATGTGATCCCGGATGAAGTGATACCTAATCTCAATGTGCTTCGTCTTGAAGTGTTGCACCGGGTTGAGAAAAATCTTGATGGCACTTTCATTATCACACCAAAGAGGCACTTTGTCACAAATGACACTGTACTCCTTTAAAGTTTGCCTCATCCATAGGAGTTGAGCACAACAACTACCGGCCGCCACATATTCTGCTTCGGTGGACGAGAGAGACACACAACTTTGCTTCTTGGAAGACCAACTTACCAAAGAGCAACCAAGAAATTGGCACCCTCCGGAAGTGGACTTTCTATCCACTTTGTCTCCCGCCCAATTGGAATCCGTGAAACCTTCAAGCTTGAAGTTTGCCCCTCTTGGGTACCATAAGCCAAAGTTTGGGGTATGAGCCAAATATCAAAAGATTTGCTTGACCGCCACATAGTGACTTTCCTTCGGTGCGGCTTGAAACCGTGCACACATCCCCACACTCAACATGATATCCGGTCTAGATGCACAAAGGTAAAGCAAGGAGCCAATCATGGAGCGATATACCTTTTGATCCACCGCTTTACCATTGGGATCAATGTCAAGTTGGCACTTGGTAGGCATTGGTGTAGTAGCCGGCTTGACATCACTTAGCTTGAATTTGTTAAGCATGTCTTGAGTGTATTTGGCTTGATTGATGAAGGTTCCTTCCCTTCTTTGTTTGATGTCAAAACCAAGAAAGAACTTCAACTCTCCCATTGAAGACATCTTGAACTTGGAGGTCATGAGTGAAGGAAATATGCCCTATAGGCAATAATAAAGTTATTATTTATTTCCTTATTTCATGATAAATGTTTATTATTCATGCTAGAATTGTATTAACCGGAAACATAATACATGTGTGAATACATAGACAAACATAGTGTCACTAGTATGCCTCTACTTGACTAGCTCATTAATCAAAGATGGTTATGTTTCCTAGCCATAGACATGTGTTGTCATTTGATTAACGAGATCACATCATTAGGAGAATGATGTGATTGACTTGACCCATTCCGTTAGCTTAGCACTTGATCGTTTAGTATGTTGCTATTGCTTTCTCATGACTTATACATGTTCCTATGACTATGAGATTATGCAACTCCCGTTTACCGGAGGAACACTTTGTGTTCTACCAAACGTCACAACGTAACTGGGTGATTATAAAGGAGCTCTACAGGTGTCTCCAAAGGTACATGTTGGTTTGGCGTATTTCAAGATTAGGATTTGTCACTCTGATTGTCGGAGAGGTATCTCTGGGCTCTCTCGGTAATGCACATCACTATAAGCCTTGCAAGCAATGTAACTAATGAGTTAGTTACGGAATGATGCATTACGTAACGAGTAAAGAGACTTTCCGGTAACGAGATTGAACTAGGTATTGGATACCGACGATCGAATCTCGGGCAAGTAACATACCGATGACAAAGGGAACAACGTATGTTGTTATGCGGTTTGACCGATAAAGATCTTCGTAGAATATGTGGGAGCCAATATGAGCATCCAGGTTCCGCTATTGGTTATTGACCGGAAACATGTCTCGGTCATGTCTACATTGTTCTCGAACCCGTAGGGTCCGCACGCTTAAGGTTTCGATGACAGTTATATTATGAGTTTATGAGTTTTGATGTACCGAAGGAGTTCGGAGTCCCGGATGAGATCGGGGACATGACGAGGAGTCTCTAAATGGTCGAGACGTAAAGATCGATATATTGGACGACTATATTCGGACTTCAGAAAGGTTCCGAGTGATTCGGGTATTTTTCGGAGTACCGGAGAGTTACGGGAATTCGCCGGGGACTATATGGGCCTTATTGGGCCGTACGGGAATAGAGGAGAGAGGCCGAAAGGAAGGAGGTGCGCAGCCCCCCTCTGGTCCGAATTTGACAAGGGGTGCAGCCCCCTTTTCCTTCCTCCTCTCCCCCTCTTTCCTTCTCTCCTACTCCAACAAGGAAGGGGGGGGGGAGTCCTACTCCCGATGGGAGGAGGACTCCTCCTGGTGCGCCCCTCTTGGCCGGTCGACCCCCTCCCCCTTGCTCCTTTATATACGGGGGCAGGGGGCACCTCTAGGCACAACAACAATTAATCCCTTGGATCTCTTAGCCGTGTGCGGTGCCCCCCTCCACCATAGTCCACCTCGATAATATCGTAGTGGTGCTTAGGTGAAGCCCTCCGATGGTAGAACATCAAGATTGTCACCACACCGTCGTGCTGACGGAACTCTCTCTCGACACTCGGCTGGATCGGAGTTCGAGGGACGTCATCGAGCTGAACGTGTGCTAGAACTCGGAGGTGTCGTAGTTTCGGTGCTTGATCGGTCGGGCCATGAAGACGTATGACTACATCAAACGCGTTGTTCTAACGCTTCCGCTTTCGGTCTACGAGGGTACGTGGACACACTCTCCCCTCTCGTTGCTATGCATCACCATGATCTTGCATGTGCGTAGGAATTTTTTTGAAATTACTACGTTCCCCAACAGTGGCATCCGAGCCTAGGTTTTATGCGTTGATGTTATATGCACGAGTAGAACACAAGTGAGTTGTGGGCGATACAAGTCATACTGCTTACCAGCATGTCATACTTTGGTTCAGCGGTATTGTTGGATGAAGCGGCCCGGACCGACATTACGCGTACGCTTACGCGAGACTGGTTTTACCGCCGTGCTTTGCACACATGTGACTAGCGGGTGTCTGTTTCTCCAACTTTAGTTGAACCGAGTGTGGCTACGCCCGGTCCTTGCGAAGGTTAAAACAACACCAACTTGACGAACTATCGTTGTGGTTTTGATGCGTAGGTAAGAACGGTTCTTGCTCAGCCCGTAGCAGCCACGTAAAACTTGCAACAACAAAGTAGAGGACGTCTAACTTGTTTTTGCAGGGCATGTTGTGATGTGATATGGTCAAGACGTGATGAGATATAAGTTGTTGTATGAGATGATCATGTTTTGTTGAAGTTATCGGCAACTGGCAGAAGCCCTATGGTTGTCTCTTTGTTGCATAAGATGCAAGTGCCACATAATTGCTTTACTTTATCGCTATGCGATAGCAATAGTTGCAAGAGCAATAGTTGGCGAGACGACCATGTGACGACACATTGATATAGATCAAGATGATAAAGATCATGGTGTCGTGCCGGTGACGATAGAGATCATGACAGTACTTTGGAGATGGAGATCAAAGGCGCAAGATGATCATGGCCATATCATGTCACATATTTTGATTGCATATGATGTTTATCTGTTATACATCTTATTCTGTTTTGTTTGATGGTAGCATTTTAAGATGATCTCTCACTAATTATCAAGAAGTGTTCTCCCCGAGTATGCACCGTTGCGAAAGTTCTTCGTGCTAAGACACCACGTGATGATCGGGTGTGATAGGCTCTACGTTCAAATACAACGGGTGCAAAGCAGTTGCACACGCGGAATACTCAGGTTAAACTTGACGAGCCTAGCATATACTCCCTCCGTTCCAGAATATAAGGTGTACTGGTTTCCGTGCAATTCAACCATTTGAAACTTTGACCAAGATTATAGAATAAAATATCAACATCCACAATATCTAGTAGATAAAATATGAAACTACTTTCACGATGGATCAAATTATATAAATTTTGTATTTTGGATCTTGATATATTTTTCTAAAAACTTGGTCAAACATACACACGTTTGACTTCTGAAAAAACAAATACACCTTATATAAAGGAACAGAGGGAGTAACAGATATGGCCTCGGAACACGGAGACCGAAAGGTCAAACATGAATCATTTAGTAGATATGATCAACATAGTGATGTTCACCATTGAAACTACTCCATCTCACGTGATGATCGGACATGGTTTAGTTGATTTGGATCACATGATCACTTAGATGACTAGAGAGATGTTTGTCTAAGTGGGAGTTCTTAAGTAATATGATTAATTGAACTTTAATTTATCATGAACTTAGTCCTGGTAGTATTTTGCAAATTATGTTATAGATCAATAGCTCGCGTTGTTGCTTTCATATGTTTATTTTGATATGTTCCTAGAGAAAACTGTGTTGAAAGATGTTAGTAGCAATGAGGCGGATTGGATCCGCGATCTGAGGTTTATCCTCATTGCTGCACAGAAGAATTATATCCTTGATGCACCGCTAGGTGAAAAACCTATTGCAGGAGCAGATGCAGACGTTATGAACGTTTGGCTAGCTCAATATGATGACTACTTGATAGTTTAGTGCACCATGCTTAACGGCTTAGAATCGGGACTTTAAAGATGTTTTGAACGTCATGGACCATATGAGATGTTCCAGGAATTAAAGTTAATATTTCAAGCAAATACCCCAGTTGAGAGATATGAAGTCTCCAACAAGTTCTATAGCTAAAAGATGGAGGAGAATCGCTCAACTAGCGAGCATGTGCTCAGATTGTCTGGGTAATTCAATCGCTTGAATCAAGTGGTAGTTAATCTTCCAGATAAGATAGTGATTGACAGAATTCTCTAGTCACCATCACTAAGTTACTAGAACTTCATGATGAACTATAGTATGCAAGGGATGACGAAAATGATTCCCGAGCTCTTCGTGACGTTGAAATTGACGAAGGTAGAAATCAAGAAAGAGCATCAAGTGTTGATGATTGACAAGACCACTAGTTTCAAGAAAAGGGCAAAGGGAAAGAAAGGGAACTTCAAGTAGAATGACAAGCAAGTTGTCACTCCCGTGAAGAAGACCAAAGCTGGACCAAAGCCTGAAACTGAGTGCTTACACTGCAAAGGAAATGGTCACTGGAAGCGGAAATGCCCTAAATATTTGGTGGATAAGAAGGATGGCAAAGTGAACAAGGGTATATTTGATATACAGGTGTTTGATGTGTGCCTTACTAGTGTTTATAGTAGCCCCTGAGTATTTGATACTTGTTCGGTTGCTAAGATTAGTAACTCGAAACAGGAGTTACATAATAAACAGAGACTAGTTGAGGGGAAGTGACGATGAGTGTTGGAAATAGTTCCAAGATTGATATGATCATCATCACACACTCCCTATATTTTCGAGATTGGTGTTAAACCTAAATAAATGTTATTTAGCGTTCGCGTTGAGCATGAATATGATTTGATCATGTTTATTGTGATATGGTTATTCATCTGAAGTTAAAGAATAATTGTTATTCTGTTTACATGAATAAGACCTTCGATGGTTATACACCCAATGAAAATAGTTTGTTGGATCTTGATCGTAGTGATACACATATTCATAATATTGATGCCAAAAGATGCAAAGTTAATAATGATAGTACAACTTATTTGTGGCACTGCCGATTGGGTCATATCGGTGTAAAGCGCATGAAGAAACTCCATAAAGATGGATTTTCGGAATCACTTGGTTATGAATCATTTGATGCTTGCGAACTGTGCCTTTTGGGCAAGATGACTAAAACTCCGTTCTCCGGAACAATGGAACAAGCTACTGACTTATTGGAAATAATACATACCGACGTATGCGATCCAATGAGTGTTGATGCTCGTGGCAAGTATCGTTATTTTCTGACCTTCACAAGATGATTTGAGCAGATATGGGTATATCTACTTGATGAAACATAAGTCTGAAATAGTTGAAAGGTTCAAAGAATTTTAGAGTGAAGTAGAAAAATCATCGTAACAAGAAAATAAAGTTTCTGCGATCTGATCGCGGAGACGAATATTTGAGTTACGAGTTTGGTCTTCAGTTAAAATAATGTGGAATAGTTTCACAGCTCACGCGACCTGGAACACCACAATGTTATGGTGTGTCCGAACATCGTAACCGCACTTTATTGGATATGGTGCGATCTATGATGTCTCTTATTGATTTACCACTATTGTTTCGGGGTTATGCATTAGAGACAGCTGCATTCACGTTAAAAGGGCACCATCTAAATCCGTTGAGACGACACTGTATGAACTATGGTTTAGCAAGAAACCCAAGTTGTTGTTTCTTAAAGTTTGGGGCTGCGATGCTTATGTGAAAAAGTTTCATCCTGATAAGCTCAAACCCAAATCGGAGAAGTGCGTCTTCATAGAATACCCAAAGGAAATTGTTGGGTACACCTTCTATCACTGATCCGAAGGCAAGATATTCGTTGCTAAAGATGGATCCTTTCTAGAGAAGGAGTTTCTCTCGAAAGAAGTGAGTGGGAGGAAAGTAGAGCTTGATAAGGTAATTTGTACCTTCTCCCGAATTGGAAAGTAGTTCATCACAGAAATCAGTTCCAGTGATTCCTACACCAATTAGTGAGGAAGTTAATGATGATGATCATGAAACTTCAGATCAAGTTGCTACCAAACCTCGTAGGTCTTCCAGAGTAAGATCCGCACCAGAGTGGTATGGTAATCATGTTCTGGAAATCATGTTACTAGACCATGATGAACCTACGAACTATGAGGAAGCGATGATGAGCCCAGATTCCGCGAATGGCTTGAGGCCATGAAATCTGAGATAGGATCCATGTATGAGAACAAAGTGTGGACTTTGGTGGAGTTGCCTGCTGATCGGTAAGCCATATTGTATAAATGGATCTTCAAGAGGAAGACGGACGCTGATAGTAGTGTTACTATCTACAAAGCTAGACTTGTCGAAAAAGGTTTTTGACAAAGTTCAAGGTGTTGAATACAATGAGATTTTCTCACTCGTATCGATGCTTAAAAGTCTGTCCGAATCATGTTAGCAATTGCCACATTTTATGAAATTTGGCAAATGGATGTCAAAACTACATTCCTTAATGGATTTATTAAAGAAGAGTTGTATATGATACAACCAGAAGGTTTTGTCAATCCTAAAGGTGCTTACAAAATGTGCATGCTCCGGCGATCCATCTATGGACTGGTGCAAGCATCTCAGAGTTGGAATATACGCTTTGATAAGTTGATCAAAGAATATAGTTTTATACAGACTTGCGGTGAAGTCTGTATTTACAAGAAAGTGAGTGGGAGCACTACAACATTTCTGATAAGTATATGTGAATGACATATTGTTGATCGGAAATAATGTAGAATTATTCTGCAAAGCATAAAGGAGTGTTTGAATGGAGTTTTTTCAAAAAAAAAGACCTCGACAAAGCTACTTACATATTGAGCATCAAGATCTATTGAGATAGATCAAGACACTTGATAAGATTTTCAATGAGTACATACCTTGACAAGATATTGAAGTAGTTGAAAATGGAACAGTCAAAGAAAGAGTTCTTGCCTTTGTTGCAAAGGTATGAAATTGAGTAAGACTCAAATCCCGACCACAGCAGAAAATAGAAAAGAGAATGAAAGTCACTCCCTATGCCTCAGTCATAGGTTCTATAAAGTATGCTATGCTATGTACCAGACCTATTGTATACCTTGTTCTGTATTTGGTAAGGGAATACAATAGTGATCTAGGAGTAGATCACTGGACATTGGTCAAGAATATCCTTAGTAAGGACTAAGGAAATATTTCTCGATTATGGAGATGATAAAAGAGCCCGTCGTAAAGAGTTACATCGATGCAAGCTTTTACACCAATCCAGATGACTCTAAGTCTCAATCTGGATACATATTGAAAGTGGGAGCAATTAGCTAGAGTAGCTCCATGCAGAGCATTGTAGACATAGAATATTTGCAAAATACATACGGCTCTGAACGTGACAGACCCGTTGACTAAACTTCTCTCACGAGCAAAACATGATCATACCTTAGTACTCTTTGGGTGTTAATCACATAGCGATGTAAACTAGATTATTGACTCTAGTAAACCCTTTGGGTGTTGGTCACATGAAGATGTGAACTATGGATGTTAATCATATACAGATATGAATATTGGTATTAAATCACATGGCGATGTGAACTAGATTATTGGCTCTAGTGCAAGTGGGAGACTGAAGGAAATATGCCCTAGAGGCAATAATAAAGTTATTATTTATTTCCTTATTTCATGATAAATGTTTATTATTCATGCTAGAATTGTATTAACCGAAATATAATACATGTGTGAATACATAGACAAACATAGTGTCACTAGTATGCCTCTACTTGACTAGCTCATTAATCAAAGATGGTTATGTTTCCTAGCCATAGACATGTGTTGTCATTTGATTAACGAGATCACATCATTAGGAGAATGATGTAATTGACTTGACCAATTCCGTTAGCTTAGCACTTGATCGTTTAGTATGTTGCTATTGCTTTCTTCATGACTTATACATGTTCCTATGACTATGAGATTATGCAACTCCCGTTTACCGGAGGAACACTTTGTGTGCTACCAAACGTCACAATGTAACTGGGTGATTATAAAGGAGCTCTACAGGTGTCTCCAAAGGTACATGTTGGGTTGGCGTATTCGAGATTAGGATTTGTCACTCTGATTGTCGGAGAGGTATCTCTGGGCCCTCTCGGTAATGCACATCACTATAAGCCTTGCAAGCAATGTAACTAATGAGTTAGTTACGGAATGATGCATTATGTAACGAGTAAAGAGATTGAACTAGGTATTGGATACCGACGATCGAAACTCGGGCAAGTAACATACCGATGACAAAGGGAACAACGTATGTTGTTATGCGGTTTGACCGATAAAGATCTTTGTAGAATATGTGGGAGCCAATATGAGCATCCAGGTTCCGCTATTGGTTATTGACCGGAAACGTGTCTCGGTCATGTCTACATTGTTCTCGAACCCGTAGGGTCCGCGCGCTTAAGGTTTCGATGACAGTTATATTATGAGTTTATGAGTTTTGATGTACCGAAGGAGTTCGGAGTCCCGGATGAGATCGGGGACATGACGAGGAGTCTCAAAATGGTCGAGACGTAAAGATCGATATATTGGATGACTATATTCGTACTTCGGAAAGGTTCCGAGTGATTCGGGTATTTTTCGGAGTACCGGAGAGTTACGGGAATTCGCCGGGGAGTATATGGGCCTTATTGGGCCATACGGGAATAGAGGAGAGAGGCCGAAAGGAAGGAGGTGCGCAGCCCCCCTCTGGTCCAAATTGGACAAGGGGTGCAGCCCCCTTTTCCTTCCTCCTCTCCCCCTCTTTCCTTCTCTCCTACTCCAACAAGGAAGGGGGGAGTCCTACTCCCGATGGAAGGACGACTCCTCCTGGCGCGCCCCTCTTGGCCGGCCGACCCCCTCCCCCTTGCTCCTTTATATACGGGGGCAGGGGGGCACCTCTAGGCACAACAACAATTGATCCCTTGGATCTCTTAGCCGTGTGCGGTGCCCCCCTCCACCATAGTCCACCTCGATAATATCGTAGCGGTGCTTAGGCGAAGCCCTGCGATGGTAGAACATCAAGATCATCACCACGCCGTCGTGCTGACGGAACTCTCCCTCGACACTCGGCTGGATCGGAGTTCGAGGGACGTCATCGAGCTGAACGTGTGCTAGAACTCGGAGGTGTCGTAGTTTCGGTGCTTGATCGGTCGGGCCGTGAAGACGTACGACTACATCAACCGCGTTGTTCTAACGCTTCCGCTTTCAGTCTACGAGGGTACGTGGACACACTCTCCCCTCTCGTTGCTATGCATCACCATGATCTTGCGTGTGCGTAGAATTTTTTTGAAATTACTACGTTCCCCAACAATGAGAGCGGCAAATTCCTCATTGAAAACTTTGTTAGGGGAACCAATGATAATATCATCAACATATAGTTGGCATACAAACAACTCCCCTTTGACCTTCTTAGTAAAAAGAGTGGGATCGATTTGTCCTACTTCAAATCCACGATCTTGTAGCAACTCGGTAAGGTGGTCATACCACGCACGTGGGGCTTGTTTAAGGCCATAGAGTGCCTTATCGAGTTGATACACATGATCCGGGAAGTAGGGGTCCTCAAACCCGGGGGGTTGCTTGACATAGACCAACTCATTAATAGGACCATTAAGAGAAGCACTTTTCACATACATTTGTTGCAACTTAAAGTTGTGATGGGAAGCATAAGCAATCAACAAACGAATGGATTCAAGACGAGCAACGGGAGCAAAGGTTTCACCGTAGTCGATACCCTCGACTTGGGAGTAGCCTTGTGCTACCAATCTTGCCTTGTTGCGAATGATGTTCCCATGAGCATCTTGCTTGTTCTTGAAGATCCACTTGGTTGCAATGACGTTGTGGTTCCCCGATGGTCTTGGCACCAATCTCCACACCTTGTTGTACTCGAAGTTGTTGAGTTCTTCATGCATGGCATTGAGCCAATCCGAGTCCTCGAGCGCCTCATAGACCTTTTGGGGTTCAACACAAGAGACAAACGCATGATGTTCACAATAGTTTGCTAATTGTCTACGAGTGCTTACCCCCTTTCTTAGGCTTCCAACCACATTTTCCATGAGATGGCCTTGGGTGGTGAGCTTGGAAGCAATCTTCGCGGCACGACGCACTAATTCCTCCTCGGGTGTGGAAGGAGGAGGGTTAACTTGATCATCTTGAGCGCCGTCTTGAGCTTGTTCTTGATCTTGAGCTTGCTCATGATCTTGAACTTGCTCGAGGGGGAGAACTTGACCTTGGGCATCATTTAGATGTTCACCACCATCTTGAGGTTGATCTTGCCCTTGGTCTTGTTCATGAGGATGAGGGCCTTCACTTTGATCTTCGGAAGCGTGTGTGTCTTGGGGAGGTGATGGCTCCACTTGAGTGGAGCATTGTCCTTCTCCTTCGGCCACAAGGGGTTCCTCAATGGGTAGGATTTAACCAATACCCATTCTTCTTATGGCTTGGGGAGGAATTTCATCACCTACATCACAAGTACCACTTTGCTCCACTTGGGAGCCGTTATTTTCGTCAAACTCCACGTTACACGTCTCCTCAATGAGTCCGGTGGACTTGTTGAGAACACGGTAAGCATGAGAGTTTGTAGCATAACCAGCAAATATGCCCTCATGAGCTCTAGCCTCAAATTTAGACAAACGAACACCTTTCTTGAGAATGAAACACTTACAACCGAACACCCGGAAGTACTTGAGGTTGGGCTTGTTGTCGGTGAGTATCTCATAAGGAGTCTTGTTCAAGCCTTTGCGAAGATAGAGCCGATTGGATGCATGACATGCGGTGTTGATGGCTTCGGCCCAAAAGTTGTATGGAGACTTGAACTCCGCCATCATGGTCCTTGCCGCATCCATCAACGTCCGGTTCTTACTCTCCGCTACACCATTTTGTTGAGGAGTATAAGGTGCAGCATATTGATGCTTGATCCCCTCATCACTGAGAAACTCATCCAAGGTGTAGTTCTTGAACTCGGTGCCGTTGTCACTTCTTATTGTCAAGATCTTTGCATTGTGTTGACGTTGAGCTTCATTTGCAAAGTCGATGATGGTTTGTTGAGTCTCACTCTTCCTCTTGAAGAAGTATACCCAAGTGTATTTTGAATAGTCATCCATAATCACCAAGCAATACTTTCTACCTCCAAGACTATCAAAAGATGGAGGCCCAAAGAGATCCATGTGAAGAAGCTCCAAGGGTCTCTTCGAGTAGATGATGGTTGATGGAGGGTGAGCCTTTTCATGAAGCTTTCCTTCGATACAAGCACTGCAAGCACGATCTTTGGCAAAACTAACATTTGTTAGTCCACGGACATGGTCCCCCTTGAGAAGACTTTGCAAAGATCTCATATTGACGTGGGCTAAATGGCGATGCCAAAGCCATCCCACGTCAACTTTAGCCATTAGGCATGTCGCGGTCTTAGTGGGTCACTCCGAAAAGTTAATCACATAGAGACCGTTCTCGACATGCCCAACAAAGGCTACTTTAAGAGTCTTGCTCCACAAGAAGGCCGCGGTATCAATGTCAAAGAACGTAGCAAAACCCATGAGTGCAAGTTGATGAACGGAAAGCAAATTGTATGCAAGGGACTCAACAAGCATGACTTTCTCGATCATGAGATCATGAGAAATGACAACCTTGCCGAGACCCAATACCTTAGAATGTGATGCATCACCCCACTCGACATTGGTGGGCATAGATGGAATATCTTGCACGTCCACCACCAAGTCCTTGCTTCCGGTCATATGATTTGTTGCTCCACTATCGAGCAACCATGATCCCCCACCAGAAGCAAACACCTACAAGAGATCAATTCTTGGTTTTAGGTACCCATTTAGTAATGGGTCCTTTGATGTTAGTAACAAGGGTCTTGGGAACCCAAATAGACCATTCAATGTACTCATAAGGAGAACCAACAAATTTAGCATAAACATGTCCATCACTAGCATGGCACAACACATATGACGGGTTAAAGTTGCCGGCTTTATTTGAGGAAATGTTTTTGCCCTTTTGGACGTCAACTCCCTTCACTTTTTCCTTCCTCTCCTTAGGAGCACCCTCTCCCTCTTTCACAAACGTTTGCTTGAGAGGAGGAGGACGTTTGGTCTTGTTGTTCTTCTTCTTCTTGCTCTTGGACTTGGGTGCAAACCCAATTCCTTCCTTGGCCACAACTTCCTTTTGATTGCTCAAAAGGTCGTTGAGGTTCTTCTCACCTTGAATGCATGTCACAAGGCCTTTCTCAAGTTGATCCTTCAACTTGGCATTCTCCTCCACAAGTTGCACATGCTCACAACACGGGTTAGTAGCACATGCATTATCAATTAATACCATATGAGGAAAGGTGGCCTTTTCTTTGATTAGCTTAACTTGGAGTTGAGCATGACACTCCTTGAGGTTAGCGTGAGCACCCTTCAAGACCTTGTGGGCCTTGTCAAGTATCTCAAACTCCTCTTTGAGTCTAGCATGATCAACCCCAAGCTTAGCCTTCTCGGAAGTTAGCACACGAGACACAACAAGAGCATGATCAAGATCTTTCTTTAACTTAGCATGGTCATCATTGTGTGACTCCTCAAAAGTCAAACGATGCACACACTCTTCCTCGAGAGCATTAGAGAGATCCGATATCTCATCGGCATAATCACGACTATGACCCTCCATCTTAGAGATGGTTTCTTCGTGAGCCTCGATCATGTCATTGGCATCACCAAGTTGTTCCAAGAGAGCAACAAAGTGCTTCTTGGACTTACCCTTGAGCTTACTCATAAAAGACTCAAATTCATTCACTTCCTCATTAGACTCAACATGTTCATCAATGCAATCCTCCAAGGAGGGATTAGTAATGATGGTGGTTGTGATGTTGGGGGTTACCTTGTTTGAAGCTTTAGCCATGAGGCACTTGGCGGTGATGTTTTCATTGGGTGAATCAAAGAGAGACACCGGGGGAGTAGTAGCAATGGCAACGGATGCCATGGCCATTGCTTCTCCACTTTCATCATCATCGTCATCCTCTTGGTATTCTTCTTGAACTACCAACCCATGAGTTGGAGTCTTCTTGGCGAAGTTGTTCTTGTTGGGGAAGGACTTGGCTTTGTCTTTTTGAATGAATTTGCCACCATTGTCTTCCCGCTTCTCGTAAGGACAATCCGCAACGAAATGGCTCACATTGCCACAGTTGAAGCAAGTTCTAACTCGTTGCTTGCCCTTGACGCCACTTGAGTTGTTCTTGTTGAAGTTGGGTCTTGTATTCTTCTTGCTCCAAAATTGTCTTGAAGCAAGGGCCGTGTGCTCATGATAATCATACTTGGTGTCTTCGGGATTGCTCTCCTCATCTTCCACTTCTTCCTCTTCTTCCATGATGACTTTGGCCTTCAAAGCAAGGTTGGGCTTCTTTGCCCTTTGAGAACGGAGCACCGCATTGTCGGCGGTCTTGTCCAAGATGCTCATTGCAACGAACTCATCCAACACTTCACTAGAGGTCATGGAGTGGAAGTCCGGTCTTTGACGGATGACGGAGGACATGGCCTTGTTGTAGGGCATCATGGCCTTGAGGAACTTGCGCTTGATCCAATTGTCATTCGTGTCCTTGCTTCCATGATCTCGAAGTGAGACCGCGAGTTTGGTCACTCTTCGAAAGAGCTCACGAGGTTCTTCATCTTCTTTCATTGCAAACTCATCGGCTTCATCTTGCACCACTTCATAGTTGGAGCGTTGAATGCTAGCACTTCCTCGATAGAGAGACTCAACACATTTCCATGCTTCTTTAGCCATGGCATGAGGTCGAAGATGAGGGAGATCTTCGGGAAGGATTGCATCTTGGATGATGAAGAGAGCACTCTCATTGAATTGATTGTCCACGGCTTCTCGAGGGGTGAAGTTGCTTGGGTCATGAGGATAGAAACCTTCTTCAATGATTCTCCAAAGGTTAGTGTTCACATGTTTTAAATGACGCTTGAAGCGATAAACCCAAGAATCAAAATCTTCATGTTTCTCATATTTAGGAGGAGGACCGGCATGATTCAAATGCATGGAGGGGATCGGCCCTCCATAAATTGGGGGTTCCACATGGGCAAAGATGCCGGTGCCATTTCTACCACTATTAGAAGGACTCTTTTCACTGTTAGCTTCCCCCTTGCCGGAGGTAGCATCCGTCACCTTATTAGTGGGATCACCCACTTTCATCGGCGAGGTAGATTGTTTGAGTCCTTCTAGGAATTCCTTAAACATGTCCTTGACCTCGGTCGTCATGGAGGTTTTCAATGTTTCGAAAGCCACATTGAATTCCTCACGTGAGATCGAGTTACCCCCATCTCCCGTAGATGATATCGGATTCGCACTGGAGTGCTCTCCCACATCATCTACGACATCAACCATACTCTTTGAATGGTAAAGTCCTTAAAAAGAGACGAGGCTCTGATACCAAATGAAAGGATTGATATGGTTGACTAGAGGGGGGGGGGGTGAATAGGCAACTAACAATTTTTAAGCTTTTCTTTACCAAATTAAACTTTGCAACAAAATAGGTTGTCTAGATGTGCAACTAAGTGAGCAACCTATATGATGCAATAACAACTAGCACATAAGCAAGCAAGGGATACAATGCAAGTAGGATTGCAAAAGTAAAGGCACGAAATAACCAAGAGTGGAGCCGACGGATACGAGGATGTGTTACCGAAGTTCCTTCCTTTTAAGGGGAAGTACGTCTCTGTTAGAGCGGTGTGGAGGCACAATGCTCCCCAAGAAGCCACTAGGGCCACCGTATTCTCCTCACGCCCTCACACAATGCGAGATGCCGTGATTCCACTATTGGTGCCCTTGAAGGCGGCGATCGAACCTTTACAAACAAGGTTGGGGCAATCTCCACAACAATTGAAGGCTCCCAACAACACCACGAAGCTTCACCACAATGGAGTATGGCTTCGAGGTGACCTCAACCGTCTAGGGTGCTCAAACACCCAAGAGTAACAAGATCCGCAACGGATAAGTGGGGGGAATCGAATATCTCTTGGTTGAAGTGTAGATCGGGCCCTTGTCACCCAATCCCGAGCAAATCAACAAGTTTGATTGGCTAGGGAGAGAGATCGGGCGAAAATGGAGCTTAGAGCAACAATGGAGCTTAGAGATGAAAGAGGTAGTCAACTAGAGGTAGAAGACGCCCCTTATATAGTCATGGGAAATATCCAACCGTTATCCACATGTTCAGCCCGCGACACGCGGTACTACCGCTCTAGGAGCGCGGTACTACCGCGAGGCCGCACGGTACTACCGTGGCGGACCACGGTACTTCCGCGACAGCAGCAGAGGCCGGGACTTGCCTGACTAGGGTGCAGTACTACCGCTTGCGCGGTACTACCGCTCCCCCTTGTGGTACTACCGCAAGGCAAGAAAGTCATTGCCTGGGAAGGGCGCGGATGAAATAAATTACATCCGTGCCTACTTCCGCTGAAAATGAGGTGGTGCAAAAATCCGACGCGGTACTACCGCTCGCGAGGCGCGGTACTACCGTTGCGTCGTGGATGTAAAAAATTACATCTGCTCCTACTACCGTGACGCTGCGGTACTAGGTAGGAGGGCCACGGTACTACGACTCCTGGGGAGCGGTACTACCGTGGGCTCCCGCGGTACTACCGCGCTGGACGAGCGGTACTACCGTGGGGGGCGCGGATGTAAAAAATTACATCCGCCCCTACTACCGTACCGGAGCGGCACTAGGACTGGGAGCCACGGTACTAACGCTCCAGAGGAGCGGTACTACCGTGACCCACAGCGTTACTACCGCTGGTACTTACGGTACTACCGCAAGTACAGTAGTAGCCGTCAGATTTCGACACAACAAGGATAACGAAGAGATGCTCCAAAGTGCAAGGAAAGGTAGGACAAGTGTACGTGTTGATTCCACCCAAACCTTTCCGACGCGGACCCCCTCTTAATAGTACGGCTCTCCTACGACTCAAATCCACCAAAGAGAAACGTAGAACAACACCGACTTCAATAGTCTCCGAGGGGCACCGAATCATCTCGTGCCTAGTGATGAAGTATCTGAGAAACTCAAGGCACACGATTAGTCCACAAAAGCATTGTCATCAATCACCAAAACACCTAAGGGATAAATATGCCCTTACACCTGTGTTGTATAACTTATCGTGCTATTTACATAGAATGTACCAGGTATCTATGCTTCAACAACTACATCCCTTCAAAGTTACCATTCTGTTTTGTACACAAGTTATAAGGCTTTCAATGTGTAAAATACCGTGGTACTTACACATAAGTTATCAGGGTATATGTAGATCAACCTCCCCCTGGTCAAAGTTACCATGAGGGATTGTACATGAGTTACCGGGTCTACAGTTCATATATTATCATGGTACTTGCACCTAAAAACCTGAGTGTGTTTTGGTAGCTTTTTCCATAGGTCAAAAATTACCACGAAGTTTTTGCGTAACTTATCACGCCTATAGCACGTGTGCCCCTCATGACACTAAACGTTATGTGACTTTCTCGTGGCACGCCATGCGTTCTGTTCATCCAAAAGGCCCACGCGCGAGGCGAGTGTATGTTTTTAACAACTTAGTTTCCTTTGATAAAAAAGTTACCATCATGTTTATATTGCAAGTTATCGGTTATGCGGTGCTTATATTATCATGTTATTTACACAAAAAATATTGAGGATGTTTTGAACAACTTTTTCCCGGGACAAAAAGTTATCATGGTGATTCTAGGTAACCTGTCAAGCCCGTAGTGCTTAAAATATCATGCTATTTACACAAAATTTATCAGGGGTATGTTTTAGCAAATCCCCCTCCCCCCACGGGTCAAAAACTTATCATGGTGTTTAGTTATCGCAGTGCATAAGTTTTCATGCTATTTACACATAAAAATGCCAGGGGAGGGAGGTATACTACCGTGCTATTTACGCAGAAGATGCCGGAGTATCTTTTCAAAAAAAAATCCCTACGGTCAAAGTTACCATGGTGTTTCTACCTCAGTTACCAGATGTGCGCTGCGTATATTACCATCTAATTACACAAATTATCGGGTATCTTTTCACATTTGTCTTCCCCAATGGTTAAACTTACCACGATGTTTGTATCTAAATTATCAGGTCTATGTCGTGAATGTTATCGTGCTATTTACAGAAATTACCGGGGGGCGGGTTTAACAAACTTATTCCCAATGATCAAAGTTACCACGAACATGTCAAAAACAATATTTCCCTTAGCTTGCTCAACAATCAGTGTCATAGGTGAGGTGGTTAGCTCTCTTTGTTGATTACCTGCAGAACAGAGATCAAATCCTAGTCCAAGCATTATTTTTGCTGAAAATCGAGAAGGCGCGTGGGCCATAATTGACGATTACGAAAATTAGGAAGGCACAAGCGGGTGTGCCCGATAAAATCGGGTAGGGCGTGCGGGAAAGGAAAGAAATCGGGGGAGGTCGTGCGGGAAAGGAAGGAGATCGGGAGGCATGCGGGAAAGGAAAGAAATCGAGAACTAATGGCGCTGCATGCGTGTGGCAGTTTCGCAATCTGCCACACGGTTGCCAGATACATTTTTTGATTTTAAAATACATGCTGAAAAAATATACTATGCACAGTTTTCATGCGTGGTATTTTTGTTAATAGGTGATGAACCCCTCTCTCTCTCTCTCTCTCTCGGAACTACGCTCTTCCCCCTATACTCTACGCAAGACGCCTACTGCTTCATCCAAGGAGAGGTACTGCCCGTCAAGGAGAGGCACCGAGCCACCGAATGCCGCATGAAGCGCCAGCCACCGCCGCCGCAATGGAGTAGTCAGGGGATGCCGGTGTAGCAAGCCCCAAGTTGTTGTACAAGCCGATCCGCTCGGGTGCTACAAGGTGTTGTGTGTTGCCCGGTGCTTCAGCAACACAGGCGATGTTTTGTGGCACGGTGACGTCCAGAACACCGGTGATGTTCTCGTAGCATCGTGCAACATCGACGATGCCTTCCGTCGGTGCCGTCGTCGGTCCACTTCATTTTCCGTGGTCTTAGGGCCATATAGACATGGTGGATCTCTGCCTTTACCGGCGGGAGGGTTCTATTTTTCATAACCTTTTGAGTTTTGTTAGGGTTTGTGTTCTGCTTAGAGAGGCGAGACGGCCGTGGCTCTCTGAAGATGGAATAAGTTTCTCCCCGCCTGGTCCCGTCCCAGTGGTGTTCTAGTATCATCGAAGGGCGTGCGGAGATTTGTCTCCGGCGGATCTCACGGACTCGGTCGGTATTTGTCTTCAGTGGATCATGTCTTTATTTGCCTATGTTCCTGGGTCTAATCCTTCCAATCTATGCTTCTCTTCATCGGTGGCGTTGCTACGTTCTGGTGGGCTGGCCCTGTGGGGCCTTACACGATGAGTTTTTGACTGTTTACTACAAAAAGGTTTGTCCGGCTCCAATGAGAAAGCGGCAAAGACAGCGGCGCGCCTTCGGCTTGCTCCAATGCTTGTAGTCGTCGCTAGGTGGTCTACAAAACCTAGATGTATTTTTTCCTTTTGGTGTTCTTTGTACTACTACTAGCTTACAGTTGATGAATAGATCGCAAGTTATCTTCGCAAAAAAAAAAGATTTGCATTTAGAAAGAAAAATAACAGACCAAGAGAGGCTGTTTGATATATTTGCGTCTTGTGAAACAATGCTAAAAAAACCAGGCTATCTTTACCTAGCTGGAATATAGGATCTTTTTTTTTGAGGGGAACGTTGCTACTTTATTTAGTGCTCCAAACCTCCATCAGAGGCTAAGTCTGAGCTTACAAAATCCGGCGCGACATGGCGCCAGACATAAGATAACGATCTACAGCAACCTTCCCTAGCAAGTCTATGCGCGACTTTGTTTGCGGAACGACGAACCCATCTGACTTTGCATTCTTCAAATTGAGTTAGCAGTTCCTTGATGTCTTGGACTATCTGCCCGCTTGCCGATAGATCTTTCTGCATGTTATTAATCTTCCCTACCGCAGACAGTGAGTCCATCTCGACCACCACCCTCGGAGCCTCATGTTCTTGAGCCAGTCGAACCCCCGGGCGACACGCCAATAGCTCTGCAAGCTCTGGATCTGCAGCACCTGGAAAAAAATGGCACGTTCCTGCGACAAACACGCCATGATGGTCCCTGAGGACCGCTCCACCTCCTCCCGATCCATTCTGCTTAGCAACCGCTCCGTCCGTGTTCACCTTCACCCAGCCATCTTCAGGTTTCTGCCACATCTCCACGCCTCGCTGAGTTTGGGTTCTCCTTGGGGTCTCCTTGATTGATTGCCACTCCTCATCCAGGTGGATGACTCTCTCTGCGATGAGCATCGGATCTTCAATCTTGGCACTTTCCCTTGCATTGTTTCTCGCAAGCCACAACTCGTACCACGCTCTCATCACCTGTCTCTTCTCTTCCGCCGGTGCTGACGCAAGCCACTCTAGGATCCATGCTCGCATGTTCTGTACGCGTTCAACGTACTTCGACAGCATTGGCATCGGCACCTCGACCAATTTTGACAGTGATTTCCAGAACAACAGTGAGTGTGGGCATCGCCACACCCGATGGATGATCGTTTTTTCCCGTCCACATGCGATACAGAAGACACCAGGTTTAACATGCCGTCGTAGCAGCTCAGAGCCAACAGCCAGCCCATTTTTCACCATCCTCCAAACATGTATTTGCACCTTGTTTGGGACATCCGCAGCCCACAGCTCGAGCCAACTCTTGTGCGCTGCAACTGAAGTGGACGAGGAGGCCAGTGCCTTTCTCGCTGTTTTTATCGCGATGCCCATATGATACGCTGATCTAACTATGAAAACTCCGTTTTTGGTGAAATTCCATGCCCTGAAATCTTCCTTACCTGGCCCGCCTACTACAATCTGCCTGATGTCTTGGGCGTCCGATGGGGTGAAAACCGTTTGAAGTTTTTCCTCGTCCAATGTCCTTCCATCCTCTGATAGCAGATTAGCCACTTTGGTCGTGTTTGGCACGTAAGTGGCTCCGATGGGAGTCATGCTTCGCTTGCGAGGGATCCAGTTATCATGTAGGGTATTTATTTTCGTGCCATCCCCCACCCTCCAAACTAGACCTTGAGCAAGAAGGTCCCGGCCATGCATCAAGCTTCTCCATGTGTACGATCCCCCTTGTGGGCATGGAGCAGCCATAATATCCATATCCTGATAATATCTAGCTTTCAAAACCTTTGCAGCCAGAGATGTAGGGCATAACAACAATCTCCAAACTTGCTTAGCAAGGAGAGCCTGATTAAACATCTCGAAGTCCCGAAAACCCATCCCTCCTGCTTGCTTCCTAGTGCACATCTTGTCCCAAGCGACCCAATGGACTTTACGTTCACCGTTGGCGGCTCCCCACCAGAATTTAGAAGAGATAGATTTCAGTTTCCCGCACATTTTCTTGGAGAGCCTGAAGCAACTCATCGAATAGGTCGGTGTTGCTTGTAACACTGACTTGACAAGTACCTCTCTTGCTGCCTTCGATAAACCTTGTCCTTTCCACCCCAAAACCTTTCCTCGAGCTGATTCACTGACATGCTTGAAACACCCATCCTTCGACCTGCCTACCACCGTAGGAAGCCCAAGATATTTTTCGTTTAGAGCCTCAGAATGAATTCCCACCTCCTGTTTCAGAATCTCCTTATCATCATTGCTGCATCCCTTCCCGAAGAAAATTGAGGATTTGTCCAAGTTCACTTTTTGCCCGGAAGCCTCCTCGTATGCAAGCAAAATTGACCTGAGTTTGGCCATATTCTCCTTAGAGGCCTCGAGGAAGACTATGCTATCGTCCGCAAAAAGCAAGTGTGTAACTGTGGGGCCAGTGCGCCCAAAAGACACACCCTGCAACTCTTTCTCCCTTTGAGCTTTTTGAAGAAGCGCCGAGAAGCCCTCCACACAGAATAAGAATAGATATGGAGATATGGGGTCCCCTTGGCGCAACCCCCGACTTGGGACGAACCCCTCCGATAAGTTTCCATTAAGCTTCACCGCAAACTGAGCCGAGGTCACACATCTCATTACAATGGCTGTCCATGCATGAGAGAAACCCAACTTAATCATCATCTGTTGCAGAAAAGTCCATTCCACCCGATCATATGCCTTCATCATATCCAGTTTTACCGCACACAAGGCTTTCTTCCTCTTCCTCTTCCGGATGGCATGAACACATTCGTATGCCACGAGAACATTATCAGTAATGAGCCTACCCGGAACAAAAGCACTTTGCTCCTCGGAGATGAGAATAGGCAGCACCACTTTGAGACGGTTTGCCTAGGTGGAATATAGGATCAGGAAACCTCCTTGTTGAAGTCAGAGGAGGCTGCCATATAAACGTCTGCAATATTGATCATCGCACCTAGTAGGAAGGAACGTGCAGGCGATTTCCGCCGTGCGCCCTGTAAGCCTAGCCGCCATCTGCCACTTCGTTGTTCCTTGAGATCGGACCGCGCGCCATGAAGCTCAACCGGGTTCGCCGCCGCCGCCGTGATGTAAGCCCGCCTTCTTGTGTTCCTCCTTGTCAAATTCTTGTGCATGAGTCATTTGAATTTATATCAATTCTATATCTACCCAGCTGCTGAAAGCCGACAGGCTAATCAAACTGCCCGACCATGTGCTGCTCAACATCCTGGAGAGGCTCGGGACGCTCGACGCCGTCAGGACCTGCCTCGTCTCCAAGCAAACGCTCAACCTGCCGGCCTTGCTCTCGCAGATCGTCGTCGACCTCAGCGACCTTGATCTACACCGGAAGAACCGTGGCGTGGCCGACATGACCGACAAGATCCTCAGCACGAGGTCTCCACAGATCCCCATCCGCAACCTCAAGCTCAGGTTCATCATGAGAGGCGGCGACCATCTCAAGATCGGCAGGGCCGTCGCCCTCGCCATGGCGACGCAGAAGATCGACGCGGCAGAGTTCGAGATCCTGACCAAGGACATCTATTATAGGCGCACCGATGCCGATCTCCTCGACTCCGCGAAGCTGTTCAACAATTTTATCGGCGAGTGTCCGGATGCGTTTGCCGGCCTCACGCGGCTGCAGCTGCACAACCTGAGGTTCGGTGAGTCGGACATACCCAACATCCTAACCACCTGCAAGCGGCTCGAGTCGTTGCGTTTGCTCCGGTGTGACGCGCGGAAACTTCCGGTGCTGCATGTAGAGCATGCCAGACTCGTTGAGCTTACATTCGCCTATGCAAAATTCTCAACGTACGGTGGAGCTCGGCTGCCTACCCAAGCTTCGACGGATGACCTTGCATAGATGGATATTAGATAACCTAGACAATCCCTTGATTTTGGGCTATGTCCCTCAGCTCTCCAAGCTAACTCTCGCGCATGCGTTCATTATAAACAGGACCCTCAAGCTGAGCCAGCTGCTTGTTAATGTCCCCTCAAAAAGTGACCTGCACCTCGATTTTCAAAGTGAAAAGGTACTCACCACAATCATCTTTGCCTCGTTTTGTCTCTATATATCATCTTTGCCTCGTTTTGTTTTTATATATGTATGATGGTAAAAAATTGGAGTACCTTAGAAGCATTTATTATCACAAAGTGGACAATCCACTGAAAGCATGAGTCCAACTGTACGTGAGCCTATTTTCATTCATGGCATCGAAAGCCGGATATAATAAGTTCACTTCTAATCTAACATATTTTGTGTGTGGCTAGGTCCATGATATATATGCATATATGAAATATACGTTATCTGATTGTTATATGCCGACGGTAGTAACGTATGCATCACTTGAGATGTAATTTACAAGTGTTGTTTTATCTCTACCAGGTTTGGGTTCTACCGGAATGCCCTAAAGTGCTTGCACCTGTGCTCGGCAAACTACGGCGCGTGAATCTTAACAATCTTCCCGAGGAATGTGACATCGCTTGGACAATGTTCCTTCTTGAAGTCGCGCCATCCTTAGAGGAGCTTTGCATCACAGTATGGGATCATAAATGCCAATTGGAGTCGCAAAAAAGTTACTACCAGAAAACCCATGTGAACTGGGAGCCATCTACTCCTGATTTCAAGCACAATAATCTTTCCAGACTAACTATCTACGGCTTCCAGCCCAACGACAACTTCATGGGATACGTCAGGCGCGTCACTGAAGCTGCGGAGAACATCAAGGAGGTATCTCTACACGACAGGAAGGTGTGCAAGCACTGCGTTGACAAGTTCCCTCATCTCGGGGTTCGTAACTGGAGTTGTCCACGGACCAGCGAGGAGGTGGATTAGTTCAGACGGGAGATCACAGAGGTGATCAAGGGGAGGGCGATGGCGGTGGCTTCCACTCATAAATTCCGCGATGATGTAAGTCTCGTGTTTTGTAATTGCTATTTTTCTTTTGATCTAAGTCAATATATATTGATCTATATATCACCCATGACTATTTTCCCTCCTAGAGAATTGCAGTTAAAAGCATCTGACAATGACGATATACTAAGCAAGATGCCTAATGACGATATCGTCGAGAGGGTGGGTACGCTTGATCTTGTAAGAAGCTGCATCCTCTTGAGGCAAATGCCGAAACTGCCTCGACTCGCTGATTCTTCACAATATTATTCCCCACTATTTTGTTCAAATCAACTGCGTCGTGGCCGATGTGATAGACAAGGTCTTGAGCACGTGGTCCCTGCATGTTACCATTTGCAAGCTGAAGCTCAACTTCTCTCGAGTCCCTCTCGTTGTCACTCCATTGGCAAATCTACTGGCCTAGCCATGGCGACCCAGAAACTAGATGCAACCGAGTTTGACACTACTAGGAAAAGGCATATTAATGGCGCACTGGTTTTGCCTACAAATGGTGAATTACCAGTGCGCCATTAGTAGCACGCCACTAATATTTTTTACTAATGGCACACCACTGGTGCGCCATTAGTATGTAATAACACCATGCGCTATTAGTGTGCCTCCCGGGGGGCCATACGTAAGCATGTGCTTTGTCATACTAATGGCGCATTCTGTGTTGATGCACCATTAGTATCCTTTGGCATACTAATGGCGCACCCGGTGGTGATGTGCCATTAGTATGAATATTTGGTTTTTTTTACTTTTCTGATTTTTGCACAGGTTACAAAATATATTATTGGACAGAATATAGACAGCAGCACACAACAACATCAGATTCATCGAATACAATAGAAGATTAGTCTCCGAATACAATTCATCATATTAGTCTCCGAATTCAAAAGACCGAACAAAGATAAAACATTACAAGTCTCAAGACCGCGAGTATCGAGTTTGTCTTCACATTACAAGTCGATATCGATCATCTAAACTACCATCACATAGAAGAGAGTTGTGGTCATCACGATGAGCATCATCGCGATCAAACTGGTCTTCATCCAGTTCCTCCAATGCTCCCTCCTCTCTCCCGCTAGATAGCGGACGTATCTAGATTCGGCCTCCGCCCTAGTGGTGTACCCTTTGTAACTGTTACCGCTGAAACGGTGAACCTGTCTCCGACACTCCTCCCAGTCGTCGTAGACTCCGGGAACCTTACCCTTGTACACGACATACGACGGCATCTCTATGCACAAGCCAAACAACAGACAATACATAAGCAATATGTAAGTATGCAACAAAAGGATCGGAAGAGAAAAGCAAGACATTAATAGCACGATTCATGGTCCTACTAATAAATAGCATCGATTACATCTAAGTTGAACGACTGTCCAAACCAAAGAGACATACGAATTCATTAAAGTTTAATTACAACATGAGCCAATCAATGTTTCAGAATTACACATCACTACTTTCGACTCGACTCATCGGACAGGAGCGTGGACGAAGCCGCCGTCTGTCGTGATGGTCATGAAATCGCGGTCGTTGTCACCCTGCATTTGTAGCATTCCATCTATCTCATTGTTGGACGGTTGATATCTGAGGAAGAACTGCCCCGAGGTATGAAGGACATCTTGATGGATGATGTCCGCAAACTCCGACTGTATGCGAAAGAATTCTTGTCTGAGGTCTGCGTCCTGGATTGCCGACAAGTTCGCGGCCCAACCTTTGAGATTATCTAGTAGTAGAAGTTGATGATGGTCCCTTACGATCGCCCGCATGATGATGGTCCCTTACGATCGCGGTGTAGTAGGCATCCTTCTGACCGCCAGGCGGCTGCTTCACGCAGCAGAACTTCGTATTGTGTGAGAACATGTGCTTGCCGTACTTACGAACTGCCCTGGTGAAGGTGCCTCCAGATTTGACGTAGCCGGGGAGAACATCATCAAGAACTTTCTTGACATTTGTGTAGTCTATCTTAGAGTTACAGTTCGGGTCGAAGTACGTGGCCATGGAATATTTCGGGCTTAAGAGGATGAGTGTGCAATGTGTGTCACTGCACAGAACACGGAATGTTAGAAAAAAAGAACGATCGAAATCTAAGAAATCATATGTTACGGGGCGGTTAAGGGATGACTTACTCGGGAAAGTAAGCCACAAGGAAGTTATCCTTATCTGGGTTTGCCAGAACTCGCAACTTGGCGGTCCCCAGTGCTGCTCAAGTGCTTGGCACACATGTAGAAGGGGTCGACTATCACAATGTCCGGGGGCTTGTCTCTAATGATCCGCATCTCCATACTCAGCGAAAACAGCCGAACGAAGGTGTAGTGCAGCAAAGATGTCATCAAACCGCAGGACGATCGTACCCCCGATGTCGCCATCCACAAAGCCCTTGCCCTCTGTCACCTTGGCCACGAAAACCGGGTATGCCACATCCTTCTCTCTGAGACGCCGCTTCTCCAAAGAAATAACACTGTCGTGCAGACTCCGTATAGCACCGGTTGAAGCATTCAGCATATTTGGCGGTAGCATCGCCCTACCCGCCACATGCACCCTCCTCGAGATATCCTTAGGTGAAGGTGGCCCGTCCTGAGCACGGATCGAACTCGGTGCCGGCTGGCTCGCACCGGCGCCCTTGTTAGTCTTTCATTTCCGTCCCTTCTTCTTGATCTCCTGTAATGGGACCGAGTTCTGCTCACAGACCGCCTTCTTGAGCGTGTTGGGGCTGATAATATTTCGCACCTCAGCTATCTGAGGCTCGGTGAAGGCGGGAGCTGGAGGCGTCTCCTGAGAACTGAACGCCAGACGACGCCTGTTGCAATTGGATTTCTTCGCCATACCAGCTAGATTGCGGTCGTCTTGGTTGGGTTCTTGAGAAAGAGGCCCGCCGAACTCGTCAGCGTACCCATGTTCGGCAAAGTACTTATCGACTTTGGTAAATGTACCGTCGTCGTTGTCATCGTCGTCCGGATCCTGTGCCATAGGGCTGTCCAGATCCTGTGCCATAGGGATGTCCGGCAGGTCCGGTAGCGTTGCGGAGTTCTTGCCATGGCTTGGCACCGGCACGACTGGCGGTCTTGTCTGTGGGGTGGTGTCCCCCGCCCCCAAACGAATCTGGCTCTTCGGCCAAAGCAGGGGCCAGTTTACGCAGGCGCTGAGGGTCATCTCATCTTCTTCGTCGGCCCCAGCGGGTCGAATCGGAGGTAACAGCTCTCGCAGCCTGGCAGCACCCGAACCACTTCAACCCTATACACTGTGGGTGGCATCGGATTACCGTGGAACATGGGGTTGCCCGGTTGAACGATTCTGCCCTTGGCGACATCGACCAACTCGGCGCCCACGAAGTGCAGAAGAGTGCAAGGAACGTCGGTGGTGCCCTGCGAAAACATGTACAGGGCGTCAGGGATGCCCAGTCAAAGGCAAGGAGATGAAGTCATCGGCCGAGAGGCTTAGTTACCGTGATGCCATCGAGCTCGGCTAATGTCGAGGCACCGCCAACGGCGGGCGTGCAACTGACGGAGGGGGTGCTTGATGGTGAGGTGTCGGCCGGCGTACACCCGGGTGCATTAAGCTCCAATGCCCGTGCCGGTGCCGGAGACACGAATACCACTTCGGGTATAACCATGGTGGTGAAATACCGGTCTTCTTTTAGGACGCTCTTGGCCCATCTGACACGGAACATCGGGACCTACTCTCCAGCGTAGCTCAGCTCCCAGATCTCCTCGATCCTTCCGTAGTATCTGTCCTTGTCGTTGCCGGTGTAGGATTCCATCGTTACCCTGGAGTTCTGATAACCATCGCTATTCATGTCCTTGTTCTCGGTGTAGAATGTGTAGCCGTTGATATCGTACACCTCATAGGTCATCAGGTTGTGCTCGGCGCCCTGTGACAAGGCGAATATGAGTTGTTCTTCCGCGAAAGAATCCTCATGTAAAGGGTACGGCAGAAGCTTCTGCTTGAACCAACGCGTGAAACATGAGTTGTGCTCTTTGATTATATCTCCGTCCGTCCTCTGTTGGCCTCGGTCATTGTACGTCTTCTCAATAAAGGTTTTGTGCTCTACCACCCAAGGATCGACCACGTCTATGTGTTGTAGCGCGACTAGGTTTGCTCTTTCAAAGTCGGCGAGTCGACCCTCGAAGTCGACATGCATTTCGTGGCGACCCTCACGGTGACCCCATCCAGCGAGCTGCGGAGGTGCCTGTTGACGGGCAGACCAACGGGATTCTCGATGCCTAGATAATTCGTGCAGTAGGAGATGCACTCTTCGGTCAGAAAGCCCCTGGCTATACTTCCCTCTGGACGTGACATGTTGCGAACGTATTCTTTGATGACACCATTCATCCTTTCGAACGGCATCATGCTGTGCAGGAACGTCGGCCCGAGTTGGATGATATCCTCCACGATATGGACCAGCAGATGCACCATAACGTCGAAGAATGCGGGCGGGAAGTACATCTCAAGCTCGCATAGTATCACCACGATCTCTTCCTGTAGCCTTCTGAGTTGCCTCACGCCAATCGACTTCCGAGAGATGACGTCGAAAAAGTTGCATAGGCCAAATAGCGTTTCACGGACGTGCGCGTCCATGATCCCACGGATTGCAACAGGAAGTATCTGCATCATCAGCACGTGACAGTCATGAGACTTCATCCCACTGAACTTCTGCTTCACTGGGTCTAGGTATCTGCTTATCTTCCCCGCGTAACCGTAAGGAAGTTTTACTCCTAGGAGGCAGGTGAAAAACTGCTCGATATCCTCCTGACTTAGAGTGAAGCACGCGGGAGGGTAGTCATTTCCGGTCTTCTTGGCCTTTTTGCCTGATGCCCATTGATTTCAAGTCTGCCCTTGCTTTCAGCCCATCTTTGGTCCTCTCTGGCATGTTGAGCAGGGTACCAAGCAGACTCTCGCACACGTTCTTCGTGATATGCATGACATCAAGGCTGTGAGGCACACGGTGGATCTTCCAGTACGGCAAGTCCCAGAAAACAGACCTCGTTTTCCATACCTTCAGCAGCGGCTCTAGCGCCTTTCGCTTCTTTCCTGGCTCTGGCGCCTTTTGCTTCTTTCCCGACAGTGGGCAGTCTTTCCAATTTTTCAACAGCTCGTCTATTTCCTCGCCGCTCGTCTATTCTCTCGGTTATTATGTTGACGGTGAAAGTATACCACTCAAAATGTTATTTATCTCTATTTTAAAATCGAGCTCTCGCACCTCTACAAATCCCTACTTCCCTCTGCGAAGTGCTTATCTATTTACTTTTATGTTGAGTCATCACCCTCTTATTAAAAAGCACCCGCTGGAGAGCACCGCTATCATTTGCATACATAACTATTAATTTATATTGGGTATGACTATGACTGGATCTCTTTTACCATGAATTACAATGCTTAGTCAGTCCTTGATCTTTAAAGGTGCTCTACATTTATGTTTTGCGGTCTCAGAAAGGGCTAGCGAGATACCATCTTGTTATATCATATTATGATTGTTTTGAGAAAGTGTTGTCATCCGAGATTTATTATTATTGCTCGCTAGTTGATTATGCCATTGATATGAGTAAACATGAGACCTAAGTGTTATTGTGAATATTGTTAGTTCATAATCTTTGCTGAAAACTTGAATGCTGGCTTTACATATTTGCAAAAACAAGAGCAAACAGAGTTTGTAAAAGTTTTTCTTTATCACTTTCAGTTTGTCAACTGAATTGCTTGAGGACAAGCAAAGGTTTAAACTTGGGGGAGTTGATATGTCTCCGTCGTATCTACTTTTCCAAACATTTTTGCCCTTGTTTTGGACTCTAACTTGCATGATTTGAATGGAACTAACCCGGACTGGCGTTGTTTTCAGCAGAATTGCCATGGTGTTATTTTTGTGCAGAAATAAAAGTTCTCGGAATGACCTGAAAATCCACGGAGCAACTTTTCAGAATTAAAAAAAAATACTGGTGAAAGAATCAGCACCAGGGGGCCCACACCTTGTCCACGAGGGTGGGTGACGCCCCCCCTAGGGCGCGCCCCGCTGCCTCGTGGGCCCCCTGGAACTCCACCGACCTCAACTCCAACTCCATATATTCATGTTTGCGGAGAAAAAAAACAGAGAGAGAGATTCATCGCGTTTTACGATACGGAGCCACCGCCAAGCCCTAATCTCTCTTGGGAGGGCTGATCTGGAGTCCGTTCGGGGCTCCGGAGAGGGGGATTCGTCGCCGTCGTCATCATCAACCATACTCCATCATCAATTTTATGATGCTCACCGCCGTGCGTGAGTAATTTCATCGTAGGCTTGATGGACGGTGATAGGTTGGATGATATTTACAATCTAATCGAGTTAGTTTTGTTAGGGTTTGATCCCTAGTATCCACTATGTTGTGATATTGATGTTGCTATGACTTTGCTATGCTTAATGCTTGTCACTAGGGCCCGAGTGCCATGATTTCAGATCTGAACCTATTATATTTTCACGAATATATGTGAGTTCTTGATCCTATCTTGCACGTCTATAGTCACCTATTATGTGTTATGATCCGACAACCCCGAAGTGACAATAATCGGGATACTTCTCGGTGATGACCGTAGTGAGGAGTTCATGTATTCACTAAGTGCTAATGCTTTGGTCCGGTACTCTATTAAAAAGAGGCATTAATATTCCTTAGTTTCCATTAGGACCCCGCTGCCATGGGAGGGTAGGACAAAAGATGTCATGCAAGTTCTTTTCCATAAGCACATATGACTATATTCGGAATACATGCCTATATTACATTGATGAACTGGAGCCAGTTCTGTGTCATCCTATGTTATAACTATTACATGACGAATCGCATCCGACATAATTATCCATCACTGATCCAATGCCTACGAGCTTTTCATATATTGCTCTTTGCTTATTTACTTTACAGTTGCTGCTGTTACAATTACTACAAAACTGCTACTGCTACTTTTGCTAATGTTACCGTTACTTCCATACTACTTTGCTACTAAATACTTTGCTGCAGATACTAAGTTATCCAGGTGTGGTTGAATTGGCAACTCAACTGCTAATACCAAAGTATATTCTTTGGCTCTCCTTGTGTTGAATCAATAAATTTGGATTGAATACTCTACCCTCGAAAACTGTTGTGATCCCCTATACTTGTGGGTTATCACACGACAGTATAATAATCATGCCTCAGCGGGCCGGGCCGTGCCAGGCACGATTAGGATGGGTCGTGCCGGGCCTGGGCCGGGCTGGCCCGTTTGGCCAGCTCTGACCGCAATTAGAACTTTTCTCGTGGCAAATTGTGCCCACGTCTCACATTTGCCTTTTAATTTTGAGAATTATGAATCCCTTATAGGAATCCCTTTTTGTGCCCCTGCTTCTTACATGTGGGGTCTCACCAAACGTTATCTACTTGCTGTCTGAACTCAAATAGGGGCTTTTCTCGGTAGTAGGCCGACGGGGTCGGGAGGGTGCAGTTCTCATCTGAGTTTCTACATCCCGCATCCGAGCTTATGTGGACTTGAGAAGAGGTCGAAGCAACGGTGCCCGAGGCACGGGCTTGTTCCCGCTCGTCATGTTACGTGGGGAGCTGCAAGCACTCTGCTAGGTTTCCTTGCTCTGAAGAAAAAAACTGGAGCGGAACGCAAGGCTGCGTAGGTGCCATTTCGTGCCACCTTTCCTTTTGCCGAGGTTTTTTTAGGACAATTATATTTCTCCAACTAACTTGAATCCAAACTCATGTTTTGAGAGTCCACCATACCTACTTATGGATTAAGTAAAATCCTTCAAGTAAGTTGCCATCGGTGCAATAAGGCAATAAAAATTGCTTCTAAATGTGTGATCATTTAGTGTAAGAGAAAATTGAGCGTTGTACGAACTTGTGACGGCAAAGTAATAAAAGCGACGGACTGCATAATAAAGGTTGCTATCATAAGGGACAATATAACGTGACGTTATTTTGCATTAAGGGATTTAGCATACAAACCCAAAAAAACGCATGACAACTTCTGCTTCCCTATGCGAAGGACCTACCTTTTACTTTTATGCAAGAGTCAAAGTATTCTTCCCCATTCCTTTTTATTTTATCTTTTTGCAAGCATCATGTGGTGAGGAAAGATCTAGGCACATATATCCAGTTGGATATGAGTGAGCATGAATTATTATTGTTGACATCACGCCCTTGAGGTGAATACACTGGGAGGCGAAACTATAAGCCCCTATCTTCCTATGTGCCCGGTTGAAACTTTTTTGCTCGTGCGTATGTTGTGAGTGTTAGCAATCATAGAAGACTAAAAGATGGTTGAGTATGTGGACTTGACAAAAGACTCCGATATGAGACCCTTCCTGAAAATATGATGAATTGTAGTTGCAAAGTTGACTGAGAATATAGTTTGTTAGTTTCCAGTAAGGTTTATGCTTTATATTTCGATGTTGTGATGAATTATTACTTGTTCATGAGAAGTTATATGATAAAGTTATATAGTTTTATGATAGAGTTTGTTGTTGTTATGATAATAAGCATGATGCTTCTATGTCCGTATTTTGTTTTCAACATTTGAATGACAAAGGGCCATTTGATTTTGTCATATGCTTTCTCAAAGTCTACTTTAAAAATCAAAGCACTTTGTTTTTTAGAGTGGAATACATTTAGAGCCTGGTGTAAGATCGCAATTCCGTCCATTATATATCACCCCTTAGCAAAAGCTAACTGAGTGGGAGCAATCACACTTGAAACACATGTGGTTAGCCTATTCATCAATACTTTAGTGGTAATCTTGAAACTCACATTAAGTAAACATATAGGTCTAAACTTTTGAATTCGTTTAGCATCATCTGTTTTAGGCACCAAAGTTATGATACCATGGTTTAATCTAGACAAATCTAATGCGCCATTTGAAAATTCCTCTACTAATTCTTTTAGACCCCATTTAATCAAACCCGGAAAATCCTGAAAGAAATCAACAGGGAATCCATCTGGTCCTGGGTTTTTATTTTTCTCCATAAAAGAAACTTCCTGAATTTCTTCTAGGGATAAAGGTTTAGTTAATTTGTCTATCTCCTCCTCAGAGATTTTATTCATATCTTGCTCCCTCATAGAGATACATGTCTCCTTTGGGTGACCAAATAGTTTTTTATAATAAAATTCAGTAATGTATTTCAACAATTGTTCCTCGTCCTCTATCACCCTCCTCTTGTTCCAAGGAGATGATTCTCTTTTTTCTTTTCCTCCCATTCACTTTAGCATGATAATATCTAGTGTTACCATCTCCATCTTTAATCTCTTTATCTTTATATCTCTGCAGCCATTTAATTTCTTCCTTCTTTAGCAGTCTACTTAATTGAGATATAAGTTCTTTTTGTTCTTCTCTATCACCTGCAGTTAATCCCCTAAATGAAGGTGTCCTATAATTCTACGTTTTGCCTATGCAACATTCAATCCATATTATTGTAGAAACATGACATGGCTTTTCACATTTATTCCATTTCAACATTTCTAGAATCATGCGTTCCAAAGAGCCCTTAGCGCACCTCCAATCGGGCTCGGCTAATTTAACTCATACGTGGACACACTCAGACGTTGTTCGAGCGTGTCCTCTTCAAGTCCTCATTTGTCTATGCACTCAGCCATGACCTCCTAAATTGCCCGGTCACGTGCGTATGATTGGTGAGGATTGGGGGAGGTGGGGAGGAGTAAAGGAAGATAAACACTTGTCTATGGTGGGTAGGATCAGACGCGGTGGACTGGACATGCCCGGACACCCTCATATCATCCCCATATACAGGCTGGATTTGAGGCGTGTTGGACAATCCAGACATATAAGGATGATTTTGGGGTCTAGTTGGGTAGGACTTCTTCACTCTCTCATCTCCAAACATTGTTCGGGTTGTCCGCACGGACATACAGGAGGAAAGTGTGTGCGTGTCTGTGGGCGGGGAAGGAGGGTGGGGGGGGGGGGGTCGGGTCGAAGGTGCTCTTAGAGTATCTCTCAAGGGGTTGAACTTTTGTTCATCTACTGGGTCGCCTAAAACTTAATCCCTTCAAAAAAAAATACAAACACAAATTTTCCCCACGATCTTAATCCCTTCAAAAAAATACAAACACAAATTTTCCCCACGATCGATGCTGGACTTTGCGGTACTTCGGGGATGGTGGTGGCACGAGGCTCGCGGTGACGGCAAATGAAGCTGAATCAGAGAGGACGATGGGGGGCCAATGGGAGGTGACCACGGGGCCGCAATGCCAGTCATGGAAGACGGCGCTGGGGCTGTGGGAGGCAGCGCGGAGCTGGGGTGGTGGAGCTCAACCGGCAGTCGCAACCTCAAGCTCGAGGAAGGCGGCGGCGGGAGAGGCATGCCAGATCAGGTCTTTTTTTTTCCTGTATAAACAACAAAAGCATAGCACCAAGAATACCCACTCATGCTAGCTGTAGCTATAGCCGGCCAAACAAACAAGCAGTCAACTTTGTCTTGTGCCGAAAAACAAGAAAAACATGCTTTTCTGCAGAAATAGTCGACGCGCGACGGCCACATCACGTCAGATAAATCTTGTGGTCAAGTGCAGAGATCGTCGCAAACCTTGAGCAAAGATGCAGAGCCGCTCCACAATGGAGCTCCCCACCAGCCAGCAAGCGCTCAGGGGTGCATCGTCGCCCCGGGACTGAGCAGTGAGCAGCGAGTTGGTGCTTGCGCGTCCACCAAAAACAGCGAGTGCCGACTGACGTGGCTGTATTCGAACTGAATATTCACTGTATTCAACATAAGCACGTTACTGCACGACCACGACATGATGGCAGCTTCTGCATCTGCTTCGAAGGGATGCAGGTTCTTACAGCATCAAGTGTGCCCACCCTCTCGAGAATGTTGAGCAGCACATCGGCAGGCAGCTCACTTAGCCTGTCCCCATTACAAGCTTGTATATCACTTAGCAGGTCTCCATTGCCAACTTCTGTCTTCGACTGCATTTTGCGAGGTGGAAGATTAGTCATCGGTGATAGATCGATAAACTGACTTGCATCAAATGAATGAATGAAACATATAACAATAACAAAACATAAGCAGCGACTTACGCTCCGTCGGTGGCGGCGACCCCTATTAAACTTCATGTTGAAACGATGACAAAAAAGACCAGCTTGAGTCGATAAACAGAACACAAACAAAAACGAATCTTGAAAGGATGACCCCTCTGTGTGCGACAATCGCCGGCGCCCAGCCTGATCTTATTATATAGCCTCCTCGGATCCCAATCCCAAAAGAAGAGACGGAGACGGAGGAGGCTTCCAAATCCTCTTCAAGCCGGTGTAGAATCCGTAAGCCGGCCGATTTACTATTACCTCACGCGACGCAGACATACAAAAACAGCTCCTTTTTCTAACACAAACCGAAATTGAGCCCTTTCCTCTTGGAATCCGAGGACAGAACGAAATTGGCACCTGGCCCTTCCTTCTTCGAATCCAACTGCTGAATGAATTTGATCCTCCTTCATCATCTGGAAGGTAGCATCTGGTTTAGGGGACAAGTCCGGGGAGGAGATCGGTGGCCGGAGGGTGGGTGGGGAGGGGACAGCGTTAGGGCAGACGATGTATGCATATCTCTCCATCGGTCCCCCGATCTACATTGTATGGTATATAAATGAAATACGTGTTACCATGCAAAAAATATCTACACTATATCCCGATGGATATTGTTAATCAATAAAGTGAGCGTGTTTACAAACTTTACATATAGAAATGGCAAAACAGTCCCCTAATATATGGCACCAATTGGGAGATTTTAATTTATTTCATTTTGGGAGTAGTGAAATAAATTAGCACCTCGCCATTTGAGCATGATAAAGTAGCAAAAGAAATATGCACATGATGTTTTTTGAAGAATAAACTGTTAGACATATTCCTGCAATTAAGCTGATCTCATACAAGTTTTACCACCAAATACTTCAACCCAAACATCGTACCCCTAGTCTAAGATTGTGGTGCGAAGACACGGAAGTCTTGTAACGCATGGGACACCAATCTTGAACTTGTACCTAAAATAAGTACCAAAGGCCAGAAAAGGGGAAAATGAGCACTTCTAGATTTGTGCTCATATGAACAGTTGCAAATTTATGGTATGAAAATGGTTTATCATGGATGTGATATGTATAATTTTCTAATAGGTAGATAATCAGAACCTTAATGTAGGATCCCAACTTCAAATTAGTCCAGGCAACCGGAAAAAAGAAAAAAAGAAGAAGATTATCTCTAAAATAATGCATACATGAACATTTCGAGAAACCCCACGATGGGGTTTCCTTGGCGGTTGACTTTTGGCCAGTGGTGGCCAAGGTATCTGACCAAGAGAATGGGGAGCTGGCACCCTCATTCTTGCCAAAAGAGGTGTGTGTGTGTGTGGGGGGGGGGGGGGGGGGGGGGCGGGCAATCGTTGCCATGACGGCGGGTTCGGCGCCTGGCCCAGATGGCCTTTCGGTTGCCTTCTTTCAGAAGTTTTGGCCTAAACTTCAACTGGTGATCATGCCAATATTCAATGAATTTTATTGGGACTCTTGATGGCACGCCTGAACTTTGGTTTAGTGCAGTAGCGTGAAACCAATCCTTTGGGATACATGTGATGTCATTAGACGCCCAATGCTCCTGTCTGATTTATCTTAATAACGGAGATAACCCCACGAGACAGATAGGGCGTATGACTGGACAACTAACTCTTCATGCATCGCGCGTTCCAGTCAAAACGTAATTTGGAAACGCCCCCACTTTGTCTCGTTTCAAGCACTTCCTAAACGGGTCTCTTCCACAACACAGATTAATATCACGGTGATCCCGACCACAAACATATGGTTGTAAGAATCAAGTCCTCATACTCATGCCTATTCTTATTATAAATATTTCAATGGAAAAGGTGGTAATGATCCGGTCCAAAGACTGAAATTTAATACTCTCACAAAAGCTTGGTAGAAACCCTTGTCACTATGAACGTCCTTTCATGGGTTCGATAACTCAGGGTCACACTTTGAAGAAAGAGGGAGAGAACCCTTCTGCTACTTATTACCGGATAACTAAAAGGGACTCATCATTTGTGATAAATCTTTCATCACTGACCCCGAGGCACAGACATGCCACTCACGCGCATGTGATGATATGAATTGGGCGATCAGTGCTATTCGCACTCCTGTGAATATATGGACTGACCGATCTGTGTTATTCAGTTCTGTAGTAGTGGTAGGCCTCGTTGGCTTGCACGACCATGATCTTCTTGAAGGTCTCCCTATCCTCCTGTACCTCGCGGAAGGAAACCATTAGGGGAATGATGATGAACTTCAGGACGACAACACTGCTGAGGGGGGAATTTATCCTTGCTTGGCTGCCATGGAGGTGTACCACCATCACGTCGTAGGCACAACCTAGCTACTGTGTTGACTTGAAGGAGTTGATCCAGTGCTGCTTCCACTGTCTCGTTCCTTAATCTCCGACACACATGTCCCTCATGGGCGCGGTTGCATGATGTGGTACTCTTCTTTCTCGGCGGTGGCATGCCGAACATGGATCTAGAGCTTGGCGTGCCAGTGGGTGCTGGGAGAAGCTACGCGACCCCGTTCTAGCCATAACATCGATCCAACAGTGACCCCTCACATCGACTCGGCAACGCCCCCGACATCGATTCGACGACAACGACCCCCGACGGATGGATCAGGCCATTCAAAGCAATCGGGGGCAATGACGGTTGATTGAAAGAGGACTAGAAGGATTCAGGGTTTGCGTCACGGACACTAGTAGAAAAGGGGGCAATGTCCAGGCCAGGTCAGCCCATTAGTCCCGATTCAATCCAGAACCGGGACCCATGGGGGCATTGGACCCGGTTCGTCAGCCCCGGGGGCCGGCCGGGCCACGTGGGCCATTGGTCCCGGTTCGTTTGGACCTTTTGGTCCCGGTTGGTGGGACAAACCGGGACCAATGGGCCTCGCTCCTGGCCCACCACCATTGGTCCCGGTTGGTGGCTTGAACCAGGACCAAAGGCTGCCCTTTAGTCCCGGTTCATGCCACGAACCGGGACCAATTAATTGCCTATATATACCCCTCGCCCGCGAGCAGAGCACTCCCACTGCTCTGTTTTTCCTGGCCGGCGAGGAGAGAGCTTTGTGGTGCTCTAGCTCACCTCCTATGCACACGAGGTGTTCGATGGAATGCCCGAGCCACACTACTTAAGCTTTCTCCTCTCCAAGCTCGACCTCCAGGATCCATTTTCCTCAATATTTGTCTAGGTTTAGCGGTCCATCACGTCCCGTCCCCATCTTCACCGCCGTCGATCGCCCGCGCTGATCTCGTCGCCGGCACCACCGTGGTGAGCCTCTTGTTCTTATCTTCTTTCTGAAAGGAAAAAAATTCTTACTTGTGTAATTTTCTTACTTTTATTATTGCATCTTATATAGCGATGGTTTTGGTATCCGCCCCCGTCAGCCCTCGTCCTGTCTATGATTCGGATGTGGTATATATATTATCTTTTCATAACTATTGCTTCATTTATTGTTTATGACAATTATGCCGACCAACGTGACATAGATTTTATTTATCTAGGAGGTTGTTGAACCGGAAATTCCAACCGACCCTATTGACGAGAGGTTAAATTTAATTGAAGAAGAAAACAATTTCTTGAAGGAAAAAATAAGAAAAATTGAGGAGGAGAAGATGATATTGGAGTTGCATGTTGCGGATGTCATCGATGATCACAAGATCAAGATGGATGCAATGCGCTTGAAGATTAGAAAGATTAGAAAATATGCCATTCATACCGAGGCTTGGTATCATTATGTCGTTGGATCAGTTGTTACATTGGTTGCGATTATGATCGCATTTGTTTTCGCATTGAAATGTTTTACATAGTTTTAATGTATGGTTTAATTAATTTAGATGCTCTGCAGAGCTTTATGTTGTTAGAGGAGAACTATGTATGTACTTTGGTTTTAATGTGATGATGAACTTCTATTAATTTGGTCACTTAATTATCTATTCATGATGTTCTGTAATGATTTTTGACACACTTAATTATATATAATGCACGCAGATGAACCGACAATGGATGTACGGTTCAAGACACACCTCCGAGTACATTAAGGGTGTGCATGATTTTCTCGAAGTGGCTGAGGCAAACAAGCAGAATGGTTTTATGTGTTGTCCATGCCCTATATGTGGGAATACGAAGTCTTACTCTGACCGGAAAATCCTTCACACCCACCTGCTTTACAAGGGTTTCATGCCACACTATAATGTTTGGACAAGGGACGGAGAAATAGGGATTATGATGGAAGACGGCGAAGAAGAAGAATACGATGACAACTATGTGCCCCCTGAATACGGTGATGCTACTGAAGATCAAGAGGAACCAGACGATGTGCACGATGATGCTGCAACGGGCGAAGCTGCTGAAGATCAAGAGGAACCAGACGATGTGCCCGATGATGATGATCTCTGTCGGGTCATTGTCGATGCAAGGACGCAATGTGAAAGTCAAAAGGAGAAGCTGAAGTTTGATCGCATATTAGAGGACCACAAAAAAGGGTTGTACCCCAATTGTGAAGATGGCAACACAAAGCTCGGTACCGTACTGGAATTGCTGCAGTGGAAGGCAGAGAATGCTGTGCCTGACAAAGGATTTGAGAAGCTACTGAAAATATTGAAGAAGAAGCTTCCAAAGGATAAAGAATTGCCCGACAGTACATACGCAGCAAAGAAGGTCGTATGCCCTCTAGGATTGGAGGTGCATAAGATACATGCATGCCCTAGTGACTGCATCCTCTACCGCGGTGCGTACAAGGATCTGAACGCATGCCCGATATGCGGTGCATTACGGTATAAGATCAGACGAGATGACCCTGGTGATGTTGACGGCGAGCCCCCCAGGAAGAGGGTTCCTGCGAAGGTGATGTGGTATGATCATATAATACCACGGTTGAAACGTCTATTCAGAAACGGAGAGCATGCCAAGTTGATGTGATGGCACAGTGAGGACCATAAGAAAGACGGGAAGTTGAGAGCACCCGCTGACGTGTCGTAGTGGAGAAAAATTGAGAGAAAGTACTGGGATGAGTTTGCAAGTGACCCAAGGAACGTATGGTTTGCTTGAAGCGCAGATGGCATTAATCCTCTCGGGGAGCAGAGCAGCAATCACAGCACCTGGCCCATGACTCTATGTATGTATAACCTTCCTCCTTGGATGTGCATGAAGCGGAAGTTCATTATGATGCCAGTTCTCATCCAAGGCCCTAAGCAACCCGGCAACGACATTGATATGTACCTAAGGCCATTAGTTGAAGAACTTTTACAGCTATGGAATGGAAACGGTGTACGTACGTGGGATGAGCACAAACAGGAGGAATTTGACCTAAAGGCATTGCTGTTCGTGACCATCAACGATTGGCCCACTCTCAGTAACCTTTCAGGACAGACAAACAAGGGATACCACGCATGCACGCACTGTTTACTTGACACCGATAGTATATACCTGGGAAGCTGCAGGCAGAATGTGTACCTGGGCCATCATCGATTTCTTCCGACCAACCATCAATGTCGAAAGAAAGGCAAGCATTTCAAAGACGAGGCAGATCACCGGAAGAAGCCCGTCATGCGTACCGGTGATCACGTACTTGCTATGGTCAATGATTTACACGTAATCTTTGGAAAGGGTCCCGGCGCACTAGCTGTTCCAAATGATGTTGAGGGACACGCACCCATGTGGAAGAAGAAATCTATATTTTGGGACCTACCCTACTGGAAAGACCTAGAGGTCTGCTCTTCAATTGACGTGATGCACGTGACGAAGAACCTTTGCGTGAACCTGCTAGGCTTCTTGGGCGTGTATGAAAAGACAAAAGATACAGCTGAGCCACGGGAGGACCTGCAACATTTGCACGAAAAAGACGGCATGCCTCCAAAGTAGTATGAAGGTCCTGCCAGCTATGCTCTTACCAAAGAAGAGAAGGAAATCTTCTTTGAATGCCTGCTTAGTATGAAGGTCCTGACTGGCTTCTCATCGAATATAAAGGGAATAATAAATATGGCAGAGAAAAAGTTTCAGAACCTAAAGTCTCATGATTACCACGTGATTATGACGCAACTGCTTCCGGTTGCATTGAGGGGGCTTCTATCGAAAAACGTTCAATTAGCCATTGTGAAGCTATGTGCATTCCTCAATGCAATCTCTCAGAAGGTGATCGATCCAGAAATCATACCAAGGCTAAGGAGTTATGTGGTCCAATGTCTTGTCAGTTTCGAGCTGGTGTTCCCACCATCCTTCTTCAATATCATGACGCACGTCCTAGTTCATCTAGTTGATGAGATTGTCATTCTGGGCCCCGTATTTCTACACAATATGTACTCCTTTGAGAGGTTCATGGGAGTCCTAAATAAATATGTCTGTAACTGCGCTAGGCCAGAAGGAAGCATCTCCATGGGCCATCAAACAGAGGATGTCATCGGGTTTTGTTTTGACTTCATTCCTGGCCTTAAGAAGATAGGTCTCCCTAAATCGCGGTATGAGGGGAGACTGACTGGAAAAGGCACGCTTGGAAGGGACTCAATAATATGCAGGGACGGATATTCTTGGCCTCAAGCACACTACACAGTTCTACAGAACTCTACCTTGGTGACCCCGTATGTCGATGAACACAAGAACAGTCTGCGCTCCAACCACCCGGAGTAGTGCGACGACTGGATTGCATGTGAACACATCAGGACTTTCAGCAGTTGGTTGGAAACACGTCTCAGAGGTGACAACACTGTTTGTGATGAGCTGTACTTGTTGTCCAGGGGACCATCTTCGACTGTTACGTTTTGGAAAGGATATGAGATAAATGGGAATACATTTTACACGATTGACCAAGATCAAAAGAGCACCAACCAAAACAGCGGTGTCCGCTTTGATGCAACAACCGAGAGGGGAAAGGACACATATTATGGTTACATAGTGGACATATGGGAACTTGACTACGGACATGATTTTAAGGTCCCTTTGTTTAAGTGCAAATGGGTCAATCTATCAGGAGGCGGGGTACAGGTAGACCCACAGTACGGAATGACAACAGTGGATCTGAAAAATCTTGGGTACACTGACGAACCGTTCGTCCTAGCCAATGATGTGGCACAGGTTATCTATGTTAAGGACATGTCTACCAGACCGAGAAAAAGAAAAGATAAGGAAGCGAATACATCTTCCGATGAGCCAAAGCGCCACATAGTTCTTTCAGGAAAAAGGGACATCGTGGGAGTGGAGGGCAAGACAGACATGTCTGAAGATTATGAAAAGTTTCATGAAATTCCTCCCTTCAAAGTCAAGACTGACCCCAGCATCCTGATAAACGATGAAGATTATCCATGGTTACGGCGCAATAAGCAAATGACACAAGCGAAGAAAAAGTGAAGACTTTCTCCCGCAACTATTATGATGATACCATGCCAACTTTGTAACAGACGAGTATGATACCATTGTCCGTTTTGTACATGCACATGCTATGTGGGTGAATTTATGATACCATGCCAACTTTCAACTTTTTCAGAGTTCATTTGAAATGCTTTAATATCTTATGGTTCGGCCCTTGTAATACCATTAATCCCGGTTCGCTCTTTGTCAACTATGTTCTCACCAAGAACACTCTCAATAGAAAGTTTATAATTTTTCTAAAACTAATGGCACTAACAGAAAGTTTATTGTTTTGCTGACCTAAAAGCAAAAAGAATTAAAAAATAAAGCAAGAAACAAAAGAAAATAAGTAATGCAGAAAACAAAACAAAAAAACTGGAAACAAAATAAAAATAGCAACAATAAGTATTTTGTTGTAAGTAGAAACAAAACAAAATAAATAAAGCAACAAAGAAAACAAAAAAACAAAAAAAGTGTTTTCAAATTTGAAAACTAATGGCACTAACAGAAAGTTTATAATTTTTCTAAAATTAAAGCAAAAAGAATTAAAAATAAAGCAAAAAAATAATGCAAAAAACAAAACAAAAAAATGGAAAAAACTAAAAAAACTGCCACCTATTAGGCCACCACGGCCTGAATACGACTAGAAACCCAACCTGGGCCAGGATTCAGGCCCGCAGAAGGCCCAATAGGCCCACAGCAGCAAAGTGTGAGATTAGGCCCGAAAGCCTGCAGTTGAGCGGAGCTCGAGAGGGTGGGCGCAGCAGAGCTTATAAACCACTCTTGAGCCCTCTCAACTAGCAAGGTGGGACTAAACTTTGGCCGCAACGCGGGCAGCACAAGGGCCTTTGGTCACGGTTGGCGGCACCAACCGGGACTAAAGGTGGGGCATTGGTACACAACCGGGACTAAAGGGGGCATTGGTCCCGGTTCGTGCCATGAACCGGGACCAATGGCTTTGCTATATAAGCAAAGACTTGTGAAAAATTCTCAGTTTTCATCGCCAGTTGCCCCCATCTCCCGACGACGCCGAGCTCATCGACACCGTCAGGCTGCTCCACCTCGCCGTCGCCGCTGATATGTCTCCAACGTATCTATAATTTTTGATTGCTCCATGCTATATTATCTACTGTTTTGGGCAATATTGGGCTTTATTATCCACTTTTATATTATTTTTGGGACTAACCTATTAACCGGAGGCCCAGCCCAGATTTGCTGTTTTATGCCTATTTCAGTGTTTCGAGGAAAAGGAATATCATACGGAGTCAAAACGGAACGAAATCAACTAGAGAAGTTATTTTTGGAAGGAAAGCAACCCAGGGAATTTGGAGTGCACGTCAGGGGAGATACGGGCTGCCCACGAGGGTGGGGGGCGCCCCCCACCCCCCCGGGCGCGCCCCCTGCCTTGTGGGGCCCCGTAGCTCCACCGACGTACCCCCTGCACCCATATATACCTACGTACCCTAAAACTTCCAGAACAGAAAATAGATCGTGAGTTCCGCCGCCGCAAGCCTCTATAGCCACCAAAAACCTCTCGGGAGCCTATTCCGGCACCCTGCCGGAGGGGGATCCCATCACCGGTGGCCATCTTCATCATCCCGGTGCTATCCATGATGAGGAGGGAGTAGTTCACCCTCGAGGCTGAGGGTATGTACCAGTAGCTATGTGTTTGATCTCTCTCTCTCTCTCTCTCATGTTCTTCTATGACACGATCTTGATGTATCCCGAGCTTTGTTATTGTAGTTGGATCTTATGATGTTTCTCCCCCTCTACTCTCTTGTGATGAATTGAGTTTCCCCTTTGAAGTTACCTTATTGGATTGAGTCTTTATGAGAACACTTGATATATGTCTTGCCGTGATTATCTGTGGTGACAATGGGATATCATGTGCCACTTGATGTATGTTTTGGTGATCAACTTGCGGGTTTCGTGACATTGGGAACCTATGCATAGGGGTTGGCACACGTTCTTGACTCTCCGATAGAAACTTTGGGGCACTCTTTGAAGTACTTTTATGTTGGTTGGATGAATATGAGATTGTGTGACGCATATCGTATAATCATACCCACGGATACTTGAGGGATAATGGAGTATCTAGGTGACATTAGGGTTTTGGTTGATTTGTATCTTAAGGTGTTATTCTAGTACGAACTCTTTTATAGATTGATCCGAAAGAATAACTTTGAGGTGGTTTCGTATCCTACCATAATCTCTACGTTTGTTCTCCACTATTAGTGGCTTTGTAGTGACTCTTTGTTGCATGTTGAGGGCTTGTTATATTATCTACCTATGTTATTATTGTTGAGAGAACTTGCACTAGTGAAAGTATGAACCCTAGGCCTTGTTTCCTATCATTGCAATACCGTTTACACTCACTTTTATCATTAGTTACCTTGCTGTTTTTATTATTTCAGTTTACAAATACCTTTATCTACCATCCATATTGCACTTGTATCACCATCTCTTCACCGAACTAGTGCACCTATACAATTTACCATTGTATTGGGTGTGTTGGGGACACAAGAGACTTTTTGTTATTTGGTTGCAGGGTTGCTTGAGAGAGACCATCTTCATCCAATGCCTCCTACGGATTGATAAACCTTAGGTCATCCACTTGAGGGAAATTTGCTACTGTCCTACAAACCTATGCACTTGCAGGCCCAACAACGTCTACAAGAAGAAGGTTGTGTAGTAGACATCAAGCTCTTTTCTGGCGCCGTTGCCAGGGAGGTTAGCGCTTGAAGGTATATCTTTAGATCTTGCAATCAAATCTTTTTTTTTCTTGTTTTATCACTAGTTTAGCTTATAAAAGAAAACTACAAAAAAATGGAATTAAGGATGCCTCATATGCTTCATATTTTTAATATCTTCCGTGAGTATGATGGGAAGTAAAATTGTGCTCAAGTGCTAAAAGAAGAATTACATAGAATGCTTGGCATAAAATATGTGAATGATGAGCATGATTGCAATGTTGTTAGTATGAATTCCTTGAATATCCATGATGCTAATGGTATGCAAAGCCACAAGCTTGGGGAAGCTATGTTTGATGAAGATGATACTTTTTGTCCCCCAAGCTTTGATGAGCAAATTTACTATGATGAAAGCATGCCTCCTACCTATGATGATTATTGTGATGACACGTATGCTTTAAAGAATAATGATAACCATGAAACTTGTCATCTTGATCCTAATTTTAAATCATATGATAGTTATTTTGTTGAGTTTGCTCCCACTACTATTCATGAGAAGAATTTTGCTTATGAGGAGAGTAGTAAATTCTATATGCTTGTAGATCATGAAAAGAATGCTTTAGGTGCTGGTTATATTGTTGAATTCATTCATGATGCTACTGAAAATTATTATGAGATAGGAACATATGCTTGTAGGAATTGCAATAATGTCAAGTTTCCTCCCTATGTGCTTAAATTCTTGAAGCTATGCTTGTGTTACCTTCCTATGCTAGTTGATTATCGTTCCCATAAGTTGTTTGCTCACAAAATCCCTATGCATAGGAAGAGGGTTAGACTTAAAAGTGCTAGTCATATGCTTCATGATGCTCCCGTTATGTTTCAATTCTTATCTTTTATGTGAGCATCATTGTCATCATCATGCCTAGCTAGAAAAGCATTAAAGAAAAGCGCTTGTTGGGAGACAACCCAATACTTATCCTTACTGTTTTTGTGTGTTCACATGATTATGCTACTGTAGTAATCATGTTTTATAGCTTTTGTTTCAATAAAGTGCCAAGTAAGACCTTTAGGATGGCTTACGGTGATAGTTGTGTTGATCCTGCTGAAAATCAGAAACTTTTGCACCCAGTAAATTAGTTTTGTTAATTCACAGGATCTGATTCTTTTTGCTCTGGATTGGTACACAAATTTCTTAGGACTTCCTAATTTGGTAGGATTTTTGGAGTTCCAGAAGTATACGTTTGATACAGATCACTACAGACTGTTCTGTTTTTTGACAGATTCTGTTTTCTATGTGTTGTTTGCTTATTTTGATGAATCTATGAGTAGTATCGGAGGGTATGAACCATAGATAAGTTGGATTACAGTAGATATTACACCAATATGAATTTATAATGAGTTCATTACAGTACCTAAGTGGTGGTTTTATTTTTTTATACTAACGGAGCTTATAAGATTTCCTGTTGAGTTTTGTGTTGTGAAGTTTTCAAGTTTTGGGTAAAGATTCGATGAACTATGGAATAAGGAGTGGCAAGAGCCTAAGCTTGGGGATGCCCAAGGCACCCCAAGGTAATATTCAAGTACAACCAAGAGCCTAAGCTTGGGGATGCCCCGGAAGGCATCCCCTCTTTCGTCTTCGTTCATTGGTAACTTTACTTTGAGCTATATTTTTATTCGCCACATGATATGTGTTTTGCTTGGAGCGTCATTTTATTTTCTTATTATTAGCTTTCTGTTATTTATAATAATTTTTTGCATCTTTAGTTTCAATACAGAAGTCAAGAATAGCCTTTGCCATGCTTATTTTGCTAGTATACATGTTGCTGTTTGAAAAACAGAAAGTTTACCGCTGTTGCAAAAATTCCCTAGAAAAGTCAGAGAGTGGTATAGTGTTGAATCTTTTTGCATATTGAGCTATGATAAATTTATTACAGTGTTAATTTTAGTTCATAATTTTTGTACTTAGGGAAGTATTGATACTCTTGCATTCTTTACAGACTGTACTGTTTTGGCAGATTGCTGTTATGGTTGCATTGTTTGCATATGTTTGCTTGTTTAATGATTCTATTTGAGGATAGGAGTATTAAATATGAAGAGGCATTTAGTATTCAATATTGAATAATGATGTTAGTGATTTGTTACAGTAGAAAATGATAAGGTTTTGCATTTGTTTATACTAACCTATCTCACGAGTTCTTGTTGAGTTTGTTGTGAATGAAGCTTTTGATAAAAAGAGAAACCATGATATGAGAGAAATTAAGGAGACACAAAAGCTCAAGCTTGGGGATGCCCAAGGCACCCCAAGATAATATTTCAAGGAGTCTCAAGCATCTAAGCTTGGGGATGCCCCGGTAGGCATCCCACCTTTCTTCTTCAACAACTATCGGTTAGTATCGGTTGAGCCTAAGTTTTTGCTTCTTCACATGAGTTGTACTATCCTTGCAATGTAGTTTTCTTTAGCTTTGCTTGTTGTTTGAATAAAGTACGAAGATCTGAAATTATTAAATGAGAGAGAGTCTTCGCATAGTTGCATAATTATTTAGCTACTCATTGACCTTCACTTATATCTTTCGGAGTAGTTTTTTCATTTGCTCTAGTGCATCACTAGCCAGCCTAATGGATTGATTACTAGAACCCGAGGCACAAATTGTAGGAGGAAGAAGGATTTGGGGAAAAGAGTAGCCGCTCTTTTCAGGGTTCTATCGTTTCTGAATCGTGATCCCTCTGGATGCCTCTCTCGGTCAGAGACAACAACTATTTATGCTACAGCCAGGTTCACACACTTACATGTCGGCCCAACCTCAAGCCCTGACCCATTCCTTCCCCGCATAATGCTTTGAGGGCACCTGAGGTCTAGTTGACTTGCGGGGTCCAGCCACCTGGTCTTCTTCTCTCGCTTGGTCAGTGTCTCCTGAAGTGTTGTTTCTGAAGGAAATATGCCCTAGAGGCAATAATAAAGTTATTATTTATTTCCTCATATCATGATAAATGTTTATTATTCATGCTAGAATTGTATTAACCGGAAACATGATACATGTGTGAATACATAGACAAAACTATAGTCACTAGTATGCCTCTACTTGACTAGCTCATTAATCAAAGATGGTTATGTTTCCTAACCATAGACATGTGTTGTCATTTGATTAGTGGGATCACATCATTAGAAGAATGATGTGATTGACATGACCCATTCCGTTAGCCTAGCACTTGATCGTTTAGTATACTGCTATTGCTTTCTTCATGACTTATACATGTTCCTGTAACTATGAGAATTATGCAACTCCCGTGTACCGGAGGAACACTTTGTGTGCTACCAAATGTCACAACATAACTGGGTGATTATAAAGGTGCTCTACAGGTGTCTCCAAAGGTACATGTTGAGTTGGCATAATTCGAGATTAGGTTTTGTCACTCCGATTGTCGGAGAGGTATCTCTGGGCCCTCTCGGTAATACACATCACTAAAGCCTTGCAAGCATTGTAACTAATGAGTTAGTTACGGAATGATGTATTAGGAAACGAGTAAAGAGACTTGTCGGTAACGAGATTGAACTAGGTATTGGATACCGACGATCGAATCTCGGGCAAGTAACATACCGATGACAAAGGGAACAACGTATGTTGTTATGCGGTTTGACCGATAAAGATCTTCGTAGAATATGTAGGAACCAATATGGGAATCTAGGTCCCGCTATTGGTTATTGACCGAGAATGATTCTAGGTCATGTCTACATAGTTCTCGAACCCGTAGGGTCCGCACGCTTAACGTTACGATGACAGTCTTATTATGAGTTTATAAGTTTTGATGTACTGAAGTTTGTTCAGAGTCCCGGATGTGATCACGGACATGACGAGGAGTCTCGAAATGGTCGAGACATAAAGATTGATATATTGGACGACTATATTCGGACACCGGAAGTGTTCCGGGTGATTTCGGATTAAACCGGAGTGCCGGAGGGGTTACCGGAACTCCCCGGGAGAGTATTGGGCCTTATGGGCGGGAAAGGAGAGAGGGGCGGCCAGCATGGGCCGCGCGCCCCCTCCCCCCTCTGGTCCGAATTGGACTAGGAGGGGGGGCGGAGCCCCCCCTTTCCTTCCCCCTCTCCCCCTTCCTTTCCCCTCCTAGTAGGAGTAGGAAAGGAGGAGTCCTACTCGTCCTACTCCTACTAGGAGGAGGATTCCTCCTCCTTGGTGCGCCCCAAGGGGCCGGCCGGCCTCCCCCCTTGCTCCTTTATATACGGGGGCGGGGGGGCACCCCATAGACACACAAGTTGATCTACGGATCGTTCCTTAGCCGTGTGCGGTGCCCCCCTCCACCATATTCCACCTCGGTCATATCGTCGCGGAGTTTAGGCGAAGCCCTGCGCCGGTAGAACATCATCATTGTCACCATGCTGTCGTGCTGACGGAACTCATCTCCGGAGCTTTGCTGGATCGGAGGCCGGAGATCGTCATCGAGCTGAACGTGTGCTGAACTCGGAGGCCCCATACATTCGGTGCTTGGATCGGTCGAATCGTGAAGACGTACGACTACATCAACCGCGTTGTGCTAACGCTTCCGCTTACGGTCTACGAGGGTACGTGGACGAACACTCTCCCCTCTCGTTGCTATGCCATCACCATGATCTTGCGTGTGCGTAGGAAATTTTTTGAAATTACTACGTTCCCAACAGTGGCATCCGAGCCTAGGTTTTATGCGTTGATGTTATATGCACGAGTAGAACACAAGTGAGTTGTGGGCGATACAAGTCATACTGCTTACCAGCATGTCATACTTTGGTTCGGCGGTATTGTGAGATGAAGCAGCCTGGACCGACATTACGCGTACGCTTACGCGAGACTGGTTTCACCGTTACGAGCACTCGTGCTTAAAGGTGGCTGGCGGGTGTCTGTCTCTCTCACTTTAGCCGAATCGAGTGTGGCTACGCCTGGTCCTTGCGAAGGTTAAAACAGCACCAACTTGACGAACTATCATTGTGGTTTTTGATGCGTAGGTAAGAACGGTTCTTGCTAAGCCCGTAGCAGCCACGTAAAACTTGCAACAACAAAGTAGAGGACGTCTAAGTTGTTTTTGCAGGGCATGTTGTGATGTGATATGGTCAAGATATGATGCTATATTTTATTGTATGAGATGATCATGTTTTGTAACCGAAGTTATCGGCAACTGGCAGGAGCCATATGGTTGTCGCTTTATTGTATGAAATGCAAACGCCCTATAATTGCTTTACTTTATCACTAAGCGATAGCGATAGTCGTAGAAGCAATAGATGGCGTAACGACAACGATGCTACGATGGAGATCAAGGTGTCGCGCCGGTGACGATGGTGATCACGACGGTGCTTCGGAGATGGAGATCACAAGCACAAGATGATGATGGCCATATCATATCACTTATATTGATTGCATGTGATGTTTATCCTTTATGCATCTTATCTTGCTTTGATTGACGGTAGCATTTTAAGATGATCTCTCACTAAAATTATCAAGAAGTGTTCTCCCTGAGTATGCACCGTTGCCAAAGTTCGTCGTGCCCAGACACCACGTGATGATCGGGTGTGATAAGCTCTACGTCCATCTACAACGGGTGCAAGCCAGTTTTGCACATGCGGAATACTCAGGTTAAACTTGATGAGCCTAGCATATGCAGATATGGCCTCGGAACACAGAGACCGAAAGGTCGAGCGTGAATCATATAGTAGATATGATCAACATAGTGATGTTCACCATTGAAAACTACTCCATCTCACGTGATGATCGGTTATGGTTTAGTTGATTTGGATCACGTGATCACTTAGATGACTAGAGAGATGTCTGTCTAAGTGGGAGTTCTTAAGTAATATGATTAATTGAACTTAAATTTATCATGAACTTAGTACCTGATAGTATTTTGCTTGTCTATGTTTGTTTGTAGATAGATGGCTCGTGCTGTTGTTCCGTTGAATTTTAATGCGTTCCTTGAGAAAGCAAAATTGAAAGATGATGGTAGCAATTACACGGACTGGGTCCGTAACCTAAGGATTATCCTCATTGCTGCATAGAAAAGTTACGTCCTGGAAGCACCGCTGGGTTCCAGGCCTGCTGCTGATGCAACTGACGATGTTAAGAATGTCTGGCATAGAAAAGCTGATGACTACTCTATAGTTCAGTGTGCCATGCTTTACGGCTTAGAACCGGGTCTTCAACGACGTTTTGAACGCCATGGAGCATATGAGATGTTCCAGGAGTTGAAGTTAATATTTCAAGCAAATGCCCGGATTGAGAGATATGAAGTCTCCAATAAGTTCTACAGCTGCAAGATGGAGGAGAATAGTTCTGTCAGTGAACATATACTCAAAATGTCTGGGTATAATAATCACTTGATTCAACTGGGAGTTAATCTTCCGGATGATAGCGTCATTGACAGAATTCTCCAATCACTGCCACCAAGCTACAAGAGCTTTGTGATGAACTATAATATGCAAGGGATGAACAAGACTATTCCCGAGCTCTTCGCAATGCTAAAAGCTGCGAAGGTAGAAATCAAGAAGGAGCATCAAGTGTTGATGGTCAACAAGACCACTAGTCTCAAGAAAAAGGGCAAAGGGAAGAAGAAGGGGAACTTCAAGAAGAACAACAAGCAAGTTGCTGCTCGAGAGAAGAAACCCAAGTCTGGACCTAAGCCTGAAACTGAGTGCTTCTATTGCAAGCAGACTGGTCACTGGAAGCGGAACTGCCCCAAGTATTTGGCGGATAAGAAGGATGGCAAAGTGAACAAAGGTATATGTGATATACATGTTATTGATGTGTACCTAACTAGAGCTCGTAGTAGCACCTGGGTATTTGATACTGATTCTGTTGCTAATATTTGCAATTCGAAACAGGGACTACGGAATAAGCGAGCACTGGCCAAGGACGAGGTGACGATGCGCGTGGGAAACGGTTCCAAAGTCGATGTGATCGCGGTCGGCACGCTACCTCTACATCTACCTTCGGGATTAGTTTTAGACCTGAATAATTGTTATTTGGTGCCAGCGTTGAGCATGAACATTATATCTGGATCTTGTTTGATGCGAGATGGTTATTCATTTAAATCAGAGAATAATGGTTGTTCTATTTATATGAGTAATATCTTTTATGGTCATGCACCCTTGAAGAGTGGTCTATTTTTATTGAATCTCGATAGTAGTGATACACATATTCATAGTGTTGAAACCAAAAGATGCAGAGTTGATAACGATAGTGCAACTTATTTGTGGCACTGCCGTTTGGGTCATATCGGTGTAAAGCGCATGAAGAAACTCCATACTGATGGGCTTTCGGAATCACTTATGGGCAAGATGACTAAAACGCCGTTCTCCGGAACTATGGAGCGAGCAACTGATTTGTTGGAAATCATACATACTGATGTTTGTGGTCCAATGAATGTTGAGGCTCACGGCGGGTATCGTTATTTTCTCACCTTCACAGATGATTTGAGCAGATATGGGTATATCTACTTAATGAAACACAAGTCTGAAACATTTGAAAAGTTCAAAGAATTTCAGAGTGAAGTGGAAAATCATCGTAACAAGAAAATAAAGTTTCTACGATTTGATCGTGGAGGAGAATATTTGAGTTACGAGTTTGGTCTACACTTGAAACAATGTGGAATAGTTTCGCAACTCACGCCACCTGGAACACCACAACGAAATGGTGTGTCTGAACGTCGTAATCGTACTTTACTAGATATGGTGCGATCTATGATGTCTCTTACTGATTTACCGCTATCGTTTTGGGGTTATGCTTTAGAGACGGCCGCATTCACGTTAAATAGGGCACCATCAAAATCCGTTGAGATGACGCCTTATGAACTGTGGTTTGGCAAGAAACCAAAGTTGTCGTTTCTTAAAGTTTGGGGCTGCGATGCTTATGTAAAGAAACTTCAACCAGATAAGCTTGAACCCAAATCGGAGAAATGTGTCTTCATAGGATACCCAAAAGAGACTATTGGGTACACCTTCTATCACAGATCCGAAGGCAAAACATTCGTTGCTAACAATGGATCCTTTCTAGAGAAGGAGTTTCTCTCGAAAGAAGTGAGTGGGAGGAAAGTAGAACTTGATGAGATAACTGTATCTACTCCCTTATTGGAAAGTAGTTCATCACAAGAACCGGTTCCTGTGACAACTACACCAATTAGTGAGGAAGCTAATGATATTGATCATGAAACTTCAGATCAAGTTTCTACTGAACCTCGTAGGTCTACCAGAGTAAGATCCGCACCAGAGTGGTACGGTAGTCCTATTCTGGAAGTCATGTTACTTGACCATGATGAACCTACGAACTATGAGGAAGCGATGATGAGCCCAGATTCCGCAAAATGGCTAGAGGCCATGAAATCTGAGATAGGATCCATGTATGAAAACAAAGTGTGGACTTTGGTTGACTTGCCCGATGATCGGCAAGCCATTGAGAATAAATGGATCTTTAAGAAGAAGACTGACGCTGATGGTAATGTAACTGTCTATAAAGCTCAACTTGTTGCAAAAGGTTTTCGACAAGTTCAAGGGGTTGACTACGATGAGACTTTCTCACCCGTAGCGATGCTTAAGTCTGTCCGAATCATGTTAGCTATTGCTGCATTTCATGATTATGAAATTTGGCAAATGGATGTCAAAACTGCATTCTTGAATGGATTTCTGGAAGAAGAGTTGTATATGATGCAGCCAGAAGGTTTTGTTGATCCAAAAGGTGCTAACAAAGTGTGCAAGCTCCAGCGATCCATTTATGGACTGGTGCAAGCATCTTGGAGTTGGAATAAACGTTTTGATAGTGTGATCAAAGCATATGGTTTTATACAGACTTTTGGAGAAGCCTGTATTTACAAGAAAGTGAGTGGGAGCTCTGTAGCATTTCTAATATTATATGTGGACGACACATTGTTGATTGGAAATGATATAGAATTTCTGGATAGCATAAAAGGATACTTGAATAGAAGTTTCTCAATGAAAGACCTCGGTGAAGCTGCTTACATATTGGGCATCAAGATCTATAGAGATAGATCAAGATGCTTGATTGGACTTTCACAATGCACATACCTTGATAAAGTGTTGAAAAAGTTCAATATGGATCAGGCAAATAAAGGGTTCTTGCCTGTATTACAAGGTATAAAATTGAGTCAGACTCAATGCCCGACCACTGCAGAAGATAGAGAGAAAATGAAAGGAGTTCCCTATGCTTCAGCCATAGGCTCTATCATGTATGCAATGCTGTGTACCAGACCTGATGTGTGCCTTGCTATTAGTTTAGCAGGGAGGTACCAAAGTAGTCCAGGAGTGGATCACTAGACATCGGTCAAGAATATCCTGAAATACCTGAAAAGGACTAAGGATATGTTTCTCGTTTATGGGGGTGACAAAGAGCTTGTCGTAAAAGGTTACATCGATGCAAGCTTTGACACTGATCCGGACGATTCTAAATCACAAACCGGATACGCATTTATATTAAACGGTGGAGCTGTAATTTGGTGCAGTTCTAAACAAAGCGTCGTGGCGGGATCTACATGTGAAGCAGAGTACATAGCTGCTTCTGAAGCAGCAAATGAAGGAGTCTGGATGAAGGAGTTCATTTCCGATCTAGGTGTCATACCTAGTGCATCGGGACCAATGAAGATCTTCTGTGACAATACTGGTGCAATTGCCTTGGCAAAGGAATCCAGATTTCACAAGAGGACCAAGCATATCAAGAGACGCTTCAATTCCATTCGGGACCAAGTCCAAGTGAGAGACACAGAGATTTGCAAGATACATACGGATCTGAATATTGCAGACCCGTTGACTAAGCCTCTCTCACGAGCAAAACATGATCAGCACCAAGACTCCATGGGTGTTAGAATCATTACTATGTAATCTAGATTATTGACTCTAGTGCAAGTGGGAGACTGAAGGAAATATGCCCTAGAGGCAATAATAAAGTTATTATTTATTTCCTCATATCATGATAAATGTTTATTATTCATGCTAGAATTGTATTAACCGGAAACATGATACATGTGTGAATACATAGACAAAACTATTGTCACTAGTATGCCTCTACTTGACTAGCTCATTAATCAAAGATGGTTATGTTTCCTAACCATAGACATGTGTTGTCATTTGATTAGTGGGATCACATCATTAGAAGAATGATGTGATTGACATGACCCATTCCGTTAGCCTAGCACTTGATCGTTTAGTATACCGTTATTGCTTTCTTCATGACTTATACATGTTCCTGTAACTATGAGAATTATGCAACTCCCGTGTACCGGAGGAACACTTTGTGTGCTACCAAACGTCACAACGTAACTGGGTGATTATAAAGGTGCTCTACAGGTGTCTCCAAAGGTACATGTTGAGTTGGCATAATTCGAGATTAGGTTTTGTCACTCCGATTGTCGGAGAGGTATGTCTGGGCCCTCTCGGTAATACACATCACTAAAGCCTTGCAAGCATTGTAACTAATGAGTTAGTTACGGAATGATGTATTAAGAAACGAGTAAAGAGACTTGACGGTAACGAGATTGAACTAGGTATTGGATACCGACGATCGAATCTCGGGCAAGTAACATACCGATGACAAAGGGAACAACGTATGTTGTTATGCGGTTTGACCGATAAAGATCTTCGTAGAATATGTAGGAACCAATATGGGCATCCAGGTCCCGCTATTGGTTATTGACCGAGAATGATTCTAGGTCATGTCTACATAGTTCTCAAACCCGTAGGGTCCGCACGCTTAACGTTATGATGACAGTTTTATTATGAGTTTATAAGTTTTGATGTACCAAAGTTTGTTCCGAGTCCCGGATGTGATCACGGACATGACGAGGAGTCTCGAAATGGTCGAGACATAAAGATTGATATATTGGACGACTATATTCGGACACCGGAAGTGTTCCGGGTGATTTCGGAGAAAACCGGAGTGCCGGAGGGGTTACCGGAACCCCCCAGGGAGAGTATTGGGCCTGATGGGCCTTAGGGGAAAGGAGAGAGGGGCGGCCAGCATGGGCCGCGCGCCCCCTCCCCCCTCTGGTCCGAATTGGACTAGGAGGGGGGCGGCGCCTCCCTTTCCTTCCCCCTCTCCCCCTTCCTTCCCCCTCCTAGTAGGAGTAGGAAAGGAGGAGTCCTACTCCTACTAGGAGGAGGATTCCCCCTCCTTGGCGCGCCCCAAGGGGCCGGCCGGCCTCCCCCCTTGCTCCTTTATATACGAGGGCAGGGGGGGCACCCCATAGACACACAAGTTGATCTATGGATCGTTCCTTAGCCGTGTGCGGTGCCCCCCTCCAGCATATTCCACCTCGGTCATATCGTCGCGGAGTTTAGGCGAAGCCCTGCGCTGGTAGAACATCATCATCGTCACCACGCCGTCGTGCTGACGGAACTCATCTCCGGAGCTTTGCTGGATCGGAGACCGGAGATCGTCATCGAGCTGAACGTGTGCTGAACTCGGAGGCCCCGTACGTTCGGTGCTTGGATCGGTCGGATCGTGAAGACGTACGACTACATCAACCGCGTTGTGCTAACGCTTCCGCTTACGGTCTACGAGGGTACGTGGATGAACACTCTCCCCTCTCGTTGCTATGCCATCACCATGATCTTGCGTGTGCGTAGGAAATTTTTTGAAATTACTACGTTCCCAACAGTTTCCTTCTTCAGTTTCAATAGGCTCAGAGCCAAGTGCACCTTGCTCTGCTTCTTTCCTCTTTGCTTCCGCTCGCTTCACCATAGCATGATCACGCCTTTTCTCCCAGCGTCGCCCACCACACAGGTGGTAACAACTTCATACACTCCGGCGTTGCCCACCACCATGTTCTCCGACGTTCTATGCTTGAGCACCATGTTCTCCATGCCAATAGATCGCTGCAGGTGAGTTCTCCGTACGGGGGATGGTTGATGCCAAGTTTTTCTTCTCTGCTAGTAGCCTAGTACTTCTTTTTATCCCATTCTTGCAAGATCTGTTGTTAGTGCAAGAGCATTTTTTTGGTTTGCACTCATTCATGCGTTTTTTCATAGAATTTGTGCTCGTAAGCGATCTACTAATATGTGGATTATTGTTCATTTGTTTTATGTTGATCTTTGGATTTGTGGTGCAAATGATTTGTGCAGAGTTCTGTTGTGGTGGATCATTCTTTCCTTTTCTTTTTAAGATGCCATTGCTTAATTATTCATGCTGAAAAAGTGCAAACTATGGTTAGTTGGTTGATGCTATATTGATGTTGATATTTGTATTTTGACGATGTAAAAGGAGGCCCTTCCACTGTGCGGCAGCTAGTTGAGATGGTTGATGTACTTAAGCTCTAATTTTTTAGGTGTAACCATTAATCGTGTGTTTGTGCTGCTAACTGGATTAGCCAGTAATGCTTCTAAAAAATTGTGCTCTCCAATGTGCTACATGAGGCTTGAAGCTTTTCCAAAAAATGTTGAATTTGACTGTACCCTTAATCTTCCATATGTGGGTATGTGCTGCAAAACTTGCGCCTGTGCTCCACTATAATGCTTTATTGGTCTTAGTTGTGCAATTGCGCTTCTGATGTTGCTTTCATATTGTGCATTTGTGTCTCTCTCATAGTGGAAAATATGAGCATGCTTTTCCTTGAAACCAACAATAGATTATACTGTCAGGACTCTTCGCTCTAAATTGTGAGATGGTCATGTCCCAATTTCTCTAGTAACAAAAAATCATCAAGGACGACAGGTTGTGAAAAAAAGTTGTAGCCAGTGGTGAAGCCAGGAGTTCAAAGTTGTGATGTCAATCTAAAGTTGTGATTTCAAATATAAATACTTAAGTGAAATTTTAATGATTTTTTGATTGATTTATACTAATATATATACATGTCTTGCCAAAATATTGTGTAGTCAGATGACTACACTGCTAACCCATGGCACCGCCACTGGATGTAGCCCAAGGCTACAACACTAGCAAAAAGTAAGCATCTTCGTGACACGCTCGAAGCTGAATTGTGTGCTTCTATGGAGGGGCTTTCACTTGATATCCAGAGGACAGATCTACCTAAATGTTTGGATATGGACTCGCTTTCAGCGGTGAACATGGTGAATGAGAGAGAGACAAACCGGTCTGTCTATGCATCTTTGTTGGCAGTTTTAGCGTTGTTGCAGTATTTTGGGCCCGAACAGAAACACTCCGCCGCTATATCTAAGGGGTTGGGGCGTTTTGGGGCTGGAGGCGTTTTAGGGTTTGCTTCCTACATATCCTCAACCCCTCTGCATCTCCTTTGCTTTCTCCGGCGAGAGATTTTGTGCGTTCATGGCCCTGTCTCGCCGATCCATGACCGGAGGTGCACGTGGGCATGGGGGCCGTAGCGGATCGCTGCCGCACAAGCCCTCCCGGCACAACACGAAGGCCAACAGCTCTAGCCGAGCCCGCTTCGAACCATGGCGTTCGAAGTAGGCGCACGAGTGCAGCCGCCTCTCCCACAGGGTGGTTGATACGTCTCCGTCGTATCTACTTTTCCAAACACTTTTGCCCTTGTTTTGGACTCTAACCTGTATGATTTGAATGGAACTAACCTGGACTGACGCTGTTTTCAGCAGAATTGCCATGATGTTGTTTTATGTGCAGAAAACAAAAGTTCTCGGAATGACCTGAAACTCCACAGAACATCTTATAAAAAATAATAAAAAATCCTCGCCAAAGATGAAGACCAGGGGGCCCACACCCTGTCCATGAGGGTGGGGGGCGCCCCCTCTCCTGGGCGCCCCCCCTACCTCGTGGGCCCCCTGGAAGCCCTCCGACGCCAACTCCAACTCCATATATTGGCTTTCAGGAAGAAGAAAAATCAGAGAGAAGAAATCATCGCGTTTTACAATACGGAGCCGCCGCCAAGCCCCAATCTCTCTCGGGAGGGCTGATCTGGAGTCCGTTCGGGGCTCTGGAGAGGGGGATTCGTCGCCATCGTCATCATCAACCATCCTCCATCACCAATTTCATGATGCTCACCGACGTGCGTGAGTAATTCCAACGTCGGCTTGCTGGACGGTGATGGGTTGGATGAGATTTATCATGTAATCGAGTTAGTTTTGTTAGGGTTTGATCCCCAGTATCCATTATGTTCTGAGATTGATGTTGCTATGACTTTGCTATGCTTAATGCTTGTCACTAGGGCCCGAGTGCCATGATTTCAGATCTGAACCTATTATGTTTTCATGAATATATGTGAGTTCTTGATCCTATCTTGCAAGTCTATAGTCACCTACTATGTGTTATGATCCGGCAACCCTGAAGTGACAATAATCGGGACCACTCCCGGTGATGACCATAGTTTGAGGAGTTCATGTATTCACTATGTGTTAATGCTTTGTTCCGGTTCTCTATTAAAAGGAGGCCTTAATATCCCTTAGTTTCCAATAGGACCCCGCTGCCACGGGAGGGTAGGACAAAAGATGTCATGCAAGTTCTTTTCCATAAGCACGTATGACTATATACGGAATACATGCCTACATTACATTGATGAATTGGATCTAGTTCTGTGTCACCCTATGTTATGACTGTTACATGACGAACCGCATCCGGCATAATTATCCATCACTAATCCGGTGCCTACGAGTTTTCCATATACTGGTTCTCGCTTATTTAATTTTCCGTTGCTGCTGTTACAATCACTACAAAATACCAAAAATATTACTTTTGCTGTCTTTACTTTTGATACCTTTACCACCACTATCATATTACTTTGCTACTAAACACTTTGCTGCAGATACTAAGTTTCCAGGTGTGGTTGAATTGACAACTCAGCTGCTAATACTTGAGAATATTCTTTGGCTCCCCTTGTGTCGAATCAATAAATTTGGGTTGAATACTCTACCCTCGAAAACTGTTGTGATCCCCTATACCTGTGGGTTATCACGACCTTTTTCTGGCGCTGTTGCCGGGGAGCATAGATCTATTCTTTGAGTCATTTGGGATTTATATCTGCTAGACACTATGAAGAACTTGAAAGACGCTAAGACAACAATTTATCCCTCAACTACGAGGGGAGGTAAGGAACTGCCATCTAGCTCTGCACTTGATTCACCTTCTCTTATGAGTAAGCTAGCGACACCTAAACCTGCTTCTGCTATTCGTTCTGATATGTCGCATGCTATTGATGATGCCACTTCTGCTATGCATGATACTTATGATGAAACTACTTCTATGATTGATACTACTGTGCCCCTTGGTAAATTTCTCGATGAACAGATCTCTAGGTCTAGAGAAAGAGAAATTATTGAATCTGAATACGATGATGAGAGTGATGATGAGAATATGCCTGCTATTCCTGAGGGTTATCTTTTTGATGCGGAATCTTCTGCAGCTATTTTTGCCTGCCAGGATAGACACAAACTTAAGAGGTTGCTAGTTAAATGGAGTAAAGAATCTCTTAGAGATAGGATGAAACCCGACCCTGATTTTGCTACTTCACCTATCTGTGTTCCCGATAAGGATTATTATGAATTTTCTGTTGATCCGGATATAATTACTTTGGTTGAATCTGATCCTTTCTATGGCTATGAATCTGAAACTGTTGTGGCACATCTTACTAAGTTAAATGATATAGCCGCCATGTTTACTAATGATGAGAGATCGCGCTACCTTTATATACTCAAAATATTTTCGTTCTCATTAAAGGGTGATGCTAAGATATGGTTTAATTCTCTTGATCCTGGTTGTGTGCGTAGTCCCCAGGATATGATTTATTACTTCTCTGCTAAATATTTCCCTGCTCATAAGAAACAAGCCGCTTTGAGGGAAATATACAACTTCGTGCAAATTGAAGAAGAGAGTCTCCCACAAGCTTGGGGGAGGCTTCTCAAGTTACTTAATGCTTTGCCTGATCATCCTCTTGAGAAACCTGAAATACTTGATATCTTTTATAATGGACTAACTGATGCTTCCAGAGATTACCTGGATAGTTGTGCTGGTTCTCTTTTCAGGGAAAGAACACCGGATGAAGCTGAAATTCTATTGAATAATATGTTGACAAATGAAAATAATTGGGCACCTCCTGAGCCAACTCCCGAGCCAGCTCCTGAGCCAATTACTGAGCCTATTCCTAAACCAACTCCGAAGAAGAGAGGTGTTCTATTTCTCAGTCCCGAAGATATGCAAGAGGCAAAGAAATCTATGAAAGAAAAAGGTATTAAAGCTGAAGATGTTAAGAATTTACCTCCTATTGAAGAAATACACGGTCTTAATTTACCGCCTGTTGAAGAAGTATATGATCTCAATTCCTTATTCACTGAAGAACCTCCTGATCCTGATATCCCGACACAGGTAGTAAAGGTAAATTCTCTCTATAGATATGGCAAAGCTGAAGTCCCTCCTACTAAAATTGCTAGTCAGTGCTTGGATGAGTTTGATGACTTTATGTTTAAGCAAGATGACTTTAATGCTTATTTTGGTAGACAATTAAAACAAAATACCTTTATGGTTAATCGCTTGGGTGATTATATGGCTAATATTAGAGGTGAACTTAAAATTGTTAGCAAACATGCTTCTATGGTTACCACTCAAGTAGAACAAGTACTTAAAGCTCAGAAAGAAGTGCTTGATGAAATGAATAGTAAGAAAAATGATTATGCTGTTAGAATGGCTACTAGAACTGGTAGAATGACTCAGGAACCTTTGTATAATGAAGGCCACCCTAAGAGAATCGAGCAAGATTCTCGGAGAAATAATATTGATGTACCTAGTTCTTCTAAAAGGAAGAAAAGGAAAAATGATAGGACTTTGCAAAATTCTAGTGAACCTATTGCTGAACCACCTGAGAATCCAAATGATATCTCTATGTCTGATGCTGAAACACAATCTGGTAATGAACATGAACCTAGTGAAAATGTTAATGATGATGTTCATGATGATGCTCAACCTAGTAATGATAATGATGTAGAAGTTGAACCTGCTGTTGATCTTGATAACCCACAATCAAAGAATCAACGTTATGATAAAAGAGACTTCGTTGCTAGCAAACATGGTAAAGAAAGGGAACCATGGGTTCAGAAACCCATGCCTTTTCCTCCAAAACTATCCAAGAAAAAGGATGATGAGGATTTTGAGCGCTTTGCTGAAATGATTAGACCTATCTTTTTGCGTATGCGATTGACTGATGTGCTCAAAACAAATCCTTATGCTAAGTATATGAAGGATATCATTACTAATAAAAGAAAGATACCGGAAGCTGAAATTTCCACCATGCTTGCTAATTATACTTTTAAGGGTGGAATACCAAAGAAACTTGGAGATCCATGAGTACCTACTATACCATGCTCCATTAAGAGAAATTATGTTAAAACTGCTTTATGTGATCTTGGAGCCGGTGTTAGTGTTATGCCTCTCTCTTTATATCATAGACTTGACTTGAATAAGTTGACATCTACTGAAATATCCTTGCAAATGGCTGATAAATCAACTGCTATACCTGTCGGTATTTGTGAGGATGTGCCTATTGTAGTTGCAAATGTTACTATTTTAACGGACTTTGTTATTCTTGATATTCCCGAGGATGATAGTATGTCTATTATTCTTGGAAGACCTTTCCTTAATACTGCAGGGCTGTTATTGATTGCAACAAAGGCAATGTCACTTTTCATGTTAATGGTAATGAGCATACGGTACATTTTCCGAGGAAACAACCTCAAGTTTATAGTATCAACTCTATTGGAAAAATTCCATCGATTATATTTGGAGGTTTTGAATTTCCTCTCCCTACTGTCAAGAAAAAGTATGATATTCTTATTGTTGGGGATTTTCATATCCCCGTTGAGGTAACTTAGTGTTATTCGGAATTTCTCCGGTTCCGTGTTATTCGGAATGAGTTCGTTAACAAGACTTGATCAACCTTGTTAGTGGGTTCATTTTGATGATCACGAGATGGATGAAACTAGAAGCACAACCTTCTGTACCCTCTTTCTATTTTCTGTTATTTAGTAAAAATAAAGTAAAATAGTATTTTTTCTGTCTGTTTCCTGACTTATCCGTGCAATATAAAAATATCCCGAAAATAAAAGTCCTCAGAATGCCATGCCAATTTAATATGATTTTTCGGGAATATTTGAGGATTTACTGTGCAAAAATTACCGCGGGGGGAGCTGCCACCTGGCCACGAGGGTGGAGGGCGCCCCCCTGCCTCGTGGGCCCATGGTGGCCCTCCTCCACTTATCCCTGCACCCATCTTCTTCCTCTGCCTCACACAAACACGAAAAACCAACTCTAGCACGAGTTCCAGCCCCTGTTGCTGTGATTTTCGATCTCCTTGCTCAAAGCACCTCTCTCGAAACTGCTTGGGGAGATTGTTCCTTGGTATGTGACTCCTCCATTGGTCCAATTAGTTTTTGTTCTAGTGCTTTATTCATTGCAAATTTGTGCTGCATAGGTGACCATGTTCTTGAGCTTGCATGACAAATTTATATGGTTCCAAGTAGTTCTAATGCTTGATATAGGCTTTAGGCACTTGTGGGAGTTGTTGCTATCAATTTTATTGAAGTTGGCTCACTTTTATTTGAAGTCACTAAAAATTTCAGAAATTTTTCAGAGGAAACAATATGTTTAGGAAGAGGTTCCAAGGTCGTTCTTCAAGGAAGAAAAGTCCCAGGCTTGCAATGCGTGATGCTGAAGAGGAACCACCAAGACACGCTCCTGTAAGGCCCTGTGAATGGCCTTCGGAAAATTTTATGAATCAAGCGGGAATCAAAGAATAATTTAGCGCATATTTGCGTAACGCTGGTCTTGAGGACTTTGAAGCTGACAAATGCCCCCAGTATCATGATCTCACAAGTTCATTTGTGAGGAGGTTTGAGTTTTCATCTTCGCGTAATTCTCCTTCAGTCATGTTTGACCTTTATGACAAATCTTATACCATGGACTTAGAGGATTTCACTTTTGCTTGCAAACTTCCATCTTGGGGTAGTGTCAGGGATCCCCCTAAATCTGAATATAGAGAATTTCTTGCTAGAATAACTGTGGGGGAATCTAGAGATATAACACAAGCCACTATAGGGAGCGTTCACTTTCGTGCTATACATTATTTTGCTCTCTTCATAGGTAGATGCATAAATGCTAAGGATGAAGCATGTCACATGTGTGCCTCTGATCTCAGCATTCTCAGAAGTGCTGTGTTAGGAGACCAATCTTATCATATGGGAGCCATTGTAGCTCGTAGGTTGCATCATAATAGACATAACGGAGATTTCTTTGGAGGAATTTATGCAACCCGCTTAGCTAATTTTCTTGAGATAGACATTCGTGAGGGTGATATGGAGTTACCCCCTACTTATTTAGATTCTGATTCTATGGTTTCCCACCAGTTTGTTGAGAGGACTGAACCACCTCTCCAGTATCGACTAGTCTTTAACAAACGACATGTAGTCCATATTACTCTTCCTGCTCCTGCCTTCTTTGATTCTCAGACAAAAGGAAGATATATGATTACCAGAGAGGAGGCAGATGAGTACGAGAGGAGAGCGGAGGCTGCTAGACGCCACGCTACAGCTCAGGAGGCGATAGCCGCTGCATCGCAGTATGACCCCAACTTCACCTACGGGTATCCGCCAGGCTATCCCTGGCAATACACCAACTTAGGCCAAAAGCCTAAGCTTGGGGAGTACGTATTTCCCACTGACATTACATTCATGTTCACACACACTCATTGCTAGATGTCAGTGCTCATACTCTTTCACTGTAATATCTATGCTAGTTTATTTTCTTTTTCCTTCTTTCTTCTTATGTGTTTAATAAACTTAAGAAAAAAACAAAAAATTGTTAGTAGTAGTTTATCTCTTTGCTGTAGTAATTAAAAAGAAAACCCAAAAATATTTCCCGTTCTTCTTTTGCTTGTTGGGAGTTTTCCCGTGTAAATAGTTTTTTTTTCTTTTCTTTTCTTTGGGGGTCAGTAGGAGAAGACCATGATTAAATTGTTGAAGTGGCTCTTATATGCATGATTGTTTATTTAATTTAGAGCCCATATTGCCTTGTCTTCTCTCTTGAGTTGAATGCTTAGTCCAATGCACATGCACTCTTATTATTATACTCATCGCTCGGTCGTGCAAGTGAAAGGAAATTATGATGATCTATGATGGACTGACTGAGATGGGAAAAGCTGGTATGAACTCGACCTCTCTTGTTTTTGTAAATGTGATGAGTTCATCGTTCTCGATTCAGCTTATTATGAATAAACATGTTTGCAATGACAATTAGAGATCATAGTTGCTCGTGCCATGCTTGATTATCTATGAGTTATAATGGTTTACCTTGCATGCCAACATGCTATTAAAATGGTTGTGATGTGGTATGATTGGGGTGGTGTCCTCCTTTGAATGATTTAAGTGACTTGACTTGGCACATGTTCACGCATGTAGTTGAAACAAATCAACATAGCCTTCACGTTATTTATGTTCATGGTGTATTATATCCTAATCATGCTTGTATTCAATGTTTATTAATTTTAATGCATGTTCATGACTGTTGTCGCTCTCTAGTTGGTCGCTTCCCAGTCTTTTGCTAGCCTTCACTTGTACTAAGCGGGAATACTGCTTGTGCATCCAATGCCTTAAATCCCAAAGTTATTCCATATGAGTCCACTATACCTTCCTATATGCGGTATTTACCTGCCGTTCCAAGTAAATTTGTATGTGCCAAACTCTAAACCTTCAAATAGACATTCTGTTTTGCATGCTCGAATAGCTCATATGTCAACTAGGGTGCCCTTATCTTCCGTGTTAGGCGGGTTATTCTCAAGAGGAGTGGACTCCGCTCCTCATTCGCGAGAAAATGGATGGTCACCGGGATGCCCAGTCCCATGCTTTATGCAAACTAAATCAAAATAATTGCAAACAAAACTCCCCCTGGGACCCGTTGAATGTTGGAGGCACTCGTTGTTTCGAGCAAGCCATGGATTGATGCTTGTGGAGGAGGGGGAGTATAAACTTTACCATTTTGTTTGGGAACCGCCTATAATTTGTTTAGCATGGAAGATATCGTCATCTCTTAGTTGTTATGTTGACAATGAAAGTATGCCGCTCAAAATATCATTTATCTCTATTTCAAAACCAAGCTCTGGCACCTCTACAAATCCCTGCTTCCCTCTGCGAAGGGCCTATCTATTTACTTTTATGTTGAGTCATCACCCTCTTATTAAAAGCACTAGCTGGAGAGCACAACTGTCATTTGCATTCATTATTGTTAATTTATATCGGGTATGACTATGATTGGATCTCTTTTACCATGAATTACAATGTCTAGTCAGTCCTAGATCTTTGAAGGCGCTCTGCATTTATGTTTTGCGGTATCAGAAAGGGCTAGCGAGATACCATCTTGTTATATCATATTATGATTATTTTGAGAAAGTGTTGTCATCCGAGATTTATTATTATGGCTTGCTAGCTGATTATGTTATTGATATGAGTAAACATGAGACCTGAGAATTATTGCAAATGTGGTTAGTTATAATCTTTGCTGAAAACCTGAATGCTGGCTTGACATGGGTACAACAACAAGAGCAAACAGAGTTTGTAAAGGTTTTTCTTTTTCTCTTTCAGTTTGTCAACTGAATTGCTTGAGGACAAGCAAGGGTTTAAGCTTGGGGGAGTTGATACGTCTCCGTCGTATCTACTTTTCCAAACACTTTTGCCCTTGTTTTGGACTCTAACTTGTAAGATTTGAATGGAACTAACCCAGACTGACGCTGTTTTCAGCAGAATTGCCATGATGTTGTTTTATGTGCAGAAAACAAAAGTTCTCGGAATGACCTGAAACTCCACGGAACATCTTATAAAAAATAATAAAAAATCCTCACCAAAGATGAAGACCAGGGGGCCCACACCCTGTCCACGAGGGTGGGGGCGCGCCCCCCCTCCTGGGCGCGCCCCTACCTCGTGGGCCCCCTGGAAGCCCTCCGACGCCAACTCCAACTCCATATATTGGCTTTCGGGGAGAAAAAAATCAGAGAGAAGAAATCATCGCGTTTTACGATACGGAGCCGCCGCCAAGCCCTAATCTCTCTCGGGAGGGCTGATCTGGAGTCCATTCGGGGCTCCGGAGAGGGGGATTCGTTGCCGTCGTCATCATCAACCATCCTCCATCACCAATTTCATGATGTTCACCGCCGTGCGTGAGTAATTCCATCATAGGCTTGCTGGACGGTGATGAGTTGGATGAGATTTATCATGTAATCGAGTTAGTTTTGTTAGGGTTTGATCCCTAGTATCCATTATGTTCTGAGATTGATGTTGCTATGACTTTGCTATGCTTAATGCTTTTCACTAGGGCCCGAGTGCCATGATTTCAGATATGAACCTATTATGTTTTCATGAATATATGTGAGTTCTTGATCCTATCTTGCAAGTCTATAATCACCTACTATGTGTTATGATCCGGCAACCCCGAAGTGACAATAATCGGGACCACTTCCGGTGATGACCATAGTTTGAGGAGTTCATGTATTCACTATGTGCTAATGCTTTGTTCCGGTTCTCTATTAAAAGGAGGCCTTAATATCCCTTAGTTTCCAATAGGACCCCGCTGCCACAGGAGGGTAGGACAAAAGATGTCATGCAAGTTCTTTTCCATAAGCACGTATGACTATATACGGAATACATGCCTACATTACATTGATGAATTGGAGCTAGTTCTGTGTCACCCTATGTTATGACTGTTACATGACGAACCGCATCCGACATAATTATCCATCACTAATCCGGTGCCTACGAGTTTTCCATATACTGGTTCTCGCTTAGTTACTTTTCCGTTGCTACTGTTAAAATCACTACAAAATACCAAAAACATTACTTTTGTTGTCTTTACTTTTGTTACCATTACCACCACTATCATATTACTTTGCTACTAAACACTTTGCCACAGATACTAAGTTTCCAGGTGTGGTTGAATTGACAACTCAGTTGCTAATACTTGAGAATATTCTTTGGCTCCCCTTGTGTCGAATCAATAAATTTGGATTGAATATCTACCCTCGAAAACTGTTGCGATCCCCTATACTTGTGGGTTATCAGTGGCCGCAACGGGTGGGCTTGCTTCAAATAGCCTGAAGCGGCCCTTTACCCGCACACCAAGAGGTGTTGGAAGTGGATGAGGAGCTCCTTGATGCCCAGCACGAGGTGGCGGCCGGATAAGAAGGCGCCACCGAGTGTTTCGCCGTTGCCAAGGAAAAGCACGCCTACGACCATGCTCTCCGGAGGTGTGGGAGGAGTTGTACCTCGGCATCCAGCCCTGAGCCGGCAATCCTAGGTTTAAATTAGTTTGAAGTTTTTATGCTATGGAATGTGTGGTGAACTCCAGTGGTGTTGCTCTGAACTTTGTAGCGTGAAACTCGTTTTAAATTTGCAATATTGTTTTAGCATATATGTTCTACCGTGCTGATGCCACAGTCATTTTAAGGCATAACGTAAACGAAATTTGTGGTACACATGTTTAGCAGATCTGTTAGAGTTGCTCTTACATTGGAACATGTTTTACAGGAAGAGAAAAGTGCACGTACAATGATGCTTTTAACACAGTACAGACGCAAGCGCTCATACATACACGCATATACTCACTCCTATGAACGCACACGCACACCCTACTGATAATCCCCAAGTGCAAGGAATCATCGTAGCACTTTCCAAAGGTGGAAGTGATAAGTATGGAATGTCGAACCCACAAGGAGCTAAAGATAAGATCAATATTCTCTCAAGCCCTATCTGCCACTGATACGACTCTACGTGCACCGGACGTTTGCTTCCAACTAGCAACAAGAAATAAAACTTCGTTGTGGGTATGAAGAGGATAACTTTGTATGATATCGGAGAGTTAAAACATAAAAGTAGGTGTTGTTATCATAAAGTTAGAATATAATACTAAATATTATAAATAGCGAGTGTGGAATAATGGTGGATCGGTGTGCGGAATCGTCCTAGGCAATTGTTAACAAGACCAGTAATCACTATTGCAGTTTCATATGAGGGAGATGCATAAGCTAACATACTTTCTCTACTTGGATCATATGCACTTATGATTGGAACTCTAGCAAGCATCCGCAACTACTAAAGATCATTAAAGTAAAACCCAACCATAGCATTAAAGCATCAAGTCCTCTTTATTCCCATACACAACAATCCCTCTTACTCGGGTTTGTGCTTCTGTTCACTCACCAACCCACTATAAGCGAATCATGAACGTATTGCAACACCCTACAGCGGGAATCCCTCACGCTTGCGCGACACGGAGGGCACCATAGAATAGCACCAAAGTAAAACATACAACCCATACCAATCTGGATCATCAATCAACCCAAAGACAAAAGATATCTACTCAAAACATCATAGGACGGCAACACATCATTGGATCATAATATGTGGCATAAAGCACCATGTTCAAGTAGGGGATTACAGCGGTTTGCGGGAGAGTGGACCGCGTAAAAGTGATGAGGATGGTGATGATGATGGTGATGTTGATGAACACGATCACTGTGGCGATGATTCCCCTCCCAATGGCACTCCGGCGCCACCGAAAGAGAGGAGGAGAGGTTCTCCCCCTTGTGCTTCCTCCTCCATGGCCTCCACCCTCTGGTCCTTGGCCTTCATGATGATGAAGACCCCTCCGGGATACTCCTCTATGGCCACCGGTGATGATGGCCCCCTCCGGCAGGGCGCCGGAGAGGGCCTAGATTGATTTCTTGTGGCTAAAGAGGCTTGCGGTGGCGGAACTTCTGATCTAATCTCCGTCCTGGAAGTTTTAGGGTACGAGAGTATATATGGGTGCAGGAGGTACGTTGGTGGACTTCCGGGCTGGCCACGAGGTAGGGGGGCGCGCCATAGGGGGTGGGCACGCCCCCCACCCTCGTGGGCAGCCCGGGACTCCCCTGGTGAGCTTCCGGTACTCCATGGGATTCTTCTGGTCCAAAAATAGGTTCCGTGGAGTTTCAGGTCTTTTGGACTCCGTTTAATATTCCCTTTCTTCGAAACACTGAAATAGGTTAAAAACAGCAATTCTGGGTTGGGCCTCCGATTAATAGGTTAGTCCCAAAAATAATATAAAAGTGGAAAATAAAGCCCAATATTGCCCGAAACAGTAGATAATATAGCATGGAGCAATAAAAAATTATAGATACGTTGGAGACGTATCACCTATCCCTATGAGCACCTTCGGGAGATGAGGTCTCCTCCCACAGAAAGCGCATAGCTGGAATCCTAAAATAAATCCAGGAATAATGCGAGCAGGTGGGCTGATGATACCACTGTCCCTCTAACCATCCAACCACAAGTTGGTTCACCACGTACAACGATGTTTTTTGCGTGTGAAAATGATTCAGATCTATTATCAAAGTTCACCGGAAGTATAAAGCACCTCAAATATAATAAAAATTACATCGAGATTTCGAGACCACCAAACAACCACTACCGCCTCCAGAACGAGCCGCTGTCGCAGCTCACCTACCGGAGCCGGCTTGACCTTCTCGATGACAGCTGAGAAGTCTCGTGCATGTGCCACAGTCGCTGTCGTTGAACCCTTGAATCGATCTGAAACACCCGACACCAAATCTCATCACATGAAGAGAAACCCTAACCTCACCGTCCAAAGAAGACGGCAGGAATCTATGTCAGAGCTTCGTCGACTACGTCCAGATGAATGAACTCAAGGAGGATCGGAGACCAAAAGACAAACTCGAAGAAAAAGCGCCGCCATCCTTTCGAGCGCCGCACCTGCGAGGACTAATAAACCCTAACCTAAATTACTAACCGAGGCGAAGGCACCGGAATTCCTCTCCCCGCCACCGGCCGCCGGAGCGGCAGACAGAGGGGAGGCGAATCCACGGGCTCGCCGGCGAAGCCTGTAGGGAAGAGGTTACCCTAGCCGCCAAGGGATAGGGGAGGAGAGAGAAACCCTAGATAAAATAATTATTGTTCGAGATGCATTTTGTGCAGCCCAACATGCTTAGGTGGCATGGAAGCGATTCCGATTCCATGTACAACGATGCTGACAACAGTTTATCTTGTCGCTACCGTGTGCTACACTAATTTGCTATAAGATTGAAAGAAGGGATAGAACTCTGGTTGAAGATTCATTAGACATAAAAATAGGCAAAGAGAGGCTGTTCTATGTGATCATTGATTTTATGTGGCGATACGTGGGGGCATTTTCTTTTTTTTCCCTGTTTTTCCTTTGTATTGATTGATTGATTCTTTTTTTGAGGGATAGATAGATTGTTTTTTTTTAGCATCAGTACAGACACAAACGCTCATATACACGCGCATACACTCATCCCTATGAACGCACACACGCACACCCTACCCCTATGAGCACCTCCGAAAGACTGAGCCGGCATATCATCTTGAGATTTACGAAGTCACCGTAGGCCGGGAACGTCTCCTCCCACTGAAAGCGAATAATGCGAGCAACAGGATTTGAACCCTGATGGGTTGGAGATACCATTGTCCACCTAACCAACTTCGCGATAGATAGATTGATTGACATGTATTGTACTCTACAATAACTAGATGTGTCGTGTTAAAAAAAAAAGCTAGATGTCTCCTACCCATTTAATGCGTCTTGTTATAAACAATGCTAAGAAAGAGGCTATCTTAACCTAGGTGGGACAGGATCAGGAAACCTCGTTCAAGCCAGAGGAGGCTGCCATATAAACCTCCTAGGAAGGTGCATGCAGGCGATTTCCGCCGTCCGCCATGTAAGCGTAGCCGCCATCTGCCACTTCGTTGTTCCTTGAGATCAGACCGCGCGCCATGAAGCTCAACCGGGTTCGCCGCCGCCGTCGTGATGTAAGCCCCCGTTGCTTGTGTCCTCCTTCTCAAATTTTTGTGCATGACTCATTCAACTTATCAATCTATATCGATCCAGCTCTTGAAAGTCGACAGGCTAATCAAACTGCCTGACCATGTGCTGCTCAACATCCTGGAGAGGCTGGGCATGCTCGACGCCGTCAGGACCTGCCTCGTCTCCAAGCAAACGCTCAACCTGCCGGCCTTGCTCTCTCGGATCGTCGTCGACCTCAGCGACGGCGATCTACGCTGGATGAACCGTGATGTAGCCGACGCGACGGACAAGATCCTGAGCACGAGGTCTCCTGGGATCCCCATCCGCATGCTGAAGCTCAGGTTCATCATGAGAGGCGACGTGCATATCAAGATCGGCAGGGCCGTCGCCCTCGCCATGGCAACCCAGAAGATTTATGAGGCAGAGTTCGAGATCCTGACCAAGGACATCTATTATAAAACAACTGATGCAGATCTCCTCGACTCCGCGAAGATGTTCAACAATTTTATCGGGGAGTGTCCGGACGCATTTGCCGGCCTCACGCGGATGCATCTGCACAACCTCAGGTTCCGTCAATCGAACATAACCAACATCCTAACCACCTGCAAGCGGCTCGAGTCGTTGCATTTGTCCCGGTGTGATGCAGGGGACAAGTCGGTGCTGCGCGTCGACCATGCCACACTCGTTGAGCTTACATTCGTCTATGGGGAATTTTTAAGAGTAGAGCTTCACAGTCTACCGAAGCTTCAACGGATGACCTTGCAAAAATGGGCATACAAAACTAACAATCCCTTGTTCCTTGGTTTTGTCCCTCGGCTATCCAAACTAAGCCTCACTAACGCGTATCGTTCATCAAACAACCACAAGTTAAGCCAATTGCTGGTTAACGCCCCCTCGATAAGTGATTTGCATCTGGATTTTCTAAGTGAAAAGGTACGTACTCACTGACGATCATCTTCCCTTTTTTTTTTTTGGAAAAGCTCACTACGATCATCTTTGTCTGGTTTTGTCTACGCTGGATGGTTATATATAGTATATTTTTAAAGGCTTTTATTATCACAAAGGTAACAAGCCACTAAAATAATGAATCCAAGCGATCCCGTTATATATATGCAAGCCATCGAAAGCAGGATATAAATGTCAAACATCACGCACATGCGGTAGCCTGGAGATATGCTAGAGATATAGACTAGAGTTAGTTTGAATGAGATGCTCATGTAATCATCTTCTCTTTTCTTCTCTCCCAAGTCTTATCCCTTGTAACCGCATGATGTATGCCATCTAGGGTTTTGGCTCCCTGCTATATAACATGAACCACGTCGCCCAACAAGGGTAAGACGTTTCCTCGCTCGCACACGGTAATCATAGCCCCTCTTCTTCGATTCATCTAGCTACCAAAACCATCTGTGCCGAAGCCACCATGTCTTCCTCCTCCGGCGCTTCCCTCCCGGCTAACCTCAATGGCCAGGTCACGGAGAAGCTATCCCGCACGAACTACGTGCTGTGGCGCACGCAGATGATTCCACAACTGCGCGGCGCCGGGGTCTTCGGCTACGTCGACGGCACCCAGCCGGAACCGGCAAAGCTGCTCGTCACCACCGACAAGGAAGGCAAGCAGACTTCATCGCCCAACCCTCTCCACCCAATCTGGGTCCGGGAGGACCAGCAGGTCCTTGGTTACCTGCTGAGGAACCTCACAAAGGAGGTGCTCCTCACGGTGACCACGGTCACCACCGCGGGCGCGCTATGGATGACGCTCGCCGGCATGTACTCGTCACAATCAGTAAGTCTCATCAACAATATTCGAACCTCTCTCATCAATGCGCAGAAGGGCAGCCTCTCCGTCGCCTCCTACTTCGCCATCATGCGTGGCTACACCGATGAGCTAGCCGCGGCGGGCAAGGCGATCCTCGACGACGAGCTCATCTCCTACATCATCCACGGCCTCGACGCTGACTATCAGCCTCTGATCTCTGCTCTCGACGCTCGCGTGACCCCTGTCACCCTCGACGAGCTGTTCGCGATGCTCTCCAACTTCGATCAGAGGATGGCGCACTTCCACAGCTCCGGTGGCGGCGGCTTCAAGTCTTCCGCAAACTCAGCCTCCCGTGGCCGTGGTGGCTCCTCTCGGCGCGGCGGCTTCTCCCGTGGCAGGGGGAGGTCTAGTGGAGGCGGGAACGGTGGCAGCTCCAACTCCCGCAATGGCGGGCGTGTCTCCTCCAACAACCGCACTCGCCGCGGCGGCGGCGGCGGCAACCCTCGCGCACGCCCTAATGCTCCTCGCTGCCAGATATGTGGCAAGCTGGGGCACACAGCAAAGGATTGCTGGTACCGCTATGATGAGGATGACAACTCCTCCCAAGATGATGACAAGGTGGCGGCGGCCGCCGACGGCTCCAACGGTGTCGACACAAACTGGTACGTCGACAGTGGCGCTACAAATCACATCACCAACGAGCTCGAGAAGGTAACCATGAAGGAGAAATACCGCGGTAAGGACCAAATCCACACGGCTAGTGGTGAAGGTATGAAGATCAGTCATGTTGGTCATTCAAGTTTTAGTACCCCTTCTCGTAGAATCCATCTTAGGAAAATTTTGCATGTCCCTAATGCTGACAAAAGTCTCCTCTCTGTCCATAAAATTGCCCTTGATAATCATGTCTTCCTTGAGTTTCACCCTTACTTCTTTTTGATCAAGGATCAGGTGACGAGGAGAATTCTCTATCGAGGTAGATGCGTTCGTGGACTCTACCCGTTGATTCCGGAGCTTAGGAGACTGAATAAACAAGCTTGTGGTGCTATTAAGCTTTCATCCACACGATGGCATGGTCGTTTAGGACATGCTTCTTTTTCTTTAGTTGAAAAACTACTTAGGAAAATAGACTCCCGTTTGTTGGTGAGCGTAATATTGAAACTATTTGTGATTCCTGTCAACGAGCTAAGAGTCATCAGCTACCATATCCTATATCCACCAGTGTGTCTATCAAACCATTGCAATTAATTTTTTCAGATGTGTGGGGTCCTGCCCCCACCTCAGTAGGTAGACACACATACTACGTCAGTTTTATTGATGACTATAGTAAATTCTCCTGGATTTATCTTCTTAAGAAAAGATCCGATGTTTTTCAAGTTTTTAAGAACTTTCAAGCACTCGTTGAACGTTAATTTGATAGCAAGATACTTGCTGTCCAATCAGACTGGGGGGGAGTATGAGAAATTAAACTTCTTCCAAACTCTTGGAATCTCTCATCATGTGTCATGTCCTCACGCTCACCAACAAAACGGCTCTGCTGAACGCAAGCACAGGCACATCGTTGAGGTCGGTCTAGCTCTCTTAGCTGGCGCCTCCATGCCTTTAAAATTCTGGGATGAAGCTTTTCTTACGGCTGTCCACATCATTAACATGCTCCCGAGTCGTGTTATCAACAATGAAACTCCTGTAGAACGGCTGCTCCACACCAAACCTGACAACGCGTCCCTACATGTCTTTGGGTGTGCATGCTGGCCTAATCTTCGTCCATACAATCAACGCAAACTCATGTTTCGATCAAAGCAATGTGTATTTCTCGGGTATAGTGCCCAACACAAAGGTGTCAAGTGCCTAGATGTATCCACGGGACGAGTCTACATCTCCCGTGATGTTGTTTTTGACGAAACAAAGTTTCCTTTCGCTGATCTTCATCCCAACGCCGGTGCTTTACTTCGCAAAGAAATCCTACTTCTACCTTCCTCTCTCACCGGCTTTGATCATGGGGGAATTACTTGTGATGATTTAATATTGACTGACCCTTCTAATGGTGCACCCGAGCCCCCTTGTGATGTTGCAGGCGAAAATCATGAAGAAAATCATGAAGAAAATGGTCCTCAAGTGCCATATTGGCTGTGTCCACAATCGGGGAGCAAATCCGCCTCGGGTTCAGCGCCGGATCAACTGGCCAGCGGATCCGCACCAGGATCCGCGCTGGCAGACGCGGCAGACGCGCCAGCCCAGCCTGCGGCGGAATCTTCTGCGCGCGCGGCTGGTGGCTTCCCCGACGCCACGTGGCGGCGTCCCAGTGGTGGAGAGCGCGGCCGGTTTCCCGACCAATCACGCTGCTACCAGCGGCGGGCCCAGCCAACCGGGGGCCAGGTGCAGCCGACCGGCGCGGGCGTGGGCGCAGGTTCTAGCGCTGACCCGACCAGCCAGGAGGGCGCGGGATTCGGCGCTGATCCTCGCGGCCCCACGCAATCATTGGCTCATCATGAGCCTGCTGGCGCTGCGGGACGAGCACCGGGATCTTCTGCGCCGGATTCAACCCCGCCGTCTACTTCGCCATCACATGCTCCAACCACAGAAGATCCGGCGCGTGTGTCGGCCGAATCCGCCTCGGGATCGCCTGTGTCAGGGACTTCTGTGCATGCATCCGGATCCTTTGTGCCGACTGAATCTGCAGCACAATCCAGGCGTCTCACGCGGCTGCAAAGAGGTGTAACTAAACCTATTAATTACAAAACTCTAAGCAAATATGGCCTTGTTTGTTCTACAGATGAGCATGCCGAACCAAGAACCTTGGATGAGGCACTTGGAGATGATAAGTGGAAAAAGGCAATGATGGAAGAATATGTTGCACTGAAGAAAAATGAAACATAGCACCTAGTTCCTCCATAGAGAGGTAAAAATCTTATAGATTGCAAGTGGGTGTTCAGAGTTAAAAGAAAATCTGATGGCACTATTGACAGATACAAGGCTAGGCTTGTTGCTAAAGGTTTTAAGCAAAGATATGGTATTGACTATGAGGATACTTTTAGTCCTGTTGTAAAAGCTGCTACCATTCGTCTTGTTCTGTCCATTGCTGTGTCTAGAGGATGGAGTCTCAGACAGCTAGACGTACAGAATGCGTTTCTTCATGGTGTTCTGGAAGAAGAGGTGTATATGAAACAGCCTCCTGGGTTTGAGAGCAAGTCCAATCCCTCATTTGTTTGCAAGCTTGATAAAGCACTTTATGGCCTGAAGCAGGCTCCAAGGGCATGGTATTCCCGTCTCAGTCACAAGATGCAATCACTTGGTTTTGTTCCTTCCAAGTCAGACACCTCACTATTCATTTACAATAAGCTCAATACATGCATCTTTGTTCTTATCTATGTTGATGATATTATTGTTACAAGCTCATCTAGTGAGGCCATTGCATCATTGTTGAAAGATTTAAGTGCAGAATTTGCTCTCAAGGATCTTGGAGATTTGCATTTGTTTCTTGGAATTGAGGTGAAGAAGCACAAGGATGGACTTCATCTCTCTCAAGAAAAGTATGCGACTGACTTGGTAAGAAAGGCAGGCTTGCAAGGGTGTAAACCTTCATTCACTCCATTATCCAGCTCAGAAAAGTTATCTCTTACTGAAGGGCAACTCTTGACTCAAGAAGATAGTACAAAGTACAGGAGTTTGGTAGGTGCATTACAATACTTGACCTTAACAAGGCCTGATATTTCTTTTGCTGTCAACAAGGTATGTCAGTTTCTGCATGCACCCACCACCGTTCATTTGACTGCTGCAAAACGTATTGTCAGATATGTCAAACATACTTTGAACATTGGCCTCAACTTCAGCAAGTCATCCTCAACACTTGTTAGTGCTTTCTCTGACTCTGACTGGGCAGGCTGTCTAGATGATAGACGCTCCACTGGTGGGTTTGCCATATTTTTTGGACCGAATTTGATTTCCTGGTGTGCAAGAAAACAGGCCACAGTGTCTAGGTCTAGCACAGAAGCAGAGTACAAGGCATTGGCGAATGCTACAGCTGAAATCATATGGGTTCAATCAATGCTAAGAGAACTTGGTATAAAGAGTTCTAAATCTCCTTGCTTATGGTGTGATAATCTTGGTGCTACCTACTTGTCTGCAAACCCAGTTTTTCATGCTAGGACAAAGCACATAGAGATAGATTTTCACTTTGTCAGAGAAAGAGTTGCACGGAAACAGCTTGATATTCGGTTCATTCATTCCAGAGATCAAGTTGCAGATGGGTTTACTAAAGCTCTGCCTATCAGGAACTTTGAAGAATTTAAGTATAATCTCAACTTAATGAAGTTGTGATTAAGGGGGAGTGTCAAACATCACGCACATGCGGTAGCCTGGAGATATGCTAGGGATATAGACTAGAGTTAGTTTGAATGAGATCCTCATGTAATCATCTTCTCTTTTCTTCTCTCCCAAGTCTTATCCCTTGTAACCGCATGATGTATGCCATCTAGGGTTTTGGCTCCCTGCTATATAACATGAACCACGTCGCCCAACAAGGGTAAGACGTTTCCTCGCTCGCACAATAAATTCACTTGCAATCCACACTGAATTTTTGTGGTCAAAATAGCAAATCCTTGTGATGTGCCTGTTTTAGGCCCATGACCGATGTAATTTTCATGTACATCTTGTAACTAATGTGTTCTGCCTATCACAGATTTGGGTTCAACCAGAATCCAAGAAACTGGTTGCGCCTGTGCTCAGCAAACTACGCCTTGTGAATCTCAACAATCTTCCTGAGGAATGTGATATTGCTTGGACAATGTTCTTTCTTGAAGCCGCACCATCTCTAGAAGAGTTTTCCATCACAGTACGGGATCATAAGTGCGAAATGGAGTCGCAAAAAAGTCACTCCCAGAAAACAGATGTGAAGTGGGAGCCATCTACTCCTGATTTCAACCACAAAAATCTGGCAAGGCTTACTATCTATGGCTTCCAATCAGACAACAACTTCATGGGATACGTCAGGCGCGCCATTCAAGCTGCGGTGAACATCAAGGAGGTATCTCTGCATGATAGGAAGGTGTGCAAGCTATGCACTCACAAGTTCCCTCATATCGGGGTTCGTCCTTCGAGTTATCCACGGACTAGCGAGGAGGTTGATTTATTCAGGAAGAAGATCACCGAGGCGAAGGCCGGCTCCCATGCTATGATTCACTTGCGCACCATCGGTGAATCTTTTGCTCTCACCATGGCGGCTGAGAACCAAGATGCGGCCGATTAGTTCCTGGACTCGAGAACTTATACTAGTAGCTATTGCGTGTGTTATTGTTTTTCTCTTGAATTGTTTCTTAATTGACTAGATAGTATAAAATATATCTCGGCTACTCTCTTGTTGACTACTTTGAAGCCCGTGTATATACGTTTGCTCTCTTTTGTGTCTTGGTCGTGTTGAATACAGTATGATTATTTTTCTTTTATTTTTTCTCTATTTCATCTGTGAGAGCAAAGTCAATGTGTTGATCCCTCTTGAAGATGAGTCGGCGGAAGATGGCTACGAAGACGGCAGATTCTATAGCATGTGCATGCAGTGCTCCTGGCTCGCCGTTGGGCGGCTTGGTACGGCCAACGGCTTAGATAGTGTGTGTTGGTGCGGGGTCACGGTACATCAACAAGTTTGTAGGTGTAGGGAGGGACCATAGGTCACTAGAAAGGTGGCTTTGGGTTAAGACCAACGCTGGTGCCGGCTGACCGGCCGAAATATCGCCTGTTGGCGTGCTAGTCCTTAGATTCGGTCAGTACAGTCGTGGGATTGTAGTTGTCTCCCTCCCTCATCCCCACTTGGTTAACGCGTAGGTGGAAAAAATCCCCCAGCATCACGTGCGCGCACATTTCACGCCCACCCTCGATGCAACGCCCGGAGTAGCCCCCCCCCCCCCCCTCCCGCCCGCCCGTGAGATGCAGCAGGACCTCGCCGTTCGCCAAATTATCGCCGCCGTCCCCTACCATGGGTGCTCGCTGATCTTTGCAGCACGGCCGCCACGGTTGCAACTCTGTGGTCAATTGCTCCAGCACACGACATCACGAGCACAACTTCCTCCGCTGTTGGCCGGTTCTAGCATGCCGAAACACCAGGTTGAGCACTCCTAGACGCCGGCCTGACCAGCCGCTACATGCAGCTCGCCATGCTCACATCTCATGGTGCGAGACATTGTAGCAAGCCGAGGATCCGGTCCCAGGAAATCAGGGTTAGTTCAAGCAAATCAAGTCACGGATGCCACCAAAATTGGGCGCCGGTTCCAGCTTATCCCCATGCCGGTCCCAGCAGCCCATTGCAACAAATATGGGTGCGGGTTCCAGCTCCGTGTGGTACTGGTTCCAGCAAGTTGCCAACGTGGTTGTACCATCATCTCCGCCGGTTCTAGCCTGCGGCTAACACGGCTATAGCCAAAAAGGGTGCATGGTGGCGCCACACAACACCTTGACAGTTGAAGCACCGTGCCTAGCCAATTCCAGCATGTCGCTGACTTGGTTGCAACATAGCTGCTGGCTGGTTCAAGCTCGCGGTGACCACAGTCTCGGCATCGCCACTGGCTGGTTCTAGCTCGCGGTGACCGCGATCGCAGCATCTCCGCTGGCTGGTGCCAGCTTGTGGTGACCGCGGTCGCAGCATCTCCGCTGGCTGGTGCCATCTCGCGACAAATACAGACACACCACATGGGAAGGCGGTCATAGCCTTCACCGGGAGGCTGTGGTAGCAAAAAAAACTCCCCTCTCTGTCGCAACTCGGACGCCGGCTGCACCCGTTGCCGTCTCCTCATGCATGGATGTTGCTCTGCTTGCGGCGTCAATGGTCGCCGTTGACGGCACTGGTGATGGCCTCGCAACACCCTAGCAACCACCACCCCCCGTCGCCTCCATTACAATGTCGGTGACCCATCTGTTAGCCGTGGCGGAAGCCGATAAGTGTGGCTGGGAGAGAAGATGCGAGAGAATGAGCTGTGTGTCGGGAAAAAGTGGTTGTCAAGAGATACGGTGGGCGCATGCAAAAGGCGGTGAATGGGCCTCAGCTACGGTCCATGAAGTGTAACAAATAGGAACAATGGATTGTGTCCCATCCGACGAAGCGGGTGAGACCGCCTGAATCTTCAGTCGATCGACCGAAAGGGAATGTTTTCCTTGGGTTGATCCATGTATTTGTTTTGTCCGGCTTTGTTGAATCTTTGTTGAATGTTGGTTAATCCATGCAGAGGCCGGGGGATTCAACCGCTTTCTCAAAAATAAATTCCTAATATAGTATTATTAGCGTTGCCTAGACGGTGAATGTAATAAAAAGACCGAACAAAAGCGATCAAAACACCAACAATAGTATAAAGCAATGACCATTGACACCAATCATATTTTTAAAACGCAAGAACTACCAGAAAGGTCCTTCAAAAAGTAATGCCTTTGGAAAAGAAAGGACGTGCAAACGCGGTCGCCATCGCCAAATCCAACCACCAAAGACCGTAGGTTCACTCGAAAGATCAAGTCCGAACAAATTCCAAACAATATACTTAACAAGATAATGATGCAAATACATCATCATTGGAAGGTATAACTAAGGTCAAACGCCTAGGTACGTGAGAGCACGGGGCAGAGCTACGACTAGGCCAACGTGGGCCATGCAGGGAGCAGTGCGCGAAGAGCATAGTTATTATTGCAAGAGACGGGCATGAGAGAATACGAGCATGACGACCAGATCAAATTGAGCGGCTATGTTTATGTGAACTGGACAGGTTCGACTGATCTGTGGGCATGATCGGGAGGCCGAGGCCTATTATTAACCGAATTTGCTTCTCTTCACCTCAATCAATTTCACTAAATGGTTGCAAATCTAAAGCATTGCAGAGCGGCTCTCCATGGAGCTCCAACAAGCCCGAGCGCTCTGAGGGAGCACCATGTCATCACCTCGCAGGCGACGTTCGTGCGGACTGAGTTGGAATGCACCACCGTGCCAGAGTTGGCCCCCAACGACTAACCACTACACAAGCATTTTCTTCTTCCAGCAATGTTGTTATTGTCAGCAAAGTTTCTCTAAGCTGTTTCCTGTACCTCCATGACAAACGGTGATAAGGATCTCATAGATTAAAGTTTAGAAAAAAAAATCAAAAAATAACAAAACATTATTCATACGAATAAGTGAATATTCACTGTATTCGACGTAAGCACGTACTGCACGAGCACATGATAAAAGAACATTTACAAGAAAACACACGAACATGCATAGACGTGCTTATTGATAGTGTTAAAAATGGACTTACATTTTGGGACAGAAGGAGTAGTAAATAGCTATTCCAAAGAAGTAAACTGCATACGACCTAGTAAGTTTAGGAATGATACAAGCTAGTAAGTTTAGGAATGATACAAGCTTCAGCACAGGAGAAACCAATAGAGCACACACCGAATAGCTACTACATTCAAGAAGTACTTCCAGCCACAAAGTGGATAGATCATGGCGATGCTAATAACGAGTGGAAGTGAATAAAAGGCGAAGCCATCACCGACGCCTCTGTGATCTTCTTCCTCGATGAATCCTTCTCCTTGCTGGTTTGTGGATAACTCAAAGGACGAACCCCGAGTCGGTGAGGTAACTTGTCAACGCGGACCTTGCACCGACGATAGATCAATATGTTGACTTACATCGACAGGAAAATAATAAAAATAATAAAAACATGAGAGACTTACATCACGGCAGACCTTATGAGCGGAAGCAATCGCCATTGCCATCATCATCGCCATCGCCATAGTCACCGCCCTCGCCCTTGCCCTTGCGTTGATCACCTCTGTGATCTCGTTTCTGAATGAATCCGCCTGCTCACTGGTTCCTAGACAACTCCAAGGACGAACCCCGAGACGAACAAACTTGTCAATGCAGACCTTGCACACCTTCCTGTCGTGCAAAGATACCTCCTTGATGTTCACCGCAGCTTGAACGACGCGTCTAACGTATCCCATGAAGTTGTCGTTGGACTGGAATCCATAGATATTTAGCCTGGCCAGATTCATGTGCTTAAAATCAGGAGTAGATGGCTCCCACTTCACAGCCATGCTATTAGAGTAACTTATTTGCGACTTCCTTTGGCACTTATGACCCCATACTGTGATGGAAAGCTCCTCAATGGATGGTGCAGCTTCGAGAAGGAACATCGTCCAAGCGATGTCACATTCCTCTGGGAGATTGTCCAAATTCACAAGCCGTAGTTGGCTCAGCAGAGGAGCGAGCACTTTTGGGCATTCTGGTCGAATCCAAATCTGGGGAAGATGAGAGAAACAAACTATGGATGAGTACAACGTGTGCACAAATTATTGGAAACATCCTCAAGTGAGAATTAATTAATCACTTAGAAGTTTGAGTGAGTACCTTTTCACTTTGAAAATCCAGGTGGAGATCGCTTATCGGGGGAGCCTTAACAAGCGTCTTGCTTAGGTCGAGGGCCCTGTCTACAGCATATCCACGAGAGAGATCTAGGTTCGAGAGCTTAGGGACAAAACCCAGAGCTATGGGGCAATGATCATCATAGTGCCAATTTTTATAACTCATACGTTGAAGGTTGGGTAGGCGTCCAAGCCTTATCACTAAGAATTTCCCAGAGGTAATGTGAAGCTCGGCAAGTCGAGCATGGTGTAGAGTCAACATTGATCTCTCCCCTGCGTCACACTGGAAGAAGCACAACGACTCCAACCGCGTGCAAGTGCGAAGAATGGTGGGTACGTCGGACTCGCCAAACCTGAGGTTGTGCAGATGCAGCCGCGTGAGACCGGCGAATGCGGCCGGGCACTCGCTGATAAAATCATTGAACAGCTTCGCGAAGGAGAGGAGGTCGTCATGGCTGTAATCATTGTGCTGCCTCTTTGCGAGGATCTCAAACTCTGCCGCGTCGATCTTCTGGGTCGCCATGGCGAGGGCGACGGACCTGCCGATCCTGAGATGGTCGTCGCCTCTCATGATGAACCTGAGCTTGAGATTGCGTATGGGGATCAGAGGAGACCTCGTGCTGAGGATCTTTTCGGTCATGTCGACCACCTGGCGGTTCTTCCAGCGTAGATCCCGGGCGCTGGGGACGATGACGATCTGCGAGAGCAAGGCGGGCAGCTTGAGCGTTCGCTTGGAGACGACGCAGGTCCTGACGGCGTCGAGCGTGCCCACCCTCTCCAGAATATTGAGCAGCACGTCGTCGGGTAGCTTGATTAGCCTGTCGGTTTCCGGCAGCTGGAAAATTCGATTCAGCCAGGGAGGGTAATAATTAAGATAGCTCGATACAATGCATGCATGCCTCACTACAAGCGAGAATTTGAGAAGGCAAGAACACATGTAACGAGGCCTTACCTCACGGCGGCGGCGGCGAAGGAACTTCATGGCGGCCCGATCTCAAGGAAGGACGAAGTAGCGGATGACACGGCTAGGCTTACATCACGGTAGCGGAAATCGCTTGCACGTTTATTTGGCAGCCTCCCCTGACTTCACCAAAAGGAGGTTTCCTGATCCTATTAAACGTACATGGCCTGGTCTTTTTAACAGGATGGCAGGAATCTACCCCGGAGCTACCTCTAATCCGTTCCTACGGACAAACTTGACGAGTACTGAAGCCCAGAAGTACTAGGCCTTATTCTAGGGCTGCCCTTACTAGGACTAAAATCCTAACCTATCTACTAGGTAGAGCCGAGGCACAAGTATTCCCCTTCTCCATCCAACTTTTGGCCTTGCCTCATCTAGCTAATTGATGTAGTACACCCCTCAAATAAAAAAGATTTCCTTGAAGAAGAAGCGTCACCATCCATTCTAGAATAGGTGGTTCTGGGAGGAGCGTGGAGGGTTGCAGCCGGCACAATGCTAATGGAGAACGACAGCTGCATGAACATGCTGCTCCATGGGAGGGACGATGTCGCCGGTTGTTAACTTTGCTCTACGTGAACTTTTCCTCTTCCTACAAAATATGTTCTAGTGTAATGATGTCGTGGTTGTTGTTATTATTGGAAAGCATTAGTTTTTCATCAAAATTTTCCCTCAAAAGACACAAAATTTAAGCCCCCCTTTTTTGGGGTGTGCTATGCGTCCACCGGCCGATTTTTTTAAAAGATCGGCCCGGTTGCGAGCCGTCAGATCTGGCGGATTGTATGGCCGATTGACGTCTTCATTATTGCAACAAAGGTCTTGTTACATGAATATTTTTCAACAAGATTTTTTTGGCAACAGAGGACTTGTTGCAGAATTGTTTGCAAAAGAGTTCTTGTTGCGGAAATATTTTTGCAACAAAGATGATGTTGGATAATTCTCCTTTCCTAGGCAGAGGCGCCGAACTGCTCCACGGCATCAGCACATACGCGGCGACATGGGATGAATGGTGAAGTGCAGAGAAGGGCTGGAGACGAGCAGATCCGGGCGATGGTGGCCATGCACAGCTTGACGGTGGCAGTGCAGTTTGGCGACGGGCGAGCCCGATCGCTTCCATGGACCTTCGGGCCGACACCGGTGGGCGGCGCCGTTAGATGCAGCGGCGCGGTGAGTGGAGCGAGAGGAAGATAGGGAGCGGCGGCGGGGTACCTCGGCTGCGCGGGCGACAACCCTCGAGGATCCAGATCCTGCAACACATGAGTTGTTGCGGTGGGCAGAATGCAACAATGGCTCCGTTGCAAAAACACAGGAGATCATTGTAGGTGAGCCAACACAGGACATGCGTCGCATGGACAAGGCGGCGGACGCCCGCGTGGGATCCGCCGGCTAAAGCCGGGCATTTCCCCCTTTTGTGGGAAAACATCTGATCTATTCATTTTCAATCATGGCAGTACAATGAACACCAGAAATAATAAAAATTACATCCAGATTCATAGACCACCTAGCGACGACTACAAGCACTAAAGCAAGCCGATAACGCTCCGCTGTCATCGCCCCTCCCTTACCGGATCCAGACAAAACTTGTTGTAGTTGACAGTCGAAAAATTGTCGTATTAAGGCCCCATAGGACCAATGCACCAGAATGGCAACCGCTGCAGATGAAGAGTATCATAGATTCGAAGGATCACACGAACGTAGACAGACGACGAACAGATCCGATCAAATTCACCAAAGGAAGATCCACCGGAGACACACCTTCACATGTCCAACGATGATGCTAGATGCACCACAGGAACGGGGGATAGGCAGGGAAAACCTTATTCCATAATCAGGGAGTTGCCGCCATCTCGGCTCCTGAGCCGGACACAAACCCTAACAGAAATCAAAAACACATCTAAACACGGAGCCTTCCCACCGGCAAGGGCCGAGATCCACCATGTCCCCATGGTCCTAAGACCACCCGAGACAAGGCGGACCAGCAACGGCGCCGATGAGAGGCAGAGAAACCCTATTTTTTTTAGGGGAGGAGGTGGCTGTTTCTTTTGATAGGAAGCTGTCTTTTAAGCCCCCGTTGTCTTAGAGCATCTCCAACAGGCGCTCAAAAAGAGCTCCGCGCGCTAAAAGTTTGTTTTTTGGGGCGCCGGTCAGCTCCAGCAGAAACTGTAGCGCTAAAAGTTTTTGGGCGCGCGCTGAAAAACGCAATGGCGCGCAGCATATTTAGGGCGCCGGATTGCGCGCGCTTCACAATTTGCATTGTCTGCTTTTTGGGCGCGCGTTTTTGGGCACCTGCTAAAGCAAAGTTGGTCCCGGCGCTTTAAAAGTGCTATGGTGGCGCGCTATAACGTTTATTGGGCGCGGATTTTTTGTGCGGCTGTTGGAGATGCTCTTAGGACTTCGGGAATAACCATAGCTTGTTCAATTTCTCTCTTGTGGACGATTTGGATCAACTATTTATCCCTATGTATCTTGTGTTGATTTGTACTAGTTTTTCTTGTGTACCCTCGTGACGCCCCCCCCCCCCCCCCCCCCAAAAAAAAATCACCTCCAATTCGTGAAGACCGCCACCCCAATAGCTTGCCCTGTATCATTGTGGTAATAAATTGAGAATGTTAAGTTTCACGTAGACAGCTTATAAATAAAACCATCTCGAAGGAAGAAATTACATTTCAATAGCGTGTAGGGTGTATGCGGAGCACCTTAGGCCAGGTGCAACACTCACCAATGCCTTTGCCAAGTTGAAATTGCCCTTCTCCCAGTACACGGGGTACTTGACAAATAAGTTTTCCGGTAGTGAGGTCACCACTCACTGGTCGAGATTGATTGGGAACTTAACCAACCATTGTGTGTCATACGCCATTCTAAAATCTCACAAAATCACCTAATGTATATAGAAATTATATATCATATTTGCAGTATTAGTCATAAATATTTTTTCACTCAATGGACTAGCTAGTTTGGTGGAACCCTTCCCGAGTCAAGCCGGCCAAATAGCATGCACAATGCCATGATTGTCTTCTAGGCAACATGGATCATACTAGAGGGTGACATGCGCTTCGCGCGCTGTTACTTGGCCATGAGTTAAGGCCTCATTCGGTTTGAAGGATTTTCATAGAAAAAACATAGGAACAAGGATTCTGAAGAAAATTTTTCTATATATGCATTCGGTTTGTAGGAAATCCATATAGGAATTTCGTAGGAATACTACTCATTTCCTGCGTTTTTCGAGGAAACTACACATCCACTCAAAGCTCATTTTATGCATAGGAATGAGGCAAGTCAATTCCTTAGGATGGCAAGTGCCATCCTATCAAATTCCTATACTACTCCCAATTTCTATGTTTTGATTTTCTCCAAACTGAATGAGCCCTAAGTCTTCTATTTTACATGGGCTATTTTGGTTAGAGGTGAGCATTGTTACATAGAAAACCAAAGAACCGAACAGAGTTGACCGATATTCCTGGTTTCTTTGGTTTATAGTGTCTGGTTTGGTGTTTCCGTCGCTAGTTGTTTGATGTTTGGGCCTATCACCAGTTTTTATCCTATATAAACCGAATTGACAATCGAACCATATGCATCAAAATCGGCCTCCTTTTTCTCTAACTTCCCTACTTTGCTGGCATGTATATATATAGGCATGACCCAAAGCCCATACACCATGCACGCCCACACACAACCCAATTTACTCGTACCTCTTCCTCTCAAAGTCACTCCCCCTACACTGTTATTTACCACCAAACGGACTCCAATTTCTCAACCTAGCTGCCTCCCATCCTTGGGTTAGATCTACTGATCCAACAGGTGCTCATGTTGGCTTGGATCTCCAACGCCTAATCTTTCCGTTCTGGCTCTTCGCCACCGCTAGCACAATGTCGATATTCCATCGCAAATCCATCACTTCAGGAGTCTGAATGGGTTAGACGAAGAAAGCTATGACCCGATCGCTCGGTCCTATTCAACATGCAACTTGTCTTTTTAGGACATTTCTTCACGGCAGTGCAACTTGTCAAAGGACCACCAAATGTGCACATCCCAGGACACTCGCTTTGACTGGGTAGCCAGTTGGCCTTGTTGGGTGTCGGGCCAACCAGAGGAGTGAAGGAAAAAAAACTGAAAAGGAAGAAGAACTGAAAAAAGTAGAGGGATTTTTCTTGAAAAAATAAATAATGTTTGCAAATCTTTAAAACAATATAAAAAATGTTCATGAATTAAAAGTTTATGAATTCAAAAAATTATTAGTGAAATTAAAAATGTTAGCAAATTTTAAAAAAGCTAATAAATGTTTATGATTTTATGGAAAATTCCCTAAATTTAGAAAGTGTTCACAGGTTTCAAAATAAGTTCCCTTGATTTCAAAAATGTTAACGAATTTGAAAAGCCTTCTCAGATTTAAAAAATGCACAACTGTAGCACTACTAGAAAAAAGACTGTTAGTGGCGCATCTATTTTTGCCATTAATGGCGCACTATAGGTGCACCACTATTACCACGCCACTAGTAACAAATACTAATGGCGCACCTCTGGTACGCCATTAGTATTGCAGGTAACTGGCGCACCTTGTAGTGCGCCATTACTATTGCTACAGGTGTGCCACTGGTGGTAAAAAAGAATTTGATTTTTTTTAATTTTAAAGGCGGAAAAATAGTAGTGGCGCACCGTCTAACCCCCACCATGCGCCATTGCTATTTTTGAATTTTGAATTTGGATCTGGATCTAGATCTGGCTCTCTTTTTTTTGCTTGAATTTTTTTCAAATTTCGTTCTCGACCTGGATCTGGTACGTTCTTTGTGCCGGGGGAGCTCCACATGTGGCCGGAAGTAGAGGAGGAGGGAGGAGAGACCGTGAGGAGGAGAGGAGGGAGGAGAGACCGTGAGGATCAGGAGAGGAGGGAGGAGGTCGCCGGAGAGGAGGAGGAGGACCGTGAGCAGGAGAGGAAGGACGAGCACCGTGAGGAGGAGAGGAGGGAGGAGGAGGTCGCCGGAGGAGGAGCACCGTGAGGAGGAGGTCACCGGAGGAGGAACACTGGGAGGAGGAGGAGGTCGCCGGAGAGGAGGAGATGGAGTGGAGGAGAGGAGGAGATGGAGTGAAGGAGGGGAGGAGAAGAATGAAGGGGTAAGTGGCTGGCCGGACCTTTTAAACTTCTGTCCCAACTTAGCAGTGGCGCACCGTGCACTGGTGCGCCATTGCTATTTTTTTGAATTGTGAAGGCGGGAAAATAGTAGTTGCGCACTATTCACTGTTGCGCAATTGCTAAAAAAAAATTTCGAATTTTTTTGAATTGTGAAGGCGGGAAAATAGTAGTGGCGCATTATTCATAAGGTGCGCCATTGCTAATTTATTTATTTATTGCATTTTTTTGGATTTTTTTTTTGCCTCTAGATCTTAAAAGCCCCGTATCTTTTATTCTGTTAGGGTTTTGGGGATTCTAAAAATCTTCAACGGGGTTCTCCCAGTTGAATTCGGATGTAACTTACCGAGTAGATGATTTTTCATATAATTTTTTTTTCATCGGAGGTCGTATGCAAAAGTTACGGCCATTTTACCGAAACACGGCGGCCTTTTGCAAAAAAATTCAAAATTCATGTTTGTTAATTTTCCTAACAACTAGAACATATAACACATGGGCATCTATTTTTTGAATTTTTTTTAATCTTTTATCATTTTCTTTTAGTTTTTTAAAAACCTAAAAGGCGATCCACAAGGCGGTGTGTGTGTGTGTGTGTGTTTATGTGTGAGAGACGTTAGTAATGGCGCACCCTCCCTGGTGCACCATTAGCAAGGGCGCATCAGGGAGGGTGCGCCATTACTAACCTCACACACACGCAGGCACACCCCCACCAGACATAGCAATGGCGCACCACGCCTAGGTGCGCCACTACTATGTAGCATAGCAATGGCGCACTCAGGTGTGGTGCGCCATTGCTATGTCTGGTGGGGGGAGGGGGGATGGACCAAAAAAATAGCAATGGCGCACTGCTCATGTGGTGCGCCATTAGTAAAAACATAGCAATAGCGCACCTGATTCTGGTGCGCCACTGCTACATTTCAGTGGCGCACCACCATCATGGTGCGCCACTAGTAGAGATATTGGGGATAAGCCTTTTTCTAGTGGTGTAGGTATTCTGTCTGTGCTTAGGTGTGGCCCAAATGAGCAAGAACTCAACTTTCTTTGTGCCAAAAAGAGGAATAAAAAGACTTTTGTTCGTACCAAGAAGTTAACAACATGTGTCACGAGAGATTGATCTTGTAATCAGAACAACCTGTCATGAATGCATTTAATTATGCTGCTCTTCATACGATGTAGTCATACGATAGTCAACTAAGAAACAGTTAAAAGGAATACAACACGCGCAATAGCTACTAGTATAAGCTCTATTGTCCGGAAACAACTAAACCACACAGAGATGCCATGAATGATTATTGATTTATATGGACCTTGGCCGTATGAGCGGTGGCCATCGCCATCAACCTTCCCCTCGCCTTCGCGTTGATCACCTCTATGACATTCTTCCTCAATGAGTCCACTTTCTCCTTTGCCTCTGTGATCTTCTTCCTCAACGAATCCACCTCCTCACTTGTCCGTATATAACTCGGCCGGAGGAGGAACCCTGAGATAAGGAAACTTGTCACCGAAGACATTGCACACCTTCTTGTCGTGTAGAGATACCTCCTTGATGTTCACTGCAACTTGAATGACATGCTTGACATATCCCATGAAGTTGTCGTTGGGCTGGAAGCCGTAGATAGTTAGTCTGGTCAGATTCTTATGCTTGAAATCAAGAGTAAATGGCTCCCACTTCACATTCATTTTATTGGTGTAATATTTTTGCGACTTCCTTTGGCACTTACGATCGCATACCGTGATGCGAAGCTCTTCTAGAGATGGTGCAGCATCAAGAAGGAACATTGTCCAAGCGATATCACATTCTTTAGGAAGATTGTCCAAATTCACAAACCGTAGTTTGTTGAGCACATGAGTAAGCACTTTCGGGCATTCCTGTTGAACCCAAATCTGGAAGAGATAAAAAAATTAATAATGAACCCAAGTTGTTCATAAATTACTACAATTGCATATCACAATCATACAATGAGAATTGAATAGAGATGATTGGAGTGGGTACCTTTTCACTCCAATATTCCTGATACAAATCGCTTACGGAGGGGACATTGTAGGCCATCCGTTGGAGCTTTGGTAGACGGTCAAGCTCCATTGTTTTGAATTCCCCATAGGAGATAACAAGCTCAAGGAGTCGAGCGTATTCTACATGCAATGTTGAAGGGGTCCACGCGTCACACTCAAAGAAACACAATGACTTGAGATGTTTGCAGGTGCTTAGAATCTTCTGTATGTCGAGTTCACCAAACCTCAGATTATGCAGTTGTGGTCTTGATGTTCTCCGCAGCTTCAATGACGCGCCTGACGTATCCCATGAAGTTGTCGTTGGGCTGGAAGCCGTAGATAGTTAGTCTGGAAAGATTATTGTGCTTGAAATCAGGAGTAGATGGCTCCCAGTTCACATGGGTTTTCTGGTAGTAACTTTTTTGCGACTCCAATTGGCATTTATGATCCCATACTGTGATGCAAAGCTCTTCTAAAGATGGCGCAGCTTCAAGAAGGAACATTGTCCAAGCGATATCACATTCCTCAGGAAGATTGTTAAGATTCACGCACCGTAGTTTGCCGAGCACAGGTGCAAGCACTTTAGGGCATTCTGGTAGAATCCAAATCTGGGAGAGATAAAACACTTGTGAATTACATCTCAAGTGATGCATAAGTTACTGCCGTTTGCATACAACAATCAGACAACATATATTTCATATGCATATATATCATATGGCCTAGCTACAAAAAATATGTTGGATTAGAAGTATCCGGCTTTGGATGCCATGAATGTAAATAGGCTCACGTACACTTGGACTGATGCTTTCAGTGGATTGTCCACTTTGTGATAATAAATGCTTCTAAGGTACTCCAATTTTTTACCATCATACATATATAAAAACAAAACGAGGCAAAGATAATTGCGGTGAGTACCTTTTCACTTTGAAAATCGAGGAGCAGGTCACTGATTGAGGGAACATTAACAAGCAGCTGGCTGAGCTTGAGGGTCCTGTTTATAATGAACGCATGCGCCAGAGTTAGCTTGGAGAGCTGAGGGACATAGCCCAAAATCAAGGGATTGTCTAGGTTATCAAATATCCATCTATGCAAGGTCATCCGTCGAAGCTTCGGTAGGCAGCCGAGCTCCACCGTTGAGAATTTTGCATAGGCGAATGTAAGCTCAACGAGTCTGGCATGCTCTACATGCAGCACCGGAAGTTTCCGCGCGTCACACCGGAGCAAACGCAACGACTCGAGCCGCTTGCAGGTGGCTAGGATGTTGGGTATGTCCGACTCACCGAACCTCAGGTTCTGCAGCTGCAGCCGCGTGAGGCCGGCAAACGCGTCGGCACACTCGCCGATAAAATTGTTGAACAGCTTCGCCGAGTCGAGGAGATCGGCATCGGTGCGCCTATAATAGATGTCCTTGGTCAGGATATCGAACTCTGCGGCATCGATCTTCTAAGTGGCCATGGCGAGGGCGACGGCCCTGCCGATCTTGAGATGGTCGTCGCCTCTCATGATGAACCTGAGCTTGAGGCTGCGGATGGGGATCTGTGGAGACCTCGTGCTGAGGATCTTGTCGGTCATGTCGGCCACGCCACGGTTCTTCCGGTGTAGATCAAGGTCGCTGAGGTCGACGACGATCTGCGAGAGCAAGGCCGGCAGGTTGAGCGTTTGCTTGGAGACGACGCAGGTCCTGACGGCGTCCAACGTGCCGACCCTCTCCAGGATGTTGAGCAGCACATCGTCGGGCAGTTTGACTAGCCTGTCGACTTTCAGCAGCTGGATAGATATAGATTTGATATAAGTTCAATGATTCATGCACAAGAATTTGAGGAGGAGGAACACAAGCAACGGGGGCTTACATCACGGCGGCGGCGGCGAACCCGGTTGAGCTTCATGGCGCGCGGTCCGATCTCAAGGAACAACGAAGTGGCAGATGGCGGCTAGGCTTACATGGCGCACGGCGGAAATCGCCTGCACGTTCCTTCCTTGATCAATATTGCAGACGTTTATATGGCAGCCTCCTCTTGCTTGAACACGGAGGTTTCCTGGTCCTATTCTACCTATGTTAAAAAAAAAGGACATATAAAAAAGGACCCGAATACTGACCAACGTCAGATTTGGGAACCCATCCCATCCCAGCCAACGTTTTGTTCGAGCTGGATGGAGGAGCAGATCGAACGAAATCGACCGGAAGAAAGCCCCAGCACGAACCCCTTCATCGTCCTCGTTAAAAAAAAGCACGTCCCATTGGAAAAAATAGGCCAATAAGGTATCTACATAAATTTTCGAGAATGCATTAGTTTTGAGGGACCATAGATTGCTATCTCAAACAATCTTAACATATCAGAAAAAATGCATGAACTTTCCAGGTCCCCTAAATTGCCATGTCAAAGAATCTTAACGAAAAAGGATAAAAATGCATAAATTTGCCAGGACCCTAGAATTCACATCACAAAACAATCATAACAAAAAGACAAAAATGCATAAAGTTGCAACTACAAAAACACATAAATTTATCAGGACCCCAAATTGCCATGTCAAAATTTTAGAGCATAAAATTGCCAAGAATCTAAACATGGTAAGAGCATAAAATTGCCAAGAATCTAAATTGCTGTGATATAGCAAATTTTAGAGAAAGTTATGTAAACATGGTAACAACATCTCTAGCAGCTGCCGCAAAACCTCGCCGGACCGCAAGATTTCAGTCGTTTTGTAATGGAGCTTTTTTCCGTCCCGAACAGGTCGGCTAAACGCAGCCCAAGCCGTAAATCTTTTACAGGCGGCCCGCATATCGACCGCTCCTGCGCTATATCTACGGGTTCAGTCAGGTTTTACTAGACGCAAACCCAATCCAGTCTGTCGCAATCCCATCCCTTCTCTCCCCCCTTTCGCCGCTAACCCTCCCCAACTCGGCTGTTTCTCCTCTCTTTTTTTTCTCCACCATGGTCGGCGCTGCTCGCGGGCGTGGCGGGTTGCCGCCGCGCAAGCTCACACGTCATGACGCGGAGACCGGCAGCTGCAGCTGCCCTACCTTAGGGCCATGGCTCTTGAAGCAAGCTCGCGATCGTGGCTGGCGGAGCCCTTGGCCATGGAGATGTAAAAATGCAACCGCCCGCGAACTACCAAACTGTCGTTCCATTCTCTTCCGCACGACCAGTCGATGCCCCCCCCCCCCCAACTCCCTCGCCGGCCGAATTCGCACCCTATCCCCCGTCGCCGCCTGCAGCCGCCAATTCACTTTCGGCCGCCGCCGAATAGAAGCATCTCCGGCGGTACGGCTGGCCTAAATGCCTTCCTCGGCGAAGTCTATGATGGGCTAGCACTACTAGGGAAATGCTTATACACATGAGCTCACCAGTAGCGCTTGTCCAAGGAAAGCGCTGCTGCTACATAGCAGTAGCGCTCGGGCAGCACGGGCGCTGCTACTATGATCATAGCAGCAGCGCTGAACCTATAAAACGCGCTTCTACTACAATTGACAGACCGTTCCAGGTATGCTAGGGATAGTGGTAGCGCTCACATTTTGCAAGCGCTACTACTATGCATCTTAGCAATAGCGCTTTTTTCCCGACCAACGCTACTGATAAATTCAGTCCCCCCCTCCTAGACCAAAGTTTAGTCCCACCTCGCTCCGCGAACAAAATTTTTACCACCTTAAATATGGTGCTTCTCAAACCATCACAACCACTTGGTCTTCATTGAACTCTATGTGTAGGATCTATGGACCGGCGAAGATTCCTATTGACAATTCAGATTCTACACAAAAAGATCATTGATGACCAATGTATTTTTAAAAAAAATTTACATTCTTAGCCTTATCAGTAGCGCCTTTTCTTCAGAAAGCGCTACTGCTAAAATCTGTAGCAGTAGCGCTTTTCTGTAGAAAGCGCTACTGCTATAGATGTTAGCAGTTGCGCTTTTTAGAGACAAGCGCTACCACTAAGGGCCCTTATCCAAATTAACCGGCCCGTGCGCGTCCTCTCACTCTCCCCCACACACTCTCGTCCGTCGCCTCCGTCGCCCTCGCCGTCGTCGCCGTCCTCCTCCTCCACCCCAAGATCGATCCCTCCCTCCCTCCTCCTCCCTCTCCGGTGTCGTGGTTCTAAGTCTGACAGTAGAGTGGGGGGTAGGTATGGAGAGGCAAGATCCTAGCTATGGAGCAGTTGTAAACACAAGGGATGTACGAGTTCAGGCCCTTCTCGGAGGAAGTAACAGCCCTACGTCTCGGAGCCCGGAGGCGGTCGAGTGGATTATGTGTGTATGGATTACAGGGGTGCGAACCCTTTACACTGAGGAGGGGGTGGCTTATATAGTGTTTTCCAGACCCCTCCGGCCCTCAGTAATGCCGGGTTTAAAGTATATTAAGTCTAGGCGTTACTGGTAACGCCTTACATAAAGTGTCCTAAATGCCATAAAGACTACTTAATTACAGACCATTACGATGCAGAGTGGTTCTTGACCTTCTGGTGGTCGAGTGAGTCTTCATGGTCGAGTCCTTCGAGTCCGTCGAGTGAAGTCTCTCTTGGTCGACTGGAAGGTAGTTTCTTCTGAGGGTGTCCTTGGGTAGGGTACTTTGATCAGGTATATGACCCTACCCTAGGTACATGACTTCATCATTAGCCCCCGAATGGATCGAGGTTTGAGTGAGGAAGGAGTTGACAATATTTCCGACCTGCTTTTGTGTTCTGACATGTATCATCTTGGACCAATGATCTCTTTGTGGATATCAGCAACTTCTCTCTTCAGTCGCCTTGATCCATTCTTTTCTTTCGTCGAGTGAACTTTTGAACTTAACAATCTCCGAGCGACGGATCGCAGGAAATTTCTCGTCTGACAGATCGATCTGCCGTTCGCGGATTTTGTGGGATCCGAATTTTGGGGAAGCGCGCGAAGCGGGGCGGACCACCTTTTTTGCCACGTATCGCATACGCGCGACTATTTCGGGATGTGATTGGATCGCCTGGGCCCACCTGTCATCCACTCGGAAGTGTTCTTATAAAGGCGCCCGGCGAGGGTTTTGAACAGTATCTCTCCATTCTCCCCCCCCCCCCCTGTCCTCTCCGCCTCCGCCCACTGCGCCTGCTCTCGCCTCCGCCCAACCACTCCTTGCACACTTCGTCGGCGACAATGGTGAAGGAGAAGACGGCGGCTCTGAGCGCGCGAAGAAGGCGACGGCGAAGGGGAAGGCGAAAGGGAGAGCGACCAGTTGGGGCGGATCTTTGTCAAGATCCCGTCTGCTGCACGGCTGGGTCCAAGGAGATTGGATCCGGTCGACCATCACCGAGAAAGATCTCACGGAGATGGCCAACGAGGGTTTGATCCCCCACGGGGCAGCAAGGCTCCCGGGGGACGAGTGGCAACCACAACCGGAAGAGGGTGAGTGTGTTCTTCTGGCTACCCACGTCGATCGTGGGTTCTCTCTGCCTCCGAGTGTCTCCTTTCGGGGTTTCTTGAACTTCTTTGGGGCGCAACTCCACCACTTCAACCCAAATTCCATTGCATATCTAGCTGTCTTCGTGTCCATGTGTGAGAACTTCCTGGGCTGCCGATCGCACTGGGGTCTGTTCAAACACATATTCACTTGTCGTTCTCAGACAGTGAAAAAGGCGAGTCCAGATGACGATAGAACTAAGATTATCCAGATGTGCGGGGGTCTTGGGATCCAGATGAGAAACAAGAGTACTTTTCCGGCCGTGACCCTTCCTGAGTCAGTCAGAGGATGGCAGTCGACTTGGTTCTACTGCCAGAATGAGTCGACGTCGGGGCAGTCGAGTGGTCTCCCTCCGTTTACCATGGACCGAGCAAACAAGCCTTCTTCTCTGAAGGTGCTCCCGGAGGAGAAAGCCCAAGTGAAGATGTTGATGGAGCGCGTAGTCCAGTTAGTTCGGGAAGGAGTGACGGGTATGGACCTTCTGGAGGTCTTCCTTAGGCGGCGCATCCAGCCACTTCAGTACCGAGGCCATTGTATGTGCCTGTACTGTGGAACCGAGGATGAGACTCGGGTCCATCCAGAAGCAGTCGACGACGCCACGCTGGAGAGGTGGATGGCCGCGGTCACAGGGAACAAAGACAACCCTCGAGGAGCCAGAAGGATTCCGCCACTCGACCATTCCAGAATTCCAGACAAGGTTTGCCCACTTTATTTCCAATTGTAATCGTGTAATCCTCATTCTGCTTTCGCTGTAAATTGGTCGATTGATCTTTATTTTGCTGTCTGTCAGGCCCTCACCGAACTATACTCGATGCCCATGGAGCTCAGACGCCGACTGATGAGGGAGAAGTTAGTGGGGGTGAAAGCCAGGAGGATTGGGACTCAGATGCTGCTGACGACGATGATGATGATGACTCTGATGGGGAGGAAGAAGAGGCGAGGAAGAGGAGGAAGTTGCACCGCCTCGCTCGGAAAGGCGATCGAAGCTTGCCCATGACCCTGCGACTGAACGAGGCAAGGGGGTTGCGGTTGTCGCACAGTCGACCAAGCGCCCTCGGACCACTTCTCCGGCGCCGACTGAGAAGGCTCCGAAGCAGTCTCGAATGGCGCCATCGAAGCCGGCGAAGGTCTTGCCAAAGATGAAGGTGTCGATCCCCACTATTTCAGGGTAATGATGTTGCTTGAGTTTCTCCGTTCCCCATGAACTTATCTTTGGTCGACTCATAAATCAACCGATTGTCTTTTGGAATCGCAGTGCTGCTACTTCTGACACCTCAGCTAAGGCTGACGATCATGAGATGGAAGACGCTGCCACTTCAAAACCCGGTATGACTCGTAATTCCGTCTTTTAGTCGATTGGCTCTTTGTCTATAATTCTGATTCTTATCTGCAACTCCATCCAATGTCGTTATCACCCTTCCTGACGACGACGACGATGAGGAACCGCTGAAGCATAGGAGGAGTAGGAAAGTGTCTGCTGGGAGGATGACTCAGGACGTGCCAGCACCCGAGACGTTGGTCGCGGAGGGGGAGAACACCACTCGACACACCGTATCTTTCGCGGTGCCGTTGACGAGTGCTCAACCCGCGTCGTCGAGTGCCGCACAACCTTCACTCTTCTCGACCCACTACGTCCCAGAGGACCAAGCCAGCACTGCAAAAGAAGCGATACGCCAGGCAGGAGTCATGATGGAGCAGGTGAAGGCCATCCGGGAGGCTAGTCAGGCAGCCTATGACGCCAGTTCCGCTCTTCAAAGCAACGTTCAGGTCAGTCGGTCATCGCCTGTTCTGTTAGGATATGATCTCTAAAAATTCTTCTTTCCGAAATCCGTAGTAGTCCTACACCCATTGGGTGTGTCGATTAAAAACCCCAGTTTTAGTGGGGGCACGCTGAGTGCACCCACTGAGTGTAGTACCCAAGGCTATGGTGGACTGCTGGCAGTCGACCGTAGGCTTTATAAGTTAAGTTCTTCCTTCATTCGACTAGGTCAAATGGATTTCTCAAACCGGTGGGGGCACGCTGAGTGCACCCACTGGGTGTAGTCCCCGAGACTGTGGTCGACTGCTGGCAGTTGACTACAGTCTGAAGAATATGTCCTGTGTTTTTTTTTGTTGGTCGACTGGTCGACTCTATCTTGATAGAACTAGTGGGGGCACGCTGAGTGCACCCACTGGGTGTAGTCCCCAAGAGTACGGTCGAATGTTTGTATTCGGCTGTAGTCTTAGAAACGCATGATTTTTCCTTAGTCACTCGGAAGTGAATTGTTTTTTACATCTGTCGATTGATTCTTCGTAGAAATCCTGTGACCTTGCGGCTCGTTACACCGAGCTGGAGAACAAGCATATCCAGCTCGAGCTTGATCTGAAGCTGGTCCAGGAGAATCTGGCGAAGGCGAAGGAAGAAGCTAAAGGTACGTTTGGTGAGGCTTCCGATGACTACCTTTGCCCCTTATTTGATTCAAATTCTGATCTTGCTGCAACTTTGCAGGCAAAGTGAAGGAGGCCCAGAAGAAGAAAGACCTTGAGTTGGCTGAGATGCAGAAAACAGCTTTGGAGAAAACCAAGCTTGCAGACGAGAAGTTGGCTTCGGTTACCAGGCTTGAAGAAGAGAACACCAATCTGAAAGCTGCTCTCTCTATTGCCAACAAAGAGGTCAGTCGACTGAAAGGCGATAAAGTTGTTCTGAATGACAAGGTCAGTGAGTTGGCGGGGAAGAGGAACGATCTGGAGGCTTATCTGGGAGGTCTTGCCAAGAAGTTGTTCCTCATGCTCGAAGGTAATCCTTTGCACCAAACGATTATTTTTACAGTGATCTTGCCATTCGAACATTGTTTGACTCGGATTGCAGAATTTTGTCAAAACTTTGAAGAGGAGACTGGTCGACTGGAGCCTAACCTGGACCCCATCAACTCTCCGGTGAATGATGAAGTCGCCATGAATGTGCTCTGGCTAGAATCTCGTGTTGCTGCCGTCAATGATTATCTCGCAAGGCTGAAGGTTGCCACTTCCCGCATCGACACCACGCTCTGGCCCAGGGAGATGCTTCAGAACGACCTCGAATCTCTGATGACTCGACTAAACACAATCCCTGGTCGACTGCAAGAGTGGAAGAAGTCCTCTGCTAGGTGTGGTGCAGATGTCGCTCTGTGTCTGGCTCGAGTCCATTGCAAGGATGCACGAGAAGACAAGCTGGCGGCTCTTCGGGTGGCTAACACCAAGAAGCATGATTTCCGGTCTTTCATGGAGACTTTCATCGCTGCTGCCACTCGGATCGCGGACGGAATTGATCTTGATGAGTTTGTTGCACCTTCCAGCCTCCACAGGAGGGGTAAAAAACTTCTTGAGCTCGACACTTTAAATTTGCCTTGGTATGCCGAGTGATTTTGTAATCGATAAACCTTAACAGGCTTAGCGCCTGAGCACTTTCGGTTCCGTTAGGTATTTATCCGAACTTGGATTCGACGTTCGAATATGCTTGCATTTGGCTTGAGATGTCTTCCATAGGTTAAAGCGAGGTGCTCATTGCAGTCGACTTGTTTCCCAATTCGCTTAGGCGAGCACTGGGTTGCGGCTAAGCCTCCGAATGGGAGGCATGCTCTTCACTTGGTAGGAATTTTATAACTTAGGCGAGCGCGGGGCTGCAGCTAAGCCCCCGAGTGTGAGGTCTGCTCTCCACTCGGTAGGATTTTTATATCTTAGGCGAGCACTGGGCTGCAGCTAAGCCCCCGAGTGGGAGGTCTGCTCTCCACTCGGTAGGATTTTTATTACTTAGGCGAGCACTGGGCTGCAGCTAAGCCCCCGAGTGTGAGGTCTGCTCTCCACTCGGTAGGATTTTTATTACTTAGGCGAGCGCTGGGATGCAGCTAAGCCCCCGAGTGTGAGGTCTGCTCTCCACTCGGTAGGATTTTTATAACTTAGGCAAGCACTGGACTGCAGCTAAGCCCCCGAGTGTGAGGTCTGCTCTCCACTCGGTAGGATTTTTATTACTTAGGCGAGCACTGGGCTGCAGCTAAGCCCCCGAGTGTGAGGTCTGCTCTCCACTCGGTAGGATTTTTATTACTTAGGCGAGCGCTGGGCTGCAGCTAAGCCCCCGAGTGTGATGTCTGCTCTCCACTCGGTAGGATTTTTATAACTTAGGCGAGCACCGGGCTGCAGCTAAGCCCCCGAGTGGGAGGTTTGCTCCTCGCTCGGTAGGATTTTCACGTTGTACTTGCGGCGTAGCTTGAAGGAGAGGGTCGCAGTCGACCTGCACCTCGTCCTCCTAGCGACCGCATGTTGTACTTGTGGCATAGCTCAGAGGAGAGGGTCGCAGTCGACCTGCACCTCGTCCTCCTTGCGACCGCACATTGTACTTGTGGCGTAGCTCAGAGGAGAGGGTCGCAGTCGACCTGCACCTCGTCCTCCTTGCGAGCGCACGTTGTATTTGAACTTAGGCGAGTACTTGGACTGCAGCTAAGCCCCCGAGTGGGAGTCTGGCTCACCACTTGGTAGGATTTTATTCAAACTTAGGCGAGTACTTGGACTACAGCTAAGCCCCCGAGTGGGAGTCTGGCTCACCACTCGGTAGGATTTTATTCAAACTTAGGCGAGTACTTGGACTGCAGCTAAGCCCCCGAGTGGGAGTCTGGCTCACCACTCGGTAGGATTTTATTCAAACTTAGGCGAAACGGGTTCGCAGCTAAGCCCCGGAGTGGGAGTCTGGCTCACCACTCGGCAAGGATTTTTTTACAAACTTAGGTGAAACGGATTCGCAGCTAAGTCACCCACTAAGGGGGAAAATTTTACTGAACAAATAAAAGTGACAAAAATCATTGGGGAAATTATGACACTATTATCTTGCAAGATATGAACTACAGAAGTACTTTTATTACAACTCATCCGAGTGAAAACTTAAGTGTAAAATGGGCGGAGTAGCTCCGCATTCCAAGCTCGGGGCTCGTCGATATTGTGCTTGACGTTGTAGAGACGGTACGCTCCGTTGTGGAGAACCTTGGTGACAATGAAGGGTCCTTCCCAAGAAGGAGCAAGCTTGTGTTGTTTCTGCTGGTCCACTCGGAGAACCAAATCTCCTTCCTGAAAGGCTCGACTCTTCACGTTTCTAGCGTGGAAGCGACGCAAGTCCTGTTGATAGATGGTCGATCGGATCAGAGCCATCTCTCTTTCCTCCTCTAAAAGGTCGACTGCATCTTGCTACGCTTGTTCTGCTTCAGCCTCGTTGTAGAGCTCAACACGAGGAGCATTGTGGAGCAGATCACTCGGCAAGACAGCTTCAGCTCCATAGACCAAGAAGAATGGAGTCCTTCCGGTCGACCGATTAGGCGTGGTCCTCAGGCCCCAAAGCACCGATGGAAGTTCATCGACCCATGCTCCAGCCACATGCTTAAGGTCACGCATCAGTCGGGGTTTCAACCCTTTGAGGATCAAGCCATTGGCTCGCTCCGCTTGACCATTCGACTGTGGATGGGCGACCGAAGCATAGTCGACTCGTGTGCCTTGAGAAGTGTAGAAATCCCTGAATTCCTCCGAGTCGAAGTTTGACCCGTTATCTGTGATGATGCTGTGCGGGACTCCATATTTGAATATCAGTTCCCTGATGAAGCTAGCAGCAGTACCGGCATCAAGGTTCTTGATGGGTTTAGCCTCAATCCACTTGGTGAACTTGTCGACTGCCACCAGTACGTGCGTGAAACCGCTTCGACCTGTCCTCAAGGGGCCCACCATATCCAATCCCCATACTGCGAAGGGCCAGACGAGTGGTATGGTCTTCAGAGCTGAAGCAGGCTTGTGTGACATATTGGAGTAGAACTGACATCCCTCGCACTTATCCACTATTTCCTTTGCCATCTCATTCGCCTTTGGCCAGTAAAATCCGGCTCGGTATGCTTTGGCCACGATGGTCCGAGAGGACGCATGATGGCCACAGGTCCCCGAGTGGATATCATCAAGAATGATTCGACCTTTCTCTGGCGTTATACACTTCTGACCAACTCCAGTCGCGCTCTCCCTGTACAACCGTCCTTTGATCACGGTAAAGGCCTTGGATCGATGGACGATCTGTTGAGCCTCTTCCTCGTCCTCCGGGAGCTCTTTTCTCAGGATATACGCGATGTATGGAACTGTCCAGTCGGGAGTGATCACTAAAACCTCCATGACCAAGTCGACCACTGCTGGGACTTCTACTTCAGTCGGATCTGTGGCACTCTTGGGCTGCGGAGGTTCTTCGGTGAAAGGATCTTCTTTCACTGACGGAGTATGAATATGCTCCAAGAACACACCACTCGGAATGGCCTCTCTCTTGGAACCTATCTTTGCCAGATCATCAGCCGCTTGATTCTTCATTCGAGGTATATGATGGAGCTCTAACCCCTCAAACTTCTTTTCCAGCTTCCTCACTACATTGCAGTATCCAGTCATGGCTGGGCTTCTCACGTCCCACTCCTTCATCACTTGGTTGACCACCAAATCTGAGTCGCCATAAACCATAAGGCGACGGACGCCGAGTGAAATGGCCATGCGCAACCCATACAAAAGGGCCTCATACTCTGCCTCATTGTTGGAGGAATCAAAGTGAATCTGGAGCACATACCTGAGCTTATCTCCTCTGGGGGAAACCAGGACAACCCCAGCACCGGAACCATTCAACATCTTAGAGCCGTCAAAAAACATGGTCCAATGCTCCGAGTGAACTTGAGCTGGCTGCTGTTGTTCAATCCACTCGGCAAGGAAATCTGCTATTGCTTGGGACTTAATGGCTTTCTTTGCCTCAAACTTGATATCAAGGGGAAGAAGTTCAATCGCCCATTTCACCACTCGACCAGTTGCATCTCTGTTGTGCAGAATCTCTGAAAGTGGAGCGTCGCTGACGAGTGTAATGGAATGATCAGAGAAATAATGAGCAACCTTCTTCGTGGTCATGTAGATCCCATACACAAGCTTCTGATAGTGAGGATATCATTGCTTCGATGGAGTCAAAACTTCAGACAGATAGTACACTGGGCGCTGAACTTTGAAGGCTTTTCCTTCCTCTTCCCGCTCGACCGTAAGCACTGTACTGACGACTTGTCATGTGGCTGCAATATAAGGCAACAGAGGCTCTTTGCTGACTGGAGCAGCAAGCACCGGCTGGGTGGAGAGCAGAGCTTTTAGCTCGGCAAATGCTGCATCAGCTTCTGGAGTCCACTCGAACTTGTCTGCCTTCTTCATCAGTCAGTAAAGAGGCAATGCCTTTTCACCGAGTCGTGAGATGAATCGACTTAATGCGGCCAAGCATCCAGTAAGCTTCTGGACATCGTGCACCCGCACGGGGCATTTCATTCGGCGTATAGTGCCAATTTTTTCTGGGTTAGCGTCGATTCCTCGTTTGGAAACGAGAAAACCGGGTAACTTTCCACTAGGAACTCCGAATGTGCACTTTGATGGATTGAGCTTGATATCATACCTTCTGAGGTTGGCAAATGTTTCGGCGAGGTCAGTCAGCAGGTCAGAACCCTTTCGCGACTTGACCACGATATCATCCATATACGCTTCCACATTTCGACTGATTTGAGTGAGCAAACACTTCTGAATCATTCACATGAACGTGGCTCCGGCATTCTTGAGGCCGAATGGCATGGTGATATAGCAGAAGCACCCGAATGGAGTGATGAAAGCTGTTTTTATCTCATCGGGTCCGTACAGACGGATCTGATGGTACCCGGAATAAGCGTCTAGAAAAGACAATCTCTCGCATCCCGCAGTCGAATCAACAATTTGATTAATGCGAGGGAGAGGAAAATGATCTTTCGGGCAGGCCGGATTGATGTGCTTGAAATCGATGCACATTCGGAGTGAGTTGTCCTTCTTAGGAACCATGACGACATTGGCGAGCCACTCGGAGTGGTATATCTCTCGGATAAATCATGCCGCCAATAGTCGAGCCACCTCCTCACCAATAGCTTTTCTCTTCTGGACGGCGAACCGCCGAAGATGTTCCTTGACCGGCTTTGCGGTTGAATCGACTCTAAGGCGATGCTCAGCCAGTCCCCTGGGAACACCCGGCATGTCAGCTAGCTTCCATGCAAAGATGTCCCAGTTTTTACGGAGGAACTGGATGAGCGCTTCTTCCTATTTCGGGTCGAGTGTTGTGGAGATATGGGTCGGAGCTGCATTGGGGTCGGTCGGGTGAATGTGGACGGGCTTCGTCTCACCGGACGACTGAAATGCTGACTCCGTGGCTGGCTTCTTGGCTCGCAGCAAATCACTCGGATCTGCATTTTGCTTATACTCTTCAAACTCGACCGCTGTCACCTGGGAATCGGCAATCTTTGAGCCTTTCTGGAAACACTCTTCTGCCTTTTTCCGATCACCAGTGACAGTGATCACTCCCTTTGGGGCCTGGCATCTTCAGTTTGAGGTACACATAACATGGTCGAGCCATGAACCGTGCGTAAGCTGGTCTCCCCAAAATAGCGTGGTAAGCGCTCTGAAAATCCACGACCTCAAACGTCAGCTTCTCTTTGCGAAAATGCTTCGAATCACCGAACACCACGTCCAGAGCTATTTGGCCAAGTGATTCGGCTTTCTTTCCTGGTATAACTCCATGAAAACTCATGTTACTGGTGCTCAGTCGGGACATCGGAATGCCCATTCCTTTCAGCGTGTCCGCGTACAATAAGTTCAGTCCGCTACCACCGTCCATTAGCACCTTCGTGAGTCGAGTGCCTTCGACCACCGGGTCGACCACCAAAGCTTGCCTCCCGGGGGTGGCTATATGAGTCGGGTGATCAGACTGGTCGAATGTAATGGGAGTTTGGGACCATCTCAGATAATTGGGTGTCGCCGGGGCGACCATGTTCACCTCACGGTTAATAACCTTCAGTCGACTCTTGCTTTCCACATCTGCGAAGATCATCAGAGTGGAGTTAACATGAGGATATCCTTCCTCACTGTCCTCCTTGTCTTCGGCTTTGTCCGACTCCTTTTCCTTGTCCTTGGGATGTTTACCTTGGAACTGCTAGATCAGGAGTCGACACTGGCGAGTGGTATGCTTCGGGTAGATGATATTACCCTCTTCGTCTTTCTTCGTGTGGATGTGACAAGGCATATCCATCACGTCATTTCCTTCTTTATCCTTCACCTTCTTGGGTTCCAGGATCCTTTGGGTTTCCCTTTGAACTTGCCCTGAGTCACGGCCAGAGCCTCCCCAGGAGCCGCTGGTTCGGCCTTCTGTTTCTGCTTCCGACTGGAGTTTCCTTTCTCCGACTGACTCGGCTTGTACTTGCCGCTCCGGAGTCGGTCCTCCTCTTCGCCGTTGGCGTACTTGGTGGCAATTTCCATCATCCGACTCAGGGTCATATCTCCGGTTCGACCAAACTTCAAACTTAATTCTCTGTTCTTAACACCATCCTTGAAGGCGCAGACTGCCTGATGATCAGACACGTTCTCCATGGTATGATGCAAAGTGATCCATCTCTGAATATACTCTCTTAAGGTCTCATTCGACTTCTGTACACAAACTTGCAGCTCTGTCAATCCAGCTGGTCGCTTGCAAGTTCCCTCAAATGTTCTGACAAACACTCGGGAAAGATCTTCCCAAGTGCAAATGCTGCTTGGAGTTAACTGATTCAACCATGCTCTGGCAGAACCTTCCAACATGAGCGGTAAGTGCTTCATGGCCACCTCGTCATTCCCACCGCCGATCTGCACAGCCACTCGGTAGTCCTCAAGCCAAGTTTCAGGCTTAGACTCACCGGTGAACTTGCTTACTCCAGTTGCCAACCTGAAGTTGGGGGGAATCACCGCGGCTCTGATAGCCCTGCTGAAACATTCCGGACCAGAAACATGCACTCGACTGCTAGTGGGCGCATCTCTGTCAGGGCCGCCTCGATGAGCCCTGTTCCGATCGACCAGGCCTTGCACGATGATGGATCGCGCGTCGAAGCCTGGTTCTTGGGGGTTGACCAGAGCTCTTCGCCCCACACTGAGTTGACGCCTGTCATCTTGCTGCCGAGGAGCGTAAGACCCACCTCTCGAGGGAGGAGTGGGCACTTGACGCCTATCATCACGATCGTATCGGTCACCATATTGGTCCTGTCGATTGTCGCGTCCTTCACGCCGCGGAGGCGATCTGGGGCTGTGAGCCGACTGAATCGTATTCGCAGCGACGGATCGACTGTGAATTCTATTGCGTGACTGCGACACGGCTGAATTCTGATCTCTTGCTACCCGGAGCAAATCTCTGATCTGCATCAAGCCTCTGCCAGCCTCCGACTGAGAGGGCTGAATGGACTCTGCTATACGGGTTGCAGCTGCTAAATTCTGAATCAGGGTTCGATATACCTGAGTCGGCGGGAAGAGTTGACGCCGATTGGAGTCGGGTACTCGTTGCCGCGCGCGCTCGTCGAGTGCTCGCTGAAGGTTCTCCAGACGAGCACGTTCAGCCAAGTTGGCCAAACATGCCTCCTCCAAAGATCAAGCCTCGGGGGTTTCTCCTGCGATGGGAGTATGCAGGCATCCACGTTCCTGTGGCGAAGCTCTTCCCTTTGCAGGGAATTGAGTGGCTCGGGTTGGTACTCTTCATGGACTTGTGCGGGGTCGCCTCCACCGTCTACCCCGTCCTCGCGGGGGAAACCGGGAGGGCTGCGAGGTCCGTTGACCATCAAGACTTCCGCCGCTGGGTCACTGCTATCGCACTTGGATGCAGTCTCTACGGAGCCAGTCGACAGGTCGAACAGGCCGTAGAGGGACTCGTCGGGCTCGATTGCCGCAACTTGGGTGGTGGCCGTCTGGCGAGCCACCGCGTGCCGCACCCACCGCTGGAGCCTCGACCGACCAGAGCGCTTGCGCTGGCGGGAGACAGGGAGAGCGGACGATAGGGGAGTCGACCGATATGGGGTCGACGGTTGCCGCAGCAGAACGCCGCGGATACATGCGCGAAAATGCGTCGCGCCGCGGACGGGGAGCGCATCAATGTCGAGTGGAGCCTCCTGGAGCCAAGCGGAGTCGTCGGCGATGTAGGTGAGAGCGCCGAGACGGATCTCGCGGCCCTCGACCAAAACTCCACCAGCAACCATGATGAAAGTAATCGGAAAAACTACAACTTCTCCAAAAATCGCTAAGACACCGGCCCCACGGTGGGCGCCAACTGTCGTGGTTCTAAGTCTGACAGTAGAGTGGGGGTAGGTATGGAGAGGCAAGATCCTAGCTATGGAGCAGTTGTAAACACAAGGGATGTACGAGTTCAGGCCCTTCTCGGAGGAAGTAACAGCCCTACGTCTCGGAGCCCGGAGGCGGTCAAGTGGATTATGTGTGTATGGATTACAGGGGTGCGAACCCTTTACACTGAGGAGGGGGGTGGCTTATATAGTGTTTGCCAGACCCCTCCGGCCCTCAGTAATGCCGGGTTTAAAGTACATTAAGTCTAGGCGTTACTGGTAACGCCTTACATAAAGTGTCCTAAATGCCATAAAGACTACTTAATTACAGACCGTTACGATGCAGAGTGGTTCTTGACCTTCTGGTGGTCGAGTGAGTCTTCATGGTCGAGTCCTTCGAGTCCGTCGAGTGAAGTCTCTCTTGGTCGACTGGAAGGTAGTTTCTTCTGAGGGTTTCCTTGGGTAGGGTACTTTGATCAGGTCTATGACCCTACCCTAGGTACATGACTTCATCATCCGGCGCCGGCGGCCTCCTCTTCCTCCTACCTCTCTGTCGGCCCCCTCCTCCTCCTTCCTCTCCGGCGGCCCCCTCCTCCTCCTCCTCCTCCTCCCTCCTCCCTCTCCTGCTCTCTCCTCCTCCTCCCTCCTCTCTCTCCCCCTCCCCCTCCTGCTCTCTCCTCCTCCTCCTTCCCCTCCTCCTGGCCTCCTCCCACACTCCTCCTCCCCCTTTCTGTAAATAGGTTTTAGTTTTTGTTAAATGTAGGTTTCTGTTTTTAGTAAATTTGAATAGAATAAAATATGAAATTGAAAAAATAAGTAAATGTAGGTCTTTTGAATAGAATAGGAAATTTTTAGAAAATTTGAATAGAATAGGAAATTATAAGTAAATTTGAATAGAATAATTAAATGTAGCTTATGGAGTTTCAGTAAGTCCTAAGATGGCGATAATAATGTTTTTGTTTATATTTTGTTTTTGTAGAAATCAAGGAGCCCCTGCATCATCCCCGCCGTCATCCCCGTCACCGACCCCCTCCGACCTCAATCGAGGTGAGACCAGCCCCTCCATGTTGTTAATTTAATTTAGGTGTTTAATTTTAGAATAATGTAGTATGAACCCTAGTTATGATCGAATCATGTTCAAAATGTAGGTTTTTAATTAGGTGTAGTTAATAGAATTTAGGTGTTTTAGGTGTCACATTTGTTGTTATTTTTTTAGTTAAAGAAATTATTCCCGCATCGACGTCGACGATGCCTATCCCGCATCCGTCGACTCGGTGGAGGAGGCCTGCTTGATCAGAGGGGCCATGTCTGGGACTGGGCTCCGCCGGGCTGGTACTGGGAGGTCCTACCTTCTAGGGGGCGCAGCATGGTAAGGAGCTAGCCCGTCGTAGACCCAAACCTTCTTTGGTGACGGTCGCGTGGGCCAGTGATGGTGCGAAGGCTTGAGAACCCCGCGGAGGTGGTACGTCACCGTGTCAGCGAGGAGGACGAGCACGTCCGTCGCTACATGGTTGCGTTGGAGGGCAGGTTCTTCAAGGATCTCACAGGAGCTATGATCCTGTGATGGTTCCTTCTCTTTGGGTGTCTACCTCCCGCGCCGATACCCGTCATTCGCTAGGGTTTTAGTTCTATTAGTGATGTTATATGTATGATACTATTCGAGATGTATTAGTGATAATATTCGGCGATGTACGGACAAAAGAGATGATTTAATTTTGCTTATTGCATGAATGCTAATTTGAATACTAATTTATTTTACGATTTGGTTTTGCTTATTGAATGCTCAAATTAGAAAACTACTCCATCAAGTTTGAATGCTCATATGATGTAGATATAAACATGTATATCTTGTGTTGCTCAAATAGGACATGTGCTTGCCCAAGTGGCCGGTCATGTTTGCAGGTTACACCTCTGAGTGGCCTATGTTTTGCCGGAGTGTTGATTAATTTCCATTTCGCCAAATTTCAGGCGCTCGATATGTCCTTTTTTTAGCAAAGGTCATGCCGGATTTTTCCGTAAATTCTGGCATGACTTGTGCTAGAATATGTAGGAAATATCGAGTGGCCTAGATTTTCTAGAAAAATAATTAAACGATATTTCGGGTTGACATTAAGTCTGTCGAGGCTCCACCATATATGAGAGGACGAAGAATCCCAACTGTTATCGTGGGGGTCGTTTCTCCTTCTTCTCCTTGTGCTAAACCTTTGTTATGCACTAGGGGAAGGAGGAGTAACAACCATCACCGACGGTCGCAAATGTCAGAGAGGAATCAGTGAGGGAGAGTCTCCATCATATATGAGAGGACGAGGAATCCCGACCGTTGTCGTGGGGGTAGCTTCTCCTTCGTTCCCGTGTGCTAGACAATTTGGTGTAATGCACTCAGGAACAAAAGGAGGAGCTACCATCACCGACGGTCGGATATATACACCACGTGAGCTGAGAGTTTTCAAGAAAAGACTCGACAGACCGATAGTCAACCCGTGATGAATAATAATGATCTAATTTTGTTTTTGTAGTACATATACTTGTACAAGTTTAATCTTTGAATTACGAACATAGGAAATGTCGTCGGACGAAAGTCCCGGGAAGTGCTCCTGGTGCGGCGACAACCAGGGTTTCTGCGACAGGCCTCACTTGGTAGAAGGTCGGCGCTTCAGTATTAAGCTCGAGGAGACCTTCGATTGTGAAACGGTACGCTACGATGCAAAGTTTTTTTTTCGTAATTAAGCTCGACTTATACTACTTCAACGTGTAATTTTTGTCTTCTATAATTCGACTAGCTTATCCCATGCCATGCAAGATGCTATGTCTTGGAGAGGATGGGTTTAGAAGATCATGAGAGGAATGAAACAAAGAAAATTAACCTAAGGACCCATCATGGTACGGATTTTGAGGTAAATCTATACAATTCTGAGAGCGTATCCAATTTTGGTTGCCCGGATTGGGACGCACTTTGCAAGATGTATGATTTTCAAGAGGGTATGTTTGTCATAATGGATCTTGGTGATCCTGACATCGAGGTAGACAATTTGGACATTTGGATCCTTGTTATTACGCTTTCAATTCTACCGCTATGTGAGTTTCTCAAACATAGTTATTAAGTAATTTATATTGTTTATTTCAAAATAGTTGACAGCTTATTTCCATTGATAGCTTATTTTCATTCTTCAAAGAATGTGTGGAAGATGGTAGACAGAACCTACTACACCGATGGCTCTGTGTTAACTTATCAGGAGAAAAATCATCTGGTCACATTTTGTACTGACCTTGAGAATTACAATACCTATTATCATACTCCTCCAAATTATGGTCAATACGTGCAACGATTACGACATCCGTGCATCTTTTGCATACTTCTAAAACTGAACTACATTGCTAACTATGAAGTTATTACTATGTTTTTCAACAGAAAATCTCGATGGATTGTGTGCCTCATTTGATGTACCAGAATGGTCGCCTTGATGTTTTGAACATACAGTCAGGTCATCCTACGACTCTCACCTGTCCATATCGGATTTCTAAAACCGGTGAACACATGGTAATCAAAGAATGGAAAAAAAATGTATGGACAATCGTAAGAAGGTTCTTGGAAGCAAGATTGTGCGAAAGGTAAGAATTGAAGACAGGATAATCTTCATTCTCCATAATGAAGAGTCAGGGACTATCTTGTTTTATGCTATTTTACCTAGGAGAAGGTAGTAGGTCCTAGCTAATACTCATGATCATGTGCTAAGAACAACTACGTAGGATTGGTTAGATGACTATGATGATGATGTGGTATCGAGTAGAAGTTGTATGATCGATAATGATGAGTATGACTTGTTATTATGATACCAATGATGAGTTATTTATTATTATGATTGATGATGCATATATATCAGTAGGTGAAATGAACATGGATTAGATTCAAGTGGAGGTAACATGTGGTGCACATCAAAAGTACTACTAATCCAAACTAGATCAAGTTTAGATTAATAGTACTTTCGACATGCACCACATGTTGCGTCCACTTGAATCTACTACACATTCATTTCACCCACTGTTATATATAATAACTAATCATGGTCATAAAATCATATGATGAAAGTATTATATATAAAACCACAACGAAAATAAGTTGTATTTTTAAACATACAGAAAAAGTTAGCAGCAACACTTTTCAAAAGAAGTGCTACTGCTACTTAATTAGTACTATCAGTAGCGCTTACTATAGGAAAGCGCTACTGCTAACTAGGTATAGCAGTAGCGCTTATGAAAAGCGCTACTGCTAACTAGGTATAGCAGTAGCGCGTCCTTTCCAGCGCTACTGCTACTAGTTACCTGTAGCGCCTTAGTGGTAGCGCTTGCACAAGCGCTACTACTAGCTTAAAAAACAAGCGCCGACCCCCCGCCGGAGTTAGGGGAGGCGCGCCACGCCGCCCGCCCGACGGCCATGAGCCTCGGCCGTTCTTCCGGCCATGCGAGCCGGTCGCTCGCAGCGTCGAGCTCGCTCCTTCTTCTCTGACAAGCTGCGGCCATCTCCTCTGCCAAGGAGTCGCAGCCACCCGCACCCGCCACCGCCGAACGGCTGCCCAACCCGCAGCCGGCCGATTTCGTCCACCCCGCAAACAAGGTGCTCAACGAAATTCCCCAAGGTAAAAAGATGATGAAACTTGACGTTTTTTTTGTTGGGATTGGAGAGTTAGTTTCACGGTGATTTTTTGCTTTGTAGATGAGCTCGTGTGACTTCTCTTTCATGGACGATTCCTCGTTGGATGAGGAATAATTTGAATCCTCGTCGGATGACAAATTAAACCATGCATATATTTGCTTCAGGTTTTTATCAATCTTAAAAAACGTCTCAAAGAAAACAAATTCAGTTCAGAATTCAGATATGCATCATATTAAACCATCGGATAACAGGTGACAGACGGGTGGTAGTCGTGCAGATGCACCATACAGCAGTACAACCGAACATTCAAACATAAGCGGTAGTACGTGCTACGAAATCGAAACAGAGGATGCAACGGACCGAGATGGAACTGCGGGGGCACCACCGGGTCACCGGCCGTCAGTACCCTAGACAAATGCGGGGGTGGCTGCTTCCGCGACGGCAAGCATTTCAGGCGAGCAAACAGCAAGGCACATCTTCGCCGCTACAGCTATGACACCGATGGCAACCTTGGTCTTCGTCGGAATCTTGATGCCCGCCTTCTCCTCCACGGACGGGATACTGTGCAGTAGGGAGAGCATGACTTGAGCGCTTGCACGCGCAAGCCTTGACGCTCCAGACTCTAGCACCACCAGCGGCCCGGGCGATCTGGCCGGAACGATGGCGGATGAAGCGACGCCGCTGATGCCTTCCACGGTGGAGTCCACGAGCGAGGAAACGTCCGCCGCGCCGATGAGTGCATCCACACCATCCAGCTTCGTCTTCCCCAGAGAGGCCGCGGCGCCGCCGTAGAGGCGCTCGATCAGCGCGACGACGCAGCGCTTGACGTTGGCGGCGGCCTGCTTCACCTTCTCGTACGCCTTGGAGGCGGCCCAAGCGGCAGCGCTCGATATCGCGTCCACGTAGCTCGACGCGGCCTGCTACGCCTTTGTGACGGCCTCGAACACCGCGCCGATGGCGTCACGAGCGGCCTGGTTACCTTGGTGGAATCCGGTGGGCCAGGGGGTAGTGCTGGCCGGAGAGACCACAGCAGGTGTTTCGTTGGACGGCAACCCAGCCGCCGCCGCACCAGCACCTATTGCCATCACCGCCGTCCTCACACCCACTGCAGCCAACGGCGCACATACTACCACCGTTGCCGCCGCCCCAGCTACCGCTGCTGCCCCTGCTGAAAAAGCCTGCGCTGCCACCGCCGCCCCATAAACAACGGAAACACCAACGGCAACCTTGCTCCCGCTTGCTCCCATGGCTTTGCTATTGGGTTTCTCAGTTTCTGCCGACGGAGAGAAGTGGGTGGTCGAGTGAAAGGAAAGGCTTCGGAGCGGGATTTAGAGGGTGCTTCGATCCAAGGGACTATTTTTAGTCTGACTAAAAATAATCTTTTTTAGAGACTAAAGTTCCAAGCACCCCTGATTAAAGAGAGACTATGACTAGTCTTGAGGTTAAAAAATTTTAGTCATAGGAAACCTACTAAAATATGTATTAGCCATCTCTCTCCTCATTTAATTCCTCTCCTTTAACACATTAACACATGCGAGTTCTGGATTGGAGGGTTTGGAGGATAATAAATGCTCAATAACTTGATTTTAGTCTCTTTAGGCCCCTCCCAATGCTCCACCTTGGACGGGTGCTAAGGGCATCTCCAGCCGCGCCCCCAAGAAGGCCTCCCCAGGCGATTTTTTCGCGCCGGCGCCAAAAAAACGTCCTAGTTGCGCCCCCAGGACGCCGAAAATCGCCGGTTCGGGCCTTTTTTCCGCCCCACGGTCACAGGCCGAACCCGGCGCGCTAGGGAGCCGTTGGGGGCTCCGGCGCTAGTGAAAAGCGCGCCTGGCCCACACCGACAGGGGAAAAGTCAAGTTTTTCTTCCCCGAGTCGCCTCGCACCCCCCGCGCCCTCGGCCACCACTAGCTGTATCCCGGCGACAGTCGCCGGCCTACTCCGCCTAGATAGCCATTCCCCGCCTGAAAATAGCAGCGCTTCGCCGTGGCAACCCCTCCCCGCAGTACTAGGCGGTGCCGGCCGCCGTTTCCGGCCGCGGAGGCGCGGTTTAACGGCGGGTACACGCCCACGAGCGCAAGGTGTTCGGCGTTTTGACTGACTCGGCGATGGACTCCGATGAGGAGGAAGAGCTCGCCGCGCTGCTGGAGGAGGAAGCCGCGGCCGACGTCCAGGAAGAAGAGCATCTGATGGTGCTCGCCGCCCTCGCCCAGCTGCTGGCGAGCAATGAAAAGCCGTGTCGAGGTGGCTCAGCGTCGGGGCGGGTAAAAGCAAAGAACCGGCATCGTCTGCAAGGCTACTGCATGCTCTACTCCGACTACTTCGCCGATGCTCCACTTCATGGCGAGAGAACATTTCGGCGCCGTTATTGGATGAGCCGAAAGCTCTTCCTCAGGATTGTGAATTCCATCCGGGAGTTCGACAACTACTTCAAGTGCAAGATGGATTGCACTGGCGCTCTTGGATTCACCTCCATCCAGAAGTGCACGACAGCGATGAGGATGCTTGCATATGGAGCTCCCAGTGATTCACTCGACGACTATTGGCGCATGGCCGAGTCCACCAGCATAGAGTGTTTCTACAAGTTCTGTCGGGCAGTGGTGTCAGTGTTTGGGCCACAATACTTGAGAGCACCCAATGCGGAAGACACTTCTCGGATCCTAGCCCAGAATGCAGCAAGAGGATTTCCTGGGATGCTTGGAAGCATCGACTGCATGCATTGGAAATGGAAGAACTACCCATTTGGTTGGCAGGGGATGTACAAAGGCGCCAAAGGCGGTTGCAGTGTGGTGCTTGAGGCGGTAGCCACACAGGACCTCTGGATTTGGCACTCCTTCTTTGGTATGCCAGGAACTCACAATGACATCAACGTGTTGCAGTGCTCTCCTGTTTTTGCCAAGCTCGTTGAGGGCCATTCTCCTCCGGTGAACTTCGAGATTAATGGGCACCAATACAACAAGGGGCACTATCTAGCTGACGGCATCTATCCGAGATGGTCAACATTTGTGAAGACGATCTCAAACCCTGTGCCAGGAGGCAAGAACGCCTGGTTTGCGAAGGTTCAGGAGGCTTGCAGGAAGGATGTCGAGCGGGCATTTGGTGTGCTCCAATCTCGATTCGCTGTTGTTCGGTACCCCGCTCAGACATGGTCGAAAGATCAAATGTGGGAGATCATGACTTGCTGTGTCATCTTGCACAACATGATCATCGAGAGCGAGCAAAAAGACCCAGTGTTTGACACTGAACCATACTACAGGCAGGGTCCTCTAGCCGAAGTTGATCACCAGCTATCGGCAACTTGGACTGCCTATCTCAGTATGCGTCAAGAGATCCGAGACCCACAGGTGCATCATCAACTGCAGAAAGATCTGATTGAGCACCTATGGGGGCTCAAGGGGGACGCCGCGTGATGAAATACGATTTTTTATTTGTTGAACTATATAATTTGTATTGAACTATTTGTTGTTGTACTATTTTGTTGAAGTATTTGATTTTTCTGTGATGAAATATGTGATAAGGAATAATTATGTTGATAAATGAACGCCGAGACAGGGCGAAACCACGCCGAATATGGGCCTATTCTCGCCCATATGGGCCGTTTATTCGCCGAAATTTGGCTGCAAAGTGGTCCAATTTCGGCGCCTGGGGGCGAGCTGGGGGCGGCGACTGGGCGAAAAACCGCCCCCGGCGCCGAGTGTCTCGCCGGCTCGCCCCCAGGGGGCGATTTTTGTGCGTCCTGGGGGGGGGGGGGGGCCAACGGCTGGAGATGCCCTAAGCATGCCATGTAGACGAAAAATCTGATGTGGCAAGGCAATTAAGAGGAGAGAGATGGGGTTGGTGACCCCAGAAAGAACCAATGCCAAGCGCGTGAACCTAGGCAAAACATTTAAATGAAGCAAACTCACCAATGCATGAGAGAGTTTAGTAGCTAAATCATTAAATGAAGGGAGCTTAGCTACAAGAAGCTAAGCACCTATGCATTGGGGAGTTTGGTTGCTAAGCTATTTAATATGCTTAGCACCCCATCTAAGCACTGGTCCACTGGGAGCAGCCTTAGTATTTGGATCCAAGCATGGATGAGGCTAGCAAGTTTTAGTCATGAGAGAGTTAAGTTGAGGACGGAGTGATCGAGTGAACTCGGATGAATACATGCATGCACTGGAAACGAAGCGTGTAAGAATTAACACAGTTGGCGTCGCATGAGAATGGGAAATCGTGGTGGCGTCCGGCGCAACATCAATGGTCCCTCAGGTAGAGCAATGGGCGGCCGGTAGCACGCTTGCCTCATCGATGGCGTCACTGCTCGTCTGCTCCGTTTGCAGCATGACTGGTCCCTCGAGAACTAGGAAAGTTGCTGCTAGCTTGCCTGGGAAACAGGTTCAATAAATTTTTATTGGACCCAAAATCTGTTTGCTACTCTACTGTACTCCCTCCTTTCCGGTTTATAAGGCTCAATTCAAAAATCTCTCCAACCAAGGTAAATGGTGAGTGGTAGAATACTTTTTGTAGTTTGCAAAAGTAACCAATTAATGCTCTTGTTTTCCTCAAAAAAGTATGTTTACCAATGCATTAATTGCAATGCATGCATGCATAAATTACATGCATTGGTCAATTTTCTCTTAATACTTGCATGCAATGATTTAATGCACCTTGGAATCTGAACATGTGATGGGGAACAACCAAATTGAGCCTTATAAAATGGAAAAACTAAAATTTTGAGATAAGCCCTATAAACCGGAAAGGAGGGAGTATGTGCAAGTGATATTTTGCGCGCACGATCGAATCCACCAGCGTGTTGCTAAGTTCGTGCCCCACTACGAAGGGGGAGACTTGCATGAGATCTCACATTTAAGAAAGATCGTGAGATCAACCCCAAAGAATCATAGTATTTAGACATTTCATATGGGGAGTATGTCTATAACTCCGGAAAAAAACATTTCAAAACTTGATGTACACTTAAAGATTCAGAAAAGACAAATTTCAATGTGAATAGTAGCAGCTTTGGGTGAATAGTAAGTTGACACCATTCACATACGATTGTGTCTTTTCTTTTGTTTCTATTAGTGTAAGTCGAATTAGGAGCTGAAATTTTTTGAGGTTGCACATCAAACATTGATATGTGTCTACGGATGCTCAAAAAAAATGATACGTGTCTGCATAAAGTTTGAGAATGTTTGAACATGTATTTTTTTTTAAAAAAAGATGTCATAGAACTCACCTAATATGAGAACTCACACAAGTCTTTCCCCAGGGCCGGTCCTAGGGGGGGCGGACGGGGCGGCCGCCCCAGGCCCCCGAAAGTCTGGGGCCCCCTCCCAGATATACGTACGTTAATACGTAAAGGTCTTCAAGGGGGCAAATCAATCAGCGCCTGGCTCTTTTGTTTTTTATTTTGATCAAATCTCGGCGCCTCGCTCAGCTTCTGCGTGCTAGCTAGCCTAGGAAAGTAAACAGATTTGGTGGGCCTGGCCCATATTCGCACGTACATGGTCACGTGGAGACCGGAGAGAAAAGGAATTGTTCCATTGATTTCCTGTAACTTTGGATCGGCCGTTCCCTGCCTTTTCTCCTCTTCCGCTGCACGTGTTCGTCTAATCTCATCGACTCTGTGACTGCGTCTCTGCCACCTCACGAACGACACCAGGACTGCGGCAGGTACATCTGGTTGCGCCCTCTTCGTCTCTTCCCTCGCATGATCTTCGTCCTATTTCTTTCTTTTCTCATCCTGATTCCCAATTTCTCGATCGATTAACAGATAGATAGATTAACACGGCATTGTTTTTAGGGCGCTCAAATCATTGCGTCCACTTTGCCAGATTAGATTATATAGAGAAGGTATTATTCCATGCCCTAGCAAATTCTCATTATATTAGATGATCTTCTGCACTTAATCTAATGTTTTAATTAGCTTTGCCTTAATTTTAAAAACTAATTGTTCTTTTCAATTTCAGCAGGGTCATGTCAAGTTCAGGTAGAAAGTATACATCCAAAAGTCATAAAAGGAAAAAAGGAGGCAGATGAAGAGAAAGAAGCATTGAGCGGATCTCTTTTTAAATATTATAAGAGCGATACGAGCATGCCAAAAAATCCAGACGAGTTGGCGATAGTTAGATGATGATCATACTCCTACAGAAGGCAATGTTGACGTCAACATGGATGATAGCAATGTGAGTGATCATGAGCCCATATTTAATTCATATGCGGTAGAATCTACTAGTGTTGATGAGGAACAAGTTAGTGTGGATATTTATGACCCAAGCAATTGGGGTAATCTTGATAACAAAGCGAGGGACATATTAGTGGAAAAGGGGCCTAAAACGGAAGAAGAAAACAATAAATATCCTTTGGATGAAAATTCAAGACATTTTTCGTATAGCCATTACTCCAGAAAGATGAGCAATGGAGAGGTGCGTGATAGGGAATGGTTAGTTTTTTCAAAACACACAAAGAAAGTGTTTTGTTTTCGCTGTAAGCTTTTCAATTCTGATAAATGCAAGAGTGCAATGGGGAATGATGGGTTTTGTGATTGGAGGCATATTAATGAGAAACTGAAAGAGCACGAAGCTAGTGATTTTGCATCTCAGAATGTTAGGAGAAATTTTTGAAGCTATATGTAATACATTATGTGATATGCGCAATCATTTTGGATGCACTTTCTTTGATACAAATTATATGTACATACGATGATTATTAATAGGCATTTATACTAAGGGCCCCGAAGGGCCCCGGATTGTCTTTTCGCCCCGGGCCCCCAAAATCTTAGGACCGGCCCTGTCTTTCCCCCACTACGAATGACTCTCGCGGTATCGAATTCGCTTATGTGAATGGCATGGTTGACTCATTCTTCTCCAACGAGACGTGACTTGACGGTGCGCTTGGGCCTTGGGCCCTGCGGAGTGGTAGCAGTGGTAATGGACTCCTTGACAGTAGGGCCCTAAAGCTTTCCGTTTCCTTTCATCCTCTTGTCGAGAGATAAAAGACCCCTTGATGTGCTTCGTGGCTATAGTCCGGTGGTACATTGTACAACGCTTCAAGTTGTGCCAGACCATGCTGGATCAGCTCATGCAAGGATGATTTTAAGGTACGTGGCCACGGCATTTATTTAGAAAAAAGAAAATCATGGAATCGGGGTAATTAACTTCGAGGATGAAAGACCCAAATCACAAATTACTAATAACGTGTGCTTCCAAAGGAGAGTAAAATAAGTACGCTAGCAGCAGGCAAGTTATGTCAAAAAAAATAACAAGGTAATGTTTATTATAGCTTAACAAAAATGTTTCTGCATTCTGAAACACGTATTACAATGTTAAGCATCCATGGCTGAATGGTTAAAGTGCCCTAACTCATAATTGGTAAATTTGCGGGTGATAATACTAGTTGCTCGCAGTACAACAAGTTTAGATTATTGAGCTTTATTGATGAACACAGCTATGCTTGTGTCACAAATTTAAATTTCCAGAAACTTCAATAAATTGGGTAAAAAATATAAAATGTAAAAAAACTCCCATAGGTTGAAAAGTTGTTTATTTCTATTAAAAAAACTTACGTGATATTTGAAAGAAATATTCACGTTTCCAAAAAAGTCCATGAAAATTAAAAAATTGTTTATACAATGTTAAAAAATTTCATGTAGTTTAAAAAATGTACAGCGTGTATTTGAAAATGTTTTCAAAACATGTATATCATGTGTTTGCAAAAATGTTCAAAGTGTGTTAAATATTTGATTCCCATGTCTGCTAAGTATATTAATTGTGTATAGAGAAAAGGTACACATGTGTTAAAAAAACAATTAAAACAACAAAAAAAAGAGAAGAAAAACAAAGGAAACCAAAGAAAACAATGAAAAAAAAAGTATAACGAAAAAATAGAAACTGAAGAACGCAATTGAAAAAAAAACAGCGTATAAGATAAGGAAACATGGAAAACCAAGGAAAGCTAGTGATAAACAAAAAAAAAGGACAAAAACTGAAGCACAACGAGCGCTCGCGAGCGACTGCCCCTAATAGTTTGGCCTGATTCGCTCGCCTGGAGGCGAATTGGTTAGGGCAAGAAATAGCCCCGCAGCGAACAACATCGTTCCCTCCGGGGGAAGGTTATGCGCGACGGCCAGCTGGAACAGAAGAAGCCAGGGAAGTGCGCGAAGAAAAAAGGTGGAACGGGCTAGGCCCATGTAGCTGTTTTTTCCTTTTTTTTAAATACCATCAAGATGTATCCCTAAAAAAATACCATCAGGATATAAAAAATAATTTATGATAAAATAAAATAATGCATAAAGTGGCAGGAAAAAATAGAGCTTAATTTGCTAGGACACTAAACTTTGCCATCTCAAATAATCACAAAAAAGGAAAAAATGCACAAATTTGCCAGGATAAAAAAATGCATTAGTTTTGCGGGAGCATAGATTGCTATCTCAAAAAATCTTAACATATAAGAAAAAAATTATGAATTTACCAGGTCCCCTAAATTGCCATGTCAAACAATATTAACGAAAAGGATAAAAACGCATAACTTTGCCATGTCAAACAACAAACGATAAAAATGTAAACATGGTAAGAGCATAAAATTGCCAAGAATATAAATTGCCGTGATATAGCAAATTTTAGAGAAAGTTATGTAAGCATGGTAAGAGCATCTCTAGCAGATACCACAAAACCTCGCCGGACCGCAAAACTTTGGCTGTTTTGCAGGACTAGTGAGCATGCACGTGCACGCACGTATAACTGTGAGAAAAAAATCTCAGGTATAAACATGTTTTTGCGTGTATTACGTAGTACGTGGATTATGGAAATGAAGGAACATGAAATCTTGAATATTGTTGACGACGCCATGACTCGTTTGTGAAGATGTGCCATGGTCAATCCAGTTCTGGTATGACTCCATAGTCCACACTTTTCCCTACGATACCAAGTCTGAAACAGACAAAATAAGGAATTCATGGTCCACACCTGCACATTAGTTTTTACACCGGACTAACTGGAGCTTGTGTCTTATTCTATTTGATTGCTAAAGTAACATAGCAAATAAAATGAATACAAGATGATAAAAAAAATACCCAAGCTTGCAGTTGTTTACCGTATATTAAGGTGCTAGATTACAGTGGAAATTGTCCAAGAAAATAGCATAGAAAGGTTGCTCAAAATAAATAGTATCGCACGATGGCATAGAGGAATATCACACAAAAATATAGAGTTCAGTTTCTACGCTTCTCTAATAGTGAAAGCAATAGCCAAATATCATTGTATAGTTCTTTCAGAGTAATAAAATGGCGGGCTTGGTTTGATCTTGCCAATCCAAATGCACGCGTCTGACTCAGAATTGGTACATGATTAGGTAATTCTGCATGTAACCTTAATTGTCCAGAACACAAGGGGCTCATGCCTATTAGAAATGGAATTGGCAAGATCGATGTAGAGCCGCTTACTTGCCAACACCTTCAAATGCGACATAAAAAAATTACAGAATTGAATCTTCATGAAATAAAGCTGCAGAAAATACTGAAACAAGAAAAATATCGAGTGGTGATAGAACTCTTAATACAAATATCTCCAAGCGAGACTCATCCATTCTTCACCATAACTGGAGTTTTCTCAGTTTTTTTTGTAATAACTGTTAGATGCTGAAAGGAATATGTCACCCTAGTGTTAAGGCCTCTAGGGCATTTATATTTGGTCTCAGTTAAGAAGAGTAGTCCAAAATGACGCCCCATTGATGAATTCAAGATGAAAATCTGTTAATTTAGAAGTCCGATAATTCATAATATGCACATGTAGGACACAGATTTATATGATAAAATGGGGAGTGCAAAAAAAATGTAGTTGATTACTCCACAAATTAGGTATAGAGCAGTTACCATCTCTCGAGTAAAATCGAACCGTAGGATCCTCATAAATGGTTTTCTGAACAATAATCTTTTTCTTCACTTCCTCCTCTCTTGACAGCACATGCTTCAAGATTTGTTGTGCTTCGCGAAGGAAGACAAACGTGGGTTCGACACCCTGGTCATTTGCACGGTATGGTGTCTTTGGAAGCAAAGGAATGCCAGGGTGTTTAACAGAGTTGAGCAACAGGTGGTTGCACAGGAACTCGCGAAGAAGATACTTGATGAACTTAGAGATTGGAAGATGGCGGCCCGGGGAGGAGGTAGCTTACAACGCTTTGTGAGAGATTAGTTTTGGGTTCCTTGTAGGAGTGGTGGTGGGTGTTAGTCTTTGAGTGTTCCGCACTCGCTAGACCTCTTGTAAATTGTTTTGTTCTCTTCTGTAGAAGTAAGGCACGTGCTTTCTGTGCTCTAAAAAAAAGATTTGTCATGCTCATAATCGCTAGAAATATAAATATACAAAGATAATTAATAAATATTCGTTCAAAATTTGTTTTTTTTAATATATGTTTGGGTAAAGGTAGAAAGAGATATACAAGGGGAACCTGTTTCCGCTGCTTCTAAAAGTAACTCTTCTTGTGTCATACAATTTTCTTCCCAGTTTCCGCTGCTTCTAAAGAGATACAATACAAGGTAGATATATAATCACACGGAGTACATGAGCAAACCATTAGTGAATCCCTAATTTACCGTTTATTTTGTCGTTACAATCCCTAAAAACGAACCCTGCAACTTAAAAATAACTTTGAAAAATATACCTCAAAGTGTGACAGGGATCTATTTTCTGATTCGATTGATTCATCAATAGCTTCCTTGGCCAGATCAAAAAGATCCCTCAAAGATGCAGCTGAAACAGGTGATGCGCTCTCGGATTGTTAAAGGGTGTGGACTGCATAAACATCAGCACCATACAATTCCCATGATCATGTCGTCCAATAGTTACTACCCAATGGATTAAATGATATACAGAGCTTGGTGATATGGTGGAATACCTGGAATAGCAGCCGACAGTTTATGCTTGCTCCCTCATGATATTAGACAGGAACGCGACAGTTGAACATTTCCCCTTAGTGCCGGTGATATGGACAGCCTACGAACACAATAACTTGCAGCCAAACACCTTTCTCTTCTTCTGGCAGACATTCATATATGTATCCACGACACCTTTCTCCTGCTCTCCCTACCAGCAAAAAGACAACAAGTACTTGATCATATTTATGTGCAGTTTGACATAAAACTGATTTGCAGCCAAACACCTTTCTCTTCTTCTGGCGGGCATTCATATATGTATCCACAACACCTTTCTCATGATCTCCCTACCAGTAAAAACACAACAAGGACTTAATAATATTTATGTGCAGTTTGACATAAAATCGCTTAGCCAAGTCTGTACCTATCATGTGAAGAGGACATGCGGTTGTATGCTCCTGCTGACCCGTGGTAGAGGACATAGCAGAGGTGGCCGTGGTGACGGAAGATGGCGACGACCCTGTGGTAGAGGACAAGCAGAGGATGCGATGTCCGGACAACGAACCCTCCTCAACTTCGCAGGGGAACACGATGGAGGCGGCTGAGTTGCAGGCAACAGCGACTTCCGCGGACTCGGCTGTGCGGAAGAATGGCGGCGGCATCTGCGTCATAGACTGCCCGGGAGAATTAAGAATGGGGCAGGCATGTGTTCATCACCGGTCGTCGCCGTCGCCGATCTGGTCGGGAAGAGGGCCGTCACTCGCGAGGGAAGGTCCGGCGGAGCCATGGTGTCCTGCGGTGAGGGAACGGAGAGGGAGAAAGATTAGTGAGGAGATGGAGAGAGAAGGGAGGAGGGCTCTGGGCATGGCTGACCGGCAGAGGAGCTCGGCGGCGGCGATCGGAGGCAGGGTCGACTCGGGGCGGATCGGGGGTAGGGAGCGCACGGCAGGAGCGGCGGCGCAACGTTGTTTCTGCGGATCTGTTCTCTCGCCGTTCTTCTTGGGGCCTAAAGCCAGGGCCGGGACTCAATCGGGAGGCACTTTCGCGTGGACCAAACCGAAAATCAGGGATTCCTCAAAAAAACCGAAAATCAAGGAGTTGCCGCTGGCCCACGGGGATCGGCAGACGCGGAGCGCTCGCACGATCGGCAGACGCGTCTGCTGGGCAGAACATTTAATCTGAGACATTGATTCTGGATGACAGACTATTGATGTAATATAGGTGGTAGGATGTGTTTAAGTCAATTTGATCGGATGGTTTTGTTTATCCCGTGTACAGTTTGTTGTGTGGCTTTTGACAAACACATATTTGCTCTTTTAATAGTAGTATAGATTAATAGTAGTATAAATATAGATATAGATGGAGCTTTTTCCGCACCGAACAGGTCCGCTAAACATGGCCCAGTACGTAAATCTTTTACACGTGGCCCGCGTATCGACTGCTCGTGATCTACGGGTTCAATAGGTTTTACCAGACGCAATCCCTATCCCGTTGGCCGCAATCCCCCCTCACCCTGCCGTTGCTAGCCCTCCCCAACTCGGTCGTTTCTTCTCTTTTTTTCTTCTATACCACAGCCAGCGCTACTCGTGGCCATGGCGGGTCGCCGCCGCGCAAGCTCGCACGTCACGACATGGAGGCCAGCAGCTACAGCTGGCCCACCTTCGGGCCATGGCGCTCGAAGCAAGCCCGTGATTGCGGCGGGTGGAGCCCTTCGGCCGGCTTCCATGAGCTCCATGCCAGCCTTTTCCTGCACATTCAGAGGTGCCAAGAGGCGGATGCAAGCTCGTCGTCACAGAGCCACGATGGTGGCTCGAGAAGAAGGCGCCACTGATTTGTCTCACCACTGCAAAGGACGAGCATGCCCTTGCCAAAGCGTATCGCAAGTCCGCTGAGAAGTTCTACCTTGGTGTCGATAAGTGAGCCGGTCGATTTAGCTTAATTTGCAGTGCGTAGTTTGCATTTGCGCACTACAAATTAACACACCACTTTCCGGCCGTTGTGTTGCCCTAAAAAAAGTTTTCGGCCATCGCGGATAAAATATTTATCGTGTGTTTAAAAAAATGCGGCGTAAAACATATTGATTGTGTCCTAAAAAATCTTCATAGTCTACTAAAACAATTCGTCGTGTTTTTTAAAATGCTCATTGAGTCTTAAAAATGTCCATTGTGTATTAAAAATATTCATCAAGTGTTTTGACAATGTTCATCCTGTTTTCCAAATAAGTTCATCGCCTACTAAGAAATAATCATTGTGCTTTTAAAAAACCATCGTGTATTTTAAAAATGTTCATTGTATTTAAAAACAGGTTCGCCGTGCACTTGAAAATGTCCATCGTGTATTTGAAAAATGTTTGTTTTGTCTTAAAAATACTTCGTCGTGTCTTCAAATTTTCATCTGTACTTCAAAAATGGTCATCAGGCTTTAAAAAAGTATATGCAGCGTATATGCTCATCGTTTCTCACAAATGTCCCTCGTGTATTCCAAATGTCCATCATGTGTTTTAAAAATGTTCATTGTGTATTAGAAAAGTACCATGCATCAAAATTGTTGATGATGTATTTAGAAAATGTTCATCCTGCATTTAAAAATGGTCATCTTGCGGTGGATACAAGCAAGCATGAAAAATGGCTTTGATGAACATACCACTCAGCTACTCAACGTTCCACATCACCTAGGCTTCATTCAAAATTGTTGCTGCACATAAGTATCAGTAGGTAACAACAGACAAATTATCACTCTGGGGCACTGGTCAAGTTTCGGTTGACAGCTCACACATTATACAGGATGTACTCCCTCCGTTCCAAAATAGATGACTCAACTTTGTATGTGATGATAGATTTAAGACTGAAACGAGATTCAAAGTACCTACAGGCTACAATCAATCGACCTGCAGTAACATATGTGTGGCTTAGACAAATGTAACATGAATCGACCTCTACTCCAAACGAAGAACATACGTACGAATGAAACTTTCTATGGAGTATTACAAACCTAGCGATTACATAGTGTGATGCATCATGCATGCAACCATTAGATCTATTGTTACTGACCTACGAATTTCTGTAAAAATCCAGCCATGAATCTGCCCGCCGTCCACGCATGTACCACAAATCTCATCCCCTGCTGCTCCTCGATGGTGCACCTCCTCCCACGACTCCGCAACCAGCGGCCTTGCTCGACCACATGGGACCTGCCGGTACGTCCTCCTGGCGGCTTGTCGACGGCGTGCTCGCCGTCGGCTCAGCATGGAGGCTCGCCAACGGGCGTCCTGTTTGGCCTGGCTCACGGTGGAGGCGGCCCCTGACCTCTTGCGCGGCGCCCGGAACGGCGGCTTCCTCGGTTCCAGTAATGCAGTGGAGATCGCCAAAAAGAGACGCGCGGTGCTGGGGCCTAGTAGCGACCGCCGGACACCGTGGGCGTGCATGAGGAGAGAGGGCGCGTCGAGTGACGATTGCTAACCCTAGATGCCGCGAGCTCCCTGGACGCGATCTGAGGTAGGAGGAAGAAAAGAGAGGGGGCGGGGATCTTGCGAGACGTGGGGAGCGGGGCTGGACGACTCATCAACGAAACAACGACAAGAAAAAAAATCTGGTGAAGTGGTTTTGGACAAGAAAAATCGGTGGAGAGGACACTGGTGGGAGGTGAGACGAAATTAAATTGGATGAAAAAACCCCAACGAAGGTGGAAGGTGGGATGAAAAAAAATCCAGAACGTAGACTACCAACTACTCCATTAGGAGTAGAGATGATGTAAAACAGAATGCATGTTAGATCAAACAAGCTTTTCATTTCATTGTCTTTGACAGTTGATCTGAAGCTAAATTTTTGTCAGTTTGATATACTACACACTTCTCTGGTAAGTTGTGTGGCTGAACACAGTCCTATATTTTTCTAGACACATAAGTAGATGTATCATGTATGTTCCTTGCCCTCGACTTAGTTGATAAGAGTCACATGAAGCAGAGAAAGCATGGTGTCATGAATTTCATCCTTTGGACCATAGTTGAGCTGTTTTACGTGGTATCTTAGACTCAGCCGAAATTAGTTTGCATGTCCTGTTCTACATGTAAATCTCAGCAGCTGGAATCCCCTTAATTTTCAGTACAAATAATTTGTTACATCTCTGGGTGTGGCTGCGGTTGCTTGGCTATAGATTAATTATAAATTTATACTTTAGATTTACCTCTACACTGAATCTTGCCACATGATTGTCAATTAATTTGATGACTTAATTTTCCTTTAGATTTACCTCTACACTGAATCTTGCCACACTGGCTTCTTGGCTCGCAGCAAATCACTCGGATCTGCATTTTGCTTATACTCTTCAAACTCGACCGCTGTCACCTGGGAATCGGCAATCTTTGAGCCTTTCTGGAAACACTCTTCTGCCTTTTTCCGATCACCAGTGACAGTGATCACTCCCTTTGGGGCCTGGCATCTTCAGTTTGAGGTACACATAACATGGTCGAGTCATGAACCGTGCGTAAGCTGGTCTCCCCAAAATAGCGTGGTAAGCGCTCTGAAAATCCACGACCTCAAACGTCAGCTTCTCTTTGCGAAAATGCTTCGAATCACCGAACACCACGTCCAGAGCTATTTGGCCAAGTGATTCGGCTTTCTTTCCTGGTATAACTCCATGAAAACTCATGTTACTGGTGCTCAGTCGGGACATCGGAATGCCCATTCCTTTCAGCGTGTCCGCGTACAATAAGTTCAGTCCGCTACCACCGTCCATTAGCACCTTCGTGAGTCGAGTGCCTTCGACCACCGGGTCGACCACCAAAGCTTGCCTCCCGGGGGTGGCTATATGAGTCGGGTGATCAGACTGGTCGAATGTAATGGGAGTTTGGGACCATCTCAGATAATTGGGTGTCGCCGGGGCGACCATGTTCACCTCACGGTTAATAACCTTCAGTCGACTCTTGCTTTCCACATCTGCGAAGATCATCAGAGTGGAGTTAACATGAGGATATCCTTCCTCACTGTCCTCCTTGTCTTCGGCTTTGTCCGACTCCTTTTCCTTGTCCTTGGGATGTTTACCTTGGAACTGCTAGATCAGGAGTCGACACTGGCGAGTGGTATGCTTCGGGTAGATGATATTACCCTCTTCGTCTTTCTTCGTGTGGATGTGACAAGGCATATCCATCACGTCATTTCCTTCTTTATCCTTCACCTTCTTGGGTTCCAGGATCCTTTGGGTTTCCCTTTGAACTTGCCCTGAGTCACGGCCAGAGCCTCCCCAGGAGCCGCTGGTTCGGCCTTCTGTTTCTGCTTCCGACTGGAGTTTCCTTTCTCCGACTGACTCGGCTTGTACTTGCCGCTCCGGAGTCGGTCCTCCTCTTCGCCGTTGGCGTACTTGGTGGCAATTTCCATCATCCGACTCAGGGTCATATCTCCGGTTCGACCAAACTTCAAACTTAATTCTCTGTTCTTAACACCATCCTTGAAGGCGCAGACTGCCTGATGATCAGACACGTTCTCCATGGTATGATGCAAAGTGATCCATCTCTGAATATACTCTCTTAAGGTCTCATTCGACTTCTGTACACAAACTTGCAGCTCTGTCAATCCAGCTGGTCGCTTGCAAGTTCCCTCAAATGTTCTGACAAACACTCGGGAAAGATCTTCCCAAGTGCAAATGCTGCTTGGAGTTAACTGATTCAACCATGCTCTGGCAGAACCTTCCAACATGAGCGGTAAGTGCTTCATGGCCACCTCGTCATTCCCACCGCCGATCTGCACAGCCACTCGGTAGTCCTCAAGCCAAGTTTCAGGCTTAGACTCACCGGTGAACTTGCTTACTCCAGTTGCCAACCTGAAGTTGGGGGGAATCACCGCGGCTCTGATAGCCCTGCTGAAACATTCCGGACCAGAAACATGCACTCGACTGCTAGTGGGCGCATCTCTGTCAGGGCCGCCTCGATGAGCCCTGTTCCGATCGACCAGGCCTTGCACGATGATGGATCGCGCGTCGAAGCCTGGTTCTTGGGGGTTGACCAGAGCTCTTCGCCCCACACTGAGTTGACGCCTGTCATCTTGCTGCCGAGGAGCGTAAGACCCACCTCTCGAGGGAGGAGTGGGCACTTGACGCCTATCATCACGATCGTATCGGTCACCATATTGGTCCTGTCGATTGTCGCGTCCTTCACGCCGCGGAGGCGATCTGGGGCTGTGAGCCGACTGAATCGTATTCGCAGCGACGGATCGACTGTGAATTCTATTGCGTGACTGCGACACGGCTGAATTCTGATCTCTTGCTACCCGGAGCAAATCTCTGATCTGCATCAAGCCTCTGCCAGCCTCCGACTGAGAGGGCTGAATGGACTCTGCTATACGGGTTGCAGCTGCTAAATTCTGAATCAGGGTTCGATATACCTGAGTCGGCGGGAAGAGTTGACGCCGATTGGAGTCGGGTACTCGTTGCCGCGCGCGCTCGTCGAGTGCTCGCTGAAGGTTCTCCAGACGAGCACGTTCAGCCAAGTTGGCCAAACATGCCTCCTCCAAAGATCAAGCCTCGGGGGTTTCTCCTGCGATGGGAGTATGCAGGCATCCACGTTCCTGTGGCGAAGCTCTTCCCTTTGCAGGGAATTGAGTGGCTCGGGTTGGTACTCTTCATGGACTTGTGCGGGGTCGCCTCCACCGTCTACCCCGTCCTCGCGGGGGAAACCGGGAGGGCTGCGAGGTCCGTTGACCATCAAGACTTCCGCCGCTGGGTCACTGCTATCGCACTTGGATGCAGTCTCTACGGAGCCAGTCGACAGGTCGAACAGGCCGTAGAGGGACTCGTCGGGCTCGATTGCCGCAACTTGGGTGGTGGCCGTCTGGCGAGCCACCGCGTGCCGCACCCACCGCTGGAGCCTCGACCGACCAGAGCGCTTGCGCTGGCGGGAGACAGGGAGAGCGGACGATAGGGGAGTCGACCGATATGGGGTCGACGGTTGCCGCAGCAGAACGCCGCGGATACATGCGCGAAAATGCGTCGCGCCGCGGACGGGGAGCGCATCAATGTCGAGTGGAGCCTCCTGGAGCCAAGCGGAGTCGTCGGCGATGTAGGTGAGAGCGCCGAGACGGATCTCGCGGCCCTCGACCAAAACTCCACCAGCAACCATGATGAAAGTAATCGGAAAAACTACAACTTCTCCAAAAATCGCTAAGACACCGGCCCCACGGTGGGCGCCAACTGTCGTGGTTCTAAGTCTGACAGTAGAGTGGGGGTAGGTATGGAGAGGCAAGATCCTAGCTATGGAGCAGTTGTAAACACAAGGGATGTACGAGTTCAGGCCCTTCTCGGAGGAAGTAACAGCCCTACGTCTCGGAGCCCGGAGGCGGTCGAGTGGATTATGTGTGTATGGATTACAGGGGTGCGAACCCTTTACACTGAGGAGGGGGGTGGCTTATATAGTGTTTGCCAGACCCCTCCGGCCCTCAGTAATGCCGGGTTTAAAGTACATTAAGTCTAGGCGTTACTGGTAACGCCTTACATAAAGTGTCCTAAATGCCATAAAGACTACTTAATTACAGACCGTTACGATGCAGAGTGGTTCTTGACCTTCTGGTGGTCGAGTGAGTCTTCATGGTCGAGTCCTTCGAGTCCGTCGAGTGAAGTCTCTCTTGGTCGACTGGAAGGTAGTTTCTTCTGAGGGTTTCCTTGGGTAGGGTACTTTGATCAGGTCTATGACCCTACCCTAGGTACATGACTTCATCATCCGGCGCCGGCGGCCTCCTCTTCCTCCTACCTCTCTGTCGGCCCCCTCCTCCTCCTTCCTCTCCGGCGGCCCCCTCCTCCTCCTCCTCCTCCTCCCTCCTCCCTCTCCTGCTCTCTCCTCCTCCTCCCTCCTCTCTCTCCCCCTCCCCCTCCTGCTCTCTCCTCCTCCTCCTTCCCCTCCTCCTGGCCTCCTCCCACACTCCTCCTCCCCCTTTCTGTAAATAGGTTTTAGTTTTTGTTAAATGTAGGTTTCTGTTTTTAGTAAATTTGAATAGAATAAAATATGAAATTGAAAAAATAAGTAAATGTAGGTCTTTTGAATAGAATAGGAAATTTTTAGAAAATTTGAATAGAATAGGAAATTATAAGTAAATTTGAATAGAATAATTAAATGTAGCTTATGGAGTTTCAGTAAGTCCTAAGATGGCGATAATAATGTTTTTGTTTATATTTTGTTTTTGTAGAAATCAAGGAGCCCCTGCATCATCCCCGCCGTCATCCCCGTCACCGACCCCCTCCGACCTCAATCGAGGTGAGACCAGCCCCTCCATGTTGTTAATTTAATTTAGGTGTTTAATTTTAGAATAATGTAGTATGAACCCTAGTTATGATCGAATCATGTTCAAAATGTAGGTTTTTAATTAGGTGTAGTTAATAGAATTTAGGTGTTTTAGGTGTCACATTTGTTGTTATTTTTTTAGTTAAAGAAATTATTCCCGCATCGACGTCGACGATGCCTATCCCGCATCCGTCGACTCGGTGGAGGAGGCCTGCTTGATCAGAGGGGCCATGTCTGGGACTGGGCTCCGCCGGGCTGGTACTGGGAGGTCCTACCTTCTAGGGGGCGCAGCATGGTAAGGAGCTAGCCCGTCGTAGACCCAAACCTTCTTTGGTGACGGTCGCGTGGGCCAGTGATGGTGCGAAGGCTTGAGAACCCCGCGGAGGTGGTACGTCACCGTGTCAGCGAGGAGGACGAGCACGTCCGTCGCTACATGGTTGCGTTGGAGGGCAGGTTCTTCAAGGATCTCACAGGAGCTATGATCCTGTGATGGTTCCTTCTCTTTGGGTGTCTACCTCCCGCGCCGATACCCGTCATTCGCTAGGGTTTTAGTTCTATTAGTGATGTTATATGTATGATACTATTCGAGATGTATTAGTGATAATATTCGGCGATGTACGGACAAAAGAGATGATTTAATTTTGCTTATTGCATGAATGCTAATTTGAATACTAATTTATTTTACGATTTGGTTTTGCTTATTGAATGCTCAAATTAGAAAACTACTCCATCAAGTTTGAATGCTCATATGATGTAGATATAAACATGTATATCTTGTGTTGCTCAAATAGGACATGTGCTTGCCCAAGTGGCCGGTCATGTTTGCAGGTTACACCTCTGAGTGGCCTATGTTTTGCCGGAGTGTTGATTAATTTCCATTTCGCCAAATTTCAGGCGCTCGATATGTCCTTTTTTTAGCAAAGGTCATGCCGGATTTTTCCGTAAATTCTGGCATGACTTGTGCTAGAATATGTAGGAAATATCGAGTGGCCTAGATTTTCTAGAAAAATAATTAAACGATATTTCGGGTTGACATTAAGTCTGTCGAGGCTCCACCATATATGAGAGGACGAAGAATCCCAACTGTTATCGTGGGGGTCGTTTCTCCTTCTTCTCCTTGTGCTAAACCTTTGTTATGCACTAGGGGAAGGAGGAGTAACAACCATCACCGACGGTCGCAAATGTCAGAGAGGAATCAGTGAGGGAGAGTCTCCATCATATATGAGAGGACGAGGAATCCCGACCGTTGTCGTGGGGGTAGCTTCTCCTTCGTTCCCGTGTGCTAGACAATTTGGTGTAATGCACTCAGGAACAAAAGGAGGAGCTACCATCACCGACGGTCGGATATATACACCACGTGAGCTGAGAGTTTTCAAGAAAAGACTCGACAGACCGATAGTCAACCCGTGATGAATAATAATGATCTAATTTTGTTTTTGTAGTACATATACTTGTACAAGTTTAATCTTTGAATTACGAACATAGGAAATGTCGTCGGACGAAAGTCCCGGGAAGTGCTCCTGGTGCGGCGACAACCAGGGTTTCTGCGACAGGCCTCACTTGGTAGAAGGTCGGCGCTTCAGTATTAAGCTCGAGGAGACCTTCGATTGTGAAACGGTACGCTACGACGCAAAGTTTTTTTTTCGTAATTAAGCTCGACTTATACTACTTCAACGTGTAATTTTTGTCTTCTATAATTCGACTAGCTTATCCCATGCCATGCAAGATGCTATGTCTTGGAGAGGATGGGTTTAGAAGATCATGAGAGGAATGAAACAAAGAAAATTAACCTAAGGACCCATCATGGTACGGATTTTGAGGTAAATCTATACAATTCTGAGAGCGTATCCAATTTTGGTTGCCCGGATTGGGACGCACTTTGCAAGATGTATGATTTTCAAGAGGGTATGTTTGTCATAATGGATCTTGGTGATCCTGACATCGAGGTAGACAATTTGGACATTTGGATCCTTGTTATTACGCTTTCAATTCTACCGCTATGTGAGTTTCTCAAACATAGTTATTAAGTAATTTATATTGTTTATTTCAAAATAGTTGACAGCTTATTTCCATTGATAGCTTATTTTCATTCTTCAAAGAATGTGTGGAAGATGGTAGACAGAACCTACTACACCGATGGCTCTGTGTTAACTTATCAGGAGAAAAATCATCTGGTCACATTTTGTACTGACCTTGAGAATTACAATACCTATTATCATACTCCTCCAAATTATGGTCAATACGTGCAACGATTACGACATCCGTGCATCTTTTGCATACTTCTAAAACTGAACTACATTGCTAACTATGAAGTTATTACTATGTTTTTCAACAGAAAATCTCGATGGATTGTGTGCCTCATTTGATGTACCAGAATGGTCGCCTTGATGTTTTGAACATACAGTCAGGTCATCCTACGACTCTCACCTGTCCATATCGGATTTCTAAAACCGGTGAACACATGGTAATCAAAGAATGGAAAAAAAATGTATGGACAATCGTAAGAAGGTTCTTGGAAGCAAGATTGTGCGAAAGGTAAGAATTGAAGACAGGATAATCTTCATTCTCCATAATGAAGAGTCAGGGACTATCTTGTTTTATGCTATTTTACCTAGGAGAAGGTAGTAGGTCCTAGCTAATACTCATGATCATGTGCTAAGAACAACTACGTAGGATTGGTTAGATGACTATGATGATGATGTGGTATCGAGTAGAAGTTGTATGATCGATAATGATGAGTATGACTTGTTATTATGATACCAATGATGAGTTATTTATTATTATGATTGATGATGCATATATATCAGTAGGTGAAATGAACATGGATTAGATTCAAGTGGAGGTAACATGTGGTGCACATCAAAAGTACTACTAATCCAAACTAGATCAAGTTTAGATTAATAGTACTTTCGACATGCACCACATGTTGCGTCCACTTGAATCTACTACACATTCATTTCACCCACTGTTATATATAATAACTAATCATGGTCATAAAATCATATGATGAAAGTATTATATATAAAACCACAACGAAAATAAGTTGTATTTTTAAACATACAGAAAAAGTTAGCAGCAACACTTTTCAAAAGAAGTGCTACTGCTACTTAATTAGTACTATCAGTAGCGCTTACTATAGGAAAGCGCTACTGCTAACTAGGTATAGCAGTAGCGCTTATGAAAAGCGCTACTGCTAACTAGGTATAGCAGTAGCGCGTCCTTTCCAGCGCTACTGCTACTAGTTACCTGTAGCGCCTTAGTGGTAGCGCTTGCACAAGCGCTACTACTAGCTTAAAAAACAAGCGCCGACCCCCCGCCGGAGTTAGGGGAGGCGCGCCACGCCGCCCGCCCGACGGCCATGAGCCTCGGCCGTTCTTCCGGCCATGCGAGCCGGTCGCTCGCAGCGTCGAGCTCGCTCCTTCTTCTCTGACAAGCTGCGGCCATCTCCTCTGCCAAGGAGTCGCAGCCACCCGCACCCGCCACCGCCGAACGGCTGCCCAACCCGCAGCCGGCCGATTTCGTCCACCCCGCAAACAAGGTGCTCAACGAAATTCCCCAAGGTAAAAAGATGATGAAACTTGACGTTTTTTTTGTTGGGATTGGAGAGTTAGTTTCACGGTGATTTTTTGCTTTGTAGATGAGCTCGTGTGACTTCTCTTTCATGGACGATTCCTCGTTGGATGAGGAATAATTTGAATCCTCGTCGGATGACAAATTAAACCATGCATATATTTGCTTCAGGTTTTTATCAATCTTAAAAAACGTCTCAAAGAAAACAAATTCAGTTCAGAATTCAGATATGCATCATATTAAACCATCGGATAACAGGTGACAGACGGGTGGTAGTCGTGCAGATGCACCATACAGCAGTACAACCGAACATTCAAACATAAGCGGTAGTACGTGCTACGAAATCGAAACAGAGGATGCAACGGACCGAGATGGAACTGCGGGGGCACCACCGGGTCACCGGCCGTCAGTACCCTAGACAAATGCGGGGGTGGCTGCTTCCGCGACGGCAAGCATTTCAGGCGAGCAAACAGCAAGGCACATCTTCGCCGCTACAGCTATGACACCGATGGCAACCTTGGTCTTCGTCGGAATCTTGATGCCCGCCTTCTCCTCCACGGACGGGATACTGTGCAGTAGGGAGAGCATGACTTGAGCGCTTGCACGCGCAAGCCTTGACGCTCCAGACTCTAGCACCACCAGCGGCCCGGGCGATCTGGCCGGAACGATGGCGGATGAAGCGACGCCGCTGATGCCTTCCACGGTGGAGTCCACGAGCGAGGAAACGTCCGCCGCGCCGATGAGTGCATCCACACCATCCAGCTTCGTCTTCCCCAGAGAGGCCGCGGCGCCGCCGTAGAGGCGCTCGATCAGCGCGACGACGCAGCGCTTGACGTTGGCGGCGGCCTGCTTCACCTTCTCGTACGCCTTGGAGGCGGCCCAAGCGGCAGCGCTCGATATCGCGTCCACGTAGCTCGACGCGGCCTGCTACGCCTTTGTGACGGCCTCGAACACCGCGCCGATGGCGTCACGAGCGGCCTGGTTACCTTGGTGGAATCCGGTGGGCCAGGGGGTAGTGCTGGCCGGAGAGACCACAGCAGGTGTTTCGTTGGACGGCAACCCAGCCGCCGCCGCACCAGCACCTATTGCCATCACCGCCGTCCTCACACCCACTGCAGCCAACGGCGCACATACTACCACCGTTGCCGCCGCCCCAGCTACCGCTGCTGCCCCTGCTGAAAAAGCCTGCGCTGCCACCGCCGCCCCATAAACAACGGAAACACCAACGGCAACCTTGCTCCCGCTTGCTCCCATGGCTTTGCTATTGGGTTTCTCAGTTTCTGCCGACGGAGAGAAGTGGGTGGTCGAGTGAAAGGAAAGGCTTCGGAGCGGGATTTAGAGGGTGCTTCGATCCAAGGGACTATTTTTAGTCTGACTAAAAATAATCTTTTTTAGAGACTAAAGTTCCAAGCACCCCTGATTAAAGAGAGACTATGACTAGTCTTGAGGTTAAAAAATTTTAGTCATAGGAAACCTACTAAAATATGTATTAGCCATCTCTCTCCTCATTTAATTCCTCTCCTTTAACACATTAACACATGCGAGTTCTGGATTGGAGGGTTTGGAGGATAATAAATGCTCAATAACTTGATTTTAGTCTCTTTAGGCCCCTCCCAATGCTCCACCTTGGACGGGTGCTAAGGGCATCTCCAGCCGCGCCCCCAAGAAGGCCTCCCCAGGCGATTTTTTCGCGCCGGCGCCAAAAAAACGTCCTAGTTGCGCCCCCAGGACGCCGAAAATCGCCGGTTCGGGCCTTTTTTCCGCCCCACGGTCACAGGCCGAACCCGGCGCGCTGGGGAGCCGTTGGGGGCTCCGGCGCTAGTGAAAAGCGCGCCTGGCCCACACCGACAGGGGAAAAGTCAAGTTTTTCTTCCCCGAGTCGCCTCGCACCCCCCGCGCCCTCGGCCACCACTAGCTGTATCCCGGCGACAGTCGCCGGCCTACTCCGCCTAGATAGCCATTCCCCGCCTGAAAATAGCAGCGCTTCGCCGTGGCAACCCCTCCCCGCAGTACTAGGCGGTGCCGGCCGCCGTTTCCGGCCGCGGAGGCGCGGTTTAACGGCGGGTACACGCCCACGAGCGCAAGGTGTTCGGCGTTTTGACTGACTCGGCGATGGACTCCGATGAGGAGGAAGAGCTCGCCGCGCTGCTGGAGGAGGAAGCCGCGGCCGACGTCCAGGAAGAAGAGCATCTGATGGTGCTCGCCGCCCTCGCCCAGCTGCTGGCGAGCAATGAAAAGCCGTGTCGAGGTGGCTCAGCGTCGGGGCGGGTAAAAGCAAAGAACCGGCATCGTCTGCAAGGCTACTGCATGCTCTACTCCGACTACTTCGCCGATGCTCCACTTCATGGCGAGAGAACATTTCGGCGCCGTTATTGGATGAGCCGAAAGCTCTTCCTCAGGATTGTGAATTCCATCCGGGAGTTCAACAACTACTTCAAGTGCAAGATGGATTGCACTGGCGCTCTTGGATTCACCTCCATCCAGAAGTGCACGACAGCGATGAGGATGCTTGCATATGGAGCTCCCAGTGATTCACTCGACGACTATTGGCGCATGGCCGAGTCCACCAGCATAGAGTGTTTCTACAAGTTCTGTCGGGCAGTGGTGTCAGTGTTTGGGCCACAATACTTGAGAGCACCCAATGCGGAAGACACTTCTCGGATCCTAGCCCAGAATGCAGCAAGAGGATTTCCTGGGATGCTTGGAAGCATCGACTGCATGCATTGGAAATGGAAGAACTACCCATTTGGTTGGCAGGGGATGTACAAAGGCGCCAAAGGCGGTTGCAGTGTGGTGCTTGAGGCGGTAGCCACACAGGACCTCTGGATTTGGCACTCCTTCTTTGGTATGCCAGGAACTCACAATGACATCAACGTGTTGCAGTGCTCTCCTGTTTTTGCCAAGCTCGTTGAGGGCCATTCTCCTCCGGTGAACTTCGAGATTAATGGGCACCAATACAACAAGGGGCACTATCTAGCTGACGGCATCTATCCGAGATGGTCAACATTTGTGAAGACGATCTCAAACCCTGTGCCAGGAGGCAAGAACGCCTGGTTTGCGAAGGTTCAGGAGGCTTGCAGGAAGGATGTCGAGCGGGCATTTGGTGTGCTCCAATCTCGATTCGCTGTTGTTCGGTACCCCGCTCAGACATGGTCGAAAGATCAAATGTGGGAGATCATGACTTGCTGTGTCATCTTGCACAACATGATCATCGAGAGCGAGCAAGAAGACCCAGTGTTTGACACTGAACCATACTACAGGCAGGGTCCTCTAGCCGAAGTTGATCACCAGCTATCGACAACTTGGACTGCCTATCTCAGTATGCGTCAAGAGATCCGAGACCCACAGGTGCATCATCAACTGCAGAAAGATCTGATTGAGCACCTATGGAGGCTCAAGGGGGACGCCGCGTGATGAAATACGATTTTTTATTTGTTGAACTATATAATTTGTATTGAACTATTTGTTGTTGTACTATTTTGTTGAAGTATTTGATTTTTCTGTGATGAAATATGTGATAAGGAATAATTATGTTGATAAATGAACGCCGAGACAGGGCGAAACCACGCCGAATATGGGCCTATTCTCGCCCATATGGGCCGTTTATTCGCCGAAATTTGGCTGCAAAGTGGTCCAATTTCGGCGCCTGGGGGCGAGCTGGGGGCGGCGACTGGGCGAAAAACCGCCCCCGGCGCCGAGTGTCTCGCCGGCTCGCCCCCAGGGGGCGATTTTTGTGCGTCCTGGGGGGGGGGGGGGGCCAACGGCTGGAGATGCCCTAAGCATGCCATGTAGACGAAAAATCTGATGTGGCAAGGCAATTAAGAGGAGAGAGATGGGGTTGGTGACCCCAGAAAGAACCAATGCCAAGCGCGTGAACCTAGGCAAAACATTTAAATGAAGCAAACTCACCAATGCATGAGAGAGTTTAGTAGCTAAATCATTAAATGAAGGGAGCTTAGCTACAAGAAGCTAAGCACCTATGCATTGGGGAGTTTGGTTGCTAAGCTATTTAATATGCTTAGCACCCCATCTAAGCACTGGTCCACTGGGAGCAGCCTTAGTATTTGGATCCAAGCATGGATGAGGCTAGCAAGTTTTAGTCATGAGAGAGTTAAGTTGAGGAAAAACTAAAATTTTGAGATAAGCCCTATAAACCGGAAAGGAGGGAGTATGTGCAAGTGATATTTTGCGCGCACGATCGAATCCACCAGCGTGTTGCTAAGTTCGTGCCCCACTACGAAGGGGGAGACTTGCATGAGATCTCACATTTAAGAAAGATCGTGAGATCAACCCCAAAGAATCATAGTATTTAGACATTTCATATGGGGAGTATGTCTATAACTCCGGAAAAAAACATTTCAAAACTTGATGTACACTTAAAGATTCAGAAAAGACAAATTTCAATGTGAATAGTAGCAGCTTTGGGTGAATAGTAAGTTGACACCATTCACATACGATTGTGTCTTTTCTTTTGTTTCTATTAGTGTAAGTCGAATTAGGAGCTGAAATTTTTTGAGGTTGCACATCAAACATTGATATGTGTCTACGGATGCTCAAAAAAAATGATACGTGTCTGCATAAAGTTTGAGAATGTTTGAACATGTATTTTTTTTTAAAAAAAGATGTCATAGAACTCACCTAATATGAGAACTCACACAAGTCTTTCCCCAGGGCCGGTCCTAGGGGGGGCGGACGGGGCGGCCGCCCCAGGCCCCCGAAAGTCTGGGGCCCCCTCCCAGATATACGTACGTTAATACGTAAAGGTCTTCAAGGGGGCAAATCAATCAGCGCCTGGCTCTTTTGTTTTTTATTTTGATCAAATCTCGGCGCCTCGCTCAGCTTCTGCGTGCTAGCTAGCCTAGGAAAGTAAACAGATTTGGTGGGCCTGGCCCATATTCGCACGTACATGGTCACGTGGAGACCGGAGAGAAAAGGAATTGTTCCATTGATTTCCTGTAACTTTGGATCGGCCGTTCCCTGCCTTTTCTCCTCTTCCGCTGCACGTGTTCGTCTAATCTCATCGACTCTGTGACTGCGTCTCTGCCACCTCACGAACGACACCAGGACTGCGGCAGGTACATCTGGTTGCGCCCTCTTCGTCTCTTCCCTCGCATGATCTTCGTCCTATTTCTTTCTTTTCTCATCCTGATTCCCAATTTCTCGATCGATTAACAGATAGATAGATTAACACGGCATTGTTTTTAGGGCGCTCAAATCATTGCGTCCACTTTGCCAGATTAGATTATATAGAGAAGGTATTATTCCATGCCCTAGCAAATTCTCATTATATTAGATGATCTTCTGCACTTAATCTAATGTTTTAATTAGCTTTGCCTTAATTTTAAAAACTAATTGTTCTTTTCAATTTCAGCAGGGTCATGTCAAGTTCAGGTAGAAAGTATACATCCAAAAGTCATAAAAGGAAAAAAGGAGGCAGTGTTGGAAATATGCCCTAGAGGCAATAATAAAAGGATTATTATATTTCAATGTTCATGATAATTGTCTTTTGTTCATGCTATAACTGTATTATCCGGAAATCGTAATACACGTGTGAACACTTAGACCCAATGAGTCCCTAGTGAGCCTCTAGTTGACTAGCTCGTTATGATCAATAGATAGTCATGGTTTCCTGACTATGGACATAGGATGTCGTTGATAACGGGATCACATCATTAGGAGAATGATGTGATGGACAAGACCCAATCATAAGCATAGCATAAAAGATCGTATAGTTCGTTTGCTAGAAGCTTTGCCAATGTCAAGTATCTATTCCTTCGACCATGAGATCGTGTAACTCCCGGTTACCGTAGGAGTGCCTTGGGTGTATCAAACGTCACAACGTAACTGGGTGACTATAAAGGTGCATTACAGGTATCTCCGAAAGTATCTGTTGGGTTGACACGGATCGAGACTGGGATTTGTCACTCCGTATAACGGAGAGGTATCTCTGGGCCCACTCGGTAATGCATCATCATAATGAGCTCAATGTGACCAAGGTGTTGGCCACGGGATCATGCATTACGGTACGAGTAAAGTGACTTGCCGGGTAACGAGACTGAACAAGGTATTGGGATACCGACGATCGAGTCTCGGGCAAGTAACGTACCGATTGACAAAGGGAATTGTATACAGGGTTTGATCGAATCCTCGACATCGTGGTTCAACCGATGAAATCATCGAGGAGCATGTGGGAGCCAACATGGATATCCAGACCCCGCTGTTGGTTATTGCCCGAGAGTCGTCTCGGTCATGTCTGCGTGTCTCCCGAACCCGTAGGGTCTACACACTTAAGGTTCGGTGACGCTAGGGTTAGTAGGAAGTCAAGTATGTGACTACCGAATGATGTTCGGAGTCCCGGATGAGATCCCGGACGTCACGAGGAGTTCCGGAATGGTCCGGAGGTAAAGATTTATATATGGGAAGTCCTGTTTCGGGCATCGGGACAAGTTTCGGGGTTATCGGTATTGTACCGGGACCACCGGAGGGGTCCCGGGGGCCCACCGGGTGGGGCCACCTGCCCCCGGGGGCCACATGGGCTGTAGGGGGTGCGCCTTGGCCTGCATGGGCCAAGGGCACCAGCCCCACATAGGCCCATGCGCCTAGGGTTCAAGGGGGCAAGAGTCCTAGGAGGGGAAGGCACCTCCTAGGTGCCTTGGGGGGGAGGGAAACCCCCCTTGGCCGCCGCCCCCCTAGGAGATTGGATCTCCTAGGGCCGGCCACCCCCCCCTTGGCCCTCCTATATATAGTGGGGGAGAGGAGGGACTTCATACCTTGAGTCCTTGGCCTTTGGTTGCCTCCTTCTCCCTCCCCAACACCTCTCCTCCTTCGTTGTGTGCTCGGCGAAGCCCTGTCGGAGTACTGCTTCTCCACCATCACCACGCCGTCGTGCTGCCGGTGGAGCTGTCTTCCTCAACCTCTCCTTCCCCCTTGCTGGATCAAGAAGGAGGAGACGTCGCTCGTCCCGTACGTGTGTTGAACACGGAGGTGCTGTCCGTTCAGCACTTGGCATCGGTGATCTGAATCACGTTCGAGTACGACTACATCATCACCTTGCAAGCTTCCGCACGCGATCTACAAGTGGTATGTAGATGCAAGCTCTCTCCCATGACTCGTTGCTTAGATGAACTCATAGATGGATCTTGGTGAAGCCGTAGGAAAAATTTTAATTTTCTGCAACGTTCCCCAACAGTGGCATCATGAGCTAGGTCTATGCGTAGTTCTCTAATGCACGAGTAGAACACAATTTGTTGTGGGCGTTGATCTTGTCATCTTACTTGCCTCTACTAGTCTTTTCTTGCTCAACGGTATTGTGGGATGAAGCGGCCCGGACCAACCTTACACGTACGCTTACGTGAGACCGGTTCCACCGACTGACATGCACTAGTTGCATAAGGTGGCTGGCGGGTGTCTGTCTCTCCCACTTTAGTTGGAGCGGAATCGATGAACAAGGCCCTTATGAAGGGTAAATAGAAGTTGACAAAATCACGTTGTGGTGATTCGTAGGTAAGAAAACGTTCTTGCTAGAACCCAATCGCAGCCACGTAAAAGATGCAACAACAACTAGAGAACGTCTAACTTGTTTTTGCAGCGATTGATCATGTGATGTGATATGGCCAGAAGTTGTGATGAATGTTGAATTGTGATGTATGAGATCATGTTCTTGTAATAGGATTCACGACTTGCATGTCGATGAGTATGACAACCGGCAGGAGCCATAGGAGTTGTCTTTATTTTTTTGTATGACCTGCGTGTCATTGAAGAACGCCATGTAAACTACTTTACTTCATTACTAAACGCGTTAGTCATAGAAGTAGAAGTAGTCGTTGGCGTGACAACTTCATGAAGACACGATGATGGAGATCATGATGATGGAGATCATGGTGTCAAGCCGGTGACAAGATGATCATGGAGCCCCGAAGATGGAGATCAATGGAGCTTGATGATATTGGCCATATCATGTCACAACCATATAATTGCATGTGATGTTTATTATGTTTATGCATCTTGTTTACTTAGGACGACGGTAGTAAATAAGATGATCCCTTACAAAATTTCAAGAAGTGTTCTCCCCTAACTGTGCACCGTTGCTACAGTTCGTCGTTTCTAAGCACCACGTGATGATCGGGTGTGATGGATCCTTACGTTCACATACAACGGGTGTAAGACAGTTTTACACAGCGAAAACACTTAGGGTTAACTTGACGAGCCTAGCATGTGCAGACATGGCCTCGGAACACGGAGACCGAAAGGTCGAACACGAGTCGTATGGAAGATACGATCAACATAAAGATGTTCACCGACGATGACTAGTCCGTCTCACGTGATGATCGGACACGGGCTAGTCGACTCGGATCGTGTAACACTTAGATGACTAGAGGGATGTCTAATCTAAGTGGGAGTTCATAATTTTGATTAAGAACTTTATTATCATGAACTTGGTCTAAAACCTTTGCAAATATGTATTGTAGATCAATGGCCAACGCTCATGTCAACATGAACTTCAACGCGTTCCTAGAGAAAACCAAGCTGAAAGATGATGGCAGCAACTATACGGACTGGGTCCGAAACCTGAGGATCATCCTCATAGCTGCCAGGAAGCAATATGTCCTAGAAGGACCGCTAGGTGCCGCTCCCGTCCCAGAGAACCAAGACGTTATGAACGCTTGGCAAACTCGTGCTGATGATTACTCCCTCGTTCAGTGCGGCATGCTTTACAGCTTAGAACCGGGGCTCCAAAAGCGTTTTGAGCATCACGGAGCATATGAGATGTTCGAAGAGCTGAAACTAGTTTTCCAAGCTCATGCCCGGGTCGAGAGATATGATGTCTCCGACAAGTTCTACAGTTGTAAGATGGAGGAGAACAGTTCTGTCAGTGAACACATCCTGAAGATGTCTGGGTTGCACGCACGTATGACCCAGTTGAACATTAACCTCCCAGATGAGGCGGTCATTGACAGAATCCTCCAGTCGCTCCCACCAAGCTACAAGAGCTTTGTGATGAACTACAACATGCAGGGGATGGTAAAGACCATTCCTGAAGTGTTCTCGATGCTGAAGTCAGCAGAGGCTGAAATCAAGAAAGAACATCAAGTGTTGATGGTCAATAAGACCACTAAGTTCAAGAAGGGCAAGGGTAAGAAGAACTTCAAGAAGGACGACAAAGATGTTGCCGCGCCCGGTAAGCCTGTTGCCGGGAAGAAGTCAAAGAATGGACCCAAGCCTGAGACTGAGTGCTTTTATTGCAAGGGGAAGGGGCACTGGAAGCGGAACTGCCCCAAATACTTAGCGGATAAGAAGGCCGGCAACACCAAAGGTATATTTGATATACATGTAATTGATGTGTACCTTACCAGTACTCGAAGTAACTCCTGGGTATTTGATACCGGTGCCGTTGCTCACATATGTAACTCACAGCAGGAGCTGCGGAATAAACGGAGACTGGCGAAGGACGAGGTGACGATGCGCGTCGGGAATGGCTCCAGGGTCGATGTGATCGCCGTCGGCACGCTGCCTCTACATTTACCTACGGGATTAGTTTTAAACCTCAATAATTGTTATTTAGTGCCAAGTTTGAGCATGAACATTGTATCTGGATCTCGTTTAATACGAGATGGCTACTCATTTAAGTCTGAGAATAATGGTTGTTCGATTTATATGAGAGATATGTTTTATGGTCATGCTCCGATGGTCAATGGTTTATTCTTGATGAATCTCGAGCGTAATATTACACATGTTCATAGTGTGGATGCCAAAAGATGTAAAGTTGATAACGATAGTCCCACATACTTGTGGCACTGCCGCCTTGGTCACATTGGTGTCAAGCGCATGAAGAAGCTCCATGCTGATGGACTTTTAGAGTCTCTTGATTATGAATCATTTGACACATGCGAACCTTGCCTCTTAGGCAAAATGACCAAGACTCCGTTCTCCGGAACAATGGAGCGAGCAACCAACTTGTTGGAAATCATACATACCGATGTGTGCGGTCTAATGAGCGTTGAGGCTCGCGGAGGATATCGTTATGTTCTCACTCTCACTAACGACTTGAGTAGATATGGGTATGTCTACTTAATGAAACACAAGTCTGAGACCTTTGAAAAGTTCAAGGAATTTCAGAGTGAGGTAGAGAATCAACATGACCGTAAGATAAAGTTCCTACGATCAGATCGTGGGGGCGAATACTTAAGTCACGAATTTGGTACACACTTAAGAAAATGTGGAATCGTTTCACAACTCACGCCGCCTGGAACACCTCAGCGAAACGGTGTGTCCGAACGTCGTAATCGCACTCTATTGGATATGGTGCGGTCTATGATGTCTCTTACCGATTTACCGCTATCATTTTGGGGATACGCTCTAGAGACAGCTACATTCACTTTAAATAGGGCACCGTCTAAATCCGTTGAGACGACACCGTATGAATTATGGTTTGGGAAGAAACCTAAGCTGTCGTTTCTAAAAGTTTGGGGATGCGATGCTTATGTCAAGAAACTTCAACCTGAAAAGCTCGAACCCAAGTCGGAAAAATGCGTATTCATAGGATACCCTAAGGAAACTGTCGGGTATACCTTCTACTTAAGATCCGAAGGCAAGATCTTTGTTGCCAAGAACGGATGCTTTCTGGAGAAAGAGTTTCTCTCGAAAGAAGTAAGTGGGAGGAAAGTAGAACTCGATGAAGTACTACCTCTCGAACGGGAAAGTGGTGCAGCGCAGGAAACCATTCCTGTAATGCCCACACCAACTGAAGAGGAAAATGTTGATGATGATCAAGGTACTTCAGATCTAGTTGCTACTGAATTTCGAAGGTCCACAAGGACACGTTCTGCACCAGAGTGGTACGGCAACCCTGTCATGGAAATCATGTTGCTGGACAACAATGAACCTTCGAACTATGAAGAAGCAATGGCGGGCCCGGATTCCAACAAATGGCTTGAGGCCATGAAATCCGAGATAGGATCCATGTATGAAAACAAAGTATGGACTTTGACAGACTTGCCCGATGATCGGCGAGCGATAGAAAATAAATGGATTTTTAAGAAGAAGACGGACGCGGATGGTAATGTTACCATCTATAAAGCTCGACTTGTCGCTAAGGGTTATCGACAAGTTCAAGGGATTGACTACGACGAGACATTCTCTCCCGTGGCGAAGCTTAAGTCCGTCCGAATCATGTTAGCAATTGCCGCATACTATGATTATGAGATATGGCAGATGGACGTCAAAACGGCATTCCTTAATGGACATCTTAAGGAAGAGCTGTATATGATGCAGCCGGAAGGTTTTGTCGTTCCTCAGAACGCTAACAAAGTATGCAAGCTCCAGCGATCCATTTATGGACTGGTGCAAGCATCTCGGAGTTGGAACATTCGCTTTGATGAGATGATCAAAGCGTTTGGGTTTACGCAGACTTATGGAGAAGCCTGCGTTTACAAGAAAGTGAGTGGGAGCTCTGTAGCATTTCTCCTATTATATGTAGATGACATACTCTTGATGGGAAATGATACGAAACTCCTGGACAGCATTAAGGCCTACTTGAACAAGTGTTTTTCAATGAAGGACCTTGGAGAAGCTGCTTATATATTAGGCATCAAGATCTATAGAGATAGATCGAGACGCCTCATAGGTCTTTCACAAAGCACATACCTTGATAAGATTTTGAAGAGGTTCAAAATGGATCAGTCCAAGAAGGGGTTCTTGCCTATGTTACAAGGTGTGAGATTGAGCTTGGCTCAGTCACCGACCACGGCAAAAGATAAAGAAGAGATGAGTGTCATCCCCTATGCTTCAGCCATAGGATCTATTATGTATGCCATGCTGTGTACCAGACCCGATGTAAACCTTGCCGTAAGTTTGGTTGCAAGATACCAAAGTAACCCCGGCAAGGAACACTGGACAGCGGTCAAGAATATCCTGAAGTACCTGAAAAGGACAAAGGACATGTTTCTCGTTTATGGAGGAGATGAAGAGCTCGTCGTAAAGGGTTACGTCGACGCTAGCTTCGACTCAGATCTGGATGACTCTAAGTCACAAACCGGATACGTGTATATGTTGAATGGTGGAGCAGTAAGCTGGTGCAGCTGCAAGCAGAGCGTCGTGGCGGGATCTACATGTGAAGCGGAGTACATGGCAGCCTCGGAGGCAGCGCATGAAGCGATTTGGATGAAGGAGTTCATCACCGACCTAGGAGTCATACCCAATGCGTCGGGGCCGATCAAACTCTTCTGTGACAACACTGGAGCTATTGCCCTTGCCAAGGAGCCCAGGTTTCACAAGAAGACCAGGCACATCAAGCGTCGTTTCAACTCCATCCGTGAAAATGTTCAAGATGGAGACATAGAGATTTGCAAAGTGCACACGGATCTGAATGTCGCAGATCCGTTGACTAAACCTCTCTCGCGTGCAAAACATGATCAACACCAGAACTCTATGGGTGTTCGATTCATCACAATGTAACTAGATTGGTGACTCTAGTGCAAGTGGGAGACTGTTGGAAATATGCCCTAGAGGCAATAATAAAAGGATTATTATATTTCAATGTTCATGATAATTGTCTTTTGTTCATGCTATAACTGTATTATCCGGAAATCGTAATACACGTGTGAACACTTAGACCCAATGAGTCCCTAGTGAGCCTCTAGTTGACTAGCTCGTTATGATCAATAGATAGTCATGGTTTCCTGACTATGGACATAGGATGTCGTTGATAACGGGATCACATCATTAGGAGAATGATGTGATGGACAAGACCCAATCATAAGCATAGCATAAAAGATCGTATAGTTCGTTTGCTAGAAGCTTTGCCAATGTCAAGTATCTATTCCTTCGACCATGAGATCGTGTAACTCCCGGTTACCGTAGGAGTGCCTTGGGTGTATCAAACGTCACAACGTAACTGGGTGACTATAAAGGTGCATTACAGGTATCTCCGAAAGTATCTGTTGGGTTGACACGGATCGAGACTGGGATTTGTCACTCCGTATAACGGAGAGGTATCTCTGGGCCCACTCGGTAATGCATCATCATAATGAGCTCAATGTGACCAAGGTGTTGGCCACGGGATCATGCATTACGGTACGAGTAAAGTGACTTGCCGGGTAACGAGACTGAACAAGGTATTGGGATACCGACGATCGAGTCTCGGGCAAGTAACGTACCGATTGACAAAGGGAATTGTATACAGGGTTTGATCGAATCCTCGACATCGTGGTTCAACCGATGAAATCATCGAGGAGCATGTGGGAGCCAACATGGATATCCAGACCCCGCTGTTGGTTATTGCCCGAGAGTCGTCTCGGTCATGTCTGCGTGTCTCCCGAACCCGTAGGGTCTACACACTTAAGGTTCGGTGACGCTAGGGTTAGTAGGAAGTCAAGTATGTGACTACCGAATGATGTTCGGAGTCCCGGATGAGATCCCGGACGTCACGAGGAGTTCCGGAATGGTCCGGAGGTAAAGATTTATATATGGGAAGTCCTGTTTCGGGCATCGGGACAAGTTTCGGGGTTATCGGTATTGTACCGGGACCACCGGAGGGGTCCCGGGGGCCCACCGGGTGGGGCCACCTGCCCCCGGGGGCCACATGGGCTGTAGGGGGTGCGCCTTGGCCTGCATGGGCCAAGGGCACCAGCCCCACATAGGCCCATGCGCCTAGGGTTCAAGGGGGCAAGAGTCCTAGGAGGGGAAGGCACCTCCTAGGTGCCTTGGGGGGGAGGGAAACCCCCCTTGGCCGCCGCCCCCCTAGGAGATTGGATCTCCTAGGGCCGGCCACCCCCCCCTTGGCCCTCCTATATATAGTGGGGGAGAGGAGGGACTTCATACCTTGAGTCCTTGGCCTTTGGTTGCCTCCTTCTCCCTCCCCAACACCTCTCCTCCTTCGTTGTGTGCTCGGCGAAGCCCTGTCGGAGTACTGCTTCTCCACCATCACCACGCCGTCGTGCTGCCGGTGGAGCTGTCTTCCTCAACCTCTCCTTCCCCCTTGCTGGATCAAGAAGGAGGAGACGTCGCTCGTCCCGTACGTGTGTTGAACACGGAGGTGCTGTCCGTTCAGCACTTGGCATCGGTGATCTGAATCACGTTCGAGTACGACTACATCATCACCTTGCAAGCTTCCGCACGCGATCTACAAGTGGTATGTAGATGCAAGCTCTCTCCCATGACTCGTTGCTTAGATGAACTCATAGATGGATCTTGGTGAAGCCGTAGGAAAAATTTTAATTTTCTGCAACGTTCCCCAACAGGCAGATGAAGAGAAAGAAGCATTGAGCGGATCTCTTTTTAAATATTATAAGAGCGATACGAGCATGCCAAAAAATCCAGACGAGTTGGCGATAGTTAGATGATGATCATACTCCTACAGAAGGCAATGTTGACGTCAACATGGATGATAGCAATGTGAGTGATCATGAGCCCATATTTAATTCATATGCGGTAGAATCTACTAGTGTTGATGAGGAACAAGTTAGTGTGGATATTTATGACCCAAGCAATTGGGGTAATCTTGATAACAAAGCGAGGGACATATTAGTGGAAAAGGGGCCTAAAACGGAAGAAGAAAACAATAAATATCCTTTGGATGAAAATTCAAGACATTTTTCGTATAGCCATTACTCCAGAAAGATGAGCAATGGAGAGGTGCGTGATAGGGAATGGTTAGTTTTTTCAAAACACACAAAGAAAGTGTTTTGTTTTCGCTGTAAGCTTTTCAATTCTGATAAATGCAAGAGTGCAATGGGGAATGATGGGTTTTGTGATTGGAGGCATATTAATGAGAAACTGAAAGAGCACGAAGCTAGTGATTTTGCATCTCAGAATGTTAGGAGAAATTTTTGAAGCTATATGTAATACATTATGTGATATGCGCAATCATTTTGGATGCACTTTCTTTGATACAAATTATATGTACATACGATGATTATTAATAGGCATTTATACTAAGGGCCCCGAAGGGCCCCGGATTGTCTTTTCGCCCCGGGCCCCCAAAATCTTAGGACCGGCCCTGTCTTTCCCCCACTACGAATGACTCTCGCGGTATCGAATTCGCTTATGTGAATGGCATGGTTGACTCATTCTTCTCCAACGAGACGTGACTTGACGGTGCGCTTGGGCCTTGGGCCCTGCGGAGTGGTAGCAGTGGTAATGGACTCCTTGACAGTAGGGCCCTAAAGCTTTCCGTTTCCTTTCATCCTCTTGTCGAGAGATAAAAGACCCCTTGATGTGCTTCGTGGCTATAGTCCGGTGGTACATTGTACAACGCTTCAAGTTGTGCCAGACCATGCTGGATCAGCTCATGCAAGGATGATTTTAAGGTACGTGGCCACGGCATTTATTTAGAAAAAAGAAAATCATGGAATCGGGGTAATTAACTTCGAGGATGAAAGACCCAAATCACAAATTACTAATAACGTGTGCTTCCAAAGGAGAGTAAAATAAGTACGCTAGCAGCAGGCAAGTTATGTCAAAAAAAATAACAAGGTAATGTTTATTATAGCTTAACAAAAATGTTTCTGCATTCTGAAACACGTATTACAATGTTAAGCATCCATGGCTGAATGGTTAAAGTGCCCTAACTCATAATTGGTAAATTTGCGGGTGATAATACTAGTTGCTCGCAGTACAACAAGTTTAGATTATTGAGCTTTATTGATGAACACAGCTATGCTTGTGTCACAAATTTAAATTTCCAGAAACTTCAATAAATTGGGTAAAAAATATAAAATGTAAAAAAACTCCCATAGGTTGAAAAGTTGTTTATTTCTATTAAAAAAACTTACGTGATATTTGAAAGAAATATTCACGTTTCCAAAAAAGTCCATGAAAATTAAAAAATTGTTTATACAATGTTAAAAAATTTCATGTAGTTTAAAAAATGTACAGCGTGTATTTGAAAATGTTTTCAAAACATGTATATCATGTGTTTGCAAAAATGTTCAAAGTGTGTTAAATATTTGATTCCCATGTCTGCTAAGTATATTAATTGTGTATAGAGAAAAGGTACACATGTGTTAAAAAAACAATTAAAACAACAAAAAAAAGAGAAGAAAAACAAAGGAAACCAAAGAAAACAATGAAAAAAAAAGTATAACGAAAAAATAGAAACTGAAGAACGCAATTGAAAAAAAAAACAGCGTATAAGATAAGGAAACATGGAAAACCAAGGAAAGCTAGTGATAAACAAAAAAAAAGGACAAAAACTGAAGCACAACGAGCGCTCGCGAGCGACTGCCCCTAATAGTTTGGCCTGATTCGCTCGCCTGGAGGCGAATTGGTTAGGGCAAGAAATAGCCCCGCAGCGAACAACATCGTTCCCTCCGGGGGAAGGTTATGCGCGACGGCCAGCTGGAACAGAAGAAGCCAGGGAAGTGCGCGAAGAAAAAAGGTGGAACGGGCTAGGCCCATGTAGCTGTTTTTTCCTTTTTTTTAAATACCATCAAGATGTATCCCTAAAAAAATACCATCAGGATATAAAAAATAATTTATGATAAAATAAAATAATGCATAAAGTGGCAGGAAAAAATAGAGCTTAATTTGCTAGGACACTAAACTTTGCCATCTCAAATAATCACAAAAAAGGAAAAAATGCACAAATTTGCCAGGATAAAAAAATGCATTAGTTTTGCGGGAGCATAGATTGCTATCTCAAAAAATCTTAACATATAAGAAAAAAATTATGAATTTACCAGGTCCCCTAAATTGCCATGTCAAACAATATTAACGAAAAGGATAAAAACGCATAACTTTGCCATGTCAAACAACAAACGATAAAAATGTAAACATGGTAAGAGCATAAAATTGCCAAGAATATAAATTGCCGTGATATAGCAAATTTTAGAGAAAGTTATGTAAGCATGGTAAGAGCATCTCTAGCAGATACCACAAAACCTCGCCGGACCGCAAAACTTTGGCTGTTTTGCAGGACTAGTGAGCATGCACGTGCACGCACGTATAACTGTGAGAAAAAAATCTCAGGTATAAACATGTTTTTGCGTGTATTACGTAGTACGTGGATTATGGAAATGAAGGAACATGAAATCTTGAATATTGTTGACGACGCCATGACTCGTTTGTGAAGATGTGCCATGGTCAATCCAGTTCTGGTATGACTCCATAGTCCACACTTTTCCCTACGATACCAAGTCTGAAACAGACAAAATAAGGAATTCATGGTCCACACCTGCACATTAGTTTTTACACCGGACTAACTGGAGCTTGTGTCTTATTCTATTTGATTGCTAAAGTAACATAGCAAATAAAATGAATACAAGATGATAAAAAAAATACCCAAGCTTGCAGTTGTTTACCGTATATTAAGGTGCTAGATTACAGTGGAAATTGTCCAAGAAAATAGCATAGAAAGGTTGCTCAAAATAAATAGTATGGCACGATGGCATAGAGGAATATCACACAAAAATATAGAGTTCAGTTTCTACGCTTCTCTAATAGTGAAAGCAATAGCCAAATATCATTGTATAGTTCTTTCAGAGTAATAAAATGGCGGGCTTGGTTTGATCTTGCCAATCCAAATGCACGCGTCTGACTCAGAATTGGTACATGATTAGGTAATTCTGCATGTAACCTTAATTGTCCAGAACACAAGGGGCTCATGCCTATTAGAAATGGAATTGGCAAGATCGATGTAGAGCCGCTTACTTGCCAACACCTTCAAATGCGACATAAAAAAATTACAGAATTGAATCTTCATGAAATAAAGCTGCAGAAAATACTGAAACAAGAAAAATATCGAGTGGTGATAGAACTCTTAATACAAATATCTCCAAGCGAGACTCATCCATTCTTCACCATAACTGGAGTTTTCTCAGTTTTTTTTGTAATAACTGTTAGATGCTGAAAGGAATATGTCACCCTAGTGTTAAGGCCTCTAGGGCATTTATATTTGGTCTCAGTTAAGAAGAGTAGTCCAAAATGACGCCCCATTGATGAATTCAAGATGAAAATCTGTTAATTTAGAAGTCCGATAATTCATAATATGCACATGTAGGACACAGATTTATATGATAAAATGGGGAGTGCAAAAAAAATGTAGTTGATTACTCCACAAATTAGGTATAGAGCAGTTACCATCTCTCGAGTAAAATCGAACCGTAGGATCCTCATAAATGGTTTTCTGAACAATAATCTTTTTCTTCACTTCCTCCTCTCTTGACAGCACATGCTTCAAGATTTGTTGTGCTTCGCGAAGGAAGACAAACGTGGGTTCGACACCCTGGTCATTTGCACGGTATGGTGTCTTTGGAAGCAAAGGAATGCCAGGGTGTTTAACAGAGTTGAGCAACAGGTGGTTGCACAGGAACTCGCGAAGAAGATACTTGATGAACTTAGAGATTGGAAGATGGCGGCCCGGGGAGGAGGTAGCTTACAACGCTTTGTGAGAGATTAGTTTTGGGTTCCTTGTAGGAGTGGTGGTGGGTGTTAGTCTTTGAGTGTTCCGCACTCGCTAGACCTCTTGTAAATTGTTTTGTTCTCTTCTGTAGAAGTAAGGCACGTGCTTTCTGTGCTCTAAAAAAAAGATTTGTCATGCTCATAATCGCTAGAAATATAAATATACAAAGATAATTAATAAATATTCGTTCAAAATTTGTTTTTTTTAATATATGTTTGGGTAAAGGTAGAAAGAGATATACAAGGGGAACCTGTTTCCGCTGCTTCTAAAAGTAACTCTTCTTGTGTCATACAATTTTCTTCCCAGTTTCCGCTGCTTCTAAAGAGATACAATACAAGGTAGATATATAATCACACGGAGTACATGAGCAAACCATTAGTGAATCCCTAATTTACCGTTTATTTTGTCGTTACAATCCCTAAAAACGAACCCTGCAACTTAAAAATAACTTTGAAAAATATACCTCAAAGTGTGACAGGGATCTATTTTCTGATTCGATTGATTCATCAATAGCTTCCTTGGCCAGATCAAAAAGATCCCTCAAAGATGCAGCTGAAACAGGTGATGCGCTCTCGGATTGTTAAAGGGTGTGGACTGCATAAACATCAGCACCATACAATTCCCATGATCATGTCGTCCAATAGTTACTACCCAATGGATTAAATGATATACAGAGCTTGGTGATATGGTGGAATACCTGGAATAGCAGCCGACAGTTTATGCTTGCTCCCTCATGATATTAGACAGGAACGCGACAGTTGAACATTTCCCCTTAGTGCCGGTGATATGGACAGCCTACGAACACAATAACTTGCAGCCAAACACCTTTCTCTTCTTCTGGCAGACATTCATATATGTATCCACGACACCTTTCTCCTGCTCTCCCTACCAGCAAAAAGACAACAAGTACTTGATCATATTTATGTGCAGTTTGACATAAAACTGATTTGCAGCCAAACACCTTTCTCTTCTTCTGGCGGGCATTCATATATGTATCCACAACACCTTTCTCATGATCTCCCTACCAGTAAAAACACAACAAGGACTTAATAATATTTATGTGCAGTTTGACATAAAATCGCTTAGCCAAGTCTGTACCTATCATGTGAAGAGGACATGCGGTTGTATGCTCCTGCTGACCCGTGGTAGAGGACATAGCAGAGGTGGCCGTGGTGACGGAAGATGGCGACGACCCTGTGGTAGAGGACAAGCAGAGGATGCGATGTCCGGACAACGAACCCTCCTCAACTTCGCAGGGGAACACGATGGAGGCGGCTGAGTTGCAGGCAACAGCGACTTCCGCGGACTCGGCTGTGCGGAAGAATGGCGGCGGCATCTGCGTCATAGACTGCCCGGGAGAATTAAGAATGGGGCAGGCATGTGTTCATCACCGGTCGTCGCCGTCGCCGATCTGGTCGGGAAGAGGGCCGTCACTCGCGAGGGAAGGTCCGGCGGAGCCATGGTGTCCTGCGGTGAGGGAACGGAGAGGGAGAAAGATTAGTGAGGAGATGGAGAGAGAAGGGAGGAGGGCTCTGGGCATGGCTGACCGGCAGAGGAGCTCGGCGGCGGCGATCGGAGGCAGGGTCGACTCGGGGCGGATCGGGGGTAGGGAGCGCACGGCAGGAGCGGCGGCGCAACGTTGTTTCTGCGGATCTGTTCTCTCGCCGTTCTTCTTGGGGCCTAAAGCCAGGGCCGGGACTCAATCGGGAGGCACTTTCGCGTGGACCAAACCGAAAATCAGGGATTCCTCAAAAAAACCGAAAATCAAGGAGTTGCCGCTGGCCCACGGGGATCGGCAGACGCGGAGCGCTCGCACGATCGGCAGACGCGTCTGCTGGGCAGAACATTTAATCTGAGACATTGATTCTGGATGACAGACTATTGATGTAATATAGGTGGTAGGATGTGTTTAAGTCAATTTGATCGGATGGTTTTGTTTATCCCGTGTACAGTTTGTTGTGTGGCTTTTGACAAACACATATTTGCTCTTTTAATAGTAGTATAGATTAATAGTAGTATAAATATAGATATAGATGGAGCTTTTTCCGCACCGAACAGGTCCGCTAAACATGGCCCAGCACGTAAATCTTTTACACGTGGCCCGCGTATCGACTGCTCGTGATCTACGGGTTCAATAGGTTTTACCAGACGCAATCCCTATCCCGTTGGCCGCAATCCCCCCTCACCCTGCCGTTGCTAGCCCTCCCCAACTCGGTCGTTTCTTCTCTTTTTTTCTTCTATACCACAGCCAGCGCTACTCGTGGCCATGGCGGGTCGCCGCCGCGCAAGCTCGCACGTCACGACATGGAGGCCAGCAGCTACAGCTGGCCCACCTTCGGGCCATGGCGCTCGAAGCAAGCCCGTGATTGCGGCGGGTGGAGCCCTTCGGCCGGCTTCCATGAGCTCCATGCCAGCCTTTTCCTGCACATTCAGAGGTGCCAAGAGGCGGATGCAAGCTCGTCGTCACAGAGCCACGATGGTGGCTCGAGAAGAAGGCGCCACTGATTTGTCTCACCACTGCAAAGGACGAGCATGCCCTTGCCAAAGCGTATCGCAAGTCCGCTGAGAAGTTCTACCTTGGTGTCGATAAGTGAGCCGGTCGATTTAGCTTAATTTGCAGTGCGTAGTTTGCATTTGCGCACTACAAATTAACACACCACTTTCCGGCCGTTGTGTTGCCCTAAAAAAAGTTTTCGGCCATCGCGGATAAAATATTTATCGTGTGTTTAAAAAAATGCGGCGTAAAACATATTGATTGTGTCCTAAAAAATCTTCATAGTCTACTAAAACAATTCGTCGTGTTTTTTAAAATGCTCATTGAGTCTTAAAAATGTCCATTGTGTATTAAAAATATTCATCAAGTGTTTTGACAATGTTCATCCTGTTTTCCAAATAAGTTCATCGCCTACTAAGAAATAATCATTGTGCTTTTAAAAAACCATCGTGTATTTTAAAAATGTTCATTGTATTTAAAAACAGGTTCGCCGTGCACTTGAAAATGTCCATCGTGTATTTGAAAAATGTTTGTTTTGTCTTAAAAATACTTCGTCGTGTCTTCAAATTTTCATCTGTACTTCAAAAATGGTCATCAGGCTTTAAAAAAGTATATGCAGCGTATATGCTCATCGTTTCTCACAAATGTCCCTCGTGTATTCCAAATGTCCATCATGTGTTTTAAAAATGTTCATTGTGTATTAGAAAAGTACCATGCATCAAAATTGTTGATGATGTATTTAGAAAATGTTCATCCTGCATTTAAAAATGGTCATCTTGCGGTGGATACAAGCAAGCATGAAAAATGGCTTTGATGAACATACCACTCAGCTACTCAACGTTCCACATCACCTAGGCTTCATTCAAAATTGTTGCTGCACATAAGTATCAGTAGGTAACAACAGACAAATTATCACTCTGGGGCACTGGTCAAGTTTCGGTTGACAGCTCACACATTATACAGGATGTACTCCCTCCGTTCCAAAATAGATGACTCAACTTTGTATGTGATGATAGATTTAAGACTGAAACGAGATTCAAAGTACCTACAGGCTACAATCAATCGACCTGCAGTAACATATGTGTGGCTTAGACAAATGTAACATGAATCGACCTCTACTCCAAACGAAGAACATACGTACGAATGAAACTTTCTATGGAGTATTACAAACCTAGCGATTACATAGTGTGATGCATCATGCATGCAACCATTAGATCTATTGTTACTGACCTACGAATTTCTGTAAAAATCCAGCCATGAATCTGCCCGCCGTCCACGCATGTACCACAAATCTCATCCCCTGCTGCTCCTCGATGGTGCACCTCCTCCCACGACTCCGCAACCAGCGGCCTTGCTCGACCACATGGGACCTGCCGGTACGTCCTCCTGGCGGCTTGTCGACGGCGTGCTCGCCGTCGGCTCAGCATGGAGGCTCGCCAACGGGCGTCCTGTTTGGCCTGGCTCACGGTGGAGGCGGCCCCTGACCTCTTGCGCGGCGCCCGGAACGGCGGCTTCCTCGGTTCCAGTAATGCAGTGGAGATCGCCAAAAAGAGACGCGCGGTGCTGGGGCCTAGTAGCGACCGCCGGACACCGTGGGCGTGCATGAGGAGAGAGGGCGCGTCGAGTGACGATTGCTAACCCTAGATGCCGCGAGCTCCCTGGACGCGATCTGAGGTAGGAGGAAGAAAAGAGAGGGGGCGGGGATCTTGCGAGACGTGGGGAGCGGGGCTGGACGACTCATCAACGAAACAACGACAAGAAAAAAAATCTGGTGAAGTGGTTTTGGACAAGAAAAATCGGTGGAGAGGACACTGGTGGGAGGTGAGACGAAATTAAATTGGATGAAAAAACCCCAACGAAGGTGGAAGGTGGGATGAAAAAAAATCCAGAACGTAGACTACCAACTACTCCATTAGGAGTAGAGATGATGTAAAACAGAATGCATGTTAGATCAAACAAGCTTTTCATTTCATTGTCTTTGACAGTTGATCTGAAGCTAAATTTTTGTCAGTTTGATATACTACACACTTCTCTGGTAAGTTGTGTGGCTGAACACAGTCCTATATTTTTCTAGACACATAAGTAGATGTATCATGTATGTTCCTTGCCCTCGACTTAGTTGATAAGAGTCACATGAAGCAGAGAAAGCATGGTGTCATGAATTTCATCCTTTGGACCATAGTTGAGCTGTTTTACGTGGTATCTTAGACTCAGCCGAAATTAGTTTGCATGTCCTGTTCTACATGTAAATCTCAGCAGCTGGAATCCCCTTAATTTTCAGTACAAATAATTTGTTACATCTCTGGGTGTGGCTGCGGTTGCTTGGCTATAGATTAATTATAAATTTATACTTTAGATTTACCTCTACACTGAATCTTGCCACATGATTGTCAATTAATTTGATGACTTAATTTTCCTTTAGATTTACCTCTACACTGAATCTTGCCACACTGGCTTCTTGGCTCGCAGCAAATCACTCGGATCTGCATTTTGCTTATACTCTTCAAACTCGACCGCTGTCACCTGGGAATCGGCAATCTTTGAGCCTTTCTGGAAACACTCTTCTGCCTTTTTCCGATCACCAGTGACAGTGATCACTCCCTTTGGGGCCTGGCATCTTCAGTTTGAGGTACACATAACATGGTCGAGCCATGAACCGTGCGTAAGCTGGTCTCCCCAAAATAGCGTGGTAAGCGCTCTGAAAATCCACGACCTCAAACGTCAGCTTCTCTTTGCGAAAATGCTTCGAATCACCGAACACCACGTCCAGAGCTATTTGGCCAAGTGATTCGGCTTTCTTTCCTGGTATAACTCCATGAAAACTCATGTTACTGGTGCTCAGTCGGGACATCGGAATGCCCATTCCTTTCAGCGTGTCCGCGTACAATAAGTTCAGTCCGCTACCACCGTCCATTAGCACCTTCGTGAGTCGAGTGCCTTCGACCACCGGGTCGACCACCAAAGCTTGCCTCCCGGGGGTGGCTATATGAGTCGGGTGATCAGACTGGTCGAATGTAATGGGAGTTTGGGACCATCTCAGATAATTGGGTGTCGCCGGGGCGACCATGTTCACCTCACGGTTAATAACCTTCAGTCGACTCTTGCTTTCCACATCTGCGAAGATCATCAGAGTGGAGTTAACATGAGGATATCCTTCCTCACTGTCCTCCTTGTCTTCGGCTTTGTCCGACTCCTTTTCCTTGTCCTTGGGATGTTTACCTTGGAACTGCTAGATCAGGAGTCGACACTGGCGAGTGGTATGCTTCGGGTAGATGATATTACCCTCTTCGTCTTTCTTCGTGTGGATGTGACAAGGCATATCCATCACGTCATTTCCTTCTTTATCCTTCACCTTCTTGGGTTCCAGGATCCTTTGGGTTTCCCTTTGAACTTGCCCTGAGTCACGGCCAGAGCCTCCCCAGGAGCCGCTGGTTCGGCCTTCTGTTTCTGCTTCCGACTGGAGTTTCCTTTCTCCGACTGACTCGGCTTGTACTTGCCGCTCCGGAGTCGGTCCTCCTCTTCGCCGTTGGCGTACTTGGTGGCAATTTCCATCATCCGACTCAGGGTCATATCTCCGGTTCGACCAAACTTCAAACTTAATTCTCTGTTCTTAACACCATCCTTGAAGGCGCAGACTGCCTGATGATCAGACACGTTCTCCATGGTATGATGCAAAGTGATCCATCTCTGAATATACTCTCTTAAGGTCTCATTCGACTTCTGTACACAAACTTGCAGCTCTGTCAATCCAGCTGGTCGCTTGCAAGTTCCCTCAAATGTTCTGACAAACACTCGGGAAAGATCTTCCCAAGTGCAAATGCTGCTTGGAGTTAACTGATTCAACCATGCTCTGGCAGAACCTTCCAACATGAGCGGTAAGTGCTTCATGGCCACCTCGTCATTCCCACCGCCGATCTGCACAGCCACTCGGTAGTCCTCAAGCCAAGTTTCAGGCTTAGACTCACCGGTGAACTTGCTTACTCCAGTTGCCAACCTGAAGTTGGGGGGAATCACCGCGGCTCTGATAGCCCTGCTGAAACATTCCGGACCAGAAACATGCACTCGACTGCTAGTGGGCGCATCTCTGTCAGGGCCGCCTCGATGAGCCCTGTTCCGATCGACCAGGCCTTGCACGATGATGGATCGCGCGTCGAAGCCTGGTTCTTGGGGGTTGACCAGAGCTCTTCGCCCCACACTGAGTTGACGCCTGTCATCTTGCTGCCGAGGAGCGTAAGACCCACCTCTCGAGGGAGGAGTGGGCACTTGACGCCTATCATCACGATCGTATCGGTCACCATATTGGTCCTGTCGATTGTCGCGTCCTTCACGCCGCGGAGGCGATCTGGGGCTATGAGCCGACTGAATCGTATTCGCAGCGACGGATCGACTGTGAATTCTATTGCGTGACTGCGACACGGCTGAATTCTGATCTCTTGCTACCTGGAGCAAATCTCTGATCTGCATCAAGCCTCTGCCAGCCTCCGACTGAGAGGGCTGAATGGACTCTGCTATACGGGTTGCAGCTGCTAAATTCTGAATCAGGGTTCGATATACCTGAGTCGGCGGGAAGAGTTGACGCCGATTGGAGTCGGGTACTCGTTGCCGCGCGCGCTCGTCGAGTGCTCGCTGAAGGTTCTCCAGACGAGCACGTTCAGCCAAGTTGGCCAAACATGCCTCCTCCAAAGATCAAGCCTCGGGGGTTTCTCCTGCGATGGGAGTATGCAGGCATCCACGTTCCTGTGGCGAAGCTCTTCCCTTTGCAGGGAATTGAGTGGCTCGGGTTGGTACTCTTCATGGACTTGTGCGGGGTCGCCTCCACCGTCTACCCCGTCCTCGCGGGGGAAACCGGGAGGGCTGCGAGGTCCGTTGACCATCAAGACTTCCGCCGCTGGGTCACTGCTATCGCACTTGGATGCAGTCTCTACGGAGCCAGTCGACAGGTCGAACAGGCCGTAGAGGGACTCGTCGGGCTCGATTGCCGCAACTTGGGTGGTGGCCGTCTGGCGAGCCACCGCGTGCCGCACCCACCGCTGGAGCCTCGACCGACCAGAGCGCTTGCGCTGGCGGGAGACAGGGAGAGCGGACGATAGGGGAGTCGACCGATATGGGGTCGACGGTTGCCGCAGCAGAACGCCGCGGATACATGCGCGAAAATGCGTCGCGCCGCGGACGGGGAGCGCATCAATGTCGAGTGGAGCCTCCTGGAGCCAAGCGGAGTCGTCGGCGATGTAGGTGAGAGCGCCGAGACGGATCTCGCGGCCCTCGACCAAAACTCCACCAGCAACCATGATGAAAGTAATCGGAAAAACTACAACTTCTCCAAAAATCGCTAAGACACCGGCCCCACGGTGGGCGCCAACTGTCGTGGTTCTAAGTCTGACAGTAGAGTGGGGGTAGGTATGGAGAGGCAAGATCCTAGCTATGGAGCAGTTGTAAACACAAGGGATGTACGAGTTCAGGCCCTTCTCGGAGGAAGTAACAGCCCTACGTCTCGGAGCCCGGAGGCGGTCGAGTGGATTATGTGTGTATGGATTACAGGGGTGCGAACCCTTTACACTGAGGAGGGGGGTGGCTTATATAGTGTTTGCCAGACCCCTCCGGCCCTCAGTAATGCCGGGTTTAAAGTACATTAAGTCTAGGCGTTACTGGTAACGCCTTACATAAAGTGTCCTAAATGCCATAAAGACTACTTAATTACAGACCGTTACGATGCAGAGTGGTTCTTGACCTTCTGGTGGTCGAGTGAGTCTTCATGGTCGAGTCCTTCGAGTCCGTCGAGTGAAGTCTCTCTTGGTCGACTGGAAGGTAGTTTCTTCTGAGGGTTTCCTTGGGTAGGGTACTTTGATCAGGTCTATGACCCTACCCTAGGTACATGACTTCATCATCCGGCGCCGGCGGCCTCCTCTTCCTCCTACCTCTCTGTCGGCCCCCTCCTCCTCCTTCCTCTCCGGCGGCCCCCTCCTCCTCCTCCTCCTCCTCCCTCCTCCCTCTCCTGCTCTCTCCTCCTCCTCCCTCCTCTCTCTCCCCCTCCCCCTCCTGCTCTCTCCTCCTCCTCCTTCCCCTCCTCCTGGCCTCCTCCCACACTCCTCCTCCCCCTTTCTGTAAATAGGTTTTAGTTTTTGTTAAATGTAGGTTTCTGTTTTTAGTAAATTTGAATAGAATAAAATATGAAATTGAAAAAATAAGTAAATGTAGGTCTTTTGAATAGAATAGGAAATTTTTAGAAAATTTGAATAGAATAGGAAATTATAAGTAAATTTGAATAGAATAATTAAATGTAGCTTATGGAGTTTCAGTAAGTCCTAAGATGGCGATAATAATGTTTTTGTTTATATTTTGTTTTTGTAGAAATCAAGGAGCCCCTGCATCATCCCCGCCGTCATCCCCGTCACCGACCCCCTCCGACCTCAATCGAGGTGAGACCAGCCCCTCCATGTTGTTAATTTAATTTAGGTGTTTAATTTTAGAATAATGTAGTATGAACCCTAGTTATGATCGAATCATGTTCAAAATGTAGGTTTTTAATTAGGTGTAGTTAATAGAATTTAGGTGTTTTAGGTGTCACATTTGTTGTTATTTTTTTAGTTAAAGAAATTATTCCCGCATCGACGTCGACGATGCCTATCCCGCATCCGTCGACTCGGTGGAGGAGGCCTGCTTGATCAGAGGGGCCATGTCTGGGACTGGGCTCCGCCGGGCTGGTACTGGGAGGTCCTACCTTCTAGGGGGCGCAGCATGGTAAGGAGCTAGCCCGTCGTAGACCCAAACCTTCTTTGGTGACGGTCGCGTGGGCCAGTGATGGTGCGAAGGCTTGAGAACCCCGCGGAGGTGGTACGTCACCGTGTCAGCGAGGAGGACGAGCACGTCCGTCGCTACATGGTTGCGTTGGAGGGCAGGTTCTTCAAGGATCTCACAGGAGCTATGATCCTGTGATGGTTCCTTCTCTTTGGGTGTCTACCTCCCGCGCCGATACCCGTCATTCGCTAGGGTTTTAGTTCTATTAGTGATGTTATATGTATGATACTATTCGAGATGTATTAGTGATAATATTCGGCGATGTACGGACAAAAGAGATGATTTAATTTTGCTTATTGCATGAATGCTAATTTGAATACTAATTTATTTTACGATTTGGTTTTGCTTATTGAATGCTCAAATTAGAAAACTACTCCATCAAGTTTGAATGCTCATATGATGTAGATATAAACATGTATATCTTGTGTTGCTCAAATAGGACATGTGCTTGCCCAAGTGGCCGGTCATGTTTGCAGGTTACACCTCTGAGTGGCCTATGTTTTGCCGGAGTGTTGATTAATTTCCATTTCGCCAAATTTCAGGCGCTCGATATGTCCTTTTTTTTAGCAAAGGTCATGCCGGATTTTTCCGTAAATTCTGGCATGACTTGTGCTAGAATATGTAGGAAATATCGAGTGGCCTAGATTTTCTAGAAAAATAATTAAACGATATTTCGGGTTGACATTAAGTCTATCGAGGCTCCACCATATATGAGAGGACGAAGAATCCCAACTGTTATCGTGGGGGTCGTTTCTCCTTCTTCTCCTTGTGCTAAACCTTTGTTATGCACTAGGGGAAGGAGGAGTAACAACCATCACCGACGGTCGCAAATGTCAGAGAGGAATCAGTGAGGGAGAGTCTCCATCATATATGAGAGGACGAGGAATCCCGACCGTTGTCGTGGGGGTAGCTTCTCCTTCGTTCCCGTGTGCTAGACAATTTGGTGTAATGCACTCAGGAACAAAAGGAGGAGCTACCATCACCGACGGTCGGATATATACACCACGTGAGCTGAGAGTTTTCAAGAAAAGACTCGACAGACCGATAGTCAACCCGTGATGAATAATAATGATCTAATTTTGTTTTTGTAGTACATATACTTGTACAAGTTTAATCTTTGAATTACGAACATAGGAAATGTCGTCGGACGAAAGTCCCGGGAAGTGCTCCTGGTGCGGCGACAACCAGGGTTTCTGCGACAGGCCTCACTTGGTAGAAGGTCGGCGCTTCAGTATTAAGCTCGAGGAGACCTTCGATTGTGAAACGGTACGCTACGACGCAAAGTTTTTTTTTCGTAATTAAGCTCGACTTATACTACTTCAACGTGTAATTTTTGTCTTCTATAATTCGACTAGCTTATCCCATGCCATGCAAGATGCTATGTCTTGGAGAGGATGGGTTTAGAAGATCATGAGAGGAATGAAACAAAGAAAATTAACCTAAGGACCCATCATGGTACGGATTTTGAGGTAAATCTATACAATTCTGAGAGCGTATCCAATTTTGGTTGTCCGGATTGGGACGCACTTTGCAAGATGTATGATTTTCAAGAGGCTATGTTTGTCATAATGGATCTTGGTGATCCTGACATCGAGGTAGACAATTTGGACATTTGGATCCTTGTTATTACGCTTTCAATTCTACCGCTATGTGAGTTTCTCAAACATAGTTATTAAGTAATTTATATTGTTTATTTCAAAATAGTTGACAGCTTATTTTCATTGATAGCTTATTTTCATTCTTCAAAGAATGTGTGGAAGATGGTAGACAGAACCTACTACACCGATGGCTCTGTGTTAACTTATCAGGAGAAAAATCATCTGGTCACATTTTGTACTGACCTTGAGAATTACAATACCTATTATCATACTCCTCCAAATTATGGTCAATACGTGCAACGATTACGACATCCGTGCATCTTTTGCATACTTCTAAAACTGAACTACATTGCTAACTATGAAGTTATTACTATGTTTTTCAACAGAAAATCTCGATGGATTGTGTGCCTCATTTGATGTACCAGAATGGTCGCCTTGATGTTTTGAACATACAGTCAGGTCATCCTACGACTCTCACCTGTCCATATCGGATTTCTAAAACCGGTGAACACATGGTAATCAAAGAATGGAAAAAAAATGTATGGACAATCGTAAGAAGGTTCTTGGAAGCAAGATTGTGCGAAAGGTAAGAATTGAAGACAGGATAATCTTCATTCTCCATAATGAAGAGTCAGGGACTATCTTGTTTTATGCTATTTTACCTAGGAGAAGGTAGTAGGTCCTAGCTAATACTCATGATCATGTGCTAAGAACAACTACGTAGGATTGGTTAGATGACTATGATGATGATGTGGTATCGAGTAGAAGTTGTATGATCGATAATGATGAGTATGACTTGTTATTATGATACCAATGATGAGTTATTTATTATTATGATTGATGATGCATATATATCAGTAGGTGAAATGAACATGGATTAGATTCAAGTGGAGGTAACATGTGGTGCACATCAAAAGTACTACTAATCCAAACTAGATCAAGTTTAGATTAATAGTACTTTCGACATGCACCACATGTTGCGTCCACTTGAATCTACTACACATTCATTTCACCCACTGTTATATATAATAACTAATCATGGTCATAAAATCATATGATGAAAGTATTATATATAAAACCACAACGAAAATAAGTTGTATTTTTAAACATACAGAAAAAGTTAGCAGCAACACTTTTCAAAAGAAGTGCTACTGCTACTTAATTAGTACTATCAGTAGCGCTTACTATAGGAAAGCGCTACTGCTAACTAGGTATAGCAGTAGCGCTTATGAAAAGCGCTACTGCTAACTAGGTATAGCAGTAGCGCGTCCTTTCCAGCGCTACTGCTACTAGTTACCTGTAGCGCCTTAGTGGTAGCGCTTGCACAAGCGCTACTACTAGCTTAAAAAACAAGCGCCGACCCCCCGCCGGAGTTAGGGGAGGCGCGCCACGCCGCCCGCCCGACGGCCATGAGCCTCGGCCGTTCTTCCGGCCATGCGAGCCGGTCGCTCGCAGCGTCGAGCTCGCTCCTTCTTCTCTGACAAGCTGCGGCCATCTCCTCTGCCAAGGAGTCGCAGCCACCCGCACCCGCCACCGCCGAACGGCTGCCCAACCCGCAGCCGGCCGATTTCGTCCACCCCGCAAACAAGGTGCTCAACGAAATTCCCCAAGGTAAAAAGATGATGAAACTTGACGTTTTTTTTGTTGGGATTGGAGAGTTAGTTTCACGGTGATTTTTTGCTTTGTAGATGAGCTCGTGTGACTTCTCTTTCATGGACGATTCCTCGTTGGATGAGGAATAATTTGAATCCTCGTCGGATGACAAATTAAACCATGCATATATTTGCTTCAGGTTTTTATCAATCTTAAAAAACGTCTCAAAGAAAACAAATTCAGTTCAGAATTCAGATATGCATCATATTAAACCATCGGATAACAGGTGACAGACGGGTGGTAGTCGTGCAGATGCACCATACAGCAGTACAACCGAACATTCAAACATAAGCGGTAGTACGTGCTACGAAATCGAAACAGAGGATGCAACGGACCGAGATGGAACTGCGGGGGCACCACCGGGTCACCGGCCGTCAGTACCCTAGACAAATGCGGGGGTGGCTGCTTCCGCGACGGCAAGCATTTCAGGCGAGCAAACAGCAAGGCACATCTTCGCCGCTACAGCTATGACACCGATGGCAACCTTGGTCTTCGTCGGAATCTTGATGCCCGCCTTCTCCTCCACGGACGGGATACTGTGCAGTAGGGAGAGCATGACTTGAGCGCTTGCACGCGCAAGCCTTGACGCTCCAGACTCTAGCACCACCAGCGGCCCGGGCGATCTGGCCGGAACGATGGCGGATGAAGCGACGCCGCTGATGCCTTCCACGGTGGAGTCCACGAGCGAGGAAACGTCCGCCGCGCCGATGAGTGCATCCACACCATCCAGCTTCGTCTTCCCCAGAGAGGCCGCGGCGCCGCCGTAGAGGCGCTCGATCAGCGCGACGACGCAGCGCTTGACGTTGGCGGCGGCCTGCTTCACCTTCTCGTACGCCTTGGAGGCGGCCCAAGCGGCAGCGCTCGATATCGCGTCCACGTAGCTCGACGCGGCCTGCTACGCCTTTGTGACGGCCTCGAACACCGCGCCGATGGCGTCACGAGCGGCCTGGTTACCTTGGTGGAATCCGGTGGGCCAGGGGGTAGTGCTGGCCGGAGAGACCACAGTAGGTGTTTCGTTGGACGGCAACCCAGCCGCCGCCGCACCAGCACCTATTGCCATCACCGCCGTCCTCACACCCACTGCAGCCAACGGCGCACATACTACCACCGTTGCCGCCGCCCCAGCTACCGCTGCTGCCCCTGCTGAAAAAGCCTGCGCTGCCACCGCCGCCCCATAAACAACGGAAACACCAACGGCAACCTTGCTCCCGCTTGCTCCCATGGCTTTGCTATTGGGTTTCTCAGTTTCTGCCGACGGAGAGAAGTGGGTGGTCGAGTGAAAGGAAAGGCTTCGGAGCGGGATTTAGAGGGTGCTTCGATCCAAGGGACTATTTTTAGTCTGACTAAAAATAATCTTTTTTAGAGACTAAAGTTCCAAGCACCCCTGATTAAAGAGAGACTATGACTAGTCTTGAGGTTAAAAAATTTTAGTCATAGGAAACCTACTAAAATATGTATTAGCCATCTCTCTCCTCATTTAATTCCTCTCCTTTAACACATTAACACATGCGAGTTCTGGATTGGAGGGTTTGGAGGATAATAAATGCTCAATAACTTGATTTTAGTCTCTTTAGGCCCCTCCCAATGCTCCACCTTGGACGGGTGCTAAGGGCATCTCCAGCCGCGCCCCCAAGAAGGCCTCCCCAGGCGATTTTTTCGCGCCGGCGCCAAAAAAACGTCCTAGTTGCGCCCCCAGGACGCCCAAAATCGCCGGTTCGGGCCTTTTTTCCGCCCCACGGTCACAGGCCGAACCCGGCGCGCTGGGGAGCCGTTGGGGGCTCCGGCGCTAGTGAAAAGCGCGCCTGGCCCACACCGACAGGGGAAAAGTCAAGTTTTTCTTCCCCGAGTCGCCTCGCACCCCCCGCGCCCTCGGCCACCACTAGCTGTATCCCGGCGACAGTCGCCGGCCTACTCCGCCTAGATAGCCATTCCCCGCCTGAAAATAGCAGCGCTTCGCCGTGGCAACCCCTCCCCGCAGTACTAGGCGGTGCCGGCCGCCGTTTCCGGCCGCGGAGGCGCGGTTTAACGGCGGGTACACGCCCACGAGCGCAAGGTGTTCGGCGTTTTGACTGACTCGGCGATGGACTCCGATGAGGAGGAAGAGCTCGCCGCGCTGCTGGAGGAGGAAGCCGCGGCCGACGTCCAGGAAGAAGAGCATCTGATGGTGCTCGCCGCCCTCGCCCAGCTGCTGGCGAGCAATGAAAAGCCGTGTCGAGGTGGCTCAGCGTCGGGGCGGGTAAAAGCAAAGAACCGGCATCGTCTGCAAGGCTACTGCATGCTCTACTCCGACTACTTCGCCGATGCTCCACTTCATGGCGAGAGAACATTTCGGCGCCGTTATTGGATGAGCCGAAAGCTCTTCCTCAGGATTGTGAATTCCATCCGGGAGTTCAACAACTACTTCAAGTGCAAGATGGATTGCACTGGCGCTCTTGGATTCACCTCCATCCAGAAGTGCACGACAGCGATGAGGATGCTTGCATATGGAGCTCCCAGTGATTCACTCGACGACTATTGGCGCATGGCCGAGTCCACCAGCATAGAGTGTTTCTACAAGTTCTGTCGGGCAGTGGTGTCAGTGTTTGGGCCACAATACTTGAGAGCACCCAATGCGGAAGACACTTCTCGGATCCTAGCCCAGAATGCAGCAAGAGGATTTCCTGGGATGCTTGGAAGCATCGACTGCATGCATTGGAAATGGAAGAACTACCCATTTGGTTGGCAGGGGATGTACAAAGGCGCCAAAGGCGGTTGCAGTGTGGTGCTTGAGGCGGTAGCCACACAGGACCTCTGGATTTGGCACTCCTTCTTTGGTATGCCAGGAACTCACAATGACATCAACGTGTTGCAGTGCTCTCCTGTTTTTGCCAAGCTCGTTGAGGGCCATTCTCCTCCGGTGAACTTCGAGATTAATGGGCACCAATACAACAAGGGGCACTATCTAGCTGACGGCATCTATCCGAGATGGTCAACATTTGTGAAGACGATCTCAAACCCTGTGCCAGGAGGCAAGAACGCCTGGTTTGCGAAGGTTCAGGAGGCTTGCAGGAAGGATGTCGAGCGGGCATTTGGTGTGCTCCAATCTCGATTCGCTGTTGTTCGGTACCCCGCTCAGACATGGTCGAAAGATCAAATGTGGGAGATCATGACTTGCTGTGTCATCTTGCACAACATGATCATCGAGAGCGAGCAAGAAGACCCAGTGTTTGACACTGAACCATACTACAGGCAGGGTCCTCTAGCCGAAGTTGATCACCAGCTATCGGCAACTTGGACTGCCTATCTCAGTATGCGTCAAGAGATCCGAGACCCACAGGTGCATCATCAACTGCAGAAAGATCTGATTGAGCACCTATGGAGGCTCAAGGGGGACGCCGCGTGATGAAATACGATTTTTTATTTGTTGAACTATATAATTTGTATTGAACTATTTGTTGTTGTACTATTTTGTTGAAGTATTTGATTTTTCTGTGATGAAATATGTGATAAGGAATAATTATGTTGATAAATGAACGCCGAGACAGGGCGAAACCACGCCGAATATGGGCCTATTCTCGCCCATATGGGCCGTTTATTCGCCGAAATTTGGCTGCAAAGTGGTCCAATTTCGGCGCCTGGGGGCGAGCTGGGGGCGGCGACTGGGCGAAAAACCGCCCCCGGCGCCGAGTGTCTCGCCGGCTCGCCCCCAGGGGGCGATTTTTGTGCGTCCTGGGGGGGGGGGCAACGGCTGGAGATGCCCTAAGCATGCCATGTAGACGAAAAATCTGATGTGGCAAGGCAATTAAGAGGAGAGAGATGGGGTTGGTGACCCCAGAAAGAACCAATGCCAAGCGCGTGAACCTAGGCAAAACATTTAAATGAAGCAAACTCACCAATGCATGAGAGAGTTTAGTAGCTAAATCATTAAATGAAGGGAGCTTAGCTACAAGAAGCTAAGCACCTATGCATTGGGGAGTTTGGTTGCTAAGCTATTTAATATGCTTAGCACCCCATCTAAGCACTGGTCCACTGGGAGCAGCCTTAGTATTTGGATCCAAGCATGGATGAGGCTAGCAAGTTTTAGTCATGAGAGAGTTAAGTTGAGGACGGAGTGATCGAGTGAACTCGGATGAATACATGCATGCACTGGAAACGAAGCGTGTAAGAATTAACACAGTTGGCGTCGCATGAGAATGGGAAATCGTGGTGGCGTCCGGCGCAACATCAATGGTCCCTCAGGTAGAGCAATGGGCGGCCGGTAGCACGCTTGCCTCATCGATGGCGTCACTGCTCGTCTGCTCCGTTTGCAGCATGACTGGTCCCTCGAGAACTAGGAAAGTTGCTGCTAGCTTGCCTGGGAAACAGGTTCAATAAATTTTTATTGGACCCAAAATCTGTTTGCTACTCTACTGTACTCCCTCCTTTCCGGTTTATAAGGCTCAATTCAAAAATCTCTCCAACCAAGGTAAATGGTGAGTGGTAGAATACTTTTTGTAGTTTGCAAAAGTAACCAATTAATGCTCTTGTTTTCCTCAAAAAAGTATGTTTACCAATGCATTAATTGCAATGCATGCATGCATAAATTACATGCATTGGTCAATTTTCTCTTAATACTTGCATGCAATGATTTAATGCACCTTGGAATCTGAACATGTGATGGGGAACAACCAAATTGAGCCTTATAAAATGGAAAAACTAAAATTTTGAGATAAGCCCTATAAACCGGAAAGGAGGGAGTATGTGCAAGTGATATTTTGCGCGCACGATCGAATCCACCAGCGTGTTGCTAAGTTCGTGCCCCACTACGAAGGGGGAGACTTGCATGAGATCTCACATTTAAGAAAGATCGTGAGATCAACCCCAAAGAATCATAGTATTTAGACATTTCATATGGGGAGTATGTCTATAACTCCGGAAAAAAACATTTCAAAACTTGATGTACACTTAAAGATTCAGAAAAGACAAATTTCAATGTGAATAGTAGCAGCTTTGGGTGAATAGTAAGTTGACACCATTCACATACAATTGTGTCTTTTCTTTTGTTTCTATTAGTGTAAGTCGAATTAGGAGCTGAAATTTTTTGAGGTTGCACATCAAACATTGATATGTGTCTACGGATGCTCAAAAAAAATGATACGTGTCTGCATAAAGTTTGAGAATGTTTGAACATGTATTTTTTTTAAAAAAAAGATGTCATAGAACTCACCTAATATGAGAACTCACACAAGTCTTTCCCCAGGGCCGGTCCTAGGGGGGGCGGACGGGGCGGCATGTTTGGCCAACTTGGCTGAACGTGCTCGTCTGGAGAACCTTCAGCGAGCACTCGACGAGCGCGCGCGGCAACGAGTACCCGTGGTAGAGGACATAGCAGAGGTGGCCGTGGTGACGGAAGATGGCGACGACCCTGTGGTAGAGGACAAGCAGAGGATGCGATGTCCGGACAACGAACCCTCCTCAACTTCGCAGGGGAACACGATGGAGGCGGCTGAGTTGCAGGCAACAGCGACTTCCGCGGACTCGGCTGTGCGGAAGAATGGCGGCGGCATCTGCGTCATAGACTGCCCGGGAGAATTAAGAATGGGGCAGGCATGTGTTCATCACCGGTCGTCGCCGTCGCCGATCTGGTCGGGAAGAGGGCCGTCACTCGCGAGGGAAGGTCCGGCGGAGCCATGGTGTCCTGCGGTGAGGGAACGGAGAGGGAGAAAGATTAGTGAGGAGATGGAGAGAGAAGGGAGGAGGGCTCTGGGCATGGCTGACCGGCAGAGGAGCTCGGCGGCGGCGATCGGAGGCAGGGTCGACTCGGGGCGGATCGGGGGTAGGGAGCGCACGGCAGGAGCGGCGGCGCAACGTTGTTTCTGCGGATCTGTTCTCTCGCCGTTCTTCTTGGGGCCTAAAGCCAGGGCCGGGACTCAATCGGGAGGCACTTTCGCGTGGACCAAACCGAAAATCAGGGATTCCTCAAAAAAACCGAAAATCAAGGAGTTGCCGCTGGCCCACGGGGATCGGCAGACGCGGAGCGCTCGCACGATCGGCAGACGCGTCTGCTGGGCAGAACATTTAATCTGAGACATTGATTCTGGATGACAGACTATTGATGTAATATAGGTGGTAGGATGTGTTTAAGTCAATTTGATCGGATGGTTTTGTTTATCCCGTGTACAGTTTGTTGTGTGGCTTTTGACAAACACATATTTGCTCTTTTAATAGTAGTATAGATTAATAGTAGTATAAATATAGATATAGATGGAGCTTTTTCCGCACCGAACAGGTCCGCTAAACATGGCCCAGCACGTAAATCTTTTACACGTGGCCCGCGTATCGACTGCTCGTGATCTACGGGTTCAATAGGTTTTACCAGACGCAATCCCTATCCCGTTGGCCGCAATCCCCCCTCACCCTGCCGTTGCTAGCCCTCCCCAACTCGGTCGTTTCTTCTCTTTTTTTCTTCTATACCACAGCCAGCGCTACTCGTGGCCATGGCGGGTCGCCGCCGCGCAAGCTCGCACGTCACGACATGGAGGCCAGCAGCTACAGCTGGCCCACCTTCGGGCCATGGCGCTCGAAGCAAGCCCGTGATTGCGGCGGGTGGAGCCCTTCGGCCGGCTTCCATGAGCTCCATGCCAGCCTTTTCCTGCACATTCAGAGGTGCCAAGAGGCGGATGCAAGCTCGTCGTCACAGAGCCACGATGGTGGCTCGAGAAGAAGGCGCCACTGATTTGTCTCACCACTGCAAAGGACGAGCATGCCCTTGCCAAAGCGTATCGCAAGTCCGCTGAGAAGTTCTACCTTGGTGTCGATAAGTGAGCCGGTCGATTTAGCTTAATTTGCAGTGCGTAGTTTGCATTTGCGCACTACAAATTAACACACCACTTTCCGGCCGTTGTGTTGCCCTAAAAAAAGTTTTCGGCCATCGCGGATAAAATATTTATCGTGTGTTTAAAAAAATGCGGCGTAAAACATATTGATTGTGTCCTAAAAAATCTTCATAGTCTACTAAAACAATTCGTCGTGTTTTTTAAAATGCTCATTGAGTCTTAAAAATGTCCATTGTGTATTAAAAATATTCATCAAGTGTTTTGACAATGTTCATCCTGTTTTCCAAATAAGTTCATCGCCTACTAAGAAATAATCATTGTGCTTTTAAAAAACCATCGTGTATTTTAAAAATGTTCATTGTATTTAAAAACAGGTTCGCCGTGCACTTGAAAATGTCCATCGTGTATTTGAAAAATGTTTGTTTTGTCTTAAAAATACTTCGTCGTGTCTTCAAATTTTCATCTGTACTTCAAAAATGGTCATCAGGCTTTAAAAAAGTATATGCAGCGTATATGCTCATCGTTTCTCACAAATGTCCCTCGTGTATTCCAAATGTCCATCATGTGTTTTAAAAATGTTCATTGTGTATTAGAAAAGTACCATGCATCAAAATTGTTGATGATGTATTTAGAAAATGTTCATCCTGCATTTAAAAATGGTCATCTTGCGGTGGATACAAGCAAGCATGAAAAATGGCTTTGATGAACATACCACTCAGCTACTCAACGTTCCACATCACCTAGGCTTCATTCAAAATTGTTGCTGCACATAAGTATCAGTAGGTAACAACAGACAAATTATCACTCTGGGGCACTGGTCAAGTTTCGGTTGACAGCTCACACATTATACAGGATGTACTCCCTCCGTTCCAAAATAGATGACTCAACTTTGTATGTGATGATAGATTTAAGACTGAAACGAGATTCAAAGTACCTACAGGCTACAATCAATCGACCTGCAGTAACATATGTGTGGCTTAGACAAATGTAACATGAATCGACCTCTACTCCAAACGAAGAACATACGTACGAATGAAACTTTCTATGGAGTATTACAAACCTAGCGATTACATAGTGTGATGCATCATGCATGCAACCATTAGATCTATTGTTACTGACCTACGAATTTCTGTAAAAATCCAGCCATGAATCTGCCCGCCGTCCACGCATGTACCACAAATCTCATCCCCTGCTGCTCCTCGATGGTGCACCTCCTCCCACGACTCCGCAACCAGCGGCCTTGCTCGACCACATGGGACCTGCCGGTACGTCCTCCTGGCGGCTTGTCGACGGCGTGCTCGCCGTCGGCTCAGCATGGAGGCTCGCCAACGGGCGTCCTGTTTGGCCTGGCTCACGGTGGAGGCGGCCCCTGACCTCTTGCGCGGCGCCCGGAACGGCGGCTTCCTCGGTTCCAGTAATGCAGTGGAGATCGCCAAAAAGAGACGCGCGGTGCTGGGGCCTAGTAGCGACCGCCGGACACCGTGGGCGTGCATGAGGAGAGAGGGCGCGTCGAGTGACGATTGCTAACCCTAGATGCCGCGAGCTCCCTGGACGCGATCTGAGGTAGGAGGAAGAAAAGAGAGGGGGCGGGGATCTTGCGAGACGTGGGGAGCGGGGCTGGACGACTCATCAACGAAACAACGACAAGAAAAAAAATCTGGTGAAGTGGTTTTGGACAAGAAAAATCGGTGGAGAGGACACTGGTGGGAGGTGAGACGAAATTAAATTGGATGAAAAAACCCCAACGAAGGTGGAAGGTGGGATGAAAAAAAATCCAGAACGTAGACTACCAACTACTCCATTAGGAGTAGAGATGATGTAAAACAGAATGCATGTTAGATCAAACAAGCTTTTCATTTCATTGTCTTTGACAGTTGATCTGAAGCTAAATTTTTGTCAGTTTGATATACTACACACTTCTCTGGTAAGTTGTGTGGCTGAACACAGTCCTATATTTTTCTAGACACATAAGTAGATGTATCATGTATGTTCCTTGCCCTCGACTTAGTTGATAAGAGTCACATGAAGCAGAGAAAGCATGGTGTCATGAATTTCATCCTTTGGACCATAGTTGAGCTGTTTTACGTGGTATCTTAGACTCAGCCGAAATTAGTTTGCATGTCCTGTTCTACATGTAAATCTCAGCAGCTGGAATCCCCTTAATTTTCAGTACAAATAATTTGTTACATCTCTGGGTGTGGCTGCGGTTGCTTGGCTATAGATTAATTATAAATTTATACTTTAGATTTACCTCTACACTGAATCTTGCCACATGATTGTCAATTAATTTGATGACTTAATTTTCCTTTAGATTTACCTCTACACTGAATCTTGCCACACTGGCTTCTTGGCTCGCAGCAAATCACTCGGATCTGCATTTTGCTTATACTCTTCAAACTCGACCGCTGTCACCTGGGAATCGGCAATCTTTGAGCCTTTCTGGAAACACTCTTCTGCCTTTTTTCGATCACCAGTGACAGTGATCACTCCCTTTGGGGCCTGGCATCTTCAGTTTGAGGTACACATAACATGGTCGAGCCATGAACCGTGCGTAAGCTGGTCTCCCCAAAATAGCGTGGTAAGCGCTCTGAAAATCCACGACCTCAAACGTCAGCTTCTCTTTGCGAAAATGCTTCGAATCACCGAACACCACGTCCAGAGCTATTTGGCCAAGTGATTCAGCTTTCTTTCCTGGTATAACTCCATGAAAACTCATGTTACTGGTGCTCAGTCGGGACATCGGAATGCCCATTCCTTTCAGCGTGTCCGCGTACAATAAGTTCAGTCCGCTACCACCGTCCATTAGCACCTTCGTGAGTCGAGTGCCTTCGACCACCGGGTCGACCACCAAAGCTTGCCTCCCGGGGGTGGCTATATGAGTCGGGTGATCAGACTGGTCGAATGTAATGGGAGTTTGGGACCATCTCAGATAATTGGGTGTCGCCGGGGCGACCATGTTCACCTCACGGTTAATAACCTTCAGTCGACTCTTGCTTTCCACATCTGCGAAGATCATCAGAGTGGAGTTAACATGAGGATATCCTTCCTCACTGTCCTCCTTGTCTTCGGCTTTGTCCGACTCCTTTTCCTTGTCCTTGGGATGTTTACCTTGGAACTGCTAGATCAGGAGTCGACACTGGCGAGTGGTATGCTTCGGGTAGATGATATTACCCTCTTCGTCTTTCTTCGTGTGGATGTGACAAGGCATATCCATCACGTCATTTCCTTCTTTATCCTTCACCTTCTTGGGTTCCAGGATCCTTTGGGTTTCCCTTTGAACTTGCCCTGAGTCACGGCCAGAGCCTCCCCAGGAGCCGCTGGTTCGGCCTTCTGTTTCTGCTTCCGACTGGAGTTTCCTTTCTCCGACTGACTCGGCTTGTACTTGCCGCTCCGGAGTCGGTCCTCCTCTTCGCCGTTGGCGTACTTGGTGGCAATTTCCATCATCCGACTCAGGGTCATATCTCCGGTTCGACCAAACTTCAAACTTAATTCTCTGTTCTTAACACCATCCTTGAAGGCGCAGACTGCCTGATGATCAGACACGTTCTCCATGGTATGATGCAAAGTGATCCATCTCTGAATATACTCTCTTAAGGTCTCATTCGACTTCTGTACACAAACTTGCAGCTCTGTCAATCCAGCTGGTCGCTTGCAAGTTCCCTCAAATGTTCTGACAAACACTCGGGAAAGATCTTCCCAAGTGCAAATGCTGCTTGGAGTTAACTGATTCAACCATGCTCTGGCAGAACCTTCCAACATGAGCGGTAAGTGCTTCATGGCCACCTCGTCATTCCCACCGCCGATCTGCACAGCCACTCGGTAGTCCTCAAGCCAAGTTTCAGGCTTAGACTCACCGGTGAACTTGCTTACTCCAGTTGCCAACCTGAAGTTGGGGGGAATCACCGCGGCTCTGATAGCCCTGCTGAAACATTCCGGACCAGAAACATGCACTCGACTGCTAGTGGGCGCATCTCTGTCAGGGCCGCCTCGATGAGCCCTGTTCCGATCGACCAGGCCTTGCACGATGATGGATCGCGCGTCGAAGCCTGGTTCTTGGGGGTTGACCAGAGCTCTTCGCCCCACACTGAGTTGACGCCTGTCATCTTGCTGCCGAGGAGCGTAAGACCCACCTCTCGAGGGAGGAGTGGGCACTTGACGCCTATCATCACGATCGTATCGGTCACCATATTGGTCCTGTCGATTGTCGCGTCCTTCACGCCGCGGAGGCGATCTGGGGCTGTGAGCCGACTGAATCGTATTCGCAGCGACGGATCGACTGTGAATTCTATTGCGTGACTGCGACACGGCTGAATTCTGATCTCTTGCTACCCGGAGCAAATCTCTGATCTGCATCAAGCCTCTGCCAGCCTCCGACTGAGAGGGCTGAATGGACTCTGCTATACGGGTTGCAGCTGCTAAATTCTGAATCAGGGTTCGATATACCTGAGTCGGCGGGAAGAGTTGACGCCGATTGGAGTCGGGTACTCGTTGCCGCGCGCGCTCGTCGAGTGCTCGCTGAAGGTTCTCCAGACGAGCACGTTCAGCCAAGTTGGCCAAACATGCCTCCTCCAAAGATCAAGCCTCGGGGGTTTCTCCTAGCCAAGCCCGACACAAAAAACCCAGGCCTGGGCCCGTCCCAGCCCGACGGGCTCCAGGCCGGCCCGGCCCGACCTTCAGAAAAACGCAAAAAACAGGCCCGGGCCCGGCCCGGCCCAGCCTTCAGGCTCAAAATCTAGGCCTGAGCCCAGCCCAGGGGCAGCGTCGGGCCGGGCTGGGTTGGGCTTTTTCGGGCCGGGCCATTCGGGCCGGGCTGCCCATGGCCAGGACTAGTGAGAAACTATCCATACTAAGTTCTTTCTTGAGAAGAACAAGTGAGTACACATCCCAACTTCTATCGGCCTGCTACCGGATTTTGATAGCAACCGCACAGCACAGATTCCATCCACCATGTAGGTGACGGTTAGCATTTTGTCCGGCGATCACGGAGGCGATTGCGAGGCGATCCCGTCCTGGGTCTCGTGATCTAGGGTTCCTCAGTCCCCCGCTCGCACACATCAGATCTTCCCTTCCGTGATCATTTTCTGTCTTCGTTCCCATTCCCCATCCACCATAAGCCTTCTGCGTGCTCCCTAGGGCGCGTGGTCGTAATACACAGTTCACCCTAGGAGGAAGTGAGGGGAGGAAGGAGGAGGAGATGGAAGGAGTGGCAGGGTTGATGCGAGGGTTGAAGCTGTCGGAGGAGGAGAAGAAAGGTGTCAAGATCCGGTTCTCGGCCAGGGAGAAAGGGAAGGAGGTGGTGATCCAGGTGGTGGGCAAAGTTATGTCCGGAAGATTGGCTCATCCGGATTTGATCTGTCTCACCTTGGGGAAAGTGTGGTGCCCAATCAAGGGTGGATGTTTGATAAGGAGTTGGTGGTGGTAGAGGAGTACGTGCCCAGCAAGCGAGCGAAAGACTATAATTCCAATGATATCCCGATCTGGTTAGGGTTTTCAACCTCCCATTGGGCATGATGAATGAGGACTCGGCGGAGGATATTGGTAACATCATTGGCAGATTTGTGGAGGCGGATATGGGGGTGGACGGGAGCACAATAGGCAGGGTCCTGAGGATCAAAGTCCGAATGCGGATTGACAAGCCAATTATGAAGGGGTTTACCTTGGAGGATGAAGATAAGAAGAAGGGCGTGGGGGGAGACAGGAGCTAGGGCTGGTGATGAGGAAGAGGGAGAGGATGGAGATTGGTGTAGGTTTGAATATGAATACTTGCCAGATTTTTGTTATACTTGTGGTATTATCGGGCACAGGGAGAAAGATTGCATGATCAAGCTGAGGAAGGGAGAGAAACAGTAGTTTGGTCGCTGGCTAAAAGCTGACCTAGGATAGAGGAGGGGGTGATGGAAGAGGGAGCATGGAGATCAGGAAGCCATGGCACAGGAGGTTCTCACAGCTATGGGTACAACTGCTCTAGTGGCCGGCCTAGCGGTGGCAGTGATAGTCTTCCGTGGAGAAATCTGACTCCAGGTCCAGTGAGAGGGGGTAGGGGGAAGACGAAAGGTAGAGAGGAAGCGACGATCCCTCAAAAGAACGCATCGGCCTCGAAGAAGTCTGGAAACCCTAAGAGGCTTGAGCTTGAGGATGGAGGGCCCGAAAAGAAAGGTGAAGATCAAGCGAAGAGCACTGGCTCGGGCACACCACAGTCTCTGGGTGGAAAAGACATAGTTATGGCTCCAGGTTGCAATGGATAAGTAAGGCCTCTAACAATTGGAACAAACCCATGTTCATGGAAATCTTCTTACAAGCAGCTTGGAGCATATGGAAAGAGAGGAATAACAAGCACTTCAGAGGCATCCCTCCTACGTACCACGGTTGGCTTGATAGATTCAAGCAAGACTTCACCCTCCTTCAACACAGAACTAGAGTAGACTTGAGAGACTTTATTCTCTCTTTTGTAAACAACCTATCTCCCCATTAGCTAGCCCAAGACTTGGTCTGATTACACTCTCCCCCAAAGTGGTGGATGAGAATCTTGTAAATATGTGGTGTACAGTGTACCTTACCTTTTGAGTAATACAAACACAGTGGGAGCCTCTCCCACTGTACAAGTTCTCTCAAAAAAAGCAGAGAAGGGTGCCGAAGGCCAGGTCGATGACAAGGGAAAACAGTCGGGCAGGAAGCAGAAGATGGAGGAGTCACTCAAGAACCAATCTGGCAAGTGATACAAAAGGAAAGGGCAAGATCAGCCGGAAGTGATGGGTAGCAAGGAGAAGGAGGTGGTGCTTGGTCTGAAGAGGGGGAGAGTGGAGGAGGGGGAAGAGAAGACAGGGAAGAAGGGCAGGGCGGAGGAAGGGGTGAACAAGGTAGGGCAAGGGATAAACACTCAGGATGGTTGGTCAAACACTGAATTATCGGCCGAGCTGTCAGAACAGCCCCGCCGGACACAGTGAAACTCATCGGTTGGAACTTGTGGTGTCTCAGGAAAGGCCCGAAAGTTCGCAGCCTCCTCGAGCTGGGGAGGGTGGAGGTGTAACACCCCGGATTTGATGCGCCAGGTGTCTTCCAATGATTCGCCGTCGTTGCCATGTCAGCTGCTTGCATGTTGCATTTTGCCATGTCATCATCTGCATTGTGTCATCATGTGCATCTCCTTTTGCATACGTGTTTGTCTCATGCATCCGAGCATTTTCCCCGTTGTCCGTTTTGCAATCCGACACTCCCATGTCATCCAGCGTCCCCATCTTGTCTCTTTTCGTGAGCGGGTGTTAAACTTGCTCAGAATGGACCGAGATTTGCCAAGCGGCCTTGGTACACCACCGGTAGACCGCATGTCAAGTTTCGTGACATTTGGAGTCCGTTTGATACTTGATACATCTCCAACGTATCTATAATTTTTTATTGCTCCATGCTACTTTATCTACTGTTTTGGACTATAATGGGCTTTATTTTCCACTTTTATATTATTTTTGGGACTAACCTATTAACCGGAGGCCCAGCCCAGAATTGTTGTTTTTTGCCTATTTCAGTGTTTCGAAGAAACAGAATATCAAATAGAGTCCAAATGGAATGAAACCTTCGGAGACGTGATTTTCTCACCGAACGTGATCCAGGACACTTGGACCCTACTCCAAGAAGTGCCAGAGGCGGTCACGAGGGTGGAGGGCGCGCCCCTACCTCGTGGGCCCCCTGTTGCTCCATCGACGTACTCATTCATCCTATATATACCTACGTATTCCCAAACGATCAGAAGAGGAGCCAAAAACCTAATTCCACCGCCGCAACCTTCTGTATCCACGAGATCCCATCTTGGGGCCTATTCCGGAGCTCCGTCGGAGGGGGAATCCACCACGGAGGGCTTCTACATCAACACCATAGCCCCTCCGATGAAGTGTGAGTAGTTTACTTCAGACCTTCGGGTCCATAGCTAGTAGCTAGATGGCTTCTTCTCTCTTTTTGGATCTCAATACAATGTTCTCCCCTCTCTCGTGGAGATCTATTCGATGTAATCTTCTTTTTGCGGTGTGTTTGTTGAGACCGATGAATTATGGGTTTATGATCCTATATTATCTATGGAAAATATTTGAATCTTCTCTGAATTCTTTTATGTATGATTGAGTTATCTTTGCAAGTCTCTTCGAATTATCCTTTTGGTTTGGCCAACTAGATTGGTAGTTCTTGCAATGGGAGAAGTGCTTAGCTTTGGGTTCAATCTTGCGGTGTCCTTTCCCAGTGACAGAAGGGGCAGCAAGGCACGTATTGTATTGTTGCCATCGAGGATGACAAGATGGGGTTTTTATCATATTGCATGAATTTATCCCTCTACATCATGTCATCTTGCTTAAGGCGTTACTCTGTTTTTAACTTAATACTCTAGATGCATGCTGGATAGCGGTCGATGAGTGGAGTAATAGTAGTAGATGCAGAATCGTTTCGATCTACTTGTCTTGGACGTGATGCCTATATACATGATCATTACCTAGATATACTCATAATTATGCTCAATTCTGTCAATTGCTCAACAGTAATTTGTTCACCCACCGTAGAATACTTATGCTCTTGAGAGAATCCACTAGTGAAACCTATGGCCCCCGGGTCTATTCTCATCATATCAATCTCCTTTACTTTAATTACTTGCTTTGTTTTTACTTTGCCTTTTACTTTTCACTTTGCATCTATCTATCAAAAATACCAAAAATATTATTTATCATCTCTATCAGATCTCACTCTCGTAAGTGATCGTGAAGGGATTGACAACCCCTAATCACGTTGGTTGCAAGTAGCTATCGTTTTGTGTAGGTACGAGGGACTTGTGCGTGGTCTCCTACTGAATTGATACCTTGGTTCTCAAAAACTGTGGGAAATACTTACGCTACTTTGCTGCATCATCCTCTCCTCTTCGGGGAAATCCAACGCAGTGCTCAAGAGGTAGCAAGAAGAATTTCTGGCACCGTTGCCGGGGAGTCTCACGCAAGCAATTCAACAATACCAAGTACCCATCACAATCCCTATCTCTCGCATTACATTATTTGCCATTTGCCTCTCATTTGCCTCTCCGCCACTTCACCCTTGTCGTTTTATTCGCCTTCTCTTTCCCAATCTCCTCCTCTCTTTCCCGTTTGCCTTTTTCTCGTTGCCTTTCTGTTTGCTTGTGTGTTGGATTACTTGTTGCCATGGCACAAGATAATACCAAATTGTGTGACTTCTCGAATACCAATAATAATGATTTCCTTAGTACTCCGATTGCTCCTCTTAATAATGCTGAGTCTTGTGAAATCAATACCGCTTTGCTGAATCTTGTTATGAAAGATCAATTCGCCGGCCTTCCTAGTGAAGATGCCGCTACACATCTAAATAATTTTGTTGATTTGTGTGATATGCAAAAGAAGAAAGATATGGATAACAATATTGTCAAGTTGAAGTTATTTCCGTTTTCGCTCAGAGATCGTGCTAAAGTTTGGTTTTCGTCTTTGCCTAAAAATAGTATTGATTCTTCGAACAAGTGCAAAGATGCTTTTATCTCTAAGTATTTTCCTTCTGCTAAAATCATCACTCTTAGGAACGATATCATGAATTTTAAACAACTTGATCATGAGCATGTTGCCCAATCTTGGGAAAGAATGAAATTGATGCTTCGCAATTGCCCTACTCATGGTTTGAATTTATGGATGATCATACAAAAAATTTATGCCGGATTGAATTTTGCTTCTAGAAATCTTTTAGATTCGGCCGCGGGAGGCACGTTTATGGAAATTACGTTAGGAGATGCCACAAAATTGCTTGATAATATTATGGCTAATTATTCTCAATGGCACACCGAAAGATCTTCTAGTAAAAAAGTGCATGCTACAGAAGAAATCAATGTTTTGAGTGAAAAGATGGATGAACTTACGAAGATGTTTGCTCCTAAAAATACTCCTCTTGATCCCAATGATATGCCTTTGTCTACTTTGCTTGAGAATAATAATGAATCTATGGATGTGAATTTTGTTGGTAGGAATAGTTTTGGAAACAACGCGTATAGAGGGAATTTTAATTCTAGGCCTTATCAGTAATCCTTCTAATAATTATGGAAATTCCTACAACAACTCTTATGGAAATTTTAATAAGATGCCCTCTGAATTTGAGAGTAGTGTTAAAGAGTTTATGAATTCGCAAAAGAATTTTAATGCTTTGCTTGAAGAGAAATTGCTTAAAGTTGTTGATTTGGCTAGGAACATTGATAGAATTTCTCTTGAATTTTAATGCTTTGCTTGAAGAGAAATTGCTTAAAGTTGATGATTTGGCTAGGAACATTGATAGAATTTCTCTTGAAATTGATTCTTTAAAGCTTATATCTATTCCTCCTAAGCATGATATCAATGAGTCTCTCAAGGCCATGAGAATTTCCATTGATGAGTGCAAGGAAAGAACCGCTAGGATACGTGCTTCTAAAGATGCCTTTATTAAAGCGTGTTCTTCCAATTCCTATGAAAATCAAGATGAAGATCTAAAAGTTATTGATGTTTCCCCCATAAAATCTTTGTTTTGCAATATGAATCTTGATGAAACTGAATATGATCTTCCTTTACCTAGAAGGCGTTCTAAGAATTCGGAGTTTCTAGATCTTGATGATGAATTTGATGAAAGTGGGATTGAAAGAAATAAAAACCTAGATGTTCCTAAACCCACTATTTTGGATCTCAAGGAATTTAATTATGAAAATTGCTCTTTGATTGGTTGTATTTCCTTGTTGCAATCCGTGCTAGACTCTCCTCATGCTTATAGTCAAAATAAGGTCTTTACCGAACACATTGTTGATGCCTTGATGCAATCTTATGAAGAAAAACTTTAGTTGAAAGTTTCTATCCCTAGAAAACTCTATGATGAGTGGGAACCTACTATTAAAATTAAAATTAAAGATTATGAGTTTCATGCTTTGTGTGATTTGGGTGCTAGTGTCTCTACTATTCCCAAAACGTTATGTGATTTGCTAGATTTCCGTGATTTTGATGATTGCTCTCTAAACTTGCATCTTGCGGATTCCACTATTAAAAAGCCTATGGGAAGAATTAATGATGTGCTTATTATTGCAAATAGGAATTATGTGCCCGTAGATTTTATCGTTCTTGATATAGATTGCAATCCTTCATGTCCTATTATTCTTGGTAGACCTTTCCTTAGAACGATTGGAGCAATTATTGATATGAAGGAAGGGAATATTCGATTCCAATTTCCCTTAAAAAAGGGCATGGAACAATTCCCTAGGAAGAAAATAAAATTACCATATGAATCTATCATGAGAGCCACTTATGGATTGCCTACCAAAGATGGCAATACCTAGATCTATCCTTACTTTTATGCCTAGCTAGGGGCGTTAAATGATAGCGCTTGTTGGGAGGCACCCCAATTTTATTTGTGTTTTTTTTTTTGCTTCTGTTTAGGAATAAATAATCCATCTAGCCTCTGTTTGGATGTGGTTTTATCTTTTAATTAGTGTTTGTGCCAAGTAGAACCTATAGGATAACCTACGATGATAGTTGACTTGATTCTGCTGAAAAACAGAAACTTTGCATGCACGAATAAAATTTTGTTAAATCACAGGAACGTGATTTTGCGTTGATTCTTTTTTCTGCTGTTCAATAAACAAATTGTCCAGGACTTCCTATTTTGGTAGAATTTTTAGAGTTCCATAAGTTTGCGTTAGTTACAGATTGCTACAGACTGTTCTGTTTTTGACAGATTCTGTTTTACGGGTGTTGTTTTCTTATTTTGATGAATCTATGGCTAATAAAATAGTTTATAATCCATAGAGAAGTTGTAATACAGTAGGTTTAACACCAATATAAATAAAGAATGAGTTCATTACAGTACCTTAAGTAGTTCTTTTGTTTTCTTTCTCTAACGGAGCTCACGAGATTTCTGTTGAGTTTTGTGTTGTGAAGTTTTCAAGTTTTGGGTGAATTCTTTTGATGGATTATGGAACGAGGAGTGGCAAGAGCCTAAGCTTGGGGATGCCCATGGCACCCCCAAGATAATCCAAGGATACCAAAAAGTCAAAGCTTGGGGATGCCCCGGAAGGCATCCCCTCTTTCGTCCACTTCCATCGGTAATTTACTTGGAGCTATATTTTTATTCAGCACATGATATGTGTTTTGCTTGGAGCGTCTAGTATTATTTGCGTATTTGCTTGTTAGTTTACCATAATAATCCTTGCTGTACACACCTTTTGAGAGATCCATACATGAATTGGAATTTGTTAGAATACTCTATGTGCTTCACTTATATCTTTTGAGCTTGATAGTTTTGCTTATAGTGCTTCACTTATATCTTTTGAGCTTGATAATTTTTGCTCTAGTACTTCACTTATATATTTTAGAGCACGGTGGTGGATTTGTTTTAAAGAAACTATTGATCTCTCATTCTTCACTTAGATTATTTTGAGAGTCGTTAATAGCATGGTAATTCGCTTAATGTTAATATACTTGGTGTTCAAGATATGTGAAACTTTCTTTTGAGTGCGTTGAATACTAAGATAAGTTTGATGCTTGATAATTGTTTTGAGATATAAAGATGGTGATATTAGAGTCATGCTAGTTAAGTAGTTGTGAATTCAAAGAATACTTGTATCGAAGTTTGTGATTCCCGTAGCATGCATGTATGGTGAACCGTTATGTGATGAACTCGGAGCATGATTTATTTATTGATTGTATTCCTTATGAGTGGCGGTCGGGGACGAGCGATGGTCTTTTCCTACCAATCTATCCCCCTAGGAACATGTGCGTAATACTTTGCTTTGATAACTTCTAGATTTTTGCAATAAGTATATGAGTTCTTTATGACTAATGTTGAGTCCATGGATTATACGCACTTTTTCCCATCCTTCCACCTTTGCTAGCCTCTCTAATACCGCGCACTTTTCGCTGGTATCATAGACCCACCATGTACCTTCCTCAAAACAGCCACCATACCTACCTATTATGGCATTTCCATAGCCATTCCAAGATATGTTGCCATGCAACTTTCCACCGTTCCGTTTATTATGACACGATCCATCATTGTCATATTGCTAGCATGATCATGTAGTTGACATCGTATTTGTGGCAAGGCAACCGTTCATAATTATTTCATACATGTCACTCATGATTCATTGAATATCCCGATACACCGCCGGAGGCATTCATATAGAGTCATACTTTGTTCTAAGTATCGAGTTGTAATTGTTGAGTTGTAAGAAAAATAAAAGTGTGATGATCATCATTATTAGAGCATTGTCCCAAGTGAGGAAAGGATGATGGAGACTATGATTCCCCATAAGTCGGGATGAGACTCCGGACGAAAAATAAAAAAAAGAGGCCAAAAAAAAGAGAAAGGCCCAAATAAAAAAAATGAGAGAAAAAGAGAGAAGGGACAATGCTACTATCCTTTTACCACACTTGTGCTTCAAAGTAGCACCAAGATCTTCATTATAGAGAGTCTCTCATTTTGTCATTTTCATATACTAGTGGGAATTTTTCATTATAGAACTTGGCTTGTATATTCTAATGATGGGCTTTCTCAAAATGCCCTAGGTCTTCGTGAGCAAGCGAGTTGGATGCACACCCACTTAGTTTCTTTTGTAAGAGCTTTCATATACTTATAGCTCTAGTGCATCCGTTGCATGGCAATCCCTAATCACTCACATTGATATCTATTGATGGGCATCTCCATAGCCCGTTGATACGCCTAGTTGATGTGAGACTATCTTCCCTCTTTTTTGTCTTCTCCACAACCACCATTCTATTCCAGATAGTGATATATCCATGGCTCACGCTCATGTATTGCGTGAAGATTGAAAAAGTTTTGAGAATGTCATAAGTATGAAACAATTTCTTGTCTTGTCATCGGGGTTGTGCATGATTTAAATATTTTATGTGGGGAAGATGGAGCATAGCCAGACTATATGATTTTGTAGGGATAACTTTATTTGGCCATGTTATTTTGAGAAGACATGATTGCTTTGATTAGTATGCTTGAAGTATTATTATTTTTATGTCATTATGAATTTTTGTCTTGAATCTTTCGGATCTGAATATTCATATCACAATTAAGAAGATTTACATTGAAATATTCCAAAGTATCACTCCGCATCAAAAATTCTTTTTTATCATTTACCTACTCAAGGACGAGCAGGAATTAAGCTTGGGGATGCATGATACGTCTCCAACGTATCTATAATTTTGATTGCTCCATGCTACTTTATCTACTGTTTTGGACTATAATGGGCTTTATTTTCCACTTCTATATTATTTTTGGGACTAACCTATTAACCGGAGGCCCAGCCCAGAATTGTTGTTTTTTGCCTATTTCAGTGTTTCGAAGAGACAGGATATCGAACGGAGTCCAAACGGAATGAAACCTTCGGGAACGTGATTTTCTCACCGAACGTGATCCAGGAGACTTGGACCCTACTATAAGAAGTGCCAGAGGCGGTCACGAGGGTGGAGGGCGCCCCCCTGGGCGCGCCCCTACCTCGCGGGCCCCCTGTTGCCCCACCGACATACTCCTTCCTCCTATATATACCTACGTATCCCCAAACGATCAGAAGAGGAGCCAAAAACCTAATTCTACCGCCGCAACCTTCTGTATCCACGAGATCCCATCTTGGGGCATGCTCCGGTGCTCCGCCGGAGGGGGCATCCACCACGGAGGGCTTCCACATCAACACCATAGCCCCTCCGATGAAGTGTGAGTAGTTTACTTCAGACCTTCGGGTCCATAGCTAGTAGCTAGATGGCTTCTTCTCTCTTTTTGGATCTCAATACAATGTTCTCCCCCTCTCTCGTGGAGATCTATTTGATGTGATCTTCTTTTTGCGGTGTGTTTGTTGAGATCGATGAATTGTGGGTTTATGATCCAGTATTATCTATGGAAAATATTTGAATCTTCTCTGAATTCTTTTATGTATGATTGAGTTATCTTTGCAAGTCTCTTTGAATTATCCTTTTGGTTTGGCCAACTAGATTGGTAGTTCTTGCAATGGGAGAAGTGCTTAGCTTTGGGTTCAATCTTACAGTGTCCTTTCCCAGTGACAGAAGGGGCAGCAAGGCACGTATTGTATTGTTGCCATCGAGGATAACAAGATGGGGTTTTTATCATATTGCATTAATTTATCCCTCTACATCATGTCATCTTGCTTAAGGCGTTACTCTGTTTTTAACTTAATACTCTAGATGCATGCTGGATAGCGGTGGATGAGTGGAGTAATAGTAGTAGATGCAGAATCGTTTCGATCTACTTGTCTCGGACGTGATGCCTATATACATGATCATTACCTAGATATACTCATAATTATGCTCAATTCTGTCAATTGCTCAACAGTAATTTGTTCACCCACCGTAGAATACTTATGCTCTTGAGAGAATGCACTAGTGAAACCTATGGCCCCCGGGTCTATTCTCATCATATCAATCTCCTTTACTTTAATTACTTGCTTTGTTTTTACTTTGCCTTTTACTTTTCACTTTGCATATATCTATCAAAAATACCAAAAATATTATTTATCATCTCTATCAGATCTCACTCTCGTAAGTGACCATGAAGGGATTGACAACCCCTAATCGCGTTGGTTGCGAGTAGCTATCGTTTTGTGTAGGTACGAGGGACTTGTGCGTGGTCTCCTACTGGATTGATACCTTGGTTCTCAAGAACTGAGGGAAATACTTACGCTACTTTGCTGCATCATCCTCTCCTCTTCGGGGAAATCCAACGCAGTCCTCCCGCCGCCGCGGCCCGCCGGGCCCAGGCGCGGCCCGCGTAGGCCCGCGCGCGCCGCTCTGCACCCCGCGCGCCCCCGCCGCCTCGCGCCTCCCGACGGCGACCTCGCGCCGCCGCCGGAATCCGCCCGCGCCGCCGGCGCGCCTCCCGCGCCTCGCCGTCAGCGCCCTGACTCACCGCCGCCGCCCCGCGGGCGCCCGAGCCTGCGCCCGCCGGGACCCTCCGTCGCCGCCTTCTCCCTCGCCGGCTGCCGCCGCCCGCCGCCGGCAACAGCGCCCGTTCACCCGCGCCTCTCCGCGGCTGCCCGTCGGCGCCGCCCAACGCCGTCCGCCTCGCGGGACGCCGCCCCTGACGACCCCGTATGCCTCCCTCCTCTTCCCCAACGCCGGCGAGAGCCCGGCCAACCTCGGGAACCAAGCCCCCAGATCCAGACCCAGTCCACGAGGTTGACCCCGGATTTTCTCTAAGTTCCTGTTTTTCTAACATTCAGGTGCTAACTTTGATATGCCATAACGCCATGTGTGCTGCACCGTTTCATGCATATAATATATCGAAATGTTCATTGTGAGATGCTATTAATTTCATTCCATTGTGTCATGCTTGTTTGAGTTCATCTTGACGCCCAAATCATCGTTGCAAGAGTGTTATATTATGTTAACTGCTGTCTATTAACAGAACTTGTTGTTTTGTCTTTTCATTGCATTTTGTGTGTGCATCCTATGAGCTTGATGTCTACATGAGTTTTGAGCTACATCATTCGATATTGACAGTGGTGCAATCTATGTATTTTTGTGAGTCCTGTAGTGAGTGCATCGAGCTCGGGAAGTAGGATACTTGTTGTTGCTGTTTTGCTAGGCTGAATCTGCTATATCTTGATGCTATGGAAACCTGCTGCTACAAGTCATTCTATGCATAATCTGAAGATGTTCACTAAGGATGTTTTGTTATACATGTCATGCTTTATCCATCCACGCCCCTGGTTGCATTTATAGCTTGCTGTAACTTGTTGTTATCTTGCTCTCAAATTGCTAAATAATTTTGCTGTCAGCCTGTTAACATTAAGTTCAGTTTTGCAATGAGCTTTGCTAGTGATCCATGCACCCTATGAACTTGCTCTTGCCATTCTTAGCTTCATAAACATGTCTTCTTACTATTGGTCTCATTTTCATGCCATGTATTGCTCTGTGGTGAGTTGTACAAGCTCACCAACATGCCTACTTATTGTTGTTCCTGCCATGTCTGAATCTGTCATATCACTTGCCATGTTTGCATGGATGCTACCATGTTTTATGTTGATCTTTGGAATTAGTTCATTAAGGGAGCTTTATTCTTTGTCTTTAATGTTAGCATGCCATACCTTTATTTGCCATGATAAGTTCCTGTAACATGTTGTTTGATAGCTCTAAACATTGCAACCTGATGTTATTTCTGCCAAGTCTGTAACTGTTATAATTTGCAATCTTGCCATGTCCTTTTGAGCATGTTATAGTGATTTCTGGAGATAGCTCAGTGTACATGTTTTGTCATGCTTTACATATAATTCATGCCCATGCCTTTTATTTTTACGTTGAGATGTTGTAGCATATTATTTGGATGCTTGCAAGATGCCTAGTTGCTGTTTTGGACAGCTTGTCCTTTAAACTTGTATAGAGTATGTGTTGAACCGTTGCTCCGTTTTGAGTGTGCTCTATGTGAAACTTGCTTGATTTTTCATGAAGTTTCATATTATCATGTTGCATCCATGTTTTGAGGGTGTTTGCTTGATGTTTGTATGTATTTTGCATCAATGCTATGTTTAACTTGTTTTGCTCATATCTTCTACGTCGTAGCTCCGAATTAAATGAACTTTATATGTAACTTGGCTAGAATCTCGTGTAGATCATCTTGGTGCATCTTAAATTGTTGTTTAAAGCTTGAACATAAGGTTTATTCAGTTCTGGACCAATTTCTAAATGTGCATATGAGGACTTACCGGAATTTTTATATGTTGTTACCGGCCTCATTTAACCTTGCTTTGATGTGTTGTTCTTGTATGCATCATCTTTTGCCATGAGTAGCTTCATGTAGCCTTGTCTTGCATCATACTTGGTTGAGCATCATGTCATGTATATGTGTGGTGTGTTTACCATGTTGTGTGCTTCTTCTCGAAAGTTCCTGTTTCGTTGCGATCGTGAGGATTCATTCGTCTACGCTTGGTTCGGCTTCATCCGTTCGTCTTCTTCATGGACTCGTTCTTCTTCCTAGCGGGATTTCAGGCAAGATGACCGTCACCTTGGATCTCATTACTATCATTGCTATGCTAGTTGCTTCGTTCTATCGCTATGCTGTGCTTCCTATCACTTGTTTTTCAAGCCTCCCCAAATTGACATGTCAGCCTCTAACCTTTTCACCCTTCCCAGCAAACCGTTGTTTGGCTATGTTACCACTTTGCTCAGCTCCTCTTATAGCGTTGTTAGTTGCAGGTGAAGTTGAAGATTGCTCCATGGTGGACAGGATTATGTTGGGATATCACAATATCTCTTATTTAATTAATGCATCTATATACTTGGTAAAGGGTGGAAGACTCGGCCTTATGCCTGGTGTTTTGTTTCACTCTTGCCACCCTAGTTTTCGTCATACCGGTATTATGTTCCTTGATTTTGCGTTCCTTACGCGGTTGGGTGATTTATAGGACCCCCTTGACAGTTTGCTTTAAATAAAACTCCTCCAGCAAGGCCCAACCTTGGTTTCACCATTTGCCTGACCACCACCTACTTTTCCCTTGGGAGTCGCTCTCTCGAGGGTCATCTTTATTCAGCCCCCCCCCCCCGGGCCAATGCTTCTCTAAGTGTTAGTCCGAACTAGAGCCACTTGCAGCGCCACCTCGGGGAAACTTGAGGGTTGGTTTTAGTTGTACGTAGTGTTCATCCGGTGTTGCCCTGAGAACGAGATATGTGCAGCTCCTATCGGGATGTCGGTGCATCGGGCGGTCTTGCTGGACTTGTTTTACCAATATGGAAATGTATTGTAAACCGGGATTCCGAGACTGATCGGGTCTTCCAGGGAGAAGGAATATCCTTCGTTGACCGTGAGAGCTTGTGATGGGCTAAGTTGGGACACCCCTGCAGGGTATAAACTTTCGAGAGCCATGCCCGCAGTTATGTGGCAGATGGGAATTTGTTAATGTCCGGTTCTAGATAACTTGACACCAGATCCGAATTAAAACGCATCAACTGCGTGTGTAGCCGTGATGGTCTCTTTTCGGCGGAGTCCGGGAAGTGAACACGGTTTTGGGTTATGTTTGACGTAAGTAGGAGATTCAGGATCACATCTTGATCATTGCTAGCTTCACGACTGTTCCGTTTGCTGCTCTTCTCACTCTCATTTGCGTAGGTTAGCCACCATACTTGCTTAGTCCCTGCTGCAAATTCACCACTTTACCCCTTCCTTTCCCATTAAGCTTTGCTAGTATTGATATCCATGGTAATGGGATTGTTGAGTCCTCGTGGCTCACAGATTACTACAACAACAGTTGCAGGTACAGGTTATGCGATGATCATGACGCGAGAGCGATGTTTGCTTGTTTTGGAGTTCTTCTTCTGCTTCTTCTTCGACCAGGGGATAGGTTCTAGGTCGGCAGCCTGGGCTATCAGGGTGGATGTCGTTTGAGCTTCTGTTTGTGTTTCATCCGTAGTCGGATGATGCTCTTGTATGATGATGTTTTATTCGTGTGGCATTGTATGCCTTTTGTATGTATCCCCATCTATTATGTAATGTTGATGTAATGATATCCACCTTGCAAAAGCGTATCAATATTCGGTTATATCATTGGTGGGGCCTTTGAGTCACTTTAGGATAGTATCGCATATTGGGCGTGACAGGAGGAGCCCGATGTCTTGTTCTTGGCGGAGACAAAAATGTCGTAGAAGGAGCTGGAGAGGTTTCGTTGGATGTTGGGGATGTCACATGTGACAGCGTGGAGTGCAGAAGGAAGAAGCAAAGGAGTGGCCTTGTTCTGGAGACGTGAGGTGGATTTGACGTTGCGATCGTATGGGAGAGGACATGTGGTTGTGGATGTCAAGGAGGAGGATGGTAGGATTTGGCACTTCACTGCGATTTATAGTGAATCAGCTGCGAATCGGAAAGGGTAGACTTGGAGAACTCTACGCATACTTGGTCAGCAACACCAAGGAGGTCGGCCCTGGATTTGCTTGGGCGACTTTAACGAGATCTTGTCGTGGGACGAGAAGGTTGGCAGTGCGGATAGGCCACAGCGGCTGTTGGACAACTTCAGAGAGGCCCTAGAATCATGTGATCTAAGAGACATTGGATTTGAGGGCGATAAGTTTACTTGGAGGAATCACTAAGATAGAAAGACGGTTGCCACTCTTGTCCCTTGCCGCTGGCCTGCCATGGCGGCGTCGATCACTGGCTCACGTTGAATGGAGTTAGTAGATTTTGTGACAAGAGTGAAGGTTGAGAGTGAGCAGGATGGGGGTTGGGGTTGGTCAATTCAATTACGGCTCTCTAAGCGGAATAATTTCCCTACTTTAGAAAATATGACAAATTGCATTTCATTAGAGATGGCTTTCCAGCAAATTACATGAGCAAACGGTCCATATATTTTTCATGCCAATGACTCAGGAGACATCAGATCCGCCTTCTTGGCTCGAGGGGCGTCATGGGTGGCACACATCTCGTCCCCCTTAATGGCGATGGTGGATCAGCGAACACAGGGGGAGGGGATCAGAGCAAAGAGTGGGTGGTTGGCGGAGAACTCCTGCGGTTTGTGGGGAAATATGGTGTGAAGGAGAGAGGCGCCATGGCGGAGGTGAGGTGGGTGTCATACAGTTTTAAAGGGGAGGGCTCCAACGAGAAATTTCCCGCTACGGCGGGAAGGTGCGGGCCCAACAGAAAAAGGGAAGGGTGTGTCGTTCGGTGGGGTTTTGTGTTGGGACCATGTGTTCGAGATAACATGGGTGTAGTTTTATTTCCTGTCCCCTAACCTTGGCATAGAGCTTCGTCTGGACAACCACATGAAGGAAATATGCCCTAGAGGCAATAATAAAGTTATTATTTATTTCCTTATTTCATGATAAATGTTTATTCATGCTAGAATTGTATTAACCGGAAACATAATACATGTGTGAATATATAGACAAACATAATGTCAATAGTATGCCTCTACTTGACTAGCTCGTGAATCAAAGATGGTTAAGTTTCCTAGCCATGGACAAAAGAGTTGTCATTTGATTAACGGGATCACATCATTAGGAGAATGATGTGATTGACATGACCCATTCCGTTAGCTTAGCACACGATCGTTTAGTATATTGCTATTGCTTTCTTCATGACTTATACATGTTCCTATGACTATGAGATTATGCAACTCCCGTTTACCGGAGGAACACTTTGTGTGCTACCAAACGTCACAACGTAACTGGGTGATTATAAAGGAGCTCTACAGGTGTCTCCAAAGGTACATGTTGGGTTGGCGTATTTCGAGATTAGGATTTGTCACTCCGATTGTCGGAGAGGTATCTCTGGGCCCTCTCGGTAATGCACATCACTATAAGCCTTGCAAGCAATGTGACTAATGAGTTAGTTGCGGGATGATGCATTACGTAACGAGTAAAGAGACTTGCCGGTAATGAGATTGAACTAGGTATTAAGATACCGACGATCGAATCTCGGGCAAGTAACATACCGATGACAAAGGGAACCACGTATGTTGTTATGCGGTCTGACCGGTAAAGATCTTCGTAGAATATGTAGGAGCCAATATGAGCATCCAGGTTCCGCTATTGGTTATTGACCGGAAACGTGTCTTGGTCATGTCTACATAGTTCTCGAACCCGTAGGGTCCGCACGCTTAAGGTTTCGATGACAGTTATATTATGAGTTTATGAGTTTTGATGTACTGAAGGAGTTCAGAGTCTCAGACGAGATCGGGGACATGATGAGGAGTCTCGAAATGGTCGAGACATAAAGATCGATATATTGGACGACTATATTTGGACTTCGGAAAGGTTCCGAGTGATTCGGGTATTTTCGGGGGAACCGGGGAGTTACGGGAATACGAGGAAGAAGCAATGGGCCTCATGGGCCAAGTGGTGGAAGAGAGGAGGCAGGGTGCGCGGCCCCCTAGCCCAAACCGAATTGGACTAGGGGGCCGGCCCCCATTTCCTGCTTTTCCTCCCTCTCCTTCCTTCTCCTTGCCCTTCCCTTCTTTCCCCTCTCCTAGTTGGACTAGGAAAGGAGGGAGTCCTACTCCCGGTGGGAGTAGGACTCCTCCCTGGCGCGCCCTCCCTTGGCCGGCCGCCCCCTCCCCCTTGCTCCTTTATATACAGGGGCAGGGGGGCACCCCATGACACACAAGTTGATCTTCGTGATTGTTCCTTAGCCGTGTGCGGTGCCCCCCTCCACCATATTCCACCTCGGTCATATCGTTGCGGTGCTTAGGTGAAGCCCTGCGTCGGTAGAACATCATCATCGTCACCACGCCGTCGTGCTGACGGAACTCATCCCCGACACCCTGCTGGATCGGAGTCCGGGGATCGTCATCGAGCTGAACGTGTGCTGAACTCGGAGGTGCCGTACGTTCGGTACTTGGATCGGTCGGATCGTGAAGACGTACGACTACATCAACCGCGTTGTCATAATGCTTCCGCTTACGGTCTACAAGGGTACGTGGACAACACTCTCCCCTCTTGTTGCTATGCATCACCACGATCTTGCGTGTGCGTAGGAAATATTTTTGAAATTACTACGTTCCCCAATAGTGGCATCCGAGCCTAGGTTTTATGTGTTGATGTTATATGCACGAGTAGAACACAAGTGAGTTGTGGGCGATACAAGTCATACTGCTTACCAGCATGTCATACTTTGGTTCAGCGGTATTGTTGGATGAAGCAGCCCGGACCGACATTACGCGTACGCTTACGCGAGACTGGTTTTACCGCCGTGTTTTGCACACAGGTGACTACCGGGTGTCTGTTTCTCCAACTTTAGTTGAACCGAGTGTGGCTACGCCCGGTCCTTGCGAAGGTTAAAACAGCACTAACTTGATGAACTATTGTTGTGGTTTTGATGCGTAGGTAAGAACGGTTCTTACTCAGCCCGTAGCAGCCACGTAAAATTTGCAACAACAAAGTAGAGGACGTCTAACTTGTTTTTGCAGGGCATGTTGTGATGTGATATGGTCAAGACGTGATGCTATATTTTATTGTATGAGATGATCATGTTTTGTAACCGAAGTTATCGGCAACTGGCAGGAGCCATATGGTTGTCGCTTTATTGTATGAAATGCAAACACCCTGTAATTGCTTTACTTTATCACTAAGCGGTAGTGATAGTCGTAGAAGCAATAGATGGCGTAACGACAACGATGCTACGATGGAGATCAAGGTGTCGCGCCAGTGACGATGGTGATCACGACGGTGCTTCGGAGATGGAGATCACAAGCACAAGATGATGATGGCCATATCATATCACTTATATTGATCGCATGTGATGTTTATCCTTTATGCATCTTATCTTGCTTTGATTGACGGTAGCATTTTAAGATGATCTCTCACTAAAAATTATCAAGAAGTGTTCTCCCTGAGTATGCACCGTTGCGAAAGTTCTTCGTGCTGAGACACCACGTGATGATCGGGTGTGATAGGCTCTACGTTCAAATACAACGGGTGCAAAACAGTTGCACACGCGGAATACTCAGGTTAAACTTGACGAGCCTAGCATATAACAGATATGGCCTCGGAACACGGAGACCGAAAGGTCGAACGTGAATCATATAGTAGATATGATCAACATAGTGATGTTCACCATTGAAACTACTCCATCTCACGTGATGATCGGACATGGTTTAGTTGATTTGGATCACGTGATCACTTAGATGACTAGAGAGATGTCTGTCTAAGTGGGAGTTCTTAAGTAATATGATTAGTTGAAATTAAATTTATCATGAACTTAGTCCTGGTAGTATTTTGCAAATTATGTTGTAGATCAATAACTCGCGTTGTTGCTTTCATGTGTTTATTTTGATATGTTCCTAGAGAAAACTGTGTTGAAAAATGTTAGTAGCAATGATGCGGATTGGATCCGTGATCGGAGGTTTATCCTCATTGCTGCATAGAAGAATTATGTCCTTAATGCACCGCTAGGTGACAGACCTATTGCAGGAGCAGGTGCAGACGTTATGAACGTTTGGCTAGCTCAATATGATGACTACTTGATAGTTTAGTGCACCATGCTTAACGGCTTAGAATCGGGACTTCAAAGACGTTTTGAACGTCATGGACCATATGAGATGTTCCAGGAGTTGAAGTTAATATTTCAAGCAAATACCCAAGTTGAGAGATATGAAATCTCCAACAAGTTCTATGGCTAAAAGATGGAGGAGAATCGCTCAACTAGTGAGCATGTGCTCAGATTGTCTGGGTACTTCAATCGCTTGAATCAAGTGAGAGTTAATCTTCCAGATAAGATAGTGATTGACAAAATTCTCTAGTCACCATCACTAAGTTACTAGAACTTCGTGATGAACTATAGTATGCAAGGGATGACGAAAACGATTCCCGAGCTCTTCGTGATGTTGAAATCGACAAAGGTAGAAATCAAGAAAGAGCATCAAGTGTTGATGATTGACAAGACCACTTGTTTCAAGAAAAGGGCAAAAGGGAAAGAAAGGGAAACTTCAAGTAGAATGGCAAACAAGTTGTCACTCCCGTGAAGAAGACCAAAGCTGGACCAAATCCGGAAACTGAGTGCTTACACTGCAAAGGAAATGGTCACTGGAAGCGGAAATGCCCTGAATATTTGGTGGATAAGAAGGATGGCAAAGTGAACAAGGGTATATTTGATATACAGGTTATTGATGTGTGCCTTACTAGTGTTTATAGTAGCCCCTGAGTATTTGATACTTGTTCGGTTGCTAAGATTAGTAACTCGAAACAGGAGTTACAGAATAAACAGAGACTAGTTGAAGGGGAAGTGAAGATGGTGTTGGAAGTAGTGCAAAGAATTTCAGAGTGAAGTGGAAAATCATCGTAACAAGAAAAATAAAGTTTCTACGATCTGATCGTGGAGATGAATATTTGAGTTGCGAGTTTGGTCTTCATTTGAAACAATGTGAAATAGTTTCGCAACTCACGCCACCTGGAACACCACAATGTAATGGTGTGTCCGAATGTCATAATCGTACTTTACTAGATATGGTGCGATCTATGATGTCTCTTATCGGTTTACCACTATCGTTTTGGGGTTATGCATTAGAGACAGTTGCATTCACTTTAAATAGGGCACCATCAAAATCCGTTTGAGACGACGCCTTATGAACTGTGGTTTGGCAAGAAACCAAAGTTGTCGTTTCTTAAAGTTTGGAGTTGCGATGCTTATATGAAAAAGGTTTTCAACCTGATAAGCTCGAACCCAAATCGGAGAAGTGCGTCTTCATAGAATACCCAAAGGAAACTGTTAGGTACACCTTCTATCACAGATCCGAAGGCAAAACATTCGTTGCTAAGAATGAATCCTTTCTAGAGAAGGAGTTTCTCTCGAAAGAAGTGAGCGGGAGGAAAGTAGAGCTTGATAAGGTAATTTGTACCATCTCCCGAATTGGAAAGTAGTTCATCACAGAAATCAGTTCCAGTGATTCCTACACCAATTAGTGAGGAAGCTAATGATGATGATCATGAAACTTCAGATCAAGTTACTACAAAACCTCGTAGGTCTTCCAAAGTATGGTCCGCACCAGAGTGGTACGGTAATCCTGTTCTGGAAGTCATGTTACTAGATCATGATAAACCTACGAACTATGAGGAAGCGATGATGAGCCCAGATTCCGCAAAATGGCTTGAGGCCATAAAATCTGAGATGGGATCCATGTATGAGAACAAAGTGTGGACTTTGGTGGACTTGCTCGATGATCGTCAAACCATAGAAAAATAAATGGATCTTCAAGAGGAAGACGGACGTTGATAGTAGTGTTACTATCTACAAAGCTCGACTTGTCGCAAAAAGGTTTCTGACAAGTTCAAGGTGTTGACTACAATGAGATTTTCTCAACTATAGCGATGCTTAAGTCTGTCCGAATCATGTTAGCAATTGCCACAATTTATGAAATCTGGCAAATGGATGTCAAAACTGCATTCCTTAATGGTTTTCTTAAAGAAGAGTTGTATATGATGCAACCAGAAGGTTTTGTCAATCCTAAAGGTGCTAACAAAATATGCAAGCTCCAGCAATCCATCTATGGACTGGTGCAAGCATCTCGGAGTTGGAATATACGCTTTGATAAGTTGATCAAAGCATATAGTTTTATACAGACTTGCGGTGAAGCCTGTATTTACAAGAAAGTGAGTGGGAGCACTACAACATTTCTTAAGTATATGTGAATGACATATTATTAATTGGAAATGATGTAGAATTTTCTGGAAAGCATAAAGGAATGTTTGAAAGGAGTTTTTCAAAGAAAGACCTCGGTGAAGCTGCTTACACATTGAGCATCAAGATCTATATAGATAGATCAAGATGCTTGATAAGTTTTTTCAATGAGTACATACCTTGATAAGATTTTGAAGTAGTTCAAAATGGAACAGTCAAAGAAGGAGTTCTTGCCTGTGTTGCAAGGTGTGAAAGTGAGTAAGACTCAAATCCCGACCACGGCAGAAAATAGAAAGAGAATGAAAAGTCATTCCCTATGCCTCAGTCATAGGTTCTATAAAGTATGCTATGCTATGTACCAGACCTATTGTATACCTTGCTCTGAGTTTGGCAAAGGAATACAATTTTGATCTAATAGTAGATCATTGGACAGCGGTCAAGAATATCCTTAGTGAGGACTAAGGAAATATTTCTCGATAATGTAAGTGATAAAAGAGCTCGTCGTAAAAATTTACAACGATGCAAGCTTTTACACCAATCCAGATGACTCTAAGTCTCAATCTGGATACATATTGAAAGTGGGAGCAATTAGCTAGAGTAGCTCCGTGCAGAGCATTGTAGACATAGAATATTTGCAAAATACATACGGCTCTGAATATGACAGACCCGTTGACTAAGCTTCTCTCACGAGCAAAACATGATCACACCTCAGTACTCTTTGGGTATTAATCACATAGCTATGTGAACTAGATTATTGACTCTAGTAAACCCTTTGAGTGTTAGTCACATGACGATGTGAACTATGGGTGTTAATCATATACAGATATGAATATTAGTGTTAAATCACATGACGATGTGAACTAGATTATTGACTCTAGTGCAAGTGGGAGACTGAAGGAAATATGCCCTAGAGGCAATAATAAATTTATTATTTATTTCCTTATTTCATGATAAATGTTTATTCATGCTAGAATTGTATTAACCGGAAACATAATACATGTGTGAATACATAGACAAACATAATGTCACTAGTATGCCTCTACTTGACTAGCTCGTGAATCAAAGATGGTTAAGTTTCCTAGCCATGGACAAAAGAGTTGTCATTTGATTAATGGGATCACATCATTAGGAGAATGATATGATTGACATGACCCATTCCGTTAGCTTAGCACACGATCGTTTAGTATATTGCTATTGCTTTCTTCATGACTTATACATGTTCCTATGACTATGAGATTATGCAACTCCCGTTTACCGGAGGAACACTTTGTGTGCTACCAAACGTCATAACGTAACTGGGTGATTATAAAGGAGCTCTACAGGTGTCTCCAAAGGTACATGTTGGGTTGGCGTATTTCGAGATTAGGATTTGTCACTCCGATTGTCGGAGAGGTATCTCTGGGCCCTCTCGGTAATGCACATCACTATAAGCCTTGCAAGCAATGTGACTAATGAGTTAGTTGCGGGATGATGCATTACGTAACGAGTAAAGAGACTTGCCGGTAACGAGATTGAACTAGGTATTAAGATACCGACGATCGAATCTCGGGCAAGTAACATACCGATGACAAAGGGAACCACGTATGTTGTTATGCGGTCTGACCGATAAAGATCTTCGTAGAATATGTAGGAGCCAATATGAGCATTCAGATTCCGCTATTGGTTATTGATCGGAAACGTGTCTCGGTCATGTCTACATAGTTCTCGAACCCGTATAGTCCGCACGCTTAAGGTTTCAATGATAGTTATATTATGAGTTTATGAGTTTTGATGTACCGAAGGAGTTCGGAGTCCCGGATGAGATCGGGGACATGACGAGGAGTCTCTAAATGGTCGAGACGTAAAGATTGATATATTGGACGACTATATTCGGACTTCAGAAAGGTTCCGAGTGATTCGGGTATTTTCGGGGGTACCGGGGAGTTACGGGAATACGAGGAAGAAGCAATGGGCCTCATGGGCCAAGTGGTGGAAGAGAGGAGGCAGGACGCGCGGCCCCCCTAGCCCAAACCGAATTGGACTAGGGGGCCGGCCCCCTTTCCTCCTTTTCCGCCCTCTCCTTCCTTCTCCTTCTCCTTCCCTTCCTTCCCCTCTCCTAGTTGGACTAGGAAAGGAGGGAGTCCTACTCCCGGTGGGAGTAGGACTCCTCCTTGGCGCGCCCTCCCTTGGCCGGCCGCCCCCTCCCCCTTGCTCCTTTATATACGAGGGCAGGGGGGCACCCCATGACACACAAGTTGATCTTCGTGATCGTTCCTTAGCCGTGTGCGGTGCCCCCCTCCACCATATTCCACCTCGGTCATATCGTTGCGGTGCTTAGGTGAAGCCCTGCGTCGGTAGAACATCATCATCGTCACCACGCCGTCGTGCTGATGGAACTCATCCCCGACACCCTGCTGGATCGGAGTCCGGGGATTGTCATCGAGCTGAACGTGTGCTGGACTCGGAGGTGCCGTACGTTCGGTACTTGGATCGGTCGGATCGTGAAGACGTACGACTACATCAACCACGTTGTCATAACGCTTCCGCTTACGGTCTACGAGGGTACGTGGACAACACTCTCCCCTCTCGTTGTTATGCATCACCATGATCTTGCGTGTGCGTAGGAATTTTTTTGAAATTACTACGTTCCCCAACACCACATTCCCCCCCCCCCCCCCCCCATATGGGCTGGAATTGGGGGAGTCCGGGTGGTTGGACTTTGGGTGGCCCATTGGGCGCCTTTTTGATGTCCCAACACGCCTAAATGTATGAGGGGAGAAATGATTTTCGACCTCGGAGACAACCTTAATTATATGTACTGCAATCCGTAGCAACACACAGGCGTTCTACTAGCTTCGGTGTTTGCATGAATGTTTGTATATATATTAAGGGTAGTATAACCGAGCCTAAAGCGAGCCCTCTCAGCGATTTGCATTTTCTGCCGTCCGTTTTCACGGTCTGAACGTTTCTGTCCGTCAGATCAACTTCTAATCGCGAACTGGGCCAGCTGTCCTAGAGGCTGCTACTCTGGAAGCCGAAACCGTGGTCTGTGGTTATATGGGCCCTCTACCTCCCAAAGCCCATTCTCTCAGCCTCGCTCAGCCCCCTCCTTGTTAGTTTTCCAGCCCATTCTCACCCTCTCCCATTCCCTCATCCCCTCGTCCAATCCAATCGACCTGGGCGAACAGCCCTACCGACAGGCGACAGCGCCGCCGCCGGCGAATCCCTTCATCCTCTGCCTCGATCGCTCCCTTTATCCTCTGCCTTGATCGCTCCCTCCCATGTTGCCTCCTTGTCCCGCTGTTCTATGCCAGCCGACGGTGAGTCCTCAGGCTATCACGGGAATACCAATATGAAAGTTATATCACGCAGGGTTGTGATCTAAAAACAAGTCAAGGCTATACTGTTGGAACCCTTTAATCGTTCTTCTTTTGTTTCAAGAGTAAGCTGGTGGGATTATAAACTCTGGTGATTCTGTGCAGAATTCCTCCAGCGCATGCACACGGGAAAGAGATCACTTGGAGTAGAACTACCCGCGTACAAGAATTGGCAGGAAAGGGGATGTTCACATGAAGTTGTTGCCATGTTGAACTGCGAGGTGTGTAATCAGAAAGTGCTTCTGCCACTATTGGCTATATAATTTCGTTTTGCTCCCAGAAAAAAATTGTTGGAATAATAAATATTTCTTGTTCAACTAGGCCACGGTTCACTCAGTCGCAGATGATGGCGAGGCGACAAAGACGTACAGTGTGCCCAGCTCATCCCGTGTTCGATTGGGCTGGGGCGCTCATGGCGGCGCTGGAAGGAATCTCCTAGCCAAATTTTAGCACGGAGGCGCCTTCCAGAGCACCTTGCCGCTGATAGTGATGTCCAGTGGCGCGAGGACTGGTGAGGCTTCAACGAATCATCCATGGATCCGATGATTTCAAGGTTCGGTCTCCCCTTTATCCCCCCTGCTATTCCTATAAAACAATTCCATAGAGTTAAGGCGTTAGGTACCACAGATCTTCCATTGATCAGGGTGAATTGTTGATTATGCTTATTATAGGCTTCGAAGGATTAAATATGAGACATAATTCTCGAAACGGAGGAGGTTCAATTGGTGTTCCTGGAGATGACAAGAAAGATCATTCAAGGGAAGAGGATTCGTTGCGAGGGAGTCGAATGCCGGCGCGGACGGTCCTCTCAAAGGGCTCTTTGCAGCATCACAAAGACACGGGTAACGGTGCTACTGCTGATGGTAGAGAGGAGATCAACGGCAAGGGAGGCAAGGGAAAAACTGAGGGTGCGAAACAGAGTTTATTCTAGATGTCTTTTTTTTGCTGATCAACTCCATCTCAATCCCCATCCATCTTCCTCTAATTTTTCTTTTGTTTCTCTACAGGTCAGGTCAAAGAGGGTTTACAACTAGGTATAAAGCTTCACGAGGACTCATCTTCTTGGGATGGAAGATGATCAGTTACTGATAAGTTATAAAATTTCTATATTTTGGTGATGGTACCGACTGGGTGTTCTTTCGGATTTACTTCTATCATGTGTATTAAAACACGTTCAGCTTATGTAGATGATGCACAGATACTGCAGTAAAAGTAAATGCATTACCTGTAAACTGAACTGTTGATTTAGTAATTCTACTTTTGGTCCAGCGATCGATCAATTGTTGAGGCTAAAGTGAACCAAAAATTGCTTACTGGGGCAGTACTATAGTCTCTTGATTATGCTCTCAAATAAATATCATGTCTTCCTCAAATTAGAAATTTAGAAAACAATAGGTTAATCAGAAGCTTTCTTACAAAAAGAGTGCTCTTCAGAAGCTACTACATGTATACGTGAACATATCACATGCATGCTTTCTTAATTTTCAGGTGCTTGTGAATATCTGCGGAAGTACAGTAGCCTGTAGCTTTGTAGGCGTTGAACTAAATACCAATCCAAGTAGGAGCGAAAGGAAGATAATATAGGTTTTGATCCGCCAAAAGGTCTATTAATTCTCATTTCAGTTAAGATTTAACTCTAAAACATTGCATGAACTCCTGCGCATATTGGATACTTTATTTATGCACCTTCTTGCATTTTAATTCCATGTAAGTTGTGTACTCTATTTAATAAGTTATTTCTATTTTGGCTACAAATGATTTTATTGGATATACTGTAGACATTTTCAGCAGGGACTGTTGCAGCTTGCTAGACATAGGAAAAGATGGGACTCAATATAAGATGACATCAGCAACCAAAGGTGAACATTTATATAAACATTTTGGTTTTCTGATACAAGAATAATCATGTGTTTTTTTCTTTGAAGGTGTGTGATTTTCTTGCAGTGTGGAAATTATTATTATGATAATTCATCAGAGATGGCTACTTACGTTATTTTCTTCTTACAAAGAAATTCAAGTTTGAATCTTAGATTTAACAATTATTTTACATGTCATGAAGTGTGTACTGCATCGCTCAGAAAAAGCATAGCTTCCATCCAGCGGCTTTGGCCGAGTTAATCTGTGCATTGATGTTTCACCATTTGCTGAAGTTATATAACTATTGTGGTTCCTTCAGGTTAATGCGATTACTCAATTAAGTGAAGGTTAATCGTTGCTCCTTGATCAAGGCTATTAATTTATAGATGGGTCTTCGAGTATACTCATAGTAGTCCAGTGACGAGTATAAGTTGAAGCAAGAGTCTGTTACATAAAAAACATTTTCATTTGAAAGTAGCCATAAGATAGAAATGGCTATACATATATTATATACATGGAACTAAGATGTATATAGCATACCCAGCTTCGAGAGACTATTATCCTCTTTTTGGTTATACTTACTACTGTCCATTTCAAGACAAAGGAAAACTTCTGCGGAACAACTTTTTTCATACTGTTTTATCATTTTCAATAGCTCATGGTTCTATTATGTTTATCTTTTGTCACCTTATATTTATGGAAATTCGTATCAACCTATTGCCAAAACAGATGGGCGCGGCAACGCGCGCCTTCGATGATCTAGTATATAGGTGAAATGGTTCAGTGGCTGGCTTGAATCACAGATAATTAAGGCTGTATTGGTTTGTCTCTCCTCCAAGGAAAGGTGGATGGGGTTTCTATCTCCCGTCGGCGGTGCCGCCAATCTCCCACATCTCATGTGGCCTTAGGGCCATAGGTGTGTGGTGGATCCCGGTCCTTGCCGGCGGGAGGGCTTTGTTTTCATGTGCTTCTTCAAGTTTTGTTAGGTTTTGTGTCTTGTTCAAGAAGACAAGACGGCGAAGGCTTCTTGAAGATGGAATAATGTTCTCCCTGCCTAGCCCCCGTCCCGATGGTGTGTCTAGCATCATTGGAGGGTGTGTGAAGGTGTGTCTTCAGCGGATCTCGCGGGATCTGGTCGGTGGTTGTCATTGGTGGATCCGCTCGGATCCAATCCTTGCTTGTCTTTGTTCATGTGTCTTCAGGTTGGATCATTTCGATCTAAGCTTCTCTTCACCTATGATGGTTGCTATTCTTGTGCGTTGGTCCTATGAGGCCTTAGCACGACGACTTTTTGACTGTCTACTGCAACAAGTTGTGCCCAGCTCTGACGAGATTGGCGCGTCTTCGGCTTGTTTTAGTGCTTGTAGTCGTCGCTAGGTGGCCTATGAATCTGGATGTATTTTTCATTATTTCGATCTACTGCCATGTTTGAAAATGAGTACATCTCCAGTTCCTCAAAAAAAAAATCACAGATAAATGGAAAGTCCGAGAGCTCAAGAAATATGCGCATGCATCTTCTTACCTACATGGAGACATAATGGATCAGAACGAGGCACGGTGCACACACGCGTCCAGGCCGGGAAGGTTCTGGATATCCAAGTCTGGCGTATTCACGCTGGCGCAGCCACACACTGACCTATCAGGCAGGTCTCGTTCATTCACACTGGACAGCTACACAGTGATCTATCAGGCAGATTAGCCGTTCTCGCACAGCTGCACACTGATCTATCAGGCAGATTACCCAACAACCAGTACGTGCCGAGAGGCCGTTCTCACGGGCTATAAATGCCGCACGGCCCTTCGACAGAGTGCAAGGCATGACTGGGAAGATCAAGGAGAGAGCCAGCCATGTACGCCAGGAAGAGGTGCGTTGCCACGGCCATCGTGCTGGTGCTCTGGCTCCAGGCCACCGCCGATGCCGCCCGCCTCTCCCCTGCCGGCTTGATCCGGCTTCCGAGCAACGGCAGAGGTTCGTGACCGATGAGCATGCACGCGAGGAGATGTGATTTCTACTTCGTTTCTTGTTTACGGCCGATAAACTAACTGCAAACACGGGTAACCTCAGGTCATTATACTGACCAAGTCAGGGAGTCAAAGGTGATGGATTGTCAGGATGGCTATGTGGAGAGATGCATACGCATCGGTATTACCGGCATTATCTGCCGTTGCTTTCCTAAAAATGGTGTTGGTCTTACTGACCAAGCAATGTTGGCGACGGCTGCCTCACCGAGTAAGATTGACGAGGAGAGACCGTCACCGAAAAACTCCCACGACCAAGGTGCGTCATTCAAACACATGCCACTATTGTTAGGCGGGGGTCCTAATTAGTAAGAATGTCTAATAGTGAACACGTATGACCTCAGGTGATTCTACTGATCAAGTCAAGGAGTCGAAGGTGACGGGTTGTCTTGATGGCTGTGGAGAGATGCTTCATCATCGATACAACTCCGGAACGTGGTTGCTTTCCTAAAAACGACCGTGTTCGTTTCACTATTCAAGCAATGTCAGCGACGGCGAGCTCACCGAGGAAGATCGACGAGGAGATCCCTTTGCCGCAGAACTCACACGACCAAGGTACGTGATTGAAATGCATGCCATGTAATTAGTAAGATCTTTTAATTAAATGTTCTATCAAGGAACACCCCATTGCGATTCAATATCCCAGATTGGGGTCCTTCCTACAGAGTCAAGGGACTTGTTTGTAATTGCCCATTTATGTCCAACTGTAATCACTGTTGTAATATGGTTATATGAATAAATTTTTGGGATCCTTCGGGATCCCTCTCTCTCTCTCTCTCTGTACCATATAAAGGCAGGGCGATCGACGTTCTTGGGCAGCAAATATACATGTCCGAATGGTCAAGTATTGAAATATGAGTCCATCGAATGTTCCAAAGTCCTAAGGTGTGGCTATATTCGTGAGCGCATGCGCTATATACATGTGTGGTGTGCATGTAACGTAGTATGTCCCTTGCCTACCACCTCATCCAAGTGGTCAAGTGGGATTTCCTTGTATGTTGGTGTAGAGCATTGTTCATGGGTGAGGTGGGACTAAACCCACATGCACTCCACCCACACATCTGCTCTTTGTATTTTCTGTAATTCTGTCTGGTGGCCAAGGCGTTTGGCCCAACTAGCTATTACCCCTGGCGCAAAATGCTATCCATATGAATACATCACTACCGCAGGATACTGCTGACGCAACACTATAACCAGAGACCCTTCGACGAAACTGTATGTGTGATGCATTAATCGCAAACGGTGATGTAAAAAACCCGTCAAAAAAGATGCAAAACGTTTGCGGAAATCGCAAACGGTGATGTAAAAAACCCGTCAAAAAAGATGCAAAACGTTTGCGATGGCGGATACATCAAACATGGTTCATTTTATAATTACGTGTGCGATGAGTGGCATATGGTTAATCTATAAGAACTATTTGCGATGAGAGAAAACAACAGAAACGGACAGCTGTATCAAGGTGTGTGTGATACACTACATACAGTTCGCTCGGATGAACTGTTTGCTATTAGGAATGCAACAGAAATGGTCAGCCAGATCAGGGTGTACGTGATATACGGCATACGGTTCACTCGGACGAAATGTTTTCGATTAGGGAACACGACAGAAATAAGTCAGTTTAACAAGATATGTGTGATATGCGGCATACTATTCACATAGATGAACTGTTTGCGATGAGCCAAAAGAACACAAACGATTCGTGTAAACAAGATGTATGTGTATGCGGCAAACAGCCCACTCGGATGAACTGTTTGCGATGAGAGAATATAACACAGACTGTTACTACAGTCAATTCGTGTGCTATTCTGTGTGTACAAAAATCTAGCAGAGCGTGCGCGGAGGGACGTGACCCGAGCGAGCCTTTGCACCTAAACGGCGAGCAAAGCGCTCCACGGCCGCCTAAACGGCGAGCAAGAATATGCATAATTATTGCATATAGCAGATGAACATAGCCGGGAATAGCTGTCCAACAATATTATTTTCGATGACATGCATTAATATATTCTTAGTTAATTCTAAGGTCGAAGTTTGGTACTACAAAATACGAAGGGGGCCAATAAACCACGACGGAGGTAGTACCTATACGAACACAGACGCCCAGTGGAGGAGGAGGAGGAGGGGGAGGAGGAGGAGCCGGGGAGGGTGGGGGATGCTGGGGGTGCGGATCTGCAACCAGATCAGCAGGCGATCTTTGATTCTCTCCGGTCGGAGCGGAGGCCAGACACCATCGTCGGCAGGAGGCGGAGGTGGAGCATGCTACGGAAGTCGACGAGATGCTCGCGTATATGGATGAAGAGGAGCCCTCCTATGTGCCAATCTACCCAACGCCTGGCACCGACACGATGAACCGTCGTGGCTAGCGTTGTGTAGTACATAGGTTTATTTTGCATGATTTGTATGGATCTAGGGGATGAAATACGAGAGACTCGGATGCATAACATCAAATTTGAGGCATGACATGTCTCTGTCCGTAAACGCGCCCGGTCGCGACCGCGGACGTTTGAGGGTCCAATTTGCCAAGTCTGACTATAGATGCTCTTAACCCATAAGATGTTAAAACATGTGCCACTCTGTTATAGGCCCGAGGGCAAAACACAACACTAACAGCAGAAAACTCCACATACAATTGGAACTTGGTACTCCTAACAATAGCTTCTATGTTCACGAGGTCATAATCTTTAAAATTCATTGCCCTCCTCACTTGCGTGGAATCAGTTTCAAACAACACCTTGTCGCATCCTATATTAACAACCATTTTTATGGCATACAACAAAGCCAAAGCTTCAGCATGCAGAGCATCTAAGATGGGTACCAGATTGCATGCCCCTATAGCCATCGCCCTGTCTTGCTCATCTCTCATGACGAATCCCCGACCGCTGGAGTTGGTGTCCTGTGGAAAGCTGCAACAGTATTAATCTTGAGAAAGCCATTTGGCGGCCGAGACCAATTATGGTTCAGCTGGTGTTTCTGCTTCTTAGTAGTCTTTTTGCTTTTCATTAAGAAGAACAAACATCATCAGGCGAGATAGCAGCTTCACCTGAGTTTGCCTTGTTGTGCACATGCCACCAATGCCAAAGGAGCAAGTAAGTTTTTATTTTATCCTCCTCTAGTAGATTAAAGATTTGCTCTACGATGCTTGAAGTCCAGGTTTGATCTCCTCCACACCTCCTTAAATTTCTTGCACATAAAAAAGTAATGTCCTCCCACTTCCTCTAATCTAAAGTATACAGAACATCAAGTATCTACCTCCACCTCTGTAACTTCGCCTATACTAGTAGGTTGTTCGTAGATAAATGCCATAAGAAGTGAGCGCTTTATTTGGGAGGGGAAGAGACCATAGTTTTTGCCAATCAAATTCCCCTTGTCTGTCATCTGCACTTTAGGAGGAAGTTAGGCCTGTCCTGGACTCCCGAGCTACACTTTTCTTGCTACTCTATAGGCAGATTTAACGGAAAAGGTACCTCTGTTGTCGAAGTGCCATGCTATAAAGTCATCGATGTGTTCTTGAATTGGGATTTGAAGTATGATTCTTGCATCTTCTGGAACAAAGGTCTGCTTCACCAAATCCTCATCCCAACTCTTTGTCATAGGATAAATCAACTAACTCTGATCAAATTATTTCCTTGGTGGTAGATTACCTTTCTTGTGTTATTCCTTGGTGGTTGATTACCTTTCCTGTGTTGTTCCTTGGGATCAATAGGTCTTCCCATATATTATTACGCTCACCGCTGCCAACTCTCCAAATGATCCCTTTTTTCAGAAGTTCAACTCCCTTAAGAATACTATGCCATGTATATGAGATGTGACGAGTTGGGATTGCTTCCAGTATTGAGCCATTTGGGTAATATCTTGCTCAGAGAACTTGTGCACATAAATATGAAGGGTTTGGAATCAGCCTCTATGCTTGCCTTGCTAAAATGGCTAGATGGAATGCATGGACTTCCCTAAAGCCCAAGCCCCCACTTTTCTTCACTCCCATCAATTTCTCCCAACTTACCCAATGCACTTTGTTTTCCTTGTCAACTTGACTCCACCAGTACCTGTTGATCATGGTGTTCAATTATTCACATAGGCCCTTAGTGATGTCAAAACAAGTCATAGTATAGACTGAAATTGCTTGTGATGTGGCTTTTACCAAGGTCTCATTCCCTGCCTTTGAGAACAACTTCTCCTTCCAGCCTTGGATCTTTTTCCAAAGTCTTTCCTTCACATATTCGAAAAGTGTTCACCCTTGCTTGTCCTACATATGTTGGAAGGCCTAGATATTTTGATGATAGACCCTCCACATCAATCTGCAAGATGTCCTTCAGTTCCTGTTTTTGCCATACCTTTGTGTTCTTACTAAACAAGATTGATGATTTGTCCTTAGTGTCGCGTGCGTGGGGTCTAGCTGGTGTGCATGGTCCTGTGTTTGGCTGAGAACGAGAGAGGCTCAGGGGCGTGGGTTGTTTTGGGTCAAAGTGTTACTGGGCCAAAATTTCTTTCTCTGTTCCATCTGTATAGGTATAGCATATAGGCCGAAACTAAATCCCAGGGTGGGCCGCGACCCACCTTAGCCACCCTATAGCTCTGCCCGTGCCACCTAGGCAAATATACGGTGGTTGCCCCGCAGAAAAAATATATAGGCGTCTTGGATCTCACCTCGGGTGGCGACTCGGAGATTGGAATCGAACAAGGACTTGCTTCTGACTGTGGACTGAAAAGGAATGCTTCGATTGCAGACAGCGACACAACAAGATAGCCGCTTAGGTTAGGAGCCGCTTGATTGTGAGGACCTCGACAGCGACGGCGGGGAGAGGGAGCACAGCACACGGCAGGCAGCAGGGCAACCGGCACACAACCGACCGATGTGCGGCTTGCGACTGTGACGGAGGAATGATGAAACGAATGGGTTAAAGCCACCGTTCATGGGAGGTTCGCACAGGAGTTGGTTGGCCTATCAACGAGTAGTGCTCTACTGTATTGTACTGATCATTTTTCCAAAATTTTAGTCAGTTTCTTATTAAAAATGAAAATATGTTTTCGAAAACACGGACTTTTTTTTGGAATTCAGATTTTTTTTTAAATTCGTATTTTTCCAAAAACGTAATTTTTTTAAAAATTGAGAACATTTCCCGAAATTGTAAAGCTTTTTTTAAACTCAAAAAAAAAACATGAAAAGTTTTTAAAACTGTGAAAAAAATTAAAGCATGAACATTTTTTGAAAATTGTGAACACTTTCTGAAAGTTCTGAACATTTTTTGAAAAAAGCAAACGTCTTTGAAATTCCAAAAAAAATATAAGAACATGAACAAAATTTTGAAACTTTTGGAAAAAATGAACGTCCTTTAAAATTTTAAACACCTTTTTTTAAATTACATGATATGTTTTGCAAGTTTATAAAAAAAGGGAAAAAACAGTAACAAGGAAAGAGAGAATAGGGAAGAAAACCATCAAGAAAACAACAGGAAAAAAACAGAGAGAAAACAAAAAAAATGAACCAGAACCTTCGGAAGGTTCCCAAAGCAGGAAGGAACCTTCAAGAACTAGGATCTCTTGCAACTATCCTAGCTATTGGGACGGCCCATCTAGCTGTCGCTTGCATGTGCGAAGTAGCGACATTGTGCCGCTCCAATATGATTTGCCACCGTTCATCAAGCTAGTTGTTTTTTGTGATGCGGCTGAGGACACTTGGCGCCATGCCTTGATTGAACGCAATGTTGAGGATATCGCTTATTGTTAGTGTCTCGATCAGCTGAGGATTAGAGAATAATCAAAAATCGGCTAATTCATCAATTTTATCGGTCGACTATTAATCGGTCATTTTATTTTGCAAATCCTAGATTTCCAACACTAAAATATGTTATATTCAACACCGAAACAATATTGGACAGAAGTGTTACCTTGATTCCTAACCTCTGAATCCTTGTATAATGACATGCAAAATAGGACAACAATACATATTGTGTAACAAGGTCCACAAAACGCAAATAAACATAGTTTTTGCAAACATAGTGCTATGAATAGGCATGATTTATCAGTAGATTTCCGATAAATCGCTTGTCATAGCGATAAATCGGATCAAACAATAAACGGTGATCCCAAGTGTAGCGATAAATCGTTGAATCAGAAGATTTTTTTTGGAACAGTGTAAACGTCAGATGGCATGATGTTTATGGGCATTGGGAGATGAAGAAACAATGGAACATATAATCTCTAATCATTCGGACGATGCCTGGCGATGGTTGTTCTGTCTGTTTGAACCCATGAACCAGCAGGAGCTTGCGTGAGTGCTTATTACCCTATGGCCATCCGGTGGGCACAAAAGCAGGTTATTCAAATGACAAATTTCAAAGTCCTCTTCCTATGATTGGTTTCGACAATAGATACTAGGAAGAATTGGAGATAGCCTCAGTGTGTAACAGGTCTCCAAATTATGTCTCAGCAAGAGCTTGCGGAGCGAAGGTAGCACGACTCCCCTTGCTAGATTTCGCTAGTGCTTCTCTCGAGAAAATAGCATACGATGGACAAACGAATTACTGTTGGGCAATTGATAGAACATCGAATAATTGTGACGATATCCAGGCAATGATCATTATATATGCATCACGTCCAAGATTAGTAGACCGACTCCTGCCTGCATCTACTACTATTACTCCACACATCGACCGCTATCCAGTATGGATCTAGTGTATTAAGTTCATGGAAAAACGGAGTAATGCAATAAGAACGATGACATGATTGTTGGGGAACGTTGCAGAAAATTAAAATTTTTCCTACGGCTTCACCAAGATCCATCTATGAGTTCATCTAAGCAACGAGTCATGGGAGAGAGCTTGCATCTACATACCACTTGTAGATCGCGTGCGGAAGCTTGCAAGGTGATGATGGAGTCGTACACGAACGTGATTCAGATCACCGATGCCAAGTGCTGAACGGACAGCACCTCCGTGTTCAACACACGTACGGGACGAGCGACGTCTCCTCCTTCTTGATCCAGCAAGGGGGAAGGAGAGGTTGAGGAAGACAGCTCCACCGGCAGCACGACGGCGTGGTGATGGTGGAGAAGCAGTACTCCGACAGGGCTTCGCCGAGCACACAACGAAGGAGGAGAGGTGTTGGGGAGGGAGAAGGAGGCAACCAAAGGCCAAGGACTCAAGGTATGAAGTCCCTCCTCTCCCCCACTATATATAGGAGGGCCAAGGGGGGGGTGGCCGGCCCTAGGAGATCCAATCTCCTAGGGGGGCGGCGGCCAAGGGGGGTTTCCCTCCCCCCCAAGGCACCTAGGAGGTGCCTTCCCCTCCTAGGACTCTTGCCCCCTTGAACCCTAGGCGCATGGGCCTATGTGGGGCTGGTGCCCTTGGCCCATGCAGGCCAAGGCGCACCCCCTACAGCCCATGTGGCCCCCCGGGGCAGGTGGCCCCACCCGGTGGGCCCCCGGGACCCCTCCGGTGGTCCCGGTACAATACCGATAACCCCGAAACTTGTCCCGATGCCCGAAACAGGACTTCCCATATATAAATCTTTACCTCCGGACCATTCCGGAACTCCTCGTGACGTCCGGGATCTCATCCGGGACTCCGAACATCATTCGGTAGTCACATACTTGACTTCCTACTAACCCTAGCGTCACCGAACCTTAAGTGTGTAGACCCTACGGGTTCGGGAGACACGCAGACATGACCGAGACGACTCTCGGGCAATAACCAACAGCGGGGTCTGGATATCCATGTTGGCTCCCACATGCTCCTCGATGATTTCATCGGTTGAACCACGATGTCGAGGATTCGATCAAACCCTGTATACAATTCCCTTTGTCAATCGGTACGTTACTTGCCCGAGACTCGATCGTCGGTATCCCAATACCTTGTTCAGTCTCGTTACCCGGCAAGTCACTTTACTCGTACCGTAATGCATGATCCCGTGGCCAACACCTTGGTCACATTGAGCTCATTATGATGATGCATTACCGAGTGGGCCCAGAGATACCTCTCCGTTATACGGAGTGACAAATCCCAGTCTCGATCCGTGTCAACCCAACAGATACTTTCGGAGATACCTGTAATGCACCTTTATAGTCACCCAGTTACGTTGTGACGTTTGATACACCCAAGGCACTCCTACGGTAACCGGGAGTTACACGATCTCATGGTCGAAGGAATAGATACTTGACATTGGCAAAGCTTCTAGCAAACGAACTATACGATCTTTTATGCTATGCTTATGATTGGGTCTTGTCCATCACATCATTCTCCTAATGATGTGATCCCGTTATCAACGACATCCTATGTCCATAGTCAGGAAACCATGACTATCTATTGATCATAACGAGCTAGTCAACTAGAGGCTCACTAGGGACTCATTGGGTCTAAGTGTTCACACGTGTATTACGATTTCCGGATAATACAGTTATAGCATGAACAAAAGACAATTATCATGAACATTGAAATATAATAATCCTTTTATTATTGCCTCTAGGGCATATTTCCAACAGTCTCCCACTTGCACTAGAGTCACCAATCTAGTTACATTGTGATGAATCGAACACCCATAGAGTTCTGGTGTTGATCATGTTTTGCACGCGAGAGAGGTTTAGTCAACGGATCTGCGACATTCAGATCCGTGTGCACTTTGCAAATCTCTATGTCTCCATCTTGAACATTTTCACGGATGGAGTTGAAACGACGCTTGATGTGCCTGGTCTTCTTGTGAAACCTGGGCTCCTTGGCAAGGGCAATAGCTCCAGTGTTGTCACAGAAGAGTTTGATCGGCCCCGACGCATTGGGTATGACTCCTAGGTCGGTGATGAACTCCTTCATCCAAATCGCTTCATGCGCTGCCTCCGAGGCTGCCATGTACTCCGCTTCACATGTAGATCCCGCCACGACGCTCTGCTTGCAGCTGCACCAGCTTACTGCTCCACCATTCAACATATACACGTATCCGGTTTGTGACTTAGAGTCATCTAGATCTGAGTCGAAGCTAGCGTCGACGTAACCCTTTACGACGAGCTCTTCATCTCCTCCATAAACGAGAAACATGTCCTTTGTCCTTTTCAGGTACTTCAGGATATTCTTGACCGCTGTCCAGTGTTCCTTGCCGGGGTTACTTTGGTATCTTGCAACCAAACTTACGGCAAGGTTTACATCGGGTCTGGTACACAGCATGGCATACATAATAGATCCTATGGCTGAAGCATAGGGGATGACACTCATCTCTTCTTTATCTTTTGCCGTGGTCGGTGACTGAGCCAAGCTCAATCTCACACCTTGTAACATAGGCAAGAACCCCTTCTTGGACTGATCCATTTTGAACCTCTTCAAAATCTTATCAAGGTATGTGCTTTGTGAAAGACCTATGAGGCGTCTCGATCTATCTCTATAGATCTTGATGCCTAATATATAAGCAGCTTCTCCAAGGTCCTTCATTGAAAAACACTTGTTCAAGTAGGCCTTAATGCTGTCCAGGAGTTTCGTATCATTTCCCATCAAGAGTATGTCATCTACATATAATAGGAGAAATGCTACAGAGCTCCCACTCACTTTCTTGTAAACGCAGGCTTCTCCATAAGTCTGCGTAAACCCAAACGCTTTGATCATCTCATCAAAGCGAATGTTCCAACTCCGAGATGCTTGCACCAGTCCATAAATGGATCGCTGGAGCTTGCATACTTTGTTAGCGTTCTGAGGAACGACAAAACCTTCCGGCTGCATCATATACAGCTCTTCCTTAAGATGTCCATTAAGGAATGCCGTTTTGACGTCCATCTGCCATATCTCATAATCATAGTATGCGGCAATTGCTAACATGATTCGGACGGACTTAAGCTTCGCCACGGGAGAGAATGTCTCGTCGTAGTCAATCCCTTGAACTTGTCGATAACCCTTAGCGACAAGTCGAGCTTTATAGATGGTAACATTACCATCCGCGTCCGTCTTCTTCTTAAAAATCCATTTATTTTCTATCGCTCGCCGATCATCGGGCAAGTCTGTCAAAGTCCATACTTTGTTTTCATACATGGATCCTATCTCGGATTTCATGGCCTCAAGCCATTTGTTGGAATCCGGGCCCGCCATTGCTTCTTCATAGTTCGAAGGTTCATTGTTGTCCAGCAACATGATTTCCATGACAGGGTTGCCGTACCACTCTGGTGCAGAACGTGTCCTTGTGGACCTTCGAAACTCAGTAGCAACTAGATCTGAAGTACCTTGATCATCATCAACATTTTCCTCTTCAGTTGGTGTGGGCATTACAGGAATGGTTTCCTGCGCTGCACCACTTTCCCGTTCGAGAGGTAGTACTTCATCGAGTTCTACTTTCCTCCCACTTACTTCTTTCGAGAGAAACTCTTTCTCCAGAAAGCATCCGTTCTTGGCAACAAAGATCTTGCCTTCGGATCTTAAGTAGAAGGTATACCCGACAGTTTCCTTAGGGTATCCTATGAATACGCATTTTTCCGACTTGGGTTCGAGCTTTTCAGGTTGAAGTTTCTTGACATAAGCATCGCATCCCCAAACTTTTAGAAACGACAGCTTAGGTTTCTTCCCAAACCATAATTCATACGGTGTCGTCTCAACGGATTTAGACGGTGCCCTATTTAAAGTGAATGTAGCTGTCTCTAGAGCGTATCCCCAAAATGATAGCGGTAAATCGGTAAGAGACATCATAGACCGCACCATATCCAATAGAGTGCGATTACGACGTTCGGACACACCGTTTCGCTGAGGTGTTCCAGGCGGCGTGAGTTGTGAAACGATTCCACATTTTCTTAAGTGTGTACCAAATTCGTGACTTAAGTATTCGCCCCCACGATCTGATCGTAGGAACTTTATCTTACGGTCACGTTGATTCTCTACCTCACTCTGAAATTCCTTGAACTTTTCAAAGGTCTCAGACTTGTGTTTCATTAAGTAGACATACCCATATCTACTCAAGTCATCAGTGAGAGTGAGAACATAACGATATCCTCCGCGAGCCTCAACGCTCATTGGACCGCACACATCGGTATGTATGATTTCCAACAAGTTGGTTGCTCGCTCCATTGTTCCGGAGAACGGAGTCTTGGTCATTTTGCCTAAGAGGCAAGGTTCGCATGTGTCAAATGATTCATAATCAAGAGACTCTAAAAGTCCATCAGCATGGAGCTTCTTCATGCGCTTGACACCAATGTGACCAAGGCGGCAGTGCCACAAGTATGTGGGACTATCGTTATCAACTTTACATCTTTTGGCATCCACACTATGAACATGTGTAATATTACGCTCGAGATTCATCAAGAATAAACCATTGACCATCGGAGCATGACCATAAAACATATCTCTCATATAAATCGAACAACCATTATTCTCAGACTTAAATGAGTAGCCATCTCGTATTAAACGAGATCCAGATACAATGTTCATGCTCAAACTTGGCACTAAATAACAATTATTGAGGTTTAATACTAATCCCATAGGTAAATGTAGAGGCAGCGTGCCGACGGCGATCACATCGACCCTGGAACCATTCCCGACGCGCATCGTCACCTCGTCCTTCGCCAGTCTCCGTTTATTCCGCAGCTCCTGCTGTGAGTTACATATGTGAGCAACGGCACCGGTATCAAATACCCAGGAGTTACTTCGAGTACTGGTAAGGTACACATCAATTACATGTATATCAAATATACCTTTGGTGTTGCCGGCCTTCTTATCCGCTAAGTATTTGGGGCAGTTCCGCTTCCAGTGCCCCTTCCCCTTGCAATAAAAGCACTCAGTCTCAGGCTTGGGTCCATTCTTTGACTTCTTCCCGGCAACAGGCTTACCGGGCGCGGCAACATCTTTGCCGTCCTTCTTGAAGTTCTTCTTACCCTTGCCCTTCTTGAACTTAGTGGTCTTATTGACCATCAACACTTGATGTTCTTTCTTGATTTCAGCCTCTGCTGACTTCAGCATCGAGAACACTTCAGGAATGGTCTTTACCATCCCCTGCATGTTGTAGTTCATCACAAAGCTCTTGTAGCTTGGTGGGAGCGACTGGAGGATTCTGTCAATGACCGCCTCATCTGGGAGGTTAATGTTCAACTGGGTCATACGTGCGTGCAACCCAGACATCTTCAGGATGTGTTCACTGACAGAACTGTTCTCCTCCATCTTACAACTGTAGAACTTGTCGGAGACATCATATCTCTCGACCCGGGCATGAGCTTGGAAAACTAGTTTCAGCTCTTCGAACATCTCATATGCTCCGTGATGCTCAAAACGCTTTTGGAGCCCCGGTTCTAAGCTGTAAAGCATGCCGCACTGAACGAGGGAGTAATCATCAGCACGAGTTTGCCAAGCGTTCATAACGTCTTGGTTCTCTGGGACGGGAGCGGCACCTAGCGGTCCTTCTAGGACATATTGCTTCCTGGCAGCTATGAGGATGATCCTCAGGTTTCGGACCCAGTCCGTATAGTTGCTGCCATCATCTTTCAGCTTGGTTTTCTCTAGGAACGCGTTGAAGTTCATGTTGACATGAGCGTTGGCCATTGATCTACAATACATATTTGCAAAGGTTTTAGACTAAGTTCATGATAATAAAGTTCTTAATCAAAATTATGAACTCCCACTTAGATTAGACATCCCTCTAGTCATCTAAGTGTTACACGATCCGAGTCGACTAGCCCGTGTCCGATCATCACGTGAGACGGACTAGTCATCGTCGGTGAACATCTTTATGTTGATCGTATCTTCCATACGACTCGTGTTCGACCTTTCGGTCTCCGTGTTCCGAGGCCATGTCTGCACATGCTAGGCTCGTCAAGTTAACCCTAAGTGTTTTCGCTGTGTAAAACTGTCTTACACCCGTTGTATGTGAACGTAAGGATCCATCACACCCGATCATCACGTGGTGCTTAGAAACGACGAACTGTAGCAACGGTGCACAGTTAGGGGAGAACACTTCTTGAAATTTTGTAAGGGATCATCTTATTTACTACCGTCGTCCTAAGTAAACAAGATGCATAAACATAATAAACATCACATGCAATTATATGGTTGTGACATGATATGGCCAATATCATCAAGCTCCATTGATCTCTATCTTCGGGGCTCCATGATCATCTTGTCACCGGCTTGACACCATGATCTCCATCATCATGATCTCCATCATCGTGTCTTCATGAAGTTGTCACGCCAACGACTACTTCTACTTCTATGACTAACGCGTTTAGTAATGAAGTAAAGTAGTTTACATGGCGTTCTTCAATGACACGCAGGTCATAAAAAAAATAAAGACAACTCCTATGGCTCCTGCCGGTTGTCATACTCATCGACATGCAAGTCGTGAATCCTATTACAAGAACATGATCTCATACATCACAATTCAACATTCATCACAACTTCTGGCCATATCACATCACATGATCAATCGCTGCAAAAACAAGTTAGACGTTCTCTAGTTGTTGTTGCATCTTTTACGTGGCTGCGATTGGGTTCTAGCAAGAACGTTTTCTTACCTACGAATCACCACAACGTGATTTTGTCAACTTCTATTTACCCTTCATAAGGGCCTTGTTCATCGATTCCGCTCCAACTAAAGTGGGAGAGACAGACACCCGCCAGCCACCTTATGCAACTAGTGCATGTCAGTCGGTGGAACCGTTCTCACGTAAGCGTACGTGTAAGGTTGGTCCGGGCCGCTTCATCCCACAATACCGTTGAGCAAGAAAAGACTAGTAGAGGCAAGTAAGATGACAAGATCAACGCCCACAACAAATTGTGTTCTACTCGTGCATTAGAGAACTACGCATAGACCTAGCTCTGATACCACTGTTGGGGAACGTTGCAGAAAATTAAAATTTTTCCTACGGCTTCACCAAGATCCATCTATGAGTTCATCTAAGCAACGAGTCATGGGAGAGAGCTTGCATCTACATACCACTTGTAGATCGCGTGCGGAAGCTTGCAAGGTGATGATGGAGTCGTACACGAACGTGATTCAGATCACCGATGCCAAGTGCTGAACGGACAGCACCTCCGTGTTCAACACACGTACGGGACGAGCGACGTCTCCTCCTTCTTGATCCAGCAAGGGGGAAGGAGAGGTTGAGGAAGACAGCTCCACTGGCAGCACGACGGCGTGGTGATGGTGGAGAAGCAGTACTCCGACAGGGCTTCGCCGAGCACACAACGAAGGAGGAGAGGTGTTGGGGAGGGAGAAGGAGGCAACCAAAGGCCAAGGACTCAAGGTATGAAGTCCCTCCTCTCCCCCACTATATATAGGAGGGCCAAGGGGGGGGTGGCCGGCCCTAGGAGATCCAATCTCCTAGGGGGGCGGCGGCCAAGGGGGGTTTCCCTCCCCCCCAAGGCACCTAGGAGGTGCCTTCCCCTCCTAGGACTCTTGCCCCCTTGAACCCTAGGCGCATGGGCCTATGTGGGGCTGGTGCCCTTGGCCCATGCAGGCCAAGGCGCACCCCCTACAGCCCATGTGGCCCCCCGGGGCAGGTGGCCCCACCCGGTGGGCCCCCGGGACCCCTCCGGTGGTCCCGGTACAATACCGATAACCCCGAAACTTGTCCCGATGCCCGAAACAGGACTTCCCATATATAAATCTTTACCTCCGGACCATTCCGGAACTCCTCGTGACGTCCGGGATCTCATCCGGGACTCCGAACATCATTCGGTAGTCACATACTTGACTTCCTACTAACCCTAGCGTCACCGAACCTTAAGTGTGTAGACCCTACGGGTTCGGGAGACACGCAGACATGACCGAGACGACTCTCGGGCAATAACCAACAGCGGGGTCTGGATATCCATGTTGGCTCCCACATGCTCCTCGATGATTTCATCGGTTGAACCACGATGTCGAGGATTCGATCAAACCCTGTATACAATTCCCTTTGTCAATCGGTACGTTACTTGCCCGAGACTCGATCGTCGGTATCCCAATACCTTGTTCAGTCTCGTTACCCGGCAAGTCACTTTACTCGTACCGTAATGCATGATCCCGTGGCCAACACCTTGGTCACATTGAGCTCATTATGATGATGCATTACCGAGTGGGCCCAGAGATACCTCTCCGTTATACGGAGTGACAAATCCCAGTCTCGATCCGTGTCAACCCAACAGATACTTTCGGAGATACCTGTAATGCACCTTTATAGTCACCCAGTTACGTTGTGACGTTTGATACACCCAAGGCACTCCTACGGTAACCGGGAGTTACACGATCTCATGGTCGAAGGAATAGATACTTGACATTGGCAAAGCTTCTAGCAAACGAACTATACGATCTTTTATGCTATGCTTATGATTGGGTCTTGTCCATCACATCATTCTCCTAATGATGTGATCCCGTTATCAACGACATCCTATGTCCATAGTCAGGAAACCATGACTATCTATTGATCATAACGAGCTAGTCAACTAGAGGCTCACTAGGGACTCATTGGGTCTAAGTGTTCACACGTGTATTACGATTTCCGGATAATACAGTTATAGCATGAACAAAAGACAATTATCATGAACATTGAAATATAATAATCCTTTTATTATTGCCTCTAGGGCATATTTCCAACAATGATGTAGACGAGATCTATTCATGTAGAATAGCCTCCATCTTGTTATCCTTAATAGCAACGACGCATGCGTGTCTTGCTGCCCTTTTTGTCACTGGGAAAGAACCCCACACGATCGAACCTATCACAAAGCACCTCTTTCCATGGCAAGAAAAATCGATCTAGTTGGCCTAACTAAACCAAAGATTCGAAGAAGAAATACGAGCCTATAAGTAATCATGCATATAAGAGATCAAATAAAACTCAAATAACTTTCATGGCACTACAAGAAATATGTCAACTAGTGACCTTTTGTCAGTGACCCTGGAAGAATTGGTCATAGATCTATGACCATTTCAGACCAATTGGTCAAAAGCTGTTCGAGGGGCTCCAAACCCTAAACCATTGCGACCATTTTGGTCAGAAAGGTCGTAATTTCCTTACACGAAAAGGTCACAAAGCAAACAGTGCTAGTCCGCTGCCTTATTTCTAGTTGTTCATGACCAATATAGATGTGTTGGAAATATGCCCTAGAGGCAATAATAAAAGCATTATTATTATATTTCCTTGTTCATGATAATTGTCTTTATTCATGCTATAATTGTGTTATCCGGAAATCGTAATACATGTGTGAATAACAGACACCAACATGTCCCTAGTAAGCCTCTAGTTGACTAGCTCGTTAATCAATAGATAGTCATGGTTTCCTGACCATGGACATTGGATGTCATTGATAGCGAGATCACATCATTAGGAGAATGATGTGATGGACAAGACCCAATCCTAAACATAGCACAAGATCGTATAGTTCGTTTGCTAGAGTTTTCCAATGTCAAAGTATCTTTTCCTTAGACCATGAGATCGTGTAACTCCCGGATACCGTAGGAGTGCTTTGGGTATACCAAACGTCACAACGTAACTGGGTGACTATAAAGGTAGACTACGGGTATCTCCGAAAGTGTCTGTTGGGTTGACATGGATCAAGACTGGGATTTGTCACTCCGTATGACGGAGAGGTATCACTGGGCCCACTCGGTAATGCATCATCATAATGAGCTCAAAGTGACCAAGTGTCTGGTCACAGGATCATGCATTACGGTACGAGTAAAGTGACTTGCCGGTAACGAGATTGAACGAGGTATTGGGATACCGACGATCGAATCTCGGGCAAGTAACATATCGATTGACAAAGGGAATTGCGTACGGGGTTGATTGAATCCTCGACATCGTGGTTCATCCGATGAGATCATCATGGAGCATGCGGGAGCCAACATGGGTATCCAGATCCCGCTGTTGGTTATTGACCGGAGAGTCGTCTCGGTCATGTCTGCTTGTCTCCCGAACCCGTAGGGTCTACACACTTAAGGTTCGGTGACGCTAGGGTTGTGAAGATATGTATATGCAGAAACCCGAATGTTGTTCGGAGTCCCGGATGAGATCCCGGACGTCACGAGGAGTTCCGGAATGGTCCGGAGGTAAAGAATTATATATAGGAAGTGCTGTTTCGGCCATCGGGACAAGTTTCGGGGTTATCGGTATTGTACCGGGACCACCGGAGGGGTCCCGGGGGCCCACCGGGTGGGGCCACCTGTCCTGGGGGCCACATGGGCTGTAGGGGGTGCGCCTTGGCCTTCATGGGCCAAGGGCACCAGCCCCTATAGGCCCATGCGCCTAGGGTTTCCACCTAGGAGGAGTCCTAGTGGTGGAAGGCACCCCTAGGTGCCTTGGGGGGGAGGGAAACCTCCCCTTGGCCGCCGCCCCCCCCCCCCCCCCCCTAGTAGATCTCATCTACTAGGGCTGGCGCCCCCCCCCCCCATGGAACCCCTATATATAGTGGGGGGGGAGAGGAGGGAAACATACCAGCCCCTGGCGCCTCCCTCTCTCCCCGTTACGTCTCTCTCTCGTAGTCTCGGCGAAGCTCTGCTTCTGTGACGCCCTGCATCCACCACCACGCCGTCGTGCTGCTGGATCTTCATCAACCTCTCCTCCCCCCTTGCTGGATCAAGAAGGAGGAGACGTCTCCCGTCCCGTACGTGTGTTGAACGCGGAGGTGCCGTCCGTTCGGCGCTTGGTCATCGGTGATTTGGATCACGTCGAGTACGACTACATCATCACCGTTCTTTTGAACGCTTCCGTGCGCGATCTACAAAGGTATGTAGATGCATCTAATGACTCGTTGCTAGATGAACTCCTAGATGGATCTTGGTGAAACGAGTAGGAAAATTTTTGTTTTCTGCAACGTTCCCCAGCAGTGGCATCATGAGCTTGGTCTATGCGTAGTTCTTCTTGCGCGAGTAGAACACAATTTGTTGTGGGCGTAGATTTGTCAACTTTCTTGCCGTTACTAGTCCTTTCTTGCTTCAGCGGTATTGTGGGATGAAGCGGCCCGGACCAACCTTACACGTACGCTTACGTGAGACCGGTTCCACCGACGAACATGCACTAGTTGCATAAGGTGGCTGGCGGGTGTCTGTCTCTCCTACTTTAGTTGGAGTGGATTCGATGAACAGGGTCCTTATGAAGGGTAAATAGAAGTTGACAAATCACGTTGTGGCTTTAACGTAGATAAGAAGACGTTCTTGCTAGAACCCTAATTCAGCCACGTAAAACTTGCAACAACAATTAGAGGACGTCTAACTTATTTTTGCAGCGAGTGGTTTGTGATATGATATGGCCAAAGTTGTGATGAATGATGAATGATCTATATGTGATGTATGAGATGTTCATGCTATTGTAATAGGAATCACGACTTGCATGTCGATGAGTATGACAACCGGCAGGAGCCATAGGAGTTGTCTTTATTCTTTTATATGACCTGCGTGTCATTGAGAAACGCCATGTAAATTACTTTACTTTATTGCTAAACGTGTTAGCCATAGTAGTAGAAGTAATAGGTGGCGAGCAACTTCATGGAGACACGATGATGGAGATCATGGTGTCAAGCTGGTGACAAGATGATCATGGAGCCCCAAGATGGAGATCAAAGGAGCTATGTGATATTGGCCATATCATGTCACGTTTATTATTTGATTGCATGTGATGTTTATCATATTTTGCATCTTGTTTACTTAGAACGACGGTAGTAAATAAGATGATCCCTCATACTAATTTCAAGAAGTGTTCCCCCTAACTGTGCACCGTTGCGACAGTTCGCTGTTTCAAAACACCACGTGATGATCGGGTGTTTTATTCAGACGTTCACATACAACGGGTGTAAGACAGATTTACACATGCAAACACTTAGGTTGACTTGACGAGCCTAGCATGTACAGACATGGCCTCGGAACACAGAAGACCGAAAGGTCGAGCATGAGTCGTATAGAAGATACGATCAACATGAAAATGTTCACCGATGTTGACTAGTCCGTCTCACGTGATGATCGGACACGGTCTAGTTAGCTCGGATCATGTAATACTTAGATGACTAGAGGGATGTCTAATCTAAGTGGGAGTTCATTATAATTTGATTAGATGAACTTAATTATCATGAACTAAGTCTAAATATTTTACAATATGTCTTGTAGATCAAATGGCCAACGTAGTCCTCAACTTCAACGCGTTCCTAGAGAAAAATAAGCTGAAAGACGATGGCAGCAACTATACGGACTGGGTCCGGAACCTGAGGATCATCCTCATAGCTGCCAAGAAAGATTATGTCCTACAAGCACCGCTAGGTGACGCACCCGTTCTCCCTGCAGAACAAGATGTTATGAACGCTTGGCAGGCACGTTCCGATGACTACTCCCTCGTTCAGTGCGGCATGCTTTACAGCCTAGAGCCGGGGCTCCAAAAGCGTTTTGAGAGACATGGAGCATATGAGATGTTCGAAGAGCTGAAAATGGTTTTCCAAGCTCATGCCCGGGTCGAGAGATATGAAGTCTCCGACAAATTCTTCAGCTGTAAGATGGAGGAAAATAGTTTTGTCAGTGAGCACATACTCACTATGTCTGGGTTACATAACCGCTTGACTCAGCTGGGAGTTAATCTCCCGGATGATGCGGTCATTGACAGAATCCTCCAGTCGCTTCCACCAAGCTACAAGAGCTTTGTGATGAACTTCAATATGCAGGGGATGGAAAAGACCATTCCTGAAGTATTTGCTATGCTGAAATCAGCAGAGGTAGAAGTCAAGAAGGAACATCAAGTGTTGATGGTCAATAAAACCACTAAGTTCAAGAAAGGCAAGGGTAAAAAGAACTTCAAGAAGGACGGCAAGGAGGTTGCCGCGCCCGGCAAGCAAGCTGCCGGGAAGAAGCCAAAGAATGGACCCAAGCCCGAGACTGAGTGCTTTTATTGCAAGGGAAGCGGTCACTGGAAGCGGAACTGCCCTAAGTACTTAGCGGACAAGAAGGCCGGCAAAACAAAAGGTATATGTGATATACATGTAATTGATGTGTACCTTACTAGTGCCCGCAGTAGCTCCTGGGTATTTGATACCGGTGCAGTTGCTCACATTTGTAACTCAAAGCAGGGGCTGCGGAATAAGCGGAAACTGGCAAACGACGAGGTGACGATGCGCGTCGGGAATGGTTCCAAGGTCAATGTGATCGCCGTCGGCACGCTGCCTCTGCATCTCCCTTCGGGATTAGTTTTAAACCTTAATAATTGTTATTTAGTGCCAGCTTTGAGCATGAACATTGTATCGGGATCTCGTTTAATTCGAGATGGCTACTCATTTAAATCCGAGAATAATGGTTGTTCTATTTATATGAGAGATATGTTTTATGGTCATGCTCCTATGGTGAATGGTTTATTCTTTATGAATCTCGAACGTGATGCTACACATGTTCACAATGTGAGTACCAAAAGAAGTAAGGTTGATAATGATAGTCCCACATACTTGTGGCACTGCCGCCTTGGTCACATAGGTGTCAAACGCATGAAGAAACTCCATGCTGATGGACTTTTAGAGTCTCTTGATTATGAATCATTTGACACATGCGAACCATGCCTTATGGGAAAAATGACCAAGACTCCGTTCTCGGGAACAATGGAGCGAGCAACCAACTTATTGGAAATCATACATACTGATGTGTGCGGTCCAATGAGTGTTGAGGCTCGCGGTGGCTATCGTTATGTTCTCACCCACACTGATGATTTAAGTAGGTATGGGTATATCTACTTAATGAAACACAAGTCTGAAACCTTTGAAAAGTTCAAGGAATTTCAGAGTGAGGTTGAAAATCAACGTGACAGGAAAATCAAGTTTCTACGATCAGATCGTGGAGGAGAATACTTGAGTCATGAGTTTGGCACACACTTAAGAAAATGTGGAATAGTTTCACAACTCACGCCGCCTGGAACACCTCAGCGTAATGGTGTGTCCGAACGTCGTAATCGCACTCTATTAGATATGGTGCGATCTATGATGTCTCTTACCGATTTACCGCTATCTTTTTGGGGCTATGCTTTAGAGACTGTCGCATTCACTTTAAATAGGGCTCCATCAAAATCCGTTGAGACGACACCGTATGAATTATGGTTTGGGAAGAAACCTAAGCTGTCGTTTCTAAAAGTTTGGGGATGCGATGCTTATGTCAAGAAACTTCAACCTGAAAAGCTCGAACCCAAGTCGGAAAAATGCGTCTTCATAGGATACCCAAAAGAAACTATTGGGTACACCTTCTACCTCAGATCCGAAGGCAAGATCTTTGTTGCCAAGAATGGGTCCTTTCTAGAGAAAGAGTTTCTCTCGAAAGAAGTAAGTGGGAGGAAAGTAGAGCTTGATGAAGTATTACCTCTTGAACCGGAAAATGGCGCAACTCAAGAAAATGTTCCTGAGGTGCCTGCACCGACTAGAGAGGAAGTTAATGATGATGATCAAGATACTTCTGATCAAGCTCCTACTGAAATTCGAAGGTCCACAAGGACACGTTCCGCACCAGAGTGGTACGGCAACCCTGTCTTGGAAATCATGTTGTTAGACAACGGTGAACCTTCGAACTATGAAGAAGCGATGGCGGGCCCGGATTCCGACAAATGGCTAGAAGCCATGAAATCCGAGATAGGATCCATGTATGAAAACAAAGTATGGACTTTGACTGACTTGCCCGTTGAACGGCGAGCCATAGAAAATAAATGGATCTTTAAGAGGAAGACAGACGCGGATGGTAATGTGACCATCTATAAAGCTCGGCTTGTCGCTAAGGGTTATCGACAAGTTCAAGGGGTTGACTATGATGAGACTTTCTCACCGGTAGTGAAGCTGAAGTCCGTCCGAATCATGTTAGCAATTGCTGCATTCTACGATTATGAAATATGGCAAATGGACGTCAAAACGGCATTCCTTAATGGTTTCCTTAAGGAAGAATTGTATATGATGCAGCCGGAAGGTTTTGTCGATCCTAAGAATGCTGACAAAGTGTGCAGGCTCCAACGCTCGATTTATGGGCTGGTGCAAGCATCTCGGAGTTGGAACATTCACTTTGATGAGATGATCAAAGCGTTTGGGTTTACGCAGACTTATGGAGAAGCCTGCGTTTACAAGAAAGTGAGTGGGAGCTCTGTAGCATTTCTCATACTATATGTAGACGACATACTTTTGATGGGAAATGATACAAAACTCTTGGACAGCATCAAGGCCTATTTGAATAAGAGTTTTTCAATGAAGGACCTTGGAGAAGCTGCTTATATATTAGGCATCAAAATCTATAGAGATAGATCGAGACGCCTCATAGGTCTTTCACAAAGCACATACCTTGATAAGATATTGAAGAAGTTCAATATGGATCAATCCAAGAAGGGGTTCTTGCCTGTGTTACAAGGTATGAAATTGAGCTCAGGTCAATGTCCGACCACGGCAGAAGATATAGAAGAGATGAGCGTCATCCCCTATGCATCAGCCATAGGTTCTATTATGTATGCCATGCTGTGTACCAGACCTGATGTAAACCTTGCCGTAAGTTTGGTAGGAAGGTACCAAAGTAATCCCGGCAAGGAGCACTGGACAGCGGTCAAGAATATCCTGAAGTACCTGGAAAGGACTAAGGAAATGTTTCTCGTTTATGGAGGTGACGAAGAGCTCGTCGTAAAGGGTTACGTCAATGCTAGCTTCGACACAGATCTGGATGACTCTAAGTCACAAACCGGATACGTGTATATTTTGAATGGTGGGGCAGTAAGCTGGTGCAGTTGCAAGCAGAGCGTCGTGGCGGGATCTACATGTGAAGCGGAGTACATGGCGGCCTCGGAGGCAGCACATGAAGCAATATGGGTGAAGGAGTTCATCACCGACCTAGGAGTCATACCCAATGCGTCGGGGCCGATCAAGCTCTTCTGTGACAACACTGGAGCTATTGCACTTGCCAAGGAGCCCAGGTTTCACAAGAAGACAAGGCACATCAAGCGTCGCTTCAACTCCATTCGTGAAAATGTTCAAGATGGAGACATAGAGATTTGTAAAATACATACGGACCTGAATGTAGCAGATCCGTTGACTAAACCTCTCCCCAGAGCAAAACATGATCAACACCAGAATTCCATGGGTGTTCGATTCATCACAATGTAACTAGATTATTGACTCTAGTGCAAGTGGGAGACTGTTGGAAATATGCCCTAGAGGCAATAATAAAAGCATTATTATTATATTTCCTTGTTCATGATAATTGTCTTTATTCATGCTATAATTGTGTTATCCGGAAATCGTAATACATGTGTGAATAACAGACACCAACATGTCCCTAGTAAGCCTCTAGTTGACTAGCTCGTTGATCAATAGATAGTCATGGTTTCCTGACTATGGACATTGGATGTCATTGATAACGAGATCACATCATTAGGAGAATGATGTGATGGACAAGACCCAATCCTAAACATAGCACAAGATCGTATAGTTCGTTTGCTAGAGTTTTCCAATGTCAAAGTATCTTTTCCTTAGACCATGAGATCGTGTAACTCCCGGATACCGTAGGAGTGCTTTGGGTATACCAAACGTCACAACGTAATTGGGTGACTATAAAGGTAGACTACGGGTATCTCCGAAAGTGTCTGTTGGGTTGACATGGATCAAGACTGGGATTTGTCACTCCGTATGACGGAGAGGTATCACTGGGCCCACTCGGTAATGCATCATCATAATGAGCTCAAAGTGACCAAGTGTCTGGTCACGGGATCATGCATTACGGTACGAGTAAAGTGACTTGCCGGTAACGAGATTGAACGAGGTATTGGGATACCGACGATCGAATCTCGGGCAAGTAACATATCGATTGACAAAGGGAATTGCGTACGGGGTTGATTGAATCCTCGACATCGTGGTTCATCCGATGAGATCATCGTGGAGCATGTGGGAGCCAACATGGGTATCCAGATCCCGCTGTTGGTTATTGACCGGAGAGTCGTCTCGGTCATGTCTGCTTGTCTCCCGAACCCGTAGGGTCTACACACTTAAGGTTCGGTGACGCTAGGGTTGTGAAGATATGTATATGCAGAAACCCGAATGTTGTTCGGAGTCCCGGATGAGATCCCGGACGTCACGAGGAGTTCCGGAATGGTCCGGAGGTAAAGAATTATATATAGGAAGTGCTGTTTCGGCCATCGGGACAAGTTTCGGGGTTATCGGTATTGTACCGGGACCACCGGAGGGGTCCCGGGGGCCCATCGGGTGGGGCCACCTGTCCCGGGGGGCCACATGGGCTGTAGGGGGTGCGCCTTGGCCTTCATGGGCCAAGGGCACCAGCCCCTATAGGCCCATGCGCCTAGGGTTTCCACCTAGGAGGAGTCCTAGTGGTGGAAGGCACCCCTAGGTGCCTTGGGGGGGAGGGAAACCTCCCCTTGGCCGCCGCCCCCCCTAGTAGATCTCATCTACTAGGGCCGGCGCCCCCCCCCCCCCCCATGGCACCCCTATATATAGTGGGGGGGGAGAGGAGGGAAACATACCAGCCCCTGGCGCCTCCCTCTCTCCCCGTTACGTCTCTCTCTCGTAGTCTCGGCGAAGCCCTGCTTCTATGACGCCCTGCATCCACCACCACGCCGTCGTGCTGCTGGATCTTCATCAACCTCTCCTCCCCCCTTGCTGGATCAAGAAGGAGGAGACGTCTCCCGTCCCGTACGTGTGTTGAACGCGGAGGTGCCGTCCGTTCGGCGCTTGGTCATCGGTGATTTGGATCACGTCGAGTACGACTACATCATCACCGTTCTTTTGAACGCTTCCGTGCGCGATCTACAAAGGTATGTAGATGCATCTAATGACTCGTTGCTAGATGAACTCCTAGATGGATCTTGGTGAAACGAGTAGGAAAATTTTTGTTTTCTGCAACGTTCCCCAACAAGATGGTCATAGCCTTGTAGATTGTGGTGGGTTGTGATGACTAGGCGCCATCTCATCAGTTTTCCCTATGTGTCATGTCCATGTGGCGGTTTTTGCCCTACGTTATGAAGCAACCTATATTTCTGTTATTCCCAAAATCCCAAAAAATCTCATAAATTCTTTGGGTCATATCTTCGTCAAATATGTAAAAACCTTCCTTGCCTAGTTCAAAAATAACTCAAAATATTCATTTTCCTATTCTGATCAGAGCAGCACTTTGTGAAGGAAGTACCACTTTGGCATGTCCAAATGGTATCCATTTTTTACAGTGCTTTCCTATTTCCAAATAACCATCCTCCACCAAATGCTAGCTCAATCCATTCATTATTTTGAGCCCAGCTTCAACATTCGTATTTATGTCCAGTGTGGTACTTTGTAAAGCAAGTACCACCTAGGCTCCTCCTTTTGAGGTGAAAATTTGTGAAGACGGTCTTCTTAGTAACTGATCATCCTCAGCCAAAACTCACGCCCATTAGCCATGTGCATTTCCCGTACGGCAAATCAAACACTTGGCTGCTTATTCATGTTTGAGCATCGATCGGTCTCCTCGTGAGAATCTTATGTTTTGATTTTCTTCCTAGCACCTACCTGGGGAATGCCCAACCCACTAGACATGCCTAGGCCTCCCAGAACACATGGCAACGCCACGGTCATGCGATGACCACGCGGCGGGCATGCGAGCTTACACGCTTTAGAGTTGGGGCCCTCAGCCACCGTCCAAACCTCGACGTATCGCCACCAAACCATGTATTTATGATTTAATAGGTCCTTATGTAACTATAAATGATTTTTAGAAAAAATAAATAGCAAACTATGAGGCAGCTGCAATTCAAATTTGACCCGCTTCCACCTAAATCATCGGAAATTTGTCTTTTTCACGAGAGGTGGATAAAAACTTTTTACACCCAACCATTTTGTCAATTGTGCATTAAATATGGCCTAGTATTTTATAAAATTGATTTGGTCCATTTTTGCAACAATTATTTGGTAGTTCCTTCACAAAAAAACCACCTTTTTGGCACTCGGAAAATGAAAAATGAATTTTTCGTGCAAAAAAATGAAAACTTCCTTAGGCAACATTGTTTGCCATTCCAATATGCACCCTTGTGCACAATATGAGATCATTTGAACAAACTATGCCATGAATGTGGCCATAAGATTGATCATTTGGCTTGAAAGCCATTGATCTCCACACGTGATAGCTCGTTTCTAAGAACACTTTTTTAAAATAATTGTTGTATTACAAGTTTGTTATTTTTCCTGGGAACTTGGCCACATATAATGACACGATGCGAAGGTTTCCCAAATTTTTGATTTTTTTTGAATTTTTTATGCCCATTTCAAAATGCGGTCAAAACGGTGGGAATGACCGTTCCTAGCTAGTGGTTGAATCTTGGAATTTTTTTGGTGTTTCTCTGATTAAATAGATATTTATGTACCTAGAAATGATTTTTGGAAAAGATAAAGAGCAAACTATGAGGTAGCTGCAGTTCAAATTTGACCCGCTTCCAACTAAATCGGCGGAAATTTGTCTTTTTCACCAAAGGTGGATCAAAACTTTTTACACCCAACCATTTGGTCAATTGTGCATTAAATATGGCCTAGTATTTTAGAAAAATAATTTGGTCCAATTTTGCAATAATTATTTGGTAGGTTCTTCACAAAAAAACCTCATTTCGGGCACTCGAAAAATGGAAAATGGCTCTTTTGTGCAATGAAAGTGAAAACTCCCCAAATCAACATTGTTTGCCATTCCAATATGCACTCTTTTGCACAATATGAGATCATTTGAACAAACTATGCCATGAATGTGGCCATAAGATTGATCATTTCGCTTGAAAGCCATGAATCTTCACGCATGATAGCTCATTTCTGAGAACACTTTTTAAAAATAATTTCCGTATTACAAGTTATTATTTTTCCTGGAAACTTGGTCATATATAATGACACAATGCGAAGGTTTTCCAATTTTTTGATTTTTTTTGAATTTTTTATGCCCATTCCAAAATGCGGTCAAAATGGCGGGAATGACCGTTCCTAGCTAGTGGTTGAATCTTGGAATTTTTTTGGTGGTTCTCTGATTAAATAGATACTTATGTACCTAGAAATGATTTTTTTGAAAAAAATAAAGAGAAAACTATGAGGTAGCTGCAGTTCAGATTTAACCCGCTTCCACCTGAATCGGTGGAAATTTGTCTTTTTCACCAGAGGTGGATCAAAACTTTTTACACCCAACCATTTGGTCAATTGTGCATTAAATATGTCCTAGTATTTTAGAAAAATGATTTGGTGCAATTTTGCAATAATTATTTGGTAGGTTCTTCACAGAAAAACATCATTTGGGGCACTCGAAAAATGATTAAAAATAGCTAGAAAGATGAGAAATGCGTACAAATTGGTCCTTATCCATAAAATGTGGTCTAACTCTAGTGAAAATTTGTGTGGTACCCTTTTGCAAAATATTTTTGATAGCTACTTCACAAAATCCCTCTAGTTTTTGTACTTGGAAACTCTTTTAAATCACTGATTTTCCGAACCAATCAGAACCATTCCCATGGATCAATGACATGGCACTCATCCATCCATCCATCCATCTCACCATCCCACATCCATCCGTCCATCCACCCCACCGCAGCACAAACCCTAGCTCACATCACACCCCCTCCCCCCATCTCACCCTTCTCCCCCCATCTGCTCGCCGCCGCCGCCACCTCCCGATCCAATCTCACCCCGCCGCCTCCCAATCCACCGTCGACCTCGCCATCCTCCTCACTCACCGCCGACCTCGCCGTCCTCCTCACCCACCGCTGCCGACCTCGTCCCTCCCTCCCCTCACCATCTCTCCCTCATCTCACCTCACCGCGAGCCCCGCAACCCAATCCATCGCCGCCTCCCTTCCAGATCCATCGCCACCACCGCCACCTCCCTCCGGTGGAGCTCGCCGTCGTTCATGGCCTCCCCCACTCCCCCCTCCTGAGGGCAACGCCGGCTTCTGCTTCCTCTACTACGCGGATGCCGAGGCCGCGGTGGAGCGCGTGGCGCAGGTCGACGGCATAGGTCGCGGGCGTGGCGGAGCCCATCCATCCACCCATCTTCCCCAAAGTTTCCTTCGACAAGTAGCAGCAGCGGAAGGCCATGGCAACGAACGTGCAGATGGGCGGCGGCTCTCGCTCACCTTCTACTCCAACAAGGAGATCTTCCTCCGCGAGCTCATCTCCATCTCATCAGATGTACTCCTCTCTTCCTTCCTTCCTTCATTCCTTCCTCTGTTTCCTGTGCTTCTCTCTCTGCCTTGTTTGTTCGTTCGTTGTCAGAGTCAGAGATGATTGATTGGTGGCTCGATTTGCTCACATGCAAATGCTGATCTGCTTTGCTTGCAAGCGCTTGACAAGATCCGGCTCGAGAGCCTGACGGACAAGAGCAAGCTTGACGCCAGCCGGAGCTCTTCATCCGCCTCATCCCCGATAAGCCCAACAAGACGCTCTCCATCATCGACAGGGCGACGGCATGACAAAATCAGGTACTATTGTTGGAAATATGCCCTAGAGGCAATAATAAAAGCATTATTATTATATTTCTTTGTTCATGATAATTGTCTTTATTCATGCTATAATTGTATTATCCGGAAATCGTAATACATGTGTGAATAACAGACACCAACATGTCCCTAGTAAGCCTCTAGTTGACTAGCTCGTTGATCAATAGATAGTCATGGTTTCCTGGCTATGGACATTGGATGTCATTGATAACAGGATCACATCATTAGGATAATGATGTGATGGACAAGACCCAATCCTAAGCATAGCGTGAGATCGTGTAGTTCGTTTGCTAGAGCTTTTCTAATGTCAAGTATCTTTTCCTTTGACCATGAGATCGTGTAACTCCCGGATACCGTAGGAGTGCTTTGGGTGTATCAAACGTCACAACGTAACTGGGTGACTATAAAGGTGCACTACAGGTATCTCCGAAAGTGTCTGTTGGGTTGACACAGATCGAGACTGGGATTTGTCACTCCGTAGGACGGAGAGGTATCACTGGGCCCACTCGGTAATGCATCATCATAATGAGCTCAAGGTGACCAAGTGTCTGGTCACAGGATCATGCATTACGGTACGAGTAAAGTGACTTGCCGGTAACGAGATTGAACGAGGTATTGGGATACCGACGATCGAATCTCGGGCAAGTAACATATCGATTGACAAAGGGAATTGCATACGGGGTTGATTAAATCCTCGACATCGTGGTTCATCCGATGAGATCATCGTGGAGCATGTGGGAGCCAACATGGGTATCCAGATCCCGCTGTTGGTTATTGACCGGAGAGCGATCTCGGTCATGTCTACATGTCTCCCAAACCCGTAGGGTCTACACACTTAAGGTTCGGTGACGCTAGGGTTGTAGGGATATGTATATGCAGTAACCCGAATGTTGCTCGGAGTCCCGGATGAGATCCCGGACGTCACGAGGAGTTCCGAAATGGTCTGGAGGTAAAGATTTATATATGGGAAGTCCTGTTTCGGGCATCGGGACAAGTTTTGGGGTTATCGGTATTGTACCGGGACCACCGAAAGGGTCCCGGGGGCCCACCGGGTGGGGCCACCCATCCCCGGGGGCCACATGGGCTGTAGGGGGTGCGCCTTGGCCTACATGGGCCAAGGGCACCAGCCCCACTAGGCCCATGCGCCTAGGGTTTCCATGGGAGAGGAGTCCTACTAGTGGAAGGCACCTCCTAGGTGCCTTGGGGGGGAGGGAAACCTCCCCTTGGCCGCACCCCCCTAGGAGATTGGATCTCCTAGGGCCGGCCAACCCCCCTTGGCCCTCCTATATATAGTGGGGGAAAGGAGGGACTTCACACCTCGGCCTTTGGTTGCCTCCTTCTCCCTCTCCAACACCTCCTCCTCCTCCATAGTGCTTGGCATAGCCCTGCCGGAGTACTGCAGCTCCATCAACACCACGCCGTTGTGCTGCTGCTGGTGCCATCTCCCTCAACCTCTCCTCCCCCCTTGCTGGATCAATAAGGAGGAGACATGGCTGTTCCGTACGTGTGTTGAACGCGGAGGTGCCGTCCGTTCGGTGCTAGGATCTCCGGTGATTTGGATCATGTCGTGTTCGACTACATCATCCCCGTTCTTTGAACGCTTCCGCTCGCGAGCTACAAGGTACGTAGATGCATCTAATGACTCGTTGCTAGATGAACTCATAGATGGATCTTGGTGAAACCGTAGGAAAATTTTTGTTTTCTGCAACGTTCCCCAACAGTGGCATCATGAGCTAGGTCTATGCATAGTTCTTCTTGCACGAGTAGAACACAATTTGTTGTGGGCGTAGATTTGTCAACTTTCTTGCCGCTACTAGTCTTATCTTGCTTCAGCGATATTGTGGGATGAAGCGGCCCGGACCAACCTTACACGTACGCTTACGTGAGACCGGTTCCACCGACTAACATGCACTAGTTGCATAAGGTGGCTGGCGGGTGTCTGTCTGTCCTACTTTAGTTGAAGAGGATTCGATGAAAAGGGTCCTTGTGAAGGGTAAATAGAAGTTGACAAATCACGTTGTGGTTTCACGTAGGTAAGAAAATGTTCTTGCTAGAACCCTACTTCAGCCACGTAAAACATGCAACAACAATTAGAGGACGTCTAACTTGTTTTTGCAGCAAGTGCTTTGTGATATGATATGGCCAAAGTTGTGATGAATGATGAATGATCTATATGTCATGTATGAGATGTTCATGCTATTGTAATAGGAATCACGACTTGCATGTCGATGAGTATGACAACCGGCAGGAGCCATAGGAGTTGTCTTTATTTCTTGTATGACCTGCGTGTCATTGAAGAACGCCATGTAAACTACTTTACTTTATTACTAAACGCGTTAGTCATAGAAGTAGAAGTAGTCGTTGGCGTGACAACTTCATGAAGAAACGATGATGGAGATCATGATGATGGAGATCATGGTGTCATACCGGTGACAAGATGATCATGGAGCCCCGAAGATGAAGATCAAAGGAGCTATATGATATTGGCCATATCATGTCACTACTTTATATAATTGCATGTGATGTTTATTATGTTTTATGCATCTTGTTTACTTAGGACGACGGTAGTAAATAAGATGATCCCTTACAAAAATTTCAAGAAGTGTTCTCCCCTAACTGTGCACCGTTGCTACAGTTCGTCGCTTCTAAGCACCACATGATGATCGGGTGTGATGGATTCTTACGTTCACATACAACGGGTGTAAGACAGTTTTACACAGCGAAAACACTTAGGGTTAACTTGACGAGCCTAGCATGTACAGACATGGCCTCGGAACACGGAGACCGAAAGGTCGAACACGAGTCGTATGGAAGATACGATCAACATGAGAATGTTCACCGACGATGACTAGTCCGTCTCACATGATGATCGGACACGGCCTAGTCCACTCGGATCGTGTAACACTTAGATGACCAAAGGGATGTCAAATCTGAGTGGGAGTTCATTATAATTTGATTAGATGAACTTAATTATCATGAACTTAGTCTAAATATTTTACAATATGTCTTGTAGATCAAATGGCCAACGTAGTCCTCAACTTCAACGCGTTCCTAGAGAAAACCAAGCTGAAAGACGATGGTAGCAACTATACGGACTGGGTCCGGAACCTGAGGATCATCCTCATAGCTGCCAAGAAAGATTATGTCCTACAAGCACCGCTAGGTGACGCACCTGTTCTCCCTGCAGAACAAGACGTTATGAACGCTTGGCAGGCACGTACCGATGACTACTCCCTCGTTCAGTGCGGCATGCTTTACAGCCTAGAGCCGGGGCTCCAAAAGCGTTTTGAGAGACATGGAGCATATGAGATGTTCGAAGAGCTAAAAATGGTTTTTAAAGCTCATGCCCGGGTCGAGAGATATGAAGTCTCCGACAAATTCTTCAGCTGTAAGATGGAGGAAAATAGTTCTGTCAGTGAGCACTTACTCACTATGTCTGGGTTACATAACCGCTTGACTCAGCTGGGAGTTAATCTCCCGGATGATGCGGTCATTGACAGAATCCTCCAGTCGCTTCCACCAAGCTACAAGAGCTTTGTGATGAACTTCAATATGCAGGGGATGGAGAAGACCATTCCTGAAGTATTTGCTATGCTGAAATCAGCAGAGGTAGAAGTCAAGAAGGAACATCAAGTGTTGATGGTCAATAAAACCACTAAGTTCAAGAAGGGCAAGGGTAAAAAGAACTTCAAGAAGGACGGCAAGGTAGTTGCCGCGCCCAGCAAGCAAGCTGCCGGGAAGAAGCCAAAGAATGGGCCCAAGCCCGAGACTGGGTGCTTTTATTGCAAGGAAAGTGGTCATTGGAAGCGGAACTGCCCCAAATACTTAGCGGACAAGAAGGCCGGCAAAACCAAAGGTATATTTGATATACATGTAATTGATGTGTACCTTACCAGTAATCGTAGTGACTCCTGGGTATTTGATACTGGTGCCGTTGCTCATATTTGTAACACACAGCAGGAGCTGCGGAATAAACGGAGACTGGCGAAGGACGAGGTGACGATGCGCGTCGGGAATGGTTCCAAGGTCGATGTGATCGCCGTCGGCACGCTACCTCTACATTTACCTACGGGATTAGTTTTGAACCTCAATAATTGTTATTTAGTGCCAAGTTTGAGCATGAACATTGTATCAGGATCTCGTTTAATTCGAGATGGCTACTCATTTAAATCCGAGAATAATGGTTGTTCTATTTATATGAGAGATATGTTTTATGGTCATGCTCCGATGGTGAATGGTTTATTCTTTATGAATCTCGAGCGTAATGCTACACATATTCATAGTGTAAGTACCAAAAGATGTAAGATTGATAGTGATAGTCCCACATACTTGTGGCACTGCCACCTTGGTCACATAGGTGTCAAACGCATGAAGAAGCTCCATGCTGATGGACTTTTAGAGTCTCTTGATTACGAATCATTTGACACGTGCGAACCATGCCTCATGGGTAAAATGACCAAGACTCCGTTCTCAGGAACAATGGAGCGAGCAACCAACTTATTGGAAATCATACATACTGATGTGTGCGGTCCAATGAGTGTTGAGGCTCGCGGTGGCTATCGTTATGTTCTCACCCTCACTGATGACTTGAGTAGATATGGGCATGTCTACTTAATGAAACACAAGTGTGAGACCTTTGAAAAGTTCAAGGAATTTCAAAGTGAAGTTGAGAATCAACGTGACAGCAAAATCAAGTTTCCACGATCAGATCGTGGAGGAGAATACTTGAGTCACGAGTTTGGTACACACTTAAGAAAATGTGGAATAGTTTCACAACTCACGCCGCCTGGAACACCTCAGCGTAATGGTGTGTCCGAACGTCGTAATCGCACTCTATTAGATATGGTGCGATCTATGATATCACTTGCCGATTTACCACTATCTTTTTGGGGCTATGCTTTAGAGACTGCCGCATTCACTTTAAATAGGGCACCGTCGAAATCCGTTGAGACGACACCGTATGAATTATGGTTTGGGAAGAAACCTAAGCTGTCATTTCTAAATTTTGGGGATGCGATGCTTATGTCAGGAAACTTCAACCTAAAAAGCTCGAACCCAAATCGGAAAAATGCATCTTCATAGGATACCCTAAAGAAACTATTGGGTATATCTTCTACCTCAGATCCGAAGGCAAGATCTTTGTTGCCAAGAATGGGTCCTTTTTGGAGAAAGAGTTTCTCTCGAAAGAAGTAAGTGGGAGGAAAGTAGAGCTTGATGAAGTATTACCTCTTGAACCGGAAAATGGCGCAACTCAAGAAAATGTTCCTGAGGTGCCTGCACCGACTAGAGAGGAAGTTAATGATGATCAAGATACTTCTGATCAAGCTCCTACTGAAATTCGAAGGTCCACAAGGACACGTTCCGCACCAGAGTGGTACGGCAACCCTGTCTTGGAAATCATGTTGTTAGACAACAGTGAACCTTCGAACTATGAAGAAGCGATGGCGGGCCCATATTCCGACAAATGGCTAGAAGCCATGAAATCCGAGATAGGATCCATGTATGAAAATGAAGTATGGACTTTGACTGACTTGCCTGTTGAATGGCGAGCCATAGAAAATAAATGGATCTTTAAGAAGAAGACAGACGCGGATGGTAATGTGACCATCTATAAAGCTCGGCTTGTCGCTAAGGGTTATCGACAAGTTCAAGGGGTTGACTACGATGAGACTTTCTCACCGGTAGCGAAGCTGAAGTCCGTCCGAATCATGTTAGCGATTGCCGCATTTTATGATTATGAAATTTGGCAAATGGACGTCAAAACGGCATTCCTTAATGGTTTCCTTAAGGAAGAATTGTATATGATGCAGCCGGAAGGTTTTGTCGATCCTAAGAATGCTGACAAGGTGTGCAAGCTCCAACGCTCGATTTATGGGCTGGTGCAAGCATCTCGGAGTTGGAACATTCGCTTTGATGAGATGATCAAAGCGTTTGGGTTCACACAGACTTATGGAGAAGCCTGTGTTTACAAGAAAGTGAGTGGGAGCTCTATAGCATTTCTCATACTATATGTAGATGACATACTTTTGATGGGAAATGATACAAAACTCTTGGACAGCATCAAGGCCTATTTGAATAAGAGTTTTTCAATGAAGGACCTTGGAGAAGCTGCTTATATATTAGGCATCAAAATCTATAGAGATAGATCGAGACGCCTCATAGGTCTTTCACAAAGCACGTACCTTGATAAGATATTGAAGAAGTTCAATATGGATCAATCCAAGAAGGGGTTCTTGCCTGTTTTACAAGGTGTGAAATTGAGCTCAGCTCAATGTCCGACCACGGCAGAAGATATAGAAGAGATGAGTGTCATCCCCTATGCCTCAGCCATAGGTTCTATTATGTATGCCATGTTATGTACCAGACCTGATGTAAACCTTGCCGTAAGTTTGGTAGGAAGGTACCAAAGTAATCCCGGCAAGGAACACTGGACAGCGGTCAAGAATATCCTGAAGTACCTGAAAAGGACTAAGGAAATGTTTCTCGTTTATGGAGGTGACGAAGAGCTCGTCGTAAAGGGTTACGTCGACGCTAGCTTCGACACAGATCTGGATGACTCTAAGTCACAAACCGGATACGTGTATATTTTGAATGGTGGGGCAGTAAGCTGGTGCAGTTGCAAGCAGAGCGTCGTGGCGGGATCTACATGTGAAGCGGAGTACATGGCGGCCTCGGAGGCAGCACATGAAGCAATTTGGGTGAAGGAGTTCATCACCGACCTAGGAGTCATACCCAATGCGTCGGGGCCGATCAAGCTCTTCTGTGACAACACTGGAGCTATTGCACTTGCCAAGGAGCCCAGGTTTCACAAGAAGACAAGGCACATCAAGCGTCGCTTCAACTCCATTCGTGAAAATGTTCAAGATGGAGACATAGAGATTTGTAAAGTACATACGGACCTGAATGTAGCAGATCCGTTGACTAAACCTCTCCCTAGAGCAAAACATGATCAACACCAGAATTCCATGGGTGTTAGATTCATCACAATGTAACTAGATTATTGACTCTAGTGCAAGTGGGAGACTGTTGGAAATATGCCCTAGAGGCAATAATAAAAGCATTATTATTATATTTCTTTGTTCATGATAATTGTCTTTATTCATGCTATAATTGTATTATCCGGAAATCGTAATACATGTGTGAATAACAGACACCAACATGTCCCTAGTAAGCCTCTAGTTGACTAGCTCGTTGATCAATAGATAGTCATGGTTTCCTGGCTATGGACATTGGATGTCATTGATAACGGGATCACATCATTAGGATAATGATGTGATGGGCAAGACCCAATCCTAAGCATAGCGTGAGATCGTGTAGTTCGTTTGCTAGAGCTTTTCTAATGTCAAGTATCTTTTCCTTTGACCATGAGATCGTGTAACTCCCGGATACCGTAGGAGTGCTTTGGGTGTATCAAACGTCACAACGTAACTGGGTGACTATAAAGGTGCACTACAGGTATCTCCGAAAGTGTCTGTTGGGTTGACACAGATCGAGACTGGGATTTGTCACTCCGTAGGACGGAGAGGTATCACTGGGCCCACTCGGTAATGCATCATCATAATGAGCTCAAGGTGACCAAGTGTCTGGTCACGGGATCATGCATTACGGTACGAGTAAAGTGACTTGCCGGTAACGAGATTGAATGAGGTATTGGGATACCGACGATCGAATCTCGGGCAAGTAACATATCGATTGACAAAGGGAATTGCATACGGGGTTGATTAAATCCTCGACATCGTGGTTCATCCGATGAGATCATCGTGGAGCATGTGGGAGCCAACATGGGTATCCAGATCCCGCTGTTGGTTATTGACCGGAGAGCGATCTCGGTCATGTCTACATGTCTCCCGAACCCGTAGGGTCTACACACTTAAGGTTCGGTGACGCTAGGGTTGTAGGGATATGTATATGCAGTAACCCGAATGTTGTTCAGAGTCCCGGATGAGATCCCGGACGTCACGAGGAGTTCCGGAATGGTCCGGAGGTAAAGATTTATATATGGGAAGTCCTGTTTCGGGCATCGGGACAAGTTTCGGGGTTATCGGTATTGTACCGGGACCACCGGAAGGGTCCCGGGGGCCCACCGGGTGGGGCCACCCATCCCCGGGGGCCACATGGGCTGTAGGGGGTGCGCCTTGGCCTACATGGGCCAAGGGCACCAGCCCCACTAGGCCCATGCGCCTAGGGTTTCCATGGGGGAGGAGTCCTACTAGTGGAAGGCACCTCCTAGGTGCCTTGGGAGGGGGGGGGGGGGAAACCTCCCCTTGGCCGCACCCCCTAGGAGATTGGATCTCCTAGGGCCAGCCAACCCCCCTTGGCCCTCCTATATATAGTGGGGGAAAGGAGGGACTTCACACCTCGGCCTTTAGTTGCCTCCTTCTCCCTCTCCAACACCTCCTCCTCCTCCATAGTGCTTGGCATAGCCCTGCCGGAGTACTGCAGCTCCATCAACACCACGCCGTCGTGCTGCTGCTGGTGCCATCTCCCTCAACCTCTCCTCCCCCCTTGCTGGATCAAGAAGGAGGAGACGTGGCTGTTCCGTACGTGTGTTGAACGCGGAGGTGCCGTCCGTTCGGTGCTAGGATCTCCAGTGATTTGGATCACGTCGTGTTCGACTACATCATCCCCGTTCTTTGAACGCTTCCGCTCGCGATCTACAAGGTACGTAGATGCATCTAATGACTCGTTGCTAGATGAACTCATAGATGGATCTTGGTGAAACGTAGGAAAACTTTTGTTTTCTGCAACGTTCCCCAACAACTATATATGTGCGCCTTCCCTTCCTCCTCTCCACTCTCAAATCTCATGGAGGAATTTTTTATGTGTGCCATCGTAGCTGAGTCCCTGAATGTCTGCATTTCTAGAGAACTAATTCAGAGTTTCATACTGAATATTCATTTGCCTACTAGACTTCTGACGGGAAGTAAATTGCAGTGCCGTGAGCCTCCACTGAGTTGCAGTGCTCCTCCACTTGCATATATCATCTTAAAATGTGGTGTTACTTATATGGTGCCGAATAATTCCTCTATGATGCCAATTGCACAATAATATTATGGCGATCTAGTTGTCCATTCAATGTCAGATGATGTGTGACTGCACACACTGAAAATTCACCTTCTCTAAACCTTATATGGTCCACAGCATGCCTCTGCTATTTACTTTGATGTCATATGCAATTCAATCGAAGTTCAAATTCCCAAATATTTGGCTAGTTGACTGTTGAAAATTTAGCTGCTCCACAAGGTGTTCCACGAACAATTCTTGTAGTCATTCTGCATATTTTGTAAGCTGTAGCCATGTGCAGATATTGATATTGCTCCCTCTGTTCCTAAATATAGGATGTTTTGGTAGTTCAACTGACCTCGATTTTGGCAGATTCCCTACACGTGTGTAGTTGTGCTGTGTCAATTAATAATAGTCCCAATCAATCATCCCAATTAGTTTATCTGAATCAATATATGTGCATTTGCAAGCTGGGAACAAGGAGAGCATTATTCCTAATCTGATTTGCATGTGTAGCTGTGCTGTGTCAGTTAATAATAGTCCCAATCAATCATCCCAATTAGTTTATCTGAATCAGTATATGTGCATTTGCAAGCTGGGAACAAGGAGAGCATTATTCCTAATGTGATTTGCATGTGTAGTTGTGCTGTGTCAGTTATTTATACAGCCAATCTATCTATGATCTCAATTTGTTTATCTGTCCTTGGGTTCATTGCAGGCTGGAACAAAGGAGAGCATTGTCCCTAGTGTACAGATTTTGGCCATAGAGGTGCAGTTCGGTGTCCGCAATGCTGTCAAGAAAGTGCCTACCTCAGATGCTTTCCTAACCTGGAGACGCTCCATGTTCAGGTAAAATTGGTTTTATGATTTTGCAATACTAGATACACTTGCTGCATTGGCAATTTGGCAACACGGGCGAAGACATTGGTATCCGGGCGGGGACGCGGGGAAGACTTAATTTACCAGGAGATCTCTGCTGCCAAGAGTTGGCAGACTGGATGTGTGACATTTCCTAGTAGCGGGTTTGCTTTCTTTTTGTTTTCCTCATGGGTGCATTTGTTGATCAGGGACTGAGAAGTTCCTGTCTTGCTTTGTTGGCAGGATTAGTCGATAGACATGTGGTTCCATCAATCTATAGACTTTAGATGGATACCATGTTGGTCTGCTAGTCTGAAACAAACAGAAATTGAATTGCATGTCCAACACAACCAACAGAAAGAAACACTAGCAGCACTACTGCCTATGCTTGATTTCTGCAGTAAATAGAGCTTAAAATTTGCGTGCTCTCTATTTTTTGTTCATTTTCTCATATGATCCGATGCGTGCTCTCTTGCTTGGTGTGTGTGCAGTTTGGTACCATCCCGTGGGGAGGGCCAGGGACAAGCTGCTCCGGTCCGGCGAGGATACGCACCATCTGCTGTTGCCAAGGCGATCTCTCTCTCTCTCTCTACATATCCTGTTATGCATTCAGAAGATACATTCTATAATAAAGTATGGTTTTGTTGATTAAACTGCTGCTGTGTTCACTTCAATGAGAAAAAGTGTAGTTAATTCAGGTTGTGAACATTTCTTAGGAATTATGTTAAGACACATACATCACAGCACTTTGTTGAAACCAATTGGAAAACAATGGAATAGCCTAACAGGTCATGTTGGCAGTTTTTTAACATATAACAATACTTAGGGATATATGTAACTGTTTTGATTTGCTTGCAGCACCCAAGACCTTTATTTTGGGGGTACCGTCCATCACATATGGTTCTGGACTATCCTGTTTTCTGTACTATTCATTGTCTTGATCATTGTTTCAGTTAAATTCAGTCCAGATTCAGTCCAGGAGTACTCCAAATTTAGTCCAAACACAGTCCAGATATTGTTTTGGTTTCCTTGTACTCCAAATTCGTTCCAAACACAGTCCAGGAGTATAAACAAGTTTACAGATTCAGTCCAATTTCACTTGTGCAGGAAATTCACCTGTGCGGCGGCGGCAGGGAAGGAGCTGCACCGGCGGCCCTGACAGAGGAAGCCATGTTGTCGTTTTGTTTGTTCCCAGCCTTGACTATGGTTGTCCAGCGAGTTCGGCATGTCGTCATTTTCTTGTAAAGCAGTATTGTATCACACTTGTAGAGCTCGTTACACATGTAGATCTTGTAAAGTACTGTATTACACATGGTCATATGTATTGGCAACATGATCTGGTTGCTCTTATTTGAAGTATCATGTGTGCTTTTGTCTGCCAAGTTAAATACTAGTTGAAATATGAAGAATATGAGCCTGATAGATGGGACTCACTTACCCGACCCAAACCTGACAACTGGGACCCATCTGACTGGTGGACCCATTTAATAAAAAAAGGAAATTAAAATTATTTAGACGAAAAGGCCAAGGCCCAATAATAAAAAAGGCTGCAATGTTGGGCCAGGCCCATGAAGTTGAACAAAAATTGAAAGAAAAAAATATAGAAAGGCTGAATTAATGGGCTAGGCCCATGTAGAAAACTGAATTGGACCGGGCTGAATCTTGTGCCACATCAGCTTGCCACGCTGGATGCCTATGTGGCCTGGGGAGGTTGCTAGTGACCAAAACGCCACAGTGGACATATTTTGGTCATAAACGTCTTCGACCATTCCAGAAGAAAGGTCGCTATAGTCAATTAACGACCCCCAGCTTTTGACCTTATGTTTTTGGTCACAAAAAGGTACAAATTGAAAACTATGACCTTTCAGTGACCAATAGTGGAGGTCACTAGTTGACATATTTCTTGTAGTGTGGATATAGATCTGATCATAAACTCAAAGTTCATCGGATCCCAACAAACACACCACAAAAAGAGTTACATTAAATAGATCTCCAAGAGACCATTGTATTGAGAATCAAAAAGAGAGAAGAAGCCATCTAGCTATTGCCTACGGACCCGTAGGTCTACAATGAACTACTCACGCATCATCGAAGAGGCACCAATGAGGATGATGAACCCCTCCGTGGTGGTGCCTAGATTGGATCTCGTGGTTCTGGAACTTGCGGCGGCTGGAATTGTGTTTCGTCGACTTCCCTAGGATTTTTGGATTTCTGGGGTATTTATAGAGCAAAGAGGCGGTGCGGGAGGCCACCGATGTGGGCACAACCCACCAGGGCGCGCCTAGGCCCCTAGGCGCACCCAGGTGGGTTGTGCCCCCCTCGGGGCACCCTCTAGTACTTCTTTGGCCCAAGTTGTTCCTTCTGGTCCATAAAAATTCTCCAAAAAGTTTCCCTGCGTTTGGACTCCGTTTGGTACTGATATTCTGCGGAGTAAAAAAAGCAAAAAATAGCAGCTGGCACTGGGCACTATGTCAATAGGTTAGTCCCAAATAATGATATAAAGTTGCTATAAAATGATTGTAAAACATTCAAAAATGATAATATAACAGCATGGAACAATCAAAAATTATAGATACGTTAGAGACGTATCATGGCCCATCTTAGCGTGAGACCGATGCCCAAAAATCCTAAAAATAGAGAAACCACTATAAATAACCCTAGAACTTGGACTCCGCCGCCGCAAGCCTCTGTACCTTTGAAATACCATCTGGAACCCTATTCCGGCACCCTGTCGGAGGGGGAAATCATCACTGGAGGCCATCTTCATCATCCCGGCGGCCACCATGATAAGGAGAGAGTAGTCCACCCTTGAGGCTAGGGGTATGTACAAGTAGCTATATGTCTGATCTCTCTCTCTCTCTCTCTCTCTCTCTCTCTCTCTCTCGTGTTCTTGATTGGCACTATCTTGATGTACCTCGAGCTTTGCTAATATAGTTGGATCATATGGTGTTTCTCCCTCTCTATCTTGTCGTGATGAATTGAGTTTTTACATTTGAGGTTTCACTATTATCAGACTGAATACTTGTTGGATTTGAGAACACTTGATGTATGTCCTACATAGGAATACCCATGGTGACAATGGAGTATTATATTAATTTCCTTGATGTATGTTTTGGCACTCAACTCACGGATTTCGGCGGTGACATTGGGTAATCTATGCATAGGGGTTGATGCACGTTTTCTTCCTACTTTCTCCGATATAAATCTTGGGGCACTCTTTGAAGTTGTTTGTGTTGGATTGAATATTATGAATCTGAAGTTGTTTGATGCGTATCGTATAATTGACTCACGGATACTTGTGGTGACATTGGAGTATTTAGGTGACATTAGTGTTGATTGATGCGTATCATATGGTGTTATTTTAGTACGAACTCTAGTGATGTTTGAGACACTTACAGGAATAGCTCAAAAGATTGATCGGAAAGGATAACTTTGAGGTGGTTTCGTACCCTACAAACAATTTCTTCTTATGTTCTCCACTAGATAAGAACTTTGGAGTGACTCTTTGACGAATGTTGAGGGATTGTTATATGATTCAATTCTGTTAGCACTGTTGAGAGATTGCACTAGTGAAAGATGAACCCTGGGCCTTATTTCTAAGCATTGTAATACCGTTTGAGTTCTGTTTTATCATTTGCTACCTTGTTGTTTAAAAAAAAAATAGATTACAAAAACCTATATCTACCATCCATACTACACTTGTATCACCATCTCTTTGCCGAACTAGTGCACCTATACAATTTACCATTGTATTGGTTGTATTGGGGACACAAGAGATTTCCTGTATTTGATTGCAGGGTTGTTTGAGAGATACCATCTTCATCCTGCGCCTCCCATGAATTGATAAACCTTAGGTCATTCACTTGAGGAAAAATTGCTACTGTCCTACAAAACTCTGCGCTTGGAGGCCCAACACGAGTCTTCAATGTGTAGTAGACATTATATGCTAAGCATAATATGATGTGGGATACAGTCATCAACAGTTGGTCCTCTGGGTGTGCGTTGTTTTAAACTTTATATGTATGCTCTCTCATGTGCATTAATGTAATGAAATTTTGTTGCATCAAAATAATTCACAATTGTATGGACCTTTGAGTTATGAGTAGAGATGGCATCAATTTGGAGATGCAGATGACACCGATGGTGTAGTACGAGTGACATAATGGAGCAAAAACATTGAGCCGAAAGCGGATTGATTTAGGTGGAGGTGGCCTTATCTAACACATCATAGGGTAATACTTCTACACGTAAGTATTATTTATAATGCTGTAGTAGGAGATCTGAGCTACATCGTCAAAGTTTATAGTGTTATAGTTAATTAAAGAATTAGCCCATGGAAGGCATAAATTTTAAATTAACTTCTTTGCAGTAGAAATGTTTTAGGAATGTTGATGATATCTTTGCTGAAGCAAGACTAAACGTATAGAATATGTTTCCAATAATAAACACATATGATGACTATCTACTAAATCCCCCAAGAACAATTATGACCGAGAAACAAGCTAGCGCTACCAAGAGTGAGAATGGGAGGGGATTGAAGGACAATCACCACATATATTCTAGAATCTTCTGCTTTGTTGCAAATCAACTGCTAGTCTACTACTCTAGAAACCTCTTAGGAACTACTATGAAGTTATTTGTACATATACACTCCAAAGTAGTCTACTGGGTCTTATAGGTAATTAATGATACTATTGGCAATCCCACGGAAATAATTAATATTTATTTTCTAAAACATCACAAAGTAAATTTAAAATAAAATAATATTTTTGATAAGAGTTTCACTTTACAAGACATATATATTATAAGCATGACTATGTTGTTATTTATAATATTTGTATTTACAAACAGTATATCAAAGAATGTGTCAATACAAATTGACATATGTTTACCAATATGAGTTATGAAAAGGTATAAAAAGTTTACACAATAAATATGCATTGAAAAAACAAAACTAAAATGAACTTGCGTGTGCCCGATAAGTTTAGTTTGCCCTCTTGCGAGCAGTGTCCTTGGAGACTGGAACATGAGGCTCATCCATGTTATACCACTCATCTACACAAAAACAAAAAACTCAGATGTACAAAACAGTACAAAATTAGTAGTATGGAAGATATTGCATCAATCTAAAGACCAGGCAGGTCAGGTTTGAACATGGAAGAGCCATCCGGGACATACTTGGTGCCCTCATAGTTCTTGGGCGCCTGGATATGGAAGAGAGGGTAATCAAAAGTCCAACATTACAAAACTAAAACAACCTAATGAACATGACTTGCGATCCATGATCCGAAGATAAACAAGACAAGTCCAACATTACAAATTAAGGCCCCAAGCGAACTCCCAAATGACCACAAATCAAAACGACTAGGAAGACTCGAGCAGAAGCCAATCAAGGCCCTAGGCCACTCCCAAATCATGATCAAACATCCACAAATCATAATGACTAGGAAGACCTCGTGCCGGTCGGATCTGAACCGATGGGGTAACCTGGATCCTAGCAACAACGACCAAGGAAGGAAGTGATACGTCTCCAACATATCTATATTTTTTATTGTTTCATGATATTATAGTATCAATCTTGAATGTCTTATATGCATTTATATGCTTATTTTATATCATTTTTTGGACTAACCTATTAACCTAGTGCCAAGTGCCAGTTGCTCTTTTTTGGTGTCAGGAGCTTTAGATCTATTTAAGGGTTCAACGACGACGATGACGGCGGCTCCAGGGCACTAGTCCTTAGGGGCACGTGCACGAAGACTTCTCGAGTATCATCGACAAGGTCAAGCCAGCTCCAATAGGAGAGTAGCGACAGCGGCACATTGGCGGATCGTTCTGCCGGCGGTAGTGATCGTTTGACGGTCTCCGTATCATGATGTAATTTTTATTATGTTTGAGGTGCTTTGTACTTTCGGTGAACTTTGATAATAGATTTGAATTATTTTTGCAAAAAAAAAAACCACTTGTGCCAGAAAACAAGAACTTCCCTTTGTGCACAAATAGCCGACGTGCGATAAGTGGCTAACCCCACATCATGTCAGAATCTTGTGATCAAAACCCAAGTGCAGAGGATACCCTGGATGTCTAACTCCTCAAACACACCAGGGCGATCCCTCTCGTTTTCCTCCCATAACTCTAGACCGGTAGGTCAAACTCTCCCCTTCAAACTTCATCGGCGAATTCGTGGATTCGCCTCCCCTCAGCTGCTGCTCCGGCGGTCGGTGGTGGGGAGAGGAATCCCGGTGCTTCCACTCAAGTTAGTAATTTAAGTTATGGTTTTTTAGTCCTCGCAGGTGCGGCACTCGGGTTGATGGTGGCGCTTCTTCTTTGAGTTTGTCTTCCGAACTCCAATCCTCCTCGAGTTCATTATGTAGTCGGCGGAGCTCTGGCGTAGATTCATGCTGTGTCTTTGGGGCTGTAAGGTTAGGGTTTCTCGTCATGTGGTGAGATTTGGTGTCGGGTGCTTCAGATCTATGCGAGGGTTTAACGGCAATCACGGTGGCTCTAGGGCGCTAGTCCTTAGGGGCGCGTGCATGAACACTTCACGGAGGTCATCGACAAGGTCAAGCTGGCTCCGGTAGGAGAGCGGCGACAGCAGCGCGCGCCTCGTTCTGACGGCCACAGTGGTTATTCGGCGGTTTCAAACTCTCAATGTAATTATTATTATGTTTGATATGTTTTGTATTTTCAGTGAACTTTTATAATAGATGTGATGCTTTTCGTAATAAAAAAAACAAGTGCAGAGGATGATGATGAACTGATCGATCGTTGCAAATTTTCCGCAAATCTACAGAGCCGCTCCCCAATGGAACTCAGCAAGGGTGCATCATTGCGCCGGAACTGGCCGGTCGGGATGGAGCACTACTCACACGGACAGGGACGCTGCCGTTGTTGTCAACAAAGCTTGTGTTTGTGCCTCCATGGAAAGCAGAGTGCCGTGGCTCTCATAAATACAAGATAGAAAAAATGACAGAGCATCATTCATAGTAATGAATATTGACTGAATTCAACATAAGCACGTACAGCAAGGCCACAACATAGGTGTGCATATTTTAGCCATTTCATTGTCGAAAATAGCTAAATGAATTGTTCCAACAAATTGGTAACCGAGAAACATTTTTGCAGAAAAACAATAGCATTGACATAGTCTTTGAGATCGGGGAGTCCTTCCAACCACATCGAAATTCATCTTCAACTCAACCTTATGAGCGGAACAGAATATCATGAGAAGCACCAAATCGAGATTCATCTTCAACTCGACCTTATGAGTGGAACAGAATACCAGGAGAAGCTGACACTGACGCTGCTGTCATCTTCTTCCTCAACAATTCCACCTCCTCGGTGGTCCGTGGATAACTCGAAGGACGAACCTCAGTGTGAGGAAACTTCTCGGCACAAAATTCACACACCTTCCTGTCGTGCAGGGGTACCTCCCTGATATTCACCGCAGCTTGAATGACACGCCTGATGTATCCTGTGAAATTGCCATCGGACTGAAAGCCATAGATAATTAGCCTCACCAGATTCTTGTGCTTAAAATGAGGATCACACGGCTCCCACTTCACATCCGATATTTCGGAGAAACTCTTCTGTGACTCCATTCGGCACTTATGGTCCCATACCGTGATGCAGAGCTCCTCTACGTGTGGTGCAGCTTCAAGAACGAACATTGTCCAAGAGATATCACATTCTTCAGGGTGATGATCCAGATTCAGATATCGAAGTTTGGCAAGCACTGGAGCAAGCACTTTTGGGCATTCTGGTTGAACCCAAATCTGGGAGAGATAAAACAAACTAGAAGTAATAATGCGTGCAATTTGTGCATAAATTGCATCATCAAGTGATGCATAAGTTACTACCGTCAGATATAAACATCATACATGAATGGGATAGAGATGATTAGAGTGAGTACCTTTTCGCTTACAAAGTCCAGATACAAATCGCTTACTGTGGGGGCATTAGCAAGCAGCTTGCTTAAGTTGAGGATCTTGCCTGAAAGGTTTGCATTAGCAAGACTGAGCTTCCAAAGCTGAGGGACAAAACCAAGAACCAAGGGATTTTCATCACAGGGCCAATTATTGTAGGTCATCCGCTGGAGCTTTGGAAGACACTCAAGCACCACTGTTTTAAATTCCCCAAAGGTGATAACAAGCTCAACGAGTCGAGCGTGCTCTACATGCAGCACCGAGCGGAACCCCCCGTCACACTCGAAGAAAGACAGGGACTCAAGCTGCTTGCAGGTGCTAAGAATGTTGGGTATGTCCGATTCACCAAACCTCAAAAACCGTAGATCCAGCCGCGTGAGACCAGCAAATGCATCCGGGCAATCACGAACAAAATCATTGAACTGCTCAGCAAAGAGTAGGCGATGGTCATCAGTGCAACATCCGTTATCCCACAGTGTCATGATCTCAAACTCAGCTGCATCCAACTTCTGGGTCGCCATGGAGAGGCCGACCGATTTTCCTATGGAGAGACAGCGAGAGGGAACCAAGAAAAATTTGAGCTTCAGCTTGCGAATGGTGATCTGTGGAGACCTCGTACTAAGGATCTTGTCCGTCACGTCAGCCACAACACCATCCATTTGAACCAAATCACGAGGGCTAAGATCAATTACGATCTGCGAGAGCATAGTTGGCAGCTTCTGCATTTTCTTCGAAAGGATGCAGGTTCTTACAGCATCAAGGGTACCAACTCTCTCGAGGATGTTGAGCAGCACGTCATTGGGCAGCTCGCTTAGCCTGTCCTCCCCATTACCACCTGCTTTCTTCCACTGTGTTTTCACCGTCTCAAGGACTTTGACCACAACATCACTTGGCAGCTCACTTAGCCTTTCCTCCCCATAACAAGCTGCTTTCTTCGACTGCGTTAAGGGGACGGATTAGTCATCGGTGATAGATTGATAATTTGAAAGAACAAATAAAGCAAAGAAACAAAAAACGACTTACATCACGGGTGCGGCGACGACCTCTATTGAACTTCATGGCGATCCGATCTCAGAAAGGAACAAAATAGACAACTTGCACCGACAAACAAAACGCCAGAAATTATTCTTGAAAATGCTCCTTTGGTGTGTGACAATCGTCGAAAACGGGGCTGGGTGCTCTTTATATAGCCTCCTCTGAATCGGATCCAACCTGGCAGACAATAATTCGTAAGTCAGATTGATTTTCTATCGTTTCACAAGAGGCGGGCATATTAAAACAGCAACTTTTGCTAAAACAATCCGAAATTGATCCTTTTCTTCTTCGAATCCGATTACAGAACGAGATTGCCACATGTGTTTCCTTCTTACTTCTTCGACTGAATCCGACCACAGAGCGAACTTGTAGCTTTTTCTTTCTTTTGCTTTCATAATTGCACTAGCTAGTTCCTTTAGCGACTAATCAAACCTCAGCATCTCTAGCCGATCCTTCGCGCGCTGGTGCAGTGTATGTGCTTGCCGTGCGTCAATAAGTGTCAGTGCACGCTAGCCGCCGGCGTGTGTGCTTGCCTGCGTCGGTAATTGCCAGTGCGTGTGTGCGTGCCGCCGGGTGCCAGAGGAGGAGGGCAAGAACGGGAGGGAGCCAGGGAGGTCATACCTGCTTGTGCTCGGGGTGGCGGACGCTGGGGACGGGGCAAGCTTGGAGAGGAACCACAGGAGCGACGAAAGGCAGCGTCCGACGCGGCGACGGAAGGGCGCGTCCGCCGTCAATGCCGAGAGCGAGCCGTCCAGCGTCGGGCGCGACAAGGAGGACGACGGCGTCAGGCAGTGGCGAGAGCGGCGGCGCGGCGCGGCACAAACCCTCAGCGGCGTCCGGGGAATTTGGGGAATAGAGAAGCCGACGACCGAGCGGAAACAGGGTCGCAAAACGTGCCCGAATTTGCTGCTCGGCTTGGCCTGTTTCCTTCTCGGCCTGAGCTTGAGTGGGTTTCGGGCTGAGCAAAATTCCAAAAAAAATTCTCCCTCCGTTCCAAAATAGATGACTCAACTTTGTACTGATTTTATATTTTAAAAAATTAAGCACAGCTGCATCTGGCACCTATACTTGATCGGACAGTCTAAAAAAACCTATATTTTATCGTCTAAAAAAACCTATATTTGAGCAGCCGCACCCAAGTCTCATGATAATTTCGTCCCTTCCCACTGCGCCGGCCCTTCCCCCTCCCCCGCTCACACTGTAGCCATGTCGGCGCCTCCCAAAGCCACCTGCCGGCACCCAATTCTGCAGCGCAAACCCTGAATCCCTCTATCCCTCTTTCAATCGACCATCGCTGCTCCTATTGTTCGTGTTTTCCATAATTGTTTGAGATGTTAATTTTTGTTCTCATTTTAAAAAATGAATTTCAAAATTTGTTACAATTTTTCAAAGATTGTTCGTGTTTTAAAAAAAATGTCATTTTCCAAAAATTGTTCAGAGATTCAAAAGATGTCTGCGTACTAGAAAATGTTCGTGGATTTCAAAAAATGTTCGTGTTTTCACATTTGGTTTGAAATTTTGAAAAATTGTGTCTGTTTTAAAAAATTGTTCACATATTAGAAAAGTGTTCGGGATTTGAAAATTTGTTCATGTTCTTTTTAAAAATGGAGTAAAAAAATTTAGAATTCCAATTTTTATTTTTGTTTTCAAAACAATATTCGACATTTTTTTATTTTTTAAAATCTTGAAGCGATCAATCATTTTTGTAAAGATTGTTTTAAATGAGCCGGTTCGATGAGATCTTAAAAAGCTCACGCTCTTGCTATGTCATTATCAGCAGTTAGCTCCAGTGGTTAGTAGTCGCGTTGAGGACTTGCATGTCACGAGTTCGTTCCCTGTCGGGCTCCTCACTAATTTCATTTTTTTTGCTTGCGCTCTCCTTCGTTTCTTGTTAGTGGGTCGGCCCAGTCGCGGTGTCCTCTGTGCGTCTGCTCGCTGTTGGACGCGAAGAGCGTCCAATAGGAGCTCCCGCTTGCGCGAGTGCTTATTACTCTAGGATCCTGCTTGCCTGCTCCCTTTTCATGCTTCCATCCGTGCTCCCACTTCATCCTACGGCTATCCTTTTTCCTTTTTCTTTTCTAATCTAATCATCTCCCCCCCCCCTGATTTTCAGGGGGTGGGGCCGGGTCGTATTTTCTTCCAATCAAATAAAGTCACCTAGACGGGAGCACGGATGGGAGCATGGGAAGGGAGCAGGCAAGTCTCGTCCATTACTCTATATCCTATCTGGTGGGCTCAAAAGCAGGCAATTCAAATGACAAATTTCAAAGTCTTCTTTCTACTATGGGTTTCATCAATAGATACTAGGAAGACTTGGAGATAGCCTCAGTGTGCAACAGGTCTCCAAATTATGTCTCAGCAAGAGCTCGTGCAGCAAAGGTAACGCGACTTCCCTTACTATTGGCGGCATGAAGTTGAATGTTGATGTTGGGCGGTCTAGACACGCTCGCAAAGGGGCGATGCTAGTGGCAAGTTTGTTGGAGCTTCAACAACGATTTTCAATGATCTTGTTGATCCAACTAGCTTGGAGGCCCATGGATGCAATGAGGTGTTGGTCCTAGGATAAGATCTCATTACAAGATTAAGCATCGCATCCGACTGCTTGGAGGTAATAAGGAATATCACCAGCAAAGCCACATGTGTGTATTCTGCTATTCTTAAAGAGGCCAATTTTAGGCGGACAATGTTCCAAAGTGTTTCCTTCCGGCATGAGTATTGTGAAGCAAATGTTGAGGCCCATTCATTGGCAAAAGCTTATTCTTCCCTTGATAGAGGGCACCATCTATGGCTTGGAACTCCCCCTGTGATTGCATGTATCGCTATGCTTTTGAACGTTGAATAAAGCCTTGTTGCACTCAAAAGCTAGTTGTTTTCACATGCAGCGAATGCCTAAATGGTTTCCCTAAGGTTTTCTAGGGTTTACACTGCCATCCGATGGATCCCCGTGGGAGTGCACAAAATCATGTCGATTTACTAGGGTTCTCCTTGGTGACCGAGAGTCCTATAGGTTTTCACGCGGCGGGTCTGTTTGGAACCGATGGTTTATCATGACGCAGCAAGATCACAAGGGGGTTGGTCATGGCGGAAATCGGGAGAAGCATGAGTTTGTCGATGTCGTAGATGGTCAATGTGCAGGGAAAGATGGAGCTACAACCAATCCGACAAAGGAGAAGAACGGATAATGAGGTGAGGGCAGTGAATAAGCGGCTATTATGGCGATGGTGGGTATGCTAGGGCACGGCTGAAGCCTAGTATGAAAATAGGCCCGAGGGGCTAAATATGCATGGAGAAGAAGCAGCCGAACTGGATTTCCGAAGAGCTGAGGAGATGATATAGGAGGTCAGATGTCTGCTGGGACTCTTTAGGATACATACGACGAAACCTTTCACCCGCTTGGCATATTTCAATGCCATGACGATAGAGTGCATGCACTTCGGCACATGAGGTGACACTCAAAGTGATGGCGGCAAATGTTCCTAGTGCAGTTTCAGTTCCTAGCCGGTTGGAAGAGGGTGATGGATGGCGACCCATGGATTTTTCGTGGGGTAGATGTGTTAATGTACGACTATTACGGGTTTACAAATATTTGGTACAAAAAACAATTGAGTCAGACAAAATTTAGTTCTGGATTTTTTAGATGTGGTAATGTAACTTCGGCTGATTTTTTTCCCTAGATTTTTTGAGTCCGACAAAATTTATTTTCCTGTAAAGTCCAAAAACAGTAGAAAAGAACAACGGGGAAGACACGGAGTTTCTGCTCCAGGTCTCATCTGCACCTCGCTCAGAAAAAAATTAAAACAAATACTAAAAAATTCAAAAAATTCCAAATGTTTTTTGGGTCGTAGATAATTTGATGCGTGAGGTCCGCTTCAAATTTCAACTCATTTCTGAGCAGCTCTCGGCAAAAAAGACAAAATCGGGGTATGTAAAAATGTTTACTGTTCACGCACTGTTCTGACCTGATTTGTCTTTTTTTCCGAGAGCTACTCAGATGTCCAAATAAATTGAAATTTTTGGAGCGGACCTCACGCGGCAAATTATCTATCACAAAAAATATATTGGAATTTTTTGAATTTTTCTAGTATTTATTTTGAATTTTTTTTTCTGAGCGGGAGCAGATGAGCCTGGGCACCGAATTGGATATCCGAACGGGGAACAAGCAAAAAATGTAGAAAGTATGTTAATTTAATATAATATGACATGGAACAAACAAAAATTATACATAAGTTTGAGGCGTATCATGCCCCCTCCCCCAGCCATTGGGGTGGGATCTTGTGCCCCCTCCATTGCCTCCGGGTGCTGCCGCTGCCATGGGAGAGAGGTGAAGAGTCCTGCAAATTTCTTGTCTGGAGATTTGAGCTAATGTAAAATTTTATATGAACATCGTGAAAAGAAACACTGAGAAAACTTATTATAGGATTCAGTCCTACACATCAAACAATGAAAAATCTACATGGAAAAAAATCATAAATAATCTAATCATGCAACTGCCTACGGAAATTCTTTGAATAAAAGGAAATGTCCTATAATTCTGTGTTTTTCCTGCGTAGCATCCAAATCCTTATTCTTGTAGGAACATGCCATGACTTTTTAGTCAAACATTTTCTACTCCAACGTTTTTGGAATCATGCGTTCCAAAGGGCCCCTTAGCTTTTACCATTTCCAACAAGAGAAAAATATTCTACTTCTTGAAAAATAAATAGTAACATACTGATGTGGTCATCCAAAATCAGGTCAGTCATTTTTTTTGTTGTTGATGCAAACAACAAAACCATAGCAATCATCGGAGGATATGACAAAAAATGCAATTAACCAACTGTAATCATGCTAGCTATAGCTATAGCCGGCCAAATATACAAGCACTCAACTTTCTCTTGTGCCAGTTCAAAAAAGAAAAAAAAACAAGAACTTCTTTCAGGCACAAATAGCCAACGTGCAAAGTCCCTAACCCCACATCACGTCAGATAAATCCTGTGTTCAAAACCCAAGTGCAGAGGTCGTTAATGAACTGATCAATCGTTGCAAATCTTTCAAAACCCAAGTGCAGAGGTCGTTGATGAACTGATCGATCGTTACAAATCTTCAGCTAAGTTGCAGAGCTGCTCCCGAATGCGTCACGCTGGAGCTGGCCGCTGGGGACACTGCCGTTTCTTACGTGCATTTTCTTCTTGCAGCAAAGCTGTTGTCAGCAAAGTTTGTACTCCCTCCGTAAAGAAATAGAAGAGCGTTTAGATCACTATTTTAGTTTGAAATAGAAGAGCGTTTAGATCACTATTTTAGTGATCTAAACACTATTATATTTCGTTTACAGAGGGAGTATTTCAGTGTCCATGAAAAATAGAGAGTGCTGTGGCTCTCATAAATACAAGATTGAAAAAATAACAGATCATCATTCGAACTGAATATTGACTGTATTCAACATAAGCACGTTACTGCACAACCACAACATAGACGTGCTTATTTTATCCAATTCATTTGTCGAAAATAGCTAAATGAGTTGTTCCAACAAATTGGTAGCCAAGATACATTTCTGCAGAATATGCAATAGCGCCGACGTAGTGGCTACTACTAGGGTCTTTGAAATAGAGGTTCATCTTCATCAACTCAACCTAATGAGCGGAAGTGAATAACAGGAGAAGCCGTAGCCGAAGCGGCTGTCATCTTCTCCCTCAACAAATCAAGCTCCTCACTTGTCCGTGGATAACTCGAAGGACGAAGCGCCACCTGAGGAAACTTTTCGAAACACAATGGGCACACCTTCCTGGAGTGCAGGGATACCTCCCTGATGTTCACAGCAGCTTGAATGACGCATCTAATGTATCCGATGAAATTGTCATCGGACTGGAAGCCATAGATAGTCAGCCTTGCCAGATTCTTCTGCTTAAAGTGAGGATCAGATGGTTCCCACTTCACATCCGTTTTCTTGGAGACGCTCTTTTGTGACTCGATCAGGCACTTATGGTCCCATACTGTGATGCAAAGCTCCTCTAGGTATGGTGCCGCTTCAAGAAGGAACAGTGTCCAGGAGATATCACATTCTTCACGAAGATGATCCAGATTCACAAACCGTAGTTTGGCAAGCACAGGAGCAAGCACTTTGGGGCATTCTGGTTGAATCCAAATCTGTGAGAGATAAAACAAATTAGAAGTAATAATGCATGCAAGTTGTGCATAAATTGTGCATCATACAGTTAATGAGAATGGGATAGAAATGATTAGAGTGAGTTACCTTTTCACTTCGAAACTCCAGATCCAAATCGCTTACAGTGGGGGCATTAGCAAGCAGCTTGCTTAAGTTGAGTGTCTTGCCTGATAAGTATGGACAAGCAAGACTGAGCTTCGAAAGCTGAGGGACAAAACCAAGAACCAAGGGATTATCATCATACTGCCAATCCCTATAGGACATCCGCTGGAGCTTTGGTAGACAGGCAAGCTCCACTGTTTCAAATTTCCCAAAGATGATAACAAGCTCAACTAGTTGAGCGTGTTCTACATGGAGCACCGAACGGACCCCCTCGTCAACCTCAAAGAAAGACAAGAACTCCAACCGCTTGCAATGGCTAAGGATGTTGGATATATCTGATTTACCAAACCTCATATTCCGTAGATGCATCCGCGTGAGACCAGCAAATGCATCCGGACAACCACGAACAAAATCATTGAATTTCTCAGCATAGAGCAGGCGATGGGCATCAGTGCAACGGCTGAAATCCTTCTGTGTCATGATCTCAAACTCAGCTGCATCCAATTTCTGGGTCACCATGGCGAGGCCGACAGATTTGCCGATGGAGAGACAGCGAGAGGGAACCAAGAAAAATTTGAGCTTCAGCTTGCGAACGGTGATCTGTGGAGACCTCGTACTAAGGATCTTGTCCGTCACCTCAGCCACAATACCATCCATTTCAAACAAATCACGAGGGCTGAGATCAATTACGATCTGCGAGAGCATAGTGGGCAGCTTCTGCAGTCGCTTCGAAAGGATGCAGGTTCTTATGGCATCAAGCGTACCCACCCTCTCGAGGATGTTGAGCAGCAAATCATTGGGCAGCTCGCTTAGCCTGTCCTCCCCATTACCAGCTGCTTTCTTCGACTGTGTTTTCACCGTCCCGAGGACTTTGACCACAACATCACTTGCCAGCTCGCTTAGCCTTTCCTCTCCATAACAAGCTGCTATATCCGACTGCGTTAAGGGGACAGATTAGTCATCAGTGATAGATCGATAATTTGTAAGAACAAATAAAGCAAAAAAAAAAACGACTTACATCACGGCGGCGGCGACCTCTATTGAACTTCATGGCGGTCCGATCTCAAAAGGAACAAAATAGACAACTTGCATCCACAAACAAAACGCCAGCAGTTATTCTTGAAACGATGCTCCTTCGGTGTGCGACAATCGTCGAAAATCAGGCTTGAGCGCTTATTATAGCCTCCTCCGAATCAGGATCCAATCTGGCGTACAATTAGTAAGTCAAGACTGATTTACTATCGTTTCACAAGAGGCGGGCATACTAAAACATCACCTTTTTTCTAATACAAGCCGAAATTGATCCTTTTCTTCTTCGAATCCGATTACAGAACGAGATTGCTACGTGTGTTTCCTGATTACTTCTTCGAATGAATCCGACCACGTGCCGCCGGGTGCCAGAAGAGGAGGGCAAGAACGGGACGGAGCCAGGAGGTCATACCTGCTTGTGGTCGGGGCGGTGGACGTTGGGGACGGGGGCGCGCTTGGAGAGGAACTACGGGAGCGACGAACGTCACAAACGGTGGCGTCCAATGCGGCGACGGAAGGGCGCGTCCGCCGTCAGTGCAGAGAACGAGACGTCCAGCGTCGGGCGCGGCACGGAGGACGACGGCGTCAGGCGGTGGCGAGAGCGGCGGCGCGGCGGCGGGGGAGTTTGGGGAACAGAGAAGCCGAGGATGCTTCGTAGTGGGCTTGGGCTGCTCTTGTCCATGTCTTTACACTCGGCCGCAAATTACCCAAAAAGAAGTTGGGCTGGGCTGCGAAACGGACCACAAGCTGGACCGAGCGGAAACAGGCCCGGCTCGGTCGCAACGGGCCGAAATTTGCTGCTCGGCTAGGCCTATTTCCTTCTCGGCCCGAGCTGTTGTAAGTTTCGGGCTGAGCCGAAAAGCTCGCTCGAGCGCCTGCGTCGGGTTGGCGAAAGTGGGCGAACAGTAAAATAAAAAAACTAAAAATTTCTAAAATAAATTGTTTGAAATATTGACAAATGTTTCCATAGCTTACAAAATTTTATCATGAAATGACATTTGTGGAAAATGTGGCAGAAAATTTGATCCTCCAAAATTTATTTGAAAATAACATTTTGCAGCATTGATTTTGTTCTTTCTGCCACGATTTCCACTAATCTTATATGATGATGAAATTTTGCAAGCCAAGAAACATTTCTTCAATGTTTCACACAAAAAAAAATCAAAACTTTTTGAATTGTTTTCCTTTCTTTACTGTTCACCCGAGCTCATATGAGCTTGGGATTAGAACAGCTGAGTCCGTCAATCGGCACCTATATTTGATCGAACAGTCTAAAAACACATATATTTGATCACCTAAAAAACCTATATTTGAGCGCTCGTAACTGATTTTCATGATAATTTCGGCCCTTCCCGCTCTGCCAGCCCTTCCCCCTCCCTCCTTCACACTGTAGCCACGCCGGCGCCTCCTAAAGCAACCCGACGGCACCCCATTCCCATTAGTAGAAAAGGGGGCATTTGTCCCAGTTCGTAAGGGCCTTTAGTCCCGGTTCATGAACCGGGACTAATGGGTCGTTACTAATACCTCCCCCCTTTAGTCCCGGTTCTAACACGAACCGGGATAGATGGTTCTTCACGTGGCCGGTGCGCCGAGCCCAGGCAGGGGGGCCTTTGGTCCCGGTTGGTGGCACCAATCGGGATCAAAAAGGCATCCACGCGTCAGCATTCCAGTGGCTGGGGTTTTTGTTTTTTTTTTTGAAAGGGGGGGGGGGGGTTTGGGGGTTTTGGGGGATTAATTTAGGTGTTTCATATATTGTGTTAGCTAGCTAATTAATAGAGAGAAGTGTCCTCTCTTATGTCCGTGCTTGGTCGACACTATGTACTATACATAGAGAGGCCCTCGACACGCTAGCTAGTAAGAAAATGAAGGGAACCATTAAGTACAGAAGTTCGTCATGCATACCGAGAGAAGTGATCGATCGACCTCTCCTTCTCCGAGAGATTGGTCGAACAACAAGTTTTCGTATTATCTATCCGACGAGACTGGCTACATACATATACAATATGTAAGATCTCTCTTAATTACAATCCCCTAGCAATTGAAATCAACTTCCACATAGTATTCTCCGGCTTTATTGATGACGTGGTCAAGAAAGAATCCCGCCAATTCCTCTTGAATTGCTTTCATGCGATCTTGTTCTAGGAGTTCATTCCGCATCTGCCATGTCTAATTTGAAGAAGGGGGTTAATTAATACATATATATGAATGAAACTCAACAGAAATGATGGTGTAATAAAATGAAATTGTGAATATTGTTGCTTACGCACTTCATATTGTCTTCTAGAGTAGCCCCGCTTATTTTTTAAAGTCGCGTTGTAGATGAACTCGCACACGTAGTATCCACAGAAATCATTCCCTTGTTCCTGCCACAAGCACTTTACGAGAAATAGAGGTCAATCAAACCGATAATGAAGCATTATAAATGGCATTGATGAAAGTATAGCTATAGAATCAACGGGAGATGCGTGCAACTAGCTAGACAGTAGTACTTACTTTCGAGTATGTATATCGCAACTCCTTCGGCAGTCCTGGAGCTTCTGCGGTGAACTGTTTCCAAACCCTGCAAGACAAAGAAAATAATAATTATTACTTGAGATATCAGGAAATGAACAAAAAGTTGCCGATATGGTGCGATAATGATCAATTGAACTTACTTGTTGAGCAATTTACTCATGTCCGCATAGGTTTCGGGATCTTTTCGTCTCGAGTCTAAGACGGTTACTAGTCCCCGCTCAAGCTTAATCTCCAGAAGAACATAGTGGAAGTTGCACACGCATGCATAACTCATCAATTACATTACTATAATCTCGCTCGAGTAATAAGGAAAACCGAATATGCACACAACAGTAACACTCACTTGAAGTTGTAAGGAAAGAGTATGGTATCTTTGTTTTGATTTTTGATCAACAATTGTAGCAAGTTGGCCTCGGCCTCTTCGGCATGCTTTTTAACCAGAAATCCATCTATGATATTTGTGTTAATGAACCCAATATCATACATTTCTTGTTTTCTGCACTCGACGATCTTCAATTTGCATAATATATTGAGGATAATTAATTATAAATATATGCAATGAAAGAGCCGAGCTATATATAGAGACTTAATGACAGAAATAGTACTTACAGACAGTAGCAAAAGACCGTTAATTTATCGAGAGCCTTTTGATTGAAGAACGCGGAGAACTCCTCAAATGGAACACACAACAGATCAGTTCCAACGAGGTCGTGCTCCTTTTTAATGTTCAGATACAAACTATTCGTCCCCCAGACTCTCTGCAGGTTTTCATGTACCAATTATGGAATCTTCGCATCATCGTTGTTAGAGATTTTTCATCTTTGATGAGAGGCTTCCCGTACTCGTATCTGTGTTCGTCCACCTCCATGAAATCAGGAAGTTGATCATCAAGCAGGTAATCTTGTAGATTGCCATAACCGGCCACCATCCCCGGAGCATTAGTGACGATGTTGCCGCTAGACACATTGAGCAGGGGGCACGATTGGTTTGCTTGTTCGCCGAGCTGGTCAATTTTTTTCGCAGCTGCTCATTCTCTTGACCTTTGATGTCTGACAGTACTTCCCGACCGCTCCGCTTGGAGATATGTCTGTTCAGTAATGCGCTCATAGTTGGTTCTCGGCGGAGACTTTGCTGGTTTCCTCAGGGCATCGAGAGTGCGCTTTGCTTTCACCGGATCTACCTTCTCCTCCGGAGGTGGATGTCTCTTTGCTTTCACCCCTTCAAAGAAGTCCTTCACGTGGGTCCGCACGATCATCGCGTTTTCCTCCTCGGTCCTCTCGTACGGTAACTTCTCTAGAGGCTTGAGAGGTGGACCATATCTGTATTGCCTCTCGTCTCTGGCTCTGCTAGACGCCGGAGCAGACGGAGCGGCTGCGGCGTCTGTCTTCTTTCGTGCTTGCTTACGAGGCGGAGGAGAAGGACTACGACGCGTCGGAGCAGCCGGGACGGCGGCAGGTCTCTTCCGCCCTTGCTGGCAAGGCGGAGAAAGAGGAGGCTGCTAGCTGCTCGGGCGCGCCGGCGCAGGCAAAGAAGGAGGCGGAGTGCCGCCACGCGCCGGAGAAGGAGGCCCAGTGCCCTGATCGTCACTTGCCGAAGGAGGAGGCGGTGGAGGATGCGGAGTGCCCTGACTCGCCGGAGGAGGAGGAGGCGGAGGCGTCCAGTTCGGAAGGTTGATGAGCTCCTTCCGCCATAGGCATGGAGTCTTCAAAGCAGAACCCAGCCTAGTCTCCCCTTCACCGGTAGGGTGGTCAAGCTGGAGGTCCTCAAATCCCTCCGTTATTTCATCCACCATCACCCTAGCATATTCTTCTGGAATCGGTCGGCAGTGAAAAGTTGCGCCGGGTTCAGTAGGATAAACAGAGCCAACAGCCGCCTTGACCTTCATATTCATCCATCGCGCCATAATGTGGCAATTTTGAGACTCCGTGATAGCGTCCACGGGATAGCTGGCAGGAGCCGTCAAGACATGCTCCGGCTGAAGCAGCTCGGTGGAAGCCACGCTGCTTCTCCGCTGAGATGGCGGGGTAGCTTCGGGGGAGGCTTCGGTAGGTCGTTTGCTGCGATCTGCTTCTCGTTCCTCTTCTCATTCCTCTAGCCCCATTACCCTTTCGTGTAGCGCCTGCAGTTGGCCCTGCTCCAGTTTCTTCCTTCTCTCGTGGGTTTTGTAACCCCCTGCGTCCGGAAAACCAACCTTCCACGGAATGGAGCCTGGCGTGCCTCGTGTCCGTCCAGGGTGCCCAGGATTCCCGAGGGCCATTGTGAGCTCGTCCTTCTCCCTGTCTGGAACGAACATCCCTTGCTGCGATGCATTGATATAGTGCCGAAGCCTCTTGATTGGTATTTTCGGTTGCTCGTCCGTCCAATGGCACTTCCCTGATACAGGGTCCAAGGTTCCGTCAGCCACGAAGAACCAAGTCCGGCAACGGTCTGGCCAGTTCATTGTCTCTGGTTCGATCCCTTTATCAAGCAGATCATTCTCAGCCTTGGACCACTTAGGTCGGGCTTTGAGGTAGCCACCTGACCCCGTGCGATGGTGAAACTGCTTCTTCGCAGCATTTTGCTTGTTTGTCGCTGACATCTTCTTACTTTTTTTCGATGTCTTGTGGGCCACAAATGCGGGCCAGTGATCTTTGATCTTCTCATATTCGCCGATGAATTCTGGTGTCTCTTTTTTGTCGACAAACTTGTTTAGCTCTTTCCTCCACCTCCTAAATAGGGTTGCCATCTTCTTAAGAGCACAAGACTTGATTAATTGCTCTTTAACTGGCTTCTCCGGATCCTCCTCTGGCGATAGGGTGAAATTTGTCTTCAGCTGAGTCCAAAGATCTTCTTTCTGCATATCATTGACATAAGACACCTCAGGGTCTTCCTCCTTAGGCTTATATCATTGCTGGATGCTGATCGGGATCTTGTCCCTAACAAGAACCCCGCACTGAGCAGAAAATGGGTTCTTTGTCCGGATGGGTTCAATCGGTTCGCCGTCGGGCGCGATTTCTATGATCTCAAACCTTTCATCCGAGCTCAACTTTTTCTTCGGGCCTCGTCTCCTTACCGAAGTTGTGCTCGATCCGGAGGGCTAGAAAAAGGAAGAAAGACAAGAGTTAATTAATATGTGTACATATACCAAAACAATGAATGCATCAATTAACTAGTCAGCACGGGCTTAACTAATATATATATATACCTGGCCGGACTCGGTTCGGTCACCAAAGCAGTCAGCACGGTCTCCTTCTTGTACCTCCATTGGGTCATCGGAGCCATCATGAACATAGCCCTCTTCTTGTACCGGCATTAATGGGCCGGAGCCATCATGAACATAGCCCTCTTCTTCACCCAGTCCTTCTTGACCATCGGTGTCGTTGAGAAATGACGCAATGACATCACTTCCTTGTGCGATTATGTCCCCCAACATCGCTTCTGTTGCTTCGTCTCGGGAGTGCTGCATAGTTTCTACAAATATTTACAACATGTCAATTATTATTCAAACATGGTACATATGGATATATATTAGTGGCAAACGTAGAACTAGCTAGCTAATCATAATAAGGAATCATGTTAGTGGCCTCGACGCTGCTTCTCTAGGGTTTGGCGTGGCCTCGACACAACGCTTCAAGGGTTTGGGGTGGCCTCGACGACAACGCTCTTTTAACTTGGTAAATTTGGGTGGCCTCGAGAGAGTTAATTTGTCAGGTAGGGGCACGGCGGGAGGGGAGACCAACATCGTTTTCTCTCTAGGGTTTGGGTGTCCTCGAGAGTTTTGGTCGAGCGAGAGGGCCGAGGGGGGTGCTGCTATGGTATAAGTTATCACGGTCGAGAGGGGATATATATATCGACCGCCCCTCATGTCGAAGTTATCTCGAGGGGGTTATATCGACAACGACGCGACATACATATACATGGGAAAATAATGTTATCGGGGAGGGGGTATCGGTACCCCCCCTCGTGTTGAAGCTTCTTCTTTCTCCTCTATTCCTTTCTTCTTCTTCTCCTCTTCTTCTTCTTCTTCTCCCTCGAGAAAGGAAAATAAGGAAAAGGAAGAAAAGAGGAAGAAGGAAGAAGAAGAAAAAAAAGAAGAAAAAAAACAGGAGAAGAAGAAAGGAATAGAGGAGAAGAAGAAAAAATAGAAAATAGAAAATTTCTCCTCTTCTTTTTCTTCTTTTTTCCTCTTCTTATTTATTTCTCCTCTTCTTCCTCTCCTCTTCTTCTCCTTTCTTCCTCTTCTTATTTTCCTTTTTCCTCTCATTCTTTTAGTATTGCTTGTTTTAAAAAAAATGTTCCAATAGGAAATTTCGAAAAAAAACAAAGGTTTTGCCTAATGCATTGTTCATATGAATATACAAACATTTGCATATTCTACAATAATTAATATCACCAAAAAAATCTATGAACAGAAAAAAAAATCCTAACTTTTCTAAAAATCTATCTTTTGCATATATGAAAACATTAATACACATATGAACAAAAACATGCTCTGAACAAATTTTTTATACATTTTGAACATCTACATACACATAGCCACATACATACACATATACATTATATATATATATATATATATGAACAAAAAAATTAAACTAATAAAAATGAAAAAAAAACAGAGCCGGGGCGGCGCGGCGGCTCACGGCGGGGGCGGCTAGCGATGACGATTGCGACGGTGGGGGCGGGACGGGGCAGGGGCTCGGGGTGGCACGCGATGACGGGGATGGCAGTCTCGGGCGGCACACGGCGACAGGGACGAGGAGGGTGGGCTCGGGGAGGCACGCGGCGACGGGGACGAGGACGAGGGGCTCGGGGAGGCCGGCGACGAGGACGGCATGGGCTCGGGGAGGCCGGCGACTTGGACGGCGCGGGCTCGGGGAGGCGACGGCCTTGGCGGCGGCGGCGACTGATGTCTACTACACAACCTTCTTCTTTTAGACGTAGTTGGGCCTGCAAGTGCACAGGTTTGTAGGACAGTACCAAATTTCCCTCAAGTGGATGACCTAAGGTTTATCAATACGTAGGAGGCGTAGGATGAAGATGGTCTCTCTCAAGCAACCCTGCAACCAAATAACAAAAAGTCTTTTGTGTCCCCAACACACCCAATACAATGGTAAATTGTATAGGTGCACTAGTTCGGCGAAGAGATAGTGATACAAGTGCAATATGGATGGTAGATAAAGGTATTTGTAAACTGAAATAATAAAAACAGCAAGGTAACTAATGATAAAAGTGAGCGTAAACGGTATTGCAATGATAGGAAACAAGGCCTAGGGTTCATACTTTCACTAGTGCAAATTCTCTCAACAATAATAATATAGATAGATAATATAACAAGCCCTCAACATGCAACAAAGAGTCACTCCAAAGCCACTAATAGCGGAGAACAAACATAGAGATTATGGTAGGGTACGAAACCACCTCAAAGTTATTCTTTCAGATCAATCTATAAAAGAGTTCGTACTAGAATAACACCTTAAGATACAAATCAACCAAAACCCTAATGTCACCTAGATACTCCATTGTCACCTCAAGTATCCATGGGCATGATTATACGATATGCATCACACAATCTCAGATTCATCCAACCAACATAAAAGTACTTCAAAGAGTGCCCCAAAGTTTCTATCGGAGAGTCAAGAACGTGTGCCGACCCCTATGCATAGGTTTCCAATGTTACGAAACCCGCAAGTTGATCACCAAAACATACATCAAGTGGCACATGATATCCCATTGTCACCACAGATAATCACAGCAAGACATACATCAAGTGTTCTCATAAAGACTCAATCCAATAAGATAACTTCAAAGGGGAAACTCAATTCATCACAAGATAGTAGATGGGGAGAAACATCATAAGATCCAACTACAATAACAAAGCTCGGGATACATCAAGATCATGCCATAGAGGAACACGAGAGAGAGAGAGAGAGAGAGAGAGAGAGAGATCAAACACATAGCTACTAGTACATACCCTCAGCCCCGAGGGTGAATTACTCCCTCCTCGTCATGGATAGCGCCGGGATGATGAAGATGGCCACCGGTGATGGGATCCCCCTCCGGCAGGGTGCCGGAACAGGCTCCCGAGAGGTTTTTGATGGCTACAGAGGCTTGCGGCAGCGGAACTCCCGATCTATTTTCTGTTCTGGAAGTTTTAGGGTATGTAGGTATATATGGGTGCAGGGAGTACGTCGGTGGAGCTACGGGGGCCCCACGAGGCAGGGGGGCGCGCCCGGGGGGGGGGGGGGTGTGGGCGCGCCCCTCACCCTCGTGGGCAGCCCGTATCTCCCCTGACGTGCACTCCAAGTTCCCTGGGTTGCTTTTCTTCCAAAAATAACTTCTCCAGTTGATTTCGTTCCGTTTTGACTCCGTATGATATTCCTTTTCCTCGAAACACTAAAATAGGCATAAAACAACAAATCTGAGCTGGGCCTCCGGTTAATAGGTTAGTCCCAAAAATAATATAAAAGTGGATAATAAAGCCCAATATTGCCCAAAATAGTAGATAATATAGCATGGAGCAATCAAAAATTATAGATACGTTGGAGACGTATCAAGCACCCCCAAGCTTAATTCCTGCTCGTCCTCGAGTAGGTAAATGATAAAAAAGAACTTTTGATGCGGAGTGCTACTTGGCATAATTTCAATGTAATTCTTCTTACTTGTGATATGAATATTCAGATCCGAAAGATTCAAGACAAAAGTTCATATTGACACAAAAATAATAATACTTCAAGCATACTAATCAAACAATCATGTCTTCTCAACATAACATGGCAAAAGAAAGTTCATCCCTACAAAATCATATGGTTAGGCTATGCTTTATTTTCGTCACACAAAGATGTTCCCAACTTCTATACCCCCGATGACAAGCCAAGTAATTGTTTCATACTCAAATAATCTCAAACTTTTTCAACCTTCACGCAATACATGAGCGCGAGCCATGGATATAGCACTATGGGTGGAATATAATATGATGATGGGGATTGTGTGGAGAAGACAAAAAAGGAGAAAAATCTCACATTGACGAGGCTAATCAACGGACTATGGAGATGCCCATCAATTGATGTCAACATGAGGAGTAGGGATTGCCATGCAACGGATGCACTAGAGCTAAAAGTATATGAAAGCTCTACAAAAGAAACTAAGTGGGTGTGCATCCAACTTGCTTGCTTACGAAGACCTAGGGCATTTTGAGGAAGCCCATCATTGGAATATACAAGCCAAGTTCTATAATGAAAAATTCCCACTAGTATATGAAAGTGACAAAATGAGAGACTCTCTATCATGAAGATCTTGGTGCTACTTTGAAGCACAAGTGTGGTAAAAGGATAGTAGCATTGTCCTTTCTCTCTTTTTCTCTCATTTTTTTGGGCCTTTTTTTTGGCCTTGCTTTTTTTTCTTTCTCTCTCTTTTTTTTGTCCGGAGTCTCATCCCGACTTATGGGGGAATCATAGTCTCCATCATCCTTTCCTCACTTGGGACAATGCTCTAATAATGATGATCATCATACTTTTATTTTTCTTACAACTCAACAATTACAACTTGAAACTTAGAACAAATTATGGCTCTATATGAATGCCTCCGGCGGTGTACCGGGATGGTGCAATGAATCAAGAGTGATACGTATAAAAATAATGCATGGTGGCTTTGCCACAAATACGATGTCAACTACATGATCATGCAATGGCAATATGACAAAAGTAATGTATGTCATGATGATGATGATGGAAGTTGCATGGCAATATATCTCGGAATGGCTATGGAAATGCCATGATAGGTAGGTATGGTGGCTGTTTTGAGGAAGATATAAGGAGGTTTATGTGTGATAGAGCATATCGTATCACGGAGTTTGGATGCACCGGCGAAGTTTGCACCAACTCTCAAGGTGAGAAAGGGCAATACACGGTACCGAAGAGGCTAGCAAAGGCGGAAAGGTGAGACTGTCTAATCCATGGACTCAACATTAGTCAAAAGAACTCATATACTTATTGCAAAAATTTAGAAGCCATCAAAAATCAAGTACTACGTGCATGCTCCTAGGGGGATAGATTGGTAGGAAAAGACCATCGCTCGTCCCCGACTGCCACTCATAAGGATGCACAAGCCAGGTACACTTCATGTTTCAAATTTGTTACACAACTTTAACCCTACGTGCATGCTACGGGACTTGCAAACTTCAACACAAGCATTTCTCAAATTCACAATTACCCAACTAGCACGACTTTGATATTATCATCTCCATATCTCAAAACAATTATCAAGCATCAAACTTAACTTAGTATTCAATTCACTCAAAAGAAAGTTTCACATATCTTGAACACTAAGTATATTAACATTAAGCAAATTATCATGCTATTAACGACTCTCAAAATAATCTAAGTGAATCATGAGAGATCAATAGTTTTTTTAAAACAAATCCACCACCGTGCTCTAAAAGATATAAGTATAGTGGGGGTAACATAAGTAGTATCATGCACTTGGGACTCACAAACATGCCTATGTGGCAGACAATTAAAGAAGAGAAAGATGGTTATAGTAACATAGGTAGATACCGTAACATAATAAATGTGATGCTACTATGTGTCATGCATGGCAATAAATGAGACCATTTATGATATTAATCTATGATACTATGCACTATAGACGTAGTAACATAGACTAGTAACATATGCATGTTACTAGTCTAAGTTACTCCCCACTATGACCGGCCTTAAGAGAATTACTAGCACATATGCCCGTGCGCTGCACCGGGAGAAAAAATTATTCCATATTAAAGTTTAGTTAGAATAGTACATGCATGCACCTTTCCAGCATCTTGAGTCCAATCCGTTCAGGTCTTCAACCTCGGGCGGTCTCCGAGGAGTGTCCGTTCATGTGAAGCAAAGTGTGGTCCTTGCTGGGAAACATGGAATTCAACATGCAAGATGTATCCAGGTTAGTTCATGATTTTTAATGCTAGCGCCTCTATTTCTCTTCAAACCCTGTACCAGAACATGAGCGTATTGTCAGGGGAGAACATAACAATCTAGATGGATCATGGGATCACGCCCAGCTCCCTAATTTGCGTGTTTCTGGTGATGATCCAAGTTGGCCAGACACTATTGATGAGGTCACCAAGAAGGATTTGTCGGAGGCCGGAATCGACAAAAGTGTATCCCGCGGTAATGACTAGTGCTTGAGACGACTCACTACACATGACCAATCTTGCATTCATGGCAAATTTAGATATATTAAAACTGAGCACCCTCCCAGCCCTCTTAGGCCATTAGCATTTTTAGCCGTTAGATCATTGGTTTGGTGCATTTTTGGCCGTCTGATCGCTGCTAATCCCACCTGAATCTCGTACGCAAGCGCTAACTCGCGCGCCAGGCCGCACTGGGCTTTTTGGGCCGCTGCTCCGGTGGCGTTTTTGGATGTCTCACGTTCAATTGGGCCTACTGGCCTACTAGGCCTTTTCTACCATCGTGGGCTTTTCTATCCAACACAGCCCACAGCGTCAAACGCCAGAGACGAACCCTAAACCACCCGTACGCGACCTGCTCTGTTCCGACTGCGCGCGGCGGAGTGCATTGGCGGCTGCGCGCCGACGCGAGCGGGGCGGCCGGATGGGGCACAGACCGTTAGTTCGCCCCGTGCGGTACAGTCGCTCCTACGACCCCGAGCTCATGCGGCAGCGCCTGGCGCGACTCATCAGCTGGCCGGTGGCGGCGCTCCCCTCCCTGTCCCTGACCTCTCGTCTCTCTCCACCGGGAACCCTGGTATGCCGCCGCCGCCTCCGGCTCCCAACTCCCAAGGTTCCTAGCTCTGCCATGGCGCTAGGCTGATCCAGTCCAGTCCATGAACCGGCGCCACTTCCGCCGCCGCGTACTCACCGCGCCCAGTCGATCTAGCTTCTTTCTGATCTAATAACTTGTGCAGCTTCCATTTGTAGATTGCATCAAGATCACCACCTTTTCGTCATTTAGTATCTCCGTGGGTTAATACATTACAATGTCCATTGATGAGAGCAGACTAATCTATCGTCTATCGATCTTACCGCGCGCATGCTTGATCCAATATGTTTAGTATCTCGGTGGGTTGATGCATTATAGTGGCTCTTGATGAGCAGACTAATCTATCGACCTTTCCACATGCATGTTTAATCCAGTGTATAAATTGATGTCGCCCTTCTCTTGATTCCACTACTTGCCTGATTTGATTGGCTTCTTCCTATTGCCTCAACCCTTGGCGGTGACTGGGCGATGCGGATGCCCAAACCCTCCAATAACCCACCTTCTTCGTCACATCCAATCTTAGCGGGCTAGCTTTCCTCCTCCACGGTGACGCAGGTTCATGCTGCGGCGGTGTTCCCTCTTCCTTATGGGTCCCGGCGCTCCCCCTTCACCTTCCGCGTCGCGCGTGCTCATGTGGGATGGCGGCGTCCAGACCATGGAGTGGTCTTCATTTTTAGACCCAAGTAGCGGCGCACAGTTCAGCCAATGCGTTGTGAGGGGACACCTCCGGCACCATCCTACGTCTATAACAACCGTGTAGTTTTGTAGGTAATCCGTTTCTACCCCTCTCCCCTATCTTTGTCTAATGAATGCTCTCCCACGGCGTTCCAATGTCTTCTCTTTCTTGCTAGCTACAATCTCTTGATTTATTGATGCCAGTTTTTGTACCGATATGACAATCTGCAGGTATTGTGCATCTAGGAAGAATGAAGTGGAAACTATTATGTACAGACGGAATAATAACATCAGTACAATGACAATTCCAAATTTCTCCCAGAATAAAGTGAAAAGAAATGATGGATTGTATCTAAAATCCATCGAGACTGTTCAGTTTTAATATTTGGATCGTTGAATTTACGAATACATGAGGCATTTGATTTGAATTAAGAGATGGAGGATCTGATTGCGTTGTCAAAGGTCGTCTCAAGGTTAGCTCACTAACCATCTTTCTATTCAGAATGTATATATTTTGGTTCCCCTGAGCCCTGATTGTATGTCTTTCACTTCCACGTAGGAAAACTGGTAAAGTGGAGGCCAACCACTCTTCAGTTCGACTGCAGCATCCCTATGCGAGGTTCACCCATGGCTCCGGGATAGATTAGCATGTTTCCTGGTGATTAATTGTGCTCCTTCCTTTTATGTATGCATCAGGTACATCATATGCTCTTACCTCCATAATTTGTTTTTTTCTAGCCCAGTATATTTGGCAAATATGCAGAATATCTTCGGGATGAAACAAATCATTTACTAGAAAGTGTTTGCCAAGCTGACACCGGAAGCTTAATACTAAACGAGAAACTCCAGGCTTGCTTCCAGTTCACCAGCATATTTAGAGACGACAACATGTTAGATTTAAATAAGCAGCTTCCACAACATATTTAGAGAAGACGTCCAGGTCAGATCTAATATGCAGCTTCAATAAAATATATCTAAGTAAATTCATTATGTGAGGTGCAGCAAATGAGCCACATTAATTTTCAGTTTCCTACCAATGAAATAATTGGAATCAGCTATTTTGGGAAGTAAAGCAAAATCGTTTCAGTCCTGTACACCTAGCATATTCCAGCAACAAATTAAACCAGGGAAAATACTTGCAGGTGTACAAAGCTTGCTCATGTAGTTTGGTTGGATTCCATTGCTGGCCTTTTTACAATGGATTTAGGGCATGTAAGTGTATATGGAATAAAAAAATTGGTACCATAATTTATGCGTTCAATTCATATATCTATTTTCGATGTCCTAACAATCTGCTTTGTGATAATTTTTCCAAGAGACGTCACTGAACTCAAACGCATCTCTGCTGAAATAAAGTGGCAGCTCTTCAAAACATGGTACATGTGGAAATACAACAAATAGAAGGAATTATTTCTCGACACAGATTTGTATCAATGACAACCATAATATTTGAAAAATAGGCATGTATTAAGCTAAAGAGAAAAAATGTCTTGTTTGTTGATTACCCGTTAACATGATGTATCACGAGTTACTTGTCACCGTCGGTGCTGGTGCTTTCTTCACTTGTACAGTTTGGGTATATATGTAGCCAATTCTTTGCTATGCTTTAACATGTATTTCACAGCTTTGAACATGTGTATCCGATAATTTGATGCCATGCATCAACTCCATTTGTGATGCCTCAGTTACAATTAGTATTTTCTGTTTCCTTTATTAAGTTTCATAACCTCATATTTTATTTATCAAAGTTAATCGATTGAGAGTTGCATGTCTATATATGTCATACTTATTTCTTTGCTGCTCATTCTCCATCAACCTGCTATGAAGAAAGTGTCCCAATCCTGATTTTTTGCTTCAAGTTAACAGTTTTGAATGTTGTTACATAGCCCTCTCAAGTTTCAAAACTGGCTAACTGAGAATTTTTGTAGACTATCCAAGATTATATAGAGGTGAGGCGTAAATATGTGTGTTCTTTGCACTCTAATATCATTCTCTTGAACTAACACCCTCCCCTCCCCCACACACACCTCATGCTATCGTGTGCAAAAAGGAACATTCAGTAGGAGCATCCACATTTTACCTTGAAATGTATGGTTAGATTTTATGAAAAAAAATAATTTCACGTTGTAGATTCTTATAATTCTATTGCCAAAGTTGACGGGCGCGGCAATGCGCGCCATCAATGATCTAGTGATTAGTTGGAGTGGAGCCGCCTCATTGACAAGATGGGCTGCTGGCACAGCGGTGCTTGAGGTTTTTTTGAGTATGAACATATGAACGCTCTTGAGAAGGTGAGTCGAGGAGATGGAAGCGAGTGGAAGTATGATGTGAACGATGATGTTCGAGAGAGGGAAAGTGAAGTAAATACTCTGGAGAGTACCAGTAGGTTGAATGGGAGTGTGCCATTTGATGGTGAGCATTTATTCGTGTGTGACCGTCAACGCTGGTACGGGCCTGTGAAAGCATAGGTTAACTCCCAGAGGGGGGTGAATGAAAGATTTCATGAAAATCACAGTGTACAAATAGAGACAAGAACGAAACTAAATCATCACAGATACAGAGAGCATGCATACAGGATACATACGGGTGAAGAACATGTAATCATACAAGCGGACAAGCATGAGGAAGATGAACTGAAGAAATGAAACGCATCATTATGAAAGTCTTCAATTCAAATTCTTCAAAAGGTAGATCGCAAATTATTCAACAGCGGAATAACTTAAAGGTAAAGGGGTGAGAAATTTGAAAATAGTAGGCTCAATGAAGACACAGCAATTTGGTAGACCAGGTCTAGTTGCTGTATCAACTGTACGTCTGGTTGAGGCGGCTGAGTTGGAAGAGACTTAGTTCTCACTGTATTCTTCTTGAGCAGAGGTCACTTAGACCTCACCCAATCACTTGTGGTAAGTCTTCAAGATAGACTTATAAAACCTTCACAGACTTGTTCACCAGCATACCACAATTACTCTTGGGTGCTTAGAACATGAAGTCTAACCGTTTGAAAGAATGACAGTCTTCAAAGGTAACAGGCACCGGATCACATAGATCAATCTCTTCAGTGATACTCAATCACTTTGGCTCTGGTTGAGTTTTTCGTCACTTGGATTTCTCTCAAAGTCGTCAGAGGAAGGGTTGCTCTCAAATGACAAGTGCCAAGTTCTCTCTAGAGCAGCCAACCAACAAGTAGTTATAGGGGGCGGCTATTTATAACCAGGGCAACCCGACATGAAATGTCATAAATACCCCTTCGGACATGACTGTTGTGAGGATAAGGGTCCACTCGACAGCTGCACGCGGTGCAACAATGGTCGGAAATTTGTACTCAATTTCGTTGGGGCACTCAATTTCCTCACGATAGTCAGATCGCACTGGCAAAATCCTTACTTCTCTGCCTGACCAAATTCGTCAGCGATCAGATGAACTGCGTCACTGTCGCTAGCAAATTCGTCAACTGTTCCAGAGGTTTCTAAAGGCTTCACTCGAAGCTTCAAGTGTATGTATAGGTTTGAGCATCACGTTGGAAATACGAAATATGTTTCACCTAAACTCCTTTAACATTACGGTTTTTTCTATGACTCAAATAAGAAGAAAGAAACTACGAAAAAAAGTCTTCAAGCTTCAAAGTCTTCAGTTTGTACCAATTTCTTCACTTGAAGAAATATATGTTTAGGGGCCGTCTTCCGTCGGTTAAACCAAATCTTCATGGACTATGAGTCTTGTGTATACTCACAAACACATTAGTCCCTCAACTTATTTGTCTCCAATACTCCAAAACCACTAAGGGGGCACTTGATGCACTTACAGTTCGTCCTTCATAACTCTCTGCTGATATACACGCTGGATACAAACTAAACTAGACAAGGAATGGATTTATACGAGTTTCTGGGTAAGTGAAGAGCATGGATCTAAACTGAATGTGTCGTGTTGATTCCATCCTTGCATGGCACCATGACCCATTGGGTATTTTCGTGCAACAAACTTGTTGACAGAATGCACCCTCCTCCTACCATGTCGCTCCCAAAATGACAAGAAGGGCCCATCCATTGTCATGTGGGTACACATTCATGGCATACATGTAGTTGTCAAAGGGGAGACTTTCCGGTCAATTGACTCTGGTTTAGCCGAACCAATGAGGTGTCTAGCAACCGCTCCAGCGCTTGTTGAAGCAGTAAACCGCGTCGACTAAGGGCTGAAGTTGGGGCTCATTAATAGACTAGGTTCAGTGTTGGGGGGGCGGAGGACGACCTGCCCCATGCGTCACTAAAGGTTGTCGTGCTCACCCTGCTGAAAGCCTCACCTACACATCAGGGGCGGAGCTAGGATTTCACCATTGTGTGGGCGGGGTGCACATTGAAACACACAAGATACCTAACACAAAAATATTCAAATCTTGAATATTGTAGCGATGTCAAATGTGTAACAGTGTAAGCTTTACAATTAAAAAAATTACATTTCTACTAGTTTGAATGAAGATCTATGCCCCCTAGCCAGTGTTTGAGACTGTATCTAATGCATTCAAAATGTCCAAAGACTTCTTCTTGAGTGTTTGGCACAAGACATTTGTGATTTTCGTAATCTTCTCCATGAGGTGCAAAATGAACACAAAATCAAAAAAATAATTATCCTTAGGGCGCCTCCAGCATCTTCACGGGAATATTTGGTGACCGAACAATCATTTTCTATACTTAGTAGGACTGTAATTGCAGCACCAAACATCTTCCTCGAGATCTAAACTGAATTGAAGTGCGAACTCCATCTAGTGTCTGCTGGTCTCTGTAAAGAGTGAATCTGGTTTGCCCCTTTTACCGTATCAAGCTCCCTCAGTTCAATTTCATGTGCAATCTCGGCGGCTTGATTTGCTGGTAATTCGTCATTAAATTTAGGTGAATCACTAACAACATTTATGACGAAATTGGCATGTTAAAAAAATTATGCACTTCATGTACCTCTCGTGATGCTGCAACAAGAGCCAATTGAAGTTGATGCACCATACAATGAATGTAATATACATAATGTCACTCCATTGGAATTAAAGCTTTCAATCCATTCCACTCCCCTCGCATATTGTTGGCCCTGTCATATGCTTGACCTCTGATATCTTCCAAATTTAAGTTGGTATCTGCTAGGATAGTACAAATTGTCTCCTTGGGAGTCAATGCAAGAGTGTCATTCACGCTCCTGTATGAAATCTTCAGTGTCGGAAAACCGGACGACCAATGTCATTTGCCAATTTTGGATTCATCGTGAGCTCCATCAACCATCATACAAAATTGCTATCACCAATTTCTTCTCTAATTGTACTTTACACCTTCCGAGAAAGTATACTAAGAATTTCCTATTGAACAAAATGAGATGTGTACTTTGCATTTCTGGGAGCATTTTCCAAGACAACATCTTTCACCTCCTTGTTATAAGAAGCCAAAAGTTTTACCAGTTCAATGAAATTACCCCGGTTAATGGATCCAGATTCATCCTGGCCTCTAAAAGCACAAGCCTGGACTGTTAACCGCCTGCATCATATTGTATAATTTATTTGTCAGGATACTACAAAATATACAATATTTTTATTATTGTAATAGAAGATGAAAGAAAAATATTGCTTACCAAATGGAACCAATTGTAACTTTGAGCCTTCACCTTGCATCTACAATCGTTTTTGGGATGCTTTCACAAACACCTTATCGATATGAGTCATGATGTTTTTAAAATTCTCATAACAACAAACTGAGAACTTATGGGTTGAATCGGCATCTTTACCCATATGAGTTAAAAAAGCACATTCTTTCCCATTATTCAGCTTTCTTCCACCTATCAAAGCCCAATACAGCAAATGTTTCTGACCCGCACTTCCCAATTGGCTTTCATGGGAAGAGGAAACAATGGAAGCAATATGCATGCCTTGTGTAAGGTGAAAACTCGAGCCATTCGTATTGGAAACGTTGATGATGTTTTGGTGGATCATCATTATAGGGGTACTCTTTCATGTATGGCATGTATCGGCCTTCGGAAATATAGAATTGGCGTGCTTCATTTTGCTTATCAAGAGGGAGTTCCCAAATTTGTTTGCGCTTTCCAGGGTCTCGCTCAAATGGCGTGCTTCCGATTATTTGTTCTTCTAGAACTTCTACAGATGCCTCAATATTTTGCTTGGGGAGGGGGGGGGGGGGTGTCATATGAACTCATGTGAGATTGGGGACATTATGACCTGTGGGTTGCTCTATGACATCTACCTCCATGATTGCTTTTTTAGGGACCTCCACGATTGCTAAGAACATGCAGCCTTGGCCCTTGCTGCGTTTTGGGCTTGACATGATTTAAGTCCATACATATCTTTGCTAATGGCCTGGTGGCCAGATAATCCTTACCTAATAATAAAAGGTCTAATGCTTCTGCCCGTACGTCATTATAAATACACCCTAAGTTGCTATAGATTATCCACTATGCCATCCATAAATGAAGAAAATGATTCATTTTTCCCAAAGTCGCTGTCACGCTTCGTTGTTTTATAGGTGTAATAACGAAATAAATAGCAGATACACAAGCAGCACAGTGGCTAACGCCAGGAGACCAGGGTCCGATCCCCAGCCTCCTCAATTTTTTCATCCCATTTCTGACACAAGTCCTCCTCACTTATGTGTTCATGGGCTGGCCCCTATGCGGGGATTGACTCCCTACTTTTTTCCATTCCGTTTTTTCTTTTTTTTATTCTGTTTTCTTCCTTCTTTAAAAAAATTCAGAATTTCCAAGTTTTCAAAGTTGTGAGTTTTCAAAAACATGTTCGAGAAATCATAAAATGTATGCGAATTCAAAAATGGTTTGCAAATCATAATTTTTTTTTTGCGGATTCAAAAAATGTTGCTGGTTTTGCAAAACTGTTCGCAAATTATAAAAAATATTTCTGATTTGGAAAACATGGTCAGGAAATAAAATAAAATTATCGTATATTCAAAACATATTTGGGAATCTGAAAAAAACGTCCTTAAAATTTTAGACAATGTTCACAGAAATTTTAAAATTTAATAATTAGTTCCCTAATTTTAGAAAAACCTCATAGATTCAAAACAATTTTGTTGAGTAAAAAAATGTTCATTATTTCAGAAACTGTTCATGCATTTCACAAAATGTTCGTAAACAAAAATAATGTTCGTGATTTTTTTGAGAAAATCCAAACTTTCAAAAAAATGTTTGTCAATTCGAAAAACTGTTCACCGATTCAAAAGTCTTTTATGTCTACGATTTGATTATTTTTTTGTCCCTTTTCTAATGCAAGTCCTCCCCACTTATATGCTCATGGGCCGGCCCATGTGCGAGGTTGACTGCCTAACTTTTTCTCATTTCGTTTTTTTCTTTTCTTTTCTTATTCTGTCTTCTTCCTTCTTTAAAAAAGTTCGGGATTTCTAAATTTTAAAAGTTGTGACTTTTCAAGAACATGCTCGAGAAATAATAAAATGTATGTTAAATCAAATTTTTTAGGAAAGCATATAATTTGGATTCAAAAAATGTTGCTGGTTTTGCAAAACTGTTCACAAATTATAAAAATTATTCACGAGTTCAGAAAAATGGTTGGGAAATAAAATCAAAAGATCATGTACTCAAAACATATTCGGGAATCTGAAAAAAATTCCATAAAATTTTAGAAAACGTTTACAGAAAATTTAAAAAGTTATAATTTGTTCGCTAATTTTAAAAAAAAAACTCATAGATTCAAAACAATTTTGTTGAGTAAAAAAATGGTCATGATTTCAAAAATTCTTCATGCTATTTGAAAAATTGCTCACCGATCAAAAGTCTTTTATGTCTAGGATTTGATTAGTTTTTCGAAAGTCTTTATATGTCTAGTCGTTGGGAGTAGTTCGTGGTCGATGAGATTTTTAAAAAGTTGTAAACTTTCCCTTGCGCAACACAATGCCAAGTGTGGCGTGTGGTGGCAAGCTCATAGCTTTGGTATTTACCACATCGAATGCATTGTGATCTCATGGACATCACAACCATCATCAGCGAGGGTGGGAAGAAAAATAAGAGGCAACATGGTGAGCCACCATGTTAAGATTGAGGACGCTCATATGTAAGCGTATTGAGTCATACTTATTTGGCTTGCGCATAACTTTTTTTGTCTTCCGTTGCAACGCACGGGCATATTTGCTAGTTAAACCTAATATTATTAGTACTAGTCCCCCGCTGCAATCGGGGCACAACTATGTCTCGCTACAAGCGAGACAGAGTCAGCTCTCACTGAAGGCGCCGGCCAAAATGGGCTGGCCCAGCTAGCGTGAGGCCACTGCCGCTTTTTTGTTTGTTTGACCTTTTATTTTCTTTGTCTGATTTATTTTCTTAATTTTGTTTACACTTACAAAAATCTAAACACATATATTACAAAATATCCTTTTCATAATGTTTTAAAAAATGTTAATCATGCATTTGAAAAATGTTAAATATGTATTTAAAAATGTGGACCATGTATACAAAAAATATACAATTCATGTGATTCTTTTATCATGTATTTAAAATAGGTTAATCAAGCATTTAAAAAAATATTAAACAAGTACTTGAAAAATGTTAATCAACCGTTTGAAAAATGTTGAATGTGTATAAAAAAATATTGACCACGTATTAAAAAATGATGAAATATTTTGACCATGTATATGGCAATATTAATTAGGCATTTTAAAAATGTTGAAAAAGTATTTCAAAAATGTTAATAAAGCATTTGGAAAATGTTAAATGTGTATAGAATTTTTTTACCATGCATTTGAAAAATGTTAAATATTCATAAAAATATGTTAACCTGTATTAGAAATATGTTAATCTTGTATTCGAAATTTATCAAGCATTTGAAAAAAAATATTAAAGTTTGTATAGGAAAAATGTTAACCATGCACTTATTTTAAAAACTTAATCTTGTATTTGAAAATTTTAAAAATATGTATAGAAAATGTTGACTGTGTATTACAAAATGTTAAATTTGTATTGAAAAGACTATAAACGTGTATTAGAAAAATGTTGTAGACATATACAAAAAATTTAGAATGAAAACCAAAAGAAACAAAGAAAACAACAAAATGAAACACAGAAAAGAAAACAAAATAACTAAAAGCAAAAAGGAAATGGAAAAAATTCAAAGAAATAAATTAAAAAGGAATGAAAAAACAAAAAAAGGTAAAAGAGAAGAAACTTCCCGGAAGAAAAAAAACAATACTAGCAAAACCCTGGCTCATTTCGCCTCAAGTACATCCCGCCATATTACTGGCTACCCCCCCCCCCCCCCCCCCCCCCCGCATCGCTCCTTTTTCACTATTTTCCTTTTAAAAGTGTGCACAAGTGGACTGGCCCGTTAGTGTTAATGTTCGCAGTGGAAGTTCCTACGGTCTCGCTTAATGGGAGAAATAGTCGTCGTGTTGCAATCATGCGCGGGGGGGGGGGGGGGGGGGGGGGGGGGGGGCGGGGGGCATGGGGGGTTGCCTATCCTCCGCCTCGGCGCAATGCCAACCTGTCTAGCGCTAAACCCTGCTTAGCTTATGCCCCCGCTTTCGAGGAATAGAGTGGCGCCTTGGTCCATGGCTCCCGCACAACTTTGTCTCGTGGGGATAGACCGGACAAGCAACTAGACACGATCGGGCTTAAGCATCCGGACCAGCTAAAAATATGTATGCAAAAAAACATAGACACCGTTTCATGCCGCCACAGCAACCTTACAGTTGTTCTGTCCTATACCATATTCATGTATAACGGTCAAAAAGGTATTTTGAGTCACCATGTTTCCTATTGTGAGAAGGCCAAGGCCATGCTATAAAATTGTCCAAGCCTACAAGAACATAATTAACAAATTAGAAAATAAAACCCTCTTGCACTCACTAGAGGCGTGCCATGAACAAAGCTTAATGTTGCCACTGGTTCTTTGAAACAACCTCAAAGTTAGGGCAACGTTGTTGACGCAGCGGTCGGGAAGTTGCTAGTTGGAGCCAAAAAAAAAAGCTAGCAACATTTATTTGAGGATCAGATCGCCGTCCAGAGAAGAGGGTGATGAAGCTGACTGAACAACCATCCCGGATCCGACCAGATAGAACCGGGGAGGCTTTACCTTACTAGCTTTGTAGCAAACCCGTAGTTGGCCGTGCATCGCCGAATGAAAGAAGACGCCAAAAGAGCACAACATGAACCATTGTCGTCCACTCCGCCGAACACCGACGTCCTAGACCACCTAGAGGAAATGTTGACAAAAATGAGCCCAAGAACTAGCCCTGATCAAAGCTCCACATGTTCTCCATCAAGGCCAACCAACATGGCCAGAACGAGGAGAACTTATTCTACACCGCCGATGAACTTTGTATTGCCACCGCCGGCCCGACACCTAGACCGAGCACTAGTTGGCGTTAGGGTGATCCATACACAACCAACCCCAAATAGTCTGGTGTGCGGCGTATGCCTGTTAGATCTCCCGAAAATAAAATGCATGCCCACTTGGACTTTTTGTTTGCACAAAAGAAGGTTGGATGCTTGTGTACATTTGGCCATCTATAGCTACTAGGAGCAAAAATAAAGTTAGCACGAGCGCTTTTTATATGGCAATTTCTAAAAAGGTTAATTGCATATACTCCAGATCCTCCAACGATAGCTATGGTTTGGTTGCTTGCATCAAAATAATCCGCCTGGTCTCTGTTGACGTGTTACTATTTCTTGCTTCTCCCAAAAGTGAGCACTACTACTATGCTAGTAGTATTGAAAATGTTGCAAGCTAGCTGAGCAATCTTAACGTACTTGCACATGGTGATCATAACAAGAAAAATAATAATTATCCTACAAGGCTACAAACTGTTGAACGAACGCGTAGGGGTATCCATCTACGCAAATTATCATCAATATCTTTGCTTAAACTAGGGACATGCAAGTTAGACTAATGCATCCTGCAGATACGACCAATCGTCCGTTCCAAGCCAAGACAGGTCGACAGTCACCGTGATTCCTCGAAGCGCCCTTAATTAATTACACTCGGCGGTTCGACGACGGCCCATCCCGCACGCAGATCTCAAAGCACGACAGACAGACGGACAGACAGAGAGAGAGAGGGAGACGGACGGATGATTTTCATCAGTGCGCCGTTAGTGGCGAAACATTCTGGGTTTTGCATGCGTCCGTCCTCGTGTCCTCCAAAGATTCCAAGGGCAGAGGATGACAAAGAGGAAGACCACTCGTCGGTCATCACCACCAACCAAATCCTGATAAAAGAATTGGTACACGATGCACAATCTCATTGTCATGGCGACCCTAATGCCACGGTGCTGGTGGTTGTGCCATGGCAATGCCTAGTTTAGGACTGGCTAGGTTGGTAGTGTTACTTTTTCCACCTTAAAAAGTGGTGTGTATCAGTTTTGTCTAGGTGAAGGTTTGCAAAGTTTGACCCAAGTTTAGAGATACATATTTACATTGCCAAATAAATACAATATAAAAATGTATTTCATGATGGATTTAGTACTCCCCCCATCCAAAAATGTAAGATTACTTTTTGACACTACCATAGTGTAAAAAATGGTCTTATATTTTGGGACGGATGGAGTAACATTGATTTCATATTGTAGTAGATTCTTTTAAGTCGATCAAGGTGTACAAAGTTTGGACAAAATTAAGATCCGCTATATTTTGAAATGAAGAGAGTGCATGATGATCGTTATGCTGATGACATTGCTTAGACCGTGTATATGTCATGACGCATAGACAAAAGTAAAATACAATGTTTGTTGCTACTATATAATATCATCACATTGGTACCTTAGTTATGGTCTTGTGACGGCTTTCACATAGTTTAAAAATTACCAAAGTTGAATATAGCATGCTCGCAAACGGCGGTAGCTTTAAAATCAACTAAAGCAAAGTTAAATGGTGGTTTACCCCGCTAAACCTGTTGAGTTTTTTTTAGTTGGGATGCCATTCCTTTTTTTAAGATGGGATGCCCTCGGAAACCACTATAGCACCATTATTTTAAATTTTATGTTTTACCTATTGGTTGTTGTGGCATCGTTGCTTAGTACGTAGTTAGTGGTTGTGCCGGCCAGAGGATGTGTTTACAGTACATCAAAATTGAAATCTCTTATATACTTCCCCCGTCCCAAAATTTTTGTCTTAGATTTGTCTACATACGAATGTATCTATTCACATTTTAGTGTTAGATACATCCGTATTTAGATAAATTTAAGACAAGAATTTTGGGATGGAGGGAGTAATTCAGAAGAAGTGTACAGAGCATAAGGATGTCTCCTACTTCTCCGATTGTCCCATGCCAGATACGTCCACCATCTGATGTGTGCTAGACAGTTCGATCCATTACGATACAAGGAAATATCTAACGGCATGTGGGCTGTGAATAATTGTAGTTTCCCTTAGATAATGTACTAAGCTTATTTTCCTCTCCCATGAAAAGGATAAAAAATGACGTAAAAATATGGGACATAACAAACACATGCATTGACCAATCCTGCAAAGATTTCACATAGAAATCCAACGCCAATTCCAAACTTCCATACCCTAAAAAAAATACTCCTTCTGTCCCAAAATAAGTGACTCAACTTTGTACTGAAGTTACTACAAAGTCGATTCACTTATTTTAGGACCGAGGGAGTATATGACAGTATATAGTTCTATGTTAGTAGCAACTAGTTTCAGTTGCGCCGAAAGGAAGAAAAGGCAAACGAACAAAACAATTCCGTATGATGCAAATGGTATTTTGCAATTCAACTGCAATGGCATCACCAGAACTGCCAAATGGAGTTCCAGCATGCAGTAGTCTTACTATGTTAGTAGCAACCAGCTTCAGTTTCAAAATACATAAAGGAGGGATGATGACAAATAGAGCGGCAGTTGCAATTGCCAATTGAGTGCCACATGTATCATGCATGTATCACAAATTAAGAAGAAGAAGAAAGAAAAGGTCTCCCCAGCTCAATAAATACCTCCACCAGCACCAGCCATTTTCCTGCACTTCACTTCACAGGCCCTCATCATCTTCCATCCCTCCAAAAACATCACTTGCACACATAGCTGCATGCAACCCAACAAAAAATCTGACTAGGAAATGTCAAGTGAGAAGGACATGGGGGGCCAAACCACTTTGCAGAAACAACCCCAACACTGTCCTTGTGATCTCCATCCAGGGGCCCAAGCACAATAATCAAACATCCACAGGGGGCTGGCTGCAAAAGTGGCATGCTTTATTATTCCACAAAGTCCAATACTAGTCCTTGGGGAATTGGCACAAGGAGAGAGAAAGTGACAGAGAGAGGTAGAGAGAGAGAGAGAGAGAGAGAGAGGGAGAGGGGGGAGGGGAGACCCTGACCAATGCCAAGAACAAGAAGAGATCAGTGAAAATCCCCACCGGCCCCCGTCCTCCAAGAACAAGAACAAGAGCAAGAAGGAATCCGGGAGCACGAGGGAATAAAGCGGCCGGAGGAGACCGGAAAGGCCGAGGAGAAAAAAGGTACCTTTGTTTCGGACCCTCCCGGCCGGCACAGTGATCATCACGGCCGCCGGCAGCCGCCTCCAATCCAATCCCCCCCAAAAGGAGCAAGGCGGAGCGAGATTTGCTCGATCCGCGCTTGATTCCTTTCCTTTTTTCTGCTGTTGCGGGGATAGCTTTGTTTCTTCTCCTTCTTCTTTTAACTGCCGCCGTTGTTGAGAAGCTCCGGCGACGATGGAGAAGGGGATGGATCCGGCGCTGCTGGACAACATCATCGCCAGGCTGCTGGAGGTGAAGAGCCTCAAGCCCGGGAAGAACGCGCAGCTGTCCGAGTCGGAGATCAAGCAGCTCTGCGCCGCCTCCAAGGAGATCTTCCTCGCGCAGCCCAACCTCCTGGAGCTCGAGGCCCCCATCAAAATCTGCGGTAATCCCTCCATCCCTCCCTCGATTCATCCGCCTCTCCCTCCCCGTGCCGGCCGCCCTCGGAATGCCATCTCGGGGGATCGGTCTCGCTGGTCAACGCGTGGTAGGTGGCTGCTTTGCCATGTTTTTTTCTTCGGGGCCGGGGAGTTCGGTAGAGATTCATCGTCTGCAGTAGCTCTCCTCTGGTGATTCCAGCACAAATTTGGGAGATGAAACTCACTTTGAATCTCTCTGGTTGTGCACATCCGAAGATGTTCATGGCTGATAGAAAGGCCATGCTCTGTATCTGGTGGGTAATAATCTGCAAGGTATTGGATGTTGTACTGAGTGCTTCTTGGTGGGTGGTTTGCAAGGTACTCATCGAATTGAATGTGTGCTGAGTGCTTCTTGGCGAGTCATTGCAGCATCAATGGGGTTTATGATGGATTATCCATGCTTGCTAAGTTTTAGGTGCTTTGGAATCTGACAAATGCCAGATTTAGTTGGGGCTCTGTTCATAACGGAAAGCTGCCGATGTTTTTGATTGATTGATGGGTCCATTCGGGATTTGATGGTATTGATTGACTTTTGGAGACCCATATATTATGAGTGTTGTTTATCATTGTGCACAGTTGTAAAGCAGTATATTTATCCATTCAGGATTTGATGTCGTTGATTAGCTTTGGAGAACCGTAGATTATATATTTTGTTTATCATTATGCACAGCTGTAAAGTGGTATATTCATGCGTTCAGGATTTGATGTCATCGATTAACTTTGGAGAACCGTCGATTATATATGTTGTTTATCATTGTGCACTGTTGTAGAGCAGTATATCAAACAAAAAGCTTGCTTTGGTAATTAACTGTAGGCTGGAGAATTGGCATCCCTCGCCATGTATATTTTAGAACAACTGATGATTGGAGTTTCAGTTTGCTGACGAAAGACAGCTGTTTTAGTTCTCTAAATGTTTGTCTTTCATACTTCTCATTGTTACACTTCAGGAAACGGTTGTGTATGTCAGGTCTATGTGTCATTTTATTTAGCTTTAAGTTGTGGTATATCAATTGGGCATTTGCGTATTCAAGGGGAAAATCTATTTTTGAATGAAAATATACCCAGAACTTCTGTAACTTTTTCCCTTCTGAATCTGAATGTTAATTTGAGAACCTTGATTAGCTTACAGAAAGCTCCATACTAATGTTAATCTTTCAAAAATTAATCTGTTCAGGTGATGTCCATGGCCAATATTCTGATCTCCTGAGGCTCTTTGAATATGGTGGATATCCTCCTCAGTCCAACTATCTTTTCTTGGGCGATTACGTGGACCGAGGAAAGCAGAGCCTTGAGACAATATGCCTTCTTTTGGCTTATAAGGTCAAGTACCCCGAGAACTTCTTTCTTCTAAGGGGAAACCATGAATGTGCATCAGTAAACCGCATCTATGGGTTCTATGATGAGTGCAAGCGCAGATTCAGTGTGAAACTCTGGAAAACATTTACAGACTGTTTTAACTGCTTACCGGTATCAGCATTGATAGATGAAAAGATTCTATGCATGCATGGAGGTCTTTCTCCAGAGTTGAACAAGCTGGATCAAATACTCAACCTCAATCGCCCCACAGATGTGCCTGATACCGGGTTACTCTGTGATCTTCTTTGGTCCGATCCTTCGAATGAAGCACAAGGATGGGCTATGAATGATCGAGGTGTCTCATATACATTTGGACCTGATAAAGTGGCTGAATTTCTTGAGAAGCATGATTTAGACCTCATCTGCCGAGCCCATCAGGTGCACTATGCTCAGAAAATACCCATCATATTATTTTCGTTGTCAATTGCACAGATTGATAACTTATTTCTGCTTGGTGGAATTCAGGTTGTTGAGGATGGCTACGAGTTCTTTGCTGATCGTCAGCTGGTAACAATATTTTCGGCGCCTAATTACTGTGGAGAATTCGATAATGCTGGTGCCATGATGAGTGTAGACGAGACGCTGATGTGCTCCTTCCAAATACTCAAACCTGCAAGGAAAATGTTGCCTGGTTCAACTAATAACAAGTCTGGCTTCAAGGTATGCATAACTAACATGGGAACAATTGGTATTTTGTCATATACATATATATGTCACTGTGCTTACCTGCCGTTTCCCTTAAAAATAGCCCCATGCTATATTTACATGCTATTCTGTACAAATATATCATTTGGTTGTCTGTCAACCTGCAAAAGATTTGAAGTAAGAACAGAGATATGCTAATGGAGTCATTCACTGCAGAATTTTCATATATTTTCTGTACAGGATTAGTACAACACTTCTTTGACCACCAGATGCCAGAACCGCAGATGCACTGTAGATTTTCTTTCTTCCAGTGTATGCGATACAGCGATAGTATCAATGCACTCTTAACTTTTTGCCTGCAATTCCCAGAACGCTTGTTTCTGTTTGTCCTATCTCCCATGCACTTGAATGCACTCAGATTCTCATAGTAAGAATATATTGCTTAATGATACTGCCAAGTTGGCTCAAGTCAACCAAATGTGTTAACTAAGCTTATTCCCCTCATATTATATTGACATAGGCATACATTGACTTGTCACTTGCCGATTACAATTAGTTCTTAGCTCTGACTATTGAAATTCGTCCCTACAACATTCTGACACACTAATGCTTTATTTACTCCTGGGGAATTTTTAATCTATTGAACTGTGGTCATGTGTAAAGACATGCTGGAGTCAAATTGCATTGGAATACGTGTAAGCATATTGCAGTTTCTAGTTCTATGGCAGTGCATGTCATTATCATCGAGGGCATAATGGTGTTAGACATTGACCTCACATGACAGTTCAACCATTATCTGGTGTTATCTACCGCCCTTTCTTTCTTATGATGACATTGTGTCTTTGACCTACCTTCTCTTGTTCCCCACTCAGTGTGAGTGGCAGTATCAGAACAAGGATACGATAGCTGGTCCGCTAAAGTGGAGGGGATGAATAGTTAACTTCCAGCTGATATATCCGATATACAAATTCCAAGAAAATGAATCTTTATGTGCTTAAATGAAGAACCCATCCATTCATATGAGAACAAGCAACATCCCATGGGAATACATCTATGAACCTGTACTGGACTAGCCTGAATATCGTATTAGCTGGAAAAATTAATTTTGACATGCGACTGGCTGTACGAAAATAATCCTCAGTTGTAATGGCCATGAGTTCTTTCTTGATGTATCAATGATAATGGGTTCTCTCTTGATGTATCAGCTAACCTTCAGCTATTGTCATTTTTCATGTTTGATTAGTCAATGAGAGGATGGTGACGGTGGCACGGCGATTGGTGAGCAAGCTGTGGTCTCATCTGCAGGCAGGCGCATGCCTACCACGAGCGGCTGCGACTAACCGGCGTTTTCGCTGATGCCTCGAGCTCGGACCGGAACAAGAACGCAGATTGTACAACTCTCTCGTCGATGGACTGTACATCGTTCATGTCGGATTAACACTTGTTGTAATGTATTATTGTTTTTCTACCGTGCGGATCTCTTTATCGTGCGAGAGGATGATGTGAATGAAACTGTTGCTCCTCCTTCCCCCCTCTAAATTCAAAGGATTCAGGCAGGCATACGCCAATAAAAACTGGTAAGAGTCTTGGGTGCTGGCTGTGGGATCTTGACACAGGGAGCTTGTTCGTGTCTGCGGTTTGCATGGTTCGAGCTTTGCGCAAGAATCTCGATGCACTCAGCATTTGTTGTTGCTGCTGTTCCATTTAACTGTGTCTGAATATACCAGGTATGTTACTGGGTGGTGGGAATTTAAGTTGCTCTGTCAGAGTTGTGATGCATGATCCTGGTTCGAGTTAATGTTCTCTTCAGAGAATATGGTTTTCTGTTTCGATAACCGGAGATGAAGAGAATATGTTTCTGTTTTGATAAACCGGAGACAAAAAGCGGATGAATAGGTTCTGTCGAAAAGATTGCATGATGTACGAAATATTTCTTTGACAGTCTTTTTTTTGCGAAGCTGGAGGCTGACAAATGCTGAAGAAGAATCCGATTCGCCATTGCGACAACCCTCACTCAGTCTGAGACATGATGCAGGGTCAAATTGGACTAGACACATCCACATCATATGAAGAAGACACCAAAATGGTTGTCTGCTCACATCCAAGACAGTTTTGACAGCACAAAAAACAACAAAAATCCGAGGGCCTCTTTGGTTCATGGAAATTGCAAAAACCGAACATGGGGACCTTTTGAGAGGCTGGAAACGATGAGGATTTCCTTACCAAAATGCGGCACAAATCTTCGTTACGTGCAGGACCGAGTTAGATCCTGGTTGGCATGATTCGAGCTTCGTGCAAGGATCGTTGTACTTGCGTGTCACCTTGTCTTCTCTTCGCGATCTTTTTGGGCACTTGCGGTTCGATTTAAACCGCGCTGGTCTTTGAAACTCTGAATGTGCGGTTTGAATTTGTCAGTTTTATTCTTAGGAAGGACCGTGGATCCTGATTCAAGTTAATGTTTTAATGTTTTCTTGAGAGCATATGTTTTTTTTTCCAAAGCCGCTAAATGATATTTGAAAAGAGGAGATGACGCATCGGAATAGATCATGTCGAAAAGATGATCAGAGTCGATAGATTTGATCTACACGAAGCATTTCTTCATCAGTCTTTTCTCGCAAGCGCTAGGCAGAGAAATGTTGCACAAGAAGAATCTGATTCGCCGTTGCGACGGGCCTCACTTGGAGTCAAGAGACATGATGCAATTGTCAAATGGGATCAGACACATCCACATCACAGGAAGAAGAAACAAGAACGGTTTCTCTACTCTCATTTATGATCGACAATTTCATTGACACAAACAACACATTCTTGCACCTTCAGCAATTTGGAGTCCATGGAAATTTTCCTAGGAAATGTGGTGCCAAAAATAATAATCAAACTTCGCAGGGATTACACTTGTCAGAAATCCTCTGAACTAGTAAATGACAAATGAGACCCAACGCCCCTTCTTGCTCTGTTTCACAAAAAGAACCTGATTCGACGTTGCGACGGGCCTCGCTCGGAGCCAGAGAGACATGATGCAATTGTCATATGGGACTGGACACATCCACATCACATGAAAAAGAAAGAAGAACAATTTTCTGCTCACATCCAAGATGCAAAATTTCATCAATGCAAACAACAAAATTGTCGAGGCTCTGATTCATAGGACTCCGATAACGCAGAAATGGGGCATGGGAGATTTGCAATTTAGACTGTTTGGAACAAAGGGAAGACATAGAAATTTTGGAGGATAGGATTCTTCGAGAGGTTGGAGTCTATATAAATTTTTCCTACGAAATTCTACAGGGATTACAGTTCAGATGAATCCTGTGAACCAGATGAGGCCAACGCCCCTTTATCTTGTTTCAGTGTGGATGGACTCTGCTTGACATTTTCCACACATGTTTTTGTCAACAAAGCTGTTGAATCTTTTCAGATGTAGGAGTTCTGCATCAACCATTTTTTTTCTAAACGGTGAGAGAGCTGGATCTGTGCACATCATCAGTAAGCTAGATTTTTGTGAATCGTTGCACTCGCATCGTCATCCTTTCTGTTCCATTTAACTATGTTTGCCTGAATATATTCAGTATAATTATTAGGTAGTGAGAATGTAAGATTTCTCCATCAGAATGCTGACACCATAGATCCTCATTTGAGTTCTAATGTCTTTGGAGAATATGTTTGTCGTATTGATGAAGTGGAGACGAAAAGCGAAAAGATTGGATAATGTACGAAGGATTTCGTCATCGGTCTTTTCTTGCAAAGCTGGAGGCTGAGAAATGCCGAACAAGAAGAATCCGATTCGCCATTGCCACAGGCCTCACTCTGCTAGAGAGGAATGATGCAATGTCAAATTGGACTAGACACATCCACATCACTGGAAGATGACACAAAACCAACAAAAAAACGACAAAAAATTGAGGGCCTCTTTGGTTTGCAAAATTGCAGAACATACTCCCTCCGTCTCATAATATAAGAACGTTTTTGACACTAGTGTAGTGTTAAAAACGTTCTTATATTTTGGGACAGAGGGAGTAGTACACATGGAAAAAGGTAAACATAGGATTGCAAAAACAACAACAAATAATAATTCAGCTCGAGTCCAGCAGGATTCAAACCATGTTTGATTATACACTAGGAAGAACATGGAAACGACAGATATTTCCTTACAAAAAGCGGCGCGGATCTTTTTCATTTACCTGCGGGACTGAACTAGAATTGAGCTTCGTGTTAGAATCTTTGTATGCCTGCTCTTCGCGATCTTTGCGGGTACTTGCGGTTCGATTTAAACCGAGTTGGTCCGAAACTCTGAATATGGTAAGAATTTAGTAAGTCTTCTTCTTCGGAAGGCACTATGGATCCTGATTCAAGTTAATGTTTTCCTGAGAGCATATGTTTTTTTGGGGTTCAATGTTGATAAATAATGACAGCTGAAAAGAGGAGATGACGCATCGGAATAGGTTCTGTCAAAGAAGATGATAAAAGTGGATCGATTTGAATGTTGCATTTCTTCATCAGTCTTTTTCTTTTAAGTGAGAGGCGGAGAAATATTTGCGCAAGAAGAATCCGATTCACCATTGCGACGGGCCTCAATCGGAGTCAATGAGACATGATGCAATGTCAAGTACTCCTTCCGTCCGGAAATACTTGTCATCAAAATGGATAAAAGGGGATGTATCTAGACGTATTTTAGTTTTAGATTCATCTCTTTTTATCCATTTTGATGACAAGTATTTTCGGACGGAAGGAGTATTGCACAATTTCATCAACACAAACAAACAAATTTGTTGAAGATCTTTGATTAGCAGGACTCCAAAAGACACATAAATTGGGGAAACTTCGCAGTTTAGCGTCAACTCAGATCCAGCAGGATAAAAACTGTTTGCACCTTTCTGTGAAAGGTTGGTGTCAATGGAAATTTTCCTGTGAAACGTAGCGTAGCGCCGATCAACAATTTCCCTATGAAATTTTCAGGGAATTGTGTGGGGATTACAGGTGTCAAAAATCCTCTGTTTCAGTGTGGATGGACTCTGCCTCACATTTTCCACTCACTGACTCACATGCTTTTGTCAACAAAGCTGCTGAATCTTTTCAGATGCAGGGGCTCTGTATCAAAGCTGGATCTGTGTAAACTATCTTCCAAACCACTCATGTGCACATCAGAGGTAAGAACCAAGAACAAGAGGACAAAGACGCCAATGGTGATTTATCTGTACACATGTCCACATTAGCAGCCGTAGCACTCATCTGTTGCTAGCATCACACGCATGTGATAGCCACGGCAACATCCAACATCAATCAATCAACTAATCTATCAACAATTCCATGGCATCCACTCGACAATTCTCTGGCGGCAGCCACAACTTGGAGCCGAATCACAGCTCCGGCGAGCAATCAATCGGCCGTGGCGCTCGGCGGCGGCGGCGGTTAGAATCTGAATTCTGAGCTCACCTGGGAGCCATGGAGATGGAGATGTCGGTGGGGATGCGGAACTTGTCGGCCCAGTCCTGCGCCTCCAGGAACAGCTTGGACACCTTGGCGGCCACCCACGACATCTCCGGCCGCGCCGCGGGGTCCTTGGACACGCACTGCAGCGCCAGCGTCGTCAGCGCCTCCGCCGCCTCCACCGGGAACGAGTCCTTGAGCCGCCGGTCCACCCACTGCCGCATCCCCTCGCCGCCGCCGGTCGCCGACGCGGCGGAGGCGCTCTCGATCAGCGACGTGCGCTCGTACTCCTTGGTCGCCTTGTTGAACTCGTACCGCACCGGCTCCTGCCCGGACACCAGCTCCAGCAGCAGCACGCCCAGCGCGAACACGTCCGACCGCCGCATCGGCGACCCGCCCGCGGTCAGCTCCGGCGCCATGTACCCGCGCGTGCCCTCGATCCGCCTCCCGCGGCTGCCCGTGCGCCGCTGCCTGGCCTCCTTGCCGTCGCCGGATTCGTCGTCCGGGAGCTCCCCGGCGAGGTCCGCTGACCCGAAGTGCGCGAGCTTGGCCCGGAGGAGCGCGCCCTGGCCGCACACGAGGACGGAGGAGGAGGAGAGGCGGTTGTGGACGGTCCCGGCCTGGAGGTGCACGTAGCTGAGCGCGTCGCAGGCGTCGGCGGCGAGCCGGAGCCGGGAGTGCCAGGAGGCGAGCGGCGTGAAGGACGGGTTGTTGGCGCCGCGGAGGAGCGAGGAGAGCGGCGCCGCGCCCGGGACGAGCTCGTAGGCGAGGAAGAGGGCGCCGTCGGGGGACGCCGCGGCGCCGTAGAGCCGCGCGATGGCGGCGTGGTGGCAGTGGCCGAGGACCGCGAGCCGGGCGGACACCTCGGCCGGGTCCCGCCGAAGCGCGCGGCGGAAGACGGCGGCCGGGTGGCCCCGGAGCGCGCACCGGAACGAATTGGAGGACCCGGGCGCGAGGCGGTGGGCCGGGGAGAAGTTCTTGGTGGCGGCGGCGAGCTCGGCGAAGGTGAGGAGGAGCGGCAGGTCCGGGAGCGAGTCCTTGAGCGCCTGCAGGGAGGAGGCCGCGGAGGAGGAGGAGGTGGAGAGCGCGGCCGCGGAGGAAGTGGAGTAGGAGGTCGGGCCCGGGTGGCTGCCGTTGGTGTTCCCGCGGGGCGAGCGGCGGCCGTGGGTGGTCGCGGAGGAGCGGGCCATGGAGGGCGCGGCGGCGGTGGCCGTGGCGCTCTTGGTCTTGCACATCTGATGCCTGCGGACGCCAACCATCGGCGACCAGAGAAAGAAGCTCGTCGGACTTTCTTGCTTGCCGACCAATTTGCTGGCGTGATAAAGGTTTCGCCTTTGGTGGTTTTTTCTTCTTCGTCTGTCTATCTCGATCGGTGTGGAGTTGTTGCCTCGAGAGGAGGAAGACGGCTGGTCGACCGGTCAAACGCGAGTCAAACACCCGTTGCATTTTGAATTGTTCTGTATACGAAATATTCTTGTTTTCAGCTGCTTATCCGTTTTACATTGAGAGTCAAAGGGATGCACAATGGGGTGTAAGTTTGTTGGAATGAAAATTTTATCTTTCACCTCTTGGTCGCTTGTCGTTTGATAACCGTCGACGAACCTAGGGTTCGATGTTTCCTCCCTAATCATGGGGAAGAAATGCTCAACCACCATATTGATCTCGAGACGTAGAGGATGTGTGAGGAGAAACTTGGAGCGGCGAGGAAAAAGAGGAGGGGGCAAATCGGATGCGTGATAAGGGATGAAGACGACCTTTTTGTATGTGATGGTGAGCACCAACCAAAATGGATAATCCCTCCATAACTCCTTATAAGATGTTTTTAGATTCCATGACAGCGTAAAAAAGTCTTACATTAAGTTACTCGCATTAGCGAAAAATTTCAGTCGACTGATTTCGCTTTGGGGTCGGCCGATTTTGAGTGTTCGCCTGAAGGAAGGAAGGAGCTCGCTGGCAGGCTGCCCACCATCTATCTTAGGGTGGGGGGTGGGGCGGAAGAACGGCGGTGGTGCAAGTTCGCTAGAGAGAAAAACTAGTGATCATCGTGGCTAGAGGGATGTCCCGGGGAGGGGGGGGGGGGGATGAGACCGCGTGAGACTGCCGCTGGTCACGGGTGGTGGTGGTAGGCGGTTCGGCGGATCGGCCGGAGGAAAAAGAAAGGTTGCCCACCATTCTGCATCGAACAACTCAAAACAATCGATTGGTCCAATTTTAAAACTCCACTCCCTGCGTCTCATAATATAAGAGTGTTTCTACACTACATTTAGTGTAAAAATGCTCTTACATTATGGGACGGATGGAGTAAATGTATATATAGTCATTCCCTAAGTTACAACGGGAGTAATAAACGGAGAAGTGAAAGTTTTAGTTTTCAATGACCGTAGGAGCTTGTTTTATAGTTAGGTCGATTTTTGCAGTACAAAACTATAGTTAGTTCAGTTCGCAGAGACAGTAACTAGCTATAGTGATGCATATATACGATTTCCTCTTTTGTTAAAATCGAGGATAATACAAGTGTGCAAGTTGATGCCTAATTAATCACTCATGCCCCTTAGCTCCAGGTCTCCAGAAGTATATCCATGTTGGATCGGTGTGGAGTTTTACCACTTGGCTGCACGGTGGGTGTTTTACACATAAGTCAACGACGAGCAGCCCGGTCGAGTAGGAGAAGTGGACACTTTGGTTGACCCCAAGTTATTAACTAATGAACGCACGGTGTGATTGCTAAGCGGTAGCATGTAATGCATGGAGAAACCTGTTTCCTTATGCTTTGGTTAAACATGTCCCATCACCATGTTCTGATCATGTGGTTGTGGTGCTCAAAGGAGAGGAGGAACAAAGACCAGTGGGTGGAGGCGCTCGTCGGTACGAGCTATCTTGGGAGAGGGATCCGGTGTTGCCAGAAGTGGTAAAAGTAGCTTGGGACTCAGTTGGCTCGGTTGGTAGCATGGCTGACTTACAGCAAGCACTCTCGAAAACAATGTCAGCATTACGCTCATGGAGCAAGAAGTTTGGTAATGTTACGAGGGAGCTAGCAAAGTCTCGCACGCAATTGTAAGAGCTTATGAATATGAATGCTGACAGGCAGGATATAAGAATTGTAACTGACAAGATGAATGAATTATTGTATCAGGAGGAGATGATGTGGTTGCAAAGGTCTCGAATCACTTGGCTCAAGGAGGGGGATAGAGGGATGGCCCGGGGAGGGGGAGGGGCGGCATGGCGGTGAGCCGTGGTCGGGAAGGGGGGAGGGGCGATGAGACTGCGTGAGACTGCCAGGGATGGTGGTAGGCGGTTCGACGGATCGGCTAGAGGGAGAAGAAAGGTTGCCCACCTTTCGATCTGCATCGAACAGCTCAAAACGATCGACTGATCCAATTTTAAAACTCTACTCCCTCCGTCCCATAATATAAGAGCGTTTTTTACACTATATTTAGTTTAAAAACGCTCTTATATTATATGGGACGGAGGGAGTATATATAACCATTCCCTAAGTTACAGCGGGAGTAATAATCGGAGAAGTGAAAGTTTTAGTTTTCAGTGACCGTAGGAACTTGTTTTATAGTTAGTTGGATTTTTGCAGTAAAAAACTATAGGTAGTTCAGTTTGCAGAGACAGTAACTAGCTATAGTGATGCATACGATTTCCTGCTTTGTTAAGATCAGAGGATAATGCAAGTGTGCAAGTTGATGCCTAGCTAATTAATCACTCATGTCCCTTAACTTCAGGTCTTCAGCCTTTGTTAGTTCCAGAAGTATATCCATGTTGGATCGGTGTGGAGTTTTACCACTTGGCTGCACGGTGGGTGTTTTACACATAAGTCAACGACGAGCAGCCCGGTCGAGTAGGAGAAGTGGACACTTTGGTTGACCCCAAGTTATTAACTAATGAACGCACGGTGTGATTGCTAAGCGGATGAGAACATTGCTCTGTTTGGAGTGGAGGGAACAAACTTAGTTTTTCTTTTCCATTTGAATGAACAGAAAATAAAGTTAGTTAGTTAATCGGCGGGTGGCGGCTAGTGCAGCGGGGGACAGCGACGTGACTGCTAACGTACACGCACACGCACACGTATTAGCCTGTCCAGCTGTCACGACGAAAAATCAACTCGACGACGCCAAATGCCAAATTAGAAGGAAGCAATAGTCAATCCACGGGTGCAAACAGCAAACAAATCAGCCAAAAAAAGGTTGCGGCTGATCTGATCTGATTCACCAGCTAGCTGAACCGAGTCATCATCACTTATAAAAATAAAAGGAAAAGGAAAGGGTTGCGGCCCCTGACTGGTTATGCAATAGTAGAACGGAATGTTTTGCTAGGGAAAGAAAGACCACGTGTGTATTATTATTGCTAGCTGATGTTGTGCACGCGGGTGCAGGATCGTAGATCGACGAAACCAGAGTTAGTACAAATTTAAGACAAATCAGCAAAAAATGTGATCCATCGGGTCGAACACCATGCAGATTGGAAAGTTACGTGCGTGGCATGCAGCATCACCAGTGTCGGTGGTTATAGTACGTACGAACGTGGAGCACGCAGGCACGCAGTCGTGAGCTCGTGATGCCAGCCAGCTTCGTTCGGTTGGGTTCTACACGTACGCAGAACGACCTACCGACTCGTACTACCTCCGTCCTGGTTTATAAGTCCTTTTTGTAGTTTGTGTTAAATTTTAACTAAAGATTTAACTAACAAAATGTTAATGCATGTCAAGAAAAATTATCTCATTGGATTCGCATTTAAACATAGTTTTAAAAATATAATGTTTGATGACATGCATGAACATTTTGTTAGTTTAATCTATGGTCAAAATTTAGCACGAAATACAATGAGGACCAATAAACCCGGACGGAGGTAGTAGTAGGGAGTATGTGTTTGCCAAGTCCAGGGTTTTCGTGCATGCATGGTAAAGGCAACCAAGAAAATATGCATGGCACGCATGGTGCGCGTGTGGACCGACCGAGCAAGCCGTGCACGTGCCGGTGCGATCGCTCAACGAGGCAGGACACAAGAACGATTGGAGCGACGAGAGCGACATGACTGCAGATAGATATCCACATGCGTACGCACGGCGAGTTCTTCTCAAGAAAAAAAACATGCGTACGCACGCGAGTGCGTTGCCAAGCTAGCAGTCATGACGGAGAAGATCAAACTCCACAATAGGAGCAGAATACACTTCCCCTAGGGTTTTCTCCTAGGGTCTACCTATCCTCTGGCGGCGCCGCCAGAGTCCACGAGATCTAATCACCGCTCGACCTGCAGCTCTGCGGCGGGATCGATCGCTTGATCGGGGTCCGCTACGCCGGGGCGCATGGCGGATCTGGTACGGTTGGAAGGAGGAAGGAGGGGTTTGGGTGGAAAGGCGACAGGACGGAAGGAGGAAGAGAAGATAGCAGATGGAGAGGGAGGATTGGGAAGCACGAGTCAGCAAACTATAGGGGGACAGGAGGATACGGCGGCGGACCACGCCATGCCCGATCTGGGGGAGGATGAGGAGGATGCATGGGATCATTATGGTCCTGACCCGGCTCTGGAGGATGCTTTTGAAGGGCTAAACTTACATGGTGAGGAGGAGGAGGATTTGGATCTATCTGGAGAAGTGGAGGAGTTGATCAGGGATGTGAGGTGGTTAGCGCTGTTTAGGGTTCATACCATGCGGCCGTTTAGCCACTCGGCGCTCCTGAACTCGATGAGGAACGCGTGGGCTTGCGCCCAAGGGATCACGTTTAACATCAAAGGCCCGAACTTGTTCCTTGCACAGTGCCATTGCCTAGGAGATTGGAAGCGCGTGATGGAGGGGGGACCATGGCAATTTCGAAGGGATCCAGTAGTTTTGGTGGAGTATGATGGGTTCACAAACGTAGCTGAGTATTCTCTGGACATGTACCCGCTCTGGGCAAGGATTAGAGGCCTTCCGGATGGGCTGACAAGGAAGAAGGAGCTTGCAGAAAAGGTTGCTAAGAAGGTTGGAGAACCACCGTTTACGGTTATGGTGAATGAAGGAAAGATAAACCCATCGAGCCATCTACGGGTGAAAGTGTTTGTTAATGTGAATAAGCCTCTTGTGAGATTTGTGCCAATCACTTTGAAGGAGAGGAAGAAATACCCGGTTAGCTATGAGAAACTCCCTGACTTCTGTTTCTTCTGTGGCTGCATGGGTCATGTAGTGGAGGAGTGCGGGGATGGCATCCACTTGCCTAACTCGTGTGAATGGGGAGACTGGCTCCACTGGAACAATGAACCGGGAGGAGGAGGAGGAGGTGTAGGTAGAGGAGGTAGGTCTGGTGCGAGGGGCGGGAGTTTTGCTGCTGGTAGTGCTGGGCGTGGGGGGAGAAGAGGTGGCGCTGGGGGACGAGGGGATGGTGGCAGCGTGAGGTTTAACAATGGCGGGAGGGGGAGGGAAGAAGGTCTTGCTAATGAAAATCGTGGCCAGTCGGAAGATAGTAATTTGCATGTTGATGATGAGGGAGGGAGGGCTCGCAAGAGGCTAATTAATGATGATGGCACGGTGAACGGAGGTGGGCAGACGGCACAAAACCCTGGCGGCATAGTGTCGAATGTTGTGTTGTTGCTTGAAAATGGCGGTGGGACAGGAAGCCAGGTGGATGGGGGGCCTGCTCATACCCCGGAAAAGTCCCAATAGTTAAGAGGAGAAAGCAAGGGGATGAAGGAAGTGAAGTGGTACCTGACAATATGAATGAGGCGGCCTCCGTGTGTGAGGACCGCCGAGTCCAATGAATTTCTTAAGTTGGAACTGCCGTGGAGGGGGGAATTCCCAGACAGTTCGTGAGTTGGCGACGTTAGTTCAGTCGCATTCCCCAATTTTATCTTCTTATGTGAAACTAGACAGAAGGCTAGCAAGATGAGGAGGATCCGGGCAAGATTGGGCCTCAAGGGTTTTGAGGGTGTGGACAGTAATGGTATGAGTGGGGGTCTAGCCCTCTACTGGCATGAGACTTGTGTTGTGGAGGTGGTTGATAAAGATGAAAGGTACATTGATGCTTTTGTGAGGATGCATGAGGGTGGAAGCCAATGGAGAGTTACTTGTGTGTATGGTGAACCCCGCACTGAAAACCGCCATCTCATGTGGGCAAAGCTTCAGGGTCTGAAGAATACTTGTGATCTTCCGTGGCTTGTAATAGGTGATTTTAATGAAGCACTTTGGAGTTTTGAACATTTCTCGGTTACCCCAAGACCAGAACCACAAATGTTGGCGTTTAGAGATACTCTGGAGGTGTGCGAGTTGGTGGATTTGGGCTTCTTCGGGGTGCCGTTTACATATGATAACAAACGCAGCGGCAATGGAAATGTGAGGGTACGGTTGGATCGGGCTGTAGCATGTAATGCATGGAGAAACCTGTTTCCTTATGCTTTGGTTAAACATGTCCCATCACCATGTTCTGATCATGTGGTTGTGGTGCTCAAAGGAGAGGAGGAACAAAGACCAGTGGGTGGAGGCGCTCGTCGGTACGAGCTATCTTGGGAGAGGGATCCGGTGTTGCCAGAAGTGGTAAAAGTAGCTTGGGACTCAGTTGGCTCGGTTGGTAGCATGGCTGACTTACAGCAAGCACTCTCGAAAACAATGTCAGCATTACGCTCATGGAGCAAGAAGTTTGGTAATGTTACGAGGGAGCTAGCAAAGTCTCGCACGCAATTGTAAGAGCTTATGAATATGAATGCTGACAGGCAGGATATAAGAATTGTAACTGACAAGATGAATGAATTATTGTATCAGGAGGAGATGATGTGGTTGCAAAGGTCTCGAATCACTTGGCTCAAGGAGGGGGATAGAGGGATGGCCCGGGGAGGGGGAGGGGCGGCATGGCGGTGAGCCGTGGTCGGGAAGGGGGGAGGGGCGATGAGACTGCGTGAGACTGCCAGGGATGGTGGTAGGCGGTTCGACGGATCGGCTAGAGGGAGAAGAAAGGTTGCCCACCTTTCGATCTGCATCGAACAGCTCAAAACGATCGACTGATCCAATTTTAAAACTCTACTCCCTCCGTCCCATAATATAAGAGCGTTTTTTACACTATATTTAGTTTAAAAACGCTCTTATATTATATGGGACGGAGGGAGTATATATAACCATTCCCTAAGTTACAGCGGGAGTAATAATCGGAGAAGTGAAAGTTTTAGTTTTCAGTGACCGTAGGAACTTGTTTTATAGTTAGTTGGATTTTTGCAGTAAAAAACTATAGGTAGTTCAGTTTGCAGAGACAGTAACTAGCTATAGTGATGCATACGATTTCCTGCTTTGTTAAGATCAGAGGATAATGCAAGTGTGCAAGTTGATGCCTAGCTAATTAATCACTCATGTCCCTTAACTTCAGGTCTTCAGCCTTTGTTAGTTCCAGAAGTATATCCATGTTGGATCGGTGTGGAGTTTTACCACTTGGCTGCACGGTGGGTGTTTTACACATAAGTCAACGACGAGCAGCCCGGTCGAGTAGGAGAAGTGGACACTTTGGTTGACCCCAAGTTATTAACTAATGAACGCACGGTGTGATTGCTAAGCGGATGAGAACATTGCTCTGTTTGGAGTGGAGGGAACAAACTTAGTTTTTCTTTTCCATTTGAATGAACAGAAAATAAAGTTAGTTAGTTAATCGGCGGGTGGCGGCTAGTGCAGCGGGGGACAGCGACGTGACTGCTAATTAACGTACACGTACACGCACACGTATTAGCATGTCCAGCTGTCACGGCGAAAAATCAACTCGACGACGCCAAATGCCAAATTAGAAGGAAGCAATAGTCAATCCACGGGTGCAAACAGCAAACAAATCAGCCAAAAAAAAAGGTTGGCGACCGATGGAGATTTGATTTGTTCTTGTTGCGGCTGATCTCATCTGATCTGATTCCCTAGCTAGCTGAAACCGAGTCATCATCAATTATAAAAAGAAACGGAAAAGGAAAAGGAAAGAGTTGCTGCCCCTGACTGGGTATGCAGTAGTAGAACGGAATGTTTTGCTAGGGAAAGAAAGACCACATTGTGTTATTATTGCTAGCTGATGTCTTTGTGCACGCGGGTGCAGGGTCGTACGTAGATCGATGAAACCAAAGTTACTCTACAAATTTAAGACAAATCAGCAAAAAATAAGCCGGTGTTGCTGCGCCCCTTGTTTTTCTTTCCTCTGCCGACGAAGGTGATCCATCGGGTCGAACACCATGCAGATTGAAACGTTACGTGCGTGGCATGCAGCACCAGCAGTGTCGGTGGTTATACGTACTACGGACGTGGAGCACGCACGCACGCAGTCGTGAGCTCGTGATGCCAGCTTCCTTCGGTTCAGATTTACTTTTACAGTACATTACACGTACACGTACGCACAACGACCTGCGGATGCAGCTACTCATCGTACTGTACGTGTTTGCCAAGTCCAGGGCTTTCGTTTCGTGCATGCATGGTAAAGCCAAGGAAGAAAATATGTCACGGTTGACCGACCGAACAAGCCGTGTGCGTGCCAGTGCGAACGCTCAACCGGAACAAATGGACCGACGAGAGCGACCTGACTGCGGATATATATCCACATGCGTACGCACGCGCGTGCGTTGCCTACTCGAAAAGGTTACGTACTACGTAGAACTGCTGAGCATGCCGTCACAGTATAAATACATATCACGTGCTTAATCATTCGTAATATACCACTAGCACGCACGATTCCTCCTGCTGTTTCTAAACTGAGCCTCCAACTGATGGCCGTCATGCGCCGTTGAACTCGCGAGTCAAACAAAATGGCTCAATCCATTCCATTGACCAGGTAGTAGTATGTTTGCTTCCGTATGCTGTATGCATGAACATCAGTCAGTTGAGTCACAGGTGTACTCCAGTATACTACGAGTATAATACTAGCAATAACCTAGCAGGAAAATAATCAACCGTCTCATCTTCTTGTTCTTCTGTGCTATATATATTCTCTTGTGTGCATCAACAGCCGTCAGTCAGTTGACTCACAAGTGTATAATACTACCAATAATGTAGCAAATAATTAACATCGTCTGGCCTTTTTCATCTTGTTATATGCAATATACTCTCTCCGTCCCCACAATAATATAACATTGTTTTTCAAGCTAACATTATATTGTGGGACGGATGGAGTACCACATAACATGTTTTGATACGTGGTGACCCATGACCGGCTCTATTTAAACCTAAACTTCAAAACCCTAAATGTAAAACCCTGAAATATGGCCCCCTCTCCAATTTTAATCCTGCACAGTGAAACCCTCTATTTGCAGTCCTGAATTTTCTCAGAACATTTCAATCCCTGGTTCCGATAGTGGCGGTTTTGAGTTCCAGGGGACTGAAAAAATGTGGACATATTCATAGCTGTAGAATCCCCTTTTGCACATGCTAGGATTATATAACTACCAAAAATTCATAAAAAAATAGAAGTTAGAATTTGCATCATGTGCAAAAATGGCAAGCGATAAATAATCCTCTTTCGTTTTTGTTTTGTGTGGAAGAGAACTTTTAGTATTTTCGGCCAATTTTTGTGTCTCCAGTTCGTAGCATCCATGTGCTCCGTTTTAATATTATTTTCTTAACTTAAAGGTGTTGAATCGCCCTAAATAGTGGAGTCAATACGTTTTAGTAGATAACCGAGATAATTTTTTCATTGGATAACCGAGTGAATGTGTTGAGGATGGTTTCGCATTGCCTTTCGTGGTTTCAAAAGTTTTTATAACAATTCACTGGTTTGAGAAAACTATAAAGCAAGCGAGAGGGGGAAAATATGAGCAACCAATGATTACCACCAAGGAAGTTTGATTGTACTCTAGTAGTAGTGTACTCCCTCCATTTCTTTTTACTCCGTGTATAAGTTTTGGTCAAAGTCAAACTACACAAAGTTTGATCAAATTTATATTAAAAAATATGAACATCTACAATACTTAAACTATATAATATGAAAATACATTTCATGGTGCATCTGAAAATGTTGATTTCATATCGTGAATGTTGATATTTTTTAATATAAAGTTAGTCAAACTATGCAAAGCTTGACTTTGACCAAACCTTATATGCAGACTAAAAAGAAACGGAGGGAGTACCATCTATCCATGGATGTATCTGATGGGAGAGCATGATGCTGACATAGTACAATAAAAAAAGAGATTCATGGGCACTAGCGCCGAGACATATTTTAACAAAAGAAGCCCATCCCTGTGAGATTGCGGAAAGGGCACTAGCACCCAGACATATTTTAACAAAAAAAAGCCCATCCCATTGTGATTGCGGAAATTCACTTCCGACGGGAGTTGAGCCCCAATCTGCAAGGAAACACCACGGTGTCCTTGCCACTGGGCTACATCCCAGTTCCCTAGTACAAATAAATACTACATCCGTTCTGGTTTATTGGTCCTCATTATATTTCGTGTCAAATTTTGATCATAAATTTAACAACGATTTTGTTGTTGTTATGCATTAACATTTTGTTAGTTAAATCTTTAATTAAAATTTGATACAAATTACAAAAGAACTAATAAATCCAGACGGAGGTAGTACAACGCAACTTACTGCATTAAATAATCAATTGTGTGGTCTCCATCTTCTTCTGGCTACAAGCGACCGACGTACGTGTTGATGTAGTCACGCTAACAAAACAGAGAACACTTTTGCAGTTCAGCCTGAAATGTCCGCTCGTATTTTGACTCGGGGCATACGAAGGACCAGATCAGCATGCCATAGAAAAATCGTGCTTAGATCAGACACAGTTTATAGAATTTCAAAGTTACAAAAACAATAAATCAAGGAAGATATAACCTGTTTTCCTTCTATACCATGCTCTTGTTAATCAAGGCCCAAACCATCTTAGGCCGAAAAAAGGCCCCGCCCCCGCTCTATTGAAGGAGCGCCTGAAGTGTTCGGAAGGTCCGTACCGGATATTGGATGGCTAAAAGTGTCCAGTCTAGGCCGGATATTTGTGGGAGGTTTGGGATCTACGTTGAAGATGCATCAGGCCTAATCGGTCGCGAACCTTTTTCTTTAATCAAACTTGTTTTGATAGGAAAATATTTTTTCATAAATACTAAACCATTTCCCTTTTTTTTTCTCAGGGAAAAGTCAAATCTATTAAAAAAGTTGAAACGGAATTAAAAATTATATAAAAAATTACAACAGTGTCCTTGGACCACCGAACACTGGCTGCCATTGCAAGAATGAGCTACCAACGGCCACTGTCACCGCTCCCATATTAGAGCCAGCATGACCTTATTGATAATAGTCGAAAAGTCTTCTTGCATGTACCCCTAAGGATCAGTGCCTTGAGCCGTAGTGTTGCCACTGAACTGTTGAATTAATCCGAAGTGCCCGACACAGAATCTCGCCGTCATGTACGCACAACAAGAAACCTTAATCTCTCCTCCCCCAGGAGCCGGTAGGAATCTACGCCAGATCTCGATGTAATCCGTTCAAAGATGAAGTTTTTTTTTGAATTTTCACCGGGGGAGGGGGAGAGCCCCCCCCCCCCCCCCACCTGAATATATTGCGTAAAGGGGGAAACCCCCTGAGAGTCAGATCACATAGAGAGAGTTTACAGAAGGATAAGGAAAGGAGCCCCTAGCCAGACAGCTAGCCATCATGCTAGGTGATCGGACCTAAGAACAGCCAGCCAGACGTCGATATGGGAGCGATCTCCCTCCCGCAGTCTAGCACGCCACAACACCGCGTCGTCCCGACATGCCTTCAATGTAGCAGCCAGGGGCCATGGGTCTCCCCTGAAGACGACATCATTCCGTCGTTTCCAGAGCCTCCAACAGCAGAGGAGGACGAAGGAGGCAGGAGAGGCAACGCCAACAGCGGGCGAAGCGTCGAAAAGGTGCAGGGTCTCCACCGAAGCACCAGTGGGCGAGAGCCCAACGCACCGCCAGAACTGAACCGCAAACGGGCACTCGAAGACCATGTGATCGGCACTAGATGAAGTTGAGAGGAAGGATCAGAGTCCGGAAGACTGACTCAAAGAAAAAAGCGCCGTCATCCGTCTGAGCGCCCCCCGTGCGAAACCCTAACCTATCTACTGACTGTAGCGGCCAGCGAAGGAAAGGCGAATCCACATGCTCGGCGGAGAAGATCGAGGGGAGAATGCCTTTTACAAATGGAGAAGAAAAACGTTCAAAAACAGAATTTTCATACTCTAGTGCCCGTAGGGAAAAGGTTTGTATGCACTCGGAACATCGCCTAGCTGCTAGAGCTAGACCAACGCAACGGCGCCGTGCCTCAAGCAGCGGGCGCAATAAAGGCTGCCTGAACGGCGGTGGTTGATTGTTGCCTCTGCCGAACGAAGCCTGCCGATCGGGTCAAAGATAGGCCCGCCGATGAATCCGCTGCAACTGAGCGCGCGTGACGGCCGGATGACGGCGTTACGTACGTGGCATGCATACAGTACCAGCAGTGTCCATGGTTATACGTACGTACGATATACTGTATATGTCAATATGTGTAGTGCATGGACAAATGAATGAAGAGACTGATCGTCGTCTCCAGCACGCACAATGACCTGCAGATGCAGCCATGCATCCACCGTGTTTGCCAAGTCCAGGGCATTCGTGGTAAAGACAACGAAGAAAATATGGCACGCTCCGCACGGTTGACCGACCGACCGACGAGGTGTGCGCCAGCCTGCCAGTGCGAACGCTGAACGGAAGAGAACAAAATGTGGTATCTGGTACAACAAATGGAGCGACGAGAGCGACGTGACTGCGGATATATATCCACATGTGTACGCACGCGCGTGCGTTGCCTAGCTTGTAGCCAACACAGCGAAGATCAAGCTCTACAATGACTACTCGAAACGAAAATGAAAACAACGCTAGTACGATTACGTAGTTTAATACACCCTCTGTTCCTAAAATGTAAGACGTTTTGGTAGTTCAATTTCTTACATTTGCAAACAAAGGTAGTAGCACACTCCCGCTAATGTATTCCCTAGTAGTCGGTCTCACTACAGTTGTCTTCAACACTGACCCGCAAACCTGACACCGCATCCGTCTACGGACAGGGAGTAAATCCACGGATATGGACACGAAAGCTAGGCATCAAACGCTATCTGCAAACATTTCAGACAGCTTTTCAACTAACGACAAAAATCACGACATAATTCATCAAAGTTTGGAATTAAAATACCAAAAATTATCCAGACATAGCATGCAAATAAGCGCACCCGGACCAGTCGACGGAATGACACAGAAACACATTGGATAACAAAACACGTCCGGAGTGAGTGGTAGTCAACGAAATGATACATAAACGCATTGGATGTCAAAACACGTTCAGACCGCGTAGTCCGAATGGATGCGGACGGTTTGAGGGTCAGTTTTGTAGATACCCTAAGGGCGTGTTTGGTTGCTTTCGCTGCCGGGCCTGGCTCAGAGGGGAAAAACGAGCCAGGCTGAGCAGGGCCAGGGTAAGCAAAAACAGGGTCAAAAACGTAGATGACCAGTTGATTGGTTGCCTGCATTAGGGGTCTTGTCATCTGAGATGCAACTTTCACCCGGCGTTTGGTTGCATACATGCATATGATTAGGAGTTAACAACAAAGCTTAACACGCACCAGGTTTGGCATCTCATTTCATCGAACACGTTGAGCGCAAGAGGTTCCTCTGCCCATCATGTCCACCGCCGGTTGAACAGAAGCTCGGCGGCCTCGTCCGGCTCGGCCTCGTCGGCGTCGTCTTGCCGCAGCTGCTCTGTCTCGGCCTCGTCGGCGCCCTCTTGTTGCAGCTGCGCCGGTTCGGCCTCATCGGCGCCATCTTCCTGCAGTTGATGCGGCTCGGCGGTAGTGTTCTCGCCGCTCAACTGGTGGGCATCAATGGGCGCCTCCTTGGAGCTAAAGTGAGCAGAATTTGCATCTTGGAGCTGCGCCGGCTCGGCCTTGTCTCGCTCGTCTTCTAGCCGCTGCCGAGCTTTGCGTATGCTGGGAATTTCTGGTCGAGCTTCGTGTATGGCGCCTTCCGCAGGGCCGCGACGCGTTCATGGCACCGGAGGTCGCACGCGGCGAGGAGCAGGGGCTGGCGTCCGCTCCCCCACTTTCTCGAGCTGCTGAGTGCTGGCCCGGCCGGCCACCCTCGGGCGGGGATTGCAGACGTGGTTGCCGACGCGCTCCTCGCACCTTGGCCGCCGGCTCCGTCTCCCCTCGTGCTGCTCGTGGCCGTGGCGCTCTGTTGGGGAACGTTGCAGAAAACAAAAAATTTTCCTACGGTTTCACCAAGATCCATCTATGAGTTCATCTAGCAACGAGTGATTAGATGCATCCACATACCTTGTAGATCGCGAGCGGAAGCGTTCAAAGAACGGGGATGATGTAGTCGAACACGACGTAATCCAAATCACCGGAGATCCTAGCACCGAACGGACGGCACCTCCGCGTTCAACACACGTACGGAACAGCCACGTCTCCTCCTTCTTGATCCAGCAAGGGAGGGAGGAGAGGTTGAGGGAGATGGCACCAGCAGCAGCACGACGGCGTGGTGTTGATGGAGCTGCAGTACTCCGGCAGAGCTTCGCTAAGCACTATAGAGGAGGAGGAGGTGTTGGAGAGGGAGAAGGAGGCAACCAAAGGCCAAGATATGAAGTCCCTCCTCTCCCCCACTATATATAGGAGGGCCAAGGGGGGGTGGCCGACCCTAGGAGATCCAATCTCCTAGGGGGGCGGCGGCCAAGGGGGGTTTCCCTCCCCCCAAGGCACCTAGGAGGTGCCTTCCCCTCCTAGGACTCTTCCCCCTTCAAACCCTAGGCGCATGGGCCTATGTGGGGCTGGTGCCCTTGGCCCATGTAGGCCAAGGCGCACCCCCTACAGCCCATGTGGCCCCCCGGGACAGGTGGACCCACCCGGTGGACCCTCGGGACCCTTCCGGTGGTCCCGGTACAATACCGATAACCCCGAAACTTGTCCCGATGCCCGAAACAGGACTTTCCATATATAAATCTTTACCTCCGGACCATTCCGGAACTCCTCGTGACGTCCGGGATCTCATCCGGGACTCCGAACAACATTCGGGTTACTGCATATACATATCCCTACAACCCTAGCGTAACCGAACCTGAAGTGTGTAGACCCTACGGGTTCGGGAGACATGTAGACATGACCGAGATCGCTCTCCGGTCAATAACCAACAGCGGGATATGGATACCCATGTTGGCTCCCACATGCTCCACGATGATCTCATCGGATGAACCACGATCTCGAGGATTTAATCAACCCCGTATGCAATTCCCTTTGTCAATCGATATGTTACTTGCCCGAGATTCGATCGTCGGTATCCCAATACCTCGTTCAATCTCGTTACCGGCAAGTCACTTTACTCGTACCGTAATGCATGATCCCGTGACCAGACACTTGGTCACTTTGAGCTCATTATGATGATGCATTACCGAGTGGGCCCAGTGATATCTCTCCGTCATACGGAGTGACAAATCTCAGTCTCGATCCGTGTCAACCCAACAGACACTTTCGGAGATACCTGTAATGCACCTTTATAGTCACCCAGTTACGTTGTGACGTTTGATACACCCAAAGCACTCATACGGTATCCGGGAGTTACACGATCTCATGGTCAAAGAAAAAGATACTTGACATTAGAAAAGCTCTAGCAAACGAACTACACGATCTCACGCTATGCTTAAGATTGGGTCTTGTCCATCACATCATTATCCTAATGATGTGATCCCGTTATCAATGACATCCAATGTCCATAGCCAGGAAACCATGACTATCTATTGATCAACGAGCTAGTCAACTAGAGGCTTACTAGGGACATGTTGGTGTCTGTTATTCACACATGTATTACAATTTTCGGATAATACAATTATAGCATGAATAAAGACAATTATCATGAACAAAGAAATATAATAATAATGCTTTTATTATTGCCTCTAGGGCATATTTCCAACAGTCTCCCACTTGCACTAGAGTCAATAATCTAGTTACATTGTGATGAATTGAACACCCATGGAATTTTGGTGTTGATCATGTTTGCTCTAGGGAGAGGTTTAGTCAACGGATCCGCTACATTCAGGTCCGTATGTATTTTACAAATCTCTATGTCTCCATCTTGAACATTTTCACGAATGGAGTTGAAGCGACGCTTGATGTGCCTTATCTTCTTGTGAAACCTGGGCTCCTTGGCAAGTGCAATAGCTCCAGTGTTGTCACAGAAGAGCTTGATCGGCCCCGACGCATTGGGTATGACTCCTAGGTCGGTGATGAACTCCTTCACCCATATTGCTTCATGTGCTGCCTCCGAGGCTGCCATGTACTCCGCTTCACATGTAGATCCCGCCACGACGCTCTGCTTGCAACTGCACCAGCTTACTGCCCCACCATTCAGAATATACACGTATCCGGTTTGTGACTTAGAGTCATCCAGATCTGTGTCGAAGCTAGCGTCGACGTAACCCTTTACGACGAGCTCTTCATCACCTCCATAAACGAGAAACATTCCATTAGTCCTTTTCAGGTACTTCAGGATATTCTTGACCGCTGTCCAGTGTTCCTTGCCGGGATTACTTTGGTACCTTCCTACCAAACTTACGGCAAGGTTTACATCAGGTCTGGTACACAGCATGGCATACATAATAGAACCTATGGCTGAGGCATAGGGGATGACACTCATCTCTTCTATATCTTCTGCCGTGGTCGGACATTGAGCTGAGCTCAATTTCACACCTTGCAAAATAGGCAAGAACCCTTTCTTGGACTAATCCATTTTGAACTTCTTCAAAATCTTATCAAGATATGTGCTTTGTGAAAGACCTATGAGGCGTCTCGATCTATCCCTATAGATCTTGATGCCTAATATATAAGCAGCTTCTCCAAGGTCCTTCATTGAAAAACTCTTATTCAAGTAGGCCCTAATGCTGTCCAAGAGTTCTATATCATTTCCCATCAAAAGTATGTCATCTACATATAAAATGAGAAATGCTACAGAGCTCCCACTCACTTTCTTGTAAACACAGGCTTCTCCATAAGTCTGTGTAAACCCAAACGCTTTGATCATCTCATCAAAACGAATGTTCCAACTCCGAGATGCTTGCACCAGCCCATAAATCGAGCGTTGGAGCTTGCACACCTTGTCAGCATTCTTAGGATCGACAAAACCTTCCGGCTGCATCATATACAATTCTTCCTTAAGGAAACCATTAAGGAATGCCGTTTTGACGTCCATTTGCCAAATTTCATAATCATAAAATGCGGCAATTGCTAACATGATTCGGACGGACTTCAGCTTCGCTACCGGTGAGAAAGTCTCATCGTAGTCAACCACTTGAACTTGTCGATAACCCTTAGCGACAAGCCGAGCTTTATAGATGGTCACATTACCATCCGCGTCTGTCTTCCTCTTAAAGATCCATTTATTTTCTATGGCTCGCCGTTCAACGGGCAAGTCAGTCAAAGTCCATACTTCGTTTTCATACATGGATCCTATCTCGGATTTCATGGCTTCTAGCCATTTGTCAGAATCCGGGCCCGCCATCGCTTCTTCATAGTTTGAAGGTTCACTGTTGTCTAACAACATGATTTCCAAGACAGGGTTGCCGTACCACTCTGGTGCGGAACGTGTCCTTGTGGACCTTCGAATTTCAGTAGGAGCTTGATCAGAAGTATCTTGATCATTATCATTTACTTCCTTTCTAGTCGGTGCAGGCACCTCAGGAACATTTTCTTGAGTTGCGCCATTTTCCGGTTCAAGAGGTAATACTTCATCAAGCTCTACTTTCCTCCCACTTACTTCTTTCGAGAGAAACTCTTTCTCCAGAAAGGACCCATTCTTGGCAACAAAGATCTTGCCTTCGGATCTGAGGTAGAAGATATACCCAATAATTTCTTTAGGGTATCCTATGAAGACGCATTTTCCCGATTTGGGTTCGAGCTTTTCAGGTTGAAGTTTCCTGACATAAGCATCGCATCCCCAAACTTTTAGAAACGACAGCTTAGGTTTCTTCCCAGACCATAATTCATACGGTGTCGTCTCAAAGGATTTCGACAGTGCCCTATTTAAAGTAAATGCGGCAGTCTCTAAAGCATAGCCCCAAAAAGATAGTGGTAAGTCGGCAAGAGACATCATAGATCGCACCATATCTAATAGAGTGCGATTACGACGTTCGGACACACCATTACGCTGAGGTGTTCCAGGCGGCGTGAGTTGTGAAACTATTCCACATTTTCTTAAGTGTGTACCAAACTCGTGACTCAAGTATTCTCCTCCACGATCTGATCGTAGAAACTTGATTTTCCTGTCACGTTGATTCTCAACTTCACTCTGAAATTCCTTGAACTTTTCAAAGGTCTCAGACTTGTGTTTCATTAAGTAGACATACCCATATCTACTCAAGTCATCAGTGAGGGTGAGAACATAACGATAGCCACCGCGAGCCTCAACACTCATTGGACCGCACACATCAGTATGTATGATTTCCAATAAGTTGGTTGCTCGTTCCATTGTTCCTGAGAACGGAGTCTTGGTCATTTTACCCATGAGGCATGGTTCGCACGTGTCAAATGATTCGTAATCAAGAGACTCTAAAAGTCCATTAGCATGGAGCTTCTTCATGCGTTTGACACCTATGTGACCAAGGCGGTAGTGCCACAAGTATGTGGGACTATCACTATCAATCTTACATCTTTTGGTACTTACACTATGAATATGTGTAGCATTACGCTCGAGATTCATAAAGAATAAACCATTGACCATCGGAGCATGACCATAAAACATATCTCTCATATAAATAGAACAACCATTATTCTCGGATTTAAATGAGTAGCCATCTCGAATTAAACGAGATCCTGATACAATGTTCATGCTCAAACTTGGCACTAAATAACAATTATTGAGGTTCAAAACTATCCCGTAGGTAAATGTAGAGGTAGCGTGCCGACGGCGATCACATTGACCTTGGAACCATTCCCGACGCGCATCGTTACCTCGTCCTTCGCCAGTCTCCATTTATTCCGCAGCTCCTGCTGTGTGTTACAAATATGAGCAACGGCACCGGTATCAAATACCCAGGAGTCACTACGATTACTGGTAAGGTACACATCAATTACATGTATATCAAATATACCTTTGGTTTTGCCGGCCTTCTTGTCCGCTAAGTATTTGGGGCAGTTCCGCTTCCAGTGACCACTTTCCTTGCAATAAAAGCACTCAGTCTCGGGCTTGGGTCCATTCTTTGGCTTCTTCCCGGCAGCTTGCTTGCTGGGCGCGGCAACTACCTTGCCGTCCTTCTTGAAGTTCTTTTTACCCTTGCCCTTCTTGAACTTAGTGGTTTTATTGACCATCAACACTTGATGTTCCTTCTTGACTTCTACCTCTGCTGATTTCAGCATAGCAAATACTTCAGGAATGGTCTTTTCCATCCCCTGCATATTGAAGTTCATCACAAAGCTCTTGTAGCTTGGTGGAAGCGACTGGAGGATTCTGTCAATGACCGCATCATCCGGGAGATTAACTCCCAGCTGAGTCAAGCGGTTATGTAACCCAGACATAGTGAGTATGTGCTCACTGACAGAACTATTTTCCTCCATCTTACAGCTGAAGAATTTGTCGGAGACTTCATATATCTCGACCCGGGCATGAGCTTGGAAAACCATTTTCAGCTCTTCGAACATCTCATATGCTCCATGTCTCTCAAAACGCTTTTGGATCCCCGGTTCTAGGCTGTAAAGCATGCCGCACTGAACGAGGGAGTAGTCATCGGAACGTGCCTGCCAAGCGTTCATAACGTCTTGTTCTGCAGGGAGAATAGGTGCGTCACCCAGCGGTGCTTGTAGGACATAATCTTTCTTGGCAGCTATGAGGATGATCCTCAGGTTCCGGACCCAGTCCGTATAGTTGCTGCCATCGTCTTTCAGCTTGGTTTTCTCTAGGAACGCGTTGAAGTTGAGGACTACGTTGGCCATTTGATCTACAAGACATATTGTAAAATATTTAGACTAAGTTCATGATAATTAAGTTCATCTAATCAAATTATAATGAACTCCCACTCAGACTTGACATCCCTTTGGTCATCTAAGTGTTACATGATCCGAGTCGACTAGGCCGTGTCCGATCATCACGTGAGATGGACTAGTCATCGTCGGTGAACATTCTCATGTTGATCGTATCTTCCATACGACTCGTGTTCGACCTTTCGGTCTCCGTGTTCCGAGGCCATGTCTGTACATGCTAGGCTCGTCAAGTTAACCCTAAGTGTTTTCGCTGTGTAAAACTGTCTTACACCCATTGTATGTGAACGTAAGAATCTATCACACCCGATCATCACGTGGTGCTTCGAAACGACGAACTGTAGCAACGGTCCACAGTTAGGGGAGAACACTTCTTGAAATTTTTGTAAGGGATCATCTTATTTACTACCGTCGTCCTAAGTAAACAAGATGCATAAAACATAATAAACATCACATGCAATTATATAAAGTAGTGACATGATATGGCCAATATAATATAGCTCCTTTGATCTTCATCTTCAGGGCTCCATGATTATCTTGTCACCGGCATGACACCATGATCTCCATCATCATGATCTCCATCATCGTGTCTTCATGAAGTTGTCACGCCAACGACTACTTCTACTTCTATAACTAACGCGTTTAGTAATAAAGTAAAGTAGTTTACATGGCGTTCTTCAATGACACGCAGGTCATACAAAAAATAAAGACAACTCCTATGGCTCCTACCGGTTGTCATACTCATCGACATGCAAGTCGTGATTCCTATTACAATAGCATGAACATCTCATACATGACATATAGATCATTCATCATTCATCACAACTTTGGCCATATCATATCACAAAGCACTTGCTGCAAAAACAAGTTAGACGTCCTCTAATTGTTGTTGCATGTTTTACGTGGCTGAAGTAGGGTTCTAGCAAGAACGTTTTCTTACCTACGTGAAAGCCACAACGTGATTTGTCAACTTCTATTTACCCTTCATAAGGACCCTTTTTATGGAATCCGATTCAACTAAAGTAGGAGAGACAGACACCCGCCAGCCACCTTATGCAACTTGTGCATGTTAGTCGATGGAACCGGTCTCACGTAAGCGTACGTGTAAGGTTGGTCCGGGCCGCTTCATCCCACAATACCGCTGAAGCAAGATAAGACTAGTAGCGGCAAGAAAGTTGACAAATCTACGCCCACAACAAATTGTGTTCTACTCGTGCAAGAAGAACTACGCATAGACCTAGCTCATGATGCCACTGTTGGGGAACGTTGCAGAAAACAAAAAAAATTTCCTATGGTTTCACCAAGATCCATCTATGAGTTCATCTAGCAACGAGTGATTAGATGCATCTACATACCTTGTAGATCGCGAGCGGAAGCGTTCAAAGAACGGGGATGATGTAGTCGAACACGACGTGATCCAAATCACCGGAGATCCTAGCACCGAACGGACGGCACCTCCGCGTTCAACACACGTACGAAACAGCCACGTCTCCTCCTTCTTGATCCAGCAAGGGAGGGAGGAGAGGTTGAGGGAGATGGCACCAGCAGCAGCACGACGGCGTGGTGTTGATGGAGCTGCAGTACTCCGGCAGAGCTTCGCTAAGCACTATAGAGGAGGAGGAGGTGTTGGAGAGGGAGAAGGAGGCAACCAAAGGCCAAGATATGAAGTCCCTCCTCTCCCCCACTATATATAGGAGGGCCAAGGGGGGGTGGCCGGCCCTAGGAGATCCAATCTCCTAGGGGGGCGGCGGCCAAGGGGGGTTTCCCTCCCCCCAAGGCACCTAGGAGGTGCCTTCCCCTCCTAGGACTCTTCCCGCTTCAAACCCTAGGCGCATGGGCCTATGTGGGGCTGGTGCCCTTGGACCATGTAGGCCAAGGCGCACCCCCTACAGCCCATGTGCCCCCCCGGGACAGGTGGACCCACCCGGTGGACCCCCGGGCCCCTTCCGGTGGTCCCGGTACAATACCGATAACCCCGAAACTTGTCCCGATGCCCGAAACAGGACTTCCCATATATAAATCTTTACCTCCGGACCATTCCGGAACTCCTCGAGACGTCCGGGATCTCATCCGGGACTCCGAACAACATTCGGGTTACTGCATATACATATCCCTACAACCCTAGCGTCACCGAACCTTAAGTGTGTAGACCCTACGGGTTCGGGAGACATGTAGACATGACCGAGATCGCTCTCCGGTCAATAACCAACAGCGGGATATGGATACCCATGTTGGCTCCCACATGCTCCACGATGATCTCATCGGATGAACCACGATGTCGAGGATTTAATCAACCCCGTATGCAATTCCCTTTGTCAATCGATATGTTACTTGCCCGAGATTCGATCGTCGGTATCCCAATACCTTGTTCAATCTCGTTACCGGCAAGTCACTTTACTCGTACCGTAATGCATGATCCCGTGACCAGACACTTGGTCACTTTGAGCTCATTATGATGATGCATTACCGAGTGGGCCCAGTGATATCTCTCCGTCATACGGAGTGACAAATCCCAGTCTCGATCCGTGTCAACCCAACAGACACTTTCGGAGATACCTGTAATGCACCTTTATAGTCACCCAGTTACGTTGTGACGTTTGATACACCCAAAGCACTCCTACGGTATCTGGGAGTTACACGATCTCATGGTCAAAGGAAAAGATACTTGACATTAGAAAAGCTCTAGCAAACGAACTACACGATCTCACGCTATGCTTAAGATTGGGTCTTGTCCATCACATCATTATCCTAATGATGTGATCCCGTTATCAATGACATCCAATGTCCATAGCCAGGAAACCATGACTATCTATTGATCAACGAGCTAGTCAACTAGAGGCTTACTAGGGACATGTTGGTGTCTGTTATTCACACATGTATTACGATTTTCGGATAATACAATTATAGCATGAATAAAGACAATTATCATGAACAAAGAAATATAATAATAATGCTTTTATTATTGCCTCTAGGGCATATTTCCAACACGCTCATCCTGGTGCTGACCCGCCGGGCGAAGCTCAGGCCGGTGGCCGCCGGGGACAGCATGGATGGTGACAAGCTGGGCACGTGTCGGACAGGTTGCTCCGCCTCAGCTTCAACAGCCTCGGCGACCTGGAGCTCCGCCTCGCGGCCGTGCTCGACCAGGCCACCGCGGGCAACCTGGAGCTCCGCCACGCGGCCGTGCTCGACCAGGCCACCGCGGGTAACCTGCTGGAGCTCCACCTCGCGGCCGTGCTCGACCAGGCCACCACGGGCAACCTGCTCGCCTTCGTGCTCGATGGCGCCGGTGGGCGGCGGCTGCTTGAGCGGGAAGGACCGGCGGGCGCGGGCGGCGTAGGGCCGGCCTGAGGAGGGAGGGGGGAGCGGCGGAGCTGCAGAGGAGTAGAGGGAGAGAGAGGATTGAGGATCAGGAAGAGAGAGGGATTAACACGTCTCCAGAGAGCTACCCACGTGCGCCTCGCTGCATCGCTCGGGCCTGGCTCTCGGAAAACTGCCGATTCGGCCGTTCCTAACGGGCCAGGTCCAGGGGTGCTTTAAAAACCATGCTATGCGGGCTCAACAGTGTATGCGGGCAACCAAACAGCTGAAGTCCAAAAAGATGCTGCACCGCGCGGGCCTGGTTGGGCTCGATGCAGCCAACCAAACTCGCCCTAACAACAATGGGTCTGACTATATCTTATCTAGATGGGAGATAATATCTAACAACATCACCTTCTGTTAGTAATAACTGAACGATCTCTTATATTGTTTGTTTGTCGGGAAATTATACATCGTGACCTGTGGCGGGGCGCATCAAGCTGTGATTTGTCTTCGCGCACTGTGGCATTTTGTGTGTGCCTTGTACCACTACTGCATGCATGTGTCGTTGTCCAGCTACAGTGAGCAGTGTGCTACAACGCTGACTAGACTAGTTTGCCAAATTTACTTTTCGCTACGATAGCTCATCAGCTATTTTTTTCTGCTTGCTTGTTAGGCATTACTACAGTGAGCAGTGTCCCTTTTCTTTTTCTTTTGTGATCGTACCTAGATAGGTCTAGCTTTTCTCATTTTGGTTGTCAACATCTCCCACGAAAAGCAGAGATATAGTAAGGCCTATTTCTACAACACCTCACACAGAAAACAAATCGAATTAAATGGGAAAAAAAGTGCTAAACAACAAAATGTTAATAAATTCTCTGCATAAAAATGTTAGTATTTAAATACAAAAAAATATTTTTGCAAACTTTATAAAAGCATTTGTAAATTTTAAAAAAGTCGTGAAACTTCAAATGTTCGTGAAACTAAAAAAAGCTCACAAATTAATTGCTCGTCACTTGTTTAAAAAAAGATGTTCACCATGCGTTTAAAATTTTATAACACTGTTTTGAAAAAAAATCACAGAGTATTAAAACAATGTATGCTGCGCATTTAACATATGCGTAGGTCGAGTTGCAAGTCAATGGTGGAGTTGCAACTAGGATGAAACACACTACGATCCTAGTTGCGAGTCAAGGACGGACTTGCAACCTGGACAACTACACAAAATTACGATACCATTTGCGTGTCGAGGGTGGACTTGTAACTGGGACAACAACAAAAAACAAGACCAATTGCAAGTCGAGCGTGGACTTGCAACTGAGATGAAAAAACACGTGCTCAGTTGCGATACAGGGGTGGACTTCCAACTAGGACAACTACGAGCTCATTTGTGACCCAAAGATAGACATGCAACTGGGACAACTACAAAACTACGAGCTTAGTTGCGAGTCGATGGTCAGCTTGCAACTGGGGCCTCCAGCAAAACACACACACCCTTAGTTGTTGAGTCAATGGTCGGCCTGCAAATGAGGGGCCCTCGACACACGCGCCCTTGGTTGTTGAGTCGATGGACCCGTAGAAAGACACTCTCCTCCCCTCCCCCCAGTCACGAGTCGATGGTTGGCTTGCAACTGGGAGCCTTAGACAAACACGCACACCCTTAGTTGCGAATCAATGGTTGACATGCAACTAGGGATCTCGACAAACACACCAATACACCTGTTGCGAGTCAAAGGTCGGCTTGCAACTGGGGCCGTGATAAACACACACACACACACACACACACACACACACACACACACACACACACGCATGCACGCACGCACACCCACCCACCCACCCACACACACACACCCTAGTTGCGAGTTGGATGGTCGGCTTGCAACTGGGGCCCCGACAAACAAACACACACCTTGTTGCGAGTCGACAATCGTCTTGCAACTGAGCCCCCAGACAAACACACACCCCCCTAGTTGCGAATCAATGGTCGACTTGCAACTGGGGACCCTCGACAAACCCACACACACCCCTAATTGCGAGTCGACTGTCGGCTTGCAACTGGGGCCCCGGATAAATACACATCCCCTGGTTGCAAGTTGATGGTCGTTTGCAACTTGGGGCCACAGCAAAACACACACATCATTAGTTGCGAGTAGATGGTCGGCATGCAGTTGGGGACCCTCTACAAACACACACACTCTTAGTTGCTAGTCGATGATGGACATGCAGCTCTGGACCCTCAACAAACACATACACCCCTAGTTGCGAGTCGATGGTCGGCTTGCAACTGGAGACCCTCAACACACACATACATCTAGTCGCGAGTCGATGATCGGGCACTGACAACACACACACCCCCTAGTTGCAAGTCAATGGTTGACATGCAACTGGGGACCCTTGACAAATACACACACCCCTAGTTGTGAGTCGATGGTCGGCTTGCAACCGGGGGTCCCAACAAACGCGCGCGTACACACACACACTTAGTTACGAGTCGATAGTAGACATGCAAGTGCGGACCCAAACAAGCATAGTAGACATGCAAGTGCGGACCCAAACAAACACACACACCCTTATTCATATTTTTTAAATGTAAATTCAAATAAGTGTTCACAAATTAAAATTTTGTGAAATTTAGTAAGTGGTCACACACTTCAAAAAATGTTCATGTACTTAAAATATCATGAATTTGAAAAAAGGGAAAAAAATTAAAAAGGAGAATAACAACAAAAAGGAAAAAAGCAGCTCAAATAAATGGGACAGATGAAGGGAGAGAAAGTGCCTAAATAGAGAATGAGTGAGAGCATAAGCTAACACCAGATCCTTTGTATATGGTGTCCGTTAAGTCTTCCTATTCTCCACGATCCAGAAAATACAAGCAACGATCCTAAAAAAAAATGACCCACGATAGCAGGCCGGCAAGAAAAATGGAAGAAGGGACCAACGAACCAACGGTAAGCGGCTGCACGTGACAAACAAACGGCCGAGTGATCTGTTGGGGAACGTTGCAGAAAACAAAAAATTTTCCTACGGTTTCACCAAGATCCATCTATGAGTTCATCTAGCAACGAGTGATTAGATGCATCCACATACCTTGTAGATCGCGAGCGGAAGCGTTCAAAGAACGGGGATGATGTAGTCGAACACGACGTAATCCAAATCACCGGAGATCCTAGCACCGAACGGACGGCACCTCCGCGTTCAACACACGTACGGAACAGCCACGTCTCCTCCTTCTTGATCCAGCAAGGGAGGGAGGAGAGGTTGAGGGAGATGGCACCAGCAGCAGCACGACGGCGTGGTGTTGATGGAGCTGCAGTACTCCGGCAGAGCTTCGCTAAGCACTATAGAGGAGGAGGAGGTGTTGGAGAGGGAGAAGGAGGCAACCAAAGGCCAAGATATGAAGTCCCTCCTCTCCCCCACTATATATAGGAGGGCCAAGGGGGGGTGGCCGACCCTAGGAGATCCAATCTCCTAGGGGGGCGGCGGCCAAGGGGGGTTTCCCTCCCCCCAAGGCACCTAGGAGGTGCCTTCCCCTCCTAGGACTCTTCCCCCTTCAAACCCTAGGCGCATGGGCCTATGTGGGGCTGGTGCCCTTGGCCCATGTAGGCCAAGGCGCACCCCCTACAGCCCATGTGGCCCCCCGGGACAGGTGGACCCACCCGGTGGACCCTCGGGACCCTTCCGGTGGTCCCGGTACAATACCGATAACCCCGAAACTTGTCCCGATGCCCGAAACAGGACTTTCCATATATAAATCTTTACCTCCGGACCATTCCGGAACTCCTCGTGACGTCCGGGATCTCATCCGGGACTCCGAACAACATTCGGGTTACTGCATATACATATCCCTACAACCCTAGCGTAACCGAACCTGAAGTGTGTAGACCCTACGGGTTCGGGAGACATGTAGACATGACCGAGATCGCTCTCCGGTCAATAACCAACAGCGGGATATGGATACCCATGTTGGCTCCCACATGCTCCACGATGATCTCATCGGATGAACCACGATCTCGAGGATTTAATCAACCCCGTATGCAATTCCCTTTGTCAATCGATATGTTACTTGCCCGAGATTCGATCGTCGGTATCCCAATACCTCGTTCAATCTCGTTACCGGCAAGTCACTTTACTCGTACCGTAATGCATGATCCCGTGACCAGACACTTGGTCACTTTGAGCTCATTATGATGATGCATTACCGAGTGGGCCCAGTGATATCTCTCCGTCATACGGAGTGACAAATCTCAGTCTCGATCCGTGTCAACCCAACAGACACTTTCGGAGATACCTGTAATGCACCTTTATAGTCACCCAGTTACGTTGTGACGTTTGATACACCCAAAGCACTCATACGGTATCCGGGAGTTACACGATCTCATGGTCAAAGAAAAAGATACTTGACATTAGAAAAGCTCTAGCAAACGAACTACACGATCTCACGCTATGCTTAAGATTGGGTCTTGTCCATCACATCATTATCCTAATGATGTGATCCCGTTATCAATGACATCCAATGTCCATAGCCAGGAAACCATGACTATCTATTGATCAACGAGCTAGTCAACTAGAGGCTTACTAGGGACATGTTGGTGTCTGTTATTCACACATGTATTACAATTTTCGGATAATACAATTATAGCATGAATAAAGACAATTATCATGAACAAAGAAATATAATAATAATGCTTTTATTATTGCCTCTAGGGCATATTTCCAACAGTCTCCCACTTGCACTAGAGTCAATAATCTAGTTACATTGTGATGAATTGAACACCCATGGAATTTTGGTGTTGATCATGTTTGCTCTAGGGAGAGGTTTAGTCAACGGATCCGCTACATTCAGGTCCGTATGTATTTTACAAATCTCTATGTCTCCATCTTGAACATTTTCACGAATGGAGTTGAAGCGACGCTTGATGTGCCTTATCTTCTTGTGAAACCTGGGCTCCTTGGCAAGTGCAATAGCTCCAGTGTTGTCACAGAAGAGCTTGATCGGCCCCGACGCATTGGGTATGACTCCTAGGTCGGTGATGAACTCCTTCACCCATATTGCTTCATGTGCTGCCTCCGAGGCTGCCATGTACTCCGCTTCACATGTAGATCCCGCCACGACGCTCTGCTTGCAACTGCACCAGCTTACTGCCCCACCATTCAGAATATACACGTATCCGGTTTGTGACTTAGAGTCATCCAGATCTGTGTCGAAGCTAGCGTCGACGTAACCCTTTACGACGAGCTCTTCATCACCTCCATAAACGAGAAACATTCCATTAGTCCTTTTCAGGTACTTCAGGATATTCTTGACCGCTGTCCAGTGTTCCTTGCCGGGATTACTTTGGTACCTTCCTACCAAACTTACGGCAAGGTTTACATCAGGTCTGGTACACAGCATGGCATACATAATAGAACCTATGGCTGAGGCATAGGGGATGACACTCATCTCTTCTATATCTTCTGCCGTGGTCGGACATTGAGCTGAGCTCAATTTCACACCTTGCAAAATAGGCAAGAACCCTTTCTTGGACTAATCCATTTTGAACTTCTTCAAAATCTTATCAAGATATGTGCTTTGTGAAAGACCTATGAGGCGTCTCGATCTATCCCTATAGATCTTGATGCCTAATATATAAGCAGCTTCTCCAAGGTCCTTCATTGAAAAACTCTTATTCAAGTAGGCCCTAATGCTGTCCAAGAGTTCTATATCATTTCCCATCAAAAGTATGTCATCTACATATAAAATGAGAAATGCTACAGAGCTCCCACTCACTTTCTTGTAAACACAGGCTTCTCCATAAGTCTGTGTAAACCCAAACGCTTTGATCATCTCATCAAAACGAATGTTCCAACTCCGAGATGCTTGCACCAGCCCATAAATCGAGCGTTGGAGCTTGCACACCTTGTCAGCATTCTTAGGATCGACAAAACCTTCCGGCTGCATCATATACAATTCTTCCTTAAGGAAACCATTAAGGAATGCCGTTTTGACGTCCATTTGCCAAATTTCATAATCATAAAATGCGGCAATTGCTAACATGATTCGGACGGACTTCAGCTTCGCTACCGGTGAGAAAGTCTCATCGTAGTCAACCACTTGAACTTGTCGATAACCCTTAGCGACAAGCCGAGCTTTATAGATGGTCACATTACCATCCGCGTCTGTCTTCCTCTTAAAGATCCATTTATTTTCTATGGCTCGCCGTTCAACGGGCAAGTCAGTCAAAGTCCATACTTCGTTTTCATACATGGATCCTATCTCGGATTTCATGGCTTCTAGCCATTTGTCAGAATCCGGGCCCGCCATCGCTTCTTCATAGTTTGAAGGTTCACTGTTGTCTAACAACATGATTTCCAAGACAGGGTTGCCGTACCACTCTGGTGCGGAACGTGTCCTTGTGGACCTTCGAATTTCAGTAGGAGCTTGATCAGAAGTATCTTGATCATTATCATTTACTTCCTTTCTAGTCGGTGCAGGCACCTCAGGAACATTTTCTTGAGTTGCGCCATTTTCCGGTTCAAGAGGTAATACTTCATCAAGCTCTACTTTCCTCCCACTTACTTCTTTCGAGAGAAACTCTTTCTCCAGAAAGGACCCATTCTTGGCAACAAAGATCTTGCCTTCGGATCTGAGGTAGAAGATATACCCAATAATTTCTTTAGGGTATCCTATGAAGACGCATTTTCCCGATTTGGGTTCGAGCTTTTCAGGTTGAAGTTTCCTGACATAAGCATCGCATCCCCAAACTTTTAGAAACGACAGCTTAGGTTTCTTCCCAGACCATAATTCATACGGTGTCGTCTCAAAGGATTTCGACAGTGCCCTATTTAAAGTAAATGCGGCAGTCTCTAAAGCATAGCCCCAAAAAGATAGTGGTAAGTCGGCAAGAGACATCATAGATCGCACCATATCTAATAGAGTGCGATTACGACGTTCGGACACACCATTACGCTGAGGTGTTCCAGGCGGCGTGAGTTGTGAAACTATTCCACATTTTCTTAAGTGTGTACCAAACTCGTGACTCAAGTATTCTCCTCCACGATCTGATCGTAGAAACTTGATTTTCCTGTCACGTTGATTCTCAACTTCACTCTGAAATTCCTTGAACTTTTCAAAGGTCTCAGACTTGTGTTTCATTAAGTAGACATACCCATATCTACTCAAGTCATCAGTGAGGGTGAGAACATAACGATAGCCACCGCGAGCCTCAACACTCATTGGACCGCACACATCAGTATGTATGATTTCCAATAAGTTGGTTGCTCGTTCCATTGTTCCTGAGAACGGAGTCTTGGTCATTTTACCCATGAGGCATGGTTCGCACGTGTCAAATGATTCGTAATCAAGAGACTCTAAAAGTCCATTAGCATGGAGCTTCTTCATGCGTTTGACACCTATGTGACCAAGGCGGTAGTGCCACAAGTATGTGGGACTATCACTATCAATCTTACATCTTTTGGTACTTACACTATGAATATGTGTAGCATTACGCTCGAGATTCATAAAGAATAAACCATTGACCATCGGAGCATGACCATAAAACATATCTCTCATATAAATAGAACAACCATTATTCTCGGATTTAAATGAGTAGCCATCTCGAATTAAACGAGATCCTGATACAATGTTCATGCTCAAACTTGGCACTAAATAACAATTATTGAGGTTCAAAACTATCCCGTAGGTAAATGTAGAGGTAGCGTGCTGACGGCGATCACATTGACCTTGGAACCATTCCCGACGCGCATCGTTACCTCGTCCTTCGCCAGTCTCCATTTATTCCGCAGCTCCTGCTGTGTGTTACAAATATGAGCAACGGCACCGGTATCAAATACCCAGGAGTCACTACGATTACTGGTAAGGTACACATCAATTACATGTATATCAAATATACCTTTGGTTTTGCCGGCCTTCTTGTCCGCTAAGTATTTGGGGCAGTTCCGCTTCCAGTGACCACTTTCCTTGCAATAAAAGCACTCAGTCTCGGGCTTGGGTCCATTCTTTGGCTTCTTCCCGGCAGCTTGCTTGCTGGGCGCGGCAACTACCTTGCCGTCCTTCTTGAAGTTCTTTTTACCCTTGCCCTTCTTGAACTTAGTGGTTTTATTGACCATCAACACTTGATGTTCCTTCTTGACTTCTACCTCTGCTGATTTCAGCATAGCAAATACTTCAGGAATGGTCTTTTCCATCCCCTGCATATTGAAGTTCATCACAAAGCTCTTGTAGCTTGGTGGAAGCGACTGGAGGATTCTGTCAATGACCGCATCATCCGGGAGATTAACTCCCAGCTGAGTCAAGCGGTTATGTAACCCAGACATAGTGAGTATGTGCTCACTGACAGAACTATTTTCCTCCATCTTACAGCTGAAGAATTTGTCGGAGACTTCATATATCTCGACCCGGGCATGAGCTTGGAAAACCATTTTCAGCTCTTCGAACATCTCATATGCTCCATGTCTCTCAAAACGCTTTTGGATCCCCGGTTCTAGGCTGTAAAGCATGCCGCACTGAACGAGGGAGTAGTCATCGGAACGTGCCTGCCAAGCGTTCATAACGTCTTGTTCTGCAGGGAGAATAGGTGCGTCACCCAGCGGTGCTTGTAGGACATAATCTTTCTTGGCAGCTATGAGGATGATCCTCAGGTTCCGGACCCAGTCCGTATAGTTGCTGCCATCGTCTTTCAGCTTGGTTTTCTCTAGGAACGCGTTGAAGTTGAGGACTACGTTGGCCATTTGATCTACAAGACATATTGTAAAATATTTAGACTAAGTTCATGATAATTAAGTTCATCTAATCAAATTATAATGAACTCCCACTCAGACTTGACATCCCTTTGGTCATCTAAGTGTTACATGATCCGAGTCGACTAGGCCGTGTCCGATCATCACGTGAGATGGACTAGTCATCGTCGGTGAACATTCTCATGTTGATCGTATCTTCCATACGACTCGTGTTCGACCTTTCGGTCTCCGTGTTCCGAGGCCATGTCTGTACATGCTAGGCTCGTCAAGTTAACCCTAAGTGTTTTCGCTGTGTAAAACTGTCTTACACCCATTGTATGTGAACGTAAGAATCTATCACACCCGATCATCACGTGGTGCTTCGAAACGACGAACTGTAGCAACGGTCCACAGTTAGGGGAGAACACTTCTTGAAATTTTTGTAAGGGATCATCTTATTTACTACCGTCGTCCTAAGTAAACAAGATGCATAAAACATAATAAACATCACATGCAATTATATAAAGTAGTGACATGATATGGCCAATATAATATAGCTCCTTTGATCTTCATCTTCAGGGCTCCATGATTATCTTGTCACCGGCATGACACCATGATCTCCATCATCATGATCTCCATCATCGTGTCTTCATGAAGTTGTCACGCCAACGACTACTTCTACTTCTATAACTAACGCGTTTAGTAATAAAGTAAAGTAGTTTACATGGCGTTCTTCAATGACACGCAGGTCATACAAAAAATAAAGACAACTCCTATGGCTCCTACCGGTTGTCATACTCATCGACATGCAAGTCGTGATTCCTATTACAATAGCATGAACATCTCATACATGACATATAGATCATTCATCATTCATCACAACTTTGGCCATATCATATCACAAAGCACTTGCTGCAAAAACAAGTTAGACGTCCTCTAATTGTTGTTGCATGTTTTACGTGGCTGAAGTAGGGTTCTAGCAAGAACGTTTTCTTACCTACGTGAAAGCCACAACGTGATTTGTCAACTTCTATTTACCCTTCATAAGGACCCTTTTTATGGAATCCGATTCAACTAAAGTAGGAGAGACAGACACCCGCCAGCCACCTTATGCAACTTGTGCATGTTAGTCGATGGAACCGGTCTCACGTAAGCGTACGTGTAAGGTTGGTCCGGGCCGCTTCATCCCACAATACCGCTGAAGCAAGATAAGACTAGTAGCGGCAAGAAAGTTGACAAATCTACGCCCACAACAAATTGTGTTCTACTCGTGCAAGAAGAACTACGCATAGACCTAGCTCATGATGCCACTGTTGGGGAACGTTGCAGAAAACAAAAAAAATTTCCTATGGTTTCACCAAGATCCATCTATGAGTTCATCTAGCAACGAGTGATTAGATGCATCTACATACCTTGTAGATCGCGAGCGGAAGCGTTCAAAGAACGGGGATGATGTAGTCGAACACGACGTGATCCAAATCACCGGAGATCCTAGCACCGAACGGACGGCACCTCCGCGTTCAACACACGTACGAAACAGCCACGTCTCCTCCTTCTTGATCCAGCAAGGGAGGGAGGAGAGGTTGAGGGAGATGGCACCAGCAGCAGCACGACGGCGTGGTGTTGATGGAGCTGCAGTACTCCGGCAGAGCTTCGCTAAGCACTATAGAGGAGGAGGAGGTGTTGGAGAGGGAGAAGGAGGCAACCAAAGGCCAAGATATGAAGTCCCTCCTCTCCCCCACTATATATAGGAGGGCCAAGGGGGGGTGGCCGGCCCTAGGAGATCCAATCTCCTAGGGGGGCGGCGGCCAAGGGGGGTTTCCCTCCCCCCAAGGCACCTAGGAGGTGCCTTCCCCTCCTAGGACTCTTCCCGCTTCAAACCCTAGGCGCATGGGCCTATGTGGGGCTGGTGCCCTTGGACCATGTAGGCCAAGGCGCACCCCCTACAGCCCATGTGCCCCCCCGGGACAGGTGGACCCACCCGGTGGACCCCCGGGCCCCTTCCGGTGGTCCCGGTACAATACCGATAACCCCGAAACTTGTCCCGATGCCCGAAACAGGACTTCCCATATATAAATCTTTACCTCCGGACCATTCCGGAACTCCTCGAGACGTCCGGGATCTCATCCGGGACTCCGAACAACATTCGGGTTACTGCATATACATATCCCTACAACCCTAGCGTCACCGAACCTTAAGTGTGTAGACCCTACGGGTTCGGGAGACATGTAGACATGACCGAGATCGCTCTCCGGTCAATAACCAACAGCGGGATATGGATACCCATGTTGGCTCCCACATGCTCCACGATGATCTCATCGGATGAACCACGATGTCGAGGATTTAATCAACCCCGTATGCAATTCCCTTTGTCAATCGATATGTTACTTGCCCGAGATTCGATCGTCGGTATCCCAATACCTTGTTCAATCTCGTTACCGGCAAGTCACTTTACTCGTACCGTAATGCATGATCCCGTGACCAGACACTTGGTCACTTTGAGCTCATTATGATGATGCATTACCGAGTGGGCCCAGTGATATCTCTCCGTCATACGGAGTGACAAATCCCAGTCTCGATCCGTGTCAACCCAACAGACACTTTCGGAGATACCTGTAATGCACCTTTATAGTCACCCAGTTACGTTGTGACGTTTGATACACCCAAAGCACTCCTACGGTATCTGGGAGTTACACGATCTCATGGTCAAAGGAAAAGATACTTGACATTAGAAAAGCTCTAGCAAACGAACTACACGATCTCACGCTATGCTTAAGATTGGGTCTTGTCCATCACATCATTATCCTAATGATGTGATCCCGTTATCAATGACATCCAATGTCCATAGCCAGGAAACCATGACTATCTATTGATCAACGAGCTAGTCAACTAGAGGCTTACTAGGGACATGTTGGTGTCTGTTATTCACACATGTATTACGATTTTCGGATAATACAATTATAGCATGAATAAAGACAATTATCATGAACAAAGAAATATAATAATAATGCTTTTATTATTGCCTCTAGGGCATATTTCCAACACGCTCATCCTGGTGCTGACCCGCCGGGCGAAGCTCAGGCCGGTGGCCGCCGGGGACAGCATGGATGGTGACAAGCTGGGCACGTGTCGGACAGGTTGCTCCGCCTCAGCTTCAACAGCCTCGGCGACCTGGAGCTCCGCCTCGCGGCCGTGCTCGACCAGGCCACCGCGGGCAACCTGGAGCTCCGCCACGCGGCCGTGCTCGACCAGGCCACCGCGGGTAACCTGCTGGAGCTCCACCTCGCGGCCGTGCTCGACCAGGCCACCACGGGCAACCTGCTCGCCTTCGTGCTCGATGGCGCCGGTGGGCGGCGGCTGCTTGAGCGGGAAGGACCGGCGGGCGCGGGCGGCGTAGGGCCGGCCTGAGGAGGGAGGGGGGAGCGGCGGAGCTGCAGAGGAGTAGAGGGAGAGAGAGGATTGAGGATCAGGAAGAGAGAGGGATTAACACGTCTCCAGAGAGCTACCCACGTGCGCCTCGCTGCATCGCTCGGGCCTGGCTCTCGGAAAACTGCCGATTCGGCCGTTCCTAACGGGCCAGGTCCAGGGGTGCTTTAAAAACCATGCTATGCGGGCTCAACAGTGTATGCGGGCAACCAAACAGCTGAAGTCCAAAAAGATGCTGCACCGCGCGGGCCTGGTTGGGCTCGATGCAGCCAACCAAACTCGCCCTAACAACAATGGGTCTGACTATATCTTATCTAGATGGGAGATAATATCTAACAACATCACCTTCTGTTAGTAATAACTGAACGATCTCTTATATTGTTTGTTTGTCGGGAAATTATACATCGTGACCTGTGGCGGGGCGCATCAAGCTGTGATTTGTCTTCGCGCACTGTGGCATTTTGTGTGTGCCTTGTACCACTACTGCATGCATGTGTCGTTGTCCAGCTACAGTGAGCAGTGTGCTACAACGCTGACTAGACTAGTTTGCCAAATTTACTTTTCGCTACGATAGCTCATCAGCTATTTTTTTCTGCTTGCTTGTTAGGCATTACTACAGTGAGCAGTGTCCCTTTTCTTTTTCTTTTGTGATCGTACCTAGATAGGTCTAGCTTTTCTCATTTTGGTTGTCAACATCTCCCACGAAAAGCAGAGATATAGTAAGGCCTATTTCTACAACACCTCACACAGAAAACAAATCGAATTAAATGGGAAAAAAAGTGCTAAACAACAAAATGTTAATAAATTCTCTGCATAAAAATGTTAGTATTTAAATACAAAAAAATATTTTTGCAAACTTTATAAAAGCATTTGTAAATTTTAAAAAAGTCGTGAAACTTCAAATGTTCGTGAAACTAAAAAAAGCTCACAAATTAATTGCTCGTCACTTGTTTAAAAAAAGATGTTCACCATGCGTTTAAAATTTTATAACACTGTTTTGAAAAAAAATCACAGAGTATTAAAACAATGTATGCTGCGCATTTAACATATGCGTAGGTCGAGTTGCAAGTCAATGGTGGAGTTGCAACTAGGATGAAACACACTACGATCCTAGTTGCGAGTCAAGGACGGACTTGCAACCTGGACAACTACACAAAATTACGATACCATTTGCGTGTCGAGGGTGGACTTGTAACTGGGACAACAACAAAAAACAAGACCAATTGCAAGTCGAGCGTGGACTTGCAACTGAGATGAAAAAACACGTGCTCAGTTGCGATACAGGGGTGGACTTCCAACTAGGACAACTACGAGCTCATTTGTGACCCAAAGATAGACATGCAACTGGGACAACTACAAAACTACGAGCTTAGTTGCGAGTCGATGGTCAGCTTGCAACTGGGGCCTCCAGCAAAACACACACACCCTTAGTTGTTGAGTCAATGGTCGGCCTGCAAATGAGGGGCCCTCGACACACGCGCCCTTGGTTGTTGAGTCGATGGACCCGTAGAAAGACACTCTCCTCCCCTCCCCCCAGTCACGAGTCGATGGTTGGCTTGCAACTGGGAGCCTTAGACAAACACGCACACCCTTAGTTGCGAATCAATGGTTGACATGCAACTAGGGATCTCGACAAACACACCAATACACCTGTTGCGAGTCAAAGGTCGGCTTGCAACTGGGGCCGTGATAAACACACACACACACACACACACACACACACACACACACACACACACACACGCATGCACGCACGCACACCCACCCACCCACCCACACACACACACCCTAGTTGCGAGTTGGATGGTCGGCTTGCAACTGGGGCCCCGACAAACAAACACACACCTTGTTGCGAGTCGACAATCGTCTTGCAACTGAGCCCCCAGACAAACACACACCCCCCTAGTTGCGAATCAATGGTCGACTTGCAACTGGGGACCCTCGACAAACCCACACACACCCCTAATTGCGAGTCGACTGTCGGCTTGCAACTGGGGCCCCGGATAAATACACATCCCCTGGTTGCAAGTTGATGGTCGTTTGCAACTTGGGGCCACAGCAAAACACACACATCATTAGTTGCGAGTAGATGGTCGGCATGCAGTTGGGGACCCTCTACAAACACACACACTCTTAGTTGCTAGTCGATGATGGACATGCAGCTCTGGACCCTCAACAAACACATACACCCCTAGTTGCGAGTCGATGGTCGGCTTGCAACTGGAGACCCTCAACACACACATACATCTAGTCGCGAGTCGATGATCGGGCACTGACAACACACACACCCCCTAGTTGCAAGTCAATGGTTGACATGCAACTGGGGACCCTTGACAAATACACACACCCCTAGTTGTGAGTCGATGGTCGGCTTGCAACCGGGGGTCCCAACAAACGCGCGCGTACACACACACACTTAGTTACGAGTCGATAGTAGACATGCAAGTGCGGACCCAAACAAGCATAGTAGACATGCAAGTGCGGACCCAAACAAACACACACACCCTTATTCATATTTTTTAAATGTAAATTCAAATAAGTGTTCACAAATTAAAATTTTGTGAAATTTAGTAAGTGGTCACACACTTCAAAAAATGTTCATGTACTTAAAATATCATGAATTTGAAAAAAGGGAAAAAAATTAAAAAGGAGAATAACAACAAAAAGGAAAAAAGCAGCTCAAATAAATGGGACAGATGAAGGGAGAGAAAGTGCCTAAATAGAGAATGAGTGAGAGCATAAGCTAACACCAGATCCTTTGTATATGGTGTCCGTTAAGTCTTCCTATTCTCCACGATCCAGAAAATACAAGCAACGATCCTAAAAAAAAATGACCCACGATAGCAGGCCGGCAAGAAAAATGGAAGAAGGGACCAACGAACCAACGGTAAGCGGCTGCACGTGACAAACAAACGGCCGACCAAAAGCTGCCTGAGATTTACATACAGGACAGACAGAGACTTGAGACACGGCCGAGATAAACAAAACGATTAATGGCCCGCCAATATCGGCGTACTAGACCGGCGATACGATGCAGGATGACCACAAAATCAACGCCGATCTAACGGTGAAAGATTTGGACGTGAGATAACTATTTCACATCTAGATATGAAATAGCAAATCCGATAATAGTATGGTTAACTCCAGAAATATGGATGTATCTGACCGACATGACCATAACGTCAGAGTATAAATACAGCGCACGTGCTTAATCATTTGTTTACTATATACAGTTCCTACTCGCTTACCTGTTCGCCCTAGATTTTTCAAACTGCTGCAACTATTGCCATCACGCACCGTTGAACTCCCGAGTCAAATAAAATGGCTGAATCCATCGACCAAGTATATTTGTTAGTTACGGTATACTGTGCGCATGAACAACGGTCAGTTGAGTGACAGGTGTATAAGTATAACACTAGCAATACAATATAATGCATCCGTGCTTTCTTAGATCTAAGTTTGATCATAGATTTAACCAAAGCAAAAATTATATCACTGAATGATCAAATTTAGATCTTAGTAAGCGCGAACTCACTATATTGTGGAATGAAGGGAGTATAATGTCTGCCAGTGCGAATGTTAATCAAGGGAACAATTAAATCTACGATAGCGACGTGACTCCAAACGTCCATCCAATGATCCAATACATACGCGCATGCGTTGCTGATTCCACCTGCCTGCCGATCACAACGGAGAAAAACCTCACGACGCCTACGAAAGCAAAACAAAAATACACAATAGAAGAGGCTACTTTAATTGCGTTTCTCGACGAGGAAGCCAATATCAGACCGGCTGCATGCATAAAAAATAAACGAAACAGAGAACACTTCAGCTTGAAAAATCTCCCTTCCTATTCCCGCCAAAAAGGAAAAAAAATCTCCCTTCCTATTTTTACTCAGGGAAGACATAGGACCAGATCAGCTGCATGCATAAAAAAATGAGCTTAGATCAGCCACATTTTGCAGAAAAAAAAACCGAAACAAACGAAAGCAATGTTTTCTATAAATAACCTGAAGGAGATATAACTTATTTTTTGAGGAAAAGATGGGCTCCCTCTAATCTATATTAATTGATGCTGCTTTACAATTTTGTATTAAAGTAGTACTAAAAGCAGCATCAATTAATTTGGATAGGAAGGAGTAACTTCTTTCTTTCTTTCTACACACCACACTCTTGTTAATCAAGGCCCGGCCTATTTCGAGCCCCCAAAAAAGACCGGGCTCTATGGGGGAGTGGCTTCCATTTCTGCGTTGACTAGCTTGTACTCTCACCATCTCACAATATAAAACATTTTTGTAAGCTAAACAGTTTGCAAAAACTTCTTATATTATAGGAGAGTGCTGCCACACAACCGACGTGTTCTGGACGATTTGCAGAGGATGCAACACATCAAGCCGTAGATGCGTAGAGCAAAGGTGAACAACACGTTCAAATTTTCAATCGTCCAAAGTTCGGTCAACAACTGTCGTGTGAACAGTAATTTCGTTATGGGAAGGAAGGAGTACTTCCTTTCTCCGAAAAGACACGGACAAATAAAAAGCACGCCTCCCATCTAAAAATCATTAGTAAATTTGTTACCTTACCCTTATCCTAACGGGGTAAAAAATGCCAGGAAAGCTGGTAGCGCCACATGGGGAATAGCCGAGGTAACAGCGTAGGTGAGAGATGCACAATGGTTGTAGGCACCGTGTAGTGCATGTTGTAATTTCTGCTAACCAACGGAGAGATAAAGTTAGTACAAAGTTGAGTCATCTATTTTGAAACGGAGGGAGTATATGCCTATACCTACACAGTTAGTCTAAGAATTAGTGGTTTTTGGCACAAAACTGTAGAAATGTGGTTTCTGCAACCCTAGTCTTCAATGTCGATGTTTTCTGCAATTCACTTTGCAATGTACTAACCCCAGCTATGATAAGAGGTGTTAAGTTAAATTAACCGGTGATGGTCGCACAGTTACCTTGGTAGTTGCTGCTTCATACTATTAAATCTGGGATGCACTGTCCCTTTGTAACGTCCAGAGACCGATGGGTCAATGTTCTGGACCTTTTTGGCACCCCACATGGTCGGATGTTCATTCTCATGCTCTTGTTACTCCACCCATTAGGGTTCAAACAACCTAATCGATATCGTGCGAACTTATCTATCCATTGTGGCGTTAGGGCAGTGCTGCAATCTAGCTAGTGTACCAACGCGTTTCCTTCCTGCCGTCTTAGCAGCTGCCTCGTTAGTTCCTGCCGTGTACTCTTAAATATAAGTAAATTTTAAAATTGCCAGTGAGTCACGGTTGCCTCGACAGTTCCTGCGGGCTGCTGTCCGAATGAACAGGTACCGAGGTCGGATCTACGGTGGGAGCAACTTTTTATGTTGTTGTCTAATATTGGGCGTAATGGGTGGTAGTGTATGCTAGTCTATGGGTATGGCGTGTACTGCTGCCTACTCCTATATATCGCGTTGAGTTGCAGGCTTGCAGCAGATCTGCTGGCATAGCCCCTTCGAGTGTTCGCTCGGTGGCTTCGACCTTCTAGCAAGCCAGCACTGTAGGAGGTATGGAGCCAAGCTCACTCTTATGCGTGCATGCTACTGTAGATATCTGCCATACATTGCTATATACCCTAATTCCTGGAATGCATCTTCAGAATTGAGGCCCATGTGCAAGGCCGAGCTTTGCGTTGACTGACTTGTCCTTTATCTCCGACACAAGACGCGTACAGTTACAAACGCAAGCACGAGCTGTTGCCCCACTCCCCACTCTCTTCTCCACAGCCTCGCCGCCGCCCAGGTGCTCTCCCTGCCTGCCGTCCGTCTCGCCGGACTCCTGTCCTGCCCCGACCACCCGATCCCGAGGTGAGCGCTGCTTCCTATCTCATCCCTCCTGGCTCCTGGTCTACCCATCAATCTTACCAGCAATGGTAATGCTCAGAGAGATTGACGCGGCAAGTACTTGGGTTTCGCTGTAGCAATCGAGCTGGGGGCTGCAGCGTGTGTTCATTCCTGCGGAATAAATTTTATTTTTTAGAAATAACCAGTGATGGTCACGCGGCTGCTTGCTAGTTTACCCACCGCCGTATTAGATCTTGACCGCGCGGGCATAATGCCGATGATTTTAGATCTGACTTTCGGTTGTTGTTTAAGACATCAAATCTTGAGACACAACTATAGATGCTCAAATATTTGTCTGTCAGCAGATATAAAATGATTACATCAGTGTTCATAACATATTCTGCCTTGATGTACCATTAACTGGTGATGTACAAAACCAATTCAATGTGCTTGTTTTCATAATTTTTTAGTCGATTTCAGATACTTCCTATATATACGCTGCTCTGCTTCCCTTTTTTTGCTTCCTTTTAACCGTTCAGATACCAAACCTATCTTGCCTATAAAACACGGAAATGATAAAAATAGATAGACTTCCAAAGTTGTCACCTGCAAGCCCATCGTAGCATAGGAAAAATATAAAACGAACTTCAGAAGTTATTTACAAGAATATACGAGGAAAAGTGGATTTGCACCCGAAGTTGCTCAATTGCAAGTGTCTCTTTTCTTTTCAGAAATGAAGAAACCAGAGCGCCTGACTGGTTATGGCCTTATGGACCCTGCAGAGAATATGTCGAAAGAAACTGGCGATGTAGCAATATCAATAGGAGAAGATATGCTGCTTGGAGATTCATCACAGCCGGAACAAGCTGAGAGAGTGGAAATGCCATCAGGAGAAGGCGTACTGGTTGGAGATTCATCACAATCTCAGCTGCAAGAGATTAGTGTTAACCATGGTAAGTACCATTCGTCGGTGATATGTTCTCGTTGTTATTTTACACGTGTATAATTCATAACTGAATCGATGTGCTAGTTTTCATAGTTTGTTTAGTCAGTTTCAAATACACTTATACTGAAGAAAAGCAGCGAGGCTTTCTATATAAGGTTGGGGCTCTGCTCCCTTGTATTTAGACAAATCTAAGACAAGAATTTTGGGACGGAGGGAGTATCATTTTAGTCGAGATGCCTAGGGTGTCTTGCCTAAAAAAGGAAAAATTAATGCTAAAAATAGTACATTTTGAAGCTGTCACTGGCAAGCCCTCATCAGGATAAGAAAATATAAAAAAAGATGGTCAGAGCTTATTTGGGGATAAGTGGATTTGCCTTGCAATTAAGCACCACTAGTGGCTTTTTTCTTTTCGGAATTGAATTTCACACTGTAATAGTGTGTTTTACACAGGAGACCGTCCCTGACCGAGCTGATGTTTTCTATGGCCTTACAGGGTCTGCAGATAATGTGTCGGAAGAATCGAACAGAGCGGCAGTATGGTCAGGAGATGATATGGTGCTTGGAGATCCGTCGCGGTATCAGCTGCAAGAGATCACGGCTTACAATCATCGTCCTCCCTTGCCGAGTGATAGGTTGCTGAAGGTAGTACAAGGAGCCAACGGTATGGTGGTGCTGTTCGTCCCCTGCAGCGACGGTCGTCTGGGGGCAGTAGCCATGGACAGCCTACAGAATCTGGTGCATGGCAATCCCAAGAACAACCGACCTGGTTTTCCCAAAAAGAAGAAAAAACGATCTGGTAAAAGTAAGCACAAGGATTTCCGTGCCTGGCTGCTGCTCCTAGCATCACTGGTTGCCAGCGTCTCCTTCACCGCAGGGCTCACCACACCTGGTGGTTTCTGGGCCGCCGACGACATGGCCAACGGGTACGTCGCCGGTACCTCAGTTATGCGCGACAAATTTCCCATGACGTACTTGGCCTTTTACTACAGCAACTCGACTGCTTTCTTGGCGTCCTTGGCGATCATTGGAATGCTCGCCAAAGACATCAATAGCAAGCAGTCTGTTGTCATGAAAAAAAGTGTTTTCAAAGCCCTTGTAGCTCTTTGCTTTGTGAGCTTGGTGGCTTCCTATATTGCCGGCACGGGAGCAGGTCAGCCTAGTAAGCGGGGTAACTCTCGACATGGAGGGATCTACAACTTTGTCATAGGGGTAGTAGTCGTCTACATGATTTGTGTTGTCAGCTGGATGGCCTCGATCCGAAGCCGCGAGCGACCCACGGAATCCTTGGTTTAAGAGGTTGACTTATCGCAATGAATAATTAATGTACCAAGGAAGAAGGTTTTACAGAAGAAACAAGAAGAATCCTTAGCAGCTGCCCAGTTATTGATATGCCCAAGAGGCAATTCGTGGTGGTATGTGTGCTTATTACGTTTCTATTTCTAAGTGCTTGAGGACACTCATTGTGCGACTCATTTGTAATGCCTATATAAGAAAATGTACCTGTATTCCTTCATGTCAGAGAGAGACACATATAAACTCTCAAGTTGCTTAATCATTTATGCTATGGTCGAGCGTGGTCGTGCTCGGTAGCTGATACCTTGATCCTGCAGGTTTTAGGTGGTGTTTGGTTCTCTAGTCCTAGGACTTTTTCTAGTCCCTAGGACTTTTTGAAAAAGACTCTCAAAGAGGTGCTTCTAAGGACTTTTAGCAAAAAAGTCCCAAAAAAGTCCCTCCCTGTTTGGTTTGCTAGGGACTTTTTTTAGTCCCAACACAAAAAAGTCCCTGGAACCAAACACCCCCTTAGTTTGCTGCGAATGATTGCCATCATGCATCACGGGTTAATGTTACCTAACCATGTGTTCATCTTATTCTCCCACGAGTACAGTATAATACTTTCTGAAGTGTTCAGGGTATGGACAAAAAAACTCCTTACCTCCTGAAATCTCTCTTCATAGAGAGTCGGGACAGCCAGGGGAGCAGACAAGCCGCAGTTCTTCACAAGAAAAAAAGAGAGGAAATTAGCTTTGGGGATTTTTGTACGAGGGAGGGAGAAGCAGGCCTTGATTTTTTATCATCTTTTGCAACACAAAAGCACGCTAAAAATACTACTAGTATGAAAAACAGCAGCAGCACTGAATTTCAGTACAACCAGGCAATGTTGTGTAGCAAAATATGAGAGAATCGAGCACCGAAAATGCGAGTGGCGGTGCTCCAGGTTTTGTTCAAAACCGTTCATCAGTGTCAGTGCGAAGCGCTCCAGGTTTTGTTCAAAACTGTTCATCAGTGTCAGTGCGAAGCGCTCAGCAAGTAGAGCGCAATCACGCGACTGCAAGCATCCGCCCGACAACATCAGAGTGCAATTCAAACACACAGCAGGTAAAATAAGATGCACTTGGTTTCACCCAACAGTTTCAGGCAGCATATATTAGCACAACATGAGTACACCACATGAACTGCATGCTCAGGTACTAACTAACATAACAGAACCACGACGGCGAATCCGTAACAAAGTTAATGCATGGATACATTTCAGCACAGCCAGAATACATCTCATGAACTGCGTGCAGGTACTAACATAACAGAATCACGACGGCAAATCCATGAATACGCCACATAACAGAAGCACAACATGAATACGCCACATGAACTGCATGCTCAGGTACCAACATAACAGAATCACGACGGCGGATCCGTAACAAGTTAATGCATGGATACATTTCAGCACAACCAGAATACATCTCATGAACTGCGTGCAGGTACTAACAGTCTAACATAACAGAATCACGACGGCAAATCCTTGACAGTTAACAATGCATGAATCATGAACGCAACAATAGACTAACGTAGCACTCGTCTCTCAAGTTACACAGGAAAAACAAGCCTTACCAGCTAGTACTCTACATTGTGCAGAAGAACGAGATCAACTCCAACCTGAGTACCTAGAGACTTCTGCTCCTGAACATGTCCACTGTAGCCCAAGCTCAGCACTTTCAGTCTATACGTGATCATTCGCCATCGCCATTTTCTCCCGGATCCTGTCCAGCTCCAGCATGAATTCGTCGCACTTGGCGCCGTCGCCGCAGATCTCCCTCCCGATCCCGGCCGCCTTGCTCATCAGCGCCGCGTACCTCGCCGCATCCTCCTCGCGCCGCGCCGCCGCCACCAACCGCCCCTCCTCACGCCGCTCCAGCTGCTCCTCCCTGAAACCGTCGGTCCACCGGGCCACGATGTATTTCTCCGGTATCTCGTCGATGCCAAACTGCGTGAAGAGCCTGAACACGTGGCAGCAGAGGATCCCGTCCCTGGCGAACTTGGCGCACTGGCATGTGTATGTGTCGGTGACGCCGGGCTCGACCGACACCTCGAAGGAGTCTCTGTCGTACTCGGGGTTCTCGTAGTTGGAGGCCTTGTCCAGCCTGTACAGAGTGCCCCTTTCAATCTCCTGCACCTTGAACGCTGTGGAGTGGAGCAGCTCCTTCTGGACCTTCAGGAAGATCTGCCTTGTGTAGACACGTGATGCGTGCCTTTCTATTGGCTGCAGTGAGAAGCATGAAGGCTCGGTTGCTGCTTCCAGTGCATCTTCCTCGTCTGTTTTCTTGATCTTATCTTGCATCTCCTCATACTTCTCAATCAGATTCTCTATCTTGTCCTTGGGAAGCACATTCTCTTTGAACAGTGAGAATGCCCCCTGGCTGCCTCTGGCTGAAACGACAAAAGGGAAGAAATCCTGCATGAAATAAACAGGAGCCCAGGTCTTCCTCATCTCCCACAGCAACTGTAGATACTCATTTTCACTTGCATCATGTCTCTGAATGAGTGCACTCCATCCTTGTTCGAACTCCGTCTCTGTCAGTGAATTGTCAACTAAGATGTCCAGCTCTGCTTTCATGTTGCCTCTTGCTGCCACAAAGGCTGCCATCTTTTCCTGGGCTTTACCATTCCATCTGCAGAACCTGTGCCTTGCTTGTGGCATGACCTCGGCTATTGCTTTCGCCATGGCTTCGTCCTGGCTTGTTATGACTGATCTTGGCATTTGACCTCCTCCCATCTCTTGCAGAAACGTCTGGAGCATCCATTTGTAGGTTTCAGCTTTCCGATCTTGCAGCAAGGCACATCCTAACACGATTGTTCTCCCACGGTTATTCATCCCAGTGATAGGAACAAAAGGCATGTTGTGTCTATTTGTGCTGAAGGTGGTGTCAAACGATACGAAATCACCAAAGATTTCATAATCCATCCTTGACCTTGCATCAGTCCAGAAAACGCTCCTAAGCATGCCGTCTTCATCCTTTTGCACGGTATAGGAAAAGCATGGGTCCTGGAGCTGCAGTTCCTCTAAGTGGTTCAATGTTTTTTCAACGTCTATGTTTGCTTTCCTCCATTGTTCGGCAGACTGCAAGATCAGTGCTTGTTTTTCCTTTGATGGCAATTCCCGAAAAAAGCCACTCATCCTTCTTAAAATCTTGAGAATTTCTCCGGGAGGCACCCTGCTTTGCTGAAGAACTCTTGAGAATGACCTCTCTTCAGGTGACATGTGTTTTTGGCTCGTTAAGAATCTTGTGAACGAACGGCTTGGAGATAACGGATGGTTGTGTTCGTTCTGAACTGCTGCGATCACCCACTCTCCCTTGATAAGCTTCACGATGATCTTTGCCTGGCAATTTGTCTTCTCTATGACATTCTTCTTCCTCTTCCTCTTCAGGTTCAGGTCCTCAACTAGCTTTACCTTGCGATTCCTGTTGCAGTCTAGCTGAAACCTCTGTCTTTTGTAGTTTCTTCCCCTGACCACCACAAAACCAGTCTGGAGAGCATATGTGTTGTAGTACTCATGTGCATCTTCGAGGGTTGGGAATTTCATTCCAACTTGCGGTGCCTTAACAGTGCCCAGTGCCTCAGGGGCAGGATAGAAGAACTTCCCTTCATCCTTTTCTGACTCACTCCCAGAGCTGATGTCTGAATCACTTTCACTGCCTGTATCGTCGCTAGAAATGTCATCGATTTCCATAACATCATGTTCTTCAGCAGTCTGCAGCTGCAGTGAACGGTCTGCATAGCTGGCGCTTCTCTCCAGTTTAACTTGCAATGCCAATGCGGCTTCTTCGTCGTCATCCATGAACTCTGCTGATTGTTCCTGCACGCGAGCGCCATAGTTTATGTTAGCCCACTAAGTATGCTGTATTGAAACGTCTGAAACATCAATACTTGCTATATTTTGTTTAGTTTCCATACCTCACGGTTGTTGCTGAGCAGTTGTATTCTTGGTCGCCTCACCGGCTGTTTGCCCGCATCCCGACGCGCCTGCTGTCATTTCATTCCAAGTTAACACCAGGCATTAAGTAATTTGTAAGAAGGGACAGTGAAGTAGTGACTCCAAGTACCTTAATGACGTTGCTCGCAGGTGCTGGCGTCTTCTCATACCCCTTAATAGCCTGCGATACAGATACATGTGAGACACAGCAATGCAGAGTGTCTGTGCCTTGGTGGCCTGCTTTCTTCTATGTTATCGACTGATAGACACACAGATGAGGGGATAAAAGATGTGCTCAAGTACCTCTTCCCCATACACCTGCACTTGGCGCAGGATCGGCACATGGGAGCCATCATCCCCAGCGACAATGTATATCACTCTCTTGTTCGCGGAGCTCCCGGGGGTTTTCGCCGAACTGCTGTTCGATTTCGCAACCTGCAACAGTTCCAAAGAGCGCATTTTTCACTCAGGATCCACACACCACACACACATAATGCCAAGTCTCTCCTCAACAAAGGCTTCTTTCCAGTACTCTTACCACTCTGGAACTGGTCGGAAGAGCAGCAGCTGGTGGCGCTGCTGGCGCCTGCGGCGCGTGACCGCCTGCTGCCCGCGCCGGCAGCGCACTGGCCGTCTGAACCGCCGGCTGCGCCGGAGTTGCGGGATCTTCTTTCGCCTGAAACGAAGCGATTTGTCAGGCATAAACCCTGCGCGGCGGAACATGTATGGTGGGTTTTGGCGGGGCATTACCGTGTAGGCAGCTAGATACTCCTCCATCGCCGGTGTCCGCCGCCGCGAGCGCGCTCCGGCGGAGGTGGAGTGTGAGTCTAGATCCGGATTCGAATGGGCGGAGGAGAGGGGGGCGAGGGGTTTGGGCCTGGATCCCGTGCGGGTGATGGGGGAGGGTGGGGGGAGGAGGTGGCGACTGGATCTGGACGGGGAGGGAGGATACGGTGGCGGCGGCGGCGGCGGCGGCCGCCGTTGCTGGAGTGACGGGGGGGAGGAGAGGTAGGTAGGTATCCTGCGCCGGCTGCGGAGAATAGGGTTATGGGAGAGAGGAGCGGAGTTTCCCTATTGGTCGCCTGTAGCAAAGGGTTGACGCTATGCCGCGCCTGAGCACGCTCACATGGGCCGGCCCGACTTGGTAGCCCAAGCCCACGAGCAGCTTGTACGGCCTCTTTGATTCGTAGGATTCCCAGAAGACAGAATAATAAAAATAGGATTAGAATGTCATGCTCATCTCGATCCTACAGAATTTCGTGTTTGTTGATTGCATCATAGGAAAATCAAAGGGTTCCTTCAAGGAGATTTGAGTGGACGCAATAAATCCTATGATAAGTAGTGCAAAGAAATCCTTAGAATTTTTTTTATAGGATTCAATCCTATGAATCAAGCAACCAACATAGGAAAAAATTACAAAGGGTTCTAATCCACCGAAATTCCTATGAAATCCTTTGAATCCAAGGACCCTTAGTCACAACCTTCGCACGATCTTGTTTTCATTCTTTTATCGTCTTCGGGGCTTCTCTATCAGTACCATTCTCTTTAGATTTTTGTTTTTATTAGTTTTATTCTATAATTTCCTTTTCTTTCATTTTATAAATTGCACCTTCATTTTTTCCCTTTTTAAGTTTATCTCTTTTGTTTACTTTCCTTTTTGTTTTTTAATTTCTATTACATGCATATTTTTACTACTTGCATATTTTCAAATTATATTTTTAATCTATGGATTTTTAAAGTTAGTAAAGACTTAAACATGCATAGTTCTAAATATCTCATGAATATTTAAAATTCATGATTTTTTTTAAAAATCCAACATATTTCAATGTTCACAAACGTTTACAAATTGGTGAACATTTTTTTGGTAATAATACATATTAATTCTGTCAAAAAAACTGATAGCCTATTTTCGTTAGCTGGTTTTCTGTAGCTAGCAAACTGAAGTATGTCCTAAAATATATTTATAAATTTTAAAGTTGTCATGACATAATTTTATTGAATATACATTGTTTTATCAATTATTTGGAGTAACATATAAACATTGCGCCAAAGAGCTAGTCGATGTTTTCTTCTCTTTGATTAGGAAAGTTATATAGTTTCCATAGGTCAAAAAATCTCGAAAACATGGGGAATTGTTTGGTCTGCGCCAAAAGACGGAGCGAGGAGGCCTACAGGGCCCACACGCCCCACCCAAACGTCGTAGGGGCTAGTGTACGCCCCTAGCTCATAAATACCCATAAAACTTCTTTAGAATTATAGCAGAAATTTTTGCCGTCACTCCATGATTCGAGATGTTCTAATGTGGTGCCGTGGGCACCACATGAAATCTGTGTTGTTTAGTAGGGACATGGATAATTGGATGGTAGTGTGGTGTTGGTTGAGGTTGGAATGACACATTCTCAAAACACGAACTAAAAAAAAGAACATAGGATTAGAATGTCATGCTCGTCTCAATCCTACAGAATTCTGTGTTTTGATTGCATCATAGGAAATCAAATGATTCTTTCAAAGGGATTTGAGTGAACGCAATAAATTCTATTGTAAGTAGTACAAAGAAATCCTTAGAATTCTTTTTTATACGATTCAATCCTATGAATCAAACAACCAACATAGGAAAAATTACAAAGGATTCCGCTCCTCCAAAATTCCTATGGAAATCCTTTGAATGAAATGAGCCCTTATTCGCTCGATCTTTTTCATTCTTTTATCGTCTTTGGGTCTTCTCTATCGGTTTTCACAATTCTCTCTAGATTTTTTGTTTTTATTAGTTTTACTTTATAATTTCCTTTACTTTCATTTTATAAATTGTCACTTCATTTTGTTTTTCCATTTTTTAAGTTTATCTCTTTTATTTACTTTCCTTTTCATTTTTAATTTCTAATACATGCATATTTTTAGTACTTGCATATCTTAAAAACTTATGATTGTTTTAATCTATGTTTTTTTTGAAAGGTACTGAATACTTAAAAACATGAGTAGTTTTAAATTATCATTAATATTTAAAATTCATACACATTTTAAAAGTTTGCCAACATATTTTAATATTCACTAACCTTTAAAATTTTGTGAGTGTTTTTTTGGCAATAATACATCTTAATTCTGTCAAAAAACTGATAGCCTATTTTCTTTAACCAGTTTTTTTGTAGCTAGCAAACTGAAGTATGTTCTAAAATATATATTTAAATTTTAAAGTTATCATGCCATAATTTTATTGAATATAGATGGTTTTATCATTTATTTCTGGGGAAAAATAAATGATAAAACAATGTCAATTTTTGAGGAAAAATAGATGATAAAACAATGTATATTCAGCAGTGCGAAAGTGCTAGTTGATGTTTTATTTAACATATAAACAAAGTGCGAAAGATCTAATTGATGTTTTCTTTTCTTTAGTTTAGGAAAGTTATATAGCTTCCAAAAGTCAAAAAATCTAGAAAACATGGGGAATTGTTTGGTATGCGCCAAATGATGGAGTGAGGAGTCCCACCCGCCGCACCCAAGCGTCTGGGCTGGAGTACGCCCCTTGCTCATAAATACCCAGAAAACTTCCTAAGAATTATAGCATAATGTCACTCCATGATTCGAGATGTTCTAATGTGGTGTCAGTGGCTACCACATGAAATTTGCGTTGTTTAGTAGGGTCGTGGAGAATTGGATGGTAGTGTGGATTTGAGGTCGGAATTACACATCCTTGTTAATCAGGGTTCAACTCTCTTCACGCGGGGAGGGGGAATTTCCGGTACCTCACCCATCTAGGTTCCTTTTTCATATATCCTATACACCAAAAACAGTGAACGACACTAACTTATTTATCTTAACATGCAAGTCTGGCATGTCATCATACAATTATGTATGTGATAAGACTCACCACAATATGCAACCATGCGTTGGAAAAGACCCACCACCACATGCAACCATGCATGGAATTTTTTTATTCTGTTATTCTAGTTTTTTATTCAATAAACATTCTACAACTATAAATATTTAAATATAATAAATCATATGTATTTTTAATTTCAGCTCACGTGTTATTCTATATATTTGTATTCCACACAATCAAATCTCATTGAATGTATTGCAACCGATTCTCGCAACAATACGCAAGGTATCATCTAGTTGTACATGGGGCTCCTCCCCAATTGGACCTCATTATTAGGACGGTGGATATGAGCCCGTGATGATCATGAAGTTGCATCGGTAGTTCTTGCTGGCATATTATATCTGGAATGAAGTGGCCGTTGGAATAATTGGAGCTCGATGGGTCAATGACCTGAACCTTTTTGGTATGCTATATGATTAGGTGTTCAAATTTGCAGGAGGTGGCGACTGCTTTTTCCCCTCGACCCATCGGCACTTTCATAGGTTTCCCTGTCCTTCGCTGGTTGCAGCGACGACAGGAGGGCGGGGGAACCTCAAATCTGTTTTGTCTAGTCCGTGTTTTGGAGGGTTCTCGAGTTCTTCGCCAATAATGAAATTGGGGTAGTGTAGATGATGGGATAATGGTTCCTCGGCTTTCCCCATGTCGATGGCCTTTCTTGGAGGGGTGTCGATGAGCCGGGGGATGATGTCAATCATCGGGCATTTGTTCTAACGTGATTAACGTTTGTCCACTGCAGCAGCGGCCTGCGGAAGGGATGGTGTCATGATGTGCTTTTGTTCTTCAGTTCCATCTACGCACAATGAATCTCAGCCAGACACGACTTCATATGGGGAACTTGTGACGTTTTTGTCCCCTTTCCCTGGCCCTTCTCGATACCAAATTCTTTGGGACGATGATCCATTTATATCGCGATCGCCAACGTCTTCTAGTCTACATAGATGACTTCCCGACCTCGCTTTTACAACTCACTTGTTTCAACAAGGTTGCTCCACTAAGCCAGGGACCCATATGCAGCAACGAGCTTTGCTTACAACGCATCATCCAGGGATGCAGAAGGACGATGGTGTTGTTTTCTCCTGGTCATGACGGTTCTTGCGGCTTTGCAAGGAAGTTATTGTAAAGACGGCTTTATATACGGCTGGTCTAATGGGAGTATCATAAGCGGTATCATGCATGCCAACTAGACTTTTTAGATGATGTGGCACAAAATTAAATGAGGAAAGAGAGGGTCGTAATGGGCTATAGCATATCATGATACAGTATCATATTAAATGTTGTACTACTTTCTGTCATGCATGGCAATTAATAAGGCAATATAAGATACTAACTTATGATATTATACATTACGGAGGTAGTATCATATACTAGTATCAGGCTGGTCATAGTGGGGAGTAACATATACTAGTATCATGCATATGATACTAGTGTATAATACTACATCCATAGTGCATAGTATCATAAAGCAGTATCATAGGTGGTCTCATTTATTGCCATGCATGACACATACTAGCATAACATTTATTATGTTACGGTATCTACCTATGTTACTATGACCCTCTCTCTCTTCTTTAATTTCCTACCACGTAAGCATGTTTGCGAGTCCCAAGTATATGATATATACTAGTTATGTTAACCTCATTATGGCCAGCCTCATATGCATGATACTAGTATATGACTAGTAGAATGCCCGTGCGTTGCTACGGGCTAGCATGCATATAATAAATCAGACTAATGACTAAGATCGTCTTTAAATTCAAAATTCATTTCTTTCTCATATGTTTGAACGTGTCCGGACATCAAATGGACTCCCAGTAGGCTCCCAAAATTCAACCATCTAGACATTTTGGGCTCCCCTGAATCTAGACCCTATGTGCGAGAGAAACGTGGTTGTCCAGATTATCCGTCATGTTATCTTCAACACGCATGCCAACACAAAAAACCACCCCGCGATGCACCCTTCCCATTTCCTGTCGAAATCTGCCCTTCACGCTCGGTTTCCCTCTGTAGCAAGGCATTTCTCGCTGGAGTCCTCTTCTTTAAAACCGAATAATGCCAACCTCACCTTCGCTATGGTGCCCTCTCTCCTTCACACCGTGCTTCCCCACGGACCGCCGAGAAGTCCCCTACCAACCACTCAACTCTCTGCCTTGATCCCCTCCCATAGTAGTGCTAACGTGTTACGCCTCATCGGCTCGCCCTACCATAGCCACCTCCTTTGTTGGCTCAGTGCCCCCTCCCCCCTCGTCTTCTCCGACACCGTCGTTCTTTGACAAATCACCAAATCATGTAGCGTTACAACTTACAAGTGGCATCGAAATTGTGCCATATAAGTTACATGTATTTAGAGAACATTTAAAAAAAGAGAAATGTGAAGCTGTGGATTCTAGTTGATAGCTATACCCAAAAAATGGCTAACTGTTGGTATTCCGGCAAAGTGGTGGCCATGCATCCCTCTATCCACAGTCTGACAACTGAGCTAGGCCACATTTTAATCAAAACACACAGAACAAATTATGAATTTCTTGAAGTCTTGAACCGACCATTGAGCATTCATTCAACTTCATAACCATATACTACGTATATTTGTTTTACTAAAGCAATGACCAGAACACTACTTTGTCGCTTTTATATAATATATAATGCAATGAAAATGTTAACAAAAGATGCATGTTTCCATGCATGATAAGTCACAAACTTTTAATCAAAACTCCCTCAAAGTGAATGTTGTTCAAGCGACCAACCCTGGGTTGATGACAGGTTGGCCGGCGACAAATACCTCAGGAAATAGTACTTTTGGAATTTAGGCTAGCCCTTGGCTTACCCTTTTTACTTACTCTCTTTCTCAGCTGTAATAGGAAATACTCCCTCCGTTCCTAAATATAAGGTGTATTAGTTTTTCAAAAAGTCAACTGTTGTCTATGTTTGACCAACTTTACAACAAAATATATAAAGATTTATAATACTAAATATATAAAATGTAAAAATATAGTCCATGATGAATCTAGTGATAATGATTTGGTATTCTAGATATTGATATTTTTGTCTATAAACTTGGTCAAACTTAGAGAAGTTTGACTTTTTGGAAAAATAATACACCTTATATTGAGGAACAGAGGGAGTACGTTTTACAACCAGACAACAGCACAATTTTGTCAGAAGAAAGCTCTAACCATAGAAATGTCTGAATGGAGAACTGCAGAGGAACATAGTTCCAGTCTCTTGGAAATCCTCTTGGCATCAAGAAACAAGGATGTTTGGAAAGGTGTAGTTCCAAGCATTAAGCAAGATCCAAGACTTTTCCATCATTTTCTAACCATGGAGTTCAAAAGTCAAGCAACATAAAAAGAACCGGCAGGCAGCCAAAGAAAATCCCTGGTTAGAAGGTTCACCTTTTCATTTCAGGCATGCACATCCAAAACGAATATATGTCCACCAACTCGTTAAAATTGCCAGTGAAGAGTTCGGGTGCCATAAACTCTGATTTGCCTGCATTTTTATAGAATGGTTGTTAGTACATAAATTCCTAAAAAGGCGATTGTTGACATCGGATTTTGGCAAGGTACAAAAGGCAAGTAAGATGGCCTCAAGTGAAAGAGTTTTCAGCATGCAAAGTTTCAGGTCGACGAGTGGAATAACTTTGATGTTTAATTTATTGCCATTCGACCTTATATCGGTGGCCGAAATTGTACTCCGAGTGGCAAAATTCAAACATTCCGAGTGGTTTTCGGCCAATCTCGCCTTCAAGACGACCTCGGATGAAGGAGTATTCTAAAGGAATTGTCTTCGTCTCGTCGAGGCAATCGATTTTGATATATAAATCATCTCAATCCGAGTTCATATGCAAAAGTTATAGTCAATACGGTCTGGACAGGCCAGAGACCTGAATATTACGCTTGACACCAGACACATGTTAATGAGTGTCTGATGCAATGCGTGAGCAATTCGGCCTTCAAGACGGCCTTGAATTGAAAAACCTTCAACATAGAAAAGTTTCGTCTCGTCGAGCCGATCGATTTTCATATATAATTCGTCTCAATCCGAGGTCGTATGAGGCCTGGAGAGACAAATCAAGATCAGGCTATGTTTTTGGTCGAGTGAAAGCTTACCATCCGAGTGAAAACTCACCGGTCGAGTGAAAACTTACCGATCGAGCCACCGGTCGAGTGAAAATCTACCGATCGAGTCCAAGGTCGAGTGAAAACCTACCGATCGAGTCCAAGGTCGAGTGAAAACCTACCGATCGAGTCCAAGGTCGAGTGAAAACCTACCGATCGAGTCACCGGTCGAGTGAAAACCTACATCGAGTCCAAGGTCGAGTGAAAACCTACCGATCGAGTAAAAGGTCGAGTGAAAACCTACTGATCGAGTAAAAGGTCGAGTGAAAGCCTACCGATCGAGTAGAAGGTCGAGTGAAAACCTACCGATCGAGTAAAAGGTCGAGTGAAAGCCTACCGATCGAGTAAAAGATTGTCTTCCGAGTGAAAATATAGTCATCCGAGTGAAAAAGTCCAGTCGACCATCCGAGTGAAAGACTCTAATATCCGAGTGGATGAGCTCAAATCCGAGTGGAACTGAACATATGCCCAAAAGTTTATCAAGATGATCTCGGAAGAAGAAGTGTTCAATACAGAAGTTGTGCGTATCATCAAGACGGTAAACTTTGGTTTTGGAGTCATTGCCATCAGGGATAGTATATGGCCTGCAAATTCACTACAAGACTCGGATAATTCAGTCTACCGCAAGACTGAATCCGACTGGAAGGTAAAGACGACCTCGAAAAGTATTCAAGATGGCCTTATTTGAAAAAGTGATCAACATGAGAGTTGTTCGTATCGTCGAGGCGCCCAAGTTTGATATTTGGGCCATCTTGATCGGAGGTCATATGGAGGCTCGGCGGCCTGCACAAGGAGGAAGACAGAAGTTGGGCCAGATTCAGACTGAATCCGAGTTGGAATAGAACTAGGACTCTAGGACGCGAATTGATGTAATTTTTCTTGTAAGGAAAGCCTAGATGAATCCTTTACTTGTACGGGAAGTCCAGCCGCCTCTTATATATGTTGGGGGTGACGGCCGATTGAAGAACACACAATCGAACAAATCAATATACTACTTTTTCCTGTCTACTTTTTATCTCTCCATCGTTTTTCTCTCTCGTTCTTCGCTGTTCTTCGTGTTTGAGAGCTGCGAATCTCGAGGCTCTAGGGGCGAGCGAATCGACCTAGGGCAGCCCATAGCCGCCGCAATCCCTGACGGGGTCCCTCCCGGGTGCGCGGGGTTTCGGGTCTGCAAAAGCGCCCGCCGACTGTCTTGCGTATCGCGCTGTCGGTCGGGTCTCCTTCGACGTGAGCTGCGGTGCATCACCCCCGGCGTCGAGGGTACACGTGACGTGTTCGTGTGTCGACACACTTTTTGGCGACTCCGCTGGGGACACAAAGATCAATCATCATCATCCACCATGTCCGAGCTTCCCAAGCCATCTGAGGTAGACGCCGATAACATCATTAAGCCCAGTCTTGATGAGATATCGGCCGATCATCGCCAAGTCTATGAGGAGTACAAGAAGGCGCGCGAGGAGAAGGACTTGCAGGAGTTCCTTGCAAAGTTCAAGAAGGATCGCCAAGGCAACATCACTCCGATTGAAGAAATCAAGTTCCCTCCTCTTCAAACCGAGCAGGTTAAACCCTCTGTAAGTACTACCTTTTCTCCTGAGCAGTGGGCTGAGATTGAAAGTCGTATTGCTGATGGTAACAATCTAGTCTATCAAACTTTCATAGAAAATACTAATGCTCAGAAGAATACATCTCAATCGACTAGTGGTGATGATGGTGTAGCTGCTAGTGTGCAAAACCCTAATCTGGCTTTACCTATCTCATCGGTGCCTCCCGTGCCGATGACTTATTATCCTACCCAAACAAATCAGATTGTGGCTGCACCCATTAATCCTATTATGAGCATGCCAGGTTCGGTGGCAACGCCGAACCCAACCTTACCTACAGCTACAACCACTCGACCACTAGCAAATTATGGGTCGACATACCTGCCACAATTCATACCTACAGCTAGTAACCCTACTCCTCCTATGCCACTGCCACAAGCTTCATCGTCCACTATGGATGATGGTTTAGCTAATCTTAGAGAGGAGATGGCTAAGATGCTTCGAGAAAATTTTGGAGTTGAGTTACCTCGGAATCGGATTTACCAAAAGCCGTACCCCGAGTACTTTGATGCTATCCAGTGCCCTCCAGGATATAAAATTCCAGATTTTGTTAAGTTCAATGGAGAGGGCACAAAAACCACATGGGAGCATGTTAGTCAATACTTAGCACAATTGGGTGAGGCAGGCTCACTGAATGAGTTGAAAGTGCGTTTATTTCCTTTGTCATTAACTGGTACCGCATTTTCATGGTTTTCTTCTTTGCCACATGGTTCCATTCGAGTTTGGTCGCAGCTAGAGCAGAAATTTCATGATCACTTTTATAGCGGTGACAATGAACTCAAGTTGTCACATCTAACATCGGTTAAGCAGAAGCATGATGAATCGGTCTCCGATTACGTCAAGAGATTCAGAGAAACGAAAAACCGGTGTTTTAGTTTGGTGATAACCGAGAGAGACTTGGCAGACCTAGTGCTGAGTGGTTTGAGAACTCCCATTAGAGAAAAGCTAGAAGGCTACGAGTTCCTAAATATCAACCAAGTCTTACAAAGGGCTTTGGCTCAGGAAAGCCGAAGCAAAGACCTAAAAGAAGTGCATAGATACAAAGCCGATCGTCCAAAGGTGAATATGGTGGAATATGATAGTGATCACTCGGACGATGAGGGTGATGTTTTTGCTACTGAATTTGTTTGGCCATCTAAGGCCAAACCCTTTACTTGCAATGATCTGAAACCGATTCATAAGAATCGTGATGAAGAGATGAAGTTTACTTTTAACATTGCTAAGTGTGATAGAATATTTGATGCTTTGCTGCAGGCTAAGATTATTAGAATATCTCATACTTTACCGCCGTTTGAAGAGATGAAACGGCGTGCTTATTGCAAGTATCATAATTCTTTTTCTCATGCTATTAATGATTGCAATGTTTTTCGACGACAGATACAATCGGCCATTAATGACGGACGATTGAACTTTTCTGAGATGCAAGTTGATAAACAGCCCTTTCCAATGAACGCCATGGATTTAGAAGGGAAGAAGCTGCTCATTCGGCCGGAGGTAGCCGAATCTGCTAATAAAGCTAATGTCATTGTTGGTGAGCCCAGGAAAGACAAGGAGGACAACAAGGTCTTGGGGAGACAGGTTGTGCTTGATAAGCAACCCGATGGCAAGGAAGTGATCAAAATCACCATCAAGAATCCTACACTCGGGGGGCAACCGCAAGTGCAAGAAAATACTCGTGTTAAATTTGTCAAGCCCAAGAGTCCAGAAGTTGGCAAGTGGAAGAAGAATGAAGTTAAAGTGCAGCGCAAGCGGATCAAGCCAACTTTTGATATGTTGCTGTCTAAGTATGCTAACCAGTCGGCCGGTTCTAGTTTCAATCGACCGACTCATCTGAAACGACCAAGGTCACCATCAGTTGATATGTTCAGTCGGTATACAAAACCGAGTGGACCAAGGGCGCAGTTTTCAGAAGAGCAGAGGCAATCTGTGTGGGATCGACTTGATTATTCATATAATGGCCGACTCAACATCGGGGACTATCAGTCGGTTGGCCAAAATATGCGACCGGATGGAAATTATCCGAGTGTAAGAATGCACCCAGGTGGAAGCTATCCAAGTGAAAAAATGTGGTCAAGTGGATTCCATCCGAGTGACATCCATCCGAGTGGAGTCCATCAGAGTAAAAAGGTACGCCCGAGTGGAAATTTCATGCATCTGGAAAGTCGGAAAGAATGGCGTGTTAAATCACCAAGTTTTGCAGCAGTTGAGTCAGGAAAAGGCAAGGAGAAAATGGATGTTGACTCACTTATCTTGGGCACCGAAACATTCCCCATACATCAGCCGACTGTGCATAACCACTCGACTGAGCCGATACTTTCTATCGCGCCAAAGCACTCGGCTAATGACCATGAAGCAAGCACCAGCCAGGTAAAGGTGAGAGATGCTAAATACACTCGACCAAAGTGGTGTCCTCCAGGGCTAACAAAGACACAGAAGAGGAAACTACAGAGGTTAAGGAGTCAAGAGATGGCGGAGCAGGAGGCCGAGAAGCAAAGGGATAAGTTGTTCAATGACACTCGGCCCATGGCTCCAACAAAACAAGTGTGGAGGCCAAAACAAATACAAGATACATCAGCTTCTACATCTATCACAGAAGTGCCTACACCACCCAAAGAGGACGATGTGACAGCTATTACATCGTCTGCGACACTTCTTACTTCTCCTTCACTCGACCAGATTTCAGAATCGGTCGATCCACTTGAAGAAGAGGTTGATATGTTGGACTATGAGTCTACGCCGGTTCATGAAGGTATGGATATCAATATGGTGTATTACTTACCTGCTGAGTTTCGTGCTGTAGATGAGGAAGGGGAAGTGGCTCAGCTGGATTTTGGCCCTAAAAACGCAATATTCGAGAAGCCAAAAGAACCAGTAACACATTTGAAACCGTTGTATCTCAGAGGTCATATCAATGGATCGCCACTTAGTCGAATGCTTGTTGATGGTGGTGCTGTGGTAAATCTTATGCCCTATTCGGTCTTCAAGAAATTGGGTTTGCCTGATGAAGAATTGATCAAGACCAATATGGTGCTCAACGGGTTTGAAGGCAAAGAGAAAACTGAAGCCAAAGGTGTAATGTATGTGGAGCTTACAGTCGGAAGCAAAACTTTGGCCACTGCATTCTTTGTCGCTGAGGTGCAAGGTAACTACAACGTCATACTAGGCCGTGATTGGGTTCATGCAAACCAGTGCGTGCCATCCACTATGCACCAGTTTTTGATTCAGTGGGTTGATGATGAAGTGGAAGTCATTCATGCGGATAACTCGGCCTGTGTTGCTTTGGCCGATGCATCGGTGGATTGGCAACATCCCAATGCTACTTGCTTGACGGGACGTGACTTGTCAGAGTTTGATTTTCTCAGTGCGACTAAGAATGGTTTTGTGCCCGTGTCTTTAAAGCCGACTGAATGCAATCGGCTCCAAGGTATGATATGTTTAAATGGATCCTAATTCCGAGTGGTTACAAAAACGTCTTGCAAAATATCGGTCCAGCGAGAACGATATGTATGAGTCTATTGAGGAGTTGGATGACATGGATAAACTTGGACAAGGTTTTACATCGGCCGATCCATTAGAAGAGGTAAATATTGGAGACGGATTAGTCAGTCGACCGACATTTATAAACAAAAATCTGAAAGCCGATTGTAAAGCTAAATTAATCGAGCTATTGAAAGAATATGTTTGTTGCTTTGCATGGGAATATCATGAGATGCCAGGGTTGAGCCGAGAGCTAGTGGAGCATCGGTTGCCTATAAAGGCCGGTTTTAGACCTTATAAACAGTCGGCCAGAAAGTTTAATCCGAAAACATATGACTGGATCAAGGAAGAGATCGGTCGACTGCTTGAAGCTAAATTCATTCGACCTTGCAGGTATGCCGAGTGGATTTCTAACATTGTCCCAGTAGAGAAGAAGGGATCCGGCAAGCTGAGGGTGTGCATTGACTTCAGAGATGTGAATAGGGCTACACCCAAAGATGAGTATCCCATGCCAATAGCCGATATGCTTATTAATGATGCTTCTGGACATAAGGTTATTAGCTTTCTAGATGGTAATGCCGGATACAATCAAATTTTTATGGCTGAAGAGGACATGTACAAAACAGCTTTCCGATGTCCTGGTTTCCTTGGTTTATTCGAGTGGACAGTGATGACATTCGGATTAAAAAATGCTGGGGCCACATATCAAAGGGCTATGAATTTGATTTTTCATGATTTACTCGGTGTCATACTTGAAGTTTATATTGATGATATTGTTGTCAAATCGGATGCTTTTGAATCTCACTTGGCCGATTTGCGTTTAGCTTTTGAAAGAATGAAAAAGTATGGACTGAAGATGAATCCTTTGAAGTGTGCATTCGGCGTGTCAGCTGGCAAATTTTTGGGTTTCATTATTCATGAAGATGGCATCGAAATTGATCCCAAAAAGATAGAAGCCATACAGAAAGTGGAGGCTCCAACATGCAAGAGAGATATGCAAAAGTTCCTTGGCAAGGTCAATTATTTGAGAAGATTCATAGCTAATCTGTCAGGGAAAGTTGATGCATTTACTCCTATCCTTCGGTTAAAGAATGATGTTGATTTCACTTGGGGGGCAAAACAGCAAGAAGCCTTTGATATGATCAAGAATTATTTGTGCACTCCTCCGGTGATGAAGGCACCCAAGCATAGAGAGCCTTTTAAACTTTATATCGCAGCAGAGGAAGGTGTTATTGGTGCTGTTTTGACTCAAGATACCGAAGGAAGAGAGCATGACATTACATATTTGAGCAGACGTTTATTGGACGCCGAGACAAGGTATACATTTATTGAAAAACTATGTCTATGCTTATATTACGCTTGTACAAAATTGAGACATTACCTAGTACCGAGTGCTTGTGTAGTAGCTTGTCAAACCGATGTCATTAAGTACATGTTGCATAGGCCAATTCTTAGTGGTAGAATTGGCAAGTGGGCTTATGCTTTGATTGAGTATGATTTGGCTTATGAATCTCTAAAATCCATGAAAGGCCAAATTGTTGCTAATTTCATTGTTGAACATCGGATTAATGACAAACATGATGTTGATATGAACCTTGTTTCATTAGTGCCATGGAGATTGTACTTTGATGGTTCAGTTTGTAGCAATGGCCAAGGTGTTGGTATTGTTTATATATCTCCTCATGGTGCTGTTTTTGAAGCCTCATGCCGCTTAGAATATTTTTGCACAAACAATCAAGCCGAATATGAAGCATTGTTATTCGGTCTAGAGATGTTACTTGCTATAGGTGTTACACATATTGAGGCTTACGGTGATTCGTTACTAGTGGTGCAGCAAATATCCAGAGTCTTCCAGTGTTTTGACGAATCACTTAATGTTTATCTTGATAAATGTCTGGATATAATCTCTACTTTGGATTGTTTTAGCATTGCACATATATCTAGACATGACAACTGGAAAGCAAATGAGTTGGCACAGCAGGCATCTGGATATCATGTTGATCATGGCATGTTTCATATTTCTCAAAGACCGATGTCTTGTCTTACCAGTATAGAAGAGGCCGAACCTGAACCCACTGATTCGGCCATTAACAAAAAATCTAGTGCAGGTGGTAATTCCGACTGGAGAAAGCCCATTGTTGACTACTTGTGCAATCCGAGTGAAAGGGTAGACAGGGCTGTTCGGCGTATGGCTTTCAAGTATACAATGAGAGATGATGGTCTTTACCGCCGAACAGTCGATGATGTTCTTCTAAAGTGTTTGGATGAGGACCAGGCAAGAGTTGCTATGGGAGAAGTACATGAAGGTATTTGTGGCACTCACCAGTCGGCTCCCAAGATGAAATGGTTATTGCGACGTGCTGGGTTTTATTGGCCGACTATGATTAATGATTGCTTCAGATATTATAAAGGGTGTGAAGCTTGTCAAAAGTTTGGTGATATTCAATTGGCTCCTGCTGCTATGTTACATCCTATTATCAAACCGTGGCCTTTCAGAGGTTGGGGTTTAGATTTCATTGGACAAATCCACCCGTCTTCCTCAAAAGGGCATCGGTTCGTGTTGGTGGCAACTGATTACTTCACTAAATGGTCTGAAGCAGTACCTCTCAAGAACATGACACATACGAAGGTAATTCAATTCATAACCGAGCACATTATTCATAGATTCGGTATTCCTCAAACGTTAACTACAGATCAAGGTTCATCTTTTATGTCACACCAAGTCATAGAGTTTGCCGAATCTTATAATATAAAGTTGCTCAATTCCTCTCCATATTATGCCCAAGCTAATGGACAAGCTGAGTCTAGCAATAAAATTCTAATCAAGCTCATCAAGAAGAAGATTAAGGACAATCCGAGGAGATGGCATGAGTTGTTGTCTGAAGCTTTATGGGCACACAGAATTTCAAGGCATGGTGCTACGAAGGTGACTCCATATGAGCTAGTATATGGTCAAGAGGCTGTTTTACCAGTGGAGGTAAATTTGAATGCTTTGAGAATAGCCAAACAAAATGATTTATCGGCAGTAGACTTTTATAACTTGATGATGGACAATATTGATGAAGTTGCTGATAAACGTTTGGTTGCTTTGGAGTCCATAGAAAGAGACAAGTTGAGGGTTGCAAGAGCTTACAATAAGAAAGTCAAGTTGAAGAATTTTCAAGTTGGTGATCTCGTTTGGAAAGTGATTCTACCGATTGGTTCAAGAGATAGAAAATTCGGGAAGTGGTCTCCAAGTTGGGAGGGTCCTTTTAGGATTACAAGGGTTGTTCCTGGAAATTCATATTTGGTAGAATCAATACAAGGAGCATTGTTACCCCGAGCTCTCAATGGAAAATATTTGAAGAAGTACCACCCGAGTGTGTGGCAGGAAGCCTGAGTAGACAATGGCCGATATACGATTATCGCCCTTAGCACAAACATGGCCGATACATAATTATCGCCCTGAGGAAAATAAATGGCCGATGGAGTGTTGACATCGTCCTTAGAACAAACACCGTGCATATTATTTTTCGGCATGCTAGCTTTGCCGAAAAACAGGGGGCATGTGTTGACATCGGATTTTGGCAAGGTACAAAAGGCAAGTAAGATGGCCTCAAGTGAAAGAGTTTTCAGCATGCAAAGTTTCAGGTCGACGAGTGGAATAACTTTGATGTTTAATTTATTGCCATTCGACCTTATATCGGTGGCCGAAATTGTACTCCGAGTGGCAAAATTCAAACATTCCGAGTGGTTTTCGGCCAATCTCGCCTTCAAGACGACCTCGGATGAAGGAGTATTCTAAAGGAATTGTCTTCGTCTCGTCGAGGCAATCGATTTTGATATATAAATCATCTCAATCCGAGTTCATATGCAAAAGTTATAGTCAATACGGTCTGGACAGGCCAGAGACCTGAATATTACGCTTGACACCAGACACATGTTGATGAGTGTCTGATGCAATGCGTGAGCAATTCGGCCTTCAAGACGGCCTTGAATTGAAAAACCTTCAACATAGAAAAGTTTCGTCTCGTCGAGCCGATCGATTTTCATATATAATTCGTCTCAATCCGAGGTCGTATGAGGCCTGGAGAGACAAATCAAGATCAGGCTATGTTTTTGGTCGAGTGAAAGCTTACCATCCGAGTGAAAACTCACCGGTCGAGTGAAAACTTACCGATCGAGCCACCGGTCGAGTGAAAATCTACCGATCGAGTCCAAGGTCGAGTGAAAACCTACCGATCGAGTCACCGGTCGAGTGAAAACCTATCGATCGAGTCCAAGGTCGAGTGAAAACCTACCGATCGAGTCACCGGTCGAGTGAAAACCTACATCGAGTCCAAGGTCGAGTGAAAACCTACCGATCGAGTAAAAGGTCGAGTGAAAACCTACTGATCGAGTAAAAGGTCGAGTGAAAGCCTACCGATCGAGTAGAAGGTCGAGTGAAAACCTACCGATCGAGTAAAAGGTCGAGTGAAAGCCTACCGATCGAGTAAAAGATTGTCTTCCGAGTGAAAATATAGTCATCCGAGTGAAAAAGTCCAGTCGACCATCCAAGTGAAAGACTCTAATATCCGAGTGGATGAGCTCAAATCCGAGTGGAACTGAACATATGCCCAAAAGTTTATCAAGATGATCTCGGAAGAAGAAGTGTTCAATACAGAAGTTGTGCGTATCATCAAGACGGTAAACTTTGGTTTTGGAGTCATTGCCATCAGGGATAGTATATGGCCTGCAAATTCACTACAAGACTCGGATAATTCAGTCTACCGCAAGACTGAATCCGACTGGAAGGTAAAGACGACCTCGAAAAGTATTCAAGATGGCCTTATTTGAAAAAGTGATCAACATGAGAGTTGTTCGTATCGTCGAGGCGCCCAAGTTTGATATTTGGGCCATCTTGATCGGAGGTCATATGGAGGCTCGGCGGCCTGCACAAGAAGGAAGACAGAAGTTGGGCCAGATTCAGACTGAATCCGAGTTGGAATAGAACTAGGACTCTAGGACGCGAATTGATGTAATTTTTCTTGTAAGGAAAGCCTAGATGAATCCTTTACTTGTACGGGAAGTCCAGCCGCCTCTTATATATGTTGGGGGTGACGGCCGATTGAAGAACACACAATCGAACAAATCAATATACTACTTTTTCCTGTCTACTTTTTATCTCTCCATCGTTTTTCTCTCTCGTTCTTCGCTGTTCTTCGTGTTTGAGAGCTGCGAATCTCGAGGCTCTAGGGGCGAGCGAATCGACCTAGGGCAGCCCATAGCCGCCGCAATCCCTGACGGGGTCCCTCCCGGGTGCGCGGGGTTTCGGGTCTGCAAAAGCGCCCGCCGACTGTCTTGCGTATCGCGCTGTCGGTCGGGTCTCCTTCGACGTGAGCTGCGGTGCATCACCCCCGGCGTCGAGGCTACACATGACGTGTTCGTGTGTCGACAGCGATTTCTTGAAGCAAAGTAATTGTGTGTGTGTGTGTCTTATCCTTACGAGTATATCCACAGTAAACACAATAGGTATATTTTCAGACCTGTAGCTATTACAAAAACATAATGTCACACACTTTGCTTATTGATTCCAACTATCTGCATCCTCGTACGATCCAAAATTTAGGCTCGACAACTCAAATTGTAAGTACATCCGAATTAGAGAAGACAACACACAAAACCAGTGAAAAATCATATATAGTTCTGAATGAGTAATCTTTCATGTCCACTACAACTCGTCAACTCCTAACCCACTGAATCATTTGATCGAGCACATAGAGAGCAAAAACAAATTGCAGAGTGCAACTCAGTGAACAATGCAGACACGTGTTTATCTGAAAATGGGGGCCATAATCCATAATCCATAACCCATAACGACCTAATATGAGAAGAAAACACCAAGGTTGAGCCTCCCATCTAGCATGTTTAGTGGTTCTAGATGTGCGTTGCTAAAATAATAATATTTTTTTGCAGAAAGTCTAGCGCAGTCAGAGAAAATAAATCAAGAAGGGCATTTAACAGCTCTGGTGCATCAATTTTATAGATGGAATGCTAAAATTATTTCACTCAGTTATTTGTTTTGTTCCCTCACAAAGAAGCGAGGGAACTTGAACATGTATTGATGTAGCATCTCAACCTCCGGTTCTGAAGTTAAGATTGTAACACAAAGAACTGTACTGTTTTGGCTCAACACAACAAAGATCATCACCATCAACTATAAGCATAACCGTCTGTTGCAATGGGAGTCAAAAAAATTGCCACAACGGTACAAGGTCCAATCCAACCATGAAGTCCCAAAAAAAGAGGAAATAAAACAAGGAATCTGGAATGTTATGGCCAATGACAGATTGAAATAACTCAAAAGAAAGTCCCCATCTTTCCAAATCAAACAGAGACTGGACCACTTAAAAAACAGAAAATTATTGTATTGTCACAACAAACCGGATAGGACAATCAAGCGATTGGAGAAAAGATTCACGTGAGGAAACGTAGGAGAGTTCATCACCTGTCTCGATGCATCTGCTTGAGGTTATCGTTGGTGCTCCATGCGAACTCCGGCTTTATTTAGTAACCTACTTACTGAAAGATAATGCTGACTCGTTTGAGAAATTGTCGGTATTATCTGCGTAGTAAAATGCCACTACTATTTAAGGAACGAATTTCCCTTTCTTAGTTCGCCCATTGGCTCAGAAAAAGGAAGCTTAAAATATTTGATGTCTAGATCAATCGGGGAACAATATAAGCTTCAGTATAGACTGAAACAATAAAGCTTCTTTAAACCATGGACGTACGTTTTCATTATAAGCAATGCTCAACATGTAGTTCTCATTTTCATGATTTAAACCTTGATGTACCAAGAATTACAATAATTCGCAAAGAACTTACAGGTAAGCACATAGCTAATCAATATAGGTACTACGTACCGAGAGTTTATCAGTTCTGTTTTCTAAACGGTGTAGCAAATAGCTCTATCTCACAATTGCTCGTTCTACCCAAGGCTTTGAGATGATATGTTCAGATAAAAAATCCTAGTGCTGAGTACCAAATTCTTTGAGAACACATATAAGAGAAACTTAGATACCTGTGAACTCCAAATGCACGAAATGCCCGAACAACGAATCAATTCTTTAGAATCTGCAGAAGCAAGAGCACAAAATATTGTATTATTAGGTTTAATTATGAGAGGAAGATGCAAGGAACCATCTGAATCAATTTTTTTTGTCATCAGTCCTAAGTCGAGCTTGATCTTGTTGTCTTGGCTGCTGCATTCCACGACCATTATCTCGAATTGGTGCAAACAGAACAGACTCTAATTAGAACAGAGAAGAAGAAATCAGAGATATATCATGGCAAGTGAAGATCTGAAGAACACAAACCACAAGCGAAGACATTGAGTATTCCAGGCGCGATCACCATGATGTCTTTGCGAAACGAAGACTATTTCAAAAAACCACCAGAGCAAATCATGGTTAAATCAAGATTATTTTGAAAAACCACCAAAGGAAATCAAACAACCCAGAAAGTACAAGACTCGGCACACAATTGATAATCTCTCCTACTTAAATTCAGTCAAGTAGAAGCATGCTACCTAGCCCTTGAATCCCTCATATTTAAATTTGCATGCAAGGCATATGCAACAACAATATATCCACTGAATCACACTTCTGGGCTTCCTTCGCATTGTCTAGTAATCTGGCATTGATAAGTCGCCCTGATTTACAAAAGCTGAGACTAAAAAAGTACTTGACATAACTATCATATGTATATGTACTCCCTCCATTCCCAAATATAAGTCTTTTTTAGAGATTCCAATATAGACTACATTCGTAGCAAAATAAGTGAATCTACACTCTAAACTATGTCTACATACATTCGTATGTAGTTCATATTGAAATATCTAAAAAGACATACATTTAGGAATGGACGGGGTAGTATATAGAGATTCAGGAGGGCCAAATTAGGTACAGAACAATAAATGCACAATTGGCTTCTCAGGATCAAAAGAACCTTCTATACAATATAATGCACCGTCAGTTCCTCGCTAACTGCTTGCAAATAGTATTCCTTAACACCTGGCATAAAATAGTACAATCACAGTACCATTGCTCTCTTTCCGACAGTTGGTATTCAAGGAGGAGCTAGTAATGTCGGTGGAGGCAGATCTAGTTGATAATAATTCTACATTCAATCGAAAATCAAACATACAGACTATTCACGCCATCCATATCTCAATTCAGATTAGATGTGTCTTACCTACACCCAATACTTATCAAAGAGGTAGATACTGCATCTGCAACTCACTTTACATATTACACAAGCCTTGGTTCAGATAGTCGTCTGCACCTTCTACCAATTTATTTGCTCGTGTTCGCTGCACTGTTCCTGCTCAAACAAAAATTATAGGTCAGTGCAAAGAGGGATAACATAGAGAGTTCCAAAAAAATATCTAATAGATGATACAAGCAAAAGCTTCAAGACCCATAGAAGCCTTTGTAATATGCATGACATCAAGAAAAGATTCTGCATGCATAACGAAACTGACATCGTCTAGGAGAGGAGGACAAACATCTGGAAGTGCACTACCTTGTCTTCCTTAACCCATCTGGATGAAAAATATGAACGAAAATTCATTTGTTGTGGCAATGAGGGTCATAAAGAATGGATACCAGGAAATCAGAGTTAAGGAGACCAAAATCTGTCCAAAGATCATAAGCCAGCTTACATCACAGGATGATATGGTTATCGACTCAACGGAGTTAGGGAGGGACAACAATTGCAGAAATAGTCCCGTATATTCCTCGATTGCATCCTGATCGTATTTGCACGTGCATTCAGTCTTCATCTGAAAGCTAGCCAAAGGAACACATGAGCGTCAAAGAGCACCAAATGTACTTAGCAGGAGACCAAAGAACCAATAATGCAGAACATGTGCATGCATGGAGGAAGAGCATCCCGCTTGCTTGAGCTCAAGAAAATTGACACATGAGAAAATAAGTGTTTCTGTTTCACAAGAACTAACTGAACAAAGAGAAACCACAGTTTAATAATATAGCACGTGATGTAAACATATAGAAGTACACTGTACACGTCTGTTCCCGTGATTGCATCAAAAAAGTGGTAAAACATAAAAGAAAACAGTACATGAGTTCGATTCTTACCACAAATAGGTCCTGAAGCCTTTGGATGAAATTGAGCACGGTAGGGGCAAGGAGACATCCAAGGAAATCTGCTTGTCGCCTACACATCGATGATTCTCAGTCAAACCAAATCAGGGCAATTGAGACCGGCACCACCATCGTCATGTGCATGCCGACAGATCAGGTCGACAATCCTAGGTTAGAATATCCTAGGTTAGAGGGACCATGGAGCGGCGTTGCCTTGGGAACGGAACGGGGGTAGGGATGGGCATGGTAGCGAGGAAGTGGGGAAGGGAAGGGAGCTCACCGCGCTCGGGATCTCGGGAGGCGGCAGCGGTGGGGGATAAAAAGCGCGTCAACGTCGCCGTAGTTGCCATTTGATAGCCATCGCCATCAGCGGCGGGCCAGCCCTAGCGCATCTTGGGATCGGTGCAGTGCGTCCGTGTTGCGCGCCTCCGTTGCTGAGGGGAAAGAGAGGGGTGTGCGGGCTGGGCTCCTGATTCCTAAGCTATCGCCTCTTTGGTTCAGGGAAAATAACCGTGACAGATGAAAATAAACCACGGGAAAAAGAGAAGGTGGAAAATCGGTGGGGGGTGGATCGAGCGAGGCCTGGAGGGGCCGACGAACGAACGAACGAACGAACGACGTATGAACTCGTCCTTTTAGGATAGAGAGATTAGGAGTAGAGATTGATTTCTACTAATCATATAAGATCAGTTTAGATTGATTGATTGACACGTCAGGGAAAGATCTATTTTGAATATAGGTTGATTGATTTTCTTCCTGTCCTCACCCAAACAATGAAGGAAAGCGTGCTCTGTTTTGAAAATAAATTGATAGATTGATTAGATTAGATAGATACATTAGGAAAGCATGGTGAGGGGTAGATTAGGAAAGCGTGGTTTTCTTTGTGTTGTTTTTCTCCCTGGTTTTATGTCCATCGGTTTTGTAGGGGAGATGAAAAAATCGGTGGGGTGGGATCGACTGGTGGAGGTATCGTTCGATGGGGTGGGGTGGGGGGGGGGGGGGAGGGCATGACAAAAAAAACCCTCGTTTGATGGGGTGTGGGGATGACGAAAAAAAACCAGCAAAAAAAAACCGCGCAGACTATTCACCAACTGCTCCATTAGGAGTAGAGATACTCCCTATTACAACCAGCATACTAGTAGTATTATAAATGGCCTTGCGGCTTTTTAGGCAAAAGAAGAGGAAGAAAAAGTTGTTCAGATTCGCATGCTCGCGTTACTAAAAACGTGTGCGCGCACTTTGCAGTTGATCCATTGTGGACAGTGTTGCTAAATTGGTCAGTGATGGCCACGCAGCTGCGTCGGTAGTTCCCGCCGTGTTAAAAATTCAAATTGCCAGCGACGATCACGCATGGATCAGCAGTTCCTGCTGTCCGCGCCCTATTAAATCATGAACGCGCGGATGCCGCGTTTGGATTGATCTAACTTTAGTTAGGTCCCGTGGTTGGTAGAGCCGCGTGCACTGCGCCTTTCTACAGTTCTCCAGTTCTCTATATATGACGGTATGAGCGACACACTCAGCAGATCTGCTATAGCCCCTTGGAGTTTTGTCCGCTTCATTAAGAGAAGGAGGTGGCCTCGATCCTCTCATTGCAAGAGGTACGGACTCAATCAAGCTCCCCCGGCCCTGATGCATGCAGGCTACATAATCTTGTTTCTGGAGTGTATTTTGTTCTTAGGCAGACAGAAAAGTGACTATATTAGTGCAAGGAGGCTTTTCTTCTTCTTCTTTTGCGCCTTTAATTAGTGTCATTCGTTCGCGATATACGTACTCTTGTCATTATTCACCACATATAGTATGTAGCATAAACCCGAATTGACGTGCTTGTTTTTAAACTAGGTTTAATTGGTTTTGGATACACTGGTAATTGCCCGTGCGTTGCAACGGGGTACAATTATTGTAGTATTTGAGCCCATGATTTACCAGTCCATATTAATATAATTATGTAAATAAATGTTTATCAAATCCTGCCCGTGATGTACCTGTTCATATTTTAGGATTTTAGTTTGTAAGCACTTATTGGCTTACCAAAACGATAAGTTTATTCGGTGAGTCAATATAAGGTGGGACAGTTATGGCAGGTTTCAAGGAGTGATGCTTAGTACTGAAAGAATACAAGGTTGGACAAGCACTCTGCCTGGCAGGAAAAGAAACACTATTTTTTTGAAGCAGTAAGATATAGATAAAGATATAAACATAGACATAGAGAGACTAGTACTGAACAAAAGCAGTGAGGCTTCAGTGGGGATTAGTCAACTTATTTCTTATTTTAGTTTAGTTGTTTAGGTGCCTAGGATGTTTTTGTCTAAAAAATAGACGGAAATGCCAAAAAGGGTTACATTTTCCAAACTCTTACCCGCAAGCCCTTGTTAGGATAGGAAAAACATAAAAATGAAGTTCAAATGTTATTTGACAAGAATATATGGGGAGAAGTAGATTCATCGCTACCTTAATCGTGCATCTTACACAAGAAACCAGAGTTTCTGATGGAATTGATGTTTATTATGGCTTTATTTATGGACTATGCAGAGAATATGTCGAAAGCGGAAGTATCATTAGGAGAAGGCGTACTGCTGGGAGATTCATCACTGCCAAAAGAAGCTGATAGAGTGGCAATATTGTTGGGAGAAGGGGTGCGTCTGGGAGACTCGTCGCCATCTCATCAGCAAGAGATAGCTGTTGACCATGGTCCGCACATGTCGATTGATGAGTTGTTGAAAGTGATAAAAGGAGCAAATGGCATGCCGGTGCTGTTCGTCCCCTCCAACGATGGTCGGCTGGTGGCAGTAGCCGTGGAAGACCTTCAGAATTTAGTGCCTGCTGCAAACCGCGACAACGACAGGCTTGGTGAAAAGGAGCAACAAGCTTTCTTTTCATGGTTGTTGCTCATGGCGTCACTGGTTGCCACTGTCACCTTCACCGCGGCGCTCACCCCACCCGGTGGTTTTTGGGACGACGACAACCAAGCCAAGGGGTATGTCGCCGGTACCTCGGTTATGCGTGACAAATTTCCTCAGAGGTATCGCTTATTTCAGTTCAGCAACAAGATGGCCTTCTTTGGATCCTTGATGATCATTGGAATGCTTGCCAACACCGTAAATAACAAGCCGAAGGCCACTGCATTGAGAAGGAAAATATGTTTCCCATTTGTTGTAGCCTTTTGCGTTGTGGGTTTGGGGACTAGCTTCATCACCGGCATGTCGTGCGACCACAAAGAAGATGTTTTCAACGGTGCTATGCTTGTAGGTGTCCTTGTCAACATCTCCATCCCTTGGGTTATGAGTTGTCGACCCCGGAATCCTTGATTTAAGATGCTGGCGTGTTGTTAACAAGTACTCCTTTGGAGAATCCTTACAACCTGCAAACTTATATCCATGTGGAGTAAGCAAGTAACGTAGGTTTATCTAGGTTCCTATTTGTAAGTGCTTGATGGCCCTCATTTTACTACTCATTTGCTTCTAACTCCTATATACATTGACGCATATGAAACTGTAACTGGATTCCTTTATATCAGGAACATGTTATCAATTCGTAAGCATGCCATCAAAGTACAAGTGCAGCGCAGCTGCTTAATCATGTATACTACGAGTTCTGAGGTTGGTCTTAGGGCATCTTTAAAGCGGACCCTCAAACCCCCCGCAGCGGTTCGGACGTGTTGAGTCGTCCAACGCGAGCCTGTATCGGTCCGTCGAGTGATCCGGACGTACTTTTTCCGGCGAACCCGAGACAAACGTGAGGGTGTGAGAGTCCGGACATCCGTCTGACCAATCAAATGCCACCACATATCTGTTCGTCTATGTAGGTTGGCGGAAGGACGCTGCTATTTGAGGGAAAGAGAGCAATTAGCCGCTCGCCGCTGCTATTAGCATGTAACTGTTGGCGGAACGCTACTAAAACCAAAGTGTGAAACGGCAAAAAGCGAGTAATTACTACACAATTTGGCGGAATGATACTAAAACCTAAAACTAACTAGAAGAACGCCCGTGCGTTGCAAGGGGGCCACATTAACTTTAAGAGTTCAATATTACGACATTCGCGACCTTTTTTACCATCAAATCCTCACATACACACTCTCCCTTCCTCTTCCTCACTCTCTCTCCCCCCCTCTCTCTCTAACACACACACGTATCCATTTTATTGGGTACGGGACCATAATCCATCTATTTCACACACACATGCTAGTGCATAACAATATGGATTATGTGTATTATATTTGCCACCAGAACTGAGGGAATTAATTTCATGTAAATCGGCCAGCCACAGCTCCAAGAATACGCGGAGGAGGTGGCCCGGGTCAGCGTCGGCGCCGTCCGGCGCGGGCCACGGGCCCGCTTCCAAGTGCACGTGCAATGCACGTCTTCACAAATATTATAACCAGATGTGAGAAATCACATACTAACACGATGTTGCAATCAATTTGTAATTAAAGAAGCCAAAAGTCTTTTTTCTTAAACCAGAATTCCTTATGCTGGAGTTTAAACAAACCCCACAATAACATGATCAATTTTTTTTTGCTCTACTTATCACCTAATTAAGCAAATGCATGACTTATGAAGCGGATAAGAAATCATGTTAACTTGGAACTAAAATTCCAACAAAAGAGTGAGGAACAAACCTTTTTATCATTGCTCTGAAGTCTGAACCTCCCCCTATTTGTTAGTGAAATGTGAGTATGCTTGGAAGATAATAATTTCTTATGCAACATATGCTTTTACATCTGGAAGAGCTACAAAATATGTTGACCTACCTATGTGCACTTCCTAAATCAAGTGGATAAAATTATTTCTATCGGCAATATAAAATACTAAATATTAGAAAAAAGGGACAATGTCCACTAACCATGCAAATATTCTGACCATGGGATATTTAGGCTGGCGTATATGGGAAATCAAAGCTAAAAATGACTCGATGAGTTAGGGATACATCAATAAATATTGTAAAAAGTGATAAAAACAAATCTGCAGCAACTCAAGACCCCACGAACTCGTATTCGCAATGAGCAAGTTAGTGAGGCCGCCACGGTAGGCTAGCACCAAGGGACAAGGGCAACAACCGCCTTCCCATCCAACCTACTGATTCTGCTGGCGCTACTTTCATCCTAAGCCCATGAGTACCGCTAGTGTGTTGCCACGTACGGAGAAACTACGAACTGAAAATTTGATCCAAATCATGAAAAATGTTAATGTTCCTCTCCTCTCCCATCCCTCGTGTGAACATACCCAATTCGTGGTTGGCTCGCTACATTCAGCGTAGCTCTGATGTGCACTGCCCTTGCTATTGATTAGTTGCTGCAGTGCCACGCATCTACGCCAACAAGCTGGGGAAACAAATGCAAATGTTACACCGAGTCAAAATCAACCATCCCACAATCGTAACAATAGAAAAGATAATAACCAAAATTTAACAGAAGAACTATTGCTTGGCTCCCGGATCCATCTCGATAGCCCTTGATCTGGCTGCTGAGCTTCTTCTAGCTGCCTCAACATCACGTCATTACCAAACATGTAGTGGATACCTAGTGGGACAAGGATTAAGAAATAACATGACGTGAAAAATACGATGGCTTTCAATTCCATAAGACGATCCAAGTAATTTGACAAAACAGATCGGGAGCATCTTGTATAATCTCAAAAAAGCAACTAAAAATTTGAGAAATGAATTGATGAAAATCAGCCCCTGCTCTCATTCATGCTCACTTTTGTAATGGGAGGCAAGGAATGGGGATACCGGGAGAAGAAAGGATCACATGGACGGCAAGCCTCCACCACCGGCAAGTGGGGTTGCTTCACATCCAATCTCCACGGCCGCCGCCTCCATGGGGACGAACTCCCATGTTCACAACCGGGCTCCCAACCGTCCGCTGCCTCGCCGACCTTGACGACGAAGTAGTCCCTCCCTTCGATCCCATTCGCAACAGAGGCAACACCCATCCCAGCGGACGGGTCCGCGGTGAGATCCCTACTGGATTGTGGTCGCGCTTCCCCAAACCTCACCGCGGGACACATGAGAGGGCGCCGTTGCCATGGTCAGGCTTGGATGGGGAAAGGAGGCGACATAGCAGCAACGGCGCCTTCGCCGGGATTGGTGGCGACGGCGGCGGCGATCGAGCGGGAGGACGTCAGCGGTGAGAGAGTAGGAGGGTGGTGGCGGCAGTCCATCGGCCACCGTGACGTGAGAGGAGGATGGGGATGGGGCCGTGATCTGGACGTATGAAGCGGTCGAGAGGAGGGGAAGCAGGCGGCTGGGTTTTTCCATCGTGAGGGGTTTGGGGAGGTCAAACGAGAGGTTTTTTTTCGTGCGGGAGGCAGAGCAACGAGGGCGGATGTAGGGAGACGGGACACGGTCGGTTGGCAGGAAAAGGAAAGCTATGCATTTTTTTAGGCAGTAGAGATGATTGATGATAAGAAAGGGAAAATCACATCACTATAAGGAAGTATCCCATCAATACTTGATTGATTGCGATTTATTTTTTATATGGTAACTAATCTGATCATCAATACTTGATTGATTGCGATTTATTTTTTATATGGTAACTAATCTGATGGGTTTATGTGGGTGGTGAAGCGAAAAGGCAGGTGGGAGGGAGACGAAATAAAACCAGCAAAATAAAACCAATGAAAGTGGTGAGGCGAAATAAAACCAGCGAAAAATAACCGGCGGACTATTCACCAACTGCTCCATTAGGAGTAGAGATAATACTAGTTTGGCGAAAGGTACCAAAGTGCATTGGCGGAAGCTGTACTAACACCAAAGTGCATTTTTTTTAACCAAAGACCTAGAACAATCGTTCTACGGTAATTTTCATTCAAAATATAACAAAGTTATTTACATGCAAGCAAAGAAAAAACAAAGTGATGCCATCTAACCAATACCAGCTCTAGGAATGTCCATGAAGAATTAATTTCGATTATCTGTAATCCATCCTCTGAAAGCCTCCCTGTGCTTCTCTTTGGTTCTCAGAAGCATCAACTTTAGGTCATCTCTGAGTAGCTTTCTCCATCCTTGAACCGATGGGTTTTGAGCTTTGCAAATTTTGGAGTTTCTCTGCATCCAAATGTGCCAGCAACCCATGGTGATGATGCTCATTGCAAACTGCTTGGGCAGATGGATTAACAACAAGTTGATCTCATCGAAAGCATTGATGCCTCTGACTTTGGAAGGAACAATTGAATCCCAGCATTACAGAGCACATGGGCAGTCCCGGAGGAGATGAAGGCTGGTTTCTTTGCAAGAACAGTTACAGAGCTCACAATTGTAATTGGGAAAATGAAAGTGCTTTCTGGCAAGTAGATTCCTGACATTTACTCTGTCATGCAGTAGCAGCCATAGAAAAATCGTATATCTTAACATGGCAGCACTTTTCCAAATCCTCTTAAAGAGTGGAGAGGCTACTCCTTTTCCTTGCAGATGGCAATACATTTTGATAGCAGAAAATTCATCCTTATGCTTGTTCCATGGGAGGCACCATGTGTCTAGTGAGTTATTTAGGTGGGTAGTTTGCATGAGAGCAGAGAGTTCTTGAAATTGCTGGTGGGCCTGAATTGATAGTGGAGTAAAGAAATGTTCAGATACATCCTCCAAACTTTTGATTTTCTGGACTGAAATTTGCTCTTGCTTGCTGAAAGAGAACAGCTGAGGGAATCTGTCTTTCAAAATGCCCTGATTCCAGTTGTCAATCCAAAATCTAATAGTGCTACCAGAGCCTAGCTTGGGGACAGGTGCCTGTCTAAACTCAGGCACTAACTTGAGAATACTTTTCCACCAAAAAGATCCTTGTGGGTTAGTGTTAAGCATTCTGTCTGGATAATAAGCCTCCCATATCAATTTGACCCAAGGAATATCCTATTGATTTAAGAATTTGTGGACATGCTTCATAAGTAAACATTTGTTGTGACTGGCAATATCCAAAACTCCAAGGCCTCCTTTTTCTTTTGGCTGGCAAACTTTGTCCCAAGTAATCAAGGCAGTGCCTCTGTCTTCCATTCCATATTTCCTCCAAAAGAAATGTTTGAGATATTTTTTAATCTGCTCCATGACACCAGATGGAAGTGCAAGTGTACACATGAAGAAAATGGGCAGGCTGTAAAACACAGACTTGACCAAGACCAATTTATCTCCATAAGATAAGAGAGAGGAACAACCAGCCAACCTTCTTTCAATTCTTTGCATAATGGGCATAAAATCCTCAATCTTTGGCTTGGAGAGACATAGAGGTAAACCCAAATATGTGAAGGGAAGAGATCCAACTTTGCAACCCATAATATTAGCCAATTCCAGCATCTTATCATTTGCAGTGTTAATGGGAACAATCACTGTTTTTTCATAATTGACCCTCAGGCCAGTGAAAGTACTGAAATACATGAGCAAGCTTTTGAGCTGATGTAGCTGAGCAGCATTGGCTTGCATGACAAGGACTGTATCATCTGCATACTGTATTATAGGAAAATCATGATCAGAATTAGTATGCAGAGGAGCAGAGACCAGACCATTCCTCATAGCTTCATTTAGAATTGTTTGGAGCAGATCGGCAGCTATGACAAACAGTAAAGGTGAGAAAGGATCCCCTTGCCTGACCCCTCTTTTACAGAGAAACTGTTTTCTAGGCACACCATTTAGCAGCACAGAAGAAAATCCAGAAGAGAAAATCATATCCATCCACATAATCCACTTAGGTCCAAAGCCTCTAGCAATGAGAATTTTTCTGATAGCTTCATGTACAATCATATCAAAAGCTTTCTCAAAGTCTAATTTGAGAATAATTAATTCTTGTCCAGATTGATGACATTGGTGAATGAACTCATATGACCAGGCCAAACAATCCTGAATTGATCTCTTCTTAAGGAACCCATATTGATTCTGATGAACCAGCTTTAGGATGACAGTCTGAAGTCTGTTGGCTAGAAGTTTTGTGATGATTTTGATGGAGCAGTTGAGCAAAGAGATTAGTTTGAAATCATTAGCATGCACAGGAGCTTCTTTTTTTGGTAGTAGGGTAATAATTGAAGAGTTGATACTCTGCAAGTTTAATTTGCCATTGTAAAAATCTTCAATCAGCTTATAGAAATCTGGAGCCCAACAATGCTTAATAAAATCAGTGTTGAAGCCATCTGGCCCTGGTGCCTTGTCAGAAGGGTCATCTTTAACCACTGCATCAATTTCCTCTTTTGTAAAAGGCTTGTCAAGCTCAATTAGTTCAGGTACCTTTGTAATAAGAGAGTCCAAGCTGAGAAGGTCAAAAGTGGGCACAGAAGCATTGAGCCTCTACTTGAAAGCTCTCCACAGAATTGCAGCTTTAGACTGATGATCATCTTGCATGTTACCAGCTTCATCCTACAAACTAGCAATATAGTTCCTTCTGTAATTAATGGTAGCCTTTACTTTTAGATATTTTGTATTTGCCTCCCCTTGCAAAATCCATCTAATTGTTGCTCTTTGCTTCCAGTATGCTCTTTGCATCTCCAACAGGTTAAGAAGATGCTGTTTAACAATTTCTCTGCCATTCCATTCAACAGTGGATAAAGATCTAAAATCTTCAATAGTATCATAAAGCAGAATGAGATCATTACAAGCTTGAATAAGCTTTGACAGCTGTGAAAGCTCTTTGGCCCAAATCTTCAGGCCCTTTCTCAATCTCTTAAACTTTGTAGTGATTCTCTTTGCACTATCAGTTTCATTGACTTCTTGTTGCCAAATATTTTTCAGTGTCCTTGAAACTATCAATCTGCATCCAGAAGTTTCCAAACCTGAAAATCTTTGATTTTGGAATCCTGGTGCCAATATTAATGATGCATGGGACATGATCAGAAATAGGATTCGATAGAGGCAACACCATGGTGTTAGGGAAGTTGGAAGTCCAAGCTTCAGAAGAAAAAACCCAATCAAGTTTTTCAAGTAAAGGGGCTGCCTGCATGTTGCTCCATGTAAATGCTCTACCCTTCAAAGGAATTTCTAGAAGGCCCAAATTGCTGATTGCTTCATTGAATAAGAGCATATCATTGAGATTACCCCCTTCTCTATTTCTGTTAGAAGGATACCGAATATAATTGAAATCCCCAAGCATGAACCAATTACAATCATCAGGAATGTGAATATTAGAAAACTAGTCCATGAAAATAACCCTGTCAGCAGAAAGACAAGGGCCATAGATGTTTGATAAAGTCCAGGTATCAGAGGAGAGTTTAGAAGTGAATCGAATGGAAATAGAGAAGGAACTTTTGGAGATAGTTTCTCCTGAGAAAAGGGAATCATTCCAGACCACTACCAACCCTCCTAAGGCACCTACAGACGGTTGGTAGTCAAACTTATTCAGACGTTTTGGGCAAAACTACTTAAGATATCTGCTGTCAAATGTTTCCCTCTTTGTTTCTTGGATGCAAATCAAGTCACAGTCTGTCTCATCAATTTTGTTTCGTATAGCTAACCACTTATCTTTATCATTGATGCCTCTAATATTCTAGTTCAAGATTTTCCACTGCTTATTCATGAGAGAAGTGCAGAAATAACTTGATATGACAAATCTGCAGAGTTTTGCATAACTTAAAGATCTCAGTCTGCAACAGAACTAAAAGTGCCAGATCAACATCACCCCAAAACATGGGTTTACATAACGTCATTTGATAGGACATAACCATTACATCCACAACTCAAAATGAAACTAGAGAGGTCCCCTAAGAAATCCACATCCAGGGCTGGGCATTCCCCCCTTCTTTGGGCTCTTCTTGTTCTTCTCTTTCACCTCTTTGTCCTTGCCCCCTTTCTTCTTCTTGGCTTGGTGAAGAGCCTCATCTGAGCAGTCTTTCTCAGGAATCTTGCAAAATGTAATAGAGAGATTTTTAACCACTTTGCTGGGTAAGGATGGTGGATTAATATTGCAAGTCAAACAGTTTCTATCCATGCATGTTTTCTTTCTGTAACCATGATTCAACTGCTGAATTCTACAACTTCTTCTCACCTAAGATTCAATGAGTGGAGCTCTTTCCTTCCTCCTTTTGTACACTTGGATGGCAGAAGTGCTAGAGGACATTCCGACTGATGAAGGCTTGGAAGGTGGAGTGGAAGCAACAGTAGGTGGGAGCACCTCCTTGTCATTCTGATTCTGGCATAGGTTCTGCAGGACAGATTCACATTTTTCAGGTACCACGAAAGGTTTTAGATTTGAGCTATCTGAATGTTCAGAAATAATCTTCCACAACTGAGAAGATAACAACTATTTAACCCACTCAAATTTATCTGGTGTAAGCAGAGCAAGAGCAATAAAATTTGCCCACTCATCAGGTACCTGAATCACATCTTTAGGTTGTCCTACTGGATCAAAGTGCTTCTTCCAAAGCTCTGCCTCCTCAGCACCAGTGCAGGCACTATGCAGTTCTTCATGTGCTTGGGACAGAAACATCTTTTGCATGACTGGGTCTGAATCTGGGCTAGGCAGCTCTGAAGTTGTGTTGTTTACAGCATGGTTGACTGTGGCAGAAATATCAGGACCTTAAAGATTATCCAGAGCGGCTTGCTGAGGTTCAACAACAGCTCCAACTATCTCTTGCGGAAGAAAGCTGTCATCTTGAGCAGCAAAAGGAGCCGGCAACATTTGGTGTGGAAGCAGAGTGTTGTCAGGTAGCTGATCGGACGGGTTCTTCAAGTCTGGCACCCCTTGAGCTGGCTGAACCCATGACATCTGCAAAGCACTTGCAGCATTAACCTGCACAGCCGGTTGCACAAACACTGCAGCATCTGGTTGGAGGTCTGGCACTTGCTGCACCACCACAGCTGGCAGGTCAGCATGCTGCAAAACTATAGGGGTCTCAGGTTGCTGCGCCCTACCTCAAGTGGCATGTTAAGATCTGGAAGCTGAATCTCATGCATCAAGACTGGCGGATCATGTGGGACCAGCAAATTTCCAAACAACTGAAGATTGTTAGCACCCTAAACTGAATTTGCAGTTTCAACACTGTTTGAGTCGATACCCAAAGAGAGTGTCAGGCCGCTGTGATCCATCTCAAGAGCTTGCGCAGCAACAATGTCGTGATTCTGCACCAACATATTATCAAGGAGTGGGGGCATTGCCCAGTGGCCCCAGCCAAGATCATCTGCGTTTTGTGCCTCTCCATTCTGACCATCTTGAACATTTTCAGGCTGCTCGTTGTTTTCATGCTGCGGTATGGGTCCAAAGAAAAGTTTGTGCTGATTCGGATGATGATGTTGCTCTGGAGGTCTTGGGTGCGGGTTGCCGTCCACAGGAATGGGCTCCTCATCTGGGGGGCCTCCTCCCAACAACTCTTCCTGAAAAATGATGATTGGACAAGTCCAAGATTCTCCTTCGAAATGTCTGGCAGGAGGATCTATTTTTTCATTAATATAAAACAGACATTTAAGTTATAGGGTTGGATGACGGGCTCTATGTATCAGTATCCGAACATCGGTCCAGACCAATTTTTAAACAAATACCATATCCGTTTGCAAGTCAGCGTCGAAAATGCACTTACTCATCAGTTACTTGTTCTCGTGGGTTTCACTTCTCTGCAACAGTGAAACTGACAGCCGTCATTCATTATGGAGACAATTTGAAATGGCTGAATTTCTTTGGTTGTGTCTGACTGACGCTGCACAAAGGCAGAATTTGCCATGAACTGCGACACACACCTTTAGGGCTGGAATCTAAACTCAGAACTTACGAGCTAAAGGAGTTGTTTTTTTATTAGAACAATGGCCCGACTTTGAATTAACAAAGCCATCAACCGGCTAGGCATTACAGAGAACCAACAAAGCTAACAAAGACGAAAAAGATACAAGGGGCTGCTGAAGCAGCTTACAACGCAACACACACTAACAAACACAAAATAGGAAAAAGGAGCACAGCTTGCTAATGATGCTGCCCACTATACTAACAAACACAAAGTTGTCTTCACGTTCATTTGATAAATGATAAGACCATAGGAGGCAGCAAGGGAAAGCAGTACACGAATGGTGGTCAGTCTAGCAACAGGTGAATAGGTGTCAAAGTAATCTTCGCCTTCTCGCTGGGTGTAGCCTTTGGCTACAAGCCGTGCCTTGTACTTCTCAATAGTACCATCAGACCTTAGCTTCTTCTTGAACACCCACTTACAGCCAACTGGCTTATAGCCATATGGCCTTTCAGATAATTCCCACGTTCCATTTGAAAGAATAGAGTCCATCTCATTTTGGACAGCTTCTTTCCAATCATCTGCATTAGGAGATGCAAATGCCTCTGCAATGGTCGTAGGAGTATTGTCCACAAGGTACACAATAAAATCATCACCAAAGGATTTTCCAATCTTTTGTCTCTTACTCCGTTAAGGAGCTTCATTGTCATCCTTCTCAAAGACTATCTCGTGTGGTTGTTCATGTTGTTGTTCAGAATAATCACTTGATGTACTAGATTTAGGAATTATCTAAGAAGAAATTCTAGCAATGCGATGCATATCTTTCATACGAAACATATTCTCAAAAAACGTTGCGTCACGAGATTCCATAATAGTATCAACATGCATATCAAGTACCTTGGATTTAACCACTAGAAATCTATAACCAACGCTACAAGGAGCGTAGCCTAGAAAGATACAATCCACTATGTTTGGTCCGAGTTTGCATTTCTTCGGAATTGAAAAGTTGACCTTCGCCAAACATCCCAAAGTGCGCAAATGTGAAAGTGATGGTTTTTCTCACAATCCACTCCTTATAAGGGGTTTTCTCTTTATTCTTGTTGGGAACTCTATTCATGACATGACACAAAGTCAAGAAAGCCTCCTCCACCATGCCTTAGATAAAGTAGCAGTGTCCAACATGGCATTCACCAAGTCGATCAGCGTGCGGTTTTTCCTCTCAGCAACCCCGTTTGATTGGGGCGAGTAGGGAGGGGTCCTCTCGTGAATAATACCATGTTCCTCACAGAATTCATCAAATATTTTGGGAAAATACTCCCCACCACGATCTGACCTAAGATGTTTGATCTTTCTCTCTAATTAATTTTCAACTTCAGCCTTATAGATTTTAAAGTAGTCCAAAGCTTCATCTTTAGTTTGCAACAAATAAACATAGCAGAACCTAGTAGCATCATCAATTAACATCATGGAATGTCTCTTTCCACCTTTTGTCAACACACCATTCATCTCGCATAGATCAAAATGTATGAGTTCTAGAGGTGCTAAGTTTCTCCCCTCGGCTGCCTTGTGAGGCTTCCGAGGTTACTTAGATTGCATACAACTGGGGCACTTAGAACCTTTGGCAATGGTGAAATTCAGAATTAAACTCAAACTGGATACCTGAAATAGTAAACCAAAATTAACATGACATAAATGAGAGTGCCAAACATCAGCCTCTTAATCAACATTGCCACAAATATGGTTTACTAACTTATTGCAAAATTTGGAAATTGAAAGGCGGAACAAGCCTCTGCACTCATAGCCTTTACTAATAAATTGTCCAAATCTCGACACAACTACTTTATTGGACTCAAACATGACTTTAAGTTTGGTGCAACCGATGCATGTAGTGAGCTACTGTTCATGGTGTTGGCACGATAGATCCGAAGTTTACTTCGGGGAAGATCATGCAGATGAGGAACGTACATCATTGGTCCCTTCTTTGCTCCATGACGTATAGCTCACTACATGCATCAGTAGCACCAAACTTAGTATTCAGTGCATCCCAGAGCCCCTTAGCGTCTTCGACGTGCATATACACATCGCACAGACGCCCATCAAGGACATTCAGAACACAACCTCTGAAATTAGTATTGGCTTCCTTATGCTTTTTCTGATCTTCCTCGGATGCACCTTCAGGAAAACCATTACTAATTAGGTCCCAAACATTCATGGACTGGAGCCAAAGTTCGCATATCACTTGCCATCTCTTAAAGTTCGTACCCTTAAAACTTTCTGGTCTCATAGCATCAACAATACTAGCCATGGTCAGTTCAGAAAATTGACTACAATTCGGTTTTTGGATTGTTGAATAATTAGCACAATTTCCATGATTAATTCCAGAATATTAAACATGATGATTGCAACTATAACATGTGAATCTCAAGCATACTAGATGCACTAAACAACATGAATAGTAGCAACACAACATCGCAAAACATGAAACTAGCAAACATGTTTAACCAACGAACTGGGACACTGCAGTTATACCGATCGTTTGCAGATGAGGTAGTCATTGGTGCAGTGATATTGTTGATGACGACATTGGTAAAGACCAGTCACAGAAGATGACATTGTAGACAACGATGATCGAGATCGCTCGACCTGGACAGTACGTGAGCCGTGATGAAGACAACGAGCAGTCACACGTGGTGCTTCCCAAAAACCGAATTCGCCCTCTCCCGTACAAGATCACAAAGGCGAGTGGTTCCGGAGATCTGCTCTCCCATTCGCCGGTGCATGCCGGCGCTTGGGATGGAGTGGACTATGGCGGTGGCGCAAGGAACAAGATGTGGCAAACCTAGATTGGTTTCAGTGTGTGTTGCGGTGCCCGCAGCATGTCCTTATATAGCGGTTTGGAAAACCCTAACGCATGCAGCATGGGAGGCCCACACTGCACGTCCGAGTCGATTGCGGGAGCGAGCTTAACTGACTAAGTTGTGATGCGTCCGTAATGACTTTAGACTCAGTTTTCCAAAACAACAAAAATAAAGACAAAGATAAAATTTGTCGAGTCGAGTGGGCGGCGGAGGAGGGGGTGTGCGCTATAGGCTCTCTTATTCTCACTCACTTACATGTGCTACAACACTCCACCTTATAAGGTGGTGTGCAACTCCTCCAACTTCCAAGATGGGACTAAACTTTCCACTCCCACCACTTGCTCACACACATGGGCCTATGAGATTTCAGAAATTGCCTATTGGGATGCCCCATAAATGGGCCCAATATTCTAACATATTAGTGGACCTCCACTACTGTCTATAAGGTGTGAGAATATTCTGATTTAGTGTGTCTCATCAAGATAGAACAAGTTCAACCCAGATGTGTTTTTCTTGATTATTTCATTTTCTCGGGGCAGAGAAATAGTTTAAGGATTACTATTTAACCACTTGGTAGATGACTATTACTATTTTAGGTAGTCTTGGTCATGGTGCTGCTTTCAACATCTCTTACTTTTGTTTTGTGATGAAGTCGAACTTTGTGTCAAATGTGATTCTGATGGATACTCTTGTGTGACTCTGGTCGCTGGCTAAGAAGAAACTAAAAACCAATATTGTCCACATGAACAGAGGAGGGGATTATCTCACTTTTAGTGTAATGGAAATGTATATTCATTACATGATGCGATTTAGTTTACTGAGCAGATGTGTTGTATCCACAGTAAATCAAAAAAGGACGCCTCTCATTTCATCACCATATAGTCTTGTGTTCATTTGGTCTTCCCTCATAGTCCTTCCGTCCCAAAATAAGTGTGTTAAATTTAGTACAACTTTGGACCAGTTGTACTAAACTTAAGACACTTATTTTGGGACAGAGGGAGTATTCATTTGGTCTTCCCTCATACACAAAGTTGTCTAGATAAGACGAGGAGCATGTTATTATGTTATTATGTCAAGCAAAAATCATACTTATTGTCATGCATTTTGAGGATAAAGCATCTCTACCATTGCTTGAAAAAATACCCAATTGTACATACTAACTGCACACCAAAAAGATGGCACATCAAACAGACTCTAGTTATGCCATTGCCGTAAAACAATCAAGATGTAGTTGGTTCTGACATAGCTTGTTCTGATTGAAGTTTACCATATTGTTATGTATTTCTTATAGTGTGTTAACTCCTGAAATATTAACCCTATTATGCTTCAGTTCTTTATTTTGATCCATTATTCTTCAGTTTCTATGTGGCAGGGAAGTTACCACTGTGGAGAGGTCCTCTATGAACACATGTCATGCGCCCACCTCTACCTCTTCGCCTTTGTCTGGACCTTATGTTTGTGCAGATCTACGGATGGCATGCTTCATGAAATTATTGCTCTCTTCAACTCATTCTGTGACTTCCTTGCTTTCCTTAGCCACCGCCGCTCTTGGCGGGCTGCCATATCTACCTTTCCCTCTGTGTATACATTCGGTTTTCAACCACCCCACTTTAAACCAGGTGGTCCTTATGTTCATCCACATTGAGGCCGTATAAAGCCCATCCTTTTATCTAATTGCAAGTGGCAACTCAGTGATGCTAGCAAGAAAATATATCCCTTGCATGTTCAGTCCCTCAAAATACTCCAGATACAATGCAATATTTGGGCTGCTCATATGGGCTGCTCAAATGTGCATCTTATCTTATCCTACAAGGAGCACTGCCTCCTTCTTGATGTGTACACCGGTACCAAGGTGAAGCCCCCCAAACTCCCACCCAACAACAAACTTGGGTACTTTTGTGGCGTAGGTATCCTCTCGGCCCCATTGATTTCACCCAACTCTCGCATCCTCCTTTGCTCGACATCTTCCATGTTTGGGTGGCAGGTTGGAACAATGTACTGGTCAGAGCACCCTCTTGCTCTTAGTGATATCTTTATCATAGATGACCTTATGAGGCTCCACATTGTACACTCAACACCTCAATTCAGCATGCAAGAAGTAGCAATTATGTGGGACAACTTTCCTTTTAACCCATCGCTGGTGGTGTGTGGTGACATGCTTCTTATGTGGGACAACATATCTAGCAAATACTTCACCATTCTGATTTTTGAACAGTTTATAGTTGGAGTCAAATGACTCATCAGAAGAATATGAAGATTCACAAGTAAAGCCAGATAAAGTGGATGGATCTACTGGAGGTCCTTTTGCAGCAACCCATGAGGTTTTGGGATACTGCTCAGGTTTCCAGTAGGTTCCATCAGCATTGAGTTTCCTCTCAAAGGCAATACCCTCTTTCCTAGGGTTCCTGTTCAAGATCTGCTTTTTGAGAACATCGCAAAGAGTCTAATGCCCTTTGAGGCTTTTGTATGTGTTTGTCACATACAATTCCTTCAACCCTGCATTATCGTCAGTGATACTTGTGGTATCCTCAGATGAGGAATTTGTGACCACAGACAGTTGAAGAATTTGCAGCAATAGAAGCATTTGAACATTCAGGTGAAGAATTAGCAGATTCACGTTCAATACATTTCAAACAAGGTGGAATGAATTCTTCCTGAGAGAAACTGATCTGTTGAGCAATCAATGAATCATTTTCCTTCTAAAGATCTTCATACCTCACCCTTAACTTTTGAAAATCTTGCTTTCTTTGAAGAAATTCATAAGAAAGCTTCTCATGATCGGCTAAGAGAGAGTTATGATGACTCTGAAGATTATCAAACTTATACTAAAGTCGCTGAAGTTTATCAGTCAGAGTTTGAGTTCGATCCAATTCCTCACCCAACAGGTCATCGCTTTTGTCTAGCAGATTTTGAACCTTTTCCAAAGCCTTTTGTTGTTTGACAACAGTCTTAGCAAGTTTGCAATAGCTAGGTTTGAGATTTTCATCAGATCGTCACTAGATTTGGAGGAGGGATATTTGAGTACCTTGGCACCTTTTTCCATGAAGCAATAGGTGGGAGCGTAGTCATCGTCACCGTCGTCAGTAGTGTTGGGGAAGTCATTTTCTTCAGCATTGAAGATGGACTTGCTGACCTAAGCAGTAGACAGAGGCTCGCCACACCATAGTCTGACTCCTCAGATTCGCCCTCTTCCTCATTTTCCTCAGATTCAACTTCAGAGTCCATTTCCTTGCCAATAAATGCTCTTCTTGTGAGATGAAGACTTTGAATATTTTGACGATGAGGACTTTGAAGATTTCTTCTTCTTCTTTGAGTCATCAAAACTGTCATCCTTATACTTCTTCTTCTTTGATTCCTTCGCCCATTGAGGAAAATCAGTGATGTAGTGGCCAGGTTTCTTGTATTTGTGGCAAGTCCTCTTCTACTAATCGCCAGATGAGGATCAGATCTTACGTCATCACTTCTTGAAGATTTTCCAAAGTGACCATGCCTTGAGAACTTCTGAAATTTCCTCACAAGCATTGCTAGCTCCCGACTTAGTTCTTCAGGATCACCAAGGCTTCTACTAGAATCTTCACCTTCAGATTCAGAGACTGCCTTGGCCTTCAGTTCACGTGATCTTCCATAGCTTGGCCCATAGAGGTCTCTTTTCTCAGCAAGCTGGGACTCATGAGTATTTAGCCTCTCGAGGATATCAGTAGGATCTAGTGACTTGTAGTCTCCACGTTCTTGAATCATTAGTGCGAGAGTATCGAATGAGGAATCAAGTGATCTCAGCAATTTCTTCACCACCTCATGGTCGGTGATGTCAGTGGCACCAAGTGCTTGAAGCTCATTTGAGATGTCAGTGAGGTGATCGAAGGTTTGCTGAACATTTTCATTCTCGAGTCTTTTGAAGTGGTTGAAGAGATTGCAAAGAACATCAACTCGGGAGTCACGTTGAGTAGAGACTCCTTCGTTGACCTTGGACAGCCTGCCCCAGATAAGCTTTGCCATTTCCAAAGCACTTACTCTGCTGTACTATCCTTTGCTCAGGTGGCCACATATGATATTCTTCGCTTGATAATCGAGTTGCTTGAATCTCTTCATCAGCAGCGTTCACGGAAGGAGTGACAGAGGGAACACCATTTTCCACAACATACCAGAGATCGTTGTCAATTGCCTCAAGATGCATGCACATCTTATTCTTCCAATAGGGATAGTCCATCCCATCGAAGGTAGGACACCCAGCCGAGACCTTGATAATTCCTGCAGTCGACATAACTAAAATTCTAGGTGGTTAAACCAAAATCACACATAACAAAAGGAGTGCCTTGCTCTAATACCAACTAAGAGTGCGTTATATCGACTAGAGGGGGGTGAATAGGCGATTTTTACAAATTCGTCACTGAGGAAATTCTAAGTGAGGAATTTCCTAAGCAACAAAACACTAGCAGCTGAATAAGTACTCAGGTACAACCATACAAGCATAACAGAGCAATAGCATAGTCATCATGATGAAATGAAACATACACAGAGCACTGAAAGCGTGAAAAGCAGGATGAAGACAAAGTGACTGAAGAATTAGGATTGAGGAAATTGAGAAAGTCTTCAGTCAAAGTCTTCAAACAGTAATGATCAGGTTCATCACCACATGAATGAAGAAATGAAAGGGTTAAGGAAATAGAACTAGTAGCTTGGTGAAGACGGTGATTTGGTAGACCAGTTCCAACTGCTGTGACAGTTGTACGTCTGGTTGGAGCGGCTAGGTATTTAAACCTGAGGACCCACAGTCCCGGACACACAGTCCTCACCTTATTCTCCTTGAGCTAACGTCACACAGACCTCTTCCAATCACTTGTGGTAAGTCTTCAGGTGACTTCCAAACCTTCACAGACTCGGTCACTCGGTGATCCACAATTCCTCTTGGACGCTCTAGACCATAACGCCTAACCGTCTGGAGGATGCATAGTCCTCAAAGGTAACAAGCGTCGGTTCCACACAGGAACAATCTCTTCAGTGACGCTCAATCACTTTGGGTTGTAGGTGTTTGGGTTTTGGGTTTTTCCTCACTTGATAATTTTCGCTCAAAGTCCTCGGAGGATGAGATGCTCTCAATGACAAGTGTCAGTTTCTCTCGAAGCAGCCAACCAACTAGTGGTCATAGGGGGCGGCTATTTATAGTCCAGGGAGCAGCCCGACATGATAAGACATAAATGCCCTTCAACGATATGACCATTAGATGGGTAGGATATACTGGACAGCTGGCGCATAGCACATCAAATGGTCGGAAATTTGAGCTCTCAAATTCCTCAGGGATATCATGTTCCTCACTTGTAGGCAATCCACACTAGCGAATTCCTAACTCCTCAGCCAGAACAAATTCTTCAGAGAACATAAGATCTTCGTCTCTGTCACTGAAGAAATTGACTGAACTGTATGAGATTTCCAATGGTTTCACTCGAAAGGATTGGGTAGGTGTAGGCTTTGAGATGAGCATCACTTGAAAAGTGTTTCCTTAGTTTTACCTCGACCCCTTTAACAGTATGGTGTTTCCTATGACTCAAGAAAGAGAAAATGAAACTACAAAAACAAAAGTCTTCACGCTTCAGAGTCCTCGCATTAATGCCAAAGTCTTCAAGGTCACACCAATTTTCTCAGTTTCAAAGTCTTTAAGAAAACCAAAGTCTTCAACTGAAGACATACATTTTTAGGGGTCGACTTTCTTCGTAAATATCAAACTCGTCATGAACTTATAGAGCCTATGTACACTCACAAGCACATTAGTCCCTTAACCTATAAGTCTTCAATACACCAAAATCACGAAGGGGCACTAGATGCACTTACAAGCACGACGGGGTGGATCGCATCGATCTTCGCCGACATCGCCGAGATGGCCGCCGTCAGGTCCACAATGGCCTTTGTTTGATCCTCCATCACGGTCGCCTTGTCGTGCCTCGTCTGGATAATCAACGGAAATCGACCGGCCAGCTTGTGCTAATCGAAAGGAAGGTGGTGGGTAGGAGGCTCTGATTACCAAGTGTTACGACCAGAGTTCAATCTAATCAACGAGGTCCGGTTACAAGAATATGTGGGTAGGTAGCTAGGGTTATAAACCAGGGAAAGGGGAATTGGGGATAAGGATAGCCGCTGCCAGGTGTTGGGGATCGTTGCAGAAATTAAATTTTCTACACATCACCAAGATCTATCTATGGAGAAACTAGCAAAGAGAGAGAGGGGAGTGCATCTTCATACCGTTGAAGATCACGACACGGAAGCGTTACAATAATGCGGATGAAGGAGTTGTACTCGTAGCGATTCAGATCGCGGTGGATTCCGATCTAAGCACCGAACAACGGCACCTCCACGTTCAACACACGTGCAGCCCGGTGATGTCTCCCGCGCCTTGATCCAGCAAGGAGGAGGGAGAGGTTGAGGAAGACAGCTCCAGCAGCAGCACGCCGGCGTGGTGGTGGTGGTGGAGCAACGGTTCTCGGGCAGGGCTTCGCCAAGCTCAAACGAAGGAGGAGAGGTGTTGGAGAGGGGGAGGGCTGCGCCTTGGATGTGGTCCGGTTACCCTCCCTCCTCCCCTCTATTTATACGGTGAAGGGGGAAGGGGGCGGCCCCTCTAGATGAGATCTAGAGGGGGGCTGCGGCCAAGGGGAGGGGCTTGCCCCCCAAGCCAATGGGGGCGCCTCCTTTAGGCCCCCCCAACCTTAGGCGCATGGGCCCTAGGGGGGATGGCGCCTAGCCCACTTGGCGCTGGTTCCCTTCCACATACAGCCCGTAAGGGCCCTTCGAGGCAGGTGGACCCTCCTGGTGGACGCCCAGAACCCCTTCGGTGGTCCCGATACAATACCGATAAACCCCAGAATACTTCCGGTGACCGTATGATGACTTCCCATATAAAATCTTCTCCTTCGGACTATTTCAGAACTCCTCGTGATGTCCGGGATCTCATCTGGGACTCCGAACAACATTCGGTAACCACGTACAAACCTTCCCTATAACCCTAGCATCATCGAACCTTAAGTGTGTAGACCCTACGGGTTCGAGAATTATGCAGACATGACCGAGACAACTCTCCGGCCAATAACCAACAATGGGATCTGGATACCCATGTTGGCTCCCACATGTTCCACGATGATCTCATTGGGTGAACCACGATGTCGAGGATTCAAGCAATCCCTTATACAATTCCCTTTGTCAATCGGTACGTTACTTGCCCGAGATTCGATCGTCGGTATCCCAATACCTCGTTCAATCTCGTTACCGGCAAGTCACTTTACTCGTTCCATAATGCATGATCCCGTGACCAACTACTTAGTCACATTGAGCTCATTATGATGATGCATCACCGAGTGGGCCATGATATACCTCTCCGTCATACGGAGTGACAAATCCCTGTCTCGATTCGTGTCAACCCAATAGACACTCTCGGAGACACCTGTAGTGCACCTTTATAGCCACCTAGCTACGTTGTGACGTGTGGTGCACCCAAAGCATTCCTACGGTATCCGAGAGTTACACAATCTCATGGTATAAGGAAATGATACTTGACATTTGAAAAGCTTTAGCAAACGAACTACACGATCTTGTGCTATGCTTAGGATTGGGTGTTTGATATGACTCCGTCGTATCTATAATTTTTGATTGTTCCATGCCAATATTCTACAACTTTCATATACTTTTGGCAACTTTTTATACTATTTTTTGGGACTAATATATTGATCCAGTGCCCAGTGCCAGTTCCTGTATGTTGCATGTTTTATGTTTCACAGAAACCCCATATCAAACGGAGTCCAAACGGGATAAAAATGGACGCTAAATTATTTTGGCATATTTGAAATTTTTGGGAGGAAGAATCAACGCGATACGATGCCCGAGGTGGCCACGAGATAGGGTCCCACGCCCACTTAAAGTGGGGGCGCCCCCACCCTCGTGGGCCACTCGTAAGGCGGTTGATGCCCTTCTTTGGCCGCAAGAAAGCTAATTTTTGGAAAACGATCTGGGCGAACGTTTCAATACAATCGGAGTTACGGATCTCCAGATATAAAAGAAAAGGTGCCAGGGCAGAATTCTAGAACGCAGAAACAGAGAGATAGATCCAATCTCGGAGGGGCTCTCGCCCCTCCCACGCCATGGGAGCCAAGGACCAGAGGGGAAACCCTTCTCCCATCTAGCGAGGAGGTCAAGGAAGAAGAAGAAGAAGAAGGGGGGCTCTCTCCCCCTTGCTTTCGGTGGCGCCGGAACGCTACTGAGGGCCATCATCATCACCGCGATCTTCACCAACACCACCATCATCTTCACCAACATCTTCATCACCTTCCCCCATCTATATCCAGCGGTCCACTCTCCCGCTACCCGATGTACCCCCTACTTGAACATGATGCTTTATGCTTCATATTATTTTCCTATGATGTGTTGCCATCCTATGATGTCTGAGTAGATTTTCATTGTCCTATCTATGATTGATGAATTGCTATGATTGGTTTGAGTTGCATGTTTTATTATTGGTGCTGTCCTATTGTGCCCTCCGTGTCGCGCAAGCATGAGGGATTCCTGCTATAGGGTTTGCAAGATGTTTATGATTTGCTTATGGTGGGTGGCGTGAGTGACTGAAGCACAAACCCGAGTAAGTAGGTTGTTTGCGTATGGGATAAAGGGGACTTGATACTTTAATGCTCTAGTTGGGTTTTACCTTAATGAATCTTTAGTATTTGCGGATGCTTGCTAGAGTTCCAATCATAAGTGCATATGATCCACGTAGAGAAAGTATGTTAGCTTATGCCTCTCCCTCAAATAGAATTGCAATAGTGATTACCGGTCTAGTAACGTAGTCAATTGCTTAGGGACAATTTTACAACTCCTACCACCACTTTTCCACACTCGCTATATTTACTTTATTGCATCTTTATCTAAACAGCCCCTAGTTTATGTTTACGTGCTCTTTATTATCTTGCAAACCTATCCTATCACACCTACAAAGTACTTCTAGTTTCATACTTGTTCTAGGTAAAGTGTGTTGGAAATATGCCCTAGAGGCAATAATAAAAGGATTATTATATTTCAATGTTCATGATAATTGTCTTTTGTTCATGCTATAACTGTATTATCCGGAAATCGTAATACACGTGTGAACACTTAGACCCAATGAGTCCCTAGTGAGCCTCTAGTTGACTAGCTCGTTATGATCAATAGATAGTCATGGTTTCCTGACTATGGACATAGGATGTCGTTGATAACGGGATCACATCATTAGGAGAATGATGTGATGGACAAGACCCAATCATAAGCATAGCATAAAAGATCGTATAGTTCGTTTGCTAGAAGCTTTGCCAATGTCAAGTATCTATTCCTTCGACCATGAGATCGTGTAACTCCCGGTTACCGTAGGAGTGCCTTGGGTGTATCAAACGTCACAACGTAACTGGGTGACTATAAAGGTGCATTACAGGTATCTCCGAAAGTATCTGTTGGGTTGACACGGATCGAGACTGGGATTTGTCACTCCGTATAACGGAGAGGTATCTCTGGGCCCACTCGGTAATGCATCATCATAATGAGCTCAATGTGACCAAGGTGTTGGCCACGGGATCATGCATTACGGTACGAGTAAAGTGACTTGCCGGGTAACGAGACTGAACAAGGTATTGGGATACCGACGATCGAGTCTCGGGCAAGTAACGTACCGATTGACAAAGGGAATTGTATACAGGGTTTGATCGAATCCTCGACATCGTGGTTCAACCGATGAAATCATCGAGGAGCATGTGGGAGCCAACATGGATATCCAGACCCCGCTGTTGGTTATTGCCCGAGAGTCGTCTCGGTCATGTCTGCGTGTCTCCCGAACCCGTAGGGTCTACACACTTAAGGTTCGGTGACGCTAGGGTTAGTAGGAAGTCAAGTATGTGACTACCGAATGATGTTCGGAGTCCCGGATGAGATCCCGGACGTCACGAGGAGTTCCGGAATGGTCCGGAGGTAAAGATTTATATATGGGAAGTCCTGTTTCGGGCATCGGGACAAGTTTCGGGGTTATCGGTATTGTACCGGGACCACCGGAGGGGTCCCGGGGGCCCACCGGGTGGGGCCACCTGCCCCGGGGGGCCACATGGGCTGTAGGGGGTGCGCCTTGGCCTGCATGGGCCAAGGGCACCAGCCCCACATAGGCCCATGCGCCTAGGGTTCAAGGGGGCAAGAGTCCTAGGAGGGGAAGGCACCTCCTAGGTGCCTTGGGGGGGAGGGAAACCCCCCTTGGCCGCCGCCCCCCTAGGAGATTGGATCTCCTAGGGCCGGCCACCCCCCCCTTGGCCCTCCTATATATAGTGGGGGAGAGGAGGGACTTCATACCTTGAGTCCTTGGCCTTTGGTTGCCTCCTTCTCCCTCCCCAACACCTCTCCTCCTCCGTTGTGTGCTCGGCGAAGCCCTGTCGGAGTACTGCTTCTCCACCATCACCACGCCGTCGTGCTGCCGGTGGAGCTGTCTTCCTCAACCTCTCCTTCCCCCTTGCTGGATCAAGAAGGAGGAGACGTCGCTCGTCCCGTACGTGTGTTGAACACGGAGGTGCTGTCCGTTCAGCACTTGGCATCGGTGATCTGAATCACGTTCGTGTACGACTCCATCATCACCTTGCAAGCTTCCGCACGCGATCTACAAGTGGTATGTAGATGCAAGCTCTCTCCCATGACTCGTTGCTTAGATGAACTCATAGATGGATCTTGGTGAAGCCGTAGGAAAAATTTTAATTTTCTGCAACGTTCCCCAACAGTGGCATCATGAGCTAGGTCTATGCGTAGTTCTCTAATGCACGAGTAGAACACAATTTGTTGTGGGCGTTGATCTTGTCATCTTACTTGCCTCTACTAGTCTTTTCTTGCTCAACGGTATTGTGGGATGAAGCGGCCCGGACCAACCTTACACGTACGCTTACGTGAGACCGGTTCCACCGACTGACATGCACTAGTTGCATAAGGTGGCTGGCGGGTGTCTGTCTCTCCCACTTTAGTTGGAGCGGAATCGATGAACAAGGCCCTTATGAAGGGTAAATAGAAGTTGACAAAATCACGTTGTGGTGATTCGTAGGTAAGAAAACGTTCTTGCTAGAACCCAATCGCAGCCACGTAAAAGATGCAACAACAACTAGAGAACGTCTAACTTGTTTTTGCAGCGATTGATCATGTGATGTGATATGGCCAGAAGTTGTGATGAATGTTGAATTGTGATGTATGAGATCATGTTCTTGTAATAGGATTCACGACTTGCATGTCGATGAGTATGACAACCGGCAGGAGCCATAGGAGTTGTCTTTATTTTTTTGTATGACCTGCGTGTCATTGAAGAACGCCATGTAAACTACTTTACTTCATTACTAAACGCGTTAGTCATAGAAGTAGAAGTAGTCGTTGGCGTGACAACTTCATGAAGACACGATGATGGAGATCATGGTGTCAAGCCGGTGACAAGATGATCATGGAGCCCCGAAGATGGAGATCAATGGAGCTTGATGATATTGGCCATATCATGTCACAACCATATAATTGCATGTGATGTTTATTATGTTTATGCATCTTGTTTACTTAGGACGACGGTAGTAAATAAGATGATCCCTTACAAAATTTCAAGAAGTGTTCTCCCCTAACTGTGCACCGTTGCTACAGTTCGTCGTTTCTAAGCACCACGTGATGATCGGGTGTGATGGATCCTTACGTTCACATACAACGGGTGTAAGACAGTTTTACACAGCGAAAACACTTAGGGTTAACTTGACGAGCCTAGCATGTGCAGACATGGCCTCGGAACACGGAGACCGAAAGGTCGAACACGAGTCGTATGGAAGATACGATCAACATAAAGATGTTCACCGACGATGACTAGTCCGTCTCACGTGATGATCGGACACGGGCTAGTCGACTCGGATCGTGTAACACTTAGATGACTAGAGGGATGTCTAATCTAAGTGGGAGTTCATAATTTTGATTAAGAACTTTATTATCATGAACTTAGTCTAAAACCTTTGCAAATATGTATTGTAGATCAATGGCCAACGCTCATGTCAACATGAACTTCAACGCGTTCCTAGAGAAAACCAAGCTGAAAGATGATGGCAGCAACTATACGGACTGGGTCCGAAACCTGAGGATCATCCTCATAGCTGCCAGGAAGCAATATGTCCTAGAAGGACCGCTAGGTGCCGCTCCCGTCCCAGAGAACCAAGACGTTATGAACGCTTGGCAAACTCGTGCTGATGATTACTCCCTCGTTCAGTGCGGCATGCTTTACAGCTTAGAACCGGGGCTCCAAAAGCGTTTTGAGCATCACGGAGCATATGAGATGTTCGAAGAGCTGAAACTAGTTTTCCAAGCTCATGCCCGGGTCGAGAGATATGATGTCTCCGACAAGTTCTACAGTTGTAAGATGGAGGAGAACAGTTCTGTCAGTGAACACATCCTGAAGATGTCTGGGTTGCACGCACGTATGACCCAGTTGAACATTAACCTCCCAGATGAGGCGGTCATTGACAGAATCCTCCAGTCGCTCCCACCAAGCTACAAGAGCTTTGTGATGAACTACAACATGCAGGGGATGGTAAAGACCATTCCTGAAGTGTTCTCGATGCTGAAGTCAGCAGAGGCTGAAATCAAGAAAGAACATCAAGTGTTGATGGTCAATAAGACCACTAAGTTCAAGAAGGGCAAGGGTAAGAAGAACTTCAAGAAGGACGGCAAAGATGTTGCCGCGCCCGGTAAGCCTGTTGCCGGGAAGAAGTCAAAGAATGGACCCAAGCCTGAGACTGAGTGCTTTTATTGCAAGGGGAAGGGGCACTGGAAGCGGAACTGCCCCAAATACTTAGCGGATAAGAAGGCCGGCAACACCAAAGGTATATTTGATATACATGTAATTGATGTGTACCTTACCAGTACTCGAAGTAACTCCTGGGTATTTGATACCGGTGCCGTTGCTCACATATGTAACTCACAGCAGGAGCTGCGGAATAAACGGAGACTGGCGAAGGACGAGGTGACGATGCGCGTCGGGAATGGCTCCAGGGTCGATGTGATCGCCGTCGGCACGCTGCCTCTACATTTACCTACGGGATTAGTTTTAAACCTCAATAATTGTTATTTAGTGCCAAGTTTGAGCATGAACATTGTATCTGGATCTCGTTTAATACGAGATGGCTACTCATTTAAGTCTGAGAATAATGGTTGTTCGATTTATATGAGAGATATGTTTTATGGTCATGCTCCGATGGTCAATGGTTTATTCTTGATGAATCTCGAGCGTAATATTACACATGTTCATAGTGTGGATGCCAAAAGATGTAAAGTTGATAACGATAGTCCCACATACTTGTGGCACTGCCGCCTTGGTCACATTGGTGTCAAGCGCATGAAGAAGCTCCATGCTGATGGACTTTTAGAGTCTCTTGATTATGAATCATTTGACACATGCGAACCTTGCCTCTTAGGCAAAATGACCAAGACTCCGTTCTCCGGAACAATGGAGCGAGCAACCAACTTGTTGGAAATCATACATACCGATGTGTGCGGTCCAATGAGCGTTGAGGCTCGCGGAGGATATCGTTATGTTCTCACTCTCACTGACGACTTGAGTAGATATGGGTATGTCTACTTAATGAAACACAAGTCTGAGACCTTTGAAAAGTTCAAGGAATTTCAGAGTGAGGTAGAGAATCAACATGACCGTAAGATAAAGTTCCTACGATCAGATCGTGGGGGCGAATACTTAAGTCACGAATTTGGTACACACTTAAGAAAATGTGGAATCGTTTCACAACTCACGCCGCCTGGAACACCTCAGCGAAACGGTGTGTCCGAACGTCGTAATCGCACTCTATTGGATATGGTGCGGTCTATGATGTCTCTTACCGATTTACCGCTATCATTTTGGGGATACGCTCTAGAGACAGCTACATTCACTTTAAATAGGGCACCGTCTAAATCCGTTGAGACGACACCGTATGAATTATGGTTTGGGAAGAAACCTAAGCTGTCGTTTCTAAAAGTTTGGGGATGCGATGCTTATGTCAAGAAACTTCAACCTGAAAAGCTCGAACCCAAGTCGGAAAAATGCGTATTCATAGGATACCCTAAGGAAACTGTCGGGTATACCTTCTACTTAAGATCCGAAGGCAAGATCTTTGTTGCCAAGAACGGATGCTTTCTGGAGAAAGAGTTTCTCTCGAAAGAAGTAAGTGGGAGGAAAGTAGAACTCGATGAAGTACTACCTCTCGAACGGGAAAGTGGTGCAGCGCAGGAAACCATTCCTGTAATGCCCACACCAACTGAAGAGGAAAATGTTGATGATGATCAAGGTACTTCAGATCTAGTTGCTACTGAATTTCGAAGGTCCACAAGGACACGTTCTGCACCAGAGTGGTACGGCAACCCTGTCATGGAAATCATGTTGCTGGACAACAATGAACCTTCGAACTATGAAGAAGCAATGGCGGGCCCGGATTCCAACAAATGGCTTGAGGCCATGAAATCCGAGATAGGATCCATGTATGAAAACAAAGTATGGACTTTGACAGACTTGCCCGATGATCGGCGAGCGATAGAAAATAAATGGATTTTTAAGAAGAAGACGGACGCGGATGGTAATGTTACCATCTATAAAGCTCGACTTGTCGCTAAGGGTTATCGACAAGTTCAAGGGATTGACTACGACGAGACATTCTCTCCCGTGGCGAAGCTTAAGTCCGTCCGAATCATGTTAGCAATTGCCGCATACTATGATTATGAGATATGGCAGATGGACGTCAAAACGGCATTCCTTAATGGACATCTTAAGGAAGAGCTGTATATGATGCAGCCGGAAGGTTTTGTCGTTCCTCAGAACGCTAACAAAGTATGCAAGCTCCAGCGATCCATTTATGGACTGGTGCAAGCATCTCGGAGTTGGAACATTCGCTTTGATGAGATGATCAAAGCGTTTGGGTTTACGCAGACTTATGGAGAAGCCTGCGTTTACAAGAAAGTGAGTGGGAGCTCTGTAGCATTTCTCCTATTATATGTAGATGACATACTCTTGATGGGAAATGATACGAAACTCCTGGACAGCATTAAGGCCTACTTGAACAAGTGTTTTTCAATGAAGGACCTTGGAGAAGCTGCTTATATATTAGGCATCAAGATCTATAGAGATAGATCGAGACGCCTCATAGGTCTTTCACAAAGCACATACCTTGATAAGATTTTGAAGAGGTTCAAAATGGATCAGTCCAAGAAGGGGTTCTTGCCTATGTTACAAGGTGTGAGATTGAGCTTGGCTCAGTCACCGACCACGGCAAAAGATAAAGAAGAGATGAGTGTCATCCCCTATGCTTCAGCCATAGGATCTATTATGTATGCCATGCTGTGTACCAGACCCGATGTAAACCTTGCCGTAAGTTTGGTTGCAAGATACCAAAGTAACCCCGGCAAGGAACACTGGACAGCGGTCAAGAATATCCTGAAGTACCTGAAAAGGACAAAGGACATGTTTCTCGTTTATGGAGGAGATGAAGAGCTCGTCGTAAAGGGTTACGTCGACGCTAGCTTCGACTCAGATCTGGATGACTCTAAGTCACAAACCGGATACGTGTATATGTTGAATGGTGGAGCAGTAAGCTGGTGCAGCTGCAAGCAGAGCGTCGTGGCGGGATCTACATGTGAAGCGGAGTACATGGCAGCCTCGGAGGCAGCGCATGAAGCGATTTGGATGAAGGAGTTCATCACCGACCTAGGAGTCATACCCAATGCGTCGGGGCCGATCAAACTCTTCTGTGACAACACTGGAGCTATTGCCCTTGCCAAGGAGCCCAGGTTTCACAAGAAGACCAGGCACATCAAGCGTCGTTTCAACTCCATCCGTGAAAATGTTCAAGATGGAGACATAGAGATTTGCAAAGTGCACACGGATCTGAATGTCGCAGATCCGTTGACTAAACCTCTCTCGCGTGCAAAACATGATCAACACCAGAACTCTATGGGTGTTCGATTCATCACAATGTAACTAGATTGGTGACTCTAGTGCAAGTGGGAGACTGTTGGAAATATGCCCTAGAGGCAATAATAAAAGGATTATTATATTTCAATGTTCATGATAATTGTCTTTTGTTCATGCTATAACTGTATTATCCGGAAATCGTAATACACGTGTGAACACTTAGACCCAATGAGTCCCTAGTGAGCCTCTAGTTGACTAGCTCGTTATGATCAATAGATAGTCATGGTTTCCTGACTATGGACATAGGATGTCGTTGATAACGGGATCACATCATTAGGAGAATGATGTGATGGACAAGACCCAATCATAAGCATAGCATAAAAGATCGTATAGTTCGTTTGCTAGAAGCTTTGCCAATGTCAAGTATCTATTCCTTCGACCATGAGATCGTGTAACTCCCGGTTACCGTAGGAGTGCCTTGGGTGTATCAAACGTCACAACGTAACTGGGTGACTATAAAGGTGCATTACAGGTATCTCCGAAAGTATCTGTTGGGTTGACACGGATCGAGACTGGGATTTGTCACTCCGTATAACGGAGAGGTATCTCTGGGCCCACTCGGTAATGCATCATCATAATGAGCTCAATGTGACCAAGGTGTTGGCCACGGGATCATGCATTACGGTACGAGTAAAGTGACTTGCCGGGTAACGAGACTGAACAAGGTATTGGGATACCGACGATCGAGTCTCGGGCAAGTAACGTACCGATTGACAAAGGGAATTGTATACAGGGTTTGATCGAATCCTCGACATCGTGGTTCAACCGATGAAATCATCGAGGAGCATGTGGGAGCCAACATGGATATCCAGACCCCGCTGTTGGTTATTGCCCGAGAGTCGTCTCGGTCATGTCTGCGTGTCTCCCGAACCCGTAGGGTCTACACACTTAAGGTTCGGTGACGCTAGGGTTAGTAGGAAGTCAAGTATGTGACTACCGAATGATGTTCGGAGTCCCGGATGAGATCCCGGACGTCACGAGGAGTTCCGGAATGGTCCGGAGGTAAAGATTTATATATGGGAAGTCCTGTTTCGGGCATCGGGACAAGTTTCGGGGTTATCGGTATTGTACCGGGACCACCGGAGGGGTCCCGGGGGCCCACCGGGTGGGGCCACCTGCCCCGGGGGGCCACATGGGCTGTAGGGGGTGCGCCTTGGCCTGCATGGGCCAAGGGCACCAGCCCCACATAGGCCCATGCGCCTAGGGTTCAAGGGGGCAAGAGTCCTAGGAGGGGAAGGCACCTCCTAGGTGCCTTGGGGGGGAGGGAAACCCCCCTTGGCCGCCGCCCCCCTAGGAGATTGGATCTCCTAGGGCCGGCCACCCCCCCCTTGGCCCTCCTATATATAGTGGGGGAGAGGAGGGACTTCATACCTTGAGTCCTTGGCCTTTGGTTGCCTCCTTCTCCCTCCCCAACACCTCTCCTCCTCCGTTGTGTGCTCGGCGAAGCCCTGTCGGAGTACTGCTTCTCCACCATCACCACGCCGTCGTGCTGCCGGTGGAGCTGTCTTCCTCAACCTCTCCTTCCCCCTTGCTGGATCAAGAAGGAGGAGACGTCGCTCGTCCCGTACGTGTGTTGAACACGGAGGTGCTGTCCGTTCAGCACTTGGCATCGGTGATCTGAATCACGTTCATGTACGACTCCATCATCACCTTGCAAGCTTCCGCACGCGATCTACAAGTGGTATGTAGATGCAAGCTCTCTCCCATGACTCGTTGCTTAGATGAACTCATAGATGGATCTTGGTGAAGCCGTAGGAAAAATTTTAATTTTCTGCAACGTTCCCCAACAAAGTGAACGTCAAGCGTGCGTAGAGTTGTATCGGTGGTCGATAGAACTTGAGGGAATATTTATTCTACCTTTAGCTCCTCGTTGGGTTTGACACTCTTACTTATCGGAAACTGTTGCGATCCCCTACACTTGTGGGTTATCAAGACCTTTTTCTGGCGCCGTTGCCGGGGAGTCATAGCATGGGGTGAATATTCTCGTGTGTGCTTGTTTGCTTTATCACTAAGTAATTTCTATTTTCTGTTCTAAGTTGTTCTCTATCTTTAGTTATGGATATGGAACACGAAATACCAAAAAATTAGGTGTACTTGCTACTCATGGAGATGGGGTAACTCCTAAAACCTTCGATGATCATCATGTGAGAAATATTTTGTACTACTTTGATAATCCTGAGAAAACCCAACTCAACTTTATAATGGGAGACACGTTGGATCAACGTGAATATTTTAGGGATTATCGCTTGACACAAAAAGGGAAATTATTATGGGATCAAATTAATATGTTGCGTTGGTATGCTCGAAATCTATGCTTGAGATATGATATTACTTGTTGCTCTAGGATGAAGGCTCCACACCTTCCCTTTTCATGCAAATTTAATGATAATGAAACCTTAGCTTCTTATGCTAATGGTATATATGATTACTATGATGTTGAACAAATAGAAGAATTTGTTGCTTTTAAGGCTGCTTATGAAATTGAATCTTTGTTTGAAAAGTATGAAGCTTTTGATGATGATGGTGTTTATAGGCCTGAAAATATTGCTATACTTAGATATTGCTATGAAAATTATGAATACAGTTACAATATTAATGCATTTATTAAGGAAGTCTCCGCTGTCCAAGAAGAGACTAATATTTTGCAGGAAGCTATGAAAGAAGAAATTGATGAAACTGTGAGCTCATTGGATGAAAAAGATGATGAGGAGAGCGAAGAGCAAAAGGAGGAAGAGTGGATTGATTACCCGTGCCCACCTTCTAATGAGAGTAACTCTTCAACTCATACATTGTTTAATTCCCCTTCGTGCTTACCGAAGGATGATTACTATGATGATTGCTATGATCCCATTGATTCTCTTGAAATATCCCTTTTTGATGATGCTTGCTATGCTTGTGGCCAAGATGCCAATATGAATTATGCTTATGGAGATGAACTTGCTATAGTTCCTTATGTTAAACATGAAATTGTTGCTATTACACACACGCATGATAGTCCTATTATCTTTTTGAATTCTCCAAACTACACTATATCGGAGAAGTTTGTGCTTATTAAGGATTATATTGATGGGTTGCCTTTTACCATTGCACATGATGATTTTGGTGAATATAATATGCATGTGCTTGCTGCTCCTACTTGCAATTATTATGAGAGAGGAACTATATCTCCACCTCTCTATGTTTCCAACACGATAGAATTGCAAGAAACTGTTTATAGTATGCATTGGCCTTTACTATGTGTGCATGAATTGTTCTTTTATGACATGCCGATGCATAGGAAGAGAGTTAGACTTCGTCATTACAAGATATATGTTACTTTGTGCTCACTACTAAATTATAAATCATTGTTAATTAAAATTGTCTTTGATATACCTTGGGATCCGGGTGGATCCATTACTTGAGCACTATATGCCTAGCTTAATGGCTTTAAAGAAAGCGCTGCCAGGGAGACAACCCGAAAGTTTTAGAGAGTCATTTATTTCTGTTGAGTGCTTTCATATAGTTTAAAAACAAAAAAAATAAAGAGGGGAACCTAAATTTTTTCAAAAAGGAAAGTGAAAGTGAGAAAGACAAGCATTGTTGAAGTGGGAGAGCTCCTTGAACTTTGTTCATGCTCACAGAAACTTTGTCAATCTTTATTATAGAAACTTTTCATCAAAAATAATTATCCCCTTGTACAATTCCATTGTATTATAAAAATAATGTGCCAAGGTTTGCCTTTATGATGTTTACAATGCTTGTTGGTTTGTACGGTGCAGGACAGAAACTTTGTCTGTAGTGCGCAGTTTTACATTTTTATCTGGAAAATCAAACGGTTTTGATTCTTTTTGCACTGTCTTTTTGTACAACTTGTTTATTTTTCCTAATTTTGGTAGAATTTTTGGGGTACGAGAAGTATGGTGGATGTTCAGATTGCTACAGACTGTTCTGTTTTTGACAGATTCTATTTTTGATGCATAGTTTGCTTGTTTTGATGAATCTATCAATTTATATTAGTGGATTAAGACATGGAAAAGTTATATTAAAGTAGAAAAAAAATGCAAAAATAATAATATTAATTGGTTTGTAATAGTACTTAGAGTGGTGATTTGCTTTATTATACTAACGGATCTTACCGAGTTTTCTATTGAAGTTTTGTGTGGATGAAGTGTCTAAACGAGGAGGTCTCGATATGAGGAAAAGGAAGAGAGGCAAGAGCTCAAGCTTGGGGATGCCCGAGGCACCCCAAGTAAATATTCGAGGAGACTCAAGCGTCTAAGCTTGGGGATGCCCCGGAAGACATCCCCTCTTTCTACAACAAGTATCAGTATGTTTTCGTATTCTTTTCGTTCGTGCGATATGTGCAAGTCTTGGAGCGTCTTTTGCATTTAGTTTTCATTTTTCTTTTATGCACCATGCTGGTATGAGATAGTCCTTGGTTGATTTATAGAATGCTCATTGCACTTCACTTACATCTTTTGAGTGTGGCTTTATAGAATGCTTCATGTGCTTCACTTATATCATTTGAAGTTTGGATTGCCTGTTTCCCTTTACATAGAAAACCGCCATTTGTAGAATGCTCTTTTGCTTCACTTATAATTGTTAGAGCATGGGCATATCTTTTGTAGAAATAATTTAAACTCTCTTGCTTCACTTATATATATTTAGAGAGATGACAGGAATTGGTCATTCACATGGTTAGTCATAAAATCCTACATAAACTTGTAGATCGCTGAATATGATATGTTTGATTCCTTGCAATAGTTTTGCGATATAAAGGTGGTGATATTATATTCATGCTAGTGGGTGGTTGTGGACTGTAGAGACACTTGTGTTGAGGTTTGCAAGTCCCGTAGCATGCACGTATGGTAACCGTTGTGTGACAAATTTGAAGCATGGGGTGTTTCTTTGATTGTCTTCCTTATGAGTGGTGGTCGGGGACGAGCGATGGTCTTTTCCTACCAATCTATCCCCCTAGGGGCATGCGTAGTAGTACTTTGCTTCGAGGGCTAATAAACTTTTGCAATAAGTATATGAGTTCTTTATGACTAATGTGAGTCCATGGATTATACGCACTTTTACCTTTCCATCATTGCTAGCCTCTTCGGTACCGTGCATTGCCCTTTCTCACCTTGAGAGTTGGTGCAAACTTCGCCGGTGCATCCAAACCCCGTGATACAATACGCTCTATCACACATAAGCCTCCTTATATCTTCCTCAAAACAGCCACCATACCTAACTATCATGGCATTTCCATAGCCATTCCGAGATATATTGCCATGCAACTTCCATCATCATCATATACATTACTTGAGCATTCATTGTCATATTGCTTTGCATGATCGTAATAGCTAGCATGATGTTTTCATGGCTTGTCTGTTTTTTGATGTCATTGCTACACTATATCATTGCACATCCTGGTACACCGCCGGAAGCATTCATATAGAGTCATATCTTTGTTCTAGTATCGAGTTGTAATGTTGAGTTGTAAGTAAATAAAAGTGTGATGATCATCATTATAGAGCATTGCCCCATGAAAAAAAAGAAAAAAAAAGAAAGAAAGGCCAAAGAAGCCTAAATAAAAAAGGGGGCCAAAGAAGCCCACCCAAAAAGAAAAAAAAGAAGAAAAAAAAAGAAAAAAAGAAAAAAAGAAAAAAAAAGAAAAAGAAAAGGGGCAATGTTACTATCCTTTTTCCACACTTGTGCTTCAGAGTAGCACCATGTTCTTCATATAGAGAGTCTCCTATGTTGTCACTTTCATATACTAGTGGGAATTTTTATTATAGAACTTGGCTTGTATATTCCAACGATGGGCTTCCTCAAATGCCCTAGGTCTTCATGAGCAAGCAAGTTGGATGCACACCCACTTAGTTTTCAGTTTGAGCTTTCTTATACTTATAGCTCTTAGTGCATCCGTTGCATGGCAATCCCTACTCCTTGCATTGACATCAATTGATGGGCATCTCCATAGCCCGTTGATTAGCCGCGTCGATGTGAGACTTTCTCCCTTTTTGTCTTCTCCATATAAACCTCCACCATCATATTCTATTCCACCTATAGTGCTTTATCCATGGCTGGCGCTCATGTATTGCGTGAGGGTTGAAAAAGCTGAGGCGCGTTAAAAAGTATGAACCAATTTCTCGGCTTGTCATCGGGGTTGTGCATGATGGGAGCATTTTGTGCGACGAAAATGAAACATGGCCAAACTATATGATTTTGTAGGGATAAGCTTGCTTTGGCCTTGTTGTTTTGAAAAGACATGATTGCTTTATTGGTACGCTCGAAGTATTATTGTTTTTATGTCAAATGATAGAATATTGCTTTGAATCACTCGTGTCTTAATATTCATGCCATGAATAGACATATGATCAAGATTATGCTAGGTAGCATTCCACATAAAAAATTATCTTTTTTATCATTTACCTACTCGAGGACGAGCATGAATTAAGCTTGGGGATGCTGATATGTCTCCGTCGTAACTATAATTTTTGATTGTTCCATGCCAATATTCTACAACTTTCATATACTTTTGGCAACTTTTTATACTATTTTTTGGGACTAACATATTGATCCAGTGCCCAGTGCCAGTTCCTGTATGTTGCATGTTTTTTGTTTCACAGAAACCCCATATCAAATGGAGTCCAAACGGGATAAAAACGTACGTTGAATTATTTTGGAATATTTGTGATTTTTGGGAGGAAGAATCAACGCGATACGATGCCCGAGGTGGCCACGAGATAGGGGCCCACGCCCACTTAAAGTGGGCATGCCCCCCACCCTCGTGGGCCACTTGTAAGGCGGTTGATGCCCTTCTGTGGCCGCAAGAAAGCTAATTTTTGGAAAATGATCTGGGCGAAGGTTTCAATCCAATTGGAGTTACGGATCTCCAGATATAAAAGAAACGGTGCCAGGGCAGAATTCTAGAACGCAGAAACAGAGAGATAGATCTAATCTCAGAGGGGCTCTCGCCCCTCCCACGCCATGGGAGCCAAGGACCAGAGGGGAAACCCTTCTCCCATCTAGGGAGGAGGTCAAGGAAGAAGAAGAATAAGAAGGGGGGCTCTCTCCCCCTTGCTTCCGGTGGTGCCGGAACGCCGCCGAGGGACATCATCATCACCGCAATCTTCACCAACACCGCCGTCATCTTCACCAACATCTCCATCACCTTCCCCCATCTATATCCAGCGGTCCACTCTCCCGCAACCCGTTGTACCCTCTATTTGAACATGGTGCTTTATGCTTCATATTATTTTCCTATGATGTGTTGCCATCCTATGATGTCTGAGTAGATTTTCGTTGTCCTATCGGTGATTGATGAATTGCTATGATTGGTTTGAGTTGCATGTTTTATTATTGGTGCTGTCCTATTGTGCCCTCCGTGTCGCGCAAGCATGAGGGATTCCCGCTTTAGTGTTTGCAATATGTTTATGATTTGCTTATGGTGGGTGGTGTGAGTGACAGAAGCACAGACCCGAGTAAGTAGGTTGTTTGCATATGGGATAAAGGGGACTGGATACTTTAATGCTATGGTTGGGTTTTACGTTAATGAATCTTTAGTATTTGCGGATGCTTGCTAGAGTTCCAATCATAAGTGCATATGATCCAAGTAGGGAAAGTATGTTAGCTTATGCCTCTCCCTCAAATAGAATTGCAATAGTGATTACCAGTCTAGTAACATAGTCAATTGCTTAGGGACAATTTCACAACTCCTACCACCACTTTTCCGCACTCGCTATATTTACTTTATTGCATCTTTATCTAAACAGCCCCTAGTTTATGTTTACGTGCTCTTTATTATATTGAAAACCTATCCTATCACACCTACAAAGTACTTCTAGTTTCATACTTGTTCTAGGTAAAGCGAACGTCAAGCGTGCGTAGAGTTGTATCGGTGGTCGATAGAACTTGAGGGAACACTACTAGGGAAAACCTTATACACAGAATCTTAGCAGCAGCGCGACACAAAAAGAAGCGCTACTGCTAATTAGCAGTAGCGCGGGTTTTTAAACCTCGCTACTACTAAGTTGATAGTAGTAGCGCGGGTGTTTAACCCTCGCTACTACTAAGCGGTCTCTACCGTGCCCACCGACACATTCCATAGTAGTAGCAAGGGGAATAAAGCCGCGCTACTACTAAGTTGATAGTAGTAGCGCGGTTTTATACCCCTCGCTACTACTAAGTACGAGGTCGGTGAAGTCGCCATATCCTCGGTCGAATCCCCATCTCCTCCCCCAAATCCCTCCTCTCTTCCACCACTCTCTCCTCTCACTTTCCATACGCTCTCACGTGGACCTCTTGCCCATGCACCCATCCTCCTCCATGGCGCCGAAAGAGGCCGCCGCCTCGTGCCACCGGCGTCTAGGATCTCGCCGGTCTTCCACCGACGTCTAGGAGGCCGCCGCCCCGCGCCACCACACCGAAGCACCTCGCCACTGGTGACTAGCTCTGCTGCTCCCTACATCACCTTCCTCTCTCCCTCGGTTTTCCTTTTCTCTCTCTCCCTCTGGTTTGACTCACCCTCCCATGTCCATGCCCGTGCAGGTCGTCGCCACGGATGACCCGGAGTTATCTGGCATGGTCGGGAAGAGGAGCCCCATGCCGCGGCCTGGCTCTGCCATAGAAACGGGCCCTCTCCAACAGCCACCGCTGGATCTGGTCTTCCGCTGTCCGTTCATGCCTCCGGCGACGCCAATCATCGCTAGATCTTACCATTGCTGCCATTGATAGCACACACGAGATCGAGAATTTTTTTGTTTTTGAAAGTAATAGTAGTAGCACGGGGTATATGACCCGCTACAGCTAATTAGCAGTAGCGCTGTTTGCAACGCACGCTACAACTAACTATGTATAGCAGTAGCGTGTGTCAACACGCGCTACTGCTACAAGTTAGCTGTGGCGCCGTATCAGTAGCACGGGCACCCGCGCTACTGATACACCCAAAACCCGCGCTGCTGCTAGGTTTTTCCCTAGTAGTGGAATATTTATTCTACCTTTAGCTCCTCATTGGGTTCGACACTCTTACTTATCGAAAACTGTTGCGATCCCCTACACTTGTGGGTTATCACTCTTGTCCATCACATCATTCTCCTAATGATGTGATCCCGTTATCAATGACATCCAATGTCCATAGTTAGGAAACCATGACCATCTATTGATCAACGAGCTAGTCAACTAGAGGCTCACTAGGGACATGTTGTGGTCTATGTATTCACACATGTATTACAGTTTCCGGTCAATACAATTATAGCATGAATGATAGACAATTATCATGAACAAGGAAATATAATAATAACCATTTTATTATTGCCTCTAGGACATATTTCCAACAGTCTCCCACTTGCACTAGAGTCAATAATCTAGTTACATTGTGATGAATCAAACACCCATAGAGTTCTGGTGTTGATCATGTTTTGCTCGTGGAAGAGGTTTAGTCAATGGATCTGCAACATTTAGATCTGTATGCACTTTACAAATATCTATGTCTCCATCTTGAACATTTTCACGAATGGAGTTGAAGCGACGCTTGATGTGCCTGGTCTTCTTGTGAAACCTGGGCTCCTTGGCAAGGACAATAGCTCCAGTGTTGTCACAGAAGAGAGTCATCGGGCCTGACACATTGGCAATAACTGCTAGGTCGATAATGAACTCCTTCATCCAGATTACTTCATGTGCTGCCTCTGAGGCTGCCATGTACTCCGCTTCACATGTAGATCCTGCCATGATGCTTTGCTTGCAACTGTACCAGCTTACTGCCCCACCATTCAAAATATACACGTATCCGGTTTGTGACTTGGAGTCATCCATATCTGTGTCAAAGCTAGCATCGACGTAACCCTTTACGACGAGCTCTTCGTCATCTCCATAAACGAGAAACATATCCTTAGTCGTTTTCAGGTACTTTAGGATATTTTTGACCGTTGTCCAGTGTTCCATGCCGGGATTACTTTGGTACCTTCCTACCAAACTTACGGCAAGGTTTACATCAGGTCTGGTACACAACATGGCATACATAATAGACCCTATGGCTGAGGCATAGGGGATGACACTCATCTTTTCTCTATCTTCTGCCGTGGTCGGGCTTTGAGCCGAGCTCAATTTCACACCTTGCAATAAAGGCAAGAACCCCTTCTTGGACTGATCCATATTGAACTTCTTCAATATCTTATCAAGGTATGTGCTTTGTGAAATACCCATGAGGCATCTCGATCTATCTCTATAGATCTTGATGCCTAATATGTAAGCCGCTTCTCCAAGGTCCTTCATTGAAAAACACTTATTCAAGTAGGCCTTTATGCTTTCTAAAAGTTCTATATCATTCTCATCAATAGTATGTCATCCACATATAATATGAGAAATGCTACAGAGCTCCCACTCACTTTCTTGTAAACGCAGGCTTCTCCATAAGTCTGCATAAACCTAAACGCTTTGATCATTTCATCAAAATGAATGTTCCAACTCCGAGATGCTTGCACCAGCCCATAGATGGAGTGCTGGAGCATGCATACCTTGTCAGCATTCTTAGGATTGACAAAACCTTCCGGCTGCATCATATACAATTCTTCCTTGAGGAAGCCGTTAAGGAATGCCGTTTTGACGTCCATTTGCCATATCTCATAATCATAGAATGCGGCAATCGCTAACATGATTCGGACGGACTTCAGCTTCGCTACGGGTGAGAAGATCTCATCGTAGTCAACCCCTTGAACTTGTCGATAACCCTTGGTGACAAGCCGAGCCTTATAGATGGTAACATTACCATCCGTGTCCGTCTTCTTCTTAAAGATCCATTTATTTTCTATCGCTCGCCGATCATCGGGCAAGTCTGTGAAAGTCCATACTTGGTTTTCATACATGGATCCTATCTCAGATTGCATGGCTTCAAGCCATTTGTTGGAATCTAGGCACGCCATCGCTTCTTCATAGTTTGAAGGTTCCATTGTCTAACAACATGATTTCTAGGACAGGGTTGCCATACCATTCTGGTGTGGAACGTGTCCTTGTGGACCTACGAAGTTCATTAGCAACTTGATCTGAAGTACCTTGATCATCATCATTCACTTCCTCTCTAGTCGGTGCAGGCATCACAGAAACATCTTCCTGAGCTGCGCTACTTTCCCGTTCAAGAGGCAGTACTTCATCAAGTTCTACTTTCCTCCCTGTCGGTGTCAAAACCGGCGGATCTCGGGTAGGGGGTCCCGAACTGTGCGTCTAGGCGGATGGTAACAGGAGACAAGGGACACGATGTTTTTACCCAGGTTCGGGCCCTCTCGATGGAGGTAAAACCCTACTCCTGCTTGATTGATATTGATGATATGGGTAGTACAAGAGTGGATCTACCACGAGATCAAGGAGGCTAAACCCTAGAAGCTAGCCTATGGTATGATTGTTGTAATGGTTGTGTTGTCCTACGGACTAAAACCCTCCGGTTTATATAGACATCGGAGAGGGTTAGGGTTACACAGAGTCGGTTACAATGGTAGGAGATCTACATATCTGTATCGCCAAGCTTGCCTTCCACACCAAGGAAAGTCCCATCCGGACACGGGACGAAGTCTTCAATCTTGTATCTTCATAGTCTTGGAGTCCGGCCGATGATGATAGTTCGGCTATCCGGACACCCCTAGTCCAGGACTCCCTCACTCCCACTTACTTCTTTCGAGAGAAACTCTTTCTCCATAAAGGACCCATTCTTGGCAACAAAGATCTTGCCTTTGGATCAGAGGTAGAAGGAATACCCAATGGTTTCCTTAGGGTATCCTATGAAGACGCATTTTTCCGACTTGGGTTCGAGCTTTTCAGGTTGAAGTTCCTAGACATAAGCATCGCATCCCCAAACTTTTAGAAACGACAGCTTAGGTTTCTTCCCAAACCATAATTCATACGATGTCGTCTCAACGGATTTAGATGGTGCCCTATTTAAAGTGAATGTAGCTGTCTCTAGAGTGTATCCCCAAAATGATAACGGTAAATCGGTAAGAGACATCATAGATCGCACCATATCCAATAGAGTGCGATTACAATGTTTGGACACACCGTTACGCTGAGGTGTTCCAGGCGGCGTGAGTTGTGAAATAATTCCACATTTCCTTAAGTGCATACCAAATTCATGACTCAAATATTCTCCCCACGATCTGATCGTAAGAACTTTATTTTTCTATCACGTTGATTCTCTACCTCACTCTAAAATTCCTTGAAATTTTGAAAGGTCTCAGACTTGTGGTTCATCAACTAGACATACCCATATCTACTTAAGTCATCAGTGAGGGTGAGAACATAACGATAGCCTCCACGAGCCTCAACGCTCATTGGACTGCACACATCAGTATGTATGATTTCCAATAAGTTGGTTGCTCACTCCATTGTTCCGGAGAACGGTGTCTTGGTCATTTTGCCCATGAGGCATGCTTCGCATGTGTCAAATGATTCATAATCAAGAGACTCCAAAAGTCCATCTGCATGGAGCTTCTTCATGCGTTTGACACCAATGTGACCAAGGCGGCAGTGCCACAAGTATGTGGGACTATCATTATTAACCTTACATCTTTTGGTATTCACACTATGAATATGTGTAACATCACGTTCGAGATTCATTAAGAATAAACCATTGACCAGTGGGGCATGACCATAAAACATATCTCTCATATAAATAGAACAACCATTATTCTCGGATTTAAATGAGTAGCCATCTCGTATTAAACGAGATCTAGATACAATGTTGATGCTCAAAGCTGGCACTAAATAACAATTATTGAGGTTTAAAACTAATCCCGTAGATAAATGTAGAGGTAGCGTGCCGACGGCAATCACATCGACCTTGGAACCATTCCCGACGCGCATCGTCACCTCGTCCTTCGCCAGTCTCCGCTTATTCCGCAACTCCTGCTTTGAGTTACAAATATGAGCAACCGCACCGGTATCAAATACCCAGGAGCTACTACGAGTACTGGTAAGGTACATGTCGGTGTCAAAACCGGCGGATCTCGGGTAGGGGGTCCCGAACTGTGCGTCTAGGCGGATGGTAACAGGAGACAAGGGACACGATGTTTTTACCCAGGTTCGGGCCCTCTTGATGGAGGTAAAACCCTACTCCTGCTTGATTGATATTGATGATATGGGTAGTACAAGAGTGGATCTACCACGAGATCAAGGAGGCTAAACCCTAGAAGCTAGCCTATGGTATGATTGTTGTAATGGTTGGGTTGTCCTACGGACTAAAACCCTTCGGTTTATATAGACACCGGAGAGGGTTAGGGTTACACAGAGTCGGTTACAATGGTAGGAGATCTACATATCCGTATCGCCAAGCTTGCCTTCCATGCCAAGGAAAGTCCCATCCGGACACGGGACGAAGTCTTCAATCTTGTATCTTCATAGTCTTGGAGTCCGGCCGATGATGATAGTCCAGCTATCCGGACACCCCCTAGTCCAGGACTCCCTCAGTAGCCCCTGAACCAGGCTTCAATGACGATGAGTCCGGCGCACATATTGTTCGGCATTGCAAGGCGGGTTCCTCCTCCGAATGATTCATAGAAGATTGTGAACACCAGGATAGTGTCCGGCTCTGCAAAATAAATTCCACATTCCACCGTAGAGAGAATAATATGTACACAAGCTCAATCTGCTGACGTATTTTGTAGCATGACGTCACGCCACTACCAAGCCTTTACTGGAATCATTTTTTATTATACCACCTCAGCGCGTTTAGTGAAGCGGTTTCCTTGGCACGTCTTGTCGAAGCAGAGATCGTGTTCCCCTTATTCCGGGACTCCCATCAATACGGACATGGGTACCCCAACCGTGCCCGTCGCCACGCCTCCTCTATCGGAGGCGAGTCCCGAAAGGTCACGGGGACGGCTCTTGGTATTCTCCCTCTTTATAACGGGACCAAGGCTTCGTTTCTTCTCTTCAACCTTCAATCGAATCTACTCCTTGCCCCGAGTTCCAACACCCAGAGCCCCAGATTCGAGCGCTTCGGACCTTCAACAATGTCCGGCTCCGACCTTCAGGGCCGGTGGATGCCCTCCTCCGTCACGGAGGAGGACGTGCTAAAGCTGCGAGAGGCCAAGTACCTGACCTACGAAATTTCGCATAGGTTGCCCGTCAAAGGGCAAGTCATTCCCACCCCCGAGCCCGGCGAGTATGTCGTGTTTGTGTCCCACCTCCGTCGGGGCTGAGTCTTCCCGATGGATCCTTTTGTGAGAGGACTCATGTTTTATTACGGGTTGGAATTCTAAGACTTGGCTCCGGAGTCCATCCTCCATATTTCTTCATTCATCATCGTCTGTGAAGCCTTCCTCCACATCACCCCTCACTTCGGCCTGTGGCTGAAGACCTTCAATGTGGAGCCGAAGATGATCGAGGGGCGTCAAGCAGAGTGCGGCGGGGCGGCCGTAAGCAGGAGGGTCGATGCCCCAAGGCCCGAGGGCTCCTTCGAAGAGGAGCTCGGCTTGTGGCAACAGGAGTGGTTCTATATTACCGCTCCCAGGGGTAGCAGGCAGAAGCCGCCGCCCGTATTCCGCTCGGGACCTCCACGACGATTGATGTCGTGGGTCAACCAAGGGCTCAACTGGGGGCCGTCAAAGGACGTGCCCCTATTGCAGGGCCGGATTCGAGACCTCCAAGCGAGGGAGATCGATCTGGTCGTGGTGATGCAGGTCATGCTGATCAGGCGTCTCCTACCCTGCAAACGCCGTCCTCTCCGGCTATGGGAGTTTAATCCGGAGGGACCACGGATTCTCCAACACTTCATGGGTACGACACTCGTGGAGATGTACAAATTGTTCTTTGGATCACGGGAGGTGTGTCCGGAATTGACCGAGGACGCCGGCCTAAGCTGCAATCGCCCGGATACTCAGGTAAGTAGCTCTGTGTTCGGACATACCATTTGTTTGCCTTTCTACAATTCGCCTTTTAACCCGTTGTCCTTTAACAGGAGTGGATAGCGCAAGCAAAGCTGATACGGTGTCCGACCCCCCTCCCAGAGACCGCGTCGGATACCGTGCTGGTCAGGATGCTGGAGGTTACGCCTTCAGAAGAAGGCGAAGGGGAAAATAGAGGAGCTACCGCCTCGCCCAAGGAGGCTCTTGAAAAAGGGGGATCGAGAATCCCTCCCTCCAAGGGGAGAAGAGGACCGCCTCCGAAGACCCGGAGGCCAAAGCCCCTAAGCGGGGGAAGAAATCTTCACCAGAGGGTCCTGCGTCCGGGGAGGCCCGGGCCGCACAGTCTCCCCTAAAGAATCAGCCCTCCAGCGAGCCGTAAGTAGAAAAAAAGGGAGTTTGGTAATAAGGGACATCCCTATTTGTGCTTCTGAGGATAACTGAAGTTTTTACCTTGTAGTTCGGATCTCCGGCCTTCTCAGATGAGCTCGTCTTCGGGGGACCTTCATTCGGAGATGGTGGAGAGCGAGACGCCTCCGTCCGCTACGCCGTTGGATAGGGCGGACGAGCCTGAAGTGTCATCACGGAGGGTATCCCCGAGCCCGGCAGAGCCGAAGAGTTCGGCGCCGACTAGTGTTCAGCCGGGGGAGCTGAAGGATCTGCTTGAGAGGGCGTCCATCTCAGAAGATCAACATGCATTGATGAGTATGGTGATTGGAAGGATTTCGTCTGCCGAAAGCGGATTGCGTAATGCCGTCAGGAGTTTGCTGGCGGGGTTTGAGGTACGTAAAAATGACACACCTTTTTGACAGTTTTGCACATAAGGTGCACCCTGTATAGATAGTAGCCCCTGAGACTCGGTAGGTTGTCGAAAGCGACAGCGTGTCGAGGATCAAAATCGCAGGTATTAACTTTCGCATTTCCTATGCAGGTGGCGGATAGTCCGGGGGCCAGCCGGACTGATGGAGTTGCTGAACTAAAGCGGCAACTCGACGTTGCGGATGCGGACATCGCGCTAGTCAACAAGCGACTTGACAAGTCGCAAGGTAAGTTTTTTCTCCGTGGTCACCTAGTAAGGGAGCCGAAGCCCACCTCTTACAATATGTGTGTTTGACGCAGATGGTGCCGCTGCTGTGGAGAGCCTTCGGGCAGAACTTGCTCAAGCCAAGGAGCAAGCCAGAAGGAGTGATGCGGCTGCCTCGAGGTCGGCCGAGGAGTCAGAAGCCGAAAGGGCTGCACACTGCCGAAGCAGGGAGGAGATGGCCAAAATGGCCGTGAAGTTAAAAGATGCTACCGACCGCAAGGAAGTTCTTGAAAAGGAGCGCCTAGCGGAGCGAGAAGACCTGGGAAAGGCCACCGCCGAAGCCAAGGATGCCCGTTCTGCAATGCAGGCTATAAAGGAGGAGCTGCGCCAGGCTGGAGATATTGTGGCTGGCAAGCCCTTTCTGCTGCGCTGAAAGTTTACGGATCCGAAGTATGCTCAGCTTGGCCAGCTGTGGGGTCCGGAGGATCCTTATATGGACTTAGCAGCGAGTGCGGCGGATGCCGTTGTGCACTTCCGAAGCCAGAAGGATCATAAGACGGAAGAGCTGTTTTGGTCTCAATTCCATAGTCCGGAGCATTCACTTCCGCTGACCGACCGGTTGGCCGAGTGGGCTGAGCTGAATAGGTTGTCCGGGCTTGCCATGACGGATATCGTGACTCATGTCTGGCCGGATAGGCCCAAGCCGAAGAGCTATTTTGGCTTATTGCAGCAATTTCTTGGGGCGGTGCCGCATATCAAGGCGATGAAGCGGTCGGCCTGCATAGAGGGTGCACGGATGGCCCTCGCCCGTGTGAAGACACATTGGACAGAGATGGATGCCACCGCTGTTGCGACCCAGGGTTCGGACGAGAGCCGGTTACCCGCCGAGCACTATTTTGGGGAAGTTCTGCGTGGTGCTCGTGTAATAGAGTCGCAGTGCTCAAAAAATGTCACGTTCAAATGGACGTTTTATTTTGTAAAACGATGTTTATGATGTAGGCGCTTTTTGTACTTGTGCGTTCAAGTATTGAAATATCTCCTGTGCGGCAGTTTATGTATACGTGTGTATAACCTGAAAGATGGCAGTCGTCGGCTTCAGCCCCCACGCACAAGGTGCAGAGGTGTTCGCAAAAATAGCGCATTTTCACACTTAATCCGACGTCTCGGTCCTGTGAAGGAGGTGGTAGCGTAGCAAACGAGGCAACCGGACTATAATGCTTTATCACTTTCACTTAGACATGGGAGTTCGAGGGTGGGGCTACGATATAGCCCCTAGGGGCACCGCGCTCTCCGAATTCGGGGCGCGTATGTGCCTGACCGGTAAACGGTCCTTTGTCAAAGCGGAGCAATTCTAAACATTTCGGTGGTCGATCGAGTGGTTGACCAGTCTCTCGCTGTATCATGACAGTCAGTTTTCGGCTTTCTCTACTGAGGTGCTCGCCCAGCCGAACTGGGGCACAATCGCAGTAGTTCTCCTGGTGCCGCGTTAGCCGATGATACGGAACGTAAGGCAGCAAAACACAGGAGCCGGGCAAACCCAACATTTGACCAAAGACATGATTCGGAGCTGATGCATATAAGGCCTAACTCGACACGCCGAACACTCCCTAAGGTGTTCGGTCTTTATAATAACGGGCAGAACAATGCCCTAAGCCCCTAGTGTCCAGGTACGGGCAAGGTCCTCTGACGCGGCCGATGCCAAAACGTCAGTCTCCTCTCTGGTTATAATGAGAAACCAGGGGATTATAGCAACAAGAGACAGTAAAAAAGGTTTACGCAGGGTCTTAATCTGAAAAGAATCCTTGCAACGGGTCCCTACTGCACGTCTGCGCCTGTGTCTCCGTTGTGCCGTATCCTGGACGGGTGTGCATGTTGTTCATCTGTAAAAAGAGAGGAACTTAGTTTGAAAGGAAATCGTGCGAAAAGTGCATTAAAAATTGAAATATTAATGAATGAATAAAGCTGAGCCTATATTAGCTCATTATTGCTTATACGCACAGCCCCTTGTGAAGGGGTGTGCGGCTAGGGAGCCCCTAGATTATTTATGCCGGACTCGTCTAGCCGTGTCCGGGGTCTTTGAACGACCTTTTAATGAAATGATGCCACGTGGACCGGGCATTTTAAGTGTAAGAGACGCGTAATGTGGTATTGCGTTAAAGCGGACAAAAGCTTCACGTCCCAATAGTGCTTGATAGCTACTTTTGAATGGGGCGACATGAAAGATTAGCTTTTCGCGTCGGAAGTTGTCGGGTGACCCGAACACAACTTCTAGTAGTAAGGAGCCCGTGCACTTGGCGTATGGGCCTGGTGTCACTCCTTTGAAGGAAGTGCGGCTATTTCGAATTTTAGTAAGGTCTATCCCAATCTTGCGGATTGTGTCCGGATATAGCAGGTTTAAATCGCTGCCGCCGTCCATCAGGACTTGTGTAAATTGTAGTCCGTCGATTATAGGATCCAATATCAAAGTAGTCCATCCTGCATTTCGAATACTTCTGGAATAATCCAGGTGGTCGAAAGTGATTGGTTTTGACATCCAATCTCGAGGTTCCGCTGGGGTGGACCGTGCGACACCTACCTTAGCGGGTGCCGCATTGTTTTTCCGTACTATCACATGAAGTGAGTTTACTGTTTTGACTTCTTGTGGAAAAGTCTTTTGTTTTCCGGTGCTCTGCTGGTGGGGTTCGTCATCATCCTCGCTTGGCGCGTCGAGCCCCTTGTATTCGGCGTTGAGTCGGCCGGACTGTTTGAAAACCCAACAATCTCGGTGGGTGTGGTTTGCAGGCCTTCCGGAGGTACTGTGGATTTGACATATCCGATCCAAAATTTTGTTTAGGTTGGATAGCTCGTCACTGTTATCTTTAAGGGGCAGTGTTTTGTTGTTCGGCCGCGAGCTTTTGAATCCGGCGTTGACCGCCGTGTCCTTTGGGCTTTTTTCTTTGTTTCGGCGCTGATCCTTTCTATGCCATGATTTTCCGTTTCCATCTCTGATCTCGGATATACTCGGGTGGCTGGTGCTGCATCTTGCTAGCCAGCTGTCTTCCCCGCGCAAAAGCAGGTCATGAGGCTTGTTAGCGCGGCCATTGTTCTCGGCTTCTCTTGGCCGAGGTGTCTGGCGAGCCATTCGTCTCGGACATTATGTTTAAAAGCTGCTAAGGCTTCGGCGTCCGGACAGTCGACTATTTGGTTCTTTTTGGTAAGGAACCTGTTCTAGAATTTGCGCGCTGACTCTCCGGGCTGTTGAGTTATGTGACTTAAATCGTCTACATCCGGAGGGCGGACATAAGTCCCTTGAAAATTTGCTCTAAACGCATCCTCGAGCTCTTCCCAACTTCCAATAGTATTTTCTGGGAGGCTTTTGACCCAATGTCGAGCTGGCCCTTTGAGCTTGAGGGGTAGATATTTTATGGCGTGGAGATCATCTCCTCTAGCCATGTGTATGTGGAGGATGTAATCCTCTATCCAGACTCCAGGGTCTGTTGTTCCGTCGTATGCCTCTATGTTTACGGGTTTGAACCCCGCGGGAAATTCATGATCCAGCACCTCATCGGTGAAACATAGTGGGTGTGCGGCGCCCCTGTATTTGGGTGTGCCGCTGTCTTTGAACACTTGGTGTGTTGTGTTGCTTCCTGGGGCCCTCTTTTTTGGTCCGTAAATGGACCTGACCGGGCCATCTGTTTTCCGAGGATCATGAGTCGGCTTGTGTGCGGCGCCGCTTGTCGCTTTTGGCCTGTCGTCTGGCCGTCTATCCGGCCAGGCGTCCTCTTTGCTTTTTGACTGTGGGGGCTCTATGGCCTCCTCGTCGAATTCTGGCAGCAGCTTGCGCTTCGGGTAGCTCTTTGTTTGGTGGCCATTGCCATATTTGTCCGCGGTCTTGAGTACCTTGCTCCACCTCATTCTAAGTGTATCTTCCGCTGTTTTGAGCTTCCGTTTTTCCTTCTTCAGACTTCTTGCAGTGGCGAGAAGTCTTTTGTGAAGGTTCTTATGCTCCGGTGGTGTGTCCGGTGTGAGATCGTCTGGACTGTTGATTTCGCTGGGCATAGATTGATTATCTGATTCATCCTGTTCGGATGGTTGCTTGGTTGCATGCTCGTTGCCCACTGGTTTGCCTTGCTCTATTGCTGGGTCCTTAGGAGTGCTATTGTTGTCGAGGCGGGACTTAGGGCGGCGCCTACGTCGCCGTTTTGGTTGTTTTTCGGTGGAATTATCCTTTGCCGCTTCCCGTTGTTCCTCGTTATCGCTTCCTTTTGGGGTGTCCACCATATATACATCATGGGTTGAAGTTTCCTTCCAGTGCCCCGTAGGCGCTGGTTCTTGGTTGTCTCCGGTATCGTCGTCCATACCGTCGATGACTTCGGAGTCGTAGGCTAGCATGTCGGTTAAATCGTCGACAGTGGCTACAAAGTGGGTGGTGGGTGGGCTTTGAATTTCTTCGTCGTCCGCGTCCCAACCATCCTGGCCACAGTCTGGCCAGGGCTCTCCAGATAGCGAGAGATGCTTTAGCGAATTTAGGATGTCGCCAAAGGGTGAGTGCTGAAAGATATCCGCAGCGGTGAACTCCATGATCGGCGCCCAATCGGATTCGATTGGAAGGGGCGCAGGGGGCTCGGAGTCCGGCACCCCGGAGTCACGAGCTTTATAAGGGACGAGGTCTGTGTTCGGCTCCATCACCGTGGAAGTTGCAGCTCCCGAGGCGGTGCCCAGCCACCCGTCCTCGATCTGCGCGATCGGCTCCGAACTATGGGTTGGAACGGATTCGTGTGCGGCCTCCAAGGTACTGTCCGGCGGCAGAGTTAGATCATGCCCATCGTGACAGTGTGGCACGGTCGGCTGCGGCTCGGATCCATCGAAGATCAAGTCTCCGCGGATGTCCGCCGTGAAGTTTAGGCTTCCAAATCTGACCTGATTGCCAGGGGCGTAGCTTTCGATCTGCTCCAGATGGCCAAGTGAATTGGCCCGCAGTGCGAAGCCGCCGAATACGAAGATCTGTCCGGGGAGAAAAGTCTCACCCTGGACTGCGTTGTTGTTGATTGAAGAAGCCATCAAGCCTATCAGTGACGACACAGAGGAACTGTCAATGAAAGCACCAATGTCAGTGTCAAAACCGGCGGATCTCGGGTAGGGGGTCCCGAACTGTGCGTCTAGGCGGATGGTAACAAGAGACAAGGGACACGATGTTTTTACCCAGGTTCGGGCCCTCTCGATGGAGGTAAAACCCTACTCCTGCTTGATTGATATTGATGATATGGGTAGTACAAGAGTGGATCTACCACGAGATCAAGGAGGCTAAACCCTAGAAGCTAGCCTATGGTATGATTGTTGTAATGGTTGGGTTGTCCTACGGACTAAAACCCTCCGGTTTATATAGACACCAGAGAGGGTTAGGGTTACACAGAGTCGGTTACAATGGTAGGAGATGTACATATCCGTATCGCCAAGCTTGCCTTCCATGCCAAAGAAAGTCCCATCCGGACACGGGACGAAGTCTTCAATCTTGTAGCTTCATAGTCTTGGAGTCCGGCCGATGATGATAGTCCAGCTATCCGGACACCCCCTAGTCCAGGACTCCCTCAGTAGCCCCTAAACCAGGCTTCAATGACGATGAGTCCGGTGCGCATATTGTTCGGCATTGCAAGGCGGGTTCCTCCTCCGAATGATTCATAGAAGATTGTGAACACCAGGATAGTGTCCGGCTCTGCAAAATAAATTCCACATTCCACCGTAGAGAGAATAATATGTACACAAGCTCAATCTGCTGACGTATTTTGTAGCATGACATCACGTCACTACCAAGCCTTTACTGGAATCGTTTTTTATTATACCACCTCAGCACGTTTAGTGAAGCGGTTTCCTTGGCACGTCTTGTCGAAGCAGAGATCGTGTTCCCCTTATTCCGGGACTCCCATCAATACGGGGTGGTTAACCCAACCGTGCCCGTCGCCACGCCTCCTCTATCGGAGGCGAGTCCCGAACGGTAACGGGGACGGCTCTTGGTATTCTCCCTCTTTATAACGGGACCAAGGCTTCGTTTCTTCTCTTCAACCTTCAATCGAATCTACTCCTTGCCCCGAGTTCCAACACCCAGAGCCCCAGATTCAAGCGCTTCGGACCTTCAACAATGTCCGGCTCCAACCTTTAGGGCCGGTGGATGCCCTCCTCCGTCACGGAGGAGGACGTGCTAAAGCTGCGAGAGGCCAAGTACCTGACCTACGAAATTTCGCATAGGTTGCCCGTCAAAGGGCAAAAGTCATTCCCACCCCCGAGCCCGGCGAGTATGTCGTGTTTGTGTCCCACCTCCGTCGGGTCTGAGGCTTCCCGATGGATCCTTTTGTGAGAGGGCTCATGTTTTATTACGGGTTGGAATTCCAAGACTTGGCTCCGGAGTCCATCCTCCATATTTCTTCATTCATCATCGTCTGTGAAGCCTTCCTCCGCATCACCCCTCACTTCGGCCTGTGGCTGAAGACCTTCAATGTGGAGCCGAAGATGATCGAGGGGCGTCAAGCAGAGTGCGGCGGGGCGGCCGTAAGCAGGAGGGCCGATGCCCCGTGGACCGAGGGCTCCTTCCAAGAGGAGCTCGGCTTGTGGCAATAGGAGTGGTTCTATATTACCGCTCCCAGGGGCAGCAGGCAGAAGCCGCCGCCCGTATTCTGCTCGGGACCTACACGACGATTGATGTCGTGGGTCAACCAAGGGCTCAACTGGGGGCCGTCAAAGGACGTGCCCCTATTGCAGGGCCGGATTCGAGACCTCCAAGCGAGGGAGATCGATCTGGTCGTGGTGATGCAGGTCATGCTGATCAGGCGTCTCCTACCCTGCAAACGCCGTCCTCTCCGGCTATGGGAGTTTAATCCGGAGGGACCACGGATTCTCCAACACTTCATGGGTACGACACCCGTGGAGATGTACAAATTGTTCTTCGGATCACGGGAGGTGTGTCCGGAATTGACCGAGGACGCCGGCCTAAGCTGCAATCGCCCGGATACTCAGGTAAGTAGCTCTGTGTTCGGACATACCGTCTGTTTGCCTTTCTACAATTCGCCTTTTAACCCGTTGTCCTTTAACAGGAGTGGATAGCGCAAGCAAAGCTGATACGGTGTCCGGCCCCCCTCCCAGAGACCGCGTCGGATCCCGTGCTGGTCAGGATGCTGGAGGTTACGCCTTCAGAAGAAGGCGAAGGGGAAAATAGAGGAGCTACCGCCTCGCCCAAGGAGGCTCTTGAAAAAGGGGGGATCGAGAATCCCTCCCTCCAAGGGGAGAAGAGGACCGCCTCCAAAGACCCGGAGGCCAAAGCCCCTAAGCGGGGGAAGAAATCTTCACCAGAGGGTCCTGCGTCTGGGGAGGCCCGGGCCGCACAGTCTCCCCTAAAGAATCAGCCCTCCAGCGAGCCGTAAGTAGAAAAAAAGGGAGTTTGGTAACAAGGGACATCCCTATTTGTGCTTCTGAGGATAACACTATTATTTTTTGAATAAGTAGTTTGACCATTGTTTGACCACAGTTTGACCAGATTTGAACAAAATTCAAAAAAACTGAAATAATTATTTACTAACACTAATATTCTTGAATAATTATTTAGTAACACTAATACTTCTTGAATAAGTAGTTTGACCATAGTTTGACCAGATTTAAAAAAATTCAAAAAAACTGAAATTTGAGCATAATTTTTTTTCCTTTTAGAATTTGAGGATTCTAAAAATTTGAGCTGAACATTTTGATATATTATACGTTTTTTTTTCTGACATCGTATGCAAAAGTTTAGCCGTTTTACATTTTCCCTACACTTTTTGCAAAACATGTCCAAATTTAAGTTTTTAAATTTTCCTAACTAGTAGATGTGGTAACATAACTACATCTCGAAGGATTTTAACTTTTGAAGTTTTTATCATTTTCTTTTGCTTTTTACAAAACTGAAAAGGCGATACACCGGGGGGGGGGGGGGTAAGGATTTGAAAATTGCACCATTAGTACCGGTTTGTGGCACGAACCGGTACTAAAGGTCTCAACCCCATTAGTACCGGTTCGTGCCACGAACCGCTACTAATGGGCATCGCACCCTTTAGTAACGGTTCGTGGCACCAACCGGGACTAAAGGTCCCATTTGAACCGAGAGTAATGCCTGTACGGTGCCCTCGCCGCTCGAACTGGGACTAATGCTCACATTAGTCCCAGTTCGTAATGCAACCGGGATTAATGCTCTTTTCTGGCCGAACAAAAGCCCTATTTTCTACTAGTGGTAGTGGCAAGTAAATTGACAAAATCGACATCCACAACAACTTGTGTTCTACTCATGCATAGAAACTAAGCATAGACCTAGCTCATGATGCCACTGTTGGGGATCGTTGCAGAAATTAAAATTTCTACACATCACCAAGATCAATCTATGGAGAAACTAGCAACGAGATAGAGGGGAGTTCATCTTCATACCCTTGAAGATCGCGACACGGAAGCGTTACAAGTACGCAGATGAAGGAGTCGTACTCGTAGCAATTCAGATCACGGTGGATTCTGATCTAAGCGCCGAACAACGTCACCTCCGCGTTCAACACACGTGCAGCCTGGTGACGTCTCCCACGCCTTGATCCAACAAGGAGGAGTGAGAGGTTGAGGAAGACAGCTCCAGCAGCAGCAGGACGGCGTGGTGGTGGTGGAGCAGCGGTTCTCCGGCAGGGCTTCGCCAAGCTCAAACGTAGGAGGAGAGGTGTTGGAGAGGGGGAGGGTTGCACCTTGGATGTAGTCCGGCTACCCTCCCTCCTCCCCTCTATTTATAGGGTGAAGGGGGAAGGGGCCTGGCCCCTCTAGATGAGATCTAGAGGGGGGCGGCGGCCAAGGGGAGGGGCTTGTCCCCCAAGCCAAGGGGGGCGCCCCCTTTAGGGTTCCCCCAACCCTAGGCGCATGGGCCCTAGGGGGGATGGTGCCCAGCCCACTTGGGGCTAGTTCCCTTCCACTTACAGCCCATAAGGGCCCTCCGGGGCAGGTAGACCCTCCCGATGGACCACTGGAACCCCTTCGATGGTCCCGGTACAATACCGATAAACCCCCGAATACTTCCGGTGACAGTATGATGACTTCCCATATATAAATCTTCACCTCCCGACTATTTGGGAACTCCTCGTGACGTCCGGGATCTCATCCCGGACTCCAAACAACATTCGGTAACCACGTACAAACCTTCCCTATAACCCTAGCGTCATCAAACCTTAAGTGTGTAGACCCTACGGGTTCGAGAATCATGCAGACATGACCAAGACAGCTCTCCGGCCAATAACCAACAGCGGGATCTGGATACCCATGTTGGCTCCCACATGTTCCACGATGATCTCATCAGATAAACCACGATGTCGAGGATTCAATTAATCCCGTATACAATTCCCTTTGTCAATCGGTACGTTACTTGCCCGAGATTCGATCGTCGGTATCCCAATACCTCGTTCAATCTCGTTACCGGCAAGTCACTTTACTCGTTCCGTAATGCATGATCCCGTGACCAACTACTTAGTCATATTGAGCTCATTATGATGATGCATTACCGAGTGGGCCCAGTGATACCTCTCCGTCATACGGAGTGACAAATCCCAGTCTCGATTCGTGCCAACCCAACAGACACTTTCGAAGATACCTGTAGTGCACCTTTATAGCCAGCCAGTTACGTTGTGACGTTTGGTACACCCAAAGCATTCCTACAGTATCCAAGAGTTGCACAATCTCATGGTCTAAGGAACTGATACTTGACATTAGAAAAGCTTTAGCAAACGAACTACACGATCTTGTGCTATGCTTGGGATTGGGCCTTGTCCATCATATTATTCTCCTAATGATGTGATCCCGTTATCAATGACATCCAATGTCCATAGTCAGGAAACCATGACCATCTGTTGATCAATGAGCTAGTCAACTAGAGGCTCACTAGGGACACATTGTGTTCTATGTATTCACACATGTATTATGGGTTCCGGTCAATACAATTATAGCATGAATGATAGACAATTATCATGAACAAGGAAATATAATAATAACCATTTTATTATTGCCTCTCTGGCATATTTCCAATACCAGGTTCGTCTCGTCTCTGCCTGCCTTTCACTCCTCTCGTCACCCGCTTAAGTACCAGCTAGGTGGTGTACTGGTGGGTTGGGTAGCGGTTGTTGGGCCTTTGGTTGTGCTTCAGTGGGCCTTGCATCCCCTCCTTTGGTGGCCCGCTGGCAGGGATCATAACGAAACAAGGCTGTCAAGAATCTTATAGAAAATAGTATTTTCTTAAGCCTTGTAGCAATTTGTTTTCTGAGCCCGGGGACTAGCTTCATCAGCGGCACGTGGGGTAATCCCAAACAAGTGATGCTGACCATTTGTTCATATGGTTGTACTTATAATTGTGTACTCTTTGGTGCAATGGATTATGTAGATGTGTCATTGTTTTTCAAGCAGTGAACATAGACCAATCGTACGGACATAAAAGTGTAACGGATAATCCAATGGTCCCATTGTGGCATGTAAGAGAAGTTCCACATGATCTTGTATAGATCGGCTCTCGTTTATCTCATGGAACCAATTGTACCAGGTAGTATGAAGTTCCATCAAATGTCATTGAGTATGTAAAACGGTCGATGTGCCCAAAGTTCTTCTAATAAAGGAAGTTTCCCCCTCAAACAAAATTATTATTATGATATGCTATATGGACCACAAATATACATTAGATCCAAGTTTATTTCGAAGCGTGTTATGACACTATAAATGATGCCCACGCATGATTCCGGAACATTGTGCTAGTCTCACGAATAGAAACAAAGACAATGACACATCTCAAACAAGGATAATAGAGGGAGACGTTGCCGGTTGACGGGAAGATTGGTTAGCCAAACTGAAGGATGAAAGATGCCCTAAATGTCGACTATAGGGGGGGGGGTAGCTGAATAGGCGACTATACATTTTAATATTTTGTTAGTTATTTTTAGAGGCGAGTGTGGAATTGTAAATTCTCTAGATATGCAACTAGGTGGTGCATCCTATATGATGAGTTATAACAAGCTAGAAAGCTACACCAGTCAACAAACAAGCAAGTAATAACAACAACTAAAGGTAGGGTTAGCGACAATAAAAAGTGATATAATCTGAAGCCCATAGTCTTGGGGGAGTGCTAATCTTTGTTGGAGAGTTGCAGAACAACATATGCGTCACCTTAGTATCTGAAAACCTTTGGTAAATGAATTCCCAAGTTCCCTCTCACTAAGGGACCTCTTGTTGGAGCACGCGGTATGCTACACATCCACGGAAAAAAATTACGGCCCAACCGAGAGCATGTTGTTGGGGATAGATCTCACGATCCGATTTTACCACTACACACACAGTCAAGGCAGTGAAAGGAGAGTTGTTGATGTGCATCCCGTCACCTCCTTGCAAATCCCTCGTATAGTTCTTCACGAGTCCTTCGAACAATTCGTCAAAGCATGTGCAATAACTATAAGGTGTCCAGACGTTTATGGAGGAACGTCAAGTGATAGACTGCTAGATCTGCTCGCATGGGCATGGAAGTGGTGGTGACTATATAGTGAGACTAGTCAAACACATGTCACAGTCTCGCCCCTCCAGTTATATGGACGTTCAAGACGAGATCAACACTTGAGGCCCATTAGGGACTCCACGCCCACTTTCCAATCAGATTGAATCCAAGTGGGATCATGCCACATAAGCGTGCGACCCCAAAGGTTCACGTACATATGGACAACTCTAATGTGTGACTCCTAGCATACCGTGCCAACTCATGTGTGAGTAAAGTCATTTGATGAATCTTGATAATATGTTACATGCAACATTCATTTTGCCTCACGATATATGTTGTCGTGCTTAAGAGAGTACCTGTCACCCTTTTTGGTAGCTTGACTTCTCTTGGCAAAATTGTGATACACATTCCCAAACCGGGTTAACACTTAAACTAAATCGCATGGCCATGCTTTTCAAATATGATTACTTGAGAGGGCGCAGAGAATATCTCTCTGAGTTGAAGGGGCAAATCCCATCTTGATACATGTCTCGTGGCATGTCTCATGACTCACCTGAAAGGTAACTTTATAACTACCTAGTTATAGAGTAGTATTTTATAGTTCAAGTTACGTGAATTTTTTTATCTTTATTTTGTTCCTACAAGGTAGGCTTTGTGAAATTTTACTATATTTGCGCATTTCGTTTTGTCAAATTTCCCCATGATGCGTTTTTGGAAGTAATCGGAACACTAAGAAAATAACTCTAGTAAATGATGAAAAAATCACGTCAATTAATGTGATTTACAACTTCCATAAAAGAATCAAGAAAATTGGAGAAAACTAGAGGCTCCACAAAGTTTCTAGAGTGCAAAACGGCATGTGGTACAAGCGAGCACATGCGCTTGTACTATTCGCCAATGCCTCCTCTTCCTCGGCTAGTTCCACCCCGTGGAATAGGATCAGGGATCAGACACACAGAGACATCAGAAACTCATACAGAACACATAACGCCCTAGCCTCCAGAAGGCATCCGGAGGGAGAATTGGCAAGGAGGAAATCATTATTTTCACCATCACATGAAAGGGAACAACACCACTAGGGAAAAGGCTAGCAGCAGCGCGGGTTTTAGGTGTATCAGTAGCGCGGGGAGTGGCGCTACTAATAAGGCCCTACAGCTAACACATAGCAGTAGTGCGTGCTCACCGGTGCTACTGCTACACAAGTGTAGCAGCAACGCGGTTAGTGGAAGCTCGCTACTACTAGTAGCTCTAGCGCGCTTTGCCTCGACGCGCTACTGCTATCGCGGCGCTGCTGCTAACTTTTATACACTCGCTACTGCTAATTTAAGTAGCTTTTTGTTTTTTTGACATATTTGTTTTGTGTTTGAACAGGCTTTATAGAAGAATCTTTAGCACATAGAAATGTCATCATGATACACATACAAATGCATGCGAGACCACAAATATAATCATAGCATATACATACAAATAGTCTCATCATAATCATCATCCAACACAAAGTGGTATCTTGTCATCATCTCGAAAATAGCGATACATGCAAGTCTCGAATACTTGCAACTACAACAACGTCATCCATCTAAACAAAGGTATACGCAAGAAGAGCTATCACTATGAGTGAGAGCGGAACTATGCAGTACATGAGGTGGCGAAGTCCTCTCTCGCGCTAGTGTGAACCTCAAGTAACTAGCTTCTCCTTGTCTGCTTTTGAAGCCTTTATGGCTGGCGCCCGTGAACCCATTCACTTGCGCCTGACACTCATGCCACTCGTTGTACACCCCCGGAACCTTCCCTTTGTACACGACATAGCAATTCCATCTCGCCATCAAGAAACTAGGTACCTGTTAGAGATGCATGTTCATGAAGAGGATGTACAATCATATATATGCAACAAAATATACTAGAGCAACACTGAAAAAGAAAGGGTTAGCAACTAGATGCAACATACAATACGCAAATTAATTAACTAGAGGTACGCAGGTCATCGTACGCAAACTAACAAAGTAGCATTACGCAAGTTCGGCAGGGACCGTGGACATCATAAAGTTTCATCGCTACAAAAAGTATACAAGTTCAACCGACACATATCATCATCATCGGCATCATAAATCACTAGAAGTCCCATCCTTCCATATCATCGAGGATGAACCCTAGCTTCTTGAACGACGTCAGGTCTAGACGTTGCATGCCTATGCGAGTTCGGACGTCAGCTCGCGATATAGGGCCGTGGTGGAACATCCCCTTCTCATCGATGACTTCTTTCATGATGATCGTCGCAATGTCGCTTTGGATGCGAAAGAAGTCATCTCTAAGGTGATAATCCGCTTCTCCATGAGATTCTAGCCACTTGTGGATATGATCATCATTTCTGCTTCTCATGCGAAGCTTTTGGTGATCCGTGTTGAACTGAATCATGAGATGGACGATGTAGAATCCATTATTCTTGCTTGGTTTTGGGACATGGATGCAGGAGAAGTTAGTTTTATGCACGAAACCCATCTTCTTGTTCCTTTGTTTTCTGATTTGCACGTGGCCACCTCTAAACCTGAAGCCTTGGAGAGCATCATCTAGAATATTCATTATGTGGGTGTAGTCTTTTTTTCTCGTAGTCTCTGGAAGGGTCAAAATACACGGCGTGGGAGACTTGCGGGTAAAGAACGATAAGGATGGCGCGCCCGTTGCTGCGGGGAAAAGACACCTCAAATTATTCCCCATATGAGAGAGAAGGAATGATTGAAATGTACGAAAGGGTTGTTCGGAACTGACTTACTTTGGATGATAAGGCACGAGGACAATTTCCCGGTCCTTATTCTGTACCATGAAGTTTTGGAGGTACTCCCTAGCAGTTTCACGCTCAAAGTCGCCGAGACTCAAGAAAGACTCGTGCATGTAGTACGGATCCGCCACACAGATTTGCGAGACTTCTTCACTCTTCATGACGGAGCTCATATGTAGCCCAAAAAGGCGGACGATTGTAAAATCGAGCCGCCTTGTTAGAAACATCTCAAAGATATGGTCAAACCGCAGGAAGAATACCTCCGCGGGCTGTGTGTCGACGTAGCACTTCCCCTCAGGAACACGAGCCCGCGTATGTCGGATATCCTGGATCCTTTGAGGCTAGTAGGCTTTTCTCAGTCGACAGCACATGGTCGTGCAGTCTCCTGAGATCCCCTGATAGTGCCTCCAGCGGTTTTGGCGATAGCATCGGCTCGCTCGTGAGATGGAACATTACCGCACCTTTCATGGGTACACGCTCTTCAGAATGCATTGTCTGGCTGCTATGTGCTCTGGCTTGTTTGGAGGCAGTTATCTTCCCCGATCTCTTCCTCTCCTTTTTCTTGGGCACACCTTCCAGACCCTTCCTTAACCCCTGCCCCAGTGTTCCCGGGCTAAGTACTGTATGACCCTCGCGCCCGGCTAGTTGAGCCTGTGTTGAGGCGGCATCTTCAGGCGTGTCCTGTGAGGATTTCATGAAGAGAGACTTTTTGCAATCCCTGCTACGACCCTGCCTGGGCATATCATCCATATCCTCATTAGCAAGCTGATAGCCCGATTCTTCATATGGTTGACTCATCATATCTATGTCACAGTCATACGCGTTTGAATTGAGGAAATCCATAGGGTCGACCTCCGTCTCATCATCCATTCTCTGTTCTACAGGAGAAATTACATCAGCCAGTACTATTGCACCCCCTTCATCATGTCGTCCGCCGCTCTCACCCGGCACTACAGGAGCTGGTAACTGCGTAGGCGGGGTGGTGGTCTCCGCACATGCTTGTTGATGTGTGGTTATTGGTGTGCTCTCGGGCGGCTCCAGACAAATAAGATTCTTCGGCCATAGCAGCACCCAAACCTTGCAGCTTCCAATCTGCGGCGGGGTCTCGTCGTCCGCTCCCACATGCTGTACTGGAGGAGGCAAATCCTCGTGCCCCGATTTCACATTGGTCAAGCTAACCATGAAGTGCCCAGCGGGGATTGGCTGGTTGTGGAACGTGGGTTGAGAGGGGTCCATTATCATCCCCTTTCCCACGTCCACCTTCTGGCCTTTGATCAAGTAGAGTATGGTGCACGGGGTTTCTTTCGCCTGCAAACACATATGTCTGTGGCGTAAAACAACCGAAAGGCAACAAAAATGGAATATATATATATATATATATATATATATATATATATATATATATATATATATATATATATATATTGGTGCGACATGTAATTACCGTGACGGTGTCGAGCTCAGCCAAAGACGAAGGCCCACCTAGTGCGCCTGAGACTGAGGACAGGCTGCTATGAGCGGGAGCGGCTGCGAGAGGAGGCCCGGTTGCGTGAGCAAATGATGGTGCAATGGTGTTGTTGTTCATGGAGTTGCTCCCGACGAAACTAGGCAACGGGAAATCATGTACCGTCTTGTCTGGATTTTCCATCGTCCAGTTGATGATAACTGGAACCAAGTTAGTAGCAAAATCATTTCTGCAGGCAGTTACAGCTGCATTGACTGCTTGCTGTAGCAACTCATATTTGTGCTCGGCTGCTTTTTTCGCGTCCTCAGCTGCTTTTTTCTCGACCGCAAGCTTCACCTTCGCGTTGATGTCCGCCTGACTAAACTTCTTTTTTTGCTTCTTGGCCTCCGGGCCCTCGTTGTAAAACACCTTCCACGTGCGCCGTCTCCAGCGCCGTGCACACGACCATATTGCGGCCGCTGGCCCAAAGGGAGCCCCTTAAGTTTGTTCAAGGCCCGGTTGAGAGGGGTGTCCCACTTGGGCCTCATCAGAGAAGTAGGGCTTTCGGCTACAAGCTGGTGTTGCTTCTCCAGTAGTCTAATCAATTTCCTCGTGATCTTGTCCGTGTAAAAAACCTTTTTCTCCTTGTCCCACTTGTAGCGGGCCCTGATGAAGTCACGCTCCAAGGGGTTGGTGAACTTCGCGAAGGGGTCTGGGAGACCCGCGGCTTCACGTTCCGCGTCCTCCTTATCCCATATGGGCCTTTTACCGAGGTAGCCATGGCTTCCGAGGCGATGCATCCCCGTGTTCCTTTGCTGAAGGCTCTTGAATTTCGCAGCCTTAGCCTTGGCTGCCTCGGTAGCGCAAGTGTCCTTGAACTTTTCGAACTCCTCTTTCGTAAGTGTCGGATTTTCCTCCAGAATCTTGGACAAGGGTTCATCAGCCTCAATAGCTCGTTTCACCCTCCCTTTCTAGGAGGCCAAATCATTGCTGAACATGCCCATGGCGTGATTGTTAATCTTTTTGATCTTCGGATCATCCCACGGTTGTTCTATGTTATCATCCCGGTCGGGGAACTTGAATCTCTTGTGCAACTTCGTTAGGAGCAACTGCGTCAAATGTTTTTTACTCCTTAAGTTAGCGTCGTTGATGCTCGCACATTCCCGTAGGATGCATCCTACTTGGTTCCCATAGCACTTGCGAGGTTCTTCCGGCTCTAACGGCTCAAACTTGCCAGGTGCCATCTTTGTGATCACAAGTTGTCCAATCCCTAGTTTGTTATGTTTTCGTATCCTCTGCTTCTTATGCCTCCTCTTTTCGGTAGAGTCATCGGGGCCGGTACCTTCCCCGCCGGTATCTTCCCCGCCGGTACCTTTCCCACCGGTCTCGGCGCCGCCATCGGTGTCGGCGCCGTCGGTGTCGATGTCGGCATCAGTACCATCATCGAGGCCGACCTGCAAACCTTGCTTAGCAGTCAAATAGTCGAGGTACTCTTGTTCACCCTCATAATCCATCTCGTCTGCATCTTGGTCAGAAGGCCCTGTTTCTTCGTTGTTCAACATGTTTCCTATGATTAAGTGTCCTCATTTATTTCTAAAAGTATGAATAAATGAGAAATGACATAAAAAGAAATCTATGTGCCAGCACTCGATATGCCAACTATGTAGCACAAATCATGCCTTTATTCACAGGAAATTTCGGCATGACCTTTGCTAAAAAATGGACATATCGAGCGCCTGAAATTCACCGGAACGGAAATGAATCAACATTCCGGCATAACATAGGCCACTCGGATCATTTTCCACACATGACATGTCCAAAACATGACATATCCACATATCACATGTCCAGTTCAAATTTGCATATAAATTCAGCTAATTTTGAAACCTAGCTAAATTCATAACTAAATAGATAACCTAATTAACAGACGGCCCTAACTAAAACCTAAGTAAATTAACCGAAGAACCCTAGCAGAGAGAGAGGGGGGGGTTTACAGAGGGTGCAGGGGCGAGGAGGCAGGCCCGACGACGGCCGAGGTTGGGAGGGGAGGAAGCAGAGGAGGGAGGCGAGGGCCGATGGGTCAGGGGCGAGCGCCTGGGTTGGGGGCGAGCGCCGGCGCCGGGGTCGGGGGAGAGGGCCGGGTCAGGGGCGAGCGCCGGGGTCGGGGTCGGGGGCGAGGGCCGGGTCAGGGGCGAGCACCGGCGCCGGGGTCGGGGGCGGCGACGGGGGAAGAGAGAGTGGGGATTCGGGGGGAAAAGGTGGGATGAAGCAGGGATAGTGAGAACTTTGGGTTAAGTGGACGTAGCAGTAGCGCGTTTGGACAAAACGCGCTGCTACTACCTTCAGTAGCTGTAGCGGTTTATACGAAATGCGCTAATACTACCTTCAGTAGCTGTAGCAGTTTATATGAAATGCGCTACTACTACTGCCAGTTTTCCTTTTTCTTTTCCTTTATTTTCTCCCACTTTTATTTCCCGAGAGCAGTGAACGAAGGGAGGGCGATATATATTGCATCATTTGACGGTTAAATATGTATGCAAAATAGGAACATATATATTACATCATTGGACCCATGCATAATAATGGCTAAGTGTGTATACAAAATAGGAACATATATATATATATATATATATATATATATATATATATATATATATATATATATCATTTGACCGATAACATACGGTTCCTCAGCGCTGACGTTTTCGTTTTTGAGTCAGCTTCTTTCCCTTCTTGTTCATCGAAGAATAATTGACCCCCTCATTGTGGCTTTGCCTTTTCCATGGAGTACGATTTTTCTTAGGTAATGTAGTATTGATTCTTCTTTTGACGTATACTTCATCATCATCGTCATCTTCCCTCATTGGGTTGCCGTACTGATCATAGTCTTCCTCGTTGGCGACTCCATCCATTCCAATGATGTTCCTTTTGCCTCTCCTCACGACAACACGACTGGGATTGCATGTGTCGGTTATGAAGAAGCATTGTGTCACGTGCTTAGCGTGTACCCATGGCTTGTTTTTTGCGATAGCGTTCACGGTAGCACTCTTGGCGTCGGGTATACTCATGGTAGTGAAAATCCGGTTTTCTCTTTCGACATTCTTTGCCCATCTGACACGGAATATCGTCGTGTTGTGCAGTCCAGAGTAGTCAAGCTCCCAGATCTCCTCGACCCTTCCATAAAATCGTTCAGTTGCGCCATTGTCGCTGCCGGTCATGCATTCCATCATGACCCCTGAGTTCTGATCATCACTGTCCATATCTTTGGCCTCCGTGTAGATCGTGTATCCGTTGATATCATATGCCTGATAGGTTACGAGGTTGGGCGAGGGGCCATGTGCTAAGGCATATATGAGCAATCCATCCTTAGAGCCCTCCTCCGGGGGATTAGCAATAATATGCTCTTTGAACCAATGCAGGAAAGTGGAGTTGTGCTCTCTCGTAACTTCGGCGTTCGTCCTGCATACCCCCCGGTCACGATACTTCTTTGCAATAATTTCTTTGTGCAGTGCCACGAAAGGATCTACCTCGTCTAGGTGTTGTAGCACTACCAAGTTTGCTCTGTCAAAGTCGCTGCGTCGATCTGAGTATGCCACGTGCAGTTCCCTGCGACCGTTGCAGTGACCATCTCCTTCAAGCCTCCCATCGTGCTTGTTAACGGGCAAACCAACACTACCACCAGGCGGCTGGTCTACGCCATATAGAAAATTCTCACAGAAAGAGATGCACTCTTGTGCCAAATAGCCCTGAACGATGCTTCCATCCGGACGGGACATGTTACGAATGAATCCTTTGATGATCCCATTCATCCTCTCAAACGACATCATGTTGTGCAGGAATGACGGCCCCAGGTCTATTATGGGATCCATAATATGGACACACAGATGCACCATCACGTCAAACAACGCGGGTGGGAAGTACATCTCAAGCTCATTCAGTATCACAACAATCTCTTCATGTAGCCTTCGGAGCTGCTTCACACTGATCGACTTTCGAGAGATGACGTCGAAAAAGTTGCAGAGACCAATAAGCGTGTCACGGACATGCTTGTCCATTATCCCTCTAAGGGCAACAGGTAGTATCTGCGTCATCATCACATGACAGTCATGAGACTTCATCCCGCTGAACCTTTTCTTGTCCATGTCTAGATATCTGCTTATCTTGCCACAGTAACCGGAACTAACTTTGACTCCGGTAAGGCACTTAAAGAATTGATTGATCTCAGCCTGACTTAAGGTGAAGCAAGAAGGGGGGAAATAATCCTCTTTCTCTATTTTCTTGCCCTTCCTCTCCCGTGCCTCTGTCTCCGTCTTTGTCTCGTCTGACATTTTACGGGGCGGCATGTGCAGATCTTCCCTGATTTTCAAATCTTGCAAGTCTTTTCTTGCCTTCGGCCCATCCTTGGTCTTATCCGGCATGTTCATCAGTGTTGCGAGCAAGCTCTCAAGGACATTCTTATAGATATGCATTTGATCAAGGCAATGAGGTGTATCGAGTTTGTGCCAGTACTCCAAGTCCCAGAACACAGACCTCGTCTTCCATACCTTCAGCAGCGGCTCCGGCGCCTTTCTCATCGTCTTTCCCGGCGCGGGGCACTCCTTCCAGTTTTTCAACAGCTCATCGATTTCGGCACCACTCCGCTTACGTGGAGGTCCTCGATGCTCAGTGTGACCATTGAATAGATCTCCATGGTTTCTCCACGGGTCGTCCTGTTCAAGCCATCTTCGATGCCCCATGTACACGATTTTCCTAGACCCGCCATCTTTCCTTGACGTTAGCTGCTAAGACATCGTATCATCCATGCACCGCGTGCATCCGCAATATCCATGGCACACCTGGCCTGCCAGATATCCATAACCGAGATAGTCCTGCACTGTCATGATCAGCGCGGCTCTCATGTTGAAATACTCGCCTTTGCTGGTGTCCCATGTCTTGGCCGGTGTTTTCCATAACGTGTCTAACTCCTCTTGAAGTAGCCCCAGATACAAATTAATATTATTTTCTGGTTGTTTCGGCCCTTGAATAAGCATGCTCATGTGAATGTACTTCGATTTCATGCACAACCAGGGGGGAGGTTGTACATCCATACAAACACGGGCCATGTGCTATGGTTGGTGTTCTGGTTGCCAAACGGATTCATGCCATCGGTACACGCGCCGAGCACGATGTTCCTTGTATCACATTCAAAATACCGATAGAAGCTGTTCAACGCTTTCCACTGGCTTCCATCCTTCATGTGTCTCAGCTTCAGATCATCTCCATCGTCGGGCTTCTTCCTCTCCGCGTGCCAGCGCATTAGCTTTGCTTCCTTGGGATCTACAAAATACCTCTGGAGACGGGGAGTGATCGGTAAGTACCATACAACTTTCTGGGGACATTTCTTCCCGGCCTTCTTGTATCGAGAAGCATTGCACACCGGACAGCTTGTTTTTTCCGTGTGCTCCTTCCGATAAATTATGCAATCGTTGATGCATGCATGGTATCTGACGTGTGGCAGATCAAGAGGGCACACGATCTTCTTGGCCTCATCAACACTAGTAGGACATAGATTACCCGCGGGAAGAACATCCTTTAGGTACTTGAGATGCTCATCGAGGCTAGTGTCGGTCCATTTGTTTTTTAGCCTTCGTCTTCAGGAGTTGGAGTGTGAAACTCAAGCGGGTCACCTAGGATTGCAACCATCATACAATGGAGTGTTCGAGTCTACCACCAGTTGCTCCAGCTTAGCCTCCTCTCTAGAAGCAGCTCTCTCAGTACTCGTCTCCTTGCAAAGCAATGCTTGAACATGAGGGTCCCGCACGATTGAACTTAGTACCGACGAACTCTGCTGCGTGGAGTCCATGTCGTTCTCTTCGCCGCCATGTCCGGCCCCTTCTCCTCCGCCATGTCCGACCCCTTCTCTGCCGCCATGTCCAGCCTCTTCCCTGCCGCCATTATCGATCATCTCTTCGTCTTGCCCCGTGTCATCATTGCCTGCCCCGTCGGCATCCTCAACATCGTCATCCTCATCTTCAATTATCCACCGAGTATAGCCATCCATGAAACCAGTCATGAGCAGGTGCGCTTCAACACGACCATCGTCACGGGGGTCGAGCCAAACTATTCCTTTGCATTTTTGACACGGACATAGAACCTCTGTCCTGTTATTTTCTTTCATGTCCTGCACTGCCGACCGCAACCACCTGTCCTGAAGGAAATATGCCCTAGAGGCAATAATAAAGTTATTATTTATTTCCTTATTTCATGATAAATGTTTATCATTCATGCTAGAATTGTATTAACCGGAAACATGATACATGTGTGAATGCATAGACAAACAGAGTGTCACTAGTATGCCTCTACTAGACTAGCTTGTTAATCAAAGATGGTTATGTTTCCTAACCATGAACAAAGAGTTGTTATTTGATTAACAAGGTCACATCATTAGTTGAATGATCTGATTGACATGACCCATTCCATTAGCTTAGCACACGATCGTTTAGTATGTTGCTACTGCTTTTATCCATGACATATACATGTTCCTGTAACTATGAGATTATGCAACTCCCGTTTACCGGAGGAACACTTTGGGTGCTACCAAACATCACAACGTAACTGGGTGATTATAAAGGAGTACTACAGGTGTCTCCAAAGGCAGATGTTGGGTTGGCGTATTTCGAGATTAGGTTTTGTCACTCCGATTGTCGGAGAGGTATCTCTGGGCCCTCTCGGTAATACACATCACTGAAGCCTTGCAAGCATTACAACTAATGAGTTAGCTGTGAGATGATGTATTACGGAACGAGTAAAGAGACTTGCCGGTAACGAGATTGAACTAGGTATTGGATACCGACGATCGAATCTCGGGCAAGTAACATACCGATGACAAAGGGAACAACGTATGTTGTTATGCGGTCTGACCGATAAAGATCTTCGTAGAATATGTAGGAACCAATATGGGCATCCAGGTCCCGCTATTGGTTATTGACCGGAGACGTGTCTCGGTCATGTCTACATTGTTCTCGAACCGTAGGGTCCGCACGCTTAAGGTTTCGATGACGGTTATATTATGAGTTTATGTATTTTGATGTACCAAAGAAGTTCGGAGTCCCGGATGTGATCACGGACATGACGAGGAGTCTCGAAATGGTCGAGACATAAAGATTGATATATTGGAAGCCTATATTTGGAGTTCGGAATGGTTCCGGGTGAAATCGGGATTTTACCGGAACACCGGGGGGTTACCGGAACCCTCCCGGGGGCTATTGGGCCTTAGTGGGCCACGAGGGAGAAGAGGAAGGGCCGGCCAGGGCAGGCCACGCGCCCCCTCCCCCCTAGTCCGAATAGGACAAGGAGAGGGGGGCGGCGCCCCCCCTTCCCTCTTCCCCTCCCCCAATCCTACTCCAACTAGGAAAGGGGGGGAGTCCTACTCCCGGTGGGAGTAGGACTCCTCCGGCGCGCCTCCCTTGGGCCGGCCGCACCTCCCCCCTTGCTCCTTTATATACGGGGGCAGGGGGGCACCCTAGAAGACACAAGTTTGATCTATGGATCGTTCCTTAGCCGTGTGCGGTGCCCCCCTCCACCATATTCCACCTCGGTCATATCGTCGCAAAGCTTAGGCGAAGCCCTGCGCCGGTAGTACATCAAGATCGTCACCACGCCGTCGTGCTGACGAAACTCTCCCTCCCCGAAGCTCTACTGGATTGGAGCCCGAGGAGCGTCATCGAGCTGTACGTGTGTCAAGAACTCGGGGGCGCCGGAGTAACGGCGCCGGGATCGGTCGGATCGCGAGGAGAACGTACGACTACTTCCTCTACGTTGTGATCGCTTCCGCTTCGGTCTACGAGGGTACGTAGACAACACTCTCCCCTCTCGTTGCTATACATCACCATGATCTTGCGTGTGCGTAGGAAATTTTTTGAAATTACTACGTTCCCCAACAGTGGCATCCGAGCCTAGGTTTTTATGGTTTGATGTTTTGCACGAGTAGAACACAAGTGAGTTGTGGGCGATACAAGTCATACTACCTACCAGCATGTCATACTTTGGTTCAGCGGTATTGTGAGATGAAGCGGCCCGGACCGACATTACGCGTACGCTTACGTGAGACTGGTTTCACCGCTACGAGCACTCGTTGCTTAAAGGTGACTGGCGGGTGTCTGTCTCTCTCACTTTAGTTGAACCGAGTGTGGCTACGCCCGGTCCTTGAGAAGGTTAAAACGGAGTCTATTTGACGAAGTATCGTTGTGGTTTTGATGCGTAGGTGAGATTGGTTCTTGCTTAAGCCCGTAGCAGCCACGTAAAAATTTGCAACAACAAAGTAGAGGACGTCTAACTTGTTTTTGCAGGGCATGTTGTGATGTGATATGGTCAAGACGTGATGCTATATTTTATTGTATGAGATGATCATGTTTTGTAACCGAAGTTATCGGCAACTGGCAGGAGCCATATGGTTGTCGCTTTATTGTATGATGTGCAAACGCCCTGTAATTGCTTTACTTTATCACTAAGCGGTAGCGATAGTCGTAGAAGCAAAAGGTGGCGTAGACGACAACGATGCTACGATGGAGATCAAGGTGTCGTGCCGGTGACGATGGTGATCACGACGGTGCTTCGGAGATGGAGATCACAAGCACAAGATGATGATGGCCATATCATATCACTTATATTGATTGCATGTGATGTTTATCCTTTATGCATCTTATCTTGCTTTGATTGACGGTAGCATTTTAAGATGATCTCTTACTAAAATTATCAAGAAGTGTTCTCCCTGAGTATGCACCGTTGCCAAAGTTCGTCGTGCCCAGACACCACGTGATGATCGGGTGTGATAAGCTCTACGTCCATCTACAACGGGTGCAAGCCAGTTTTGCACACGCAAAATACTCAGGTTATACTTGACGAGCCTAGCATATGCAGATATGGCCTCGGAACACGGAGACCGAAAGGTCGAGCATGAATCATATAGTAGATATGATCAACATAAGATGTTCACCATTGAAAACTACTCCATCTCACGTGATGATCGGTTATGGTTTAGTTGATTTGGATCACGTGATCACTTAGATGACTAGAGAGATGTCTGTCTAAGTGGGAGTTCTTAAGTAATATGATTAATTGAACTTAAATTTATCATGAACTTAGTACCTGATAGTATCTTGCTTGTCTATGTTTGATTGTAGATAGATGGCTCGTGCTGTTGTTCCGTTGAATTTTAATGCGTTCCTTGAGAAAGCAAAGTTGAAAGACGATGGTAGCAATTACACGGACTGGGTCCGTAACCTGAGGATTATCCTCATTGTTGCACAGAAGAGTTACGTCCTGGATGCAACGCTAGGTGCCAGGCCTGCTGCTGATGCAACTGACGACGTTAAGAACGTCTGGCAGAGCAAAGCTGATGACTACTCTATAGTTCAGTGTGCCATGCTTTACGGCTTAGAACCGGGACTTCAACGACGTTTTGAACGTCATGGAGCATATGAGATGTTCCAGGAGTTGAAGTTGATATTCCAACAGAATGCCCGGATTGAGAGATATGAAGTCTCCAATAAGTTCTATAGCTGCAAGATGGAGGAGAATAGTTCTGTCAGTGAGCACATACTCAAAATGTCTGGGTATTACAATCACTTGACTCAACTGGGAGTTAATCTTCCGGATGATTGTGTCATTGACAGAATTCTTCAATCACTGCCACCAAGTTACAAAGGCTTCGTGATGAACTATAATATGCAAGGGTTAGTAAAGACTATACCTGAGCTCTTCGCAATGCTAAAGGCTGCGGAGGTAGAAATCAAGAAGGAGCATCAAGTGTTGATGGTCAATAAGACCACTAGTTTCAAAAAGAAAGGCAAAGGGAAGAAGAAGGGGAACTTCAAGAAGAACAACAAGCAAGTTGCTGCTCAGGAGAAGAAACCCAAGTCTGGACCTAAACCTGAAACTGAGTGCTTCTACTGCAAGCAGACTGGTCACTGGAAGCGGAACTGCCCCAAGTATTTGGCGGATAAGAAGGATGGCAAGGTGAACAAAGGTATATGTGATATATATGTTATTGATGTGTACCTTACTAGAGCTCGCAGTAGCACCTGGGTATTTGATACTGGTTCTGTTGCTAATATTTGCAACTCGAAACAGGGACTACGGATTAAGCGAACACTGGCAAAGGACGAGGTGACGATGCGCGTGGGAAATGGTTCCAAAGTCGATGTGATCGCGGTCGGCACGCTACCTCTACATCTACCTTCGGGATTAGTTTTAGACCTAAATAATTGTTATTTGGTGCCTGCGTTAAGCATGAACATTATATCTGGATCTTGTTTGATGCGAGACGGTTATTCATTTAAATCAGAGAATAATGGTTGTTCTATTTATATGAGTAATATCTTTTATGGTCATGCACCCTTGAAGAGTGGTCTATTTTTGATGAATCTCGATAGTAGTGATACACATATTCATAATGTTGAAACCAAAAGATGCAGAGTTGATAATGATAGTGCAACTTATTTGTGGCATTGCCGTTTAGGTCATATCGGTGTAAAGCGCATGAAGAAACTCCATGCTGATGGACTTTTGGAGTCACTTGATTATGAATCACTTGGCACTTGCGAACCGTGCCTCATGGGCAAGATGACTAGAACCCCGTTCTCCGGTACTATGGAGAGAGCAACAGATTTGTTGGAAATCATACATACAGATGTATGTGGTCCGATGAATGTTGAGGCTCGTGGCGGATATCGTTATTTTCTCACCTTCACAGATGATTTAAGCAGATATGGGTATATCTACTTAATGAAACATAAGTCTGAAACATTTGAAAAGTTCAAAGAATTTCAGAGTGAAGTTGAAAATCATCGTAATAAGAAAATTAAATTTCTACGATCTGATCGTGGAGGTGAATATTTGAGTTACGAGTTTGGTCTACATTTAAAACAATGCGGAATAGTTTCGCAACTCACGCCACCCGGAACACCACAACGTAATGGTGTGTCCGAACGTCGTAATCGCACTTTACTAGATATGGTGCGATCTATGATGTCTCTTACAGATTTACCGCTATCATTTTGGGGTTATGCTCTAGAGACGGCCGCATTCACACTGAATAGAACACCGTCAAAATCCGTTGAGACGACACCTTATGAACTGTGGTTTAGCAAGAAACCAAAGTTGTCGTTTCTTAAAGTTTGGGGATGCGATGCTTATGTGAAAAAGCTTCAACCTGATAAGCTCGAACCCAAATCGGAGAAATGTGTCTTCATAGGATACCCAAAGGAGACAGTTGGGTACACCTTCTATCACAGATCCGAAGGCAAGACATTTGTTGCCAAGAATGGATCCTTTCTAGAGAAGGAGTTTCTCTCGAAAGAAGTGAGTGGGAGGAAAGTAGAACTTGATGAGGTAATTGTACCTTCTCCCTTACTTGAAAGTAGTTTGTCGCAGAAACCGGTTTCTGAGACATCTACACCAAGTAGTGAGGAAGTTGATGATGTTGATCATGAAACTTCAGATCAAGTTACTACAGAACCTCGTAGATCAACCAGAGTAAGATCCGCACCAGAGTGGTACGGTAATCCTGTTCTGGAAATCATGCTACTAGATCATGATGAACCTACGAACTATGAAGAAGCGATGGTGAGCCCAGATTCCGCAAAATGGCTTGAGGCCATGAAATCTGAGATGGGATCCATGTATGAAAACAAAGTATGGACTTTGGTTGACTTGCCCGAGGGTCGGCAAGCAATAGAAAACAAGTGGATCTTCAAGAAGAAGACTGACGCTGACGGTAATGTTACTGTCTACAAAGCTCAACTTGTCGCAAAGGGTTTTCGACAAGTTCAAGGGATTGACTACGATGAGACCTTCTCACCCGTAGCGATGCTTAAGTCTGTCCGAATCATGTTAGCAATTGCCGCATTTTATGATTATGAAATTTGGCAAATGGATGTAAAGACAGCATTCCTGAATGGATTTCTGGAAGAAGAGTTGTATATGATGCAACCAGAAGGTTTTATCGATCCAAAGGGAGCTAACAAAGTGTGCAAGCTCCAGCGATCCATTTATGGACTGGTGCAAGCATCTCGGAGTTGGAATAAACGCTTTGATAGTGTGATCAAAGCATTTGGGTTTATACAGACTTTTGGAGAAGCCTGTATTTACAAGAAAGTGAGTGGGAGCTCTGTAGCATTTCTGATATTATATGTAGATGACATATTGCTGATCGGAAATGATATAGAATTTCTGGATAGCATAAAGGGATACTTGAATAAGAGTTTTTCAATGAAAGACCTCGGTGAAGCTGCTTACATATTGGGCATTAAGATCTATAGAGATAGATCAAGACGCTTAATTGGACTTTCACAAAGCACATACCTTGACAAAATTTTGAAGAAGTTCAAAATGGATCAAGCAAAGAAAGGGTTCTTGCCTGTGTTACAAGGTGTGAAGTTGAGTAAGACTCAATGCCCGACCACTGCAGAAGATAGAGAGAAAATGAAAGATGTTCCCTATGCTTCAGCCATAGGCTCTATCATGTATGCAATGCTGTGTACCAGACCTGATGTGTGCCTTGCTATAAGCTTAGCAGGGAGGTACCAGAGTAATCCAGGAGTGGATCACTGGACAGCGGTCAAGAACATCCTGAAATACCTGAAAAGGACTAAGGATATGTTTCTCGTAATGGAGGTGACAAAGAGCTCATCGTAAACGGTTACGTTGATGCAAGCTTTGACACTGATCCGGACGATTCTAAATCGCAGACCGGATACGTATTTACACTAAACGGAGGATCTGTCAGTTGGTGCAGTTCTAAACAAAGCATCATAGCGGGATCTACATGTGAAGCGGAGTACATAGCAGCTTCGGAAGCAGCTAATGAAGGAGTCTGGATGAAGGAGTTCATATCCGATCTAGGTGTCATACCTAGTGCATCGGGTCCAATGAAAATCTTCTGTGACAATACTGGAGCAATTGCCTTAGCAAAGGAATCCAGATTTCACAAGAGGACCAAGCACATCAAAAGACGCTTCAATTCCATCCGGGATTTAGTCCAGGTGGGAGACATAGAGATTTGCAAGATACACACGGATCTGAATGTAGCAGACCCGTTGACTAAGCCTCTTCCACGAGCAAAACATGATCAACACCAAGACTCCATGGGTGTTAGAATCATTACTATGTAATCTAGATTATTGACTCTAGTGCAAGTGGGAGACTGAAGGAAATATGCCCTAGAGGCAATAATAAAGTTATTATTTATTTCCTTATTTCATGATAAATGTTTATCATTCATGCTAGAATTGTATTAACCGGAAACGTGATACATGTGTGAATGCATAGACAAACAGAGTGTCACTAGTATGCCTCTACTAGACTAGCTTGTTAATCAAAGATGGTTATGTTTCCTAACCATGAACAAAGAGTTGTTATTTGATTAACAAGGTCACATCATTAGTTGAATGATCTGATTGACATGACCCATTCCATTAGCTTAGCACACGATCGTTTAGTATGTTGCTACTGCTTTTATCCATGACATATACATGTTCCTGTAACTATGAGATTATGCAACTCCCGTTTACCGGAGGAACACTTTGGGTGCTACCAAACGTCACAACGTAACTGGGTGATTATAAAGGAGTACTACAGGTGTCTCCAAAGGCAGATGTTGGGTTGGCGTATTTCGAGATTAGGTTTTGTCACTCCGATTGTCGGAGAGGTATCTCTGGGCCCTCTCGGTAATACACATCACTGAAGCCTTGCAAGCATTACAACTAATGAGTTAGCTGTGAGATGATGTATTACGGAACGAGTAAAGAGACTTGCCGGTAACGAGATTGAACTAGGTATTGGATACCGACGATCGAATCTCGAGCAAGTAACATACCGATGACAAAGGGAACAACGTATGTTGTTATGCGGTCTGACCGATAAAGATCTTCGTAGTGCATCTAGGTCCCGCTATTGGTTATTGACCGGAGACGTGTCTCGGTCATGTCTACATTGTTCTCGAACCGTAGGGTCCGCACGCTTAAGGTTTTGATGACGGTTATATTATGAGTTTATGTATTTTGATGTACCGAAGAAGTTCGGAGTCCCGGATGTGATCACAGACATGACGAGGAGTCTCGAAATGGTCGAGACATAAAGATTGATATATTGGAAGCCTATATTTGGAGTTCGGAATGGTTCCGGGTGAAATCGGGATTTTACCGGAACACCGGGGGGTTACCGGAACCCTCCCGGGGGCTATTGGGCCTTAGTGGGCCACGAGGGAGAAGAGGAAGGGCCGGCCAGGGCAGGCCGCGCGTCCCCTCCCCCCTAGTCCGAATAGGACAAGGAGAGGGGGGCGGCGCCCCCCCTTCCCTCTTCCCCTCCCCCAATCCTACTCCAACTAGGAAAGGGGGGGAGTCCTACTCCCGGTGGGAGTAGGACTCCTCCGGCGCGCCTCCCTTGGGCCGGCCGCACCTCCCCCCCTTGCTCCTTTATATACGGGGGCAGGGGGGCACCCTAGAAGACACAAGTTTGATCTACAGATCGTTCCTTAGCCGTGTGCGGTGCCCCCCTCCACCATATTCCACCTCGGTCATATCGTCGCAAAGCTTAGGCGAAGCCCTGCGCCGGTAGTACATCAAGATCGTCACCACGCCGTTGTGCTGACGAAACTCTCCCTCCCCGAAGCTCTACTGGATTGGAGCCCGAGGAGCGTCATCGAGTTGTACGTGTGTCAAGAACTCGGGGGCGCCGGAGTAACGGCGCCGGGATCGGTCGGATCGCGAGGAGAACGTACGACTACTTCCTCTACGTTGTGATCGCTTCCACTTCGGTCTACGAGGGTACGTAGACAACACTCTCCCCTCTCGTTGCTATACATCACCATGATCTTGCGTGTGCGTAGGAAAATTTTTGAAATTACTACGTTCCCCAACATGTCCACCATCGTTCCAGTGACCATCGTCAACTCTGCACGGTAATAATAAACAAATTGATTATAAAAATGCGTGCATGCATCAAAGTCATACAAAAATTCGGCATGACCTTCCCTAAAAATAGGACATATATGGATCTAGAGTTTGCCCGGAATTCGCCGAAACGGAAATAAATCGACATTTCGGCAAAACATAGGCAACTCAAAAGCACAATTTGGCGTCAACTCATGCCACACACACAATTTCCACAAACATATCACACACACATAAACATATTTCCATTTTGCAAAAGCATTAAATTTTCATCACCTCTATCTCGAGATCGAGCACACGGTGGAGATGATGTTGTAGGGAGATCAAAAGTGCACAAAGCTCTTCTTGACAAAGATAGATCTAGTTAGGGGGCAAATAGGTCACTTAACTAAATCCTACATCTACCTAGCTACCTAATTTGAGAGGAGACAACTTCAACTAGTGGAGGGGAAGGAAAAAGAGAAAGGAGATGCATTAATGGAGGTGGTGTAGTTAGGTAGGAGCAATGAAGAGAGAGAAAGGTATATAGAAGAGAGAGAATAATGGAGGAGAAGTATTGAGGAAGAAGAAGAGTGAGAGTGTGGGAGCATGTGGGAGGTAGGGGAAAGGGAAGAGAGGAGGGGGAGGGGGAGGGACGGGTGGGGAAAAGGTGATGGGTTGGTGCGGATTAGCAGTAGCGCGTGAGTTAAAACGCGCTGCTGCTAAGGAAATAGCAGCAGCGCGCTTTGGGCAACAACGCTACTGCTAACCGGGACAAAAAAGTGTGCCAATTTGAAATTTAGCAGCAGCGACCTCAGGAAAAGCGCGCTACTACTATATCCATAGCAGTAGCGCGGCTCGCGGCACCGTGTTGCTGCTAAATGGAGTTTGGTGGACACCGCCGGTCGATATTTGTAGCAGCGCGCTTTACACCGAGCGCGCTACTGCTAAAAACTTGTCAGTAGCGAGTTTCCCGCACACGTGCTACTACTAATTAGCAGCAGCGCTCCTTTTTAAGCCGCGCTGCTGCTAAGATTCTGTGTATAGGCTTTTCCCTAGTAGTGCAACGACATCAATCATCTTCATCAATCATCATCATCGACCCTTATCTCCACCTCGTTGTAATACCAAACCCTTCGTGGACTGCTACACGTATTACTTGTTTGATCCAACCATGCTCATCATGGCTATTCACTTGATGTTTGTTGTTCCTATGTACGAGTAAAACCCCTAATTCTCGGGGATATGGATGAACCTTGGTATGTATAGGTGCTGAAACGTTAATAAGGATATGAGATACTCTATTGAATGTTATTTTAATAACCTTCGTGAATGTGTGAAGGGGCCTCACTCGGCATTTCTGTTGAAAGGCCATGAAGCATATCACTGTCGTTGTAAGCTAGAAGTGAAGGTAATTAGAGGTGACCGTAAAAGCCTTCACTCCTCGCTTTTGCAATTGATAGGGAATAACGGAGAACCCTTGGCGAAGCTGCGTCCACAAGGAAACCCTTAATTACCATAGCTGTAACTTACAGGGGGGAACTATGGTGGTGGTGTGTCTAGTGCGAAGTCTGCCTAGACTTGAACATATTCTATACCCAAATCCGCCCAGTTTAAACGTCAAGAGTGGCTCAAGTATCCAGTTAGTACTATGTCATTGCATAAGTCATGACAGACACATACCAATGGGATTCCAGACTCCATGAGAAAGCTTTACTCCTCTGTTAGTCCCAAGCGTTACTCGGTTCACTGCCCACGTTCATTTCATTTTATGTTACTCCGTATTTACTTTTCGTTTGCGCTCAACTCAAAATATTATTTATCTCTGCTCTCAATTTCCTCTAAGTCTATAATTACTTGCAGTAAGAATTCCATAAGCCACTACAAAGGACAATAATCCAATTTTTGTGCTCCCTGTGGGATATATACTCTTACTTTGAAAAAGCTAAAACTAAACGCTGTGCACTTGCAGGCCATCAAGCTTTTTCTGGCGCCGTTGCCATGGAGCTGAGCGCTTTTTGATTTTGTTTTGAGTCTTGATTTATCTTGTGTCCAAGTTTAGCAACCATGGCTAAATAAGAACAACTATACCAGGTGGTTGTTATTAATGTCGAGGGTTCTGCTCGAGGTGAAAATTATATCAATTGGAGCAAGCCCAGCTAGTGAACCATATGAAATTAACCCTCGGTTACTCGTCATGACAAAAAATATGATATTCCGAGGTGATGGTATGGAGAACCCATACGAACATGTGTATGAATTTGGTGAGATATGCAGGACACTTAAAGTACATGATTTTTCTCATGAAGAAGCTGAACTTAAATTCTCCTCCTACGCTCTGGCTAATGATGCAAAAACATGGTTACAAGGTCAGCCTGCAAGTACCTTCAACACGTGGGATGAATTATCCTATGCATTGTTGTATTGCTATTTTCCACAAAGTAAACTATATAACGAGATAAGGAAAATTGGCAACTTCCGGCAAAGACTAGGTGAATGTTTCGGAAAATCTTACCTCCTCTTTTTACCTTTTTCTCTTTACTTGAGTATATAAATAGCGTGATGTGCACACGTAGTTTACTAGCGTTGCGTTAGACGTGCGAAAGCTAATTAGAGGACTGCTATGTTCATACAAAGGTGCACACGTGCATTTGTGTGCTTCATGCATGCATGTGTATATAGATAGCCGCTGCGTGGATGCAACTGATGGCCGCCCGGCCCGCCCCCCAGGATGGATCTTTGTCCGGTGTCTCAAAAAAATGAGACCAACCCAAGGGCTAACCCTCGTTGGCTTTTTTTATAGGAGAAACTCCGTGAGCACCGCGCGTCCGTGTCCGATGTCTCCACTAGACAAGTAGCCGGACAAGTGGACATAGGGCAACAAGCCCGTCTATCTCAGACAGGGACAACGGTGGGGGACGAGCGGGTGCTCGAAAGGGTTGACGGACTCGAGGTCTTCGCTAGCTTCGGCGAGATGGGTCAAGCTCTAAGACGAGGCGTGAGAATTTGAAATGGGAGCTGCAAGTGTGCAAAGTGTGTGGACGTGAGGACGCTGCAAATGTGTTCTTAAAGTCCCCCAAGGCATGAGCGGATGATGAGCGCTGGGCATCCAAGTCACTCACACACGAGCCGGCAAAACTAGCTAGGAACGTCGTCCGGCCGCCTCGTTCTACTCTCCGGGCGCAATCGAGGTGCCCATCTTCTCCTTTTTTACGCAAATGCCTTCTTTTGCCAGTGTTCGTCTTGCTTTCAACTTGTGGGTGATCTGCAGTCTGCGCATCTGCACTGTTAGTTGTCGAAGGACCGCCGAGTTTTTTTTTTTTGACGTTGCCGAGTTTCGAAGTCGAGAACACCGCAATAGCTTAGCACGCACCGCGTTCTCACTTGTCCTAGTTTTGTTGGGTTTCACACTCGGCTAAAAGATGTTGCCACGTGGCACCGGCGTTAACAGGCCGTTCAATCCGACGTGGTAGTTTGCGGAGTTCTGTTTCCCAAAACTCGGCAAAGGCTACACAAGTGTTTGCCGACTACTCCCTCAGTTCCAAAATACTTGATCCCCACTTGTCTAGAATATGAATGTATCTATACTTGTTTAGTCTCTAAATACATCCATGTCTAGACAAATGAGAGTCAACTAATTTGAAACGGAGAGGGTATATCCTATAATAAAAAAACTCGACAAAGTTAAGTAATTGACGATGTACTCCCTGCCGAGTCATGTTTGTTGAGAACAGAACTCGGTGGAAACAATGTTGTGTTTTTTGGGGTCATTGCTAGGTAACCTGGAAACTCGGCTAAGTAGCACTTAGGGCATCTCTAACTGAGCCCTTAAATTTTAACTCCTCAAACGCCCCCTCAAAACTAAACTTCTCAAATCTGAGGACTTCAAAAAATGTGGATCTAATAGAATCCTCAAACTTAAGTCCTCGAATGAAGTAGAGCCCACATGAAAGTCTCTTCCTCTTCCTCAACTTAAAAACCAGCAAAACCTAGTCCCTCAACTTCTCAAACCGGATCAGTTTAGTCCCTTGTACTAGTTCAAGTGGTTTTCGATATAGTTTTGACCAAAACTTGACATGTCATCCAGGTTTGACCGCCATGCCACCATCCAAGTCACAAAAGTGACTCCTAATTCCCACCTCACTTCCTCTCTCCCGCACTGTCTCGTTCCCCCTTCTCACAGCAATCATAGAGAGAAGAGCACGGAGAGTACCCAACACACCATACATTTGGGCATTTACACAAACACCTGTCGGGCACAGCAAGGAAAGTGTGGTGTCGACAACTCTTCCGAGTTCCAGCTTCTGGCTCGCCGGAGAGCAGAGAAGCAGCACTTCGGCCTCATGATTCCATAACCGCCATCCTCGTTCGTGCAGCCGACGCCCCAGGCATGCACATGGCGGCCGTACGCACGAACACAGCAAGCACGCCGGCAACACATCTAGCTAGGGGCACAAACAAGAAAGCATGTTGCCAGCCTAGCTAGTCAGCCACACGCAAATGCTCGGCGCCTCGGCCAACCTCAGCTAGCCGGCGCCTCGGCCAACCTCAGCTAGCCACACGCAAGCCACACGCAAATGAACCTGGCACCAGGCTGGCAATGCCCCCGTGCGCCCTGGTCGGTGTCGCCGCCGCTTTGGCCTTCCCGCGCCCTGGAGGCGGTCACAGCGCCATGCAGCACAGGCCCGACGCAGCTCACGCTGGGCGCCATGGTGGGCTCTCGCTCAGTCAACGATTTGTGCCATCGCGCATGATTTGTGCGGCCGCGCCGGGTCACGCCGGGTGCCCTCGGTTTGACCGCCGTCATGTACGATATGAGCCACTGCTCCAGGTCAGGGGAAGGCATCCGTTGGGTAGGGCGAGGACGCACCAGTCAGTGTCGGCATCCATGGGCGTGATGACCGCTCCCTCGCCTCGCAGGCATCAGCGAGGTTGAGTTCGAGTGGGAGTGCTCCATGGCCACGGACCACGGGAGCTTTTCGGCCTACTGTGGGAGTTGAGGCTGGAAGAGAGAGAGAGGAGAGAGGAAGAAGATGAAGTTGAGACAGACGATGATGTGGCAGGTCAACAGTCAAAACCATGCCATGTCAGCCCAAAACAACCCAAAGCAACTCCAGGGACTAAAAATATCCGGTTTCAACAATTTAGGGACTAAGTTTTCCTGGTTTTAAAGTCGAGGGATCATTTCTATACTTTCGAAAGAATTGAGGGACAAAAAATATACTTTTCCCTTCTTTTTTCCTTCTTACTTGATACTCCCTCCATTTCTAGATATTTCTTTGCATAGATCTCACTATGGACCACATACGGATGTAATAGATGCATTTTAGAGTGTAGATTCACTCATTTTACTCCATACGTAGTCGATAGTCTTTTCTAAAAAAAAAATGTAGTCCATAGTGAAATCTCTACAAAGACTTATATTTAGGAACGGAGAGTGTAGATGACACACAAAAATAACTTGATAGGGGCTCCCTCCTGAACGTGAAAGCATAGCCGCCCTTTAGCTTGACCACGACATCCGTGAAAATAAGATGTCCAACATAATCTTTCTCCTTAGACAAAATCCGAGTGTTGGTCTACCAGGATACGGACCACCCCACGACGTCTCAGGTTGATGAGATCAACGTCCAAGATCTTCCCCATTAAAGAGCCAACTGTGGAGAGACCCCAAAAGTGAGGAACATCCTCAACATGGAGCCAAACTTGCTTGAGTTCTAACTTATGTGGGATCTCCTGAGACTTTCATGCAGAAATTGGAGCTCCACATAATTTGCAAAAATGCAAACAATAAAGCGAGAGAGCTGTCAGATTTTTTAGTGGATCTATTGAAAAACAAGCGTGGCAACAATGATTCACCGACTCCCTTAGGATGGATCTCAGAATATCTTGACACGGAAAATAGGATCTACGTCTCACACTTACAATTGGATTAACTGAAAATTTCACACTTATAATTGGGTTAACTGAAATTGGATTCACTAGTTAACTGAGTTGATGTTTGTTGCAGAGAATATGTCGGAAGAACTGGCGATCCTGGGACGAACTAGGGTACGCGGAGATTCGTCGCAGTCTCACCAACAAACCATTATTGACTCTAGCCCGCAAATGTCGATTGATGATTTGTTGAAGGAAATTAATGGAGCCAATGGCATGCCGGTGCTCTTCGTCCCTTCCTCCGACGGGCGGCTAGTGGCCGTGCCGGTACCCGTGAATGGCCTCCAAAATCTGCCCCTTGCAAATCGCGACCACGATGAGTGTGGCAAAGAGAAGCAGCAGGATTTCCGTGCCTGGCTACTGCTACTGGCTTCACTAATTGCCACCGTCACCTTCACCGCAGGGCTCACCCCACCTGGTGGTTTCTGGGGCGAGGACAAGGATGGACACATCGGTGGTAACCCAATTATGCGTGACAAATTTCCTAGGAGGTACCGCATATACTCCCTCGGTTCCTAAATATTTGTCTTTCTAGAGATTTTAACAACTCACAACATACGAAGTAAAATGAGTGAGTCTACACTTTAAAATAAGTCTACATACATCCGTATATTATGTCCATTTTTAAATGCCTAGAAAGACAAATATTTAGAAACAGAGGGGTATGTGGGAAGCAACAGGATGGCCTTCTGCTTCTGCATGGTAATCATTGGAATACTCGCCAATAACATAGATAACAAGCTGAGCAAACTCGTGAGGTTTTTTTTCTTCCCATTATTGATACCTTGTTGTCTTCTGAGCTTCACGACTAGCTTCATCAGCGGCACTTACTCAAAATGAGTGACAAATTTCCTAGGAGGTACCTTGTTGTCTTCTAAAGATGATACCTACTCATGTGTTACGTTTGTACTTCCTCCGTTCCTAAATATAAGTCTTTCTAGAGATTACACTATGAACTACATATGGATCAAAATGAGTGAATCTACATTCTAAAATTTGTCTATATACATCCGTATGTATTTTGTAGTGAAATCTCTAAAAAGACTTATATTTAGAAACGGAGGGAGTAGCCGCTTTTCTCAGTTTGGCCATTATTTGGGGTTCGGGTTTGATTGAGCCGATAATTGAAAGACACGAGCGATCCACGGAATCCTACGCTTAAAAGGTCAGTTTGGTACTGTCGAAGAAACAACAAAATTCATTACAACAGCCTGAAACCTGCAAACTTATGTTCCTCCTGTGGTCATGTTTGTACATGTCCTTCAATTGTAAGGACCCTTGTTTCGCAACTCATTTGTAAGTGCATTTTGTTGCCGAACCTGTAAGAATTTCTTCCCACAGAGAATTTATGTATATTTTTTAAGTGAAAACGAGTCCCGCTTCGGTACAACCCCCTCATAAAACGTATAAAGGGTAATATGGACTTTTGACAAATCATACCGCACTTCAGTATGTTTTTTTAGAAAACCCACTATAGTATGTATACTTGAGACCTCCTGTACCTCGCGCGCCTAGGCCGGCCCATTAAATCACATCTGTCAGTTCTCGCGCGTCTAGGCCGGCAGAGATGATGAGGCGAAATCACTAATTAAGGAGTACTCCTTTCGGAGATCACTCCAACTTCCCTAGGTTGCATGTGCGCCACTTGTCGCAACTGAGAGTTTTTCCTTTTCTCGTAGATCCGTTTATTCAAAACATTTTATCTCTTAAACCGTGCGTCCAAATCTCGAACCGCTTTCTCCATTGAATTCCTCGCGTCGTGATCTTCAAAACTAGATCCCATGTTGATAGGTTTCGACGAACTTTTTTTTCACGAAAAAACCGGACGAAAAAAACCAACGAAAAAACCGAACAGGGAACACGGGTTTTTTCCCTTTTCGAAAGAGGCACGCCCGTGCCTCTGACGGAATCACAACCGTGCCTCTAGCGGAAGCAAAACCGTGCCTCTCGCGATAGAAAAAAAAACAGAAAACGCGTTTTTTTCACTTTCCGAAAGAGGCTGCTTTGAGACTTGGCTTGGTAATTTCCCAGAATTTGTACTCGATGCTGTTGTTGGCGATATGCCAAATGTTCTAATGTAATGGAATACAATGTGTTCCTTTCAAAAAAAAAACCGTGCCTCTCGCGAAAGAAAAAAAAACAGAAAACACGTTTTTTTCCTTTTCTGAAAGAGGCATGCCCGTGCCTCTCACGAAAGCACAACCGTGCCTCTGGCGGAGGCAAAACCGTGCCTATCGCGATAGAAAAAAAAACAGAAAACGCGTTTTTTTCACTTTCCGAAAGAGGCACGCCCGTGCCTCTCGCGAAAGCAAAACCGTGCCTCTCGCGAAAGAAAAAAAAAATAGGAAACGCGTTTTTCCCTTTCCGAAAGAGGCACGCCCATGCCTCTCGCGAAAGCACAACCGTGCCTCTCGCGGAAGCAAAACCGTGCGTCTCGCGAAAGAAAAAAAAACCAGAAAACACGTTTTTTTCGTTTCTAAGAGGCACGGCCGTGCCTCTCGCGAAAGCACAACCATGACTCTCGCGAAAAAAATTGCATTTTTTTTTCTCGGTTTGGCCATTCTTTGGGGTTCGGGTTTGATTGAGCCGATAATTGAAAGACACGAGCGATCCACGGAATCCTCCGCTTAAGAGGTCAGTTTGGTACTATCGAAGAAACAACAAAATTCATTACAACAGCCTGAAACCTGCAAACTTATGTTCCTCGTGTGGTCATGTCTGTACATGTCCTTCAATTGTAAGGACCCTTGTTTCGCAACTCATTTGTAAGTGCATTTTGTTGCCGAACCTGTAAGAATTTCTTCCCACAGAGAATTTATGTATATTTTTTAAGTGAAAACGAGTCCCGCTTCGGTACAACCCCCCTCATAAAACGTATAAAGGGTAATATGGACTTTTGACAAATCGTACCGCACTTCAGTATGTTTTTTTAGAAAACCCACTATAGTATGTATACTTGAGTCCTCCTGTACCTCGCGCGCCTAGGCCGGCCCATTAAATCACATCTGTCAGTTCTCGCGCGTCTAGGCCGGCAGAGATGATGAGGCGAAATCACTAATTAAGGAGTACTCCTTTCGGAGATCACTCCAACTTCCCCAGGTTGCGACAAGTGGCGCGCTGCATGTGCGCCACTTGTCGCAACTGAGAGTTTTTTCTTTTTTCATAGATCCGTTTATTCAAAACATTATATCTCTTAAACCGTGCGTCCAAATCTCGAACCGCTTTCGCCATTGAATTCCTCGCGTCGTGATCTTCAAAACTAGATCCCATGTTGATAGGTTTCGACGAACTTTTTTTTCACGAAAAAACCGGACGAAAAAAACCAACGAAAAAACCGAACCGTGAACACGGGTTTTTTCCCTTTTCGAAAGAGGCACGCCCGTGCCTCTGACGAAATCACAACCGTGCCTCTAGCGGAAGCAAAACCGTGCCTCTCGCGAAAGAAAAAAAACAGAAAACACGTTTTTTTTTCCTTTTCTGAAAGGGGCACGCCCGTGCCTCTCGCGAAAGCACAACCGTGCCTCTGGCGGAGGCAAAACCGTGCCTATCGCGAAAAAAAAACAGAAAACACGTTTTTTCACTTTTCGAAAGAGGCACGCCCGTGCCTCTCGCGAAAGCACAACCGTGCCTCTCGCGAAAGCAAAACCGTGCCTCTCGCGAAAGAAAAAAAAATAGGAAACGCGTTTTTTCCCTTTCCGAAAGAGGCACGCCCATGCCTCTCGCGAAAGCACAACCGTGCCTCTCGCGGAAGCAAAACCGTGCGTCTCGCGAAAGAAAAAAAAAACAGAAAACACGTTTTTTTCGTTTCTAAGAGGCACGGCCGTGCCTCTCGCGAAAGCACAACCATGACTCTCGCGAAAAAAATTGCATTTTTTTTCTCGGTTTGGCCATTCTTTGGGGTTCGGGTTTGATTGAGCCGATAATTGAAAGACACGAGCGATCCACGGAATCCTCCGCTTAAGAGGTCAGTTTGGTACTATCGAAGAAACAACAAAATTCATTACAACAGCCTAAAACCTGCAAACTTATGTTCCTCGTGTGGTCATGTTTGTACATGTCCTTCAATTGTAAGGACCCTTGTTTCGCAACTCATTTGTAAGTGCATTTTGTTGCCGAACCTGTAAGAATTTCTTCCCACAGAGAATTTATGTATATTTTTTAAGTGAAAACGAGTCCCGCTTCGGTACAACCCCCCTCATAAAACGTATAAAGGGTAATATGGACTTTTGACAAATCGTACCGCACTTCAGTATGTTTTTTTAGAAAACCCACTATAGTATGTATACTTGAGTCCTCCTGTACCTCGCGCGCCTAGGCCGGCCCATTAAATCACATCTGTCAGTTCTCGCGCGTCTAGGCCGGCAGAGATGATGAGGCGAAATCACTAATTAAGGAGTACTCCTTTCGGAGATCACTCCAACTTCCCCAGGTTGCGACAAGTGGCGCGCTGCATGTGCGCCACTTGTCGCAACTGAGAGTTTTTTCTTTTTTCATAGATCCGTTTATTCAAAACATTTTATCTCTTAAACCGTGCGTCCAAATCTCGAACCGCTTTCGCCATTGAATTCCTCGCGTCGTGATCTTCAAAACTAGATCCCATGTTGATAGGTTTCGACGAACTTTTTTTTCACGAAAAAACCGGACGAAAAAAACCAACGAAAAAACCGAACCGTGAACACGGGTTTTTTCCCTTTTCGAAAGAGGCACGCCCGTGCCTCTGACGAAATCACAACCGTGCCTCTAGCGGAAGCAAAACCGTGCCTCTCGCGAAAGAAAAAAACAGAAAACACGTTTTTTTTTCCTTTTCTGAAAGAGGCACGCCCGTGCCTCTCGCGAAAGCACAACCGTGCCTCTGGCGGAGGCAAAACCGTGCCTATCGCGAAAAAAAAACAGAAAACACGTTTTTTCACTTTTCGAAAGAGGCACGCCCGTGCCTCTCGCGAAAGCACAACCGTGCCTCTCGCGAAAGCAAAACCGTGCCTCTCGCGAAAGAAAAAAAAATAGGAAACGCGTTTTTTCCCTTTCCGAAAGAGGCACGCCCATGCCTCTCGCGAAAGCACAACCGTGCCTCTCGCGGAAGCAAAACCGTGCCTCTCGCGGAAGAAAAAAAACAGAAAACGCGTTTTTTTCGTTTCTAAGAGGCACGGCCATGCCTCTCGCGAAAGCACAACCGTGACTCTCGTGAAAAAATTTGCATTTTTTTTCTCAGTTTGGCCATTCTTTGGGGTTCGGGTTTGATTGAGCCGATAATTGAAAGACACGAGCGATCCACGGAATCCTCCGCTTAAGAGGTCAGTTTGGTACTGTCGAAGAAACAACAAAATTCATTACAACAGCCTGAAACCTGCAAACTTATGTTCCTCGTGTGGTCATGTTTGTACATGTCCTTCAATTGTAAGGACCCTTGTTTCGCAACTCATTTGTAAGTGCATTTTGTTGCCGAACCACTTCCCACAGAGAATTTATGTATATTTTTTAAGTGATTTTGGGTCCCGCTTCGGTACAACCCCCTCATACAACGTATAAATGGTAATATGGACTTTTGACAAAGCATACCGCACTTCAGTATGTTTTTTAGAAAACGCACTACAGTACGTATAGGTGAGACCTCCTGTACCTCGCGCGCCTAGGCCGGCCCATTAAATCACATCTGTCAGTTCTCGCGCGCCTAGGCCGGCAGAGATGATGAGGACTCGACTTCCTTTCCTCACACTATAAACAATGGCTGCCTGCCACTCGACCCAGCAACTTGGCGTGATTTATGACAGCGCAAATTATATAAGAACCACGCTAAATCGTTCATATATAGAACAATTTCGGGACAGGTTGAAACTTTCCTTGAAAAAATGTGAACATTTTGCATGCCAAATATGTTTTCGAAAAAGCAAATAATGTATGAAACTGCAAACCTTTTTTATAAAAAAATAATTTTGAAATTCGAAATCACTTTTATAAAAACGTGATGAACTTTTGAGATTCCGGAATTTTTTTGAAAAATGTAGACAGTTTATAAAAATGCATAAAATTTCCAAATTCCAAATATTTGAGAAAAAACATAAACAAATAATCAAAAATATGATATAGTTTCAGAAACACAAACATTAATTGAAAATATTTTTTAAAAATCTGACGATTTTGATTTATCAAGATATTTTTAAAGTGTGAATATTTTTTTGAATCCCGTTTTTATAATTAAGATTGAAAATAGGAATATATTTTTAGATTCTAGTTTTTTAAACCGCGGATATTTTTTATTTTCCTCCACATTTCTTGAATTACGAACAAAATTTGAAAATGCAAACATTTTATAAAATTTGAACAAAAACATCATAGCATGAACTATTTTTAAAATTTCCAAACATTTTCCGAAAACAGGAACAATTTTAGAAAAACGCAAACAGTTTTAGAAATTCCGAACAAGGGCCTGACGGGTGTGATATAGTCGCCTAGTCGGGCCATGGCCTAAGGTTTTTTTCTATGTTTTCGTTTTTATTCTCCTTTTTTGGTTAATTCATTTTTCTCCTTTTTTTAAACCAGTTCAAAATTTTAAAATATTATTTGGAATACAAAAATAACACTTTTAAGGAAATGTTCTAAAATTCTTATTTCTGTCAAACATTTATTAAATGCTTTTTAAAGAAAAAATTCACTATTTTCAAATTTATCATTTTGTATTTATTAATGATGTTAAAAACTTAAAATGTTAGTATTAAGTACCCGTTTAAATTATGATTTTCAATAATTTTTCTTTTAAACGTAGCATGAATGCATACCGTGGGCATGCCCACCTTCTCGCAAGTTGTGATCATTTCAAGAATGTTTCAAAAAACACCATGTTCATCATATGATGTACGGGTATGCCAGAAGAGTATGTTGTTTCTCAACATCCGTCACATGGTCTCAATTTTCTTTCCGTCGATTTGTATGATAAATTCAAGGCAGCATGTCAAGTTGTTTTGGTTTTCGATAATTTTTGCATTTTTTAGAGTTTTCTCGGTCAAAAAAGACAGATAAATGGTCAGATGTGCCGCAACTTGCCTATGGTGTCAGAAATTGCTTAAACCTAGCATGAACGCATACCATGGGCACTCCCACCTGTCGACAAAAGTTGAGGTCATTTTAAGAATATCCAAAACTAAATCATGTTTTTTTAGGGAAACCTAAATCATGTTCAACGGAAGATATCCGAGTAGGCTAGCCAGCCAGCTTGCTAGATGTGCGCGCACCTAGTGTTGGGCTTCTTGGGCCACGCCCATGCTATGGACTGCCTTGCGCGGCCGCTCCCATGTGGTACGCAGCTACCAGGTCGAACTATTGGACTACTGCAGCAGCGTTTTCCCCTAGGGTTAGGGTTCCACCTCTCCTCTGGCGATCACGCTAGAGTCCACGTAATATCCTCGCTGGGGGCCGGAATCCTTCGGCCGCCGGGGAGATCCACCTATCTCTGCCGCGCGGATCAGTCTGCATGGCGGAACCTACGCATCAGGAGACAGGGAGGGAGAAGGAAGGTGGCAAGGCGGGGCTAGCATCGGCGGCGGCGTTGTTGCCACAGATTGGATCGGGTGGGACGATGGGGGGGTGATGAAGATAAGGATGTTGAGGGAATCGGGCAGCGGGCAGAGGGAGAGGGAGCAGAGCGGGGATGGAGGGACACGAAGAGGAGATCGAGGACGTTGGGAGTCTCCATGACTCCGACCTCGGTCTGGAGGATCAGATGGCGGGGATGAAACTTCATGGGAAGGAGGAAGAAGATTTAGATTTCTCGGCGGAGGTAGATGACCTGATTAAGGACGTTCGTTGGCTGGCACTGTTCCGTGTCCACACGACGAAGCCGTTCAGCCATGCGGCTCTACTGCAGCAGATGTGCAATGCGTGGACGGCGGCGCAAGGGGTCACCTTCAACATCAAGGGACCAAACTTGTTCATGGTACAATGCCATTGTTTAGGGGACTGGAGGAAGATCATGGAAGGAGGGCAATGCTGTTTCGGAAGGCACCGGTAGTGATTGAAGAATATGATGGGTTCTCAGATGTGAAGGAGTACAAACTTGACAAGATTCCGGTGTGGGTTAGGGTGAAGGGGCTGCCAGATGGACTCACTAGGAAGAAGGATCTGGCAGAAAGAGTGGCAGCAAGAGTAGGAGATCCCCCCTTCCATGTGATCATGAATGAGGGGAGGATTAACCCGGCTAGCACTTTGCGGGCAAGGGTTTATGTGGATGTCAACATACCTCTGGTTTGTTTTGTTCATATCACGCTGAAGGAACGGAAGAAATACAGCGTGTACTATGAGAAGCTTCCCGATTTTTGCTATGCGTGCGGTCTGATGGGACATCTTGCTGATGAGTGCGGCGATGGAATCCATAACCCGAATACCTTTGGATGGGGCGACTGGTTGATATGGGAGCCGGAGATGCCTACTACTCAGCCTTTTGGGGGTGGTGGTAGAGGAGCGGGAGGGGGAAGAGGTAGAGGCCGATCGGGAGCTGGAGAAGATAGAGGAGTAGGGGGAGGAAGAGGACCGACGGAGGGAGGAGGAAGGTACGAGAGAGGAGAGGGTGGCTCTCATGCCCCGTACCAGATGGATGTGGACGAGCGAGTGTCTTTGGTCGACAGGGGAGGTGAGAAGGGGGTAAGGAAGAGGCTGGTGACAGCTGACGGAGCGATGAACATTAGGGGGCAACAGTTGATGAACCTATCGGGCAAGGTTGCGGATACGGTAATGATGATCGAAGGAACCACGCCAACTATTGGCCCATCCGGGGGGGTAACTACTCCAGAGAAAAATCGTATCATCAAAAAGCGCCGTCAAGAGGGAGAACAAGGAGAAAGCTCGGAGCAAGATAGTGTAGCAGCCTCCCTTGAGGAGGGCCGCGGGTCAAGATGAGAACCCTATGCCGGAACTGCCGTGGCATTGGCGATCCCGCGACAGTACGTGAGCTCCGCGATCTTGTTGAGGCTAGTGCGCCGTCGGTACTTTGTATTGTGGAGACACAAATATCAAAGAACCGAGTGGAGGGTTTGGCTGTTTTTTTAGGGTTTGATAATAGTTTTGCAGTAGCAAGTAGTGGAAGGAGTGGAGGACTATGTATTTTCTGGAAGTCAACTGTTAATCTTGCAATAAAAAAACTTTTCTCAGTATCACATTGATTCATGGGTTTCTGTACCAGGCATCGAGCAATGGCGATTGACGTGTTTCTATGGGGAGGCGAATAGGAGCATGAGATATAAAACCAGGGACATGATGACGAGACTGCGGGGAGAGAGCACCTTGCCATGGGTTTGCATTGGTGATTTTAACGAGGTCTTAAGACAAGAAGAGCAAATGGGTCCCAATTCCCGAGACAGTGCGCAGATTGCTGGTTTTCGGGAGGCTGTGGATGTTTGTGGCTTATCGGACTTGGGATACAAGGGGTTGGACTGGACGTTTGAAAAACGAGTGGCAGGTGGCCAGTACTGCAGGGTAAGGCTGGATAGAGCGTTGGCAACGCCCAGATGGTCAAATTTGTTTCCTTTTGCTAGCATCGAGCACTTGACAACAACGAAGAGTGATTACAGCCCCATACTACTGCTTAATGATCTTGAGATTGGAAACAGGAGGTCAAACACAAAAAAGCCATTCCGATATGAGTGTGCGTGGGAGTCAGACAGCCGCTTTGCGGGAGCTGTGGAAGAAGCATGGAGAGATGACGGTCCTGCAGGATCGGCGGCTGAGCTTGCAAACAAGTTGCAGTCCGTGTCTTTGGCCATGACACGGTGGGGGCGGCATATGTTTGGCTTTGTGCGTATGGAGCTGCGCTCCCTCCGGCGCCGGTTAGCTTTGCTATGAGAGGAACCAACACGCACGGGTCCCAGCCCCGAAGAGAAGGAGATTGAAGATCGAATGATAGAGTTATCCTATAGGGAGGAGATAATGGGGCGGCAACGGTCTCGTATCACATGGCTTTCTGAGGGAGATCAAAACACAGCATTCTTCCAACGAAAAGCTAGCGCTTGAAGGTCTAAAAACAGCATAACACAGCTGAACTGGGATGACGGCTCCGTGTGCACGAACAGGGACGAGCTGGCCAATATGGCAACAGACTTTTATAGAAACCTATATACATCGGAGGGGACTATTGGTATGGAGGAGGTACTATTACACATACCGGTGAGGGTCGATGGCATAATGAACGCAAAATTAAATGACGCTTACAACAAAGAGGAAGTAAAGGAAGCCCTCTTCCAAATGTTTCCGACCAAAGCACCGGGGCCAGACGGTTTTCCCGCCCACTTCTTTCAGAAGCACTGGGAACTTTGTGGAGATGAGGTGACGAGAATGATTATTTGTGTGCTCGACGGATTAGATTCACCGGAGGAGATCAACAACACGTTCATTGAATTGATTCCCAAGATAGCGAGTCCAAAAGTTTTAGGACAATTTTGGCCGATAAGCCTTTGCAACGTGATCTACAAGATCGCCTCAAAGGTCTTAGCAAACCGGTTGAAATCTATTCTCCCCAATATCATATCTGAAGAGCAGTCGACTTTCGTTCCTGGCCGCCTTATAACTGAAAACTTCATAACAGCGTATGAGTGCTTGAATTACATGAAAACCAGGAGGGTGAAGGGAAACATGTATTGTGCATTGAAATTGGACATGATGAAGGCTTATGATCGTCTGGAGTGGTCATACCTCGAGGCAGTCATGACCAAGATGGGTTTCAGTTCTAGGTTTATTGCCACTGTAATGAGGTGCGTGTCTTCGGTTTCTTTCTCTGTTCTTTTTAATGGAGGGAGCTTGGATGTTTTCAGGCCTTCAAGGGGGTTGCGGCAAGGGGACCCCATATCACCTTACTTATTCCTGCTAGCAGCTGAGGTTCTTTCGTGCTTATTGAAGGCGCATGGGGCAGTGCGCGGGTGCACCAACAATTAATCACTTGCTTTTCGCCGATGACAGTTTGCTATTTTTTGAGGCCTCTGATGACAGTGCTACAAGAGTTAGAGACATTCTAACAACTTACTGCAGTGCTTCTGGCCAGAGGATAAATCAGGAGAAGTCTTCCATCTTCTTTAGCAAAGGAGTGCCTGGGGCGTTTAAAGATTCGATCAAGCAAACTTTGAATGTTTTTAATGAATCTCTATCGGAGAAATATCACTAGTGCAGAACCGGGCATTAGCACCGGTTCGTAAGGCCCTATAGTGTCGGTTACATAACCGACACTAATTTGTGGTCACTAAAGGCCCCCCCCTTTAGTACCGGTTCAGCACGAACCGGTGCTAAAGGGCAACCACGTGGCACGAGCCAGCTCCGGGGACCTGGAGCCCTTTAGTGCCGGTTGGTAAGACCAACCGGTACTATAAGGTTTGGGGGTTTTTTAGTTTTATGATTTCTTTTCATTTAATTTTGTGTTTCCATTTTAATTCTTTTTCGTTTGCTGGTATTTTACGATACTACACATTGTACACGTTATGTATATATATATATATAGAATTTCTAGTAGAACCAATCATGCATATATATATATATATATCACATCAATGTCTCACAAATTAAACCACCATATTAATTAATTCACACATACACACATGTATAGCTATATACAATTTCTCCTACATATGAATATTGCCTTCGGAGCCAGTGGCATTAGCCTAATTGGTGCCTTCGGAGCACGATGACAATTGAAAGTGGTTTTCATGGGGGCGGTAGCGGGTAATAGAATTCTCCATTCGGATTTATGACCTGGTCGAGCAAAAATCCCGCTATTTCCTCTTGAAGTGCTTCTACGCGCTCCCTTTCTATGAGCTTCTCCCGCACCCCTTTGAACTGTTAAGAAGGAGATCAATATGCATGTGTATTAGTTGTGTGACTAGATATCGATAATGGTGTAAAAATTGTAAATAGTGTTCTGATAAGCGTACCCATTGCTGTCTTTGAGATCTGCTTCTTTCGGACGCCATCATGCGAATGTTCTCGCAAACGCAGAATGCACACAGACCAGTCCCCTGCGCCTGCTTCAGGGCCTTTACGAGAATGGAATTTGATCAGATAAAAATTAATCAAGCATGATAATTAAAGAGATGGCAGCTAGCTAGCTAGTACTACTTAATTACTTACCTTGGGTCAAAACCATTGAAGCTTTTGTTCCCATTCACCTTCCGTGACGCTGATGAATCTTGCCCAAGCCCTGCCCGCCGACAAAGAAAATGAATAAAGGGGTTATTAAATAGTTTATATCATGAAATGACGAACTAAATAGGTCGAGATATATAGTTAATAATGATTGAAATTACCTGTTGACTATCCCATACAAGATGTTAAAGTCAGTTTTTTTTAGATTAGTGAGTCCAGTACTTCAACTGTTCCGGCGTCAACTTTAATGATACACAAGACCCAGTGAAATCTGCATGCACACACGTTTACATGTCTTAATTAAGCGGGCATATGTAAGCAGAAACATGTAGCTAGCTAGTAGGCAAAAACAGAGAATTTGTAGTACAAGACAGTGTGACTCACTGGAAGTGGTAAGGAAGTAGTATATCTTCATTTTATTTGAGGCGCTTCGAGAACTCTAGCATGTTGTCCTCTACTTCCTTTGCAAGACGTTCATTTATCTTCCATGTGTATTCATTAACGTGTTTGGGTCAATGAACCCAATGCCAAAGCGTCCACCTTTTCTCATTTCATATATCTTCATCCTGAATAATACCACAGAAAAGAATATAGAGTGAGGATAATTACAGGTAATGATTGATCTCAAAAGGATCACTACAGCTAGCTTGAGACTTAAATTATAGAAAGAAATCACTTACAGACAATAGCAACTGACGATAGATTTGTCTAGTGCGTCTTGATTGTATAACTGAAACCGTTCTGAATACTCAACGGACCCAGCTTTCTCATGGTAGTAATGGTCCTGCTTGACATTCACCATGAGGGACAATCGATCTGAAATCTTGGTAATGTTCATGTACCATTGATGCAATTCATACATTCTCGTTGGGAGGTTCTTGACCTTGTCTGGTGCGACCAAAGGTTGGCCCCGGACATATTTTCGTTTTACTTCATCCTCTCTAAGCAAAGGCATGGGCCCGATCTCGAGGAGTTGTCCAACAGTGATGTTGAGAACTTCAGCCTGCATTATATGCTCCTCCGTTATTACCACATTGCCCACCTCGGGAACATGCACTGTTTGCCCACAATAATACTGGGGGCGCGTACTGTCACCTGTTGTTGGCACAACAAGCGAGGGGATCGATTGCGCCGCCTGTTCTCCCAGCTGGGGAATGGTTTTCCCGCATTTTTTGGCAGCTGCTTCTTGTTTGCTCGATCCCGATGTAGACGTGCTCGCCTCCCTTTGTAGACGTTCTCGATTTAACTTCCTGATGTGGCGCTCATAGTCTGTGTCAATAGGCTTGGAAGCTGGTGGTTGAGCCATATGAATGAAGTGGTCAATCGTTTCCTCAGGCACTTTCTTCCTTGGCGGCGGTGGCGGTTTCGGTGCAAAATGGGCTTCCACCTCGGCCTTCGATATGGCTGTGATTCCTCCTCGGACCTGTCATAAGACCTCTGCGGAAGAGGCTTGAGGCTTGGACCATATTTATATCGCTTGCCTCCGCCTGTACTTCCTGTACTACCTCGACTCGTACCGCTACGCACCATAGCTGCGGGGTGTCTCTTCTGCGATTGCTGAGGCGGCGGAGACGGCTGACGGGACTGAGTTGGACGAGGAGGAGTGGCCTGAGGTTGTGCCGGAATTGGAGGAGGAGTGGACGTCTGATGCTGTGGCGGACTTGGAGGAGGAGGATTGTCCTGACACTTTGCCGGACTTGGAGGAGGAGGATTGTCCTGACACTTTGCCGGACTTGGAGGAGCGGGAGTCTGCTGACTCGGTGGCATACTTCGACGAGGACTCGGGTGACGCGGTGTCGGTGGCCTTGGAAAGATGATGCAATCCTTTTTCCATAGGATGATACGATGTTTGGCCTCTCTGAGAAAGCGCTCGCCGTCACCTCCAGCAATGTCAAGTTGTAGCCCCGAATATGGTGGGTCCACCACCTCATCAACCAAGACACGAGCATAGCCCGCTGGAATCGGGTTGCAATGGAAGGTTGCCTCGGGGGGATTTGTGAAAGCACAGCCGTCCGCCACCTTCATGGATATGTTCTTCATTTTGATGTGTAGCTCGCAGTTAGTGTTCTCCGTGATGTCATCCACGGGGTATCTACCCAGCATTGCGTCGTCCGGGACGGAACACACGCTGCTTCTCGGCATGGATGGGCCGGTGCTATCCAATGCTGGATCATCCGCTAGCTGCTGCAGCTGCTGAGACCCCCTTTGATGGGTAAGTGAGTCGATCTGCTCCTGCTGCCGCTGGAATTTGACTGCCAATTCCGCTTGACTTGCTTCTAGGCCTTGAAGGTGTTCATAGTCCCGCTTCCTCTGCTCCTCCTCCATCTTCCTCTTCTTCTCCTCCGCAATCTTCTTTCTCGCACGGGTTCTGTAGTCGTTGTTCCAGTCTGAAAACCCCTCATACCACGGCATAGCGCCCTTGCCTCGTGTTCTTCCCGGGTGTTCAGGATTTCCCAGGGCATGCGTAAGCTCGTCGTTCTCTCTGTTGGGCTGGAACACCCCCGTTCATGCCTCTTCTATTGCAAAAAGTATCGCATCGTCGGCTCCCTCCAGACTTGCCCTCGTCGAAACATTGCCTATCTCCCGGTCCAACTCCCCCCCATGCGCATAGAACCAAGTCCTGACCCTGGGGGGCCAGCTCTTAGTAGCCGGAGTGACACCTGCATCCTCCATCTCTTTCTTAGACTTATCCCACTTAGGCATTGCCACCGCATAGCCACCTGGCCCCAGCTTATGGAACTTATCCTTTTTTTCGGCATTCTTCTTGTTTATTCTCGACCGTTCCTTAGCTAATTCCGAATCCTTGAATTTCATGAAATCGTCCCAATGATCACGTTGGTTCTCCAGTGTTCCCTTGAATACTGGAGTCTTCCTTCCTCCCTTGACGTACTTGTTTCATTCACGATTCTTGTAGTTCTTGAATGCAGTCGCCATCATCCTAAGAGCAGCCTCTTTGACTTTTTGCACATCTGCTTCTGTGAAATGATCTGGTAGGGTGAAATGTTTCATGAGAGTATCCCAAAGCAGATCTTTTTGATTCTTGTCGACAAAAGTAACATCTGGACGTGGCTTTGCTGGCGCTCTCCATTCTTGAAGTTTCATCGGGAGTTGGTCCTTCACAAGAACTCCGCACTGACGAACGAACTTGTCCGCAATCTTCTTAGGCGCTAATGGTTTGCCAGTAGGGCCGCATGCCTCGATATTGTACTTTACGCCCGGCTTCAACTTTTTGTTCGGGCCTCGTTTCGTCATTTTGCCTGAAGATTTGCTCGATCCGGATGGCTGAAAGAACAAAGATCGATTCGTTAATATATCTTCAAGTCATTTAAAACATGTGATGATCACCAGATGCCTGCTTATATAAATATATATACCTCGCCGGTGTTTGTTGTTTCAGGATCAACATGTTCTTCGTCATCGTCATAATCATAGTTCATGACTTCATCAATTTCGTCGTCGCGATCGAATATCATATCACCCTCTCCGGTGTTGTTTAGAAATTCGGAGCCGTCATAATCTTCTTCATTCTGATTATCATCTGCCCCGCGTATCATATCGAACATGGTCTGTTGTCCCTCTCTGTCGGTATTGTCTGCCATAGTTTTTGTTTAACTAATCCAAAAGAAATATAAAACAATTTAGTATTCAAATCTCAAATAATAGATATAATCTCGAATACATCGTCTCGAATAATATATAATATTGAATAGTACATCACTGGCTATTAGCTAATAAAGATCGAATACTACAAAAGAATCTAGGACACTCGCGGTTCCTCCGGCGCGGGCGGTGGACACCCAAAGAGAAGGAACCCTCACAGGATCATAGCTGAAGTGAGATCCCCGAAGATACTGCCACGTATTGGAGAACCTGCCGCCCTCTAACGCAACCATGTAGCGATGGACGTGCTCGTCCTCCTCCCTGACACGGCGACGTACCACCTCCGGCGGGGCCGGGTCCCTCCGCACCGAAACTGGCCCACGCGAACGCCACCAAACGAGATCAGGGTCGACGACGGGACCCGCGGCCGGGTTCCTCGTCAAGCGGCGCGCCCCTCCAAGCAGCACCTCCCAGTGCCAGCCCGGCGGAGCCCAGTCCCGGACATGGGTCGGCTGGACGTCGTCGCGGACGGGTCGACGGCGAGGATGCGGGCCGGGCATCGTCGAGAACAAATACTAGCTATATGCCCGCAAAAGTAACATTTTTATAATGATTGGATTTTGATAACTAAAATTTCTAACATTTCTATATAACTAACATTTCTATAACATTTCTAACAATGCTATATATAACTAACATTTCTATAACATTTCTAATATTTCTATAACTAAAAAACAGAAAAAAAATTATAACATTTCTATATATATAACTAACATTTTTATAACTATTTCTATAACTAAAAAACAGAAAAATTTCTAACAATTCTAACTTTTTTATAACTATTTCTATAACTAAAAAACAAAAAAATTTCTAACAATTTCTAACATTTCTAACAATTCTAACAATTCTAACATTTCTAACTCTTTCTAAAAAACAGAAAAATGTCTAACAATTTCTTAAAAACAGAAAAATCTATAACTAAAAATGTATGTGTGTGTGTGTGTGCGCGCTCACCGGCCGGCGAGGCGAGAGGCGACAGGGGGCGCGCGGCGATGGGGACGGCGATGGGCGCGGCGACGACGGGGACGGGGACGTACGGGCCGGGGCGGCGACGACGGGGACGGGGACGTAAGGGCCGGGGCGGCGACGACGACGGGGACGGTGACGACGCGGCCGGGACGGGGCAGCGGTGACGACGGGGACGACGGGGACGGGACGACGGGGCGGCGACGACGGGGACGGGGCGGCGACGGGGGCGGCGACGGGCCGGGGCGGCGTCGAGGGATATGGAGATGGCGGGGGCGGCGGGCGACGGTGCAGAGGAGAAGAAGCAGAGGGAGAGATGAGAAACTGACGAAATTTTGAAGTGTTTTCTTATATAGAAGGCACCTTTAGTACCGGTTGGAGCCACCAACCGGTACTAAAGGTCTGTTTTGGCCAGGCCAAGCGGCGGGAAGCGACCCCCTTTAGTACCGGGTGGTGGCACAAACCGGTACTAAAGGCCCCCCCTTTAGTACCGGTTGGAGCCACGACCCGGTACTAAAGGGTGTACGCTGCCAGACGAGGGGCGCAGAAGTTTAGTCCCACCTCGCTAGTTTAGGAGCGCGAGGACCAGTTTATAAGCCCCGGCGCGGGCACTGCATTGAACTCCTCTCAATAGCAGGCCTTCTGGGCCTACCTCTCCTACTCTGCCTGTGGGTCTACTGAGCTTGCGGGCCTGCATCCTGGCCCAACTACAGGTTGGGTTTCTAGTCGTATGCAGGCCGCTATGGCGCAGTAGGCGGGCTTTTTATTTTCTTATTTTTTTGATTTATTTATTTTTGTTTTATTTATTTTTGAGTTTTTTTGCTGTATTTAGAGTTTATTTGTTAATATTTTTGCTTTAGGTACAAAAAATTACAAACTTTCTGTTAGTGCCGGTAGATTTCAAATTTGAATAGTTTAAATTTTGAATTATTTAAAATTTGTGTGAATCACTAGTTTGTGAATAACTTAACTTTTAAAAAAGTTTTTTCAGTGATTCTTTTTTCTTATGTTTAATATTAGTGTGTTTTATCATTATATTCAATTTAGTAATGCTTAGGTTATTTAGAAAATGAAATGCCTTTGTAACAGTTCAGTTTTCGTCGGAAACCCTGATACTTCGAAAGAGATTGTCCATTTTGTACACGAAGTGCATCCAGTTTTTGCCATAACCCTCTCTACTTTCTTGCACATGTTATTTGTATGAAATTATGATACCATGCCAACTTTCAACCTTTTCTGAGTTCATTTGAATTGCTTTTCCATTTCAGGGTCATTTAGCTGGAAAAAAAATCAGTAAATGCATGAAAAGAATTTGTTTGCACATAAAATTTCTTCGCGTTTTAAATGCCAAAACACATAACTACCCTAACTATTACAGACATTCCCTTCTAAGAGATTGCATTGAGAAATGCACATAGCTTCACAATGGCTAATCGAACGTTTTCCGATAGAAGCCCCCTCAATGCAACCGGAAGCAGTTGCGTCATAATCACGTGGCAGTCATGAGACTTTAGGTTCTGGAACTTTTTCTCTGCCATGTTTATTATTCCCTTTATATTCGACGAGAAGCTAGACGGTACCTTAATACTGAGCAGGCATTCAAAGAAGATTTCCTTCTCTTCTTTGGTAAGAGCGTAGCTTGCATGACCCTGATGTATGCCGTCTTCTCCGTGCATACGTTGCTGGTCCTCCCGTGCCTCAGGTGTATCTTTTGTCTTCCCATACACGCCCAAGAAGCCAAGCAGGGTCACGCAAAGATTCTTCGTCACGTGCATCACGTCGATTGCGGAGTGGACCTCTAGGTCTTTCCAATATGGTAGGTCCCAAAATATAGATTTCTTCTTCCACATGGGTGCGCGTCCGTCCGCGTCCTTCGGAGCAGGTTGTCCGCCAGGACCCTTTCCAAATATCACCTTCAAATCCTTGACCATATCATGTACATCAGCACCAGTACGGTGGCGAGGCTTCGTCCGGTGATCCGCCTCACCTTTGAAATGCTTGCCTTTCTTTCTTACGGGATGCCTGCTCGGAAGAAATCGACGATGTCCCAGGTACACATTCTTCTTACAACTATTCAAATATATACTGTCGGTATCATCCAAACAGTGCATGCATCCGCGGTATCCCTTGTTTGTCTGTCCTGAAAGGTTACTGAGAGCAGGCCAATCATTGATGGTCACGAACAGCAACGCCTTTAGGTCAAATTCTTCCCCCATGTGCTCATCCCACGCACGTACACCTGTTCCATTCCACAGTTGTAAGAGTTCTTCAACTAATGGCCTTAGGTACACATCAATGTCGTTGGCGGGTTGCTTAGGGCCTTGGATGAGCACTGGCATCATAATGAACTTCTGCTTCATGCACAACCAAGGAGGAAGGTTATACAAATATAGAGTCACAGGCCAGGTGCTATGGTTGCTGCTCTGCTCCCCAAAAGGATTAATTCCATCTGCGCTTAGACCAAACCATACGCTCCTTGCGTCATCTACAAACTCCTTCCCGTACTTTCTTTCAATTTTTCTCCACTGCGACCCGTCAGCGGGTACTCTCAACTTTCCGTCTTTCTTACGGTCTTCTCTGTGCCATCGCATCGCCTTGGCATGCTCTTTGTTTTGGAACAAACGTTTCAACCGTGGTATTATAGGAGAATACCACATCACCTTGGCAGGAATCTTCTTCCTGGGGCGCTCGCCCTCGACATCACCAGGCTCATCGCGGCTGATCTTATAGCGCAATGCACCATATACCGGGCAAGCGTTCAAATCCTCATACTCACCGCGGTAGACGATGCAATCATGAGGGCATGCATGTATCTTCTGCACCTCTAACCCTAGAGGGCAGACAGCCTTCTTTGCTTCGTACGTACTCTCGGGCAATTCGTTGTCCTTTGGAAGCATATCCTTTATCATTACTAGCAACTTTCCAAATCCCTTGTCAGATACACCATTCTTTGCGTTCCATTGCAGCAATTCCAGTGTGGTGCCCAGCTTTTTCTTGTCACCTACGCAATTCGGGTACAACAATTTTTTGTGATCCTCTAACATGCGCTGCAACTTCTTCTTCTCCAAATCACTTGCACAGTTTCTCTTTGCATCGGCAATGGCCCGACCTAGATCATCAACGGGCTCATCTGATGCCTCTTCTTCAGCTTCTTCCCGCATTGCCGGTTCAGCTTCTTCCCGCATTACCGGCTCAGCTTCTTCCCCCATTGTTGTATCATCGTATTCAGGGAACCCATGGCCAGGATAGCTGTCGTCGTCCTCTTCTTCTTCATTGTCTTCCATCATAACCCCTCTTTCTCCGTGCTTGGTCCAAACATTATAGTGGGGCATGAAACCGGACTCAAACAGGTGGACGTGAATGGTTCTTGACGTAGAGTAATTGCGACCATTCTTACAGACAGCACATGGACAAGGCATAAAACCATCCGCCCGCTTGTTTGCCTCAGCCGCAAGCAGAAAAGTATGCACGCCCTCAATGAACTGGGGAGAGCATCGGTCATCGTACATCCATTGCCGACTCATCTTCATTACACAATACCGAATAGACCAAATTAATACAAGTTCATACATAAAGTTCATACAACACTTAAATGCAACAAACAAATAATTCTCTAGCTAAAGCATTTAAATGCAACAACAAATGCGATCAAGATCGCAACTAAGGTAACAATTGATCCAACAGCATAATGATACCAAGCCTCACTATCGATGGCATATTTTCTAATCTTTCTATTCTTCAAGCGCATTTTCTCCATCTTGATCTTGTGATCATCGACGACATCGGCAACATGCAACTCCAATTCCATCTTCTCCCCCTCAATTCTTTTCAATTTTTCTTTCAAGTACTCGTTTTCTCTTTCAACTAAATTTAACCTCTCGACAATAGGGTCGGTTGGAATTTCCGATTCACATACCTCCAAGATAAAAATATCTATGTCAACTTGATGGGCATAATTTGTCATAAACACGAAATGCAACTAATAGTTTTAAAAGAGAATATACCACATCCGAATCATAACAAGGACGAGGGCCGACGGGGACGGATATCAAAACCATGGCACTATGTATAACAAACAACGTACGGGTAAGATAATTATTATATGATTAACTATATATCCAAATCACACAAACATCAATTTTTTATATAAAATTACATGAACAAGAGGCTCACCACAAGGTGGTGCCGGTGACGGGACGGTGCGGGCGATCGACGGTGGTTACGATGGAGATTTAGAAGGCACTAAGTAAACCACACCTACATATGCAAACTAAGTGTTATTTTTGACCTCAAATTGCATATAAATCAAATACTAGCACATATATATATTTCCTCCCAAATTACTAAACTCACAAATTAGTAACTATACAAAGCATGGGAAGAGCTAATCTAGCAATGAGAGTTGAAAGGACAAAGTTGCTAACCTTTGTGGTCATTTTAATGGATGGGGGCCTTCAAATCTTGACAAATTTTGGGCAAAATTTGTGAGGAGCTCGAGGGGAAAGGGGAAGAACAAAGGAGAAGTGACGGGAAAGGGGAAGAACAGAGTGGCTCGGGTGGGCGAAGGGTTTATATACGTCGACCTATAGTACCGGTTCGTGGCACGAACCGGTACTAAAGGTGCTGGAGGGGGCCCAGACTGACAACATCCTGTCACCACTCTCATTAGTACCGGTTCGTGGCACGAACCGGTGCTAAAGGTTAGCCACGAACTGGTACTAATGAGAGCGGCCCGGCTAGCCGTTGGAACCGGCACTAATGTATACATTAGTACCGGCTCTAATACAAACCGGCACTAATGTGCTGCACGTTTGACCCTTTTTCTACTAGTGTATCTAGGCTTACCCTCGGATGTGGGTAGAGCCAAGGAGGGATCCTTTCGTTATCTCAAGGACATAATTTGGAAGAGAATTCAAGGGTGGATGGAAAAGTGCTTATCAGCGGGAGGTAAAGAAGTGCTTATTAAATCCGTGGCACAATCCATTCCGACATATTCGATGGCGTGCTTCAAGTTACCACGGGGTTTATGCGAGCATATTAACGGCATCATACGAAAATTCTGGCGGGGAAGTAAAAATGGAGAAAGGAAGACCGCATGGGTGTCATGGAGCACAATGACTAAGCCCAAGTACATGGGAGGCTTAGGTTATCGGGACATCGAGCTGTTCAACCTGGCTTTACTTGCCCGCCATGCTTGGCGGCTGCTACAGGAACCAGAGACCCTGAGTGCACGAATCTTGCGAGCACGCTACTACCCTGGTGCAACTATCCTCGACGCTACCCTGGCCCCGTCCCCGTCTCAGGTTTGGCGATCGATTCTGGAGCGGCGCGATGTGCTGTCCTTAGGGCTGATCAGAAGACTTGGAGATGGTGCGTCGACCCGGATTTGGACTGATAACTGGATTCCAAGGAGCTTCAAGCTCTGACCGATCTGTGCTCTGAATGATAATCCACCATCTTTGGTGGCGGAGCTTATTAACCCAGCGACTCGCTCATGGGATAGGCAACCACTGACGGAGAACTTCATAGCACCGGATGTTGAAGCGATCATCAATATACCAATCAGTAATCGTGTGCAGGATGATTTCTGGGCGTGGCACTATGACCGGTGTGGTGTTTTTTCAGTTAGATCTGCATACCGTATGATTACAGCCATAAAGTTCAACGGGAAGACTGGCTAGAGCACCGCTCGGGACACTCAAATGTTGCGGTTGAAAAGAGCTCATGGACACAGCTATGGAAGGTTAAAGTACCATCCAAAATTCGTATCTTCGTGTGGAGGCTCGCTCACACTTCTCTTCCAACGGGAACAGTCTGACACCACAGAAGTATGACAGACACACCGGTCTGCTCTCTTTGTAATGCAGCGGAGGACACGTGGAGGCATTCACTTTTGAACTGCACAATGGCCAGGTGTGTGTGGGCGCTGGGAGACGAGGAGTTACTTGAGCATGTGATATCGAACCAACATGAAGATGCCCGGCTATGGCTCTTCTGGCTTTTTGAGTCCACAAATCAGCATGACCTTGCTCGTGTCCTTGTGACCATGTGGGCGATTTGGTGGGCTCGGAGGAAAGCTATTCATGACAATGAATTTCAGAGTCCGCTGTCGACGATGTGTTTCATCAAGAGATTTTTAGATGACCTTGAGTTAGCAGATGCTAGAACAGCAAGACCGGCTTTGGGGAGGGCGGCCCGGCCATGTGCCAAAGCTTGGCTACCGCCGACGGGGAATGTGGCAAAGTTAAATTGTGATGGGGCTCTTTCCACCTTGGGAGAGAAAGGAGCTGCGGCTGTGATATGCAGGGATAAAGATGGATGTTATCTGGGAGCGTCGGCAGCGGTGACTGATGGCATGATTGATCCAGCAAGTTTGGAAGCACTAGCTTGTAGTGAGGCCCTCGCCCTTGCTCGGGACTTGAACTTACAACGCCTGGAGATAGCCTCCGATGGTCAGGTCGTGATATCGCATATCAGGGATGGTGGAGCGCCGGTCTATGCTTCTATCCTTAGGGAAATCGAGCTTAGTAGAAATGATTTTACTTCAGTTATTTTCCGTTTTGAATTTAGGGAGAATAATTTTGAGGCCCACTCGCTAGCGAAAGGAGCTGCGTCTCTTGCGATTGGTCGCCATGTGTGGCTAGGGGTTTTGCCCGATATTGCTTGTATTCCTCAGATTTTGAGCCATGAATAAAGCCCTAATTCACCCTAAAAAAAAAGCTACCACGCCGAGCCATTCGAGCGCGAGCGCTGCCTGGCGTGCCGCACGTACCATCGGGCGCCGGTTCCTCCTGCGCGGATGACACAACGGAACTTCGCCTGAGTTTACTGACGTGGATGCACTTACCGGACCTGTGTCTAGCTGATTGTGGTCATCTGGATCCTCCTCGTCCACTAGCTTGCACATCAGCATCATATCCCCATCGTCTTCATCCTCAGCCATGAGCGCGCGCTGCTTCGGTGCTTCTTTGTAGTCAGCTGTGAAGTGATCGAGGAGGCCACACTTATGACACCTCACTTTTCTGATGTCAAACTTCCTCCTCAGTGGTGCAGACACATCCTCGTTGTCCGAATCGCCGAAATGAAACACAACATCGGTTGGCTTCTTGCATCTGCCGCTATTTAAGTAAGGCCATACGCCGGGCAAGAACCACACCACACCTCCGCCCGCTATTTAAACACACACTAATTTTCCTGAACCAGAAGCACAAGAGTTGCCCATGGCTCAGAATTTAATTGACAATTCATCGTACCATGGTGCAAGGTGATCTAGAACTGTAGAACATATACAATCTTGGAAGGAAGTGCTAATATATCTTGATCATATCATTATACCATCACCCAGAAGAGTGCGAGCATGTCAGGTTTTGTGCATATGATAGGGCAAAAGAACATTGTGAGCATGTCAGATTGTGTGCATTTCATAGGAAAAAAGTAACCAGACCACTGTGATCACTCGCCTACGACCCTTCAAAATGAAGTTTTTCCGCACCTGGACATATAAGAGAGATGGAACTAATAACGAAGGAAAACAGTATTACTAAGCTACCAAGTTCAGGGTTGATTCAGATACTTGCACTAGTGTACAACGGGCCATCTAGTAGCCACAGTTACTACTGAAAAATTTCATAAAAAGTAGAGCAAAGCAGAGAAGATGCGATGCTCGTCAGTTTATTTGATTGTAAAAGAAGTACTTGTGTCGGTTCATCAGCCAGACAATGGTTAAGAGCTCGCCGCCGCAGCTGAGCTGCTTGGCATGGGAATCCCTGCTGCATTGGTCGGACGTGAAGGTGAGAAGACGTATCCATGAAACAAGAATGATCTGCAACATACAATCGAGGAGTTCCGGTTGTTCCCCGCGGTCCCTATGCTCTCTAACTTTTGTTTGTACCTCATCGGTGAATGCCGGGATGAAATCTTCAAGTTTGTGAATGTATTGGCCCTGCATCGGATGTCGTCCATAATTTCCCGGCTCTAGCTCATCTAACAGGTTGAAGGCCCAGTAAGCACCAATCCCGAGAGTATCATTTCTGTCATAAAGATGACTTGGTCTTCCAAGCATGTAGCTGCCCTCAGTGGCATCCATTTCTAGAAGGATGTTGGCAAGCTGCTTGGTCTCTCTTATTGTTGGAGAACTACTGGTTCCTCTTTCACTCCATATCTCCTCCAAATCAAGGCAGGCCTTTTTGTAGTGGATACCCTCGTCGCCCTGTTTCAATACCATGTGCTGGCGTTCAGCAAGGAGGAACATCATGTAATCTGATATTGCTCGTATCTGCTTCTCATATTTGGCTGATGCTTCACTTTTTATCGAAGTCGGCTTGCACAAGAGGAAAATGTCCGTGGCGACGTGCAGGGCGATGAGGTTGCTTTCAAAACTATAGTTACTGGCATTAGACCTCATATAATCATCGAGTTCCCTTATGGGACGCATCCCGACGAGTGTGCGAGATTCCAGTAGTACCTGTGTACACACAGCTTCCAACAGCTCATCCTTGACATCGGTCTTCTTCTTCCCAAGTCCAGTGAAGAAAGAAGAGATCAGCTTCTCCAGTTGGCCCCGAGGGCGAGGAGTACATGTACAACACTCTTGCAACAAGTTGTGTTGCCCCATGCCGGACAACAACCTATGGCCACTTGGGCCGCTCCTCAGTGAGAGACGGGACGTATCCAGAGAGACGAGGAGACGACGGGCGCAATACCATGATTGCATTGCAGCTTGACGTGGCAAATTGTCCGGGAAGGTCCGTCGAACCGGAAGCAGCCATTCTTTTCCTTCCCCTTGCTCTACCAAGAATGCATATGTCCAGGTGGACCCTAGTGCTCTCAGCAGCCATCTCACATCCAACACCAGGGTACCAACAAGCAAGGTGTATGTGACTGTCCGATCTGCACTCTCCATGGCCTGGCCCTCCTTACTGTGGAAGAGATAGAGCGCCGTGGCAGTTGCCGGCGGCGAGAGGACACGGATGATGTAGCCAGCCCAAGTGCGGATCACACTTGCCTTGGTGTACAACATGTCGTACATGAGCGACGCCTCCATCTCAACCACCTCGCTCACATCCTTCCAGCCAGAATAAGATGGGACATACCTCCTGCGGTTGAGTTGATAGTCAGCGAAGGCACCCACGGTGACACCGAGAAGGCCGTGAGCATCAAGCAGGGCGTCATCATTATCCCACTTACGTCCTTCGTCCTCAAATGTGAAGCGCCGTAACTTCTTTCTCCCGGCTGAGCGACGAATGTTGTCAAAGCAAGCTCGCCGTAGCGCAACTGCCCTCTCCACGTACTTATAGGAGCCCAGGAAGAGCATGATGATGAAGGCGGCTCGTAGAGCCGCGTCGCCGCGCATAAATCTTTGCTTGTATGAGCCATAGATAGCTCCTCCGATTTCAAGGACGAGAGCAGCCTTTTGGGTCGGCGACAGCTCATTATGCTCCAAGGCGAAGCTGGTAATGTTGTCCGGGCGACCAAGGTGCAGCAGGAGAAACGGAGCCAAGAATGCAAACATCAGCTCCTCGCTAACCGAGGTCACGGTGTCGAGAAACACCTTGCCGAGGGCGATTGGCGTGATTATCTCGGTCACGTGGTACGCCACCCACACCAGAGACATCCGCACACCGGAGTCCCTACGCCTACGGATCCCGGATAATAGGGCCAGGGTAAGATGCGCGAGGTGGCTCACAATGACCAAGACCCGGGTCACCCGTAGATTCAAGATTCATCCGCTCCTGGCTCTCCTCGCCCATGAAAATCCCAGCCATACCCGATAATTAATCCTCCTGCACTCAAACCATCTAGGTTAATACATGCATGCAATCATCTAGTCCTAGATCAACCAGTTTGTTGCTGTATTTGCATGCCAGAGAGATTAGGATATCATACCGCCGTGAAGGCTGCTCGATGAACTACTAGTAAATTATGAGATTCACTGTCGGTTGATGAAGACGCACGCTAATCACTCCACTTAATTTCCGACATATCACAGGATTTCTCTCAACTTCAGAGTGAAATTGGAGATACAAATCTTGATACAAGGATAGCTGGGGTGGGCAGGAAGAACAAGTGAGATGAGAATAGACTTCTTCCTTCAGGATATGGTTCAAAAGTGGGCCCAGGAATGAATGGATACAATGTTGGGAGTACCTAGAACTCATTTAGATGAGATATAATTTGGTCTCATTCACTTTGAAAACAAGAACAGATATAACCCACATTTGTACACACGCATCTTATAGCATCACATTCAATGGCTATAAAAGATGAATGAGACCAAATTATATCTCATCTAGATGAGTTCTAGCAAAACTGTACAATGTTTCCTTTCTCTCTATCCTCTCAAGCGTTAGCGTAACCAGCCACGGTCATGCGGCCCGTCTCACACGGTTTCTGCCCAGTTCTTTTTTTTAGCATCAGTACAGACATAAGCGCTAGCCACAATAGGCGCTTCGTCGTCGACAGGAGCGTCTCCTCCCACTGAAAGCGCATCGCCAGAAATCCTGAAATAAATCAGGGAATAATGCGAGCACCAGAATTTAAACCCTGATGGGTTGGGGATACCACCGTCCACCTAACCATCTCAACCACAGGTTGGTTCGCGTTTACCGTTGGATTCATATTTGTATATAGTTTTCAATGATGTAATTGCATCAATATTTTGTTAGTTAAATTTATGGTCAAAATTTGGCACACATTACCATGGGGACCAATAAACCAGGACGGAGGTAGTAGGAGCATGGACAAAAAAAAGGAGCATGGAGAAAGAAACACGGCTTTCTACACTGTTTGACACTATTTTCAAGGATACACCATGGAAAAGTGTATCAATATCACAGAAGAAAAGCCAAGCGGCTGATACAACGCCTTTCGGCAATTAGTTCACAACACCATGACTACAACGACAAGAGATCAAAGACCGTGCCTCAACCAACACCTGATAGCTATGGGCATAACCCTGGCCACATCTCAGACTGCTTCAACACAGTATTCACCCTTCACGCCTACGAGTCGGCAAATGAACAGCAGGAACCAGCCAGAATTGAAGAATGAATTGTCGAAGAGTATCCGGTGGCAACGTACATTGCGCCCAAGAGCTCATGCCCACATCAGAGACCAACACCGAACAACATATTGCCCCAATCCTCGCCGAAGCGCCGACGAGGTCACCACCTAAAGCAACAACTCCGATAGCCTCCATGGGCACCCATGCAGCACCTCCAAGGAAGGGACGACGCTGCAACACCGTTATTACCTGGCCAACAAGTCGTCCTAAAGTTTCCCCTGGTGCTTCTGCAGGGCCTGAACATGGCCAAGACGACGCCTTCAAAGAGGAGACGGCACCCGCAAGCGTCGTTGTCGTCTGCAATGGCTGCCGCCACGCAGGGAATTCTCCCAGCCCAGTCAGTGCCCCTAGGAGACAGCCTGGGCAGCGCCATTGTGGTCATGGACTATCTTCCTTCCCCAGCCTCACACGGTTTGATGACCCGCAGTAGAAAGAAATTTTCGTGTTACATTTCGATTAAGAGAAATGTGTCTTCGCGTTGCACCAATTCAGGAATCCACCAACATACTCCTCAGCTACTACGATCCCCGTGAACCAACCTGTGGTAAGATGGTTAAGAGGACTGTGGTATCCCTAGCCCATCAGGGATCAAATACTAGTTCTTGTATTTTCCTGGATTTATTTTAGAATTTTCGGCGATGCGTGTTCAACGGGAGGAGTCGTTCCCGTCGACTAGGAGGTGTGTACGGTGACTTAGTAAATCTCAAGATGTCATGCTGGTTCAGTCTCTCGAAAGAGCTCATAAGTATAGGGTGTGTACGTTCATATGCATGAGTGTATGTGAGTATATATGAGCGCTTGCGTCTGTATTGTGTTAAAAATAGCTGCTATGGTCACATATGAGCGAAATTAACGAATGTAGTGTTAGTGTAGTAAGTATATACTCCTTCTATTTACAAATATAAGATTTTCTTATTTTTTCCGAATCGTATGTATGTAGATATATTTTATGTGTTTCTTCACTCATTCTAGTCCGTATACGTATATTGTACCAAGTTCGTGAGAGCTTTGTGGCAGAAAAGTCGTGTTGCCAAATATTTGTGTCACTAGGGCATCTCCAACGATGACCCAAAAAATTGCTCAGGTATCCATTCGCGGACACAGATGTGGGAGCCAGTCATCCAACGCTCCACATATATTTCAACCAATGTTTGAATTAACCGGAAAAAATGCATGCAAATACGACGGATTTCATATAAACCGAATGAAATTCATTACATTCATATAATTGGGACAAAATTCATTACATTTTTCATATAAGTCGAACTAAATACTGCTCCAAACCTAACTTAAATTATCGCATGCGCCCATTCTCCATGTCCGACCATGAGCACTCAGAACTGAAGCTCCGGCTATTGCCTTGCCTTCTCCAGTTTTGCGTCGCCGCTCTCCAATTCCGCCTCTGTAACCTCCGCCTCCGCAGCCTCGGGAAGTGAAGTTGTTTGCCTCCGGAGCCCCGGTAAGTGAAGTTGTCCGCCTCCACGTCGCCGCCAAGCGGCTAATTGGCCGGCAATGTTCGGCCCACCAAGCTTGGCTTCAATGGGACGGGATGAGCGGTGGCCTTCTTGGGACCAGAGGAGCGGCGACCTAGCATACACTACTCTTCCTCACTGCTGGCAACGCCCGCGGACGTGCCGGCTTCGTGGTTGTGGCAGCGGGGCGCCGCCGGGGTGGACCTGGCGACGTCCTCCTCGTTGCTGCTCTTGCCCCATACGTCATCCGCCGCCTCATTGAACTCCCTCTGGTGGCCATCAATTCCGCCTGATGGAGGCGGTACCATCTTCGGTCTCGGCAGATGTAGCGGGCAGAGTGGTAGGAGTCCACCAGTGCCTCCTGCTCCACCACATCCACGTTCGACACGATGGCCGTGCTGGCGGCTAGTTGCTCCTCCGCGAGCCGATGCTCGTTGAGGAGGCCAAGGTTGTAGGCCAAGTCGGCCTGCACCTGTCGGAAGTTGGCCTCCTGCTCCTCCTGCAGCATGTCCGTGTAGTGCGCATGAGCCTCAACCGATGGTGAGGCCGACATGCATCAGCGAGGAGGGTGGCGCCGACTCGTCCTCTACTTGGGGAATCGTGACCTCCGTTTGCTTGCCGACCTGCCAGCCGGCAGCCATGCGGCCATCTCGTTCTTCTACTCCGAGGAGAGGGTGTCCCAGAGGGCTTTGGAGCGTGAAGAGGCCATGTCGGACGTGGTGTGGAGATGAGAGAGGGATTGGAGGAGGATGACTGGGGTATGGCCAGGGCTGGAGTTTATATAGCGGGCATATGGAAAATTGTGGGCAGCAGACGGACAAACGAGTTGCGCTGAAGTAGGTGCCTCAGCAACCTCAGCAGATTGAAGTAGGTGCCTGCACCGGGAAGCAACATGGTGTCGCTCTCTGGGCTGGCGCGCCGCTTCAATACCAACAGTAGTGAGAGGTCGCGTCCACTTTGGCCGGACATGAATGTGACACCGATGCTCTGCAGCGGTGCTGATTGTTTCGGGCAGGAAGCGCGCCCGGGCAAGGGGAGGGGGGGGGGGTGTTAATGGTGGGCCAAGACAGTCAGGAGCGAACGTGTCAGCGGCCAGACGGCCGAACACACACACACACACACACCCCACCCAATTTGTCTTCGATTTGCGACAAAAAGAGCGTTCGTACGCAGACGATACAAGTCAGAACCAAAGACCTTGATCCCTCACGATCTGAACTTAGCGGAGCTGCCCCGGCGTCGTCCTTGGCGACTCGGGCGGCGATCCCTCTCTTGCCAGAATCGGGGCCACCTCCCATCACCTCTCTCCTCGCCATCGGCAAAGCCGCATGGCGTTGGCGGCGGCAGGGGGGAGAGGCGGTGCTAGAGCCAGCGTGGCGTTTTTCTTGATCTGAAGCGACAGCGATACATGCAGGCAAGCAGAAGAGCGGGTTGGCCTTGATCTAATGCTTGAACCTGACATCCAGTAATCTCTCAAATTCAGATTTTCTGAAATCTACTAAAATCAAGCTTGTTAATTTTGGGGTTTGCATACGAGCATCCTAAAAAAGAATTTTGTTGATTATTAACTGTTTGAATAGATAACAGTCTGATCCCCATTATATAGTTCTGTTCTTAGTCTAATAGATGAAGGATTCGTTTACTTGGTTACTGTTTCTTGTGTTTTTACCTGTTGCGATCTCTTCAAATTGAGGTTAATAATTACATGTGCTCCCGTAACACTCAATTTTTTAATTCTCTATCTGGTTTGTCCTTTATTTATGGGTCGAGGTCACTAGTTAATATTCTTCTTTCTCTCTGCCCAGGTAGTATTCTGGACCCGGAGATGTATGAAGCTTGTAGTGCCGCTTGCTCATAATTGGGTTGCTGGTGAGTGTGATAGATTCCTGGTGGTGTGGGGTGCTGCCTGATGGGTGGCTATTTTGCTGGGTGCAAGCTCTTAGGGCATCTCCAGCCGTGTCCCTAGAAAGGCCTCCCCAGGCGTTTTTTTCGTGCGTCCCTCACCCTCCCTCGCCCGCCACGCGTACACACGGTGGCACGCGCGCGGGCGGCGCCTCGGACTATATATGATGCGCCCGGCGCACTCGGCGACTCATACTCTCCCGCCGTCGTCGTTCCTCCCTCTCCTCTCCTCTCTTTCGCCGTCTCCAGTTCACACCCATGGCCGAGCGCTTCCCAGGCGACGGCGCGGCAGCGAACGGCTTCGGCCGCCGCCATCTTCATGAAGACGAGGCTCGCCTCCTTTACGAGGCCGAGTATCCGGTCCCGCCGGACATGCGGGTGCCCGGGGCGTGGAGGATCAGCGCGGGCGGCGTGCCGGTGCCCCCGGTACCCACCGACGCGGCGCGGCATGTGGAGATCGCACGCATCCGCTCGAACCTGCCGCGCGCGGCGAGGGAGGGGCCACGGTACGTCCCCGACAACCCGCTCTGGGACCCTTACTTCCGCCGCCGTCACGCCCAGCAGCTCGAGGCCACCAACGGCATCGTGCTCTCCGACAGGCTCAACGCCGCCGGCCGGCGTCGGTGGTGGGGCGTGCCCGGGCACACGTTGGAGGCCGTCCTCGAGTACATCGAGGGCGGCAACACGCCGCGCCTCGAGTACCCCGCTCCCCCTTCCTTCTCACGCCGCCGGGGAAGCTCCTGGACCCCGAGGCGCATGGAGACCGGGGGGTCCTCCTCCTCGTCCGGCGGCTCGCCCTGCCTCCGCCCCGTCAAGCCGGAGCCCCAGGGCACGCCGGTCAGCGCGCGCACCCGCAGCTCCGGCGTCCGCATCGGCGCCAACGCCTCTCCACCCACCGGCCGCTTCGTCCTCGTCGAGCCCAAGCCGGAGCCCGGCCTCCCCGCGGAGTACGAGGAGATATCCCGGCGCGGCTTCTCCGATGAGGACGCCATGCGGTGGGCGCGGGATGACTACCTCCGCGACGAGATGGTCCGGCAACGCCGGGCCCTGGAGGAGATCGCCGCCCGCAAGCGTGGGCGCGAGGACGAGCACAGCGTCGTGGTCCTCGACAGCGATGACGACGACGACGCCGCCGCCCCCGGACCGTCCAACTCGCTCCGCCAACCGGGGGAGGGATGCAGCAGGGACGGCGGAGGCGTAGGCGGGGGCGGCGACAACGACGACGACGATGACGACGACGGCGGTGACTACACGCGGTTCTATAGCCTCCTCGGCATGTAGAACTGCGTGGGCGGGCGGCGAGGCAGGCGGCGAGGGAGACGGCGGGGGTAGCCCGCGGTAGTTTTTTTTCTTTTTTTGTAAAATATGTTTAAGTTTGAACGAACTCGCCGATGTTTGCGTTAAATTTGAGTCGTTTTTGCGCCGTATTTAACTTTTTTGACTAACCGTGGGCGCCGCGACTGGGGGGCATCACGCCCCCAATGCGCGGTTCAGCGCCGGTGCGCCCCCAGGGGGCGATTTTTTGCCCCTCCTGGTAGATGTATGAAGCTTGTAGTGCCGCTTGCTCATAATTGGGCTGCTGCTGAGTGTGATAGATTCCTGGTGGTGTGGGATGCTGCCTGATGGGTGGCTATTTTGCTGGGTGCAAGCTCTTAGCTCCTTTTGTGTTCAACAAAAGGAAGGGCTGTTTGACGAGTTGTGACCATTCGGACTAAAGAATGACGGGAGTGGTATGATGGATGGCAGTGAGTATTGGAAGCTGTTAGATTCATCCATGAGCTTATTTTGTTTGTCGTGGTGGTGGAAATGATTTGGGAGGATGATGGTATGTGGGTTAATTAGCTTCATCCAGGGTATCGACTTGGAGTGCATGAGTGAAATTTTGGGATGAACAAAACATCCCCATTCTTGTTGAATTGGAGGGTTAATGAATGAATGAACAAGAAAATGTCTAGGACAAATTTTGGCCTTGTTTGCAAGAAAATGAAAACTTTAGGGTGTTTAATGTGAAGTGGAAATATCATTACATAAAGAAGCAATTCTGATAGAAACTCCACTTTATACACCTCATGAGCAGATCAATACACCACAAGAATGACAAGATCCAATTTTTGTGAAACAGAAGACGAAGAAGATTGGATCGGCGCAACCAATGTGGTGGCCGGGGAGATGTATTTATAGGGTGCAACTAGGGCACAATATACAGGTAGTTACATGAGATAAGTACAGATCCTATATACTAACAATATACGGTTTAACATCCCCCCTCAATCTGAACGTCCTGCAAGGAGATTCAGATTGTATCTATTCGAGACAAAGGGCACTTCAGCAAGTGGTTTGGTGAAAATGTCAGCCACTTGCTCCTTGGAGGAGATGAACCTTACATCCAACGCCTTGGCTGCAACCCTTTCTCGAACAAAATGGAAATCCACCTCGATATGCTTGGTCCTGGCATGAAACACCGGATTAGCGGACAGGTAAGTGGCACCAAGATTGTCACACCATAATACTGGAGGCCGAGGCATGAAGACTCCAAGTTCTCCAAGAACAGACTGAATCCAGATGATCTCAGCTGTGCCATTGGCAATGGCCTTGTACTCAGATTCTGTACTAGACCGTGAGACGGTGGCCTGTTTTCTGGAGCTCCAGGAAACAAGATTTGGACCAAGAAAAACTGCAAACCCTCCTGTAGAGCGGCGATCATCACTGCACCCGGCCCAGTCCGCATCAGAAAAGCAACTCAACACCATGGAAGGTGACCGACGAATCGACAGACTCATGCCACGAGTATACTTGAGATACCGGAGGATCCTCTTGGCTGCTGAAAAGTGTGCTGTTGTTGGTGCATGCAGGAACTGACAGACTCTATTCACGACAAAAGAGATATCCGGCCGAGTCAATGTTAAGTACTGAAGTGCTCCGACTAGGCTGCAATATTTAGTACTGTCATCTTGTGAGAGAGGTGTCCCACTCTCCTTGCTGATCTTCTCGCTGGAGGACATGGGAGTGGTGGACACATTACAATGTTCCATGTTAGCACGATGAAGAATATCACCAATATACTTCTGTTGAGAAAGCACAATCCCTTGGGGTGATGACTTCACCTCAACACCAAGAAAAAAATGCAAAGGACCCAGATCCTTGAGAGCAAACGTGGCATGAAGATCAGCAAGCAGCTTAGTCGTTGCAGTCGGTGACGAACTTGCCACAATGATGTCATCGACATAGACCAATATAAACATGGTGACACCGCCACGGTTGAAAATAAATAGAGAGGTGTCTGCTTTGGACGCCACAAAACCAAGTTGAAGCAGGCGAGAGCTTAACCTAGAATACCAGGCCCTGGGAGCCTATTTGAGGCCATAGATAGCCTTCCTGAGTTTGCACAAATACCGAGGAGCAGAGGCATCCACAAACCCTGGCGGTTGACGCATATACACCTGTTCTTGAAGGACTCCATGAAGAAAAGCGTTGTGGACATCCAACTGGCGCAGACACCAACCTCGAGAGACAGCAATGGAGAGAACCAGTCGAACTGTGACTGGTTTAACAACTGGGCTGAATGTGTCATCATAATCAAGGCCGTAGCGCTGCTTGAACCCTTTAGCAACCAGACGAGCTTTGTGACGATCAACAGTGCCATCAGCTTTGTACTTAACCTTGAAGACCCATTTGCAGTCAATCACATTGGCAAGAGGTGGTGGCGGAACAAGTGTCCACGTACCATTGTGGCGAAGAGCATCCAGTTCAAACTGCATAGCATCACGCCACGCAGGAGATCCCAGTGCTTCACGAAGGTCTCTGGGTTCCCGAGAAGCCAGAAAAGCACGCTTGGACGGATCGTAGTTGACAGTACCATCCGTACGTTGCAGAGGTTTGCGAGTGTTATCACGTGCGCGTGTCACCATTGTATGCGCATGAGGTGCAGGGGGCTCGTCCACAGATGATCCAGGCGGCGCAGAGGATCCGGGCGCGGGAGATGGAGAGGAACACCGATCCTCTTGGGATCCCGCGCCAGCATCAGATGCGTCAGGAGGATCCAGTGGCGATCCCAAGGAGGGACCGGACAGCGCCAGCGCGCCAGTTGCAGGAGATGGCCGGCCCACGGACTGGGGAGACGACACGTGGGCGTCCGCCAGCGGCGGGTCGGGTTGGGAGGGAGCCGGGCCAGTGGCGGGCCCCGCCGCTGAGGGGGACGAGGCGGGCGACGAACCGACCGGGCCATCCGCAGCCGCCGCGTGGCCCAATGAGGAACGGCCCTCCCCACGCGCGCCTGGCGCTCCGCTGGCAGCGGATGTCGCGCGATCCGAGGGCGGATCTGCTCCGGATCCCGTGCCCGGATCTTCCTGGGACGCCGCCCCTGTCGCACCTGGGATCTTCTGCGCCACGGGAGTCCCTGCATCCAGATTAGAAGGCAAAACAGGTGCAACATAGTTCATTTGGTCATGCGGAAAAAGAAGTATGGTGTGTTCGGCAACGCGAGGTGGTATGGGAGAGGCAGAAGGGCTGGCAAAAGGAAAAACCTTTTCATCAAACGTGACATCCCGAGAGATATAAACGCGTGCTGTAGGAAGATGAAGGCATTTATATCCTTTGTGACGAATGCTATACCCAACAAAAACACATTGATGAGATCGAAAGGCAAGCTTGTGTGTATTGTAGGGGCGCATGTTTGGCCAACAGGCACATCCAAACGTGCGAAGCAGCGTGTAATCGGGTTTGGTGGTGAACAATTTTTCCATAGGGCTAAGATTGCCAATGACACGACTCGGGAGTCGATTAATGAGGTAACATGCTGAAAGGTAGGCCTCATCCCAAAAACGTAGTGGCATAGACGCATGTGATAGTAAGGAAAGTCCCATGTCAACAATGTGACGGTGCTTCCGTTCGGCGGAACCGTTTTGTTGGTGTGTGTGTGGACAAGAAACATGATGCATGATGCCAAGTTGACGAAAAAATGTGTTGCTAAGCTTCTCGTACTCCCCACCCCAATCAGATTGAACACATAGGATCTTGCGAGATAAGAGGCGTTCAACATGAGCAAGGAAGTCACGAAAAACATCAAACACATCACATTTTCTCTTGAGAAGATAAATCCACACAAATTTACTATAATCATCAATAAATGAGACATAGTACTGGAACCCACCAGAGGATGTTTTGGCAGGTCCCCACACATCTGAAAACACAAGTTCTAATGGAAAAGAGGAAACACTTGAAGACCTAGGAAAAGGAAGCTGGTGTGCTTTGCCTTGTTGACATGCATTACACACATGGGTCATAGACCGACTAGTCGAAGCTAGTTTATTGGAAGATAAAACGCGTTGAACAACTTGGGTGGATGGATGGCCGAGCCTTGCGTGCCAATCCTCGGCTGACAATCTAACGGAAGACAGTGCATGATGAGTTGATGGCCGAATGGGATAAAGCCCATTTTCACATCTGCCTTGGAGTAGAACCTTCTTGGTGGTCAAATCCTTCATAAGAAAATGAGTAGGATAATACTTTAGATATGCATTATTATCAACAGCAAGGCGATTGACAGAGAGAAGGTTTTTGTCAGCATTGGGAACATGTAAGATATTGCGAAGCTTAAGGTGTGCAGAGGGAGTAGGGAGAATGGCATGACCACGATGAGCTATGTGCAAACCTGAGCCGTCTGCTCTGTGGATGCGGTCTCGTCCAGGGTATTTCTCCCGGACCGTCAGGCGATCCAGATCGCCCGTGATGTGATCCGTGGCCCCGGTGTCAGTGAACCAGGCCGGATCACCAAGGATGGAGGGAGGTGACGCAGCAGCGAGGCCAGCCATCTTGGACTGGGACGGCTGAAAAGCATGGTTATAGCGCTGACCGCACTCCCAGGCGTAGTGCCCCGGACCGCGGCAGAGCTGGCACTGGACACGGTGGTCGCCACGGTCGCCGTAGTCACCGCGATCACCACCGCGATTCCCACCAAAATCGCCTTGTTGGCGCGATCCACCACCACCGCGGTTCCCGCGATCGCCGCCGCGGGAGTTGTTGTTGTAGCCGCCGCGGTCTCCGGAGTTGCCACGGCCCTTGCCGCGGTAGCCGCCCTTGCCGCGATTGGAGTTGTTGTTGTTGCCGGCGGAGTCGCGGGCGACATAGTTGACAGAGGAGCCGCCATGCTGCAGATGAAGACGGGCAGCGTTGTACTCACGGCGCCTGTCGAAGGAGATCGCGTGGGAGTAGAACTCACCATGCGTCATGCCCTCGGGACGAGTGGTGTACGCGGTGATGAGGGGCTCATAGTCGTTGTCGAGGCCCGTGATGACGGCGGTGATGATGTCCTCGTCGCGCATGGGGCGACCGACGGCTGCAAGCTGGTCGGCGTTGGCGCGGATCTTGGCGAAGTAGTCCGCCATGGAGAGATTTCCTTTCCTGAAGACCGCCATGTCCATCTTGATCTGGACGATGCTGGCGCGGCAATGGATGGTGTACATCTCCTCGACATGTGACCAGATGGCACGGGAGGTCTCCAGCTGATGAACTTGCTGCAGCACCTCATCAGAAATAGAGGCAAGGAGGTAGCTGAGAACAATCTGGTCCTGGCGGAACCAGGTTGCATACTCCGGATTGGGGGCGCGCACTCCCTTGTCATCGGGATCCAGGAACTTGGAGGGAGGTGGCATGGTGCCATCAACGTAGCCCGTGGCGCCAGCGATGCGGAGAGGAGGAAGGACTTGCGCCTTCCAGATGAGAAAGTTGGAGGTGGTTAACTTGGCGGTGATGAAGCTGGCAGAGGGAGAGGGAACAGCGGACGCCGGCGGCCCATTAAAGGCGGCGGGCAGGGAGAGCGTGGTGAGGGCGGCGGAGGAGGAAGCGGAAGCCGTAGGGGAGCCCATGATGCAATCACGCGGGGAGGCCTGATACCATGTGAAACAGAAGACGAAGAAGATTGGATCGGCGCAACCAATGTGGTGGCCGGGGAGATGTATTTATAGGGTGCAACTAGGGCACAATATACAGGTAGTTACATGAGATAAGTACAGATCCTATATACTAACAATATACGGTTTAACAATTTTGCCTCATTTTTTCTGACTTTTGAGGTCTACATGCTACAAATATTGATTCCAATAGTGATGATTTTGTCTTGCGAAAAAGTTACTAAACAAAATAAGGATGGCCATTGCATGCTTCCATTTTCAGTTTATGCTTGTTTGAAGATCAACAACTCCTTCCATATTCGACATAGCATCTCTTGATGCCGTTCGTAGGTGTAGGATTATTAGTATATTGTGAGAAGCGAGCCTTCCTCTGTCATGAACCCGTGCCGACGCACGAAGTCGCCCACCGCTGCGTCCAGGGACAATTTGAGGGAGACACCGCGCTGCCATACATCAACGCAGGATTGTCCCCTCTGCCGTTTGAGTGCACCAGCTCGTCCCGAGTCGCGATGTAGCGAGCCCTCCGTCCGACTCCGACGACTACTCTTTTTTTTGCGGGGGCGACTTCCTCACTGGATCAGCCACAAGCATCTCTCCTTCGCTATCCAACTTAGTCAGCATTTTTGTAATGTTTGGAGCAAACCAAAACAAAAATATTTAGGTTTGAGCCGTTCAAAATTGAGGCATTTTGTACGAAATCATTAATTAAGGAGTAGTCCTTCCAATGATCAGTTTCATCTTATCAGGTTGCGACAAGTGGCGCGTCGCAACCTGTAAGTTTTTTTCTTTTTTTTTTCTTATATCTGTTTTATTCAAAATATTTTATCTCTTAAACCGTGCGTTCAAATCTCGAACCGTTTCACCATTGGATTCCTCCGTGGAGATCTTCAAAAGTAGATCCAATGTTGATAGGTTTTGATGAATCTTTTCATGAAAAAATCCGTACGAAAAAACCGAACCGGGAGCACGTTCTTTTTTTCCTTTCTAAAATCCATTTCTGAGAGGCACGGTCGTGCCTCTCGCGGAAGCGAATCCGTACCTCCCGTGGAAGCAAAATCGTGCCTCTCACGGAAGGTAAAAAAAAATAGAAAACACATTTTTTTCGTTTCCTTGCGGAAGAAGAAAAAAAAGGAGAAATGTGTTTTTTCGTTTCTGAGAGATGCGGCCGTGTCTCTCGTGTAAGTAAAATCATGCCTCTCGCGGAAGCAAAAAAAAAAAGAAAATATTTTTTTCGTTTCCGAGAGGCACGTGCGGAAGCAAAACTGTGTCTCACGGAAGAAAAAGAACAAAAACACGTTTTTTCGTTTCCGATATGCCTATCGCGAAAGCAAAATTATGCCTCTCGCAGAAGCAAAAAAACACATTTTTGCATAAAAAGTTTGATTTTATTTTGTCCAAAAGCTAAGAAAGACCGATGAAAAACCAAAAAGACAAAAAATACCCGGAAAAAACCATATAAAAAGTTGAAAAAGCGTGCGAAAAAAATCCGGATGAAATGCCCAGAACGCAATACGTGCCCCAAGTGATCGATGGGAGGCTCTCGAAGAAGCGTTCCTCAACTAGTTTTTTTTTTTTTGAGACAAACGTTCCTCAACTAGTTTTTCTCCATTTTGTAGGGATAACTGAGGTGTGCATGAAAATAAGGCCGTATCTTCAGAATCGGGGCCCATGCGCAAGGCCCGGCCCATTGTAGGAGCGAGCTGGTGGCTCTTTGCGTTGACTGACTTGTTTTTCTCCGACACAGAGACGTGCTATTGCCCACTCCCCAGCGTCCGCTCTCTCGTCTCCGCCGCCCCACCGCCCGCCCGGGTGCTCCCGCTGTCGCGCCGCCGTCTCGCCGGAGTCCTGCCTCAACCGAGAGATCCCGAGGTGAGCCCCACCTTCCTAGCCTCCCCCTATTGGAATCTTACTAGCAATGCCAATGCCGATGCTCGGAGACTGGCGCGTCAAGGTCCTGTACCATCCGGCTTTCCCCCATGTCCATGTGGTTTGGTGTTTAAACTCCCGATAACATTCTTTGCTATCGTTTGGCTTGGTTTTGTTGGGAATGGGATGGGGATGCACTTAGGTTTTACTGTAGCAACCCAGATGGGGATTGGATCGAGCGTGTGTAAGCCAGTTTGGATGCCTCGGGTTTTTCTTTTCGTGTAAGCCAATTTGTTCCGCATTGATGCTTGGCTTTCCTTGGCGTCGCTGAATAATCAATAATTTATGTCTATGTGCATCAATCGATGCCGAGGCCGGGGGTTGATCCCTCATTCTCGGGAAAAGTCTTAGCAACCTCGTACTAATCATGTTCATGTACAAATTTGACATTCAGGTTTGAACATCTTAAATATGGACAAAGACTGCCCCGGTGATCCATGGCAGTGCTTCACCAAGAGGGTAGGAGAAAGACTAAGAGGGCAGATTTTTCGAGTCAATGCTCTTATGGTGGTTATGGGCATCTTGATGGGGTTCATGGTCGGGATAGGCACCTATGGCCATCGCTACCGGCACATTCCATTGATCCGTTTCCTCTTCCTGGCTGCCACCACATTGTTCCTGCCCATTGTCTCTTATATTGTCTCTTCCAGTGATTTAGACAATTACAAGTCAACCACCATTTGGACGGAGACCATAGTCGTAGTGAATTGTAGTGCAGGAGCACACATCATCTATGTCCTTATATGGACGGCTCTTGTTCTGAATGTTGGTATAAATACCACTGCACTAGTTGCCGCCGATGCTAGAGAAGGTCGAAGCATTCCTCCCAATATGACGCTACTTATCCAAGCAATGTGGACCTCCTACCTAGGGATACACATCTGCATTGTAAGTGGTCCCCCACCTGAGGTGATATTATTTCTTCTTGGACCGTTTGGTGTTATATTTGCCAAATTAGTTCTGAAGTGTTATGCATGGTACATAGCTACACAATCATTAGCCTTTGGACGCAATGCTCGTCTTATTGTTGGATACATGGAGCAGCTAGCAAGTGAGCATATGCCTCCACTTATAGTTACTGGAGAGCACACCATGCAGATACAGGAGAAGCCTTGTGGCTACCAATTAAAGTCGATGTCCTACAGATTAAGAGATGATATGTACCACAAGGGCTTAGTGACCTTTGACAAAGTTTGGCAGTTGAATGACACACTTCTGAGATCAAAATCACCACAGCTGAAAGAACTATGCTTTTCATTCGCATTATTTAAACTGCTACGGTGTCGAATTGCAAGGTACACAATTACTGAGGTTGGTTTCATCAAGGGCAGTAACTTCTTACGACAAATCTTGCTTGAGGATAATGATGGTGAAAGAGTACTTGCGGTGATTGCACATGAGCTCTCGTTTCTCCATGACTATTATTATTCATCACTCCCAATCATATATTCAAAGAGTTGGCTGCCAATCGTGAGTGGTTCCATTTCACTAGTAAGCATATGTTACTGCTTGTTAGCCATAATTTTTATTGCTGCCCAGGGGAATGTATCTGAGATAGGGCAGATTATATGTGATGCGTACGGCAATGCTTTTTCTAATTCTGATGCAGATTCAATATCTTTTGGAAGTATATACTTTGATATCATACCATTGTATATACTTGCTGCACTAGTTATACTTGCCGAGGTGAGGGACATTGCATTTTACATCCGCTCTAACTGGATGAAAGTTGCCTTGATATGTCAATATGTGAAGCATGGTTCCTGGCGACAATCGGCTACCATCCAGAGATGTGTTGGTTGTGTGCTACGGAGCAAAGGCAAGTTGATAAGGAATTGGGAGGACAAAATGGGCCAGTCCTTGATTTTGGTGCTCCACCCAAGCAAAACTCCGATGGCTCTTCTTCGGCATCTCATTCATTTGTCAGGCCAAAATACGAAGATACCAAGTGCAGTCAAATCTGCTATTGTCGGTGCATTGAGAAAATGCTACAAGACAGGGCAAATCAATGGTGATGTGCCCTCTTTCCAAAGGATCCTACATCTGCAAGGAGACGACAAGATCATTTGGACATTTGGGGAAAGAGGTACAGCTGAAATCATGCTGGTGTGTCACATTGCTACCACAATCCTTGGAGCAAGGTTACCAACACATCAACCTCCATCAGACACTGACCATATCTCTGCTGCAAATCATATATCGCAATATTGCGCCTACCTGGTGGCACACTATCCTGAGCTACTACCTGAAGATGCTGAATGGTGCAAGAGCTTGTACAAGGCCGTTGAGAAAGATGCCAAGCGTGTACTCATTGGCAATGATTCGAGGGAGTCATGGATGTCTGAAGTTGAGTACCGGAGGAGGTTGATTCAGTTGCTAAGCGCAGAGCGTAACCATGAGGTGCTCAAGGATGGCGCGAGGCTTGCAGAGCAATTGGCTGAAGAAGGGGAGGAGGCAGCTTGGAAGGCCCTGGCTGCGTTTTGGTCGGAGATGATCCTGTATGTCGCTCCGTCGGACAACATCGACGGTCATATGAAGGCGATAGCCCGCGGCGGCGAGCTGATAACCCTCCTGTGGGCTTTGGTCACCCACCTCGGCATCGTCGGCAGGTCAGACAACACTACTGATGCTGCTACCGTTGATGTTTAAGTGTGCAGTAAATGTTCATCAGTTCATAATTTTCTGTATGTTTGGCTATCTTTTCCCTTCCCATTGTGCTGTTTCTGCTTCCTTGTTTTGTAACTGTATCGGACCAATTTGAATGTAGCAGCATTACTCATCTATCATTCCCATGCGTGTCCCCTGCCCAGTGTGGGCGCTGCCTGCAAGTTAATTGTTCATGTCAGCGGCAGCCTGCTGCCCGTTAGTTTGTTTCTACTGCTTGGTTACAGTTTTTAAATATAAATTATTACTATTATTTTGCGAAGATTGTAAATCTGAATGTTAACCAATCGAAAAATCAGTTAGACGTGGAACAGACGTTCCCCAGATCAGCTTTCCCTGGTTCCAGTTTTTTTTTTTCTTTTAGGGGATTTGCTGGTTCCAGTTGAAAAGTAGCCGGTCGACGTACTACAAGTGGGCATGCGGCAACAAGCCTGTCCAACTCAAACAGTATCCAACGGCGGGTGACGAGCTCAAAGTCTTCGCTTAAGCTAAACGTACATACTTCCTCCGCTCCGAAATATAAGGCTTCCTTTGGTTCATAGGATTGAAAAATCATAGGAATAGAAAAGTCATAGGAAATGAGATGACATGCATCTCAAATCCTATGCATAGGAATAGAAAATGAGATGCCCTTTGATTCACATCATAGGATTTTTTCCATTGAGTCTAAGCTAATGTTTATTTTCCTATGAAATGTGGAGGATAGGAAGAATTCCTTCATAGGAATAGGATTTCATTCCTACAAACCAAAGAGCTCTGAAGGAATTTTTCCTATAAAAATCCTATCCTATGAAAATCCTACAAAATTCATCCAAACCAAAGGAGGCATAAGTCTTATTATAGATTCTAATACGGACTACATCCAAACAAAATGAGTAAATCTATACTAAAATACGTCTATATTTATTTATATATAGTCTATATTTAAATATCTAAAAAGACATATATTTAGAAACGGAGTGAGTAGATAGGGAGCATTTCAGGTGGGATGCAAGTGTGTGGATGCATGTGTTCTAAAAACCCCAGAGCCATGGGCAAACGATGAGCCAAGCTGTGATTCATTTTCTTTTTAAACGTCAGATTGTTACATGGGTTATTTACTCAAAACCATCACAGTTAGGGCGGGGTAACAACTTGAGGGGTGGCTAGGTGTCAATCAACTGAAAATAAGATTTGGACCAGTCACATTTTTCCCCTGTCAACTCTGACCGCCTGAACCTGATTGAGTGTGCGCGTACTACGTGCAACTAACTACTACGCCGATGGACGTGGGCCGGCGGCGGATGCAGACATGGACACAGATCCTCGTCACATGGTCCAGTAAGGCCCTGTTTGGTTCATAAGTCTTAGGACTTTTTTCTAGTCCCAACTAAAAAGTCCCTAATTCCTAAAAAGTCCCTCCTTGTTTGTTTCCAGAGACTAAAAAGTCCCTAGTCCCTTCCTAGAGGTTATTAAATGACCATATTACCCCTAGTATATAGAAAAATAACAATCAAACAACACCATGGGGTGGCGGGCCAATGAATGCATGGAGGGGCATTGTTGGAAAAGTCCCAAAAAGTCCCAAAAAGACTCTCCTTCAGAGTCTTCTTCATTTAGTCCCAAATGCCTAGTTTAGTCCCTGAAAAGTCCCTCCCGTTTGGTAAAAAAGTCTTTGAGAGGGACATTTTCTAGTCCCTACACAAAAAAGTCCCTGGAAACAAACCCCCCTAATTTTTAATTCAAGAAGGTAACCACACGGTGTTGCATGCGGTTTGTAAATCATCCGAGGTAACACATGCACACGCCATGCCCCAAGTTGCACCAACAGCTACTTGTTTGTGATCTTGTATTTTCTTTCGCCAGCAGTGACATATCCAGGCCAAGTCGTCAGAGGATAGCAACACCGTCGACACTCATGGCTTCCGCCGCCAGAATAGAAAAAAGTAGTTTTCCTAAGAAGGAATAGTGAAATTTCCACAAAACAAGTAATTTTCTAAGGAATGAATAAATAGTATTTGTATTAACCGTAAAAATAAAATAATGTAAAACTTAAACAAAATCAAAATAGTGAAGTTTTCTAAGAAAGGTGGCATTGTTATTACCCTTAAAATATGAAAGAAAAATGAAAATAAAATAATGACACACAATTTACATAGAAATTTTGTTTTTTATAATATGTAAGAATAAACATATAATGATAGAATTTTCGTATAAACAGATGAATGAGTGACATTGGTATTACACTTAAAAGAAGAACGTAAATTTAGCAAAAAAGCAAAACAAAATAAAAGCAATGAAGTTTTCTAAAAAAATGAATTAACGACATTGCTATTACACTTTAAGGAAAAAGAAAAAGACCAGTAATGAAAAATTGCACACAATTTATTCAGAAATTACGTTTTTTTAATAATATGCAATAATAAGCATATAGTAGTGAAATATTTGCAAATAAGGAAGTTTCCTAAGAAAGAATGAATTCGTGGCACCAAAATTGCCATTAAATGGGAAATAAAGTAAAATAAAAAATGAATAAAAATAAAGTAATAAAGTTTTTCTAAGAAAGAATGAATTAGTGGTTTTGGTATTGCCCTTCAAGAAGAAATAAAATGAAATAAAAACTAGAACATAATCAAAGTAATGAAGTTCCCTAAGAAAGAATGAATTAATGGCATTGGTATTACCCTTTAAGAAGATATTTAATAAAAATAAATAGAACATTCAATAGTAGAATTCTCAAAAATAAAGAAAGTTTCCTAAGAAGGAGCAGATTAGTGAAATTGGTTTTACCATTAAAGAAGAAATAAAATGAAATAAAAACTAAATCAAAAAAATAATAATGAAACTTTGTAAGAAAGAATGAATTAGTGGTTTTGATATCACCCTTTCAAAACAAAGAAGAAATAAAGACTAAAAAATCAAAATAGAGAAGTTTTGTAAGTAAGAATGAATTATTGGCATTTGGATTACCTTTTCAGAAGAAATAAATTATAAAAAAAATATAAAATAACAAAATTTGCACACTATATCGACAACAAATTGCGCTTTTGAATAATATGCAAGAATAAGCATATGGTAGTGGGATCTGTGCAAAACATAATTTTCTAAGAGGCAATGAATTAGCGGCATTGGTATTACCCTTAGAAAAGAAACAAAATATAATACTAATAAATAAAAATATTGAAGTTTATAAGGAAAAATGACTTAGTGGCATTAGTGTTACCCTTTAAGAGGAACGGAAATGAAATAAAAAATAAAACACAATCAAAATAATGAGATTTTCTAAGAAAGAATGAACTTTTTGCATTGGTATTACCCTTTAAGATGAAATAAATAAAGAATCTAAAATAATGAAACATGTGCACACAATATACACAAAAATTGTGCTTTTTTAAAATATGCAAGAATAAACATATAATGATCCAATTTTTCCCAAAAAAAATTCTAAGAAAGAATGAAGTAGTGGCATTGGTATTACCTTTTAAAATGAAAGAAAATGAAATAATATCAAATACAAAATAATAATAAAGTTTACAAGGAACAATGTATTGGCGTCATTCATAACTGTAAATGAAAATAGTAACAAAGTTTATAAGGAACAATGAATTGGCGTCATTCGTATTACTCTTGAAGAAGGAAGATAATGAAAAAAAGTTAAACAAACTTGCACACAGCTTTTCAGTGTAATTGCACTTTTGGTAGTATACAAAAAACAATCGTATAATATTGTAATTTTCACACATATTGTGTTGTATTCGTGTATATACATTTACACTCACCCAACATCCTAAAAATACCAATGACAGAAAAAATAATAAAGAAAAAATAAAAAACAAAAGAAGAAATGCATCAAAATTGAAAAACATAAAAAGAAACAAAGGAAGAGAGGGAGGGCTCGACAATATAGTTAATGGGCTTTAGCCCAGTAATAAATTGACTGACCCAAATATGCGGCCAGTCAAAAAAGTGGCCCGAACAAAAATAGCAGAGCACAAATCTCAGAGCAGAAACCAATGGTCCAAAAATCATCTGACCCAAAATTAATTTTCAGATGACTTACATATAGCTAAAGTGAACAACTTAGTATCACATTTGTGCTAGGGCACAAAAAACCACCAACTCCGTGCCTAACCTATAACGCCGAGCACTGATCGTTGAATTTACTCACGAAAACGGCGAAACCGATAGTTAGGACCTACCTATCGGGACGACATGGCATGCCTATCTGGAAAATTCACTGAGGTGGATGTAGGTCCCATGTGTTGTCCGCATGACCCCCTTCTTCCTCATCTTGTCTTTCTTCCTCTCTCCAACAAGCCACAGAAAGGACGCCACGTCGCCACCATTCTCATGGTCAGAGACCATCCCAAGCCCCACCACCTTGTTTGGGAGCTCTGGAATGCCTCCCTGAGCAACCCTGCCAGAGTACCTGGACCCGGACGTCCATAGTCAGCCACGCTGCAGTCGTCTTCTGCACCTCCAACAACACACTACTGCCCTCAATATCCCGCTCCGACGAATCTCTGTGCCTCACTTCTAGCCCCAGGCTTCGCGTCCTCCTGATGCCTCCGCTGCCAACGCCGACAAGCCGCGGGTCCCCAAGCCATATTCCCCACCTCACCATGTTCCGTCCCCCACTGCTGCTGACGAGGACGTCGCTCCACTGCTACCTCATCGTGTCCGAGCACGCATTGGTGCTCAAGGTGAGCCCCTCGCCCCTTTCCCTCGCCATGCCATGCTATGTCCAGAGGATGAATGCAGAGAAGGTACTTGATGCAATGTCCCATAGATAGAATGTTCTGTAGAAGATGACCCTCTAGTCATTGATAGGTGGGACCCATGTCTCATTTTCCACATTACCCAGTCAAAGCTTTTGGTCTTCGCCACGTCAGCCTAACAAGTGGGACCAACTTGTCAATTTTATTGTTTTTGTTAACTTACCAGAAAATCAGTGCTCAGCGTTATAGATTAGGCGCAAAGTTGGTGGTTTATGTGCCCTGACACAAATATGGTACCAAGTTCTTACCCTAGCCCCAACTGTGATGGTTTTGGGTAAATAACTCTTGTTACGTCTGTGCAGCTACATGGATAACTTGAAGGGAGCTACAACATTGATCAAGTCACGTTACGTTCATGTGCCCCCAGTATCCAGTGTCGTTGGTGTTCATGCCCTCTCATATTCAGCGCGCAGTTCGGTGTTGCCCCCGATGTTATTGACCTCCTGACCGATCTCCTCGCATCGTTGTGCGATGTACCCTATAGGCCATGACTATACCCTGGCCATCTAGCGGGCCGGGCCGGGCCTGACCAAGCCCGAGGTAGAAAACTCAGGCCCGAGCCTAGCCCGACCCGGCTGTCGGGCCTACTTTTCAGGCCCAAGCCCAGCCCGCCACTTCCAAAAAACCATTGGGCCTCGGGCCGGGCCTCTTTAGTAAATGGCAAAAACAGCAGGCCCGGCCCTGGCCTGTCCTAGTCTTCGGGCTCAAAATAATCTAGGCCCGGGCCTAGCCCGGGAGCAACGTCGGGCCAGGCCGGGTCCGGCTTTTTCGAGCCGGGCCTGGCTGCCCATGCCCAGGACTAGCCATGACCCAGTACAACAACAGCAAAACCAGTTAGAGACATCACGGGTCGAGACGGGGAAGGTGAGCATGTGTGACACCGTTTTAAGACCCAACAAATGCAGCTCATGACCCAGTACAACTCATATTTTCTATCTGACTTGAACACAAAAGCATTTGAAGTCTTATATCCATGCATCAATGTTTGATCATTACAAACACTACAAGTCTCATACGAACATAATGTACTTAGAGCATCTATAGACGGACTCCCCAAATTGATAAGGCGGATGCAAGACCGTTGACCGGACAACAGAGAACAGCAAAAATTTGACCTAACCGGAGCCCATCGAAGCCTCTTTAAATGCCTAGATTGTCCAATACTCCTCATATTCATCTCATATATGAAATGATTATGGGGAATGCCCGGACGTGTCCGATCAGTGGTCCTGCGTCTGCCACATAGGATTGGGCCCACCATAGAGCATCCTTTTCCTTTTTTATTATATCTTTTATTTCTCTCTCTCTCTCCTTCTTCGTCAATCATATGCATGTGACCGTACATATAATGAAAAAAGTGAGGGACATGACTGCGTAGACGGGTAACTATGGAGCCAAAACGGACACGTCCGGACACTAACCTGGCGCGTCCGTGGATGTTTGAGGGGCCAAATTCGTTCAGTCCGGCTGTAGATGCCCTTATTACATAAATATATTCCAGAAGCTGACCATCCTCATGACTCAGATAGTTAGAAGTTAGAACTGAAAACTAGTCTTCAAGCTTCAGCCTTTAAGGCTTAGCTACCCTTCGACCTTGCAAAAAGTGGTGCGCCCGCTGTGCGATTGATCCATTGACACCTTTAGTTTTGGTTGGGACGTGATTGTTTGCTCATGTGATGCCGGAGGCTAGGGCGTGAGCGTGTTATTTAGTCCTGGCGCGTGATAATTAAAGTAACCAGTGATGGTCACGCACTTGCCTGTTGCCTCCGTTGTTCCTGCCGTGTTAACTTTCAAAGCATCAGTGATGCTCACACATTTTCCTCGGTAGTTCCTGCCGTGTTGAATTTTCAATCATCGGTGATGGTCGCGCACTTGCCTCGCGCCCATCTTCCCTGGCTCGCTGGCCCCGGCCCCGCTCGGCCCGTCGATGATGATCACGTTGCGCCCGCGCGTCGAGCACCTCCGCCGGCAGCAAGGTCGGCAACAGACGGCAGCCGGACTTGCGCATCGTCGCCATCGGCCGCAGGCACACCGGACTTGACCTCGCGCGCCGCAGCAACGCCCACGCCTCCCCGTCCGGGTTAGGTGAGGTTACCTGGCGCGGTGGACGGACGCTGAGTCGGGGCCGTGCCCCGCAAGCACGCCCAACCCAAGGATCCTTCTACCTGGTCAGGTAATACACTAGTATGAAGAGCCGAGGAACGACGCCACGAGGGTCCCCATCCTCTGCTCGATTTGGTCTTGAACACCTACAGTCATGGAAACATGAATCAGTCTCGGGAGAATACGAGCAGAAGATAGTAGATACAACATACCATTATGTCCAGCATTTGGTTATGAGCCTCCACCACTTTATTTATATCACCTGATATCTACAGGATGATAAACAACTTCACTAATCTTCAAGCTGGAAAGGCTTTCAGCAAGCAGATAAATACAATTGAGTCAACTATGGAAGCGACTGCTACTCATTTCATTTTGTCATTTGAGGATTGAACCTTCAATAACTCTACTACTTAAAGCTTTCCCTGATAAAACTCTACTACTTAAACTTGTCATGCCTAATTGCTCAAAGGCCGCAAGCAAAAATCAGACGAGAACACCAACAGTTAGACAAGGTACCTCGGTAACTTTTGTGTGAACACCAACAATTAGACAAGACGCCACAGTAGACATGATAACTTACGCATGAATGGTCCGCCGCAATCCGGTCTGCTGTCTTGCAGGGGCGCAACTTCCTTTTGCCGTTTTATTTTTTGGTGTCTTGATGGACAAGTTCATTGTTTACTTGTTCGGTAAGTTCGACTTGGAAAACAAGTCGATTTGAGATTGTGATCGCAACGCGATACCACCTCTTCACCTATATATATATTGCTTACCGGCCTTGGCCAAAGATACACTAAAAACACCTATGGTTTTGCCTCATCTCGCAACTTGCTCTCTCACCGAAGTCTACTCTATCCCGAGCGCTGGCGTGCATTGGTGTGCGGGAGAGCAGATCTCCGGAACCATTCGTCCTTGAGATCCTGCACTAGGAGAGCATGAATTAGGTTTTTGGGAAGCGCTCTGCGCGAATGCTCAACTTCGTCATCACGGGTCGGCTCAGTTCATGTTGAAGAAGTGCGCAATGCTTGGCTCGCTCATCGTCGTGCTACGGAGGGCCCCTTGGGACAATTCCTTAAGCCCGGGAGTTCATCTCATCGAAGCAGAGCCAAATGGCAGGGTGGCTTGGCCCGAGGAGGGGAGAGGTTGCAATAGATTCAAGTGTGAGAAGGAGAGAAAGGAAGCCAAGGAGGGGTGGGGGGACTCACTGTTAAAGGAGATCGATCTGAAGTGGGGAAGAACGTGATCGTGTTGTCGATTCCTAGCACCCAGACCAATTCCTTCGGCTGGGAGGTCCAGAGGAGTGACACGAAGCTATCTGGCTAGGTGGTTGGGCAAAGCAAGATTGTTGGGTACGGAAACAAAACGCAATATAGACGCTGCCTTAATCCTCCATGAGGCCCCGCTAACCTCCACTGAACTGGGAGGCGCAGTGTTGGGGCTACGATGGCTGCGGCGCGGCCGGTGCCGAGTGGTGGAGCTTGGTTTGGTGGCGAGGATATCCGAGGTGACTCTAGCGGGTGGGGAGACAAGCTTGGGTAGGGGAGTGACGGCGGGAGCGGCGTGCCTTTAACTTGAAGGATTACCTGACGAGGGGGACCAACTGAATTGGATATACTGGGGGGGGGGGGGGGGGGGGGTAAGAGAACAAAAAAAAATGGTCTGGGAGTGATGTGAACCATCCACTTTTTCTAATTCGCAAAAAAGTGTAATGTTCATTTTTGACAATTTATTCAAAAATTTCCGCGCAATTCCATTTTTGCTCAAAAAAAATTGGAAGCGTTTACCTATAGCTAGCATTAATCCATCATGGGCAATTCGTATGTTCAAAAGACAAAAATATGCGAAAATGGAGCATAATTCAAGAACTAAGGTCTCTGACATTGCAACATTCTCACACATAGCTTAGGTCTCACAAAACAATCTCACACATAGCTTTGGACAGTACAGAATAAAAGGCTCACACATGGAGCTCACACATCATCCTCAAATCCGAGCAGGCTATGGAATTTTGCGTACTTCTTCTTGCCCCGTGTCCCTAAGGCATTGCTTCCTCAAGCTAAACCACTACCGGAAGAGACACTATTGAGCTTATCAGACTGTGAGGTATGAACAGCTGCATAGAGAATATTGTTAAATTATAAAGTAAACTGTCAAATAGCAGATTGACTGAAACCGGACGTATCAAGTTGAAACACCAAATGTGAAGAACAAAGTACACTAAAGCACAGGCAAAAAGACAACCATGCATACAATGAAAGTGGTCTGTCATGAACTTGCCTCCATATTGAAGGTTGTCTTAAAAACCACCCTTCACACACAAAGTTGTCAAACCTGTATCTCCTCTCACCGGTTAACATTGTCCCAGTGCCATTTTATCTAGACTGCAATTAACAAATTACTTTGCACTACGCAAGCTATAGCTAACTTTCTATAGATATAATACATATACCTATTAACCATTCTCATCAGCAGCAATCAGTTACAAGATTCAGTTTTAATTTAACACCTTCTCTGCTAGTAGGCTACTATTTAACACCTTCTCTTCTAGTAGGCTACTAGCACAGAACACCGAACGGATTGACTCTACAAGTAAAACTATGTGTCCCTGCAAAGAAGAGCAACAGAAGTTCCATCATGGCAAAGAAAAACTTAAACTAAATGATAAGAGACATTCAGTGGGGTTGGAACATGTTTACGATAACTTACCTTTAAAACAAGCTCAAAGTATGCAATATCAGAATCCAGTGTAGTCGGAGTATAAGGCTTGACTACTTCCTCAACAGTAGCATCCTTCCCTCTGCAGTCGGTTAACAAAATACAGAAATTCGACTCACTCCATGTACCAAAAAGAATGACCATAACTGAACATCATAACAGTGGACCAGGATATGAGCAGTACAAGTGTTCAGACCTGCATCTTATATATTGGCCAATTGCAATGCCCAACACAGAAGTAGGTCTAGGGAAACAAATTTGAACCTGGGGTGCTCGTGATGTGCTATTGGTGGCTGTGTTTGGCCTGGCGTCGGGTGCAGCTACTGACGACGATGGAGTCTAACGGCCCTTCTCGGCATGGAGGCGGGACATGGCGGTGGTGGTCATCTCCTCCGGCGGAGGTGGTCGGCCTGAGGATGGGTGGTCGGATCTCCAGATCCGTCATCTAGTCCCGGCTACGAGTCGGGGAAACATGGTTGCCAGTGAAAACCGAGTCGACGGCGGGCGATGGCGGCGTTCTGCGCCATGATCTTGATGAAGGCATCGTCGTGTAACTGTTGTTGACCCACTCGTGTTGTTCCGGGGGAAACCCTAGATCAGTTGGTCTTCCAGATCGGACGATGGCGGCACTACGGTGTTGTTTCTCTCTTGGGAGATCGTTTATGGAGCAGTGCCGGAAGACAGAGGCAGGAGGTGGAGCGGCTTTGTCTTGCACGGAGCTTCGGTGGAGCTGTCAAGTCATGCCTGGCCGACAGGTGCTACGCTGAGTCATGCCTGGTTGGTAGGTGCTACGCACGACAGATCTTCCAGAGTCTTCCCGTCAGGGTGGATGAGCGCAGGGCGGTGGCGTCGTTGGGCGCTGTGGTGGCGTCGACGGATGTCCAGATTGTCAAGGACGATGCGGATATCTCTCCTGAAGATGGGTCAGTGGTCCGATGATGATGGCGGCTTCTAAAACGTGTGCATATGGTGTGCGCTTTAGGTAGGCTGCATCGGTTGTTGGTCTCGATACATTATGTGGATGGATTGACGACGACACCGGTTTTAGATATAGGGAGTGAGAGCACTCCATATTATCAAGTTTGTAGGTGTGAGTGGTGGTTTTGGGTGGATTGATGTATGTTGTTGTCAGATCTTTGCGAAATAATTAATAAAGATGGCTGCATGCATCGATTGATGCAGAGACGGGGTTGAACCTCTTTTTCTAAAAAAACAATTTGTATGCTTAAATACAATATTTTCTTTGAATCTAATTCATAAATGATTAAATGTGAGCACTAGTACTGCTCTTTCTAGGCTATGCACGTCTTCACCTACTACTCCCCCCGTCCTATAATATAAGAGTGTTTTTAGTCTAAAATATTTAAATGAGCTTTTATTTACAGAATTAATGTATTTAAAATATACAGAGCACCTAGGAGAAAGACCATTAATTTTTTTAATACTGCTAAGAGTATCAAGGAATATAGATTAAATGCACGATTTTCTTTCCATTTCAACATTCCGCTTGGGTGCATAAGTCTCAACTTGCATACTGCAGTGACATGCTGATCCTCACACAAAGCTTTGTACGCTTCTTGCAAATACAGCCCAGAGTCGTACTCTTCCTCACCCTAGCCATCCTTCCTACTCTCGTAGCCAGCACCACCTCATCTCTCATCATCACTGGTTGAGGGTTCCTACTTTTTTTCCTAGTTATTCTTTTGGGGGTTTTCTTCTCTTCTCTATTTTAATTTTTCAAATTTTAATTCATGGACTTTATTAAAAAATTCAAGTCCCTTAATATTTTTAAAGTTCATGAATATTTTAAGTTTTTTAACATTTTTAAATTTGCACAGTCTATTTATAAATTCCTAATATATTTGTAATTAATGAACTTGTTAAAAATATGAGTTTTTAAATTTGAAATATATGAAAACCCCTGGTTTTTTGAAAATCCATGAAGTTTTTCTATTTAAAAAACATTTTCAAAATAAAGTGACAACCATCTTTTTAATAAAATAATAGTGGAGTAAGCGGAAAAAGAATGCTGAGCGAGCGAATCAAGTGACACGTGCTACCTCGAGATGGGACAATACCAGTAGAGGAGCCACCCGTCCTTAGGCTGGGCTTGTTGCGACGGTGGTCCGACAATGACCCCTATATGTTGTGATTATGTGTTTACTGCTTTCCAAGCGATGCGCCACTTTGTTTTATCACGCCTGACTTGTAATGAACTTCCTAGTTTTTCGCTTTGAACTCTAGTTGTAAACCTCAAGGGCCTCAGTTTAAGGCCGGACGATGCCTCAGTTCTGAAAAGGGATATAAGTGTTGATGAAATCGGAGGGAACCCCCTCTTTTGGCATGGACGGGGATCATGGTTGTTTTGGTTTGGTTTCGTTAATGAAATCGGAGGGAACAGGGAACCCCCTCTTTTGTTCAAAAAAAAAGAAGGGATAAAGTGTTGATTTCACCTTTCCTCAATGCAAGAGTACACTAGAAATACGGAGTACTATGGAAAGCAACAGTGCCGAATTTCAGTAGACAATATATTTTTTGACGCATGGAACGTCATTCTACGGTATTTTCATAAATAAACGTAGAATATATACAAAAAGAGGAATCGAGACAATACTGAATTGGATACCTTTTCAAGCTGGCTGAATTCATCTGGCTGGACAAGAGAACAAGCTTGTCGAGATCAAACAGCGACGACAGTGGTGGGAAGTAGCGGTATAATGGAATAGTTGACGGACTTGAGGTCTTCGCTGCGGCTGTACATGGCTGGGTCAAGCTTGTAAGAAGATAAGGCGTGAGAATTTCAGATGAGATGGAAGTGTGTGGACGTGGGGACGCCGTGAATGCGTTCTTAAACCCTCCCGAGAGCCACGAACCAGCTCACTCTCACCACCACAGCAACACAGCAACATTACGCAGGGCTGCCTCGTTCGGCTCTCCAGACGCGTTCAAGGTGCTTATCTTCTCTCTTCAATAATGTGTTTGTTTTTGATTTTTTGGCCTGCATCCGTCACGCTGCCAGACTTGTTGGCGAACCAAACTATGACCATCACTAAGTGTCGTAGTTTTAAACTAAGTTAAACTCTACTTCAGTTCAAAACTGCAACACTTATTATAGATTGGAGTAAGTACTATTAATTTTATTTATAAGTGATCTCGGTACACAGGGTGGTGTGCATTCTTGTCCATATATATTGCACTATACAGCCTTTTTCTTTATAACTTGTGCTTAACCGCCTTAACATCCGCTGCGGGCTCCCTCGTCACCGTCTGGTTGGGAGAACTAGCAGACCCCAGCTGAAAAAAACTGATCCCCACATGTCAGATTTCGCATCAACTTATTAATCATTGTACTTACTTTTATTTTATTCGTCACCTTTAGGGTTGTTGGTATTAGTTAAAGACCCTTGGACTTGTAGTTTTGTGTTACCTTGTCCCTAAAGGTTGTTATTGGTGCAATGAAAAGGCTAGATCAACGGAAATTTTTTACGTTCGCTTACGAAACCCCTTCACCTAATCAAACAGCCCCCCTTACGGTGGGTTTACGAAATAACCACCCTGTATGTTTAGGATTTTCGCTCTATTCAATGTGAAAAGTAAAATGAACTAGGGGGCCTCTAGATCTTTGAGAATGTCTCAAATTATCCGAGGGATGGATCTGAGAACATCTTGCCATAGAAAATTTGATCTAAATCTCAGCGAAATAATTAATTAAGGAGTACTCGTTGCAAAGAACACTCCACTTTCCCAGGTCGCAACCTGGAACTTTTCCCTTTTTCGTAGATCCATTTATTCAAAACGTTTTATCTCTTAAACCGTGCGTCCAAATCTTGAACCATTTTCACCACTGGATTCCTCGCGTCGAGATCTTCAAAACTAGATCCCATGTTGATAGGTTTTGACGAACTTAAAAAAACGGACGAAAAAAACCGGGTGAAAAAACCAAACCGGGAGCATGGTTTTCTTCCTTTTCCGAAAGAGGCACGCCTGTGCCTCTCACGAAATCACAACCAAACCTCTCGTGGAAGCAAAACCGCGACTCTCGTGAAAGGAAAAAAAACAAAAAACACGTTTTTTTTCTGTTTCCGAGAGGCACGGCCGTAACTCTCGTGAAATCACAACCGCGCCTATCGCGAAAGCAAAACCGTGACTCTCGCGAAAGAAAAAAAAAGAAAACACGCATTTTTTTTTACTTTACGAGAGTCACGGTCGTGACTCTCGCGAAAGCACAACCGTGCCTCTCGCGGAAGCAAAACCGTGACCCTCGCGAAAGAAAAAAAAACCAGAAAACGCGTTTTGTTTTTCCCTTTCCGAGAGGCACGGCCGTGACTCTCGCGAAAGCACAACCGTGCCTCTCGCGGAAGCAAATTCGTGACTCTCGCGAAATCATAACCGTGCCTTTCGCGAAAGCAAAACCGTGACTCTCGCGAAAGAAAAAAAACAGAAAACGCGTATTTTTTTTCCTTTTTCGAGAGGCACGGCCATGACTCTAGCGAAAGCACAACCGTGCCTCTCACAGAAGCAAAACCGTGACTCTCACAAAAGAAAAAAAAAACAGAAAACGCGTTTTGTTTTTCCCTTTCCGAGAGGCACGGCCGTGACTCTCGCGAAAGCACAACCGTGCCTCTCGCGGAAGCAAATTCGTGACTCTCGGGAAATCACAACCGTACCTTTCGCGAAAGCAAAACCGTGACTCGCGAAAGAAAAAAACAGAAAACGCGTATTTTTTTCCTTTTTCGAGAGGCACGGCCATGACTCTAGCGAAAGCGCAACCGTGCCCATGGAAGCAAAACCGTGACTCTCACAAAAGAAAAAAACAGAAAACGCGCTTTGTTTTTCTCTTTCCGAGACGCACGGCCGTGACTCTCGCGAAAGCACAACTGCGCCTCTCGCTGAAGCAAAACCGTGACTCTCGTGAAAGGAAAAAAAAATACAAAAAATGCGTTTTTTTTCGTTTCCGAAAGGCATGGCCGTGACTCTCGCTAAAGCACAACCGCGCCTCTCGCGGAAGCAAATTCGTGACTCTCGCGAAATCACAACCGTGCCTTTCGCGAAAGCAAAACCGTGACTCTCGCGAAAGAAAAAAAACAGAAAGCGCGCATTTTTTCCTTTTTGAGAGGCACGGCCATGGCTCTAGCGAAAGCACAACCGTGCCTATCACGGAAGCAAAACCGTGACTCTCGCAAAAGAAAAAAACAGAAAACGCGCTTTGTTTTTCTCTTTCCGAGACGCACGGCCGTGACTCCCGCGAAAGCACAACTGCGCCTCTCGCGGAAGCAAAACCGTGACTCTCGTGAAAGAAAAAAAATACAAAAAACGCGTTTTTTTCGTTTCCGAAAGGCATGGCCGTCACTCTCGCTAAAGCACAACTATGCCTCTCGCGGAAGAAAAACCATAACTCTCGCGCAATTTTTCTTTTTCAAAATTGTTTTTGAACGAAAAGCTAAGGAAGACTGGGGAAACCAAAGCATCAAAAAAAACCTGAAAAAACCGTTTAAAAAGCCAAAAACGCGTGCGGAATTTTTTTTTCCAAAGGGAGCATCCAGAGCGCGACACGTGGCGAATGGCTGAGAGCGTGCCAAGTGGCGCTGATCGTTGCGAGGCTCCCAAAGGAGCGCTCGTTAACTGGTTGCTCCCAAATCTCACACCTCTAATTGAACTAATCAAAATTTTCACTGAAACCATGCGTTCTACACAAGAAAACAAGAACCGCTAGTTAATTGAGCTCATGTTTGTTGCAGAGAATATGTCAGAAGAAATGTCAATGTTCGGACGCGCCGGTGTAGGTAGAGATTCGGCGCACCCTGGACATCGAGAGATCCCTATTGAGCATGCTCCGCAAACCTCGATTGATGAGTTGTTGAAGGTAATAAAAGGAGCCAATGGCATGCCGGTGCTGTTCATGCCCACCAGCGACGGCCGGCTGGCAGCAGTGGCCGTAGACGGCCTTGAGAGTTTGATGCCCGCCAAACGCGAGGGCAGCGACCCTGTCAAAAAGAAGGAGGAGGATTTCCGTGCCTGGTTGTTTGTCCTGACATCACTGGTTGCTACTGTCACCTTCGCCGCAGGGCTCACTCCACCCGGTGGCTTCTGGGCGGATGACAACGGGTACGTGGCTGGTACCCCGATTATGCGAGATAAATTTAGCAGAAGGTATTTCCTGTTTCAGTACTGCAACACCTGCGCCTTCTTCACGTCCTTGACGATCATTGCATCGCTCGCCAAGAACTGGAATATCGAGAAGATCATGACTATTCCATTCACAGGCCTTGTAGGAGTTTGTTTTCTGAGCATGGGAATTAGCTTTATCGCCGGCACGTGGAACAGCAACGCCGGCCCCACACAACTGTGGCCTGCCATTTTTGTCCTTGCAATTAACATTGTGTACATGACGGGGGATCGGATTAAGGAAATGTTTTCCGGTATATAATCTAGTAATAGCTGTGAGGACTCCCCGAATCCGGTGCTTAAGAGATCTGCTCAGTACTATGAATGAGTAATGCTAAAGAAGAAGCTTCGCAGACTTAAGTATGCACTCATGGACTCGATGGTACTTGTAGTGAACCCTGGTATGTGTATTGTATTTGTAACTCCGTGAGAACCCAGCTTCTGGTACTCATCTTCTTTGTAACTCCTGGTTTGTATATTGTATGTGTAACTGAGTCGGTGGTAATTATGCCCTCATCGAGTCATTAGTAACACCTATTTTGTCACTTGAAGTTGAAGTTATAATAAGTATTCCTCCTCTATATCTAAGTCATACCGTGGGTCGCGGTTACGATAGATCAAGGCCCTGTTTGTTGGGCTACAGCTGAACGAGACGCAGCAGAAGCTGGTAGAAGCAGGCTTGAGCTATAGAAGCTGGTAATCCAAAAAAAAAAAACCTATCTGGGAACTTTTTCTAGGACAGCTGATGAGGATGAAGTTGGTGGTGAAAGTCTATAATGCCCTGGATGCTGAAGATATTTTTAAACACTGATTTATCAGGTTATCTTGTGTAGTACCTCAAAAAACATGCTTAGCACCTATTTTAGCCTAAAATTTATTTTTCGTTGCTAAGTAATTATCAACGATTTCCATTAACATATGGAGACATGCACACGTTCACTTTAATACCACATGATATATTAGTAATAACAAGGACTACAAACTATAAGTAGTATCCCATATTACAATTAAGTTAGGACCAAAATACAAGCCTAGTCTTTAGGCACACTAGTCACCATCTTCATCTTCCTCCTATCCATCGTCCTGTCCGATCAAAGCGTGTGCAATATCTTCATGAATGTCAGTCAGGTTGACATGCTCGGCTTCCACATGAAGGCCATGAAGTGGCGTAGATTTCTCAGATTGAATGTTACCCAACACACAGTTCTCATCTTGAACACACAAGCAAAACTCCTTGTCATGGAGATTACTCTCTCTTATCCAATTATGGAGCGCTATACATGCAACTATTATCTGGGTTTGCTTCGCAACTGGGTAACTTGTGACATGTTGTAGAAGACGCCATTTCATCTTGAACGCACCTTCAATGACATTCCGGAGTGAAGAATGAGCATGGTTAAAGACTTCCATGTTCCACTTGGTTTACGCCTTTGTCGAAACTCCAGCAGATGGTACTTTGTTCCATTGTATGGAGCTAGATATCCGATCGCATTGGGAATAACTCGAACCAACAAGATAGCATTTTCATGATAAGTGCTAGAGTTAGTGCAAGGCAATGAAAAGAAGACAATATTATTTAGGGAACACTAATGCACAAGCTAACCTGCAGGTGAATGTGGAAAGCCCTACTTTGTCAATGTATCTTTGAAAATCCTTGTGGCATGTGCGGTTCCGGGCCATCCGGCGACTATTGATGTTTTGTGTCGGATATCTATACCAACCAATATGGTTAGCAATGTCAATTGTTGGCACAACAAAACATATGTGTGTCCAATCAATTGCACCAATGCAATTGTTAAAATGAGGCCAGAATCTAGAGTTTGAAGCCTTTCATGCATAGTTGAGAATTGTGGATCTCTTGGTTTGATACTATCTGCGGCTAAACATTCCAAACAATGCAACACCTCTTCAAACTTATGATGAATTGTTTCAGTGGACCTCTTGAAGCGATTCTCAGCTTGACTCATTGATTTGAGGGCCTCCAACCATCCACAATAACATACAAAGAGCCTCAATAGAACCCGTTTCGCGTGTGGACTTGAAGTTGAAGACGTCAACAAGTTTGTTGTGTAGTGCATGAAAACAGTCCAATTACATTCAGAACATCTTGTAACAACACTTGTGATCACTCAGGTTTTCAACAACCCATTGTTGTCCTATGCATAATGGTATCCTCCTCCCCTTCTTCAAATACTTGTTAGACTGGTTCATGACATAATACCCAACCAATAGCGGCCGATTTTGGTGTTTTGACCCTTTTGCTAAAGTTTAGCCGGATCTGACCCCCATCTGAAAGTATTTCGGGATCTGACCCTTTTGCTACCACTAGGGTCGATGACGGTAGGGTATAACAGCCTACCGCCAAGGACCTTGATGGTAGGGGCACACGCCCTACCGAAAAAAATTCTAAGTTTCAAATATAGTGTGTGTACTCACCTACCGCCAGGCGGATCGGTGGTAGGGGTACACAGGCTACCGCCAGCCTGTTTGGCGGTAGGCTAGCACCGTGCTGATGTGGATAAGTTACCTACCTTGAGGGTCCTTGGCGGTAGGCTATTATACCCTACCGCCATCGACCCTGGCGGTAGAAAAAAGGTCGGATCCCGAAATACTTTCAGATGAGGTCAGGTCCAGCTAAACTTTAGAAAAAGGGTCAAAACACGAAAATCGGCCACCAATAGCATCAGCTCATTTTCAATTGTTTCATCATCACTTGCACTTTCACAGGTTTCGTCATCACTTGCACTCTCAACGTCTCAAGCATTGCTATAGCATCCGACTACCAAGGTGTGGTGTCAGATATTGATCAAGGAACAAAAGGTTCATATAGTGCAATCATCAAAGAAAGTCAAGAGGGGAAGTCAAGGAAGCATGTGCCCTAACTTCTAGCATGATTAGCTACACAAATAAACCAGTCAAGGAAACGAGATAGATTAAGGGTGTCGTCCGAGCTTTTCACGTATTTCTTTGTAACCTCGGCGCAGCTACATGGATAACTTGAAGTTACAACATTGATCAACCCACGTTACGTTCATGCCCACCCAGCAGCAGGTGTGGTTGGTGTTCACGCCCGTCGTGTTCAGCACGCACTTCGGTGTTGCCCTGGGCCGGTGGCCGTGCCCTTGGCCTCCTGACCGATCTCCTCGCATAGCTGTTGTGCGATGTATCCAGCAGGCTATGACCCAGTACAAAACAGCACAACCAGATACAGACATCACGGCCGGATCGAGACGATACAGACATCACGGCCGGATCCCGGGTCCGTCTTGCTGCTCATGTATCATTATCGGACAGGCTGGCCGTGTAAAGCTGCATGACGATTTATAATCCAAATCTTTTTGATATGTACAATCTGTGTTCTTAAACGCAATATTTTCTTCAAAATTTCGTTCACAAGTGTGAATACTTGTACTCTTTCTAGGCACATCTCCACCTACTATTTATTAAATGAGCTTTTATTTACAGAATAAATCTACGTATTCAAAATATACAGAGCACCTAGGAGCAAGACCATTAATTTTAATAGTACCGAGTATATATTTTCACGATCTTTACATTTAATGCATGATTCTCTTTCCTTTTCAACGCTCCGCTTCGGTGCATAAATTTCGACTTGCATACAGCAGTGGCATACGGATCCTCACACGAAGCTTTTTACGCTCCTTGCAAATGCAGCCCTGCGTGGTACTCCTCCTCACCCTAGCCATCCTCCCTAGCCTCGTAGCCAGCACCACCTCATCTCTCATCAACACAACGTGCTCCAAGGCTCCTAATGTGTCCTACGACCGTTGTGCCAACGTGCTCTCGGCCGATCCAGCCGGTGCCCCCGCCACGGACAAGCGCGGGCTGCTCATCGCCGCCGCTCAACGAACTGTGCACAGTGTGACATCCACGGTGCATATCATGAGCGACCTAATACAGGAGCTCAACACTTGCATCCAATATTACCAACGTATGGGTGAGTTCACGGTGCGCGCCATCGATGACCTCCGAGCAGGACGAGATGCTGGACTCATATATCCAAAGTTACGGGAGGCCTCTGATGAGCCCCTAAGGTGTGATACAGCGTTCTTTCACGGAGTCAAGAAGAATCTCATGAAGAAAGAGAACTCAGAGAACAAAAATTTGGCCCACTTAGCCAGTAGCATCACATTTCTGTTGTTCAATCGGCGTTCTTAGTAGACATGGTCGGGTACTTTACTTTGAGCATCCATCGGGAGCACATATGAATAAAGAGAGATCTCCACCGCTTCCTTACATGTCGTGTCCCTTTTTTTCCTTTGCTTGTTTAATCATCAATCCTCTGCAATATATATCACCTCATCAACGTTAATACATAAATTTACTACTAGGATACTTTTTTTAGTTCTTGCAGGATTGTAACAGGCTCGATCTACTGGTGGATGGGGATCGGATCTGAGAGGAGAGGGAGAGGGAGTAGATAGGGTTTGGAGGAAGGGGAAAGGTAAGACCAGAGGAAGGGCAACTTCTCTCTGTCGATCCAATTCTGTATTCTTCGATAATCCTCACTCTGGTAGCCTGGCTACTTAACCACACACGCCGGCACGCAGGCCAGGTTGGCCCAGTGGCCCAATTACACACACACTACTCAAGCCCAATGGAGAAACGCCAACTAGCATCGCTCCTTAACTGCCACCTGGTCCAATTCTCTCTCCTTGGTCTTCTGCCGGTGGGGTCGTCCCTACAGGCGTGACATTCTCCCCCCTTGGATCGCGGCTTGTCCCCAAGCCTTGCTTGCCGAAAAGCGACGACGAAGGTCCGCTGGTTCTTCCCATGTTGCCAACGAACGGCGGCAACTCGCTCCATTGCACCAGAAGTCGTGGGCGCATCTCCCCCTGCGTCTTGATGAGTTTGGTCGTGTTCCGCCTGCAACACAGAGTTAGTTGGTGGCAAGCTTGGACTTACAGCAACGCCTGGACTGATCGCTTTCTTCAGCTGAGAGACATGCACAACCGGGTGGATTTTGCTGTCAACCGGCAACTGGAGCTTGTACGCCACCTTCCCGATCTGTGCTATGACAGGATACGGCCCATAGTATCTGAATGCTAGTTTTTGATACGGTCGCTGAGCCACGGAAGTCTGGATGAATGGTTGCAGCTTCAAAAATACCAAATCTCCCACCTCAAAGGACCGATCCGTGTGATGCCTATCCGCTTGCTTCTTCATTCGATCTTGTGTGTGTTTCAGTTGCTGCTGCAAGTGATCCATCATGACCACTCTCTCCTGTAACCATGCCGCTAGGTCTGGCACCGAGCTTTCATCCACTTGCGAGACTGCAAATTCGCGTGGCAGGTGCCCATAGATTACTTCAAAAGGAGGGCGTCCCAGTGAGGAGTGAAAAGCTGTATTGTACCAGTATTCGGCCAAAAACAGCCATTTGCTCCAGTTCTTTGGGCACGAATGCACCGCGCAGCGCAGGTATCCTTCTAGGCACTGGTTCACCCGCTCGGTTTGCCCATCGGTCTGCGGGTGATAAGATGAGCTCAATCTTAGCTCGGTTTGGGATAGCTTGAACAATTCTTGCCAAATCGCACTGGTAAAGATCCGGTCTCTGTCCGAGATGATGGCAGGGGTAACCCATGCAGATGGAAAATATTCTTCATAAATGCTTCTGGCTTCTGCCACTGTCAGCGCTGTGTAAGGGTGTTTCAGAGGTATGAAATGAGCGTATTTCGAGAATTTATCCACCACCACTAGAATTACGTTCAGCCCTCCTGAGGTTGGCAGCCCCTCGATGAAGTCCAGAGACACCACTGCCCACGGCCTTTTAGGAATGGGGAGAGGTTGCAGTAATTCGGCTGGAGAGATCCGCTCAGTCTTAGCTCGCTGACAAGTGTCACAAGATTTCACGTACTGCTTGATCATGGCTTTCATGCCTCTCCAAGAGAAGAGATTTTTGACACGATGATAAGTAGCGTAGAATCCTGAGTAGCCCCCAATCGCACTGTCATGCAGAGCCTTGATCAACGCGAGTTGAGTTGGTTCATCAGAGCCAATCCAAATGCGCCCTTTATGACGAATCACTCCATCCTGCAATGAATACTCGCTATCCTTGGTTGGATCCAACGCTAGCTGTTCCATTTTGTGCTGAGCCTCTGTATCCTAACGGTAACTGCTGGCGATGGCCTCAAGCCACGCTGGCCTGCAGATTGAGACAGCTGCGAGCTCTCCTTCCTCCCAATGATCTTTTCTTGACAACGCATCAGCTGCTTTATTGGTGATACCCGTCTTGTACTGGATTTGAAATTGAAGACCCACCAACTTGGTGAAAGCTCTTTGTTGAATTGGCGTGTTAAGCCGCTGGTCTGTTAAGTGGAGTAGGCTCTTTTGGTTCGTGCGCACCAAGAACTCCGCGTGTTGCAAATACGAGCGCTAGTGATCTACTGCGAGCATCAGTGCGAGGCACTCCTTTTCATACGCCGAGAGCCCAATGTTGCGTGGGGCGAGAGCCTTGCTCAGATAGGACAGGGGGTGAGCATCCTGCATAAGCACCGCACCAACTCCTGTAGCGCTCGCATCCGTCTCGACCACGAATTTCCTTGTGAAATCCGGCAATGCCAGCACCGGGGCTTGAATCAAGGCTTTCTTCAGTTCGTTGAATGCTGTATCCGCCGTTGGCGTCCAGATAAAAAGCGCCCCTTTCTTGAGCATGTCCGTCAAGGGGCGTGAGATAATACCAAAGTTGCTGACGAACTTACGGTAGTAACCCACAAGCCCCAAGAATTCCCTTAGTTTACGGACTGATTCCTGGCGCGGCCAGTCGCGGACCGACTCGATTTTACTGTCATCCGTGGCAACCCCATCGCTGCTGATCTTGTGTCCCAAGTAGATTATCTGCTGCTGCGCAAATGAGCACTTCGAGCGTTTGACCTTCAAGCTGTTTTCTGTCAATGTTTGTAGTACTTGCCTCAGCAATCTCACGTGCTCCTCCATGGTCGCGGAGTGAATCAGTATATCATCCATGAATACTAACACTCCGTGGTGTAGTAAGGGTCCTAGCACAATATTCATCCCACCCTGGAAGGTAGGCGGTCCTCCCGTCACCCCGTATGGCAGCACCCTGAACTGAAAGTGCCCTTGGTGAGTCTTAAATGCTATTTTTGGCTCGTCCTCCTCGCGCAATCTTATCTGGTGATAGCCTGCCCGCAGGTCTAGCTTGGAAAACCAACGGGACCCTGCCAGCTCATCCAGCAGATCATCAATGATTGGCATTGGGTAGGCACTTTTCACTGTGATTGCGTTCAAGTGCCGGTAGTCCACACACATTCTCCATGTCATATCTTTCTTCTTGACAAGCAATACCGGGGATGAATAGGGACTTGAGCTTAGAACAATCAACCCTGCTTTGAGCAGCTCTCTCACTTGAGTCTCAATTTCTGTCTTCTGTTCAGGTGTGTACCTATATGGTCGGACGCTGACCGGCTTCGCTCCCGGAATGATGGGGATGACATGATCCCACTCTCTGTGTGGTGGCAATGTCGTTGGTTCCTCGAAAACCTCCGGGAAATCCTGCAATACTGCCTGAACTTCTACTGGAATATGCTCGATAACCACCTCCTCTCCCACTTCATACACACAAACGATGTGGGCAACAGAATTGGTCTCCTCCAGTGCACACAGCTGGGCACAAATGATTGGATGAACTTGCTGAAGCTGATTTTGCACTCCTGTCAACTGAATTGGCTATCCCTGATGGATGAATTTGAGTTGCTTTGCTGCCCAATCAATCCACATTGGTCCACAAGACTCCAGCCAATCAATTCCCACCACCATATCGTAACAACCCAGCGCCAGTATCCTGAGATCCATGGTGAACTCATACCCTTGCGTTTGCCATTTGCAGTTGGGCACCACTCCCGAACAAGATAAAGTCCCACCATTAGCTATCTTGACAGAAACTATGTTCATCTGTTGCACTTGCAGGTTAAGCCTCTCTGCCGCTATCTCACTGATAAAACTATGAGAGCTCCCCGAGTCGACCAATATCAAGAGTTCTTGGCCATCAATTTGTCCAAGCAACCGCACAGTACGGGGCGTTGTTTGCCCTGTAGTGGCTACCTTGGAAATGCACATCAACACATCATCATCCGAGTCCGGTTCCTACACAGCCGGAGGATCTTGCTCAGCTTGCAGCAACTCCAGCAAATCCTCCACTACGTGAAGTTGCACAGTAGGCCCGCACTGATGCCCTTGACCCCATCTTTCGCAGCATTTGAAGCAGAGTCCCCGGGCTCGACAGTAGTTACGCAGGGCGGCCACTCGTCATCTCCCCTGCCCGGGCGATCCGGAGGGTTGGCCGCGTCCAATGCGCGACGATCCTCGGCGGCCGCTGGTGGTCCTGGCAGCATCTGTCGCGCAGGTGGAGCACCAATCGCCAATAAGGGGCGTTGCACCGGCGCCCTGTGCTGCGGCCCATCCTGGCGCCGATATTCCCGGCGCGGCAATGCCTCCAACAGCTCCTCCTGCAATGTAGCCAGAGAGAAGGCAGATTCCAAATCTTTCGGTTGATGCAGCATAACGACATCGCTTATGTCACTCTTAAGACCATCTAAAAACTGGGTAATGAAATAGATGGGATCAAAAGCAGAATTATGAGCTAAGATATGGTGCATCAGTTCCTCAAATTTTGTCATGTAATCCCCTACAGTGCCTACTTGACGCAAGGTGTTAAACTGCCAAAGATGAGCTTGGTACTGCTCCCGACCAAACTTAGAACACAGAGCTGTGCATAGAGTTTCCCAAGTGAACGAGGCACTTTGCATCTCATGCAGTTGCAATCATCTGGCCGCGTTGCCCGTGAAATTGAGAGTGGCTACCCGAAACCACAGTTCTGGAGCGACCACATAGACATCAAAATACTTTTCACATCTAGTTTTCCAGTATTGTGGGTTCTCCCCATCGAAAGAGGGAAAATCCATCTTGGGCAAAGCCCAGTGCGCATGCTGCGATGGATGGGTGAATGAAGTGTCCTGGTTACCCCTTTTTCCCCCATCTAGACTCGCTACTCCCTGTGAATCGACTGAATTTAGCGGGTGAGATTGCAACGCACCCTTGCCCGGAGGCGGCGCGAGGGTGGTAACCACCTCCGGTGCTCGGCCCCCGGAATCGACGAACCCGCCGTGGCCACCTGGCCCGTGGTGCCCCGGGCTGTCAGAGGTCGTCGGGACGCCATGCACCACTCGATCCACGGGTGGAGATGGCGGATCAGTCAAGGCGGGGTGGAGCGCGATCCGCCCGACTTGCGAACGAACCTCGTCCAGTTGATGCTGCAGATTGGTGACCGCAGGTCGCCACAGCTCGAGAGAAGTCTGGATGGCGTCAAGTCTGGCGTCGTTGGCGAAGCGGCTATCGTTGATCGCCTTCGCCAACGTGGCGATTTGCTCCTCCATCGCCGCCGCTTGAGTCGCCTGCTTGGTCGCGTAGCGAGGCTTGCGGTATGGATCCTCCAGATCGCCTGAACTCTGATACCAATTGTAACAGGCTCGATCTACTGGTGGATGGGGATCGGATCTGAGAGGAGAGGGAGAGGGAGTAGATAGGGTTTGGAGGAAGGGGAAAGGTAAGACCAGAGGAAGGGCAACTTCTCTCTGTCGATCCAATTCTGTATTCTTCGATAATCCTCACTCTGGTAGCCTGGCTACTTAACCACACACGCCGGCACGTAGGCCAGGTTGGCCCAGTGGCCCAATTACACACACACTACTCAAGTCCAATGGAGAAACGCCAACTAGCATCGCTCCTTAACTGCCACCTGGTCCAGTTCTCTCTCCTTGGTCTTCTGCCGGTGGGGTCGCCCCTACAGGCGTGACAAGGATCCTCACAAGTCAGCAGCACAAAACTAGAATTATTTGTCAGGAAAAAACTAGAATTATTTCATTTCCAGGCAGTTACCAAATCTTCCAACACTTATTTTGCATTAATTGGATACATTTTTGTGTCACTGATTCAAAATAAATGTGGTAGATAATCCCATGGAAATCCATTTGGGTCTTAGGGACATCTAGTTTTCTTTTTCTTTTTGCAGGAATGAGGCATCTAATTTTCAACGGCTAATTCTCATCAGCATTGAATTATAGGAGCAGTAGTTAGAGTATTCTTCAAAATGTCAAAGTCTTCTACACAACTGTCATAAAAAAAAGGAAGGAACATCCTTTTGTAAATAATGTGTTAAGCGTCTAGTAATTTTAGATAAATCTTTAATGAATGTTATATAAAACCAGCATGGTCAAGGACACTTCTAATAACTTTTATTTTCTCAATAGTTTATGGTAGGTCTACCGACTTCCATACCTCTAGTGGAAATCCTGTATCCAAAACAATACCCTTTTTCATGAAGTGACACTTCTCACACTTAAAGGCAAGGCTCCGATCTTCATACCACAGAAAATGTTGTTAAGATTGTACAAGCAATTATCAAATAAAGTTAAATAAACCAGAGAATGTAATTTAGTGGAGACAGAGGAGGTCATGGGTGGTGATTTTAGTAGGTTTCAAACATTGAAGGTCTCTTATTATTAAGAGAATGTGTGAATATATGTGCTGAAAAGTACGGTGTGGATTTTTGGGACATGGGTCTACAGATCTATGCACATCCGTTTAAAAAATAATATTCAAAAAATAGTTAAAAAATTGAAACTTTTTTGTGATGAACATAGTCTAACATACATAATATTCACGTTTAAACTTTCGGGACAAAATGAGATATGTCGCGTTCTGAGCGAAAAATAAAATAAAACCGCACCTAAAAAATCATGAATAGCTTGGAAAAATAAAACCGTGAATAGTAGCATTTATTAGTATTGCACCTGTTGTATTTTGCTCGGAATCTGGCATAAATCATTTTGTCACAAAACTTTAAATGTGAGTACTATGCTAGACCATGTACGATGCCCAAAAGTTTAAAAAATATTTGACTTTTTTACTAGAAAAATTCAACTCGGGTGCGCGCTCTCCCAGAGGCTGCACGATGGATTTTGGCTGACAGGTTGCGTCTTATTCTTTGAGTGTAAGCTTCCTTTTTTATTAACCAAGAATGTTCATGCTTACATAAGCGGTCTCAGGAGACAGGAGGTGACAAAAACTAAGCGTGATGTCGCGGCCATAGCAAGAGTATATGCTTCAATATCTGCTTTGCTGTGCTCAGGAGACAGGAGTTTGCGGACGATGCTTCGGTGCCTTAAAGGCACCTACCTTTGAGTCACTGACATGTGGGCGCTGCAGCCTACAGCAGATCGATCTGGGTATAGCATCTGCAGCCAGCGAGGTAGCCCCTTGGGAGCGACGTTCGTCCAAGAGCATATCAAGCGTATTCTGCCTACCATCCAACGAGACAGACACATACGTACTGCAAACAAAACCGGACCGATCAATGTGCTACCTAGTTTTCAGACCTTGTTTGGCCTCGTTATCGCCGTCCGCCGCAGCTAGAGGGCACGCAGTGACCGTCTTGTTGCCATTGTCGCTGGGATCTTGAGGGTGCAGCTGAGGAGCAAATTTAAAGCACCTGGGAGAGGCCTGACGACCAGACCGAGACTCGTGACACTGCTGTGGCAGGCGGCTTCTTTGCTCCGGGCATCAGGTTTTGCTCGCTCAGACTACGCTAATCTCACTCAGGTAAGGTAATCCAGTAACCGAGTACATCCGTATCTAGATAAGTACTTTCTCCGTCTCAAGTTATACCCAAGTTGAGGCAATTATTTTATTTTGAGACGGAGGGAGTATAAGTAAGACAAGTAATATGGATCAAGGGAGTATCTGATTTTTTTTACCAATGAAGAGGAGGGGTAACCCAGTGGTCTACGTATGTGTGATTGATAGGTCAGCTGATGATTCGCAAATCGCAACCCATGCTGCGCGAGCTAAGAATTCTGCAAAGTGATGAGCTTGCTAGGATAGCCTGTGCAGATTAGCACACGACTGTCTTTTTTTCCATGCATATGAGATTTATATTTACATTTAAATTTTATTTTTAAAAATTCTAGCCCATGTGTCGAAAGAGCGCACTACTCACATGTAGGTTTTCTTTAGAGGAAAATAATTGGCATAGTGATGTAGGTAGGAACCTGTCTAACATATGCATTGTACATACAAAATTGCTAGTTCAAATTTCCTGTAAAAAAAGGATAGCTAGTTTAAAATATACCGTGAAAAATATTTCTTTCACGATTATCCATATGAATGTGCTGGAATTTGGATTTACATCTTTGAACTGAGCAATAATTGGGCAAGTTAGAATCATCACTTCAACCGTGTTTTACTATATGACACAAGAGTCGCCGAAGGCTCTGGTCTCAAAGACCGACCAAAAGATAGCCATTGACCCGTTGTTGTATGGCCCGACTTCGTGAACATTGTTGGTTCCCTTCAGTAACTGATCAGGTGATGCTTGTTGCAGCCAGAAGAAGATGTCACAACAAATACACTGGCAATATCGCCAGGGCATGAATTAGTTGGAGATTCGCGGCAGCCTCGGCAACAAGAGATCAATATTGACCATCGTCCACAAATGTCAATTGATGAGTTGTTGAAGATAATAAAAGGTGCCAATGGCATGCCGGTGCTTTTCATCCCCTCCAGTGATGGCCAGCTGGCGGCGATTGCTGTGGATGGCCTCCATAATATAGTGCCCGTCAGTGGTGTTGAAAAGAAGCAGGAGGATTTTCGTTCGTGGGTATTGCTCCTGACTTCACTAGCTGCCACCATCACCTTCACCGCGGGCCTCACCCCGCCTGGTGGCTTCTGGGCTGCCGATGACGAGTCGAACAAGGTCGTTGCTGGTACCTCAGTTATGCATGATAAATTTCCCATAAGGTTTGCAATCTTTCACTTTAGCAACACCACCGCATTCCTCTCGTCATTGATGATCATTGGGATGCTCGCAAAAAACATATATCACAAGGAGCCCATTACCATGAAAAACCGTGTTCTGGTAATCCTTGTAGCATTTTGTTTTGTGAGCTTGGGAATTAGCTTCATCACTGGCACGTGGGTCAGCCTCATTGGAGCAGCTTATGCCACAATTATGTTTCTATGTATCATTTCGTACATTATGCTTACAAAAAATTAGTGGTGAGAACATAATAGAAGGAAAAGAAAAAGGGGAAATACTACTGCAACCTCCCTTCAGACAAACTTTGTCTCTCTCTCTTTGTGTGTGTGTGTGTGGGGGGGGGGGGGGGGGGGGGCGTGCCCTGGTGAAATACACAACGATACATGATGTGTTATTGATATGTCTGACACAATCAATCAATGGTACCATGTTTCTATTTGTAAGTGTGTGAAACCACTGATTCTTTTAAATATTCATTAATATTTCCTATTTTGTGCGTGTTGTTCTATTCAATGTGTGGACCTGTGGGAGTCTCCAGTCTCTGGGTGCATATTGCAAGTGGGAGACACCCTGAGGGGCTAATCAGAGATAATATGGGTAATATGGCCAACAACCAAAGCACGATCAAGGATGCAGGAGAGCGTGTCAGCCACAAAATTGAACAGTAGGGAAGAAATCAGATATCCCTGCCTTAGGCCAAGACCATTAGCAAAAAAAGGACAAACGAGACCATTAACAGAAAAAATTGGATGGCCACCAAAAACTAGCTGCATAATCCAATGAATGTAAGCTCCATCAAATCCTCTAGGGAGAAAAACATGACGGAGAAAAGACCAGTGAACACAGTCATAGGCCTTCTCAAAATCAAGCTTCAGAATAATAGAGTTATAATTCTCGTGCAAGCTAATAATACCATCCAGAATAAAGCGCCCCTTGATAAAAGCAGATTGGGTCAGAGCAATAACTCAAGTGAGAGATGAAGGAAATATGCCCTAGAGGCAATAATAAAGTTATTATTTATTTCCTCACATCATGATAAATGTTTATTATTCATGCTAGAATTGTATTAACCGGAAACATGATACATGTGTGCATGCATAGACAAACTTAATGTCACTAGTATGCCTCTACTTGACTAGCTCATTAATCAAATATGGTTATGTTTCCTAACCATAGACATGTGTTTTCATTTGATTAACGAGATCACATCACTAGGAGAATGATGTGATTGACTTGACCCATTCCGTTAGCTTAGCACTTGATCATTTAGTATGTTGCTATTGTTTTCTTCATGACTTATACAAGTTCCTACAACTATGAGATTATGCAACTCCCGTTTACCGGAGGAACACTTTGTGTGCTATCAAACGTCACAACGTAACTGGGTGATTATAAAGGAGCTCTACAGGTGTCTCCAAAGGTACATGTTGAGTTTGGCGTATTTCGAGATTAGGTTTTGTCACTCCGATTGTCGGAGAGGTATCTCTGGGCCCTCTCGGTAATGCACATCACTATAAGCCTTGCGAGCAATGTAACTAATGAGTTAGTTATGGAATGATGCATTACGTAACGAGTAAAGAGACTTGCCGGTAACGAGATTGAACTAGGTATTAAGATACCGACGATCGAATCTCGGGCAAGTAACATACCGATGACAAAGGGAATAATGTATATTGTTATGCGGTTTGACCGATAAAGATCTTCGTAGAATATGTAGGAGCCAATATGAGCATCCAGGTTCCGCTATTGGTTATTGACCGGAAACATCTCTAGGTCATGTCTACATAGTTCTCGAACCCGTAGGGTCCGCACGCTTAAGGTTTCATTGACAGTTTTATTATGAGTTTATGAGTTTTGATGTACCGAAGGTTGTTCGGAGTCCCGGATGTGATCATGGACATGACGAGGAGTCTCGAAATGGTCGAGACATAAATATCCATATATTGGACGACTATATTTGGACACTGGAAAGGTTCCGGGTGAGATTGGGACAATACCGGATCTCCGGGAGGTTATCGGAACCCCCAGGGAGGTATATGGGCCTTATTGGGCCTTAGTGGAAAGGAGGGAGAAGAAGCAAAGGAGGGGGCGCCCCCCTCCCCCAAGCCCAATCCGAATTGGGAAGAGGTCCGCCCCCCTTTCCTTCTTCCCTCCCCCCTCGTCCTTCCCTCTCCTACTCCTAATAGGAAAGGGGGGAGTCCTACTCCCGGTTGGGGTTGGACTCCCCCCCTAGGGCGCGCCACCCCCTTAGCCGGCCCCCTCCTCCTCCACTCCTTTATATACGGGGGAAGGGGCACCCCATAGAGACAACAATTGATCTCTTGATCTCTTAGCCGTGTGCGGTGCCCCCCTCCACCATAGTCCTCGATAATATTGTAGCGGTGCTTAGGCGAAGCCCTGCGATGGTAGAACATCAAGATCGTCACCACGCCGTCGTGCTGACGGAACTCTTCCCTGACATTCTGCTGGATCGGAGTCCAGGGATCGTCATCGAGCTGAACGTGTGCTAGAACTCGGAGGTGCCATAGTTTCGGTGTTTGATCGGTCGGGCCGTGAAGACGTACGACTACATCAACCACGTTGTTCTAACACTTCCGCTTTCGGTCTACGAGGGTATGTGGACAACACTCTCCCCTCTCGTTGCTATGCATCACCATGATCTTGCGTGTGCATAGGAATTTTTTTGAAATTACTACATTCCCCAATAGTGGTATCAGAGCCAGGTTTTATGCGTTGATGTTATATGCACGAGTAGAAAATAAGTGAGTTGTGGGCGATACAAGTCATACTGCTTACCAGCATGTCATACTTTGGTTCAGCGGTATTGTTGGATGAAGTGGCCCGGACTGACATTACGCGTACGCTTACGCGAGACTAGTTTTACCGCCGTGCTTTGCACACAGGTGACTAGCGGGTGTCTGTTTCTCCAACTTTAGTTGAACCGAGTGTGGCTACGCCCGGTCCTTGCGAAGGTTAAAACAACACTAACTTGACAAACTATCGTTGTGGTTTTGATGCGTAGGTAAGAACGGTTCTTGCTCAGCCCATAGCAGCCACGTAAAATTTGCAACAACAAAGTAGAGGGCGTCTAACTTGTTTTTGCAGGGCATGTTGTGATGTTATATGGTCAAGACGTGATGCTATATTTTATTGTATGAGATGAACATGTTTTGTAACAGAAGTTATCGGCAACTGGCAGGAGCCATATGGTTGTCGCTTTATTGTATGAAATGCAAACGCCCTGTAATTCCTTTACTTTATCAGTAAGTGGTAGCGATAGTCGTAGAAGCAATAGATGGCGTAACGACAATGATGCTACGATGGAGATCAAGGTTTCGCGCCGGTGACGATGGTGATCACGACGGTGCTTCGGAGATGGAGATCACAAGCACAAGATGATGATGGCCATATCATATCACTTATATTGATTGCATGTGATGTTTATCCTTTATGCATCTTATCTTGCTTTGATTGACAGTAGCATTTTAAGATGATCTCTCACTAATTATCAAGAAGTGTTCTCCCTGATTATGCACCGTTGCGAAAGTTCTTTGTGCTGAGACACCACGTGATGATCGGGTGTGATAGGCTCTACGTTCAAATACAACGGGTGCAAAACAGTTGCACACGCGGAATACTCAGGTTAAACTTGACGAGCCTAGCATATACAGATATGGCCTCGGAACACGGAGACCGAATGGTCGAACGTGAATCATATAGTAGATACGATCAACATAGTGATGTTCACAATTGAAACTACTCCATCTCACGTGATGATCGGACATGGTTTAGTTGATTTGGATCACGTTATCACTTAGATGACTAGAGAGATGTCTGTCTAAGTGGGAGTTCTTTAGTAATATAATTAATTGAACTTAAATTTATCATGAACTTAGTACCTGATTGTATTTTGCTTGTCTATGTTTGTTGTAGATAGATGGCTTGTGCTGTTGTTCCATTGAATCTTAATGCGTTCCTTGAGAAAGCTAAGTTGAAAGATGATGGTAGCAATTACACGGACTGGGTCCGTAACTTGAGGATTATCCTAATTGATGCACAGAAGAATTACGTCCTGGAAGCACCACTGGGTGACAGTCCTGCTGCAGATGCAACTGACGACGTTAAGAACGTCTGGCAGAGCAAAGTTGATGACTACTCGATAGTTCAGTGTGCCATGCTTTACGGCTTGGAACCGGGTCTTCAACGATGTTTTGAACGTCATGGAGCATATGGGATGTTCCAGGAGTTGAAGTTAATATTTCAAGCAAATGCCCAGATTGAGAGATATGAAGTCTCCAATAAGTTCTATAGCTGTAAGATGGAGGAGAATAGTTCTGTCAGTGAACATATACTCAAAATGTCTGGGTATAATAATCACTTGATTCAACTAGGAGTTAATCTTCTTGTTGATAGTGTCATTGACAGAATTCTTCAATCACTGCCACCAAGCTACAAGAGCTTCGTGATGAACTATAATATGCAAGGGATGAACAAGACTATTCCCGAGCTCTTCACAATGCTAAAAGCTGCGGAGGTAGAAATCAAGAAGGAGCATCAAGTGTTGATGGTCAATAAGACCACCAGTTTCAAGAAAAAGGGCAAAGGGAAGAAGAAGGGGAACTTCAAGAAGAACAGCAAACAAGTTGCTGCTCAAGAGAAGAAAGCCAAGTCTGGACCTAAGCCTGAGACTGAGTGCTTCTACTGCAAGCAAACTGGACACTAGAAGCGGAACTGCCCCAAGTATTTGGCGGATAAGAAGGATGGCAAAGTGAACAAAGGTATATGTGATATACATGTTATTGATGTGTACCTTACTAATGCTCGCAGTAGCACCTGGGTATTTGATACTGGTTCTGTTGCTAATATTTGCAACTCGAAACAGGGACTACGGATTAAGCGAAGATTGGCTAAGGACGAGGTGACGATGCGCGTGGGAAATGGTTCCAAAGTCGATGTGATCGCGGTCGGCACACTACCTCTACATCTACCAACGGGATTAGTTTTAGACCTGAATAATTGTTATTTGGTGCCAGCGTTGAGCATGAACATTATATCTGGATCTTGTTTGATGCGAGACGGTTATTCATTTAAATCAGAGAATAATGGTTGTTCTATTTATATGAGTAACATCTTTTATGGTCATGCACCCTTGAAGAGTGGTCTATTTTTATTAAATCTCGATAGTAGTGAGTATTCATAATGTTGAAGCGAAAAGATGCAGAGTTAATAATGATAGTGCAACTTATTTGTGGCACTGCCGTTTGGGTCATATTGGTGTAAAGCGCATGAAGAAACTCCATACTGATGGACTTCTGGAATCACTTGATTATGAATCACTTGGTACTTGCGAACCGTGCCTCATGGGCAAGATGACTAAAACGCCGTTCTCCGGAACTATGGAGCGAGCAACTGATTTGTTGGAAATCATACATACTGATGTATGTGGTCCAATGAATAATGAGGCTCGCGGCGGGTATCGTTATTTTCTCACCTTCACAGATGATTTGAGCAGATATGGGTATATCTACTTGATGAAACACAAGTCTAAAACATTTAAAAAGTTCAAAGAATTTCAGAGTGAAGTGGAAAATCATCGTAACAAGAAAATAAAATTTCTACAATCTGATCGTGGAGGAGAATATTTGAGTTATGAGTTTGGTTTACATTTGAAGCAATGCGGAATAGTTTCGCAACTCACGCCACCCGGAACACCACAACGAAATGGTGTGTCCGAACGTCGTAATCGTACTTTACTAGATATGGTAAGATCTATGATGTCTCTTACTGATTTACCGCTATCATTTTGGGGTTATGCTTTAGAGACGGCCGCATTCACGTTAAATAGGGCACCATCAAAATCCATTGAGACGACGCCTTATGAACTGTGGTTTGGCAAGAAACCAAAGTTATCGTTTCTTAAAATTTGGGGCTGCGATGCTTATGTGAAGAAACTTCAACCAGATAAGCTCGAACCCAAATCGGAGAAATGTGTCTTCATAGGATACCCAAAAAAGACTATTGGGTACACCTTCTATCATAGATCTGAGGGCAAGATTTTTTGTTGCTAAATTTGGGTCCTTTCTAGAGAAGGAGTTTCTCTCGAAAGAAGTGAGTGGGAGGAAAGTAGAACTTGATGAGGTAACTGTACCTGCTCCCTTATTGGAAAGTAGTTCATCACAAGAACCGGTTCCTGTGACAACTACACAATTAGTGAGGAAGCTAATGATACTGATCATGAAACTTCAGATCAAGTTACTACCGAACCTCGTAGGTCTACCAGAGTAAGATCCGCACCAGAGTGGTACGGTAATCCTATTCTGGAAGTCATGTTACTTGACCATGGCGAACCTATGAACTATGAGGAAGCGATGATGAGCCCAGCTTCCGCAAAATGGCTTGAGGCCATGAAATATGAGATGGGATCCATGTATGAGAACAAAGTATGGACTTTGGTTGACTTGCCTGATGATCGACAAGCCATCAAGAATAAATGGATCTTCAAGAAGAAGACTGACGCTGATGGTAATGTAACTGTCTACAAAGCTCGACTTGTTGCGAAAGGTTTTCGACAAGTTCAAGGGGTTGACTACGATGAGACTTTCTCACCCGTAGCGATGCTTAAGTCTGTCCGAATCATGTTAGCAATTGCCACATTTTATGATTATGAAATTTGGCAAATGGATGTCAAAACTACATTCCTGAATGGATTTCTGGAAGAAGAGTTGTATATGATGCAGCCGGAAGGTTTTATCGATCCAAAAGGTGCTAACAAAGTGTGCAAGCTCCAGCGATCCATTTATGGACTGGTGCAAGCCTCTCGGAGTTGGAATAAACGCTTTGATAGTGTGATCAAAGCATATGGTTTTATACAGACTTTTGGAGAAGCATGTGTTTACAAGAAAGTGAGTGGGAGCTCTGTAGCATTTATGATATTATATGTAGATGATATATTGTTAATTGGAAATGATATAGAATTTCTGGATAGCATAAAGGGATACTTGAATAAAAGTTTTTCAATGAAAGACCTCGGTGAAGCTGCTTACATATTGGGCATCAAGATCTATAGAGATAGATCAAGACGCTTGATTGGACTTTCACAAAGCACATACCTTGATAAAGTTTTGAAAAAGTTCAAAATGGATCAGGCAAAGAAAGGATTCTTGCCTGTATTACAAGGTGTGATGTTGAGTCAGACTCAATGCCCGACCATAGCAGAAGATAGAGAGAAAATGAAAGATGTTCCCTATGCTTCAGCCATAGGCTCTATCATGTATGCAATGCTGTGTACCAGACCTGATGTATGCTTAGCAATAAGCTTGGCAGGTAGGTACCAAAGTAATCCAGGAGTGGATCACTGGACAGCGGTCAAGAATATCCTGAAATACCTGAAAAGGACTAAGGATATGTTTCTCGTTTATGGAGGTGACAAAGAGCTAGTCGTAAATGGTTACATCGATGCAAACTTTGATACTGATCCGGACGATTCTAAATCGCAAACCAGATACGTGTTTATATTGAATGGTGGAGCTGTCAGTTGGTGCAGTTCTAAACAAAGCGTCGTGGTGAGATCTACATGCGAAGCGGAGTACATAGCTGCTTCGGAAGCAGCAAATGAAGGAGTCTGGATGAAAGAGTTCATTTCCGATCTAGGTGTCATACCTAGTGCATCGGGACCAATGAAGATCTTTTGTGACAATACTGGTGCAATTGCCTTGGCAAAGGAATCCATATTTCACAAGAGGACCAAGCACATCAAGAGACGCTTCAATTCCATCCGGAACCAAGTCCAGGTGGGAGACATAGAGATTTGCAAGATACATACGGATCTGAATGTTGCAGACCCGTTGACTAAGCCTCTTCCACGAGCAAAACATGATCAGCACCAAGACTCCATGGGTGTTAGAATCATTACTGTGTAATCTAGATTATTGACTCTAGTGCAAGTGGGAGACTGAAGGAAATATGCCCTGGAGGCAATAATAAAGTTATTATTTATTTCCTCATATCATGATAAATGTTTATTATTCATGCTAGAATTGTATTAACCGGAAACATGATACATGTGTGAATACATAGACAAACTTAATGTCACTAGTATGTCTCTACTTGACTAGCTCATTAATCAAAGATGGTTATGTTTCCTAAGCATAGACATGTGTTGTCATTTGATTAACGAGATCACATCATTAGGAGAATGATGTGATTGACTGACCCATTCCATTAGCTTAGCACTTGATCGTTTAGTATGTTGCTATTGCTTTCTTCATGACTTATACAAGTTCCTACAACTATGAGATTATGCAACTCCCGTTTACCGGAGGAACACTTTGTGTGCTACCAAACGTCACAACGTTACTGCGTGATTATAAAGGAGCTCTACAGGTGTCTCCAAAGGTACATGTTGAGTTGGCGTATTTTGAGATTAGGTTTTGTCACTCCGATTGTCGGAGAGGTATCTCTGGGCCCTCTCGGTAATGCACATCACTATAAGCCTTGCAAGCAATGTAGTTAATGAGTTAGTTACGGAATGATGCATTACGTAACGAGTAAAGAGACTTGCCGGTAATGGGATTGAACTAGGTATTAAGATACCGACGATCGAATCTCGGGCAAGTAACTTACCAATGACAAAGGAATAATGTATGTTGTTATGCGGTTTGACCGATAAAGATCTTCGTAGAATATGTAGGAGCCAATATGAGCATCTAGGTTCCGCTATTGATTATTGACCGGAAACAGTTCTAGGTCATGTCTACATAGTTCTCGAACCCGTAGGGTCCGCATGCTTAAGGTTTCGTTGACAGTTTTATTATGAGTTTATGAGTTTTGATGTACCGAAGGTTGTTCGGAGTCCCGGATGTGAGACGAGAAGTCTCGAAATGGTCGAGACATAAATATCGATATATTGGACGACTATATTTGGACACCGGAAATGTTCCGGGTGAGATTGGGACAATACCGGATCTCCGGGAGGTTATCGAAACCCCCCGGGAGGTATATGGGCCTTATTGGGTCTTAGTGGAAAGGAGGGAGAAGAAGCAAAGGAGGGGGCGCCCCCCCCCCCCAAGCCCAATCCGAATTGGGAAGGGGGCCGGCCCCCCTTTCCTTCTTCCCTCCGCCCTCTTCCTTCCCTCTCCTACTCCTAATAGGAAAAGGGGGAGTCCTACTCCCGGTTGGGGTTGGACTCCCCCTAGGGCGCGCCACCCCCTTGGCCAGCCCCCTCCTCCTCCACTCCTTTATATACGGGGGAAGGGGGCACCCCATAGACACAACAATTGATCTCTTGATCTCTTAGCCGTGTGCGGTGCCCCCCTCCACCATAGTCCTCGATAATATTGTAGCGGTGCTTAGTCGAAGCCCTGCGACGGTAGAACATCAAGATCGTCACCACGCCCTCGTGCTGACGGAACTCTTCCCAGACATTCTGCTGGATCGGAGTCCGGGGATCGTGTGATAGAACTCGGAGGTGCCATAGTTTCGGTGCTTGATCGGTCGGGCCGTGAAGACGTACGACTACATCAACCACGTTGTTCTAATGCTTCCGCTTTCGGTCTACGAGGGTACGTGTACAACACTCTCCTCTCTCGTTGCTATGCATCACCATGATCTTACGTGTGCGTAGGAATTTTTTTTGAAATTACTACATTCCCCAACAGGAGACACCAGAGGACTGAGATCAGAAATAACAGGGGTGATATGGCCATCGGCAAAAGCACGGTCAAGGATGCAGGAGAGCACGTCAGCCACACAATTGAACAATGGGGAAGAAATAGGATCCCCTTGCCTTAGGCCAAAACCATTAGCATAAAAAAGGACAAACGACACCATAAACAGAAACAATTGTATGGCCACCAGAAACTACCAGCATAATCTGATGAACGTAAGCTACATCAAAGCCTCTAGAGAGCAAAACATGACGGAGAAAAGACCAACGAACACAGTCTTAGGCCTTCTCAAAATCAAGCTTCAAAATAATAGAGTTCTTCTTCTTAACGTGCAGATCATGAACAATCTCGTGCAAGCTAATAATACCATCCAGAATAAAGCGCCCCTTGATAAAAGCAGATTGGGTCAGAGCAATAACTCAATGAGCCATAGGAGAAACACGAGAGGAAAAAGCTTTGGAGGGGAATTTAGAGAGATTATTAATAAGCGCAATAGGAATAAGCCGACGAATAGAATCAGCTCCCTTCACATTAGGAATCAGAGAAAGAATGGCATAATTTAAACGGGAGATGTCAACCGTTCCCAAACAAAAACACCAAATGCTTGAGAATGGTACCTCAGTTATGCGCGTCAAATTCCCCACAAAGTATGTGCTCTTTCACTGCAGCAACACGACTGCCTTTTTCACATCATTGGCACTCATTTTGACTGCCCGCCAAACATCCCAATAAAAATCATTTCTTCTTAACCCTTGTAGTGTTCTTTTTTTAGCTTGTGTAGTAGCTACATCACTAGCACGCGGGTCAATCTCAGTCTAGGGATTTACACCATTTCAATGTTTGTAGCTGTCATTTGCGAGAAAGTTTGATAGTTTGGGCTACAACACAGGTCTGTGATATGTATACTGGTAAGAAAAGAGATTTCCTGACACCAACCTGCATGACAATTGTCTGCAAACTTAGTCATGTGATCGATGATTGTGTTGTATTGATATGCCCAAGAGGCAATCAATGGTATGTGTTTTTACCTTTCGATTTCAAAGTTGGTGAGAACCCTCATTTTGCTACTATTTTCCTTCTAACTTCTATTTTGACACATATGAAGTTGTAATTTGATTCCTTATGTCATGGAAATGTCAAATTATTTTTTGTGAGCTCCCCGCCAAAAAATATATTTTTGTGAGCTGAACCTATGCATTAGTGCTCGCATATGAGTTAGTCAAGAGGCATGCATGTATGCTGGCTGCTAGCATGATTGGCTACAGATAAATCATAGGAATAAAAGATAGATTCAAAAAGTCATCTTGATTTCTTCACCGCATTGTTGTGTCATTTAGAAAAATATGGTCTTACTTATTTTCTTAGTAAACATACCAGGCTATTTCATGCAGCTGCATGGATAAATTGCAGCTACAACTTACTTTCACTGAGCGTTGATTAGCCTTATTACGTGGAAGCCAAACACGTAAATAAGCACATCTTTTTGGGGGGTTTTGGTATCCATGGGTGGGGTAGCATCCCTTATTATGTGGAACCCAAATGGCTTGGCCACCACTTCGAACATGTTTACCAACGGGGTACCTCCAACGCCACGTACGTCTACGACGCCGGCAGATACAACATGCGTGTCTATGGCACCACATCAAAGAGTTTCTCAAGATCATTAGTTTCGGCATCAATCAAAACTATGCGGCGCTCTAGCAGGAGCCTCAGCAGCCTACACATGATGTCATGATGTACCAAAAAACCACGCAAATTGGTTAGGAAAAATTCCAAATGAACAAGATCCTCCAAAATTCCTCAAAATAAATACTTTGAATGAAAAGGCGTTAAACCAAATATGTTGGTATTCCTATCTCCTCCAACTCCTCACTAGAGGGAGGGGGAGGTGGAGCTGAACCTCAAGGAGTAGAAGACAACATGCTTTATCCTCTCGCTAGCCAAGAATACAGTCGTGCCAAGTGGAGCATGGTCAGGGAGTTTTACGTAACTTTTAACAGGCGATAAGTGCGAACACACACCTTCTCAAAGCCCATACCTTTGTGAGGTCGCGCCCCTTTAAGTTTTTCTTGCAAGCTCTCTTCCAAATATGTCCTAGAAAACATTAGTACTCTCTTTTACAAGTCACCAGTATGGATTATTTTCTTTTTGATAAAAGACATGAGGAATACATTAGCTAGTACAATAGTAAGGGAAAGAGACACGTGCCAACGCATTTGCCATACCAAGCTTTGAAAACCATGATAGTCACCCGACACTAGAAACGGGATCTAGTAACCACCAATATGGATTGACACATGTCTTTGGATCCACTTGATGGTGCCGTAGAAGTCTTCTTGCTTAGAGTTTTCAATCATTGTTGCATAGTTTAGATGCCACACACATCCGTTTAATTCCTCAGTGCATGGAATCCAATTTCTGTTACCATGGAATCTTCATGTTGCAACAAAAAGATTCAAGGTGATCGACACATAATGGGATGCAGCCTTACCGTAAAACATCACTATCAATCATTCTATGCAATTTTATGAAAAACTATTTTTAATGTGGTGTGTGTGTGTGTGTGTGTGTGTGTGTGTGTGTGTGTGTGTGTGTGTGTGTGTGTGTGTGTGTGCGCGCGCGCGCGTGCGTGTTTTCCTGATCTTGATTAAATGTATGATCTAGATCTGTAGACATGCCAGTAGAAAAATAGAAAGAACCCCTTCAGATTTGAACCAATAGGAAATGAAAAAGGATGGCCAAGTAGTGTGAAAGTGAGCGATCCTAACTTTACAGCTTTAGTACTTTATTGTAAATTTCTAATGTAATACCCGTATAAGGAAAGCTACATGGTGCCCTTTTGGTAGAAAAGAAAGAGAGGAAATGCTACCGGGGTGCTAACACCTGGCCGGCCTGTTAACGTGGAAGCTTCCAGAGTTTTTAATTAGTAGTATTGTGTAGCACGTTTGATAATCAGCATGGAGTAGTTATGTAACTATATTAGTATGCGACTAGTTTATGACTCCTCCCTTTAGTTTAGATGCTTGAGTTGTTGGAGCTCACATGTTACTAATTAGTTTTTGTAATGCACTATTCAGAACTAACTTTGGGTTGTTTAAGTACTAGTTGGGTAGGCGTAATGGGCTGTAGAGTATACTATATGGTGTTCACTGCCTTATCCAGTCCTATATATGTCGCACTAGCTACCCTTGGAGCAATATGTTCTCCAGTTCTTGTAGCTAGCGCTGGCAGATCTACCCGGTATACTCCTTGGAAGCTCCCCTAGCTTAAGGGCACGCGGCGATCTCCAAAGCAAGAGGTATGCATATTTATTTTTTGCAGGGTAAGAAGTATGCATGTTATACCCAAGTACTATCCTCGTTTCTGAAACGAGTTGTGGTTTGTAGCCATATATAGAGCGCTATAAACATTCTTGCCATTATCCGTCGGTGTATAATATGCCAAAGATGAGATATACACTTCTCAGTCATCCGCTAATTAGGCTAATAGGAAGAGTCACCATAATCCCTAACATGCTTTTACAGGAGAAAACCAGAATTTTAAATACATCTAATGTTTGTGTATTCCTCGCAAAAAATTATAAAAGGTTGATGTTTATCGCAGACAACATGTCTTTCAAAGAAGCGGACAGAGCAAACGAACTGGAGATAGTGTTAGGACACAATGGAGTTGAAGATCCATCACAAAAGTTGCAAGAGATCATCACTGCTGACAGTCATAATCTGCAGAAGTCAATTGATGAGCTGGTGAAGACGATGAAAGAAGCCAATCACAGTCGCAGTATGTCCACCCAAAAGGAGCAGAAGGATTTTCGTAACTGGTTATTGCTTCTCTCATCACTGGCCGCCACCATCACCTTCGCCGCGGGCCTCAGTCCACCCGGTGGTTTCTGGTCTGAAGACGACATGGCAAACACATACATCGCTGGTACCTCAGTTATGCGCAACAAATTTCCCACAAGGTACCTGCTATTTCACTGCAGCAACACGATTGCCTTCTTCGCATCATTGGCGGTCATTGGATTGCTTGCCAAAAACATCAAAATCAAGAATCGTTTTTTCTTAACACTCGTAGCGATTTCTTTTTTGAGCTTGTGTGGTACCTACATCACCGGCACATGGGTTGACCTCACTCTAGGGATTTACACCATTTCTGTGTTTGTAGCTGTCATTTGCTACATGTCGATAATTTGGGTTACAGCTCGGGTTTGTGATATCTATACTGGTAAGAAAGGAGATATCCGCACACCAACCTGCATGACTGCTGCCTGCAAACTTAATCATGTCTAGCAAACAATGATCGACCACTGTGTTGTATTGATATGCCCAAGAGACAATTAATGGTATGCACTTTTACATTTTTACATTTTGCTACTCATTTCCTTGTAACTCCTATTTTGATACATATGAAGTTGTAATTTGATTCCTTGTGTCATGGAAATGTCAAATTATTTTTGTGAGCTGAACCTATGCATTGGTGGTCGCATATGAGTTAGTCAAAAGGCGTGCATGTATGCTGGCCCCTAGCGTGATTAGCTACAGATAAATCATAGAAAAAAGATAGATTCCGGATGTCATCTGGATATCTTCACTGTATTGTTGTGTCATTTGGAAAAAGATAGTCCGATTTATTTTCTCAGTAAACATACCAGGCCATTTTTGTCCGGCTATGCTTGTATAATTTGTAGCCACAACTTACTTGTCACGTTGAGCAGCCTTCTTATGTGGAAGCCAAACGCGTGTAGGTAAATAAACACATTTTTTTAGGGGTCTTGATATCCATGAGCAGGTAGCATCCCTTATTATGTGTAACCCAAACGGCTTGGCCACCACTTAGAACATGTTTACCAACTCGGCTACCTCCGAAGACACATACGTCTGCGATGCTGGCAGATACAACATATGTGTCTATGGCACCGCACTAAAGAGTTTCTCGAGCAAGATGGGATCATTGGTTTCGACATCAATCACAACTATGTGGCACTCCACCAGGAGCCTCAGCAGCCCACACATGATGTAGCACAAAACCACACAAGTTGGTTAGGAAAAATTTCCAAATGAACAAGATCCTTCAAAAATCCTCAAAAGATACTTTGAATCAAAAGGCGTTAAACCAAATATGTAGGTATTCCTATCTCCTCCAACTCCTCACTAGATGGGGAGTTGAATCTCAAGGAGAAGAAGACAGCAGGTTTCATCCTTCGCTACACGTGCCAAAATTCAATCATGGTAAGTAGAGCAGGGTCAGGGACTCAGGGTGCTTTATCTCCAAATAATTTCCAAAAATAATATTCACGATGGATGTTTTTTAGTAGTTACTTTTAATAGGTGATAAGTGCGAACACACACCTTCTCAAAGCCCATACCTTCATGAGGTCGCGCCCCTTAAAGTTTTCTTTGCAAGCTCTCTTCCTAATATATCATAGAAAAAAATGTGTACCCTCTTTTACAAGTCACCAGCAGTAAGAGAAAAGGACATGTGCCAACACATTTGCCATACCTAGCTTTGAAACCCATGAGTCACCCGACGCAAGAAACGGGATCTAGTAACCACCAGTATGGATTGATATATGTCTTTGGATCCACTCGAGGGTATCGTAGAAGTCTTGTTGCATAGAGTTTTCAATCAGTGTGACATAGTAGATAGATATGTTGATAACTTAATGGTCAAGTCTTTAGGCCCTCAAGCGACTAGTTAGAGGCCACGCACACCCATTTAATTAGCTTGTTAATGCTGTCTGGAGCCACCTCATGCATGGATAAACAACTTTGGGTTAACTTATTAAGTTGTTTGAGACCGTACGCTAATGGGTGGAGTAAACTATAACGAGATAACGTATTCGGGTCGTTCATTGCCTTCTACAATCCTACATGTATGGCACGAACCCCTCTCCTGTTGAGCTGCTAGCTAGTTAGGTAGCCCCTTTGAGTTACGTTCTCATCTCTTCTCTACCAACTTCACCCAACTTCACACTCCAGGAGGTACTCTCTCTCTCTCTCTCTCTCTCTCTCTCTCTCAATGATTCTATCTTCATTTGAGGAATGTATCCCAACTTATAAATAGGCTGAGTGCGTCGATTGTGATGAAATTACACAAGTTGCATATTTTTGTTCGTAAGCAGCCGGAAAGTGATTGACTAGATCAATACTCCATAGAAGCCGGCCAGGTTCTCTCAAAGGCTCCGAATTCCAATAGGTGATCGAGCTAACGATCTGCACGAGTAAGGATTCGACCCGTCGCTGCTAGCAAGCACCCTTTTCTTTTCACAATAATCATAGCCTATAGTTTTAAAAGGCAGTTGTGAAGACTCAATCTATAGTTGATGTAGTTATGGGAATACGCATACGCCCCGGCCAGGCTCCATGGAAGCTTGTTTTAGAAGAAGAATAAGAATGAAAAATCTGAAAAACATTTTTGAGTTATAAAAAATTCTGAATTTATTTTGGCGTGTATGTAGATGCTCATTATGTGCCTGTTAGAATTTTATGAGCGCGTGTGTTTATTACCGAGCTACATAAAAAGACAAATATGTGATCTATGATAAATAATATATGCACTATTTTTACTATAGATCTACAAAAAAAATTGTACGACGCCCACATGTTGCAGAGAACGTTCTGCATGTACATGTGGTGGGCTTAAAAATGAATTTAGAGCATCTAAAAATATTTCTTTTACGTTTAGAAATGGATCCCGGGAGTCAAAAGACCCAACTCGTGTAGAGGTTCTTTTTGCAGAGAAATAGTTGGCACAGTGATATAACGGAAAGGTGTGGCTACACTCGGATGTAGTCCACCCGTGTATTTGAAAAACTTACAAAACACGTATCAAACGTGATCCAAATGTTCTGATTTTTTGTGACACAACATGAACAAATTTTCTAGAGACATGCAAAATTTCATCCACAAATAACATTCGAAGAGCTCTCACCAAAAATAACTAAATCACAGGTCGAGAGCTCTTCTAATGTTATTTGTGGGTGAAATTTTGCAGCTACCTAAAACATTTTATCATGTTTCATGTCGCAAAATTTCAGAATATTTTGTCAAGTTTGGTATTGATATTTTGGTTTTTTGTAAACTCGGTTGTAGTACGAGTATGATATAAGTAGGAAACTGAGACCACAATCATTTAGCTCTTGTTGCGATGTGCCTTTACTATAGCTTTTCTATACCAATATAAAACACACCAATTGTGTTTGATCCAATCAATTAAGACCCTCCAAAATAGAATTGTACTAATGGACAAATTAGAACTTTGTAGACTTAATTGTAAACCTAATTGCAATATGATGGAGCTGATTGATGTTTGTTGTCGCAGAGAATATGTCTGAAGCAGAAAAATCAAACAGGGTGGGGATCTCGTCAGGAGATTCGTCGCAGCCTCAGCCACAAGAGATCATCACCGTTGACAATCAACGCCCACACATGTCGGTTGATGATTTGCTCAAGGCAATAAAAGGAGCCAATGGCATGCCGGTGTTGTTCGTCCCCTCCATTGACGGCCGGCTAGCAGCGGTAGCCGTGGACGGCCTCCATCCGAATCTGATGCCCGCCAACTCCATTTCCGAAAAGAAGAACCAACAGGATTTCCGGGCCTGGCTGCTGCTCCTCACGTCACTGGTCGCTACCGTCACCTTTACCGCAGGGCTCGCCCCGCCAGGCGGCTTCTGGGACGCCGACGACAGGGCAAACGGGCACATCGCCGGCACCTCAATCATGCGCGATAAGTTCCCCCGCATGTACTTGGTCTTCTACTACAGCAACACCACCGCCTTCTTCGCGTCCCTGATGATCATCGGCATGCTCGCCAAGAACGTGTACAACAAGGAGACGGTAGTCCTGAAGAACCGTTTCTTCGTAGCCCTTGTCGGCCTCTGCTTCGTGACCTTGGGGACTAGCTACATCACCGGCACCTGGGTCAGCCCCAGGGGAGGGGTCTACAACATCGTCATGTTTGTGGTAGTCATTTGCTACATGACCATGCACTGGGTTCTGGACTTCATCGTCTGGATGCAACGCCGTGCTACATGAAGTGAAAGATCGATCCCCGGAACCATAGGTTTGTTGCTGTGAGTGAGCTATGTTAGAACAAAATTTTGGTATCAGACCCCGTCTTGTATCTGTAAATCCCTGCACTGATTTTGCTGCACATGCTACTATTTTGACACCATGGAGTTGTAATGGTCTTGTAATTTGATGCATCCGATCCTTCAGCCAGCAAAGCACTACATTGGGGGCGTATACTCAGCAGTATTGACTCACCAATCAGACATCCGCAACATAATACATGATGAAACAAATTTCATTCGGTCTTTGATGCAAAATACATCATGATGAAACAAAAGAAACATCTCACAGTTCAACATGGTGAACGAGGTACCTAATTCCCCTTTCCACCCTCTCCCCCCGCGCTGCCCCTGCCTGCGACCTAGGGGCAATCCTAGCCGCCGCCGGCCTTGATAATGTCCTGGATAGGGGGTCCCTCACCATACCGACTCCCGGCCTGGTGGGCTGGCCTGAGGAACACGCCTTCTTGGTTCTATCCTGGGCCACTTCGGGCGCCCTAGACTTGACGTATACTCCAAGACGGTGGACTCACGGCGGATGTCGCGGGCACGCGGTACGACACGAACAACGCCTTCTGCTCAGCTACATCGGCCACCAGGTCGTGACAATAATATCACTCGCTTGGCCGCGGGCGATTTGCTCCTCCGTGAACCGGTGCTCGTTGAGGAGCCAGAGGTTGTACCCCTGGTCGGCCCGTGTCTGCCGGAACGTTGCCTCCAGCTCTTCTACCACCATGTCGATGAATTGTGCCCGCACCTCGCCCATGGCGATGTCGGCATGGACCATCAAGGACGGTAGCGCTGGCTCGTCGGCAGACACCTCTTCCATTGGCTTGTCCACGTCATTGCCCTCCAAAGAGCTTATTGGCAAGCTAGACTCTATCAGGCTTGCTGGGCGGGCCCGCCAGCCGCCCGCAATGCCGGAGAGCTCCTGCTTCTGTTTGTTTGAGAAGCTCTCCCACTTGGCTTTGTAGCTTGAGCCCATGGCGGGGGTGGTGCAGAGAGGAGATCTGAAACGGAGGTGGGGATTCAGCTGTGTCAGGCCTGCCCACGTATAAATAGCAGACGGATGTCAGGCCAAGCGGCGGGGTGTTTATTGTTGGCCCGCAGACGGACGGGCGGGCGGGTGGAGCTCACATGCGGGCACCGAAGTAGGTTCCTCGGCAACCACACTTGTTTAATGGAGGGAGGCAGATGGATGGGTGGCGTTTTAATGCGAAGAGAAGGCGCGTGCACCGGGACGCGGCTCAGGCGGCCGCTCTCCGCCGGCGCGCTACTTCAATGCAGGCTCCAATTATAGGTCACGCCCGCTTTGGGCCGGCATGAATGCAACGTTGACCCTCTAGAGCGGCGCCGTCCGACTTGTATATGTGGTAACTGCTTTGTACGGGAAAGGGTGCGGGTGAGGGAGAGGGTTTTGAGTGGGTCTTGGGGTGTCAGACGCGTGCATGGTAGCTGTCCGGACGCCCGCAAAGCCCCCCACTCCCACCCCCTCGTTTGTTTCTAGTTTGTGGGAAAATGTATGTCCGGACCGGTCCGCAAACAGATGTATACCACATTGAACGGAAAAATACGTACAGAACACCATTGGATCATAATAAGGACGTGGGCGGTTTGAGGCCATCGGTGGAGATGCCATAAGGCCTTTTCGCTGAAGCTGACAAGCTAAACAGGAGCCCCACCATTGCATCATAATAAGAAGAAATGATTGATTATAATTACAGAAAAACTAGACGGACATCAACATAAACACCTATCTACCAAGGAAAACCAGGCAAAAACTACAATAAAATCATGACGGCACAGGCAAACATAAAACTCTACCACATACCACAAGAAGCCTCATAAAATGGGGCCAACCACAACATCACCGTCATCACCTCTCGGACCGCGGATAGACGACCTCGACTTTGACGCAGCAAGCCACACATGCACTTAGACACGGCAATATTGGCTAGGACAAAATTAAATCTCTGGATTCATTTGTGGTTGGAGGCTGGACATGCCGCGAGGGAGGGAAAAATAGTGTTGGAGTTTCTAACTCGTAGGAGGAGAAAATAGAAATAACTGGGGCGTACGTGCATGAAAACGTCCATGCATGTTGGCTGGGCAAAAGCTTTTGGGCAGAATATGGTACTCCCCAGCCAACGGGACAAAAACTACGTAATTAAACACCTAACTAAAACTACATAATTAAGCACTTATTAGTGATCTAAACGCTATTTCTTTACAGAGGTAGTACGTAAGTATTACTGGTCTAAACACTTTTATATATCTTTACAGAGGGAGTAATGTGGAAAATCTGCTAAAACCAACCCCGGGACTGCGACGTCACGGGCAAGGACAAGGTCAACACATGCCACAAGAGACTTCATGCAATGGTGTCGCCCACAACATCACCGTCACCACGCCTGGCACCGCGGACAGACGACTCCGACTTTGACGCGGCAATATTAACTAGGACAAATTAAAATTTATATGGCTTAGATTCCTCTGGGTTTGGAGGCAGGCTGGACCCTGGCGCAAGCACCAAACTCGTCGAGCTCAAACAGCGAGAAGTAGCGGTTGACGGACTCCCGTCGAGGTCTTCGCTCCAGGTGAATGACATGCAAGTGTGTGGATGCCGTGGCGCTGCACATGTGTTCTTAAACCCCATGGGCCAGCCAGCTGAGCACCCCAACTCCATCGCACTTCTTCACGGCTTGCTCACGCGCCCGCTCGGCAAAAAATGGCTTCCCCTCTCCCGACGCGTTCGAATGGAGGTGAGCCTGTTTTCTCTCCTTGATCATGTCTCTTTTGGCCAGTAGTGCCAACGTTTCGCACAAGCTAGCTATGCGAGAGCCTCCCATCGCCTATAATGTAATTTACTTATCGCGATTGCTAAATTTCAGTCGACTGAGACTTAATCAAGTTTCAGTCGATGCTTTATTAATGAGATCTTACGAGTAGCCTTGCATGTTAGCACATATGTTCGCATGTAATTTATTTATTTTGTTTTGTTACTATACACGGTCTCGACAGGGTTGTAAGCTTGTCGGTAACTTCTTGCTCTTGCATCACGTGCTTAATACCGTAGTATATCCAGCGTTAAGGATGCAAGTGAGCATCTCGCGAAATCCACATATGAACATATTATTTAAAAGCCAATTCTATGCTAACTAGAGAATATACCCCACACTTTCTACGGGAATCAGTTCCAATATATTTAAGTGATTTGATCATATGAAACATGCATAATTGCGTAATCGAAAAATATTTCGAATATAAGTGGTATAATATAATGGAAAACTTTTTTCCATGCAAGTTGAGGGGGCCCTTTGATGAGGTGCCATGTGTGGTGAGGTGGGATGTGTATATGGGATAAACTAATAATAATAATAAACAACCACATAGATGTTGTGGTGGGTCTTTGATGAGGTGATATGTATGCGTTTTAAGATAATAGAGGTAGTATGGGTGAACAATTTAGGTATATAGGATATCAAATAAAACGGCATTAGGTTGACATTTACTGCAATTGGTTTGGTTCCCTCTTGCATCCATTCAACTAGAAATTAAAACCCTTCCGGCAATATGTTAATTCTTGAGGAAAGGTATAAGTAGGACAAATAACAGTCTTTACAATCTGAGAAATCTTGTTCATCGGTACCTTCGCAGTAATTATTTTCAAGCTTATATCAAGCAAGCAAATATGTGTGGATTTTCTTAATTATGTCCCCGTGATTCCCCTTCAAGAAAACCGTAGTCACTAATTAATCAAGGTGCCCGATGTTTGTTGCAGAGAACATATCGGAAATTGAAATAGCACGAGTCAATCATCCTCCGCCCACAACGCAAGTAGCTATGAACGGTGTTCAGAATGGAGTACATACGAATCCTAACAATGGCAGGCTCGCTGAAGATAAGCAGCAAGCTTACCGTTCCTGGTTACTCCTCCTGACGTCACTGACTGCCACGGTCACCTTCACTGTGGGGCTTACCCCACCTGGTGGTTTCTGGGCTGCAGATGACAAGACAAACGGATATGTCGCTGGCATCTCGGTTATGCGCGACAAATTTCCCACGAGGTACTTGGCCTTTTACTACAGCAACACGACCGCTTTCTTCACGTCCTTGATGATCATTGCAATGCTCGCCAAAAACCAAAATAGCGAAAACACAAATAGTGAGCAGACTGATGCCATGAAAAAGCATGTTTTAAACGGCCTTGTAGTTCTTTGCTTTTTGAGCTTGGGGACCAGTTATGTCGCTGGCACGTGGGACAGCCCTAGTCAAGTGATTTACGTGGTTGCTGTGTTTGTAGTCAACATTTTGTACATGTTGCTGCCTTGGTTTGTTAGTTTGATCCGACGCTGCATTCGATCCAGAAAGCCTTAATGTTTGGTTTATTGCTACAAAGAAACATTGCGGTAAGGGAGAAGATTTTACGGAAGAAGCAACGAGAAAATTCCTTCATCAGCTCGTCTACCTACAAACTTATGTCTTCATAGAAGAAATATTTGGTATTTTTGGGGCCCGTCTTTGATTTATAAACGAGCGAGAACGCTGGTTCTTTAACCCAAGAGATTAGGAATTTGTATTTTTACAGAAGAATATGCCATGTATTTGGGTCGATGAGCCCTCTTGTTTTCTTTTGAAAAGTCTTACGGATGATGTACTATTGCCTATAATCAATAAAGTCAAACATGATAGGAAGCTCTAGAAGAAACTCCCCTTTTTATGCATGAGAATGTAATTTGATGCATTTATGTCAGGCGTACTCAAGCATTGTTTGTGATCGCATATGAGTGAGCGAGTAAAAAGAGGTACAAGTATTTTGATATATATGGAAGAAAAGATAGATACAAACATCTCATTGAAAATTCAATACATATTGTTGTGTGATGTGAATGGAATGATTTCAATAAACACGGGTCATTGCGCTGTCGTTTTTTTAACAATCAGCTGAACTACAAGGCATGATTAAGCAATTGAAGGTTATGAGTCCCAAGGCCTTCAAACTCCACCGATCGACAAACTTGCTCCCATCTATCTATACCTACTATTAAAAGGAATAGGTATTCTTGGTTTGGTTCAGCTTTGTTTGGTCCCGTTTTAAGTATTTTTCATACGTATGTTATTTTTTAGTTCTTTCTATATGACAAACGTATGTGCAAAGAAAGGAAACTGAGACGTTTTGAGTTTGACGTTATGTAATGATGCCATGGTTAAGTACAATTGGAAAGGGATGACCGTGCATGCACCATGCATCATCGTCGCCGTGGCCATGCTAAGCAAAGAAATAAGACACAAGACAAGCACCATGCATCCATGCATGCTACGTCTATCCTAATCCGACCTGCATAATATCTCTTTCTAGGTAACTTTTAGGAAATTACTTGCATGCATATGCACGGCCCCGGCAGGGTGCAACCGCTTGCTTTATTTACTGACATTAGTTAGTCTTGAGGTGGCTAAAAAAATTATTTTCCTTTTTTTTGAGGCATGGCTAAAAAAATTACGTGCTTTGATTCAAATTAAAAGAGATTTATTTCGTGCAGACCACTTTTACTGTGGGGAGTCATGTGTGTTTTTTAACTTACTGCTTGGTAATCATGATTGTTATTTGATATGTTTTTTGTGTGTGTAAAGTTCATTTCTGAATCACTGATTGATCGACAAAATTATGATATCTGGTCAGTGAAATTGCTTAAACATGATTATCAAACCATACATCTATGTTCTAAAGGGTTTACTGGTATCATCTATTTAATTTATCTATCAACATTGTTGCATGTTGTAACGCACTGGCATTTAACTACAGACCTACAAATAAAGCTGTTATGCGTATACCTACTGAAGATTGCACTTCATCAAGGAAACAAACTTTAAATGCTCACGCCAGTTAATGTTAGATACATTTTCGCAGAATATGATACCGGTCGCTTGGCAAAAGCCAATGAAGACAGGTCACCTAATGTTCGCGCTTGGAAATTCTTAGAAGTTCTTTTAATCTACACATCCGTGCATCCTGATTCTCATGCCTTATGCGTGGTATGCTTTTCATAATTTGAATACACTTTTTTCTCCCGTTGCAACGCACGGGCATGTTTCCTAGTCTATACCTATACTAATTAGAGACTGCCCAAAATTCCCAAATTAATCATAAAATACGAGTCATTAATCTGGTGAGACCGAGTTATTATGGTTAAAATCAGCCAATATAATATATCTACTAACTCGGGGCACCAATAGAATCTCCACATCAATCCTTATGCTTATTATTGTCCATCCGGTCTCGATATTAATTATTGACAACCATTAGATAAAGTATCAGAAGAGCCCTATCTCGTACGTCCCACGCGTACGCCTCTTTCACGTGCTACCAAAAGAACCTCCGCACCACGCATGTCCCCTCTATCTTCGATTTTCGGTCTCAGTTATCTACAGCCCCTGGCATCGTCTCCCTCATGCCGTTGTCGCCGCCTTACGTCAGATCTCTCACGGTGTTCCAGGTCCCGAATGTGTTCTCTTCCTCATACCATGTGTACATGTGCAAGATGAATAAATCACACAAACATGCGAAGGGAAAAGAAGTTAGGAGCTACTGCCGCCTGCGTCGTGGCAAATAATCTGCGATCAAGTTTTCCCCAACGTAAGGCATGGCAGCTGGTTCCATCAGTAGGAGGATTGCATGGGTTTCCACCCAACCATCCAGCTATGAACCACATGACATAAGGAACATGGTCGCTTCTTCTCAGTTGGATCTAGAAGTACATCACATAGGTTGTTGTTATTTACCCGTTTCATGCATTGATCTGGAAAAAGGGCATACAACGTCTAGCCTAGCTCCTACATTCCCTTTCCTCTCCAATTTGTAAATCCCCCTAGTTTCGCCAAGCATGCGGCCTTTTGACAATAATCAGTGAATCGATTGGTCGGTGGGAAAGTGGAGCAGATTGCGCAGGGACCATAGTTTGACACAAATTGAGTGGGTGCCATGATCTGCAACGCTGCACAGTGCAGAAACTACACTCTGCCCCCACTACGCTTGCAAGTGTAACCCTTTATTCATAAATTCCCTTCCATATTGTGTAGTTCATTGAGCTCATTAAATAGCCATATAAATTGGGTTATGTCTTACATAGAACGAAAATAACAATGAGCATTTTACGTCTATCGGCAACAATACTATTCACTCGATTGTGTGCCAAAGAACAGCAACAAGATCGGGTCGCCTTCTCCTCAAGCGGCACCACACAATCCTTGCAGTAGGACTATGTTCCTTCCATCATAAAGTAAATATTGGGTAACAAGTTCGCATGGATGCTTCCGTGTGGCTTTATAGAGATTCACAACTCACATTGATGTTTAGGAGGGTTCAGCTAGTTCCAAATTTGCCCCTCCCCCGCGTCGCTCTATCCAGGGCGACACGGGCGGCCCGTCAAACCCTAGCCGCCGGCCACCCCCAGCCCTCCCCTCCCCTCGCCGCTGCAGGCCCCCGGGCGAAGCCCCAGGGGCGGACGGCGGCGGGGGCGGGGTACCTCCTGCTCGGCACGTGGCGGTTAGCGGCGGATTCGCGAGTGCTGCAGCGGCGGCGACGGGTGTGACGGCACGGCTGGATGGCTTTTTTCGCCGGCGTGGAGGCGCCTGGTGCTGCCCGTGGCCGCGGTGGGCGTGGATCTGGGCTGCCCTTGCTCCCTGATGCGGGTGGTGGCCTCCGACAGGATGCTCTGCTTCTCCGTGCGTTTGGCGGCGCGGGATCTCGACCGACTGCCACTGAGGGAGTCCTGGACTAGGGGGTGTCCGGACAGCCGGACTATCATCGTCCGCCGGACTCCAAGACTACGAAGATACAAGATTGAAGACTCCGTCCCGTGTCCGGATGGGACTTTTCTTGGCGTGGAAGGCAAGCTTGGCAATACGGATATGTAGATCTCCTACCATTGTAACCGACTCTGTGTAACCCTAGCCCTCTCCGGTGTCTATATAAACCGGAGGGCTTTAGTCCTTAGGACACAACAACCATTACAACAATCATACCATAGGCTAGGTTCTAGGGTTTAGCCTCCTTGATCTCGTGGTAGATCCACTCTTGTACTACCCATATCATCAATATCAATCAAGCAGGAGTAGGGTTTTACCTCCATCGAGAGGGCCCGAACCTGGGTAAAAACATCGTGTCCCTTGTCTCCTGTTACCATCCGCCTAGACGCACAGTTCGGGACCCCCTACCCGAGACCCGCCGGTTTTGACACCGACATTGGTGCTTTCATTGAGAGTTCCTCTGTGTCGTCACTGATAGGTTTGATGGCTTCTTCAATCAACAACGACGTCCAGGGTGAGACTTTTCTCCCCGGACAGATCTTCGTATTCGGCGGCTTCGCACTGCGGGCCAATTCGCTTGGCCATCTGGAGCAGATCGAAAGCCACGCCCCTGGCCGTCAGGTCAGATTTGGAAGCCTAAACTTCATGGCGGACACCCGCAGAGACTTGATCTTCGACGGATCCGATCCGCAGCCGAGCGTGCCGCACTGTCGCGATGGGCACGATCTAGCTCTGCCGCCGGACAGTACCTTGGAGGCCGCACATGAATCCGCTCCGACCCATACCTCGGAGCCGATCGCGCCGATCGAGGACGAGTGGCTGGACACTGCCTCGGGAACTGCAACATCCGCAGCGATGGAGCCGAACACTGACCTTAACCCCTATAAAACTCATGACTCCGAGGTGCCGGACTCCGAACCTTCTGCGCCCCTGCCAATCGAATCTGATTGGGCGCCGATCATGGAGTTCACCGCTGCGGACATCTTTCATCACTCACCCTTTGGCGACATCTTAAAATCGCTAAAGCATCTCTCGCTATCCAGAGAGCCCTGGCCAGACTAGGGTCAGGATGGTTGGGATGTGGACGACGAAGAAATTCAAAGTCCACCCACCACCCACTTTGTAGCCACTGTCGACGATCTAACCGACATGCTAGACTACGACTCCGAAGACATCGACGGTATGGACGACGATGCCGGAGACGATCAAAAACCAGCGCTCACAGAGCACTGGAAGGCCACCCCAACCCATGACGTATATATGGTGGATACCCCAAAAGGAAGCGATAACAAGGACCAACGGGGCGCGGCGAAGGATAATCCCGCCGATAAACAACCAAAACGGCGACGCAGACGCCGCCCTAAGTCCCGCCTCGACTACAACAGCGCTCCTAATGACCCAGCAATAGAGCAGGGCAAACCAGTGGACGACGAACATGCAACCAAACAACCGTCTGAGCAGGACGAATCGGATAATCAATCCATGCCTGGCGAAACCAACAGTCCAGACGACCTCACGCCGGACACACTACCGGAGAATAAGAGCCTTCACAAAAGACTCGTCGCCACTGCAAGAAGTCTGAAGAAGGGAAAACGGAAGCTCAAAACAGCGGAAGACATACTCAGAATGAGGTGGAGCAAAGTGCTAAAAACCGCAGACAAATACAGCAATGGCCATCAATCAAAGAGCTACCCGAAGCGCAAGCTGCTGCCAGAATTTGACAAGGAAGCCATAGAGCCCCCACAGTCAAAAAACAAAGAGGCCGGCTGGCCGGATAGACGGCCAGATGATAGGCCAAAAATTACAAGCGGCGCCGCACACAAGCCGACTCATTATCCTAGGAAAAAAGATGGCCCAGCCAGGTCCATTTACGGGCCAAAAAAGAGGGCCCCAGGAAGCGACACAACACGCCAGGTGTTCGAAGACAGCGGTACACCCAAATACAGGGGCGCCGCACACCCACTATGTTTCACCAATGAGGTGCTGGATCATGAATTTCCAGCAGGGTTTAAACCCATAAACATAGAGGCTTACGATGGAACAACAGACCCTGGAGTCTGGATAGAGGATTATATACTACACATACACATGGCTAGAGGAGATGATCTCCATGCCATAAAATATCTACCCCTCAAGCTCAAAGGGCCATCTCGTCATTGGCTCAAAAGCCTCCCAGAAAACACTGTTGGAAGTTGGGAAGAGCTTGAGGACGCGTTTAGAGCAAATTTTCAAGGGACTTATGTCCGCCCTCCGGATGCAGACGATCTAAGTCATATAACTCAACAGCCCGAAGAGTCAGCGCGCAAATTCTGGAACAGGTTCCTTACTAAAAAGAACCAAATGGTCGACTGTCCGGACGCCGAAGCCTTAGCAGCTTTTAAACACAACGTCCAAGACGAATGGCTCGCCAGACACCTCGGCCAAGAGAAGCCAAGGACAATGTCCGCGCTAACAAGCCTCATGACCCGCTTTTGCGCGGGGGAAGACAGCTGGCTAGCAAGATGCAGCACCAACGACCCAAGTACATCCGAGATCAGAGATGGAAACGGAAAATCACGGCGCAGAAAAGATCAGCGCCGGAATAAAGAGAAAAGCCCAAAGAACACGGCGGTCAACGCCGGATTCAAAAGCTCGCGACCAAACAACAAAACACTGCCTCTTAAGGACAACAGTGATGAGCTATCCAACTTAAACAAAATTTTGGATCGGATATGTCAAAACCACAGTACCTCCGGAAGGCCTGCAAACCACACCCACCGAGATTGTTGGGTTTTCAAACAGTCCGGCCGACTCAACGTCGAACACAAGGGGCTTGACGCACCAAGCGAGGACGATGACGAACCCCACCAGCAGGGCACCGGAAAACAAAAGACTTTTCCACAAGAAGTCAAAGCAGTAAACTCACTTCATGTGATAATACGGAAAAACAATGCGGCACCCGCTAAGATGGGTCTCGCACGGTCCACCCCAGCGGAACCTTGAGATTGGATGTCAAAACCAATCACTTTTGACCACATGGATTATTCCAGAAGTGTTCGAAATGCAGGATGGACTGCTTTGATATTGGATCCTATAATCGACGGACTACAATTTACACAAGTCCTGATGGACGGCCGCAGCGATTTAAACCTGCTATATCCGAACACAATCCGCAAGTTGGGGATAGACCTTACTAAAATTCGACATAGCCGCACTTCCTTTAAAGGAGTGACGCCAGGCCCTTACGCCAAGTGCACAAGCTCCTTATTACTAGAAGTCGTGTTCGGGTCACCGAACAACTTCCGACGCGAAAAACTAATCTTTCATGTCGCCCCATTCAAAAGTAGCTATCAAGCACTATTGGGACGTGAAGCTTTTGTCCGCTTTAATGCCATACCACATTACGCGTCTCTTACACTTAAAATGCCCGGTCCATGTGGCATCATTTCATTAAGAGGGTCATTCAAAGACCCCGGACACGGCTAGACGAGTCCGGCATAAATAAGCTAGGGGCTCCCTAGCCGCACACCCCTTCACAAAGGGCTGTGCGTATAAGCAATAATGAGCTAATACAGACTCCGCTTTATTCATTTATTAATATTTTTCATGCACTTTTCCGCACGATTTCCTTTCAAACTAAGTTCCTCTCTTTTTACAGATGAACAACGTGCATACCCGTCCAGGATAACGGCACAACGGAGACACAGGCGCAGACGTGCGGTAGGGACCCGTCGCAAGGATTCTTTTCAGATTAAGACCCTGCGTAAACCTTTTTTACTGTCTCTTGTTGTTATAATCCCCTGGTTTCTCATTATAACCAGAGTGGAGACTAACGTTTTGGCATCCCGCGTCAGAGAACCTCGCCCGTACCTGGACACTAGGGGCTTAGGGCATTGTTCTGCCCATTATTTTAAAGACCGAACACCTTAGGGAGTGTCCGACGTCTCGAGTTAGGCCTTATATGCATCATCTCCGAATCATGTCTTTGGTCAAATGTTGGGTTTGCCCAGCTCCTGTGTTTTGCTGCCTTACGTTCTGTATCATCGGCTAACGCGGCACCAGGAGAACTACTGTGATTGTGCCCCAGTTCGGCTGGGCGAGCACCTTAGTAGAGAAAGCCAAAAACTGACTGTCATGATACAGCGAGAGACTTGTCAACCACTCGATCGACCACCGGAATGTTTAGAATTCCTCCGCTTTGACGAAGGACCGTTTCCCGGTCAGGCACACACACGCCCCAAATTCGGACAGCGCGGTGCCCCCAGGGGCTATATCGTAGTCCCACCCTCGAACTCCAATGGCTAAGTGAAAGTGATAAAGCATCATAGTCCGGTTGCCTCGTTTGCTATGCTACCACCTCCTTAACAGGACCGAGACATCGGATTAAGTGTGAAAATGCGCTATTTTTGCGAACACCCCCGCACCTTGTGCGTGGGGGCTGAAGCCGAAGACTGCCATCTTTCAGGTTATACACACGTATACATAAATGGCCGCATAGGAGATATTTCAATACTTGAACGCACAAGTATAAAAAGCGCTTACATCATAAACATTGTTTTACAAAATTAAACATTCATTTGAACGTGACATTTTTTGAGCAATGCGACTCTATTACACGAGCACCACGCAGAACTTCCTCAAAATAGTGCTCGGCGGGTAACCGGCTTTCATCCGAACCCTGGGTTGCAACAGCGGTGGCATCCATCTATGTCCAATGTGTCTTCACACGGGCGAGGGCCATCCGTGCACCCTCTATGCAGGCCGACCGCTTCATCGCCTTGATATGCGGCACCGCCCTAAGAAACTGCTGCAATAAGCCAAAATAGCTCTTCGGCTTGGGCCTCTCCGGCCAGACATGAGTCACGATATCCGTCATGGCAAGTCCGGACAACGTATTCAGCTCAACCCATTCGGCCAACCGACCGGTCAGCGGAAGTGAACGATCCGGACTATGGAATTGAGACCAAAACAGCTCTTCCGTCTTGTGATCCTTCTGACTCCGGACGTGCATAACGGCATCCGCCGCACTCGCCGCTAAGTCCATATATGGATCCTCCGGACCCCACAGCTGGCCAAGCTGGGCATACTTTGGATCCGTAAACCTGCGGCGCAGCAGAAAAGGCTTGCCAGCCACAATGTCTCCGGCCTGACGCAGCTCCTCCTTTATAGCCCGCATTGCAGAACGGGCATCCTTGGCTTCGGCGGTGGCCTTCCCCAGGTCTTCTCGCTCCGATAGGCGCTCCTTTTCAAGAGCCTCATTGCGGTCGGTAGCATCCTTCAATTTAACGGCCAGTTCGGCCATCTCTTCCCTGCTTCGGCAGTGTGCAGCCCTTTCGGCTTCTAACTCTTCGACCGCCCTCGAGGCAGCTGCATCACTCCTTCTGGCTTGCTCCTTGGCTTGAGCAAGTTCTGCCCAAAGGCTCTCCACAGCAGCAGCACCATCTGCGTCAAGCATAAATATTGTAAGAGGTGGGCTTTGGCTCCCTTAATAGGTGACTGCGGAGAAACAACTTACCTTGCGACTCGTCAAGTCGCTTGTTGACTAGCGCGATGTCCGCATCCGCAACATCGAGTTGCCGCATTAATTCAGCAAATCCATCAGTCCGGCTAGCCCCCGGAATATCCGCCACCTGCATAGGAAAGGCGACACTCAATACCTGCGATTTTGATCCTTGGCACGCTGTCGCTTTCGACAACCTACCGAGTCTCAGGGGCTACTATCTATACAGGGCGCACTTTATGTGCAAAACTGTCAAAAAGGGGGTGTCATTTTTACATACCTCAAACCCCGCCAGCAAACTCCTAACGGCATTATGCAATCCGCTTTCGGCGGACAAAATCCTTCCAATCACCGTACTCATCAATGCACGGTGATCTTCTGAGATGGACGCCCTCTCAAGCAGATCCTTCAGCTCCCCCGGCCGAACACTAGTCGGCGCCGAACTCTTCGGCTCTGCCGGGCTCGGGGATACCCTCTGTGAAGACACTTCAGGCTCGTCCGCCCTATCCAACGGCGCAGCAGACGGAGGCGTCTCGCTCTCCATCATCTCTGGACAAAGATCCCCCGAAGACGAGCTCATCTGAGAAGGTCGGAGATCCGAACTACAAGGTAAAAAAAATCGGTTATCCTCAGAAGCACAAATAGGGATGTCTCTCATTACCGAACTCCCTTTTTTCTACTCACGGCTCGCTGGAGGGCTGATGCTTTAGGGGAGATTGTGCGGCCGGGGCCTCCCCGGACGCAGGACCCTCTGGTGAAGACTTCTTCCCCCGCTTAGGGGCTTTGGCCTCCGGGTCTCCAGATGCGGTCCTCTTCTCCCCTTGGAGGGAGGGATTCTCGACCCCCCCCCCCCTTTCAAGAGCCTCCTTGGACGAGGCAGTAGCTCCTCTACCTTCCCCTTCGCTTTCTTCTGAAGGCGCAACCTCCAGCATCTTGACCGGCACGGGATCCGGCGTGGTCTCTGGGAGGGGGGCCGGACACCGTATCAGCTTTGCTTGCGCTATCCACTCCTGTTGAAGGATAACGGGTTAAAAGGCGAATTACAGAAAGGCAAACAAACGGTACTTTCGAATACTGAGCTACTTACTTGAGTATCCGGGCAATTGCAGCTTAGGCCAGCGTCCTCGGTCAATTCCGGACACACCGCCCGTGATCCGAAGAACAACTCATACATCTCCATGGGTGTCGTACCCATAAAGTGTTGGAGAATCCGTGGTCCCTCCGGATTGAACTCCCATAGCCGGAGAGGACGGCGTTGGTAGGGCAGGAGACGCCTAATAAGCATAACCTGCATCACCACGACCAGATCGATCTCCCTCGCTTGGAGGTCTCGAATCCGGCCCTGCAATAGGGGCACGTCCTTTGACGGCCCCCGGTTGAGCCCATGGTTGACCCACGACATCAACCGTCGTGGAGGTCCCGGGCGGAATAAGGGCAGCAGTTTCTGCCTGCTGCCCTTCGGAGTGGTGATATAGAACCACTCCTGCTGCCACAAGTCGGGCTCCTCTTGGAAGGAGCCCTCGGGCCACGGGGCATCGGCCCTCCTGCTTACGGCCGCCCCGCCGCACACTGCTTGATGCCCCCCGATCATCTTCGGCTCCACATTGGAGGTCTTCAGCCACAGGCCGAAGTGGGGGGTGACGCGGAGCAAGGCTTCGCAGATAACAATAAACGCGGAAATATGGAGGATAGACTCCGGAGCCAGGTCATGGAATTCCAACCCATAGTAGAACATGAGCCCTATCGCAAAAGGATCCATCGAGAAGCCTAAACCCCGACGGAGGTGGGATACAAAGACGACATACTCGTCGGGCTCGGGGGTGGGGATGGCCTGCCCTTCAGCGGGCAGCCTGTGCGAAATCTCGTAGGACAGGTACCTGGCCTCCCGCAGCTTTAGCACGTCTTCCTCCATGACGGAGGAGGGCATCCACCGGCCCTGATGGCCAGAACCGGACATTGTTGAAGGTCCGAAGCGCTCGAATCTAGGGCTCTGGGTGTTGGAACTTGGAGATAAGAGAGGATTAGATGGAGGATTGAAGAAAAGAAACGAGCCTTGGTCCTATTATAAGGAGGGAGAATACCAAGAGCCATCTCCGTGACCGTTCGGGACTCGCCTTCGATAGAGGAGGCGTGGCGACGGGCGCAGTTGGGTTACCCACGTCCGTATTGATGAGAATCCCGAAATAAGGGGAACACGATCTCTGCTTCGACAAGACATGCCAAGGAAACCGCTTCGCTAAACGCGCTGAGGTGGTATAATAAAAATGATTCAAGTAAAGGCTTTGTTGTGGCGTGACGTCATGCTACAAGATACGTCAGCAAATTGAACTTGTGTACATAATATTCTCTCTACGGTGGAATGTGGAATTTATTTTGCAGAGCCGGACACTATCCTGGTGTTCACAATCTTCTATGGATTATTCGGAGGAGGAACCCGCCTTGCAATGCCGAACATTATGCGCGCCGGACTCATCGTCATTGAAGCCAGGTTCAGGGGCTACTGAGGGAATCCTGGACTAGGGGGTGTCCGGACAGCCGGACTATCATCGTCCGCCGGACTCCAAGACTACGAAGATACAAGATTGAAGACTCCGTCCCGTGTCCGGATGGGACTTTCCTTGTCGTGGAAGGCAAGCTTGGTAATACGGATATGTAGATCTCCTACCATTGTAACCGACTCTGTGCAACCCTAGCCCTCTCCGGTGTCTATATAAACCGGAGGGCTTTAGTCCTTAGGACACAACAACCATTACAACAATCATACCATAGGCTAGCTTCTAGGGTTTAGCCTCCTTGATCTCGTGGTAGATCCACTCTTGTACTACCCATATCATCAATATAAATCAAGCAGGAGTAGGGTTTTACCTCCATCGAGAGGGCCCGAACCTGGGTAAAAACATCGTGTCCCTTGTCTCCTGTTACCATCCGCCTAGACGCACAGTTCGGGACCCCCTACCCGAGATCCGCCGGTTTTGACACCGACAGCCACCATCGAAGCCACGCCCCTCTGGCCATCTCCACGTTGCCCTGCTTCTGCAACGACGGTTCTCGTGGGGATTTCCCGTGGATGTCGTCCTCCCCGTCTCTCCTAGCAGATCCAACTTCGTCTTCGCGCTGTCTCACCCCGTCCATCGCAGGTATACTCCCTTCCGCCAGAGTTGGCGTCCTGAGGTTGCCTCGTCTCCGACTTCCTACTGTCCGTTGGCTGTTGGAACGTTGGTGTATCCGGGCTTCTCAGGTTGAGGTGGGGATCCGGGCGAAAGCTCAGCGATGGCGTCGCCTAAAAATAACTGACATAATTTTGTATTTTTCCTGATCAGAAAAATACATGAAAAAGAAAGGAGGTAGAAAATTTTTTGGATTTATGGTTAAAGAAGAAAAAGAAGAAAACAGGGGTTCTGATATTATATTATTGCTGGAAAAATTGTTATTTGATTTGATACATTGTGATCCTTAACGTTGATGAATTAATAAAAACGGAAAGAGAGGGATTCGAACCCTCGGTAAACAAAAGCAGCCAATTTCATTTTTTTAACTAGCTGAGGAAGAATTTGCAAATTAATAAACCCGGGCTTGCAGGCGTCGCGTTGGACTCCCTCTCTTGCTCGTGGTGGGCTGTCGGGGATAGGTAGGCATTGAGCGAAAGCTCCGCTCTGACTTGGTCAGCGCTGGTAATGACGGCGCCTGCGGGCGTCGTGCTCTTCCCTGGAAGCGTTGCCATTTTCCCCCTTCCCTTGCAGCATTGGTTCCCTGAGTGTGGCGTGCTCGACGAGTCTTGGACCAAGAAATTTCCTTTGGTGTGCATGCTAAAGACCCCCCCCCCATGGCTATCGTTGTGTTGGCGAGCTTCACGCTCTTGATGTCGTCTCGGTTCACCTTTGCTCAATGATGACGCAGGATGCCTCCCCAACTTGTTAATCGTTTCGAATTTCCGCGGCGGAGCTTCCTGTCGAGGTTCGTGTTTGGTTTAGGCACTCGTTGACTATGGATGCTCCTCTGTTGCGCCGTGGGGTTTGGTACGCACGCCGGTGTGGTGCGTTAGGCCGATTGTGAAGTCTTGGTATTCTGATCCTTGACGACTTCCCACATCTACTTGTGTCTCTTATGTGTTTGGTCTTTGGTCAGCTACCTAGGTTGAGCCTTGTCGTAGGCGTTTTTCTCTCTTCTTCTTTTATCCTACTTGTATGGTTTCGGCCTGTTTTCCTCATAAACGGGTCAATTTGTTAAGGTTTTCAATTCGGTTTTCCTTATAAACTGGATCACTCTCCTGGCATTCTCAATTCGGGCCACTTTGAGTAATATATTCAGGTGGAGGACTCCTCCCCCGGTGATTCTCAAAAAAAAACATTGATGTTTAGATGAGGCTTTGTAGAATTTTTCTAGTTCGCCTGACATAGTATTTCTTGACTGGAGTGTTAGCCAATGAAATTAGTTGATGTTTCACACGGAGTGGACTAGGAGTTTTTTTTTCATGATACATGTTAAATCTCATATATGCCTCTTAGCATTAAGTCAAGGCATGATGCACCTAGGTTTTGAATATTATATACATTTGACATTTTACCATATACCGTACTTCTACAATTTTTTGCATAAATGTCAATAGTGTGTATTATCGTTTCTGGAAATTAGAATTTGAACTATTACCATCCAAACTAATTAAGAGGGTGTTTGGTTAGGTTTTACTTGGCTTTTGCACATTGGCTTATAAGCCAAAAAGAACCTACTTATGTGCTTTTGACTTTGGCTTTTGGCTTTTGTCTCTAAATGGTCCAAAATATGCTTTCATTTTACTGAAGAACTTACATTTATATAAGACCAGGTATGTGGCCATGCGTTGCCACGGGAGCCAAATAATATATGCAATGACATTTGATCAAAGTGTTCTTCTGTTTCACGAAAATACATAATATGTGTAGTTTCTAACAATGTCTTTATGCACATTCGTCGCCTCCTGCTATCATGCTCTCTCGGTTTATGCACATTCATTGCCTCCAGCTATCATGCTCTCTCGGTTTATTTTCTCATATCAAAGTGTCTCCTTGTCCAATATGTCGAATATCGGTACCACAACCTCCCCTGTGTCACTTGCATTGTACTCAATGTGACCCGATATGCAGCCCATTACACCCAATTAGCTAATGTGGCTCATTACAACCAACCCGATTTTTGGATAGAACTTATATCCTAAATTATCTTTATTTTAACTGTTTACCAAATTTTAAATTTAAAAATAATGATTGAAGTTGTATTTTGGAGTCCCTACTCATTTCAAAACATCACTAATGAAAGAAGAACATTAAGTATATGGAATTGCAGGGAGTAAATGAGAGGACATGATATTCAAAAAGGTAAACCTAAAATTCAATGGTTCAATTTGTGTACCGTTTCAATGAGCATACAATATATTTTTAATTTGATTATTAGGAAACTTGGTTTTGCTATTCCATTGAAAAGATCATCTCGAAATCAATTATTCATAGAATTGATATCTGAATAAATACACATAGTGTTAGAATTATCTCCATCCAGAAGGATATTCGCCTTACATAGATTCATACAAGAAGGTATGCTACATACGGTCAGCATAACAAATATAGCAAGGATACTAAATCCAACGATAACGAAATACTCAACAGTTCTATATTAAAATAATTCGGGATCGGTTCTAAAATTTCAAAACATTATGATTCTGAATTGTCAGAAACAGTTTTTGAATTAAAAAATGCTTGTGATTCAAAAGAATGAACATTTTTTGAAGATGATGAACAAATTTTGAATTTTGATGAACATTTTGCAAATCCTAATGAACAAAAAATGAATTCGATGAACATATTTGTATGAGGGTTTTTCATAATGATGAACATTATTTGGTATTCGATGAGTACAATTTGAAACCGATGAACATTTCTTGAACTTGAGGAACAAAATTTGTATTCTAGAACATTTTTTTGAAGAAATAGATGAACAAATTTTGAATTAGGTGAACAAAATTTAAATTCAATGAACACTTTTTCAATTTGATGAACAAAAAAATGTTCATGGATTTGAAAAGAAAATTTGCAAAAAGGGTGGAAAAGTAAAGAAGAAGAAAGGAAAACATAAAAGAAAAACAATTAGGAAAGCGCCCTACACGCCTTATAGGATTCCCCATGTTTATGCTCCGAGATCGGTGGCTGTCCGTTGAGAAAGTGGACGAGTTTCCTTCGGGAGGAACTAACGAAGGAGCGCTCTACCTCGTCAACGGTCACTTGGGGTGGGCTAAGAGCGCGTCTGGCGCGCTCTAAGGCATCGCCGCGTGTCGCGCTTCGGGCGCTCCCTCAGTTTTTTTTTCCGCATGAGTTCTTAGCTTTTTCGAAGGTTTTCCCTTGAGTTTTTTTCGCTTTTAAAACCGAAAAAATGCCCGAACAAACGTGTTTTATTTTTCCCTTCCGTGAGAGGCACAGTTTTTCTTCCGCGAAAGGCATAGTTTTGCTTTCATGACAGACACGGATTTGCTTTTGCGAGAACCACGGTCGTGCCTCTCAAAAATGGAAAAAAACACGCTCTCTTTTTTTCCTTTCATGAGAGGCACGGATTTGTTTTCACGAGGGGCACACAGACGTGACTCCCAAAAACGGGAAAAAACATGTTTTCTTTTTTTTCTTCCATGAGATGCATGGTTTTGCTTCCGCGAGAGGCACGGCCATGCCTCTCGGAAACGAAATTTTTGTTCTTTTTTTCCTTTCGTGAGAGGCAGGGATTTACTTTTCGTGGAGCCACAGGTTTGCTTTCATGAGTGGCACAGTTGTGGCTCTTTCAGAAAAGGGAAAAAATGTGCTTCCAGTTTGATTTTTCATCCGGTTCTTTTCGTGAAAAAAATTAGTCAAAACCTATCAACATGGGATCTGATTTTAAATATCACGAAATCACGCAAAAAATCCAACGGTGAGAACGGCTCGATATTTGGACATATGGTTTAAGAGATAAGATGCTTTAAATAAACGTATTTACAAAGAAAATAAAAACTTCCGGGGCTGTGATAAGTGGCGCACATGCAGTGCACCACATGTCGCAACCACGGAAGGCGGGAGCGATTTTTGAAAGAAGTACTCTCGATTCGGTTTTTTTAGGGATACTGCTTGATTAGTGATTTCGGTTTCCCCCTTCCAGCGAGCGAGCACAGGCCGGCCTGTCGAGGCACCACACGGCTTGGGCTTTGTGAGGCCCATATGTTGGGGAACGCATCACCAAGATCAATCTACGGAGAAACTAGCAACGAGAGAGAGGGGAGTGCATCTTCATACCCTTGAAGATCGCGATGCGGAAGCGTTACAAGAACGCGGATGAAGGAGTCGTACTCGTAGCGATTCAGATCGCGGTTGATTCCGATCTAAGCGCCGAACAACGGCGGCTCCGCGTTCAACACACGTACAGCCCGATGACGTCTCCCGCGCCTTGATCCAGCAAGGGGAGAGGGAGAGGTTGAAGAAGACTCCGTCCAGCAGCAGCACAACGGCGTGGTGGTGGTGGAGGAGCGCGGTACTCCAGCAGGGCTTCGCCAAGCACTACGAGAGACGAGGAGGAAGAGAGGTAGGGCTTCGCCAAGCACTACGAGAGACGAGGAGGAAGAGAGGTAGGGCTGCGCCAAGAGAGAGTTCATCTCGTGTCTTTTTCAGCCCCCAATACCTCAAGTATATATAGGGGAAGGGGAGGGGCTGTGATGACCCACAAGTATAGGGGATCTATCATAGTCCTTTCAATAAGTAAGAGTGTCGAACCCAACGAGGAGCAGAAGGAAATGATAAACGGTTTTCAGCAAGGTATTCTCTGCAAGTACTGAAATAAGTGGTAACAGATAGTTTTGTGATAAGATAAATGGTAACGAGCAACAAGTAACAAAAGTAAATAAAGTGCAGCAAGGTGGCCCAATCCTTTTTGTAGTAAAGGACAAGCCTGGACAAACTCTTATAATAGGAAAAGCGCTCCCGAGGACACATGGGAATATCGTCAAGCTAGTTTTCATCACGCTCATATGATTCGCGTTCGGTACTTTGATAATTTGATATGTTGGTAAACCGGTGCTTGGGTACTGCCCTTACTTGGACAAGCATCCCACTTATGATTAACCTCTATTGCAAGCATCCGCAACTACAACAAAAGTATTAAGGTAAACCTAACCATAGCATGAAACATATGGATCCAAATCAGCCCCTTACGAAGCAACGCATAAACTAGGGTTTAAGCTTCTGTCACTCTAGCAACCCATCATCTACTTATTACTTCCCAATGCCTTCCTCTAGACCCAAATAATGGTGAAGTGTTATGTAGTCGATGTTCACATAACACCACTAGAGGTTAGACAACATACATCTTATCAAAATATCAAACGAATACCAAATTCACATGACTACTAATAGCAAGACTTCTCCCTTGTCCTCGGGAACAAACGTAACTACTCACAAAGCATATTCATGTTCATAATCAGAGGGGTAATATTGTGCATAAAGGATCTGAATATATGATCTTCCACCAAATAAACCAACTAGCATCAACTACAAGGAGTAATCAACACTACTAGCAACCTACTAGCACCAATCCCGGACTTGGAGACAAGAATTGGATACAAGAGATGAACTAGGGTTTGGAGATGAGATGGTGCTGGTGAAGATGTTGATGGAGATTGCCCTATCCCAATGAGAGGAGCGTTGGTGATGACGATGGTGATGATTTCCCCCTCCCGGAGGGAAGTGTCCCCGGCAGAACAGCTCTGCCGGAGCCCTAGATTGGTTCCGCCAAGGTTCCGCCTCGTGGCGGCGGAGTCTCGTCCTGAAAGGTTCTCCTCTATTTGTTTTCTCATCTAAAGACTTCATATGGGAGAAGATGGGCGTCGGAGAGCCACCAGGGGGCCCACGAGGTAGGGGGCGCGCCCAGGGGGGCGCGCCCCCCACCCTCGTGAGCAGGGTGTGGGCCCCCTGGCCTTCATCTTTGGTGATGATTTTTCTTTATTTATTCTAAGGTATTCTGTGGAGTTTCAGGACTTTTGGAGTTGCGCAGAATAGTCCTTCAATATTTGCTCCTTTTCCAGCCCAGAATTCCAGCTGCTGACATTCTCCCTCTTCATGTAAACCTTGAAAAATAAGAGAGAATAGCCATAAGTATTGTGACATAACGTGAAATAACAGCCCATAATGCAATAAATATCGACATAAAAGCATGATGCAAAATGGACATATCAACTCCCCCAAGCTTAGACCTCGCTTGTCCTCAAGCGAAAAGCCGATAACAATAAATATGTCCTCATGTTTAGAGGTAGAGGCGTCGATAAAAATAAAATACGGACATGAAGGCATCATGATTACTTCATAACAGCAACATATATAAATTTTGTCATATGATTACTTATGTTCTAGTGATGATCTTTTCACAAAGCCAAAATATGAATCAGAAACTTTATTGGGCACCAACAATTATAATCTCAGTCATTGAAGCAATTGCAATTTATCATAACATCGAAAAGAGTCTATGTCAGAGCTTAAAAGCAAGTCCACATACTCAACTATCACTTAGTCCTTCATAATTGCTAACACTCACGCGATACTTGTGGTTACAGAGTTTTAATCGGACACAGAGAAAGATAGGGGCTTATAGTTTTTGCCCCACAACCTTTTACCTCAAGGGTAATGTCAACAATAATAATTCACGCTCCCCCACGTCCAATTAGATATATATATCATGTTCTTTCCAACATGCTGAGCTTGCCAAAGGATAAAATGAAAAAGGAAGGGTGAAGATCACCGTGACTCTTGCATAGGGTAGATGATAATAATAAAAGATAGGCCCTTCGCAGAGGGAAGCAGAGGTTGTCATGCGCGTTTAGGGTTGATGCACAAAATCTTAATGCAAAAGAACGTCACTTTATATTGCCCCTTGCATGTGAACCTTTATTATGCAGGCTGTCGCTTTTATTGCGTCCACAACAAGATCGTACAAAGCTTATATCTCTGCACTAATAAGTCATGCATATTTAGAGAGCAATTTTTATTGCTTGCACCGATGACAACTTACTTGAAGGATCTTACTCAATCCATAGGTAGATATGGTGGACTCTCATGGCAAAACTGGTTTAAGGGTAATTGGAAGCACAAGTAGTATTTCTACTTAGTGCTGAAGATTGGCTAGCATGAGGGGGAAAGGCAAACTCAACACGGTAGAGGAACCATGACAACATACTTTATCTCAGATGTAAGAGAACATAACTCATTATGTTGTCTTCCTTGTCCAACATCAACTCTTTAGCATGTCATATTTTAATGAGTGCTTCCAATCATAAAAGATGTCAATGATAATATATCTATATGTGAAACCTCTCTTTCCTTATTACTTCCTATTAATTGCAACGATGACCAAAGCTATATTTGCCAACTCCCAACAACTTTAAATCATCATACTCTTTCTATGTGAAGTCATTACTTTCAATAAGATCAATATGAACTCTTGATTCTTTTTATTCTTTTTCTTCTAATCACCCAAGATCATGGCAAAATACTCAAGCCATTGACTCAACACAAATCTTTATTATATAGCTCATGGACTTGATTACAAAGAAGGACCATAAAGCAAAACTCAAAACTAGATCATGCCATGACTTTATTCTACTAAATCAAGATAATACTAATAGGACCGAACTAACAAAAACGGTAAAGATAGGAGTTGTGATGGTGATACGATACCAGGGCACCTCCCCCATGCTTGGCAGTTACCAAGGGGAGTGCCCATACCCATGTGATTATGTCCTCGGAGGTGATGGAGGTGTTGCATTTTTCTTCTCCAGCTTGCGTCTGAGGCTAAAATTTTCCTCCCTTAGATCCTCATTCTCGAGCTCAAGTTTCATTATCTTTTTGCTTAGTGTTGCCTTGTTGTCCTGCGAAAAATGAGGTGGGATAGATTGGACCTTAGGGAGGCTTGACTTCTTGAACTCCACATGCATATCACCAGGTTGAGGTAGGGGATAGTCCTCCTCGTCGGAACTCGTTTCCTCCTTCCTCTTTGGATCGTAGTCTTCTTCTTCCTTCGTGGTCCAGCCATAATGCTCCGCATCCCCATATACTTTTGGATTTGCAATATAATCAGCCATGTAGCTCTCTCCCTCTGAATCTTGGGAAGACATCTTGCCCTGATCTGCAGCAGCAATAGCTCGAAACGAAAACATAGGATATTTGCGTGATACGAGAGTCAAAACCTTTGGGAGTATATATAATGAATTTTTACCGACCAAAATACGTACTGTGCAAGGAAACGGAGTCCGAAGGGCACACGAGGTGCTCACGAGGTAGGGGGGCGCGCCCAGGGGGTAGGGCGCGCCCTCCACCCTCGTGGAGGCCTCGTGTCCTTCCCGGACTGCTACTTATTTTTCTATTTTTCTAAATATTCCAAAATGGAGAAATATTGCCTTAAAAATTGTTTTGGAGTCGGTTTACTTACCGTACCACATACCTATTCCTTTTCGGAGTCTGGAACGTTCTGAAAAGTGTCCCTTATGTATTCCTCCGGGGTTACGGTTTCAATAACATTAGTTTCAACATTTATAGGATTACCTGAGATATAGTGTTTGATTCTTTGACCGTTCACCACCTTCAGATTTGTGCCTGCGAAGTTGTTGATTTTTATGGCACCGGAATGATAGACCTCCTCGATAACGTAAGGACCTTCCCATTTGGAGAGAAGTTTTCCTGCAAAAAATCTTAAACGAGAGTTGTATAGCAATACATAATCACCTACATTAAACTCACGCTTTTGTATCCTTTTGTCATGCCACCTTTTAACTTTTTCTTTAAACAGCTTGGCATTTTCATAAGCTTGGGTTCTCCATTCATCAAGTGAGCTAATATCAAATAACCTCTTCTCACCGGCAAGTTTGAAATCATAGTTGAGCTCCTTAATAGCCCTTAAATAAAAGCCCGAGCATTTTTACCCTTAAATAAAAGAGGAAAAACAAATAGGGAATATAAATAGTAATAAATAAATAAAAGAGGGAAAACAAAAAAAAAGGAAAAGAAACAAAAAAAATAGTGAGATAAAGGCAGGGTTTTTTACCCTTAAGTCACCCCCTGGTATTAAATCACAAAGCCGACAGTGACTCAGTGGCTCGTAGCGCCGGTTAGCGACCAGCGGACTCAAGATTGATCCCTACTTCTCCCTTTTAATTTTCTATTTCTTTAATAAAGTGTGCCGTAATGGACCGGCCTATTACTGTATCCGTTTCAGCAAGAGAGAGATCCTTTTATGGCGTATACGTTCTGGCGGGCAACCCAGTGACCGGACCCAGCCCAAAATTTCACTCGGGGGCGATTGGTTTTGCTATATGGTGGCCCAACCAGTAAAAATATTGAGCTTCAAGGCACTCTCTGACAATTCCTTGTCTTCTTCTCCTACGTAGGAACCTTCCATTCAGCATGTCAAGAAAACAGAGCCATCAGCACAAGAGCGGACAGAGAGTGATAGTGACGGACAAAGCATGCATGAAGCAATTTCACATCCAAAACATAACTAGTTTTACTCGTTTTATTAATAGGTGTATAGTTTTTCATTTGTGGACAAATTTGCCTTAATTAGTGTCACATATATTGGCAGTAGTTATTTTATGGCGGGCGCTAGGCGCCAGTCGGATGTTTTTAGGAAAACAGCACCCGCCTACTCTACCATCCGATTGATCCTCATCTGAGTGTTTTAGGCCATCAGATGAGTCAACGCAAAAAACGCATGCACTCTCTCATCATCAGCACGCAACACATCGTCGAGCGCTGGAGCAGCATCACCACTTCCGTCGTGATGCGTCGCAGCATCCCGTCGTAGCATCGCTGGTGCAACCCGGCCACCGTCGCAGCATGTCTGGTAGCATCTCTCCAGCAACTCCCGCACCGGCTCGCATCACGACGGCGACGACGCAGCACTGCCGGAGCAGTATCGTCGCTGCCTCGTAGTCGCAGCATCCGTCGAAGCAGCACGACGGCGACGTCGCAGCACCGGCTAGCAGCACATCGACGGCTCATGGCTGTCGCAGCATCACTGGAGAAGCCAAGCCGTAGTCGCGGCATCTCTGATGTTGTCGTAGTCACAACAATTGTCAAAGCAGTCCAGCCGCCATCGCTGCCCCATCGCAGCATCTCTTATGTCGTCGTAGTCACAACATTTGTCAAAGCAGTCCAGCCACCATCGCAGCCCCGTCGCAGCACAGCTCGGAGCACGGCCACTCATAGCACGACGGGGAGGTCGCCATACGGGCTCGCAGGTCGCAGCACGACGGCGGCGCCACAACACCGGCTCGCAAGCATGGCGACGCCGTCGCAGCAACAGCCCTGCAGTCTCGCCATGATGTTGGGATCCATGAAGGGAGGAAAGAGGGAGCGGAGCTTGCAGCAACGTCCTGCGGCGCGTGGCCCTTCTCCGGCGTTGCAGCGACGAGATCCACCAACGGCAGCATCGTGGAGTACTCGGGGTGCATGGAAACCATGGATGAAGGCATGACCACCTACTGGGAGAGAGAGACGAGCGGTGGGAATTGAGGGAGGATAATAAGGCTTACACGAGAGAGAGAGAAGGGTTCACGGGTCCCACAGGACGCGTGTCGCTAGCGCGACGCGGCTGGCGATCGGGATGTTTACATCCGGCTGTTTCTAATCATTTTCCTTATTTTATAGTACTAGACAATGCCCCGCGCGTTGCTGCGGAAATTTATTGCAAAACATATACTACCTCCGTCACAAAATATAAAAATATTTTTGATACTATGATAGTGTAAAAAACGTTCTTATATTTTGAGACGGAGGGAGTAGTAAATAAATTAGGATAAAACCTTTGGAATTTATAAACAGGCCATAGATCTTAACATATGTATAAAGTGGGCATGACGGCTTAGCTTGATAATTAAAACTTAACTGTAAGTGTAATGGAATATAGGTAGTAAAAATAGTAACATGTGCAACGCTAACCGGCAGAATGCAAAGGTTATACTCTCTCCTTCCCAAAATGTAAAACCATTTTGACATTACGTTTTGAGACAGAGGGAGTACATATTAAGATTGAAAACAATTACATATCTAGGAGGCAGATCATCTTATTTGTAGATTCAGCATCCTCTGAACGCCAAGCACATACAGAGGATTGAAACAATTACAAAGTGTTGAATTGCTATTAGCAAGGTCTTTTACCTATTTAGTCGTCCAAAGGCAAATATTCACAGTGAATTTTCAACTGCAAGTCTGACCTGTCTTTCCTCCAAAGCAGCAACACTTGATAACATGAGAATTGAGAAGGTCACCACGAAACTAGTCTCTTTTTTCAGAAAGAAGAAGAACAACCCAACTTTTATACTATTGAATTGAAAAGCTAATAGATCATTGCTGGAATTACCCAGCTACAAAGTAGGGCATGGAAAACAGGAAAACACATGCACACCTGATCTTGTGATACCAGGAAATCACAGAGAGCCCACACATGGTGAGATAAAACCAAGTTCTTGCAATAGCAGTTTGTCTGTGTTGGGGTAAGAGTACAGCCAAAGGGATGCAGAAATATGAAATAGTTAGAGATTTGTTTATTCTGATTTTTTTTAAATACCCGCCTCCCTCCTTAAGATCAACATCACTACATGGGCATTCCCAGATTTCCCAACTCTCATATGCGTGATGGGTTATCCAATATACAGCAAAATCTGAATTTATGATTTCCAATCAGTGAAAAATCACGCACTTTATATGTAGCGACCTGCAAGGATACGGACGAAAGCAAGTCCATTAAAACAGACCTAGAAAGGGAAGAGTACTTCCGTAATCCAAACTTGTACACATCATAGGAGAATCATCAGCTCGGAAGGAGGACTTGTACTGATATATGCAGCAGCAGATTTCCCTAAGTTTGCAGCCGAACCTCTGATTCCACAATAAAACAGAACAAATAGAACACATAGAGAATTGTAGTCAATCTTGCCAACCCTCGATCTGCACAACTGAAATTGGACAAAACAAAATCAAGGTGGAAATCAATCTCCCAACTTCCAGAATCGTCCAAATATTAACCACTCCAGGCACAATGAAAAAAAGTCGCTCAGATCTGAGGAGAAGAGAGGAAGGAGAGCCCCTGCCTTCAGTAAAATTGATGTTGGAGGAGGACGCCGACACTGGATCGGGATTTGGGCCAGCGAGGCTCGATTCACCGACAACAGGGTGCGGGGGCTAAGGTTAGCCATGGTGACCACAGGGGCCCGGGTCGGCAACATCGCGCGGGTCTTTGGCAGCGACGAACTACGAAGGCTTCTCCGGCAGCGGCACCGCGCCATGAATACAACCATCGTTTTTCAAGGGAATGAGCACTACCATCGTTGGTAAATGTGAGGGGCTTCAGTCCGATGTGGGGAACCGGATGGAGGAGACGAAGAGAAAAAGAGGATGGAAAAGGTGTGGCAGCTCCCGGGAGTCCCGGCACCCCCTTATCAGGCCCATCGATTCCCGCTGAGATCTGTGCTTCGGTCAGACAAGCACCAGTCCATTTGCAGCATAAGTTTGGCATTAGTACACTGTGACCAAGGTACGCCCTAGGTTGTAGGTTATGGCAACTGTTACCGACCAGCATGTCAGGCCTGGCTACTATAGAAAAAGCGAGCTGTTTTGTCAACTCGTTCACACAGCCTTTCTATCTTTTCTTCCGTTCTTTTTTGACAGAAGAGAGAGGAGAAAGGTGAGAGACAGCCGAGTGCGGCGTTTCGGTGCCCGGGTGCATCTGCACCCGTTCAAAAAAAATCGTAAAAAATTCCGAAAAATTCAAAAAATTCCGAAAAATATTGAGGTGGTGGACAATTTGATGCGTGAGGTGCGCCCCAATTTTCAAAACATTTGAACTTATGTGCAGCTCTCAGCAAAAAAGACAAATCAGACCAAAACAGTATATGAACAGTACACATTTTTACAGACCTCCGATTTGTCTTTTTTGCTGAGAGCTGCACATAAGTCCAAATGTTTTGAAAATTGGGGCGCACCTCGCGCATCAAATTGTCCACCACCCCAATTTTTTTGGAATTTTTTGAATTTTTTTAGTATTTATTTTGATTTTTTTGGTGAGCGCAGGTGCAGATGAGCTCGGGCTCAGATTTGGATTTTCGAGAGACAGCCTTTCTTTTTTGGAATGGAAGGACAGAGTGGCTGTCAGCAGGGGCGGAGCCAGGATTTAGACATAGGGGGGGCCAAGACGATGGTAAAGCCAAAAAAAATTTTGCTTCACAAACTACCTAATAGTTTTATATCCAAGTATCATTCACATTTTATTTTGCCTAGATACACACAATTTTATTTTATTTTTCAGCTCGAATCGTGTCTAGCTATAGCTAATATAGGTCAATAATTCCACATACGCACCAAGAAGTTGATATTCAACCTACTCCAAAATATGACATGACATGCTTTGCTACAAAACACTGTCATGTAGAAATTTATGATATACAGAAAACAACAATTATTGTATACATGTCTGAATGAAAAACCATCACTAGTATTATAAAATTTTGTTGTTGTATTAGGAAAAATTGACCTGTGTTGTCAAAATACATACCTAGAGAATAAAACCTAGACCCTCACTGTCCCCTCTGCCGCTAGGTCAAAATAGATCGGCTGGTTGTCGTTGGCAGACGCGTAATAACCATCACTGCTTACCAATGCAGGCGTGCTAGAAGCATTGATCGGTCCGAGTTTTCAAACGGTTTGTGGGTGCCTATGACCTAGCGTGGCAACGCATCACAAATCACACGGCCAAAATAAATAAAATATGATTTATAACACTACAAGATGAGAACTGAGGGATTAGTAAAGGTATATTAACCTTGGTCAATTCGTTGGCTGCAGCCTTAAGATTTTTTTTTGAGGTAATGCAGTCTTAAGAATTGGCAAGAGGATCAGCCTGCGTTGCCGTATGAACCGAATCGCGGGCAGGGATAGTAGAGGCGACAAGCGGGTAGGCGGGACGGCACACGACGGCAGCGGCGTGTCACTAATCCACCCACGCACGCGCTAATGACGGGAGGGAATTCCTAGCGCCCAGGAGACCTTAGCGGAGGCCAAACGCCAAATCAGGCCTTGCAATGGACTTGCACACAAACAACCTTTACGTGGGCTTTCACATAGGCCTGGTTTCCTTTTCTTTTTTCGTAATTCACGTCAAGATAGGGGGGGCCAAGTACTTTTGTACGTGAAACATATCGCTAATTAACTAGGTATACTTGATGATTACTCGATCGATAGGGGGGCCAGGCCCCTGCTCGCCCCCCCCCCCCCCTCCCCCCTTGTCTCCGCCACTGGCTGTCAGAGAGAGAAGAGAGAGGACTCGGAGGAGATAAAAAGAGTTGTTTTCCATGAGAGAGAGCGACAGAAGTCTTAGGAGGAGAGAGAGGTTGTGAAGGGAGAGAGAAGAAAGATTAGGATATCCTTTTTTGTTAGCCCATGTGTGAGAGTGAAAGTCAGAAGAGAGGTTGAGAGAGAGAAAAGTCACAAGAGAGAGGGTTGTGGAATCTGCTACAGTGCCTCAGTTACTAGGGGAATCAACCTACTAGGAACAGTGCCAGAATAGGCCCGGCATCTTTTGAAATGTGAACAGCCTCCCGCGGTTAGAGACCAATAGGTCTGCTAATCAAATGCTCGCTACAGTACCCAACACATATCCCTAGGCGCTGGAATCTGAACCTACGGTCCGGATAAGGGGGTGCCTAGACACCCGGGTACTGAAAATCCACTCTCAAAAGAGGATTGTGAGGAGACCAAAAGTACATGCAGAAAATAAATGAGGGGGAGATCAATCGTGTATGGCGGAGACGGTAGCGCACTGGGAAAAAAGATGCCAGGAATAAATGGTCAACGTGGTGTTAAACTTGCTGATGTGGCAGGATGCTGAGGTGGACATGTTGCATGTTGAGATAAATCAAGTAGCGGGGGTGAACTTCTTAAGTATACTAGATACTAGATTCCCCATCAAATGCTAAGCGTGGTGTATTCGCAAAAAAAAAACGTTAAGCATGGTGAAAGTATAGGCGTTAAACATATGTTGTTAATTGGTACAAGATGCATTTAAAATACACACACACAAAAAAAAACAGCTTGTCTTCTCTAGTCTACCGGGGACACCCTTTGGATCAGCTACTTGTCAGGAGTTCATCCCTTGGCGTGGAGACAACTTCCATTCGTTGCTGCCTACTGTAGCCATCGATTTGCATCTGGTGAATGGTGCATGCAATGGTGCAAGAACCCTATTTCCTTAACTGTCCTCTTTTTCAGAATTGCTTCAGTTGCCGTGGTGCCCCTCGAGGCTTTGGCATCTAAAGTACTAATGATGCCATTGGTGAAACCACACTACTGGCATCTGCTAATGATGCGATTGTCAAAATCATGCAACTCTGACAGATTCTTTTCCTGTGGACACGAGGAGAGCTGAAATCCAGAAAGAAGCAGTTTTCAATCCATCCATGATTAATTGCAACAAGCACATGTGCCAAACCACACTACTGTCAACATTTTCTCTCTGTAATTAGATATCTAACCTAACCTAACCTAACTGGCCCAACTGCACCATTGACCTCCTGCCCCTACCCGCACCCGGTCGAGCAATTCCGGACCGCCCACTTGCCCCGGCGCGTCTCCTCCCTCTCCGCCGCGCTGCGGGCCTTCTACCCGCTCCGAGTTCTTCTACCCGCTCCTTCTACCCGAGACGTCTACTCGCTCATGCCGCGGCTTCCGGTGGTTGGGCATGGAGACGGCGGGTTCGCCCTCGCCGTGGTCCAGGTGACCGTGTTCGCCATCGGCGTGTCCATTCACCATGTCTTCTGCGATGACTCCAGCTACATGCATTTCGTCAAGACCTGGGCCGGCCACTGCCGCTTGGCCGCCAGTGTGGAGGGCCGTTCCTGGACCGTGCCATCATCTCGGACCCCTGAGGGCTTGCCACCAGGACGCTCAACAAAATGCGGCAGCTGACGGCCGACGGGCCCCCTCCTCCGCCACCGACCCCACTACGGAGGAAGAGCAGGAGTTGGGAGGGGGAGGGCTGCGCTAGGGGAACGGTGTGGCAGCCCTCCCACCCCACCACTATTTATAGGGGGAAGGGGAGATGGGGCCGGTCCCCTAGATCCCATCTACAAGGAGGGGGGCGGTGGCCTAGGGAGGAACTTGCCCCCCAAGTTTGGTGGGAGGCGCCCAACCCTAGGTGCCTTGGGCCCTTGGGGGCGCACCAGCCCACTAGAGGGCTGGTTCCCACCCTTGTTCATCCCATTAAGTCCCTCGGGGCAGGTGGCCCCACCCGGTGGACCCCCGAACACCTTTTGGTGGTCCCGATACAATACCGATAACCCTCGAAACCATTCCGACGACTGAAACTAGACTTCCCATATATAAATCTTCACCTCCGGACTATTCCGGAACTCCTCATGACATCCGGGATCTCATCCGGGACTCCAAACAACCTTCAGTAACTACATACAATTTCCCATAACAACTCTAGTGTCACCGAACCTCAAGTGTGTAAACCCTACGGGTTCGGGAACCATGCAGACATGACCGAGACATCTATCCGGCCAATAACCAACAACGGGATCTGGATACCTATGTTGGCTCCTACATGTTCCACGATGATCTTATCAGATGAACCACGATGTCGGGGATTCAATCAATCCTGTATACAATTCCCTTTGTCTACCGGTATGATACTTGCCCGAGATTCGATCGTTGGTATCCTATACCTTGTTCAATCTCGTTACCGGCAAGTCTCTTTACTCGTTCCGTAACACATCATCCCGTGATCAACTCCTTGGTCACATTGAGCTCATTATGATGATGTCCTACCGAGTGGGCCCAGAGATACCTCTCCGTCACACGGAGTGACAAATCCCAGTCTCGATTCGTGCTAACCCAACAGACACTTTTGAAGACACCCGTAGTGTGCCTTTATAGCCACCCAGTTACATTGTGACGTTTGACACACCCAAAGCATTCCTACGCTATCCGGGAGTTGCACAATCTCATGGTCTAAGAAAATGATACTTGACATTAGAAAAGCTTTAGTAGACAAACTACACGATCTTGTGCTATGCTTAGGATTGGGTCTTGTCCATCACATCATTCTCCTAATGATGTGATCCCGTTATCAACGACATCCAATGTCCATGGTCAGGAAACCGTAACCATCTATTAATCAAGGAGCTAGTCAACTAGAGGCTCACTAGGGACATGTTGTGGTCTATGTATTCACGCATGAATTACGATTTCCAGATAACACAATTATAGCATGAACAAAGGACAATTATCATGAACAAGGAAATATAATAATAACCATTTTATTATTGCCTCTAGGGCATATTTCCGACAGAAGGCACGCCAAGCGAAGCTTGCTCGTGAGGAGGAGAGGGCAAGAAAGCTTGAAAAGGCTCGCAAGGCGCAAGAGGAGGATGAGGCACGTGACAAGAAGGGGAAATGGCCCCGTATCACTCAGTAAAGCCTTCGCTTCGGTGGACTCGTCATGTAACCGGATGAAACCATGCCACATTTATCATTTATCATGAACTATGTAGTACTAAGGCAAGAAGCCATGTGTTGTGAACTTGTCGTGAATGAATTTGCCATTTGTATTGAATTTGTTGTGAGAACTAAAGTTTGTCAGCAATTTCTGTGATTTGTCAGCAACTTCAGTGGTGATTTTTTTATAAACTGTTGTGCTCAGATGAGGGGCAGAACAGAGAAAGTCCTCTGTTTTTAATCCTACTGCCACACCCCCTAGTGGTGGGTTGCTGGACCCTACCGCCAGAGCCCATGGCGGTACGGGTGCCAATGTCTCTGTTACGGGAAAAATAACTGTGTGGCGGTAGGGTTACCAGCCTACCGCCAGAGCCCATGGCGGTAGGGGGTGGATTCGGTTCTGTTACGAGAAAAATCCACCCCTTGGCGGTAGGGTCACTTCTCATAAATATATGTTGAACATTTTTCAACTTCATAAACTTTTTTAAACTCGTCAACATCTTCCAAACTTGTGAATGTTTTTTTAAAATCATAAAAATTAATTCAAATTCACAAATATTTTTTGAATTCACGAATATGTTTTGAGTTTTGGATATTTTCTCAACTTCGCAATAGATTTTCAAACTCACGATCATTTTATAAATTGATTAACACTTATAAATTTGCGAACATTTTTTGAGTTCATGAAGATTTTTTTTCCATTTTTTGAGTTTCTGATATTTTCTCAAATTCAATGTTAGTTTTTAATAATCAAAACAATTTTGGAGTTCACGATTTTTTTTCAAATGCAAGAATCCTTTTCAAATTTGCTAACATTTTTTGAGTTCATGAACATTTTTCTAAACTCTTGAAGATTTTCCAAATTTGACAATATTTTTTATTTCCAAATTTTTTTTCCAAATTTGTGAACATTTTTACAAACTCCTGAAGTTTTTATGTATTTAAGAAATTTTCAAATTTCCGAACATTTTGTTTCTGATTTGGGAACTTTTTTTGAGTTCACAAACATTTTTCTAAACTCCTGAAGATTTTTTTATTTTCAATTTTTCAACATTTTTCTGATTAGGGAACATTTTTTGAGTTCACAAACATTTTTCCAAACTCGAATTTTTTTATTTAAGAATACTTTTTAAATTTCCAAACTTATTTTTTCTGATTTGCGAACATTTTTCAACATCGTGCACATTTTTAAAAAATCATAAAAAAAGTCGTGACTATTTTGCAGGCTGGCCGGCCCATGAAAGGAGCGACCTGAGATATGTAATCCCAGGATCATTGCTTTCCCGGTCTACCAAACAGCTGCAGGGTTCAATTTCTTTTCCCAATGCAGGAGTGCCCTCCCTTCTCCTCCGTGCGCTGCATTCTTTCTCCATCTGTCACCTCGTTCTAGCACCAGGTGAGGTGAGGCACATTCACGGTGCGTGTGCTCCCTCGGTCCCTCCCTCCTTCCGTGTGCAACCCTTTCACATCGTTCGAGCACCAGGTGAGACGACACCTTGTGGTTATCTGCGAGCGCATTTTTTTGCGTGGGTGTGGGGCTTTTCAGGGCAGAGCTATGTACAACACTGAGGGGGCCGTGCCCCCCCCCCCCCCCCAGCTCAAATGCGAATTTACTTTTACTATATATAGGTAGTTATCGGCCTGTAGCTTTTCGATAGCCTTCTCCGCATTTTTAAACTGCTCTGACATGCGGTGTCCTTCTCCGCTTCCTTCTTCTTTCCTTGATGTTGCAGCTTTACCCGCGATGGAAGCAGGGGGATGGGCCACTTTAGCAGAAGCAACGAATCCTGCTGCAGCGCCGCCTCCGCCATCTCTCTGCCGCCGCCCGCGGCCTCACAAACGGCGCCGTCGTCACTCTACTCATGCTTGCGTCGGGAGACACAAACAAGGGTAGGCTCGTCCTCCTGCTTTCGGAGCAGTGTTGGCAGGAGGAGTGCAGGTCGTCTTGGGGGAGATCGTCGGGACGACACGGGAGGACTCGGCTTGGGAGCGCGGTCTACGCTTCTTCTGGGAGATGGTCATCTACATCGCCTCCGGGAGCATGCTGATCGCCGCCAGTGTCCTTCCCTCCGTTGGCGGCCCGGCCGCGGTGGTGCTGGTGGCGGCCATGGAGATGGGCGTCATCGCCACGGTCGCCGAAGGCGATTCATCTGCGTACGTGGCAGTAAAAGTCATCATAGTCATCATGGGTGCACTTGCATATATTCAAGTACATCCTTCTCGGTAGGACGGCGGTGTGAACGAGATTCCGGCTGATTCCGGCTGTAATGTGTGGTTTGGTGTCGGACGAGATTCCGGCTGATGTTAAACCTTAATAAAAATAAATAAAGACTACTCGAGGGAGGGAGAGAAATGAGCCACTTGGTTTAGTTAATGTTTTTTGTTTGAGCCATAGAAAATGGAGATATATAACTTCAACAGTTTCCCATGAACGTCTTGTACATGAATATCAAGATTGGCATGCAGGTATCTGGCGTTTACGTTCTGGTGAACGAGATGCAGAAGTGGCTTGTTCGTTTGCTTTAGTTAATTAGTACCTTTCAACTGATCTTCCTTGCTTGTATCAGACACTGTGACACTGTGACATGCAAAAGTGAAGTCATTGTCGTTTAACGAATCAGAACGGGGCAGCACTGTGACATGCCATCGAACTTCTGATCTGGCACCCCGCCACAACCAAGACGGCGAAGGAGAAAAGCATTCCTTCCATCCATCAACCATGAATCCAACACACGTACCGTCTTTTAGATGTCGTCGATGCAGACCACAATCTGCATCCGCTCCTGCACTACCTCCAAAGCTTAGCGCCATCATTGTAGCAGACACCGCCGCAACGGCAGAGCCCGAGAACACATGTCCACCACAAGGATGCCACCGCCGCAACGGCATCCCCGCTTGAACATACTGATTCCCAAATCCACCAACGACCATAGAGACGATCGCCTTGCCATAGAAGAATCTGGAACTTCTTTATTCAACATCACCGTCGCCGCTGCCGAAGCCAAGACGTCGAACGATCAAAAACCCTAAGCTACTAGGGCCCTATAACCTAAAGCTAAAACATTTTCCTCCATGAGCATACTCCTCCCCCCACCAAAGGGAACTTCCCCTGATCTTGCCAATCTTGATGATCTATTTAGAGGGAGGAAAAGCAGTGAAAAAAGTGGTGAGGGCAGAAAGCGCGAATTGAAGAGCACCAAATGTTCCTCCCTAGAGCTGAGCTTTCCTTTCCAGGGCTTTAACCTTCCAGAGATATTATCCAATAAAGAGGCTGACAATCAATCTTCCTAGGGTTTCTGTAACCAAGGGGAAGCCCAAGATACTTGCACGGCAGATAGCCCATCTGACCTGCAAAGACTCAAATCCAAACCATGACAGCTGATTGGGTAAGCCGCATATTTACCAAGGTTCACCTTCAAGCCTGAAGCACAAACAACTCCAAAAAACTGCATGAACAATGTGCACAGGCACAAGAGTGGCGAGCTGGTATTATAAGCACACAGTTGTATGCGGGGTGTTGTTTCCTCTTTAGCTGGAGTCTTGGGACTAATTGAGCAACGATGCTTCCCTGTAACTGCAGTAATTTGTTATGCCTTTTGACTTTGAGTTGATCAGTAATATCCTCCTCTTTTTAAATGCAGCTATGCCCTGGCTATGGAGTTCCAAAAGCGAGTGATTGATTCATGGCGAAACCATGGTCCCAGTGCTGCGGACGAGCTCAGGGAAGCCATTCGTCTCTACGAGCAGATCAAGATAAAGGCCCTAGCATTCCTGTCACCTGGTGATCAAGCAATCGCCTTGCCTGAACCTCAGGAACAGGAAGTCGATTCTGATCCGGCCAAAGTTGCACAACAGTAATTAGGAACTTTGCATCGTGTACCACTTTCTTTCCTCTATTTTGATGCCACTATGCAGTAGAAGAAATCTTGAATGTAAATGTAGCACAGGAGGTAGTCTTCTGTACCATGTAGAAGATTCTACAGTCTATCAACGTAACCGAGACTTTATTTAGCCATGATGAAGAAAGGAACTTTATTGAACTATTGGGTTAAGAGTTTTTCCATGCTATATCGAGTATAAAATATGAAAATATCCGAGTCCAAGAAATCAACGTTTGGTGGAAAGTCATTTTGCTGTCACAAACGAAATTAAGGTCGTGGCATCTGTAATTTCTTGAAAGGTCGTGTGTAGTACGTAGGTTCCGACGAAGGAGACATCACCGTGCCGCCAGGGTCATGGCGCATGTCCTTCTCGCCAATCTCGACTGCAAATCAACAGCTCGACCTTTTTTTTTAAAACAAAGAAGGTGGCTGGCTGCCGACCTTATATTTCAAACCAGGCAAAGCCTGGTGAAGTAACAGATACAAAGCAAGACTTGGCCGTTGCACCAAGGTGCAAGGCACAAGTAGAGTCTTAACAGAAAGTAGGAAGGAGATAAGGGGGGATAGATTACATCACTTCAAACGCAGACTAAGTGGTTATTTTCTGGCACCAGAACTATAGATCATCCTTTGCTATCTGACTATGGGCTCTATTGCTCCAGAGATGTAGCATATTTGCTGCATAGAATCGAATGTAAGTCTCAGTCCAAACCTTGGAGTTGAAAACCCGGTCATTCCTAGCATGCCATAGAGTGAGAGCACATGCTGCAAAGGAAACATTCCATTTGCATTTGAAACTGAGCTGGTGATGTGCTTGTTGTACAAAAACTAGAATGTCAGGAACTGAGCAAGCCAAAGTATCCAGCGCCAGCTTACCCCAAAGAACAGAAGTCGGGGCACATCGTAGCAACAGATGATCAACGGACTCCACCGCAGGGCAGGCATCACAATGTGCAAACGGGGCAACCGCAGACCAGCCCTTCTTAAGCATATTATCCCTGGTGTTGAGACGGCCTTTGAAAGCAAGCCAGAGGAAGATCCTATGCTTTAGAGGGATCAACGAATCCCAAACCCAGGGCTCGAAGGTCGCCAAAACCCCCCGGAAGGTGAGCAGACTGTAGAAATGTCTTGTACTAAGCTGACCAGAGCCGAAGAAAGGGATGCGCTTGTCTTCATTTAGTGGATTAGGAGCAACATCTGATAACAGTTCATGCAAGGCCAACAGCCCAGCCGATGTCGTTTGAGAGAGATTAGGATGTAATTGTATGACCCATGATCCGTTGGCATATTGTGATAGTACAGAGCAAGCTGGGTGAGACGCAAAGGAAAACAGCGTGGGGTACAACAGACAAGGGTGACCCACGTCAAGCCATTGATCCTTCCAGAAGGAGACCAGAGTTCCAGGACCCACATCACATCGAGAGGAGTTAATGACCAAAGGAATAAGATCCTTGAACCCTTTCCAGATAGCCGTATCTCTGCTGCGGGCACCATGAGGAAGAGTAGCCTGGCAATAATGTGTGGCGAACCATTTATAGCAAGGTATGTCAGAGCTTTGTAAGATCTTGGAAACAAACTTGCACATCATAGCTTGGTTGTGAGCTTGCAGTTGTCGTACACCCAAGCCACCATTAATACGAGGTAGAGAGACCGTATCCCAGGCTACTAAACATTGGCCACCTTTGACCTTGTTCTTGCGTTGCCAAAAAAAGCACGCAGCAGACCTTCCAGCTTTCCAAGAGATTCCATAGGCCAGGCAAAACAGGACATGACATAGCTCGGAATACCCGCAAGCACCGAGTTAATGAGGGTCAGCTGCCCCCCTAATGATAAGAAAGTAGCTAACCATCCCGAGAGGCGACGATCAACCTTGTGAATGACTGGCAGCAACATACCATGAGTTATTTTGTGCAAGGAGAGAGGCGGGCCCAAGTACGTACACGGAGAGGACGAAACCGGGCAGCCTAGGATCTGAGCGATAGCAGAGGCTGTAGTTGTATCCACTGAGACAGGCACGAGAGTGCTCTTGTGGAAATTTATAGTGAGCCCAGAAAAACCAGAGAAAGCCGTGAGGGCAGACTTGATGACTTCTGCCTACTGCGTACTGCCATGAAAAAGAATCAGTGTGCGTCTGCATATTGTAGGACTGGGAAGAAGCTGTCCGAACCAAGGGGATGCAGCAAGGAGCCAACTTGAAACATCTGACAGCACATTCTCTAAAGCACATCAGCTACAAGGACGAAAAGGTATGGGGATAGAGAATCCCCTTGCCGAAAACCGATCTTTGCCCGGCTGGGGGCACCTAATTCACCGTTGAGAAGGACTCTAGAGGTGCCAGTACATAGGAAATTGTATATCCAGTTTGTCCACACTTGCGGAAAGCCTCTTGCTTCAAAAATCTTGCGAAGGCAACACCAACTGACGCTGTCGAAGGCCTTATGAAAGTCCAACTTCAAAGCATATGACTGGCAGTTTTCTTTTATGAGCATACTGGATCATTTCGGCAGCCAAAGCAAAGTGCTCAACGATCGATCGGCCCTTCAGGAAGCCGGACTGAAGCGTGTGGATCGTGTGGATCAAGTGTGGTAATGAAAGCAGAGTTGATACCAGAGAGATCCACTTCATTTTTATGGAAATCACCAAAAAACCTTAGGATATCATCCTTTATCAGCAACTTGAAAGCCTTGTAAAACTCATTGGTAAAACCATCAGGGCCCGGACTTCTGTTATTTGGCGAACAATTGATAGCCTGCACAATCTCAGCCCAGAAGAACTCAGCTGTGAGCTCCGACAGGTCAAGCGGAGTATATAGAGAACCAACATCGACAGTGTCAATCGAGGATGCAGGTTGTCCCAAGATTGCCTTAAAGTAATCCGTAGCCAACCGCAGCTTCTGATTGATATCAAAATGCTCCACCTTGTCCTGAACAAGCACTTTGACCTTGTTACGGCGAGCTTGGCAATTGGCCGCTGCGTGAAAAAACTGGGTGTTCTCATCCCCAGACACACACCATCGTATCTTGGCTCTACGTCGCCAAGCAGCAGTTTGCCAGAGGATCAGTTGCTTAGCCTTGGCAGCAGCAAAAACCCTGAGTGCTATTTCAACAGCAGAGAGCAATCTCAATTCTTCAACCACATTTAAATAAGCAACGACATGCTTATTGTTATCCACGAGGACCCGCTGGCTAGGTTTCGAATGGCACCACTGACGCAGAGCAGCACGCACACGCCTCATTTTGAAGCTGATAAGAGAAGCAGCAGAACGGATCTCACGGGTACCACGAGACCAAGCTTCAGAAATAATGTTTCGAGGTTCTTCCAACTCCAGCCAGTGATTTTCCATGCGAAACAACTTGCTTTTGGGCGTGCTCGTGGAGAAAGACAGAAGCACAGGTGCATGATCAGACGTCGTTGTGGGTATGCAAGAGGCAGTTGATTGCAGAAAGCTGAGGTTCCAGGCTGCATTGACAAGTACCCGATCCAGACGGACAAGAGTAGGCTGGTCTCTCTTGTTAGACCAAGTAAAAAGTCTGTTGTCAATCTGGACATCATCCATACCATAGTCTCGAATCCATGAGTTAGAATTTTCCATCATACTCCAGTTATTGATCTGACCCCAACAGCTCGACCTTTCATTTGTCCACGTCCGTAGCTGTGTACTCCCTCCGTTCGGAATTACTTGTCGCGAAATGGATGTATCTAAACGTATTTCAGTTCTAGATACATCCATTTTTAAGACAAGTAATTCCGAACGGAGGGAGTACCTCATAAGCAACGTTAATTAACACATCTAATTCATTTAGATCACACACATAGCACAGGAGAGTTCATCATATATGTCACCGGCCTACCAAAATTTGCCATCTTCTATTCAACCAATGAATTATTACTCGATTTTCATTGTTTCTATTCTTTTTCATTGGTTTTCTTCAACTTTTTTTTGCTTCTTTTTCAGTTTTTATTGGTTTCATTTATTTCCTTATCATTTTTCATCAATTATTTCTTTGTTCAACACATACCTACTTTTGTATATTTTTAGAGTACACTTGAAATATTTTATTTTATTTTTTGCGAAATCAAATATATTATAAAAGTTCAGCGAAAGTATAAAGCATCTCAAACATAATAAAAAATTACATCGAGATTCCGAGAACAACGAACGACCACTACAGCCGTCAGTACAAATTATTGGCGTGATGTTGTCGTCACTCCTCTACCAGAGCCGGCTTGACCTTATTGATGACAGCCGGGAAGTCTTCGTGCACGTGCCCCTAAGGACCGGCGCCCCAGAGTCATAGTTATCGCCATTGAACTCTTACATAGATCTGAAGTACTTGACCCCAAATCTCATCACATGACGAGAAACCATAACTTTATCACCCCAAGGAGATGACATAAATCTACGCCGGAGCTCCGTCAACTACGTCCAAACGGATGAACTTGAGGAGGATCAGAGTCCGGAAGACAAACTTGAAGAAGCAACATCGCCATCCATCTGAGCGCGGCACCTGCGGGGACTAAGCCTACTAACTGGAGAGAAGACACCGGGATTACCCTCCCCGTGCTCGCCGATGAATTCTAGAGGGAAGAGTTTGTCCTAGCCGCCTAGGCTTACGGAGGAATACGAGAGGAGAGTTTTTAGCAAAGAAGCGATTTTTTTTCTTACACTGATACACATTGAACATTTTTTTTTTCTTAAATACATAGTTTAATACTTTTTTTACTATATGGTAAATATTTTTTTTCAAACGGAAACACTAAAAATTTGAAGTCAGATTTTTAGGCATGACAAATCTGATGTTTTTCATGGCATTTTATATTGGCGCGGTGATGGCAAATTTAGTTCCTAATGCGGGAATTTTCTGACAAAAAAATAAACTGAAGTGGATTTGCTATGCTCGCCAACTAAACTTGCCATCCTCTGAGAGCATAATTTCCATGAAAAATGCTCGATTTGCCATGGTAAAAAATCTGATGCTAGATTTGTAGTAAAGTCTTCTCAAATAAATCATGAACATGTTTTTAATGGGAATAAGGATTTTTTACACACGCAATGTACAGTTTTCATGTACATAAATAACATTTTAATACACGTTCATACATGCTATACAATTTTCATATACATAATTAGTTTTTTTTTCATTTCTACATTTTTAATATACATCAAGAACATTTTTATACATGTTTAATATTCTTAATATATGACTAGCATTTTTAAAACAATGATTAACATTTCTTTCAAACACATGTTTCATGTCCACTTTTTTCATAAACACCGTAGATTTTTCATATACATCTAAAACATTCATTTGATATATATTTAACATTTTATAAATATTTATTAACATTTTTATAGCGTCATTTTTGCAGTGTCACATACATTTTTCGGAAACTTGTGAACATTTTTCATATATCACAGACAATTTTTTTATGCTGTCGACATTTTTTGTATTATGCTAACAATGTTTTATATTGTGTTATCACTCCAACGGGCTGACCCAAACAGACGGCGCATTTTTCCGCTTTTTGTCCGTTTGGGTCGGCCGTCGCCCAGCGTCCGCCCAGTTTTCATTTGGGTCGGCAGCGCGCCCAACACGTCGACCCATTTCATGTCCGCACTCAACTTTTTGAAAAAAAAAGGTCCGCGGCCGATCATGCGAGCGGCCATGTCTCATGTCGGCACAATGCCAGCGCCGGCATACAATGCCCACTTCAGAAAATATCACCACAGTCATGGTGGCGCACTCGCTAGCCGGCCGGCACACATGCCAGCATACAAAAAATGGGTTGGGACTTGAGTTCGACCACGCCATCACAGCTCCCGTGGTTATGCCAACACACCTGCCGTCATACAAAAAAGATGGCGCTCGCCGCCATAGATCACTCGTCGTCGAACTTGAGCATCTCGGCCTGCATCTTCTCGAACCACGGCCTCTTCCTTGGCGATACGGTGTTGAGATCCACCTTCATGATCTCCACCCCGGTCATCATGCTCGCGAGAGCCACTTCTTTCGCCTTGGTCTTCGTGTTGGCGGCCTCGATCTCTAGCATCTTGGCTTGCTTCTCTGCCTCCAACTTGAACATCTTGGCTTGCTTCTCCGTGTCCATCTCAAGCCTCCTCCTTTGGATTTCCATGAAAGCGTCCATTTGCTCCACCTTGAACTTCCGGCGCTCCTCCTCCCTTGTGTCCTTCTTGTTCATCATGCCCTCCACGCTAGCGATCAAGCGTTGGATGCTGCATCCCGCTTGTCCTCCTTCTTGGAGTTGGTCTTCCCCCTCGGCCGTGCCGGCTCGCCCTCCCCAACATCCTCCATGGCTTGCTTCCCCCACGCGACTTGAGTGAGGCATATTGCGCCGTGAACTTCTCCTCGTCCTTGATGACCCGAAAGCAATGGGAGAGGTTGAAGCACTTGCCATTGTGTTGAACCTTGAATGCCTCCAAAGCTTGAAATGCCTACAAAATGTATTGATGCAAGCATATGGGCAAATGATATGCAAATGAACAAGCAAGCACGAACTGATGACACAAAAAGAGGGTGGCTTGCTAGCATACCATGTCTTGCATGCCGATGCCGCTCACGGGGCGGGCCTTGACGCTCCCAAAAGTGGCGCAAAACTTGTCACTCTTGTTGGATCACCCTCCATCGTTTGGAAATGGACACCCACCCGCGCGTGCTCACAAATTGGTATGGCGGAAACTTCTTGCGCTCGTGAAACTCTCGGTGAACACGAATCCAAAAGGTTGAATGCTTTTGCTCGGCGCCTGTCTTGGGGTCTTGTCCAATGTCTCACCAACACTCGCAAAGAAGCTTGTCCTCGGCCGCCGTGTATGCCTTCGTGCGCTTGCTCACGCACTTCGGCTTAGGACCGGCGGCTTGGTTGGCGAGCTCGTCCTCGAACAAGGGCTCCGCTTCGATGTCACACTCGTCCTCTTCCTCTAGCCCGTAGTCGTCCGGGAACTCGTGGTCGAGTGGGAAGCCATCCAAGTCGATGCCGACCTGATCACGCATGAAGGCCGCCTGATCGAGATCATAGGCGCCGGCCGGCGTGAATGCCCCGCGGCCGTCCTGGCTTTGTGTCTCGTCGGGATCGTAGCCAGCGACCGACGCACCGCCCTGGAAGATGAGGTTCTGCATGTAGTCCTCGTCACCGGCGGACGGCATTCCCTCGAACAGGTTGCGGGCGTCCTGGAGCACGCCGGGCGGCGTCTGCCGCGCGCGTTTCCTGGCGCCGCCGGATGACGAGCCACCTGCCACCGGGATGGCGTTGAGGTCGATTGGTGCGGGTGTGGGCGTGGAAGGCGCAACCACGCTCACGTCGGGCGAGCACTCACCGAAGAGGCGGGAGGTCTGTGGGTAGACGTGGAAGCCTGGCACCGGGTTGCAAGCCGACACGCGGGGCGAGTCGGGCAGCACCATCCGAGGAAACACCGATGAACCGGTGCTGGCCGCGGCGACGGCGGCTTGGACGAGGCCGTGTTGGCCAGGGTTTAACCCTAGCATGTAGAGCGTGTTGGGGAACGTAGTAATTTCAAAAAAATTCCTACGCACACGCAAGATCATGGTGATGATATAGCAACGAGAGGGGAGAGTGTTCGTCCACGTACCCTCGTAGACCGTAAGCGGAAGCGTTAGCACAGCGCGGTTGATGTAGTCGTATGTCTTCACGATTCGACCAATCCAAGCACCGAGCGTACGGAGCCTCCGAGTTCAGCACACGTTCAGCTCGATGGCGATCTCCGGCCCTCCGATCCAGCAAAGGCTCCGGGGATGAGTTCCGTCAGCACGACAGCGTGGTGACGATGATGATGTTCTACCGGCGCAGGGCTTCGCCTAAACTCCGCGACGATATGACCGAGGTGGAATATGGTGGAAGGGGCACCGCACACGGCTAAGGAACGATCCGTAGATCAACTTGTGTGTCTTTGGGGTGCCCCCCCGCCCCCGTATATAAAGGAGCCAGGGGGGAGGAGGCGGCCGGCCTAGAGGGCGCGCCAAGGGGGGGAGTCCTACTCCCACCGGGAGTAGGACTCCCTCTTTCCAAGTAGGAGTAGGAGAAGGGGGGGAAAGAGGAGGAAGAGGGGAAGGAAAGGGGGGGCGCCGCCCCCCTTCCCTTGTCCTATTCGGACTAGGAGGGGGAGGGGAGCGCGGCCCCCTCCTGGCTCCTTCCCTCTTCTCCCTCTTGGCCCATGTAGGCCCATTAACCCCCCGGGGGGTTCCGGTAACCTCCCGGTACTCCGGTAAAATGCCGATTTCACCCGGAACTATTCCGATGTCCAAACATAGGCTTCCAATATATCAATCTTTATGTCTCGACCATTCCGAGACTCCTCGTCATGTCCGTGATCACATCCGGGACTCCGAACAAACTTCGGTACATCAAAACTTATAAACTCATAATAAAACTGTCATCAAAACGTTAAGCGTGCGGACCCTACGGGTTCGAGAACTATGTAGACATGACCTAAAACCATTCTCGGTCAATAACCAATAGCGGGACCTGGATGCCCATATTGGTTCCTACATATTCTACGAAGATCTTTATCGGTCAAACCGCATAACAACATACGTTGTTCCCTTTGTCATCGGTATGTTACTTGCCCGAGATTTGATCGTCGGTATCCAATACCTAGTTCAATCTCGTTACCGGCAAGTCTCTTTACTCGTTCTGTAATACGTCATCTCATAACTAACTCATTAGTTATAATGCTTGCAAGGCTTAAGTGATGAGTATTGCCGAGAGGGCCCAGAGATACCTCTCCGACAATCGGAGTGACAAAACCTAATCTCGAAATACGCCAACTCAACATGTACCTTCGGAGACACCTGTAGTACTCCTTTATAATCACCCAGTTACGTTGTGACGTTTGGTAGTACCCAAAGTGTTCCTCCGGTAAACGGGAGTTGCATAATTCTCATAGTTACAGGAACATGTATAAGTCATGAAGAAAGCAATAGCAGAATACTAAACGATCAAGTGCTAAGCTAACGGGATGGGTCATGTCAATCACATCATTCTCCTAATGATGTGATCCCATTAATCAAATGACAACATATGTCTATGGTTAGGAAACATAACCATCTTTGATTAATGAGCTAGTCAAGTAGAGGCATACTAGTGACTATATGTTTGTCTATGTATTCACACATGTATCATGTTTCCGGTTAATACAATTCTAGCATGAATAATAAACATTTATCATGATATGAGGAAATAAATAATAACTTTATTATTGCCTCTAGGGCATATTTCCTTCAGTCTCCCACTTGCACTAGAGTCAATAATCTAGATTACATAGTAATGATTCTAACACCCATGGAGTCTTGGTGCTGATCATGTTTTGCTCGTGAGAGAGGCTTAGTCAACGGGTCTGCAACATTCAGATCCGTATGTATCTTGCAAATCTCTATGTCTCCCACTTGTACTTGGTCCCGAATGGAATTGAAGCGTCTCTTGATGTGCTTGGTCCTCTTGTGAAATCTGGATTCCTTTGCCAAGGCAATTGCACCAGTATTGTCACAGAAGATCTTCATTGGTCCCGATGCACTAGGTATGACACCTAGATCGGAAATGAACTCCTTCATCCAGACTCCTTCATTCGCTGCTTCAGAAGCAGCTATGTACTCCGCTTCACATGTAGATCCCGCCACGACGCTTTGTTTAGAACTGCACCAACTTACAGCTCCACCGTTTAATATAAACACGTATCCAGTTTGCGATTTATAATCATCCGGATCAGTCTCAAAGCTTGCATCGACGTAACCTTTTACGACTAGCTCTTTGTCACCTCCATATACGAGAAACATATCCTTAGTCCTTTTCAGGTATTTCAGGATGTTCTTGACCGCTGTCCAGTGATCCACTCCTGGATTAATTTGGTACCTTCCTGCCAAGCTTATTGCTAAGCATACGTCAGGTCTGGTACACAGCATTGCATACATGATAGAGCCTATGGCTGAAGCATAGGGAACATCTTTCATTTTCTCTCTATCTTTTGTTGTGGTCGGGCATTGAGTTTGACTCAACTTCACACCTTGTAGCACAGGCAAGAATCCTTTCTTTGCCTGATCCATTTTGAACTTTTTCAAAATTTTGTCAAGGTAAGTGTTTTGTGAAAGTCCTATTAAGCGTCTTGATCTATCTCTATAGATCTTGATGCCCAATATGTAAGCAGCTTCACCGAGGTCTTTCATTGAAAAACTTTTATTCAAGTATCCCTTTATGCTATCCAGAAATTCTATATCATTTCCAATTAACAATATGTCATCTACATATAAAATTAGAAATGCTACAGAGCTCCCACTCACTTTCTTGTAAATACAGGCTTCTCCAAAAGTCTGTATAAAACCATATGCTTTGATCACACTATCAAAGCATTTATTCCAACTCCGAGATGCTTGCACCAGTCCATAAATGGAACGCTGGAGCTTGCATACTTTGTTAGCACCTTTTGGATCAACAAAACCTTCCGGCTGCATCATATACAACTCTTCTTCTAGAAATCCATTCAAGAATGCAGTCTTGACATCCATTTGCCAAATTTCATAATCATGAAATGCAGCAATGGCTAACATGATTCGGACAGACTTAAGCATGGCTACGGGTGAGAAAGTCTCATCGTAGTCAACCCCTTGAACTTGTCAAAAACCTTTCGCAACAAGTCGAGCTTTATACACAGTTACATTACCATCAGCGTCAGTCTTCTTCTTAAAAATCCATTTATTCTCAATAGCTTGCCGATCATCGGGCAAGTCAACCAAAGCCCATACTTTGTTTTCATACATTGATCTCATCTCAGATTTCATGGCTTCTAGCCATTTTGCGGAATCTGGGCTCATCATCGCTTACTCATAGTTCGTAGGTTCATCATGGTCAAGTAACATGACTTCCAGAATAGGATTACCGTACCACTCTGGTGCGGATCTTACTCTGGTAGACCTACGAGGTTCTGTAGAAACTTGATCTGAAGTTTCATGATCAATATCATTAGTTTCCTCACTGATTGGTGTAGTTGTCACAGGAACCGGTTCTTGTGATGAACTACTTTCCAATAAGGGAGTAGATACAGTAAAAATTTGAAGTCTGATTTTTAGGCATGACAAATCTGATGTTTTTCATGGCATTTTATATTGGCGCGGTGATGGCAAATTTAGTTCCTAATGCGGGAATTTTCTGACAAAAAAATAAACTGAAGTGGATTTGCTATGCTCGCCAACTAAACTTGCCATCCTCTGAGAGCATAATTTCCATGAAAAATGCTCGATTTGCCATGGTAAAAAATCTGACGCTAGATTTGTAGTAAAGTCTTCTCAAATAAATCATGAACATGTTTTTAATGGGAATAAGGATTTTTAACACATGCAATGTACAGTTTTCATGTACATAAATAACATTTTAATACACGTTCATACATGCTATAGAATTTTCATATACATAATTAGTTTTTTCATTTCTATATTTTTAATATACATCAAGAACATTTTTATACATGTTTAATATTCTTAATATATGACTAGCATTTTGAAAACAATGATTAACATTTCTTTCAAATACATGTCCAACTCCGCCTATGTCTTCTAGGCATAGCCGGTCCCAAGCCCGGGTAAAGGAGGAGGGTTGTGATAGGCTTGGCGAGCCAATGTAAAAACTAGCCAATCCCATGGGTATGAAACCCATTTGAGCGAGAGTAGTACTAGGATGGGTGACCTCATGGGAAGTCCTTGTGAAAGGGTTTCATATCTAAGGGTTGTGACAGGCTTGGCGAGCCAACGTAAAAACTAGCCAGTCCTTTGGGTATGAAACCCATTTGGGCGAGAATAGTACTAGGATGGGTGACCTCCTGGGAAGTCCTCGTGAAAGGGTTTCATATCTAGCCTACCCCAACTTGTTTGGGACAAAAGGCTTAGTAACTAGTAACTACATGTTTCATGTCCACTTTTTTCATAAACACCGTAGATTTTTCATATACATCTAAAGGATTCATTTGATATATATTGAACATTTTATAAATATTTATTAACATTTGTATAGCGTCATTTTTGCAGTGTCATATACTTTTTTCGGAAACTTGTGAACATTTTTCAAATATCACAGACAATTTTTTTATTCTATCGACATTTTTTTGTATTGTGCTAACAATGTTTTATATTGCGTTATCACTTTTCCAAATTGATGATTTTAATTACTTTTATTTTTTGAAATATATTTATTTACAAGTTTTTCTAAAACAAGAATCTCTACTACTTAAAAAACATAAGGTTCCCATTTTACCTTTTTCCCATCACCCCTTTGTCTAACCTTCCATGTATATGATAATCAATCACCTTAATTTACTTACCTTATAAAAAATTCACTTTAATTTACTTACGAAATGATAATCAAAATATAAGGTAATTCACGAGCATAATTTGATGAACATTTATCAACACAAAAGCATTACTATTGGCAGGTAATCAGAAGCTAACGCACTAGAATATTTATATCTTGTTGCTACCCGCGGACATTGTTCTATTACAATATAAAACTAACAAAGAGAAAAACAGAGAAAGAGAGGAATTAACCAGGAAGTTAGCTGGGCCAGCCGGATAGCAAACGCCTAATGCGAGTACTCCTTGAAACCTCCTAAATGTCACCTTGGGCGCCAGCTAAGGGAACGAGCGGTGACGGACGCGAGTAAATGGGCCAGCCCACCTAAGTTTTCTCAAATCAGTACATATACTAAAGTGGGAAGAGTTTGATCTTTTTCTGATTTTTTAGAAGGTTACTGTTCAGTTACGTGCCCATGGTGAACAGTGTCTATATGTGAACAGTGCATTCTTCCTAGCCGTGCTTCAGCAAAACAATTGACTTGGTTTTCACGTACTCAATATCATCATAGGTTTTTATGTTTCAAAATAAGATATTACACATTTTATTTTATATTAGGCCCGTTCTTACGCACTAGTATCCCATGATTTTATTTTCCTCTAACAATTTAAAGAACAGTAACCCGAATAAACAAGAACAACAAATCAAATAAATTGAAACACTATTCCGGGAGCAATAATTTCGTATGCAGCAGTGTTTATGTGACCGGTGTTTCCATACCCGCCGAATAAATTTCATATACCTATACCCACCCCCAAAAAGTGAACATAGCTTTGAATGAACAATACCCAGTGCATCCACGTGAACAAAAAAGAGAACATAATTTTGAATGAACAGTATACAGTGCATCCGCGTGAACAGAAAACTATGGAAAATATAAAGAGATTTTTTTAAACAAAAGTATACAGGGTTGTTTTCCTTTTTAAGGTATTTTATATTACCTACTGTTGAGAAATTATGTGGGGTGATTACACTTGCTGTAGGTCAGTTTACCCCAGAAATTTCTCGATCCGGGTTCCACCACTCACCGCTTATCTCGCTCACAGGCCACTCTTTGGGAGACATCACCGACCGCTTTCTTCTACTTAAAAAATTATTTTCGACGCCCCTTCTCTCTCCCGCCCTGTCTCTCTCCCGACTCCCATTGTGTTTTGTTACTTTCGTAGGTAAATCTGCAATAAATCCCACAACGTATCTATCTATTTTTCCCCAAAAAATTCTTTTAACGTTCATGATACATCATCTTGCTTTGTTAAAAAATCCCCGCTGATTTTCCTTTAGCTATTTTGTGATTGCAGCACCACAACATAGAGATGAGAATTTGATACCATTTAATGGGATGCCCTATTAAAAATTCTAAAGAGTCAATAAAAGATTGTTTCGTATTATGCATTTCTTTCCTATGCACAACCGAGAGAAGAGTAATATGTGGCCTATCCAATGCAAAATGTATCTCCGTTAGTGAGCATATTCTATGGATAAAGACAGAGCAAAACTTGATTTCGTATATATTCTGTTTCTACACAATTGATCCAAAATGGTGTATTGTATATCTTCTACTAACATAAACTACTTAATTATTTTTACTTCAAAGTTGACAAGAAAATAATTCTATTATAACAAAATTTGTGAGAAGTCTTACCACCTAAATTCTCATTTATTCAAAAAGGAGCCCCTTGTGAGTAAGAATTAAACGTCTATAAGGAAAAAGGTTTCCTACTAAATGGGGTTCATTTCCATGGCTTTGTAAGAGAACAGTGGGTCAAAACATAAGATAGTGAAGTTGATCCGTAATATTGATAGGAACAAAGAGTTACTATAATTTTGTCGGGGGTTGGGAGCGACATATGCCAAAGGATGGCTTATCATGGTGGGGGCGAGTAGAACATCGCCGGTGCCTGGAAACGGGATGAGGCGTAGGCATGCACGCCGGCGAATCTTACCCAGCTTCGGGGCTCTCCGGGGAGATAACACCCCTACTGCTGCTCTGCGGGGTCTCTGCATGATCACTAAAGCAAGGTGACTACAATGGTGCTCCTGGAGCTGTATCGGGAGGCAGGAGAGAGCAAGGCTGGTTCTCTCCTCCCTATGCTATCTGGTTCAATTCATACTGGGATTGATAAGTTCAGGGTGCGGACGACCGAAGCTCTATAAATTCAAGGTTTAGAATGAACTTTTTTTTCCTAGTGGAGGAGCTGGTGTATTTATACACAGTGTGCCCTCCCTTCTCCTCTGTGCGCTGCATTCTTTCTCCATCTGTCACCTCATTGGAGCACCAGGTGAGGTGAGGCACATTCACGATGCATGTGCTCCCAGACCCACGGTCCATCCCTCCCTCCGTGCGCAGCACTTTCTCCCCTTTTTCGTAGGTGAGCGAGACGACACCTTGTGGTTATCTGCGAGCGCTTTTTTTGCGTGGGTGTGGGGCTTTTCAGATCTCTGCTGCTGTTCGTCTCCTCATTTTTAAACAGCTCTGACATGCGGCATCCTTCTCCGCTTCCTTCTTCTTTCCTTGATGTTGCAGCTCTAACCCGCGATGGAAGCAGGGGGTGATGGGTCGCTTCAGCAGAAGCAACGTATACTGCAGCGCCGGTGCCGCCTCCGCCAGCTCTCTGCCGCCGCCCGTGGGCTGACAAACGGCGCCGTCGTCACTCAACTCTTGCTTGCGTCGGGAGCCACAAACAAGGGCGGGCTCATCCTCGCTGCTTTCGGAGCAGTGTTGGCAGGAGGAATGCAGGTCGTGTTGGGGGAGATCGTCGGGACGACACAAGAGGAGTCAGCTTGGGGCTTGGGAGCGCGGTCTACGCTTCTTCTGGGAGATGGTCTTCTACATCGCCTGCGGGAGCATGCTGATCGCCGCCACTGTCCTTCCCTCCGTTGGCGGCCCGGTCGCTGTGCTGGTGGTGGCGACCATGGAGATGGGCAGATTTGACAGGGGGCTAAATGAGTCTTAAATAGAGTTGAGGGGCCTAATCTAGTGCATTCTATTAAAGTTTGTCCAAATATTATTAAATATTACTATGTGTTTATACAAAGAAATAAATTTGGTAGGGGGGCCATTGCCCCCTTTGGTCCTCACTAAGCTCCGCCACTGGAGATGGGCGTCATTGCCACGGCCGCGTGAAAGGGAACAACGATTCATCTGCGGGCGTGGCACGAGATTCCGGCTGATTCCAGCAGTAATGTGTGGTTTGGTGTCGGACAAGATTCCAGCTGATGTTAAACCTTAATAAAAATAAATAAATACTACTCGAGGGAGGGAGAGAAATGAGCCACTTGGCTGTACTGTGGAGTCCGTGTTGAGTGCATGTGAAGCCCAATCCGGAAAATGGCTAGCTTCTAAACCGAAATTGGCAATGCGCAATTATGTGGCCAGTTAACCAAGGACTGGATGTAGTGTGGAGCGTGCATGTTACGCGGCCATTGCATGTCAAGCCCAAGATGAAAGATGACAAGATGCTGATACACAAAAATAGGAATGCAATTATGCATGCAATCCAATCAACGGTTGTGGGAGACTATACACATTGTTTTAATTTCTAACACATTGCACTTTCCTTGCTCTTTGTGAGCCAATTCAAACAAAATACAAAAAATATCACGAAAGCGTGAAACCTCAACTCCTCTCAGGCGATATGTTAAAGAAGATCGCACAATCTTGCCGGTGACTATAATCAGAATATGTGTTTTTAAAATTTCTAAGTTAAATCTATCTAAAACATCAGGAACAACGAAAATAAAAGGCAAGGGACGAAATGAAAAAAAGGGAATTGCATGCATCCGTGTGCCAAAGCAGTTGGCAACCTTGGTAAATACTAGACGGATGCTCCTTTTTGGTAGAACACGAGGTCTGTTCATTGCTTTGCAATCCCTTTACCTTCTAGCGTTAGTGTTGAAATATGCCTAAATAAGGTAGAAATAAAGCAGACTTGAAATTATATAATAAAGTGAGAGTATTCTTTACACATATTAATTCTTCTTTTATGTGAATTGTCAAAATTTTAGGCACATTTTGGTTTTTGCCGGGGCCCTAAATTTCTAAAGATGGCCCTGTTAATGGGGCAGGCCGAGTCTAAGCCAATCTACTGATTGTCTATGTGCATCAGTGAAACAACCATGGACTGAAATGCAGTTGAAATCAAGGGAGGCTGACTATGTCTATGCTCATATACATGTACACACATGTAACGAAAACAAGTTACTTACATCATTAGTTGATAGATACATTCAGGCATCAACGTTGTGTACGTAGGTTAGTAGGATTGGAAGGTAGTAGCTAGAAATAAGCCCATACAATAGATATATCAGTCGATCGAGTCAACCGCATGTAACCATTAGTCCAGGGTTAGTGTACTATACTATATATGGATGTTTGAAAAAAAGCCACTCCGGGATGGCCATAGGTTAGTGAACCATGGTGGTTTGTTTGAAGAAAATCTATGGGCCCCACCAATCTGATTGTCGGGTCTAGGTGCACGGGTATAGAGTTACGTCCATGTGTTCACAAAAGAAGATGCAAATACAATATAATATTCATCATGGAATCGGGAAAATTCTGTCTTTGGAATACTTGAAACTATGAAATACAATCGGAAGGTTGTCATCGTGGACGCAAAGCTCTACACAGATATATAAAACCAGTGACCTAGGCTTGATTTACAAACTCACTCAAGGGCTTTTCCAATTGTTTCATCACGGCCTCCCACCCTGCGTGTGTTGGGTGCATGTCGTCCCAATAGAAAAATTTATTGGATTTTTCGCACACAGTGTACAGAAGCTCCGCGGATGACTCATTTCGCTGTCCAGAGAAACCCTTCGAATCCAATCACATGTACTGTGGAGTCCGTGTTGAGTGTGGACATCCATCACATGTGAAGCCCAATCCGGAAAATGGCTAGCTTCTAAACCGAAATTGGCAATGTGCAATTATGTGGCCAGTTAACCAAGGACTGGACGTAGTGTGGAGCGTGCATGTTACGCGGCCATTGCATGTCAAGCCCAAGATGAAAGATGACAAGACCCTGATACACAAAAATAGGAATGCAATTATGCAACGCAATCCAATCAACGGTTGTGGGAGACTGTACACATTGTTTTGATTTCTAACACATTGCACTTTCCTTGCTCTTTGTGAGCCAATTCAAACAAAATACAAAAAATATCACGAAAGCGTGAAACCTCAACTCCTCTCACACTACTACAGGATTGATCTCTTGTAACACGTTGATGTGCTACTACAGCTTAGATATTGTGTTACTAAAGCACACAGTAACACACTTTTGTATGTGTTCCTGTATGCTATGTTACTAGGCGGTGTCTATTGTAGCACATAAGAGTTGTTCCTATATGTATATAAACGTGTTACTATTGTATCATTGCAACACAAGCCATATGTGTTACCGAAGGCCTGGTAACACTCTTTTAGAACTATAGGTACACACTTTGTAACATGTTTTTCCTTGCGTAGCAACATGGTTAGTAACATGGTTTAACAAAATTGCAACACAAGTAGCAACGCAACAGTAACACAATTTTTGTATATATTGTAACATCTCTAGTGGTGATTGGTAGCCAACCTAGTAACACCTTTTCCTAACTATAGTAACACGACATAATTTGTCCAATGTGCTATGCAACCATTTTTTATGAAATATGGTATCAATACATTTTTGTTTTATACTTCCTCATAGTGAAAAGCGATAAGCATGTGGCACACATAGTATACTATATGAGAAGACCATGGACATAAAGCTTGCATATATGCACGAGGATATAAAATATCAATATGGTCCATGCCATTCCATAGCATATGTAACAATAAACATATAGAATATCCATATTTTAAGGAAAAAGATACATTTCTCAACCCACAAATGTAAACTATAGTATGTGAAAGATTTCCTATCATTGAACCCATGTGACACCCCTATTCATGTTCACAGAATGTGCCCCTCGGATCTTTCTTGCATCAGTATGTCATATTTGCATCTCGATTCCTCATAAGCAAAAGCATCCGAATCAACTCAACCACCGAACCTCTCAATCTGCAAGAAAAAAAATCAGTTACAACTACATTAAGTATATCGTGAAGTTAATTTAACAAAACCCAAGAAGTTAAATATTGACTTATACATGATGAAGGCCAAGCAATTGTTAATCCAGAGGTGAAAGCATCGCCAATTGTCCTACAATTTTCCCTTTCCCTTATCAAGACCTCACATTCCTCAATAGGTGATCAACTTGCACTTCTATGAACTGCCGACCTAGCTCAACACCACCAACCTTTTTTTTAATTGCAACCCAAAATGCTAGCATGTGCTACATGCCTTTTGTTTGGATATACTGAAGACTTCAGAATCACTTTTGTGCCAACCTGAAATGAGGTTCAAATTATAATATATATAGTAATAAAAAACAATTTTGTGAACACGAATCTAGTATTAACATACTATTTTTGTTACCTCCATGGAAGGACTACCTTTCTGCTTAGAGGGCACATGGACTAGGCACATGGACTACAGACTTGTTTGAGTGCTTTGTTTGTGTACTCTAGTCAAATTTCCATCCATATTCTCCCTTCTCTTTCTCATCTACAGATAAACATAAGAGGAAAATTGATTTATCCTTGTGATTTTGCAATGCAAAGTTCACACTACATTTTATTCATCAAATATTACATGTGGCAACATCATTTTATAACCTCAGGAGAGTCCATTCCATGCAAATCAAACTTAAAATGCAGAAACTCATTCACTCAGCATTATACAAAAAAAATATGATTCAGTAGTATGAATATTGGATTGCACTTGAATTACAAATCGCTAGTACAACATGATATTTTAACTAAATGTTCGTGAATAACAAATCACGCCATCAATAATTCATATCGAAAATATTTTTGATTACTGCCTAGGAAGCAGATTTCTCAAGAGATTTCTCAAGAGACACTTGTCAACTTCTCAGTTCTCACATCCAATACACAAAGGAGAAAATATTGGGCATGAGCCTTTTATTTTCCCTAACCAGGCGAATCAAGTGTTCTATGTGGAAGATGAATTGAATCCAGGTTGGTCCGTGGTAATGAAGTTGCCAAAGCCTAGAGATGTATATGACTTACGCAACTTGGAATGGGAAGCGCAGACAGAAAATGAACCATTCCATGTTTCACAGCTTGGAGAGAGTTTGAAAAGAAAGAGCAATGAACAACATTGGGTTAGAACAAACATTGAGGGGACAATAGTGGATGCTAATAATTCTTCGAGCAACGAAGAATAGTTGAGGTTAGTCGCAATATGTTCTTGTGTTTCCATATTCAATTTGCAAGATGTGTTTTTACCTCTAATATAATCTGTTGTTCAATTTTTCTGTTCTTGAATTATGTTTTGTGCATTCTTTCTTTTATGTTGGGTTGACATTTAGTGATAAAAGTAGCACAAAATGTCTCTTCTATTTTATTGTTCGTGTTTTGAATTATTTTGGCTGCATGCTACAGGTTCAGACTACATGCTACATGGAGGCATGGAGGGGGTGGTCGGCTGTGTGCTTTGTGTTGGTACAAAAAAGCCTACTCTTTTCTGCTTGCTGGCTTTCTGCTGACTGCTTGACCAACTTGCTTGGTGATATACTGCTGTGTGAGACCATGTGTTGGTCAAAACTTACTATACTCTTATATTCATGCTTGGTAATTCGGTCAGCTGTGACACCACGTGCTTGTTTGGAACATCATTTTGTACTTTGGTCAACAACAGTTCAGAATTGAGATACACACAGCTTGTTTGGAACTTTATTTTGTATACTTTGGTTAACAGTTCAGAACTGGCATACTCTTGCAGTGTTCAAAATTCCTGTTTTGCGATCACATGTTGCCATTTTTTTAAAAGTTTGAATCTATCCTGAAGCAGTATATATGTTTTAGTTTCTCTACATATACTTCTCTTGCTGATGATTAGATTAGATGGTTAAAAGACTAGACTCTCATGTGCAAGATGAAAGTTCAATGTTGATTGAAGTCTTTTTCTTCGAAGGGTGAAGGCGGATTCTGTACCAAGTAGAAAGTTCAATGTTCTGCCAACGACACTCAGCTTTCTCATGATTTTTGCTCTTTGAACCCAGCTATCAAAATGCATTCAAATTTAGGTTTTCATTATTCCAATTACATGAAATAGTATCTATTGAATATGTCTCCCTATCTCGACGAATTAGCACGAATTCTGGATCAGGCTGGTCCAACTAATAAAAAAAGTCAGAGATATAACATGTCAACGTACACTATACCTTTAATCGAAAACCGCTTCCCAAATACAACACGTCAACATACTTTTATACTTTATAATAAAAATACGGATCGATAAATCTTCAAAGCATATTAAATTAATTAATTCCAAAATTACTTAAAATTTGCTAGCACACCTTTTAAATTTAACAAATTTTGGAAGGAGAAAACAATTTTTTCCCGAATACCCAAAAGAGTTGCACATCTTCTATATTAAGATAAGAGAAAAAATATTTACAAGATTACGAACACTAGCACAGTACAAAGTACAAAACTTTGAGTTTGCACTCTCATCCAGTCTTAAAAAATAGGGTCATACGTACCCACGTAAAGGGAAATAATCTTTTTTAGAATTTTGTACATGGAAATATCTTTTTTAGAAGAACTTACCGGAAAAAAAACAGCTGCTATAGTTTGAGTCCTGCCTTCTATGGGCTTTGCTAGGCGGGCTTCGCCAATTGTTTTATCCTAATATATCCCGCCAGTAATCAAACACGCATCCTCTAAACTTCTATATGTAGCTAGCATGTGAATGACACAAGCCCATAACTATTACCTCCGAGGCCATGTGCTACGATGGGATCGACCTAAGAATTGATCGCATGCATCTTGCAACAAATCTTCTCACGACAAGAAAGAAAAATCCAATCCAATATTATTACGTGTGTAACATTTACCTATGTAGATCACCTATGTGTTACAAACTTGTAACACAACATTGCATATCATATATGTGTTACAATCTTGTAACACTCTCTCAACCGGCTTAAATAATGTGTTACAGCACTGTAACACATTGGACGTATGTGGAATATGTGTTACAACATCGTAACACTTTTCACAGAATGTGTTACAACTTAGGTGTGGACACAAATTTTGTCTGACCGGGATTTCAACCAGTAACACATGTTTTCTTGTGTTACCGGGATGTGTTACCAAAGCTAATTCCTGTAGTAGTGAATATGCCTTATGTTCTAGTCCGAGAGGTAAATGACATGCTTTTCCATAAACCATCTTATACATAGACATACTCATAGGATTTTTATATGCAGTTCTATAGGCCCATAATGCATCATCCAATTTTTTAGACCAATTCTTTCTAGACCTGTTGGGGATATTACCACTAGGTGTAAACCGGCCAGCTTGCGTCCAGGAAGAAGGGGAGTCAACAACCCGTTGGGTACGCCGTGTGTCGGAGATTTTGCACTCTTCTGACCGGATCAACGCTGACTCGGCGATCATAACATTAGAAGGCAACTGCCGGTTTGAGCCTTTGAAACTAAAATTGGGACGTATGAAGCGGTTCTGCAATGATATGGGAACCCTCATGGCCGCTTTGGTAAAGTATGCCGATTCAGACAGTACCAAGGATCCTGAAGCTGACGATGATGAAGCAGGGAAGGGAAAGAAGAACGGCAACTCCAAGGGGCAGCATTACAAACCGGCGGGTCATGGAAACGGAGGCAAGCGCAAGGCTGATGGCAATCCGGATTTCGTAGCCAACACTAATGCGCAGGACAGAGGCCCGCGGCGCAGGGGCAAGGCGAATCGGGGTCCAAATCCTAATACAAGCCGTTTGAATTACTTGTTGAATCAACCTTGCCCCAAGCACGGGACGAAGGAATCCCCATCGAACCATCTCTGGAAAGACTGTTATATTATGCAGGAGTTCAAAAACTCCAACGCGTTCTGGTATGACCAGGGGTCAGGAGGCGGTTCAGGATCCGGTTTCCAGGGGCCGGGTCAGGATGGAGTTTCCGGTTCAGGGCCTAGTCAAGGCAATCACCATAGCCAGGATAACCAGAGTGGCCGGCAGCAGCAGCAGCAGTCAGGCTATCAGAGCCAACCAAAGCAGTTGAATAGTGGGCAGTATCATGTTTTCACAACCAGTTTGGACAAGCGGGATCGGAAGCTTCACAAACGGGCAGTAAACTCTGTTGAACCGGCTTTACCGCGGTATTTGCGCTGGTCAGAGCAGCCTATCGTATGGAGCAGAGAGGACCATCCCCCCCGGGTTGATAATCCGGGTCAGCTGGCATTGGTGGTAGACCCTCAGGTGGGGGGCTATAAGTTCACTAAGGTGCTTATGGATGGAGGAAGCAGTATTAATATATTATACTATGAAACTTTCCGTCGCATGGGTCTCACAGACAAGGACCTCAGGCCGTCCAATACGGTGTTCCATGGTGTAGTACCAGGCAAATCTGCTTATCCTGTTGGTAAGATAGCCCTGGATGTGGCTTTTGGAGACGAGCACGATTCCCGGTCTGAAAAGCTAACCTTTGAAGTGGTGAAAATCCGGAGTCCATATCATGCCTTGTTTGGGCGGCCGGCTTATGCTAAGTTCATGGCACGACCTTGTTATATCTACTTACAGCTAAAGATGTCGGGTTACAAAGGAACGATAACGGTGCATGGAAGCCGCCGGGTTGCTTTGGAATGTGAGGAAGGCGATGCAGCTTATGCAGAGGCGGTCTGTGCCATGGAGGAGTTGAAGTTCTATAAGGACAATGTTGATCCGGCAGATATGACCCCTTTGAAGAAACCCACTACAGAGCATGAATCGGATCTGAAGTTTAAATCGGCAGCTGAGACCAAGCTTGTTGACTTCGTGCCAGGCGATTCGTCCAAGCAGTTTACTGTCAGTGCTAACCTGGATCCCAAATAGGAAAGCGCGCTCATCGAGTTCATCCGTGAGAACCGGGATATCTTTGCATGGAAGCCATCTGACATGCCAGGTGTACCGAGGGAACTCGCTGAGCACACACTTAATGTGGATCCTAAGTATAAACCGGTGAAACAGTTCCTCCGCCGGTTTAATGAAGAGAGGCGCAAGGCCATTGGAGAAGAAGTAGCCAGGCTGCTGGCGGCTGGCTTTATCATTGAGGTGTTTCATCCAGAGTGGCTTGCTAATCCGGTGCTAGTCCTTAAGAAAAATGGCACCTGGCGTATGTGTGTGGATTACACAGATCTTAACAAGGCTTGTCCAGCAGATCCTTTTGCCCTCCCCCGCATTGATCAGATTATTGATGCCACGGCAGGATGTGAGCGTTTAAGTTTTTTGGACGCATACTCTGGATATCATCAGATCAAAATGGCGGTTAAGGACCAGGAGAAGACAGCGTTTATAACTCCCTTTGGAGCCTTTTGCTATGTATCTATGCCTTTTGGGCTCAAGAGTGCCCAGGCTACTTATCATCGGTGTGTACAGAATTGCTTGCATACGCAGATCGGCCGCAATGTGCATGCTTATGTAGATGATATTGCGGTGAAGTCAAGACAAAAGGAGACACTGGTGGAAGATTTGAAGGAAACCTTCGACAACTTGCGCATTTATAAGATGATGCTTAATCCGGCCAAGTGTGTTTTTGGTGTTCCGGCTGGCAAGTTATTGGGGTTCCTGGTGTCTAACAGAGGAATTGAGGCTAATCCGGAGAAAATTAAAGCCATCACTTCCTTGGCTAAACCGAAGTGTATCAATGATGTTCAGCGTCTGGCGGGCAGGATTGCGGCGTTGAGCCGGTTTATCAGCCGCCTCGGAGAGAAGGCCATTCCCTTATACCAGATGCTGAGGAAGACAGATAATTTCGTCTGGAGTCCGGCTGCTGACGAGGCATTTGAGGATCTAAAGCGGCAATTAGCCAATCCGCCTGTTCTTGCGGCTCCGGTTGACAAGGAACCGTTGTTGTTATATGTAGCAGCCAATGCTCGAGCAGTAAGCGTGGCCATTGTGGTAGAGCGCAAGGAGGCAGGCAAGGAGTATCCGGTTCAACGGCCGGTTTATTATATCAGTGAGGTGCTTATTGATTCCAAACAGAGATATCCGCATTGGCAGAAGCTAGTCTATGGTGTTTTTATGGCCAGTCGGAAACTGAAGCAATATTTCCAAGGGCACCCTATCACAGTGGTTAGTTCAGCTCCTTTGGGTGATATCATACAGAACCGAGAGGCGACTGGCCGGATTGCAAAATGGGCCATCGAGCTTGGGCCGCATGGACTAAAGTATATACCACGCACGACAGTGAAGTCACAAGCACTTGTTGATTTCATTAATGACTGGACGGAGTTACAAGCGCCAGAGGAGAAGCCGGATCACACATACTGGACTATTCATTTCGACGGATCCAGGCAGTTGGAAGGCTCGGGGGCTGGAGTCGTTTTAACTTCCCCACGAGGTGATAAGTTTTGTTATGTTCTCCGTTTAATGTTCCCTTGTACTAATAATGCAGCTGAGTACGAAGCCTTGCTCCATGGTATCCGGATGGCTAAGGAGATGAATTTAAGCCGGGTTAAGTGCTTTGGTGACTCGGACCTGGTGGCCCAGCAAGTATCTGGCACTTGGGATTCTAAGGACCCCCTCATGGCCGCATATCGTCGAGAAGTGGATAATATCGCAGGTTGCTTCAAGGGCTATCAAGTGGATCATGTGGATCGCCGGAAGAATGAAGCGGCAGACGCTTTAAGCCGGTTGGGTTCTCAGCGTAAACCGGTCCCGCCTAATGTCTTTTTGGACGTCTTGCACAACCCGTCGGTCCAGCTCCCTGGTAAAGCGGATTTGGCTATTCCTGATCCGGAGGCTCAGTTGGTGGCAGCATTACATGTTATTCCGGATTGGACGATTCCTTACCTTGCGTATATGACTCGAGGGGAGTTGCCAGAAGATGAGGTTCTGGCCAGACAGATAATCCGGCGCTCCAAATCTATGACGATCCTTAATGGTGAGCTACATCATTGTAGTGTGTCAGGGGCGTTTCAACGCTGTGTTTCCCCTGAGGAAGGCTGTGAAATTTTAAGGGAAATCCATGAAGGGGATTGTGGACATCACGCCGGTTCAAAGTCCCTGGTGGCGAAGGCGTTCCGTCACGGATTTTACTGGTTGACTGCCCATGCTGATGCGGAGGATTTGGTTAAACGGTGTGATGGATGTCAGAAATTTTCAAGGCGTGCTCATGTACCGGCACAAGAATTAAGGATGATCCCAATAACGTGGCCGTTTGCGGCTTGGGGGCTGGATATGGTTGGACCCTTTAAACGATCCAAGGATAAGAAGACCCACCTGTTGGTGGCAGTGGACAAATTTACCAAGTGGGTCGAAGCAGAGCCTGTCAGCAAGTGTGATGCGGCAACAGCGGTGCAGTTCATCAAAAAGGTGATTTTCCGGTTTGGCTTTCCACACAGTATCATTACTGACAATGGCACTAATCTGTCCAAGGGGGCTATGAAAGAGTTCTGTGAACGTGAGCACATCCGGCTTGACGTGTCGTCAGTGGCGCATCCCCAGTCCAACGGGCAAGCAGAACGCGCTAATCAAGAAATCTTACGAGGCATCAAACCCCGACTTCTGGTTCCATTACAGAGAACACCAGGGTGCTGGGTTGAAGAGCTCCCATCGGTGCTATGGAGTATCAATACTACGCCAAACCGATCCACTGGATATACACCTTTCTTCATGGTCTACGGAGCGGAGGCAGTTCTCCCCAGTGATATCCGGCATGATTCGCCCCGTGTAGCGGCTTATGTTGAAGCGGACAACGAGATGGCGCGACAGGACGCTTTGGACCTATTGGATGAGGAGCGTGATATGGCAGCTGCTCGTTCGGCGATTTACCAGCAAGATCTTCGTCGTTATCACAGCCGCCGGGTTAAGACCAGAGCCTTTCAGGAAAGAGATTTGGTGCTTCGTCTCATCCAAGACCAGACAGATATGCACAAGTTATCCCCGCCTTGGGAAGGGCCTTTTGTGGTCAGCAAGAATCTACACAACAGTTCCTACTATCTGGTTGATATTCGAGAGCGTAAAGACTCACGTTCATCAGAGGAGGAGACTAATAGGCCGTGGAATATAGCTCATCTTCGACCTTACTACACTTGAGTCATCGGCTCAGTTTATGTACATAGCATGACAATGTATATATTATCTTCGATATAATAAAAATCGGAGCCTCAGCTAAAGCGGGGTCTCTGTCTTTCTTCTCATGTGTGGTTACATGGAGTGTTTCTGTTTTTTAAAGCGGCCTCCGGTTTACCCCTTGACAGTTATATTTATCACTTGGGGGCTTGGTCGTGTCCGAACCAATGCAACACCTCTTGATAGGCGAAAGCCACCAGATCATTTGGGGACACGGTCACGTCTGAACCGGTCACGCCTCTTGGTCGGCCAATAGGGCCAGAGTCATTTGGGGGCTTGGTCGAACCCGAACCAATGTCATGCCACTTGGCCGGCGTACTCGCCAAGAGTCTTTTGGGGACCTGGCCGACTAGCACCATCGCTACGCCTTCGGGGGGCTTGGTTGCGTCTGACCATGGTAATGCCATCTGACCAGCTCCATGAAGCTTTACTTTTGCAAAGAGTTATTGCCTTTGTTGCCATATTTTTACATAATTGGTATTCGATTTTTTGGTTGCGTTTTTTAAACCCGACGAATATTTTTATCCGGTTTAACTATCAGTTACAAGCTGACAGAACACGGTTTCGTATTGCACCGGAGTTTTTTATCTGCCCGGTTTACCTTTCTTCCGGTTCATCCTCTTGGAATAGCACGGGGGCTTGTGCTGCTTCAGCACGGCTATATGGGAGTTATTATCTCCCCAGACGGTCATGGTTTTTAAAGATCTCCGCTTCAAAGTTTGGCTACGCCAGCTTCATGCCCAGATACGGCAGGTATTCGTATCACATACTTGTTGATTTTCGATATATATATATATATATATATGGAATACCATAAACCGGCTGGCGGTGTCACTGCCACCGAGGTTCAATTTTTCTGGTTGCAGGGAGTATGAATCAAACAAAAGTTTCATCTATGCACGAAGGCATATCCAGGCAGAAAGTTTTAACTAAGGCTATTACAAGGCAACACAGTGCCCAAATGAGATCATTGTTCTTTGGGCAAACCGCCCACGACAGATATTCAACCCGGCTACCGGTTCAAGACTGTTCTTCATCTTCTGCCGCTTCAGCATCTTCATCCCTACCCATTGGCTGGAAATCCACAGTAGTCCAGTCGATTCCCATTAGCGCTTGGAAAACAGCCTCTTCGTGAATCAAAGACGACGGTTCAATGTCGGGTGCGTAAGTATGCTTACGGATTGGAGGGATCAGGTTTTCCGGTTCAAAGGTTGGGGCAGACACTCGCTTGTTCTGATCATTATATTGTGCTTGGTAGTGCTCCAAGTCGGCTTCTTCGGCCAATTGACAAGCCAGTGGACGTACCGCACGGTTTATCGCCCGCAAGTCCTCTTCACTGAAATCAGAGCCATCTTCTTTCACGCTGGGATAGCCTTGAGCTGCTTCCACGGGATCAAAATCTGGTACCCATGCCTTGGCTCGGATCAAGGCGTTGATGGCTCCGGTTCGTGCAGCAGATTTCTTCACCTCTTCAATCCGGGAAGGAAGGATTGATAGCCGGTTCAGAGTATCTTGAATCAGGGAAGGCGCTGGATTGTTATGTGACATTGTGGTGATAACACGCTGGGCTCCGGTATATAACTGCTCAACTAAAGTGTAGACAGCCTTCAGTTTCTTCCGCACGTCATTTCCCAAGTGCCCAACGCGTGTGCCTACATCCAATAAAGGGATAGTTTTAAACCGGACTAATGATGCAGCAGGTACAACATATCACAGTTATTCACAGGGAGCTTACCGAAGATGGCTGCAGTCATAGAATGTACTTGCCGCTTCACGGCTGTCAGATCATCCACCACCGGTTTAAGGGCAGCTTCAGCATTTTCTGCCCGTTTGAGCAAATTGGCCTTTTCAGTGGCCCAGACTGCCTGTTCTTTCTTCATATTTTCCTTCACCTGTTCAGCAGCGGTCAAGGCACTGGTTAACTCTTTCTTGGCCTTCTCTGTTTCGGCCTGCTGGGTTTGCAAAGCCGCCTGTAAATTGGCAATCCGATCGTCTTTGATTTTCACCTCAGCCTGTGCATTGACAGTATGTTCAGCTAGCAATTCAAGTCAAAGTCCCAACCACACAACGCAGTTATATGCTTGACACTTGGGGGCTAATGTACCTTCAATTTTTCTACTGCTACTACATGGCAAAGTCCCAAGCTTAATACAAGTATTCAACTTGGCACTTGGGGGCTAATGGCTATTTGATTTTACCAATGTTTCGGCAGGCAGTTATGTTGAAGTACCGGTTTAAGTATGAGTTAAACCGGCCCTTGTGGTTATGCGGGTGGATGTCAAAATGGATCAAGAAAATAATCAAGTCCCGGTTTGATCAAGATTACAAACCGGCCCTTGGGGGCTACAAGGACTAATATGCTGGTGATAAGGAAAGGAGTGAGTTACCTCAAACTTGTCCCTCATTAATTTGACCAAGCCAGCTTCATAGTCACGGTTGCTGTAAAGCCGGTTCAGATATCCAGAATGAAGATCTTGGGCGCTTAAAGCGGCATATGTTTCCAGCTCGACAGCCCACTTTCCTTTATTTAAAGTTGAAGAATCCTCTTTCACAGTATGCCGGGTTAAGGTTGCAGGATTCCCCGGTTCAGAGCGGCCCATACCAGTAATCACAACGTCATCGTCTTTCGACTCGATGGATCGGGTGGGCACGGCTGTTTCAGTAGGGCTGCGAGGCTTTTCAAACCGGACAGTGCTGGCAGGTGGATCAGCAGAGATTGAAGTGTTGACAGGCCTCTCTTCAGGAATAACCTCCTCTGGAACCGGAGGGTCATTGGGAATATCTTCAGAAGCAACGTTTTCGAGATCCGGCGCTCGCTCATGATCTGAAGCGGCAGCCTCTTCAATTGTTTTGTCCAAGCGGGCCTTCTTGCTGGGTTTCGGTTTGGTTCTGAAGAGACAAAAGTCAGGAAAAAGTATATCCATTACAGAAGGTATCAGAAAGCATGTGGCCGTATTGACTTACCCAGCGGCTATTTTCAAAGGCGGCAGCTGAGTGGCTGAGGATTCGCCAGAGGATGAATGAGAAGTAACCTGATAATCGGAGTCGGACGGATTAAGAGGTTGACGGAAGAAACCCGCTTTGGAATTTAAAACAATAAAAGGGTCGGAAACCTCGGTGTGGCGCTTTCGAACCGGGCTGTTTGGTAAACCGGCAGAGGTAACTACCTGTCCGCTGTGCCGGGTTGTGCGGCGAGCTTCATGTTGCTGTGTCTTCATAAGAAGTTTGGGATCCAAGTAAGCAAGGGGGTGAGAAAAGTTAACTTTCCGGTTTGCCCGGCGAAATTTCGGTGAAGGCAAATTTGTTGAATCGGAAGAAAGAATGGTTACCTCAGCAAATCCTGCGTTGCTGGCTTCAGCGTCATCCTGACAAGCATCATCATCAATAAGGCGTGTAAAAAGCAAGCCAAGAGAGTCAAGTTCCGGATTACCCACATCATCGTCAATGGCCGGGTCAGATGAAGCAGTGGTCTTTCTCTTGTGGGCTGATTTCTTGACAACTTTTGTTTTGGGCCGGTTTGGCCGCCCAGCTTTGCCGCTTTGTCTTGGGAAAGTTTCCTACTCCAAAACGGGTTATCACCCTGGATCGGAAATAATTAAAAGTTAGATATATGAAAGTAACAACAGGTTTTAATGATGACACAGTCAGAGACTTACCGCAGGTGGTGTGTTGGTGGTGCAGTAAGGAGCCAAGCCGGTTTGAGCACAGAGGTGCTCCGGTTCATTCAGCATTCTTCTTACTGAATCCGTAACTTCATCCTCAGAAAGTTCAAGTTTGGTGTGTCGGAGTGGGTCATCGACGCTGCCAGTATACTGACACATCAAACCGGAACGCCGGCTCAAAGGCAGTATGCCCCAAGATAACCAGCAGCGTGCAAGATCAATTCCAGTCAAACTGTTGGCCATAAAGGCTCGGAGCTTGGACAGTTGTGGGGCATATTTGCTTCTCTCTTTGGCAGTCAATCTTTGAGGAAAGGGATGAGTATTGCTTAGCCGCTCTGGACGAAAGCCAGGTAAAGGATTTTCACCTTCAGGAGAAGTATCTTTGCAGTAGAACCAAGTCGCATTCCACTCTTTGGGGTGAGTATGGAGTTTGACGTGGGGATAGGTGATCTCCTTCCGTTTCTGGATAGCCATACCGCCTAATTCTGTATTGGGGCCATCGGTGAATTCAGTACGACGGTTTAGATGGAAGAGATCTCTAAACAGTTCAACAGAAGGTTCCTCTTGCAGATATGCTTCGGATAGCACTTGAAAGTGGCACAGGTTGGTGACGGAGTTGGGGCCAATGTCTTGGGGGCGAAGCTGAAAATTGGCCAACACGTCCCGGTAAAATTTTGAACCGGGCGGTTTGAAGCCCCGGGCCAAGTGATCCGCAAAAACTACAACTTCCCCTTCCTGAGGAGTGGGAGGACATTCCTCTCCAGGAACCCTCCAGTGGACTGTATCTTTGTCCTCCAAAGCGCCAATTGATACCAGTTCATTCAGCTGTAACTCGGTGACTCGGGAAGGAACCCAGTTGCACTCATATACTTGTTTGGCCATGATCTACAAAGGTAACAGATCCGGTTCAAGAGTGTGCTTGTTACCAAGTGAATTGATTTAAATTATGATAAACCGGAGGCAGTGTCTACAAATCGGTTCATTGTGATATAATGTCAGATGAGCTCTGGCGGTTCAACAAGGGGACTAATGGTGTACCTGTACCGTTTTAGTAGCTTTTTCTTATGGTGAGTTAAACCGCCTAATCTAGGCCTTGGAAATAATTGAAGCTATGGATAGAAACAAGTTTCACAAGATCACATGATTACTACGGATCAAAGGCGAGTTTTCAGAAAACAGGAAATATTTCGCGGAGGTAACGAAGAAACGGAAGTGGAATACATGACAGATATATGTGCAGAAGATCCATGGGACTAAGATGAGAAAGTGCAGCGGACGCGTCGCCATTAGCGCAGCACAGATCCACAGCGTAGTTCAAAAGTTAAAAGGGTAGATGCAGACGCGCGAAGAACACAGTACGAAGCTGGAGCCCTAGAAAACAGATCTAAGTCGAGAAGGAAAAGAAGCTCACCGGGAACGGAGAAGATGCGGAAGCAAGCCGCAGTGTTCTGGTACGTTCAGGTCGATGCAGCGGCCTAGGATGAAGCAGAAGTCGATGACGATGGCGGAGCTCCAAGGGCAGCGGCGCGAGGAAGAAGAAGAAGAGGAAGCGAAGGGAGGAAAAGAATGACCCTTCGGTCCTATTTATAAGGCAGTAAAGCTAGGTCAAGCGCGTGGATCCAGGGACTGCTATTAAAGAAGGTGTTATAAAGGATAAAATTTCAAGATGACGTCATGCCGGTTTACAGTGACCAGAAGCAGCGACGTCATGCTGGTTTACAGTGATCAGAAGCAACGACGACGTGGCGATTTACCAAACAACAGAAGATGTTCAAGATACAAGCTCTGTGAAGGATTGACATGAACCATTTCAAATCAATCTGGGGCCTAATGTTGGGGATATTACCACTAGGTGTAAACCGGCCAGCTTGGGCCGGGTTAACCCCGTTAGTGGTATAAGCAGAGAAAGGCCCAAGGCCTATAGTCGGTTTAAAGCTTGTAGCCGTAAACCGGCCTGATGTATGACTTGAATTGTAAGTTAGGAGTAGAGAGATACCAACCGGGATACGAGTATGAACCGGTTGGGACTCTACGAACCGACGGGCGTCACTCGTGTATATAAGGGGACGACCCGGCGGCGGTTCAAAGGACAGACAACCACAACTCGAGCCTAGGCGAAGCTTGTTTGCTCCCTAGCCATCGAGACTACATCAATTCCATCACAACTAGACGTAGGCTTTTACCTTCATCAAAGGGGCCGAACTAGTATAAAACCCTTGTGTCTTTGTGTCCGCTTTAACCCCTGCAAGTAAACCCGTAGCGATGGCTCCACGACTAAGTCCTTACGCTAGGACATCTGCCGTGACAAATCCACGACAAGACCTATTGACAGTATTTTGCAAAATTAATTTGAGCTCTCTATTGCTCAATTCTACCTGACCACTAGACTGCGGGTGATATGGAGATGTAATTCTATGATTAACATTGTATTTAGCAAGCATCTTACGGAAAGCACCATGAATAAAGTGTGAACCACCATCAGTCATTAAGTATCTAGGGACTCCAAACCTCGGAAAAATAACTTCCTTAAGCATTTTAATAGAAGTGTTATGATCAGCACTACTAGTTGGAATAGCTTCTACCCACTTAGTAACGTAATCAACAGCAACTAGAATATGAGTGTAACTATTAGAGGCAGGAAAAGATCCCATATAATCATAGCCCCAAACATCAAATGGCTCAATAATAAGTGAACAATTCATAGGCATTTCTTGACGTCTACTGATATTACCAATTCTTTGACATTCATCACAAGACAAAACGAACTTACGAGCATCCTTGAAGAGAGTAGGCCAATAAAACCCGGATTGCAATACCTTATGTGCAGTTCTATCTCCAGCGTGATGTCCTCCATAAGCTTCGGAGTGACACTTGCGTAGGATCTGTTCCTGTTCATGCTCAGGTACACAATGTCTAATAACACCATCTACTCCTTCTTTATAAAGATGTGGGTCATTCCAAAAATAATGTCGCAAGTCATAGAAAAACTTTTTCTTTTGTTGGTATGTGAAGCTAGGCGGTATAAATTTAGCTACAATATAATTAGCATAATCAGCATACCAAGGAGTGCTACAAGAAGTACTTATGACATTTAATTGCTCATCAGGAAAGCTATCATCAATAGGTAGTGGGTCATCAAGAACGTTCTCTAGCCTAGACAAGTTGTCTGCAACGGGGTTCTCAGCTCCTTTTCTATCAACAATATGTAAATCAAATTCTTGAAGCAAGAGAACCCATCTAATGAGTCTAGGTTTCACATCTTTCTTTTCCATAAGATATTAATAGCAGCATGATCTGTATGAATAGTTACTCTAGAGTTAACAATATAGGGCCTGAATTTATCACAAGCAAATACAACCGCTAAAAGTTCCTTTTCGGTAGTAGCATAATTTCTTTGAGCATTGTCTAGAGTCTTACTAGCATAATGGATAACATTCAATTTCTTATCAACTCTTTGCCCTAGAATAGCACCTACAGCATAATCACTAGCATCACACATAATTTCAAAGGGTAAATTCCAATCAGGTGGCTGAACAACAGGTGCAGAGACTAATGCTTTCTCAAGTATTTCAAATGCTTCTACACAATATTCATCAAAGACAAATGGTACATCTTTTTGTAATAAATTAGTCAGAGGCCGAGAGATTTTTGAGAAGTCCTTAATGAACCTCCTATAAAATCCGGCGTGACCAAGGAAACTTCTTATACCTTTGATGTCTTTGGGACATGGCATCTTTTCAATAGCATCCACCTTGGCTTTATCAACTTCAATACCTCTTTCAGAAACTTTGTGCCCCAAGACAATACCTTCATTAACCATAAAGTGGCACTTTTACCAATTCAAGACAAGATTAGTTTCTTCACATCTCTGCAAAACTCGAGCAAGATTGCTCAAGCAATCATCAAAAGAGGAACCATGAACGGAAAAGTCGTCCATGAAAACCTCACAAATTTTCTCGCAAAAGTCAGAGAATATAGCCATCATGCATCTTTGAAAGGTAGCAGGTGCATTACATAAACCGAAAGGCATACGTCTATAAGCAAAAGTACCAAAAGGGCATGTGAAAGTAGTCTTTGATTGATCTTTAGCCGACACAGGTATTTGAGAAAAACCAGAGTAACCATCTAGAAAGCAATAATGTGTATGTTTGCATAGTCTTTCTAGCATTTGATCAATAAAAGGTGAGGGGTAATGATCTTTCTTAGTAGCCTTATTTAATTTGCGGAAATCAATTACCATCCTATAACCTGTGATAATTCTTTGCGGAATCAATTCATCTTTATCATTAGGGACAACAGTAATACCTCCCTTCTTAGGGACACAATGGACAGGACTTACCCACTGACTATCAGCAACGAGATAAATTATACCTGCCTCCAGAAGCTTGAGTATTTCTTTCCTTACCACTTCTTTCATTTTAGGATTCAAACGTCGTTGAGGATCACAAACTGGTTTGGCATCAGCTTCCAAATTTATTTTATGTTGACATAGAGTGGGACTGATGCCCTTAAGATCATCCAGTTTATTTTATGTTGACATAGAGTGGGACTGATGCCCTTAAGATCATCCAGAGTATATCCAATAGCGGCACGATGCTTCTTCAGAGTTTTCAATAATCTTTCTTCTTCATGCTCTGAAAGGTTAGCGCTAATAATAACAGGATATATTTTCTTTTCATCAAGATAAGCATATTTAAGATTATCAGGCAACGGTTTAAGCTCAAACACGGGATCACCCTTGGGTGGAGGAGGATCCCCTAGGATTTCAACAGGCAAATTGTGTTGCAGAATAGGTTCCTGTTTAAAGAATACTTCATCTATTTCCCTTCTTTCATTCATGACCATATCATTTTAATGGTCTAGCAAATAGTGTTCTAAAGGATCACTAGGAGGTACAGCTATAGAAGCAAGACCAATAATTTCATCCTTACTAGGTAATTCTTCCTCACGATGTTGTTTACTAAATTTAGAGAAATTAAACTCATGAACCATATCATCCAAGCCAACAGTAACAACATTCTTTTTGCAATCTATCTTAGCGTTAACGGTACGCAAGAAGGGTCTACCAAATATAATGGGACAAAAGCTATCTTGTGGAGAACCAAGAACAAGAAAATCAGCGGGATATTTGGTTTTCCCACACAAGACTTCAACATCTCTAACAATTCCCATTGGAGATATAGTATCTCTATTGGCAAGTTTAATTGTAACATCAATATCTTCTAACTCAGCAGGTGCAATATCATGCATAATTTCTTTGTATAAGTCAATGGGTATAACACTAGCACTAGCACCCATATCACACAAGACATGATAACAATGATCTCCTATTTTAATAGAAATAACAGGCCCGCCTACCACAGGTCTATGTTTATCTCTATCACAGGGTTTAGCAATTCTAGTAGTTTCACCAGTGAATTGAATTACATGCCCATCAATATTATCAGACAAGAGATCTTTAACAATAGCAATATTGGGTTCTACTTTGACCTGCTCAGGAGGTGTATAAGTCCTAGTATTGCTTTTACAAACAACAGTTGAAGCTTTAGCATGATCCTTCATTCTAACGGGGAAAGGAGGTTTCTCAACATAAGAAGTAGGAACAATAGGATCATTATAAGTGACAATTTTTCTTCAACTATAATAGGTGCAGATACTTTTACTTCTATGGGAGGATGATATTTAAACCACTTCTCCTTGGGGAGATCAACATAAGTAGCAAAAGATTCACAGAAAGAAGCTACTATCTCATAGTCAAGTCCATATTTAGTGCTAAACTTACGGAAAATATCGGTATCCGTAAAAGATTTAACACAATCAAACTTAGGTGTCATACCTGACTCCTTACCTTCGTCGAGGTCCCAATCTTCAGAGTTGCGTTTAATTCTATCCAATAAATTCCATCCAAATTCAATAGTCTTCATCATAAAAGAGCCAGCGCAAGAAGTATCGAGCATGGTGCGATTATTATCAGAAAGCCGAGCATAAAAATTCTGGAGAATTGTCAACTTTGAGAGCTCATGATTGGGGCATGAATATAACATTGATTTAAGCCTCCCCCAAGCTTGGGCGATGCTTTCTCCTTCGCGAGGCCAAAAATTATATATATAATTGCGATCACGATGAACAAGATGCATAGGGTAATACTTTTGATGAAATTCCAATTTCAATCTTTTATAATTCCACGATCTCGTATCATCACATAGCCTATACCATGTCAATGCGTCTCCCTCCAAAGATAAAGGGAAAGCCTTCCTCTTAACGGCATCATCGGGTATACCTGCAAGCTTAAATAGTCCACAAATATCATCCACAAAGCGTAGATGTTCGTCAGGATGCTTTGTTCCATCTCCTGTGAAAGTGTTAGCTAGCAGTTTTTCCATCATACCCGAAGGAATCTGAAAAGCAGTTTCATTTTCAGTAGATTCAGTAGGTTCAGTAGGTTGAGGAGCAACTCTTGGCTCAACTGGACGGGGTGAAGATACCCCTAACAAACCCCTCAAGCAATTACTTTCCATGGTAACAAGTGACAGAAAATTTCAGCACACTAAATGAATTTTTCCTTACCAAATTCCACCTACCAAAGGCGCTTCACTCCCCGGCAACGGCGCCAGAAAAAATTCTTGATGACCCACAAGTATAGGGGACCTATCGTAGTCCTTTCGATAAGTAAGAGTGTCGAACCCAACGAGGAGCAGAAGGAAATGATAAATGGTTTTCAGTAAGGTATTCTCTGCAAGTACTGAAATAAGTGGTAACAGATAGTTTTGTGATAAGATAAATGGTAACAAGCAACAAGTAGCAAAAGTAAATAAAGTGCAGCAAGGTGGCCCAATCCTTTTTGTAGCAAAGGACAAGCCTGGACAAACTCTTATAATAGTAAAAGCGCTCCCGAGGACACATGGGAATATCGTCAAGCTAGTTCTCATCACGCTCATATGATTCGCGTTCGGTACTTTGATAATTGATATGTGGGTGGACCGGTGCTTGGGTACTGCCCTTACTTGGACAAGCATCCCACTTATGATTAACCTCTATTGCAAGCATCCGCAACTACAACAAAAGTATTAAGGTAAACCTAACCATAGCATGAAACATATGGATCCAAATCAGCCCCTTACGAAGCAACGCATAAACTAGGGTTTAAGCTTCTGTCACTCTAGCAACCCATCATCTACTTATTACTTCCCCATGCCTTCCTCTAGGCCCAAATAATGGTGAAGTGTTATGTATTCGACATTCACATAACACCACTAGAGGTTAGACAACATACATCTTATCAAAATATTGAACGAATACCAAATTCACATGACTACTAATAGCAAGACTTCTCCCTTGTCCTCAGGAACAAACGTAACTACTCACAAAGCATATTCATGTTCATAATCAGAGGGGTAATATTGTGCATAAAGGATCTGAACATATGATCTTCCACCAAATAAACCAACTAGCATCAACTACAAGGAGTAATCAACACTACTAGCAACCTACTAGCACCAATCCCAGACTTGGAGACAAGAATTGGATACAAGAGATGAACTAGGGTTTGGAGATGAGATGGTGCTGGTGAAGATGTTGATGGAGATTGCCCTCTCCCGATGAGAGGAGCGTTGGTGATGACGATGGTGATGATTTCCCCCTCCCGGAGGGAAGTGTCCCCGGCAGAACAGCTCTGTCGGAGCCCTAGATTATTTCCGCCAAGGTTCTGCCTCGTGGCGGCGGAGTCTCGTCCCGAAAGGTTCTCCTCTATTTTCTTTCTCACCAAAAGACTTCATATGGGAGAAGATGGGTGTCGGAGAGCCAACAGGGGGCCCACGAGGTAGGGGGCGTGCCCAGGGGGCGCCCCCCACCCTCGTGAGCAGGGTGTGGGCCCCCTGGCCTTCATCTTTGGCGACGATTTTTCTTTATTTATTCTAAGGTATTCCGTGGAGTTTCAGGACTTTTGGAGTTGCGCAGAATAGTCCTTCAATATTTGCTCCTTTTCCAGCCCAGAATTCCAGCTGCCGGCATTCTCCCTCTTCATGTAAACCTTGTAAAATAAGAGAGAATAGCCATAAGTATTGTGACATAACGTGAAATAACAGCCCATAATGCAATAAATATCGACATAAAAGCATGATGCAAAATGGACGTATCAGGCTGCGCCCCCATCTAGGGTTCCCTCCCTAGGGGTGGTGGCAGCCCCCAAAACCCATGTAGGGTGCGGCCAAGGGGGGAAGAGAGGGGGGCGCACCTAGGGTGGGCCTTAAGGCCCATCAGGACCTAGGGTTTGCCCCCTTCCCACTCTCCCTGCGCCTAGGGCCTTGGTGGGGGGGGGGCGCACCAGCCCACCTGGGGCTGGTGCCCTCCCACACTTGGCCCATGCAGCCTTCTGGGGCTAGTGGCCCCACTTGGTGGACCCCCGGGACCCTCCCGGTGGTCCCGGTACGTTACCGATAGTACTCGAAACTTTTCCGGTCACCAAAACAGGACTTCCCATATATAAATCTTTACCTCCAAACCATTCCGGAACTCCACGTGATGTCCGGGATCTCATTCGGGACTCCGAACAACATTCGGTAACCGCATACATCTATTCCCTATAACCCTAGCGTCATCGAACCTTAAGTGTGTAGACCCTACGGGTTCGGGAACCATGCAGACATGACCGAGACAACTCTCCGGTCAATAACCAACAGCGGGATCTGGATACCCATGTTGGCTCCCACATGTTCCACGATGATCTCATCGGATGAACCACGATGTCAAGGATTCAATCAATCCCGTATTCAATTTCCTTTGTCTAGCGGTATAGTACTTGCCCGAGATTCGATCGTCGGTATCCCTTGTTCAATCTTGTTACTGGCAAGTCTCTTTACTCGTTCTGTAACACATCATCCCATGATCAACTCCTTGGTCACATTGCGCATATGATGATGTCCTACCGAGTGAGCCCAGAGATACCTCTCCGTCACACGGAGTGACAAATCCCAGTCTTGATTCGTGCCAACCCAACAGACACTTTCGGAGATACCCGTAGTGCACCTTTATAGCCACCCAGTTACGTTGTGACGTTTGGTACACCCAAAGCATTCCTACGGTATCCGGGAGTTGCACAATCTCATGGTCTAAGGAAATGATACTTGACATTAGAAAAGCTTTAGCATACAAACTACACGATCTTTGTGCTAGGCTTAGGATTGGGTCTTGTCCATCATATCATTCTCCTAATGATGTGATCCCGTTATCAACGACATCCAATGTACATGGTCAGGAAACCGTAACCATCTATTGATCAACGAGCTAGTCAACTAGAGGCTTACTAATTTTCTATCAATACAATTATAGCATGGATAATAAACGATTATCATGAACAAGGAAATATAATAATAATAACTAATTTATTATTGCCTCTAGAGCATATTTCCAACAACATATACTATACACACCCGGACCAAAGCCTCGCGAGCAAAAATCTTTTTTGAAATTCTGAACATTTTTTGAAACTCCCGAACATTTTTTGAATTTGTGAACAAAATTAGTAAAACAGGAACATTTTTTGAAATTCGAAACAAAATTTTTGAAACCATGAAATTTTTTCGAATTTGTGAACAAAGTTTGAAAAACGGGAACATTTTTGAATTTGCGAACAAAATTTGAAAAACAGGAACATTTTTTGAAATTCGAAAAAAAATGTAAACCACGAACATTTTTCGAATTTGTGAACAAATTTTGAAAACCAGGGACATTTTTTAAAAATCTTTATAATATTTGATATTTCCAAAAAATAGAAAAGGAAAAAACTTGAAAATAAGAAAAGGAAAAAGAAAGAAACAGAAAAAAGAAAAGAAAAAACGAAAAAGAAGAGAAATAGAAAAAAAACTGAAAAAGAAAAAGCCGGTTCAGGAACCTTCTAGAAAATTCCAAAAAAGTCTGGAAAACTCTAGAAGGTTCCCAAAACCAGAAACGCTGCAAACACGTTAAATGGTCCGGCCCATGACATCGCTCGATCGCCAGGTGTGTGCGAAACAGGGACACTTTGACGCAATGAGCATCCAATAAGAAATTCGGCATTTCCTAAACGGCGCCTTAAGCGCCCCTTAAAGGCCAACCCGTACAGGGCGCACACCCCCCTCTCCCCGCTGGGCCGGCCCATTTCCTTTACTTTTTTTCTATCAGCAAAAAGTTCGCTAGAGAGGTGGGATTCGAACACAAGACTTCCTTTGTTTAGTGTGAAGCAGCGACCAACCAGCCACCCTCATCTAGTGTGACTGGTTCCATCGTTTTTTCCTACTGTCTTCTTTGCTCTTTCTTCTTTTCTTCTGTATTCGTCTTTTTTTTCTTTTTTCTCTGTACCTTTTCTCAAAAAATGCATGAATTTGTTTTCTGTAATATCCGTTGAACATTTTGCGATATCCGTTGACATTTTCTTAAAATAAGCTGAATATTTTAAATAATACAGATGAACTTATTTTAATATACGATAAACACTTTTAAAAAATAGGAATATATGCGCTGAAGAATTTTCGAACACATACTGAACATTTGTGAAAATACGTTGAACAATTTGCGAATACACATTGAACATTGTGTAATATATACTGAACAAAATCAAGAAACATAGTGAACAATTGTATGCTCCTTGAATAACCAAAACCAAAATAGAAAAAAATATCCTGAACATTTTTTATATCCATTGAACATTTTAAATAATACACGATGAACATTTTTGAAACAACATGAATATATGTTTTGAACAATTTACGCATTCAACATTTAGTAAAAACGTTGGAAAATTTCATAATATACGATGAACATTTTTATAATACACGATGAACATTTTTATATGCAAAGGTGAACAATTTTCGTAATATACAATGAACATTTTTCTTAATACAATGAAATTTTATATAATACACGGTGAATTAAATTTACCAAACTGAGAAATAGTTCATCAATTGTGAAAGAAAAAAAATCAAGAATTAAAATAAAACCGTCGAACCAGGAAGAAGAAAAACGAAAAAAGAAAAAAGAAAAGTGAAAAGAAGTAAAGAAGGTAACGATGTTAGAATTTTCGTGTGAGAACTGGTGGCAGGTTGGTTTGTGCGTGCTAATTCAAACCGGAGGTGGCGCGTTCGAGTGCAACCAGATCCGCTTTCGGAAAACATGAAATAAATAGATGGGCTGGCCCACGCCAGTGAGCGCGTGAGCGCCCGGTTTCGTTCGGCGGCCAGTTAGGAGCTCCCATTCCCTCTTTCTCGGTTTCCTCCCACGGCTTCCAGAGAGCGAGCACAGGCCGGCCTGTCGAGGGCCCCCACGGCTTGGGCTCCGTGAGGCCCATGTACGATACACACCCGGACCAAAGCCTCGCGAGGCCCATGTACGTCCCGGGGCACGGTAAGAAGAGCCGAGCAGATAGGCTGCCTCCTCTCCTCTGTCTGCTCTGCCTCTGCTCCGCTCGCCTCTTTCTTTCTTCGCCGGCAAGAAGAAGAAGACGCGCCGCCCCTCCGTCGCCGGCCGACACGCCATGGCCGCCGGCCGGTTTCTGCCGCTGGCGGGCCGCCGCATCATCGCGGCCCTGTCCCAGCCGTCCGCCCCCTCTTCCCGCGGTGAGCCCCGCCTTCCTCCCCTCCCCCCTCCCCCTTCTTGGTCCCCGCCGCTTAAATCCGAGCGCTTTGTCCTCGGGTCGATTGCTCGGGATGCCGCGGCCCCGGTGGTCGGGATTCAGTTGTGCTTGGTTTTGAGTGATGCTGTGAGCCCCCGCCGTGAATGGTCCTGTCGCGGGATTTGATTCGATTGGGATTTATTTAGGTCGCGTCGCGTGGATTGTGGGCGCCGGTGGTAGCTGAAATTCCTGTGTATGATCCTAGCACTGTGTACTAGTAGAAATTTGATCTAATTTAGACAGGCCATGTTCTCTTTTCTTTACGCTGTGTTCAAATGATTGATGGCTTAGGATGCTGCAAATCGTAGGCGGCCGACAATCGTACTCATAGTCTCAGTCAGTTCATGTTTCTCTGTGGGGAATGAATTCGTAGTTGCTGCAAGATTGGCAAATGAGTAGCTGAAGCGTTCATCATTTCATCATATGTATGTATGCATCTCAGCTGTTTGCACTCCTGCAACACCACTGAGCTAACAGCCAACTGAAGCTGAAGCTGAAGCTGGATCATGTTTTCTCTGTGGGGAAATTCACAGTTCCTGCAAGATTGGCAAATAACCTGAAGCATTCTTGTTCTCATTTGATCTTGTGTGTGTCACGTGTTTCTTTACTTCTGCAACGCAGATGAGCTGAAGGACTCTTTGTTTCATTTCATCATGTGTGTGTCACATGTTCTTACTTCTGCGACGCGGATGAGCTAACGGCCAACCGGATACTCTCGTCATTGCAGGAATTTTCCTCCCTTCTATTGCGACCGCAGGCTTGAGGTCCCTCCAGACAATCATCGACGCGAGCAGCAACGTGTCGAATGAGCGTCGCCATGACCCGGAGGACCACAAGACCGGCACCCGCCCGCCGCCAGCTTCGGTCCCTGCAGCAGCAGCGGAGTCGAGCTTCAAGGTCAGAGACGCGTCGACCCTGAAGATCTCGCCGAGGCACGACATGGCGATGATCTTCACGTGCAAGGTCTGCGAGACCAGGTCCGTGAAGATGGCCAGCCGGGACTCGTACGACAACGGGGTGGTGGTCGCCCGCTGCGGGGGCTGCAACAACCTGCACCTGATGTCGGACAGGCTCGGCTGGTTTGGCCAGCCGGGGAGCATCGAGGACTTCCTGGCGGAGCAGGGGCAGGACGTGAAGAAAGGCGACACGGATACTCTCAGCTTCACCCTGGAGGACTTGGCCGGGTCTCAGGTCAAATCCAAGGAACCTTCTGGTGAAAATTAGGTCTTACTGCTGTAATATCTTGGCCTTCTGGTCCAGCAGCAGCTATAAAACTGTCACCTCCTTACCGAAACTTTGCGAGTTATTCGCTCAGTTTCATGGCTTCCCAAGTGGAGTACAAGCTGTTAAGTTCTAGATTAAAGCTGCAATAGTGAAGTGAATTTTCTGTAGTGGACTACCCACACTCTAGTATTTTGTGCTTTTTCCTTTCTTGTCCAAGCATGTTTCCGATCGAGAGAACAAACATATTGAGATGTGACCTTCTGAAACTCTAGTTTAACTGGAATATTGTGTCCTTTTTTTTATGTGCAAGTATGATGATGAATGGTTACCGCTGAATAGAGCTACAAATCCTGACCATGTAGTACAGTACAGCCAGAAACAATTAGACATTTGCACCTCAAATGTTACACTGGCTGAAGGCAACAAGTGAAGTGTTCCTCTGACATGTGCTATCATCAGCTAATCTGAAAATGGATAACGCCTCTACATAAAAATTAGGGCATTCCTGACCAGCTACTCAACATCCTGCTCTTTACATCTCCACAACAACAAAAAGGTAAATCTGTTGTTCTTATCTACACCTCATGCATGCTGTGAAAGACAGAAAGCTCTAACAATTGTACATTTTTCTGTTACGCAGAGAAAGAAAGAATCGATGAACGGATCTATCGACAGAGGGGTCAGTGCTTCTGGAAGACTACCATGCAGAAGAAGGCTACGCAGCGGAAGATCACCCCGTTGGCCACGAGGACCCATAAACAGAGACTCCTGTTGCTGATGTCGTAGCCGTTACTTTGCAGAGAGCCGCACCGTGTTATCAACCACACCCCAGTGTAGCTGCAACCACGAACAAGCAATCGGGTGTTTGGTCAGAGACAATTTTACTTGCGAGCTCATTTATGTCAGGGAGGAATTTGATGGGAGGCATACGCACTTGTGAGCGTTGGCGATCACGAACGCCTCCAGAGCCCACTTTGTGTAGCAAAGATCAGCTATGATAGTGTCCTTCTGCTGAGTTGCTATCAAGGTGAGAACGACTGGGAGCAGTGCAGACCACTGCAAACAAAAGCATGTATCACGAGCAATGATGAGCAATCTACAAGGGAGTGTCAAGAGCCTTTTTTTTGATTTCATGGTCATCAAAACACAATTGAGGAATGACAGCATGTTTCTGTACCAGTTGTGCGGAGCCTGGCTGGAAGAAGATGGCGAAGGTGTAGCCGATGCCCGTGACGCAGTACACAAGCGCGACGAGGACGACATAGTTCTCCCAGATGGACGACCTGGGGTTGTTGAAGAAGTAGAACATGGAGAGGTAGACGATGGGCTTGACGATGGTGTTGAAGTGGTCGATGGTGTCCTTGGCCATGAAGTAGGCCAGTGAGCTCATCCCCGAGGCCCGTTCCCTCCAGTAGTATATCTTGTCCAGGGCGAACGATCTTAGGGCTCCGATTTTGCAAAGCAGGGCTGCGTCATGCACGCAGCTTGGCATGAGTGAACCTCGAGAACTGGTCAGCTAGATATGCAGATTCAGGGCTCGCTCGAGAGGAAGAGAAGGCAGGCCAGACTTACAGACGGCAATGACAGTGTAAGTGTACCCAAGCGCTCCAAACGTTTCGTCGCTCACTTTGGCCAGAGTCCCCAGGCATATCCCAGCAAGGCAGAGTATCAGGTAGTCGACAGCCAGTATCCTTGCTTCCCGGAGCCTCTGCTTGCCAACCCTGAAGACATAAACATAAACACCGAGATGAACTGGAGAAGAATTCCCCAGGAAATGAGATCTTCAATAATACACAGATGAGAGAGACCTTACCTTCCCAGGAAGTACCTGTACTGCCTAAGGATGCCGGGAGTGTTGCGGTTCGACAGATCTAAGGTTGACTTGTTATAGTCGAACTCATCCTTCTTCTGCATGATGGTGTCCTTGATATTGGCCCACATTTCTGATAGAAAGGATGGGCTTGCGTCCGCACCAGGAGAAGAAGCGTCTGCGCCTCCTCTGGACGAAGATTCGGATCCGGAGGTGCTCTGCAGCATGTCCCGTGGAACGTCATAGCCGTTGTGCACCATCCATCTGAGCGGCAGGTCCTTAACGGTTACGCCCGCGCTCATGTTTGGCTTCACGATGCCCTCCAAGATGTCGATGTAGTAGTCGGGTGGGTTCACGCGGTCCGGCACGACAATGCCCAGCCCTGAGAAGTATTCCTCCACCTTCTTTACTGGACCGTGGTAGACGGTCATCCCCCCTTTGGCGAGAAGTATCAAGTCATCAAACATTCTGTACAGCGTGTAGCTGAGACAGCAAAGGGTTTGTTTTAGTCAGGGAGAATTGTAGGCCATGAGGAAAACATATGCCGTTCTGTATTTGAGGTTGAAAGCAAACCTAGGCTGATGAACAACCATGGAGATGTTGACGCCTTCGAGAGCTTCCCGGCGAAGGGCGCGGAGAAGCAGCAGGGAGGATGCACTATCCAAACCTGAAGTTGGCTCATCTAAGATCAACACCGAAGGTTCCATGACCATTTCTACACCGACGTTGACTCTCTTGCGCTGGCCACCGGAGATGCCACGCTGCTCCACCGTCCCGACCAGAGAATCTCGAACTGGCTGCAGCCCCAAAGACTCAATGACCCTCTCCACGACGAGAACCTTTTCGGCTTTCGACATGTCTGCTGCAAGCCTGAGATTCAACAACATACAGTAAGTTCACTTGTGTTAGCTGAAAAGGTAGAGAGAGGCTAACTATACTTGGGCAAATACCTGCATCTTGCATTGAACCAGAGATTTTCTTCAACGGTTAGGTTGCCATGGACAATGTCATCTTGGGGAACAAAGCCGATAATCCTCTTGTATGCACGGATCGGCTCAACTTTACCATTGATGAGCACCAAGCCTGATGTGTCACAACCAGTTGCCTTGCCGGCGACAGCACTCAGAAATGTGGTCTTGCCAGCACCAGATGGGCCCATGACGGCAGCTACGCGGCCAGGCATGAGCTTTCCTGTCACGGACCTCAAGATCTTCTTCTTGCTCCCCGTCAGCGTCAGAGTCAGGTCCTTGAACGCGACCTCGATGGGGATTCTCGAACCGACCTCGTGCTCTTTGGCCATGCTCACCACACCAGACAAAGTCATGTTGTTATCGTTCTCCTCCATCTCCTGTTGAATTGCCTTCTCCTTCTCGATTTGACCATATGCATACTTGAAAATCTGGCTCCGGCTGTGCATCTGCTTCCCTTTCGGCTTCTTGCCGGTCTTGTCTCCTATATCCATATTGAATCCTTCGGGCCCGTCTGGGTTCTCCTCGAGGGAGCTCATCATGTCGGGGAGGCTTTCCTTTTTACCAGCCCCATCCGTCCCAACCGAAGGCATGCCTTTCGATGACATCCCCCCTGGCTGTCCCGGCTTCTGCTTGCGCGAGAAGGTGCGAGACAGTTGTGACTGAAGGCCAGTGCTGGCCTTCTTGGCGACTTCTCTAGCTGTTTTCCACCTCTCGCGAGCCTGCGCTGTCTCTTTCGCATACCTTGCAGCAGCCTCTCGAGATTTTGCTTGCTTTTTCTCACGGTTGGTCAGAAGTTGGCCGGAGAAATTGTAGATGATCAGAAGGACTAGACAAGAGGCAATCTGCGGAGCCGCGGAAAAGAACAGAAGACAAGTGTTAGTTCGACCAAAGCAGCTGCGGCTTCCAAAAGGAAAAGGATAATAACCATGATATCGATTCGCTTAGTGGCATTACCACTAGCAACATGCCAAAGATCGTGATGTCCTGATTAACAGAGTTTGGCGGACATGCGCTCTTCTTGTAGCATCCTGCAGGGAAGAAGAAAGAGGGCCACATTCAGGACGCGCACAGATCAAGAAGGCTGCGGAGGGTATGGATTCCAACTCCTCTGCAATGAGAAGTGGTTGAGCTTACTGGTTTGCGAAGTCGATCCCTTCCTGCAGTAATACCTGCAAAAGCACACCTGATCCTCTCAGCATCTGAACAGATAAACACCCAAGCAATCGACCGCGGGAAGAACATGCCCACTAAATATACTACTGGTGCAGGGTATATGATTACGATCAATGGTTGTGATGGAACTACAACTTTGAAACATCAGATAGATAGGATTACCCACTACTACAAGGGAGCTTCTGGGTCGTGCTCGGGCAGTAGAATCCAGCCGGGCAGAAAACGTCGTCGGTGCTCATCACATCTGCCCAGTTGTCAGCACTGCCACATGTGTGGTTCGGGTTCCCGGCAGGCGGTTGGTAGTTGTATCTGGAATGCATCTTCAGCATCAAGGAATGATGAAACTATCATACTTGTTATGGAATTTTAGAAGTTGCGAGGACAGCCGACTTACGGGTCGCAGATGCCCGTAGTCTTGTTGAGGGTGGACAGTGGGCAGTATGCTCCAAGAGGGCAAGCTGCACATGACAGAATTAACAGAGAGAAATCAGTATAACAATTTCCTCCCAATCAAAAAATTAAATAACAATTTCCTTTCTGCTTGCATTTGAGTTAGCATGAATGCATATATCCTGAAACATTCAATTCAATTCTTTCTGATCAACTCAGAAATGGAAAAAAGTTTGCTGAAAACAGTGTGTTCTTTTTCTCAGTGATGTTGGCATGGGTTGATGAGTGCTAACTTACGTATCATGCAGGTGAGGGCATGGGGGCAGAAGAAGCCGGGGCAGCAGGCCTGGCAGTCGTCGGCGCGGTAGGGGATGTCCTTGGCATCCTGGAGGTCGACCTTCTGCTGGCCGGCGCTGCAGGCCCAGCCTGGCTCGCAGCCGTCGATCCAGGAGGAGAGGTTGCAGTTCTTGTTGGGCCTGACGTAGCTCTTCTCCCACCTGGTCTCCTCCCCGCTCTCGATCAGGCTGTTGAAGTAGAACTTCATCTCCGCCGCCGTGCACACCCGCTGGTGCAGGTCACCTGCCACAGAGAACCATGATCTAGGTCTTGAAAGGCGGCATTCGTCGATCGAATTGAAAATGATTTACAAGGAAATGACAATGGTTCATAATGCTAGATATATAGCAGCAAACTCGCTAGATAAAACCCAAATTGATCATGATTAAGACGACGAACATGTAAATGTGGGTTTCAAATTTATTTACAATGTAGTGACAATAGTTCAAAATGATAACAAGAGCAAACTTGCTAGAAACAACAAGTGATCATGAAACAAACTAAGGCGAAGATTCATCAGCATGATCACCATTGTTCTACTAATGTATGAGTCGAACAATTCATCACAATTGTGCGTAGCAATGTAGCATATAAGAAGAGAATGTGGATGTGGCTTTATTTTTTACCATTGGTCTGCTTCATGCAGTTGTTGAGGAAGGAGGTGTCCTTGGTGAAGTTGAAGGCCGCGTCCCACTCCGAGTCCCTGCGTAATCGGAACCCGAATCGGAGATCACCACGCGAGACGAGATCGATCGATCGATCCCACGGGAAAAACGGAGGAGAAGAAGAAGAAGAAGAAGAATGGAGAGGAGGATATGCATGCATGCACGTACGTGTCCTTGATGCAGTAGCCGAGCTGGCTGCGGATGGCGCGGGCAAAGGTGGCGGTGAGGCCCTTGAGGCGCTTGTTGACGATCTCGGCGACGACGGGGTTGCCGACGAGGCCCTTGCCCCCGGCGGCCGAGGCAGCGCCGCCCCCGACCCCGTCCCCGCCGTAGTCGTCCTGGTCGATGGCGTGCTCCGCGAAGGAGAGCCGCGGGACGACGACGGCGTGCTCCTCGAAGGAGAGGCGCGGGACGACGTTGTAGGCGGGGCTGCCGATGGCGATGGCGCGCGCGGCGGCGGCCGAGGTGAGGAGGAGCAGCGCGGCGGCGAGCTGCTGCCCCGCCACACGGGCCATGGGTTGGGCGGAGGGGCGGAGGGAGGACGCTCGGTGGAGCTGCAGGGTCGGCGCCTTGGGGCCTAGGTGGTAGGCATTGGTGGTGGCTGGCATTGGGAGGGCTCTCGGCTGCCTGGCTGGCTGGGATGGGAGGAGGAGGAGCTCGCGGGGCGGTGGTGGTGGAGAGCAGAAATAGGAAGGGGGCAGAGGGTGGTCGGGAGTGAGGGCAGACGGGCCATGGGCCACACGCCTCCTTCATCTCTACTGGATCTTGCTTTCTTCTACTGGCCCTCTCGGCCTTTTTTATCAATGGGTGTATGTTTGAGAATTCGAGTTTTTAGTCTCACCTAACGCGCCAACGACAAATGCAAAACTCAGACCGCAGTAATAATTAAATCCGTTAAATAATGATGATGATTGCTAGATACACTAACGACCATTGTAACACTATGTGAAAACTCTCCTCGTCCTCTCATGCGCGGCAAGAGAACCTCAAAACCTGGAGGAGAATGTACAACGACAACATTTTGTATTCCGTTGAATGTTTTTTGAGGTGCTTACCGCTCATTCAGAGCGGTAACATTTTTGTATTTTGACAGTCCCAGCATCTCAATCATTACAAGCTACATGCTACCACCAAATCACTACAAGCTACCGCCGCATGGGGCCCCCATGTGGCAGCCCCCACGACGTTCACAGCACTTCAAAAATGACTCATGAATGATATTGTAGCCAAGGGTGCAAATGCATCACACATAGACTCACAAATTTGATGTTCTTATCAACATTTTCCTGAACATGTGAACATTTTTGAAGTGTTGTGAACATTTTTCTAAATGGTATGGACATCTTTTTATGTAATAAACATTCAAAAAAAAATTATATGAGCTATTTTTTAACATTTGCATTAACATTTTTAAGTGTTATGAACATTTCTTTTCCTAAATGCAATGAATGTATTTTTATATGTCATGAACATTTCTAAAAATGATATGAATATTTTTTACATTTTTCAAAGTTTTTTTAAATATCATGAAAAAAATATTAAACCTGTGAACATTTTTGTTAAATGCTACAAATATTTTTTAGAATGCGAAGAACTTATTTAAAAAATGTCATGAACATTTTATTCAACATGCATGAACACATTTAGAAGCTGCGTGAACAATATTACAATACAAAAGCTGTTTGTGAAAATAAAAATAGAAATAGAAAAACTATTAAAAATAAGTTTCCGTGTTATTATTTTTTGAAAAGGAGGATAACCCCCGGCCTCTGTATCTATCGATGCACACAACCATAATAATTTTTCGTATACCTCTAAAATACATTCTTTTTTACCTAATAACATTAGAGGAAAAAAGAAACAAAAATAGACAAGAGACAAATTGAAAAGATGTAATCATGCGTGCTCCATCGTCTTGCTAAGGGATATAGATGCCCCCATAGTGTCAGTGTGAGAATGTGATGTCATGAAAGATTGATGGGTTTTTCTTTGCGGGGAATGGAAGACAAATGACTGGTTGAACAATGGTTTAGCTCAAACCATGACCAGTTTTGTAGGCGTAGCTTAGCATGTTTTTAATCTCATCTACCATGCGAACCAATGCAAAACTCAACCTGCAGTAAAAATCATGCAAACTAGACCCAAGCAATCCTGAGGCCATGAAGCACGAGCAGAAGGACCCCACCGAATCAAATCATGGAAGTTGAGAACTCTCTAGAGAACACGAAGTTGGTGGTAATTAACATCAATGCCACGCACAAAATCCTTCGATCTTGAGAAAATAGAAATTTTGGCATTTACCTGCGCGAGTGTAATGCCAGAAAGGACCACCTCACAGTGCAATTGGCAAATATCCATGTCGGCAGGACTGATAGGCGACACCAGGGACATGGTAGCTGCCATAGCCCATGGCGGCAAGTGCCATGTCATCACCTCATTCTGTTTTCTATTCTGCATCACTCCAAATCCTATGATGCCAAGGGTGCCACCATTGGTTGTGGCGGCAGGCGACACATGTCGCCTGCCAGGCCTGCCGTCACGATAGTTTTGTCATTGCATTGAGAGGTGGACTTTCTCGCATTGCACTCATGCAGGTGGTCTAAAATGCCAAAAAATCGAGGAGAGGAGGGTTGTTACAAGGTTGAATAGATTACTAGATACAACCACTAACATTGTAGTTATAGTTATATGTAACAATTCTACTTGTCCTCTCATGCATGGAAGTAGAATATCGAACCTGGACGAGAATGCACTACCACAACATTTTGGTGCTTGACATGTGTGATGTAAAACGTGTAGCCTTGGGAAACCACAAAACTCCAATAGTAATACTAAGTTGGATATTTGCAATACTAAGTATTGTGTTTATGCCCTTCACCCTTTTGTTATGAAGTGTTCAGTTCTTTCGGGGCATATGAGAGTTTCTGAATTCTAAACGGGAAGTCGGTGTTCAGATAGTGTCAAGAATTGAGTCAACTGAACCAACTGTACCTTCTTGGTATAATCGAATTTTAGTTGTGTTAATACTTTTGTAATCAGAAATGAAGCCACACATAGTGCAGAATAAGTTTATGCCTGATTTGTACAGGAATACAGGGACATAATATATTTTTTACAACAACAAAAACAGCACAGACGTCCCGTCGACATCGTTCTCGATCTTCAAAGTATGTGGCTCCTACCCCCAAAATATATCAATATGTGAGTGTATACATATGCTTGTGTTCTGAAAAAGGAAAAGCAATGACTGCTTCAGAAAATAGGAAAATGAGTGAAAAAGACAAGTGGTCCTTCATTTGATCGTCCCTTACTATGGCATCAAGAGAGATGTTCATGCAAGCATCGCACAAAGCAACATCTTCTTACATCTTGTAGTTGACGCAATTTGAGCCTTCCTCGTTATTTTACTGTCGAGCTCCTTGGCAAGGAATGATAAGTCCTACTTTCCCGGACATACACCTATATCTTTGTGCTCGATGAAATGTCTGATTCTTTTAGTTTCTTTTGCTAATGACTTTCAGAACGAGGAGCTTGATGAATTCATATACAAAGAGTTCGTCGATTTGTCGGATTCAGACAATGCAGATGCTTCATTTTAGACTCATATTCCAAGCTCATTTGTTGCATAATAACACCCCATACCATGTCCCATTGAGCCATTCACACCATGTGTATGTACGGTTTGCATGATTACCAGTTTGTATCACACTAGGGCATTACACAAATCTTTAGTTTTTTGTTAGTTTTCATCGGTTTTCTTCATTTCTCTTTGATACTTTCTGGTTTTCACTTTTTTCATTCTTTTACAGTGGTTTTCTTCTAGGTTTTTTATTTGTTTTCCTTTTTCTTTAATTCCCTTTGTTTCTTTTTTAGTTTTCCTTTGTTTTCTCATTTTCATTGGGTTTTTTTTTTCTATCATTTCTTCGGTTTCTTTGTTTCTTTCTCGGTTTTTACTAGGTTTTTCTTTTATTTCTTTGTTTTATTGAAATTTTATTTCCATTTTGTTTTTCACTATTTTTATACTTTTGCATGGTTTTCATCGGTATTCTTTGTTTCTTTTTTGACTTTCATTGACTTCCCTCATTTTTCTTTGTTTCTTTGTTCATTTTTATCTGTTACTATTGTGTTCAACATATGTTAAATTTTTCAAAACACAATGCACATTTTTATTGTACACGTGAAACATTTTTGTTGACACACCATGACAATTTTCAAATACTCGGGCTATACTTTATTGAAATAGAAGTTTCGAACAGTTTTTTTAATATAGGGTCAAAAATTTAAAAATACATGGCAAACATTTGTTCACAAAAATATAAATCAGAAACTTTTTATATACTTGTTTAACATTTTTAAATACAAAATTAACTTTTTAAAATATACATCAAAAACACATTGTATACATTTTCGTATACACACTTAATATTTTTTAAATGTTTGATTAACATTTTTCAAATATTTTACATAACATTTTTGAATATTTATATTTAGAATATTTGGAAGTAAAAAACAAAATAAAAAATAAAAAATGAAAAAAAACATTAAAAGAATGAGGTTGTGGCCTGGCCTCCCGTGCACGTGGCCGGCCCAGTCTCGCGCTTGCGCAAGCGAGGCTGCACTACGGGTTAGTTTGGTTGGAGTCCTGGCAAACATTTGCCTAGCCTGGACTTTTCCTGAAATCTGTCTGAAGGTTGTTTGCTTGGTGTCCTCAATATGCCTGGCCTGAAGCATCTCATGTTCATTAGCTTGGCTAGAGTACCAGGCATGCTAGTTAGCCTGACCCAGGCGCTCAGAATCGGAAGCCTAAAGCTTGCCTGAGACACTAAATCCACTATCCACGGGTTCCTTATTGATGAAGTGACGGGTCAATGGTTCTTTATTGGCTGATAGGCCAGGATCGGGACATCATCCAAACACATCAAGCAAGGTCAGCCTGGCCAAGCACTTTTCTTCATTTTTTTCAAGCACAAGCCAGGCTCAACTTTTACCAAGGAGCTGAGGACTACAAGCAGACTAGCCCTATGACTCGCGCTAACCGAGACATAGGCATGCTCCAGAGAGGCACGTCGACATAGTATTGTAATGCTTCTTTCTAGTGTCAATTTCCCCTTCTTTTTTTCTTTTTCTTTTTCATTTTTCCCTTCCCAAATAACTGATATTTCTAAAAATTGTGAACTATTTTTAAATCACATTTTTGTTCCAAATTCATGACCTTTTTTCTAAGTAGTGAATAATTTTTTAATTCGTAAATTTCTTGATAACCGAGAAATGATTAAAATTCATTATCTTTTCAAATAAGTGAACATTTTTCAATTCATGAACAATTTTTAAACTCTTGATTTATTATTAATTCCTAAAGATTTTATTAATTTACCTAAACAATCATACTTATGAACATTTGAACTCTTAAATATGTCTTGAATTTCTGGAACAAAATTTTATTTTATTGAGCCGATGAACATTTTGTGAATCGAAGAACAAGTTTTGGAATTAGTAAAAATTTCTTGAATTTGTAAGCATTTTTGCAATTCGATCAATATTTTAAATTCATGATTTCTTTTAGAATTCGTGAAACATTTTTTGATTTTTTGAATTCATGAACAATTTTTTCAATTTAGCACCATTTTCAAATTTGTGAACATTTGTCAAATCTAGGATCGTTTTCCATATTGCTTTTTTTTTACTTGGGATACTTTTAGAAATGCGGGAACAATTTAAAATTTTGTAAATGTTTTTTGAAGCTTGAGAAGAAAATCAAAATCGCGAACATTTTTTAAGTTGACAAATTGTTTTGAAATCGCCAACATTTCTAAAGAAGCAAAAAAGGAAGAAGAAAAAGAAATGACGAAAGTAGAAAAGCAGGGCACGTTCGAACAGCACGTGGGTTGGTCCAGAAGAGCGTGGGGTAGCGGGGGCTGCGCCTTTTCGTGTCACCCACCCAGCGCCCTGTGCTTGACGAAATCACTAATTAAGGAGTACTCCTTGCGGAGATCACTCCAACTTCCCCAGGTTGCGACAAGTGGCAACCTGGGAGTTTTCCCTTTTTTCGTAGATCCGTTTATTCAAAACGTTTTATCTCTTAAACCGTGCGTCCAAATCTCGAAACGCTTTCGCCATTGGATTCCTCGCTTCGAGATCTTCAAAACTAGATCCCATGTTGATAGGTTTTGACGAACTTTTTTTTCACAAAAAACTGGACGAAAAAAACCAACGAAGTGCCTCTCGTGGAAGAAAAAAAATAAAAAAACGCATTTTTTTTCCTTTTCCGAAAGAGGCACGCCCATGCCTCTCGCGAAAGCACAATCATGCCTCTGACGGAAGCAAAACTGTGCCTCTCGCGAAAGAAAAAAAAAACAAAAAACGCGTTTTTTCCCTTTCCGAAAGAGGCACGCCCGTGCCTCTCGCGAAAGCACAACCGTGCCTCTCGTGAAAGAAAAAAAAGGTGTTTTTTTCCTTCTGAAAGAGGCACGTCCGTGCCTCTTGCGAAAGCACAGCCGTGCCTCTCGCGGAAGCAAAAGCGTGCCTCTCGCGAAAGAAAAAAACAAAAAATGTGTTTTTTCCTTTTTTTCAAAAGAGGCACGCCCGTGCCTCTCGCGAAAGCACAACCGTGCCTCTCGCGGAAGCAAAACCGTGCCTCTCGCGAAAAATAATGCATTTTTTGCGCGAAAAAACTATTTTTTTCAAAAAAAAAAAAGTGGTCGAAAAGCTAGGGAAGACCGGTAGAAATCCAAAACGTAAAAAAAACCTGAAAAAAACCGTTTAAAAAGCCGAAAACGCGTGCGTAAAAATTAAAAAAACCAAATCCGGAGGGAGCGCCCAGAGCGCGACACGTGGCGAATGACTGTGAGCGCCAAGTGGCGTTGATCGTTGCAAGGCTTCCGAATGAGCCCTCGTTAATTAGTTGCTTCCGGTGCTTGAGGGCAACTAGTATAGGATCTAGCTTTCGTGAAGTTTTTTTTTTGAAAATACAAAAAGTGTTCCAAAATTCTGAAAATATTTGTAGACACACATCCATGCTTGATGTACACTGTTCATAGTTTAGTTTGTCATTTTTTGTACCTCTCACCGTAAATTGAGTTTTGAGCTGTTTTTTTAGTTGTAAACATACACCATAGCTAAGTTGTCAAATAATTTCACAATTTTTCAAATTGCCTAAACATGATTTTATTTTTTTCGTCGATCTCACATAAAGAGCGGATCATATAGTGCATCCCCGTCCACAATGGAACGGAAGTGGATCCTCTAACATGCTCAAGGGATGTCACCAAGCTACAGTAAAATGCGTGTGTAAAACAAAGAAGGAATGTCAGGGCTAGTGTAGCAACTACTGTGCGGATTGACTGTAGCATGTACAAAAATAAATCAAAAATAATTTTATTCATCATAATTTTGTTTGTATGTAATTTTTGTAAATGTATACAGTAGATTTGTAATTTGCAAACTAATTATAATCATTTTAGGCTTAACCATATGGATGTGAAGGAGAGATGTCACAGTTACTGTAGCTTACGTGACATCCCTTGAGGATGTTAGAGGATCCGGTTCCCAATGGAACCAGCTGGACGACGCCAAACGAGCCGCTGGGCACGTCTAGATCTAGAAGAAGGAAAAACAAGAGAACGTAGCCAGACTATACGTGGAATTTCCAGGGTCGACAAATCAGCAGCTAGCGGCATTCGATGGACGCCTCACGATATCAGTGTGGCCCATGTGATTGACTTGGATTACACTTGGATTCCCGGCCGGCAGGCAAAGCTATAGGTTTGGTTCACGCAACTCGAATTACCGGCCGGCCGGTCTTTTTTTGAAACAAACGGCACGGGTGTACGTGCGTAGCCATCACATCATTAGTTGTACACACGGACACGCTTGTTGAAAATATGAGCAAATTACTACGAGATTTAATCCGAATAAACAGAAGATAAATCATAACTACAGTAACAGAGATTGAACTAATCATGCGAACTAGCATAGCAGATGAACAGATCACATCTAGGGCACATACTAGAAACATGAATTCTACCACGATCTCGAACAGGAAAGATAGAATCACGTACGGTGCAACGGGAGTAGCACCGCCGGCGTTGACGTTGTCGCCCATGTCGTGGAGGATGAGGTTGCCGAGGTCGGGGAAGAAGTCGTCGTTCGCGAAGTCGTCGCTGCCAGCAGTCGCGCGACTGCGCTCCCCAAAAACCTGATCGCCCCTCTCCCGTACAGGATCACGAGAGGCGGGGTTCCGGAGGCCTGCTGTCCCTTCTCCCGGTGCACGCCGAAAGGAGGGATGGAGAAGACTTGATCGGCGGCGCAATGGACTGGAACGGTGGTGAGAAACCATACGAAGCGGCGGCTAGGGTAGACGTCTGCCTGACTATATATTGCGGGCCGGGTAGGTCGTGGGAGTAAACCCCACGTCCGAGTCGTCACGATCCAAAAGAATCGAAAACCGTTCAGTAATTAACACGTCCGTTAATTATTAATTAATGACTCATTAATTTTTCCCGAGCAGCAAAAATATAGACACAACGTGCATAGCTCTGTCCTCGGCTCGGCTCAATCCCGCAACCCGCGGCGCGTCGAGGCGAGGCGTGGCGTGGCGTGGCGTGGCGAGGCGAGCGAGGAGGAGGAGCGCGCGTGTAGGTCTCCTCTTCTCATGCTCATACAAGTGGTAGGAGAGTTCACCTTATAAAGAGGTGCAACTCTCTCTCAACTTATGAGGTGGGACTAAACTTTGACCTCACTCACTCCACTCACATGTGTGCATGAATGGGCCAAGAGAATTTCAGAAATTTAGTTGGGCTTTGGGCCAAAAGCCCACTAGCAAATTCCAACAATCCCCCACAAAGTCTCATTGGCACATTTCACCATTTGGTTCCAAAACATTGTTTATATACCAGTGCTTAGTGGAGACTGTGAAGTTGAACTTCCACTTAGAGATTTATGCTACACTAGATCACAACTTGAATAGTGGACTATGCCTTGAACTACAAGTTTTCTGCGAGACTAGTTTCACACAAATTCTTGACCGGTACTGGGCTGCCGCAAGGCTTCCCCGCGGGTGGAGCGTATACGTCGTACTCCAGGAGATACGTCATGAATTTATTAGAGAGCACCCACTTCTCACAGACTGCGACGTTAACAGTCAAATTCATATAGGTGTGTTCCTCAGGAGATGCTCTGCAGGACAACATCTCTGCTTACTCAAATAAGCCACTTGGAACACATTAAGATAGATATCAACCTGCCATGCAGATCAGGAGAGTATTGCATCTTCACGGAGTGGGATAATTAAAATAAGGATACTCTCCTCTCAGCTGACCAACAGCTTGTCTCCCACTTCTACTTCACGGGATCTCCGATCACATAGAGTGGGTTACCACTATGGACAACTCATGCGGTGGGTCTCAAACCCATCTCCATCGATGCATTATCTATCACATTACGTGATAGACCCTTTGTGAAGGGATCTGCCAAGTTTTTCGACGTTTGGATATAATCCAACGTAATAACTCCGGAGTTCCTCAGTTTCTTGACAGATTTTAATCTCCTCTTCACATGCCTTGAGGACTTCATATTGTCCTTAGAACTGTTTATCTTGACGATCACAGTTTGATTATCACAGTTCATCAGGATAGGGGGTATTGGTTTTTCAACCATAGGTAAGTCCATCAATAGCTCACGAAGCCACTCTGCTTCAACAGTGGCAATGTCTAATGCTGTGAGTTCTGTTTCCATAGTTGACCTCGTTAAGATGGTCTGCTTGCAAGACTTCCAGGAAACAGCGCCACCACCAAGTGTAAAAACATAACCACTTGTGGCCTTAATCTCATCAGCATCAGATATCCAGTTCGAGTCACTATAACCCTCCAGTACCCTTGGATACCCGGTGTAGTGAATCCCATAGCTCGTAGTGCCCTTCAAGTAGCGCATAACTCTCTCAAGCGCACGCCAATGATCATCTCCCGGTTTTGACACAAACCGACTCAGCTTGCTCACAGCAAAAGAGATGTCAGGCCTCGTGGCACTCGCCAAATACATAAGCGAGCCAATAATCTGAGAATACCTCAGTTGATCTCTAGCAATCCGTCGATTCTTTCGAAGCAACACACTAGCATCATATGGAGTTGGAGAAGGCGTGCAGTCGCTATACCCAAAACGACTCAAAACCTTTTTCACATAGTGAGACTGAAGCAGTGTGATCCCACCATTCTCATCTCTCAATAGCTTGATGTTTAAGATAACATCAGCTACTCCTAGATCCTTCATCTCAAAACAGCGAGATAAGAAATCCTTAACCTCCTTGATTAAATCAAGTTTGGTTCCAAAGATCAATATGTCGTCGACATACAGACAAAGAATAACTCCTTCGCCCCCACCATGGCGATAGTACACACACTTGTCACCATCATTTACTACAAAGCCGGCAGCAGTTAATGTTCTTTCGAACTTCTCATGCCACTCCTTAGGAGCCTGCTTAAGGCCATATAAAGACTTTAATAACTTGCACACCTTTCCTTCTTGACCAGGTACTACAAAACCATCTGGCTGATCCATGTAAATTTCCTCCTTCAACTCTCCATTGAGGAAAGTCGTCTTAACGTCCATTTGATGAACGAGAAGGCCATGTGAGGCAGCCAGTGATAGTAGCACCCGAATTGTGGTCAGTCTAGCCACGGGTGAGTAAGTATCAAAGAAGTCTTCACCTTCTTTCTGGGTATAACCCTTAGCCACAAGCCGTGCCTTGTACTTTTCAATCGTACCATCAGGTCTAAGCTTCTTCTTGAACACCCACTTACATCCTACAGGTTTGCACCCATAAGGACGGTCAGTGATCTCCCAGGTTCCGTTAGCTAAGATGGAATCCATCTCGCTACGAACAGCTTCCTTCCAGTAGTCAGCATCAGGAGATGCATAGGCTTCTGAAATAGTCCTGGGTGTGTCATCCACAAGGTACACAATGAAATCATCACCAAAGGACTTTGCAGTCCTCTGTCTCTTACTCCTTACAGGATTTTCATTGTCACCCTCAACAGGATTCTCGACGTGTTCCATCGCAATGGTGGGTTCAGGAATTACAGTGAGTTCCTCACTAGATGGAATAGGTATCTCATGATTTGATGAACTTGACATATCCTTCATAGGAAATATGTCCTCAAAGAAAGTTGCATCATTAGACTCCATAATCGTACCAACATGCATGTCGGATACCTCAGATTTTATTATCAAAAATCTATAGTCAATGCTATGAAAAGCATAGCCCAGAAGAACACAATCCACGGTTTTTGGTCCAAGCTTGCGCTTCTTGGGAATTGGTATATTGACTTTCGCCAAACAACCCCAAGAACGTAGGTAAGAGAGTTTCAACCTTTTACTTTCCCATTCCTCAAATGGAGTCATGGTCTTATGCTTTGTGGGAACTCGGTTTAGGACATGACACGCGGTCATTAGCGCCTCCCCCCACCATTCCTTGGAAAGACCCGATGTGTCTAACATGGCGTTAACCAAATCAGTTAGAGTTCGGTTCTTTCTTTTGGCCACCCCATTAGACTGAGGTGAGTAGGGAGGCGTCCTCTCATGGATTATACCATGTTCCACACAAAACAGATCAAATTCATTGGAAAAATACTCTCCACCACGATCGGACCTAAGTCGTTTAATTTTTCGATCAAGTTGGCTCTCTGCCTCAGCTTTATAGTTTTTGAAGAAAGTTAAAACCTCATCTTTTGATTTCAGAAGATACACATAACAATATCTAGTGGAGTCATCAATCAACGTCATGAAATATCTCTTTCCACCTTTTGTCAACACGCCATTCATCTCACAAAGATCAGAATGTATAAGCTCTAGTGGCGCCAAGTCTCTTGCCTCTGCAGTCTTATGGGACTTGCGAGGTTGTTTAGCTTGCACACATACTTGGCACTTAGAGCCTTTGACAGTAGAGATTTTCAGAATTAAATTCATATTGGCTAGCCGCGTCATGCGACCAAAGTTAATATGACAAAGTCGTGCATGCCAAATATCTGACTCATTATTGTGGCAAACATTATTAATAACTTTAGTGCAAATATCTGACAAAGATAGGCGGAACAAGCCTCCGCACTCATAGCCTTTTCCAACAAATTGTCCACACTTGGAAATTACAACTTTATTGGACTCAAAAACCAACTTAAAACCATCTCGACATAAACGGGAACCGCTAACGAGATTTTTATTGATGGACGGCACATGATGAACGTTCTTCAGACGCACGGTCTTTCCTGAAGTAAACTTCAGATCGACCGTACCAACACCTCGAACGATGGCATGTGACCCGTTCCCCATCAGCACGGGAGAAGTCCCTGTGGCCTGGTAAGAAGAAAACATGGAGGCGTCAGCACAAACATGTATATTGGCACCGGTGTCAATTAACCAATCAGGGGATTGAAATACTGAAAGGATGGTAGGAAAAATACCGTACCCTGATTCCTTCATATCAATATCACCGATCACAACATTAGCGGACTTGCCGCCCTTCTCATGTTCGCGCTCCTCAAAGCGGTTAGGACACTTCGGAGCCCAGTGATTAGGATCACCGCAGACATGGCAAAGTCCCTTCCCCTTCTTATGAGAATTCTTCTTGAAGTTGGTACAATGTGATGGCTTGTTCTTTGTATCAAACTTGCCTTTTCCTTGAGTTTTGTTCTTGTTGTTTTTGAACTTATTGGGCTGGAAGTTCTTCTTCTGTACCATGTGGGCACTAGAAGCTCCCTCGGCAACTTGAGCACGTGTGTCCTTTGCTCTCGCCTTCTCTTCAACATCAAGAGTACCAATGAGATCCGCAACGGAAAACTCCTATCTCTTGTGTTTCAGGGATGTAGCAAAATTGTTCCACGAAGGTGGAAGCTTGGCAATAATGCCTCCGGCCACAAATTTGTCCGGCAACACATACTTGAAGAGCTCAAGTTCTTTTGCGAGCGACTGTATCTCATGAGCCTGCTGTACAACAGAGCGCTCATCAGTCATCTTGTAGTCATAGAATTGCTCCATGACGTACAACTTGCTACCGGCGTCCGAGGCACCAAACTTGGCCTCGAGCGCTGCCCACATGTCCTTGCCGTTGTGAAACGACATATACGAATCCACAATGGAATCATCAAGAACACCCTGAAGAGCGCCTTTAAAGAGAGTATCGATCTTCTCAAAAGCTTCCAGCTGTGCTGGATTAAGATCACCCTCAGGCTTGCCCTTAGTGGCGTCATAGCAGCCCATGGTCTGAAACCAGTAGACTGCTCTTGTGCGCCACCTCTTATATTGCGCCCCCTTAAAGGCAGGCGGCTTCAGAAGCGCAGCAAAACCACTCGGAGTAAATTGCGTATAATCAGGTTTTTGGATTGTTGAAAATATGAGCAAATTACTACGAGATTTAATCCGAATAAACAGAAGATAAATCATGACTACAGTAACAGAGATTGAACTAATCATGCGAACTAGCATAGCAGATGAACAGATCACATCTAGGGCACATACTAGAAACATGAATTCTACCACGATCTCGAACAGGAAAGATAGAATCACGTACGGTGCAACGGGAGCAGCACCGCCGGCGTTGACGTTGTCGCCCATGTCGTGGAGGATGACGCGCGAGTGCGCTCCCCAAAAACCTGATCACCCTTGATTAACACGTCCGTTAATTATTAATTAATGACTCATTAATTTTTCCCGAGCAGCAAAAATATAGACACAACGTGCATAGCTCTGTCCTCGGCTCGGCTCAATCCCGCAACCCGCGGCGCGGCGCGGCGCGGCGCGGCGTGACGTGGCGTGGCGAGGAGGAGGAGCGCGCGTGTAGGTCTCCTCTTCTCATGCTCATACAAGTGGTAGGAGAGCTCACCTTATAAAGAGGTGCAACTCTCTCTCAACTTATGAGGTGGGACTAAACTTTAGCCTCACTCACTCCACTCACATGTGTGCATGAATGGGCCAAGAGAATTTCAGAAATTTAGTTGGGCTTTGGGCCAAAAGCCCACTAGCAAATTCCAACAACGCTTGGCTCACTGTAACACGTGGATGTATGCCCCACGTGTATGTCACGGGCTATTAAGCTGAATACGGTCGACAAGGACGGTCCAGCATGCATGGGAGCTCTCCACGTACGTACGCGTTGGTACACCTGGTGCTTTGCTACTGCGTCGTGCACGTGCCCGCCAACACATGATGGACGATAAGGATAGGATCATCATCTGACGGAAAAGTGCAAAAGTGAGTCCATGGAGCCTGTGACATCTTTCATGGCCGGCCGACGAGGTGGCGAGCTGGCAGCTAATTTTTCTTTAAATAATACATTTTTTTAATTAATTTTCATAAATATTACGCTGGGTAATTTTTTTTCAAAAATAATACACGGTCGGCCCGCTGCAGGCCGACTGGGCCTAGTCGGCCCACAGCAGGCCGATTGGATTCCAGTCGGCCTACAGGCCGACTGGCCCCTGTCGGCCCACTGTGGGCTGATTGGGTCCTGTCGGCCCACTGTGGGCTGACTGGAGCTAATTGGCCCACAGTGGGCTAATTGTTTTTGCAAAAAAATAGGCATAAAAAATGTTAATCATGTAATTAAAAAATGCTAAACATGTATAATTTTTTTCCTGATGTATACAAAAAATGTACAATATATATGCAAAAATGTTGACATAAAAAGTATGTTTTAAAAAGTGTTAATCATGTATTTAAAAATTGTTAAATGTGTGTATAAAAAATGCTCCTTATTTATACAAAAAATATAGAATGTGTATGAAAAAAAGTTGATACCAAAAAATTATGTTGGTGAGTTGGTGACAAAAAATAAATCAAGGTTGTGAAAAAATTATGATTGGTTGCTCTTTTTGTATGGAACTGGAACATTTTTTTCAAACATATTTTTTTGGTGTCAACTTTTTTTCATACACATTCTATATTTTTTTATAGATAAGGAACATTTTTTATGCACACATTTAACAATTTTTAATCATGTATTTGAAAAAATGTCAACTTTTCAAACATAATTTTTTGGTATCAACTTTTTTCATACACATTCTATATTTTTTGTATAAATAAGGAACATTTTTATACACACATTTAACTATTTTTAAATACATGCTTAACATTTTTCAAAACATATTTTTTATGTCAACATTTTTGCATATATATTGTACATTTTTTGTATACATCAGGAAAAAAATTTATACACGTTTAACATTTTTAATTACATGATTAACATTTTTTTAAACATATATTTTTTATGCCTATTTTTTTCCAAAAATAATTAGCCCACAGCAGGCCAATTAGCTCCAGTCAGCCCACAGTGGGCCGACAGGACCCAATCAGCCCACAGTGGGCCGACAGGGGCCAGTCGGCCAGCTGTAGGCCGACTGGAGTCCAATCGGCCTGCTGTGGGCCGACTAGGCCCAGTCGGCCTGCAGCGGGCCGACGGTGTATTATTTTTGAAATTTTTTTATCCAGCGTAATATTTATGAAAATTAATAAAAAAAATGTATTATTTAAAAAAATTAGCAGCTGGCAGCACGCGCGTATGCTGCCCGGCTAAGCTGGAGTGGTTGCCACGTCCTCACCTACCCAGATCTCCACCGGCCCTCCTTCCTCCCTCCTCCCTCCTCTCCTCGTGCCGTCCCCGCGGGCGGCCGGGGGAAGACCAGATCTGCCGTCCCTCGCCCCTCCTCCCTCCTCCGCCCTTCCTCGTCACCGACGATGAAGGTCACCGGGCAAAGCCCACTCGGCCTAGGATGGCGGTGCGGGCGCTTTCTTCTAGTGGCGGCTGGCAGCGGTGGCTGCCGTGGCGTCGTCCTCTCCTGGGCCGACGGCGGGGTCTGGTGTAGGGCTCTCCAGTGGCGCGACGCGGCTGCTTGTCAGGCGGCGGCGGCCTAGATCCTACTTCCAGTTTCCGGTAGAGATGGTGGCGATCCATACACGTGACTTTATGAAGGTTCTTCGAACATATCTAGGTGAAAACCTTGCGCTCGGCTAGATGCCAAGGCCGGCGATGGCGGCGCTCTTTTGTGTCGTTCTCTTCTTGAAGACATCACCATGGAGAAGTTCTAGACCTCTATCTGTTACCTCCGGGAAAACCCTAAATCGGTAGATCGGATGACGGTGGCACTCGTGTCATTACCCCCTTTGGGGCGTTAGTCTTGGAGGTGTGCATGGGCTCGAGGGACCAGCGCACACCATCTTTGGTACAGCGGTGTTTCATCTTACGCATCAACGACTGTGGATCTCAGCGGCGTGGCGCAGTGGAGTCTCGATGTGTGTAGACGGACTCGCGTAGGAGGATGGCGCTGTCTGGCCTCGTGGTGGCGTCGATGGCAGACCTGGCAAGGTCATGGCGTCAGTACCTGCTCTGAAGATGGATCGGTGGAAGACGGCGGCAGCGGACTCTGAGAGTGCATCGGACCAGTGTGTGCCCCAGACCAGGTATATGGCTTGGCTGGGGCCTCCGGTTTTAGATGTTAGGCTTACGTGCGAGGTCTGTTTGGTATTAGGCTCAGACTATCCACACCCTTTCATCAAGTGGATAGAAGTAGCGACAGATGTTGTCAAGATGGTGGCTTCAGACGTACTTATGTACTATTTTGTAAGGTCATTGTGAATAATTAATTAAGTGGTTGCATGCATCGCCCAAATACAGTGGCCGGGGTCTTCCTCCTTTTCAAAAAAATAATGTGCTCACCTAGCGCCAATCCAACCCAAGCCAGCAGTGTTTGGGTCCATACCCATGCATATATGGTTGTGGACCAAAACCAAACGAGATAAAAGCAAGTACAATAAAATGATGTAGGCGGACTGTAGGTCTTTAAATATATTTTTTTTACTGAGTTGGATGAGAAAGAAGAAGAGAGAAAAGAGAAGCGAGTTGTAGATTTACAGAAGGCTGTAGCACGGACTCCAAGAAGCTATGTGAGAGTGTATGATGGGGCATGTGGTAAAAAAAAGACTTCCTTGTAACCCACTACTATACGTGTTGACTATTAAATTGGTTGTATATGACATGACAATATGTTCTAGCCATCAATTAGCTATATTATAAACCATGCTCTAAAAGTAGTTATTAGTTGCATCTTTGGTACGAGTACGAGGGGCGGAGCTTTTTTTTTCGAGAATACGCCTAGGCGTATCTTAACTTTATAGAAGGCAAAATATCAGTTATAAAAAAGCTACCACTCAATGCGAACAACGAGTATAGCATGAACAGCACGACCAACAAACCAAAGACAAACACCACCGCCGAGCAAGTTACAACGCAAAAGAGCCTATCCTAAAATGGCACAAAGCACCGCGTCTACGAGGGGCGGAGCTAAGCTTGATAGCTGGGGTGGTTAGTCGGCGAGACTAATTTTCCTGCCCAACCAGCCTAGCAGGACAAGTCCCACGAGGCCACGAGCGTGCGCGTGTGTAATAAATGAACAAACAGTCACAGTGCGGAGTAACCTAGAGCAGTAATGTCACATGTTACGGGTCTAGTATATTATTATTTTTGTACTAGGTAGTAATATAAGTATGATAACATATAGGTCTTCATTTATTATTTTATAAACTCATTTTGCATTGAGAAGTGCTATGTGATGGTAACATACTTTCTCCATTCTAAAATAAGTGACTCAGCTTTATACTCCCTCCATTCCTAAATACTTGTCTTTTTAGAGTTTCAAATGGACTACCATATACGGATGTATATAGACATATTTTAGAGTGTAGATTCACTCGTTTTACTCCGTATGTAGTCACTTGTTGAAATATCTAGAAAGACAAATATTTAGGAACGGAGGGAGTACACTTTGTACTAGTTTTAATATAAAGTTAGTACAAAGTCGAGTCACTTATTTTCGGACGGAGAGAGTATTATATTACTCTATTTGTCTTTTTCTTTATTAATTACTTGACACATCATCTTCTTGCTTGTGCGGCATATATGTTACTCCCACGGTCTCATAATATAATAAGAACGTTTTTGATACTACGCTACTGCCTATGTTACTCCACTATGACCAACCTGAACGAATTGAAGGAAGCAAAAAGGAGTTGACACGGGACGGGAGTGGGAGCCGTAGCAGCAAAGCATCGATGGCACTAGTACAAAGCCGATCACAAGGCTAAGCTACTAACGAGCGATCTTGGCCGTTTCGTGAAGCAGAACCATCTCAGATTTGTGATGCTGATGCTGTTATTACTTACTGTGGTGAATTAAAGAAGCATCACGTGTACCCGGGCTCATGTGAGCAGCGGTGCGCCCCCCGCTCGTGCTCACCCTGATTTTTGATTTCGACGGCCTTGTTCGCAGGCAAGCCAGCGCCGACGACGACCAAGACTCGATCGGGAGACTTTGTCCGTCTTCTTCTTCCTCCTCTTGCCACTTGTGTGGCGGACAGAGCCAGGGGCTTCCTTCCCTCTTGCGGCAGCTCTCCCATCTCTTTCGTTCGCCAGTAGGAATGGTGGACTGGACACGAGGAGAAAACATCTATCAGCCATACGTCCATTCGAGGTTTGACCGCTGCCTGCCCTTCACTTCCGCCGCCAGTCCAGTCCACCATTCCCTCTTTCGCGCGTGCGCCCGCCAATCATCCATCGCGCCTTCCTCCCTCCCTCCCTGGCGCGAATGAGGCGTGAATTTTCCGGCGAGGTCAGCAGCAGCCAGCAAGGCCTTCATTCACGGACCATCGGCCGATTGAGCTCGATCTACTCTGTGTACGTGTGCACTGCCTCAGTCTACTCTGTGGATCGTGCACGCACGTGACTGCCGGCCGGCCATGACCCGAACTAAAAAAGGGCGCACGTATGGATGGATTAAAGTGAGTCGGTGGATGCACGGAGCCCGCCCGTGACGACCTTCACGACCGGCGATGAGGTGTCGATCGCCGTGTCAGGCTCGGGCAGGCAGCAAAGTGGATCCATCGATGGAGCTGCCGGCTACATCTCGCTGTCCAGCTGTGGGCTGGTCGCCACGTACAGTATGTACACGTAGTAGTACTAACCACTCCAACCTGTGACCTTGGTCTTCTTTTCCATGAGAAGAGAAGATCGTGCGATGGTACTGCACGCGGCTTTCAGGCGTTGGAACGATGAATGTGAAGAGGTTGACGATGAATGCGGAGTATGTGTATACACAAAAGGCAGCTAGTTCTAGCTGGGGTGGTTGATGGGTGAGCCGAATTTTCCAGTCCCCTCCCACCAACCAACACCAGTACACCACACAGTCCTACAGGTACAGGAGCAGTAAACCGGAACAAAAAGGAGGTGAGTACACACGGGACGCGAGTGGTACTTTTACTGCCGAGCATCTCACTAATGCTACGTACTTAGTAGGAGTATTAAACATCACAAGTCAAGAAAGTTTCGTTTATCGCGTGAATGCTGCGCTGACAGTCCAAGTTTGTATATCGGAGCATCTACAGCTGGACACACCAAATCCAACCCATCAAACACCAGCGGGCGCGTCCATGGATAGCGTCCGGCATGCCTCAAATGATCACTTCTACAACTAGATATCTCAATTAAGAATCCTCAAATCCATACAATTACAACGTGAAACCTAATATAAGAGGAACTCGTCCGGTCCGCTGTGTCCATGTTCGGCGGCCGACTGCGCCCGTCAAAGTGTTCCTCCGGTCGTCAGCGAGGTAAAGTGGGACATGGGACACACACTAGCTCACAGGACTCGAGGCGCTACCCGTCTCCCATCCCTTACTCTTCCTCGCCGGAGTCCAGAGCCTTGACGATGCCGGTTGGTTTTGAGGTCGACGACGGACCCGTCATGGTCTGAGGCCACATCCACGACGACACGGATGCGGCACCCGGGGTAGCAGGCCATCCGTTGAGGCACCAGAGAGTGCGATTCCACCATGCCGATGTCTGTTGCGAGGGCTGCCGCGACCATACACTCACTAGATGGGCCACAAATGGCCTCGTCATCGGTGCGCCAAAGAAGGAGATGAGCGTTCACAATGGCGTTCGAACGCCAGACGAAGCGCACCACCTCTGGCGAGACAAGGAAGACATGACTCGTGCCGGGTCGATGTGCCACTGAGGCGAAGGCGATGAATTCGCGGTGGATAGAGTTTGGCCGCTGTCGGGCATTCTCCTCACGGGCGCGCCAGAGCGCAATGCGGACATCAATTTCCTCCTCGGGCCCGACTAGGATGAGGTTCCAGTTCACGGATCGGCTGATGGAGGACTCGAATCCGCTGTCCTCCATGCCGGAGTAGGCCGGAGATCAACAACCCAGATCTTTGATGGTGGAGTGGAGTGGAGGGGAGTGGGCTGGAGTGGCTAGGATTTGGTCCGGGGAGCAGATGGATGTGGATTTTGGGTGGGCCAACATGGGTGGGCTTCGACGTGGCAGACACGCACAGGCCTCCTCATATACACTCCAAATTTAGGCTGGATATGATAGATGTCGGTCAGCCCGGATGTTTCAGACCTATTTAAGGCGTTCACCTGGTTCAAATTTTTTTGACCGACGATTGATCAGACCTTCAGCAAGAATGGTTTGAGGCGTACAGACTGTAGATGCTCTCGACTCTTATATTATGAGCAGAGAGAGTACATTTTATACTGGAACTTGATGATTTTTTTAAAAGAAAATATACTAATATTGCGAAGATACCAATTACACTCAGTCTCTGCACCAACAAGAAAGTCATAGAGACATCCAGACTGCACACGGCATGGAAAGAAAATAAATTATTTTTTGAAAAAAAGGTCTTGACACAGTGATCAACTCCTCTCAGCTGCAAGCCTGCAACACACGAACCACCACCAAAGACAACACCCTGAAAAACATAAAAGGTCTTCAAAAGCAATGCCTTCAAGAAGGAAATCGTGCACAAGTGTCGTCGTCGCCCGATCCAAGATCATAGGTATTCATCCCCTGGAGAAAGATCGAGCTCTCAAAACAATACCTTCAACAAGGCAATTGCCAGGCACAACCATCGAAGTCCAGACCTTAGGTTTTCACCCTGAAAGTCACGACTCGACACGTGAGGAGCACCACCAAAAATAAAATTCTCAATGTTGTCACTCCCACTTGACACTGCTGCTACTGAAAGTTATCAAACATCTGGCTGACACCATCACCTTCAAGGCCCCCCTCCACCTTACTGATCCTCCGATCTCAGCCATCAAGACTCTCTCCGCCACTGTCTGTGCCATGGAAATCTAGATGCCGACATGTCCCATGGTGTAAACAAATAACAGATCTTCGTGCCACACCCTCCTGGAGCAACATAGGTTGATATGGACGTGCGCGCCCGGATACTATTTGATCCAGATATGCTTGGGTAAGATCTCCGGCAGTAGTTCCGGAACACATCGACGGCCAGATCGAGGAGGACCGATCAAGCATAACGTTGCCATGATGCGATTAGAGCACAAGGCCGCCACCAAACCGTTGCCTCCACCAAACCGATGCCATCGCCATCACGGCAGAGGTTACCGGCCCGCGCTGTCCACGGCCCGCGGCTCCAGGTGCCAAATCTGACGGAAACGGAAGCAGTCGGCCCGCCATCACGCCACACCGCCCCACCCTGCACTCCAGCGTCGTGCTCGACCGGCAGCAATACGACGCGTAGATGAGGAGGCAGGCCACCGTCCTGACTTGCCGGAACCGAGCAGCCCCCAAAACATCACCGCCACCATCGTCATCAAGGGAGACTCCGCCGTGCCCGAACACCCCCACGACGCGAGCAAGGTCCCCACCGTCATTGTCGGCCGTGGCGGCTTCACCCTGCAGCTTCCTCCGACAGTGGCGGAGAGGAGGGGTGATTTGGGGGGGGGGGGGGGGCAAGGGCACAAGGATTCACGATCCGACCGTGTTGCCCGCACGGGAGCGACGTGGGGGACGTGGGTCTCCACTAGCCCCTCACTTGATTACTTAATAAAGCAAAGTATGTTTAGACTAAAAATAATAATGTAAAAATTGAATGATTATTATGCTGGCGGCATCCCCTCCCCCTCGTGAGACCCCGTCAGCCAGCCAGCCTCGTTGGTTGTTGTGTTACCCCACACGTTCACAACTAAGACAATGGTTGGTTGTGGTTTTGCTAGATTGTTGGATGCTAGTTTCTGTTTTGGTCATGAATTGTTTACTGAAACTAATCATGAACTTGCCTAATATTCTAAGGTCAATCGCCTTGGCAACCGACAATGCCGCCCGAAACAGCCGTCCGATCTACCGTCCCAGCCAATTGGGCGCCTCCGCAACAGCTAGCTTGTTGCGCTCATGACTTTGCAACAAAGGACCTTGTTGCAAACGTCCACTGAGATAGCACCACTGCCCCGCCATGGCCTGAGTGCCTCGGCCGTGGAGCATCGCCACCCGCCGGAGTCGTCACACCTCCTTTGAACCAGCACCCCGAGCAGCTGCCTCTACTCGGAGCCAGGATTTGAGTATAGGGGGGACCAAGCGAAGTTGATAAACCAAAAAATTATGTGCGAAAAAAAACATACAACGTAATATAATATTCATTTGTGTTAGTCTAAATTTCTCCTGCAATTGCCAATAAAATCAAATTATTAATAATTTCATCAGAAGATCACCTAATTTCTAAATGCTTTCCTTTTCAATTTAGATTATGTTGAAATTCTGAACAAGTCGTCTCCATTTGGACCGGGATTGGCAACTTGCACATTAGCCCCGTTAACTATATCATTAGATTGGGAACCCAATACAACATGCTTAAAAGTTAAATTAATCATTATGATGTTTGTCGGCGCTTTTCTTTTCATAACCCCTCTTTGAGTTTTGCGAATGCTTTTCATAACTACTTGGCAGATCAAACTATGAAAAGAAATTTCAAAGGAACTACTGTCATAAATCACCATTAGAATAAGTAAAACTGGATATGCAATTCAGACGCGCATAGATGAGGGTTGAGAAAGAATAGCAGACTGTTTTAGTGATGCTAACCTTGACTAGTTGACTTGGACCGCTGGAGATCTGGCGGGAGTAGTCTGCAAGATTGCTCATCGCGGAGCCAGTGCCGGTTGATTTAATCGGACTCAAATCTGATCATGGCCAGGGAGGGCAGGAGGCAGCCACAGCCGCCAGCGCTTCGCCTCAAATAACGCCAGGGGCTACGTACTTTTTTGTTTAGAGAACCAGGGGCAGATGCCATGACCAAAATGGGCTTTATTATGGGCCTTTACCTTTTGCAGATTTCACTTTATTAAGGGGGCCAAGTACGTCCAGTAAATCCAGTTTTATCGCTAAATACTCCTAGGTGTTATAGAAATCGTCGATCCTTAGGCCTCATTTGGTAGGAGTGGATCGGAGGGGATTTGAGAGGAATTTCCTCGCGTGGCCCAGAAACCCCCAAAAAAACTGTCGGCCCATTTGGTACAGGGGGTTTGCATGGGCCGATCCTCTCTAATCCCCTTCGATCCTCCCGAACCCACGCGACTCATAACCCTCGTCGAAGGACTCAGGGAATCTCTCGTCCCAGCGCACGCCGCCAGCCTCCTCCACGCCACTGAGAGGAGCCCCGCTGCCGGATCTTCAACGCCGCCGCCACGGAGGGGAGGAGCCCCGCCGGTGAGAGGAGGAGCGCCGCCGCCGCCGCCCGAGTCTGCCCGACGCCCCGACGCCCCAACGCCTCGACACCGGTGGTAAGTCATCGCCGCCCCGCCCCTCCCCTCCTCCCCCTTCCTCTCCCGCCGCCATGGCATCCCGCACGTCCTCCGTCCGCCTCGTCATCACCGGCAAGCTCGCCAGTGTTATGAGAGGAGTTGTAACAACTAAAAAGGGGATTTATGGTGGGGTTAAATTGAAGGAGTTGATCTCTTCTTTTGATCGGGCCTCTCCAGTAACTTTGTAACAGCTTGAGCATGCAATTGGTTAATGGGAGAATATAACTGACGAGATGAATTAGTGCAGGTAAGGCTCATAAACATTTGACACCTAATCGGCAGTGAACATAGTCCATTAGAACAACGCAAGGCCGACATTACTACTACCTGGGAATTTGGTCTATACATGTTTAGGATTAGTGCTGTATTTAATGCTCCAGAGCAGAGAGGAGAGAATGTGTTGTGTCTTGGAAGAAAAAAAGACATAGTCAAGGATTGTTTCCTTAGAAAACAACACAAAAAATGAAGAATGGTTCAGGGATTGTAGAATTTGTCACATCTTACCATCAGCGGCGTCATGTGTTTACATGTTCTCTTTCCCTTTTGTGTTGCACTTGGTTTCTGATCATCTGGCTGTTGAACTCTGCAGCTGCAGATGACAATTGCCAGTGTACTTGGTCCATGGATACTTGTACTTGATAACCAGCTGCCAGTGTTATGAATGTTTGACATATGCCGCAGTGTACAGGATAGGATGGCCTTGTGCTATCTTCTCCCTGTGTTCTCAACTTAGATATGTTCTTATTTTGATAGAATCCTACCGCTTGGATATCTTCTTATTTTAAGAGTAAATTTATTCCAGGGCCAAAGACTTGTCCATGTTCAATTTAGTATTGTACTGAACTAGTTTTGCCGTGACAATTGTGGCTGGCTGATGTATCTCTGCTGCTGACTCTGCTTATCTGCAAGTAGTAGTAGTTTCTGTGGTACTACTATATCTATATCAGTGACGATCTTACCAACACTGGCTTTTATATTCATCTAAACTGAATACTGTCGTATCTTTTTAGAAAGTAATGTAAATGTTGTGTTCCAGTGCAGTTCCTCAGGCCAACAGTAATGTACAACAATGAAAAATGAGCCCATTCAAGGGAGACATCATATTTTTTCTGTGTCACCTACAGATTGTGATGATTCGTTATAAAAAAATTGCTAGGTTATTATCTTCCAGTCTGTCTTTCATATACTCATACACACATCTATACATGGTTGATGTGCTCAAGTTATTTGTCAACCTTCAGAATTATTTATCATAAGATTTAGATTATCTCACTTCACTATTTGTGCGTTTGTGTCTGTCATGCTTGCCGCTGATACACATAAATTATTTTACGGTTGCTTGTGCCCTGCTTTCCTGAACCTGGGGTATTTCTAAGTTTTCAATCGAGAGGTGAAGACGACGGTACAAATAAATGTTTCAGAAGCAAGTGCTCCTGTGCGTTGATCGTAATTACTCAGTGGAAGTGCTCTCTTGTTCTGGTTTTAACCTTTTTGAAGATTTCGTTGAATACTGTTGACGTAGGTCTTGATTAAACTCTAGTCTAGCTCTTGATTTAAGTTCTAGAGCTGCTGTTCATTTCTTATCGTCTGTTATTTCCTAAACAACAGTGGAGATCTAGACTACTTGCTTGCCTCCCTGTTTATCGACTACAAGTTACAAGTCTGATTTCTGTGCACTTTTGGTGAAGCAAATAGTCCTCTAGCTAGCTAGCTAACTTGGTCTTGTATTGATGGTATCATGCAGATTGGTTCTTATTTCTGTCATTCATTTATTATCTAGCTAGCTAGCATTTCCATTGAACTGAATCTATGTAATGGACCTTGCTAACTTGTTCTCCCTCCATGGACCTTGCAGCCTCTTCCACGCTCAACCACCATCAGCCTCCTTAACCCTGACCGAAGAGCTGGCCTTTTCCTCGGTAAGATGTAACTTTTGGTTAATTCTCCGTGAGTGTTGGTGGAACAATGCAGTAGGGATGTTTGTTTCTATAGTATATATGAATGATTGTGTGTCATCTTACATGCTGCTGGTATGTTCTTATTTTGACAGAGGCCTGCTGCTTGGATTCTTGTTGGGGTGGACGAGTTGCCTCCATCTTGGGATCCAGTTGTCACGCCTAAATTCGGTAATATACAACAACTTTTTGGCCTCTTGACCTTATTTCTATCATGTCTTAACCGAAGTACTATATCCTACTTGATGGCTCTTGTAGTCTTACTATGTGTGTATGTCTTATTAATAATTTGCTTCAAGTCAAGTAAACCATTAAAATGTAGTTCTTATTTGTTGCTTCCTGATTCTAGTTTTAGTGCTGAGATGAACTCCGAGATTATCGATCGAATTAGGAAGAGGAGAAGCGAGGATGATGAAGATATGATGTCCTTTATTCTGCCCGTATTGCATCGAATGCGTAGTAGAGAGCCAATTGAGAGAACTCAGCGACATAGCTCCATCTTATATGGCAAGAAGCGGGTTGATGATATCCTTACAGGCCATGTGAAGAATTGCCTAGTAGCTTATAGGATGGAGCCACGTATCTTCCGGGCTTTGGCATCTTACCTTAGAAGAGAAAATCTGATATCGGATAAAAGAATTAAGGTGGAGGAGAAGTTAGCCTTTTTCTTGTACATGGTGTCTCACAACGCATCTTATGAAGATCTTCAGCTAGAATTTCAGCATAGTGGACAAACATTTCATGAGTACATCAATGAGTTCTTCAACATCGTCCCCATTTTAGCTAGTCGATTTTTGAAGCCCCCGAACATTGATGAGCCACATCCAGTAATCTCCACCGACACAAGATTTTATCCTTACTTCCAGGTTTCCATTTTTAACGCTTCCACAATTTCTTTTCTTATCTAACTTATAGTTCTTTATTGACCTGCAATCTTTGCTTCCAGAACTGTTTAGGAGCCATTGATGGGTCACATGTTCCTATAACGGCAACACCTGGAATTGCTGCTCCATTTCGGAATAGGAAGGGTACCTTGAGTCATAATATTATGGTTGCCTGTGACTTCGATCTGAGATTCACTTTCATATCATGTGGTTGGGAGGGTTCAGCTACGGATGCGAGGGTTCTTCATTCTGCAATTAGCAAAGGATTTAGAGTACCCGAGGGAAAGTTTTACCTAGTTGATGGGGGTTATGCAAACACTCAATCATTTCTCGCACCTTATCGGGGTGTCCGGTATCATTTGAAGGAATTTGGTCATGGACACCCTCGACCACAAAACCACAGGGAATTGTTCAATCATCGGCATGCTGTTCTACGAAACCATGTGGAAAGGTCTCTAGGAATTCTTAAGAAGCGCTTCCCAATTCTTCATGTTGGCACACTGCATTCAATCGAGAACCAAGTGAAACTTCCCGCAGCTGCCGCAGTTCTTCACAATATCATCAAAATGGAGAATGGTGATGAGACTTGGCTTGACAACCAGCCCGATAACATAGCGCCAAATGTTTTTGTTGATCTCCCGAATGGCGACGAGAATAACTATGGGAACAACGACTTAGGGAACACTCTAAGGGATGAAATAGCAATGCAAATGTGGGAAGCATACCATCCTGAATAGCCAACATGATGGTGTGTGTTTTAATCATCTAATAATGTTTTGGTTAACCTAGCTGACCTCCCTTTCTGAAGCCATGTATATACCCCTACACAGGCAACTTATTCCCCTTGCCAACAATTAGTGTCTCTTAGCTCCTATGCTTGCAGTAACCTGCTGGCTTCCCTTTTTGATCAGTCCTATTAAAACATCTGAATTACTGCTGTGTAATGCATGGTATGTTGTGAGACAGAAACATGAATCAGTGCTACTACATCTGTTAAATACTCCAACACATGGTATGTTGTGAGACAGAAATATGAAGAATCACTTGCTTAACATGTGACCAGATTTTGCTTGTTCTATTACTGAAACTTGCTGTACTACAGGCCTACTTATGTTCCAGAAGGCACTCTGATGTTCATCTAGCAAAACTTATAGTTATAAGTTATTCTGAAGGCACTCTAATATTCATCTCTTTTTGTTTCATCAGGTTCTCAAGCACCAAAAGAAGCAACAATAAACAAGCTGGAGGGATAACTTTCTCTCAGATTCTCAAAGATAGATGATCATGACACCAAAAGATGGATATATCTGTATGCGAAATTATAATTGATCTTGAGCTATTCTAGAAGTACTTGTGTTGCGCTATCTTTGCTGCAAAATTATGTTGGGGCTATGATGAACTGTTGTTGCTGCGAAAGATCATGTTGTCATGATAAATTATGATTCCTGGGATTTGGGATTTGAAGTCATGTTTGTTATGATAAATTATGATGTTGTTGTGATGATATATTGATTTCGAGTCATGCAAAATTATGTTGCTGCTGGGAAAACTACTGCTAAATTATTCCCCTGTAGCAGCTTTTCTCATTTTTATTAGGTAGCCTTTACAATTCTGTAGCAAGGATATAAGGGAGTTAGTTACATTGTAAAGATTGAATTTTTAGATGTTCTACACCATGTTATGTCAATTTGACAAACCCTGCCTACCAAACAGAAATTTTAAACGAAGAGGATTGGGAATGGAGGAGTTTTGGGGATTCAAGGGGTTTTGAGGGGATTGGGTGGAAGGGAGGGATTCACCAAATCCTCCCAAATCCCCGCCTCCGAAATCCTCCCAAATCCCTTTGTGCCAAACGAGGCCTTAGGGGGGGGCCAGGCCCCTGCTCGCCCCCCTGGCTCCGCCACTGCTAGCACGAGAACGATGAACTCTCATGCCTGGCACTTCTTTGGTGATTTCTGTAACTGAAGCTATGTTTCAACCGGGGCTATGTTTCTGAAACAATACCCTTGTTGTAGAAGAGAAAATATTCATCGTCGAACCAATTTTCTTCTTTCTGAAACAAGACCTCTGTTGCAGAAATTTTCTGAAAATAGACCCTTTTGCCGAAAGAAAAACTTCACCACCAAATACGTTTTTCTTTCTGAAACAAGATCTCTGATGCAAAAAGCTTCTGAAACAAGACAATTATTGCAAAAAAAAAAAACTAGCCGCATGGACTTGTCGCCAGTGCGAGCGGCCGATCAAAATCAATCCGACGGCTACGCAGGCGGCGGATGTTGTGTGTGCATCAGCCGGACGAAGGCTAGCGTTTTCCATATTATAACTTATGCCCCCACGTGTTTGTCAGTCACGGGCTATTTAGCTCAAAATACCCTGGAGAAGGACGGTCCAGCGTGCATGCGAGCTCTCCACGTACTCCAAAGCTCATCATCACAAGGCAAGGCTAATGCAAACAAGGAGGAGTACGTGTTGGCACACTGGTGCTTTTGCTACTCCGTCGTCGTGCACGTGACTTCCAACACATGATTGGACGATAAAGATAGGATCATGATTTGACGGAAAAGTGCAAAAGTTGAGTCCGTGGAGCCTCTCACATCTTTCACGGCTGAGCGATGAGGTGGCATGGCAAGCCCGTGTTTAGGTCCATGCGGCCGTGCATATATGGTTGTGGACCAAAACCGAACAAGGTAATAGTTGCATCTTTGGTACGAGCACGAGGAAAGTTCACACGGGACGGGTCGGGAGTGGGAGTGGGAGCAGGAGCGGCAAAGCAAAGCATCGATGGTAGTACAAAGCCGATCACATGGCTAATAACGAGCGATCTTGGCCGTTTCGTGAAGCAGAACCATCTCACATTTGTGATGCTGATGCAGTGATGCTGTTATTACTGTAGTGAATCTTCGAAAAAAAATTCAAGGAAGCATCTCGTCACGTGTACCGGGGCCCGTGTGAGCAGCGGTGCACCCCCGCTGGTGCTCGCCCTGATTTTGATTTCGACGGCCTTGTTCACAGGCGAGCCAGCGCCGACGACGACTAACACTCGCGAGAATTTCTTCTTCCTCCTCCTGTTGCCACCTGTGTGGCGGACAGAGCCTTCCTGGGGCTTCTTTCCCCCTTGCGGCTGCTCTCATCTCCTCTCTCTTTCGGTCTTTCGTTCGCCAGCAGGTGAGGGACAAGAGGAGAAAACATCTAGTATCAGCCATACGTCCATTCGAGGTTTGACCGCTGCCTGCCCATCACTTCCGCCGCCAGTCCAGTCCAGCATTCCCTCGCCCTCGCCTCTTCCGCGCGTGCACCCGCTAGCCTATCATCCATCCATCGCGCCAGTCGGTTGTGTGAATTTTCCGGCGAGCCCCGCCGCTGCATGCGCGAGGTCTGCAAGTTCTGCGTGCGTGCAAGATTCACGGACCATCAGATGCTCGACTCGACGTAGACAGACGGAGCCCTCCACCTCCACGAGTAGGGAGTAGCGAGTACGTACGTGTACGCCGCCTACATCTACCGCGTGGATCGTGCACGTGAGTGACTGCATCTGATCATGCGACCGGCCATGACCCCAACTAAAAAGGGATCAGCAGACCCCGGGACGAAAAAGGCGCACGTATGGATGGACTAAAGCGAGTCGGTGGATGCGGATGCATGGAGCCCGCCCGTGACGACCTTCATGGCCGGCGATGAGGTGTCGATCGCCGTGTCAGGCTCAGGCAGGCTGCAAAGTGGACCGATGGAGCTACTGTCTACATCTCGCTCGCTGTCCATCTGCTCGTCTGGTCGCCACGTACAGTACAGCTAGTGCTAATCAGCTTCAACCTGTGATGTTCGTCTTCTTTTTCATGAGAAGATCGTACGAAGGTACACGCGGCTTTCGAGTACGTGTTGGATCCAACGATGAATGTGAAGAGGCAGAAGATGAATGCGGAGTGTGTGTCCATACAGTGCAGAAAAGGCAGCTAGTGCCGCTAGTTGGGGTGGTTGATCGGTGCGCCGAATTTCCCACGTCCCACCAACCAACCAACACCACAGTCGTACTCCTACTACAAGTGTAGTAACCTGGAACAAAAGGGGGGTGAGTACACACGATGAGATGGGACACGGGAGTGTTGCTTGCTTACTGGCAAGCATCGATCTCACTAATTAATCATCACAGGGCCGATTAATTAGTCAACAAAGTTTTGCTTATCGCGTGAATGCTACGCTGATGCTCGCGTCTCGGCCAAAAGAAACAAGTTTGTATCGCGTGATCAAGGCCGTACCACTCAGGCATCAAGAGAGCTCAACCCTAGCCGGCCCCCGCCACCCTCCTCTCTCGCTCGCTTTCTCCTCGCCGCCCCCAGAGGCCGCGTGGCGCTCGTGACGGGGGCGGCGGCCGACGATCTCATTCGCCATTGATGGGGGATCCTCTCCGAGGAGGGGGGTGGTGGCCGCTAGACCACCAAGCGCGGGCAGCCACGGTGGACTTTCCTGGTCGGGTGGCGGCGCTCGCCTCCATGGCAAGAGGGTCGGTGCCGATCGGTCTCCAGCGTGCTCTCAAGCGATGGTTGGCGACGCATGGAAGGGTCAGCGAGAGGCGGCTGAAGGTCCTCTACCGGAGTTCCAGTGGCTGCCTGCGTCTTCACGGCGCGGCTCCGCGCTGATCCAGACAACTGCGTAGTCGGGGTGGCGCAAATGCCGATGAAAATCATGGCGACTTCAGTCATGGCAGACGATGGCAGCATTTTTTACGTCATTTCCTTGTCGACACACCGTTGTTGCATTCTGCATCATCACCCCGCTCGGGCTGTTCCATGGGTAACCCTATATTTGGGTCTCTAGGATCGAATGATGTTGGCTCCTTAGGTGTCGTTTTCCCTCCTAGGGGCGTTGTTCCGGAGCAGGTGCTGGCTGGAGGAGCCAATAGGTGGCACGGTGTTGCATCTACCGCACCAACGACGATGTGGCACAGTGAAGTCTTGGCGATGGATGCGCATACGGTGGTGGCGTTGTTTGGCATCGACGGAGGCCTTTGGTCCCTCCTAAAGATGAGACGGTAGAAGATGGCGGCGGCGGATTTTAGAGCGTGTGTGCATGCGGTGAGCGGTGAGAGCCAATAGACCTGTCTGTGCTCGCTGCCCGCCGCGGGGCGGATGATGTGTGTCGGTGCGGTGTTAGGCGCATCATCAAGCTTGTAGGTGTAGCGATGAAGGATCGACGGAAATGGTAGCTTTGGGTTGATCCGTATAATTTTTTTGTCATGTTGAGTAATTTAATAAAGACGACGGAAGAAAATTCTCTCATGTGACGTGACCAACAGCTATCTGGGGCTGATGAAGTGAAAGTGATGATGGACGGTCACTGCTCGCTGGATACTCTATGATTATCCATATCTTGCATCCCCCTCGCCTCCTCGTGCCCCCCCTGAGGTGAGATCCCGTCAGGCAGACAGCCAGCCAGCCAGCCTCGTTGGTTGTTGGTCAGGCTGCAAGTGGACGCGGGCTGCCCGCGGCGCCCACTTCTTAAGCCCACTAATTTGCGTACGTGGACACCCGCGGGACTGTCTCAAAGTTACATGGAATTTGTGGGATATCCCACAAAACCCACATCGAGCCCACCTGTGTCTACATCCTTCACATGCGACGAGACCAGATAGGCAGTGGGGGATTAGAGGAGAGCAGCAGCCGGAGCACCGCCGTTAGCTCCGGTGAGCTTCGCTAGGCACATACATGCCGGAGCGCCGCCGCTAGCCACATGCAACGCGTCCTCCTGCTCCGCCCCGACATGCTCGCCATGCTGATGGATGAGAGCTTTGCTGCTGCCATTGCTAGCTCCGCTCTCACGCCTCCATGCGTCCTCCCGCTCCGCCGCGACCTGCCCCTGCGCCGATGGAGGAGAGCTTCGCCAGTGCCGCCGGCTGCCGTTAGCTCCACATCCACGACTCCGTGCTTCCTCCCGCTTGGCCACGACATGCCCCCCTACGCCGATGGATGTGAGCTTCGTCGAAGCTGCAGCCCCCCTCGGATTGCTACCAGCCGCCCTGATCGATGTTTATTACATAGTACTAATTTCCTTACTGATTGTTGTGAGAATTTTACATTTGTTTACATTTGAGATCTGAACTTGCTTTCTCAAATGAAAGCAGAAATCTCACATACTCCATAAGATAAGTGCCTGAACCTTATTTTCTATTGATCTCAACATACTGAAAGACAACCTGCAGATTGAGCAGCATATTTCTCTAGGAGAATCACAAGATCAAGCTTGTAACCTACCGAATTAGGGGATAAAAATTGGAGTTTATGTTGATATCAGTCCTCGAAACAGCTCCTATTCCTTTGATAATCACATCTGCCTAGCTAGTACTACAACCCATTACGTTTTTTACCGGACCAGCATCATGAGAAGAAAAACAAACTAGTGCTCCTTTTAGAGTGTACTGAAATCGTGATACTCGACAATTTATTGAGACGTCCTACTTGGTGTCCATGCTGACATTCAACTGAAGTCTGCTGTGGAAGCCTGCATGTAGCATAGCGATGGGAAGGCTAGTTGGTGTGAGCATACGGAAGACAGCATTGACAAGAATTCAAAATGGATTTTAAGTGGGTAATGCGGCATCCGCGATCTCTCGTTCACGCTAACTGAACAGCCCGCATAGTCCCACATAATTATGTGCACATATGCGGCAAGAAGTGGGACGCCCGCGGGTCGTCCCACTTGCAGCCTGAGTTGTTGGCGTTGCCCCACACGTTCACAAGGGAAGGGAGCCAGACAACGGCGGCGACGACCAAGACTACCACTCCACAGAGAATTTTTCCTCCCTCCTCCTCGTCGTCTTCTTCCTCCATCCTCCTCCTCCACTCCCCACTTGCGCGGCAGGCAGGGCCAGGTCCAGGGGCCATCCATCCCCCCTTGCACCTCCTCACCTCACTAGGTGAGCGACAGCGAGAGACGACACAGGAGGGACGAGACACACCAGCCGTCCCGTCCAGGACATCCATCCCTCCCTCCCAAGTCCCAACCCGGCTTTGACCGGGCTGCTCCATTCCCTTTCCCTCCGCCGTCAGTCCACTCAGCCATCCCCTCTCCCTCCCCTCCCCGGCTTCCTCGCGCGTGCGCCTCTCATCTCCCTCCTCTCCTCTCCCCCTTTCCCCGTCGCTTCCTTCCTTCCTTTCCTGCCCGGATCGGACCCCTGCTGCCGGAGCTTCCCCTCCTCGCGGCCGGCCGGACGTCGCCAGCAACCGCACCGCACCCCAAAGGTTCGTCGCCGCAACTCATCCTCTCTACTCACTACCCCGCCTCCGCTCCGCTCTGCCGTCCGTCCATGGTCTGAGATCGGCCGCGGTTCGGTTCGGCTTCGGCACGGGATTGATTAACTAGCAGAGGAGAGGTTCCATCAATTGGATTATCGCGCCTGCTCGCCGGCCTACAGACTCCCTTCTCACGCATGGCCATGTGTTTAGCTTAGTTCAATTCGGTGTGAAATCAAGGTTTTACATTCTAGCAGTAGCAGCAGTACGATGGCAAGAATTCAGATTTGTTCTACTACTACTACAGTACTTGTCATTCATCTGCGCCACTTCTTGGACGGTTTCGTTTGCTGAATTTACACAAGCCACACTGATAATTCCTGCTACTGTATTGCTAATTCCGTCCGTGTATCCTTACTGAATCTATCTGTAAGAAACACTGCCTGAAGAAAAACAGAGCAATTTTCAGTTCACAACTCTGAATCCCTTCTTGCCTGACAACGCAACCTGCTTGCCAAAATGTTACTCATCATCCTTCCCCAAACCTGAATTTTCAGATTTGTGTTCGTGATGTTCCAAGCAAAGAATCGACAGATGTTCCCCTGACTGACTGACCGAATCCCCGCCGCATTCCATTGCAGCAGCGGCAGCGATGAGGTGCCTGCCGTTCCTGCACGGGGACGCCAAGGACGACGACCGCCGCACGGGCCCCAGCGGCGGCATGTCGGCCTCGGTGCGCTCCTTCAGCACCGAGTCCACGGAGCGCGGCGGCTCCGACCTCAACTCCATCAACGTCTCCGACATGAGCGCCGAGTCCATCCGCCGGACGCAGTATCCCAGCTTCACCGACCGCCCCGCCAACCTCCGGGTCTTCACCTTCCCCGAGCTCAAGGCCGCCACCCGCAACTTCAGCCGCTCCCTCATGGTCGGCGAGGGCGGCTTCGGCTGCGTCTACCGGGGCGTCATCAAGGGCTCCGACGACCCCACCGACCGCGTCGAGATCGCCGTCAAGCAGCTGAATCGCAAAGGGGTCCAGGCAAGTTCTCACTGCCCTGTACTGTACTGTATTGTTGTTAGGGGTTTCTCTTAAAATTGTCAGATAGCAAGATCAGGCTGTACATATCTTACAGTCCACTTTTATGCATTACCAAGAGAAGTTATATCTCATTCATAACAACAAATGTGATTTGGTCTGGTTCTGCGTCTTTAAACTTGAGATCTTGAAACTAATCCAGGATTGCTGAGCTAATTTACTTCTTATGGGAAGAATCCATTCGGTAGGCCCTGGTTGCTTCGGGAAATGCGGCATAGTTTATACTTGTGAAATTCCTTGCATCACATTCCATGTAGTATTATACTTGCATGTTGTTCTAGTTTAGCTTTGGGTATAGTGAGTCAACCAGTGCCAGCATATAGGAACAGCAACAGCTAATCTAAAGTTGTAAACAAATCGTAGCAGTACTCGAGCAAACCACCGAGCATATTATTCCAGCATTTCAGTTCCACTTGCCAGATGAGTCCCTCTTAAGACACTTGCACTCTAATCTAGTTTGAGCCACTAGCTAGGGTTCCTAATATATTATTATTCATCTTTCTTCAGGGGCAGAAGGTATGGTTAACAGAAATGAACGTGCTTGGGATTGTTGAGCACCCAAACCTTGTCAAACTAATAGGTTACTGCGCGGACGACGATGAGCGGGGAATGCAGCGGCTTCTGGTGTACGAATACATGCCCAACGGAAGCGTGGATGACCACTTGGCAAGTAGGTCAACTTCAACTCTATCATGGCCAATGAGATTGAAAGTGGCTCTCGATGCTGCCCGTGGACTGAAGTATCTGCATGAGGAGATGGACTTTCAGGTAATTCATTTGCTTTATGCTGATAAATACCTACTAAAACTAATTGAATGTGAAACATCTTCTGGTATCAACATCACTGCTTGATTACATTCAGCAAAATAAGGAACACATGTAGTACGAGAAGTTGCACTCTGTTTACCTGTTTCAATATGCATGCAGGTTATCTTTCGAGACCTGAAAACATCTAACATTCTACTAGATGAGAACTGGAATGCAAAATTATCGGACTTCGGATTGGCTAGGCATGGACCACAGGAAGGGCTATCCCATGTCTCCACAGCGGTACACACATCTACGGACCGAGAATTATTTTACATTGATGTGCTCTGACAGTATTCTGTTCCATGTTTTTTAAAATTACTGGTCTTGCAAAATGTACGATGTTCTAAAGTGGTGGATACTCATGGTGCCAACATGTTCCTTTTCTATAACATGGTTCGGTTCCCTTTTGATAGCAATGAAGTTGGAATTGGAAAATGGATACCCAGTTGCTCCACCTCAAATGGTATAATTGTTTTGGTGTATCCTATTGATACTTAAATGTGTACCTTTAGTTTCTGAAGTGCTCAACAATCAAATTCTTAAATTTTATAAGAACTACAACTGAAGTCCTAGAAAGGAGTGAGTGCTTCAGCTTGCATAAGCATCAATGACAGATACGGCCAGAGCAGCTTCAGAACACACCTCTCTTTTTTCATAGAAAGCAGCTATATCTACAAGTAACAAAAGTGGTGATTTTGTGCGTTGCCTAAGCGGGAAAATTTGGCAAAGAATCCGCTGGGCATATTTTACCATGCCTTAATTAAACTATTATTTTGTTAGTAAGATAGTATTAATTTGGGTATAGAGTACAGAACCCTGGTTTCATTAAAAAAATGTATTTTGCATGAAAGGCAACCATGTCATTTCTTTTTATGACAGATGGGTCCCACTGTGCGAGGCTAAGCAGGAGTAGCTCTGTGTGCGCTGCCACCTGGAGCTCCCCTAAAGTGCTTGCTTTAGCCCCCTTTAGAAGTTGTAGAAGATTCTCCATATACTAGTTTTATGAAGTTTGTTCTCTTGTTGCCACTTTGTTTACTTCCTGGTACAACTTTTGAAATATAATCGGAAAATGGTATAGGAGATAACTTTTCGTAAAACATGGTTCCCTTTTTTATAGCAATCAAGTTGGAAAATGGATACCCGGTTGCTCCACCTCAAATGGTATAAGCTATTGATGCTTACATAGTTACATGCGTATGGTTTAGTTTCTGAAGAGCTCAACAATCATATTCTTAATTTTTTGAAAATTACAACTGAAGTCCTAGAAAGGAGTGAGTACTTCAGCTTGAATACGCATTAATGAGTGCTATATACGTTTCTTCTAGCAGCTTCTGGATGCAGTGCTAGCAAAAATAATACTGTATGTCCATTAAAGAAATCACATCTCTCTTCTTCAGATAAAGCCAACTGCAACTACAAGTAACAAGAGTTTGGTTTTAAAGTATTCATCCTGACTACCACAATAACTAGGTACTAGGGTGATTTTGCATGCTTTCCTGCGCCAGAATTTGGCAAAGAACTTGCTGGACATATACTACCATGTCTGTTAAACTTTAGTTTGGATATACCCTGGTTTCATTAAGGAGTGAGTAATACATGTTGCACAAAATAAATAAAAAACATATTATTTCTTTTTATGACACATGGATCCCACAATGTGAGGCCAAGCAATAGCTACATACGCACTGCTACCTGGTGCCCCCCTAAAGTGATTGCTTTAGCTCCCTCTAGAAATTGTAGGACATTCTCCATATACTAGTTTTATCAAGTTCATTCTCTTCTTGTCAGTTTGTTTAGTTCCTACTCCCTCCGTTCCAAAATAGATGACCCAACTTTGTACTAGTACTTCCTAGTACAACTTCAACTTGATACTTCCTTGATCATCCATCTTAACTAATTTCTATTAATCCATAAACTAACACATTAAATACTTATGGTTCAACAGATCGTTGGAACTCTAGGATATGCAGCGCCGGAGTACATGCAAACTGGGCGCCTGACAGCAAAAAGTGACATATGGGGCTACGGCGTGCTCCTCTACGAGCTCATCACCGGGCGGCGTCCCATCGACCGGAACCGCCCAAAGGGCGAGCAGAAGCTCCTGGACTGGGTGAAACCGTACATCTCCGACGTCAAACGGTTCCCCATCATCGTAGACCCGAGGCTTGAGGGCCACTACAACCTCAAGTCCATGATAAAGCTGGCCGGCGTGGCAAACCGCTGCCTCCTGCGGCTACCAAAGACGCGCCCGAAGATGAGCGAGGTGTACGAGATGGTCCAGAAGATCGTCGAAAGCGTCGAGGTCGGCCCGCCGGAGCCTCCCCTGCACTACCATGGCTCGGTGTCCGGACCGGGCGCGAAGCGGACCAAGAAAGGGTCATTGAAGAGGAGGCTCCAGGAGTTCAAATTCGGGTGCCGCCAGATCGTGTGGCGGGGCTGGAAACCTGAGATCATAAAGACCTGCTGAAATGGATGCCACCCTCCTCCTGCCTGTGACTCTAAGTATAGCTGTTCATAGAGATATAAAGTTCGTAACCGGTGCGCGGTTTGCGCTGCAGCGTGTAACTTTTTTGGTCCTGTAGATTTATGTTTGAGCCATTTTGTTTTGTGTATTACTCTTGTCTGAGATGCAAGGTTGTGAATCAGTAGGTCGTTTGTGTTTTTGGTCCAGTTTCAGCTCTTCCATCTTGTGAACTCTTATTGCTAGCAGAATAGAGAGTACTAATATTGTTTGTGCAAAACCCACAACCTGTCATTTTTCATGTGGAAAGAGGTTGTATGCAGGGAATGATTCAGATTGAAGCAAGATGTGACCTGCACCTAGTGGATTTCTGCCCACCAATCGGAGGATGCGCCTTATCGCGAGGTCGATGCGGAATGATCTGAATATCTGATGCTGGGTGGTACAGGTACATTCCTGCCGGCCATCCTTTTTGCTCAGATAAGACCCAGATCCAGATGCTCACATCAGAAAGAGACCCCTTTGTGCAACTGGGAGAATTTCTTTGGTGCTAGCACATCCATAGAGGATGCTACAAGTCAGCTCGATGTTTCGATCGGACGGTCCACATGGTTGATCATTTTGTTACCAGAGAATAGATGATGATAAAATCTCCACCGCAAATAATCCAGCAAAGTTCATGCCGGTGCCGAAATTTCGCCGGAGAAAAAAGAGTTCCCGGTGCCGGTCTCATTCTGCTGTTCCCCTGTTGCTGTAGCCTGTAGATTGTGCTGTTGGCTGGAGGCAGAGAAATTCTGTTACTTTCTGCACAGTGAACACTTTCCATTCCATTCCATTCCATCATGAGAACATCTCCTTCCTCCCCCTAAACTTTTCTCCGGGGGTATGGTGCATATGGGTGGAGCAGAATTGGGGGCAGATCTTCCTGTGGTGGGCAGCAACTGTGGGGCTCCTTTCGGCTTCGGCGAATCGGACCGGTCGATCGGTCGCCCGATTCGCCTGTCGACGAAGAACCGACGGAAGCCTGCATTTCTCCCCCCTCCTCGCTGTGAGGTGAGGTCCCTCTCGTCTCCCCTGACATCTCATATGCCTGCCTGCCCTGTCAAGGCCATCGCCATTCCTGGTGCCCATCATCTTCAGAGATTAGCACATGGTTTGTGTGACGGTGGTGCATCATCATCTTCAGAAAACCAGGTGCAGAGTACGTGTGACATGTGGAGCAGATGGCGATCTGCCCGACCTGCCACATGGGTTGCCATTTGCAGCCGCTGCTTTGTGCCGGTCGCCGCCGATGGCGAGGGCTACCTGCCGTGAAATCCGGCACCGTTCACGCGGCTCCTTTCCTCACTAGTTTATGGCTTTTCTCCGTTCGCAGAAAGTTTCAGAGTTAAAAACCGTCCGGAGGTCACCAAATTTGTTAGGTTCTGAAGAAAGGTGGAAAATTTCGGTTCTCGGTCCAATCGCCGCCGCGCTGCCCCGCAACGCCGGCCGTTGCTCCTCGTCGTCGTCGCCGTCATCGGCTTTGGATGTTTCTTCATGTTATTAATGATCCTATATACTTTTCCTTTTCCTCATTTTTTTCATTTTGAACCGAGAACCTGTCACATTGACATGAACAATGAGGCCCCTCTCACCGAGCATTTAGGAACGGGACGGGTGATGACTGATGCCGGCCGTGTCGGATCCAAGTCACCCTGACTAAGATCGGTCTCGGTGTGACCCTACGCTCATTAATCAAATCGCTTCATTATGAATTTTTCTTTTCCGTCTGCTTTCTTTTCGTGGCCTAACAATCGGTCTCCATCGTGTGGGACAGTACAGATTCGGTTGTGCCGTTCGAACTGAATTTGTTATTTTTTAAAAGAGCAGAAACACTTGAAACACTTGCTCGTGCATGTGTGTGGCCAGCAATAGGAAAATAATAAAAACCATGTGAGACTTGTGCCACGTATGAAATGATCATGGAGGTCTCGCTTTCATATCTTACAACCGGAGCGGCGCACGCAAAAATTATTGAATGTTGCTTGGGTATCCGTCTCCCATGACCAAAATTTATTGAATGTTGCTTCCGTATCCGTCTCCCGTGACCCGTGACGAACGACGGAGAGAGATGACTAAATGATGAACGGAAAATGAAGTGTATGAATAGCCAAGGATGACGGCGGTGTGCCGCAAGCTTTCATAGAGAAGAAACAAGAAACCTTCCCGTCGTCCACAAGCCGTTTACTAGTAGTATGTATGTATAAGGCGATAGGATCATCCGCATCGCTAGGTGTTAAGCAGAAGCTATACGTGTGACGGTCTATTCGAAACCGGAGCCGAAAGGCGCTTGGGGTACACGAAAGAGGATATTAGAAGCTTATATGTCACAATTCTCGCTTCGTCTAACTTGTACACATTAGTTTTAGGTAAGTTACCTAACGCTCTCTTACGTCTCCACTTCCATGCGCTTCCGGGAATGAAGAAGTGAAAGAGAAAAAAAAGAGTGATATGGAGGAGACCAAAGTGGTGTCTCCACTTCTTTTTCGAGGTTTTACCACCAGTCAGTCAGGCAGCTTTTGGCAATACGGGTTACTGATGCTAGGTCTGCTATTAGTGCTAAGCTTTTTACATTTCGTAGCACTGCTAGATACGGATGCTCTTAGATATGAGTACACGCATCAAGGATATAAGCCAGAAGTCTTACATTTCAATGAGCAACAAACCAAGAAAACAAAAAATTCAACCAGTAATCCATCCGTTCTATTGTGAATTTGCCGTTTACTCTCCTTAAAAAGAGATATGACAAAATGATGAACAAAAAAGGAAGTATAATATATAACCAAGGAAGACGGCGGTGGGCCACAAGCAAGTATTCGCGGAGGAGAAAAACTTCCTGTCTTCGAAATGTCATCTAGTATAGGTGATAAGAGTGTCCACATCGCTAGATGTTAAGCAGAAGCTAAATGTGAGGTTGTCTACCTGGAGATGAAGCCGAAAACCTCATCGTAGCACGTACTATTCATTATTACATCAATTATTGAGCAATGTCTTACATGTCAACTACTATGTGCTTCCGAAGATGGAATAAAAGTAACATAAGAGTTATAAGGAAGCGAACAAATTGACGTGTCCACTTCTACTTTTCGAGAGGGCTCACCTCATGTTTCTGACATACGGGTTATAGATGCTCTATGATCTACTTTGTGTCCAAGGTTTTCTGCCATTGGTTCTTTGCACTATGTCATTGTCAACGCCGTTTTTCCTTATTGGTTTATCTTCTATTTAGCACCGAGATACAAATGATCCTAGATAGGAAGACCCACACCAAGGTTATAGCTGCGGCCCCCTCTGTCCACCTATAATCGAGTTCATTATTATTATTTTAAAAAGAGAGCAAAAAACCAAGAAAGTAAAATAATTGAACCAGTAACCCATTGTTTTACAAGTTCAAGGTGTCGGTCACTCTCAACCTCCTTAAAAAGATTATCATCTTTCACCCTAAAGTTTAAAATTCGACATCGACCTTCAGTCTAGGTAAAAAAAAGAAAAATACGGGATGTTCATACATATATATAGTCGACAATAATAAAATAAAAACCACACCACTCTTGTGCCACATATGAAACGATCATGGATGTTTCACTTTTGGATGTACAACCTCTAAGCGGCTCACACGAAAATCATTTAATGTTGCTTCGATATCCATGTCCCATGACTGATGACGAACGATGAAAAGGGATGATTAAATGATGAAAGAAAAAGGAAGTATAATAACTAAGGAAGATGACGGTGCGCCACAAGCAAGTATTCACGGAGGAGAAAAACTTCTAGCCTCTGAGAAGCCCTCTAATATGGTTGATAAGAGTGTCTGCATCACTAAGCGTTAAGCGGAAGCTAAAGGGAGAGGGCCTATCCGGTCCGGAGCCGAAGCCGAAAGGTGCGTCGGGTACATGAAAGAGAAAAGAAGCTTATATGTTACTATTCTCACTTCATCCTAACACCCATATTTTATTTTAATAGTGTCTTACTCTCAACTTCCATGTGCTTCCAAGGATGGAACAGAAGCAACATAAGAGGGGAAGAGGGCAAATTGATGTGCCAATTTCCTCTACGTGGTTTTTGTTTACTGTTTGTTTCTGACCATATGGATTATAGATGCTCTAAGCTCTACTTTGGCGCTAAGATTATCGCCATTATTATTTTTTCTTACCATCGAATCTCGTAGCATTTGCCACTATCCTTTTTTCTATCACTTCATCTTTGTTTAGCACCTTGAGATGCAGACGCTCCTAGATGCGACAACACACGCCAAAAGCCATAAAATCGCGACCCCTTGTCTGCCCATAATCGAATTTTTCAAAGCGCGAAAAGCCAAGAAAGTAAAATATTGATGAGCTAACACATTCTTTTTTGTGAGTTTATTATGGTGTCAGTCACTCTCTGGCTCCTTATAAAGATTATCATCTTTTCACCCTAAAGTTTTAAATCCGACATCATCGACCTCTAGCCAAGGTAAAAATAATAAACAAGAGAAACTCAGGGTCGTTTGGCTTTTGTGGACATTGAGTGTTGCTTCGGTATTTGTTTGCCATGACGGGTGATGAACGATGGAAAGGGATGCCTAAATGATGAATAGAAAAGGAAATATAATACATAAAAGTAAGGAAGACGGTCGTGCACCATAAGCTTAAGTGTTTGTGGAGGAGAAGAACTTCCTACCTTCGAGAAGCCATCTTACATACTCAAGCGGGATAAGAGCATCTACATTACTAGGCGTTAAGGAGAAGCTAAAGGTGAATTGGTCTATCCGATCCTGAGACGAAGCCGGAAGGCATGTGAGGTATAAAAAAGAGGAAAGAAGCTTATGTGTTACTATTGTTACTTCATCCTAACACGTACATTTTTAGCTTTAGATAGAAGTACCTAACAATGTCTTACGTCTCAACTTTTATGCCCTTCCAAAGATGGAATATAGGAAACAAAAGAGGGAAAGAAGGCAAACCGATGCGCCCACTTCGTCGCTGGGGTGTTCGTTTACCATATGTTTATGACCATACGGGTTATAGATGCTCTAAGACCCGCTTCGACGCTTATACATATATTACCATCGCATCTCGAAGTATTCCCTTGCCGCTAACCTTTTTGTACCGCGTCGTCCTCAGTTTAGCCCCTTGAGATGCGGATGCTCCTGGACGCGACGACACGCGATAAAGGCCATAAAACCGCGACCCCTTGTCCCAGGATCAATTTTTTTCAAAGCGCGAAAAGCCAGGAAAGTGAAATACCAAAGAATAGCCCATTGTTTTGTGAGTTTATTATGGTGCCGGTCACTCTCGGCCTCCTTAAATAGATTAACATCTTTTCACCTAGAGTTTAAAATCCGGCATCCACCTAGAATCAGGGTTTTTTCGAAGCGCGAAAAGCCAAGAAAGTGAAGTAAACCCATTGTTTCGTGCGCTTATTATGCTGCCGGTCACTCTCGGCCTCCTTAAAAAAAGATTACCATCTTTTCACCCTAAAGTTTGAAATTCCACATCGGCCTCAAGTTTTCTAGTCTGGTCTAATAAGTAAGTAAATAAAAATAGTAAACAGGAGAAATTCCGGGGGGCGGGGCCGCTTGGCTTTTAGCCACCGGCTGCGGCCAGCGGCGTACGAAAAAGATGCCATTCCCGATGGCGGGCCTGGCCGCATCCAGGGCGCGGGTACGGTCCGCCCGCGGGCTGGCTGACGGCCGTCAGATGCCGCGCAGAGCGCCGGGATAGATTCCCCTCGGAATCCGCGCGCTGCTCAGATGGGCCTGTGACGTCAACGCCCGCTGGCCTCCCCTGCCCCCGGGCGGGCCCCGGCCCGCTGACGCGATTCCACTGGTCGACGCCTCGATGGGACGGACTCTCCGTCCTCCTCTGCGATTCCACCCCTGCGGTTCTCTGGAATTTGTCTTCGGTCCTGTGCGTACGACCGATAGGTGCGGTTCAATTCGAACGCTGTCTGGTGGTAGTACCACTGGAGCTTAACGCGTACACGTGTTAAACTTGGTCGATGGCGAGCATTAGTTTGAGTAGTATATAGGCTTTCCTTTGACGAGCAATGTGCCGAAGTTCATGTAAAAAAAAAAAGTGCCAAAGTTGCCAAGTTTGGTGCTTTTTTATCCCCCATCCTCTTGATACCAATCAAGAGACCCTCTCGCTTATGAAGAAGATTCAATGAAATATAATCCATGCATGGATGGTCGATGATTCTGATCGCTTCTTACAAGGCCTAGGTGAAAAACGACCGTGCATACAAAGTTTAACAATTTGGACACTTTCCGTCGGTGCGAGCCTAAATGTGTGGCGTTATCCGCGGCACTTCCTTAGATCGGAGGGTTCCATTTGGTTTTGAGGGTGCAACACTTACCTTAGATTATTCGTGTCTCCATACACTTTCTTCAACATTTTTCAAACACCTTCTTCAGAAAGAATATCCGAACAGTTCTCTCAACAAAGGCAGTGGCGTACAAGTATTTGTATCATGCATGTAGTATAAGGAATAGTACAATTATTAGCATTGTCATAAATACAACCGTACTCTTCAAGCAACTCATTTGTCCCTACGATGAAAAGCGACCGGACAAACCGAATAATCAAAAATATGTGTATTATTGACAACATTTGGCCAACTAATACTAGCGTGCCAACCATGGAGCCATTCGGCTTATTTGAGCTATCGGCAACTTGTTATGACCGGCTCAGGCGCAAAGCCGGTGTGTGCTTTTTGCTAAGGACCGGTCTCATTTCCCCACAAGAAATAAATACCAATTAATGAGAAAAAGTATGACAGTCAATGATGTCATCGCGGCGCCAATCCTTCTTCCTTGCGCTCAACGTGTAAACAGAAACCAGAGCGTTTGAGCCATATCAAGCACGTCAGCATCAACATCACGCGTACTTATTCTACGTCTCCACCAGGAGGACACAAACACAACGGATAACAACAAACCGAAAGGGCCGCCGCGGTACGTCGCGTTGTGTCCCGTCACCATCGGCCGTGCACAACCCCTCTCTCTCAAGAAAGGAAGCTACACCATTGTTGTTACCCTCACCAGTCCATTCCAAACCTGGTCATATTTGGCGGGGGTTTTAAGCTTCAAAAAGCCACCACCGTACACCACACCATGTCTTCTTCTCGACTTCCCCACAATTCTGATCGCTTCTTACAAAGACAAAGTAACAAAAAAAAATACGACACTGCCTACAACACTCAACAATTTGGGCATTTTCGGTGGCGCTAGCCTTGACGTGTGCGGCACTTATCTTAGATTAGAGGGTCTGATTTAATTTTTAGCATACATTCATCTTTTTGCTCCGGGTTTGGAAGGATGGCCAGATTTTTTTAGCTTACTTGTACTGTCTGCAGCATTTTCAAATGCTTATTTGTTAAAAGCAAATATCAATAGTCCTTCCAATAAAGGCAGCGACATACAAGTAGTATTTGTATCATGCATGTATAAGCAATAGTACAATCATTAACATTGTCATAAATACAAATGTACCCTTCAAGCAACTCGTTGTCCTTACCACGAAAAGTGACCAAATGAGTCGAAGAATCAAAAGTATACATACGTTCTTGACAACATTTGGCCAACTAATTCCAGCGTGCCAACGGTGGTGCCTTTCGGCTTATTTGAGTTAATACCCTCTTATAACCCGGCTTGAGCGCGAAGCCGGGGTGTGCTTTCTACAAGCATCGATCTGCTAACACCAAATCTCATTTCCCCGCAACAAATAAAAACCGTGCCTCTTTTTTAATGAAAAAAATGGCATCCCAACCAATGATGTCATCGCCGCTAGTCCTTCTACCTTACATTCAACGTGCAAACACAAACCAGAGCGTTTGAGCCATATCAACCACGTCAGCGTCAACATCGCGCATCCTTATTCTACGTCTCCACCAGGAGGACGCAAACACAATGGGTAACAAACAAACCGAAAGGGCCGCCGCGGTACGCCGCGTCGCCATCGATCGCGCACAAGCCGTCTCTCAAGAGAGAAAGCTACATCATCCTTGTAGTTACCCTCCCCTCAGCAATCTATTCCAAGCACGGTCATATCTGGCGGGTTTTTTAAGTTTTCAAAAAGCCACCACCATGTGTTCTTCTCCCTTGTGACAAGGAACATAGGTCATTAAGTAATGTTCATTCCATGAGGCGGCCGGACCGGCCGGAGAGAAGGAAGACCGTGTTGCTCACTCCGAGGGCCTCTCGCCGCAATAAGAAGCAACCTCGAGGTCCTTTCTGCAAAAAAGGCCAACCCCACCTCCACAGTACAGCGAGTACTATAAACAGCAGAGGCCGCGTGCCAGCCGAAAGAGAGAGAGCGAGTGAGGAAAAATATAAAAAATAAAAATAAGCTCCGCCTCCGCCTCTCCTCCCTCCCTCGCGCTCGATTCACACCACACCTCACAGCGGTTCCTCCTCCTCCTCCTCCCGGCTGCTCCCTCCTCAACCCCCCCAATCCGCCGGCCGAGGAATTTCCCATGCTCCAGGCCTCCCGGATGACCCCCGCCCCGACCCGCCGCTCCCTCTCCTGCTGCTTCGCCTGCTCGCTCAATCCCCCCGGAGCGACCGTCGCCGCCCGCTAGTCCCTTCTCCCCGGGGGAGCGGAAGATCCGGCCTTGGCCCCCGCCTGGCCGTCTCCGTCGCCGTCGCCGTCGTCGTCCCGTGAGGGGCTGATCGTGGGGTGGAGCTCGAGGTTAGTGCGCCCCGCTCTCTCTGATTTCTTGATTTCTGGGTTCCCCATCGATGAGGAAATTCTGTCGCGATCCCGACCTTATCTCCTGTGCCGATTTTATCATTATCTTCCTTTGTGGGCTGCTTTCTGTTGGATTATTGTCGAAGCCGCGTTGATCTTATTGCGATTTATGAGCCGGTGACGACGCTCTATTTTGTCCGTCTGCGAGGCTCCAAAACTGAAGAAATTGGTTGTATGTGGTAGCTTGTGGCAGCAAAAAGGAATGCCCTTTCCCCCCTTTTTTCTTGCTCTGTACAAATGATTTGCCCCATGAACATAAAGGAGCAAAGCCGCAGCCTTGCCTGCTAAGGTTGCTTCAATCCGGTTCCATGTCCATGATCGTTGATGCCGCTTTTCGGGACAACACCGCCCGTTCGTTCCCTCGTTCTCTGACTGGATTGTTAGTATTATTATTATTATAGTCTTGCAACTTTTCCGCCATTTTTCCTCCTCGTGAGGCGGCCACTAACTCTGCAGGAATAATAATAATCTTGCAACTTTTCCACCATTTCTCCTGTTGACGCAGCCGCTAACCCTGCAGGAAAACAGGGTAGCCAGAAACAGTTACCGATATCTGTTGTTAATCCATACTAGTATTTGTCATTACCAGTTTAGATATATCATATTTTTAGCGGACAGCAGTAGGTGAGGCCCTCATTTAGCAATTGATACCGAGCACGTCAGCCGTTCATATCAGAAAAATTAAGTTGGATATCGCCTGCAGTTAGTTCGCTCTCTGAACGGCCTCTCGGGCATAATCAGCAGTTATGGCGCAATCCACTATTTTAAGGCTGCTATAGAAAGCGTTTGATTGGATTATCGGACCGTCGCAGCTTTTCTTGTTTTGATAACGTGTGATGGGAGTAATCATATTGGGTTGTTCAATCGGTGTGCGACAAATCAAAAGGGCCTTTGATCTTGCATGCATGTTATTAGGTTGTTGATTTGGTTGCTTAGACTGATAAGAAGTTATGCTAATAATATCTTATAATGTGGTAGTGGTCCCAGGGGGAGGAGGATTGCGTACTAATCTGTTAGTTTTCTCTGATCTGTCGTAATCGTGACTAGTGTATCAAACACATTTAGTGAGAGTGCTCCTAACGTGATGACTCGGATCATTCATTTATGTCAAGTCTCACCGGTCCTTGACTTTGTTGCAGCCGCGCAAAATTAGCCGTGTATCACGCATTTTCTGTTCTTCTTTTGGTGTTCATTCCCTTATGCTAAAATCACTGAATCTACTTGGTAGGTGCAGTGCTTTTGACAGTGAATTTGAGCCCAACGGATGAGCATGTGTGAGAAAGATCAAAATTTCCACTGGGCCTACGACCTTTTCCATGACCCCTTTGCCGCTCCCAACAGCTACTATGGACATCCTAATGGTTACAGTGACAACAGCTATTGTGACTACAATTATGCTAGAGGTAGTTTTGTGGAACGTCGTGCAATTCTTTTGTGCAAAAGTCATGATGAAAAGAAGGCAGTATTACTCATGTGTATGTTTTTTGGTTCTGCAGATGCATCACATCCCGATGAGACATATTTGCATTCTTCCGCACTTACGTGTGATATGTACAACCCACAAGTAGGCATGTACCATCCTGGTAGTGAAAATATCCATAGTCTGATTCAGCTTTTACCTTTCGCGTTTTTGCTATCCCTCCTAATGTTTTTTGTGTGTTCCAGGAAATGTTGGCGGGCAGGAGCATGAGGCAGTCTATGTAGATCCGTCTAGTTCCTCTTCATACCCTGAGAGTGACGATTGTTTTGAAATGGAGGAAGAAGTAGGGAAGAGATTTTACCCCATGGTCCCAGTTCCCGTGAGTCTATTGATCCTTAGTAACAGTGTTGTTTCGCTAAGGTTGATTTCCCTCCTTAATATCTAGAATAAACGAAGCTTTGCTTCCAAGGAAGCTTGATAAGTCCCATGTTTGCTCACTGACTAAAGTAGCTACTAAGCAATGGCCAAAGTAGGTAAGATAATTGACAGAATACCTGTGCACATGTAGCTAAAATCTCAATGGACAATTACACCAATATGTATGTCAGTTGGATAATTGATTGTGAATACTACTTACTTTAATGGACAGCGTGATAAGAAATTCGTCCAAAAGTCTGTAAATACATTGTAAGATGAATTAAATTCAGATATTCTTAACTCCATGTTAAGCCATGCCATGTTAAACTTTGGCAACGTCCAGATGAAAACTGTGGCTTGGCTACCAGGTTCAGTTTATAGAGTTTTGCATACAAAGTTGTGATTACTGCCTTCCTTATAGTTTCATGGGAATAAATTATTACTTGTACCTTCAGTATGGGAAAAAGGCTGCAAATTAAAACTGCTATTTGCACAATTAATCAGCATTCTTTTCTTTTCCGACACATTTCTGCATCTGTTATTAGCTTTGGTTCCCTTACACTTACAACTATGATTGAACAATCTATTTTGCCTTCTCCAGCATGTCCCTAAAATTAATGGTGAAATTCCATCACTCGACGAAGCCACCATGGACCATGAAAGGCTGTCAGACAGGTCTGTCTTAAATCTCACTTCTTATGGGTTCCTTTTGATAGTAAATGCTGCGGAAACATTTGACTTTATGAGGGATCGGATGTACTAGAATAAGTTTGATAATGTTTCTTCTTAACTTTCTAAACAGAGTGTCAACGTGTAGTTCAGTAATTTTTACATGTATATTGTTGTAGGTTGAAGCTGTATGAACTAACTGAGAACAAGGTGAAAGGTGATGGCAACTGTCAGGTTTGTACTTAGTGCCATCCTCACCTGAATACTTAGTTCTATTTTGCTGAAATAAGCATAGTAGCAGCAGTAGTTGGGTCAGTTCTCTGAATTATTCCATCATTCATGACTTACTGTTAGACCATGTAGTACATAAGCCACAACCAATTGATGCTAATCTAACCTTCTCAATTCCACAGTTCCGTGCACTATCAGATCAGCTGTACCAAACTCCGGACCACCATGAGTTTGTGAGGGAGCAGATAATTAGCCAGGTAATCAACAGTAGTAATCTTTCTTTCGTGATCCTTAGCTTCATTCTTTGTTTTCACACTTTCATCTTTTGTCTGATAAATAATCATTTTCAGCTTAAAAGTAACCGGGAAGCCTATGATGGATATGTCCCCATGGCATATGATGAGTATCTGGAGAAAGTGTCGCGGTAAGCTCAACAGTTCAAAAACTGTTCATGACTAGTACAAATTAGTCACACGTGAATGCTTCCCCAGCTAATATCTTGGTGCATAAACTGACAGAAATGGTGAATGGGGTGACCATGTGACTTTGCAGGCTGCTGCTGACAAGGTGCTTATATTTGTCTTACTCATGGGCATAACATATATCACAGCTGGCAGGGGTTGTACTTTACTAATGCCCATTCTAACGCAATTCGACAATCTGTTGCAGTACGGAGTGAAGATTTTCGTCATGACCTCGTTCAAGGATACGTGCTACATCGAGATCCAACCCAAGGTTCAGAAGTCCAACAAAGGTATGCAGATGATTCATTTTCTTTACAGTTCCAAGTGGGGTTGGTTTCGACACTTACTTCTGCACTCTACTATTTTTTCCCCTCTGGTTTCAGTGGTGCTGTTGAGCTTTTGGGCGGAGGTTCACTACAACTCGATATTTCCACAGAACGGTGAGTAGCATGCCTGCCTGCCATTGGCATACATGCAATGCGTGTCCAGTCCCCATCGCAAACGTATGCAACCAACATTCCACACCGACACCGCGATCTCTGCCCGATAACAGTAATCGCTGAAACCCTCTCTTTCCTATGTATGGTTTTGCCAACAGACGCTCCGAGGTTGCATCACACGGCGAAGAAGAGGAGATGGTGGCCGTTCTCGCAGCACCACCATTGATGAGGCTCTCTTCCCCTGGCCTCGGCGCGTGTACTCTGACGGCGTTGCGGCGTGCAAAGCACTCTTGTTTCTCCACCGAGATGGATGCCCCCGGGGCAACGCACTCCTGCTCCCGGGAGGGGTCGTCGCGGCGTGCGCTCGCTCTGACAGGAGGAGAGAAAAGAAAAAAGGCGTTATGGTTGTCTGAGATAATATTATAGATACATGGAATGGAAGGAATAATGAACATGCGACCTGTCCCGTATATAGTTTTGGGGTCGCATTGCAGGCTCTGTTATGTATTTACATACAAAATTTTGCCGGAATGAGGCTACATACAGTTAATCATTCATTTGGAATACAAATGATATGGATGGTGATACTAAGAATAATAACTGGGTGGAGGCAGTGTTCAAGAATATGTTTGAGTTTTTGTGATGTTCTTTCTAGAATGGATCTATTTGAGATGTCTTTTATTTGGTTCGAGAAGAGAGAGTTGCTCGGTTAGATATTTCTTTTTTGTGAGAAATGTTGCTCGGTTAGAAAAAAAATTGGAGGTTGTTGTCTTTTTTTGTTTTGAGGGAAAAAAATTGGAGGTTGTGAAGCGTCTGTTGTGGAGGCCGAAGTACTAACCCGAGTGGCACGTAGTAGCATAACCACGGGACCAGAGAGAGCCCATTGATCATTTTGCGTCCTTTCGCAAAAAAAAAGAGATCATTTTGCGTCAGTAGGCCCATGAAACATTCTCAAGAGGTTAGGGCTAGTTAAACGGTGCGGGCCTCGGCTGCATTGGGCCATCCAAGCATGTCAATTTTCCTTTCGCTAAAAAACAGCATGTGAATTTTCCTCGATAAAATAAAATAAATCAAAGAATGTAAATTTTCCTTCAATTGAAAAACATATGTAAATTTCCCTCAGTGAAGTAAAATAAAATACAACACATGTACTTTTGTCTCAAAATAAAATAAAATCCATGTATGTCAATAAAGCATAGTCTCTGATCACGGTTTCAATGTCAGAATAATGAGAACAAAACATCATATTTTTGGGAAATACTTTCTCCGTCCCAAAATAAGTGACTCAACTTTATACTAACTTTGTACTAAAGCTAGTATAAAGTTGAGTTACTTATTTTGGGACGAAGAGAGTAAAAACATCATTATTTAGGAAAAAAAAAGGGAAGAAGAAAAAGAGGTTGACCTGCTATTGATTTTTGCTGTGAGTCGGACGGGAGAGAGATGGATTGCATTCAAACAAGGCATAGTCAGCATTTTTTTCTTAACGAATTTAACGAATGAGGTGTCCAAGCCTAGGGTAGGCCTCGAACCACTACGATTCCTGCCCTGGTGGGTCGGGCTGAGTACCCCTTGGTTGGTTTCATCCTGGGCCATGTTGTGCGGCCCATGACGATTATACGAAAGACTCTACAAGATTTGTTGTGCAAGCCGAACATACCGAAGCCGTGGAGGAATCTACCTCCATCGATGTAATCGGCTAGCATTTGTACCCCTAGGACCCCCGGTATGTTATATGAGCTCGTGGCGGAGCTCGTTGATGTGATAACATACAATCCCTTAGTATTCATTTGTACTTTGTGTAAGGGCATATTTATCCCTTAAGTAGTTTTGGTGATTGATGACAATACGTTTGCGGACTAATCATGTGCACTAAGTGTTTCAGGTGATCTAATATAAGGGCACTTTGCGATTGTTACCCCTCGAGGTCTTCTCTTTGGACGGATTATTTTCCTTCGTTTCTTTTCGATGGAATTGAGCCGTAGGGATAACCGTACTATCAAGAGGGGATCCGTTTCGTAAGAGTATGGGTGGAATCATCACGTACACATTTTCCTTGCACCCATGTTGTCTTCCCGCCTTTTGGAGTTTCCGTGTTCTGCAAAGCAAGGGATGCCTTGTGCTAAGCGGTAGTACCGCTTGTTAGTGCCGCTGGTACTACCGCTCCTGCTGTGGTCTCGACTTTTTCATGTCGGGTTTTCATATAGGACCACGCAGGGGGCGGTAGTAGGGACGGCAGTAGGGCGCGGTAGTACCGCCCTGAGGGCGGTAGTACCGCTCCTACTTCCGCTCCACTGCCGCTCTGCTCGCTGCCCTCCCCTGTTTTTCCAGCGGCTGTAGGAAGCGCTCTCAGGACGGTAGTACCACCCTAGTGCGTGTACTTCTTCCTCCTCAGTCGTGTTTGCCCGTCTGCCTGCTTGCCACAGCGGTAGTGCCGCTGTGGCAGCGGTACTACTGCTCCAGCAACGGTAGTACCGCCCAGATGCGGGCTGCGGGCTGCATAACGGTTGGATGTGTCCCCCACTATATAAAGGATTCTTCTTCTCCAAGAAGACTCACCTCTTCCATCCCCAAACTTCATTGTTGCTCCAAGCTCCATTTTCGTCCGATCTCTCTCCCTAGCCAATCAAACTTGTTGATTTTCTAGGGATTGGTTGAGAAGGCCCGGATCTACACTTCCACCAAGAGAAATTTAATTCCCCCCACTAATCCCTTGCGGATCTTGTTACTCTTGGGTGTTTGAGCACCCTAGACGGTTGAGGTCACCTTAGAGCCATAGTCCATTGTGGTGAAGCTTCGTGGTGTCGTTGGGAGCCTCTAATTAAGTTGTGGAGATTGCTCCAACCTTGTTTGTAAAGGTTCGGTCGCCGCCTCCGAGTGCACCAATAGTGGAATCACGGCATCTCGCATTGTGTGAGGGCGTGAGGAGAATACGGTGGCCCTAGTGGCTTCTTGGGGAGCATTGTGCCTCCACACCGCTCCAATGGAGACGTACTTCCCTCAAAGAGAAGGAACTTCGGTAACACATCCTCGTCTTCACCGGCTCCACTCTTGGTTATTTCGTACCTTTACTTGTGCAAGCTTATATTGTGTTGCATCTCTTGCTTGCTTGTGTGCTTGTTGTTGTTGCATCATATAGGTTGCTCATCTAGTTGCATATCTAGACAACCTACTTTGATGCAAAGTTTAATTTGAGAAAGAAAAGGCTAAAAATTATTAGTTGCCTATTCACCCCCCCTCTAGTCAACTATATCGATCCTTTCACTTTGTACACACCCCAATCACAATATGCACGAATAGGAGTAGGGTATTATCTCAATCGTGAGGGCCCGAACTAGGTAAATATTGCTCCTTATTTTCCCTCCGACCTAATAGCTACACTAGGGCACCCTGCCAAGGGATCTGCTGGGTTTAGCTCCGACAACGAAGAAATAATAATTGATGAAAATATTTTTACTGTTTATCGGTACATTATGTACTAAGAGAAAAAGGTAGGGTCAAGCTTGATAATCGTTGGGTTGTACCACGTCATTTGGGCTTGCTGAAGAGGTCTAGGCCTGTATAAAGGCCATGATTTTGCTTGCGTAAGATTGTGTCCTGTGTTCGAGCATCCATCGTTTGTTGCCCTAGGTGTTAGGTGTTCCAACTGGTAGAAATGAGAAATTGGAATTTATCAAGTATAGGTAATTTTCTTTGCTTATTTGTATTTTCTTCTATCTCATATATGGATTTTTAAACCATTTCCCTATTGATCTGTATGACTTCCTTTTATTTCAGGTACTTGTGTGCTTGCGAAGCATATTGGCACATGTTTGCCTTTGATATACGTGGTAGGAAACGGTCGGTTGAGATATTAGAGCATCTCCACCCCCACAGGACACCTTTTTAGGCTCGGTGACACTTTTTTGCCGAAAAACTGCTCAACCGCGCCCCCAGCGCCCCCCAGGACGTCAAAATAGCGCAGGCAAACCCAATGCGTTGGGGGGCTCTTGGGGGCGCCAGCGGGAGTTTCGGCGAATCATGTCTCCCCACATGTCCTTTGTCTTGGCCCACTTAATCATTTCCCTCACAAACTTTTGGTTGGGGTGGGGTGTGGCTGGGAAGATGCCCTCCCCATGCACTCCTATTTCGGCCGATGGAGCATTTGCCCCCCAAGACACCAACTTTTTTGGTTCGATGGTGTTCTTGGGGGCTCCAACGACTAGAGATGCTCTTAGTTGTCCATCTCCCTGATATGAATAGGGTCATATTTCACCAATATTCTCGATTGGAAAAAGTAATTAAGAAACCCAATGCACATAAAACAATGCTCACTGAATGGTGTGCGACAAAACAACTAAAAATGAAGTGTGGGCCCTCCCGCCATTAAGGGTCGAGATCCACCGTGCCTCCATGGCCCTAAGGCCACAGGAGACGAGATAGATCGGCGGCGGTGCCGGCGAGCAAACCCTAATCGCGTGTAAGGATGGCAATGGGCAGGGTATGGGTAGGCTAGAGCAATACCATACCCATACCCGTATAGTCAGTGGGTACAAAATTCTACCCATACCCGTACCCATGGGTATCAAACTTTATCCATACCCATACCAGACGGGTTCCCGTACCCATTGGGTATCCAACGGGTAGAAAAAATAAATCATAGGTTGTTCACAATTTTACACTCAATGATAACACATTTGACAAAATCAATTATCTTAGATCAATAATATGTAGATGAGTACATGACCACTATCATAATTTAGAAAACACATCATACTCATAAGTCAATAGTAGATGATTCACATGACAAATTAATGATTAATTGATGCAAGTTAACATTAATTCACAAACGGGCAGGGTATGGGTATACCCGCGGGGACAAGGCTATACCCGTACCCTACCCATGACTTAACGGGTAGGGTATGGGTAATACCCATGGGTATAAAGGTGTGCCCATGCCCTGCCCATGCGGGTACGGTACCCGCGGGTATCCGTACCCATGGGTAAAATTGCCATCCTTAATGGCGTGGGAGCCTTTCTTTCGTTCTCGGGAAGAAAGAAAACGTCAATAGAGTAATATTTTGTTAGCGGTAACGTACTAGTCTCGCCATATACATATCAAGGTTCAGGGAGATGTTTTGAGCAAAATTTGACATGACTTATATTCTCAGTAAGATCAAAATTAATACGATGGACATAGCAAGTTAACATGGAGTGGCTATATATACAGGTGTCTTAGGACAAAATATACCTTTTTGTATTAAAATAGCCATACAACATATGCAGAACCAAAACTGAAAGCAAGCATTACCCCCAGTAGCATAAGTCTATCACATGCCTTACGTAATACCCACTGTGATGATCTGCGGATCTCGCCAAGACGTTGCTCATATTGTATACACAACGTCCTGGTGGGATCCACAAATCATTACAGTGGGTGTTATGTAAAGAATGAGATGGACATTGCTTAATTATTTTCATAGCTCATATATAGAGGAAGCAACATTACGATCACAAAAGGCAGGCAAAGCTGGCCTCCCTCTGCAAATCAAATCAAATCACCGCGACATGCCTGGGGGGAGGTTAACCCACTCCAGGTGCATGATGAGCTCGCCAGTGTCGGTGTTCCTTAGCTTGAGGGCCATATTCTGAGTGACCTTCCCGTCTTTCCACATGATGTGGCTGTCGGCCGAGTAGCAGTTCTCCTCGTTAGGTTGGAACGTCTTCATCACCGTGTCATCACGGACATGGGTCAGGTCCTTGACGGCGATCTCGACAAAGTCGAGGATGCTGAACTCTGCATCGCCCATGGTGTCATCCTTGGTGAAAGTGTCATGGTCAAAGACTTCCTGTGATGGACATAAAATCCCAAAGGTTTTCAGGAACAAGAGATGGGGAATGTTCATCATCAAGAGTATATATAGTAGTGGCGGTGAGCTTGTGAAATCCTGATTGGGATGGAGATGGAGATGTTGATCAAACTTACAATCTTAACCGGGAGCGTCCAGTTTGTGATAGACAGGGTGAGCTCCTCGTTCCATTCTGGGTTGATGGATTTGTATTTGATGCTCGACTTTACTTTCTGCACATTACATGAAAAGGACAAGAAATGCCCGGTAAAAAGCGAGAGGGGAAAATTTTGGTTGTACCCCCTATTCTTGTCATCCATTCTTGCATCAAAGTTTGTGGAATAAAACTTCTCTTTTTGGTTTCTCCCAAATAAAAAAAACATTCACTCGAAACTTTGCAGACCAATATCAAACAAGTAGTACAAAGTGCAGAAATGTTTTCGATTTTTTGGCGCAACATAAATTTTTAAAAGTTATACTACAATTCATTTGAAGTTTCATAAAATTTATGTTTCATGAGAAAAAATAGGAAACATTTCATACAATGAGCGACACTTGTGCATAATTGATCCGCCTCTTGTTTGGAAGAAAATAAAAGGGGAAATCTCTATATAAGGATAGCACGAATCTTGACACAAACCGAATGATCTAGATATATAGAGGGTACACTGGTACGGGGGTAAAAAAAACTAGGGAAAGAGGCTTTCCCGATCTGAATCGGTAACGCATGAGGGAAGATCAGACAGAGTATATGAGAGGGGAGGGGTGAAATTGAAGATACTTGATGATGGATGTTTAGGAGGGTGGAGGAGAAGAAGTAGGCAGGTACCTGCTGGCCGAGGCGGATGACGACGTAGGGGTCGCTGCTGTGGGAGAGGGGGTCGCAGATGGCCAGGTTCAGCCCGCGCACCACCTTCACCTTGAGCAGCCCAAGCAGGCGCTCCATGGATCGAGGAGCTGCCAACAAGAAGATGGATCCCGGTCCGGGGGAGAAGAAGACAGGTCGTCGTCGTCGTCGTCGACGTTACGTTTAATTAAGGCGAGTGGCGGAAACGCGGGGAGTCGTTAAAACTCGTAGACAGTTTAGGCATATGGTGCATGCATCCAACCTGGGAACGGGAGGCCGGGGAGCGGCCGGCGTTCGTCCTTCCGTCCAACTACGCATGCATGCCCTCTATTTCTGAACTTGCTCGTATCCATCGATCACACGAAAGGTCGTGGGTGCGTTTTTCTTCAGCTCACGGGTATGACTTGTGACAAGGGCCGAAAGTCATTTTGCTGTGACAAGGGAGAAGCCCCTGGCCCCTGATGATGTAACGGAGGACGAGATCTTACATTTGTTGATGTTTTAATAAGGTTTTGGTGAGACTTTGCTGCCTATGCTAAGAGCATCTCCAGCCGCGCCCCCAACAGCCTCCCCCCCCCCCCCCCCCCCCCAAAGGCCCTTTTTTGCCGCCGGCGCCGAAAAATTGGCCCAGCCACGCCCCAGAAACCCGTTTTTCGCCGGTTTGGACCGAAACTGGCGCCGGCGGACCCAGGTCGAACACCGCGCGTTGGGGGGCGTCTGGGGACGCCGGACGAAGCGAAAAGGCGCGTGGGTTCGTCCTGTCGGCGAGGGGCTTCCTTTTCCCGCCGCCCCCCACTTCCCCCCTTTCTCCCGCCATTCTACACACCTTCCTCGCCATGCCGCCGAAGAAGTACACAGCCCGTAGGCCCGCCGGCGCTGGCGAGACCGATGCCCAGCCGCCGAAGCAAAGGAAGCCGAGGGCGCCGCCGTCAAAACCACCGGGGATGTCGAACGCCGAGTGGAGGTCCGAGCTCACTCGCCGGTCGGCCGCCACCGTCGACCGGCGAAACATGCTTAACAAATAGAGGGGACGCACAGCGTCGATGGCCTCGGTGGCGGCGGCGGCTGCTGCGACGGAGACGTCTCGCACCGGGATGATGAATCCGCCCGGCCATCGGGCCGCCTGGAGCCAGCAGAGCGTCGGCCTACGAAGCCGGCGTGATGGGAGACGAGCTCGAGTTCGCCAAGGAGGAGGAGGTGGGGGAGGAGGAGGAGGAGGAGCAGGCGCCTGCTCCGGCAAGGAAGGGGAAGAAAAAGAAGCGGGGTGTCAGGACCGGCGAGCCGCGCGTCAAGTGGACGTCCAAAGAGGACAAATGCCTCGCCGAAGCATGGAAAGTCGTCTGCCTCGACCCGATCACCGGCACGAACCAGAGCGCCGACACGTACTGGGAGCGCATCAAGTCGAAGTTCGACGAGCGCAAGTTGGTCGACCCGTACTTCGCCGGCATCCACATGCATCGCGGCGCGAAGGCCATGGCGAACCACTGGGCGCTCATCCAGGCGGCGTGCAACAAATGGCACGGGATCGTCAAGGAGGTGGCTGCTCGGCCAGAGAGCGGCGAGAGCGTCGAGGGAAAGGTATGACCACGCCGGCCTCCTCATTTCATTCCGTCCGCGTATCCCTCGCCGACCAATGTTCTTTCGGCGCAGATGGTGCGCATGTTCGCCATGTTTCGGCAGGACAGCAGCCCTGAGCAGGACTTCAAGTACCTTCACGTGTTCTCCCGGATCGACAAGTGCGAGAAGTGGGCAGATGTCCGGCGCACGCTGGCGAAGGCCAGGGAGACATATCAGCCAGACGCGCCGGCGCCGGGGGCGTCGGCCGGCCGCCCTGATTGCAAGAAAAAGGCCAAGTCGGCAAGGAATGGCGCGCCTGCCGCCGAGCATCTGCAGGCGTCCATCGAGCAGTGCATCGCCAATGCTAAGAGCCACGCCGTCATGAGGGAGGCGAAATCCGACGCTCGTTGGTCGGCGATTATGTTGACAGGCCAGATCAAGCTCAACCTGCTCCGGACCAACGTCGCCGCCAAGAAGAGGAACACCGACTTGGCATTCCTGATGGCAGCGGACGTGTCGGCGATGGACGGGCCGGTCAAGGAGTGGTACATGCGGGAGCGCGGCCTCATCTTGGACGGCCTGCCGACGGACACGCCAACTCCCACGACGAACCCGACGCCGAGCCCCAGTGACGCATCACCGGACACGACGCCCAGCAGCCCGCGTACGCCGCCTATGGACACCAACGCCGAAGACGAAGCCGAAGTAGAAGCCGAGGACGCCGCCGCCGAGGACATCGCCGCGGCCGCCATTTGATGCGCTGGTCTTTCCCTTCTTTTTTTGTGCTAGGAACTATGCCGAACTGATGCGTTGATCGCCGAACTATGGCACATTTTTGTAGCGAGAACTGCAAGTTTAAATTTCCACGGCGTCTTGGGGGCGGGACCTGGGGGTGTGACTGGGCCAAGATCGCCCCCAGAGCCAAATTCGCGCCGGCTGGTGCCCTGGTGGGGGGGGGTGGGGGGGGGGGGGGGGGGGGGGTGCTCTAAGATCAGGATGTCACAGTGAGCTCAAAGAGCCACAACTCCTGTTTTTTTCCCTTTCACTTCATGTTCTTCTTTGGCTGCCTCTGAAGTTTCAGTTTCTTGGTCACAGTTGTTCCACCACCCTCAGCTTATTTTCCTTTTGTGTTCTGCTTCTTCACTGCTTGCCAATCTTTTTTGTAAGAATTTGAAGAATATTTAATACTCCTGTTTGTTCTCATCCAAGTGACATAGTAAATCAGGTAAGTGGTTGTCCTAAAGTTCTCATGCTCTGAAGAAATATTACTCGTAGTACGTAGTGTAGCTTCTAGCATGTGTACATCCACGTGTTGCTCACAACCAGCTTGTAAGCCCCTATAAAATGGCATGGATCCATCTCTTGTAAACTTATTAAGCAATCAAGCTTCAAAGTTACTAGTGCATGTGAGCTTCTCCATTGCAAGTGTGTGTGTGTGTGTGTGTGTGCGTGCTTGTAGACTGCAGTTGCAGCTACTTGTGTCTTCATTTGTTCAACTGCTCTTCGATCCTTTTCGTTTGATCCGGGAGAGCTAGCTACTCTGTAGTTAAGCTAACAACTGGTATTAGAGCTAGGTTATGACAAAGATGATGCCGTGTGACACTACATCCATGGTGCCCGGTGGATCAAGCAACCCAGCGATAGCGGCGGGGAAGATTCCGTTCCCGCAGCTGACAAGGACAAACTACGCAGCATGGGCGATGAGGATGAAATACCTCCTGCGAGCACATGGTGCATGGGGTGTTGTTGATCGTGAGAGCTCTTCCAAGGAGGTTGATGAAAGCAAGGAGGAGCTGGCCATGACAATCTGCGGATGAGGACGGTCACTGCTCCACCTCGTACAACCCGCTGTCGACAGTGGCGCCGGAGGCAACAACATGCGTGATAGACCTGCCTCCACCCCACGTAACAGAAGAACAGGAGTATGACAGAACCACCATGACTGGAGAAAGAGGTCAGGAGGACGATGTCATCGACAGTGGTCGTGGAGCTAACGGAGAGGAGACACAACAGGTACGGTCGTTGCCTGGTTCTTCGAGATTGTCCCTTACAACAATTTCAGCAATCATGCGTACAGTTCAAGATGAGTTGCTGATATTTGGCTTGATAGTACAATAGATTGTTCAAAACAAAGTATTCCATCCAGGACGCAGCTAATGTAAAATTAATGTATTGTGATAATGTAACTTTAATGTATTGTGAGTGCAAATATTCTGTTGCTGATGTGCTTCTGCTATTGCGTCCGGACGGCTACTGTCGCTGACGGTGGAGGTGGGGCCCTCCCGCGTGCCGATGGTGCTGATGCCCTAGTCCCGGCTCTGATTCTTCGCCGTGCTGTCCTCACTTCGTGGTGCCGTGGTGAGACGGCGTGGAGGCCTCATGACCGCGTTGGCGCAGGGTGGTGGTTGGTTTGGTGGCGGGATCCGGAGCGCCCGAGGTGTGGGTTGGGATCGGGGGAAACCCCTGTCGGCGTGGCCGAATCCGGCGCGGTGGCGCCTGTGGGTGCCACCTGACCTTCTTGGGGGGGGGGGGGGGGGGGGGCGTCGGGGGCTATCCTTCCTCTCGCCTCGTCGTGTACCGGGGGAAACCCTTGGCAGCAGCGTCGTCATCGTCGCGATCCTTCTTGGAGGTGTTGATTGGTGCCGGCGCTTCGGAGTCTTGGAGCCTAGTGGATGAGCCCGGTGGGCCCAGCGATCGCGAGGCTTCTTCGTTTTTTTTGATCCGCCGTTGTCGGCATTTGTTTCTTTTGCTCTTTCTCTGTTGTTTCTTTTGGGCGTGATTGTGCTGCTTCCGCCCCAGCACCTATCCTTGTATGATTCAGTTGGTTGCTTTGTATACAAAGTGGGGGGAAACCCTTTTTCGGCAATATTCTGTTGCTGATTTGGAGATGTTGGCATCTGCGGGATAACTGCGTACATGGCGACGGCAAAGAGCCGATCATAGCATCTGTTGCCTTTTTGTCGAGATTGAAGAATGAATGGAAGAATGCAGCAGTTACTGAACCAGCATTCGATGAAAAAGGATGCGGGATAAGGACCAAACACTGCCCATGGGATCAGGGGAGTCTGAAAATACAGTGGACTGCACCCACGAGGGGTACTGCTAAACTAAATTCAGATGCGTCTTTTTTACCTGACAACGGACAGTGTTGGGGAGGTGCAGTAGCGCGGGATCACAAGGGGCAAGTGTACCTATCGGTGGCCAGGAAGCTAGCTCCTGCAACATGCGCACATGAGGCTGAGGGAAAGGCGATGTTGATGGGCTTGCATGAACTGGCAGCTAGATATAATGGCCATGTCTTAGTGGAAACAGATTGCAAGGTTTTAGCTGCCGACCTCAAGGAAGGTGCCGAGAACAGGTCAGCTTGCTATGGACTGATCATGGATATAAGAGCGGCGCTCGCGAACTTTGCTAGCTATCAGGTGAAGCACACTGCCAGGGAACGAAATTCCTTGGCACATGAACTTGCAGCAGAAGCTAGGAGAGCAGGAGACCTCTTCCTAATTGCAAATGTCCCCGGCGGTTTAAGGAGCTTAATGCTCTCTGAATGTAACCCACCACTGGAGTAAGCCTGTTTACTCTAGTCCTAAAAAAAACTTTAATTCTCAACTCTTTTTACTGTAGGTGGTTGATAAAGTTGGGCAAGCTTTGATCGTTCCCAAAGTGGGAACGTCATTTGATTCAGAGCAGAAAGCATATGACATGTACAACACGTATGCCGGCAAGATTGGGTTTAGTATCAGAAAGAGCCAGACAAAGCGCCGCCAAGATCGAACTATACAAGAGTACCAGAAATATATAGTTTGCAGTAATCAGGGAGAACGAGAAACCGACTCATCAAAGGCCACTACAAAAACAGGTTGTGAGGCTCATGTTCAATTTAGTGTCAGTAGAGAGGGGATTTGGACAGTGCAAAAGGTTGTAACCGATCACAATCATTATCTTGCTAGTCCCAATAAGTTGCACAAGTTGAGGTCCCAGCGACATGTTGTAGAAGCGGACAGAGCGCTAATTGGCCAGATACGTGAAGCTGGGATGAAGCCATCTCAGGTGTATGATTTCATGGTAGCGTTCTACGGAGGAGTCGACAAAGTGCCATTCTCAAAAACTGATTGCAATAATGAGATTGGTAAGAAAAAAAAGAAGTATTTGGAATCCAATGATGCAAAAGCACTGTTAGAATACTTGAAGAATAAGCAGAGGGAGGATCCAACATTTTTTTATGCGATTCAAGTAGATGAGAAGGATGGTCAGATAGCTAAATATTTTTGGGCAGATGGTCAGTCCATTATGGATTACACATGCTTTGGTGATGCCGTATCATTTGACACCACGTTTAATACCAATAAGTTTGAATTGCCTTTCGCTCCAATCCTTGGTGCCAACCATCACAAGCAGACAGTAATATTTGGGGCTGCACTGATATTTAATGAGTCCATTGATTCATTTGTTTGGCTATTTGAGACATTTCTCACGGCAATGTCAGGCAAGCATCCAAGCACAATTTTCACTGATCAAGACAAGGCCATGGACGGAGCAATTGCTTATGTATTTCCAAATACAGGCTACCGTCTTTGCTTGTGGCACATCCAGAAATAAGAGAAGGATGGATCACACAGCCTCCTCAGAGCTCAGTGATTCTGGACCGTTGGATTGTTTCTCTTGATGTGTTCTCGTCCGTCCGATCGAGATCTGGAGAAGCCTGGGCCGTCGGATCTGGGATTGACACTGCTGGAATAAATAGTAATGGCAACAAAATGTAAACACCGTGCCCCCACCAGGGCATTTCGGTCATTTCGCCTAGGGGGGTTATAAAAGGGGGGCGCTCTGGCAGAGACCTAGCCGCCTCCTCCCTTGCTCGCTCCTGCAGCCGCCTCCCTCCTCCCTCGCTCGCTCCTCATCCGGCGACGGCGACGGCGGCTCCCGCGCCCGCGTTCTTCCTTCCCCAACACGCCACCGCGTGGCCCCACACGCCTAAGCGGCTCCCACCAACCACGGCGACGGCGGCAGCGGCCACGGAGGAGGGCGGCAGATCAGCGGTGCCGACGACGGATCAGCGGCGCCGGCGATGGCGTCCGTGGCGGCGGTGGATTCCTGCCGTCCACTCGATCCCGTGCTCGATCTCCTAGCCCCTCCTCTCCTGCGCTCGTTTCCCTGCTGCCTCTCTCATGCCATCGCCGCCCCATCTCCTCTCGCACTTCCCATCGCCGGCCTCGAGCTGTAGAGATGCGCCAGTGCTCGATCCGAGCAGCGTTGTCCCTTGCTCGTGCCAGGGGTGCCCTTCCTCCTCGGTCCTCGTCTGTTGCCCTGCTTTCCGAGCACAGGCTGCCACAGTCACTCGGCGCTGCGGCTGCGCCGTAGCTCGGGCCGCAAGCACACCGCACCATGGTGCTCCACCTCTGCTGCACTCGTCGATCCGTAGGTATGTCACTATTTTGTTCCGCTTTGGTTATTGGCTGCTGCTAATCTTTATTTTTTTTCATCCAGATTGGTCCACGGTTCATGGCTTTCTGGTCAATCCCCTGGTCAGTGACTCTTTCGATCTGTGCGTGCACATCATCTATTAGCAGCCTCGTCCATCTTCGTTCACGAATCTGCGGGTCAACCCCTCTTTTCCTCCTTTCCCATCCTATTCTTTCCAGACCTAGGTGTAGGATTATATGGCAGTATGCATTTTTTGCCTCGCTCTGTTCTGCTTGTAGATCATGTCCTTTCTGTTAAAGGCCAAATGTATTTTTGTCTTTGTGCATTGGATGTTTGTCGTTTCCTTCCTTCACTGCTTCTTTTTAGTGGAGCCTAGATATATGCCTTTTGTTCCTTGTCTGGATCTTTGTAGGGCCTATGATTGTTGGTCCTTTCACCTTTGTGCATGGAATGTTGGTTATTTTGTTCCTTTGCTTGTTTTATTTATTGTTTCTTTCTACTGTGCTCCTATGATTCAACAATAACTGAGGCAAGGGTGTGATGATCTGAATTTCCAAATATTGAATTGCAATTATGGTTTAATTGATGTTTGCATTAGTGAGGAGCAGGGGTGGTCACACAAGCAGAATGGCCACACAAGGTGTTTTTCTCAATCAGATCACATGCATCTCTTAAAGATAACACCATAGCAAGTATGATTTACAGATTATTAGATATTATCGGTCTATGCTTCGTGTGTTTGTAGTGTTCCTAAATCTAGATATGTTGTTTACATATGTGCTGATTTATGTGACTAAATAGACTAGCAGTTCTGTCAATGGTTCTAAATACTTGCAGCCAGGAAATACCAGTCCCCATACTGGAAGGCTTGTCTATTTTATGTCTTGAGTTGAAAGAATTATTGCCAATTCTGTCAAACATATCTATTAAAATAGTGCTTCTCTTCATATAGTAGAAATAATTATATGAGAAGCTAATGCAACTACTCAAGGTAACAGAGAGGAGAAGAGAAAAGCTTTGCTATGGGATGGCATCTTTTTGTTAGGCACATGAATTCTTATTCTGAACAAGTTTAAAATTTGACATGGCGCCGGTTTGTAGGTGCTTTTTCTATATGTATAGATTAGATGATTTCTACACACTCTTGCTCTTCATAGATCATTTATTTGTGAGCCTATCACTTTATGAGTTTCAAATAACAACCTAGGTCTTGCAGAATGCAACTAGATGAATTTTAGGCCTATGCTCACTCGCCGATTGTTGTAGGTGTTCTCTCATTGTCGTACTACTGGCCACCTCTCCTCTCCATGGCGCTCAATTATGTGACATGAGCCTGTTTTGTGTCAAGCACGGCTATCCCAATGGTGTAGCTGTCGTTGTACAGAGTTGTACTTCCTTGCCGGAAACCTTTCCAATTCAGGTATACCACCTCCCTCCCGTCTTTTTCGTTCTTTTATGTGATTCATGATTTATGGACGTGTGATGTGGAATGTCTTTAGTGGTAAATTTTTGGACGTGTGATGTGGAATGTAAACTGCACCATCATAATTTTAATACTGTGATTATTCAAATGAAAAAGGATCAAAGAAATACATGTACCAAAGTCACGTTTGTTGAGATCATGAGTAGGCATAAAATTCTTGGTCATTATGTTTTTTACGTTTCTGGGTTGTGTGCATTTTTAACGATATATTGTTTAGTGCACAGATAGGGTTCTTTCCTGAACAGAGTGCATTTGCGTTGAGATATCAGACAGCTGGGATGCCGGATATTGTCCTTCGAGCTGGTGTGCCGGCAATCTCTTGTTCGTGCCATCGCGTGTAATTCCAATGCCCCGCCGAGGCGCTGTAGCCGGCCGGTCGGAAGCCATTCTTTTTAGGGCGATGATGATTAACCGTGGCTGAAATAAGTGTGCCTTTGAGCAATCGAGGCACCTGTGGGTATCAAGTTGGACCCTCCCTCGTGTCTCTAGGATCCTTTTTGATCTTGTGATACCTGTTGTTCTGTCCTTGGATGGTCATTCTTGTTGAGTGATAACTAGGGCAGCTCAACTGTATAAACAGATTGATATGGTGATAAGAGATGTCGGGGTAGGTAATATGATTGAGGAAAGGCGAATCTGAGCCCACTATGCAATGGACCCTGAACCCTTTTTATTTGATTTAAAGGTGTTGCTTATTTATGCTTCGGTGTTTATAGCCGTCTCATCCATCCAGAAATAAGAGAAGGATGGATCACACAACCTCCTCAGAGCTCAGTGATTCTGGACCGTTGGATCGTTTCTCTTGATGCGTTCTCGTCCGTCCGATCGAGATCTGGAGAAGCCTGGGCCGTTGGATCTGGGATTGACACTGCTGGCATCTTATATTTACTAATCGGAGGCATCATACGAGCCTTCACGTTAATCCACATCAGCAAAATTAATATAGCCATTGGATTTTAAATTTAATGATCAAGATTTATTGACAAAAGCTACCTTCTTTTCTTTAGAAAAAGAGAAACACCACATACGTGAGGAGGACCTAACCTACACGTATAAGAATAGAAGTCCTCAGCCCTCACGACACACCTTTGGAAAAAATCTACCGCAAAAGCTTCCCCACAAAAAAAGAATCTCCCCACACGTATAAGAGGACAAGTTCTCAACACCCACGTACATAATCTTAAAAAACAAAAAACCTCACATACACATGTCTAAACATTGTTTTTTTAGTTGGTCGTTCCTTCTCTATTCGTAGGAAGAAGTGCTCCAGCATCATTAAAAAATGTTCACATCGCAGGTTTCTAAAAAAGAAAAGCATGCACATGTTTCCTTTAAAAAGAAAACAAAGATGTACAAATAAAGAATCATAAAGACCTAGGATAGTAAAAAATAGTCTATACATATTTGGAAAAGAAATTTCAATTTTACCGTACAGAAAGACCAATCAAGATAATATAAATAAGACACAAACATAAAAAAATCTCTCTAGAATGGCTCCAAAATATCACCTCTGCCAAGGTCATTAATTCAATAGGTGAAATCACCTTATTTCTACCCAACTACGAAAACACGTAAAAAGTATCAGACTAAAAAATCTTATACAAACATAAACCTGATAATAAATATAAATTAATGGAATGTAAGTAGTTTTTGTGCTAGGATTTGGCAAGTCGGACTTTTCAATATTCCCAATAGGATATTTCACAATCACGTACATTAAATTTTAAATTTATACACATACTTTTCAATTCTTATTAAATACTCTACTGTTTAATTTGATACTAGATAGATAAGTATATTGCTTTTTCCAAGTTAAGGGAGCATTGCCCATTGCATTAAGAAGAAATATATATTATGTAAATGATATAGTAGCTTTGTAGTAGTGATAATACATATATGCCGACCACGGCAAAGCAATATGACCATAGAAAATGGAATCGAAACTAATGACAAACACATCCACCTAAGCAGTAATTACTGAGAGTATCATTCAGGAACATTTGGTACCTCTTCTAATAATGTAGTTTATGCAATATTTTATTTTCTATATAATTAGCCCATCCCGCAAATGCCTCTCAGGCTTTTCAATTATGTTGTGGAGTTAGTGTGTGTATGCATGTTTGTCCAAACTTTGTTTGAGCTGTGTTATATAAGCTACCATGTGGATCAAATTAGAAATATTATTTTCTAGGTCAGGAAGACATGTATGTGGCCATATGGATCAAAGTTATATATACTTTATCCATACGTCCATCGCTTAGTAGAAAGCAACAATTTCCCAGAAATATAGTGTCCTCAATGTGAAGAAGGATCCATTCAGACCAATAATGCCATTTTGCGCAACATGAAGGAAAAATGGATACACTCTATCCAATCATGAAGCCTATAAATACATGTGTATATTTTATATTATTATTTTTAATAAAAATATTTTTACCGCCAGTATGATATCCATACTTCATCCTATTGCATTTATGTGTTACTACAATTGTGTTCGTAATTATGGACCCCTATAATATCTAGACCGTGCAGACGCACGTTATGATGACTAGTGAATAGTAATGGCAACAAAATGTAGGATCCAGAGGTGGGAGGAGCTGGGCCGCCGGATCGGAGAGGGGTAACTGTAGGAATGAATAGTTACCTCCCGCTGTAAAAATCTCGTGCCTCGCCTGTAATTCACGTGCCTCATCGGTCGGAAGCCATTCTTGCTAGGGCGATGATGATTGCCGTGGCTGAAATAAGTGTGCCTTTGAGCAATCGAGGCACCTGTGGGTATGAAGTTGGATCCTCCCTCTTGTCTCTAGAATCCTTTTTCATCCTGTGATACTTATTGTTCTGCCCTTGGATGGTCATTCTTGTTGAGTGATAACCAGGGCAGCTCAACTGTATAAACAGATTGATCTGGTGATAAGAGATGACGGGGGTAGGTTGAATGATCAAGGAAAGGCGAATCTGAGCCCACTATGCATTGAACCCTGAACCCTTTTTATTTGTATTTAAAGGTTAAGCTCCAGTGTTTATAACCGTCTTATCTAAAGAAGGGAAAGATCCTCTCTCCCTTCTCTCTCTCTCTCTCTCTCTCTCTCTGTGTGTGTGTGTGTGTGTCTTGTGGTCCGATGATCCCAGTAGTAGCATTTTTTTCCATTGTCATGACTCATGAGGACATTCCCGTCACATCCTTCTCAAGAACTGGCCCTCACAAGGTACAGTTGCTCTATTGTTTCACATGTTTATTCTCCTTGCAAGAGTAGTAGCATTTATTCTAGAATAGTTCTGTTATTGTTCATGGGAGATCCCGGAGCAATAATTTTAAGTGGCCCTTGCTTTAAATATTTGTCAGGTTTCGTTGTGGCGAAGAAATTCTAGAGAGAAAGACTATGTTGGGTTTGTCACAGCAGCACATATGCTCCAGCAGCCACATCCTGCAGGTATACCTTCCCTTCTATGTGTCTTTGTGCTTGCTTTGCTTAAGTGCTTTTTATGTGTGTTGCTTCCTGCTGCTTCATTTTGGGTTAAAGAATAATGGACAATAATGACGCTTTGTAGTATTCTACATGATGTTTATTCACTAATAGAAAACAGTGTACATGATTGGTACGCACTGCATCCTATAGTATTGTTGTGGAGTGATGATTAATTATGAGACCATAGATCAATAGGATGGACCAAAATTTTGCTAATAATAAGCATTGATGGCCCTCATTTTTTGATACTAATAATTAATATAGTAAAACAACCGTGTCATCTTATGCTCTTATTCTCATTTTCAGAATTTTGGAGATTCTATTCAGTTAAAAACAATCATGTCATCTGATATTCATTTTCAGAATTTTGGAGATTCTACTCGGCTAGGGACTGCTTTTGTTTAACCAGCAATAATGTATATGCCCCGCCTGCTATATCTTAATTTTCTTAGTCCTGGTATGCCATGCACAAGAAGAACAATCAGATAAATGTTTCATGTGATGCCACAGCTTGGCTAACACATTATCTTCAGGCTACACTACACTTTCTTCAGATCTGTTGGTAGTATATATGGATTATTCATGTCTTGCCCAGTGCCGATCGCTGCAGGTTCCATTCATTGTCAAAATCTGCTAATTATAAATGTGCACTTTACGTTCTGTTTTAGAAACTAATACATATATCAAATTTTTTTGCTCTGCCAAATCAGAGTTATGGTGGTAGCTACAAATGTCTACCTTGCAACTTTATTCTTTTCTGTTCTGAATTGTATAATTGATTCTTTACATATTCAACTAGCCTAATTTTCTAATAGTTAGGTTTGGAAATAGGCATGTCATGACAGGCCTTGATTTGTTGGATCAGTCTACCGTCCTACTAACAAGACCAAGGAAGAAAAGAAATTGAAGGGAAGAACCGGTGTTGTTGCTGCAAAGAAGAAGATCAAGCAAGTTAACTAGATATCAAGAGGAAGACAATGGGGAGGTCATGTGAAAGATTCAGATTCCTCCTACTAGCTGTGTCCCGGTTGCACACACATTGGCCCCAGTACCAAGCTCAAGGTTCTACCTTTGTCTGCTTTGCTTCTAACGCCACTCGCTCACCTTCGCCCCTCTTTGCCGTCGTCCCTTATTCCATTTTTTATCTCGCAGTAGGATCTGGATCTACACATTCATCGCAAACGCCTCTCGGTGTGGAGAATTGACGGATCCAGTCCCCCTTGTCCTCTCACCTCTGTTCCATCCTTTGATTCACCCTGTTGTGCAGTAGGTGCCTCGCCTCCTCAGCACTCAACAATAGCCATGGTGAGCTGCTGTATATCCTCTGCCCATAAGGTTTTTTTCGTTCTGTATGTTTTTCTCCATAGTTGTTAATCAGTTAATCCTGCACTGGATTGGGGTGGTAGCATTGTCTACTAGATGCTTACCAATGGAATCAAATGGGCTAAGAAAATGTACTCTATTTTGATCTTTGATGCCACAGTTTCCTGATATTAAGTAGTGATGCTTACATGGCTTCCTTGTGTCAAATTATGTCTGATGTGAACTTTTGCCATGTACTGTAATATTTAGTCGATGTGAGATGCAGATTTCCAAAAATATCAAGGGCTGGGATATGCATTTTTAGGCCTGAATTTTGTCTTGCCAAAACTGTTGTACATATAGCAATTTCTTAAACTTCTGTATGGTAGTAGCTATCGCTGAAAGGCCAGCATAGTTTAGTTCTGAATTGCATAGTCAGTACTTACATTACTGGTCTGAAAGCTTCTCACCTAATTTACGCTTCTAATAAAACTAGGAATATACTCATCTAGCTACACTCATGTGATGTTATATTTATTTATTTTGTAATATACATGTGTTGTTTCATTCCTTGGAACTCATTCACATAGTTATTTGTTTATTTTTGTTATAGATTCTTTACATGTTCAAGTAGCTTAATTTTCTGAGACATATTTGGAAACAGGCACAACATGGCAGGGCTTCGATTTCTTGGATCATTCTACTCTCCTGCTAACAAGATTGAGGAAGAAAAGAGGTTCTGGGGAAGGACTGGTCATGTTGTTAGTAAGAAAAGATCGATCAAGTCAACAAGAAGAAAACAAGAGGAAAACTACGAGGTGCCATGGGAAGGATTCCTTCCTCCTACTAACTGCGCCCTGATTGCACACACGTGTTTTGTTGAACCAGTGCTTCCTGGTATACTATCTTTTCTTTGTTAGTATTTGGCCTTGATGTTTGCGTATATAGGGACATGTCCAATTAAGCAACTTATGTCGTGCTTGTGTGATAGCACATAGTAGCATTAAACCCCTCCATGGTAATTTGTTTAAGATGTAAAATCAAATCAAATCTGGAATAGAAATGTTATATTGGCATTGGGAGTAAATAGTAGGCCTTCATGTTTGCATATATAGGGATATGTCCAATTAAGCAGCTTATGGCGTGCTTGTGTGATAGCATCATTAACCCCTCAAAGGTTAATTTGTTTAAATCTAAAATGAAATCAAATCTAGAATAGAGATTTTCATATTGGCATTAAAGTTCTACATTGCACATGACTAGACGGCGTTGATAACAGATCATTCTACATGTTTGATGCTGTTGAAACTCTTAAAGGTGATTTCTACAATCCTATTTTGTTACTATCTACAACCATTACTTTAAGCAACTCCGCTCGATAGTTATGGCTTGGTTTTTTCAGTTCTGTTTGCCCGTCTCCCCATTTAGGGAGATGTATGTGTTCTTGAAATTGTTGTACTCGTGTGAGTTCAGTTGTTGAACCAATACATAATAGTGATTGAACTTGGATTTTTTGCTTCCTACTGATTGGAAGTTATACATAAGTACCCAGGTGCATGTTTTTTTATTCAGCAAAGTGAACATCTATACTCAAATAGTGATGCTTTTTCCATAGGGCATCTCACCATTGATTGATTACTGATGGATGCAGTTTTCTGCTGGGAATCATATGCCTCTACACCGATGACCCTCTCATGCTCATATGCGTTCATCTATAACCAAATGACTGCTTTCTCCATAGACACCACGGCGATTGACATAGCTGCAGCTACCAACGCCTCCAAAGAAGCTGCTACTAGAAGGCACTTGACTCTACACTGACGACCGTGCCATCCTATATTCTACCATTATCTGTATGAATTGTTATATAAGTTTTTCTCATCTTTTGTGGACTTACTTCCCATGGACGTTTTGTGTTAGCATCCCAGATTGCTAAATGTAGAGTACTATTGTTGTATGTCTCACGCAATCTCGGTATTCTTGGTAATTCTGGTTGCATCCTACCAAATGTGTACGTGAATACTACTATCTATTTGCCAGCTAGATCAACTTATTTGCATGCTCTGCATTTCTGCTTGATCCTATAAAATGTATGCTACTGGTTAGCTAAAACAGACCGTATGGGGTGCGGCTGGCCACAGTTCCACCTTACTTTCGGTATATCTTCAGTGTTCGTGATATGTACGGAACACGTTTGTCTTCCTATTACTCTAATTTCCTTTGAATGTACAAAATGCTATGTTAAATTTTAGGCGTTGGATCACTCTGCTGAGCTAAGCACCTGTGCGCCAAGGCTCCTTCCTACTTCCATAATGATGTTATCCCATAGTTAGATTGGTGTCTAAAATGAGCCCCCTCTTAACTCCATTTCTCTGCAGTAAATGAAGCCTAGAGGTGGAGGGATTTGGATGATCTGTAGTCAAAGGATACCATCAAGCAAGAGGACGCACAAGGAGGGTCGCCCCGGAGTAGAGGTACAGGACGTTGCCAGTTGCATCTCTCTCTGACCTAAAGCCTGCCTTGGCATGGATGTGACCAGTGTTGATCCCCAACATTGGCAATAAGGTCCCTTTTTTTATGTTTCTGGTACAAATATACCACATATATGTTCATATGCAGAAGATAAAGATCGACTATTATCGGCGGTTGTTTTACTTAGTTGTAGATATTGAATAGTTTGTTTAAAATTATGATAGTTTAAAAGAAGTATTATGGTGTAGTGCAGTAATAATTTTAATTTAAATTGCAGACCTTACATCATATTTTTGTTGTGTATGTGGGCAGTGTGTTCAAGTTGATCTGGAACAATTTGAAGGGTTTCCTCGACACAAAATCTCCAGCCAAGGTTTACTTAAGCACCTCAAATTATGTATAGAAGTTTAAAATTGTAATTGTTTCAGGTTCTTCGCCACATTATGTATGCTTTGTTAATTTTTTTAATAATTGAACCTATTTGCTATGTGGAACATGTAGCATTTACTTGATCATAATCTAAATCAATTTTTGACCACCGTCTTTTGGCTCTTGCTTTCAACATATGCAGTATCGGTTAGTCATTTTCTTGACACAACACTTTAGGCAACGGCTCAGACTTCTTGAGCCATTCTCTATTTATTGTCGATACATTTTCCAAAATAAACGAACAATGTTTCCTCCATATATGAATGACTCAATGACACAATGATTTTTTTCCAAGTCAACTGATCATCCTAAGCCTCATCCTGTATTCAATACATTTATGTTCCATTGCTAACCAATGTTCATTTGTGATGTCTTTTCTCAGGATGGAAATGTTCCTCGGCACCATGACGAACATCAACCGAGGAACAACCTTTTTATTTTATTTTCTGTTGCCTCTACTATATTGTTGCTGCCACAAAGATTTACCTGGACATGGAGCCATCATGATGTGTTTAAAAATGATTACATTATCCTTTTCTAACCTGTTGGTGCTAGAGACATCTTAGCATTCAAGCAGATTTAGTTCATTGTTTATTAATTCCTATTATGTAAAATAAAATCACTGATCACCGCTTAACAGAAAATATTTTGATATGCAATCATGTGCATGGGCGAAGAACCTGGATGTTATTTACAGGTTTTGCATCATGGATGATTGTTTTGAATGAAAAAATATCAGATAAAAGAAAGCATTTAATCTTTCTAATCCAGCAAAGCCTTGAAACCTTGATGCTTCTAAATTTGTGTGAGCTAAATGATAATTTTTGCAACACCCAAAACTGTATGTTGCCTTATAGTTTCATGACGATGTTGAACTTAACGGTGCTTTGCTCAAATTACATGTGAATGTTTCTTCTTCCTCATGTTTTGTTATATCCTATTTGAATACGTACGCTAAACTTGATTTCCTACTAAATTGAGCATTCACTACTTGGCCATAGCGCTGTGACCGGCACCCTCACGCCAAGGCGCGTTTTCGATCTAGTCTATCTTAATGCTGCTAAACATCTCGGGCATGTAATTCATAAGCATCCCGAGAAGTTTCTATCGGGTTTTAAGAGATGTGTCTATGAAGACATATCTGAATGTATCTTCAAGAGGAAGTGGCAAGAATTGTTGCAGGAATATAACCTTGAGGACAACGAATGGATGGCAACACTGTATAAATTGAGGGGAAAGTGGGCTGCAATTTATCGTGACTCATTTACGGCTGATATGAACTCGACTCAAAGGAGTGAAGGAATGGATAGCGTCTTCAAGAAAAGATTCCATAGGAAACTTGGTCTTTCCGAACTCCTTGTAGAGTGTGAGAAGGTTTCCGCCAGCCTTCGCGAGAATGAGTTGGATGAAGATTTTAGTTCGCGTCGAAAGAACCCGGTTACTTATAGCAATTTACCATTGTTGAAGACCGCTGCTGAATCGTATACAAGTCGGATGTTTTCCGAGTTTGAGAAAGAATTTAAAATGCAATTTACATTGTCTTGTAAACTGCAAACAAATGAAGGGCCAATCTTCACATATACGGTTGCACATATGCGAAGTGAGCATGGAGCAACAGCTGTATTCAACAGTACGGATATGACTGTTACATGTTGTTGCAGAAAGTTTGAATCCGTAGGTATGTGTACACTTTTTTTTATTCCAATATGATTTTTAATACAGACTGATAAAATATATAATGCATTTCTGATAGGTTTGTTGTGCAAGCATGCTCTCAAAGCTTCAACATGAATGATGTTTTCATTTTGCTGTTGCAAAATATACTAAACACATGGACAAAATATGCAAAGAGAGGCTTCTATATTGAGAAGCAAGGAAGTGATACGGGAAATTTGAAAACACAAGCGGCCCGTATCTCACGGAAGGCAACATCTATTGCATTGAAATGTTCGACAGTGAAAAGCTTCTTGATGATTTGGAGAAAGCCATAGATAAGTTGGACTTGGAAGCATATAATTCTCTTAGCAAGTTGAAAGAAAAATCCAATGAGGTTCCGCTAGTTTTGACTGAGTGTTTTTTTTTTTGCGAACTCAAACTTTGTATTACTCAATCAAGGTCTCATTACAATCCTCAGCAACTAACTCCAAAACTTCAGGAGGACCTGACCCTAACCAACTCATAGTCCTATTATTTAGACGAGCAAAGGCAGCTAACTTGTCACTCGCCTTATTTTGCGAGCGAGCAACATGAGTAATACAAATTTGATGTAAATTCGAAAAATCTCTAATCTCATTCACTAACAAAGAGTAAACTGATCGATCGGTAGACTCGCATGTGATCATAGACACCGCAACCAAAGTGTCCAACTCAACCAGGATCGGAAAGGTTGTACGTTGTATCGAGGACGACAATCCCTCCAAACAGGCACACAACTCCGCCTCCAACGCATCTCTGCAGGAAAATAACACCCTGCAAGCCGAGAAGATGATTTTACCAGATTCTTCCCGCAATATCATGCCAGCGCCCGCATCATCGCTTGCCACGAACGCACCATCTGTGTTCAGCTTTGTCCAACCCTGATTAGGTTTTATCCATCTAGGCACCTTGACGATATGAGTACCCGGCTGAACCCTGGTATCCATTATAGCATAAGCTTTACCTTTCCCTGGAAGAGCTCCATTGTCATTTTTGATAGCCAAAAGTGAGTCCAGATAGCCCGGGAGAAACCTCACCGACACATCCATTAGCGGGACCGGTTTGTGATGAACCACCTCATTGCGTATATACCAACTCCTCCAGAAAACTAGCAGGATCATACATCTCTCCATCTCATTTCTTTGTGCTAGCACCTGTAATAGCCACTCCTTCCCACAGTTTACTATTGATTGTATTTGAGGAAGTCTCCATATTTTCGCCATTTTCACATATAGATCTCTGCCAAATTGACATTTCAAAAATGGGTGGAGGTTGTCCTCCGTCTCAAGCCCACAAACTGGGCAAAAACTTGTAGTTTCCAGTCCAATCTTATGTTTGTTTTTCCATGTTGGCAGCCCATCAGTCGCAACCCTCCAAGCAAAATTAGCCACTGTAGGCGGGGCACCACAGTTTCAAATGAACTTCCAGCAACTCCTTGCTCCCGACGGCGCTGAACTGGATGACACGGCAGTAGCCCTATGAGCTTCGTAAAACGCCAATTGATATGCACTTTTTACAGAGAAGACGCCAAATTTGTTAGATCCCCACGCAATGACTTCTGCTCCTCGCCTCGGGGAGACTCTAATTTTCAAGATATCCAACACATCTGCTTGCATGAAATATTGGTTGAGAGACTGAACATTCCATGACCCATTTTCATTCAACAAATCAGACACATAGCGAATACGACACACATCCTGCCTTGAGATCGGGTTTTTAAGAAAAAGGCCGTGGGATCCAACTGTCCCGCCATACTTGAATGCTTCTCCCATTGCCCACTCTCCAGATTAAACCTTTCTTCAATAGCTCCAAACCATGACTAATAGCCGACCAAGATGAAGAAGCATTACCAGAAAACACCGTGTCCTCAAGTTTACCAGCCGGGTAGTACTTGTTGGAAATATGCCCTAGAGGCAATAATAAAAGGATTATTATATTTCAATGTTCATGATAATTGTCTTTTGTTCATGCTATAACTGTATTATCCGGAAATCGTAATACACGTGTGAACACTTAGACCCAATGAGTCCCTAGTGAGCCTCTAGTTGACTAGCTCGTTATGATCAATAGATAGTCATGGTTTCCTGACTATGGACATAGGATGTCGTTGATAACGGGATCACATCATTAGGAGAATGATGTGATGGACAAGACCCAATCATAAGCATAGCATAAAAGATCGTATAGTTCGTTTGCTAGAAGCTTTGCCAATGTCAAGTATCTATTCCTTCGACCATGAGATCGTGTAACTCCCGGTTACCGTAGGAGTGCCTTGGGTGTATCAAACGTCACAACGTAACTGGGTGACTATAAAGGTGCATTACAGGTATCTCCGAAAGTATCTGTTGGGTTGACACGGATCGAGACTGGGATTTGTCACTCCGTATAACGGAGAGGTATCTCTGGGCCCACTCGGTAATGCATCATCATAATGAGCTCAATGTGACCAAGGTGTTGGCCACGGGATCATGCATTACGGTACGAGTAAAGTGACTTGCCGGGTAACGAGACTGAACAAGGTATTGGGATACCGACGATCGAGTCTCGGGCAAGTAACGTACCGATTGACAAAGGGAATTGTATACAGGGTTTGATCGAATCCTCGACATCGTGGTTCAACCGATGAAATCATCGAGGAGCATGTGGGAGCCAACATGGATATCCAGACCCCGCTGTTGGTTATTGCTCGAGAGTCGTCTCGGTCATGTCTGCGTGTCTCCCGAACCCGTAGGGTCTACACACTTAAGGTTCGGTGACGCTAGGGTTAGTAGGAAGTCAAGTATGTGACTACCGAATGATGTTCGGAGTCCCGGATGAGATCCCGGACGTCACGAGGAGTTCCGGAATGGTCCGGAGGTAAAGATTTATATATGGGAAGTCCTGTTTCGGGCATCGGGACAAGTTTCGGGGTTATCGGTATTGTACCGGGACCACCGGAGGGGTCCCGGGGGCCCACCGGGTGGGGCCACCTGCCCCGGGGGGCCACATGGGCTGTAGGGGGTGCGCCTTGGCCTGCATGGGCCAAGGGCACCAGCCCCACATAGGCCCATGCGCCTAGGGTTCAAGGGGGCAAGAGTCCTAGGAGGGGAAGGCACCTCCTAGGTGCCTTGGGGGGGAGGGAAACCCCCCTTGGCCGCCGCCCCCCTAGGAGATTGGATCTCCTAGGGCCGGCCACCCCCCCTTGGCCCTCCTATATATAGTGGGGGAGAGGAGGGACTTCATACCCTGAGTCCTTGGCCTTTGGTTGCCTCCTTCTCCCTCCCCAACACCTCTCCTCCTTCGTTGTGTGCTCGGCGAAGCCCTGTCGGAGTACTGCTTCTCCACCATCACCACGCCGTCGTGCTGCCGGTGGAGCTGTCTTCCTCAACCTCTCCTTCCCCCTTGCTGGATCAAGAAGGAGGAGACGTCGCTCGTCCCGTACGTGTGTTGAACACGGAGGTGCTGTCCGTTCAGCACTTGGCATCGGTGATCTGAATCACGTTCGTGTACGACTCCATCATCACCTTGCAAGCTTCCGCACGCGATCTACAAGTGGTATGTAGATGCAAGCTCTCTCCCATGACTCGTTGCTTAGATGAACTCATAGATGGATCTTGGTGAAGCCGTAGGAAAAATTTTAATTTTCTGCAACGTTCCCCAACAGTGGCATCATGAGCTAGGTCTATGCGTAGTTCTCTAATGCACGAGTAGAACACAATTTGTTGTGGGCGTTGATCTTGTCATCTTACTTGCCTCTACTAGTCTTTTCTTGCTCAACGGTATTGTGGGATGAAGCGGCCCGGACCAACCTTACACGTACGCTTACGTGAGACCGGTTCCACCGACTGACATGCACTAGTTGCATAAGGTGGCTGGCGGGTGTCTGTCTCTCCCACTTTAGTTGGAGCGGAATCGATGAACAAGGCCCTTATGAAGGGTAAATAGAAGTTGACAAAATCACGTTGTGGTGATTCGTAGGTAAGAAAACGTTCTTGCTAGAACCCAATCGCAGCCACGTAAAAGATGCAACAACAACTAGAGAACGTCTAACTTGTTTTTGCAGCGATTGATCATGTGATGTGATATGGCCAGAAGTTGTGATGAATGTTGAATTGTGATGTATGAGATCATGTTCTTGTAATAGGATTCACGACTTGCATGTCGATGAGTATGACAACCGGCAGGAGCCATAGGAGTTGTCTTTATTTTTTTGTATGACCTGCGTGTCATTGAAGAACGCCATGTAAACTACTTTACTTCATTACTAAACGCGTTAGTCATAGAAGTAGAAGTAGTCGTTGGCGTGACAACTTCATGAAGACACGATGATGGAGATCATGATGATGGAGATCATGGTGTCAAGCCGGTGACAAGATGATCATGGAGCCCCGAAGATGGAGATCAATGGAGCTTGATGATATTGGCCATATCATGTCACAACCATATAATTGCATGTGATGTTTATTATGTTTATGCATCTTGTTTACTTAGGACGACGGTAGTAAATAAGATGATCCCTTACAAAATTCCAAGAAGTGTTCTCCCCTAACTGTGCACCGTTGCTACAGTTCGTCGTTTCTAAGCACCACGTGATGATCGGGTGTGATGGATCCTTACGTTCACATACAACGGGTGTAAGACAGTTTTACACAGCGAAAACACTTAGGGTTAACTTGACGAGCCTAGCATGTGCAGACATGGCCTCGGAACACGGAGACCGAAAGGTCGAACACGAGTCGTATGGAAGATACGATCAACATAAAGATGTTCACCGACGATGACTAGTCCGTCTCACGTGATGATCGGACACGGGCTAGTCGACTCGGATCGTGTAACACTTAGATGACTAGAGGGATGTCTAATCTAAGTGGGAGTTCATAATTTTGATTAAGAACTTTATTATCATGAACTTAGTCTAAAACCTTTGCAAATATGTATTGTAGATCAATGGCCAACGCTCATGTCAACATGAACTTCAACGCGTTCCTAGAGAAAACCAAGCTGAAAGATGATGGCAGCAACTATACGGACTGGGTCCGAAACCTGAGGATCATCCTCATAGCTGCCAGGAAGCAATATGTCCTAGAAGGACCGCTAGGTGCCGCTCCCGTCCCAGAGAACCAAGACGTTATGAACGCTTGGCAAACTCGTGCTGATGATTACTCCCTCGTTCAGTGCGGCATGCTTTACAGCTTAGAACCGGGGCTCCAAAAGCGTTTTGAGCATCACGGAGCATATGAGATGTTCGAAGAGCTGAAACTAGTTTTCCAAGCTCATGCCCGGGTCGAGAGATATGATGTCTCCGACAAGTTCTACAGTTGTAAGATGGAGGAGAACAGTTCTGTCAGTGAACACATCCTGAAGATGTCTGGGTTGCACGCACGTATGACCCAGTTGAACATTAACCTCCCAGATGAGGCGGTCATTGACAGAATCCTCCAGTCGCTCCCACCAAGCTACAAGAGCTTTGTGATGAACTACAACATGCAGGGGATGGTAAAGACCATTCCTGAAGTGTTCTCGATGCTGAAGTCAGCAGAGGCTGAAATCAAGAAAGAACATCAAGTGTTGATGGTCAATAAGACCACTAAGTTCAAGAAGGGCAAGGGTAAGAAGAACTTCAAGAAGGACGGCAAAGATGTTGCCGCGCCCGGTAAGCCTGTTGCCGGGAAGAAGTCAAAGAATGGACCCAAGCCTGAGACTGAGTGCTTTTATTGCAAGGGGAAGGGGCACTGGAAGCGGAACTGCCCCAAATACTTAGCGGATAAGAAGGCCGGCAACACCAAAGGTATATTTGATATACATGTAATTGATGTGTACCTTACCAGTACTCGAAGTAACTCCTGGGTATTTGATACCGGTGCCGTTGCTCACATATGTAACTCACAGCAGGAGCTGCGGAATAAACGGAGACTGGCGAAGGACGAGGTGACGATGCGCGTCGGGAATGGCTCCAGGGTCGATGTGATCGCCGTCGGCACGCTGCCTCTACATTTACCTACGGGATTAGTTTTAAACCTCAATAATTGTTATTTAGTGCCAAGTTTGAGCATGAACATTGTATCTGGATCTCGTTTAATACGAGATGGCTACTCATTTAAGTCTGAGAATAATGGTTGTTCGATTTATATGAGAGATATGTTTTATGGTCATGCTCCGATGGTCAATGGTTTATTCTTGATGAATCTCGAGCGTAATATTACACATGTTCATAGTGTGGATGCCAAAAGATGTAAAGTTGATAACGATAGTCCCACATACTTGTGGCACTGCCGCCTTGGTCACATTGGTGTCAAGCGCATGAAGAAGCTCCATGCTGATGGACTTTTAGAGTCTCTTGATTATGAATCATTTGACACATGCGAACCTTGCCTCTTAGGCAAAATGACCAAGACTCCGTTCTCCGGAACAATGGAGCGAGCAACCAACTTGTTGGAAATCATACATACCGATGTGTGCGGTCCAATGAGCGTTGAGGCTCGCGGAGGATATCGTTATGTTCTCACTCTCACTGACGACTTGAGTAGATATGGGTATGTCTACTTAATGAAACACAAGTCTGAGACCTTTGAAAAGTTCAAGGAATTTCAGAGTGAGGTAGAGAATCAACATGACCGTAAGATAAAGTTCCTACGATCAGATCGTGGGGGCGAATACTTAAGTCACGAATTTGGTACACACTTAAGAAAATGTGGAATCGTTTCACAACTCACGCCGCCTGGAACACCTCAGCGAAACGGTGTGTCCGAACGTCGTAATCGCACTCTATTGGATATGGTGCGGTCTATGATGTCTCTTACCGATTTACCGCTATCATTTTGGGGATACGCTCTAGAGACAGCTACATTCACTTTAAATAGGGCACCGTCTAAATCCGTTGAGACGACACCGTATGAATTATGGTTTGGGAAGAAACCTAAGCTGTCGTTTCTAAAAGTTTGGGGATGCGATGCTTATGTCAAGAAACTTCAACCTGAAAAGCTCGAACCCAAGTCGGAAAAATGCGTATTCATAGGATACCCTAAGGAAACTGTCGGGTATACCTTCTACTTAAGATCCGAAGGCAAGATCTTTGTTGCCAAGAACGGATGCTTTCTGGAGAAAGAGTTTCTCTCGAAAGAAGTAAGTGGGAGGAAAGTAGAACTCGATGAAGTACTACCTCTCGAACGGGAAAGTGGTGCAGCGCAGGAAACCATTCCTGTAATGCCCACACCAACTGAAGAGGAAAATGTTGATGATGATCAAGGTACTTCAGATCTAGTTGCTACTGAATTTCGAAGGTCCACAAGGACACGTTCTGCACCAGAGTGGTACGGCAACCCTGTCATGGAAATCATGTTGCTGGACAACAATGAACCTTCGAACTATGAAGAAGCAATGGCGGGCCCGGATTCCAACAAATGGCTTGAGGCCATGAAATCCGAGATAGGATCCATGTATGAAAACAAAGTATGGACTTTGACAGACTTGCCCGATGATCGGCGAGCGATAGAAAATAAATGGATTTTTAAGAAGAAGACGGACGCGGATGGTAATGTTACCATCTATAAAGCTCGACTTGTCGCTAAGGGTTATCGACAAGTTCAAGGGATTGACTACGACGAGACATTCTCTCCCGTGGCGAAGCTTAAGTCCGTCCGAATCATGTTAGCAATTGCCGCATACTATGATTATGAGATATGGCAGATGGACGTCAAAACGGCATTCCTTAATGGACATCTTAAGGAAGAGCTGTATATGATGCAGCCGGAAGGTTTTGTCGTTCCTCAGAACGCTAACAAAGTATGCAAGCTCCAGCGATCCATTTATGGACTGGTGCAAGCATCTCGGAGTTGGAACATTCGCTTTGATGAGATGATCAAAGCGTTTGGGTTTACGCAGACTTATGGAGAAGCCTGCGTTTACAAGAAAGTGAGTGGGAGCTCTGTAGCATTTCTCCTATTATATGTAGATGACATACTCTTGATGGGAAATGATACGAAACTCCTGGACAGCATTAAGGCCTACTTGAACAAGTGTTTTTCAATGAAGGACCTTGGAGAAGCTGCTTATATATTAGGCATCAAGATCTATAGAGATAGATCGAGACGCCTCATAGGTCTTTCACAAAGCACATACCTTGATAAGATTTTGAAGAGGTTCAAAATGGATCAGTCCAAGAAGGGGTTCTTGCCTATGTTACAAGGTGTGAGATTGAGCTTGGCTCAGTCACCGACCACGGCAAAAGATAAAGAAGAGATGAGTGTCATCCCCTATGCTTCAGCCATAGGATCTATTATGTATGCCATGCTGTGTACCAGACCCGATGTAAACCTTGCCGTAAGTTTGGTTGCAAGATACCAAAGTAACCCCGGCAAGGAACACTGGACAGCGGTCAAGAATATCCTGAAGTACCTGAAAAGGACAAAGGACATGTTTCTCGTTTATGGAGGAGATGAAGAGCTCGTCGTAAAGGGTTACGTCGACGCTAGCTTCGACTCAGATCTGGATGACTCTAAGTCACAAACCGGATACGTGTATATGTTGAATGGTGGAGCAGTAAGCTGGTGCAGCTGCAAGCAGAGCGTCGTGGCGGGATCTACATGTGAAGCGGAGTACATGGCAGCCTCGGAGGCAGCGCATGAAGCGATTTGGATGAAGGAGTTCATCACCGACCTAGGAGTCATACCCAATGCGTCGGGGCCGATCAAACTCTTCTGTGACAACACTGGAGCTATTGCCCTTGCCAAGGAGCCCAGGTTTCACAAGAAGACCAGGCACATCAAGCGTCGTTTCAACTCCATCCGTGAAAATGTTCAAGATGGAGACATAGAGATTTGCAAAGTGCACACGGATCTGAATGTCGCAGATCCGTTGACTAAACCTCTCTCGCGTGCAAAACATGATCAACACCAGAACTCTATGGGTGTTCGATTCATCACAATGTAACTAGATTGGTGACTCTAGTGCAAGTGGGAGACTGTTGGAAATATGCCCTAGAGGCAATAATAAAAGGATTATTATATTTCAATGTTCATGATAATTGTCTTTTGTTCATGCTATAACTGTATTATCCGGAAATCGTAATACACGTGTGAACACTTAGACCCAATGAGTCCCTAGTGAGCCTCTAGTTGACTAGCTCGTTATGATCAATAGATAGTCATGGTTTCCTGACTATGGACATAGGATGTCGTTGATAACGGGATCACATCATTAGGAGAATGATGTGATGGACAAGACCCAATCATAAGCATAGCATAAAAGATCGTATAGTTCGTTTGCTAGAAGCTTTGCCAATGTCAAGTATCTATTCCTTCGACCATGAGATCGTGTAACTCCCGGTTACCGTAGGAGTGCCTTGGGTGTATCAAACGTCACAACGTAACTGGGTGACTATAAAGGTGCATTACAGGTATCTCCGAAAGTATCTGTTGGGTTGACACGGATCGAGACTGGGATTTGTCACTCCGTATAACGGAGAGGTATCTCTGGGCCCACTCGGTAATGCATCATCATAATGAGCTCAATGTGACCAAGGTGTTGGCCACGGGATCATGCATTACGGTACGAGTAAAGTGACTTGCCGGGTAACGAGACTGAACAAGGTATTGGGATACCGACGATCGAGTCTCGGGCAAGTAACGTACCGATTGACAAAGGGAATTGTATACAGGGTTTGATCGAATCCTCGACATCGTGGTTCAACCGATGAAATCATCGAGGAGCATGTGGGAGCCAACATGGATATCCAGACCCCGCTGTTGGTTATTGCTCGAGAGTCGTCTCGGTCATGTCTGCGTGTCTCCCGAACCCGTAGGGTCTACACACTTAAGGTTCGGTGACGCTAGGGTTAGTAGGAAGTCAAGTATGTGACTACCGAATGATGTTCGGAGTCCCGGATGAGATCCCGGACGTCACGAGGAGTTCCGGAATGGTCCGGAGGTAAAGATTTATATATGGGAAGTCCTGTTTCGGGCATCGGGACAAGTTTCGGGGTTATCGGTATTGTACCGGGACCACCGGAGGGGTCCCGGGGGCCCACCGGGTGGGGCCACCTGCCCCGGGGGGCCACATGGGCTGTAGGGGGTGCGCCTTGGCCTGCATGGGCCAAGGGCACCAGCCCCACATAGGCCCATGCGCCTAGGGTTCAAGGGGGCAAGAGTCCTAGGAGGGGAAGGCACCTCCTAGGTGCCTTGGGGGGGAGGGAAACCCCCCTTGGCCGCCGCCCCCCTAGGATATTGGATCTCCTAGGGCCGGCCACCCCCCCCTTGGCCCTCCTATATATAGTGGGGGAGAGGAGGGACTTCATACCCTGAGTCCTTGGCCTTTGGTTGCCTCCTTCTCCCTCCCCAACACCTCTCCTCCTTCGTTGTGTGCTCGGCGAAGCCCTGTCGGAGTACTGCTTCTCCACCATCACCACGCCGTCGTGCTGCCGGTGGAGCTGTCTTCCTCAACCTCTCCTTCCCCCTTGCTGGATCAAGAAGGAGGAGACGTCGCTCGTCCCGTACGTGTGTTGAACACGGAGGTGCTGTCCGTTCAGCACTTGGCATCGGTGATCTGAATCACGTTCGTGTACGACTCCATCATCACCTTGCAAGCTTCCGCACGCGATCTACAAGTGGTATGTAGATGCAAGCTCTCTCCCATGACTCGTTGCTTAGATGAACTCATAGATGGATCTTGGTGAAGCCGTAGGAAAAATTTTAATTTTCTGCAACGTTCCCCAACAGTACTTTGCTTTAAGCAAATGTGCACACAAGCTCTCCGGCCTTGTTAACAATCTCCAGGCCTGGTGCGCCAACATGGCTTGGTTAAAAAGATGAAAGTCTCGAAAGCCTACACCACCCCTATCCTTTGGCTGCATAAGATGATCCCAACCCTTCCAATGAACCTTCCTCTTGCCCTTCTCTGACCCACAATAGAAATTCCTGACCATTCTAGTCAGGTCATCACACACCGAGAACGGGACCTTGAAAACACTCATTAGATAAGTGGGTAATGCTTGTGCAACAGACTTTATAAGAACCTCTCTTCCCGGTTGCGCCAAATAACCATGTCCCCACTGAACAAGTCTTTTGGTCAGACTTGTTTGAAGATTTTGAAACTTTCCTTTGGACATGCGCCCCTCGGGTGTTGGAAGACCCAAGTACTTCTCTTCGAAAACTAAACTTGTAACATTGAGGACATACCGAACCTGCTCTTGAACCGAGACCGGGCACGCTTCACCAAAGAACACCGAGCACTTGTCATAGTTCAGGCTCTGGCCCGTGGCCATACTATACAGGTCCAAGGAAGCTTTAACCTGCTCTGCTTGATCCCTTGAAGCCTGGAAGAACAACATAGTTTCATCTGCAAACAACAAATGGGATATGCCTGGAGCTCTTCTACAAATTTTCACGGGTGAAATAACTCCAGCCTGCACCCTGCTTCTCAGAATAGCTGAAAGACCATCTGCCACCAATAAGAATAAGAATGGAGAGAGTGGGTCTCCTTGCCGCAGCCCACGCGACGATGCAAATGAATCCAGGAGAGTTCCATTTAATTTTACTGAGTATCTCACCGACGTGACACACGCCATTATCCAATCAATCCATCGCTGAGAGAAACCCGTCCTTTGCATCACTTGCTTCAAGAAAGCCCAATCAACCCGATCATAAGCTTTAGATAAGTCCAACTTATATGCACAAAAACTCTTTGTAGGATCCTTCTCCTGTTTAATATAGTGTAAACACTCAAAAGCCACCAGGAGCGTTATCTGTAATCATCCTGCCCGGGATAAAGGCACTTTGCTCCACCGAAATTATATCATCCAACAAAGGTCGTAAACAATTAACTAAGCACTTAGAAATTACCTTATAGCTCACATTACAGAGACTTATCGGTCTGTAGTCCGACATACGTGAGGGGTTAGAAATTTTTGGAATGAGCACAATTGATGTTTCATTAACTCCCTCAGGCATATTTCTAGTGCTGAAAAATGTTGGGGAACGTAGTAATTTCAAAAATTTCCTACGCACACGCAAGATCATGGTGATGCATAGCAACGAGAGGGGAGAGTGTTGTCCACGTACCCTCGTAGACCGATAGCGGAAGCGTTATGACAACGCGGTTGATGTAGTCGTACGTCTTCACGATCCGACCGATCCAAGTACCGAACATACGGCACCTCCAAGTTCAGCACACGTTCAGCTCGATGACGATCCCCGGACTCCGATCCAGCAAAGTGTCGGGGATGAGTTCCGTCAGCACGACGGTGTGGTGACGATGATGATGTTCTACCGATACAGGGCTTCGCCTAAACTCCGCGACGATATGACCGAGGTGGAATATGGTGGAGGGGGGCACCGCACACGGCTAAGGAACGATCACGAAGATCAACTTATGTGTCTTGGGGTGCCCCCTCGCCCCCGTATATAAAGGAGGGAGGGGGAGGTGCGGCCGGCCCCCTTGGGGTGCGCCTGGAGGAGTCCTACTCCCACCGGGAGTAGGACTCCCCCCTCTTGCCTTGTTGGAGAAGGAAAGGGGGAAGGGGAAAGAGGAAAGGGGGGCGCCGCCCCTCCCTTCCTTGTCCTATTCGGACTAGGGGGGGAGGGGGCGCGCGGCCTGCCCTGGACGGCCCTCCTCTTCTCCCTTAGGGACCATGTAGGCCCATAGACCCCCCCCCCCCCGGGGGGGGGGGGGGGGGGGGTTCCGGTAACCCCCGGTACTCCGGTAAAATCCCGATTTCACCTGGAATGATTCCGATATCCAAATATAGGCTTCCAATATATCGATCTTTATGTCTCGACCATTTCGAGACTCCTCGTCATGTTCATGATCACATCCGGGACTCCGAACAACCTTCGGTACATCAAAACTTATAAACTCATAATAAAACTGTCATCGTAACATTAAGCTTGCGGACCCTACGTGTTCGAGAACTATGTAGACATGACCTAGAACTATTCTCGGTCAATAACCAATAGCAGAACCTAGATGCTCATATTGGATCCTACATATTCTACGAAGATTTTTATCGGTCAAACCGCATAACAACATACGTTGTTCCCTTTGTCATCGGTATGTTACTTGCCCGAGATTTGATCGTCGGTATCCAATACCTAGTTCAATCTCTTTACCGGCAAGTTTCTTTACTCATTCCGTAATACATCATCTCACAACTAACTTATTAGTAGCAATGCTTGCAAGGCTTAAGTGATGTGCATTAGAGAGAGGGCCCAGAGATACCTCTCCGACAATCGGAGTGACAAATCCTAATCTCGAAATATGCCAACCCAACATGTACCTTTGGAGACACCTGTAGAGCTCATTTATAATCACCCAGTTACGTTGTGACGTTTGGTAGCACACAAAGTGTTCCTCCGGTAAACGGGAGTTGCATAATCTCATAGTTGTAGGAACTTTGTATAAGTCATGAAGAAAGCAACAGTAACATACAAAACGATCAAGTGCTAGGCTAACGAAATGGGTCAAGTCAATCACATCATTCTCTAATGATGTGATCCTATTAATCAAATGACAACACATGTCTATGGTCAGGAAACATAACCATCTTTGATTAATGAGCTAGTCAAGTAGAGGCATACTAGTGACATTATGTTTGTCTATGTATTCACACATGTATCATGTTTCCGGGTAATACAATTCTAGCATGAATAATAAACATTTATCATGATATGAGGAAATAAATAATAACTTTATTAATGCCTCTAGGGCATATTTCCTTCAGTCTCCCACTTGCACTAGAGTCAATAATCTAGATTACATAGTAATGATTCTGACACCCATGGAGTCTTGGTGCTGATCATGTTTTGCTCGTGGAAGAGGCTTAGTCAACGGATCTGCTACATTCAGATCCGTATGTATCTTGCAAATCTCTGTGTCTCCCACCTGGACTTGGTCCCGAATGGAATTGAAGCGTCTCTTGATGTGCTTGGTCCTCTTGTGAAATCTGGATTCCTTTGCCAAGGCAATTGCACCAGTATTGTCACAGAAGATCTTCATTGGTCCCGATGCACTAGGTATGACACCTAGATCAGAAATGAACTCCTTCATCTAGACTCCTTCATTTGTTGCTTCCGAAGCAGCTATGTACTCCGCTTCGCATGTAGATCCCACCACGACGCTTTGTTTAGAACTGCGCCAACTTACAGCTCCATCGTTTAATAAAAACACGTATCCGGTATGCGATTTAGAATCGTCCGGATCAGTGTCAAAGCTTGCATCGACGTAACCATTTACGACTAGCTCTTTGTCACCTCCATAAATGAGAAACATATCCTTAGTCCTTTTCAGGTATTTCAGGATGTTCTTGACCACTGTCCAGTGATCCACTCCTGGATTACTTTGGTACCTACCTGCCAAGCTTATTGCTAAGCATACGTCAGGTCTGGTACACAACATTGCATACATGATAGAGCCTATAGCTGAAGCATAAGGAACATCTTTCATTTTCTCTCTATCTTCTGCAGTTGTCGGGCATTGAGTCTGACTCAACTTCACACCTTGTAATACAGGCAAGAATCCTTTCTTTGCCTGATCCATTTTGAACTTTTTCAAAACTTTACCAAGGTATGTCCTTTGTGAAAGTCCAATTAAGCGTCTTGATCTATCTCTATAGATCTTGATGCCCAATATGTAAGCAGCTTCACCGAGGTCTTTCATTGAAAAACTTTTATTCAAGTATCCTTTTATGCCATCCAGAAATTCTATATCATTTCCGATTTAGTAATATGTCATCTACATATAATATCAGAAATGCTACAGAGCTCCCACTCACTTTCTTGTAAATACAGGCTTCTCCAAAAGTCTGTACAAAACCAAATGCTTTGATTACACTATCAAAGCGTTTATTCCAACTCCGAGAGGCTTGCACCAGTCCATAAATGGATCGCTGGAGCTTTCACACTTTGTTAGCTCCCTTTGGATCGACAAAACCTTCTGGCTGCATCATATACAACTCTTCTTCCAGAAATCCATTCAAGAATGCAGTTTTGACATCCATCTGCCAAATTTTATAATCATAAAATGCGGCAATTGCTAACATGATTCGGACAGACTTAAGCATCGCTACGGGTGAGAAGGTCTCATCGTAGTCAATCCCTTGAACTTGTCGAAAACCTTTTGCGACAAGTCGAGCTTTGTAGACAGTAACATTACCGTCAGCGTCAGTCTTCTTCTTAAAGATCCATTTATTCTCAATTGCTTGCCGATCATTGGGCAAGTCAACCAAAGTCCATACTTTGTTCTCATACATGGATCCCATCTCAGATTTCATGGCTTCAAGCCATTTTGCGGAATCTGGGCTCATCATCGCTTCCTCATAGTTCGCGGGTTCGCCATGGTCAAGTAACATGACTTCCAGAATAGGATTACCGTACCACTCTGGTGCGGATCTTACTCTGGAAGACCTACGAAGTTTGGTAGTAACTTGATCTGAAGTTTCATGATCAGTATCATTAGCTTCCTCACTGATTGGTGTAGTTGTCACAGGAACCGGTTCTTGTGATGAACTACTTTCCAATAAGGGAGCAGGTACAGTTACCTCATCAAGTTCTACTTTCCTCCCACTCACTTCTTTCAAGAGAAACTCCTTCTCTAGAAAGTTTCCGAATTTAGCAACAAAAGTCTTGCCTTCGGATCTGTGATAGAAGGTGTATCCAATAGTTTCCTTTGGATATCCTATGAAGACACATTTCTCCGATTTGGGTTCGAGTTTTTCAGGTTGAAGCTTTTTCACATAAGCATCGCAGCCCCAAACTTTAAGAAACGACAACTTTGGTTTCTTGCCAAACCATAGTTCATAAGGCGTCGTTTCAACGGATTTTGATGGTGCCCTATTTAACGTGAATGCGGCAGTCTTTAAAGCATAACCCCAAAACGATAGCGGTAAATCAGTAAGAGACATCATAGATCGCACCATATCTAGTAAAGTACGATTACGACATTCGGACACACCATTATGTTGTGGTGTTCCGGGTGGCGTGAGTTGCGAAACTATTCCGCATTATTTCAAATGTACACAAAACTCGTAACTCAAATATTCTCCTCCACGATCAGATCGTAGAAACTTTATTTTCTTGTTACGATGATTTTCAACTTCACTCTGGAATTCTTTGAACTTTTCAAATGTTTCAGACTTGTGTTTCATTAAGTAGATATACCCATATCTGCTTAAGTCATCTGTGAAGGTGAGAAAATAACGATATCCGCCACGAGCCTCAACATTCATCGGACCACATATAAACCTGGTAATAGTTTGACATCCAAATTAAACCCAACCCAAACCATATGACTACACCTCCAACAACCAAACCAAACCAAACCAAAATAATTAAGCTAGCATCCAAACCAAACCAAACTACATGCGTTTTCCACCCAGACCAATCCAAACCATATGCCATTTATGGATTTAACCCATAGTTTCAATCCATGGACAAGGAATAATAATGGCAACCCATGGGTCGAAACGGATAGTATGGTAACAGAAAATATTTGTGACAATAGTCTCTTTAGCAAATTAAATCATGTCCGATATAATTTTCCTCTTAAAAAAACAGAGGTGATATTTATGTAAAAAAAATTGACATCAAACATAGGAGCATCATAATCGGACCTAAAATGCAAAGGAAAACAATTTTCTTTCATAATCACTCCGAAAACTAGGCTCAATTCTTCACTGTACGCATTCTTCACTGAACCTGAGAGAGAGAGAGAGATAATGCACTGACCTGCCGAGCTCCAGCGAGTAGCAGTGGCAGCGGCAACCGGCGACCCACTGACCGGCGGCCAAGACGGCGATCTACTCAACCTGGACGGATGGAGTCAGAGGGATGGGAAGGCCGCGACCAAGCTCCAGTCGGCGGCGAGCGGGGGGGGCGGCGGCGGCCGTAGAGGCGCTCCTCTCGCTAGGTCACCTGCGGCTGCGCGTGTTGATTGGGTCCTCGATTTGGTTTCAGACCATGGGTCGAAACAGTCTGAGACCAGTTTGGTTCCTGTCCAGACCGAGCCAACCCAGTCCAACAATAGTAAAAGCCCAGACCAAATTAAACTGATTTAGGGACTTGGCCCATTTCATCCAAACTAAGAGCAGCCCAATACGAAAACTGACTGAAACTATGGTTTCAGTCCAAACCATTCCCAGCGTTAACCACATACATCTGTATGTATGATTTCCAACAAATCTGTTGCTCGCTCCATAGTTCCGGAGAACGGCGTTTTAGTCATCTTTCGCATGAGGCACGGTTCGCAAGTACCAAGTGATTCATAATCAAGTGGTTCCAAAAGTCCATCAGTATGGAGTTTCTTCATGCGCTTTACACCGATATGACCTAAAACGGCAGTGCCACAAATAAGTTGCACTATCATTATCAACTCTGCATCTTTTGGCTTCAACACTATGAATATGTGTATCACTACTATCGAGATTCAATAAAAATAGACCATTCTTCAAGGGTGCATAACCATAAAAGATATTACTCATATAAATAGAACAACCATTATTCTCTGATTTAAATGAATAACCGTCTCGCATTAAACAAGATCCATATAAAATGTTCATGCTCAACGCTGGCACCAAATAACAATTATTTAGGTCTAAAACTAATCCCGATGGTAGATGTAGAGGTAGCGTGCTGACTGCGATCACATCGACTTTGGAACCATTTCCCACGCGCATCGTCACCTCGTCCTTAGCCAATCTTCGCTTAATCCGTAGTCCCTGTTTCGAGTTGCAAATATTAGCAACAAAACCAGTATCAAATACCCAGGTACTACTGCGAGCATTAGTAAGGTACACATCAATAACATGTATATCACATATACCTTTGTTCACTTTGCCATCCTTCTTATCCGCCAAATACTTGGGGCAGTTCCGCTTCCAGTGTCCAGTCTGCTTGCAGTAGAAGCACTCAGTCTCAGGCTTAGGTCCAGACTTGGGTTTCTTCTCTTGAGCAACAACTTGTTTGCTGTTCTTCTTGAAGTTCCCCTTCTTCTTCCCTTTGCCCTTTTTCTTGAAACTGGTGGTCTTGTTGACAATCAACACTTGATGCTCCTTCTTGATTTCTACCTCCGCGGCTTTTAGCATTGCGAAGAGCTCGGGAATAGTCTTGTTCATCCCTTGCATATTATAGTTCATCATGAAGCTCTTGTAGCTTGCTGGCAGTGATTGAATAATTCTGTCAATGACACTATCATCAGGAAGATTAACTCCCAGTTGAATCAAGTGATTATTATACCCAGACATTTTGAGTATATGTTCACTGACAGAACTATTCTCCTCCATCTTGCAGCTATAGAACTTATTGGAGACTTCATATCTCTCAATCCGGGCATTTGCTTGAAATATTAACTTCAACTCCTGGAACATCTCATATGCTCCATGACGTTCAAAACGTCATTGAAGACCCGATTCTAAGCCGTAAAGCATGGCACACTGAACTATCGAGTAGTCATCAACTTTGCTCTGCCAGACGTTCTTAACATCGTCAGTTGCATTAGCAGCAGGCCTGGCACCCAGCGGTGCTTCCAGGACGTAATTCTTCTGTGCAGCAATGAGGATAATCCTCAGGTTATGGACCCAGTCCGTGTAATTGCTACCATCATCTTTCAACTTTGCTTTCTCGAGTAACGCATTAAAATTCAGTGGAACAACAGCATGAGCCATCTATCTACACCAAACATAGACAAGCAAGATACTATCAGGTACTAAATTCATGATAAATTTAAGTTCAATTAATCATATTACTAAAGATCTCCCACTTAGATAGACATCCCTCTAATCCTCTAAGTGATTACGTGATCCATATCAATTACTCCATGTCCGATCATCACGTGAGATGGAGTAGTTTCAACGGTGAACATCAATATGTTGATCATATCTACTATATGATTCATGCTCAACCTTTCGGTCTCCGTGTTCCGAGGCTATATCTGTTATATGCTAGGCTCGTCAAGTTTAACCTGAGTATTCCGCATGTGCAACTGTTTTGCACCCGTTGTATTTGAAGGTAGAGCCTATCACACCCGATCATCACGTGGTGTCTCAGCACGAAGAACTTTCGCAACGGTGCATACTCAGGGAGAACACTTCCTGATAATTTTAGTGAGAGATCATCTTAAAATGCTACCGTCAATCAAAGCAAGATAAGATGCATAAAGGATAAACATCACATGCAATCAATATAAGTGATATGATATGGCCATCATCATCTTGTGCTTGTGATCTCCATCTCCGAAGCGCCGTCGTGATCACCATCGTCACCGGCGTGACACCTTGATCTCCATCGTAGCATCGTTGTCGTTACGCCATCTATTGCTTCTACGACTATCGCTACCGCTTAGTGATAAAGTAAAGCAATTACAGGGCGTTTGCATTTCATACAATAAAGCGACAATCATATGACTCCTGCCAGTTGCCGATAACTTCGGTTACAAAACATGATCATCTCATACAATAAAATATAGCATCACGTCTTGACCATATCACATCATAATATGCCCTACAAAAACAAGTTAGACGTCCTCTACTTTGTTGTTGCAAATTTTACGTGGCTGCTACGGGCTTAGCAAGAACTGTTCTTACCTACGCATCAAAACCACAATGATAGTTTGTCAAGTTGGTGCTGTTTTAACCTTCGCAAGGACCGGGCGTAGCCACACTCGGTTCAACTAAAGTGAGCGAGATAGACACCCGCCAGTCACCTTTAAGCATGAGTGCTCGCAACGGTGAAACTAGTCTCGCGTAAGCGTACGCGTAATGTCGGTCTGGGCCGCTTCATCTCACAATACCGCCGAACCAAAGTATGACATGCTGGTAAGCAGTATGACTTGTATCGCCCACAACTCACTTGTGTTCTACTCGTGCATATGACATCTACGCATAAAACCTGGCTTGGATGCCACTGTTGGGGAACGTAGTAATTTCAAAAATTTCCTACGCACACGCAAGATCATGGTGATGCATAGCAACGAGAGGGGAGAGTGTTGTCCACGTACCCTCGTAGACCGATAGCGGAAGCGTTATGACAACGCGGTTGATGTAGTCGTACGTCTTCACGATCCGACCGATCCAAGTACCGAACGTACGGCACCTCCGAGTTCAGCACACGTTCAGCTCGATGACGATCCCCGGACTCCGATCCAGCAAAGTGTCGGGGATGAGTTCCGTCAGCACGACGGCGTGGTGACGATGATGATGTTCTACTGACGCAGGGCTTCGCCTAAACTCCGCGACGATATGACCGAGGTGGAATATGGTGGAGGGGGGCACCGCACACGGCTAAGGAACGATCACGAAGATCAACTTATGTGTCTTGGGGTGCCCGCTCGCTCCCGTATATAAAGGAGGGAGGGGGAGGTGCGGCCGGCCCCCTTGGGGTGCGCCTGGAGGAGTCCTACTCCCACCGGGAGTAGGACTCCCTCCTCTTGCCTTGTTGGAGAAGGAAAGGGGGAAGGGGAAAGAGGAAAGGGGGGCGCCGCCCCCCCTTCCTTGTCCTATTCGGACTAGGGGGAGGGGGCGCGCGGACTGCCCTGGCCGGCCCTCCTCTTCTCCCTTAAGGCCCATGTAGGCCCATAGACCCCCGGGGGGGTTCCGGTAACCCCCCGGTACTCCGGTAAAATCCCGAATTCACCCGGAACGATTCCGATATCCAAATATAGGCTTCCAATATATCGATCTTCATGTCTCAACCATTTCGAGACTCCTCGTCATGTCCATGATCACATCCGGGACTCCGAAACAACCTTCGGTACATCAAAACTTATAAACTCGTAATAAAACTGTCATCGTAACGTTAAGCGTGCGGACCCTACGGGTTCAGAACTATGTAGACATGACCTAGAACTATTCTCGGTCAATAACCAATAGCGGAACCTGGATGCTCATATTGGCTCCTACATATTCTACGAAGATTTTTATCGGTCAAACCGCATAACAACATACGTTGTTCCCTTTGTCATCGGTATGTTACTTGCCCGAGATTTGATCGTCGGTATCCAATACCTAGTTCAATCTCGTTACCGACAAGTCTCTTTACTTGTTCCGTAATACATCACCTCACAACTAACTTATTAGTTGCAATGCTTGCAAGGCTTAAGTGATGTGCATTACCGAGAGGGCCCAGAGACACCTCTCCGACAATCAGAGTGACAAATCCTAATCTCGAAATACGCCAACCCAACATGTACCTTTGGAGACACCTGTAGAGCTTCTTTATAATCACCCAGTTACGTTGTGACGTTTGGTAGCACACAAAGTGTTCCTCCGTTGAACGGGAGTTGCATAATCTCATAGTTGTAGGAACTTTGTATAAGTCATGAAGAAAGCAATAGCAACATACTAAACGATCAAGTGCTAGGCTAACGGAATGGGTCAAGTCAATCACATCATTCTCTAAAGATGTGATCCCATTAATCAAATGACAACACATGTCTATGGTCAGGAAACATAACCATCTTTGATTAATGAGCTAGTCAAGTAGAGGCATACTAGTGACATTATGTTTGTCTATGTATTCACACATGTATCATGTTTCCGGGTAATACAATTCTAGCATGAATAATAAACATTTATCATGATATGAGGAAATAAATAATAACTTTATTATTGCCTCTAGGGCATATTTCCTTCAAAAAATTCCCTAACCGCAGCCATCACTCCCTCCTTCACAGTATTCCAGTTCCGTTGGAAGAACCGAGCGGGAAAACCATCGGGGCCTGGTGCCTTCAAAGGCCCGATCTGAAACAACGCATCCGATATCTCCTTATCCGTGAACGGCGCACACAACCTATCATTATCAGTCGGCGACACCACCCGCTCAAACAAATCCACCACCGCCCTTGCATCTAGGGTGGTATCCGCGGCAAAGATCTTGTGGAAATATTCAGTAGCGATCCTGCTCATAGCTGCAAACTCCGTGTGCACTGTTCCAATGCTATCCGACAGTTCCCTAATTTTATTCTTCCTTGCTCTCCAAACTGCTTTGCTTTGAAAATACTTTGTATTACGATCCCCCTCTTTAAGCCAAGAAATCCGCGATCTCTGCATCCACAACATCTCTTCCTGATATAACAGTCATTCATTTTATCCATCACACTTCTTATCTCTTCCCTGTCTGCATTCATATGCATAAGCTCTTCTAGTTGACTTCTTGACTTCGCAAGCTCTCTAGTCACATTGCCAAACTTCTTACTCCACGACCCTAAGGCCGTCATGGTTTTAGATAGGGCTTCTCTCAATTGTGAGAGGTTCTGGATCACACCTACAGCCCCCCATGCATCTTCCACCACCTTTGCCAAGGTTGAATCCCGTTCCCAAAAAACTCCGTATCGTCTGCACCTCCCCCTCACCGGGCCCGGATCCGGCTCTCCCTTAAGAAACACCGCAAGATGATCAGAGCATGGGGATGGTATATGATCTACTGCAGCAAAGGCAAATAAGTTACGCCAATCATTTGTAGCTACTGCTCGATCAAGTCTCACCTTCACATTAGCCGATCTACCCCGTCTGTTGTCATAAGTGAACGGGAGGCCTGTGAACCCAAGATCCACAAGCTCACACACCTCCAACATGTCTCTGAAAGCTACCATATGCGCTTCTGCTCGTGGCGTGATCGAAAAGTGTTCGAAGTCCCACATAGCTTCGTTAAAATCACCAATTACCAACCATGGCAGATTGCTATTAGTTTTCAGTCTCCGTAACTTAGTCCACATTAGGTGTCTGTTTTCCACCCGCGGCTCTCCATACACAAAGGTGGCTCTCCATTCCGGCGCACCTTCCCGGACTTTGATAGTTATGTCAATGAATCTATCATCCTTTTCCAAAATATTTACCACACATTAATTCTTCACTCCAGTACAAAGCCAAACCACCACTCAAACCATCACTATCAACTCCACAAAACCTCTTAAGGCCAAGCTTGGCTCGGATCCTCTTCATCTTCTTCTCCTTTTGTCTGGTTTCACATAGAAAAACAATCATGGGGGAACGCGACTTACACAACATCGCTAACTCACGAACTGTCCGGGTGTTCCCCCCTCCCCGGCAGTTCCAACTTAGGCAATTCATTTGGCCCGGCGGTCCTCCTCCCCGGAGGCCGCCTTCATAGAAGTGTCCATATCAACTTCCTCCCTCTCCTCCACCCCACCGTCTCCCTGCTTCCTCCTCTTCACGATTGGGTTTTTCCCAGGGGTGTTGCTTGGATCCGAAGAGCTCCCTACACCCACAGTTTCTCCATACTCCTGCCTTAAAACCGCATCAGCCACCTTGCCGGCCAAGTTGGGCACACCCTGACCACGCACATTCACCACACCATCATCACCAACCAGCCTTTTCCTAGCTGTACGTTCTTCCGCATTCCTCATCATCTTATACTGCATGATATCCATCCCCACCGTCAGCTCCACTCCACCCTCTCTCTGCATATCCACATCTGCTCTATACTCCGCCGAAGGCGCTCTGCCACCTGTAGAACCACCCCCTCGACCTCCTCTCCTCCCTCCTCGGCCCCCACCAGCAGGACCAACTCCTCTTCTACCACCATCGCTCCCTCCTCCTCTCCCTCCTCTAGAACCCGAGCCCACTGGCTCACTGACCCAATGCAGCCAATCCCCCCATTCACACACCACAATATCGATCATGAACTCCATCACCACACTCCTCCACCACATGACCCATACAACCACAAAAGTAGCAGAAATCTGGTAGTTTTTCATAGTATACTGAGTATCTCTTCCTCTCCTTCAAAGTGATATGCACAAACCTTACTAATGGCCGAGTGACATTAACAAACACCCGCACTCTCAAAAATTTTGATGAATTGATTCTCCCTTCATTCACTGTAACTGTAAACGGAGGCTCTCCTACCTTCTTTGCAACCTTCTCCGCTAGCTCCATCTTCCTCGTCAATCCATCCGGCAAACCTTTGATCTGCGCCCACAAAGGATACATGTTCAGAACATATTCTTCCACGTCGGAAAAGCCATCATACTCTACCAACACCACCAGGTCTCTTCTGAACTGCCACGGGCCCCCTTCCATCATGCGCTTCCAATCTCCCAAGCAATGACATTGAGCCAAGAACAGGTTTGGACCCTTGATGTTGAAGGTTATCCCTTGCGCACAAGCCCACACGTTCCTCATTGAATTCAGCAGCGACGCATGGCTGAACGGCCGTAGGGTGTGAACCCTAAAAAGCGCCATCCAACGTACGTCCTTAATCAGCTCTTCAAACTCCCCGGACAGATCCAGGTCTTCCTCCTCTTCACCTTGCAGCTTGAGGTTTGCGAACACATCCTCCAGATCGTTGTCTGGACGATACTGATCCCAATCTCCTTCCTCATCTTCCTTCTGATCGTCCCCATCCCCCTCCCTGATCGTACTCCCTTCCTCATCCACACCCTTCGCCGTCGCGTTACCCGGATCAAGCCCGGCTCCCGCCGATGCTGTTTCAGCCCTAGACTCCATTACTTCCCTGTCGTCCTCCCCGCCTCGCACCCCCTGATTGCTCGTGTCGTCCATGCAACCGACAGAGAGCACTCCTGCTAGGCCCCGCTCCTATATCCGCACAAGGATCTGCTCCCGATCGAAGAGTTTCACGATAGATTTGGTGTACTTCGGCGCCGCCGCCGAAGGAGAGGTTGGACCCTAGGAAACCCTAGGGGAACACTTCGACTGAGTGTGTTACAGAGACATTAAAATATACTATATCAATTAGAGTTCCTCCGGTGGTAAAAGGCGCAAAGAGTAAACGATCAAAAATATCTCTTGAAAATAAGAATAGAAAGAAAAAGAAAAATTCTAAAAAGAAAGGTATTTATCGATTGTACCCAATCTAGCAAAGCTATTATCCAGTATATGTATCTGTAGTCATTTTTATTTTATTTTTGATTTTTATGTCTGACTATAGGAGATCAAAAGAATGCAACAGAAAATAGAGAGGAACGCAATGATCCAAATGAATTGATCGTAAGAGATGGCTTGTACTCATTATTTTCCTTTCATATTGTACTTAATCACATGTTTTAAACTATTTCATTTTCCATGATGTAGGACCTTAATGCTAGTAGCATCGACGCTATGACAAACTTTGCAAATGATGTTCATTGGCAACATTCGATCATAGGTTCTTCCTTGATCCAAGGCGGATATGCTACTGCCTCAATGCCAACATTATCAAGTGATGTGTATGGTCAGCCTTCGACCATGGCTTCTCCGTTGATTTAAGGCGGATATGTTAATGCATCCATGCTAACATTCTCAACAGATGTGTACGGGCAGCCTTCGACCATGCCTGCTCCTTTTGTCCAAGGCGGATTTACAAGTCTTCTACATGGAGTTCAACAAGAAGTCACTTTTTCCTCGTCCGTTAGAAAGTTATATTTTGATAAATAGCAATTCTCGACCTGTAACATGTTTTTTGTTTTAACATGTGAGTGTGACATGGTTGAAGTTTGATGATTTTTCATATGCTTTCGAGAACAATTTGCTCTATCATTCTGATGGAGTGCCAAATCATGAGAATATGGAACGTTGCTTTGTAATATCTACATGATTATCTATTTATTCTCATAGGGCTGCTTTAGTGGAATGCTACTCCTTGGTGTTTAAATTTCAGTCGAATTTGAATCCATTTGCAATCACTTTCCAATCAGGGATGTATGAGTACTAATTTTATGATGTCATCCTTATTTTCATCATAAGATTTTGAATCTTGTAATTCACTGAAGAAAGTATAGGTTGTAACCAAAAGAACATGCTTCCTTGCAATCCATTGAGCAGAACATCAACGAGTATTTGACATCTAGTCTGACCTTGTAGCAGGGCATGAAAAGCAGATAAAACACAATCTACTTAACACGGTCTACTTCATGTTCTCGGTCAGCGGCTTCTCCATTTAACCTTTACTTGTTCCCTCTTCCTACCCCAAGCTATCTATGAATCCAAGATCAGTGCGTCAATTATAATTCAGAGAAATTTAAAAAACTCAGACATCTAAACTGTACGAGGCTTCGTGGAACACAAACAAGTTGCGTGTGATGGTGCCGGCGGCATAGAAATTCTTGAACAACTGCCGCAAAAAAGGGAACTTATTTTTGCTGACTGATAATAGAAATACAATGTGATCTAAAAAAGAGTTGAAATCTGAATATTATACTCGTTAAACTATTAGACAGTCATGCTCCAGGGAGATAGGGTATTACAATTGCAATGCCCATTGACAAGAAAATTGCTACAACCACAAAGCTAGAAAATCGAACTATTATGAAAGATGTTGGTTCATCAGTGTGAAATGATGCTCTTTTTCTGAACCGGGAAAATGAATTCATTCACTTCTTGATTTACAAACTAGTGGGTGCACACGGATATCAGATTGGGCGAGCTCATGGCCACGAGAGCACGCCGGCGCCATGCACACACGTACTCGCCGAGCGAGCGCTGCATGCCGTCAGCCAACATGTGCTCCTCCATGTCGAAGTTCGCCCGCCGTGGCAGCTATACCAGTCTGATCCGGATCTTCTGACGGCGGCAACTCAAGGAGCTTTCCCACAGACTCACACCGTCCACGATATGACTCCTAGCCCGCCGTCGCCGCCACTCCGCTCCGCCAGCACCGCCGCCTCGCTTGGCTGCCGTCTGATCGGCCTTGGCTGTCCGCTGGGCGTTGAACCAGATGGGGGATCATTTTCAGTTTGGTGAGCCGATATAACTGCATATCGATCGAGCCGAGCGGAATCGGTAACTCAAGGAGCTTTCCCACAGACTCACACCGTCCATGATGCCTCCTAGCCCGCCGTCGCCGCCACTCTGCTCCGCCAGCGCCGCCGCCTCGCTTGGCCGCCGTCTGCTCGGCCTTGGCTGTCCGCTGGCCGTGGAACCAGATGGGGGATCGTTTTCAGTTTGGTGAGCCGATATAACTGCATATCGATCGAGCCGAGCGGAAGCACTGGGACGCAACGAGCCAAAAAATGCAGCGCTATCATGGGATTCTCAAAGCAATAGATGTTGATATTCCTGGTCTTCCAAAGCTTAAATACCGTTGATGCATGAGACACTTTGTTGCAAAATTTTACCGGGCATGCAAGAGCAAGGAGTTTTGCAAAGACCTTACCCTTGTTTGCGTTGCATTCAACACCGACACATTCAAAAGCCGATGTGATAAACTCATCAAGGCTTTGGAGAAGAACAAAGGGAGGAAAGAATTCTTGCTTAGGCACGAGCCAGATAAAGAAAAGTGATCACGCGCTTACGATGAAGGTGGTATGCGATATGGGGACATGACAAGCAACATGGTTGAATGCTTCAACAATGTGTTGAAGGGTGTCCGTTCCTTGCCGGTGACCGCAATACTCAAGTACACTTTCGTCAAGCTCAACGAGTACTTCCAAAAGCATTCCAATACCACGGCTAAGTGGATTGGCGAGAAGATGGACTATCCATTGAAGGTTCATGATTGGTTGTTGCATCAAGCACGCAAGTCCGCCAAGCAACAAGTCATATAGTACAATGAAAAAAATGATCTATCAAATTGATGAGTTGGGTGGGACAACAAGAGGCGGTGTGTCTTACGGTGGAGTTGCGTACGAGGTGCACCTCAAAAACCAATGGTGCCAGTGTGAGAGGCCACACAAATATCATTGGCCTTGCTCGCATTTGATGACCGCAACACGGGCGGGAAACTTGCGTGTTTCTGATGGTACAACGGTGTGGTTGCACGAGTTTATGTTGGAACAAACGAGGTTGACATGGGCGCCTCGGTTTAATCCTTTCCTTGGTAAGTCACAGTGGCCTGAGTATGATGGTCCAGACATTGTGCCAGATCCCGGACTCATGGTGCCAATGAGGGGACGAAGAAGAAAGAAGAGGTTCAGGAGTGACATGGATGTTCTAGCTGGATACACCGGAATGAAGCAATTTGGTAGTGGTCATTTCATGGAGACACCGGACAGCAACAATTGTGGAGAATGCAAGGAAACAGGACACAACGTTAGGAGATGCACGAAGAAACCTAGAACCAACACGGGAACTAGTCAAACACGTGGAGGAAGGACTAGCCTTGGAGTGGGTCGTGGCCGTGGAGGAAGGACATACTTAGAGGGGGCCATGGATCTGGTGGTTCCAGGACACGCCGGGTAGATAGGGGAAGGCCTATCGACGTGTTGCTCAATCTGGATGGTTGAAATAATGTGAATGGTACTACTTTTAATATGTTCATGTGTTGATATATTTGCCTCTTTACATGTCAATGTGTTCATATTCTGATTTAACATCTTTAATTGTTGTAGGCATGGCTTCATCCGGTTCCATGATGAGGCCACCGTGTGCTAACCAAGAAGACATGCCGCACAACTGGGAGAACACATCTTTGGACAAGGTGAAGGAGAAAGATGTGAAGATTCCGCCATGTTGGTGCGGAGATGTTTGTAAGGTAAAGTTGTCCACCGATCGAAAGAAGTCATGGACGGAAGGAAGGAGATATTTTGTATGCCCCAACTATGCTTGTGATCGTGCGCTTCCAACTAACGCCTATGACCAACCACCAGTATGCTAGAGAAGTAACATGTTACTCTAAAATGTGTGTCAACACTAACATCCACTTTGTATGCAGTCACCGCCTCCGCTATGCAAGTACTTCACGTGGATAGATGTGAAGTGCCAGAAGATGTCCAAAAGGACCAATATGAAGATTGTCTTAGGCGCCATCGGCTGTTCGAAGAAAGGTTTCGAAGAGGCTTGGAGGAAGAGCGTCGTCAGAAGGATAGGATAGAGTGGAAGCAACGCGAGGAGGAGAAGGCACGCCAAGCGAAGCTTGCTCGTGAGGAGGAGAGGGCAAGAAAGCTTGCAAAGGCTCGCAAGGAGCAAGAGGAGGATGAGGCACGTGACAAGAAGGGGAAATGGCCCCGTATGACTCAGTAAAGCCTTCGCTTCGGTGGACTCGTCATGTAACCGGATGAAACCATGCCACATTTATCATTTATCATGAACTATGTAGTACCAAGGCAAGAAGCCATGTGTCATGAACTTGTCGTGAATGAATTTGCCATTTGTATTGAATTTGTCGTGAGAACTAAAGTTTGTCAACAATTTATGTGATTTGTCAGCAATTTCTGTGGTGATTTTTTTTATAAACTGTTGTGCTGAGATGAGGGGCAGAACAGAGAAAGTCCTCTGTTTTTAATCCTACCGCCACACCTCCTGGCGGTAGGTTGCTGGACCCTACCGCCAGAGCCCATGGCGGTAGGGGTGCCAATGTCTCTGTTACGGGAAAAATAACTGTGTGGCGGTAGAGTTGCCAGCCTACCACCAGAGCCCATGGAGGTAGGGGGTGGATTCGGTTCTGTTACGAGAAAAATCCACCCCTTGGCGGTAGGGTCACTTCTCACAAATATATGTTGAACATTTTTCAACTTCGTAAACTTTTTTAAACTCGTGGACATCTTTCAAACTTGTGAATGTTTTTTAAATCATAAAAATTAATTCAAATTCACAAATATTTTTTGACTTTCGATATTTGCTCAACTTCGCAATATATTTTCAAACTCACGATCATATTTATAAATTGATTAACACTTATAAATTTGCAAATATTTTTTGAGTTCATGAAGTTTTTTTTTCATTTTTTGAGTTGCTGATATTTTCTCAAATTCATGATCACTTTTTAATAATCAAAACAATTTTGGAGTTCATGATATTTTTTCAAATGCAAGAATCCTTTTCAAATTTGCGAACATTTTTTGAGTTCATGAACATTTTTCTAAACTCTTGAAGATCTTCCAAATTTGTTTCCAGATTTGCGAACATTTTTACAAACTCCTGAAGTTTTTATGTATTTAAGAAATTTTCAAATTTCCGAACATTTTGTTTCTGATTTGGGAACTTTTTTTTGAGTTCACGAACATTTTTCTAAACTCCTGAAGTTTTTTTATTTTCAAATTTGCGACATTTTTCTGATTAGGGAACATTTTTTGAGTTCACAAACATTTTCCCAAACTCGATTTGTTTTCGTATTTAAGAATACTTTTTAATTTTCTGAACTTATTTTTTCTGATTTGCGAACATTTTTCAATATCGTGTACATTTTTAAAAAATCGTAAAAATCGTGACTATTTTGCAGGCTGGCCGGCCCATGAAAGGAGCGACCTGAGATATGTAATCCCAGGATCATCACTTTCCCGGTCTACCAAACAGCTGCAGGGTTCAATTTTTTTTCCTAGTGCAGGAGTGCCCTCCCTTCTCCTCCGTGCGCTGCATTCTTTCTCCATCTGTCACCTCGTTCTAGCACCAGGTGAGGTGAGGCACATTCACGGTGCGTGTGCTCCCTCGGTCCCTCCCTCCTTCCGTGCGCAGCCCTTTCACCTCGTTCGAGCACCAGGTGAGACGACACCTTGTGGTTATCTGCGAGCGCATTTTTTTGCGTGGGTGTGGGGCTTTTCAGGGCAGAGCTATGTACAACACTGAGGGGGCCGTGCCCCCCCCCCCCCCCCCCCAGCTCAAATGCGAATTTACTTTTACTATATATAGGTAGTTATCGGCCTGTAGCTTTTCGATAGCCTTCTCCGCATTTTTAAACTGCTCTGACATGCGATGTCCTTCTCCGCTTCCTTCTTCTTTCCTTGATGTTGCAGCTTTACCCGCGATGGAAGCAGGGGGCGATGGGCCACTTCAGCAGAAGCAACGAATCCTGCTGCAGCGCCGCCTCCGCCATCTCTCTGCCGCCGCCCGCGGCCTCACAAACGGCGCCGTCGTCACTCTACTCCTGCTTGCGTCGGGAGACACAAACAAGGGTAGGCTCTCGTCCTCGCTGCTTTCGGAGCAGTGTTGGCAGGAGGAGTGCCGGTCGTCTTGGGGGAGATCGTCGGGACGACACGGGAGGACTCGGCTTGGGAGCGCGGTCTACGCTTCTTCTGGGAGATGGTCATCTACATCGCCTCCGGGAGCATGCTGATCGCCGCCAGTGTCCTTCCCTCCGTTGGCGGCCCGGCCGCGGTGCTGCTGGTTGCGGCCATGGAGATGGGCGTCATCGCCACGGCTGCCACGGTCGCCGAAGGCGATTCATCTGCGTACGTGGCAGTAAAAGTCATCATAGCCATCATGGGTGCGCTTGCATATATTCGAGTACATCCTTCTCGGTAGGACGGCGGCGTGAACGAGATTCCGGCTTATTCCGGCTGTAATGTGTGGTTTGGTGTCGGACGAGATTCCGGCTGATGTTAAACCTTAATAAAAATAAATAAAGACTACTCGAGGGAGGGAGAGAAATGAGCCACTTGGTTTAGCTAATGTTTTTTGTTTGAGCCATAGAAAATGGAGATATATAACTTCAACAGTTTCCCATGAACGTCTTGTACATGAATATCAAGATTGGCATGCAGGTATCTGGCGTTTACGTTCTGGTGAACGAGATGCAGAAGTGGCTTGTTCGTTTGCTTTAGTTAATTAGTACCTTTCAACTGATCTTGCTTGCTTGTATCAGACACTGTGACACTGTGACATGCAAAAGTGAAGTCATTGTCGTTTAACGAATCAGAACGGGGCAGCACTGTGACATGCCATCGAGCTTCTGATCTGGCACCCCGCCACAACCAAGACGGCGAAGGAGAAAAGCATTCCTTCCATCCATCAACCATGAATCCAACACACGTACCGTCTTTTAGATGTCGTCGATACAGACCACAATCTGCATCCGCTCCTGCACTACCTCCAAAGCTCAGCGCCATCATTGTAGCAGACACCACCGCGACGGCAGAGCCCGAGAACACATGTCCACCACAAGGATGTCACCGCCGCAACGGCATCCCCGCTTGAACAGACTGATTCCCAAATCCACCAACGACCATAGAGACGATCGCCTTGCCATAGAAGAATCCGGAACTTCTTTATTCAACATCACCGTCGCCGCTGCCGAAGCCAAGACGTCGAACGATCAAAAACCCTAAGCTACTAGGGCCCTATAACCTAAAGCTAAAACATTTTCCTCCATGAGCATACTCATCCCCCCACCAAAGGGAACTTCCCCTGATCTTGCCAATCTTGATGATCTATTTAGAGGGAGGAAAAGCAGTGAAAAAAGTGGTGAGGGCAGAAAGCGCGAATTGAAGAGCACCAAATGTTCCTCCCTAGAGATGAGCTTTCCTTTCCAGGGCTTTAACCTTCCAGAGATATTATCCAATAAAGAGGCTGGCAATCAATTTTCCTAGGGTTTCTGTAACCAAGGGGAAGCCCAAGATACTTGCACGGCAGATAGCCCATCTGACCTGCAAAGACTCAAATCCAAACCATGACAGCTGATTGCGTAAGCCGCATATTTACCAAGGTTCACCTTCAAGCCTGAAGCACAAACAACTCCAAAAAACTGCATGAACAATGTGCACAGGCACCATAGTGGCGAGCTGGTATTATAAGCACACAGTTGTATGCGGGGTGTTGTTTCCTCTTTAGCTGGAGTCTTGGGACTAATTGAGCAACTATGCTTCCCTGTAACTGCAGTAATTTGTTATGCCTTTTGACTTTGAGTTGATCAGTAATATCCTCCTCTTTTTAAATGCAGCTATGCCCTGGCTATGGAGTTCCAAAAGCGAGTGATTGATTCATGGCGAAACCATGGTCCCAGTGCTGCGGACGAGCTCAGGGAAGCCATTCGTCTCTACGAGCAGATCAAGATAAAGGCCCTAGCATTCCTGTCACCTGGTGATCAAGCAATCGCCTTGCCTGAACCTCAGGAACAGGAAGTCGATTCTGATCCGGCCAAAGTTGCACAACAGTAATTAGGAACTTTGCATCGTGTACCACTTTCTTTCCTCTATTTTGATGCCACTATGCAGTAGAAGAAATCTTGAATGTAAATGTAGCACAGGAGGTAGTCTTCTGTACCATGTAGAAGATTCTACAGTCTATCAACGTAACCGAGACTTTATTTAGCCATGATGAAGAAAGGAACTTTATTGAACTATTGGGTTAAGAGTTTTTCCATGCTATATCGAGTATAAAATATGAAAATATCCGAGTCCAAGAAATCAACGTTTGGTGGAAAGTCATTTTGCTGTCACAAACGAAATTAAGGTCGTGGCATCTGTAATTTCTTGAAAGGTCGTGTGTAGTACGTAGGTTCCGACGAAGGAGACATCACCGTGCCGCCAGGGTCATGGCGCATGTCCTTCTCGCCAATCTCGACTGCAAATCAACAGCTCGACCTTTTTTTTCAAAAAACAAAGAAGGTGGCTGGCTGCCGACCTTATATTTCAAACCAGGCAAAGCCTGGTGAAGTAACAGATACAAAGCAAGACTTGGCCGTTGCACCAAGGTGCAAGGCACAAGTAGAGTCTTAACAGAAAGTAGGAAGGAGATAAGGGGGGATAGATTACATCACTTCAAACGCAGACTAAGTGGTTATTTTCTGGCACCAGAACTATAGATCATCCTTTGCTATCTGACTATGGGCTCTATTGCTCCAGAGATGTAGCATATTTGCTGCATAGAATCGAATGTAAGTCTCAGTCCAAACCTTGGAGTTGAAAACCCAGTCATTCCTAGCATGCCATAGAGTGAGAGCACATGCTGCAAAGGCAACATTCCATTTGCGTTTGAAACTGAGCTGGTGCTGTGCTTGTTGTACAAAAACTAGAATGTCAGGAACTGAGCAAGCCAAAGTATCCAGCGCCAGCTTACCCCAAAGAACAGAAGCCGGGGCACATCGTAGCAACAGATGATCAACGGACTCCACCGCAGGGCAGGCATCACAATGTGCAAACGGGGCAACCGCAGACCAGCCCTTCTTAAGCATATTATCCCTGGTGTTGAGATGGCCTTTGAAAGCAAGCCAGAGGAAGATCCTATGCTTTAGAGGGATCAACTAATCCCAAACCCAGGGCTCGAAGGTCGCCAAAACCCCCCGGAAGGTGAGCAGACTGTAGAAATGTCTTGTACTAAGCTGACCAGAGCCGAAGAAAGGGATGCGCTTGTCTTCATTTAGTGGATTAGGAGCAACATCTGATAACAGTTCATGCAAGGCCAACATCTTAGCCGATGTCGTTTGAGAGAGATTAGGATGTAATTGTATGACCCATGATCCGTTGGCATATTGTGATAGTACAGAGCAAGCTGGGTGAGACGCGAAGGAAAACAGCGTGGGGTACAACAGACAAGGGTGACCCACGTCAAGCCATTGATCCTTCCAGAAGGAGACCAGAGTTTCAGGACCCACATCACATCGAGAGGAGTTAATGACCAAAGGAATAAGATCCTTGAACCCTTTCCAGATAGCCGTATTTCTGCTGCGGGCACCATGAGGAAGAGTAGCCTGGCAATAATGTGTGGCGAACCATTTATAGCAAGGTATGTCAGAGCTTTGTAAGATCTTGGAAATAAACTTGCACATCATAGCTTGGTTGTGAGCTTGCAGTTGTCGTACACCCAAGCCACCATTAATACGAGGTAGAGAGACCGTATCCCAGGCTACTAAACATTGGCCACCTTTGACCTTGTTCTTGCCTTGCCAAAAAAAGCACGCAGCAGACCTTCCAGCTTTCCAAGAGATTCCATAGGCCAGGCAAAACAGGACATGAAATAGCTCGGAATACCCGCAAGCACCGAGTTAATGAGGGTCAGCCGCCCCCCTAACGATAAGAAAGTAGCTAACCATCCCGAGAGGCGACGATCAACCTTGTGAATGACTGGCAGCAACATACCATGAGTTATTTTATGCAAGGAGAGAGGCAGGCCCAAGTACGTACACGGAGAGGACGAAACCGGGCAGCCTAGGATCTGAGCGATAGCAGAGGCTGTAGTTGTATCCACTGAGACAGGCACGAGAGTGCTCTTGTGGAAATTTATAGTGAGCCCAGAAAAACCAGAGAAAGCCGTGAGGGCAGACTTGATGACTTCTGCCTACGGCGTACTGCCATGAAAAAGAATCAGTGTGCGTCTGCATATTGTAGGACTGGGAAGAAGCTGTCCGAACCAAGGGGATGCAGCAAGGAGCCAACTTGAAACATCTGACAGCACATCCTCTAAAGCACATCAGCTACAAGGATGAAAAGGTACGGGGATAGAGAATCCCCTTGCCGAAAACCTTTCTTTGCCAGGCTGGGGGCACCTAATTCACCGTTGAGAAGGACTCTAGAGGTGCCAGTAGATAGGAGATTGTATATCCAGTTTGTCCACACTTGCGGAAAGCCTCTTGCTTCAAAAATCTTGCGAAGGTAACACCAACTGACGCTGTCGAAGGCCTTATGAAAGTCCAACTTCAAAGCATATGACTGGCAGTTTTCTTTTATGAGCATACTGGATCATTTCGGCAGCCAAAGCAAAGTTCTCAACGATCGATCGGCCCTTCAGGAAGCCGGACTGAAGCGTGTGGATCGTGTGGATCAAGTGGGGAATCCATATTTTGAGCCGACTAGCCAGAACCTTAGAGGCCAGCTTAGGCACACTATGCACAAGAGAAATAGTCCTAAAACCACGCATTTTCAGAGGCGTTTCTTTTTTAGGCAGCAGGGTAATGAAAGCAGAGTTGATACCAGAGAGATCCACTTCATTTTTATGGAAATCACCAAAAAACCTTAGGAGATCATCCTTTATCAGCAACTTGAAAGCCTTGTAAAACTCATTGGTAAAACCATCAGGGCCCGGACTTCTGTTATTTGGCGAACAATTGATAGCCTGCACAATCTCAGCCCAGAAGAACTCAGCTGTGAGCTCCGACAGGTCAAGCGGAGTATATAGAGAACCAACATCGACAGTGTCAATCGAGGATGCAGGCTGTCCCAAGATTGCCTTAAAGTAATTCGTAGCCAACCGCAGCTTCTGATTGATATCAAAATGCTCCACCCTGTCCTGAACAAGCACTTTGACCTTGTTACGGCGAGCTTGGCAATTGGCCGCTGCGTGAAAAAACTGGGTGTTCTCGTCCCCAGACACACACCATCGTATCTTGGCTCTACGTCGCCAAGCAGCAGTTTGCCAGAGGATCAATTGCTTAGCCTTGGCAGCAGCAAAAACCCTGAGTGCTATTTCAACAGCAGAGAGCAATCTCAATTCTTCAACCACATTTAAATAAGCAACGACATGCTTATTGTTATCCACGAGGACCCGCAGGCTAGGTTTTGAATGGCACCACTGACGCAGAGCAGCACGCACACGCCTCATTTTGAAGCTGATAAGAGAAGCAGCAGAACGGATCTCACGGGTACCACGAGACCAAGCTTCAGAAATAATGTTTCGAGGTTCTTCCAACTCCAGCCAGTGATTTTCCATACGAAACAACTTGCTTTTGGGCGTGCTCGTGGAGAAAGACAGAAGCACAGGTGCATGATCAGACGTCGTTGTGGGTATGCAAGAGGCAGTTGATTGCAGAAAGCTGAGGTTACCCGATCCAGACGGACAAGAGTAGGCTGGTCTCTCTTGTTAGACCAAGTAAAAAGTCTGTTGTCAATCTGGACATCATCCATACCATAGTCTCGAATCCATGAGTTAAAATTTTCCATCATGCTCCAGTTATTGATCTGACCCCAAAAGCTCGACCTTTCATTTGTCCACGTCCGTAGCCGTGTACTCCCTCCGTTCGAAATTACTTGTCGCGAAAATGGATGTATCTAGACGTATTTTAGTTCTAGATACATTCATTTTTGAGACAAGTAATTCCGAATGGAGGGAGTACCTCATAAGCAACGTTAATTAACACGTGTAATTCATTTAGATCACACACATTGCACAGGGGAGTTCATCATATATGTCACCGGACTACCAAAATTTGCCATCTTCTATTCAACCAATGAATTATTACTCGATTTTCATTGTTTCTATTCTTTTTCATTGGTTTTCTTCAACTTTTTTTTGCTTCTTTTTCAGTTTTTATTGGTTTCATTTATTTCCTTATCATTTTTCATCAATTATTTCTTTGTTCAACACATACCTACTTTTGTATATTTTTAGAGTACACGTGAAATATTTTATTTTATTTTTTGCGAAATCAAATATATTATAAAAGTTTAGCGAAAGTATAAAGCATCTCAAACATAATAAAAAATTACATCGAGATTCCGAGAACAACGAACGACCACTACAGCCGCCAGTACAAATTATTGGCGTGCTGTTGTCGTCACTCCTCTACCAGAGCCGGCTTGACCTTGTTGATGACAGCCGGGAAGTCTTCGTGCATGTGCCCCTAAGGACCGGCGCCCCAGAGTCGCAGTTGTCGCCATTGAACTCTTACATAGATCTGAAGTACTTGACCCCAAATCTCATCACATGACGAGAAACCATAACTTTATCACCCCAAGGAGATGACATGAATCTACGCCGGAGCTCCGTCAACTACGTCCAAACGGATGAACTTGAGGAGGATCAGAGTCCGGAAGACAAACTTGAAGAAGCAACGTCGCCATCCATCTGAGCGCGGCACCTGCGGGGACTAAGCCTACTAACTGGAGAGAAGACACCGGGATTACCCTCCCCGTGCTCGCCGATGAATTCTAGAGGGAAGAGTTTGTCCTAGCCGCCTAGGCTTACGGAGGAATACGAGAGGAGAGTTTTTAGCAAAGAAGCGATTTTTTTTCTTACACTGATACACATTGAACATTTTTTTTCTTAAATACATAGTTGAATACTTTTTTTACTATATGGTAAATATTTTTTCAAACGGAAACACTAAAAATTTGAAGTCAGATTTTTAGGCATGACAAATCTGATGTTTTTCATGGCATTTTATATTGGCGCGGTGATGGCAAATTTAGTTCCTAATGCGGGAATTTTCTGACAAAAAAATAAACTGAAGTTGATTTGCTATGCTCGCCAACTAAACTTGCCATCCTCTGAGAGCATAATTTCCATGAAAAATGCTCGATTTGCCATGGTAAAAAATCTGATGCTAGATTTGTAGTAAAGTCTTCTCAAATAAATCATGAACATGTTTTTAATGGGAATAAGGATTTTTTACACACGCAATGTACAGTTTTCATGTACATAAATAACATTTTAATACACGTTCATACATGCTATACAATTTTCATATACATAATTAGTTTTTTTCATTTCTACATTTTTAATATACATCAAGAACATTTTTATACATGTTTAATATTCTTAATACATGACTAGCATTTTTAAAACAATGATTAGCATTTCTTTCAAACACATGTTTCATGTCCACTTTTTTCATAAACACCGTAGATTTTTCATATACATCTAAAACATTCATTTGATATATATTTAACATTTTATAAATATTTATTAACATTTTTATAGCGTCATTTTTGCAGTGTCACATACATTTTTCGGAAACTTGTGAACATTTTTCATATATCTCAGACAATTTTTTTATGCTGTCGACATTTTTTGTATTGTGCTAACAATGTTTTATATTGCGTTATCACTCCAACGGGCTGACCGAAACAGACGGCGCATTTGTCGGTTTTTTGTCCGTTTGGGTCGGCCGTCGCCCAGCGTCCGCCCAGTTTTCATTTGGGTCGGCAGCGCGCCCAACACGTCGACCCATTTCATGTCCGCACTCAACTTTTTGAAAAAAAAGGTCCGCGGCCGATCATGCGAGCGGCCATGTCTCATGCCGGCACAATGCCAGCGCCGGCATACAATGCCGACTTCAGAAAATTTCACAACAGTCATGCTGGCGCACTCGCTAGCCGGCCGGCACACATGCCAGCATACAAAAATGGGTTGGGACTTGAGTTCGACCACGCCATCACGGCTCCCGTGGTTATGCCATCACACCTGCCGTCATACAAAAAAGATGGCGCTCGCCGCCATAGATCACTCGCCGTCGAACTTGAGCATCTCGGCCTGCATCTTCTCGAACCACGGCCTCTTCCTTGGCGATACGGTGTTGAGATCCACCTTCATGATCTCCACCCCGGTCATCATGCTCGCGAGAGCCACTTCTTTCGCCTTGGTCTTCGTGTTGGCGGCCTCGATCTCTAGCATCTTGGCTTGCTTCTCCGCCTCCAACTTGAACATCTTGGCTTGCTTCTCCGTGTCCATCTCAAGCCTCCTCCTTTGGATTTCCATGAAAGCGTCCATTTGCTCCACCTTGAACTTCCGGCGCTCCTCCTCCCTTGTGTCCTTCTTGTTCATCATGCCCTCCACGCTAGCGATCAAGCGTTGGATGCTGCATCCCGCTTGTCCTCCTTCTTGGAGTTGGTCTTCCCCCTCGGCCGTGCCGGCTCGCCCTCCCCAACATCCTCCACGGCTTGCTTCCCCCACGCGACTTGAGTGAGGCATATTGCACCTTGAACTTCTCCTCGTCCTTGATGACCCGAAAGCAATGGGAGAGGTTGAAGCACTTGCCATTGTGTTGAACCTTGAATGCCTCCAAAGCTTGAAATGCCTACAAAATGTTTTGATGCAAGCATATGGGCAAATGATATGCAAATGAACAAGCAAGCATGAACTGATGACACAAAAAGAGGGTGGCTTGCTAGAATACCATGTCTTGCATGCCGATGCCGCTCACGGGGCGGGCCTTGACGGTCTCAAAAGTGGCGCAAAACTTGTTACACTCTTGTTGGATCACCCTCCATCGTTTGGAAATGGACACCCACCCGCGCGTGCTCACAAATTGGTATGGTGGAAACTTCTTGCGCTCGTGAAACTCTCGGTGAACACGAATCCAAAAGGTTGAATGCTTTTGCTTGGCGCCTGTCTTGGGGTCTTGTCCAATGTCTCACCAACACTCGCAAAGAAGCTTGTCCTCGGCCGCCGTGTATGCCTTCGTGCGCTTGCTCACGCACTTCGGCTTAGGACCGGCGGCTTGGTTGGCGAGCTCGTCCTCGAACAAGGGCTCCGCTTCGATGTCGCACTCGTCCTCTTCATCTAGCCCGTAGTCGTTCGGGAACTCGTGGTCGAGTGGGAAGCCGTCCAAGTCGATGCCGACCTGATCACGCATGAAGGCCGCCTGATCGAGATCATAGGCGCCGGCCGGCGTGAACGCCCCGCGGCCGTCCTGGCTTTTGTGTCTCGTCGGGATCGTAGCCAGCGACCGGTGCACCGCCCTGGAAGATGAGGTTCTGCATGTAGTCCTCGTCACCGGCGGACGGCATTCCCTCGAACAGGTTGCGGGCGTCCTGGAGCACGCCGGGCGGCGTCTGCCGCGCGCGTTTCCTGGCGCCGCCGGATGACGAGCCACCTGCCACCGGGATGGTGTTGAGGTCGATTGGTGCGGGTGTGGGCGTGGAAGGCGCAACCACGCTCACGTCGGGCGAGCACTCACCGAAGAGGCGGGAGGTCTGTGGGTAGACGTGGAAGCCTGGCACCGGGTTGCAAGCCGACACGCGGGGCGAGTCGGGCAGCACCATCCGAGGAAACACCGATGAACCGGTGCTAGCCGCGGCGACGGCGGCTTGGACGAGGCCGTGTTGGCCAGGGTTTAACCCTAGCATGTAGAGCGCCTCCCTCGTTGCCTGCGCGACACAGGCGTTGGTGACCTCCTGTTGCGCGGCGGCCTCACCCCTCGCGTCCGCGGCGTGCCTCCGGCCCTTCCTCTTGGCCGACTCCCTTGCCCGCTGGTCGGGCGTCAGCGACTTCTTTGGCTTGGTCACGACGGCGTTCTTGCACGGGGCACGAGGCTTGCCTTTCCCGGAGGGGGCGGCGGCGCCGGACGAGGCGAGGGAGACGAGGCCGGCGGCGGCGTCGAGGTCGATGGAGTCGTCCATGGCGGGTGTGGGGCGGGAGCGCGCGGGCGGGAGGGTTTTGGTGGAAATGGGGGGAAATGGTGGTGGCTGCAACGGACTGGCGGGCCCGAGGAGAGGAGTAGGCGCGCACGCGTCCGTCTCGTGTCCGCGCCGATGCAGATCAGGCTCAAAATTGGACCGGGAATTGGTCGGCATGCGGACGCCAAGCGGACACGCGTCCATTTGGGTCGGCGCGTTGGGCCGCCTTTTATGTCCGCGCCGACCCAAACGGACAGCGGCGGACGAAATGGGTCGCCCGGTTGGAGTTGCTCTAATTAACACGAGTAATTCATTTAGATCACACATGTAGCACAGGGGAGTTCATCATATATGTCACCGAACTACCAAAATTTGGCATCTCCTATTCAACTAACGAAATTATTACTCGGTTTTCATTGTTTTTATTCTTTTTCTTCAACTTTCTTTTGCTTCTTTTTCATTTTTTATTGGTCTCATTTATTTCCTTATCATTTTTCATCAATTATTTCTTTGTTCAACACATACCTACTTTTGTATATTTTTAGAGTACACCTGAAATATTTTATTTTGTTTTTTGCGAAAAGATCAAATCTATTATAAAAGTTTAGCGAAAGTATAAAGCATCTCAAACATAATAAAAAATATCATCGAGATTCCGAGAACAACGAACGACCACTACAGCCGCCAATACAAATTGTTGGCGTGATGTTGTCGTCACTCCTCTACCAGAGCCGGCTTGACCTTGTTGATGACAGCCGAGAAGTCTTCGTGCACGTGCCCCTAAGGACCAGCGCCCCAGAGCCGCAATTGTCGCCATTGAACTCTTACATAGATCTGAAGTACTTGACACTAAATCTCATCACATGACGAGAAACCACAACTTTATCACCCCAAGGAGACGGCATGAATATACGTCGTAGCTCCGTCAACTACGTCCAAACGGATGAACTTGAGGAGGATCAGAGTCCGAAATACAAACTTGAAGAAGCAGCGTCGCCATCCGTCTGAGCGCGGCACCTGCGGGGACTAAAGCCTACTAACCGGAGAGAAGACACGGGGATTACCCTCCCCGTGCTCGCCGATGAATTCTAGAGGGAAGAGTTTGTCCTAGCTGCCTAGGCTTACGGAGGAATACGAGAGGAGAGTTTTTAACAAAGAAGCGATTTTTTTTCTTACACTGATACACATTGAACATTTTTTTTCTTAAATACATAGTTGAATACTTTTTTTACTATATGGTAAATATTTTTACAAACAAAAACACTAAAAATTTGAAGTCTGATTTTTAGGCATGACAAATCTGATGTTTTTCATGGCATTTTATATTGGCGCGGTGATGGCAAATTTAGTTCCTAATGCGGGAATTTTCTGACAAAAAAATAAACTGAAGTGGATTTGCTATGCTCGCCAACTAAATTTGCCATCCTCTGAGAGCATAATTTCCATGAAAAATGCTCGATTTGCCATGGTAAAAATTCTGACGCTAGATTTGTAGTAAAGTCTTCTCAAATAAATCATGAACATGTTTTTAATGGGAATAAGGATTTTTAACACATGCAATGTACAGTTTTCATGTACATAAATAACATTTTAATACACGTTCATACATGCTATAGAATTTTCATATACATAATTAGTTTTTTCATTTCTATATTTTTAATATACATCAAGAACATTTTTATACATGTTTAATATTCTTAATACATGACTAGCATTTTTAAAACAATGATTAACATTTCTTTCAAATACATGTCCAACTCCGCCTATGTCTTCTAGGCATAGCCGGTCCCAAGCCCGGGTAAAAGAGGAGGGTTGTGATAGGCTTGGCGTGCCAATGTAAAAACTAGCCAGTCCCATGGGTATGAAACCCATTTGAGCGAGAGTAGTACTAGGATGGGTGACCTCCTGGGAAGTCCTTGTGAAAGGGTTTCATATCTAAGGGTTGTGATAGGCTTGGCGAGCCAACGTAAAAACTAGCCAGTCCTTTGGGTATGAAACCCATTTGGGCGAGAATAGTACTAGGAGGATGGGTGACCTCCTGGGAAGTCCTCGTGAAAGGGTTTCATATCTAGCCTGCTCCAACTTGTTTGGGACAAAAGGCTTAGTAACTAGTAACTACATGTTTCATGTCCACTTTTTTCACAAACACCGTAGATTTTTCATATACATCTAAAGGATTCATTTGATATATATTGAACATTTTATAAATATTTATTAACATTTGTATAGCGTCATTTTTGCAGTGTCATATACTTTTTTCGGAAACTTGTGAACATTTTTCAAATATCACAGACAATTTTTTTATTCTATCGACATTTTTTTGTATTGTGCTAACAATGTTTTATATTGCGTTATCACTTTTCCGAATTGATGATTTTAATTACTTTTATGTTTTGAAATATATTTATTTACAAGTTTTTCTAAAACAAGAATCTCTACTACTTAAAAAACATAAGGTTCCTATTTTACCTTTTTCCCACCATCCCTTTGTCTAACCTTCCATGTATATGATAATCAATCACCTTAATTTACTTACCTTATAAAAAAAATCGCTTTAATTTACTTACGAAATGATAATCAAAATATAAGGTAATTCACGAGCATAATTTGATGAACATTTATCAACACAAAAGCATTAGTATTGGCAGGTAATCAGAAGCTAACGCACTAGAATATTTATATCTCGTTGCTACGCGCGGACATTGTTCTATTACAATATAAAACTAACAAAGAGAAAAACTGAGAAAGAGAGGAATTAACCAGGAAGTTAGCTGGGCCAGCCGGATAGCAAACGCCTAATGCGAGTACTCCTTGAAACCTCCTAAATGTCACCTTGGGTGCCAGCTAAGGGAACGAGCGGTGACGGACGCGAGTAAATGGGCCAGCCCACCTAAGTTTTCTCAAATCAGTACATATACTAAAGTGGGAAGAGTTTGATTTTTCTCCTTTTTCTGATTTTTTAGAAGGTTACTGTTCAGTTACGTGCCCATGGTGAACAGTATCGGTGAACAGTGTCTGCATGTGAACAGTGCATTCTTCCTAGCCGTGCTTCAGCAAAACAATTGACTTGGTTTTCACGTACTCAATATCATCATAGGTTTTTATGTTTCAAAATAACATATTACACATTTTATTTTATATTAGGCCCGTTCTTACGCACTAGAATCTCATGATTTTATTTTCCTCTAACAATTTAAAGAACAGTAACCCGAATAAACCAGAACAACAAATCAAATAAATTGAAACACTATTTCGGGAGCAATAATTTCGTACGCAGCAGTGTTTATGTGACCGGTGTTTCCATACCCGCCGAATAAATTTCATATACCCATACCCACCCCCAAAAAGTGAACATAACTTTGAATGAACAATACCCAGTGCATCCACGTGAACAAAAAAAGAACATAATTTTGAACGAACAGTATACAGTGCATCCGCGTGAACAGAAAACTATGGAAAATATAAAGAGATTTTTTTAAACAAAAGTATAGAGGGTTGTTTTCCTTTTTAAGGTTTCTTATATTACCTACTGTTGAGAAATTATGTGGGGTGATTACACTTGCTGCAGGTCAGTTTACCCCAGAAATTTCTCGATCCGGGTTCCACCACTCACCGCTTATCTCGCTCACAGGCCACTCTTTGGGAGACATCACCGACCGCTTTCTTCTACTTAAAAAATTATTTTCGACGCCCCTTCTCTCTCCCGCCCTGTCTCTCTCCCGACTCCCATTGTGTTTTGTTACTTTCGTAGGTAAATCTGCAATAAATCCCACAACGTATCTATCTATTTTTCCCCAAAAAATTATTTTAACGTTCATTATACATCATCTTGCTTTGTTAAAAAATCCCCGCTGATTTTCCTTTAGCTATTTTGTGATTGTAGCACCACAACATAGAGATGAGAATTTGATACCATTTAATGGGATGCCCTATTAAAAATTCTAAAGAGTCAATAAAAGATTGTTTCGTATTATGCATTTCTTTCCTATGCACAATCGAGAGAAGAGTAATATGTGGCCTATCCAATGCAAAATGTATCTCCGTTAGTGAGCATATTCTATGGATAAAGACAGAGCAAAACTTGATTTCGTATATATTCTGTTTCTACACAATTGATCCAAAATGGTGTATTGTATATCTTCTACTAACATAAACTACTTAATTATTTTTACTTCAAAGTTGACAAGAAAATAATTCTATTATAACAAAATTTGTGAGAAGTCTTACCACCTAAATTCTCATTTATTCAAAAAGGAGCCCCTTGTGAGTAAGAATTAAACGTCTATAAGGAAAAAGGTTTCCTACTAAATGGGGTTCACTTCCATGGCTTTGTAAGAGAACAGTGGGTCAAAACATAAGATAGTGAAGTTGATCCGTAATATTGGTAGGAACAAAGAATTACTATAATTTTGTCCAAGAATTCCATGGAATAAAGCCAAATGTAGATGACGATATAGCATATAACGTGTCATTGCCCCTCGATAATCCAAAGTGTGAAGCACCTGAGCATTATCTTCAGGGTCAACTGTTGAATGAGCCCTCTTAATAGTTTACGAAAAATAAACCATTTCTTGCTTGTTTTGATAAAAATGTACTAATAATAGATTAATTGCTGAAAAGGATGTACTACATGTTCAATCGGAAGAAACTACCAAAGAACCTACATGAAACTATTCGTAAAAAAAAATGTCACTCAACCAACCTCTTCGCTTCACTTCCTATTCTTTTTCTTTGACCAAATGAACAACAAAAAATTCAGACGGGCTCTCTTACGGGCGCGGCGTGACACCGCGCTTTTTTCGGCGCTAGTTATTTAACTAGTGGACCAGCGCCTATTGACTGTCAACCAGCGACCGTTCATCAAGGAGTCAGGGTGTGCAAACCGAACCAAAAACCAAAAACCAATGCAAAAAATCAAACTAATTTTTTGGTTTTTTTCAGGTTTCAGTTTCAGTTTTAAAATTTGATAACCATTTGCATTTTGGTATTTTACGTTAGAAACCGATACCATTTGGTTAAACTGAATTAACCAGAATTGAGATGTTTTAGGTTCAAAAGCGTAATGGGCTGCTATAGCATGATGGTCCCTAAGTGAAGGGAATCATCGTAGCAATTCCCAACGGTGGAAGTGATAAATATGGAGTGTCGAACCCACAAGGAGCTAAAGGTAAGATCAATATTCTCTTAGGTTCTATCTGCCACTGATACGACTCTACGTACACCGAACGTTTGATTTCAACTAGAAACGAGAAATAAAACTACGTTGTGGGTATGAAGAGAATAACTTTGCATGATACCGGAGAGCTAAAATATAAAAGTAGGTGTTGTTATCATAAAGTTAGAATATATTACTAAATATTATAAATAGCGAGTGTGGAATAATGATGGATCGGTGTGCAGAATTGTCCTAGGCAATTGTTAACAAGACCGGTAGTCGTCATTGCAATTTCATATGAGGGAGAGACATAAGCTAACATACTTTCTCTTCTTGGATCATATGCACTTATGATTGGAACTCTAGCAAGTATCCGCAACTACTAAAGATCATTAAGGTAAAACTCGACCATATCATTAAAGCATCAAGTCCCCTTTATCCCATACGCAACAATCCCCTTACTCAGGTTTATACTTCTGTCACTCAAGCAACCCACTATAAGCGAATCATGAACGTATTGCAACACCCTACGGCGGGAATCCCTCACGCTTGCGCGATACGGAAGGCACCATAGGACAGCACCAAAATAAAAATACAACTCGTACTAATATGGATCATCAATCAACCCAAAGACAAAGGATATCTACTCAAAACATCATTGGATGGCAACACATCATTGGATCATAATATGTGGCATAAAACACCATGTTCAAGTAGGGATTACAGCGGGGTGCGGGAGAGTGGACCGCGTAAAAGAGATGAGCATGGTGATGATGATGGTGATGTTTATGAAGACGATCACCATGGCGATGATTCCCCTCCCGATAGCACTCTGGCGCCACCGAGAGAGAGGAGGAGAGGTTCTCTGATGACCCACAAGTATAGGGGGTCTATCGTAGTCCTTTCAATAAGTAAGAGTGTCGAACCCAACGAGGAGCAGAAAGAAATGATGAGCGGTTTTCAGCAAGGAATTCTCTGTAAGCACTGAAATTATAGGTAACAGATAGTTTTGTGATAGGATAGTTGATAACGAGCAACAAGTAACAAAAGTAAATAAAATGCAGCAAGGTGGCCCAATCTTTTTTGTAGCAAAGGACAAGCCTAGACAAAATCTTATATAGATAAAAGCGCTCCCGGGGACACATGGGAATTATCGTCAAGCTAGTTTTCATCACGTTCATATGATTCGCGTTCGGTACTTTGATAATTTGATATGTGGGTGGACCGGTGCTTGGGTGCTGTTCTTACTTGAACAAGCATCCCACTTATGATTAACCTCTATTGCAAGCATCTGCAACTACAACAAAAGTATTAAGGTAAACCTAACCATAGCATGAAACATATTGATCCAAATCAGCCCCTTACGAAGCAACGCATAAACTAGGGTTTAAGCTTCTGTCACTCTAGCAACCCATCATCTACTTATTACTTCCCAATTCCTTCCTCTAGGCCCAAATAATGGTGAAGTATCAGGTAGTCGACGTTCACATAACACCACTAGAGGATAGACAACATACATCTCATCAAAATATCGAACGAATACCAAATTCACATGACTACTAATAGCAAGACTTCTCCAGTGTCCTCAGGAACAAGTGTAACTACTCACAAAGCATATTCATGTTCATAATCAGAGGAGTATTAATATGCATATAGGATCTGAACATATGATCTTCCACCAAATAAACCAACTAGCATCAACTACAAGGAGTAATCAACACTACTAGCAACCTACAGGTACCAATCCCAGACTTGGAGACAAGAATTGGATACAAGAGATGAACTAGGGTTTTGAGAGGAGATGGTTCTGGTGAAGATGTTGATGGAGATTGCCCCTCTCCCGATGAGAGGAGCGTTGGTGATGACGATGGCGATGATTTCCCCCTCCCGGAGGGAAGTGTCCCCGGTAGAACAGCTCTGCCGGAGCCCTAGATTGGTTCCGCCAAGGTTCCGCCTCGTGGTGGCGGAGTCTCGTCTTGAAAGGTTGCTTCTGATTTTTCTTCGGACGGAAGACTTCATATAGCAGAAGATGGGCACCGGAGGGCCAACAGGGGCCCACGAGGCAGGGGGTGCGCCCAGGGGGTAGGGCACGCCCCCACCCTCGTGGACAGGAGGAGGCCCCGCTGACGTATTTCTTCCTCTCAGTATTTTTTATTATTTCCAAAAATAACTTTCGTGGAGTTTCAGGACTTTTGGAGTTGTGCAGAATAGGTCTCTAATATTTGCTCCTTTTCCAGCCCAGAATTCCAGCTGCCGGCATTCTCCCTCCTTATGTAAACCTTGTAAAATAAGAGAAAATAGGCATAAGTATTGTGACATAATGTGTAATAACAGCCCATAATGCAATAAATATCAATATAAAAGCATGATGCAAAATGGACGTATCATTCTCCCCGTTGTGCTTCCTCCTCCATGGCCTCCCCCTAGATGGGGAGAGGTTCTCCCTCTGGTCCTTGGCCTTCATGGCGATGATGGCCCCTCCGGGATCCTCCTCCATGGCCTCCGGTGATGATGGCCCCCTCCGGCAGGGTGCCAGAGAGGGCCTAGATTGATTTCTCATGGTTACAAAGGCTTGCGGCGGCGAAACTTCTGATCTAGGTTATTTTTGGAGGTTTCTGTATTTATAGGTATTTTTGGTGTCGGTCTCATGTCCAGGGGGTCTTCAAGTCTTCCACGAGATAGAAGGGCGAGCCTGGGGGGTAGGGAGCGCCCTCCACCCTCGTGGATGGCTCAGGACTCTTTTGGCCCAAATCTTTTACTCCGGGGGCTTATTTTGGTTCATAAAAAATCATCAAAAATTGGCACGTCAATTGGACTCCGTTTGGTATTCCTTTTCTGTAAAACTCAAAAATAAGGAAAAAAAACAGAAACTGGCACTGGCTCTAGATTAATAGGTTAGTCCAAAAAATCATATAAAATAGCATATAAATGCATATGAAACATCTAAGATGGATAATATAATAGCATGAATACTTCATCAATTATAGATACGTTTGAGATGTATCATAGCACAATACTTTCTAGCCAATTTAGTGCTTTAGTTTACATGATTAGCGATGTCGCTTGAACTACGTCGGTAATTCCCCAAAGAGAAAGGGATTATGCATCACAACTGCGGTATGTATTTCCCTCAGTGATGAGACCAAGGTTATTGAACCGGTACGAGAACCACGCAACACTATGTAAACGGTACCTGCACACAAACAACAAATACTTGCAACCTGGCGTATAAGAGGGGTTGTCAATCCCTTCCGGGTAGTAGATTGGTAAATAGATAGATTGATAATTGCAAATGGAAGAATGGGAAATAAAATTCAGCGAGGTATTTTTGTGTTTCTGATAATATAGATATGAAAATAAAAGTTGCAAATAGAGGAAAAGGCAAGTAGCAATGTAGATCTGAAAGTATATGATAGGAAAATAGACCCGAGGCCGTAAATTTCACTAGTGGCTTCTCTCGAAAACTAGAAACGGTGGGTGAGCAAATTACTGTTAGGCAATTGATAGAAAAGCAAATAATTATGACGATATCCAAGACAATGATTATGTATATAGGCATCACGTCCAAGATTAGTAGACCGACACCTGGCTGCGTCTACTATTAGTACTCCACACATCGACCGCTATCCAGCATGCATCTAGTGTATTAAGTTAATGGAAAAACGGAGTAATGCAATAAGAACGATGACATGATTTAACAATATATATTCATGTAGGAATAGACCCCATCTTTTTATCCTTAATAGCAACGATACATGCGTGCCTTGCAGCCCTTCTGTCACTGGGAAAGAGCACCGCAAGATCGAACCCATTACAAAGCACATCTTCTCATTGCAAGATAAATAGATAATGTTGGCCAAAAAACCAAATATCAAAGAACAAATACGAGGCTATCATAATCAAGAATGAATATTAAATCAAGACAAATCTGATAATAAACTCACAATTCATCGGATGTCAACAAACACACCGCACAAAGTTAATACATCAAATAGATCTCCAAGAGAACATTGTATTGAGAAACAAAGAGAGAAGAAGCCATCTAGCTACTGCCAACGGACCCGTAGGTCTGAGTTAAACTATTCACGCATCATCGTAGAGACACCCATGAGGATGATGAACCCCTCCGTGATCGTGTTCCCCTCCGACGGAGTGCCGGAAAGGGCTCTAGATTGGATCTCGTGGCTCTGGAACTTGCGGTGGTTGTAATAAAATTCCGTCGACTCCCCTAGGGTTTTTGTGGTATGAAAGTATTTAAAGAGTGAAGAGGCGGTGCGGGAGACCACCGAGGTGGGCACAACCCACCTGGGCGCGCCCTGGTGGGTTGTGCTCCACTCGGGGCTCCCTTCTGGTACTTCTTCAGCCCATCTTGTGTTTTCTGGCCCAGAAAAAATCTCTAAAAAGTTTCGCTGCGCTTGGACTTCATTTGATATTAATTTTCTGCGATGTAAAAACAAGCAAAAAACAGCAACTAGCACTGGGCACTGGGCACTATGTCAATAGATTAATGGTAAAAATGTTATAAAATGATTGTAAAACATTCAAGAATAATAATATAACATCATGGAATAATTAAAAACTATAAATACATTGGAGACGTATCAATTAACCTGGTTGCTTATCCAACGGCATTCCTTTATCCTTTTCTATTTTTCCTCATTATGATTTATATCATGTGTTTACACGAGAAAAAGTTATGTGTTGGCTTAAAAATTTGCATCAACTTTCCTTAGTTTGTTATTACTTATTACAGAAACCGAACTGTATCCACATATAATACCACATACACCAAAGAATAAAAGTTGTATTAACCAAACCAAAAAAACAAATGCACACCACTGCCAAAGAGAGTTGACCGTTGACTTTTCAGAAGAAAAAAAATGGTCACAAAATTGGAAATAAAGTTCAGAATTTGAAAAGGAATCGTTTTTTAATGTTCATGAAACTTGAAAAAAAAAGTCACGAATTTGGAAACGTTCAAGACTTGGAAATTTTAGAAAAAAAACAAAAAAAGCTCGAATTTGGAAAAAGAAAAACGTTCACGAAGAGTTTTAAAAAAAGTTTGTAATTTTAAAAAAGATCACAATTTTTTTTAAAAACAAAACTATAGAAAAAATAATTTTCAAAAAGAGTCACGAATTTGAAGAATGTTCACGACTTGAACAAAGTTTGTAATTTGGGTAAAATTTGTGAATTTTTTATTAGTTCATGAATTTGAAAAGTTTCATAAATTTTCAAATTTTTATGAATACTAAAATATTCACCCCTTTGAAAAAGAAATAAAGGTGGAAAGAAAAATAAAATGAAACTGAAAACCGAGTAAAACCCATGCCAGCAAAATCCGCAGGGAAAAGACTCCCAGGAAAACCTCGCGGAAAATAACTGTGGGGAAAAACCGACATGGCCAGCCCATTTTTTTTTGAGGATCATATGTTGCCGCTTTATTCAATCAAAGGCATTCGGAATCTTGTCCGAAACAACTTCTAGCACAAAGTCTGGGGTAACCCCTAGCCAAATCTTACAAAGTTCATCACCAACACCGACTCTAGCAAATCTATGAGCGACAACATTTGTAGACCTTTTCACGTAGTGCCGGGAGGGGGGTGTGCGCCAGTTAGCGCAATTGCCTGTAGCTGGCGCTTAACGCGTAGGTTATGGGGCCTTCGCCTCGCGTCAAACGAGACATAGGGGCACCCTTAGGTTGGGGCCCCTAGTTTGGCCGGGCCAGGGCCATCACCCCTGCCTAGGGCCGGCCCTGCTCGCATGTCCTGATTTTATTTTTCTCCAAGGTCTTGAAGCGAGGTACTACTCCAGTATGTCCGATACTCCGACACTCTGACTTTTGGAGACGACCGGGCCGTTGTAGGTCGTCGCCATCAGCATCCATCCATGCACTTTTGTCGGTTTGTTCTACACGTACAGGCGCCGGCCATTGCTGGTTTTGCCGTGCACGCACGCATGGCGAGCTTTGCAGGCTGCGATCGTGCGCGCACAGAAGGCGTGCGGCGATTGCTGTATTTTTATTCCGGCGCACTCGCTACCTTTAGCATGTCCATAGCACGATCAAGTGCGTCTGGAGACTGGCCTCTAGGTAGCCTTTTTAGTTTCTTCCATGGAAAAAAGAATTCTTTCTATATCTTCAAAAATCAAATTCTACAAAAAGATATACATACACATACATATATGTGTAGTTTGTATTGCCTAGTGGCTTTACAGACTTCTGGGTATTGGTACTGTCCTGATATGTAGTGTTAACAGGTTTTCGCCCCATGGTGGAGCTAAATTTTTTAAATAATACATTTTTTAATTAATTTGCATAAATATTATGAAGATATTTTATTTTTAAAAATAATACACCATCGGCCTGCCGCAGGCAGACTGGGCCTAGTCGGCCCACCGCAGGCCGATCGGCTTCCAGTCGGCCCGCAGCAAGCCGACTGGGACTAACTGGCTTACTGTGTACCAATTAGTTCTAATCGGCTTGCTGCGGGCCGACTAGGTGCATGTGGCCATTTTTATTTTTTTGTTTTTGGTTTTAGTTGTTGTTTTCTATTTATTTTATCTATCAAATGAATCTGGTTTGTGTTGAAACTTTTTGCATAAATTACTAGCAATATTAACAAGCAACATATGAATTTTCATAATTTTTGGAAAACCACATATTTACAATTGTATTAGATAGCTCCTGGTGAGTATAGATAGGGTTTAAATTTATCTATCCAAATTGATATTTTTATTATTTTTATAGATGTTAAAATATCGAGGAGAATAGTTTAAAATTTTCTGTGAAACAATTTGAGAATACTTTTTTGGTTATGAAACAATTTGAAACAATGTGAAACAATTTTTGTGAAACAATTTGAGGAAAAATATTTTTTGGCTTATGAAACAATTTTTGTGAAACAATTTGAGGAAAAATATTTTTTGGCTTATGAAACAATTATTGAATACTTTTTTGGCTTATGTTCCACAAATTGTTTCACAAAAATTGTTTCAAATTGTTTCATAAGCCAAAAAAGTTTCTCAAATTGTTTCAAAAAAATGTTTAAACCATTCTCCTCAATATTTAAATATTTAAAAAATAAAAAATCCAATTTGGATAAATAAATTTAAACCCTATCTATATTTACCAGGAGCTATCAAATACAAATGTAAATATGTGGTTTTCCAAAAATTATGAAAAATTATATGTGGCATGTTAATATTGCCAGTAATTTATGCAAAAAGTTTCAACACAAACCAGATTCATTTGATAGCTAGAATAAATAGAAAACAACAACTAAAACCAAAAACGGCAAAGGAAAAATGGCCACATGCACGTAGTCAGCCCACCACAGGCCGATTGGCTTCCAGTCGGCCCGCAGCAAGCCGACTGGGACTAATTGGTTTGCAGCAAGCTAATTAGTCCCAGTCGGCTTGCTGCGGGCCGACTGAAAGCCAATCAGCCTGTGGGGGGCCGACTAGGCCCAGTCAGCCTGCAACAGGCCATGGTGTATTATTTTTGAAAATAAAAATATAGGCGTAATATTTATACAAATTAATTAAAAAATGTACTCCCTCCGTCCCATAATGTAAGACGTTTTTTCACACTAGTATAGTGTGAAAAAATGTCTTACATTATGGGACGGAGGGAGTATTATTTAAAAAAAATTAGCCATGATGGATACCTCAAGTTTGAGCATCCACGACGTTTTCCCGTTAATGCTCCTGCTCGCTCCTCCCTTTCCTGCCCCCTTCAATTAGTTCTTCGAGTTGCATTACTTGAGATGAACTACTTGTATTGATATATTTTTCATTAAGAAAATAATGGAAAGGGGTGTGAGCCCGGTTGAAAGCCTCGCATGGATGGGACGATCGCAACAAGGCACTGCTTGTTGGTTGTGCACTACGAATACGGAAATAACTAGTATTGACAACGCCGATGGCAACCTTATTCCTTGATCAGGCTAAAAAAACCTTATTCCTTGATCAACAATGTCCCCTACAAAAGATTTTTTTTAAATCATCAACAAATATTTCATATGTATACTGTTCACAAAAAGACGAAAATGTAGTATACAAATCGTTATATCATATAATGACACTTCGCAGGTACATAGTACCTGCATCTGTAATTACAAATAATAGACTTTGTGGAAATTTTAAATTGTGTTTATTATTATTATTTTTGAATTCCAGGCACCCTAATTGAAGTTAAAAATTTGAATAACATATTTAAAATGCCACACTCCAGCACGAGAAGTTGAAGCATCACTTTTATGTGCTCGGTGGTGTAGAAATTAGCATCACAATTTATAGACTGCTTACATATCAAGAAAGTATGTACCGTAATTTGAACGGTGACCAGCAATCAAGATGGACCTTTTACTAGTAGTTCATATTTCAATATTTTTATAAAAATTAAGAAAAACTATGAGACTACGTAAATGCTTTTCAAGACGTACCCATGCGTATGATTTTTAAATTATCAACATTTGCAAAGCAGTATTGCCACCTGTCCACAAGAACAGATACAACCAAAAATTTATTTTGAAAAACACCTGTAACTTCATTCATATTCATAATAATTACAGGTACACTGAATTGGACCCATGATCTAAGAAAATACAAAGTAACTCCTAAGACTAAGGATTACAATGAAATTTCTTGAAACCACTTCCTTCGCGGCACCAATCTCGGCTTCCAAGAGATATTCAATAGACTTCGGTATAGAGGCTGCAATTGGACTGGAGCAACGATGTTGTCACTCTTTCACCCACACGAACATTATCAATAATGGTTTTACGATAAAGGGTTTCCCCCCGCTTTAGATTATAAAGCAACAACCGAGCATACAACCATCGATACCACAAAAAGAAAGAAAGAAGAAGAAGAAGAAGAAGAAGAAGAAGAAGAAGAAAGAAGGCAACGGAGGATAGAAGATGCAACCGGACAACAACAGTCCTGACAACCCTAGAAGCTAGGACATCGAGGACTCCGGCAACTCCAGGACATGCCCACGATACGCTCACGCTTAATGGAGTGGCCCTACCGTCGGAGGAAGAGCACAGCCGTCAACTCCCGTACCGTTGCCTGGCCATCCGAGAGCACGCTTGATCCCAGATGGACTAGGAGAGGATGGCAACACGCTAACACGCCGGCAAAGCTACCCCGATCAACGCCACTGCCTCAGGGCACGCCACGAAGAACACCGAACATTGTCGAGCAGGACCAACTGAAGAACACCGGCAACCGGCCACACCAAAGCCGCGACCACCACTCACCCGTCCCAAAGGCGGCGTCTTCAGGAAGAAAGCGACGCCAAGACACCGTCGCCGCCCAATCCAAGGGGATTCGGGTTTTCACCCGGGACAAGGAGAGGAGGAGCACGGGCTAGGACTCGATGCCGACCCCAAGAAGTAGAACGGCAAGGGAGCGCCGCCGGCATCGTGGCTGCCGCAGCGCGACAAGGGTTTCCCCCATTTGTATCCCACTCCGACCAACCACCAAACCAGCCACACGAGGTCACCGGCAACTGAGTCGGCGTGGGCGGCCAGAGAACGCGGAGGTCGCCGTCTTCAAATTGAGATCCGTGCTCACCGCCGACTCGCCGCCTGAACGGCCAAGTCCAGCACCTGAAACCATCAGCACCACCTCCCCCCGTCGTCAGGGAGGGGCGCCCTCGTCGGAGGAAGCCGCCGCCACCACACCTGCGCCACCCAAACTGGAGGCCCCGCCGCCACGCCGCCTGCCCCGCCAGCCGCCGGCCACGGCAGGGGAGGTCGCCCATGGTCCAGGTTGCACGCAACCCCCACCACCCGCTGGGCCGCCGGCGCCAGATCTGGCCGGATCCGACGGGTGCGGCACCACCAGAGACCACGGACGCCGCGCCGCAAGAGGAAGCCCCGCACGCGACGCCTCCACGCGCGCCGCCGAAAGCGCCTTGAGTCGCCTATGTAAAAATATAGGAAGCCTTGATCGATGAACATACTTGGGCTGGGGATCATCCCCTAGAAGTGCAGACCGTGGAATCACTATATCTTCACCATGGTGTCGATGAAAGATTTCACCTCCACAAAGAATCAAACCAACAAAAAATACTTGACACAACAGCATAAACTCATCAGATCTGAATAATCCGATCTGTGAGGGCGGAAAACTCTCTAAATTCATGGCACCGCCAAAAGAACGAGAGTAAATTTATTCACATAAGACTATGATGATCACTATCGAACGGATAGAGCAGATGGTCCAGCTACAGAACTTCTTCTTTTTCATTACTTCCATGGTCGTGCTAGACGTTGACAAAGAACATAGTGGTCTTGAAAATCCGAGGTCCCCGGCTCTTAGCGCCAAGATGGCAGCCAAAGGCGAGGGGACCTAAATTTCTTAGATGGCGATGGCGACGGCGGCACGAGGAACCCTCACACGTCTCTCTTCTGTTGCCTGCAGATACAACAACCAATTCAGAAACAGAGATCAACACGAGGGAATTGGAAACGATTGTTCACTGATGCTCCATTTGCCTCTCGTCTCGGAAGAACATCCCGTAGCACGACATCTTTTTTTCTTTTGCGGGGTGAAAAAAAGGATATCACAGACTTAGTTCAAAAAGAAGAGGCGATATGGAGATACGAGATTGGCATACCTGGGTTGACTATTCGAGCCGCCAATTCAACCTTTAAGATTCGGGAACTTTGATGAAATACAAACATCTATTCCAGGCCAAGTTTTTGCCTTAAGGTTGTTCCACTTGTTTGAAAAAGACTTCTAGTGAATTATGCATGTGACACGTGCTATTAATTTGGTACCTGGTGGTGTACAAATGCCTTGTAGATTTAAGGTTTCGTTTCAAATTTTTTGAACTGGTGTGTCGTTCGGTTTGGTTCGTTTAGCGTTTTTTCATTCAATATGGGGCAGGGTGGTGTGCTTATTTTTCTTGTTTGCTTCTATGTTTTGCCACTTGGTTGAAAACGACATTACAATGCGAATTAGCACAAGTATTGAAGTGCTGCACGCAGCCATGTAACATGGTGCACGCCAATTACAAATCTTGCTAGCTTTGCATGCACGTATTTCTCTCTTCTGGTAATTATTTCTCTTAGATCAATGTGTCAAACTTTAATCTATTTGCACCACTGTATTCTACACGGTGAACTCTACAAATAGAGTCCAATATTGAATATATTTTTTCTTATGAATATTTTGCAATACGTGGGACCCGCACGTCATGTGAAGGGGTCTCCTAACGGGAACCGGGTCTGGACTTTTTCTTTTATTTGGTTTTCTCACTCAAACATTATGATCTCACCAAAGCGAGTTCATTATTAACACAAATAATTTTCATAGGGGCCCATATGTCATGGAGCACTGCCTTGTTAATATTCATATAGTACAGAAAAAAAAAAGGAAAACTATTGGTGCAACTACATGTCGGCTGCATTGGCACATGCAAAATTCATATATGAGGTATTAACCGGTTCATGGCACATGTAATAACTTGGGATGTGGCCGTGTGCAAACCTGTGGTGACTCTAAGTTTGTATTCAAATTTTTTTTGAACGTGTGTGCGTACTTGTTTGGTTCCTCTAGCGTTTTATGCGGTGTGTGGGCCAACAACGATGTGTGAATTCATAGTACAGGAGTTTATCTGCCGAACGGTGTTTCTTGAGTTTTCATTGGGCTAATCGGCGTCGTTTGTCTCGGCGCTGTCGTCCTATTTTCAGGGACAGCAGTGCTGCTTCTGCCGCTGTTTGCTTTGCTGCTTCTACATTTGGTTTGTTTTTATCAACCAACTGTCTGTCGGGCAGCAGGGATTGGCTATTTTGCTTTTGCCGTTGATGTGTGCATGCAAGGCGCAGTTTTGGAGGGATGTCATGACTACATGCATGTATCTTCTAGGATTCTCTCCGGCCGCTTAAGCTAGGCGATTTCATTTTTTTTCTTTTTTAATGCGTGCATGGGTTGGTAATTGTTGGCATCGACACATCATGGTATTACGTGTGTGCTTTACCAAGTTGCCGCTTAATCCGTAGTTTCTCGATCACTGCATGTGTTTACTTTCTAGACGAATCATGCGTGTATAAATAGGAGTAAGCTTTGTTCCCGTTTACGACCAAGTGAGACAACCTCGCACACGGCTCTCCTTTCCTCTTCCTCCTCTCTCCCGTTTCTTTCCCAACGTACACCGGCCAAACCATCCGTCGACAACTTCATCGAAGCCAAGGAGGTGAGCCAGAGAAACAACCCCGTCGAGGGGGACCCGGATTTGCCCTCACGGTTCATGGCGGTCATGGGCGAGGATGATGGCCGCAGCAAGCTCCCCGCCGTGTTCCCCATGCCGGAGGCAAAGCGCCGGTTCCCGCGGGATGTGGTTGTCAGCTTCATTCTGGTCGGTGAGTATATGACGACCTTGGCCCTGACATGGTTCTTCTGGATCCTCACCGCGAACTAGCGGCGCGAGCAGCGTGTCCACTACGACGTCTCGCGTTCGCCGAACGGCAACGTGTAAAGTATGCAGTACCTGCACGCCGCTATCATCGAGGCGATGTGCCTGTGCCCGTTGGTTACCATCAACGGGAGGGTCGCCAATTATTCGGCGTACAAGCGGATGGAGAATATCGGCCCGGAGCACTCGCTCGGTAACGGCGGCAAGTTTGTGGCGCGGTACCCGGTGTGCCATGCAAGGCCGCGTGCATGCTTCGGGAAGGAGATGGTCTACGTGCAGACGAAGACGGTCGTAAACTCGCAGCAGCCGTTATCCGGAAGTTCAGGTTGAACGCGGTGGCACTATCTGTTTGTTAATATGTATATAAGAACTAAACATCTTCACATCAATTAATGATCAGCTAGAAACTGTTCGTTTTAGCAGAAAAAAAGTGAAGAAGATGCTTAATATTCCACCCGTTAATGATCAACTAAAAGCAGAAGGTTTTAGCAGAAAAAGGGACTGCTTGCTCCTAGAGGCGGTTTCACAATTTTCAGATTAGATAAGCCAAGGTTGTTTCTAGATCATAGTAGGCGAAATATTATTGTGGATTTAGATACATTTTTTAGATGTGGATTGGAGGTTGGTGTGATACTCATGTCTTCTCTGACTGGGATGCAAGTTCAAGTGAAGCCATTTTTTATATCTTTTTATGTTCATTTCGTGTGCATGGTGAAGTCATTTTATTGTATTTCAGAACACACCTTTTTGTGAAATAAGACACTGTGTGAAGTCAGAAGCGATACATACGAGTCATAATGCAGGTTTTGGTTTCCAGATTGCCACATGTTCTCTGAAATTCCATAGTAAATTTGAAAATTATACTCTAAATTAAATCGGTTTGGAGATTTGACTGTTATGAAATGGTATGCAAAAAGTATATTAGATGCTACTTTTTTTATATGCAGTAGTGCTTATTCGGGCATGGGCACCTCCTCAATAGCCTCCTCTCCATTTGCTGCATCGTTCAGAAGATGTCCTCCTCCCCTTTTGATATGATCTTTTTTTTGAGTTGTTTTTGCTACAGGGATAGTGCCCTTTTTGTACAAGAACTGATGGTTAGTGCTCACTGATCCACAATCTTATGATCTGCAATTTCTTCATGAAGCTCGAAGGTCCCATGTCTTCATTTTCAACATGGATCAACGAGTACCACCCAGTAAAATTTTCTATTCTCTACATATTCCTTGTTTTTGCCTTTGCTAATTTTATGACTTCAGATCTCATGATTGTTCTGTATTTTGTTTGTCTTATTGACAATGAGTTTTCCTTGGAAAATTCCTTCTGTTTTGCAATGTTTTATTGTCAAATTTTTATTTGAATATTTTGAATGAACACGGTATTATTATTAATGCGCATGCTTTAAAAGATATACAACTAGCGAAGATAAGTTTTTATTTTCAGAAATTTGCTTCTAACTGAAATGAACAACATAAGTGAACAGTTTGGCAGATTATAGTGACCAAGATTGTTTTGCACGATTTCAGTGGCAAATTTTAGAAATTAGCAGATTTTCTTGACAAAAAATTTACCCATTTGAATTGTTTAGTCCAAGGAGCATGGCACCATGGTCAGGCGCAGCATTAGCAGGTGTGATGCCATACATCCAACCAACCCCTTCTGAATCGTCTAAGACATAAACAAAGACACTACATCAATAGAGAAATATCTCTATGTATACAATATAGAATAACATAAACTATCATCTATAAGCAGACACTACTACCACGTTAGAAAAAATAAGATGTTTCTCAAGGGTAATGTATCAATACATAACGTATTGGTGGGGTGCGGCGTGCCGCCGCGCGGATATGGCTAGTTAGTTGCGAAATAGTAAAACTTTGTTGTATATGGTGTGTTTGAGTTATTGAGCATACGTGAATGTATTATGTAGAACTTATGAGCTGAGTGAGAATATGTACACGCGAGAGATTATTCGAGAAAGAAAACCCGTGAGAGATTGTGATTGTTTGTTGTGAAGAAAGGAAAGCTCTAGACTTTGACCGGACTTGCCGACAGTGCCCGCCACCTGTTCGATCGCTTTCTTTCCTCTTATTAACATGGAGAGTTGGCGTACGTAGGCTTCGACCCAACGCTCACGTCGTCGCCATCCCAAGCTACGTAGACACCTTAATTTTGTCGTTGCTGATTAAGACGACCCATATCGTGTCTGTCGGCATCACTTGGTCGGCATTCGGCCATCCAGCAACGTACGCACGCGTGTCAAGCCAAGAGGCTCACCTGTCGAAATCAAATCATGGCCCATCACAAGTTTATAACATACTTCCTCCGTAAAGAAATATAAGAATATTTAGATTATTAAAGTAGTTAAACGTTTTTATATTTGTTTATAAGGGAGTATTGTTCTCTTCATCTTAAAACAAGTGTCGACAATTTAGTACAAAGTTGATTTAGTACAAAGTTGTACTGACTGAACCGATTTTTCTTCTTTCATGTGAGAGCCAGTGAGTCAAGCAGGCAGGATAAACTTGGCTAGCAGTAACACGTGGTAGTATCTAATAGATTGAGATATTGGAGAAGTAATTGTTGTATTGATTGGGGCCTCAAGGGCTGTTTATATAGATTACAAAGCTTAGGCTCCAAGACTAGACTAATAGAGATAGATTACAATACGAATAGACTTTATACTCTAAGATTCCCCCACAGTCTCAACGTCAGGTGAAACAATGTTGAGACTGGAGCGTATGTCGGTGAACGATGCAGTCGGGAGTCCTTTGGTAAAAATGTCAGCAAATTGGGCACTTATAGGAACATGAAGAACGCGAACCTCGCCAAGAGCCACCTTTTCACGAACAAAGTGAATGTCAATCTCAATGTGCTTTGTGCGACGATGTTGAACTGGATTGGAAGCCATGTATACTGCAGAGATGTTATCACAGTAAACAATGGTAGCACGTGGGAGCGGACGATGAAGTTCAACGAGAAGCTGCCGTAGCCACACCGCCTCGGGCACAGCGTGAGCAACCGCCCTATACTCAGCCTCAGCAGAAGACCTGGAAACTGTTACCTGCCTTTTAGAACACCAAGAAACAAGATTATCACCCAAATAAACGCAAAATTCGGATGTAGATCGTCGAGTATCTGGATAACCTGCCCAGTCTGCATCAGAATAAACTGTCAAGCTTGTAGGTGAAGAAGAATTAATAAGGAGACCGTGATCAAGAGTGCCTTTTAAATAGCGGAGAATGCGTCTGACATGAGCCAGATGAGGAGCACGAGGATCATGCATAAAGAGACAGGCTTGCTGAACAGAATAGGAGATTTCAGGACGAGTAAGAGTGGCATATTGAAGAGCGCCAGTGATGCTACGATATAAAGTAGGATCAGAAAGAGGATCACCATCAGCCGACAGTTTAGCACCAACGTCGGCTGGAGTACGAGAGGGTTGACAATCAGACATACCAGAACGAGAAAGCAAGTCCAAAATGTATGACCGTTGAGAAAGAAAGAGGGAAGATTTTGTGCGAGAAACATGAATACCTAGAAAATGATGAAGAGGACCAAGATCAGTCATGGAAAACTCCCGATTGAGAGAAGAGATGGTATGTTGAAGAAAAGAATCAGAACTAGCCGTGAGAATGATATCATCAACATAAAGCAAGAGGTAGGCAGTGTGAGTAGAAAACTGATAAACAAAGAGAGAAGAATCGGATTTGGAGGGAATAAAGCCTATGGTTTGAATAAAAGTAGCAAAGCATTGAAACCATGCACGAGGAGCTTGTTTAAGGCCATAAAGAGATTTGTTGAGGAGACAAACAAAATTTGGAGATGAGGGATTCTCAAAACCAGAGGGTTGCTGACAATAAACAGTTTCATTGAGAGTGCCATGAAGAAAAGCATTTTTAACATCAAGTTGATGAATAGGCCAAGAAGAGGAAACAACAAGACTAAGAACAACACGAATAGTGCTTGGTTTAACAACAGGAGAAAAAGTCTCATCAAAGTCAATACCAGGCTGCTGGGAGAAACCATGACACACACAACGAGCTTTGTAACGAGCGAGAGTGCCATCGGAATGAAATTTATGACGAAAATCCCATTTGCCAGAAATAATGTTAACACCAGGAGGTTTGGGAACAAGAGTCCATGTATTATTTTGCTGAAGAGCTTCAAATTCATCGCGCATAGCAGAAAGCCAGAGAGGGTCAAGAAGAGCTCGCTTATAACTGGTTGGAATAGGAGAGATGGTTGGGGTGGCGGTAAGATTGAGACGTTTGGTGGGGAGAAGAAATCCTCATTTTCCATGGGTGCACATGACATGATCATTGGTGAGCGGTGGTATAAGAACGGCATTGGGTGGCAGTGGGTTTTCGGTTGAAGAGGACGGTGAGGAAGAAGAATCAGAGGTGGTGGGTGTCGAGGGGGTTGCCGTGGTAGGATGTGGTGAGGGAAAGACAGCTGGGGTAGAGGATGCAGTTGTGGGAGAGGTGGGGGACGGGGCAGGAGGGTGGCTAACGTTGGGCGATTCCGGCTGAGAGATGGAACAAGATTCCATGGCAGCAGAGATGACCGAAGGCCGAACTAGGGAAGGGGTTTTGGTGGTGGCGGACTGTGGTGGAATTGGTGTTGTGGTTGTAGTGACAGAAAAAGGAAAAGTATTTTCATCGAATGTGACATGATGAGAGAGAATGATACGACCAGAAGATGGTTCGAAACAACGATATCCTTTGTGATCATCAGAAAGACCAAGGTGAATGCAAGGTAGTGAGCGTGGTTCTAGTTTGTTGGAGGCGGTAGAGGCGATGTTGGGAAAGCATAGACAGCCAAAAACACGCAGAAAAGAATAGTCAGGGTGGGAGAGAAAAAGAGATTGGAAAGGCGAATAAAGAGGGCAAGTTTTAGTTGGTCGAATATTAAGAAGGAGTGTGGCGGTGCGAAGGGCTTCAACCCAAAAACGGGAAGGAAGAGAGGCTTGTAAAAGCAATGTGCGAAGAACATCATTAATAGAGCGAAGATAGCGTTCAGCTTTACCATTTTGAGAAGATGTATAAGGGCATGAAAAGCGAAGAAGAATGCCTTGGGAGAGAAAGAAGGTGCGGTTTTGGGTGTTATCAAATTCACGACCGTTATCACATTGAATAAATCGAATTGGCAAGCCAAAGTGTGTGATTACATATTGTCGAAAGTTGAGAAAGATTGCAGGTACTTCAGATTTAGCGCGGAGAGGAAAATTGGCATGAGAGGAAGGGAAGTAAGAGTGACCGATGCATGAAACAGGGATGGTGGAGCCATCGCCAATGGTGATAGTGGAAAAAGCAGAAGGAAAACAAGCTGACAATAAATTCATATTTGAAGACATATGCATTGATGCACCAGAATCGAAAATCCAATCCGTACCTGCGTCGTTGAGGACAAAATTGTTCATGGCGTTGATGAAGGCGGCTTGGTCCCAAGCCAGCTGTTGGGGAGGAGCAGAGGGGCCAGGAGCTTGCATGTTGACGTAGGGGATAGCGGATGGGTAGTATGCGATTGGGGCCTGCATGTTGCCGTAGAAGACCGGCATGGTGTTGGAGGGCGACGGCGGTCCTGGCGTGCTGGTAGGCGGAGTGGGAGTGGCGCTGTAGACGTGCGCCGACGGCCTGGGTCCAAGGAGTCCCGGAGAGCCGGTGGCTGGACGAAGACCGGGGCTCCACGTGCCCGTGTACGCAGGAGGGGCACCATACGGCGAGGGGGCCGACCAAGGCATTGACCAAGCCTGGATGAGGCCAGTCCAAGGATCATGCTGAGGAGGCCATGACGACGGAGCTGGTGGCGCGGGAGCGGTGGATGACGGGTTTGGGAGGGAGGTGTTTGGATAGTTGTAGAGGAAGAGGTAGGGGATGGGGCGCCGGCGGCGCGGAACTCGGCCATGGAGAAGAGGGGCCGAATCGGCCGGGGCGGCGGCGCGGGTGGCGAAGCCATACCAGGTGCGGAAAACCTAGGCGTCAGATACCATAATAGATTGAGATATTGGATAAGTAATTGTTGTATTGATTGGGGCCTCAAGGGCTGTTTATATAGATTACAAAGCTTGGGCTTCAAGACTAGACTAATAGAAATAGATTACAATATGAATAGACTTTATAGTCTAAGAGTACCGGGTGAGCCAGGGGTCAACGGTCGCCATGCACCGTCGCATACTCGCACGCAGGGCTTGGACCTGCGTTCTATCTCTCTTCATCATCTCTGAGCTAGCGAGAACTAGCAAGGTACGGCTGATGACTTGTTGAGCCGGCCGGCGTACGTCGACGGTCCGATCCGTCCGACGTCGCCGTCCGAATCCATACATTCAGGCACCGGTCACGCATTCCACTCTGTGGCCCTTGATCAAGATTCTTTTTCTTCCCGCCGGGAAGGAATCTACGTTACCGGCTCTTGTACGTTCATCAGAGAGAACTCTATGGGAGGCTGATCCAAGAAACGCAGGTGGGAACACCGGTATGATCAATGAAAGTTTGATAGTGCATGCTGCCACGTGTCGACAAAGAACGGGCACATCGATTGTTGACAGAGAAAGATCAGCACAAGATTTTATTTACTGATTTTTTGCATGTATTATAAATTAATAAAATACAAGTGTGTTTTCTGAAGAAAAAAACCAGTGCCCGCAGATTACCCACGGCGTCAGCCACTGACAGTGCCCCAACGCAACGTTGGCATGTCACGTGTGCGCGGAATACGGCCGGTTATGACAGAAAGCACCGTAGATGAATAAAAGGACAAGTTGGATGACTAGAAACATGTATTTTACAAGTTTATGCACCAAACTGAACATCGCCTGCAAGTTTTATGACTCCCCGTGTATTTACCTCGATCGAAAATGATTGACAGAAGAAAAAAGAAAGGGTCACACTTTTTTTTTATTGATTGTGATATGTGTGACATTGATTTAAAGAGCTTGCTAGCACGATGAAGTAAAATCCAATGAGGAAAAACATTGTACTGTTAGTATATGATACCCGTCAAAGCTATATTCTTCGATAAGTAACGTTCATGTCAAAGACAACAATTTTGTAATTACTTTACATGATAAAGTAGCACTTCAATTTCTCGCAAAAAAAAAGTAGCACTTCAATGTGCAAGTTTTCTCATGTAGCTGCTAGGATCGATCGCGGAAAGTGGTGGAGAGAACACGTGATTGACTTCGACAAGCTTCAGGGTGAAAATCTAGGTCTAACCCGAGTTGCTTATACCAAGCAATGATAATGTTTCTACATCGTTACCTTGTTGAAAGTATTGCTCGGATATGCTTAGAATGATTTTTCAAGGTGAAAATCTAGAATCTGACCCTTGACGGTTGGATCTGGTGAAGACGATGCTTGAGTGTCGCTTCTTTTCTGAAGGCGTTCCTGTTGAAGAATCTCGTTGTCCTTGTGGTCTCATGAATAATTGATACGGATACTGTCATAGTTGTAGTTTATCGATCGTGGATTTAATCGCTTCGGGATTTTTTTTGCCTCACTCGGACATAGCTTTGGTCTTATATGACTTTGTTATTTGCCAGCGTGTTTTTGTATGTGTACACTGATGTTGACTGTGTGCATTCTAACTATGCATAGGTCAGGTATGTGCTCAATGTATTTGTATCCACTTGATGCTTCATTTTGAGCCAATAAAATCCATCCTTTTATTGAAAAAGTGCAAATTGCTACAGCAAAACACAGAATGCTGACGAGTCATTTTTCTTTCGTCTGAGACAAAGACCCACACGACTCTCAACTAGGATTTCCTCAGCCTCTCGCCGGCGCTGCCGCTGGTCCGCCTCGCCTCCTATTGTCCTAGGACCATGGAGGCGTGGTGGATCTCAGCCCTTGCCCGCGAAAGGGCTGCGTTTTTAGATGTTTTTCAATTTTATTAGAGTTTATGTCATGCTTAAAAAAATGAGGCGGCGGTGGCGGCTTTCCAAATATGGAATAAGGTTCTCCTTGCTAGCCTCGATACCAGAGGTTCTCCCTTTTTTTGCATGGTAATACGTGTCTCATTCATATTATAAAGATCAAAGTACAAGTCACGTAAGGACGAACATGACAAAACTGAACAGATAGCAGAACATTTCTGAGCTTGACACCAACGCCCGTCATCTGCCTCTGGCACCACCATAGCAGCCACCGAAGAAAAGAATGACGGATCACCTCCTCACCCGAGCTCGACGCAGCTCCATCGCTGATATGCAGCTTTGCAGACCTCCAAGGTGGCTCACCAAAAGTGAAGACATTGCCGTTGAAATAATTAGACCGGGGCAATACTCCGGACACGCCATCGAACTCCAGATCTGGCACCCCACCACGGCTAAGACGCCGAAGGAGGAAACCATACCTGCCATCCACGAACCACGAACCCAGCACACGTTCCGTCTTCCAGATGTCGTTGATGCAGATCACAATCTGCATCCGCTCATGGACTATCTCCCAAGCTCCGCGCCGACGCTGGAGCAAACACCGTCGCAACGGCGGAGGCCGAGGACACATGTCCACCATGAGGATGCCGCCGCCACCACACCATCCTTGCTTGAACAGACTGGTTTCCAAATTCACCCCCAATCATAGGATCGATGGCCTCGTTAGGGATGGATCCGAAGGATTTTTATTCAGCGCCATCGTCGTCCCCGCTGAAGCCAAGACAATGAGTAGCCTAAAAACCTAGACTACGAGTGAGTAAAACGATCCACACGCGTGGGTCCGGCAACCCCCCTCACGACCGACGACCGAGGTCGCCGACGGAGGGGAGCCGCCGGAGGATGGCGCTAGAAGATAATCCTGTGGGTGCGGCTAGGATTCTAGCCGCCAGGACCAAGAGTAAAAGCGATCTCAATACGTTCTCTATCTATGGACGTGGAGTTTCTGCACCCGAGCTCATTTGAGCTCGGGTGAACAGTAAAATCGAAAAAAAAAAAATTGGAGTCTGAAAATGCTACTTTCAAAAGCATTTTGGAGTCTGAATTTGTTTTTTTTGCCACGCCTTACAGGAATGTGATTTCATGATGAATTTTTGCAAGCACTTAGAACTTTTGTCAATGTTTCTCCCAAAAAAAATTTGGAATTTTTTGAATTTTTTTCGATTTTTTTCGATTTTACTGTTCACCGAGCTCAAATGAGCTCGGGAGCCGAAAGGCACTTTCGCTCTATCTATACCATATTTATATCGTCAATAATGCTACCAAAGGTTCTCCCTGCTGCCTAGTCTCAGTACGATTCTCCCTGCCAAGTACGCGGTCGCCGTCTGAATCCATCAATGCACCGTGTATATATCTTACGCGGCATGGACGGTCATCCACCTTTGGCCTTCACACATGAAGATAAAAGTTATTTTCTAAAAAAAAAGCCTTGCCAAAGCAAAGAGGCTGGAAAGGTGGACAGATTTGTTCTACAAGAACGGACGGACGCCGGCCATTGCTGGTTTTGCCGTGCACGCACGCACGTCGCACGGCGAGCTTTGCAGGCCGCAATCGCAGAAGGGAATCGTGTGCAGACAGAAGGCGCGGGGCGACCGTCTCATTTATTCCCGCGCAATCGCCACCTTTTGTCCAGACTCCAGAGCACGATGGAGTGCGTTTGGAGAAGTAGCATTTTCTAGTTTCTTCATCAATCGGAAACATTCTTTCTACACTACACCTATACGAAAATAAATTCTGGAAGAGGATCATATGCATGCCTACACATACACTAGCGAGTAGTGCGCGGCGGCACGCCGCGCTCCATTGATTTGTTGAAATTTGCTTTATGGACTTCTTCCGAATTGTTGTACGTTCTGCATATGTGTGCCTTTATAGCGTTCTCAATAGAGATTTCATATTATGGTAGTTAAAACGGATTATGCTGCAAATCCTGAAGCAGAAATGTAAAAAAAAAAGAAGAAAACTTTGCTAGATCAGATTCATCAGAAATAAGAGTTGCTACATTGACGAACACATGTAAATTAAACAATACTTCACTGGATGTCATGTGCGCAAATTCCTTTGAGAGAACATATCTGGGCCAAGCTGCTAAATATGGACAACTCATTTCTCATCCAAGGGTCCACATAGTTGGATCGCACGATTGCACGATTGCACCTGAAGTGATGATGGTATGCTAGTTGCGCCCGCTGTACTCTGAGGCTGAGCGCATCAGAGAGAGAGAGAGAGAGAGAGAGAGAGAGCACGAGATGGATCATTTCCTCTAGTGAATTGACCGGTCACGACTCCCCTGTCCTCTCTCTTGCGTGCTAGTGCTCGCCGCTGCAGCCGCTCGCCCGTGACCCGATCTGCCGGAGTCACGGGTCACGCCGGTGGCCGGCACCCTGCTTCTCGTTCGTGCTCTTGACCGCCAGAGACTGAGCTCTCCCAGAGACCGAAGCCAAGACCGCGTGCCTCGCGTGCAATCTCGAGGAGATCCTGGCTCGTGCGGAAGGAGGCGGTCAGCCATGGCCGTCGATGCAGCAACAGAGCCCGCGCTGGCCCGCCCGCTCGGCAGCTGTTGCGGAGGTGGTGGGATTTGCGAAGCCCACCGCCCACGAGGGCGACCTCTGCCGGATCTGGTGCCCACGCGTGGTAGTCGACGCGGCAGGACTTGCGGGGGAGCAGGTGATTTTGGAGCTGGAGGTGGATGAGGGGATGGAGCGCCGTGGACTGTGCGAGGACACTGTGTGATCCTGTGTGCCTAGCGTAAGCGACTTTCCTGCTGCGTAGCTAGATGCACGGCAGCTGAATATCTTCCTCATGGAGTTGTAGACTCGTTCTGCTCTTTGTCCCTGACCGCAGGAGGTGCATCAGTGAGTTGCTTTTGCCTTAGCTCAATTCCTATTCAGTGCAGGCTAAGTTTTGGGAAGTTTTGACTCTGGGCAGTAGTGCGTGCCTGATGCAAGTTGATCTGCTGATGGGTTTTATGTTTTTTCTTGGGTAATATACTCCCTCTTTAAACAAATATAAGAGCGTTTAGATAACTACTTTAGTGATCTAAACAATCTTACATTTCTTTACAGAGGGAATAATTTTTTATCCAGTGAACTTTCTTCTAGTTGTAGCAGGCGTCCTTGGCTTACCCAAAGGGAAAAGAAATAATAGCTTCAATGAACGTCTAAAGAAAAGAAATTAGATTTAGTACTAATATTAAGGTTGAATATAACATGCCTTCATAAATTAACCGTATAAGGGTATTTTGATTCAAGCAACCCTTCAATTGTTGGTAGTGTTTTTTATTTAAAGAAAATGATCATCAATTCAGATCATTCATAATATTAATAGAGTGTTGCCCTCCCGTCCTTCAAATCCTAGTTTTGTTTCTTTTGGTTGTGTTGATTATTTGTTCCTTCTTTGGCTCTGCATAAGGAAATATGGTGAAAATAAGGGTTAACATAAGATAGTGTCAAGGGGGAATTGACTATCACCACCAGGCGGCAATAAACTATACCGCACATCATGACAGAGGAAGGAAATCCATATTCTTGTCAGCTATTAACACTGTATGTCTTTGTGTATGACATTTGGCTGGCAAACTCACAGTTCATTATGTCAAATGAGAAATGAGACAAAACACTCTTCTAGCTGACTGTCAACATGAGAAATGCAACTATTAGTCTTTCTATACCTTTGTAGACAGAACACTCTTCTAGCTAGTGTCTGAACTCTGTACCTTTGTAGACAGAACACTCTTCTAGCTAGTGTCTGAACTCTGTACCTTTGTAGACAGAACACTCTTCTAGCTAGTGTCTGAACTCTGTGCCTTTGTAGACAGAACACTCTTCTATGTAGTGTCTGAACTCTGTACCTTTGTAGACAGAACACTCTTCTAGGCAGTGTCTAAACGGTCCTAGATAGTGCTTCCCTGCCGATGTGATTTAGCCATAAATTATACATAGTTACACTTAAAAACTGTCCAGGTAGAGTAAAAGCACACCATAATATATGACAGTGCCGATTCTATCATTGTCTCTTAAGTGATGAGACTCTTTTCATAAAATAAAAACACCGCCTTCCCAAATATTATATCTAAGATATTAAAATTCTAAGGCCTTGCTCGGTTAGTTCATAAGATGCATATTTCTTTTCTTCCAACATCTTGCTTTCTGGCAAACCAAAGAAGATATAAAATCCGTACCTCAGCCAAAGAGCATCCCATGGTGCTCCACCTGCATGTTCTGAGCAAACACCACTTGAACAGTCTGATTTAGGTCCAAAGAAGATATAAAATATGTACTTCAGCCAAAGAGTACCCCATGGTGCTGCAAATGCGCACGTCCGACCAAACACCACATAACTGGCACATTAAGAAATATTCATAAGAAAAATTTCCATTCCAGGATAAACATCTCTCTGAAAAACAAAACTGCTCACAACTTGGAGAATGCATGTCTGTCCCGATCATCATCTCACGCACCTGTTTTTATTCCAGTGAAGAGTCTGTAGTCATACAACAGTGTTTTCAGTTCTGCAAGGCAATGCCATCCATCTGCTACCCCTCCTCAATTTGTAAAACAACTACAAAGAAAGTAAGTCAAAAGACCATGTACTCACCATGGTCTCAGGCTATGTGAAGTGTATAGCCCATCATCTTGCAATTCCTTGAGAATATCCCTGCCAAGTGCATAATATAAATGAAGTTGTGTACTACCTTTCCTCGAAAGTCATCCTTCGATTCGAATCCAATTAAGTTGATTTGATGAGCGCATTGTTCATGCTTCCACCTCCTTGGACCTTCAGTGGGAGGCTCCAAATTTTATAATTGGGGACAAACCTAGGGCAGAGCAGATAATACGAATGGAACAAATCAAGAGTGAAGAAAAATACCATGTCATAATTTCTTTTAGAAACTTTCCGTAAGTTCTGACATCATCAGATGCAAACTCGTTCCGTCAGGTGGACTGAAATAAGTTGTTACCGTATTAACAAAAATTATTGAATACAAATCACTGGCTTCGTTGCCGAACTGAGGTAACATCTCTATCCCCATGGGTGAAAAAACAATATAACAAGGAAAGAAGACATGGTAAAGATAACATGGTAGTTGGAGGGAAAAAGAAGGAAGGAAGGGGAGATGGCCGTGCCTACCTCACGTGGATTTGGCCGCTCGTCTGAGGCCTCGCCTGTGAGCATCAGGAGACCAATGCGATATACCTCGCCTCAAACTGGTGCTTGCTACTGTGCTCCATGCGCGGACCTCACCGGTGCGTCGGCTGTAGGCGGCGTCGGAGCACGACGATGGTGAAGTAGACCCAGCATGGTGCGCCATGACCACCACATCGAACGTCCTAATGCGGCTTTCCATGACCAGATGCTTCGTCTCCAACTGCCGGAGGCAAGACGGTGCTAGAGCCTGGAGAGAATGGATGCGGCAGTGAGGCGAAAATTGAATCGAGAAGACCAATCTAGGGAAGTACGTGGAAACTGAATGAAGGGCCAACATAGCAAGGGGCTACTTATAGGCAAGCAAAAGGAGATGAAAAAAGAACCCACCAGAAAGACCAAGAACACAACGTGTCCATCCATAACACAGAGAAACAACTATACAACATGCAAACGTGGCCACATGCATGCATGCATGCATGAGCCATGCAGCGGTGCTAAAAACAAAACCAACCCATACATCTATAGAAGAGCCACGCGAGGTCAACTTAATCTTTTGGCATGAGACAAAATCAGTCCATACACCTATTTTTTAAGGAAGAACCTTCCAGGAGAGCCCACCACACCTGTGCAGCAATAAACAAAATGTGCTTGAACAGTCCAAGCAAAGGAAGAATGGAATCGAACACATCCCAGAAAACTTTCACGCACACACGTCGCTCCAACAGAGAAGGTAAAAGCTTAGAAGGCAACGTGTCCATCAGTAAACTGCCAGTCAACAACGTGTGAGGCAGACGTGGCGGCATGCATGGCCCATACAGCAACCGCCGGAAATCTAGGATGTGTTTGGTAGGGTGCATGGAAGGTGCATGAGGGCAAAAGTTCCCAATCCGACCCACTTTTGCTTGTTTGGTAGGGTGCATGGACTCACCTGAGCTATGCTCATCTGATGCATAAAAGTGTCCTCAGCCATGCTCATCTCATGCACCCCAGACAGGGTGCATGGAGGCAGCTATGCTGGCCCTGACACTCGTCCCCACCGACCAGACCACGTCCAGATATGTTTATTTTTTCAAAAAGAATCAGAATTTCAGAAAAAATGAAAAAATGAATTTCAAAATTGTTTAAATTTTCAAAAAATCATAATTTCAAAATTTGTTTGAATTTTCAATAAATATTTGAAATTTCAATTTTTCTAAAAAAAATCATAAATGTTCGTAATTTCAAAAGGAAATCAAAATTTGCTTGAATTTTGAAAAAAAATAGGATCTTAATTTTTTATAAAATATTCAAATTTTGTTTAAATTTTCAAAAAAACTCGTAATTTCAAATATGTTCAAATTAAAAAACAGATTTTCAAAATTTATTTTAATTTTCCAAAAAAGTTTAGAATATCAAATTTTATTTAAATTTTCAAAATATGTTTAAATTTGTGTTGAATTTTTTTTGATTTGTTCATCATCATTCAAAAAAATATTCAAAATTCGAAATTGTTCAGCACGTCTAAACACATGCAGGCTGCCAAACAAAATCTCAACTCAGCATATCTCAGCGCATACATCACTGCCAAACAATAGCAACTGCATGGACTCAGCATGTCTACACTCAGCATGTATGAACAACTAGGCTAGGTCCATACATGCTACCAAACACACCCCTAGAAGGCCACCAGAGAACTGGACCAAGACATGCATGCGACCCGCAGCCAAACAAATATTAAAGAGAAAACAAAGGAAGGTCACTGTAGGATGTACTGCACACACGGAGGTAACGTGTCGCTCAAACAGCGTAGGTAAAAAAAATTCCAAAAAAACCAGAAAAATGGAACCCTTACGGGCCTAGTCTTCTTAGTATATGTATACTTTGTGTGTAAGAGATATCATCAACGAAAGTGATCTTCTGTGCTCGAGCACAGGTGGTCTCGGTATCGCAGCCACCGGCAATCCTCGTAATCCACACCCCACTCTGTATTGGCCCATGTATTATTCCCGTATATTCCCTACGGTGAACAGTTGTAAGGGCCCACGTCTGTCATTGCCGGCTCGTTACGGCGTGAGCTACATGGGCTATGGATCAGATGCCCACTAACAGACTGGGCCGGAAGGGCGCAGATTCTGGACTAACGAATATTTCATGTGTACTGTACACAAGAAAACGAACGTGTAGATCAAAATGTTTCTTTGTCGTATTTGTGCCAACATTTTTTTTCTTTTCTTTTGTAGTATACAAATATTTATATTATTTAATGAACTTTGCAGGTGCATAGAGAAAATGCATCTGTATTTTACAGATGAAATATAAGTTTCCAGAAACATTTAAATAGTTTTTTTGCGAGAAAACGATCAATCTATTCATCTTTAATCATGACAATACAATGAGCACCAGAAATAAATTTTTTTTACTAAATAGTGTTTTTGATTATTGTTTTTTAATTCCTGGCACACTAGAGCCCCGTCTTTAAAGCCGCACTCGAGCACGAGAAGTTGGAGCATCACTTTCTTTTTATGTGCTGGGTGGAGTAGATTAGCATCACAATTTACAAACTACTCCCTATATCACAAAATAAGTAGTAATGGTATTTGGACAATTATCTGTCTTCAAGATGTACCTTTAACTAGTAATTCATATTTTATTATTTGTATAAAATTACGACAAACTATGAGATTCTATAAATGTTTTTCAGGATGAACCGATGCACATGGTTATTTTTAAAAAATTGGCTGGAAATATGTCCAAACCATTACTTGTTTATGATATACAGGGAGTAAAAATTGATTTAGCCGCATAAAGAACAAGCGAGTTTTTGTCTGATGGTCCCTGCTGAAGAGAGGGAGATTTGAATATATATGGTGCAAAAAATATCGCTAGATTAAACAAGAGTACTTGCGTGTCTGCCCGACACCTAGTGCAGATGGATGCCTAATCCGAAATATATATAAACATCACTTGTTCCTGTCTGCTCTGTTCTCTTAATTATAAGATCTCACTTGTTCCTGTCTAGTCTAATTAATCCTCACATGGGAACAGTCGGCACAATCAAGGAGATTTAATAGTAATGCCACCTGTTCGCAAAGAACAGATACAACCAACTGACACAAAAGATCAACACAAGACATAATAGAAAACGACTGACACAAGAAATAAATGTAGGGTCATGTATTTTCCCTTTTATATAGATTGTGAAATGTGTGCCACCGATTTAAAGAGCTAGTGTGATAAAATAAATCCAATAAGAATAAAACTGTACTAGGGGCGTGTTTGGTTACATTGCCGATTCAGCCTGGCCTGGCGATCCTGGCTCTATTGAGCCGGTTTGAGGGGATGCAGGCCAAAAAACCCCAGATGCACATAGTTTGGTTGCCTGCATGCCCCTAGTTGCATGAGACAAACATTTTTGACCCAGCGTTTGGTTGCCCGCATTGCATTAGGTGCACATATGACATGGTGTTTGGTTGCAACCTGCATAAGGTGTTGTCACCACTTCTATCTAGTGGTGACCTTACCACACATAATCTGAACATAGTGCCAGCTAGTTAAACAAATGACAGTTTATCCTAACTACAATCAAATGACAGATCAAATTATTAAGAGCCGTTGGCTAAATAGGGGATAGTTCATCGGTGTTGCTGCTTCATCTTCCTCTTCATCTTCCTCTTCTGCTTCTACTACTGCTGCTTCTTCTTCTTCCTCTTCTTCTGTGCTTCTGCTGCTGCTGTTTCTTCTTCCTCTTCTTCAAATCCTGCACTGACCTCTGTTAAGCCACATTGCCTCTGCCCACTCCAACCTTTTGTTCTTCCAACCGTCATTGTCAAATGCCTCCACACCATGGCCAGAGCTAACAACATCGTCAGGCTCGACCTCTTCCTCCTCAGGCACGTGTTCATCAAAGCCCCACTGGAGGATCCAGTTATACAGAATGCAACAAGCAAGAACTAGCTTAACTTGAGTGGGGTATGGGTGGAATGGCTTCTGATCCAGGATCTTAAACCTATTCTTCAGAGCTCCAAATGCCCTCTCAACAGTTACTCTAAGGCTGGAGTGTCTGAGATTAAGCAGCTCCTGTGGAGTCCTAGGAAAGTTCCTACCAGAGAACTCGTTGAGACGGTACCTGGTTTTCCTGAAGGGTAGAAGAACACCCGGTCGACATGCATAGCCAACATCTCCAAGGTAGAACTTGCCGTCGGGGATGTTGATCCCATCAGGTCGACTCATGCTGTTTGTGAGAATGTTTGCATCATGCGCTGACCCCTCCCAGCCAGCCAGCACATATGTGAACCTCAGATCAAAGTCAACAGCAGCAAGCACATTCTGGCTTTTGTAGTGCTTCCTCCCCCTGTATGCTGCAGACTGTGACCTAGGAACTCTGGCAGTGACATGAGTACCATCTATTGCCCCAATGCAGTCCTGAAAATGGCATCACTAGCCTGCGTTAGTGCTGAACTTGCACAATACAAGCATATCAAGCCATGAAAAGTGTATATTGTCAATGCTCACCTTGAAGTATGGATACCATCTTGGGCTTCCGCGGATCTTTTGGTGGAGTCTCGCCAGATGGTCTCCTGATCATCTCTCCTCTAAGCTCCCCAACAGCAAAAAGCACCTGCTTGAAGTACCTAGAGATGGTCTCCATTGACCTCCTGAATATGTTGTGAATGACCCTGAACCTCTGGTTATGGCCAACAACATGGAGGAACATGGCCACTTGCTCTTCGACACTGGTGTTGATGCTATCTTGTAACAGGCCCCTGCTCCTGAAGGTCTCGACAAGCCTGGCAAATGGTGCTCTTTTCATTCTAAGCATCCACAGAGCCTCGACGTCATTGCAGGTGTAGATGTAGTTCAGATTTTGGATCTTCTCCTATTCCGGGGGAAACAATGGACCATAGCGGATCAACGGTCTCCCAGCACGACGAACAACTCTCAGGTGCATGAACATGACCCATGCCTGAATCACACTAATCAGTGATGTTGCCTGGATTATCAGCCTCATCCGTGCGTCCATAACCTAGTCGACATCGACGGTTCGTTCAGTGGGAAATCGATCCTACACCTAGCTTAAAGGGCTAACCACTGAGCTAACAAAGGGGGAGGGGTGCTGCTTACCGGCATCGGAGACGAGGACGGAGTAGGGGGAGCCATGGCACAGAGTAGGTTGACCAGACGGTGGCCAACAGCAAGGGGAGCACCAGATCAGCCGCAAACGCCGTCGCCTCTTCCGCCGCCTCCGCCCCTATAGCGCAATTCTGAAATCGCAGCCGCCGTCGGTGATGAGGCAGTGGAGAAGAAAGGGGGGCAGTGGCTATGGGTGAGCGAGTGAAAGGGGGTGAGGCGAATTTGGCGCCGGGACGGCGCGCCAGGTTTCCATCTCCCTCCATCCCCCTCGCCCGCGCCTCGCTCCCGCCCAGCGACCTCGCGCCGCACTCAGCCTGGCTCGCGAGAAACTGTCGATCCGAGGGTTTCCAGTGAGCCAGGCTCTGGGCTGCTTTGAGAAGCGTGCGATGCAAACCCAACAGGAAAACCAGGCAACCAAACAGGCCTCTCCCCTCCCGCACGGGCCTGGTTGGGCTCGGTGCGGGCAACCAAACACGCCCTAGTAGAATTTGTTGATTAGTGTCAGAGTTATACTCGAGAAATTATGCCAATGTTCACCACAACAACTTTTTTAATTTAAAAACATGCGAAAGTACTGACCCCTTTCTTCACGTCGTATTTAATGTAGCAAATATAAGGATTTGATCAACAATTACCACATCAATGTGCAATTTATGTACGTATAGACATGCATTCGTATCATATCAATCTTATATTGAAAGCGCAATCGGTGATCAAAAGTTGTTGACGAAATTCAGTTTACACCATAATTTAATGAACGGATGGAGTAGTGGTGGCACTTTATCATCATTATACGTTCTTTTTGTGGAGGTTTAGTATACATTACCATTAGTAGTTCTAAAATAAAAACAAGAAAACGGTGAAACGAACAATTCATTGAACTTCAAGGCAAATTGAAAACTATCCCCTTAGTGTTGTAGCCGGGCGGCCGGCATACGCTCGATGGTCCGGTCTGCCTGTCATCACTGTACAAATCCGCCCATGCACCACCCGCCATAGACGGCGGTCCATATTTGTGCCTTTTATTTTTGCAGGGGAAAATACAAGTTTCTTTTCGCACATGAATATTATAGGCAAAAGGTGCAACAACAAAGAAGAAAGAAAAATAGAACACACAGCTTATCAGTTGCACGAGTTGTTATTCTTAGAAGAGGCCGCGACGTGGGTGGCTGTGTAATCCTAGCCGCCAACCCATCATCAAACCCTCTCGCCACCGCCAGGGTGTGTCACCGGGCAAAGCCTGTGCAGCGCCGCCGCCGGTGGGGAGGTCCGGATCGAGGGGTCTGTTGTTGAGGATTGTTGTGGGACGGCGAAGAAGATGTGTGCTCAAGCATCGTCCTTCATCAAGCGGAGCGTGGTGGTGGCGGCCCGAGGGATCCAGCATGGAGTTCTTCGTTGGTGGTCCGGCCTAGCTAGATCATTAGAGAAGTGGGCGTTTGTGCACAGTCATTAGACTCCGGACCTGTCAGACAACAACATGGGTGATTCCTTTCATTTTCTTTCTAGAGTCTTCGTGTTTAGTTTGAGACGGCAAAGCAACGGCGTTGTTTCAGAGTAGGAATAATGTTCTCTCTGTCCCATCCCGGTTTTTTTTTTTTTGCGCGCTCTGTCCCATCCTGTTTCGTTGGTGTGTTTTTTAGTCAGCGGGGAACCTTGTGAAGGTGTGTCTCCAGCGGATCTTCGGGGATCCGGTCGGTATAGGTTTTCGGTGGATCCGTCTGCGACTGACCGCGTCCCGGACTGAATGGGTTTTCTCTTGGCTGCCTTGAAAGAGTCAGCGAATGAGTCCACGGTCGCCATGTACCGTGGCATACTCGCTCGCACGTCCAGACTTGGCCCTGTGTTTCTTCGTTCAAGGTGGGTTCGTCTATGCCTATCTACGAGCGATGTTGGGTCTGTCTTCTGGAGGCGGCCCGTCGGCGTACGCCATCGATCCGACCGTCGCCGTCCGAATCCATCATGCAATGCAGGTGCCGTGCAGCTGGTCTCTGCCCGCCATGGAAGGACGGCCATCCTCGCTTGTTTGTTCCACACACGTACGAAAAGCAAAAAGGAAAAGAGAAAAGTAAAAAAGCAAAGGTGCCGGCCTGAAAGGGAGACGGATCCATCCCACAGCAACGGACGGACGCCGGCCATGGCCGCTGGTTCTCCCCATGCGTGCACGCACGCACGTACGCTGCACGGCCGGCCGCAACCGGAATCGCCGCACGAACAATTATGCTACTCCCTCCGTCTCAGTTTACAAGTCCTACGCGTATACCTAGGTTACCAATTTGACCACCTTAATATAAGCTATATAACACAAAAATTATATCTTTTGAAAATAGAACATCTGAAGTTTATATTGGTATATTTTTTGTAATATATGACTTGTATTAGGTTGGTCAAATAGACGACCTAGGGATACGCGCACGCCCTGTAAACTGAGAGTGAGGTAGTATGTATATATATATCCCCGTTCATTCAATATATATATATATATATATATATATATATATATATATATATATATATATATATATATCTTTACCTAATAATAAAGCAATTGGGTTTCGGTGGTCCGTCATGGCATTTTTCAGAAAAGTCTCTGTGTTTTGATGAAATCAACCCGCGGTCCGGATTTAAGTCACACTCGAACCGTTATTTTACATTTTCGAAAACCCCCTGATGTTTTAAGTAATTCATCCGCAGATTATATCTAAGTCAAACAAATGCTTTTTTAAATCATCCATATCTTTTAAACCGTAACTCCGATTTAAACATGTTATATATGAAATTTGATTAGAAAAATATGTAGAATATGAATATGAGATTATTTTTACCTGTTAAGTATTTTAAATATTATTTTGGAATATATTTAAGTCAAACAAATGATTTTCTAAATTACCCGTATCTTTTAAACCGTAACTTCGATTTTAACATATTATATATGAAATTTTATTAGAAAAATGTGTGGAATCCTGTGTGGAATCTAAATATGTTGTTAATTTTACCTTTAAATATTTTTAAAATGTTTTTTTGAAAGCAAACTTATAATTTATAGCGCAAGATCATTTTTTTCATACCGGCGGCGATCCGGATTGCAAATAAACACCCCACTATAATCATATAGGAAAAATAAAACATCGCTAACTACACATGCATACCTCTGAAAAATATCACAGGGGAAAATAATATATTTCTCATCGCGGGAGTGAGAGATAGCGAGAGAGAGAGAGAGAAGGAGAGAGAGACGCCTTAGGATTAACCATATTCAAACACGTTTTTGTTTTATTTTGTGTGAACACCGAGACCATCACCGGTGAGGGTGAGAAGGAGGATAAGCGGCAACACAAATATGATGCCTCGCAAAAATAAAAAAGATGGACCTATTGTGGTGTTGAGTGATAGTTGTTGGGTTAAGAGCGTGTGTTATGTTTTCTCTCCCGTTGCAATGCACGGGCTCTTTTGCTATAATAATAAAGCAAATTGGGTTTCGGTGGTCCGTCATGGCATTTTTCAGAAAAGTCCCTGTGTTTTGATGAAATCAACCCGCGGTCCGGATTTAAGTCACACTCGAACCGTTATTTTACATTTTCAAAAAAAAACCCTGATGTTTTAGGTAATTCATCCGCAGATCATATCTAAGTCAAACAAATGCTTTTTTAAATCATCCATATCTTTTAAACCGTAACTCCGATTTAAACATGTTATATATGAAATTTGATTAGAAAAATATGTAGAATATGAATATGAGATTATTTTTACATGTTAAGTATTTTAAATATTATTTTGGAATATATTTAAGTCAAACAAATGATTTTCTAAATTACCCGTATCTTTTAAACCGTAACTTCGATTTTAACATATTATATATGAAATTTTATTAGAAAAATGTGTGGAATCCTGTGTGGAATATAAATATGTTGTTAATTTTACCTTTAAATATTTTTAAAATATTTTTTTGAAAGCAAACTTATAATTTATAGCGCAAGATCCTTTTTTTCATACCGGCGGCGATCCGGATTGCAAATAAACACCCCACTATAACCATATAGGGAAAATAAAACATCGCTAACTACGCATGCATACCTCTGAAAAATGTCACAGGGGAAAACAATAGATTTCTCATCGCGGGAGTGAGAGATAGCGAGAGAGAGAGAGAGAGAGGGAGAGAGAGACGCCTTAGGATTAACCATATTCAAACACGTTTTTGTTTTATTTTGTGTGAACACCGAGACCATCACCGGCGAGGGTGAGAAGAAGGATAAGCGGCAACACAAATATGATGCCTCGCAAAAATAAAGAAGATGGACCTATTGTGGTGTTGAGTGATGGTTGTTGGGTTAAGAGCGTGTGTTATGTTTTCTCTCCCATTGCAATGCACGGGCTCTTTTGCTCTTTACGGTAGCGCTAAAGTGAGTGGGAGCGCAGAATGCTAATCCTACGCTCCGGCCAGGCTGCGCGCCACTCCACCACTCCCTTTACTTACTTGCTAGTAAATTTCAACCTAAAAATAGTAATAGCATTAAATTGGTTACCATCGGCATGTACTTGCCCCTTTTCACCTAATTCTCCGTCCACTTGGTAGTAAAATTATTGGTATAAGTAGTAATAGAATTAAAATGGTTACCATCATCATGCACATATCCTCCGCCTCACCTAATTCTACTAGTAAAATTCCTGGTAAACATAGTAATGGTTACCGAGTGGATGCGCACTTCCCTGCACCATCTAGTTCTGCTAGTAAAATTATTGTTAAATATAGTAACACAATGAAGATGGTTACTGGGTGCATGCCTGTTTTACTACAACGTAATCTTGAATTAGTATTGTTCTGCGCGGTATAACTACACCCTCTAATTACTAGATGCCTTTCCCAAATTACCATGTAGTAGTTGGGTTAGACCAGGTGCAGAACTATGTCCTAATAAGGCATGAATCTTACTAGTAAAATTCTATGAAAATCTGCTATCATGGAATAAGGCACACAATAATTTCCACTCGTTAATTACAAGACCAACACTATTTTACTATTTTTTCTATGTGATTTACGATCACTTCTATTACCAGTAGTACATAGTAAAGGGCTTAGTACAAAATTAGAAGTAGTACGATCAAATTTAAAGTGCAGTGGATGCGTGTGCGGGTTGGTTGGCTGGCTGGGATGCGTGGTTAGACCAACGCGCAGGATAAGGCATAATGCGCTCAGGCACAGTTTAGCACTACTATATATATATATATATATATATATATATATATATATATATATATATATATATATATATATATATATATATATATATATATGCCCGTTGGCCTTTTCGCAAAGAAAAAAGAGAGCAGGGCCGCAGGGGCAAAGCTGCGGCGCAGCTATTTATTCCTTTTTTTTCTCTTCTCCCAAAAAGGATAAAAAAAATGGCAACGTATCCCTCATCTAGATCATTTCTATTCACATGCACTTGCTATAGCATGTGTAGAACATCACTTTTTATCCTACTAGACTAGATAGATACACGGAGACATTTCGCGGTTACAAATTATATAAGCTACTCCGTTCATGTCACAAATAAGTGATATTCTGTTCATTAATATTAGGGATGCAAGTAGACGGTGTCTGCATGTCCGTGACCGTCCGTGAAGCAATTGCACTGATCTTCATTACTTTAATAACCACTAGCAAAAAGGCCCGTGCGTTGCAACGGGAGAAAAAAATACCACACGCTCTTAATTTACAAAAGATGGTCGACAATATGAGAATTTGTAGCTACGGCCCAAACAAAGATGGTCTTAACCTATAAAAGCGCAGTTTAAAATTCTACGGGTGTTCTATTTCAACACGGCTTGTATGTAGATTTAATTCGTACAAATAAACGGGCAAGTGATTATGCATTTATTCATGTCATTTTCAGAATATGATGTTGTTATGAGTGAGTAAAGAAAAACGACAAAAACAAACAATGACACATTAGCACACTACGGAGACAAGTGTGCATCAATGCTAGTTTTTAGTTTAAGAATCACCAACTTAGGCTAACTCTTGAACACTTTTTTTTCACATGCATATTTATTAAATACATGAAGAGTTGTTAAAAAGGTTTTTTAAAAGATACATGATTTTTTAATCATAAAAAGAGATTTTTTGGGTCCAAAAATAACATTTTTGTATGGTGTCCTATGGACGCAGGTAGTTCCGCCCCTATTTCATCACTATTTCTTGCCATACATGTCATAAGTATTGGTCACTGTTTCATCACTATTTATATCTTATCAAAAACTTGTCTTTTATTTTATTTTTTGTTATGCATGTCTCCTTTTTACATTTTTCATGCATGTCCTCTTTTTTTTTCTTATATATAGGAGAATAGTGCAACATCTCATCTTTATCGGATCTCCTCTGCATTTTCTTTTTTATTTCTTTTATAGCGGACATCCCATATTTGTTGGGTCCTTCTTTTATTTCGTGTCATGCATGTCCTTATTTATTGGGGTCTCTAGCAAATTTATCTTCAATTTCATGTCCAATCCAGATTTTGTTGAGGTGTTCATCCCCATACTGAATCAGTACCGGTATGAAAAAAAATATGGATATGCATTGTTGATTAATATTGCAGCCTAGATGGTATTTTTTTTAAAAATTGTTAAGTGATACAATAATATCATATTCAAATTCTACATAATTTTTTAATCAAATTCCATATATAACATGTTAAATTTGGAGTTACGGTTTAGAAGATATGAGTATTTAAAAAAAACATTTGATATATACTGGGGATTTAATGTCAGAAACATTAAGGAGTTTTCTATAAAATAGCAAAATAGACTAAGAATACCTATTTCTTTTATTAATAGATATACTCCCTCCGTTCGAAATTACTTGTCTCGAAAATAGATGTATCTAGACGTATTTTAGCTCTAGATACATTCATTTCCGAGACAAGTAATTCCGAACGGAGGGAGTAGATGTTAGTGTTTTTCCTGTTCACGGGTTGCGGACATACGAACGCCGTCCACTTGCGTCCCTAATATAGTCCTTAACACGTAACTTTGACTAGCAATTAACTTTTGCGTATGAAATCAAGGATACCGTACTATGATTCAATGAATGTGTTTCAGGATAAATTATATCTCATACATATATAATGGTTTTCAAATTTCCAGTCCAAACAGTTGACATGAAATCTGTACTCAAAGTTTTAATAATTCAACTAAGCACTGACTTGATCGCAAATACAAGTTGGACTTCACTACAAATGTGATGTCAATTTTTTTACGATGGTCAATTGAACTTTTTCATGGCAAATTATGTTTTTTGAGGATAGCAAGTTTAGTTGATGAGCATGAAAAATTCGTCCCAGTTTATTTTTTGTAAAAAAAATTTACCGTGCTTGCAAACTAAATGTTTCATCATCGCACCAATATAAATTGTCATGAAAAACGTCGATTTGCCATGCCTAAAAATCTGACGTCGGATTTTTAGTGTGTATCCCCCGAACCCTATTTCCCACTAGGTTCTATTTTAAAAGGTTTTTTGAGTTATTTTGGAAGGATTAATCGAGCAATCATGTGTTGACACATGTATTAGTTTCGGACCTGGGTGTGTAGGCGTTGGCATGGGCCTAGTGATTTAGGATGCGATCTGGGACAATCCTTCTACCTCATGTGCGCTGCATGCGTGAATGTGACCACGCGATGCAATTTGCGTGCAGCAATGTGTTCTAGCTAATGATAGAGAGCTTCCTTAGGGCAAAGGGGACATATCCCCCCCCCCCCCCACCCACCCCCACCGCAACCTCCTATAAAAATTGTTCAACATGTCACACGTTGGAATATGTATTTGACATGTTACTATATACTCTATCACGAAAATTCAAAATATATTTGAATAAAACCAAGAAATGGAAGGGTACGATTGAAAGACTTAAACTAGAATCTACAAGTTAGCGAAGGCAATGCATTATCTAGCAATGCTTATAACATCGTAAATTAGAGTGATCTAATGCATCCTTTTGTCTTGAACTCCATAATATATTTCAAATATCAAGAGTGCTTATTACCAAACATTTCATGGAACATGCAGGAACCATCCCGAGGGTTTTAGCTGCGAAGATTGAACTCGTGGAAAAGATTTCGATACAGTAAAAGGGACATGTGTGATATCTGCTAAGACACATAACCTAATTATAAGTCATCACTAAGCTTAACTACTTGGATAGGATTCACGGTCTGGAAAATATAAAAAAATTTATACTACAGTTATTAAATTCATAAATATTACGATTGGTTTGCTTGTGGTATTGGTGCCATAATTCTTGCATTGGTTGCAACTATACTCATTAATAAGTGGAAGAGAGGCATAGAAAAGACAATTCGAGGGTTATACTTCAAGACAAATCAAGGCCCGCTCTTGGAACAATTAAGCTTTGATGAATGTGATAGAGAGAAAACGAAGATATTCTCATTGAAAGAATTAGAAAACATAACCAACATTTTTATGTCATTCGCATAGGGCATGTCATGTATTATAAGATCCTGTGTGCACAACATATGATGGCAGTTAAAAACAAAAAACTGGTGGAGCAAACTGAGATAAGAAGTTTATGAATGAGGTTGACTTGTTTTCACAAATCATTCACCGTGATGTTGTGAATCTTTTTGGTGATGCTCATAATCTGTCGAGCATTTTCTAGTGTATGAATTCATACCTAATGGAACATTGTATCAGCGGCAAAGGTTGATGAAGAATTATGGGGGGGGGGGGGGGGGGCAAGAATTCATAAGCTTAAACTGTGATTAATGTTTGATATCCAGGCTCGACAATTAAGGGGTTCTCAAAAATTAGAGTGGGTGGGGTACATATGCCCCCCTAGCCCTAACATTCCATGGTTGTGCCACTAGTCCCAGAGCTGTTGGATTATGTGCAACTATACTCATCAATAGGTGGAAAAGAGGCATAAAAATATTGAAGGTCATACTTCAAGAAAAATCAGATCTTGCTCTTGGAACAACTAGCTATGCCCGCACAGCATGCCTGTTGAAACATAATATGAAAGTCTTGTATGCGTTGATGCAACAGTTACCTATTAATTGTCTGACTAATGGCTCAATTGTTGCTTTTTTTTTATCAATGTATGTATTGACATTAAGTTGTTATGGACGCTGGAGTAGTTCACAAAAAGGGAACTTTTATTGTATAAAACAGTTGCTACATTTTACACAAGGGGGATACATTTAGGGATTGCATGCTAATTTGTGTCACTATGGTAAATCATATCATCCTTGTATGACCACCTGCTAGATTCGCGTGGGGGGATGAAGTGGTAGAGAGCTTGTGCAAATTCTTGGACGCGGTTTTGTGCGGTTTGACACCATGGTATGTCACTGTTGAGTCACTGGTATGTGGTCTCCGTAGATGCATGTGTAATGGTATGGTATCTATAAAATTATCACATTTTTTTTGCTAGAATTTTGCTTTGTCTTGTGGATTCATTTTGATGAAAAGCCAAGTGTTGATGGGCCATGTTGAGTTGCCATTATTTAGTTCGGGCCAATTCTTGAGCACTAGAACAGTTTCACGTGAGAGATTATGAATGTTTGTTGTGAACGGAAAGAGACAGACGCATGCATGCATGGACGCGGCGGTCGGTGCCCTGCAAAGTTCACCCCTACGCGAAGCACCTTGAAAGGTCGGTTGCCACGGTCGCATGCATCTCTAGATTTTGACTGGACTTGCCGACAGTGGCCGCCACCTGTTCGATCACTTTCTTTCTTTTAATTAAGGAGAGTTGGCGTGCGTTTACGTCGGTGGTGCCGGCTTCGACCCAACGCTCACGTCGTCGCCGTCCGAAGCCAGGTAGACACCTTAATCTTGTCTCGCTAATTAAAACGATCGATCGCGTCGTGTATGTCGGCATCACTTGGTCGGCATTCGACCATCCAGCAACATACCGCGTACGCGTCGCGTGTCAAGCCAGGGAGGCTCGCCTCTCGAAATCAAAACATCACCATTGCGAGTTTAAGACTCCCTTCGTCTCTGACTTAGTAGTTGTACTGGCTGAATCGATTTTTCTTCATCCATGTGAGAGCCGGTCAGTCAAGCAGGCAGGAAAAACTTGGCTAGCAGTAGTACGTAGAGTAGTACGGGAGTACCTTGAAAGCTAGGGTGAGTGAGTGAGTCAACGGTCGCCATGCACCGTCGCATACTCGCACGCAGGACTTGGACCTGCGTTCATCTCACTTCATCATCTCTGAGCTAGCGAGTACCAGCAAGGCACGGCTGATGACTCTTGGATCCGGCGGCCGGCCGGCGTACGTTCGACGGTCCGATCCGGCCGGCGTCGCCGTCCGGATCCTTTCAATCAGGCACCCGTCACACGTTCCACTCTGTCTCTGTGGCCGCAATCCCAAACGATGTCTGTCACTTGATCAAGATTCTACTTTACGCGCTCTTATACGTTTATCAGAGAGAACTCGGTGGGAGGATGATCCAAGAAACGCACATGGACAATGGAACACCGGCATATGCATGACCAATGAAATTTTAATAGTGCATGCTGCCACGTGTCCACAAAGAACAGGATACATCCACTGACACACACAAAAAAAAACAGCACAAGATAGAATCGAAATCGATTGACACAAGATAGAATCGAAAACGATTGACACAAGATAGAAAGGATCACGCATACTTTTTTTATTGATTGTGAAATGTGTGACACTGATTTATAGAGCTTGCTAGCACGATAAAGTGAAATCTGATAACAATAAAACTGAATAAAATTGAACCATTAGAATCTTGGTATAAGTTATATTCTTTGATAAATATAGTTTCATGTCCAAGACAGCAATTTTGTAATTAAGGACAGGATAAAGTAGCACTTCAAATAAAACAGAACATTATGCTAAAGTCCCGAGAAATTGCTACGAAACAATAACATATATTCTCAGTTGAACATTTTAGTCGAATTTTACAGGTCGGAGACGCTGCTGGGGACCGACGACCCAGCCGGAGAAGGGGATGATTGGGCCGGCCACGGCGTCGCTGGCGGAGGGGAGTCATTGCTCCTCCAAGTACGCCGTCGCCGTCCGAATCCATCCAAGCACCTGGGATCCGGCTTGACTGCTCCCTCCTCATGCTCTCATCCGTGCTCCCATTTCATCGTATGGCTGTTTCTTTCCCTTTTTCCTTCCTAATCTAATCATCCCCCTGATTTTAACGGGGTGGGCCTGGGCCTTATTTTGTTCCAATCAAATCAAGCCACATATGCGGGAGCACAGATGGGCGCACGCCCGGGGCGCAGACAAGTCTCGTCCATGCACCTGTACATACCTTACCCGGCATGGACGATCATCCACCTTTGTTCTTCACACATGAAGATAAAAGTTTTTTTTCTAAACGAAAACTTGCCAAAGCAAAGGGGCTGGAAAGGTGGACAGATTTGTTCTACAAGAACGGACGGACGACGGCCATCACTGGTTCTGCCGTGCACGCACGTCGCACGGCGAGCTTTGCAGGCCGCGATTGCAGTGCGGAATCGTGTGCAGACAGAAGGCGCGAGGCGACCGCCTTATTTATTCCCGCGCAGTCGCCACCTTTAGCATGCCCAGAGCACTCGAGCACCGTCTGGAGAAGTAGCATTTTCTAGTTTCTTCAATCGGAAACATTCTTTCTACACTACACCTATACGAAAATAAATTCTTGAAGAGGATCATATGCCTACACATACATATGTATACTTTGTGTGTAAGAGATGTCATCAACAAATATCCTATGTGTACTGTACACAAAAAAGACGAACGTGTAGATCAAAATGTTTTTTTGTCGTATTTGTGCCAACATTTTTTTCTTTTCTTCTGCAGTACACAAATATTTGTATTATTTAATGAACTTTGCAGGTGCATAGAGAAAATGCATCTGTATTTTACAGATAAAATATATATTCTTGGAAACATTTGAATAGTGCCTTTGATTATTGTTTTTGAATTCCTGGCACACTAGAGGCCCGTCCTTAAAATGTCGCACTCGAGAAGTTGGAGCATCACTTCCTTTTTATGTGCTAGGTGGAATAGGAATTAGCATCACAATTTATAAACTACTCCGTATATCACAAAATAAGTAGTGATGTTATTTGGACAATTATCTGTCTTCAAGATGTATCACTGACTAGTAATTTGTATTTTATTATTTTTGTAAAATTATGAAAAATTGAGATTCTATAAATGCTTTTCAGGACGAACACATACACAAGGTTCTAAATTTTTGATTAAAAAAACAATTGGCTGGAAATATGTCCAAACCATTACTCCCTCCGTCCCGTAATGTAAGTGTCAAAAAATGTCTTACATTATAGGACGGAAGGAGTATTTGTTTATGATATACAGGGGACTAAAAATTGATTTAGCTGCGTAAAGAACAAGCGAGTTTTTGTCTGGTGGTTCCTGCTGAAGAGAGGGAGATTTGAATATATATATATATATATATATACGGTGGCGCTAAACTAAGCGAGAGCGCAGATTAAGCTATTGTACGCTCCGGCCGCTAATTCCTCGCTCGGCGCACTGCTCGGCCAATGAAGCCCCACCTCCGCCTTTTTGTAGCAAATGATGGTAAATAGAAACGAAACATATGGTAACAGATTAATTTTCCTTACCATTGCCACGTGCCTCACTTCGTCTCGTGTCCTTTTTGTTAACGACAGTAAACATGCTAGCATATGTGGTAATAGATGCGATACTTTTACCAAGTTACAGCACCACGATACGCTATGGCTCCACCACTAATGGTGGTAAAAATAGGAACATATATGGTAACCGAATAATTGTATTACTACTATCGTGAACCTCTTGCTATGTGGTAATTGCATTACCATATATGGACCCCATGGCTCCTACCACTAACCATGGTAAGGTATGAACATACTCCCTCCGTTCCTAAATACTTGTCTTTCTAGGCATTTCAACAAGTGACTACATACGAAGCAAAATGAATGAATCTACACTCTAAAATATGTCTACATACATCCATATGTAGTAGTCATTTGAAATGTGTAGAAAGACAAATATTTAGGAACGGAGGGAGTATATGGTAATGGAATAAATCATATTACTGCTGCCGTGAACCACTGCTTGCTATGTGGTAACTGCATTACCATATATGGATATGGGTCAGTAAAGAGATCTGCTTTGGTTACTATAGGAAGGGTGATGTTTTACTGTTAGATTAAGAGGGTATATTACAACGCCGTAAAAATATGTATTACTACCGATTGCCACTACTTTACGATCAAAATATAGTTGGCCCAGATGGGCATTCGGGGCATTCTGTGCGGGGGATCCACTCGTAAAATCCAACAACTAATTACGATTGAATTTATAACTGCACGAGGCGGGAGGCGGGGGGCTGGGGACTAGGATACTGGGCTGATTAGCATGCGCGCTGCGGGAGTTGATCCGATCGGTCGCACCCTGCTGGCCGGAGCGTACGCTTAGTTATAATACGCTCAGGCTGATTTTAGCAGACCTATATATATATATATATATATATATATATATATATATATATATATATAGGGAAAATGCATCCTACTACCGGGTGTAGCTACACCCATTTCTCATATACTACTATGTGGTAGTATATATACTACATTATCATTTTTAGTATGTTCATATACTATATCTAAGATACTCCAAAGCGAGTTATGTGAAAAAATTGCATGTGAGCCCATGTTTTTATCATATTTGTGAAAATACGTACATATTTGTACGTAAAAAGAAGTATGCTAAAAATATATTACATACTACCTAAAAAATAGTATATATACCACCTAAATATTCTTACATACTACATACTACGCATGCATACACTGCGGTACGGTAGATACTACCTAAAACGTACAAAATAAAAATGGATGTAACTACACCCGGTAGTAGCAAAAATTTGTCCTATATATATATATATATATATATATATATATATATATATATATATATATATATATAGTTAGAGTCATATTAATTCACTGCATAAAATTTGGCATAAAAAATGTCAGAAGACCAGAAAAACTACATTTTATGTACATTTTACACTATGTTTTTACGTTTGAAATTTGCGTAACATAAAATATATTTTACGGCGATTATATATTTTCTTACGTTCTCCTTTTATGTCTGAAATAAGACAAAATTCACGGAACATAAAATTACGGTGCATTCATGTTAAAATAGAGGGGGGTGAAGAATAACTATTCCTCACCCAGGATGACGAATAGCGCGACCCTATATATATATATATATATATATATATATATATATATATATATATATATATATATAGAGAGAGAGAGAGAGAGAGTACTAACTTTATATATATCTTGCAAAAAATATCGCTAGATTAAACAAGAGTACTTACATGTCTGCCCGACACCTGGTGCAGATGGATGCCTAATCCGAAATATATATATAAGCATCACTTGTTCCTGTCTGCTCTCTTCTCTTAGGCTGGTCATAGTGGGAGTAACTTAGGTAGTAACATAGATGCCACATAAGTAAAAAATGTTGATGTGGCAAGTAGTTAATGAGGAGAGAGGCAAATAGAGTAACATAAGAGCATGGTTAATAGTATAGCTGGCTGCTGGCTATAAGCCAATGCCATGTCATCTACAATCCATCTTATAGCCAACATGTACAATAGTAGATCAAAATAGTGTACTAACTTTTTATGATGTGCCCCACCTTTCATTCTCACAAAGTGCCTAGGAGCACGTGCTAGAGCTGGCTCTTCACGAAGAGCCCGCTTACCTTCTCTCTCGTCTTCTCTTTCCTCCAACTAAGCAGAAATATACTAGTTTATTCCTTATAGCCCGCTGACTCAGCTCTATTGTACTTGCTCTAATATGTTACCATCACATAGCGCTTCCCAATGCATAATGAGTCTACAAAGTAATAAATGAAGGCATCTATGTTACCACACCTATGACACTACCTACTATGAAGGTAGTAACATACACTAGTAACATAGTCTAAGTTACTCTCCACTATGACTAGCCTTATAAGATCTCACTTGTTCCTGTCTAGCCTAATTAATTCTCACATGGAAACAGTCGGCACAATCAAGGCGATTTAATGGCAATGCCACCTGTCCACAAAGAACAGATACAACCAAATGACACAAAAGAAAAGATCAACTCAAGACATAATAGAAAACCACTGACACAAGAAAGTAACATAGGATCATGCATTTTCCCTTTTATAAAGATTGTGAAATGTGTGCCATCGATTTAAAGAGCTAGCGCAATAAAATAAATCCACTAAGGATAAAACTGTACGGTTAGAATCTGCTGATTAGTGTCAAAGTTATATACTCGACAAATTATGTCAATGTTCACCACAACAACCTTTTTAATTTAAAAACATGCAAAAGTACTCACCCCTTGCTTCTCGTCCCATTTAGCTTCTCAAATATAAGGATCAGCCACAGCTAAAAATATATGCAATTTATGTACGTATAGACATGCATTTGTATCATATAAATCTTATATTGAAACCCCTTGCTTCTCGTCCCATTTGATCCATGTTTGTTCTTCCTTTTATTTTTTGTAGGAAAAAGTACACGTTTCTTTTCATACACGAATATTATAGGCAAAAGGTGCAACAACAAAGGAGAAAGGAAAATAGAACACTCACCTTATCAGTTGCACGAATCGTTTTTCTTGGAATAGGCGGCGACGTGGGCGGTCGTGTAACCCTAACCGCCAACCCGTCATCAAACCCTCTTGTCACTGCCAGGTATACTTGGCCAAACCTCGGGCCGGGCCGAGCCAAGCCCGAGGCAAAAAACTAGGCCCGGGCCCGGGCCGAGCCGGCCCGGCCATCGGGCCTGGTTTTTGGGCCCAAGCCCGGCCCGAGCATGTAAAAACCCGCCGGGCCTCGGGCCTCAGGCCGGGCCCCTTCAGAAAAGCACAAAAACGACAGGCCCGGGCCCAGCCCAGCCAGGCCCGGCCATCGGGCTCAAAATCTAGGCCCGAGCCTGGCCCGGGAGTAGCGTCGGGCTGGGCCGGGCCGGGCTGCCCATGGCCAAGACTACTTCCAGGGTGTGTCACCGAGCAAAGCCTGGGCAGCGCCGGCGCCGACTAGGAGGTCCGAATCGAGGGGTTTGTTGTGGAGGATTGCTATGGGACGGCGAAGAAGATGTGTGCTCGAGACAACATCAGGCGGTGCGTGGGGGCGACGGCCGAAGGATTCAGCATGGAGTTCTTCATCGGTGGTCCGGCCTAGCTAGATCATTAGAGAGGTGGGCGTCAGTGCACGGTCATTAGACCCCGGACCTGTTGGACAACAGCATGGGTGATTCCTTTCAGTTTCTCTTTAGAGAGTCTTCGTGTTCGGTTTGGAACGGTGAAGCCGCGGCGTTCTTTCAGAGTAGGGAAATGTTCTCCTTGCCCTATCCTTATTTTGTTGGTGTGTTTCCCGTCAATGGCGGGTCTTCTTGGATCCGGTTGGCATAGGTTTCCGGTGAATCCGTCTACGACTGACCGCCATCCGAACTGAATGGATTTTCTCTTGGCTGCCTTGAATGGGTGAGTGAGTGAGTGAGTCAACGGTCGCCATGCACCGTTGCATACTCGCTCGCACGTTTAGACTTGGCCCTGTGTTTCTTCGTTCAAGGAGGGTCCGTCCATGTGTCTATCTATGAGCGATGTATACGTACGTCTGTCTTCTGGAGGCGGCCGGTCGGCGTACGCCGTCGATCCGATCCCGTCGTCGCCGTCCGAATCCATCCATGCAAATGCAATGCAGGTGCCGTGCAGCTGGTCTCTGCCCGGCATGGACGGACGGACGGCCATCCTCGTTAGTTTGTTTCACACACGTACGAAAAGCAAAAAAGAAAAAGAAAGAAGGTGCAAAGGCAAAAGTGCCGGCCGGAAAGAAAGGGAGACGGGATCCATCCCACAACAACGGACGGACGCCGGCCATCGCCGCCGCTGGTCTTCACCATGCGTGCACGCACGCTCCACGGCCGGCCGCAACCGCACAACGGAATCGCGCACGCACGGACGACATATGGCCTTTGGCCTTATCGCAGAGGAAAAGGAGCGCAGGGGGCAAGCCGCGGCGCAGCGATTTTATTCCTTTTTTCCCCTCCAAAAACGGGTTTATATTTAAGCTACTCCCGAAACAGGTTTATATATAAGCCACAGTTTTTTTTTAAATAAACGGAACCTTTATTCATTAGAAATAACAAGTACATCGTCTGTGAGAATCATTAAAATTTCATTTGAAGGCTCCTCAAACCAATCCGAGGTCACAGAAAATCTAGCTAATCTAGCGAGCTCATGAGCTACTTTATTTGCTTCTCTATTACAATGTTCAAATCTAGTACTAATGAAATCACAAGCATAATGGAAACAATCATCGAAAATTGCCGTTGCCGCACCCGCCGACCATCCTCCATTCTGCATGGTTTCAATCAACTCCAGATTGTCCGAGTTAATAATAAGGCAATTACATTCCGCCCTCTGCGCTAGTGTTAGACCAAATTTAAGAGTTGAAACTTCGGCCATCAAAACATCCATGCAATAGTCGATTTTCCCGTTGCCTCCTGCGACAAACCTACCTTTGTCATCTCTCAAAACCGCCCCCATCGTGCCCTTAAGGAGGTCGTGGTTAAAAGAAGCGTCAACATTAAGTTTCACAAATCTCATGGGAGGACAGGACCAACCCCCCTTTTTCATAGAAGCCTTGGGGGATAATGCATTAACAAAATTTGATGAAAGGGCAAGAATCCCCATAGAGATCTGATGTGCATTCTGCGCTGCCTTCTTATGCACCAATTTTCGTCTTTCCCACCATAGGTATCATGCTGAGACAACAACCATTTCACGCACATTGTAGTGGCACAAAAACAACAATTCTTGGTCCGGTAGAAGTAGTAAATACCCCAAGACTGCTTCTCCAGCACGATCTATCTTGCAAGCTTTATCAGTAATGTCATCCAACCCAAGCCTTTTCCAGACCTCCTTTGCTTTTCTACAAAGGAAAAGCATGTGCTTTGTATCTTCTAGGTCCTCCGAGCATGTAGGACAAATGGGCGAGATCTTCATATGTTTATTTGCAAGCGTAACTCAGCATGGGAGTGTACCATGCAGCGTACGCCATATAAAATTTTTGACTTTTGTTGGGTAGGATAACTTTCATATCTTGTTCCAAATAGGGTTTTCTGTGGTTCGTCCCATCCCGTTAGAATATCTTAATTTATTTCCTTACTGATGTTCCCACTCCCTGGAATAGGCAGACCGAACCGAGAACATACCATTTTTCGTATAGCTCCAAGCAATAAAATCCGGCATGTCATATTGTGAGATTGGAATTGAAAGAATTCGTTGTACATCAACAGGCCACATAGTTTGTCTAATGAGATCTTCATCCCAATTGTTCGTAGCAGGGTCAATCAGGTCCCCCAACTTTATTAACAAATGTCCCCCCTTGGGTGTCACAATTTTCCTTGTGGCACAGTTTGGGATCCAGGCATCTTCCCAAATATATAAGCCACAGTTTATATAAGCTACTCTTGAAACAGGGTTTTCGCACCGTTTTTTTGCTAGGAAAAGGGAATTTATTAATTAAGGTGGAGAGTCTGCCATACAAATGCTAACAACTTCACTAGTCCCCGACCCAAACCACACGGCGGTGCGAGGTGTGCATCTACCATACACATCAAGGCAATGAGCGGCCTTGTTCTGCTATCTCCCTCGTACTATCAGCAATCAACACTTGAATCTCTTGAACAATGCTGTGAGCATTGATCGATTTATTATAAAGCAACAACACAATAAAGTACACGGCCGAATAATACAATATGATGAGGAGGCTCACTTACAAAGCAGATCAAAAGATGAATATGAAACCAGAACAAGCCTAACACCTAGTCGAGGCTCGACCGAAGACATCTGGGCTCCACGACAACGCCCCCAAGAGGGTGACGACGCGAAGCGTCGCCGCTGCCAAGTCTAAACAAACAGACTATAGTGGTATTTTGGAGACTGGTATGGTCCTTAACACATGTAACTTTGACCAGCAGTTAATGACGCTCCTCTAGTGGTTTTCAAATATTCGGTCCGAATAATGAAACTAAAAGTTTTAATAATTCAACTAAGCACTGACTTGATCGCAGATAATTTTTTTTTATTCGCTACAATTTGGGGAAAATCAAGTCAGCCGTGTAAATAGCAGTTCAATTCTTGTCCTTCTTTCTAAAAAAGAGATAGATTTATGCATATGCCGCCAAAGATATCGCTGGGTTAAACAAGAGTGCTCACCTACGTGCCCAACACCTAGTGCAGATGGATGCCTAATCCAAAGCTGCACTTTTCTTGCCCTGATATAAAAATCTCACTTGTTCCTGTCTGATCCCTTCTCTTAGTTAATTAATTCTCACATGGGAACACCGGCATAACCAAGGTGATTTAATATACTATGGCCGGTGCCACGTGTAGACGATGGACAGATACAACCATTCACACAAAAAAAGATACAACCATTCACACAAGAGGGCATCGAAAACGATTGACACGAGAAAGGATCGTACTACATGGTTGTGCCATTGGTTTCAGAGAAAGCACGATAAAATAAAATTTAATAAGAATAATATCATACTATTAGAATCTCATGATTACTGTCAAAGTTATATTCGAGACATTTAAAACGAGAACTAATAGGGGAGAATCCTCATGGACAATATATTAAGGGGCCCACTTAGGCGAGACACCGAAATTCGTTCCCGACGGTAATCGAATCTCGGTTGGCAAGGATGTGACACCGCAACCTTGCAAATGGGTTACAACCATGTTGATGTTCAAAACAAAGCTTTGATTAAAAGCGGGAGCAAGTACTCGCCTTGTTCCTCATTCAACGCGTTTAAGTTTTACTAAGGTAGTAATGTTATCAACAATTATCCCATTAGCATGTAACTTACATAACATAATTATTATCATTGTATCTTTATTCGAAATAATTCTTTTTTTGGGTGGAGAGGCGGAATGCCATATATTAAATAAAACCAGCTCTTATAAGGACTTCCATACAAGAATAAGAAGTTATAGTCAAGTCTTTGCAAAAATCCTACAAATAACTTAGTTATAGATATGGCAATTTTACTTGAACAGGATGGCGCAATTCCTTCATAGAGAAGGCTTTTTTTTTTAATTTTGCCATCCTTAGATGATTTAGAAACGTTTGTGAGTTAGCACTGTCCTTAAAAAAAATTTAAAAAAATCTTGTGGAGTAGCACTTTTATTATTTGTACATTATTAATAGCTCTATAAAAAATAAAAAGGGTAAAAGAAAAGAGAGAGAGAGAAAAAAAAAAGAGAGGCAGGAGGCAATAAAAGCGGAAGGAGGAGAGGAGAAAAGCAGAGGAGGGAGGCCAAATCCCACAACTTTAGAGAGAGAAAGCGGAGGAGGAAGGCGACGACTCCTCTCGTGCAGAGCGGAGAGAGAGAGAGAGAGAGGGAGGGAGCGGGAGCGCGGCCATGTGGAAGCCATGGGCGCGCGCGGCGTGGACGTCGTGACGACACCTGCTTTGCTTGCCCTCTCGGCCCTCCCCCCACCGCCCCACGCCCACGCCCATGCCCGCGCCCATGACCCCGCCGCCGCAATGCGCCTCAAAACCCCATCTTTGACCCGGCGGGCTCCGTGAGGGTCCCTGATCCGGGCCCGGCCATGGCGGAGGCGGCGCCGCCCAAGCTGCTCTACATTGCCGTCGCCGACGGCGGCGGCCGGCGGGCGTTCCGGTACACGCGCCCCGTCCTGCAGAGCACCCTCCAGCTCATGGGCTGCAAGGCTCGCCACGCCTTCAAGGTCGTCCCCCCCTCCCCTCCCCCCCTCACCCCCTCCCCCTTTCCTCTTTGCTGTCTGCGATCTTGATCCCTCTCGAGCAATGGAGGGCCGCCCGCCTCCGATTGGGGGCCCTCGCGCGACCTGACGGGACACGCTCGCGCTATGCCACGATTAGATTAGAGTATTAGACTGGGGACGAAACTGGCTGCTCCTACTCTGTTTCAGATGCCATAGATCCTCCATGGCCAGCACATGTGCAGCATAGTGCTCTCGCGCTGCTGCTTGAATTGCTCCTTCCTGGTTCAGACGAAGACGATGCAGTTAGGCATGCCCAGCATAGTGTTTGGCGGTTGGACGATTTTGACACGGGAAGGTGACAACTGCCTCTGCCTGCTTCTATTATGCCCTAGATGCCATAGATCCTTCATGTTCATTCACGGGCAGCACATGCCTAGCAGAGTGTTGAATCTATTGTTCTTTGCTCAAACGGTGTAGCTAGGCATGCCTGGCATAGTGTTTGGCGGTTGGGCGATTTCGACATGGGAAGGTGACAGCTGCTCCACCAATCGATGAGCACACCATGTTCTTGGCTCAAATCCAATCCAAACTCCCCCGGGTCGGTTCCCTTCCCTCGGATTGGATTGGACAGGAAACTCTCATATCCTTTTCGCCATCTTTTGGCCAGGGTCATTCTTTGCAACAAAAGATAGGATCTGATTCCGCGTATTTTGTCCAAGCTATTGCTCTTGTTGCAGACTGAAATTTGTCTTTTGGTGATACCTTACTTGGGGGTCATTATCGTCACATACTGTTGCCCCTTTGCTACACCTAGTGTGAATCGCTATTCCTTTCTTCGATTTATTGTGCTCTGATGACAGAGACGTCACCATGTTATGATGATATAGACATCTAGGCTTTGCCTTGCCAATGATCTTTATGCTCGGGAACTGTAGCTTGACGGGCTACCGTTCTAGTCTGTATCTTGGAACTGACCTGAGCTCCGGTATCAGGTTCCCGCTTGACGTAATTTTCTGTACTCTGATTTGGTGTTGGCTGTTTGGCGTATCTTGTTTTCCTCATCGTCCATTTCGATTAGCTGCCTAAGCAAATATGCATCTTGGAGTTGACCTGAGCTCTGGCATCAGGTTCTCACTTGACGTAATTTTCGTACTCTGATTTGATCATGACTGTTTGGCATATCTTGTTTTTCTCATCGTCCATTTCGGTTAGCTGCCTAAGCAAATATGCATCTTGGAGTTGCCCTGAGCTCTGGTATCAGGTTCTCACTTAACTTAATTTTCTTACTCTGATTTGGTCATAACTGTTTGGCATATCTTATTTTCCTCATCGTCTATTTCGATAAGCTGCAAAGTAATGTGTCGTTTGTGGGCACAACTTATTTTTATTGGTATGTGGAGTTTAACAGTGAATTTTTTGTCACCCTTGTTGGCACCATCAGATTAGCAAGAGAGTGTTCAGTGTGATGAGGAGTGAATTCTTGGATGCATCAAGGTCGGACAGGGCTGTTAAAGAAGAAAATGCCTCTAGCCTGGGCATTGGAGAAGATGCTGAGATGCTTAACACAGAAATTCCAGACGCAAGTAGCAGCAGCTTGCCCTTCGAATTGTACAAGACACAGACAACGATTCTTGTTTCAAGAGAGAGGTTTCTGAATATTGTGTGTGATGCACTCTCTTCTTACAAGTATGTTGGACCAAACCAGAAGGCTGACTTGCTTCTTGCTTGCAGGTAACTTTACCCTATCTGTATCTTATTGAGTTCATATGAATTAGAAGCAACCCAACTAGCATATTTCTTCATCTATTTAATTTACAGCTTCTAGTCATCTATTATGTCCACAACTGAACAGGCTTAGGACAGACATTTATGCTTAGCGTGCTTTGTTAAAGTCAAATGATTCCTTTGAAAAAAGCCAAATTATTCTTATGAGCACGGTGCATGCATTATGCTCCAATGAAATATGCATATATTACCCAAGTCATTTCAGGGCACCCATAGGGTAGCTACTCAATAAATTCAACAGCAACTAGTTTTTGTAATTCTGCCTTTTTCCAATTATTCTGATCAGAATTAAGGAGAAAAAGGAATCGGTGACAGTACTCTTGTGTGGGACAAGCGGATGCGGCAAGTCTACTCTATCGTCTCTGTTGGTATGTTAATTTTCTAACCTAAGAGTCTCGGCCATTTCTGGATAGGTGATAGCTATAATATAGAACACCGGTGACACAGTAGTTTGGTACACACAGAAGCATTTAATGATAAGTATCTGCATATCATATACCAATTTAAAGCGCTTTGACACCTTTCCTGCTCTGTCTTGTTTCTTGTTGGTTTTAGAAGATTGCACTGTAAATTAAAGAGATATACATGATGCTGACTCTTTTCTGAATGCTAAATACAGTCTGTTTGTTTTATCCAGGGTAGTAGATTGGGCATAACGACAGTGGTTTCTACTGATTCTATACGCCATATGATGAGAAGCTTTGCAGATGAAAAGCAAAATCCTCTTCTCTATGCATCAACCTACCATGCAGGAGAATACTTGGACCCTGTTGCAGTTGCTCAGTCAAAGGCTAAGCGCCAGGCAAAGAAGCTCGCAATGGTTTCTCATCCTAACACCAGTGAAGGCCAAGATGACACTTCAGATGTTAAATCTCGCCATGGCTCCTCAGTATTGCCTCCTAGGACCGAGCTGATTGGCAGCAAACAAATGGCAATAGAAGGGTTCAAGGCGCAAAGCGAGATGGTCATCGACAGCCTGGACAGATTAATTACATCCTGGGAAGAGCAGAAGCAATCTGTTATTGTTGAAGGGGTTCATTTGAGCCTCAATTTTGTGGTGCGTACTAGTTCAGAAGCAACACTGATATTCTATTACAGCTCTTGCGTCGTTTACCTGTTATATATTTTGTTGCACTGATGAATTGACTAAGCTATATTTTATTTTGAATATCTAATAGATGGGGCTAATGAAGAAACATCCTTCCATAATACCATTTATGGTATACATTGCAAATGAGGAAAAGCACATGGAACGGTTTGCTGTGCGCGCAAAGTACATGACACTGGACCCAGCAAAGAACAGATATATCAAGTACATCCGTAACATCAGGGCTATTCAGGAATACCTTTGCAACCGAGCAGACAAGCATCTTGTGCCCAAAATTAACAACACTAATGTTGACCAGAGCGTGGCAGCGATACATGCCACGGTTTTCAGCTGTCTTCGCCGGCGAGAAGTTGGGGAGCAGCTGTATGATCTCAACACAAACACTGTTCCTGTAGTGGATGAGGAATACAGGAACCAGCGTGCCGCTAACTCCTTGGGTTCCAAGGGCATGTTCCAGTTCATTCAAAGGAAGGGGTCTTCGAGGAATCTGATGGCTCTCCTTAACCCTGATGGTTCGGTGACTAAGGCTTGGCATGTAGATTCAAGTGATGGCAATGCTAATGGTGGTACAAGCAGTGGTAGATCAGTAGGAAATCGTATGGTTAACCCATCACTAATTGGGAAGGCAGAGTCAGTTAATCTCCAGTTTGGTTCTTTTGGGATTAGCGCGTGGCTGAGTGACACAGGTGGTGGCACCAGCCATGCTGGAAGCGTAGATGACCTGAGGGCTGATGGGATCGAGACAGGCGGTAGATACTTCTCCTCATGCTGCAGCTCACCAAAGACGTCAGACTGCGCCTCCAAAGAGGTATGTGTTGTGCATCAACACTAAGATATGTTCGTTCTTAATTTTTTAGTCGATTGCTGATGCTATACATTCCGATCTAACGAATGCTCTGGTGACCTTTCCAGCATATGGAGGATTATTCAGTCTATGGTAGTGAGGAAGATGCTGACGACCCACCTGATGCTGAAACTGATGAGGATCTAACTGATGAAGAAAGAGATGTTCACGAGGTAGCTACTATGTTATCCAGCAATTTTCCTAGTGCGATTTACACGTACTTCTGTTGTGGTAGCAGACACTTGATTGCAGCTGGTGCTTCCTAAAACTCCAAATATATTGTGCCATATACTAACCAGGAATGCCAGTTGATAGCGTGCCTCATTTCAAAGCTTGTGCATCAGCGAACCGAGCTTTCTAGATTGCTAAATGTTTTCTGTGCCAACCACTTCAGATTGAGGCAGGCTCTGTCGATGAGCACTCCACCAAGTCCGATGAGGAGTACGATGACCTAGCGATGCAGGACGTGATGGAGAACGGCAACTGCTCTGACGACGACGAGCAGGCTGCGGGGTACGGCGCCAGGAGGTCACCGCCCATGGATGAGAGCATCCTCGGAGCAGATGACGCCGTGGTGGAGGGCAGGTACCACCACAACCTGGACCTCTTCACGATGCCCAAGGACGTCGCCGCCACAAAGATGCCGTGCGCGTGATACTGCCGCCCCCGACCAACCATTGGGAAGAAAAACCGGTGGTGCCGCCCGGCAGACACCACTGCCACGGTTCACTGGCAGCCGCGGTGCTCTTGGGCACCTTCTCCGGTGGTGCTTTCAGTTAGGAGTCTGCACCGGTTGCTGTACCCATATGAGCTTATGTTGTGGCTGTGACTGTTAGAGGATCTCATGTTTTATATATAGGAGTCCTGGGGCTTTGCCCTTTTGTCGAAACTCGAATAATGAAAAGTTGAAATTGCATTCTGAATTTGCGCAAGAATATATTCTGTCGGAAGTCGGTGCAGGCGGTGGACACATACTCCACGTCTCCACCCACCAGTTTTGAAATATAAGGTGTATTTTAACTGTGCAAAATCATGCTTTGAACAACAATTCATCTAATCACATTTTAGATCAGTCATGAGTTGTGACACAAATTATATTTCTAACCGAGGCAACTGGGTGTAGTTGTTAACAACAGTTGCCTCGCTATTTGTCAGTGCAACAAATTCAGCCAATTCCTCTCTTTCAACGGCTATTATGAGCATGCAAATGTTCTTGTTATGGAACTAAGAATAGAAGTCAAAAAATGAACTCTCAATAAATATTTCATGCATCCTTAAGAGGAAATAAGAGGAAATTATGTCAAAAGTCGAGAGACAGCTTGAAAGAGTAAAATTAGCAGGTAGGCATCAACACCAAAAAAGATGGAAAAAGATGCATCTACCACACATGACAAAACATAATAAAAAGATTGGTACTTCCAGAGCTGCATGCATTCATTTCATAGACAGGCATTCATTTGATTTCTGTGAAACCTTCTTTACAAAGACTGAAACATTTGATTTCTGCGAAACATCAGTAAAATAGGAAATCTTTACAAGAGATGGAAACCTTATACACTGATGAAACCCAAGGCAAAAGGATCTACAGGTGTCCTTGCTTCCCATCATCATCTAACCCTAAATATTTCAGCTAATTTGCTTCCATGCTTTGCCTTTCTTATATATAGATATATATATATATGTATCTTACTCGAAGAGGGAAAAACGGTACAAATATACAACTTCTCTCCTTTTGAACAAGCAAAATCTCTTCTCTTTCTCTTTCTTTATTCCCAGAGGCCCCCTCCTTTATTTACAATCAAAGGCTTTCTTGAGCTCCAACTTCTCCGACGACGGCACTGGACAACGACTACTGGTAAGGCTAGCCTCGCTATCTGTCTGTACAGGGGTTATTCTGTCAAACTAACCATTCAATCTCTGCAAGACTGCGACGAGACCCCGATACGCCTTTCTGCAAATGAGAAAAACAAATTAAATCCAAATGGAAAAGGATTTGCAAAGATATGCAGATTAGGAAACAATAAGCAAACAACCACGCATCTTAAAAAGGAAGAAGGATAAATTACAGTAAGGATGACTAAGAGGGGCTTTGGAATCTGGTACCTCCTGCGGCTATAAGCTTCTCCACCCGGGCAACAATATGTTTCCCGTAGGTGTACCTCTTCAGTGCGTTCAGGTGGACCTTGATACGCGAAAGAATCAGCTCACGGTTGTGGTCGTCGCAAGTCTCCAAAACCTTCTGCACTACATAATTTGCAAACTGGTCTTTCATCATTGCCTGGAAAGCAGAAGCTAGACGTCAGAAGACTGAAATTGCCCAAAAATACAAGCTTTAGAATAATGAAGACGTGGTATCCCTATCTGCGCCTTGAAGCAGCAGATGAGGAAACAGAAAACAGTTTCACACATATGGCATGCTGAACAACTTCAGTTCCTCAAGACAAAAACAAAACAAGAAATAATAGCTTGTGCTAATAATTATACTAAAATTCAGCAGCCATAGCACATAAGAGCTATATTCATGTGATCAATAAATATCAATTTTATTTCTACACAGAGCATGTTCTGCAACAAAGAACCAGTATGCTTAAACAGCTGGTTGAAAACACACCTGTAATGGCTCATTCTCATCAGTAGTGCCAAGCATTTCATTAATTAGAATCTGGCGCTCCTCAGGAGAACCAAAAGACAGACACTTCTCAACAACGTTGGAAGCAAATTTCTGTTGGCTCATCTTCACAATCTGTCCAGCAAGCTGCTTAATTATAGAAGTGCGTTCTTCTGGTTTCCCATGTTGCAAGACATGCTACAAAACAAAGAAATGAAAGCTCTTTGTATAAGTGGGATACATGACACTTTCAACTAGGTAATGGCTAGTCTATACAGTAATACGAGAAAGTGGTAAATAGAAGGGAAAAAAAACTGTCCATATATAATACTCCATCCCTCCCATACTAGATAATGGATGTATCTACATCTATTTCAGTGCTAGATACATCCGTTTGAGAGACAACCAATATGGGATAGAGGGAGTATCATATATTGGCATGATAGATCACACTGAACAAATCAAACACTTGGTGGTACTGGGCAGAAAGTATGAACAAAACAGTACCAAGCACATGCGGTAATTAGAAACTACTAGAACGAGATATAAAAGCAAGAGAAAGAGCATTTACATGATATGTAACTGCCAACTTGGAGAAGAAATCCAACATAACCCATCCCTCCCATTAATTTAATATACTAGGCCTAAGTGAAATTGTTCAATGACAAATATTTAACAAGTAAATGAATAAGCAGCTACCTGGATAACATAATTGCCATACTGGTCTTGTGTCAAAGGAACCACACACTGCATGATCTCCTCCATCATGGCATTTTGCGTGCTTTCATCATCACAGTGCTCCAAGACTCTCTGGTGGTAGTCAATACAGGTAGGTAAATTTAGTAAATTGTGAATGGAAGTATGAAACACATCCATTAAAACCAGATATAGGTTGATATAGCACCTGAATAACACGGCAACCATACGGATGGGTGGAAAGTTCAACCACTTGTCCATAAAAAGCAGAAACAATGAACTGTATCCTTTCTTGAGGGATGCACTCTATGCACTTCTGGATTACATGGTTGCCATTCTGATCACGAACTAATTTCAGAATAATTGTGTTTCCGTCAAGCTCCAAAGCCATTTGTGTTTGTTGCTCCACACCAACCACTTCTAAAGCCTACAGAAAAATATGATGTCCCTAAGACTGTAAACAGCTAGTCCATAACTGATTTGGTAGGGAAAAGTTTAGTTTGTAGCAATACATACCTTCTGAATAACCCGGCAACCATACATTTGTGTACTCAGCGTATATACATGACCCTTGAGTAGGTTTGCCAATTGCTTCTGTTGTGGTTCAGTCCCATACTCGAAGAACTGCCAAGAACAACAAATTAAGCTGAGGTCTTAAAATAAAAGGATAAACTCAAAAATCATTAATAAATAAATCAAATTTGTTCGATACTGATGCATAAGATAGTTGCTCACCTTCTGTATAACATAGTTTCCAAAAACATCAGTCATCAGAGTTCGTGCTTGGGGAAGTATTTCTGGAAAAATCATGTTCTTCTCTTCAGTAGAAGCTGTTTCAAGTTTCTGCTGTATAAAGCGACTCCCGTACTGATCCGAGCTGCAGAGGAAGAATCATATTAGTATCCCACATAAACACAACAACAATACTCAGTTTAAATCCAGGAAGTAATACCTGAACTCGACCACATGACCTACAATATCTAGCAGCTCAAAAGTTCGGGTCTTATTGGTCTTGAATTCCTCCAGCAGAGTAGACTCATAAGCATTATCTATCAGACCATTCTCTGAATTCCATGATCCCATAGCTCCTCCAGTGGTGCTCCTTGCCATGGATGGAATACGTGTTAGCCTATCTCCTTGCCTGGCATGACCCTGGGGAGATGGGATAAAATGGCTAGATGTCGGACTTGATAAATATGTCATGTCCATGCCATATGCTTGTTCACTGCCATAAAGAGTTGGGCTAAGACCACCAGATTTGCCCATGTATGGCATTCCATACTGTAGCTTCTGCTGAGCAAGTAATGATGCAAGATAAGCCTTTTGATATGCAGCATTGTCCATGTGGCCTGAACCAGAAAAGTTACTTCCCCGGAAAGGACTCATGCTTCCAGCTGCACCAAGGGGAGAGTTGGGGTTTGCCTGCAAGTAAGGGGCATACACTGCGTCCATTGGTTGGACCTGATAACCAGCCCCTCCTTGATTTGAAAGAAGGTTGGCATATTCACCATCTGGACAGGAAAACACAAGTCAGGAAACAGTGGGAACAAACACACACACACATACAGAGGGAGGGAGAAGGAGAGGGAGAGAGAGTACCAGTATTCAGACGATTATTCAGCATGGACGAGCCAGAACTTCGTGAATTAGCCTTTGCATGTCGTCCAGGTACATCAATGTTTGAGCTATCACCATTCAGGTTTTGGTAGAGATACACAGGTCCAGTCGGGCTCAGCAAAGATCCTTTCTTGTGCCCATTACCATGCTGTGATTGTGTAGGGAACTTGCTGTTGCTTTCAGCTGCCAGTTTACTCATATTTGGATTACTCAAGTGACTGCTACCATTTGGAAAGACTGCATATTCAAGGGCATTTATCGGCTCTTCATCAGCATTATGAACTAAATTATGTGGAGAAAACTGTCTATGCTCCTTTGGAACATTATTGAAGAGCACATCTCTTTGATCGCCACCAAAGTTCTGGTAAATATGATTTTGCACATCACTTTCTAAATTGGCCATGTTGTTCCCCGAGAGGTTTAAACTGGACATAGCAGATAGAGCTGCTGCAGTGTCAGAACCATCATGATTACGAGAAGCAACATTTCTGCCTTCAACCATTTTATCAGCTTTTCCCATCCTAACTCCAACTGGAGGAAGGCAAGGGCTCGGAGCCCTCTGCATCAACTGAGGGTCAGGGGTGGTGCTTCTTGAGATCGAAGAGCCTACTGCAGAAGCAAATGTGTGCGACATTGAAGAACCTAAACTTTGTACCCTGACAAGACTGGGTGAAGCCGATCCAGACCGAAAGCCATTCATAGATTCTGACCTACTCTGCAGTTGTGCCTTCGATGACTCAGAGGACCTTACTGGATTTGGGCTCTCAAAAGCATTCCGGCTATTCGAGCGTGAAAGATTCGGGCCCTCAAAAGCATTCCGGCTATTAGAGCGTGAAAGATTTGGGCCCTCAAAAGCACTCCGGCTATTAGAGCGTGAAAGATTTGGGCTCTCAAAAGCATTCCGGCTATTAGAGCGTGAAAGATGACCAGCTTTAGAAGCAGGACGGCTAATATTTTCCTGTCATGGAAACCACTGAAAATTAGATAACAACACAAACCGAGACTTACATGCTACAAAATAGTCTTAAAAGGGATGCATTGTAGAAGTAGCCTATATCAATATAAGTGCAAAGACAATTTATTTCCATTCACACTCTAATAGCAAATGTACTTCTACTGAAGGTTAAAGAATCTATTGGTCACAGCAAATGCAATAAGAAAATATTTTCAACCTGCAGGGCATCCGCAAAGCTCTTGCGACGGGAGGCGAGGCCATTGACATCAGACAACCCAATAAGCCCATCCGACGATTGCTGACGTGCGAGGCCATTCCTTTCACCTCTGCCCATCCTATCATTCAGGAGATAGTCCACTCCGTTGCCTTCGCGTGCTCCTGGCTGCACCGAGAACAGAGAGCTCCCACTGGTGGCCTCCGAGGGCCTCCTCCTCCAGTCACCGATGCCCCCGGAGGCAGCCTGGAACCTCTGCGCCGCGCGCCAGTCCTCCTTGGACACCATCGGCACCGGCAGCCTCGGGTTGAGGTGCTCGTTGTTGTAGTAGTACTGCAGGTAGGCCGGGTGAGACAGAATCTCCTCCTCGGAGAGCATGTCGGCGGCGCCGCCGAGACCGCTGCTGTCGACGTGGGCCGGGGGCGCGGCGGAGAAGAGCGTGCCGACGGCGGCGCGGGCGCCCTGGACGGTGGGGGGAGCGCTGCCGCTACGGTACATGCTGAGCTCCTCGGCAGAGGCGCCGCCTCCGCCGCCGTGGTGGTTCTGGTCCATGAGCACCGCCTGCAGGTCGCACTCGAGGTCCTCGAAGGTGGGGCCCGCCTGAGACGGAGCCATCGCCGCCGCAGCCCAGGTGGTCACTTAGCCGGCCGGCTCTGTTTCCTTCCTCCTGCTCTTCGCCTCGTTCCCACACGAAGCCTGAAACCAGCAAGCCCCGGGACGGCGATTAGAACTCCGAATTTCACACCCAGATTAAAGATAAACGCGAAGAACTCGATGAACTACAGAGAAAACGATCAGAAGCAGAGAAGCAGAGCCAGGGCCAAGAAGAAACCAAACGCAAGCGAGAGGGAATCGGCAGAATTCCAAGCTGATTTCACCAATTCCTCTGCCCCGGATAGCAGCGAAAGGAACCCCGACAAAAAAAATCGCAGCTTTTAGGGGCGGACCTGCCGAGGGTTCAAGCAACTGAACCCCTAATTATCTGGCAAGAAATCAGCAAACCCACTGGCTACTCCATCGAAGCAGCGAACGAATCGGCAACGTGAGGCGGATTGGGGAGGAAGCAAGAGAAACATCAACAGACCCCGGGAAGAATAATCATCCAAGCAGGTTGAGTTAGGGTTCGTCACCTCCGACGGACGGACGGGCGGGGGGAATCAATCGGAGCCCCGGCGGACGGACGGATCCCCGCTCCACGCCAGTCCGGCGGAGCGGCGCGGACGAGGAGTCGGGGGAGGGGCGGCGGCTACGGGGGGTGAGGGAGGGGGGAGAATTCCTGGAGGGTTCGGCGGGCGGGCGGAGGGGGGAGGAAAGGGGAGGGGAGCTGGGTGCTGTGTTGGTTTTGTTGGTCGATCTCCTCTCCTCTCCTCTCCAGGCTAGGCAAAGACAAAGGCAAAGGCAAAGGCAAAGGTAGTGGACCGAAGAAGAAAAAACCATCCTTGGCGGATTTGGTGCAGCTTTCCTCCTCCTCCTAGCTAGTACTAGTTCTATGCAATGCACCCTATTTTTCCCTTCCCTTTTTCTTTCAGTTGTTATGTTCTTTCAGCAAAAAAAATCTTTTTTTAATTAGCAATGAATATCTTGAGACGATTGCTAGGCATTTTTTGCAGCGACTTGGTGGTCAAGAAATACAATCATGGGCGAGAAGTTGAAGATTTAATTTTTATTAATAGACTTATTAAAAAACGGAGCGTACGAAGAAAACTATGGATATATTGTTGGATTAGGAAGTGCATAGAAAAATGTACAGGTCGTCCTTCGGTCAGGCACATACGTGATGTCATGGTCTTCGTGACATCAGAATCAACCACACTCCATTACATGGTTTATTTTTTATGTATGTATTGTTCGCATGACCAATATGACTTCTTATTCTTCTTCGACTTCTGTCACTCAAATGTTGCACAATAGAGTTTTTGTCTGTCATAAGAATGTCACAAGTTGGTAACTCAATTTTTAAATGATTACAGTCACGGTTCGTCACCTCCAAGAAACGGAATGAATCGAACCAAGGCCGGGTGGGTAGGTGGATCATCGCTCCACATAGTCTAGTAGAGCGGTGCGGGCGAGGAGTTGGAACGCGGAGGGGGAGAACGGAGGCGGCTGCAATGGGGAGGGAGGAGAATTCCTAGATGGTTCGGCATGAGGAAAGGTTGAGGGAGTTGGGTGCGGTGTAGTTTTGTTGGGTGGCCTCTCAAGGGGAGGACCGAGGAAAGCTAGCCAGTGGATCGGATAAATCATCCTTGGCGGCATTGGTGCATGAATGCACCCTTTTCCTTTTTTTTCTTCCTATGTCATTGTTTCAGAAAAGGAAATCGTGAGATAATTTTTTTTTTACATGTGCTATCATTGGGGTATTATTTCTTTGGAGGAAGAGTAAGGTTTATCATCTAATAATGTGATTGTTGAGAAATACAATCTTGTTACTAAAATAATATCCTTGGGTCCGTGGTTGCTTTTTAAATACCAGAACATGTCTAGAAACTATATGGAGCTCATTTCAAAAAAAAACACACTATATGGAGTGCTAATGGTCAAGATATTTGGTCATGTTAATAAGAAAAATGAATGTGCGCGAAAGAGTACAGCCTGTCAATCTAAAAGAATCAAGACAATACATCTTCGTGTATGAGTTTCTATTGTATTTCCCAAAGATTTTTTGGTTTGTTTCAAGATGATGCCGATGACTAATAGTATTACTACTTCTAACTCTTTGAGTTGCTATAGGTTTATGCTTTTTTCAAATTTAGGTATTGCATTCCTTCCATTTTCGATCTTTTAGCTTCTACTGGTATTGGTGGCTAGATGTAAGTGACAGGGAAGGTTGCAATATTCGAAAGTGTTTGCTTTAGCCTTTTATCTTTAGGAGCACAATGCTAAGTCAATATCTCCTTTCCACGATTCATTTACATGTCTCTAGCCAAGTATCAAACGTCACAAGTTAGTCATATCGTTGTCACATGGCTGAAAATAATTATCTTCAAAAGGATTTTTTTTTCCTTTTCTTGAGCACAATATAATCATAGATGATCACACACATGCACATACATTCACTCCTATGCAGTGGCGTAGCCAGGCCCCGGGCAACGGAGGCCTTGGCGACAGGATGGCAGTAAGATTGTTCGTTGACGGTAGATACAATGCCGCTACACACTGTAGCGCTGAGCTTAGCTCGGGGCATGGTGCTGCGCTGGCTACGCAATTGCTCCTATGAACGCGCGCGCGCACCTACACACACCTTTATCTCATAAGCACCTACGAGATACTGAGCCAACACAACATTTTGAGATTGACGAAGTCATCACATGTGCCTTCGTAGTCGATGGGAACATCTCCTCCCACTGAACGAACATCACCAGAAAGTCTAAACTAAATCTAGAAAAATTATGATTGGTTTGATGCTAAATACTGGCTTTACTGATTCCTTAGTTCGGATCGACGAAGTAATGTCACTCGACTATTATCAACCTGATTGGATTCTTTCTCCATCAATAAGGATTGCACCTTCTACTTTTAGTAGGCCATGAACTATAGACAGAGAAGAATCATTCTGAGCGAGTACATAAGAAGCGATCCATGTTTTTCATCTGTTCCAGGGGAAAACCAAAGATCTTGCGCGGGAAGCGCACGCACACCCTGCCCACCTCCGAGAGAATGAGTCAGCACATCATCTTGAGATTGACAAAGTCGTCACAGACGCCTTCGTAGTCGACGAAACATTGCCTTACCAGCACCAGTGTCAAGTCTGGGACTTGAACTTCGGTTGGCTGGGGATACCACAGTCCTCCTAATCATCCAACGACAGATTGTTCACGCTTTATTATGTGTTGGCAAAGCCAAAAACATTTGCTATCAATTGGTTGCCTACCAAACTGCTTTGCAATCTCTATAAAGGTTGTAATTGTAGGAAAATTTAAGCATTACCAAATGTTATTTTATTTAGATGGAAGTGTTGCATTTATTCAGCGATCTCAGTTAAGTCCGAGTTTAAAGCATCCATACCACAAAAAACGGAGGGATATGAAACCATGTTTTGCATAATTCACTCCTGCAACATTCCTTAGCTTATAAAAGAGTGACACCATTCGTCAAATGTTAACTTGCCAAAATATTGACTAGACAATTTTTGGCTACAAACAAAGCATGCCCTCAGGGCATGTCCAACGCGGGCGCTAGAAGGGAGGCGCCAGGGTTTATTTCCTCCTCTAAGGGCAGTGGGACCCTCGATTCCTGACGCCAGACTAGGCATCGACACAAAAACGGGAAGCAAACGTTTGTGCCTTTTTCTATTGCGGAGTAAAGAGCCGATGCAGTGGCATGTTCTTCTTTAGCGCCCGAAAATTAGCATATAACGTTGGAGCACAAAACGCCCAGTGTTTTTTTTATACACCTAAACGCTTGTATAGGTGTTTTCACATTGGAGATGCCCTTATAGTCTCACTGCAACGCGAGAATGAAAATACGTAGAATCATATTATTTTGAATATTTTTTTTACGGGGATATCATTTTGAATACTATAGGAACAAAAACCACGGGAACCGCTATGCATGTAGCGGCACATGGGAAGAGATTTGTTTTTTGCGAGAAAACTTTTAATCTATTCATCTTCAATCATGGCAGTACAACAAACACCAGAAATAAAAATTACATCCAGATTCGTAGACCACCTAGCGACGACTACGAGCACTGAAGCGGCACAGAGGAAGAGAATTGCAGGGATGTTGAAATCAACTCTTGCTCGTACTCACCGGAGAAAAAGAAGAAAGAGAGAGAACTGCTTTGCTCCTCTTCGTGCTTTTGTCAAAAGTTGTGCGAAAAATCGCTGTCCTCTAAAAATTCCTCTGCTGCAACCAAAAGACACAAATTACACTACGAGGTGTGGAAAATTTGTAAAAGCGGCTGCCGCGTGGAAGAGAGACCAATGACAATGAGGCAGCGAGGGGGACGTGTGATTTTTGTGCGTATTCCCGACCAGGGGACCCATCTGGCCGCCTCTGCGGGCCGCGTGCGCCGTCCGATGGGAGCCCCGCACGAATCTCACAGCACCATTGTAACGAACCGCTCCTCGCCAGAAATCTCATGCTCGAAACGGAAATCTCGTGGGCTGGCTGCGCGTCAGGCGCCCTGGCCTGTCCCTATCCTTTCTGTTGGGGCTGCGACTGACAGGTGGGCGCCGCCGTCCATCTGAACCCTTACACGCGGGCCCGATGAAGAAAAATCATGACCTTCTGATGTTCCTTTTTTTTCTTTCTAAAATGTTTAATCTACGTACTTAAATTGATTTGATAAATATAAACCAGCAACAGCATATACTCCCTTTGTTCCTAAATATTTGTCTTTCTAGAGATTTCAACAAGTGACTACATACCGAACAAAATAAGTGTATCTACACTCTAGAATATGTCTATATACATCGGTATGTGGTAGTCCATTTGAAATCTCTAGAAAGACAAATATTTAGGAACGGAGGGAGTATTAGTCAAAGAGAAGTCAAACCAACAGACAAATAGTCCTTCTGGGGCCTGTTCTTGTCATCCATCCTGAATTACAGGGTGTAAAGAAAGGTAGTGGGTAATTTCATTTAATAAAAATATTGTCAGACACAAGAAGGTGCTGAGGTTGCAATCATATTAATTAAGAAATACTATAGGCAGAGAAAACATCCAGCTACTGTTTGTGGTTGAGAGAATATAGTATGGAAATATATATTTTTAGAAAAGTATGAACATATATCCATGGGCAGCTAACCTAAATACTCCTATTAAAGCATCCATGGATGGGCTAATTGAGCTCAGTAGTAGTACAAGGGAGCCTGCTGCTGCCACCACATGCAAATTAAAATACTCATCCTGCCCCTCTCTAATTAGCAAGCACACTCTTGTGTTTTGACTGATTCAGGCCAAGATGGAGACATAATTTAATTGTATGCTAATCCTCAACAAACCAGTAACTCAATTTATTCTTCTAACAAATAAAAGCCTTGCAATTATATTCTATTTATCCATCTGTGCAACTAGTTCAAAGTGGACACCACGGAATAATTGGTACCAAAGCACCCAGCATGTATTCTAATTCTCTGCAAGGTCATTGCCTGGATATTTTATTGCTACATGATGACTAATGGAAAGCCTTTTGATCCCAGAAACTCAAAATAGATAGATACATCAGGGGCATGTCCCTCCAATCCTCTAAATCCTAGAGAGGACCCCAGCAAGCGAAGCCCCCTTTATCCAAGAACCCTAGGCGTCCGTGAGCGATGAATGATTATACAAAACTGGACATACATAGCTCAATCTCGATCTTGTTTTCTCCACTCCGCCTCTTATCTTGTTTCCTCCATTTTACGGCGGTGTGAAAGGCCGGTCGTGCCACGGAAACCATCGCCGCGTTGGATCACTCATTCCTCCTGCTCGACCATCCTCCGGACGTCCTCGATCACCATCCACGACTCGTGCCCGCCGATCACCTCGGCCTGCTTCCGGGAGTCGCTCCACATCTTTACAGGACAAGAAACAGCGGCCTCAGGATACACAACGCCGAGATGGAGACCATAAAGAAAGAAACAAGCTTTACTTGTACCTGTATGGAAGGCATCTTCTGCTCGAGTCCCGCATAAAGGATCACATAGATTGGACAAAAGAAGGCATTAGCGCTTACATAAATATATCCACTTGAGATCCCAATATAGGCCAACGTGTATTTAATTGTTGCAGGACAAGATAACGATGAAGCCAAACGCATGATGGGGCCATCCTTGGTATGCTTTGTTTTTACCAAAGCTACAGGATATGTGCATACGGCTAAGAAAGAAACGCTTGGGTAGTAGGTACAAGTTGCGGGAAGCCGGCAACTGAAAGCAAAGTTTCCAGGGGCAACACAGAGGAACCATTTCCTCCAAAATAGGGAACAGAGATCAAGAAAGAACGTCGAGAAGTTCCAACAAAAGATACAAAAATGAAAACGGGTTTGGACTGTTTGCTAACAAGAAAGAACACTTGAGCGCCAAGAGAAGGTTCTGATATCAATGTTCGTTAATGAGCGGCAAGCACCGCAGAACCAACTCAATACATGGCAGATACTTACCGTTACTCCTGCACGATTCACGAGCTTCTGTGGAACAGCGTTGACGTCGACGCAGTAAAACCGGATTCTGCAGAGCAAATCATGACAGAGATCATCAGTTTGTCGATAACAACTCCAGAGGTGCAGTACTTTGTCAACTCTGGCAACCAAAGCTCTAACCTCGCATAGTATTCTGCTGCCAACTTTTCCAGCTTCGGCTTCAGATATATGCATTTCCTGCACCAACTCGCCGTCCTACATATTGCAAATGCTGGTATTTATCCTCAACCCAGACTGTAAGACACCGTGGGATAATTTGACAGTTATCACTATGTCAGACAACTACTTGAAATACACTGGCAATACATTTACGGAACCTACTGTCGAAACTGATGTAAAAAGGTGATAAACTGCACATTAGTATTGAAGTACTTTTCTACAAGAGTATATATGACGAAACACCTTGTAGCAATGATACTGTATTTAGGTGGTAAACATAATACATGTAAGCGACCTGCGGATCCGCCTAAGATATGAACCAGGAGAAGAAACACTGAACCTAACTACTGGCTACAACAAGAGCAAAATGGAATGTGCAGGGTGAGCTGCCTATTGTTGCGTTTCGGGAAAACGAGTCTTCCAAATATACATCGCACAACCGCCAAGATTTGAGTCCATGGGCATCCGGCAGAGTTTAGACGCCGGTACCGAAACAAGGTGCTAGAAGGATCGCACACGACAATGCGCTTTGTGGGGTAAAACTGAAGGTGAGCTCTCCAATCACCACTCAGAGCTGACCAAGAGCTACCCTAGACAGGGTAACTAGATGAGCCCCTTTTCATCCAAGATGAGAGATTTCTACCCCCATAAGGCCACACAACCGTGAAGCATTGAAGCCTAATCCAGGTTAGCTGGATCATGATTCATGATAACCCTTTTCATCCTGTCCTAATCGGGACCTAGTTAAAATTCAGAGGAAACCATTACCAGAACACGACGATGGGGACGCCGCGCTGCTGGGCCTCGGCGAGGGCCTGGTCCAGCTGCTCCTCGCCGCCGATCGGCTCCAGCTCCACCCACGCCGGCCCCTCCTCCTCGTCCTCCATCCCCGTCCCCGTCCTCCCCTCCGCGGTCGCCGCTGTCAGACCCGCCCGGCGAGGCCCCGGCGGCAGCGAGATCGAGGCCCGCCGAGCGGGCGCCCTGGAGAGGAAGGCGAGGCGGTGCGGGGGAGGCCGTGGCGTGAGGAGGGTGCCCCGGCACGGCGCCGCCGCGTCCCCGCCGCCGGCCGCCACTGCGTAATAGGCGGAGGTGGTGGCCATTCTGTTTGGGCTCGTCCGGTCTGGGCCGGGCCGGGTCCGGTCGCGCCAAACCCATATCGACCCAGGCACCGCGAGCCGAAGTCAACCCGACTGGTCTGGTCTAGCCCCGACTCTCCTCACTCCCCACTCCCACTCCACCACCGCCACGCGCGCCGCCGCCATGGGCTCCGGCGGGGAAGCGAGGTAGCATGGCGCTGAGGACGGCGCTCCCAGCTCTCCCCCGGGCCTTGGCGTGCCGGCAGCGGCTGGCCACGCGCGCCTCGTCGGCCCGGCCGGAGGAGGATGGCGCCGCTCGGCCCAACGGCCGGAGCGCCCGCGGGGCGTTCGACGGAATTCCCGGCCGGGACGCCGCGGCGGGGACCGGCTCTGGCTCCGGCTCCAGCCGGGACGCCCTCGTCGAATGCGCGCGGCGCGGGATGGGGCGGGAGGCGCTGGGGCATTTCTCGGCCGCGCGGCGCCACGGAGGCGAACGCCTCGACGGCGCCATGCTGTCCTGCGCGCTCAAGGCGTGCGGGGCGATGCTGGGCGGCTGCAGGGCCGCCGGGGAGCAGCTGCATTGCCTGTGCCTCAAGTGCGGGCTCGACCGGGCCGACGTCGGCGTCGGCACGGCGCTCGTCGACGCGTACACGAAGTGTGGCGTCGTGGAGGATGGAAGGCTTGTGTTCGAGGGGATGCCACAGAGGAACGTCGGCACGTGGACGTCGCTGCTCACCGGTTACGCCCAGGGCGGCGCGCACTTGGACGCCATGGCGCTCTTCTTCAGGATGCGCGCCGAGGGGATATGGCCTAACCCGTTCACGTTCACGAGCGTCCTCTCTGCGGTGGCGAGCCAGGGCGCGCTCGACCTTGGGCGGCGTGTGCATGCTCAGTCGGTCAAGTTCGGATGCCGCTCGACCGTGTTCGTGTGCAATTCGCTGATGAACATGTACTCGAAGTGTGGGCTGGTTGAAGAAGCCAAGGTTGTGTTCTGTGGGATGGAGACCAAGGACATGGTGTCGTGGAACACGTTGATGGCAGGCCTTCTGTTGAATGGGTGTGAAGTGGAAGCCCTGCAGCTGTTCCATGACTCGCGAGCAAGCATGGCGAAGCTGTCACAGTCGACCTACTCGACGGTGATCAAGCTATGTGCAAACCTCAAACAGCTGGCCCTGGCAAGGCAGCTCCACAGCTGTGTGCTAAAACATGGGTTCAGTTCAGATGGCAATGTCATGACAGCCATTATGGATGCCTACAGCAAATGCGGCGAACTGGATGATGCTTTCGACATATTCTTGCTGATGCCAGGATCGCAGAGTGTTGTTTCCTGGACTGCTATGATAGGCGGGTGCATTCAGAACGGTGATATTCCTCTTGCTGCCTCACTCTTTAGCAGAATGAGAGAAGACAATGTCAAGCCAAATGAGTTCACCTACTCGACAATGCTCACAACATCACTGCCAGTCTTGCCTCCCCAGATTCATGCCCAGATCATCAAAGCCAACTACCAGCATGCACCATCTGTCGGAACTGCACTTCTTGCCTCGTACTCAAAGCTTGGAAGCACTGAAGAAGCCCTCTCTATATTTGAAACCATTGACCAGAAGGACGTTGTTGCATGGTCTGCAATGTTGTCGTGCTATTCCCAAGCTGGCGACTGCGATGGTGCCACAAATGTGTTCATGAAGATGTCCATGCAAGGCATGAAGCCAAATGAGTTCACTATCTCTAGTGTCATCGATGCATGTGCTAATCCCACCGCTGGGGTTGGCCAGGGTAGGCAGTTCCACGCTGTTTCGATCAAATACAGATACCAGGACGCTATCTGCGTGGGCAGCGCACTTGTCAGCATGTATGCAAGAAAAGGGAGCATTGACAGTGCTCGAAGTGTCTTTGAGAGGCAGACAGAGAGAGACTTGGTGTCATGGAACTCGATGATATCAGGGTATGCGCAGCACGGTTACAGCAAGGAGGCCCTTGATACATACCGTCAGATGGAAGCTGCGGGCGTCGAGATGGATGGCGTTACGTTCCTTGCGGTTATCATAGGATGCACTCATGCTGGACTTGTACAAGAAGGCCAGCGATACTTCGATTCCATGGTTAGAGACCACAAGATCAGTCCCACCATGGAGCATTATGCGTGCATGGTGGATCTCTACAGCCGCGCGGGCAAGTTGGATGAAACGATGAAACTTATCGGAGGCATGCCGTTCCCAGCAGGTGCAATGGTATGGCGCACACTGCTAGGTGCATGCAGAGTTCACAAGAATGTTGAGCTTGGGAAGCTGGCCGCGGAGAAGCTGCTACTGCTTGAGCCGCTCGATTCGGCGACGTACGTGCTGCTCTCCAACATCTATGCGTCCGCAGGGAAGTGGAAAGAGAGGGATTTAGTGAGGAAGCTCATGGATTCTAAAAAGGTGAAGAAGGAAGCTGGATCCAGCTGGATCCAGATCAAGAACAAGGTCCATTCCTTTATAGCCTCCGACAAATCGCACCCTCTGTCCGACCAGATATACACAAAGCTAAAGGCGATGACAGCCAGGTTGAAGCAGGAGGGTTACTGTCCGAACACGAGCTTTGTGCTCCATGACATGGAGGAAGAGCAGAAGGAAGCCATGCTGGTCACGCACAGTGAGCGGCTGGCTCTTGCCTTCGGTCTGATAGCTACACCACCAGGGACGCCCCTTCAGATTGTCAAAAACCTGCGGGTCTGTGGGGACTGCCATGTGGTGATGAAGATGGTGTCGGCGGTTGAGGACAGGGAGATCATCATGCGAGACTGCAGCAGGTTCCACCACTTTAAATCTGGCGGCTGCTCCTGTGGTGATTTCTGGTGATGTAGAGCAGAACAAACTGACAGTGGACATCCACGAACAATGTGACCTGCAAGTAGGCTCTGGAGTTCATGAGTATGTGTTTTCTGAAGCTCCAATCTCAGCTATACAAAGGTACAAGCTTATAAGTAGTGGTTCTGTGCCTGTTTGCATGTAAGAGTATACATGAGCCGTCATTCAGTTTCCTCTATACTTGTTGTTTTTGAAAGAGCAACATGAGTCATATGGAGCGTGTATCTTACACTGACGGCTTAGATGATATAAAACACAACAAGGAAGCTAAGCATACGTGTGTTTTTACCGGCTTTGGGCATCCTAACCTTCAAGCCTATACTGAGCCATTGACCATCTAAATGGAACAACACCACAAATTTTTCAAAAAATCAATAATAATCCATTGTTGCATTTGGACTGAACCCCACTTGTCACCCTTTTCTTTAGGCGAGTGCAGCACCCGACCTAGTATATGATCTTGCTCATCCTGGTTCATATCTGATTTTTGTCTCTCTTATGGGCTCATCATTTATTATTGGCCGGGCTGCGTTTGGATGTTCGTATTGGGCTGTTGAATTGGATTTGGTAATGGGCTGACCCCAATACAGACGTTTGGATGTACTTTAAAACATCCCACTGAAACGGAAACGAATACGCTGGAGTTTTCGCTCGCACGCGCCCACCCATCGCGCCAATACAGAGGCTTGGACCTCCGATTTCGCCTGAATTGCCTCCCTCCCGCAAAACAAAACGTTTCGTCAGTTCTTTCCTCCCCTACCACGAGACAGAGGGTTCGAGAGAGGAAACCGGCGCCAGGCAGATCGACGGCGGCGCCCTCGCAGATCCACCACGTCACCGGCGCAGGTACGGTCGCCGCCTCCCCTTCCCTTCTGCCTCAGCCGCCGTCCCTTCCCCTCCTCCGGCGCTGCCCATCTCGTTCTCTCTGTCCCTGCTTGCCGTGGCCAGAATGGATCTGAAGCCAACGGTCGCCGCCGACCCTTCCCCTCCTCCGGCGCGGCAGTCCACTCCGGCGACGGCCCTTCCTTTCCTCTCCAGCCGTGCGGTGGACCACTCTGCCGGTGCGCATCTCCTCTCCCTCGGACCACCTCCTGGGCCGCCCCTTCTTCTCTGTGTCCATCCAGCCCCTTCTTCATCCATGATTCTTCCCTATCTCCAAGCAGCCTACTCTATTTCCTTTTCTTCCCAGCCCTTTTGTCAATGTTTTGCTGAGCACTGATGTATCCTCTTGTTGCAGGTTGGATTAAAAGTTGGAAGCCATCTAGGCCGACCTGAGGTATGAATATGCAATTTTGTGAACTATGCTTGTGGTGGTCTGATGCATATGCTTGTCTTATGATGAATTTGATGCATGCTTATGTATGATTTGATGCATCATGGTCATACAATTTTGTGAACCTTCAATGCTTGTGGTGGTCTGATTTTGTGTAGTGCCTAGGTGGTGGTTGTATTGAAATTAGCCCAAAGTTAACATAATATATCTACATTGTAGCTGCATGTCACAAATGAATCTGATTGCTTCCATTACCGAAGAGAACAAAAGAAACAGGGCAGCAACTTTACTTCTCTGATGGATGTATTGTGCAGGCTAATAAGAAGGAGAAAGCATTAGCTTCTTACAAGACCAAAGTAGTGAAGCACCGGGAAGCCATCTCTACCATATATTCAAAAGATCATGCGGACGGTGAAGGTGCCAAGACAGGTGCTGAGACTGCTGCTGAGACTGCTGTAGATCTAGAAGAAACAATTGAAGTCTCTCCAGAAACGGTACCAAAGAGACAACGAACAGGTGATGCCATTATGTGCATGATTGGAGAAATGAGGACTACTTTCAAGGATGCTTTGAAGACAACTGATCCACTCCCATTGCCAAAGGTTACTACTCCTTCTGAAATACTTGCTGCACTTGAGTTGATACCAGAGTTGGCAGAAGTAGACATGTTGCGCTCTTACGGAAAGTTGATTCTTAATGAGCGCTTGTTTGAAGCTCTAATGGAGCTTCCCATGCACATGAGGAAGGCTTGGCTGCTATTATTATTGCCTTGAAGTTATGATAGTCATGATTCCTGTGTCTTGTTAAACTTCTTGGAACTATGTACTGTTTGGTGTGTTATGATTCCTTGAACTATGTATTATTGTCTATCTGCACTATTTGGTTTGTTACATTTGGAACTATGTACTATGTACTGTTCAACTTCTACTTATTTGAACAATTGTGATGTACATTTGGAACTATGTGCTGTTGAGAATTTGAGACATCTATTTATTAAACTATATATGTGTTGTACTGTGTTGGTGTAAAATTATTTTTGATTCTTTTTTGTCAATATTATATGATGTCATCCTGGATTTCTAGAATAATTGATGATAATTTTTACTATATAATCATCCAATTATAGTCATACAACTACTGTTTTAATGCATATAGTAATGTTGCTATGCAATTCCAGTGTTTGACATCCAAACACGATTCTGTATTGAAACCTCAGGACGATTCCGTGAGCCAATTCGATATACATCCAAACAACCGAATTCGTATTCATGTCCATTACAATTTCCTGTCTGAATTGGAATTGAAACCAATACAATACATAGGCCTCCAATACAGACATCCAAACACAGCATTATTTGTTTCCTTGTGTTCAACATGAGTATGCATATCAACTCGTACCATTATTTATTTGAAAATCTCAGCGAATCTTATGCATGTCTGTTTTTTGGCTCTGTTATGGATTTTTTTTCTTCTTTTTTTGGCAGTATTGTTGCCTACTTTTTGCCAAAACGGGTGGGTGGCCAAACTTTTTGTGAACTAATGATCCGCTCTTATATCTATGGGTGTGGGACAGGCCACCACTGGCAATTCAAATTTTGTGTGAGCCATGTTTTCACAGCTGTTTGGTTAGAGACCATTTTTTTTGTGAATGCGCCTGCACTTTGATCATGAGTAACAAAAGGGTAAAGTGGTGGTGTATGACTAGGAATCCAAACGCAAAACCTTTTGTTCTCATCCATCCAGACAGATTAAAAGAAGTACACTTTGATGATGCAAACCAAACCATACTGAATTCCAGTCTGGTACATACGTACATGGGACATTGCATTGCGCATGTCAATGGCATGAGATCTGTATTCAGACGAGCAGAACTTCGACCGCAACCGGATTCAAGATGCCGGGAGGATTGTGGAAACCGATCTGTGGAGGTACAGCTTGTTTCATCTTTCGCCTACTTTCTGCGCCCTGCTACGTATGTATCCTAAGGTAATCAAGCTCTGCATGCTCAGGCTGTAGGGGGTAGCAACCATGGTCACGGCCCTTGGTTCTCTTCATCTTCCCAGAAGAATATTTCCAATGCAACGAAGGGGAATGGCGGTCAGGTTTCGCGGAGGCTGAATCTCCCCTTTTTTTTTTTTTTGCTTTCACACGGGTCTTCTCATTTCCTGTGGCCACTCATGTCATTTTCTCTGTTATATCTTCCGTTGCAAAGTTTTGGTGACATCTTATCGGTCTGTAACCAAACCATACTCTGTACACTGGCCTCCATTTCTTTTTTTCGGCAGTCTCTTGTTCTCAAGTGAACTCTGGAGTTTTCAACTTCACTCGATTGCATCCCATTGAGATGGCCATGTCGTTTTCCGCAAAACAAAAGAAAAAGAAAGAGAAAAAGAGATGGCCGTGTCGCAGCGCTACAGCTTCAGTGCAGTGTAGTCGGTTTTCCGGCGTGTCGTCGTAGTCTATTTGTTGTCCTGAAGTTGGAGTTGCGGCGGCAAGGTCCGGGCGATGACTGGCGACGGGTCGTCCAGCCTGACGATTCTTCGCGGCGACGACCTTGCATCTGTGTCTCCTTTGTAGCTCGCCTTCAGAATCGGAGTTGCGTTGTTGTCAGCACGTGTGGCCGACTGTTTGGCAGATCTTAGAGCATCTCCAACAGCGGCGGCAAAAGACGCGCGCGCGGGGTAAGCTGGCTTTTTAGCGCGCGCGGGACGTTTTCACACGCTCCAGCGGAGGCGGGAAACTAACGCGCGCTGGAAACGATTGCGCGCGCGGGGGAGAAAGCGGGCGGTCGCGCGCTAGATTTGGCGCACCGCTTCCGGCGCGCCTATAAATTGCGGCGCTCGCCATGCGCCACCCATCGCCACCCACACTGCCACGTGCGCTCTGCCACTTGCCTGCCCCGCCACCAACGCGCAACCATGCCGCCGCGCCGCCGGGGATCTTCGGGCTACCGTGGCGTCCGCAAGCGCCCCTCCGGCACCTTCTACTCCGAGATCTGATCCAACGACGTCCGCCTCGGCCTCGGTACGTTCGACACCGTGCACGAGGCCGCCCGAGCGTACGACGCGGCGGCGTGGCGCCTAGGGAGGCCTCGCGCGCAGATGAACATTCACGACGTCTACACGCGCGAGCACGCGCAGGTCGTCGCCCCTCCGCCTCGTCTTATAACAGACCAGGACCGTGAGGAACACTGTTGGCGGCAGCGCCGCCTCCTCATCGCCGAGGAGGACGAGTGAGCCATGGCGGAGTGGCGCCGACGCCACCCGGAGGACGTCGCCGTCGAGAACGCCTTTTGGGCGGAGAGGACGGCAAGGCGCCGCGCGGAGCGGGCGGAGAGGTGTCGGCGGAAGACACTGGCCATATCACAGTGCGATCTTGTTAACGCAGGTGTGAAGTCGTTCTTCGGGACAGGCGGTGAACGTTGGGATGACGTGTGGCTCGATACCTCGGACAACACCAGCGAGGATGATGATGAGGAGGAGGACGACTCGGAGTAGGTTCTAGTTGCACCGTAGTTTTTTATCTATCTATGCGATGTATCGTTTTATCTATGTATTGTGAAATATCTATGCATCGTTTTTATCTATTTATCTATCTATGCATATGCACCGTAGTTCAGAGTGTTTGTGCGAGAGCGTGCGCGCTGCATTTTAGCGCACCTGCTGGAGCTACACGCGCGCACGTGCTAAATTTACCGCGGCCGCTGGAGCCAGCGCTACCCGCCGCGGCAAAGCAGGCGATCGGCGCGCTGCAAACTGATTTTTAGCGCGCCACGCATTCGGCGGCTGTTGGAGATGCTCTTAGTGCGGCATCATGCAACTGTTGCGGGGATGCCCTTGTCGATGGTCATGTGCGATGAAGTCAGAGTCGATTGCTTGGTCGTGCCGCTCGTGTGCAATGTCGATGGTGTTCTTTGACGTGGTGTGTGTAGTGTGTATGTCGTGTGCTAGATCGGTGGTGCGTGCCCTCGAGATTGTCTTGTGCTATGACAACCGCTCGCTATGGGTGTTTGTCAGTTTTCGCGTAGTCTTTCACTAATTAAATGAGCACCATTCTTCTTAGCCAAGAAATGAAGCTAGATTCTGCCCCCGTTTTCAAAAAGGAGGTTGCAGGGGATGCTCGAAATTCCATCGGCATCAATTACTAGAAATTGTCCTAGCCCTTGTCGCGATCCCCCGATGGACTAAACCGATCTACACAAGGAACTACACCGAGTCGATATTGAACTGAAATTAACACACATCATAATTAAATTATCCAGGTATGGCAGGAAACTAAGCTTCTACACTTTTTTTTTCTGTAGAAATAACTATACAACCCGTTCCCACAAAAAAAAAACCTATGCAATCTGATGGCCAATTTATTTCAATCTTTTTGACGATGTTCGTTAAGTAAGAAAAGACATCCCCGTCGACAAACGAGGCTTACGTGGCGAATTCATCAATCTTAAATGTTGTGCCAGTTCATTATCTCGGATATGTGCATGTGCGCATTCATAGAGGTGATTGCATTTACGTGTATACAAGCATTTGTGATTATATTGAGTTAAAAAACCATGGCAAGCTTTGTGCATTAATGTTCGCTTACTAAAAAAAGGGGGTAAAACCGCACCGCGTCTCATCAGAAGAAAAGGAAAAAACGGGCTGTGGGGCTTAGCCGTTGGATGGCAATCGGAAGGTCTAGAAAAATTCTCCAGATTGGCACATAAGCGAACAGCCCAACCCCTTACTAAGGCTTTGTTTGGTAGAAGTGGATTGGGGAGGTCCATAATCTTTTTTGTTTAAAATTTTTGTTTGATAGGCAAAGTTTGTTATATTGAAATAATATGGTGTGGAACATTTAAAAATGCAATCTTTGCAATGTAACAAACTCCCCTTATATCCTTGCTACTGAATTGTAAAGTCACTTAATAAAAATGAGACAAAGTTGCTACAGGGGAACAATTTAGTAACAATTTTTCCCATCAGAAACATAATTTTGCATGACTTGAGATCAATATCTCATCAACCGATATAATGACAAGAAATTATATGAAATGAAATAGCAATGACCTGGTATATTTCGAAGTTCCATAACCCCACATCAGACCATGAAAGTGTCACCATCAGCACTGGGTTAGATTGTGTACAAAATCACTAGAATAGGGCTGACTTTCTGAATTTTTGAACGAGTAAATGGTGTTAATGCTCGCAATGAGCTCTTGCCCCTGAAAACACAATTCAGCGTAAAGTTACCCAATCTGGTCAAATAAAAACTTTCCATCCTTAGTGTATACATCTCCTGTTATCAGTTGGCACCCAAACATCTGATCAAATAATTCAACAGAAAAAGTAGTACGCGTGTACAACATGACGATGGAATTAAACCAAGACCTACGTCAATGGTGAATTCAACGAAATCGTCAAAAGCAGAAGCACAAGGTTCAGAACAAAACAAAACAAAAAATCTCGAGCAGATCGCAGAGTTAAAATTCAAACAACTGATATCTTCCAAAGTGAAGCAAAGCACATTTGAAACTAACTAGAATACGGTAGGACTTCTAAAATTCTTAGAATGCGTTAAAAGCCCTGGAAACAAAATTCAGTAAAAACTTGACAAATCGATATAACACAACTTTCCATCCATACGGCAATCTGTAGCCGGTACATCTCCAAGTCATGTCAGTACCAATGTTTGTAAACTGTCGATGTATAATCTGAGAGTGGAGAACCAATGTTGCCATAAATTAAACTAGAACCAAAATAACACCCCCAACCCATGACACTAGGGAACGATAACAACAATCAGTGCCCATGACACTCGGTTTTGCACCAATCTAATGTTACATCAAGAAACTGCAAAATTTACATTTATGTTACAACAATAGCACAATCATTTTGCAGAGATTAGGAGAACCATCTAGTAACCATCAAACTGCAGCAGAAAATCAACAAAATGAATCATGGGCCTAAAATCTTACTGTACATTATTATTACTACTACTATAAGGAGCACAACTGTATGGCAGAGATTAGAACAACTAACAACTATACATCACAGCAGAAATAATTTCATTACTTTTGAAGTCTCGGTTTAGAAGAAGAATAAAAAATTCAGTTCTTACAACCAAAGAGGCAGGAGGGATGTGCGTGGGGCATGACACAGATGTTGGGGAACGTAGTAATTTCAAAAAATTTCCTACGCACACGCAAGATTATGGTGATGCATAGCAACGAGAGGGGAGAGTGTTGTCCACGTACCCTCGTAGACCGTAAGCGGAAGTGTTATGACAATGCGGTTGATGTAGTCGTACGTCTTCACGATCCGACCGATCCAAGCACCGAACGTACGGCACCTCCGAGTTCAGCACACGTTCAGCTCGATGACGATCCCCGGACTCCGATCTAGCAGGGTGTCGGGGATGAGTTCGGTCAGCACGACGACATGGTGACGATGATGATGTTCTACCGACGCAGGGCTTGACCTAAGCACCGCAACGATATGACCGAGGTGGAATATGGTGGAGGGAGGCACCGCACACGGCTAAGGAACGATCACGAAGATCAACTTGTGTGTCATGGGGTGCCCCCTTGCCCCAGTATATAAAGGAGCCAAAGGGGAGGGGGTGGCCAGCCAAGGAGGGGCGCGCCAAGGGGAGTCCTACTCCCACCGGGAGTAGGACTCCTTCTTTCCTAGTCCAACTAGGAGAAGGGGGGAAAGGAGGGGAGTGGAGAAGGAAGGAAGAGGGGGGCCGCGCCCCAAACCCCTTGTCCAATTCGGACTGGGCTTGGGAGGGGCGCGCGCCACCTCCTAGCTCCTCCCACTAAGGCCCATTAAGGCCCAATACTCTTCCCCGTATTCCCGTAACTCCCCGGTACTTCGAAAAATACCCGAATCACTCGGAACCTTTCCGATGTCCGAATATAGTCGTCCAATATATCGATCTTTACGTCTCGACCATTTCGAGACTCCTCGTCATGTCCCCGATCTCATCCAGGACTCCGAACTCCTTCGGTACATCAAAACTCATAAACTCATAATAAAACTGTCATCGAAACCTTAAGTGTGCGGACCCTACGGGTTCGAGAACTATGTAGACATGACCGAGACACGTTTCCGGTCAATAACCAATAGCGGAACCTGGATGCTCATATTGGCTCCTACATATTCTACGAAGATCTTTATCGGTCAAACCGCATAACAACATACGTTGTTCCCTTTGTCATCGGTATGTTACTTGCCCGAGATTCGATCGTCGGTATCTCAATACCTAGATCAATCTCGTTACCGGCAAGTATCTTTACTCGTTCCGTAATGCATCATGCCGCAACTAACTCATTAGTCACATTGCTTGCAAGGCTTATAGTGATGTGCATTACCGAGAGGGCCTAGAGATACCTCTCCGACATTCGGAGTGACAAATCCTAATCTCGAAATATGCCAACTCAACATGTACCTTCGGAGACACCTGTAGAGCTCCTTTATAATCACCCAGTTACGTTGTGACATTTGGTAGCATACAAAGTGTTCCTCCGATAAACGGGAGTTGCATAATCTCATAGTTGTAGGAACATGTATAAGTCATGAAGAAAACAATAGCAACATGCTAAACGATCAAGTGCTAAGCTAACGGAATGGGTCAAGTCAATCACATCATTCTCCTAATGATGTGATCCCGTTAATCAAATGACAACTCATGTCTATGGTTAGGAAACTTAACCATCTTTGATTAACGAGCTAGTCAAGTAGAGGCATACTAGTGACACTATGTTTGTCTATGTATTCACACATGTATTATGTTTCCGGTTAATACAATTCTAGCATGAATAATAAACATTTATCATGAAATAAGGAAATAAACAATAACTTTATTATTGCCTCTAGGGCATATTTCCTTCAGCCTCCCACTTGCAGTAGAGTCAATAATCTAGTTCACATCACCATGTGATTTAACACTAATATTCACATCTGTATGTGATTAATACCCATATTTCACATCGTCATGTGATCAACACCCAAAGGGTTACTAGAGTCAATAATCTAGTTCACATCGTTATGTGATTAGCAACCAAAGAATACTAAGGTATGATCATGTTTTGCTCGTGAGAGAAGCTTAGTCAACGGGTCTGTCACATTCAAAGCCGTATGTATTTTGCAAATATTCTATGTCTACAATGCTCTATACGGAGCTACTCTAGCTAATTGCTCCCACTTTCAATATGTATCCAGACTGAGACTTAGAGTCATCTGGATCGGTGTAAAAGCTTGTACCGATGTAACTCTTTACGACGGGCTCTTTTATCACCTCCATAATCGAGAAATATTTCCTTAGTCCTCACTAAGGATATTCTTGACCAATGTCCAGTGATCTACTCCTAGATCACTATTGTATTCTCTTACCAAATTCAGAATAAGGTATACAATAGGTCTGGTACATAGCATAACATACTTTATAGAACCTATGACTGAGGCATAGGGAATGACTTTCATCCTCTTTTCTATTTTTTGCCGTGGTCGGGATTTGAGTCTTACTCAATTTCACATCTTTGCAATACAGGCAAGAACTCTTTCTTTGACTGTTCCATTTTGAATTACTTCAAAATCTTGTCAAGGTATGTACTCATTGAAAATCTTATCAAGCGTCCTGATCTATCTCAATAGATCGTGATGCTCAATATGTAAGTAGCTTTACCGAGGTCTTTCTTTGAAAAACTCCTTTCAAACACTCCTTTATGCTTTGCAGAATAATTCTACATTATTTCCGATCAATAATATGTCATTCACACATACTTATCAGAAATGATGTAGTACTCCCACTCATTTTCTTGTAAATACAGGCTTCACCGCAAGTCTGTATAAAACTATATGCTTTGATCAACTTATCAAAGCGTATATTCCAACTCTGAGATGCTTGCATCAGTCCATAGATGGATTGCTGGAGCTTGCACATTTTGTTAGCACCTTTAGGATTGACAAAACCTTCTGGTTGCATTATATACAACTTTTCTTTAAGAAAACCATTAAGGAATGCAGTTTTGACATCCATTTGCCAGATTTCATAAAATGTGGCAATTGCTAACATGATTCGGACAGACTTAAGCATCGCTACAGTTGAGTAAATATCATTGTAGTCAACACCTTGAACTTTATCGAAAACCTTTTTGCGACAAGTCAAGCTTTGTAGATAGTAACATTACTATCATCGTCTGTCTTCCTCTTGAAGATCCATTTATACAATATGGCTTGCCGATCATCGGGCAACTCCACCAAAGTCCACACTTTGTTCTCATACATGGATCCCATCTCAGATTTTATGGCCTCAAGCCATTTCGCGGAATCTGGGCTCATCATCGCTTCCTCATAGTTCGTAGGTTCATCATGGTCTAGTAACATGACTTCCAGAATAGGATTATCGTACCACTCTGGTGCGAATCTTACTCTGGTAGACCTACAAGGCTCGGTAGTAACTTGATCTGAAGTTTCATGATCAATATCATTAGCTTCCTCACTGATTGGTGTAGTTGTCACAGGAACCGGTTCTTGTGATGAACTACTTTCCAATAAGGGAGCAGATACACTTACCTCATCAAGTTCTACTTTCCTCCCACTCACTTCTTTCGAGAGAAACTCCTTCTCTAGAAAAGATCCATTCTCAGCAACGAATATCTTGCCTTCGAATCTGTGATAGAAGGTGTACCCAATAGTTTCCTTTGGGTATTCTATGAAGACGCACTTCTTCGATTTGGATTTGAGCTTATCAGGATGAAACTTTTTCACATAAGCATCGCAGTCCCAAACTTTAAGAAACGACAACTTGGGTTTCTTGCTAAACCACAGTTCATATGGTGTCGTCTCAACGGATTTAGATGGTGCCCTTTTAACGTGAATGCAGCTGTCTCTAATGCATAACCCCAAAACAATAGTGGTAAATCAGTAAGAGACATCATAGATCGCACCATATCCAATAAAGTGTGGTTACGACGTTCGGACACACCATAACGTTGTGGTGTTCCAGGTGGCGTGAGCTGTGAAACTATTCCACATTGTTTAAAATGAAGGCCAAACTCGTAACTCAGATATTCTTCTCTATGATCAGATTGTAGAAACTTTATTTTCTTGTTACGATGATTCTCCACTTCACTCTGAAATTCTTTGAACTTTTCAAATGTTTCAGACTTGTGCTTCATTAAGTAGATATACCCATATCTGCTCAAATCATCTTGTGAAGGTCAGAAAATAACGATACTTGCCACGAGCATTAACACTCATCGGATCGCATACATCGGTATGTATTATTTCCAACAAGTCAGTAGCTCGTTCCATTGTTCCGGTGAACGGTGTTTTAGTCACCTTGCCCAAAAGGCATGGTTCGCAAGCATCAAATGATTCATAACCAAGTGATTTCGAAAATCCATCTTTATGGAGTTTCTTCATGCGCTTTACACCGATATGACCCAAACGGCAGTGCCAAAAATAAGTTGCACTATCATTATTAACTTTGCATCTTTTGGCATCACTATTATGAATATGTGTATCACTAAGATCGAGATCCAATAAACTATTTTCATTGGGTGTATGACCATTTGAAGGTTTTATTCATGTAAATAGAACAACAATTATTCTCTAACTTTAAATGAATAACCGTATTGCAATAAACATGATCAAATCATATTTATGCTCAACGCAAATGCCAAATAACATTTATTTAGGTTTAACACTAATCCCAAAAGTATAGGGAGTGTGCAATGATGATCATATCAATATTGGAACTACTTCCAACACTCATCGTCACTTCCCCTTCAACTAGTCTCTGTTTATTCTGTAACTCCTGTTTTGAGTTACTAATCTTAGCAACCGAACAAGTATCAAATACTCAGGGGCTACTATAAACACTAGTAAGGCACACATCAATAACCTGTATATCAAATATACCCTTGTTCACTTTGCCATCCTTCTTATCCACCATATATTCAGGGCATTTTCGCTTCCAGTGACCATTTCCTTTGCGGTGTAAGCACTCAGTTTCAGGCTTTGGTCCAGCTTTGGTCTTCTTCATGGGAGTGACAACTTGTTTGCCATTATACTTGAAGTTTCCCTTTCTTTCCCTTTGCCCTTTTCTTGAAACTAGTGGTCTTGTCAATCATCAACGCTTGATGCTCTTTCTTGATTTCTACCTTCGTCGATTTCAACATCACGAAGAGCTTGGGAATCGTTTTCGTCATCCCTTGCATACTATAGTTCATCACGAAGTTCTAGTAACTTAGTGATGGTAACTAGAGAATTCTGTCAATCACTATCTTATCTGGAAGATTAACTCCCACTTGATTCAAGCGATTGAAGTACCCAGACAATCTGAGCACATGCTCACTAGTTAAGCGATTATCCTCCATCTTTTAGCTATACAACTTGTTGGAGACTTCATATCTCTCAACTCGGGTATTTGCTGGAAATATTAACTTCAACTCATGGAACATCTCATATGATCCATGACGTTCAAAACATCTTTGAAGTCCCGATTCTAAGCCGTTTAAGCATGGTGCACTAAACTATCAAGTAGTCATCATTTTGAGCTAGCCAAATGTTCATAACGTCTGCATCTGCTCCTGTAATAGGTCTATCACCTAGCGGTGCATCAAGGAAATAATTCTTCTGTGCAGCAATGAGGATAAACCTCAGATCACGGATCCAATCCGCATCATTGCTACTAACATTTTTCAACACAATTTTCTCTAGGAACATATCAAAATAAACATATGAAAGCAACAACGCGAGCTATTGATCTACAACATAATTTGCAAAATACTACCAGGTACTAAGTTCATGATAAATTTAAGTTTAATTAATCATATTACTAAAGAACTCCCACTTAGATAGACATCTCTCTAGTCATCTAAGTGATCACGTGATCCAAATCAACTAAACCATGTCCGATCATCATGTGAGATGGAGTAGTTTTCAATGGTGAACATCACTATGTTGATCATATCTACTATATGATTCACGTTCGACCTTTCGGTCTCCGTGTTCCGAGGCCATATCTGTATATGCTAGGAGCGTCAATTTTAACCTGAGTATTCCGCGTGTGTAACTGTTTTGCATCCGTTGTATTTGAACGTAGAGCCTATCACACCCGATCATCACGTGGTGTCTCAGAACGAAGAACTTTCGCAACGGTGCATACTCAGGGAGAACACTTCTTGATAATTAGTGAGAGATCATCTTAAAATGCTACCGTCAATCAAAGCAAGATAAGATGCATAAAGGATAAACATCACATGCAATCAATATAAGTGATATGATATGGCCATCATCATCTTGTGCTTGTGATCTCCATCTCCGAAGCACCATCGTGATCACCATCGTCACCGGCGCGACACCTTGATCTCCATCGTAGCATTGTTGTCGTTTATGCCATCTATTGCTTCTACGACTATCGCTACCGCTTAGTGATAATGTAAAGCAATTACAGGGCGTTTGCATTTCATACAATAAAGCGACAACCATATGGCTCCTGCCAGTTGCCGATAACTTCGGTTACAAAACATGATCATCTCATACAATAAAATATAGCATCACGTCTTGACCATATCACATCACAACATGCCCTGCAAAAACAAGTTAGACGTCCTCTACTTTGTTGTTGCAAATTTTACGTGGCTGCTACGGGATGAGCAAGAACCGTTCTTACCTACGCATCAAAACCACAACGATAGTTTGTCAAGTTAGTGCTGTTTTAACCTTCGCAAGGACCGGGCGTAGCCACACTCAGTTCAACTAAAGTGAGAGAGACAGACACCCGCCAGTCACCTTTAAGCACGAGTGCTCGTAACGGTGAAACCAGTCTCGCATAAGCGTACACGTAATGTCGGTCCGGGCCGCTTCATCTCAAAATACCACTGAACCAAAGTATGACATGCTGGTAAGCAGTATGACTTGTATCGCCCACAACTCACTTCTGTTCTACTCGTGCATATGACATCTACGCATAAAACCTGGCTCGGATGCCACTGTTGGGGAACGTAGTAATTTCAAAAAATTTCCTACGCACACGCAAGATCATGGTGATGCATAGCAACAAGAGGGGAGAGTATTGTCCACATACCCTCGTAGACCGTAAGCGGAAGTGTTATGACAACGCGGTTGATGTAGTCGTACGTCTTCACGATCCGACCGATCCAAGCACCGAACGTACGGCACCTCCGAGTTCAGCACACGTTCAGCTCGATGACGATCCCCGGACTCCGATCCAGCAGGGTGTCGGGGATGAGTTCCGTCAGCACGACGGCGTGGTAACGATGATGATGTTCTACCGACGCAGGGCTTCGCCTAAGCACCGCAACGATATGACCGAGGTGGAATATGGTGGAGGGAGGCACCGCACACGGCTAAGGAACGATCACGAAGATCAACTTGTGTGTCATGGGGTGCCCGCTTGCCCCCGTATATAAAGGAGCCAAGGGAGAGGGGGTGGCCGGCCAAGGAGGGGCGCGCCAAGGGGAGTCCTACTCCCACCGGGAGTAGGACTCCTTCTTTCCTAGTCCAACTAGTAGAAGGGGGGAAAGGAGGGGAGTGGAGAAGGAAGGGAGAGGGGGGCCGCGCCCCAAACTCCTTATCCAATTCAGACTGGGCTTGGGAGGGGCGCGCGCCACCTCCTGGCTCCTTCCCACTAAGGCCCATTAAGGCCCAATACTCTTCCCCGTATTCCCGTAACTCCCCGGTACTTCGAAAAATACCCGAATCACTCAGAACCTTTCTGATGTCCGAATATAATCATCCAATATATCGATCTTTACGTATCGACCATTTTGAGACTCCTCGTCATGTCCCCGATCTCATCCAGGACTCCGAACTCCTTCGGTACATCAAAACTCATAAACACATAATAAAACCGTCATCGAAACCTTAAGTGTGCGGACCCTATGGGTTCGAGAACTATGTAGACATGACCGAGACACGTTTCCGGTCAATAACCAATAGCGGAACCTGGATGCTCATATTGGCTCCTACATATTCTACGAAGATCTTTATCGGTCAAACCGCATAACAACATACGTTGTTCCCTTTGTCATCGGTATGTTACTTGCCCGAGATTCGATCGTCGGTATCTCAATACCTAGCTCAATCTCGTTACCGGCAAGTCTCTTTACTCGTTCCGTAATGCATCATCCCGCAACTAACTCATTAGTCACATTGCTTGCAAGGCTTATAGTGATGTGCATTACCGAGAGGGCCCAGAGATACCTCTCCGACAATCGGAGTGACAAATCCTAATCTCGAAATATGCCAAGTCAACATGTACCTTCGGAGACACCTGTAGAGCTCCTTTATAATCATCCAATTATGTTGTGACGTTTGGTAGCACACAAAGTGTTCCTCCGGTAAACGGGAGTTGCATAATCTCATAGTTGTAGGAACATGTATAAGTCATGAAGAAAACAATAGCAACATGCTAAACGATCAAGTGCTAAGCTAACGGAATGGGTCAAGTCAATCACATCATTCTCCTAATGATGTGATCCCGTTAATCAAATGACAACTCATGTCTATGGTTAGGAAACTTAACCATCTTTGATTAACGAGCTAGTCAAGCAGAGGCATACTAGTGACACTATGTTTGTCTATGTATTCACACATGTATTATGTTTCCGGTTAATACAATTCTAGCATGAATAATAAACATTTATCATGAAAGAAGGAAATAAATAATAATTTTATTATTGCCTCTAGGGCATATTTCCTTCAACAGACACAAATGAGGGTTGGCAGGAGGTGCTACCATGGTGTGACCCACGTCGTCCCGAATTCATAGCCTTCCTCGACAATGGCTCCTCGTCCCATCCCCGCTTGGCTTCGCGGTAGATGTTACAGATGCTACGCTCATGTTCATCACGCGGCTGTTTGCAAAGGGTCGTTGTGGTGCTCCTGTTGTTTGGAGAATGGTCATCGTGCGCGTGGATGTTGCAACCCATGGCGTCCTCTAAGCTCACTGCCATGCATTGACGTGCCACTCTTGTTGCAGCTCGATGTCGTGCATCGTCCTGCTCTTGCTTCATGTGAGGGTCTGATGACATCCGCACTCCCGTCGAAGGTGCTTTATTGTGGGTCTTGGGTGTCTGTCGTCTCTGGTAGCGTTGGCTCACCAACCTCGTCGGAACTGATGTTGTAGTCTGCTTTGACTGATCAGACTGCGTTGCTGCAAGGTTGTCTGGTACGTGTTGGGAGCTTTTTAGAATGAGCGGAGGCTGCTCTGAGTAGACTCCCTTGCGCCGGCTATGTTGCAGACCTCTCTGACGTCACACTCTCCTTGTGCGGCCGGTGTTTGCTCCGTGGAGGATGGGGGGTGGAGTTATATGGCTCCTTCTCCCCTCGTGTCGGAGACAATTCATCCTTGATGCCTACCTCCCATCCTATGTTGTCTTCCACTGAGGGCAAGTCCATTTTCGTGCTTGTGGCTCCAGTGCTGCAGGTCATGCCCGAGCTTAGGGAGCTATGTCTGAGTTTGTCAGTGAAGCATATGAAGGTGGGAACACCGACGACCTCGGGCGAGGGACAAGATTCACCTTTGTCAAGTGAGCAGCTGGAGGTTCCTATGGTTGATGATGTGAAAGGGAAGGCGTCCGCGATGTCATGATGGATTGTGCTCGGTTGTCGTGTTATCGACGTGGCCTTGGTATTTTGAGTCATCATTGCCGGTTTTCTCGCCCGGAGTTCCAATGCATTGTAGAAGTGTTGAGGGTTGTGCTTGTTGAGTGTTGGGAGCACTTGGCCGCCGTCTACGTGGTCGTGGTGCTTCTTGTTGAGTGAGTTTGTTTGTATCAGTTTTTGCCCACTTTTCCGTAAATTAACTGGGCAATTCTCTTCTTCTTAACTAATCGATGAGACAATTCTTTTGCCTCCGTTCAAAAAAACACAAAGAGCCAGGCGATAATTGGACAACTTCCATCCAGCACCAGTACTTCAATGACTTGCAGATAACTAGAGTCAACAACCACCAAAGTAACTAAACCTTAGAGGCGGTGAAGCTGTATTCTTGCTTTTGAAATCTCAGTTTGCAAGAGCAACACAAATTCAGTTACCACCAACGAGCCAACAAAGCATTGGCAAACCAGGTTAATGATCATAATAACGGGCAATGCTCAGTGACAACACACAATTAAACGGGGGCCATTGAATAATCTGGTGGGTGCTGCACCTAATTTAGAAGTACACCCTTGTGGCACAATCACATGGTAGTAGAGATTATAGTGATAATTACATCACAACATAAATGAATCATTGCTTTCAAAGTCTCACTTAACCAAAAAGCATTCGAAATTCAGTTCTGGAATCATTCAGCAACTTCCATCCATCACTAAAAGCATTACGAACAGAGAGAACCAGACTAAACAGACTCAGGCAGCGACAATCTAAGATGAAGTGAACTTGGTGACGGCCTTGGTGCCCTCGGAGACGGCGTGCTTGGTGAGCTTGCCCGGGAGGACAAGGTGGCAGCAGTGGCCGGGTGGATGGAAGAAAACAAGACGATGAGGGAAAAGGAGGGGAGGCGAGGCGAGGATTTGCCGCCAGGGAGAAGTCCAGTATGCCGGAGGAGGTACGCCGGCATCGAGGCGTCAGGCGGTGGCGTCTTGAGGAGGAGTCGGGCAGCAACACGTTGAGCGGGCGGCGGCAGCGTCGCCTCCTCCAAATCCTCGAGTCCACCCTCGAGATCTCAGAACCGGGGCTCATATTTGCAGCATTTTGTGGCAAATAGCAGCCGACGTACAAATAAATGAGCACATGGGCAGCCCCAATAGTAGGACCGCGATATGTAAAATTCAAAAAATTAGCGCCCTTGCTGGGAGTTGAACACAAGACCTTATGCTCTCAGAGCATCTCCAATAGGCGCGCGGTAGCACAGTGCTAATTTTTTTGCAGCGCCGAAATAGTGTTTTTGCGTGCGCGGGAGGGTAGTTGCTTTTCCAGACGCTGCAAAAATTTAGCATGCCGCTATAGCGCTTCACCAGACGCAGTAAAATCCAGTGCGCGCCCAGCCGACGCTTGGCAAATATGAAACAACACATACCAATTTGACAATATGAAACAAGATGATCTCAAACATTAAACGGAATAGCAAAATCATGAGTTGAGCAACATATCATAGTTCAAAATCACCTAACCACAAGCAAGTTCATGACAAATAAAGTTCACACAAACGAATGAAAAATCAACAATCATGCCCCAGCTTCTTCCTTCTCTTACGAAGACGATTCTTTCTCCTCTTCTTCATCTTCAAGCGCCCCATCGTCATTGGAAACTCGGACGGTGTTTGCACTATCTTCAAAGGCATCGTGCGAAGACATGTGAGGCACACCGAAAGCCATGCGTCCACCCATGTCACCCGGAGGTGCTCCCATGCCCCCCATGAGAGACCCAATACTCATGCCTCCCATGTCTCCCATGGTAGCTTCCAAGCCACCCATGCCTCCCATAGGTGCTCCCATGTCTACCATGCCGCCCATGGCGCCCATGGCTCGCATGCTTTGTTCCCATGCCTCCCAAGTCTCCCATGCCCCCAAGCCTCCCATGGTAGCTCCAATGCCTCCCATGCATGCCCATCAATCTTTTTTGGACCAAGACTTGATCACGACAAAGGTTGATGTACTCCTTTTGCCTATCATCGAAGTTAGATGTGTCGATGAAGAAAAAGTACTTCTAATATTCCAATAATCTAGCTTGCTCCTTCATGGCCAATTTCTTCTCCTCCAATGCCACCTTCCTCTCCTCGCCCGCCACCCTCCTCTTCTCGGCCGCCGACTCTTGGCTCCTTGCCACCCTTATCTCCTCGTTTGCTTCCTCTCTTGCCTTCATAATAGCCTCCATAGCATTCTTTATCTCATCATCTCCTCCTCCTCCTCTTCCTCTTCTTCTTCTTTTTTTTCTTTTGCTTGTTTATCTCCATTTGATCTTTTTGGCTTGGAGTAGGCAACCGAGTTTGGTGTAGGGCTCCTCTTGCTGCCATCACTTGATGCCTCTTCATCATCATCATCCACATCAAAAGTTGCCTTGCGTTTCTTTGGCACCTCTAGGACATCAGGTTCTTCCATTTCTCTTCATCCTTCAATACATCGTAGCAATGGGGCAACAGAAATGCTCTCACTTTCTTAACCTTGCCTTTCTTGGTCTTCTTCTCTTCTCCTCTAAACAAGTTTTGTGCAATATTGAGCTACAAACAAAAGAACAAGTTACCACTTGAAACACAAAAGATGAAGCATGAACATGGAACATAAGAAATGGTACTTACCCAATCTCTATCATTAGTGCCACTTGGGTTTATCTTGTCAATTAACCGACGTCATTGACGCCACCCATTTTTGATAATCTTTGTTGATCGTCAACCACCGGGAGCGAAGAGATCTGTCGGTGCGCTCAATTCCACTCTTGTTGTGTGCATCAAAGTACTCCTTCATCCTAAACCAATATGTATCTCTAGTTTGGTCCGTCCCAACGGTGGCATCCATAAACACATTCAACAATGTCTTGCATAGCAAGATGTCTTCCTCTATGGTGTAGTTGCACGCCCTTCCTTTCGGTGCATCGACCATACCCTTACCCCCCTCATCCAATTCATATTCATGATCATCTTGATGCACCTCATTGGTTTGACATCAATGGGAATTGTTGGAGCCAACACCCATAGTTGACGTATATGTGTCATAATTGAAACAACAAAGTATGATAAAGAAAACTAATCAAGCTATCCATATGTATACATTTATCTGAAAACAATAAAAAAGGAAAAATATCATACCTTGTGGGCATTTCATCAAACACCATGTGCGCATTGGTCGCTGGCGCAACAAATTGCGAGCTATCCGATGCTTCGGGCGGCGGAGGCGCGGCCGGAGGCGCTGCTGGATTCTTCATCACGCATCTAGAAGCGCCGTCCACTTTCCTCTTCTTTTGGGCCGCCGTCGCCATCATCACCATCGGTTGCGCGTGGACGGAGCTCCGTGGCTTCGCGGCGGGCTGCGACACGATGGCACCCTACGAGTTCGTTCGCGTGAGACCGGTGCTTGGAGCCGGTGCGGCACCGGCGGCGAAGCCGGAGGTCAACCCCGCGCAAGGGTTTGTGGCGGCGGCGACGGAGGGGTAGCGTGTGTAGGGAGGGGTTGGAGGATGTTGGCGCCGCCATCCATCCGAGAAATTTCATCGACAGCGGCACGGGGTGGGGCGAAGGCGGGCACAGCCGGAGAATTCAGGGCGGCAGTTGCTCGCTCGCGCCCAATTGTTCGATGTCCAGAGCACTGGAGCTGGCGCACCAAATACCCAGCGCCCGATGCAGTTTTTCCCAGCGTGCTGAATCTTGTTTACCGCGCGCGGGATTACAGCGGTGCTGCTGGAGCGCTACTTTCGATCGCACGCGCTATATAGCCATTTTATCCAGCGCGCAACTTATTTAGAGCATCTGTTGGAGATGCTCCCAGACGCACCGGCATATCAATGCACCAACCAAGCACTTGTGACTAATGAGTACCGCGGTTCATTAAGAACAAGGAACAACCATAGATTTGAAAGATTTTTGAAATTTCAAACGCCTTTAAAAAAACTGAATACTTTTTGAAATGCGAACATTTTTCAACATTGTGAGCAAAAATTTGAACACATTTTGCAATTATTAAAAATGAGAACAATTTTGAAATCATGAACAAAATTCGAAACTCTAAACTTTCAAGAAAATACGAACAAATTTTAAAATTGCGAACAATTTTATAGAAACATGACTACTCCCTCCTTCCATGTATATAGGGCCTAATGCGTTTTTCAAGGCTAACTTTGACCAAATATTAAAGCAATAATATATGACATGCAACTTACACAAAGTACACCGTTAAATTCGTGTATGAAAGAAGATTTCAATGATATAATTTTCACATTGTGCATGTCATGTACTATTAATCTTGTCAATAATCAAATGCGGTCTTAAAAGATGCATTAGGCCCTATATAGACGGAAGGAGGGAGTATTTTTTATACTTTGACCTATTTTTTGAAAATGTGAACAAATTTCAAAATTCTGAATACATTGGAAAATGCGAACAATTCTGTTTAACTTGAACAATTTTTGGAATTTTTGAACACGCGATCAAACTTTGAAATATGAGAGCAGAAAAATTCTGAACATTTTTGAAAACATGAATAATATTTGAAATTACAAACATTTTCTGAACATTTTGGAAAATGTGAACAAATTTTGAAACACAAACAATGTTTGGAAAACATGAACAAAATTTCGAAACTTCAAACTTTTGGAAAACATGAACATATTTCAAAATTTTGAACTTTTTTAAAACACGAACAATTTTTGAAAACATCAATAAAAATGCAATATTTTGAAATATTTTTGTAGAACTGAAATTTTTCAGAATATGTCAAACATTTTTTAATGCAATAAAAAAAAAGACAAACAAGAAAATATGAACTTGAAAAAGAAATTAAAAAGGAAAACAAAGAAATAAAAAAGAAATGAAACAGTAAAACGAAAAATAAAAAATAAAAAAAACATAAGGAAACCGCTAAACCGGTATAAAAACAAAAAAACCGGTTCAGGGAACCTTCCCAAAACCGGCTGCCTCGCTGTGGGGAGTGGGCCGGGCCAATCCTCCCGCTCGGGGATCGCCTGTGCGAACGCTCGTCAAATAGGATTTTCCGGCCTAACGGTCGCCCGCTCCACCCCCTCCCCCTCCCGCCCCGTACCCCAGTTTCCCCCTCGCCGCCGCAGGAGCCGCCGCCGCCGCCGCCGCCGGAGCAGAAGCCGGAGCCGGAGCCGGAGAAGACCAGGAGGAAGATCAGCAGGTGAATACCCGACTCGCCCTCTTCTTCATCCCCGGGCGGGCGGATCCTTCCCCGGCAGCGGCGCCCGAGGGGAAGTCGACCTCGCCGAGAGGGGGCCCGACGGGGGCGCTCGGGTCGTCGGCGGCGCGCCGTTCGACTTCCCGGGCGCCCCGCCGCCGGATTTCTTCTCGGCGGTGCGGGGAGCGGCACGCGAGGGTTCGCCGCCTTGGTGCGCCCTCGCCTACCAAGGTAACCACTTCTTCTGGATCTTTTTCGATACCCACTGGAAAGAAACCCTGCCTGCAGCCATGCCGGGTGTTTTCCCCGCTCCCAACTGCGCCTAGGTCGAACGAAAAACTCTAAAATCAACCCACACGTCCCTCGCAAATGGAAATTAGTCTTAGCAGGCTATTTTGCAGGATATTTACACCTCCTAAACTAGATTAAAGTGGTTTGCCTGCGTTCAGTAGTTGCCATGTTTCCGGTACGGTGGGAACGAGGAACGGGAACGGGGGACGAGAGTCGGAGGCTGGAAAAAATAGGGTACAACGAGAGTCGGAGGCGGAAACGCGATCCAATCAATTCCGGTACGATGAATCCGGTACGGTACCATGGAGCGAGGAACTGGCTGGGCTGGGAGCAACTGGCTGCATTGTCGATCCATAAAGACTAAAATAAATCATTTCCTTCCCAATGGAAAATTTATTAGCAGCCTTGGAGTAATTGGAAAGCAGAAGGAGGAGTTATTTAGGGGAGTGGAAAAGAATGGGGCAGAGAGTAAAACGAGGAGTTCATGATTGATATGGCTGACCTTTTGCTTACTCGATCGATTCAAAAACCAAGACTGTCGAGTCGCCGAACCTGAATCGACCATCCAGCTGCGGAAACGCCGAATCCGCATCGAATCTTACTGAATCGACCCTCGTTCCCGAATCTGATTCTGGGTCGATGAATCCGGATCAAGGGGCGGCCCACCGTTCCCCGTTTCCGGCTACTTTGGTTCAGTTTACCAGACTTGCTTCTTCTTTTGGCTTATGTGCGAAATTGCATGTTGTTAAATTTCTGCTCTCTTCCTAGTAAACTCCAACTTTCAGTGACTAATTCAGTTAAAAACGGATTCGGAAACCGCACCTCCTTTGTTCATACGAGGTTGAGATCGCCGAGTGATTGTATGGGCTACCTCGGCGAACTTTTTATTCCGTGCTTGCAAAGTTGGGCCCACATCACAGATCTGAGGCCGAGGAAGGGCGCTGTCATCACCGAGGTCAACTCTGGCACATCCGGCTCCGGCTGCTCCAAGTTGTGTCTGCTGTGACCTCCCGCAAACCGTCGTTAGCCATCGCACTTTCGAGATTTGCGTTCGCTGCCGAGGATCTTGTTAGCTGTTTTGTATTCTGAACGTCTTTGAAGGCCCGCATAGACTCCATCCGATATTGACCTGGTCCCACCCGATGCACAAAGCTTCCGACGAACAGAATTTATTGCGCCACGACCCAGTTACGATCCTGTGCCTTAGAACAGATTGTCGACCTGACGGAGACGTCTCCCAATTTTCTAAATCACGTGGCGCTCCTCTTGGAGACCCCATCGTAGGGTACTGTGTCCTACGGTATTTGTGAACCACATCTAATTTCCACAGGCAACACCGCACCAATTAATGTGCGTTTTACATTTTTTTTGAAACAGCTTCCTGCCCTGGAGCTGTTGCCTTCAAAAGGGAAGGACATGAAGCCCAGTGCTCAAGTCACCACTTATTTATCCTTCAGAGTATATGGACTAACCTTTCTGTTACTTCACAATGCAGGTATGTAAATTATACCTCTACCTACTCAGTCCTCTTTTGTTATAGGTTTTTTGTTTTGGGAATCATCAAATAGTCTTTATTTTGTTTCTTAGGCACACCGGAAATGTCTCGCGGGAAGAAGACATCTGCCAATAAGAAGACTGCCGTCCGGAGGCAACGAAGGATCTGTCATTATCTTCTTTTACCAGGGGAGAATGGTACACTGGTTACAGATTTTGTTAAGGGTCTTGCCGGTGATATAATGTGCGATAAGGATCCGGTGGGCCAAACCCAGGCATTGGCTACTCCGCCTGCAAGCTTTATAGAGAGTGTGAAACATATATTATTCAGAGTCACGAATATGGCACTGGACGTTCTTGAGTCTGGTTACTGTTTCAAGAGCTTGCAGCTAGAAAACATTGTGGTGACTGATTATTATGAGATCCCAAAGCTAGTGGTTGACAACCTGGAGGAAAGAACCGCCGAGGGCACAAAAGCCAATCTTACAGCCCTCGCAGACATGCTTCACCAGTTGGTAGGTGAAGCCAGTGCCAAATATTACGCGAACATGGATATCAATCCGGAGTTTAAGCATCTGCTCCAGCATATGAAAGGGTATCAGCAAGGAGACCCGTTCTTCCTAATGAGATATCCTGTTTGCTATGTGCCGCGGGAGAACAGACCTTTTCTCTATGTGGAGATGTATGATTATGTTAGGGACATTCTGAGATATACCGACCCAGAGGCATTCCAGTTCGTGATCACCAATCTGTCCTATCCATTGGACTGGAATGTTCAACTTCAAAGTAACACATACCTGGTTCACTCCTTTAGCATGTAAGTCTTCTTGGTTAATGTCGCATAATTTTGAGCAGATTAGCCCATATCCATCACATGCATCCTTTCTACTGCCACATAATTGTCATTGTTCTTTCTGATGTTACCAGTATACTCCATATGTCTACTGCTACTGTAACCATGACACCCATTTTGTGTCTACTTCATAGGTCAAGCTATGATCCCCAGGCGACGCGTTTCCCGGCGGAAACTGATTCCCGATTGGAGCCATTGCGCTACCATAGGAACGGGCCTGCTCACCCGTTGGAGGATTCGGCTGATCCTGCCGCAGAACTTGGAATGGCCTCGACAAGGGCGGATGTTGGACACCGGCTATATTTTCTGTTTCCAGACCTAATGGCATCAATGCAGACAAGCCTGCACTATATTGTAGCTCTATGCCATCTGGGAACAGAAAAGCTATTTCCCTTCCAAGTCAGAAAAACCGGTCGTCAGCAGTAGCTTGGAAGCAATCGTAGTAACTCACTACGGTTTCTACTTTTCTGCTTGGTGTTGGAGCTTCTCATTCTAACATGCAGAGTATTCTATCATGTGAGTGGTAGTCTGGAGCTGGTTTTGGCCCCTTGCGGCACCTGAAATGCTGCTCTGGTCCGAAACTTGGAATTGTGAGAAACAATGTATAGTGCACGATCTAAGATGTACAGTTGATTTTGCTTGAGCTTGTAGTTCCGGGGCTGGTTTGGCCCCTTGCGGCACCTGAAATGCTGCTCTTTTCTGAAACTTGGAATTGTGAGAAACAATGTATAGTGCACGATCTAAAGATGTACAGTTAAGACAGATATACAGAATCTTTTATCAGTTTTCTGATGAAGTAGTAGTATTATGGTACACGTTGAGGTTGGTTCAGTTAAGTTGAGTTTGGTAACGTTTTACACTTTTACTTTTACTGATCTCCTCCCACGCCTTTGATGCTTCCTCTCCATCTCAACCTTGGCAAGCAGAGCGTCCGCGGGTTGGTCTATTTCGTTTGTGCAACTAATTCGATGCATAGCAGACAAATAAGTAGTGAATGGAAACCAAACAAATATAGTACTAGGAGTACTGAAACTTGTGGATGGCTGTCAGTTGCTGAACCCGGCCGGAGCTGCAGGTCTGCAACTGGAAATCACAGCACCAGATGCAACTGGACCAACGTTTTTTTTTTTTTTTTTGAAAGGGAGGCAAAATGTTTGCCTCTGTGTTGCAAGCCCCAAGCTACATAAGCCTCGCTCTCCCGATACAATAGTTCCCAATTTTTTACTCCGGCGGAAATCCACAGTTTGGCCTCGCATCTGATGCTATTGAGCAGGATTGTTGTTGGTGTATTCTTGTGCTCAAAGACTCGGGCATTCTGCTCATTCTGCTCATTGTTTGTTGGGTGTGCTATCGTGGGATTGAGCCGCTTGGCATTGCACCAAATGCAATCGATCCGTTTGCGATTGTTAGACCAGCATACTGTTACTGATGTACTCATGGATGATTGTGATAAAGAAAGAATCTTTGTTCTCCACACGACTTCACCACTGCCGTCGATCGCCGCTGGTTCTGCTTCTCGGGCGCCCAGGAGAAACAAGTACAAATATGCGTGTCACACGAGATAAATAAATAGTACTCCCTCCGTATCGAAATATAAGACGCTTTTTGACACCATGATGGTGTCAAAAAACACCTTATTTTGATACGGAGGAAATAGTACTTAAATCGCAAGCCCTAACCAAGTGACCAACATGTGTGACATCAGGGCGCGACACCATGAACGGCGTGCTCGTGGCCAACACCCACACTACCAATATTTTGGCCAGGACCAGAAACTTTCTTTGTTTGGATCATGGCTCTCCCCAATGTTTGCCAAATCATAGGCTTAGCCAAATACAGCACGTGCTACATTATGTGGTAAGGCAAGTCTACGCTAAAACTAAACAAACCCCCACTCTTTTTCGTTAATACCCCCGGGCATGGATCGGTCAGCTCGACGGTTGATGGATCAGCCAGGGGCTCCACCACTACTCGTCATTTTAGGGCTTGTTGATATTTCATCTCCGTTGCAGCGCCTCCCCGCCGACGGCTTACATCTCTTGTGGCAGCACTCCCCGTCCACTCTAGCAGCATCACCACAACAATGTTGTAGCACCTTGACGGTCGACTTGCAGCACCCCAACGCCACCCTTACAACACCGGTGTATCTCCCCACCAGGCCTCACATTACCTCGGTCACGCCCTGCAATAGTCGCCCCACCAGCCTTGCAACACCCAAACTCCCGACCCTTGCAGTACCCCACGACTGCTTGCAGCACCCCTCGATGCTGCTTGTAACAACCACGAAGTGTGGCACTCGGTCTTGCAGCACAACGACTAGCCTGCAACAACACATGTGTGCCTTGCAGCATCAGTAGTCTCTCTTGCAGCAGTGTAGGTGGTGGTCGCATCAGAGCTAGCAGGTCGCAGCAACACTGGTGCTCTTGCAACAGGGGTGGTCGGCTTGTCGCGCGCGTCTGGATGGAGCGGGAATGGGGGAGGCAAGAGAGATGGGGGGGGGGAGATTGGAGGCCTCCAATGCGATTGAACAATGAGATAAGGGGAGATGCATGTGGACATGTCCAAACACCAAAGATAAGGGGAGAGATAATTTGTGGGGCCCATGAAGGCACGTGGCGAGCGTAGAGGGTGCCAAGCTGAACACAACATCCATCGGTTTAAAACAAGCGCTTTCCGTCCAATGTTCAATTATAAGCGCCTCGATGGATGGTTAATTAGAGTTGGCCAGTGGTGGCTAACAAATCCTATCGAGACCAACGAGTAAAATGCACAAAATCACCATTTTCGTTTCACAACTCACGGAAAACCTTGACTTTACAAAACGTGACAGTTTGCACCGCACTGAAAAATTGACAATGGCAAAAAACACTGAACTATTTTCTGAGCTCGTCTTGACGTGGGTGATCACTCGTGAGCCGACAACATGACGATGCGGCGCTAACGGCCGTTAACGTATATGTCCGAAGCGGCTGGGCCGGCCCTCACTCCCCTCCCTCACTCCTGTCCCTCGCTCTCTCTTCCTCTCCTTTCTCTCGCGGGTATGGCGGCCCCGGATCGATTGGTGAAGGAGTGGTGGGGGACAAGGTGTGGTGAACAAAGCTAGTCACCTTGGCTGGCCGGCATGGCAGGGGGCACCCGCGGCAAGGAGGAAGGTTGTGCGACCACAACATATTCATCCATCACAGAGTATTTCATCTTCGCCATATTTGAAGCAAAATTCGTTGAGCTACTGTTAAATGGTTTTGGTTGAGCCCTAGTTGAGTTGCCTCTCTGTCTCTATTAGCAAATTTTGTTGGTGGAATTCTAGGGTTCCAGATTTGGAAAGTATGGTTTGCTGGAATTCTAGCAAATTTTGTCGTTAACTGAATCTTGTTTTGAACTGCTGCAGTTAACTGAATCTTGTTGTTTGTGACTGAACAAAGTTGCTAACTGAACCTAATTGTTAACTGGGAATCTTTGCCGTCTATTACCGAACCTAGTTGTTAACTGAATGCAGCGAACTGAATCTTGCTGTCTGTTACCGAACCTAGTTGTTAACTAAATGCAGCGAACTGAATCTTGCTGTCTGTCACTTAACCTAGTTATTAATTTAACCTAGTTAACTAAATCTTGTTGTTTGTGACTGAACCTAGTTGTTAACTGAATCTTTACTGTGTGTCACTGAACCTAGTTGTTAACTGACTGCATTTAACTGAATCAGTTCACAACAAGATTCAGTTAACTGGATCTTTGTTGTTTGTCACTGAATTTTCATGTCCTACTTGACTGATTTTTAGGGTTTTCAAATGTTTAATTATTCTAGGGTAGTTACTTCAGTGATTGATAGATGTAGTTGAATTATCCTTGTGCACTGAACGAAACTGGCACTAAATGCCACTACTGAAATTTGCAGGGTGTTGTGCAGTGGGTATATGAGTTAATATTGGGTTGAATGATGTAGTGGACAAGTTGACCACAGAAGGAGTGAGTCAGTGTATATGGGTTTAAGTGATTTGACTGACGTGAATGTCAGTAGGTGTGCTCAATTTAATGTTCAAACTGTGTTGATTAAAGGTAACAAGTGTCCCTAACTAGGAAAGAATTTGCAATATTCAGACTTGCAATGTTCAGACTTTATCCAATCAAACTATACTAACATTTTATCTTTGCATTGACACCTAGAGCACCCCTATAATTCCATAGTAAGCTGACTGATATTTTTTTGAGACTTAGATTTTGTGACATGTTATCTTTATATTGACACCTACAGCACAACTATAGTTCTTTGCATTGATACCTACAGCACAACTATAGTTCTTTGCATTGAAACGTAGACCATCATACATAGTTTGACATTTATAATGGATAATATGAGCACCAATATTCAGATAATATGAGCAATGTCATTCAGATAATGTGAGCACAAAGATTTAGATAATATGACCACAAATATTCAGATACTATGAGCACAAACATTCAGATAATATGACCACAAAAATCTAGATACTATGACCACAAACATTAAGATAGATAGATGGCATAGATAGACAAGTTCAGATAGAAAGCACACATAGTTCTAGTTCTTCAGACGCAAGCCACACTACTAAGTTCAGAGACTAACTGAACCCATATATTTGTTCAGATCTTGTTGCAGAAATTATCTAACACCTAAGTGTTGCATCAAACTAGCTCGTTCTCCAGGTTCAGTAGATAGAGTGATCAACGAACTGACCCCATGATGCGGAGCTTCTTCTTCGACCTCCTGCTGCTTGTGCCTGTCTCCACCTCCATCTGCTGCTGCATCCGCTGCTCCATCTGTGGTGCCTCCACATGCACTTTTTGCTCCACTTGCAGCGCCTCCATCTCCATCAAAGCGATGGGCAGCACTGGCACCACCCTGTCAAGCTCGTAGCCCACGCGGTGTTGGTCGTGGTTCTGGTACATGTACCAGCATGCCTGCTGGAATGGGTTCGGGGAATCACTAGCCTCCCCCATCGCCCAGACCAAGTTTTCGATCAGTGGGCGGTGCAGGTTTGGCAATCGGGCGTACTCCTCATGGTTGGCGGCCGCCCTCACTATGCTCGCATGTTTCTTGGGGATTGCAACGTCGGTGTACTAGATGCTTGCCTCGCGCTCGTAGGAGAGCCTGGTGATGTCGCCGTCGAAGATCTCCTGCAGCGCTTGGTCCCATTCGAGGCCAAATGTCGTGGCGCGATGGAGGTTTTATTTTGTTTCTTGTGGGAAGGAGGAAGTTGGATGTAGAGGAGCGACTGAGAGGCTGTGGAGTGGTGGTTATTGATGTCGCTTGAAGCTACGTTGGTATTTCTCCAAAGAGGAAGGGATGATGCAGCACAACGGCGGTAGGTATTTCCCTCAGATACGAAACCAAGTTTATCAAACCAGTAGGAGAACCAAGCAACACGTAAACAACCCTTGCACACAGATAACAAATCCTCCCAAACTGATGTGTTAAAGGGGCTGTCAATTCCTTTCGGGTAACGGTGCCAGAAATTGGTGCGTGACGGAAGAAAGTTATAAATAGATTGAATAAATAGATCGCAAATAAAATAAAGTGCAGCAAAGTATCTTTGGGTTTTTGGATTAATAGTTCTGAAAATAAAAGCAAAGGAAAATAGATCGCAAAGGCAAATATATGAGAAAGAAGACCCGGGAGCCGTAGGTTTCACTAGTGGCTTCTCTCGAGAAAAATAGCAAATGGTGGGTAAACAAATTACTGTTGGGCAATTGATAGAACTTCAAATACTCATGACGATATCCAGGCAATGATCATTATATAGGCATCACGTCCAAGATTAGTAGACCGACTCCTGCCTACATCTACTACTATTACTCCACACATCGACCGCTATCCAACATGCATCTAGTGTATTAAGTTCATGGAGAAACGGAGTAATGCAATAAGAACGATGACATGATGTAGACAAGATCTATCTATATAGAGATAGACCCCATCGTTTTATCCTTAGTAGCAACGATACATACGTGTTGTTTCCCTTTCTATCACTGGGATCAAGCACCGTAAGATCAAACCCACTACAAAGCACCTCTTCCCATTGCAAGATAAATAGATCAGGTTGGCCAAACAAAACCCAAATATCGGAGAAGAAATACGAGGCTATAGGCAATCATGCATAAAAGAGATCAAAGAAAGTCAAATACTTTCATGGATATAAAAACATAGATCTGACCATAAACTCAAAGTTCATCGATCCCAACAAACATATCGCAAAAGAGTTACATCATATGGATCTCCAAGAGATCATTGTATTGAGAATCAAGAGAGAGAGATGAAGCCACCTAGCTACTAACTACGGACCCGAAGGTCTAAGAACTACTCACGCATCATCGGAGAGGCACCAATGGAGGTGGTGAACCACATCCGAGATGGTGTCTAGATTGGATCTGATGGTTCTAGACTCTGCGGCGGCTGGATGAATATTTCATCGACTCCCCTAGGATTCTGGGATTTTTGGGGTATTTATAGGGCTAAGAGGTGGTCCGGGGGGCACCCGAGGTGGGTTGTGCCCCCCTCAGGGCACCCCCAGGCGCAGCCAGGGCCCGTTGTGTTCCTTTTGGCCCATAAAAATTCTCCATAAAGTTTCGGGGCATTTGGACTCCGTCTGATATTGATTTTATGCGATGTAAAAAACACGGAAAAAACAGGAACTGGCACTTGGCACTATGTCAATAGGTTAGTACCAAAAAATGATATAAAATGACTATAAAATGAATATAAAACATCCAAGATTGATAATATAACAACATGGAATGATAAAAAAATATAGATACGACGGAGACGTATCAGTTATCTGTGCAAGGAGGGTGAATGTGAATGAATGCACTGTGTGTGTGTGGATACTAGGGTTTTCTGGAGAAACCAAATGAGTACAGTCAATCGATCAACCTACCACTTCATTTTTTAGAAGAATCGAAGGAGCAGAGCCCGACCCAGAAGCCCAGTAAATAGAAACAATTGAACCTGTTTCAAAGATGGATAATTTCGTATCTAACTCGATAAAGGCAGGCGCGCCCAACCCAGCCCAGTAAACAGAAACGTAGGAATGCGCCGGCCCAACCCAACAGCCAGCTTCATCCTGAGCGCAAAAAAGGAAGGCCGTTAGCGTGCGCCATCACCGTTGTCGGCTCGCGAGTGATCGGCCACGTCAAAACACGCTCAAAAAACGGTTCAATGTTTTTTTACCACTGTCAATTTTTCGAGACAGTGCAAAATGTCACATTTTGTAAAGTAATGATTTTCCACGAGTTGTGATAAGAAAGTGGTGGTTTTGTTCATTTTACTTGAGAGCAGCACTCCCACCATGGTGAAAGGAGATGCAACGAAGCTGACCGAGACGCAACAAGGCCGATCCAGCTGTTGGCATCAAACACCTGCTCTCACAAACTCACCCATAAGGTTCCCTAGTTAGGTATGCCACAAAATATATCACCATTATCTTGAGAGAAACAATTATGACAAGATATGACACTCGTAATATCGATGCAACCCAACAAAATGCGTTGAAAATGACAAATCAAAAATAATAAAGTGACGTAGAGCAATATGAAATTGTATGAAATACAGGTAATGACATTGAATATGACAATATGAATCTACTACAATGAAGCCCTAGATTAAAACTTATAAATTTTTAGAGTTGGGTATGCAAACTTAAGGTATTAGTGAATCAAATAAATTATCCTTGGGAATAACAGTTACCTTGAACATATTTTTAATTGATTAGTACATGCTAAACTCCAAATTTGAATATAAAGATCATTTTAATTGGAGTTGCGATGATTTAGTCACGACCTTTCCATGTTTTGGGTGCTTAGTGTCCATGGATCTCATTTTTTTTACCTTTCCATGTTTTAATCATTTTGTGCCATTTCCTGATTAAATCAGAATTTCAACTATTTTATTACATCCGAATTTTAACTATTTACACAGAGAGGGAGACAGGCACACTGCAATGACATTTGTGCCCGAAGAATTAACTTTTAATCACGTGAGAAAATAAAACTTTTTCATTTTTTGGGTTCTTATACAGCCTGGGCCCGCACGTCAAGTATTTAACATTTTTATTTCTATATGTTGATTCATTGATTGAGAAGATGAAACAGATCACCAGGTGCATATGTGAGCCCGGGGAGGGACGACAGCACGGCGATGAGGCAAAGTAGCGCCGCCCTGCCGGAGCCGAGGGGGGCGAGGTCGCCGGTCCGATTCGCTGCACCAAAACGAGAGAGAAAGTTACGTATGAGCTCGTGCTAGGATGGTTGATCACAGTGACATGATGCAAGAACGAGAGGCCCACCGGAGAGAGAAGAACGTCACGACCGCGAACTGAATGCCAATGCCGTGCCAGGCCGGGAAGTGACGGTTTCCTGTGATTTTCCCCCGAGAGGAGAGCGGGGAGAGCTATGCGATGTCTCCGGCGAGCTCAACGAGAAGAAGAATTTACGAGAGATAGATGAGAACGACGAAGTTTGACAGGAGAGGTGGGGGGGGGGGGGGGGGCGGGAAGAAGAGGGATATGACGAGGCCACTCCTTCCACTGGGTCGAGCGGAGCATGCCTACCTGGACGACGTTGAGCACCTCGCGAGGGACTTGAGAAGGAGAGCCTCAGGCCAACTTCAACTCATAGACCCAAGCTGACACGGATTTTATGTTTTTTATTCGTTTGGGTCGGCAAACGCAGACGGGCAAATCGACACCGCCGGACAAGCGGATACGGACGGTGCATCCGACGGTGCTGACCTATTGGTTTTTTCTTTTATTTGTTTGTGTTGGCAAACGGACAAGTCGACACCGCCGGACAAGCGGATACGGGCGGTGCACCCAACGTTTGGTGCTGACCTATTTGGGAGGATGTCCGTTTCGGCATTTCATCGAACACAGCAGGGGCGGCAAGAAAGCAGAGCGCGGCTATGGCTGCCGGCGAGAAGCCGCGGATGGAGCTCGCCGTCCGAGCTGTTGGCCGTGTCGCGCGCCATCCACGGCCCGACGCCGTGCCCACCGCAGCAGAATCTCGGCGAGATGCAGCAGCCCGACGCAGATCGGTCCCGGCTTGTCGCCGTGCCCGACGTTGCGCGTGCCTGGGTCGTCGCCGTCCACTCGACGGACGCGACAAGGCGGCCCCCACGGCGCCGGCGCAGCCGCCTGCAGCACCTTGCGATGGGGAGGAGCGGCTGGGTATGGCTGTACGCGCCGCAGCTAGACCAGCCGACCAGGGCTCGTCGGCCAAGTGTGGCAGAGCACGGCAGGGAACAAGCCATTGAGCTGCAGGGTGTGGCGTGGCGTGGCCTTCGACACAGCAGACGCCCGTCGAGCTGCAGGGCGTGGCGCCGCGGGGGTTCCAGTCCGCGCGCCCGCGGAGGTGGTGAGCGCGCACTTGGCGTCCAGCAAGTAGAGGCCGTCCTTGTTGAGCCCTAGCGACAGCACCACCAGCAAGCCGGCATTGGCCGCGACGGCGAGCAGGCAGCAGGTGGGGGAGGAAGGCGCCCATGGTGCTCTCGGACCCCCTTTCGTCCAGCGCGAGCACCCGGCGCCTGCTCCAGCGCGAGGGGAGGATATGGAGGCCATGGCGCGAGCTCCACCCGGCGCCTGCTCCAGCGCGAGCTCGGCGAGGTGCGCGACGGAGCAGCGCCGTCGGTAGCGGGGGAGGCTAGGCCGGGCCGGGGCGAGGCTGAAAACATGGGACCATATGGAGCTCCAGGGCCTGCATGTTGCCTTCTGCTTCAGACTTCGGAGGTAAGTCGACAAAGCACTCTTAGAACAACTCCAACGGAGCCACCCGAACGGAGGCGTGCTTTGTTCGGTTTTTGTTCATTTGGGTAGACTGCCAGCTCCGTGTTCGCCCTGTTTTCTTCTTGGGTTGGTCATGCGCCCAACGCGGGCGATCCATTTAATGTCCGCACATTTAGACTAAAAAGGCCCCGGTCATAGATCATGCCAACGTCCAAAGTTCAAGCCGGCACCATGCCAGCGGCCGGCATACATTGCGGGTAGACATGCAAGCCGGGAATCGACTGTGTGGAAGACGCGCGCGGCGACTCCGGCAGCATCATCCGAGGATATGCTGACGAGCCCGTGCTGGCCGCGGCCGCGGCAACAGCGGTGTTGACGAGCCCGTGGTGGCCAGGGTTTACCCCTAGGTACAACAAGGCCTCCCTTGTTGCCGCCTTGACCTGGGCATTGGTGTCTTCCTGCTGCGTGACAACGGCGATGGCGGCGGCAGTAGCTGCCTCGCCCCTTGCATCCTGCGCGTGCCTCCGGCCTTTCCTCTTGGTCGACTCCATGGCCCGCTCCTCGGGCGTCAAGTCCTTCTTCTTCTTCTTGGTCGGTGCGTGGCGGTCTTGCGGGGGGCGCGACGCTTGCCTCTGCCTGCGGGGGTGGCGCTGGACGAAGCGAGGGAGGCGAGGCCGGCGGCGGCCTCGAGGTCGTCGTCCATGGTGGTGGGAGAGGGAGAGGCAGCGAGCGGGAGGGTTTGGGAAAGTGGAGGGAAAAGGCGGCCACTTTGCCACTGACTGGCAGGCCAGGGAGGGGAGTAGGCGCGCATCCGTTTCGTGTCCGCGCCGACGCAAATTAGGCTTAAAATTGGGCCGGGAATGGGTCGGCAGGCGGACAAAAAGCGGACGCGTGTCCGTTTGAGTCGGCGCGTTGGACCGGTGTTTTTGTCCGCGCAGAACCAAATAAACATGGGCGGCCGAAATAGATCGCCCCGTTGGAGTTGCTCTTATACCTTACTTAAGGCGAACAAGAGTTAAACATGACTATTATTGTTTGTCCAATTTGTGTTCTATTTAGTCGATTCTGAAAGGTGAAACCAGTACGGTGGCATATACCAAACAGAACCATGGCATGTCTTTTTCATGGAAGTGGGCATTCAGCAATGGGATTGCTATAGCAGAGTATTGATCTGACAGTCATATGTATATTATTTTAACCTCACAAAGTTACGAGTGTGTTAGAGATCACAAAGTCATATTTAACTCTCTATAAGTGAACTCTAATCCATCCCTAAAAAATAGAGTAAACGAGGGAGTGAATCTTAGTGAAGTGTATTTACTTCACCAAATTTTGGCCGGACCTAGCAGACTCCTATATATAACGGAGTAAAACTTACTTTTGTTTATGCATTTCGTTTGTCATGTGGTGAGATGGCCTGAACCGCCATAGTCGCCCATGCATCGGAGCTTGCCAAGCTTCACCTTGACGACCTCCTCTGCCTTAGAGGGGATGCCTCATTCTCATTGACGTCCCTTGTACCGGGCGCTTGCGTGGCCATGTCGGCACGGCTGTCGGACTCGAGGACAAGCACCACCGGGCTAGACGCCGGCAACAGATGAGTGGTCGAGGACCGAGAACGCTGCCGCAGCAGAGCGGGCAGGTGGAGCGCGAAAGCAACCGACGTCGTGGAGATGGAACAACTGCTAGAGCTGGCCCTGGAGCTCTGGTCCACCACGGCCATCGTCGCGCCGGTGGCCTTCTTCTTCTACCACCTCCTCAACTCGTCGCTATCTGCCGCATCCGGGATCACCCCCCCCCCCCCTCTCCAGATGGCCACTGCCTTAGCAATCATGAGAGTGCCCCCAGCCTCAACACTCTTCACTACAAAGAGCCCTCGGCCGCAGTGTGCAGACCGGCGCATCTCCACCGGCCCAACGTACCATGCGAGGTCCGGGCACTTCCCGGAGAACCCGACAAGTACCCGGTCCAACAGGTCCACCGCCCCTCTCCTGGCCTGCGCCTCGGGGCGCCTGCACTGCTCGAACATCTCCCATGCCTCGTCGGGGCCGCAGACGCCGCGGGGAGCGCCACGCGAAAGCAGTCGACGGCGAGCGTGTAGCGGCCGAGGCCGCGGAGGAGCGCGCCCCTTTGCGAGCAATGCGGCTGGTTCCGCCACGGCGACTGGAAGGCAGAAATTTTCTTCCAGCCCGTAAGGCCTCGTTTGGCACAGGGGGTTTCGGGAGGTTTCTAGACGTCAATCCCCGCGAGGGCCAGAAACCCCACGAAAACTCTACGGCCCGTTTGGTAACCAGGGTTTGCGCAGCCCAATCCCTCCTTTCCCCTTCAATCCCCTCCTACCCACGCGTTTCAGGACCCTTGTCGAGGGACTCGCGGAAGCACATCCCTGAGCGCAGCGCACGCCTCATCCACACTCCGCCGCCACCAGCTTCTCCACGCGCCGCTGTCCGCAGCCTCCTCCACGCCGGCCAGAGAGCTGGCCTTTTCTCTGGTATGTAACTCCGTGATGCCCTCTCCCGTCCCCCTTTGCTCGTCATAGCCTAGGGTTCTAGACCTCGACCGAGCATGCCGGATGGGCGAGGCGTGCGCTGCGCTCGGGGCCAGGCTGCCGGACGCGGCCGTGCGGTCTCTACGGGTTGCGTTGGCCAGCTGCTCGCCGGAGAAAGCCGCGGGGGTCGCCAAGGTCTCGATGTTGGCCATCACGTCCGCGCAGCTGCACAGGCAGCAGTACCAGGCTCAGAAGCAGAGTAGCAGGAAATGAGATGACTGCTCACCTAGTCATCTCAACAGGATTGGTTTCCTCTACTGGATCCTTGTTCACGTAATTGGGAGTAATTAGTACAGTAGTACGTACTCATTAGTAAGTATATGTAGTAAATCATAGATGCGTGGAGTTGTAGTGCAGAATAAAAATATATGATCAAACGCTTTTTAAGTTTATTGTTGCAATGGCCATCTTGAAGCAGGAATTTTACAGTTTGATTCCTGCATAAATCATCAAAAAGGAAAAAAAATATTTATGCTCCAGAAAGGGTCTTCATCAACCCACAGTTGCGAAACGTTCATATCTTTCGTATAGCCAATTACAAAATATTCAGAGCAGTGTGTCATCAGCTCTTATATTAATCTTCTGTCAGCAACTTGGTGTACAACCGGTTTGTTTGAGCACTGATCGTAGAGGGAAAAGAGCATCAATGAAACTCTGTTTAACCATTGTGCTTCGCTCAACACCCTGAACTAATTATTTCTCCCAAAATGTGCACGAGAAAACAAACAACTGTAATCTGACTCTACATATTGTGATGATTGTTAAATAATAATGCCAATGTAATATTGAGTTGTAATATTCAGTTGGGGTTCAAGTGCTGTTGTTATATCCGTGGTCGTTTGTTAGTTAATAGCTGCTACTGCTAGTTGAAGGTTCATGGTAGAACTGTACTATACTTGCAACTGTTGGTAATGACATTTCTTGCAGATGAATTTGCATGTTCAATTTGGTTCCCTGTCTTGGAGAGGAGCATCTGGAGGTCAACATGATCTTATTTTAGTCCAATTATCACTTGGCTCTTTGGTTGTAAGAACTGAATTTGTGATTCTTCTTGTAAACCGCGACTTCGAAAGTAATGAAATTTTATTTCTGCTGTGATGTATAGTTGTTACTAATCTCTGCCATACAGTTGTGCTCCTTATAGTTGTAATAATAAATAATGTATAGTAAGATTTTAGGCTGATGATCCACCGACAGTAGGCCGATGATGCATTTTGCTGATTTTCTATTGCAGTTTACGTTGCTGACAGAAGATTGGTGCAAAATGTTTGTGCTGTTGTAGCAACGTAAATGTAAATTTTGCAATTTCTTGATCTACTGACAGTAGATTGGTGCAAAACCAAGTGCCATTGGTTCTTATTTATGGCAACATTGGTTCTCCACTCTCAGATTATACACCGACAGTCTACGAACATTGGTTCTGACAGGACTTGGAGATGTACCGACTAGAGATTGTCGTATGGATGGAAGGTTGTATTATATCAGCTTTGTCAAGTTTTTACTGAATTTTGTTTCCAGGGCAATATTTCATTGCGAGCTTTTAACACATTCTAAGAATTTTAGAAGTCCAGCCGTATTCTAGTTAGTTTCAAATGTGCTTTGCTTCACTTTGGAAGATGTCAGTCGTTTGAATTTTAACTCTGTGATCTGCTCGAGATTTTTTTTTGTTTTGTTCTGCACCTTGTGCTTCTGCCTTTGACGATTCGTTGAATTCACCATTGACCTAGGTCTTGGTTTAATTCCATCGTCTTGTTGTACATGTGTACTACTTTTTCTGTTGAATTATTTTGATCGGATGTTGGGTGCCAACTGATACCTGATCGTTGCTGTTTCATTTCATACAATTCCTTGTCACTATATCGGTTGATGAGATATTGATTTCAAGTCATGCAATGTTTCTGCTGGGAAAAACTGTTACTAAATTATTTTCTAGAGCAACTTTGTCTCATTTTTATTAGGTGACCTTTACAATTCTGTAGTAAGGATGTAAGGGGGGTTAGTTACATTGCAAAGATTGGATTTTTAAATGTTCAACACCATGTTATGTCAATATGACAAACCCTGCCAACCAAATAGAAATTTTGAACAAAGAGGATTGTGGATGAAGGGGTTTTGGGGATTCAAGGGGTTTTGAGGGGATTGGGTGGAAGGAAGGGATTCACCCAATCCCCCCCCCCCCCCCCCCCTCCACAAACCTCCCCAATCCCCTTGAATCAAATGAGGCCTTACTCCTCTATACGTACATCTTAGTACTTGGGCTAGGTCGGGTTTAGAGGACTAAACTCAGATATTTACTCCTCTATAGTCAGATAGGATCGGCTAGAGTTGGCCTTAATAGGTTTACTAAAGTGAATATCTAGAGCTTGTGAGGAAATGGAGAAAAGCCACGAAGCCTGGGCGAATTGCAGTGACCTGGCATGTGACATGCCCGCATCTTTTTGCAAGAGATCATTAATGTAGCAAAAATGCTACACGCACGGGGTCTTACGGAGCTGCGACGGACCCCTTCCAACTTACTCCTAACCACCCCCCCCCCCCCAAATGATTTTCATGGGGGTGGGGCCCGCTTCACCTCTTAATCCCAATCACAAGTTTCCACGTTAGCACATCCTGTAAACGTTTGTGATAAAACTCCGTGTGTGTAGCAAAGCTCTTAATGTAGCATAGATTACCCGACAACTTTTTTTTTTAGAAAAGGAGGATGACCCCCTGCCTCTGCATCTGGGAGATGCATACAACCACTTTATTGATTATTCTCGAGGACCTTACAAAGTATTACAATAATGTGCCTGAATCCACCATCTTGGCAACATATGCCGCTACTCCTATCCAAAATGATGAAGGGGTGCTAGCTGGGCCACTACCCAAACCACTCACCTAAGCCTAACATCAAAAGCCGGAAGCCGAAACTCATTCGGAAGCCCAATCCGGTCAGACGCACTCGTGTGTCGTCGCCGCCATCTTCCACAGGTCTTTAGATCATATTGAGGCTTCTACCTTGTCTGGCCACTCTGCCATCGACGTCACCATGACGACAGACAACAACCTCCTCCTGCGCGAGCCCATCCCTGCACATCGCACGCCGAGTCTCCATAGCGCCATGCCATCGATCTCCGGCATCATCAATGTGTGAGATGAAACACCGCTCCACCATCCCTCCAGCCAGCACTTGCTCCAAGACGATGCCCCCAGAAGGGAAAGGGATAGAACGCCATCATCATCTGATCGGGAAGACCCAGATCTGGGGTTTCCCCCTGAGCATCCCGAACCTGATGGCGCAGACTGCCGACGATGCCTCGACCATCGGCAGTAGCTCCACCAGACGAGCGTCGCCTACGTCGCCGCAGCCTCCAAGATGAAGCTGACCAGAATGCATATGTCGACACCGAACCGCTGCCACTTCCACCGCCACTTGAGCAGCCCCCGAGCAACGCCTTCAGGAAGGAGCACGCCACCGTGGTGTCGTCGTCGCTTGGAACAGGGGGGTCTGAGGTTTTCACCTGAGCTCCTGGGAGGGGTGGAAGGAAGGAGGTCCTCTCCGAAGCCTCCAACGAGGGAAGCAACACCCAAAGGCACTGCGGAGTGGCCGCCACGCCGGCCAAGAGATTCCCCCGGAACCCTTCCAGCCACCGGATCTGCAAGGCCAGCACCCAAGAACGGTGACCGAAGCCACCAAGGGCCAAATCCGCGGCAGATCGGAGTAGATCGGGGTCGAGGACGAACATCACCATGGCCACCAACCGCCGCCGCAGCCGAAGCCCACCACCTCCCCGCCATCCACATGTCCAGGATAGTGGCCCACCTGTCCACGCCGGCGCCGCCCGCCGCCAAGCTGCGCTGCGTGCCACCAACCATGGCCGCCGCCATGGATCCGAGCCGCAGGCAGGCCGGGAGAGGAGAGCCGCGCCACGGGGGGAAGGCCCTGCCGCCGCCGCCACGACGCGGGCTTCGCCCGGTGGTTGCCTCCGGCGGCGGCGAGGGGATTAGCTGGAGAATGGGGGCCTGGCGGCGGCGCGGTTGGGGGCTGCCACCCGTGTTGCCTACCCTAGGTGACGCGGGGGCCTAGGCTGCCCCAAGTCTTGCCAGATGTGGAAAAGACAACGGCCAGATTACCTGACAACTACACATGTTTGAAAACTTTCTGCAGCCCATACAACCAGTGGCTGAGCTAGAGGGGGCTGTAGCCCCCCCCCCCCCCCCAGCCCACCACATAGCTCCACCGTTGCATACAACCGAGCATGTTGTTCTCAATAGTGATGGCCAGTCTCTTGCTTATACGAGTATCTTGTGGCGACTAGTGTATGGATTTCGCTTGAAAGCATACTAGAATAGTATAGACGCTGACATAATTCTAGAGATCTAATTTTAGCCTAAGCACATACATGAAAGGATGATATGCTTCTATACCATGTACTCTGTTTCCTTTTTTACTTATGGCTTGATATTGTAACAAATAACAGTAACATATAAACCTCCGACTCTGAGTATGAGTTCATAACTGTAGGTGTTTCAGCAAGTATTATCAAGATTACTCAAGTCCATTGATATAAAAATGTTCAAAGAAGCAACATAACATTCTAAAGGAATCTTTGCACATGGGAAGATTAATGGTGGAAAAATGATAGTAATAAGAATAAAGAGAACAAACCTTATTCATTTTGAGACAACATGGATACATTCCCATCGTATTTATGGTTTCTCCCGAGTTGAGAATGTTTTGTTTTCATCGGGTTGATTCATCTCAATTGACATGCATATACTAGCAACTGTTTCACCTAAACCCACTTGTGATCGAACCGTGCGTTTGTTTATAGACTGTTTGGTTGATCTCAACAATTCCCTCCCTACCCGCTAATGACATGTTCTGCCTTTCTTGTACTTCTGACTTGCAACTTCATCCGCGAGAAGGGCCGGCAAGGTGCTGGTCGACCGACGGTCACAATTCTGTTGTGTGTGCTGATGATGACGATTTGCAGGTCTTAAAACCAAGCATCGGGTCCTTCCCCTATCTAGGTCTGAGGCTATTAAAAGCAAGAAAATAGAACCATCTCGACGAGCTTAGGAGCAACATGTCATCAGTGGCGGGAGAACCATGAACAGGGAGTGCAGAGAGGAGAAAAGAGGCTGAAGATGCGTGCGGTAAATTATAGATTTAGTACAAAAAATATTTTCTATCTGAGAATGGATTTCTTTTCAAAAATGTTGAGTAAATATGAATATTTTACTGGTATGCTATTGGGTTTCAAATCATTTATTTATTTTGTACGCGGTGCAACGCGCACTGGCCTTTTTGCTAGTTAGCACATAAACAAAAAATGGTCATGTGGATGTTACCTCGAAGATGCTGGACCGAACTGGTGGGGGCGTTCTTGGTTGGTCGTGTTGATTTTGTTTGGAGTGCAGGCGTTGCTGAGTTGGGCTTGGTTGAGGAAAAACAGGGAAAAAACCATCATCCGCATCGCGTTTGGTTGCCTGCATTAGGGGATTGGTTTCGACATGGTGTTTGGTGTCTTGCATTGTCTCCGTTCATGCAACTACACGGTGTTTGGTTGCACATAGGCTGCAAGGTGTGCTAACCTTGTACCCTATGTGGTGAGCTTACTCGCTATACTTTACACACGATCACATCGAGCACATCAACGCCACATCACTGCAATGGCAACGAACTGGGCGATGATGATGAAATTCTTCATCCCAAACTGACAACCCACCTTGCCAACTTCAACACTACTGCATGCCTGCTTGAGCACGACCTTGGAGTAAGCATCTTCTTTCACCTACGTAGTCTAAAACCCTTGGTGGCAGCCATTCTTAAAACCTGACACTTGTGCATTGCATGCTTCCCATGAACTGTAAACCCCTGGAACCCTCGTGTGGATCACCACATACCACTTGTCCTAGCATTGCAGAAGAGCAACAATTCAAGCAACAATCAGTGAAGCACACAAGCAGCAAGCAATGGAGCAGAAGAGCAATACTCCCTCCGTTCCTAAATACTTGTCTTTCTAGAGATTTCAACAAGTGACTACATACGGCGCAAAATGAGTGAATCTACACTTTAAAATATGTCTACATACATCCGTATGTTGAGTCCATTTGAAATGCCTAGAAAGACAAGTATTTGGGAACGGAGGGAGTAGTAAGCATGCATGGTCATACGGCATAACGAGCTCAACCTAGCACTACTATGGCTTCATCCTACCATCACATCCAAAAGAGGGTGTAACCTACCACCGCAAGTTTGCCATCCGCGTGAGGGGTTAGTGTATACCACCTCACTAAAATATACAGACCATCAAATAATTCTCAAGTCCTAGCTACACAAATGTTGTAGGCACAAAAGGAGGACCCAGGCCTGAAACCTCGAACACATCTGAATCAGGAGGCATCTGGTCCTCGATAGGGCGCTGGGAATCCTCGAGATAGGACAAAGGGAACTGACTCTCGGACAGGACAATTGCCTGACTAAGACCTTGCGTTTGCATGGTCATGTCCTACAATCATAGCACACATTGACAGTAAGCATAACACGCACTACCAGACCATCTAGCTCAACACAACACGATATGAGCAACACACATCAACAAGCATTCTACCAATCCATCACAACTAGCTACCAATCCATTGTGGTCAACACTACGATACAACCCTGCTAGCATGCTACAAATCCATCACCAATAGCTACCATAACATCACAATCTCATAGATTGATAGTGTGCAATGCTACAAGATGCTCACAGATCAAACCCTACAACACAAGCTCTCAGATCTAGCCACAACAAGTATAAAGAAGGGGGTGACTGAACTCACAGAGACCATCACTACAGCTCGAGGGAGACATGGAACATGTCGGAGAAGAAGATGACACGAGTCGCCGCCGCCGTGGACCACCGAAGAAGGAGCGCCTGTTACCTGCTCGCCGGAGGGAAAGCTCGAAAGGGGGGAGAAAATTTCGGCGGTGAGGCGAAGAGGGCTATATAGGGCGACCAAATCGGCGTGAGGTAATCCAAAATCCTCCCACCGATTTTTTGGAGTCGCGTGCGAGCTCGCGCCATCTCCGTGGTCGCATGAGCTCAACACTGTGTTCCCCTTCCCTTATTTGGACGATCCTGACTTGCTAGAAACTGTCGAGGTTCCTAGCAGGCCTTGCTGCAAGGTGTTTTAAAGTTCATCCTGTGCGGACCAAAAAGTATGTACGGACGAACCAAACACGCCCTAGAAGGCCAAGTAGTGCGTAGATGTGGTTAACGAGGGTGGATCTGGTCAAGGTCGGGCAATAAGACAATGAGGAATCACTCGCAGGCCGCGAGTGCTCTAGCACGTTGAGTGCAAATATGTTCTTGTATTTGAAAATTGTATTCAACGTGCATTTCTGAAAATGTTCATGTAATTTTAGGAAAGAGTTCACATATTTAAAAAAGGGTCTAATCCTAAAAAGTGGTAATCTTCCTCGCAAAATATTTGCGAACAAAAGTGAAAAAAAAGGATAGGAAAATAACAATTCAAAATTAAAGTGTTCAACATTGTTAGAAAAATCATCACGTAATTTTGAATTTTTTTCCCGACCTTTTAGGAAAATACAGTACAAATGTGTGTTTAAAATGTCTTCGTGTTTGTTTTTGAGGGGATCGTGCTTTTTTTTTTGGGCGGACAAACCAAGCCGATGGGCCATGGGCTATCTGATTTTCGCCCAAGTCCATCGCGTAGAGATGTCTCGTCAGAAAAGAAAAGAAAACGATGGGGAGGGAGGGTGGAGGGTTCCCAACTCCCAATCCACCGCCGCCGGAGCCCGGAGGAGACCACCTCTCCGATTCCAAAATGGAGGGGACTACCGCCATATAGCGGCCCTATATTACTCCAGGGCAGAGCGGACTCCCGCCATATATCCAGGGCGGGGGGGATTCGCGCCATATTACATCAGGAAGGATTGGGGGGCAGAGTGTTGGTTCCGATCCCAGCACAAAATTGCTACCTTTATGTCGATCGGTCGATCGATTTCCGCCGGGCAGCGCCACCGCACTCGAGTTTTTGTGGTGGCGCAAGACCCCAGCGAGGTAGGCAACCTCGTCTTCAAAATCAATCTCAAGCATCTCTTCTCCTCTTCCCCCTCCCAGCTGGAGCCGGAGGAAGAGGAACCGCATACCCAGCCCGAGGCCGTCGCGTGCTTGAAGCAAGTCGATAACTTTGAGCGCATGACGTTCGCCGCCTCGGCCTCTGGTGACGTCATCGTCGCCGCTAACTACGCCGGTTGCGGCCGCACCCTGATCTACGATGCCTCCGCCGGCGGCGTCTCCCCCGGGCCGGAGATGCGCTCCGTCAAGAACTACCTGTTCCTTGTCCCGGTCGGCGACCGCACGTTCTTCGCCATGTCCGCCTACTCGCGCCTGGACGTCCCCAAGGGGGGACCCTGGTTCGAGGTTCTGCAGCAGCAGCTCCTCCCCGGCGGCGGCGGCGGCGGCGGCCGCTGGGCCTGGAGCGCCGTTCCTGACCCGCCCGGCCTCCCTCGTGGACAGAGGGAGGACGTCCGGGCCTACTTCGTCGCGGGCGCGCGCGTCTGGATCTCGCTGCGCCTCCAGGGTACCTATTCCTTCGACACGGCGCGCCAGCGGTGGCGCAAGGAGGGCGCCTGGATGCTGCCCGTCCTGGGCCGGGGCGTCCTGGTGCCCGACTTTCTCGGCAGCGGCCGGCGGCTGCTCTTCGGCATCCGTTCTATCAGGGATCACCAATTCTGCGCCGTCGACATGGACGCCAGGCCGCCGACGGTCCTCAGGTCCTGGCCTGAGGCATTGCCCACCATCGGGTGGGCCGCCGGATATAAAAGGTGCTCCTTCCTCCCCCAGGTGACCTACTTTGGGGGCGGCAGGTTTTGCGTTTCGGTGACTAATCAGACCAGCGAGGAGAATCCACGCAGCGTCGCCTCCTTCAAGGCCGTCGAGGTCACCGCCGACCTGCAGCTGATCGAACGCCGGTCCAGCTACTACTTGATGCCACAAAGCTCACGCGGGTCGCCGGTTACAGTAATTTAGTTTGCCAGTAAATCATGTATTGTAAAAATCCATATTTGTATCGATCAGTCTAATTTCTCTGTCAAACGAACTGACTGCTTTACTTTCCTCGAACAATGTATATGTCCGTGCTTCCCTTCTGTCAGCAAATGGACCTCGGTCGCTACTCTTCGGTCCATCTTTGGTTTCTTTTGGCGTTGCTACCAATAAATTGCCTGAAAAATCACCTACCGTGCAATTTACAGATAAAATTTGCTGTTTTTTTTACAGCAAGTTGACACAAGTTTACAACTTTATGATTGATGACAGCCTTTTTCTTTTTGAACGAGACAAAGGCGTACGAGGCGCCTAACATTCATTCATTTATCTGCAGTTTACATGGGTAATGACATATCCCTGATGAGTAATGTCTGCAATGATCTGAATCAGGGGACAGCGCCATTTTTTATACTGAACATTACAACAGCTAATCCTAGAACGTTGTTGGGGAAATAAATCCTGAGACTCTGCTAACTTGGCTGCTACGTGAGCATCACAATTATCAGCGAATCCGGATCCGAATATGGAACACCTGAACCTGTCTTTGATGCAGTGGTATTACAGAAGTTCGTCAGGACGCTTCTTACTGTATTTGCCAATGTCCAGGTTGATCTTGTTGCTGCTGCTTTAGCAAGAGTAAGATTGTCCGTCAGGATTGCTGCTTGTTGAATGTTTAGCATGTTGATAAGGACTGCTGCTAGATTGATTCCATGTGCCTCTGCCTGAATTGCTGATTGTGTGTGTGCAATAGTCGCTGAGATTGTAATTTCCATTTTTTGGTCTCTCTGATGCACCTGCAAAAAATATAACCAAATCCTCTTCTTACACTTTCCATAGTGTCAGAGTTTCTTAGTTCATGCCAGCCACGTATGTGTAAATTTGGACTGAAGCTGGGAGCACGGTGCTATCAATTGTGGTTCTCTGTCTGAATTTTTCTTTTTCCTGAGGGCTCATCCTGTGATTTACAGTGGTTGACCTTCCCTGTTCAGTTGCGCCTACTTCCAAAGATAAGCTATTTGTGATAGCATGTGCTGCAAAAAAAAAAAATCTGGAAAGGAGACACATCTTTTCTCTGAAGAGCTTATTATTCCTGGCTTTCCACAAGCACCACATGAATGTAAAAATATTAGGTCTGTTTAGGATACATCTAGATGTGACGTAGTTATGTCACATCTAACCTGATGTCCTCTATGCTTGTGGTCTACTTTTTTTTGTTCCAGCTTTTTTTTGTTCCTTGTTGCTGTGTATTTGTGAGAGCTTAGACGTAACATTCTTAGAAAACATCTAGATGTGAATTAGGCAAACTGAAAAATATTGCTCAAAATAGTGCAAGGGTGATCTGAACTAGCAAAACTCATAATAATGAGAGTTTTGAATTAATAAATCGGATCTAATGTACCAAGGTTTGGCAAACCAGGCGAAGGGGCAAGTATACACTATGTGTATATCATCTTCTTCCAACCCACATCTAGCACAACGGGTACTGATATGTTTAGGACAGTTCTAAACGATCCCTTATAACCGGTTAGAGGAGTAAATTTTCTGTTTTACTCCTCTAACTAGTACCTAGCCTATCCCTTATCCGCCGTAAGGGAGTAAAATTTTACTCCTCTTCCCAAACTTCTCCCTAAATTTACTCAACCAATTGGCGACTGAGTAAAAGCCGCGCCTCTCCCTCGCGTCATTCCTCGCCCCTGCACTTTCGCCAGCGCGACTCCCGGCGACCCCCCGCCGCTACCTCGTTGCCTCTCCCGCCCTCCGCCGCCCTTCTGCCCGACGTCGAGCCAGTTGGGCCTCCGTCCCCGTCGCCAGATCAGGTGAAGCGCCGTCGCCGTCGCCATTGTTGTTGATTTGTCGGATTGCTTCTTTTCTTCTTATTTTCTGTCGGCTGCCACATCTCATGTTGATTGCACACCACTGTAGGTTTTTCCCTCTCGTTGACGCCGACTTGTTTGGTCAGAACGACACCGGACGACCGGTGCACCACCGCCACACCATAAGTGTTCGACGAATTGGCTAGGTTTGTTTTTTTGGATCATTTGTTTGTGAACCGAGCCATTTGGATTGAACATAGCCATTTGGATTGTAGATGAAGAGGTTGAGGCAGATGGCTTTGGAGGACTCATCGTCATCCTAAGAAGAAGACGACGATGAAGACTTTGACACAGTTTTATGCATGTTTTTAATGATGATGTTCGACGATCGATGATAGGATCACAGTTTGGCCGCATGCACATCAACCGTGATAGAGTGGAGGGTCATGCGAAGATCATGAGAGACTACTTTGACGCAAAGCCAACCTATCCGGAGAAGTACTTTCACCGGTGCTTTCGGATACACATCAACCTTGTTGTTCTATCACATGCTACTTTGCTATATTTGAACCATTCGGCGTGTTATTTGAATAATGCGGGTTGTAAACCTTGAATTCGGTTTGTAAACTATATTGGTGATTTGCTTGAGCATTCAAATTTATGTTCAGTTTCTATATGATAATATGTAGTTGCAATTTATACTAGAGTTGCAAAGTTTAGAAAAACAACAATTTACTCCATTAAATATAGGGGATCGGCTAGGTCTGGCCAGAACTTAGTGGAGTATATAAACTCCATAAGCTTTTACTCCACTGGATACTCCACTATTTTTAGGGATCGGTTAGAAATGCCCTTAGAATGTTTACCTTCTCTTTTCCGTGTTGGCAAAGTTATTCTAGTTAGCCTCCATGCGAAAGTTTGGATTCTTGGAGCTATGTTTTTTGCTTTCAAAACTTGCTTAAAAAGATCCTTCGTATTGTTTTACTAGAGCTCTAGGTTGCGGCTCCCCCTCTTCCTGCATCACCTGTAGACAAAGTTTGAATGCACTTTTGCATTGAATTTCCCTGTTGGGGTTAGTTTCCAGCACAAAATATCATCATCTTCAGCTTGAATAATTGGAACCTGCTTCATAATGTCAGTTGTGTCTTGGTCAAATATCATATCAATGAAATTGTCATCCACATTTTGTGATTAGGTACCTGCTTCTTTCCTTTCTTGTTCGCTGTCGAATAATTGGGCCCCTCGTTGTGACTTTTCCTTTTCCATGGAGTACGATCTTCACTACAAAAAGAAGACACATCCATGACATTATGGCCTGAAGGAATTTTTTTTCTGTCATGATAATGGCATTTCTATGACGATAATTGTGACATAAACACGTATCATCATTGTTGTGGTGGGCTCATACTTCTATGATAAAAATTATGACAGAAAATAGGCTTTTCATCCTGGGCAGGCCGGAGACGCACCCATGTGACATTCTTTGGGCCATCCATGACGTAAAAAATCGTGGTAGAAGTGAGGGCGAGGAAATTTTTGAGGAGTTCCTGGTTACGGTGGGTGGTCGGGGCTGAGCGATGCAGTGTAGTTTGCGCGTTTTTCTCGTACGCACGTGTGTGTGCGAGGCATTCGCTAACTGAACATGAGTGAGGTGTTCGCTTACTGAGCCTGAGCGGTCGATCTCGCCCTCTCGCACCACCTGTACTGAAGCCGATCCATCCTTGGCTTCTACCTAAACCTGAGCGATTCCTTCGCTGCTAACTAAACCTGATCGATCCTTCTTGCTGCTTATTGAAGCCGAAGGCCCCCGTACACGCGAGACGTAGCCAGTTGCGTTAAATTTTGATGAACAGTGCCCGTTACTGCCTCTCACACAATACACATAGATACAAGTCGAGACGCATCGATCGAGCCGGTTGGTTGGTTGTGGATGAACAGTTCTTAGTGGGGGTTAGATGAACATGACCCCGTGGTTGCCGCTGGATGAACATGATGCCGAGGAGGCCGCCACAGCCCAGCCGGTTGGGGTTGGATGAACATGTCCCTGTGGAGGGCTTGATGAATAGTAGCCGGTGGAGGCCGGAGGAAGTCGACGGTGGATGAACAGTAGCCCGTGGAGGCTAGAGTGAGGCAGTAGATGGTGATGAACAGTAGCTCGTGGAGTCTCGTTTTGCGGTAAGCCACACCCCTCTCGATGAACAGACCATAGGCGCTCGAAGAGAAGTCCGTCTCCTCTGTTCTGCGGTACACCACATCCCTCCCGATCAACATGACCCCGTTTCGACTGTAGAAGGTCGAACATAACCCCGTTTCCTCCATTTTGCGGTAAGCCAGACCTCGAGCCAATGAACTTGGCCCCATTTCGACCATAGGCGGTCGAATAGAAGGTTGTTTCCTCTGTTTTGCGGTACGACAGACCCCTCCCGATGAGCAGAACCCTGTTTCGGCCCCTCCGTCCTAGCCGGTTGGCTCCCGATGAACAAGATGTATTCTGGCCCAATCGGTTGCCTCCCGATGAACACGACGCTGTTTCTATATTTCTACCCAGCCGGTTGGCTGCCAATGAACATGACGCAGTTGTTGTAAGCGTTCAAGACCCCGCTCGTATGTACGTATGTTGCCGTAATTTTTGTCGTGTAGACGTAGGTACACGTACATGATTTAGACGGGACTGTTTGAACTGGTAAGTACGGGGGCTTTACTATGACACGTGCCTGAGGGAGTCCTCGATTAGGGGGTCCCCGGGCGTCCGGGCTATGTGACATGGGCAGGACTGATGGGCCATGAAGATACAAGATAGAAGGCCTTCCCCCGTGTCTGGATGGGACTCTCCTTTGCATGGATGGCAAGCTTGACATTCAGATATGAAGTTTCCTTTCTCTGTAAACCGACTCTGTACAACCCCAGGCCCCTCTGGTGTCTATATAAACCGCAAGGGTTTAGTCCGTACAGGCAATCATAATCATACAGGCTAGACATCTAGGGTTTAGCCATTACGATCTCGAGGTAGATCAACTCTTGTAACCCCTATACTCATCAAAGTCAATCAAGCAGGAAGTAGGGCATTACCTCCATTAAGAGGGCCCAAACCTGCACTACTAGGGAAAAGCCTAGCAGCAGCGCGGGTTTTGGCCCTCTCAGTAGCGCGGGTACCTGCGCTACTAATAAGGCGCTACAGCTAACGTATAACAGTAGCGCCTGTTGACCCACGCTACTGCTACACATGAATAGCTATAACGCTCTTTAGAAAAGGGCGCTACTGATATTATTTGCAGCGCTGTTTAGCGGGAAGCGCTACTGGTAAGTCGGCGCTACTGCTAAATTTTCCCCCTCGCTACTACTAGTTTTATTAGTTTCTTTCCTGCATATTTGTTTTTTATTTGTTTTGTATTTGAATAGGCTTTATACAATAATCTTTAGCATATCATCCACATACAAATGTAATCATAGCATATACATACAATTAGTCTCATCAAATCATGTCATCATCATAATCATCATCCAACACAAAGTGGTCTCTCGTCATCAATCTCGAAAATAGCGATACAAGTCCAATTACTTGCAAATACATCGTCATCCATCTAAACAATGATATACGCGAGAATAGCTATCACTTTGAGTACATGAGTTCGTATCCCTCTCTCGCATTAGCGTGAACCTAAACTAAGTACTGCGTGTCGCTCGGAAACCTAAACTAAGTATTGCATGCCTCTTTGCTTTCGGTTCTACACCGGCTTCGCTCCCCGAGGCAGCACCGGTCTCAGCGCCGGTCTCGATGCCGGTCTGAATCTCAGCGCCGGTCTCAGTCTCAGCACCGGTCTACGTGTCGGTCTCAGCACCGGTCTACGTGTCGGTCTCAGTCCCCGATGCCACCGATGGGCCCAGCAACAACATCTGTTGATCGTCGGTAAGGCTAAAAAATTCGTCTGCCGCCCGGTAGACGTCGTCACAATCACCAGAACCCTGTCCTTCATTGTTGCTAGCCATGTTTCCTATGATTAAATCTAGTTAATTAATTCTAGACCTAATAAAATGAATAATGACATAAAAAAGGACTATTGTTTTGCAGGAATGTTGACTCCTTCCTGGTGCGGCAAATCCCGTGCACTCGATATGTCCTAGTTTGTAGCACAAGTCATGCCGAAATTCACGGAAAATTTCGGCATGAACTTGGCTAAAAAGTGGACAAATCGAGAACCTGAAATTTGCCGGAACAGAAATGAATCAACATTCCGGCAAAACATAGGCCACTCAGCATCATTCCCTGGAAACAACAAAGCCACTTGGGCACAATCGAACAACTGCAATGAAAAGATATAACATGAGCAAACACTATTGAGGAATTTGCATATAACATGGCCACTTCAATGAAAAGATATAATCAACAATAATGGAATATGCAAATGAACATCAATGACATATATCATATAAAAACAATCTTGTTTTTTGTTTACATAGCAACAATTAGTTTGACCAAGTTTTTGAAAAGAAAAACAATTCTGTTTTTGTTTATAGCTAAATGCCATAGCTACTGTTTTTATTTATAGCTAAATACTTTTGTTTTTTGTCTAAAGCTAAAAGTCTAGGAACTACATTTTCTCTAACCCTTTTGACCTCACCAAAATTTCCACAGCAAGACCTTAGTACCTGCACCCAATTTCTTCAAAAATATTCAGGTCCATAGTCCAAATAATTCAAATTTCATTTGAACTAATTCAAAATATTTTTTTATAGCTAAGTGTTTTTTGTTTATACCCTCTGTTAATTTAAATCTAAATGCTACTATTATTTATATACCCTCTATTAGTTTAAAGCTAAATGGAATTACTGTTTAGGAATTTTCATAAAAATTGCCCTAGCTAATTTCCTAAAAAAATTGCTAATCATTTTTCCTAAATGCTATAAAATGCCTACTGCCCTAAAAAAATCTAGGGTTCATATGAACATCAACACAATATCAACATATATATAATTGCCCTAGCAGAGAGAAATAGGAGGGTAGGGGACAGGAGAGGCATAGCCTTACGGTCGGCGGCGAGGGCAGGCTCTGGCTCGGGCAGCGGCGGTGAGGTCGAGGGCGGCGGCGGTGAGCTTGAGGGAGGCGACAGTGAGGTCGACGACGGCCTCGGGCGGCGGCTGTGAGGTCGAGGGGGCGGCTTCGGGCGGCGGCGGTGTGGTCGAAGGCGGCCTCGGGCGGTGGCGGTGTGGTCAAAGGCGGCCTCGGGCAACGGCGGCGATGGAGCAGTTGGGGGACAGGGGGGAGTAGAGAGAGAGGGGGGGGGGGGGGGAAGGACTTAGCGAAATTTTGAGCCCGGGCCGCCGGGATTTGAGTCAAACTAGCAGTAGCGCGTTTTGCCTAAACGCGCTATAGCTAAGTTAGCTATAGCGTGTTCCAGGGAAACGCGCTACAGCTATCCCTTTCCGTTTTCTTTTTCTTTTTCTTTTGTTTTCTTTACATTTTCTTTTTTTCGTTTCTCCTTTTTCTATTTCTTTCATTTTCATTTACTTTTCTACTTATTTTTCTATTTATTTTCTTTTACATAGCAGTAGCGCTCTGCAGCAGAAACGCGCTGCTACAATGTTTTTAGCAGTAGCGTGCTTCTGGGAGAACCGCTACTACTATTCCTAGCTTACCGGCACTGGTGAGGGAATTTTAGTAGTAGTGCTTTTCTGTGAAGACGCGCTACTGCTAAAATAATGTTTGTAGCGTGGTTTTGCAACAAGCGCTACTACTAAGTAGCGCTAGCGCCGAGTTTTGACCAACGCTACTGCTATACCTCTGTGTATAGCGTTTTCCCTAGTAGTGCTGGGTAAGCATCGTGTCCCCTGTCTCCTGTTACCTTCGATCCTCAGACGTATAGTTCGGGACCCCCTACCCGAGATCGGCCGGTTTTGACACCGACATTGGTGCTTTCATTGAGAGTTCCACTGTGCCGTCAACAGAAGGTTCGATGGATCGTTCAGTCTACAACCATGCCGTTTCCGGGGAAGCTTTCCTTCCCGGCCAGATTTTTGTATTTGGTGGCTTCATTCTGCATGCCAACTCGTTTGGCCACCTCGAACAGATCGACAACTATGCCCCTGGTCATCAAATCAGTTTTGGGAACCCAAACTATGTCGCTGATATCCGAGGAGACCTAATCTTTGAAGGGTTCGCGGCCCTGACCACCACTCTGGCCTTAGATCTGGAGCAAACCATCAGGCCCGAAGATAGGAGTTTGGAGCCCATCGGACTCTTCACTACAAACCGCATTATCGAGGATCCAGAGGCGATCATGTCCACGGCGAACTCGGAATCAGTCCAGGTTCCCCCTATCATTGAAAGGCTGGACTCGCCCCCGGACTCCACATCCAAACTCTTGAGGTCCTCGCCAAGCAAACACGGCCAGGAGGCCTTCCCCCCGACCGGCCCCGCGGACTCTCTTTTTCCCGTCCCGACCTCGCTCGTAAACAAGGCTCTGGACTTAATGCAATCCCTCGCTATTACAGAGGAATCACTTGCGAACTACGCCCAGCCCGGACTAGGGGCTAAGAGCGGGGAATTTTACGTCCCACCAACCACCCACTTCATAGCCACTGTCGAAGATTTAACCGACATACTGGACTACGCCTCCGAAGATATCGACGACATGGATGACGATGCCGGAGATGAACAAGGCCAAGACCCGCCGTTTACCGGACGTTGGACGGCCACCTCCACATATGATGTGTATATGGTGGACACACCCAAAGAGGATGACGACGACAACAGGAAGGATCCGGTTGAGGACAAGCCTGCTGAAGCACCTCCAAAGCGTCGACGTCAGCGGTGCCGCTCAAAATCGCATCGTGAAAAAGACAGCAATACCGACACCGGAGATAATAACACTCCGGAGAACGCCGAAGACCCCGAAGCCCCTGTCGAGCCAACATCCGAACAAGATGATTGGGATGATGGGCAAGTTAGCCATGACGATCCAGTCGGAAATGAGGACTCGAAGGATAGTAACTATCTACCAATCTCTGAGGATGATGTGAGCCTCGGCGGCGAAGACTTTATTGTGACAGAGGAACCACTCGAGAAGGAGCGCTTTAAGCGCCAGCTAATCGCCACTGCGAGAAGCCTGAAAAAGAAGCACCAACAGCTCCAAGCCGAATAGGATACACTTAACGACAGATGGACCCAAGTTCTGGCTGCCGAAGAGTACGACCTTCAGTGCCCAACAAAAAGCTATCCGAAGCATCGGTTACTTCCACAATTTGACGACGAGGCCGTTGAGCCCATACCATCAAGACACGACCATGCTGATGAACTAGACCGGCCACCACATGGACGAGATAAAGTGGCCACCTACACCGAACACCAACTCGCACCACCTCACCATAGAGGCAGAGAGACAGCGGCTCCAGGATACACCTATGACCTACATCAGGACCTGGAAAATAGAGCAAGCCTAGCCAGATCAATCTATGGATCAAGGGGGCGTGCTCCAACGTGAGAAGATGGCCATCAGGCCTGGCGCGACAGGCACAACCTCACTCGGGCCGAAAAACTCATACGGACTTCATCTGAACTGCGTCGTGACGTCACCCGATACAGAGGCACCGCACACCCCCTATGCTTCACCGATGAGGTAATGGAGCACCAGTTCCCATAAGGGTTTAAACCCGTGAACGTTGAATCATACGATGGAATGACAGATCCCGCAGTATGGATTGGAGATTGTCTTCTCCATATCCACATGGCCCGCGGTGATGATCTCCATGCCATCAAGTACCTCCCGCTAAAATTAAAGGGACCAGCTCGACACTGGTTAAACAACCTCCTAGAAAACTCTATTGGTAGCTAGGAAGATTTGGACGATGCCTTTAGAGATAACTTCCAAGGTACTTACGTTCGGCCTCCAAACTCCGATGGTCACATAGTCTAGCAACCTGGAGAATCAGCCCGGAAGCTCTGGACCAGGTTCTTAATTAAAAATAACCAAATTGTGGATTATCCGGATGCTGAAGCCCTCGCGGCCTTTAAACACAGCGTCCAGGACGAGTGGCTCACCCGACACCTCAGCCAAGAAAAACCAAAGTCCATGGCAGCCCTTACCACACTCATGACCCGCTTTTGCGTGGGAGAAGACAGCTGGCTCGCTCGTAGAAGCAACATCACCAGTGACCCTGCACTACAAAAAAAAAGACACATCCGTGACATTTTGGGCCGAACGATTTTTTTCTGTCATACATATGACACTTCTATGACGATAATTGTGAAAAAACCCAGTATCATCATAGATGTGGTGGGCTCCTACTTCTATGACAAAAAATCATGACAGAAAATGGGCCTTTTGTCCTGGGCGGGCCGGAGACGCAGCTGCATGACATTCTTTGGGCCGTCCATGATGGAAAAAAACCATGGTAGAAGCGAGGGGGAGGAAAATTTCGGGGAGTTCTCGGTTACGGTGGGAGGTCGGGGGCCGAGCGATGCACGTTTCTCTCTGTAAGTGCATCTAGTGCCACCCCTAGTTTGGTTTTGGAGTATTGACGACAAACGTGGTTGAGGGACTAATGTGTTTGCGAGAATTGCAGGATAACACAGTTAGTAGTCCCTCCTTGATTCGGTTTACCTACCGGAGATGTCCCCTAAAAATGTATGAAGACATTGAAGATAATGGTGGTACGTGAAGATATTCACATTGAAGACTATGACAGAAGAAGACATTGAGTGAAGACTATGAAGCACGAAGACTTAGTAGTATCATTGTTTCTTTTCTTCTTTGTTGAGTCATAGGAACCACCGCACTGTTAAGTGGGGTCCAAGTGAACAAAGTCAGAGTGACTGAAGTGATGCTCAACAAAAATCCTATGTCTTTGAGCAAAGACATTGAGAGAAAATCTTATCCAGAGTCGGATAAGTCAGCTTTCCTTGTAGCCCAAGTCAAGCTGTCGCGTGTGTTTGAAATCTGACCGTTGTGACACATGTCAGTTCCTTAGTGACCCAGGGTCATTTCGGACAAATCAGGTCGGGTTGCCCAGTAGCTATAAATAACCCACCCCCTACACCATAAATTGGTGGCTGCTCAGAGTTAGTGCACGGCTTTTGTCGTTGAGAGCAACCCACCTTTGAAGAGTTTGAGAGAGAAATCCTTGTGAGGACAAAGCCCAAAACACCCAGAGCCCAAAGAGTGTTTGGCATCACTGAAGTCTTTCTGTTCGCATGATCTGAAGACTTGTTACACTTGAGGACTGTGAATCCTCCAGCCGGTTAGGCGTCGCGTTCTGAGCATCCAAGAGTAATTGTGGATTGCCGGTGAACGAAGTCTGTGGAAGTTTGGAAGTCTACCTTGAAGACTTACCATAGTGATTGGGCGAGGACTGTGTGTCCTTAGCTCAAGGGGAATAAGGTGAAGACACGGTCTTCTGAGTTCAATGTTAGCCTCCCTAACCAGACATACAGTTGTCACAGCAACTGGAACTGGTCGAACAAATCCTCGTCTTCACAACACACTGGTTCTATCTCTTACTCTCCTTACTTACAGTTCGTCTTTGTGAAGTCATTGCCTGATTGCTATGCCTGTTTAACTTCACTGTGTGACTACTTGTTCTGATTGGCTTCATAGTATCTTCCATGCTGATCCTACTACCTAGCTGCTATTAGTCATCAAGCTTTAGCTTCATACTTGTTTAACTATGTCTTGTCTAGTGTAGTTCATCTTCCGCTGCATGTTTATAGGTCCAGTTTTCGTGTTTTTCTTCGAAACTTTCATGTTTTGAAGACTTTCATAAAAATCGCCTATTCACCCCCCCTCTAGTCGATAACTAGCACTTTCAATTGGTATTAGAGCAAGGTACTCCCTTGTTCTGTGTGATTCGGTTTAACCACCTAGAGTTTCAGCTATGTCGACTGCAGGATTGAGGAACGTATCTTGCCCCACCTTTGACGGTCATGAGTATCCTCGATGGAAGGCCATGATGAAGAAGCAACTCATGGCTATGGACATCGAACTGTACCGTCACTGAGATTGGTCTTACCGATCTATGCAAGATGGCGGAGGCTGATGACATTCGCAAGTACACTCTACTGAACCTCACGGCGAAGGATGTCATCTGCTCCTGTTTGTCCCGAAATCAGTTCAGGAATGTCATGCACCTCAATCACGCGAAGCTAATCTGGGACCGGCTTTCTGAGGTCTATGAATGTCATCGTACTCGTCATGATCCTTGGTTTGAGGATTACAAGGAGTCTCTTAAAGAGATGACCTTTGCACCTGAATCGTCATCATCTTCACCATGCCTCATGGCAGGGGGTGCTAAGGTAACTGAATGCTACCTTTCTGAATCTAGTGATGATGAATCAGGTGATGAATTTGGCCCCATCTATGTCAAACTTGCTTCCCTTGCCACTAAACAACAAAGAGCCTTGGAAAAGGTTCAAAACATGCTTAGTAAGAGCGATGATATGTTGGGTGAAGAAATGGATCAGTCAAAAGCATTGGCTGAGAGTCTTCAGAGACTTCATTCCAAGTTTGACGCCCTTCAAGATCAACATAATGCTCTCTTGTCTGATCACGAGGAGCTTTCTTCTGAATGTCTTCAAAGAAAGCAAGATCTTGAAAATCTAAGAGTGGATTATGAAGATCTTCAGAAGGAGCGTGATTCATTACTAGCTCAACAAATCAGCATTACACAGGAAGAAATTGTTCCTCCATGTCTGAAGTGCATTGAACGTGAAACTACTAATTATTCATCTGGATGTTCAAATGCTTCTAATGCTACAAATTCTTCATACGTCTCTGCTATCACTAATTCCTCATCTGAGGACAATGCAAGTATCACTGATGATGCAGGGCTACAGGAATTGTACATGACAGGGATGTACAAAAGCCTCAAAGGGCATCAGACATTATGTGATGTCCTCAAAAAGCAGATTCTGAACCGAAACCCTAGAAAAGAGGGTATTGGGTTCGAGAGAAAAATGAATGTTGATGGGTCGTACTGGAAGCCTAAGCAGTACCCCAAAACCACATGGTTGCTGCAAAGGAATCTTCAGTAGATCCATCCACCTTATCTGGTTTCACTTGCGCTAACCCTATTATCATTGATGAATCCTTTGATGCAAACTATAAACTGTTTAAGAATCAGAATGGTGAAGTGTTTGCCAGGTATATTGGTACTAACTGCAGGAATGGACCACCTATGAAGAAGATCTGGGTACCTAAACAGCCTATTGAGAATCTTCCTGTGAATGTCATCATGACACCACCAAGGAAGAAGACAAACCCCAGACCTATGGCTTCATATGGCCCAAAGGCTTCATACAGATACAGGACTCACCAGAGTCACCCTAACGCCAATGTTTTGCAGGGAAACCATACTCAGACTCATGAATATGAGCGTGTGTCTTCAAACCGCTATGTTCATAGAACTAAGAACTTTTCTGCTTATTCATATGAGTATCATGCTTCTCCTGCAAGGCTATTTGCTAGGGATTTGAGGGAGCCCCGGACTAGGGGGTGTCCGGATAGCCGAACTATCATCTTCGGTCGGACTCCTGGACTATGAAGATACAAGATTGAAGACTTCGCCCCGTGTCCGGATGGGACTTTCCTTGGCGTGGAAGGCAAGCTTGGCGATACGGATATGTAGATCTCCTACCATTGTAACCGACTCTGTGTAACCTAACCCTCTTCGGTGCCTATATAAACCGGAGGGTTTTAGTCCGTAGGACCAACAACAATCATACCATAGGCTAGCTTCTAGGGTTTAGCCTCTCTGATCTCGTGGTAGATCTACTCTTGTACTACCCATATCATCAATATCAATCAAGCAGGAGTAGGGTTTTACCTCCATCGAGAGGGCCCGAACCTGGGTAAAAACATCATGTCCCTTGTCTCCTGTTACCATCCGCCTAGACACATAGTTCGGGACCCCCTACACGAGATCCGCCGGTTTTGACACCCACATTGGTGCTTTCATTGAGAGTTCCTCTGTGTCGTCATCTTTAGGCCCGATGGCTCCTCCGATCATCAACAACGATGCGGTCCAGGGTGAGACTTTTCTCCCCGGTCAGATCTTCGTATTCGGCAGCTTTGCACTGCGGGCCAATTTGCTTGGCCATCTGGAGCAGATCGAAAGCTACGCCCCTGGCCATCAGGTCAGATTTGGAAGTTTGAACTATACGGCTGACGTTCGCGGAGACTTGATCTTCGACGGGTTCGAGCCACAGCCAAGCGCGCCGCACTGTCACGATGGGCATGATCTAGCTCTGCCGCCGAACAGTGCCCTGGAGGCCGCACAAGTATCCGTTCCGACCCTTAGCTCGGAGCCGACTGCGCCGATCGAGGACTAGTGGCTGGACACCGCCTCGGGGGCTGCAATCTCTACGGCGATTGAGCCGAACACCATCCTTGTCCTTTGCAAGGCTCATAACTCCAAGGTACCGGACTCTTCTCTGGACTCCGAACCTTCCGCGCCCCTGTCAATCGAATCCTATTGGGTGCCGGTCATGGAATTCACCGCCGCGGACATCTTTCAGCACTCGCCCTTTGGCGACATCCAGAATTCACTAAAGTCTCTCTCTTTATCAGGAGAGCCCTAGCTGGACTATGGTCAAGAAGGTTGGGATGCGGACGATGAAGAAATTCAAAGCCCACCCACCACACACTTCGTAGCCACTGTCGAAAGTTTAAACGACGTGCTCAATTTCGACTCCGAAGACATCGGCGGTATGGACGACGATGTAGAGATAAGCATGAACCAGCACCCATAAGGCACTGGACACCCACCTCATCTCACGATGTATACATGGTGGATACACCTAAAGGAAGCGACGACGAGGAACAATGGGACGACACGAGGGATCATCCCCTTGAAAAGCAGTCAAAACAGCAACGTAAGCGCCGCTCAAAGTCCCGCCTCGACAAAGACAGCAGCCATACAGACCCAGCCATAGAGCAGGGCGAACCGATGGACGATGAACATGCTATTGAGCAACCGTCCAAACAGGACAATATGGATAAACAATCCGTCCCCGGCGAAGATAACAGTCCAGGCGATCTAACGCCGGACAAGTTGCCGGAGCAGAAGAACCTCCACAAAAGGCTCGTCGCCACTGCACGTAGCCTGAAAAAGCAGAAGCGGAAGCTCAAAACAGCGGAAGATGCGCTCAGAATCAGATGGAGCAAAGTACTCAACACTGCAGACAAATACGACGACAGTCGCCGAACAAAGAGCTACCCGAAGCGAAAACTACTGCCAGAATTTGATGAGGAGGCCGTAGAGGCACCGCATTAAAAGAACAAGGAGACCACCCGGTCGGATAGACGACCCCATGGCAAACATAGAGCAGAAAACGGCGCCGCACACAAGCCGGCACACGATCTGCACACGGATTCGCATCAAAAAGATGGCCTAATTAGATCTATCTACGGGCCAAGAAAGCAAGCTCTAGTAAGCAATGCAACACGTCAAGTATCCGAATATTACGGTACACCTAAATATAGGGGTGCCGCACATCCCATATGCTTCACCGATGAGGTTCTGGATTATGAATTTCCAGCGGGATTCAAGCCCGTAAACATAGAGGCATACGACGGACACAACAGACCCTGGAGACTGGATTGAGGATTACATCCTCCACATACACATGGCTAGAGGAGATGACCTCGAGGATGCTTTTCGGGCAAATTTTCAAGGGACCTATGTCCGACCTCCGGATGCAGACGATTTAAGTCACATAACTCAACAACCCGGAGAGTCAGCCCGAAAATTCTGGAACAGATTCCTCACTAAAAAGAACCAATTAGTCGACTGTCCGAACGCCGAAGCCTTAGCAGCTTTCAAACACAACGTCCGAGACGAATGGCTCGCCAGACACCTCGGCCAAGAAAAGCCAAGAACAATGGCCGCATTAACAAGCCTCATGACCTGCTTTTGCGCAGGAGAGGATAGCTGGCTGGCAAGATGCAGTACCAGTAACCCAAGTACATCCGAAGTCAGGGATGGAAACGGGAAACCGCGACGCAGCAAAGAACAGCGTCGGACCAAGGGCAATAGCCAGAAGAGCACGACAGTCAACGCCGGATTCAAAAGCTCACGGCAGAATCATAAAAACTGCCCCCTACGGATAACAGGGACGAGCTATCTAACTTAAACAAAATCTTGGACAAGGTATGCCAAATCCACAGTACCCCCGGGAAGCCTGCAAATCATACCCACAGAGATTGTTGGATCTTCAAGCAGTCTGGCAAACTCAACGCCGAACACAAGGGGCTCGACACACAAAGCAAGGACGATGACGAACCCCACAAGCAGAGCACAGGAAAACAAAAGAATTTCCCACAAGAAGTCAAAACAGTAAACTCACTTTACATGACAAAATGGAAAAACAGAATGGCGCCCATAGAGATACGCGCCATACGGCCTATCCCAGAGGAGTCCCGCCACTGGTTGTCAAAACCAATCACCTTTGACCATCAGGATTACTCTAGAAGTATCCGGAATGCAGGATGGACTCAAGTCCTAATGGACGGCGGCAGTGATCTAAACCTGCTATATCAGGACACAATCCGCAAAATGGGGATAGACCCAACCAAAATTCGCCATAGCAACACTTCCTTTCAAGGGGTAATGCCAGGCCGATATGCCCATTGTACGGGCTCTCTATTGCTAGAAGTTGTGTTTGGCTCACCCGACGACTTCCGCCGTGAAAAGTTAACCTTCCACCTCGCCCCATTTACAAGTAGCTATCAAGCACTTCTGGGGCGTGAAGCTTTCGCCCGCTTTAACGCAATACCACATTATGCATCCCTCACACTTAAAATGCCCGGTCCGCGAGGCATCATCTCCTTAAAGGGATATATCAAGTGTTCCTCGAGCGCGGAAGACTGTGTGACGGCCTCGACAACCACACACTAAACCGGATTCACTAATCCAAGCACCCAAACAGGTCGTTCAGACCCCGGACACGGTTAGATGAGTCTGGTGTAAACATACAGGGGCTTACCAGCTGCACACCCCCGCACAAGGGGCTCCACGCATATACAACAAGAGAAAATAAAGCTCAATTTCACTCATTTTTTGAATCGTACTTTGTTTATTTAATATAACATACATTTTCGCACGATCTTTTTCAACTAAGTTCCTCTCTTTTACAGATGAACACCATGCGACACCCGTCCAGGATACGGCACAACGGAGACACAGGCGCAGACGTGCAGCAGGGACCCGTTGCAAGGATTCTTTTCAGATTAAGACCCTGCGTAAACCTTTTTTACTGTCTCTTGTTGATACACATCCCCTGGTTTCTTACTATAACCGAGGAGGAGGCTGGCATTTTGGCATAGGCCACGTCAGAATTTTGCGCGTACCTAGACACCAGGGGCTTACTACCAAGGGCGTTGTTCGGCCCATTTTTCATAAAGACCGAATACCTTAGGGAGTGTTCGGCGTCTCGAGTTAGGCCTTATATGCATCAGCTCCGAATCATGTCTTTGGTCAAATGTTGGGTTTGCTCGGCTCCTGTGTTTTGCTGCCTTACGTTCCGCTCTATCGGCTAACGCGGCACCAGGAGAACTACTGCGATTGTGCCCCGGTTCGGCCAGGCGAGCACCTCAGTAGAGAAAGCCGAAAACTGACTGTCATGATATAGCGTGAGACTGGTCAACCACTCGATGACCCGCCAGAATTAATCTATAGGATTCCTCCGCATTGACGAAGGGCCGTTTCTCGGTCAGGCACATACACGCCCCGAATTCGGGTGAGCGCGGTGCCCCTAGCGGCTATATAGTAGCCCCACTGTCAAACTCCTATGGCTAAGTGAAAGTGATAAAGCATTATAGTCCGGTTGCCTAGTTTGCTACGCTACCACCTCCTTTATAGGACCAAGACGTTGGATCAAGTGTGAAAATGCGCCTTTTGCAAACACCCCCGCATTATACGCGTGGGGGCTGAAGCCGAAGACTGCCATCTTTCAGGTTATATACACATATACATTAACGGCCGCACAGGAGGTATTTTAATTCTTGAAGGCACAAGTATAAAAAGCTTTTATATTTCATCGAAACATTGTTTCACAATAATACATGTTATTCGAACATAATATCCTTCGAGCACTGCGTCTCTATTAAACTAGCGCCCTGCAGAACTTCCTGAAAATATTGCTCGACAGGTACTCGGCTTCCGTCTGAATCTGGGGATGCAACATAGGTGGCCTTCATCTCTGCCCAGTATGTCTTGACACGGGCAAGAGCCATCCGCACACCCTTTATGCATGCCGACCTCCTCATTGCATTGATATGCGGCACCGCACCAAGGAACTACTGCACTAAGCCAAAATAACTCTTCGGCTCGGGCCTTTTCAGCCTCAAAAGACTCACGACATCCTTCATCGCAAGTCCGGATAACCTATTCAGCTCCGCCCATTCGGCCAAGCGATCGATTAATGGAAGAGGGCGCTCTGGACTATGGAACTGCGACCAAAAAACCTTTTCCATTTCGTGATCCTTTTGATCTCGGAAGTGTTCGGATTATAGTCCGGTTGCCTAGTTTGCTACGCTACCACCTCCTTTATAGGACCAAGACATTGGATCAAGTGTGAAAATGCGCCTTTTGCAAATACCCCCGCATTATATGCGTGGGGGCTGAGGCCGAAGACTGCCATCTTTCAGGTTATATACACATATACATTAACGGCCGCACAGGAGGTATTTTAATTCTTGAAGGCACAAGTATAAAAAGCTTTTATATTTCATCGAAACATTGTTTCACAATAATACATGTTATTCGAACATAATATCCTTCGAGCACTGCGTCTCTATTAAACTAGCGCCCTGCAGAACTTCCTGAAAATATTGCTCGACAGGTACTCGGCTTCCGTCTGAATCTGGGGATGCAACATAGGTGGCCTTCATCTCTGCCCAGTATGTCTTGACACGGGCAAGAGCCATCCGCACACCCTTTATGCATGCCGACCTCCTCATTGCATTGATATGCGGCACCGCACCAAGGAACTACTGCACTAAGCCAAAATAACTCTTCGGCTCGGGCCTTTTCAGCCTCAAAAGACTCACGACATCCTTCATCGCAAGTCCGGATAACCTATTCAGCTCCGCCCATTCGGCCAAGCGATCGATTAATGGAAGAGGGCGCTCTGGACTATGGAACTGCGACCAAAAAACCTTTTCCATTTCGTGATCCTTTTGATCTCGGAAGTGTTCGGCCGCGTCTGCGGCACTTGCCGCCAATTCCAGATAAGCATCCTCCGAACTCCATAGCCGGTCCAACTGAGCATATTTAGGATCCGTGAACTTCCTCCGCAGCAGGAAGGGCTTTCCATCCGCGATATCTCCGGCCTGACGCAGCTCCTCCTTCATAGCTCTCATCGCAGAGCATCCTTGGCCTCGGTAGTGGCCTTCTTCAGGTCCTCTTGTACCGCTCAATCTTCTTTTTCAAGAAGCTTGCAGCGGTCGGCAGCATTCTTCAACTTCACGGCCATCTCGGCCATTTCATTCCTGCTTCGGCAGTGAGCAGCCTGTTCGGCTTTTAGCTCTTCGGCCGCCTTCAAGGCAGCCGCATCACTCTTTCTGGCCTGCTCCTTAGCTCCGCCCGAAGGTTCTCCATGGCAGCGGCACCATCTGCATCAAGCATACATATTGTAAGGCACGTGTTGGGGAACGTAGTAATTTCAAAAAAAATTCCTACGCACACGCAAGATCATGGTGATGGCATAGCAACGAGAGGGGAGAGTGTTGTCCATGTACCCTCGTAGACCGTAAGCGGAAGCGTTAGCACAACGCGGTTGATGTAGTCGTACGTTTTCACGATCCGACCGATCCAAGCACCGAACGTACGGCACCTCCGAGTTCAGCACACGTTCAGCTCGATGACGATCTCCGGGCTCCGATCCAGCAAAGCTCCGGAGATGAGTTCCGTCAGCACGACGGCGTGGTGACGATGATGATGTTCTACCGGCGCAGGGCTTTGCCTAAACTCCGCGACGATATGACCGAGGTGGAATATGGTGGAGGGGGGCACCGCACATGGCTAAGGAACGATCCGTAGATCAACTTGTGTGTCTATGGGGTGCCCCCCCGCCCCCGTATATAAAGGAGCCAGGGGGGAGGAGGCGGCCGGCCAAGGAGGGCGGGCCAAGGGGGGAGTCCTACTCCCACCGGGAGTAGGACTCCCTACTTTCCAAGTAGGAGTAGGAGAAGGGGGAAAGAGGAGGAAGAGGAGAAGGAAAGGGGGGGGGGGGGAGGAGCCGCCCCCCTTCCCTTGTCCTATTCGGACTAGGAAGGGGAGGGGCGCGCGGCCCCCTCCTGGTTCCTTCCCTCTTCTCCCTTGAGGCCCATGTAGGCCCAATAACCCCTCGGGGGGGGGGGGGGGTTCCGGTAACCTCCCGGTACTCCGGTAAATTGCCGATTTCACCCGGAACCATTCCGATGTCCAAACATAGGCTTCCAATATATCATTCTTTATGTCTCGATCATTTCGAGACTCCTCGTCATGTCCGTGATCACATCCGGGACTCCGAACAAACTTCGGTACATCAAAACTTATAAACTCATAATAAAACTGTCATCGTAACGTTAAGCGTGCGGACCCTACGGGTTCGAGAACTATGTAGACATGACCTAGAACCATTCTTGGTCAATAACCAATAGCGGGACCTGGATGCCCATATTGGTTCCTACATATTCTACGAAGATCTTTATCGGTCAAACCGCATAACAACATACGTTGTTCCCTTTGTCATCGGTATGTTACTTGCCCGAGATTTGATCGTCGGTATCCAATACCTAGTTCAATCTCGTTACCGGCAAGTCTCTTTACTCCTTCTGTAATACATCATCTTATAACTAACTCATTAGTTACAATGCTTGCAAGGCTTAGGTGATGAGTATTACCGAGAGGGCCTAGAGATACCTCTCCGACAATCGGAGTGACAAAACCTAATCTCGAATTATGCCAACCCAACATGTACCTTCGGAAACACCTGTAGAGCACCTTTATAATCACCCAGTTACGTTGTGACGTTTGGTAGCACACAAAGTGTTCCTCCGGTAAACGGGAGTTGCATAATCTCATAGTTGTAGGAACATTGTATAAGTCATGAAGAAAGCAATACCAACATACTAAATGATCAAGTGCTAGGCTAACGGAATGGGTCAAGTCAATCACATCATTCTTCTAATGATGTGATCCCGTTAATCAAATGACAACTCATGTCTATGGTTAGGAAACTTAACCATCTTTGATTAACGAGCTAGTCAAGTAGAGGCATACTAGTGACACTATGTTTGTCTATGTATTCACACATGTATTATGTTTTGGGTTAATACAATTCTAGCATGAATAATAAACATTTATCATGATATAAGGAAATAAATAATAACTTTATTATTGCCTCTAGGGCATATTTCCTTCAGTCTCCCACTTGCACTAGAGTCAATAATCTAGTTCACATCGCCATGTGATTTAACACCAATATTCACATCTGTATGTGATTAATACCCATAGTTCACATCTTCATGTGATCAACACTCGAAAGGTTTACTAGAGTCAATAATCTAGCTCACATCGCTATGTGATTAACACTCAAAGAGTACAAAGGTATGATTATGTTTTGTTCGTGAGAGAAATTTAGTCAACGGGTCTGTCACATTCAGAGCCGTATGTATTTTGCAAATATTCTATGTCTACAATGCTCTGCTCGGGGCTACTCTAGCTAATTGCTCCCACTTTCAATATGTATCCAGATTGAGACTTAGAGTCATCTGGATCAGTGCCAAAACTTGTGTCAACGTAACCCTTTACGATGAACCTTTTTGTCATCTCCATAATCGAGAAACATATCCTTATTCCACTAAGGATAATTTTGACCAATGGCTAGTGATCTACTCCTAGATCACTATTGTACTCCCTTGCGAAACCAGGGCAGAGTATACAATAGGTTTGGTCCATAGCATGGCATACTTTTATAGAACCTATGACTGATGCATAGGGAATGAGTTTCATTCTCTTTCTATTTTCTATCGTGGTCGGGATTCGAGTCTTACTCAATTTCATACCTTTGCAACACAGGTAAGAACTCTTTCTTTGACTGTTCCATTTTGAACTACTTCAAAATCATGTCAAGGTATGTACTCATTGAAAATCTTATCAAGCATCTTGATCTATCTCAATAGATTTGATGCTCAATATGTAAGTAGCTTTACTGAGGTCTTTCTTTTAAAGAACTCCTTTCAAACACTCCTTTATGCTTTGCAGAATAATTCTACATTATTTCCGATCAATAATATGTCATTCACATATACTTATCAGAAATGCTGTAGTGCTCCCACTCACTTTCTTGTAAATACAGGCTTCATCATAAGTCTGTACAAAACTATATGCTTTGATCAACTTATCAAAGCGTATATTCCAACTCTGAGATGCTTACACTGGTCCATAGATGGATCGCTGGAGTATGCATATTTTGTTAGCACCTTTAGGATTGACAAAACCTTCTGGTTGCATCATATACAACTCTTCTTTAAGAAAACCATTAAGGAATGCAGGTTTTACATCCATTTGCCAGATTTCATAAAATGTGGCAATTGCTAACATTATTCGGACAGACTTTTAAGCATCGATACGAGTGAGAAAACCTCATTGTATTCAACACCTTGAACTTGTCGAAAACCTTTTGCAACAATTCGAGCTTTGTAGATAGTAACACTACTATCAACATCCGTCTTCCTCTTGAAGATCCATTTATTTTCTATGGCTTGCCGATCATCGGGCAAGTCCACCAAAGTCCACACTTTGTTCTCATACATGGATCCCATCTCAGATTTCATGGCCTCAAGCCATTTTGCGGAATCTGGGCTCACCATCGCTTCTTCATAGTTCGTAGGTTCATCATGGTCTAGTAACATGACTTCCAGAACAGGATTACCGTATCACTCTGGTGCGGACCGTACTCTGGAATACCTACGAGGTTCTGTAGTAACTTGATCTGAAGTTTCATGATCATCATCATTAGCTTCCTCACTAATTGGTGTAGGAATCACTGGAACTTATTTCAGTGATGAACTATTTTCCAATTGGGGAGAAGGTACAGTTACCTTATCAAGTTCTACTTTCCTCCCACTCACTTCTTTCGAGAGAAACTCCTTCTCTAGAAAGGATCCATTTTTAGCAACGAATATCTTGCTTTCGGATCTGTGATAGAAGGTGTACCCAACAATTTCCTTTGGGTATTTTATGAAGACGTACTTCTCCGATTTGGGTCAAAGCTTATCAGGATGAAACTTTTTCACATAAGCATCGCAGCCGCAAACTTTAAGAAACGACAACTTGGGTTTCTTGCTAAACCACAGTTCATATGTTGTCGTCTCAACGGATTTAGATGGTGCCCTTTTAATGTGAATGCAGCTGTCTCTAACGCATAACCCCAAAACAATATTGGTAAATCAGTAAGAGACATCATAGATCGCACCATATCCAATAAAGTGCGGTTACGACGTTCGGACACACCATTACATTGTGGTGTTCCAGCTGGCATGAGTTGCGAAACTATTTCACATTGTTTGAAATGAAGACCAAACTCGTAACTCAAATATTCGTCTCCGCGATCAGATTGCAGAAACTTTATTTTCTTGTTACGATGATTTTTCCACTTCACTCTAAAATTCTTTGAACCTTTCAACTATTTCCTACTTATGTTTCATCAAGTAGATATACCCATATCTGCTCAAATCATCTTGTGAAGGTCAGAAAATAACGATACTTGCCACGAGCCTTCATACTCATTGGTCTGCATACATTAGTTTGTATTATTTCCAATAAGTCAGTAGCTCGTTCCATTGTTCCGAAGAACGGAGTTTTAGTCATCTTGCCCAAAAGGCACGCTTCGCAAGCATCAAATGATTCATAACCAAGTGATTCCGAAAATCCATCTTTATGGAGTTTCTTCATGCGCTTTACACCGATATGACCCAAACGGCAGTGCCACAAATAAGTTGCACTATCATTATTAACTTTGCATCTTTTGGCCTCAATACTATGAATATGTGTATCACTACGATCGAGATCCAACAAACTATTTTCATTGGGTGTATGACCATTGAAGGTTTTATTCATGTAAACAGAACAACAATTATTCTCTGATTTTAAATGAATAATCTTATTGCAATAAACACGATCAAATCATATTCATGCTCAACGCAAACGCCAAATAACATTTATTTAGGTTTAACTCTAATCCCGAAAGTATAGGGAGTGTGCGATGATGATCATATCAATCTTGGAACTACTTCCAACACTCATCGTCACTTTCCTTCAACTAGTCTCTGTTTATCCTGTAACTCCTGTTTCGAGTTACTAATCTTAGCAACCGAACAAGTATGAAATACTCAGGGGCTACTATAAACACTAGTAAGGCACACATCAATAATCTGTATATCAAATATACCCTTGTTCACTTTGCCATCCTTCTTATCCACCAAATATTCAGGGTATTTCCGCTTCCAGTGACCATTTCTTTTGCAGTGTAAGCACTCAGTTTTAGGCTTTGGTCCAGCTTTGGTCTTCTTCACGGGAGTGAAAACTTGTTTGCCATTCTACTTGAAGTTTCCCTTTCTTTCCCTTTGCCCTTTTCTTGAAACTAGTGATCTTTGTCAATCATCAACACTTGATGCTCTTTCTTGATTTCTACCTTTGTCGATTTCAACATCACGAAGAGCTCGGGAATCGTTTTCGTCATCCCTTGCATACTATAGTTCATCACGAAGTTCTAGTAACTTAGTAATGGTGACTTAGAGAATTCTGACAATCACTATCTTATCTGGAAGATTAACTCCCACTTGATTCAAGCGATTGAAGTACACAGACAATCTGAGCACATGCTCACTAGTTGAGCGGTTCTCCTCCATCTTTAGCTATAGAACTTGTTGGAGACTTCATATCTCTCAACTCGGGTATTTGCTTGAAATATCAACTTCAATTTCTGGAACGTCTCATATGGTCCATGACATTCAAAACGTCTTTGAAGTCCCGATTCTAAGCCGTTAAGCATGGTGCACTAAACTATCAAGTAGTCATCATATTGAGCTAGCCAAACGTTCATAACGTTTGCATCTGCTCCTGCAATAGGTTTGTCACCTAGCGGTGCATTAAGGACATAATTCTTCTGCGCAGCAATGAGGATAAACCTCAGATCACGGATCCAATCCACATCATGGCTACTAACATCTTTCAACACAGTTTTCTCTAGGAACATATCAAAATAAACATATGAAAGCAACAACGCAAGCTATTGATCTACAACATAATTTGCAAAATACTACCAGGACTAAGTTCATGATAAATTTAAGTTCAATTAATCATATTACTTAAGAACTCCCACTTAGACAGACATCTCTCTAGTCATCTAAGTGATCACGTGATCCAAATCAACTAAACCATGTCCGATCATCACGTGAGATGGAGTAGTTTTCAATGGTGAACATCACTATGTTGATCATATCTACTATATGATTCACGCTCGACCTTTCGGTCTCCGTGTTCCGAGGCCATATCTGCATATGCTAGGCTCGTCAAGTTTAATCTGAGTATTCTGCGTGTGCAAAACTGGCTTGTACCCGTTGTAGATGGACGTAGAGCTTATCACACCCGATCATCACGTGGTGTCTGGGCACGACGAACTTTGGCAATGGTGCATACTCAGGGAGAACACTTCTTGATAATTTTTAGTGAGAGATCATCTTAAAATGCTACCGTCAATCAAAGCAAGATAAGATGTATAAAGGATAAACATCACATGCAATCAATATAAGTGATATGATATGGCCATCATCATCTTGTGCTTGTGATCTCCATCTCCGAAGCACCATCGTGATCACCATCGTCACCGGCGCGACACCTTGATCTCCATCGTAGCATCATTGTCGTTTACGCCATCTATTGCTTCTACGACTATCGCTACTGCTTAGTGATAAAGTAAAGCAATTATAGGGCGTTTGCATTTCATACAATAAAGCGACAACCATATGGCTCCTGCTAGTTGCCGATAACTTCGGTTACAAAACATGATCATCTCATACAATAAAATATAGCATCATGTCTTGACCATATCACATCACAACATGCCCTGCAAAAACAAGTTAGACGTCCTCTACTTTGTTGTTTGCAAGTTTTACGTGGCTGCTACGGGCTTAGCAAGAACCGTTCTTACCTACGCATCAAAACCACAACGATAGTTCGTCAAGTTAGTGTTGTTTTAACCTTCACAAGGACCGGGCGTAGCCACACTCGATTCAGCTAAAGTGAGAGAGACAGACACCCGCCAGCCACCTTTAAGCACGAGTGCTCGTAACGGTGAAACCAGTCTTGCGTAAGCATACGCGTAATGTCGGTCCGGGCCGCTTCATCTCACAATACCACCGAACCAAAGTATGACATGCTGGTAAGCAGTATGACTTGTATCGCCCACAACTCACTTGTGTTCTACTCGTGCATATAACATCAACGCATAAAACCTAGGCTCGGATGCCACTGTTGGGGAATGTAGTAATTTCAAAAAAAAAAAATCCTACGCACACGCAAGATCATGGTGATGGCATAGCAACGAGAGGGGAGAGTGTTGTCCACGTACCCTTGTAGACCGTAAGCGGAAGCGTTAGCACAACACGGTTGATGTAGTCGTACGTTTTCACGATCCGACCGATCCAAGCACCGAACGTACGGCACCTCCGAGTTCAGCACACGTTCAGCTCGATAACGATCTCCGGGCTCTGATCCAGCAAAGCTCCGGAGATGAGTTCCGTCAGCACGACGGCGTGGTGACAATGATGATGTTCTACCGGCGCAGGACTTTGCCTAAACTCCGCGACGGTATGACCGAGGTGGAATATGGTGGAGGGGGGCACCGCACACGGCTAAGGAATGATCCATAGATCAACTTGTGTGTCTATGGGGTGCCCCCCCGCCCCCGTATATAAAGGAGCTAGGGGGGAGGAGGCGGCCGGCCAAGGAGGGCGCGCCAAGGGGGAGTCCTACTCCCACCGGGAGTAGGACTCCCTTCTTTCCAAGTAGGAGTAGGAGAAGGGGAAAAGAGGAGGAAGAGGAGAAGGAAAGGGGGGGCGCCGCCCCCCTTCCCTTGTCCTATTCGTACTAGGAAGGGGAGGGGCGCGCGGCCCCCTCCTGGTTCCTTCCCTCTTCTCCCTCAAGGCCCATGTAGGCCCAATAACCCCCCCCCCCCCCGGGGGGGGGGGGGGGTTCCGGTAACCTCCCGGTACTCCGGTAAAATGCCGATTTCACCCGGAACCATTCCGATGTCCAAACATAGGCTTCCAATATATTATTCTTTATGTCTCGACCATTTTGAGAATCCTCGTCATGTCCGTGATCACATCCGGGACTCTGAACAAACTTCAGTACATCAAAACTTATAAACTCATAATAAAACTGTCATCATAACGTTAAGCGTGCGGACCCTATGGGTTCGAGAACTATGTAGACATGACCTAGAACCATTCTTGGTCAATAACCAATAGCGGGACCTGGATGCCCATATTGGTCCCTACATATTCTACGAAGATCTTTATCGGTCAAACCGCATAACAACATACGTTGTTCCCTTTGTCATCGGTATGTTACTTGCCCAAGATTTGATCGTCGGTATCCAATACCTAGTTCAATCTCGTTACCAGAAAGTCTCTTTACTCGTTCTGTAATACATCATCTTATAACTAACTCATTAGTTACAATGCTTGCAAGGCTTAGGTGATGAGTATTACCAAGAGGGCCCAGAGATACCTCTCCGACAATCGGAGTGACAAAACCTAATCTCGAATTATGCTAAGCCAACATGTACCTTCGGAAACACCTGTAGAGCACCTTTATAATCACCCAGTTACGTTGTGACGTTTGGTAGCACACAAAGTGTTCCTCCGGTAAACGGGAGTTGCATAATCTCATAGTTGTAGGAACATTGTATAAGTCATGAAGAAAGCAATAGCAACATACTAAAAGATCAAGTGCTAGGCTAACGGAATAGGTCAAGTCAATCACATCATTCTTCTAATGATGTGATCCCGTTAATCAAATGACAACTCATGTCTATGGTTAGGAAACTTAACCATCTTTGATTAACGAGCTAGTCAAGTAGAGGCATACTAGTGACACTATGTTTGTCTATGTATTCACACATGTATTATGTTTCCGGTTAATACAATTCTAGCATGAATAATAAACATTTATCATGATATAAGGAAATAAATAATAACTTTATTATTGCCTCTAGGCCATATTTCCTTCAGCACGGGCATCAAGCTCCCTTACCAGGTGTCCGCGGAGAAATTGCATACGTTGTGACTCGTCAAGTCGCTTATTGACAAGCGCGATGTCGGCATCCGCCATGTCAAGTTGCCACTTTAGTTCGGCAAATCCATCGGTTCTGCTAGCCACCGGACACTTCGCCACCTACATAGCAAGGGCAACATATTATACCTGGGATTATGATCCTCGGCGCGCTGTCATTTTTGACAACACACCGTGTCTCAGGGGCTACTATCTACACAGAGCGCATTTTATATGTGGAACTGTCAAAAGGTACATCATTTTGCGTACCTCAAAACCTGTCAGTAAACTTCTGACGGCTTCGTGCAATCCGCTCTCAGCGGACGAAATCCTTTCAATTACCGTACCCATTGACGCACGGTGATCTTCTGAGATAGACGCTCGCCCGAGCAGATCCTTCAGCTCCTCCGACCGTACACCAGGTGGTGCCAGACTCGTCCGATGGCCTTTTTCGAAGGCCGGACACGGAAGGCTTTGAGGGGACATATGAGTACACCTCAGGGTCGCCCGCCTCGCACGACGGTACGGCAAGGGGAGGCGTTTTGTTCTCTATCATCTCCGGACGAAGATCCCCCGAAGATGAGCTCTGCTGAGAAGGGCTGAGATCCGAACTACAAGGTAAAACTTTGGTTATCTTCATCAGAAATAGGGCAGGGATATCCTTTACTTTAATAAAAACTCCCGTTTTTACTTACGGCTCGATGGAGGGCTGATCCCCTTGGGGGCACAATGCGGCCGAGGCATCCCTCGGCGCAGGACCCTCTGACGAAGATTTCTTCCCCCGCTTTGGGACCATGGTCTCCGGGTCTTCAGAGGCGGTGTCGGTGTCAAAACCGGCGGATCTCGGGTAGGGGGTCCCGAACTGTGCGTCTAGGCGGATGGTAACAGGAGACGAGGGACACGATGTTTTTACCCAGGTTCGGGCCCTCTCGATGGAGGTAAAACCCTACATCCTGCTTGATTAATATTGATGATATGGGTAGTACAAGAGTAGATCTACCACGAGATCAAGGAGACTAAACCCTAGAAGCTAGCCTATGGTATGATTTTTGTAATGTATGTTGTCCTATGGACTAAAGCCCTCCGGTTTATATAGACACCGGAGAGGGCTAGGGTTACACAGAGTCGGTTACAATGGTAGGAGATCTACATATCCATATTGCCAAGCTTGCCTTCCACGCCAAGGAAAGTCCCATCCGGACACGGGACGGAGTCTTCAATCTTGTATCTTCGTAGTCTTGGAGTCCGGCGGACATTGATAGTCCGGTTGTCCGGACAGCCCCTAGTCCAGGACTCCCTCAGTAGCCCCCGAACCAGGCTTCAATGACGATAAGTCTAGCGCGTTTATAGTCTTCGGTGTTGCAAGGCGGGTTCTCCCTTCAAATTCCATGTACCTGCCGAACAGTGTCCGGCTTCATCTTGAATACTGTGTTCCTCGGCTTCTATGCCAAATAATGGCCCTCTTCCACGCGTCGCACGAATGCGAAAAGCCAGGGTGTCTTTTGCATTTCACCCCCCAATTGTGCGAGTTGCCCGCCTATAAAAGAGGCAAGAATCCAGATCCAAACCACACCGTCTTCCTCCCGCGAATACTCCATCGAAGCGCCTTTGACCTAGAAATCCATTCCACCATGGATTGTCAACACGGCTCTTCTTCGTGCGCTCCCAGCCCACCACCGGGGAATTGGAGGAGGTGCTCTATTTCGCACAACGAGCTCGTGAAGCTCCAAACGGGGGGATTCCTCCCTCCGGCCTTTATGATCCCAGTCCGGGCCGGACTGGTTACTTATCAAGGTGGGAGACAGGCGGAGGACGCTCCAAGCCCCAATAAGGGGGAGCACGTATGTTTTGTCCCTTATCTGACAAGGGGACTCGGATTTCCAATACATCCGTTCCTCCGCGGGCTCCTGAAGTTCTACGGACTCCAGCTCCACCACCTCACGCCCGCCTCTGTCCTGCATATCGCGGGCTACGTAGCTCTTTGCGAGCTATTCCTGGGCATTGAGCCCCATTTCGCATTGTGGAAGAGGCTGTTTTGCCTCGTGCCCCGTTCTTACCAGGGGTCCATATATCAAGTGGGCGGCACCGAAATATGGCGCATCACCGGGACCGGATACCTATCCGGCACTCCCAAGAAGGTGTCCGAAGACTGGCCCTCGGAGTGATTTTATATAGAAGACGCCCCGCTGCCAGACCCAGTTCGGATCGGCCTCCCGGAGTTTAGTGCTGCTCCCTTGAAGAAACGCCTCAGCTGGCGCCCGCGGAGCCCCCGATTGGAGAAAGACAAGAGCGTCCACTACTTGATGGGTCGGATAAGATTAATGGCTCATTCCGGCCTGACCATGATCGGAGTCATGGCGACATGCATCAAGCGAGGGGTACAACCACTGCAATACAGAGGCCACCCCATGTGGGATTTCAACGGGGAAGACGATGCTACCCGGCATGGCCGCAAAGGGCCGGATTCGACCGAGGATCTGGTGAAGATCCTGTCCAGCCTGTACAAGGGGGAGAAGGAGGATTTCCTTCGAACGAACCCTTTGAATGGGTTTTCCATGATCAACCCCAGAGGATGGGAGTGAACACCTTGAAGGGCCCAGCCCATGCTTTCGAAGCTTAAGCTTCTTACATTATGTCTTCGGCGCAGGGTCTACGCCGGACTGTGGAGGACATGGTGAGTCCTGCTCCGCAACCCGAGGATCCAGAAGGATCCCTGGGTCCGGCCTCCGAAGAGGACCCGGACATCGAGGTGGAGCTGATCGACGGGGTGTATCACCAGCTTAGCATAGACCATGCTTTGGTCGCCATTACGGCGGACTACCCCGGGCTAAGTCCGGCTTCCCAGGTGACCGCGACCGAAGTCCGGACACCATTATCTCATCCCTGCCCATTTCTGACCTTCGTGAACGATGGTATTTTGCAGGAAGCGCCTTTACGGCAGGAAGCCGAGCCCGCGGCGGCCGACCAACAGAGGTCGGTCTGAACCAGCAGGCGGAAAAGGAGCGCAGTACGGACGGAAACATCGCAAAGGTATAGCTCGTATTTGAATTTTTAGAGCAACGTTCCGAGGAAACGTCTGAGTGCTCATGATCTTTGTAGGAGAAAAAGCGCTCGCCGGACTGCGAGCGCAGGAATTGCCAATCCGACCAACACCGGCCAGGCTCCAGCGCCCGGTCTGGAGGGGGAGGCAAGCGCAAGACGCGAGCCGGATCCTTCTCCAACGGAGGATACCGACAGACTGTCCGCCACCAAGTCTGAGGTGGAGAGCGCCATGAACCATAGGCGCCGCCGGACAGTATTTCAAGAAGCGTGCTTTTCCCCTGAGGCATTGGATGCTTTTAACGCAGGGGACGCGCATCTCCATGCTGCTCAAAATGGTTTTACCAGAGCCACAGAGCAGTATGTGAAAGACATACGGGTAAGGGAATTTCAATGGTTGTATATACCAGTAGCCCCCGAGACTTAAAGTAGTTATGTTAACTGATTTAAGGATCATTGAAAATTTCAGGCACTTAACAAGAAGAACGCCCAGCTGTCTCGGGAGCTGCAAGATTGCAAGGCCCAACTTGAGGCCGCACTTGCTGCCGCAGGAGGAGATGGAAAGACCCCTCCTGGTAACACATTTTTATTAATAAATATAAGCGCTGTGCGGCGTGCGCGCAAGTCTAATAATGACATTTGCAGGTACCGCCGGACAAGATCCGGACAGGCAAGCATTGCTACGCCAGCTAAAGGCCGGTGAGAGTGTGCTGAATAGGGTTCAGCAGGAAAGGAACAAGCTCCAGGATGCCAACGCCAAGCTCGGAGAAGAGCTGAAAGGCGCTCAGGCCGAGCTGTCCGGCTCCGTTAAGGAGAATCAGCGGCTTCGTCGCAGCATTTATAGTAAGTGCTTGAGCGAACTCTTTTGAAAAGAAGAGTTCGGCGAGGAAGTATTTTGACATGATATGTCTTGTAGGTATACTCACGGGTCGTCCTGCAGAGGAGATGCCCATATCAATGGGTGATCAACTTCCCGAACTGTTGCAGCTGCTCGAACGAGTTCGGCAGGCAATGAGCGGCGTCGTTCAGGCTTTATGGCCAGCCCTCACCCTACCCGAGGGCCTCGGGGAGCTTGCGGAGAAGCTGCAGGGAGTGCGGCAGCGCTTCCGTTTGTGGAAGATTTCGGCTTGCCGTCAAGGTGCCAGGGAGGCTTGGGCCATGGTGAAGACGCGGTACAAAAAGGCGGATCCCAACCACATGGCCTAAGTTGGACCGGTGGGGCTCGATGGGAAGGAGATCCCTGTGAGTTTAGTGTATAGCCAAGTAGAGTTGGCTGCTAAATTTTCCCAACAGGACTCTAAACTAGACAGCCTGTTAGACGGGATTGAGGAGGAATACAATCAGTAAATTTGACAATGTATGTTATCCTTTAAAGTGACATGTGAAATGCCTTCTAGCTGGATTGTAGATCGTTTGTCTTTGCCGACCTTTTCGCTTCGACCTCGGGACCCTAGAGTCCGGAGTGTGTCCGGATACCTTTTTGGTTAAGAAACAACCGTGGTATGCATGGAGACCAGGCATAGGGGTCATTAGTGCTTTATCAGACAAGTGCCCAACTAGTTATGTTATATTACATGGTTAGTAAGAAACATCTTCCAGGGAGAATAGTTCCGTTAAGGGTTCCTTTCCCTGGGAGGCATGCCCTAAAGTGCATGTCCGGACTGCAAAGAAAGCAGTAAAACATCTGAGGGCAAATAGATAAATAGGTAAAAAGTCATCTTTTAAGTCACCGACCGAATATTCCCTTAAGAACGCTAGCTTTCGGCTTCACCCAGTCTGAGGTACACATCCGGCTGACCCGGCAGTAACAATCGCAGAGGTGCTCCCTTTACCTCCTAGCCGAACAATCGGGAACGTAGGGGTAAGCACAGGAGCCAGGCAACCCAGCTTGGCCAAAACTTAAGTCATATCGATGCATATAATGGCGAGTAAAAGGTACATGTGGAAGCTTAACACATGTGATGGGTATAAAACCCGTATAATTGAGCTTCTGGAAAGGAAGCCCCCAGGAATAATGAGTGCGGATGGCACATCATGCGTATAATTGAGCTTCTGTAAAAGAAGCCCCCAGGAATAACGAGTGCGGATGGCACATCATGCGTATGCAAAGAATGCAAAAATAGGCCCGGAAGGGCTTTTAAGTGAAAAGGATAAAAAAGAGAAACAAAAGACAGCCGAAGTGTAAAAGTTTGGACGGGGGAAGGGGACGAACTCTTAGTCCGGCGCTAGGCATAGAATCGTCGGAGGCGGGCTGCATTCCATGGGTTCGGCTCGAGTCGGTGATCCGACGCATTTCGTAGACGGTATGCTCCGCCGGTCAGTACTTGATCGATAATGAAGGGGCCCTCCCATTTGGGCTTGAGCTTGTCCTTTTTCTTGTCCGGCAGGCGTAGAACTAGTTCGCCAACATTGTAAGTCTTGGCCCGTACTTCTCTGCTTTGATATCTTCGGGCCTGCTGCTGATAGAATGCGGAACGAGCCTTCGCGACGTCACGTTCTTCCTCCAATGTGTCCAAGCTGTCCTGCCGATCAAGCTCGGCCTCTCTTTCCTCATACATGCGCACTCGAGGTGAGTCATGAATAATGTCACAGGGCAAGACTGCCTCTGCGCCGTATACCATAAAAAATGGTGTGAATCCGGTAGTACGGTTAGGCGTTGTCCGCAGCCCCCAGAGTACAGAGTCGAGCTCCTCGACCCATTGTGTGTCGGATTTGGTGAGTGACCTCACTAGTCTGGGTTTAATGCCGCTCATTATTAGACCATTTGCTCTTTCCACTTGACCGTTGGTTTGAGGGTGATAGACTGACGCATAGTCGAGCTTGATGCCCATATTTTTGCACCATGACTTAACCTCATCGGCTGTGAAGTTCGTGCCGTTGTCGGTGATGATGCTGTGGGGGACTCCGTAACGGTGTACCACCCCTGATATAAAGTCTATCACTGCTCCGGACTCTGCCGTTTTGACCGGTTTGGCCTCTATCCATTTGGTGAATTTATCCACCATGACCAATAGGTATTTTTTCTTGTAGGTTCCCCCTTTAAGGGGTCCAACCATGTCAAGCCCCCAGACCGCGAACAGCCAGGTAATGGGTATGGTTTTGAGGGCGGTGGGTGGCATATGGCTCTGATTAGCAAAGAGCTGACAACCAACGCATCGCTGGACCAAGTCCTGTGCGTCTGCCCGAGCCGTCGGCCAATAAAATCCTGTACGGAATGCCTTTCCTACAAGGGCCCGAGCTGCTGCGTGGTGTCCGCCTAGTCCGGCATGAATTTCAGCCAGGAGGTTTCGCCCTTCTTCTTCGGAGATACACCTTTGAAGGACTCCGGTGGTACTTTTCTTATAAAGTTCTCCCTCATGGACCTTGTAGGCCTTCGATCGCCGGACTATGCAGCGGGCCTCATTTTGGTCTTCGGGAAGTTCCTGCCTAAGTAAGTAGGCTAGGAAAGGTTCTGTCCACGCGGCGATTACTGCTATTATGACGTGGGCGGAGGGTGTTATGTCGTCTGCCGAATCACCAGTTGGTGCGGTTTTCTCCGGTTTGTAGCTACCGGGCTCCTCTTCCCATAGTACGGATGGCTTGAAGAGCTGTTCCAGGAAGATATTTGGAGGGACAGCATCACGTTTCGCACCGATGCGTGCCAGGACGTCGGCCGCTTGGTTATTATCTCGGCTATGTGATGGAATTCGAGTCCTTCAAACCGAGCTGACATTTTTAGGACAGCGTTGCGATATGCTGCCATTTTCGGATCCTTGGCGTCGAAGTCTCCATTTATTTGGGATATTGCAAGGTTTGAGTCCCCGCGCACCTCTAGGCGTTGAATGCCCATGGAGACCGCCATCCGGATACCATGTAACAGGGCCTCGTATTCGGCTGCATTGTTGGAGTCCGTGTACATTATTTGAAGTACATACTGGACTGTATCTCCAGTGGGGGACGTCAGTACGACGCCAGCCCCCAGTCCGGCCAACATTTTGGAGCCGTCAAAATGCATAGTCCAATTGGAGTATGCGCCGTACTCTTTAGGGAGTTCGGCTTCAGTCCATTCGGCGACGAAGTCAGCCAAAACTTGTGACTTTATAGCTCGTCGAGGTTTGTAAGTGATGTCGAATGGTAAGAGCTCAATGGCCCATTTTGCTATCCTGCCCGTTGCATCGCGGTTATTTATAATGTCATTGAGTGGTACTTCAGAGGCCACTGTTATCGAGCACTCTTGAAAGTAGTGCCGGAGCTTTCGAGACGCCATGAACACCACATATGCTATCTTCTGATAGTGCGAGTAACGGGATTTGCAGGGGGTTAACACAGTGGATACATAATACACTGGTTTTTGAAGAGGGAATTTATGCCCTTCTGTCGCTCGTTCGATGACGAGGACTGCGCTTACAACTTGATGTGTTGCTGCGATGTATAACAACATTGGTTCGCCCAAAGTGGGCGCAGCCAGGACCGGATTTGTTGCCAGTATGGCCTTTATTTCTTCGAGTCCGGCAGTGGCAGCATCCGTCCACTCGAAGTGTTCGGTGCGCCTGAGGAGGCGATAGAGGGGCAACGCCTTTTCTCCTAAGCGGGAGATAAAGCGGCTTAATGCTGCCACGCATCCTATTAATTTTTGTATTTGTTTGAGGTCTTTTGGAATATCCAACTGTGATAGAGCTCGGATTTTGGCCGGATTTGCTTCAATTCCTCTACCGGATACGATGAAGCCCAGCAGCTTTCCGGCTGGTACACCGAAAACGCATTTTTCCAGATTCAGCTTGATGTCATATGCTCTGAGGTTGTCGAATGTGAGCCTCAAATCGTCTACTAAAGTTTCGACGTGTTTTGTTTTGACGACTACGTCGTCTACGTATGCCTCGACTGTTTTGCCGATCTGGGTGGCCAGACATGTTTGAATCATGCGCTGATATGTTGCGCCGGCGTTTTTGAGTCCGAAGGGCATCATGTTGAAGCAGAATGGTCCATATGGAGTGATAAATGCCGTTGCGGCTTGGTCTGCTTCCGCCATCTTGATTTGATGATAGCCAGAGTATGTGTCCAGGAAGCACAACGAATCGTGCCTTGCTGTGGCATCGATAATTTGATCGATGCGGGGGAGAGGGAAGGGATCCTTTGGGCAAGCTTTATTGAGGTCTTTAAAATCGACACAGAGGCGCCAGGATTTATCCTTCTTTGGTACCATCACCAAATTTGCTAGCCAGTCCGGATGTTTGATATCTCTAATGAATCCGGCTTCCAATAGTTTGGCTAGCTCTTCTCCCATTGCCTGTCTCTTGGGCTCGGAAAATCGTCGAAGAGCCTGTCTGACTGGCTGGAATCCTTTTAGGATGTTGAGGCTGTGTTCTGCCAACCTGCGAGGGATTCCGGGCATGTCTGAAGGATGCCAGGCGAAGATATCCCAATTTTCCCGAAGGAATTCGCGCAGTGCGGCGTCTACTTCGGGGTTCAACTGTGTCCCAATGGAGGCCGTCTTTGTTGGGTCCGTTGGATGGACCTGGAATTTTATTATCTCGTCTGCTGGTTTGAAGGAGGTGGACTTGGATCTTTTATCGAGTATCACATCGTCCCTGTTCACCGTAGAGCGCAGCGCGGTGAGTTCCTCTGCCGCTAAGGCTTCGGATAGTGCCTCGAGGGCTAGTGCGGCTGTCTTGTTTTCGGCGCGGAGTGCTATGTTCGGATCACTAACGAGAGTGATTATTCCGCTGGGCCCAGGCATTTTCAGCTTCATGTACCTGTAATGAGGTATTGCTTGAAAAATTGTGAATGCCTCTCGTCCTAATATGGCGTGATACCCACTGCTGAACGAGGCCACCTGGAACGTTACTTCTTCGGATCTGTAATTGTCCGGAGAGCCGAACACCACATCGAGTGTGATTTTTCCGGTGCAGCACGCTTCCCGGCTAGGGATTATTCCTCTAAAGGTTGTTCTACTTCGCTCAATATGGCTCCAATCGATATCCATTTTTCGCAGAGTTTCCTCGTAAATGAGGTTTAGTCCGCTGCCGCCGTCCATGAGGACTTTTGTCAGTCGAAAGCCATCCACTATGGGACTAAGTACCAGTGCGGCTGGGGCTCTGGTTGTTCGGAATGTGGGCTCGTCGCTGCCATTGAAGGTAATAGCTGTGTTGCTCCATGGATTTGCTGTTGCTACTTGGTAGACTTCGGCGAGTTCGCGGATTGATCGTTTTCGCATATTATTTGATGCGAAAGTCTCGAAGACTGTTGATACCGTGCTGGTATTGTTGGAGTGGTTTCCCGGAGCTAGAAGCTCTTCGCCACTTTTGGCCACCTGCCGTAATATCCAACATGCTCGAAGGCTATGTGTTGGGACGGCTCCCTCTGTATTATGAAGCTTACAGGGTCCATTGAGCCATCCCTCCAGTATGGTTTCATTTCCCTTATTGGGTTTTTGTTTTTTCATTTTTGCATCTGGGGCCTGAGTGTAAGGCGCCCTTTTGCTGCGGACTGGGTTTGGGGCCGGATTATCCCAAAATTGATTTTCGGTTTTCCGGAAACTCTCCATCGCACAGTACTTTTGTACAATGGATGCCAGATCGGTGAAGCGCGTAATTTTGCGACGATCAATGGCGTTTAGTATTCCCTTGTCCTTGCAGTTATTGCGGAAGATTGATATTGCGTTTTCCTCTCGGCAGTCCTTTATCATGTCCATAACCAGGAGGAATCTGGCCCATTAGTGATGTACTGTTTCTGTAGGCTCTTGCCGTATTAGGGATAGATCGCATATGTCTAGGCGGGTGGGTGGAATAAAATCCGGATCCCTGCCCATCTTGAGGCTCAAAGGCCAAGGGGTTTCCGAATTCGGAAGTGTGGTTTGCTGGGGACAATACAGCGAGTCCGGGGCGATGCATGATTTTAAGTTTAATGCTCGATCGAAGTCCGTCCCCCCGCGGGAATCCGGCATGGAGGGTTCGGGAATCCGGACATGAATTGTTTTCAACACTGGCAAAGAGTTGCCGTATTGCTCCTCTACCACTGCGACATGGTGGGTGGCCTGGGGAGAGTTAATCTCTCTCAGATCGGTTTTAAGCCCAATCTGGTTGTAGTCCGTAGCAACTCCCAGGGCAGCGATGCGATCCAAGAGCTCGTTAACAGACGAGAGCTCTATTGGATCTAACTGTTCGGCAGCTTTAGGGCTGACGCGAAGATTGCTTTCGACGACTTGAGAAGTCATTGCCGAAGCGGCGGCCGGACAGGCGGTCATGAGAAAACCACCAAGCCGGATAGTTTGGCCGGCGGCCAAGGCCTCTCCGGCGAAAACACCGTCTTTGAAGACGGGTGGAGGCATCCGCTCTATCGGTGACGACACAGGGGAACTCTCAATGAAAGCACCAATGTCGGTGTCAAAACCGGCGGATCTCGGGTAGGGGGTCCCGAACTGTGCGTCTAGGCGGATGGTAACAGGAGACGAGGGACACGATATTTTTACCCAGGTTCGGGCCCTCTCGATGGAGGTAAAACCCTACGTCCTGCTTGATTAATATTGATGATATGGGTAGTACAAGAGTAGATCTACCACGAGATCAAGGAGGCTAAACCCTGGAAGCTAGCCTATGGTATGATTGTTGTAATGTATATTGTCCTATGGACTAAAGCCCTCCGGTTTATATAGACATCGGAGAGGGCTAGGGTTACACAGAGTCGGTTACAATGGTAGGAGATCTACATATCCGTATTGCCAAGCTTGCCTTCCACGCCAAGGACGGAGTCTTCAATCTTGTATCTTCGTAGTCTTGGAGTCCGGCGGACATTGATAGTCCGGCTGTCCGGACACCCCCTAGTCCAGGACTCCCTCAGGCGGTCCTCTTCTTCCCCTGGATGGAGGGATTCTCGATCCCTCCTTTCCTAACAGCCTCCTTCGCGGAGGCAGTAGCTTCCTTGTTCCCCCCTTCGCCTTCTTCCGAAGGCGCAACCTCCAGCATCCTGGTTAACACGGGATCCGGCGTGGTCTCGGGGAGGGGGGCCGGACACCTGATTAGCTTTGCTTTCGCTATCCACTCCTGTTCAAGGGACAACTCTTTTGAGAGCTAATTCATGATAAATATGGGATAGCATGTCCGGGTACAGGACTACTTACTTGAGTATCTGGGCGATTGCAGCTCAGACCTGCGTCCTCGGTCAACTCCGGACACATCGCTTGTGATCCGAAGAAAAGCTTGTACATCTCCACGGGCGTCGCGCCCATAAAATGTTGGAGAGCTCGTGGTCCCTCCGTGTTAAATTCCCACAGGCGGAGGGGACGACGTCTGCAGGGCAGGATGCGACGAATCAGCATGACCTGCGCTACTACGACCAGAATGATCTCTCTCTCTAGGAGATCTTGAATGCGGCCGTGCAGCAAGGGCACGTCCTTGGACGGCCCCCAGTCAAGTCCTTTATTAACCCATGACGCCAGCCGCGGTGGAGGACCCGAGCGAAAGGCAGGTGGCGCCACCCATTTGGTGCCCCTGGGAACTTTGATATAAAACCACTCTGGTTGCCATAGGCTAAGCTCCTCTTGAAAAGAGCCCTCGGGCCACGGAGCGTCAGCATTCCTGCTTATAACAACCCCTCCGCACTCTGCCTGCTGCCCCTTGATCATCTTCGGCTCCACTTTGAAGGTCTTGAGCCACAATCCGAAGTGAGGGATAATGTGGAGGAAGGCTTCGCACACGACAATGAATGATGAGATGTGGAGGATGGACTCCAGATCCAAGTCGTGAAATTCCAACCCATAGTAAAACATGAGCCCCCTCATGAAGGGGTCCGTCGGGAAGCTTAGCCCCAAAAGGAAGTGAGATGCGAACACCACGCTTTCACCAGGCTTGGGAGTGGGAATAACCTGCCCTTGGGCAGGCAACCTATGCGAAATTTCGCTGGTTAGATACCTGCCATCTCTTAGCTTTAGCACGTCTTCTTCCGTAACGGAGGAAGGCATCCACCGGCCTTGCAGGTTGGAGCCAGACATCATCGAAAGTCTGAAGCGCCTGAATCTGGAGCTTTGGGTGTTGGAACTCGAGGCGAGGGGCGGATTCGATTGAGATTGAAAGGAGTGGAGCCTTGGTCTCTTTATAAAGAGGTTGAATACCAAGAGCCTTCCCCGTGACCGTTCGGGACTCACCTTTGATAGAGCAGACGTGCCAATGGGCCAGTTGGGTTACCCACGCCCGTATTGATGAGAATCTCAGAATAAGGGGACACGATCTCTGCTTTGACAAGACGTGCCAAGGAAACCGCCTCGCTAAACGCGCTGAGGTGGGATAGTGAAAACGATTCAAATAAAGGCTTGACCGTGGTGTGATGTCACGCCACAATATACGTCAATAGATTGAACTTGTGTAAATATTATTCTTTCTACGGTGGTATGTGGAACTTATTTTGCAGAGCCGGACACTATCCTTGTGTTCAAAATCTTCTATGAAGTATTCGGAGGAGGAACCCGCCTTGCAATGCCGAAGACAATATGCGCGCCGGACTCATCGTCATTGAATCCTGGTTCAGGGGCTACTGAGGGAGTCCGGGACTAGGGGTTGTCCGGATAGCCGAACTTTCATCTTCTGCCGGACTCCTCGACTATGAAGATACAAAATTGAAGACTTCGTCCCGTGTCCGGACGGGACTTTCCTTGGCGTGGAAGGCAAGCTTGGCGATACGGATATGTAGATCTCCTACCATTGTAACCGACTCTGTGTAACCTAACCCTCTTCGGTGCCTATATAAACCGGAGGGTTTTAGTCCGTAGGACCAACAACAATCATACCATAGGCTAGCTTCTAGGGTTTAGCCTCTCTGATCTCGTGGTAGATCTACTCTTGTACTACCCATATCATCAATATCAATCAAGCAGGAGTAGGGTTTTACCTCCATCGAGAGGGCCCGAACCTGGGTAAAAACATCGTGTCCCTTGTCTCCTGTTACCATCCGCCTAGACGCAGAGTTCGGGACCCCCTACCCGAGATCCGCCGGTTTTGACACCGACAGGCTCCAAAGCCAAAATTCTCAGATGCTGCACTTAGACTCATTGCTTCTAAGCCACCCCTGAAGATGTGGGTGGTTAAGAAGAATTAACTTTCTTTTGCAGAGAAAGTTCTCCAGCCTGAAATCAAAGGCGTCTGATGCTATTGCTGGGGACCTAAAACACATTGTGGGATGCAAGATAAAATGCCCAAATGATCTTACTATGTATTTCACATCTGAATTGCTTGCCAGTCATACTATGAGTCCTAACCTTGATCTAAGCTTTGATAATCCTCTTGTGCGTCAAATGCTTATGCTTCACAACACTCTTTGTGAAGCCTATCCTCCTAACTGCACTATAGGGTACGACACCTCGTGCGACAGAATGGATTATGGACAGCGGATGTACTAACCACATGACTGGTGATCGAAGTCTTCTCATGGACTCAACCTTACGTCAATGTGATAAAAGTCACATAACATTCGCTGACACTGGTAAAAGCAAGGTATTGGGCCTTGGTAGAGTTTTTTTTTGAAAAAATCAGTGACAGTGGGAGAGGCTCCCACTGACTTTGTATTACTCACAATAGAACAGTTACATGTGTGTTACAATGGGTTTTAGGCCCCCCGACCGTAAGGGTTGCGGAAGCAAATACTAGTGGCCCAAACTTACAATGTAATCAGAGAGAAAAGGATGAAGTTTCTCAGGACAGTTATGGGCCACCAAACCCAACAGATATTCGAACCTAGCTAACCATGCCACGAAGGAGTGTGGAATCCCCCTGAAATGTTGGTTGTTTCTCTCCATCCATCGGCTCCAAGCAGCAAGCAAGAAAACATCCATGAATAATGGCCGACGCCAGTTTTCTCTTCCCTCGTGCAAGATGGCTAGCCTGTTGGTTCCTCCTAGCCAGGTCAGACCAACCTTACTCCAGCATCGCTGGGCGAAGGGGCACGCGAAGAAGAGATGCTCCACAGTTTCCTCGGGGGGGGGGGGGGGATCCCGACAGAACATGCAAGCATAATTGCCCCTGGCTACAGCAAAGTGTCGCCGCCTCAGCATGTTTCTGGTGTTCAAACGATCGACCAGAAGCAGCCACCCAAACATCTTGAACTTGATCGGGCTTTTAGAGTTCCAGAGCCATCCAAAGCCTCGTCAGCCATCACCTGCCTGAAATAGTAGTTTTAGTACTTTTTTGACGAATAACGCCCTAGATCACAGACCCAAGCATCGGCTGAGTCATTGTCCAGGCTGACATGTGTGGACCCTCGCTGAATCTCTCTCATCTCCTCCCTAGCCTGGACCGAAAGAGGCAGGCTGAAGATCATGGCCAGATCAGTGGTCATGAGAACCCTGGCAATGGAGTCATCCTTGTTGAGGGCAAAAGAGAAGGCTCGTGGATACGTGTCCATCAGCGTGGAGCCATTGTCACCAAACCAGACATCTTTCCAAAACAGAGAGCTGCAACCATCCCCGGGGATGACCTTGGTGACCCCTCGGAAGGATCCACTGAGCTGCATCACGTCTTTCTACCAGAAGGAACCCACCGGCTCAGTGGCGTGCGGCACCTTGTTTGTGTAATATGCCTCCCAGACTAGCTGAACCCAGGGCACATCCTCACGATTGTAGAACTTGAACAAGTGCTTTAGCAGTAGTGCGGCATTTTGTGTTTTGATATCAATAACACCAAGGCCACCACACCATTTAGGTCGACAGACTAGCTCCCAGGCAGCAAGGGAGTTGGTTTTGACCCCATCATTGGAGTTTTTAGCCCAAAGGCAGTATCGGCGCAGTTTGTCGAGATGCTCAACCACTTTGGGGTGCAGCTTGATCGTGCACATTGCATAGATCAGCATGGAGGTGACCACCGAATTGACCAGCGTCAACTTGGCCCCCGACGACATCAGTGATAAGGCAGTGGAGGTTTTCCTCTCAACCGAGTGCACCAACGGCATGAGATCCAGAACACTCGGCCTCGTCGTCCCCATGGGGAGACCGAGGTAAGTGAACGGCAAGGTTCCAACAGAGCAGCCAAACACCTCTGCCAACCCACTCGCACGTTGGTGGTCGACATTAATGGGTATGAGGGTTGATTTATGGAAGTTGATCTTGAGTCCCACCGAAGCCGCATAATCCTCCAAGATAAGTTTCATGCGGGCGGCCTGTGTAGGACAAGCTTGCATAACCAAGATTGTGTCATTAGCGTATTGCACCACCGGGAAGTTACCTGCATTTTCACGAGGAATGGGAAGCTCTAGCAGACCCTGGGCATAAGCGTCGTTGATCGCAGCTTGGAGCAGATCAGCTGCAAGGACAAAAATCAGTGGTGAGAGAGGGTCACCCTGTCGCACGCCAGATTTGCATTTGAATTTCCGACTAGGAACACCATTTAAGAGGACTGATCAAACTCCCGAACCAAAGATCGTTTCCATCCAACCTAACCACTTGTCATCAAAACCCATGTGTTTCATGATTTCCAACATGGGGGCATGTCCAGTCGTATCAAAGGCCTTGGCAAAGTCAAGCTTAAGCAATACAATCTCTCTCCCAGATGAGTGGCATTGATGAATATATTCGTACGACCATGCGAGACAATCCTGGATGGTCCTCCCTTTGATAAAACCATATTGGTTCCTGTGTATGATTTTGAGAATAACTTTCTGCAGTAGGTTAGCCAAGATCTTTGTAATGATTTTCAGACAACAGTTCAGTAAGGTAATTGGTCTGAAATCATTAGCCATTTCCGGAGAGGATATTTTTGGAATCAGGGTGATATATCCCTCACTAATGCTAGTGATATCAAGCCCACCTGCGTGGAAAGCGTGACAGAGGTTGTAGAAATCCGACTTGATGATTTGCTAGCACTTCTTAAGAAAACAACCATTAAAACCATCCGGGCCGGGGGCTCTGCCACTTGGCATTTCCTTGATAACAGCATCTATCTCATCAGTAGAGAAAGGCGCACTCAATTGATCCAGCCCATCGATCCTGCGGATGATCCTAGAGAGATCAAACCTCATGCTGGTGGGTTTAGAAGAACCTAAACGATCCTTGTATGTATTGAACAGAACCCCCTCCTTGCCAACATGGTCATGGATTTCTACCTCGCCAACTCTAAGCATGGCAATGGCATTGTGTCTATATCTCTCTGTGGCCAGCGATTGAAAAAGCTTAGTGTTCTCATCAGCAAAGCGAAAATACCTGATAGTACATCTCTTTCTCCAGTACTCATTCTGGTATTTGAGCAAGGCCTGTAAATGGGTTTTCAATATCTTCCTGAAGTTTGACTCCTGAACATATAAAGGTCATTTATCCTCAAGAGTGTCCATGATGGCTAGAGTCTCATTACTGTTTTGAATCATAATTTTAAGTTTCGAGACACCCTTGCTCCATCGCTTAAGATTAAGCTTTTTGCATATGCGCGCAGCGGCATTGGGGGCGTGACATGCCTTAGACCACGAGTTAGCAACAACCTCCATGAACCCATCATGATTAGTCCAAAAGTTCTCAAACCGAAAGAGCTTGGATCGGGGGATACTTGATTCAATTGTGACCACGCACGGAATGTGGTCGGACACTGGCTTCCCCAGAGGCAGGACCATTGTGTTTGGATATGAGGTGGTCCAACAAGACGACGAGAAAAACCAATCCAACTGTTTGAGAAGAGGATCATCCTGCATATTACTCCAGGTGTATGCTCGGCCTTTCACAGGTAATTCCATGAGCGACTGTGCACGGATGAGCTCATTAGATAACAACATGTCCGCAGCGTCACCCCCAGGTTTGTTTCTGTTGTTCGTGGATCGAATAAAGTTAAATTCGCCAAGAATCAGCCAGTTTTCATCATCAGGAATATTTAGATCGAAGAGCCAGTTTGTAAAATCCACTCGACGCTGACCAGAACAGGGGCCATAGACATTGATCAGATTCCACGAGTCATTCGACTGCGTGGCCACAAAAGAAACCCCCACGGCAAAAGAATCCACAAACCAAGGTGTGCCCATAAACACAGAACTATTCCAAATTATAATGATGCCACCCGAGGCACCCACTGATGGTGCAAAAAAAATTTATCGAAGCGCTTAGGGCAGAAAGTCTTAATAAAAGTAAGATCGAAGGATTCACGTTTAGTTTCCTGGATACATAGCACAGAACAACCGTTAGTATCGATCCATTCCTAATAGCCAAAAGTTTTGCATCAGAGTTTATGCCTCTGATGTTCCATGAGAGCACGTTCCACGATTTATTCATCAGAAGGGAAGACTTCAGTCTTCATCCGCCACTGACGAGCGCTGGTCATCCAGCAGCTTCTCGCGGGAGAGGGCTTCTGGAGCAATTCCACAATTGCTTCCCATCTGTTGAAGATCCTCGATCGGTGTTGGTGGGGGGCAAGCAACATTGGGCACCTGCACAGGAGCAGTAGCCAAAGAAACAACATTGACAAAAGGAGTCTCACGTGGTTTCACCCTTGACTTGGAACGCTTTGTGTCTGGAGCATGGTTGATTTTGAATCCATCATACTTGTTGGATCTAGTACTCTGTCGGACAGCAGTGGTGTCCAAAGGCACTAGCACATTGCGGTGTTGAGTAGCATTGAACATAGAGGAGGATGCAATCACCTAAAGCGCATTAGGCTGGTCCGACGAAGGCACTATCTGAGATTCCACATCTACCGAGATGAGCTGCGTGATCGCCTTGAGGCCAGGAGAGTGTTCAGGCAAATCCCAGTCCGCAGCAGACAGCCGAGCCCTGGGTTCAGGAGACAGCAAAGACGATTGAACAACAACTGTTCCCCACTGAACTGTAGTAGCAAAGATCCTGGAGAAGATATCAGGTTCAGGTGCCATACACTCAATCCAAGCTGCAGCAGCGGCATTAAGATGGTTATGAATTAACTGGAAAGGGTTTAGGGGCAACTTCATAGGAGAAGTGTGCTGGAAGGTGATAGCTGGTGTATATATGCGCTTGAGCATACTCCCAATCCAAAGCAAGAACTCATGATCAACAGCAATCTGAAGAAAAACAGAGCTTCCCCCAGCCCTGACGAACTCCAACCTGGCTGCAGGATTGCCATTCACAAATCCATCAGCCAAAGCTTCCACTGCCTGAAACTCAGAATCAGATGACCAAATGTCAGACAGATTGTCCTGCACATTATGCTCCGGATCCACACCATCCATGAGTGACGGGCCATCATACTGAAAGAATGTCCTGAAACTGAACCCAGTATAAGGTGGAGGGATCACAGGCCACACACCCCACCCGTTTTCCTGAACTTCCTGAGCAGGTTCGGGGGCGTTCTAGGCTGCCTCATTCAGAGCATCTTGAGCAGCCATCTCATCAATTCGTGCTTGCTGCATGAGGGTGTAGTAAGGAAGTTGGTACGGATGTGGAGATGCATTCAAGAGCGGGGGAACATCCTCATTACCAACCAAATTTGGTATAGTGTTTCTACCATTCAGAACATAAACAGGCACCGACCACGAGCGGGCAAGACCTGGCAGTAAACTAACTCTGGTAATCACAAGACTGTGCGGCACCTCAGCAACATCTTTGATATGACATTTGACAAGGATTCTAGCCTGGTTCTGTCCCGGACGGGACCAGACTAGCAACTTCCCAAAGTTTGAAACAACCTTATGGACATAATGTTCAGTTTGATAATCCATTGGAAAAGCAAGAAACATGACCCAAACTTCATATTCAAAAGCAGGCATGCGCATATTGATACTCTCATCGTGCGGAACTAGGGAGAAGGTGGAATCATCAGTCAAAGCATGCGGTCCTTCCCTAATGGCAGCATCTCTACTTTCCATATCCGCAAACACCACACACCCGATCCCCAGCGGGTAAACAAAGTCATCAAGCACTTCATACTCTAAATCTCCAACAATAATGCGGCAAACCTCGGCTAACCAGAACTCCTTCTGATGATCAGGGACCGGAGGGTGGACGGAGACAATGGCATACCTATCATGGTTCAGAGGCGGATCATCCACCACCATGACGTGACGCTGGACCCGATGAGCAGGCCCATGATCAAAGGTCGATCCATCAGGAGCGAAGGCAAACGGGCGCACGGGGAAGTTCACCATGGTAGATGGTGCCGGGGACTGCGCCTGCTTGAGAGAGTTCGCCGGAGTAGGAGGTGGGGTTTTCTTGCTCAAGGTCGAAGGCGAGAAGAATCGAGATGGTGGAGGCGTGGGTGTAGAACTCGAGGAGAGCGTTGGCTCACCCGATTGGGGTTTTTGGCAGGCAGAATTGACTACACCCTGACCAGGTAGGCGTATCGTCAAGAAATTGGGGTTAGCCACGTCCGCGTGGTGCGGGATTATCTGTTTCCATTTCCATATGCAACCACCATGCGGATCCCTAACAACACAGGCCATACCAACCTCCATAGAGTTACCAACCACAGACTCATCCGCAGCAGCCCGAGGCAAGATCCTCTCTGATTGTGTTAGATTTTTTCGTTGCCAAGCCCAACGAGGGAGAAAAGTACAAGCCTTGAGCTTACGTGACTTGTGGCCCAGACGAAAGCAGAGAGAGCAGCGACGAAGCCCAGGACAAAGCCTAGTCATATGGTCAACCGTAGAACATGCAGTACACGGAAAGCCCAAAGGATCCGGGCCCACTTTGCATGGCACATGCTCATGATCATCAGTACGTGTAGTCGAACAAGCGCAGGCGCCAGAATCATCCCCACAACGTTGACAGAAAACTCCAGTGCAGGATTCGTCAACATGACCAAGACTATCACAGAGAGAGCAATGTAAAAGCCTTTTGTAAATGTATTCCTTGGTGGGGACTGACGAAACTTGCACCATAAGCTTAACATTATCATTATCATATCCGGCCTGCCAGCCATCCAGAATAGAAAGTAGTGTATCATCCGGGATTGAATCCCATAAATCCACAATATATCGTTCACCATGAAAAGATGGCAACCTTCCAGGAATATCGGGAGAAATAGGTAAGGATATGGAACCAATCCGAAAAGAATCCGGAGAAACCGGAGACGAAAAACTACCAAAGGAGATCAGATCTGAAGGCTCGCCGGAATGTAAGTCCGTCGGCGGCGGAATGAAACCCAATTTCTGCAGCACTGGTATCGACGCGGGATCCAAAGATAGTTTACTCTGGTTAGAGAGCCATTTAGATTTAATCGCCGGACCCAGTGAGGAAGCCAAACCAGTCAGCTCAGAATCAACGTGCCATGAGGGGAGCCGGGGGCGTGAATCCACAGGACGATGAAGATGAAAGTGGCAGATAAAGTCCGGCCAAATACGGTCTCTTAATCCAAAAATGAAATGCCCCACATGATTTGAGGCCATTGAGAACCGAAAGTGGCGATCACCCATCCGCATAACATTGAAACCAACACAAAGACCTCCAATACATGACTGAAGGGCCAAACCCACCGAATCCACCGAGAGGGGAAAAGAAGCCAAGGAGAAGGAAACTTCAAGGAAAAATTCCTTGGAGCCGGGATTGGGGACGAAGTGGACCGTAGATCCAAACCTTGCACGCACCTCCTCAACCTTGAGGCCGGGGGAGAAATCCCAGTGGAGGAGGCCGTCCATTGGGGTCGTCGGAAGGAGATCGTAGGGTTAAACCCTAGAATCGCCATGGGAATCGCCTGAGGTGGGTGGAGGTGGGGGTGGAGTTGCCATCTTGAGTCATTATTCACTCGCCCGGCCTAGGTAGAGTTGCAATCTCAAGGGATTAGCACATGGACAAAGTGATGCTTGTTGAATCCCTTGGTTTCAACTTAATGTCTGTCTCAATGCTTTGTGACTTAAACATGATTGTGCTGTTTGGAAAATATCGCTGCCTTGTACTAATGGAATCTGACAAGTCTCTAGTCTTCGAAGGGTACAGGAAAGATGATCTGTACATGGTAGATTTCTCAGCAGGACCACAGATGGCCGTATGTCTTCTAGCCAAGTCTTCAGAGTGCTGGCTCTGGCATTGGAGGCTAGGGCATGCTGGCATGAGGAACTTACACACTCTCGCCAAGAAGAAGCACGTCATTGGCATCGAAGACGTCAAGTTGAAGAAAGATCATCTATGTGGTGCTTGTGAAGCTGGGAAGATGACAAGGGCCAAGCATCCCTCGAAGACAATCATGACTACATCTCGACCGTTTGAGTTACTCCACATGGACTTGTTTGGTCCCACTCACTACTCTACTCTCACTGCTACTGCTTGTCTCTATGGTTTCGTCATTGTTGATGATTATTCAAGATACACTTGGGTGCACATAATTCTCTTCAAGACTGAAGTGCAGGATGTCTTCAGACGCTTCACAAACCGCGCCATGAACAACTATGGTGTCAAGATTAAGCACATTAGGAGTGACAACGGCACAGAATTCAAGAACACAGGCCTCGACCTCTATCTTGACACCTTAGGCATCACTCATGAGTTTTCTGCTCCTTACACACCTCAGCAGAATGGCATCGTGGAGCACAAGAACAGAACCCTTATTGAGATGGCTCGGACGATGCTTGATGAATACAAGACTCCAAGAAAATTCTGGCCTGAAGCCATTGATACTGCATGCCATGTCATCAACTGTGTTTATCTTCACAAGCTTCTAAAGAAAACATCATATGAGCTCCTAACTAGTAAGAAGCCAAACGTAAGATACTTCAGAGTATTTGGTGCTAGGTGCTGGATCAAGGATCCACATCACACGTCAAAATTTGCACCGAAAGCACATGAAGGTTTTATGCTTGGTTATGGAAAGGACTCGCACTCCTACAGAGTCTTCAACCTCTTTCACTATAAAGTGGTTGAAACTGTGGATGTGCGGTTCGATGAAACTAACGGCTCGCAAAGAGAGCACCTGCCAAATGTGCTAGATGAAGTACCTACCAGTGAATCAATCAAGCTAATGGGAACAAGAGAGACCATACCATCAGATGCCCAGCCTGAAGAGGAACTCATTATTTCTGCACCTGATCAACCTGAAGACATTGCTCAGCCTGAAGACAATCCTCCAAATGATGACAATGTTCAGCAGGAGTAAAATCTTTGTCCAGTTCATCCTCGTGTTGCAAATGAAGTACAAATTGAGAAGATCATCGATAGCATAAATGCACCTGGTCCACTCACTCGTTCAAGAGCAACACAGCTAGCAAATTTCTGTGGGCACTTTGCATTTGTCTCAATCTCTGAACCAAAGAAAGTTGTTGAAGCCTTCATGGAACCTGAATGGATTCAAGCTATGCAAGAAGAGCTTCAACAGTTTGAGCTGAACAATGTGTGGGAACTTGTCAAGCGTCCTGATCCTCGCAATCACAACATAATAGGCACAAAATGGATATATCGCAACAAACAAGACGAGCATGGTCAAGTAGTCAGAAACAAAGCACGACTCGTTGCTCAAGGATACATACAAGTTGAAGGAATTGACTTTGATGAAACATTTGCTCCAGTGGCTAGGCTCGAAGCCATTCGCATACTGCTAGCCTTCGCAAATCATCATAACATCCTTCTATATCAAATGGATATGAAGAGTGCCTTTCTCAATGGAAAGATTGAAGAAGAAGTATATGTTGCACAACCGCCTGGCTTTGAAGACCCAAAACATCCTGATATGGTATACGAGCTCAACAAGGCACTGTATGGCCTCAAACAAGCCCCTCGTGCTTGGTATGACACACTCAAAGACTTCCTGAAGAGCAAAGGCTTCAAACCTGGTTCTCTAGATCCCACTCTCTTCCCGAAGACATATGATGGTGAACTGTTTGTGTGCCAAATCTATGTGGATGACATTATCTTTGGTTGCACCAACAAGAAATACAGTGATGAATTTGCTTACATGATGCAAGAACAATATCAAATGTCCATGATGGGAGAGCTGAAGTTCTTTCTCGGTCTTCAAATCCATCAGCAACACAACGACATCTTCATATCTCAAGAAAAATATCTCAAAGATTGCCTGAAGAAGTTTGGAATGCAAGACTGCAAAGGATACATGACGCCAATGCCAACCAAAAGTCATCTAAGCCCCGACGTCAATGGTAAAGATTTCGATCAACAGGTATACTGCTCCATGATTGGCTCTTTACTTTACTTATGTGCATCTAGGCCAGATATTATGCTTAGTGTTTGCATGTGTGCCCGATTCCAAGCGGCACCAAAGGAGTCGCATCACTTAGCTGTGAAGCGAATTCTTCGATATTTGGCTTACACCCCAACACTAGGATTATGGTATCCAAAGGGCTCAGAGTTTGATCTGGTTGGATTTTCGGATGCCGATTATGCTGGTGACAAGGTGGATCGCAAGTCTACATCAGGCACATGTCACTTTCTGGGTCGATCTCTTGTCTGTTGGTCTTCAAAGAAGCAGAACTGTGTATCACTCTCAACTGCTGAATCTGAATACATTGCTGCTAGATCTTGCTGCGCTCAGCTTCTGTGGATGAAGCAAACTCTTAAGGACTATGGCATCCATCTGAAGCATGTGCCACTCTACTGCGATAATGAAAGCTCTATCAAGATTGCCAATAACCCAGTTCAGCACTCGAAGACAAAGCACATTGAAATTCGTCATCACTTCCTCAGAGATCATGTTATGAAAGAAGATATTGATATCATTCACGTCAAGACAGAAGATCAGTTGGCTGATATCTTCACTAAGCCCTTGGATGAGAAAAGGTTTTGCAAGTTGCGGTGTGAGCTAAATATCTTGGAATCCTCGAATGTCCTGTGATTAGGCACACATCCTAACACTTATGCAGTTTGATGACTTAGATGTGCAACACACGAAGTAATGTATATTTTCAATCAATGAAGACATACACTCTAAGTGTGAATACATCAACGTGGAAATTGACTTCAGAGCGCCACGATAATTGTGCGCTGTGTTTGGGTCTAATACTTCCTATACGGTGGATAACACCACCACCAAACTGTTATGAAGTGTTTCCTCATGGCGTCATAGTTGCAAAGTCTTCGCAAGTGATTTAACTTCAACATTAATTTGACTTCATGGTTACTGATTTGGCTTTACACTATTATATATATATTGTATTCTGTCCTCTACAGCATTCACTTATGGCTATGTCTTCTTGTTTGAATCTTTTGAACTAAGTGAATATGATCGGACCCTAACCCCTCTATGCTTTCTATCTCAAGCTCTATCTATCCAAATCATATGCATTCTGTTGAAACTGTCTAATGTCTTCTTTGTGTCCTTGTCAGCAGAAGATACAGAGACAAACATTTATATCTAGCGTTAATGACTTATCCCTTTTGCCTGAAACCCGGAGAATTCGGAACGACCACCCCAACAATCCAGGCGTGCGTGGGACGTGGAACAACTTTCAATGAGTTGCATGTTCGCCATGTGTTCATCAGATGTGAACCACCAGGGGCACCTGCGTAATTGCGCTGTGCTGTTTCTATCCTTATAAATGCATGTCTCGTCTCGGTCAAAATCCTTCTTCCTCCTTCTCCATCTCTCGCAAACCCTAGGGCCTACGCTAGCTCTCGACGACACCGACGACGAAGCGCTTAGCTGCCGCGACTTCCTCGACGCCGTCCTCACGCCCGCCGCGGACCTCGTCTTCTCCGCCGTCGCCGTAGGTGTCTTCCGTCGCCAAGTTTGGGCACGGGAGATCGAACTGCTCGGCATCCATCTTCACTCCGTCTAATAGTTCTTTGTGTGGTAATAAAAGTTTACTTTTTACCGTCTTTTTGATCCGATAGATTCATCCCTTCCTACCAAAAGTGGTTTCTAAATCTTTGAACATGGATCTATCTCCTTCTGCATCTCATATTCTGCCTAGTATATTCACTTATGCTTCTTCACAAGTTAGATTCCTCACTTGTACTTATTCTTGGATTTGTACAACTCTGGAACCAACTCTCATCATATAAGTGAATGTCTTCATGTTATGAGGTCAATATCTTCAAACTGATTTATCTTCAAAATCTTCTGAGAATGCATATGACCTCTTCCCCTTCCCTCGCACCTTTAATGTTGTCACAGGTACATGTCCGTGGGAGAATCCCTTGGTTCTCACAGTCTGCATTCGTTTGCAGAGTTCTTGCAGAGTCACATCAACTCACCTGAAGCGAGTTCCTGTCAGTCCTGCCGTTTGAAGCCTTTGAAAGTACTGAAGCCTTTCAGTTTACACTTCATGGCAACTGGAAAATCAGCAAGAAAGGGAGGCAGACAACGTCGTGGTGACACCTACAAGGACTTACCTCCAGATTTGCATGAGATGTACAAAACTGATCCTGAAGAAACCTACACTGAACGCAAGAATCGAATCCAATGGATTCGAAGATATTGGGCATAAGAGTGGTTCAGATACCGCTTCATCACCAAAGAGTATGCAGAGAAGAATGCCATCAAGGCACCCTGGAATGATATTCTGTACAGAAATCTTCCACCCAGGAATCAGGCTGAAGCTATTGAGCAAGGCTTCTATCCTTGCATGGTGCGCGGACCACAACCTGAGAATGCTGGTCCATCCTCACTACTCTGGTGTCGTGAAGACAATTTGTTCAAGCGCAACTACCAGTTTGCCAAAAACTCAGCTGCTGCGAACAAGAAGGATCTGGGGCTTGACTTCAACCCTGGTCCCTCCACACCTCGGGACGATGGCACCCGTGAAGCCAATGAAAACAAGATTGGCCCCTTCTACAACCTTGCTGGCCTCATCACTCACATTACTGTTCGAGGTGCTAAAGTGGATCATTCTGATGATGATGATGCTGACACTGATGATGCTCCACCTCCTCCTCCAAAGCCTAAGAAGCAAAAGAAGACTAAAGCTTCAAAATCATCTGCTGCTCTAAAAGCTTCAAGAGTGAAGCCATTAGCAACTGCCCCTTCAGCTCCAAGCAATAACTCTGAAGATCTCTCTCGCATCTCCAAGAGGAGTGAGAAGCCACAGAAGACACCAGTTCAGAAACTGAGTCATGCACTAACGCGTGCTGCCATTCTGTGGAATGAATCTGAACCCATTGACCTGTCTTCTGATGAAGGATTTGGTGAAGATGCTCTGGAACAGCTGATCAAGAGCAAGTAAGAGGTGGAGATCTTCAACGATCTGCCCCTCTTTGATGTAAACATTCTGAAGAACTTCATTGATGAGTGGTTTGATAATCAGGAACTCAGCTTTGATGACCTTCAGCTTCCCATTGGCATCAGCGTTGCCTTCCAAGGCGCCATTGCTCCTGAACTTGCTCTGGCTCAACGCATCATTGAACTGAAGCGAAAGATCGACTTCGAGAAGGAACAATTCAAGAAGCATGTAGCCAGGCTGAATGTGGCTGATGTGCAAAAGTTCAAGGTGATGCTCAATGACCTCAAGGAGTCGTTTCGGAAGAAACACGAAGAAGCCAAAGGCTCCAGAGAGCGCATGAAAGCACTTGCTGAAAAATGCATTCAAGCCTACAAGGAAGCTCAAAAGTGCAAGGCACTTGGCCGCCCTGGCATTGACCCCTCAATGGCTGCCAAGAAAAAGAAGTCATCTGAAGCCCAAACTGAAGCACCACGGCTGGAAGAACCACACATTGTCTTCCCTGCCAGCATGCGCGGCTCGAAGCCCAAGGATCCTTCAGTGGCTTCTGAACAGAAGAAAACCAAGGCAGCTGAAGCCGAAGCCAGGAAGCGGAAAACTAAGCGCACCACATGAAGAACCACCCCCTAAGAAGAGAAAATCCAAGAGAAGAGATATGGCTGCTCCCCCAGAGCCCCTTGTTGTTGAACCCCTTGCCTTTGTTCCCCCTCCGTCTGCGAACCAAGAGCATCGGATGATCGTTCATGAGCCTGCTTCCACAGAGGCTCCTGAAGCTCAAGAAGTTCTAGTCGTCGACCCCATCGCGACTGAAGGTATTGCTCAAGATGATGTAGTTCTTCCTCAGATCGAGCGCCCAATGGTATCATCGCCTGTTGGAATAAACAGTGAGCTTACCAGCATTGGTCATCCTTTGACGCCAATCTCACAAGATGCATCGTGGGCTGATCGCCCCCAGCAAGCTACCCCACCTCAAGACTCACCAAGTACACCCCAGCCATCATCTGTGCCCGTCATCAGCCCCATGTCAAATGATGACAACTACATGGAGACATCACCATCGCCAAAGGCGTCGCTCGTATTCCAACGGCTTCGCAAAGGCCTGAAGCCATCTGCCTCCATGACCACCATCACAGAAGAGGACTCCAACTTGTCAAGCTCAGTGGCACGTCAAGTGTTCCCTAAAGACAATCCTTCTGTGACGGTCCCTGTGTCTGAAGCCCATGCTGCTGAAGACCCTCCGGCTGCATCAGCCGAAGTAACACAAGAAGAAGAGCGTGTCTCTACTCCCCTTACAACTCAAGAAGAAGTTAATGAAGAGAACCAGTCCATGCAAGAACCTCTAGCTACTCAAGTGGAGGGTGAGAACCCTGAGGCTGCCACACATGACATTCCTGAAGCCAATGATGTTGTCATGGCCAATGCTAATGTGGAGCCTACAGTGGTCAATGCACCAGAGGCCAATGAAGCCAATGAAGCCCATCAAGCAGATGAAGTCAATGCCGCACCTATCGCCAATCTGCAACCTGAAGTTAATTCCACTACTCCTGTTCCGTCTCCAAGGCCACACACTATCGAGCAAGCATACAACTATGGCCAGCTTGTCTCTGTCAGATGGCCTATTCTGATTCCTCCACCTGCTGCTGGTCCTCAATTTGACTACCATGTCGGGCACAGGCCTCAGGTTCAGAAGCCAAAGCCAAGACTGCCCAGATTTCCAGGTACTGCCACTTCGCCAGGATCTTTCAATGTCAACGGCTTCATTGCACACAACACCTTCTTCGATAGCGACAATAACTCTACACCAAGCCCAAGATTTCATGTGATCGGTTTTGGAGCTATCAGCAGCGCAGCTACTATTCATGCATTCTGTACAACCAAGGCCGCATATTTCCGCATATGCGCCTTGATACTGAAGCCATAGCTGGTCTGCCCTGCTTAGAAGAAGCTCTTGATTGCTTCAGAGAGGCTGGCTTACTGCATTTTGTCACTGACAAATAGCACTGGAATGAAGAGTTGCTGCTCCAATTCTACGCCACTCTGCATATCAGAGGCTACAACAGGGATCCGAAGACTTGGGTCCTTGAGTGGATGACAAGAAATGTCCATCATGAAGCCAAAGCATTTGATGCCATTGAGCTTACTGGCCTGCCCACTCCAGGTGATCTCTATGAGCCTGGTTGTCCACTTCACACTGCAGCTGTGGAAAGCATCTTTCACAAGCCTGAACCTGACATGAGCCAGATGCTGAGCATGATGAAGCCATTGCCTCCAGATGCAGAATATCCTAAGGAGTTCCTTGTTAAAGACCTTGAGTATCTGCCACGCACGATCTATCACATCATCAGGCGAACTCTCTGGCCTATCAAAGGACATTCTCCACAGGCTAAGCTAGAAGGTGCAATGAAGACATTGGTCTTCCATATTCTTCATGGCAAAAGCTTCAATGCACAATATTTCTTCATCCGCCAACTTGCTGCATCAGGATCTGACATTTTTGGCTTGAAGTTCTATGCTCCATGGATCATGCGTCTGATCAAGCTTCACACTGCCTTCAACTATCAGCCATCTGCACGCAACCACATTGTCTTCTTGCCAGATGTTGATATGTCCGTTGAAGCCATCTATTCAGAGCCTGACAAAGAGCCACTTTATCTTCATAATGTTGATCGTCAGAGCTTCACTCAGCCCATTGAAGGTGTGCTGGCTGCCACTCGAGTCTATCCGTTGGCTGGTACTACACGTGCACCTCACCGTGCTCCAACCGAAGCCACTAACAGCACAAGTGCTCAACGGCCTCGAAAGCGATCTCGTGTTCTCAATGATCGATAGCTTCTCGTTGGCCTGCATCAGAAACAGGATAGGCATCATAATTGGCTCAAGCACCAAATGTGAGCATCATGACTAACGTCAATCGCATTCGCAACCTTGCAACCAAAAATGCCTTTGTCGTGCATGAAACCTGTCGACGCACATGGAAAGGGCTGACACTTATGTGTGCTGAGGGAGATCTTCAGGACGATGGCTTCTCAGAGCGATTCAAGTTTGATTCCACTCCGACCAGAAATGCTGTTCTCCGGCGCACTCCATCTCTTGAAGACTCCGTAGGTGTACTAGAGTAGGTGTACCCTAGTATCCCGAACTTGTGCACGGGCAGTCGCAGCACCCCGCGGCAAGGCTTGCCGGGTGACCGCCAAGGTCCTCCGTGGTTCCTTTGGAGCCATTCAAGAACAAAGTATTCAAGCCAAGGATACAAGGCCCCGGCAAGAGGAGCTTGCCGGGAAGGCCAACCAAGGCATCTCAAGGAACTTGCCGCGACACGCCACACGTCCCGGCGAGGCCCGGTGAGCGACAAGCTTCCGGACGCGACAAGACAACGAACGCGGCAAGGCATTTGCCGCGGCAAGCTACCACTCTGTACCCACGCTGCAGCACATCCACCAACGTGTCGCCCTGGGACCTTTCCAGGTGCGCGTGGCAAGAAGCTGTGCAGCCAGCGGTGCGAGGTGGCAAGCGACACTGACAAGATTGCCATCTTGGCGAGCGGTGGCGCCCCTGACGGTCCCTTTTCGCACTATTTGGGCGACGCAGACGGGCATTTAATGCCTTTGTCCCCTGCCGTCAGGGTTAGGTATGATACACTGTACAGGTAGTTGTACCAACTGCAATTCTTTTCCATTTTTACCCTTGCCTACGTTGCCACCTGTCGGTGACCCCTTGAGCATATAAAAGGAGGCACATGCGCAACGTAGAGGGGGGTTCGAAGGCAGAAAACACTCACGCTTGGTCTCGTTAGCAGCTAGTGTGTACTGTAGCACTCAGCGCTCCCGAGCAAGAACTCAATACACTCAGACATGCAGCAGTATGAGTATTATCTCTCCGGAGAGCTCCGAAGCTGGGTAAACCGCTCGTGTGCTTCGCCTCGATCCGCTCTTCACGCGACCTCCGCTCCCCGTCGAACCGAAAGGTGCTCGGTCCGCCGGTCCCATAGGTGTCCGTGGGTCAGCTTCCCCGACATCTTTGCCGTGCCAGGTAGGGGGCGTCGAGGCTGTGTGAACCTGATCCGGCGTTCACACGAGCTAGATCTTCATCTTCTTCATCGACATGCCACCGAAGAAGAAGGCTTCAGAGGTGGCTGCTCCGTCCGCGTCGATCCCACCACCACCGGAGCAAACGGGTGGTGGGGTAGACGCCGGCGGAAGAACGGGCGTCGACGAGGGAGCTCACGGTGCTGCCAGGTCCAAGGACAAGGCTGCGCAGACCTCGGCGTCCGTACATGCACCGCGCCCATCTCAGGAGGTGCAGGACCGACAGCGTCATGGTACTCGCGGTACCTTACGTTCGTTGGACCAAGATCGAGCTGGTGGATCTTGGGGTGCTCAAGACCAACATGCACGCCAACATGCTGGTACGAGCGAGACATGGTCGCCTGGACGGGATACTGCTCCTTCTAACATAGTTAGAAATCCGAGCATATCCCGCTTCTCGCACCGTTCACCACTGCCACCCACCACTCCAGCAGAAGCTTTGGCACGAGCTCAATTGCTCCTGGATTACCCTCCAATGGCCGACAAGATCGACGAATGGAGGGCCACCATTCAGAGTTTCATCGGCTTCGCCAATGGCGACACTCCACGACAGCCAAGTACATCATAGCCGTGGGAAGATTGCCAGGCGCGAGCCGATGGCGACAAAACCGGTGGGGGTGCAACCACCATGCACTCTCCGCCCCGAAGGCCAAGATCGCCGACTGGTCGGATCTACCTTGACAGCGACTCCACCGCATCATCAGATCCACGAGCTCGTCGCGATCAGCGCCAAGTTCTTCACGAATGACAGCAAGAAGACGCTCGTACTCGCATCGAGCGTCGAAGAGAAGCGCGGCGTCAATCGGACCAGCGCGCTGGGCCCTCTGTCGACATGCATGCGCCAGGGGAACCAGGCGACTTGCCGTACGCGGTAGGTTGCCCTGCGTTCACTCGTGAGCTGCGGCAAGTCCAGTGGCCCAGCATGAAGAATTTCAAGCCAGACGTACCAGAGAAGTACGACGGCAAATCGCATCCGTCGGAGTTCCTCAGCATCTACACCATCGCGGTGCAAGCTGCCGGGGGGCGGCACGACAAGATCCTTGCCAACTACTTCCCGCTAGTGCTCAAGCCCAATGTCAGGTCCTGGCTCATGCACTTGCCGGATAACTCCATATCCTCCTGGGCAGACCTATGCCATTAGTTTGTCGGCGCCTTTACAGGTGGCCACAAGCCTCATGGCCAAGAGAGCGACCTTCATCTGCTCGCCCAGAAGGAAGGAGAGCCCCTGCGCAAGTACATTCAGAGATTCAGCCGTGTACAGCACAACATCCCAGATGTCCATCCTGCCGCGGTCATCAGCATGTTCCATCAGAATGTGCGTAACCGCAGGATGCGGGAGGAGATGGCGATGTGCAAGATCAGAGACGTCAGTGAGCTATATGCCCTGGCCGACAAGTGTGCACGTGCTGAGGAAGGGAGGAAACTCCCCGGAGAGAATACAGAAGCAGGAGGATCTGATAGCGAGGATGCTGCCCCGGCAAAGAAAAACCGGCGGCGAAACAACAGGAAGAAGAAAGGCAAAGATGTGTGAGGGAGTCCTGGACTAGGGGGTGTCCGGACAGCCGGACTATCATTGTCCGCCGGACTCCAAGACTACGAAGATACAAGATTGAAGACTCCGGCTCGTGTCCGGATGGTACTTTACTTGGCGTGGAAGGCAAGCTTGGCAATACGGATATGTAGATCTCCTACCATTGTAACCGACTCTGTGTAACCCTAGCCCTCTCCGGTGTCTATATAAACCGGAGGGCTTTAGTCCATAGGACAACATACATTACAACAATCATACCATAGGCTAGCTTCTAGGGTTTAGCCTCCTTGATCTCATGGTAGATCTACTCTTGTACTACCCATATCATCAATATTAATCAAGCAGGACGTAGGGTTTTACCTCCATCGAGAGGGCCCGAACCTGGGTAAAAACATCGTGTCCCTCGTCTCCTGTTACCATCCGCCTAGATGCACAGTTCGGGACCCCCTACTCGAGATCCGCCGGTTTTGACACTGACATTGGTGCTTTCATTGAGAGTTCCTCTGTGTCGTCACCGATAGGCTTGATGGCATCTTCAACCTGCAACACTGTCCAGGGTGAGACTTTTCTCCTCGGACAGATCTTCGTATTCGGCGGCTTCGCCCTACGGGCCAATTCACTTGGCCATCTGGAGCAGATCGAAAGCTACGCCCCTGGCCGTCAGGTCAGATTTGGAAGCTTAAATTTCACGGCCGATGTCCGCAGAGACTTGATCCTCGACGGGCTCGAGCCACAGCCGAGCGTGCCGCACTGTGACGATGGGCATGATCTAGCTCTGCCGCCGAACAGTGCGTTGGTGGCCGCACACGGATCCGCTCCGGCCATTGGCCCGGAGCCGATCGCCCAGATCGAGGGCCGGTGGATAGACGCCGCCCTGGGGGCTTCAACATCCACGGCGATGGAGCCGAACACTAATCTTGTCCCCTGTGAAACTCGTGATTCCGAGGCGCCGGACTCCTCGCCGGACTCCGAACCTCCCGCGCCCCTACCAATCGATCCGGATTGGGCACCGGTTATGGAATTCACCGCCGCGGACATCTTCCAATGCTCGCCTTTTGGCGATATCTTGAATTCACTAAAGCATCTCTCCTTATCAGGAGAGCCCTGGCCGGATTATGGCTAGGATGGTTGGGATATGGTCGACGAAGAAATTTAGAGCCCACCCACCACCCACTTTGTAGCCACTGTCGACAATCTAACCGACATGCTAGACTACGACTCCGAAGACATCGACGCTATGGACGACGATGCCGGAGACGAACAGGAACCAGCGCCCACAGGGCACTGGAAGGCCACCTCGTCATATGACGTATACATGGTGGATACCCCAAAAGATGGGGACGGCGAAGAAACAGTGGAGGCAGATCCCTTAAAGAAATAGCCCAAGCGCCGGCATCAGCGGCGCCACTCTAAATCTCGCCACAACAAGAATGGAGATTCCGGCACAGGAGATAATAATACTCCAGAGAGTGCCGAAGACAATCCCCTCCAGCAAGACTCAGCGCAGGAGGATGCAGAAGCAAGCCCTCATGAGGGGGCGGCAGATGAAGAGGTTGAGGATCATAATTATATGCCTCCCTCCGAAGACGAAGCAAGCCTCAACGATGACGAATTCGTCGTACCCGAGGATCCCGTCGAACAAGAGCGCTTCAAGCGCAGGCTTATCGCCACAGCAAATAGCCTAAAGAAAAAGTAGCAGCAGCTTCAAGCTGATCAGAACCTGCTGGCCGATCGATGGACCGAGGTCCTCGCGGCCGAAGAGTATAAACTCGAACGTCCCTCCAAAATTTACCCAAAACGCAAGCTGCTCCCTCGATTAGAGGAGGAAGCATACGTACTTCCATCACCAGCGCACGATATGGCTGACCGACCACCCCGTGGTCGTGACAAAGAGGCATCCAGGCCCCCAGCCAAGACCATACCCCGGCATCGCTCCAAAAGTACGAAGCCAAGAGGGAACGTGCCGGACTTGCGAGACATATTGGAGGACAAAGCAAGGCAATCCAGATCCATCTATGGATCACGTGGGCGCCCTACGACCCACGACGAATACCGTCGTGCCGGATACAATAACCCCGGCCGGGCCGAACACAGCAGACAGCGCTCTCTCGAGCTGCGTCGCGATATCGCTCAATACAGGGGCGCCGCACACCCGTTATGCTTCACTGACGAAGTAATGGATCATCAGATCCCCGAAGGGTTTAAACCCGTAAACATCGAATCTTACGATGGCACAACAGACCCCGCGGTGTGGATTGAAGACTATCTTCTCCACATCCATATGGCCTGCGGCGACGATCTCCACGCCATAAAATACCTCCCACTCAAGCTTAAAGGACCAGCTCGGCATTGGCTTAACAGCTTGCCCGCAGAGTCAATTGGGTGTTGGAAAGACCTGGAGGCCGCATTCCTTGATAACTTCCAAGGCACATATGTGCGACCGCCAGACGCCGACGACCTAAGCCACATCATTCAGCAGCCAGACGAATCGGCCAGACAATTCTGGACACGGTTCTTGACGAAGAAAAATCAAATCGTCGATTGTCCGGACGCAGAGGCCCTTGCAGCCTTCAAACATAACATCCGGGACGAATGGCTAGCCCGGCACCTGGGGCAGGAAAAGCCGAAATCCATGGCAGCCCTCACATCACTAATGACCCGCTTTTGTGCAGGAGAGGACAGCTGGCTAGCCCGCAGCAACAATCTCCGTAAAAATTCTGGCAGTCCGGATACTAAGGACAACAACGGCAGGTCACGACGAAACAAAAACAAGCGCCGAATTAACAGCGACGATAAGGAGGATACGGCGGTCAATGCCGGATTCTGAGGCTCTAAACCCGGTCAACGGAAGAAGCCATTTAAAAGAACCACTCTGGGTCCGTCCAATCTGGACCGAATACTCGACCGCTCATGCCAGATACATGGCACCTCTGAAAAGCCAGCTAACCACACCAATAGAGATTTCTGGGTGTTCAAGCAGGCCGGCAAGTTAATTGCCGAAAACAATGACAAGGGGCTAAATAGCAACGACGAGGAAGAGACCCGGCCGCCGATCAACAAAGGACAGAAGGGTTTTCCCCCACAAGTACGGACGGTGAATATGATATACGCGACCCACATACCCAAGAGGGAGAGGAAACACGCACTAAGGGACGTCTATGCGATGGAGCCAGTCGCCCCAAAGTTCAACCCATGGTCCTCTTGTCCGATCACTTTTGATTGAAGAGACCATCCGACCAGCATACGCCATGGCGGATTCGCCGCATTGGTCTTAGACCCAATCGTCGATGGGTTCCACCTCACGAGAGTCCTGATGGATGGCGGTAGTAGCCTGAACCTGCTTTATCAAGATACAGTGCGCAAAATGGGCATAGACCCATCAAGGATTAAACCTACAAAGACAACCTTTAAAGGTGTCATACCAGGAGTGGAAGCCAACTGCACAGGCTCAGTCACACTGGAAGTGGTCTTCGGATCCCCGGATAATTTCCGGAGCGAAGAGTTAATCTTCGACATAGTCCCGTTTCGCAGCGGCTATCACGCTCTGCTCGGACGAACCGCGTTTGCCAAATTCAACACGGTGCCGCACTATGCATACCTAAAGCTCAAGATGCCAGGCCCTCGTGGAGTCATCACGGTCAATGGAAATACGGAACGCTCCCTCCGAACGGAGGAACATACAGCGGCTCTTGCGGCAGAAGTACAGAGCAGCCTTCTAAGGCAATTCTCGAGTCCGGCCGTTAAACGGCCGGATACAGCAAAGCGCGCCCGGAGCAATGTCAACCAAGACCACCTAGCGCGATCAGAGCACGCGTAGCAATGCGGCCCCAACCCTCGCCCGCGTATGATCGCCAGAATAACACTCCGCGTACATCATTACGCTTTGGAGATACCATGGGCACAGGGGAGGAGGCACGATCACAACGGACCCAGAGTGCGGTTCGACCACACCAGGGGCTCGCAAATGTGCCCCTCTTTTTTTTTATTATTTTTCTTCTTTTTTGTACACAGGACTCTGTTAACCAGAAGCCCTGTCCGGCGGTGAACCTGCCGAATTCATGATGCAACAGTCAGGGACTAAAGAAGGCCGCGTCGAACACTCAGGTGGTCTCAATTACGAGCATTAAATTCGATTATATACACCAAATCCGCAGCTCATCCCTGGAGGGGGACATGTTTATTTAGTCCAAATCCCTTGCTTACCGCACTATTTGTATCAGTCTGCTCTACTAGCAGACTTTTCTTTTATTAATAATGCAGCACCTTTATGATCGCAATTGCATTACATTATATATATATATGCTCATTTTATGACATTCTGGCACCCGTATATTTTGGTACGGCATAATACACCGGGGGCTTACGTTCCCCACTCTATGGTGTGATAAAGTCCGAACACTTTCACAAGTGCGGCACCCCGAACTTATAGCATTATATGAATCGGCTCCGAATCATGTCTTGGGTCAATAGTTGGGTTTGCCCGGCTCCCACGTTTTGGTGCCTTACGTTCCGTTCTGTCGGCTAAGGTGGCACTGGGAGAACCACTGCGATTGCGCCCCGGTTGAGCCGGGTTAACGCCTCAGTGGAGAAAGCTAAAACTGACTGGCATGATAAGGCGAGAGACTGGTCGCTGTTCGAGAGGTTTTTTCGGGTCCTTAAAGACTCACGCCGCTTCGAGCGAAGTTCCGGATAATGTCCGATGAAGGCGTGGATAGCGCCCCGGATTCGGTCTTCCGAATACCAGGGGCTTCGCCGAAATTTAAAATTATAGAATTCTATGGCTAAGTGAGAGTGTTCAAGCATTATAAGTCCGGTTGCCTTGTTCGTTGTGTTGAGCGCCTCCCTAGATGGACCCAAAAATGGGAACAAGAGTGCTCAAGTTTATCCCGAACACCCCAGCACTTGTGGCTTGGGGGCTGAAGCTAACGACTTGCCATCTCTCAGATTTTATAAACGGCCGCACAGAAGGTAATATTTAAAATTAAACAAGCGTTGCTCATGGCGCATATGAACGAAGTTTTCAGCGCACAGGATAAATAAACAGCGAGTTCACTCAAAGATTACATTTCGGGAGCACTCATCTGCAATATTGCAGGCTCCCTTCAGGACAATTTTATAATACTTCTCCGGCGTGCGATACTCCTTGCCCGGTGGCGGTGGGTCCGTGAGAAGCTTCTCCGCATCCAATTTGCCCCATTGCACCTTTATGCGGGCAAGGGCCCGACGAGCACCTTCGATACAGGCGGAGCGCTTGACTACATCCAGCCTAGGGCATGCATCCACCAGCCGCCGCACGAGGCCAAAGTAGCTACCAGGCATGGCCTGTCCAGGCCACAACCGGACTATGAGGCCCTTCATGGCCTCCTCAGCTACCTTGTGGAGTTCGACCAGCTGTTTCAGCTGGTCGCTTAGGGGCACCGGATGGCCGGCCTCAGTATACTGAGACCAGAAGACCTTCTCCGTCGAGCTCCCCTCCTCGCCACGATAGAATGCGGCGGCATCAGACGCACTATGCGGCAGATCTGCAAACGCCCCTGGAGAGCTCCGAATTCGGGTAAGTGTCTGGTAGTTCACACTAACATGCCTGCTTTGCATGAAAAACGCCTTACCCGCCGCTATCTTCTTTATGTACTCAACCTCCTGAAGGGCCTTATGGGCCTCGGCCTTGGCGGACTTGGCACTTTCGAGAGCCGAGGCAAGCTCGGACTCTCGAGTCTTGGAGTCACGCTCCAAACTCTCATGTTTTTCCATGAGAACCTGGAGCTCTTGCCGAACTTCCGCCACACGTGCCTCTGGCTTTTCTCGCTCAGCCCGTTCCGCGGCCGCATTGTGTTCGGCCGCGGACACAGCATCCCGCAGGGCTGCCACCTCGTTAGTGGCCCCTGCAATACACATATTATCCTTGTTAATTTTATTTGCAACCAAAATCCTTTTCTGTAAGGTACTTATTCAAAGAGGTGTTACTCACCTTCTTTTTCCTCGAGCTGCTTCTTTGCATGGCCGAGCTCTTGCTCGGACCACTCGAGATCCTTTTTCAGCACGTCAACCTCCGCCGTTAGTGCGGCAGAGGTCAGCAGTGCAGCCTGCAAACCCATATTGACATATTTTAGGCAACCCTGCGTATATCTTGTTATAGATCCTTAGTCCGGCTTTTCTTTTCGAACACCGAACTAAGCATCAGGGGCTACTATCTATGCGGTATTACATAACATAATTTTAACTTCTTACCTCAAAGCCTGTTAAAAGGCTGCTGCTGGCTTCGGTCAGCCCGCTCTTAGCGAGCTGAACCTTCTCAATCGCCGCACTCATGATAGTGCGGTGTTCTTCCTCGATGGAAGCGCCTTTAAGCGCCTCCAGCAGGTTATCCAACGCCTCCGGTTGGACGGAGGCCGCCGGCGTCACGGTCCTGCCCTTCTTTCGAAGGGGCCGCTTGCTGGACTCTGGAACCACTGCGGGTTCCGATGTAGAGTCCGGCACGAAGTCCGGGAGGCTACCTGACGGCGCCTCCGGAGCCTCCTCCTGATGGGTCCCTCTCTGGGATCCCACATCGACGCCCTCGTTGGCGCGTGGGGTGGAGGCAGTCGGGATGGAATTCACATCCGACAAGGCCAATGACCCGCTCGATGAGTCGGGGAGATCATCATTGGCCGGACTATGGGCAGAATGCGGCGTTAGAAGGATACTACGCGACATAAAAGAAATTACACATCAAGGATCCGGATACTTACGATCTTGCCGGACGCCTGGCCCTTGGAGGCCACTCATCCTCACCAACGCTGATGTTGGCAGAACTGTCCGGGGGGATAGTTCTCCCCCTCTTGGACCCTTCGGCCTCCCCGATGGGGGAAGCCTTCCTTTTCTTCTCCCCCTCCTCCGGGAGAGAGTACTCCTCCTCTTCGGGGGAGGAGTCCTCGTCGTCGTCAGATGCCTGATTGCGGGAACTCTTTCGAGTCCCTGCGGCCACCTTCTTGGCCTTCTTCTCCGGCACCACGTGCGGTGCCGGAACCAGCAGCCCTGTTAAACGGGCGTCCGCTGGGTCTTCTGGCATGGGAGCCGGGCTGATGAGCAGCTCGGCCTTCTCCATCCATTCCTGTCAAAGGAAGAGGCAGAATGGAACCTCACTAGAGTCAATCTAATTATCACAAATGTCCCGTAATGGGGTTGAATCACTTACCTCGTCAGTTGGATGCTGCGAGCTGAATCCGCGGTCTTCGGTCGCGGACACGGGGGCTTCGGCGCCCTTGAACAGCACCCTCCAGGCGCCTTCGTATGTTGTATCGAAGAGCCCGCTTAGCTCCTGGTGCTGTTCCCGATTGAACTCCCTCAAATTAAATGCCCGTTCTTGGCATGGGAGGATCCGCCGGATGAGCATGACTTGGACCACGTCGACGAGCCTGAGCCTATTGCTCACCATCTTCTTGATACATGCTCGGAGTCCCGTCACCTCCACCGGATTCCCCCACTGCAAGCCCTTCTCTTTCCAGGAGGTGAGCTGCGTGGGGAAGCCAGATCTAAACTCGGGGGCCGCCGCCCATGTGGATTTGTGCGGCTCGGTGATGTAGAACCACCCCGATTGCCACCCCTTGACGGAGTCCACGAAGGTCCCTTCTAGCCAAGGGACGTTGGGCAATTTTCCCAACATGGCGCCTCCGCATTCCGCTTGCGTACCCTTCACAACCTTCGGCTTGACGTTGAAGGTCTTGAGCCACAGGCCGAAGTGGGGCTGGATGCAGAGGAAGGCCTCGCACACGACGATAAACGCCGAGATGTTGAGGATAAAGTTCGGCGCCAGATCGTGGAAATCCAGGCCGTAGTAAAACATGAGCCCCCGGACAAATGGATGGAGCAGAAAGCCCAGTCCGCGGAGGAAGTGGGGGAGGAAGACGACCCTCTCATGAGGCCCGGGGGTAGGGATGAGCTGCCCCTCATCGGGCAGCCGATGCGCGATATCGCCGGAAAGGTATCCGGCGCTGCGCAGCTTGGTGATGTCCTCCTCCTTGACGGTGGAGGCTAACCATTTACCTCCCGCTCCGGACATATTCGGAGAAGGTCGAGGCGAGATGCGCGAGCTCGGGCGTTGGAGCTTGAGTTCGCGGGGATGGATGAGCAAAGGAGGAAGAAGGTGTAGGTGAGAAGGTGAATCCTTATCCCTTATATATAGGCGGACAAAACTATGCGTCCCCCACTAGCCTGGTAAAATTCGCTTATCTCCCAAGCGCCACTATCAATGGCGCGGTTGGGTTACCCACGCACGTATTGATGAGAATCCCGGATTAAGGGGAACACGATCTCTGCTTCGACAAGACGTGCCAAGGAAACCGCTTCGCTAAACATGCTGAGGTGGTATAATAATTCAAACAAAGGCCTGGTGGCGGTGTGATGTCACGCCGCATAATACGTCAGCAGATTGAACTAAGTGTACATTTTATTCTCTCTACGGTGGAATGTGGAATTTATTTTGCAGAGCCGGACACTATCCTGGTGTTCATGATCTTCTCTGGATTATTCAAGGGAGGAACCCGCCTTGCAATGCCGAACATTATGCACGCCGGACTTATCGTCATTGAAGACTGGTTCAGGGGCTACTGAGGGAGTCCTGGACTAGGGGGTGTCCGGACAGCCGGACTATCATTGTCCGCCGGACTCCAAGACTACGAAGATACAAGATTGAAGACTCCGGCTCGTGTCCGGATGGTACTTTACTTGGCGTGGAAGGCAAGCTTGGCAATACGGATATGTAGATCTCCTACCATTGTAACTGACTCTGTGTAACCCTAGCCCTCTCCGGTGTCTATATAAACCGGAGGGCTTTAGTCCATAGGACAACATACATTACAACAATCATACCATAGGCTAGCTTCTAGGGTTTAGCCTCCTTGATCTCGTGGTAGATCTACTCTTGTACTACCCATATCATCAATATTAATCAAGCAGGACGTAGGGTTTTACCTCCATCGAGAGGGCCCAAACCTGGGTAAAAACATCGTGTCCCTCGTCTCCTGTTACCATCCGCCTAGACGCATAGTTCGGGACCCCCTACCCGAGATCCGCCGGTTTTGACACCGACAATGTGCTAGTTGTTGAGCAGTCCGGCAACGGGGGTGACGCCAAGAAAGCCGGAGCTACCAACAGCCAGGCTGTGGCGGTCACCGACAAGCAGGACGGCACCAACAAGCAGTACTGCAAGATCCACCGCACCAAGGGCCATGACCTCCAGAGCTGCAAGAAGGTTGAGCAGCTTGTCGACCAGCAAAAGGCTGAATACGAGCGACGTGACAAGGAGAAGGCCCAAGAAGGTACTGGAGGATCCGGCAAGAAACGCCCCGGCCGAGGAGGACGCCGCGGCAAGGCCAAGCAGTGGCAAGGAGATAGACCTCCCCGCGGCCGCGACAAGGATGAAGATGACGACGACGATGAAGACATGGATGATGACGAGACCGATGAGCAGGAGTTCCAGAAAGCCACAGAGGTCCTGTGCGTTGACGGCGGTGCTTCTCTGCATACTTCACACTGCCAGCTCAAGCAGTGGGTGTGGGCAGTCAATGCGGCAGAACCACCCGTCGAGTCACGCAAGCCTCTGAAATGGTCCAGCATGCCTATCATCTTTGATATTGAGGACCACCCTGATCGCATAACTGCGGTCGGGTGCTTGCCAATGTTGGTTTCACCAACTATCCGCGACCTCAAGGTCACTAAGATGCTAGTTGACGGTGGGGCCGGCTTGAACCTGATCTCCTCCACGGTACTCCAGAAACTCCAGATCCCTGATAGCGAGCTCGAAGAGACCGACACGTTCCAAGGAATCAATCCGGGAAGGAGCAAGCCGAAGGGAAAGATCACGTTGCCGGTGAGATTTGGCAGCGAGTTGAACTTCAGGACTGAGAGGGTCACTTTTGACATTGCTGACTTTCCATTGCCTTACAATGGGATACTCGGCCGTCCAGCACTCGCCAAATTCATGGCAGCCTCTCACTATGCATACAACATTCTGAAGATGCCAGGCCCGATAAGTGTCATCTCTGTCCCTGGCGACTAAAAGGATGCTCTTATCTTCGCCGAAAAGATCTACCGGGAAGCAGCAGCTGCAACAGATCGCAAGTCACTTGCCGTTGAAGCTCCCGGGGGGAAGAAGAAGACCAAGTCCGACAAGAGTTCTGATGCCCACTCCGGCAAGCGCACCTCTTCGGAGTGCTGAGCTACCGTCGAGGACGCACCATCGAGCTCCAGCGGCAAGCGTAAGAAGACAATGGCAGCTCCGCCAGAGACCAAGAAGGTGTCCGCCAAGGAGGACGACACTGGTGGTACCTTCACCATCAGTGCCAATCTCGACCCTAAATAGGAAAGCGCGCTCGTTGCTTTCCTGCGGGCGAACGTCGACGTGTTTGCGTGGCAACCGTCTGACATCCCCGGTGTTCCCAGGAAAGTAATCGAGCACCATCTTGCTGTCTGTCCTCATGCGCGGCTCGTCAAGCAGAAGGTTAGGAAACAAGCAGTGGAGCGCCAAGAATTCATCGCAGAAGAAATCAAGAAATTGGAAGCAGCAGGCCTTATCAGAGGAGTGCTCCATCCTACGTGGTTGGCCAATCCTGTAGTCGTGCGCAAGGCAAACGGGAAATGGAGGCTTTGTATCGACTTTACCGATGTCAATAAAGCTTGTCCCAAAGACCCATTTACCTTACCGCGCATTGACCAGATTGTTGACTCCACGGCTGGATGTGACTTGCTTTCATTTCTTGACGCATACTCAGGGTACCATCAGATCATCATGGCAGAAGAGGATGAGGAGAAGACCGCATTCATCACTCCATGTGGCACATACTATTTCGTACGGATGTCTTTCGGTTTAAAGAATGCTGGTTCAACATTTGCAAGGGTAGTCCATGACGCTTTTGAGCCACAAATGCACAGAAATGTGGAAGCCTACATGGATGACATAGTGGTCAAGAGCAAGGACAAGGCAACTCTGATTCAAGATTTAGACGAAACCTTTGCAAATCTGTGCAAGATCAACCTCAAGCTTAACCCTGAGAAGTGTGTGTTTGGAGTCCCCTCTGGCAAGCTTCTCGGGTTCTTCGTGTCTCAGCGAGGAATTGAAGCCAATCTCGACAAGATCAAGGCCATTGAGCAGATTGAAGCACCAAAGCGCGTCAAGGATGTACGAAGACTTGCCGGTTGCGTGGCTGCTCTCAGCAGGTTTATCTCTAGGTCTGCTGAGCGCGCCCTGCCGTTTTTCAAAATATTGAAAAAGGCAGGACCAATGAAATGGACTCCGGAAGCGGAGGCTGCGCTGCAGGACTTGAAGAGATACCTGTCGTCCACTCCAACACTTGTCGCACCTAAGCCACAAGAGAAGTTGCTGCTGTATATAGCAGCAACCAATCAAGTGGTTAGTGCTGCGTTAGTAGCGGAGAGGGAGGCGGATGATGAGCCAGCGACCACGGCAGATGCTTCCAGCGACAAGCAGGGGACTTCACTGACAAGCTCTGGTCCCCACAAAGATGGATCTGCACAGGCGCATGAGGAGATACAGAAGAGAATGGTGCAGTGCCCAGTTTACTTTGTCAGTTCCCTTCTGTAGGGGGCTAGGTCAAGGTATTCTGGTGTGCAGAAATTGCTTTTCGGCCTTCTCATGGCCTCGAGAAAGCTGCGCCATTACTTCCAAGCACATGAGATCACAGTTGTCACTCGTTTTCCGCTGAAAAGGATACTGCAGAATCCATAAGCAACAGGCAGGATTGTCGAGTGGGCACTGGAACTGTCAAGCTTTGGCCTCAAGTTTGAGAGCACTTCAACTATCCAAAGCAGAGCATTGGCAGAATTCATAGCAGAGTGGACGCCAACACCAGATGAAGAAATTCCAGAAACGAGCATCCCCGTCAAGGAAACAAGCAAAGAGTGGCTGATGTACTTTGATGGTGCCTTCTCGCTGCAAGGCACCGGTGCGGGCGTGCTTCTTGTTGCGCCCACCGAAGAGCACCTCAAGTACGTAGTCCAGATGCACTTTCCCAAGGAGCAAGCAACGGACAATACCGCAGAGTATGAAGGTTTGCTTGCCGGTCTCAGGATCGCAGCAGACCTTGGGATCAAGAAGCTCATTGTTAGGGGTGATTCGCAGCTTGTCGTCCGCCAAGTGAACAAGAATTATCAGAGTCCGTTGATGGAGGCTTACGTTGATGAAGTGAGAAAGTTAGAAGAGCACTTTGACGGCCTACAGATGGAACATGTTCCAAGAGCCCAGAACGACATTGCCGATGGCCTCTCGACGTGCGCCGCACTTAAGTTACCTGTGGAACCAGGGATCTTTGTGCTCAAGCTGACTCAACCGTCTGTAACGCCATCAACTGGACAGAGCAAGAAGAGGAAGTTGATTTCTGGTGACTATTTTACGGCAGAGCTCCCCGAAGCTGCCGCCAAGAAGGTCCCCAAGATCAACACCAAGGGTGCTGAGGAGCAGTCTGCTCCGGCAAGCCCTAGGGTTTGTTCCGTTGAAGCAGACGCTCCCGACAAGTTTTGCTCCGGCAAGCTTGCCGGGGATCGTCAAGCTCCGGCTGAGCCGCAGGTTCTCGCCGTAGAAGCGGATGTTCCCGCAGCAGCAGATGTGCCTTTAGTCCTTGTTGTTGAGCCGCAAGCTCCAGCATGGGCACAACATATTGTCCGTTTCCTTCAGACAGGAGAACTTCCCGAAGAGCAAGAAGAAGCAGAAAGAGTAGCCCGGCAGTCAAGTATGTACCAGTTTGTCGACAACACACTGTACAGAAGAAGACTCAACGGTGTGAAATTAAAGTGTATTCACCGGGAAGATGGACAAAAGCTGTTGGCAGAGATATATGGAGGCATATGTGGTCACCAAATTGGCGCAAGAGCGCTTGGGGGAAAGGAGAAGATAATGGTGTGGACCAGGCGTCGTTCAAGAAAGTTTCGCCTTACCGGGACGCAAACGACAGAAAAGCTAAGTTGCCAAAGTTTGAGCAATCAGTTTTAAAATTTTTAAGTTATCTTCCTCGAACGACCGTGCTTTGTATGGAAAACCTGTGCGCGGAGGAACCAACTCGTAGCTAGTTGCGCCCTTACTTTGTTTCGAGTCCGCTCAACGACTTAAGTGAGCTGCGACTAGTTGCAACAAGGTTTCTTGTTGGTAGCGGCACCGCCAGCAGGCTGCTGACGTCCCGCACTCAGCGCTCGCGACCAAGGTGCCCGCGCCGACAAGTTCCCTAAAAGCGTAGGGCAAAAACATACAAAGGAAGGAATCAAGTAAAGGAAATAACATAGCAATCGATACCCAAAATAGAGTTACATTACAAGATAGCTTGTCGCAGCTCTAACAGATTGTTCTCGTAACATGACCAGCAGCGACAAGAAAAGGAGAAAACGGATGGCCTAATCTACGCGATCGCCCTCAACCCTCTTGATATCACTCACCTTGTCCACAATGGGTGTGACAAGTGTCTTGAGCGCTTCCAGATCAGCTTCCGGCGGCAGGGTCTTGAGGACGTTGGTGAGGTTGAGGCCTGGGTTGCGGAAGGCCACCTTCACCAACACCTTTTGAAGAGCTCCCGCGCAGATTCTGTGCGACTCGTCGGCCAGCTGCTTTGGGATCCTCTCCCGGAGTCGCTGGAGGGCCGTCGCCACGCCTTTGAAGAACAAGCTGAGCTTGGCGCTGGGTTGGAGGTGCTCATCGGAGGGATACCCGAAATCCTCCATCCCCAGCTGCGCCAGCTCCCTGTCGATGGCTGCGGCAACATCCACGCGACCCTCCGTCCAGTGCTCCACATTCTCCCTAAAAGTGTTCTGGGTGACAGCAGCACTCGCCAGCAGCGCCTCGTCGGCCTTGATCTGCTTCTTCAAGGCCACCTCCTGCTCCCTGGCGCCGTCCAGCGTCTTGGTCAAAGTAGTCAACTTCAACTCAAGATCTGCGTTGGAGTCCTTGGGGGCGCTAAGCTCCTTGCCCTTCTCGACGAGACGACCCTGCAGCTCGCCAAGGGTGTAGGCGTCCTTCTTACGCTCACGCTTGAGCGCGGCAAGGTCTTCACCGCTCGTCTTGAGATCGGCCTCCAGTTGCGCCACCTTCGTCTCCAGCTCCTTCTTGGCGGCCTCGGCAGCTGCGGCAGCATCCTCTGCTTCCTTGAGAGCACCGCCGAATGTTTGCTCGCGCGCTGCAAGCTCCTCCTCATGGCTGTCAAGGTTGACCTTCCGCTGCGCCAACTCGCCCTCCCGCGCAAATAGCTCCTCGGTGGCAAGCCGCTGTTGCTCTTCAACTTCGGCTTTCTCAAGGAGGAAGGCTTTCCGCGCCTCCGCGAGTTGCTCCCGCTCCTCTGCCAGGGACCGGAGAGCTTCCTGGTTGAGAACCCTGAGTTCCTCCGCGCGCTTCTCGATGTCCACTCCCGCCTTCGCGGCAAGCGCTTCTCGGGATTCCAGCTTGGCCTACCGAGCGCGCTAGAGCGACACTAGCTTCCGCAGCAGCCGCTCCTCCTCAGACTCGTTGCTGCTGCTGCTCGGCGCATCAACCAGCGTCAGCCCAGCGGAGGCGAGCACCTCTCCATCAAAGGTTTCTCCTTCGACCGGCGCCCTGGAACTTGACGCCCAGGGGAGCTTGATGAAGACACCATCGCCGGCCTTCAAATAGGCGCTGGGCTGGAGCTCTTCGGAGCCTGACGCTGCAGCAGCGGCGGAGGGGTCGGCGGTTGGCATAGCGCCTGGCGCTCCTGAGGCCTCGGGGCCGTCAGTGCGATCGTCGGACCCCTCGCCAGCTTCTGCGGCGGCAGCTTTGGCGGCCTCTTCGCCGGCGGGATCATCAGCGCCGGCTTCTTCTTCGGTGGCAGTGGCGTCGTCGGTATTGCCGCGCGCGTTCTCCTCGCCGGTGACCTCGGTCTCCATCGGCTCCATGGAAGATGGATCTGACGACCGGAAAAGGGAGAAAATTCAAGCAAATATCCAAGAAGAAAATCGGAAGAAGAAGAACCCAAGGGAAGTTTTCAAGCCAGAGGATTACCTGTACTAGGTTCTACAGTCATGGTCTCCGCCACCGGGGGGTCGCTGGTGTTGTCCCTTGCCGAAGAACTCTCCCTTGCCGGAGACTTCTCCCTTATCGGAAAATTCTCCCTTGCCGGAGAACGCTCCCTTGCCGAGGAATCCTCCCTTGGCGGTGTAGTTGAAGCAGATGGCATGCCGGGGGCGGCTTCCGAGCGCTCCTGGTGAGGCTGCTCTGCTCCTACGCAAACCAATAGTCAGATGTCAGCAAAGAAAGAGCACCCATGCGCACATAACAGCGGGAAGTAAACCATATACTTACGCTGGGGGCTGCGCTGGGGGCTGCTTTGGGGAATAGTTGCCGGGTCCGGCAAGGTGGTCTCGGACACATCCCCTGCTGTCGCGGTGGGTTCGTCCTCGATGACAATCACCGGGACCTTGGCTCTCTTCGCCGCTCTCTGGGCCAGAGTCCTGAAAAGGAATAAGGTTCGGGATAAAGCAAATCAGATACAAGACAAAACAGCAAGAATTGAAGAACTACAAGTACAGCAAAGAATCTTACTCTTCTTCTTCCTCGTTGGAGCTGAGCGCGGAGAGGTCGAAGTCCGGCCCACCTTCGGCGCGACAAGGCGGAGGAGTAGTTTCCCTTAGCCGCTTGGCGGGGGTAGTGGCGGTGGTCTGAGACGACCCGGCTCCGGCCGCCACCGCGGCATGAGGAGCGGCAGGAGCAGAAGTGGTGGTCCGGGAAGACCCCGCTCCAGTTGCCGCAGCGGCGTGAGATGCTCCCGCAGCAACAATGCTTGCCGCGGTAGAGCGTGTCGCACGGCGCGGCGGCTGTTGACTCGTCTGCCGCCCCGCTACGTCCCCGGCCTTGCGGAGACGCCTTCTTGGTGGAGCTGGGGGCTCTGCTTGCAGCGAGCTGTCTGAAGATGAGGAGGAAGAGGAGTTGGTCTTCGACGAGCCGCTTGCACCCTCGGCGGGCTCGCTCGACTCGACTTCAGGCCCGACAAGTTCTCCCTCGCCGGCAAGCTCTCCCTCGCCGGCAAGCTCCTCTCGCTCGGCAAGGCTTGCCGCCTCTGCTGCCTCTGCCTCCTCCACGGTGAATCCAAACTCGCCCGCGGCAGCGACTGCCGCCGCCTCCTCCAGCCTAGTGGCGATGCGCTGCATCTCCGCATCGGTGGTGTCGCGGGTAAGGCTTTTCTGTTCATCAGAGCGGACCGGCACTTCTACCAAGCCGTCAAAGAACTCCTGCACGACGTCGTCTGCAGGCTCTTGCCAAGTTGGGACAATTCCATGCGAATCGCACAGCGGCATCATTTCACGGATGCGGTCGAGCGAGGAGTTGTTGCACAGCGGAACGACACCCTTCGGCAACCTGAACACTTCGGGATGTTGACGGTCGTACTTGAACAGTTCCTGGAGCATCGCCTCCAGTTCCAGGACAGTGAAGTTGAAGTTGAGGCCCGGGCGCAGCCTCATGATGTCCGCCGCATTCTGGAACTCCCAGGCGGGTCTCCTCCTCTCCTGCAGGGGGGCGATGCGGCGGCGAAGAAAATCTGCGCCAACGGCACCTACAGTGAGCCCGGCAAGCCTGAGGCGTAGGATCCGGGTGACGGCAATCTTCAGCCTATCGTCTTCCGGGGCCACGTTGCTCCAATCGTTGCCGCGCGCTACTGGGGCTTGGCGCTGGGCGGTAAACGGCTGCGGGTTCTCCTCGACAATCCAGCACCAGTCTGCTCTCCATTCCTCCCACTTGCCGCGGAGCTCTCCCTCCAGATAAGCTTCCTTCTCTCCGGCTCTCGAGATCCAGGCGATTCCGCCGGATAAAGGCTCCCCTCTCTCAACTCGGGGCATAAAGAAGTGGCGAAAAAGAGCTACATTTGGATGGACTCCGACAAAGTTTTCGCAGAGATGTGCGAAAACTACCATGGTCAAAACGGCATTGGGGGTGAAGTCAAGGAGGTGGAACCCGTAGGTGTTCATAATGTCGCAGAAAAATTCAGAGAGAGGCGGGCAGAGCCCGCAATAGAAGAACAACGCGAAGAAGGGATATCCATTTGGAGCTCGTTCCGAAGCGGCGGCGGAGAGTACCTTCGTGCGCGGATGCGCTCGCGTCTCCGTCGACCAGAAGAGGTAGTAGTACTCCCTCAGCTCCTTCGCGGCGAGCTTGGGGGGGGGGGGGGGGGAAGGTTGTCCGCTCCTTTCGCAGCGCCGCGTGCCGCTGCGCCTCGGTCGACTTCACGGCCTTCCCCTTGCCGGTTTTCGGAGCCATGGCGGAGGTGGTGGGGGAGATCGACGGCATTGGTGGTGCTGGTGGCGATGGGGGGCGGAGCGCTGCTCTCTTTCAGCTTTGGGAAGAAAGGGGGGAGCGGCGGAGATTTCTGAGATTGGATTAGCAACCGGCGAGATGGGCGAACTGCCCGTGTTTCCCCTGCTTATAAAGAGGGAGGGGGCGGATGTTCCGTCTTTCCGAATAAAGAAACCACCCACGATCTCTCCCACGATGCCGCATTCGACGCGTGCCGTTCAGGGAGGGCGCGGTGGATACCGAGTAAGATACGACGTAACCCAGGCCGCGCGTGCCCGTGCCCTGTTTTGGGCCTGGCCCAACAGCGCTCGGCACCGTGTGTGGCCCAGGCACGGGGGCTCCTGTCGGTGTACTAGAGTAGGGGTACCCTAGTATCCCAAACTTGTGCACGAGCAGTCGCAGCACCCCGCGGCAAGGCTTGCCGGGTGACCGCCAAGGTCCTCCGTGGTTCCTTTGGAGCCATTCAAGAACAAAGTATTCAAGCCAAGGAGACAAGGCCCCGGCAAGAGGAGCTTGCCGGGAAGGCCAACCAAGGAATCTCAAGGAACTTGCTGCGACGCGCCATGCGTCCCGGCGAGGCCCGGTGAGCGACAAGCTTCCGGACGCGACAAGACAACGACCGCGGCAAGGCGTTTGCCGCGGCAAGCTACCACTCTGTACCCACGCTCCAGCACATCCACCAACGTGTCGCCCTGGGACCTTTCCAGGTGCGCGTGGCAAGAAGCTGTGCAGCCAGCGGTGCGAGGTGGCAAGCGACGCTGACAAGATTGCCATCGTGGCGAGCGGTGGCGCCCCTGACGGTCCCTTTTCGCACTATTTGGGTGACGCAGACGGGCATTTAATGCCTTTGTCCCCTGCCGTCAGGGTTAGGTATGATACACTGTACAGGTAGTTGTACCAACTGCAATTCTTTTCCATTTTTACCCTTGCCTACGTTGCCACCTGACGGTGACCCCTTGAGCATATAAAAGGAGGCCCATGCGCAATGTAGAGGGGGGTTCGAAGGCAGAAAACACTCACGCTCGGTCTCGTTAGTAGCTAGTGTGTACTGTAGCACTCAGCGCTCCCGAGCAAGAACTCAATACACTCAGACATGCAGCAGTAGGAGTATTATCTCTCCGGAGAGCTCCGAAGCTGGGTAAACCGCTCGTGTGCTTCGCCTCGATCCGCTCTTCGCGCGACCTCCGCTCCCCGCCGAACCGAAAGGGGCTCGGTCCGCCGGTCCCATAGGTGTCCGTGGGTCAGCTTCCCCGACAGACTCAGAGTTCTCCTCTTCTGCTGCAACTGTGAATGCTCGTGTGATCGATGATCAAGATGATGCTACTTCGCCACCTCCAACACGCATCGACACTGCTCCAAGTTCGTCTGCACCGCCAAACCTCGACACCAACCCTGCATCTTCTACTCCTTCTGGGAACGAGTAGAGGCTCACTGTCTTCAACCCTTTTTGGTCCTTACTGACAAAAGGGGGAGAAGCTATGAGTTGATAGCTTTCAAGCGGGTTCATATGGGCGGTTGCATTATATTTTGCCTAGTGTTTACAACTCTTGCTTTTGATACATTTGGTTCTCTGAGTTGTAACACTTAAACTCGATGGTCGTCTGCTACTTATTTTCTATTTTGTGATGCGATGATAAATTCCGCATGTGCGATGATAACTTCCGCACTTAAATCATTTTGCAGACATCCATTTTTCATTATGCATGCCATTATCTTCGTTACATCAGGTCATGCATGATGAATTGTCTTCATAAGTTGAAGAGGATCTCCACAAGTAGAACCTGCCATGTGCATTTGCATTCCAAAAGCAAATTATTTATATGCACATCTTCAGGGGGAGCCTTTTGCTACTTACGAAGACAATACCTCATCCTTTACAATTTCACATATTTTTATCCCCGTTGAAAACTTCAATCAGTTTGTCATCAATCACCAAAAAGGGGGAGATTGTAAGTGCATCTAGTGCCACCCCTAGTTTGGTTTTGGAGTATTGACGACAAACGTGGTTGAGGGACTAATGTGTTTGTGAGAATTGCAGGATAACACAGGTAGTAGTCCCTCCTTGATTCGGTTTACCTACCGGAGATGACCCCTAAAAATGTATGAAGACATTGAAGATAATGGTGGTACGTGAAGATATTCGCATTGAAGACTATGACAGAAGAAGATATTGAGTGAAGACTATGAAGCACGAAGACTTAGTAGTTTTGTTGTTTCTTTTCTTCTTTGTTGAGTCATAGGAACCACCGCACTGTTAAGTGGGGTCCAAGTGAACAAAGTCAGAGTGACTGAAGTGATGCACAACCAAAATCTCCTACTTCTATGACAAAAAATCATGATAGAAAATGGGCTTTTCGTCCTGGGCGGGCCGGAGATGCAGCTGCATGACATTCTTTGGGCCGTCCATGACGGAAAAAACCGTGGTAGAAGCGAGGGGGAGGAAAATTTCGGGGAGTTCCCGGTTACAGTGGGAGGTCGGGGGCCGAGCGATGCACGTTTCTCTCGTACACGTACGCGTGTGTGTGCGAGGCATTGGCTCTAACTGAACCCGAGCGAGGCGTTGGGCTCTAACTGAACCCGAGCGATTGCACTGCAGGCTACGCGTTACTGGACCCGAGCAATCGATCGATGGCTGTTAACTGAACCCGATCGAGCGATTCCTTCGCTATTGCTGCTAACTTAAGCTGATGGATGCTGCCTCTTTGGATGAATAGTGAGTGTTGGGGGGGGGGTGGATGAACAGTGAGCAGTGGCGTTGCCTCTAGATGAACAGGACCCCGTGGTGTGGAGGGATGGATGAACATGACGAACCCGTGGAGGGCTGGATTAACAGTAGACGGTGGAGGGGTGGATGAACAGTAGACCGTTGAGGGGTGGGTGAACAGTAGCCGGTGGAGTAGCGCGCGGTGGAGGCTGGATGAGCAGGAGCCCGTGGATGAACAGTCGCACGTGGAGGCTGGAGGAGGTTGATGGTGGATGAACAGTAGCCCATGGAGGCTGGAGGAGGTTGACGGTGGAGATGAACAGTATCCCCGTGGAGTCCCGTTTTGCGGTACGCCACACCCCTCCCGATGAACAGGACCCCCGTTTCAATCGTAGCGCTCCAACACAAGTCTGTTTCGTCCGTTTTGTGGTACGCCACACCCCTCCCGATCAACAGGACCCCCGTTTCGACTGTAGGAGGTCCATTTCATCCGTTTTGCGGTATGCCACAACCCTCCCGATCAACAGGACCCCCGTTTCGACCATAGGAGGTCCGTTTCCTCCGTTTTGCGGTACACCAGACCCCTCCCGATGAATAGGATCCCGTTTCGAACGTGGCCGGTCGAACACAAAGCTGTTTCCTCTGTTCTGCAGTACGCCAGGCCTCGTTTCCATATCCCATAATCTTTAAGAGTTTGGGTCATCCAAAGTAATTGAGCACAACATGAACCAGCGGCAATATATTCAGCTTCGGCAGTGGATAAGGATACCAAGTTTTGTTTCTTGGAGGACCAAGACACAAGAGATCTACCAAGAAATTGACAAGTACCCGAAGTGGACTTTCTATCAACCTTGTCTCCGGCATAGTCCGAGTTGGAATAGCCAACAAGATCGAAAGAGGCCCTCTTAGCATACCAAATGCCAAAGTTTGGTGTATGGATTAAGTATCTCACTATCCTTTTCACGGCCTTAAGATGACATTCTTTAGGAGCAGCTTGATATCGTGCACACATGCACACACTTAGCATGATATCGGGACGTGAAGCACAGACATATAACAATGAACCGATCATAGAGCGATAAACCTTTTGATCAACTGGTTCACCATCTTTGGTCAAGTCATTATGTCCACTAGTAGGCATGGGTGTAGACATACCTTTGCATTCTTGCATATTGAACTTCTTGAATAAGTCCTTGGTGTACTTTGTTTGAGAAACAAAGGTACCTTCCTTTGTTTGCTTGATTTGCAACCCAAGGAAGAATTTGAGTTCACTCATCATAGAAATCTCAAACTTCTCTGACATTAGCTTCCCAAACTTTTCACTAAAATGAGGGTTAGTTGAACCAAATATGATATCATCAACATAGATTTGGCACACAAACAGTTCTCCATTAACCCTTTTAGTAAAAAGAGTAGAATCTATTTTCCCAATTTCAAAGCCTTTTTCAATAAGAAACTTGGTCAAGCATTTATACCATGCTCTAGGAGCTTGTTTAAGACCATAAAGAGCTTTGTGAAGTTTGTAAACATGATTGGGTTTCTTAGGATTGACAAAGCCGGGAGGTTGCTTAACATAAACTTCCTCCTCTATCTCACCATTTAGAAAAGCACTTTTAATGTCCATTTGGTACAAGGTGATATCATGATGATTAGCATAGGCAAGTAAGATGCGAATGGACTCAAGTCTAGCAACGGGGGCGTAAGTCTCACCATAGTCCATACCTTCGACTTGTGTGTAGCCTTGGGCGATGAGACGTGCTTTGTTGCGAACTACTTGTCCATATTCATCTTGCTTGTTGCGAAACACCCATTTGGTACCGATGACGTTGTGGTTGTTGTCAGGCTTCTCAACCAATGTCCAAACTTGGTTCCTCTCAAAGTTGTGTAGCTCTTCATGCATAGCATTTATCCAATCCAGATCTTTCAATGCTTCTTCAACCTTCATAGGTTCAATTCTAGAGATGAAAGAATAGTTTTCACAAAAGTTAGCTAAACGAGTTTTAGAGCGAGTGATTCTCCCGGTTTGAATGTCATGGTAGATTTGCTCGACGGGATGATCCTTAGCAACTCTTGCTCGAACTCGTGAAAGCTTTTTCTTGGGTCTTCGTTGAACATCTTCTTCATCTTGTTCTTCTTCTTCTTAGCCTTCTTCATTGTTGGCGTTGTCGTTCTCTTGTCGTGGTGGAGAAGGAGGTTGTTGACGTTCATCTTGATGCACTTCCTCGTTTTCTTCATCTTGGTGTGTCCCACTTGTGGATGCTTCCGTATCAACTCTTGGTTCACCTTGTCGTGAAGTAGAAGCTTCCACTTGGACGGACGAGGTACTCTCCTTCACCTCCGTTGGACGAACCTTGCCAATAGACATGTCTTGAATTGCTTCCGAAGGATCTTTGTCTCCTACATCAATTGGCAATTGCTCTACTTGCGAGCCATTAGATTCATCAAACTTCACATCTACCGTCTCTTCAACCTTTCGGGTGAAATTGTTGTAGACATGGTAAGTGTGAGAGTTTGAGCCATAACGTAGTAGGAAACCTTCATGAGATTTAGGAGCAAATTTAGAACGACGATGCTTATCAAGAATGTAGCACTTTGAGCCGAATACTCTAAAGTATCCAACATGGGGTTTGTTACCGGTGAGGAGCTTGTATGTCGTCTTCCCGAGTAGCTTGTGAAGATACAAGCGATTTGTTGCATGACAAGATGTCTCAACCGCTTCTGCCCAAAAGTGCTTCGGCGTCTTGTACTCATCAAGCATCGTTCTCGCCATCTCAATGAGCGTCCGGTTCTTCCTCTCAACAACTCCATTTTGTTGAGGTGTGTACATAGCTGAGAACTCGTGTGGAATCCCTTCTTCATCAAGAAAGGTGTCCACATTTGCGTTCTTGAACTCCGTTCCGTTGTCGCTGCGAACCTTCTTGATCTTCACTTCAAATTGATTTTGGGCCTTCCTTGCGAAGTTTTCGAAGATCTTTTGGACCTGCGATTTATCATCAAGAAAGAACACCCACGTAAATCTTGAAAAATCATCAACTATAACTAGACCAAAAGAATTTCCACCGAGACTCTTGTAAGAGTTGGGACCAAAAAGATCCATGTGTAGTAGCTCGAGTGGCCTCCTTGTGGTCATGATGTTCTTCACGGGATGCCTTCCTCCAACCTGTTTACCTGCTTGACAAGCACTGCAAAGTCTATCCTTATCAAATATGACAACGTTAACTCCAAGGATATGATTTCCTTTAATAAGCTTGTCAAGGTTTCGCATACCAACATGACCTAATCTTCTATGCCATAACCAACCTTTTGAGGATTTAGCAATGAAGCAAGTTTTAGAGCCTTTTTAGTGAAATCAACAATGTATATATCACCTCTACGCACACCGGTAAAGACCATTTTATGGTTGTCTCGACGAAACACTTGGCAATCTACTTCAGTAAATAGGACATTGAAACCGAAATCAGCAAGTCTAGATACTAAAAGTAAGTTGTATCCAAGAGATTCAATGAGCATGACATTTTGTATGGAGCTATCATGTGATATGGCCACCTTACCGAGGCCAACCACCTTACCCTTTGAGTTGTCACCGAAGGTGACGTACTTTCGAGGACTATCATTATCAGCAAGCTCACGAAACATGTCTTTATCTCCGGTCATGTGATCGGTACATCCACTATCAAGAACCCATTCCTTTCCTCCTGACATATATCCCCGAAGATTTGCCATAAGACCAAAGTGTCTCATTGCATCATCAAGATCGAAGTCACTATCATCATCCTCATCATAGTATCCATGTTCAACATCATCATGTGGTGGATCAAGTCCTAGAGAGGGTGATTCATTAGAATGAGTTTGACAATGATCTTGCTTATGAATTTTTATAGCTTCGGAAATAATGTCACTAATAATACCAACATTTCCTTTGGCACGCATAAGGTTTGTAAGCTCAAATAGACGATCACCAAACATTGGATCACTAGTATTCATCTTACTCAAAGCAATAGACTTATGAAGAATTTCATCAAGATTTTTCAAGGAATAATCGGGAAATCGTTCCTCAAGAAATTTCCATATGGTGTAGGCACACTTAAAAGTAGGCAAACATCCAATCAAGTTTCTAGGCAATCCTCTAATGATAAGTTCGGCAGTTCTAAGATTCCTAATCATGTCAATTGACTCATCATGGGTAGGATGCATAGGATCAACATAAGGTGCACAAAGGCTAGCAATGTACTTGTTCAAATGATATTGATTGAAAATAACAAGCATCTCATTTTTCCATTCATGAAAGTACTCTCCATCAAGTATAGGCACTCTATGTCTAAGACTCCCCAAAGTAGACTCATCCATCTTCCTCCAATGGTGATTAAACCAAAGCAATGGAGACCAATGCTCTGATACCACTTGCAGGACCTTGAGAAGAGGTGTCTAGAGGGGGGGGGGGGTGATTAGACACTAAGTACCAAAGTTGCAGTTTTTAAGTTTCTTTAAGTTTGGGTGGAGTTTAGGCACAATTTCAACATTCACAATACATATCAAGAAAGCATGCAAAGAGTATATGAGCAGCGGAAAGTAAAGCATGCAACTCGCAAGAAAGTAAAGGGAAGGGTTTGGAGGATTCAAACGCAATAGGAGACACAGATGTTTTTGGCGTGGTTCCGATAGGTGGTGCTATCATACATCCACGTTGATGGATACTTCAACCACGAAGGGTAACGGTTGTGCGAGTCCACGGAGGGCTCCACCCACGAAGGGTCCACGAAGAAGCAACCTTGTCTATCCCACCATGGCCGTCACCCACGACGGACTTGCCTCACTAGCGGTATATCTTCACGAAGTAGGCGATCTCCTTGCCCTTACAAACTCCTTGGTTCAACTCCACAATCTTGTCGGAGGCTCCCAAGTGAAACCTAGCCAATCTAGGAGACACCACTCTCCAAGAAGTAACAAATGGTGTTTTGATGATGAACTCCTTGCTCTTGTGCTTCAAATGATAGTCTCTCCAACACTCAACTCTCTCTCATAGATTTTGGATCTGGTGGAAAGAAGATTTGAGTGGAAAACAACTTGGGGAAGGCCAGAGATCAAGATTCATATGGTAGGAATGGAATATCTTGGCCTCAACACATGAGTAGGTGGTTCTCTCTCAGAAAATGTGTGCTGGAAGTGTAGGTTCAGTCTGATGGCTCTCTCCGCGAATGAAGAGGAGGTGGAGGGGTATATATAGCCTCCACACAAAATCTAACCGTTACACACAATTTACCAAACTCGGTGGGACCGATTCAACAGACTCGGTCGGACCGATTTAGTAAACCTAGTGACCGTTAGTGATTTTTGGTGGGACTGACATGCATCTCGGTGAGACCGATTCGGTTAGGGTTAGGGCATAACGTAATCTCGGTAAGACCGATTACACAAACTCGGTGAGACCGATTTGGTAATAAGCTTTCCAGAGAGTTGGTCAGGTAAACTTGGTGGGACCGATTTGCTCTTTTCGGTGAGACCGGAATGTTACAAAAAGGAAACAGAGAGTTTACATTGCAATCTCGGTGGGACCGATCGCTCACTTCGGTTAGACCGAAACGTTACGAAGGGAAACAAAGAGATTACAATCCCATCTCAGTGAGACCGAGATCCCTATTGGTAAGACCGATTTGCTTAGGGTTTGTGGCAGTGGCTATGACTTTTGGAATTGGTGGCGCCGGATAGGAAGAATCGGTGTGACCGATTTTGGCTTTGGGTTTAGGTCATATCTGTGTGGAAGTGGGAAAATAGTTGAGGGTTTTGGAGCATATCACTAAGCACATGAAGCAAGAGGCTCATTAAACAACACCTCATCCCTCCTTGATAGTATTGGCTTTTCCTATAGACTCAATGTGATCTTGGATCACTAAAATATAAAATGAAGAGTCTTGAGCTTGAAGCTTGAGCCAATCCTTTGTCCTTAGCATCTTGAAGGAGTTCCCACATCCTTTAGTCCATGCTACTCCATTGTTGAACTTACCTGAAACATGCTAGATAAAAGTGTTAGTCCAACAAGAGATATGTTGACATTAATTACCAAAACCACCTAGGGAGCACTTGTGCTTTCAGTTGGTCACTATTTGCAAGTGGGCTATGTGTTCAGATAGTGACTTACTGAAGATTAAGATGTCATCAAAGAAGACCAACACAAACTTTCTGAGATAAGGCCCAAAGATGCTATTCATCAGTGCTTGAAATGTTCCAGGTGCATTAGCAAGGCCAAAGGGCATTACCAAAAACTCATAGTGGCCAAATTAAGTTCTGAAAGCTATTTTGGGTATATCTTCTTCACTCATCCTGACTTGATGGTAGCCTGATCTCAAGTCTAACTTGGTGAAGTAAGTTGCTCCATGTAGTTCATCAAGTAAATCCTCAATGACGGGAATTGGAAATTTATTTTTGATAGTAGCAGCATTCAGCTTTCTATAGTCAATGCACATTCTCCAAGTGCCATCTTTTTTCATGACTAGTATTGCTGGGGAGGAGTAGGGACTTTCACCAGCTCTTATAATCTTATCTCTGAGCATACCATCAATCTGCCTCTCTAACTCATTTCTTTGCATATGAGGCACTCTATAAGGCCTAGAATTAGGTGGTTTTGCCTGTTCCTTCAATGGGATCTTATGGTCATGTGATCTCTTGGGAGGAAGACCCTTTGGCGCTTGAAAAACTTCAGGAAACTATTGTATAACCTCTTCCACAGGTGGAGGAATTGTGTTGTTGTCAGGTTTTTCAGTGTGGTATCTCTTATGAGATGCAGGAGATAGCCAGGGGCTCCTGCTGTCATGAGCTTATCCACTTCAGCAGCTTCAATTGGGGTGGCTTCTGCTATGGTGTCACATGCTTTGATAGTGACAGGTGTGAGCTTGTTTTGCATAACAGTAATCTGTTTGGGGTTGTAGTGGAACGAAACAGGGGTATGACTAGCCATCCAATCACTACCAAGTACCATATCATGACCAGGAAGATCAAGTACTCTCAACTGCTGGTCAAATTTGGCATTGCCTGCCACAAAAGTGGTTGTGGGCACAAAAGCACCAGACCACAGTGTGCCCCCTCCTGCAACAGTTACAGCTCTGGAAGTGTCCTTGAGTATGGTGCAAGTAGTAGACAGGGCAAACTTAAGGCTGATGAAGGTGGAGTTGCTGCCTGAATCTACTAGTGCAATTCCTTGTTTTCCCCCAATCTGCACCAAGATAGAGATGGTATTGACATTATCTGATTGCATTGCATGTGCAGATATGGTCATGCATTTTTCCTCAGTCCGCGGCTGCTCCTCCAGTTCATTTTCCTCCAATACTTCCTCCTCTGTTTATTGCTCAGTGGGTTCTTCACCTGTGAGTACATTTAGGACAGGTGCAAGTTTACATTTGTGTCCATGAAACCACACGTCACCACATCTCCAACATTTTCTTGGTTCTCTAGCCCTTTGATTCACTATAGCTTGTTTAGGTTCAGTTGCTTTTTCAGGAGTAGTAGTGTATGTTTTTTGATAGTTGCCTGAACTTTTGCCAGTCCTTGAGTATGAGTTGTATGGTTTCTTCTCAGGTCACCCTTTTTCTAAATCCACGGCTAACTAGTAAGCTTCAGCGAGTGATGTAGGCCGTAGTGGACGCACTTGAAACTTGATGTGAGAGCGGAGTCTGTTGACATAGCATCTGATAAACCAGCTCGCGTCCATTATTGGGTTTTCAATCTGCAACTCTGCCATGAGTTCCTCGAATTGATCTGTGTATTTAGACACAGTGAGGGTGTTCTGTTTCAGGTTGGTGAATTTCTCTGTAAGATCATACGAGCTTGCTGACGAAAATCTGCGAAGTATTTCTTCACAGAATTGAGACCAAGTTAATTTCTTCTTCAGTATGCCTGAGCGACGTAACCATACGTCTGCTTTTCCCACGATGTACAATTGAGCAAGACTAACTTTGTACTCCGCTAGTGCCCCTGCCATCTGAAAATATTTGTCGCACTAGCGAATCCATCCAGCTGGGTTTTCACCATCAAAGCGTGGAAAATCCATGTGAGGGCCCTTGGTGATGCTCTTAAGGAACTGTTGTAAGTGCATCTAGTGCCCCTTAGTGATTTTGGTGTATTGAAGACTTATAGGTTAAGGGACTGAGCATTTCTGAGTGTACACAGGTCTATAAGTCTATGAGGAGTTTGATATTTACAAAGAAAGTCGACCCCTAAAAATGAAGTTCTTCGACTGAAGACTTTGTATCTCTGAAGACTTTCTGAAGACTTTGAAAGTGAAGAAATTGGTGTGACCTTAAAGACTTGGTAATCATTCGAGGAACATGAAGCATGTAGACTTTTGTTTTTATTGTTTCATTTTCTCTTTCTTGAGTCATAGGAAAGACCGTACTGTTAAAGGGGGTCGAGGAAATACTAAGGAAAAATTTCCATGTGATGCTCAACTCAAATCCTACAACTACCGATCCCTTCGAGTGAAGCCATTGGAAATCTCATACAGTTCAGTCAAATTCTTCAGTGACAGAGACGAAGTTCTTCTAGTCTCTGAGGAATTTATTCTGACTGAGGAGTTAGGAATTCACTAGTGTGAATTGCCTACACAGTGAGGAACATGATAGCCCTAAGGATTTTGATAGTCAAAATTCCGACCGTTGCAAAATATCTACCCACCTAATGGTCATATCAGACAAGGGCATTTATGTCTTATCATGTCGGGCTACTCCCTAGGCTATAAATAGTCATCCCCTACAACCACTAGTTGGTTGGCTGCTCCGAGAGAAACTGACACTTGTCATTTGAGAGCAACCTATCCTCCGAGGACTTTGAGCGAAAATCATCAAGTGAGGAAATCCCAAACCCAAACCTACAAAACCCCAAGTGATTGAGCATCACTGAAGAGATTGATCCTGCATGGATCCGACGCTTGTTTCCTTTGAAGACTGTGCTTCTTTCAGACGGTTAGGCGTCAAGGTCTAGAGCATCCAAGAGGAATTGTGGATCGCCGAGTGACCAAGTTTGTGAAGGCTTGGAAGTCACTTGAAGACTTACCACGAGTGATTGGGCGAGGTCTGTGTGACCTTAGCTCAAGGAGAATACGGTGAGGACTGTGTGTCCGGGACTAGGTGTCCTCGAGTTTAAATACTCAGCCGCTCCAACCAGATGTACAACTGAGACAGCAGTTGGAACTGGTCTACCAAATCATTGTCTTCACCGAGCTAACTGGTGCTATCTCCTCAACTCTTTCATTTCCTCATGTATGTTGTTGTGTGCCTGTTCATATCTGTTTGAAGACTTTGACTGAAGACTTTCTCAATTTCCTCAGTTCTATTTCTTCAGTCTGATCGTCTTCTTCCTTGTGTTATCCTGTGTTTATGCTTTCTGTACTCTGTGCTTGTCTTCATTTCATCATGATGACTATGCTTGTGTTCTGTTATGTTCCTTTCTGAGTACTTATTCCGCTGCAAGTAGTTCTTCATTTAGGAATTTCCTCACCAGCAAATTCCTCAGTCAAGAATTCATAAAAATCGCCTATTCACCCCCCTCTAGTCGATATAACGCACTTTCAATTGGTATCAGAGCAAGGTACTCCCTTGTTCTGTGTGATTTTGGTTTAACCGCCTGGATTTTTAGTTATGTCGACTGCAGGATTGAGGAACGTATCCTGTCCCATCTTTGACGGTCATGAGTATCCTCGGTGGAAGGCCATGATGAAGAAGCTACTCATGGCTATGGACAGCAAGCTGTGGACCGTCACTGAGATCGGTCTTACAGATCTATGCAAGATGGCGGAGGCTGATGACATTCGCAAGTACACGCTACTTAACCTCACAGCAAAGGATGTCATCTGCTCCAGTCTATCCAGAAATCAGTTCAGGAACGTCATGCATCTCAATCACGCGAAGCTAATCTGGGACCGTCTCTCTGAGGTCTATGAAGGTCATCGAACCCGTCATGATCCTTGGTTTGAGGACTACAAGGACTCTCTCGATGCGATGACATTCGAACCAGAATCATCATCCTCTACACCCTGCCTCATGGCAAACAGTGCAAAGGTAGCCGAATGCTATCTATCCGAGTCCAATGATGATGAATCTGGCGATGAATTTGGACCTAGCTATGTCAAACTTGCTTCCCTTGCCACTAAACAACAAAGAGCTTTGGAAAAAGTTCAATACATGCTAAATAAGGGTGATGATATGTTGGGTGAAGAAATGGATCAGTCAAAAGCTTTGGCTGAAAGTCTTCAGAGACTTCATTCCATGTTTGACGACCTTCAAGGTCATCATAAAACTCTCTTATCTGATCACGAGAAGCTTTCTTTTGAACTTCTTCAAAGAAAGCAAGATCTTGAGAAGCTAAGAGTGAGTTATGAAGATCTTCAGAAGGATCGCGATTCATTACTTGCTCAATAGATCAGCGCTACTTAGGAAGAATTTGTTCCTCCATGTCTTAAGTGCATTGAACGTGAATCTGCTAATTCTTCACCTGAATGTTCAAATGCTTTTAATGCTACAAATTCTTCACATGTCTCTGCTGTCACGAATTCCTCATCTGAGGACAATGCTAGTATCACTGATGATGCAGGGCTGAAGGAATTGTACATGACAGGCATGTACAAAAGCCTCAAAGGGCATCAGACTCTTTGTGATGTGCTCAAAAAGCAGATCCTCAACAGAAAGCCTAGGAAAGAGGGTATTGCCTTTGAAAGGAAACTCAATGCTGATGGAACATATTGGAAACCTGAGTAGTACCCCAAAACCTCATGGGTTGCTGCAAAAGGACCTCCAGTTGATCCATCCAATCTATCTGGCTTTACATGTGAATCTTCTCATTCATCTGATGAGTCATTTGACTCTAACTATAAACTGTTCAAAAATCAGAATGGTGAAGTATTTGCTAGATATGTTGGGACTAACTGCAAGAACGGTTCTCCTATGAAGAAAATCTGGGTTCCCAAAAGTTGCCTTGAAACTCTTCAGGTGAATGTCCTCATGAAACCACCTGTGAAGAAAAGGAACTGCAGATCAAATTCTTCATATGAACCAAATTCTTCATATGGATCCAAGTCCTCATACGGACAAAATTCCTCACGTGGATCAAATTCTTCAAAAGGATCAAAGTCCTCATATGATCATCATCGTGCTAACCCTTCTGTTTCGCAGGGTAGAGCTAAAGGCTATGAATATGTGCATTATTCTTCAAATCATTATGTTCATAAGTCCTCGAAGAATTTCTCTGCTTATTCATATGCTTACCCTAACCCCTCCTATGTGAAACAAAGTGGACTGGCATCTATGCCACCTTTCTCATATGGTGCTCGCAGAGTGATGAATTCTTTGCCACCCCTCCAGATGTGGGTGGTGAAGAAAAAGAACTAATCTCTCATGCAGGATCAGGTCTCCAGTCGTACTCAAAACGACTGAAGAATTTGCTGGAGACCTGAACAATGCCTGAAAGGACGCAGGCTAATCATGAAGAAATGAATTGTCATTTCTCACGTCCTCATACTGAATCATCTGTGCTATTTCTGTTGGAAATATGCCCTAGAGGCAATAATAAAAGGATTATTATATTTCAATGTTCATGATAATTGTCTTTTGTTCATGCTATAACTGTATTATCCGGAAATCGTAATACACGTGTGAACACTTAGACCCAATGAGTCCCTAGTGAGCCTCTAGTTGACTAGCTCGTTATGATCAATAGATAGTCATGGTTTCCTGACTATGGACATAGGATGTCGTTGATAACGGGATCACATCATTAGGAGAATGATGTGATGGACAAGACCCAATCATAAGCATAGCTTAAAAGATCGTATAGTTCGTTTGCTAGAAGCTTTGCCAATGTCAAGTATCTATTCCTTCGACCATGAGATCGTGTAACTCCCGGTTACCGTAGGAGTGCCTTGGGTGTATCAAACGTCACAACGTAACTGGGTGACTATAAAGGTGCATTACAGGTATCTCCGAAAGTATCTGTTGGGTTGACACGGATCGAGACTGGGATTTGTCACTCCGTATAACGGAGAGGTATCTCTGGGCCCACTCGGTAATGCATCATCATAATGAGCTCAATGTGACCAAGGTGTTGGCCACGGGATCATGCATTACGGTACGAGTAAAGTGACTTGCCGGGTAACGAGACTGAACAAGGTATTGGGATACCGACGATCGAGTCTCGGGCAAGTAACGTACCGATTGACAAAGGGAATTGTATACAGGGTTTGATCGAATCCTCGACATCGTGGTTCAACCGATGAAATCATCGAGGAGCATGTGGGAGCCAACATGTATATCCAGACCCCGCTGTTGGTTATTGCCCGAGAGTCGTCTCGGTCATGTCTGCGTGTCTCCCGAACCCGTAGGGTCTACACACTTAAGGTTCGGTGACGCTAGGGTTAGTAGGAAGTCAAGTATGTGACTACCGAATGATGTTCGGAGTCCCGGATGAGATCCCGGACGTCACGAGGAGTTCCGGAATGGTCCGGAGGTAAAGATTCATATATGGGAAGTCCTGTTTCGGGCATCGGGACAAGTTTCGGGGTTATCGGTATTGTACCGGGACCACCGGAGGGGTCCCGGGGGCCCACCGGGTGGGGCCACCTGCCCCGGGGGGCCACATGGGCTGTAGGGGGTGCGCCTTGGCCTGCATGGGCCAAGGGCACCAGCCCCACATATGCCCATGCGCCTAGGGTTCAAGGGGGCAAGAGTCCTAGGAGGGGAAGGCACCTCCTAGGTGCCTTGGGGGGGAGGGAAACCCCCCTTGGCCGCCGCCCCCCTAGGAGATTGGATCTCCTAGGGCCGGCCACCCCCCCCTTGGCCCTCCTATATATAGTGGGGGAGAGGAGGGACTTCAGACCCTGAGTCCTTGGCCTTTGGTTGCCTCCTTCTCCCTCCCCAACACCTCTCCTCCTTCGTTGTGTGCTCGGCGAAGCCCTGTCGGAGTACTGCTTCTCCACCATCACCACGCCGTCGTGCTGCCGGTGGAGCTGTCTTCCTCAACCTCTCCTTCCCCTTGCTGGATCAAGAAGGAGGAGACGTCGCTCGTCCCGTACGTGTGTTGAACTCGGAGGTGCTGTCCGTTCAGCACTTGGCATCGGTGATCTGAATCACGTTCGTGTACGACTCCATCATCACCTTGCAAGCTTCCGCACGCGATCTACAAGTGGTATGTAGATGCAAGCTCTCTCCCATGACTCGTTGCTTAGATGAACTCATAGATGGATCTTGGTGAAGCCGTAGGAAAAATTTTAATTTTCTGCAACGTTCCCCAACAGTGGCATCATGAGCTAGGTCTATGCGTAGTTCTCTAATGCACGAGTAGAACACAATTTGTTGTGGGCGTTGATCTTGTCATCTTACTTGCCTCTACTAGTCTTTTCTTGCTCAACGGTATTGTGGGATGAAGCGGCCCGGACCAACCTTACACGTACGCTTACGTGAGACCGGTTCCACCGACTGACATGCACTAGTTGCATAAGGTGGCTGGCGGGTGTCTGTCTCTCCCACTTTAGTTGGAGCGGAATCGATGAACAAGGCCCTTATGAAGGGTAAATAGAAGTTGACAAAATCACGTTGTGGTGATTCGTAGGTAAGAAAACGTTCTTGCTAGAACCCAATCGCAGCCACGTAAAAGATGCAACAACAACTAGAGAACGTCTAACTTGTTTTTGCAGCGATTGATCATGTGATGTGATATGGCCAGAAGTTGTGATGAATGTTGAATTGTGATGTATGAGATCATGTTCTTGTAATAGGATTCACGACTTGCATGTCGATGAGTATGACAACCGGCAGGAGCCATAGGAGTTGTCTTTATTTTTTTGTATGACCTGCGTGTCATTGAAGAACGCCATGTAAACTACTTTACTTCATTACTAAACGCGTTAGTCATAGAAGTAGAAGTAGTCGTTGGCGTGACAACTTCATGAAGACACGATGATGGAGATCATGATGATGGAGATCATGGTGTCAAGCCGGTGACAAGATGATCATGGAGCCCCGAAGATGGAGATCAATGGAGCTTGATGATATTGGCCATATCATGTCACAACCATATAATTGCATGTGATGTTTATTATGTTTATGCATCTTGTTTACTTAGGACGACGGTAGTAAATAAGATGATCCCTTACAAAATTTCAAGAAGTGTTCTCCCCTAACTGTGCACCGTTGCTACAGTTCGTCGTTTCTAAGCACCACGTGATGATCGGGTGTGATGGATCCTTACGTTCACATACAACGGGTGTAAGACAGTTTTACACAGCGAAAACACTTAGGGTTAACTTGACGAGCCTAGCATGTGCAGACATGGCCTCGGAACACGGAGACCGAAAGGTCGAACACGAGTCGTATGGAAGATACGATCAACATAAAGATGTTCACCGACGATGACTAGTCCGTCTCACGTGATGATCGGACACGGGCTAGTCGACTCGGATCGTGTAACACTTAGATGACTAGAGGGATGTCTAATCTAAGTGGGAGTTCATAATTTTGATTAAGAACTTTATTATCATGAACTTAGTCTAAAACCTTTGCAAATATGTATTGTAGATCAATGGCCAACGCTCATGTCAACATGAACTTCAACGCGTTCCTAGAGAAAACCAAGCTGAAAGATGATGGCAGCAACTATACGGACTGGGTCCGAAACCTGAGGATCATCCTCATAGCTGCCAGGAAGCAATATGTCCTAGAAGGACCGCTAGGTGCCGCTCCCGTCCCAGAGAACCAAGACGTTATGAACGCTTGGCAAACTCGTGCTGATGATTACTCCCTCGTTCAGTGCGGCATGCTTTACAGCTTAGAACCGGGGCTCCAAAAGCGTTTTGAGCATCACGGAGCATATGAGATGTTCGAAGAGCTGAAACTAGTTTTCCAAGCTCATGCCCGGGTCGAGAGATATGATGTCTCCGACAAGTTCTACAGTTGTAAGATGGAGGAGAACAGTTCTGTCAGTGAACACATCCTGAAGATGTCTGGGTTGCACGCACGTATGACCCAGTTGAACATTAACCTCCCAGATGAGGCGGTCATTGACAGAATCCTCCAGTCGCTCCCACCAAGCTACAAGAGCTTTGTGATGAACTACAACATGCAGGGGATGGTAAAGACCATTCCTGAAGTGTTCTCGATGCTGAAGTCAGCAGAGGCTGAAATCAAGAAAGAACATCAAGTGTTGATGGTCAATAAGACCACTAAGTTCAAGAAGGGCAAGGGTAAGAAGAACTTCAAGAAGGACGGCAAAGATGTTGCCGCGCCCGGTAAGCCTGTTGCCGGGAAGAAGTCAAAGAATGGACCCAAGCCTGAGACTGAGTGCTTTTATTGCAAGAGGAAGGGGCACTGGAAGCGGAACTGCCCCAAATACTTAGCGGATAAGAAGGCCGGCAACACCAAAGCAGGAGCTGCGGAATAAACGGAGACTGGCGAAGGACGAGGTGACGATGCGCGTCGGGAATGGCTCCAGGGTCGATGTGATCGCCGTCGGCACGCTGCCTCTACATTTACCTACGGGATTAGTTTTAAACCTCAATAATTGTTATTTAGTGCCAAGTTTGAGCATGAACATTGTATCTGGATCTCGTTTAATACGAGATGGCTACTCATTTAAGTCTGAGAATAATGGTTGTTCGATTTATATGAGAGATATGTTTTATGGTCATGCTCCGATGGTCAATGGTTTATTCTTGATGAATCTCGAGCGTAATATTACACATGTTCATAGTGTGGATGCCAAAAGATGTAAAGTTGATAACGATAGTCCCACATACTTGTGGCACTGCCGCCTTGGTCACATTGGTGTCAAGCGCATGAAGAAGCTCCATGCTGATGGACTTTTAGAGTCTCTTGATTATGAATCATTTGACACATGCGAACCTTGCCTCTTAGGCAAAATGACCAAGACTCCGTTCTCCGGAACAATGGAGCGAGCAACCAACTTGTTGGAAATCATACATACCGATGTGTGCGGTCCAATGAGCGTTGAGGCTCGCGGAGGATATCGTTATGTTCTCACTCTCACTGACGACTTGAGTAGATATGGGTATGTCTACTTAATGAAACACAAGTCTGAGACCTTTGAAAAGTTCAAGGAATTTCAGAGTGAGGTAGAGAATCAACATGACCGTAAGATAAAGTTCCTACGATCAGATCGTGGGGGCGAATACTTAAGTCACGAATTTGGTACACACTTAAGAAAATGTGGAATCATTTCACAACTCACGCCGCCTGGAACACCTCAGCGAAACGGTGTGTCCGAACGTCGTAATCGCACTCTATTGGATATGGTGCGGTCTATGATGTCTCTTACCGATTTACCGCTATCATTTTGGGGATACGCTCTAGAGACAGCTACATTCACTTTAAATAGGGCACCGTCTAAATCCGTTGAGACGACACCGTATGAATTATGGTTTGGGAAGAAACCTAAGCTGTCGTTTCTAAAAGTTTGGGGATGCGATGCTTATGTCAAGAAACTTCAACCTGAAAAGCTCGAACCCAAGTCGGAAAAATGCGTATTCATAGGATACCCTAAGGAAACTGTCGGGTATACCTTCTACTTAAGATCCGAAGGCAAGATCTTTGTTGCCAAGAACGGATGCTTTCTGGAGAAAGAGTTTCTCTCGAAAGAAGTAAGTGGGAGGAAAGTAGAACTCGATGAAGTACTACCTCTCGAACGGGAAAGTGGTGCAGCGCAGGAAACCATTCCTGTAATGCCCACACCAACTGAAGAGGAAAATGTTGATGATGATCAAGGTACTTCAGATCTAGTTGCTACTGAATTTCGAAGGTCCACAAGGACACGTTCTGCACCAGAGTGGTACGGCAACCCTGTCATGGAAATCATGTTGCTGGACAACAATGAACCTTCGAACTATGAAGAAGCAATGGCGGGCCCGGATTCCAACAAATGGCTTGAGGCCATGAAATCCGAGATAGGATCCATGTATGAAAACAAAGTATGGACTTTGACAGACTTGCCCGATGATCGGCGAGCGATAGAAAATAAATGGATTTTTAAGAAGAAGACGGACGCGGATGGTAATGTTACCATCTATAAAGCTCGACTTGTCGCTAAGGGTTATCGACAAGTTCAAGGGATTGACTACGACGAGACATTCTCTCCCGTGGCGAAGCTTAAGTCCGTCCGAATCATGTTAGCAATTGCCGCATACTATGATTATGAGATATGGCAGATGGACGTCAAAACGGCATTCCTTAATGGACATCTTAAGGAAGAGCTGTATATGATGCAGCCGGAAGGTTTTGTCGTTCCTCAGAACGCTAACAAAGTATGCAAGCTCCAGCGATCCATTTATGGACTGGTGCAAGCATCTCGGAGTTGGAACATTCGCTTTGATGAGATGATCAAAGCGTTTGGGTTTACGCAGACTTATGGAGAAGCCTGCGTTTACAAGAAAGTGAGTGGGAGCTCTGTAGCATTTCTCCTATTATATGTAGATGACATACTCTTGATGGGAAATGATACGAAACTCCTGGACAGCATTAAGGCCTACTTGAACAAGTGTTTTTCAATGAAGGACCTTGGAGAAGCTGCTTATATATTAGGCATCAAGATCTATAGAGATAGATCGAGACGCCTCATAGGTCTTTCACAAAGCACATACCTTGATAAGATTTTGAAGAGGTTCAAAATGGATCAGTCCAAGAAGGGGTTCTTGCCTATGTTACAAGGTGTGAGATTGAGCTTGGCTCAGTCACCGACCACGGCAAAAGATAAAGAAGAGATGAGTGTCATCCCCTATGCTTCAGCCATAGGATCTATTATGTATGCCATGCTGTGTACCAGACCCGATGTAAACCTTGCCGTAAGTTTGGTTGCAAGATACCAAAGTAACCCCGGCAAGGAACACTGGACAGCGGTCAAGAATATCCTGAAGTACCTGAAAAGGACAAAGGACATGTTTCTCGTTTATGGAGGAGATGAAGAGCTCGTCGTAAAGGGTTACGTCGACGCTAGCTTCGACTCAGATCTGGATGACTCTAAGTCACAAACCGGATACGTGTATATGTTGAATGGTGGAGCAGTAAGCTGGTGCAGCTGCAAGCAGAGCGTCGTGGCGGGATCTACATGTGAAGCGGAGTACATGGCAGCCTCGGAGGCAGCGCATGAAGCGATTTGGATGAAGGAGTTCATCACCGACCTAGGAGTCATACCCAATGCGTCGGGGCCGATCAAACTCTTCTGTGACAACACTGGAGCTATTGCCCTTGCCAAGGAGCCCAGGTTTCACAAGAAGACCAGGCACATCAAGCGTCGTTTCAACTCCATCCGTGAAAATGTTCAAGATGGAGACATAGAGATTTGCAAAGTGCACACGGATCTGAATGTCGCAGATCCGTTGACTAAACCTCTCTCGCGTGCAAAACATGATCAACACCAGAACTCTATGGGTGTTCGATTCATCATAATGTAACTAGATTGGTGACTCTAGTGCAAGTGGGAGACTGTTGGAAATATGCCCTAGAGGCAATAATAAAAGGATTATTATATTTCAATGTTCATGATAATTGTCTTTTGTTCATGCTATAACTGTATTATCCGGAAATCGTAATACACGTGTGAACACTTAGACCCAATGAGTCCCTAGTGAGCCTCTAGTTGACTAGCTCGTTATGATCAATAGATAGTCATGGTTTCCTGACTATGGACATAGGATGTCGTTGATAACGGGATCACATCATTAGGAGAATGATGTGATGGACAAGACCCAATCATAAGCATAGCTTAAAAGATCGTATAGTTCGTTTGCTAGAAGCTTTGCCAATGTCAAGTATCTATTCCTTCGACCATGAGATCGTGTAACTCCCGGTTACCGTAGGAGTGCCTTGGGTGTATCAAACGTCACAACGTAACTGGGTGACTATAAAGGTGCATTACAGGTATCTCCGAAAGTATCTGTTGGGTTGACACGGATCGAGACTGGGATTTGTCACTCCGTATAACGGAGAGGTATCTCTGGGCCCACTCGGTAATGCATCATCATAATGAGCTCAATGTGACCAAGGTGTTGGCCACGGGATCATGCATTACGGTACGAGTAAAGTGACTTGCCGGGTAACGAGACTGAACAAGGTATTGGGATACCGACGATCGAGTCTCGGGCAAGTAACGTACCGATTGACAAAGGGAATTGTATACAGGGTTTGATCGAATCCTCGACATCGTGGTTCAACCGATGAAATCATCGAGGAGCATGTGGGAGCCAACATGGATATCCAGACCCCGCTGTTGGTTATTGCCCGAGAGTCGTCTCGGTCATGTCTGCGTGTCTCCCGAACCCGTAGGGTCTACACACTTAAGGTTCGGTGACGCTAGGGTTAGTAGGAAGTCAAGTATGTGACTACCGAATGATGTTCGGAGTCCCGGATGAGATCCCGGACGTCACGAGGAGTTCCGGAATGGTCCGGAGGTAAAGATTCATATATGGGAAGTCCTGTTTCGGGCATCGGGACAAGTTTCGGGGTTATCGGTATTGTACCGGGACCACCGGAGGGGTCCCGGGGGCCCACCGGGTGGGGCCACCTGCCCCGGGGGGCCACATGGGCTGTAGGGGGTGCGCCTTGGCCTGCATGGGCCAAGGGCACCAGCCCCACATATGCCCATGCGCCTAGGGTTCAAGGGGGCAAGAGTCCTAGGAGGGGAAGGCACCTCCTAGGTGCCTTGGGGGGGAGGGAAACCCCCCTTGGCCGCCGCCCCCCTAGGAGATTGGATCTCCTAGGGCCGGCCACCCCCCCCTTGGCCCTCCTATATATAGTGGGGGAGAGGAGGGACTTCAGACCCTGAGTCCTTGGCCTTTGGTTGCCTCCTTCTCCCTCCCCAACACCTCTCCTCCTTCGTTGTGTGCTCGGCGAAGCCCTGTCGGAGTACTGCTTCTCCACCATCACCACGCCGTCGTGCTGCCGGTGGAGCTGTCTTCCTCAACCTCTCCTTCCCCTTGCTGGATCAAGAAGGAGGAGACGTCGCTCGTCCCGTACGTGTGTTGAACTCGGAGGTGCTGTCCGTTCAGCACTTGGCATCGGTGATCTGAATCACGTTCGTGTACGACTCCATCATCACCTTGCAAGCTTCCGCACGCGATCTACAAGTGGTATGTAGATGCAAGCTCTCTCCCATGACTCGTTGCTTAGATGAACTCATAGATGGATCTTGGTGAAGCCGTAGGAAAAATTTTAATTTTCTGCAACGTTCCCCAACAATTTCTTGATGAAATTGAACTGATGATACTGATATCATATTCTTCGCTGATGAAGTATATGAGTTTGTAAGCTGCACTAATTCATCTGCAGGATGATCAACCCAAAGCAAATGAGTGGGTCCTCGATAGTGGATGTACAAATCACATGACTGGTGACAAGAATCTATTGATGGATGCTCCCTTATCACCATCACATCTGAAGCATATCATCTTCGCTGACAAAGGCAAAAGTCAGGTATTGGGTCTAGGTAAGGTTGCAATCTCAAAGGATCGACACATGGACAAAGTCATGCTTGTCGAGTCCTTAGGATACAACCTCATGTCTGTCTCAATGCTTTGTGATCTTGATATGGTTGTTGTCTTTGGAAGATATTGTTGTGTTGTGATCATGGAAGCTGACCATTCCAAAGTCTTCGAAGGCTTTAGGAGAGGAGATCTGTATATTGTTGATTTCTCTACATGACCACAGCCTGCTGTGTGCTTACTTGCGAAAGCTTCAGAACGCTGGCTATGGCATCGACGACTTGGTCATGCTGGCGTGAAGAATCTGCACACGCTTGCGGAGAAGAAGCATGTCATTGGCATTGAGAATGTCAAATTCCTCAAGGATCACTTATGCGGAGCTTGTGAAGCTGGAAAGATGACAAAGGCCAAGCATCCAACGAAGACTATCATGACTATCACTCGGCCATTTGAATTGCTTCACATGGATCTCTTCGGTCCTAATCATTATTCTGCTATGACGAATGATGCATCTCTATATGGCTTTGTAATTGTTGATGATTATTCTCGTTACACATGGGTACATATTGTCACTTACAAACATGAAGTGTAGGAAGTCTTCAAATGATTTTCCTCGAGGGCTTCAACCAACTTTGGTGTGAAGATCAAACACATCAGAAGTGACAATGGGACTGAGTTCAAGAATTCCGGTCTTGATGGCTATCTTGATGAACTTGGTATTACTCATGAGTTATCTACTCCTTATACTCCTCAGCAGAATGGCGTCGTGGAGCGCAAGAACAGAACCCTCGCTGAAATGGCTCGCACTATGCTTGATGAATACAAGACACCTCGTCGGTTCTGGATTGATGCAATTGATACTGCTTGCCACATCATCAACAGAGTATATCTTCATAAATTCTTCAAGAAGACTGCCTATGAACTCCTCACTGACAAGAAACCCAATGTAAGTTACTTCAAAGTCTTCGGTGCTAAATGTTGGATTAGAGATCCACATCACAATTCTAAATTTGCACCGAAAGCACATGAGGGTTTCATGCTTGGTTACGGAAACGACTCGCACACCTACAGAGTCTTCAACAGTGTTCTTCAAAAGATTGTTGAAACTGTAGATGTGCGGTTCGATGAAACTAATGGCTCGCAAAGAGAGCACCTACCTTCTGTGATAGATGAACCAGCACCTGAGGATTCTATCAAGTTCAAGGCCACTGAGGATGTCATTCCTACTGAAGAATCTGCTGAAGAATTCATTCCAGAACGTGATGAACGTCGTACTAGCGCACCTGAAGAAAATGGTGCTGAGGAAAATGCTCTTGAAGAAAATGCGGATCAAATTCCTCGAAGACAACCCGCTCATCCTCGTACTGCAAATGAAGTGCAAGTCGAGAAGATCATCGATGACATTCGTGCACCAGGTCCTCTCACACGCTCAACAGCTTCACATTTATCTAACTTTTGTGGGCACTTTGCTTTTGTCTCTATCACAGAACCCACTAAGGTAGATGAAGCATTTCTGGAGCCTGAGTGGATTCAAGCTATGCAAGAAGAATTACATCAGTTCGAGCTCAACAACATCTGGGAACTGGTCAAACGTCTAGATCCTTGCAAGCACAACATCATTGGCACAAAATGGATCTACCGCAACAAGCAAGATGAAAATGGCCTTGTGGTGAGGAATAAGGCACGACTTGTAGCTCAAGGCTACACACAGGTTGAGGGTATTGATTTCGATGAAACTTTGCACCTGTTGCTAGACTTGAGGCTATTCACATATTACTTGCTTATGCTAACCATCATAATATCACTTTATATCAAATGGATGTGAAAAGTGCATTCCTCAATGGTAAGCTTGAGGAAGAAGTATATGTTTCTCAACCCCCAGGTTTTGAAGATCCAAAGAATCCTGACAAAGTCTTCAAACTCAACAAGGCCCTGTATGGCGTCAAGCAAGCCCCTCGGGCGTGGTATGACACTTTGAAGGAATTCTTCATGAAGAAAGGCTTCAAACCCGGTTCACTCGACCCAACTCTTTTCACTAAGTCTTATGATGGTGAATTGTTTGTGTGCCAAATATATGTTGATGATATTATCTTTGGCTATACTGACCAACACTATAGTAATGAATTTGCCTATATGATGAGTGAAGAATATCAAATGTCTATGATGGGAGAATTGAAATTCTTTTTAGGTCTTCAAATTCGTCAATAGCGCAATGGTATATTCATATCGCAGGAGAAACACCTCAAAGATGTATTGAGGAAATTCGGCATGCAAGATTGCAAAGGGGTCAAAATTCCAATGCCCACAAATGGCCATCTATGCACTGATGAAAATGGTAAAGACTTCGATCAAAAGGTATACCGCTCCATGATTGGCTCTTTATTGTACCTATGTGCATCTAGGCCAGATATTATGCTTAGTGTTTGCATGTGTGCCCAATTTCAAGCTACACCGAAGGAATCACACCATAAGGTTGTGAAGCATATTCTTCGATACTTAGCTCACACACCAACACTTGGATTATGGTATCCCAAGGGCTCTTCATTTGATCTCATTGGATATTCAGACTCTGACTATGCTGGCGATCGCGTGGACCGCAAGTCAACATCAGGCACATGTCATTTCCTCGGACGATCTTTGGTCTGTTGGTCCTCGAAGAAACAGAACTTCGTATCACTCTCCACTGCAGAAGCTGAGTACATTGCTGCTGGATCGTGTTGTGCTCAATTACTTTGGATGAAGCAAACACTCAAGGACTATGGCATCAACGTGAAGAATGTGCCTCTCTACTGCGACAATGAGAGTGCTATCAAAATTGCTCATGACCCAGTTCAGCACTCGAAGACAAAGCACATCCAGATTCGTCATCATTTTCTTTGTGATCATGTGTTGAAGGGCGATATCTCCATCGACCACGCTAGCACTGAAGATCAGCTGGCCGATATCTTCACTAAGCCCTTGGATGAGAAGAGATTTAGCAAGTTGTGGTGTGAGCTAAATATCTTAGAATCTTCAAATGTTCTCTGAAATGGACACACATCCTAACACTTATGCTGACTTGATGACTTAGATGCGCAACACACAAAGTAACGTTTTTCTTCAATCAATGAAGACTAACCCTCTAAGTGTGAAGAAATTAATGAAGAAATTGACTCTCAGAGCCCTACGACAATTGTACGCGGTGTCTGAAGCCAACTTTCTTATACGGTGGGTTACGCCACCACAAAAGTTGAAAATCTTCAATTTGAGTTTTTCCTCAGTTTTTCAAATTCTTCATCTTGCAATGTCTTCACTATTTCCGTCATTTGTCTTCATTTGAATATATACATATATGAGTTTTATGTTCTCTACAACATTCACTTATCGCTAATTCTTCAAGTTGACTGTTTCCGCTAAGTGAATGTGATCGGACCCTTCCCCCTCTATGCTAAACTCAACCTAATCTTTTCACAAATTCTTCATATGCGTTCTGATTTGAAACTCGTTCAAAATCTTCACTGTGTCCTTGACAGCTGAAGAAATTGCAAACGGTAACTTAAAACTTATCTCATCTGAATTTTCGGCTTTGCTGCTCAAACCGTTCCGCTTGTCACGACAAATACTTATCTATTCACCCACGATCCTACACGATCGTCACCTAACAGTACGTGGGTGACACATGTCATGTGAATGGGAAAAGCCAGGGGCACATTCGTCCGAAATCCTCGGGTGCACAGTTTTTCAGTACCACTATAAATCCCCCTATCTTCTCCTCACTTTACTTTTACTGCCAGCAGCTTCCCAAACCCTAGCGCCGCTGCTACTTCATCGTTGCCGGTGAGGAAGAGCTTCACTGCCTCGACCTCGTCGCCGTCGTACTCGCGCCGGTTGCGGATTTCTTCACTCCGCCGCTGCCGTAGCTGTCTTCCTCTGCCAAGTTAGGGCGTGGAAGATCTGAACGGACGAACTTCATCTCAACGCTTCCCAGTTCGTCATGTTCTTCACTTAGGGTAATTAAAAGTTGCTTTTATTGCCCTCTTTGATTCATGTGTTTTCCTAAAAATCTTCAAAGGTGTTTATTCTTCAAATCTTCACACACTAAAACACCTCACATGTTAATCTGTTCTTGATTCGTTTCTCTAAGCAATGATTTTCTTCAAGATTCCTCAATTGTGTGGATTTTCAAATCTGTACAACTCTGGAACCTAAGACAAAGAACGCTTGGTGAAATTCCTCAAGACTCATCTGGTCAAATTCCTCAAAATCTATTATTTTTGAAAAAACTTCTGAGAACGCATATGACCTCTCCAAATTCCTCGCAACTATACTCTGTTCACAGGTACAAAATGTCTACTGCTGAATCACTAGGTTCTCATCAACTTAACTCATTTGCAGCGTTCCTCGAAGAAAAATTGCATACCTCTTCAGAAACTTCAGTTGTTCATATTCCTCAGCTGAAGAAAATGGCTGACAAGAAGCCACAAAAGGGAGGAAAAGGGGCTGAGGTCACCACAGCATTTGAAATACCTGAGGATATTTATGCTGGATACTGCACTCCTGATGAGGCCAAGTTTGGCAAGGAGGACTAGAATCAGCGCAAGGTGCACATACAATGAATTGAGAGGGGATGGGCATGAGAATGGAGGGAGTATAGGTACGTTACTCCCAAGTACATGAAGAAATTCGCGCTCAACCCTCCATGCTCAAGACCTCCATTGGGACCTGGCCAACTGGCGGATCCCACCAGCCTCAAGCGCGGTGAGGACTATGCTACTGAATGGGCTAGGCGACAGGCCAAACTAGCCAAGCAAGAAAAAGAAGCAGTGAGGAAATTCAATGAAGATTCTGCTGCTGCTGCTGCTAACGCTGTTGAGGCATCTGGTAGTAAGCCCAGGAAGGCTATGCCAAAGAAGCCTGCCCACAAGTCCAGTGCTTCTCCTTCAATGCCCTCATGACCAAGCTCCTCAGCAATGCCCTCACGGCCAGCATCTTCAAAGCCCTCACGGCCAATTCCTCAGTCTGCTCCTCCTCCTCCGACAAAGTCTTTAGCTGCTCGACCTTCCTCCACTGGTCCCTCACTATTGAAGAAAAAGGCAACTGCTGGATGAGGTCTTCGACCAAGTCCTCACAAGAAGCAAGTCGCTTTCCAAGTGCCCTCTGATGATGATGAGGCGGATGATGATGACCTTGCCGAAATCATCAGAGACAAGCAAGCTAGGGCCGCTAGAGCCAAAGGTAGCAATGTGCCACTACTTCTGGATCCCAAGTTGATCCTCGATTTCATTGACTTATGGCACAAGGACCCCGCTACACCTTTGCCGGAGATGAACCTCACTCCTGGTCAAAGTCATGTCTTCACTCACTTCATTGAGGAAGAAAAGTGGAAATATGAAGAAGGAAGAAGGTTGAAGAAAGCGCAATACAAGAAACAATGCTTCCTCAAGGACAATGTCCTCACTCTTACCCCTGAACAACTCATTGCTGTACAAGCTGAAATCAAGCAACTGAGTGATGATTTCAATCGGTATCATGCTGATTGGAAGGGAGCAAAGGTTCGATTCGTCAATTTGACGAAGACTTTCACTTCAACTGCCTCTGCACTGGTGCATGTTGAAATTCCGCAAGCTGAAGAATCTGCCCAGCCCACTAAAGAACATGCCAGCACCGCTGATGTCAATATGGCTGCTGAAGAAAATGAAAGTACCAGGGCTGATGACTCCATTCCATCCGTTGATGATATTGCCAGGGCACCCACCAGTGGTGCGCCTGAAGAAAGTGAACAAGTCAGCGCAACCACAACTATTGCGCCTGAAGAAACCGCACCTCCTGCGCCTACACCAACTCCTATCCTTCCATCTGCTCTTAATGTGAAGAAGACCAAGGCTGCAGAACATGCAGCGATGAAGAAAAGGAAGGCATCAACTTCATCAAATTCTTCAGCTCCGAAGAAGATGAAGACTCTGATCAGTTCAATTGACAATCCAATTGATGTCGTTCCCGTCTCATCAATGCCATCAAAGGACCTTGTTCCTTTTGGTGAAGAATATGATATTCCCGAGGAATATGATGAAGAAACTCCATCTGCTGCTTCGACAGAGCAGTTGGACGAAGAAATTGAAGTGGATGAGATCCCTTCAACTCCAGTCATTTCCTCACCTATGCCTCAGTTCACTGCTGAAGAGGCAGGTGTTGAAGAAATTGAAGAAGAGGATGTGGACATTGGCTGTACCACTCCTATGCTAAATGATGAATTTTGGGACAGTCAACATCCCAACTCTCCAATGTTCACTCCCCCTCAAGCTATTCCTCGGTCCCCTGCCGCCACTGAAGTGCAAATGGGATCTGAAGAACCTCATGCAACCCCAAGTGTTCATGAAGAAATTCCAGCCACTAGTGCCGAAGAATTTGTCAATGAAGAATTGCCAACCCAGGATGAAGCTGCTGAAGAGCCTGAAATTCCTCAGCCTGAGGAACCTGAGATTGCGATCCCTGAGGTGGTAATGCAACTGACTGATACTCCTCAGCCCAAGCCAAAGGATCCCTTCTCTAAGAAGCAAAAATTCAAGGCTGATGATTTCTTCGGCGAGCATGTGTTCTTCACAGATTTCAACCCCTATGACAATGCTCGTCTTAGAAGGAAGCGTTTCTGGACTGCTAGCCAGGCCAACTTCTATTCCTTAGTGCTCTACAACAAAGACAAAATCTTCGATCATGAGCATATTCCTCATGTGGACATGGAATCCATGCCTTGCTTCTCTCAAGTCCTCAGCATGATTCATGACGCTGGCTTGCTCAATTTCTGCTCAGACATAGTTGATTGGAATGAAGAGCTTATTCTTCAGTTCTATGCAACTTTGCATATCACATGCGATGTTGCTGACGTCAACTCGTGGGTGTTGGACTGGATGACTGAAAACACTCATTACAAGGCACCAGCCACTGAATTGCTTCGGGCCTTACCAATCAGTCCTCCGCCTGACACTGTCTGTATGATGAACCTGAACTTACTGATCATTATATGCAAGTGCTCATGAAGCCGCTGAAGCCAGGACAAGCTCCAAGGACCAAATTCCTCATGAAGGAATTGCTCTATGTGCCCAGAACAATCTACCGCAATCTAACGAAGACCATGAGTACCATCAAAGGCCATGACTCATCCGATGAAGAAATTATCGGAATGATGAAGAATATGCTTTTCAATATCATGCATGGCATCCCCATAAATTATCACAATTTCTTCATGAGGACTCTGGCGAATGTTGCACTTTCACCATTTGAGCTGAAGCCTTAGGCGCCGTGGATCATGAGATTCCTCAGAACAAGGTCTTCACTCAACTACAAGGCAGATTTTCAGAATCACCTCAGCTACTTGCCCCCTATTGAAGTCCTCGAGTGTACAATTTCCTCATCCAATGAAAAGGGCAAGTCACCAGCTGTGATTGATGAAGGCACTCGTCCATTGGATGGTCAGTTCCGCAAAGCTGCATCCTACTCCACCAATGATGACTCTGCCACACATGATTCTACTGCTGATGCTCCAAAGTTAAGTCCTCAAGCTACTTCTCCTCGTGTGATGACTGACCGTGAACTGCTTATAAGTCTTCACCAGAAGGTCGATCGAAATCACAAGTGGGTTAAGCGTCAGTTTGGTTCTATTCTTCACAACATGACTTCCACACATAATGCAGTGAAGAAACACCACTACTACCTCCATGAAGTATTTGATCGCACCTGGGCTATATTGTCACATCTATATGGTGAAGAAGATCTGAAGCAAATGGGCTTCAAGGAAGACTTTGACTGGTTTGCTCCTCCTCCGAAGAGATACACGAAGGTCAAGGTTCCTCCCTTGGCGGCTAGCTCATATTCTTCATCGCGCGACACGGACGAGCATGAAGACTTGGACGACACTGCAGCAGGCCCTACAACGACTCAAGACCCTGACAATGCTGGCGCTCCTCCATCATCATGATATTCTTCAGGGGCGTTAGTCCTTAGTTTCAACCCTTTTGGTCATTCGATGACAAAGGGGGTGAAATTTGAGTTAGTCTTCACTCGGGTCTATATATGGGCGTTTTTTTGCTAAGTTACAACTCTCGTTCTTCTGATGACTTTGCCGGATTGAGTTGTAATCTTAAACTCTATGGTGGCTTGATACTTTTGTTGTGTTCTTCTGCATGCTTATTCCTCATTTATGTTAATGCACGCATGCTGAATTACATCAGTCACCATATTTCATCATGCATTTCAAATTCCTCATATTATATGTCAAATGCGTGTATGAATTATGAGATATAGGGGGAGTTCTCCATGATTATACTCTTCAAGTGTGCATTGCTTCAAAAGCTAATTCCTCACTATGCGCATCTTCAGGGGGAGTTCTTCTATATCTTGCAATCAAATTCCTTAATATCAGTTTTTACACTTCATATGTTTATCCCCGTTGAAAACTTAACCTATATTGTCATCAATCACCAAAAAGGGGGAGATTGTAAGTGCATCTAGTGCACCTTAGTGATTTTGGTGTATTGAAGACTTATAGGTTAAGGGACTGATGCGTTTGTGAGTGTACACAGGTCTATAAGTCTATGAGGAGTTTGATATTTACAAAGAAAGTCGACCCCTAAAAATGAAGTTCTTCGACTGAAGACTTTGTATCTCTGAAGACTTTCTGAAGACTTTGAAAGTGAGGAAATTGGTGTGACCTTGAAGACTTGGTAATCATTCGAGGAACATGAAGCATGAAGACTTTTGTTTTTATTGTTTCATTTTCTCTTTCTTGAGTCATAGGAAACACCGTACTGTTAAAGGGGGTCGAGGAAATACTAAGGAAAAATTTCCATGTGATGCTCAACTCAAATCCTACACCTACCAATCCCTTCGAGTGAAGCCATTGGAAATCTCATACAGTTCAGTCAAATTCTTCAGTGACAGAGACGAAGTTCTCCTGGTCTCTGAGGAATTTGTTCTGACTGAGGAGTTAGGAATTCACCAGTGTGAATTGCCTACATAGTGAGGATCATGATAGCCTTGAGGATTTTGATAGTCAAAATTCCGACCGTTGCTGTGCTATGCGCCAGCGGTTCCAAAATATCTACCCACCTAACGGTCATATCAGACAAGGGCATTTATGTCTTATCATGTCGGGCTGCTCCCTAGGCTATAAATAGCCGCCCCCTACAACCACTAGTTGGTTGGCTGCTCCGAGAGAAACTGACACTTTTCATTTGAGAGCAACGCATCCTCTGAGGACTTTGAGCGAAAATCATCAAGTGAGGAAATCCCAAACCCAAACCTACAAAACCCCAAGTGATTGAGCATCACTGAAGAGATTGATCCTGCGTGGATCCGACGATTGTTTCCTTTGAAGACTATGCTTCTTCCAGACGGTTAGGCGTCAAGGTCTAGAGCATCCAAGAGGAATTGTGGATCACCGAGTGACCAAGTTTGTGAAGTTTCAGAAGTCACCTGAAGACTTACCACGAGTGATTGGGCGAGGTCTGTGTGACCTTAGCTCAAGGAGAATACGGTGAGAACTGTGTGTCCGGGACTAGGTGTCCTCGAGTTTAAATACTCAACCGCTCCAACCAGTTGTACAACTGAGACAGCAGTTGGAACTGGTCTACCAAATCATTGTCTTCACCGAGTTAACTGGTTCTATCTTCTCAACTCTTTCATTTCCTCATGTATGTTGTTGTGTGCCTGTTCATATCTGTTTGAAGACTTTGACTGAAGACTTTCTCAATTTCCTCAGTTCTATTTCCTCAGTCTGATCGTCTTCTTCCTTGTGTTATCATGTGTTTACGCTTTCTGTACTCTGTGCTTGTCTTCATTTCATCATGATGACTATACTTGTGTTCTGTTATGTTCCTTTCTGAGTACTTATTCCGCTGCAAGTAGTTCTTCATTTAGGAATTTCCTCACCAGCAAATTCCTTAGTGAAGAATTCATAAAAATCGCCTATTCGCCCCCCCTCTAGTCGATATAAGGCACTTTCAACTGTGTCCTCATTTCTTGTTCATACTGCTTCGGAAATTCATCCCAACTTTGGCGCACTCCAGCTGGTTGAAAGTTGTTGAAGCTGGGTGTACGGGCAGTTTTGTAGACTGCTATGGGTGTGGCATTTCCAGAAGGAGCATCCAAGACAGCAGCTGTACCAAAACCTCGAGAAACAGAGGGTCTAGGGACCTGAATTGGTGCTAGATTTGGAGGGATTTGTGAAGCAACCTGGCGGGTTTTGGCCTGCTCAAGTGCCAGTCGTTTTCGCAACTCTTCAGTCAGCGGTCTGTCCTCTGGTGCACTTGTCTCCTTGTTTGGGATCTGCTGTTCAGGAACTGGTTGCCCTGGTTGTGTGGATGTTGATGTATCTGCATTTGACATGGACTTGAGCATGTCTGCCATAGCTGCGAGCTGTGTATTCAGAGAGGAAACAACTTTTTGGACCCCGTCCATTACAGAAACCATGGTGTCCTGTTTGAGGCTGATGCCGTGTACGTCCTTGCGGAGGTCATCGACTTCATGGCTAGGAGTTCAGCTATTTTCAGATTCGTTTAGACTGGCCTTGTCGCGCCCCATCTTGGTGGAGTTGTTCAGAAGGGAATTTTACCACCAGGACTTGCCGGGAACCGGATCTGAACACTCAACCCCGTCGCCCCCGTCCGAGATCGCCACCAGAACAGCATCGCACGCCCCACGACCTGGGATTTTACCGAGTGAGCGATATGCTCAAACAACCAGTCAAGCTCGACGCGCTGCCGACGAATGGGTCTACCGCCACCAGCGCCACCTACACCGCCACCAATGCCACCGACGCCGTCGTCGCCGACGAAAGAGGGAGGGAATGGTGGGAATCACCGTCACAGCTCCGATCTGTCGGGCCGCCAAGGAAAACCTACGCTCATGATACCAATTGTCACGCCCTAGCGGGATTTAGTGGTGGAAATCGAGTAAATTCTAGCGGATCTCGTGGAGAAGAAAGGGGAAAGTAGCCCACGCTAGGGTTTGTATTACTGTAAGAGGTATGATTGTATCATAGAGATAATCCTCGGAATAATAGCCTGATTATTACAGACGGGGGCCGCTAGCTTTATAGCTGAGTCGGCAAGGGATGACACCTACAGGAACGGAAAGAAACGCTACAGTTACAGAGATAACGGCACAGTGATTCCGCGAGCCTCGCGAGCCGTTGGATGACTTGGATCGTGGTCGTTTGATAATTAAAGATGCTTGACACTTGTACCTAAACGGATGCAAAACGAACAAAGCGTGTGTTGTTTGGGTCGACGCGTTGAAGTTGCTCTTACGAGTCCCACGAAAAAAAAAGAGTAGATGTCTCTCGCTTCTGGCTGGGCTATGGGCCAACCCAGGCATGCCCCATATATGTTTTTTTTAAGACAATCCTGCCCCATATATGTGTCTCGAAAAGAAAAGCTCTGCCCCAAATCGTCGTTCCTCAACCAACAACAACAAAAGACCAGATCTATGTTACTATGCCTCGCGGCGGCCATGGTCTCGCGCAGCGCCCCGGCCGCGGCGGCCTTGTCTATCGGCCTCGCGCCGCGCTCCCGCCGCCCGCCGCCGCGGCCGTCCCCCAGGTCGGGAACCTGCCGCCCGCTCCAGCAGGCAACCGGCAGCAGGCCCCCGTGCCGCCGCTCGCCCCAGGAAGGGCTCCAGCAGTCAACCGACCGCAGGCCCCTGTGCTGCCGCCTGCCGCAGGAGGCAATCGGCCCCCAGCGCCTACGCTGACCGCCTCCGCCGTCAACCCGCGGCCGCTCGCCCCAACCAGGAACATGCTGTCTGCGGCCGGTGCTCTCGGGGGCAGCTCCCATGGCGGCATTCCCCTGCTCCCGCAGGCCCCAGCCAACAGCTCTCTCCCCACCAACAGCCAGCCCCCGCTCAGGGTCGGCATCTCTGGAGGCCCGTCGCAGGGAGGCGGCAATCCATCGCTGCCAGCAGCCCAATCCTCTGGAAACATCAAGAAGAAAAAAGGGAAGTGCAAAAAGTGCTTAGATCCGGGTCATGTCATTGAAGATTGTCCGAAGTTACCATGTCAACGTTGCACAGGAACTAGACACACCAGGGGCAACTGCACTACCCCTGCCGGGCCAGTGTGTTTCCGGTGTTGCGACATTGGTCACTATTTGAAGGATTGTGTGAGCCAAGTTTATGCCGCACGATGTACGACATGCGGCGGGGCTGGGCATGGCGATCCCAATAATCCGAAGCACAATATCAATTGCGCCAGCCCTCCAATACTTCTTCTGTGTACATCGTGTAACAACCCTGGACACCGGCCACGTGATTGTCCTCAGAAGTCAAGCGAGTATGCCGGGTTTAAAGGTTTAGCACTCTGTCCAAACTGTCGGCAGTCTGGTCATGTTTATCGTGACTGCCCTTCATTGATCTAAAATTATACTGCTTGTACTCCTAGGTGATGTTTGGTTAGTAAGATGCTTGTACTCCACCTTTGGACAATGTACCTTATAAGACGATACTTTACTTTGTTCCAAGTTATTTCAGCGTTCTGATGATGTGGTTCAGATCACTAAAAATGTTGTGTTATCTACTCTTTCCAAGAAAGAATTTTTAGAACTATTTGAAACCTTGAGCGACCAACTTTCACTTATATGGAATAGTTCTTAAAATTTCATAGGTGAGGTTAAATTCTTTCTTTGTGTTATTCAGCGGATGGACATTTTTTATTACTTTGATGTGTTAGGGCATCTCCAGCCGTTGGCCCCCTAGGAGGGCCAAAAAATCGACCCCGGGGGCGCACCGGCGCTAAACGGCGCACTGGGGGCGTGATGCCCCCCAGTCGCGGCGCCCACGGTATTTCAAAAAATTTGAAGACGGCACAAACACGGCGCAAACACGGCACAAACATAGCAAACTTCGGTGAGTTCGTTCAAACATAAACATATTTTACAAAAAAAAAACGGCGGGCTAATCCCGCCGTCTCCCTCGCCGCCCTCCTCGTCGCCCGCCTCACCGCCCGCCCAACGCGTCTACATGCCGAGGAGGCTGTAGAACCGCGTGTAGTCGCAGCCGTCGTCGTCGTCGTCGTCGTTGCCGCTGCCGCCCCCGCCTCCGCCGTCCCTGCTACAGCCCTCCCCCGGTTGGCGCGGCGGGTTGGAAGGCCCGGGGGCGTCGTCGTCGTCGTCGTCGCTGTCGAGGATCACGACGCCGTGCTCGTCCTCGCGCCCGCGCTTGCGGGCGGCGATTTCCTCCAGGGCCCGGCACTGCCGGACCGTCTCCTCGCGGAGGTAGTCCTCCCGCGCCCATCGCATGGCGTCCTCGTCGGAGAAGCCGCGCCGGGCTATCTCCTCGTACTCCGCGGGGAGGCCGGGCTCCGGCTTGGGCTCGACGAGGACAAAACGGCCGGCGGGGCTCCGGCTTGACAGGGCGCCGATACGGACGCCGGAGCTGTGGGTGCGCGCGGCCACCGGCGTGTCCTGGGGCTCCGGCTTGACGGGGCGGAGGCAGGGCGAGCCGCCGGACGAAGAGGAGGACCCCCCGGTTTCCATGCGCCTCGGGGTCCAGGAGCTTCCCCGGCGGCGTGAAAAGGAAGGGGGAGCGGGGTAGTCGAGGCGCGGCGTGTTGCCGCCCTCGATGTACTCGAGGACGGCGTCCAGCGTGCGCCCTGGCACGCCCCACCATCGACGCCGTCCGGCGGAGTTTTGCCGGCCGGAGGGCACGACGCCATTGGTGGCCTCGAGCTGCTCGGCGTGACGGCGGCGGAAGTACGGCTCCCACAGCGGGCTGTCGGGGGCGTACCGTGGCGCCTCCCTCGCCGCAGGCGGCAGGTTCGAGCGGATGCGGGCGATCTCCGCGCGCCGCACCGCGCCGGAGGGTACCGGGGGCACCGGCACGCCGCCCGCGCTGATCCTCCACGCCCCGGGCACCCGCATGTCCGGCGGGACCGGGTACTCGGCCTCGTAAAGAAGGCGAGCCTCGTCTTCATGGAGATGGCGGCGGCCGAAGCCGTTCGCCGTCGCGCCGTTGCCGGGGAAACGTTCGGCCATTGGAGGCGGCGAAAAGGAGGAGAGGAGAGGGAGGAAGGAGCGACGGCGGAGGGGAGAGAGCGACGGCGGAGGGGAAGTGTGAGGCGACCGAGTGCGCCGGGGCACGGCATATATAGGCCGACGCGCCGCCCACGCGCGTGGCACCGTGCGCACGCGTGGCGGGCGAGGCAAGGGCGAGGGACGCGCGTCGTCCGGCCTTCACTGCGCCGCCCGTGAAGCATCAATGGCGCAGGCTGACCGGCGCGGCAGCGCGGCAGCTTTGGCATTGATTCGCCGCGGGAAACGAGGCGATGAGGATGACGAAGGGCCGAGAAGTAATCCGTGTCGCTGACGCGTCGGGCCCGCGGTTTCTTCGCGCCAAAAAAGTTCGCCCGGCGCCCCCGAGCGCCCCCCAGCGCGCCGGGTTCGGGCTGGGTCCGCCGGCGCTGTTTTCGGCCCAAGCCGGCAAAAATCGGGCTCCTGGGGGCGCGACTGGGCCGTTTTTTCGGCGCCGGCGCGAAAAAATCGCCTGGGGAGGCCTTCTTGGGGGCGCGGCTGGAGATGCCCTTAGTGCTTAGCACCACTGTTTCTTAACATTTTAGATTATCAGTGCCAAGAGATAGTGAGAACTGAGAAGAAGAGCATTTACAGCCTGAAGAGTATCTCCCAGCTTGGATATGGCATCATGTTATAGGTTAAGATTTACTCAAATTGTTTTTACTTAACCTTGGTTCTAACATTTGAAACAATTTTCCTTCTCTAGATGTGGGCATTATCAAGCTGTAGCTCGAGTCCGACGTCATGCTCTGCTGCAAAATTTTGTATCTCTTCATGATCACTGTCCTCGCCAGCGACATCCAGGATGCGCAGATTGATTGTTAACTCGCTTGACATCTGGTAGCTAGTGGCTTACTTTTACTACTTATAATACTGAGATTTGCTCATGTTGCTTCTCTTTTATCCTGTTGGCAAATATGTTGGATTGTTTATTTTGTATGAAAGCATTAGTTGGAAGGCTTTTAGGACTCGTTGATCTCTTTTTTTGAGCACTGGCTGATCTTTATTTTACCTATAAAGGGAAGAGGGCGGTAACAGATATAAAAAAGACCGACAAGAAAGCAACATTGAATTTTATTTTCTTTAGCTGCAGAAAATTCGCTTTTCAGTTCCAGATAAACCAGTTTATAGGTGTTCAATTGCATCACCATAGAAGTTTGATTTTAATAAACCTTTTCTCTCCATATAGGGATTAATGTGCCAAACAGTTATTTAGGCTTTAGCTATGTTATTGATCACATGTCGGTGCTTCTATCTGGGGAGCAGCCAACACGACCCTGCTACAGACTGTTTGTAAGGCGATTAAGAGGCGACTTAGGGTTTGGCCGCCGGCGGCGGCGGCAGTGGCCGCCTACCCGGCCACTGCCCTCTCTGGGGTCATGTGCTCCTCTCGGCTGTGAACTTGATGCCCTGATGAGAGAAGGAGAACAGTTGGTCTAGCATGGGCGCCTTTGTCTCTGCGATCTGCTACAGGCTGTTTTGAAGGATCTGTTGCCTGCACAATTTTTGTCCCAGCGCGCGTCTAGCAAAGCTGGTTATCAGTCCCGGCGCAACTCCGTTTGCCTTACAAAGGTGTTGTGATCGGTTTTTGTTCTAGAGCCTGACCGGGAGCAATGAAATTTCGTAGCTGGAACTGTCATGGTCTTCAACAGGCCGCATCCGTTAGGGCCCTTCTTGATGTTGGGGCACATTTATTCTGTGTGTCCATATCTGCAGGACATTCTTCTCTTCTGACCGTAGTGACTGAGAAACATGTTAGGGGACTAAAACAGGTTCCTATACAAGTATATAGGAGTCTTGCATACAGTGACTGCATAAAATCAGTCGGGCCAGCAAAATTTATGGCCACAGCTGGCCTATCAGATGGTTTGTTGTTAACTGAACTTGACATGTATCTGTTTTACGGACCTATGGTGTTGTGGTCTAAGTGCACGAACCAATTGTGAAACAGCAGTTTGTTCTACATATCTCGATCCTTGAATTAACTTGTTTGGTTTTCCTGGCAATGAAGAATGTGTGTGAATTGTAATAAGAATGGGAATGCGTGTTATCAGTCAGACCTTTCAGAAAACGAGCTGGATACAATAACTTTTATGGTTGAAGGGTCAATTATGAGTTGATAATTTGTTCTTCCACTAAAAATTGTGTTTCATTGTAAAGATTTTTCTCTATCTGTCTACAATCTAAGGTTTGAAAGCTCTTCCATCTTCCTGCATGGTAGTCTCCTTATGCTTAGCTTTTTGTCAGACCCGATGGACAGCCCTGCGTTGAGGCTCAAGAGTTTATTTTGGTGCGAACATGTTCATTGCAGTTGGTGAAGAGAGATACAAAGATGCAGGAAATGTTTCTGTGTTTTGATGGCCTTGTTTGGATGCATCAATGCACTAGAAATAACAGATGATATTTGGCTATTTGATAAGGATTTCATACATTTATGTGTTCTCAAGATGTTTCAAAATATTTCATTCTGCTGGAAGGTGAGGATTGTCATGAGCCGTAAGATTGCCATTATTGAAGAAAGGACCGCAATACATAGACAAGTGGTACAACTGACAACATTTGGTTAGGTTTGCCCGTTAGAAATTTTGAAAATGATTAGCATTGCTAATCTCCATTCATGCATTTTCATTTGATTTTCCATTCTGCGAGTATCTTATGACCTTATATGCACACCTGGTAGTCAGCAGACACTCAATGAAGGTAGCGCTTGAAAGTAATTTAGCACTACTCTTGCTGATTATTATTATGTATTTTGGATAATTTGAATGGTATTATAATTCTCTGTAAAATCTTATTAAGGTATGCTATGAGTGAAGGTGCGGGTTCTGCTTTCTAAGCAATAAACCCCAGGTCAACTTTGTCTGGAGTGCAGATGATCTTCTATTGTTTTCTGCTGCTGCGAGATGATACAGCAATTTTTTGGGTAGCCTGTTCAGCTGGTCCCTCACCTGGACTAACCGAGATGTGTATTGCCATGATAAATACCACATGGTTGACTGTATGCAGCATCTGCATTGATAGTCATGGCAATGATCCTTATAAGATGTGGATTACAAATTCCTCAACATATTTGTATTATCGAGATGCTGAGTGCCAGGCATTGGCAGGCCCTATATTTCTAGACTAAGTGAAACTGTACTTCTTAACATATGCAAGGCATAGTTTCTTAATTCTTTTATCCAGGACAAATGGGAGGTTCCTGTTGAGACAAGGGACTAGAATCGCTAATTTCCGGTATTGGCAGCCATTAATGTGTTCTTGAGTTTATTGCCGACCTTTCCCTTCCTAATTTCCAGGATCTCCTCGGCTTCTCTTTCATCGACAGCGAATGGAGTCCCAGATTGAAGATCACATGCTTGTTCCTATTAATTCATAAATGTGGTAGGTCAAGAATCATCTCCCTATTCAGCTAAGATGTCTTTTGCCTATACTGTTATTTCAGGTTTTGCTTCTAATATGTTCTTTCCTGGTCGTAGACCATCTCCATCCAGGTCAAGACCTCGGCACATCAATGCCCAGGTCCCTGGTGAGCCCATTCCCTTCTTTAGTTTCTCCATACCACTTATATAGTTTACTTTAATCACCTTCAAGCAATCTCTGTCCTAAACAATTAGTGTAGAGGTGATAAAAATTGATGCCTTCCCTCCCAAGCTTCTAGAATATTAAGCATTTGATTTGTAAAGCACCCAAGCTGTATGGTGGACTTATTTATGTATGCACTTTCCCCTTTATGTTCTACTCCCTCCGTCCAGAAATACTTGTCGGAGAAATGGATGTATAGTATTTCAGTACCGATGATCTGTTCTCCAAGACAGTAGCGTTTTAACATTTAGCAATCATCTCAAATGTGCATGGGTTTATAGAAATTTGTAGCCATCAGTGGGAGTGATGATGCTCCCCCATGTTCTTGCTGCTCGTTTGTCCCGCCCTAGACAGCTCAGGCATGGGCCATGTATCTTGCTTTCTTGCTATTGGGCACTTTCTCTTAGAATGTTACTGCTCATAGTTAATATATCAACATCTTGAATGGCATGTATATTTATTATTCTCATGTTTTACGTACTTGGGATCTTATAAATTTCTAATGCTAGAAGGGGTACTGCTCATGGTTAACTTATCAAGTTGTTCTTCGGTTGTTGATTGCTTGATTTTTCCTCGGGCAGGAGAGGGCCATGAGAGCCACAGCGACTGTCCAGTACAGAACAAGGTATGCTCAGTTCTGGTTGTCTTGCATTTGCTTGCCGGCAAGCAACACTCACTTCATGGATTGTGCATCTACTCTGTATTTTCTTATTGGTTTTACCTGCTCGACAAAGTGTAAAATATAAGGTTAGGAGTTAGGTGCTCTTCTCTTTGCCTTTCACTTACTCCGCTCTCCGATTTTCACTTGCTATTATGTGGACTTTGTGCAATGGATGTGTGCAGATCGGAAAAAGAGAAGAAGAGGAATCTACCAGAGGAAACTGATTATTCTCTCTTGTGAACCTGGTCTCTTAAGGCATAGCTTTCTTTTATTTATTCATCAATGTATTTTAGATAGTGAAACTCTTCCTAAGAATTCCCTTCTGCAGTTGAAATGGTGTATCTGCATATAAAAATTATATTTTCATCGAAATTTTGGGAAGAGTTGTGATGGATGGCAATTTTAACTCTCTATTTTTTATGTAATACTTCCTATGTCCCAAATAAGTGTCTCAACCTTAGTACAACTTTATACTAAAGTTAATACAAAGTTGAGACACTTATTTACTTTATACTAAAGTTAGTATCGCCCAAGAATCAAAATGCGACCCAGTTAAAGGGAAAGCAGTAATATCTTATGCGCCCCTACCCCCAAGAGCTCGCATGAAATTCCAGTGGCTACTCCTTCGGTCATGTGGAGTCCACCGCCGTTAGGCTGGGTGAAACTCAATACTGATGGATCCTGGGATGATGGTAGAGCAGGAGCAGGCATGGTACTTTGGGATACTAATGGTACAATCATATACTCATCATGCAGGGAGCTGTTTAACTGCAGAGGTGCCCTTGAAGCGGAAATAAGTGCGTGCATGGAGGGTTTATCCATTTCTATTCAGCGTACAGATCTCCCCATTCTTGTTGAAATGGATTCACTATCAGCCGTGAACATGCTACGTGATACAGGCACTGACAGAGACTCGTATTACTCATATCAGCTGTGATCAGAATTATGTTAGTGACCTTTTAGCTAAGTTTGCAAGAACAGAGTGTAGAACTATAGTTTGGCTAGGCTCGGGCTTCCCAGAAGTTATTGATCTATGTAAGAAAGATTGTACGGTTGATGCTTGAGCAATACTCCCTCTGTAAACTAATATAAAAGCGTTTAAATCACTAAAGTAGTGTTCTAAACGCTCTTATATTAGTTTACGGAGTACATGTTGAGATGCTCCACAGAGTATACTTCAGGCAGGAAATACATGTTGATTTTTTGACCACATCGAGCGATCTGATGGAATGTTATTATTTGGATTTTTTAATATATTTTCGCTTGGTGGAATGAACTCTGCATCTTTTATTTAGCATGTACTCCCTCCATTTCTTTTTAGTCCGCGTATAAGATGAAGTCAAACTTTGTAGAGTTTGACTAACTTTATAAAAAAATATTAACATGTCCAATACTAAAGTTATGTGTTATGAAAATTAATTTTATCATGCATCTAATATTATTGATTTCATAGTGTGGATGTTGATATATTTTCCTACAAAGCTAGTCAAATTTTACAAAGTTTGACTTTGACCAAATCCTATATGCAAACTAAAAAGAAACGGAGGGAGTATGTATACAGTGTCCGAGTCGAGCTACGATTCGTTGCAGACTGAAACCAACTTCCACGGGTCAGACTTTCACAGCCCGAGTCCGGCTTTCATAGCCCGAAAGTGCCTTGCGTCAAGTCTGACTTTAGACCTCCGAGACTGCCTTTCATAGACTCAGAGCCCGACTTCCATCGCTCGAGGAGCCTGCCTTTCACACTCCGAGTAGAGATGCAAGAAAAGCTCGAGGCCCGTGAGCCGCTCGAGATCGACTTGTTTTTTAGCTTGATTCGAGATCGATTCGAAAATAACCGAGTTAAGTTTAAACACCTTATGTAGCTCGACCGAAGAACGAGCCGATCTTGAGCCAATGCCAGCTCAGTCGATTTTAGCTCGATAGCTCGACATATTATCTTGCCTAGATGGTCTAAAGCCATGATATTTTCGGTATAGAGTTATTTTCATAGTCTAAAATAATTTACCAAAATAATTAGAGATAAAAATTGGGGCCGTGTGTAGCTACCATCATGGGTAGCAAATTATTTCCAAATATACTATCTTGGACATCTTCTATGACTGTGAGCCCCATTAATTATTTTCAAACTTGAGCAAATTAGTTGAAGTTGGACGAGGAAGACAATATAATGAGTTATGTTTGGGTATATTTGTATAGAAGTTATATTGTTATGGATCCTCCAACATGCGGTGCTTGCTTAGAATCTTTTGCTAGCCAAAAATTCATACTAAGTAGAGATACTACTTGTGCATCCAAAAACCCTTAAACCCAGTTTCTTGCCATAAGTGTCCATCATATATACCTATGGATTGAATAAGATCCTTCAAGTAAGTTGTCATCTGTGCAAAAAGCAATACAAATTGCTCCTAAATATGGATGATCTTTTATTGTAAGGGAAAATAAGCGTTGTACGAACTTGTGATGGTAAATAAATAAAAGCGACGGACTGGATAATAAAGGCTGATATCACAAAGGGGAATATAACATTTCATACCTTTGCATTAAGGGCTTGCACATCCAAAAATAAAAAGCGCATGACAACCTTTGCTTCCCTCTGTGAAGGTCCTATCTTTTACTTTTATGTATTTACTTTTATGCAAGAGTCAATAGTATTCCTTCTCATTTCAACCTCTATTATTCTTTAGTTGGAAAATATCATGTGGTGGGTAAAGATCCAAGCATCAAGCATATATGGCCATTCAAATATATTTGATCATTAATTATTATTGTTGACAATTATCTATATGATAAATAAGTTTGCAGGCGAAACATTAAGCCCCTATCTTTCTCTGTGTTTGATGGATGCTATTTGTTCTAAAAATATGCTTTGAGTGTCAGCAATTATGGAAGACTATACGATAGTTGAGTATGTGGAATTTGCTAAATCAAAGCTCTTACATAGACCCTTCCTGAAAATAAAATGAATTGCAATTGTTTGATGACCGAGAACATAGTTTGTTAGTTTTAAAGAAACTTTATGGTCTATACTTTAACATGTGAATAGTTTGTTACTTGATCATGAGAAGTTTTTTGAGATGAACTACTGTTTATGATATATAATAATGATGCAAGAAAAATTGTTTGGAACTACCATTGATCAAACTTATGCACTATGCTAGCATTCACACTTCATAAATTATTTCTTTTATCATTTACCTACTCGAGGACGAGCAGAAATTAAGCTTGGGGATGCTGATACGTCTCCAAGGTATCTATATTTTATGAAGTATTCGTGCCATGTTTACAACAATTTTATATGGTTTTGGTATGATTTCATTAGAACTAATTCGGACTGACGCTGTTTTCAGCAGAACTACCGTGGTGTCGTTTTTTGTGCAGAAATAAAAGTTCTCAGAATGGGCTGAAATTTACAGTGATTTTTTGTGGACCAAAAGAGACCCCTGAAGCTTCAAAGAAAGACCAGAGGCCTGACGAGGAATCTGCAAGCTTGCTAGACGCGCCCTACCCCCTAGGGCGCTTGGAGCGAGGTTGCCACTGCCTTGTGGACCCCCTTGACGTGAGACTGATGCCAAAAATTCCTATAAATACCCAATCTCCTCAAAAGAACCCTAGATGAGAAGTTTCGCCGCTGCAAGCCTATGTATCCACGAAAACTCAATCGGGACCCCGTTCCGGCACCCTATCGGAGGAGGAAATCATCACCGGAGGCCATCTTCATCATCCCAACGGGCACCATGATGACGAGGGAGTAGTTCACCCTTGGGGCTGAGGGTATGTACAAGTAGTTATGTGTTTGATCTCTCTCTCTCTCTCCCATGTTCTTGATTTGGCACGGTATTGATGTACCTCGAGCTTTTTTTTAATATATTTGGATCTTATGGTGTTCTTCCTGCTCTACCTTCTTGTGATGAATTGAATCTTTTCCTTTGAGGTTTTGCTATGTTGATTGAATCCTTTGGATGTGAGAGCACTTGATGTATATCTTGCGATGGAATATCCGTGGTGACAATGGGATGTTCTATTGATTCACTTGATGTATGTTTTGGTTATCAACTTGCAGATTCCCGTGGTGACATTGGGGTAATATATATGCATAGGGGTTGATACGCATTTTCATATTCCTTTCTCCGATAGAAATCTTGGGGTACTCTTTGAAGTTCTTTGTGTTGGATTGAATATTATGAATCTAAAATTGTGTGATGCACATCGTATAATTAGCCCACGGATATTTGTGGTGATATTGGAGTATCTAGGTGATATTAGGATTGATTGATGCGTGTCATATGGTGTTATTTTAGTACGAACTCTAGGGCTACTTGTGACACTTATAGGAATAGCTCAAAAGATTGATCAGAAAGTATAACTTTGAGGTGGTTTCGTGCCCTACAAACAATATCATCTTATGTTCTCCGTGATAGGTACTTTGGAGTGATTCTTTGTTGCACATTGAGGGATTGTTATATGATCCAATTATGTTATCATTGTTGAGAGATTTCGCACTAGTGAAAGTATGAACCCTAGGACTTGTTTTCAAGCATTGCAATACCGTTTTGCTCAATTTTGTTACTAGTTGCCTTGCTACTTTTATTTATTTAGATTATAAAAATATATTTCTACCATCAATACTACACTTTTATCACCATCTCTTCGTCGAACTAGTGCACCTATACAATTTGACATTGTATTGGGTGTGATGGGGACACAAGAGACTCTTTGTTATTTGGTTGCAAGGTTGTTTGAGAGAGACCATCTTTATCCTACGCTTCACATAGATTGATAAACCATAGGTCACCCACTTGAGGGACATTTGCTACTGTCCTACAAAACTCTGCTATTGGAGGCCCAACACGAGTCTACAAGAAGAAAGGTTGCGTAGTAGACATCATTGAGCCGCTCTGCTCTGAGCTTCGCAACTCTCTTACCGAAGCTTCAGGTCGTGTTGGTTGTGCCTTTGTTGCATGAGCTCCTGATTGGTTCCATTGAGGAGGCCGAATGCTTCTTTGGATATTATTCTCCTCGCGCTCTGCATGTGACGCCGTTTGTCCATGGGAGTGCAGTCATCACCGAGTCTGTGGCTCTAGTTCTGGAGATTATGCCTGAGCTGCAAGAGCTTTGTGGGGAATCATCTATGGTGCTACCGATGGAACTGAGCTTATTGAATTCCTTGGTGGTGACTATGACATCTTCACCACCACCGTCAGAGTCCTGCCAGCCACCCATCTTTGTGGATAGTGGAGGCTTGGTTGATTCTGTCACTCTCTCATTTATGGCCATTGGGCATGTGGCATCTTCAAGTGGCGAGATTGATGAGACATGTGGGTTGTCACTTAACTCCGAGGCTCTGTCATGTGAGCTATTGGATACTACTGAGTCCATCGTGTCGGTTGTACCTGTGGCTGATGATGCTGTGGTTGGTATGTTGGCGCCTGATCCTTTGGAGCCCAGCTAACCTCTCACTTTGTGTAGCGTGGAGGTTTTGATGTTGCGGTCACCCATTTGCACGTGACCGTTGGGCAGATTTCTATGTGTGACAAGGTCGATGAGATTCTCTTCTAGATAGAGCTTCATAGCTTGCTCAAACGTTTGGGTCGGCTAGCCTTGGATCTGGCAAGGCGATTGTGAGGAGGCTCTCAGGAGCAAAGGAAAGAAGAGTGCTGCCACAGGAAAGGCGTCCACAACTGCTTAATGAATGGCCATCCGTTTCTTGGGTTGTCCTTTGGTGCTGCATGTGGTCTTTGGCCATGTTAGGCCAACTCCAATGGGCGACCCCAATCGAACATTTGTTTTGTCTAGATTTTGTCCGTTTGGGTCGGGAAAAGGGGTGCCCTTCGGCCTCTTTTGCGAACGCATTGGAAGGAGTTGATAATGCCTCTATATATAACAAGCCTTGGAAGGATGGGGGATGGGTGCATATTTTAGTGACTGTAATGATGCTACTTAAGTTAAAAATTGATGTGTTACACCTAAATAACTACAAATGTTATGTTATGTTATGTTATGTTATGCACTTGATGAATTTATGTTCTATTTAAATTTGTTTCCTCTTCATTTATGTTGTGTGGCACTATTAACGTATCTGAATGTGGCAGCATCTCAATGCATTTTTACCAACATGGATGTTGCCAAAAATGGATCTGAATGTGCCGCCAAACATTGCCCAATAGGTGTTGCCAGAAATAGATGATAAGTGCCATATAAACATGAAGCAAATTGCCAAAACAGTGTCCAAACTGACAAAGAGTTACAAAAAATGTGTCCTAACTAACACTCACATGTTGCCAAAATTTAGACAAAGACAAGTTGTTAAAACAAAATAGTTGTTGAAACAGTGATAGTTCACTCATGGTTGCCAATTGCCAAAAAATAAATGTTACCAAATGCCAACACATAAATAGTTCACTTATATATGCATCATAGGCAGTTCATGTTCCTACTAACTTCTACTCACTACTACAGGATGCTGCTAACCCGACACTATGATCAGAGACCCTTCGACGAAAATATGTGCGATGCATTAATCGCAAACGGTGATGTAAAATAACTGTAAAAAAGATGCAAAACATTTGTGATGAAGGATACATCAAACACGGTTCATATTTTAGTTGCGTGTGCGATGAGGGGCATACAGTTCAGTTGAATGAACTATTTGCGATGAGGCAAAACAAAAGAAATGGGCAGCTAGATGAAGGTGTGCGCGTCATAAAGCATACGGTTCACTCGGATTAACTGTTTGTGATTAGGAAACACAAAAGAAACGGCCAGCTAGATCAAGGTGTGTGCGATATACGGCATATGGTTCACTTGGATGAACTGTTTGCTTTGAGCCAAGAAAACATAAATGGTTCAATTTAACAGGATGTGTGTGATACGCGACAAACAGATCTGTAATCAGAAATATGTGCGAAGACCGATAATAATACAGACGATTGCTACTAATAAGCCGTGTGTGTTGTGGGCAAACGCTTGGTGGTATACAATTGCCAACGATTGATGAAATCATCACCGACGGGTTCCCCACTATGGTCCGTGTGCGATGTCATTACACACAGAACAACAACATATGTACTTATAACTTATATGGACTTGATTCCTTAAAAACAGATTGAACATCCAATTGCATATGTGGCTAGTACACACATGACCTTTGCACACACCAAAGTATGTTCCAAAATGCCTAGAAAACTGAAATAATGTATAAAAAGGCAAAACGAACTGTGAATAATTTCATATTTTTAGGACGATGCTACTATAGTTGCATGTTGCCTCTATAAAATAAATCAAGGCGGGAAGAGACATCGTATGTCGTTTCACACACATAGGTGACAAGGTCCCTCTCGGAACCATGAGCCTTTTTGAGAGAAGCTCCAGTTTGTAAGAAGATTGTACCAAAACTTGTCCCATATTGGACTAATTTTTTACCACAACATGTTGGTGCTATGTCATAACACCATGCCAAGTTTCATGATTTTGAGGCGAGTTTTGGATTTACAGTAATTTTAAAACCAGGTTTCTCAATGTTTACTGTCGAGTCGGCACCGGCTCTGGATAGGCTTTTTCCTCGTGGGTCACAAATGACAAATCCAAATCTGTCACTACCATGCAGCTTTTATTATTAAGAATTACATCCCATTTGGTGTGCTAGCTGAAAATAAGTTTGTGGGTGCTGGTGGGCGCTAAGAACTTGCGGGTTCTGTAATGAACAAAGATCTCAAGGATCCTGCGAGAGTGATGTTCTTTCCCTATGTTGTGAATGCTTATAATATTTATGTCTTAATTAATTAAAGAAATGTCAAGCCATTGGCCTAGTATGAAAGAAAATATGGGTCAAAGCCGAGTTGAAAAGGGCAATAATATCTAACTCTAGCTTACAGGCAGTACAAAAGCATGAGGATTAAATGCTTATCAGGTTTAGACAAAATCCAGATTGAACAGGACAATGACATCTAACTCACCCAAAGTTTTCAGCAGTAACAATAAAATGGATCTGTCTGATCCATAAAAACAAGATCCCCGGCCAGAAATTCTACTGGTACATGATGACAAGCTGTTGTAAATAGAAGCCGAGCACGATCAGAATCCCTTAGGTCCACCTGAAACTTCTTTTTGTGTTGTTCAACACTTCCAGCCGTAAGAAATTTCTCATCGAAAAACTTAATCCTCACGAACAATAATGCCCTCGCATTCAACATGAAGAATGTGACAAAGCTAGTGTTTTTCATTGTTGGATGCATATCCTTCTAGCGTTACTATCTTCAAACAATTGTCATGAGATCTGAGAATATCCCGGTGCTTCTTGAACCACCAATTGGTTATACCTTTTTCTCCATGTCTTAGTGCATAAATAGAGACAAAGATTGAAAATAGTTAATGTCTAAAAAAGATTATGTTGCAAGAGTGATAGGTAAACGATTAATTATAGTACATTATATATGGGCTTTCAATTTGCATGAAATCAACACCTTTATATACAAATTCTCTAGATATGGAAAGCATTGTAGCAAGCCAACAATCATGTTCATGTCAAAACACCACATACTGATATGTAAGGTCTTGACAGAATCCACCACCACTGATAGGATGGACAAGCTCTTCATTGAGCATAGAACATAATATTAGTACCAAAAGTGTACTCCAAGATGATACTTAACTTATGCGCACAAATGAAAAAGTAGATTACAAAAGTTTACGTGAATAATATACAGTACCTCAATAGGTGTGGAGCCAAACACCATCTTGAACCATCTAAAAGGATCACAAATTACACCCAAGGTCTCCAGTTTAGGCGCAGAGACTACACTTATTTGTGAAGGTACTATACCAGAATCAAGGAGCAACCTTTGAAGTGAAGGGGCATCTTCGATGATGAGATCATGTCCAAAAAAAAACAAATTCCCATGCTTACAAGGTGGGGCGACTTTATTTTGAGACAACATATATGAATTTCCATTCCAAAACAAGCAGCAAGTGCTCCAGGGCAGGGCAGTTGGAGTGGATGATGCTGTGTAGTGTGGCCTCCAACAGATCAACCACCACAAGCGCAAGTTTTTTTAGCAGTGGGAGTCGAATAATTTGTACCAGATTGTCTACTAGATGGCATCGGGCGAAGGTGGCAGTGCGGAGAGAGGAGGAAAACCACGAGATGGACATCGGTGGTGAGGGCCCAGATACATCAGTTCGTGGTATGTTATATACATACTAATGGTAGAACTCAAGCTGCTGGAGTTTATCAAATTGACGGGATGTCAGCCAGGTGGCCACCATGCAGGGTATGTCCAGCAGGTAGCATGCCGGGATGCAGATGCGTTGAACGGAGCCCTGGTGGGAGGAGATGATGGCTCTAGGGGGTTCAGAATCATCATCGACAGATAGCTGACGATAGTCGAGATTAAGAGGCGCGACGCGCCATAGAGTGCGCCACCGAGATGCGAGGACTTGTGTGTGGCAACCAACCTTGGTGGGGAGAAGGGAGATGATCTCCCCAAGGATGTCGTCCAGGAGATCGCTGATGTGGTCCGCCGGAGATTCTACTGGTTCCTCAGGTCCAGGGGGCGTGGCCACTTCTGGCCGCGCAGCCGGGTCCAAGATCTACATCCGACAACGGCGCTGGCCCGAGCCTCATCTAAAAGAAAAAATGGCATAAACATACATGTAGGACATTCAAAATCAATTCTCAAGATCTGGAAGAAAAAGGCACGAACATATATGTAGGACATTCAAAATCAATTCTCAAGATCTGGCCACGAATTATTAGCATGCAAGCTAACCCTAGTCGGATTATTAGCAAAAAACATTTGTATAGAACAAACAATTAGTCACTAACTCTATACGGATAACATGCAAACAATCAATACACTATGTGCATCTAACAGATCTTAATTACTCGGATTTCATGGACTGAGAGAACATAACCATAGTATTTGTATTCCAGAAAAATTATAGAGGGGGGGGGGGGGGGGGGGAGGTAACCAGAGAAAACACATGATATGTTTGCTGCACAAATGGATATATAAATGCCTAACCGGTTTTTCGTCGGAGTCGTAGTCATTGCTAGAGTTGCTGTTGACCTCTGGCTCCGTGCGGGGGGGGGGGGGGGGGGGGGGGCACGATGGTGCCGACAAAGTCAAGGTCGTGCTACTGCCCATGCGAGACCTCATCGCCGGTGACGGAAACCTCTGTGCCCAGCTTCATGCGTTGCGCAGGTGCTTAACCAGCCCCGGTGTCGCCACTCCCTCCGATGGTGCGCTTCGGCGGCATCCTCATACACTCCAGAGCCCAAACGTTGGTGCCACTGTGGACCGGGGGTGTGGCCGCCTATTATGGCTGGCGGCTCAGGCGCGTAATTAATACTGACCAGTGGGAGTGAGGTAGGCTACGATCAAAAGCTGCCTCACCTCCCGGTGAGCCTGCGTGGCGGACTTCTGCCATTCCTACCATCATTTCACATAGCTACTCGCATGCCACCCATCAATACGCACACATGCACGCAAGCCTCCTGGCATGCCTGCACGGCGGACTGCTCGCATGCGTCCCGTCAACTCACGCCTGCTCGAACGACACACGGGGCCTGTAGCAGTACATATATGTTTGGTTTATTGATGATTCATTCTGCCGCTTTACTGCTTAACTGAAGCATGGCACGGTCTAACACACATGGTTGAATAAATAATCCATATGAGATATTGGTTGCCAGTTTTTAGTAATCCCCCGTTTGTAAGAAGATTATATCAAAACGGGTCTCATTGATGAAAAAAATACAATATCACAGTCTACTGGTGTCCATATATGACACCACAATAAGTTTCATGAATTTCAACTAAGTTTTGGATTTACTGAATTTTAAAAATATATATTCTCAATATTTTGAAATCTCTTGCACAAGGAAACATGCACCCAGGGACACATATGATTTTGCAACCCATTTTGGTGCACATGTAGCTCAAATTTGATTTTTGCACATTAAATCCCTAGGAAATCAATCAATGTATAAAAACAGTTGAATGATGTCTGTTTTTAAAAAATTTAACACGACACTCCACCTTTGGTCACATGTTCACTGCAGAAAAAGTTTGACATGCCTCAGAGTGGCTGTGGTGATGCGGGATGTGTGTGTCTGCGTGTGTGTGTGGGGGGTGTGGGGGAGGGGTCCGGCAGTACACTACAAGTCGTGAACGTCCGTGTGGGATTATTGATCATTTTGTGAGTCTTATATGCCACATCAAAGTCGTGAATTGGTTATTTAAAGCATTACACATCCCTTTCATACATAATGTTCGGGCCACATGCATGCATTGGTGGTCCTCTCGGACACTCTCCCTCATGCGGTTATCAGCGACGTGCGCATTCATTAGCCCGCAAAGGTTTTCAGTTTCCACTGACAACGAGAGGCATTTGACCAAATGGTGGATTCATCTTGGCATGTGTGTGGTGTGGATCATGGTGGGATTCCATATCAAAGTTCGAGCATGTGTGTACACACTCCCACTGGCTTGAAGTGAGGGGGCTACACGCATCATGGTGTAGTGCGTTTCCGGTTTGCGAAGCATGTGCGACGTCAAAGTTGTGCATTGGGTATTCAAACATCACATAACACATGGGTGCATGCATGCGGTGGTTTTTTCCTGTGGCATCACTCGCGTGTGCCTCTCTCTGTGGGCCCATGAGGTCGTCGTCGACCAATTGAACATACAACGAGAGAGATGTTAATTTGACCAACAAGGATGGTTCTTTTTTGGTTTGTGTTACGTATATGCACGGTATAGGAGTATGTACATGTCAAAGAGGGGGCAACATGAATACTCTATATATATGCATGTCATAACCTCACTCCCTCTAGAGACTTTCCGGTTCCCAAGGCAGGTGCCACATCAAAGTTGTACATTATATTGGTATTCAAACATCACGCGATACCATGTAGGCGGTGGTTGCCCTATATATAGGAACTCACTCTATTGTGGCGTTTCCATCCGTGGGCATGCGAGGTTGTCCTCCATCACTTTGACCCAATGAGAGAGAGGTTAATTTGATCATCAAGGAATGATTCTTTTTTGGTTTGTGCTATATAGTAGAAGTACATATATACCACGCGTCGAATGGGGGCGTACATATAGCACATACCACGCGTCATGAACCTCGTGCTCTCTATGGGGACTTTTTGGTTTCCTATATACGTGGTGCCACATCAATGTTGTGCATTGCTTATTCAAACATCACACAAACAGCTCTTTGGGCCATATGCAGATGTTGGTACGTAGTCCTATATAAGATGATCACTCGCGTGTGACGTACGCTTCGCTTCTGTGTTGGGATCGCCAGTTCGTCGTCCATCACTTTGACACAGCGAGAGAGAGGTATGTTTGACGAACAAGGAGGATTAATTCTTTTAGGGCTGTGTTATTACGTGTATATATAGTACGTGTCGAGGGGGGGGGTGACCAGCTTGGTCCATCACTTTCACCAACAGCGCGAGAGAGGTTAACTAATTTGACTTAGGAGGGGATTAATTTTTTGTTTTGTCTTGATATAGATCATGATGTGAGATTACATATTGATACGTCTCCGTCATATCTACTTTTCCTAACACTTTTCCTCTTGTTTTGGACTCTTATTTGCATGATTTGAATGAAACTAACCCGGACTGACGTTGTTTTCAGCAGAACTACCATGGTGTTGTTTTTGCGCTGAAATAAAAGTTCTCGTATTGGAACGAAACTTTGCAAGGAATTTTTATATGAATAAACATAATTTCTGGAGCCAAGAACCACCGAAGGGGGGCACCTGGGTGGGCAACACCCACCAGGGCGCGCCCCTCCAGGCGCACCCAGGTGCGTTGTCCCCACCCGGTGGTCCCATAGACCCTGAAGCTAATGCTACAAAATCGCATTTTTTCCAAAAAAAATCAAGGATGAAGAATTATCGCGTTTCACGAGATGGAGCCACCGCCACCTCCTGTTCTTCATCGGGAGGCCAGATCTGGAGTCCGTTTGGGGCTCCGAAGAGGGGGATCTTCGATCTTCGTCATCACCAACCCTTCTCCATCACCAATTCCAGGATGCTCCCCACCGGGAGTGAGTAATTCCTTCGTAGGCTCGCTGGTCGTTGAGGAGTTGGATGAGAATCATCATGTAATCGAGTAAGTTTTGTTAGGGCTTGATCCCTAGTATCCATTATGTTCTGAGATTTATGTTGCTATGACTTTGCCATGCTTAATGCTTGTCACTTTGGGCCTGAGTGCCATGATTTCAGATCTGAACCATTTGTGTTATCACCATTATATCTATGTTCTAGATCCGATCTTGCAAGTTATAGTCACCTACTACGTGTTATGATCCGGCAACCCCGGAGTGACAATAGTCGGGACACTCCCAGTGATGATCGTAGTTTGAGGAGTTCATGTATTCACCATGTGTTAATGCTTTGTTCCGGTTCTCTATTAAAGGAGGCCTTAATATCCCTTAGTTTCCAATAGGATCCCGCTGCCACGGGAGGGTAGGAGAAAAGATTTCATGCAAGTTCTTTCCATAAGCACGTATGACTATTTACAGAATACATGCCTACATTATATTTATGTACTGGAGCTAGTGCCGCATCACCCTAGGTTATGACTGTTATATGATGAATATCATCCAACAAATCACCGATCCAATGCCTACGATTTTCCTACATATTGATCTTGCTAAGTTACTACTACTGTTGTTACTATCGTTACTGGTACAAAACTAATACTATCACTGTTACCGTTACTATTGCTGCTACCACTACTATCAAAGCTATCATATTACTATGCTACTGATCACTTTGCTGCAGATAATTAATCTCCAAGTTTAATTGAGTTGACAACTCAGTTGCTAATACTTGCAAATATTCTTTGGCTCCCCTTGTGTCGAATCTATAAATTTGGGTTGAATACTCTACCCTCGAAAACTGTTGCGATCCCCTATACTTGTGGGTTATCAAGACCTTTTTCTAGCTCCGTTGCCGGGGAGCATAGCTATATTTGTTGAGTCACTTGGGATTATTATCAAAGTATCACTATGAAGAATTTGAAGGACGCTAAGACTAAGATTTTTCTCTCTAAGATGAGGGGAGGTAAGGAACTGCCATGCAGCTCCGCTTTAGATTCACCTTCTGTTATAAGTAGACTTGCAACACCACCACATGCTGTTAATCCTGATATGTTGCAAGTTATTAATGATGCTACTTTTGCTATGGATGATATTTACGATGATGCTAATACCTTGCTTGATGATAATGTGCCACTAGGTGAATTTCTTGATGAACAACTTGCTAGAACTAGAGCTTTTGAGAATGCTGAAACTGATGAAGAGCTTGAAACTGAAAATCGTGAAACACCTATTAGAACTAGCCCTCCTAGATATGAATTTCCAAAGGTACCGGAAGGTTATGTTATGAATGAGGAGGAAACTAGGGATATTCTTGTTGTAAGGAGAGAGATGATCTAGAAAAATTATTATGCAAGTATAAATAAAAAACTATGAATGCTAAAATGAAATGTGATCCTCGTTGCTACCTTACCTATCTTTGTTGATGATAAGGATTATGAATTCTCTGTCGACCTAGAGTTGATTACTTTGGTTGAATCTGATCCTTTCCATGGTTATGAAACTGAAACTGTTGTGGCACATCTTACTAAGTTGAATGACATAGCCACCCTTTTTGCTCATGATGAGAAAATTCACTATTATTACATTCTCAAATTATTTCCGTTCTCATTAAAGGGTGATACTAAAGCTTGGTACAATACTCTTGCTCCTGGCTGTGTGCGTTAGTCCCCAGGACATGATTTATTACTTCTCTGAAAAATATTTCCCTGCTCATAAGAAACAAGCTGCCTTACAGGAAATATTCAACTTTGCGCAAATTGAAGAAGAGAGTCTCCCACAAGCTTGGGGGAGGCTTCTCCAGTTGCTTAATTCTTTGCCTGATCATCGTCTTAATAAAAATGAAATTCTTGATATCTTCTATAATGTACTAACCGATGCTTCTAGGGATTTCCTCGATAGTTGTGCTGGTTGTGTTTTCAGGGAACGAACTATTGGGCAAGCAGAAGGATTGTTGAATAACATATCGACAAATTATGATGATTGGACTCTTCCTAAACCACTGCCTAAACCCACTCCAAAGAAGAGGGGTATCTTATATCTCAGTCCTGAAGATATGCAAGAGGCAAAGAAATCTATGAGAGAAAAAGGTATTAAACCTAAGGATGTCAAAAATTTACCTCCTATTGAAGAAATACATGGGCTTGATACACCACCACCAACTAAGGCAGTAGAGGTAAATTCTCTAATGAAATTCAATGATAATGATAATCCTCACAATAGACATCCTAGTTAATGCCTTTATGAGTTTGATAATTACATTAGAAAGCAATATCACTTCAATGCAAATGTTAGGAAACAATTGAAATACAATTCTGATATGATTGCTCGCTTAAGTGACTTGTTATTTAGAACCTCAAATGATGTTAGAGGTGTAGGAAAGCATGCCTCTATGGTTCAAACTCAATTAGAACAAGTTGCTAAATCTCAAAGAGAGTTGCTTGATGATATGAACAATAATATAAGTGACTTTGCTGTTAGAGTAGCAACTAGAGGAGGTAAAATGACTCAACAACCACTTTATCCCGAGGGACACCCAAAGAGAATTGAAAAAGATTTTCAAAGAATTAACATGGTGCACCTAGTCCTTCTAAAAAGAAAAAAAAGAAGAAAAATGATAGGACTTTGCATGCCTCTAGTGAACATGAAGTAGAAAAACCTCCTCATAATGATAATGAAGTTTCTATATCTGATGCTGAAACTCAATCTGGTAGTGAACACTCACCCTCCAATAATTAAAAAGATAATGATGTGGTTTATGAAGACACTCAACCAAATAATAAAGAACTAGACAATGATGTTGAGATAGAACCAGCAGTTGATCTTGATAACCCACAACCCAAGAATAAAAGATATGATAAAAGAGACTTTGTTGCCAGAAAACACGGTAAGGAAAGAGAACCATGGGTTCAAAAACCTATGCCCTTTCCACCTAAGTCAACTAAAAAGAAGATGATGAAGAATTTGAACGCTTTGCTGAAATGCTGAGGCTAGTCTTTTTGCGTACTCACTTGAATGATATCTTAAAAAATGCCTCCTTATGCAAAGTACATGAAAGACAACATCATCAATAAGAGAAAAATACCGGAAGCTGAAATCTCCACCATGCTTGCTAATTATACTTTGAAAGATGGAGTACCTAAAAAACTTGGAGATCTGGGAATACCAACTATACCTTGCTCCATCAAAAGAAATTATGTGAAAACTGCTTTTTGTAATTTCGGGAGCTGGTGTTAGTGCTATGCCTTTCTCTTTATATAAAAGACTTGATTTGAATAAAATCACACCTACTGAAATATCTTTGCAAATGGCTGACAAATCAACTACCATACCTATCGGTATTTGTGAGGATGTGCATGTTGTTGTTGCTAATGTTACTATTTTGAATGGCTTTGTTATACTTAAGATGCCCGAGGACGACAATATGTCGATCATCCTTGGTAGACCCTTTTTGAATACTGCAGGGGCTGTTATTGATTGCAATAAAAGCAAGGTCACTTTTCATATCAATGGTAATGAGCACACAGTGCACTTTCTGAATAAACAATTCCAAGTGAATGGTATCAATGTTATTGAAAAATCTCCGACAATCACTATTGGAAGTTTTCAGCTACCTCTACCCACTGTTAAAAAGAAATATGAAATTCTTATTGTTGGGGACATTCATATCCCCGTTGAGGTAACTTAGTGATTTACGAAAGTTCTTCGGTGTCATGCTAATCGAAAGTGGTTGTTAATAAGACTTGATCAACCTTATTAATGGATCATTTCTGAGAGGTATGAAGTTGATGAATTTTGTGAGCACTACCTTCTGTCCCTACCTTTTGTTTTCTGTTTTTGTTAGTTAAATAGAATAAAATGCCATGTTTTGTCTGTTTTCTGAATTTCCCTTGCAATAAAAATGACCCAAAAATAAAAGTTCTCAGAATGCTCTGAAAATTTAATACGTTTTTTCCTGAATATTTAAGAATTTTTGGTGGAAATAACATTAGAGGGAGGTGCACCAGGTGGGCATAACCCACCTTGGTGCACCAGGACCCCTAGGCGCGCCCTCGTGGGTTGTAGTCCCCACGTGCCCCCCTCACTTATCTCTTCATCCCACGTCACCACTTACCTCCAGAAAAAAAATTCACCCTCTCTCTCTCTCTCTCTCTCCCTCCCTCTCTCTCTCCCTCCCTCCCTCTCCCTCTCCATTCCTCCCTCTCCCTCTCCCTCTCCCTCTCCCTCTCTCTCTCTCTCTCTCTCTCTCTCTCTCTCTCTTGTTCTTGCTCCCGAACCCGCGAATTTCAATCTCTTTGCTCGAAGCTCCGTTTCCGAAACTGTTTCGGGGGATTGTTGCTTGGTATGTGACTTCTACGTTGGTCCAATTAGTTTTTGCTGTAGTGGTTTATATTTTGAATAATTAGTTACTCTTGGTGCTGCTGTAGATGATCTTGCATGTTGAATTCTTAGAGTTATAAGTAGTTTGAATGCTTGCTATGGCCTCTATGCATCCTTATAAATAGTTGCTTTAGGAAAAAGATGAGTATCTTTAGGAAGTTTGCTTCCAAGAAGAAATCCAAGGGAGTTATTGGGGAGTCATCTGATAGTGATCTCCATACCCGGAGAATGGCGGAGGTACAGCCGTGTGAATGGCCGCATAACCCATTCATGGAAGGGGCCGGAATCCTTCAGGAGTTTGCACAATATGTTGCTAATGCCAGCCTCACCAACTTCATCATAATATGTTGCTATTATATTACCTGTTTTGGATGTTTAATGGGCTTTACTATACACTTTTATATTATTTTTGGGACTAACCTATTAACCGGAGGTCCAGTCCAAATTGTTGTTTTTTTGCCTATTTCAGCGTTTCACAGAAAAGGAATATCAAAAGGAGTCCAAATGGAATGAAACCTTCGGGAGAGTTATTTTTGGAATAAATGCAATCCAGGAGACTTGGAGTGGACGTCAAGAAAGAAACAAAGCGGCCATGAGGTAGGGAGGCGCGCCCAGGGGGTAGGCGCGCACCCACCCTTGTGGGCCTCTCGTGGCTCCCCTGACCGACTTCCTTCGCCTATATATACTCATATACCCTGAAAACATCCAGGAGCACCACAAAACCCTATTTCCACCGCCGCAACCTTCTGTACCCATGAGATCCCATCTTGGGGACTTTTCCGGCGCTCTGCCGGAGGGGGAATCGATCACGGAGGGCTTCTACATCAACACCATAGCCTCTCTGATGAAGTGTGAGTAGTTTACCACAGACCTTCGGGTCCATAGTTATTAGCTAGATGGCTTCTTCTCTCTCTTTGGATCTCAATACAAATTTATCCTCGATCTTCTTGGAGATCTATTCGATGTAATTCTTTTTGTGGTGTGTTTGTCGAGATCCGATGAATTGTGGGTTTATGATCAAGATTACCTATGAACAATATTTGAATCTCCTTTGAATTCTTTTATGTATGATTTGTTATTTTTGCAAGTCTCTTCGAATTATCAGTTTGGTTTGGCCTACTAGATTGATCTTTCTTGCAGTGGGAGAAGTGCTTAGCTTTGGGTTCAATCTTGTGGTGTTCTTTCCTAGTGACAGTAGGGGCAGCAAGGCACGTATTGTATTGTTGCCGTCGAGGATAAAAAGATGCGGTTTATATCATATTGCTTGAGTTTATCCCTCTACATCATGTCATCTTGCCTAATGCGTTACTCTGTTTTTATGAACTTAATACTCTAGATGCATGCTGGATAGCGGTCGATGTGTGGAGTAATAGTAGTAGATGCAGAATCGTTTCGATCTACTTGTCGCGGATGTGATGCCTATATACATGATCATGCCTAGATATTCTCATAACTATGCACTTTTCTATCAATTGCTCGACAGTAATTTGTTCACCCACCGTAATACTTATGCTATCTTGAGAGAAGCCACTAGTGAAACCTATGGCCCCCGGGTCTATTTCCATCATATAAGTTTCCAATCTATTTTATTTTGCAATCTTTACTTTCCAATCTATATCATAAAAATAGCAAAAATATTTATCTTACTATCTCTATCAGATCTCACTTTTGCAAGTGGCCGTGAAGGGATTGACAACCCCTTTATCGCGTTGGTTGCAAGGTTCTTATTTGTTTGTGCTGGTATGAGGGACTTGAGTGTAGTCTCCTACTGGATTGATACCTTATGTCTCAAAAACTGAGGGAAATACTTAAGCTACTTTGCTGCATCACCCTTTCCTCTTCAAGGGAAAACCAACACATGCTCAAGAGGTAGCAAGAAGGATTTCTGGCGCCATTGCCAGGGAGTCTACGCAAAAGTCAAGATATACCAAGTACCCATCACAAAATCATATCCCTCGCATTACATTATTTGCCATTTGCCTCTCATTTTCCTCTTCCCCACTTCACCCTTGCTGTTTTATTCACCCACTTTTTCCTGTTTGCCTCTTTTTCGCTTGCCTCTTGTGTGCTTGTGTGTTGGATTGTTTGTCATGATGGCTCAATATAATACTAAATTGTGTGATTTCTCCAATACCAAAAACAATGATTTTCTTAGCATGCCAATTGCTCCTCTTACCGATGTTGAATCTTGTGAAATTAATGCTGCTTTGTTGAATCTTGTCATTAAAGATCAATTCTTTGGCCTTCCTAGTGAAGATGCCGCTACTCATCTAAACAACTTTGTTGATTTGTGTGATATGAAAAAGAAGAAAGACGTGGATAATGATATTGTTAAATTGAAGCTATTTTATTTTTCGCTTAGAGATCGTGCTAAAACTTGGTTTTCGTCTTTGCCTAAAAATAGTATTGATTCGTGGAATAAGTGCAAAGATGCTTTTATCTCTTAAGTATTTTCCTCCCGCTAAGATCATCTCTCTTAGAAACGATATTATGAATTTTAAGCAACTTGATCATGAGCATGTTGCACAATCTTGGGAGAGGATGAAATTAATGATTCGCAATTGCCCTATACATGGATTAAATTTATGGATGATCATACAAATTTTTTATGCCGGATTGAATTTTGCTTCTAGAAATCTTTTAGATTCAACCGTGGGAGGCACTTTTATGGAAATCACTTTAAGAGAAGCTACTAAACTTCTAGATAATATTATGGTTAATTATTCTCAATGGCGCACCGAAAGATCTACTAGTAAAAAGGTTCATGTGATAGAAGAGATTAATGTTTTGAGTGGAAAGATGGATGAACTTATGAAATTGTTTGCTAATAAGAGTGATCCTATTGATCCTAATGATATGCCTTTGTCTACTTTGATTGAGAATAATAATGAATCTATGGATGTGAATTTTGTTGGTAGGAATAATTTTGGTAACAACTCATATAGAGGAAACTTTAATCCTAGACCGTTTCCTTGTAATTCCTCTAATAATTATTGTAATTGCTACAACAAATCTTATGGAAATTTTAATAAGATGCCCTCTAATTTTGATATTAGTGTTACAGAATTTATGTTTTCTCAAAAGAATTTCAATGCTTTGCTTGAAGAAAATTTGCCTAAGATTGATGAATTGGCTAGGAACGTGGATAGAATTTCTCTTGATGTTGATTCTTTGAAACTTAGATATATTCCACCTAAGCATGATATCAATGAGTCTCTCAAACCTATGAGAATTTCCATTGATGAGTGCAAGGAAAGAACCGCTAGTATGCGTGCTAAGAAAGATTGCTTTATAAAAGCGTGTTCTTCTAGTTTTCATGATAATAGGGATGAAGATCTAAAAGTGATTGATGTGTCCCCTATTAAATCTTTGTTTTGCAATATTAATCTTGGTAATGATGGGACTGGAGATGAGTCAACTTTAGTTAAAAGGCCTCCCAATGATTCGGAGTTTTTGGATCTTGATGCAAAAATTGGTAAAAGTGGGATTGAAGAGGTCATAACTTTATATAGCAATGAACCCACTATTCTGGATTTCAAGGAATTTAATTATGATAATTGTTCTTTAATAGGTTGTATTTCCTTGTTGCAATCTGTGTTAAATTCTCCTCATGCTTATAGTCAAAATAAAGCTTTTACTAAACATATCGTTGATGCTTTAATGCAATCTTATGAAGAAAAACTTGAATTAGAAGTTTCTATCCCTAGAAAACTTTATAATGAGTGGGAACCTACTATTAAAATTAAAATTGAAGATCATGAATGCTATGCTTTTTGTGATTTGGGTGCTAGTGTTTCCATGATTCCAAAAACTTTGTGTGATGTGTTAGGTTTCCGTGAATTTGATGATTGCTCTTTAAACTTGCACCTTGCAGATTCCACCATTAAGAAACCTATGGGAAGGAGTAATGATGTTCTTATTGTTGTAAATAGGAATTATGTGCCTATAGATTTTATTGTTCTTGATATAGATTGCAATCTTTCATGTCCTATTATTCTTGGTAGACCTTTCCTTAGAACGATTGGTGCAATTATTGATATGAAAGAAGGAAATATTAGATTCCAATTGCCATTAAGGAAGGGCATGGAACACTTTACTAGGAAGAAAATCAAATTACCTTATTAATCTATTATGAGAGCCACCTATAAATTAAATACCAAAGATGGCAATACTTAGATCTATTCTCGCTTTTATGCCTGGCTAGGGGCGTTAAACGATAGCGCTTGTTGAGAGGCAACCCAATTTTATTTTTGTTCCTTGATTTTTGTTCCTTTTTAGTAATAAATAAATCATCTAGACTCTGTTTATATGTGATTTAATGCTTTAATTAGTGTTTGTGCCAAGTAGAACCTTTGGGAAGACTTGGGTGAAGTCTTTATGATCTTGCCATAAAAAACATAAACTTTAGCGCTCACGAGATTATCTGCCATTTTTTACTGGAGAGAGATTTTAGGTTGATTATTTTTGAAGATTATTAATAGACAAATTCCTCACGTCCACCAATTTATTTCAGAATTTTTGGAGATACAGAAGTATTTGAAAGTTACAGATTACTACAGACTGTTCTGTTTTTGACAGATTCTGTTTTTCCTGTGTTGTTTGCTTATTTTGATGAATCTATGGCTAGTATCGGGGGGGTATGAACCATAGAGAAGTTGTAATACAGTAGGTTTAACACCAATATAAATAAATAATGAGTTCATTACAGTACCTTAAAGTGGTGGTTTGTTTTCTTGCACTAACGGAGCTCATGAGATTTTCTGTTGAGTTTTGTGTTGTGAAGTTTTCAAGTTTTGGGTAAAGAATTGATGGATTATGGAATAAGGAGTGGCAAGAGACTAAGCTTGGGTATGCCCAAGGCACCCCAAGGTAAAATTCAAGGACAACCAAAAGCCTAAGCTTGGGGATTCCCCGGAAGGCATCCCCTCTTTCGTCTTCGTCCATCGGTAACTTTACTTGAGGCTATATTTTTATTCACCACATGATATGTGTTTTGCTTGGAGCGTCTTGTATGATTTGAGTCTTTTCTTTTTAGTTTAAAACAATTATCCTTGCTGTACACACCTTTTGGAGAGACACACATGAATCGGAATTTATTAGAATACTCTATGTGCTTCACTTATATCTTTTGAGCTAGACAATTTTGCTCTAGTGCTTCACTTATATCTTTTTAGAGCACGGCGGTGGTTTTATTTTATAGAAATTATTGATCTCTCATGATTCACTTATATTATTTTGAGAGTCCCTTAGAACAGCATGATATTTTCTTTGGTTTATAAAATTAGTCCTAATATGATGGGCATCCAAGTTGGGTATAATAAAAACTTTCATATAGAGTGCATTAAATACTATGATAAAATTGATACTTGATAACTGTTTTGAGATATAAAGGTGGTAATGTTAGAGTCATGCTAGTTGGATAATTATGAAATTGAGAAATACTAGCGTTAAAGTTGGCAAGTCCCGTAGCATGCACGTATGGTGAACGTTGTGTGACAAATTTGAAGCATGGGGTGTTCTTTGATTGCCTTCCTTATGAGTGGAGATCGGGATCACGCGATGGTTAACTCCTACCAACCCTTCCCCTAGGAGCATGCATAGTAGTACTTTGCTTCGAGGGCTAATAAACTTTTGCAATAAGTATACTAGTTCTTTATGACTAATGTGAGTCCATGGATTATACGCACTCTTACCCTTCCGCAATTTGCTAGCCTCTACGGTACCGTACATTGCCCTTTCTCACCTTGAGAGTTGGTGCAAACTTCGCCGATGCATCCAAACCCCGTGATATGATACACTCTATCACACATAAACCTCCTTATATCTTCCTCAAAACAGCCACCATACCTACCTATTATGGCATTTCCATAGCCATTCCAAGATATATTTCCATGAAACTTTCCACCGTTCCGTTTATTACGACACATTCCATCATTGTCATATTGCTTTTGCATGATCATGTAGTTGACATCATATTTGTGGCAAAGCCACCTTTATAATTCTTTCATACATGTCGCTCTTGATTCATTGCATATCCCGGTACACCGCCAGAGGCATTCACATAGAGTCATATTTTGTCCTAAGTATTGAGTTGTAATTCTTGAGTTGTAAATAAATAGAAGTGTGATGATTTCCATTATTAGAGCATTGTCCCATGTGAGGAAAGGATGATGGAGACTATGATTCCCCCACAAGTCGGGATGAGACTCTGGACTTTATGAAAAATAAAAGAGGCCAAAGAAGCCCAAACAAAAAAAAGAGGCCAAAGAAGCCCACCCAAAAAAACGAGAAAGAAAAAATGAGAGAAAAAGAGAGAAGGGACAATGTTACTATCCTTTTACCACACTTGTGCTTCAAAGTAGCACCATGATCTTCATGATAGAGAGTCGCCTATGTTGTCACTTTCATATAGTAGTGGGAATTTTTCATTATAGAACTTGGCTTATATATTCCAATGATGGGCTTCCTCAAATTGTCCTAGGTCTTCGTGAGTAAGCAAGTTGGATGCACACCCACTTAGTTTGTTTTGATGAGCTTTCATATATTTATAGCTCTAGTGCATCTGTTGCATGGCAATCCCTACTCCTCGTATTGACATCAATTGATGGGCATCTTCATGGCCCATTAATTAGCCGCGTCAATATGAGACTTTCTCCTTTTTTGTTTTCTCACATAATCCCTATCATCATACTCTACTCCACCATAGTGCTATATCCATGGCTTACGCTCATGTATTTGCGTGAGGGTTGAAAAGGTTGAAGCGCGTTAAAAAGTATGATCCAATTGCTTGACTGAAACCGGGGTTGTGCATGATGGGAGTATTTTGTGTGGCGAAAATGAAGCATGGCCAAACTATATGATTTTGTAGGGATAAGCTTTCTTTGGCTATGTTATTTTCTTAAGACATGATTACTTTGTTAGTATGCTTGAAGTATTACTATTTTTTATGTCCATATTAAACTTTTATCTTGAATCTTTTGGATCCAAACATTCACGCCACAATAAAGAAAATTACATTGAGAATTATGCTAGGTAGCATTCCACATCAAAAATTATGTTTTTATCATTTACCTACTCACGAGCAGGAATTAAGCTTGGGGATGCTTGATACGTCTCCAACATATCTATAATTTTTTATTGTTCCATGCTATTATATTACCCCTTTTTGGATGTTTATGGGCTTTATTTTACACCTATATATCATTTTTGGGACTAACCTACTAACCGGAGGCCCAACCCATATTGCTGTTTTTTGCCTATTTCAGTATTTTGAAGAAAAGGAATATCAAACGGAGTCCAAGCGGAATGAAACCTTCAGGAGCGTGATTTTTGGAACGAACGTGATCCAGAGGACTTGGAGTGCAAGTCAAGAAGCAGCCAAGGCTGCCACGAGATAGGAGGCCGCACCCCCCTGTAGGGTGCGCCTCCCTGTCTCGTGGGCCCCTCGAGCGGCCACCGACATACTTCTTCCTCCTATATATACCTATGTACCCCGAAAACATCCAGGAGCACCATGAAACACAATTTCCACCGCCGTAACCTTCTGTATCCGCGAGATCCCATCTTGGTTGTTCCATTCTATTATATTCCCTATTTTGGATGTTTAATGGGCTTTACTATACACTTTTATATTATTTTTGGGACTAACCTATTAACCGGAGGCCCAGTCCAAATTACTGTTTGTTTGCCTATTTCAGTGTTTCGCAGAAAAGGAATATCAAATGGAGTCGAAACGGAATGAAACCTTCCCGAGAGTTATTTTTGGAACAAACACAATCCAGGAGACTTGGAGTGGACGTCAAGAAAGAAACAAAGTGGCCACGAGGTAGGGAGGCGCGCCCAGGGAGGGTAGGCGCGCCCCCACCCTCGTGGGCCCCTCGTGGCTCCCCTGACCGACTTCCTTCGCCTATATATACTCATATACCCTTAAAACATCCAGGAGCACCACAAAACCCTATTTCCACCGCCGCAACCTTCTGTACCCATGAGATCCCATCTTGGGGCCTTTTCCGGCGCTCCGCCGGAGGGGGAATCGATCATGGAGGGCTTGTACATCAACACCATAGCCTCTCCGATGAATTGTGGATCTCAATACAAAGTTCTCCTCGATCTTCTTGGAGATCTACTGGATGTAATTCCTTTTGTGTTTGTCGAGATCCGATGAATTGTGGGTTTATGATCAAGATTATCTATGGACAATATTTGAATCTACTTTGAATTCTTTTATGTATTTGTTATATTTGCAAGTCTCTTCGAATTATCAGTTTGGTTTGGCCTACTAGATTGATCTTTCTTGCAATGGGAGAAGTGCTTAGCTTTAGGTTCAATCTTGCGGTGTCCTTTCCCAGTGACAACAGGGGCAGCAAGGCACGTATTGTATTTTTGCCATCGAGGATAAAAAGATGGGGTTTATATCATATTGCTTGAGTTTATCCCTCTACATCATGTCATCTTGCCTAATGCGTTACTCTATTTTTATGAACTTAATACTCTAGATGCATGCTGGATAGCGGTCGATGTGTGGAGTAATAGTAGTAGATGCAGAATCGTTTCAATCTACTTGTCGCGGACGTGATGCCTATATACATGATCATGCCTAGATATTCTCATAACTATGCACTTTTCTATCAATTGCTCGACAGTAATTTGTTCACCCACCGTAATACTTATGCTATCTTAAGAGAAGCCACTAGTGAAACCTATGGCCCGCGGGTCTATTTTCCATCATATAAGTTTCCAATCTATTTTATTTTGCAATCTTTACTTTCCAATCTATATCATAAAAATACCTAAAATATTTATCTTATTATCTCTATCAGATCTCACTTTCGCAAGTGGCCGTGAAGGGATTGACAACCCCTTTATTGCGTTGGTTGCAAGGTTCTTATTTGTTTGTGTAGGTACGAGGGACTTGAGTGTAGCCTCCTACTGGATTGATACCTTGGTTCTCAAAAACTGAGGGAAATTCTTATGCTACTTTTATGCATCACCCTTTCCTCTTCAAGGGAAAACCAACGCATGCTCAAGAGGTAGCAAGACTCCTCACAAATTCCTTTGTGCAAAGTTTTCATTTCTTGAGTAGGAATAATCCCCCTGAGGTGCAGTTTAACTTATATGTTGAAACCCATCAGATACCGCTTACTGAATTTTGTGACATATGCGTGCTTCCTTCTGATGGTAGTTTGGTAGAGCCTAGGCCCGTGGAGTTTGATGGTTTTTACCGTACTCTGACAGTGGGGGATGAGAGAGGTTTATCAAGTGTCACTGCCACTGCCACTAGTTTACACTTTCCTGTTGTGCATTATTTTGATCTATTCATTACAAAGTGTTTACTTGCTAGAGAGAAGGTAGGTGCACTCAGTGCTCTAGACTTTGCTATTTTACATTGTGCACTTTACAACGACAACACTTATAGCTTGGGAGCTATTGTGGCACGTCACCTCCACATTAACAGATCCAAGGGTAAAATACATGGTGGTATTTATGCTACTCGCTTGGCGAGTCACTTTAACGTTCAAATATGCCAGCATGATTACCCTTTACCCAAGGTTTATTTAGATCGTCAAGCTATGGCACACCACTAGTTTATTGATGGCGAGAAAACTAACATTCCCGTTCCTTATAACCTGGTTTTCAGTGTGGACACTCCTGATATTATTCCATTGCCTGCACCTGCTTTGTTTGATCGTATTGCTAGGGGCGGATATGGGATTATGCCTGAGGACATTGTCGCCTACCGGAACAACATGGCTGCGGCGTAGGAGGAGCCTCGGCAGTGGGACCCTCAGTTGCCCGCTCCCCAACACTTCAACATAGGACCTCTCATGGCTTCTTCGAGTGGTGATTACCAAGTTAGGCCAAAAGCCTAAGCATGGGGGAGTACGTATTTCCACCGACATTACTTTCATGTTCACACATTTCATTCCAGTTGTCGGTGTACACACTTTTTCATTGTATTATCCATGCTAGATTTATTTTCTCGCCTTCTTCTTGTGTATTTGAAAAACTTTGAGAAAATACAAAAATATTTCCTGCTTCTTTTTGATTTTTCTTTCTAGCGTAGTTAGTTGTATATAGTACTAAAAAGAAAACTCAAAAAGATTTCCATGTTCTTCTTTTGCTTGTTGGGAGCTTTCCCGTGTAAATAGTTTTTCTCGTTTTTGCTTTTACCTTTTATTTGCTCGTTCAAGGAAAACAAAATTCCAAAAATATTTCAGTCTGTTTCTCTAGATTTCTTTTTCTTCCTATTGAGTCATACTGAGGAGAAGACCACGCTGAAAATGTTGAGTGGCTCTCATATGCATTATTGTTGATCTAATAAAGAGCCCATATTACCTTGTCTTCACCTTTTGAATAAAATGTTTGTAGATTCCAGCTTCGTCCATGGCACTCTTGCACTATTATTATTTTCACGTCGTTTGGTCGTTCAAGTGAAAGGCAATAATGACGATATTTGATGAACTGGCTGTGGAAGAGAGAAACGGGTATGAACTCAACTTGTTCAGTTTTGTAAATATGTTTAACCTAGTATCCATGATTCAACCTATTATGATCAAACATATTTGCAATGACAATTAGAGATTATAGTTTCTCATGCCATGCATAAGTAGCTAGGAGTGGATAATGATTTATCTTAGATGTCAACATTGCATTAAAATGATTGTGATGTAGTATGATGATATGGTATCCTCCTCTAAATGTTCGATTGGCTTGACTTGGCACATGTTCATGCATGTAGTTGAATCAAAACCAACACGGCCTCTATGATATTTATGTTCATGGTGTTCATATCCTACTCATGCTAGTATCCAATGTTACTTATGCATAATGCATGTTCAGGACCGTTTTCGCTCTCTAGCTAGCCGCTTCTCAACCTAATTGCTAGCCTTCGCCTGTACTAAGTGGGAATTCTGCTTGTGCATCAAAACCTTGAAACCCAAGTTATTCCAGATGAGTCCATCATACCTACCTATATGCGGTATTACCCTGCCGTCCTAAGTAAATTTTCATGTGCCACCTCTAAAAAGTTCAAATAAATATCCTTTTGTGTGCCCGGATTGTTCATAGAGCGGCAGGAGGTAGTTAGTATCTTCCATGCTAAGTGGGTTATTCTCATGATGACTGTTTATTCACTCGTCCTTGCATGAGAGGGGCGGTAATCGGGATTCCCAATCTTGAATTCAAATTGCAAATAATTAAACAAAACTCTCCCCGGACTGTTGTTGGCATGGACGACACCCGTTGTTTCGGACAAGCCGTGGAGTGTGATTGTTGGTGGAAGGGGAGTAAACCTTTACTTTTATCGCTTGGGAACTGTCACTAGTGTGTTTAGCATGGAAGATATCAATAACTAATGGTCGTGAAGTAAACAAGAAGGGTGCATTTCTCAAAATTTCATTTACCTCTGTTTTAAAATCTTGAGCTCTGGCACCGCTGCAAATCACTACTTCCCTCTGCGAAGGGACTATCTATTTACTTTTATGTTGTGTCATCACCTTCTCAAATAAGCGCCAGAACCTGAGAGAACTATTGTCATCCTCATGCACTAGGTGTAGCTAATATTGGGTGCATCATGACTGGATCTTTTCTACCATGAATTACAATGTTTAGTCGCTGCTGGAACTTTGGAGGTGCTCTACATTTATGTTTTGCGGTCTCAGAAAGGGCTAGCAAGATACCACTATTGTCATATTATATCATGGTTGTTTTGACAACGTGTTGTTGTTTGAGATATCTTATTATTGCTCGCTAGCTGATTATGTCATTGATATGAGTTAATATAATTTTGAAGCGTTATTGTCGACATGGTTAGTTGTAATCTACCTGGAAATCTGGTCATTGATACATAAGCTTATTTATGTAAACAAGAGCAAAAGAGTTCGTAAAAGTTTTTCTTTTTCACTTTCAGTTTATCAACTGAATTGCTTGAGGACAAGCAAAAGTTTAAGCTTGGGGAGTTGATACGTCTTTGTTGTATCTACTTTTCCTAACGCTTTTCTTCTTGTTTTGGACTCTATTTTGCAAGATTTGAATGAAACTAACCGGGACTGACGTTGTTTTCAGCAAAACTACCATGGTGTCGTTTTTGTGAATAAATAAAAGTTCTCGGATTGGAACGAAACTTTGCGAGAATTTTTTATATGAATAAAGATAATTTCTGGAGCCAAGAACCACCGGAGGGGGCACCTGGGTGGGCACAACCCACCAGGGCGCCCCCCTCCAGGCGCGCCCAACTGGGTTGTCCCCACCTGGTGGCCCCGCAGACCCTGAAACCGACACTATAAAATCACATTTTTCCAGAAAAAAATCAGGGAGGAAGAATTATCGCGTTTCACGAGACAGAGCCGCCGCCACCTCATGTTTTTTATCGGGAGGCCAGATCTGGAGTCTGTTTGGGGCTCCAGGGAGGGGGATCTTTGATCTTCGTCATCACCAACCCTTCTCCATTGCCAATTCCATGATGCTCCCCACCGGGAGTGAGTAATTCCTTCGTAGGCTCGCTGGTCGGTGAGGAGTTGGATGAGATTCATCATGTAATCGAGTTAGTTTTGTTAGGGCTTGATCCCTAATATCCATTATGTTATGAGATTGATGTTGCTATGACTTTGCCATGCTTAATGCTTGTCACTTTGTGCCTGGGTGCCATGATTTCAGATCTAAACCGTTTATGTTATCCCCATTATATCTATGTTCTAGATCCGATCTTGCAAGTTATAGTCACCTACTACGTGTTATGATCCAGCAACTCCGAAGTGCCAATAGTCGGGACACTTCCCCGTATTGACCGTAGTTTGAGGAGTTCATGTATTCACCGTATATTAATGCTTTGTTCCAGTTCTCTATTAAAAGGAGACCTTAATATCCCTTAGTTTCCAATAGGACCCCGCTGCCATGGGAGGGTAGGACAAAAGATGTCATGCAAGTTCTTTTCATAAGCATGTATGACTATTTACGATATACATGCCTACATGATATTTATGAACTGGAGCTAGTGCCGCATCGCCCTAGGTTATGACTGTTATATGATGAATATCATCCAACAGATCATGGATCCAATGCCTACGATTTTCCTACATATTGATCTTGCTAAGTTACTACTTCTGCTGTTACTATAGTTACTGCTACAAAACTATTTCTATCACTATTACCTTAACTGTTACTGCTACCACTACTACCAAAGCTATCATATTACTATTCTACTGATCACTTTGCTACAGATAATTAATCTCCAGGTGTGATTGAATTGACAACTCAGTTGTTAATACCTGCAAATATTCTCCGGTTCCCCTTGTGTCGAATATATAAATTTGGGTTGAATACTCTATCCTCCAAAACTGTTGCGATCCCCTATACTTGTGGGTTATATATATATATTATGAGTCTATTATGATAACACCCTCTAAAGTCTTATTCTGCACATCAGTTTCTTATTCTGCACACACCCGAATATACACAGAAACGAAGCCCACTTGTCCCCGACCCACCAATGCTCAACCTGCGCCCCCGACCAGAGCCGACGCCCCATCCCACCACTACCTTCCCCGCCGCCACCACCTCCCCCAGCCCCGCACACCACCACCACATTCCCGGCCGCGCACCACCACCACCTACCTCCTACCCCACCCCACCACCACCTTCCCCCAGCCCCGCACACCACCACCGCGGTGCCACACCTCCCTCACCTTGCACCCTGCCTTACCCCAACCCATCGCCGCCCCACCCAAACGCCGGATCCCGCCTCGGTGGTCGCCGGATTCGCGCCAGACGGCGGATCCAGTCCTGCCGCACTAATTGGATCCTAGCGCCGCCACCCATCCCGCCCCTCCCGTCGCCCATCCCCAACCCTCCTGCGGGTCGGTGGATCCGCCGTCCTTAACCACGAGCCGACCTCCTCTCCAGACCGGCAGCCAAGCCATCGGGCTCACGCCCCCCCTGGCCGGCCGTCTTCCAGAGGCTCGGTGACTGCTGCCAAACCGGCCACTGCCTTCGCTTAGGATAAAGTCGCTGCGAGCTTCTCCCTCCTCCACCCGACCTCCTCCTCCCACCCCGTGCGCCGGTGGGATCGGGATCAGGCGCTCCAGTGGACTCGGGACATGGTGCACCCTGAGCAGAGTTGCCAGAGATCTTGATCCGCACCGACCGCGACCTGAGAAGAGTCGCCGGAGCAACCTCCCTACCCCCGACCCAGGTTGTACACTGCAACTCACCCCCGCAACCTTCCCCAATGGATCCAGCTTGCCCCAGTCAAGCCACCACCAGATCCATCCCGGCCCTTCTCGGCCTCCACCACCATCCCCCACCACTACCCTCTTTGGATCCGGTGAGCTGTCAACAGAACAGAGTAGAGCATGCTACGTCTCGAGCTTGCGTTGGTTTTCCCCGAAGAGGAGAGGATGATGCAGCACAGTAGCGTAAGTATTTCCCTCAGTTTTTGAGAACCAAGGCATCAATCCAGTAGGAGGTCACGCGCAAGTCCCTCGTACCTGCACAACACGATAGCAACTCGCAACCAACGCTTAGGGGTTGTCAATCCCTTCACGGTCACTTACGAGAGTGAGATCTGATAGAGATAATATTTTTAGTATTTTTGATAGATAGATGCAAAGTAAAAAGTAAAGGCAAAGTAAAAACAAAGCAAGTAAATAAAGTGATATAGATTGATATGATGAGAATAGACCCGGGGGCCATAGGTTTCACTAGTGGCTTCTCTCAAGAGCATAAGTATTCTACGGTGGGTGAACAAATTATTGTTGAGCAATTGATAGAATAGAGCATAGTTATGAGGTTATCTAGGTATGATCATGTATATAGGCATCACGTCCGTGACAAGTAGACCAAAACGATTCTGCATCTACTACTATTACTCCACTCATTGACCGCTATCCAGCATGCATCTAGAGTATTAAGTTAAAAACAGAGTAACGCCTTAAGCAAGATGACATGATGTAGAGGAATAAATTCATGCAATATGATAAATACCCCATCTTGTTATCCTCGATGGCAACAATACAATACGTGCCTTGCAACTCTTTCTGTCATTGAGTAAGGACACCGCAAGATTGAACCCAAAGCCATGCACTTCTCCCATTGCAAGAACCACCAATCTAGTTGGCCAAACCAAACGGATAATTCGAAGAGACTTGCAAAGATAACTCAATCATATATAAAAGAATTCAGAGAAGAATCAAATATTCCATAGATAAGTTGGATCATAAACCCACAATTCATCGGTCTCAACAAACACACCGCAAAAAGAAGATTACATCGATTAGATCTCCACGAGAGAGGGGGAGAACATTGTATTGAGATCCAAAAAGAGAGAAGAATCCATCTAGCTACTAGCTATGGACCCGAAGGTCTGAAGTAAACTACTCACACTTGATCGGAGGGTGTCGGTGTCAAAACCGGCGGATCTCGGGTAGGGGGTCCCGAACTGTGCGTCTAGGCGGATGGTAACAGGAGACAAGGGACACGATGTTTTTACCCAGGTTCGGGCCCTCTCCATGGAGGTAAAACCCTACTCCTGCTTGATTGATATTGATGATATGGGTAGTACAAGAGTGGATCTACCACGAGATCAAGGAGGCTAAACCCTAGAGGCTAGCCTATGGTATGATTGTTGTTCTGTCCTATGGACTAAAACCCTCCGGTTTATATAGACACCAGAGAGGGCTAGGGTTACATAGAGTCAGTTACAATGGTAGGAGATCTACATATCCATATCGCCAAGCTTGCCTTCCACGCCAAGGAAAGTCCCATCCGGACACGGGACGAAGTCTTCAATCTTGTATCTTCATAGTCTTGGAGTCCGGCCGATGATGATAGTTCGGCTATCCGGACACCCCCTAGTCCAGGACTCCCTCAGTTGCCCCTGAACCAGGCTTCAATGACGACGAGTCCGGCGCGCATATTGTCTTTGGCATTGCAAGGCGGGTTCCTCCTCCGAATAATTCATAGAAGATTGTGAACACCAGGATAGTGTCCGGCCCTGTAAAATAAATTCCACATACCACCGTAGAGAGAATAATATTTACACAAGTTTAATCTGCTGACGTATTTTGTGGCGTGACGTCACACCACAACCAAGCCTTTACTCGAATCATTTTTATTATACCACCTCAGCGCGTTTAGCGAAGCAGTTTCCTTGGCACGTCTTGTCGAAGCAGAGATCGTGTTCCCCTTATTCCGGGATTCCCATCAATACGGACGTGGGTAACCCAACCGCGCCATTGATTGCGGCACTTGGGAGATAAGCGAGTTTTACCAGGCCGGTGGTGACGCATAGTTTCGTCCGCCCATATATAAGGGGATAAGGATCCACCTTTTTTACCTACGCCTTCTTCCTCCTTTGCTTATCCATCTCCGTGCACTCGAGCTCCAGCGCCCAAGTCCACTACAGGAATCTGCTACTTTGCCATCTGCCACGGCGGACGGCAAAGGCATGGATGGCGGACGGCAAAAGGTGACGGCAAAGTAGGGGACGGCTAAGAGCTGCGTTGCCGTCTGCCAAGGGCAGCTGACGGCAAAGGGGCCTTTGCCATCAGCAGTGGACGACAAAGAAGATGGACGGCAATAAATGCGTTGTTACTCCATTAGGTGGTTAACGGCAGGCCTTTGCCGTCCGCTGCGGACGGCAATGCCTTTGCCGTCGGCCACTGTGGGCAAACTGACCAAATTGGTCAGCCCCCAGGAAGCACAGTTGCCTGCCACGTGGCCTCTTTGCCGTCCGCTGCTGATGGCAAAGAGCCCTTTGCCGTCGGTGGCAGACGGCAAAGAGCCTGCATATTGTCTCTTTTTCTATTTTTTTAATCCAACAATTTTCACAGCAAATATATATGACATATATAGATATATTTCCATATCACATATCCAGCACATAAGTTTCATATCACATATCACATATCACATCAGTTTCATCCATACACATTGTTCATACATAAGCAAGTTCCATCCATATACATTGTTCATACATAAGCAAGTTCCATCCATATACATTGTTCATACATAAGCAAGTTCCATCCATATACATATTACAATGCAAAGTTTCGTCAGGATAGCAAGTTCTATCATAGCAAGCTAGATACAATGCAAAGTTTCATCAAAGGAAAAGCAAGCACTCCATCATAGCAAGCTAGCTTCCATGAAGTGAATGAAATCTGCAAAATGGTAAATAAGAAAGTTAGAAATAGGTGACTAGAACAATAAGAAGACTAGAACAAGAAGTATATGTCATTTATGAGCTAACTTAGGTGAAATGGATCATATATGAGCTAACAAAGTTGAAATGGGTTGTTTATGAGCTAACTTAGTTGAAATGGATCATTTATGAGCTAACTTAGTTGAAATGGGTCTTTATGAGCTAACTAAGGTGAAGGGCATCATTTTTGAGCTAAGTAAGGTTAAATGGATCGTTTTTGAGCTAACTTAGGTGAAATGGATCATTTATGAGCTTTTATGAGCTAACTTAGTTGAAATGGGTCGTTTATGACCTAACTTAGGTGAAATGGATCATTTAAGAGCTAATTTAGGTGAAATGGATCGTTTTTAGCTAACTTAGGTGAAATTGATCGTTTAGGAGCAAATCTAGGTGAAATGGGTCATTTTGGAGCTAACCTACGTGAAATGGGTCATTTTGGAGCTAACCTAGGTGAAATGGGTCATTTTGGAGCTAACCTAGGTGAAATGGGTCATTTTAAAGCTAACGTAGGTAAAATGGATCATTTACGAGCTAATCTACTAAAATGGGTCATTTTAGAGCTAACTTGGATAAATTGGATCACTTGTAAGCTAACTAAGGTAAAATGAGTCATATTAGAGTTAACTTAGGTAAAATGGATCGTTTATGAGCTAACTAAGTTAATTATGCAATTTCTGACATAAGTAAGCTTATTAAGTCATTTTGAAGGAAAAGAAGCTAACTCTAGGTAATTATGGTAAGCATATTGGAGGAAATAAAGCTAAGTCAAATCTAGAGAAACTTACCGTGATCAGGGAGGTGTAGGAGTGGGCTGGCTCATGCCTGTAGCTGGAGAAGGATCGTGCGATGCGTTTCTGGAGTTAAGCTGCACCAAAGATCATTTCCAATGTCTCGTTAGCATTATGACACTCAAATGTTAAGACTAGCAAGTAATGTCCATTCAAATTAAACTCACCGTGCTCCCAGGAGCAATCACTGGCATCGGCGGAGCGGTCTGACCGGACTTCTCGCACACAGACTGCACATTTGGTTTTCAGAACAGAGTCATAATAGTTAGTAATGAGACTCAAATGTTAAGACTAGCAAGTAATCTGCAGAAGAAACTTACCACAAGGAGCTCATACATGGCCCTTACCCGCATGTCATTCCGTGCCCTCTCCTCCTCCAACATCTTTGTCGTCCTCTCCTCCAACTCCCGCTGCCTCTCCGCCGCCTCCGCCAGAAGTTTCTCCGTTCTATCTCTCTCACTCTGTATAGCAGCCTGCAACACCACTCACATGACCATTTATAATCATTGATGGAAGCGCACACAATGTAATGGAGAAAGATAGTTGAGTACGTATAACTAACCTTGATGGCGAGTTGGACTGGCCGTTCACGAGGCCTTATCTCAGGAGCGGAGCTCGACTGGCGCGCCTTGATCTCCGAGAGAGTGCTAGGACAACAGATAAGTCCATCTCCCATGGCTATGGAGCCATGGGACCTCCCGCCACCAGATATCATCAGCAACTCTGTATCAATGGGACCCTGGCACGGGTTAAAGTCCTCCCCTTTCCTCGCCTTCCCCTGATCTCTATATTGCACGAGCTTGTCGTGGGCGGAGATGTTGGTGAAGTTCTTTGGATCATCGAGGTCAGACGCAGAGAATGCCTTGACTTTCTTGTAAGAGCCAGTGTGGGCCATGGCATACAGGTCGTACACCTCTGGCACCTTATCCGCCTTATTGTAGCGTGCCTGAAAGAGAGAAACAAAGTAAATTAGTAATTAAAGGGCTAAAGCTAGCATGATGAATGAATTGCATGAATCATGAAGCAAACCACATACCCAGTTCCGCCTGTACTGAAATAAGTTGGAGCTGCCTTGGTGGTGTGGCACACCTTCCATTTGGGCACGTTTGTCCTTGGCCTCGTTGTGGGTGGCCCGCCATTCTTTTGAGCACCACCCATCGACCAACACCTCCCAACAATCCATCCGATCTGCACACCATCTCTGAGGGGCCTAAGTTAGCAAATAGAAACTTCAGCGCTACAGCTATGAATTACTAAATAAAGGAATTAAGTACAAGGCCTTAAGAATTACCTTCATGTACTGCTCCTTACTCAAGAACTTATCGCGGCACTCCTGCTTGGACTTCTTGATACCACGGTCGGCGTAGTAGTCTTGAACAGACTGCACCCGAGCCTCATGCCGTAAGTTCTGAAGTAGGCGCTTGCACTCCTTGTGGATAACATCTGCCGCCTCCTCCTCGTATCCCTCCTCACACCTGTAGAATGTCTGCAATCAAATGAGACAATATTGATTAGTACAATTAATAACTAGCTAGTTGAAGATTTTTAATTGTGTAAAGGAGAAGTTACCCAGAACTTTCTGATCACCATGTCTGCCCTCGTCTTACACAAGACACCGTCGATAATCTCACCCGGCGGGGCCGGGGCAGCCAAGTAGTGCTCCCAACTCAATCCAACCTCTGGAAGCCGACCCTCACCAGGCAATGTGACAAACCCCGGAAAGTTTTGCCGAATCAGAACTCCAAGGACGGAGTTGGGCCGGCGGACACTTTCATGGTGGTCCCAACCCCTGCAGCATGACAAGGCCAACGCATTAGTTATTTGAAGAAACGTGAATGCAGAAGGTACAAAAAGATTAAATGCACTTACCTCTCCCCATCAGGGAAAATCAACCACCTATGCTCGCGGGTCGCCGATACGGACGGGAGCCGTGTAGCACCACGCTGGTAGACGTTGCCCCCCTCCTCCCCCTCTTCCTGAAAACCAGTCGGCTCCCCGCCATCATCAGCATGGCCACTTGGCTCCCCGCCATCATCAGCATGGCCACTCGGCTCCTCAGGCTGACCCGACCAAGTACCCCAGCCAGACGTGTGCTCCTCCGGGGTCTCGTGGGCCGAAGGCCCGTCGACCCGAAGCTCGTGGGCCGAAGACCCGTGGACCAGAGGCTCGTGGACCGGAGTTCGTGTAGCCTCCTCCTCAGACGAGTCCACCCTAGCAGTCACGTGCTCGGGTGAAACAGCTGGGGGCGGCGGCGAGGAAGGCGCCGTAAGAGTCACCCTACCTCCTCTCCCGCGACCACGTGCTCCACCTCGGCCCTTCTTCTTACCTCGTCCCCTGCTGGGCACCACGGTCGACGAAGAAGGGCCCGACGGTGTCGCCATACTGTCCAGCAACGCTCGGCGGAGAGGTGCGTGTGGAATGGAAGACCTCGCACTACGCGCCGACGAAGAAGGGGCCTCGGCGCGCTCCCGACCAACGCCCACCATCTTTCAACACCTGCCATGACAAAGAATAAACAAAATTAGTACAACATGAATAATAATAATATGTATATCACTTAAGTGTATCATCATCAAGTACAACATAAACAACTGCACATTTAAAACTACCCGATCAACACAATTATATATGATGTTTTTCATAACAAAATCGAAAAATATATGACCTAACTAATAATTCACAAATATATGACCCCGTCGACCTCTGGAAGGCCAAAGGACACCTTTTCGGGAGGTGTCGGGGGTCGGGGTGTCATGTCAGTGTCGGGGTGCCGTGTCGGGGTTGGGGTCTCGGGGTCGGGGTGTCGGGTCAGGGTGCTGGGTCGGGGTCGGGGTGCCGTGTCTGTGTCGGGGTCGGGGTGTCGGGTCAGGCTCAGGGTCAGGGTGTCGGTGTCGGGGTCGGGGTCGGGGTCTCGGGGTCGGGGTGTCGGGTCGGGGTGCCGGTTCGGGGTCGGGGTGTCGTGTCGGTGTCGGGGTCGGGGTGTCTGTGTCGGGGTCGGGGTGCCGTGTCGGTGTCGGGGTCGGGGTGTCGGGTCAAGCTCGGGGTCGGGGTGCCGGGTCGGGGTCGAGGTGCCATGTCGGTGTCGGGATTGGGGTGTCGGGTCAGGCTCGGGGTCGGGGTGTCGGGGTCGGGGTCGGGGTCGGGGTGTCGGGGTCGGGGTCGGGGGTCGTGGTGCCGGGTCGGGGTCGGGGTGCCGTGTCGGTGTCGGGATCGGGGTGTCGGGTCAGCGTCGGGGTCGGGGTGTCAGTGTCAGGGTCGGGGTCGGGGTGTCGGGGTCGGGGTCTCGGGGTCGGGGTGTCGTGTCGGGGTGCTGGGTCGAGGTCGGGGTGCCGTGTCTGGTCGGGTTTTTTCCCCTCTTTTTTCCTTTTCTTCTTCTTCCTCTTCTTCCTTTTCTTCCTTTTCTTCCTTTTTTTCCCTTCTTCTTCTTCTTCTTCTTCTTCTTCTTCTTCTTCCTTTCCTTTTTCCTCTTCTTCTTCTCCTCCTCTCCTCTTTTTTCTTCTTCTTCTTCCTCTTCTTCTTTTTTCTTCTCCTCCTCTTCTTCTTCTCCTCCTCTCCTATTTTTTTCTTCTTCTTCTTCCTCTTCTTCTTTTTTCTTCTCCTCCTCCTCTTCTTCTTCCTCCTTTCGTTTTTCCTCTTCTTCTTCTTCTCCTCCTCTCCTCTTTTCTCTTCTTCTTCTTCTTCCTCTTCTTCTTTTTTCTTCTCCTCCTCCTCCTCTTCTTCTTCCTTTCCTTTTTCCTCTTCTTCTTCTCCTCCTCTCCTGTTTTATTCTTCTTCTTCTTCCTCTTCTTCTTTTTTTTCTCCTCCTCCTCTTCTTCTTCTTCGTTTCCTTTTTCCTCTTCTTCTTCTCCTCCTCTCCTGTTTTTTTCTTCTTCTTCTTTTTCTTTCCTAAAACTGAACTAAAGCTAAAACTAAACCTAAATCTAATCTAAACATAAACCTAAAACTAAAAAAACAGAAAAAAAAAGGAAAAAACTTAATCTAAACCTAAAACTAAACTATAACTAAACCTAAAACTAAAACTAAACCTAAAACTAAATCTAAACTAAACATAAACCTAAAACTAAAAAAACAGAAAAAAAAGGAAAAACAGAGGAGAGGTAGAGCTCACCTGGGCCGGTGGAAGAGGTGGCCGGTGGAGGAGGGGGGCGGGGCGGCCTGGGGCGGCGGCGCCGGTCCCAGGGCGGTGGGGCGCGGGGGGGCTGGGGTGCCGGGGCGCGGCGGCGCCGACACGGCAGGGCGGCGGGGGCGACGGGGCGGGGGGCCGGAGAAGCGACGGCGCCTGGCGGCAGTGGCGACAAGGCGGGGGGGCGGTGGAGGAGGGGCGGGGCGTCGGCGCCGGGCCCGGGGCGGTGGGGCGCGGGAGGGCCGAGGTGCCGGGGGGCCTGGGCGTGGCGGCGCCGAGGCGGCAGGGCGGCGGGGGCGGTGGGGCGACGGGGCGAGGGGCCGGTGGAGCGGTGGGCGGTGGTGCGACCGGGCGGCGGCGAGTGGTGGGGGCGGCGGCGCGCGTGTGTCTGCAGGGGAGAGAAACAGAGAGAGAGGGGCGGGGTGGGGCGCGCCGGCCGTTAGATATGTTCAATCTTTGTCGTCCGTCACCTTTGCCGTCCGCTAATGTGCTCTTTGCTGTCCGCTAGCGGACGGCAAAGAGGGGGGCCGTTAAGTATTTTTTAACCAGCTCCTCAGTGGGCCCCCCTCCCTCTTTGCCGTCCGGTAGCGGACGACAAATATTCTTTGTCGTCTGCTAGCGGACGGCAAAGAACAGGCTGATGGCAAAGGCTTTCTTTGCCATCAGCCAGTTCTTTGCCGTCTGCTTTCGGGTAGCTGATGGCAAAGAGCTTCTTTGCCGTCCGCTAGCTGACGGCAAAGAGCTGGCAGATGGCAAAGTAGCTGATTCCAGTAGTGGTCCGCACATCTCACCTCGACCTTCTCCAGCCATGTCCGGAGCGGGAGGCAAGTGGATGGCCTCCTCCGTTATGGAGGGGCACATCAAGAAGTTGCACAGCGCCGGATATCTGTCCAGCGACATCGCGCACCGGCTCCACGACGAGGGGCAGCTCATCCCCACCCCGGGCCCCATGAGAGGGTGGTATTCCTTCCCCATTTCCTCCGCGGACTGGGCTTCCCACTCCACCCCTTTGTCAGGGGGCTCATGTTCTACTATGGCCTGGATTTCCATGATCTGGCCCCGAATTTCATCCTCAACATCTCGGTGTTTATCGTCGTGTGCGAGGCCTTCCTCTGCATCCAGCCCCACTTCGGCTTGTGGCTCAAGACCTTCAACGTCAAGCCGAAGGTTGTGAAGGGCAGCCAAGTGGAGTGCGGAGGCGCCATGGTGGGCAAAATGCCCAACGTCACTTGGCTCGAGGGCGCCTTCATGGAAACCATCAAAGGGTGGCAATCGGGGTGGTTCTACATCACTGAGCCGCGTGACCCTAAATGGGCAACGGCCCCCGAATTCAGATCTGGCATCCCCATGCGGCTCACCTCCTGGAAAGAGAAGGGCCTTCTATGGGGTAGTTCGGAAGAGCTGACCGGACTCCAGTCCTGTCTCCCAACCCTGGTGAACAAGAAGCTCAAGCTTGTCAATGTGATCCAGGTCATGCTCGTCCGCCGGATTCTCCCCTGCCAACAACGGGACTTCAATTTGTGGGAGTTTGATCTGGCACAGCACCGGACCTTGAGCGGGCTCTTCGACACTACGTACGAAGATGCCTGGCGGGTGCTGTTCAAGGGCGCCGAAGCTCCCGCATCCGCTACCGAAGATCGCGGATTCAGCTTGCAGCGTCCGGCTGGCGAGGTAAGCCATGTTATCCTTTATGGGACACTTGCTTTTCATGTTTTGACTTTATGCGGGACCTAAACTCCCAACAGCTTTAACAGGCATGGCAAGCGACGTCCGGACAGGTTAACTGTCCGGCTCCCCTTCCAGAAGACCCATCGGATGCCCGTTTGACAGGGCTGCTGGTCCCGGCACTTTACGTAGTGCCGGAGAAGAAGGCCACGGGAACCCGAAGGAGTTCCCGGAGTCAGGTGGTATCGGACTCATCGTCCGATGACTCCATGGCGGACTCCTCCCACGAGGACGAGGAGGAGAAGAAAGAGGCCTCTCCCCCAGCAGGGGGAGAGAAGAAGAGGAAGGCCTCCCCAACGAGGGAGCCTGAAGGGTCCAAGAAGGGAAGGATCCTTTCCCCGGACTGTTCCGCCAACGCCGGCGATGGCGACGAGGAGTGGCCCTCAAGGGCCAAGCCCCTGGCGAGATCGTAAGTATCTGGACTCCCGAATAACTTCATGATTTTTCTTTTCGCCGCACGGTGTCTTTCTAATGCCGCATACAACCCTGCAGTCCGCCCAAGGACGATCTTCCCGCTTCGTCGAGCGGGTCCTTGGGTACGTCGGATGTGGATAGTACTTCACTTCCGACCGCCTCCACCCCACGTGACGCCGACGACACCGAGGTGGGATCCCAGAGAGGGACCCACCCGGGGGAGGAGGCCCCAAAGGTTCCACAGGGCAACCTCCCGGACTTCGTACTGGACTCCGCACCGGAACCTGAAGTGGTTCCGGAGTCCCGCGGGCGGCCCCTTCATAAGAAGGGCAAGACTGTGACGCCAGCGGCCTCCGTCCAACCGAAGGCGCCGGATAACTTGCTGGAGGCGCTCAACGGCGCTTCCATCAAAGAGGAACACCGCACTGTCATGAGTGCAGTGATTCAGAAGGTTCAGCTCGCCAAAAGCAGGCTGACCAAGGCCTGCAGCAGCTGTCTAACCGGCTTTGAGGTAAGAATTTAAATATATGTAAAATAGTACCGCATAGACAGTAGCCCCTGATGCTCGGTTTGGTGTTCGGAAAGAAGAGCCGGACTGAGGATCTAAAAAGATATACGCAGGAGTCTTAAAAAATATGTCAATATGGGATTGCAGGATGCGCTGCTGACCTCTGCCGTACTGACTGCGGAGGTAAATGCTTTGAAGCAAAGCCTCGAGCGGTCCGAGAGCGAGCTAGGCCGTGCCAAGAAGCAGCTCGAGGACAAGGAAGGTGAGTAACACCTTATTAAAGTTGTACCTTACAGGAAAGGATTTGGTTGCAAGAGGAATGACAAGGATAACGTGGGTACTCCAGGGGCCACGAACGAGGTGGCGACCCTGAAGGAGGCGGTGTCCGCGGCCGAACGTAATGCGGCCATGGAGCATGCTGGGCGAGAGAAGCAGGAGGCGCGGGTGGCGGAGGTACAGCAAGAGCTCCAGGCTCTCGTGGAAGAACATGAGAGTTTGGAGCGCGACTCGAAGACTCGAGAGTCCGAGCTTGCATCGACTCTTGAGAGTGCCAAAGCCGCTAAGGCCGAAGCCCACAAGGCCCTCCAGGAAATTGAGGCGTTGAAGAAAATAGCGGCGGGTAAGGCATTTTTCATGCAAAGCAAGCATGTGAATGTGAATTACCTATTACTTAGCCGAATTCGGAGCTCTGCAGGAGCGTTCGCAGATCTGCCCCGCAGCATGTCCGGTGCTGCCGCTTTCTACAGGGCCGAGGAGGGGAGCTCGACGGGAAGGTCTTCTGGTCTCAGTATGCTGAGGCCGGACATCCGGTGCCCCTTAGCGACCAGCTGAAGCAGCTGGTCGAGCTCCACAAGGTGGCCGAACAGGCCATGAAGGGCCTCATAGTTCGGCTGTGGCCCAAGGAGGCCATGCCTGGGAGCTACTTCGGCCTGGTGCGGCAGCTGGTGGATGCGCGTCCATGGGTTGAGGTCATCAAGCACTCTGCCTGCATTGAAGGTGCCCGTCGGGCCCTTGCCCGTGCAAAGGTGCACTGGGGCAGGATGGACGCTGAGAAGCTTGTGACGGACGCGCCACCGACAGGCAAGGAGTATCGCACGCCCGAGAGTATTATAAGAGTGTCCTGAAGGGTGCCCGCATGATTGCGGGTGAGTGCTCCAAAGATGTAATATTTGAGTAGACTCGCATTTTGTTATCCTGTGCGCTGAAAACTTTGTTCATATGCGCTAAGCAACGCTTGTTAATTTAAAATATTACCTTCTGTGCGGCCGTTTATCAAATCTAAGAGATGGCAAGTCATCGGCTTCAGCCCCCATGCCACGAGTGCTGGGGTGTTCGGGATAAACTTGAGCGCTCTTGTTCCCATTTTTGGGTCCATCTAGGGGGCACTCAACACAACGAACGAGGCAACCGGACTTATAATGCTTGAACACTCTCACTTAGCCATAGAATTCTATAATTTTAAATTTCGGCGAAGCCCCTAGTGTTCAGAAGACCGAGTTCGGGGCGCTATCCACGCCTGGGCCGGATGAAGACGGTTCCTCGCTCTAAGCAGCATAAGTCTTTAGGGACTCGAAAAAACCTCTCGAACAGCGACCAGCTCTCGCCTTATCATGACGGTTAGTTTTAGCTTTCTCCACTGAGGCGCTCGCCCAGATCAACTGGGGCGCAATCGCAGTGGTTCTCCCAGTGCTACCTTAGCCGATACAACGGAACGTAAGGTACCAAAACATGGGAGCCGGGCAAACCCAACTATTGACCCAAGACATGATTCGGAGCCGATGCATATAATGCTATAAGTTAGGGGTGCCGCACTTGTGAAAGTGTTCGGACGTATCACACCATAATGTGGGGAACTTAAGCCCCTGGTGTATTTAGCCGTACGAAAGTGTACGGATGCAACATGTCATAAATGAACATATGTATAAGAAAGGAATGCAATTATAAGCAAAAAGCGATGCATTGTTTATTCAAGAAATACTGCCATGAATGTAGAACGATGCAGATAGTGCGGTAAGCAAGGGATGGGACTATTAAACATGTCCCCCTCCAGGGGTAGGCTGCGGAATGGTGTATAAAACAGATTTAATGCTCATAATGGAGACCACCTGGATACTCGTCGTAGCCTTTCTCCTTCCCTGGCTGTTGCATCGTGAGTTCGGCAGGTCTACTGCCGGACAGGGCCTCTGGTGAACGGAGTCCTGTGGGTAAGAAAAAAGAAAAAGGAAAAAAATGAATGACACACTTGGGAGCCCCTGGTGTGGTTAAGCCGCATTTTGGGCCTGTCGTGGTCGTACCCCTCCCCCTATGCCCACGGTATCTCCAGAGCGTAATGATGTACGCGAAGTACCGGTCTTGATATTTTGCAAGGGCTGGGGGTTGGGGCCGCACTGCTACGCATGCTCGGGACGTGCCAGGTGGTCTTGTTGTAGGTTACTCCGGGCGCGTTTAGCAGTGTCCGGCCGCTTAACGGCCGGACTCGAGAATTGCCTTAAGAGGCTGCTTTCTACTTCTGCCGCGAGAGCCGCTGTGTGTTCCTCCGTTCGGAGGGAGCGTTCAGTGTTTCTGTTAACCGTGATGACTCCTCGAGGGCCTGGCATTTTGAGCTTGAGGTATGCGTAGTGCGGCACCGCGTTGAACTTTGCAAACATGGTCCGTCCGTGTAGAACATGATAGCTGCTGCGGAACGGAACTATGTCGAAGATTAACTCCTCGCTTCGGAAGTTATCCGGGGATCCGAAGACCACTTCCAGTGTAACTGAGCCTGTACAATTGGCCTCTACACCTGGTATGACGCCTTTGAAGGTCGTCTTTGTGGGTCTAATCCTTGAGGGGTCTATGCCCATCTTGCGCATTGTATCCTGATAAAGCAGGTTCAGGCTGCTGCCGCCGTCCATCAGGACTCTGGTGAGGTGAAATCCATCGACGATTGGGTCTAAAACCAATGCGGCGAATCCGCCGTGGCGGATGCTGGTGGGGTGGTCCCTTCGATCAAAAGTGATGGGGCAGGAGGACCATGGGTTGAACTTCGGGGCGACTGGCTCCATCGTGTATACGTCCCTGAGTGCATGCTTCCGCTCCCTCTTGGGTATGTGGGTTCCGTATATCATGTTCACCGTCCGCACTTGTGGGGGGAAACCCTTCTGTCCTCTATTGTTCGGCGGTCGGGTCTCTTCCTCGTCGTCGCTATGCAGCCCCTTGTCATTGTTTTCGGCAATTAGCTTGCCTGCCTGCTTGAATACCCAAAAGTCCCTGTTGGTGTGATTAGCTACCTTTTCGGGGGTGCCGTGTATCTGGCACGAGCGGTCGAGTATTCGGTCCAAATTGGACGGACCCGGAGTAGTTCTTTTGAATGGCTTTTTCCGCTGACCGGGTTTGGAGCCTCTGAATCCGGCATTGACTGCCGTATCCTCAGTATTGTCGCCATTAATGCGGCGTTTGTGCTTGTTGCGACGCGACCTGCCGTTGTGGTCCTTAGTATCCGGACTGCCTGAATTTTTGCTGAGGTTGTTGCTGCGGGCTAGCCAGCTGTCCTCTCCCGCGCAGAAGCGGGTCATGAGTGATGTGAGGGCTGCCATGGATTTCGGCGTTTCCTATCCCAGGTGCCGGGCAAGCCACTCGTCGCGGATGTTATGTTTGAAGGCCGCGAGGGCCTCCGCATCTGGACAGTCGATGATTTGATTTTTCTTGGGTTAAGAACCGTGTCCAGAATTGTCTGGCCGATTCGTCTGGCTGCTGAATAATGTGGCTTAGGTTGTCAGTGTCTGGTGGTCGCACATACGTGCCCTGGAAGTTATCAAGGAATGCGGCTTCCAGGTCCTCCCAACACCCAATTGATTCTGCTGGCATGCTGTTAAGCCAATGCCGAGCTGGTCCTTTAAGCTTGAGTGGGAGGTATTTGATGGCGTGAAGATCATCACCGCGGGCCATGTGGATATGAAGGAGATAGTCTTCGATCCAAACCGCGGGGTCTGTTGTGCCATCATAGGATTCAATATTCACGGGTTTAAACCCTTCGGGGATTTGATGATCCATTACTTCATCTGTGAAGCATAGTGGGTGTGCGGCGCCTCTGTATTGGGCTATATCATGACGTAGCTCAAACGAACTTTGTCTATTGTGTTCGGCCCGGCCGGACTTGCTGTGTCCGGCGCGACGGTTGTCGTCGCGTATCATGGGGCGCCCACGCGATCCATAGATCGATCTTGATTGTCTTGCCTTATCCTCCAATATATCTTGCAAGTTCGGAGCGTTTCCCTGTGGCTTTGTGCTTTTCGAGCGATGCCGGGGTACGGTTTTAGTGTAGGGCCTAGAGGCCTCTCTGTCGTGGCCATGGGGTGGTCGGTCAGCCGTATTGTGTGCTGGTGATGCAGGTTTATATGCCTCCTCCTCTAATCGGGGGAGCAGCTTGTGTTTGGGGTAGCTTTTGGAGGGGCGTTCGAGTTCATGCTCTTCGGCTGCAAGGACTTCAGTCCATCTGTCGGCTAGCAGATCTTGATCAGCTCTAAGCTGTTGCTGCTTTTTCTTGAGGCTGCTTGCCGTGGCCATAAGCCTGCGTTTAAAACGCTCTTGTTCGACGGGATCCTCAGGTACGACGAATTCGTCGTCGTCGAGGCTTGCCTCGTCTCCAGAGGGAGGCATGTAGTTATCATCCTCTACCTCTTCGTCTGTCGCTCTCTCATGAGGGCTGGCTTCTCCGTCCTCCTGTGCTGAATCTTGCTGGAGGGGGTTGTCTTCGGCACTGTCTGGGGTGTTATTATCTCCGGTGCCGGAATCTCCATTCTTGCTGTGGCGGGACTTAGAGCGGCGCCGCTGACGCCGGCGCTTAGGCTGTTTCTTGGAGGGGTCTTCCTCCGCTATTCCCTCGCCATTCCCACCCTTTGGGATATCCACCATGTATATGTCATATGACGAGGTGGCTTTCCAGTGCCCAGTAGGCGCTGGTTCTTGGTCGTCTCTGGCATCGTCGTCCATACCGTCGATGTCTTCGGAGTCGAAGTCTAGCATGTCGGTTAGATCGTCGACAGTGGCTACTAAGTGGGTGGTGGGTGGGATTTGAATTTCTTCGTCGTCCGCATCCCAACCGTCCTGACCGCAGTTCGGCTAGGGCTCTCCTGATAACGAGAGATACTATAGCGAATTCAGGATGTTGCCGAAAGGTGAGTGTTGAAAGATGTCCGCAGCGGTGAACTCCATGATCGGCGCCCAATCGGATTCGATCGGAGGGGGCGCGGGAGGTTTGGAGTCCGGCGAGGAGTCCGGAACCTCAGAGTCACGAGCTTCACAAGGGACAAGGTCAGTATTCGGCTCCATCGCCGTAGAGGTTGCAGCCCTCGAGGCGATGTCTAGCCACCCATCCTCGGTCTACGCAGCCGGCTCCGAATTGAGGGTTGGAGCGGACTCGTGTGCGGCCTCCAGGGCACTGTCCGGCAGCAGAGCTAAATCATGCCCATCGTGACAGTGCAGCGCGCTCGGCTGTGGCTCGAATCCATCGAAGATCAAGTCTTCGCGGATGTCAGCCATGAAGTTCAGACTTCCAAATCTGACCTGACGGCCAGGGGCGTAGCTTTCGATCTGCTCCAGATGGCCAAGCGAATTGGCCTGCAGTGCAAAGCCGTCGAATACGAAGATCTGTCTGGGGAGAAAAGTCTCACCCTAGACTTCGTTGTTGTTGTTGATGATCGAAGGAGCCATCGAGCCTATCGGTGACGACACAGAGGAACTCTCAATGAAAGCACCAATGTCGGTGTCAAAACCGGCGGATCTCGGGTAGGGGGTCCCGACTGTGCATCTAGGCGGATGGTAACAGGAGACAAGGGACACGATGTTTTTACCCAGGTTCGGGCCCTCTCGATGGAGGTAAAACCCTACTCCTGCTTGATTGATATTGATGATATGGGTAGTACAAGAGTGGATCTACCACGAGATCAAGGAGGCTAAACCCTAGAGGCTAACCTATGGTATGATTGTTGTTCTGTCCTATGGACTAAAACACTCCAGTTTATATAGACACCGGAGAGGGCGAGGGTTACACAGAGTCGGTTACAATGGTAGGAGATCTACATATCCGTATCGCCAAGCTTTCCTTCCACGCCAAGGAAAGTCCCATCTAGACACGGGATGAAGTCTTCAATCTTGTATCTTCATAGTCTTGGAGTCCGGCCGATGATGATAGTTCGGCTATCCGGACACCCCCTAGTCCAGGACTCCCTCAGAGGGGCTATGGAGTTGATGTAGAAGCCCTCCATGGTGGATGCCCCCTCCGGCGGAGCTCCGGAACAGGCCCCAAGATGGGATCTCGTGGATACAGAAGGTTGCGGCGGTGGAATTAGGTTTTTGGATCCGTGTCTGGTCTATTGGGGATACGTAGGTATATATAGGAGGAAGGAGTACGTCCGTGGAGCTCCGAGGGGCCCACGAGGTAGGGGGCGCGCCTAGGAGGGCGCCCTCCACCCTCGTGACCTCCTCGGAAGCTTCTTGGAGTAGGGTCCAAGTCTCCTGGATCACGTTCGGTGAGAAAATCACGTTCCCGAAGGTTTCATTCCGTTTGGACTCCGTTTGATATTCCGTTTCTTCGAAACACTGAAATAGGCAAAAAACAACAATTCTGGGCTGGGCCTCCGGTTAATAGGTTAGTCCCAAAAATAATATAAAAGTGGAAAATAAAGCTCAATATAGTCCAAAACAGTAGATAAAGTAACATGGAGCAATCAAAAATTATAGATACGTTGGAGACGTATCAGAGCACTGTCGCGCCTCTTCCTCCACGCATGGCCATGGTGCCTCTCTCCACCACCTCGGAGCCGCGACACCGCTGCCTCCATGGATCACAGGTCGAGCCTCTTCCGTCCTCCTTGCAGTGACCTCCTTCTCCGAGCTCATTGCGCGCGCGCCGCTGCTGGATCGGGCCAGCCAACACGGTCCGCCACTGCTGCAGTCGCCTCGCGCCGCCCCGCGCTCAACTACCCCCGTGCGGTCCACCTCGGGCTCTGCTGCAGCCCGCCCTCCCCGGCAAGGAAGTGTTCCCAAGCGCAGCGGCATCCCCCTACTTCTTCTCCTCTTCTGACGAATAGACAAACACCTGAGTGTTTGGGGCTGTTGTTGCAGCTCACTTTTTTGATTTTGGGAGGAAAAATCAGTGCACTGCACCTATTGCGGTTTCAGTTTGCTATTTTTTGCATGATATAAATGAAAAATCGGTCGTCATAGTAGTTCAAATATTGTGCATTGTCCCGTGGTTCTTGCAGCAGGGTGTTGCAGGTGCGGCTATGTTCTTGAGCGATTTATGTGAATGCAGTATTGTTAGATGTGATGCTCACATACTCTGCTAGATGAGCAGCTCACTATACATAATTTTGCAGCTCGGGAACGAACAAGATGCGCAGCTGACTGGATATAATTGTGCAGCTCGCCGGGCCCTGTTTGGAGTTCTAAAAAGAGTTCAACCCCTTAGTGGTTCACCTTGTAGAAAAAGAGAAAAAAAATCCCCACGGGAGGTTCACTTCTTTCTTGAATGCAATTTGTTTTATTTGTGAGACGATTGGAAAAAGTAGATCACTCCAATTTGTGTAGCAGCTCATTACCCCTATGTATGAAGTGCAATTTGTTTCGTCTGTTCGGTCGATTACATCAACACATGCAGTGCGTTTGGTCCTTGGATGAGGTTCACTTTTGAGAGTGATGTTGTTCACTTGCACAAAGCGTGGAAGTGTGAAAAAAATTAGCGAAACAAAAAATAGTAATGTGGTTCACTTCCTTATATATCGAGGTTCATTTGCACTCGTCTTTGCGGTCCACTCTCGTTCAAAAAAAATGTTTAAAAAAAACAAAAACTCGTTTGAGAAAATTTACGTCCAACAAAAAGGAATCATGAAGTTCGGTTGACTTTCTGATGTAGTGCGGTTTTCCATCTAAAGCAGTGTGTTCTTCTGTTGTTCATAAAAAATGACGACAAAAACTCACAAAAGCTCATCTAAGAAAATTTACGCCTAACAAAAAAATCATGAAGTTCGCTTGACTCTCTGATGTAGTGTGGTTTTCCGTCTAAAAGCAGTGTGGTTTTCTTCCTCGTCTTCAAAAATTTACGTCCCACAAAAAGGAAACCATCCAGTTCTCTTACCGGTCTAATGCAGTGCGATTTGTTGTCCGATGCAGTGCAATTTTCAATCGGATGAAGTACGCACGTCGGTTTGGGTGTTGTGAAAAACAGAGTGTCCGCATTTTGGTAAATTCAAAGTTCCTCTTAAACCGTAAAGATTTAGAGAGAGTGTTCTACATGAAAAAGTTGCGCCTCGTCAATATCTTTCCAACGACATATCATTTGAATCATTTCGACAACCGGTTTGTAAAAATTTCACAAAAAACGGCCGCTGTCACTCATTGTCCGCCGCATGATTTTCAAAATTAACTTAAAACCGTAAGGAATTTCAAAAATATTTCAACATATGAAAGTTGCGCCTCGTTCGTAGCTTTCCAACGGCGTATCACACGCCTCGTTTCGACAAACGGTTCAAAAACTGGAGCGAAAACAGTACCGAAAATTTGAAAACATTTGAAAAACAAAATTCCGCGATTTAGTAAATTTGAAACTGCCCTTAAACCGTAAGGAATTAGAGAAAACTTTATATATGAAAAAGATGCGCCTCGACAATATCTATACAACGGCGCATCGTTTGCTTCATTCCGACGAGCGGTTTAGAAGAAATCGCGAAAACACGCTCGCTGCCACTCGTCATGGGCCGCACCATTTTCAAAACTTCTATTAAACCGTGTGGAATCTCGAAAAGTGTTCAACATGTCAAAGTTGCGCCTAATCCATAGCTTTTCAATGGTATATTACACGCCTCATTCCGATAAACGGTTGAAAAATTAGAGTGAAAACAATACCGGAAAAACAACGCGTGCAGTTTTTTCCGACGAGAAGTTCACTCGTGTGAGTACTGCAGCACACTTGGTTCAAAAAATGACGTGCACTTGTGTTCAGCGTGCAGTGCGGAAGTGGTGTGCAGAATAGTTATTCTTCTAATATTAGCAGAATAGACCGTCTATATATATATATAACCAAGTGTGCTGCAGTACTCACACTTGATCAATGTTGTGCATTGGATCGTGTATTCAACACATATGCATGCATCACACACCTCCATAAATATGTTCGGGACAGACACATGCAATAATGGTTGTCTTTGGACACACTCTCACCGCTTGGTTTTGGGCGGCAAGCCTATATATATTGATAAAATTCCTTATATAACACTATTTGACACTAAAAAAGTTTGGCATCCCTATCTAACACTGTGTCTAAATTTTATGCCATTTATGACACTTTCTTCTATTTTGAGTCTTAATGGTGTGAAATTGCACCTAAAAAGACCTATTTGCCCCTCATGGGTACGTCACCAAAATATTAAGTGGTTTTTTAGCTTCAATATGCGGCTCTGTCTGAATAGAGTTTGGCGCTACTTTGCACAAAGGAAAAGCTACTTACTGAATATTTGTCTTGAATGCAGAATATATACAGGGAAGAAACATACATGAGTATATACATGCACTAGCTCATTTTTTGATTAGTTTTGCACGGCAAGCATATTAACACTGACGGAGCTAGGCGAGCACAAAAGGTGTCGGGGTCTGCCCAGCCAAAAACCAGAGAATGAGTTACATGGAGGAGACGGGGATCGAGTTGGCGTTGTGGTCCAGCCGCCAGGTAGCCGGTCGCAGTACTGATGCATCCTGTAGCTAGCACGGCAAGACGGCCATGGGTGACTCCGTCAATGAGCACAACCGGCCGCAGAGGCGCTTTGTACAAGTATTTTCTTTTACCGATCATAATTGCATTTCACGACATCATCTTAAACTGACAATAGTATTTTTCTATGGACTATAGAAATCTAAAATTTATAGTCATCCAGACCGAATGCACGGCCGACCAATTTGGTAGCATGAATTATCAAGTCAATTGTTGTTTGCAAGTTTATACATTGTAATTTAGTTACTACATAACTGGCAAGCCGGTTAGTGAATAGTTCATTTGGTCTAAAAAAGATATGGCACAGAGTTGAGATATGGGTCACGCACCTAGCAAAAATGACTCGGCTGTATACACATCTACACGTAAATTTTTCATCACACACTACATGAGGGGAAAATAGGTCTTTTCAGGTGTCATTTAACACCGTTAAGGCTTAAAATGGACGGGAGTGTCATAAATTGCATAAAATTTAGGCTTGGTGTTAAATAAGGAAGGAAAAAGAATTGAGTGTCAAATAAGGCAAGAAATTTTAAGACAGTGTTAAATAATGAATTCTCTCATATATATTCATGGGCTCGCATGGATGTCCATCATTTCGACCAACGACGAGAAAGGTTAATGATAACCCACAAGTACAGGGGATCAGTTGTAGTCTTTCTCGATAAATAAGAGTGTCGAACCAACGAGGAGCTAAAGGTAGGATTTGTATTCCCTTCAAGTTCTATCGACCACCGATACAACTCTACGCGCACTTAACATTCGCTTTACCTAGAACATGTATGAAGCTAGAAGTACTTTGTAGGTGTGATAGGATAGGTTTGCAAGATAATAAAGTGCACGTAAATAAAATCTAGGTGATGTTTAGATAAAGATACAACTAAGTTAGTTTTAGTAGAGAACTTTTTGTCACAAGAAAGTTATTTATCCCTAGGCAATCTAGAACTAGACCGGTAATCATTATTGCAATTTAATATGAGGGAGAGGCATAAGCTAACATACTTTCTCTTCTTGGATCATATGCACTTATGATTGGAACTCTAGCAAACATCCGTAACTACTAAAGATCATTAAGGTAAAACCCAACCATAGCATTAATGTACCAAGTCCTCTTTATTCCCATACGCCATAACCCACTTATCCGTGTTTGTGTTTCATTCACTCACGCAATGCAGACAATAAGCAAACCATGAATATATTGCAAACCCTACAATGGGGATCCCTCACGCTTGCACGACATGGAGAGCACCATAGGACAACACCAATAATAAAACATGCAACTCAAACCAATCACGATCATCAATCAACCCGTAGGACAAAATGGAACTACTCAAACATCATAGGATAGCTAGACATCATTGGGAAATAATATATAGCATTGCGCACCAAGTTTAAGTAGAGATTACAGCGGGGACAACAGGTGTTACACCGCTGCATAGTGGAGTGATACGTCTCCAACGTATCTATAATTTTTTATTGTTCCATGCTATTATATTATTTGTTTTGGATGTTTAATATGCATTTATATGCTATTTTATATTATATTTGGGACTAACCTATTAACCGAGGGCCCGGTGCCAGTTTTTGTTTTTTTTGCCTGTTTTAGAGTTTCGCAGAAAAGGAGTACCAAACGGAGTCCAAACGGAATGAAACTTTCGCGATGATATTTCTTGGACCAGAAGCAAACCAGGAGACTTGGAGATGAAGTCGGAGATGCAACGAGGCGACCACGAAGGTGGAGGGCGTGCCCCCTGCCTCGTGGGCCCCTCGGAGCTCCCCTGACCTAGTTCCTTCACCTATATATATATATATTCTCTTATACCCCAAAAACATCAGGGGGAGCCAAGAAAACACTTTTCCACCGCCGCAACCTTCTGTACCCGTGAGACCCCATCTAGGGGCCTTTTCTGGCATCCTGCCTGAGGGGGATTCGATCATGGATGGCTTCTACATCAACACCATTACCCTTCCAATGAAGTGTGAGTAGTCTACCTCAGACCTATGGTTCCATAGCTAGTAGCTACATGTCTCCTTCTCTCTCTTTGATTCTCAATACCATGTTCTCCTCGATGTTCTTGGAGATCTATTTGATGTAATATTCTTTTGCGGTGTGTTTGCCGAGATCCGACGAATTTTGGATTTATGATCAGATTATCTATGAATAATATTTGAGTCTTCTCTGAATTCTTATATGCATGATTTGATATCTTTGCAAGTCTCTTCGAATTATCGGTTTAGTTTGGCCTACTAGATTGGTTTTTCTTGCAATGGGAGAAGTGCTTAGCTTTGGGTTCAATCTTGCGGTGTACTTTCCCAGTGATAGTAGGGGCAGCAAGGCACGTATTGTATTGTTGCCATCGAGGATAAAAAGATGGGGTTTTTATCATATTGATTGAGTTAATTCCTCTACATCATGTCATCTTGCTTAATGCGTTACTCCATTCTTTATGAACTTAATACTCTAGATGCATGCTGGATATCGGCCGCTGTGTGGAGTAATAGTAGTAGATGCAGGCAGGAGTCGGTCTACTTGACACGGACATGATGTCTATGCTCATGATCATTGCCTTAGATGTCATCATAATTATGCGCTCTTCTATCAATTGCAAGGCAGTAATTTGTTCACCCACCGTAATATTTACTATCTTGAGAGAAGCCACTAGTGAAACCTATGGCCTCGGGTCTTTTTTCCATTATATTGAATCTATTTTACATCATACTAGTTTCCGATCAACTATTTTGCAATCTTTTACTTTCCAATCAATAAACCAAAAATACCAAAAATATTTACTTTACTGTTTATCTTTCACTCTTCCAAATAACCGTGAAGGGATTGACAACCCCTTACCGTGTTGGGTGTATGGTTGTTGATTGTTTGTGCAGGTATTCGGTAACTTGTGCGTTAGCTCCTACTGGATTGATACCTTGGTTCTCAAACTGAGGGAAATACTTACCCTACTTTGCTGCATCACCCTTTCCTCTTCAAGGGAAAAACCAATGCAAGCTCAAGAGGTAGCAGGAAGAATTTCTGGCGCCGTTGCCAAGGAGATCTACGTCAAGTCAAGACATACCAAGTACCCATCATAAACTCTCATCTCTTGCATTAAATTATTTTCCATTCGCCTCTCATTTTCCTCTCCCCCATCTCTAAAAGGATTTTCGAAAAGATTTGCCTTTTCTTTGCCTCTCTTCTGTTCATCTTCTTTTGCATGCTTCTTGTGTGCTTGTGTGTTGGATTGCTTGCTTTGTCACGATGGCTTAAGATAATACCAAATTGTGTGATTTTTTCAACACCAACAATATTTTATTAGCACTCCTATTTCTCCCACTACCAATGCTGAATCTTGTGAAAGTAATTTCAATTTGCTGGATCTTGTTATGAAAGATCAATTTTCTGGCCTTCCTAGTGAAGATGCCATATCCCATCTAAACAATTTCGTTGATTTGTGCGATATGCAAAAGAAGAAAGATGTGGATAATGATATTGTTAAAGTGAAGCTATTTCCGTTTTCCCTTAGAGATCGTGCTAAAACTTGGTTTTCATCTTTGCCTAAAAATAGTATTGATTCATGGAATAAGTGTAAAGATGCTTTCATCTCTAAGTATTTTCCTCCTGCTAAGATGATCTCCCTTAGGAACGATATTATGAATTTTAAGCAACTTGATCATGAGCATGTTGCACAATCTTGGGAGAGGATGAAATTGATGATATGAAATTGCCCTACACATGGTTTGAATTTGTGGATGATTATACAAAAAATTTATGTAGGATTGAATTTTGCTTCACTACAAAAAAATACACTTCCGTGATGATACGTGTTTGTCACAGTAGGTCACGTTTTTCGTCATGCATGTACATCCATGACGATTTTATGACATAATCAAGATAGTCATAACTGTGCTGTCGTAGAAGTGTTCCATGACATTACCAAAATTATCATCACGGAAGTGTCCACTTCCATGACGATAAATTGCGCGTCATAGAAGTGCTTTCATCAAGGGTGACTGACACGTGGCATCCACCATAACGGGTCGCCGTTAAGCCATCGGGTCCAGTTTTTTATCCTATAACCCATTAACAGCCCGTACCAATGGCGATTTTCCACGTGTAAAATTCTCATTGGTCGAAGGTAACACGTGTCAGCTCGTCATTGGGTCAGATAGGCGCCTATGATATGTCGACACATGCGAAGGCCCAACACTGGCCCATTCAGCTTACAAAGGCCGGCCCGTTTGACTTGGTCAAAAGTTAGTGGGCCGACCCATGAAAAGCCTGTTAATGGTCTGTTCGCATATAGCCCATTTTATGGCCCGGTAGGGCCTTCCCAAAATCGGCCCAACAACGTCATGTGGGCCGTCGAATATAACACCAGCCTGTTTCATGCCCATGTATGGCCCACGACGTCTTTTGGCCCATATGAGGCCTTCCGTATCTTTATACCCTTCAGTGGCCCACGGTGACTCTGTCCATAATGAACAGTAAATTCCTTTGTACCCATTAACGGCCCATGATTTCCATGGGCCGTTTTCGGCCCGTGTTAGCTTTCGGCCTACTGACGGCCCATACGTTCTTGGGCTCCTTTTCGGCCCTCGATAACTTCCGGCCCATTAGTGGCCTGTTCCCCTGATGGGCCAAATTCGGCCCGTGGTTAGAATCAGCCCATTTGTGGCCTGTTAACCCGTTGCGCCATTTCCAGCCCGTCCTATATTCTGGCCCATTAACGACCCGTTATGCCTGTGGCAGAATTAAGCCTTTGTTGTCTTCTGGCCTGTTAATGGCCCGTTACCATGCTGGCTCAATACCAATTATGCTTGTTTATGGCCCATGTGGACCCATTTATCCGATGGCCCGAGGCCCAGCAATTATATGGCGCATTGGAGGCCCATTTATCCAATGGCCCGTTGGAGGCCCATTTATCCAACGACCCATAGGAGGCCCATGGATCCTATGGCCTGTAGCGGGCTCAATGTTACCATGGTCCGTATATGGCCCATGGTTGTTGCGGCCACTAACAAACTAGGGAAAAAGAAGACTAGGAAATAAATAAGCCCGAAACTAACGCTAGGCTATTAAGGCGATTGCACATATTACATCCACTGGGTATCAGAGTTCGCCACCAGCGCAAATATAGGGAACACCCTACACTATACAAAAATTGCATGTTGTTTTCTTCAGCCAGTGGCTACACGTTAAGAACAAATTTTGTATCGCAACAAAACAAATTACAACCATAAAACAAAAGGAAGGGTTGGCATGAAAGTTAACAGTCTGGCAGATAAATGCACCACCAGAAGTTCAGAAGCTTAGTTCATTTGACCTGACTGATACGTTTTCATGTTGTACTGTCGGATGGAGCACCATAACCTTCACCTTCATTTCTCCTAGGCTCCTGAACAACATAGCAAATGTCTGATAGTCTGGTTTCAAAACCATGCATATCTTGACGACATCGAACAATGGTTGTCGAATGGTCTTGTGTCTGGAGCGCAGACATAACATTGTTTTGAGCTTGCATATCTTGATCACGAGGCAGTTTGGACGAGATTGCCTTAACAACCAACCCAGTATGACGTAGGAACATGCTTTTGGCACTGTTAGTGGACAGTTACTGACCCACTGCAGCAATAGGTGACATTGCGGTTATAGTTGCCTCGTCACCTTCAGAAGGTGGCGGTTCCACCATTTTTTCCATAGCTTGCCGAAAAGTTGAGTTTTTACATTAGTACTACCAGAACAGAAGATATTAAGGAGGCAGCAAAACCGAACAAAATAGCTTTGATCTATATACAAAACTTATTTTGGTGAACATGTGTAAAATATTAGTTGTATTTTACTGCAAAGTACATAATAAAACCAGGTTCCAAACATATGACTATGTACCATGGGTAATGTATTGTGTATTTCTTCACATTGGATAGACAACTAAGGATAAAGAGACAAAGTTTATAATACGGTAAGCATAGTATGACATCATTCATATCACAAAACAACTGAGAACAGACAAACAAGCAATTGTAACATTGTGTGGGAAAGTCCAACATGGAACTAGATTACAGATCAAGATCAAAGGAAAATCACTCCTCTCTTTTAAACCTTGTAAGGTGCAATGATACGCTAAGACAATTGTGTATAAAATTAAAAAGAGTAATAGACATTGGCTGCAAACCATGCAGTTCAATGCACGAGTCATAGTAAGTAGGAGTTAAAAGGCATGAGGATTAAGGACTTACAACAGCGGCTTTGACCGGTGTAGTCATGCCCTTCGTCTTACTAGTGTGACAGTCCTTGAAGATATCCACAACATTTGGTTCAGGTACTTTTTGGTCCTTGCGGGCTTTCCTCTGCATTTGGAACAAGCCAATATAGATCTGATAATATGGCACAGCGAAAAGGTGAAACAACAGCTAATTACAAGAGCCTCGCAGTGTGCAATATAGCTACGAGATCCTGTCGTCTGTTGGAATTTAACTTTCGTATGGTTGGCCTTGTTCTTTGAACAGTTCACCTACAAGAAGATAGATTTGTGAGGCACATGCGTAAATAGGAGTTGAACATGTGATCTGATCTCATACATATAACGCACTTGATACTTTGGATCAGACCGGTGTTTAACGAGGCCTCTCCAGTCTTCATCCAATATATTTTCCACTGGAGATGTTTGGGTAAGTTCACTATTAGCCTTGCCTTCAAAGTGAGTTTTCCTCAAGTTATACCGATACTGTCGTAGAGCAGACTAGAAAACATGGGCGCAAGCTTGTCTAGTTGCATCATCTTGGTTATCCAACTTGAACCTCATCTGTTGAAAATTATGGGAGTCCCATTATCAGCAACCTAGAAAGTATGGGACAGAGCAAGACGATATTACTAGTTTCCATACATAGCCATACTTATAGATAAATGGCCGAGGAAGGTGTTGAACTGGGTTTTGTCTTTGTCATTCCTGTACTGAATCCATGTTGGGAGGATACGTGCATGCCACCTAACGGCAACCGCTACCTCTGATACTAACTTGGCTGACTATGTAGAATCACGTGGCCTTTTTAAACCTGCCTCTAAATGGATCTCCATTCTTCCTCCTCTAGATTTAGTTAACATATCGAGAATTATCACTGATGTTTGTTTCCTCTTGCGCCTAGGTGCTAGTCCAACAACGAACATAGGAAGTGTTAGTGTACATCAAACTGTGAGACTACATATAAAGAAGCATGCAACTGTAACTTGACTTCAGCAACTACCTTATAGTTGTTGAAGCTCACAAGGTTCATCTGATCTTGCCAACTCGTCTTGTGTCAAGATGCTTGGGAAGTAGTGTCAGGTGGCAAGGGAGCTTGGGAATGTGCTACTAGCTCAGTTGACGCACGAGTAACTCGTGAAGCTGGTGGTACTGTGGAAGTTGTTGCAACAACTATGGCTGTCTCTGGTTGTTTGGTGGTAGCTATTTGTTTCTGTTTGGCTAGTTTTGCAGCTAGTGTAGAACGAGATACCGCGTTTGTACAACATTCCGCTGGATTTTGACCTCCTATTGCACCATCAGTACCAGTAGAATCTGCATTATTCAGCCGCTTCTGTTTTCGTGTGTCCTTAGTACTAACACCATCCCCTGTGATTCCGTCTTCCTTCCTATTTCTCTGAGCCATGTTAAGTCAAGCCGACAAGAAAAAACGAATACAAATTTAGTTCTTCAGAACAAATTGATGCGTGATACAGACAAACTGAACTTTGATGTTAGACAACCACATGATAGGAGGATGTAATATGTACGAAAAATAGGACGTCATGAGATAATCAGAACTATGATGAGTAAACTAAGCACAAGGCATTTCAATAAATTAGAAGCAATGCAATGGATGGTAGACACCATATGAAAGATTCTATAAATATCGCTCTGCCAAGTTAACAATGTCTCGTCATAACTGGTGTTTAAACAAATGTGAAGCAGTACAAGAAATAAATCATATGCAAGATGCAAACAACATCACACTACCAAGTTAAAGATCTCTCGTCATTAGTGCCATTGCATATTCACAGCATTGCATATTCACAGCTTATGATGTGTAAACTAAGCAGAAGGCATTTCAACAAATTAGAAGCAATGAAAGCTATACACCATATGTAAGACGCAACGAATATCACTCTACCAAGTTAAGACTGTCTCGTCATTAGTGCCATTTCAGCAAATTAGTAGTACAAGCTAGAAAATAATGCAAGATGTAAACTATATCAGACTCCCAAGTTAAACGTGTCTTGTGAAAAGTGATTCTTGCAGGTTACACAATAGTAGTACTTTGATGTAAGAACATGGTATGATAGACAGATATTGTATGTTCTAGAAAGAGGAACATGTATGATATGAGAATGGAATATGTATGGAAAACAAGACGACATGGCATATTCACAACTAATTGTGTAAACTAAGCAGAAGTAATTTAATCAAATTACAAGCAATACAAGTGAGACACCGTATGTAACATGCAAGCCAATATCACACTGCCAAGCTAGAGAAAGCACCTTGGATGCCGGTTTTGTCGGAAGACCGCCATCAGTCCCTGGCTTATTTTCTTAATTGCATTTTCTTGTCAAGTCAAACCCACACGAAAAATGAATAAAAATTTGCTTTTCAGAACTCATTGATGCAGGATGCTGACGAGCACTACTTTAATGTAAGGCGACCGCATGATAGGATGATTGAATGTGTAAGAAAAAAGGACAGCATTGCATATTCACAACTAGGATGTGTAAACTAAGCAGAAGGCATTTCAACAAATTAGAAGCAATGAAAGCTAGACACCATATGAAAGATGCAACGAATATCACTCTACCAAGTTAAAACTGTCACGTCATAAGTGTCATTTCAAAAAATTAGAAGTAGTCCAAGCTAGAAAAGAATGCAAGATGTAACCTATATCACACTCCCAAGTCAAACATGTCTTATGATATGTGATTGTTGTAGGTTACACAACAGTAGTGCTTTGATGTAAGAACATGGTGTGATAGACAGATATTGTATGTTTTAGAAACAGGAACACGTGTCCGATTCACTAGTATAATGTGTAAAGTAAGCAGATGGAATTCAACAAAATTAGAAGCAATACAAGCTAGACATCATACATAACATGCAACCAGATATAACAATGCCAAGTTAGAGGGAGCACCTGTGATGGTGCACTAGGGGAGACGTGCTCATCATCAACACAGCTACGTTGAGTGTCTATGCATGTGTTGTCTTCCAAATCTTCTTGGGGGTGGCGGAGTAGAATCTGTAGAGGCCCACTGTTTGGAAGGAGCACCTTTATCCACTGCCTTGCTAATTTCCTTCCGCTTTATTGCTTTCGAATTGTCAAGTAAAACCGACAAGAAAAAGCAATAAAATTCACTCTTCAGAACTCTTTCATGCATGATACTGACAATCACTACTTTGATGTATGGCAAACACATGATACCAAGACGGAATATGTACGAAAAATAGGACGACATGGCATATTCACAACTATTTGTGTAAACTAAGTAGAAACCATTTCAACAAATAAGAAGCAATGCAAGCTAGACACCACATGAAAGATGCAACCAATATGACTCTGCCAAGTTAAAACCGTCCCATCATAAATGGCATTTCAACAAATTAGAAGCAGCGCATGCTATAAATCATATGAAAGATGCAACTAATATCGCACTGCATATACTAAAGGTGTCTCGTCATATTGATTGATGAGGGATACAAAAAAACAATAGTTTTATGTAAGGACATGCTTAATAGACAGATGTACTGTCACATCCCTTGCTTCTGGTACTGCACTAGGCTAACTTCATGTGTGCATCATGTCTATTTTCTGAAAGTTGAAATGAGGAAAGTGAAAGCCTCACAAATCATTTTAATAAAGGGGCAAGAACCCTAAAATTGCAATCAGTGAATCCAAAATGCCCTAGAAATAGTTCTGGCAATTTTGGCAAGAGTTATAAATCAAACCAAAATTTTTGAACATTTCTAAGGAATTATTTGGGCTCTCATTTTAAATCAATATTCTATTTGAATTTGGAGTTATATTCATAATATATAATGAATATATTTTCAAATGCCCTGTGATATTTTATGTATAAGTGGAGTAGACCTTTAAGTGACATAAAATTATCGAGGGGAGTTTTGGCACTATTTTCAAATTTGTTTGAATTTGAATTTAGTGGTAATCAAATAAAACAAAGCAGAAGGAAATTAAAAAAAGAAGCAGACGGCTTACCTGGCCACCTACCTGGCCTGCTCCTATAGCAGCCCAACTAGGCGAAGCCGGCCCAGCCCAGCCAGTGCAGCGCCTTCTTAAACCTTCTGCTAGAAGGCGAGGCAGCTGCGTGGAGAGCGCACAGCCGAGCTGCCAGCTCCTACTTACCGCCTCCTGCTTCTCCCTTGCGTCAGGCGATGCCACGTGACCCCTGGATCTCTCTCACTCTCCCTCGAGCTCATTCCCCTCCTCTGCTTTCTCTCCCTCACCTTCCGTCTCCATGGCCGAACAGCACCGCCGCCGTTTTCGTAGCCACCACTGTCCCATGCCCTTCTCCCTCTCTGGAAGCTCCGCCATGACCTGCTTTTCGTCTCCGCCGAGCCAAATGACACCGGAGTGCCCCGCAGTGCCGCCATTGTTGTTGTCTTGTTCCTCTGCGCCGAGCACTGCCCCGTTTGATTCGTTGCCGTCCGGGCTTCCCAGACCTCACCGACGACGCCATAGAGTTCACTGTGCTCCTGTTGCTTCCCCTTCGCTCTCCCCCTCCGTTCCCGTCCCTAACTCCGTCTTCCGACCGAGCCCAAGAGCTCACCGCCACTGGCCATGGCGCCGTCGTAGCTAGAGCGCATCCACGACTCATCCGAGCCCACCCCATGCTCAGCGAGTCCGCAGGACTCCGTAGCAACCCGCAGCTCGTCCTTCTGTGCACCAAAACACCGTTTCCAAGCGTGCTCGTACTCCGGCCACCACAGAAGTGGTCGCCATTGTCGAACCCGAGCACTGCAGCTCCTGCCACCATTACCACTCGATGCGGACAAGCGCCCACTACGCATAGGAGCCCTCTGCCGCGCATTTGGTCGCCGGAGAAGCAATCCCGCGCGCCACCACCACGTATGGCCTCGCCGGCTACGAACCGTGGACTAACTCCGGCAGGTTTGACCCCGGGTTGACTGGGTTTGACCTCCCCTGGCCAAATGACATGTGGGCCCAGGCCCTAACTAACATAGAATTTGTATTATTTTAGTGTTAATTATACTATTAGATAGATTAGACACTGACACACGGCTCCCACGGGTCAGGTTTGACCTGGACCCGGTCTGTTGACCTGCTGACGTCTCAGTGATGCAATAGGTCATTTTCAGGATTAAATTTAATTCAGGAAATTGCAGAAAATGCTCTAAACTTCTAAAAATCATAGAAATTAATCTGTAACTCCAAATGCAAATATTTATATATGAAAAATGATCAGAAAAATGCAATCTATCCATCTGTACTGGTTTCATGCACGTTTAAGTAACTTAACCTTGCTGTTTAGTGCAAAACATGATAAGGCACTATTTAAATTCATAAATTAAGTTTGGGATTGAACCTTCGGTTCAAAATGACCCAAACTCATCTAGTTGTAGTTGCATTAGGCCAACACACTCATATTGCCATGTCATAGTCATGCATCATACTGTGCATTGCATTGATTGTGTTTCCCTCTCTGTTGCCGGTCCCCTCTCGATAGACATGGTTCCGACAATGAGTTCGATGACACCGATGAAGAGCTATACTACCTTCAGAAGTGTCAGGCAAGCAAAACCCCTTGCTCATTCCGATACAATCCCACTCTCTCGCTCCTGCTCTCTTTTACTACATTAGGACAACAACAATTAATCTGTTACTTGCTACGGTAGTTGAACCCCTTTCCTCTGCATGACATGTCATTGCCATAGTAAATAGATGAAACCCACTAGCATGAGTAGGAGTTGTTTGAGCCCTGATGTGCCTACTCATTCATGCTTGTTTATCATGCCTGCTACTGCTTAGAGTTGAGTCAGGTCTGATACATCGGGGATGAATCGGAATGGTGATGAACATGTCCTACTGTTTGTGAGCTAAGTGTGTGAACACGATTGGGTAAAGGTAGCGGTGAGAGGCCATGTAGGAGTACATGGTGGGTTGTCTCATTGAAGCCGTCCTCAGGAACTGAGTTCTGTGTTTGTGATCCACGAATAGCTACTACCACGCGTTGGGCCCGAAACCAATGGACCCTCTCAACTTATTAGCCGGTCCTGTCCTCTTTCTGGGAGTTGCAAGTAGTTTCTAGAGATCATGCGCGGCACTGACCAAGGCTATGATGCGGTAGGCACGTGGCACGGTGTACCGGGTGCCTGTTTGGTGTCTCGGGAACCCTGCACACATCGTTCGGGGCCGTATGTGCAAACCTTGGCCGGACTCCCTGCGGATGGAACCTGAATAGGCGATAAACCTGGACTAGGGACTTGTGTGGTTAGTCAGGTCGTGGTTGACACCCTCGCTGGGCTTCCACTTGAAGGTTGTGCTACCTCTTGAGCACTACGTTGGATTTCCCCTAAGAGGAGAGGATGATGCAGCAAAGTAGCGTAAGTATTTCCCTCAGTTTTTGAGAACCAAGGTATCAATCCAGTAGGAGACCACGCACAAGTCCCTCGTACCTACAGAAAATGATAGCAACTCGCAACCAATGCTTAGGGGTTATCAATCCCTTCACGGTCACTTACGAGAGTGAGATCTGATAGAGATAATATTTTTGGTATTTTTGATAGATAGATGCAAAGTAAAAAGTAAAGGCAAAGTAAAAACAAAGCAAGTAAATAAAGTGATAGAGATTGTTATGATGAGAATAGACCCGGGGGCCATAGGTTTCACTAGTGGCTTCTCTCAAGAGCATAAGTATTCTACGGTGGGTGAACAAATTACTGTTGAGCAATTGACAGAATTGAGCATAGTTATGACTATATCTAGGCAATGATCATGTATATAGGCATCACATCCAAAACAAGTAGATCGAAATGATTCTGCATCTACTATTACTCCACTCATCGACCGCTATCCAGCATGCATCTAGAGTATTAAGTTAAAAACAGAGTAACGCCGTAAGCAAGATGACATGATGTAGAGGGATAAATTCATGCAATATGATAAAAAACATCTTGTTATCCTCGATAGCAACAATACAATACGTGCCTTGCTGCCCCTTCTGTCACTGGGTAAGGACACCGCAAGATTGAACCCAAAGCTAACCACTTCACCCATTGCAAGAACTACCAATCTAGTTGGCCAAACCAAAAAGGATAATTCGAAGAGACTTACAAAGATAACTCAATCATACATAAAAGAATTCAGAGAAGAATCAAATATTTTCCATAGATAATACTGGATCATAAACCCACAATTCATCGGTCTCAACAAACACACCGCAAAAGAAGATAATATCGAATAGATCTCCACGAGAGAGGGGGAGAACATTGTATTGAGATCCAAAAAGAGAGAAGAAGCCATCTAGCTACTAGCTATGGACCCGAAGGTCTGAAATAAACTACTCACACTTCATCGGAGGGGCTATGGTGTTGATGTAGAAGCCCTCCATGGTGGATGCCCCTCCAGCGGAGCTCCGGAACAGGCCCCAAGATGGGATCTCGTGGATACAGAAGGTTGCGGCGGTGGAATTAGCTTTTTGGCTCCTAGTCTGATCGTTCGGGGATACGTAGGTATATATAGGAGGAAGGAGTATGTCGGTGGAGCTCCGAGGGGCCCACGAGGTAGGGGGCGTGCCCAGGGGGGCGCCCTCCACCCTCGTGACCTCCTCGGGCTCTACTTGGAGTAGGGTCCAAGTCTCCTGGATCACGTTCGGTTGGAAAATCACAATCCCAAAGGTTTCATTCCGTTTGGACTCCGTTTGATATTGTGTTTCTTCGAGATACTGAAAAAGGCAAAAAACAGCAATTCTGGGCTTGGCCTCCGATTAATAGGTTAGTCCCAAAAGTAATATAAAAGTGGAAAATAAAGCCCAATATAGTCCAAAACAGTAGATAAAGTAGCATGGAGCAATCAAAAATTATAGATACGTTGGAGATGCATCAGGCATCCCCAAGCTTAATTCCTGCTTGTCATCGAGTAGGTAAATGACAAAAAAAGAATTTTTGATGCGGAGTGATACTTTGGCATAATTTCAATGTAAATCTTCTTAATTGTGGTATGAATATTCAGATCCGAAAGATTCAAGACAAAGGTTCATATTGACACAAAAATAATAATACTTCAAGCAAACTAATCAAAGCAATCATGTCTTCTCAAAATAACATGGCCAAAGAAAGTTATCCCTACAAAATCATATAGTCTGGCTATGCTCCATCTTCCCCACACAAAATATTTAAATCACGCACAACCCCGATGACAAGCCAAGCATTTGTTTCATACTTTAACATTTTCAAAACTTTTTCAATCTTCACGCAATACATGAGCGTGAGGCATGGATATAGCACTTATAGGTGGAATAGAAGGGTGGTTGTGGAGAAGACAAAAAGAGGCAAGATAGTCTCACATCAACTAGGCGTATCAACGGGCTATGGAGATGCCCATCAATAGATATCAATGTGAGTGAGTAGGGATTGCCATGCAACGGATGCACTAGAGCTATAAGTATACGAAAGCTCTACAAAAGAAACTAAGTGGGTGTGCATCCAACTTGCTTGCTCACGAAGACCTAGGGCATTTTGAGGAAGCCCATCATTGGAATATACAAGCCAAGTTCTATAATGAAAAATTCCCACTAGTATATGAAAGTGACAAAATGAGAGACTCTCTATCATGAAGATCTTGGTGCTATTTTGAAGCACAAGTGTGGTAAAAGGATAGTAGCATTGTCCCTTCTCTCTTTTTCTCTCATTTTTTTTATTTTTTTATTTGGGCCTTTCTCTTTTTTTGGCCTATTTTTTTTATTTCGTCCGGAGTCTCATCCCGACTTGTGGGGGAATCATAGTCTCCATCATCCTTTCCTCACTTGGACAATGCTCTAATAATGATGATCATCACACTTTTATTTTTCTTACAACTCAACAATTACAACTCGATACTTAGAACAAGGTATGACTCTATATGAATGCCTCCAGCGGTGTACCGGGATATGCAACGAATCATGAGTGACATGTATGGAAGAATTATGAACGGGGGCTTTGCCACAAATACAATGTCAACTACATGATCATGCTAGCAATATGACAATGATGGAGCGTGTCATAATAAACGGAACAGTGGAAAGTTGCATGGCAATATATCTCGGAATGGCTATGGAAATGCCATGATAGGTAGGTATGGTGGCTATTTTGAGGAAGGTATATGGTGGGTGTATGATACCGGCGAAAAGTGTGCGGTATTAGAGAGGCTAGCAAAGGTGGAAGGATGGGAAAAAGTGCGCATAATCCATGGACTCAACATTAGTCATAAAGAACTCATATACTTGTTGCAAAAATATAGAAGTTATCAAAGCAAAGTATTACGCACATGCTCCTAGGGGGATAGATTGGTAGGAAAAGACCATCGCTCGTCCCCGACCGCCACTCATACGGAAGACAATCAATAAATAAATCATGCTCCGAGTTCATCACATAACGGTTCACCATACGTGCATGCTACGGGAATCACAAACTTCAACACAAGCATTCTTTGAATTCATAACTACTCAACTATCATGACTCGAATATTACCATATTCATATCTCAAAACAATTATCAAGCATCAAACTTATCTTAGTATTCAATGCACTCAAAAGAAAGTTTCACATATCTTGAACACCAAGTATATTAACATTAAGCGAATTACCATGCTATTAATGACTCTCAAATCTAAGTGAAGCATGAGAGCTTAATAGTTTCTTTAAAACAAATCCACCACCGTGCTCTAAAAGATATAAGTGAAGCACTAGAGCAAAAATTATCACGCTCAAAAGATATAAGTGAAGCACTATGAGCAAAAACTATCAAGCTCAAAAGATATAAGTGAAGCACATAGAGTATTCTAACAAATTCCAATTCATGTATGGCTCTCTCAAAAGATGTGTAAAGCAAGGATGATTGTGGTAGACTAACAAGCAAAGACACAAATAATACAAGACGCTCCAAGCAAAACACATATCATGTTGGTGAATAAAAATATAGCTCCAAGTAAATTACCGATGGAAGTGGACGAAAGAGGGGATGCCTTCCGGGGCATCCCCAAGCTTTGATTTTTGGTGTCCTTGGATAATCTTGGGGGTGCCATGGGCATCCCCAATATTAGGCTCTTGCCACTCCTTGTTCCATAATCCATCAAAAGAATTCACCCAAAACTTGAAAACTTCACAACACAAAACTCAATAGAAATCTCGTGAGCTCCGTTAGAGAAAGAAAACAAAAGACTACTTCAAGGTACTGTAATGAAATCATTCTTTATTTATATTGGTGTTAAAACTACTGTATTCCAACTTCTCTATGGTTTATAAACAAATTTACTAGCCATAGATTCATCAACATAAGCAAACAACACACGAAAAACCGAATCTGTCAAAAACAGAACAGTCTGTAGCAATCTGTAACTAACGCAAACTTCTGGAACTCTAAAACTTCTACCAAAATAGGAAGTGCTGGAAAATTTGTTTATTGATCAGCAGAAAAAATAATCAACGCAAAATCACTTTCCTGTGATTTATCATAACTAAATTAGTGCGTGCAAAGTTTCTGTTTTTCAGCAGAATCAAATCAACTATCATCGTAGATTATCCTATAGGTTCTACTTGGCACAAACACTAATTAAAACATAAAACCACATCCAACAGAGGCTAGATGGATTATTTATTCCTAAACAGAAGCAAAAACAAAAAACACAAAATAAAATTGGGTTGCCTCCCAACAAGCGCTATCGTTTAACGCCCCTAGCTAGGCATAAAAGCAAGGATAGATCTAGGTATTGCCATCTTTGGTAGGCAATCCATAAGTGGCTCTCATGATAGATTCATATGGTAATTTTATTTTATTTATATGGAAGTGTTCCATACCCTTCTTTAAGGGAAATTGGAATCTAATATTCCCTTCCTTCATATCAATAATTGCACCAATCGTTCTAAGGAAAGGTCTACCAAGAATAATAGGACATGAAGGATTGCAATCTATATCAAGAACGATAAAATCTATGGGCACATAATTCCTATTTGCAACAATAAGAACATCATTAATTCTTCCCATAGGTTTTTTAATAGTGGAATCCGCAAGATGCAAGTTTAGAGAGCAATCATCAAAATCACGGAAATCTAGCAAATCACATAAATTTTTGGGTATAGTAGAGACACTAGCACCCAAATTACACAAAGCATGAAACTCAAAATTTTTAATTTTAATTTTAATAGAAGGTTCCCATTCATCATAGAGTTTTCTAGGGATAGAAACTTTCAACTCAAGTTTTTCCTCATAAGATTGCATCAAAGCATCAACAATATGTTCGGTAAAGGCCTTATTTTGACTATAAGCATGAGGAGAATCTAGCACGGATTGCAACAAGGAAATACAGCCAATCAAAGAGCAATTTTCATAATTAAATTCCTTGAGATCCAAAATAGTGGGTTTAGCAACATCATGGTTTTTCTTTATTTCAATCGCACTTTCATCAATTTCATCATCAAGATCTAGAAACTCCGAATTCTTAGAACGCCTTCTAGGTAAAGGAAGATAATCTTCAGATTCATCAAGATTCATATTGCAAAACAAAGATTTAATGGGCGACACATCAATAACTTTTAGATCTTCATCTTGATTTTCATAGGAATTGGAAGAACACGCTTTAATAAAGGCATCTTTGGAAGCACGCATCCTAGCGGTTCTTTCCTTGCACTCATCAATGGAAATTCTCATGGCTTTGAGAGACTCATTGATATCATGCTTAGGAGGAGTAGATCTAAGCTTTAAAGAATCAATTTCAAGAGAAATTCTATCAATGTTCCTAGCCAAATCATCAACTTTAAGCAATTTCTCTTCAAGCAAAGCATTAAAATTCTTTTGTGAATTCATAAACTCTTTAACACTACTCTCAAATTCAGAGGGCATCTTATTAAAATTTCCATAAGAGTTATTGTAGGAATTTCCATAATTATTAGAAGGATTACTAGGATAAGGCCTAGTATTAAAATTCCCTCTATAAGCGTTGTTTCCAAAACTATTCCTACCAACAAAATTCACATCCATAGATTCATTATTATTCTCAAGCAAAATAGATAAAGGCATATCATTGGGATCAAGAGGAGTATTTTTAGGAGCAAACATCTTCATAAGTTCATCCATCTTTTCACTCAAAACATTGATTTCTTCTATAGCATGCACTTTCTTACTAGAAGATCTTTCGATGTGCCATTGAGAATAATTAACCATAATATTATCAAGAAATTTGTAGCATCCCCTAACGTAATTTCCATAAAAGTGCCTCCCGCGGCCGAATCTAAAAGATTTCTAGTAGCAAAATTCAATCCGGCATAAAAAATTTGTATGATCATCCATAAATTCAAACCATGAGTAGGGCAATTGCAAAGCATTAATTTCATTCTTTCCCAAGATTGGGCAACATGCTCATGATCAAGTTGTTTAAAATTCATGATGTCATTCCTAAGAGTGATAATCTTAGCGGGAGGAAAATACTTAGAGATAAAAGCATCTTTGCACTTATTCCAAGAATCAATACTATTTTTAGGAAAAGATGAAAACCAAACTTTAGCACGATCTCTAAGTGAAAATGGAAATAACTTCAATTTGACAATATTGTTATCCGCATCTTTCTTATTTTGCATATCACACAAATCAACAAAATTGTTTAGATGAGTAGAGGCATCTTCACTAGGAAGGCCGGCGAATTGATCTTTCATAACAAGATTAAACAAAGCGGTATTGTCGGTGTACTAGAGTAGGGGTACCCTAGTATCCCGAACTTGTGCACGGGCAGTCGCATCACCCCGCGGCAAGGCTTGCCGGGTGACCTCCAAGGTCCTCCATGGTTCGTTTGGAGCCATTCAAGAACAAAGTATTCAAGCCAAGAAGACAAGACCCCGGCAAGATGAGCTTGCCAGGAAGGCCAACCGAGGCATCTCAAGGAACTTGCTGCGACGCGCCACGCGTCTCGGCGAGGCCCGGTGAGCGACAAGCTTCCGGACGCGACAAGACAACGACCGCGGCAAGGCGCTTGCCGCGGCGAGCTACCACTCTGTACCCGCGCTCCAGCACATCCACCAACGTGTCACCCTGGGACCTTTCCAGGTGCGCGTGGCAAGAGGCTGTGCAGCCAGGGGTGCGCGGTGGCAAGTGACGCTGACAAGATTGCCATCATGGCAAGCGGTGGCGTCCCTGACGGTCCCTTTTCGCACTATTTGGGCGACGCAGACGGGCATTTAATGCCTGTGTCCCCTGCCGTCAGGGTTAGGTATGATACACTGTACAAGTAGTTGTACCAACCGCAATTCTTTTCCATTTTTACCCTTGTCTACGTAGCCACCTGTCGGTGACCCCTTGAGCATATAAAAGGAGGCCCATGCGCAACGTAGAGAGGGGGTTCGAAGGCAGAAAACACTCACGCTCGGTCTCGTTAGCAGCTAGTGTGTACTGTAGCACTCCGCGCTCCCGAGCAAGAACTCAATACACTCAGACATGCAGCAGTAGGAGTATTATCTCTCCGGAGAGCTCCGAAGCTGGGTAAACCGCTCGTGTGCTCCGCCTCGATCTGCTCTTCGCGCGACCTCTGCCCCCCGCCGAACCGAAAGAGGCTCGGTCCGCCAGTCCCATAGGTGTTCGTGGATCAGCCTCCCCGGCATCTTTGGCGCGCCAGGTAGGGGGAGTCGAGGCTGTGTGAACCTGATCCGGCGTTCACACAAGCTAGATCTTCATCATCTTCATCGACATGCCACCGAAGAAGAAGGCTTCGGAGGTGGCTGCTCCGTCCGCGTCGATCCCACCACCACCGGAGAAAACGGGTGGTGGGGTAGACGCCGGCAGAAGAATGGGCGTCGACGAGGGAGCTCACGGTGCCGCTAGGTCCAAGGACAAGGTTGCGCAGACCTCGGCGTCCGTACATGCACCGCGCCCATCTCAGGAGGCGCGGGACCGACAGCATCATGGTACTCGCGGTACCATACGTTCGTTGGACCAAGATCGAGCTGGTGGATCTCGGGATGCTCAAGACCAGCATGCACGCCAACATGCTGGCACGAGCAAGACACGGTCGCCTGGACGGGATACTGCTCCTTCTAACATAGTTAGAAGTCCGAGCATATCCCGCTCCTCGCACCGTTCGCCACTGCCATCCACCACTCCAGCAGAAGCTTTGGCACGAGCTCAATTGCTCCTAGATTACCCTCCAATGGCGGACAAGATCGACGAATGGAGGGCCACCATTCAGAGTCTCATCGGCTTCGCCAACGGCGACAATCCACGGCAGCCGAGTACATCGCAGCCGCGGCAAGACTGCCAGGCACAAGCCAATGGCGACAAAACCGGTGGGGGTGCAACCACCGTGCACTCTCCGCCCCGAAGGCCAAGATCACCGACTCGCCGGATCCACCTCGACAGCGACTCCACCGCATCATCAGATCCATGAGCTCGTCGCGATCAGTGCCAAGTTCTTCACGAACGACAGCAAGAAGACGCTCGTACTCGCATCGAGCGTCAAAGAGAAGCGCGGCGTCAATCGGACCAGCGCGCTGGGCCCTCTGTCGATATGCATGCGCCAGGGGAACCAGGTGACTTGCCGTACGCGGTAGGTTGCCCTGCGTTCACTCGTGAGCTGCGGCAAGTCCAGTGGCCCAACACGAAGAATTTCAAGCCAGACGTACCAGAGAAGTACGACGGCAAGTCGCATCCGTCGGAGTTCCTCATCATCTACACCATCGCAGTGCAAGCTGCCGGGGGGCGAGACGACAAGATCCTTGCCAACTACTTCCCGCTGGTGCTCAAGCCCAATGTCAGGTCCTGGCTCATGCACTTGCCAGACAACTCCATATCCTCCTGGGCAGACCTATGCCATCAGTTTGTCGGCACCTTTACAGGCGGCCACAAACCTCATGGCTAAGAGAGCGACCTTCACCTGCTCGCCCAGAAGGAAGGAGAGCCCCTGCACAAGTACATTCAGAGATTCATCCGTGTACAGCACAACATCCCAGATGTCCACCCTGCCGCGGTCATCAGCGTGTTCCATCAGAATGTGCGAAACCGCAGGATGCGGGAGGAGATGGCGATGTGCAAGATCAGAGACGTCAGTGAGCTATATGCCCTGGCCGACAAGTGTGCACGTGCTGAGGAAGGGAGGAAACTCCCCGGAGAGAATACAGGAGCAGGAGGATCTGACAGCGAGGATGCTGCCCCGGCAAAGAAAAACCGGCGGCGGAACAATAGGAAGAAGAAGGGCAAAGATGTGCTAGTCGTTGAGCAGTCCGGCAACGGAGGTGGCGCCAAGAAAGCCGAAGCTGTGGCGGCCGCCGACAAGCAGGACGGCACCGACAAGCAGTACTGCAAGATCCACCGCACCAAGGGCCATGACCTCCAGAGCTGCAAGAAGGTCGAGCAGCTTGTTGAGCTACAAAAGGCCGAATACGAGCAACGCGACAAGGAGAAGGCCCAAGAAGGTACTGGAGGATCCGGCAAGAAGCGGCCCGGCCGAGGACGCCGCGGCAAGGCCAAGCAGCGGCAAGGAGACAGACCTCCCCGCGGCCGCGACAAGGATGAAGACGACGACGACGATGAAGATATGGATGATGATGAGACCGGTGAGCAGGAGTTCCAGAAAGCCACAGAGGTCCTGTGCATCGACGGCGGTGCTTCTCTGCATACTTCACACCGCCAGCTCAAGCAGTGGGTGCGGGAAGTCAATGCGACAGAACCACCCGTCGAGTCACGCAAGCCTCTGAAATGGTGCAGCACGCCTATCATCTTTGATATTGAGGACCACCCTGATCGCATAACTGCGGTCGGGTGCTTGCCGATGTTGGTTTCACCAACTATCCGCAACCTCAAGGTCACTAAGATGCTAGTTGACGGCGGGGCCGGCTTGAACCTGATCTCCTCCGCGGTACTCCAGAAACTCTAGATCCCTGACAGCGAGCTCGAGGAGACCGGCACATTCCAAGGAATCAATCCGGGAAGGAGCAAGCCGAAGGGAAAGATCACGTTGCCGGTGACATTTGGCAGCGAGTTGAACTTCAGGACTGAGAGGGTCACTTTTGATGTTGCTGACTTTCCATTGCCTTACAATGGGATACTCGGCCGTCCAGCACTCGCCAAATTCATGGCAGCCTCTCATTACGCATACAACATGCTGAAGATGCCAGGCCCGATAAGTGTCATCTCTGTCCCTGGCGACAACAAGGATGCTCTTATCTGCGCCGACAAGATCTACCGGGAAGCAGCAGCCGCAATAGATCGTATGTCACTTGCCGTTGAAGCCCCCGGGGGGAAGAAGAAGACCAAGTCCGGCAAGAGTTCTAATGCCCACTCCGGAAAGCGCACCTCTTCGGAGTACTGCGCTACCGTCGAGGACGCACCATCGAGCTCCACCGGCAAGCATAAGAAGACAATGGCAGCTCCGCCAGAGACCAAGAAGGTGTCTGCCAAGGAGGACGGCACTGGTGGTACCTTCACCATCAGTGCCACTCTCGACCCTAAATAGGAAAGCGCGCTCGTTGCTTTCCTGCGGGCGAACGTCGACGTGTTTGCGTGGCAACCGTCTGACATCCCCGGTGTTCCTAGGAAAGTAATCGAGCACCATCTTGCTGTCTGTCCTCATGCGCGGCCCGTCAAGCAGAAGGTCAGGAAACAAGCAGTGGAGCGCCAAGAATTCATCGCAGAAGAAATCAAGAAGTTGGAAGTAGCAGGCCTTGTCAGAGGAGTGCTCCATCCTATGTGGTTGGCCAATCCTGTAGTCATGCGCAAGGCAAACGGGAAATGGAGGCTTTGTATCGACTTTACCGATGTCAATAAAGCTTGTCCCAAAGACCCATTTCCCTTGCCGCGCATTGACCAGATTGTTGACTCCACGGCCGGATGTGGCTTGCTTTCATTTCTTGACGCATACTCAGGATACCATCAGATCTTCATGGCAGAAGAGGATGAGGAGAAGACCGCATTCATCACTCCATGTGGCACATACTGTTTCATACGGATGCCTTTCGGTTTAAAGAATGCTGGTTCAACATTTGCAAGGGTAGTCCATGACGCTTTTGAGCCACAAATGCACAGAAATGTGGAAGCCTACATGGATGACATAGTGGTCAAGAGCAAGGACAAGGCAACTCTGATTCAAGATTTAGACGAAACCTTTGCAAATCTGCGCAAGATCAACCTCAAGCTTAACCCCGAGAAGTGTGTGTTTGGAGTCCCTTCCGGCAAGCTCCTCGGGTTCTTCGTGTCTCAGCGAGGAACTGAAGCCAATCCCGACAAGATCAAGTCCATTGAGCAGATTGAAGCACCAAAGCGCGTCAAGGATGTACGAAGACTTGCCGGTTGCGTGGCTGCTCTCAGCAGGTTTATCTCTAGGTCTGCCGAGCGCGCCCTGCCGTTTTTCAAAATATTGAAAAAGAAAGGTCCAATGAAATGGACTCCGGAAGCGGAGGCTGCGCAGCAGGACTTGAAGAGATACCTATCCTCCACTCCAACACTTGCCGCACCTAAGCCACAAGAGAAGTTGCTGCTGTATATAGCGGCAACCAATCAAGTGGTTAGTGCTGCGTTAGTAGCGGAGAGGGAGGCGGATGATGAGCCAGCAACCACGGCAGATGCATCCAGCGACAAGCAGGGGACTTCACCGACAAGCTCTGGTCCCGACAAAGATGGATCTGCGCAGGCGCATGAGGAGATACAGAAGAGAATGGTGCAGCGCCCAGTTTACTTTGTTAGTTCCCTTCTGCAGGGGGCTAGGTCAAGGTACTCTGGTGTGCAGAAATTGCTTTTTGGCCTTCTCATGGCCTCGAGAAAGCTGCGCCATTACTTCCAAGCACATGAGATCACAGTTGTCACTCGTTTTCCGCTGAAGAGGATACTGTAGAATCCAGAAGCAACAGGCAGGATTGTCGAGTGGGCACTGGAACTGTCAAGCTTTGGCCTCAAGTTTGAGAGCACTTCAACTATCCAAAGCGGAGCATTGGCAGAATTCATAGCAGAATGGACGCCAACACCAGATGAAGAAATTCCAGAAACGAGCATCCCCGTAAAGGAAGCAAGCAAAGAGTGGCTGATGTACTTTGATGATGCCTTCTCGCTGCAAGGCACCGGTGCGGGCGTGCTACTTGTTGCGCCCACCGGAGAGCACCTCAAGTACGTAGTCCAGATGCACTTTCGCAAGGAGCAAGCAACAAACAATACCGCAGAGTATGAAGGTTTGCTTGCCGGTCTCAGGATCGCAGCAGACCTTGGGATCAAGAAGCTCATTGTCAGGGGTGACTCGCAGCTTGTCGTCCGCCAAGTGAAAAAGAATTATCAGAGTCCGTTGATGGAAGCTTACGTTGATGAAGTGAGAAAGTTAGAAGAGCACTTTGACGGCCTACAGATGGAACATGTTCCAAGAGCTCAGAACGACATTGCCGATGGCCTATCAAAGTGCGCCGCACTTAAGTTACCCGTGGAACCAGGGATCTTTGTGCTCAAACTGACTCAACCGTCTGTAACGCCATCAACTGGACAGAGCAAGAAGAGGAAGTTGATTTCTGGTGACTATTTTCCGGCAGAGCTCCCCGAAGCCGCCGCCAAGAAGGTCTCCAAGATCAACACCAAGGGTGCTGAGGAGCAGTCTGCTCCGGCAAGCCCTAGGGTTTGTTCCGTTGAAGCAGACACTCCCGACAAGTTTTGCTCCGGCAAGCTTGCCGGGGAACGTCAAGCTCTGGCTGAGCCGCAGGTTCTCGCCGTAGAAGCGGATGTTCCCGCAGCAGCAGATGTGCCTTTAGTCCTTGTTGTCGAGCCGCAAGCTCCAGCATGGGCACAGCAGATTGTCCGTTTCCTTCAGACAGGAGAACTTCCCGAAGAGCAAGAAGAAGCGGAAAGAGTAGCCCGGCAGTCAAGTATGTACCAGTTTGTCGACAACACACTGTACAGAAGAAGACTCAACGGTGTGAAATTGAAGTGTATTCACCGGGAAGACGGACAAAAGCTGTTGGCAGAGATACATGGAGGCATATGTGGTCACCACATTGGCGCAAGAGCACTAGCCGGCAGAGCATTCTGGCAAGGTTTCTTTTGGCCGACAGCACTACAGGATGCAACTGCACAAGTAACCAAGTGTGAAGCGTGCCAGTTCCATTCCAAGAAGATACACCAGCCAGCTCAAGCTCTCCAGACGATCCCTTTATCCTGGCCATTTTCGGTCTGGGGACTCGACATCCTCGGCCCCTTTCCCCGAGCTGTCGGGGGCTTTGAGTACTTGTACGTTGCAATTGACAAGTTCACAAAGTGGCCGGAAGTGGAAGCAGTAAGGAAGGTGACAGCACAGTCAGCAGTCAAGTTCTTCAGGTCGATTGTTTGCCGCTTTGGGATCCCTAACAGGATCATCACCGACAACGGCACGCAATTCACGAGCCGCACCTTCATGCATTACGTCCAAGATCTTGGCGCCAAGGTCTGCTTCGCTTCTGTTGCTCATCCGAGAAGCAACGGTCAAGCGGAGAGGGCAAATGCTGAAGTGCTGCGCGGGCTCAAGACCAGGACTTTCGACAGGCTGCGCAAGTATGGAAAGAACTGGATTGAGGAGCTGCTGGTGGTTCTTTGGTCGATCAGGACGACACCAAATCGAGCCACTGGCCAGACACCTTTTGCTCTAGTCTATGGAGCAGAGGCAGTTCTCCCCACGGAACTCGTATATGGGTCACCTCGAGTGCTCGCTTATGATGAGCTTGAGCAAGAGCAGCTGCGACAAGATGACGCGCTGCTCCTTGAGGAGGACCGTCTTCAAGCCGCTGTACGAGCTGCTCGATACCAGCAGGCTTTGCGCCGCTACCATAGCCGCAAAGTTAATGCCAGAAGTCTCGAGGAAGGCGACCTTGTTCTTCGGCGCGTTCAGTCCGCCAAGAATTCCAACAAGTTGACGCCAAAGTGGGAAGGCCCTTACTGGGTGAAACGAGTCACTAGGCCTGGTGCTGTCCGCCTTGAGACCGAGGCTGGCATTCCGGTGAGCAACTCCTAGAACATTGAGCATCTTCGTAAGTTTTACCCGTAAGGCGCGGTTGCCGGAACCTGTTCCGGCAACCACCTTTTGTACAAGTCTTGCCGCTGTTGCATGTAATCCTTTGTACAAAGCCGGGCGCAGACCCCGTGCATAAGTAAAGCTCATGTGCTCCGCACATCTTGTCAATTTCATGCTTTCTATTTTTTGCATGTGTTATCTGCCACTTTGTGCAGCACCTATCCCCGGTAAGCAATAACGAGCCGTAAGGCTCCATATCTTTATTTTCTCTTCTTTCTTTTTCTCAAAGAAAGGAAGGTTCCCTCGCCCACAAGTTTGCCGGGGGGAAAGGAGAAGATAATGGTGTAGACCAGGCGTCGTTCAAGAAAGTTTCGCCTTACCGGGAAGAATACGACAGAAAAGCTTAGTTGCCAAAGTTTGAGCAATCAGTTTTAAAATTTTTTAAGTTATCTTCCTCGAACGACCGTGCTTTGTATGGAAAACCTGTGCGCGGAGGAACCAACTCGTAGCTAGTTGCACCCTTATTTTGTTTCGAGTCCTCTCAATAACTTAAGTGAGCTGCGGCTAGTTGCGACAAGGTTTCTTGTCGGTAGCGGCACCGCCAGCAGGCTGCTGACGTCCCGCACTTAGCGCTCGCGGCTAAGGTGCCTGCACCGACAAGTTCCCTAAAAGCGTAGAGCAAAAACATACAAAGGAAGGAATCAAGTAAAGGAAATAACATAGCAATCGCTACCCAAAATAAAGTTATATTACAAGATAGCTTGTCGCAGCTCTAACAGATTGTTCTCATAACATGACTAGCAGCGACAAGAAAAGGAGAAAACGGGCGGCCTAATCTACGCGATCGCCCTCAACCCTCTTGATCTCGCTCACCTTGTCCACAATGGGTGCGACAAGGGTCTTGAGCGCTTCCAGATCAGCTTCCGGCGGCAGGGTCTTGAGGACGTTGGTGAGGTTGAGGCCTGGGTTGCGGAAGGCCACCTTCACCAACACCTTTTGAAGAGCTCCCGCGCAGATTCTGCGCGACTCGTCGGCTAGCTGCTTTGGGATCCTCTCCCGAAGTCGCTGGAGGGCCGTCGCCACGCCTTTTAAGAACAAGCTGAGCTTTGCGCTGGGTTGGAGGTTCTCATCGGAGGGATACCCGAAATCCTCCATCCCTAGCTGCGCCAGCTCCCTGTCGATGGCTGCGGCAACATCCACAAGACCCTCCGTCCAGTGCTCCACATTCTCCCTGAAAGTGTTCTGGGTGGTCGCAGCACTCGCCAGCAGCGCCTCGTCGGCCTTGATCTGCTTCTTCAAGGCCACCTCCTGCTCCCTGGCGTCGTCCAGCGTCTTGGTCAAAGTAGTCAGCTTCAACTCAAGATCTGTGTTGGAGTCCTTGGCGGCACCAAGCTCCTTGCCCTTCTCGACGAGACGACCCTGCAGCTCGCCAAGGCTGTAGGCGTCCTTCTCGCGCTCATGCTTGAGCACGGCAAGCTATTCACCGCTCGTCTTGAGATCGGCCTCCAGCTGCGCCACCTTCGATCCACGAACACCTATGGGACCGGCTGACCGAGCCACTTTCGGTTCGGCGGGGGGCGGAGGTCGCGCGAAGAGCAGATCGAGGCGGAGCACACGAGCGGTTTACCCAGCTTCGGAGCTCTCCGGAGAGATAATACTCCTACTGCTGCATGTCTGAGTGTATTGAGTTCTTGCTTGGGAGCGCGGAGTGCTACAGTACACACTAGCTGCTAACGAGACCGAGCGTGAGTGTTTTCTGCCTTCGAACCCCCTCTCTACGTTGCGCATGGGCCTCCTTTTATATGCTCAAGGGGTCACCGACAGGTGGCAACGTAGACAAGGGTAAAAATGGAAAAGAATTGCGGTTGGTACAACTACTTGTATAGTGTATCATACCTAACCCTGACGGCAGGGGACAAAGGCATTAAATGCCCGTCTGCGTCGCCCAAATAGTGCGAAAAGGGACCGTCAGGGATGCCACCACTTGCCACGATGGCAATCTTGTCAGCGTCGCTTGCCACCGCGCACCCCTGGTTGCACAGCCTCTTGCCACGCGCCCCTGGAAAGGTCCCAGGGCGACACGTTGGTGGATGTGCTGGAGCGCGGGTACAGAGTGGTAGCTTGCCGCGGCAAGAGCCTTGCCGCGGTCGTTGTCTTGTCGCGTCCGGAAGCTTGTCGCTCACCGGGCCTCGCCGGGACGCGTGGCGCGTCGCAGCAAGTTCCTTGAGATGCCTCGGTTGGCCTTCCCGGCGGGTATTGATTTCACAAGACTCATCATTATTAAGAGGAGCAATCGGAGTACTAAGGAAATCATTATTATTGGTATTCGAGAAATCACACAATTTTGTATTATCTTGCGCCATGGCAACAAGTAATCCAACACAAAAGCAAACAGAAAGGCAAAGGGAAAAAGGCAAACGGGAGAGAGAGTAGGAGATTGGGAAAGAGAGGGCAAATAAAATGGCAAGGGTCAAGTGGGGGAGATGAAAATGAGAGGCAAATGGAAAATAATGTAATGCGAGAGATAGGGATTGCGATGGGTACTTGGTATGGTTGACTTGCTTGCGTGAGCCTCCCCGACAACGGCGCCAGAAATTCTTCTTGCTACCTCTTGAGCACTGCGTTGGATTTCCCCGAAGAGGAGAGGATGATGCAGCAAAGTAGCGTAAGTATTTCCCTCAGTTTTTGAGAACCAAGGTATCAATCCAGTAGGAGACCATGCACCACTCCCTCGTACCTACACAAAAACGATAGCAACTCGCAACCAACGCTTAGGGGTTGTCAATCCCTTCACGGTCACTTACGAGAGTGAGATTTGATAGAGATAATATTTTTGGTATTTTTTATAGATAGATGCAAAGTAAAAAGTAAAGGAAAAGTAAAAACAAAGCAAGTAAATAAAGTGATAGAGATTGATATGATGAGAATAGACCCGGGGGCCATAGGTTTCACTAGTGGCTTCTCTCAAGAGCATAAGTATTCTACGGTGGGTGAACAAATTACTGTTGAGCAATTGATAGAATTGAGCATAGTTATTAGTATATCTAGGTAATGATCATGTATATAGGCATCACGTCCAAAACAAGTATATCGAAACGATTCTGCATCTACTACTATTACTCCACTCATCGACCGCTATCCAGCATGCATCTAGAGTATTAAGTTAAAAACAGAGTAATGCCGTAAGAAAGATGACATGATGTAGAGGGATAAATTCATGCAATATGATAAAAAAACCATCTTGTTATCCTCGATGGCAACAATACAATACGTGCCTTGCTGCCCCTTCTGTCACTGGGTAAGGACACCGCAAGATTGAACCCAAAGCTAAACACTTCTCCCATTGCATGAACTACCAATCTAGTTGGCCAAACCAAAAAGGATAATTCGAAGAGACTTGCAAAGATAACTCAATCATGCATAAAAGAATTCAGAGAAGAATCAAATATTTTCCATAGATAATACTGGATCATAAACCCACAATTCATCGATCTCAACAAACACACCGCAAAAAGAAGATTACATCGAATAGATCTCCACGAGAGAGGGGGAGAACATTGTATTGAGATCCAAAAAGAGAGAAGAAGCCATCTAGCTACTAGCTATGGACCCGAAGGTCTGAAATAAACTACTCACACTTCATCGGAGGGGCTATGGTGTTGATGTAGAAGCCCTCCGTGGTGGATGCCCCCTCCGGCGGAGCTCCGGAACAGGCCCCAAGATGGGATCTCGTGGATATAGAAGGTTGCGGCGGTGGAATTAGGATTTTGGCTCCTGGTCTGATCGTTCGGGGATACGTAGGTATATATAGGAGGAAGGAGTACGTCGGTGGTGCTCCGAGGGGCCCACGAGGTAGGGGGCGTGCCCAGGGGGGCGCACCCTCCACCCTCGTGACCTCCTCGGGCAGTACTTGGAGTAGGGTCCAAGTCTCCTGGATCACGTTCGGTTGGAAAATCACGATCCCGAAGGTTTCATTCCGTTTGGACTCAGTTTGATATTTTGTTTCTTCGAAATACTGAAAAAGGCAAAAAACAGCAATGCTGGGTTGGGCCTCCGGTTAATAGGTTAGTCCCAAAAGTAATATAAAAGTGGAAAATAAAGCCCAATATAGTCCAAAACAGTAGATAAAGTAGCATGGAGCAATCAAAAATTATAGATACGTTGGAGACGTATCAGGTTGCCGAGTACATGTCGTGTAAATGGCGATATGTGGTGAGAGCGTGTGTGAAGAAGTACACCCCTGTAGGGTTAACATCATCTATTCGAATAGCCGCGTCCGCAGTAAAAGACCTCTAGGTTGCCTATACAGTTCATAGACAAGTGAAAGTGGATACTTTAAAATACGCCATATAAGTGTGAGTGCTATGGACGGCGTTCTCGTAGGGAGACGGGAGCGGATCCATAGTGGTGTATTGATATGGTGAATATGTGGACTCATGTGCGCCACCTCAAAAGAGTTACTTACAGTCGTAGTTCAGGATAGCCACCGAGTCAAAGCTGGCTTGCTGCAGTTAAACCCTACCACCCCTTTGTTGATACTGATGCATATGTAGTTAGTTCTGATGTAAGTCTTGCTGGTTACATTTGTACTCACGTTTGCTTAACTTATGTTTTGTAGAGAGACTTCAGTCTTGCTAGTAGTTCCGCATGGACTTCTACGTTTAGCTTGTTACCTCAGCTACGATCTTGTGCCCTCGGTAGGATCTTGTAGAAAGTCAGGCTTCTCAGCCTTTTCATTTGTAGATGTCTGTACTCAGACATGTTGAGCTTCCGCATGTTCTTTTGACTTGTATGCTCTGAATGTTGGGTCATGAGACCCATGTTTGTAATATCTCGCTCCTCGGAGCCTATTGAATAAATACTTTGAGTTGTAGAGTCATATTGTGATGCCATGTTGTATTTGCACATATCGAGCATATTGTGTGTATGTTATTGAAATGCTTGGTATGTGTGGGATCCGACAAGCTAGTTATTTATTCTTGGTAGCCTCTCTTGCTGGGAAATGTCTCCTAATGCTTCCACTGAGCCATGGTAGCTTGCTACTGCTCCAGAACACTTAGGCTGGTCGGCATGTGTCCTTCTTCGTTCCTATGTCTGTCCCTTCAGGGAAATGTCATGTGTTGTTCCTTTAAGTTCCTGTAGCTTGCTATGACTTGCGTTCATACGTTTTTTATCGACACGTTCGTTGTTGGGTCTTGTATGCCTGTCCTTGTAAGTTAGCTCCACCTTGGGTTTACGACTAGTCATGTCGGCACGGGTTCTTTGTCATATCGATGCTAGCGGCACTATCATATATGTGAGCCAAAAGGCGCAAACGGTCTCGGGCCAGGTAAGGTGGCACCCATGGGAATACCATGTGTGAGGCCGCAAAGTGATATGATGTGTTACATGCTAGGTTGGTGTGACTTAGGATCGGGGTCCTGACATGTACTATGTACTAAAAACAGGAAGGCATGTCACATTAACAGGTGTAATGTATAAACTAAGCAGAATAGCACATGCAATTTAACCAGATTGGAAGAACTACAATCTAGACACCATATGCAATATGCAACCACATATCACGCTGCCAAGTTAGAGCAAGCACCTGCGATGCTAGTGTAGGAGAAATGCGGTAATCAACTACAGAGCTACGTTCACTATCTTCATCTAGCCATGCTATTTCTTGACAATCATGTGGGGAGGCTGACGCTGCATTCTTTCAATGAGGATCTTTTCCCACAGTAGTCCACTAGCCTGACTGCCTCATTATAAGTGATTCATGAGGGATACACAAGAACATTAGTTTGATGTAAGAACATTGTTAATAGATAGAGGTACTAGTTTGTACCAAAAACAGGAAGGCATGTCATATTCAAAGGTATAATGTGTAAGCTAAGCAGATGCAATTTAACCAAATTGGAAGCAATACAAGCTAGACATCCGGCTGTAGTGGTGAGCATGATCATCTAGGACCTGAGAGCCTGGTGGGAGGCGGGCTGCTTCGCCACCATCGTGGCTTTTTAGTTGGCTTCCAGGTGATGCCTGTCTGTGTTGGGCTTGTCACTGGCTCGGCTGGTGCCCTGACTAGCTATTTGTCGTCCGGTGCTCCCGGGATGGTGGTTCATGTAAAAAATATCTTTACTTATCTTAATAAAGACCGACTTCGGTCTTTCAAATACAAGCTAGACACCATATGTAACATGCAACCGCATATGACACCACAAAGTTAAAGCAAGCACCTGGGATGGTGGTTCAGGGAGAGCGAGATCATCAACTCCAGAGCTACGTTTACCGTCTCCATCTACTAACACTGCACCCTTTATAGTGCTGAAACGTATCTTGCCTAAGCCCGAAGCAATCTGGAGCGACTTCTCTCTTTTCTTTTCTGCTTCTGTCAAGGCAGAGTCTGAAATACCATTGCATAAAAACACAATAGTGAAAGTATGGGTGAAGTGTGTGCATAACTAGTGCACTGTAAAAAAGTAGTAGATAGCAGGTGGCTGAAAAAACTGACAGGAGACATATGGTAGCTCTACAACATCGCATGGAAAACAAAATTAGATTCTACTCCTTATGATTTTGTAATATATGAGCACAGGGATGGCTGGGAAATGCAGGTACTCCTCCAGCACACCACCACATGTGGTCCTATCAAAATAATAATCAACTGAAAATAGATAGATCAGTCAATTTTTTTATGAACCGCCGATCTATAAGGAACGAGCAGATGGCCTTCATCTACCTCCGGCCAGTCACTGTTGACGATCTTTCTCGAATAGCCAGCGACCACTGGCCCAGACCCCTGCCTTCATTGCCCCGCCCTCCCCTCGACCTCACACCACCACCGTGCTTGGCAGCACCTCCCGGCCATCCCTTTAATCCCGACCGACCTCCAGATCGGGTGCCAGCAGCTCTAGGCCCCACACACCCCTAAGACAAAACACCGAGGCGCTACTTCCCTGGCATAATAGGTGGACTAGCGCCTGTTACGATGGGGAATGCTTCCTTTGATTGGGAATCAACTGAGCAGGAATTGAAATCCAGGGGGCGATGGACCTCTAGCTAAGGTGAAATAGTATATCAGGAGAAACCTTGTGCATCGCGAGTTACTAGGAACATCTAGTATGAAGAAGAAGCGGTCAACTAGTGTCTTCTGTGGGATGAATACCGTGCAAGCATACATGTAAGATTTGCACGAATAAGGGAAGAGGAGTACCATTTCCAGTTGCCAGTGCTAGGTCCTTCGGATGTCGCGGCGATTTTCTTAGTTTTACCTAGGGAGCCAATGTTTTGGAGGAGGGTCGAGCCTTGGACGAACCCATGGCCAAATTTTTGACTGTGTTGCGGTGGCCATCTGTCGGTGGAGGGGAAACAGATCCGAGGCGGCGAAGGACGATGTAGCGGGAACAGCTCCGGTGAAGTGGACGATGGCAAAATTGGAGCGGCAGCGGTGAGGCGCAAGACGGCGTGGTTGAACTGGCTCGGGTATGAATAGCTCGGCCTCGGCTTGAACTACTAGTTGTGGAGGGTGTTGCGGTTGTGGTTGTGGTGGACGACGACGTCGGGGTATCAGCTCCGGCAAGATGGAGGAGGGCGCTGGTTGATGGGTCGGATGGGGTGGTGGACGGAGGACGTCGGGGTTTCGCGGTTGGTGGAGAGGTAGTTTTGGCGCCCACGAAGTACGAATGGTGAATCGGACCGGGGAGGGAGCTAAGGAAGAACCATGTTTTGGTCTGGGACGCGCTTGTTTTTGGATTTTTTTGAACAGATGGGACGCGCTTGTTTGAAATTTAGTGAAAGTACAAACTTTGCCCCCCTATTAAATTTTGGACCTACTGCGGGTTGGGGTAGGATGGTAATCCTAGGTGTCCCAAATAGTGGGCGGGAGCGATTTCGGCCGCGCGCATGTGTGCTTAGGCGGACATTGTGTATGAATGTTTTTCGGAGGCGGTTGTGTGGCATCAAGATGAAGCTACAAACCTACCCCGGTTTAGACCTTTGGACATCGGGCCGGTAGGTTTCACGGGTTGGAGTTATTAGAAAAGTGATTTCCTTCTACTAAACATTGGTCTCACGCAGTTTCGGGCGAGTAGAGGCTCTTTTGGCGCTTTGTTTGAAATTTCGATACAGAAGCATTCACATTTAGAGTACCCCCTTCGTTTTTATTTACTCTGCATATTAGAGTTGGCTGAAGTCAAATTTCATAAAGTTTGACCAAGTTTATAAAAGTATAAACATTTATCATAACAAATCTATATGATGTGAAAGTACATTCAATTATAAATCTAATTTTATTGGTTTGTTATTTCTTATGTTAATATTTTTCTTATAAACTTGGTCAAAGTTTATAAAGCTTGACTTTTACCAAAGCTAATACGCGAACTAAATAAAAACAGAGGGAGTACTCTTGAACTTTGAGGATTAACCTAAATAGACAACGTTAAATTTGACCTTGTATGTTTGAAAATCTCATTAAATTATGCGCTTCTTTTTGAAATTTTGACACTTGAAAATCCTATAACTACGATTATTTTGGAACGGAGGAGGTAAATCTGAATCTATTTTTTACATGACTATATATTCTATTATGTACAAAAGCAGAGAAAAGATTGGTGCCCCCATAATTTAGGTATGATTTACAAATGCCATGATATCAAATTCAAATAATTGAATGGACTTCATGTTGAATTTGAATTTTTTAAACCACCTTATGTTGAATTCAAATGTATGCTAGTTCATAGATAGCTATTTACAATGTTCATTGTGTAACTTTTGTATGTATAATGTGCTCTACACACAACATGAACTATACTCACGTTTATATTCGATTGCTAAAGCTATGCATTGTCTGGAGTTCAAAATACTAACTATGTGGATCAATTATGTCGAATAATAACATAGACATGCTCAAATTCGATAGAATATTGATGTCTGATGGATCAATGACCATTCCTTACGCGAATTGTAAATATCATGATCCCATCCTAATATCTAGATACAATTTATATTTTTAATCAATGTGTACATCAGTCTTTTACGTGTAGTTTCACTCTCCATAGGCCCCTCCTCACACACACGCTGACTTTCTCTCTCACACATACGCGCACACAATGTATATCCATCGGTGGTCTCTCACACACACTCTCCCGAGATGTCTTTCTCGCAGACATGCTCTTGATATAACCCTTCCTCACTCTCAATTTACGACTATTTTCACTATCCTTTATCACAAGCACTCTTCCTCTCACAATCATACACACGCACAACCCCCATTGACCCTTTCTATATACATAGACCTACCCACGTGTCTCCCGCACACACATTATCTTTAGGCCTGTCTCTCACGCATTGTCTCCACCTCTCTTCCTAATTGACGAGTATGATTCTAGTAGAGCATTCTTTAGGATGCCCCTTCAAGTTAGGTTGGATGAATAGTAATATCAGAGATAAGGGGTTACCTTAGTCCGAGGACCTAGGGTTACAAATTCTAGACTATGTCAGTGCACACAGAGTCCTTCACGACTCTGCTCTCTTTGTCTTGTACGGCTAGTCCTCCATGGTCTCCCTAAATGCGTCATGGGCCAACCAATGTGGCGCAGGATAGAACCGAGCCAAGGGCCTCACCTCGGCCCACTGGACCTCACGCGGTGACACACCCTAAGCCCCCAGCTCTCATTATCTTCTCACACCCACACATACCAACACAGATACCACACAAAATATTTTCTCCCCGTGCCTCTATTGTTGGCGAACGCGGTAATTTCAAAAAAATTCCTATGATCATGCAAGATCTATATCTAGGTGATGCATATCAACGAGAGGGGAGAGTGTTGTCTACGTACCCTCGTAGACCGAAAGCGGAAGCATTATGACAATGTGGTTCATGTAGCCGTACGTCTTCACGATTCGACCGATCCTAGCACCGAAGGTACGGCACCTCCGCGATCTGCACACGTTCAGCTCGGTGACATCCCATGAACTCTAGATCCAGCTGAGGTCAAGGGAGAGTTTCATTAGCACAACAGCGTGGGGACCGTGATGATGAGGTTACCGACGTACAGCTTTGCCTAAGCACAACGACGATATATGACCGAGGTGGAAATCTGTGGAGGTGGGCACCGCACACGACTAAACAATCAACTTGTGTGTTCTAGGGTGCCCCTGCCCGTATATAAAGGAGCAAGGGGGAGGACGGCCGGCCCTCCTAGGGCGTGCCCCCAAGAGGGGAATCCTACTCGGATTCCAAGTACTATTAGGTTTCCACCTAAAGGTAGAGAGGGGGAAGGAAGGAGAGGGAGAGGGGTAGGAAATGGGGGCGCCACCCCCCTTCCATGCCCTATTCGGACTCAAGGGGGAGGGGGCGTGCGGCCCGCCCTGGCCGGCCCTCTCTCTCTCTCCACTAAGACCCATCAAGGCCCATTAGTTTCCCGGGGGTTCTGATAACCCTTCGACACCCTGGTTTTATCTGAAACTTCTCCGGAACACTTCTGGTGTCCGAACATAGTCATCCAATATATCAATCTTTATGTATCGACCATTTCGAGACTCCTCGTCATGTTCGTGATCAAATCCGGAACTCCAAACAATCTTCGATACATCATATCACATAAACTCATAATACCAATCGTCATCGAAGGTTAAGCATGCGGGCCCTACGGGTTCGAGAACTATCTAGACATGACGGAGACAGGTCTTCGGTCACTAACCAATAGCAGAACCTGGATGCTCATATTGGTTCCTACATATACTACGAAGATCTTTATCGGTCAAACCGCATAACAACATATGTTGTTCCCTATGTCATTGGTATGTTACTTGCCCGAGATTCGATCGTCGGTATCATCATACCTAGTTCAATTTCATTACCGGCAAGTATCTTTACTCGTTCCGTAATACTTCATCCTGCAACTAACTCATTACTCACAATGCTTGCAAGGCTTATAGTGATGAGTATTACCGAGTGGGCCTAGAGATACCTCTCACAGAGTGACAAATCCTAATCTTGATCTATGCCAACCCAACAAGCACCTTCAGAGAAACCGGTAGAGCACCTTTATAATCACCCATTTACGTTGTGACATTTGGTAGCACAAAAATTGTTACTCTGATATTCGGGAGTTGCATAATTTCATAGTCTGAGGAACTTGTATAAGTCATGAAGAAAGCAGTAGCAATGAAACTAACACGATCATAATGCCAAGCTAACGGATGGGTCATGTCCATAACATCATTCTCCTAATGATGTGATCCCATTTATCAAATGACAACACATGTCTATGGTTAGGAAACACAACCATCTTTGATTAACGAGCTAGTCAAGTAGAGGCATACTAGGGACTATATGTTTTGTCTATCTATTCACACATGCACTAAGTTTCCGGTTAATACAATTCTAGCATGAATAATAAACATTTATCATGAATTAAGTAAATAAATAATAACTTTATTATTTCCTCTAGGGCATATTTCCTTCAGTCTCCCACTTGCACTAGAGTCAATAATCTAGATTACATAGTGATGATTCTAACACCCATGGAGCTTTGGTGCTGATCATGTTTTGCTCATGGAAGAGGCTTAGTCAGCGGGTCTGCAACATTCAGATTTGTGTGTATCTTGCAAATCTCTGTGTCCCCCTTTGACACTTGATAACGGATGGAATTGAAGCGTCTCTTGATGTGCTTGGTTCTCTTGTGAAATCTGGATTCTTTTGCCAAGGCAATTGCACCAGTATTGTCACAAAAGATTTTCACTAGACCCGATGCACTAGGTATGACACCTAGATCGGATATGAACTCCTTCATCCAAACTCCTTCATTCGCTGCTTCCGAAGCAGCAATGTACTCCGCTCCACACGTAGATCCTGCCACGACGCTTTGCTTGGAACTGCACCAACTGACGGGTCCTCCATTCAATAAAAATACGTATCCGGTTTGCGACTTAGAGTCATCCGGATCAGTGTCAAAGCTTGCATCGACGTAACCATTTATGATGAGCTCTTTTTCACCTCCATAAACGAGAAGCATATCCTTAGTCCTTTTCAGGTATTTCAGGATGTTCTTGACCGCTGTCTAGTGCTCCACTCTGGGATTACTTTGGTACCTCCCCGCTATGCTTATAGAAAGACATACATCAGGTCTGGTTCACAGCATTACATACATGATAGAACCTATGGTTGAAGCATAGGGAATTACTTTCATTTTCTCTCTATCTTCTGAAGTGGTTGGGCATTGAGTCTCACTCAACTTCACACCTTGTAACACAGGCAAGAACCCTTTCTTTGACTGATCCATTTTGAACCTCTTCAAAACTTTATCAAGGTATGTGCTTTGTGAAATTTCAATTAAGCATCTTAATCTATCTCTATAGATCTTGATGCCCAATATGTAAGCAGCTTCACCGAGGTCTTTCATGAAAAAATTCTTATTCAGGTATCCCTTTATGCTATCCAGAAATTCTATATCATTTCCAATCAACAGTATGTCATCCACATATAATATCAGAAATGCTACAGAGCTCCCACTCACTTTCTTGTAAATACAGGCTTCTCCAAAAGTCTGTATAAAACCATATGCTTTTATCACACTATCAAAGCGTTTATTCCAACTCCGAGAGGCTTGCACCAGTCCATAAATGGATCATTGGAGCTTGCACACTTTGTTAATACCCTTTGGATTGACAAAACCTTCTGGTTGCATCAGATACGACTCTTCTTCCAGAAATCCATTCAGGAATGCATTTTTGACATCCATTTGCCAAATTTCATAATCATAGAATGCAACAATTGCTAACATGATTCGGACAGACTTAAGCATTGCTACAGGTGAGAAAGTCTCATCGTAGTCAACTCCTTGAACCTGTCGAAAACCTTTCACAACAAGTCGAGCTTTATAAATAGTAACATTACCATCTGCGTCGGTCTTCTTCTTAAAGATCCATTTATTTTCTACGGCTTGCCGATCATCGGGCGAGTCCACCAAAGTCCACACTTTGTTCTCATACATGGATCCCATCTCAGATTTCATGGCTTCAAGCCATTTCACAGAATCTGGGCTCATCATCATTTCCTCATAGTTCATAGGTTCATCATGGTCTAGTAATATGACTTCCAGAACAGGATTACCATACCACTCTAGTGCGGATCTTACTCTGGAAGACCTACGAGGTTCGGTAGTAACTTGATCTAAAGCTTCATGATCATCATCATTAGCTTCCTCACTAATTGGTGTAGGAATCACGGGAACTGATTTCTGTGATGAACTACTTTCCATTAAGGGAGAAGATACAACTACCTCATCAAGTTATACTTTCCTCCCACTCACTTCTTTCGAGAGAAACTCCTTCTCTAGAAAGGATCCATTCTTAGCAACAAAGATTTTGCCTTCGGATCTGTGATAGAAGGTGTACCCAACAATTTCCTTTGGGTATCCTATGAAGACGTACTTCTGCGATTTGGGTTCGAGCTTATCAGGTTGAAACTTTTTCACATAAGCATCGCAGCCCCAAACTTTAAGAAACGACAACTTTGGTTTCTTGCCAAACCACATTTCATAAGGCGTCGTCTCAACGGATTCTGATGGTGCCCTTTTTAAAGTGAATGCAACCGTCTCTAAAGCATAACCCCAAAACGATAGCGGTAAATCAGTAAGAGACATCATAGATCGCACCATATCCAATAAAGTACGATTACGATGTTCGGACACACCATTTTGATGGGTGTTCCAGGTGGCGTTCATTGTGAAACTATCCCATGTTGTTTCAGATGAAGAACAAACTCGTAACTCAAATATTCTCCTCCACGATCAGATCATAGAAACTTTATTTTCGTGTTACGATGACTTTCCACTTCACTCTGAAATTCTTTGAACTCTTCAAATGTTTCAGACTTATGTTTCATTAAGTCGATATAACCATATCTGCTCAAATCATCTGTGAAGGTAAGAAAATAACGATACCCACCACGAGCCTCAACACTCATTGGACCGCATACATCAATATGTATTATTTCCAATAAGTCAGTAGCTCGTTCCATTGCTCCGGAGAATAGAGTTTTAGTCATCTTGCCCATAAAGGCATGGACACAAGCACCAAGTGATTCATAATCAAGTGATTCCAAAAGTCCATCAGTATGGAGTTTCTTCATGCGCTTCTCACCGATATGACCCAAACGGCAGTGCCACAAATAAGTTGCACTATCATTATTGAACTTATATCTTTTGGCTTCAATACTATTAATATGTGTATCACTACTATCGAGATTCAATAATAATAGACCACTCATCAAGGGTGCATGACCATAAAAGATATTACTCATATAAATAGAACAACCATTATTCTCTGATTTAAATGAATAACCGTCCCACATCAAATAAGATCTAGATATAATGTTCATGCTCAACATTGGCACCAAAAAACATTTATTCAGGTCTAAAACTAATCCCGAAGGTAGATGTAGAAGTAGCGTGCTGACCGCGATCACATCGACTTTGGAACCATTTCCCGCGCGCATTGTCACCTCGTCCTTAGCAAATCTTCGCTTAATCCGTAGCCCCTGTTTCGAGTTGCAAATATGAGCAATAGAACCAGTATCAAGTACCCAGGCGCTACTGCGAGCATTAGTTAAGTACACATTAATAACATGTATATCAAATATACCTTTCACTTTGCCATCCTTCTTATCCGCCAAATACTTGGGGCTGTTCCGCTTCCAGTGACCGGTCCCTTTGCAGTAGAAGCACTCAGTTTCAGTCTTAGGTCTAGACTTGGGTTTCTTCTCTTGAGAAGCAACCTTTTTGCCGTTCTTCTTGAAGTTCCCCTTCTTCCCTTTGCCCTTTTTCTTGAAACTAGTGGTCTTGTTGACCATCAACACTTGATGCTCCTTTTTGATTTCTACCTCCGCAGCCTTTAGCATTGCGAAGAGCTCGGGAATAGTCTTGTTCATCCCTTGCATATTATATTTCATCATGAAGCCTTTATAGCTTGGTGGCAGTGATTGAGGAACTCTGTCAATGACACTATCATCAAGAAGATTAACTCCCATTTCAGTCAAGTGGTTCTGGTACCCAGACATTCTGAGTATGTGTTCACAGACAGAACTATTCTCCTCCATTTTGCAGTTGTAGAACTTGTTGGAGACTTCATATCTCTCAACTCGGGCATTTGCTTGAAATATTGACTTCAACTCTTCGAACATCTCATATGCTCCATGAAGTTCAAAACGTCTTTGAAGTCCCGATTCTAAGCCGTAAAGCATGGCACAGTAAACTATCAAGTAGTCATCAACACGCGTCTGCCAGGCATTCACAATGTCTGCAGTTGCGGGCACGGATGGTACACCTAACGGTGCTTCCAGGACGTAATTCTTCTATGCAGCAATGAGGATAATCCTCAAGTTATGGACCCAGTCCGTGTAGTTGCCGCCATCATCTTTCAACTTAGCTTTCTCTAGGAACGCATTAAAATTCAAAGGAACGGTAGCACGAGCCATTGATCTACAACAACATAGACATGCAAAATACTATCAGGTAATAAGTTCATGATAAATTAAAGTTCAATTAATCAAATTACTAAAGAACTCCCACTTAGATATACATCCCTGTAATCATCTAAGTGATCACGTGATACAAATCAACTAAACCATGTCCGATCATCACGTGAGATGGAGTAGTTTTCAATGGTGAACATCACTATGTTGATAATATCTACTATATGATTCACGCTCGACCTTTCGGTCTCAGTGTTCTGAGGCCATATCTACATATGCTAGGCTCATCAAGTTTAACCCGAGTATTCTGCGTGTGCAAAACTAGCTTGCACCCGTTGTATGTGAACGTAGAGCTTATCACACCCGATCATCACATGGTGTCTCGGCACGACAAACTATATCAATGGTGCATACTCAGGGAGAACACTTGTACCTTGAAATTTAGTAAGGGATCATCTTATAATGCTACCGATGTTCTAAGCAAAATAAGATGCATAAAGGATAAACATCACATGCAATCAAAATATGTGACATGATATGGCCATCATCATCTTGTGCTCATGATCTCCATCTGCGAAACATCGTCATGATCTCCATCATCACCGGCGCGAATCCTTGATCTCCATCGTAGCATCGTTGTCGTCTCGCCAACTATTGTTACTACGACTATCGCTACCACTTAGTGATAAAGTAAAACAATTACTTGGAGATTGCATTGCATACAATAAAGCAACAACCATATGGCTCCTGCTAGTTGCCGCTAACTTTGTTACAAAACATGATCATCTCATACAACAATTTATATCACATCATGGCTTGACCATATCACATCACAGCAAGCCCTGCAAACACAAGTTAGACGTCCTCTACTTTGTTGTTGCAAGTTTTACGTGGCTGCTACGGGATTCTAGCAAGAACCGTTCTTACCTACGCATCAAAACCAGAATGATTTTTCATCAAGTGTGTTGTTTTAACCTTCAACAAGGACCGTACGTAGCCACACTCGCTTCAACTAAAGTTGGAGAAACAGACACTCACCATCCACCTATGTGCGAAGCACGTCAGTAGAACCAGTCTCGCGAAAGCGTACGCGTAATGTCGGTCTGAGCCGCTTCATCCAACAATACCACTGAATCAAAGTATGACATGCTGGTAAGCAGTATGACTATTATTGCCCACAACTCTTTGTGTTCTACTCATGCATATAACATCTACGCATAAACCTGGCTCGGATGCCACTGTTGGGGAACGCAGTAATTTCAAAAAAAATCCTACGATCACGCAAGATCTATATCTAGGCGATGCATAGCAACTAGAGGGGAGAGTGTTGTCTATGTACCCTCGTAGACCGAAAGCGGAAGCGTTATGACAACGCGGTTGATGCAGTCGCACGTCTTCATGATCCGACCGATCCTAGCACCAAAGGTACGGCACCTCCGTGATCTGCACACGTTCAGCTCGGTGACTTCCCACGAACTCTAGATCCAGCTGAGGTCGAGGGAGAGTTTCGTTAGCATGACGGCATGCTGACGGTGATGATGAAGTTATCGGCGCAAGGCTTCGCCTAAGCACTACGACGATATGACCAAGGTGGAAATCTGTGGAGGGGGGCATCGCACACGGCTAAACAATCAACTTGTGTGTTCTAGGGTGCCCCCTGCCCCCGTATATAAAGGAGCAAGGGGGAGGCCAGCCGGCCCTCCTAGGGTGTTCCCCCAAGAGGGGAATCCTACTAGGACTCCAAGTCCTAGTAGGTTTCCACCAAAAGGGAGAGAGGGGGAAGGAAGGAGAGTGAGAGGGGGAAGGAAAGGGGGGCGCCACCCTCCCTTCATTGTCCTATTCAGACTCAAGGAGGAGGGGGCGCGCGGCCTGCCCTAGCCGCCCCTCTCTCTCTCCACTAAGGCCCATCGAGTCCCAATAGTTTCCCTGGGGGTTCCGATAACCCTCCGGCACTCCGGTTTTATCTGAAACTTCTCTGGAACACTTCCGGTGTCCGAACATAGTCGTCCAATATATCAATCTTTATGTCTCGGCCATTTAGAGACTCCTCGTCATGTCCGTGATCACATCCGGTACTCCGAACAACCTTTGGTACATCATAACACATAAACTCATAATACCAATCATCATCAAACGTCAAGCGTGCGGACCCTACGGTTTCGAGAACTATGTAGACATGACTGAGACACGTCTCCGGTCAATAACCAATAGCGGAACCTGGATGCTCATATTGGTTCCTACATATTCTACGAATATCTTTATCGGTCAAACCGCATAACAACATACGTTGTTCCCTTTGTCATCGATATGTTACTTGCCCGAGATTCGATCGTTGGTATCATCATACCTAGTTCAATATAGTTACCGGCAAGTCTCTTTACTCGTTATATAATACTTCATCCTGCAACTAAATCATTAGTCACAATGCTTGCAAGGCTTATAGTGATGAGTCTTACCGAGTGGGCCCAGAGATACCTCTCTGAAACACGGAGTGACAAATCCTAATCTCGATCTATAACAACCCAAAAAACACCTTCGGAGACACCTGTAGAGCACCTTAATAATCACCCATTTACGTTGTGACGTTTGGTAGCACACAAAGTGTTCCTCCGATATTCAGGAGTTGCATAATCTCATAGTCTAAGGAACTTGTATAAGTCATAAAGAAAGCAGTAGCAATGAAACTAACACGATCATAATGCTAGCTAACGGATGGGTCATGTCCATCACATCATTCTCCTAATGATGTGATCCCGTTCATCAAATGACAACACATGTCTATGGTTAGGAAACACAACCATCTTTGATTAATGAGCTAGTCAAGTAGAGGCATACTAGGGACTATATGTTTTGTCTATGTATTCACACATGTACTAAGTTTCTGGTTAATACAATTCTAGCATGAATAATAAACTATAACATCCCAAATTTTCAATTTGGAATGTTATACATAGGTCATCATTGCATATCATATTTTATTGCATTTTGCCTTGATCTTAGAAATTCTACGCAACTCAAGGACCCACGGAGAGAGTTGGGGATTTTGTTATTTTCATATTTGAGTTTTCTCGAATTTTGGAAATAGGATCATCTGATTTTATTTATTTTATCTTCAATTATTTCAATCACAAAAATAAGAGAGAGGGAATAAAATGACTTTCCCAAAATAAAGAAATAATGAGGATTTAATAAAAAATCAAATAAGATTTATTTTGGTGTTTTTGCTATTTTATTTGAATTTAGGAAAAATTGCACGATTTTCAAAAATGCATTTTAGGACCAAAAAATGTTCATCTTGTTCTAAATATTTTATTTCGACGATGAAAATTTATTTTGGTATTTTTAGATTTTTATTTAATTTTCTAGATTTTTTTTCAGTTCAGCGGAATTATTTAGAAAAACCGCCCGAGCCGCCGCCGACGCCGTTTTTTTTAAGAAAAACCACTTCGGTTTTTTTTAAGAAAACCCTTGATTTTTTTACTTAGATTGGTTTTTTTTTGGTTTATTTATTTAGCGAGCGTTCGCTCCTTCGTTCGTTTTAACGGACGCATCCGTCATTTAGGTCCAGTTAACGAACGTTCGTTCGTTAAACTGATCGTTGTTTTTCTTTTTCTCGGATTTATTCCGCGATTTTCTGATCGTGATTTCTGATCCGATTTTCTTTTTAGTTTAAATTTTCGCTCGTTTATCGGAATCAGGCGATTCAAGCGCCTAGAGTTTCATCTCGAGACCCTCATTCCGAATAATCTACTCAAAGAAGTTTTTGCTTCTGTAAAATTTGACTTAGGTCCAGATTAGTGAACGAAGCTTGTTTCTTTCGCCGTTTGAGTTTTGTTTCTTCGTTTGATTTGATTCTTTTTGCAAACCGGAGTTCTGAAGTTGAATTTTCTGGTTAGATCTCTTATTTGAGTTTTACCCATGTATTAGTTGAGTACTTACTGTATGCTTGTTTGTTTGTTTGCTTATGATAGAGTACCCAGATTGCGCCGCTTGCTACTTCGAATCCCTAGGTTTCACGGATCATCCGCAAGGCAAATAACACTTTGATCATACTTCTTTATTACCCAGTTTTTATTGCATTACTTCAATCCTCAAACAATTGTATGATTAGGATCTGACTAATATTTGGGTTTTGGGAAGTAGATCAGGTAATACCTATTACCTGTTTTATTATCAAACCTTTGGGAGTTACTTCTACGTTTGCTTATTATGCCATGCTATGCTAGTAGACGTGGAGTGGGTGAGTGAATTTCCATGACAGATGTGAGATTGTTAATTAATGGTTTATTTAAGGTGGCAACTTTAATACACATCTGGGTGGATTGAGGTACCTGGGTATTCCAGGATTGCATGTTTGTTTTTGGACCGCCACCCAGGCTCAAAGGGATCATAAGATTATTCATGCTAGAAACTTCCGTGTGCAACCACATGCTATTATGGGCTCTAGCATAGTTCACTAAGTCGTGCAAACTCTTATAGTGGTAGACTAGCAAATGTAGGGGATGTAGGTTGGTACGGTCTACCCATCGTAAGGTGCTAGTGCTTCTGAAAGACTATGTCTCGGTCATCCGTTTCTCAAACACCTTGTAGTGTGAGAATCCCAATGGAGGAGATCGAGTCATGTGGGGAAAAGTGCGCAACCTCTGAAGAGTGTATAAACTAATCATGATTAGCAGTGTCCCCGGTTATGGACGTTTTGAGTATCTAGTACTTGGATTATCATGTGAATCTCATCATGTTACTCTAATTAATATTGTTGGGTTTGTTTAATGATGATGTTACTTAATTGGGATTGAGATTGCTGTCAAACATTCTCAATGTTTAACAACCACCATGATAGTTAAATAAATTTATTCCTTTGTAGTAGGAAAAAACTGGCTTTATGCAAAAACTGTAACCATAGAGCTTTCCACCAGCCATATATGCATGTAGTATAGCTTTATTCTTTTCAATACTCTCTATGTGTTACTTTGCCAGCATATTCCATGTGCTGGCCCGTTTTTGGGCTGCAACGTTCATGTTGCAGACTTTTCAGACGACGAGTAATATGCCTTAGGATCGTGCTTCTATACTCAGTGATGTCGTTGGAGTTGATGGACTCACTTATCTTCCAAGCCTTCTGCTGTTATTGTTATTAGATGGCCTTAAGCCATATTTATTGTAATAAGTTCTCTTTGGAGACATTTGATGTAATAAGTGTGTGATTGCTACTCTGTTATAAATCCTTCAAGTACTGTGCGTGTCAGCATTACTGATCCAGGGATAACACTGATGCACAAAGATCAGACTGTTTGAGGTCTGGTCGCTACAAGATGGTTTCAGAGCACACGCTGACTGTAGGACACGACCACTAAGCAAAATCCATAGATCACTACTCTCTCTCTTCTCATTTCTAACTTCTCATCTTTTCTACTCTTTTAGGATGGCGAATGCAAGGAACAAGTTCATACAACCGGATGAAGATACACCCTTTGGACGACACCTGAAGGAAGTTACCAAGTACCTGAAGATCGGAGTACCAAGATTCACCGGAACCTACAACGCCACTTTACCTTAAGAGGAGCGTTGCATGATTCAAGTTCAAGTTGTAGGAAGGACGTTCATGCCCGTCAATGAGCCCATAGAGTTTTCCTTTGATGCACCAACCTGGAGTTTAGGAAAGAGCATGGCAGCCCTGTAGGACCTTGAAGTATGTCTAGAGGGGGGGTGATTAGACAACTTGACCAATAAAAAATTAACCTTTTCCCTATTTTAGAGTTTGGCAGATTTTAGCTACTTTAGGACAAGTCAAGCAATCATCACACAATTCAAGCAAGCATGCAAAGAGTATATAGGCAACAGAAATTAAAGCATGCAACTTGCAAGAAAGTAAAGGGAAGGGTTTGGAGGATTCAAATGCAATTGGAGACACGGATGTTTTTGGCGTGGTTCCGATAGGTGGTGCTATCGTACATCCACGTTGATGGAGACTTCAACCCACGAAGGGTAACGGCTGCGCGAGTCCATGGAGGGCTCCACCCAAGAAGGGTCCACGAAGAAGCAACCTTGTCTATCCCACCATGGCCGTCGCCCACGAAGGACTTGCCTCACTAGCAGTAGATCTCCACAAAGTAGGTGATCTCCTTGCCCTTACAAACTCCTTGGTTCAACTCCACAATCTTGTCGGAGGCTCCCAAGTGACACCTAGCCAATCTAGGAGACACCACTCTCCAAGAAGTAACAAATGGTGCATTGATGATGAACTCCTTGCTCTTGTGCTTCAAATGATAGTCTCCCCAACACTCAACTCTCTCTCAATGGGTTTGGATCTGGTGGAAAGAAGATTTGAGTGGAAAGGAACTTGGGGAAGGCTAGAGATCAAGATTCATATGGTAAGAATGGAATATCTTGTCCTCAACACATGAGTAGGTGGTTCTCTCTCAGAAATGGTAAGTTGGAAGTGTAGGTTCGTTCTGATGGCTCTCTCCATGAATGAAGAGGAGGTGGAGGGGTATATATAGCCTCCACACAAAATCTAACCGTTACACACAATTTACCAAACTCGGTGGGACCGAATTGTTAAACTCGGTCGGACCGATTTAGTAAACCTAGTGACCATTAGTGATTTTCGGTGGGACCGACATGCATCTCGGTGAGACTGATTTGGTTAGGGTTAGGGCATAACGTAATCTCGGTAAGACCGATTACACAAACTCGGTGAGACCGATTTGGTAATAAGCTTTCTAGAGAGTTGGTCAGGTAAACTCGGTGGGACCGATTTGCTCTTTTCGGTGAGACCGAAATGTTACAAAAAGGAAACAGAGAGTTTACATTGCAATCTCGGTGGGACCGATCGCTCACTTCGGTTAGACCGAAACGTTACGAAGGGAAATAGAGAGATTGCAACCCCATCTCGGTGAGACCGAGATCCCTTTCGGTAAGACCGATTTGCTTAGGGTTTGTGGCAGTGGCTATGACTTTTGGAATCGGTGGCGCCGGATAGGAAGTTTCGGTGTGACCGATTTTGGCTTTGGGTTTAGGTCATTTGTGGATGTGGGAAAGTAGTTGAGGGTTTTGGAGCATATCACTAAGCACATTGAAGCAAGAGGCTCATTAAGCAACACCTCATCCCTCCTTGATAGTATTGGCTTTTCCTATAGACTCAATGTGATCTTGGATCACTAAAATGTAAAATGAAGAGTCTTGAGCTTTTGAGCTTGAGCCAATCCTTTGTCGTTAGTATTTTGAGGGATCCACTTTCATCATCCATGCCATGCCATTCATTGAGATTTCCTGAAATAATAGTCTTGGAATAGCATTAGCTCAATGAGCTATATGTTGTTATTAATTACCAAAACCACCTAGGGATAGTTGCACTTTCAATCTCCCCCTTTTTGGTAATTGATGACAGCATATAGATCAAAGCTTCGACAAATGATAATAAGATTGAATAACATCGTTGCTTTGAGAAGTATGTGATAAGCAAGAGCTCCCCGTAAATTTGTGCATAGGTTAAGATTTGCTTTGGACTGCAAATGCACAATGAATTAGGCTCATGGGTTACTCTTCCATGTCACATACATATTGGTGGAGCGCTCAAAATAATAACCAATGAATACATGCACTCATCACCAAGCATAGTGAATGATCACATAGGATAGATAGGATAATATCAAGCATGCATAAGTGTAGCTTATGATCAAACACATGATCATCAATGTCTCACAGGCATAGTATCTCAACCAAAAGCAAACAAAGTTTGAAAAACCACCAAATAAAGCAAGAGAGAATAAAAGCAACACTCTCTCTCGAAGCCTATGATCTATACATTTTTCTCCCCCTTTGGCAACAAGTTACCAAAAAGTTCATAGAAAATGCATAGTGCTAGATCGTCTCTCAGGCTTGATCTTATGGTGGTGGTGTAGAGATGGCTCCTTGGACGTAGGCTTCAGTTGAAGTAGAGGGTGCTGGAGGAGTTCGTGCTGGAGCTGGTTGCACTGGAACTGTTGGGGCAGTAGCTGGTGCTGAAGTTGTTGCTCTAGTGTCTGTTACTGGCACTGCAACTGATCTCTGGGCTCTGGGCACTCTGGCAAATACATTGGTGGTTGTCTTGCCCTTCCTCTCCTGCATGTCATCCTGCAGCTGCTCCACAACTGACTGAATCTCAGTTACCTTGACATCTAGATCATAGAACTTTTGTTCCATGATTCTCTCCAGGCTCTCCTGGTTTTGAGTTAGGGTGGCCAACCCTTTCTCAATCCTCAGAGTTGATGCTATCAAGTAACCAAGTTGTTCTTGTTTGGTCTTCAAGAAATACTCAGATGCCTCCTCTTGAGTTGGCATCTTGGCAGCCTTCTCCTTCTTTGCCTTCTCCTTCTTCTCCTGAGCTTGGACTGATTGTGGATCATCTTCATTCATGACAACCTCATTGTCCTCAAAGTCTGGATAAATTGGAAAGTGTTCCTTATCCAACTGATATTTCCCTATGCCCATCTTGGAGTTGATCAATTCTTAAATCTAAGGTGCATATCCACAGCTGCTCTTCTGATCTGCTGCAGTCCTCTTGATTGTTTCAACTATGAGGCTCATGACTTTGAACTTCTGGGGCGCATCAAACACATGCAGCATGTTGATGGCATGCCCTCTGATCATATTATGGTCACCTGACTTGGGAAACAAGGTGTGCCTCAGAATCCAGTTGATGGTTGCCAATCCTAACAGCAGAAAGTGAACTGATCCAAACTTGTGAGTCTCTACAGCCTTGTCAGGAATCTCCTTGTACATGTGAGCCATTGAATTCTGACCCAACTTCTTCTTGGAATATATGTCCAAGTCATCTTCTTCTTCCTTGGGGGCATTGATCAAACTTGCCCATTCTTCAACAGTGGATTGGTACCTAGTACCCTCAGACATCCACACAATTCTACCATCTGGATAAAAATGTGTTGTGGAGTAGAACTGCATGATAAGCTCATCGTTCCAGTTGGTGAACTTCTGTCCAACAAAATCTGCTACTCCACAAGCAATAAAGCTCTCCTCCACTCCAGGGTAGTGCTGCTCATTCTCCATGATGAATTTCCAGTCAACCCACCTTATATCACAGACAATGGGCTTCTTGTCCAAGAGAATGGTCTCATAAAAGTCCTGCTGTTCCTTTGTGTGGAACCTGTAGTCAACAGCAGTTCTTCTTCTTGAAGCATATGGGTCTTCCATCCTCCACAGCCTCAGCCCTGAATCCTTCCTGATTCTCATGTCCTCAGCCACAGGATCGGCATCATTGTGGTCTGGTATCTTGGGCTTGAGCTTTCTGAGGACTTGTCCTTCTTCATCTTCATCTTCTGCAACATTTGGCACTGGGGCCTTGTTCTTTTCAGCAGCTGGAATACTCCTAGTATTCCTCTTTGGAGCTTGCTTGGCCTTGGAGGCAGCTTTGGGTGCATCTTTGGGCTTGGATGTTGTAGCCCCTGACCTGATTGCATCTCCCATAAGCTTAGTTGCCTTAGGAGCTGGTGCAGCATCCTCTTCCTCTTCATCAGAATCCCTTCTCATTGAGGGCTTTCCAAGGACCTTGGCAGTTGTGGTTCTAGCTCTCTTCTTTTTCTTGTCCTGGTCACCATCATCCTCTAATTCAATTGTGAACTTCATGGTTGCACCAGTGGGGACTTTCTGAGGTTTTGATGGTGGCTCTTTCCTTGCAGGTGCCACTTTGGGTTGAGCTTGAGCTGGCACTTGAGTGGACTTCCTGGCCTTTGGCATTGGAGTTCTCTTGGCAGGAACTTTCTTTTGTAGCCCTGGCTTTGTGCTTTGTGCAGATCCATACTCTTTCTTGAGCACCACCTTTTTGGAAGTGGCCTCATCCTCCTCAGCTTTGTAATCCTCATCTTCTGAGTCTGAGGTTCTCTTCCTCCTTTGCCTAGTTGCAGCCTTAGGCAAGTTGCTAGGAGTACTTCTTCTCCCATCATCTGAAGTTGAGGGACTAGTGCCCTCACTCAAGTCCATGTGCTCTTCAGACCTGTTCTGGCTGTCACTCTGATCAGACATACTGCAAAAGCTGACTGCTGACCCTGTGAAGAGTTATAGATAAGATAGAATAGATGAGCATCACAAAATGCAGAGATATTTTTTCAAAGGAATGATTCAAAAGTTCAGTTTTAGTTTTCCACAGAAAGCATTTCGGATCAACCGATTTTCAAACTCGGTGATACCGAAGCAGTTTTGGAACCTAAACTAATGATCTCGGTTGGATCGAGTTTCAGTTCGGTGGCACCGAGACTACTAGGGTTTCACAGAATCTTCAAATCGGTCGCACCGATTAGTAATTCTCGGTCAGACCGAGAGTCACTAGTGCAATGGCATACGCCAAATCAGTGAGACCGAGTTTTTCAACTCGGTGGGTCCGAGATGGTTTCGGCGGAAACCTAACCCTAAAAATTTGAATCGCATCTACACTACGGACTATTTTGGTTGGATAGAAGGATCTCAATTGTGGCAAGAATCAATATGAAAACAATGTGCTAGGAATCAGACGTGAATAGCACAAAGATCAAGTCCATACCCTAACTTGGCGGTGGACTTGCTATGGCGGCAACGGCGGGGACGATTCCCGTTGACAGCGACGAAGACCAGCGACAGGAGGCTGCTAGTGGCGAGGAGACGATCCGGAGACCACGATGCAGAGCGAGCTATTGCGCGGGTGAAGGGTTTCAGAGAAATTTCCAAACTTTTGCCCGTGGCTATATATAGCCCGACCCTGTCGGTGTGACCGAGTGGAACAACTCGGTGGCACCGAGATGCATAACTGTGTTCAGTTATAGCAAATCGGTGAGACCGAAAAGTTCAAATCGGTTGCACCGAGATTGAAAACTCAGATCAACTTGGTGATCTCGGTAGGACCGAAATGGAAGAATCGGTCAAACCGAGAATCACAAAGAGGTTTTGGAAGTTTAAGTCTATGACGAATCAGGGACTCCGAGTGCTCCTCACAAAGAGTGGTTCGAATCTGACTTGATCAAATTTTGTGATGTAGCATGAATAGATTTTGAGATGAGAAAAGCATAGATAGCTAAAGAAGGTTCTTAGGCATTATTGTCCATCCACTTGGCAAAAAGAAAAGAAACCAAACAATCAAAACAACAAGTGGATGTCCTTGAATGAGAAAAGTATGCATCAACATGCTCACACAATAAGATAGCAAATGAAATATGTGGCACTGCATGCACAACCAATTCTAACATCTATCAAGAAATTTGGCGATGACTAGGTCATCTATATATGAGTATATTGACTTAGGAGTCAAATGAGAACATTTGATCATAGGTCATACTCATCTTTTAAGCTCAAGTGGGGTTACCACTTTTATGTAATGCATTAATGTGTTCACACCATTAGAGTTGCTTTGACTCAATTCTTAAGAGTTAAGCTCCCCCCTAGATGTGAGATCCCCCCTTAGAGGGATGAACTAACCTTGGGTTTTGTCGATGATGACTTCATGTAGGTGTTGAAGATGTAGGTGCTCAATGTTGATGTAGATCATTTGGAGCAAACCTTTGGAGTGATTTGCACTTTCAACTTACCTACATGGGTTAGTCCCACAAGGAACAAACAAGAATATCCATAGACATAGAGTGATGCACACATAGGATGATGTCCATGAAATCATTAGGTTACCTTGTCCCTTGTCTTGCCAACATGAGGGTTTGTGACTCCGTGAACTAGTGCAAGATGTGGAAGTTGATTGCACTTGTTCTTGCCAAAAGGATATGAGTGAAAAATGTTGGCGGAGTCACCCTCAAGAACTCTCTAGTTCTTCTTCTTCGGGATCCACATCATCTTGATGGCAATCCTTGGAGTTGTAGTTGTACTTGATGAAGTAGAACTTGACGTAGTCTTGGGGACCCACTTGAACGAGGCTTTGGGTGCTTCTTCAAATGCATCAATCTCTTCTTGAAGCTTGTCCTTGCCTTTGTTCTTGTGGTCTTGTGGTGGAAGATCATCTTGAGCTTGTGTTCCCTTGAAGGAAGTAGGATCATACTTCTCTTGTTGAGGAACAAACTTCGTCTTGGGGTATTGATCTTCTTCCCACTCAACTCCATTGGCATTGAACTTTCGTTCAAAACCAACACGTTGATTCTTCCGGTGCCTTCCTTGCTTGCGTACAATTTCCTCGAATTGCTTACTCCCGGCAAGGCTCTTGTAAACACCTTTCTCTATAATTCCCTTCAATAAGCTATTTTCTTGCTCAAGTGTAACTTGGCTAAGATAATCATTAGTGGAATCAAGAGAACTACTAGAAGCAACAATATTGGATTTGACATTATTATTGTTACTACTAGAGGAAGTATCTTTCTTGTACTTGTTACTAGACTTGACTTGAGGCATGTAAGTAGATAAGAGTAAACGCTTGGCAATGTAAGAAGAACTTTTCTTGCGAAGATCATCATTGATTGCTTTTAAGAACTCATGCTCTTGCTCAAGATTGAGCTTTTCAAAGCGTAACTTCTCATGAGCCCTTAAAAGTTCTCGATGATCTTCGTAGATAGTTTCATGAGCTAACTTAAGAGAGTTTAATTCTTTAGTTAGAAGCTCAATCTTCTCCTTATCATTGTCATTCGTTTTAGCATGATTAGCATGATTAATTGGCGTTTCATCATAGTATTCATCACTAGAGTTGTCAACAAGTAAATCATCATCCACAAGCAAGTCATCTTCATCACTATTGAAATCAACATACTCGGGATGTGTTACCTTTGGACCTTTGTCCATGAAGCATCTTCCAACACCTTCATTTGGTGAATCAAATATGTCGTAGGAGTTGGTTGACACAAGTGCTAGACCGGCAACACCTTCGTCTTGAGTATATTCGGAGTCGGAGTGATAGCTTCTCTCGGAGTGATTGTCGGAGTCGGAGCCGGATACCCATTCACCAACATGAGCTTGATGTCTTTGTTTTGTGTAGCTCCTTGATGACTTGTCCTTCCTTTCCGAATCCTTGCTTCTCCGTGAGGGTCTTTGTTCATAACGATCATCTCTACTCCTCCTCTCTCTTGGTGGTGATTCTTCTCTTTTGCTCCTTCTTATTGGAGAATCTTCTCTTCTTTTGTAGGGTGCCATACACACATTGGAGTAGTGTCCGGGTCTCCCACAATTGTAGCAATTGCGCTCACGGCTAGAAGATCTCTTGTCATTGTAAGACCTTGATTTGGAGCTTCTTTCTTTACTTCTACTCTTGTAGAATTTGTTGAAGTTCTTCACCATTAAGCTCAATTCTTCATTGAAGGTTGGTTTCTCACTTGATGATGTGGGGGCTTCACTTGAGGCTTTGTAAGCACCACTTGACTTGTTGTGAAGTTCCTCCTTATCCTTGAGTGACATCTCATGAGCAACAATCCTTCCAATGACTTCCGTTGGCTTGAGATCTTTGTAGTTTGGCATCATTTGAATCAATGTGCACACGGTATCGTACTTTCCATCCAATGCTCTTAAGATCTTCTTGATATTGAATTTGTCGGTCATCTCTTCACTCCCTAAGCCGGCAATCTCATTTGTGATAAGAGCAAGCCTAGAGTACATTTCAGCGACACCTTCACCATCCTTCATTTTGAACTTGTCAAGCTGACTTTGGAGCACATCCAACTTGGATTCCTTGATGGACTCGGTACCTTCATGCATATCAATCAAAGTATCCCAAATTTCCTTTGTAAATTCTCAAGACGACTGATTTTGTTGAATTCTTCGGGGCACAATCCGTTGAAGATGATATCACAAGCTTGAGCGTTGTTTTGCAGCATCTTCAATTCTTCCGCATTAGCTTCACGGTTTGGTTCTCTCTCATCAAAGAATTCACCTTGCAAGCCAATACAAATAATTGCCCAAACGGCGGGGTTATGTCCAAGAATATGCATTTTCATCTTATGCTTCCAACTAGCAAAATTAGTACCATCAAAGTAAGGACCTCTACGATGATAATTCCCCTCGCTAGACACCATACTCTCCTAGGTTGTGAAACCAAGGTTATGACCACCAAAAGCTATGGAAATCAAAGCAAATGGAGACCAAAGCTCTAATACCACTTGTAGGACCTTGAAGTATGTCTAGAGGGGGGGTGATTAGACTACTTGACCAATAAAAACTTAACCTTTTCCCAATTTTAGAGTTTGGCAGATTTTAGCTACTTTAGGACAAGTCAAGCAATCATCACACAATTCAAGCAAGCATGCAAAGAGTATATAGGCAGCGGAAATTAAAGCATGAAATTTGCAAGAAAGTAAAGGGAAGGGTTTGGAGGATTCAAACGCAATTGGAGACACGGATGTTTTTGGCGTGGCTCCGATAGGTGGTGCTATCAAACATCCAAATTGATGGAGACTTCAACCCACGAAGGGTAACGGCTGCGCGATTCCACGGAGGGCTCCACCCAAGAAGGGTCCACGAAGAAGCAACCTTGTCTATCCCACCATGGCCGTCGCCCACGAAGGACTTGCCTCACTAGCGATAGATCTTCACGAAGTAGGCGATCTCCTTGCCCTTACAAACTCCTTGGTTCAACTCCACAATCTTGTCGGAGGCTCCCAAGTGACACCTAGCCAATCTAGGAGACACCACTCTCCAAGAAGTAACAAATGGTGCGTTGATGATGAACTCCTTGCTCTTGTGCTTCAAATGATAGTCTCCCCAACACTCAAATCTCTCTCAATGGGTTTGGATCTGGTGGAAAGAAGATTTGAGTGGAAAGGAACTTGGGGAAGGCTAGAGATCAAGATTCATATGGTAGGAATGGAATATCTTGGCCTCAACACATGAGTAGGTGGTTCTCTCTCAAAAATGGAAAGTTGGAAGTGTAGGTTCGTTCTGATGGCTCTCTCCATGAATGAAGAGGAGGTGGAGGGGTATATATAGCCTCCACACAAAATCTAACCGTTACACACAATTTACCAAACTCGATGGGACCGAATTGTTAAACTTGGTCGGACCGATTTAGTAAACCTAGTTACCGTTAGTGATTTTCGGTGGGACCGACATGCATCTCAGTGAGACCGATTTGGTTAGGGTTAGGGCATAACGTAATCTCGGTAAGACCGATTACACAAACTCAGTGAGACCGATTTGGTAATAAGCTTTCCAGAGAGTTGGTCAGGTAAACTCGGTGGGACCAATTTGCTCTTTTCGGTGAGACCGAAATGTTACAAAAAGGAAACAGAGAGTTTACATTGCAATCTCGGTGGGACCGATCGCTCACTTCGGTTAGACCAAAACATTACGAAGGGAAACAGAGAGATTGCAACCCATCTCGGTGAGACCGAGATCCCTTTCGGTAAGACCGATTTGCTTAGGGTTTGTGGCAGTGGCTATGACTTTTGGAATCGGTGCCGCCGGATAGGAAGTTTCGGTGTGACCGATTTTGGCTTTGGGTTTAGGTCATTTGTGGATGTGGGAAAGTAGTTGAGGGTTTTGGAGCATATCACTAAGCACATTGAAGCAAGAGGCTCATTAAGCAACACCTCATCCCTACTTGATAGTATTAGCTTTTCCTATAGACTCAATGTGATCTTGGATCACTAAAATGTAAAATGAAGAGTCTTGAGCTTTTGAGCTTGAGCCAATCCTTTGTCCTTAGTATTTTGAGGGATCCACTTTCATCATCCATGCCATGCCATTCATTGAGCTTTCCTGAAATAATAGTCTTGGAATAGCATTAGCTCAATGAGCTATATGTTGTTATTAATTACCAAAACCACCTAGGGATAGTTGCACTTTCAAGCCCACATCACCATGGGACGTATTGGAGAAGTTTACCACAAGGAGCTTAAGGATACTACCTACCAGATTTGTGGGCGCCGAGATGAGCAATGGGAGATGATCAGCACCAGGAAAGACAGATCAATTGCAGCTTTCATCCAGGAGTTAAACCAGCACATTCGACGCCAGGAGAACCAGATGTGTGCAAGCATGATGGATTTGAGGAAGGCCATGACCAAGATCACGGAACTGGAGGAAGAACTCAAGTCTACACGCGATGGATATGAGGAGGAAATAGCAATGCTAGTCGAGAAGAATGAAGATCTGAAGAAGAAGCTAAGAGTGTTCATGGGATTTCCAGCAACTGGAGAAGACGAAGATTGCACTTGTCCTGAGAACTTCATCATCATCGACGACACCGACTCGGACCCAGATGATAGTGATGATGACTATGTAGATGAAGCTGGAGCAGATATCATGGAGTTTTCATCGGAGCAGTTTTTCTAGTAGACCACCATAACAGTAGTAGTATTTCCCTCCATGTATCTAGTGTAGTTCGAGCACTTTTGTAACGATAGATAGACCGTTGTATGCCCTTGTTGATTGAATGAAGTGTTTTGATTTCATTTGTCTCATGTGCATATGGGTAGTGTTTTCCCTCTAGACCTCATTCTATTCTGTATTCTCATCTTTTCTAAACCCCCGATGCCTCCGAGACATGACAACGGATTTGCTTTCCCACCGGAGTTCACCCAGTTGATCCAGCAGCAAAATGCATTGATGCAAATACTAGTCCAGAATCAGAATCAGGGGAACAACAACAACAACAATCAACCACCGCCACCACCTATTGATCACTTAACCCGTTTCCTTAGGTTGAATCCACCGGTGTTCTCCAGTAGCATCGAGCCGATTGTTGCAGATGATTGGCTTCGCAAGACAGCCAGGGAGTTAACCACTGCTGGATGCACAGATGCGGAGAAGGTGCGATTTGCCGCACAACAGCTTGAGGGACCCGCAGCATCATGGTGGGAGAATTTCACAGACACCTATCCAGTAGACACAGACACTGTCACATGGGATCAGTTTCAGCAGGCTTTTCGTACTGCTCATGTTTTAGCAGGAGCTATGTCTATGAAGAAGCGTGAGTTTTGCAACTTACGCCAGGGAGGACGTACAGTTGGCCAATATGTGGATGACTTTAGTAAGTTAGCACGTTATGCCCCAGATGATGTTGCTATGGATGCAGCTAAGCAAGAGAAGCTTCTGGATGGACTGAATGATGAGCTGAGCATGCAGTTGATGGTAGCAAGTTTCAACAACTACCAGGAGTTGGTAGACCATGCTCTCATGATTGAAGGGAAGCAGCAGCAGATTGAAAACCGCAAGAGGAATTATGGACAAGGGAAGTACAATTCTGGAACTCAGCAGAAGCCACGTTTTACCCCGAAGTCGGGAGGACAGTTCCAGCATACCCATGGAGGTGGTAGCTCACACAACCATAATGGTTCCAAGAATGGTAACAGGAATGGAGGAAGTAGTAGCCAGAACCGTACCAACCCCTCAACACCAGCCAAGAGAGATCTGAGTCAAGTCACTTGCTTTAAATGCCAGAAGACTGGACATTACGCCAATGAATGTCCTGAAGGCCAGAATGGGAATTGAAATGGAAGCTCTGGGAAGAAGCCAAACCCTTTCAACAGAGGACAGGTGAACCACGTTAGCGTGGAGGAGGTTGAAGCCCAACCCGATGCAGTAATAGGTAAGTTTTTGGTTAAGTCAGTTACTGCACTCGTTCTTTTTGATACTGGTGCATCGCATTCATACATATCAAGGGGATTTGTGGATAAGTATAAAATGCCAACCCAAGCCCTCAAGACACCCATGTTAGTAACCTCGCCTGGAGCTGAGTATATGGCCAGGCTACGGTGTGATCGGTTACCATTAAGGATTGGTAACTACGTGTTTCCCTCAGACCTAATAGTATTGGAATCACAAGGATTGGATGTGATATTAGGCATGGATTGGTTATCAAAGTATGCCGGGAACATAGAATGTGCCAGTAAGACAATTTTACTTACAACACCAGAAGGGAAGAGGATCAAGTATGTATCCAGACATGAGCCGAAGAGGATGCACGTAAATTCCTTATCAGGAGTTGTGCAGGAGGAAGTACCAGTAGTGAAGGATTTTCCTGATGTATTTCCAGAAGAGTTGCCAGGCATGCCACCGGATAGAGACATCAAGTTTTTGATTGAGCTTTTGCCAGGCACAGGGCCGATATCCAAGAGACCATACAGGATGCCAGCAAAAGATTTGGAGGAGATTAAGGAGTTACTAGATAAAGGTTACATTCGCCCAAGTTCTTCACCTTGGGGATCAGCAGTACTTGTAGTGGAGAAGAAGGACGGATCATTAAGGATGGTTGTTGACTATCGAGGATTGAATGCAGTAACCATCAAGAATAAGTACCCACTGCCGATGATCAATGATCTATTTGACCGACTGCAAGGAGCGAAGGTATTTTCCAAGATCGATTTGCGATCAGGGTACCATCAGCTGAAGATTCAAGAGCAGGATATACCTAAGGCGGCTTTTACCACCAGGTATGGGCTGTACGAGTATACCGTTATGTCATTTGGTCTGACTAACGCACCTGCCTATTTCATGAACATGATGAACAAAGTATTTATGGAGTTTCTGGATAAGTTCGTCGTGGTGTTCATTGATGATATTTTGGTCTACTCAAAGAATGAAGAGGAGCATAAGGAGCATTTGCGTTTGGTATTGGAGAAGCTTAGAGAACACCAGTTATACGCCAAGTTCAGCAAATGTGAATTTTGGTTGAAGGAAGTTGGATTCCTCGGACATGTGATATCCGGAGAAGGAATAGCAGTAGACCCCACGAAGGTTGTCAACGTGACAAATTGGGTAGCACCAACGACAGTTGGGGAGATCAGGAGTTTTCTTGGACTGGCAGGATACTACTGGAGGTTCATTGAGAATTTTTCAAAGATTGCAAAGCCCATGACGGAGTTGTTGAAGAAGGATACCAAGTTCAATTGGACTGAGGAATGTGAGGCCAGTTTCCAAGAATTGAAGGAACGTCTAGTCACCTCACCAGTGTTAATTCTGCCAGATCAGACCAAGGATTACGAGGTGTATTGTGATGCTTCACGTCAAGGACTTGGAGCAATGCTTATGCAGGAGGGAAGAGTTGTCTCGTATGCGTCACGACAGCTTAAACCTCATGAGTTGAATTATGCCACACATGATTTGGAGTTAGCAGCCGTAGTGCATGCATTGAAGACATGGATACATTTTCTTATCGGAAATCATTGTGAGGTGTACACGGATCACAAGAGTCTGAAGTACATTTTCACGCAGAAGGAGTTGAATCTCAGGCAAATGAGATGGTTGGAACTCATCAAGGATTATGATATGAGATTGCAGTATCACCCCGGAAAGGCTAACGTAGTAGCCGACACGTTGAGCCGTAAGAGCCATGTCAATACACTCATGACCGTAGGACTGCCAAAGGAGTTAGCCGAGGACTTTTGCAAACTATGTTCGGAGATAGTTCCGAGAGGCTATGTAGCAAGATTGGAAATTCAATCGACTTTGATGGATAAGACCAGAGAAGCTCAGAAGACCGATAAAGAAATTGCTGAGATAAAGGAGAAGTTGAGCAAAGGAAAAGCTAAGGGATTTCGTGAGGATGAGCACGATACCTTATGGTTTGAAGACTGTGTTTATGTGCCCAACGACCCCGAGATCAGGAAGTTGATTTTGCAATAGGCCCATGATTCGCCGTATTCAATTCACCCAGGTAATACCAAGATGTACTTGGATTTGAAGGAGACTTTCTGGTGGACCGGAATGAAGAAAGATATTGCGGAGTATGTAGCAGTTTGTGATGTATGTCAGAGAGTAAAAGCAGAGCATCAGAAGCCAGCAGGATTCTTGCAACCATTGCCGATACCCGAATGGAACTGGGATAAGCTAGGCATGGATTTTATCACAGGATTACCCAGGACTCGTTCAGGCTATGACTCGATTTGGGTTGTAGTCGATCGTTTGACGAAGGTAGCTCGTTACATTCCAGTGAAGACAACTTACACCAGTGCTAAGTTGGCCAAGATATACATGACCAGGATCGTATGTCTGCATGGAGTTCCAAGGAGCATTGTATAAGATAGAGGAACTCAGTTCACCTCGAAGTTCTGGAATCAGTTGCAGGAAACCTTGGGTACTAGGCTAGAGTTCGGTACCGCTTTTCATCCGCGGACAGATGGACAGACCGAGAGAGTCAATCAGATTTTGGAGGATATGCTGAGAGCTTGTGCGCTAGATTTTGGATCTAGTTGGGATGACAATTTGCCGTATGCGGAGTTCTCTTACAACAACAGTTATCAATCCAGTTTGAAGATGGCCCCTTTCGAAGCCTTATACGGAAGGAGGTGCAGAACCCCGTTGTCTTGGGACGAAGTTGGAGACCGTCAGTTGTTTGGACCAGATTTGATTAAGGAGTCTGAACGGAAAGAGAAGTTGATTCGCGACAGGCTCAAGGTAGCCCAATCCAGGCAGAAAAGCTATGCAGATGCAAAACGCAAGGAGACAGTTTACGAAGTCGAAGATAGAGTCTATCTTCGTGTATCTCCACTTTGAGGAGTCAAGCGTTTTGGTGTTAAAGGAAAGTTAGCGCCACGTTTTGTGGGACCATACAAAGTTTTCGAACGTATGGGAGAGGTTGCCTACAAGTTGGAATTGCCTGATGGATTGTCAGGAGTTCACGACGTGTTCAATGTTTCCCAGTTGAAGAAGTGCCACGCAGAGATGGCTGATATACCGCTGAGAGACACAGTGCCACTAGAGGCGATTCAGTTGGACAGTGATTTGACCTATGAGGAGAAACCAGTTAAGATTCTTGAATATGCCAGCCGAGTCACCCGCAGCAAGGTTACCAAGTTTTGCAAAGTTTAGTGGAGCCACCACACCGAGGATGAAGCCACCTGGGAGCGAGAGGAAGATTTGCTGAAGGACCACCCTCACCTATTTTCTAGCCGACCTGAATCTCGAGGGCGAGATTCATCTTCAGGGGGGTAGGTTTGTAACATCCCAAATTTTCAATTTGGAATGTTATACATAGATCATCATTGCTTATCATATTTTATTGCATTTTGCCTTGATCCTAGAAATTCTACGCAAATCAAGGACCCACGGAGAGAGTTGGGGATTTCGTTATTTTCATATTTGAGTTTTCTCGAATTTTGGAAATAGGATCATCTGATTTCATTTATTTTATCTTCAATTATTTCAATCACAAAAATAAGAGAGAGGGAATAAAATGACTTTCCCAAAATAAATAAAAAATGAGGATTTCATAAAAAAAATCAAATAAGATTTATTTTGGTGTTTTTGCTATTTTATTTGAATTTAGGAAAAATTGCACGATTTTCAAAAATGCATTTTAGGACCAAAAAAATATTCATCTTGTTCTAAATATTTTATTTGGACGATGAAATTTATTTTGGTATTTTTAGATTTTTATTTAATTTTCTAGATTTTTTTCAGTTCGGCGGAATTATTTAAAAAAAACTCCTCGCGCCCGACTGGCCCGAAGCCCAGCCGAGCCAGGCCGGCCCGCCCGCGCCACCGCCTTCCCCGCCGTGCCGCCGCCGGACTCGGGAGAGTCCGAGCTGCCGCCGCCGCCCGACCCCCTCCCCAAGTCGGAGCCGCCGCCGCCTTCCCCCCCCCCTTAAATACTCACCCCGGGCCCCCCCTGGAGCCCCGAGCCGAAGCCGCCACCGCCGCACTCCCCGCCGCCGGAGCCACCGCCTCCCGCCGCCTCATGCCGCCGCTGCCGCCGCCGCACCACCCTACCCCGCCGCCGGAGCCCCGCCGCCCCTAGCCAGCCCCGCTGGAGCCGCCCCGCCCCGCCGGAGGTACCGCCCGAGCCGCCGCCGATGCCGGTCTTTTTTAAGAAAAACCACTTCGGTTTTTTTAAGAAAACCCTAGATTTTTTTTATTTAGATTGGTTTTTTCGGTTTATTTATTTAGCGAGCGTTCGCTCGTTCATTCGTTTTAGCGGAAGCACCGTCGTTTAGATCTAGTTAACGACCGTCGTTCGTTAAACTAATCGTTGTTTTTCTTTTTCTCGGATTTATTCCGTGATTTTCTGATCGTGATTTCTGATCCGATTTTCGTTTTAGTTTAACTTTTGGCTCGTTTATCAGAATCAGGCGATTCAAGCGCCTAGAGTTTCATCTCGAGACCCTGTTTCCGAATAATCTACTGAACCAAGTTTTTGCTTCTGTAAAATTTGACTTAGGTCCAGATTAGTAAACGAAGCTTGTTTCTTTCGCCGTTTGAGTTTTGTTTCTTCGTTTGATTTGATTCTTTTTGCAAACCGGAGTTCTTAAGTTGAATTTTCTGGTTAGATCTCTTATTTGAGTTTTACCCGTGCATTAGTTGAGTACTTATTGTATGCTTGTTTGTTTGCTTGCTTGCGATAGAGTACCCAGATTGCGCCGCTTGCTACTTCGAATCCCTAGGTTTCACGGATCATCGGCAAGGCAAGTAACACTTTGATCATACTTCTTTATTACCCAGTTTTTATTGCATTAGTTCAATCCTCAAACAATTGTATGATTAGGATCTGATTAATATGTGGGTTTTGGGAAGTAGATGAGGTAGTACCTATTACCTGTTTTATTATCAAACCTTTGGGAGTTACTTCTATGTTTGCTTATTATGCCATGCTATGCTAGTAGACGTGGATTGGGTGAGTGAATTTCCATGACAGATGTGAGATTATTAATTAATGGTTTATTTAAGGTGGCAACTTTAATGCACATCTGGGTGGATTGAGGTACCTAGGTATTCCAGGATTGCCTCTTTGTTTTTGGACCGCCACCCAGGCTCAAAGGGATCATAAGATTATTCATGCTAGAAACTTCCGTGTGCAGCTACATGCTATTATGGGCTCTAGCATAGTTGACTAAGTCGTGCGAACTCTTACAGTGGTAGACTAGCAGATATAGGGGATGTAGGTTGGTACGGTCTACCCATCGTAAGGTGCTAGTGCTTCTGAAAGACTATGTCTCGGTCATCCGTTTCTCAAACACCTTGTAGTGCAAGAATCCCAACGGAGGAGATCGAGTCATGTGGGGAAAAGCGTGCAACATCTGCAGAGTGTATAAACTAATCATGATTAGCCGTGTCCCCGGTTATGGATGTTTTGAGTATCTAGTACTTGGATTATCATGTGAATCTCATCATGTTACTCTAATTAATATTGTTGGGTTTGTTTAATGATGATGTTACTTAATTGGGATTGAGATTGTTGTCAACCATTCTCAATGTTTAACAACCACCATGATAGTTAAATAAATTTATTTCTTTGCAGTAGGGAAAAACTGGCTTTACACAAAACTGTAACCATAGAGCTTTCCACCGGCCATATATGCATGTAGTATAGCTTTATTCTTTTCAATACTCTCTATGTGTTACTTTGCCAGCATATTCCATGTGCTGACCCGTTTTCGGGCTGCAACGTTCATGTTGCAGACTTTTTAGACGACGAGTAAGATACCTTAGGATCGTGGTTCTATACTCAATGATGCCGTTGGAGTTGATGGACTCACTTATCTTCCAAGCCTTCCATTGTTATCGTTATTAGATGGCCTTAAACCATATTTATTGTAATAAGTTCTCTTTGGAAACATTCGATGTAATAAGTGTGTGGTTGCTACTCTGTTATAAATCCTTCAAGTACTGTGCGTGTCAGCATTACTGATCCAGGGATGACACTGATGCACAGAGATCAGACTGTTTGAGGTCTGGTCTCTACATAAACATTTATCATGAATTAAGGAGATAAATAATAACTTTATTATTGCCTCTAGGGCATATTTACTTCATCTATCCCCTCGCCCCTTGCATATACAAACTCGAGGCCATCTCTCGCTGTGACATCCTATTCATCTCTCTCTCTCTATCTAGACCTCTCATTTCTCGTGCTATCTCTCCCATGCCCCCCGCACGGCTGGCCCCTCTATCCATTCCTCTCTCGAATACGTAATACATACACATACCTCTCTAGGCCCTACCAAAAACATGAACTACACATTCACACATGTTGCATCACGTACCCCATTGATCTAAAAAGCCCTCTCTTCACATTTATTTCTCATACAACATTCCTTTTGAACAAAACCACACAAAGTGTGGCCAAAAAATTATTTTAGAATTTCTACATATATACAACATACAGAGTTATATGGAGGAGTATGAACGTTAATTTGCATTGCATGGTGCCCCCAATTATATTTACTAGATGAATTCCCCGCGCGTTGCTGCGGGTATTTCAGGATTAATTTGAGAAGCTATACATTAATGAAACAAAAAATAAAATACCCTGACATTTGTATAGAACCATAGTATGTTAGTAGTGAAAAAAATACAGGCAGTTAAGTTGAGACGGAAAATTTAAGAAGTACATAGTGTACAGAAATTATATTCAGTGCAATCACTTCGTATAGTATATGTAGAAATGAGCCATGTGTCATGAAAATTGCTGCGGTCCTCGTTCTTGAAAATGGCTTGGAGGTGGCATTCACCCTTTTTGATGTAGCCAACAGTGATAATGTGATGTTCACAGGCAGTTGGTTGCTGATGTTTTCTCCCTGAAATTTGCTTCTGATAGTTCTGCATGATTTTGGATTTGTAGAATACATGAGCTGACTCATTGCGTGCATGTGTATGATGTGTCTTCTTGGTACAACTGATGGAAAGTGATGTGAGGCTTTAGCGGCGTTCTCGAGTGCAAGTGTTAGAAGAGGAGATGATGGAAAACAATAAGACGGTAGCACAGCAGATAATTATTGTGTAAAAAAGGAAAGTAATACGATGTAAGAGAAGAGAGAATTAGCACCTGACGTTTTGTGGTAGAAATTTAAACATCAGGATCTGCCAGTCTCCTTTTAGGAAAAACCAAAGTGAAGAGTTGGCTTAGCAAAGTAAACAGTAAGGGTAAAAATGAGAGAGCATCTGGCATCTTAACCATTTTGTACGGTAAGATTGCACATATTTTTGTTCACCCTATTTATTCGTGAAGAATTAGTATTGGCAGGTAGCATTGTCCATGCACGTAACGGCTAGTAATGGGCTCTTAAGATATATATAATCTATGGAATTCTGCTAGCATTGGAAAACCATATTCTGAAGAAAAAGGAAAAAAAATATAAGTTCACAAAAAACAATCCCAACCTGTACTGACCCATTGGTATATCAAAAACATGTGTCGGAGATCCAAAATATATGCAGAACTACCTAGGTATAAAGGGAGTGACCAAAATATGTCAATCTGCTGACCGAGACAAACATGTGGATTGAGGCTGGCCGCAGCCAGGTTCTTGCTCTGATCGAAAGACCCCGAGAGCCAGACCAAGTGTAATACTAATCGCTACGAAAAGCAGTAAACACAGCATTTTCATCAAAAAAATGTGTCCATCAGTTGTATGTAAGATCACGATTCAAGGGAAGAGAGGTGGTCGATCGTGAGTGTTTTGTGAGGTCATATTGATTAGGTAATAGTATAAAATAAATCCTGGAGTGCATTGTATACCTGCAAGCATAAACAGATAAACCATGTTATTGCTAGAACATCCAGATCGTAGTATACAGACAATATCTAAGTAAAGCTCTACTTCATTGTTACATTATCATTCAGTTTGCTATAAATGATTTATGTGGTTCCTCCTTACTGTATGTTTCAGTGTGATTAAGCACATACCTTGTGGATTTTATTTCACTTGACTTCTTTTGAACTATCCATCCTTTTCTGTTTGCAGAAATTTGATGTTTCAATTCTGTTTACAAAACTCTCACAATCACGTAAGTCCTCACTTCCATTTTCGTCTGACATCGGTTTTACTGTATTACTTGGATGCAATTGATACCTTACCATATTTTAAAAATTATTAGAGGCTGAATCGTTGCTATATAAATTTTAACATATACTTGATATCTCAAATGAAAAAAATTTTGGCATGTAATCTAAGTTGCCTGAAACACACTTATATATGATTAGCTTTTATAGCATCCATATTTAAGTCACCCACTTCTTATATATTCTTTCAACGGTGACAGGCCTTTAACTATATCCTAGTATATTACAATATAACCAAGGATGGTTAGTGAACTATGCATTTGGAATTTAAAACAAATTGCAAGCATGAGAATTTCAAGCAGCAAACCTGAAAGTGACCAAAGCTTTGTGACGATAAAGATTAGCCACGATCAAGAGTAGAGAATATCTTTGCCAATGATTCGTATGTGAGATCATGATTCAAGAGTAGAGAAGGTTATTGGCAGTGCAGTTTCGTGTGGACTGGACTGCATACCTGCAATTATAAAAGAACAAACCATGTTATTGCTAAAACATCCAGATTGTTGTATATACATAATCGTGAAGTAACTACATTAGTTATAAGAAATCCATAATGGATTATCTCATTCTGATCATAAAATGCACCGAGTTAATCTTTTTTGGACATTAGCATATTGTTAATCTCTGCAGAAGAATACAAATGCAACAAAAGCTACCATCAAGGCCAAACTCTATGGGGTAGGATTGCTGCTGGTAGTCAGAAGATTGGGAAAAAATTAGAGAAGCGAGTAGATGGGACAATTCCCATGAAAAATAAAGTTAGGGGAAGGAATTAGAATGAACCAATAAGGGTTTGAAACCTCAAACACAAAAGAAGTATAGTAAGTGCTTATCTCGTTGGATATAAGAAATATAAACAATTCCGGATTGCCAGCAGCATGCCACCTGCTGCCAAAGAGAGGAAGGTGCGTGAGTCTATCCCAAACAAAAATAAATAAAGGGGATGGATCTGGATGCTCTAGGGGAGAGGAATACAGGGATTATATGAATCTAATGAAAAACAACGGCAATGGGGAAAATCCCCAACTTAGCTGCCGTGTGTTTATCAGAACGATGCCTCTGCACGGTCTTTGGAGGCACGCGGTGGTTGGGGTCGTGGCAAGGCGGCCGCAGTGGTGCCTACAGGAGGAGCGCCGCCGCTTCCGATATGGGTTCTTGGCAGTTGTCCGGCCGGCTTGGCAGACACGGACGGCCGGGTGAGGGAATTAGTCCGGCCGGCTTGGCAGACACGGACGGCCGGGGGAGGGGTCGAGGGAGGCGCCACCAGTATGGACGCACGAAGAGGCTGCCGCCGGCTTGCGCGGCGTGGCCGGCTAGTGGAGTTTTTGACCGACGGGAATATGTGATGAGATGTCGATTGGGTTGAGGATAAGACGATGCGTTTCATCGGTTACAGAAGATGGAAAGCGAGCGATGCGTACTAAATGGAAATATTTGTTTTTGGACGTGGCAGAATTGCTGAGGTGGACTGTTGATGATGTGGATAGCTTGCATGTCAAGAGAAATAACATAGTGGGGATGAACTATTTAGGTATTATAGATTCCTCACTGTGAATTTTTATATTTTTATACTATATATAAAGTTATTCCTAATAAAGAGAAACGAAGAACATCTCTCTCTCCATCGCATACACCCCTTTATGCCCCTTTCACGTATGCACACAAACTATCTTCAGGTCCTCTAAAAGTACGCCCTGAGCACATTCACACATGTTTCATCTTTCTCTCACGATATATACAATGACGATCATTGTATTTGAAGCGAAAGCATGATACATACTTTGGACTTCAGAATCCACTAATTACGGTCACCATTTATGTTTTCTGGTTATTATACAGTCATGGGCTCACCGTATAGTTTTGTATTTGTTGAAGACACGACTAGTTGACCAGTTAAACGCTCGACGTGGCACCTCTAGTGTTGCATCACATTATCTCACTACCATTGGCCCACCTGTCGGCGTGTATAAGAATGAAAACAAACGATAAAAAAATATTGGACGGTTGTTCGAAGTCATGACCGCGGGCACAGCGGACAAGGTGGCCTTGTATTGGTATGCTGAGCCGTTTGTTTTAACACACAAGAGCTGGTGTGGTGATTATACACACACGCACGCATGCGCACGAACTGCATGCACGCAACACTCACACGAACACACGCAGCAATGCACGCATGCAACACTCACACGTACACACGCAGCCACGCACGCACGCAACACTCACACGCACACACGCACGCATGCATGCACACACCACACGACCAACACACACTCTCACACTCAAGTGCTCAACCTACACGTGCATGCGCACACATCAGTCCCTGACAGACACATACACAACCAGGTGGTTCCCGCGTACGGGTTGGAGTCTTGTCGCACCTGCGTAAATTTTATGTTTATCTGACCTTTTTCCTATGCGAATTGACAAGTGGGACCCACAAGGAACATGGTCAATTTAACTAGTCAACATAGTGCCACACAGACTATTTGGCCGGTCAATAGAGTGCAATCCGATGTTGAACGGTGAGCAAGTTACCGTATAATCACTGCAAAACATATATAGTGACCGTAATGAGCGTATTCTGAAGCCCGACCGTATTACGCTTTTCACTTGAAATACACTGACCGCCCGTGTATTTATCTCTTCTCTCGCTCTCTCTGTGGAGCCGAGTAGGCCAACATGCCAGTGCCTAAATTGGCGCTCGCCACCCCATTATTGTTGTACTGGTTTCATAAGAGCGAACTAGCATTCACGTCTACTGTACAAACTGTAGATATGAGTTACAAATGCTATGAAGACGAATACAAATATTTGAATCCACTTTATGACCAATTTCTCTCTGTAGGCCCTCCAAAAGTACATCTGTACACGTTCTCGCATGTTAAATCTAACAACTATGCAATACATCACTACTACTACACTCTAACACAATAAATCATTTGTGTTTTTAGTTTTACTATATCTCATATTGTTACTTAATTATTCAGTTTGCATACATTAAAATTGCCTTTGAAATGTATGGCTAGTATCATCTACCGTGTGAGAAAAATCATGCCCTTGCCTGTTTAATCGGGTTTGCATTGATCGATCGTGTGAAACAGCAAAACTATAGTAGTACTACAGTACAAGTAACGGTTCACTAGGCCGCCGTCTCGTGTACTACTCCATCATAAGAGTGGAGTGCTCGCTTTCATAAATGTTCTAGTCCCTTTCGCCGACATGTGGGACATCAAGCAACCGGGTCCACGTGCCATATCGATATAACAGTGCAGAGCAGCAGGGGTGAAGCACCCCAGTCATGGTGTCGGCGTAGTAATGAGCAATGAGGTGTCAAATCACAAAGCCGCACCTTTCCGCAGTTAAGTTGGAGGGCCGAAGTAACCTCTACTCCTATAGAAGACTCAGTTGGTGATGATGGTGTGTCTGCCATCTGCCATTTCTGTCCATTAGATCCGCATCTAACGGATGTGATGTATGTTGTGGCCTTTTGCAATAATTCCCACTTCTCTACTCTAGTTTACACAAAACCCCTTAGTATCTTGAAACCAACCACATTCCTCCCTTACTTCATCAAAAGAGCCCAAAGAATATATTTGGAGTGAAACATAAGATATATTTAGTGATATGTATATCAAAACTAAATAGTTTTCTTTCAAATTTGTGAATATGTATTATTCTACTTTGGATCCGTTGCAACGGATGGGCTCATTGCTATAGTGATATTTCTCTTGCATCGTCACAACGAACATCTGTTGTACTTGTCCGGGCTGGATGCTCGCAGCACGATGACCTGAGTTCGAATTATGTCCTAAAGTTTAGTTTTTTATATTTTTTAATATATACTTGATACGTCTCCAACGTATCTATAATTTTTTATTGTTCTATGCTATTATATTATCTATTTTGGATGTTTAATAGACATTTATATGATATTTCATATTATTTATGGGACTAACCTATTAACCGAGGGCCCAGTGCCAGTTTCTGTTTTTTTTTTGCCTATTTTAGAGTTTAGAAGAAAAGGAATACCAAACAGAGTCCAAATGGAATGAAACTTTCGCGATGATCTTTCTTGGACCTAAAGGAAACCAGAAGACTTGGAGATGAAGTCGGAGATGCAACGAGGTGGCCACAAGGCAGGAGGGCGCGCCCCAACCTCGTGGGCCCCTCGTAGCTCCCCTGACCTATTTCCTTCTCCTATATATACTCTTATACCCTAAAAACATCCGGGAGAGCCACGGAACCACTTTTCCACCACTGCAACCTTCTGTACCCGTGAGATCCCATCTAGGGGCCTTTTCCGGCGTCCTGCCATAGAGGGATTAGATCATGAAGGGCTTCTTCATGAACACCATTTCCTCTCCGATGATGCGTGTTTACCACAGGCCTTTGGGTCCATATCTAGTAGCTAGGCTTCTTCTCTCTCTTTGATTCTCAATACCATGTTCTGCTTGATGTTCTTGGAGATCTATTTGATGTAATATTCTTTTGCGGCGTGTTTGCCAAGATCTAATGAATTGTGGATTTATGATCAGATTATCTATGAATATTTTTTGATTCTTCTCTGAATTCTTATATGCATGATTTTATATCTTTGCAAGTCTCTTCGAATTATTGGTTTAGTTTGGCCTACAAGATTGATCTTTCTTGCAATGCGAGAAGTGCTTAGCTTTGGGTTCAATCTTGCGGTGTCCTTTCCCAGTGACAGTAGGGGAAACAAGGCATGTATTGTATTGTTGCCATCGAGGATAAAAAGATGGGGTTTTCATCATATTGCTTGAGTTAATTCCTCTACATCATGTCATCTTACTTAACGCGTTACTCTGTTCTTCATGAACTTAATACTCTAGATGCAGGCAGGAGTCGGTCGATGTGTGGAGTAATAGTAGTAGATGCAGAATCATTTCGGTCTACTTGACACGGACATGATGCCTATGTTCATGATCATTGCCTTAGATGTCGTCATAACTATGTGCTTTCCTATCAATTGCTCGGCAGTAATCTGTTCACCCACCGTAATATTTGCTATCTCGAGAGAAGCACTAGTGAAACCTATGGCAGCAGGTCTCTTTTCCATATTGTTGAATGTCGTTTACATCTTACTAGTTTCCTATCTACTATTTTGCAGTCTTTACTTTCCGATCTATAAACTAAAAATACCAAAAATATTTACTTTATCGTTTATCTATCTCTATCAGATCTCACTTTTGCAAGTGACCGTGAAGGGATTGACAACCCCTTTATCGCGTTGGGTGCAAGTTGTTGATTGTTTGTGCAGGTATTCAGTGACTTGTGCGTTGTCTCCTACTGGATTGATACCTTGGTTCTCAAAACTGAGGGAAATACTTATGCTACTTTGCTGCATCACCCTTTCCTCTTCAAGGGAAAATCAACGCAAGCTCAAGAGGTAGCATTTGTCTATTAATCTTCTGCAAAAAGAATCAACTCAAAATCACTCTTCTAATAAAAATGACCAATAATCTCGTGATTCTGTTTTTCAGCAAGATCAAATAAACTTTCACCCAAGCCTTCCCAAAGGCCTTGCTTGGCACAAACACTAACTAAAACACAAAAAACACAATCATAATAGTAGCATAATTGTGCTAACACTCAAGAACAGGAAGGAAAAAGCAAAAAATCAATTTTATTCATTGGGTTGCCTCCCAACAAGCGCTACCGTTTTATGCCCCTAGCTAGGCATAACACGTAGGATCTAAGTGTTGTCATCTTTGGTTCTAGATCCATAAGATGCCCTCATGATTGATTCATATGGTGGCCTAATTCTTGTTCTCGCGAAGTGTTCCATTCCCTTCCTTAGTGGAAATTGAAATTTAATATTGCCTTCTTTCATATCAATCACGGCACCAGTAGTACGCAAAACCGGTCTACCAAGAATAATTGGACAAGATGGATTGCAATCAATATCAAGACAATAAAATCTATGGGCACATAATTCCTATTTGCAAGAATAAGAACATCATTAATTCTTCCCATAGGCTTTTTAATAGTAGAATACGCTAAGTGCAAATTTAAAGAGCATTCCTCTATATTGGTAAGACCAAGCACAACACATAAAGATTTCAGAATTGTAGAAACACTAGCGCCCAAGTCACATAAAGCAAAACACTCATAATTTTTTATCTTGACTTTGATAGTAGGTTTCCATTCATCATGCAATTTTCTAGGAATTGAAACTTCTAATTCCAACTTTTCTTCAAAAGCATTCATCATGGCATCAACAATATGTTTAGTAAAAGCTTTATTTTGTTCATAAGCATGGGGAGAATTTATCATGGATTGCAACAAAGAAATACAATCAATCAAAGAGCAACTATCATGATTAAAGTCCTTGTAATCCAAAATAGTGGGCACATCACTAGTTAAAGTCTTGACCTCTTCAAACCCACTTTTATCAATTTTTTCAACAAGATTTTCACCCTTCGAATCAAAGGGACGCCTTCTAAATAAAGTTGACTCTTCTCCAGTCCCTTATTCATCAATCTTGAATTTACTAAACAAAGAATCGATAGAACAAACACCAATCATTTTAAGATCTTCATCACTTTTATCTTCTAATGAGATTGGTTTAGCGGCCATTTGATTCACTAAAGTGGCTTGTGCATCGGATATTTTTCCCAACAAACTTTCAGCAAAAGCATACTTAGATTGAAGATTGCAAACTTTTCTACTAATATCATCAAGTTGTTTGGTTATAGCTTCTAACACAACGGAATTCCCCTTAAGTTCTTCGATAAAATACTTATTATGCTCAAATTGTGTAGTCATATATTCCTTAGTACTTTTCTCAATTTCAAGCAAAATATTTGGATAATGAACATCATAATATTTTCTTTGAGGCATCATGACTATGCAAACAAGAACGCACACGAAAACACATCTGACGAGAAAACGGCGAACAAAAAAGAGGGCAAATAAAACGGCAAATTTCGTGAAGTGGGGGAGAGGAAAACAAGAGGCAAATGGAAAATAATGTAAATTGCAAGGAGATGAGATTTGTGATTAGGAACCTGGTTGATGCCGAAGATCCTCCCCGGCAACAGCGCCAGAAATTCCTTTTGATGTCTGCTAGAACTATGTCGGTATTTCCCCAAAGAGGAAGGGATGATGCAGTATAGCGATGGTAGGTGTTTCCCTCAGTGATGAGACCAGGGTTATCGAACCAGTAGGAGAACCTCCTCACACGCGTAAACAGCACCTGCACACAAATAACAAATACTCACAACCTGACCTGTTAAAGGGGTTGTCAATCCCTTCCCGGTATGGCACCTCAAGATAGGCAAATAACGTGAGGTAAAAGTGGTAGATAGGATAAATAGATCGCAGAACAAATAAATTGCAGCAAGGTATTTTTGTATTTTTGGTTTAATAGATCTGAAAATAAATGCAAGGGAAAATAGATCACGAAGGAAAATATGAAGAAAAGAGACCCTGGGGCCGTAGCTTTCACTAGTGGCTTCTCTCGAGAAAAATAGCAAATAGTAGGAAAACAATTACTGTTGGGCAATTGATAGAACTTCAAATAATCATGACGATATCCAGGCAATGATCATTATATAGGCATCACGTCCAAGATTAATAGACCGACTCCTGCCTGCATCTACTACTATTACTCCACACATCGACCGCTATCCAGCATGCATCTAGTGTATTAAGTTCATGAGAAAACGGAGCAATGCAATAAGAACGATGACATTATGTAGACAAGATCCGTTTATCAATTGCGGAGCTATAGATCTCATCTTGTTATCCTTAGTAGCAACGATACATATGTATCAGTTCCCCTTCTGTCACTGGGATCATGAACCGTAAGATCAAACCCACTACAAAGCACCTCTTCCCATTGCAAGATAAATAGATCAATTTGGCCAAACAAAACCCAAATATCAGAGAAGAAATATGAGGCTATAAGCAATCATACATATAAGAGATCAAAGAAGACTCAAATAACTTTCATGGATAAAAACATAGATCTAATCATAATCTCAAAGTTCATCGGATCCCAACAAACACACCGCAAAAAGACTTACATCATATGGATCTCCAAGAGACCATTATATTGATAATCAAGAGAGAGAGAGAGGAAGCCATCTAGCTACTAACTACGGACCTGAAGGTCTACAAAGAACTACTCACGCATCATCGGAGAGGCACCAATGGAAGTGGTGAACCCCTCCATGACAGTGTCTAGACTGGATCTGGTGGTTCTGGACACTGCGGCGGCTGGAATTGATTTTCGTCGACTCCCCTAGGGTTTCTGGAATATTAGGATATTTATAGAGCAAAGAGGCGGTTTAGGGGGCACCCGAGGTGGGCACAACCCACCAGGGCGCGCCTGGACCTCCTGGCGCACCCTGGTGGGTGCTGCTCCCCTCGAGCCACCCCAGGTGCTTCCTTGGCCCACTGGATGTCTTCTGGCCCAAAAAATCCTCTAGGAGTTTCGCTGCGTTTGGACTCCGTTTGATATTGATTTCCTGTGATGTAAAAACAATGCAGAAAATAGCAACTGGCACTGGGCACTATGCCAATAGGTTAGTACCAAAAAATGATATAAAATGACTATAAAATTATTGTAAAACATCCAAGAATGATAATATAACAGCATGGAACAATCAAAAATTCTAGATACGTTGGAGATGTGCAGATAGAACCATGGATGTACTAGCCCACGAACTAGCCCCGCCACACATAATCGAGACTCTTCCATATTGCACACTTAGACTGTTGGACACAGAACCAGCTACAACCTCTAACCCCAACCCTAGCGGATAGTAACCCACTTCTAGATGACACAGCACCATGTCCACCATAGAGTACCCCCACACGAGCAGTTTGTAAAGCAACTGCAGTGCCCAAAGCACGAAGACCACTATAGAGAACCCAAACTCCACGTTTAAAGCAGAAGAGCAACTGTTCTCATGTCAGATTCCGTAGCTATGGTCCATACTCCTTTGCTCTTGCATCATTGTATTTACTGATACCAACTACTTCCCAATTTGAAGGATCCAATTGAAACTCCAATGGAGCAATAGGTATGTTTTAAACCTATTTCTTTAAATGATTGTTGTTCTAACTTCTTGTTCTATGTTGATTTCAGGTTTAGTTGTATAAACAGTTATGTTCTCATGTGATGCACATTACAAGTGTTGCCAGTAATGTGTAGTTTCTCACACTTATATTCTGTCTATGATGTTGTGTCTTAAAAATATATGATTTGAACTGTGTCTCTATCTTGATTTGGCCACATAAACTAGAACGATATGGACAATACAGTGACCATAGTACATAGATATATGTTTTTTCATGTTGTTATCCTGTCCACCTTACTACGGAACCGATTTACCAAAATGAGTTTCATATACTACATGCTAAACCTGTGATGTGTCTGCTTGTTTCTCTTGTAGAATGCGAACAGAATATTGGAGAAGAGCACCCCCACTATGCACTGGTAGAGAAAGTAATGCAGATAAGGTTCAATATAGTGAGACAACCCTGTTGGTCTCCAAGAAAGGTGATAAAAACAATCTTATAGACAGTGAGACAACCCCACCATCATGCGTTGATGTAGTGTTCGAGTTACTAGCCAGTACCGCTGGCACAAGCTCTTCGAACTCGCTGCCTGAATCACTTTGGCTTCTTCAGTCTCAGCTACAAGCTGAAAGGCATTAGTCAGCTGTGATGCGGCAAGAAGCCAAAGGACTGAGGAAGTCCCTGCAAAATTCGGATGCATACTTTTTGGTGCAACAGCAAGTGCTGGAGGATTTAAGCACCAAACAAGAGAAAGTTAAGAAGCTTGCTAAGCATCTTGCCAACATTATGGGTACCCAAGATATTGTTTCTTGAGCTCTTCTAAAGTGGTTTCAGTTCTGGACTTGTTTTGCTGCGGAGTGTATTTGCACTGGTCGCCAACTTTGACAACCAGTGTATGTGATATGCTGCTTTGTTCCCTATATTTGCACTAGTGGCGAACTTTGATGCCCAGTGGATGTAATATGTGTAATAGCCGTGATAGCCTAATGTAAGTTACTTGCTTATTTATTTGCTTGTTGTCTTCTTTATTTGTTTGCTTGTAGTCAGTGTAGTTCTTTTTCTGTGGTTTGCTAGTGGCCGCAATAACCTATTTTTTAAAATTAGGCCACAATAACCATGGGCTACATATTTACTGTAGTGACCATGGGACTCCTACGGGCCGTAGAAACAATGGGCCTTATACGGGCCGTAGAAACAATGGGCCCTCTACGGGCCATAGAAACAATGGTCCCTCTACGGGTCGTAGCATCAATGGCCTTGTACGGGTCGTATGATTGATTGGCCAAACATGGGCCAATAACAGACCACATTATGAGTCGTAAATGGGCTAGAGTTGGAATTGTCAATTCATGGGCCGACCATAACGGGCCATCATTAATCGTCCGTATTTGATGTCACTAAGAAACCGGCCCAAAGGATTTACAGGCCATAAACGGGCCGACTATAACCACAGGCTGAATTTGGCCCACAAGCAGAAAAGGCCAGTAACGGGCGGTAAGTAACCGATTGCTAGAAATGAGCCCAAGAATAAATGGGCCTTGTGAAGGCAGAAAGATAACACGGGCTAGAAACGGCCCAATGGAATAATGGGATGTTAATGAGTATAAAGCGGTACACTGTTCATTACGGGCCAGTTTCACCACGGGCCGTTAATGGACCAAGAGTTACAAAGGGCTCATATGGGCCGAAAGACGTCATGGGCCATACATGGGCCGGAAGTTACAACGGGCTGGAATCATATTGGACGGCCCAAATGACACTACTGGGCCTAATTCGGATAGGTCGTAATGGGTCGTGACTTCGTGGGCTGTAAATGGGCTATATGCTAACAGGTCGTTAACAGGCTTATCGTGGACCGGCCCGCTACCTTTTGACCAAGTCAAACGGGCTGGCCTTTTCACCGGAATGGGCCTCCTTTGGGCCGTGCCACATGTCGACCTATCATAGGCGCCTTCGGTCCAATGGGTGGATGCCATCTGTCCCAAAGGTGAGCCAGCACATGGTTCCTCTGGCTAATGAGAAATTACGTGGAAAATCCCCATTGGTCGTGGCTGTTAGCTGGTTACCGGATCCAAAATCGGACCCGATAACTTAACGATGACCCGTTATGGTGGATGCCACATGTCGGTCACCCTTGACGAAAGCACATCCATGACGCTTGATTTATCGTCGGGGAAGTGGATACTTCCGTGATGATAATTTTGGTAATGTCATGGAACACTTCTACGACAGCATAGGTATGACTATCTTGATTCTGTCGTAAAATCGTCATGGATGTACATGCATGACAAAAAACGTGACCTACTGTGACAATCATGTATCATCACGGAAGTGTTTTTTTGTAGTGTATACTCTTTAGGGAGTTCGTCTTCCGTTCATTCAGCGACAAAGTCGGCCAGCACCTGAGATTTAATAGCCCGGTGTGGCTTGTATGTTATTTCAAACGGTAGAAGTTCGATGGCCCATTTGGCTATGCGGCCAGCGGCGTCCTTGTTGTTAATAATGTCGTTAAGTGGTACTTTCGATGCCACTATGATCGAACACTTTGAAAATAGTGTTGTAGTTTTCGGGATGCCATGAAGACCGTATAAGCTACCTTTTGGTAGAGGGGATATCGGGATTTGCATGGTGTGAGGGCCGCCGATACATAATAAACTGGTTTTTGGGTGGGGAATTTATGTCCCTCTTCCCCTCGCTCGACGACGAGTACAGCACTGACTACCTGGTTAGTTGTTGAGATATACAACAACATACGCTCGCCAATACCTTGGGCAGCCAGGATTGGGTTGCTTGCGAGTAGGACCTTGATTTCCTCCAATCCAGCATTGGTAGCGTCCGTCCATTCAAAGCTATCAGTGCGTCTTAGTAGCTTGTAGAGTGGTAATGCTTTTTCTCCTTATCTGGAGATGAAGCGGCTTAAGGCCGCGATGCACCCTGCTAGTTTTGGACTTGCTTTAGCTCTGTTTGTATAGCCAATTGTGGCAAGGCTCAGATCTTAGCTGGGTTTGCTTCAATTCCTCTATGGTAAACAATGAACCCTAGCAATTTTCCGGCTGGAATGCCGAAGACACATTTTTCTGGATTGAGGCATATGTCATATGTCCGAAGGTTGACGAAGGTGAGGCAAAGATCGTCTACTAGTGTTTCGATGTATTTTGTCTTGATGACCACATCGTCCACATATGCTTCGACTGTTTTTCCGATTTGTTTCTCCAAGCATGTTTGAATCATACGTTGGTAAGTGGCCCCAGCGTTTTTGAGCCCAAAGGGCATAGTGTTGAAGTAGAAAGGGCCATACGGGGTGATGAACGTTGTTGCAGCCTGATCTGATTCCTTCATTTTAATCTGATGGTATCCGGAATATGCATCGAGGAAACACAATGAGTCGTGTCATGCGGTTGCATCAACGATCTGGTCTATGCGGGGCAACGGGAAAACGTCTTTAGGGAAGGCCTTATTAAGGTCTTTGAAGTCGACGCAAAGGCGCCAGGATTTATCCTTCTTTGGTACCATGACCAAGTTGGCTAACCAATCCAGATGTTTGACTTCCCCAATAAACCTGGCTTCTAGTAGTTTGGCTATCTCTTCTCCCATGGCTTGATGCTTGGGTTCGAAAAATCGCCGCAGTGTCTGCTTCATGGGTTTAAACCCCTTGATTATGTTTAGGCTGTGTTTGGCCAGCCTGCGTGGGACGTCGGGCATGTCTGAAGGGCGCCAGGCAAAAAGATCCTAATTTTCACGCAAGAATGTGTGTAAAGCAGTGTCCACTATCGAATCCAGCTGTGCTCCGATAGACGATGTCTTGTTGGGGGTCCGTTGGGTGCACTTGAAATTTAACTATTTCCTCAGCTGGCTTGAAAGAGGTGGATTTAGGTCTCTTATCGAGGATCACATCGTCCTTGTCCATCGTGGACCATAGGGTAGTTAGTTCTTCAACCGCTAGGGATTCGGATAACGCCTCGAGGGCCAAGGATGCGGTTTTGTTTTCGGCATGAAGTGCTTTGTCCAGGTCGCTTGAGATTGTGATGATTCCATTGGGTCCGGGCATTTTAAGCTTCATATACCCATAATGGGGTATAGCCTGAAAGCGTGAGAAGGCATCCCGTCCGAGGATAGCGTGATACCCACTGTTGAAGGGGACCACATGAAAGAGCAACTCTTCGGACCTGTAGTTTTTGGGCGTGCCAAATACCACATCCAATTTAATTCTCCTTGAACATCGTGCTTCTCGACTGGGGATGATGCCTCGAAAGGTGGTGTTGCTTTGCTCAATGCGTGTTCTATCAATCTGCATTTTGTCAAGCGTGTATTCATAGATGAGGTTAAGCCCACTGCCGCCGTCCATGAGCAATTTGGTAAGCCGAAAGCCGTCCACAATGGGGTTTAGGACTAGGGCGACGGGTGCTCAGACTGACCGAGCCTTTGGTTTGTCTTCAGCGGTGAAGGTTATTGCCGCGTCGCTCCATGGGTTCAGTGCGGTAACTTGGTGGACTCCGGCGAGGTCGCAGATTGCCCTTTTTCACCGATTATTTGAAGAAAAGGTCTCGAAGACCATGAGGACGTTAAAATCGGTCCTCTCCGGGGAGTATTTCTCTAGAGTGATGGTGGCGAGGATGACCTCTCCACTCTTTGCTACCTGCCGGAGTACCCAACATGCTCGAAGGCTATGGGTTGGGTCTATGCTCGAAGTCGCGTGTATCAGACAGGGCTTGTCAAGGAGTTCGTCAAGAATGGACCTATATCCCGTAAAGGGTTTATTTTTTCTGCCAACAGACTGACGATCGGATGCCCCGCTAGGGTGCATCCGCTTAGTCCGGGTCGCATACTGCTTAAAGGCAGTGGGCTCCAGTTCAGTTTTCTGGGCCTTCCATGTGCTTTCCATCGCGCAGTACTTTTGCACTACATGTGATAGTTCCATGAAGCTCTTTATGTGTTGACAGTCGAGGGCATTCAATATTCCCCTGTCGGTACAATTGCGATGGAAAGACCGAGACTACCTCGTCGTTGTAGCAATCTTTGATCTTACTTTTAGCAAGTAGGAATCTGGCCCAAAAGTGATTGACTGTTTCCTGAGGTTGCTTTCATACATACATCAGGTCATATATGTCTGGAGGGCCTGAGTTGCTTGGAGAGTATTGATTGTGGTGGGTGGGTGGGTTAAAATTTGAATCCCGACCCACATCTGTGCTTGGAGTTTGCAAAATCTCTGAAGTGACCGGTTCAGGTCTGGGGAGATCCAAGTGCTCCCCCGATCCTACATCCGAGCCAGAGTTCGAGGGACTTGGAGTCTCGCCTGAAGGGAGAGTATCCGGCTCGAGAGGTTCAGAGACCCGAACATATTTGGTTATCAACATAGGGGGAGAGGTGTCCTCGGCTTGTTCCTCAATGACCGCTACCAGGTGGGTGATCAGCGGGCAATAAATTTCCCTCTGGTCAGGCTTAAGCCCGATCCGACCATAATTTGTTGAAACCCCAAGGGCGGCGATGCGATCTAGCAGCTCGCTTAAGGACGAGACATCTGCCGGGTCCATCTTTTCGGAGTGTTCGAGACCGATGCAAAGACGATGTTCGGCAATCGTAGGGGGTGTTGTAGGCTTGACGACTGTTCGGGTGCCTACGATTAAACCGCCGAGCTGGAGGGTCTTCCCAGAAGTTAGGCTTCTTCCATAGGTGATATTGTCGTTGATGACTAGGCGAGCCATAGATTGCTTTTTCGGGACTACACAACAGAGCTCTCAATGAAAGCACCAATGTTGGTGTCAAAACTGGCAGATCTCGGGTAGGGAGGCCCAAGCTGTGCATCTAAGGATCGATGGTAACAATGGACGAAGGGACACAATGTTTTACCCAGGTTTGGGCCCTCTTAAAGGAGGTAAAACCCTACGTCCTGCTTGATTGTATTTGATGTGTATGGGGGTTACAAGAGTTCATCTACCTCCAGATCGTAATGGCTAAACCCTAGCTTGTCTAGCATATGATTATGATGATATCCTCTACGGACTAAACCCTCCGGTTTATATACACACACCGGAGGGGCCTAGGGTTTGTACAAAGTCGGTTCATAAGGGAAGGAAACAATATTCTTTATCACGGCCCATTCAGCCCAGCCCTCATCCTTGGGTCGGACACCCGAGGACCCCCAAAACCAGGACTCCCTCCTTTGTCATCATCTTTCTTAATAAAATCATGTGCTACCATACTAGCATAGTTTAAATATTTAGTGGATAACAACATCGCCTCCTCCTCATCATGTCTAATGGGTATCTCAAAATGTTTAGCAAGGCGGGAGGCATAGACACCTCCAAAAATAGTACCCTTCGAGCGGTTCATGTTCAACCGTCAAGCAATAATAGCGCCCAAACTAAAATTTCTCTCAGCATATAAAGCATGGCGCAAAATGGCATGGTCAGGGGCACTAAGGCCTCCACTCTCCCATCGACCAATCAAACATCTCCCAAGAAATAATGAATAATAGCGTAAAACAGGAAAATGTAAACTAGCCACTCTCGCCTCTGACACTCCTCTCTCTTCCCCCACAAGTAGTGTCAGCAATGAAATCCTCCACATCCCTAGGACGTGGCTCACTAATGCTGCCCTCATAAGGTATTTTGCAAACATCGCAAAAATCATAAAGTTTCATTCGCTTAGCCACATCATACAAGTGAAATTCTACCATGGGAGGATCCTTCCTAGAATGAAACTAAAAATTTTGCATGAAGGTATTAGTGAGTAGGAGGTATTGGTCACACTTATCTTGGAGGGAGGTGGTGATGCCGGCATTCTCCGCCAAATAATAGAAATCATCATAAATTCCTGCCTCCCTCAAGAATATATCACTTGGCCACTCACACGGCCGAACCTCCACAGCGCGAGGAAGGTTGTACTTGGGCTTCTTCTTCTCCTCATTTTCATTTCCCTCGGAGTTGCGGCTCGAAGATCCCCTTAACCACCTCCTCATGGTTTTTCTTTTCTATCAAAATTTCTGAAATTTTAGTGACTCAAAATAAAAGTGAACAAAACTCAACAAAACTAATAGAAACTACTCCCATAAGTGTCTAGAGACTATATCATGCAACAAAACTACTTTGGACCATATAAATTTGACATGCAAGCTCAAGAACAAGGTCACCACAGAAGTGATGTCTGCTAGAACTACGTCGGTATTTCCCCAAAGAGGAAGGTATGATGCAGTATAGCGACGGTAGGTATTTCCCTCAGCAATGATACCAAGGTTATCGAACCAGTAGGAGAACCTCCTCACATCACGTAAACAGCACCTGCACACAAATAACAAATACTCGCAACCCGACGTGTTAAAGGGGTTGTCAATCCCTTCCCGGTATGGCGCCTCAAGATAGGCAAATAACATGAGGTAAAAGTGGTATATAGGATAAATAGATCGCGGAACAAATAAATTGCAGCAAGGTATTTTTGTATTTTTGGTTTAATAGATCTGAAATTAAATGCAAGAGAAAATAGATCGCAAAGGCAAATATGATGAAAAGTGACCCGGGGGCCGTAGGTTTCACTAGTGGCTTCCCTCAAGAAAAATAGCAAACGGTGGGAAAACAATTAATGTTGGGCAATTGATAGAACTTCAAATAATCATGACGATATCCAGGCAATGATCATTATATAGCCATCACGTCCAAGATTAGTAGATCGACTCCTGCCTGCATCTACTAATATTACTCCACACATCGACCGCTATCCAGCATGCATCTAGTGTATTAAGTTCATGAGAAAACGGAGTAATGCAATAAGAACGATGACATGATGTAGACGAGATCCGTTTATCTATTGTGGCAGATATAGATCTCATCTTGTTATCCTTAGTAGCAACGATACATATGTGTCGATTCCCTTTCTGTCACTGGGATCAAGCACTGTAAGATCGAACCCACTACAAAGCACCTGTTCCCATTGCAAGATAAATAGATCAAGTTGGCCAAACAAAACCCAAATATCGGAGAATAAATACGAGGCTATAAGCAACCATGCATATAAGAGATCCAAGAAGACTCAAATAACTTTCATGGAAAAAAACATAGATCTGATCATAAACTCAAAGTTCATCGGATCCCAACAAACACATCACAAAAAGACTTACATCATATGGATCTCCAAGAGACCATTCTATTGATAAACAAGAGAGAGAGAGAGAGAGAGGAAGCCATCTAGCTACTAACTATGGACCCGTAGGTATACAAATAACTACTCACGCATCATAGGAGAGGCACCAATGGAAGTGGTGAACCCCTCCATGACAGTTTCTAGATTGGATCTTGGTGGTTCTGGACTCTGCGGCGACTGGATCAATATTTCGTCGACTCCCCTAGGGTTTCTGGAATATTGGGATATTTATAGAGCAAAGAGGCAGTTTGGGGGGCACCCGAGGTGGGGACAACCCCCCCCCCCCCAGGGTGCGCCTGGGCCTCCTGGCGCGCCCTGGTGGGTGCTGCTCCCCTCGAGCAGCCCCTCGGGTGCTTCCTTGGCCCATTGGCTTTCTTCTGGCCCAAAAAAATCCTCCAGGAGTGGCATTGCATTTGTGCTCCGTTTGATATTGATTTCCTGCGATGTAAAAAACATGCAGAAAACAGCAGCTGGTACTAGGCACTATGTTAATAGGTTAGTACCAAAAATGATATAAAATGACTATAAAATGATTGTAAAACATCCAAGAATGATAATATAATAGCATGGAACAATAAAAAATTATAGATACATTGGAGACGTATCAGCATCCCCAAGCTTAAGTCATGCTCGTCCTCGAGTATGTAAATGATAAAAACAGAATTTTTGATGTGGAATGCTGCCTAACATGTTCATCACATTCTTTTCTTTATAGCATGGACATATGGACTTTTATTTGATTCAAAGCAATAGTCTAGTTTTGACATGAAGACTTTAATACTCAAGCATACCAACAAGCAACCATGTCTTTCAAAATATCAACACTAAAGCAAGTTATCCCTAGCCCATCATGCTCAATCATTGATCCATTCATGAAACACACTCGAATATTAGCTACACCCAATGCTCAAATATGATCATAGTGCCCCTTAGTTGGTGATTTATAAGAGAAGATGGAGACTCAAATTCAACATAAAAATTGCATAAGTAAAAGAAAGGCCCTTCACGAAGGGAAGTAGGGATTTGTAGAGGTGCCAGAGCTCATAGCTTAATTTGAGAGATAAAATTATTTTTGAGAGGCATACTTTTCCAGCAACGAAAACGACTTGGAGCATCCCAACACTTTCCATGCTAGATACATCTTAGGCGGTTCCCACACAGAAAATAAAGTTTATTCATTTTTCCACCATAACTTTCACTTTCCATGGCTAGCCGTATCCACGGGTGCCCTCCATACCAACACTTTCCAAGGAATTTATTATTTGAAAACATAAAGTAAATTCATTTTTCATTTCAGGACTAGGCATCCCTAGTACCTTTGCTATACTCTCGTGCAATGACAAGTGAATAAACACTCATCGTGAGAATAACACATCTAGCATGGAAAATATTGGCTACCCTTTACCGCCTCGCGAGTAGTAGAGCACATAAAAGAGAAATTTATTTTGAAAATTAGAGATGGCACATGCAAATTTGCTTAGAACGGCATGGAAATACCGCATATACGTAGGTATAGTGGACCCATAAGGCAACACTGGTTTAAAGGGTTTTGGATGCACAAGTAGTGATCATACTTAGTGCAAAATGAAGGCTAGCAAAAAGATTGAGAAGCGACCAACCAAAAAATGAAAAATCTCGTACCCAAGCATTAAGCATATGTAACACCGAATAATGCACCATAAGTAGGATATAAATTTCATTTCATAACTATTGACTTTCATGCTTGCATAGGGAATCACAAACCTTAACATCAATATTCTTACTAAAGCACAATTACTCATCAACATGACTCACATATCATATCGTCATATCTCAAAACCATTACTAAGAATCAAGTTTATTTTGTCCAATGATCTTCATGAAAGTTTTTATTATATCCTCCTTTGATATCTATCACTTTGGAACTATTTTCATATGTTGCTTTTGATAAGCTCAAACAAATATAAGTGAAGATCATGAGCATATTTTTTTTTCTTTCTCTCAAAATAATCTAAGTGAAGCAAGAGAGAATTTCTTAAAATTTTACTAACTCCCAAATAAATCTAAGTGAAGCATGAGAGCATTTCTTCAAAAAATAACAAAGCACACCGTGCTCAAAAAGATATAAGTGAAGTACTAGAGCACGTCCATGGCTCTAAAAATTTATGTGAAGCATAGGAGCAAGCATAGCACAATTTTTGGCTCTCTAAAAAGGGTGTGTCCAGCAAGGATTCAACACTTAAAACGTAAAACAAAACAAGAAAATACTCATATCATACAAGACGTTCCAAGCAAAACTCATATCATGTGACGAATGAAAATATAGTTTCAAGAAAAATACCGATGGTCGTTAGAAGAAAGCGAGGATGCCACTCGGGGGCATCCCCAAGCTTAGTTGCTTGATACTTATTTGAATATTATCTTGGGGTGCCTCAGGCATCCCCAAGCTTAGCCTTTTTCTTATCCTTATTCCTTAATCCATCGTAAGATAACCCAAAACTTGAAAACTTCAATCACACAAAACTCAAACAAAACCTTCGTGGGATCCGTTAGTATAAGAAACCAAACCACTACTATAAGTACTGTAGAAAACCTATTCTTATTTTGTTTTTGCATTATATCTACTGTATTACAACTTTTCTATGGCAAAAACTCATCAAAGAAAACAATAGAATCATCAAAACAAGCATACAACGCAAAGAAAACAGAATCTGTCAAAAACAGAACAGTCTGTAGCAATCTGAAACTTTCGAATACTTCTGTAACTCCAACAATTATGAAATAAATTTGTGGACATCAGTAATTTGTATATTAATCCTCTACAAAAATAATCAACTTAAAATCGCTCTTCTGTAAAAAATGACAATGAATCTCATGAGCGCAAAATTTTCTGTTTTTCAGCAACATCAAATAAACTTTCTCCCAAGTCTTCCTAAAGGCATTGCTTGGCACAAACACTAATTAAAACACAAAAAACACAATCATAACAGTAGCATAATTGTGCTAACACTCAAGAGCAGAAATCAAAAAGCAAAAATAAAATTTATTCATTGGGTTGCCTCCCAACAAGCGCTATCATTTTATGCCCCTAGCTAGGCATAACACGTAGGATCTAAGTTTCATCACTCTTATCCTTGTTCCCCTTAGAGGTATTGTGTCGGGAGGTTTTGTAAATAAGACATAAAACACATTGTGCATGGAAACCTTAGCACTATCAAGTTGCTTTTTATCATAACCCCTTTGATTTCCGGAAGTGATCCACGAATATTGTTGGTTCACATCGTTAAAAACTTGTTGGATCATATCTAAAATGGGGACTTGCTTCTTAAGATTTTCATCAAAGATTTGGTTATGTCCAAGCAAATGTCTCAAAGCATAATCACTATTATAAAGAATTTCATCAATCACGGGTTTTTCATGATTCATGCCATAAAAATCAAAGATTTCCCTAGCTTATTATGTAGTCAAATTCATTCATCAAAACAAGAGTGGCTAACTTTTTAGCTTTAGGATCCTTTATAATGGGCAACTCATAAAACAATCTTTGCAAGGTAGGGTGAGTACGAATAAATCTAGTTTCAAGTTTCAGAACAAGTGTCGAAATAGCTTCCGCATAAGATTTAGTCCTTTTAAGTATAGGAATATCATCAAGACTTAATTTTCCGACACAATTGAAAAATTCTTGGATGTTCTTTTCCCATAAAATTCCCTTGCCCCAAAACAAAAGTTTTGGCATCCAGATTACCCATACGCTCCACTTTAGGAGTTAGGCCATCATCTGTTTCTGCCATACCAAAGTCACTCATGGTGACAAGTTCAAACAAATAAGAGATCTGACGAGAAAACGGAGAACGAAAAAGAGGGCGAATAAAACGGTAAATTTTTGTGAAGTGGGAGAGAGGAAAACAAGAGCAAATGGCAAATAATATAAATTATTTGTGATTAGGAACCTGGTTGACATTGAAGATCCTCCCTGGAAACGGCGCCAGAAGGCACGTTGACGGGAGACTACCTTGAGGTGATCCTCCCTGGCAACGGCGCCAGAAATTCCTTTTGATGTCTGCTAGCACTACGTCGGTATTTCCCCAAAGAGGAAGGGATGATGCAGTATAGAGACGGTAGGTATTTCCCTCAGTGATGAGACCAAGGTTATCGAACCCGTAGGAGAACCTCCTCACACCACGTAAACAGCACCTGAACACAAATAACAAATACTCGCAACCCGGCGTGTTAAAGGGGTTGTCAATCCCTTTCGGGTACGGCGCCTCAATTAGATAAAAACGTGAGGTAAAAAGTGGTAGATAGGATAAATAGATCGCAGAACAAATAAATTGCAGCAAGGTATTTTTGTATTTTTGGTATAATAGATCTGAAAGTAACTGCAAGAGAAAATAGATCGCAAAGGCAAATATGATGAAAAGAGACCCGGGGGGCGTAGGTTTCACTAGTGGCTTCTCTCGAGAAAAATAGCAAACGGTGGGTAAACAATTACTGTTGGGCAATTGATAGAACTTCAAATAATCATGATGATATCCAGGCAATGATCATAATATAGGCATCACATCCAAGATTAGTAGATCGACTCCTGCTTGCATCTACTACTATTACTCCACACATCGACCGCTATCCAGCATGCATCTAGTGTATTAAGTTCATGAGAAAACGGAGCAATGCAATAAGAACGATGACATGATATAGACGAGATCCGTTTATCTATTGCGGCAGATATAGATCTCATCTTGTTATCCTTAGTAGCAACAATACATATGTGTCGTATCCCTTTCTGTCACTGGGATCAAGCACCATAAGATCGAACCCACTACAAAGCACCTCTTCCCATTGCAAGATAAATAGATCAATTTGGACAAACAAAACCCAAATATCGGAGAAGAAATACGAGGCTATAAGCAATCATGCATATAAGAGATCAAAGAAGACTCAAATAACTTTCATGGATAAAAACATAGATCTGATCATAAACTCAAAGTTCATCGGATCCCAATAAACACACTGCAAAAAGACTTACATCATATGGATTTCCAAGAGACCATTGTATTGATAAACAAGAGAGAGAGAGAGAGAGAGAGAGTGAGGAAGCCATCTAGCTACTAACTACGGACCCGTAGGTCTACAAAGAACTACTCGCGCATCATAGAAGAGGCACCAATGGAAGTGGTGAACCACTCCATGACGGTGTCTAGATTGGATCTTGGTGGTTCTAGATTCTGCGGCAGCTAGATCAATATTTCGTTGACTCCCCTAGCGTTTCTGGAATATTTGGGTACTTATAGAGCAATGAGGCGGTTCGGGGGGCACCCGAGGTGGGGACAACCACCCCCCCCCCCCCCCCCGGGCGCGCCTGGGCCTCCTGGCTTGCCCTGGTGGGTGTTTCTCCCCTCGAGCAGCCCTCAGGTGCTTCCTTGGCCCATTGGCTTTCTTCTAGCCCAAAAAAATCCTCCAGGAGTTGTGTTGCATTTGGACTCCGTTTGATACTAATTTCCCGCGATGTAAAAAACATGCAAAAAATAGCAACTGGCACTGGGCACTATGTCAGTAGGTTTGTACCAAAAAAATGGTATAAAATGATTATAAAGTGATTGTAGAACATCCAGGAATGATAATATAACAGCATGGAACAATAAAAAATTATAGATACGTTGGAGATGTATTAAGCAGCAAAAAATTGCAATATATAAAGCACTAGAACAAAAACTAATTGCACCATTGGAGGAGTCACATACCGAAGAACAATCCCCCAAACAGTTTTGGAAATGGAGTTCCGAGCAAGGAGATCAAAAATGGCAGCAAATGAGCAAGAACACGGGTTTGAGCAATGGTGGGATTTTTTTTCTGGAGGAAGACAAAGTGGATGGGTGCTGGAATAAGTGAGGAGGACCCATGTGGGACCCACAAGCCTGCTAGGTGCACCTAGGGGGGTGGGCGCGCCCTGTGGGCTTGTGGCCCACTGGTGCACCCCCCCTGAGTTGTGTTTAGTGCCAAAAATTCCTAAATAATGCAGAAAAAATCATACTAAATTTTCAGGGCATTCGGAGAACTTTTATTTTCTGGTCATTTTTTTATTGCACGGATAATTCAGAAAACAGAGAAATAATAGTATTTTCGCTTTATTTATTCTAAATAACAGAAAGTAAAGAGTGGGTACAGAGCATTGTGTTTACTAAACTCATCCATCTCATGCCCGTCAAAAGGAATCCATTAACAAGGTTGATCAGGTCTTATTAACAAACTTCTTCCAAATGACATGAAACCGGAGAATCTTCGTATAACACTAGGTTACCTAAACGGGGATATGCATGTCCCCAACAATAAGAATATCATATTTCTTTTTGACAGTAGAAAGAGGGAATTCAAAACCTCCAATAGTAATTGTTAAATTTTTCGAATAGAATTGATACTATTCACTCAAGGTTGTCTCTTCGAAAAGTGTACCGTGTGCTCATTACCATTAACATGAAAAGTGGCATTGCCTTTATTGCAATCAATAACAGCCCCTGCAACATTCAAAAAGGTTCTACCAAGGATGATCGACATACTGTCGTCCTCGGGTATATCAAGAATAACAAAGTCCGTTAAGATAGTGACATATGCAACTATGACAGGCACATCCTCACAAGTATCGATGGGTGTAGCAGTTGATTTATCAGCCATTTGCAAAGAGATTTCAATGGGTGTCAACTTATTCAATTCAAGTCTACGATATAAAGAGAAAGGCATAACACTAACACCAGCTCCCAAATCACATAAAGCAGTTTTAACATAGTTTCTTTTAATGGAGCATGGTATAGTTGGTATCCCTATATCTCCTAGTTTCTTTGGTATTCCACCCTTAAATGTGTAATTAGCAAGCATGGTGGAAATTTCAGCTTCTGGTATCTTTCTTTTATATACTTAGCATAAGGAGACATTTTCAGAATACCAGTCAAACACATATGCAAAAAGACAGGTCTAAGCATTTCAACAAAGCGCTCAAAGTCTTCATCATCCTTTTTCTTGGATGGTTTAGGAGGAAAGATCATGGGTTTACGAACCCATGGTTCTCTTTCTTTACCATGTTTCCTAGCAATGAAGTCTCTCTTATCATATATTCTATTCTTAGGTTGTGGGTTATCAAGATCAACAACAGGTTCTATCTCCACATCATTATCATTACTAGCTTGAGCATCAACATGAACATCATCATATATAATAATTATTACTAGGTTCATGTTCATCACCTGATTGTGTCTCAACATCAGAAATAGAAATATCATTTGGGTTCTCAGGTGTGTCTATAACAGGTTCACTAGAAGCATGTGAGGTCCTATCATCATTCTTTTTAGTTTTAGAAGGACTATGTGCATCAGTATTAATTCTCTGAGCGTCTTGTTCTACTCTCTTAGGATGGCCCTCAGGATACAAAGGTTCCTGAGTCATTTTACCACCTCTAGTCATAACTCTAACAGCATTATCATTCATCTTATTATTCATTTCTTTTAGCAAATCATTTTGTGCCTTGAGAACTTGTTCTACTTGGGTTTTACCATGTAAGCATGTTTACTAACAAACTTGAGATCATTAACAGTTCTACACATAGAGTCACTCAAGTGTTCAAACATATAGGCATTACGTTTCAATTGTCTACTAACATATGCATTTAAGTTTTCTTGTTTAACAATAAAGTTATCAAATTCATCCAAGCATTGACTAGTGGACTTATTATGAGGAACATCACCTTCATCAAATCTATAGAGAGAATTTACCTCTACTACCTGTGTCGGGTTATCAAGACCATGTATTTCTTCAATAGGTGGTAAATTCTTAACATCTTCAGCTTTAATACCTTTTTCTTTCATAGATTTCTTTGCCTCTTGCATATCTTCAGGACCGAGAAATAGAATACCTCTCTTCTTTGGAGTTGGCTAAGGAGGTGGTTCAGGAAGAGTCCAATCATTATCATTACTTAATATATTGTTCAATAGTACTTCAGCTTGTTCAATAGTTCGTTTCCTGAAACCACAACCAGCACAACTATCTAGGTAGTCCCTAGAAGCATCGATTAGTCCATTATAAAAGATATCAAGTATTTCATTTTTCTTGAGAGGATGATCAGGCAAAGCATTAAGTAATTGGAGAAGCCTCCCCCAAGATTGTGGGAGACTCTCTTCTTCAATTTGCACAAAGTTAAATATTTCCTGTAAAGCAGCTTGTTTCTTATGAGCAGGAACATATTTTTCATAGAAGTAATATATCATATCCTAGGGACTACGCACACATCTAGGAGCAATAGAATTAAACCATATATTAGCATCACCCTTTAATGAGAAAGGAAACAACATAAGAATATAGTAATAGCGAATTTTTTCCTCATGAGCAAACAGGGTGGCTATATCATTCAGTTTAGTAAGATGTGCCACAATAGTTTCAGATTCATAACCATGGAAAGGATCGGATTCAACCAAAGTAATTAGCTCAGGGTTGACAGAGAATTCATAATCCTTATCAGTAACAAAGATAGGTGAAGTAGCAAACTTAGGGTCATATTGCATTCTAGCATTCAAAGATTTTTCTTTCCACTTGCATAGTAATTTCTTAAGATCATCTCTATCCTTACAAGTAAGAAAGTCCCTAGCTACCTCTCCATCCATAACATAACCTTCATGTATATCAGGCAATTCATATCTAGGAGAGCTAGGTTTAATGGGTGTTTCAAATTTTTTCAGTTTCAATAATTTCATCAGCTTCAGAAATATCATCAGTTTTAGCATTCTCAATATCTTTAGCTCTAGCAAGTTGTTCATCAAGAAATTCACCCATTGGCATAGTATTATCAAGCAAAGTAGTAGTATCATTAGCATCATGCATAGCATAACTAGCATCATCAATTACTTGTGACATATTAGAATCAATAGCAGGTGTAGGTGTCGCAAGCTTACTCAAAACAGAAGGTGAATCAAGTGCAGAGCTAGATGGCTGTTCCTTACCTCCCCTCGTCCTGGAGGGAAAAATCTTGTTTTTGGTATCTTTTAGATTCTTCATAGTGATCAACATATATAAATCCCAAGTGACTCAGAGAATAGAGTTATGCTCCCCGGCAACGGCGCCAGAAACATGTCTTGATAACCCACAAGTACACAAGATCGCAACAGTTTTTGAGGGTAGAGTATTCAACCCAAATTTATTGATTCGACATAAGGGGAGCCAAAGAATATTCACGAGTATTCGTAGTTGAGTTGTAAATTCAACCACACCTGAAAGACTTAATATCTGCAACAAAGTATTTAGTAGCAAAATAGTATGGAAGTAACGGTAACGGTGGCAAAAGTAATAGTAGCAGTTTTGTAGTGATTGTAACAGTAGTAGCAACGAAAGTAACTTAGCAAAGATCAATATGTGAAAAGCTCCTAGGCATTGGATTGGCAATGATAATTGTGTTGGATAATATTCATCGTGTAGCAGTCATAACCTAGGGTGACACAGAACTAGCTCCAATTCATCAATGTAATGTAGGCATGTATTCCGTATATAGTCATAGGTGCTTATGGAAAAGAACTTGCATGACATCTTTTGGCCTACCCTCCCTTGGCAGCGGGGTCCTAATGGAAACTAAGGGATATTAAGGCCTCCTTTTAATAGAGAACCGGACCAAAGCATTCGCACTTAGTGAATACATGAACTCCTCAAACTACGGTAATACCGGAAAGAATCCCAATTATTGTCGCGTTCGAGTATGCGGATCATAACTCGTAATAGCTGTCTACAACTTGCAAGATAGGATCAAGAACTCACTTATATTAATGAAAACATAATAGGTTCAGATCTGAAATCATGGCACTCGGGCCCTACTGACAAGCATTAATCATAGCAAAGTCATAGCAACATCAATCTCACAACATAGTGGATATTAGGGATCAAACCTAACAAAACTAACTTGATTACATGATAAATCTCATCCAACCCATCACCGTCCAACAAGCCTACGATGGAATTACTCACCCCCGGCGGTGAGCATCATGAAATTGGTGATGGAAGAAGGTTGATGATGATGATGATGGGGACGAATCCCCTCTCCCGAGCCTCGAACAGACTACAAATCAGCCCTCCTGATGAAGAATAGGAGGCGGCGGCGGCTCCGTATCGTAAAACACGATGAATCCTTCTCTCTGATTATTTTTCTCCCCGAATAGGTACTCATAGAGTTGGAGTTAGGGTCGGAGGAGGTCCAGGGAGCCCACAAGCCTGCTAGGCGCACCCCCAGGGCTTGTCGCCTCTGGGTGGAGCCCCTTTTGTTACTTCCTGCGCAGTATTTTTATATATTCCACAAAAATTCTCCCGTAAATTTTCAGGTCAATTCGAGAACTTTTATTTCTGCACAAAAATAACACCATGGCAATTCTACTGAATACAACGTCAGTCCGGGTTAGTTCCATTCAAATCATGCAAATTAGAATCCAAAACAAGGGCAAAAGAGTTTGGAAAAGTAGATATGATGGAGACGTATCAGTGATGGAGATTGCTGTGGAGATGGCGACGGCTAGGGTTTGCGGATGATGAAGAAGAGGTCTTGGCTGTTGTGTTCGTCGCTCTGGTGCTCATTTTGTTGACATTTCAACGGGGGCCCTTTAATAAAAGTTGTTCAGGTGGACGAGCTACATCGGAATCCATGCCAAACGGGCACTCATACCGGTGTTTGCGCCCATATGGAATATCGTCTTTTGTTCTGTTTTCGCATGGACGCCTCCTATTGATTCCTTCTTCCCTTACATTTCCACACATGATGTCTTTCGTTTTTATCCCATTTCCTATGAAAACACATCAAAGAGAGGATTTCTGGAATCCCTTGTATTCATTAGTCATTAGAGGCAATATCGGAGCGAATATCTCTTTTAAGTGAAATATCTCGGTTTAAACAAAGGTGAAATGAGTGTAAAAGTATCACTCATCAACACCCTCAAGCTTAAACTTGATCATCCTTGAGCAACATAAAGAGAAATCCAAATCATAAGGAACTCAGTTCTTTAAACTGAAATAACGATAAGATTTTGGTTCACTTTGGTACGCCTAGATAGTCCTCCGCTTCTTAACCTGAAAACTTAGCATAGTTGTAGCGGCGATATGATTATAGTGCAAGTGTTAGTGAAGCAAAGATAATCAACACAATGTCCTTGATTTACTAGATAAAACAACTTTGCAATTACACTTTATTCTATTTATTCTAGACAACACTTGCTTGCTAAGAATGCACGGAAGAGTTTTCTTTGATAGAGCCATTAAAATAAAAGTTAGAGAGTGAAAAGCATGTAGTAAAATATGATGATCTAATGCTCATAAGCACACTCACAATCATTTCCCCCTCAAGGCTCTCAAGCACTTTATTTCAATCATTATTAGCTGAAACTTTGACTGTCACGTGAAGGGACTATGCCAACTAAATGATCATGCAAATGTTTTCGCTGTGGCTTAATGTTTGGGAACTATGGACCTTTGAAATGTCTCTTCAGCCCCCTTTATTTACCACATACACACCATTTCAAGAGAAAGCCGAATAATATACGTTTGTAGTGTTGCCACTACATACGATAACAAACTCATAGCCAAAATCTGAGCTAGCGCTCTTGGTGGATCGTTCATTGGCCAGCGGAGTCCTCAGCATAATATCAAGAAAGGTGATGAAGCCACATTTACACACGTACATGTGCATATAGTAGCAAGGCCATAACACCAGCAAAGAGCTGAAACACCATGTAAGAGATACAACACAGATTTTTTCCATAATCTCGTTCACCCTTCAACTAAGTCCCTCTAGACAATTAATTCCACAAGTGCTATAAAGTCTGTTAACAATAATAACATGGGGTTGAGCAATTCAAACATCACTTCTACTACAATTTTCTCAACTCTCAAGTCTTGAAAGACTTTCTCTTGTGCATAGTTATTCTTTGTTAGTATCATTTCATTTAAAAAACAGTCCCACGACAAGTCTTAGTTGTCTAAACTAAACAGAACAAAGACTACAAAATTATTTCAGATACTAGAACAAAACCTTTGTCTTAATTATCAAGACTTACTCCCATCTGCACACATATCACACATACTACTACTACATCTACTCTAAGTATTTCTAGTGCAAATGATGGGGGTCGTAGGACATACCTTCACGGTTGCGAATTTACACACTTCTCGTCCCTACTCTTGCATTCCTCGTTGTCCAGCGTTGATCAACTCCTATGAAAGCAAAATGCAAACAAACTCCGAAGGGCTAGATAAATAGCAAGAGCAAAGCAACGCTCATTCTATTTTTGGGGTTTCTGAAAACTAACTTGCAACTGAAAAGTCGCAAAGGCAAAAGAAAAAAAAGGAAAAGCAAATAAAAGTAAAACTGCAACTAGCACAAATGACAGAGGTGACAAGGGGTCACCCTGTATAACTCCACGTTTACACATGAAGTGGCTACCTGGGACACCATTTAAAAGCATCGATGAAGAGTCAGAAGAGAGCAGTCTCTAAACCCAACCAATCAATCTCGCATCAGAACCCTTGTGCTTAAGAATTTGTAGTATGGCAGCATGCTCAATTGTAACAAAGGCCTTTGTGAAGTCCAGCTTTAAAAGAATGATAGGTCTTTTAGAGGCCTGGCAGTGATAAATGTATTCAAAACACCACCCAATGCAATACTTGATTGTTTTTTTTTCTCAAAAAACATACTGGTGTTGATGGATACATGTTAGGATGACCTTCTGCAAGCGGTTGACCAAGAGTTTTGTCAAAAACGTCAGACAAGTGTTTGTGATAGATATTGGCCTATAGTCGTTTAGCATTTCAGGGCTCAGCTTCTTTGGAATTAGAGTGATCAGAGAAGTGTTTAGACACTCAATATTCAGGTCACCATTGTAAAAATCCTTGACTAAATTCATAGTCATCTTTGATTACAACCCAACACCTCTTAAAAATCAGCCCATTAAAGCCATCTGGCCCATGGCCCTGTCAGATGGCATTTGTTTAATAACCAGATTAATCTCTTCATCTGAGAAAGGCCTAGACAATTCCTCCAGCCAATCAACGCGTTTGATTAAAGTGTCCAGGTTAAAGCCCATGCAGATGCCATCTGTGCAGCCCATCCTATATTTGAAATCTTGGAAGAACATTCCTACCATTGCTGAATGATTAGTGACCATCTGACCATGTGCACATAAAACACTTGCTATAGTATTATTCTGAATCTTTCAGTTGCTATGGCATGAAATAATTTCATATTCTCTTCCCCAATTTTGATGTTTCTGATGGTACAACATCGCTTCCAATAAATATATTTTAATCTTAGGATTTCCTCCAGGTGTAGCTTCACAATTCTTTTGAAATTGGTCTCACGAACTGATATTGGTCTCAGTAACCTTAGAATTTCCTCCAGTTGTTGCCCTTCTAGGCCATCCAAGAATAGAATCACTTTATTGCAACCAGAAATTAAAGCTTTTACCTGGAAAGACTAGTATGCCAGCATTTTCGAGCATATCTCAAAGCTTTAAATTTTGCTGATAAAACAGCAACAGTAGAACACCTTCGAATTGTCCTATTCCAAACCCCAGTAACACTGTCCAAAAAACCCGGCAAATCAGACCAGTAGTTCTCAAACCAAAAAAATCTTGCCTTGGGTATGGAAGTAGCCACAGTAACCACACACAGGACACGATCAGACGTAGTTCTTGCTAAAGGAAGAACCAAAGTGTTCGGGTAGCAAGAAGTCCAATTAGGTGATTAGAAAACTAGTCGAGTAAATTGGCACTGGCGATCCGAGAACTTGCACTGCGGGTGCACTTAAGTCACGGTACTTGCAAACCAGAAAAACCTGTCATAGAACTTGCATTGCGGGTGCAGATAGGTCACATATGCCAACTGAACCGGCCAGCTGCCCTATTTTTGAGAAAAACCCGTCATAGAACTTGCATTGCGGGTGCAGATAGGTCACATTTCAAATTTTTCGTTCCTGGACATATTTTAAAAGTCACGAATCACAAATATTTTTAATAAATATTTTATAATTTATCGTTCGAGAACATTTTTTAAAGTCGCGAATCACAATTTTTTTTAAATGTTCACAACTTAAAAAAATGTTCGCGAATCACAAATATGTTTCAAATTTATCATTCGCGAACATTTTTTAAAGTCGTGAACAAATAGTTTTCAAAGTAATCGTTCATGAACATTTTCAAATTTATTGTTCGCAAACATTTTCAAAATTTTCATTCATTGACATTTTTTAAAAGTCACGAATCACAAATATTTCTAATAATTTTTTTTAGTTTAACGTTCTCATCTTTTTAAGTCGCGAATCACAAATATATTTTTTAAATGTTCACAACTTTAAAAAAATGTTCGCGAATCACAAATATTTTTCAAATTTATTGTTCTCGGACATTTTTTAAAGTTGTGAACAAATAGTTTTCAAATTAATCATTCATGAACATTTTCAAATTTATCATTCGCAAGCATTCTCAAATTTTTTTTGTTCGTGGACATTTTTTTAAAGTCACGAATCACAAATATTTTTAATAATTATTTTTTTATTTATCATTCGCGAGGTTTTTTAAAGTCGTGAATCACAATATTTTTTTAATGTCCACAACTTTTAAAAAATGTTCTTGAATCAAAGAAAAATTCAAATTTATCGTTCTCGACCATTTTTTTAAAGTCGTGAACAAATAGTTTTCAAATTAATCATTCACGAACATTTTCAAATTTTTCGTTCCTGGAAATTTTTTATAGTCACGAACCACAAATATTTTTAATAAATATTTTTTAATTTATCGTCTGCGAACATTTTTTTTAAAGTCGCGAATTACAAATATATTTTTTTAAACGTTCGTGAACATTTTTTTAAAGTCGTGAACAAATAGTTTTCAAATTTATCGCTCACGAACTTTTTTTTAAAGTCACGAATCACATATATTTTTAAAGTCGTGAAAAATTTTATCGCGCTTGACCATTAGAGGGAGAAAATCGGGCAGCTGGCCGGTTCAGATGACCTGTGCGACCTATCTGCACCCGTAATGCAAGTTCTATGACGGGTTTTTCCGGTTTGCAAGTACCGTGACTTAAGTGCACCCGTAGCGCAAGTTCTCGGACCGCCAGTGCCATTTACTCAAACTAGTCGATCTGTTCAAGCAATTGAATCTCCTGCATGTTAGACCATGTATACCACCTGCCCTTAATGGGCAATTCAACAAGCCCAAGATGACCAATGACCTCATTAAAAAGAAATATATCACTAACATTACCACATGGGAGATTACGGTTGTACAAACAACGCATGAAATTGAAATCTCCAAGTACTAGCCAATTATCTTCTAATGGGATTTGCAAATCGAAGAGCCATTTAACAAAATCATCTCGAGCAGGGCCCCCTGCAAGGCCCATAGACAGTAACAAGAGCCAATTTTTCAGTAGTGTGCTTGGACTTGAGCTCCAGGATTATGCCATAGCTAAGGTATTCGATGAGATTGCTGGCTTATCTGCTAAGGCCCATAAACAGTGAGGACTTGTCCAATTTGGATTGCTGGCTGCACAATAGGCGGCCCGAAGAGGGCCAGTGCCCCTGGTTGCTCAACAACAAAATCGATCATTTGCAGAATTGCCAGAAAGACCGAACCCCTGCATCACAACAGATTCCTGCGATTGTGCTTGGGCGGCTTCCTCACGGAAAATCTCCTCAATCACAACATTGTCACCATGATGATGATGGTGCACATGTGGAGCAGCTTGTTGTGGTGGATCGTTCCATCCAAGCTCGGGGAAGTCAGTCATAACAAAGTTGACGTTGTCAAACCGCAGATGTCCAGGCAAAGGGTGCGGATTGCCGTTGAAGGGCATCTGATCTTCATCAGCGGGCAGCACGTCAGGAAACTTAGCAGATACTCTAGAACATACTGTAGATGTGTGCAGTCCAACAAATCCTAGTGCCTCCAAAATCAGCATACTCACGGTAAACCAAATCTCTGGGAACATAGCAGGCGATGGGCATGAAACATATGCAAGAGTGTGCACCATCCGAGGATCATTGTGATGCCAAATATGAAATCTTCCAAAAGTAGTACTAATTGCATCAGAGATGTACTCAGAATCGAAAGGGATCCCCAAAATCATCAGCCACCCCCTATGAAAACCCTGGGTGGATCTGAAGTTGATGCCTTGGTCATGAGGAATAAATCGGGCAAAGTAACCATTGCCCAGTTCATATGGAGGATTATCCATGATAGCAAGCCTAGCAGTAGGACTACGGGATTCAAACAGACCAACTCCTTCAATCCAAGACTGACCACTAAGAGCATCTCAATGGAGCTAAGTAATCATAAAGTCACTGACCATCTCGCAGAAGTGCAGGATTTCGTCGGGCGGCAGAGGCGGCTCGACGATGGCGATGGCGTACTGGTCGTAACGATGTACATGACCTACATAATTTATTAACTTACTTTTCTTGTATTTTTCTTCATAGTCATTGCAATTATCATTTCTTCATAGGTCATTGCTTCATAGGTGAGTGTAATTTTCATGAATTATCATTTTTTCCCTCAAAAAAAAATACAGGCTATCCTGATTTACAATGCACATGCACATGATTTACTGTTTTCCCTAGTTTGTATGGTTCCTTCGAAGGTCGGTATAATTTTCATGACTTACTGATATAGGTTAGCTTCATTGACACTTACATGTACATGACTTGCAGTTTTCCCTAGTTTGTTTGTTTGCATCGGAGGTCAATGTAAATTTTTAGCTTGTGGTTTGGTTTATATTTCCTAGTTCAGCATTTCTGCCAGTAGCTCTGATATTTTTGTTGCAAGCTTCAGTTTTTCTGATATAGATGAGCTTCATTGTTCTGCTGTGAGACATACAGCGGAATGTGCCTGAGATACGGTTCTCAGTTAATGTAATTAAGTAGTAGTGCTGTTGTAGTAATTGTTTAAATCCTGCTATTTTCAACTAGCTGATTTTATGTATGTTGAGTTAATTTTGTCCTCATAGGCATATAATTTTTTTAATGTATGTTTGTGTAATAATATTCCCCTCTGAGGCCCATAGAATGATCTTCTCTTTGTTTTTGTATGTTTGTGTAATAATATTTCCATCCAAAATGTTGTGATTTACACTACTGCATTCTTTGTCTGAACTTCGTAGGTTAATTTACAATACTTTTTAGAGGTTTTGAATTTTCTGCTTCATGGTTCATTGTAATTTCTGCCGCTCCGGTTGATCATCTTTGAAGTTTTATCTTCAATAGACCGAATTTGACATGGGAGTCCGTTAAGAGAGACCTGAAGGGTTGGAGTATCACCAAAGAGCTAGCTATGCACAGGGGTGCGTGGAAGCTTGCTATCCATGTGCCAGAGCCATGAGTTGGTTGCGAGATCTTATGGGTTTCACCTCTAGCCTACCCCAACTTGTTTGGGACTAAAGGCTTTGTTGTTGTTGTTGTTGTTCTTGTTGTTGTTGTAGTATTTGAGCTCTCTTATCATTTATTGTTCTATGTAGACACTTTTTACAGTGCAAATGAACATGATTTACACTGTCGAGTAGTCGGTTTTTACGTACACAGTTCACTGAAATTTGTTTAAGTAGCACTGAAATTGTTGTTTTTTTCTGTTTTAGGCTAACTTTGCTTACAACTCTAGTATTCATCATACTGAGGACTTCCATTTCTGCTTTATAGGCCAGTGGAATATTTTTCCCCTTCTGTTTTTCGTGCTTGAAGTTTAAGTTCTTTAGCATTTAAGCACTTTTATCATTTACTGTTCTATGTACACTTCTTGCAGTGCCAATGCTCATGATTTACAGTGTGGAGTAGTCATATTTTTGCTTGAAATCAAAGTGCAGTATGTCTAGTTGCTAACTGAATTTACAGTTTCTAAGTGGTCTCTAAATTCGGCAGTATCTAGGTTCATGACTTACTGAAGTATGCTATCTTTTTTACAGTGCCTATATTCATGAGTTACTGATCTGAATAGTAGTTGTATTTTAGCTCCATAGTTCTATGTAATGTCTGCCTTGTCTGTCATCTCTGAATTCTGTTCTTGTGCTTGCTACTCTGTTATTCTCATATACAAGAGGTACAAGAGCTTAAATTGAATCTATCCCACAATGCTATATGTTGTGATCTCCTTTTTTTAACTCGTTGTTGTTATTTTTGTCTCAGTCAGTTACTCGCATTCATAAATTTCCAGCGGGCATTATCAATGTTGGAGAGGAAGGGATCTAATGGACAGAAAAAAAATGTATGATCTGAACAGGGTTGTGTGACTGATCTTCGTTAACTGTTCTCTAAGTTCTTTTTACAGTGCAAATGTTAACGATTTACAGATTGTAGTAGTTGTCCTTTTTAGTGCAAACTCTGTACTTGTTGGTCATCTAAGTCTGAACTTTTCTGGTAGTTTAGGACTTCTTTTGTAGCTTCTTGGATGATGCATGACTTGCGTCATTTATTTGTAGTTTTACTGGTCTCTGTAAGCTCTTTTTTGCAGTGCAAATGTACATGAATTACAGTGTCGAAGTCGTGGCCTTTTTATCTCTGAATTTTTCTGTCGGTTTTAGAGAAACAACAGTTATAGCCTCGTACAAGTCCACTCGGACAATGCATTTAGGCCTGGTTAAAAACAGGTGAAAAACAACCCGTTAGTAATTTGTGCAGAGTAGGTACACACATCCAGGCAAATACAGATCAGTGACATACTTATAGTTGTCAGCATGTCATTGGTTGTAAACTTGGAATGAAAGCTAATTCGATTTCATTCCTAGTGAAGCACCAGAATGTCAGGAGAAATAGAAATTTTATTGTTCTACTAGGACACCATATACTCCCTCCGTACCTAAATATAAGTCTTTGGAGGGATTTCACTATGAATCACATACGGATGTGTGTAGATGCATTTCAGAGTAAAGATTCACTCATTTTGCTCCGTATGTAGTTCATAGTGAAATCTCTACAAAGACTTATATTTAGGAACGGAGGGAGTAGTTGCCTATGGCTTGTCCTGAGGAAAGAGCCAAGTATAGGTAGGTATGTAACGTACTCCCTCCGTCCGAAAATACTTGTCCTCGAAATGGATAAAGTGGATGTATCTATAACTAAAATAAGTCTAGATACATTTATTTTTAGGACAAGTATTTCCGGACGGAGGGAATATATATTTTTCTTATGTTCCCTCGTATTGCAATGGTTTATCTATATGGGTGTGTAGCAGCAACCAGAAAATTTCTCACAGATACAGTCAAGGCTCAAGTGCTCCCACATAAGCCTACAAAAATCGTTGATTCAGTGTACATTTTTGTTTTGCCGAGGCCGGACCATCAACTCTAGCAGCCTAGCCACACGATAACAATTTACACGTAACTCACTCAATAGCTTGCAATCAATGATAAAGTTGTAAACTGTAATCAACAAGTTGTGTTAACAGGCAAATTTTATCTGCAGGTTGTGCGAGGAAAGTAAAGCAGTCAGTTTGTTTGACAGAGAAACAGACTGATTTTGATTTTGATACAATACAAAGATGGATTTTTACAAAAGGGGATTTATTGGCAAACTAGATTACATTAGCGGGCGACCCGCGTGAGCTTTGTGGCATCAAGTAGAGGCTGGACCGGCGTTCGATCAGCTGCAGCTCGGCGGTGACCTCGACGGCCTTGAAGGAGACGACGCTGCGTCGATTCTCCCCTTTGGTCTGATTCGTCATCGAAATGCAAAACCTGCCGCCCCCAAAGTAGCTCACCTCGGGGAGGAAGGAGCATCCTACATATCCGGCGGCCCACGCGACGGTGGGCCGTGCCTCAGGCCAGGACCTGAGGATCGCCGGCGGCCTGGCGTCCATGTCGACGGCACAGAAGTGGCGATTCCCCCAGGAGGAGCAGATGCCGAATAGCAGCCGCCGGCCGCTGCCCAGAAAGTCGGGCACCAGGAATGCCCGGCCCTCCACGGGCAGCTCCCAGGCGCCCTCCTTGCGCCACCGCTGGCGCGCCGTGTCGAAGGAATAGGTGCCCTGGAGGTGCAGGGAGATCCAGACGCGCGCGCCCGCGACGAAGTAGGCCCGGACGTCCTCCCTCTGGCAACGGGGGATGCCGGGCGGGTCAGGAAGGGCGCTCCAGGCCCAGCGGCGGCCGGTGCCGCCGCCGGGAAGGGGCTGCTGCTGCAGAGCCTCGAACCAGGGTCCCCCCCGGGGGAAGTCCAGGCGCGAGTAGGCGGACATGGCGAAGAACATGCGGTCTCCGACCGGGACGAGGAACAGGTGCTGCTTGACGGAGCGCATCTCCGGGCCGGGGGAGACGACGTCGGCGGCGGCGTCGTAGATCAGGGTCCGGCCGCTGTCGGCGTAGTTAGCGGCGACGATGACGTCGCCGGAGGCAGAGGCGGCGAACTCCATGCTCTCGAATTGGTCGACTTGCTTGAAGCACGCGACAGCCTCGAGCTGGGCTTGGGCATGGGGTTCCACTTCCACTCCCTCCGGCTGGGACGGGGACGGGGACGGGGAGGGGGAGAAGAGATGCTTGAGATTGATTTTGAAGACGAGGTTGCCTACCTCGCCGGAGTCCTGCGCCACCACAAAAACTCGAGTGCGGTGGCGCAGCTGCCCGGCAGAAATTGACCGGCCGATCGACATACAAAGGTATCAAATTTTCTGTACTTTGGATCGAGGAACCAACACTCCGCCCCCGAATCTTCCTGATGATTTTCAAAAAGAAAGAAAAAGTCCTTTCTGATGTAATATGGCGCGACCGCGCGAGTCCGCTCCGCCCTGGTGTAATATAGGGTTGGGTTATACGGCGGCAGTCCTCTCCATTTTGGAATCGGAGAGGTGGCCACCCGCCCCATCGTTTTATTTTTCTTTTCTGACAAGACAACTCCACCCTCTTTTCTTTTAGAAACACCCGTTGCTCGTAACAATTAAAGGTAAATTGTTTTTGAAAGCGTCTTGAGTCCCCCATTCAAAAAAATGAGAAGCCTTGATCGATGAACGTACTTGGACCGGGGGTGATTCCCTAAAAGTGCAGGCCGTCGAATCACTGTATCTTTATCATGGTGTCGATGAAGAATTTTGCCTCCACAAAGAATCAGACCAATAAAAATAGTTTGGCACACTAATATAAATTCATCAGATTCGAATAATCAGATCTGCGAAACTCTATAATCTCATGGAACCATGAAAAAAATAAGAGGAAATTTATTTTCACAAAACTATGATGATCACTAAACGTAGACGAAGAACATACACGTAGACAACTCCACCCCCCAGTGAAGTTCAAAAAAAAAAAAACTCCACCCTCCTACGTGATGGACTTGGGAGAAAATCAGATAGGCCGTGGCCCGTCGGGCTTGGTTTGTCCGCCAACAAAGAAAAGCACGAATATATTTTAAACACACATTTGTACACCTCAAAAAAATTGTACGTATTTTCTAAAAGATGGAAACATTTTTCAAAATTACATGATCATTTTTATAACAATATTCAACACTTTTACCTTATTTTTTATTTTATGTCCTATTATTATTTTCCTGTCTTTTTTTTTTGTTTTCACTTTTGTCCTCTTCTTTTAGTTGCTCGGGGTAAAATATGCGATTTTTTTTTTGCGTGGAAGATGACCACTTTTTAGGACCGGACCATTTTTTAAATATATGTGAACTCTCTTCTAAAATTACATGAACATTATCGGAAATGCACGTTGAATAAAATTTTCAAATACAACATGAACATATTTGCAGGCAACGCGCTAGAGCACCCGCAGACCGACCTTGACCAGATCCACCCACGCCCACCACATCTACGTACTACTCGGCCTTCTACCAGTTCGGTCCACCATCTCCGGGGTAACATCCTCATGACCAATTTTTTGTTTATGTACTTTTTTTTTCTGAAATATGCACAAGTGTGCATATCATCTACTATTAAAGAAGGAAAGGGGTTAAAGAAACCCTCCACAAATAGTGTTATATGTGATTACAAGCAAGCACTACTCTTCCCGGCCACAACCGGCTCAAATGGCCTATCCATTTTTTGTTTATGTACTGACTAGCAAAAAGACTCGTGTGTTGTAATGGGTACAAAACAAATTACCCAAACAATAGTATACCACTAAAACTTGCAAGTACTCCTAGAAAAACTAAAACTTGCAAGTAGAAAAACAATATTCATATTACTCAACGTTTTTGAAAAGAAATCTGTTCTCAAATAAAAAATATTTTCTGTACTAAATCTATAAGAGTAAATGTCATTATTTTTACCCCAAAATATGTGGTTGTGACAGAGAACATCACAATCGAGATTCTGTCAAATTTTTACCACTAATTTAGAAAGTCCTTACACACAACCCCCCCCCCCCCCCCCTACACACAACTCCACCCTGCTACGTGATGGACTTGAAAGAAAATCAGATAGGCCGTGGCCCATCAGGCTTGGTTTGTCCGCCAACAAATAAAAGCACGAATATATTTTAAACCCACATTTGTACACCTCAAAAAAATTGTACGTATTTTCTAAAAGATGGAAACATTTTTAGAAATTATATGATCATTTTTATAACAACGTTCAACACTTTTAATTTATTTTTTTATTTTATGTCTTATTATTATTTGGACGCCGATAACGCGGGTACGTTCGGCCTGGAGGCATCCCGGCCCAAACGAATTCCACGTCACATAAAATTGCCGCTAGCACAACGATCTGGCTCCTCCCCCCTCCAGCGGGCCAGCCCAAAACGGGACAAAGCCCACAAACGCCATTTGTTCCAAGAATTAAAAGAATTACAATATTGAAGGCCCAAAACTGCTTGTGTCCCAAAAAAAATTAGAGAACACAAAAACGGCCTAAAAATGCACTGGACCAAGAAAAACACTACCTGAAAAAAAATCTAGGAACAAAAGGTTGCCATCCTTTAATGAACGAAACTACTCCATCCGTCCTAAAATTCTTGTCTTAAATTTGTCTAAATACGAATGTATCAAGTCTCGTTTTAGTATTAGATACATCCGTATCTAGATAAATCTAAGAGAAGAATTTTGGGACGGAGGGAGTACCATATAATCATGAAAAAAGGTATATTATAGAAATTTTCATGATTTGCCATGATGTTGATGCACAATTCATGACAAAAATGACTGTGGATAATTTTCCATGATATAATGAGAAAACCAAAAAAAACAAAAAAATGGCCACATAAGATAGAACAAATAAGATTTGTACAAAAATTGCCATCGGGCATGTACACAAATATTCTGAGCAATGCCATGTCAATGGATAAAAAATCCTTAACTTTGTCATCTTTCAATACAAAAATGTACTTGCATTTTCCTTAACACACAACCAACAGGAAGTAAAAATAGGGACAAAAGTGTCATGACACAATTAAAAGTTGCCATGGTATACTAGATGAATTTGTCATAGAATATAAAATAAATTGGCCCTGGTAAAATAACAGAAAAACAACATATACACAAGAAAATGGCATGGTAATGAGAAAACGTGCAGGTTTAAAAGTTTTTCCCATGGGCCATAGCAATGTTTGATGGAAAATGTTCTATCTATCATGGAAAACTTAGCTACCAAAAAGGTTTACACTTGTAATTGTTTTTGCCATGTTATCAAGTATAAATTTGCCATGGTACTTGGATTAAACTTGCCATGATCCATAAATTAATTTTGCCATTGTCCATAAAAAAAAGTTTGCCATGTCAAAAGAGATAAATAAAATATGGCAAATTTTCCATATCCATATGAACCATAGTAATATACATTTCAAAAAAAAATTAGTGGTAACTATTTGAAAGATGGTAGGTTTGCCATGATTTTAAAACTTGCCATGGTCCATCAATTAATTTTGCCCTGGTCCATATAGTAAGTTTGCCGTGTTAGAGAAATAAAAACTAACATACATTTGAAGAAAATGGTGGCAAACTATTTGAAAGATGGCAAGATTGCCATGTTTTAGAAACTTTCAGAATTTTTGCTGAGAAAAACTTAAACACCGTAACTTGCACTTGATCATACAGGGGCCATACTCGTCTAGTCCGACTGACGTGCAAACGTCAGATCGACACAGCTAATGGCAGCGGCATACAGGGTGGGTAATTGATGTGCTTGCCTCGAGGCTTCGTGCATCTGATCTTCACAGCGATGAAAGCCTTGAGGTATTCAAATCTATGGTACTGTAGTTTTTTTAGAAGTAATGATACTGTATTGTTTGTAATATGTAAAATCTCTGTTCTTGTTGTGCAGCTGCTGTCCAACACTCCAAGGAAAACCGCAGAGGCTGGAAAGCCGGCGCCTTGTTTTTTGATCATCTGTTGCAGGAATCTTGACGCCCGTGCATATGCGAAAACAGTAATACCACAGTAAAAGGCCACGGTTTCCGCACATAAACATGACAGGAAATATGCATGCTTAACTGAATTTTGAATGAGTATATCAGGGCATACATCCCCATCTTGGATATTACAGTAAAACTTTACTGCAAAAGAAATAACTGATCATCATTTCATTATACGCTCTAGTCCCTTTTTTTGTAGCTGCCAAAATGCATCACTGCAGGTGGGGTCATCAGAATAACAGAATCAAGAAAATCAGACAAAGCTTGTTGTCTTTCTTCCACACACTTCCAATTTCCATTCCCTTTTGCACACCTCAAATTGTGACACATATTCTGGTTACATTTGCAATTGAATGACTCAGTCAGTACACAACAGTACTCAAAACCCAAACTACTTTACAGCATACACACACATAATTTCAGGTGAGGTTTACATGATTTACAAGATTGTGAAACTGCCCGAGCTCTTCACCTCTGCCTGGGTGACAACAACGCAATGGCAGAAAATGATCAATCTGGTCAGCACATAAATTCACACGTCTACATGTTGTGTTTATGCAGCAATGCTGTTCTTCGTCTTTGATCAGTTGTTCGTATTCTGGAACTCGGTGCCATCCTTAAGATGTCCTGTCGCAGTGGGGCAAAGCCAGCAGAAAACATTTGGGCCCATGATCTGTACAAATAAGTCAAAGGTTCAGATACCTATAGCACCAACATAAGAAATGGAGAATAAAACTGAACTCTGTAGACCATGCTAAATTTTCAGCACCAGATTCAAAGGCTTAGAAACTGAAAATTCGACGATGGCGAATTAAAAGTCTGATTGCGTTTTTGTTGTGGGTGCTGCATATATATAGCCCTACCATTTGAATATTCTTCCTCGTGCCTTGATCAAACCGATGGCGGTACTTCTGTCCACTCTTTTTTGCAAGCCACTTCGCTCTAACTGCCTCCCGATACTGATGATAAGGTGGCAGTAAATTATCAAACAATGGTAAAGCCACCAATTCACTATGAGATGAATGCACATCTGGAACAATAACTTACCTCTATTGTTGTCATGTTATGACATATGAGATAGATATGCCAGCATAACAAAGAACCTATTGTCAAGGACAAGCAGAATAAGACGACACCAGCCAAGATCTGCATTTTATGTAGATCATTATTTGGTCCTTGTAGTATGAAGCCAGACAATAAACAGAATAAATTAACGCAAACTAAAATAGACAAAAACTGCATCACATGTTTGTCCGCGATGTTACAGCTCAGTTAATGAATCATACAAGTTTATCTTACTTATACAACTCTGTCATTTGATTATTTTACAATAATTAACATATTTATACTGGTGGTACAATCATGTTCTTTAATTTCAATGATAATGCTCTAGCTAGACCAGAATTGAAGAGTTTCAAAAGCCAAAAGGCTCTTCAGCAAGTTAAGATTCTTCCATCTGTCCTGCAACTAAGTTACCAGAGTCCTTTTGTTTACTTTCCATGGTTAATGATCAGTTTCAGTTGAGTTAAAATCCATGAAAAAACCCAAAACTCACAAGAATTGTGAAAAAAGGGAGATCCACTCTCTCAAATAATATAGCTATGGCCGATGGATATTGCAATCATTTCCATTTGGACCCTGATAGCATAACCTCCAGCTAAAAAACACCAATACATGCTGGAGCTGGCACGTCCACATCGGCAAGCGGTGCCTCATACAGATTCACCCCTGATACAGTCGATACGTATCGGTGTTTCAAGCAATTAAAAAAAATACTCGAAACGCGGGGATATCTCCTAGATACTTTCCTGATATGGCCCAACCCAGTGTATGTCTCAACCTAGCTATCCCGATGCCCCAGTGCAGCACAATCCCTCCCATACTCCTGACATAGATGAAGACTTACCATGGGGGGGGGGGGGGGGGGGGGGGGGGGGGCAGCAGGAACTCTAACAAACTGGGACAAGCCGGAGGTGGTGGACTACTTGCCTCCTCCCCGTCTCAGGCTCCAGCGGCAGCTCACCGGCGGCAAGATGGCGGTGTGCTCTCACATCCCACCCATCTGAGGATCCAGCAGCAGGCCAGCACCTCGACGATGATGGGCTCCTTGCCCTCTCCCCTTCAGGCTCCAGGAGCAGCTCACAGGCAATCCCCCTGCATCCTCCCCCTCTCACGGCCGAGCAGTAGCTCGCCGGTGGTAGGCTCCTTGCCTCCTCCCCCTCTCATAGACGTCCTGACCTCTCACGTAGCAACTGCAATAGCAACTAGCCAGCAGCAACTCTAACAAACTGGGACAAGCCGGAGGTGGTGGACTACTTGCCTCCTCCCCCTCTCAGGCTCCAGCGGCAGCTCACCGGCGGCAAGATGGCGGTGTGCTCTCACATCCCACCCATCTGAGGATCCAGCAGCAGGCCAGCACCTCGACGATGATGGGCTCCTTGCCCTCTCCCCCTCAGGCTCCAGGAGCAGCTCACAGGCAATCCCCCTGCATCCTCCCCCTCTCACGGTCGAGCAGTAGCTCGCCGGTGGTAGGCTCCTTGCCTCCTCCCCCTCTCAGGCTCCAGGAGCAGCTCGCGGGCATGCTCCCTGTATCCCCACCTCTCAGGGTCAAGCAGTAGCCCACCGTCGGCAAGCCAGTGGTGGACTGCTCGGCTCATTCCCCTCAGGTTCAGCATCAAGGTATGCTCTGGTGCTACCGCTCCTCTTACCTCCCCTGTCTCTCCTACAGATTCCTATCTAATGGCAACTCTCCTCCCTGCAAGCTGCAAACTTCTCCATTTTGGTGTTATTTTGCATGCTATTTCTATCTAATACGCATCTCCGTATGGGCAAGCTAATCTGCTGTTCCTAGTAAACAACCATTTATGATTATTATTTTTTAAAGTCAAAATGTATCTCCGTATGGGCATTTTTCAGAAATGCCTCCGAATTGGCCCAATACCAATATGTGTATCCATATCGGTGCAGACTAGACTTCCAGCACAAGACTAGCATGATGGTTCCTGTCCCTGTTAGTACCCTAATCAACCCTTGGGTTTGACTAGTGTATATCATCATAAAGATACAACTGGACGGAAATGTTCTTTGGCCTTCATGAGTAAAAGGTCAAATATTTCTGACATTAGTTAGGCATAATAATGCCAATATACAGAGATAAATGAAAAAATCTTGCCAATGTATAATGGCATGGTAACTAATATTGAAGGTAACTGGAAGATATTGCTGACTATACAGTGAGCTTGTAATTCAAAACAATGGTCAGCTTACTTACATGGATGATCTTCACATAATGAATTCCAAAGTCATGCTCTGTTCGTAGAAGATCGCATACAAATATCACCTGCAATATACTTTGATGCGGACATGAGAAATGTTCGTTGAAAACGTGCCAACTTCTGTTCAATGTAGTAACTTACTGACGAATAAAGGGACCCGATGGTTGCATTCAGGACGCAGATGATAAAGGCTTTGTAATTTGTATAGCCCACACAGTTGTTAATCCAGACACAGTGGTGATCCTGACATTAAAACCATACCCGAGCATTTTCAGCACGGCTTCATTTCGTAACTAACAGAATGAACATAGATAGCCGCACCTACCATTTTCAGAATACACCTTTTGCAGACCTTACAATGGTGGGTTCGGGCAGGCTTGTGGATGCAACACTTGTCACAATACCTTGATTTCAGTCCCTGTTGTGACCAAATATCGAGCTTTATCAGGGAGCTCTCCAATATTCAAAATTTTGTTGCTCCTAAATTCATAGCTGTGGCAACAACTACTAGCAGCTCTAAGAATAGATGAAATCAAGAAGAGATAAACACAATGGATTCACATTTAGCTCAACGTGATCGATCCACAGATAGCTGATCTACTGTGATATGAACTAGGTATCAGGTTGAATTCTCTATGGAAAATTCTGCGTCTATTTAAACTTGGAGACGCTGCAGTTGAATCAAGAACCTAAATTCCAAGGAAATCTAACAGGAGGACGAAGGAGAAGGCGAGAGAGATCTGGGACCTGTCCCTGCGGGTCCTCGGCGTCGGGGGAGAAGGCGGAGGGCACGGATCCGGGATCGGCGGCCGCGGCGCAGAGGAAGGAGAAGAAGCAGGCGGCGAGGAGGAGCGAGAAGGCGGCCGCGTGGGCGGCGCCGGCCGTCGTGCCGAGGCCGAGCCAGTGGTCCAGCAAGACGAACACCGTGTAGTAATACACCAGCGCCATCAAGGAGACGGCCGCCACGAGGGCCGGGGAGGTCGCGGCCGCCGCCACCGCCGCGGCGACGCCCCTCCTGCGCGCCATCTCCGGCGAGGTCGGGCGCTTCGTCCCCTTGCTTCTCGGTCTCGGGCCCTTCCCGAGCTTCCCTCAGGCCTCTATTCTTAATATTTGGGCTTGGTCTCCAGCATAAACACTACTGGGCTTAGCGGCTGTATGCTGGGCTATCTGCGCAGAAACCAAGCTACTTTTGAGCACAAGAAACTGTCATCTCCTTTTGAGATTGTCTTTACAACCTGTGTGCATTTGAAATACTGGGCAGGATTGCTGAAGGGCCAGGAGCGGGAAGAACTGGAGCATGGTGCGTTGCTGCTAAGGGACAATGCTGTGAAGATGATGAGGCTGTGCGCATCTGCTCACGCTGAGAGGGACCCAGAGTGATAGATCGAAGTCTGCTGCCGCAGGGATTCTGAAGCTGGAGTGTGGAGGCTTCGTGGGTGGCAAACGTTGCGTAACTTGTCTGTGGCTCTTTTTGCATAGGCGAGCTTGTTCGTGTTTTATGATGTCGGCCATCTGAACTGTAGCTTCTTACTGTATGGTGTCTCAGGGTTTTCGCCCCACAGTAGGTGTTACGATTGCGAGCACCTACAGTGGGCTTCCCTGGGATGCTTGAACCCGTTTTTTCCCTTTCCTTTTTGGTTTGATCTGGAACTCGATCTGTATTTCCGTTATTCAGTTAATGGAAAGGGGATTAACCCGGTTCAAAAAAAAAACACTACTGGGCTGCTTAATCTCATTTAGTGGGCCTTTTAATGTAGGTCTTTGATGGGCCACAGATACTATCCCTATCTCTCTCTGCGACTTTACAAAAGAATGCACGAAATCACTAGTTAATGAGTACTTGTTGCGACCAACTTTCCAGGTTGCGACAAGTGACATGTTGCATGTGCGCCACTAGTCGCAACTTGTGAGTTTTCCCTTTTTCCGTAGATCCGTTTATTCAAAACGTTTTATCTCTTAAAACATGCGTCCAAATCTCGAACCGCTTTCGCCGTTGGATTCCTCGCGTCGAGATCTTCAAAACTAGATCACATGTTGATAGGTTTTGACAAACTTGTTCTCATGAAAAAATCGAACGAAAAAACTGAACCGGAAGCACGGATTTTTTTTCCTTTCCGAAAGAGGCACGCCCGTGCCTCCGACGAAATCATAACCGTGCCTCTCGCGGAAGCAAAACCGTGACTCTCGCGAAAGGAAAAAAAAGATAAACGCGTTTTTTTTCGTTTTCGAGGAGGCACGGCCGTGACTCTCGCGAAAGCACAACCGTGCCTCTCGCGGAAGCAAAATCGTGACTCTCGTGAAAGAAAAAAAACAGAAGGAGGCACGGCTGTGACTCTCGCGAAAGCACAACCATGCCTCCCACGGAAGCAAAACCGTGACTCTCGCGAAAGAAAAAAAAACTGAAAATGTGTTTTTTCGTTTCCGAGATGCACTGACGTGACTCTCGCGAAAGCACAACCGTACCTCTCGCGGAAGCAAAGCCGTGACTCTCGCGAAAGAAAAAAAAACAAAAAACATGTTTTTTGTTCGTTTCTGAGAGGCACGGCCGTGACTCGCGAAAGCAAAACCGTGCCTCTCGCGGAAGCAAAATCGTGACTCTCGTAAAAGAAAGAAAAAGGAAAACGCGTTTTTTGCGGAAAAAAAATTTTGAACATTTTTTTGGTCGAAAAGCTAGGGAAGATCGGTGGAAAACCAAAACGTCAAAAAAATCGGGGAGAAACCGTTTAAAAAGCCGAAAACGCGTACGGAAAAATAAAAAAAATCCGGAGAAAGCGCCCAAAGCGCGACACGTGGCGAATGGCTGAGAGCGCGTCAAGTGGCGCTGATTGTTGCGAGGCTCCCAAAGGAGCGCTCGTTAATTAGTTGCTCTCAAGAATGCAAGGTTCATTCTTTCCACCACCCTTTCGTCCAATCTTCCCCCGTATCGATTACCTCAATTCAAAAAAAAATGACATCCGACCACCTTCATTTACTTATCTTCTGCACTAATTCTACTTGAAACTTTTTACCAAACTTCTCATCAAAATGTAAGATACTTCACAAGCAGGATTTGATAGAAAGTTATTTACACAATGGCATGAATATATACAGGTAAATCACGAGCTAACGTAATGTAATATTTGTTGCAACACACGGGGATTGTCCTAGTGATTTGAAAACAAAATAGTCAAACCATCTTAGCTCCAACCAATTTTTCCTAGCAAATGGTCAAAGGTGATATCCTCGATGCCATCAACCAATGTTTCCATCTGGATGGGAGCTTGATGCACCACCTCAACCCGGTGTTCCTAGTGCTATTGGAGAAAAAAGACGCTACTATAGATATTTCAGATTTCTGGCCTATCAGTTTGGTGCATAGCTCTCCCAAGCTCCTGGCTAAACTACCCGCGAAAGAGAGCCCCTATTTGGCACGGCAGTGATTCGGTGCCCAGGCTCATCTGCACCCGTCTAAAAAAAATCACAAAAAATACTAGAAAAATTCAAAAAATTCTAAATTTTTCCCATGGTAGAAAATTTATTCCGTGAGGTTCGCTAAATTCTAGCTCGTCTGGACATCTGAGTAGCTCTCACAAAATAATACATGAACAGTAAACTATTTTACAGACTCTGAATTTGTCTTTTTTGCCGACAGTTGCTTATTTATCCAAATGATTTGAAATTGGAGCGGACCTCATGCATCAAATTGTCTACCATGGGAAAAAATTAGATTTTTTTTGAATTTTTCTAATATTTATTTTGATTTTCTAATTCAACACGGGTGCAGATGAGCCCGTGCTCAGAAAAGGATTTTCGCCTATTTGGGTGCTATGCACTCGCAAATGAGCTAGTGCGCACCGCTTCCCCACGTGCCCTTTTGGGCTGGACCACATGCGGGTGCATGTTTTTATCCTTTTTTATTTTTGTTTCGCTTTTCTCTCCCATAAATAATTTTAAATTTCAAAAAACTTCGAAATTTAGAAAATAATTGTGAATTTTAAAAAGCATTCAAGAAATCATAAAATATTCGTGCATTCAAAAAATGTTTGTGTTTTGAAAATATATTTGTGTATTCAAAAAAGTTCATGATTTTTACATAGAATATCAGGAAATAAAATATGTCCAAGATTTTGGATTTTGAAGGAAATATTTTTGTATTAAAAAATATTCATGAATTTTAAAAATGTCTAAGAATTTAAAAAATGTTCATCATTGTTTTAAAATGTTCGCAAATACAAAAAATGTTTTTAAATTACAAAAAAGGCTCGTCGATTCAAAAAATGGTCGCTAATTCAGAAAAAGTTTGTCAAAACTATTTGTGAATGTCAAAAAGTGCTCTCCAATTTCAATAGTTGTTTCTTGATACAGAAAAAAAATTTCACCAATTGAAAAAAAAATCATGAGTTTCATAAGAAAATGTGCACAATTATGAACATGTTTGTGAATTTGCAAAAAAAAAATGTTCGCTAATTCAAAATTGTTCATGATTGAAGAAAATCACGAATTTGTAAACATTGCTCATGAGTTTGAGTGTTTTCCATTATCTCTTAAAAATGTTCATGAATCCAAAAATACTTCATGATTTTATAAATGTTCACGAAATTGCAAACAATGTTCACAATTTTCAAAAATTCATAATTTCATAAAAATGATTGTGAATTAAGAAAATGTTCACAATTTGAAGGAAAAAAATAAGATGAAATGAAATGGAAAATGAAAAAAAGAAAAAGGCGAAAATGAAATAAGAAAGAAAAGAACAAAAATGAAAGAAAGTAGAAAAAATGAAAGAAAAAATCCCAAAAAATAGGAAAGCGGAAGCAGCTAATGGGCCAGCCCAAAGTGTAAGTAGCGGCAGCGCAAGGTGGGGGTGGTACACGCTCAGGTGCTAACTGCCGACCTACGCGCCTAATTGGATTCCCTATGGCGAAATATCTAGTGCCTCGCCTTCCCAGGATCATATTCATGAAGGGTCGTCCAGAAGGGTGTGCAAGATGTGCGACCGCACAAGGCCCCAAAGAATTAGCGCCCCCCCCCCCCCCCCCCCCAAATCTTACACTTGAAGTGGGGAGGACTTGAATAGTGCGACCTTCCTCCTTTGATTTTTTATTCAGCTTTTATACATAGTGGAACCGAGGAAAATGTTTCATGCTTGTAACAGCGCCATGGAAAACTTGCTGTGAAACTCGTTCGTGGTGAAGAAGAAAGAAACGAGGAAGAAAGAATGAAGCGTTGCTACTAGGCTCATGGAGTCATGGGTCTAATAATGTTTCTTAAGGGTCATGGCCTTAGTGGGTTAGGTTGTATAGTTTTTTGAACAGAAGTTAGGTTGTATAATTCAATGTTAGTAGTGACGAGAACATGCGCAAGTCGATTCAACTATTGATAAGATTAGATTTTCCACCTTGGAGAAGATTAATTATGAACATGAAATTGAGAATTTCATTTCAAAATATAAGAAAGATGATGATTTTCACTGTAACATGAGGAGCACTTTAACATTACCACTATTTTAGCATTATTATTTATATTACTAAATATTGTAAGAAATAACATGCATTTTGAAGCTATATAACGAAATGAAAATGTGCTTGAGTTATCTAATATTCTAATTATTGGGCCTCATTTTACATTTCACATCGGGGCCTCAAAATTCTGGAGATGGCCCTATATCCATCAACCAAGTCGCGTTTATGAAGGGTCTCTCACCCCAGGATAACTGCTCTCTGGTCTAGTAGATGGTGAAACTGCTACATCAGAAGCAGATCCCTTCCCTCCTCCTTAAACTCAATATTTCAAGGGCATTTGGTTCTGTTGCCCAGCCCTTCCTCTTGGTTATCCTTCGCCGTCGAGGGTTAGATGGACTAACTTGATCACATGCTACTGCATACCACCTCTTCTCGAGTGTTGATAATAGAAGCCCATCGGACCCGATCGTGATGGAAATATGCCCTAGAGGCAATAATAAAATGGTTATTATTATCTTTCCTTAATCATGATACATGTTTATTATTCATGCTAGAATTGTATTGACCAGAAACTTAAATACATGTGTGGATACATAAACAATTACCGTGTCCCTAGTGAGCCTCTACTAGACTAGCTTGTTGATCAAAGATGGTTAAGATTTCCTAACCACAGACACGAGTTGTCATTTGATAAGATTACATCATTAGAAGAATGATGTGATGGACAAGATGTTGGAAATATGCCCTAGAGGCAATAATAAAATGGTTATTATTATATTTCTTTGTACATGATAATCGTCTATTATTCATGCTATAACTGTGTTATCCGGAAATCGTAATACACGTGTGAATACATAGACCACAACAAGTCCCTAGTGAGCCTCTAGTAGACTAGCTCGTTGATCAACAGATAGTCATGGTTTCCTGACCATGGGCATTGGATGTCATTGATAACGGGATCACATCATTAGGAGAATGATGTGATGGACAAGACCCAATTCTAAGCATAGCTCAAAGATCGTGTAGTTCGTTTAGCTAGAGCTTTTCCAAATGTCAAGTATCATTTCCTTAGACCATGAGATTGTGCAACTCCCGGATACCGTAGGAGTGCTTTGGGTGTACCAAACGTCACAACGTAACTGGGTGGCTATAAAGGTGCACTACGGGTATCTCCGAAAGTGTCTGTTGGGTTGGCACGAATCGAGACTGGGATTTGTCACTCCGTATGACGGAGAGGTATCTCTGGGCCCACTCGGTAATGCATCATCATAATGAGCTCAATGTGACCAAGTGTCTGGTCACGGGATCATGCATTATGGTACGAGTAAAGTGACTTGCCGGTAACGGGACTAAACGAGGTATTGGGATACCGACGATCGAGTCTCGGGCAAGTAACGTACCGATTGACAAAGGGAATTGTATACGGGGTTAATTGAATCCTCGACATCGTGGTTCATCCGATGAGATCATCGAGGAGTATGTGGGAGCCAACATGGGTATCCAGATCCTGCTGTTGGTTATTGACCGGAGAGGCGTCTCGGTCATGTCTGCATATCTCCCGAACCCATAGGGTCTACACACTTAAGGTTCGGTGACGCTAGGGTTGCAGAGATATTAGTATGCAGCAAACCGAAAGTTGTTTGGAGTCCCGGATGAGATCCCGGACGTCACGAGGAGTTCCGGAATGGTCTGGAGGTAAAGAATTATATATGGGAAGTCGAGTTTCAGCCATCGGGAAAGTTTCGGGGGTCACCGGTATTGTACCGGGACCACCGGAAGGGTCCCGGGGGTCCACCAGGTGGGGCCACCTATCCCGGAGGGCCCTGTGGGCTGAAGTGGGAGGGGTACCAGCCCCTGGTGGGCTGGAGCGCCCCCCCCTTAGCCCCCTGCGCCTAGGGTTGGGAACCCTAGGGGAGGGGGCGCCTCCACTTGCCTTGGGGGGCAAGTTCCCCCTTGGCCGCCCCCCCCCTAGGAGATCCCATCTCCTAGGGCCGGAGCCCCCCTGGGGACCCTATATAAAGAGGGGGAGGAAGGGCAGCCGCACCCTTGCCCCTGGCGCCTCCCTTCCCCCTTGCTACACCTCTCCCTTCCCGCAGACGCTTGGCGAAGCCCTACCGGATCCCTGCTGCATCCACCACCACGCCGTCGTGCTGCTGGATCTTCATTAACCTCTCCTTCCCCCTTGCTGGATCAAGAAGGAGGAGACGTCACGCTGACCGTACGTGTGTTGAACGCGGTGGTGCCGTCCGTTCGGCACTAGGATCTCCAGTGGTTTGGATCACGACGAGTACGACTCCCTCAACCCCGTTCTCTTGAACGCTTCCGCTCGCGATCTACAAGGGTATGTAGATGCAATACTCTCTCTCGTTGCTAGATGAACTCATAGATTGATCTTGGTGAACGTAGGGAAAATTTTATTTTATGCAACGTGAAGGAAATATGCCCTAGAGGCAATAATAAAGTTATTATTTATTTCCTCATATCATGATAAATGTTTATTATTCATGCTAGAATTGTATTAACCGGAAACATGATACATGTGTGAATACATAGACAAACATATAGTCACTAGTATGCCTCTACTTGACTAGCTCATTAATCAAAGATGGTTATGTTTCCTAACCATAGACATGTGTTGTCATTTGATTAACGGGATCACATCATTAGGAGAATGATGTGATTGACTTGACCCATTCCGTTAGCTTAGCACTTGATCGTTTAGTATGTTGCTATTGCTTTCTTCATGACTTATACTAAGTTCCTACAACTATGATATTATGCAACTCCCGTTAACCGGAGGAACACTTTGTGTGCTACCAAACATCACAACGTAACTGGGTGATTATAAAGGTTCTCTACAGGTGTCTCCGAAGGTACATGTTGAGTTGGCGTATTTTGAGATTAGGTTTTGTCACTCCGATTGTCGGAGAGGTATCTCTGGGCCCTCTCGGTAATACTCATCACTTAAGCCTTGCAAGCATTATAAATAATGAGTTAGTTATGAGATGAAGTATTACAAAACGAGTAAAGAGACTTGCCGGTAACGAGATTGAACTAGGTATTGGATACCGACGATCAAATCTCGGGCAAGTAACATACCGATGACAAAGGGAACAACGTATGTTGTTATGCGGTTTGACCGATAAAGATCTTCGTAGAATATGTAGGAACCAATATGGGCATCCAGGTCCCGCTATTGGTAATTAACCGAGAATGGTTTTAGGTCATGTCTACATAGTTCTCGAACCCGTAGGGTCCGCATGCTTAACGTTTCGATGACAGTTTTATTATGAGTTTATAAGTTTTGATGTACCGAAGTTTGTTCGGAGTCCCGGATGTGATTATGGACATGACGAGGAGTCTCGGAATGGTCGAGACATAAAGATTGATATATTGGAAGCCTATGTTTGGACATCGGAATGGTTCCGGGTGAAATCGGCATTTTACCGGAGTACCGGGAGGTTACCGGAACCCCCCGGGGGGTTAATGGGCCTACATGGGCCAAGAGGGAGAAGAGGGAAGGAGCCAAGAGGGGGCCGCGCGCCCCTCCCCCTCCTAGTCCGAATAGGACAAGGGAAGGGGGGCGGCGCCCCCCTTTCCTTCCCCTCTTCCTCCTCTTTCCCCCCTTCTCCTACTCCTACTTGGAAAGAGGGAGTCCTACTCCCGGTGGGAGTAGGACTCCCCCCCTTGGCGCGCCCTCTAGGCCGGCCGCCTCCTCCCCCTTGGCTCCTTTATATACGGGGGCAAGGGGGCACCCTAGAACACACAAGTTGATCTACGGATCGTTCCTTAGCCGTGTGCGGTGCCCCCTTCCACCATATTCCACCTCGGTCATATCGTCGCGGAGTTTAGGCGAAGCCCTGCGCCGGTAGAACATCATCATCGTCACCACGCCGTCGTGCTGACGGAACTCATCTCCGGAGCCTTTGCTGGATCGGAGGGCCGGAGATCGTCATCGAGCTGAACGTGTGCTGAACTCGGAGGCCCCGTACGTTCGGTGCTTGGATCGGTCGGATCGTGAAGACGTACAACTACATCAACCGCGTTGTGCTAACGCTTCCGCTTACGGTCTACGAGGGTACATGGACGAACACTCTCCCCTCTCGTTGCTATATCATCACCATGATCTTGCGTGTGCGTAGGAATTTTTTTGAAATTACTACATTCCCCAACAGTGGCATCCGAGCCTAGGTTTTATGCATTGATGTTATATGCATGAGTAGAACACAAGTGAGTTGTGGGCGATACAAGTCATACTTCTTACCAGCATGTCTTACTTTGGTTCGGCGGTATTGTGAGACGAAGCGGCCCGGACCGACATTATGCGTACGCTTACGCGAGACTGGTTTCACCGTTACGAGCACTCGTGCTTAAAGGTGACTGGCGGGTGTCTGTCTCTCTCACTTTAGCTGAATCGAGTGTGGCTACGCCCGGTCCTTGCGAAGGTTAAAACAACACCCACTTGACGAACTATCGTTGTGGTTTTTGATGCGTAGGTAAGAACGGTTCTTGCTAAGCCCGTAGCAGCCACGTAAAATTTGCAACAACAAAGTAGAGGACGTATAACTTGTTTTTGCAGGGCATGTTGTGATGTGATATGGTCAAGACGTGATGCTATATTTTTTTGTATGAGATGATCATGTTTTGTAACCGAAGTTATCGGCAACTGGCAGGAGCCATATGGTTGTCGCTTTATTGTATGAAATGCAAACGCCCTGTAATTGCTTTACTTTATCACTAAGCGGTAGCGATAGTCGTAGAAGCAATAGATGGCGTAACGACAACGATGCTACGATGGAGATCAAGGAGTCGCGCCGGTGACGATGGTGATCATAACGGTGCTTCGAAGATGGAGATCACAAGCACAAGATGATGATGGCCATATCATATCACTTATATTGATTGCATGTGATGTTTATCCTTTATGCATCTTATTTTGCTTTGATTGACGGTAGCATTTTAAGACGATCTCTCACTAAAAATTATCAAGAAGTGTTCTCCCTGAGTATGCACCGTTGCCAAAGTTCGTCGTGCCCAGACACCACGTGATGATCGGGTGTGATAAGCTCTACGTCCATCTACAACGGGTGCAAGCCAGTTTTGCACACGCAGAATACTCAGGTTAAACTTGACGAGCCTAGCATATGCAGATATGGCCTCGGAACACGGAGACCGAAAGGTCGAGCGTGAATCATATAGTAGATATGATCAACATAGTGATGTTCACCATTGAAAACTACTCCATCTCACGTGATGATCGGTTATGGTTTAGTTGATTTGGATCACGTGATCACTTAGATGACTAGAGAGATGTCTGTCTAAGTGGGAGTTCTTAAGTAATATGATTAATTGAACTTAAATTTATCATGAACTTAGTACCTGATAGTATTTTGCTTGTCTATGTTTGTTGTAGATAGATGGCTCGTGTTGTTGTTCCATTGAATTTTAATGCGTTCCTTGAGAAAGCAAAGTTGAAAGATGATGGTAGCAATTACACGGACTGGGTCCATAACTTGAGGATTATCCTCATTGCTGCACAGAAGAATTACGTCCTGGAAGCACCGCTGGGTGCCAGGCCTGCTGCAGGAGCAACTCCAGATGTTGTGAACGTCTGGCAGAGCAAAGCTGATGACTACTCTATAGTTCAGTGTGCCATGCTTTACGGCTTAGAACCGGGCCTTCAACGACATTTTGAACGTCATGGAGCATATGAGATGTTCCAGGAGTTGAAGTTAATATTTCAAGCTAATGCCCGGATTGAGAGATATGAAGTCTCCAATAAGTTCTACAGCTGCAAGATGGAGGAGAATAGTTCTGTCAGTGAACACATACTCAAAATGTCTGGGTATAATAATCACTTGATTCAACTGGGAGTTAATCTTCCTGATGATAGTGTCATTGACAGAATTCTCCAATCACTGCCACCAAGCTACAAGAGCTTCGTGATGAACTATAATATGCAAGGGATGAACAAGACTATTCCCGAGCTCTTCGCAATGCTAAAAGCCGTGGAGGTAGAAATCAAGAAGGAGCATCAAGTGTTGATGGTCAACAAGACCACTAGTTTCAAGAAGAAGGGCAAAGGGAAGAAGAAGGGGAACTTCAAAAAGAACGGCAAGCAAGTTGCTGCTCAAGAGAAGAAACCCAAGTATGGACCTAAGCCTGAAACTGAGTGCTTCTACTGCAAGCAGACTGGACATTGGAAGCGGAACTGCCCCAAGTATTTGGCGGATAAGAAGGATGGCAAAGTGAACAAAGGTATATGTGATATACATGTTATTGATGTGTACCTTACTAATACTCGCAGTAGCACCTGGGTATTTGATACTGGTTCTGTTGCTAAGATTTGCAACTCGAAACAGGGACTACAGATTAAGCGAAGATTAGCTAAGGACGAGGTGACGATGCGCGTGGGAAATGGTTCCAAAGTCAATGTGATCGCGGTCGGCACGCTACCTCTACATCTACCATCGGGATTAGTTTTAGACCTAAATAATTGTTATTTGGTGCCAGCGTTGAGCATGAACATTATATCTGGATCTTGTTTGATGTAAGACAGTTATTCATTTAAATCAGAGAATAATGGTTGTTCTATTTATATGAGTAATATCTTTTATGGTCATGCACCCTTGAAGAGTGGTCTATTTTTATTGAATCTCGATAGTAGTGATACACATATTCATAGTGTTGAAACCAAAAGATGCAGAGTTGACAATGATAGTGCAACTTATTTGTGGCACTGCCGTTTAGGTCATATCGGTGTAAAGCGCATACTGATAGGCTTTTGGAATCACTTGATTATGAATCACTTGGTACTTGCGAACCGTGCCTTATGGGCAAGATGACTAAAACGCCATTCTCCGGTACTATGGAGAGAGCAACAGATTTGTTGGAAATCATACATACAGATGTATGTGGTCCAATGAATGTTGAGGCTCGTGGCGGATATCGTTATTTTCTCACCTTCACAGATGATTTAAGCAGATATGGGTATATCTACTTAATGAAACACAAGTCTGAAACATTTGAAAAGTTCAAAGAATTTCAGAGTGAAGTGGAAAATCATCGAAACAAGAAAATAAAGTTTCTACGATCTGATCGTGGAGGAGAATATTTGAGTTACGAGTTTGGTCTACACTTGAAACAATGCGGGATAGTCTCGCAACTCACGCCACCTGGAACACCACAACGAAATGGTGTGTCCGAACATCGTAATCATACTTTACTTGATATGGTACGATCTATGATGTCTCTTACTGATCTACCACTATCGTTTTGGGGTTATGCTTTAGAGACGGCCGCATTCACGTTAAATAGGGCACCATCAAAATCCGTTGAGACGACGCCTTATGAACTGTGGTTTGGCAAGAAACCAAAGTTGTCGTTTCTTAAAGTTTGGGGCTGCGATGCTTATGTGAAGAAACTTCAACCAGATAAGCTCGAACCCAAATCGGAGAAATGTGTCTTCATAGGATACCCAAAGGAGACTATTGGGTACACCTTCTATCACAGATCTGAGGGCAAGATTTTCGTTGCTAAATTCGGATCCTTTCTAGAGAAGGAGTTTCTCTCGAAAGAAGTGAGTGGGAGGAAAGTAGAACTTGACGAGATAACTGTATCTACTCCCTTATTGGAAAGTAGTTCATCACAAGAACCGGTTCCTGTGACAACTACACCAATCAGTGAGGAAGCTAATGATATTGATCATGAAACTTCAGAACAAGTTTCTACAGAACCTCGTAGGTCTACCATAGTAAGATCCGCACCAGAGTGGTACGGTAATCCTATTCTGGAAGTCATGTTACTTGACCATGATGAACCTACAAACTATGAGGAAGCGATGATGAGCCCAGATTCCGCAAAATGGCTAGAGGCCATGAAATCTGAGATGGGATCCATGTATGAAAACAAAGTATGGACTTTGGTTGACTTGCCCGATGATCGGCAAGCTATTGAGAATAAATGGATCTTGAAGAAGAAGACTGACGCTGATGGTAATGTAACTGTCTATAAAGCTCGAGTTGTTGCGAAAGGTTTTCGACAAGTTCAAGGGGTTGACTACGATGAGACTTTCTCACCCGTAGCGATGCTTAAGTCTGTCCGAATCATGTTAGCTATTGCTACATTTCATGATTATGAAATTTGGCAAATGGATGTCAAGACTGCATTCTTGAATGGATTTCTAGAAGAAGAGTTGTATATGATGCAGCCGGAAGGTTTTGTTGATCCAAAAGGTGCTAACAAAGTGTGCAAGCTCCAGCGTTCCATTTATGGACTGGTGCAAGCATCTCGGAGTTGGAATAAACGCTTTGATAGTGTGATCAAAGCATATGGTTTTATACAAACTTTTGGAGAAGCCTGTATTTACAAGAAAGTGAGTGGGAGCTCTTTAGCATTTCTAATTTTATATGTAGATGACATGTTGTTAATTGGAAATGATATAGAATTTCTGGATAGCATAAAGGGATACTTGAATAAAAGTTTTTAATGAAAGACCTTGGAGAAGCTGCTTATATATTGGGCATCAAGATCTATAAAGATAGATCAAGACGCTTAATAGGACTTTCACAAAGCACATACCTTGACAAAATTTTGAAAAAGTTCAAAATGGATCAAGCAAAGAAAGGATTCTTGCCTGTGCTACAAGGTGTGAAGTTGAGTCAAACTCAATGCCCGACCACAGCAGAAGATAGAGAGAAAATGAAAGATGTTCCCTATGCTTCAGCCATAGGCTCTATCATGTATGCAATGCTGTGTACCAGACCTGACGTATGCTTAGCAATAAGCTTGGCAGGAAGGTACCAAAGTAATCCAGGAGTGGATCACTGGACAGCGGTCAAGAACATCCTGAAATACCTGAAAAGGACTAAGGATATGTTTCTCGTATATGGAGGTGACAAAGAGCTAGTCATAAAAGGTTACATCGATGCAAGCTTTGACACTGATCCGGACGATTCTAAATCGCAAACCGGATACGTGTTTATATTAAACGGTGGAGCTGTAAGTTGGTGCAGTTCTAAACAAAGCGTTGTGGCGGGATCTACATGTGAAGCGGAGTACATAGCTGCTTCTGAAGCAGCGAATGAAGGAGTCTGGATGAAGGAGTTAATTTCCGATCTAGGTGTCATACCTAGTGCATCGGGACCAATGAAGATCTTCTGTGACAATACTGGTGCAATTCCCTTGGCAAAGGAATCCAGATTTCACAAGAGGACCAAGCACATCAAGAGACGCTTCAATTCCATACGGGACCAAGTCCAAGTGGGAGACATAGAGATTTGCAAGATACATACGGATCTGAATGTTGCAGACCCGTTGACTAAGCCTCTCTCACGAGCAAAGCATGATCAGCACCAAGACTCCATGGGTGTTAGAATCATTACTATGTAATCTAGATTATTGACTCTAGTGCAAGTGGGAGACTGAAGGAAATATGCCCTAGAGGCAATAATAAAGTTATTATTTATTTCCTCATATCATGATAAATGTTTATTATTCATGCTAGAATTGTATTAACCGGAAACATGATACATGTGTGAATACATAGACAAACATATAGTCACTAGTATGCCTCTACTTGACTAGCTCATTAATCAAAGATGGTTATGTTTCCTGACCATAGACATGTGTTGTCATTTGATTAATGGGATCACATCATTAGGAGAATGATGTGATTGACATGACCCATCCCGTTAGCTTAGCACTTGATCGTTTAGTATGCTGCTATTGCTTTCTTCATGACTTATACATGTTCCTGTAACTATGAGAATTATGCAACTCCCGTTTACCGAAGGAACACTTTGGGTACTACCAAACATCACAACGTAACTGGGTGATTATAAAGGAGTACTACAGGTGTCTCCAAAGGTACATGTTGAGTTAGCGTATTTTGAGATTAGGTTTTGTCACTCCGATTGTCGGAGAGGTATCTCTGGGCCCTCTCGGTAATACTCATCACTTAAGCCTTGCAAGCATTATAACTAATGAGTTAGTTATGAGATGACGTATTACAGAACGAGTAAAGAGACTTGCCGGTAACGAGATTGAACTAGGTATTGGATATCGACGATCAAATCTCGGGCAAGTAACATACCGATGACAAAGGGAACAACGTATGTTGTTATGCGGTTTGACCGATAAAGATCTTCGTAGAATATGTAGGAACCAATATGGGCATCCAGGTCCCGCTATTAGTTATTGACCGAGAATGGTTTTAGGTCATGTCAACATAGTTCTCGAACCCGTAGGGTCCGCACGCTTAACGTTTCGATGACAGTTTTATTATGAGTTTATAAGTTTTGATGTACCGAAGTTTGTTCGGAGTCCCGGATGTGATTACGGACATGACGAGGAGTCTTGGAATGGTCGAGACATAAAGATTGATATATTGGAAGCCTATGTTTGGACATCGGAATGGTTCCGGGTGAAATCGGCATTTTACCGAAGTACCGGGAGGTTACCGGAACCCCCCCGGGGGGTTAATGGGCCTACATGGGCCAAGAGGGAGAAGAGGGAAGGAGCCAGGAGGGGGCCGCGCGCCCCTCCCCCTCCTAGTCCGAATAGGACAAGGGAAGGGGGGCAGCGCCCCCCTTTCCTTCCCCTCTTCCTCCTCTTTCCCCCCTTCTCCTACTCCTACTTGGAAAGAGGGAGTCCTACTCCTGGTGGGAGTAGGGCTCCCCCCTTGGCGCGCCCTCTAGGCCGGCCGCCTCCTCCCCCTTGGCTCCTTTATATACGGGGGCAAGGGGGCACCCTAGAACACACAAGTTGATCTACGGATCGTTCCTTAGCCGTGTGCGGTGCCCCCTTCCACCATATTCCACCTCGGTCATATCGTCGCGGAGTTTAGGCGAAGCCCTGCGCCGGTAGAACATCATCATCGTCACCACGCCGTCATGCTGACGGAACTCATCTCCGGAGCCTTTGCTGGATCGGAGGGCCGGAGATCGTCATCGAGCTGAACGTGTGTTGAACTCGGAGGCCCCGTACGTTCGGTGCTTGGATCGGTCGGATCGTGAAGACGTACGACTACATCAACCGCGTTGTGCTAACGCTTCCGCTTACGGTCTACGAGGGTACGTGGACGAACACTCTCCCCTCTCGTTGCTATATCATCACCATGATCTTGCGTGTGCGTAGGAAATTTTTTGAAATTACTACATTCCCCAACACAACGTTCCCCAACAGTGGCATCATGAGCTAGGTCTATGCGTAGTTCTCTTTGCACGAGTAGAACACAATTTGTTGTGGGCGTAGATGTTGTCAACTTTCTTGCCACTATTAGTCTTATTTTGCTTCAGCGGTATTGTGGGATAAAGCGGCCCGGACCGACCTTACACTTACGCTTACGTGAGACAGGTTCCACCGACTGACATGCACTAGTTGCATAAGGTGGCTAGCGGGTGTATGTCTCTCCCACTTTAGTTGGAGCTGATTCGATGAAAAGGGTCCTTATGAAGGGTAAATAGAAGTTGGCAAATCACGTTGTGGCTTTAACGTAGGTAAGAAAACGTTCTTGCTAGATCACCTATAGAAGCCACGTAAAAACTTGCAACAATAATTAGAGGACGTCTAACTTGTTTTTGCAGCAAGTGTCTTGTGATGTGATATGGCCAAAGTTGTGATGAATGATGAATGATATATATATGTGATGTATGAGATCATGTTCTTGTAATAGGAATCACGACTTGCATGTCGATGAGTATGACAACCGGCAGGAGCCATAGGAGTTGTCTTTATTTTTTGTATGACCTGCGTGTCATTGAGAAACGCCATGTAAATTACTTTACTTTATTGCTAAACGCGTTAGCCATAGTAGTAGAAGTAATAGTTGGCGAGCAACTTCATGGAGACACGATGATGGAGATCATGATGATGGAGATCATGGTGTCATGCCGGTGACGAAGATGATCATGGAGCCCCGAAGATGGAGATCAAAGGAGCTATATGATATTGGCCATATCATGTCACTATTATGATTGCATGTGATGTTTATCATGTTTTTCATCTTGTTTACTTAGAACGACGGTAGTAAGTAAGATGATCCCTCATAATAATTTCAAGAAAAGTGTTTCCCCTAACTGTGCACCGTTGCGAAGGTTTGTTGTTTCGAAGCACCACGTGATGATCGGGTGTGATAGATCCTAATGTTCGAATACAACGGGTGTAAGCCAGATTTACACACGCAATACACTTAGGTTGACTTGACGAGCCTAGCATGTACAGACATGGCCTCGAAACACGGAAGACCGAAAGGTCGAGCATGAGTCATATAGAAGATACGATCAACATGAAGATGTTCACCGATGTTAACTAGTCCGTCTCACGTGATGATCGGACACGGCCTAGTTGACTCGGATCATGTTGCACTTAGATGACTAGAGGGATGTCTATCTAAGTGGGAGTTCATTAAATAATTTGAGTAAGATGAACTTAATTATCATGAACTTAGTCTAAAATCTTTACAATATGTCTTGTAGATCAAATGGCCAACGCTCATGTCCACCTGAACTTCAACGCGTTCCTAGAGAAAACCAAGCTGAAAGACGATGGCAGCAACTATACGGACTGGGTCCGGAACCTGAGGATCATCCTCATAGCAGCCAAGAAAGATTATGTCCTAGAAGCGCCGCTAGGTGAAGCACCAATCCCAGAGAACCAAGACGTTATGAACGCTTGGCAGTCTCGTGCTGATGATTACTCCCTCGTTCAGTGCGGCATGCTTTACAGCTTAGAATCGGGGCTCCAAAAGCGTTTTGAGCAACACGGAGCATATGAGATGTTCGAGGAGCTGAAAATGGTTTTCCAAGCTCATGCCCGGGTCGAGAGATATGAAGTCTCCGACAAATTCTTCAGCTGTAAGATGTAGGAAAATAGTTCTGTCAGTGAGCACATACTCAAGATGTCTGGGTTGCACAACCGCTTGACTCAGCTAGGAGTTAATCTCTCGGATGACGCAGTCATTGACAGAATCCTCTAGTCACTTCCACCGAGCTACAAGAGCTTTATGATGAACTTCAATATGCAGGGGATGGAAAAGACCATTCCTGAGGTATATTCAATGCTGAAATCAGCAGAGGTAGAGATCAAAAAGGAACATCAAGTGTTGATGGTGAATAAAACCACTAAGTTCAAGAAGGGCAAGGGTAAGAAGAACTTCAAGAAGGACGGCAAGGAAGTTGCCGCGCCTGGTAAGCCAGTTGCCAGGAAGAAGTCAAGCAATGGACCCAAGCCTGAGACTGAGTGCTTTTATTGCAAGGGAAGTGGTCAATGGAAGCGGAACTGCCCCAAGTACTTAGCGGACAAGAATGCCGGCAAAACCAAAGGTATATGTGGTATACATGTAATTGATGTGTACCTTACCAGTGCTCGTAGTAGCTCCTGGGTATTTGATACCGGTGCGGTTGCTCACATTTGTAACTCAAAGCAGGAGCTGCGGAATAAGCGGAGACTGGCGAAGCACGAGGTGACGATGCGCGTCGGGAATGGTTCCAAGGTCGATGTGATCGCCGTCGGCACGCTACCTCTACATTTACCTACGGGATTAGTTTTGAACCTCAATAATTGTTATTTAGTACCAGCTTTGAGCATGAAGATTGTATCAGGATCTCGTTTAATTCGAGATGGCTACTCATTTAAATCCGAGAATAATGGTTGTTCTATTTATATGAGTGATATGTTTTATGGTCATGCCCCGCTGGTGAATGGTTTATTCCTAATGAATCTCGAGCGTAATGTTACACATATTCATAGTGTGAATACCAAAAGATGTAAAGTTGATAACGATAGTCCCACATACTTGTGGCACTGCCGCCTTGGTCACATTGGTGTCAAGCGCATGAAGAAGCTCCATGCTGATGGACTTTTAGAGTCTCTAGATTATGAATCGTTTGACACATGCAAGCCATGCCTCATGGGCAAGATGATCAAGACTCCGTTCTCCGGAACAATGGAGCGAGCAACCAACTTATTGGAAATCATACATACTGATGTGTGCGGTCCAATGAGCGTTGAGGCTCGCGGAGGATATCATTATGTTCTCACTCTCACTGATGACTTGAGTAGATATGGGTTGTCTACTTGATGAAACACAAGTCTGAGACATTTGAAAAGTTCAAGGAATTTCAGAATGAGGTAGAGAATCAACGTGACCGAAAGATAAAGTTCCTACGATCAGATCGTGGGGGAGAATATTTAAGTCACGAATTTGGTACGCACTTAAGAAAATGTGGAATCGTTTCACAACTCACGCCGCCTGGAACACCTCAGCGAAATGGTGTGTCCGAACATCGTAATCGCACTCTATTGTATATGGTGCGATCTATGTGTTGGGGAACGTAGTAATTTCAAAAATTTCCTACGCACACGCAAGATCATGGTGATGGCATAGCAACGAGAGGGGAGAGTGTGTCCACGTACCCTCGTAGACCGTAAGCGGAAGCGTTATGACGACGCGGTTGATGTAGTCGTACGTCTTCACGATCCGACCGATCCAAGCACCGAACGTACAACACCTCCGTGTTCAGCACACATTCAACTCGATGACGTTCCCCGGGCTCCGATCTAGCAAAGCGTTGGGGATGAGTTCCGTCAGCACGACGGCGTGGTGACGATGATGATGTTCTACCGGCGCAGGGCTTCGCCTAAACTCCGCGACGATATGACCGAGGTGGAATATGGTGGAGGGGGGCACCACACACGGCTAAGGAACGATCCGTAGATCAACTTGTGTGTCTTAGGGGTGCCCCCCTCCCCCGTATATAAAGGGGGAGAGGAGGAGGGGGCCGTCCAAGGGGAGAGGCGCGCCCTAGGGGGGGCAATCCTACTCCAAGTAGGTTTGGCCCCCCTTTCCTATTAGGAGTAGGAGAGGGAAGGAAGAGAGGGGAGGGAAGAAGGAAAGGGGGGGCCGGCCCCCCTCCCAATTCAGATTGGGCTTGGGGGGGGGGCGCCTCCTCCTTTGCTCCTTCTCCCTCCTTTCCACTAAGGCCCAATAAGGCCCATATACTTACCGGGGGGTTCTGGTAACCTCCCGGAGCTCCGGTATAGTCCCAATCTCATCCGGGACCTTTCCGGTATCCAAATATATCCGTCCAAATATATCAATCTTTATGTCTCGACCATTTCGAGACTCCTCGTCATGTCCGTGATCACATCCGGGACTCCGAACAAACTTCGGTACATCAAAACTTATAAACTCATAATAAAACTGTCATCGTAACGTTAAGCGTGCGGACCCTACGGGTTCGAGAACTATGTAGACATGACCTAGAACTATTTCCGATCAATAACCAATAGTGGAATCTGGATGTTCATATTGGTTCCTACATATTCTACGAAGATCTTTATCGGTCAAACCGCATAACAACATACATTGTTCCCTTTGTCATCGATATGTTACTTGCCCGAGATTCGATCGTCGGTATCCAATACCTAGTTCAATCTCGTTACCGGCAAGTCTCTTTACTCGTTCCGTAATACATCATCCCGTAACTAACTCATTAGTTACAATGCTTGCAAGGCTTTAAGTGATGTGTATTACCGAGAGGGCCCAGAGATACCTCTCTGACAATCGGAGTGCCAAAACCTAATCTTGAATTATGCCAACTCAACATGTACCTTCGGAGACACCTGTAGAGCACCTTTATAATCACCCAGTTACGTTGTGACGTTTGGTAGCACACAAAGTGTTCCTCCGGTAAACGGGAGTTGCATAATCTCATAGTTGTAGGAACTTAGTATAAGTCATGAAGAAAGCAATAGCAACATACTAAACGATCAAGTGCTAAGCTAACGGAATGGGTCAAGTCAATCACATCATTCTCCTAATGATGTGATCCCGTTAATCAAATGAAAACACATGTCTATGGTTAGGAAATATAACCATCTTTGATTAATGAGCTAGTCAAGTAGAGGCATACTAGTGACATTATGTTTGTCTATGTATTCACAGATGTATCATGTTTCCGGATAATACCTTTCTAGCATGAATGATAAACATTTATCATGATATGAAGAAATAAATAATAACTTTATTATTGCCTCTAGGGCATATTTCCTTCAGTCTCCCACTTGCACTAGAGTCAATAATCTAGATTACATAGTAATGATTCTAACACCCATGGAGTCTTGGTGCTGATCATGTTTTGCTCGTGAGAGAGGCTTAGTCAACGGGTCTGCAACATTCAGATCCGTATGTATCTTGCAAATTTCTATGTCTCCCACTTGGACTTGGTCCCGGATGGAATTGAAGCGTATCTTGATGTGCTTGGTCCTCTTGTGAAATCTGGATTCCTTTGCCAAAGCAATTGCACCAGTATTGTCACAGAAGATCTTCATTGGTCCCGATGCACTAGGTATAACACCTAGATCGGAAATGAACTCCTTCATCCAGACTCCTTCATTTGCTGCTTCCGAAGCAGCTATGTACTCCGCTTCACATGTAGATCCCGCCATGACGCTTTGTTTAGAACTGCACCAACTTACAGCTCCACCGTTTAATAAAAATACGTATCCGGTTTGCGATTTAGAATCGTCCGGATCAGTGTCAAAGCTTGCATCGACGTAACCATTTACGACTAACTCTTTGTCACCTATATATACGAGAAACATATCCTTAGTCCTTTTCAGGTATTTCAGGATGTTCTTGATCGCTGTCCAGTGATCCACTCCTGGATTACTTTGGTACCTTCCTGCTAAACTAATAGCAAGACACACATCAGGTCTGGTACACAGCATTGCATACATGATAATGCCTATGGCTGAAGCGTAGGGAACTCCTTTCATTTTCTCTCTATCTTCTGCAGTGGTCGGGCATTGAGTCTGACTCAACTTTATACCTTGTAATACAGGCAAGAACCCTTTCTTCGCCTGATCCATATTAAACCTTTTCAACACTTTATCAAGGTACGTGCATTGTGAAAGTCCAATCAAGCGTCTTGATCTATCTCTATAGATCTTAATGCCCAATATGTAAGTAGCTTCACCGAGGTCTTTCATTGAAAAACTTTTATTCAAGTATCCTTTTATGCTATCCAGAAATTCTATATCATTTCCAATCAACAATATGTCATCCACATATAATATTAGAAATGCTACAGAGCTCCCACTCACTTTCTTGTAAATACAGGCTTCTCCAAAAGTCTGTATAAAACCATATGCTTTGATCACACTATCAAAGCGTTTATTCCAACTCTGAGAGGCTTGCACCAGACCATAGATTGATCGCTGGAGCTTCCATACTTTGTTAGCTCCCTTAGGATCGACAAAACCTTCCGGTTGCATCATATACAACTCTTCTTCCAGAAATCCATTCAGGAACGCAGTTTTGACATCCATCTGCCAAATTTCATAATCATAAAATGCGGCAATCGCTAACATGATTCGGACAGACTTAAGCATCGCTACGGGTGAGAATGTCTCATCGTAGTCAACCCCTTGAACTTGTCGAAAACCTTTCGCAACAAGTCAAGCTTTATAGACAGTTATATTACCGTCAGCGTCAGTCTTCTTCTTAAAGATCCATTTATTCTCAATGGCTTGCCGATCATCAGGCAAGTCAATCAAAGTCCATACTTCATTCTCATACATGGATCCCATCTCAGATTTCATGGCTTCTAGCCATTTTGCGGAATCTAGGCTCATCATAGCTTCCTCATAGTTCGTAGGTTCATCATGGTCAAGTAACATGACTTCCAAAATAGGATTACCGTACCACTCTGGTGCGGATCTTACTCTGGTAGACCTACGAGGTTCAGTAGAAACTTGATCTGAAGTTTCATGATCAATATCATTAACTTCCTCACTAACTGGTGTAGGTGTCACAGGAACCGATTTCTGTGATGAACTACTTTCCAATAAGGGAGTTGGTATAGTTACCTCGTCAAGTTCTACTTTCCTCCCACTCACTTCTTTCGAGAGAAACTCCTTCTCTAGAAAGGATCCATTCTTAGCAACAAGTGTTTTGCCTTCGGATCTGTGATAGAAGGTGTACCCAATAGTCTCTTTTGGGTATCCTATGAAGACACATTTCTCCGATTTAGGTTCGAGCTTATGTGGTTGAAGTTTCTTCACATAAGCATCGCAACCCCAAACTTTAAGAAACGACAACTTTGGTTTCTTGCCAAACCATAGTTCATAAGGCGTCGTCTCAACGGATTTTGATGGTGCCCTATTCAACGTGAATGCGGCCGTCTCTAAAGCATAACCCCAGAACGATAGCGGTAAATCAGTAAGAGACATCATAGATCGCACCATATCTAGTAAAGTACGATTACGACGTTCGGACACACCATTTCGTTGTGGTGTTCCGGGTGGCGTGAGTTGCGAAACTATTCCACATTGTTTCAAATGTAAACCAAACTTGTAACTCAAATACTCTCCTCCACGATCAGATCGTAGAAACTTTATTTTCTTGTTACGATGATTCTCCACTTCATTCTGAAATTCTTTCAACTTTTCAAATGTTTCAGACTTGTGTTTCATTAAGTAGATATACCCATATCTGCTCAAATCATCTGTGAAGGTGAGAAAATAACGATATCCGCCACGAGCTTCAATATTCATCGGACCACATACATCTGTATGTATGATTTCCAACAAATCTATTGCTCTCTCCATAGTACCGGAGAACAGTGTTTTAGTCATCTTGCCCATGAGGCACGGTTCGCAAGTACCAAGTGATTCATAATCAAGTGATTCCAAAAGTCCATCAGTATGGAGCTTCTTCATGCACTTTACACCGATATGACCTAAACGGCAGTGCCACAAATAAGTTGCACTATCATTATCAACTCTGCATCTTTTGGCTTCGACATTATGAATATGTGTATCACTACTATCGAGATTCAATAAAAATAGACCACTCTTCAAGGGTGCATGACCATAAAAGATATTACTCATATAAATAGAACAACCATTATTCTCTGATTTAAATGAATAACCGTCTCGCATCAAACAAGATCCAGATATAAAGTTCATGCTCAACGCTGGCACCAAATAACAATTATCCAGGTCTAAAACTAATCCCGAAGGTAGATGTAGAGGTAGCGTGCCGACTGCGATCACATCGACTTTGGAACCATTTCCCACGCTCATCGTCACCTCGTCCTTGGCCAGTGCTCGCTTATTCCGTAGTCCCTATTTCAAGTTGCAAATATTAGCAACAGAACCAGTATCAAATACCCAGGTGCTACTTCGAGCTCTAGTAAGGTACACATCAATAACATGTATATCACATATACCTTTGTTCACCTTGCCATCCTTCTTATCCGCCAAATACTTGGGGCAGTTCCGCTTCCAGTGACCAGTTTGCTTGCAGTAGAAGCACTCAGTTTCAGGCTTAGGTCCAGACTTGGGTTTCTTCTCTTGAGCAGCAACTTGCTTGCTGTTCTTCTTGAAGTTCCCCTTCTTCTTCCCTTTGCCCTTTTTCTTGAAACTAGTGGTCTTGTTGACCATCAACACTTGATGCTCCTTCTTGATTTCTACCTCCGCAGCCTTTAGCATTGCGAAGATCTCGGGAATTGTCTTGTTCATCCCTTGCATATTATAGTTCATCACGAAGCTCTTGTAGCTTGGTGGCAGTGATTGGAGAATTCTGTCAATGACGCTATCATCCGGAAGATTAACTCCCAGTTGAATCAAGTGATTATTATACCCAGACATTTTGAGTATATGCTCACTGACAGAACTATTCGCCTCCATCTTGCAGCTGTAGAACTTATTGGAGACTTCATATCTCTCAATCCGGGCATTTGCTTGAAATATTAACTTCAACTCCTGGAACATCTCATATGCTCCATGACGTTCAAAATGTCGTTGAAGACCCGGTTCTAAGCCGTAAAGCATGGCACACTGAACTATAGAGTAGTCATCAGCTTTGCTCTGCCAGACGTTCACAACATCTGGAGTTGCTCCTGCAGCAGGCCTGGCACCCAGCGGTGCTTCCAGGACGTAATTCTTCTGTGCAGCAATGAGGATAATCCTCAAGTTATGGACCCAGTCCATGTAATTGCTACCATCATCTTTCAACTTTGCTTTCTCAAGGAACGCATTAAAATTCAACGGAACAACAACACGAGCCATCTATCTACAACAAACATAGACAAGCAAAATACTATCAGGTACTAAGTTCATGATAAATTTAAGTTCAATTAATCATATTACTTAAGAACTCCCACTTAGACAGACATCTCTCTAGTCATCTACGTGATCACGTGATCCAAATCAACTAAACCATAACCGATCATCACGTGAGATGGAGTAGTTTTCAATGGTGAACATCACTATGTTGATCATATCTACTATATGATTCACGCTCGACCTTTCGGTCTCCGTGTTCCGAGGCCATATCTGCATATGCTAGGCTCGTCAATTTTAACCTGAGTATTCTGCGTGTGCAAAACTGGCTTGCACCCGTTGTAGATGGACGTAGAGCTTATCACACCCGATCATCACGTGGTGTCTGGGCACGACGAACTTTGGCAACGGTGCATACTCAGGGAGAACACTTCTTGATAATTTTTAGTGAGAGATCATCTTAAAATGCTACCGTCAATCAAAGCAAAATAAGATGCATAAAGGATAAACATCACATGCAATCAATATAAGTGATATGATATGGCCATCATCATCTTGTGCTTGTGATCTCCATCTCCGAAGCACCGTCGTGATCACCATCGTCACTGGCGCGACACCTTGATCTCCATCGTAGCATCGTTGTCGTTTATGCCATCTATTGCTTCTACGACTAGCACTACCGCTTAGTGATAAAGTAAAGCAATTACAGGGCGTTTGCATTTCATACAATAAAGCGACAACCATATGGCTCCTGCCAGTTGCCGATAACTTCGGTTACAAAACATGATCATCTCATACAATAAAATATAGCATCACGTCTTGACCATATCACATCACAACATGCCCTGCAAAAACAAGTTAGACGTCCTCTACTTTGTTGTTGCAAGTTTTACGTGGCTGCTACGGGCTTAGCAAGAACCGTTCTTACCTACGCATCAAAACCACAATGATAGTTCGTCAAGTTAGTGCTGTTTTAACCTTCGCAAGGACCGGGCGTAGCCACACTCGGTTCAACTAAAGTTGGAGAAACTGACACCCGCTAGCCACCTGTGTGCAAAGCACGTCGGTAGAACCAGTCTCGCATAAGCGTACGCGTAATGCCGGTCCGGGCCGCTTCATCCAACAATACTGCCGAACCAAAGTATGACATGCTGGTAAGCAGTATGACTTGTATCGCCCACAACTTACTTGTGTTCTACTCGTGCATATAACATCAACGCATAAAACCTAGGCTCGGATGCCACTGTTGGGGAACGTAGTAATTTCAAAAATTTCCTACGCACACGCAAGATCATGGTGATGGCATAGCAACGAGAGGGGAGAGTGTGTCCACGTACCCTTGTAGACCGTAAGCGGAAGCGTTATGACAACGCGGTTGATGTAGTCGTACGTCTTCACGATCCGACCGATCCAAGCACCGAACGTACGGCACCTCCGTGTTCAGCACACGTTCAGCTCGATGACGTTCCCCAGGCTCCGATCCAGCAAAGCTTTGGGGATGAGTTCCGTCAGCACGACGGCGTGGTGACGATGATGATGTTCTACCGGCGCAGGGCTTCGCCTAAACTCCGCGACGATATGACCGAGGTGGAATATGGTGGAGGGGGGCACCGCACACGGCTAAGGAACGATCCGTAGATCAACTTGTGTGTCTTAGGGGTGCCCCCTCCCCCGTATATAAAGGGGAAGAGGAGGAGGGGGCCGGCCAAGGGGAGAGGCGCGCCCTAGGGGGGGCAATCCTACTCCAAGTAGGTTTGGCCCCCCTTTCCTATTAGGAGTAGGAGAGGGAAGGAAGAGAGGGGAGGGAAGAAGGAAAGGGGGGGCCGGCCCCCCTCCCAATTCGGATTGGGCTTGGGGGGGGGGCGCCCCCTCCTTTGCTCCTTCTCCCTCCTTTCCACTAAGGCCCAATAAGGCCCATATACTTACCGGGGGGTTCCGGTAACCTCCCGGAGCTCCGGTATAGTCCTAGTCTCATCCGGAACCTTTCCGGTATCCAAATATATCCTTCCAATATATCAATCTTTATGTCTCGACCATTTCGAGACTCCTCGTCATGTCCGTGATCACATCCGGGACTCCGAACAAACTTCGGTACATCAAAACTTATAAACTCATAATAAAACTGTCATCGTAACGTTAAGCGTGCGGACCCTACGGGTTCGAGAACTATGTAGACATGACCTAGAACTGTTTCCGATCAATAACCAATAGTGGAACCTGGATGTTCATATTGGTTCCTACATATTCTACGAAGATCTTTATCAGTCAAACCGCATAACAACATACATTGTTCCCTTTGTCATCGATCGTCGGTATCCAATACCTAGTTCAATCTCGTTGCTGGCAAGTCTCTTTACTCGTTCCGTAATACATCATCCCGTAACTAACTCATTAGTTACAATGCTTGCAAGGCTTTAAGTGATGTGTATTACCGAGAGGGCCCAGAGATACCTCTCCGACAGTCGGAGTGACAAAACCTAATCTCAAATTATGCCAACTCAACATGTACCTTCGGAGATACCTTTAGAGAACATTTATAATCACCCAGTTACGTTGTGATGTTTGGTAGCACACAAAGTGTTCCTCCGATAAACGGGAGTTGCATAATCTCATAGTTGTAGGAACTTAGTATAAGTCATGAAGAAAGCAATAGCAACATACTAAACGATCAAGTGCTAAGCTAACGGAATGGGTCAAGTCAATCACATCATTCTCCTAATGATGTGATCCCGTTAATCAAATGACAACACATGTCTATGGTTAGGAAACATAACCATCTTTGATTAATGAGCTAGTCAAGTAGAGGCATACTAGTGACATTATGTTTGTCTATGTATTCACACATGTATCATGTTTCCGGATAATACAATTCTAGCATGAATGATAAACATTTATCATGATATGAGGAAATAAATAATAACTTTATTATTGCCTGTAGGGCATATTTCCTTCACTATGATGTCACTTACTGATTTGCCGCTATCATTTTGGGGATACGCTCTAGAGACAGCTACATTCACTTTAAATAGGGCACCGTCTAAATCCGTTGAGACGACACCGTATGAATTATGGTTTGGGAAGAAACCTAAACTGTCGTTTCTAAAGGTTTGGGTATGCGATGCTTATGTCAAGAAACTTCAACCTGAGAAGCTCGAACCCAAGTCGGAAAAATGCGTATTCATAGGATACCCTAAGGAAACCATAGGGTATACTTTCTACTTAAGATCCGAAGGCAAGGTCTTTGTTGCCAAAAATGGGTCCTTTCTGGAGAAAGAGTTTCTCTCGAAAGAATTAAGTGGGAGGAAAGTAGAGCTTGATGAAGTACTACCTCTTGAAACGGTGAGTAGCGCAACTCAGGAAAATGTTCCTGTGGTGCCAACACCGACAAGAGAGGAGGTTAATGATGATGATCAAGATACTTCGATCAAGCTCCTACTGAACTTCGAAGGTCCACAAGGACACGTTCCACACCAGTGGTACGGCAACCCTGTCTTGGAAATCATGTTGTTAGACAACGGTGAACCTTGACAACAAATGGCTTGAAGCCATGCAATCCGAGATAGGATCCATGTATGAAAACAAAGTGTGGACTTTGACAGACTTGCCCGACGATCGGCGAGCAATAGAAAACAAATGGATCTTTAAGAAGAAGACGGACGCGGATGGTAATGTTACCATATATAAAGCTCGACTTGTCGCTAAGGGTTATCGACAAGTTCAAGGGATTGACTACAATGAGACATTCTCTCCCGTAGCGAAGCTGAAGTCCGTCCGAATCATGTTAGCAATTGCCGCATACTATGATTATGAGATATGGCAGATGGACGTCAAAACGGCATTACTTAACGGTCACCTTAAGGAAGAACTATATATGATGCATGCGGAAGGTTTTGTCGACCCTAAGAATGCTAACAAGGTATGCAAGCTCCAGCGCTCCATCTATGGGCTGGTGCAAGCATCTCGGAGTTGGAACATTCTCTTTACTGAGATGATTAAAGTGTTTGAGTTTATGCAGACTTATGGAGAAGCCTGCGTTTACAAGAAAGTGAGTGGGAGCTCTGTAGCATTTTTCATATTATATGTGGATGACATACTTTTGATGGGAAATGATATAGAACTTTTGGATAGCATAAAGGCCTACTTGAATAAGTGTTTTTCAATGAAGGACCTTGGAGAAGCTGCTTACATATTAGGCATCAAAATCTATAGAGATAGATCGAGACGCCTCATAGGTCTTTCACAAAGCACATACCTTGATAAGATATTGAAGAAGTTCAATATGGATCAGTCCAAGAAGGGGTTCTTGCCTGTGTTGCAAGGTGTGAAATTGAGTTCGGCTCAATGCCCGACCACGGCAGAAGATAAAGAAGAGACGAGTGTCATCCCCTATGCCTCAGCCATAGGGTCTATCATGTATGCCATGACCTGTACCAGACCTGATATAAACCTTGCCGTAAGTTTGGTAGGAAGGTACCAAAGTAATCCCGGCAAGGAACACTGGACAACGGTCAAGAACATCCTTAAGTACCTGAAAAGGACTAAGGACATGTTTCTCATATATGGAGGTGACGAAGAGCTCGTCGTAAAGGGTTATGTCGATGCTAGCTTCGACACAGATCTGGATGACTCTAAGTCACGAACCGGATACGTGTATATTTTGAATGGTGGGGCAGTAAGCTGGTGCAGTTGCAAGCAGAGCGTCGTGGCGGGATCTACATGTGAAGCGGAGTACATGGCAACCTCGGAGGTAGCACATGAAGCAATCTGGGTGAAGGAGTTCATCACCGACCTAGGAGTCATACCCAATGCGTCGGGGCTGATTACACTCTTCTGTGACAACACTGGAGCTATTGCACTTGCCAAGGAGCCCAGGTTTCACAAGAAGACCAGGCACATCAAGCGTCGCTTCAACTCCATCCGTGAAAATGTTCAAGATGGAGACATAGATATTTGTAAAGTACATACGGACCTGAATGTAGCAGATCTGTTGACTAATCCTCTCCCTAGGGCAAAACATGATCAACACCAGAACGCAATGGGTGTGCGATTCATCACAATCTAACTAGAATATTGACTCTAGTGCAAGTGGGAGACTGTTGGAAATATGCCCTAGAGGCAATAATAAAGTGGTTATTATTATATTTCTTTGTACATGATAATCGTCTATTATTCATGCTATAACTGTGTTATCCGGAAATCGTAATACACATGTGAATACATATACCACAAGAAGTCCCTAGTGAGCCTCTAGTAGACTAGCTCGTTGATCAACAGATAGTCATGGTTTCCTGACCATGGGCATTGGATGTCATTGATAACGGCATCACATCATTAGGAGAATGATGTGATGGACAAGACCCAATTCTAAGCATAGCTCAAAGCTCGTGTAGTTCGTTTATCTAGAGATTTTCCAAATGTCAAGTATAATTTCCTTAGACCATGAGATTGTGCAACTCCCGGATACCGTAGGAGTTCTTTGGGTGTACCAAACGTCACAACGTAACTGGGTGGCCATGAAGGTGCACTACGGGTATCTCCGAAAGTGTCTGTTGGGTTGGCACGAATCGAGACTGGGATTTGTCACTCCGTATGACGGAGAGGTATCTCTGGGCCCACTCGGTAATGCATCATCATAATGAGCTCAATGTGACCAAGTGTCTAGTCACGGGATCATGCATTACAGTACGAGTAAAGTGACTTGCCGGTAATGAGACTAAACGAGGTATTGGGATACCGACGATCGAGTCTCAGGCAAGTGACATACCGATTGACAAAGGGAATTGTATACAGGGTTAATTGAATCCTCGACATCGTGGTTCATCTGATGAGATCATCGAGGAGTATGTGGGAGCCAACATGGGTATCCAGATCCCGCTGTTGGTTATTGACCGGAGAGGCATCTCGGTCATGTTTGCATATCTCCCTAACCCGTAGGGTCTACACACTTAAGGTTCGGTGGCGCTAGGGTTGCAGAGATATTAGTATGCAGCAAACCGAAAGTTGTTCGGAGTCCCGGATGAGATCCCGGACGTCACGAGGAGTTCCGGAATGGTCCGGAGGTAAAGAATTATATATGGGAAGTCGAGTTTCGGCCATCGGGAAAGTTTTGGGGGTCACAGGTATTGTACCAGGATCACCGGAAGGGTCCCGGGGGTCCACCAGGTGGGGCCACCTATCCCGGAGGGCCCCGTGGGCTGAAGTGGGAGGGGTACCAGCCCCTGGTGGGCTGGTGCACCCCCCCCTTGGGCCCCCCTGCGCCTAGGGTTGGGAACCCTAGGGGAGGGGGCGCCTCCACTAGCCTTGGGGGGCAAGTTCCCCCCTTGGCCGCCGCCCCCTAGAAGATCCCATCTCCTAGGGCCGGTGCCCCCCTGGGGACCCTATATAAAGAGGGGGGGAGGAAGGGCAGCCGCACCCTTGCCCCTGGCGCCTCCCTTCCCCCTTGCTACACCTCTCCCTTCCCGTAGACGCTTGGCGAAGCCCTACCGGATCCCTGCTGCATCCACCACCACGCTGTCGTGCTACTGGATCTTCATTAACCTCTCCTTCCCCCTTGCTGGATCAAGAAGGAGGAGACGTCACGCTGACCGTACGTGTGTTGAACGCGGAGGTGCCGTACGTTCGGCGCTAGGATCTCCGGTGGTTTGGATCATGACGAGTACGACTACCTCAGCCCCGTTCTCTTGAACGCTTCCGCTCGCGATCTACAAGGGTATGTAGATGCAATACTCTCTCTCGTTGCTGGATGAACTCATAGATTGATCTTGGTGAACGTAGGGAAAATTTTATTTTATGCAACGTTCCCCAACAGTGGCATCATGAGCTAGGTCTATGCGTAGTTCTCTTTGCACGAGTAGAACACAATTTGTTGTGGGCGTAGATGTTGTCAACTTTCTTGCCACTACTAGTATTATTTTGCTTCAGCGGTATTTTGGGATGAAGCGGCCCGGACCGACCTTACACTTACGCTTACGTGAGATAGGTTCCACCGACTGACATGCACTAGTTGCATAAGGTGGCTAGCGGGTGTCTGTCTCTCCCACTTTAGTTGGAGCGGATTCGATGAAAAGGGTCCTTATGAAGGGTAAATAGAAGTTGGCAAATCACATTGTGGCTTTAACGTAGGTAAGAAAACGTTCTTGCTAGATCACCTATAGAAACCACGTAAAAACTTGCAACAATAATTAGAGGACGTCTAACTTGTTTTTGCAGCAAGTGTCTTGTGATGTGATATGGCCAAAGTTGTGATGAATGATGAATGATATATATATGTGATGTATGAGATCATGTTCTTGTAATAGGAATCACGACTTGCATGTCGATGAGTATGACAACCGGCAGGAGCCATAGGAATTGTCTTTATTTTTTGTATGACCTGCGTGTCATTGAGAAATGCCATGTAATGTACTTTACTTTATTGCTAAACGCATTAGCCATAGTAGTAGAAGTAAAAGTTGGCGAGCGACTTCATGGAGACACGATGATGGAGATCATGGTGTCATGCCGGTGACGAAGATGATCATGGAGCCCCGAAGATGGAGACCAAAGGAGCTATATGATATTGGCCATATCATGTCACTATTATGATTGCATGTGATGTTTATCATGTTTTTCATCTTGTTTACTTAGAACGACGGTAGTAAGTAAGATGATCCCTCATACTAATTTCAAGAAAAGTGTTCCCCCTAACTGTGCACCGTTGCGAAGGTTCATTGTTTCGAAGCACCACGTGATGATCGGGTGTGATAGATCCTAACGTTCGAATACAACGGGTGTAAGCCAGATTCACACACGCAATACACTTAGGTTGACTTGACGAGCCTAGCATGTACAGACATGGCCTCGGAACACGGAAGACCGAAAGGTCGAGCATGAGTCATATAGAAGATACGATCAACATGAAGATGTTCACCGATGTTAACTAGTCCGTCTCACGTGATGATCGGACACGGCCTAGTTGACTCGGATCATGTTGCACTTAGATGACTAGAGGGATGTCTATCTAAGTGGGAGTTCATTAAATAATTTGATTAAGATGAACTTAATTATCATGAACTTAGTCTAAAATCTTTACAATATGTCTTGTAGATCAAATGGCCAACGCTCATGTCCACCTGAACTTCAACGCGTGTCTAGAGAAAACCAAGCTAAAAGACGATGGCAGCAACTATACGTACTGGGTCCGAAACCTGAGGATCATCCTCATAGCAGCCAAGAAAGATTATGTCCTAGAAGCGCCGCTAGGTGAAGCACCAATCCCAGAGAACCAAGACGTTATGAACGCTTGTCAGTCTCGTGCTGATGATTACTCCCTCGTTCAGTGCGGCATGCTTTACAGCTTAGAACCGGGGCTCCAAAAGCGTCTTGAGCAACATGGAGCATATGAGATGTTCGAGGAGCTGAAAATGGTTTTCCAAGCTCATGCCTGGGTCGAGAGATATGAAGTCTCCGACAAATTCTTCAGCTGTAAGATGGAGGAAAATAGTTCTGTCAGTGAGCACATACTCAAGATGTCTGGGTTGCACAACCGCTTGACTCAGCTAGGAGTTAATCTCCCGGATGACGCGGTCATTGACAGAATCCTCCAGTCGCTTCCACCGAGCTACAAGAGCTTTGTGATGAACTTCAATATGCAGGGGATGGAAAAGACCATTCCTGAGGTATATTCAAAGATGAAATCAGCAGAGGTAGAGATCAAAAAGGAACATCAAGTGTTGATGGTGAATAAAACCACTAAGTTCAAGAAGGGCAAGGGTAAGAAGAACTTCAAGAAGGACGACAAGGAAGTTGCCACGCCTGGTAAGCCAGTTGCCAGGAAGAAGTCAAGCAATGGACCCAAGCCTGAGACTGAGTGCTTTTATTGCAAGGGAAGTGGTCACTGGAAGCGGAACTGCCCCAAGTACTTAGCAGACAAGAAGGCCGGCAAAACCAAAGGTATATGTGATATACATGTAATTGATGTGTACCTTACCGGTGCTCGTAGTAGCTCCTGGGTATTTGATACCGGTGCGGTTGCTCACATTTGTAACTCAAAGCAGGAGCTGCGGAATAAGCGGAGACTGGCGAAGGACGAGGTGACGATGCGCGTCGGGAATGGTTCCAAGGTCGATGTGATCGCCGTCGGCACGCTACCTCTACATTTACCTACGGGATTAGTTTTAAACCTCAGTAATTGTTATTTAGTACCAGCTTTGAGCATGAACATTGTATCAGGATCTCGTTTAATTTGAGATGGCTACTCATTTAAATCCGAGAAGAATGGTTGTTCTATTTATGTGAGTGATATGTTTTATGGTCATGCCCCGCTGGTGAATGGTTTATTCTTAATGAATCTCGAGCGTAATGTTACACATATTCATAGTGTGAATACCAAAAGATGTAAAGTTGATAACGATAGTCCCACATACTTGTGGCACTGCCGCCTTGGTCACATTGGTGTCAAGCGCATGAAGAAGCTCCATGCTGATGGACTTCTAGAGTCTCTAGATTATGAATCGTTTGACACATGCGAGCCATGCCTCATGGGCAAGATAACAAAGACTCTGTTCTCCGGAACAATGGAGCGAGCGACCAACTTATTGGAAATCATACATACTGATGTGTGCGGTCCAATGAGCGTTGAGGCTCGCGGAGGATATCGTTATGTTCTCACTCTCACTGATGACTTGAGTAGATATGGGTATGTCTACTTGATGAAACACAAGTCTGAGACATTTGAAAAGTTCAAGGAATTTCAGAATGAGGTAGAGAATCAACGTGACCGAAAGATAAAGTTCCTACGATCAGATCGTGGGGGAGAATATTTAAGTCACGAATTTGGTATGCACTTAAGAAAATGTGGAATCGTTTCACAACTCACGCCGCCTGGAACACCTCAGCGAAATGGTGTGTCCGAACTTCGTAATTGCACTCTATTGGATATGGTGCGATCTATGATGTCACTTACTTATTTGCCGCTATCATTTTGGGGATACGCTCTAGAGACAGCTACATTCACTTTAAATAGGGCACCGTCTAAATCCGTTGAGACGACACCGTATGAATTATGGTTTGGGAAGAAACCTAAGCTATCGTTTCTAAAAGTTTGGGGATGCGATGTTTATGTCAAGAACTTCAACCTGAGAAGCTCGAACCCATGTCGGAAAATTGCGTATTCATAGGATACCCTAAGGAAACCATAGGGTATACTTTCTACTTAAGATCCGAAGGCAAGATATTTGTTGCCAAAAACGGGTCCTTTCTGGAGAAAGAGTTTCTCTTGAAAGAATTAAGTGGGAGGAAAGTAGAGCTTGATGAAGTACTACCTCTTGAAACGGCGAGTAGCGCAACTCAGGAAATGTTCCTGTGGTGCCAGCACCGACAAGAGAGGAGGTTAATGATGATGATCAAGATACTTCGGATCAAGCTCCTACTGAATTTCGAAGGTCCACAAGGAAATGTTCTGCACCAGAGTGGTACGGCAACCCTGTCTTGGAAATCATGTTGTTAGACAACGGTGAACCTTCAAACTATGAAGAAGCGATGGCGGGCCCAGATTCCAACAAATGGCTTGAAGCCATGCAATCCGAGATAGGATCCATGTATGAAAACAAAGTGTGGACTTTGACAGACTTGCCGACGATCGGCGAGCAATGGAAAACAAATGGATCTTTAAGAAGAAGACGGACGCGGATGGTAATGTTACCATATATAAAGCTCGATTTGTCGCTAAGGGTTATCGACAAGTTCAAGGGATTGACTACAATGAGACATTCTCTCCCGTAGCGAAGCTGAAGTCCGTTCGAATCATGTTAGCAATTGCCGCATACTATGATTATGAGATATGGCAGATGGATGTCAAAACGGCATTCCTTAACGGTCACCTTAAGGAAGAACTGTATATGATGCATCCGGAAGGTTTTGTCGACCCTAAGAATGCTAAAAAGGTATGCAAGCTCCAGCGCTCCATCTATGGGCTGGTGCAAGCATCTCGGAGTTGGAACATTCGCTTTAATGAGATGATTAAAGCGTTTGGGTTTATGCAGACTTATGGAGAAGCCTGCGTTTACAAGAAAGTGAGTGGGAGTTCTGTAGCATTTCTCATATTATATGTGGATGACATACTTTTGATGGGAAATGATATAGAACTTTTGGACAGCATAAAGGCCTACTTGAATAAGTGTTTTTCAATGAAGGACCTTGGAGAAGCTGCTTACATATTAGGCATCAAAATCTATAGAGATAGATCGAGATGCCTCATAGATCTTTCACAAAGCACATACCTTGATAAGATATTGAAGAAGTTCAATATGGATCAGTCCAAGAAGGGGTTCTTGCCTGTGTTGCAAGGTGTGAAATTGAGTTCGGCTCAATGCCCGACCACGGCAGAAGATAAAGAAGAGATGAGTGTCATCCCCTATGCCTCAGCCATAGGGTCTATCATGTATGCCATGACCTATACCAGACTTGATATAAACCTTGCCGTAAGTTTGGTAGGAAGGTACCAAAGTAATCCCGGAAAGGAACACTGGACAGCGGTCAAGAACATCCTTAAGTACCTGAAAAGGAATAAGGACATGTTTCTCGTATATGGAGGTGATGAAGAGCTCGTCGTAAAGGGTTACGTCGACGCTAGCTTTGACACAGATCTGGATGACTCTAAGTCACAAACCAGATACGTGTATATTTTGAAAGGTGGGGCAGTAAGCTGGTGCAGTTGCAAGCAGAGCGTCGTGGCGGGATCTACATGTGAAGCGGAGTACATGGCAGCCTCGGAGGCAACACATGAAGCAATTTGGGCGAAGGAGTTCATCACCGACCTAGGAGTCATACCCAATGCGTCGGGGCCGATTACACTCTTCTGTGACAACACTGGAGCTATTGCACTTGCCAACGAGCCCAGGTTTCACAAGAAGACCAGGCACATCAAGCGTCGCTTCAATTCCATCCGTGAAAATGTTCAAGATGGAGACATAGATATTTGTAAAGTACATACGGACCTGAATGTAGCAGATCCGTTGACTAAACCTCTCCCTAGGGCAAAACATGATCAACACCAGAACGCAATGGGTGTTCGATTCATCACAATCTAACTAGAATATTGACTCTAGTGCAACTGGGAGACTGTTGGAAATATGCCCTAGAGACAATAATAAAATGGTTATTATTATATTTCTTTGTACATGATAATCGTCTATTATTCATGCTATAACTTTGTTATCCGGAAATCTTAATACACGTGTGAATACATATACCACAAGAAGTCCCTAGTGAGCCTCTAGTAGACTAGCTCGTTGATCAACAGATAGTCATGGTTTCCTGACCATGGGCATTGGATGTCATTGATAACGGGATCACATCATTAGGAGAATGATGTGATGGACAAGACCCAATTCTAAGCATAGCTCAAAGATCGTGTAGTTCGTTTAGCTAGAGCTTTTCCAAATGTCAAGTATCATTTCCTTAGACCATGAGATTGTGCAACTCCCGGATACCGTAGGAGTGCTTTGGGTGTACCAAACATCACAACAAAACTGGGTGGCCATAAAGGTGCACTACGGGTATCTCCGAAAGTGTCTGTTGGGTTGGCACGAATCGAGACTGGGATTTGTCACTCCGTATGACGGAGAGGTATCTCCGGGCCCACTCGGTAATGCATCATCATAATGAGCTCAATGTGACCAAGTGTCTGGTCACGGGATCATGCATTACGGTACGAGTAAAGTGACTTGCCGGTAACGAGACTAAACGAGGTATTGGGATACCGACGATCGAGTCTCGGGCAAGTAACATACCGATTGACAAAGGGAATTGTATACAGGGTTAATTGAATCCTCAACATCATGGTTCATCCGATGAGATCATCGAGGAGTATGTGGGAGCCAACATGGGTATCCAGATCCCGCTGTTGGTTATTGACCGGAGAGGCGTCTCGGTCATGTCTGCATATCTCCCGAACCCGTAGGGTCTACACACTTAAGGTTCGGTGACGCTAGGGTTGCAGAGATATTAGTATGCAGCAAACCGAAAGTTGTTCGGAGTCCCGGATGAGATCCCGGACGTCACGGGGAGTTCCGGAATGGTCCGGAGGTAAATAATTATATATGGGAAGTCGAGTTTCGGCCATCGGGAAAGTTTCGGGGGTCACAGTTATTGTACCGGGACCACCGGAAGGGTCCCGGGGGTCCACCGGGTGGGGCCACCTATCCCGGAGGGCCCCGTGGGCTGAAGTGGGAGGGGAACCAGCCCCTGGTGGGATGGTGCGCCCCCCCCCTTGGGCCCCCCTGCGCCTAGGGTTGGGAACCCTAGGGGAGGGGCGCCTCCACTTGCCTTGGGGGGCAAGTTCCCCCCTTGGCCGCCGCCCTCCTAGGAGATCCCATCTCCTAGGGCCGACGCCCCCCCTTGGGACCATATATAAAGACGGGGGGGGGGGGGAGGGAGGGCAGCCGCACCCTTGCCCCTGGCGCCTCCCTTCCCCCTTGCTACACCTCTCCCTTCCCACAGACGGTTGGCGAAGCCCTGCCGGATCCCTGCTGCATCCACCACCACGCCGTCGTGCTGCTGGATCTTCATCAACCTCTCCTTCCCCCTTGCTGGATCTAGAAGGAGGAGACATCACGCTGACTGTCATGGAGGGACTTAGTTGTGGAGCCATCGCAACTAGGAAGCTTGAAGGGGTTAAATCGGGACAAGGGACACGAGAGAGTTTATACTAGTTCGGCCCCTTACGGTGAAGGTAAGGCTTACGTCTAGTTGGGTTGTTATTGATGTTTCGATGACTAGGGAGCGAGATACGCTGCGCCCGGCTCTCGATGAGTTGTTTCTTGCCCTAAGTCGCCCGCAGGTCGTCCCCTTATATACACGGGTTGATACCTGCAGCTTACAGAGTCCCGGCCGGCTTATAAACAGAGTCCGGCTCGGTGACCTTTTAAATCTACCTTACATTACAAGTCATGCCATCATGGCGGTTTACTACAATGGGCCTAAGCCGCCCGTGGGCTTTAAGCTCTTTATTGAACCGCCATCTTCATGCTTGGTCTTGGGCTTCCTCTGATGAGTACTCTTTGCGTAACCCGGCCCCTCCTGGGCGGCTTACACAAATAGTCATATCCCCAACACTGACCGTATGTGTGTTGAACGTGGAAGTGCTGTCCGTTCGGCGCTAGGATCTCCGGTGGTTTGGATCACGACGAGTATGACTCCCTCAACCCCGTTCTCTTGAACGCTTCCGCTCACGATCTACAAGGGTATGTAGATGCAATCCTCTCTCTCGTTGCTAGATGAACTCATAGATTGATCTTGGTGAACGTAGGGAAAATTTTATTTCATTCAACGTTCCCCAACACAAGACCCATCCGTTAGCTTAACATATGATCGTTTAGTTTATTACTACTACTTTCTTAATATCAAATACATGTTCCTTCGACCATGAGATCATGCAACTCCCGGATACCAGAGGAATACCTTGTGTGCTATCAAACGTCACAACATAACTAGGTGATCATAAAGATGCTCTACAGGTATTTCCGAAGGTGTCTATTGAGTTGGTGTGAATCGAGATTGGGATTTGTCACTACGTGTATCGGAGAGGTATCTCTGGGCCCTCTCGGTAGTACACATCACAAGAAGCTTGCAAGCAAAGTGACTAAGGAGTTAGTTGCAAGATGATGTATTAAGGAACGAGTAAAGAGACTTGCTAGTAACGAGATTGAACTAGGTATAGAGATACCGATGATCAAATCTCGGGCAAGTAACATTCCGACAGACAAAGGGAATTACGTATGTTGTCATAAAGGTTCAACCGATAAAAGATCTTCATGGAATATGTAGGAATCAATATGGGCATCTAGGTCCCGCTATTGGTTATTGACCGGAGAGGTGTCTCGATCATGACTACATAATTCCCGAACCCGCAGGGTCGCACAGTTAACGTTCGTTGATGCTAGAGTAGTATTGGGATATTTGATGAGTGGTAACCCAACATTGTTCTGAGTCCTGAATGAGATCTCGGACATCACGAGGAGTCTCGGAATGGTCGAGAGGTAAATATTTATATATGGGAAGTTTTGGGTTCCAGAAAAAGGTGCAGTTTTTTCGGTATTGTACCGGGAAGCTTCCAGAAGGTTCCGGAGGATTCTGGAGGGGTCCGGAAGTCCACAAGTGGGTCCACCACGACCCAAGGGCTATCATGGGCTGCGGGGAAGTTCTCTGGCCTTTTTGGGCTGGGCGCACCAATTTCTCAAAAGCCCATGTGGCTAGGGAAGGAAAAAAAGGAAGGAGTCCTAGTAGGAATAGGATTGGACTTGGAGTCCAAGTCCTCTCCCCCCTTAGTTGCGCCCTAGGGTTTGGAGGGGTTGTTCCCCATGCCCCTCAACCTATATATAGAGAGGAGGGGGCACCCCAAGAGGATACACCAAGCCCTTGGCGTCCCTCTCTCTCCCGTTACTCCGTAGTCCCACTGCCTCGTCCCGGCGACGCTTAGCAAAGCGCTGTCGGTGCTCCACCACCACCATCACCAACACGTCGTCGTGTTGGTTGTGATCACATCTAATTCTCCTCTCCCGCTTGCTGGATCAAGAAGGAGGAGATGTCATCGAGCCGCACGTGTGCTAAACTCGGAGGTGCCGTACGTTCGGTACTAGATCGGTTGGATCGTGATGGGATCGCGAAGAGTACGACTACATCAACCATGTGACAAACGCTTCCGCTAAGCGATCTACAAGGGTATGTAGATGCTCTCCCCCTCTCGTAGCTATGCATATCCATGGATAGATCTTGCGTGTGCGTAGAAGTTTTTTGTTTTCCGTGCAATGTTCCCCAACAGTGGCATCATGAGTCAGGTCTATGCGTAGATGATATGCACGAGTAGAACACAAAGGAGTTGTGGGCGGTGATGGTCATACTGCTTACCACCAACGTCTTATTTTGATTCGGCGGCATTGTGGGATGAAGCGGCCCGAACCAACCTTACATTTCCACGTACATGAGACCAGTTCCACCGACTGACATGCAACTTGTTTTGCATAAGGTGGCTGGTGGGTGTCTATTTCTCCTATCTTAGTTGAATCAAATTTGACTACAGGCGGTCCTTGAAGAAGGTTAAAACAACAAACTTAATAATCAACGTTGTGGTTTTGCGTAGGTAAGAACGGTTCTTGCTAATTTCCCGTAGCATCCACGTAAAACTTGCAACAACAAAGTAGAGGACGTCTAACTTGTTTTCGCAGCCTATGTTGTGATGTGATATGGTCAAGACGTGATGAGATATATGTTGTTGTATGAGATGATCATATTTTATAATATCGATAACCGGTGGGAGCCTTAGGGTTGTCTCTTAATTATTGTATGAAATGCAAGCGCCATGTAGTTGTTTTACTTTATCGCTATGCATTAGCAATAGTTGTAGAAGCAATAGTTGGCGAGATGACCCCAACGCAACGATGGAGATCAAGGTGTCGAGCCGGTGACGATGGAGATCATGACGATGCTTTGAAGATGGAGATCAAAAGCACAAGATGATGATGGCCATACCATGTCACATATATATTTTGATTGCATGTGATGTTTACCCTTTATGCATCTTATTTTGCTTGGAACGACGGTAGCATTATAAGATGATCCCTTCACTAAATTTCAAGATAAACGTGTTGTCCCCGAGTATGCACCATTGCTAAAGTTCGTCGTTCTGAAGCACCTCATGATCATCGGGTGTGATAGACTCTATGTTCACATACAACGGGTGTAAGCCAGATTTACACATGCGGAATACTTGGGTTAAACTTGACAAGCCTAGCATGTACAAACATGGTCTCGGAACACTAGAGACCGAAAGGTCTAACATGAGTCATATAGTAGATGTGATCAACATGAAGATCTTCACCATTGATGACTACCCCATCTCACATGATGATCGGACATGGGTTACTTGATTTGGATCATGTATCACTTACACAACTTGAGGGATGTTGATTTAAGTGGGAGTTCATTTGTAATTTGATTAACTGAACTAAGATTTATCGTGAACATAGTCAAAATGTCTTTGCAAATTATGTTGTAGTTCAATAGCTTCAATAGCTCGCGATGTAGCTTCCCTGTTTTTTGATACGTTCCTAGAGAAAACTAAGTTGAAAGTTGATGGTAGGAATAATGCGGACTGGGTCCGTGATCTGAGGATTATCCTCATTGCTCCAAAGAAGAATTATCTCCTTGATGCACCACTAGGTGACAGACCTGTTGCAAGAGCTGATGCAGATGTTATGAACATTTGGCAAAGCTCAATCTGATGACTACTTGATAGTTTAGTGTGCCGTGCTTTACAGCTTAGAATCGGGGCTCCAAAGATGTTTTGAACGCCATGGAATATATGAGATGTTCCAAGAGCTGAAATTGGTATTTCAGGCTCATGCCCGTGTTGAGAGGTATGAGCCCTCTCACAAGTACTTTGCCTACAAGATGGAGGAGAATAAATCAGCAAGTGAGGATGTGCTCAGAATGTCTGGGCACTACAATTGCTTGAATCAAGTGGGAGTAAATCTTCCAGATAAGATAGTGATTGACAGAATTCTCCAGTCACTATCACCAAGCTACTAGAGCTTTGTGATGAACTATAATATGCAAGGGATGACGATAATGATTCATGAGCTCTTCACGATGCTGAAATAAGGGGGGGGGGGTAGAAATCAAGAAGGAGCATAAAGTGTTGATGGTTAACAAGACCACTAGTTTCAAGAAAAAGGGCAAGGGAAAGAAAGGGAACTTCAAGAAGAATGGCAAGCAAGTTGCCGCTCCCTTGAAGAAGCCCAAAGCTGGACCCAATCCTGAAACTGAGTGCTTCTACTACAAGGGAAATGGTCACTGGAAGCGAAACTGCCCCAAATACTTGGCGGATAAGAACGATGTCAAAGTAAACAAAGGTATATTTGATATACATGTTATTGATGTGTACCTTACTGGTGCTCATAGTAGCCCTTGGGTATTTGATACCAGTTCAGTTGCTAACATTAGTAACTCGAACTAGGAGTTGCAGAATAAACAGAGACTAGTTAAGGGCGAGGTGACGATGTGTGTTGGACGTGTTTCCAAGATTGATATGATCATCATCGCACACTCCCTCTACCTTCGGGATTCGTGTTGAGCCTGAATAAATGTTATTTGGTGTTTGTGTTGAGCATGAACAAGATTAGATCGTGTTTATTGCAATATGGTTATTCATTTAAGTCAGAGAATAATTGTTTTTCTGTTTACATGAATAGAACCTTCTATGGCCATACACCCAATGTGAATGGTTTATTGAATCTCGATTGCAGTGATAGATATATTCATAATATTGATGCCAAAAGATGCATAGTTGATAATGATAGTGCAACATACTTGTGGCACTGCCGTTTAGGTCATATTGGTGTAAAGCGCATGAAGAAACTCCATGCGGATGGACTTTTGAAATCACTTGATTATGAATCACTTGATACTTGCGCACCATGCCTCATGTGCAAGATGACTGAAACTCCGTTCTCCGGAACAATGGGGCGAGCTAATGACTTATTGGAAATAATACATACCGACATATGCGGTCCGATGAGTGTTGAGGCACGCGGCGAGTATCATTATTTTCTAACCTTTACAGATGATTTTAGTAGATATGGGTATATCTACTTAATGAAACACAAATCCGAAACATTTGAAAAGTTCAAAGAATTTTAGAGTGAAGTAGAGAATCATCGTAACAAGAAAATAAAGTTTCTACAATCTGATCGTGGAGGTGAATATTTGAGTTACGAATTTGGCCTTCATTTAAAACAATGTGGAATTGTTTCACAACTCACGCCACCTGGAACACCACAGCGTAATGGTGTCTCCGAACGTTGTAACCGTACTTTATTTGATATTGTTCGTTCTATGATTTCTCTTACCGGTTTGCCTTTATCATTTTGGGGTTATGCATTAGAGACAGCCGCATTCACGTTAAATAGGGCACTGTCTAAATCCGTTGAGATGACACCGTATGAAATATGGTTTGGCAAGAAACCTAAAGCCGTCGTTTCTTAAAGTTTGGGGATGCGACGCTTATGTCAAAAGGCTTCAACCTGATAAGCTTGAACCCAAATCGGAGAAGTCTGTCTTCATAGGATATCCTAAGGAAACTATTGGGTACACCTTCTACCACAGATCCGAACGCAAGATCTTTGTTGCCGAGAATGGGTCGTTCTAGAGTTGGAGTTTCTCTCGAAAGAAGTGAGTGGGAGGAAAGTAGAACTTGATGAGGTAGTTGTACCTTCTTCCGAATTGGAAAGTAGCTCACTAGAGAAAAATGTTTCCATGATGCCTACACCAACTATAGAGGAAGCTAATGATGATGATCATGAAAAGTTCAGATCAAGTTACTACTGAACTTCGTAGGTCAACCAGAACAAGTACCGCACCACAATCATAATCCTGTCCTGGAAGTCATCTTGTTAGATAACGGCGAACATACAAACTATGAAGAAGCTATGATGAGCCCAGATTCCAACAAATGGCTTGAGGCCATGAAACCTGAGATAGGATCCATGTATGAAAACAAAGTGTGGACTTTGGTGGACTTGACCGATGATAGGCAGGCCATTGGAAATAATGGATATTCAAGAGGAAGACAGAGGCTGATGGTAATATCACTGTCTACAAAGCTCGACTTGTCGCGAAAGGTTTCAACAAAGGTTTGATTACGATGAGACTTTCTCACCCGTAGCGATGCTTAAGTCTGTCCGAAACTTGTTAGCAATTGCCGCATTTTATGAAATTTGGCAAATGGACGTCAAAACTGCATTCCTTAACGAATTTCTTAAAGAAGAGTTGTATATGATGCAACCAGAAGGTTTTGCCGATCCGAAAGGTGCTAACAAAGTGTGCAAGCTCCAGCGATCCATCTATGGACTGGTGCAAGCATCTCGGAGTTGGAATATACGCTTCGATGAGGTGATCAAAGTATATGGTTTTATACAAACTTACGGTGAAGCCTGTATTTACAAGAAAGTGAGTGGGAGCTCTGTGGCATTTCTGATATTATATGTGAATGACATATTGTTGATTGGAAATAATATAGAATTTCTGGATGGCATAAAAGGATACTTGAATAAGAATTTTTCAATGAAAAACCTCGGTGAATCTACTTACATATTGAGCATCAAGATCTATAGGGATAGATCGTGACGCTTAATAGGACTTCCACAAAGCATATACCTTGGAAAAAGTTTTGAAGAAATTCAAAATTGACCAGTCAAAGAAAGGGTTCTTGCCTATGTTGCAAGGTGTGAAGTTGAGTAAGACTCAAAGCCCGACCACGGCAGAAGATAGAGAGAGAATGAAAGTCATTCCCTAAGCCGAAGCCATAGGTTCTATAAAGTATGTGATGATGTGTACCAGACCAGTTGTGTGCCTTGCCATGACTTTGGCAAAGGGGTACAATAGTGATCCAGGAGTGGATCACTGGACAGCGGTCAAAATTATCCTTAGGTACCTAAAGAGGACCGAGGAAATGTTTCTCGGTTATGGAGGTGATAAAGGGTTTGTCGTAAAGGGTTACGTTGATGCAAGGTTTAACACTGATCCATATGACTCTGAGTCTCAACCACGTATTGAACGTGGGAACAGTTAGATAGAGTAGCTCTATGCAAAGCATTGTAGACATAGACATTTGCATAGTACACACGGAACTGAATGTTGCAGACCCGTTGACTAAAACCTCTATCACACACAAAACATGATCACACTCTAGTAAAATCTTTGGGTGTTAATCACATGGCGATGTGAACTAGATTATTGACTCTAGTAAACTCTTTGGGTGTTAGTCACATGGCGATGTGAACTATGGGTGTTAATTACATGACGATGTGAAATATATTATTGAATCTAGTGCAAGTGGGAGACTGATGCAAATATGCCCTAGAGGCAATAATAAAATGATTATTATTATATTTCCTTAATCATGATAACGGTATATTATTCGTGCTAGAACTGTATTGACCGAAAACTAAAATACATGTGTGGATACATAAACAAATACTATGTCCCTAGTGAGCCTCTACTAGACTAGCTCGTTGATCAAAGATGGTTAAGGTTTCCTAACCATAGACATGAGTTGTCATTTGATAACGGGATCACATCATTAGGAGAATGATGTGATGGACAAGACCCATCCGTTAGCTTAGCATATGATCATTCAGTTTATTGCTACTGCTTTCTTAATGTCAAATACATATTCCTTCGACCATGAGATCATGCAACTCCCGGATACCGGAGGAATACCTTGTGTGATATCAAACATCACAACATAACTGGGTGATCATAAAGATGCTCTACAGGTATCTCCTAAGGTGTCCGTTGAGTTGGCGTGAATCGAGATTGGGATTTGTCACTCTGTGTATCGGAGAGGTATCTCTAGGCACTCTCGGTAATACACATCACAAGAAGCTTGCAAGCAAAGTGACTAAGGAGTTAGTTGCAAGATGATGTATAATGGAACGAGTAAAGAGACTTGCCGGTAACGAGATTGAATTAGGTATAGAGATACCGACGATCGAATCTCGGGCAAGTAACATACCGATAGACAAAGGGAATTACGTATGTTGTCATAAAGGTTCAACCGATGAAAGATCTTCGTGGAATATGTAGGAATCAATATGGACATCTAGGTCCCGCTATTGGTTATTGAACGGTGAGGTGTCTCGGTCATGACTACATAATTCCCGAACCCGTAGGGTCGCACGCTTAACGTTCGTTGATGCTAGAGTAGTATTGGGATATTTGATGAGTGATAACCTAATGTTGTTCGGAGTCCCGGATGAGATCCCGGACATCACGAGGAGTCTGAGAATGGTGGAGAGGTAATGATTTATATATGGGAAGTCATATTTTGGGTTCCGAAAAAATGTGCAGTTTTTTTGGTATTGTACCGGGAAGCTTCCAGAAGGTTCCGGAGGATTCCAGAGGGGTCCGAAAGTCCACAAGTGGGTCCACCACGACCCAAGGGATAGCATGGGCTGCAGGGAGGTTCCCTGTCCTTATTGGGCTAGGCGCACCAATTCCTCAAAAGCCCATGTGGCTAGGGAAGGCAAAAAAGGAAGGAGTCCTAGTAGGAATAGGATTGGACTTGGAGTCCAAGTCCCGTCCCCCCTTGTCTGCGCCCTAGGGTTTGGAGGGGCTGTTCCCCACGCCCCTCCACCTATATATAGAGGGGAGGGGGCGCCCCAAGAGGATACACCAAGCCCTTGGCGCCCCCCCCCCCTCTCTCGTTACTCTGTAGTTCCACCGCCTCGTCCCGGCGACGCTTAGCGAAGTGCTGTCGATGCTCCACCACCACCATCACCACCACGTCGTCGTATTGGTTGTGATCCCATTTACTTTTCCTCTCCTTATTGCTATATCAAGAAGGAGGAGACATCATCGAGTCACACGTGTGCCAAACTCGGAGGTGCCGTCCGTTTTGTACTAGATCGGTTGGATCATGATGCGATCGCGAAGAGTACGACTACATCAACTACGTGATAAACGCTTCCGCTTAGCGATCTACAAGGGTATGTAGATGTTGTCCCCCTCTCGTAGCTATGCATCTCCATGGATAGATCTTGCGCGTGCACAGAGTTTATTTGGTTTTCCATGCAACATTCCCCAACAGATCGCACATGCCTGTAGTCTCGGCGATCCTGTATCGACAATGCTCTTCCTCCTGTTCATTGACATCCTTGATGATTTGTTCACATAGCTTGACCAGAACCAAATTCTCCTTCCTCTCTCATAGTGGGTCATCAAACACAAGACATCCCTAATTACCGATGACGTGGTGCCCTTCCACGAAAGATCTTCGAGGCACGTGTGCCAGTGAATAGCGAAGAGTGCAACTCTGCCCATTAGATGCAATGATCTGGATTTAGAAGCTCAAACCGAGAAGTTATCTTGCGCCATCCAATAATTCCACATTAAATACATTGGGCTCCCGTTATCTCATTTTAAACTTCAGTAGGGCAACCTGTCATTGGTGGTGGAGAAGTTTCCTAACCAACTATCGAGTTGGAAGACGGTGTTGATCCCTCTCAACGATCGCATCATCCTCCTTAATGCGGTGATCACAGTCATGGGAATTTATCACATGTTGGCTCTTGATCTACCATTGTGGGTCCTTGATACGTCCATTTTGCATCATGTTTTCCTACTGTTATTTATGTTGTTTTATTGTATAATAATGCTTTTTGGAGTAATTCTAATGCCTTTTCTCTCATAATATGTAAGGTATACACAAAGGGGGAGAATTCTGGCAGCTGGAAATCTGGACCTGAAAAAGCTACGTCAAGCTACCTATTCTGCACAACTCCAAATGAGCTGAAACTCCACAAGGATTTTTTATGGAATATTTAAGAAATATTGGAGCAAATAAGTACTAGAGGGGGCCACCAGGTGTGCACAACCTGCCTGGAGGCCCAGGCGCGCCCTGGTGGGTGCTGCCCTCCTCGGCCCACCTCCGGTGCCCCTCTTCTGGTATATAAGTCATTTTGACCTAGAAAAAAATGAGGAGAGAACTTTCGGGACGAAGCGCCGACGCCTCGAGGCGGAACTTGGGCAGGAGCACTTTTGCCCTCCGGCAAAGCAATTCCACCGGGGGAACTTCCCTCCCGGAGGGGCAAATCATCGTCATCATCATCACCAACAACTCTCCCATCTTGGGGAGGGCTATCTTCATCAACATCTTCAACAACACCAACTCCTCTCAAACCCTAGTTCATCTCTTGTGTTCAATCTTTGTACTGGAACTATAGATTGGTGCTTGTGGGTGACTAGTAGTGTTGATTACATCTTGTAGTTGATTACTATATGGTTTATTTGGTGGAAGATTATATGTTCAGATCCATTATGCTATTTAATACCCCTATGATCTTGAGCATGATTATCTTTTGTGAGTAGTTACTTTCGTTCTTGAGGTCACGGGAGAAATCATGTTGCAAGTAATCATGTGAACTTGATATGTGTTCGATATTTTGATGATATGTATGTTGTCATTCTCTTAGTGGTTTCATGTGAACGTCGACTACATGAAACTTCACCATATTTGGGCCTAAGGGAATGTATTGTGGAGTAGTTATTAGATGGTGGGTTGCAAGAGTGACAGAAGCTTAAACCCCAGGTTATGCGCTATTCCGTAGGGGACCGATTGGATCTAAAAGTTTAATGCTATGGTTAGAATTTATTCTTAATACTTTTCTCGTAGTTGCGGATGCTTGCGAGAGGGTTAATCATAAGTAGGAGGTTTGTTCAAGTAAGAACAACACCTAAGCACCGTTCCACCCACATATCAAATTATCAAAGTAGCGAACACAAATTAAGCCAACATGATGAAAGTGACTAGATGAAATTCCCGTGTACCCTCAAGAACACTTTGCTTATTATAAGAGACCGTTTTGGCCTGTCCTTTGACTCAAAAGGATTGGCTACCTTGCTGCACTTTTTTTACTACTATCGTTACTTGCTCGTTACAAATTATCTTGCTATCAAACTATTCCGCTACTTACAATTTTAGCACTTGCAGACATTACCTTGCTGAAAACCACTTGTCATTTCCTTATGCTCCTCGTTGGGTTCGACACTCTTACTTATCGAAAATGCTACAATTGACCCCATATACTTGTGGCTCATCAAGGCTATTTTTTGGTGCCGTTGCCGGGGAGTGAAGTGCTCTTGGTAAGTGGAAATTGGTAAGGTAACATTATTACTACATGCTGAAATTTATTGTCACTTGCTACTATGGAAAACAATCCTTTGAGGGGTTTGTTATGGGTATATTCACCTCGACCGAAACCACAATTAGTTGCCCCTCAGCCTACTGCACCTACTGAAAATATTGAGTATGAAATTCCTTCGGGTATGGTAGAACAACTGCTAGCTAATCCTTATGTAGGAGATGGAACCGAACATCCTGATATTCACTTGATATACGTGGATGAAATTTGTGGATTGTTTAAGATTGTAGGTATGCCTGGAGATGAAGCTAAGAAGAAGGTTTTCCCTTTATCTTTTAAGGGAAAAGCATTGACATGGTATAGGCTATGCGATGATATTGGATCTTGGAACTGGAATCAATTGAAACTGGAATTTCATCAAAAAAATTATCCTATGCATCTAGTTCATCGTGATCGGAATTATATATATATATATATATATATATATATATATATATATATACATATATATATACATATATACATATATATATACATATATAATTTTTGGCCTCGTGAAGGAGAAAGTGTCGCCCCAGCTTGGGGAGGCTTGAGTCAATGTTATATTCATGCCCCAATCATGAGCTCTCAAGAGAAACTATTATTCAGAATTTTTATGCTCGGCTTTCTCGTAATTATCAATCCACATGCTCGATACTTCTTGTACTGGTTTTTTTTATGAAGAAGACTATTGAATTCCGGTGTGATCTTTTAGAAAGAATTAAACACAACTGAATATTGGGAACTCAATGAAGGTAAAGAGTTAGGTATTGAACCTAAGTTTGATTGTGTTAAATCTTTTATGAATACCGATGCTTTTCAAACGTTTAGCACTAAATATGGACTTGACTTTGAGATAGTAGCCTCGTTTTGTGGATCTTTTGCTACTCATGTTGATCTCCCTAAGGAGAAGTGGTTTAAATATCACCCGCCAATTAAAGAAGAAGTTAAAGAACCGGTAAAAGCTAAAGAAGAAACTATCATTTACAATGTTGATCCAGTTGTTCCCACTGCTTATATTGAAAAACCACCTTTCCCTGTTAGGATGAAGGAACGTGCTGAAGCTTCAACTGTGGTTAACAAACGTTATGTTAGAACACCCAAACCATCTGAACAAATTAGAGTTGAACCTAATGTTGCTATGGTTAAAGATCTCTTAGTCGATAATATTGATGGGCATGTTATTTACTTCTATGATGAAGGTTCTAGAATTGCCAAACCTAAAGAAAAATATAATCATAGACCAGTTGTTGGCATGCCTGTTGTCTCAGTTAAGATAGGAGATCACTGTTATCATGGGTTATGTGACCTAGGTGCTAGTGTGAGTGCTATTCCGTTTTCCTTATATAAAGAAATTAAGAATGAAATAGCACCTGATGAAATAGAAGGCATAGATGTCACTATTAAACTTGCTAATAGAGATACTATATCACCAATTGGGATTCTTAGAGATGTTGAAGTCTTGTGTGGGAAAATAAAATACCCTATTGATTTTCTTGTTCTTTGCTCCCCACAAGATGACTTTTGTCCCATTATTTTTGGTAAACCTTTCTTGAACATCGTCAATGCCAAAATAGATTGCAAGAAACAAACGGTTGGTGTTAGCTTTGGTGATGAATCTCATGAATTTAATTTTTCCAAGTTTAGTAGATAACCTCATAGGAAAGATTTTCCTAGTAAGGATGAAATTATTGGTCTTGCTTCTATTGTTGTACCTCCTACTGATCCTTTGGAACAGTACTTGCTAGACCATGAAAATGATTTGCATATGCATGAAAGAAATGAAATAGATAGAATCTTTTTCGAACAACAACCTCTACTTAAACACAATTTGCCTATTGAAACTCTAGGAGGTCCTCCTCCACCTAAAGGTGATCCTATGTTCGAATTAAAACAATTTCCACACACTTTGAAATATGCTTATCTTGATGAGAAGAAGATATATCATGTTATTATTAGTGCACCTTTCAGAACATGAAGAAGAAAGATTATTGAAAGTTCTAAGGAAGCACAGGGCTGCTATTGGATATACTCTTGATGATCTTAAGGGCATTAGTCCCACTCTATGTCAGCACAAGATTAATATGGAACCTGGTGCTAAAACCGTTGTTGATCACCAACGTCGGTTAAATCCGAAGATGAAAGAAGTGGTAAGAACGGAAATATTGAAACTTCTGGAAGCAGGTATAATCTATCCTATAGCTGATAGTACATGGGTAAGTCATGTGCATTGTGTCCCTAAGAAGGGAGGTATTACTATTGTTTCTAATGATAAGAATGAGCTTATTCCACAAAGAATTGTCACAGGCTATAGGATGGTAATTGATTATATAAAATTAAACAAAGCAACTAGAAAAGATCATTACCCTCCGCCTTTTATCGATCAAATGTTAGAAAGATTATCTAAGCACACATTTTTGCTTTCTTGATGGATATTCCGGCTTTTCACAAATACCTATTTCACAACCTGATCAAGAAAAGCCCACTTTTACTTGTCCTTTTGAACTTATGCTTATATATGTATGCCTTTCGGTTTATGTAATGCACCTTCTACCTTTCAAAGATGTATGACTGCTATATCCTCTGATTTTTGTGAAAAGATTGTTGAGGTTTTCATGGATGAATTTTCTGTTTATGGGAAGTCTTTTGATGATTGTTTAAGCAATCTTGATCGACTTTTGCAGAGATGTGAATAAACAAATCTTGTCTTGAATTAGGAGAAGTTCTACTTTATGGTTAACGAAGATATTGTTTTGGGCCATAAAATTTCTGAAAGAGGCATCGAGGTGGACCAAGCCAAGGTTGATGCAATTGAGAAAATGCCATGTCCTAAAGATATCAAAGGTATTCGTAATTTCCTAGGTCATGCTGGGTTCTATAGGAGGTTTATCAAAGACTTGTAGCATCCCAAATTTTCAATTTGGAATGTTCTACACTAGATTATGCATTGAATATCATATTTAATTTGTTTTGGCGTGATCCAGAAATTCTACCTAACTCAAGGACCCTCGGAGAGAGTTGGGGATTTCGTTATTTTCATATTTTAGTTTTTCAAAAATTTGAAAATAGGATCATTTGATTTTATTTATTTTATCTTCAATTATTTCTATCATAAAAATATGAGAGAGGGAATAAAATGACTTTCCCAAAATAAAGAAATATTGATGATTTAATAAAAAAATCACATAAGATTTTTTTGGAGTTTTCGATATTTTATTTGAATTTAGGAAAAATTGCACGTTTTTCAAAACTGCATTTTAGGGCAAAGAAAATGTTCATCTTGTTCTAAATATTTTATTTAGACGGTGAAAATTTGTGTTGGCATTTTTAGATTTTTATTTATTTTCTAGGATTTGTTTTCTGTTTGGCGGAATTGTTTTAAAAAAGAAATATACCGCGCGCCCGACTGGGCCGAAGGCCCAGCCGAGCCGGCCCGACCGCCGCCGCCGTCTCCCACTCCGGATCGGGACCGGAGTCCCGATTGCCGACGCCCCTGCCACCGCCCCCTCCCACAAGCCACCGCCACCCCCTTTATAAACCGACCCGGGGCCCCCTGGAGCCCCAAGCCGGAGCCGCCGCCGCCGCAAACCACCGCCGCCGCAAGCCGCCGCCGCCGCCTTGCGCCGCCGCCGCCGACGCCAGTCGCCGCCGCCCCGCCACCCCACGCCGCCCCGCAGCCTCGGACCCTGCCGGACCTCGCCGGAGCCCGAGCCGAGGTAGCCGCCCCGCCACCCCGGTTTTTCTAAAGAAAACCCGATCTTTTTTTTAGAAAACCCTAGGTTTATTTTTTAGATCGGTTTATTTAATTTTTTTGGTTTATTTGTTTAGCGAGCGTTCGCTCGCTCGTTTGTTTTAATGGACGAGTTCACTGTTTAGTTTCAGTTAACAAACGTTCGTTCATTAATCCGTTCGTCAGTTTTTCTTTTTCTCGGATTTTCCGCGATTATTTCTAATCGCGATTTCTCATCCGATTTTCGTTCTAGTATAACTTTTCGCTCGTTTATCGAAATCAGGCGATTCAAGCGCCTAGAGTTTCGTCTCGAAACCCTCTTTCCGTTTAACCAACTCAAAGAAGTTTTTTCTTCTGTAAAATTTGAATTAGGTCCAGATTAGTAAATGAAGCTTGTTTCTTTCGCCGTTTGTGTTTCGTTGCTTCGTTTGATTTGATTCTTTTTGCAAACCGGAGTTTTTAAGTTGAACATTCTAGTTAGTTCTCTTATTTGAGTTTTAGCTGTGCATTAGATGAGTACTTATTGTATGCTTGTTTGTTTGCGATAGAGTACCCGGAGTGCACCGCTTGCTACTTCGAATCTCTAGGTTTCACGGATCATCAGCAAGGCAAGTAACACTTTAATCATACCTCTTTACTAGCCAGTTTTATTGCATAAGACCAACCCTCAAACATTGCATGATTAGGATCTAATTAAATTGTGGGTTTTGGGAAGTAGATGAGGTAGTACCTATTACCTGATTTATTATCAAACCTTTGGGAGTTACTTCTACGTTTGATCATTATGCCATGCTATGCTAGTAGACATAGATTGGGTGAGTGTATCCATGACAGATGTGAGATCGTTGTTTAATGGTTTATTTAAGGTTCCAGCGACTGCCTGTTTTCTTTTGGACCGCCACCTAGGCTCAAAGGGATCATGAGATTATTCATGCTAGAAACTTCCATGTGCAACCACAAGCTACTATGGGCTCCAACATAGTTGATTAAGTTGTGCGAACTTGTATAGTGGTAAACTAGCAGATGTAGGGGAAAGTAGGTGTAACTGTCTACCCGATCGTAAGGAGCTAGTGCTTCTGAAAGACTATGTCTCGGTCATCCGTTTCTCAAACACCATGTAGTGTGAGAAATCCAACGAGGAAATCGAGTCTTGTGGGTAAAAGTGAGCAAACCTCTGCAGAGTGTATAAACTAATCATGGTTAGCCGTGTCCCCGGTTATGGACATCTTGAGTATATAGTACTTGGATTATCATGTGAATCTCATCATGTTACTGTAATTTAATTTTGTTGGGTTTAATGATGATGTTTAATTGGGATTGAGAGGATGTCTATCTTCTCAATGTTTAACAACCACCATGATAGTTAAATAAATTTATTCCTTTGCAGTAGGGAAAAATTGGCTTTATGCAAAAATGTAACCATATAGCTTTCCACCAGCCATATATGCATGTAGTATAGCATATTTCTGTTCATTACTCTCTATGTGTTACATTGCCAGCATATTCCATGTGCTAACCCATTTCTGGGCTGCAACGTTCATGTTGCAGACTTTTCAGACGACGAGTAAGGTGCCTTGGGTCGTGGTTCTATACTCAGTGATGCCGTTGGAGTTGATGGACTCACTTATCTTCCAAGCCTTCCGCTGTTATCGTTATTAGATGGCCTTAAGCCATATTTATTGTAATAAGTTCTCTTTTGAGACATTCGATGTAATAAGTGTGTGATTGCTACTCTGTTATAAATCCTTCAAGTACTATGCGTGTCAGCATTACTGATCCAGGGATGACACTAAAGCAATGAGATCAGACTGTTTGAGGTCCGGTCGCTACAAGATGGTATCAGAGCACACGCTGACTGTAGGACACGACCACTAAGCTAAAGCCCTAGATCACTACTCACTCTTCTCATTTCTGACTCCTCATATTTTCTACTCTTTTAGGATGGCGGATGCAAGGAACAAGTTCACGCAACCGGATGAAGATATACCCTTTGGACGCCACTTGAAGGAAGTCACTAGATACCTGAACATTGGAGTACCAAGCTTCATCGGGACCTACAATGCCACTTTACCTGAAGAGGAGCGCTGGATGATTCAAGTTCAAGTCCCGGGATGGACGTTCATGCCCGTCACTGAGCCCATAGAGTTTCCCTTCGATGCACCAACCTGGAGTCTAGGAAAGAGCATGGCAACCCACATCACCATGGGACGCATTGGAGAAGTTTATCAAAAGGATCTCAAGGATACTATTTACCAGATTTGTGGGTGCCGAGATGAGCAATGGGAGATGATCAGCACCAGGAAGGATAGATCAATCACAGCTTTCATCCAGGAGTTAAATCAGCACATTCGTCGCCAGGAGAACCAGATGTGCGTAGGCATGATAGATCTAAAGAAGGCTATGACCAAGATCATGGAGTTGGAGGAAGAACTCAAGTCTACACGTGATGGATATGAGGAGGAAATAGCGACACTCGTGGAGAAGAATGATGATCTGAAGAAGAAGCTAAAAGTATTTATGGGATTTCCCGCGACTGGAGGAGACGAAGATTGCACCTGTCCAGAGAACTACATCATCATCGACGACACTGACTCGGACCTAGACGATAGCGATGATGACTATGTTGATGAAGCTAGATCAGATATCATGGAGTCTTCATCGGAGCAGTTTTTCTAGTCGACCACCAAAACAGTAGTAGTATTCACCCATGTATCTAGTATAGTCCGAGCATTTTTATAACGATAGTTAGACCGTTGTATGCCCTTGTTTGATTGAATGAAGTGATTTTGTTTGCATTTGTCTCATGTGCATATGGGTAGTGTTTTCTCTCTAGACCTCGTTCTATTCTATTTTCTCATCTTTTCTAAAACCCTCAGATGCCTCCGAGACGTGACAATGGATTTGCTTTCCCACCGGAGCTCACCCAGTTGATCCAACAGCTGAATGCATTGATGTAGTTGCTAGTCCAGAATCAGAATCAGGGGAACAACAACAACAACAACAACAACCCACCACCACCACCACATGTTGATCACTTAACCCGTTTCCTTAGACTGAATCCGCCGGTGTTCTCCAGTAGCTCCAAGCCGATAGTTGCAGATGATTGGCTCCGCAAGACAGGGAGGGGGTTGACCACTGCAGGATGCACATATGCGGAAAAGGTGCGTTTTGCCGCACATCAGCTTGAAGGACCCGCAGCATCATGGTGGGAGAATTTCACAGCCACTTATCCTATCGACACTATCACATGGGATCAATTTCAGTAGGCTTTCCGTACTGCCCATGTTTCAGCAGGAGCAATGGCCATGAAGAAGCATGAGTTTCACAACTTGCGCCAAGGAGGATGGACAGTTGGCCAGTATGTAGATGACTTTAGTAAGCTAGCACGTTATGCCCCAGATGACGTTGCTACGGATGCAGCCAAGCAAGAGAAGTTTCTGGAAGGACTGAATGATGAGTTGAGCATGCACTTGATGGTAGCAACTTTCAACAATTATCAGGAGTTGGTAGATCCTGCTCTTATGATTGAAGGGAAGCAGTAGCAGATTGAAAACCACAAGAGGAAGTATGGCCAAGGGAAGTACAATTCTTGAGCTCAGCAGAAGCCATGTTTTACCCCGAAAACGGGAGGACATTTTCAGCATACTCATGGAGGAGGTAGCTTGCATAATCAAAATGGCCCCAAGAATGGTAATGGGAATGGAGGAAGCAACGGCCAGAACCGTACCAACCCATCAACCGCAGCCAAGAGAGACCTGAGCCAAGTCAGTTGTTATAAGTGTCAGAAGACTGGACATTATGCCAATAAATGTCCTGAAGCCCAGAATGGAAATGGCAATGGAAGCTCTAGGAAGAAGCCGAACCCTTTCAACAGGGGACAGGTGAACCACGTTAACGTGGAGGGTTGAAGCCCAGCCAGATGCAGTAATAGGTAAGTTTTTGGTTAAGTCATTTACTGCAATCGTTCTTTTTGATACTGGTGCATCACATTCATACATATCAAGGGGATTTGTGGATAAGTATAAACTGCCCACCAAGGTTCTTAGAACACCTATGTTAGTAAGCTCTCTAGGAGCGGAGTATATGGCCAGTCGAGGATGTTTTCAAGTGCCATTGAGTATAGGTAGGCATGTTTTCCCCTCGGATTTAATCATTTTGGAATCGCAAGGTTTGGATGTAATTCTGGGTATGGATTGGCTATCGATGTATGGAGGAAACATCGATTGCGCTAGTAAGTCGATTTTGCTTACCACCCCGGAAGGGAGAAGGACCAAGTATGTATCACGACATGAGCCGAATAGGACACAAGTGAATTCCTTATCAGGAGTTGTGCAGGAGGAAGTACCAGTGGTGAAGGATTTCCCTGACGTATTTCCAGAGGAGTTGCCAGGCATGCCACCGGACAGAGACATTGAGTTTTTGATTGAGCTTTTGCCAGGCACCGGGCCGATATCTAAGAGACGTACCGGATGCCCGCACAAGATTTGGAGGAAATTAAGAAGCAAATTAAGGAGTTACTGGATAAAGGCTATATTCGCCCAAGTTCTTCACCTTGGGGATCGCCAGTGCTTCTAGTGGAGAAGAAGGATGGATCATTGAGGATGGTTGTTGATTATTGAGGACTGAATAAAGTAACAATCAAGAACAAGTACCCACTACCGATGATCAATGATTTGTTTGACCAATTGCGAGGAGCTAAGGTATTTTCCAAGATCGATTTGCGATCGGGATACCATCAATTGAAGATTAGAGAGCAGGATATACCTAAGATGGCTTTTACCACCAGGTATGGGCTGTATGAGTATACCGTTATGTCATTTGGTCTGACTAACGCACCTGCCTATTTCATGAACATGATGAACAAGGTGTTTATGGAGTTTCTGGATAAGTTCGTCGTGGTGTTCATTGATGATATTTTGGTCTATTCAAAGAATGAAGAAGAGCATAAAGAGCATTTGCGTTTGGTACTGGAGAAGCTCAGAGAACATCAGTTATACGCCAAGTTCAGCAAATGCGAGTTTTGGTTGAAGGAAGTTGGATTCCTTGGACATGTTATATCCAGAGAAGGAATAGCAGTAGATCCCACCAAGGTTGTCACTGTGACAAATTGGGTAGCACCAACGACAGTTGGAGAGATCCGGAGTTTTCTTGGACTTGCAGGATACTACCGGAGATTCATTGAGAATTTCTCGAAGATTGCAAAACCTATGACAGAGTTGTTGAAGAAGGATACCAAGTTCAAATGGACTGAGGAATGTGAGGCCAGTTTCCAGGAGTTGAAGAAACGTTTGGTTACATCGCTAGTGTTGATTCTGCCAGATCAACGCAAGGATTATGAGGTGTATTTCAACGCTTCACGTCGAGGACTTGGAGCAGTGCTTATGCAGGAGGGAATAGTTGTTTCGTATGCCTCACGAAAGCTTAAGCCCCATGAGTTGAATTATGCAACACATGACTTGGAGTTAGCAGCCGTAGTGCATGCATTAAAGACATGGAGACATTTTCTCATTGGATCATTGCATGGTGTACATGGATCATAAGAGTTTGAAGTACATCTTCACGCAGAAAGAGTTGAATCTTAGGCAAAGGAGATGGTTGGAGCACATCAAGGATTACGATATGAGATTACATTATCACCCCGGAAAGGCTAATGTAGTAGCCGATGCATTGAGCCACAAGAGCCATGTCAACACACTCATGACCGGAGATTTATCGAAGGAGTTAGCCGAGGACCTTCGTGAGCTATGTTTGGAGATAGTTCCGAGAGGCTATGTTGCAGCATTGGAGATTCAGTCTACTTTGATGGATAAGATCAGAGAAGCTCAGAAGACTAACAAGGAGATTGCCTCTATAAAGGAGAAGATGAGCAAAGGAAAAGCTAAAGGATTTCGTGAGGATGAGCACAATACCTTATGGTTTGAGGACCGCATTTATGTGCCTAATGACCCGGAGATCAGGAAGTTGATTCTGCAGGAGGCCCATGATTCACCCTACTCGATTCACCCAGGAAATACCAATATGTATTTGGATTTGAAAGACACTTTCTGGTGGACCGGAATGAAGAAGGATATTGCGGAGTATGTAGTAGTTTGTGATGTTTGTCAGAGAGTGAAGGCAGAGCATCAGAAGCCAGCAGGATTGTTACAGCCATTACCAATACCCGAATGGAAGTGGGATAAGTTAGGCATGGATTTTATCACGGGATTGCCCAGGACTCGTTCAGGCTATGACTCAATTTGGGTTGTAGTCGATCGTTTGACGAAGGTAGCTCATTTCATCCCCGTAAAGACCACTTACACCAGTGCTAAGTTGGCTAAGATATACATGACTAGGATCGTATGTCTGCATGGAGTTCCGAGGAGCATTGTATCAGACAGAGGAACCCAGTTTACCTTGAAGTTCTGGAATCAGTTGCGTGAAACTTTGGGTACCAGGCTAGAATTCAGTACAGCCTTTCATCCACAAACGGATGGACAAACCGAGAGAGTCAATCAGATCTTAGAGGATATGCTGAGAGCTTGTGCGCTAGATTATGGATCTAGTTGGGATGATAATTTGCCATATGCAGAGTTCTCTTACAACAACAGTTATCAAACCAGTTTGAAGATGACCCCTTTCGAAGCCTTGTACGGAAGGAGGTGTAGAACCCCATTGTCATGGGATGAAGTTGGAGACCACCAGTTGTTTGGACCAGATTTGATTAAGGAGTCTGAACAGAACGTGAAGTTGATTCGCGATAGGCTCAAGGTAGCCTAGTCCAGGCAGAAGAGCTACACAGATTATAAACACAAGGAGATAGTTTACAAAGTCGGAGACAGAGTTTATCTTCGTGTATCTCCACTTCGAGGAGTTAAGCGCTTTGGAGTTAAGGGAAAGTTATCGCCACGTTTTGTAGGACCATACAAAGTTTTGGAGCATATGGGAGAAGTTGCTTACAAATTGGAATTGCCCGAAGGATTGTGAGGAGTTCACGATGTGTTCCACGTTTCCCAGTTGAAGAAGTGCCACGCAGAGATGGCTGATATACCGCTGAGAGATACAGCTGGATAGTGATTTGATCTATGAGGAGAAACCAGTCAAGATTCTCGAATATGCTAGCCGTGTCACCTGCAGCAAGGTTATCAAGTTTTTGCAAGGTTCAGTGGAGCCACCATACCGAGGATGAAGCCACCTGGGAGCGAGAGGAAGATCTGCTAAAGGACCACCCTCACCTATTTTCTAGCCAACCCAAATCTCGAGGGCGAGATTCATCTTTAGGGGGGTAGGTTTGTAACATCCCAAATTTTCAATTTGGAATTTTATACACTAGATCATCATTGCATATCATATTTAATTTGTTTTGGCCTGATCCAGCAATTCTACGTAACTCAAGGACCCTCGGAGAGAGTTGGGGATTTCTCTATTTTCATATTTGAGTTTTTCTCAAATTTGAAAATAGGATAATTTGATTTTATTTATTTTATCTTCAATTATTTCTATCATAAAAATATGAGAGAGGGAATAAAATGACTTTCCCAAAATAAAGAAATATTGAGGATTTAATTAAAAAAATCAAATAAGATTTTTTTGGAGTTTTTGCTATTTTATTTAAATTTAGGAAAAATTGCAGGTTTTTCAAAACTGCATTTAGGGCCAAGAAAATGTTCATCTCGTTCTAAATATTTTATTTAGATGGCGAAAATTTGTTTTGGCATTTTTAGATTTTTATTTATTTTTTGAGGATTTTTTTTTCTGATCAGTGGAATTGTTTAAAAAAAATATAACGCGTGCCCGACTGGGCCGAAGGCCCAACCGAGCCGGCCAGACCGCCGTCGCCGTCTCCCACTCCGGATCGGGACCGGAGTCCTGATCGCCGAAGCCGCCGCCGCCGCCCGTCGCCACCGCCGCCGCCGCCGCCGCCCGTTGCCGCCGCCCCGCCACCCCATGTCGCCCCGCAACCCCGGACCCCGCCAGACCTCGCTGGAGCCCGAGCCGAGGTAGCTGCCCCGCCACCCCGGTTTTTCTAAAGAAAACCCAATCCGTTTTTTAGAAAACCCTAGGTTTATTTTTTAGATCGGTTTATTTTTTTCGGTTTATTTGTTTAGCGAGCGTTCGCTCGTTTGTTCGTTTTAACGGACGAGTTCACCGTTTAGTTTCAGTCAATGAACGTTCATTCGTTAATCCGTTCGTCAGTTTTTCTTTTTCTCGGATTTTCCGCGATTATTTCTGATCGCGATTTCTGATCCGATTTTCGTTCTAGTATAAGTTTTCGCTCGTTTATCGGAATCAGGCAATTCAAGCGCCTAGAGTTTCGCCTCGAAACCCTATTTCCATTTGACCAACTCAAACAAGTTTTTGCTTCTGTAAAATTTGACTTAGGTCTAGATTAGTAAATGAAGCTTGTTTCTTTCGTCGTTTGTGTTTCATTGCTTCGTTTGATTTGATTCTTTTTGCAAACCGGAGTTCTTAAGTTGAACTTTCTGGTTAGTTCTCTTATTTGAGTTTTACCTGTGCATTAGATTAGTACTTATTGTATGCTTGTTTGTTTGCGATAGTACCCGGAGTGCGCCACTTGCTACTTCGAATATCTAGGTTTCACGGATCATCAGCAAGGCAAGTAACACTCTGATCATACCTCTTTACTACCCAGTTTTATTGCATTAGACCAATCCTTAAAAATTGCATGATTAGGATCTAATTAAATTGTGGGTTTTGGGAAGTAGATGAGGTAGTACCTATTACCTGTTTTATTATCAAACCTTTGGGAGTTACTTCTACGTTTGCTCATTATGCCATGCTATGCTAGTAGACGTGGATTGGGTGAGTGTATCCATGACAAATGTGAGATTGTTATTTAATGATTTATTTAAGGTGGCAACTTAAACACACATCTGGGTGGATTGAGGCACCTGGGTATTCCAGGCCTGTTTTCTTTTGGACCGCCACCCAGGCTCAAAGGGATCATGAGATTCTTCATGCTAGAAACTTCTATGTGCAGCCACAAGCTACTATGGGCTCTAGCATAGTTGATTAAGTCGTGCGAACTCTTACAGTGGTAGACTAGAAGATGTAGGGGAAAGTAGGTGTAACCGTCTACCCGATCGTAAGGTGCTAGTGCTTCTGAAAAACTATGTCTCGGCCATCCGTCTCTCAAACACCATGTAGTGCGAGAAATCTAACAGAGGAGATCGAGTCTTGTGGGGAAAAGTGCGCAAACCTCTGTAGAGTGTATAAACTAATCATGGTTAGCTGTGTCCCCAGTTGTGGACATCTTGAGTATCTAGTACTTGGATTATCATGTGAATCTCATCATGTTACTATAATTTAATTTTGTTGGGTTTAATGATGATGTTTAATTGGGATTGAGAGGATGTCTATCTTCTTAATGTTTAACAAACACCATGATAGTTAAATAAAATTTATTCCTTTGTAGTAGGGAAAAATTGGCTTTATGCAAAAATGTAACCATAGAGCTTTCCACCAGCCATATATGCATGTAGTATAGCATATTTCTGTTCATTACTCTCTATGTGTTACATTGCCAGCATATTCCATGTGCTGAGCCGTTTCCGGGCTGCAACGTTCATGTTGCAGACTTTTCAGACGATGAGTAAGGTGCCTTAGGTCGTGGTTCTATACTCAGTGATGCCGTTGGAGTTGATGGACTCACTTATCTTCCAAGCTTTCCACTGTTATCGTTATTAGATGGCCTTAAGCCATATTTATTGTAATAAGTTCTCTTTTGAGACATTCGATGTAATAAGTGTGTGATTGCTACTCTATTATAAATCCTTCAAGTAATGTGTGTGTCAGCATTACTGATCCAGGGATGACACTAAAGCACAGAGATCAGACTGTCTGAGGTCTGGTCACTACAAGACTTTTCCAAAATTTCTAGGCCTCTTACGAAACTTTTACAAAAGGATATTCCCTTTGTGTTTGATGATGATTGTTTAGAAGCCTTTGAAACACTAAAGAATGCCTTAATTATTGCACCTGTTGTTCAACCACCTGATTGGAACTTGCCTTTTGAGATTATATGTGATGCTAGTGGTTATGCTGTTGGTGTTGTTCTAGGACAAAGAGTTGGTAAGAAATTGAATGTTATTCATTATGCTAGTAAAACTCTAGACAATGCTCAACGAAATTATGCTACTACAAAAAAAGAATTGTCAGCAGTGGTGTTTGCTTGTGATAAATTCAGATATTACATTGTTGATTCTAAAGTGACTATTCACACCGGTCATGCTGCTATAAAATATCTTATGGAAAAGAAAGATGCTAAACCTAGACTCATTAGGCGGGTTCTTCTGCTACAAGAATTTGATTTGCATATCACTGATAGGAAAGGAGCAGAGAACCCGTAGCCGATAACTTGTCTATGCTTGAAAATATTCTTGATGACCCACAACCTATTAATGATAGCTTTCCTGATGAATAACTAGCTGCAATAAATGTTTCTAATAGTACACCTTGGTATGCTGACTATGCTAATTATATTGTTGCTAAATACATACCACCTAGCTTCACATACCAACAAAAGAAAAAAATTCCTCTATGATTTAAGACATTACTTTTGGGATGACCCACATCATTATAAAGGAGTAGATGGTATTATTAGATGTTGTGTACCTGAGCATGAACATGAACAAATCCTACGGAAATGTCACTCTGAAGCTTATGGAGGACATCACGCGGGAGACAGAACCGCTCATAAGGTATTGCAATCCGGTTTTTATTGGCCTACTCTCTTCAAAGATGCCCGTAAGTTTGTCTTGTCTTGTGATGAATGCCAAAGAATAGGTAATATCGGTAAGCGTCAAGAAATGCCTATGAATTATTCACTTGCAGTTGAACCATTTGATGTTTGGGGATTTGATTTCATGGGACCTTTTCCTTCCTCTAATGGGTATACACATATTTTGGTTGGTGTTGATTATGTTACTAAGTGGGTAGAAGCTATTCCAACTAGTAGTGCTGATCACAACACCTCTATTAAAATGCTTAAGGAAGTTATTTTCCCAAGGTTTGGAGTCCCTAGATATTTAATGCACACTTTATTCATGATGCTTTCCACAAAATGCTTGCTAAGTATGATGTTAACCATAGAATTGCATCACCTTATCATCCTCAGTCTAGTGGTGAAGTTGAACTTAGCAATAGAGAAATAAAACTAATTTTACAAAAGACTGTCAATAGGTCCTGGAAGAATTGGTCTAAGAAATTAGATGATGCACTTTGGGCTTACAGAACAACTTATAAAAATCCTACGGGTATGTCTCCATATAAAATGGTTTACGGAAAAGCTTGCCATTTTCCTCTTGAGTTAGAACATAAAGCATATTGGGAAATTAAAGAAGTCAATTATGATTTCAAACTTGCTGGTGAAAAGAGGTTATTTGATATTAGCTCGTTAGATGAATGGAGTACCCTGGCTTATGAAAGTGCAAAGTTATTCAAAGAAAAAGTTAAAAGATGGCATGTTATCCAAAAGCGTGAGTTCAAAGTTGGAGAATATGTTCTTTTGTACAACTCTCATTTCAGATTCTTTGCAGGAAAACTCCTCTCCAAATGGGAAGGACCCTATGTCATCGAGGAGGTTTATCGGTCCGGATCTATCAAAATAAATAATGCCGAAGGTACTAACCTGTTGGGGATATAACTGGCGGTTCATAATGAGAAGGCCCAAGAAGATGTTGAAGATGGCGGTTCATGAAGCAAGCTTACTGAAGGCCCAAGACCCTGAGGAGACTTGAGGCCCACGGGCATAAACCACCATATGTTCAACTTGTATGTTAAGGAAAGTTTAGTTTGTCACCGAGCCAGACACGTTGTGTATGAGCCGGTCGGGACTCTGTAAGCCGCCGGGCATCAGCCTGTGTATATAAAGGGGTGACCCGGCGGTGGGTTAAGGCAAGAAACAACAAGTCGAGAACTAGGTCAAGCGTATTCGCTCCCTGGTAATCGAAACCCAAGCAATACAACCTAAAGCAGGAGTAGGCCTTTACCTTGTTGCGAGGGGCTGAACCTGGGTAAACTCTTTGTGTCCCTTGTCCCGTTTAACCCCTTCAAGGTAACTATGTTGTGATGGCTCCACACCTAAGTCCTCATGCTAGGGCATCTGCCGTGACAATTCCACGACAGTTGGTGCGCACCATGGGGCCAGCACACGATGGTTTCGAGTTCTTAAAGGGCAACTTTGCAGGACTCAAGGGATACATTGTGGGCCGGATGACTAAGAGTCATCGCGGCAAGCTCTACATCGACGGTGCAGGCTAGGGCCCTGAGGCCGGCTCAATTGAGTATGGGTATCGGGTCCCCTTTGGCAGAATTCATGTCTTCATGGCAAGATTGGTGAGTAGGAAGTTGAGCCGGACACCTGCGCCGACATTGTCGAGACGGCTCAGCGCGTGCGACCTGCCAAGGTTCAAGCCGCCCCAAAGCACGTCTTCGTTGGATTTACTCAAGGAGTAGATCTGGAAGGAGGATCTCAGTCCGATGGTGAGACGACCGTCTATTCAGGTGATGAGTCTTCAACCGGGAAGACCAACTCCATGTATCAAGTTCAGGATGGTGGGCTTGGGGGCTGTTCCGATGGCGACAGTATTCTGAACCCCTATGAGCCGCCGAACCGGGTTACAATCTTCATGGCCGGTACACAGCCAGGGAAGAATTCTTCAACTGCGGCAGCAATGATCTTCGGTTCAACAACGACCGATAGTCTTGTTGGATACTAGTTAAACCATGCGCAAGGTGGGATTCGAACCCATGACATGAGTTAATGCGAAGCAACGGCAATAGCAGTTGGGGCAGGAGTCCCTGTGCGCCCACCGGCTCAAGTTCTATCTGATCTATTGGAGGCTCTGGCAATGTTGTTGGTGGCAGAGGTGACCCTGGCAAACCAAACACAGCATAACCGTGGACGTTGCAAAGTTACATGATGAGATAGCCCAAGCGAAACACTGAGAACACTCGGATGGCAACAAAGCGAGCCTCCTTGGAGAGGGAGGCAGAATGGCTTCAAGCAGAGAATTATCATTTGAGCTTGGACCGGGATGCATCAAACACTGTTCTCAACAGAAGGCATGTGAGTTGTTTACCCTCCGTTTACGACGCGAGAAACCTTTTCAACACGCCTTGGGCAGGAACTAGCAACCCGCCTGGTGTGGATCGGGCCATTGAGGCGCCAGCAACTGGAGCACCGGTTCAGCCACGTGCTGCAGACCCCCCCACGTTTGAATTTGACCCCTCCTTAGCATGTTCTGACACCCCGGGTCATTATTCTAATTCTCTGGATAACATGATAGTATGTGGCTACTCGATTGGCGGCTCTCCCGGTTCAGGATGAGTTGCCAGCAGCGATGGAAATACGGTGAGCTAGAGAACTTCTTCAGACGGTTGTGGCTCAATAGGCGGCTTATTCATATAGTCGTGAACGGATTCACTCAACCTCGCGTCCAAGCTGGAGCTATAGCAGACACATTGACGAGCCGGCTGTATCAAGCAATCAGCGGCACCGCAATCAGCCCTGCAGGCCTGACCCGCCGTGTGCTGGTAATGATGCTCAGGCTTTGGTGGACCAGGGTAGGGCACGACGTGTGGCTGAGTTGGTGGCTCAGTTGGCGTCTCAACAGCAACCTCCAGTTTATTCATCAGCGTTAGTGGAGATAGGGGTGACTTCTATAACCTTGGGCATGTCATGTTTAGTGTCGGCTCTATGCAACGAGCGCTTGCCTAAGGATTTCAAGGGCCCCCGTAAGGTGCCTAACTACATGGTGGATTGAGAATTATGAGATGGCTATGGAGATGCTGGATGTTAGTGACATTGCATGTGCTAAGTATTTCACCATGATGTTGGATGGGCCGGCTCATACTTGCTTGAAAGGGCTGCCCGCTAATTGTAACAGATCATGGGCAGAGTTGAAAGCGCGTTTTATCAAAAAAAAAATAAAGACACGTGCAAGCAGCCTATGTCGATTCTGGATTTGGACTCTTGCGTCCAAGGTGAAGGTGAGTCAACAACCAATTGGGTGTGCCGAATCTCAGCTGTTATACACTCACCAGACAGTATCAACGTCGGTTCAGTAGTCCTAATGTTGGAGAAGAATTGTCATTTTCTTCCCCTTAAGCAGAAATTGGGACGGCTTAAGCGCAATTGCAATGATATGGGGGATCTCATGGCGGCTCTCATCAAGTATGTCGACTCTGATAGCACTAAAGACCCTGAGTCTTATGAGGAGAAGACTGGGAAAGGGAAGAAGAGTGGCAATGCAAAGGGACAACATAACACGGCGAGTCAAGGTGGCAATGGTAAACGTAAGGCGGATGACAGTTTAGACTTCATGGCTAACACCAATACGCAGAGTAATAACCAGCGTCGTAAGGGGAAAACGCCAGCGCCCCGGTTTGGAGGGCCAAAGTTCAACCTTAAGGCCATGATGAATCAGCCTTGCCCAAAGCACGGAACCCATGATAAGCCGACCAGTCATCTGTGGAAGGAATTCTTCATCATGAGGGAGTATAGAAACTCTAATTTTTTCTAGAACAATCATGGCCCACATGGCGGTTCAGGATCCGGATCTCATGGGCCTGGGTTTGGAGGTGGTGGTTCAAGCTCTAGTATTCAAGGCCAAGGCAATCAAGGCGGTTTTAATCAGCAATCTGGCCAAGGGAATCAGCAGTAGCAGTCTGCTTATCAGAGCAATCCAAAGAAGTTGAATAGTGGTCAATATCACGTGTTCACCACAAGTCTATGCACGCGAGATCAGAAAATCCATAAACGGGTTGTGAACTCAGTTGAGCCGGCAGTACCTCGTTATTTGAGGTGGTCTGAGCAGCCTATTGTATGGAGCCGTGAGGATCACCCGCCCCGGGTTGACAATCCAGGTCAGTTGGCATTGGTGGTTGCTCCTCAGGTAGGAGGATATAAGCTTACAAAGGTGCTCATGGACGGGGGTAGTAGTATCAATATACTCTACTATGTTACTTTTCATCGTATGAATTTGACTGACAAAGATCTCAAGACGCCTTCCACTATTTTCCATGGGTGGTGCCTGGTAAGTCGGCATATCCAATGGGCAAGATAACCTGGAGGTAGCCTTTGGAGATGATCGTGATTCCAGAGCTGAGAAACTGACCTTTGAGGTGGTCAAGATCAGGAGCCCGTATCACGCTTTGTTCGGGCGGCCGGCTTATGCCAAATTTATGGCACGACCTTGTTATGTTTATTTGCAGCTTAAAATGCCGGGTCATAAGGGCACCATCACGGTGCATGGTGATAGGAATATTGCTCTGGACTGTGAAGAGGGTGATGCTGCGTATGTTGAGTCGGCCTATGCCACTAAGGAGTTAAAGTTTTATAAAGATAATGTTGACCCGGCGGATATGACGCCTTTGAAGAAGCCAACTACAGAGAATGACCCCCTGTTGAAGTTTAAATCGGCAGATGACACAAAGATGGTTGATCTTGTTCCTGGCGACTCATCCAAATAGTTCAGTATCAGTGCTAATATGGATCCGAAATAGGAAAGCGCGCTCATCGAGTTCATCCGTGAGAACCGGGACATGTTTTCATGGAAACCTTATGACATGCCAGGTGTACCAAGGGAACTCACTGAGCACACGCTTAATGTGGATCCAAAGTTTAAACCGGTCAAGCAATTCCTTCGTCGTTTTAATGAAGAGAGGCGCAAGGCCATTGGTGAAAAAGTGGCCCGGCTCTTGGCAGCAGGGTACATCATTGAAGTTTTTCATCCTGAGTGGTTGGCTAACCCGGTGCTAATTATTGATGCTACGGCGGGTTGTGAGCGTTTGAGCTTTTTGGATGCTTATTCTGGTTATCATCAGATCAAGATGGCAGTTAAGGACTAGGAGAAGACAACTTTCATCACTCCCTTTGGAGCCTTCTGCTATGTGTCTATGCCTTTCGGGCTCAAGAGTGCCCAGACGACTTACCAACGGTGTGTTCAGAATTGCCTTCATGACCAGATTGGGCGCAATGTTCACGCCTATGTGGATGATATTGTTGTGAAATCCAGGAAAAAGGAGACTTTGATAGATGATTTGAAAGAGACCTCTGATAATCTCCGGGTTTATAAGATGATGCTTAACCCGGCCAAGTGTGTCTTTAGCGTGCCAGCAGGCAAGCTATTAGGTTTCCTGGTTTCTGAGAGAGGCATTGAAGCTAACCCGGAGAAAATCAAGGCTATCACTTCTTTGGCTAAGCCAGCGTGTATCAACGACGTCCAACGTTTGGCAGGTCGTATTGCGGCTTTGAGCCGGTTTATAAGCCGTCTGGGAGAGAAGGCTATCCCTTTGTATCAAAATGATGAAGAAGACATGTGACTTTGTCTGGAGTGATGCTGCTAATGAGGCGTTTGAGGCGCTTAAAAGACAGCTGGCTGAATCGCCGGTTCTTGCAGCTCCTATTGAGAAGGAGCCCTCTCTTTTATATGTGGCTGCAAACAATAGAGCTGTCAGTGTAGCAGTTGTGGTTGAAAGGAAAGAGTCAGGCAAGGAGTATCCGGTTCAAAGGTCAGTTTATTATGTTAGTGAGGTGCTCATTGAGTCCAAGCAGAGATACCCGCATTGGCAGAAATTGGTTTACGCCGTGTTCATGGCTAGCCGCAAGTTGAAGCAATATTTCCTTGGTCATCCCATCACTGTGGTTAGTTATTCTCCCTTGGGGGATATCGTTCAAAATAGAGAAGCCACAAGTCGGGTAGCTAAGTGGGCCATTGAGCTTGGACCCCATGGCTTGAAGTATATGCCTCGGACGGCTATAAAGTCTCAAGCACTTGTGGATTTCATCAATGATTGGCCAGAATTGCAGATGTCTGAGGATAAACCGGATAACACCTATTAGACTATTCACTTTTATGGATCTAGGCAATTAGAAGGCTCGGGGGCTGGAGTTATATTGACTTCCCACGAGGTAATAAGTTTTGTTATGTTTTAAGGTTGATGTTCCCTTGTACTAACAATGCAGCTGAGTATGAAGCCTTGCTCCATGGTCTTCGGATTCCTAAAGAGATGAATATAAGCCGGGTAAGGTGTTTTGGCGACTCAGACTTGGTGGCTCGTCAAGTGTCAGGAACTTGGGATTCAAAGGATTCACTCATGGCGTCTTATCGTCGGGAGGTTGATACTATTGATGGTCATTTCAATGGGTATCAAGTGGAGCATGTTGACCGCAGGAAAAATGAAGCCGCCGATGCTTTAAGCCGGTACCCCCTAATGTTTTCCTCGATGTTTTGCATAATCCATCAGTTAAGTTGCCTACGGAGGAAGATCTTGGAATTCCTGACCCGGAGGCACAGTTGGTGGCGGCTCTCCATGTTATTCCTGATAGGACTGTTCCATATTTTGCTTATATGACCCGGGGCGAGTTACCTGAGGATGAAACCTTGGCCAGGCAAATAACCCGGAGGTCTAATTCAATGACTATTGTCAATGCTGAGCTACACAGATGTAGTGTTACAGGGGTGTTTCAACGATGCATTTCTCCTGAGGAGGGCCGTGAAATTCTAAGGGAGATTCATGAAGGAGATTGCGGCCATCATGCCGACTCTAAATCCCTAGTTGCTAAAGCTTTTCATCATGGGTTTTATTGGCTGATGCGGAAGATCTAGTCATTAAATGTGACGGCTGTCAGAAATTTGCAAGACGAGCTCATGTGCCGGCTCAAGAGTTGAGGATGATTCCAATTACTTTGCCATTTGCAGTCTCGGGGTTGGATATGGTTGGCCTTTTAAGAGGTCCAAGGACAAAAAGACTCATCTCCTGGTAGATGTTGACAAGTTTACAAAGTGGGTTGAAGCTGAGACGGTCAGCTAATGTGATGCAGCAACGGAGTTCAATTCATAAAAAAGGTGATCTTTCATTTTGGATACACTCATAGTATCATCACTGATAATGGTACTAATCTGTCTAAGGGTGCAATGAAAGAATTCTATGAACAAGAGCATATCCGGCTTGATGTGTCGTCAGTGGCTCACCCCCTAGTCTAATGGTCAAGCTGAAAGAGCCAATCAAGAAATCTTGAGAGGTATCAAGCCCCGGCTTATGGTCCCGTTGCAGAGCACGCCGAGTTGTTGGGTGGAAGAATTGCCCTCAGTGCTTTGGAGTATCAATACCACCCCCAACAGATCTACGGGTTACACACTGTTCTTCATGGTTTACGGAGTAGAGGCGGTTCTCCCTAGCGACATACATCACAACTCGCCCCGTGTGGCGGCTTATGTTGAAGCTGATAATGAGAAAGCACGTCAGGATGTTGTTGACCTTTTGGATGAAGAGCGTGACCTTGCGGCGGCTCGTTCGGTGATTTACCAGCAAGATCTGCGTCGTTATCACAGCCACCGGGTTAAAACAAGGACCTTTCAAGAAGGAGATTTGGTGCTCCGGCTCATCCAGGATCAAACTGACATGCACAAGTTATCCCCACCTTTGGAAGGGCCCTTTGTGGTCAGCAAAAATCTGAACAACGGGTCATACTACCTTATCGATGTTCGAGACCACAAGGACTCACGCATGTCGGAGGAGGAGGCCCGCCGGCCGTGGAATATTGCTCATCTTCGGCCTTATTACACCTGAGCCACCAGCTCTTGTGATGTACATACTTTTAGCAATGTATATATTATGATTAGTATAATAAAGCCGACATCCCTGATGATTCAAGGCCTCTGTCGTTTCATTTGTGATAATCTAAGTCTTTATTATTACTTCATAAGGTCACTTGGGGGGTTCCTGCTCATTGAGCATAGCTATGACTACCCTTTTGATCCGGCATGTACGCCTTGATTACAGAATACTTGGGGGCTTCTTGCTCATTGAGCATAGCTATGATTACCCTACTGGACTGGCTTGTATGCCTGGATCAAAATATTACTTGGGGGCTCCTTGTTAACTGAACAGAGCTTTGTTGTCCCTCGTAATAGGCTTGGGCTCTAGGTGTATTCACCAAAAATCCGGGTTATCCTGCCTTTGTATGCTTTCCACTCCAACCAGGTAATCCTGGAATGACTCGCCGTACTCTTGACAGTCAATCTTATAAAGACCCTGAACTTGTCAAAGTTAAAACGACCATTGGTCATGTGAGGCCCGACTTATAGGTCTGAATTAAGGAGTAACTCAGTGGTTGTGCCGCCCTTGAATAGCACATGCTGTTGAGGCTTGGCAGCCTTTGAATGCCTTGTTTTTCTAACTTTGAATCTTTTTTGATTTCTGTTTGTACCATATTGATATATGGTTGAAAATTGATTCGGGCAATGTTGCCTTTATCGTTATGATTCATATTTGAAAATATCCGGTGTTTTGCTAAACCGGCCTGGCTTTGGACGTTAAGTCGCCAGTATATGATGATCATATGTTTGGGGTTCTGTGCTCTAACAATTTTTGGGATGTTACCCTTTGCTGTCTACGGCGTTGTAAGCCGGCAGTATGAATAAATTGCACAGAGTGCTGCGCTCTGAGTCTGGACTGTTACCATTACTGCATGTGGCATGGTAAGCAGGCAATACACATAAGTATCACAATTATGATATTTATTTTATTATGATTATATGAGGTTTTGATAAACCGGCCCTGGTTATAGACGATGCAATCACGAGTGACTTTTATGGAGCATTATGACCCGCCTTGGGGTAAACCGCCAAGGCACTTGTTCTCTGTTTGTATGCAGGGTTTGTGATAACATGATCAGCAAAGTTGACAATGATTATGAGCATAAATAGTGGATCGTTAAATAAGATCAAAACGGCTCATAAGTGTTATGCAAATCAACATGTGCGATGGCATGGCAGATCATTGTTTTCAAGCTAGCCTATTACAAGGCATCAGATGGCCCAAAAGAATAAGTGTTTTCATAAAGTATTTCAACTGGCAGATGATAAGCCGGCCTTTGGATTACTGGTCTTGACTTGGCGGGTAGAGGATTTCGGGTCATCTCGCACCGGTTCATCTCCTTCCTCTTCACCTGTTGGCTGGAAGTCAGGGGTGGCCCAATTGATCCCGGTAAAAGCTTTGGATACAACTTCGTCATCAATAAGTGTTGACGGGTCAATATTAGGGGCAAAGGTATGCTTATGTATTAGCGGAATAAGCTCCTGGGAGTCGTGAACCGGCACCCTCACCTTCTTGTTATCAGCATTGTAAGCCGCCTGGTAATGGGATAGATCCGTGTCTTCACCCAGTTTGCTTGCCAGAGGACGCATTTCTCTTGCTATTGCCGCGAAGTCCTCAGCACTGAAGGGAGACCCGTCCTCCTTTACACTTGGGCATCCATTGGCCAAGTTTTCCGGGTCAAGATCTGCTTGCCATGCCTTGGACCGGGTTAGCGCAGTGATGGCGCCGACTCTTGTAGCTGATAACTTCAGATCCTCCATTCTTTGGGGCAATATAGACAGCTTTCTAGCGAGTCTTTGATAAGAGTTGGTGGTTGTTTCTTATGAGAAGCTGCGGAGATAGCTCGTTGCGCGCCAGTATACAATTGCTCTATCAAGGTATAGGCGGCTTTGAGCTTCATGCGCATGTCTGCACCAAGATGGGCAATTCTGGAGCCTTCATTACCAAACAAATTGATAAGTCAGAAGAATGGTTATTCAACTACATGTATGGTAACATATTGAAACAATGTTACTTACCAAACACAACGGTGGTCATGGTGTTGATTTGATGTTTTAAACCGGAAAGCTCTTCAGCCACCGGCTTAAGAGCCGCCTCTGCTTCTTCCGCTCTTTTAACAGAGCTGCTTTGTCAGTCTCCCAGCCTGCCTGGTCATCCTTGAAGTTCTTCTTCAACTTTTCCATCTCTCCAAGGCGGTGGTCAATTCTGTTTTAGCCTCGGAGGTTTCTGACTGTTGAGATTTGATATTCTCTTGAAGAACGGTGACTTGGGAATTTTTCGCATTTAGTACAGCCTGTAGTATGCAAACGACAGGCAGTGTTACAAACATGCTATTTATAAGTCCCAAGCACAATACAAGTATTTCACTTGGCACTTGGGGGCTAATGCACATTTCTCTTTTTAAAGACAATTTCATGATGACTCAGCTACACTATTGTGACTATAGCCGATTCATGGGGGCTATATACTTGGATTTTATTGACAGCTATGGTAATGAGACCCGGCTTATCTTGACAGATTAAGACGGCCCTTGGGGGCTACATGTGCAAAATTGAATCATTACTATTTGAAGTCCCGGCTTATCTTGACAGATTAAGCTGGCCCTTGGGGACTACATGTGCAAAGTTGAAGCATTACTATTTGAAGTCCCGGCTTATCTTGAAAGTATAAGCTGGCCCTTGAGGGCTACTGGATTTGATCTACAAGGCTATTTAAAGTCTATAGTACATTCCATTCTATTATGTCCAGTAAACTTGGCGGCTAATGGAAGTATATTCATATGAAGAGGGCCGTAGTATTTACCTCAAAACGCTACTTGATCAAGTTAACTAAGCCGGCTTCAAAGTCGCGGCTTGTGTGCAGGTGGTTTAGATAGCCGGAGTGCATTTCTTGGGCGCGCTGTAGTGAGCATAGCTCTCTACATTCACTGACCACTTGCCTTTGTCAGCAACGGATATTTCTTCCTTGGCGCTGTGCTTTGACAAGACAGTAGGATTGCCTGGCACTGTATAACCAGGCCTATTGATGGTAACTTCATCAGCCTTTTCTTCAGTAGGCTTGATGGGACTTGGCGGCTTGGTGGTGGCTGGGTCAACATCCATATGATCTATGGTGATGTTGGGTTCTTCCAGTGGCGGCTCATCGACTGTGGCTTCAGGGGCATGGAGGGAGGTTTCTGTTGACTGCTTCTCTGGCTCAGAAGGGTTTTCAGTGGTTTTTTTCACCTTCATTTTCCTGTTGGGCTTTGCCATAGCTCTGTGAATGAAACACAAGACGAGGTTAACATAACAATTGAGTACATAATTAAAAGCAGAGATTTAACATTCTTACTTAGGCACGGTCTTGAAGACCGGGACATGAGTCCTTGTTGAGTAGCCAGAAGAGGATTGAAATGTTCCCTGGTATTTTGAGTCGGAAGGATTAAGAGGTTGTCGAAAAAGACTCGCCTTGGAATTGTTGAAACCTCTGGACGACGCTTGCGGGGAGCTGGAGTGTTTGGTAAGCCGGATGAAAGGATCCTGCCTCCGCTATTCCGGGTTGTGCGGCGAGCTTCATGCTGCTGCTTCTTCAAAATAAAGTTGGGATCCAAATAAGCCAAAGGATGAGAAAACCTTACTTTCCGGCTTGCTTGTCAAGTTTTCTGTTTTGGCAGAGATTCTGAGCCGGAGGAAAGAACAATTACCTCTTCATCACCTGTACAGCTGGCTTCCGCTTCATCTTGATAATAGTCATTGTCAATGAGATGTACAAAAAATGAGCCAAGAGAATCAAGTTCTACCTCCGACTCATCATCATCACCATCATCATCCAAGTCAAGTAACTGGGAGGGGTCGTTCTTCTTCTTGGCAGGCTTTTTGTTAGCCTTGGTCTTGGTCTGGGTCTTCTTGTCCGGCTTGTCCTGCAGCTTCTTCTTCCAAAAGGGAGAATCGGCCTGTGGAAGTCAGATGATTATAAGAGGACAGTGTTGAAGAAAGCATGATTCAATTGAAAAAACTATGTGCAAAACTTACAGTTGGCAGCTGGTTGAAGGTGCAGAAAGGACTAAGTCTAGTTTTACTGCACTGTGCCAAGCTTTCATTCAATAAAGCCTTGGTCGCATCATTGATTTTTGCGTCAGATAATTGGATTTTGCAGTGGCGTTGTGGATCTTTTAAATCGCTGGTGTACTCGCACATTAAGACGGGGCGGCGGCTTAAGGGCAGAATCCTCCAGGCGACCCAACACCAAACAAGGTCGATGTCGGTTAAACCGTTAGCCATGAAGGCTCGAATTTTTGAAAAACGGGCGCATACTTGGCCCGTTCCTTCATGGTAATTCGCTCCAGGAGTCGATGTCTGTTGCTGAGCCGGCTTGGCATATGGAGATGTATCTTGGCAATAAAACCAAGTCTGGTTCCAGTCCTTAGGATGACTAGGCGGCTTGGCATATGGGAAGGTGGCCTCCTTCGGCTTCTGGATTGAAACTCCGCCTAGCTCTAAGCTGGGCCCATCTATGAATTCCGTCTGCTAGTTCAAGTAATAGAACTCCCTGAACAGTTCGACAGTGGGCTCTTCTTGAAGATAAGCTTCGCAAGAAACTTGGAAGTTGCAAATGTTGGAGACAGAATTGGGCTCGATATCTTGAGGATGAAGCTGGAAAAAGTCTAACACATCTCAGAAGAATTTTTGAACTGGGCGGGGTAGACCCCTCGATCATATAGTCAATGAAAGTAATTACTTCTCCTTCCTTGGGCTGAGGAGGATTTTCAGAGCCTGGGACCCTCCAGTGGATGTCATATTTTTTGGATAAGATGCCAGTTTGAACAAAATTGTTCAGGTCTTCCTCGGTAACCCGGGATGCTACCCAGTTGCATGAGGTGAAGGTCTTAGTCATTGTTGATGATGGTCTGAAAAGAAAATATTGCTGGTTTAAGATTATGTTGTTAAGCCAGACATTGGTTCAAAGGTAAGAACTATAAACATGCAGTGTTATAAGCCGGAGGATATTGTGTTGGATTATGCAGAGCAATCTACTGGCGGCTTAAGACGGGACTAATGGTACCTGGCGTGTTAGGGTTTATCAATTAAGCCGCCCACACAGTTATCAGTTTTCAGATCTATAAGTGAACGATTGCTAAGTGTTGGACAAACAGTTTTCACAGATTGATGTTATAATTTTGGATCGACAACAGTTCAGAAATTGAAGAAAAATCTAAACCTAAGATGGCAGCAGCAGCAAAGTGTGTATGCTCAGATGAGATCTTCTACGAAGGGGAGGTATTTAGATATTAAAAATTAGGGGTATGTTGCTACCGCATAAGTTTGGTGCCACATACAGATCAAAGGCTACTTGATCTAGAGGAAAAAACAAAGAATGTTGAAGAACACAGACGAACAAATAAAAACCCTAATGGCAGATCTGTGTTGGGGTAAAGTTGAACTTACTCGACGCGGATGGGTGGCAGAGGTGCGCCTTATGAAATAACGCATAAACTAGGGTTTAAGATTCTGTCACTCTCGCAACCCATCATCTACTTATTAATCCCCAATGCCTTCCCTTAGGCCCATGTATGGTGAAGTGTAATGTAGTCGACATTTTTTTTACATGACACCACTAAAGGAAGAACAACATACATATCGTCAAAATATCGAACGAATACCAACTTCACATGATTACTTATAAGTTATAACAAGACTTCTCCCATGTCCTCAAGAACAAAAGTAATTACTCACAAATCATATTCATGTTCACGATCGGAGGTGTATTGAATATCCTTAAGGATCTGAACATTTAATCTTCCACCAAATAAATCAACTACCATCAACTACAAGATGTAATCAACACTACTAGCAACCCACATGTACCAATCTGAGGTTTTGAGACAAAGATTGAATACAAGACATGAACTAGGGTTTGAGAGGAGATGGTGCTGGTGAAGACGTTGATGAAGATTGGTCCTCCTACGATGAGAGGATCGTTGGTGATGTCAATGGTTATGATTTCCCCCTCCCGGAGGGAAGTATCACGGGCAGAATTGCTCAGCGGGAGAGCAAAAGTACTCCTGCCCAGGTTCCGCCTCGAGACGGCGGCACTTCATTCCGAAAGTCTTATTTTGATTTTTCTCTAGGGAAAATAACATTATATAGGAAAAGATGGGCCCTAGAGGCCTGCTGGTGCAGCCACAAGCTCACCAGGGGCGCCCCGTGAGCTCGTGACTCTCTGGTGGGCCTCCTTATGGTATTCCTTCCACCAATATTTTTTATATATTCCAAAATAATTTTCCAAAAATTTTCAGGTCATTTGGAGCTGTGGAGAATATCTATCTCTGTTGTAGCTTTTTCAGGTCCAGAATTCCAGCTGTCGGCAATCTCCCTCTTCATGTGAAACTTGTAAAATAAGAGAGAAAATGCATTAGAATATCATCATAAAGTGAAATAATGACCCAAAACATAATAAATAACAGTAGGAAAACATGATGCAAAACAGACGTATCAACTCCCGAAGCTTGGGCCTCGCTTGTCCTAAAGCGAATGTTGAACTCCATAGTCATGACCACATGCATAGAGAGAGAGAGAGTTGTCGATAAAACAAAATAGGGGCATGAAAGCATCATGATCATTAGCATCGTAGCAATATAACATCGTAATACTTCTCATGATCAAGTAACAATTCATTCACAAGCTAAAGTATGAACCATAAACTTCATTGAAAACTAACAAACTATGATCTTAGTCATTGAAACAATTGCAGTTTATCATATTTTCATAAAGAGTCTATGTAAGAGCTTTGTTTAGAAAGTTCACATACTCAACTATCATTTAGTCTTCCATGATTGCTGGCACTCATGGTATATTTATGGAGCAAAAGTTACAATCAAACACATAGGAAGATGGGGGTTTATAGTTTTCACCTCGCAACTTATTTATCTCGAGGATAATGTCAACAATAATAACCCATGATCACCTATATCCAACTGGATATATGTTCCAGGATCTTTCCCTACCACATGTTGCTTGCCAGGTGGAGAATAAATAAAAATGGAATAGGGACTAACATTATTAACTCTTGCATAAAAGTAAATGCCAGAAAGTAAAATATAGGCCCTTCATAGAGGGAAGCAGAGGTTGTGATGTGATTTTTATTTTAGGATGTGCAAACTCTTAATGGAAAGGAACACCACTTTATATTGCCCCTTGTGATAGCAAACTTTATTATGCAGTCCGTCACTTCTATTTCTTTACCATCACAAGTTTGTACAAATCTTATTTCCCCTTATAATAAAAGATCATACATATTTAGGAGAATTTTTATTGCTTCCTACACCGATGACAACTTACTTGAAGGATCTTATTCAATCCATAGGTAGATATGGTGCACTCTCATGGCAAGAAACTAGTTTCAAGGGTTTGGATGCACAAGTAGTATTTCTACTTGGTGAGAAATTTTGGCTAGCAAAAGATTATGAGCAAGCACCACATGTTAGAGGATCCATGACAATATAACTTATATGTGAATATAAGCAAACATACTCACTACGTTGTCTTCCTTGTCCAATGAAAACTACTTGATCACATAGATATATTTGATGGGGCTCACAATCATAAAAGGTATCCAAGATAGTATATTTATATGTGAGACTCTCTTTCTTTATTAATTCTCATGAATTGCGATGAATGACCAATGCTATGTTTGTCAACTTTCTGCATTTTTTTATCAATTATAACTTTTCCTGTACTTCCCATGGGATTAGCATATGATCCTCTTATTCTTTTTATTGCTAAGATTGAAGCAAGAAGGTAAAGCATCACAATTCAAACTACTCTATTATATAACCCTCACACTCGGTTACATAGATAGATAGATCATGAAACAATCACTCGAAACTAAATCATACTAAAACTTTATTCTTCTAAATCACGAAATAAATAGGGATCAAACTAAGATAGATAATGATGGTAAAACTGATGGTGATACGATGCCGGGGCACCTCCCCAAGCTTGCAACAAGCCAAGGGTGGTGCCCATACCCGTGTACTGAAGTGTCTTTCTTCAAAGATGGTGGTAATGAAGTGATCCTCTTTGCAATGATTCCCTTGAGGGTATGATTCTCCTCCTTGAGCCTATTAATTTCCCGATTAAGATCCAAATTCTCCTTGCAAAGCTTTTTTGTAACGGTTAATGCGCCATCAACCACAAGGATGCAATTTGGTTTTAGGATATGAAGAAGCCTCTTCCGGCATACGATGATAAGTAGTGAAACGAGTGCTGGAAGGTGTAACCGTGTTAGGGAGTCTTGACTTCTTGAACTCCATGTGCATATCCCCCCGTTGAGGTAGAGGGATTTCTTCTTCTTCCGTACTAGAGTCGTCCGTTCTCTTCAAATCAGCATCCAGCTCCTCATCTGTGGACCAATCATAAGGATAAATATTGCCATAGACCCTTGGATTGGTAACATAATGGGAGACATAACTCTCTCCATTTGAATCTTGCATTGACATGCTGCCAGATCAGCCAGAAAAACAGCCAGAAACGAAAACAGAGGAGAAACTTGTGATACGGTGGTCAAAACAACAAGGAGTATATATAATGAATTTTTCCCATGCACAACAAGTAATCTGGGAGAAAACAGAGTCAGGAAAGTCCACGGGGGAGTGATGAGCCACAAGTAGGGGATCAATCGTAGTGCTTTCGATAAGTAAGAGTGTCGAACCCAACGAGGAGCAGAAGGAAATGATAAGCGATTTTCAACAAGGTATTCTCTGTAAGTAGTTAAAGTAACTGTAACATGTAGTTTTTTAGTAGGATAACAAGTAACAATAGTAACAAAAGTCCAGCAAGGTGGCCCAATCCTTTTATAGGCATTTCCTAACGTCTACCAATAACAAGTGAATAATTCATAGGCATTTCCTGACATCTAACAATATTACCAATTCTTTGACATTCATCACAAGAAAGGACAAATTTACGTGTATTTTTGAAGAGAGTAGGCCAATAAAAACCAGACGGTAGTAGCTTATGTGCAGTTTTGTCTCCTGCATGGTGTCCTCCATATGCCTCGGAATGGCACTTCCGTAGGGTTTGTTCATGTTCATGCTCAGGTACACAACATCTAATAACACCATCTATTCCTTCTTTATATAAATGTGGGTCATCCCAAAAGTAAAGTCCTAAATCAAAGAAGAGCTTTTTATTTTCTTGGTAGGTGTAACTAGGTGGTATATATATATTTAACAACGATGTAATTAGCATAGTCCGCATACCAAGGATTATTATGAGAAGTAGAAGCATTTATAACAACTAATTGCTCATCGGGAAAACTATCATGAATATGCAGTGGGTGATATGTCTCCAACGTATCTATAATTTTTTATTGTTCCATGCTATTGTATTATCAATCTCTTGGATGTTTTATACACATTTCCAAGCAACTTTATATCATTTTTGGGACTATAACCTACTAACTTAGTGCCCAGTGTCAGTTGCTGTTTTTTACTTGTTTTTTACTTTGCAAAATATCAGTACCAAATGCAGTCCAAATGCCATGAAACTTTGGAGATTTTTTTTCTGTCGATAAGATACCTTGGAAGCTTCTGGAGGCCATGAGAAGACGAACGATCCACTAAGCACCAGGGCGTGCCAAAGGCCTCTGGTGCGCCCTGGTGGGTAGTGGGGCCCACAAGCCTCCGTTTGACCTACCTCCACCTCTATAAATACCCTAAAATCACAAAACCTACGAGGGAGTCCACGAAATACTTTTTTTGCTGCCGCAAATTCTAGAACCACGAGATCCCATCTACAGGCCTTTTCCGGCACTCTGCTGGAGGGGGAAACGATCATGGAGGGGTTCTTCATCATCCTTGTTGCCCCTCCGATGATGCGTGAGTAGTTTACCACGGACCTATGGGTCCATAGTTAGTATCTATATGGCTTCTTATCTCTTTTTGATCTTCAATACAATGTTCTCCTCGGTGTTCTTGGAGATCTATGTAATGACTTTTTGTGTTGTGTTTGTTGGGATCCGATGAATTGTGAGTTTATGATCAGATTTGTCAATGAATATTATTTGAGTTTTCTCTGAACTATTTTATGCATGATTTTTATAGCCTCGTATTTCTTCTCCGATTTATTGGTCTGGTTTGTCCAACTAGATTGATTTATCTTGCCATGGGAAGAGGTGCTTTGTGATGGGTTCAATCTTGCGGTGCTCAATCTCAATGACGGAAAGAGACATGACATGCATGTATCGTTGCTATTAAGGGTAACAAGATGGGATTTAGTTCATCTGTGAGTTTATCTTGTCTACATCATGTCATCTTGCTTAAGGCGTCACTCCGTTCTTTCATGAACTTAATACACTTGATGCATGCTCGATAGCGGTCGATGTGTGGAGTAATAGTAGTTGATGCAGAATCGCTTTGGTCTACTAATATTGGACATGATGCCTATATACATGATCATTTCCTTGGACATCGTCATAATTATTTGCTTTTCTATCAATTGACGAACAGTAATTTGTATACCCACCATATGCTATTTTTGTGACAAAAGCCTCTAGTGAAAACTATGGCCCCCGGGCTTATTTCCAATCATATATTAAAACCAAAAATACCCTGCTGTAATTTTCTTTTATTTATTTTATTTTGTATTTTTGTCAGATCTATCTATCAAAACCTATACAATTTAATCTTGCTCGAAACCGTTGGGTTGCAAGTATTTGTTGTTTGCGTGTAGGTGTCCTTTACATAGTGTTGCTTGGTTCTCCCACTGGATTGATAACCTTGGTTTCATAAATGAGGTAAATACATATCTCTATTGTACTACGTCTTCCTCTCCACTTCGAGGAAATCCCAACATAGCTCACAAGTAGCAGGAAGAATTTTTGGCGCCGAGTCGGGGAGACATCATCAACATCTATCACGTACCTATGCATAAACTTTCATCTCCTTGCATTTACATTATTTTCCATTTTCCTCTCATTTTCGTCTCCTCCACTTCTAAAACGTTTTATCAAAAAACACAAAAATGTTTTACTTTGTCGCTTTGCTTGTTCGTTTGCCATAATTGTGCGTTTATTGGAAATCAGAAACAAAAGGCTTGTGGATCCTCATCCACTTGCTAATCTTTTTAAAAGATCCAATTATGATGAACTAATTGCTAGTGAGTTGAGTGCACTAGTTATCTTTATGAAGTTTACTTGAAATTCCTAAATTTGAAAATTGTGATGAAGTGTTAAAAGAAGAAATTTATAAAGTGGTTCACAATAGCTCCTTGAATGAAAAGCATGATTGCAATGATGATATTATAAATTCTATTAGTGTCAATCTATGGTGACAATGGGGTATTCTATTAATTCACTTGACGTATGTTTTGGTACTCAACTCGCGGATTCCCGAGGTGACATTGGGGTAATGTACGCATAGGGGTTGATGCATGTTTTTGTCCTTGTTTCTCCGGTAGAAATCTTGGGGCACTCTTTGAGGTTCTTTGTGTTGGATTGAATATTATGAATCTGAAGTTGTTTGATGCATATCGTATAATTGATCCACAGATACTTGTGGTGACATTCGAGTATCTAGGTGACATTAGGGTTGATTGATGTGTGTCATATGGTGTTATTTTAATACGAACTCTAGGGCTGTTTGTGACACTTATAGGAATAGCCCAATGGATTGATCGAAAAGAATAACTCTGAGGTGGTTTCGTACCCTACAAGCAATTTCATCTTATGTTCTCCGTGACAGGAACTTTGGAGTTACTTTTGTCGCATGTTCAGGGATTGCCATATGATCTAATTATGTTATCATTGTTGAGAGAACTTGCACTAGTGAAAGTATGAACCCTAAACCCTAAACCCTAAATACCATTTTTGCTCACGTTCGTTACTAGCTACCTTGCTGTTTTTATATTTCCAGATTACAAAAACCTATATCACCACATATAAAAAACTGAGTTGGTGATGATGGTGTGCCTGCCATCCTGCAATATAGACCGTCTGATCTATATCTGACGGACAGAAAGCAAACTATGGCCATTTTGCAAAAAGATACCCGCACCCCTCTCCACATTTGCAGATAAGGACTTCCCTAGTTCATCTTTGTCTCCCACAAGATAAACAACTCGTATAAATGCATCTCGGTGGTCCATGAAACGCATGGGCCTCTTGCTAGTCTACCATCCATATTACGCTTGTATCACCATCTCTTCGCCGAACTAGTGCACCTATACAATTTACCATTGTATTGGGTGTGTTGGGGACACAAGACACTCTTTGTTATTTGGTTGCAGGGTTGTTTGAGAGAGACCATCTTCATCCTACGCCTCCCACGGATTGATAAACCTTTGGTCATCCACTTGAGGGAAATTTGCTACTGTCCTACAGAACTCTGTGCTTGGAGGACCAACACGTGTCTACAAGAAAAAGGTTGCGTAGTAGACATCAAAATCTTTTCTGGCACCGTTGCCGGGGAGGTTAGTGCTTGAAGGTATATCTTTAGATCTTTCAATTGAATCTTTTAGTTTCTTGTTTCATCACTAGTTTAGTTTATAAAAGAAAACTACAAAAAAATGGAATTGAGGTTGCCTCATATGCTTCATCTTTTTAATGTCTTTCGTGAACTGATGGAAAGGAAAATTGTGCTCAAGTGTTAGAAGAAGAAGTTCATAAAATGTTTGGCACTAAATCTTTGAGTGATGAGTATGATTGCAATGTTGTTATTATGAATTCTTTGAATATCCTTGATACTAATGATATGCAAAGCTACAAGCTTGGGGATGCTATGTTTGATGAATATGATCTTTTTAGTCCCCCAAGTTTTGATGAGAATATTTATTATGATGAAAGCATGCCTCCTATTTATGATGATTATATTGATTAAAGTGGGTTTGGAAGAGTGTCAACTTTAGGTAGTATTGATCCCACTATTTTGGAGGGTGTTAATTCTTATTTTGATAATTATGAAAGTGGATTTGGAGAGGTCATGACTTTATTTAGTGATGAATCCACTGTTTTGGAAGAGATTCCGATTGACTATGATAAAAAAAGTTGCTATCTATTATGATTATTGTGACGACATGTATGTTATAAGGAATAATGATAACGTCATGATTTTAATTTTCAACTGGATTATGCCTCACATAATAGTTATTCTGTTGAGTTTGCTCCCACTACTATTCATGAGAAGAAATTTGCTTATGTGGAGAGTAGTAAAATTTCTATGCTTATGAATCATGAAAAGAATGCTTTATGTGATGGTTATATTGTTTAATTCATTCATGATGCTACTAAAAATTATTATGAGGCAGTAACATATGCTTATACATATTGCAATAATATCAAGTTTCCTCTCTATGTGTTGAAAGACTTGAAGTTATGTTTGCTTTGCCTTCCTATGCTAGTTGATTCTTGTTCCCATAAATTGTTTGCTCACAAAATTCCTATGCATAGGAAGTGGGTTAGACTTAAATGTGCTTAAAAGAATTATGCTACTACTGAGAAAGAATTTTTAGCAGTTGTGTTTGCATGTGATAAATTCATACCTTATGCTGTTGATTCTAAAGTTAGTATTCACAATGATCATGCTGCTATTAAATATCTCATGGAAAATAAAGATGCTAAACCTAGACTAATTAGGTGGGTTCTACTATTACAAGAGTTTGATTTGCATATTGTCAATAGAAAAGGAGCTGAAAGTCATGTAACAGATAATTTGTCTAGGATGGAAAATGTTCTTGGTGACCCACTACTACTTGTGAGCCGTGTTGGGATTTCCTCGAAGCGGAGAGAATGATTCAGTACAACAGAGATAAGTTTTTCCCTCAGTTATGAAACCAAGGTTATCAATCCAGTAGGAGAACCAAGGAACACTATGTAAATAGCACCTACACACAAACAACAAATACTTGCAACCCAACGCGTAGAGGGGTTGTCAATCCCTCAACGGTTACGAGCAAGATTAAATTGTATATGTTTTGATAAATAGATCTGGCAAAAATACAAAATAAAATAAATAAAAGAAAATTGCACCAAGGTATTTTTGGTTTGAATATATGATAGAAAATAGATCCAGGGGCCATTAGTTTTTACTTGAGGCTTCTCTCATAAAAATAGCATACAGTGGGTAGACAAATTGCTGTCGGGCAATTGATAGAAAAGTAAATAATTATGATGATATTCGAGGCAATGATCATGTATATAGGCATCATGTACAGGATTAGTACACCGAAACGATTCTGCATCTACTACTATTACTCCACACATCGACCGCTATCCAGCATGCATCTAGTGTATTAAGTTCATGAAAGAACGGAGTAACGCCTTAAGCAAGATGACATGATGTAGACAAGATAAACTCACGAATGAAATAAATCCCATCTTGTTACCCTTAATAACAATGATACATGTGTGTCATGTCTCTTTCTGTCACTAAGATTGAGCACCTCTTACCATGGCAAGATAAATCAATCTAGTTGGTCAAACCGAACCAATAAATCGAAGAAGAAATACAAGGGTATAACAATCATGCATAAAAGACTTTAGTGAAAACTAAAATAATATTCATGGATAGATCTGATCATAAACTCACAATTCATCGAATCCCAACAAACACACCACAAAATGTCATTACATCAAATAGATCTCCAAGAACACCAAGGAGAACATTGTATTGAAGATCAAAAGGACAGAAGAAGTCATCTAGATACTAACTATGGACCCATAGGTCCGTGGTAAACTACTCACGCATCATCGGAGGGGTAGAAAGGACGATGAAGAACACCTCCGTGATTGTTTCCCACTCCGGCAGAGTGCCGGAAAAGGCCTTGATACCTACTATGAAACCTTTCTTCTTGTAGACATTGTTGGGCCTCAAAGTGCAGAGTTTTGTAGGATAGTAGCAAATTTCCCTCAAGTGGATGACCTAAGGTTTATCAATCCCTGGGAGGCGTAGGATGAAGATGGTCTCTGTCCAACGACCTTGCAACCAAATAACAAAGAGTCTCTTGTGTCCCCAACACACCCAATACAATGGTAAATTGTAGGTGCACTAGTTCAGCGAAGAGATGGTGATACAAGTGTAATATGGATAGTAGATATAGGTTTTTGTAATCTGGAAAATATAAAAATAGTAAGGTAGCTAGTAACAAAATTGAGGAAAAACGGTATTGCAATGCTTGAAAAAAAGGCCTAGGGTTCATACTTTCACTAGTGCAAAGTCTCTCAACAATGATAACATGATTGGATCATATAAGAAACCTTCAATGTGCAACAAAGAATCACTCCAAAGTTCCTATCGGAGAACGTAGGATGAAAACCTGCATCAACCCCTATGCATAGATTAGGGTTTAGGGTTCATACTTTCACTAGTGCAAGTTCTCTCAACAATGATAACACAATTAGATCATATGGCAATCCCTCAACGTGCGATAAAAGTCACTCCAAAGTTCCTATCACGGAGAACATAAGATGAAATTGCTTGTAGGGTACGAAACCACATCATAGTTATTCTTTTCGATCAATCCATTGGGCTATTCCTATAAGTGTCACAAACAGCCCTAGAGTTCGTAGTAAAATAACACCATATGACACACATCAATCAACCCTAATGTCACCTAGATACTCCAATGTCACCGCAAGTATTTGTGGGTCAATTGTATGATATGCTTCAAAGAACTTCATATTCATAATATTCAATCCAACACAAAGAACCTCAAAGAGTGCCCCAAGATTTCTGCCGGAGAAACAAGGACAAAAACGTGTATCAACCCCTATGCATAGACTACCCCAATGTCACTTCGGGAATCCGAGAGTTGAGTGCCAAAACATACATCAAGTGAATCAACAGAATACCCCATTGTCACCATGGGTATACCATGCAAGACGTACATCAAGTGTTCTCAATCCATAATAGTACTCAATCCGATAATAGTGAAACCTCAAATGTAAAACTCAATTCATCACAAGAAGGTAGAGGGGAGAAAAACCATATGATTCAACTATAGTAGCAAAGCTCGCGGTACACCAAGATCAAACACATAACAAAACCATATCAAGAACACGAGAGAGAGAGAGAGAGAGAGAGAGAGAGATCAAACACATAGCTACTAGTATATACCCTCAGCCCGAGGGTGAACTACTCCCTCCTCTAATGGAGTGCGCTAGGATGATGAAGATGGCCACTAGTGATGGTTTCCCCCTCCGGCAGGGTGCCGGAATGGGCTCCCAATTGGTTTTTCATGGCTACAGAGGCTTGCGGCAGCGAAGCTACCGATCTAGGTTTCTTTCTGGGGGTTTCTGGATTTATAGGAATTTTTGGCGTCGGTTTCACGTCAGGGGGTCCACGAGTCAGTGGCATGGCAGGGGGCACACCCTAGGTGGGTGGGCGCTCCCTCCACCCTTGTCATTGACTCGGGACTCTTCTGGCCCAACTCTTGTGCTTCGGGGGCTTCTTCTGGTCCATAAAAAATCACCGCAAATTTTCAGCTCGTTTGGACTCCGTTTGATATTCTTTTTCTGCAAAACTCAAAAACAAGGAAAAAAACAGAAACTGGCACTGGGCTCTAGGTTAATAGGTTAGTCACAAAAATAATATAAAATAGCATTTCAGTGCATATAAAACATCCAAGATGGATAATATAATAGCATAGAACAATCAAAAATTATAGATACATTGGAGATGTATCAACAATACGTGCAGAAATTAAGGGTTTCTTAAGTATTTCAAAGGCTTCTACACAATCATCATCGAAAACAAATGGAACATCTTTTTGTATAAGATTAGTAAGACGCCAAGAAATTTTAGAGAAGTCTTGAATGAACCTCCTATAGAAACCAACATGACCAAGGAAAGTTCTTATACCTTTAATATCTTTAGGACATGGCATTTTCTCAACTGCGTTAACTTTAGGTTTATCTAGTTCAATACCTCGTTCAGAAATTTTATGCCCAAGTACTATACCTTCGTTCACCATGAAGTGGCACTTCTCCCAATTCAGGGCAAGGTTTGTTTCTTCACAGCTCTGCAAAATTCGGCTAAGATTGCTTAAGCAATCATCAAATGAAGTTCCATAAACGGAGAAATCATCCATGAATATTGATACATCTCAATCTTATCTATAATTTTTGATTGTTTCATGACAATATTCTACAACTTCCACATACTTCTGGCAACAAGTTATATGATTTTCTTGTACTAACATATTGATCCACTGCCCAGTGTCAGTTCCTGTTTGTTGCATGTTTTTCGTTTCATGGAAAATCCATATCAAACAAAGTCCAATCATGATAAAAATTTATGGAGATTTATTTTGGAATATATGTGATTTTTGGGAATAATAATCAACGTGAGACGATACTTGAGGGGCCCACAAGCTCAGGCTGCTTGTCCCCTACCCTGGGCACTACTAGCAAGCTTGTGGCTCCTCTATAAGTCGACTGGAGCCCACCTTTCACCGTAAGAAAGATAATTTCTGGATAAAAGTCCCCTCAAAATTTTAGCCCAATCGAAGTTACGAATCTCTGGGAATATAACAAACAGTGAAGGGCCAGAAAACAGGAATGCAAAACAGAAGAACAGAGAGAGAGATCCAATCTCGGAGGGTCTCCTGCCTTTCGGGAGTCATGGTGGCCATGGGCCAGAGGGGGGAACTCTCCTCCCATCTAGGGGGAGTCCAAGGAAGAAGAAGAAGAAGAAGAAGAAGGGGAGCTCTGTCCCCTCTCTCCCGGTGGCGCCGAAACGCCGCCGGGGCAACCATCATGACGGCGATCTACACCAACAACTTCGCCGCCATCATCACCAACTCTCTCCCCCTCTATGCAGCGGTGTAACCTCTCTCTCCCCACTGTAATCTCTTCTTAAACATGATGCTTTATGCCACATATTATTATCCAATGTTGTGTTGCCATCCTATGATGTTTGTGTAGATTTGTTTTGTCCTACGGGTTAATTGTGGCATTGTGTGATCGATATGAGTTGTATGTTGATATGGCACTATCCTATGGTGCCCTCCATGTCGCGCAAGCGTGTGGATTACCGCTGTAGGGTTTTTCAATACGTTCATAATATGTTCATAATTCGCTGTAGCGAGAGTGACAGAAGCTTATACCCGAGTAAGGGGGTTGTTGCGTATGGGAGTAAAGATGACTTATTACTTAATGCTATTGTTGGGTTTTACCTTAATGGTCTTTAGTAGTTGCGGATGCTTGCTAGAGTTCCAATCATAAGTGCATGTGATCCAAGTACGGAAAGTGTGTTAGTCTATGCCTCTCCCTCATTGCATATGATAAGTATCTATCATGTTATATTGAATTGCCTATGGACAATTTTTCTCTTTGTGTTAAAAAAAGCTCTCTACTAAAACGAACTAACTTTTATTATCTAGCTAAGTACTTCTAGTTTTATTCGTGCAAACTTATCCTATTGCACCTACAAAGTAGTTTTATTCTTGTTCTAGGTAAAGCAAGCGTTAAGTGTGCGTAGAGTTGTATCAATGGTCGATAGAACTTGAAGAAAATATAAATTCTGCCTTTAGCTCCTTGTTGGGTTCGACACTCTTATTTATCGAAAAATCTATACCACATCCTACACTTGTGGGTTATCAAATACCTCAACAATATTTTCATAAATATCAGAGAATATAGCAGTCATGCATCTTTCAAAAGTAGTGGGTGCATTACATAAACCAAAAGGCAAACACCTATAAGCATAAGTTCCAAAAGGATAAGTAAAGGTAGTTTTCTCTTGATATTCTTTTGCTACAAGTATTTCGGAAAAACCAGAATATCCATCAAGGAAATAAAAGTGAGTACGCTTAGACAACCTTTCTAACATTTGATCAATAAAGGGCAAGGGGTAATGATCTTTTCCAGTAGCCTTATTTAATTTCCTGAAATCAATTACCGCCCTATAACTAGTTAATATTCTTCGTGGAATAAGTTCATTCTTATCATTAGGAACAACAATAATGCCTCCTTTCTTAGGGACACAATGAACAGGACTTACCCATCTACTATCAGCAATAGGATAAATTATACCTGCTTCTTGAAGCTTTTATATTTTAGTTATTACAACATCCTTCATTTAGGATTTAGAGGACATTGATGATCAACAACCGCTTTAGCGTCTGGCTCCATATTAATCTTATGTTGACATAAAGTGGGACCAATGCCCTTAAGATCATCAAGAGTGTATACAATTGTAGCACGATGCTTCCTCAGAGTTTTAAGTAATCTCTTTTGTTCATGCTTTGAAAGATTAGCCTTGATAATAACATGATATATTTTCTTTTCATCAAGATAACCATATTTCAGTGTATCGGGTAGTTTCTTTAATTCAAGCACAGGGTCACTCTTAGGTGGGAGAGGATCTCCCAAAGACTCAACAGGAAAATTGTGTTTATGCATAGGTGCTTGTTTAAATAATATATCATCTATTTCTTTTCTTTCATTCATATGCATATCATTTTCATGGTCTAGCAAATATTGTTCTAATGGATCAGTAGGAGGTACGAAAATAGAAGCAAGACCAATAATTTCATATTTACTAGATGATTCCTTATCATGTGGTTGTCTACTAAACTTGGAGAAATTGAATTCATGAGATACATCACCAATATTAACACTGACTGTTTCCCTAGTACAATCAATTTTAGCATTAACAGTATTTAGGAAAGGTCTACCAAAAATAATAGGACAAAAATCATCTTGTGGAGATCCAAGAACTAGAAAATTAGTAGGGTATTTGATCTTACCACACAAGACTTCAACATCTCTAACAATCCCAAGCGGTGAAATAGTATCTCTGCTTGCAAGCTTAATAGTAACATCAATGTCTTCTATGTCAACATGTGCAATATCATTCATAACTTCTTGATAAAGGGAAAATGGAATGGCACTCACACTAGCACCCATATCACATAAACCATGATAACAATGATCTCCAATCTTAACAAAAACAAGGGGTGAGGGAGTCCTGGACTAAGGGGTCCTCGGACAGCCGGGCTATATACTTTGGCCGGACTGTTGGACTACGAAGATACAAGATAGAAGACTTCGTCCCATGTCTGGATGGGACTCTCCTTTGCGTGGAAGGCAAACTTGGCGATTCGGATATGTAGATTCCTTTCTCTGTAACCGACTTTGTACAACCCTAGTCCCCCCTGTGTCTATATAAACCGGAGGGTTTAGACTTCTAGGGTTAAGTCACAACAATCATAACCTCATAGGCTAGACTTGTAGGGTTTAGCCATTACGATCTTGTGGTTGATCAACTCTTGTAAACTCATATTCATTAAGATCAATCAAGGAGGAAGTAGGGTATTACCTCCATAGAGAGGGCCCGAACCTGGGTAAACATTGTGTCCCCCCGCCTCTTGTTACCATTAGCCTTAGACGCACAATTCGGGACCCCCTACCCGAGATTCGCCGGTTTTGACACCGACATTGGTGCTTTCATTGAGTGTTCCGCTGCGTCGTCATCAGAAGGCTTGATGGCTCCATCAATCATCTACAACAATGCAGTCCAGGGGGGAACCTTCCTCCCTGGATAGATCATCGTATTCGGCGGCTTCGCACTGCGGGCCAACTCGCTTGGCAATCTAGAGCAGATCAATAGCTATGCCCCTGGCCATCAGGTCAAATTTGGAAGCCTGAATTTTGTGGCCGATATCCGCGGAGACTTGATCTTCGACGGATTCGAGCCCATGATGGCTGTCCTCAGCCACCACGATGAACATGACCTAGATCTGTCAACTGGCCGCACACAGGGGATAGTGCCTGTGACCGCCTTGGCCCTAGAGCTGGAGCGGACTGCATCTTCCGAAGACGGGAGGCTTAACCCCGCCACAGAGGCCGTAGATTCAGCGGCGCTCGAGCTGCAGACAAACCCAATATCGAGCTAGGCTTGTGTTACCGGAACCTCGGACTCGTTGATACGTCTCCAACATATCTATAATTTATGAAGTATTCATGCTATTATATTATCCATCTAAGATGTTTTATATGAATTTATATGCCATTTTATATGATTTTTGGGACTAACCTATTAACTTAGAGCCCAGTGCCAGTTCCTGTTTTCTCCTTGTTTTTGAGTTTTACAGAAAAGGAATACCAAACGGAGTCCAATTGACGTGCCAATTTTTGACGATTTTTTATGGACCAAAAGAAGACCACGGAGCATTAGAGTTGGGCCAGAAGGGTCCCGGGGTGCCCACGAGGGTGGGGGGCATGCCCACCCCCCTAGGGCGTGCCCTCCTATCTCGTGGACAGCCCGGAGAACCCCCTAACGTGAAACCTACGCCAAAAATTCCTATAAATACATAAACCTTCGGGAAATACCCTAGATCAGAAGGTCCGCCGCCGCAAGCCTCTGTAGCCACGAGAAATCAATCTAGGCCCTCTCCGGCACCCTGCCGGAGGGGGACATCATCACCAGAGGCCATGGAGGAGGATCTTGGAGGGGACATCATCGCCATGAAGGCCAAGGACTAGAGGGGGAAAGCCATGGAGGAGGAAGAACAAGGGGGAGAACCTCTCCTCCTCTCTCTTGGTGGCACCGGAGTGCCATCGGGAGGGTAATCATCGCCGCGGTAATCGTCTTCATCAACATCACCATCATCATCACCATCCTCATCTCTTTTACGCGGTCCACTCTCCCGCACCCCGCTGTAATCCCTACTTGAACATGGTGCTTTATGCCGCATATTATGATTCAATGATGTGTTGCCATCCTATGATGTTTTGAGTAGATATCTTTTGTCCTTGGGTTGATTGATGGTATAGATTGGTACGAGTTGTATGTTTTATCTTGGTGCTGTCCTATGGTGCCCTCCGTGTTGCGCAAGCGTGAGGGATTCTCGCTGTAGGGTGTTGCAATACGTTCATGATTCACTTATAGTGGGTTGGTGAGTGACTGAAAGACAAACCCGAGTAAGGGGGTTGTTGTGTTATTGGAATAAAGAGGACTTGATGCTTTAATGCTATGGTTGGGTTTTACCTTAATGATCTTTAGTAGTTGCGGACGCTTGCTAGAGTTCCAATCATAAGTGCATATGATCCTAGTAGAGAAAGTATGTTAGCTTATGCCTCTCGCTCATATGAAATTGCAATGACGACTATCGGTCTTGTTAACATTTGCCTAGGACAATTCTGCACACCGATCCATCATTATTCCATACTCGCTATTTATATTATTTAGTAATATATTCTAACTTTATGATAACAGCACCTACTTTTATATTTTAGCTCTCCGATATCATACAAAGTTATCCTCTTTATACCCACAACACAGTTTTATTTCTTGGAAGCAAACGTTCGGTGCACGTAGAGTCGTATCAGTGGCAGATAGGGCTTGAGAGAATATTGATCTTACCTTTGGCTCCTTGTGGGTTCGACACTCCATACTTATCACTTCCACCTTTTGGAATTGCTACGATGATTCCATGCACTTGGGGATTATCAAGCTCTTTTCTGGCGCCGTTGCCGGGGACCAATAGCGTGGGGTTGATATTCTCGTGTGTGCTTGTTTGCTTTCTTCACTAAGTATATTTTGTTTTTCCTTTTTTTTGTTTAGTTGTGGGTAAAACATACAAAAAAATTTAAAAATAATGAAAATACCAAAAAAAATATCTAGTTGCCTCTCATGCCTAAAAAGGTTTTTCAAAAAGAGAAGTGATTGGAAAGTTATGCATTGAAGAACTGAGGGTTGACCTTGAGCACTTGTTTTCATGCTCATGGAAACAATGTAAAAAAATTCATGGAAGTTTCTCCATAAATAATTATCCCCTTGTACATATCCATTGTATTATAAAAATAATGTGCCAAGCTTTGGTTTTAGTATGATAAGATTGCTTGCTTACTATGTGCAGAACAAAAACAGAAACTTTGGCTGTAGTGCATGAATTTACATTTTTTACTTGAAAGTCAAATGGGTCTGAAACTTTTTGCACATTACTTCTGTACAAAATTTTCAAATTGTAATATTTATTTCATAAATTTAGGAGTTACAGAAGTTTACTAAACTTCCAGATTACTACAGACTGTCCTGTTCTTGACAGATTCTGTTTTTCGTGTGTTGTTTGCTTATTTTGATGCATCTATGGCTAGTATGTAAGGGTATGAACCATAGAGAAGTTGGAATACAGTAGGTTTAACACCAATATAAACAAAGAATGAGTTAATTACTGTACCTTAAAGTGTTAGTTTGCTTTATTACACTAACGGATCTCACAAGTTTTTTTTTAAGTTTTTGTGAATGAAGTGTTTGAAGAACGAGGAGTTACAGATGTGAGAAGAATAAAGAGAGACAATTGTTCAAGCTTGGGGATGCCCAAGGCACCCCAAGTAAATATTTCAAAGTATACTCAAGCATATAAGCATGGGGATGCCCCGGTTGGCATCCCATCTTTCTTCTTCAACAAATATAGGTATACCTCGGTTTTTGTTTTGTTCACATGATTTGTGTCCTTTGTGTTTTTATTTTATTTTAAGAATCATGCTAGTATGAGATAGCTATTCATTGATTTATAGAATACTTCATGTGCTTCACTTATATCTTTTAAGTATGATCTTATAGAATTTCTCTTTGTGCTTCACTTAAATCGTTTGAGTATGGTTTTATATAATGCTTCGTGCGCTTCACTTATATATTTTGAGCTTGGATATTGGCTAGTCTATATTAATTGTAGAATGCTCCAGGAACTTCACTTATATCTTTTGGAGTATGAATAATACTATAATTTAAAGTTGGTTTGGAAGAGTGTCAACTGTAGGAATTAGTGATCCCACTATCCTGGAGGGTGTTGAATCTTCGTACGATATTTATGAAAGTGGATTTGGAAGAGTGTCAACTTTAGTTAGTATTCCACTATTTCGGAAGAGGTTCCAATTGAGCATGAGAACAAAGTTGCTATCCATGATGCTATTGAAAATTATTATGAGGGAGGAATATGTGCTTGTAGGAGTTGCAATAATATCAAGTTTCCTCTCTATGTGCTTAAAGTTTTGAAGTTACACTTGTTTTGCCTTCCTATGCTAGTTGACTTTTGTTCCTATAAATTGTGTGATCACAAAATCCCTAGGCAAAGGAAGTGAGTTAGATTTAAATGTGCTAGTCATATTCTTCATGATGCTCTCTTTGTGTTTCAACTCTTTTCTTTTATGCGAGCATCATTGAAATCATCATGCCTAGCTAAAAGGCATTAAAGAAAAGCGCTTGTTGGGAGACAACCCAATATTTTCCCTTACTGTTTTTGTGTGTCTACATGATTAAGATACTGTAGTAATCATGTTTTATAGCTTTTGTTTCAATAAAGTGCCAAGTAAGACCTTTGGGAAGACTTGGGTGAAAGTTAATGTGATCTTGCTGTAAAAAACAGAAACTTTGTGTTCACGAGATTAGCTGTCATTTTTTTACAGAAGAGTGATTTTGAGTTGATTATTTTTGCATAAGATTAATAGACAAATTCCTCACGTACACCAATTTATTTCATAATTTTTGGAGTAGCAGAAGTATGGTTATTGCTCATATCAATACAGACTGTTCTGTTTCTGACAGATTCAGTTTTCATTGCATAGTTTGCTTGTTTTATAGTTTCTATGGCTTATATTTCTCAATATAAATTGTAGAAATGATATGGTAGAGTAGGAATTATGTGAAAACAATTATGAACCTTGTATTTTACAGTACCAAAGTGCATGGTTTACTCTTTATCTACTAACCTATCTCACGAAGTTCCATTAAGTTTTGTGTGATTGAAGTTTTCAAGTTTTGGGTGAGATATCGATATGAGGAGAATAAGGAGTGGAAAGACCCTAAGCTTGGGGATGCATAAGGCACCCCAAGGTAATATTCAAGGAATACTCAAGCGCCTAAGCTTGGGGATGCCCCGGAAGGCATCCTCTCTTTCGTCTTCAAAACTATCGGTAAATCTTACTCGGAGCTATATTTTTATTCATCACATGATATGTGTTTTGCTTGGAGTGTATTTTCAATTTTACTTGCTGTTTGAATAAAATCATTGGATCTGAAATATTGAATAAAAAAGGAACTCTCCCATGGCTAGTTAATTTTTTGACTACTCAGTGTCCCTCACTCATATCTTTTGGAGTAGTTTGTCATTTACTCATGTGCTTCATGTATATCCTATAAGTAAATGGGGGAATGAATTGAATGTCATAAATCTGAATTTCTATATGTTTCATATGCTTATAACATGGATAGTAATGACTTCACATATAAAGAGTATGAGGCATAAAAGTTTTTGAGAGTTGGCAAATGTAGTTTTGGTCATCGTTGCAATTAATAGGAAGTAATAAGGAAAGAGAGGTTCACATACAAATATATTATATTGGACATCTTTTATGATTGGGAGCACTCATTAAGTATGACATGCTAAAAGAGTTGACGTTGGACAAGGAAGACAACGTAATGTTTTATGTTTTCTCCCACCTCAGTTAAAGTATATTATCATTGACCTTCCAAATATGTTGAGCTTGCCTTTCCTCCTCATGCTAGCCAAATTTCTTACACCAAGTAGAGATACTACTTGTGTTTCCAAATATCCTTAAACCCAGTTTTGCCATGAGAGTCCACCATACCTACCTATGGATTGAGTAAGATCCTTCAAGTAAGTTGTCATGTTGCAGGCAATAAAAATTGCTATCTAAATATGTATGACTTATTAGTGCAGAGAAAATAAGCTTTGTACGATCTTTTTGTGGAAGCAATAAAAGTGATGGACTACATAATAAAGGTCCACATACAAGGGGCAATATAGAGTGACGTTTGAGGGAGTCCTGGACTAGGGGGTGTCCGGATGGCCGAACTATCACCGACGGCCGGACTCCAAGACTATGAAGATACAAGATTGAAGACTCCGTCCCGTGTCCGGATGGGACTTTACTTGGCGTGGAAGGCAAGCTTGGCGATACGGATATGTAGATCTCCTACCATTGTAACCGACTCTGTGTAACCCTAGCCCTCTCTGGTGTCTATATAAACCAGAGGGTTTTAGTCCGTAGGACGAACAACAATCATACCATAGGCTAGCTTCTAGGGTTTAGCCTCTCTAATCTCGTGGTAGATCTACTCTTGTACTACCCATATCATCAATATTAATCAAGCAGGAGTAGGGTTTTACCTCCATCGAGAGGGCCCGAACCTGGGTAAAAGCATCGTGTCCCTTGTCTCCCGTTACCATCCGCCTAGAAGCACAGTTCGGGACCCCCTACCCGAGATCCGCCGGTTTTGACACCGACATTGGTGCTTTCATTGAGAGTTCCTCTGTGTCGTCACCTATAGGCCCAATGGCTCCTTCGATCATCAACAACAACGCGGTCCAGGGTGAGACTTTTCTCTCTGGACAGATCTTCGTGTTCGGTGGCTTTGCACTGCGGGCCAATTCTCTTGGCCATCTAGAGCAGATCGAAAGCTACGCCCCTGGCCATCAGGTCAGATTTGGAAGCTTGAACTATACGGCTGACATCCGCGGAGACTTGATCTTCGACGGATTCGAGCCACAGCCAAGCGCGCCGCACCGTCACGATGGGCATGATCTAGCTCTGCCGCCGGACAGTGCCTTGTAGGCCGCGCAAGTGTCCGCTCCGACCCTTAGCTCGGAGCCGATTGCGCCGATCGAGGATGGGTTGTTAGACACCGCCTCGGGGGCTGCTACCTCTACGGCAATAGAGCCGAATACCAATCTTGTCCTTTGCGAAGCCCGTGACTCCAAGGTGCCGGACTCCTCTCCGGACTCCGAACCTTCCGCGCCCCTGCCAATCGAATCCGATTGGGCGCCAATCATGGAGTTCACCGCTGCGGACATCTTCTAGCACTCGCCCTTTGGCGACATCCTGAATTATCTAAAGCGTCTCTCCTTATCAGGAGAGCCCTGGCCGGATTATGGTCAGAAAGGTTGGGATGTGGACGACGAAGAAATTCAATGCCCACCCACCACCCACTTCTTAGCCACTGTCGATGACTTAACCGACATGCTAGACTTCGACTCCGAAGACATCGACGGTATGGACGACGATGCAGGAGACGACCAAGACCCAGCGCCTACAGGGCACTGGAAGGCCACCTCGTCATACGACATATACATGGTTGACATCCCAAAGGATGGGAATGGCGATGGAAAAACGGAGGATGACCCCTCGAAGAAACAGCCTAAGCGCCAGCATCAGCGGCGCCACTCTAAATCCCGCCACATCAAGAATGGAGATTCCGGCACCGGAGATAATAACACCCCGGACAGTGTCGAAGACAACCCCCTCCAGCAGGATTCAGCGCAGGAGAATGGAGAAGCCAGCCCTCATGAGAGAGCGGCAGACAGAGAGGTAGAGGACGATAATTATAGGCCTCCCTCCGAAGATGAGGCAAGCCTCCGACGACGACGAATTTGTCGTGCCTGAGGATCCCGTCGAACAAGAGCGTTTCAAACGCAGGCTTATGGCCACGGCAAGCAGCCTCAAGAAAAAGCAGCAACAGCTGAGAGCTGACCAAGACTTGCTAGCCGACAGATGGACTGAAGTCCTTGCGGCCGAAGAGTACGAACTCGAACGCCCCTCCAAAAGCTACCCAAAACACAAGCTGTACCCCGATTAGAGGAGGAAGCACATAAACCTACATCACCAGCGCACAATACGGCCGACCGGCCACCTCGTGGCCGCGACAGAGAGGCCTCTAGACCCTCCACTAAAGCCGCACCCCGGCATCGCTCGAAAAGCACAAAGCCACGGGGGAATGCGCCAGACTTGCGAGACATATTGGAGGACAAGGCAAGACAAACAAGATTGATCTACGGATCGTGTGGGCGCCCCACGATACGTGACGACAACCGTCACGCCGGATACAACAATTCCGGCCGAGCCAAACACAGTAGACAAAGCTCGTTTGAGCTGCGTCGTGATATAGCCCAATACAAAGGCGCCGCACACCCACTATGCTTCACAGGAGAAGTAATGGATCATCAAATCCCCGAGGGTTTCAAACCCGTAAACATTGAATCATATGACAGCACCACAGATCCTGCGGTTTGGATCGAAGATTATCTCCTTCACATCCACACGGCCCGCGGTGATGATCTACACGCCATCAAATACCACCCACTCAAGCTTAAAGGACCAGCTCGGCATTAACTCAACAGCTTGCCAGCAGAATCAATTGGGTGTTGAGAAGACCTGGAAGCCGCATTCCTTGATAACTTCCAGGGCACATATGTGCGACCACCAGACGCTGATGACCTAAGCCAAATAATTCAGCAGCTAGACGAATCGGCCAGACAATTCTGGACACGGTTCTTAACTAAGAAAAATCAAATCGTCGACTGTCCGGATGCAAAGGCCCTTGCAGCCTTCAAACATAACATCCGCGACGAGTGGCTTGCCCGGCACCTAGGACAGGAAAAGCCGAAATCCATGGCAGCCCTCACATCACTCATGACCCGCTTCTACGCGGGAGAGGACAGCTGGCTAGCTCGCAGTAACAACCTAGCCAAAAACTCTGGTAGTTCGGATACCAAGGACAGCAATGGCAGGTCGCGTCGCAATAAGCACAAGCGCCGCATAACCGGCGATAATACTGAAGGTACGGCAGTCAATGCCAGATTCAGAGGCTCTAAACCCGGTCAGCGGAAAAAGCCATTCAAAAGAAATACTCCGGGCCCGTCCAATTTGGACCGAATACTCGATCGCTCGTGCCAGATACATGGCACCCCTGAAAAGCCAGCCAATCACACCAACAGGGATTGTCGGGTGTTCAAGCAGGAAGGCAAGTTAATTGCCAAAAACAATGACAAGGGGCTACGTAGCGATGACGAGGAAGAGACCCGGCCGCCGAACAATAGAGGACAGAAGGGTTTCCCCCACAAATGCAGACGGTGAACATGATATACGCAACCCACATACCCAAAAGGGAACGGAAGCGTGCACTCAGGGACGTATATGCGATGGAGCCAGTCACCCCAAAGTTCAATCCGTGGTCCTCATGCCCGATCACTTTTGATCGAAGGGACCACCCCACTAGCATCCGCCATGGCGGATTTGCCGCATTGGTTCTAGACCCAATCGTCGATGGATTTCACCTCACTAGAATCCTGATGGACGGCGGCAGCAGCCTGAACCTGCTTTATCAGGATACAGTGCGCAAGATGGGTATAGACCCCTCAAGGATCAAACCCACAAAAACGACCTTTAAAGGCGTCATACCAGGTGTAGAGGCCAACTGTACAGGCTCAGTTACACTTGAAGTGGTCTTTGGATCCCCGGATAACTTCCGAAGCGAGGAGTTAATCTTCGACATAGTCCCGTTCCGCAGTGGCTATCATGCACTGCTCGGACGAACCGCATTTGCAAAATCCAATGCGGTACCGCACTACGCATACCTAAAGCTCAAGATGCCAGGCCCTCGAGGAGTCATTACGGTCAACGGAAACACCAAACGCTCTCTCTGAACGGAGGAGCATACGGCGGCTCTCGCGGTGGAAGTACAAAGCAGCCTCTTAAGGCAATTCTCGAGTCCGGCTGTTAAGCGGCCGGACACCGTCAAGCGCGCCCAGAGTAACCTACAACAAGACCACCTGGCACGTTCCGAGCACGCGTAGCAATGCGGCCCCAACCCCAGCCCTCGCGAAATCGCGAGGCCAGTACCATGCGTACATCACTACGCTCTGGAGATACCATGGGCATAGGGGGAGGGGCACGACCACGGCATGCCCAGAGTGCGGCTCAACCACACCAGGGGCTCCCAAATGTGTCATTCTTTTTTTTTTCTTATTCTCAAGACTCCGTTTTCCAGAAGCCCTGTCCGGCAGTAGACTTGCCAAACTCACGATGCAACAGCCAGGGAAGCAGAAAAGCTATGTCGAGTATCCAGGTGGTCTCCATTACGAGCATTATACCTGTTTTACATACCATTCCGTAGCCTACCCCTGGAGGGGGACATGTTAAATGGTCCCATCCCTTGCTTATCGCACTATTTATATCGTCCTGCTTTCATTGCAGTATTTTTTGAATAAACAATGCATCGTTTTTTGCCTATTATTGCATTCCTTTTTCTATTTATACATGTTCACTTATGACATGTTGCATCCGTATGCTTTGGTATGGACAAATACACCAGGGGCTTAAGTTCCCCAAATTATGGTGTGATAAGTCCGAACACTTTCACAAGTGCGGCACCCCGAACTTATAGCATTATATGCATCGGCTCCGAATCATGTCTTGGGTCAATAGTTGGGTTCGCCCAGCTCCCATGTTTTGGTACCTTACGTTCCGTTATATCGCTAAGGTAGCGCTGGGAGAACCACTGCGATTGTGCCCCAGTTGAGCTGGGTCGAGCACCTCAGTGGAGAAAGCTAAAACTGACCGTCATGATAGGGCGAGAGCCGGTCGCTGTTCGAGAGGTTTTTTCGAGTCCCTAAAGACTTATGCCGCTTAGAGCGAGGAGCCGGCTTTGTTCGGCCCCAGGCGTGGATAGCACCCCGAATTCGGTCTTCCGAACACTAGGGGCTTCGCCGAAATTTAAAATTATAGAATTCTATGGCTAAGTAGGAGTGTTCAAGCATTATAAGTCCGGTTGCCTCGTTCGTTGTGTTGAGCGCCTCCCTCGAAGGACCCAAAAATGGGAACAAGAGCGCTCAAGTTTATCCCGAACACCCCAGCACTTGTGGCATGGGGGCTGAAGCCAACGACTTGCCATCTCTCAAATTTGATAAATGGCCGCACAGAAGGTAATATTTTAAATTAACAAGCGTTGCTTAGTGCATATGAACAAAGTTTTCAGTGCACGGGATAACAAAATGTGAGTCTACTCAAAAATTACATCTTTGGAGCATTCACCCGCTATAAGGCGGGCACCCTTCAGGACACCCTTATAGTACATCTCGGGCGTGCGATACTCCTTGCCCCAGTGCACCTTAGCACGGGCAAGGGCCCGACGGGCACCTTCAATACCGACGGAGTGCTTGATGACTTCAACCCATGGACAGGCGTCCACCAACCGCCGCACCAGACCGAAGTAGCTCCCAGGCATGGCTTCTTTAGGCCACAGCCGAACTATGAGGCCCTTCATGGCCTATTCGGCCACCTTGTGGAGCTCGACCAGCAGCTTCAGCTGGTTGCTCAGGGGCACCGGATGTCCGGCCTCAGCATACTGAGACCAGAATACCTTCTCCGTCGAGCTCCCTTCCTCGGCCCGGTAGAATGCGGCAGCGTCGGACACACTGCGGGGCAGATCTGCGAATGCTCCTGGAGAGCTCCGGATTCGGGTAAGTAACAAGTATTCACTTTCACGTGCTTGCTTTGCATGCAGAATGCCTTACCCGCCGCTCTCTTCTTTATCGCCTCAATTTCCTGGAGGGCTTTTTGGGCTTCGGCCTTGGCGGCTTTGGCACTCTCAAGAGCCGAGGCAAGCTCGGACTCTCCAGTCTTTGAGTCACGCTCCAAACTCTCGTGTTTTTCCACGAGAGCCTGGAGCTCTTGCTGCACCTCCGCCACCCGCGCCTCGTGCTTCTCTCGCTCGGTGCGTTCCGCGGCCGCATTGCGTTCGGCCTCGGACACCGCTTCCTTCAGGGTGCCACCTCATTCGTGGCCCCTGCAATACCCACGATTATTCCTGTCATTTTTTGCAACAAAATCCTTTTCTATAAGGTATTACTTTAATAAGGTATTACTTACCTTCCTTGTCCTCGAGCTGCTTCTTGGCATGGCCGAGCTCGTTCTTGGACCGCTCGAGGCTCTCCTTCAATACATTGACCTCCGCAGTCAGTGTGGCAGAGGTCAGCAGCACAACCTGCATTCCCATATTGACATACTTATGTTAGACTCCTGCGTATATCTTTTTAGATCCTTAGTTCGGCATTTCTTTCCGAAGACCAAACTAAGCATTAGGGGCTACTGTCTATGCGGTACTATTTTTACATATTTTAAATTACTTACCTCAAAGCCTGTTAGAAGGCTGGTGCAGGCTTCAGTTAGCCCGCTCTTGGCGGACAGAACTTTCTGAATCACCGCACTCATAACAGTGCGGTGCTCCTCATCGATGGAGGCGCCATTGAGCGCCTCCAGCAAATTATTCGGCGCCTCCGGTTGGACGGAGGTCACTGGCGTCACAGTCTCACCCCTTCTTACAAAGGGGCCGCCCGCCGGACTCCGGAACCACTAAGGGTTCCGGTGCGGAGTCCGGCCCAGGGCCGAACTCAGAACCCTTTGGGGGTTGATCCCCCTCGTGCCCAAAGTCTGGGAGGTTGCCTTGCGGCACCTCCAGAACCTCCTCCTGGCCGGGCCCCTTTTGGGACCCCACCTCGGCGTCATCAGCAGCGCGAGGAGAGGAGATGGCCGGAAGTGAAGTACTATTCACGTCCGATGGAGCGAGGGAGCCACTCGTTGAAATATCGAGCCCGTCCCTAGGCGGGCTGCAGGGTTGTATTCGGTGTTATGAGATTCTATGCGACAAACGAAATGCCATGAGTTTTTCTGGAATCCGGACACTTACAATCTCGCTAGGGGCTTGGCCCTTGAGGGCCACTCCTCTTTGCCGTTGGCGGCGTTGGTGGAACAGTCCGGAGGAAGGGTCCTTCCCTTCTTGGACCCTCCGACCTCCCCAGTTGGGGAGGCCTTCCTTTTCTTCTCTCCCCCCGCTAGGGGAGAGGCCTCTTTTTTCTCCTCGTCTTCGCAGGAGGAGTCCGCCTCAGAGTCATCGGACGATGAGTCCGATAACACCTGGCACTGGGAACTCCTCCGAGTTCCCGTGGCCTTCTTCTTGGCCTTCTTCTCCGGCACCATGTAGGGTACCGGAGCCAGCAGTCCCGTTAATTGGGCGTCCGCTGGGTCTTCTGGTAAGGGAGACGGACTGTTAACCTGCCTGAACGTCTTTTGCCAGGCCTGTCAAAGGTAAGGGAGTTTAGATCCCGCATAGAGTCAAACTATGAAAAACAAGTGTCCCGTAAAGGGTAAAATAGCTTACCTCGCCGGCTTGATGCTACGAGCTGAATCCGCGATCATCGTTAGCGTATGCGGGAGCCTCGGCGCCCTTGAACAGCACCTTCGAGGCATCTTCGTACGTAGTGTCGAAGAGCCTGCTTAAGGTCTGGTGCTGTGCCAGATCGAACTCCCAAAAGTTGAAAGCCCGCTGTTGGCATGGGAGAATCCGGCGGATGAGCATGACCTGGACTACATTGACAAGCTTGAGCTTCTTGTTCACCAGGGTTTGGATGCAGGATTGGAGTCCGGTCAGCTCCTCTGAATCACCCCATGATATGCCCTTCTCTTTCCAGGAGGTGAGCCGTGTGGGGATACCAGATCTGGATTCGGGGGCCGCTGCCCATTCAGGGTCACGCGGCTCAGTGATATAGAACCACCCCGATTGCCACCCCTTTATGGTCTCCACAAAGGAGCCTGTCGGTGTCAAAACCGGCGGATCTCGGGTAGGGGGTCCCGAACTGTGCGTCTAGGCGGATGGTAACAAGAGACGAGGGACACGATGTTTTTACCCAGGTTCGGGCCCTCTTGATGGAGGTAAAACCCTACGTCCTGCTTGATTAATATTGATGATATGGGTAGTACAAGAGTGGATCTACCACGAGATCAAGGAGGCTAAACCCTAGAAGCTAGCCTATGGTATGATTGTTGTAATGTATGTTGTCCTATGGACTAAAGCCCTCCGGTTTATATAGACACCGGAGGAGGCTAGGGTTACACAGAGTCAGTTACAATGGTAGGAGATCTACATATCCGTATTGCCAAGCTTTCCTTCCACGCCAAGGAAAGTCCCATCCGGACACGGGACGGAGTCTTCAATCTTGTATCTTCGTAGTCTTGGAGTCCGGCGGATAATGATAGTCCGGCTGTCCGGACACCCCCTAGTCCAGGACTCCCTCAGTAGCCCCTGAACCAGGCTTCAATGACGATAAGTCCGGCGCGCATAATGTTCGGCATTGCAAGGCGGGTTCCTCCCTTGAATAATCCAGAGAAGATCATGAACACCAGGATAGTGTCCGGCTCTGCAAAATAAATTCCACATTCCACCGTAGAGAGAATAAAATGTACACTTAGTTCAATCTGCTGACGTATTATGCGGCGTGACATCACACCGCTACCAAGCCTTTGTTTGAATCGTTTTTTACTATACCACCTCAGCACGTTTAGCGAGGTGGTTTCCTTGGCATGTCCTGTGGAAGCAGAGATCGTGTTCCCCTTATTCCGGGATTCTCATCAATACGGACGTGGGTAACCCAACCGCGCCATTGATGGTGGCGCTTGGGAGATAAGCGAGTTTTACCAGGCCGGTGGGGGACGCACAGTTTCGTCCGCCTATATATAAGGGATAAGGATTTACCTTCTCACCTACGCCTTCTTCCTCATTTGCTTACACATCTCCGCGCACTCTAGCTCCAATGCCCAAGCTCGCGCATCTCACCTCGACCTTCTCCGAATATGTCCGGAGGGGGAGGCAAGTGGTTGGCTTCCACCGTCAAGGAGGAGCACATCACTAAGCTGCGCAACGCCAGATACCTCTCCGGCGATATCGCGCATCGGCTGCCCGACGAGGGGCAGCTCGTCCCTACCCCTGGGCCTCACGAGAGGGTCGTCTTCCTTCCCCACTTCCTCCGTGGACTGGGCTTTCCACTCCATCCATTCGTCCGGGGGCTCATGTTCTATTATGGCCTGGATTTCCACGATCTAGCGCCGAACTTCATCCTCAACATCTCGGCGTTCATCGTCGTGTGTGAGGCCTTCCTCTGCATCCGGCCCCACTTCGGCCTGTGGCTCAAGACCTTCAACGTCAAGCCGAAGGTTGTGAATGGCACGCAAGCGGAATGCGGAGGCGCCATGTTGGGTAAATTACCCAACGTCCTTTGGCTCGAAGGGGCCTTTGTGGACTCCGCCAAGGGATGGCAATCGGGGTGGTTCTACATCACCGAGCCGCGCAAGCCCACATGGGCGGCAGCCCCCGAGTTTAGATCTGGCGTCCCCACGCAGCTCACCTCCTGGAAAGAGAAGGGCTTGCTGTGGGGCGATCCGAAGGAGGTGACTGGACTACGAACCTGCATCCAGAAGCTGGTGAGCAATACTCTCAAGCTCGTCGACGTGGTCCAAGTCATGCTCATCCGCCAGATTCTCCCATGCCAAGAATGGGCATTCAATCTGTGGGAGTTCAATCCGGAGCAGCACCAGGCGCTGAACGGGCTCTTCGATATGACATACAAAGGCGCCTGGAGGGTGCTGTTTAAGGGCGCCGAAGCCCCCGCATCCGCGACGGAAGATCGCGGATTCAGATCGCAGTATCCAACTGACGAGGTAAGTGATTCAACCCCATTACGAGACACTTTATAGTAATTGAATTGATTATAAGAGGGTTTAATCCCTTCCTTTCCTTTGACAGGAATGGATGGAGAAAGCAAGGCAGCTTATCAGCCCGGCTCCCATGCCAGAAGATCTAGTGGATGCCCGCTTAGCAGGGCTGCTGGTTCCGGCACCGCACGTGGTGCCGGAGAAGAAGGCCAAGAAGGTGGCCGCGGGGACTCGAAAGAGTTCCCGCAATCAAGCGTCTGACGACGACGCAAACTCCTCCCCCAAAGACGAGGAGGAGGAGGAGTACTCTCTCCCGGAGGGGGGAGAGAAGAAGAGGAAGGCTTCCCCAATAGGGGAGGCCGAAGGGTCCAAGAGGGGGAGAGTTATCCCCCCAGACAGTTTCGCCAACACCAGCGTTGGCGAGGATGAGTGGCCTCCAAGGGCCAGGCGTCGGGCGAGATCGTACGTATCCGGATCCTTTATACGCAATATCTTTTATGTCACGTAGTGTCCTTCTAACGCCGCATTCCGTCCCTAGTCCGGCCGATGACGATCTCCCCGACTCATCGAGCGGGTCGTTGGCCTCGTCGGATGTGAATTCACTTCCAACTGCCTCTACCCCACGCACTGACGAGGATGCCGAGGTGGGATCCCAGAGAGGGACCCATCAGGAGGAGGCTCCGGAGGCGCCGTCAGGCAGCCTCCCGGACCTTGTGCCGGACTCTACATGGGAACCAGCAGTGGTTCCAGAGTCCGGCAAGCGGCCCCTTCGAAAGAAGGGAAAGACTGTGACACCGGCGGCCTCCGTCCAACCGGAGGCGCCGGATAACTTGCTGGAGGCGCTTAAAGGCGCTTCCATTGAGGAAGAACACCGCACTATCATGAGTGCGGTGATTCAAAAGGTTCAGCTCACCAAAAGCGGGCTGACCGAAGCATGCAGCAGCCTTTTAACAGGCTTTGAGGTAAGAAGTTAAAATTATGTAATGTAATACCGCATAGACAGTAGCCCCTGATGCTCAGTTCGATGTTCGGAAAGAAAAAGCCGGACTGAGGATCTAACAAGATATGCGCAGGGTTGCTAAAAATATGTCAATATGGGTTTGCAGGCTGCGCTGCTGGCCTCTGCCGCATTAACGGCGGAGGTCGATGTGCTGAAGCAGGATCTCGGCCATGCGAAGAAGCAGCTCGAGGATAAAGAAGGTGAGTAACACCACGTTGAATAGGTACCTTACAGAAAAGGATTTTGGTTGCACTTAAATTAACCAGGATAATATGTGTATCGCAGGGCCACTAACGTGGTGGCCGCCCTAAAGGATGCTGTGTCTGCGGCCGAACACAGTGCAGCCGCGGAACGGGCAGAGCGAGAAAAGAAGGAGGCACGGGTGGCGGAAGTTCGGCAAGAGCTCCAGGCTCTCATGGAAAAGCATGAGAGTTTGGAGCGTGACTCCAAGACTCAAGAGTCCGAGCTTGCCTTGGCTCTCGAAAGTGCCAAGTCCGCCAAGGCTGAGGCCCATAAGGCCCTTCAGGAGGTTGAAGATATAAAGAAAATACGGCGGGTAAGGCATTTTTCATGCAAAGCAAGCATGTTAATGTAAAATACCTGACACTTACCCGCATTCGGAGCTCTCCAGGGGCGTTTGCAGATCTGTCGCGTAGTGCGTCCGATTCCGCCGCATTCTATTGTGGCGAGGAGGGGAGCTCGACGGAAAAAGTCTTCTGGTCTCAGTATGCTGTGGCCGGACACCCGGTGCCCCCAAGCGACCAGCTGAAGTAGCTGGTCGAACTCCACAAGGTAGCTGAGGAGGCCATGAAGGGCCTTATAGTCCGGCTGTGGCCTGGACAGGCCATGCCTGGGAGCTACTTTGGCCTCGTGCAGCGGCTGGTGGATGCATGCCCCTGGGTGGATGTCATCAAGCGCTCTGCCTGTATTGAAGGCGCTCGCCGGGCTCTTGCCCGCACAAAGGTGCAATGGGGCAAGTTGGATGCGGAGAAGCTTCTCACGGACCCCCCGCCGCCGGGCAAGGAGTATCGCACGCCCGAGATGTATTATAAAACTGTCCTGAAGGGAGCCCGCAATATTGCGGATGAGTGCCCCCGAAATGTAATGTTTGAATGAATTTGCTGTGTATTATCCTGCGCGCTGAAACTTTGTTCATGTGCGCGTTAAGCAATGCTTGTTTAATTTAAAATATTACCTTCTGTGCGGCCGTTTATAAAATCTGAGAGATGGCAAGTCGTTGGCTTCATCCCCCAAGCCACGAGTGCTGGGGTGTTCGGGATAAACTTGAGCACTCTTGTTCCCATTGTTGGGTCCGTCGAGGGAGGCACTCAACACAACAAACAAGGCAACCGGACTTATAATGCTTGAACACTCTCACTTAGCCATAGAATTCTATAATTTTAAATTTTGGCGAAGCCCCTGGTATTCGGAAGGCCGAATCCGGGGCCCCATCCACGCCTTCATCGGACATTGTCCGGAACTTCGCTCGAAGCGGCATGAGTCTTTAAGGACCCAAAAAAACCTCTCGAACAGCGACCAGTCTCTCGCCTTATCATGCCAGTCAGTTTTACCTTTCTCCACTGAGGCGCTCGCTCGGCTCAACCGGGGCGCAATCGCAGTGGTTCTCCCAGTGCCACCTTAGCCGACGGAACGGAACGTAAGGCACCAAAACGTGGGAGCCGGGCAAACCCAACTATTGGCCCAAGACATGATTCGGAGCCGATTCATATAATGCTATAAGTTCGGGGTGCCGCACTTGTGAAAGTGTTCGGACTTATCACACCATAGAGTGGGGAACATAAGCCCCCGGTGTATTAGGCCGTACCAAAATATACGGGTGCAAGATTTCATATAATGAGCATATATATAAAAGGTAATGCAATTGCGATCAAAAAGGTGCTGCATTATTTATGAAAGAAAGTCTGCTAGTGGAGCGGACTGATACAAATAGTGCGGTAAGCAAGGGATTTGGACTAAGTAAACGTGTCCCCCTCCAGGGATGAGCTGCGGACTTGGTGTATATAATCGAATTTAATGCTCGTAATTGAGACCACCTGAGTGTTCGTCGCGGCCTTCTTTAGTCCCTGACTGTTGCATCATGAGTTCGGCAGGTTCGCCGCCGGACAAGGCTTCTGGTTAACAGAGTCCTGTGTACATAAAAGAAGAAAAATAATAAAAAAGGGGGGCATACTTGCGAGCCCCCAGTGTGGTCGAACCGCACTCTGGGTCCGTTGCGATCGTGCCCCCTCCCCTGTGCCCATGGTATCTCCAAAGCGTAATGATGTACGCGGAGTGTTATTCTTGCGATCGTGCGCGGGCGAGGGTTGGGGCCGCATTGCTACGCGTGCTCTGATCGCGCCAGGTGGTCTTGGTTGGCACTGCTCCGGGCGCGCTTTGCTTTATCCGGCGTTTTAACGGCCGGAATCGAGAATTGCCTTAGAAGGTTGCTCTGTACTTCTGCCGCGAGAGCCGCTGTATGTTCCTCCGTTCGGAGGGAGCGTTCCGTATTCCCATTGACCGTGATGACTCCACGAGGGCCTGGCATCTTGAGCTTTAGGTATGCATAGTGCGGCACCACATAGAATTTTGCAAACGCGGTTCGTCCGAGCAGAGCATGATAGCCGCTGCGAAACGGGACTATGTCGAAGATTAACTCTTCGCTCCGGAAATTATCCGGGGATCCAAAGACCACTTCCAGTGTGACTGAGCCTGTACAGTTGGCTTCCACTCCTGGTATGACACCTTTAAAGGTTGTCTTTGTAGGTTTAATCCTTGATGGGTCTATGCCCATTTTGCGCACCGTATCCTGATAAAGCAGGTTCAGGCTGCTGCCGCCATCCATCAGGACTCTCGTGAGGTGGAACCCATCGACGATTGGGTCTAAAACCAATGCAGCGAATCCGCCATGGCGTATGCTGGTCGGATGGTCTCTTCGATCGAAAGTGATCGGACAAGAGGACCATGGGTTGAACTTTGGGGCAACTGGCTCCATCGCATAGACGTCCCTTAGTGCGCGTTTCCTCTCCCTCTTGGGTATGTGGGTTGAGTATATCATATTCACCATCCGTACTTGTGGGGGAAAACCCTTCTGTCCTCTGTTGTTCGGCGGTCGGGTCTCTTCCTCGTCGTCGCTGTTTAGCCCCTTGTCATTGTTTTCGGCAATTAACTTGCCGGCCTGCTTGAACACCCAGCTGTCTCTATTAGTGTGATTAGCTGGCTTTTCAGAGGTGCCATGTATCTGGCATAGGCGGTCGAGTATTCGGTCCAGATTGGACGGACCAGGAGTGGTTCTTTTGAATGGCTTCTTCCGCTGACCGGGTTTAGAGCCTCGGAATCCGGCGTTGACTGCCGTATCCTCCTTATCGTCGCCGTTAATGCGGCGCTTGTTTTTGTTTTGACGTGACCTGCCGTTGTTGTCCTTAGTATCCGGACTACCAGAATTTTTACAGAGATTGTTGCTGCGGGCTAGCCAGCTGTCCTCTCCCGCGCAAAAGCGGGTCATTAATGATGTGAGGGCTGCCATGGATTTCGGCTTTTCCTGCCCCAGGTGCCGCGCTAGCCATTCGTCTCGGATGTTATGTTTGAAGGCTGCGAGGGCCTCTGCATCCGGACAATCGACGATTTGATTTTTCTTCGTCAAGAACCGTGTCCAGAATTGTCTGGCCGATTCGTCTGGCTGCTGAATGATGTGGCTTAGGTCATCGGCATCTGGTGGTCGCACATATGTGCCTTGGAAGTTATCAAGGAATGCGGCCTCCAGGTCCTCCCAACACCCAATTGACTCTGCGGGCAAGCTGTTAAGCCAATGCCGAGCTGGTCCTTTAAGCTTGAGTGGGAGGTACTTGATGGCGTGGAGATCGTCGCCGCGGGCCATATGGATGTGGAGAAGATAGTCTTTGATCCAAACCGCGGGGTCTGTTGTGCCATCGTAAGATTCGATGTTTACGGGTTTAAACCCTTCGGGGATCTGATGATCCATTACTTCGTCAGTGAAGCATAGCGGGTGTGCGGCGCCTCTGTATTGAGAAATATTGCGATGCAGCTCGAGAGAGCGCTGTCTGCTATGTTCGGCCCGGCCAGGGTTATTGTATCCGGCGCGACGGTATTCGTCGTGGGTCGTAGGGCGCCCATGTGATCCATAGATGGATCTGGATTGCCTTGCTTTGTCCTCCAATATGTCTCGCAAGTCCGGCGCATTCCCTCTTGGCTTCGTACTTTTGGAGCGATGCCGGGGTATGGTTTTGGCTGGGGACCTGGATGCCTCTCTGTCACGACCACGGGGTGGTCGGTCAGCCATATTGTGTGCTGGTGATGGAGGTATGTATGCTTCCTCCTCTAATCGGGGGAGCAGCTTGCGTCTAGGTTAACTTTTGGAGGGACGTTCGAGTTTATACTCTTCGGCCGCGAGGACCTCGGTCCATCGATCGGCCAGCAGGTCCTGATCAGCTTGGAGCTGTTGCTGCTTTTTCTTTAGGCTGTTTGCTGTGGCGATAAGCCTGGACTTGAAGCGCTCTTGTTCGACGGGATCCTCGGGTACGACGAATTCATCATCGTTGAGGCTTGCTTCGTCTTCGGAGGGAGGCATATAGTTATGATCCTCAACCTCTTCGTCTGCCGCCCCCTCGTGAGGGCTTGCTTCAGCATCCTCCTGCGCTGAGCCTTGCTGGAGGGGATTGTCTTCGGCACTCTCTGGAGTATTATTATCTCCTGTGCCGGAATCTCCATTCTTGCTGTGGCGAGATTTAGAGCGGCGCCGCTGACGCCGGCGTTTGGGCTGCTTCTCTAAAGAGTCTGCCTCCGCTGTTTCTTCGCCGTCCCCATCTTTTGGGGTGTCCACCATGTATATGTCGTATGACGAGGTGTTCTTCTAGTGCCCTGTAGGCGCTGGTTCCTGATCGTCTCCGGCATCGTCGTCCATAGCGTCGATGTCTTCGGAGTCGTAGTCTAGCATGTCGGTTAGATCGTCGACAGTGGCTACAAAGTGGGTGGTGGGTGGGATCTGAATTTCTTCGTCGTCCGTACCCCAACCATCCTGGCCATAGTCCGGCCAGGACTCTCCTGATAACGATAGATGCTTTAGTGAATTCAAGATATCGCCAAAAGGCGAGTATTGGAAGATGTCTGCGGCGGTGAATTCCATAACCGGCGCCCAATCCGGATCGATTGGTAGGGGCGCGGGAGGTTCGGAGTCCGGCAAGGAGTCCGGCGCCTCGGAATCACGAGTTTCGCATGGGACAAGATTAGTGTTCGGCTCCATCGCCGTGGATGTTGAAGCCCCCAGGGCGGCGTCTATCCACCGGCCCTCGATCTGGGCGATCGGCTCCGGGCTAATGGCCGAAGCGGACCCGTGTGCGGCCACCAAGGCACTGTTCGGTGGCAGAGCTAGATCATGCCCGTCGTCACAGTGCGGCGCGCTTGGCTGTGGCTCGAGTCCGTCGAAGATCAAGTCTCCGCGGACATCGGCCGTGAAGTTTAAGCTTCCAAATCTGACCTGACGGCCAGGGGCGTAGCTTTCGATCTGCTCCAGATGGCCAAGTGAATTGGCCCGCAGTGCGAAGCCGCCGAATACGAAGATCTGTCCGGGGAGAAAAGTCTCACCCTGGACAGCATTGCTAGTTGAAGATGCCATCAAGCCTATCGGTGACGACACAGAGGAACTCTCAATGAAAGCACCAATGTCGGTGTCAAAACCGGCGGATCTCGGGTAGGGGGTCCCGAACTGTGCGTCTAGGCGGATGGTAACAAGAGACGAGGGACACGACGTTTTTACCCCGGTTCGGGCCCTCTTGATGGAGGTAAAAGCCTACGTCCTGCTTGATTAATATTGATAATATGGGTAGTACAAGAGTGGATCTACCACGAAATCAAGGAGGCTAAACCCTAGAAGCTAGCCTATGGTATGATTGTTGTAATGTATGTTGTCCTACGGACTAAAGCCCTCCGGTTTATATAGACACCGGAGGAGGCTAGGGTTACACAGAGTCGGTTACAATGGTAGGAGATCTACATATCCGTATTGCCAAGCTTGCCTTCCACGCCAAGGAAAGTCCCATCCGGACACGGGACGGAGTCTTCAATCTTGTATCTTCGTAGTCTTGGAGTCCGGCGGATAATGATAGTCCGGCTGTCCGGACACCCCCTAGTCCAGGACTCCCTCAGAGCCCTCGAGCCATATGACGTTGGGCATCTTGCCCACCATGGCACCTCCGCACTCCGCTTGGCAGCCGCCCACTACCTTCGGCTTGACACTAAAAGTCAGCCATAAACCAAGTGGGGCTGGATGCAGAGGAAGGCCTCACACACGACGATGAATGCCGAGATGTTGAGGATGAAATTCGGGGCCAGATTGTGGAAATCCAGGCCATAGTAGAACATGAGCCCCCGGACTAATGGGTGAAGTGGAAAACCTAGTCCACGGAGGAAATGGGCGAGGAATACCACCCTCTCATGGGGCCCGGGGGTGGGGACGAGCTGTCCCTCGTCTGGAAGCCGGTGCGCAATGTCGTTGTGCAGGTATCCGGCCATCCACTTGCCTCCCGCTCCGGACATGGATGGAGAGGGTCGAGGCGAGCTGTGCGGACTTGGGCGCTGCAGCTCGATTGCGCGGAGATGGATAAGCAAAGGAGGAAGAAGGTGTAGGTAAAAAGGTGGATCCTTATCCCCTTATATATGGGCGGACGAAACTATGCGTCCCCACCAGCCTGGTAAAACTCGCTTATCTCCCAAGCGTCGTAATCAATGGCACGGTTGGGTTACCCACGCTCGTATTGATGAGAATCCCGGAATGAGGGGACATGATCTCTGCTTTGACAAGACGTGCCAAGGAAGCCGCTTCGCTAAACGCACTGAGGTGGAACAATAAAAACAATTCGAATAAAGGCTTGGCCGTGGTGTGACGTCATGCCACGAAATACGTCAGCAGATATAACTTGTGTAAATATTATTCTCTCTACGGTGGTATGTGGAACTTATTTTGCAGAGCCGGACACTATCCTGGTGTTCACAATCTTCTATGAAGTATTTGGAGGAGGAACCCGCCTTGCAATGCCGAAGACAATATGCGCGCAGGACTCGTCGTCATTGAAGCCTGGTTCAGGGGCTACTGAGGGAGTCCTGGACTAGGGAGTGTCCGGATAGCCGAACTATCACCGACGGCCGGACTCCAAGACTATGAAGATACACGATTGAAGACTCCGCCCCGTGTCCGGATGGGACTTATCTTGGCATGGAAGGCAAGCTTGGCGATACAGATATGTAGGTCTCCTACCATTGTTACCGACTCTGTGTAACCCTAGCCCTCTTCGGTGTCTATATAAACCGAAGGGTTTTAGTCCGTAGGACGAACAACAATCATACCATAGGCTAGCTTCTAGGGTTGAGCCTCTCTGATCTCGTGGTAGATCTACTCTTGTACTACCCATATCATTAATATTAATCAAGAAGGAGTAGGGTTTTACCTCCACCGAGAGGGCCCGAACCTGGGTAAGAACATCGTGTCCCTTGTCTCCTGTTGCCATCCGCCTAGACGCACAGTTCGGGAAACCCTACCCGAGATCCGCCGGTTTTGACAACGACAGTGCCCAATCAGGTTCAATGGACGCGGATGCACGCGGTCTGGAACCCATGGCCGGAGACGAGTGATAATCCCCAAGTGCAGGGAATTATCGTAGCAATTCCCAAAGGTGGAAGTGATAAGTATGGAGTGTCGAACCCACAAGGAGCCAAAGGTAAGATCAATATTCTCTCAAGCCCTATCTGCCACTGATACGACTCTACGAGCACCGAACGTTTGCTTCCAAGAAATAAAAGTGTGTTATGGGTATAAAGAGGATAACTTTATATGATATCGGAGAGCTAAAATATAAAAGTAGGTGTTGTTATCATAAAGTTAGAATATATTACTAAATAATATAAATAGCGAGTATGGAATAATGATGGATCAGTGTACGGAATTGTCCTAGGCAAATGTTAACAAGACCGATAGTCGTCATTGCAATTTCATATGAGGGAGAGGCATAAGCTAACATACTTTCTCTACTCTGATCATATGCACTTATGATTGGAACTCTAGCAAGCGTCCGCAACTACTAAGGATCATTAAGGTAAAACCCAACCATAGCATTAAAGCATCAAGTCCTCTTTATTCCCATATGCAACAACCCCCTTACTCGGGTTTGTGTTTCAGTCACTCACCAACCCACTATAAGCGAATCATGAACGTATTGCAACACCCTACAACGGGAATCCCTCACGCTTGCGCAACACGGAGGGCACCAATAGGACAGCACCAAAGATAAAACATACAACTCGTACCAATCTAGACCATCAATCAACCCAACGACAAAAGATATCTACTCAAAACATCATAGGGCTTATCTTTGCGGATCTCGGGTAGGGGGTCCCGAACTGTGCGTCTAGGCAGATGGTAACAAGAGACGAGGGACACGATGTTTTTACCCAGGTTCGGGCCCTCATGATGGAGGTAAAACCCTATGTCCTGCTTGATTAATATTGATGATATGGGTAGTACAAGAGTGGATCTACCACGAGATCAAGGAGGCTAAACCCTAGAAGCTAGCCTATGGTATGATTGTTGTAATGTATGTTGTCCTACGGACTAAAGCCCTCCGGTTTATATAGACACCGGAGGAGGCTAGGGTTACACAGAGTCGGTTACAATGGTAGGAGATCTACATATCCGTATTGCCAAGCTTGCCTTCCACGCCAAGGAAAGTCCCATCCGGAAACGGGACGGAGTCTTCAATCTTGTATCTTCGTAGTCTTGGAGTCCGGCGGATAATGATAGTCCGGCTGTTCGGACACCCCCTAGTCCAGGACTCCCTCAGGCGCCGGTCTTGGAGTTCGGCTCCACGGATATCTTCCAGCACTCGCCTTTTGATGACATGTTAAGCTCATTAAAACCCCTCTCCCTGTCGGGGAACGCTCGTCTGAACTATGTCCGGCTCGAGTGGGAAGCGGACGAAGAAGAATTTTGTGTCCCACCCACCTCCCACTTTGTAGCCACTGTCGATGACTTAACCAACGTGCTTGACTACGACTCCGAAGACATCGACCGTATGGACGACGATGCTGGAGAGGATCAGGAACCACTGCCTATAGGGCATTGGACAACCACATCCTTGTACGACATATACATGGTGGATACACCCCAAGAAAATAACGGCGATGATGAAAATCCAGTCAAGGATAAACCTCCTGAGATACAGCCGAAGCACGGACGTCAGCGGTGCCTCTCTAAGCCACGCCGTAGTAAAAACAGCAATACCATCATAGAATAGGACGACACTCCAGACGGTGCCGAAAACAATGAAGAACACTGTCGTGGGAAACGAACACCTATGGGGCAGGGCCCCTTTCGGTCCGGCAGGGAGCGGAGGCCGCACGAAGAGTGGATCGAGGCGGAGCACGCGAGCGATTTTACCCAGCTTCGGAGCTCTCCGGAGAGATAATACTCCTACTGCTGCTCTGTGGTTGTATTATGTTCTTGCTCGAGAGCGTGGGAGTGTTCTGGTTTCGAATGAGTCGAACCCCTTCTACGTTGCGCATGGGCCTCCTTTTATAGGCTCAAGGGGTCACCGACAGGTGGCAACACAGGCGAGGGTACAAATGTAAAAGGTGTGGTTGGTACAACTGCCTCTATAGTGGATGCTACCTAACTCTGACGGCAGGGGACAAAGGCATTAAATGCCCATCTGCATCGCCCAAACAGTGCATAAAAGCGACCGTTAGGGGCGCCACCGTTCGCCACGATGGCCATCTTGTCATCTCCACTCGCCACCTCGCATCGCTTGGCTGCACAGCTTCTCGCCACGTGCGCCTGGAACGGTCCTGTGGCGACACGTCGACGGATGCTTTGGAGTGAGGGCACAGAGTGGCGGCTTCGCCGCGGCAAGCGCCTTGCCGCGGTCGTTGTCTTGTCGCTCCCGAAAGCTTGTCGCTCGCCGGGTCTTGCCGGGACGCGCGGCGCGTCGCGGCAAGTTCCTTGAAATGCCCTGGTTGGCCTTCCCGGCAAGCTCCTCTTGCCGGGGCCTTGTCCTTCCCGGCAAGCTCCTCTTGCCGGGGCCTGGTCTTCTCAGTTAAAACACTTTGTTCTTGAATGGCTCCAATAGGAACTATGGAGGATCTTGGCGGGCACCCGGCAAGCCTTGCCGCGGGGCGCTGCGACTGCCCGTGCGCAAGTTCGGGATACTAAGGTACCCCTACCTTAGTACACCAACAGGAGCCCCCGGGCCTGGGCCACACACGATGCCGAGCGCTGTTGGGCCAGGCCCAAAATAGGGCACGGACACGCGCGGCCTGGGTCCACACCGTATCTAACTCCGTATCCACCACGCCCTCCCGTAACGGCACGCGTCGAACGCGGCGTCGTGGGAGAGATCATGGGTGATTCTTTATTCAGAGAAAGCGTAACGTTCGCCTCCTCCTCTTCATAAGCAGGGGAAACAGGGGCAGTTCCCCCACCTTCGCCACTTGCGGTTCCGATTTCAAAAATCTCCGCCGCTCCCCTCCACTTCCCAAAGCCGAAAGAGAGCGGCGCTCCACCCCCCGTCGCCGCCGATGCCGCCAACGCCCTCGCTCTCCCCCACCGCCTCCGCCATGGCTTCGAAGACCGGGAAGGGTGCGAAGTCGGCCGAGGCGCTGCGGCTAGAGGCGCTGCGGAAGGAGCGGTCACTCTTCCCCCCTGAGCTCTCCGCGAAGGAGCTGAGGGAATGGTTCTATCTCTTCTGGTCGACGGAGACGCGAGCGCATCCGCGCACGCAGGTACTTTCCGCCGCCGCTTCCACTTCGAAACGGGCTCCAAAAGGATACCCCTTCTTTGCGCTGTTTTTCTATTGCGGGCTCTGCCCGCCCTTCTCCGATTTCTTCTGTGACATCATGAACACCTACGGGTTCCATCTCCTTGATTTCACCCCCAACGCCGTTCTCACCATGGCGGTTTTTGCACATCTCTGCGAGAACTTTGTCGGAATCCACCCAAGCGTAGCCCTTTTCCGCCACTACTTCATGCCCCAGGTCGAGAGAGGAGAGCCCTTAGCTGGCGGGATCGCCTGGATCTCGAGAGTCGGCATGAAGGAGGTCTATCTGGAGGGGGAGCTTCGCAGCAACTGGGAGGAGTGGAGAGCGGAATGGTGTTGGATTGTTGATGAGAACCCGCAGCCGTTCACTGCCCTGCGCCAAACTCCAGCACTGCGCGGCAACGATTGGAGTGCCCTGGCGGCGGACGATGCTAGACTGAAGATCGCTACCACCCGGATCTTGCGACTCAGGCTTGCCGGGCTCACTGTAGGCGCTGTTGGCGCGGACTTTCTTCGCCGCCGCATCGCCCCTCTGCAGAAGAGGGGGAGACCCGCCTGGCTGTTCGGGGGTCCGGCGGATATCATGAGGCTGCGCCCGGGCCTCAACTTCAATTTTACTATCTTGGAGTTGGATGGGACGCTCAAGGAGCTGTTCAAGCATGACCCCAATCATCCCGAGTGGTTCAGGCTGCCGCAGGGCGTCGTCCCGTTGTGCAACAACTCCTCGCTCGACCGCATCCGCGCAATGATGCCGGAGTGCGACTCGCATGGAATTATTCCAACTTGGCAGGAGCCCGCCGACGACGTAGTGCAGCAGTTCTTCAATAGCTTGGTGGAGGTGGCGGCCCATGCCGATGAGCAGAGGATCCTCACCAGCGACACCACCGATGATGAGATGCGGCGCATTGCCACCAGGGCGGAAGAGGCAGCGGCGGCCGCCGCCGCGGGCGAATTTGGATTTACTGTGGAAGAGGCAGAGGCAGCCGAGGCGGCAAGCCTTGCCGATCGAGACGAGCTTGTCGGGGAGGTCGTCGGCGAGGGAGGGCCCGAAGCCGAATCGAGCGAGCCCGCCGAGCGCGCAAGCGGCCAGCCGTCTTCAAGCAACTTGCCGCAAGCGGAACTCCTAGTGCAGCCCCCAGCTCCACCAAGAAGGCGCCTCCGCAGGACCGGAGACATAGCAGGGCGACAAACGGGTCAACAGCCACCGTGCCGCGGGACACGCTCCACCGCGACAAGCACCGTTGCCGCGGGAGCGTCTCACGCCGCTGCGGCAACTGGAGCGGGGTCCTCTCGGGCCGCCGCTTCTGATCTTGCCGCAGCTCCCGCCAAGCGTCCAAGGGAGCCTACTCCGCCGCCTCGTTGCGCTGAAAGAGTACCGGATTTCGACCTCTCCGCGCTCAGCTCCGACGAGGAGGAAGAAGAGGAAGAAGAGTAAGACTTCTTTTGTTGTACTTATATTTCCTCGATTCTTGCTGTTTCTTGTCTTGTATCTGATCTGCTTTCTTCTGAACCTTGTTCCTTTCCAGGACTCTAGCCCAGAGAGCAGCGAAGAGGGCCAAGGTCCCCGTGGTTGTCATCGAGGACGATCCTGCTATGACAACAGAGGGCACGTCCGAGACCACCTTGTCGGACCCAGCAACTACTCCCCGAAGCAGCCCCCAGCGTAAGTATATAATTTTACTTCCCGCTGTCAGGCGCGCATGGGTGTTCTTTCCTTGCTGGTATCTTGATTGTTGGTTTGCTTGTGTAGGAGCAGAACAGGCTCACCAGGAACAACCAGAAGCTGCCCCTGAGGTGCTATCTGCTTCGACTACGCCGCCAAGGGAGGATTCCCCGGCAAAGGAGCGCTCTCCGGCAAGGGACGGGACCAGTGATCCCCCGGTGGTGGAGCCCATGACTACAGAGCCCAGCACAGGTAATCCTTCTTGTCAGAAAACTTCCCTTGGGTTCTTCTTCTTCTGATCTTCTTTTTGGATATTTGCTTGACTTTTTCTCCCTCTACCTGTCTTCAGACCCACCTTCCCCGGAGCCAATGGAGATTGAAGCCACCGGCGAGGAGAACGCACGCGGCAACACTGATGACGTCGCCGCTACTGAGGAGGAGGCCGGCGCTGATGATCCTGCCAGCGAAGAGGCCGCCAAGGCTGCTGGTGCAGGGGCTGGCGAGGAGTCCGGCGATCGCACTGACGACCCTGGGGCCGCAGGAGCGCAAGGCGCTACGCCGACCGCCGATCCCTCCGCCGCTGACGTAGCGCCAGGCTTAGAGGAGCCCCAGCCCGGCGCCGGCGATGGTGTCTTCATCAAGCTCCCCTGGGCATCAAGCTCCAGGGCGCCGGTCGAGGGAGAAGCTTTCGACGGAGAAGTGCTCGCCTCCGCTGGGCTGACAGTGGTTGACGAGCCAAGCAGCAGCGGCGGCGAGTCTGAGGAGGAGCAGCTGCTCCGGAAGCTGGTGTCGCTCTACCGCGCCCGACAAGACAAAGTGGAATCCCGGGAAGCGCTTGTCGCGAAGGCGGGAGCAGATATTGAGAAGCGTGCAGAGGAGCTCCGGGAACGCAATCAGGAAGCTCTCCGGTCAATTGCAGAGGAGCGGGCGCAGCTCGTCGAGGCGCGGAAAGCCTTCCTTCTCGAGATGGCTGAAGCTGGAGAGCAATAGCGGCTTGCCGCCGAGGAGCAGTCCGCGCGAGAAGGCGAGCTGACACAGCGGAAAGTCAATCTGGACAGCTATGAGGAGGAGCTGGCTGCGCACGAGCAAGCACTTGGCGGGGCTCTCAAGGAGGCAAAGGATGCTGCCGCAGCTGCTGAGGCCACCAAGAAGGACCTGGAAATGAAAGTGACGCAGCTAGAGGCTGATCTCAAGGCGAAGAATGAAGAGCTTGCCGCGCTCCAACATGAGCGCGAGAAGGATGCCCTCGCCCACGACGAGCTGCAGGGTCGCCTCCTTGAGAAGGGCAAGGAGCTGAGCGCCGCCAAGGACTCCAATGCCGATCTCGAGCTGAAGCTGGCGACGCTGACTGAGACGCTGGACGGCGCCGAGAAGCGGGAGGAGGACTTGAAGGAGGAGATCAAGGCCAACGAGGCGCTGCTGACGAGGGCCGCCGAAACCCAGAACACCTTCAGGGATATTGTGTAGCTCTGGACGGAGGTCCTCATGAACATCGCCGCGGTCATTGACGAGGAGCTGACGTAGCTGGAAATGGAGGGTTTCGGGTACTCTTCCGACGAGAACCTCCAGCCCAGCGCCAAGCTCACTCTGTTCTTCAAGGGCGTGGCGACGGCCCTCCAGCAACTCCGGGAAAGGATCCCAAAGCAGCTGGCCGACGAGTCGCGCACGATCTGCGCCAGAGTTCTGGAGAAGGTGTTGGTGAAGGTGGTCTTTCGCAACCCAGGACTCAACATCACCAACATCCTCAAGAAGCTGCCGACGGGTGCTGATCTTGAAGAGCTCAAAGCCCTTGTCGCACCCATTGTGGACAAGGTGAATGAAGTCAGGAGGGTTGATGGCAGTCGCGTAGATTAGGCTACAAGTTTTCTCCTTTTCTTGCCGCTGCTAGTCATGTTACGAGAACAATTCAATCAGTGCTGCGACAAATTATCTTTGTAATATAACTTTATTTTGGGCAGTATTTGCTATGTTATTTCCTTTACTTGATTCCTTCCTTTGTATGTTTTTACCCTACGCTTTCAGGGAACTTGCCGGCGCAGGCACCCTTGCGGCGAGCGCTGAGTGCGGAACATCAGCAGCCTGCTGGCGGTGTCGCTTCCGGCAAGAAACCTTGTCGCGACTAGTCGCAGCACACTTAAGTTGTTGAGCGCACTCGAAACAAAGTAAGGGCGCAACTAGCTACGAGTTGGTTCCTCCGTGCACAGGTTTTCCATACAAAGCACGATCCTTCAAGGAAGATAACCTCAAAAAAAATTTAAAACTGATTGTGCTCAAACTTTGGCAACTTAGCTTTCCTGTCGTTTGTGTCCCGGCAAGGCGATACTTTCTTGAACGACGCCTGGTCCACACCATTATCTTCTCTCCCCACCCCCCCCCCCCCCCCCGGTGAACTTGTGGGCGAGGGAACCTTCCCTTTGGGAAAAAGAAAGAAGAGAAAATAAAGATATGGAGCCCTAAGGCTCGTTATTTCTTACCGGGGGCAAGTGCTGCACAAAGTGTCAGATAATACATGCAAAAATTTGAAAAGCATGAAATTTGACAAGATGTGCGGAGCACATGAGCTTTATTTATGCACGGGATCTACGCCCGGCTTTGTGCAAAGGGTTACATGCAACAGCGGCAAGGCTAGTACAAAAGGTGGTTGCTGGAACAGGTTCCGGCAACTGCGCCTTATGGGTAAAACTTACGAAGATGCTCAATGTTCCAGGAGTTGCTCACCGGAAAACCATCTTCGGTCTCAAGGTGGACAGCGCCAGGCCTAGTGACTCGTTTCACCCGATAAGGGCCTTCCCACTTCGGCGTCAACTTGTTGGAATTCTTGGCGGAGTGAACGCGCCGAAGAACAAGGTCGCCTTCCTCGAGACTTCTGGCATTAACTTTGCGGCTGTGGTAGCGGCGCAAAGCTTGCTGGTATCGAGTAGCTCGAACAGCAGCCTGAAGACGATCCTCCTCAAGGAGCAGCGCGTCATCTTGTCACAGCTGCTGTTGCTCAAGCTCATCATAAGCGAGCACTCGAGGCGATCCATATACGAGTTCCATTGGGAGAACTGCCTCTGCTCCATAAACTAGAGCGAAAGGTGTCTGGCCAGTGGCTCGATTTGGCGTCGTCCTGATCGACCAAAGAACCACTGGCAGCTCCTCGATCCAGTTCTTTCCGCACCTGTGCAGCCTGTCGAAAGTTCTAGTCTTGAGCCCGCGCAGCACTTCAGCGTTTGCCCTCTCCGCTTGACCGTTGCTTCTCGGGTGAGCAACAGAAGCGAAGCAGACCTTAGCGCCAAGATCTTGGACGTACTGCGTGAAGGTGCGGCTCGTGAATTGTGTGCCATTGTCGGTGATGATCCTGTTAGGGACTCCAAAACGGCAAACAATCGACCTGAAGAACTTGACTGCTGACTGTGCTGTCACCTTCCTCACTGCTTCCACTTCCGGCCACTTTGTGAACTTGTCGATTGCAACGTACAAGTACTCAAAGCCCCCGACAGCTCAGGGAAAGGGGCCGAGGATGTCGACCCCCCAGACCGAAAATGGCCAGGATAAAGGGATCGTCTAGAGAGCTTGAGCTGGCTGGTGTATCTGCTTGGAGTGGAACTGGCACGCTTCACACTTGGTTACTTGTGCAGTTGCATCCTGGAGAGCTGTCGGCCAAAAGAAACCTTGCCGGAATGCTTTGCCGGCAAGTGCTCTTGCGCCAATGTGATGACCACATATGCCTCCATGTATCTCCGCCAACAGCTTCTGTCCATCTTCCCGGGGAATGCACTTCAATTTCACTCCGTTGAATCTTCTTCTCTACAGTATGTCGTCGACAAACTGGTACATACTTGATTGCCCGGCTACTCTCTCCGCTTCTTCTTGCTCTTCGGGAAGTTCTCCTGTCTGAAGGAAATGGACAATCTATTGTGCCCATGCTGGAGCTTGCGGCTCGACAACAAGGACTAAAGGCACAAATGCTGCTGTGGGAACATCTGCTTCTACAGCAAGAACCTGCGGCTCAGCCGGAGCTTGATGTTCCCCGGCAAGTTTGTCGGAGCAAAACTTGTTGGGAGCGTCTGCTTCAACGGAACAAACCCTAGGGCTTGTCGGAGCAGCCTGCTCCTCAGCACCCTTGGTGTTGATCCTGGGGACCTTCTTGGCGGTGGCTTCGGAGAGCTCTGCCGGAAAGTAGTCACCAGAAACCAACTTCCTCTTCTTGCTTTGTCCAGTTGATGGTGTTACAGATGGTTGAGTCAGCTTGAGCACAAAGATCCCTGGTTCCACAGAGCTTAAGTGCGGCGCACTTTGACAGGCCATCTGCAATGTCGTTCTGAGCCCTCGGAACATGTTCCATTTGTAGGCCGTCAAAGTTCTCTTCCAACTTTCTCACTTCATCGATGTAAGCTTCCATTAACAGACTTTGATGATCTTTGTTTACTTAGTGGACGACAAGCTGCGAGTCACCCCAAACAACAAGCTTCTTGATCCCAAGGTCTGCCGCGATCCTGAGTCCGGCAAGAAAACCTTCATACTCTGCAGTATTGTTGGTCGCTTGCTCCTTGGGAAAGTGCATCTGGACCACGTACTTGAGGTTCTCTCCGGTGGGTGCGACAATTAACACGCCCGCACTGGCGCCTTGAAGCGAGAAGGCACCATCAAAGTACATGATCCATTCTTTGCTTGCTTCCTTGACGGGGATGCTCGTTTCCGGGATTTCTTCATCAGGTGTTGGCGTCCATTCTGCTATGAATTCTGCCAATGCTCGGCTCTGGATAGTTGAAGTACTCTCAAACTTGAGGCCAAAGCTTGACAATTCCAGTGCCCACTCGACAATCCTGCCTGTTGCTTCTGGATTCTGCAATATCCTCTTCAATGGAAAGCGAGTGACAACTGTGATCTCATGTGCTTGAAAGTAATGGCGCAGCTTTCTCGAGGCCATGAGAAGGCCGAAAAGCAATTTCTGCACACCAGAGTACCTTGATCTAGCCCCCTGCAGAAGGGAACTGACAAAGTAAACTGGGCCGTTGCACCATTTTCTTCTGCTTCTCTTCTTGTGGCTGCACAAATCCATCCTTGTCGGGACCAGAGCTTGTCGGGGAAGCCCCCTGCTTGTCGCTGGACGCGCTTGCCGTGGCCGCTGGCTCATCGTCCGCCTCCCTTTCCACTACTAATGCAGCACTAACCACTTGATTCGTTGCCGCTAGATACAGCAACAACTTCTCTTGTGGTTTAGGTGCGACAAGTATTGGAGTGGAGGACAGGTATCTCTTCAAGTCCTGCAGCACAGCCTCCGCTTTCGGAGTCCATTTCATTGGACCTACCTTTTTCAATATTTTGAAAAATGGCAGGGCGCACTCAGCAGACTAAGAGATAAACCTGCTGAGAGCAGCCACGCAGCCGGCAAGCCTTCGTACGTCCTTGACGCGCTTCGGTGCTTCAATCTGCTCAATGGCCTTAATCTTGTCGGGGTTGGCTTCAATTCCCCGCCGAGACACAAAGAACCCTTCTACATTTCTGTGCAACTGTGGCTCAAAAGCTTCGTGAACTACCCTTGCAAATGTTGAACCAACATTCTTTAGTCCAAAAGGCATCCATACAAAGCAGTATGTTCCACATGGAGTGATGAATGCGGTTTTCTCCTCATCCTCTTCTGCCATGAAGATCTGATGATATCCTGAATATGCATCAAGAAATGAAAGCACATCACATCCTGCCGTGGAGTCGACAATCTGGTCAATGCGCGGCAAGGGAAATGGATCTTTGGGACAAGCTTTATTAACATCAGTGAAGTCAATACAAAGCCTCCATTTTCCGTTTGCCTTGCGCACGACTACAGGATTGGCCAGCCACGTAGGGTGGAGCACTCCTCTGACAAGGCCTACTGCTTCCAACTTCTTGATCTCTTCTGCGATGAATTCTTGGCGTTCCACTGCTTGCTTTCTGACTTTCTGCTTGACGGGCCGCGCGTGAGGACAGGCGGCAAGGTGGTGCTCAATTACTTTCCTGGGAACACCGGGGATGTCAGATGGTTGCCATGGAAACACATCGACATTCGCCCGCAGGAAAGCAACGAGCGCGCTTTCCTATTTAGGGTCAAGCGTGGCACTGATGGTGAAGGTACCACCAGTGCCGTCCTCCTTGGCGGCCACTTTCTTGGTCTCTGGCGGAGCTGCCTTCGCCTTCTTACACTTGCCGGTGGAGCTCGATGGTGCGTCCTCGACGGTAGCGCAGCACTCTGAAGAGGTGCGCTTGCTGGAGTGGGCATCAGAGCTCTTGCCGGACTTGGTTTTCTTCTCCCCCCCGGGAGCTTCAGCGGCAAGTGGCTTGCGTTCTGCTGCGGCTGCTGCTTCCCGGTAGATCTTGTCGGTACAGATAAAAGCATCTTTCTTGTCGCCAGGGACAGAGATGACACCTATCGGACCTGGCATCTTGAGCATATTGTATGCATAATGAGAGGCTGCCATGAACTTGGCGAGCGCTGGACGGTCGAGTATCCCATTGTAGGGCAATGGGAAATCAGCAATGTCGAAAGTAACTTTCTCTGTCCTGAAATTCAGCTCACTGCCAAATGTCACTAGCAACGTGATCTTCCCCTTCGGCTTGCTCCTTCCCGGATTGATTCCTTGGAAAGTACCAGTCTCTTCGAGCTCGCTGTCGGGGATCTGGAGCTTATGGAGTACCGCGGAGGAGATCAGATTCAAGCCGGCCCCACCGTCAACTAGCATCTTTGTGACCTTGAGGTTGCGGATAGTTGGTGAAACCAACATCGGCAAGCACCCGACCGCAGTTATGCGATCAGGGTGGTCCTCAATATCAAAGACGATAGGCGTGCTGGACCACTTCAGAGGTTTGCGCGACTCAACCGGGGGTTCTGCTGCATTAACTTCCCGCACTCACTGTTTGAGCTGGCGGTGCGAAGTATGCAGAGAAGCACCACCGTCAACGCACAGAACCTCTGTTGCTTTCTGAAACTCCTGCTCGTCGGCCTCGTCATCATCCATGTCTTCATCGTCGTCTTCATCTTCATCCTTGTCGCTGCCGCGGGGAGGCCTGTCTCCTTGCCGCTGCTTGGCCTTGCCGCGGCGTCCTCCCCGGCCGGGACGCTTCTTGCCGGATCCACCAGTACCTTCCTGGGCCTTCTCCTTGTCGCGTCGCTCGTATTCAGCTTTCTGCTATTCAACAAGCTGTTCAACCTTCTTGCACCTCTGGAGATCGTGACCCTTGGTGCGATGGATCTTGTAATATTGCTTGCTGGAGCCGTCCTGCTTGTCGGCGGCCGCCACAGGTTCTGCTTCCCTGGCGCCACCTCCGTTGCCGGACTGCTCAACAGCTACCACATCTTTGCCTTTCCTTCTTCTGTTATTCCGCCGCCGGTTTTTCTTTGCCGGGGTGGCATCCTCACTGTCAGATCCTCCTGCTCCTGCATTCTCTCCGGGGAGTTTCCTCCCTTCTTCAGCACGCGCGCATTTGTCAGCCAGGGCGTAGAGCTCACTGACGTCCCTTATCTTGCACATCGCCATCTCCTCCCGCATCCTGCGGTTACGCACGTTCTGATGGAACGCGCTGATGACCGCGGCAGGGTGGACATCTGGGATGTTGCGCTGCACTTGGCTGAATCTCTGAATGTACTTGCGCAGGGGATCTCCTTCCTTCTGGGCGAGCAGATGAAGATCGCTCTCCTGGCCATGGGGCTTGTGGCCGCCTGTGAAGGCACCGACAAACTGATGGCACAGATCCGCCCATGAGGAGATGGAGTTGTCCGGCAAGTGCATGAGCCAGGATCTGACATTGGGCTTGAGCACCAGTGGGAAGTAGTTGGCAAGGATCTTGTCGTCGCGTCCGCCGGCAGCCTGCACCGCGATGGTGTAGATGCTGAGGAACTCCGACGGATGCAACCTGCCATCATACTTCTCTAGTACATCTGGCTTGAAGTTCTTGGTACTGGGCCACTGGACTTGCCGCAGCTCACGAGTGAATGCGGGGAAACCTACCGCGTATGGCAAGTCGCCTGGTTCCCCTAGCGCATGCATATCAACAGTGGGCCCAGCGCGCTGGTCTGATTGACGCCGCGCTTCTCTTCGACGCTCGATGCGTGTACGAGCGTCCACTTGCTGTCGTTCTTAAAGAACTTGGCGTTGATCGCGACGAGCTTGTGGATCTGATGACGCCGTGGAGTCGGTGTCGAGGTTGACCTGGCGAGTCGGCGATCTCGGCCTTTGGGGCGGGGAGTGCACGGTGGTTGCCCCCCCCACCAGTCTTATCGCCATCGGTTCGTGCCTGGGCGTCTTGCCGCGCCTTCGATGTGCTCGGTTGTCGGGGAGTGTCGCCGTTGGCGAAGCCGATGAGGCTCTGAATGGTGGCCCTCCAACCGTCGATCTTTCCGCCGTTGGAGGGTAGTCCAGGAGCAGTTGGGCTCGGGCCAACGCTTCTTCTGGAGTCTTTGGTGGCGGTGCCGAACGGTGCGAGGAGCGGGATATGCTCGGACTTCTAACTATGTTAGAAGGAGCAGGATCCCGTCCAGGCGACCGTGTTTTGCTCGTGCCAGCAGGCTGGCGCGCGTGCTAGTCTTGAGCATCCCGAGATCCACCAGCTCGATCTCGGTCCAACGAGCGTATGGTACCGCGAGTACCATGACGCTGTCGGTCCCACACCTCTTGAGATGGGCGCGGTGCGTGTACGGACGCCGAGGTTTGCGCGGCCTTGTCCTTGGACTTGGCGGCAGCTTGAGCTTCCTCGTCGGCGCCCGTTCGTCCGCCGGCGTCTACCCCACCACCCGTTTGCTCCGGTGGTGGTGGGATTGACGCGGACGGAGCAGCCACCTCCGAAGCCTTCTTCTTCGGTGGCATGTCGATGAAGATGATGAAACAGATGAAGATCTGGCTCGCGTGAACGCCGGATCGGGTTCACACAACCTCGACGCCCCCTACCTGGCGCGCCAAAGATGTCGTGGGGAACGAACACCTATGGGGCAGGGCCCCTTTCGGTCCGGCAGGGAGCGGAGGCCGCACGAAGAGCGGATCGAGGCGGAGCACGCGAGCGATTTTACCCAGCTTCGGAGCTCTCCGGAGAGATAATACTCCTACTGCTGCTTTGTGGTTGTATTATGTTCTTGCTCAAGAGCGTGGGAGTGTTCTGGTTTCGAATGAGTCGAACCCCTTCTACGTTGCGCATGGGCCTCCTTTTATAGGCTCAAGGGGTCACCGATAGGTGGCAACGCAGGCGAGGGTACAAATGTAAAAGGTGTGGTTGGTACAACTGCCTCTACAGTGGATCCTACCTAACTCTGACGGCAGGGGACAAAGGCATTAAATGCCCGTCCGCGTCGCCCAAACAGTGCAGAAAAGCGACCATTAGGGGCGCCACCGTTCGCCACGATGGCCATCTTGTCATGTCCACTCGCCACCTCGCACCGCTTGGCTGCACAGCTTCTCGCCACGTCCGCCTGGAACGGTCCTATGGCGACACGTCGACGGATGCTCTGGAGCGAGGGTACAGAGTGGCGGCTTCGCCGCGGCAAGCGCCTTGCCGCGGTCGTTGTCTTGTCGCGCCCGGAAGCTTGTCGCTCGCCGGGTCTTGCCGGGACGCGTGGCGCGTCGCGGCAAGTTCCTTGAAATGCCTTGGTTGGACTTCCCGGCAAGCTCCTCTTGCCGGGCCTTGTCCTTCCCGGAAAGCTCCTCTTGCCGGGGCCTTGTCTTCTCAGTTAAAACACTTTGTTCTTGAATGGCTCCAATAGGAACTATGGAGGATCTTGGCGGGCACCCGGCAAGCCTTGCCGCGGGGCGCTGTGACTGCCCGTGCACAAGTTCGGGATACTAACGTACCCCTACCTTAGTACACTGACAAACACGTTGAGCCAACCTCCGAACAGGAGGAACGGGAGGATGGGCGAGTCAGCCCTGGCAAACAGGCCATGAACGAAGACTCAGAGGATAGCAACTACATTCCGCTCTCCGAGGACGAGGTTAGCCTCGGTGACAAAGATTTCATTGTGCCTAGAGAGCCCGCCGCACATGAATGCATTAAGCGTCAGCTAATTGCCACGGCAAGAAGCCTGAAAAAGAAGCAGCAGCAGCTTCAAGCTGATCAAGATCTGCTCAATGAAAGATGGACTGATATCCTAGCAGACAAGGAATATGAAATTTGGCTCACCCATAAAAAGTCTGTTCTGCCGAGCGCCCAACCAAAAGCACCCGAAGTGCAAACTGTTACCACAGTTCGATGACGAGGTGTTGGAGCCCGTCCAACCAAGGTACAATACAGCTAACCAAACACCACGTGGCCGGGACGAAGTGGCACTTCAAGACGAACACCAGCCCGCACAACCTCATTGAACAAATAGAAATACAACAGCTCGGGGATATACACATGACCTGCGACGCGATTTGGAAAACAGAGCAGGTCAGACGAGATCGATCTATGGATCATGGGGGCATGCACCGACACACGACAATGGCCATCTGGCTGAATGTGACAAACATAATCACGTTCGGGCCAAAAACCGCAGATGAACTCCATCCGAGCTACGTCATGACTTGGCCCGATATAGAGGCGCCGCACACCCCCTCTGCTTCACTGATAAAGTAATGGGACATGATTTCCCAGAAGGGTTTAAACCCGTTAACATCGAATCATACGATGACACAACAGACCCCGCGGTATGGATCGAGGACTTTCTTCTCCATATTCATATGGCCCGCGGTGATGATCTTCACGCCGTCAAGTACCTCCCACTCAAACTCAAGGGACCAGCTAGGTACTGGTTGAATAGTCTGCCCGAAAACTCCATTGGCAGCTGGGAGGACTTGGAGGGCGCCTTCCTCAACAACTTCCAAGGCACTTATGTCTGACCTCCGAATGCCAATGACCTAAGTCATATAATCCAACAGCCCGAAGAGTCAGCTGGGAAATTCGGGACTCGGTTCCTAACTAAAAAGAACCAGATCGCCGACTGTCCAGACGCCGAAGCCCTAGCGCCCTTTAAGCACAGCATCCGTGACGAATGGCTGGCCAGACACCTCGGCCAGGAAAAACCGAAGTCCATGTCAACCCTTACGGCACTTATGACCCGCTTCTGTGCGGGCGAAGATAGCTGGCTAGTGATGTCTACTATGCAACCTTCTCCTTGTAGACGTTGTTGGGCCTCCAAGTATAGAGGTTTGTAGGACAGTAGCAAATTTCCCTCAAGTGGATGACCTAAGGTTTATCAATCCGTAGGAGGCGTAGGATGAAGATGGTCTCTCTCAAACAACCCTGCAACCAAATAACAAAGAGTCTCTTGTGTCCCCAACACACCCGATACAATGGTAAATTGTATAGGTGCACTAGTTCGGCGAAGAGATGGTGATACAAGGGCAATATGGATGGTAGATATAAGTTTTTGTAATCTGAAAATATAAAAACAGCAAGGTAACTAATGATAAAAGTGAGCGTAAACGGTATTGCAATGGTAGGAAACAAGGCATAGGGTTCATACTTTCACTAGTGCAAGTTCTCTCAACAATAATAACATAATTGGATCATATAACTATCCCTCAACATGCAACAAAGAGTCACTCCAAACCTACTAATAGCGGAGAACAAACACAGAGATTATGGTAGGGTACGAAACCACTTCAAAGTTATCCTTTCTGCTCGATCTATTCAAGAGTCCGTAGTAAAATAACATGAATCTATTCTTTTCGTTCAATCTATCATAGAGTTCATACTAGAATAACACCTTAAGACACAAATCAACCAAAACCCTAATGTCACCTAGATACTCCATTGTCACCTCAAGTATCCATGGGCATGATTATATGATATGCATCACACAATCTCAGATTCATCTATTCAACCAACACAAAGTACTTCAAAGAGTGCCCCAAAGTTTCTACCGGAGAGTCAAGACGAAAACTTGTGCCAACCACTATGCATAAGTTCATGGGAGGAACCCACAAGTTGATCACCAAAACATACATCAAGTGGATCACGTGATATCCCATTGTCACCATAGATAAGCACGGCAAGACATACATCAAGTGTTCTCAAATCCTTAAAGACTCAATCCGATAAGATATCTTCAAAGGGAAAACTCAATCCATTACAAGAGAGTAGAGGGGGAGAAACATCATAAGATCCAACAATAATAGCAAAGCTCGCGATACATCAAGATCGTGCCATAGAGAGAACATGAGAGAGAGAGAGATCAAACACATAGCTACTGGTACATACCCTCATCCCCAAGGGTGAACTACTCCCTCCTTGTCATGGAGAGCGTCGGGATGATGAAGATGGCCACCGGTGATGGATTCCCCCTCCGGCAGGGTGCCGGAACGGGCTCCCGAGAGGTTTTTGCTGGCTACAGAGGCTTGCAGCGGCGGAACTCCAAATCTATTGTTCTTTGATGTTTTTAGGGTATATGGGAATATATAGGCGAAAGAAGTCGGTCGGGGGAGCCTCGAGGGGCCCACGAGGGTGGAGGGCGCGCCCTCCTATCTCGTGGCCTCCTCGACGCTTCCCTAGCTTGCACTCCAAGTTCCTAGGACTGCTTCTGTTCCAAAAATAACTTTTCCGAAGATTTCATTCCGTTTGGACTCCTTTTGATATTCCTTTTCTTCGAAACACTGAAATAGGCAAGAAAACAGCAATATGGGCTGGGCCTCCCGTTAGTAGGTTAGTCCCAAAAATGATATAAATCTGTAAATTAAAGTCCATAAACATCCAAAACGGGTTATAATAGCATGGAACAATCAAAAATTATAGATACGTTGGAGACGTATCAAGCATCCCCAAGCTTAATTCTTGCTTGTCCTCGAGTAGGTAAATGATAAAAACAGAATTTTTGATGTGGAATGCTACCTAGCATAATTCTAAATGTAATTTTCTTTATTGTTGCATGATTGTTCAGATCCAAATGATTCAAGATAAAAGCTTATAAAACATAAAAATAATAATACTTCGAAGCATACTAACAAATAATCATGTCCTATCAAAATAATATAGCCAAAGAAAGCTTATCCCTACAAAATCATATAGTTAAGACATGCTTCATTTTCATTACATAAAATACTCCCATCATGCACAACCCCGGTTTCAGCCAAGCAATTGGTTCATACTTTTTAACGCGCTTCAGCTTTTTCAACTCTTACGCAATACATGAGCGCAGGCCATGGACATAGCACTATGGTGGTATATGGTGGTGGTTGTGAGGACAAAAAGGGAGAAGATAGTCTCACATCAACTAGGTGTATCAACGGGCTATGGAGATGCCCATCAATAGATATCAATGTGAGCGAGTAGGGATTGCCATGCAACGGATGCACTAGAGCTATAAATATATGAAAGCTCAACAAAAGAAACTAACTGGGTGTGCATCCAACTTGCTTGCTCACGAAGACCTAGGGCATTTTGAGGAAGCCCATCATTGGAATATACAAGCCAAGTTCTTATAATGAAAAATTCCCACTAGTATATGAAAATGACAACATAGGAGACACTCTATCATGAATATCATGGTGCTACTTTGAAGCACAAGTGTGGTAAAAGGATAGTAGCATTCTGCCTTCTCTCTTTTTCTCTCATTATTTTTTTTTCTTTTTTTTCTTTTTGGGCCTTTCCCTTTTTTTTATTTGGCCTTCTTTTTTCTTTCTCTTTTTTTTCTTATAAAGTCCAAAATCTCATCCCGACTTGTGGGGGAATCATAGTCTCCATCGTCCTTTCCTCACTGGGACAATGCTCTAATAATGAAGATCATCACACTTTTATTTACTTACAACTCAAGAATTACAACTCAACACTTAGAAAAAAAATATGACTCTATATGAATGCCTCCGTCGGTGTGCCGGGATATGCAATGAATCAAGAGTGACATGTATGAAAATTATGACGGTGGCCTTGCCACAAATACGATGTTAACTACATGATCATGCAAAGAGCAATATGACAATAATGGAGCCTGTCATAATAATGGAACGGTGGAAAGTTGCATGGCAATATATCTCGGAATGGCTATGGAAATGTCATAATAGGTAGGTATGGTGGTTGTTTTGAGGAAGATAAATAATGGGTGCATGATACCAGCAAAAGTTGCACGGCACAATAGAGGCTAGCAAAGTGGGAGGGTGAGTGTGTGTATATCCATGGACTCACATTAGTCATAAAGAACTCATATACTTATTGCGAAAGTTTACTTGCCCTCTAAGCAAAGTACTACTATGCATGCTCCTAGGGGAAGGGTTGGTAGGAGTTAACCATCTCCGATCCCGACCTCCACTCATAAGGAATGCAATCAAAAGAGAACCTCATGCAACAAATTTGTGACACAACTTTTACCATACGTGCATGCTACGGGACTTGCCAACTTCAACACAAGTATTTCGCAATTTCATAATTATCCACTAGCATGACTCTAATATTACCACCTTTATATCTCAAAACAATTATCAAGCATCAAATTGATCCTAGTGTTTAATGCACTTTCTATGATAGTTTTTATTATACCTAACTTGGATGCTCATCATTCTAGGACCAAATTCATAACCATAGAAAATACCATGATGTTCTAAGAGACTATCAAAATAATATAAGTGAAGCATGAGAGACTAACAATTTATACAAAATTAAGCCACCGCCGTGCTCTAAAAGATATAAGTGAAGCACTAGAGCAAATACTATCTAGCTCAAAAGATATAAGTGAAGCACATAGAGTATTCTAATAAATTCTAATCAAGTGGGATTCTCCCAAAAGGTGTGTGCAGCAAGGATGATTGTGGTAAACTAAAAATAAAATACTAATATAATACAAGACGCTCCAAGCAAAACACATATCATGTAGCGAATAAAAATATAGCTCCAAGTAAAGTTACCGATAAACGAAGACGAAAGAGGGGATGCCATTCGGGGGCATCCCCAAGCTTAGGCTTTTGGCTATTCTTGAATATTACCTTGGGGTGCCTTGGGCATCCCCAAGATTAGGCTCTTGCCACTCCTTATTCCATAGTCCATCGAATCTTTACCCAAAACTTGAAAACTCCACAACACAAAACTTAACAGAAAACTCGTAAGCTCCGTTAGTATAAGAGAATAAAACCACCACTTAGGTACTGTAATTAACTCATTCTAAATTCGTATTGGTGTAATATCTACTGTACTCCAACTTATCTATGGTTTATACCCTCCGATACTACTCATAGATTCATCAAAATAAGCAAACAACACACAGAAAACAGAATCTGTCAAAAACAGAACAGTCTGTAGTAATCTGTATCAAACGAATACTTTTGGAAATCCAAAAATCCTACCAAATTAGGAAGTCCTAAGAAATTTGTGTACCAATCCAGAGCAAAAATAATCAGAACAAAAGCACGTTTATGTTAATTAACAAAACTAATTTACTGGGTGAAGAAGTTTCTGATTTTCAGCAGGATCAACACAACTATCACCGTAAGCTATCCTAAAGGTCTTACTTGGAACTTTATTGAAAAAAAAGCTATAAAACATGATTACTACAGCAGCATAATCATGTGGACACACTAAAACAGTAAGGGTAAATATTGGGTTGTCTCCCAACAAGCGTTTTTAATGCCTTTCTAGCTAGGCATGATGATGACAATGATGCTCACAAAAAAGATAAGAATTGAAACATAACGGGAGAATCATGAAGCATATGACTAGAACATTTAAGCCTAACCCACTTCCTATGCATAGGGATTTTGTGAGCAAACAACTTCTGGGAAAAATAATCAACTAGCATATGAAGGCTAAACAAGCATAACTTTAAAACTTTAAGCACATAGAGAGGAAACTTGATATTATTGCGATTACTACAAGCATATATTCCTCCCTCATAATAATTTTCAGTAGCATCATGAATGAATTCAACAATATAACCAGCACATAAAGCATTCTTTTCATGATCTACTTGCATAGAAATTTTACTACTCTCCACATAAGCAAATTTCTTCTCATGAATAGTAGTGGGAGCAAACTCAACAAAATAATTATCATGTGAGGCATAATCCAATTGAAAACTAAAATCATGATGACAAGTTTCCTGGTTATCATTATTCTTAATAGCATACAAGTCATCACAATAATCATCATAGATAGCAACTTTGTTCTCATAATCAATTGGAACCTCTTCCGAAATAGTGGATTCATCACTAAATAAAGTCATGACCTCTCCAAATAATCCACTTTCATCAATATAATCATCATAAATAGGAGGCATGCTTTCATCATAAGAAATATTCTCATCAAAACTTGGGGGACTAAACATATCATCTTCATCAAACATAGCATCCCCAAGCTTGTGGCTTTGCATATCATTAGCATCATGGATATTCAAGGAATTCATACTAACAACATTGCAATGATGCTCATCATACAAAGATTTAGTGCCAAACATTTTATAGACTTCTTCTAGCACTAGGGCTCAATTTTCTTTTCCATCATTCTCATGAAAGATATTTAAAAGATGAAGCGTATGAGGCAAACTCAATTCCATTTTTTTTGTAGTTTTCTTTTATATAATAAACTAGTGATAAAACAAGAAACAAAAAGATTAGATTGCAAGATCTAAAGATATACCTTCAAGCACTCACCTCCCCGGCAACGGCGCCCGAAAAGAGCTTGATGTCTACTACGCAACCATCTCCTTGTAGACGTTGTTGGGCCTCCAAGTGCAGAGGTTTGTAGGACAGCAGCAAATTTCCCTCAAGTGGATGATCTAAGGTTTATCAATCCATAGGAGGTGTAGGATGAAGATGGTCTCTCTCAAACAACCATGCAACCAAATAACAAAGAGTCTCTTGTGTCCCCAACAAACCCAATACAATGGTAAATTGTATAGGTGCACTATTTCGGCGAAGAGATGGTGATACAAGTGCAATATGGATGGTAGATATAAGTTTTTGTAATCTGAAAATATAAAAACAGCAAGGTAACTAATGATAAAAGTGAGCGTAAACGATATTGCAATGGTAGGAAACAAGGCATAGGGTTCATACTTTCACTAGTGCAAGTTGTCTCAACAATAATAACATACTTGGATCATGTAACTATCCCTCAACATGCAACAAAGAGTCACTCCAAAGCTACTAATAGCGGAGAACAAACAAAGAGATTATGGTAGGGTACGAAACCACCTCAAAGTTATCCTTTCTGCTCGATTTATTCAAGAGTCCGTAGTAAAATAACATGAAGCTATTCTTTCTGTTCAATCTATCATAGAGTTCGTACTAGAATAACACCTTAAGACACAAATGAACCAAAACCCTAATGTCACCTAGATACTCCACTGTCACCTCAAGTATCCGTGGGCATGATTATATGATATGCATCACACAATCTCAGATTTATCTATTCAACCAACACAAAGTACTTCAAAGAGTGCCCCAAAGTTTCTACCGGAGAGTCAAGCGAAAACGTGTGCCGACCCCTATGCATAGGTTCATGGGCGGAACCCGCAAGTTGATCACCAAAACATACATCAAGTGGATCACGTGATATCCCGTTGTCACCACAGATAAGCATGGAAAGACATACATCAAGTGTTCTCAAATCCTTAAAGACTCAATCCGATACGATAACTTCAAACGGAAAACTCAATCCATTACAACAGAGTAGAGGGGGAGAAACATCATAAGATCCAACCATAATAGCAAAGCTCGCGATACATGAAGATCGTGCCATAGAGAGAACACGAGAGAGAGAGATCAAACACATAGCTACTGGTACATACCCTAAGCCCCGAGGGTGAACTACTCCCTCCCCGTCATGGAGAGTGCCGGGATGATGAAGATGGCCACCGTTGATGGATTCCCCCTCCGGCAGGGTGCCGGAACGGGCTCCCGAGAGGTTTTTGGTGGCTACAGAGGCTTGCGGCGGCGGAACTCCAGATCTATTGTTCTTCTATGTTTTTAGGGTATATGGGAATATATAGGCGAAAGAAGTCGGTCCGGGGAGCCTCGAGGGGCCTACGAGGGTGGAGGGCACGCCCAGGGGGGTGGGCGCGCCCCCCTATCTCGTGGCCTCCTCGACGCTTCCCTGGCTTGCACTCCAAGTTCCCGGGATTGCTTCTGTTCCAAAAATAACTTTTCCGAAGGTTTCATTCCGTTTGGACTCGGTTTGATATTCCTTTTCTTCGAAACACTGAAATAGGCAAGAAAACAACAATATGGGCTGGGCCTCCGGTTAGTAGGTTAGTCCTAAAAATGATATAAATGTGTAAAGTAAAGCCCATAAACATCCAAAACGGGTAATATAATAGCATGGAACAATCAAAAATTATAGATACGTTGGAGACGTATCAGTTAGCCCGTAGCAACAACAATACAAGCGAGCCTGGCACTTCTGAAGCCAGAAACAGCAACGGCAAGCCCCGACGCAATAGACATAAGCGTCGAAACAACGGTGATAGCACCGAAGACACGTCGGTCAACGCCGGATTCAGTGGCTCTAAGTCCAGTCAGCGGAAGAAGCGATTTAAAATAAACAATCCGGGCCCGTCCAGTCTAGACCGCATAGTCGATCGACCATGCCAAATCCATGGCACTCCTGATAAACAAGCCAATCATACCAACAGGGAATGTTGGGTTTTCAAATAGACCGGCAAGTTAAATGCCGAGAATAAGGAGAAGGGGTCGCAAAGTGATGACGATGACGAGGAACCCCGACCACTGAACACAGGGGGACAAAAGAAATCCCCCCCCCCAAGTCAAAATGGTGAATATGATATACGCCACCCATATCCCCAAGAGGGAGCGCAAGCGTGCACTCAGGGATGTCTACGCGATGGAGCCAGTCGCCCCAAAGTTCAACCCATGGTCCTCCTGTCCGATCACTTTAGATCGCAGGGATCATTGGTTCGGCCACACTGGTCCTTGAACCAATTATCGACGGATTCCACCTCACGCGAGTCCTCATGGATGGTGGCAGCAGTCTGAACCTGCTCTATCAGGATACAGTGCGCAAAATGGGTATCGATCCCTCAAGGATCAAGCCCACAAAAACCACCTTTAAAGGTGTCATACCAGGTGTAGAGGCCTGTTGTACGGGCTCAATCACACGGGAAGTGGTGTTCGGATCCCCGGATAATGTCTGAAGCGAAGAGTTAATCTTCGATATCGTCCCCTTCCGCAGTGGCTATCATGCACTGCTCGGACGAACCGCATTCACTCGATTCAATGCGGTGTCACACTATTCCTTCCTCAAGCTCAAGATGCTCGGACCACGCGGTTTTATCACAGTCAATGGAAACACGGAGCGCTCCCTCCGTACTGAGGAGCACACTGCGGCCCTTGCAGCAGAAGTACAGAGTAGTCTTTTCAGGCAAAACCTCAATTCGGTAGTAAAGCCCCCGGACACCGTCAAGAGAGTTTGGACTACTCTGTAGTAGGACGGTCCAGTTCGTCCAGAGCTTGACTAGCAATTTGGCCTCCGTCCCAGTCCCAATCAAGCGATGACATTTGTGCCGCGCGGACATAACTACGCACTCAAAATACCATGGGCATGGACGGAGGCATAGCTAGGACGTGGTCCATAATGCGGCTCAACCGCCCTTGGATCCGCATACCTTCACATTTTTCTTTTTCATTTCTGGTTCTTCTCTTCCCGAGGCTTTTCTGATAACCTGATCATCGGACCTATCACGGGACGGATACACCAAGAAGGCAAGGGGCTTTGACGTACAAGGGAATCCCCAGGTGGTCTCTGCTAATGATCGTTATCCTTGTTTCAAATACCCGCACGCAGCTCACCCTTGGTCACGGCATGTTAAATAGCCTTGCTCGCATATCGCATTACTTGTACAAGTACGCCTTGACATATTAATCAAATTACAATGGAAAACAGTTTGCGGCTCAATATTTGCGTCGTCAGCTTATTACTTGATTTTTTTTCTTGTCTTTGTATTTTTTATCAATTGCACCCGTACATTCTGGTACGCATTACTTCGCCAGGGGCTTCATCATGCCCCGCAATACGGCAATAAAGTCTGAGCACTTTTATAGTATAGTTCGGCACCCCGGACTTATAGCATTATATGCATCGGCTCTGAATCATGTCTTTGGTCAATAGTTGGGTTGCCCGGCTCCTGTGCTTACTACCTTACGTTCCGCTATATCGGCTAGGGTAGTAAAGGGAGAACTACTACGTTTGTGTCCCGGTTCTTCTGGACGAGCACCTCAGTAGAGAAAGCCGAAAACTGACTATCATGATGCGGCGAGAGCTGGTCACCTGTTTGAGAGGTTTTCAAATCCTTAGAGATTTTTTCTGCTTTATGTGAGGAATCGGTTTTTGTCCGATTAGGCGTGTATAGCGCCCCAAGCTCGGCCTTCCAAACACAAGGGGCTGCGCCAAAACTTCCATTCTCAAACTCCTATGGTTGAGTGAGGGTGATAAAGCCGTACTGTCCGTTTGCCTTGTTCGTTACGCTAAACACCTCCTTTAAGGACCAAAATGTGGAGTAAAGAGTGTTTAGATTTATCCCGAACACCCCCGTACTATCTACGTGGGGGCAGAAGCCGACAACTGGCCAACTCTTAGATTTACATAAACGGCCGCGCAGGAGGTAAAATTTTGAACTAACAGACATTATATTGCATAACGGATCTGTTTAATATTACAGGACAGGATAACATGAGTGCGTTCATGGGAATATGACATTCTTAAAACATTGCTCCGCCACAAGGCGGGATCCCTCCAGGACACTGTCAAAATACAGCTCGGGTCGGCGGTGCTCCTTGGCCTCAGGCGGCTCCTCGATCATCAGCTTCTTGGCATCCATCTTCACCCAGTGCACCTTGGTGCGGGCAAAAGCCATCCACACGCCTTTGATACAGACTGACCGCTTGATGGCTTCAAGTCGCAGGCAGGCACTCACAAGACGCTTGAAAAGTCCGAAGTAGCTGCTGGGCATGGACTCAGCAGGCCATAGCCGGAATATTAAGTCCTTCGTGGCTAGTTCGGCCGCCTTATGCAGCTCGACCAGCTGTTTCAGGTGGTCGCTAAAGGGCACTGGAAGTTCTAGTCCAAGGTACTGAGACCAGAACAACTTCTCCGTAGAGCGCCCTTCTTCGGCTCGATAAAATTCTACAGCATCTGATATGCTATGCGGCAGATTCGCAAACGCCCCTGGAGAGATCCAAATCCGGGTAAGTAAAAGGAATGTTTCCTTCACATATCTGCTTTGCATAATGAAAGCCTTACCCGCCGTAATTTTCTTGGCCGCCTAGATCTCCTGGAGGGCGCCCTGGGCTTCGGCTCGGGCATCTTGTGCACTCTGGCGGGCCTTGGCAAGTTGGGACTCTTGAGTCTTAAAATCGTGCTCAAGGACTCGTACTTCTTGACGGCGTCCTGGAGCTCTTGCTGGACCTCGCTGACCCGGGCTGTCGGTGTCAAAACCGGCGGATATCAGGTAGGGGGTCCCGAACTGTGTGTCTAGGAGGATGGTAACAGGAGACAAGGGACACGATGTTTTTACCCAGGTTCGGGCCCTCTCGATGGAGGTAAAACCCTACTCCTTCTTGATTGATATTGATGAAATGGGTAGTACAAGAGTGGATCTACCACGAGATCAAGGAGGCTAAACCCTAGAAGCTAGCCTATGGTATGATTGTTGTTCGTCCTATGGACTAAAACCCTCCGGTTTATATAGACAACAGAGAGGGCTAGGGTTACACAGAGTCGGTTACAATGGTAGGAGATCTACATATCCGTATTGCCAAGCTTTCCTTCCACGCCAAGGAAAGTCCCATCCGGACATGGGAAGAAGTCTTCAATCTTGTATCTTCATAGTCTTGGAGTCCGGCCGATGATGATAGTTCGGCTATCCGGACACCCCCTAGTCCAGGACTCCCTCAGTAGCCCCTGAACCAGGCTTCAATGACGACGAGTCTGGCGCGCACATTGTCTTCGGCATTGCAAGGCAGGTTCCTCCTCCAAATAATTCATAGAAGATTGTGAACACCAGGATAGTGTCCGGCTCTGCAAAATAAATTCCACGTACCACCGTAGAGAGAATAATATTTACACAAGTTCAATCTGCTGACGTATTTTGTGGCGTGACGTCACACCACTACCAAGCCTTTACTTGAATCATTTTTATTATATCACCTCAGCGCGTTTAGCAAAGCAGTTTCCTTGGCACGTCTTGTTGAAGCAGAGATCGTGTTCCCCTTATTCCAGGATCCCCATCAATACGGACGTGGGCAACCCAACCGCGCCATTGATTGTGGCGCTTGGGAGATAAGCGAGTTTTACCAGGCCGGTGGGGACGCATAGTCTTCGTCCGCCCATATATAAGGGGATAAGGATCCACCTTTTTTACCCACGCCTTCTTCCTCCTTTGCTTATCCATCTCCGCGCACTCGAGCTCCAGCGCCCAAGTCCGCACATCTCACCTCAACCTTCTCCAGTCATGTCCGGAGCGGGAGGCAAGTGGATGGCCTTCTCCATTACGGATGGGCACATCGAGAAGCTGCGCGGCACCGGATACCTGTCCCGCGACATCGCGCACCGGCTGCCCGACGAGGGGCAGCTCATCCCCACCCCCAGCCCCATGAGAGGGTCGTATTCCTTCCCCACTTGCTCCGCGGACTGGGCTTCCCACTTCACCCCTTTGTCCGGGGGCTCATGTACTACTACGGCCTGGACTTCCACGATCTGGCGCCAAACTTCATCCTCAACATCTCGGCGTTTATCGTCGTGTGCGAGGCCTTCCTCTGCATCCAAGCCCACTTCGGCTTGTGGCTAAAGACCTTCAATGTCAAGCCGAAGGTGGTAAAGGGCGTTCAAGCGGAGTGCGGAGGCGCCATGGTGGGCAAAATGCCCAACGTCACTTGGCTCGAGGGCGCCTTTGTGGAATCCGTCAAGGGGTGGCAATCGGGGTGGTTCTACATCACCGAGCCGCGTGACCCTAAATGGGCAGTGGCCCCCGAGTTCAGATCTGGTACCCCCATGCAACTCACCTCCTAGAAAGAGAAAGGCTTGCTATGGGGCAGTTCGGAGGAGCTGACCGGACTCCAGTCCTGTCTCCAGACTCTGGTGAACAAGAAGCTTAAGCTTGTCAACGTGATCCAAGTCATGCTCGTTCGCCGGATTCTCCCCTGCTAGCAACGGGCTTTCAATTTGTGGGAGTTTGATCCGGCACAGCACCGGACCCTTAGCGGGCTCTTCGACACGACGTACGAAGCTGCCTGGAGGGTGCTGTTCAAGGGTGGAGAAGCCCCCGCATCCGCAACTGAAGATCGCGGATTCAGCACGCAGTGCCCGGCCGGTGCGGTAAGCTATGTTATCCTTTATGGGACACTCATTTCTTTCATAGTTTGACTCTATGTGGGATCTAAAACTCCCAATGCCTTTAACAGGACTGGCAGTGGACGTCCGGACAGGTTAGCTGTCTGGCTCCCCTCCCCGAAGACCCAGCGGATACCCGTTTAACGGGGCTGCTGGTCCCGGCACTTTACGTGGTGCCGGAGAAGAAGGCCAAGAAGAAGGCCACGGGAACCCGAAGACGTTCCCGGCACCAGGTGGTATCGGACTCATCGTCCGATGGCTCCGAGACGGACTCCTCCCCCGAAGACGAGGAGGAGAAAGAGGCCTCTCCCCAAGAGGGGGAGAGAAGAAGAGGAAGGCTTCCCCAACGGGGGAGGCCGAAGGGTCCAAGAAGGGAAGGACCCTTCCTCCGGACTGCTCCGCCAACGCCGGTGACGGCGGCGAGGAGTGGCCCTCAAGGGCCAAGCCCCTGGCAAGATCGTAAGTATCCGGATTCATGAACGATTTATAATTTTTCTTTTTGCCACGCGGTGTCTTTCTAATGCCGCATACAACCTGTAGTCCGACCGAGGACGATCTTCCCGCTTCGTCGAGCGGGTCTTTGGCTCCGTCGGATATGGATTCCCTTCCGACCGCCTCCACCCCTCGTGACGCTAATGACGCTGAGGTGGGATCCCAGGAAGGGAGCCGTCGGGAGGGGGAGGCTCCGGAGGTGCCATAGGGCAAGCTCCCGGACTTCGCTCCGGACTCCGCACCGGAACCTGCAGTGGTTCTGGAGTCCGGCAGGCGGCCCCTTCGTAAGAAGGGCAAGACTGTGACACCAGCGGCCTCCGTCCAACCTGAGGCGCCGGATAGCTTGTTGGAGGCGCTCAACGGCGCTTCCATCAAAGAAGAACACCGCACAGTCATGGGTGCGGTGACTCAGAAGGTTCAGCTCGCCAAGAGCGGGCTGACCAAAGCCTACAGCAGCCTTCTAACGGGCTTTGAGGTAAGAATTTTATGATGTGTAATGTAATACCGCATAGACAGTAGCCCCTGATGCTCGGTTCGGTGTTCGGAAAGAAAAGCCTGACTGAGGATCTAAAAAGATATACGCAGGAGGTCTAAAAATTATGTCAATATGGGATTGCAGGCTGCGCTGCTGACCTCCGCCGCACTGACTGCGGAGGTTGATGCTTTGAAGCAGAACCTCGAGCGGTCCGAGAGTGAGCTCCGCCGTGCCAAGAAGCAGCTCGAGGACAGGGAAGGTGAGTAACACCGTATTAAATTTGTACCTTACAGAAAAGGATTTTGGTTGCAAAAGAAATAACGAGGATAACGTGGATACTCCACTGGCCACGAACAAAGTGGCAACCCTGAAGGAGGCCATGTCCGCGGCCGAACATAATGTGGCCGCAGAACGAGCTGAGCGAGAGAAGCAGGAGGCGCGGGTGGCGGAGGTGCAGCAAGAGCTCCAGGCTCTCGTGGAAAAGCATGAGAGCTTGGAGCGCGACTCGAAGACTCGAGAGTCCGAGCTTGCCTCGGCTCTTGAGAGTGCCAAAGCCACTAAGGCCGAAGCCCACAAGGCCCTCCAGGAGATTGAGGCGGTGAAGAAAATAGCGGCGGGTAAGGCATTTTTCATGCAAAGCAAGCATGTGAATGTGAATTACCTGTTACTTACCCGAATTCGGAGCTCTCCAGGAGCGTTTGCAGATCTGCCTCGCAGCGTGTCCGATGCTGCCGCATTCTACCGGGCCAAGGAGGGGAGCTCGACGGAGAAGGTCTTCTGGTCTCAGTATGCTGAGGCCGGACATCCGGTGCCCCTTAGCGACCAGCTGAAGCAGCTGGTCGAGCTCCACAAGGTAGCCGAACAGGCCATGAAGGGCCTCGTAGTTTGGCTATGGCCCAAGGAGGCCATGCCTGGGAGCTACTTCGGCCTGGTGCGGCGGCTGGTGGATGCGTGTCCCTGGGTGGAAGTCGTCAAGCAGTCCGCCTGCATTGAAGGTGCCCGTCGGGCCCTTGCCCGTGCAAAAGTGCACTGGGGCAGGCTGGATGCTGAGAAGCTTCTAACGGACGCGCCGCCGGCGGGCAAGGAGTATCGCACGCCCGAAATGTATTATAAGAGTGTCCTAAAGGGTGCCCTCAAGATTGCGGATGAGTGCTCCAAAGATGTATTATTTGAGTAGACTCGCAATGTGTTATCCTGTGCGCTGAAAACTTTGTTCATATGCGCTAAGCAACGCTTATTAATTTAAAATATTACCTTCTGTGCGGCCGTTTATCGAATCTGAGAGATGGCAAGTCGTCGGCTTCAGCCCCCATGCCACGAATGTTGGGGTGTTCGGGATAAACTTGAGCTCTCTTGTTCCCATTTTTAGGTCCATCTAGGGAGGCGCTCAACACGACGAACAAGGCAACCGGACTTATAATGCTTGAACACTCTCACTTAGCCATAGAATTCTATAATTTTAAATTTCGGCAAAGCCCCTAGTGTTTGGAAGACCGAGTTCGGGGCGCTATCCACGCCTGGGCCGGACGAAGCCGGTTCCTCGCTCTAAGCGGCATAAGTCTTTAGGGACTCAAAAAAACCTCTCGAACAGCGACCAGCTCTCGCCTTATCATGACGGTTAGTTTTAGCTTTCTCCACTGAGGCGCTCGCCCAGCTCAACCGGGGCGCAATCGCAGTGGTTCTCCCAGTGCTACCTTAGCCGATAAAACAGAATGTAAGGTACCAAAACATGGGAGCCGGGCAAACCCAACTATTGACCCAAGACATGATTCGGAGCCGATGCATATAATGCTATAAGTTTGGGGTGCCGCACTTGGGAAAGTGTTCGGACTTATCACACCATGATGCGGGAAACTAAAGCCCCTGGTGTATTCGGCCGTACCAAAGTGTACGGATGCAGGATGTCATAAATGAACATATATATAAGAAAGAAATGCAATTATAAGCGAAAAGCGATGCATTGTTTATTCAGAAATACTGCCATGAATGCAGGGCGATACAAATGGTGCGGTAAGCAAGGGATTGTACTATTTAAACATGCCCCCCTCCAGGGGTAGGCTGCGGAATGGTGTATTAAACAGATTTAATGCTCGTAATGGAGACCACCTTAGTGTTCGTCGTAGCCTTTCTCCTTCCCTGGCTGTTGCATCGTGAGTTCGGCAGGTCTACTGCCGGACAAGGCCTCTGGTGAACGGAGTCCTGTGGATAAGAAAAAAGAAAAAGAAAAAGACCGACGTACTTGGGAGCCCCTGGTGTGGTTAAACCGCACTCTGGGCCTGTCGTGGTCGTGCCCCTCCCCCTATGCCCATGGTACCTCCAGAGCGTAATGATGTACGCGAAGGACTGGTCTTGCAATTATGCAAGGGCTGGGGTTGGGGCCGCATTGCTACGCGTGCTCGGAACGTGCCAGGTGGTCTTGTTGTATGTTACTCGGGCGCGTTTGGCCGTGTCCGGTCGCTTAACGGCCGGACTCGAAAATTGCCTTAAGAGGCTGCTCTATACTTCTGCCGCGAGAGCCGTTGTGTGTTCCTCCGTTTGGAGGGAGCAATCAGTGTTTTCGTTGACCGTGATGACTCCTCGAGGGCCTGGCAGCTTGAGCTTGAGGTATGCGTAATGCGGCACCGCGTTGAACTTTGCAAACGCGGTCCGTCCGAGCAGAGCGTGATAGCCACTGCGGAACGGGACTATGTCGAAGATTAACTCTCGCTTCGGAAGTTATCCGGGGATCCGAAGACCACTTCCAGTGTGACTGAGCCTGTACAATTGGCCTCTACACCTGGTGTCGGTGTCAAAACCGGCGGATCTCGGGTAGGGGGTCCCGAACTGTGCGTCTAGGCGGATGGTAACAGGAGACAAGGGACACGATGTTTTACCCAGGTTCGGGCCATCTTGATGGAGGTAAAACCCTACGTCCTGCTTGATTAATATTGATGATGTGTATTACAAGAGTGGATCTACCACGAGATCAAGGAGGCTAAACCCTAGAAGCTAGCCTATGGTATGATTGTTGTAATGGATGTTGTGTCCTATGGACTAAAGCCTTCCGGTTTATATAGACACCGGAGAGGGCTAGGGTTACACAGAGTCGGTTACAATGGTAGGAGATCTACATATCCATATCGCCAAGCTTGCCTTCCACGCCAAGGAAAGTCCCATCCGGACACGGGACGGAGTCTTCAATCTTGTATCTTCGTAGTCTTGGAGTCCGGCAGACGATGATAGTCCGGCTGTCCGGACACCCCCTAGTCCAGGACTCCCTCAGTAGCCCCTAAACCTGGCTTCAATGACGATGAGTCCGGCGCGCATAATGTTCGACATTGCAAGGCGGGTTCCTCCTTTGAATAATCCATAGAAGATTGTGAACACCTAGATAGTGTCCGGCTCTGCAAAATAAATTCCACATTCCACCGTAGAGAGAATAATATGTGCACAAGTTCAATCTGCTGATGTATTCTGCGGTATGACGTCACACCACTACCAAGCTTTTATTTGAATCGTTTTTTATTATACCGCCTCAGCGCGTTTAGCGAAGCGGTTTCCTTGGCACGTCTTGTCGAAGCAGAGATCGTGTTCCCCTTATTCAGGGATTCTCATCAATACGGACGTGGGTAACCCAACCGCGCCATTGATGGTGGCTCTTGGGAGATAAGCGAGTTTTACCAGGCTGGTGGGCACGTATAGTCTTCGTCCGCCTATATATAAGGGGATAAGGATCCACCTTTTTACCTACGCCTTCCTCCTCCTTTGCTTATCCATCTCCGCGCACTCGAGCTCCAGCGCCCAAGTTCGCGCATCTCATCTCAACCTTCTCTGACCATGTCCGGAGCGGGAGGTAAATGGTTGGCCTCCACCGTTAAGGAGGAGCACATCGCCAAACTGCGCAGCGCCGGATACCTTTCAGGCGACATTGCGCACCGGCTGCCCGACAAGGGGCAGCTCATCCCCACCCCCAGGCCCCATGAGAGGGTCGTATTTCTCCCCCACTTCCTCCGCGGACTGGGCTTTCCACTTCACCCCTTTGTCCGGGGGCTCATGTTCTACTACGGCCTGGATTTCCATGATCTAGCGCCAAACTTCATCCTCAACATCACGGCGTTCATCGTCGTGTGCGAGGCCTTCCTCTGCATCCAGCCCCACTTCGGCTTGTGGCTCAAGACCTTCAACGTCGAGCCGAAGCTAGTGAAGGGCACGCAGGCGGAGTGCGGAGGCGCCATGTTGGGAAAGATGCCCAACGTCCTCTGGTTCGAAGGGGCCTTCGTGGAGTCCGTCAACGGGTGGCAGTCGGGGTGGTTCTACATCACCGAGCCGCGCGACCCTAAGTGGGCGGCGGTCCCCCGAGTTCAGATCTGGTATCCCTGTGCAGCTCACCTCCTGGAAAGAGAAGGGCTTGCTATGGGGTAATTCGAAGGAGCTGACGGGACTCCAAGCCTGTATCCAGAAGCTGGTGAACAAGAAGCTCAGGCTGGTTAATGTGGTCCAAGTCATGCTCGTTCGCCGGATTCTCCCATGCAAAGAACGGGCATTCAATCTGTGGGAGTTTGATCCAGCACAGCACCAGGCGCTGAGCGGGCTCTTCGACACGACGTACGAAGGCGCCTGGAGGGTGCTGTTTAAGGGCGCCGAAGCCCCCGCATCCATGACGGGAGATCGCGGATTTCACTCGCAGCGTCCAGCCGACGAGGTAAGTGATTCTACCCATTTACGGGACACTTGTTGTTAATAGTTTGACCCTAAGCGGGTTTCAATCTCCCTTTTCCTTTGACAGGAATGGATGAAGAAGGCCGAGCAGCTCATCTGCCCGGCTTCCATGCCAGAAGACCCAGTGGACGCCCGTTTAGGGGGGCTGTTGGTTCCGGCACCGCACGTGGTGCCGGAGAAGAAGGCCAAGAAGGTGGCCACGGGCACTTGAAGAGTTCCCGTTTTCAGGTGTCCGACGACTCCGAGGCGGATTCCTCCCCCGAGGATGAGGAGGAGGAAGAAGACTCTCTCCCAGAGGAGGGAGAGAGAAAGAGGAAGGCCTCCCCAACAGGGGAGGCCGAAGGGTCCAAGAGGGGAAGAACTATTCCCCCGGACAGCTCCGCCAACACCAATGTTGGCGAAGAAGAGTGGCCCTCAAGGGCCAGGCCTCCGGCGAGATCGTAAGTATCCGGATTCCTAAATGATTTATAATTTCTTTTCATGTCACATAGTGTCCTTCTAATGCCGCATACTGCCTGCAGTCCAGCCGACGATGATCTCCCTGCTTCGTCGAGCGGGTCGTTGGCTGCGTCGGATGTGGATTCCATTCCGACTGCCTCCACCCCTCACACCGCTGAGGACGCCGAGGTGGGATCCCGGGAAGGGACCCATCAGGAGGAGGCTCCGGAGGCGCCGCAAGGCAGCCTCCCGGACTTTGCGCCGGACTCTACAACGGAACCTGCAGTGGTTCCAGAGTCCGGCAGGCGGCCCCTTCGCAAGAAGGGCAAGACCGTGACACCGGCGGCCCCCGTCCAACCGGAGGCGCCGGACAACTTGTTGGAGGCGCTCAAAGGTGCTTCCATCGAGGAAGAACACCGCACTATTATGAGTGCGGTGATTCAGAAGGTTCAGCTCGCCAAGAGCGGGCTGACCGAAGCCTGCAATAGCCTTCTAGCAGGCTTTGAGGTAAGAAGTTAAAATTATGTAATGTAATACCGCATAGGCAGTAGCCCCTGATGCTCGGTTCGGTGTTCGGTAAGAAAAGCCAGACTGAGGATCTAAAAAGATATATGCAGGGTTGTTAAGAATTATGTTAATATGGGTTTGCAGGCTGCGCTGCTGACCTCTGCCGCACTGACTGCGGAGGTCGGTGCATTGAAGCAGGATCTCGAGCGGTCCGAGCAAGAGCTCGGCCATGCCAAGAAGCAGCTCGAGGACAAAGAAGGTGAGTAACACCACTTTGAAAAATTTACCTTACAGAAAAGAATTTAGGTTGCAATAAAAATAACAAGGATATTGTGGGTACTGCAGGGGCCACGAACGAGGTGGCAACCCTGAAGGAAGCTGTGTCCATGGCCGAACGCAATGCGGCCGCGGAACAGGTAGAGCAAGAGAAGCAGGAGGCGCGGGTGGCGGATGTACGGCAAGAGCTCCAGGCTCTCATGGACAAGCATGAGAGTTTGGAGCGCGACTCAAAGACTCGAGAGTCTGAGCTCGCCTCGGCTCTCGAAAGTGCCAAGTCTGCCAAGGCCGAGGCCCGTAAGGCCCTTCAGGAAGTTGAAGATATGAAGAAAATAGCGGCGGGTAAGGCATTTTTCATGCAAAGCAAGCATGTTAATGTAAACTACCTGACACTTACCCGAATTCGGAGCTCTCCAGGGGCGTTTGCAGATCTGCCTCACTGTGTATCCGATGCCGCCGCATTCTACCGTGGTGAGGAGGGGAGCTCAACGAAGAAGGTCTTCTAGTCTCAGTACGCTGAGGCCGGCCATCCGGTGCCCCCTAGCGACCAGCTGAAGCAGCTGGTCGAGCTCCACAAGGTGGCTGAGGAGGCCATGAAGGGCCTCATAGTCCGGCTGTGGCCTGGAGGGGCCATGCTTGGGAGCTACTTTGGCCTCATGCGGCGGCTGGTGGATGCGTGCCCCTGGGTGGAGGTCATCAAGCGCTCCGCCTGTATTGAAGGTGCTCGTCGGGCCCTTGCCCGCGCAAAGGTGCACTGGGGCAAGCTGGATGCGGAAAGGCTCATCACTGACGCGCCACCAGCGGGCAAGGAGTATCGTACGCCCGAGATGTACTATAAGACTATCCTGAAGGGTGCCCGCAAGATTGCGAATGAGTGCCCCAAAGATGTAATCATTGAGTAAACTCACTATGTATTATCCTGTGTGCTGAAAACTTTGTTCATATGCGCTAAGCAATGCTTGTTTGATTTAAAATATTACCTTATGTGCGGCCGTTTATAAAATCTGAGAGATGGCAAGTCGTCGGCTTCAGCCCCCAAGCCACGAGTGCTGGGGTGTTCGGGATAAATTTGATCACTCTTGTTCCCATTTTTGGGTCCATCTAGGGAGGCGCTCAACACAACGAACAAGGCAACCGGACTTATAGTGCTTGAACAGTCTCACTTAGCCATTGAATTCTATAATTTTAAATTTTGGCGAAGCCCCTAGTATTCGGAAGACCGAATTCGGGGCGCTATCCACGCCTTGGCCGGACATTATCCGGTTCTTCGCTTGACGCGGCATAAGTCTTTAAGGACTCGAAAAGTCCTCTCGAACAGCGACCAGTCTCTCGCCTTATCATGACAGTCAGTTTTAGCTTTCTCCACTGAGGCGCTCGCCCAGCTCAACCGGGGCGCAATCGCAGTGGTTCTCCCAGTGCCACCTTAACCGACAGAACGGAACATAAGGTAGCAAAACGTGGGAGCCGGGCAAACCCAACTATTGACCCAAGACATGATTCGGAGCCGATTCATATAATGCTATAAGTTCGGGGTGCCGCACTTGTGAAAGTGTTTGGACTTATCACGCCATAATGCGGGGAACATAAGCCCCTGGTGTATTCGGCCGTACCAAAATATACGGGTGCACGATGTCATTAGTGAACATATATGTAAAGTAATGCAATAACAGGCAAAAAGTGCTGCATTGTTTATTCAAGGGATTCTGCTATGAGTGCGGAATGATACAAATAGTGCGGTAAGCAAGGGATTGGACTAATTAAACATGTCCCCCTCCAGGGGTGGGCTGCGGACTGGTGTATATAATCAAATTTAATGCTCGTAATGGAGACCACCTGAGTGTTCATCGCAGCCTTCTTTCTTCCCTGGCTGTTGCATCGTGAGTTCGGCGGGTTCACCACCGGACAGGGCCTCTGGTTGACGGAGTCCTGTGTATACAAAGAAGGAAAATAATAATAATAAAAAAAAGAGTGACACACTTGTGAGCCCCTGGTGTGGTCGAGCCGCACTCTGGGTCTTTTGTGGTCGTGCCCCTCCCCCTAGGCCCATGGTATCTCCAGAGTGTAATGATGTACGCGGAGGGTTGGTCTTGCAATCATGCGAGGGCTGGGGTTGGGGCCGCATTGCTACGCGTGCTCGGAACGTGCCAGGTGGTCTTGGTTGATGTTGCTCCGGGCGCGTTTGGCCGTGTTCGGCCGTTTAACGGCCGGACTCGAAAATTGCCTTAAAAGGCTGCTCTGTACTTCTGCCGCGAGAGTCGCTGTATGTTCCTCCGTTCGGAGGGAGCGTTCCGTATTTCCGTTGACCGTGATGACTCCTTGAGGGCCAGGCATCTTGAGCTTTAGGTATGCGTAATGCGGCACCGCGTTGAACTTTGCGAACGTGGTTCGTCCGAGCAGAGCGTGATAGCCGCTGCGGAACGGGACTATGTCGAAGATTAACTCCTCGCTCCGGAAATTGTCCGGGGATCCGAAGACCACTTCCAGTGTGACTGAGCCTGTACAATTGGCCTCAACACCTGGTATGACGCCCTTGAAGGTCGTCTTTGTCGGTTTAATCCTTGATGGGTCTATGCCCATCTTGCGCACTATATCCTTATAAAGCAGGTTCAGGCTACTGCCGCCGTCCATCAGGACTCTCGTGAGGTGAAATCCATCGATGATTGGGTCTAAAACCAATGCGGCGAATCCGCCGTGGCGGATACTGGTCGGATGGTCTCTTCGATCGAAAGTGATCGGGCAAGAGGACCATAGATTGAACTTAGGGGCGACTGGCTCCATCGCATATACGTCCCTTAGTGCTCGCTTCCGCTCCCTCTTGGGTATATGGGTTGCGTATATCATGTTTACCGCCCGCACTTGTGGCGGGAAACCCTTCTGTCCTCTACTGTTCGGCGGTCGGGTCTCTTCCTCGTCGTCGCTGTGCAGCCCCTTGTCATTGTTTTCGGCAATTAACTTGCCTGCCTGCTTGAATACCCAACAATCTCTGTTGGTGTGATTAGCTGGCTTTTCAGGGGTGCCATGTATCTGGCATGAGCGGTCGAGTATTCGGTCCAAATTGGACGGGCCCGGAGTGGTTCTTTTGAATGGCTTCTTCCGCTGACCGGGTTTAGAGCCTCGGAATCCGGCGTTAACTGCCGTATCCTCCTTGTCGTCGCCGTTAACGCGGCGTTTGTTTTTGCTTCGACGCGACCTGCCATTGTGGTCCTTTGTGTCCGGACTGCCAGCATTTTTGCTAAGGTTATTGCTGCGAGCTAGCCAGCTATCCTCTCCCGCACAGAAGCGGGTCATTAATGATGTGAGGGCTGCCATGGATTTCGGCTTTTCCTGTCCTAGGTGCCGGGCTAGCCACTCGTCGCGGATGTTATGTTTGAAGGCTGCGAGGGCCTCTGCATCCGGACAGTTGACGAATTGATTTTTCTTTGTTAAGAACCGTGTCCAGAATTGCCTGGCCGATTCATCTGGCTACTGGATTATGTGGCTTAGGTCATCGGCGTTTGGTGGTCGCACATATGTGCCCTGGAAGTTGTCGAGGAATGCGGCTTCCAGGTCCTCCCAACATCCAATTGACTCTGCGGGCAGGCTGTTAAGCCAATGCCGAGCTAGTCCTTTAAGCTTGAGCGGGAGGTATTTGATGGCGTGGAGATCGTCGCCGTGGGCCATATGGATGTGAAGGAGATAATCTTCGATCCAAACCGTGGGGTCTGTGGTGCCATCGTAGGATTCAATGTTTACGGGTTTAAACCCTTCAGGAATTTGATGATCCATTACTTCGTCAGTGAAGCATAGCGGGTGTGCGGCGCCTCTGTATTGAGCAATATCACGACGTAGCTCAAGGGAGCGTTGTCTGCTGTGTTCGGCCCGGCCGGGGTTGTTGTATCCGGCTCGACGGTATTCGTTGTGGGTCGTGGGGTGCCCACGTGATCCATAGATAGATCTGGATTGTCTTGCCTTATCCTCCAATATGTCCCGCAAGTCGGGCGCGTTCCCTCGTGGCTTCGTACTTTTCGAGCGATGCCGGGGTACGGTCTTGATGGAAGGCCTGGATGCCTCTCTGTCGCGACCATGGGGTGGTCGGTCGGCCGTATTGTGCGCTGGTGATGAAGGTATGTATGCTTCCTCCTCTAATCGGGGGAGCAACTTGCATTTTGGGTAGCTTTTGGAGGGGCGTTCGATTCATACTCTTCGGCCACGAGGACCTCGGTCCATCTGTCGGCCAGCAGGTCTTGATCAGCTTGAAGCTGCTGCTGCTTTTTCTTTAGGCTATTTGTTGTGGCCATTAGCCTGCGTTTGAAACGCTCTTGTTCGACAGGATCCTCAGGCACGACGAATTCGTCGTCGTTGAGGCTTGCCTCGTCTTCGGAGGGAGGTATGTGATTATCATCCTCGACCTCTTCGTCTGCCGCTCTCTCGTGAGGGCTTGCTTCTGCATCCTCCTGTGCTGAATCTTACTGGAGGGGATTGTCTTCGGCACTTTCTGGGGTGTTATTATCTCCTGTGCCAGAATCTCCATTCTTGCTGTGGCGGGATTTAGAGTGGTGCCGCTGACGTCGGCGCTTGGGCTGTTTCTTAAAGGAATCTTCCTCCGCTGCTTCTTCGCCATCCCCATCTTTTGGGGTGTCCACCATGTATATGTCGTATGACGAGGTGGTTTTCCAGTGCCCTGTAGGCGCTGGTTCTTGTTCGTCTCCACCATCGTCGTCCATACCGTCGATGTCTTCGGAGTCATAGTCTAGCATGTCGGTTAGATCATCGACAGTGGCTACAAAGTGGGTGGTGGGTGGGTCTTGAATTTCTTCGTCGTCCGCGTCCCAACCGTCCTGGCCATAATCCGGCCAGGGCTCTCCGGATAGCGAGACATGCTTTAGCGAATTTAGGATGTCGCCAAAGGACGAGTACTAAAAGATGTCCGCAGCGGTGAACTCCATGATAGCGCCCAATCGGATTCGGTTGGCAGGGGCGCAGGAGGTTCGGAGTCCAGCAGGGAGTCCGGCACCTCGGAGTCACGAGCTTTATATGGGACAAGGTCAGTGTTCGGCTCCATCACCGCGGAAGTTGCAGCCCCCGAGGCGGTGTCCAGCCACCGGTCCTCGATCTGGGTGATCGGCTCCGGACTGAGGGCCAGAGCGAATTCGTGTGCGGCCACCAAGGCACTGTCCGGCGGCAGAGCTAAATCATGCCCATCGTGACACTGCGGCACGCTCGGCTGTGGCTCAAGTCCGTCGAAGATCAAGTCCCCACGGATATCGGCCGTGAAGTTTAGGCTTCCGAACTTGACCTGACGGCCAGGGGCGTAGCTTTCGATCTGCTCCAGATGGCTAGGTGAATTAGCCCGCAGTGCAAAGCCACCGAATACGAAGATCTGTCCGGGGAGAAAAGTCTCACCCTGGACGGCGTCGTTGTTGATTGAAGAAGCCATCGAGCCTATCGGTGACGACACAGAGGAACTCTCAATGAAAGCACCAATTCGGTGTCAAAACTGGCGGATCTCGGGTAGGGGGTCCCGAACTGTGCGTCTAGGCGGATGGTAATAGGAGACAAGGGACACGATGTTTTACCCAGGTTCGGGCCCTCTTGATGGAGGTAAAACCCTACGTCCTGCTTGATTAATATTGATGATGTGTATTACAAGAGTGGATCTACCACGAGAACAAGGAGGCTAAACCCTAGAAGCTAGCCTATGGTATGATTGTTGTAATGGATGTTGTGTCCTACAGACTAAAGCCTTCCGGTTTATATAGACACCGGGGAGGGCTAGGGTTACACAGAGTCGGTTACAATGGTACGAGATCTACATATCCGTATCGCCAAGCTTGCCTTCCACGCCAAGGAAAGTCCCATCCGGACACGGGACGGAGTCTTCAATCTTGTATCTTCGTAGTCTTGGAGTCCGGCGGACGATGATAGTACGGCTGTCCGGACAGCCCCTAGTCCAGGACTCCCTCACCTGGTATGAGGCCTTTGAAGGTCGTCTTTGTAGGTTTAATCCTTGAGGGGTCTACGCCCATCTTGCGCACTGTGTCCTGATAAACTAGGTTCAGGCTGCTGCCGCCGTCCATCAGGACTCTGGTGAGGTGAAATCCATCGACGATTAGGTCTAAAACCAATGCGGCGAATCCGCCATGGCGGATACTGGTGGGGTGATCCCTTCGATCAAAAGTGATTGGACAAGAGGACCATGGATTGAACTTCGGGGCAACTGGCTCCATCGCATATACATCCCTAAGTGCACGCTTCCGCTCCCTCTTGGGTATGTGGGTTGCGTATATCATGTTTACCGTCCGTACTTGTGGGGGGAAACCCTTCTGTCCTCTACTATTCGGCGGCCGGGTCTCTTCCTCGTCATCGCTATGCAGCCCCGTGTCATTCTTTTCGGCAATTAACTTGCCTGCCTGCTTAAATACCCAACAGTCCCTGTTGGCGTGATTAGCTGGCTTTTCAGGGGTGCCTTGTATCTGGCAAGAGCTCGAGTATTCGGTCCAAATTGGACGGACCCGGAGTAGTTCTTTTGAATGCCTTTTTCTGCTTACTGGGTTTAGAGCCTCTGAATCCGGCGTTGACTGTCGTATCCTCAGTGTTATCGCCCTTAACGCGACGTTTGTTTTTGTTTCGACGCGACCTGCCATTGTGATCCTTGGTATCCGGACTGCCAGATTTTTTGCTGAGGTTGTTACTGCGGGCTACCCAGCTGTCCTCCCCCGCACAGAAGCGGGTCATGAGTGATGTGAGGGCTGCCATGGATTTCGGCTTTTCCTGTCCTAGGTGCCGGGCCAGCCACTCGTCGCGGATGTTATGTTTGAAGGCTGCGAGGGCCTTTGCATCCGGACAGTCGACGATATGATTTTTCTTTGTTAAGAACCGTGTCCAGAACTGTCTGGCCGATTCGTCTCGCTGCTGAATTATGTGGCTTAGGTCATCGGCGTCTGGTGGTCGCACATATGTGCCCTGGAAGTTGTCAAGGAATGCGGCTTCCAGGTCCTCCCAACACCCAGTTGACTCTGCTGGCAAGTTGTTAAGCCAATGCCGAGATGGTCCTTTAAGCTTGAGTGGGAGATATTTGATGGCGTGAAGATCGTCACCGCGGGCCATGTGGATATGAAGGAGATAGTCTTCGATCCAAACCGCGGGGTCTGTTGTGCCATCGTAGGATTCAATGTTCACGGGTTTAAACCCTTCAGGGATTTGATGATCCATTACTTCATATGTGAAGCATAGTGGGTGTGCGGCGCCTCTGTATTGGGCAATATCACGACGTAGCTCGAGCGAGCTTTGTCTATTGTGTTTGGCCCGACCGGAGTTGCTGTATCCGGCGCGACAGTGGTTGTATCGCATCGTGGGGCGCCCACGTGATCCGTAGATCGATCTTGATTGTCTTGCCTTGTCCTCCAATATGTCTCGCAAGTCCGGCGCATTCCCCCGTGTCTTCGTACTTTTCGAGCGATGCCGGGGTACGGTCCTGATGGAGGGCCTAGAGGCCTCTCTGTCGCAGCCACGAGGTGGTCGGCCTGCCATATTGTGCGCTGGTGATGAAGGTTTATATGCCTCCTCCTCTAATCGGGGGAGCAACTTGCATTTTGGGTAGCTTTTGGAGGGGCGTTCGAGTTCATACTCTTCGGCCGCAAGGACTTCAGTCCATCTGTCGGTTAGCAGATCTTGATCAGCTCGGAGCTATTGCTGCTTTTTCTTTAGGCTTTTTGCTGTGGCCATAAGCCTGCGTTTAAAACGCTCTTGTTCGACGGGATCCTCGGGCACGATGAATTCGTCGTCGTTGAGGCTTGCCTCGTCTCCGGAGGGAGGCATGTAATTATCATCCTCTACCTCTTCGTCTGCCGCTCTCTCGTGAGGGCTGGCTTCTCCGTCCTCCTGTGCTGAATCTTGCTGGAGGAGGTTATCTTCGGCACTCTCTGGGGTGTTATTATCTCCGGTGCCGGAATCTCCATTCTTGCTGTGGCGGGATTTAGAGCGGCGCCGCTGACGCCGGCGCTTGGGCTGTTTCTTAGGGGAATCTGCCTCCGCTGCTTCTTCGCCATTCCCATCCTTTGGGATGTCCACCATGTATATGTCGTATGATGAGGTGGTCTTCCAGTGCCCCGTAGGCGCTGGTTCTTGGTGGTCTCCGGCATCGTCGTCCATACCGTTGATGTCTTCGGAATCGTAGTCTAGCATGTCGGTTAGATCGTCGACAGTGGCTACAAAGTGGGTGGTGGGTGGGCTTTGAATTTCTTCGTCGTCCGCATCCCAACCGTCCTGACCGCAGTCCGGCCAGGGCTCTCCTGATAATGACAGATACTTTAGCGAATTCAGGATGTCACCAAAGGGTGAGTGCTGAAAGATGTCCGCGGCGGTGAACTCCATAATCGGAGCCCAATCGGACTCGATTGGCAGGGGCGCAGGAGGTTCGGAGTCCGGCACCTCGGAGTCACGAGCTTTACAAGGGACAAGGTCAGTATTCGGCTCCATCGCCGTAGAGGTTGCAGCCCCTGAGGCGGCGTCTAGCCACCCGTCCTCGATCTCCGCGGTCGGCTCCGAATTAAGGGTCGGAGCGGACTTATGTGTGGCCTCCAGGACACTGTCCGGCAGCAGAGCTAAATCATGCCCATTGTGACAGTGCGGCGTGCTCGGCTGTGGCTCGAATCCGTCGAAGATCAAGTCTCCGCGGATGTCAGCCGTGAAGTTTAGGCTTCCAAATCTGACCTGATGGCCAGGGGCGTAGCTTTCGATCTGCTCCAGATGGCCAAGCGAATTGGCCCGCAGTGCAAAGCCACCGAATACGAAGATCTGTCCGGGAAGAGAAGTCTCACCCTAGACTGAGCCATCGTTGTTGATGATCGAAGGAGACATCGAGCCTATCGGTGAGGACACAGAGGAACTCTCAATGAAAGCACCAATGTCGGTGTCAAAACCGGCGGATCTCAGGTAGGGGGTCCCGAACTGTGCGTCAAGGCAGATGGTTACAGGAGACAAGGGACACAATGTTTTTACCCAGGTTCGGGCCCTCTCGATGGAGGTAAAACCCTACACCTGCTTGATTAATATTGGTGATATGGGTAGTACAAGAGTAGATCTACCACGAGATCAAGGAGGCTAAACCCTAGAAGCTAGCCTATGGTATGCTTGTTGTAATGGTTGTTCGTCCTACGGACTAAAACCCTCCGGTTTATATAGACACCGGAGAGGGCTAGGGTTACACAGAGTCGGTTACAATGGTAGGAGATCTACATATCCGTATTGCCAAGCTTGCCTTCCACGCCAAGGAAAGTCCCATCCGGACACGGGACGAAGTCTTCAATCTTGTATCTTCATAGTCTTGGAGTCCGGCCGATGATGATAGTCCGGCTATCCGAACACGCCCTAGTCCAGGACTCCCTCACTCGCTCTAAGCGGCATAAGTCTTTAGGGACTCAAAAAAACCTCTCGAACAGCGACCATCTCTCGCCGTATCATGACGGTCAGTTTTAGCTTTCTCCACTGAGGCGCTCGCCCAGCTCAACCGGGGCGCAATCGCAGTGGTTCTCCCAGTACTACCTTAGCCGATACAACGGAACGTAAGGTACCAAAACATGGGAGCTGGGCAAACCCAACTATTGACCCAAGATATGATTCGGAGCCGATGCATATAATGCTATAAGTTCGGGGTGCCACACTTGTGAAAGTGTTCGGACTTATCACACCATAATGTGGGGAACTTAGGCCCCTGGTGTATTTAGCCGTACCAGAGTGTACGGATGCAACATGTCATAGATGAACATATTTATAAGAAAGAGATGCAAATATAAGCAAAAAGTGATGCACTGTTTACTCCAGAAATACTGCCATGAATGTAGAACGATACAAATAGAGCGGTAAGCAAGGGATGGGACTATTAAACATGTCCCCCTCCAGGGGTAGGCTGTGGAATGGTGTATAAAACAGATTTAATGCTCGTAATGGAGACCACCTTAGTGTTCGTCATAGCCTTTCTCCTTCCCTGGCTGTTGCATCATGAGTTCGGCAGGTCTACTGCCGGACAGGGCCTCTAGTAAATGGAGTCCTATGGATAAGAAAAGAGAAAAAAAGATGACACACTTGGGAGCCCCTGGTGTGGTTGAGCCGCACTCTGGGCCTGTCGTGGTCGTGCCCCTCCCCCTATGCCCATGGTATCTCCAGAGCGTAATGATGTATGCGAAGGACTAGTCTTGCAATTTTGCAAGGGTAGGGGTTGGGGCCGCATTGCTACGCGTGCTCAGAACGTGCCAGACGGTCTTGTTGTAGGCTACTCCGGGCGCGTTTAGCCGTGTCCGGTCGCTTAACGGCCGGACTCGAGAATTGCCTTAAGAGGCTGCTCTGTACTTCTGCCGCGAGAGCCGCTGTGTGTTCCTCCGTTCGGAGGGAGCGTTCAGTGTTTCCGTTGACCGTGATGACTCCTCGAGGGCCTGGCATCTTGAGCTTGAGGTATGCGTAGTGCGGCAGCGCGTTGAACTTTGCAAATGCGGTCCGTCCAAGCAGAGCGTGATAGCCGCTGCGGAACGGGACTATGTCGAAGATTAACTCCTCGCTTCAGAAGTTATCCGGGGATCCGAAGACCACTTCAAGTGTGACTGAGCGTGTGCAATTGGCCTCTACACCTGGTATGATGCCTTTGAAGGTCATCTTTGTGGGTTTAATCCTTGAGGGGTCTATGCCCATCTTGCACACTGTATCCTGATAAAGCAGGTTCAGGCTGCTGCCGCCGTCCATCAGGAATCTGGTAAGGTGAAATCCATCGACGATTGGGTCTAAAACCAATGCGGCAAATCCACCATGGCGGATACTAGTGGGGTGATCCCTTCGATCAAAAGTGATCAGACAAGAGGACCATGGATTGAACTTCGGGGCGACTGGCTCCATCGCATATATGTCCCTGAGTGCACGCTTCCGCTCCCTCTTGGGTATGTGGGTTGCGTATATCATGTTTACCGTCCGCACTTGTGGGGGGAAACCCTTCTGTCCTCTATTGTTCGGCGGCCGGGTCTCCTCCTAGTTATCACTATGCAACCCCTTGTCATTGTTTTCGGCAATTAACTTGCCTGCCTGCTTGAATACCCAACAATCCCTGTTGGTGTGATTAGCTGGCTTTTCGGGGGTGCCATGTATCTTGCAAGAGCGGTCGAGTATTCGGTCCAAATTGGACGGACCCGGAGTAGTTCTTTTGAATGACTTTTTCCGCTGACCGGGTTTAGAGCCTCTGAATCCGGCGTGGACTGTCGTATCCTTAGTGTTATCGCCGTTAACGCGGTGTTTGTTTTTGTTGCGACGCGACCTGCCATTGCGGTCCTTGGTATCCGGACTGCCAGAATTGTTGTTGAGGTTGTTACTGCGGGCTAGCCAGCTGTCCTCTCCCGCACAGAAGCGGGTCATGAGTGAGGTGAGGGCTGCCATGGATTTCGGCTTTTCCTGTCCTAGGTGCCGGGCAAGCCACTCGTCGCGGATGTTATGTTTGAAGGCTGCGAGGGCCTCTGCATCCGGACAGTCGACGATTTGATTTTTCTTTGTTAAGAACCGTGTCCAGAATTGTCTGGCCGATTCATATGGTTGCTGAATTATGTGGCTTAGGTCATCGCCGTCTGGTGGCCGCACATATGTGCCCTGGAAGTTGTCAAGGAATGCGGCTTCCAGGTCTTCCCAACACCCAATTGATTCTGCTGGCAAGCTGTTAAGCCAATGTCGAGCTTGTCCTTTAAGCTTGAGTGGGAGATATTTGATGGCGTGAAGATCGTCACCCCGGGCCATGTGGGTATGAAGGAGATAGTCTTTGAACCAAACCGCGGGGTCTGTTGTGCCATCGTAGGATTCAATGTTCATGGGTTTAAACCCTTTGGGGGTTTGATGATCCATTACTTCATCTGTGAAGCATAGTGGGTGTGCGGCGCCTCTATATTGGGCTATATCACGACGTAGCTCCAGCGAGCTTTGTCTACTGTGTTCGGCCCGGCCGGAGTTGCTGTATCCGGCGCGAAGGTCGTCGTCGCGCATCATAGGGCGCCCAAGCGATCCGTAGATCGATCTTGATTGTCTTGCCTTATCCCCCAATATGTCTCGCAAGTCCGGCGCATTCCCCCGTGGCTTCGTACTTTTCGAGCGGTGCCGGGGTACGGTTCTGGTGGAGGGCCTAGAGGCCTCTCTGTCGTGGCCACGAGGTGGTCGGTCAGCCGTATTGTCAGCTGGTGGTGCAGGTTTATATGCCTCCTCCTCTAATCGGGGGAGCAACTTGCGTTTGGGGTAGCTTTTGGAGGGGTGTTCGAGTTCATACTATTCGGCCGCAAGGACTTCAGTCCATCTGTCGGCTAGCAGGTCTTGATCAGCTCTAAGCTGTTGTTGCTTTTTCTTTAGGCTGTTCGCCGTGGCCATTAGCCTGCGTTTGAAATGCTCTTGTTCGACGGGATCCTCGAGCACGACGAATTCGTCGTCATTGAGGCTTGCCTTGTCTCCGGAGGGAGGCATGTAATTATCATCCTCTACCTCTTCGTCTGCCGCTCTCTCATGAGGGCTGGCTTCTCCGTCCTCCTGTGCTGAATCTTGCCAGAGAGGGTTCTCTTCGGCACTCTCTGGGGTGTTATTATCTCCGGTGCCGGAATCTCCATTCTTGCTGTGGCGGGATTTAAAGCGGCGCCCCTGACGCCGGCGCTTGGGCTGTTTCTTGGAGGAGTCTTCCTCCGCTGCTTCCTTGCCATTCCCATCCTTTGGGATGTCCACCATATATATGCCGTATGATGAGGTGGTCTTCCAGTGCCCCGTAGGCGCTGGTTCTTGGTCGTCTCCGGCATCGTCGTCCATACCGTCGATGTCTTTGGAGTCATAGTCTAGCATGTCGGTTAGATCGTCGATAGTGGCTACAAAGTGGGTGGTGGGTGGGCTTTGAATTTCTTCGCCGTCCGCATCCCAACCATCCTGACCGCAATTCGGCCAGGGCTCTCCTAATAGAGAGAGTGCTTTAGCGAATTCAGGATGTCGCCAAAAGGTGAGTGTTGAAAGATGTCCGCGGCGGTGAACTCCATGATCGACGCCCAATCGGATTCGATTGGAGGGGGCGCAGGAGGTTCGGAGTCCGGCGAGGAGTCCGGCACCTCGGAGTCACGAGCTTTACAAGGGACAAGGTCAGTATTCGGCTCCATCACCGTAGGGGTAGCAGCCCCCGAGGCGGTGTCTAGCCACCCGTCCTCCATCTGGGCAATCGACTCCAAATTAGGGGTCGGAGCGGACTCATGTGCGGCCTCCAGGGCACTATCCGGCAGCAGAGCTAAATCATGCCCATCGAGATAGTGCGGCGCGCTCGGCTGTGGCTCGAATCCATCAAAGATCAAGTCTCCGCGGATGTCAGCCGTGAAGTTTAGACTTCCAAATCTGCCCTGATGGCCAGGGGCGTAGCTTTCGATCTGCTCCAGATGGCCAAGCGAATTGGCCCGCAGTGCAAAGCCGCCGAATACGAAGATATGTCCGGGGAGAAAAGTCTCACCCTGGACTGCGTCGTTGTTGATGATCGAAGTAGCCATCAAGCCTATCGGTGACGACACAGAGGAACTCTCAATGAAAGCACCAATGTCAGTGTCAAAACCGGCGGATCTCGGGTAGGGGGTCCCGAACTGTGCGTCTACGTGGATGGTAACAGGAGACAAGGGACACGATGTTTTTACCCAGGTTCGGGCCCTCTGGATGGAGGTAAAACCCTACTCCTGCTTGATTGATATTAATGATATGGGTAGTACAAGAGTGGATCTACCACGAGATCAAGGAGGCTAAACCCTAGAAGCTAGCCAATGGTATGATTGTTGTTCGTCCTATGGACTAAAACCCTCCGGTTTATATAGACACCGGAGAGGGCTAGGGTTACACAAAGTCGGTTACAATGGTAGGAGATCTACATATCCGTATTGCCAAGCTTGCCTTCCACGCCAAGGAAAGTCCCATCCGGACACGGGACAAAGTCTTCAATCTTGTATCTTCATAGTCTTGGAGTCCGGCCGATGATGATAGTTCGGCTATCCGGACACCCCCTAGTCCAGGACTCCCTCACGGGCCTCCTGCTTTTCATGCTGGGCGAGTTCCTTGGCTGCCTTGTCCTCGGCCTTGACTAATGCCTTCTTGAGGGCCGCCACCTTGGTCGTGGCCCCTAATAAAGTTCATGACACTTTAGTCAGCACGAACCATTCATCCTTCCGAAATATACACGCAGGTTAAATACATACCTTTGCTTTCCTCCAACTGCTTCTTCACGAGGCCGAGCTCTTGCTCGGCCCGCTCTAGATTCTACTTCAGTCCGGAGACTTCCGCAGTATGAGCAGCAGCAGCTAGCAGGGACGCCTGCTTATTCACATAGACATATTATGTTAGACTCCTGCGAAAATTGGTTGATCCTCTGTTCGGCTTTTCTTTTCGAACACCAAACAGAGTATTAGGGGCTACTGTCTATACTGTGACATTCTTCTTCAAATAATGTTGCTTACCTCAAAGCCTGTTAGAAGGCTAGTGCAGGCTTCGGTCAGTTCGCTTTTCGCATACTGGACCCTCTCAATCACCATACCCATAAGGGTATGGTGTTCTTCCACAATGGAAGCGCCTTGCAGCGCTTCTAGTAGCCTATCTGGTGCCTCTGGATGGACAGAGGTCACTGGTGGAGTTGGCTCACCCCCCTCGTTCAAAAGAGGCATCCTGCCTGAATCCGGAGCCACTTGGGTCTCGGGAGCTGTATTCGGCTGGGGGCCGAATTGGTTACGGCCCCCATCATCGGTGTCCATAGGGGCATGTCCCCCCATGTGTTCGGCAACTGGGGTTTGACCCTCCGGCACCATCGGGACGGCCTCCTAAGCCTCTCCTGGCCTGGGATCCTTCAAGACAACACCACGGTGTTGTCCGCGGCCTTGGGGGAGGAGGCCGTCGGAAGGGACTCGCTGTTCATCACCGACGGGTTCAGCGATCCCTCCGAAGAGGAGGATAGATCGATGTTGGACTGAGCCGGGCTGCAAGTATACGACCCAGCATATTAAAAACAATAAAATAAAAAGGCCGATACATGAACGTGTACGGATACTTACGATTTGGCCAGGGGCTTGACCCTGGGTTCCCACTCCCAACCGCTGTTGGTGACCGCCGCGGAGTTGTCCGGCAGGGAAGTCTTCCCCTTGTTGGACGCCTCGGCCTCCCCGTGTGTGGAGGCCGCCCTCTTCTTTCTTCCCCCAATAGGGGGGAATGGATTTCCTCTTCTTCTTCCTCCTCGTCGTCGTCTTCGGCGACGGAGGAGTGATCCTCGATGTCTTCGGACATCGCATCTGAAGCGCCCTTGCGACGGAGACCGTCTCTGGTCCCCTTGGCCGTCTTCTTGGCCTTCTTCTCCGGCACCTCATAAGGCGCCGGAAACAGCATCTTCGTCAGAAGTGGGGTTTCTTGGTCTTCGGGTAGCGGAGCCGGACAGTTAATCTGCCCCGCTATCTCTATCCAGGCCTGAAAAAATTGGTAGGGAGGCTTAGATTCTCTCCCCAAAATATGCCAGTAAAGGATATACCTTGAAAACATGAAAGAACTTATCGAATTAGCCTGGTGTTTTAAGCTAAGCCCATGATCCTCGGTCGTGGGCGGTGGTGTCTCGCCGGCCTTGAAGAGCACCTTCCAGATGTCTTCGTGCGTTGTACCAAAGAGCTCTAGTAGCGCCTGGTGCTTGGCTGGGTCGAACTCCCAGAAATAGCAAGTCCGGCGTTGACACGGCAAGATCCGGCGAATGAGCATAACTTGGATCATGTTGACGAGCTTGATTCTCTTGGTTATCATGTTCTGGACGCACGTCTGGAACCCTGTCAGCTCATCCGAAGAGCCCTAGGCCAGGCCCTTCTCTTGCCAGGAGGTGAGCCGCATCGGAACGCCGGATCGGAATGCGGGGGCCGCCGCCCAATTGGTGTTGCGCCGCTCGGTGATGTAGAACCACCCCGACTGCCACCCTTTGATAGTCTCCACAAAGGAACCTGATACGTCTCCAACGTATCTATAATTTTTGATTGCTCCATGCTACTTTATCTACTGTTTTGGACTATAATGGGCTTTATTTTCCACTTTTATATTATTTTTGGGACTAACCTATTAACCGGAGGCCCAGCCAAGAATTGCTGTTTTTTGCCTATTTCAGTGTTTCGAAGAAACGGAATATCAAACGGAGTCCAAACGGAATGAAACCTTTGGGAACGTGATTTTCTCACCGAACGTGATCCAGGAGACTTGGACCCTACTCCAAGAAGTGCCAGAGGCGGTCACGAGGGTGGAGGGCGCGCCTCCCTGGGCGCGCCCCCCTACCTCGTGGGCCCCCTGTTGCTCCACCGACGTACTCCTTCCTCCTATATATACCTACGTATCCCCAAACGATCAGAACAGGAGCCAAAAAACCTAATTCCACCACCGCAACCTTCTGTATCCATGAGATCCCATCTTGGGGCCTGTTCCGGAGCTCCGCCGGAGGGGGCATCCACCACGGAGGGCTCCTACATCAACACCATAGCCCCTCCGATGAAGTGTGAGTAGTTTACTTCATACCTTCGGGTCCATAGCTAGTAGCTAGATGGCTTCTTCTCTCTTTTTGGATCTCAATACAATGTTCTCCCCCTCTCTCGTGGAGATCTATTTGATGTAATCTTCTTTTTGCGGTGTGTTTGTTGAGACCGATGAATTATGGGTTTATGATCCAACTTATCTATAGAAAATATTTGAATCTTCTCTGAATTATTTTATGTATGATTGAGTTATCTTTGCAAGTCTCTTTGAATTATCCTTTTTGGTTTGGCCAACTAGATTGGTAGTTCTTGCAATGGGAGAAGTGCTTAGCTTTGGGTTCAATCTTGCGGTGTCCTTTCCCAGTGACAGAAGGGGCAGCAAGGCACGTATTGTATTGTTGCCATCAAGGATAACAAGATGGGGTTTTTATCATATTGCATGAATTTATCCCTCTACATCATGTCATCTTGCTTAAGGAGTTACTCTGTTTTTAACTTAATACTCTAGATGCATGCTGGATAGCAGTCGATGAGTGGAGTAATAGTAGTAGATGCAGAATCGTTTCGATCTACTTGTCTCGGACGTGATGCCTATATACATGATCATTGCCTAGATATACTCATAATTATGCTCAATTCTGTCAATTGCTCAACAGTAATTTGTTCACCCACCGTAGAATACTTATGCTCTTGAGAGAAGCCACTAGTGAAACCTATGGCCTCGGGGTCTATTCTCATCATATCAATCTCTATCGCTTTATTACCTGCTTTGTTTTTACTTTGCCTTTTACTTTTCACCTTGCATCTATCTATCAAAAATACCAAAAATATTATTTATCATCTCTATCAGATCTCACTCTCGTAAGTGACCGTGAAGGGATTGACAACCCCTAATCGCGTTGGTTGCGAGTAGCTATCGTTTTGTGCAGGTACGAGGGACTTGTGTGTGGTCTGCTACTGTATTGATACCTTGGTTCTCAAAAACTGAGGGAAATACTTACGCTACTTTGCTGCATCATCCTCTCCTCTTCAGGGAAATCCAACGCAGTGCTCAAGAGGTAGCAAGAAGAATTTCTGGCGCCGTTGCCGGGGAGTCTCACGCAAGCAAGTCAACCATACCAAGTACCCATCACAATCCCTATCTCTCGCATTACATTATTTGCCATTTTCCTCTCGTTTTCCTCTCCCCCACTTCACCCTTGCCGTTTTATTCGCCCTCTCTTTCCCAATCTCCTCCTCTCTTTCCCGTTTGCCTTTTCTCGTTGCCTTTTTGTTTGCTCATGTGTTAGTTTGCTTGCTTGTCGTTATGACTAGTCTCATATATTCTCCGCTATCTCCCGAGAATGAAGATCTAAATTTTAAGCAAAGGGAGGGAGAAAACTTAAAAGATGCTTGGTATAGAATTTGCAATGCTCAAAATAGATCTACTAGGAAGCAATCTACTTCAGTTCTTCTTCGTAATTTTTATGTAGGTGCTAATCCTTGGTATAGATATATCCTTGATACCATTATCGGAGGGAATTTCTTGGGTAGCCATACTTTTGATTCTTATAATGCTTTAATAGATATATTTGGCTCACCCCCCCCCTTTGATTAATGGAACTACGTTAACTTTGGAGCATGTTATGCAAAGGCTTGAAACTATTGAGAATAAAGTTGCTACCATTGTATCAATTGAAAATCTTGATAAAAAGATCCACAATCAAATTACCCAATATGGATATAAGGTAGGAATGACTTTGAAAAATATTAAAGAAAAAGAACCCATAGTTAATGATAAAATAAATCTAGATTCCACAAGAATCGATAAACTTGAGGGTATCATTACCAACTTGGGAACCGTTTTTTCTTCTGTTCAAAACACTCCAAGTTCTTCTACTAAAAAAACTAAGCTTATTTATGTTCCTAAGAATAAGGGAGAATCATCTAGTAAGGAAACTATGGATCTTAAATCTATAAGTGTTCATCCCAATCTTTTTACCAACATTAAGGATCCATTTGCTATAAATGAATTTTTCGATCTTTTGCCTGAAAATTTGATAATTACTAGAGAGAAATAAAATTCTAAAAGGGGTTGATACCTCACCGAAGAATTGCCTACCAAACATGGCAATACCTAGATCTATCCTTGCTTTTATGCCTAGCTAGGGGCGTTAAACGATAGCGCTTGTTGGGAGGCAACCCAATTTTATTTGTGTTTTTTGTTTTTGCTTCTGTTTAGGAATAAATAATCCATCTAGCCTCTGTTTGGATGTGGTTTTATCTTTTAGTTAGTGTTTGTGCCAAGTAGAACCTATAGGATAACCTACGATGATAGTTGACTTGATTCTGCTGAAAAACAGAAACTTTGCGCGCACGAATATAATTTTTTTAAATCACAGGAACGTGCTTTTGCGTTGATTCTTTTTGCTGCTGTTCAATACCAAATTTTCCAAGACTACCTGTTTTGGTAGAATTTTTAGAGTTCCAGAAGTTTGTGTTAGTTACAGATTGCTACAGACTATTCTGTTTTTCACAGATTCTGTTTTACGGGTGTTGTTTGCTTATTTTGATGAATCTATGGCTAATAAAATAGTTTATAATCCATAGAGAAGTTGGAATACAGTAGGTTTAACACCAATATAAATAAAGAATGAGTTCATTACAGTACCTTAATTAGTTCTTTGTTTTCTTTCTCTAACGGAGCTCACGAGATTTCTGTTGAGTTTTGTGTTGTGAAGTTTTCAAGTTTTCGGTGAATTCTTTTGATGGATTATGGAACAAGGAGTGGCAAGAGCCTAAGCTTGGGGATGCCCATGGAACCCCCAAGATAATCCAAGGACACCAAAAAGTCAAAGCTTGGGGATGCCCCGGAAGGCGTCCCCTCTTTCGTCCACTTCCATCGGTAATTTACTTGGAGCTATATTTTTATTCACCACATGATATGTGTTTTGCTTGGAGCGTCTTGTATTATTTGCGTCTTTGCTTGTTAGTCTACCACAATCATCCTTGCTGTACACACCTTTTGAGAGAGCCATACATGAATTGGAATTTGTTAGAATACTCTATGTGCTTCACTTATATCTTTTAGAGCACGGTGGTGGATTTGTTTTAAAGAAACTATTGATCTCTCATGCTTCACTTAGATTATTTTGAGAGTCGTTAATAGCATGGTAATTCGCTTAATGTTAATGTACTTGGTGTTCAAGATATGTGAAACTTTCTTTTGAGTGCGTTGAATACTAAGATAAGTTTGATGCTTGATAATTGTTTTGAGATATGAAGATGGTGATATTAGAGTCATGCTAGTTAAGTAGTTGTGAATTCAAAGAATACTTGTATTGAAGTTTGTGATTCCCGTAGCATGCACGTATGGTGAACCGTTATGTGATGAACTCGAAGCATGATTTATTTATTGTTTGTCTTCCTTATGAGTGGCGGTCGGGTACGGGCGATGGTCTTTTCATACCAATCTATCCCCCTAGGAGCATGCGCGTAACACTTTGCTTTGATAACTTCTAGATTTTTGCAATAAGTATATGAGTTCTTTATGACTAATGTTGAGTCCATGGATTATACGCACTTTTTCCCATCCTTCCACCTTTGCTAGCCTCTCTAATACCGCGCACTTTTCGCCGGTATCATACACCCACCATATACCTTCCTCAAAACAGCCACCATACCTACCTATTATGGCATTTCCATAGCCACTCCAAGATATATTTCCATGCAACTTTCCACCGTTCCGTTTATTATGACACGCTCCATCATTGTCATATTGCTAGCATGATCATGTAGTTGACATCGTATTTGTGGAAAGGCCACCGTTCATAATTCTTGCATACATGTCACTCATGATTCATTCCATATCCCGGTACTCCGCCGGAGGCATTCATATAGAGTCATACTTTGTTCTAAGTATCGAGTTGTAATTGTTGAGTTGTAAGAAAAATAAAAGTGTGAGGATCATCGTTATTAGAGCATTGTCCCAAGTGAGGAAAGGATGATGGAGACTATGATTCCCCCATAAGTCGGGATGAGACTCCGGACGAAAAAAAGAGGCCAAAAAAAGGAGAAAGGCCCAAATAAAAAAATGAAAGAAAAAGAGAGAAGGGACAATGCTACTATCCTTTTACCACACTTGTGCTTCAAAGTAGCACCAAGATCTTCATGATAGAGAGTCTCTCATTTTGTCACTTTCATATACTAGTGGGAATTTTTCATTATAGGACATGGCTTGAATATTCCAATGATGGGCTTCCTCAAAATGCCCTAGGTCTTCGTGAGCAAGTGAGTTGGATGCACACCCACTTAGTTTCTTTTGTAGAGCTTTCATATACTTATAGCTCTAGTGCATCTGTTGCATGGCAATCCCTACTCACTCACATTGATATCTATTGATGGGTGTCGGTGTCAAAACCGGCAGATCTCGGGTAGGGGGTCCCGAACTGTGCATCTAGGCGGATGGTAACAGGATACGAGGGACACGTTGTTTTACCCAGGTTCGGGCCCTCTCGATGGAGGTAAAACCCTACGTCCTGCTTGATTAATATTGATGATATGGGTAGTACAAGAGTGGATCTACCACAAGATCAAGGAGGCTAAACCCTAAAGCTAGCCTATGGTATGATTGTTGTAATGTATGTTGTCCTACGGACTAAAGCCCTCCGGTTTATATAGACACCAGAGGAGGCTAGGGTTACACAGAGTCGGTTACAATGGTAGGAGATCTACATATCCGTATCGCCAAGCTTGCCTTCCACGCCAAGGAAAATCCCATCCGGACACGGGACGGAGTCTTCAATCTTGTATCTTCGTAGTCTTGGAGTCCGGCGGACGATGATAGTCCGGCGGACGATGATAGTCCGGCTGTCCGGACACCCCCTAGTCCAGGACTCCCTCAGTAGCCCCTGAACCCGGCTTCAATGACGATAAGTCCGGCGCGCATAATGTTCGGCATTGCAAGGCGGGTTCCTTCCTTGAATAATCCAGAGAAGATCATGAACACCAGGATAGTGTCCGGCTCTGCAAAAATAAATTCCACATTCCCCCGTAGAGAGAATAAAATGTACACCAGTCCAATATGCTGACGTATTATGCGGCGTGACATCACACCGCTACCAAGCCTTTGTTTGAATCATATTTTACTATACCACCTCAGCACGTTTAGCGAAGCGGTTTCCTTGGCACGTCTTGTCGAAGCAGAGATCGTGTTCCCCTTATTCCGGGATTCTCATCAATACGGACGTGGGTAACCCAACCGCGCCATTGATGGTGACGCTTGGGAGATAAGCGAGTTTTATCAGGCCAGCGGGGACGCATAGTTTTCGTCCGCCTATACATAAGGGATAAGGATTTACCTTCTCACCTACGCCTTCTTCCTCCTTTGCTTATCCATCTCCGCGTTCTCAAGCTCCAACGCCCAAGCTCGCGCATCTCGCCCCAACCTTCTCCTAATATGTCCGGAGCGGGAGGCAAATGGTTGGCCTCCACCGTTAAGGAGGAGCACATCACCAAACTGCGCAGCGCCGGATATCTTTCCGGCGATATCGCGCATCGGCTGCCCGACGAGGGGCAGCTCATCCCTACCCCTGGGCCCCATGAGACGGTTGTCTTCCTCCCCCACTTCCTCCGCGGACTGGGCTTTCCACTGCACCCATTTGTCCGGGGGATCATGTTTTACTACGGCCTGGATTTCCACGATCTGGCGCCAAACTTCATCCTCAACATCTCGGCGTTTATCGTCATGTGTGAGGCCTTCCTCTGCATCCGGCCCCACTTCGACCTGTGGCTCAAGACCTTCAACGTCAAGCCGAAGGTTGTGAAGGGCACGCAAGTGGAATGCGGAGGCGCCATGTTGGGTAAGTTGCCCAACGTCCTTTGGCTCGAAGGGGCCTTCGTGGACTCCGTCAAGGGGTGGCAATCGGGGTGGTTCTACATCACCGAGCCGCGCAAGCCCACATGGGTGGCGGCCCCCGAGTTTAGATCTGGCGTCCCCACGCAGCTCACCTCCTGGAAAGAGAAGGGCTTGTTGTGGGGCAATCCGAAGGAGCTGACGGGACTCCGAGCCTGCATCCAGAAGCTGGTGAGTGGTAAGCTCAGGCTCGTCGACGTGGTCCAAGTCATGCTCATTCGCCGGATTCTCCCATGCCAAGAACGGGCATTCAATCTGTGGGAGTTCAATCCGGAACAGCACCAGGCGCTAAGCGGGCTCTTCGATACGACATACGAAGGCGCCTGGAGGGTGCTGTTTAAGGGCGCCGAAGCCCCCGCATCCGCGACAGAAGATCGCGGATTTCGCTCGCAGCATCCGGCTGACGAGGTAAGTGATTCAACCCCTCTACGGGACACTTGTGGTAATCAAATTGATTCTAGAGGGGTTTCATTCTGTCTTTTCCTTTGACATGAATGGATGGAGAAGGCCAAGCTGCTTATCAGCCCGGCTCCCATGCCAGAAGACCCAGAGAACGCCCGTTTAGCAGGGCTGCTGGTTCCGGCACCGCACGTGGTGCCGGAGAAAAAGGCCAAGAAGGTGGCCGTGGGGACTCGAAAGAGTTCCCGCAATCAGGCGTCTGACGACGAGGCGTACTCCTCCCCCGAAGACAAGGAGGAGGAGGAGTACTCTCTCCCGGAGGAGGGAGAGAATAAGAGGAAGGCTTCCCCAATAGGGGAGGCCGAAGGGTCCAAGAGGGGGAGGACTATCCCCCCGGACAGTTTCGCCAACCCCACCGTTGGCGAAGATGAGTGGCCTCCAAGGGACAGGCGTCCGGCAAGATCATAAGTATCCGGATCCTTTATATGCAATTTCTTTCGTGTCGCGTAGTGTCCTTAATGCCACATTCTGTCCGTAGTCCGGCCGATGACGATCTCCCCGACTCATCGAGCGGGTCGTTGGCCCCGTCGGATGTGGATTCACTTCCGACTGCCTCTACCCCACGCGCCGACGAGGACGCCGAGGTGGGATCCCAGAGAGGGACCCCTCAGGAGGAGGCTCCGGAGGCGTCGTCAGGCAGCCTCCCGGACTTTGCGCCGGACTCTACATCGGAACCCGCAGTGGTTCCAGAGTCCGGCAAGCGGCCCCTTCGAAAGAAGGGCAAGACCGTGACACCGGCGGCCTCCGTCCAACCGGAGGCGCCGGATAACTTGTTGGAGGCGCTTAAAGGTGCTTCCATCGAGGAAGAACACTGCACTATCATGAGTGCGTTGATTCAAAAGGTTCAGCTCGCCAAAAGCGGGCTGACCGAAGCCTGCAGCAGCCTTCTAACAGGCTTTGAGGTAAGAAGTTAAAATTATGTAATGTAGTACCGCATAGACAGTAGCCCCTGATGCTCAGTTCGGTGTTCGGAAAGAAAAGCCAGACTGAGGATCTAACAAGATATACGCAGGGTTGCTTAAAATATGTCAATATGGGTTCGCAGGCTGCGCTGCTGACCTCCGTCGCACTATCGGCGGAGGTCGATGTGTTGAAAAAGGATCTCGAGCGGTCCGAGCAAGAGCTCGGCCATGCCAAGAAGCAGCTCGAGGACAAAGAAGGTGAGTCACACCACTTTGAATGGTTACCTTACAGAAAAGGATTTTGGTTGCAATAAAATAACAAAGATAATATGGGTATTGCAGGGGCCACGAACGAGGTAGCAGCCCTGAAGTAGGCTGTGTCCGCGGCCGAACGCAGTGCGGCCGCGGAGCGGGAAAAGCGAGAGAAGCAGGAGGCACGGGTGGCGGAAGTACGGCAAGAGCTCCAGGCTCTCATGGAGAGACATGAGAGTTTGGAGCGTGACTCCAAGACTCGAGAGTCCGAGCTTGCCTCGGCTCTCGAAAGTGCCAAGTCCGCCAAGGCCGAGGCCCATAAGGCCCTTCAGGAGGTTGAAGATGTAAAGAAAATAGCGGCGGGTAAGGCATTTTTCATGCAAAGCAAGCGTGTTAATGTGAATTACCTGACACTTACCCGCATTCGGAGCTCTCCAGGGGCATTTGCAGATCTGCCGAGTAGTGTGTCCGATGCCGCCGCATTCTATCGTGGCGAGGAGGGGAGCTGGACGGAAAAAGTCTTCTGGTCTCAGTACGCTGAGGCCGGACACCCGGTGCCCCCAAGCGACTAGCTGATGCAGCTGGTCGAACTCCACAAGGTAGCTGAGGAGGCCATGAAGGGCCTTATAGTCCGGCTGTGGCCTGGACAGGCCATGCCTGGGAGCTACTTTGGCCTCGTGCGGCGGCTGGTGGATGCATGCCACTAGGTGGAGGTCATCAAGCGCTCCGCCTGTATTGAACGCGCTCGTCGGGCCCTTGCCCGCACAAAGGTGCATTGGGGCAAGTTGGATGCGGAGAAGCTTCTCACGGACCCACCGCCACCGGGCAAGGAGTATCGCACGCCTGAAATGTATTATAAAACTGTCCTGAAGGGAGCCCGCGATATTGCGGATGAGTGCCCCAGAAATGTAATCTGTGAGTAGACTCGTTATATATTATCCTTTGCGCAGAGACTTTGTTCATGTGCGCATTACGCAACGCTTGTTTAATTTAAAATATTACCTTCTGTGCGGCCGTGTAAAAATCTGAGAGATGGCAAGTCGTTGGCTTCAGCCCCCAAGTCACGAGTGCTGGGTGTTCGGGATAACCTTGAGCGCTCTTGTTCCCATTTTTGGGTCCATCTAGGGAGGTGCTCAACACAGCGAACAAGGCAACCGGACTTATAATGCTTGAACACTCTCACTTAGCCATAGAATTCTATAATTTTAAATATCGGCGAAGCCCCTGGTATTCGGAAGGCCGAACCCAGGGCGCTATCCACGCCCTCGTCGGACATTTTCCAGAACTTCGCTCGAAGCGGCGTGAGTCTTTAAGGACCCGAAAAAACCTCTCGAACAGCGACCAGTCTCTCGCCTTATCATGCCAGTCAGTTTTAGCTTTCTCCACTGAGGCGCTCGCCCGGCTCAACCGGGGCGCAATCGTAGTGGTTCTCCCAGTGCCACCTTAGCCGACAGAACGGAACGTAAGGCACCAATACATGGGAGCCGGGCAAACCCAACTATTGACCCAAGACATGATTCGGAGCCGATTCATATAATGCTATAAGTTCGGGGTGCCGCACTTGTGAAAGTGTTCGGACTTATCACACCATAATGCGGGGAACACAAGCCCCTGGTGTATTCGGCCGTACCAGAATGTACGGGTGCAAGATGTCGTGCAATGAACATATATATATAAAAGGTAATGTAATTGCAGTCGAGAAGTGCTGCATTATTTATTAAAGGAAGTCTGCTATAAGTGCGGACTGATACAAATAGTGCGGTAAGCAAGGGATTTGGACTAAGTAAACATGTCCCCCTCCAGGGGTGAGCCGCGGATTTGGTGTATATAATCAAATTTAATGCTCGAAATTGAGACCACCTAAGTGTTCGTCGCAGCCTTCTTTCGTCCCTGACTGTTGCATCACGAGTTCGGCAGGTTCGCCGCCGGACAGGGCCTCTGGTTACCGAAGTCCTGTGTACAAAAAGAAGGAAAATAATAAATAAAAAGGGGGCACACTTGCGAGCCCCTGGTGTGGTCGAACCGCACTCTGGGTCCATTGCGATCGTGCCCCTTCCCCTGCGCCCATGGTATCTCCAAAGCGTAATGATGTATGCGGGGTGTTATTCTTGCGATCATGCGCGGGCGGGGGTTGGGGCCGCATTGCTACGCGTGCTCTGATCGCGCCAGGTGGTCTTGGTTGGTATTGCCTCGGGTGCGTTTTGCTGTATCTGGCCGTTTAATGGCCGGACTCGAGAATTGCCTTAAGAGGCTGCTCTGTACTTCTGCCGCGAGAGCCGCTGTATGTTCCTCCGTTCGGAGGGAGCGTTCCGTGTTCCCTTTGACCGTGATGACTCCGCGAGGGCCTGGCATCTTGAGCTTGAGGTATGCATAATGCGGCACCGCGTTGAATTTGGCAAACGCGGTTCGTCCGAGTAGAGCGTGATAGCCGCTGCGAAACGGGACTATGTCGAAGATTAACTCCTCCCTCCGGAAATTGTCCGGGGATCCGAAGACCACTTCCAGTGTTACTGAGCCTGTACAGTTGGCTTCCACACCTGGTATGACACCTTTAAAGGTTGTCTTTGTAGGTTTAATCCTTGAGGGGTCTATGCCCATTTTGCGCACTGTATCCTGATAAAGCAGGTTCAGGCTACTACCGCTGTCCATCAGGACTCTCGTGAGGTGAAATCCATCGACGATTGGGTCTAAAACCAATGCGGCGAATCCGCCATGGCGTATGCTGGTCGGATGGTCTCTTCGATCGAAAGTGATCGGACAAGAGGACCATGGATTGAACTTCGGGGCAACTGGCTCCATCGCATAGACGTCCCTTAGTGCACGCTTCCTCTCCCTCTTGGGTATATGGGTTGCGTAAATCATGTTCACCGTCCGCACTTGTGGGGGAAAACCCTTTTGTCCTCTACTGTTCGGCGGTCGGGTCTCCTCCTCGTCATCGCTATTTAGCCCCTTGTCATTGTTTTCGGCGATTAACTTGCCTGCCTGTTTGAACACCCAGCAATCTCTATTAGTGTGATTGGCTGGTTTTCCAGGGGTGCCGTGTATCTGGCATAAGCGGTCGAGTATTCGGTCCAAATTGGACGGACCCGGAGTGGTTCTTTTGAATGGCTTCTTCCGTTGACCGGGTTTAGAGCCTCGGAATCCGGCGTTGACTGTCGTATCCTCCTTGTCGTTGCCGTTAATGCGGCGTTTGTTTTTGTTTCGACGTGACCTGCCGTTGTTGCCCTTAGCATCCGGACTGCCAGAATTTTTACGGAGATTGTTTCTGCGAGCTAGCCAGCTATCCTCTCCCGCGCAGAAGCGGGTCATTAATGATGTGAGGGCTGCCATAGATTTCGGCTTTTCCTGTCCTAGGTGCCGGGCTAGCCATTCATTGCGGATGTTATGCTTGAAGGCTGCAAGGGCCTCTGCATCCGGACAGTCGACGATTTGATTTTTCTTCGTCAAGAACCGTGTCCAGAATTGTCTGGCCGATTCGTCTGGCTGCTGAATGATGTGGCTTAGGTCATCGGCGTCTGGTGGTCGCACATACGTGCCTTGGAAGTTATCAAGGAATGCGGCCTCCAGGTCTTCCCAACACCCAATTGACTCTGCGGGCAAGCTGTTAAGCCAATGCCGAGCTAGTCCTTTAAGCTTGAGTGGGAGATACTTGATGGTGTGGAGATCATCGCCGCGGGCCATATGGATGTGGAGAAGATAATCTTCTATCCAAACCGCGGGGTCTGTTGTGCCATTGTAGGATTCAATGTTTACGGGTTTAAACCCTTCAGGGATTTTGTAATCCATTACTTCGTCAGTGAAGCATAGTGGGTGTGCGGCGTCTCTGTATTGAGCAATATCACGACGCAGCTCGAGAGAGCGCTGTCTGCCGTATTCGGCCCGGCCGGGGTTATTATATCCGGTGTGACGGTATTCGTCATGGGTTGTGGGGCGCCCACGTCATCCGTAGATGGATCTGGATTGCCTTGCTTTGTCCTCCAATATATCTCGCAAGTCCGGCGCGTTCCCTCTTGGCTTCGTACTTTTGGAGCGATGCCGGGGTATGGTCTTGGCTGGGGGCCTGGATGCCTCTCTGTCATGACCGCGAGGTGGTCGGTCAGCCGTATCGTGCGCTGGTGATGGAGGTATGTATGCTTCCTCCTCTAATCGGGGGAGCAGCTTTCCGTCTTGGATAGCTTTTGGAGGGGCGTTCGAGTTTATACTCTTCGGCCGCAAGGACCTCGGTCCATCGATCGGCCAGCACTTCCTGATCAGCTTGAAGCTGCTGCTGCTTTTTCTTTAGGCTGTTTGCCGTGGCGATAAGCCTGCGTTTAAAACGCTCTTGTTCGACGGGATCCTCGGGCACGACGAATTCGTCATCGTTGAGGCTTGCCTCGTCTTCGGAGGGAGGCATATAATTTTAATCCTCAACCTCTTCGTCTGCCGCCCTCTCGCGAGGGCTTGCTTCTGCGTCCTCCTGCGCTGAGTCTTGCTGGAGGGGGTTGTCTTCGGCACTTTCTGGGGTATTATTATCTCCTGTGCCGGAATCTCCATTCTTGCTGTGGCGGGATTTAGAGCGGCGCCGCTGACGCCGGCGCTTGGGTTGTTTCTTTAAAGAATCTGCCTCCGCTGTTTCTTCGCCATCCCCATCTTTTGGGGTATCCACCATGTATATGTCATATGACGAGGTGGTCTTCCAGTGCCCTGTAGGCGCTGGTTCCTGTTCGTCTTCGGCATCGTCGTCCATAGCGTCGATGTCTTCGGAGTCGTAGTCTAGCATGTCGGTTAGATCGTCGACAGTGGCTACAAAGTGGGTGGTGGGTGGGCTCTGAATTTCTTCGTCGTCCGCATCCCAACCATCCTGGCCATAGTCCGGCCGGGGCTCTCCTGATAACGAGAGATGCTTTAGTGAATTCAAGATGTCGCCAAAAGGCGAGCATTGGAAGATGTCCGCGGCGGTGAATTCCATAACCGGCGCCCAATTCGATTTGATTGGTAGGGGCGTGGGAGGTTCGGAGTCCGGCAAGGAGTCCGGCACCTCGGAATCACGAGTTTTGCGAGGGACAAGATTAGTGTTCGGCTCCATCGCCGTAGCAGTTGAAGCCCCCGAGGCGGCGTCCATCCACCGATCCTCTATCTGGGCAGTCTGCTCCGGACCAATGGCCGGAGCGGATTCGTGTGTGGCCACCAAGGCACTGTTCGGCGGCAGAGCTAGATCATGCCCATCGCAACAGTGCGGCGCGCTTGGCTGTGGCTCGGGTCCGTCGAAGATCAAGTCTCCGTGGACATCGGCCGTGAAGTTTAGGCTTCCGAATCTGACCTGACGGCCAGGGGCGTAGCTTTCGATCTGCTCCAGATGGCCAAGCGAATTAGCCCGCAGTGCGAAGCCGCCGAATACGAAGATCTGTCCGGGGAGAAAAGTCTCACCCTGGACAGCGTCGTTTGTTGCAGATGCCATCAAGCCTATCGGTGACGACACAGAGGAACTCTCAATGAAAGCACCAATGTCGGTGTCAAAACCGGCGGATCTCGGGTAGGGGGTCCCGAACTGTGCGTCTAGGCGGATGGTAACAGGAGACGAGGGACACGTTGTTTTACCCAGGTTTGGGCCCTCTCGATGGAGGTAAAACCCTACGTCCTGCTTGATTAATATTGATGATATGGGTAGTACAAGAGTGGATCTACCACGAGCTCAAGGAGGCTAAACCCTAAATCTAGCCTATGCTATGATTGTTGTAATGTATGTTGTCCTACGGACTAAAGCCCTCCGGTTTATATAGACACCGAAGGAGGTTAGGGTTACACAGAGTCAGTTACAATGGTAGGAGATCTACATATCTGTATCGCCAAGCTTGCCTTCCACGCCAAGGAAAATCCCATCCGGACACGGGACGGAGTCTTCAATCTTGTATCTTCGTAGTCTTGGAGTCCGGCGGACGATGATAGTCCGGCTGTCCGGACACCCCCTAGTCCAGGACTCCCTCAATGGGCATCTCCATAGCCCATTGATACGCCTAGTTGATGTGAGACTATCTTCCCTCTTTTTGTCTTCTCCACAACCACCATTCTATTCCACATAGTGCTATATCCATGGCTCACGCTCATGTATTGCGTGAAGATTGAAATTTTTTTGAGAATGTCATAAGTATGAAACAATTGCTTGGCTTGTCATCGGGGTTGTGCATGATTTAAATATTTTATGTGGGGAAGATGGAGCATAGCCAGACTATTTGATTTTGTAGGGATAACTTTCTTTGGCCATGTTATTTTGAGAAGACGTGATTGCTTTGTTTAGTATGCTTGAAGTATTATTATTTTTTATGTCAATATGAACTTTTGTCTTGAATCTTTCGGATCGGAATATTCAAATCACAATTAAGAAGATTTACATTGAAATTATGCCAAAGTATCACTCTGCATCAAAAATTCTTTTTTTATCATTTACCTACTCGAGGACGAGCAAGAATTAAGCTTGGGGATGCCTGATACGTCTCCAACGTATCTATAATTTTTGATTGCTCCATGCTACTTTATCTACTGTTTTGGACTATAATGGGCTTTATTTTCCACTTTTATATTATTTTTGAGACTAACCTATTAACCGGAGGCCTAGCCCAGAATTGCTGTTTTTTGCCTATTTCAGTGTTTCGAAGAAACAGAATATCAAACAGAGTCCAAACGGAATGAAACCTTCGGGAACGTGATTTTCTCACCGAACGTGATCCAGGAGACTTGGACCCTACTCCAAGAAGTGCTAGAGGCGGTCACGAGGGTGGAGGGCGCCCCCCTGGGCGCGCCCCCCTACCTCGTGGGCCCCCTGTTGCTCCACCGACGTACTCCTTCCTCCTATATATACCTACGTATCCCCAAACGATCAGAATAGGAGCCAAAAAAACCTAATTCCACCGCCGCAACCTTCTGTATCCACGAGATCCCATCTTGGGGCCTGTTCTGGAGCTCCGCCGAAGGGGGCATCCACCACGGAGGGCTTCTACATCAACACCATAGCCCCTCCGATGAAGTGTGAGTAGTTTACTTCAGACCTTCGGGTCCATAGCTAGTAGCTAGATGGCTTCTTCTCTCTTTTTGGATCTCAATACAATGTTCTCCCCCTCTCTCATGGAGATCTATTCGATGTAATCTTCTTTTTGCGGTGTGTTTGTTGAGACCGATGAATTGTGGGTTTATGGTCCAACTTATCTATGGAAAATATTTGAATCTTCTCTGAATTATTTTATGTATGATTGAGTTATCTTTGCAAGTCTCTTTGAATTATCCTTTTTGGTTTGGCCAACTAGATTGGTAGTTCTTGCAATGGGAGAAGTGCTTAGCTTTGGGTTCAATCTTGCGGTGTCCTTTCCTAGTGACAGAAGGGGCAGCAAGGCACGTATTGTATTGTTGCCATCGAGGATAACAAGATGGGGTTTTTATCATATTGCATGAATTTATCCCTCTACATCATGTCATCTTGCTTAAGGCGTTACTCTGTTTTTAACTTAATACTCTAGATGCATGCTGGATAGCGGTCGATGAGTGGAGTAATAGTAGTAGATGCAGAATCATTTCGATCTACTTGTCTCGGACGTGATGCCTATATACATGATCATTGCCTAGATATACTCATAATTATGCTCAATTCTGTCAATTGCTCAACAATAATTTGTTCACCCACCGTAGAATACTTATGCTCTTGAGAGAAGCCACTAGTGAAACCTATGGCCCCCGGGTCTATTCTCATCATATCAATCTCCATCGCTTTATTACTTGCTTTGTTTTTACTTTGCCTTTTACTTTTCACCTTGCATCTATCTATCAAAAATACCAAAAATATTATTTATCATCTCTATCAGATCTCACTCTCGTAAGTAACCGTGAAGGGATTGACAACCCCTAATCGTGTTGGTTGCGAGTAGCTATCGTTTTGTGCAGGTACGTGGGACTTGTGCATGGTCTCCTACTGGATTGATACCTTGGTTCTCAAAAACTGAGGGAAATACTTACGCTACTTTGCTGCATCATCCTCTCCTCTTTGGGAAATCCAACGCAGTGCTCAAGAGGTAGCAGAGCCTTCCGGCCAGGTGACGTTGGGCATCTTGCCCACCATGACGCCTCCGCACTCTGCATGTTGGCCGCTCACCACCTTAGGCTTCACATTGAAGGTCTTCAGCCATAGGTCAAAGTGAGGTGGGATGCAGAGGAAGGCCTCGCACACGACAATAAATGTCGAGATGTTGAGGATAGAGTTGGGGGCCAAATCATGGAAGTCCAGCCCATAGTAAAACATCAGTCCGTGGACAAATGGTGGAGAGGGAATCCCAGTCCGTGGACGAAGTGTGTGAGGAACACAACCCTCTCATGGGGCTCTGGGGTAGGGACGATCTGTCCCTTGGCCGGAAGTTAGTGAACGATTTCCTTGGCCAGGTACCCAGCCTCTTGGAGCTCCTTGATGTCCTTTTTCTTGACGGAGGAGGCCATCCACTTGCCTCCAGCTCTAGATCCGGACATGATTGGAGTGCTTTTTTGGGCGGAGAAGGCGAGAACTTGGGCACTGGAGCTCGAGAATGGATGGGCAGAGGAAGGAGAAGGCGTGGGTAAACAAGGATGAACCCTTATCCCCTGATAAAGGCAGTAAAAGTTATGCGCCTCCCTGCTAGCCTTAAAATTCGACTATTCCCCAAGCGTCGTGCAGATGACACGGTTGGGTTACCCATGCCCGTATTGATGAGAATCCCATGATAAGGGGACACGATCTCTGCTTTGACATGACGTGCCAATGAAACCGCACCTCGAAATACGGAGCAGTTGGCTAGAAAACGGTTCGAATAATGACCGGGCAGTGGCGTGATGTCACGCTACAAAAAGTTGTCAGCGGATTGGACTCGTGAAATATTAAACTCTCTACAGCTGTGTATGGTACTTGTTTTGCAGAGTCGGACACGTTTTCTATGTTCGGAGAGCAATGTTGGAGTATCCGGAGAAGGAACCCGCCTTGCAATGTTGAAGACAATCTGCGCGCCGGACTCATCATCATTGAAGCCTAGTTCAGGGGCTACTGAGGGTCACCCCGGGCATAAAAACCGAAGACCAAAAACCGAACCCAAAAAGACCGAGACCGAACCCGAAAAGACCGAACTAGAAAAGACCAAACAGAAAATGGTCTGCAAAGATATAAGACCAAAATAGTTATGGTCTCTTCGGTCCTGGTATCTTGAAGACTGAATAGCCCGTATAGACCGAATTATTAGCCCACATGAAGAGTTTAGCAAAGGCTCATCCGGCCAGCCCAAGTCACGAGCGAGATACACACACCGCACATCATCAGCCTCACGATTCACAACAGCCAGTAGCCGCTTCTCTCCCAGGCGACGAACCCTAGCCGCCGCCCACTGTTGTGGCCCGATGCCCCATCCCCCATGAGCCGTCAGCCTGTGATGACCGCCGCACCGAGGCGTGCCGCGCGCCCCTGGCCAATGAAGGCTGGCACCCTGAGCCGCGCCCAGGGCCAGTGAGGTGGTGATGACCACCATCAAGCCGCCAACTGTTGTGCCCTGTCCGTCGCACTGCGCCGCCAACCTCGACCCTCCCTGATTGCTCCACTGCTCTTGACGCGGCCATCCATCCCGTGCTCTGCCTCGCAGTTCATCACCACCATCTAATCTGCAGTTTGTCACCACCTCGTCCTCTTCCACGTGGTCGCCGGCTCGCCGCCTACTGTCCTCTTCCCATGCTCCACCTCATAGCTGAAGGTAAGCTAGCTACTTCGTCTTTGATCTCTCTATGTGCATCAAGTTAATGAGGAAAAGTTTGGTCAGAGAAGATAGAGAAGAAAGATAGAACAACGAGAATAGTGATGCTCAGGTTGTATAAGTGACGTGATTGGGATTAAAATGCAGGAAAGAAGATGTTAAGTGTGTGATCAGAAATCCGTATATACTGTATGGCTTGGTAATGGTTAACCTCATTTGTGACGTGTCATGTTCTGTGATGTCTAGATTTTGTTTAGATGTTCATTTATGTGATGTCCAGATTTTGTGATGTTCATGTTCTGTGATGTCAAGATTTTGTGATGTTCATGTTTGGTGATGTGCATGTTCTCTGATGTCCAGATTACAAACAACTAATACTTGTCTGGATTTTTCTTATGCACACATGCACCTCTATATAACATTTGTTGTCTCTATACACATGCACCTATGTATATGCATACACCTCGGTAGTCCATGCAGTTTGCATATGATACTTGAAGTAAAATAAATCTAAGTTGTAGCAATTAATTTGGTCTGTTTGGTCGGGAGCAAAGACCGAATATTAAAGACCGAAGACCGAATAGTGATAAAACGAAAGGACCGAAATTATTTCGGTCTTCAATTATGAAAGACCGAATTTTTGAAAGACCAAAAAGACCGGCCCGAACAAACCGAATAGATCGAACGCCCGGGCTGGACTGAGGGAGTCCTGGACTAAGGGGTCCTCGGACAACCGTACTATATACTTTGGCCGGACTGTTGGACTATGAAGATACAAGATAGAAGACTTCGTCCCGTGTCTGGATGGGACTCTCCTTTGCGCGGAAGGCAAGCTTGGCGATTCGGATATGTAGATTTCTTTCTCTGTAATCGACTTTGTACAACCTAGTCCCCCCGGTGTCTATATAAACCAGAGGGTTTAGACTTCTAGGGTTAAGCCACAACAATCATAACATCATAGGCTATACTTCTAGGGTTTAGCCATTACGATCTCGTGGTAGATCAACTCTTGTAATACTCATATTCATCAAGATCAATCAAGCAGGAAGTAGGGTATTACCTCCATAGAGAGGGCCCAAACTTGGGTAAACATTGTGTCCCCCGCCTCCTGTTACCATTAGCCTTAGACGCACAGTACGGGACCCCCTACCAGAGATCCGCCGGTTTTGACACCGACAACGGGCATGCCAACAACATGTTTATTTTTATTTAGGTCGCAACCCTAGTTGCTTCCTCGCAGAAATATATGACATGACCATTAATATTATCAACTAATATATCTTTAACCATTGCAACATTAGGTTCCACTTTAATTTTTTCAGAGGGTTTATGTGTTTTATTACTCTTATGAAGCACAGTTGTAGCTTTAGAATATTCCTTAATCCTAATAGGGAAAGGGGATTTCTCAATATAGGCAGTAGGCACAACTGGATCAACATTATAAAGGACTATTTGATCTTTAGCTATAATAGGTTCCTCACAATTTTCTTCAATAGGTGGATGAAATTTTAAACCACTTATCCTTAGGGAGATTAACATGAGCAGCAAATGACTCACAAAAGGTGGCTAGCTACTATCTCATAGTCAAGTCCATATTTACTACTAAACTTGTGAAAAGCATCGGTTTCCATAAAAGATTTAACACACTCAAACTCAAGATTTATACCTAAATCATTACCTTTGTCGATTTCCCACTTCAGAGTTGCGCTTAATTCTTTCTAGAAGACCCCATTTGAATTCAATAATTTTCTTCATAAAGGAACCAGTAGAAGAAATATCGAGCATGGATCGATCATTATGAGAAAGCCGAGCATAAAAGTTTTCCATAATAATTTCTCTTGAGAGCTTGTGATTGGCGCATGTATGCATCATGTATTTAATCCTCCCCCGATTGAGCGACACTTTATCCTTCATGATATATATAATTCCAATCACCATGAACCAACACTACTAGGGAAAAGCCTAGCATTAGCGCGGGTCTAAGGGCTATCAATGGCGTGGGGCACCGTGCTATTGATACGGCACTACAGCTAACATTTAGCAGTAGCGCGCTTCTGCCCGCACTACTGCTATAGCTACTTAGCAGTAGCACTCTCCGTACCAGCGCTACTGCTAGGTGGCTTAGCACTAGCGTTTTCCAGTTTAGCGCTAAAGAGCACTACTACTATATTTTCACATATCTTTTTTTTTTGCTACGTATTTGCGATGTTTTTGTATAGATTTTATACAGTATTCTAATCATATCATAAACTGGCAATATGCTCACCATATCATACACATAATAGTCTCATCATATCATCCAACACAAATCATGTCGTCACATCATAATCATGATATAGCTATAAAGGTTACATGGCATGTCTCATCATACATAATGTAGTACTTCTTGGGGCACCAGTTCGTTTCCCTCTGTAGCACTAGCGTGAACCTAAACTAACTACTTTCTGCTTCGGCTCTGCTATCTAACCCTCTTTGGCTTGCTAGGAAACTGGTACACCTGAGCCTGACACTCCGGCCACTCGTCGTATACTCCTGGTTTAGCACTTCTTCACCATTGATGATATATGTACCTGCATCGTCACATGAGTCGATAATATGCAACATATATAGTTTAGCAACAGAAAGAGACAGACTTGGCAAAAATAGAAGCAAAATCTCATAAGCATAAATAACAAAGTTCATAGTACCCAAAATGCCCTAACTAGAGTGATCTTCGCTAGTTGAGGAGGAAGGTTTAGTTACATCACAAATAAAGTTTTGTCGTGCATAACTCAAAGTTTCGTCATAGAGAAAGTATGGACTAAACGGACACTTTGTCATATATTGTCAATCACTCCAACATGTCGTGCCATCCATCCAAGTCAAGGAGATAGTCCCCGAGCGTAGTGAAAGGCTTCAGGTCGAGACGCTGAGCCGATACGCGTGTCCAGACGTATTCCCGCGACATTTGCCCTTCTTTGTAGAGCATCCTTGTTTTTTTGACGACCTCCTTCATGATGATTTGGGCAAGTTCACGCAAGATGTGATAGAACTTAGCTCAAAGTCGATGATCCGAGATATCTCCTAGGTTCTTTGACCATTGAAAATATGGGCATCACCTGATCTAGGTGACATGTGAAGGTTCTGTTGATCCCGTATGTACTCCAGCATGTGGTGGAGGACACAGAATCCATCACTAAGAGTACCACTCGGTTGCTAGATGCAGCAGAAGTCTATCTTATGGCCGAATGTAGGCGTGCGGTTCCTTGTCTTCCTGGTCTTGAACTCTCCACCTAGTAGGCCATAGGTAAAGATAGCACTGTTGTCATGGATTTTTCATGGCAGATGCCCTAGTGAAAGGACTTAGGTGTGGAACCATCGCAACTAGGTTAGCTTGAAGGGGTTGAACGGGACAAAGCACACAAGGAGTTTACCCAGGTTCAGCCCCTCTTTGTAGAGGTAAAATCCTACTCCTGCTTCTAGTTGTATTGTCGAGTCTCGATTACAAGGGAGCGAATATGCTTGACCTAGTTCTTGATTGGTTGTTTCTTTAGTTAACCCGCCACCGGGTCTCACCTTTATATATAGGTTGATGCCAAGCGGCTTACAGTGTCCCGGCTGGCTCACACAACGTGACCGGCTCGGTTTCTAACCAAACTCGCCTTACAAAGCAAGTTTACCTTGAATGGCTCACACCTTCGGGTCTTGAACTACCTCCGGGTTTTGGGCCTCCAATAAGCTTTGCCTTACGAACCGCCATCTTCAGGTCTTGGACCTCTTGGGCCTTCTTCACAATAAGCCGCCAACGGTATAACCCGGCCCCTCCTAGGTGGGTCCTACCTCAGGGTTATATCCCCAACATTAGGCCCCAGGTTGATCTGAACTTGTTCATATCAATCTTCACTCTTTAACTTAGCAAAATGCGTCATTGCCTTTTCTTCATCAGCCTGCTATAACCCGCCATGACGTCATAGAAATAGAATCATTGTAACCCGCCATGACGTCATGTGCACTAATTCTGCACAAGACCCAGAATTTTTTCAACGGATCCTTATCTTAATGAGCTTCCCAAGAATCGAGGCGCCCATATAGCTAACATAATCATTTTGCCTCCTCGATTTCCGTGCATGCCATCTTCTCACCTCATAAATAGGGACAGGGGGCCCTCCTTTTCACTTTTACCCCTGCCACTTCCTCTTCGTCTCCTTCCTTGCGACACCACTGCAACCATCGGAGCTCCGCCGCCCTCATCGACTACATCAACTTTGGCCCCTGCATCGACCTGAATCGACCAGAAAATGGCAGCGCCCCTCCGCTTCTCGTCGGCATCGCTAGGTAGTAGGTACACATCCCTTCCGAGTTTGAATCTGCATTAGGGTTCGTCTAGTTCGTCGGTGTTTGTCGTTTGTCCTTCGAAGCTCTTCGTAGAACTCCATTTAGGCTTTATTCAATCCCAACTATCATGGGAGTCATGAGATTCTAGTTAGTAACACCCATCTGTACTCCCATATGCATCTGTTTCAGATCCAACTTCAACATAGCAGTTTGTCCTCTGCATATTTTAGGGCTGGTTATTTTCTTCTATTTTAAGTTGTTGTAGATCCAAAACCGTAGAACTGATATCTGGAACTTGTTTGTTCGCACTTAGCAAAAATTTACCCATAGATCCATAGATACTTGCACACCACTACTATATGGGAGGCTTATACGACATGTTGTAACCCGTCAAACACCAGTCGGTTCACTTATAAAGCGTTTTAACCCGACAATGTATATCCAATGTCTACATTACCCGACGGTGTATTGCCGGTTTAACCATGCTGATTTCTTCTTTCACAACATGTAATTCTTGCTCATGAACCATTGGGTGGCTTATTCTCATAAACTTGACCCGCCCATATTTCCTTTTTTAGGCTTTTCATTAACAAAAATGACTAAGGCCGTGACCTCATGCAATTGGGTTGCCTCCATTGTCACGGAGGAAATGTTGAATGAACATGCTCAAATGGGCGTCTTAGCAGCAAAAAATGTTATCCACTTGAGAGCTCCGGGTACAGAGATCAGACCTGATCCAAAGGAAGGCGAGGTCATAGCTTTTGCTGATCACATGCTCTGGGGTTTTTCTCCACCCGGCTCAAAGTTCTTTCGTGGCGTACTGCACTTTTTCCAACATCATCCCCAAGATATTGGTCCAAACTTCGTGTCCAACATCTGCAACTTCCAAGCCTTTTGTGAAGTATATATTCCAGAAGAACCCAGTGTTGATCTGTTCAGAGAAGTTTACTACTTGAACCGCCAGACTGAATTTACAGACGGACCCATCTTAGAACTTGGCGGAATTTCCATTCAAAGACGGAAAGAAGTTATCTTCCCTGCAACCGCATAAGGAAATATGCCCTAGAGGCAATAATAAAGTTATTATTTATTTCCTTATTTCATGGTAAATGTTTATTATTCATGCTAGAATTGTATTAACCGGAAACTTAGTAGATGTGTGAATACATAGACAAAACATAGTGTCCCTAGTATGCCTCTACTTGACTAGCTCGTTAATCAAAGATGGTTGTGTTTCCTTGTCACGCCCAATATGCGACCCTATCCAAAAGGAACTCGAAGGTCCCACCAAGGATAGACCCGCATATTGGAACGCTTTTGCAAGGTGGATATCATTACATCAACATTACATAATAGTGGGGATACATCCAATACATACAATGTCACATGAACACAACAATACAACATACAAGTACAACATCCGACTACGGATGAATCGTAAACAGAAACTCAAACAATATCCACCCTGCTAGCCCAGGCTGCCGACCTGGAACCTATCCCCTATTCGAAGAAGAAGCAGAAGAAGAACTCCAAACAAGCAAACATCGCTCTCGCGTCATGATGATCATATAACCTGTACCTGCAACTGTTGTTGTAGTAATCTGTTAGCCACGAGGACTCAGCAATCCCATTACCATGGGTATCAAGACTAGCAAAGCTTAATGGGAAAGGAAGGGGTAAGGTGGTGAGGTTGCAGCAGCGACTAAGCATGATATGGTGGCTAACATACGCAAATGAGAGCGAGAAGAGAACAAGCGGAATGGTCGTGAAGCTAGCAATGATCAAGAGGTGATCCTGAACACCTACTTATGTCAAACATAACACAGAAACCGTGTTCACTTCCCAGACTCCGCCGAGAAGAGACCATCACGGCTACACACGCGGTTGATGCGTTTTAGTTCGGATCTGGTGTCAAGTTATCTACAACCGGACATTAACAAATTCCCATCTGCCACATAACCGCGGGCACGGCTCTCGAAAGTTTATACCCTGCAGGGGTGTCCCAACTTAGCCCATGACAAGCTCTCGCGATCAACGAAGGAATAGACCTTCTCCCAGGAAGACCCGATCAGTCTCGGAATCCCAGTTTACAAGACATTTCGACAATGGTAAAACAAGACCAGCAAAGCCGCCCGATGCGCCGACAATCCCGATAGGAGCTGCACATATCTCGTTCTCAGGGCAACACCGGATAAGTCAAGCTACGAGTAAAACCAGACTTCGAGTTTCCCCGAGGTGGCCCCGCAGGCTGCTCAGTTCGGACCAACACTTAGACAAGCACTGGCCCGGGGGGGCTATAATAAAGATACCCTTGGGTTAATTACTCCCAAGGGAAAGGTAGGTGGTGGTGAGGCAAATGGTAAAACCAAGGTTGGGCCTTGCTGGACAAGTTTTATTCAAAGCGAACTATCAGGGGGGTCCCATAAATCACCCGACCGCGTTAGGAACGCAAAATCCGGGAACATAACACCGGTATGACGGAAACTAGGGCGGGAAGAGTGGAACAAAACACCAGGCATAAGGCCGAGCCTTCCACCCTTTACCAAATATATAGATGCATTAATAATATAAGAGATATTGTGATATCCCAACATAACCCTGTCCACCATGAAGAAATCTTCAACTTCACATGCAACTAGCAATGCTATAAGAGGGGCTGAGCAAAGCGGTAACATAGCCAAGCAACGGTTTGCTAGGAAGGGTGTCAAAGGTTAGAGGTTCATGGCAATTTGGGAGGCTTGAAGAGCAAATGATAGGTAACGCAGCATAGCGATAGAACGAAGCAACTAGCATAGCAATGATAGTAGTGAGATCCAGGGTAGCGGTCATCTTGCCTGAAATCCCGCAAGGAAGAAGAACGAGTCCATGAAGAAGATGAAGCCACGAAGACGAACCACACGTAGACGAACGCATCCTCACGATCGCAACGAAACGGGAACTATCGAGAAGAAGCACACAACATAGTAAACACACCACACATGAACAAGGCATGATGCACAACAAGCATGATGCATGACAAAGCAACATGAAGCTACTCATGGCAAGAGATGATGCAAACAAGAACAACACATCAAGGCAAGTTTAAATGAGGCCGGAAACAACATATAACAATTCCGGTAAGTCCTCATATGCAAATTTCGAAATTGGTCCAGAACTGAACAAACCTTATGTTCAAATTGTTAAATAGCAAGTTAAAGATCACCAAGATGATCTACACGAAATTCTAGTCAAGATACATATAAAGTTCATTACATTTGGAGCTACGGCCTAGAAGATATGAGCAAATCAACTTAAGCATGGCATTGATGCAAAATGCACCAAACATCAAGCAAACACCTCAAAACAAGGATGCAACATGATAATATGAAGCTACATGCAAAAACAAGCAAGTTTCATATAGAGCACACTCAAAATGGAGCAACGGTTCAACACACACACACTATACGAGTCATAACAACAATCTGTCCAAAACAGCAACTAGGCATCTTGCAAGCATCAAAACAATATGCTACAGCACCCCAACATAATAAAAAAAGCCATGGGCATGAAGTACTGATAAAGTATAACAAAACATGAACACCGAGCTATCTCCAGAAACAACTAGAACATTCTCCAAAACACATGGGAAGATTGCAAATATTAACAGTTTCAGACTTGGCAGAAATAACATCAGGTTGCAATGTTTAGAGCAAGCAAACAACATGTTACAGGAACATATCATGGCAAACAAAGGCATGGCATGAATCTACTGAAAGCATAGATAAAAAGTCCCTTACTGACCATGGGCCAAAAAGGCATAGAAAATATGATGGCACCCATGTAAACATAGCAAGTTATATTACAGATTCATACATGGCAGGAACAACGATAAGTAGGCATGTTGGTGAGCTTGAACCACTCACCACAGAGCAATACATGGCATGGCAAGGCAACCAACAGTAAGAAGACATGTTTATGAAGCTAAGCATGGCAAGAGGAAGTTCATAGGGTGCATGGATCACTAGGAAAACACATGGGAACAAGTGAACTTAATGTTAACAAGCTGACAGCAACATTTTCAAGCAACTTTAGAGCAAGATTACGACATGTTCCAGCAGACTATAATTGCAACCAAGGGGATGAATGGATAGAGGATGACATGTAGATTAAAACATGTTTAGAGAACATATCCAGATTATGCATAGAACGATTAGTAGAAGCATGTTTACATAGCAACAAAATATAACAGAATCTGTCAGGAAAACAGCAACAGCAACTACCCTACTTAGGAAGCTTGATACACTCAGCACACAACTCACAAAAATACATGGTTGGCACCCCTGGAAATATGGCATATCATAGATCAAAACACATGTAGACATCAACCTCATAGGATGCACACATCAAACATGGCAAAAATGATAAATGAGCAAGTTATAACAGTTTTAGCAGATTAACATCAACATGCACTCTTCCAACAGTATTTCGGCCATCAAGATGACCTTAAATGAAAATGATGCAATGTAATGAACTGAAGTACTCGTCGAGACGAACAATTTGACATATTACACGCACAAAACGGAGCTACGGGTGCAGAGATACAGGAGGTCAAACATGGCATGAAAATGTTGAAATCTGGGACTTAGACGAATTTATACCTCGCGAAAACGTGGACGGGGAGGACCCGGGACGGAGGGATCCAGGGGCTCGGGGCACGTTTGGTTCGGGACCGGGTGGATCTCATCCCACCCGGCCGGATCTGGCCGGAGTTGACTCCGGCGAGGGGCGGCGCGCCGGCGAGGTTGGAGGCGGCGATGGCGGCCACGGCGGGGCAGCGCAGAGGCGGAGGCGGGCCACGGCGGGGATGCGCCGGCGCCGGAGGGGCACGGCGGCGGAGCTCCGAGGCGGCGGGGTCGGGAGGAGTGGAGGCCGGGCGCGGCGGCGCACATGGAAGGCGGCGGCGCGCGGCGGCGCAGGGAGCGGGCGCGGGCGGCGGCCGCGGTCGGCGGAGGCGGGGAACGGCGGCGGAGCGCGTGGGCTGCGCGGGAGGCACCGGCGGCGAGCGGTGCGCGCGCGGGCGGCTCGGGCCCGCAGCGGCTTCGGCGGTGCGGCGGCGGCCCAGGCCGACGCCGGCGGCGAGGTGCGCCGGGCGGCGGGGTCGCCGGCAGGCAGACGGGTGGCGGAGCGAGGCACGGGCACGCGGGGCGCGGTCGGGCCGGGCGGGCCCCGTGCGGGCCTAGCGGGCCGGCGACGGCGGGCGGCGGCGGTGCCCACGTGGCGGCGGCGGGTTGGCTGAGGCGGCGGCGCGGGTGACGTGTCGCGCCGTGATTGGCTCGGGCGACGTGGAAGCTGGACATGTCCGGCGGGGCACGGACATGTCCGGCGGCTGCGAGGGAGACGGCTAGGGTTTGATCTGCGCGGAAATTCCGGGAGGGACACATATATATAGGTAGAGGGAGCTAGGAGAGTCCAAATGAGGAGCGGTTTTCGGCCACGCGATCGTGATCGAACGACCGAGAGCATGGAGGGGAGTTTGCTGGGCTTTGGGCCACTTTGAAAGGGGTGTTGGGATGCAAACAAAAGAGGGCTTTACGGTTACCCGGTTAACCGTTGGAGTATCAAACGACCTCCAAATGGCACGAAACTTGACAGGCGGTCTACCGGTGATATCCCAAGGCCGCTTGGCAAGACTCGGTCCATTCCGAGAACGTTTAACACCTGCACAAGAGAAGAGGCAAAAAGGGAACGCCGGGGAACATAGGAGTGCCGGATTGCAAAACGGACAATGGGGAAAATGCCCGGATGCATGAGATGAACACGTATGCAAAATGAAATGCACATGATGACATGATAAAATGCATATGATGACATGGCAAAGTGCAACACGCAAGCAGATGACATGGCAACGACGGCGAATAACTGGAAGACACCTGGCGCATCAAAACCGGGGCGTTACAACACTCCTCCACTAACAAGAGATCTCGTCCCGAGATCTTAGGACCGAGACGGAATAGAAAGAGGAAGAGGTGAAACAAGAACTCAAGAGAAGAAGCAAAGAATCGCGAGCACCCGAGAAGAAGATAGGAACGACGAGAATGACGAGAATCAAAAGCTCACGGAATCGGATAGACTATGAAACCACTCGTTCTAACCGGAGTGGTTAGAATGAGAAAAGTAACGGATAAGACTGAAAGGATTTAGACAGAACTTCGGCTGAACATGGAAAGAATAGAACACAAACTTTAGAGGATGGAATGATACTTGATGAACTCTTGAAGAGTGAATTAAATCATGAAGAATCGCCATGAAGAACTCCGGTGACAAAAGATGATGAGATAGAATGAAGGATGCAAGAATAAGATGAACCTTGCGATGATTTAGATGGAGGTTTCGACGAGATGGCCGAGGAAATTTGAACTCCGGAAAAGAAAATATGAAAATACTTGGAACTATAATTTATTCATCGAGAACAAACTCCGAAGGAAGGGATTAATCACTTGGATGAAATAAGAATAAGATTTATTGTATGCTTATCCTTCATCAGATTGAATTGATGACACGCAATGGATTTTGCATACTACTTATTCTTCTTGAAAAGGATTGAGAAGTGACATATCTCAAACTTGAGAAGGTCTTCATGAACCACCGGTAGGATTGAAACGAACGAATGGATTAATATGATAAACAAGGAAAAGAATCTTGAACGAACCACCGTTAGAATTCGAAAATGACTGATGAAAGAGACTTAATCACCAGGAAGAATTAGAAGAACAAATATGCTTGAGGGGATTTTGATGCAAAAGAACGAAGAGATCGCGAACTGATTGAAGAATACTTGAATGAAGCACCGGAAGAATATTGAGACGAACGAAAGGGCACGGATATAGAATAATTGGAGAACGAATCTGAAAACTTAGAACGAAGAAATCTTCCGAAAAGATGGCCTCCGGATAATCGAGAGGGAAAGCACTCCTGAAATACTCCGGATGGATGAAAAGAATTTGTATGACTTGAAACAATTTGATAGGATAACACCGAGCTAGCATCACGAATCTTCGGGGGAACGGGCAAGATTTAGAGGAAAACCTCTTCTTCGGTCTTCAAAAGTTGAGAATGACGACGAGAAACACCATCGAAATTGTTGATGTACCCCGGGAGAAAGAAAAGCGAAAAGGTTGAGCTGACGATGAAATGATTTGAAATCGATCTTGGAAAAGGCATGTGACTGATGAAATTCATTCTTACATCACACTTGAAAAGAATTGAGAATAACTCCGGGAGAATTAGAAGAGTCAGGTAAGATCCTAGAAAAAGACCTGTGGGTTAGGGCCCACTAAAAGAAAACACCATGGAAAGGATGTTGAACAGATAGATGATGCACCGGAATAATTGAAATATTTGAATGAGGTGATAACCTCGAATTAATTCAAACACGAACAAATCTCCTAAGATGTCTTGAACACTCCGAAAGGATAAACTTGCGAGAGGCGAACGAGCAAGGGGAAAACATTTGAGCCAAGGAAAAGAATATGATCGACAACAAAGAAAACTTGAATTGAGTCCACCGGAAAAGAGATGAAGAATGACGAACAAGATGAGAATCCACCGGTTGAAATGATTGACACAAGATTGAAGAGGCTCCACACGAATGAAACTGATGGTCGAAAGAGACTCAGACTCCGGGAAGAAAAAGGGTGGGAGGGCGGGAAAACACAGGCAACTGGAAGGGGAAATCGACGAATGACTTCGAGATGAAACACCGGTTGAAATCATTGAGGAAAGAAAGCAAGGACTTCACACGAGTAGGATGGATACTCGATTACGGACTCCGGTTCTGAGAAGAAAAAGGGGAGGGTGAGTGGGAAAAACAAAGACAACTTCGGACAGGGAAACAACATCGATCGAAAAGAGCTGAGGATTGATCTCCCAAAGAGAGAGAGGTTCGAATCAACTTGACGAGGAATGCACCGGATAAAAAGAGATGAGGAACAACGATCGGAAAACCAACTGCGTGAACCTAAAGAAAAAATTGAATGGGAAGAGGAGTAATTCAAAACACCTACATCAAGATTCCTCACCAGAGCGACGAAGGGGCAGAGGAGTAAAAAGAATCCTACTCTCCGATATAACTAGATTCCGAAAACAGTTTTTCTTCTAGACTCAACAACGGCCAAACTACACGATCAATCAAGGGGGGCTCCTAGGGTCGGTCGAGGCTCTGATTATCAACTTGTCACGCCCAATATGCGACCCTATCCAAAAGGAACTCGAAGGTCCCACCAAGGATAGACCCGCATATTGGAACGCTTTTGCAAGGTGGATATCATTACATCAACATTACATAATAGTGGGGATACATCCAATACATACAATGTCACATGAATACAACAATACAACATACAAGTACAACATCCGACTACGGATGAATCATAAACAGAAACTCAAACAATATCCACCCTGCTAGCCCAGGCTGCCGACCTGGAACCTATCCCCTGATCGAAGAAGAAGCAGAAGAAGAACTCCAAACAAGCAAACATCACTCTCGCGTCATGATCATCGTATAACCTGTACCTGCAACTGTTGTTGTAGTAATCTGTGAGCCACGAGGACTCAGCAATCCCATTACCATGGGTATCAAGACTAGCAAAGCTTAATGGGAAAGGAAGGGGTAAGGTGGTGAGGTTGCAGCAGCGACTAAGCATGATATGGTGGCTAACATACGCAAATGAGAGCGAGAAGAGAATAAGAGGAACGGTCGTGAAGCTAGCAATGATCAAGAGGTGATCCTGAACACCTACTTACGTCAAACATAACACAGAAACCGTGTTCACTTCCCGGACTCCGCCGAGAAGAGACCATCACGGCTACACACGCGGTTGATGCGTTTTAGTTCGGATCTGGTGTCAAGTTATCTACAACCGGACATTAACAAATTCCCATCTGCCACATAACCGTGGGCACGGCTCTCGAAAGTTTATACCCTGCAGGGGTGTCCCAACTTAGCCCATGACAAGCTCTCGTGATCAACGAAGGAATAGACCTTCTCCCAGGAAGACCCGATCAGTCTCGGAATCCCGGTTTACAAGACATTTCGACAATGGTAAAACAAGACCAGCAAAGCCGCCCGATGCACCGACAATCCCGATAGGAGCTGCACATATCTCGTTCTCAGGGCAACACCGGATAAGTCAAGCTACGAGTAAAACCAGACTTCGAGTTTCCCCGAGGTGGCCCCGCAGGCTGCTCAGTTCGGACCAACACTTAGACAAGCACTGCCCGGGGGGGCAACAATAAAGATGACCCTTGGGTTAATTACTCCCAAGGGAAAGGTAGGTGGTGGTGAGGCAAATGGTAAAACCAAGGTTGGGCCTTGCTGCACAAGTTTTATTCAAAGCGAACCGTCAGGGGGGTCCCATAAATCACCCGACCGCATTAGGAACGCAAAATCCGGGAACATAACACCGGTATGACGGAAACTAGCGCGGCAAGAGTGGAACAAAACACCAGGCATAAGGCCGAGCCTTCCACCCTTTACCAAATATATAGATGCATTAATAATATAAGAGATATTGTGATATCCCAACATAACCCTGTCCACCATGAAGAAATCTTCAACTTCACCTGCAACTAGCAACGCTATAAGAGGGGCTGAGCAAAGCGGTAACATAGCCAAGCAACGGTTTGCTAGGAAGGGTGTCAAAGGTTAGAGGTTCATGGCAATTTGGGAGGCTTGAAGAGCAAATGATAGGTAACGCAGCATAGCGATAGAACGAAGCAACTAGCATAGCAATGATAGTAGTGAGATCCAGGGTAGCGGTCATCTTGCCTGAAATCCCGCAAGGAAGAAGAACGAGTCCATGAAGAAGATGAAGCCACGAAGACGAACCACATGTAGACGAACGCATCCTCACGATCGCAACGAAACGGGAACTATCGAGAAGAAGCACACAACATAGTAAACACACCACACATGAACAAGGCATGATGCACAACAAGCATGATGCATGACAAAGCTACATGAAGCTACTCATGGCAAGAGATGATGCAAACAAGAACAACACATCAAGGCAAGTTTAAATGAGGCCGGAAACAACATATAACAATTCCGGTAAGTCCTCATATGCAAATTTCGAAATTGGTCCAGAACTGAACAAACCTTATGTTCAAGTTGTTAAACAGCAAGTTAAAGATCACCAAGATGATCTACACGAAATTCTAGTCAAGTTACATATAAAGTTCATTACATTTGGAGCTACGGCCTAGAAGATATGAGCAAATCAAGTTAAGCATGGCATTGATGCAAAATGCACCCAAACATCAAGCGAACACCTCAAAACAAGGATGCAACATGATAATAGGAAGCTACATGCAAAAACAAGCAAGTTTCATATAGAGCACACTCAAAACGGAGCAACGGTTTAACACACACACACTATACAAGTCATAACAACAATCTGTCCAAAACAGCAACTAGGCATCTTGCAAGCATCAAAACAATATGCTACAGCACCCCAACATAATAACAAAAGCCATGGGCATGAAGTACTGATAAAGCATATCAAAACATGAACACGGAGCTATCTCCAGAAACAACTAGAACATGCTCCAAAACACATGGGAAGATTGCAAATATTAACAGTTTCAGACTTGGCAGAAATAACATCAGGTTGCAATGTTTATAGCAAGCAAACAACATGTTACAGGAACATATCATGGCAAACAAAGGCATGGCATGAATCTACAAAAAGCATAGATAAAAATTCCCTTACTGGCCATGGGCCAAAAAGGCATAGAAAATATGATGGCACCCATGTAAACATAGCAAGTTATATTACAGATTCATACATGGCAGGAACAACGATAAGTAGGCATGTTGGTGAGCTTGAACCACTCACCACAGAGCAATACATGGCATGGCAAGGCAACCAACAGTAAGAAGACATGTTTATGAAGCTAAGCATGGCAAGATCAAGTTCATAGGGTGCATGGATCACTAGGAAAACACATGGGAACAAGTGAACTTAATGTTAACAGGCTGACACCAACATTTTCAAGCAACTTTAGAGCAAGATTACAACATGTTCCAGCAGGCTATAATTGCAACCAAGGGCATGAATGGATAGAGCATGACAAGTAGTTAAAACATGTTTATAGAATATCTCCAGATTATGCATAGAACGATTAGTAGAAGTATGTTTACATAGCAACAAAATATAACAGAATCTGTCAGGAAAACAGCAACAGCAACTACCCTACTTAGCAAGCTTGATACACTCAGCACACAACTCACAAAAATACATGGTTGGCACCCCTGGAAAGATGGCATATCATAGATCAAAACACATGTAGACATCAACCTCATAGGATGCACACATCAAACATGGCAAAAATGATAAATGAGCAAGTTATAATAGTTTCAGCAGATTAACATCAACATGCACTCTTCCAACAGCATTTCGGGCATCAAGATAACCTCAAATGGAAATGATGCAATGGAATGAAATGAAGTACTCATCGAGGCGAACAATTTGACATATTACATGCAAAAAACGGAGCTACGGATGCAGAGATACAGCAGGTCAAACATGGCATGAAAATGTTGAAATCTGGGACTTAGACGAATTTATACCTCGCGAAAACGTGGACGGGGAGGACCCGGGACGGAGGGATCCAGGGGCTCGGGGCATGTTTGGTTCGGGACCGGGTGGATCTCATCCCACCCGGCCGGATCTGGCCGGAGTTGACTCCGGCGAGGGGCGGCTCGCCGGCGAGGTCGGAGGCGGCGATGGCAGCCACGGCGGGGTGGCGCAGAGGCGGAGGCGGGCCACGGCGGGGATGCGCCGGCGCTGGAGGGGCGCGGCGGCGGAGCTCCGAGGCGGCGGGGTCGGGAGGAGCGGAGGCCGGGCGCGGCGGCGCACATGGCAGGCGGCGGCGCACATGGCAGGCGGCGGCGCGCGGCGGCGCAGGGAGCGGGCGCGGGCGGCGGCCGCGGTCGGCGGAGGCGGGGAACGGCGGCGGAGCGCGCGGGCAGACGGGCGGCGGAGCGAGGCGCGGGCACGCGGGGCACGGTCGGGCCGGGCGGGCCCCGCGCGGGCCTGGCGGGCCGGCAACGGCGGGCGGCGGCGGTGCCCACGTGGCGGCGGCGGGTTGGCTGAGGCGGCGGTGCGGGTGACGTGTCGCGCCGTGATTGGCTCGGGCAACGTGGAAGCTGGACATGTCCGGCGGGGCGCGGACATGTCCGGCGGCTGCGAGGGAGAGGGCTAGGGTTTGATCTGCGCGGAAATTCCGGGAGGGAGACATATATATAGGTAGAGGGAGCTAGGAGAGTCCAAATGAGGAGCGGTTTTCAGCCACGCGATCGTGATCGAACGACCGAGAGCATGGAGGGGAGTTTGCTGGGCTTTGGGCCACTTTGAAAGGGGTGTTGGGCTGCAAACAAAAGAGGGCTTTACGGTTACCCGGTTAACCGTTGGAGTATCAAACGACCTCCAAATGGCACGAAACTTGACAGGCGGTCTACCGGCGATATCCCAAGGCCGCTTGGCAAGACTCGGTCCATTCCGAGAACGTTTAACACCCGCACAAGAGAAGAGGCAAAAAGGGAACGCCAGGGAACATAGGAGTGACGGATTGCAAAACGGACAACGGGGAAAATGCCCGGATGCATGAGACGAACACGTATGCAAAATGAAATGCACATGATGACATGATAAAATGCATATGATGACATGGCAAAGTGCAACAGGCAAGCAGATGACATGGCAACGACGGCGAATAGCTGGAAGACACCTGGCGCATCGAAACCGGGGCGTTACATTCCTAACCATAGACATGTGTTGTCATTTGATGAACGGGGTCACATCATTCTGATGGACAAGTCCCATTCATTAGCTTAGCATCATGATCGTTACAGTTTCATTGCTGCTGCTTTCTTCATGACTTATACATGTTCCTCAAACTATGAGATTATGCAACTCCCGAATACCGGAGGAACACTTTGTGTGATACCAAACGCCACAGTAAAAGGGTGATTATAAAGGTGTTGTCGGATGTTGGGTTCCGGAAGACCCTTAAGGTTCGAACTCTGGGGTGCGCGCGAAGATCTTCCCCCTACCAATCCACATCTAATCGCCTCGGGGGAATCTAAGCTAAAACGATGAACAACACGAGGGACACAAGATTTATACTGGTTCGGGCCACCGTTGTGGTGTAATACCCTACTCCAGTGTGTGGTGTGGTGGATTGCCTCAGGGGCGGATGATAAACAGTATAGGGAAGAACTGCCTCGCGAGAGGTGTTCTTGAGCTGGTGCGGTGTTCCACTTGGGGTGGATCTTCCTGTCTCTAGGTGATATTCTCGATGATCTCCTCTCTCTTCTCTACTGCTGTGACTAGCCCTATTTATAGGGGCCCTGGTCCTCTTCCCAAATATTGAGCGGGAAGGGCGCCAACAACGGCCATTTTAAAGGGGAACATCTAGTACAAGTTATCCTGACTAAAGTTGGTCTTCGACTGCCAAAGGCACTGGCGATGACGCCGTCTTGGGGTGATCTCCATCCTGCCGCTCTGCTAGTCTCGGTCTCGTTGCACTGAAATGGTAACCTTTGCCTGATGCCTCGGTACTCCATGCCTGTGCTTGCCCCCTTTGCACCAAAAAGGAAACAAGGACACTGCGTAGGTCGGCGCCCGCCTGGTCTCGATCATCACGGCTTGCGTCACGAGCACCTCGTGAGGTACCCTTGCCTTGATCTCTCCGCCTCCTCGCGAGCCTGCCTGGCAAGGCCGCTCCTGAGGAAGCCTTGTGTCGTCCGCCCCGTGAGGCTTGGCCCCTCGTGAGGGTCTTGAGTTTTACACTGATGAAGATGGGTCGTACTGGGTGATACGTCTCCAACGTATCTATAATTTATGAAGCATTCATGCTATATTACTATGTGTTTTGAATGATTACGGGCTTTATTATACACTTTTATATTACTTTTGGGACTAACCTATTAACCGGAGGCCCAGCCCATATTGTTGTTTTATTGCCTGTTTCAGTATTTTGAAGAAAAGGAATATCAAACGAAGTCCAAACGGAATGAAACCTTCGGCATCGTGATTTTTTGGAAGAATATCATCCTGGAGGCTTGGAGCTCAAGTCAGAAGATACTCGAGGAGCCCAGGAGATAGGGGTGCGCCCCTCCCCCCCCCCCCCCCTACAGGGCGCGGCCCCCTGTCTCGTGGACCCCTCGAGCACCCCCCCCGACCGACTTCTTTCGCCCATATAACCCTATGTACCCTAAAACCATCGAATATCAAGATAGATCGGGAGTTCCGCCACCGCAAGCCTCTGTAGCCACCAAAAACCTCTCGGGAGCCCGTTCCGGCACCCTGCTGGAGGTGGAATCCATCACCGGTGGCCATCTTCATCATCCCGGCGCTCTCCATGACGAGGAGGGAGTAGTTCACCCTCGGGGCTGAGGGTATGTACCAATAGCTATGTGTTTGATCTCTCTCTCGTGTTCTCTCTACGGCACGATCTTGATGTATCGCGAGCTTTGCTATTATAGTTGGATCTTATGATGTTTCTCCCCCTCTACTCTCTTGTGATGAATTGAGTTTCCCTCTTGAAGTTATCTCATCGGATTGAGTCTTTACTTTGAGAACACTTGATGTATGTCTTGCCGTGTTTATCTGTGGTGACAATGGGATATCATGTGCCTCTTGATGTATGTTTTGGTGACCAACTTGCGGGTTCCGCCCATGAACCTATGCATAGGTGTTGGCACATGTTTTCTTCACTCTCCGGTAGAAACTTTGGGGCACTCTTTGAAGTACTTTGTGTTGGTTGGATGAATCTGAGATTGTGTGATGCATATCGTATAATCATGCCCACGGATACTTGAGGTGACAATGGAGTATCTAGGTGACATTAGAGTTTTGGTTGATTTGTGTCTTAAGGTGTTATTCTAGTACGAACTCTTGAATAGATTGATCCGAAAGAATAACTTTGAGGTGGTTTCGTACTGTACCATGATCTCTACGTTTGTTCTCCACTATTAGTGGCTTTGGAGTGACTCTTTGTTGCATGTTGAGGGATTGTTATATGATCTATCTATGTTATTATTGTTGAGAGAACTTGCACTAGTGAAAGTATGAACCCTAGGCCTTGTTTCCTACCATTGCAATACCGTTTATGCTCACTTTTACCATTAGTTACCTTGCTGTTTTTATATTTTCAGATTACAAATAACCATATCTACTATCCATATTGCACTTGTATCACCGTCTCTTCACCGAACTAGTGCACCTATACAATTTACCATTGTATTGGGTGTGTTGGGGACACAAGAGACTCTTTGTTATTTGGTTGCAGGGTTGCTTGAGAGAGACCATCTTCATCCTACGCCTCCCACAGATTGATAAACCTTAGGTCATCCACTTGAGGGAAATTTGCTACTGTCCTACAAATCTGTGCACTTGCAGGCCCAACAACGTCTACAAGAAGAACGTTGTGTAGTAGACATCACTGGCCTACCACTCGAGCCACGCCACAGGCCGCATGCAGGCAAGTCTGGGGACCCCCGTTCCCAGAACGTCGACAGTAGCCCTCGGGCCCAAGGCGCGCTTGGACTTGGCTTAGCAGATAAGAGAAGGGGCAAATGCGGAGCGCCGCGGGCCCCAATAGCATGCGGACTTGGGCGCCGCGTGGCGGTTGATTGGACGTGGGCGCCTCCGCTTCCCCACGCTTCCTTAGTATGCGCCTAGCTAGGCGGCCATGATACTTGTACACAGTTATTCTCCCCTTGCTGCCCGCGCCGGCCTTGCCTCAGGAGTTGTTGCAGGGAAGCAAGCATCGGCAGGGGCTGGGGGCCCTAATGTCAAGGTGCTGATGTCGCGCGGGAGCTCCTGAGGCGTCATCCTCCGGAGCTTACAGAGCCCCTCTCGAGGTGGTGGCTGATGAGGGGGCGCGACTTGCGGCCCCCGAGGCCGAAGCCCCCGAGGCCTCGGCAGGCCACCAATAGGTGGCACCTCATGGCTCTTCTCAGGCCGGCGCCCTTGATGTAGGTTGTCCTGATGCTTCCGCACCTATGCAGCGCACCGGCCCTCACGTCGCGAGCTTGGGACGGTTCCGCATAGATTTCGAGGCCCTCCACAAGAGGAAGGAGGCTTCGGGTGGTGATGACCGCCCATGCCGCCCATTGAAGCACAGGAAGTACTTCGACGAGTGAGTCCCTCCTTCTTATAGTTCCTTGTTTGTCGTTCCCTTCACTGACCATGGCCTTTCAGGATCCCTCCTGCCGAGCCCGCGGAGCCAGCCAAGGAGCCGCTTCCTCAGGTTTCACCTCCACCACCAACCTTGATCGCCCCAAGCCTGCGCGCTACCCTCGGCGCGATTTCGGCTGGAGAGGTGGGCCGACCCGCGGCGCACCTTGAGCCCGTAAGCACGCCGCTCTTCCTTCGCGAGTTCTCCTTGGGCACTACTAGCTTGCCCCGGGCTCCTCCGCTGATCATAGGCGACAAGTGGTTGAAGTCGATCTTCGGTTCCTCACCGGGAGGTGGATCGGCGCCTGGCTGGGTCCCTTGCGGGGCCCGTCTGGCAATCGTGGGGGTGCCAGTCCCTAGCCCCCTGCCGAGAGGGGGCGAACCACTCCAGGGTCCTCCGCCAGCATCGATGGCGGAGCATGATGTTGACGACGTGCTCAGGCGTGCGCGGGAGCGCAGCGCTGTCCGCCAAGAGTTCCTCCAGAAGGCGACAGATGCAGTGAGCCAGCTTGGTGCAGAGCTTGCGAGCGAGGATGCGCGTCTTGAAGCTGAAGGCCTGCGGCTGATCGAGGAGCGGCGCAAGCTGAAGGCGGTTGTTGGTCTCGCACGCCACCAGCGTGATCTCGACAATGCCAAGGCCGAGGCATCTCTGGTGGCCTCTCGGGAGGCCTGCTCCCGGGCCATTGAGGAGGCTCAGGAGGCAGATAGGCGACGCGAATCTGCGGAGGAGCACGCGTGGGAGCTCCAAGTCTGGTGCAATTCTCTGGAGCAGCAGGTGGAGTTGCGCCGAGCCGCCCTTGCGTCGCTGAAAGGGGCGCCCGCTGAAGAGGTGGAGCTCCGGAGGCGCGAGGAAGCGCTGACATTGGAGGCTGCCGAGCGCAACCTTGATCTTGAGCGGTTGGAGACGAGGGAGCGCCAGGTCACCCAGGCGGAGGACGACGTCGGTGCGCGGGAGGCCCGGATCCAGGAAGAGATCGACCGTCGTGTGGCGGAAGCTCGCGTCGGTCTTGTGTGCGGGTATGAAGAGCGGCTGGAGCTGATCAAGGCTGAAGCCGCGGGCAGGACTGCGGCTCTTAGGACTAGGCTGACCAAAGCCACGCAGCGAGCTGAGGCCACTGCAGCCGCCCTAGGCACGGTGCTGGCTGAGGTGGCCTCCTCCCGTTCCTAGCTGCTTCTTGTTCAATGGCGGGTTGATGATGCCGAGGCTATTGCGCAGCAGAATGCGGACAAGATCCGCCAGCGGCAGATGCTGGAACACATGCATGGCCCCATGCTCCGGACACTCGGGGAAAGGGCCAATGCGGCCTTGGGCAATATCTGCGAGGCAGCCGCTGAGGAGCCGCATGTGACCAACTACACCGGCAATCTCCAGTTCTTCACTGACGTGGTGACGCATCTGGAGAGCCGCTCTGAGAGGTCTCACCAGCTGGTGGAAGAACGGAGCCGCGGCCTGCTCGCGCGGGCATTCTTCCACGTCTTCAGCTATCTCCAGAACATCGACCCCCTCTTCGACTTCGACGCCGCCATCGCCCCGGTGCCTGAGGCCGTCCGAGGCGACCTAGCGCGGTGGGTGGAGGACAATGTAGATGCACTCATCCGGGCCTTCACTTCTGATGACGACGGGGTGATCGTTGCTGCTGACGAAGGCGACGTGGTGAACGGTAGTGAAGGTGGTGCCAACGACGGCGATGGGGATGCCCTGGGGGATGCGGTGAGCGACATGTCCGATTGATCCCACGCTTCCCCCTGCTGTTTTTCCTGCGCAGGAAGAGACTCGGGCGTGGCCCTGAAGGTTGTAAGAGCATTTTGGGAGGGGAAGCCCCTCATGTAAAAAGATTGTTGCCTATGTGTTGTCGAGACCGGGCTGGATGGGCGCCTGCATGATGTCATGATTCTCGCGATGAGTAGGTTGTCGTGGTTTTAACTTTGTCTTGGCGGGCCTCGAGTAGGCTCGCAGCGTCCATCCGAGGGCCTCATGAGGGTCCCGTTTGACCATGCGGCGAGAGCGAACACCGGCCGCGGGACGGCGGGCGCACGTGTTGGGCCCTGCCCTACTCGCGAGGGGCTCGTGAGAGGGAGGCAGCTAGTGTGAATTCCAACTTGAACAGAAATCGGAGCACGAGAAAGCACACGAATAAGACACGACACCCCTCCCTGCATACACAAACACAAATTCGACTTCAACTTACATCCGAAACGAGAAAGCTTGTTCGCACGAAACGAAGCAAAAGCAAAAGGCCGCGTCCGGCACCTAGTCTAGTCTTCGACGTCTTCTCACCAGCGCGGAGCTAAGTGCTACCACTGGGCGTGGGAGGAAGCCCCCGAGGCCCGAGGGCGGCTCTCCAGAGACTCCGGGGTGTGTACAGCCCCAACTCATTATTACGTGAGAGTGTCACAGGCAGCGAGCTTCACAGGCACTGGGCCTTCTTCACAGGTACCGTCCTTGCTTCATATCGCCAGATGAGGGCCCCGCCTTGCGCCACCCTTGACCACCATTGACGGCGACTGGAAACCAGGACGACGCCAATGGGGAAAAGGGGACGCCAGCGGTTCCCCCGACGACCATGGGTCCTCTGCCGGGGGCAGGCCCTGGGCACCTTCCTGGCAGAGGGCCTACCTCCAAAGAACGCCTTGCTCCACATGCCGTGGGGAGGAGCCTGGCTCCCGGCCCCTCTCCTGCTGCCCCCAGTGCCCTCCTCCTGAGGGGAGGGAGGCTGCTGCACTGGGGCAACCATCCGCTGCAGCGACCTGAACCTCCTGTGACCCATGGTTAGCATAAGCTTGCTCCTGAGGAATTAGCGGTACCTGATACGTCTCCAATGTATCTATAATTTTTGATTGTTCCATGCTATTATATTACCCCTTTTGGATGTTTATGGGCTTTATTTTACACATTTATATCATTTTTGGGACTAACCTACTAACCGGAGGCCCAGCCCATATTGTTGTTGTTTTGCCTATTTTAGTATTTCGAAGAAAAGGAATATCAAACGGAGTCCAAACGGAATGAAACCTTCGGGAGCGTGATTTTTGGAACGAACGTGATCCAGAGGACTTGGAGTGCAAGTCAAGAATCAGCTGAGGCAGCCACGAGATAGGAGGCCCCCCTGTAGGGCGCGCCCCCTGTCTCGTGGGCCCCTCGGGCGGCCACTGACGTACTGCTTCCTCCTATATATACCTACGTACCCCAAAAACATCCAGGGGCACCACGAAACACAATTTCCACCGCCGTAACCTTCTGTATCCGTGAGATCTCATCTTGGATCCTTCGCCGACATTCTGCCGGAGGGGGAATCGACCATGGAGGGCTTCTACATCAACATCCTTGCCCCTCCGATGAGTTGTGAGTAGTTTACCACAGACCTACGGGTCCATAGTTATTATCTAGATGGCTTCTTCTCTCTTTTTGGATCTCAATACAATGTTCTCCCCCTCTCTTGTGGAGATCTATTCGATGTAAACTCTTTTTGCGGTGTGTTTGTCGAGATCCGATGAATTGTTGGTTTATGATCAAGTTTATCTATGAATAATATTTGAATCTTCTCTGGATTCTTTTATGTATGATTGAGTTATCTTTGCAAGTCTCTTTGAATTATCAGTTTGGTTTGGCCTACTAGATTGGTCTTTCTTGCCATGGGAGAAGTGCTTAGCTTTGGGTTCAATCTTGCGGTGTCCTTACCCAGTGACAGAAAGGGTTGCAAGGCACGTATTTTATTGTTGCCATCGAGGATAACAAGATGGGGTTTATATCATATTGCATGAGTTTATCCCTCTACATCATGTCATCTTGCTTAATGCGTTACTCTGTTCTTGTGAACTTAATACTCTAGATGCAGGTAGGAGTCGGTCGATGTGTGTAGTAATAGTAGTAGATGCAGGCAGGAGTCGGCCTACTTGTTATGGACGTGATGCCTATATACATGATCATGCCTAGATAATCTCATAACTATGCCCTTTTCTATCAATTGCTCGACAGTAATTTGTTCACCCACCGTAATACTTATGCTATCTTGAGAGAAGCCTCTAGTGAAACCTATGGCCCCCGGGTCTATCTCTTATCATATTTGCTTTCAATCTACTTCTATTTGCATCTTTACTTTTTGCATCTATCTTATAAAAGACCAAAAATATATTTATCTTATCATACTATCTTTATTAGATCTCACTTTCGCAAGTGGCCGTGAAGAGATTGACAACCCCTTTATTGCGTTGGTTGTGAGTTCTCAGTTTGTTTGTGTAGGTGTGTGGGACTTTTGAGGAGCCTCCTACTGGATTGATACCTTGGTTCTCAAAACTGATGGAAATACTTACGCTACACTTGTTGCATCACCCTCTCCTCTTCGAGGAAAACCAACGCAAGCTCAAGACATCGCAAGAAGGATTTATGGCGCCGTTGCCGGGAAGGAGCATGCACGTATGGTTAAAGTTGTGTAACAAATTTGAAACATGAAGTGTACCTGGCTTGTGCATCCTTATGAGTGGCGGTTGGGGACAAGCGATGGTCTTTTCCTACCAATCTATCCCCCTAGGAGCATGCGCGTAGTACTTGGTTTTTGATGACTTCTAAATTTTTGCAATAAGTATATGAGTTCTTTTGACTAATGTTGAGTCCATGGATTATACGCACTTTTACCTTTCCGCCTTTGTTAGCCTCTTCGGTACCATGCATTGCCCTTTCTCACCTTGAGAGTTGGTGCAAACTCCACCGGTGCATCCAAAACCCCGTGATATGATACGCTCTATCACACATAAACCTCCCTATATATTCCTCAAAACAACCACCATACCTACCTATCATGGCATTTCCATAGCCATTCCGAGATATATTGCCATGCAACTTTCCACTGTTTCGTTCATCATCATCATGACATACTTTACTTTTGTCATATTGCCATTGCATGATAAGGTAGTTGACATCGTATTTGTGGCAAAGCCACCATGCATTATTTTTCATACATGTCACTCTTGATTCATTGCACCATCCCGGTACACCGCCGGAGGCATTCATATAGAGTCATATCTTGTTCTAGTTTCGAGTTGTAATTCTTATGTTGTAATCAATAGAAGTGTGATGATCATCATTATTAGAACATTGCCCAAAGAAAAAAAAGAAAAAAAAGAAAGGCCAAAAGAAAAAAAGAAAGGCCCAAAAGAAAAAAAAGAAAAAAGAAAAAAATGAAAAAGAAAATAAATAATAAGGGCAATGTTACTATCTCTTTTTCCACACTTGTGCTTCAAAATAGCACCTTGTTCTTCATGTAGTGAGTCTCATATATTGTGCTTCAAAGTAGCACCATGTTTTTCATATAGTGAGTCTCATAAGTTGTCCTTTTCATACTAGTGGGAATTTTTCATTATAGAACTTGGCTTGTATATTCCTACAATGGGCTTCCTCAAATGCCCTAGGTCTTCGTGAGCAAGCAAGTTGGATGCACACTCACTAGTTTTCTTTTGTTGAGCATTCATTTATAGCTCTAGTGCATCCATTGCATGGCAATCCCAACTCCTCATGTTGACATCAATTGATGGGCATCTCCATAGCCCGTCGATTATCCTCGTCAATGTGAGACTTTCTCCTTTTTTGTCCTCTCCACACAATCCCCATCATCATATTCTATTCCACCCATAGTGCTATATCCATGGCTCACGCTCATGTATTGCATGAAGGTTGAAAAAGTTTGAGATTATTTAAGTGTGAAACAATTGCTTGGCTTGTCATCGGGGGTATAGAAGTTGGGAACATCTTTATGTGACGAAAATGAAGCATAGCCTAACTATATGATTTTGTAGGGATGAACTTTCTTTTGCCATGCTATTTTGAGAAGACATGATTACTTTGATTAGTATGCTTGAAGTGTTACTATTTCTCTTATCAATATGAACTTTTATTTTGAATCATTTGGATCTGAACATTCATGCCACAATAAATAAAATTACATTATGAATTATGCTAGGTAGCATTCCACATCAAAAATTCTCTTTTTATCATTTACCTACTCGAGGACGAGCAGGAATTAAGCTTGGGGATGCTTGATACGTCTCCAACGTATCTATAGTTTTTTATTGTTCCATGCAATTATATTACCCTTTTTGGATGTTTATGGGCTCTATTTTACACATTTATATCATTTTTGGGACTAACCTACTAACCGGAGGCCCAGCCCATATTGCTGTTTTTTTGCCTATTTCAGTATTTCGAAGATAAGGAATATCAAACAGAGTCCAAACGGAATGAAACCTTCGGGAGCATGATTTTTGGAACGGCCGTGATCCAGAGGACTTGGAGTGCAAGTCAAGAAACAGCTGACGCAGCCACGAGATAGGAGGCCCCCCTGTAGGGCGCGCCCCCCTGTCTTGTGGGCCCCTCGGGCGGCCACCGACATACTTCCTCCTCCTATATATACCTACGTACCCCGAAAACATCCAGGGGCACCACGAAACACAATTTCCACTGCCGTAACCTTCTGTATCCGCGAGATCTCATCTTGGAGCCTTCGTCGGCACTCTGCCGGAGGGGGAATCGACCACGGAGGGCTTCTACATCAACATCCTTGCCCCTCCGATGAGTTGTGAGTAGTTTACCACAGACCTACGGGTCCATAGTTATTAGCTAGATGGCTTCTTCTCTCTTTTTGGATCTCAATACAATGTTCTCCCCCTCTCTTGTGGAGATCTATTCGATGTAAACTCTTTTTGCGGTGTGTTTGTCGAGATCCGATGAATTGTGGGTTTATGATCAAGTTTATCTATGAATAATATTTGAATCTTCTCTGAATTCTTTTATGTATGATTGAGTTATCTTTGCAAGTCTCTTCGAATTATCAGTTTGGTTTGGCCTACTAGATTGGTCTTTCTTGCCATGGGAGAAGTGCTTAGCTTTGGGTTCAATCTTGTGGTGTCCTTACCCAGTGACAGAAAGGGTTGCAAGGCATGTATTGTATTGTTGCCATCGAGGATAACAAGATGGGGTTTATATCATATTGCATGAGTTTATCCCTCTACATCATGTCATCTTGCTTAATGTGTTACTCTGTTCTTGTGAACTTAATACTCTAGATGCAGGCAGGAGTCGGTTGATGTGTGGAGTAATAGTAGTAGATGCAGGCAGGAGTCGGTCTACTTGTTATGGATGTGATGCCTATATACATGATCATGCCTAGATAATCTCATAACTATGCGCTTTTCTATCAATTGCTCGACAGTAATTTGTTCACCCACCGTAATACTTATGCTATCTTGAGAGAAGCCTCTAGTGAAACCTATGGCCCCCGGGTCTATCTCTTATCATATTTGCTTTCAATCTACTTTTATTTGCATCTATCTTATAAAATACCAAAAATATATTTATCTTATCATACTATCTTTATTAGATCTCACTTTCACAAGTGGCCGTGAAGGGATTGACAACCCCTTTATTGCGTTGGTTGCGAGTTCTCAGTTTGTTTGTTAGGTGCGTGGGACTTTTGAGGAGCCTCCTACTAGATTGATACCTTGGTTCTCAAAACTGAGGGAAATACTTACGCTACACTTGTTGCATCACCCTCTCCTCTTCGAGGAAAACCAACGCAAGCTCAAGACGTAGTAGTACCTGATAGTTGCTGCCGCCGGCGCGGTTGTCAAGGCTTCCGTGAGGCTCCTGAAAGAGCTCGGCTTCTGGCACCTCTTCCTCCCAGCCTGGCCCGAGGAACGAGCCGTGGTCTTCTTTCAGTGCGTACTCTCGATCCACCATCTGGGGCACATAGGCCTCTGGAGTCACCACCCCAAAGGCCTCGCTGTAGTGCCCCGCGCACCATGCAGTTCGACTTGAAGCTCCATCTTGGGGGCGGTAGGGCGGCGGCCCGCTAGGGCCGTAGGCAGTGATGCGCATGCCCTCGCTTACCAAGGCCGGTGCCGGCGCAGCTTGTCGCCCGGCGCTGATGGCTAGGCTGGTGTTGATGAAGCTTTGAGGTGCGCCCGGGGGCGCGTGGGCACGGACAGGCGCGCAGCGTGATCCGCCCGGGGCCTGGGGTGGAAGCTAGACGCAGAACGGGGGTGCCCCTGAAGCAGCGGCATCCAGGAGCTCGGTGACACGCTCCAGCAGCACATCGTGGCCACTTTCTTGCAGTCTGCACCGCAGCAGTTCTCGCGCCACTGTGAGCGCGGTCTTCATGTTCGCCTGCTCCCGTCGGGTGTGCGGTGTCGTGGCCGCAGCATGGCTTGAGGCCCTCGATGTCGATCGTACCTGCCGCGGAGTGAGGGCAGGCAACGTCTCACCGCGTCGCCCGCGCCCCGCAGCGCTCTGCGGGGCGCGGGCTGTCTGAGGCGCGGGGTTGAGGCCACCTTGGGCGGGAAGCATGGCATGGGCAGACCATGCCGCCCAGCGATCAGAGTTGGCCGTCGGGTCGCCGGACATGAAGGCGGTGAAGCGGCAGAACGCAGGACGGAAGAAGGAAGATTTTGGCGCACCCCTACCTGGTGCGCCAAATGTCGGATATTGGGTTCCGGCAGACCCTTAAGGTTCAAACTCTGGGGTACGCGCGAAGATCTTCCCCCTACCAATCCACGCCTGATCGCCTCGCGGGAATCTAAGCTAAAACGATGAACAACACGAGGGACACAAGATTTATACTGGTTCGGGCCACCGTTGTGGTGTAATACCCTACTCCAGTGTGTGTGTGGTGGATTACCTCGGGGGCGGATGATGAATAGTACAGGGAAGAACTGCCTCACGAGAGGTGTTCTTGAGCTGGTGTGGTGCTCCACTTGGGGTGGATCTTCCTCTCTCTAGGTGATATTCTCGATGATCTCCTCTCTCTTTTCTACTGCTGTTACTAGCCCTATTTATAGGGGTCCTGGTCCTCTTCCCAAATATTGAGCGGGAAGGGCGCCAAGAACGACCATTTCGAAGGGGAAAATCTAGTACAAGTTATCCTGACTAAAGTTGGTCTTCGGCTGCCAAAGGCACTGGCGATGACGCCGTCTTGGGCTCCACGGTGACCTCCATCCTGCCGCTCTGCTAGTCTCGGTCTCGTTGCACTGAAATGGTAACCTTTGCCTGATGCCTCGGTACTCCACGCCTGTGCTTGCCACCTTTGCACCAAAAAGGAAACAAGGACACTGCGCAGGCCGACGCCCGCCTGGCGCCCGCCTGGTCTCGATCCTCACGGCTTGCGTCACGAGCACCTCGCGAGGTACCCTTGCCTTGATCTCTCCGCCTCCTCGCGAGCCTGCCTGGTGAGGCCGCTCCTGAGGAAGCCTTGTGTCGTCCGCCCCGCGAGGCTTGGCCCCTCGCAAGGGTCTTGAGTTTTGCACTGATGAAGATGGGCTGTACTGGGCCACCACTCGAGACATGCCGCAGGCCACAGGAAGGCAAGTCTGGGGACCCCCGTTCCCAGAATGCTGACAGGTGCTCTACAGGTGTCTCCGAACGTGTTTGTTGGGTTGGCATAGATCAAGATTAGGATTTGTCACTCCGTGTTTCGGAGATGTATCTATGGGCCCTCTCGGTAATGCTCATCACTAAAGCCTTGCAAGCAATGTGACTAATGAGTTAGTTGCGGGATGAAGTATTACAGAACGAGTAAAGAGACTTGTCGGTAACGATATTGAACTAGGTATGAGGATATCGACGATCGAATCTCGGGCAAGTAACATACCGATGATGCGGTTTGACCGATAACGATCTTCATAGAATATGTAAGAGACAATATGAGCATCCAGGTTCCGCTATTGGTTATTGATCAGAGATGTGTCTCGATCATGTCTACATAATTCTCGAACCCATAGGGTCCGCACGCTTAACGTTCGATGACAATTTGTATTATGAGTTATGTGATTTGATGACCGAAGTTTGTTCGGAGTCCCGGATGAGATCACGGACATGACAAAAAGTTTGAAAATGGTCGAGACATAAAGATTCATATATTGGAAGGTTGCATTTAGACATCGAAATGGTTCCGAGTGGTTCGGGCATTTTTTTCAGAGTACCGGGAGGTTACCAGAACCCCCGGGAGAAGTAATGGGCCTATTGGGCCTTATTGGAGGAGAGGAGAGAGGCCACAAAGGAGGGGCGCACCCTCCCCTTGCACAAACCGAATTGTACTAGGGAGGGGGCCGGCCCCCCTCTTTCCTTCTCCCTCTCTCTCCCTTCCCTTTCCCTCTGATGGAAGAAAGGAAAAGGGGAGGGCCGAATCCTACTTGGACTAGGAGTCCAAGTAGGACTCCCCCCTGGCGCGCCCAACCTGTCTGGCCTCCTGTCTCCCTCCCTCCTTTATATACGTGGCCAGGGGGCACCCCAATAGCACAACAGACAATCTCTTAGCCGTGTGCGGTGCCCCCCTCCACAGTTACACACCTCGCTCATATCGTCGTAGTGCTTAGACGACGCCTTGCGTCGGTAACTTCATCATCACCGTCACCATGTCGTCATGTTGATGGAACTCTCCCTCGACCTCAACTGGATCAAGAGTTCATGGGACGTCATCGAGCTGAACGTGTGCTGAACGCGGAGGTGTCGTATGTTCGGTACTTGATCGGTTGGATCGCGAAGAAGTTCAACAACATCAACCGCGTTATTGAAACGCTTCTGCTTTTGGTCTACGAGGGTACATGGACACACTCTCCCCTCTCATTGCTATGCATCACCTAGATAGATTTTGCGTGATCGTAGGAATTTTTTGAAATTACTACGTTCCCCAACACCGCACTTCCTAGCCACCCTAAGGACTGGAACCAGACTTGCTTTTACTACCAGGATACCTCTCTAGCTGGCGAAAATCCTCTGTCGGGTCTCCATGACAGCCGGCTTAGCCCAAGGCATCCACTTCCAGACTGGGCCAGTACTGAAGAGCGGGGTAAATACATGCCCATCTTTTCAAAGATAAGAGCTTTGATGGCCAACGGGTTAACCGGAATTGATCTAGTCCGATGCTGGGTCGCTTGGAGGATTATGCCCTTGAGCCGCCGACCCGGTTTAATGTGTGAATATACTGGCAATGTCAAGGATCCATAGTGTCACTCCAAGCGTAGCTGAACGATGATGAGATCAGTAAAATGACAAAAACACTGCTCGGGGAAAGTTTGAAGGACTATAGCAAAGCGGGGCTAAACCCCTTGTGCACTCTTAACCCGGCTCCAGATGTAAGTACTTCAAATAATTGTTCCTTTATTCATTGTTCTTATATATTGCATTTCCCTTTATATCACTTGTTTACTTCAGGCCGATTCTTCTTTTTGGAAGAAAAAACTTCAAGACAAACCGGCAAAGAAAGCCAGGGGAAAGACCAAGGCCCCACCAAAGACGAAGAAGAAGTTAAACCCGACAGATCTATTTTCTCTGGATAATGAGTTGGAGGTAGAACTTGATTCCCTTGGCTCCTATTTTGTTCATCTTATTGACGCTGACCCCTCTCAGGATGACGTGGAAGGCAACCAAGCGGATATTGAAGAGGTAACTATCATTCCCTTCGACTTAGAGCCTTTGCCAAGACAGAAAGTTCGGAAAGTGACCCGGAAAGTAAGGTTTTCTCACCCTTTAGCTTACTTGGATCCCAACTTTATTTTGAAGAAATGACAGCATGAAGCCCGACACACAACCCGCAATAGCGAAGGTGGAGAACTTTCCTCCGGCTTACCCAATACACCGGTCCCTCGCAAACACCGAAACAAGGTGCCACAGAGCTCAACTTTCTTCTTTCCAAAAGCGGGTCTTATCCGTCAACCACTTAATCCTTCTGATTCGAATTATCAGGGAACTTCTCATTCATCTTCAGGCGACTCATCTCAGACCCAAATGCATGCTTTCAAGATTGCCCCATGGTAATGATATTTGACTGTTGTTTTAACACCTGTAAATTGCCATATTTACATCTTCATTCCTTATTTTCAGTGGCATAGCAAAGCCAAGCAAGAGACTAAAGATGAACAAGCCGGCCGAAGACCCCAAGGACACTGAGCCGGAATATTAGAAGCTTCTCATCAAACTCATGTTACTGTCGATGATGACCCGCCACGAGAGACTCGTGATGTCATTAAAGGATCCACCAGGTGTTGACCCGCCAAGCCCCGCCAAGCATGTTGAAGAGACTTCTTTGCAACAAACCGCTGAAGACCTCATTATTACTGGCACTAGTTATACTGAACCTGGGAACCCCACCATTCTGGCCAGGCACTCTGCCAAAGAAGATTTGGTTGAAAAGAGCAAAGCCAAGTTTGATATCTCAGTCAACTGCACTCTGGTCGTGATCTCGAGGCGGACATTGTCAAGAAGATGTGACAGAAGTATGAGGTATGATCATCTGTTTCCTTTGTGTATATAGTCATCTAGCCCGCAAGTCTTATCTATAGGAAAAAATACATTGAGTAGGGGTAAGACTTGTCAAAATGTGTTACCGTAAGTTTGAAGTCATAGCCCTCATGTACCAGCTTATCTTGAAAAAGATGAACCGGTTCATTTTCATTATTGTTGAGTGAATACTTCCATGATGCAACCCTCATGGGCCAGTTTTTCTTTGCCAAAGATGAGCCAGTTCATTACCTATAGAAGAATAACTTTATACCGTAGCCCTCATGGGCCGATTTATCTTGACAAAGATGAGCCGATTCATATTGCAGAAAAGAACTTCCGCATACATTAGCCCCCAAGTGTCAAGTGCTTTGCTTGCAACATGGTTGAGACTTGTATGTATATTGTATCCTGATCAATTTGTTTATGAGTCCTCAACCCTTTACTTGTTGGACGCCTTGACTCAAACTGAATCCCAAGTAGTCAACTTAAAGGCCCGACTTGAGCATCAAGAAGCTGAGACACTTAAAGCTGACTCCAAATTCAAATTTAGCGTGGAAGAGAACGAGAAACTCAGAGCCAGATTTTCCACGGAAAGAACCTCCTGGGAGGAGGAGAAAGCCGCCTTAGTGCAAAGAGCGGAAATTGCCGAGTCTTCTTTGAAAGAGACCACTGCAGAACTGGCCAGCTTAAAACGCCATATAACATAGCTGGCCACCGCTATCTTTGGTAAGTAATTCAAGATGTTGTGACTGCTTCCCACCTTGTAACTTTTCCTTCTCCTGGCGAGTCATGTACGAATTTACTCCCTCCATCCCATAATATACGAGCATTTTTTTACACTAGTGTAGTGTCAAAAATGCTCTTATATTATGGGACAGAGGGAGTACTTAACAGGCCCCGGGATCTCCAATCTTGGTCCGAACATGCGGTTGAAGCTCAAGGCGGTTTACACGCTTCTAGAGAAATTATACACTGGCACTCAACGGTCCATAGTAGCTATCTCCCACAGAAAACATCCTCCCGCACTTCTTCAGGAGGTGCTAGATAAATTGTCTGTCATGCCCAAGAAGCTGGAAGAAATAAAGCGATCATCCGCCCGAGCTGGTGCCATTTCCGCCTTGAGCCAGGCCAAAGCATGGTAGGCCGAACTAGGCCCGGCCTACTGTACCACTATTACTAACAGCACTACTAACCTAATTAACCTAGTAAAACCCCATTGCCCTAACTAAAAAATTAGCTAATTAACATCTACTAGTACCACTACTGCCCTAACCAAATTAACATCTACTAATACCACTATATATACTACTAGCAGCACTGCTGCAATATTTTCTTCAGTTTGTTCTTTTAAAAAAACATCTATGAAAACAAAAACCATAATTAAACCCTGCTTCCCTAACTAATTTTTTTCTCTAAACCCTACTACCTAACTAAATTTTGCTCTAAACTAAATTTCTGCTCTAACCTAGCCAACCTAGTTTACCTAAGTAGTTAACCAAATGAACCAAATTAACCTAGCTAGTTCACTTAGTTACTTAACCTACCTAGTTAACCTACTTAACCTAGCTATTTCCTAGGGTTCATAACTAAATTCACCTAAGTAAATTAACCTGTAGAGGAGGGGTGGGGGCTCACAGAGAGGGTGCTAGGGGAAACGGTTGCGGGGAGGTGCTCAGGGGAGACGGTGGCGCGGAGGGCGTCGAGGGTGGCTCCGGTGGTGTCTACGGCGGCTCCGGTGGTGTCTACGGCGGCTCCGGTGACGTCAAGGGAGGCAGGGGCGTTGAGGGAGGCAGGGCGACGAGGAGCGGACGATGGTGACTCCGGGGGCGTCGAGGGCATGCGGCTCCGGTGGCGGCGATGGCGCGCGGCTCCGGTGGCAGCTCCGGTGATGACGATGGAGCAGGAGCGGTGAGGGGGGCATGGGCGGCACGAGAGAGGTAGGGAGACGCGAGAAGAATGGGGAATTGAGGGAAGGAGGAATGCCCGCGCAGGGGCAAGTCAAACTTAGTAGTAGCTCTTTTTCCCGACAAGCGCTATAGCGCTTTCTGACAGAATGCGCTACTGCTATAGATAAGCTAGCTATAGCGCTTTTTGTGAAAATGCGCTATAGCTAAAGTAGCTATAGCGCTTCCGTGAAAACGCGCTGCTGCTATTGCTTACATTTTTTCTTTTTCTTTAATTTTCCTTTTCTTTTTTTCTTTCCTTTTTTCTTTTCTTTTCCTTTTCTTAGTTGCAGCACCGTCGCCTTAAAACGCGCTGCTACTATTTTGTTAGCAGTAGGGCAGTCCTTAGAAGGGCGCTACTACTATACCAAGCCTGGCGGCAACGGTGTAATAGTTATAGTAGTAGTGCTTTTTATGAAGGATGTGGTACTACTATTTATGTAGCAGCAGCGTGCTTTTTCAGGCCGCGCTACTGTTACATAGCAGTAGCGCCCTGTTTTAACCAGCACTACTGATAAGTCTCTGTGTATAAGCCTTTCCGTAGTAGTGCAAATGCATAGGATATTTTTTTGGTGAAATTCCAATTTCAACCGGTTCCAATCCCATGTGCCGATCCAATATCATGTACCATGTCAATGCCTCCCTCCCCCCCACCAAAGATAAAGGGAATACCTTCTTATTAACTCCATCCCCGGGTAAACCTACAAGCTTACACAATCCACATGTTTCATCTATATATATCAACTACATATCAGGATGTACTATTCCATCTCCTGCATAAGGATTAGCTAGCAGCTTCTCTAACATACCAGAAGTAATCTCATGATAAATACTTTCATTGGGTTCAGTAGGATGAGGAGCAACTCTTATTGCTTCGATCGAGGTGATGATGCCCCAAACCAGCGCCTCCAAGGATTATTTTCCATCGTGACTAGTAGCAATACATTTTAGCACGTAATAAAAATGTTTCCTTACCAAAGGTGCTTCACTCCTGGTAACGGCACTAGAAAAGAGTCTTGATGACCCACAAGTATAGCGGATCAATCGAAGTCCTTTCGATAAGTAAGGGTGTCGAACCAAACGAGGAGCAGAAGGAAATGATAAGCGATTTTTAGCAAGGTATTTTCTTCAAGTACTAAAAGTAGCGGTAACATATAGTTTTATAACAAGGTAATTCGTAACAATTCATAAGTAACAATAGTAACCAAGGTGCAGCAAAGTGGCCCAATCCTTTTTATGGCAAAGGACAAGTTGGAAAGTTCTCTTATAGTAAGCAAATCATTCTCGATGACACGTGAGAATTGTCGTCTAGTCACGTTCATCATGTTTACTTGATTCGTGTTCGCTACTTTGATAATTTGATATGTAGGTGGACCGGTGCTAGGGTTCTGTTCTTACTTGAACAACCAACCCTCTTATGATTACCCCCTCTCGCAAGCATCTGCAACTAAGTAAGAAGAATTAAGATAAATTTAGCCATAGCATGAAACATATGGATCCAAATCATCCCCTTACGGAATAACGCATAAACTAGGGTTTAAACTTTTGTCACTCTGCAATCCATCATCTAATTATTACTCCCTCATGACTTCCCTTAGACCCAAGTATGGTGTATTTTCATGTAGTCAATGTTCACATGACACCACTAAAGGAAGAACAACATACATACCACGAAAATATCGAACGAATACCAACTTCATATGATTACTTATAACAAGACTTATCCCATGTCCTCACGAACAAAAGTAACTACTCACAAATCATATTCATGTTCAAAATCAAAGGTGTATTGAATAAGCTTAAGGATCTGAACATTTAATCTTCCACCAAATAAACCAACTAGCATCAACTACAAGATGCAATCAACACTACTAGCAACCCACATGTACCAATCTAAGGTTTTGAGACAAAGACTGAATACAAGAGATGAACTAGGGTTTGAGAGGAGATGGTGCCAGTGAAGATGTTGATGACGATTGGTCCTCCCATGATGAGAGGATCATTATTGATGTTGATGGCTTTGATTTCCCCCTCCCGGAGGAAAGTATCCCCTACGGAATCGCTCCACTGGAGAGCAAAAGTGCTCCTGCCCAGGTTCCGGCTTAAGACGGCGGAGCATCTCCCGAAAGTCTTATTCTGATTTTTTTTCTAGGGCAAATAGCATCATATAGGAGGAGATGGGCCCCAGAGGTCTGCTGGTGGAGCCACGAGCTCACCAGGCATGCCCCATGAGGGCGCCCCTGAGCTCATGACTCTCTGGTGGGCCCCCTTCTGGTATTCCTTCCTCCAATATTTTTTATATATTTTAAAACAATTCTCTGTAAATTTTCAGGTCATTTGGAGCCGTAGAGAATATCTATCTCTATTGTAGCTTTTTCATGTCCAGAATTCCAGCTGCCGGCAATCTCCCTATTCATGTGAAACTTGCAAAATAAGAGAGAAAAGGCATTAGAATAGCATCATAAAGTGAAATAATGACCCAAAACATAATAAATAACAGTAGGGAAACATGATACAAAATGGACGTATCACCTAGCCAAGAGAGGCCTCCCACATCAGGCTCGTGTCCACTTTGCTGCCAACACGTGGAGACTATCGAGCACCTGATGGTGCAATGTATGTTTGCGTGTGAGGTTGTTGAGCAAGTGTTGGGATGGATCGGTCTACAGAACCGTGCGTCGGTCGCAACTAGTGAAACCCTATCCTGGTGGGCAACCCTCCAACATGTCATCCCTCCTAAGCTATGAAAAGGCGTTAACTCGGTGGTCATGTGTACTCTTTAGAGCATCTGGCTCAAGAAGAATCATGGGGTGTTCAAAATAGCCTCCATGCTCGCAAAAGCAATCGTCCATAAGATCCGTGCCTATTGCTCTGAATGGAAGAAGGCGGGAAACAATAGTCTTAGGGAGAGTGATCTCGTAATATATCTACTATTAAAAGGAAGTATTCGGTTGTGATGGTATGTCTTGGTTTACTTTCATATGTTTGTTGGTTTCATGTGAAATATGAAGAGTATCATTCTTTGGACGGGAGGATCACACTAATCATGGAGAGTATCATTCGTTAGACGTAAGGATCACGTTATTTATGGAGAGTATTATTCTTCGGACGGGAGGATCACGTTACTTATGGAGGTGTCAAAACCGGCGGATCTCGGGTAGGGGGTCCCGAACTGTGCGTCTAGGCGGATGGTAACAGGAGACGAGGGACACGATGTTTTTACCCAGGTTCGGGCCCTCTCGATGGAGGTAAAACCCTACTCCTGCTTGATTGATATTGATGATATGGGTAGTACAAGAGTGGATCTACCACGAGATCAAGGAGGCTAAACCCTAGAAGCTAGCCTATGGTATGATTGTTGTTCGTCCTATGGACTAAAACCCTCCGGTTTATATAGACACCGGAGAGGGCTAGGGTTACACAGAGTCAGTTACAATGGTAGGAGATCTACATATCCGTATTGCCAAGCTTGCCTTCCACGCCAAGGAAAGTCCCATCCGGACACAGGACGAAGTCTTCAATCTTGTATCTTCATAGTCTGGGAGTCCGGCCGATGATGATAGTTCGGCTATCCGGACACCCCCTAGTCCAGGACTCCCTCAGTAGCCCCTGAACCAGGCTTCAATGACGATGAGTCCGGCGCGCATATTGTATTCGGCATTGCAAGGCGGGTTCCTCTTCCGAATAATTCATAGAAGATTGTGAACGCCAGGATAGTGTCCGGCTCTGTAAAATAAATTCCACATACCACCGTAGAGAGAATAATATTTACACAAGATCAATCTGCTGATGTATTTTGTGGCATGACGTCACACCACTACCAAGCCTTTACTTGAATCGTTTTTATTACACCACCTCAGCGCGTTTAGCGAAGCGGTTTCCTTGGCACGTCTTGTCGAAGCAGAGATCGTGTTCCCCTTATTCCGGGATTGCCACCAATACGGGCGTGGGTAACCCAACCATGCCATTGATTGTGGCGCTTGGGAGATAAGCGAGTTTTACCAGGCCGGTGGGGACGTATAGCTTCGTCCGCCCATATATAAGGGGACAAGGATCCACCTCTTTTACCTACGCCTTCTTCCTACTTTGCTTATCCATCTTCGTGCAGTCGAGCTCCAGCACCTAAGTCAGCACATCTCACCTCAACCTTCTCCATCCATGTCCGGAGCGGGAGGCAAATGGATGGCCTCCTCCGTTACGGAGGGGCACATCGAGAAGCTGCGCGGCGCCGGATACCTATCCAGCAACATCGCGCACCGGTTGCCCGCCGACGGGCAGCTCATCCCCACCCCCAGGCCCCATGAGAGGGTCGTATTCCTTCCCCACTTCCTCCGCGGACTGGACTTCCCACTCCACCCCTTCGTCCGGGGGCTCATGTACTACTACGGCCTGGACTTCCATGATCTGGCTCCAAATTTCATCCTCAATATCTCGGCGTTTATCGTCGTGTGCGAGGCCTTCCTCTGCATCCAGCCCCACTTCGGCTTGTGGCTAAAGACCTTCAACGTCAAGCCGAAGGTTGTGAAGGGCAGCCAAGCAGAGTGCGGAGGCGCCATGGTGGGCAAGATGCCCAACGTCACTTGGCTTGAGGGTGCCTTCGTGGAATCCATCAAAGCGTGGCAATCGGGGTGGTTCTATATCACCGAGCCGCGTGACCCTAAATGGGCAGCGGCCCCCGAGTTCAGATCTGGCATCCCCATGCAGCTCACCTCCTGGAAAGAGAAGGGCTTGCTTTGGGGTAGTTCGGAGCTGACCGGACTCCAGTCCTGTCTCCAGACCCTGGTGAACAAGAAGCTTAAGCTTGTCAACGTGATCCAGGTCATGCTCGTCCGCCGGATTCTCCCCTGCCAGCAACGGGCCTTCAATTTGTGGGAGTTTGATCCGGCACAGCACCGGACCTTGAGCGGGCTCTTCGACACGACGTACGAAGCTGCCTGGAGGGTGCTGTTCAAGGGCGCCGAAGCTCCCGCATCCGCAACCGAAGATCGCGGATTCAGCACGTAGCTCCCGGCCGGCAAGGTAAGCTATGTTATCCTTTATGGGACATCTGCTTTTCATAGTTTGACTCTATGCGGGATCTAAACTCCCGATGCCTTTAACAGGACTGGCAGAAGACGTCCGGACAGGTTAACTGTCCGGCTCCCCTTCTAGAAGACTCAGCGGACACCCGTTTGACAGGGCTGCTAGTCCCGGCACTTTACGTGGTGCCGGAGAAGAAGGCCAAGAAGAAGGCCACGGGCACCCGAAGGAGTTCCAGGCGTCAGGTGGTGTCGGACTCATCGTTCGATGACTCCGAGGCGGACTCCTCTCCTGAGGACGAGGAGGAGAAGAAAGAGGCCTCTCCCCCAGCGGGGGGAGAGAGGAAGAGGAAGGCCTCCCCAACGAGGGAGGCCGAAGGGTCCAAGAAGGGAAGGACCCTTCCCCCGGACAGCTCCGCCAACGTCGGCGACGGCGACGAGGAGTGGCCCTCAAGGGCCAAGCCCTAGGCGAGATCGTAAGTATCTGGACTCCTAGATAATTTATAATTTTTCTTTTTGCCACACGGTGTCTTTCTAATGCCGCATACAACCTGTAGTCCAGCCAAGGACAATCTTCTCGCTTCGTCGAGCGGGTCCTTGGACACGTCGGATATGGATTCTCTTCCGACCGCCTCAATCCCCCCGTGATGCTGACGACGCCGAGGTGGGATCCCGGGAAGGGACCCGCCAAGAGGAGGAGGCCCCGGAGGTGCCGCAAGGCAACCTTCCGGACTCTGCACCGGACTCCGCACCGAAACCTGCAGTGGTTCCGAAGTCCGGCGAGTGGCCCCTTCGTAAGAAGGGCAAGACTGTGACACCGGCGGCCTCTGTCCAACCATAGGCGCCGGATAACTTGCTGGAGGCGTTCAACGGCGCTTCCATCAAAGAAGAACACCGCACTGTTATGAGTGCGGTGATTCAGAAGGTTCAGCTCGCCAAGAGCGGGCTGACCGAAGCCTGCAGCAGCCTTCTAACAGGCTTTGAGGTAAGAATTTTAAGATATGTAATATAATACCGCATAGACAGTAGCCCCTGATGCTCGGTTCGGTGTTCGGAAAGAAAAGCCGGACTGAGGATCTAAAAAGATATACACAGGAGTTCTAAAAAATATGTCAATATGGGATTGCAGGCTGCGCTGCTGACCTCTGCCGCACTGACTGTGGAGGTCGGTGCTTTAAAGCAGAGTCTCGAGCGGTCCGAGAGTGAGCTCGGCCGTGCCAAGAAGTAGCTCGAGGACAAGGAAGGTGAGTGACATCGTATTAAATTTGTACCTTACAAAAAAGGATTTGGTTGCAAGAGAAATAACAAGGATAACGTGGGTACTCCAGGGGCCACGAACGAGGTAGCGACCCTGAAGGAGGCGGTGTCCGCGGCCGAATGCAATGCGGCCGCGGAGCGAGCCGAGCGAGAGAAGCAAGAGGCGCGGGTGGCGGAGGTGCGGCAAGAGCTCCAGGCTCTCATGGAAAAACATGAGGGTTTGGAGCGCGACTCAAAGACTCGAGAGTCCGAGCTTGCATCGGCTCTTGAGAGTGCCAAAGCCGCTAAGGCCGAAGCCCACAAGGCCCTCCAGGAAATCGAGGCGTTGAAGAAGATAGCGGCGGGTAAGGCATTTTTCATGCAAAGCAAGCATGTGAATGTGAATTACCTATTACTTACCCGAATTCGGAGCTCTCCAGGAGCGTTCGTAGATCTGCCCCGCAGCATGTCTGATGCCGCCGCTTTCTACCGGGCCGAGGAGGGGAGCTCGACGGAGAAGGTCTTCTGGTCTCAGTATGCTGAGGCCGGACATCCGGTGCCCCTTAGCGACCAGCTGAAGCAGCTGGTCGAGCTCCACAAGGTAGCCGAACAGGCCATGAAGGGCCTCATAGTTTGGCTGTGCCCTAAGGAGGCCATGCCTGGGAGCTACTTCGGCCTGGTGCAGCGGCTGGTGGATGCGTGTCCCTGGGTTGAGGTCGTCAAGCACTCCGCCTGCATTGAAGGTGCCCGTCGGGCCCTTGCCCGTGCAAAAGTGCACTGGGGTAGGATGGACGCTGAGAAGCTTCTGACGGATGCGCCTCCGGCTGGCAAGGAGTATCGTACGCCCGAAATGTATTATAAGAGTGTCCTGAAGGGTGCCCGCATGATTGCGGGTGAGTGCTCCAAAGATGTAATATTTGAGTAGACTCGCATTTTGTTATCCTATGCGCTGAAAACGTTGTTCATATGCGCTAAGCAACGCTTGTTAATTTAAAATATTACCTTCTGTGCGGCCGTTTATCAAATCTGAGAGATGGCAAGTCGTCGGCTTCAGCCCCCATGCCACTAGTGCTGGGGTGTTCGGGATAAACTTGAGCGCTCTTGTTCCCATGTTTGGGTCCATCTAGGGAGGCGCGCAACACAACGAACGAGGCAACCGGACTTATAATGCTTGAACACTCTCACTTAGCCATAGAATTCTATAATTTTAAATTTCAGCGAAGCCCCTAGTGTTTGGAAGACCGAGTTCGGGGCGCTATCCACGCCTGGGTCGGACAAAGCCGGTTCCTCGCTCTAAGCAGCATAAGTCTTTAGGGACTCGAAAAAACCTCTCGAACAGCGACCAGCTCTCGCCGTATCATGACGGTCAGTTTTAGCTTTCTCCACTGAGGTGCTCGCCCAGCTCAACCGGGGCGCAATCGCAGTGGTTCTCCCAGTGCTACCTTAGCCGATACAACGGAACGTAAGGTACCAAAACATGGGAGCCGGGCAAACCCAACTATTGACCCAAGACATGATTCAGAGCCGATGCATATAATGCTATAAGTTCGGGGTGCCGCACTTGTGAAAGTGTTCGGACTTATCACACCATAATGTGGGGAACTTAAGCCCCTGGTGTATTTAGCCGTACCAGAGTGTACGGATGCAACATGTCATAAATGAACATATGTATAAGAAAGAAATGCAATTATAAGCAAAAAAGCGATGCATTGTTTATTCCAGAGATACTGCCATGAATGCAGAACGATACAAATAGTGCGGTAAGCAAGGGATGGGACTATTAAACATGTCCCCCTCCAGGGGTAGGCTGCGGAATGGTGTATAAAACAGATTTAATGCTCGTAATGGAGACCACCTGAGTGTTCGTCGTAGCCTTTCTCCTTCCCTGGCTGTTGCATCGTGAGTTCGGCAGGTCTACTGCCGGACAGGCCCTCTAGTAAGTGGAGTCCTGTAGATAAGAAAAAAAGAAAAAGGATGACGCACTTGGGAGCCCCTGGTGCGGTTAAGCCGCACTCTGGGCCTGTTGTGGTCGTGCCCCTCCCCCTATGCCCATGGTATCTCCAGGGCGTAATGATGTACGTGAAGGACCAGTCTTGCAATTTTGGGAGGGCTGGGGTTGGGGCCGCATTGCTACGCGTGCTCGGAACGTGCCAGGTGGTCTTGTTGTAGGTTACTCCGGGCGCGTTTGGCTGTGTCCGGTTGCTTAACGGCCGGACTCGAAAATTGCCTTAAGAGGCTGCTCTATACTTCTGCCGCGAGAGCCGCTGTGTGTTCCTCCGTTCGGAGGGAGCGTTCAGTGCTTCCATTGACCGTGATGACTCCTCGAGGGCCTGGCATCTTGAGCTTGAGGTATGCATAGTGCGGCACCGCATTGAACTTTGCAAACGCGGTTCGTCCGAGCAGAGCATGATAGCCGCTGCGGAACGGGACTATATCGAAGATTAACTCCTCGCTTCAGAAGTTATCCGGGGATCCGAAGACCACTTCCAGTGTAACTGAGCCTGTACAATTGGCCTCTACACTTGGTATGACGCCTTTGAAGGTCGTCTTTGTTGGTTTAATCCTTGAGGGGGTCTATGCCCATCTTGCGCACTGTATCCTGATAAAGCAGGTTCAGGCTGCTGCCGCCGTCCATCAGGACTCTAGTGAGGTGAAATCCGTCTATGATTGGGTCTAAAACCAATGCGGCGAATCCCCCGTGGCGAATACTAGTGGGGTGGTCCCTTCGATCAAAAGTGATTGGGCAGGAGGACCATGGGTTGAACTTTGGGGCGACTGGCTCCATCGCGTATACGTCCCTGAGTGCACGCTTCCGCTCCCTCTTGGGTATGTGGGTTGCGTATATCATGTTTACCGTCTGCACTTGTGGGGGGAAACCCTTCTGTCCTCTATTGTTCGGCGGCCGGGTCTCTTCCTCGTCATCGCTATGTAGCCCCTTGTCATTGTTTTCGGCAATTAGCTTGCCTGCCTGCTTGAATACCCAACAATCCCTGTTGGTGTGTATCTGGCACGAGCGGTCGAGTATTCGGTCCAAATTGGACGGACCCGGAGTAGTTCTTTTGAATGGCTTTTTCCGCTGACCGGGTTTTGAGCCTCTGAATCCGGCGTTGACCGCCGTATCCTCAATGTTATCGCCGTTAACGCGGCGTTTGTTTTTGTTGCGACGCGACCTGCCATTGCGGTCCTTGGTATCCGGACTGCCAGAATTTTTGCTGAGGTTGTTACTGCGGGCTAGCCAGCTTTCCTCTCCCGCGCAAAAGCGGGTCATGAGTGATGTGAGGGCTGCCATGGATTTTGGCTTTTCCTGTCCTAGGTGCCGGGCCAGCCACTCGTCGCGGATGTTATGTTTGAAGGCTGCGAGGACCTCTGCATCCGGACAGTCAACGATTTGATTTTTCTTTGTTAAGAACCGTGTCCTGAACTGTCTGGCCGATTCGTCTGACTGCTGAATTATGTGGCTTAGGTCATCGCCGTCTGGTGGCCGCACGTATGTGCCCTGGAAGTTGTCAAGGAATGCGGCTTCCAGGTCTTCCCAACACCCAATTGATTCTGCTGGCAAGCTGTTGAGCCAATGCCGAGCTGGTCCTTTAAGCTTGAGTGGGAGATATTTGATGGTGTGAAGATCGTCACCGCGGGCCATGAGGATATGAAGGAGATAGTCTTCGATCCAAACCGCGGGGTCTGTTGTGCCATCGTACGATTCAATGTTCACGGGTTTAAACCCTTCGGGGATTTGATGATCCATTACTTCATCTGTGAAGCATAGTGGGTGTGCGGCGCCTCTGTATTGGGCTATATCACGACGTAGCTCAAGTGAGCTTTGCCTTCTGTGTTCGGCCCGGCCGGAGTTGCTGTATCCGGCGCGACGGTCGTCGTCACGCATCGTGGGGCGCCCACGTGATCCGTAGATCGATCTTGATTGTCTTGCCTTATCCTCCAATATGTCTCGCAAGTCCGGCGCATTCCCCCGTGGCTTCGTACTTTTCGAGCGGTGCCGGGGTACGGTTCTGGTGGAGGGCCTAGAGGCCTCTCTGTCGCGGCCACGAGGTGGTCGGTCAGCCGTATTGTGCGCTGGTGATGCAGGTTTATATGCCTCCTCCTCTAATCGGGGGAGCAACTTGCGTTCGGGGTAGCTTTTGGAGGGGCATTCGAGTTCATACTCTTCGGCCGCAAGGACTTCAGTCCATCTGTCGGCTAGCAGGTCTTGATCAGCTCTAAGCTGTTGCTGCTTTTTCTTTAGGCTGTTCGCCGTGGCCATTAGACTGCGTTTGAAATGCTCTTGTTCGACGGGATCCTCGGGCACGACGAATTCGTCGTCGTTGAGGCTTGCCTCGTCTCCGGAGGGAGGCATGTAATTATCATCCTCTACCTCTTCGTCTGCCGCTCTCTCGTGAGGGCTGGCTTCTCCGTCCTCCTGTGCTGAATCTTGCTGGAGGGGGTTGTCTTCGGCACTCTCTGGGGTGTTATTATCTCCGGTACCGGAATCTCCATTCTTGCTGTGGCGGGATTTAGAGCGGCGCCGCTGACGCCGGCGCTTGGGCTGTTTCTTGGAGGAGTCCTCCTCCGCTGCTTCTTCGCCATTCCCATCCTTTGGGATGTCCACCATGTATATGTTGTATGACGAGGTGGTCTTCCAGTGCCCCGTAGGCGCTGTTTCTTGGTCGTCTCCCGCATCGTCGTCCATACCGTCGATTTCTTCGGAGTCGTAGTCTAGCATGTCGGTTAGATCGTTGACAGTGGCTACGAAGTGGGTGGTGGGTGGGCTTTGAATTTCTTCGTCGTCCGCATCCCAACCATCCTGACCGCAATTCGGCCAGGGCTCTCCTGATAGCGAGAGATACTTTAGCGAATTTAGGATGTCACCAAAAGGTGAGTGTTGAAAGATGTCCGCAGCGGTGAACTCCATGATCGGCGCCCAATCAGATTCGATTGTAGGGGCGCGGGAGGTTCGGAGTCCGGAGAGGAGTCCGGCACCTCGGAGTCACGAGCCTCACAAGGGACAAAGTCAGTATTCGGCTCCATCGCCGTAGAGGTTGCAGCCCCCGAGGCGGTGTCTAGCCACCCATCCTCGATCTGCGCGGTCGGCTCCGAATTAAGGATCGGTGCGGACTCATGTGCGGCCTCCAGGGCACTGTCCGGCAGCAGAGCTAAATCATGCCCATCGAGACAGTGCGGCGCGCTCGGCTGTGGCTCGAATCCATCGAAGATCAAGTCTCCGCGGATGTCAGCCGTGAAGTCTAGGCTTCCAAATCTGACCTGATGGCCAGGGGCCTAGCTTTCGATCTGCTCCAGATGGCCAAGCGAATTGGCCCGCAGTGCAAAGCCGCCGAATATGAAGATCTGTCCGGGGAGAAAAGTCTCACCCTGGACTGCGTCGTTGTTGATGATTGAAGGAGCTATCAAGCCTATCGGTGACGACACAGAGGAACTCTCAATGAAAGCACCAATATCGGTGTCAAAACCGGCGGATCTCGGGTAGGGGGTCCCGAACTGTGCGTCTAGGCGGATGGTAACAGGAGACGAGGGACACAATGTTTTTACCCAGGTTCGGGCCCTCTCGATGGAGGTAAAACCCTACTCCTGCTTGATTGATATTGATGATATGGGTAGTACAAGAGTGGATCTACCACGAGATCAAGGAGGCTAAACCCTAGAAGCTAGCCTATGGTATGATTGTTGTTCGTCCTATGGACTAAAACCCTCTGGTTTATATAGACACCAGAGAGGGCTAGGGTTACACAGAGTCGGTTACAATGGTAGGAGATCTACATATCCGTATTGCCAAGCTTGCCTTTCACGCCAAGGAAAGTCCCATCCGGACACGGGACGAAGTCTTCAATCTTGTATCTTCATAGTCTTGGAGTCCGGCTGATGATGATAGTTTGGCTATCCGGACACCCCCTAGTCCAGGACTCCCTCAGAAGGATCACATTAATTATGAAAATTATCATGGAGAGTTGGACAAGAGGATCACAAGAATATGTATGCCCCGTTGCAATGCATGGGCAATTAGCTAGTTTTTTAAAAAAACTTCGGAATCTTTATTAAATCAAAGTACTGTTACATATCATCCAGCAGCCACCTAACAATCGATGCCGGTGGTTCCTCTATCCACATGGGAGGTGGAGTCGAGGTCGCTTTAGCCTAGCTAATTCGTGAGAGACAGCATTCGCCTCTGTAGGGCAGTGGGCAATTAGCTAGTTATACGAGGGTGGATGTGAGGTTTTCTAGGCTGCCGACTTGGGGCGCCTGGCCTCAGCCATGTGAATATGCATTGCTTTCTATCTTAATATATAGACAAGCAGATCTCATGTATGTTATCCAAGAAAATGTAGCTCCAAACTTCAAATGAAGCTAAGTGCCCACATAAAATAAAATAAATGATTTTATACACATGGATGCAAAAGAAAACTAATAAATTCGCACATGTGTACAGATATGTTCTACATATGTGTAAAATTTCATTAAGAGATACTTTAGCATGTTACAACATTTTTATGGATTTGTAATAACAGTAAAAACAGTGCAATCTGACATGGCCTCTTCTCTCTAAAATGTTATTTGAAAAGTTCCAAATGATGCATCTTATCTCTATTCTTACTCTAATCAAAGTAACATATAAACATGAAATTAATGCATTTCTTTCCTGAATGGCGTCTAAAGGCCTCTTCTCAACAAGTCATGCACGACCCTTCCCAAAAGAAAAGGACCATGACAAGTGCCACACGTGTGGCACGAACACATGACAACTCCGAACTTTTTATGGCAAATTTAGGGATGCGAGAATGGCAACTTTAGTTGTCAAGCATGACAACTTTTTTTGGATGGCAAATTAATGTTTTTTTGTTTGTTCTTTACTTTTTGAATGGCAACTTTAGTTGTAAAAAACGTCAGGGTCAGAGTGCTTCATGCCACAAGTGTGGCACTTATCATTTGGGAAAGAAAATTAAAAAAAAAAAAGCATTGCATGACATTATGATTTTACTTTATTCTTATGCTTTCAGATCACGTGCATTTCAATGAGGACCTAAAAACCCACTTATAGAGTGCATATCTTTATACGAGGTACATGCAACACCACTCTATATATCAAACTTTTTTGCGGGTGACACTTGATATATCAAAAAAAAACTTACGGGTGAGAGTCGATATATCAATTTACAGTAGCAAACCAACGCGCAGAACTAAAATTATCCGGGCGCAACAAAGACGTGTGGTTAGTGAGCATCCAGGACATGAACAGTGCGTTTCCACAGGCTTCACCAAATCGAGTACACACACGCCCTCCTCAAAATAAAAACACCCAGTACCGGATCCATCCACATCTCAAATAATGCAATCGTCCATGCATGGTACCTAGTACCATGTACCCGTGCCATTGCTGCCTTGTCTCGCCATTGCTATCGACCACTCAACTCAATGGTGAGGTGACGCATGACATCCTCTGTGTGTCTGCGTGTGTTTAGACGAACACACACAGTGTGGAGCTGACGGTAGGATCAGCTGCCAAGTAGCAGTACTACTGCTACTACTCGAGAGAGTGCTAGAGTGAGGAGGCAGTGCTGACTGGGCCGTAGGGCCGGGGGCGGCATTGAATAGTACGCCGGCTCGTGAGAGTCTGGGCAGGCAGCGGGTGGTGGCGAGGTGCGGTGGGGGGCCCATCTGCATTGGGCTCAATGGGATCGGTACTAGGTTGTTGCCCACATCGCGGGCACCCGGGCCCGCCACCACCACCCTCAACCCGCGCACCCATCATCGGTCACATTCACGCCACTTTCCCATGGTTTTTCTTCCTCCACTCCCCATGGTTTTTTCTTCACCTCGTTCCAGGTTTCAACCATCCCACTCCAATTTCAGGGAGAAAAGAAAATGATGATTCCATGGTTTTCCGAGAAATGGAATTCCATGCTTAAAAGGCAGGTATTTTGTGGTTTCGGTTTCACCATGGACTACACCCATCTCTATCCAGATAGTCTATTTTTGCTTCGAGCATCTGTCACCACACGCAGAATAAAAATAGATGCATTACACATGTCGATTTTCTGCTTGGTGACTAAATATGTTGACGGGGTGGTGACTAGACTAGCTCGACACCACTCAAGAAAACAAGGGGCGCACACATATGTGGTGCGCGAGGATAAACCACCTATCTCTTGTCTCCGACCCAGGTATTGACCACATCGACAGATGCTGAATGCAAGAATATGATAAGGCCACCGATAGCTTCTGTCGGAAAGCTTCCCCATGTCTCTCTTCCCCTTTTTCAAGATTCAACTCCTTCACTCCAATTCAATGAGAAAACGGCGATTTCTATGCCTGTTGCGAGGGAGAAAATGGTGATTGTGTGTACGTAATTTATGAGGAAAGTATTTTTTTAAATGTAGAAATTAGACATCCCAGATTTCCTTTATATGATGGATCGCACCCTAGGCTCTATTGGGCCATTTCCTGATTTGCTTCAACCATCGTGCCATGCGAGTGAGTAGATGTATTTTTTTTCTTTGCTAGAATGAATTTGTTTGACGGGTTGGCGGCTAGAATAGAATAGGTCCACATTTTTTTAAGAAAACAAGGACTGCACTTGCGCGAGAAAAACCACTTGCTTCACATCTCCGCCCAAGGTATTGACCACATTGGTATTTTTGTTTTTGATGGGGTACTAGCCACATCGTACAATATGTGACGCATAGAAAGCGACAGAGCGAATTGTTGCTACAGGCAAAAAATTGTCCTTAGGTTACCGACTATTATTGTTCAGATTCCCAGCTCACAAGGATCCACAAGTTACGATGTTGATTGTACGTGATTTTACTTCACATGTTGTGTCAGTCTATGCGGCTATGTGTCGGTCGTCCTATGCATGGGTTATTGTCCTCTATTATCTTGAATGGCTAGCTGGATCTAGAATTTATTATGTGGCGACACACGAATCCACATGTTATTGTCCACTGATTTTTTGTACGACTAGATCTAGAAATGACTTCAACATTTTCTTTTCAAATCTCACATACAGGAGTTGATGTTCAACACAAATAGTGTCAAACAGTTCCTCTTACTCAGCCACATGAGGGGCTCGTCCTTTGGTGGAGCAACCTTCCTAGTTTTTACCCTTTTGGTGAGGTAGACGTGCAGTGCAATCATGTGTGCCCTTTCTCCTCGTACTGTCCTTTGTTTCATTGCACTAAACAATTCCTTAAGGCTAGTAGTGAGTCTGGTGGGTGTTGGAACCAAGGATTAGCTACAGCTACGTACGTCTTGTTTATCTTTAGGGCTCAACTCCATAGAATCCAGGGCACCTTAAACCTCTGCAACTCTTAAGGTTTTTCCCCCACTCTTATCTGTCATAGACTAATCACAAATGACTAATAAATACGATAAAGGTTGCTTTCGATGTAGAAAAATGTTGCTTTTGGTACACTAAACATAGGTCTTATCTTTGGCTCTTTGCACACTGCTGCCTTAACTTTTGCACCTCATATTTAGGAACACCAGCTTTTTTTACTAGGAGCCTGCTTTCTTCTTCCTTTTCTTATTTTGCCAACTAACTAAAGCCCTAGCTCACTTATTCCTTGTCTATGTGATGTGCCCAGCCATTTGACTATGTTTTGGAGAAAGAACCAATACATTTTACAATACAACAAGCTAGTAGGTTACCTTTCTGGTGAAGCTCACCCTAACCTTTGAGAAAGGATAACATAATTTTACAATAAAGTAGTTTAGCGTTACTAGCTAGGACGAATACATGAAGTTACTACCTAGTACCTGAAAGTACATCTATTCCAAAAAGGAGACACCTTCCAGTATGTTGCTACTATGCAATGTAATGAATTCGCTTCTCTTATTTCAAAATTAATGGCACAATTGCCTCGTTTCAAATAAAATGGGGTGGGTGGAAACCCCCTTATGTCAAACAAGATCCCAAATGAATACCATTTGGACTCTCACAAGTCTATAAAAATCCCACTTTATCATACAAGGCCGAAAGAACCATGGAACTTTGATCATAGTAATTTCTCAAAATAATCCAAGGTATCATATCATGCATAGCCTTACAACAATCATAAGTACAGAAGATAGCAAAATGCTGCCAGTTTTAAAACAATGTATGGTTTCAACACCAAGCTGGATTTAACCTTTCAATTGCGCGAAGGGCACTGATCCAACATAATAAAAGGTATATTTTATATAGTAAAGCACATGCCAACAACTTGCTAGTAGATCGATACAAACACTCCCAAATTAATCAAGGCTGAGTCATCCTAGCTAATTAGACCCAAATGACTTTATACTTGCAAAATGAAAGTGTTTATGATTACCCCACATGCTTATTAACTTTTAGAATGAAAAATTATCCTTAAGCACACTAAATCCTATAAGCTTGCATATTACTTGACCACACACTTATGGAAGTCTTAATTAAACACATTTAATTTCGTTTTACCCCCCCCCCCCCCCCCCTTCAGGGTGAAACAAACATGTTCTTTTGCAGTGCAATGCTTCTCTAGGCCTACTTCCAACTTACTCTCAACCATACATTATCTGTGGCATCCATTAATTATTCGATGTACATGTTAAGCATCTTCCTGATAATTAATTCCTTAATTACAAACCAGTTCGTACCTACCTGAGATGAAGCCAGTCTAGGAATCTTTGGGGAAAGGAGGCAGACCAGATGCTAGATTTATAATTTTCGTCGTAGGCGTGAACCATAAAGTAATCGGTCTGCTCATGATCGATCCCTGCAACAAATCAAAATCATATTCGGGGTCCGTACACCCCTTTGCATAATCTAGCATTAGTGTCTAATGTTGTGTCATCGAAAGCACCAACTTTTGATGTCATCCATGTGTGTGCTCTTATCTGCTAAATCGGCCAATTAAATTGATTGGACACAATTAACAAACTACATTCCAACTTTGTCTAGCTAACCTTAATTATCGGTAGTGTGGCTATTTCTTAGTAAGAGAAAAATGTTCATCTTTGATACAACAAATTACGAGTCCATTACACGGTTTATTTTCTTATTATTTTTGCGAATGACAGTTTATCTTATTTGCTCAGAATGCAACAACAATCAATTAAGCCCTCATAAAAATGTCGATCGTGTCATAAGAGTATTTGCAATTTCTTGTACTGGCAATGTATGCATCTATTTGTGTATGTAAAATGGTGGGGTTCTGAACATGGTGTGGGGGGAGTATACACTTATATCGGTAGCAGAGGTTGTCTCTGTAAGACTAGCCACAATGGGGAGTAACATACACTAGTAACATACACATATCCCTAGACTATGTTACTACCTTCATAGTGGGTAGTAACATAAGTGTGGTAACATGCAAAGCTTCATTTATTAGGTTATAGACTCATATTGCATTGGGACATGTGATGTTACAGTAACTAGCTAAGTGACTATAACTATCTCTCTCCTCATTAACTCACTGCCACATAAGCAAATTTGCTGAGTTGGACACGATGTTACTACTGAAATTACTTCCACTGTGGCTAGTCTAAACTAATTGTGAATGGATGCTTTGATGACCAGCCGCAAGTTGTACTGACATGTATACTAGTGGTAATGGTAAGAAGATAAGTTGACTTAAGGAGTGTGAAGATGTCGGCATGATCCACGGCTAGCGTGCCCAGCACACAGCCACGGATGCACAGCTTTAATTAGCCCTAAGCATCCTGCTTAGTTTACTAATTAACCACCATCTCCATAATGTGAAGGCCAGCTGTGCCATGTACTTGAGATTCGAGCTCCAATCGCGCCTCACTCAAACAAGTGAACGAAATAGAATACTTTAATTTACAAAAAAAAAGTATACCAACCGGTTACACGGAAAATTCGGTATCGCGTATACTATATAGTATATGTCTGTTTGGACGTAGCGCCTTAACTCCGCAACTAACATCGGACGCGGCTAATATAAATTTCTCATTTGAAAAAACCCCTCTCTCCATGTTACTCCGACTTGACTATGCATTTGCGGCTTAGCCACGATATAGCTGCGCGCGCCTCTACGCCAGATGTACCCGCGACATAGTTGCATACCTACCAACCATAGTTTGTAACAAGAGTGGAGGCTAGGGCCCTCTGGCTGTGGAGGAAAAGAAAAGCAACGGATTAAGCTTGTGGTGATTGAGAGGGGCAATGATTAACAGTGGTGGAGTATCTAGTGTTGTTTCAGGGCAGATCCATGGTGAGGGAGGGGGGATTAGGGTGTGGCTGTGTGTGGTGAGAAGGTGCCCGGGCTAGGCGTGCATGTTCTTCCGGGGCCGGGGGCGGGGGACCGTCCATGGTGGCCATGGCAGCTAGCAGTACAGTGCCACCGAACAAACAGCTCAGGTTGCTCTCTGCAGCCACCAATGGCCGCCCTGCTGCCCTGACCTGCCATTGCTGTTGCAACCTGCACCGGCCCCCAGTTTTCCTTTTCTCTTCATTCATATCCACCTCTCTTCAAAAAGAGAAAAATATCTCTACTACCGGATCACATCCGTACTACATACTCTAGTACTATTTTTTTCCTTCAAAAAAATGATGCATGCATGCTCTGGTACAAATTTTGTGTGGAAGATATAATAATAAATATATAAAGAAGAAGAAATAGTGAAACAAAACCTAGCTAGATATGTCTTTCTCGGGGTCTGCTAGCCAGGTGACACGCACGCACATCCATGTCACACCATCCCCTTCACGTCAGTGAGGAAAAGGAAATGGACCTTAACTTTATTAGACACGGACTGAGTTGCTGCTTGTGCCAGTCACCATCTTGTGACTTGTGAGTGATGACTGGCATTTGCAAATTTCTCTCCTAAAATTGATACTTGCACGCACAAGCTACACACCCCCACACCCCCTACAAATTGCAAGCTTTTGAACATGCCCCTGTCCCCTCCACCCCTAGCTACTCCTATTGGCATTAATTTATAATTAGTGGTGTATATGCTAACATGAACTTTTGGTAAAATTAATAAATCTTGAACTTTTTTTCCTTCCTCCCCCCTTTTCGCGACAATTTCCAATGGGGGTTAATTATACCACCCATGGATAACCTTGTATTCTTCTGGTCAAATGATGCATCATGGATGGGCTAAAAAATATCCTTCCTAGGTCTTATTGTAGTTGTTAGTGGGTGTCTATACAATGAAAAGAAAACTCTGTATGCATGATTCTTCCCCATGGTTAGTCGTACCAAACTGTGTCTCCAATGTGATTACCTATAATAATTTAGCGGCTAACTCATGTGGTGTGAAAAGGACTACCCGTCCGAATTCGATCATGACAAATCACGCATACAACTATACTGTGTAGTATAATAAGAAGTGGCTACACAGACCAAAAAATCATGATACATTAGTATTGTGATTAATTGCCAGTTATTAGATTTCTCATGAATGATGTCTATTTTAGAGTGTATGCGTTAAGTGAAATGTTAAGCTTCATAATACTCCATCAAGCCTCTAAAACAATGATGTTTTCGACACTCACACTGTCTCCAAAATATAACTTTGTCGGCCAATAATTTCCAGTACAACACAAAACCTGATTAAAATAGTTATATATCATGAAAGTTCATATTTTTTAATAAGGAAGTAAGTATGATTTTTCACACATCCAACCCAATTTTTTTGATAAATATCAGTGGTAAATGTTTTAGAAATGTTTGTCAAAACCAATGTGTAAAGTTGTCATTACTTTTAGGGTCTCTTCGGTTCAAAGGAATCTTACATAAGTTTGGAAAGAATATACTCCTTAGGAATCCTTCATCAAAAAATACTCCTTAGGAATCTTTCCAAATGACTTGTTTGGTTCATAGGATTAGAAACCACAAGAATAATTTTACGTAATTCCAAAGAAAAAATTCCACCGAGTGCAACCTCATGGAAACTTTTCTTTGTTTATATGACAACTATGGCATCCTTCATAATAGTTCTCGTGCTCTTTTCCTATACTGCAACCAAATAAATTTTGTTATAGATTCCTGTGTTTTCAGTTCCTTAGGCTATGTCCGGTTACTAGAGATTTGACCCCCTAGGGGATCCAATCCATGAGGGGGTTGGGTTGATCCCGCCCCTTCACCATTCCTTGCAGGGATTAATTCCACACATATGTAATGGAGAGGTTGTTTTCCCTGTCGAAACCACGAGGTTGTGAGGGTATTGGACGGGTTTTATATCCTCGCCGGGTATAACCGAATGCACCAAATGGCACAGACGGTGATAAATCCCCGACTGGGGCGATCCCAGCTGACCCACGGTGTTTTGACCCAAATCATGGTGGGCGCGGGATTAGCCAAACGAAGCGTTAGGACTCAGTATGCCATGACATCCCAATCTTTTGTTTTCGATATTCATGTGCTTTTACAATCCTGCGAATCAAAGAGACCCTAAAAGGCTGGAGGGGGTGTGTTTTCTCACAAGTGGTTGCGCAGATGTGCGAGTGCGGTGTTCGGGTAGCATGCCTTCATCCTGGGCTCCTCCCTGAAAAGTTTCCGGTGCAGTATATTCCGCGAAGTCATTATGATTGCGATTATATAATGACTAATTAAGGAAGAAGAGGAGAAGAAAAGGGAGGGAGTGGGGAGTGAGTGTGTGGGTGGCGCTGTCATGTGCTCCCTGTGAAAACGATGTAGAAGTGGACCAATCCGATGCCCCCCTTTGGTCTCGCCTCAACCAGCAACAGCTCCCCCTCCTCCTCTTCCCCATTTATTTTCTTCATTCACCTCTCTCTCTCTCTCTCTCTCTCCACTGGCCAGGCTTTCATCGCCATGGGAATGGAGCTCAGGAGCACCACCACCCAGCAGAGCTACAGGGCCACCTAGAATTAACAAAGGCCAGCTGATCAATTAATTCCTCGGTGCACATCTTTCTCTCTTGCTACGCATAGATCCAGGCCAGGCCGGTACTACTATTCCTCTCTATCTAGGGTTTTTGGTGCTCCGCCCCTCCCTACCTTGTTCTTGCCAGCGTAGGGCTATATATAGCTGGCCGCCACCTCCCCTTGCTAGTATTGTGGAGGTGGCCAAGCCAACCAATCGATCTTGACCTAGCTCTACCTCTACCTACCTCCCCACCTCCGTGATCTACTCCACCGGCCGATCAATCTCTACTTGTAGAGAATTCCCCACCCCTCCTCATCCTCCCCACCCCTCCTCCTAGTTCTTCTTCTTCTTCGAGTGCGGCGACGCGGCGTGGTGCGGTGGACGGCAGGAGGGAGAAGAGATATAGATAGATCTATTCGGCCGGCCGGCCACCGGCCTCCTAATTCTTTTCTGCGTTGTGTTCCCTTGTTTATTAAGTGCCTCTGCCCGTTTCCCCTTTATTAATTTCTCTCCATCCGCCTCTCTTTGTCTCGATCCATTGCATGCTAGAGGAGTATATTTTTCCTATTTTTCTTCTTCTTCTTCCGCTTCCTCCTGTTCTTCTCCACGTACCACAATCTCGCCATGGAAATACATGGGAGGAATTACATGGCCGGAGCAGGTGGAAGATATCAGATCACAGTCGGTTCTTGCAGGTGCAGCACCACCAAGATTCACATCGCATCCGTCGTAAATTCATACGCGACGCTCGAGATGATGAGAATCTTGATGATGCTGCATCAGCAGGCACTCGACTCGATTCACCCTGCTGGAGAGATCAATGAGAACCAGCTGCTAATCCGTGGTATGTACCTACTTTGAGCCTCGATTGTCTTAGTATTCTCGCCTTAATTCCTTCGCAAATATTCTCTCCCCGGCTGGAGGTCAGTGAAGATCAATTTGACCCGGCCCAAATTGACCGACCAATGCTTTAATTTTCTCTGCTGCTAGCTGGTCTCATTTATTTACTATTTTTGTCTCCTCTTAATTAAAAGCTTGTTGATTTCACAGGTTTTACAGCTAGTACAAGGTAGTAGCTAGTAAGTAATTTGCCCTTGTCTTTTGTGTATTAGTTGGTCCTCTTAATCTCTAATGTTCTTTGACTTTTGGCATCTGCATCTTCTCTTCTGATACACAGTAAAAACTAGCTATTTTGATGTTTCAAGGGGAGTTAAATCCCGTGATTTTATGATTTACGCCGTACCATGTATGATCGAGCTTGTTTGGAAGTTTCCATTGTGACAAGTAAGCACGTCAGCACATATATTAATTATTGGCACCATATGCGTACACTTGTACAATGGACGTTTCTTAGTAGCTTCCAAGCTTGTGACAAGTGAGCAAGCTCATACGTTTGCAGTGTTGTTTCTTGTACATATATGAATAGCTCGATCTCGATCCCCCGGGGTTTTTTTCCTCCACCTAGGATGCTTTTCATGCATGCATTAGAAACAGGTACAACCACTAACCAGTTAACAAGTACTAATGATTCCCTAATCAATCAGTGCTAATCTGATGAGTCTCTGAGAGAGGGGACACGAGACATATGAACACAAAGCTTTTGAGTCACACACACAGATTGGGACTTTGACAGGCACTAGTTAATAGCATGTTAATTCCCCCAGCCAGTACTTCCCTGAACAAATATATATATACTTTATCTCCTAACTGTACCCAGCCAATGGGCTTACTGCACTGACGACAGCATGCACCTGATTGACGCAGAGACATATGCTCTCTCTGCGTTTATATTCCCCATCATCATATCTTATATAGCTGAGACGGTGCTGCAGAGCTCAATCATGCATATTCTTCAGTTATATATGTACACATTTCATTCCATTTCCTTGCAAAAGGGGGGACATGTCCAAGAAAGACACACATGCATGCATGCACTTTGAGCTTGTTCAGTATATATGCTTGCAGCTTCAATATTCTCTTGCCAGTACTTACAAGCTGTATTTTCTTTGTGCAGTCCAAATAGTATAGGTTTCCTACCAGGGTTATGTCCAACATGCATGCACTAGCTAGTCCAAGATGTATTTTTAGTAACAACAAGTGATCAGTTTAAAAATAACAATCACAAGTGATCGACAATATTTCTGATCTATGTATTCCTGATAATTATTTGGTCCTATTCCGCGTAGAGATGCATATATTTTCCTTGAGGGCCATATTGACCAGTAAAATATCACCTTTTGTTTTTGATTAACATGGAAGCACCGTAACCTGACAATTGACAGTAAATAATGGAAGATTTGCTCCGGGCCTCGATCTTCACCAACTAAAGATGCACACGATCGAACGCCCTACATAATGAGAGTGGCAACAACCGATCTCGCGAGATCGATCGCCGGATCGACATGGTTGATCTTTTGATGCTGGTGTGTGGTGCTCATGTGCTGTGAAACCATGCATGTGTAACCACACCAAAGGGAAACACATATGATCCAGGAGGTGAATGAATGGGAGGACAGGATGCATCAAGAACTACAGTAGCTGGATGAATTGGGTGGACCATGACATTCAGAGGTAGGGGGTATTCGTAGTACATTGCTATTATTGTGCCAATTGGAAGGGGACCAATATACTGCAGGCTCAACAGAGAGGAGAGGAGAGGGGACGGGAGGGACAAGCCTTGCAGCTTGCAGGACGGTGGTACAACTGTACTGTCTGATCAAAGGTGAAGTTTTTTCTCCCTTTCTATTCATGTGAAACCATCACTTTATCCTGTCATAATTATTACTTTCACATTCTGCATGAATGAATGAATGAAGGCTGCAACCGGCCAAGTGGCCTGCCGGCAACACAGATCACTGCACCTAGACTCCTTTGCTAATCATCCGGTTCCATCCCTGGTTTTGACATAAGTATGTCTGCGTATATTTCCCAGCTTCTCTTAGTCATCTACTCCCACCGTTCCTAAATATAAGTCTTTTAAAAGATTCCACTATAGACTATATACGGAGCAAAATGAGCGAACCTATACTCTAAAAGGCGTGCATATACATCTGAATGTAGTCTCTATAGTCGAATCTCTAAAAAGACTTATATTTAGGAACGAAAGAAGTATATAAGTACGGCTTAATCCATCTCTTCTTCTTGATCTTGTCAAATACTATAGCTTAGTTGCCCCTTGGCCTTGGGAGTCCCTTGGGGAGTACTCCCTCCGTAAAGAAATATAAGAGCGTTTAGATCACTAAAGTAGTGTCTAAACACTCTTATATTTCTTTACAGAGGGAATACTAATTAACTGGTGGGTATAATGAAGAGGAGCAAATTAATCAGCTGTACTCCCCCTTTTTCTTTTTAGTTCGCATATATAGGATTTTCCTTAAGCCAAACGCAGTAAAGTTTGACTAAGATTATAGGAAAAAATATCAACATTCTCAATATAAAATTGATACTATCATTAGATGCATCATAGTATATATCTCTAGTATTGTAGATGTCGATAATTTTCTATGTAAATTTGCCCAAACTTTATGAAGTTTGACTTAAGGCAAATCTTATATGGGAAGTAAAGAAACGAGGGGGTACTAACTGAAAAGGTTCAGTCAAGTAGAAACAAAACCAGCGAAGGGCTTGCTTGAGTTCATTTTTGTGTTTTGTATGCTGAACCTGAATTGTACCGTATAGACTAGTCGAGCTTTATGTGGTATATACTGGCGCACAAACTGTTGAGTCCTTTTGTGCAGAGATTGAACAATTTCAATGACAGTGCCATTTATATGGTTGAGATAGAGACTGTGAGTGAGCATGAGTAGTGAGTACGTACGAAGTGAGAGACATGACTAGTGCAACTGAAAAGCTCCTATTGGCACTGCTGCTGCCGCTGCTGCTTGGCACATCCATCAAGCCGGACTAGTAAGTGGAGCAGCAGTAACATCTACCAATGGAAGAACGAAACCTGCGTGCTGCTGACCCAAGTAAAACTTCAGACTAGCTGCTGCAAGCTTCCTGAAGAAAACTTCAGATCGATCGATCGATCGATCGATCATAGCTGGTGCATGCCATCGTCTGCGTCTTTTTAACCTTTTGGAGCCAGATCCGCTGCATGTATGTATGCATGACTTGGCTGCAACTGCAAGCACAAACACAGATGCATGCACACACATCACTTGCTGTCAGATGTAGCTAGCTAGCTAGCTGTGTGTGCCATCGTCTCTGTCTTTCAGTGTCGAGAGTATGCACTGATCGATGGAGCGCGAGAAATCGTCGGATCGATCGATCGACAGAGCTGACTAGCATTTGCTGAGATGAGATGGGATGCATGCACATGCCAGCCATTAATCAAGAGCCAGAGCTACTAGCTAGCCATGGCTGAAGCAGGTGCGGTGCAGAGGCACGATGCAATCGGTGTGGTCACGGCGATCGACCTGCTAGCTAGCGTGCGAGCGTACCTACGTACGTACGCACGTACTAGTACGTTTCAAGGTGCATGGACCACCCACTGCCTATCATTGCCATGCCATGCACGTACGTACATGTGCCTTCCATCCGACGGTCATCGATGGGGTGTGTCTCGATCCGACGGTGCAGCTGGAATTAGCAATGTTTGCTGAATTGGCCCCGTGCACTAACCTGTAAATTCCGCACTACTACAACATGCAGTGCATGCGGTTCAATGCCGCGGTATGCTTGCACCAGCACTCTTGTTCTGGTTCTCTCCCTCACATTTTTCTTAGTGGACTGATTAGTGGGTTTGACAGAGACATAGCCAAACCGTTTTTGTATGTTGTATCCATTATCTCTTATCACAGTGCGGCATCAAACGATTTGGCTGAAAGAAGGTGGGGGGGATGACGGAAGCGGTCATTGGAGTAGGGAATTGCCAGAGGCGGTGGGAGGAGAGCCATGGTGAGTAGGACTGTACAAGTCACTCTAGAGTCTAGAGCGGTTAGAATGATGGCCCTAGTCGTCGAGGACATTCACTAGAGGCTGAGAACGGGAGTTGGCGGCATCGTCAAACGATTCAAATGAAAGAAGGTGGGGGAGGAGGAAGTGGTCATTGGATTCGACATTTGCCAGAGGCGGAGGGAAGTGGGTTAGCAGTAGGATCGTAGGAATCTCCCTAACGCGGTTAAAATGATGGTCTTAGTCGACGAGGACATCTGCCATAGGTGGAGAATGAGAGTTGGTGGTGGCGTCAAACAATTAGGTTGAAAGAAGGCGGGGGAGGAGGAAGCGGTCATTGGGTTCGGAATTTGCCAGAGGCGGAGGGAGGAGGAGAGCCATGGTTAGGAGTAGGACTCTTGGAGACTCTCTAGAGTGGTTAGATGACGGTCTTAGTCTATTACGACTTCCACTTGAGGTGGAGAAGGGGAGCTGGCAGCGGCGTCAACGGTTCTGTTCAAAGAAGGGGGTGGGGAAGGAGGAAGCGGTCATTGTATTAGGGATTCACCAAAGGCGAAGGGAGGAAGAGAGCCATGGTTAGGAGTAGGACTGTAGGAGTCTCTCTAGAGCGGTTAGAATGATCGTCTTAGTCATCGATGGCATCCACTAGAGGGAGAAGGGGATTTGGCGGCGGCTTCAAACGATTCGACTGAAAGAAGTAGGACTGTAGGAGTCTCTCTAACGCGATTATAATGATGGTCTTAGTCGAAGATGACATCCACTGGAGACAGAGAAGAGGGGTAGGCGGTTGCGGCGACAAACAATTTGGCTCAAAGAAGGTGAGAGGAAATGGAGGAAGAAGCAATTTGGTTATGAGTCAGGCTGGAGAGAGAAAGAGATGGATCAAGGAACATAGGGTTGATCATAGATATTGCTTCAACAATACCAAGGTTTACAAATATGACAATTATTAGAAAAGAAAGAAAACAACAACTGTGAAATAGACACTTGAATAAAGTGCATATTAGTAAGTCCATAAGTGCATTTTTCAAGTGGTTTATTTTTAGTCTCTCTTATTAAGATGGCATTAACATGTAGCATTGATGCAACCATAGCCGGGGATGGCTACGTAGTGTACTGCTTCCAAATTTTTGACAGAACACGGTTGATTTTTTAACCATGGTATTTCCGTTGTGGTTAGTCTCACCGAGTCGGGGTCGAAGGCGGTGAAGTGGGCCGAAGAGGAGTGGAAGGGAGCTAAGGGTGAGGTTATGTCGAGCTGGTTAGGATTGAGGGTGAGACATCAGCACCGAGAGGAAAAACCATGCACCGCAGTGATGGCGTTTGGGTGAGGGCCAGCGACAAGGCTACGTGGTTGAGCATCACAAGAATATAATTGGTTGACTAGATAGGAGGGTGGTCACTAGAGATGATGCGAGGGAGAAGATGATGGGTAAACTAAGAGATTAAAATGGACAATGTTTGTTTTTAAGGAATTACGGAAAAGCAAGATCGGTCTTATGTGAGCTCTTCCGAACTAGACATCAGGGTACACTTGAGCTTTAAAATATCGACCTTTTTCACACACCGTGTGGTGTCAACTGATTAACGTTGAACAGCCCCGCAAAAGAAAAAAGGGAAACACTTCCTTTCAACTGGTTGATATTGTCGCTCGCGGCGGCCGCCTCGAACACGCACTTCACGTCCATTTGGGACCCACACATCGCTTCCTTTCCTCTTCCTTCATACTGCACATCTAGCACATGTCACTGCAATTTGGCACCAACCACGGACCGGCGCCGCTATCGCCTCATCCTATTGCAACCTCTCCTCCTAATCACCCATGCTCTGCTCTGCAGCTGCAAACCCGAGACACAACCCCTTCCTCGCGCTCCTCTCCTCCGAAAGACCCGTGCTCCGCTCTGCTGTTGCAAACCTGAGACACAACCCTTGATACGCGCTCCTCGCCGACGACGACCAGGGGTGAATCCACGTGAAGGACCATGGGGGCAAATGCCCCCACTCGATTTTGAAGCCCACTTGTACTAGGCCTGCAGTATAATGCAGCGCCCCCACTCAGCCCATGGCCTTTGCGAGACCTCCTCTTCAGCGCCTTGAGCGCCGGTTCTTTTACCAGGCGCTCGCTGCAGCCTCGCGTGGGCCTGCCCAGCTGCACGCTCGGCCCTTTCCTCTCGTTCGCAGTTGCGTGTTTCCTTCGTTCGTTCCTTTTTTTTTCTGTTCGTTCCTTCCTTCACAAAACTGAAAAAACAAATGGATCTGAAATTTACGAAGTTGAAAGCAGTTCACGAAATTTTAAAAAGTTCATCAATTCTAAAAAATGGCTCATAAATTTGAAAAAAGTTCATTTGATTTGAAAATAGTTCATTGGATTTGAAAAAAGTTCATCAAATTTGAAAAGAGTTCAACGGATTTGCGAAAAAAAATCATCGGATATGAAACAAAAAATTCATCAAATTTGAAAAAAAGTTCATTCGGTTTGAAAAAAGTTCATCGAACTTGAAAAGAGCTCAACGGATTTGAGAAAAAAATTCATCAGATTTGAAACAGAAAGTTCATCAAATTTGAAAGAAAGTTCAACGAATTTGAAAAAAGTTGACCGAATTTAGAAAAGGTTCATCGAGTTTGAAAAAAGTTCTTCGAATTTGACAAAAAAATATCGACTTTGCAGAAAAAAAATCATGAAGAAAAAAGGTTTCTCGAACTTGAAAAAAGAAAAAAAAAAGGACAGAAAAAAGAAAACAAACAGATGATAGAACAAAAGGAGAGCAGCATGTATTAAAACAGAACAAATGAAGTGGTCTGGTGGTTGTTGCATCCTGTTCTTGAAATTTAATTCGAAAATTGCTCCGGCGCTATTTCGACGTTAACGGACCACGGTAAGCCCTAGAGTTAATTATTCTTTATTATCTTTCTCTTCCTATTTCTAGATTCTTGTGTTTTTTCAATTACATGGTAGAAACTGGGTTGAGCTTTATTTTATTAAAATATCAAACATGAGTATAATGCACCAATCGACAATAAGTTAATTGAATCTAGGTTCACATAAAAAATTGTATAAAATAAGTTTGAGAATGTTAGATTATAAGGAAATATATACAATTGATTTTTCTTCAGGTATGCCTTTGATTTCATGTCTCAACTATTTGACATTGGTGTCAATGCGTGTGGAGATATTTGTGTTGCAAAATCTACAACTGTCATGCCTGAAATAGTCATTTTCTTAAATAGTGAATTTACTTTGACTTCTGGAACAAACTGTCATATTCTCTGTGATGAAATTATCTTATATGGAACTATATGATTTCGCTTCTTAGTACCGACATGCCTGCTTCTGTGATGTAAATGATCTAGGCATAAGTGAACACTTTTTCCTGAGAAAAAAAGTTTCTACACATCAGTGCCCCCACTTGTTTTTCATCCTGGCTCCGCCCCTGCCGACGACTCTTGTCTGCTGCTGCAAAGCAGGCCCCACTAACGCAAGACCCGCCACCACTCGTCCTGGCGCTAGACGTTGCAGGATCATCATGGCATTGGTGTTGCTGCAAAGGGCAGCGTGACGACGACAGCAACATTGATGGTGTTGCGCTTGCCCATGACGCAAAATTGTTTGCGGAGCGCCCTGTGCTCCTCGTCTGGCCCGAAGGGCCTAAACGGCGGCGAGCTGCAACGGCGTCCATGTTTAGCAAGTGCAACGGTGGTCGAGTTGGCACGTCGTCCATGATATGTTTGCTAGTTGCTACACACCCCATGACCTGCGGTAGGACAATCGGCAAAGACAACATGACCTATGCTGCAAACGGCGAGCCCAATATGACCTATGTTGCATATTGGTGGGTCACACTGAACGGCTGATCGGATCGGATCGGATCGGGCCGGCTCGCTCGGAAGGCGGTGAATCTTCTCCTTGCGTCAGCCGGCCGGCCGACCCATAGCATGGCCCTGAAAAGTACGGCTCAATCATCACGTGTAGCGCCGACCCGCCGACCGCCACTCTAAATCGTCGCCCGCGCCGGGCCGTAGCAAAAGTTGCACAATGGCACGTCCATGTAGGTGCACGCAGGTACACGCGTACGGGATCCGTACGCACGCGCATGCATTTGGTTTTGCTGCCTGTTTAATCACTGATGATGATCCCGATCCAACCCGTACGTGCAGCATCTAATTCTCTTGCTCGATGGGGCCGGACGTTTCACGTACGCACGTACTCCCTTCGTTCGGAATTACTTGTCTCGAAAATGAATGTATGTAGAACTAAAATATGTCTAGATACATCCATTTCTGCGACAAATAATTCCGAACGGAAGGAGTACGTGTGTGGTACCGACTGACAGACTTAGTTGATGAACAGGTTTCACCGCTACTTCCACTCACACGTAGTACGTACGTATCTACGTGAGGCGTTGTAGATTACTGTTGATGATTGAAGAGGTTTCCTCCTTCGGCGTCTTAGTCGTGGTGGGGTGCCAGATCTGGAGTTCGATGGCGGGTCCGGGGTGTTGCCCCGGTCTGATTCGTTCAACGGCAAGGGCTTCACTTTTGGTGAGCCACTTTGGAGGTCCGCAAAGCTGCATATCAGCGATGGAGCCGCGTCGAGCTCGGGTGAGGTGGTGATTCGTCATTCTTTTCTTCGGTGGCTGCTGTGGTGGTGCCGGAAGCAGTTGACGAGCGTTGGTGTCAAGCTTAGAGATGTTCTACTATCTTTTCAGTTTTGTCATGTCGGTCTTTACGTGATTTGTACTTTGTTCTTTATGATATGAATGAGACACGTATTACCATGCAAAAAAAAATAAAAAAGAAGAGCGTACGTACGTGCTCATGGATTTACAGCCGGTACTCATCGATCGATCGCGGTTTGATCAAGACGATGATGGGTCGTCCATATGCAACAAGGGAGGCCCAGTTGCAGGCACATGTGCATGCCATAACTCCTCGGCCCATGCGTCATTTACCACCGGTCCTCCACACTCACGGCACTGAGATTTGGGTGGAGGCCATGCCCGTGCTGCAGCCTACAGTAGCTTAGATGCAGTGGTGCTACGGTACTGAGCCTCGATCGATCCAAGGCGGAGCACGGTAACAGTAGGCATGTGATCGATGCGGCATCGAAAACCCCCTCTCTCCACCGGTCCAGCCTGCTAGTACATGAACAGGCATCTACAATTTTTTGCAATGAAAGAGAGGTAGCACAACTCAAAACCAACGTGTTAATCATGGCCAGCAGCGGCATTGATTTTTTTTTTTTTGAAGAAACAATGCGAATGAACAGTAACTTTTGCTGATCTCGATTGATTGCGATGATGTACAAATATATACCCCTGGAAGAGGCGCGTCGCACAGACGCGGCGTTTACAAGAGATGGGATCGACGGGCGCGTCCGTTACAATAGGATGTGACCCATCGGGAGAGAAAACCGTATGTCGGTTTGCTAACAGAGATTTACATTAATTAAACTAATTAATTAATCCTAACACTCCCCCTAATCTTTGCTCAAATTATTCTTGTAAACATCATCATCCACATCTTGGTCATCATCATGATCAGTCTCCTCCAAAAATCCTGTAGGAAAAATATGAGGAGGAATATACAATATGCCATCAAAAACTCCTTCCAAAAACCCAGTGGAAAAATAAGGAGAAACTGACATATCACAATGCCTGCATTACTATTGCCTCATTAAAAACCTACCATAAGAAACCATTTAGGAAAACTTATAAAGGAAAAGAGTGCAATATCAAAGATCCGAGGATCACAAACAGATTATCATTCAGGGAGGCACTTGTTGGAAATATGCCCTAGAGGCAATAATAAAAGATTATTATTATATTTCCTTGTTCATGATAATTGTCTTTATTCATGCTATAATTGTATTATCCGGAAATCGTAATACACGTGTGAATACATAGACCATAATATGTCCCTAGTAAGCCTCTAGTTGACTAGCTCGTTGATCAACAGATAGTCATGTTTTCCTGACTATGGACATTAGATGTCGTTGATAACGGGATCACATCATTAGGAGAATGAATGATGTGATGGACAAGACCCAATCCTAAGCATGGCACAAGATCGTGTAGTTTGTTTTGCTAGAGCTTTTCCAATGTCAAGTATCTTTTCCTTAGACCATGAGATCGTGTAACTCCCGGATACCGTAGGAGTGCTTTGGGTGTACCAAACGTCACAACGTAACTGGGTGACTATAAAGGTGCACTACAGGTATCTCCGAAAGTGTCTGTTGGGTTGACACGGATCAAGACTGGGATTTGTCACTCTGTATGACGGAGAGGTATCTCTGGGCCCACTCGGTAATGCATCATCATAATGAGCTCAAGGTGACCAAGTGTTTGGTCACGGGATCATGCATTACGGTACGAGTAAAGTGACTTGCCGGTAACGAGACTGAACAAGGTATTGGGATACCGACGATCGAGTCTCGGGCAAGTAACGTACCGATTGACAAAGGGAATTGTATACGGGGTTGATTGAATCCTCGACATCGTGGTTCATCCGATGAGATCATCGAGGAGCATGTGGGAGCCAACATGGGTATCCAGATCCCGCTGTTGGTTATTGGCCGGAGAGCTGTCTCGGTCATGTCTGCATGATTCCCGAGCCCGTAGGGTCTACACACTTAAGGTTCGGTGACGCTAGGGTTATTAGGAAGACTTGTATGTGATTACCGAATGTTGTTCGGAGTCCCGGATGAGATCCCGGACGCCACGAGGAGTTCCGAATGGTCCGGAGGTGAAGATTTATATATGGGAAGTTGTCATACGGTCACCGGAAAGTTTCGGGGGCATATCGGTATTGTACCGGGGCCACCGGAGGGGTTCCGGGGGTCCACCAGGAGGGGCCACCTCTCTCGGAGGGCCTCATGGGCCGTAGTGGGCAGGGAACCAGCCCCTGGAGGGCTGGGCGCCCCCCCCCCCCCTTGGGCCCATGCGCCTAGGGTTGGGGGGGAAACCCTAGTGGGGGCGCCCCCTTGCTTGGGGGGCAAGCCCCCTCCCTTGGCCGCCCCCCCCCCCCCCCTCTAGATCTCATCTAGAGGGGGCCGGCCCCCTTCCCCTTCCCCTATAAATAGAGGGGCGAGGGGAGGGCTGCAAATAACATCCAAGGCGCAGCCCCTCCCCTACCCAACACCTCTCCTCCTCCATTAAGAGCTTGGCGAAGCCCTGCCGGAGTACTGCCTCTCCACCACCACCACGCCGTCGTGCTGCTGCTGGAGCCTTCTTCCTCAACCTCTCCTTCCCCCTTGCTGGATCAAGAAGGAGGAGACGTCATCCGCTCCATACGTGTGTTGAACGCGGAGGTGTTGTCCGTTCGGCACTTGGTCATCGGTGATTTGGATCACGGCGAGTATGACTCCATCATCCCCGTTCTCTTGAACTCTTCCGCTTGCGATCTACAAGGGTATGTAGATGCACTCCTATCACTCGTTGCATGGATGAACTCATAGATGGATCTTGGTGAAACCGTAGGAAAAATTTTATTTTCTGCAATGTTCCCCAACAGTGGCATCATGAGCTAGGTCTATGTGTAGTTCTCTATTGCACGAGTAGAACACAATTTTGTTGTGGGTGTAGATGTTGTCAACTTTCTTGCTGTTACTAGTCTTATTTTGCTTCAGCGGTATTGTGGGATGAAGCGGCCCGGACCGACCTTACACGTATGCTTACGTGAGACAGGTTCCACCGACTGACATGCACTAGTTGCATAAGGTGGCTAGCGGGTGTCTGTCTCTCCCACTTTAGTTGGAGCGAATTCGATGAAAAGGGTCCTTATGAAGGGTAAATAGAAGTTGACAAATCACGTTGTGGCTTTTTCGTAGGTAAGAAAACGTTCTTGCTAGAACCCTATTGCAGCCACGTAAAAGATGCAACAACAATTAGAGGACGTCTAACTTGTTTTTGCAGCAATTGCCTTGTGATGTGATATGGCCAAAAGTTGTGATGAATGATGAATGATATATTGTGATGTATGAGATCATGTTCTTGTAATAGGAATCACGACTTGCATGTCGATGAGTATGACAACCGGCAGGAGCCATAGGAGTTGTCTTTATTTTTTGTATGACCTGCGTGTCATTGAAGAACGCCATGTAAATTACTTTACTTTATTGCTAAACGCGTTAGCCATAGAAGTAGAAGTAGTCGTTGGTGTGACAACTTCATGAAGACACGATGATGGAGATCATGATGATGGAGATCGTGGTGTCATGCCGGTGACGAAGATGATCATGGAGCCCCAAAGATGGAGATCAAAGGAGCTATATGATATTGGCCATATCATGTCACTATTATATAATTGCACGTGATGTTTATTATGTTTATGCATCTTGTTTACTTAGAACGACGGTAGTAAATAAGATGATCCCTTATAACAATTTCAAGAAAGTGTGAAGGAAATGTGCCCTAGAGGCAATAATAAAGTTATTATTTATTTCCTCATATCATGATAAATGTTTATTATTCATGCTAGAATTGTATTAACCGGAAACATGATACATGTGTGAATACATAGACAAACATATAGTCACTAGTATGCCTCTACTTGACTAGCTCATTAATCAAAGATGGTTATGTTTCCTGACCATAGACATGTGTTGTCATTTGATTAATGGGATCACATCATTAGGAGAATGATGTGATTGACATGACCCATCCCGTTAGCTTAGCACTTGATCGTTTAGTATTCTGCTATTGCTTTCTTCATGACTTATACATGTTCCTGTAACTATGAGAATTATGCAACTCCCGTTTACCGGAGGACCACTTTGGGTACTACCAAACGTCACAACGTAACTGGGTGATCATAAAGGAGTACTACAGGTGTCTCCAAAGGTACATGTTGAGTTGGCGTATTTCGAGATTAGGTTTTGTCACTCCGATTGTTGGAGAGGTATCTCTGGGCCCTCTCGGTAATACTCATCACTTAAGCCTTGCAAGTATTATAACTAATGAGTTAGTTATGAGATGACATATTACAGAACGAGTAAAGAGACTTGCCTGTAACGAGATTGAACTAGGTATTGGATACCGACGATCAAATCTCGGGCAAGTAACATACCGATGACAAAGGGAACAACGTATGTTGTTATGCGGTTTGACCGATAAAGATCTTCGTAGAATATGTAGGAACCAATATGGGCATCCAGGTCCCGCTATTGGTTATTGACCGAGAATGGTTTTAGGTCATGTCTACATAGTTCTCGAACCCGTAGGGTCCGCACGCTTAACGTTACGATGACAATTTTATTATGAGTTTACAAGTTTTGATGTACTGAAGTTGGTTCGGAGTCCCGGATATGATCACGGACATGACGAGGAGTCTCTAAATGGTCGAGACATAAAGATTGATATATTGGAAGCCTATATTTGGACATCGGAATGGTTCCGGGTGAAATCAGGATTTTACCGGAACACCGGGGGGTTACCGGAACCCTCCCGGGGGATATTGGGCCTTAGTGGGCCAAGAGGGAGAAGAGGAGGGCCGGCCAGGGCAGGCCGTGCGCCCCCTCCCCCCGTAGTCCGAATAGGACAAGGAAGGGGGGCGGCGCCCCCCTTTCCTCTTTCCCCTCCCCCCTTTCCTTCTCCACCAAGGCAAGAGGGGGGAGTCCTACTCCCGGTGGGAGTAGGACTCCTCCGGGCGCACCCCTAGGGGGCCGGCCGCACCTCCCCCCTCCCTCCTTTATATACGGGGGCGGGGGGCACCCCATGGACACACAAGTTGATCTACGGATCGTTCCTTAGCCGTGTGCGGTGCCCCATTCCACCATATTCCACCTCGGTCATATCGTCGCAGAGTTTTAGGCGAAGCCCTGCGCCGGTAGAACATCATCATCGTCACCACGCCGTCGTGCTGACAGAACTCATCTCCGGAGCCTTTGCTGGATCGGAGGGCCAGAGATCGTCATCGAGCTGAACGTGTGCTGAACTCGGAGGCCCCGTACGTTCGGTGCTTGGATCGGTCGGATCGTGAAGACGTACGACTACATCAACCGCGTTGTGCTAACGCTTCCACTTACGGTCTACGAGGGTACGTGGACGAACACTCTCCCCTCTCGTTGCTATATCATCACCATGATCTTGCGTGTGCGTAGGAAATTTTTTGAAATTACTACGTTTCCCAACAGTGGCATCCGAGCCCAGGTTTTATGCGTTGATGTTATATGCACGAGTAGAACACAAGTGAGTTGTGGGCGATACAAGTCATACTGCTTACCAGCATGTCATACTTTGGTTCGGCGGTATTGTGAGATGAAGCGGCCCGGACCGACATTACGCGTACGCTTACGCGAGACTGGTTTCACCGTTACGAGCACTCGTGCTTAAAGGTGACTGGCGAGTGTCTGTCTCTCTCACTTTAGCTGAATCGAGTGTGGCTACGCTGAAGGAAATATGCCCTAGAGGCAATAATAAAGTTATTATTTATTTCCTCATATCATGATAAATGTTTATTATTCATGCTAGAATTGTATTAACCGGAAACATAATACATGTGTGAATACATAGACAAAACTATGGTCACTAGTATGCCTCTACATGACTAGCTCATTAATTAAAGATGGTCATGTTTCCTGACCATAGACATGTGTTGTCATTTGATTAGTGGGATCACATCATTAGAAGAATGATGTGATTGACATGACCCATTCTGTTAGCCTAGCACTTGATCGTTTAGTATACTGCTATTGCTTTCTTCATGACTTATACAAAGTTCCTGTAACTATGAGATTGTGCAACTCCCGTGTACCGGAAGAACACTTTGTGTGCTACCAAACGTCACAACGTAACTGGGTGATTATAAAGGTGCTCTACAGGTGTTTCCAAAGGTTCATGTTGAGTTGGCATAATTCGAGATTAGGATTTGTCACTCCGATTGTCGGAGAGGTATCTCTGGGCCCTCTCGGTAATACTCATCACTTAAGCCTTGCAAGCATGTAACTAATGAGTTAGTTATGAGATGACATATTACAGAACGAGTAAAGAGACTTGCCGGTAACGAGATTGAACTAGGTATTGGATACCGGCGATCAAATCTCGGGCAAGTAACATACCGATGACAAAGGGAACAAAGTATGTTGTTATGCGGTTTGACCGATAAAGATCTTCGTAGAATATGTAGGAACCAATATGGACATCCAGGTCCCGCTATTGGTTATTGACCGGAGACATGTCTCGGTCATGTCTACATTATTCTCGAACCGTAGGGTCCGCACGCTTAAGGTTTCGATGACAGTTACATTATGAGTTTATGTATTTTGATGTACCGAAGGTTGTTCGGAGTCCCGGATGTGATCATGGACATGACGAGGAGTCTCGAAATGGTCGAGACATAAAGATTGATATATTGGACGGATATATTTGGACACCGGAAAGGTTCCGGAGAAATTTGGAGCTCCGGGAGGTTACCGGAACCCCCCGGGAGGTATATGGGCCTTATTGGGCCCATGTAGGAGGAAGAGAGAAGGAGCAAGGGAAGGGGGTGCGCCCCCCAAGCCCAATCCGAATTGGGGAGGGGGCCGGCCCCCCCTTTTCCTTTCTACTTCCCCCTCTTCCTATTACTACTACTAGTACTACTTCCTAATACTAGTACTCTTTCCTTCCCCCTCCAAATAAGATAAGGAAAAGAGAGGGAAACCTACTTGGAGTAGGTTTCCCCCTCCTCATGGCGCGCCCCCCTATGGCCGGCCACCTCCTCCCTCCCTCCTTTATATACGGGGGTAGGGGGGCATCCTAGGACACACAAGTTGATCATTGATCGTTTCTTAGCCGTGTGCGGTGCCCCCTCCACGATATTACACCTCGGTCATATTGTAGCGGTGCTTAGGCGAAGCCCTGCGACAGGAGAACATCAAGATCGTCACCACGCCGTCGTGCTGATGGAACTCCCCTCGGAGCCTCTACTGGATTGGAGATCGAGGGTGCGTCATCGAGCTGTACGTGTGTCAAGAACTCGGAGGTGCCGGAGTAACGGTGCTTGGATCGGTCGGACCGGGAGGACGTATGACTACTTCCTCTACGTTGCATCAATGCTTCCGCTTCGGTCTACAAGGGTACGTAGACATCACTCTCCCCTCGTTGCAGTATCATCACCATGATCTTGCGTGTGCGTAGGAAATTTTTTGAAATTACTACGTTACCCAACATACGCCCGGTCCTTGCGAAGGTTAAAACATCACCAATTTGACGAACTATCGTTGTGGTTTTTGATGCGTAGGTAAGAACGGTTCTTGCTCAGCCCGTAGCAGCCACGTAAAACTTGCAACAACAAAGTAGAGGACGTCTAACTTGTTTTTGCAGGGCATGTTGTGATGTGATATGGCCAAGACGTGATGCTATATTTTATTGTATGAGATGATCATGTTTTGTAACCGAAGTTATCGGCAACTGGCAGGAGCCATATGGTTGTCGCTTTATTGTATGAAATGCAAACGCCCTGTAATTGCTTTACTTTATCACTAAGCGGTAGCGATAGTCGTAGAAGCAATAGATGGCATAAACGACAACGATGCTACGATGGAGATCAAGGTGTCGCGCCGGTGATGATGGTGATCACGACGGTGCTTCGGAGATGGAGATCACAAGCACAAGAAGATGATGGCCATATCATATCACTTATATTGATTGCATGTGATGTTTATCCTTTATGCATCTTATCTTGCTTTGATTGATGGTAGCATTTTAAGATGATCTCTCGCTAATTATCAAGAAGTGTTCTCCCTGAGTATGCACCATTGCGAAAGTTCTTCGTGCTAAGACACCACGTGATGATCGGGTGTGATAGGCTCTACGTTCAAATACAACGGGTGCAAAACAGTTGCACACGCGGAATACTCTGGTTATACTTGACGAGCCTAGCATATACAGATATGGCCTCGGAACACGGAGACCGAAAGGTCGAGCGTGAATCATATAGTAGATATGATCAACATAGAGATGTTCACCATTGAAACTACTCCATCTCACGTGATGATCGGACATGGTTTAGTTGATTTGGATCGCGTGATCACTTAGATGACTAGAGAGATGTCTGTCTAAGTGGGAGTTCTTAAGTAATATGATTAATTGAACTTAAATTTATCATGAACTTAGTACCTGATAGTATTTTGCTTGTCTATGTTTGTTTGTAGATAGATGGCTCGTGTTGTTGTTCCGTTGAATTTTAATGCATTCCTTGAGAAAGCAAAGTTGAAAGATGTTAGTAGCAATGTTGCGGATTTGATCCGTGATCTGAGGTTAATACTCATTGCTGCACAGAAGAATTATGTCCTTAATGCACCGCTAGGTGACAAACCTATTGCAGGAGTAGATGCAGACGTTATGAACGTTTGGCTAGCTCAATATAATGACTACTTAATAGTTTAGTGCACCATGCTTAACGGCTTAGAATCGGGACTTCAAAGACGTTTTGAACGTCATGGACCATATAAGATGTTCCAGGAGTTGAAGTTAATATTTTAAGAAAATACCCAAGTTGAGAGATATGAAGTCTCCAACAAGTTCTATGGCTAAAAGATGGAGGAGAATCGCTCAACTAGTGAGCATGTGCTCAGATTGTCTGGGTACTTCAATCGCTTGAAACAAGTGGGAGTTAATCTTCCAGATAAGATAGTGATTGACAGAATTCTCTAGTCACCATCACTAAGTTACTAGAACTTCGTGATGAACTCTAGTATGCAAAGGATGACGAAAACGATTCCCGAGCTCTTCGTGATGTTGAAATCGACGAAGGTAGAAATCAAGAAAGAGCATCAAGTGTTGATGATTGACAAGACCACTAGTTTCAAGAGAAGGGCAAAGGGAAAGAAAGGGAACTTCAAGTGGAAAGACAAGCAAGTTGTCACTCCTACGAAGAAGCCCAAAGTTGGACCATAGCCTGAAACTGAGTGTTTACACTGCAAAAGAAATGGTCACTGGAAGCGGAAGTGCCCTGAACATTTGGTGGATAAGAAGGATGGCAAAGTGAACAAAGGTATATTTGATATACAGGTTCTTGATATGTGCCTTACTAGTGTTTATAGTAGCCCCTGAGTATTTGATACTTGTTCGGTTGCTAAGATTAGTAACTCGAAATAGGAGTTACAGAATAAACAGAGACTAGTTGAAGGGGAAGTGACTATGAGTGTTGGAAGTAGTTCCAAGATTGATATGATCATCATCACACACTCCCTAAACTTTCGGGATAAGTGTTAAACCTAAATAAATGTTATTTAGCGTTTGCGTTGAGCATGAATATGATTTGATCATGTTTATTGCAATACGGTTATTCATTTAAAATCAGAGAATAATTGTTGTTCTATTTACATGAATAAAACCTTCAATGGTCATACACCCAATGAAAATAGTTTGTTGGATCTCGATTGTAGTGATACACATATTCATAATATTGAGGCCAAAAGATGCAAAGTTAATAATGATGGTGCAACTTATTTGTGGCACTGCCGTTTGGGTCATATCGGTGTAAAGCGCATGAAGAAACTCCATAAAGATGGATTTTCGGAATCACTTGGTTATGAATCATTTGATGCTTGCGAACCGTGCCTTTTGGGCAAGATGACTAAAACTCCGTTCTTCGGAACAATGGAACGAGCAACAAACTTGTTGGAAATAATACATACTGATGTATGCAGACCAATGAGTATTAAGGCTCGTGGTGGGTATCGTCATTTTCTGACCTTCACAAATGATTTGAGCAGATATGGGTATATCTGCTTGATGAAACATAAGTCTGAAATAGTTGAAAGGTTCAAAAGAATTTCAGAGTGAAGTGGAAAATCATTGTAACAAGAAAATAAAGTTTTTGCGATCTGATCGTGAAGATGAATATTTGAGTTACGAGTTTGGTCTTCAGTTAAAACAATGTGGAATAGTTTCACAGCTCATGCCACCTGGAACACCACAATGTTATGGTGTGTCCAAACGTCGTAACCACACTTTATTTGATATGGTGCGATCAATGATGTCTCTTACCGATTTACCAATATCGTTTTGGGGTTATGCATTAGAGACAGCTGCATTCACGTTTAATAGGGCACCATCTAAATCCGTTGAGACGACACCGTATGAACTATGGTTTAGCAGTAAACCTAAGCTGACGTTTCTTAAAGTTTGGAGTTGCGATGCTTATATGAAAAAGGTTTTCAACTTGATAAGCTCGAACCCAAATCGGAGAAGTGCGTCTTCATAGAATACCCAAAGGAAACTGTTGGGTACACCTTCTATCACAGATCTGAGGGCAAGATTTTCGTTGCTAAAATCGGATCCTTTCTTGAGAAGGAGTTTCTCTCGAAAGAAGTGAGTGGGAGGAAAGTAGAACTTGACGAGATAACTGTATCTACTCCCTTATTGGAAAGTAGTTCATCACAAGAACCGGTTCCTGTGACAACTACACCAATCAGTGAGGAAGCTAATGATATTGATCATGAAACTTCAGAACAAGTTTCTACAGAACCTCGTAGGTCTACCAGAGTAAGATCCGCACCAGAGTGGTACGGTAATCCTATTCTGGAAGTCATGTTACTTGACCATGATGAACCTACGAACTATGAGGAAGTGATGGTGAGCCCATATTCCACAAAATGGCTAGAGGCCATGAAATCTAAGATGGGATCCATGTATGAAAACAAAGTATGGACTTTGGTTGACTTGCCCGATGATCGGAAAGCTATTGAGAATAAATGGATCTTTAAGAAGAAGACTGACGCTGATGGTAATGTAACTGTCTATAAAGCTCGACTTGTTGCGAAAGGTTTTCGACAAGTTCAAGGGGTTGACTACGATGATACTTTCTCACCCGTAGCGATGCTTAAGTCTGTCCGAATCATGTTAGCTATTGCTGCATTTCATGATTATGAAATTTGGCAAATGGATGTCAAGACTGCATTCTTGAATGGATTTCTAGAAGAAGAGTTGTATATGATGCAGCCGGAAGGTTTTGTTGATCCAAAAGGTGCTAACAAAGTGTACAAGCTCCAGCGTTCCATTTATGGACTGGTGCAAGCATCTCGGAGTTGGAATAAACGCTTTGATAGTGTGATCAAAGCATATGGTTTTATACAGGCTTTTGGAGAAGCCTGTATTTACAAGAAAGTGAGTGGGAGCTCTGTAGCATTTCTAATTTTATATGTAGATGACATATTGTTAATTGGAAATGATATAGAATTTCTGGATAGCATAAAGGGATACTTGAATAAAAGTTTTTCAATGAAAGACCTTGGAGAAGCTGCTTATATATTGGGCACCAAGATCTATAGAGATAGATCAAGACGCTTAATAGGACTTTCACAAAGCACATACCTTGACAAAATTTTGAAAAAGTTCAAAATGGATCAGGCAAAGAAAGGATTCTTGCCTGTGCTACAAGGTGTGAAGTTGAGTCAAACTCAATGCCCGACCACAGCAGAAGATAGAGAGAAAATGAAAGATGTTCCCTATGCTTCAGCAATAGGCTCTATCATGTATGCAATGCTGTGTACCAGACCTGACGTATGCTTAGCAATAAGCTTGGCAGGAAGGTACCAAAGTAATCCAGGAGTGGATCACTGGACAGCAGTCAAGAACATCCTGAAATACCTGAAAAGGACTAAGGATATGTTTCTCGTATATGGAGGTGACAAAGAGCTAGTCGTAAAAGGTTACGTCGATGCAAGCTTTGACACTGATCCGGACGATTCTAAATCGCAAACCGGATACGTGTTTATATTAAACGGTGGAGCTGTAAGTTGGTGCAGTTCTAAACAAAGCGTCGTGGCGGGATCTACATGTGAAGCGGAGTACATAGCTGCTTCTGAAGCAGCGAATGAAGGAGTCTGGATGAAGGAGTTCATTTCCGATCTAGGTGTCATACCTAGTGCATCGGGACCAATGAAGATCTTCTGTGACAATACTGGTGCAATTGCCTTGGCAAAGGAATCCAGATTTCACAAGAGGACCAAGCACATCAAGAGACGCTTCAATTCCATTCGGGACCAAGTCCAAGTGGGAGACATAGAGATTTGCAAGATACATACGGATCTGAATGTTGCAGACCCGTTGACTAAGCCTCTCTCACGAGCAAAGCATGATCAGCACCAAGACTCCATGGGTGTTAGAATCATTACTATGTAATCTAGATTATTGCCTCTAGTGCTAGTGGGAGACTGAAGGAAATGTGCCCTAGAGGCAATAATAAAGTTATTATTTATTTCCTCATATCATGATAAATGTTTATTATTCATGCTAGAATTGTATTAACCGGAAACATGATACATGTGTGAATACATAGACAAACATATAGTCACTAGTATGCCTCTACTTGACTAGCTCATTAATCAAAGATGGTTATGTTTCCTGACCATAGACATGTGTTGTCATTTGATTAATGGGATCACATCATTAGGAGAATGATGTGATTGACATGACCCATCCCGTTAGCTTAGCACTTGATCGTTTAGTATTCTGCTATTGCTTTCTTCATGGCTTATACATGTTCCTGTAACTATGAGAATTATGCAACTCCCGTTTACCGGAGGAACACTTTGGGTACTACCAAACGTCACAACGTAACTGGGTGATCATAAAGGAGTACTACAGGTGTCTCCAAAGGTACATGTTGAGTTGGCGTATTTCGAGATTAGGTTTTGTCACTCCGATTGTCGGAGAGGTATCTCTGGGCCCTCTCGGTAATACTCATCACTTAAGCCTTGCAAGCATTATAACTAATGAGTTAGTTATGATATGACGTATTACAGAACGAGTAAAGAGACTTGCCGGTAACGAGATTGAACTAGGTATTGGATACCGACGATCAAATCTCGGGCAAGTAACATACCGATGACAAAGGGAACAACGTATGTTGTTATGCGGTTTGACCGATAAAGATCTTCATAGAATATGTAGGAACCAATATGGGCATCCAGGTCCCGCTATTGGTTATTGACCGAGAATGGTTTTAGGTCATGTCTACATAGTTCTTGAACCCGTAGGGTCCGCACGCTTAACGTTACGATGATAGTTTTATTATGAGTTTACAAGTTTTGATGTACCGAAGTTTGTTCGGAGTCCCGGATGTGATCACGGACATGACGAGGAGTCTCGAAATGGTCGAGACATAAAGATTGATATATTGGAAGCCTATATTTGGACATCGGAATGGTTCCGGGTGAAATCGGGATTTTACCGGAACACCGGGGGGTTACCGGAACCCTCCCGGGGGATATTGGGCCTTAGTGGGCCAAGAGGGAGAAGAGGAGGGCCGGCCAGGGCAGGCCGCGCGCCCCTCCCCCCCTAGTCCGAATAGGACAAGGAAGGGGGGGCGGCGCCCCCCTTTCCTCTTTCCCCTCCCTACTTTCCTTCTCCACCAAGGCAACTCCACCAAGGCAAGAGGGGGGAGTCCTACTCCCGGTGGGAGTAGGACTCCTCCAGGCGCACCCCTAGGGGGCCGGCCGCACCTCCCCCCTCCCTCCTTTATATACGGGGGCGGGGGGCACCCCATGGACACACAATTTGATCTACGAATCGTTCCTTAGCCGTGTGCGGTGCCCCCTTCCACCATATTCCACCTCGGTCATATCGTTGCAGAGTTTTAGGCGAAGCCCTACGCCGGTAGAACATCATCATCGTCACCACGCCATCGTGCTGATGGAGCTCATCTCCAGAGCCTTTGCTGGATCGGAGGGCCGGAGATCGTCATCGTGCTGAACGTGTGCTGAACTCGGAGGCCCCGTACGTTCGGTGCTTGGATCGGTCGGATCGTGAAGACGTACGACTACATCAACCGCGTTGTGCTAACGCTTCCGCTTATGGTCTACGAGGGTACGTGGACGAACACTCTCCCCTCTCGTTGCTATATCATCACCATGATCTTGCGTGTGCGTAGGAAATTTTTTGAAATTACTACGTTTCCCAACAAAGTGTTCTCCCCTGACTGTGCGCCGTTGCTAAAGTTCGTCGTTTCGAAGCACCACGTGATGATCAGGTGTGATAGATTCTTACGTTCACATACAACGGGTGTAAGACAGTTTTACACATGCAAAAACACTTAGGGTTAATTTGACGAGCCTAGCATGTACAGACATGGCCTCAGAACACAGAAACCGAAAGGTCGAACATGAGTTGTATGGAAGATACGATCAACATGGAGATGTTCACCGATGATGACTAGTCCGTCTCACGTGATGATCGGACACGGCCTAGTCGACTCAGATCGTGTAACACTTAGATGACTAGAGGGATGTCTAATCTGAGTGGGAGTTCATTAAAATAATTTGATTAGATTAACTTAATTATCATGAACTTAGTCTAAAACCTTTGCAAATATGTCTTGTAGATCAAATGGCCAACGCTCATGTCAACATGAACTTCAACGCGTTCCTAGAGAAAACCAAGCTGAAAGATGATGGCAGCAACTATACGGACTGGGTCCGGAACCTGAGGATCATCCTCATAGCTGCCAAGAAAGCATATGTCCTAGAAGGACCACTAGGTGAAGCACCCATCCCAGAGAACCAAGACGTTATGAACGCTTGGCAATCACGTGCTGATGATTACTCCCTCGTTCAGTGCGGCATGCTTTACAGCTTAGAACCGGGGCTCCAAAAGCGTTTTGAGCAACACGGAGCATATGAGATGTTCGAGGAGCTGAAAAATGGTTTTCCAAGCTCATGCCCGGGTCAAGAGATATGAAGTATCCGACAAGTTCTACAGTTGTAAGATGGAGGAAAATAGTTCTGTCAGTGAGCACATACTCAAAATGTCTGGGTTGCACAACCGCCTGTCCCAGCTGGACATTAACGTCCCGGACGAGGCGGTCATTGACAGAATCCTTCAGTCGCTCCCACCAAGCTACAAGAGCTTTGTGATGAACTACAATATGCAGGGGATGGTGAAAACTTTTCCTGAAGTATTTTCAATGCTGAAGTCGGCAGAGGTAGAAATCAAGAAAGAACATCAAGTGTTGATGGTCAATAAAACCACCAAGTTCAAGAAGGGCAAGGGTAAGAAGAACTTCAAGAAGGACGGCAAGGATGTTGCCACGCCCGGTAAACCAGTTGCCGGGAAGAAGTCAAAGAATGGACCCAAGCCTGAGACTGAGTGCTTTTATTGCAAAGGGAAGGGTCACTGGAAGCGGAACTGCCCCAAATACTTAGCAGACAAGAAGGCCGGCAACACTAAAGGTATATGTGATATACATGTAATTGATGTGTACCTTACCAGTACTCGTAGTAACTCCTGGGTATTTGATACCGGTGCCGTTGCTCATATTTGTAACTCACAGCAGGAGCTGCGGAATAAGCGAAGACTGGCGAAGGACGAGGTGACGATGCGCGTCGGGAATGGTTCCAAGGTCAATGTGATCACCGTCGGCACGCTACCTCTACATTTACCTACGGGATTAGTTTTAAACCTCAATAATTGTTATTTAGTGCCAAGTTTGAGCATGAACATTGTATCTGGATCTCGTTTGATACGAGATGGCTACTCATTTAAATTCGAGAATAATGGTTGTTCTATTTATATGAGAGATATGTTTTATGGTCATGCCCTGATGGTCAATGGTTTATTCTTAATGAATCTCGAGCGTAATGTTACACATATCCATAGTGTGAATACCAAAAGATGTAAAGTTGATAACGATAGTCCCACATACTTGTGGCACTGCCGCCTTGGCCACATTGGTGTCAAGCGCATGAAGAAGCTCCATGCTGATGGACTTTTAGAGTCTCTAGATTATGAATCGTTTGACACATGCAAACCATGGTGCCTCATGGGCAAGATGACCAAGACCCCGTTCTCCAGAACAATGGAGTGAGCAACCAACTTGTTGGAAATCATACATACTGATGTGTGCGGTCCAATGAGCGTTGAGGCTCGCGGAGGATATCGTTATGTTCTCACTCTCACTGATGACTTGAGTAGATATGGGTATGTCTACTTAATGAAACACAAGTCTGAGACCTTCGAAAAGTTCAAGGAATTTCATAATGAGGTAGAGAATCAACGTGACCGAAAGATAAAGTTCCTACGATCAGATCATGGAGGAGAATATTTAAGTCACAAATTTGGTACGCACTTAAGGAAATGTGGAATCGTTTCACAACTCACGCCGCCTGGAACACCTCAGCGTAATGGTGTGTCCGAACATCGTAATCGCACTCTATTGGATATGGTGCGGTCTATGATGTCTCTTACCGATTTACCGCTATCATTTTGGGGATACACTCTAGATACAGCTACATTCACTTTAAATAGGGCACCGTCTAAATCCGTTGAGATGACACCGTATGAATTGTTGTTTGGGAAGAAACCTAAGCTGTCGTTTCTAAAAGTTTGGGGATGCGATGCTTATGTCAAGAAACTTCAACCTGAAAAGCTCAAACCCAAGTCGGAAAAATGCGTCTTCATAGGATACCCTAAGGAAACCATTGGGTATACCTTCTACTTAAGATCCGAGGGCAAGATCTTTGTTGCCAAGAACGGATCCTTTCTGGAAAAAGAGTTTCTCTCGAAAGAAGTAAGTGGGAGGAAAGTAGAACTCGATGAAGTACTACCTCTTGAACAGGAAAGTAGTGCAGCTCAGGAAAATGTTCCTGTGGTGCCCACCGACTGGAGAGGAAATTAATGATGATGATCAAGGTACTTTGGATCAAGTTGCTACTAAACTTTGTAGGTCCACAAGGACACGTTCCGCACTAGAGTGGTACGGCAACCCTGTCCTGGAAATAATGTTGTTAGACAACGGTGAACCTTCGAACTATGAAGAAGCGATGGCGGGCCCAGATTCCAACAAATGGCTTGAAGCCATGCAATCCGAGATAGAATCCATGTATGAAAACAAAGTATGGACTTTGACAGACTTGCCCGATGATCGGCGAGCGATAGAAAACAAATGGATCTTTAAAAAGAAGACGGACGCGGATGGTAATGTTACCATCTATAAAGCTCGACTTGTCGCTAAGGGTTATCGACAAGTTCAAGGATTGACTACGATGGGACATTCTCTCCCGTAGCGAAGCTGAAGTCTGTCCGAATCATGTTAGCAATTGCCGCATACTATGATTATGAGATATGGCAGATGGACGTCAAAACGGCATTCCTTAACGGACATCTTAAGGAAGAACTGTATATGATGCAGCCGGAAGGTTTTGTCGATCCTAAGAATGCTAACAAAGTATGCAAGCTCCAGCGATCCATTTATGGGCTGGTACAAGCATCTCGGAGTTGGAACATTCACTTTGATGAGATGATCAAAGCGTTTGGGTTTATGCAGACTTATGGAGAAGCCTGCGTTTACAAGAAAGTGAGTGGGAGCTCTGTAGCATTTCTCATATTATATGTAGATGACATACTCTTGATGGGAAATGATATAGGACTTTTGGACAGCATTAAGGCCTACTTGAATAAGTGTTTTTCAATGAAGGACCTTGGAGAAGCTGCTTACATATTAGGCATCAAGATCTATAGGGATAGATCGAGACGCCTCATAGGTCTTTCACAGAGCACATACCTTGATAAGATTTTGAAGAAGTTCAAAATGGATTAGTCCAAGAAAGGGTTCTTGCCTGTATTGCAAGGTGTGAGATTGAGCTCAGCTCAATGCCCAACCATGGCAAAAGATAAAGAAGAGATGAGTGTCATCCCCTATGCTTCAGCCATAGGATCTATTATGTATGCCATGCTGTGTACCAGACCTGATGTAAACCTTGCCGTAAGTTTGGTAGGAAGGTACCAAAGTAATCCCGGCAAGGAACACTGGACAGCGGTCAAGAATATCCTGAAGTACCTAAAAAGGACAAAGGACATGTTTCTCGTTTATGGAGGTGACGAAGAGCTCGTCGTAAAGGGTTACGTCGACGCTAGCTTCGACACAGATCTGGATGACTCTAAGTCACAAACCGGATACGTGTATATGTTGAATGGTGGAGCAGTAAGCTGGTGCAGCTGCAAGCAGAGCGTCGTGGCGGGATCCACATGTGAAGCGGAGTACATGGTAGCCTGAGAGGCAGCGCATCAAGCAATTTGGGTGACGGATTTCATCACCGACCTAGGAGTCATACCCAATGCGTCGGGGCCGATCAAACTCTTCTGTGACAACACTAGAGCTATTGCCCTTGCCAAGGAGCCCAGGTTTCACAAGAAGACTAGGCACATCAAGCGTCGTTTCAACTCCATCCGTGAAAATGTTCAAGATGGAGACATAGATATTTGCAAAGTACATACAGATCTGAATGTCGCAGATCCGTTGACTAAACCTCTTTCGCGAGCAAAACATGATCAACACCAGAACTATATGGGTGTTCGATTCATCACAATGTAACTAGATTATTGACTCTAGTGCAAGTGGGAGACTATTGGAAATATGCCCTAGAGGCAATAATAAAAGATTATTATTATATTTCCTTGTTCATGATAATTGTCTTTATTCATGCTATAATTGTATTATCCGGAAATCGTAATACACGTGTGAATACATAGACCATAATATGTCCCTAGTAAGCCTCTAGTTGACTAGCTCGTTGATCAACAGATAGTCATGTTTTCCTGACTATGGACATTAGATGTCATTGATAACGGGATCACATCATTAGGAGAATGATGTGATGGACAAGACCCAATCCTAAGCATAGCACAAGATCGTGTAGTTCATTTTGCTAGAGCTTTTCCAATGTCAAGTATCTTTTCCTTAGACCATGAGATCGTTTAACTCCCGGATACCGTAGGAGTGCTTTAGGTGTACCAAACATCACAACATAACTGGGTGACTATAAAGGTGCACTTCAGGTATCTTCGAAAGTGTCTGTTGGGTTGACACGGATCAAGACTGGGATTTGTCACTCCGTATGATGGAGAGGTATCTCTAGGCCCACTCGGTAATGCATCATCATAATGAGCTCAAAGTGACCAAGTGTTTGGTCACGGGATCATGCATTACAGTACGAGTGAAGTGACTTGCCGGTAACGAGACTGAACAAGGTATTGGGATACCAACGATCGAGTCTCGGGCAAGTAACGTACCGATTGACAAAGGGAATTGTATACGGGGTTGATTGAATCCTCGACATCGTGGTTCATCCGATGAGATCATCGAGGAACATGTGGGAGCCAACATGGGTATCCAGATCCCGCTGTTGGTTATTGGCCGGAGAGCTGTCTCGGTCATGTCTGCATGATTCCCGAACCCGTAGGGTCTACACACTTAAGGTTCGGTGACGCTAGGGTTATTAGGAAGACTTGTATGTGATTACCAAATGTTGCTCGGAGTCCCGCATGAGATCCCGGACATCACGAGGAGTTCCGGAATGGTCCGGAGGTGAAGATTTATATATGGGAAGTTGTCATACGGTCACCGGAAAGTTTCGGGAGCATATCGGTATTGTACCGGGGCCACGGGAGGGGTTCCGGGGGTCCACCGGGAGTGGCCACCTCTCTCGGAGGGCCTCATGGGCCGTAGTGGGCAGGGAACCAGCCCCTGGAGGGCTGGGCGCCCCCCCCCCCCCCCTTGGGCCCATGCGCCTAGGGTTGGGGGGAAACCCTAGTGGGGGCGCCCCCCTTGCTTGGGGGGCAAGCCCCCTCCCTTGGCCGCCCCCCCTCTAGATCTCATCTAGAGGGGGCCGGCCCCCTTCCCCCTTCCCCTATAAATAGAGGGGCGAGGGGAGAGCTGCAAATAACATCCAAGGCGCAGCCCCTCCCCTCCCCAACACCTCTCCTCCTCCGTTAAGAGCTTGGCGAAGCCCTGCCGGAGTACTGCCTCTCCACCACCACCACGCCGTCGTGCTGCTGCTGGAGCCTTCTTCCTCAACCTCTCCTTCCCCCTTGCTGGATCAAGAAGGAGGATACGTCATACGCTCCGTACGTGTGTTGAACGTGGAGGTGCTGTCCGTTCGGCACTTGGTCATCGGTGATTTGGATCACGGCGAGTACGACTCCATCATCCCCGTTCTCTTGAATGCTTCCGCTCGCGATCTACAAGGGTATGTAGATGCACTCCTATCACTCGTTGCATGGATGCACTCATAGATGGATCTTGGTGAAACCTAGGAAAATTTTTATTTTCTGCAACGTTCCCCAACAGCACTCCCCCTGAACTTTGCAAATCCCGGAGTCGTTTCATACCAATTCCATTGATGTATTTCTCAAATAAAGAACTTGGTAATGACTTTGTAAACAAATCGGCAAGATTGTCACATGACTTCGTTTGTAAAATATTTATCTCCCCAGTTTCCTGTAACTCATGTGGATAAAATAATTTAGGAGAAATATGCTTTGTAATATTGCTCTTTATATAACATGTATGCATTTGTGTAATACATGCAGCATTATCTTCATAAATAGTGGCGGGTGACTCTAATGATCCAATCCCACTCGACTTTCAATAAAGTTAATCATTCTACGAAGCCATGCACATTCACGTGATGCTTCAAACAAAGCAATAATTTCAGAATGATTTGTGGACGTAGCCACCAGAGTTTGTTTTGTCGACTTCCAAGAAAAGGCCGTACCTCCACTCAAGAAGACAAAACCAGTTTGTGATCTGGCATTGTGGGGATCAGATAGGTATCCAGCATCACAATATCCCACCATGGTCTTATCTTGATTTTTCTGATAGAACAAACCAAGATCTTTGGTGCCTTGAAGATATCTGGAAATGTTCTTCACACCAACCCAATGCCTCTTTGTTGGTGATGCACTGAATCTAGCCAATAAATTTACTGCAAATGATATATCAGGCCTGGTGCAGTTTGCTAGATACATTAGTGCTCCAATAGCACTGAGGTAAGGAAACTCAGGTCCTAATACCTCTTCATCATCACCCTTAGGTCTAAATGGGTCCTTATCTCTATCAAGAGATCTAACAACCATTGGTGTTTTCAATGGATATGCTTTATCCATATTAAATTTCTCAAGAATCTTTTGGATATAAGCAGACTGATGAACAAGTATTCCTGAAGGAAGATGTTCAAGTTGTAAGCCCAAACAAAATTTAGTCTTACCTAGATCTTTCATCTCAAACTCCGTCTTAAGATGATTACTTGCCTCATGTATTTCTTGTGTAGTCCCAATGATATTCAGGTCATCCACATACACAGAAATAATGCAAAATCCATTCTTAGATTTCTTAATAAACACACATGGGCAATCATTATTATTTGAGTATCCCTTTTGAAGAAGGAATATACTCAGTCGGTTATACCACATCCTTCCCGACTGCTTCAAGCCATACAATGACTTCTGAAGCTTTACGCAATACATGTTGCGATTAGCCTTTGTATTCGGAAGCTTCATTCTCTTAGGAACTTTCATGTAAACATCCAAATCCAGTGACCCATATAAATATGCAGTCACAACATCCATCAGTTGGATAGACAAATTCATTTTCACTGCCAGTGATATTAAATATCAGAACGTTGTTCCATTCATAACAGGAGAATATGTTTCATCATAATCGATGCCGGGTCTCTGCGTGAATCCCTGTGCTACAAGCCTCGCCTTATATCTCACCACCTCATTGTTCTCGTTCCTCTTATGAACGAAAACCCATTTTGCTCCCACAGGGAACACATGCTGAGGAGTGGGTATTACTGCAGTAAATACCCCTATTTTTATGAGTGAGCGCAATTCATCCTCAATTGTTGCCTTCCATTTGGACCAGTCTGAGCGCTTCATGCACTTTGCCATGGACTTAGGTTCTCGATCCAAATCAAGGCCTTCTGCAATTCTAGAGGCGAAATAAATGTCGACAATTGTAGTCTTTCTATTGTATGATTCTCCTGAATCAATATAATTAATGGATATCTCATCAATACCTTTTGATCCTTCGTGATTTCCCTCAACAATTGGATCAAGGTCTTCCGATGTCCCAACACCAAAATTTGTGTGCACACTCATGTTGGGTCCTGGATGTCCAACATCCTTCAGGTGTCCTTCAACCCTAGGTTGAATATCAACATCTTGTTGACTTGCATTTACTTTTTGAGGATTCCTCATTCCTGTAAGTGCATCTAGTGCCACCCCTAGTTGGTTTTGGAGTATTGACAACAAACCTGGTTGAGGGACTAATGTGTTCGTGAGAATTGCAGGATAACACAGCTAGTAGTCCCTCATTGATTCGGTTTACCTACCGTAGATGACCCCTAAAAATGTGTGAAGACATTGAAGACAATGGTGGTCTGTGAAGCTATTCAAGTTGAAGACTATGACATAAGAAGACATCGCGTGAAGACTATGGAGCGCGAAGACTTAGTTGTTCGTTGTTTCCTTTTCTTCTTTGTTGAGTCATAGGAACCATCGCACTGTTAAGTGGGGTCCAAGTGAACAAAGTCAGAGTGACTAAAGTGATGCTCAACCAAATCCTATGTCTTCGAGCGAAGACAATGAGAGCAAATCTTATCCAGAGTCGGATGAGTCAGCTTTACTTGTAGCCCAAGTCAAGCTGTCGCGTGTGTTTGAAATCTGACCGTTGGGACACGTGTCAGTTCCTTAGTGACCCAGGGTCATTTCGGACAAATCAGGTCGGGTTGCCAGTGGCTATAAATATCCTACCCCCTACACCATAAATTGGTGGCTGCTCAGAGTTAGTGCATGGCTTTTGTCGTTTGAGAGCAACCCACCTCCGAAGCATTTGAGAGAGAATCCTTGCAAGGACAAAGCCCAAACCACCCAAAGCCCAAAGAGTGTCTGGCATCACTGAAGTCTTTCTGTCCACATGATCTGAAGACTTGTTACACTTAAGGACTGTGAATCCCCCAGCCAGTTAGGCGTCGCGTTTTGAGCATCCAAGAGTCATTGTGGATTGCCGGTGAATGAAGTCTGTTAAGGTTTGGAAGTCTACCTTGAAGACTTACCAGAGTGATTGCGCGGGGACTAGGTCTCCTTAGCTCAAGGGGAATAAGGTGAAGACACAGTCTTCTGAGTTGAATCTCAACCTCCCTAACCAGACGTACAGTTGTCACAGCAACTGGAACTAGTCGAACAAATCTATGTCCTCTCCAAGCTACTGGTTCTATCTCTCACTTCTCCTTACTTACAGTTTGTCTTCATGAAGTCATTGTCTGCTTGCATTATCTGTTTGACTTCACTGCATGACTACTTGTTCTGATTGGCTTCATACTATCTTCATCATGATCCTTACTACCTAGCTGCTAATAGTCTTCGTGCTTTCACTTCATTGAATACTTGACTATGGCTTGCCTAGTGTAGTCTACCTTCCGCTGCATATGAATAGTGTCATTTCTATCATTTGTCTTCGAAACTCCCATGTTTTGAAGACTTTCATAAAAATCGCCTATTCACCCCCCCCCTCTAGTCGATAACCAGCTCTTTCAATTGGTATCACAGCAAGGTAATCCCTTGTTCTGTGTGATTCGGTTTAACCACCTGGAGTTTTAGCTATGTCGACTGCAGGGATAATCAATGTCTCCGCTATGTGCCCCATCTTTGATGGCACTGAATACCCCTACTGGAAGAATAAGACGCTTATGCATCTTGAAGCCATTGATGTCGATCTGTGGTATGTCGTCAAGAACGGCGTTCCCAAGACCGGTGAAGGTGTCACCCCTGCTGATGTCAAGAAGTTCGTTCAACTGGACTCTACTGCCAAGAACATCATCTGTGGTCATCTGACCAAAGGACAGTATGGCCGTGTGAGTGCTCTGGAAACATCGAAGCTAGTCTGGGACTGGCTCTCTAAGGTCAATGAAGGCGTCTCAACTCAGCGTGATCAAAGGATCAGTGTTCTTCGCAAGCTCTTCAACCGCTTCAAGAGACACGACAACGAGAATGTCCAGCTCACATTTGATCGCCTCACTGATATCACAAATGAGCTCCAAGCACTCGGCGCCACTGAGATCACCAAGCATGAAATAGTCAAGACACTACTGAGATCACTTGACAGCTCATTTGACACCTTAGCCCTGATGATTCAAGAACGCCCTGACTTCAAGACTCTCGATCCGTCTAACATACTTGAGAGGCTCAACACACATGAGTTTCAACTATCTGAGAAACGAGATATCTATGGCCCCAACTATGGCCGAACTCGCGCTTTGAAGGCAAAGGTTCTTTCCTCATCTGAAGAAGAATCTGACTGCAGTTCTGGTGATCCTGAAGACATTGGAAAGGAGCTTGCTATGCTTGTGAAGAAGTTCCAGAAATTCACCAAGAAGAAAGGCTTCAGAAAGTCTTCATGATCCAGCTCAAGACATGATGAAGCTTCCACCCATGACTACAAGAAGAGAACCTGCCACAAGTGCAAGAAACCTGGTCACTACATCTCTGAGTGTCCACAGTGGGACAATGAGAAGAAGAAGAAGAGCAAAGAATATGATTCTGGTGACAAGAAGAAGAAGAAATCCTCAAAGTCTTCTTCCAAGTCTTCTTCCAAGTCTTCATCACACAAGAAGAGCTCATATGGCAAGGCTCATGCTTTTGTTAGTAAGGTGATGGATTCAGAGGAGGAGTGCTTCTGAGGAGGCGGAGGTGGAGTCTGAGGAGGAGTCTGACTCTGGTGTTGCCAGTCTGGCTCTAGCTACAGCCTACGTTGCCAAGTCCATCTTCAACACTGAAGACAATGGCTCTGTCACCAACGCTGATGATAATGACAAGGACGACTTGGCTCCCACCTACTGCTTCATGGCACGTGGTGCCAAGGTAAAATCACGCGCTGCCTACTTTCAAACATCAAGTGAAGATGACTCTGATGGTGAATCCAAACCTAGTTACAAAACACTTGCTAAAATTGCAATTAAACAATAGAAAGCTATGGAACATATTCAAAAACTGTTAGACAAAACCGATGACCTGCTGGACACGGAAATGACACGATCTCAGTCCTTAATTGAAGACATAAAAAATCTTCATGTTAAGTACGAAGAACTTGAAAGTCGTCATGAAACACTCTCAACAACTCATGAAAAGCTTTCCTATGATTATCTTCAAAGGAAGCAAGATCTTGAGAAATTGAGAGCGATTCATGAAGATCTTCAAAAAGAGAATGAGTCACTTCGCGCCCAACAGATCAGTCCCGCTCAGGAAGGATTTGAACCACCATGTCTAAAATGCATTGAGCGTGATAACGCTGCCTCTGTTGCTGAATGTTCTACTGCTACTCCTATTGCAATATCTTCAACTGCTGATGTGGTAACTAACCCCTCTACTCAGGATACCACTAATATTGCTGATGAGAATGCTAGGTTGAAGACACTGCTTGAGACAGGGATGTACAAAAGTCTCAAAGGGCATCAGACATTATGTGATGTCCTCAAAAAGCATATTCTGAATCGAAACCCTAGGAAAGAGGGTGTTGGGTTCGAGAGGAAAATGAATGTTGATGGGTCTTACTGGAAGCCTGAGCAGTACCCCAAAACCACATGGGTTGCTGCAAAGGAACCTTTAGTAGATCCATCCACCTTATCTGGTTTCACTTGTGCTAACCCTATTATCATTGATGAATCCTTTGATGCAAACTATAAATTGTTTAAGAATCAGAATGGCGAAGTGTTTGTCAGGTATATTGGTACTAACTGCAGGAATGGGCCACCTATGAAGAAGATATGGGTACCCAAAAGTTGTCTTGAGAATCTTCCAGTGAATTTCATCATGACACCACCTGGGAAGAAGACAAACCCCACACCAAAGGCTTCATATGGTCCAAAAGCTTCATACAGACCGAGGACTCATCTGAGTCACCCTAACGTCAATTTTTTGCAGGGAAATCATACTCAGACTCATGAATATGAGCATGTTTCCTCAAACCGCTATGTTCATAGAACAAAGAACTTTTCTGCTTATTCCTATGAGTATTATTCACCTCCTGCAAGGCTATTTACTAGGGATCCAAAGCCAAAGTTCTCAGATGCTGCACTTAGACTCATTGCTTCTAAGCCACCCCTGAAAATGTGGGTGGTTAAGAAAACTTAACTCTCTTTTGCAGGGAAAGGTTTCCAGCTGGAAATTAAAGGCGTCCAATGCTAATGCTGGGAACCTTAAACATCTTGTGGGGCGCAAGAAAAATGCCCAAGTGGTCTTACTATGTATTTCGTTCCGGGATTCCTTGACACTCATCCTATCTATCCTAACCAAGATCTGAATTTCCATGTTCCACTTGTTCATCAAATGTTTATGCTTCACAACTCGCTTGGTGAAGCCTATCCCCCAAACTGCACTGTAGGCTATGATACCTCGTACTTCAGAATGAATTATGGACAGTGGATGCACTAACCACAGGACTGGCGATCGAAGTCTTCTGATGGATTCAACGCTACGTCCATCAGACAAGAGTCACATCACATTTGTTGACACTGGTAAAAGCAAGGTATCGGGTCTAGGTAGAGTTGCAATATCAAGGGATCAGCACATGGATAAAGTGATGCTTGTTGAATCCCTTGGTTTCAACTTAATGTCTGTCTCAATGCTTTGTGACTTAAACATGATTGTGCTATTTGGAAAATATCGTTGCCTTGTTCTAATGGAATCTGACAAGTCTCTAGTATTTGAAGGGTATCGGAAAGATGGTCTGTATATGGTAGATTTCTCAGCAGGACCACAGATGGTCGTATGTCTTCTAGCAAAAGCTTCAGAGTGCTGGCTTTGGCATCGAAGGCTAGGGCATGCTGGCATGAGGAACTTGCACACTCTCGCGAAGAAGAAGCATGTCATGGGAATCGAAGGCGTCAAGTTCAAGAAGGAACATCTGTGTGGTGCCTGCGAAGCTAGAAAGATGACTAGGGCCAAGCATCCCTCGAAGACAATCATGACTACATCTCAACCCTTTGAGCTGCTTCACATGGACTTATTTGGCCCCACTCACTACTCTACTCTCACTACCACTACTTGCCTCTATGGTTTTGTCATTGTTGATGATTATTCAAGATATACTTGGGTGCATATAATCCTCTACAAGAATGAAGTGCAGGATGTCTTCAGACGCTTTACCAATCGTGCCATTACGAACTATGGTGTCAAGATCAAGCATATCAGAAGTGACAACTACACTGAGTTCAAGAACACTGGCCTCGACCTTTATTTGGATACTATGGGCATCACTCATGAGTTCTCTGCTCCATACACACCTTAGCAGAATGGCATCGTGGAGCGCAAGAACAAAACCCTTATTGAGATGGCCCGAACAATGCTCGATGAGTACAAGACTTTACTGAAGTTCTGGCCTGAAGCCATTGATACTGCATGCCACTTCATCAACCGTGTTTATCTTCACAAGCTTCTGAAGAAAACATCCTATGAACTCCTAACTGGTAAGAAGCCAAATGTAAGCTACTTCAGAGTATTTGATGCTAGGTGCTGGATCAAGGATCCACATCACACTTCAAAATTTGCACCGAAAGCACATGAAGGTTTTAAGGTTGGTTACGGAAAGGATTTGCACTCCTACAGAGTCTTCAACCTCTTTCACTATAAAGTGGTTGAAACTGTGGATGTGCGGTTCGATAAGACTAACGGCTCGTCAAGAGAGCACCTGCCAAATGTGCTAGATGAAGTACCTCCTAGTGAATCAATCAAGCAAATGGGAATTGGAGAGATCATACCTTTCTGAGGCTCAGACTGAAGAGGAACTTATCATTTCTGCACCTAATCAACCTGAAGACAATGCTCAGCCTGAAGACAATCCCCCAAATGATGACATTGATCAGCAAGAGCAAAATCTTCGTCCTGTTCATCCTCGTGTTGCAAATGAAGTACAGATTGAGAAGATAATCGACAGCATCAATGCACCTGGTCCACTCACTCGTTCAAGAGCTACTCAAAGAGCAACACAACTAACAAATTTCTGTGGGCATTTTGCATTCGTCTCAATCTCTGAACCCAAGAAAGTTGCTGAAGCCTTCATGGAACCTGAATGGATTCAAGCCATGCAAGAAGAGCTTCAACAGTTTGAGCTGAACAATGTGTGGGAATTGGACAGCGTCCTGATCCTCGTAAGCACAATATCATCGGCACCAAATGGATATATCGCAACAAGCAAGATGGCCATAATCAAGTTGTCAGAAACAAGGCTTGTCTCGTTTCTCAAGGATACACCCAAGTGGAAGGGATTGACTTCGATGAAACGTTTGCTTCGGCGGCTAGGCTTGAAGCCTGTTGGAGTAATGGGCCACGGGTAGGCTCACACGACTCCCTGGATTTATCAAGACTTTGGGCCAGCTCCGCCTAGTTGGACCTCAAGCTGAAGCTCCGCCCTCTGGTGCCGGCTGGCTCAGCGGCCGGCTGCCAGAGGGCAGCCGACCCAAGTCTACGGCGCTCCGAGTGATCGGCTCCTGACGGCCGCCCTCCAGAGAGGGCGGCAACGGGCAGGCGGCCACCTCACGACTACGGCGCGGCCGAGCCCCCATCGAGAGTACAAGCCAAAGCATGGCTACAGTGAAGCACGTCGCCTCCAATGCTCGAGATGGGCGTGGCTACAGTGCTCCGTATAGACGAAGATCTCCACACGATGGGGCACTGTGCTGTATCTTCCCTGACGACGCTCCGCGCAGGCGGAGCCCTGTTCCCCACAACGGCCTGTCGGTACGGCCTACCGGAGGCGGGCCCTATCGGGTAGTGACCCCAAGGAAGACGGCGGAAGCTCAACCAGACGGATTCAAGAGGGGCCAGCCTCTAGCAGGCGGCCGTCCCTTGCCCCGAGGCGAGCACGCCATTAAGCTGATAAGACCAGGTGTGGCTACAGTGGCCTCCCACCAGGCGGCGGGACTGTAGCCACACTAAGATGACCAAGCCCCTGTCACCAACAACACGGCTACAGTAAGCAGCCACCAACCAGTCGGCGGGGCCCACCAGGCGGCGGGCCCCAACGGTCGGCAGAGAAGCCAGAGGCTAGAGACACTGACAGCCGGGCCCAGCACCCGGACGAATTACCATTGTACCCCTGAGGGGTAGGCCTATATAAACCCCCCAGGCCACCCATGCAAACGGTTCCCACTCCATTAGAACTAGCCACTCCCCTAGAGCAGGAAGAGAGCTAGCCTTGCCTCCTTCTGCCTCTAGCACACAGCTCAAGGAGCACCATTGTATCACTTGTGCCTTAGTGATCATGCGGAGCCCCGCAGAGCAGGACTAGGGGTGTTATCCCCTAGGAGAGCCCCAAACCTGGGTAAAGTACGCCGGTGTTCGTGTCTACGCCTTATCCCGCTTCCAGGCACTGTCGACGTTCTACTCGCTCCCACCATGATAAGCCATCCATTGGCATATGTCGCACCCAACCCCCGACAAAGCCATTCACATACTGCTAGCCTATGCAAATCAGCACAACATCCTTCTGTATCAAATGGATGTGAAGAGTGCCTTTCTCAATGGAAAGATTGAAGAAGAAGTATATGTTGCACAACCTCCTGGCTTTGAAGATCCAAAACATCCTGATATGGTATACAAGCTCAACAAGGCATTGTATGGCCTCAAACAAGCCCCTCGTGCTTGGTATGACACACTCAAAGACTTCTTGAAGAGCAAAGGCTTCAAACCTGGTTCACTAGATCCTACACTCTTCACGAAGACATATGATGGTGAACTATTTGTGTGCCAAATCTATGTGGATGACATTATCTTCGGCTGCACAAACAAGAAATACAGTGATGAGTTTGGTCACATGATGCAAGAGCAATATCAGATGTCCATGATGGGCGAGCTGAAGTTCTTTCTAGGTCTCCAATCCGTCAGCAATGCAATGGCATCTTCATATCTCAAGAAAAATATCTCAAAGATTCCCTAAAGAAGTTTGGAATGCAAGGCTGCAAAGGATACACGACGCCTATGCCAACCAAAAGTCATCTGGGTCCCGACGCCAATGGTAAAGAGTTCGATCAAAAGGTATACCACTCCATGATTGGTTCTTTACTTTATTTATGTGCATCTAGGCCAGATATAATGCTTAGTATTTGCATGTGTGCCCGATTCCAAGCGGCACCAAAGGAATCGCTTCATTTAGCTGTGAAGCGAATTCTTTGATATTTGGCTTACACCCCAACACTAGGATTATGGTATCCAAAGGGCTCGGAGTTTGATCTAGTTGGATTCTTAGATGCTGATTATGCTGGTGACAAGGTTGATCGCAAGTCCACATCAGGCACATGTCACTTTCTAGGATGATCTCTTGTCTGTTGGTCTTCAAAGAAGCAGAACTGTGTATCTCTCTCCACTGCTGAATCCGAATACATTGCTGTTGGATCTTGTTGTGCTCAGCTTCTCTGGATGAAGCAAACTCTCAAGGACTATGGTATCCACCTGAAGAATGTGCCACTCTACTGCGACAATGAAAGCGCCATCAAGATTGCCAACAACCCAGTTCAGCACTCGAAGACAAAGCACATTTAAATTCATCATCACTTTCTCAGAGATCATGTCATGAAGGAATATATTGATATCATTCACGTCAACACTGAAGAGCAATTGGCTGATATCTTCACAAACCCCTTGGATGAGAAAAGGTTTTGCAGGTTGCGGTGTGAGCTAAATATCTTGGAATCCTCAAATGTCATGTGATTGGACACACATTCTAACACTTATGCATTTTGATGACTTAGATGTGCAACACACGAAGTAATGTATATCTTCAATCAATGAAGGCATACACTCTAAGTGTGAATACATTAATGCGGAATTTGACTTCGGAGCGCCACGATAATTGTGCACCGTGTCTGGGTCTAATACTTCCTATACGATGGGTAACGCCACCACCAAACTTTTGTTTGAAGTGTTTCCCTTGGCATTATGATTGCAAAGTATTTGTATTTGATTTGTCTTCATCCTTGACTTATATTCATATTTATCTTCATCCTGTTGATTTGGTCTTATACTGGCTATATACATATTTGTGTTCTGTCCTCTATAGCATTCACTTATAGCTATGACTTCTTGCTGAATCTTTTGATATAAGTGAATCTGATCGGACCCTAACCTATCTATGCTTCTACCTCAACTCTATCTGTCCAAATCATATGCATTCTATTGAAAACTATCGATTGTCTTCACTGAGACCTTGTCAGCTGAAGTTAATCTGACAAACATTTATATCTGTTTTTAATGCTATATCCTTATTGCCTGAAAGCCGGAGAATTTGGAACGACCACCCCGACAATCCAGGCGTGCGTGGGAACATGGAACAACTTCCAAGGTGTTGCATGCTTGCCACGTACCCTTCAGATGTGAACCGCCAGGGGCACCTGCGTAATTGCGTTGTGCCGTCCCTTTCCTTATAAATACTCGTCACATCGCAGTCAAAATCTTTCTTCCACCTCGCCACCTCTCACAAACCCTAGCGCCACCGCTAGCTCTCGACGACGCTGGCGACGAAGCGCTTAGCTGCCGCGACCTCACCGACGCCGTCCTCACGCCGGCCGCGGACTTCGTCTTCTCCGCCGCTGCCGTAGGTGTCTTCCGTCGCCAAGTTAGGGCACGGGAGATCGAACTGGTCGGCCTCCAACTTCACTCTATCTAGCAGTTCTTCATGTGGTAATTAAAACTTACTTTGTATCGTCTTTTTGATCTGATAGATTCATCCTTCTTTACCAAAAGTGGTTTCTATACTTCCAAAGTTGAATCTATCCCGTTCTGCATCTCATATTATGCCTAGTTTGTTGACTTATGCTTATTCACAAGTTAGATTCCTCACTTGTACTTATTCTTGGATTCATACAAATCTGGAACCAGCTCACAATAAATAAGTGAATGTCTTCGCGTTATAAGGTCAATGTCTTCAAACTGATTTATCTTCAAAATCTTCTGAGAATGCATATGACCTCTTCCCCTTCCCTCGCACCTCTAATGCTGTCACAGGTACATGTTCGTGGGAGAATCCCTTGGTTCTCATAGTCTGCATTCATTTGCAGAATTCTTACAGAGTCACATAAATTCTCCTGAAGCCAGTTCTTGTCTGACCAGCCGTCGGAAGCCTTTGCTAGTTCTGAAGCCTTTCAGTTTAAGCTTCATGGATACTGAGAAGTCAGCAAGAAAGGGTGGCAGACAGCGCGAGGAAATACATCCAAAGATTTGCCACCAGATCTGCACGAACTGTACAAGACAGACCCCGAAGAAACCTATGGTGAACGCAAGAATCGAATCCAATGGATTCGAAGATATTCGGCAGAGGAATGGTTCAAATGCAGATATTTCACTGCTGAGTATGCCGAGAAGAATGCCATCAAGCGACCCTGGGGAGATATCCTATACAAAAATCTTCCTCCCAGGTCCAAGATTGAAGCTATTGATCAAGGCTTCTATCCGTGCATGGTTCGCGGACCACAACCAGAGAATGCTGACCTTTCTTCTCTGTTGTGGTGTCGCGAAGACAATCTGTTCAAGCGCAACTTCAAGTTCGCCAAAGACTCTGCTGTGAGGAACAAGAAGGCATTTGGACTTGACTTCAACCTAGGTCTGTCTGCTCCTCGGGAAGATGGCACCCGTGAAGTCAATGAAAATAGAATCGGCCCCTTATACAACCTCGAAGGCCTCATCACTCACATTGCCGTCCAAGGTGCAAATGTGGATCACTCTGTTAATGATGCTAATTCTGATGATGCGCCAACCCCTCCTCCTAAGCCGCAGAAGCAAAAGAAAACTAAGGCTTCAAAACCTTCTGCTGCTTGCTACGTCTTGAGCTTGCGTTGGTTTTCCTCGAAGAGGAGAGGGTGATGGAGCAAAGTGTAGCGTAAGTATTTGTCTCAGTTTTGAGAACCAAGGTATCAATCCAGTAGGAGGCTCCTCAAAAGTCCCATGCACCTACACAAACAAACTGAGAACTCGCAACCAACGCAATAAAGGGGTTGTCAATCCCTTCACGGCCACTTGCGAAAGTGAGATCTAATAAAGATATTATGATAAGATAAATATATTTTTGGTATTTTATAAGATAGATGCAAAACGTAAAGATGCAAATAAAGTAGATGGAAAGCAAATATGATAAGAGATAGACCCGGGGGCCATAGGTTTCACTAGAGGCTTCTCTCAAGATAGCATAAGTATTAAGGTGGGTGAACAAATTACTGTCGAGCAATTGATAGAAAAGCGCATAGTTATGAGATTATCTAGGCATGATCATGTATATAGGCATCACACCCAAAACAAGTAGACCGACTCCTGCCTGCATCTACTACTATTACTCCACACATCGATCGCTATCCAGCATGCATCTAGAGTATTAAGTTCATAAGAACAGAGCAACGCATTAAGCAAGATGACATGATGTAGAGGGATAAACACATGCAATATGATATAAACCCCATCTTGTTATCCTCGATGGCAACAATACAATACGTGTCTTGCAACCCTTTCTGTCACTGGGTAAGAACAACGCAAGATTGAACCCAAAGCTAAGCACTTCTCCCATGGCAAGAAAGATCAATCTAGTAGGCCAAACCAAACTGATAATTCGAAGAGACTTGCAAAGATAACTCAATCATACATAAAAGAATTCAGAGAAGATTCAAATATTATTCATAGATAAACTTGATCATAAACCCACAATTCATCGGATCTCGACAAACACACCACAAAAAGAGTTTACATCGAATAGATCTCCACAAGAGAGGGGGAGAACATTGTATTGAGATCCAAAAAGAGAGAAGAAGCCATCTAGCTAATAACTATGGACCCGTAGGTCTGTGGTAAACTACTCACAACTCATCGGAGGGGCAAGGATGTTGATGTAGAGGCCCTCCATGGTTGCTTCCCCCTCCGGCAGAGTGCCGGCAAGGGATCCAAGATGGGATCTTGCGGATACATAAGGTTACGGCGGTGGAAATTGTGTTTCGTGGTGCTCCTGGATGTTTTTGCGGTACGTAGGTATATATAGGAGGAAGAAGTACGTCGGTGGACGCCCGAGGGGCCCACGAGACAGGGGGCGCGCTCTCCTATCTTGTGGGGCCCTCGGAGCTTTCTTGACTTGCACTCCAGGCTCTCCCGATCAGATTTGTTCCAAAAATAACGCTCCCGAAGGTTTCATTCCATTTGGACTCCGTTTGATATTCCTTTTCTTCGAAATACTGAAATAGGCAAAAAACAGCAATATGGGTTGGGCCTCCGGTTAGTAGGTTAGTCCCAAAGTTGATATAAATGTGTAAAATAAAGCCCATAAACATCCAAAAGAGGTAATATAATAGCATGGAACAATCAAAAAATTATAGATACGTTGGAGATGTATCACTGCTTCTAAAGCTTCACGAGCGAATCCAGGCAACTGCCCCTCCTGCTCCACGTATCAATTCTGAAGATCTCTCTCGCATCTCCAAGAATAAAGAGAAGCCCCATAAGAAAAATGTTCAGAGTTCTGGTCAAGCACTGATACCGGCTGCCGTTCTGAGGAAGGAAACTGAAGCCATTGATCTGTCAACTGATGATGAGTGTGGTGACGATGCTCTTGATCAGCTGATAAAGAGCAAGCAAGAGGCGGAGATCTTCAATGATATGCCCCTCTTCGATGTGAACATTCTGGACAACTTCATTGATGAGTGGTTTGACAACCCCAATCTCAGCTTTGATGATCTTCAGCTCCCAATTGGCATCAGCATCGCCTTCCAAGGCGCCATTGCTCCTGAGCTGGCTCTGGCTCAGAGAATTGTTGAACTGAAAAACAAAATTGACTATGAGAAAGACTATTTCAAGAAGCATGTAGCCAAGCTCAGTGTGGTTGATGTTCAAAACTTCAAGCTGATGCTGCATGACCTCAAGGAGGTATTTCACAAGAAGCGCGAAGAAGCCAAAGGTTCACGCGAGTGAATGAAGAATCTAGCTGCCAAGTGTGTTCAAGCTTACAATGAAGCTGAGAAGCGCAAGGCACTTGGGTGTCCTGGCATAGACCCCAAGCTGGCTGCCAAGAAGAAGAAGCCTGTTGTGGCCCAAGCTGAAGCACCGAGGCGGGAAAAACCTCGCATTGTCTTCCCTGCCAGTATGACAGGCTCGAAGCCTAAGGTCCCCAGAGTGGCTTCGGAACGGAAGAAAACCAGGACAGCTGAAGCCGAAGCCAAAAAGCGCAAACTCAAGAACACCACTGACGATGCCCCACCCACCAAGAAAAGGAAGACCAAGAAGAAAGATTGGGCTGCTCCCACAAAGCCCCTCGTTGTCGAGCCCATCTCCTTTGCTCGTCCTACATCCGAACACCAAGAGCACCAGTTGATAGTTCACGAGCCTGCTTCCACAAAGGCTCATGAAGCTGAAGAAGTTCCAGCCATTGACCCCATCACGGCTGAAGACATTGGTCCCCAACACAATGTAGTTGATGATGAAGTCCTTCCTCAAATCGAGCACCAAACCGTATCATCGCCTGTTCTCACGACCAGCAAACTCATCAGTATTAGTCGTCCTTTGACGCCAATCTCTCAGGATGCCTCATGGGTTGATCGCCCCCAACCAGTAATCCCAAGTCAAGACTCACCGTGAACTCCCCCACCTCAAGTCACCAATCCGGTGCTTGACGATGATGACGACTATGTGGTCCATCCCACTCCTACTCCAAAGGCGTCGCCCGAATTTCGCAGGCTTCGCAAAGGACCAAGGCCACTGTAAGTGCATCTAGTGCCCCTTAGTGATTTTGGTGTATTGAAGACTTATAGGTTAAGGGACTAATGCGTTTGTGAGTGTACACAGGTCTATAAGTCTATGAGGAGTTTGATATTTACAGAGAAAGTCGACCCCTAAAAATGAAGTTCTTCGACTGAAGACTTTGATATTCTGAAGACTTTCTGAAGACTTTGAAAGTGAAGAAATTGGTGTGACCTTGAAGACTTGGTATTCATTTGTGGAACATGAAGCATGAAGACTTTTGTTTTCGTAGTTTCATTTTTCTCTTTCTTGAGTCATAGGAAACACCGTACTGTTAAAGGGGGTCGAGGAAATACTAAGGAAAAATTTCCATGTGATGCTCAACTCAAAATCCTACACCTACCAATCCCTTCGAGTGAAGCCTTTGGAAATCTCATACAGTTCAGTCACTTTCTTCAGTGACAGAGACGAAGTTCTTCTGGTCACTGATGAATTTGTTCTGACTGAGGAGTTAGGAATTCGCCAGTGCGAGTTGCCTACACAGTGAGGAACATGATAGCCCTAAGGAATTTGAGAGTCAAACTTCCGACCGTTGCTGTGCTGCGCGCCAGCTGTCCCAAAATATCTTATCCACCTAACGGTCATATCATTGAAGGGCATTTATGTCTTATCATGTCGGGCTGCTCCCTAGGCTATAAATAGCCGCCCCCTACAACCACTAGCTGGTTGGCTGCTCCGAGAGAACTTGACACTTGTCATTTGAGAGCAACCCATCCTCAGAGGACTTTGAGCAAAAATCATCAAGTGAGGAAAACCCAAAACCAAACCCCTACAAACCCAAAGTGATTGAGCATCACTGAAGAAATTGATCCTGCATGGATCCGACGCTTGTTACCTTTGAAGACTGTGCTTCTTCCAGACGGTTAGGCGTCATGGTCTAGAGCATCCAAGAGGAATTGTGGATCGCCGAGTGACCAAGTCTGTGAAGGTTTGGAAGTCGCCTGAAGACTTACCACGAGTGATTGGACGAGGTCTGTGTGACCTTAGTTCAAGGAGAATACGGTGAGGACTGGGTGTCTTGAGCTGCATGCTCAGCGACTGGGTGTCCGGGACTGTGTGTCCTTGAGTTTAAATACTCAGCCGCTCCAACCAGACGTACAACTGAGATAGCAGTTGGAACTGGTCTACCAAATCATTGTCGCCACCAACCTAACTGGTTCTATTTCCTCAACCCTTTCATTTCCTCATTACTGTGTTGAGTGTTTGTTCATATCTGTGCTTGAAGACTTTGACTGAAGACTTTCTCAATTTCCTCAGTTCAATTTCTTCAGTCTGTTAGTCTTCATCTTGTGTTATCTTGTGATTACGCTTTCTGTACTCTGTGCTAGTCTTCATTTCATCATGATGACCATGCTTGTATTCTGTTATGCTTACTTCTGAGTACTTATTCCGCTGCTAGTAGTTCTTCGCTAAGGAATTTCCTCACCGGCAAATTCCTCAGTGAAGAATTCATAAAAATCGCCTATTCACCCCCCCCCCTCTAGTCGATATAACGCACTTTTAATTGGTATCAGAGCAAGGTACTCCCTTGTTCTGTGTGATTTTGGTTTAATCACCTGGAGTTTTAGTTATGTCGACCGCAGGTATGATCAAGGTCTCGGCTAGGTGTCCTACCTTTGATGGGACGGACTACCCCTACTGGAAGAACAAGATGCGAATGCATCTTGAGGCAATTGACAACGATCTCTGGTATGTTGTGGAAAATGGTGTTCCCTCTGTCTCACCCTCACTGAACGCTACCGATGTGAAGAGATTCAAGCAACTCGATTCTCAAGTGAAGAATATCATATGTGGCCATCTGAGTAAAGGACAGTATGGAAGAGTGAGTGCTTTGGGAACTGCTAAGCTTATCTCGGATAGGTTGTCCAAAGTGAATGAAGGAGTCTCAACTCAGCGTGACTCTCGATTTGATGTTCTTCGGAATCTCTTCAACCGCTTCAAAAGACTCGACAATGAAAATGTCCAACAAACCTTTGATCGCCTCACTGACATCTCAAATGAGCTTCAAGCCCTCGGTGCCACTGACATCACTGACCATGAGGTGGTGAAGAAACTGTTGAGATCGCTTGATACCTCATTTGATACTCTGGGACTGATGATACAAGAATGGGCTGACTACAAGTCTCTTGATCCTGCCGATATCCTCGAAAGGCTAAATACTCACGAGTTCCAGCTTGCTGAAAAGAGAGATCTCTATGGTTCGAACTATGGCAAACCACGTGCCCTGAAGGCCAAGGTTGTGTCTGAGTCTGAATGTGAGGATTCTGGTAGTAGCCTTGGTGATCCAGAAGAATTGAGCCAGGAGCTAGCACTGCTCGTGAAGAAATTCCAGAAGTTCTCAAGACGTGGTCGCTTTGGAAAATCCTCAAGAAGCAGTGATTCCTCATCAAGTGACTATAAGAGAAGGATGTGCCACAAATGCAAGAAACCTGGTCACTATATTCAAGATTGTCCTCAGTGGGAAAAGGAATTGAAGAAAAAGAAATACAAGGATTACAGTTCTGATGATGCAAAGAAGAAGAAGAAATCATCAAAATCTTCATCATCAAAATCCTCGAAGTCTTCATCTCACAAGAAGAGCAACTCCAAGAAGGCTCGGGCATTCATTGGCAAAGAAATGGACTCTGAAGCTGAATCTGAGGAAAATGAGGAAGAGGAGGCGTCTGAAGAATCCGAACCTGGTGTGTCGAGTCTGGCCTTCGCTACTGCCTTCGTTAGCAAGTCCATCTTCAACACTGAAGAAACTGACTCCGCCGACAAGCCTAATGAAGATAATGATGACTACGCTCCCACCTATTGCTTCATGGCGAAAGGTGCAAAGGTACTCAAATGCACCTCCTCTGAATCTAGTGAAAATGAATCTGATGAGGATCTCAAGCCCAGCTACTCTAAACTTGCTAAGATTGCTGTAAAACAACAAAGGGCTTTTTAAAAGGTTCAAAACATGCTAGACAAAATTGATGATATGTTGGGTGAAGAAATGGATCGCACTAAAGCCCTGACTGAAAATCTTCAGAGACTTCAGTCTAGGTTTGATAACCTTCAAAGTCATCATAACACTCTCTTATCTGATCATGAGAAACTTTCTTATGAATTTCTTCAAAGAAAGCAAGATCTTGAGAAGCTAAGAGTGAGTTATGAAGATCTTCAGAAGGAGCGCGATTCATTACTAGCTCAACAAATCAGCGCTTCTCAGGAAGAATTTGTTCCTCCATGCTTAAAGTGCATTGAATGTGAATCTACTAATTCTTCACCTGAATGTTCAAATGCTTCAACTGTTACAAATTCTTCACCTACCTCTGCTATCACTAATTCCTCATCTGAGGACATTGCTAGTATCACTGACGATGCAGGGCTGAAGGAATTGTACATGACAGGCATGTACAAAAGCCTCAAAGGGCATCAGACTCTTTGTGATGTGCTTAAAAAGCAGATCCTCAATAGAAACCCTAGGAAAGAGGGTATTGCCTTTGAGAGGAAACTTAATGCTGATGGAACATATTGGAAGCCTGAGCAGTACCCCAAAACCTCATGGGTTGCTGCAAAGGGACCTCCAGTTGATCCATCTAACTTATCTGGCTTTACATGTGAATCTCCTCATTCTTCTGATGAGTCATTTGACTCCAACTATAAACTGTTCAAAAATCAGAATGGTGAAGTATTTGCTAGATATGTTGGCACTAACTGCAGGAATGGTTCTCCTATGAAGAAAATCTGGGTTCCCAAGAAGTGCCTCGAAAGTCTTCAGGTGAATGTCCTCATGACACCACCTGTGAAGAACAGGAACCCCAGATCAAATTCTTCATATGGACCAAATTCTTCATATGGATCCAAGTCCTCATACGGACCAAATTCCTCACGTGGATCAAATTCCTCAAAAGGATCAAAGTCCTCATATGATTGTCATCGTGCTAACAACTCTGTTTCGCAGGGTAGAGCTAAGGGCTATGAATATGTGCATTATTCTTCAAACCATTATGTTCATAAGTCCTCGAAGAATTTCTCTGCTTATTCATATGCTTACCCTAACCCCTCTTATGTGAAACGAAATGGGTTGGCCTCTATGCCACCATTCTTGTATGGTGCTCGCAGAGTGATGAACTCTTTGCCACCCCTTCAGATGTGGGTGGTGAAGAAAAAGAACTAATCTCTTCTGCAGGGTCAGGTCTCCAGACGTGCTTTAGTGTCTGAAGAATTTGCTGGGGACCTGACAAAATTGCCTGAAAGGACGCAGGCGAATCATGATGAAATGAACCTTCATTTCACACGTCCTCATACTGCTATATCTGTTTACTGCTTGATGAAATTCATCTGATGAACTTGATATCATATTCTTCACTAATGAAGCATATGAGATTGTAAGTTACACTAATTCATCTGCAGGATGATCAACCCAAAACTACTGAGTGGGTCATCGATAGTGGATGTACGAATCACATGACTGGTGACAAGAATCTATTGATGGATGCTCCCTTATCACCGTCACATCTGAAGCATATCATCTTTGCTGACAAAGGCAAAAGTCAGGTATTGGGTCTTGGTAAGGTTGCAATCTCTAAGGATAAACACATGGACAAAGTCATGCTTGTTGAGTCCTTAGGATAAAACCTCATGTCAGTCTCAATGCTTTGTGATCTTGATATGGTTGTTATCTTTGGCAAGTATCGCTGTGTTGTGATTATGGAAGCTGACAATTCCAAAGTCTTCGAAGGCTTTAGGAGAGGAGATTTGTATATTGTTGATTTCTCTACAGGACCACAACCAGCCGTGTGTCTACTTGCAAAAGCTTCAGAAGGCTGGCTATGGCATCGACAACTTGGTCACGCAGGCATGAGGAATTTGCACACGCTTGCGAAGAAGAAGCATGTCATTGGCATTGAGAATGTCAAATTCCTCAAGGATCACTTATGCGGAGCCTGTGAAGCTGGAAAAATGACCAAGGCCAAGCATCCAGCGAAGACTATCATGACCACTACTTGTCCATTCGAATTGCTTCACATGGACCTCTTCGGACCTAATCATTACTCAGCAGTCACTAATGATGCATCTCTATATGGTTTTGTCATTGTTGATGATTACTCTCGATATACATGGGTACACATTGTTACTTACAAACATGAAGTGCAGGAAGTCTTCAAACGTTTTTCCTCGAGGGCTTCAACCAACTTTGGTTGAAGATCAAGCACATCAGAAGTGACAATGGAACTGAGTTCAAGAATTCCGGTCTTGATGACTATCTTGATGAACTTAGTATTACTCATGAGTTATCTGCTCCCTATACTCCTCAGCAAAATGGCGTCGTGGAGCGCAAGAACAAAACTCTTGTTGAGATGGCTCGCACGATGCTTGATGAATACAAAACGCCTCATCGTTTCTGGATTGATGCAATTGATACTGTGTGTCACATCATCAACAGAGTATATCTTCACAAATTCTTCAAGAAGACGGCCTATGAACTCCTCACTGACAAGAAACCCAATGTGAGTTATTTCAAAGTCTTCGTTGCTAAATGTTGGATTAGAGATCCTCACCACAATTCTAAATTTGCACCGAAAGCACATGAAGGTTTTATGCTTGGTTACGGAAAGGACTCGCACACCTACAGAGTCTTCAACATTGTTCTTCACAAGATTGTTGACACTGTAGATGTGCGGTTCGATGAAACTAATGGCTCGCAAAGAGAGCACCTACCTTCTGTGTTAGATGAACCAGCACCTGAGGATTCTATCAACTACAAGGCAACTGAGGATGTCATTCCCACTGAAGAATCTGCTGAGGAATTCATTCCAACTCATGAAGAACGTCGAGCTGATGCACCTGAAGAAAATGCTGAGGAAAATGGTGCTGAAGAAAATGCTGATCAAATTCCTCAGCGACAACCAGCTCATCCTCGTGTTGCAAAAGAAGTGCAAGTGGAGAAGATCATCGATGACATTAGAGCACCAGGTCCTCTCACACGCTCAAAAGCTTCACATTTATCTAACTTTTGTGGGCACTATGCTTTTGTATCTATCATAGAGCCCATTAAAGTAGATGAAGCATTTTTGGAGCCGGAGTGGATTTAGGCTATGCAAGAAGAATTACATCAGTTCAAGCTCAACAATGTCTGGGAACTGGTCAAACGTCCAGATCCTCGCAAGCAAAATATCATTGGCACAAAGTGGATCTACCGCAACAAGCAAGATGAAAATGGCCTTGTGGTGAGGAATAAGGCACGACTAGTAGCTCAAGGCTACACAGGTTGAAGGAATTGATTTCGATGAAACTTTTGCACTTGTTGCTAGACTTGAGGCTATTCGCATATTACTTGCTTATGCTAACCATCATGATATCATCTTATATCAAATGGATGTGAAAAGTGCATTCCTAAATGGTAAGCTTGAGGAAGAAGTATATGTTGCTCAACCCCCAGGTTTTGAAGATCCAAAGAATCCTGACAAAGTCTTCAGACTTAATAAGGCCCTCTATGGCCTGAAGCAAGCCCCTCGGGCGTGGTATGATACATTGAAGGAATTCTTCGTGAAGAATGGCTTCACACCTGGTTCACTCGATCCTACTCTCTTTACTAAATCTTATGATGGTGAACTGTTTGTGTGCCAAATATATGTTGATGATATTATCTTTGGCTGTACTGACCAACGTTATAGTGATGAATTTGCCTATATGATGAGTGAAGAATATCAAATGTCTATGATGGGAGAGTTGAAATTCTTCTTAGGTCTTCAAATTCGTCAACAGCGCAATGGCATATTCATATCTCAGGAGAAATACCTCAAAGATGTACTGAGGAAATTCGGCATGCAAGATTGCAAAGGCGTCAAAATTCCTATGCCCACAAATGGCCATCTATGCACTGATGAAAATGGTATTGACTTCGATCACAAGGTATACCGCTCCATGATTGGTTCTTTATTGTACTTATGTGCATCTAGGCCAGATATAATGCTTAGTGTTTGCATGTGTGCCCGATTTCAAGCTGAACCGAAGGAATCACACCACAAGGCTGTGAAGCATATTCTTCGATATCTAGCTCACACACCAACACTAGGATTATGGTACCTGAGGGAGTCCTGGACTAGGGGGTGTCCGGACAGCCGGACTATCATTATCCGCCGGACTCCAAGACTACGAAGATACAAGATTGAAGACTCCGTCCCGTGTCCGGATGGGACTTTCCTTGGCGTGGAAGGCAAGCTTGGCAATACGGATATGTAGATCTCCTACCATTGTAACCGACTCTGTGTAACCCTAGCCTCCTCCGGTGTCTATATAAACCAGAGGGCTTTAGTCCGTAGGACAACATACATTACAACAATCATACCATAGGCTAGCTTCTAGGGTTTAGCCTCCTTGATCTCGTGGTAGATCCACTCTTGTACTACCCATATCATCAATATTAATCAAGCAGGACGTAGGGTTTTACCTCCATCAAGAGGGCCCGAACCTGGGTAAAAACATCGTGTCCCTCGTCTCTTGTTACCATCCGCCTAGACGCACAGTTCGGGACCCCCTACCCGAGATCCGCCGGTTTTGACACCGACATTGGTGCTTTCATTGAGAGTTCCTCTGTGTCGTCACCGATAGGCTTCATGGCATCTTCAACCAGCAACGCTGTCCAGGGTGAGACTTTTCTCCCCGGACAGATCTTCGTATTCGGCGGCTTCGCACTGCGGGCCAATTCACTTGGCCATCTGGAGCAGATCGAAAGCTACGCCCCTGGCCGTCAGGTCAGATTTGGAAGCTTAAACTTCACGGCCGATGTCCACGGAGACTTGATCTTCTACGGACTCGAGCCACGGCCAAGCGCGCCGCACTGTGACGACGGGCATGATCTAGCTCTGCCACCGAACCGTGCCTTGGTGGCCGCACACGGGTACGCTTCGGCCATTAGCCCGGAGCCGATCGCCCAGATCGAGGGCCGGTGGATAGACGCCGCCCTGGGGGCTTCAACATCCACGGTGATGGAGCCGAACACTAATCTTGTCCCCTGCGAAACTCGTGATTCCGAGGCGCCGGACTCCTTGCCGGACTCCGAACCTCCCGCGCCCCTACCAATCGATCCGGATTGGGCGCCGGCTATGGAATTCACCGCCGCGGACATCTTCCAATACTCGCCTTTTGGTGATATCTTGAACTCACTAAAGCATCTCTCGTTATCAGGAGAGTCCTGGCCGGACTATGGCCAGGATGGTTGGGGTACGGACGACGAAGAAATTCAGAGCCCACCCACCACCCACTTTGTAGCCACTGTCGACGATCTAACCGACATGCTAGACTACGACTCCGAAGACATCGACGCTATGGACGACGATGCCGGAGACGAACAAAAAACAGAGCTTATACAGCATGACAGGACCACCTCGTCGCATGACATATATATGGTGGACACCCCAAAGGAGAGCGATAACGAGGACCAACGGGCAGCGGCAGAAGATGACCCCGCCGATAAACGACCAAAACGGCGGCGCAGACGCTGCCCTAAGTCCCGCCTCGACGACAACAACGCTCCCAAGGAGCCCGCAATACAGCAGGGCTCACAAGCGGACGACGAACATGCAGATAAGCAACCGTCCGAACATGACGAGTCAGATAATCAGTCCAGGCCCGGCAAAAACAACAGCCCGGACGACCTCATGCCGGACACGCCGCCGGAGAGCAAGAACCTTCGGAAAAGACTCGTCAGTACTGCAAGAAGCCTGAAGAAGGAAAAACGGAGGCTCAATACAGCGGAAGACACACTCAGAATGAGATGGAGCAAAGTGCTCAAAACCGCAGATAAGTACGGCAATGGCCACCAATCAAAGAGCTACCCGAAGCGAAAGCTGCTACCAGAATTCGACGAGGAGGCCATAGAGCCTCCATCGTCCAAAAATAAAGGGGCTGCCTGGTTGGATAGACGGCCAGATGATAGGCCAAATTCTGACAGCGGCGCCACACATAAACCAACCAACGAACTTGGAAGGATAGATGGCCCAGCCAGGTCCATCTACGGGCCAAAGGAGAAGGCCCCAAGAAGCAAGGCAACACGTCAAGTGCCCGATGATAGCAGCACACACAAATACAGGGGCGCCGCACACCCACTATGTTTCACCGATGAGGTGCTGGACCATGAATTCCCAGCAGGATGTAAACCCATAAACATAGAGGCCTACGATGGAACAACAGACCCTGGAGTCTGGATAGAAGATTATATACTGCACATACACATGGCCAGAGGAGACGATCTCCATGCCATAAAATACCTACCCCTCAAGCTCAAAGGGCCAGCCCGTCATTGGCTTAAAAGCCTCCCAGAAAACACTGTTGGAAGTTGGGAAGATCTTGAGGATGCGTTTAGAGCAAATTTTCAAGGGACTTACGTCCGCCCTCCGGATGCAGATGATCTAAGTCATATAACTCAACAGCCCGGAGAGTCAGCGCGGAAATTCTGGAACAGGTTCCTTACCAAAAAGAACCAAATAGACGACTGTCCGGACGCCGAAGCCTTAGAAGCTTTTAAGCATAATGTCCGAGACGAATGGCTTGCTAGGCACCTCGGTCAAGAGAAACCGAGGACAATGTCCGCACTAACAAGCCTCATGACCCGCTTCTGTGCGGGAGAAGATAGCTGGCTAGCAAGATGCAGCACCAGCGACCCAAGTACATCCGAGATAAGAGATGGAAACGGAAAATCACGGCGCAGAAAAGAGCAGCGCCGGAATAAAGAGAAAAGCCCAAAGAGCACGGCAGTCAACGCCGGATTCAAAAGCTCGCGGCCCAACAACAAAACACAGCCTCTCAAGGATGACAGTGACGAATTGTCCAACTTAAACAAGATTTTGGGTCGGATATGTCAAATCCACAGTACCCCCGGAAGGCCTGCAAATCACACCCACAGGGATTGTTGGATTTTTAAACAGTCCGGCCGACTAAATGCCGAACACAAGGGGCTCGACGCGTCAAGCGAAGAAGATAAACCCCACCAGCAGAGCACCGGAAAACAAAAGACTTTCCCACAAGAGGTCAAAACAGTAAACTCACTTAATGTGATAATACGGAAAAACAATGCGGCACTTCCTAAAAAGAGCTTCGCGTGGTCCAAACCAGCAAACCATAGAGATTGGATATCAAAGCCAATCACTTTCGACCACCTGGACTACTCCAGAAGCGTTCGAAACGCGGGACGGACTCCCCTGATATTGAATCCCATAATAGACGGATTACAATTTACTAACGTCCTAATGGACGGAGGCAGCGACTTAAACCTGCTATATTCAAACACAATCCGTAGGATGGGGACAGACCCTACCAAAATCCGACACAGCCGCACTTCCTTCAAAGGAGTGACGCCAGGCCCTTACGCCAAGTGCACAGGCTCTATATTACTAGAAGTCGTGTTCGGATCGCCGAACAATTTTCGACGCGAAAAATTAATTTTTCACATCGTCCCATTTGAAAGTGAATATCAAGCACTCTTGGGACGAAAGGCTTTTGTCCGCTTCAACGCCATACCGCATTACGCGTCTCTTACACTCAAGATGCCCGGTCCGCGTGGCATCATTTCAGTGCGAGGGTCACTTAAAGACCCCGGACTCGGATAGACGAATCCGGCTTCAGCAGGCTAGGGGCTCCCTAGCCGCATACCTCTTCACAGGGGGCTGCGCGCACAAACAACCGCGGGTTCATACAAACCCCGCTTTAATTATTTATATTTCTTCTTTTACACATATTTTTCGCACGATTTATTTTCAAACTAAACGTTCCCCTCTTTTTACAGATGAACAACGTGCATACGCGTCCAGAATAAACGGCACAACGGAGACACAGGCGCAGACGTGCAGTAGGGACCCGTTGTGAGGATTCTTTTCAGATTAAGACCCTGCGTAAACCTTTTTTACTGTCTCTTGTTGTTATTCTCCCTTGGTTTCTTCCTATAGCCAAAGCGGAGCCTGACGTTTTGGCATCGGCCGCATCAGAAGACTATGCCCGTATCTGGACACTAGGGGCTTAGGGCATCTCTGCCCATTATTATAAAGACCGAACACCTTAGGGAGTGTTGCGGCATCTCGAGTTAGGCATTATATGCATCAGCTCCGAATCATGTCTTTGGTCAAATGTTGGGTTTGCCCGGCTCCTGTGTTTTACTGCCTTACGTTCCGTATCACCGGCTAACGCGGCACCAAGAGAACTACTGCAATTGTGCCCCAGTTCGGCTGGGCGAGCACCTCAGTAGAGAAAGCCGAAAACTGACTGTCATGATACAGCGAGAGACTGGTCAACCACTCGATTGACTACCGGAATGTTTAGAATTCCCTGCTTTGACGAAGGACCGTTTCCCGGTCAGGCACATACGCACCCCGAATTCGGAGATGTGCAGTGCCACCAGGGGCTATATCGTAGCCCCACCCTCGAGCTCCACTGGCTAAGTGAAAGTGATAAAGCATTATAGTCCGGATTGCCTCGTTCACTACGCTACCACCTCCTTAAACAGGACCGAGACGTCGGATTAAGTGTGGAAACGCGCTATTTTTGCGAACACCCCCGCACCCTGTGCGTGGGGGCTGAAGCCGAAGACTGCAATCTTTCAAGTTATACAAATGTATACGTAAACGGCCGCACAGGAGAAGTTTTACTACTTGGGACGCACAAGTATAAAAAGCAGTTATAACATAATCATCGTTTTACAAGCTAATACCTTCATTTGAACGCGACATTTTTCGAGCACTGCGACTCTATTACACGAGCGCCACGCATAACTTCCCCGAAATAGTGCTCGGCGGGGAGCCGGTTTTCATCCGAATCATGGGCGGCAACAGCGGTGGCATCCATCTCCGGACAGTGCGCCTTCATACGGGCAAGAGCCATTCGCGCACCCTCGATGCAGGCCGACCGCTTCATCTCCTTTATATGCGGCACCGCTCCAAGGAATTGCTGCAGTAAGCCGAAGTAGCTCGTCGCCTTGGGCCTCTCTGGCCAGACATGAGCCACGATGTCAGTCATGGCAAGTCCGGACAATCTATTTAGTTCGGCCCATTCGGCCAACCGGTCTGTCAACGAAAGTGAGCGGCCCAGACTATGGAATTGAGACCAGTATAGCTCTTCCATCTTGTGATCCTCCTGGCTCCGGAAGTGCTCAACGGCATCAGCCGCACTTGCAGCTAAGTCCATATACGGATCCTCCGGACTCCACAGCCGCTCAAATTGAGCATACTTTCCATCCATAAACCGGCGACGCAGCAGAAAAGGCTTGCCAGCCACGATATCTCCGGCTTGGCGCAGTTCCTCCCTCATAGCCCGCATTGCAGAGCGGGCATCCTTGGCTTCGGCAGTGGCCTTCTTCAGGTCTTCCCGCTCCGATAAGCGCTCCTTTTCAAGAGCCTCATTGCGGTCGGCAGCATCCTTTACTTTCATGGCCAATTCGGCCACCTCCGCCCTGCTTAGGCAGTGCGCAGCCCTTTCGGCTTTCAACTCCTCGGCCGCCCTCGAGGCAGCCGCGTCACTCCTTCGGGCTTGCTCCTTAGCTCGAGCAAGTTCAGCCCGAAGGCTCTCCACAGCAGTAGCACCGTCTGTACAACAGCATATAATTTATCAGAGGAGGGCTTCGACCCCCTTAAATAAAGCGACTGCGAAGAACTCATTTACCTTGCGACTCGTCAAGTCGCCGGTTGACAAGTGCGATGTCCGCATCCGCCATGTCAAGTTGCCGACTCAACTTGGCAAACTCACTAGTCCGGCTAGCCCTCGGACTATCCGCCACCTGCATAGGAACGGCGGCATCATTACTTGCGATTTCGATCCTCGGCACGCTGTCGTTCCTGACAACCTACCGAGTCCCAGGGGCTACTATCTATACAGGGCGCATTTTTATATGCAAAACTGTTAAAAGACAAATGGGTGCGTCATTCTCGCATACCTCAAATCCCGCCAGCAAACTCATGGCGGCATTGCGCAATCCGCTCTCGGCGGATGAAATCCTTCCAATCACCATACGCATCAATGCACGGTGATCTTCTAAAATGGACGCCCTCTCAAGCAGATTCTTTAGTTCTCCTGGCCGGATACTAGTGGGTGCCGTACTCTCTGGCCCCTCCGGACTCGGGGATACCCTCCGTGACGATACTTCAGGCTCGCCCGCCTTATCTGACGGCGCTGCAGACAGAGGCGTATCACTCTCCATCATCTCCGGAAGAAGGTCTCCCAAAGACGAACTCATCTGAGAAGGCTGCAGATCCGAACTGCAATATAAATATTTCGGTCACCCACAGAGGCACAAATGAAGGCATTTCCTTACTAATTAATTCCCTTTTTCATACTCACGGCTCGCTGGAGGGCTGATCCTTTGGCGATGATTGTGCGTCCGGATTCTCTCCGGACGCCAGACCCCCCGGTGAAGATCTCTTCCCGCGCTTAGGGGCTTTGGCCTCCGGATCTTCGAAGGCGGTCCTCTTCTCCCCCTGGAGGGAGGGGTTCTTGATTCCCCCCTCTTCAGGCGCCCCTTTGGGCGAAATATTAGCTCCTCTATTTTCCCCTTCACCCCCTTCTGTGGGCGCGACCTCCAACATTCTGACCAGCACGGGCTCCAGTGCGGTCTCTGGGAGGGGGGCGGACACCTTATCAGCCTTGATCGCGCCACGCATTCCTATGAAGAGTGATGAGTCAGGAGGCGAACTCTAGAAAGGCGTATAAACAGAAAGTCCAGACTCTGAGCTATTTACCTGAGTATCCGGGCGATTGCGGCTTAGGCCCGCGTCCTCGGCTAATTCCGGACACGCCACCTGCGGTCCGAAGAACAACTTGTACATCTCCGCGGGTGTCGCACCCATAAAGTGTTGGAGAATCTGAGGTCCCTCCGGGTTGAACTCCCATAGACGGAGAGGACGGCGTTTGCAGGGCAGAAGATGCCTGATCAGCATAACCTGCATCACCACGATCAGGTCGATCTCCCTCGCTTGGAGGTCTCGAATCCGGCACTGCAGTGAGGGCACATCTTCGGATGGCCCCCAATTGAGCCCTTGGTTGACCCACGACACTAGCTGGCGTGGAGGTCCCGGGCGGAATAAAGGCGGCGGCTTTTGCCTGCTGCCCTTCGGAGCGGTGATATAGAACCACTCCTGCTGCCACAGTCCGAGTTCCTCTTGGAAGGAACCTTCGGGCCACGGGGCATCGGCCTTTTTGCTTATGGCCGTCCCGCCGCACTCCGCTTGACGCCCCCCGATCATCTTCGGCTCCACCTTGAAGGTCTTCAGCCACAGGACGAAGTGGGGAGTGACGCGGAGGAAGGCTTCTCAGACGATAATGAATGTGGAGATGTGGAGGATGGACTCCGGAGCCAAGTCGTGAAAGTCCAGCCCATAATAGAACATGAGTCCTCTCACGAAGGGGTCCGTCGGGAAGCCTAAACCCCGACGGAGGTGGGATACGAAGACAACGAACTCACTGGGCTCGGGGGCGGGCACGGCCTACCCTTGGGCGGGCAACCTGTGCGAAACCTCGTAAGCCAGGTACTTGGCCTCACGTAACTTCGATATGTCCTCCTCTGTAACGGAGGAGGGCATCCACCGGCCCTGGAGGTCGGAGCCGGACATGGTTAAGGATCCGAAGCGCTCGAATCTGAGGCTCTGGGTGTTGGAACTGGGAGCGAGGAGGAGATTCGATGCGAGATTGAAGAACAAGGGCAAGCCTTGGTCCTCTTATAAAGGGGAAAAATACCAAGAGCCGTCTCCGTGACCGTTTGGGATTCACCTTCGATAGAGGAGGCGTGGCGATGGGAACGGTTGGGTTACCCACGCACGTATTGATGAGAATCCCGGAATAAGGGGAACACGATCTCTGCTTCGACAAGACGTGCCAAGGAAACCGCTTCGCTAAACGTGCTGAGGTGGTATAGTAAAAAAATGATTCAAACAAAAGCTTGGTAGCGGTGTGATGTCACGCCGCGTAATACGTCAGCAGATTGAATTAAGTGTACATTTTATTCTCTCTACGGTGGAATGTGGGATTTATTTTGCAGAGCCGGACACTATCCTGGTGTTTATGATCTTCTCTGGACTATTCAAGGGAGGAACCCGCCTTGCAATGCCGAACATTATGCGCGCCGGACTTATCGTCATTGAAGCCTGGTTCAGGGGCTACTGAGGGAGTCCTGGACTAGGGGGTGTCCGGACAGCCGGACTACCATTATCCGCCGGACTCCAAGACTACGAAGATACAAGATTGAAGACTCCGTCCCGTGTCCGGATGGGACTTTCCTTGGCGTGGAAGGCAAGCTTGGCAATACGGATATGTAGATCTCCTACCATTGTAACCGACTCTATGTAACCCTAGCCTCCTCCGGTGTCTATATAAACCGGAGGGCTTTAGTCCGTAGGACAACATACATTACAACAATCATACCATAGGCTAGCTTCTAGGGTTTAGCCTCCTTGATCTCGTGGTAGATCCACTCTTGTACTACCCATATCATCAATATTAATCAAGCAGGACGTAGGGTTTTACCTCCATCAAGAGGGCCCGAACCTGGGTAAAAACATCGTGTCCCTCGTCTCTTGTTACCATCCGCCTAGACGCACAGTTCGGGACCCCCTACCCGAGATCCGCCGGTTTTGACACCGACAGTACCCCAAGGGCTCTGCTTTTGATCTCATTGGATATTCTGACTCTGACTATGCTGGTGATCGTGTGGACCGCAAGTCAACATCTGGCACTTGTCATTTCCTCGGACGATCTTTGGTTTGTTGGTCCTCGAAGAAACAGAACTATGTATCACTGTCTACTGCGGAAGCTAAATACATTGCTGCTGGCTCTTGCTGTGCTCAACTGCTTTGGATGAAGCAAACTCTCAAGGACTATGGCGTCAACGTGAAGAATGTGCCTCTCCTCTGCGACAATGAGAGTGCCATCAAGATTGCTCACAACCCAGTTCAGCACTCGAAGACAAAGCACATTCAGATTCGTCATCATTTTCTTCGTGATCATGTGTTGAAGGGTGACATCTCCATCGAGCACGTGAAGACTGAAGAACAGCTAGCTGATATCTTCACTAAGCCCTTGGATGAGAAGAGATTTAGCAAGTTGCGGTGTGAGCTAAATATCTTAGAATCTTTGAATGTTCTTTGAAAAGGATACACATCCTAACACTTATGCAAAATTGATGACTTAGATGTGCAACACATGAAGAAACGTTTTTCTTCAATCAATGAAGAATAACACTCTAAGTGTGAAGAAATTAATGAAGAATTTGATTCTCAAAACCCTACGACAATTGTACGCGGTGTCTGAAATCATCATTCTTATACGGTGGGTCACGCCACCACAAAAAGTTGAAAATCTTCAATTTGAGTTTTTCCTCAATTGTTGAAATTTTTCAGTTTTTCAAATTCTTCAACTTTGCAAAATCTTCACTGTTTCCGTCGTTTTTCTTCATTGGCTATATATATATATATGAGTTTATGTCCTCTACAGCATTCACTTATAGCTATTTCTTCAAGTTGTTTTTTCTGCTAAGTGAATGTGATCGGGCCCTTCCCCCCTCTATGCTATACTCAACCCAATCTATTCACAAATTCTTCATGTGCGTTCTATTTGAAACTCGTTCAAAATCTTCACTGTGTCCTTGTCAGCTGAAGAAATTGCGAACGAAACTTTAAATCAAATCTTATCCAGATTTTTGATTTTGCCGCTCAAACCGTTCTGCATCCCACAATGCATTATTCTATTCACCCACGATCGTACACGATCTCAACCACACAGTACGTGGGTGACACATGTCGCGAGAAGGAGAAAGGGCAGGGGCACGTTCGTCCCAAAATCTTCGGGCGAACAGTTTTTCACCGTGTCTATAAATACCCCTCTCCCCTTCCTCACTTCATTTACTCCGCTCGATCGCTACTCTCTCGCTCGAGCTCCTCAAACCCTAGCGCCGCCGCTACACCATCATCGCCGGTGAGGAAGAGCTTCGCTGCCTCGACCTCGTCGCCATCGTACTCACGCCGGTTGCGGAAATCTTCACTCCGCCGCCGCCGTAGCTGTCTTCCTCTGCCAACTTAGGGCGTGCGAGATCTAACCTGACAAACTTCACATCTGTTCTTCTTAGTTCGTCGTGTTCTTCACTTCGGGTAATTAAGAGTTACTTTTATTACTCACTTTGATTCTCAAACTTTCCTGAAAATCTTCAAAGGTGTTTATTCTTCAAATCTTCACACATATGAACACCTCACACATCATATGATCTTGAACTGTTTCTCTAAGCAATCATTTTCTTCAAGATTCCCTATTTGTGTGGATCTTCGATCTGTACAACTCTGGAACCTAAGACAAGAACGCTTAGTGAAATTCCTCAAGGTTCATCTGGTCAAATTCCTCAAAACTTGTTCTTTTTGAAAAACCTTCTGAGAACGCATATGACCTCTCCAAATTCCTCACACCTATACTCTGTTCATAGGTACTCATGTCTGCTGCTGAATCACTAGGTTCTCATCAACTTAACTCATTTGCAGCGTTCCTTGAAGAAAAATTGCATACTTCTTCAGAGTGTTCAATTGTTCAAATTCCTCATCTGAAGAATATGGCTGAAGGTAAGAGACCGCGGAAAGGAGAAAAGAAGCCTGAGGTCATGACTGCTTTCAAGATCCCTGATGACATTTATAAGGACTATTGCACACCTGATGAAGCCAAATTCGGCAAAGAAAACAAAAATCAGCGCAAGGTGCGCATACAGAGGATTGAACGGAGATGGGCAAGAGAATGGAGGGAATACAGATATGTGACTCCAAAGTACATGAAGAAATTCGCCCTCAATCCTCCATGCCCAAGAGCTCCATTGGCACCTGGCCAAGTAGCTGACCCCACCAGCATCAAGCGTGGTGAGCACTTTCCTGAAGAATGGGCTAAGCGCCAAGCTAAATTGGCAAGACAAGCCAAGGAGGCAGTGAAGAAATTCAATGAGGATTCTGCCACTGCTGCTGCAACTGAGGCCTCGGTCAAACCGAGGAAATCCATGCCAAAGAAGCCTGCTCGTAAGCCAAGTGCTTCACCAACAGCGCCCTCACGGCCAAGTTCCTCAGCAATGCCCTCACGGCAAATTCCTCACACTGCTACTGCTCCACCAAAGTCCTCAGCAGCTCCTTCAAAGTCCTCAGCTCCTGTGCATCTGGCTACATGTCAAAGGACTGCTGGTTTCTCGATTGCCTCTGGTGTCTCAGCAAGTTCCTCAGCTGCACCAATTTCCTCATCAGGCCCCACACTGTTGAAAACTAAAGCAACAGCTAGACGCGGTCCTCGGCCAAGTCCAAAGAAGAAACAGGTCGCATTCCATGTGCCTTCTGATGATGAAGCTTCTGATGATGAACTTGTAGAAATCATCAGAGACAGACAGGTGAAGGCCGCTAGAGCCAAAGGCACATCTGTGCCACTGCTTTTGGATCCAAGGAAGATCCTCGACTACATTGACCTCTGGCACAAGGATCCTAACACCCCTATGCCTGATTTTCATCTGACTCCTGGTCAAAGTCACATGCTGACCCATTTCATCACTCAAGAGAAATGGAAGTTTGAAAAGGCAAGAGAGATCAAGAAAGCTCAATACAGAAAGGAGAAGGTCCTGGAGAAAAATGTTGTCAGAATGACACCTGAGGAACTTCTCCAGGCTCAGTCTGAAATTCAAGCCCTCAGCAAAGACTTTGATGCCTACTATGCTGATTGGCAAGGAGCCAAAGTGAGATTCGTCAATCTGACGAAGAAATTCACAAATGTTGCAGCCCCATCGCAACAAGAAAATCTTCAGGCTGTAGACTCTGCTCAGCCTGCTGAAGAACATGCCAGCACCGCTAATGACTTTCAGCCTGCTGAAGAAAATGCTAGTTCCAGGGCTGATGACTCCATTCCAGCCGCTGAAGAAATTGCCAGGGCATCCACTAGTGGTGCGCCTGAAGAAACTGAAGAGATCAGGGCAGCTGCATCAGTTGCGCCTGAATAAAATCAACCAGATTCCTCAGCTCCTCCCGCGCCTACACCAACTCCAATTCTTCCATCTGCCTATGATGTGAAGAAGACCAAGGCTGCAGAGCGAGCTGCAGAGAAGAAAAGGAAGGCATCAGCTGCGTTAAATTCTTCGGCTGCGAAGAAAATGAAGCCAATGACCAGCTCCCTCGAAAATCCGATTGATGCTATTCCGATTTCCTCCATGCCATCAAAGGACCTTGTTCCTTTTGGGGTAGACTATGAGATCCCAAGCGGATCTGATGAAGGAAATCATTCTGCTGCTTCGTCAGAGCAGATGGATGAAGAAATTGAAGTGGACGAAATCCCTTCAACGCCAGTCATTTCCTCACCTATGCCTCAGTTCACAGCTGAAGAGGCTGGTGTTGAGGAAATTGAAGATGAAGATGTGGATATAGGATGCACCACACCTGTGATGAATGATGACTTTTGGGAAAGTCAGCATCCCAATACTCCTCTCTTCACACCTATCCAACAGATTCCTCAGTCCCCTGCAACAACAGTTCAACTGGGCTCTGAAGAAACTCATCCCACTCCCTCTGTGCATGAAGAAATTCCAACCACTAGTGCTGAAGAACCTGCTGCTGCTGATCCTCAGGTTGCACAAGAAGAGGAACCAGAAATTCCTCAGCCTGAAGAACCTGAGCTCGCGATTCCTGAGGTGGTGATGCAACTCACTGACATCCCTCTGCCAAAGCCAAAGAATCCGTTCTCAAGCAAACAGTAGTTCAAGGCTGAAGACTTCTTTGCCGAGCATGTATTCTTCACATATTACAACCCCTATGACTCTGCTCGCATAAGGAAGAGGCGTTTCTGGACTGCTAGTCAAGCCAACTTCTATTCCTCAGTGTTGTTTGACAAAGACAAAATCTTCGATCATGAACATATTCCTCACGTGGACATGGAATCCCTGCCATGCTTCGAGCCAGTCCTTAGTGTTCTTCACGATGCAGGATTACTACATTTCTGCACGGACATTTGCGATTGGAATGAAGAACTCATTCTTCAGTTCTACGCGACACTGCATATCACTGGAGAAGCTGAAGATATCAACTCATGGGTGTTGGATTGGATGACTGAAAACACTCACTACAAGGCACCAGCAACTGAATTGCTTCGTGTCCTTCCTCTCAATCCTCCCCATGACAGTGCACGTTGCACCTACAGTGACCCTGAACTGACAAATCACTATATGCAAGTGCTCATGAAGCCTTTGAAGCCTGGGCAGGCCCCACGAACCAAATTCCTCGTCAAGGAATTACTCTATGTGCCTTGGACTGTCTATCGCATTCTAACGAAGACAATGAGTCCTATCAAAGGCCACGACTCAAATGATGATGAAGTCGTTGGCATCATGAAGAATATGCTTTTCAACATCATTCATGGCGTTCCCGTCAACTTCCATGATTTCTTCATGAGGACTCTGGCCAATATTGCTATGTCACCATTCGAGCTGAAGCCCTATGCGCCTTGGATTATGAGATTCATCAGGGCAAGATCTTCACTGAATTACAAAGCTGACACTCTGAACCACGGTAGCTACTTGCCTCCCATTGAAGTCCTCAAACGGACAGTTTCATCATCTGATGATAAAGGCAAGGCAGCTGCTGTGATCGATGAAGGCATTCATCCATTGGATGGTCAATTTCGCAAGGCTGCATCTTACTCTACCAATGACGACTCTGCCACACATGACTCTGCCGCAAATACCTCAGCCAAGCAAAATCCTCAAGCCACAGCACCCAGGGTGATGACTGACCGTGAGTTACTCCTCAGTCTTCATCATAAGGTTGATCGCAATCACAAATGGGTAAAGCGTCAGTTTGGTGCACTTCTTCACAATATGACCTCAACACACAATGCAGTGAAGAAGAACCAATACTACCTTCATGAAACCTTCAACCGCACTTGGGCTGTCCTCACTCATGTCTATAGCGCTGAAGAACTGAAGACTATGGGTGTCAAGGAAGAATTTGACTGGTCTGCACCTCCTCCGAAGAAATTCAAGAGGGTCAAAGTTCCTCGACTGGTGGCCAGCTCTTATTCTTCATCGCGTGACACTGATGAGTATGAAGATTTGGACGACACTGCGGCAGGCCCTGCTAAAACAAACAACCCCGACAACGCTGACGCTCCTCCATCAACTTGAAATTCTTCAGGGGCGTTAGTCCTCAGTTTCAATCCTTTTGGTCATTTGATGACAAAGGGGGAGAAATCTGAGTTAGTCTTCAAGCGGGTCTATATTAAGGGCATTTTTTAAGTTACAACTCTCGTTTTTCTGAAACTTTTATTTGGATCGAGTTGTAATCTTAAACCCGATGGTGCGCTGATACTTTTGTTGCACTATGCTCTGATACTTTTGGTGCTTTATTCGGCATGCTTATTCCTCGTTAATGTTATTGCACGCATGCTGAATTTCATCAGGCGCCATATTTCATCATGCATTTCAAATTCTTCATATTATATATCAAATGCGTGTATGAATTACAAGATATAGGGGGAGATCTCCATGATTCAACTCTTCAAATGTGCATTGCCTCAAACGCAAATTCCTCACTATGCACATCTTCAGGGGGAGTTCTTCTATGTCCTACTATCAAATTCCTCAATATCAGTATTTACACTTCATATGTTTATCCCCGTTGAAAACTTAACCTATGTTGTCATCAATCACCAAAAAGGGGGAGATTGTAAGTGCATCTAGTGCCCCTTAGTGATTTTGGTGTATTGAAGACTTATAGGTTAAGGGACTAATGCATTTGTGAGTGTACACAGGTCTATAAGTCTATGAGGAGTTTGATATTTACAGAGAAAGTCGACCCCTAAAAATGAAGTTCTTCGACTGAAGACTTTGATATTCTGAAGACTTTCTGAAGACTTTGAAAGTGAAGAAATTGGTGTGACCTTGAAGACTTGGTATTCATTTGTGGAACATGAAGTGTGAAGACTTTTGTTTTCGTAGTTTCATTTTTCTCTTTCTTGAGTCATAGGAAACACCGTACTGTTAAAGGGGGTCGAGGAAATACTAAGGAAAAATTTCCATGTGATGCTCAACTCAAAATCCTACACCTACCAATCCCTTCGAGTGAAGCCTTTGGAAATCTCATACAGTTCAGTCACTTTCTTCAGTGACAGAGACGAAGTTCTTCTGGTCACTGATGAATTTGTTCTGACTGAGGAGTTAGGAATTCGCCAGTGCGAGTTGCCTACACAGTGAGGAACATGATAGCCCTGAGGAATTTGAGAGTCAAACTTCCGACCATTGCTGTGTTGCGCGCCAGCTGTCCCAAAATATCTTATCCACCTAACGGTCATATCATTGAAGGGCATTTATGTCTTATCATGTCGGGCTGCTCCCTAGGCTATAAATAGCCGCCCCCTACAACCACTAGCTGGTTGGCTGCTCCGAGAGAACTTGACACTTGTCATTTGAGAGCAACCCATCCTCAGAGGACTTTGAGCGAAAATCATCAAGTGAGGAAAACCCAAAACCAAACCCCTACAAACCCAAAGTGATTGAGCATCACTGAAGAAATTGATCCTGCGTGGATCCGACGCTTGTTACCTTTGAAGACTGTGCTTCTTCCAGACGGTTAGGCGTCATGGTCTAGAGCATCCAAGAGGAATTGTGGATCGCCGAGTGACCAAGTCTGTGAAGGTTTGGAAGTCGCCTGAAGACTTACCAAGAGTGATTGGACGAGGTCTGTGTGACCTTAGTTCAAGGAGAATACGGTGAGGACTGGGTGTCCTGAGCTACGTGCTCAGCGACTGGGTATCCGGAACTGTGTGTCCTCGAGTTTAAATACTCAGCCGCTCCAACCAGACATACAACTGAGACAGCAGTTGGAACTGGTCTACCAAATCAGTGTCGTCACCAACCTAACTGGTTCTATTTCCTCAACCCTTTCATTTCCTCATTACTGTGTTGAGTGTTTGTTCATATCTGTGCTTGAAGACTTTGACTGAAGACTTTCTCAATTTCCTCAGTTCAATTTCTTCAGTCTGTTAGTCTTCATCTTGTGTTATCCTGTGATTACGCTTTCTGTACTCTGTGCTAGTCTTCATTTCATCATGATGACCATGCTTGTATTCTGTTATGCTTACTTCTGAGTACTTATTTCGCTGCTAGTAGTTCTTCGCTAAGGAATTTCCTCACTGGCAAATTCCTCAGTGAAGAATTCATAATAATCGCCTATTCACCCCCCCCCCTCTAGTCGATATAACGCACTTTCAGCCAGAAGTCGCTCCATCGAGCGTTCCAGAAGGAGAAGTGCAACCAAACGTGGCAGCACAGCTAGAGTTTCCTGAAGCCACTCCTACTGTGAATGTCTCTACGTCTGAAGCAAATGTTGCTGAAGACATACCGGCTGCATCAGCCGATGAAAATCAAGAACCTCGTTGAGAAGAAGAACATGTTGCCACACCCCCTACCAACCAAGAAGATGTTCTCAAGGTGAACGTGTCTGTGCCCGACCCTCCAGCTACTCAAGTGGAGGTTGAAAATCCTGAGGCGGCCACCAATAACCCTACTGACGCCAATGACGTTTTCATGACTGAAGATAATGTGGTGCCTGCAATGAACACCGTGCATGAAGCCAATGATGCACCTGCACCAGATGTGCAGCCTGACGCCCTTGCCAATGCCACTGCTCCTGTACCGCCACCAAGGCCACACACCATTGAGCAAGCATTTTGTCAAGGCGAGCTTGTTACTGTCAGATGGCCAATTTTGGTTCCTCTGCCTACTCCCGGACCTCAGTTTGATTATCATGTGGAGCACAGGCCACAGATTCAGAAGCCAAAACCAAGGTTGCCAAGGTTTCCAGGTACTGCATCTGCACCAGGATCATTCAATGTCAATGGCTTCATTGCACACAACACTTTCTTTGATAGAGCCAAGAACCCATATTCCAAGCCAAGAATATCATCTGATCGGTTCTGGAGTTATCAGCAGCGCAGCTATTACTCTTGTGTTCTATACAATCAAGGGCGCATATTTCCTCATATGCGTCTGGACTGCGAAGCCATTGCTGGCCCGCCTTGCTTAGAAGAAGCCCTAGACTATTTCAGACATGCAGGCCTTCTCCAGTTTGTGACTGATAAGGAGAATTGGAATGAAGAGCTTCTGCTGCAATTCTATGCAACTCTCCACATCCGCGGCTACAACAGGGATCCGAAGACATGGGTCCTTGAGTGGATGACAGGCAACGTACACCATGAAGCCAAAGCTCTTGATCTCATTGAGCTTACTAGCTTGTCCACTCCAGGTGAACTATATGAGCCTAGTTGTCAGCATCACCGCAATGCATTAGAAAGCATCTTCCAGAAGCCTGAGCCCAATATGAGCCAAATGCTGAGTATGATGAAGCCATTGCCGCAGGATGCTGAATATCCCAAGGAATTCTTTGTTGAAGACCTAGAGTATCTACTCCACGCCATCTATAACATTATCAGGCGAACTCTATGGCCCATCAAAGGACATTCTTCCTCAGCAAAGCTTGAAGGCGCAATGAAGACATTGGTCTTCTATATTCTCAATGGCATCAGCTTCAATGCTCAGGATTTCTTCATTCGCCAATTTGCTGCATCTGGCTCCGACATATTTGGTCTGAAATTCTATGCTCCATGGGTTATGCGTCTGATCAAGCTTCATTCTGCTGTTGACTATCAGCCCTCTGCTCGCAACCATCTCATATTCTTGCTAGAGGTTGATATGTCCATCGACGCCATATATACCCAGAGCCTGCCAAGGAGGCAATTTATCTTCACAATGTCGATCGTCAGAGTTTCTCTCAGCATGTTGAAGGAGTTCATGTTGCTACTCGTGTTTATCCACTGGCTGGCAATACTCGCCGTGCACGTACTGAAGCCACTGAAAGCACTATTGCTCCAAGGCCTCGGAAGCGATCTCGTGTGCCCAATGACCGAGAGCTTCTCGTGGCCTTGCATCAGAAACACGATAAGCATCATTACTGGCTAAAGCGTCAGATGCAAAGCCTCTTGGTGGATATTAATCGCATTCGCAACCTTGCCACCAAGAATGCCTTTGTCACTAATGAAACCTGTCGGCGGTCTTGGAAGAGTTTGACATTGCTCAGTGCTGAAGCTGATCTTCAAGACGATGGCTTCACCGAGAGATTCAAGTTCGACACCACTCCTCCCAGGAATGTTGTCTTGTGTCGGACTCCATCACTTGAAGATTCTGAGTACTCCTCCTCTGCGACAACCGTTAATGCCCGAGTTCTTGATGACGCTGATGATGCTACTTCACCTCCTCTAACTTCAGCGCGTATCGACACTACACCAAGTTCGTCTGCACCAGCACACCTCAACGACGACCCTGCTGCCTCACCTACTCCTCATGGGAACAAGTAGAGACTATGTCTTAAAACCTTTTTGGTCCTTACTGACAAAAGGGGAAGAAGCATATGTTGATAGTCTTCAAGCGGGTCCATATGGGTGGTTGCTATACTTTTGCTAAGTGTTTACAACTCTCGCTTTTGATACATTTGGTTCTTTGAGTTGTAACACTTAAACTTGATGGTCGTCTGCTACTTTTGTTGTTATTCTTGTTGGGGAACGTTGCAGAAAATAAAAAAAATTCTACGGTTTCACCAAGATCCATCTATGAGTTCATCTAAGCAACGAGTGATAGGAGTGCATCTACATACCCTTGTAGATCACGAGCGGAAGCGTTCAAGAGAACAGGGATGATGGAGTCGTACTCGCCGTGATCCAAATCACCGATGACCAAGTGCCGAACGGACAGCACCTCCGCGTTCAACACACGTACGGAGCGGATGACGTCTCCTCCTTCTTGATCCAGCAAGGGGGAAGGAGAGGTTGAGGAAGAAGGCTCCAGCAGCAGCACGACGGCGTGGTGGTGGTGGAGAGGCAGTACTCCGACAGGGCTTCGCCAAGCTCTTAACGGAGGAGGAGAGGTGTTGGGGAGGGGAGGGGCTGCGCCTTGGATGTTATGTGCAGCCCTCCCCTTGCCCCTCTATTTGTAGGGGAAGGGGGAAGGGGGCCGGCCCCCTCTAGATGAGATCTAGAGGGGGGTGGCGGCCAAGGGAGGGGGCTTGCCCCCCAAGCAAGGGGGGCGCCCCCACTAGGGTTTCCCCCCCAACCCTAGGCGCATGGGCCCAAGGGGGGCGCGCCCAGCCCTCCAGGGGCTGGTTCCCTGCCCACTACGGCCCATGAGGCCCTCCGAGAGAGGTGGCCCCTCCCGGTGGACCCCCGGAACCCCTCCGGTGGCCCCGGTACAATACCGACATGCCCCCGAAACTTTTCGGTGACCGTATGACAACTTCCCATATAAAAATCTTCACCTCCGGACCATTCCGGAACTCCTCGTGACGTCCGGGATCTCATCCGGGACTCCGAACAACATTCGGTAATCACATACAAGTCTTCCTAATAACCCTAGCGTCACCGAACCTTAAGTGTGTAGACCCTACGGGTTCGGGAATCATGTAGACATGACCGAGACAACTCTCCGGCCAATAACCAACAGCGGGATCTGGATACCCATGTTAGCTCCCACATGTTCCACGATGATCTCATCGGATGAACCACGATGTCGAGGATTTAAGCAACCCCGTATACAATTCCCTTTGTCAATCGGTACGTTACTTGCCCGAGACTCGATCGTGGGTATCCCAATACCTTGTTCAGTCTCGTTACTGGCAAGCCACTTTACTCGTACTATAATGCATGATCCTGTGACCAACCACTTGGTCACTTTGAGCTCATTATGATGATGCATTACCGAGTGGGCCCAGAGATACCTCTCCGTCATATGGAGTGACAAATCCCAGTCTCGATCCGTGTCAACCCAACAGACACTTTTGGAGATACCTGTAGTGCACCTTTATAGTCACCCAGTTACGTTGTGACGTTTGGTACACCCAAAGCACTCCTACGGTATCCGGGAGTTACACGATCTCATGGTCTAAGGAAAAGATACTTGACATTGGAAAAGCTCTAGCAAACGAACTACACGATCTTGTACTATGCTTAGGATTGGGTCTTGTCCATCACATCATTCTCCTAATGATGTGATCCCGTTATCAACGACATCTAATGTCCATAGTCAGGAAACCATGACTATCTGTTAATCAACGAGCTAGTCAACTAGAGGCTTACTAGGGACATATTATGGTCTATGTATTCACACGTGTATTACGATTTCCAGATAATACAATTATAGCATGAATAAATACAATTATCATGAACAAGGAAATATAATAATAATCTTTTATTATTGCCTCTAGGGCATATTTCCAACAATTCTGTGATGCGATGATAAATCCCGCATGAAGTCATTCTGCAGACGTCCATTTTTCATTATGCATGTCATTATTCTTGTATATCTGTTCATGCATGATGTATTGTCTTCATAAGGTGAAGAGGATCTCCACAAGCACAACCTGCCATGTGCATTTGCATTCCAACGCAAAACATTTATATGCACATCTTTAGGGGGAGCCTTTTTACCACCTATGAAGACAATATCTTAATCCTTTACAATTTCACATACTTTTATCCCCATTGAAAAATTCAACTAGTTTGTCATCAATCACAAAAAAGGGGGAGATTGTAAGTGCATCTAGTGCCACCCCTAGTTGGTTTTAGAGTATTGACGACAAACTTGGTTGAGGGACTAATGTGTTTGTGAAAATTGCAGGATAACACAGGTAGTAGTCCCTCATTGATTCGGTTTACCTACCGGAGATGACCCCTAAAAATGTGTGAAGACATTGAAGACAATGGTGGTCCGTGAAGCTATTCACATTGAAGACTATGACATAAGAAGACATCGCATGAAGACTATGGAGCGCGAAGACTTAGTTGTTTTGTTGTTTCCTTTTCTTCTTTGTTGAGTCATAGGAACCACTGCACTGTTAAGTGGAGTCCAAGTGAACAAAGTCAGAGTGACTAAAGTGATGCTCAACCAAATCCTATGTCTTCGAGCGAAGACAATGAGAGAAAATCTTATCCAGAGTCGGATGAGTCAGCTTTACTTGTAGTCCAAGTCAAGCTGCCGCGTGTGTTTGAAATCTGACCGTTGGGACACGTGTCAGTTCCTTAGTGACCCAGGGTCATTTTGGACAAATCAGGTCGGGTTGCCCAGTGGCTATAAATAGCCTAGCCCCTACACCATAAATTGGTGGCTACTCAAAGTTAGTGCACGGCTTTTGTCGTTTGAGAGCAACCCACCTCCGAAGCATTTGAGAGAGAATCCTTGCGAGGACAAAGCCCAAACCACCCAGAGCCAAAGAGTGTTTGGCATCACTGAAGTCTTTCTGTCCGCGTGATCTGAAGACTTGTTACACTTGAGGACTGTGAATCCTCCAGCCGGTTAGGCGTCGCGTTCTGAGCATCCAAGAGTCATTGTGGATTGTCGGTGAACGAAGTCTGTGAAGGTTTGGAAGTCTACCTTGAAGACTTACCAAAGTGATTGGCCGGGGACTAGGTGTCCTTAGCTCAAGAGGAATAAGGTGAAGACACAGTCTTTTAAGTTGAATCTCAGCCTCCCTAACCAGACGTATAGTTGTCACAGCAACTGGAACTGGTCGAACAAATCTCTGTCCTCTCCAAGCTACTGGTTCTATCTCTCACTTCTCCTTACTTACAGTTTGTCTTCGTGAAGTCATTGCCTGCTTGCATTATCTGTTTGACTTCACTGCATGACTACTTGTTCTGATTGGCTTCATACTATCTTCATCCTGATCCTTACTACCTAGCTGCTAATAGTCTTCGTGCTTTCACTTCATTGAATACTTGACTATGGCTTGCCTAGTGTAGTCTACCTTCCGCTGCATACAAATAGTGTCATTTCTATCATTTGTCTTCGAAACTCCCATGTTTTGAAGACTTCAATAAAAATCACCTATTCACCCCCCCCCCCTCTAGTCGAATTTGTGGTCCAATGCAGTTTGTCGAATTTGTATCAATTCTGCAGCATGTAAAACTGCATGACCCCAACATGAAGCTGGAAGATTACTATTCTGCAGGAGCGGTCTTGCTATCAACTTTATCCTCTTGATAAGTCGTTCCGCAAGACCATTCTGGGTATGTACATAAGGTATTGAGTGCTCCACAAAAATACCCAAAGCTAGGCAGTAATCATTAGATGCTCGTGAACTAAATTCATTCTGATGGCTTTTATACTATGCTTAGGATGATTGCTCTCAATTTAATGATCTGAGCAATTAGCTTTGCAAAAGCATGGTTCCTTGTTGGCAGTAGACACACATTTGACCATCTTGCTGATGCATCAATTAGGACCATAAAATATCCGAATGGTCCAGATAACGGTTGTATTGGACCACAAATATCTCCTTGAATGCGTTCAAGGAAATTAAGCGGCTCATCCTTTAATTTCACATAAGATGGCATTGTGATCAATTTCCCAGTTGCACATGATGTGCATACAAAATCCGATGATTTTGGAAACTTTCTATCCGTTATGTTGCGTCCAACAGAACCATCAATAATTTTTCTCATCATCCCAATACCAGTATGACCCAGGCGACCATGCCAAATCTTGAACTTATCAAGATTCTGAAAAACTATCTTGTATGCCATATGCGTCTCTGGTTTAATGTATGTATAATACAACCCAGAAGATAGAGAAGGAGAATTCTCAAGGACTTCCTTTCGAAATCCCTTTTGATGAGTTATGAGTAGACATTCAGCCCCACTCTCTTCAGTTTCCACATGGAAACCATTTTTGCGGATATCCTTAAAACTCAGCAAGGTACGAGTAGAATCTGAATACAGTGGAGCATCCTGGATTACCAATTTAGTACCCATAGGGAGTGTAATTGTAGCTTGACCAGAACAAACAATTACCGTGTCTCGACCAGCAATTGTCATGACACTTCCATTACTCTTCTTGAGTGTCTGGAAATATTTCATATCCCTAAGTATCGTGTTAGTAGATGCACTATCCACTAAACACATTTCCTCCTCCATTGTATTATTTCTTGAAGTTCGTTCCGAGTCCTTCTCCGACGAGTTCCTTTTGTGGCCTGTCGCTCTCGCTGGAAAGACGTGCGTGATAACGTGTGAAGAAACAGTGCGAATGAACAGTAACTTTCGCTGATCTCGATTGATTGCGATGATGTACAAATATATACCCCTGGAAGAGGCGTGTCGCACAGACGCGACGTTTACAAGAGATGGGATCGACGAGCGTGTCCGTTACAATAGGACGTGACCCATCGGGAGAGAAAACCGCATGTCGGTTTGCTAACAGAGATTTCCATTAATTAAACTAATTAATTAATCCTAACAGTTTTCGGGCTGAAGCCAAGGGGCCTCTCTTCATTGAGAAGTTCTTCTCTTCAGGCTGAGGCCAAGGGGCTTCTCTTTGCTTCCGAAATAGCAAAAGTTCTTCAACTACATCAGATTACGAAAGACTCGCCTGAAGGTGGTGAGCTCCCGCATTGCGTTAAGAAGAATATTTGGTCCATTTTATTGGAAAGACCAGACCCAAAAATCACACGAGAGCATGGTTGATTAAGGGAAATTGGCTAAAACCACCCAGACCACCATTTTGACAGGTACTTGCAAGAGCTGAGGCTTCTGGCAACATATAGTCAAACCTAGGACGACATTGGGAAATGTGTCCACACATACATAGGAGGATTCTTCAATTGCTCCCAGGCTCTTATATGTTGAAGATACACCAAGTCAAAAGAGATTTCAATGATGCTGCCCGTAACTGTGCCAAAGACTAGCTGAAAAGGCTTTCTAATGCGCTTCCTACCACGTAGTGTACTAGCTCATCTCATAGGGGTATGTAATGCGAGTGTGAAGCTATGGGAGAAGGGCTCCTTGGAGCCTTTTTTTACACACAAAAAAAACTCAAAAAAGATATTTTCAAGTTTTAAAAAATAGTGGAAACTTAGAACCGCAAATCTGTAAAATTACGCTGAAAAATGTTGTGATTTGTAAACTACAAAAAAATTCCCAGCCCAACAACAACAATAAAAAAGTCGGCCCTTTTTTGTGTTTGTATTTGTCTCTTTTGTATGCCCGCGTATGAAAATATGTTGTTATAAAACTTCATGTATACAGTATACATGAATCCTAACCTCTGTTGTTGCAACAAAAGAAACTAAAAAATGTACCAAAAATGCACTCCTGCATGACGAGTTGCGTTCTCTATGGTTGTACGAATGATTATTGATTTATGTATGCTATTTTGTTTTGGAAAAGAAATGCATCGAAGCAGAGGAACAGCGACAAAAACAAACAAAAAACGCCAGGGCTATATCTCGCCGTAAATGAGATATTGATTGTCCTCGTATCTAGCGCCGGGGTCGTGGGCCGGTGCAGTAATATAGAAAATTATTTATGTTTCATTTGTTCATGGTTTTTGGGGGTTTTCTTTTTGTTTTTATTCTTTGTTTTATTTGGTTTTAGTTTCTTTCCCAGTTTTTTTTGGGTTTCTTTATTTCTTTCACCAGTTTTCATCGGTTTTCTTTGTTTGTTTTTCTTTTTACTTTTTTTTAACACAAGATTACATTTTGCATACGCATTGGACATTTTTCGTATACAGCAGGAACATTTTTGTTCCACCCATTTAATATTTTTCAAATAAATTATAACATTTTCTGCAACATATACGTTTTCATGTCTACTTTTTTATACATATTGTACATGTTTGGTATACAAATCCATGATTTACATTTTTACTAAATATTTTTTTTGAAAAAAATTCAAACATGTGTTAAATATGTTTTTCAAATACACGTCAAAATATCTTTTTGCATGATCTGAAACATTTTTCTGATCTATGCGAGTATTATTCTACATTGGATAAACACTGTCACAACATTTTTTTTGGAATGCGTGAATATTTTTCTAAACATAGCATACATTGTTTTGAATAGTACAAAACATATTTATTTTATTCTATAAAAAATTTCAAATGGCACATACATATTTTTGAAATGTGTGAGCATTTATTAAATGTTCATGCATTTATTTTGAATGGTAAGAACATTTTATTAAAGTAGAGCAAACATTTCTTTTACACTGCATTTACATTTTAAAATGATCCATAATTTATTTAAGAAAAAATAACTAAATTATTTTTTTTCATCATATATGTATTTAGTATATTTCAAAAGCATAAATAAAAAAGTTTGATGTCAACATGACGATACCACGTGATAAGTGGGCCAGCCCACCACCGGCTCGCTGCACGCAAACCTTGTGTTGTCGTCGCTTGGGCGATACATAGTCGCTCCTCAACTAAAATGGAGCAATTATTTGATGGGTACCCCTTCCGGGGGAGGGGGTGTTCTAGTGGGCAACATGGGGAGTGCCCCAGCACGCTACATAAAACGCACAGATATGCTTCCACGTGAATCACAGGTGTGCATCCTGAAAATGAAAATGCACAGTTGGTGAAGCACCATAGTGCTTCCTAAGAAGTGGATAGAATACGTGTACTTCTCAAAAAAGCGAAAAGCACAACTATTCTTCCCCTTTCTTTTGGTTTTATTTTTTATTTTTTGGGTTTTTCCAATTTTCGTTTTTCCCAAAAGAAAATTCTGTTGTTTTTTCTCCAGGCCCCCCCCCCCCCCCCCCCCCAAAAAAGTTTGTCCAGATCATTTAACATGGGATCTAGTTTTTGAAGATATAGATGCGAACAAGCCAACAGTGTAAACAGTTCGTTATTTGGACGCACGGTTTAAGAGATAAAAAAATTTCAAACAATGAATCTACGCAAAAAAATCATAAAACTCATAGGTTATCACGAGTGTTGCACATAGTTTGTCATTTCTCACTACCAGAGAAGGTGAAAGTAACATTTACAAGGAGTACCCTTTAACTAGTGATTGTGCCAAAAGAAAAAGGCAAGCAAAGCGAATAAATACCTGAATCCTCCTAGAAGGACCGGTCTGGTCTTTCCAGCCTATTTGTCGTATCCAGCCCACAAGATAAGCCCAATCGCAAATAGAAGCATGTGGATGAAGCACAGGGACTATTTATCGCAATAAGCGAGTTCGAAGGGATGTTTCGCGGAAAAATCGGGAAGAAAAGGGGCGCACCCAGGGACTGAACCCTGGTCTCCTGGGGGATAACCGATGCAGCTAACCACTCCGCCCACTTCGAGTTACTGGTTGGTAGTAGGATCATGACCTACTAGAAGCGATCAGAGCCGGTCCTTTGGGTTTTTCTTTGTTTTTTCTTTTTATTTCATTATTTCTTTGATTTTTGCATTCTTTTCTTTTTTCTTCTCTAATTTGTTTCAGGTTTGTTTTTTTGTTTTTTCTTTGTTTCTTTTTGTTTTTCATTCTACATTCTTATATACATGATCAAAAAAAATTTCAAATACTTTTTCAACATTTTTCAAATACTTGCTCACCATTTTTCAAATACTTGTTCAACATTCGTATATACATGATCAACATTTTTTTCAAATGCTTGTTAAACATTTTTAAAATACATGATCAACATGATTTCAAATACTTTCTTCAAATACTTGCTCAACATTTTTCAAATACATGATCAACCTTTTTTCAATACTTGTTCAATATTTCTTCAAATAATTTTTCAACAATTTCTTCAAATACTTGTTCAGCATTTTTCAAATACTTTTTCAAAAAGAATTATATACATGATCAACATTTTTAAGAGTGCTTTTATAATATATATGTTTAGCATATTTTAAAGTATAACAAATGTGCACAAATAAAAGTAAAATAAAACATTAAACATTAAAAAAAGGAAAATGGGGTTGTGGCCTCTCGTGCTCATGGCTGGCCCAGCTCGCTTGCCCTTGAGTGAGCCCAAAGCCAGACTTGCCGAAGGTGAGACATAGTGGCGCCCGTGGAAGAAGAGAGCTCATTAGTTTTCTCTTCCTTTTCAATTTTTTTTCTGTTTCACGGGAAGTTTTTTTGAATAGTACAAGGGGCTCGAAAATAGTGATACCATTATACCAATAATTAGCGACTCGAGAAGTGGGGATTTCCAGTAAAATAAAAGGGGACACAGCAAACCACTACTATCAAGTACTAGTAAAACTGTGTGTGGTAGTTGTTGCTGTATCAGCTTCCATTGATTTTACTACTCCGTCGAGTTCAAAAGAATCAGCCCAGTTGAACCAGTGGTGGAGAGAAAGAAGAAGAGTTAAAAGCACTGGGAGACCTACAACCTGCTTTCAATGTGATGCTTTAGTCCTAGAACTTACATTTTGACCCTACCCAGTCCCAGAACTTGCTTCAAATGTGCAAATTTGGTCCTGACCAATCACAGAGCGACATGTGGACGCGTGGGTGCCGACCCGGTCAACATGTGGTATTTTGCAAAGAGGCCCCTGCCTTTGGTTTGAATCTACCCGCAGGACACGAAAACAGCTTAATTGATTTTTAAAGGAGACCGCCGTGGCCGCGCCCGTGATCTCCAAGGACTTCATCGACTTCGAGTTCAGCCTCGGCGGGGGCGGCTGCACCACCAGCATGCTTCCCGCGGACAAGCTCTTCGCCGACGGGAAGCTGTTCCCGCTACGCCGGGCTGATGCTTCTGCCGCGGCTGCACCAGAGCCGGAGCCTGCCGTCGCGCCACCTCCGCCACGGCTGGAGCCTGGAGGCAATGCCGGCGTCCCCAGAGCCGATGAAGCCGATCCGCGGCGGCGCGGTGGCTGGTGCTGCCAACCAGTACGTATTCTCGCCCAAGGCGCCCAGCTGCTCGAGCCGGTGGCGCGAGCTGTTCGGGCTCAAGAGGGTGGCCGCCGCCCAGAGCCCGAGTACGCCCTCGCAGTCGCAGTCGCCGTCGCCAGCGGCCGCATTGGCGAAGACTCCCAGGAGAACGACGACGACGACGACGGGCTCGTCGGCGGCGAGGTCGCTCAAGTTCCTCTTGCAGCGGAGCAACGGCGGGCGGGCGTCCACGGGCACCGCATCGGACCTCGCCTCGGCGCCGCTCCTCCGCGACAGCTCCGACTCGGAGGCCTCGCTCTCGCTCGCCTCCTCCCGCTTCTCGCACTCGTCCTCCTCCGGCCACGACCACGACGACGTCAACCCGCGCTTCTCCCTCGACTCCGCCGCCGACCCCAACCCTCCGCGCCTCTGCTCCTCCCACCGCCACTCCACCTCCAGCCGCGCGGCCCACAGCCCGGCGCGCCGCCGGCCGTCGCCGCCCAGGCAGGACGCGTCGAGGTGCCTCTGTGGACTCGTCGCGCATGAACTCCTCGGGCAAGATCGTGTTCCAGCAGGGCCTGGAGCGCAGCTGCAGCTCCCCGAGCAGCCTCCACGCCGCGGCCAGGTCGCGGTCCATGGCCCGCGCCGTCGACCGGTCCTACTCGTCCAGCGTCCGCGTGGCGCCCGTGGTGCCCAACGTGCCGGTCTGCTCGCGACTGATCTTCGGGTTCTTCAAGGACAAGAAAGAGTCGGCGGCCAGCAAGGACTCATCCTCATCGAGGTCGTCGTCCTGGTCGTCGACCCTGGGCCGGAAGACGACGCCGACGCCGACGCCACAGCGGTGGAGCGGCGAGCTGCCGAGGCCCTGCGGGTGACCGTCCGGTTGAAGATACGGCGGGCGATCGAGCGCTTGGTTGTGCATGGAAAGCGACGGGCTAGGCTAGGAACGCAATGATGGATGCATAGCGCTTTGTTAGGTTTTTAACTGATTTGGTTTGTAATTTGGGGTGCTGATGAGAAGGTCTAATCAATTGACTGTTCTTCTTTTCTTTTCTCTCTTGACTGTAAATTTGGAGTTTTGCTCGTCTTCTCAATCCTCAAGGCCGTTGTAGCTAGCGCATCTGATTCTGATTTGGTTATTTGCAAGAAAAAAGATCACAAGATGTTGTTCTGTCAACTTGATTCAAATGAGCAAATGATTCACACTCTTGTCATTGTTCAGATCAGCAAATGCATTGCTCTGCCGATCGATCGAGCTGGCGTAGCACAGTTACAAATGCAGTCAAACAGAGAGGGAGTGAGCTGCGGGTTTGTCTCCTTTAAAAATCAATTCAGCTGTTTTCGTGTCCTGCGGGTAGATTCAAACCAAAGGCAGAGGCCTCTTTGCAAAATACCACATGTTGACCGGGTCGGCACCCACGCATCCACATGTCGCTCTGTGATTGGTCAGGACCAAATTTGCACATTTGAAGCAAGTTCTGGGACTGGGTAGGGTCAAAATGCAAGTTCTAGGACTAAAGCATCACATTGAGAGCAAGTTGTAGGACTCCCAGTGCTTTTAACTCAAAGAAGAAGATGGTGCCAAAGGCGGTACATCTGCAAAGGCGAGCAGGCTCACACACTGTTCCCTCTTTTGCTCCGCGGTCCAAAGGCCGGACGCCGCTTTCCTCTGGCCCAAAACCAGCACCAGCCACTCCGTGCAAACTCGAGTGCCACAGTGTGGTCTAGTAGTGTACCGCGCAGAACAGGCAAGACAGACATTTTTCTTTTCTGCAGAAAAGAAAAGAAAAGAGAGTTGCTGCAGCATGCACTGCAGTGCACACCTCACTCACATGCCAGATTGCCAGTGATCCCCAGTTGGATGGAATAGCCAAAGCCCAGTTGCAAGCAGTGGCCCATGGATGAAGTGGAGCATCATCCTCGTTAGCATTCTTCCTTTCTTTCTCTTCATTTTTCAGTGATCGAAACAAGAAAAGAAAAACTCGACACTGCCAATCCCCTACTGAAATAGCAGTAGTAATTCTACAAGCGAAATTGCATCATCAACGAAACCTGCTCCTGTTCAAGAGAATCCATCCAATTCCACCGGCGCCCGAGACAAAGACGAGGCGCCAAAAAGGAGCCTTTGGAGAGCCAGCAGCCTTCTTTTCCTCCGCAGACTGCGGTTTTGTGGTGGTACGTCCTCTTTTCTTTTCTCTGGCCCAACACCAACACGAACACCACACCACTCCATGCAACTGCAGACTCGACTACTAGTAGTGCTTGCTGGGTACCAATGCTGCATCATGCATGCACACCTCACCCACTCACAATGCCACTACCTGACGATCTACGAAAACACAAGCATGCTGGCTGGCCTCAGTACTGTGCCTCCCAACCAGGAACCAGCCAACATCACACGACTTTGATTTTGAGTTGCAAATCTGAGGAACTACGGTCTACGGGAGCTCCAATCGACGGTCACCCAGGGCGTACAGCTCACCGAGATCATGCATAATGTAGCACCACGCCAACACCATCGTTGAAAAACGAGAAGTGGCAAAAGTCTTGCCGCATTCATTAATTGCAAACACAGTTTTACAGACGGCTCGTCCGAAGGTGGAACAAACAGTACAAATAGTGGCCGTAGCGATTTCTCCACCGTCTTTTTTCATTATTTGAAAATAATTTTATGTACGAATACAGGGGAAAAGAAAAGGAAAGATAATATCTATCCAACACCAGTTTTTTCCAACATGATTAAAGTAAAAGATCTAATAATCTGAATAATTCTTCACTTCAGACCAATGGAGCAATGAAGCAATCCATTAGTCAAGACACTCTTGAGTCTTCTCTTCGTTCCTATGCTTAAGAAGCATAAGAGTTCCAATTTTGAAAATCTGTCGGTTAACTTGCGTCTCGATTTTGCCCCATGATTTTGACTTGGTCAACGCCTCCGTGTGATCCCTTTGGTCACTGCATGGGATTTTGTTTATCACAACATGGGATTTTGTGAGACTGAGGGTTCGTTCTAACCGAGCCTATCGGTTCGATTCTTAGTAATAAGAAAAATTGTTTCTTCATATATGTGATAACTAGTCTGTTACTCCACTAATGAAAAACCAATTGTTTTTTTTTCAATGAGAACTCGGTCCGGTTTTTGCTCATGACGGAGGAGGACCGGTATTTTCTGGGACGAACAAATCAGCTGTCAAATCGTCATCAAAAAACAATGGAACATACAAGCAGGAATCTAGCACGAGCAAAAAATGGTAGAAGAAAGGAACCGTTGAATGAAATCGTTGGCGGCCGCTATGCGAGTGGTAGGAATGCCATCTTCGGCCAGCCATGGCCTTCGTGTGTGGAAACCATGCGAACGATCGGCCGCCATGTGTCAGGAGATACGGGAACAATCTTCGGCCATGAAGGAGCCATGGCCGTTGGCGCATACAAGTCATGGGTTGGGGTAAGGGTGGTTGCTAGGACTATGCGAGGTAGGCGAACAAAGGCGGCGGAGCTGCGGTGAAGGACGGAACACGTTAGGGTTGGGGGTTGCATACATTTGGGTTGAGGTAAGGCTACACATAGGTTTAGTTGTTCTTGGACATGTATGTCTAGGTGTACTTGGTAGATAGGATATTGTCTATTCAACTTAGTTTGCTAAGCCTTGAGGCAATATCTTGGCCCAATGAGGTAAGTCCGGTTTGAACATTTGCTAACCTTTTTCGACTTCAATCCCTGTTTTTTGCATCCAGTTTTTGGTTTGCAGTTTTTCTGCCCACCTCTACCAATCAAGACGCTTGTTACCCCAAGCCTGATCGGATGTCCCCATGCCGCTTAGTTGCCCTTTTCGATAATGTGTGTCAGTTTCACATGTGTTGCTTAGCTGGGGACCTAGGGAGGGACGAAACGGGTCACTTTGCTAGTTCGACGAGTACGACGGAAGACTGTGAAGTCATTTCATTTGACGGTTGTGTCACTGCACTCTTATCTGTCTTGATGTTACTAATGTTGTGGCTTCCCCTTCAATACCCCTCAGCTACCATCGTGTGAAGCCGCCATGACGAATGAGTGATGGCGTGGCCTCGTGGGTGTTGGTTTTGGTGGTGTATGTACCATTAGTCTATGACAGATAAGTTGATGAACTTCTTCTAGTTCAACCTGCCAGAGATGAAGGAGGGGAAGAAGGCCAAGTTCATTGTCGGGATCATGGAGCCCAAGGTTGGGTTCCACAACACCGAGGCCGCCAGAATATGTTGCAAGCCCAACGAGTATGTGTAGGACTACCTCATGCCGTGTGACTGCATTCCGGATAGTTTGTCGACCATCCTTTGTTTTCCCTTTTGGTGCGATCCTTCTTTTAGTTTTAGTTCCGGGATAGGCCAGGAGGAGAGGTACTCCCAACCTGACTCCTGAGATTCAATGTTGCTGGGTGTCTTCTCGGTGGGTTCTGGGCGACGTGTTTCCATTTCGATTTGATGGATTTTGGGGGTTATTGTGATGGTGCTCAGGTTCTACATTCTTTCATTGGGGAGCTCGGTATCATTATTGGGGAGCGTCGGTCTCTTTATAAAAGCCGGTGTTTCATGACTTTTTTTATTTCTATTTTTCGTTGTTTCTTCGCATTTGTTAGTTTTAGTCTTTCTGTTTCTTTATTTCTCTTTTGTGTAGTCCTTTTGTTTTTGTGTATGTCCCTGGCCCGTGTTCTGTTAATACAAAGAACACGGAAGCAATCTTAGGACGATCGCTCCACTGAAAAATAATGGCAACAACATTAGTAAACAGTTAAAAACCAAGAGCAATTACAAGAGAGACGCTCGGAGGCAAGCGGCGCTGTTCTAGTCTTTAATCATGCGCCATAGAGCCATATACAGAGAATAACTTCAGATCATATAATGCAGTACCATCCATCATAAGAACTTGAGAACATGTGCAAATTCCAGCAACTCGGCACGCAATTCTCCGGTCCAAGGCCAGTCCAAATGCATGCCCGGAGAGAAAGAGGAAGATGCGAGTTCCCAAAAGTAGCCTTTGCGCGTCACCCTCGCAGCCTTGTTCTGGGGTTGTGACGGCAGACGCACATCTCCTGCAGATTCAGCAGCAGCATCAGCCGGTCCTCTCGCTGTTCCCTCTTTTGCTCTCCGGTCCAAACGACACGAGCCGCTTTCCTCTGGCCCCAAACACACACACCCACTCTGCGCAAACTAGAGTACTGCCAGTATGCTCCGATACTCCCTGCTCACAGCAGGCAAAACAGACAAAACATTTCTTATCTAAAGAAGCAAAAGAAAGATGCTGCGGCGTGCAGCATGCACACACACCTCACACACATTGCCACTTCGCCGGTGATCTCCACTGCCTGACGATCTACAAAAACACAACCATTGATCACAATGCAGCACTACCTCCAACCAGGAACCAACCAAGACGACACGGTTTTGAGGTACATTTCACGGAGATCACACATAATGATGTGCGTGCCATCATTGATCACAATGCGGTACCATCCATCCATCACATCACATCACAAGAACTTCACAACATCTACACGCTTCAGCAGTTCACCCCAAAATTCGATCGATTGCGGCAGCCAGCCAACGGTTCCATCAACGACCCATCATCATCACGTTGCCAAACATGGCCAAGAATCTAGCAAGAAGAGCTTGCATGCACGTTGGACGTTGCACTCCCATCCCACCCAAAAAAACAGAGTAATCATCAACCAACGACTGAATTCTTCGTCGATCTGTCCGGTAGCCTGTACCACATCCAGGTTTCTCCCCAACTTACTTGCTATCTATCTACTATCTGTCTGTCAGTCCTCCGATCGTCGTCCACCGGCGAGGGTCACTCACATGACGGCGCAGGCGTTGGGGTTCTCGTCGCTGAGGAGGAACTCGGTGGCCTGCATCGCCTGCTGGTCGTAGAAGGCCGTCTTCCACAGCTGCAGCTCCGCCGCCAGCGCCTTCTCCGCCGCCTCCTTGCACTGCTTCCCGTCGCCGCCCTGCTGCTGCTGCTGCTGCTTCCCGTCCTTGTTGCACCCGTCCTTCTCCTTGTCCTTGTCCTTGTTGTCCCCTTTGCCGGGCGGCACCACCTCCACGGGCCGCCGCAGCTTCTTGCGGAGCTTCTCCGGCAGGGCCTTGGCGTCCATGGTGCCCGTCACCGTTACCTGGTTCTTGCCCGGGTCCATCTTCACCTGCTCCACGCCTGCACGAACAATGTAGGTACGCGATCAGATCAGACGGCGCAGCCCAACTTGAGCACATCAAGGGGAATTCGGTCGAGCACCTAGCGTGCATGCATCGTATCCGCGTCGCGTCGAGAAAACTCTGGCGTGCATGCGGGATGGAGGAGGAGCGGCGCGTGCGTACCTTTGATCTTGAAGAGCTTGCAGCGGATGCGGTGCATGCAGCCGTCGCAGTGGAGGCCCGCGGAGCCGATCTTGAGCACCACCGTCACGATCACCGGCTGCCATGAACCAATTCGAGCAATCAGTCGAGCAGAGCAAGCTCATCATCAGCAAACGAATCGCAAAACAAAGTGGCAAGAAGGATGGATAGGATCAAGGACGCACCACGGCCGGCTTCTTGTTGTCCTTGCCGCCCTTCCCCTTCCCGGCATTGCCGCCGCCGCCGCCGCACTTGTCGTCCTGCTCCTTCTTCTCCTCCTCCTTCTTGCCCTCGCCGTCGGCGCACTTGTTCTTGTCCCCGCCACCGCCCTTGTTGTCCTTGCCGCCGACGAGCTCGACCTTCTTCCTGGTCTTGGCGGCGACGCGGTCCCGCAGCTTCTTGGCGTCGAAGCGGCCGACGATGGTCATGGACCCCTTGTCCACCTCCATGGCCACGCCCTCCACCCCTGCAGGTCGACACGCACGCGCGGCCACCAGGCCGATCATCGTCAGAAACCGCAAGAAACGGAGAGAAACACCGCGAGGGAGAGAGGAGAGGATCGCGCTCGTACCTGGGAAGCGGCGGACGGAGGCGCGGATGCGATGCGCGCAGCCGTCGCAGTGCATGTCGACCTTGAGCACCGCGGTGACCACGGGGAGCGGGGGCGGCGCCTTCTTGTCCTTGTCCTTCCCGCCCTTGTCGTCCTTGCCGCCGCCGCACCCCTTCTCCTTCTCCTTCTCCTTGTCCGCCTTGTCGTCCTTGCACCCGCCGCCGCCGCCCTTGTCCTTGTCCTTGTCGTCGGCGGGCTTCTCCTTGGCCTGTCCCTCGCAGCCGCTCCCGGCGTCGGCCTCGGGCTTCTCCTCCTGCTGCCCCACGCCGCACCCTCCTCCTTCGCCTCCGCCCCCACCACCCCCACCACCGCCGCTGCGCTTCTTCTTCTGCAATCGCGAGCCGACAAACGGAAACAAGGACGGTCAGAGCAAGGAAGGGAGGAACGGTACGCGATTCGGTCGAGCAGATGGTGGCCGGGCGTCGCGGGCAACGCCGGCGAGGTGGTGACGCGCGTACGTACCTTGGCCATGGCGCGAGTGTACGGCCGGCCCTCCTCCGATCGAGAACCTTCCTCCTCTGCTGCGGCCGCGGCTGCGATGGGAGGAGGGGAGGAGGGAGGGGTTGGGTTGGGGTTTTAGCGTAGGTTGGAGACGGAGGTGGGCTATCGGCACGCCTGCCTACCAACTCGCCCCAGCCAAGGTGGCATCCTCCTGTCTCGCTCGTGCCGTCTGTTCGTACCGATCAGGTCACCCATGGCAGCGGAATCTACCGCCCGGGCCCGCCCGCCAGTCCTGGACCGGGCTCTCCGCCTCCTTTGGGGCCCATCGGCCAGCCGGCCGGCCGGCCGGAAGGGCACGGACGGCACGTGGAAAAGTCGCTGCGACGGCGTGTGGCGTGGCTGTCACTGTCAGTGGGTTCGTAGTCACCGTGTAGCAGGATGGACAGTGTGCTACTACGTACGTGGCGGCCGTGGATGGCCGTGCGGCGCCACGGCCAAGGCGACGATCAATGAGGAATTGATGGATGGATTGATGTCGTCCCTCTCCAGCCCGTCCGGCCGGCCGGAAGCCTGCCATTGAGATCGATGGAATCGATCGGCCGGTCGGTTTACGCGTGGCGCGCGCCTGTCACCGTGCTCTGGCAGGCGCTGGTTGTGGCCTGGCTGGGTCTGGGTGGGTGGTGTACGGCCGGGTTGCATGCTGGCGCTGCTGCTGCTGTGCTGCGGCAGGGAGGGCGGGAGCGGAGGACACTGTGCCTCTGCGCAGCCACGGCCCAGCGCGGCAGGCTCGTACTAGTAGAACGGTACGGCCGTCGCCCATCTCGCAGTCTCCTCTGCGTGCTCCGCCTGCCCGTACGTACGCACGGCGCCTACGCCTGCCACCCCAGGGCGCCGGCCCCTCGCCCTCTGCCATGATTCGTGACTCTGGCAGCGCAGCGCAGCGGAGGCAGCAGCGGTGGTGGTGGGCTTTGGCTTTACCAAGGGCAGCGATCGACGACCGCGGTCCGGCTCGAGCAAGACCAACCAGGACCCGTCCACCGGCGACGGGAACGAAACCCCGCATCGTTTTCACTCGTCACACCTCACAGTCCCGTCATGATCGCTCAACTATTTACCTTCTTCATCCAAACAAAGACCATCCAGGTCAGCAAGATACTACTCCTACTGTCCCAGTACCAATTAACGGGCGGGCGGGGGTGCAAAAATGTGGGACGTAGTACAGCCAGCAATATGCCAACATGGCAACATGAATATACAGAATCTAACTTATCGGATATTCAACATTTGCAAATGTCAACTTTTTTGAAAATAAATACATGTGTTCGTTGTCACACCCAAACGGTACATTCAAATTTATAAGTGAAAAATAAGCATTCTGAAATATGCAAAAAAAAAAATGGCAAACACCAAATGTTACCACCACATGTAACACTTAATTTTTATTTATTCTTTATTTTGCACCGAGAAAGCACTGCTATCTCGTATGGCATGAAAATTGTCAAGCACACTTACCACATTACTAATATGAACATCGAAAAAAATATTTAAATTTTACTATTTATTTTGATTTTACTGTTCCTTAGGGAGCACATGCTCCCCAATTCCCGTCCCTAACTTACCACCATTTGAGTCAACTACAGTATACACTGCTCCCGATTTTATAGCCATGCGTGTAATTTTTTTTGGGACCTCAATATCCACGTGACATTTCATCTGAGCAGGTCACATAGCAACGAATCGTTCCCTGAGAACCGATCAATCGAGCGAACTAAAGAATTACCTACGACCCAACTTCCAGTGCGACCCACAACGCCACTAGTTGGGCCACCGAAAAAAGCTTAGTCCTGCTTTGACTGATATATATAAAAAAGGCTTAAGCTATTATTTGGGCCAGACTTTAAATAGCTAAAAAATAGAAAAATAAAATAGCATGATGTACGTATATAGTAAAACTGACATAAAGTTCAGCATGGATCTGTTGAAAAATGACTTCAAATTATATTTGCAAATAGAACTTAGAATGAAAACAAAAACAGCTGGTGAGAGGTTTGATTGAAATAAGTTTGGCTAAACAAAAAATGTCATGCATAGAAATTTACAAATTGAAATTCAGACCTAAGTTGCCAGTATGTTTCATGAGATAGTGCAAAATAATTTGAAAAGGGGAAATTTATGACAAGAGTATCATGATAACAAATTTGCTATCATGTACAAAAAAGGAATGTGCCATGGGGCAAAAATCTATTTTTTTTCATTCTATTGGGAAATTTGTCATGGTCCAAAAATAGTTTGCCATGATAGAGGACGAAGAAAAATACTCCATGAAATTTTTTAGTCAGTTTTCCATGGCGTAAATAAAAATAAATTTGCCATGGTCCTTGAGGTAAAATTTTCCATGGTCCATTTTTTTGCAATGGAATAAAAGAAAAATTCAAGGCAAATTGCATATGTAGATCATGGCAAAAATGTGGATTAAATTTGTAAGGAATTTTGACTATATACATGAAGGACAAAAGGGTAAATTTGCATCATGTATTGTTTAAGCGATGGTAAATTTGCCATCATAATTCATGCGATAGTGCAAAAAAAATCAAAAAATAGAAAAAAGTGAAAAGAGCATCATGATAATTTTTCTGCCATTTTGTGTTTCAATTTGCTATGGTTTTCAAAAAATATGAATGTGCCATGGTGCAAAAAATCAACTTCCCATTCTATGAGAAAAATTGCTATGCTCCAAAAACAATTTTGCCATGATAGAGATTGAAAAATAATATTCCATGGATTGCTTAGTAAATTCGCCATGGCTGACACAAAAATAAATTTGCCATCGTCCATGAAATATAAATTTGCCATGGTCGTTGAAGAAAATTTGCCATGGTCCAGTTTTTTCCTTTTTTGCAATGGACCAAGAGAATTATTCATGGCAAATTGCATCTACAGAGAAAAAATGCAGATTAATTTTTTATGGCATTTTCACTCCATGCATGCAGAACATAAAAAAGTAATTTTGTCATCAAAGAAAAAAAAAGTGTACCATGTATTGTTTAGTAGAAATTGACATCGTACATTAAGTAAATTTGCTATTGCAATAAAGTAAAGTTCACATGATCTTACAAGAAAAAATGCCATGTGATTAGACGCACCATTTGTACACACCCAAAATAAAAAAGATGCTACGTAGATCGAAACTTCATGCATCTGCAATGTGACTATTCCTAAAATGTTCTAAAATTTTGTTATGATGTATGAGACACACATTTTTCCAAAATTTGACATATCATCAATACACACTTTTTTTTCTCGAAAAAATGGTACCATGTCCTAGGGACCAAGTATTCATAAGTATGCCCATTTTACTGTTACAAATCTTGTCTCTTCTTTTGTTTGTGATGATGTAACAAAGAAATCTGACTTTAGCGGCACATTGTAAACTAAAACTCATCGTATGTCCGCAACAACAAGATAAAAAGTTGGGGGCCTTCTAGTAATTTTTAATTTTATGTACAAAATTTTATCATGGCATGCTCAAGGAATTTGATGCACTTTGTACAGTAAAATGACCCTGATCAAAAAGAAAATAATACACGAGCATGAAAAATTGCCATTGTTTTGTACCATAAATCATATTCATGGTAATATTTTACCAGGCTACTAAATGGCAATTTTTTTGAACACGATAATCTATGGTGCAAGGTAAACTTAGAACAAGTTTTTATGTAAATTTTGGGAATTTGATTTATAGGACACATGGCAAATTGGTGAGTAAACACAAAATTTCTGATTTTTTTCCTTGTCATTTGTCAAAATAATTGTCGTATGACTTTAAAAAAAAATACCATTTGACAAAGAATACAATTTTATCTAAAATTGCCATGTTTCCGAAGACTCGAGAATTTCTGAATTATTCCATATGATTTTTCTAAAAGTTGCCATGTCATTCAATGAAAATGCCATGTTAGCATCTACTCTTACGTATGCCATGGAACAACAAACTAACAATTCGGAAAAATTTGCTTTATCCCTAAAACTCATGGCGATTTTGCCATGGGCAAATTTGGTACATTGCAAAAATATTGGACGGAGCAAATTTAACAATTTTGCGTGGACTGGAGCCCACCCCCAACCGTCACTGCGACTAGGACCCGATTGATCGTTCGCGTGAGTCCAAGCGCCATCGCTGCTAGCGTGCCACGGCCCTGAGCAGCGCTGTCGCGACCCCTGGGCGGTCGTTCACCGCTGGATGTATGACGATGAGGACAGCTGAAGCGGCGATAATGACACAGGTAACGACAGACTTGGATGCCATGCCTACGAGGTCACCATCCGGTAGCTTGCGTAGTGTTTTAGTTTCTTTAATCTTTAATTTTCAGTTGAACTTGTCCGGATTGCATGTAATATACTGAACTTGATTAACTTTCGTTCAGTTTTCATACTTTTTGTGCTCTTGTTTATTTATCCGTTTGAAATGCGGGAGCGTTTGGTACTATGGTTGAATGGTCGGCTCCGCTAGCATTGTCTGTTGACACTTATGGACGCGGACATTGTGCATGTCAGTTTTGAAGGATCGTGTTGGCGATATCCTTTCCATATATCGTTTGAAATTGAGTGAAGTGTGTCGAAGGTTGTGAAACCATTTCACAGGTGTCGAATAGGTCCTCGAATTATGAAAGTCATCATCCAGGTCCTGAAAGTACAATATGTGTGTCCGGTGGCAGAGCTTAGTACAAGTCTGAGGGGGCCATCCCCCCCCCCCCCCCCTCCCAAGCCCTAAACTACGAAGAAAATTTACTATGCATCGCTTAGATAGGTAGAAAGATCAATTCTTTCCCCTTTTAGTTGTTCATATCTTCGCTTGGACCCCCCTTGAGATTCTTGTCGAGCTCCGCCACTATGTGTGTCTTCCAGGCTCTCGAACCATTGCGGCTGTAATGTGTCGTGTGTGTACACAATTATTACACTTCAAGGATTTTCGAGGGCCTGAATGACACTTTTCATGGTTGGAGGACTTGCATGACACCCCCAAAATAATTCAAGCAACTAGGATGCACCTCACTCCTTGAAATTTGAATGTGGTCTGGTTTCACGCACGTATGCAAAAGCAGCTAGCGGATCGTTTCGTCCGCCTAGAAATATTCTTGGGCGTATCGCACGGAAAGCAGGGTCCGTCCAGTTTTTTTTTTTTTTTTGGATCGGGTCCGTCCAGATTTATGGATGTGGCGAGAACGAGACAAGCTTTCGCGGCCGGTCCTGCCTGCCTGGCTTCTTCATGTCCTGTGCACGCGTCCATCCATCCATCCATCCATGCATGCATGCCTCTCTGCTGCCTCCCTTTGAACCGAACTCGACTGACAATGGGCCCGCGTGCAGGCGCACGGTTCGTGTGGACCTCGCCGTGCCTCGCCCTGTCCGCAGCTCGCAGTCCCGCACGGTCACTCGTTGGCTGTGGGTTGGTTTCGCTTTGGGCGTACACCGGATCGGATCGAGTAGATGATATCGGACCGCACCGCCGGCCCTTGAACGACGACGGATCCCATCCCCAGGCCGGTCGACGATGTATCTCTCGACGGATCCGGTGGCCGGTGCGGTGCGTCGAACGCCGTCTCACGCCCTTGCCGGCCTGTTGCCAGTTTGGCAGGCCACCTACTGTTACAGGCCGGGGCAATGCGGGATTGCATTGCCGACCCGTCCCCGCCAGCTTTCTCCTGCCTGACGCCAATGACGAGGACACGAGCGGGAGCGGCGACGCCGCTGAGCAGTCCTTCACGCCCGCCATGCGGTGGCTTGACGCGCAGCCGAGGAGGTCGGCCATCTACGTGGCGCTCAGGAGCGAGGCGCCGGTGAGGGTGGAGCACCTGGGCGAGCTCGCGCTCAGGCTGGAGTTCTCCGGGACTGCTTCCTCTAGGCGCCGGTGACGGAGGATCACCTGGGCGAGCTCGCGCTCGGGCTGGAGCTCTCCGGGGCACGCTTCTTCGAGCTCGTGGCCATGGTGGCCACGGCCGGCTGACGACGGTTCGCTCAAGTACGACAACTGCGGCAGCGGGAAAAGAGGAAAAAGAGAGGGGAATGGAGGAGGGCTCACTGGGGAGCTCGAATCCGAGCTCAGGGAAGCCGGGGGCGGATCGTGGCGGTGGGAATCGGCGGCGGACAGCGGTGACCCGAGGTGAGGATGTAGAGGAAGAGGAACCTCCTGGTGGCGCCCATGGAGCCGAGACAGAAGGAGGAGAAAGGGAAGAGAAGAGGTCGTCGCAGGGTTGTTGCCGTCGTCGGCCGGCGGCGCTTCGGCGGCGAGGTCGCCGGTGCTGCTGATGCCGCTACCGCTGCTCTGCTATGCTCTGCTGCTGTTGCTGCTAGCCACTGCTGCCGCTGCTATGCAGAGGAAAGGGAGAAAGCAAGGGGTTTTCAGCAAAAAACATGCCACGTCGGCACCTGACAGGCGGGCCTCGCCGGTCAGATACACCGTCAATACGTGTTTATACGCGGTTTAGACCTTTTTGTAACGGCTAGCCTCAGACTTGGTACTGACACGTAAAAATTACCAAACTTGGTACTCCCTCCGTAAACTAATATAAAAGCGTTTAGATCACTACTTTAGTATTCTAAACGCTCTTATATTAGTTTACAGAGGGAGTACCAATCTACTTTCAATGCCCCAATTGTGATATTTCCGTGCAATTAACTCTCAACCCAACGCAGCGTCTCAGCGACTGACTGTGCCCCGGGTGATTGCAGGCGGTGGGGATACAGCTAAGCCACTGCGTTCGTGTACCGAGGGGCCTGGGCCTCACCCCTGAGCCTTTCCCCGTCGCATGCTGGTTGCTCCTCTGTTCTGTTTACAGGGAGACAAGACGACGAAACCAGTAGAGACAGATGAGATCGTGTACACAAACCACCCTCTGTCTAGTTTCCCTCTGAACAAGCTCGCTCGCCTAATTCGTATCTTCACATCATCCAAACACTGCTGCTGCATTGTGCGTCGCGTTTTGTTTTGGTAGTCCAACTCCAACGCATGGCCCCATTCCGTCCGGTCCAGCCCATTTGCATAGTAACGGAGCGGCTCAACGCACCAGAGCGAACCTTTAAAAAAAATTCCATCTTGTGTCCGCTCCTCTTTACCCAACTTTTGCGTAAATTGTCTTCTTTACCTAATTTTTGCGCAAACTGGACCGGATTTGCGTCCAACCGGACAATGGACAACCACTTCCCACTGGCACCTTTTAATAAACACATGGGGACGAGCCAGTGTGTTAGCCATCCAGCCGCTCCCCAAAACGTCCTTTTTTTTATGGCGAAACCGAGGACCGGTTCGTCCACATCCACTCCTGCTTCGATTCGCTTCCACACCCATCTCTACCCCGATAAGCTCTAGAGCTCACCGGCGGCCACCACCGACGAGCCACGGGCATGTGGAAGTGGATCCCGACAAGCCAAGGAAACACGACTGTGAGACGAGGTCGTCTTCAGGGCCATGTGCCGTGAGCCGCGGATCCGCCACATACATCATGGTGGAGGTATGCCAACGCCACTGGGGCACTTCTACCCCACTGCCATGGTCGAACGCCCATCTTCCGAACGACTAGCATATAAGCCCAGATCGGGTGCCACTGTCGGTCATTCCGGCTAGCATCCACGCTCAACTTCTTGAGATCAACTGCCTCAGGGCCTCGTCGATGAACCCAGGTACGACATGGACTCCTCTATGTGTGAAACATGGTTCCAGATGAGCACGACCTACGACAGCAGACTTTTTTTTGCCGGTCGTGCTCAGAGCCCCAGTAGCGCTCTAGGGCACCCCCATGACCATGCTCCCAGCCATCACCTCCCGTGCGGGCCTGCAAGAGGGCGCACACCTACGCCCTCGCCTCCTCCCCCCCCCCCAATCGCCACCACCACATCAGGCCATGATGGCCAAAGAGGAGAAGGAGTTGGTGATGAAGGTGGTCAAGAACTCGGCGGTCGAGTCCGAGCGTGCCTAGTTGGACGGCCTTGACGTGAATATGGCATTATCGGTCGTTCATGACGTCGCCATCCCGAAGCTCGAGGAGATGGAGGAGCTGCGATGGAACTTGTCGTTGGTGGACCAGTACTGGACGTGGACTACGATGGTGGCCATCACGGTCGCCGAAGTTGTTGGCGGGGGCCGTGTGGGTAGGGGCCGATACGTGGTCATAGGCCCTCGTGCCAATGCAAATGCAGGTGTCGCGGCCCCTGCAGGGCAACCACCGCAGCGGTTGCAGGCGCCACCGGACGAGGAAGACGGCGACGACGACAGGCAATGAAGACGGCCAAGGACGGTGGCGGCAACCGGTCAAGGATTTATATTAAAGTTTTTCTAAAAATGTTTTTAGTTTAATTTCAAGTTAAATGTATGATGGACAATTCGGCCGGTACTTTTGGACCAAGTTAAGTTTATTAGTTTAAGTTTAAGTTTAGGACCCCGATAAAATCCGAACATTTGGATTTTAAGCATTTCATCCCAAACGTTTTTACATGGCAACTTTAGTTGACGCGATGCGGCAACTTTAGTTGTTAAGGTTCGTTTTGTTTGTCAGAAAGTTGAACTAAAGTTGCATTAAAAAACGTTCGGGTTGCTATGTTTAAAATCCGAACATTCGGGATTTATCGTTGCTGTAAGTTTATGCTTTTTTTGCTATGAAATTTAGGTGAAGCGTAGGAGTTGGGCTTACTCACAACACGCCCGTGACTGTTCGATCGATGGAGAGAGAGGGGAAGAAGGGGAAGGGTCCAAATCGTTCCAGGGACAAGGAGAAGTGGAGTATCTTTCTCTGCTGGACCTCCGGACAGGACAGGACAACAAAACTTTGGACACAAGAAAACGACGACTCCAACAATTTTCATATGCATATATAGGGATTAGGGAACTCAATTACTCAAACGCAAAATATACATGATCAAGCAGTATAGCTGCTCGCTGGATAGAGCATCTCTGCTACTACTACCACTACTCGATGAACCGGCCGATTGCTACCAATTAACTGAACTGAGATATACTACTAGTAGTGCTACCACAAAAGGGGTACGCATATGTATATGCCATCGTCGTCTGGTGCTCTGGCATGACGATCCGACGTACTCGCCCGTCTCCGACTCGCGCGGCCGGCTCGGTTCACCCGGAGCGCGCGCGCGCGCACCGATCAGTAGCCCTGGCCGTGCCAGGCCGGCGAGCTGGCGCCGTAGTAGCCGCCGTGGCCCTGGGCCGGAGCCTGCGCGGCAGGAGCATACCCGTAGCCGCCGTACGCGCCCCAACCAGCAGCAGCCGCGGGCGCGGCAGGGTAGTAGGAGGCCGCAGAGGAGGCCTGCCACGGGTACGCCGCGCCGTAGCCCCCAGCACCGGCTCCATTCCACCCGCCGCCGAGGCCGAGCAGCTGCTGCTGGTGCTGCAGGCTAGCCGCCCACGCGGCGGCCGCGGCGCCCTGCCCCCCGTACTGGTGACGCGCCGCCGCCTGGCCCCCGTACTGGTGGTGCAGCTGCAGGTCGGCGAGCAGCGCCTGGACGGCGGCGGCGTCGACTGCCCGGGCGTCCTCCCCCTCCCCCTTCTTGCGCTCCTTGGCGGGCGGGAAGACGAGGTCGACCTTCTTGCCGGTGGCCTTGCGGAGGCCCTTGCGGAGCCGCTCGGGGTCGGCCGTGGCCAGCACGCGCACCTCGCCGGTGGCCTCGGCCGCGGTCTGGTCCACCGCCTCGACCCCCGGCGCCAGCGTGAGGTCCCGCACCGCCGCCCGCAGCTTGTCCGTGCACCCGTGGCATCGGCAGTGCATCGCCACCTTGAGCGAGAACTCCCTCGCCGCCACCTTCTCCACGCCGCCGCCGCTCTGCTTCTTCCCCATGGCAGGCTACTCTGTCTGTCTCTCTCTCACACACACAGGCACCGAAGGAGCTGAAGGAAACTTGAGCTAATGAGGAAGCAGGGGAGTGGATGGAAGTGTGGTGGAACGAGGAGCGCCAGGGCGGGATTATATAGCGGAGCGGCCGCGTGCGATGGGAGACAGAGACAGAGTGTGGAGTGTGGACCGGCGGGTCATGGTCAGTCAACCGGGGCGAGCAAACCGGGTGCGACGCGACGGAGCTTTCCGTGTTCGTACACTCGAGTAGCTGATCTGTCGCCGTCCGGTCCGCTCCGACGTGATTTTGATCTGTGAGGTGACTACTCACGTAGCTCACTCAGCTCACTCTGCTAGCTAGCTAGCGCATGCATGCACGGGCTGCACTGCGGTGCTGCGCAGCCAGCTCAGTGGAGTGGAGTGGAGAGAGAGGTCTGGTCTTTGACCGCCGGTCCGCGGGGAGGATCCATCAGTTCCTTCGTTGGGAAGGAACGCAGCAGCAGCAGCAGCACACACAATTTCCCAACTCTGAACGTGAAGCATGCATGGTCTATTTACAGTATGGCGTGCTGCTTCATCAAACGTACTGAAAATTGACCACTCGTTCACGTAGCTGGTAGGTACGTACGTACAGTACATTTTTAGCGTATGGAGTGCTACTTGGGCATGCTGAAATCAACCACTGGTTGAAGCACCAGTACATACTGTAGCAATGATAGGTTGATAGCAGCTCACGATGCACCTCCATCACAGCGAGTAACAGGCAAACAAGAAAGGCTTAGACGAGCTTAACCAATGTCCCCTATCTCTCTGACGACCCAAGCGAATAAGATAATCTCCTTTCTCAACGGGAAGGAACGCAGGCAAGCAAAATGAGACATTAGGTGTCCATGTGCAGAACTTGGTGAGGCAAAAATACATTGCCCGTCTTCATTCATGACACACCAAACGTGGGACAAAGGTAGGGTTTGGCCGAAACTGCCTGGTGATTCTGGCGCCGGCCAAGACATGCGCTCGCTTTTTTGACCGAACAGGGCGGGTTTGATTTTGATGGAGATGGGCTGTTCTTTCTTCACGCGCCCTGCACGTCCTTCAGTTCGCTATGTCCCGTCCCAATGGGATGGCGCCATGGCGGCAAACTTGTCGATCCGCGACCACGTGGTGGCAGGCAGAACAGAAGAAGGAGCTGCGCAATTCGTCGCTCCACAGTGCAGGAGTAAACTAAAGACCGAAGCCCATTGACCGGACTCGCTCGAGTCGCGTCCGCGTCCGCCTCCGCCTCCGCGTGGTCGATCGATCGATCGGGCACGCTGATTGGCCATTGCAATTGCTGGGATGCCTGCCATCCCCACCCCAAACCAACCCATGTTCCAAGATCTGTTAACTTCGTTTTTTACTGGGCTTGACGCCTAGGACACGGCTTCCACGCATGCATTTCAGTTCCTTCCTGCACTATTTGTGTCCTTGGCCTCAGAATATGAACTTTCTGTAGTACGTAGAATTTCGAAATTGACCAAGCCTATGGAAATTTTGCATACAATGTTTTTCAAATGTCACACTTATGCGTTAGGCAAATTTGATTAAGCGCATGGCATTTTGTGGTAGATATCATTTTTAGTTATATCTTAGTCACATGGCAATTTGTAGAAATTTCATTGTCTGATGCAAGAAAATGCAACATGCCATGGCAATTGTGTATATGGCAATCTTTTTGGCCCTCGATTGTTTGAGTGGAAGTGAAGTACTCCCTCTGTTCACTTTTGTGAGACTCTGTAGAGATTTAAGATATCATGCAAAACAGTTTAACTTTAGTTGCCTAAAACGACCTATAAAAGTGAACGGAGGGAGTATATGAGTATGATTCCACCGGAAATTATGAAAATAAAATTATTTTTTTAATAAATGTGTATGTGAAATCAAAACTAGTCGAAATTCATATTTGTGTTTGCCATTGGACCAGTACTCTGTCCTTACAAATTTGCCATCTACCTTAAAAGACTAAGAAAATTTTTATAACAGTTTTTTTTTTCAATTGCCATAATCTGTTTTGAAGAAAAAGTGCCATGTCACTTGGTATAGAGCAATTTTTTCAAAGAACATTTTTAATGCTTTTGCCATGACCCATAGATCAAATTTCACTAAAAACATGCCATGTCATTTGCACTTCTTGTTCTCCCAATTTCCCGCACACTTGGCAAATCTAGATTCCCAATGTTGGAAACAATTGAACAAGCATATCTAGGTTCACAAAACATGTCAAATAATTCAATCAAAATATATATCAAGCGCTGTCAACTTTTATTCCTTTATAATTTTTTTGCCATGGCAAAAATGTTTGTCGTATCAACAATATAGCTTTTGCCATGTCACGAATACAGTTTTTTTTTCAACTCTGAACGTGAAGCATTGTCTATATACAGTATGGACTGCTGCTCCCACTTCATATACGTACTGAAAATTGACCACTCGTCGAAGTAGTAGCAAGTAGGTAGTGCAGGCCAGGGCTGACAATGCTCCTCCATGGGATTAACAAAAGGAAAGGGGAGAAAACTTAACCACTCCTCTCTCTCTATCTGAAAAAGAGAACCCTGAGGCAAAAAAGATGATCTCCTTTCTGAGAAAGAAGGAACCTTGGCAAGCAAAGCAAAACGGAGCGCTGTATTGACGGAGAAACAAACGTTTGACAAGGTTGGGTTTGCCGGAAACAGCCTAGTAATTCTGGCACCGGCCAACGGCATGCCCCTCACTTTTGACCGAACCGGGTGGGTTGGATTTGGATGCAGCCATGCAGGGTTGTTCTTCTTCTTCCACTCGGTCTGCACGTCGCTCGGTTCAGTGTGTCCGTCCCAATGGGATGGAGGAAAGATTGATCCCAAGAAAGAAAGATTTGATTCGTGACCACATGGCATGGTCGCAGAGCAGGCTGCTGCCACGAGACGAGCGGAGAAGCAAATCTGTAGCAGCAGCAGCAGCAGCGGAAGAAGGAGCTGCGCAATTCGTCGCTTCACAGTGTAGGATTAAACTAAAGACTCGAACCCATTCACCCGGCTCACTCGGGTCGCCTCCGCGTGGCTGATCGATGGTTCGATCAGGCACGCTGAATGGCCGTTGTTGCTATTGCTGGGATCTGTCTGATCTCCACCCCAACCAACCCATGTTCCAAAATCTATTAACTTCGTTTTTTACTGTACTTGACGCGCAGGACTTGGCTTTCCATGCATGCATCTCAGTTCTTTCCTACACTATTTTTTTCGGCACTTGCTTCTTCTTTACTGAGAGAGATGAGAAACAGAATCAACTATCAAGGGCATCAACGCGCCGAGGTAATCTATGTCTGCCTGCCAGGATACTGATAGATGACGTACATGAATATCATTGTTCATATGGAAACATGTTCTCAAAAGCCTTTTTTTCTTTAGTTCAAACAAATAAACATCACTAAAAAGCTGACCGTGGAAGAAAAATGCACGCACAGCAAATCAGCAGGCAAATGCTCCGAGCATCGCCACACAAGAGTGGCAGTTTTCATTGTTATTTACTGGAAATGCTGAAAGTCTGACATCAGATTATTTTCCCTGTTCAGATCGAACGCATTTTGTGCTGTTGGATCATATCGCACCGATCTCAAAGCAAAGCTTATGCCACTTCACCGTTAGAAGACTTCACGCAATCCCTTTCCCCGTTTATCTCCTCATTGTCTTGCGATCATTCCTCATTTCTCCTCCACATGTCCTGCTTTGTCACCGGTTCACTATTCTATTCCGACGAACGAATACGACGGCAGCCCAGCATTTTGTCGTTGTTTCCCTGCGGTTCCCAGCGTTTACTCAAGTGTGCGGTGTGGGGCGTATGCAGGTTAGGTTCGGGGCGGTGCTGGTGGCAGGGGCTGCATTGGTGATGGCCGGATCTATGGGTTATTGGTGTCCGGTGTTGCACGAGGCGGTCCACGGGGCTGGCGGATTTTAGAATAGCTGAGGAGATAACGGGGCACAGGCCATGGATGAAGGCGAGGATGTGGATCTCGCTATGCATCTCGACGCGGAGCGGGGAGTTGTGCTTGATGGTGACGAGGCAGCCAGAGATAAGCATGGCCTGTGTAGACGGCATCCGCTTGTTTGGATGCGCTGTCGAGGGGAAACTAATGTACCATGGCAATCAAATTTGGCATGATGTTTTTAGACCATGTAATTTTTTTACCGTGGAAAATCCCTTTTTTTGTGGCATGGCAAATTTGATTTACAGACGATGACAAAGCCACTTAACGAACCATAGCAAATTTAACTTTTAAAACCATTGGAAATTTTTTTTTGGACCATGGCTAATTTATTGAACAATCCATGGTAAATTTTTCTTTGTTATGTTTTTTAACAATCCATGGCAATTTTTCTGAACAATCCATGGTAATTTTTTGTACGGTAGCAAATAAATTTCCATCTATCATGGCAATTTTATATATTTGGTCCCATGGCAAAATTTAACTCTCTTACCCTCGCAAAAAAAAAGGAACATTTATATGGCAAATTTGTTTCATGAGGCTTTTTTGTACACCGTTGCAATTTGTTGGGCCCATGTGCTGTGTTTGGTAGACACAGCCCATGCATGCGTGCCCATGGGGACGTACTTCGCGCTGGCAAACTTTCACGGACGAACGGACGGCAAAGCACGCATCCCTTTCGGTAGGATGATGGATCCTTCTTGTGGCACCGACCGACCGACCGTCTAAGCATTGCCCTTGCTTTCTGTCGGACCAAAGCCAAGCGGAGGAGGGGAATTGGGTGGATCCTTCCCGAAAATACTTCGGCGCGGACGAGCTCGCGCGCTCTAGTTACCGCGACGCGTTCGATACCGCGGAGATGCGAGATGGCCGCCGTATAGTAGGTGGCGGTTGAGGATAGTAAATGCGTGTACGTGACGGGCAGGGGACGCCGTGACATCGGACGTTGGTGCCGACGTCAGAAGTGGGATTGACGGTGTTTCCGTAATGTGCTGTTCGTGCCAGATTGGACTTCAGGTTCCTCTTCGATTTTTTCACCCCCCGTTGACAAAGCCATCAGCCCTCCCATGAACTGATTCCTGCATGCACGAGTCATTTTTTCAGATCTGCGTTTGTGCTGCTAAACCATGGGAAGGGGAATAACACCATCAGCAAAGATGAAATGTATGTACCTCGATTAAAGACGCTTTTTGGGAGGAAACGTGACGCTGTGGATTGCTGATGGTGCGGTGCTCCTGCTGCTCAACGGCTCTAATGCCGCACGAAGCAGATCTCGAAGACACCTGCCCTGCTCCGATCGAGGGAGGTGCAGACATGTCTGAACTCGTACGCGCAGACACCTATGCTTGTTGCCTTGCTTGCTCTCAGGCACGAGGTTGTAGCTTGGTGGAACAGGGGGGAGGAGGCCAAGTGTGGAATCCCTTGTGCTGGAAGAGATGCACTGCCTCCTGAGAGTGCCTCCTCCTTTAGTGGTTGTTTGGATATCCAGGATTAGATGAGATTTAGCAAAGCGAGTTTTAGGAGGATTTTTAGGAAAACCAGTTTTAGTTAGTTTTTCTGTTAAGATAAGTATATACAATTTCTTGTTTGGGTAGAGAAAAAGAAGAAGAATAACACAATTAGTCAGTTACCTTGCTATTAAGTACAGGCTTTGCTGGGCGGACCCTCCAAAATGATTCAAAAATCAAGCTACATGGGTACAGTTTGCTGTTTGCATCCCCGCGCATGGCCTAAACAAAGATCTTATGCACACTTTGTGTTGTCGGTGCTAACTATGTCGACTTGCCTGCCGAGCATATCATAAAAAATATAACTATTATCATACATGTGACATTTGGCAAATCATCGGGAAAAGATGAATAGAAAATAAAATCTCTCTCATGGCCGATAGTGGAACATGTCATCAGCAGCACACATAGGTAACACGAGAGTTAGTTTTAAACAACACATAGCCACATAATTCAGAGGTTCAGACAACTACAAGAGGAAACATTGTCACAATTACTAAGCTGACAATACATAATTTATTTCACACCGCTGGCTATTGATCACTCATCATACAAGGGGAAACAGTGCAAATTCAGTGATAAACGCAATACTCGCTGCTTATACAGATTAATCACATTTCTACAGCCCGTTCATGGGCAGCTTTCTCGGCAAGATGTAACACAATCTTAGGATTGTTGCAGGTGTTCTTCCAATGTTTTCCCACTCCGCAGATTCAGCATTTCGCTTCTTTCCTTTTCTTCGAGGGAGGTCAGCCCTCCGTGGACATGTCGTGCTTTTGTTTCTCTGAAGTAATGGTATTGCATCCTGCTTGCTCCAGTTGACCACAATATAAATCTCCATCGTATTCGGACATCATTATCCGCCGGATCCCGGCTGTCCTTACCACACCGACCCCTCAAAGCCCGCTTAGTGAATGAGATAATGAGACAAAGACCTCCAGTTGACCAACATTGTTCAACTATCTTCAGAAGAGCAAATTTGCACATATCCCTCAAATTTAAGCTATGTTCGATCTACAAGCACAATCGCAGAGTGGTATACCTTTTTGTCCAGCCAAAGGCTTGAGGGTCGTCTTTGCCTGTAGATTGCTTCGAGGTTGGCGCGGCAGGGCAATTCCAACGAATGAGATAATGAATTTAATTTCCACTCACCGAGAATCCACGCACTATCTCTTGCATACATTTGGTTCTCTCGACGTTGAGTCTGCTTTTTCCGTATCTTATTCCGAAACCAATTTCCCACGGATATAGATTGTAGAAGTCGTATGCTTCTCGCAATGAATCGAAGTTGTATCCAACAACTGATACCACAATGGTATCAGTTTTGTTCTCTGCATATTCACTTAATGTTTTTTCAAGGGCACACACTCTTCCAGCACATGGTGCACGCTCGATAGGGGCTCGTCCAATACGAACCCTGCATTATTAAGAACGAATTGATTCTGATTGTAAATGGTCCCACTATGTTTTCAGAAAAATGCAATGTTCATAAGTGAGCAACATGGGAGTGCAGTTTTAGTGTCAGACATTTACATTATTCAGATATGTCTTACCATACTAGTTTCAGAGTTATGCATGTTCAAAGACAAACGGAGGTTTGTCTTCTTTTCAGCAGGATGTAAATGTTGATAAGCGAGTAACATGGAAGTACAGCGTTACTTCAAGAGTTTTGAAATCATTAAGAATGAAATACAATTGACCGTCGTTATGTGCAGTAGGCACGAACCCGTACCAACGGAACATCACTACCATGGACCGATTTGTTCCAGTCAAGCTGGACGTCTCCGTCTCGTCGCGCCCTTAGCGGCCGTATCTACCGGCGATGTACGCGTACGCTCACAGTTAATGCAGTACGAAACACGTCGCTCTCTCGTTGGTCCAGCTGCCAGGAGCGCGCGAGCTCGTCGGCGCCATCGCCACTCTCGGATCCTTCCTTCCTTCCTTCCTTCCCTTCTGCGCGTCGTGCTGCTTCTCCCAACACCAACATCAGGATGGATGCATGATACGTAGAAACTTGACGCACAGGCCACAGCCACACATGGAGGAGGCACACAGAAGGAAGGAGCCCCGCAATTCCTCACCACGGCACTAGGACGTATCACACGGAGCAGCAGCACATTGACCCGGGCTACATTGTGAGTCGTCGATCGGTCGGCCGGCCATGTGTTGCGCCGCGTGAGCGTGATGATGATACACCGGCACCGCGGAGGCGTTAGTTTCGTTTCTTTTGTTCGGGTCCGGGTCCCCGACCGGCCGGCGAATGATCCACTTCCAACTTCCTTTCTCTTCTCTGCGTAGCATGTTATGATGGATCGGCGACGCGGCCCCACTTGACCGTGGGCAGGCCGTGCTTGACTGACTGACCAGCTCGACGGACGGACGGACGGACGGACGGACGCGCGGGACTCGGGTTCCTCAGGCCAACTCCACCGCGCAAGCCCAAGTGGACGTCCGTTTTGTCCGGATTTTATCCGTTTGGGTAGAGATTTGGGGTCGCGTCTGTGCGTGTCCTGGGATGCGGTGGCCGTGCGCCCAGCGCGCGGCCGCATCCATTTGCCCCATCCTGTCCGTGTGTACTTAAAAAACTAAAATCAACGTTTCAAATGCCAAGCCATAGTTCAGGCCAGCGGCCCCGATTCATCACGCCGGCAACAGAGCCAGCGGCCTACACGTCCATCGCCGGCATCAGCCAGCGGCCGGCAACACAGCCAGCCTCCAAAATGAATAGTTCTCCTCGCGCGGCAACACATGCCAGCAGCCGGCAACACAGCCGGCCTCCAAAATGAATAGTTCTCCTCGCCGGCACACTGGCAGCGGCCCGACGGGCGGGCGGCACCCTTGCCAGCCTCAAAAAGAACGGCCATGCCGATCGGACGACCTAGTTCAGGCCTTCGGCGTCGAGCATCTCCTTCTGCTTGGCCTCGAACCAGGCCCTCGTCTTGTCGCTCATCTTCGACAAGTCCACGCTCATGATCGCAAGGGCCACCTCCTTCGCTTTGGTGGCGGCATTGGTGGCCTCGATGTCGAGCTGCCTCTGCCTGGCCTTGACGTTGTCGTCCTCGATGTCGAGCTACCTTTGCCGGGTCGCCTCCTCCATGTCGAGCTGCCTTTGCTGGGCCGCCTCCTCCATGTCGATCTTCCTCCTCTTGGCCGCCTCCTCCATCTCAAGCTTTTGTCTTTGAAGGTCTAGGTATTGCTTCAATTGCTCGTCCTTGTTTTGCCGCTTCTTCTCGTCCCTCAGATCCTTTTGGGACATCATGCCATGCAAAGTCTCATGCAAGGCCATGGATGAGGCGTCACGTATGTCGTCCATCTTGGAGTTGGTCTTGCCCCTCGGCCTCTTCAACGCCTCGCCATTCCCACCTCCGGCGAACTTGGCCGTCTTCTTGCCTCCCTTTCTTTGAAGTTCACGGTATTGATCCTTGAACTTAGGATAATTGTTGATGATCGTCCAACAATGCGTAAGAGTGAATGGCTTGTCATTGTGCCGGGCCTTGAATGCCTCCAAAGATTGAAATGCCTACACCACATGATCAACAACAAGGAACATGCAAACATATACACGGCCGAAGTCTCATGGCCGTATCAAGGAAAGGGCTAGAAAGAGGAGAGCATACCATGTCCCCAACGCCGAGACTACTCACGGGCCGTGCTTCAACGCTCTCAAATGCGGCGCAATACTTTTTGCACTCTTGTTGGATGAACAACCATCTTTTTTGAATCGAGCCGATGCCACGGTTGCTTGTAATTTGGTAGGGCTCAAACATCTTTCTTTCATGGAATGTTTTGTGGACTCTCGTCCAAAAAACAATGCCCTTTTGTTGCGCGCCGGTCCTCGGATCTTGGCTAATCTCCATCCAAGCTTGGCAAATCAACTTGTCCTCATCTTGTGTATATGAACCCGTGCGAATGCTCTTCCTCTTCTTTTGTGCCTCCGCTCTTTGGATGAGCTCGTCGATGAACAATGGCGCACCACTAATATCAACGTCATTGCATTCTTCTTCTTCTTCATCACCTTCGACATAGATGTCATCGTCTTCATGCCATGAGTCACCATGGTCGTAGTCAACACGGTCGTCGACCTCTTCATCGGGGACGTACTCGGCCCGGCCATCCTGACTTTGGGTCTCATCGGGGTCGTAGGTACGGCCATGCCCACCCTCGAAGATCATGCCCTCCATGTAGCGGTTGTAGAAGGGGTCGTCGACCGCTGGCATTGGGGTTGGCATTCCCTCAAACAAGACGCGGGGGGCCGACATGGTGCCCGTGAACGGTGCCCGTGCCTGCTTTCTCATCTCGACGGACGGCCGCCTGCCGCTGCTGGACCCAGGCGTGACGTTGAGGTCGATGACGGCCGCGGGGCGCGGTGTGGACGGCGCGAACATGCCCACGTCCGGCGACCCCGAGAAACGGGTCTTGCCGTCGTACCTTGGCGGAGGAAAGCCGGGCGACATGGGCGCGGTGCGCAACGTCGGCGACTGGCAATGCGTAGGCCGGGCGACCGACGAGCCTGTGCTCGCCGGCCGACGGCCGCTGCAGGGAACCCGGCAGGACGCCCCATGCGAAGCATTAGGATGGCGTGCGCTTTGTTGACGAGGTCCTCCTTCTCGTCGGCAGCGGCCTTGCGCCGCGCGGCATCCAGCTCCTCGCGCTGGGCGGCGACCTTGGCCGCGGCGGCATTGAGCTTGACGACCGCTCTCCGTTCCCTCCTCTTCCGCGTCCAACTTGGCGATCTCCTCCGGCGTGCACTCCGGCCGCGGCTTCCTTGGCGCCTTCTTCTTCACCTTTGCGGGCGGGTCGACGGCCAGGCCGCTGGAACTCGGCGGGGCGTCGACCATGGACGGGGGAGAGAGGGGGCGGCGGGAGGGACGTGGGAGGGTTTGGGGCAAATGGCGTCAAATGGGCGGGGGGGGGGGGGGGGGGGGGTTGGTTTCTCCCACCGATAGGCGGGCCAGGGGAGGACAAGCGCGCGCGTCCCGCCCGTCCGCACGCTGTCCGTTTCACCCCAAAACCGGCGCAAACTTGGGTCGGGGATGGATCGAAAGCGGACACAAAGCGGACAAAAGTCCGTTTGTGCCCGCGCGCTGGGCCGTCTCGTTTGTCTCTTTTACCTCAAACGGACGGGAACGGACTAGGGTCGCGCGGTGGAGTTGGCCTCATGCTCGGTCGCCAAGCAGTCGCGATACCGACTTGATAAACAGAGCGGAAGGGGCGGGTTGAAGAACCAATGCTGCTGCCCCACTCTCCTGCCTCCCAGCTCAGCCCGGCCCAACTCACAGTTGGCCCCGCTGCATGCCTCCAGGTGGCTCTACACTTGCCACTAAAACAAAAAGTGCTCTACACTTGCTCACCCTGCATTGTTCCTTCGTAGCTCGTATACCCTCGCCGGCTCCTCAAAAGTTAAAAAAATGGACTTCAGTCCATATATCTAGCATCGCACTACATTGGATTATAGTCGGTCACCATCAGAGCGCGCATACGGACGTGAAATGGTCGAGCGATGGTGGTGTGCACTACTCCTAGAAACGAAGGACTTGTCTTTTCTCAGATCAAAGGCGCGTATGTCGTCCTAGGTTTAGCTAGGACAACGACACTTTCGGGACGGGAGTGACTTGATGAAAAGAGTAAATTGCAAAAAACCACCACATTCGAAGTTTTTATCCGGAATTGCCATCACATTTTTTGAGCGCCCCAAAAATCCACCTCTTTTCTTGTTAATTTTCTCAATAAACACTGATGACTGGTCTGGACAAAATTAATCTGATTTCTGCCCGCTGGTCAGGTCCAAGTGGCACTATATGGTCAACACAAAATGGCATTGACTGTTAACTTGAAGGAGGGCCCACCTATTAGGGTCTTATCCACCCCTCGTCCACCTGCTCTCCTCTCCTGCCGCACCTTTTCTGCCCGCACGCAATTGCCGCCGCCGCTGCATGCCGTCGGCGCATACTCTGCTGCTGCTTTTCGCTGGCGACTTGCTCCAGCACAGGCCCGAGGCCACCCACCACCTTCGCTGCTTTGTGGGCTGCGGAGACGGCGTTGTCGCCCCTTTGAGCAGCGTGACCCGAGCTACTCCGCGGCCGCGCCATGGCTGCCACCCGAGCGCCCGATACACACTGCCATCCGTGCCGTGCTAGTCGTCGTCCATGGATGCAACTCCCGCCGCAGCCATCGAGATCCAGGGCGACGAGGGGTACGTGGACGCCGCCGCGAACGACCACTGGAACGACCCAAGCGCACGACGACAACTCCGGCGCCACAAAGATGGCCGACTCCTAGAGCGGCGAGGAGGAAGAGGTGGTGGCACTAACGGTGGTCCAACTAGTCATTGGGATCATGGCGGCTAGCTCGCCGCCGCTGTCCTCATCATGCAAAGCCGCCATGGACCGCGCCTTTGGACGTGGTGGTGCTGAACGAGGATCAGTAGGGCGGTGCAAGTGGTGGTCAAGCCCATCGGAGCGTCAGATACGGTGAACATGTCCTCATCGCCGCGCTCCTGGTGCCATGGCCTGCTGCTCCGGCAGCGCACTGCACCTGCACACAAGGTGCTTGTGGAAATGCCACAAAATGGTAGGGCCCCTGTCTAATTTGATAGTCAACAAACGGTGTTGACCGTTTTATGCCACGTGAACAGTTATAGGCGGGCCCCGGCTGTCAGAAATCGGATTAATTTGGCCGAGATCGGTCATCAGTGTTTATTGAAAAAATTAACAAGAAAAGGGGTAGATTTTTGGGGCGCTCAAGAAATATGGTGGCAATTTCAGATGAGAACTTCAAATGTGGTGTTTTTTTGCAATTCACTCTGATGAAAAAGATCATGCATGCATGTTCATCAGAGCTGGAACGCTGCATGAAAGGAGTAGTAGTAGTATCAGGGTAAGATCAGATCGGGCCCGATCTGTTGGTCGATGCATGCATGGTTGATTCTATGTTCCCCGTTGCCCTTGTCTGCTACTCCTAATTCGTTGCCTCTCAGCTCAGCTCAACCCACGTAACACGCACGGCACCGCACTGTACGTTCGTTCGTAACTTTGTGTACCCCAGCTGGGTCCAATCCTCTCCCCATTGACACGTACTCCCTCCGTTTCAAATTACTCGTCTTTGAAATGGACGTATCTAGAACTAGAATACATCTAGATACATCCATACGTGCGACAAGTAATTCTGAACGGAGGGAGTACTAGTAAATAGGGAGTACTAGTAAATGAAAGCGACAAGTAATTCTGAACGGAGGGAGTACTAGTAAATAAAACGAGAGTCTGCACTCCAGTATAGTTTCAACGGTCTGCACACTTACGTAGTTACGTATACGGAACTTACCAAATATACAGGCTTATTAGCCACTGTACTAGCACGTAGACATAGACACATAGTAGTATTGACTTAGTAATGATCGATCAGCCATTATAGCTCCTGGCACATATAAGTGTATACGTATATATGTAAGTCGGCCGTGTCGTGTCGTCGTCTCGTCATCAGGTCTGGCTCCGCTCGGCCGATCAGTTGCTGGGGCCGCCGGTCCACCACGGCGCGCCGGGCACGTAGGGGCCAGGCGGAGCCGTCGCCGGAAAAGGGTGGCCGTATGGTATTGGTGCCCAAGCAGGGGGCGGCGGGCCCGGGTAGTAGGACGGCACCGGAGGAGGGTACCCCTCGACGTAGCTGCTCCCGGACCAAGGATGGCCCGGCGGCGGCGCCTGGTCGTGGAGCTGCGGGTCGGCGAGCAGCCCCTGGACCGCGGCGAAGTCGACGAGCCGAGGGTCCTCCTTGCCGCCGGTCCAGCGGCCGGATCGCTCCTGCTTGTTTGGCTTGGGCGGGATTAAGACGAGGTCGACCTTCTTCTTGCCGGTGGCCTCGTGGAGGCTCTTGCGGAGGCGCTCGGGGTCCGCCGTGGCCAGCAGCCGGACCTCCTCGGTGTCCTCCGTGGCCGACCGTTCCAGCACCGCCACCACGCCCGGTGCGAGCGCGAGGTTGTTCAGGGCGGAGCTCACCTTGGGCGTGCACCCGTCGCAGCGGCAGTGCATCGACACCTTGAGCACGAGCTCCCTCGCGATCGCCTTCTCCCCACCGGCGTTACAGCCGCTGCCGCCGGCGCTGCCCATCGACGTACGAGACCGAACGACCGACGACTCGACTGGTTTCCCTCCCTGACTCTCACGTTAATGACGAACGAGATGAAACTCGAGCTAATGACGAAGCAGAGGGATGGATGCGTGGCCCTATATATATACGGCGAGACGAGACCACTGGGCGTGAGGAGCTACATTGGCAATGGGAGCAAACGGGAGGGGCATTCCGTGTTGCACAAGTACGTACGTACGTAACGGACGAGTGGCCCCGATCTTACTCTGTACGCGTCCGATTGGACGGGATTGGACTCTTTTTGGAGTGACAAGTCACGTCAACTCCTCAGTCCTCACTTGTGCTGCATGCACTCATCTGCATGTGGGTCTCCCTTGCTTGCTTCATCGGCAAGGAGCCAACGAACGCGCAAAGATGACAATTTGGGGGAAATTTCCACCGAGCAAGCCCGATCACAAGTTGCTAAATTATCTCATCCGGCCAACCACCCAGCCATGATCGTGATCGTGTAGGTGCCAAGCCAATCACGCTGAGCAGCACGCACGTAAAAGCAAGAGGCAAGAGACCCAGCCCCCCGGCCCGGCGAAGCGCATGCATGTTCCAAGCAACAACGACTTCCTTCCTTTTTTTAGAGCATCTCCAACAGCCGCGCTATAGCGCCGGGTGTTGGAGTCATGTACCTAGGATAGGGTCATAGACCTGATCTAAGTACCCTACCCAAAGACATCATTATTAGAAGAGACTACCTTCCAGTCGACCAAGGAGGACTCCACTTGACCGACTCAAAGGACTCGACCATGAAGACACACTCGACCACAAGAAGGTCAAGAAGCACTCTGTACCGTAACGGTCTGTAGTTAGGTAGACTTTATGGTATTTAAGACACTTTATGTGGGGCGTTACCAGTAACGCCCCAAACTTAATGTACTTTAAACCCTGCATTACTGAGGGCCGGAGGGGGCTGGCAGGGACTATATAAGCCACCCCCCACCTCAGTGTAAAGGGTTCGCACCCCTATAATTCATATACACATAATCCACTCGACCGCCTCCGGACTCCGAGACGTAGGGCTATTACTTCCTCCGAGAAGGGCCTGAACTCGTACATCTCTCGTGTTTACAACTGCTCCATAGCTAGGACCTTGCCTCTCCATACCTACCCCCCACTCTACTGTCAGACTTAGAACCACGACAGTTGGCGCCCACCGTGGGGCAGGTGTCTTAGCGATTTTTTGGAGGAGTTGCAGTTCTTCCGAGTACTTTCATCATGGTTGCTGGTGGAGTTTTGGTCGAGGGTCGTGAGATCCGTCTCGGCGCCCTCACCTTCATCGCCGACGACTCCGCTTGGCTCCAAGAGGCTCCACTCGACGTTGATGCGCTCCCCGTCCGCGGTGCGACGCATTTTCGCGCATGTGTCCGCGGCGTTCTGCTGCGACAACCGTCGACCCCGTATCGGTCGACTCCCCTATCGGTCACCCTCCCGGTCTCCCACCAGTGCCAGCGCTCTGGTCGGTCGAGGCTCCAGCGGTGGGTAAGGCACACGGTGGCTCGCCAGACGGCCACCGCCCAAGTTGCGGCAATCGAGCCCGACGAATCCCTCTACGGCCTGTTCGATCTGTCGACTGGCTCCGTAGAGACTGCATCCGAGTGCGATAGCAGTGATCCGGCGGCAGAAATCTTGATGGTCAACGGACCTCGCAGTCCTCCTTGCTTCGCCCATGAAGGCGGAGTGGACGGTGGAGGCGACCCCGCGCAAGGCCACGAGGAGTATCAACCCGAGCCACTCAATTCTCTGCAAAGAGAAGAGCTTCACCGCAGGAACATGGATGCCCTGCATACTCCCATCGCGGGAGAAACCCCCGAGGCTCGCGCCTTGGAGGAGGCACGTTTGGCCAACTTGGCTGAACGCGCTCGTCTGGAAAATCTTCAGCGAGCACTCGACGAGCGCGCGCGGCAACGAGCACCCGATGCCAATCGACGTCAGCTCTTCCCGCCGACTCAGGTATATCGAACCCCGATTCAGAATTTGGCAGCTGCAACCCGTATAGCAGAGTCCATCCAGCCCTCTCAGTCAGAAGCTGGCAGAGGCTTAATGCAGATCAGAGATTTGCTCCGGGCAGCAGGAGATCAGAATTCAGCCGTGTCGCAGTTGCGCAACAAAATTCACAGTCGATCCGTCGCTGCGAATACAGTTCAGTCGGCTCACAGTCCCAGATCGCCTCTGCGGCGTGAAGGACGCGAGAATCGGCGAGACCAGTACGGTGACCGACACGATCGTGATGACAGGCGTCGAGTGCCCACTCCTCCTCCGAGAGGTGGGTCTTACGCTCCTCGGCAGCAGGACGACAGGCGTCAACTCAGTGTGGGGCGAAGAGCTCCAGTCGACCCCCGAGAACCAGGCTTCGACGCGCGATCCATCATCGTGCAAGGCTTGGTCGACCGAAACAGGGCCCATCGGGGCGGCCTCGACAGAGATGCGCCCACAAGCAGTCGAGTGCATGTTTCTGGTCCAGAATGTTTCAGCAGGGCTATCAGAGCCGTGGTGATTCCCCCCAACTTCAGGTTGGCAACCAGAGTAAGCAAGTTCACTGGTGAGTCTAAGCCTGAAACCTGGCTTGAGGACTACCGAGTGGCGGTTCGGATTGGTGGTGGGAATGACGAGGTGGCCATGAAGCATTTGCCCCTCATGTTGGAAGGTTCTGCCAGAGCATGGTTGAATCAGTTACCTCCTAGCAGCATTTACACTTGGAAAGATTTGTCCCGAGTGTTCGTCAGAACATTTGAAGGAACTTGCAAGCGACCAGCTGGGTTGACAGAGTTGCAATTCTGTGTTCAGAAGACGAATGAGACTCTCAGAGAGTATATTCAGAGATGGATAACTTTGCATCATACCGTGGAGAACGTGTCTGATCATCAGGCAGTCTGCGCCTTCAAGAATGGTGTCAAGAACAGAGAATTGAGTTTGAAGTTTGGTCGAACCGGAGACATGACCCTGAGTCGGATGATGAAGATTGCTACCAAGTACGCCAACGGCAAAGAGGAAGACCGACTCCGAAGCGGCAAGTACAAGCCGAGTCAGTCGGAGAAGGGAAACACCAGTCGGAAGCAGAAACGGAAGGCTGAACCAGCAGCTCCTGGAGAGGCTCTGGCCGTGACTCAGGGAAAGTTCAAAGGGAAACCCAAAGGATCCTGGAACCCTAAGAAGGTGAAGGATAAAGAAGGAAACAACGTGATGGATATGCCGTGTCACATCCACATGATGAAAGATGAAGAGGGCAACATCATTTACCCGAAGCATACCACTCGCAAGTGTCGACTCCTGATCCAGCAGTTCCAAGGAAAACAGTCCAAGGACAAGGAAAAGGAGTCGGACAAGGCCGAAGACAAGGAGGACAGTGAGGGAGGATATCCGCATGTCAACTCCACTCTAATGATCTTCGCAGATGTAGAAAGCAAGAGCCGACTGAAGGTCATTAACCGTGAGGTGAACATGGTCGCCCCAGCGAAACCAAGGTATCTGAGATGGTCCCAAACACCCATCACATTCGACCAGTCTGATCACCCGACTCATATTGCCACCCCTGGGAGGCAAGCTTTGGTGGTCGACCCAGTTGTCGAAGGCACTCGACTGATGAAAGTGCTGATGGACGGTGGTAGCGGGCTGAACTTATTGTATGCAGACACACTGAAGGGAATGGGCATTCCGATGTCCCGACCGAGCACCAGTAACATGAGCTTTCATGGAGTTATACCAGGAAAGAAAGCCGAGTCACTCGGCCAAATAGCTCTGGACGTGGTGTTTCGTGATTCAAAACATTTTCGCAAAGAGAAGTTGACGTTTGAGGTCGTGGATTTTCAGAGCGCGTACCACGCCATTTTGGGGAGACCAGCTTACGCACGGTTCATGGCTCGACCATGTTACGTGTACCTCAAACTAAAGATGCCCGGCCCCAAAGGAGTGATCACTGTCACCGGTGATCGGAAAAAGGCAGAAGAGTGTTTTCAGAAGGGCTCAAAGATTGCCGATTCCCAGGTGACAGCGGTCGAGTTTGAAGAATATAAGCAAAACGCAGATCCGAGTGATTTGCTGCGATCCAAGAAACCCGCCACAGAATCTGCATTTCAGTCGTCCGGTGAGACGAAGCCTGTCCACATTCACCCGACCGACCCCAATGCAGCCCCGACCCACATCTCCGCAACACTCGACCCGAAATAGGAAGAAGCGCTCATCCAGTTCCTCCGTGAGAACTGGGACATTTTTGCATGGAAGCCAGCTGACATGCCAGGTGTTCCCAGGGGACTGGCTGAGCATCGTCTTAGAGTCGACTCATCAGCAAAACCAGTTAAAGAGCATCTTCGGCGGTCCGCCGTCCAAAAGAGAAAGGCTATTGGTGAGGAAGTGGCTCGACTGTTGGCGGCAGGATTTATCCAAGAGATATACCACTCCGAGTGGCTCGCTAATGTTGTCATGGTTCCTAAGAAGGACAACTCACTCCGAATGTGCATTGATTTCAAGCACATCAATCGGGCCTGCCCGAAAGATCATTTTTCTCTCCCTCGCATTGATCAAATTGTTGACTCGACCGCAGGATGCGAGAGGTTGTCTTTTCTAGACGCCTATTCCGAGTACCATCAGATCCGTCTGTACGGACCCGATGAAATAAAAACAGCTTTCATCACTCCATTCGGGTGCTTCTGCTATATCACCATGCCATTCGGCCTCAAGAATGCCGGAGCCACGTTTATGCGAATGATTCAGAAGTGTTTGCTCACTCAAATCAGTCGGAATGTGGAAGCGTATATGGATGATATCGTGGTCAAGTCGCGAAAAGGTTCCGACCTGCTCACTGACCTCGCCGAAACATTTGCCAACCTCAGAAGGTATGATATCAAGCTCAATCCATCAAAGTGCACATTTGGAGTTCCTGGTGGCAAGTTACTCGGATTCCTCGTTTCCGAACGAGGGATCAACGCTAATCCAGAGAAGATCGGCACTATTCTCCGAATGAAACGCCCTGTGCGAGTGCACGATGTCCAGAAGCTTACTGGATGCTTGACCGCATTAAGTCGATTCATCTCACGACTCGGTGAAAAGGCATTGCCTCTTTACCGACTGATGAAGAAGGCAGACAAGTTCGAGTGGACTCCAGAAGCTGATGCAGCGTTTGCCGAGCTAAAAGCTCTGCTCTCCACCCAGCCGGTGCTTGCTGCTCCAATCAGTAAAGAGCCTCTGTTGCTTTATATCGCAGCCACAGGACAAGTCGTCAGTACAGTACTTACGGTCGAGCGGGAAGAAGAAGGGAAAGCCTTCAAAGTTCAGCGCCCAGTGTACTATCTGTCAGAGGTTTTAACTCCATCCAAGCAGAGATACCCTCATTATCAGAAGCTTGTGTATGGGATATACATGACCACGAAGAAGGTTGCTCACTATTTCTCTGATCATTCCATCACAGTTGTCAGCGACGCTCCACTTTTAGAGATTCTACACAATAGAGATGCAACTGGACGAGTGGCAAAATGGGCGATTGAACTTCTTCCCCTTGATATCAAGTTTGAGGCAAAGAAAGCCATTAAGTCCTAGGCAATAGCAGATTTCCTCGCCGAGTGGATTGAACAACAGCAGCCGACGGAAGTTCACTCGGAGCATTGGACCATGTTTTTTGATGGCTCTAAGATGCTGAATGGTTCCGGTGCTGGGGTGGTCTTGGTTTCCCCCAGAGGAGATAAGCTCAGATATGTGCTCCAGATTCACTTTGATTCCTCTAACAATGAGGCAGAGTACGAGGCCCTTCTGTATGGGTTGCGCATGGCCATTTCACTCGGCGTCCGTCGCCTTATGGTTTATGGCGACTCGGATTTAGTGGTCAACCAAGTGATGAAGGAGTGGGACGTGAGAAGCCCAGCCATGACTGGATACTGCAATGCAGTGAGGAAGCTGGAAAAGAAGTTTGAGGGGTTAGAGCTCCATCACATACCCCGACTGAAAAATCAAGCAACTGATGATCTAGCAAAAATAGGTTCCAAGAGAGAAGCCATTCCGAGTGGTGTGTTCTTGGAGCATATCCATACTCCATCAGTCAAAGAAGATCCTTTCACCGAAGAAGCTCCACAGCCCAAGAGTGCCACAGACCCGACTGAGGTTGAGGTCCCAGCAGTGGTCGACTTGGTCATGGAGGTTTTAGTGGTCATTCCCGACTGGACAGTTCCATATATCGCGTATATCCTGAGAAAAGAGCTCCCGGATGATGAGGAAGAGGCTCGACAGATCGTCCATCGATCCAAAGCCTTTACCGTAATCAAAAGACAATTGTACAGAGAGAGCGCGACTGGAGTTGGTCAGAAGTGCATAACGCCAGAAGAAGGTCGAATCATCCTTAATGATATCCACTCGGGGACCTGTGGTCATCATGCGTCCTCTCGGACCATCGTGGCCAAAGCATACCGAGCCGGATTTTACTGGCCAAAGGCGAATGAGATGGCAAAGGAAATAGTGGACAAGTGCGAAGGATGTCAGTTCTACTCAAATATGTCACACAAGCCTCCGTCAGCTCTAAAGACCATTCCACTCGTCTGGCCCTTCGCAGTATGGGGATTGGATATGGTTGGCCCCTTGAGAACAGGTCGAAGCGGTTTTACTCATGTACTGGTAGCAGTCGACAAGTTCACCAAGTGGATTGAGGCAAAACCCATCAAGAACCTCGACGCCGGTACTGCAGTTAGCTTCATCAGGGAACTGATATTCAGATATGGAGTCCCGCACAGCATCATTACAGATAATGGGTCGAACTTTGACTCAGAAGAATTCAGAGATTTCTGCAACTCTCAAGGCACACGAGTCGACTACGCTTCAGTCGCCCATCTGCAGTCGAATGGACAAGCAGAGCGAGCCAATGTCCTGATCCTCAAAGGGTTGAAACCCCGACTAATGCGTGATCTCAAACATGCGGCTGGAGCATGGGTCGACGAACTTCCCTCGGTGCTTTGGGGACTGCGGACCACGCCTAATCGGTCGACCGGGAGAACTCCATTCTTCTTAGTCTATGGAGCTGAAGCAGTTTTGCCGAGTGATCTTCTCCACAATGCTCCTCGGGTTGAACTTTACAACGAAGCAGAAGCTGAACAAGCATGGCAGGACGCAGTTGACCTTTTAGAGGAGGAAAGGGAGATGGCCTTGATCCGATCGACCATCTACCAACAAGACTTGCGTCGCTTCCACGCCAGAAATGTGAAGAGTCGAGCCTTCCAGGAAGGAGATTTAGTTCTCCGAGTGGATCAACAGAAACAACACAAGCTTGCTCCTTCTTGGGAAGGACCCTTCATCGTCACTAAAGTTCTCCACAACGGAGCATACCGCATCTACAACGTCAAGCACAATATCGACGAGCCCCGGGCTTGGAACGCGGAGCTACTCCGCCCATTTTACACTTAAAGTTTTCACTCGGATGAGTTGTAATAAAATACTTCTGTAGTTCATGGATTACAAAATAATAGTGTCATAATTTTTCCATAATTTTTGTCACTTTTTTATTTTTGTCCAATAAAATTTTCCCCTCAGTGGGTGACTTAGCTGCGAATCCGTTTCGCCTAAGTTTGTAAAAATCCTTGTCGAGTGATGAGCCAGACTCCCACTCGGAAGGCTTAGCTGCGAATCCGTTTCGCCTAAGTTTAAATAAAATCCTACCGAGTGGTGAGCCAGACTCCCACTCGGGGGCTTAGCTGCAGTCCAAGTCCTCGCCTAAGTCTAAATAAAATCCTACCGATTGGTGAGCCAGACTCCCACTCGGGGGCTTAGCTGCAGTCCAAGTACTCGCCTAAGTTTAAGTAAAAATCCTACCGAGTGGTGAGCCAGACTTCCACTCGGAGGCTTAGCTGCAGTCCAAGTACTCGCCTAAGTATAAGTACAATGTGCGGTCGTAAGGAGGACGAAGCGCAGGTCGACTGCGACCCTCTCCTCTGAGCTACGCCATAAGTACAATGTGCGGTCGTAAGGCGGACGAGACGCAAGTCGACTGCGACCCTCTCCTCCGAGCTATGCCATAAGTACAATGTGCGGTCGTAAGGAGGACGAGGCGCAGGTCGACTGCGACCCTCTCCTCTGAGCTACGCCACAAATACAACGTGCGCTCGCAAGGAGGACGAGGTGCAGGTCGACTGCGTCCCTCTCCTCTGAGCTACGCCACAAGTACAACGTGAAAATCCTACCGAGTGAAGAGCAAACCTCTCACTCGGAGGCTTAGCTGCAGCCCAGTGCTCGCCTAAGGTATAAAAATCCTACCGAGTGGAGAGCACACCTCTCACTCGGGGGCTTAGCTGCAGCCCAGTGCTCGCCTAAGGTATAAAAATCCTACCGAGTGAAGAGCAAACCTCTCACTCGGAGGCTTAGCTGCAGCCCAGTGCTCGCCTAAGGTATAAAAATCCTACCGAGTGAAGAGCAAACCTCTCACTCGGGGGCTTAGCTGCAGCCCAGTGCTCGCCTAAGGTATAAAAATCCTACCGAGTGAAGAGCAAACCTCTCACTCGGGGGCTTAGCTGCAGCCCAGTGCTCGCCTGAGGTATAAAAATCCTACCGAGTGGAGAGCACACCTCTCACTCGGGGGCTTAGCTGCAGCCCAGTGCTCGCCTAAGGTATAAAAATCCTACCGAGTGGAGAGCACACCTCTCACTCGGGGGCTTAGCTGCAGCCCAGTGCTCGCCTAACGTATAAAAATCCTACCGAGTGAAGAGCAAACCTCTCACTCGGGGGCTTAGCTGCAGCCCAGTGCTCGCCTAAGGTATAAAAATCCTACCGAGTGAAGAGCAAACCTCTCACTCGGGGGCTTAGCTGCAGCCCAGTGCTCGCCTAAGTGAATTAAAGAGAAAGTCAATTGCAGTAGGCACCTTGCTTTAAAAACCTGCAAAAGACATTTCAAGCCAAAAACAAGAGTATTCAAACGTCGAAACCAAGTTCAGATGGATACCTAAGGGAACCGAAAGTGCTCAGGCACTAAGCCCGTTAAGATTTATCGGTTACAAAATCACTCGGCATACCGAGGCAAATTTAAAGTGTCGAGCTCAAAGAAGTTTTTTACCCCTCCTGTGGAGGGCTGGAAGGTGCAACAAACTCATCAAGGTCAATTCCGTCCGCGATCCGAGTGGCAACAGCGATGAAGGTCTCCATGAAAGACCTGAAGTCGTGCTTCTTGGTGTTGGCCACCCGAAGAGCCGCCAACTTATCTTCTCGCGCATCCTTGCAGTGGACTCGAGCCAGACACAGAGCAACATCTGCGCCACACCTCGCAGAGGAATTTTTCCACTCCTGCACTCGACCAGGAACTGTGTTCAGTCGAGCCATCAGAGACTCGAGATCATTCTGGAGTGTCTCCCTGGGCCAGAGCATGCTGTCGATGCGGGAAGTGGCGACTTTCAGCCTAGCAAGATAGTCAACAATAGCAGCAACGCGGGACTCAAGTCGGAACACATTCATGGCAACTTCATCGTTCACTGGAGAGTTGACGGGGTCCAGGTTTGGTTCCAGTCGACTAGTTTCCTCTTCAAAGTTTTGGCAAAGTTCTGCAAGTACAATTACTGAGTCAAGGCAGTGGTCGAATGGAAAGATCACTGTAAAGATGGTTGTTTGACGCAAAGGATTACCTTCGAGCATGAGGAACAACTTCTTGGCAAGTCCACTCAGAAAGGCCTCCAGATCTTTCTTCTTCCCAGCCAATTGACTGGCCTTGTCATTCAGAGCAGCTTTGTCGTTTTTCAGTCGACTAACCTCCTTGTTGGCAATCGCAAGAGCAGCTTTCAGATTAGTATTTTCCTCTTCGAGCCTGGTGACTGAAGCTAACTTCTCGTCAGCAAGTTTGGTCTTCTCAGCCAGTTCAAGATCTTTCTTCTTCTGGGCCTCCTTCACCTTGCCTGTAAAGCAGATGAAGGTCAGATTTTTAAAAACAGATGAAGGACAAAAACAGTCGTCGAGGTCTCACCAAACATACCTTTGGTCTCCTCCTTCGCCTTCGTCAGATTCTCTTGGACCAGCTTCAGATCCAGCTCGAGCTGGATGTGCTTGTTCTCCAGCTCGGTATAACGAGCCGCAAGGTCACAAGATTTCTGCGAAGAACCAATCGACAAAATGTCAAGGATAATTCACTTCCGAGTGGATAAGAGAAAATCATGCGTTTCTAAGACTACAGCCGAATACAAACATTCGACCGTAGTCTCGGGGACTACACCCAGTGGGTGCACTCAGCGTGCCCCCACTAGTTCTATTAAAGACAGAGTCGACCAGTCGACCAACAAAAAAAACAAGACGTATTCTTCAGACTGTAATCGACTGCAAGCAGTCGACTACAGTCTCGGGGACTACACCTAGTGGGTGCACTCAGTGTGCCCCCACCGGTTTGAGAAATCCATTCGACCTAGTCGACTGACGGAAAAAACTTAACTTCAAAAGCCTATGGTCGACTGCCAGCAGTCAGCCATAGCCTTGGGGACTACACCCACGGGTGCACTCAGCATGCCCCCGCTAAACCGAAGTTTCAATCGACACACCCAGTGGGTGATTGCTATGGATTCAGGAAAGAAAAGCTTTTTGATAGCATATCCTAACAGAACAGGCGATTCGACTTACCTGAACATTGCTTTGAAGAGCAGAACTGGCGTCGTAAGCTGCATGGCTTGCCTCCCGGATGGCCTTCACCTGCTCCATCATGATCCCCGCCTGGCGTATCGCTTCCTTTGCAGCACTAGCTTGGTCCTCTGGGATGTGGTGCGTCGTGAAGAGGGAAGGCTGCGCAGCACTCGACGAAGCGGGGAGAGCACTCGTCAGCGGCTCCGCGAAGGACACGGTGTGCCGAGTGGTGTCCTCCTCCCCCGCGACCAGAGTCTCGGGTGCCGTCACATCCTGGGCCACCCTGCCGGCAGACGTTTTCCTGCTCCTCCTGTGCTTCAGCGGTTCCTCGTCGTCGTCGTCGTCAGGAAGGGTGATAACGACATTGGATGAAGCTTCAGAAAAGAATCAGAATTAGAGACGAAGAGTCAATCGACTAAAAACGGAATTAAGAGAGTGGTACCAGGTTTTGAAGTTGCGGCATCCTCCATCTCATGATCGTCAGCTCTGGCTGAGGTATCGGAAGTAGCAGCACTGCAATTCCAAAAAATCAGTCGGCTAACTCAAGTGTCAATCAAAGATAAAGCTCGCACAAAACAAGAAGACTCAAGCAGCATCTTTACCCTGATATGGTGGGGATGGACACCTTCATCTTCGGCAGGACCTTGGTCGGCTTTGACGGTGCCACCCTGGACTGCTTCGGTGCCTTTTCAGTCGGCGCCGGCGAAGTGGTCCGAGAGCGCTTGGTCGACTGAGCGACAGTCGCAACCCCCTTACCACGTTCAGTCGCAGGGTCATGGGCAAGCTTCGACCGCCTTTCCAAGCGCGGTGGTGCGACCTCCTCCTCCTCCTCTTCTTCTTCATCCTCATCGTCGTCATCATCATCATCATCATCCTCAGCAGCATCCGAGTCCCACTCCTCCTGGCTCTCGCCCCCGCTCGCTTCTCCCTCTTCAGTCGGAGTCTGTGCTCCGTTGGGCATCGAGTACAGCTCGGTGAGGGCCTGTTAGACATCAAGACAAAGATCAATCGACCAATTTGCGGAGAAAACAGGGATAAATATTGCAAGAATACAATTGGAGGTAGAGTGGGCATACCTTGTCTGGAATGCTGCAATGGTCGAGTGGAGGAATCCTCCTGGCTCCACGAGGGTTATCCTTGTTCCCGGTGACCGCGGCCATCCACCTTTCCAGCGTGGCGTCGTCGACTTCTTCTGGATTGATCCGAGTCTCATCTTCAGTCCCGCGGTACAACCACATGCAATGGCTCCGGAACTGAAGAGGCTGGATACGCCGCCTAAGAAAAACCTCCAGGAGATCCATACCCGTCACTCCCTCCCGAACCAACTGGACTACGCGCTCCATCAGCATCTTCACGTCGGCTTTCTCCTCCGGAATCACCTTCAGAGAGGAGGGTTTGTTGACTCGGTCCATGGTAAACTGAGGGAGTCCACTCGACTGCCCCGGCGTCGGCTCATTTTGGCAGTAGAACCAGGTCGACTGCCAGCCTCTGACCGACTCGGGGAACGTCATGGCTGGGAAGGTGCTCTTGTTCCTCATCTGGATCCCCAGACCTCCACACATCTGGACAACTTTGGTTTTGTCGTCACCTGGACTCGCCTTCTTCACGGTCTGAGAGCGACACGTGAATATGTGCTTGAACAGGCCCCAGTGCGGTCGGCAACCCAGAAAGTTCTCACACATGGACACAAATGCGGCAAGGTAGGCGATAGAATTCGGGGTGAAGTGGTGGAGTTGCGCTCCAAAGAATTTCAAGAAACCACGGAAGAAAACACTCGGTGGCAAAGAAAATCCGCGGTCGACGTGGGTAGCCAGAAGCACGCACTCACCCTCTTCCGGCTGGGGCTGCCACTCGTTCCCCGGGAGCCTTGCTGCTCCGTGGGGGATCAGACCGTCGTTGGCCATGTCGAGGAGATCCTTCTCCGTGATGGTCGACCGGATCCAACCTCCTTGGACCCAGCCGTTCGGCAGACGAGATCTAGACGAAGACCCGCCGCGACTGGTGGTCCTTCCTTTCGCCTTCCCCGTCGCCGACGCCTTCTTCGCGTGTTCCAGCGCCGCCGTCTTCTCCTTCACCATGGCTGCCGGCGAGACGCGCGAGAAGCGGTTGTGCAGAGGCGAGAGCGGGCGCGGTGGGCGGAGGCGAGGAGAGCAGAGAGAGAATGCAGAGATACTGTTCAAAAACCCTCGCCGGACGCCTTTATAAGATCCCTTCCGAGTGGATGACAGGTGGACCCGGCCGATCCAATCACATCCCGAAACAGTTGCGCGGACGTGATACGTGGCGAAAAGGGCGGAGCGAGAATCGAGGCGTTTATGCCCTATCCCATACAAGCGCCGCGGTCCGCCCCGCTTCGCGCGCTTCCCCAAATTTCGTATCCCGCAGAATCCGCGAACGGCAGATCGGTCTGTCAGACGCGGGATTTCCTGCGATCCGTCGCTCGGAAATTGTCAAGTTCAAAAGGTCACTCGACGAAAGAAAAGAATGGATCAAGTGGACTGAAGAAAGGTTGATGATTATCAACGAAGAGATTATTGGTCCAAGACAACACATATCCGGAACGCAGAAGCCAGTCGGAAATAATATCAACTCCTTCCTCACTCAAGCCTCAATCCATTCGGGGGCTAATGTTGGAGTCATGTACCTAGGATAGGGTCATAGACCTGATCTAAGTACCCTACCCAAGGACACCATTATTAGAAGAGACTACCTTCCAGTCGACCAAGGAGGACTCCACTCGACCGACTCGAAGGACTCGACCATGAAGACACACTCGACCACCAGAAGGTCAAGAAGCACTCTGTACCGTAACGGTCTGTAGTTAGGTAGACTTTATGGTATTCAAGACACTTTATGTGGGGCGTTACCAGTAACGCCCCAGACTTAATGCACTTTAAACCCTGCATTACTAAGGGCCGGAGGGGGCTGGCAGGGACTATATAAGCCACCCCCACCTCAGTGTAAGGGTTCGCACCCCTGTAATTCATATACACATAATCCACTCGACCGCCTCCGGGCTCCGAGACGTAGGGCTATTACTTCCTCCGAGACGGGCCTGAACTCGTACATCTCTCGTGTTTACAACTGCTCCATAGCTAGGACCTTGCCTCTCCATACCTACCCCCACTCTACTATCAGACTTAGAACCACGACACCGCGCGCAAAAAACCTGTTAGCGCGCGCGCTGCGGCATGTTTTGCGTGCCCACCTGCGCTGGCTCCAGCAGCCGCGCCATAATGCAGCACGCGCGCCGCTCCAGCAGAGCGCAAAAATATAACACGCGCGACTCGCTGGGCATTTTGCATATATGGATATTTTGGACAAAAATGAACATGTAAAAATTTGACACAAACAAGTTGATGAATAAAAGTTCATGCCCACAAGTTTATCAAAATCATGCCCATAAGTTCATCCAACCAAGTTCAAATGCAAACTAAAAGTTCAAGACATGAAAGACACATCAATCTTCATCTTCCTCTTCTTCGTGTTCGTCCTCATCTTCCGAAGACGACTCTTCCGCCTCCGAAGATGAACCTTCCTCCCTATCCTCATCACGCACCGCATCACGCACCGCATCATGTGAAGCTCCGACGGTGTTGGCAAGATCTTCAACGGCATCTTCATGGGAATGTGTGTGAGAAGCCATGGCGGCCGGAGGGGGGCATTTCGTCGAACACGTGGTGCGCGTCGGCGGCTGGCTCAACGAGTGAGCTCGCCGGCGCTTCGGTAGCCGCCGCAGCCGTCGAACGCCCTGCAAGCTTTTTCCCCCTCGCCATGCCGGAGCCGTCCGCCGCCTTGTTCTTCTTCGCGGATGTTTTGCCCTTCTTCGTCCGCGCCGCATTGGGTACCTTCTTCGACGGTGCGGCGGCGGCACGGGATGGCGCCGGCGCGACGCCACCCGGTCCCGATCTTACTCTGTACGCGTCCGATTGGACGGGATTGGACTCTTTTTGGAGTGACAAGTCACGTCAACTCCTCAGTCCTCACTTGTGCATGCACTCATCTGCATGTGGGTCTCCCTTGCTTGCTTCATCGGCAAGGAGCCAACGAACGCGCAAAGACGGCAATTCTGGGAGAAATTTCCACCGAGCAAGCCCGATCACAAGTTGCTAGATTATCTCATCCGGCCAACCACCCAGCCATGATCGTGATCGTGTAGGTGCCTCTGCCAATCACACTGAGCAGCACGCACGTAAAAGCAAGAGGCAAGAGAGAGACCCAGCCCCCCGGCCCGGCGAAGCGCATGCATGTTCCAAGCAACAACGACTTCCTTCCTTTTTTACCGTGTGTCGGAGACCCGGGCGTGAGCAGCCAAGCCGTGGTTGACTGACTGACTAGCTGGACGCCCTGCAGCCTGCACCTCTCCAACCACTCCCCACTTGCCGCTTCTTAATTCTCTTTACGCCTTTACCCAAAGCCACTTGGAGAAAACAGTTATGGTTGGATCGTTTTTGCAACACGATCTAACCCGTGTTGATGCAATGCTGCTTGCTGATTGCGTCACGGTGATGTTTGTTCTCTGCTCCTTTTTCGTCATTTATGCACTCCATGCCTTAGTTTAGGCTCGCCTGGGTTTAATTTTGCCTGTAGTTTTTTATTTTGTACATTAGCTATATGTAAGTTGCCTGAATTTTAAATTTGGGCCAGTCAATTTCTTGTGCATCGATTCTTGCTCTGAGGTTTGTGTTTATGTTTTTTTCCTGGGATGTGCTATCAGCTGGTTTGGGCCGTCTGTTTCGACCGACCACATCTTTGGGTCAGTCAATTTGCTATTGGGTTGAAGCCCGTTACCTGTACTTACCAGTTGATTCCTCTTTCACTTTGTTTTTTTTTATGTGTTTCTCCTTTTGTTTTTCACCATTAGTTCATTTTATTATGATTGCTGTTTGCATACTACAAAAGTGTACTTGTAGTACAAAGTTGTGTGCATGTTTTTTTTAACATTTTCGTTATCTTTATTCTTAAAGAGCAATTCATATGGTACTAATTCATTGTTTCTTATACAACTTTATTATTTTAATTTAAATTATTGATTATTTTGATTTATTTCTTCTTTAAGGGAAATACATATGCCACTAATTCATTATTTCTTAGGAAGCTTTTTTATGAAAGTTTCACTCTTAAATGATTAATCTTGCATATTTAAAAAAATACAAATTTTGTGTATATTTGTGCAAATGCATCATTGGTTTTTTTAATCTTGTAATTTCTTCTTGAAGGGCAATACCAATGCCACCAATTCATCTTTCTTAGAAAACCTCATGATTTTAATTTTGTTTTTGTTTTTATTTATTTACTTTCTTCTTAAAGGGTAATATCAATGCCAATAATTTATTTTCCCTTATAAAACTTCATTATATTGATTTTTTAATTATTATTTTATCTTATTTCTTCTTTATGAGTAATATCAATGGCACTAATTTATTACTTTTTGTGAAAGTTCATTTTTATGAACATTCCACTATGATATGCTTATTTTTGCATATTATAGAAAAGCGCAATTATAGATGCATTCGGAACTTACAGAATATATATAGGTTATTCGGGCTAGCTACTGTACTAGCACATGGTAGTAACTATCGATCTGGCCAGCACATATATGTTCAACTGACTGTGTTAACTCGACTTGTACTGTCTCGTGATCCGGTCTGCCGTACGTACGTGCTCGTCTCCGACTCGCGCGACCAGCTCTGCCGCTCCGTCCATCAGAAGCCCAGGCCGCTGTGCCACGGCGGCGCGCTGGGGTCGCAGTTGCCAGGCGGAGCCCACGCCGGTCCGTAGTTCGCTCCCCAATCAAGGGCCGGCGCTGCCGGCGGGGCCGGCCAGTGGGGTGGCACCCACGGATAGGACGCCTCGCCGTAGCTGTCCCAGTCGAGATTCGGCGGCTGCTGCTGGTAGTTGCCCGGCAACGCGGCTGCCGCGCCATGGTCGACGTACTGATCACGATGGCCCCGCAGCGGCGCCTGCGGCTGCAGGTCGGCGAGCAGAGCCTGCCGCTGCAGGTGAGCGAGAAGCGCCTCGAGCTGCGGGTCGGCGAGCGGCGCCTGGACCGCGGCGGCGTCGACGAGCCGAGGGCCCTCCTTCTGCCTGCTTCCGCCGTCGGAGCTCTTCTTGATGGGCTTGTTGGGCGGGGTTAAGACTAGGTCGACCTTCTTCTTGCCGGTGGCCTTGTGGAGCCTCCTGCGGAGGCGCTCGGGGTCGGCCGTGGCCAGCAGTCGCACCTCCTCGGTGGCCTCCGTGGCCGACCGGCCCAGCACCTCGAGCACGCCCGGCGCCAGCGCGAGGTTCCTCACGGCGGAGCGCACCTTGGGCGTGCACCCGTCGCAGCGGCAGTGCATGGCCACCTTGAGCACCAGCTCCCTCGCGATCGCCTTCTCCCCGCCGGCGTTGCAGCCGCTGGCTCTCCCCATCGACCAGACCGGACTAGGGGCGATTGACTGGCTCCCTTCCCCACTCACTCACTCGCCGGAGGAGCTGAAACTCGAGCTGCAGAGGTGCGGACGGGAGGGCTGTATATATAGAGCGAGCGAGACCAGAGAGGCCACCGGACGTGCATGAATGATTGGGTTTACTATAGTAGTAACTCTCACTCGTCTTGGCATCTCGCGAACCAGAACCGCCCAGCACTGGTTAGTGGCTCGTTCCGGAGTAGCAGTACGTACGTGCGTAGCACAAAATATGTGGAAAGAGGACACGTTGATTGACTGGGAGCACACCGATTGAGAAACAGAGCCCTTGCCAAATGTGCACTACAGTAGGACTAGGAAGGAAGGAACCGCGCAATTCATCATCACATGATCATGCATGGAGTGGAGCGGCGACAACGGTGCATGCATGCATGCATACGTGACGTCAGATGGAGATGCGTCACTACCGGCGCCACATTTGTAGGGCAGGGTACGTAGACCCGACCCGGCACGACGCGTGGTTGACTGGACGCCAAGGACTTGCCGTCCCGTTCACACACACTCCACCTGCAGCTGCAGTGAAGATCTCATGTCCAGCCCATGTTCCAAGATTAAGTCCAACAGTTTCATTCGTTCTTTCCTTTTTCTCTTCTAGATACTACCGGACTGGCTTGACGCGTCGGTCTCGGACCTACAGTCCTACACCAGGACATCCAGAAATATGAGAGGGATGGATGCCTGAGCTCTCTCAGCGATTAGCGATTCTCGGCCGTTGGATCTCTCCCTTGATGCGTTTTCGGCCGTTGGATCGATAGGTGGAGGAACCTGCGCCGTCGGATCAAATCGGATCGGGAAAAAAAAGCTGCTGGCGCCTCCCCACGCTCGTTTTTACTGCGTTCTTACCGTCTAAAGTCGCTGCCGTGTGGGTCCGTCCGCTGGTGGGGCTCAGTTGTCAGCGAACGCGGGTTGGTTCCGGCCCGGTTGCCCCGTCGCGCGCGTCGGCGGGGGAAAGATCTCGCGCCACCGCACGTAATATCTTGCCCCCGCCGAGGGTAGTTTGGTCTTTTCGCGTCCAGGCCTCGTGCGTGGCCATTGCTGGTTGGCCCGTCGGTGGATGAGATGAGGACAGCGGCCTCTTCGTCCTCCCATTCGCCCCCTCCCCCCGCCCTTCTCTCTCCCTCTCTCGATCTCCTCTCCAAGCCGCCGCACACCCCCTGCCATCGCGCCGCCGACGTCGTTGCCGCTCGTCATCTTCCTCATCCTCGTCGTCAACGCCGCCGTCGGCGTCTGGCAGGAGACCAACACTGAGAAGGCGTTCGAGGCGCTGCGCCAGATCCAGTCCGACGCCGCTGTAGAGGAATAGGATGCAACTCTCAATGTATTAATAGGTGCATATGCACAAGTATATATAGTACATAGGGCAAGTCATATCCTCAACTATACACAAGGAGGAGACTTGGAGTACAAGAATACATGTGCTAAATACATATCTCAACACCCCCCCGCAGTCGAAGCGACACCGTTGCTGACGCATAGACTGGACCGGAATTCCTCGAAAGACGTCATGGGCAAGCCTTTGGTCATGATGTCGGCAAATTGTTGGGAGGTGGGTACGTGCAGAACACGGACATGGCCAAGAGCCACCTGATCCCGAACAAAATGGATATCAAGCTCAATGTGCTTGGTGCGACGATGATGAACCGGGTTGGCGGAGAGGTAGACGGCGGAGACGTTGTCGCAGTAGACAACCGTGACCTTCTCAACAGGACACGAGAGCTCGTGAAGAAGCTAACGAAGCCAGGAGCACTCAGCAACAACGTTGGCCACAGCACGGTACTCAACCTCGGCGCTAGACCGCGAGACGGTGGGCTGCCGCTTGGACGACCACGACACCAGGGATGGTCCAAGGAAGATGCAGTAACCCGAAGTAGAACGGCGAGTATCCGGGCAACCAGCCCAGTCGGCGTCGGAGTAGGCAACCAAATCAGTGGCCGTGGAGGCGCGCAGAGTGAGGCCGAGGTCCATAGCACCGCGGATGTATCGGAGAATCCGCTTAACGGCAGTCCAGTGAACATCTCGAGGAGCATGCATATGCAGGCAGACCTGCTGAACCGCGTTCTGAAGCTCCGGCCGAGTGAGAGTGAGGTACTGAAGAGCACCAACAATGGACCGGTAGAAGCCAGCATCTGGAGCAGGAGTACCATCAGTAGCGGAGAGCTTAGCCTTCGTGTCGACAGGAGTAGCGGCCGGTTTGCAGTTAAGCATACCAGCGCGGTCAAGGAGCTCATGAGCGTACTTCCGTTGATGAAGAAAGAAACCATCAGGACGATGCACCACCTCAACACCGAGGAAGTAGTGCAACGGACCCAAGTCCTTGATGGCAAACTCAGCACGGAGACGATCAGTAAGTCGTCGAAGAAACTCAGAAGTGCATGCTGTCAGGATGATGTCGTCAACATAAAGCAGCAAGTACGCCGTGTCGGTGCCATGGTGATAAACAAACAGGGAAGCATCGGAGCGTGTAGAGCGGAAGCCGAGTTGGTGAAGAAACGCTGCGATGCGCTGGTACCAGGCACGAGGAGCCTGCTTGAGCCCATACAATGAGCGTGAGAGCAGACACACATGATCAGGACACGTCGGGTCAACAAACCCCGTGGGCTGCTGACAGAAAACCTGCTCCTCAAGATGGCCATGCAGAAAAGCGTTGGAGACATCCATCTGATGAACCGGCCAGGCACGAGAGACCGCTAACTGTAAAACAGTGCGGATCATCCCGGGCTTAACAACCGGGGCGAAAGTGTCGGTGAAGTCCACACCGGCGCGTTGCCGGAAACCACGAACAACCCAACTGCCTTGTAGCGATCCAGAGTGCCGTCGGGACGAAGCTTGTGTTTGAAGACCCACTTCCCGGTGATCACATGAGCGTGCCGGGGACGGGGAACAAGCTGCCAAGTCCGATTCCGCTGCAAAGCGTCAAACTCCTCCTGCATGGCAGCCATCCAGAGAGGGTCGCGGAGAGCGGCCCGGACCGAGGACGGCAGCGGGGAAGGAGCGGACGTCGAGGCGGTGCAGACGTAGTCGTCCGCATAACGGGAACTCGGGCGAAAGACCCCAGTGCGCGAGCGGGTGACGGGCCCGGCCGTCGGAGCAGCCGCGGGTGGCGGTGGGGCCGTGGCATCCACGGCGTCTACTGGAGAGGCAGGGGCCTCCGCGTCGTCGGTGGGGCCAGCAGACGGGGCTGGCGAGGCAGGCGACCGAGGCGGGGTCGAGACAGCGGCGTCGGGGAAGCCAGCCGACGAGGCAGGCGACCGAGGCGGGGTCGAGGCCGCGGCGTCGGGGAAGCCAGCCGACGAGGCTGGCGAGCCGGGCGACCGAGGCGGGGTCGAGGCCTCGCCCGTAGAGGCCGCGCCAGGGTTGGCCGATCCAGCCGGCGGCCCATCATGAGGCCCAGCAGCTGGCCCAGCATGCATGGCTGGGGCGCGAGGTGACGTAGGCGGCGTGGACGGGGCTCCAGGCGACGAGGGCGCCGAGCCGGAGGAGGGAGCCGCGGATGGCCCCGAGCCGGAGGTGGGCGCCGCGGGCGGGGGTGCCGGAGCACCCAGGGCCGGCAGCTGGCGGCGGCGCGGAGAAGAGCCAGCCGCGGGAGGGGAAGACGGTACCACCTGTTCCTGAGCAAAGGGAAACACAAACTCATCAAAGTACACATGTCGTGATGTGATGACACGGTGAGACACAGGGTCGTAGCAGCGATAACCCTTAGTGTTGGCCGGGTAACCAAGGAAGACACATGGAACGGAACGAGGAGCGAGTTTATGGGCGGTGGTGTTGGGGTAGCAACGGCAACCGAAAATACGGAGACCGTCGTAGGAGGGAGGAGTGCCATAGAGGAGATGATGAGGCGCGTAGTTCCAGCGCGGCCGGCATGGCCGGAGGTTGAGGAGGAGGGTGGCGGTGGCGAGGGCATCGGGCCAAAACCGAGAAGGCATGTAGGCATGAAAAAGAAGGGTGCGCACACACTCATTGAGGGTGCGTAGGATGCGCTCGGCACGACCATTCTGCTGGGAGGTGTAGGGACACATGAGATGGAACACGGTGCCGTGGGTGGAAAGGAGATGGCGGATGGTGTGATTGTCGAATTCTTTCCCGTTGTCAGTTTGAAGTGCGAGTATGGGTCGCCCGAACTGTGTGGAAACATAAGAATAGAATGCAATGAGAGTGGCGGCAACATCTGATTTCCTACGAAGAGGGAATGTCCACACAAAGTGAGAGTAATCATCCAGTATGACGAGATAATAGAGATAGCCAGAATTACTGTGTACTGGAGATGTCCATACATCGCTATGAATTAGCTCAAACGGAAAGGATGCAACTGTGGAAGAGGAACTAAAAGGAAGGCGAACATGTTTGCCTAACCGGCAGGCTTCACATGAGTGAGCGGCCGTTTTATTACAGGAAAAAGAAAATCCTCTCATTATTTGACGAAGTGAAGAAGTGCTAGGATGCCCGAGACGAGCATGCCAAAGATCGACGCCGGCGGAAAAAGCTCGAGGACCACCCGGAGATGACGGCGACTGAACTGGGTAGAGGTCGCCGGGACTGTCACAGCGGTGAAGAATCATCCTGGTGCGAGCGTCCTTAACAGAAAAGCCAACTTCGTCAAATTCCACAGTTACGAAATTATCACGAGAAAGATTGCGAACGGAAACTAAGTTCTGAATGAGATGGGGAGAAACAATGACATTGTTAAGAGAGAGAGGTCGAGAGTTAGAAAGAAAAGGTGCAGAACCAACATGGGAGATAGGAAGACCAACACCGTTGCCGATGATGATATGGGAAGGAGTGGAAGTGGGATGAACAGAGGAGAGGTTACCCAGATGAGAGGACATATGAGCGGTGGCACCGGAGTCCATGATCCAATCGCCACCACCGCCGGAGTAGGGTGGTGGCTGCTGCAGGGCCACTAGAAGGGCCGGGTCGTAGTAGGGGGCGCCATATGCGCCGGGGGCGCCGTATGCGCCGTGGGAAGGCGCGGCAGGAGGGGCGCCGAGGGCGCCGCTGGCGCCGAAGGGCGCGGCCAGGAGCGCCTGGTGTGCGCTCGGGCGGGGGCCGAGAATGCCCGGGGCGGGGGGCCGCGGCACAGGCATGCTGTAGGCGTGCACGACCCCCGTCCAGGGGTTGTAGCCACCGGCCCAGGGTGGCGGGGGCTGCTGCTGAGGGGCCTGACCGCCACCGCCGCCACCTTTGCCTCCGCCTTGGCGGTTGCCGCCGCGACCGCGACGGCGGTTGCCGCTGTTGCCACCGTTGCGAGGTGGCTGGTGTGGCTGTGGCACCGGCGCAGGGTGCGGGACAGCCGGAGGACGAGGCGCCGAGGGTGGTGTAGAGGCGCCGATGGAGAGGCCGGCGGCGAGCGCGGTGTGGCTGGCGCGGGTGCGGAGGTGCTTCATCCGCCGCTCCTCAAGACGGAGATAGGCCACCGCCCGCTCGTAAGTGGGGTTGGCCATGAGGGTGAGGTTGGAGGCGGCGTTGCCGAAGTCCTCGTTGAGGCCGGCGGTGAGCGTCGAGAGGAGAAGCTCGTCGCCCACCTTAAACCCCACGTCGTTGAGCTCGTCGGAGAGGGTCTTGAGCCAGAGGCAGTAGGCGTCGATGGTGGAGTCGTTCTGGTGACACCCAAAAAATTCCTGCTGCAAGAAAACAATCTGTTGAAGCTTATTGTCGGTGAAGAGGCCATTGATCTTGGTCCACACCGTGTAGGCATCGTCCCCATCGCGAACGACGGTGTGGAAGATGTCCGGAGAGACGGTGAGGAAGAACCACCGGATGTGGGTGGCGTCTATGGCGAGCCAGTTGGCGTCGTGGGCGCCGGCGAAGAAGTTGGCGAGACCGTCCACATGATCACGAAGGTTGTACTCACGGAAGAGGAGGTTGAAGTAGGTTTTCCAGGCATAGTAGTTGGCGGAGGAGTGGGAGAGGATGATGGGAACGTGATCGGAGAGGTGGATGTTGCAGATGTCGGCGGCTTGGGGCTCATCGACCTCGGACCCGTAGGAGGAGGCGAACGGGTTGCTGGGAGCGGCGCTGGAGGAGGAGGAGGTGCCGGGGGCCGACATGGCAGAGGGAGGGGGTAGCGGCGCGAGATGGGATCGGGGAGGGGTTAGGGTTTTTGGAGGGGAGGCGGCGCGGGAGTGGCGGCTTGGGAAGGCAGGGAGGGTGGGGGCGCGGCGGGGTGGTGGGGAGGGGAGGGAGGAGGCGCGGCGGGGTGGTGGTGAGGGAGGGAGGGAGGCGCGGCGGCGCGGGAGGGGCGGCGGCGCGGGACAGCGAGAGCGGCGGCGGCCTGGAGAGGCGACGGCGGCGCGGCTAGGGCTGGGGATCGAGGGTTAGGCTGATACCATGTAAAGGAATAGGATGCAACTCTCAATGTATTGATAGGTGCATATGCACAAGTATATATAGTACATAGGGCAAGTCATATCCTCAACTATACACAAGGAGGAGACTTGGAGTACAAGAATACATGTGCTAAATACATATCTCAACAGCCGCATCCCCTGCCGGTCCTCCTTCTCCTCCTCCCGCACGCGCGCCGCGCCCTCACCTTTCTCTCTCCCTCCAAACCCTGCATCGTGCCCGCCTCCCAGCCCCACCGCCGTCCAGGTCCAGCCCCACGTCGCCGTCGTCTTCTTTGCCCAGCGGCCGCCGCCGCACCGCATGCTCGTGTGCAGGGGCGAGAAGGGGAACCACCGCCCGCCCCCGGAGCGCGAGAGGTGAGACAGCGCCCAGATCCACGGCGGCATCGACGCGCCGTCGTCGACCTGAGCCGCTATGGTCTCACCCTGCTGTGCTCCTTCCCCTCCACGGCTCCTAGCTCGGGTAAGCACCCCCATCCCCATGGCCGTTTCACATTCCAGATCCTCCTTCTCTTATCTTTTGTGTGTGTGTGTGTGCTCAACTGCTCATGAAGCTTCTCTCTTCTCCATGGACGGGCCTCACCAGGCAACAACAAGCCATCTCAAGGGAGTGGATTCTCAAGTCACCCCACTTCCAATCCATGGACGCCACCCACAAGGACCAAGATGACGACACACACATCCTCCCTCTCCGGTGAGTGATCCCACATCTCCGACCTCTGGCTTCATCTCTTTCTCATGGCTATGTGTGTAGTGCTTGATGTGCTTCGATTATACTTGTATCATATCATGGGAAAGATTATGTTCTGTATCTACTATCACCTCCAGATTACTTACTTGTTTGTTTGATATATTCAGAGATGCAGGCACCCTCCGTGGATGAGGACGACAACCAGGGCATCCATGGTCGACAGCTCGATGGCTCCTCGGGTAAGCAACACCCCCACATGGTCGCTTCAGTTTTCAACGCCTTCTTTTCTGTTTGTGGACTGAAAATGTGTGAGCTTTACATGGCACAAGGGTGTGCATTCACTGATGAATCATTATATCTTTGATATTACGAATGTTTGAAGTCTGAACCTCCTATGTACGACGATGTGTTAGTTTGCTTCATCTAAATATATGATGTATTAATTTGGGAGGATTTTTATTCTGTTGGGAGGATTTTTATTCTGTTGTTAGTTTGCTTCATCTAAATATATGATGTATTAATTTGTACGCTGATGAACAATTTGGCTGATACATATGGTTCCTTAGCTTATATTTCCGACCATTACAGTTAGGTGTCTTGATTGGCTTTGTGACTTGATAACATATTGTGGTTCGACCAGATTGGATTGCGAGATGCGACATTATGCAGGGGAGTCCTATTTTTAATTCAAAAGCTCGGTATTTTTTTACAATGGATGGCACAACTTAGGCACGCTTCGCTTCTTTGCCCAACCTGTTCCCAGAATGTTTATTTTAGTTCCTTCCTGCATCAGTTCTTTTTTATCTTTAGGCTGAATGATAGAGTGGAGATGTTAAACTCCTTCATGATTAGAACATGGTGATGAGGAGAACATCTTTTTTGAGTTATGATTTATTTGAGATGTTTAGACAACGATTGCTACTTTCAAATTGATTTGATATGTTTCTCTGGAGTTTCATTCATTTCATGTGTGTTCAGGTATATATACTAGAAGTTGTTATGGCTCACTTCCATTTATATCATGTTGGCACGGTGAATCAGCTGGTTAGAATTCTGTATATTTTTCTTCACCTTGTGAGAGGCACATCTTTCAACCAAGAATGTCATCAGTGACTATCCAGAGGACATGGTAAGAATACAATCTCAACACTTGCATTTTCATCTCCTTCTACCTTTTTGTTTCTTGAGGTGTTAGAATTTGTGGGAAATAGTTCTGGATTTTTTTTGTGTATGGTAGTTTGCAAGTGAATTTGCGACTATTTTGGATACTGTCCCCAATTAAGGTTAATTAGAAATTGTGGATGCACACGTGGTTTGTGTTCTTTATCATGGGGTATCTGTTCTTTTGCACATAGGTAGAACGTGCAATATAAAGATTAATTAAAGGTATACCAGTTTGATTAGAGTTTGTCTATGCATTTCTAGTATCTGTTCTTTATCATGGGGTATCTGTTTGTCTATGCATTTCTAATCTCTGTTGAATTGATGAAAGGATGCACAATTATGTTTCTACTTAGGAAAACCAGTTTGATTAGAGTTTTTCGTTCTCGTGAACTTTGGGATGGTCAATGTGATGTTCATTTAGCTTTCGACTATGCAATGTGAGGCAAGCCGCGCCCCCTATATCACGTTTGTGGTAAATGTAGCAAAGCTTGTGCCTACCCTTTTAGTATCAATATGGTTCACATGCAATATTTTTTATTTCATTTTTTTTGCTTCCATCACACACATATGGCATTAAAGTTCTTTATCATGTATGTAGGCAGAGTTGCTGTATCACTTACTGATGCTCTTCGCTTTAGAACATTTTAAATTTAATTTTGTGACTGAAGTTTCACATAGTGGTCAACAGAGGTGTATTCAGGCCCAAACTTACAGAGCTGTAACAACAGAGGTGTATTTAACCGAACTAATGTGACCTTATTTAAAATATGACTAACAAAACTCTAGCACGATTAGAAATTTTTGGGTAACACGCAATGCTTTCTATATACATTGTTGCATTTTATCCATTTTGATGTGTAGCTTGGAAGTTGCATTTTGACATGTGGCACTCTATTTCTTATCCTGAATATTCATATGTGCATTTATTTTTTAGTTTATTTTTGCTTCTGACAAAATTGGGGATGATTTTAACTTTCTAATTCTACTGGAAAAGTAAAAAATGTGCACAGAATGATAGTGGGTGAGAATATAAAGCTGGATGCGAATATAAAGTTTAAGGAATAGTCCTTATATTTTGTTTTATCCTGGATATTCATATATGCATTACTTTTTGAAAGCTAGGCGCGAATATAAAGTTTAAGGATTAGTCCTCATAATCATTTGCATTCCTTTCCAAATTATCCATATGTGTGAGGAGTCGTTGGATTCAATTTTTTCTTTGTCTTGTACTAAACACATCAATCCAACTTTAGATTCTAAAACTGGTCTGCATACTAATGGGACTTAAAATAGTGGTCATGCGGTTAAATTATGATGTCCACTATTATTGATGCCTTCACCTTGATACATTATTGCAGGAAGAGCAAATTGCATACTTTATGAACTAATTGTCTCGATTATATGGTTGACGAGTACCGACTAATTTGCTCGGTCAAGCAGTTTATTCTTTCAGCAGTTTTGTACCATTTGATTTAGAAAGTGGCTCTCTCTCATCTACTGATGAGCACTCACTGGCACTTCTATAGGCTAATAAGGTATGTTCCTGTTTTCAGAAGAAAAAAAATTGTATCTCATGTATGTTGGTCCTCTTGCTTTTTTCCCCATGTTTCTGTTGTCTAAGAATTGTTGCACATGCACTTAGGGTCAATGCAATAGCTCAAGAAACTGAATCCTGAACATTCAAGGGAAAAAAATACCTCGCCCTCGGAACCAGGAAGATGGCCGCCAAGAATGCGCTCGTGAGAAAGCTGCCCAGTGTGGAGACTCCGGGCTGCACCACCGTGATCTGCTCTGACAAGACTCGGACACTGACCACCAACCAGATGTCAGTCTCAAAGCTCGCTGCGATCGGTGATGCCCCATGGAAAGTTAGGAGCTCAAGGTTGCCGCTGTGTGCAATGATGCCAGTGTCTCACATTATTCAAACCAGTATGTTTCCACCGGAATTCCGACCGAGGCTGCTTTAAAGGTGAGGATTGATACAGTTCATGCTATTCTCAGTTTTCTTGAATTTCATAGTATGCTAAATATGGCGGTGCTTACTTGGTCCACAACTGAACAGTTTAGGATACAGTTATCACTAGAGTTTTGGTTGTGTCAGTCCAAATTCAGACAGTATTGATGTTGGAAGACATTCCATTCTTAGGCTTCCATGATGATTAATTTGTTGGTTGGTTTCTTGTAGGTCCTGGTTGAGAAAATGGGAGTACCTGAAGGAAAGAACGGTCTGTCGGTGGATCCGTCCGAGACATTAGGTAAGCATCAATGCATGCTTTTGAGCTTAGAAGCATAACATAACTTACTATTTCGATATTTTCTGATACGTGCTGCTGAGTTAAACTACAGCCGTATACTGTTTGTGTCAGTATAACATAACTTACTTTCTGCTTGCTTGTTTGTTTCAGTTTGGAGGTGAAACGTTGAGGCCCTTTGTGCTGTTGGAGGCTGATTGGTACTGTTGGTGCCGTTTGGTTCATTCATAAGGTAAGCCACACCCTTTGGCTGTACTTTGTGATAAACTGTTCTGACTATGTGAATGCTTGCTCCTTTATTTGTTCACTCTATTTGTGTGATGGAGTATCAGGGGCCTGCTGTTTTCATATGAGATGCACGTAAACTGAAGATTTTCTTTTTACTTTAGAACTAAAGCGATTATTTTACCTAGCCCAAAGAGAAATTTCTTTGTACATATTGTTTTGTTTACATGTATATGAGATACACGTTTGTGGCTAATACCTGAAACATATGATCGGTTATGGCTGATATAAGCATGCTCTCGAGCAGTCGAGGCACTTGTGGGTATTAAGTTGGATACCCCCTCGTTTCTTTGCCGTTTTGATCATGTTCTTATTTTAGTGGCTCTGTCCTTGGATGGTCATTTCTGATGAGTGATAACCAGGGCAGTTTCACCCTTGTAAGAACATCCAGAAACATGAGACCGATCGAAAACCAGGGCGCTGTATCGATGGGTTAGCTCGTTTGGCTCGCAGCGTCGCTCACTCGGTCTATTCGACCCGTGCTCGCTGGCGTGTGGGGCCCTTTGCGTGCCGTCAGCGACCGTGTGTGCGGGCATGGCCTGTGCGTCCAGTCACGTGCCCCACCGGTCGGAGGCCATTCTTGCTAGGGCAATGATGATTAACCATGGCTGAAATAAATGTGCCTTTGAGCAATCAAGACACCGGTGGGTATCAAGTTGGATCCTCCCTCTTGTCTCTAGGATCCTTTTTGATCTTGTGATACTTATTGTTCTGTCCTTGGATCGTCATTCTTGTTGAGTGATAACCAGGGCAGCTCCACTCTATAAACAGATTGATCTGGTGATAAGAGATGACGGGGGTGGGTCATATGATTGAGAAAAGGCGAATCTGAGCCCATAATGTATACTTGAACAATTAGGCATTCTTGATGACACCCTATTTTTTACTTTGGTATGTATTTTCTTTGTTGTTAGAACTATTGTTTTGCCTATGCCTGGTTGCTATTCAGAGTTGTTAGAACTTTTGTTGATCCTTGCTGCTTGCTGATATTGTGGTATCTCTAGCCTGATTTTAGTGCGCTAGTGACAATTAGCACTGCTAAACTTGAAACCAAAATGAAGCTATGAGTTACCCCATAAGTTGTGTAGAAAACGAGATTCATCTTCAAATCAAGTCATGTTTATTCTTATTGTTTCAAGGAACATCCTGCTATTGTTTTTACCTCCTGAATTGTCAAGTACTAAAATGTAAAAATATAAAAATTCACTGAATTAAGAACTTCCATATCGTTTTCTATTTTACCAGTTTGGAATCCATTGATCACCGATTGTGTGTATGTTCTGATCCAAGAAGCAAATTTTTCTGTTCAATCCTTTTGTTGAGGCTTGCAGAAAAACAGGTTAATCTATCTTTTGTTCACATGCCTTGCTACCTAATTTTACATGAGCTTGCTTCACGGATGTACATATATCTCTTTATCCTGTAATGTTGACGGGCTCATTTTTCTGGCAGTGAAGAAATGAGAGGAAGTGGAAGGATATAAGGTAGCTTCTGCAGAATCCAAGTAAGGCTTTGTTCCTTACCCATGCTTGAACAAAGAGCAACACACAACATGTATGTTAGTGTTTCAATTTCAAATGAGGGAATCTCATATCATTAATAGTGGTAACTAATGATTTAAAGTAACTTTTAGTTCTGCTAAAATTATTTTTCTTTTTTGAATTTCCACAAAATGGAATAGTAATGATTTTAAGCTAAATAATGAGTTCTCTTTGTGTGTCGCTAGGTAATAGAAGGAATAAGAAGCAAGTTTTACATATTATATGGAATACTTCTTTTAAATAGCTATTGAGTTATGCCGTGTAGTTTCTTCTTGGTGTGTATGTTGTTCTTATGCTATTTAAGATGGTGACTATTTAATTTACTGTCATACGGTTAATTCCTTTGAAATTCTTGGTCACCTGCTTAGATAGTGACAAATAGTGTATTCTTTATTTATTTTTTTGTGCTGCGATCTTCATTTATATGCAGAACCAAACATGTGGGTAGCCTAAAAGTACATTTAAAACGCAAATCGCCCTAAGATATCCCAGTGTGTGGTTTAACCTGGCAGCGCTTGTTCCAGCCTCTGTTCGCGTCAGCTTGCTTTATATTTTCCACTGTATAATTAGCGATTCTGTTGGTTAACAGTTCCATCCATGCTTGTTCAGCTTCATAATTATAAGTTTGCATAGGTGCGCAATTGTGCTGGCAAAAGTAGGAAGCAATTCTAATTATTATCTTTATCCAGCAGCGTATGTAGACGCTGCCAGTTTTGCTAATTGTCGTGTGCTCGTTATGTCGTGCAGAGATCGTTTGGTGCTGAGAGCCATTGCAGCGCGCCGCCGCTGCCAGGCTTGACGTGGGCAGCCTCCACAGCAGCATCATGCTCCTAATGTCGCTAGAGTGATTCCAATGTTGTCGCCGTTCAATCCCAACTATCTGATGTTCATAGTTCAGACTTCGCCTAAGCTCCTTAATGGCATTGATGCTGGTAGCCTGTTTAAACAACCGCCTTTCATGATGAATAATGCGGTCGCTGCTTCTACCGTTGGTGTCTATAAATCAAGGTAGATAATTTTTGCACCGTTTGCTTGTCCTATTTTTACAGGGGCGTGCCCAAGCCAAAGACAGCGCAATTAACTATCTTCTATGTTGGTTCTTTCAATTTCTTCAACAACGTTTCAGCATACAACACAGTTTCTTCTTATTGGTTTTCATGCCATTTAGGTTTGCTGGCTAAACTGAATAATTGTTCCTTATCGTTACAGTACCAGGAACTTATGTTCTTAGCTAGCAGAGGATCTCTTCCAGCTGCATCTAGGACTGTTACTCGCAGCCCAGATGCAACCTTTTCACTCCGGGTAAACTTGTGTTGCCTGAGATTTCACCTAAAAAGCTAATGCTACTTTAGATGCCACATCGTGTTTCGCCTCCTTTCTCAGGCATTTCCAAACTGATCTCCATGGTGTGTCAACCTGCATGCGTCCCCAAGAGCGCCTCCAGCTCCAACATTGACTCCGCAATGCCAAAATCTTCAAGCCAGTTTGTTGTGGCTCCCACGAGTCAGCCTTTGTCGTCGACTCGTCCTGTGATGCTAGCCTCCAGCACTGCTGCAAGTATTATGCCAAGAGGTATGGATGCTTACGCGTGCATCTTGTGTTGTTTGATAATGTCTTCTCTGATGTCTCCCTTATTTGCATTCTTAATCAGTATACTTGGAGTCCACATCCAAGATCAAAGCATCTAGCTCTGTTCACTCAGGTTCTCATGAGTATCTCACAAATGAGTCATCATAGGTGAGAGATGTCTCATCCAGCCGGACGATATTATTGACCATTTAATAGCAACTGACCAACAGTTTTGGTAATTAGAGAAGAAGACAATTCCACAGAAGCAAAGCCAGTGCATTGGTAGGGAGCTAAATTAGCAGGCATGCTACCTATACTAAATGAAGATAGAAGTGAAATTTGAGGGCCAACAAATATAGATGAAGATAGAAGTGAAATTTGAGGGCCAACAAATATGTTGTATTGTGGATGTCCCCCTTTACATCATTGTTTTATGAAATGCACTAACGCTCCTGGAAGGTTGTTCTGAGTATATTTGTATATTTTTTTACAACAAGTATGATTTGGTGTGAAGTTATCCAATGTCGTGTGATGAACCTTGATGTTTAGTATTGAATCATTAGTAAGTGTTTAGTAACCTGCTTTTTTAGATGTTACCTTTGTAGCGAAGTTGTTTTTGGCATAACTTTAATCTATATTGGGCAGTTGCCTTGCTTATGCATGGATGTGCTGCAAACTTTGTTTTAGATTAGGACATTGCTCTCTCATGTTCGCCCTCTTGGTACTGAACTTGATGGAAGTGGTTACCTTTCATGGTCTCATGAATGTACCGAACAATCTCACGACGATGTTGAACTCGATGATGTCTTCTATTAGAAATGAATGTTTCTTCTTCTTCTTTTTCCTCTTCTTCTTCTTCGTTATTTTATTGTCCTATTTCAATACGTACGCTAAACCAGGATTTCTACTAACTCGAGAACTACTTGCTTCAGCATATCGTTAGGACCGGCACCCTCGCGCCAAGGCGCGTTGCCGATCTAGTGGAGATGGTGGAGACACTTTTGCAAGACCCCAGCCCGTTGACGGTGAGTCAATAGAGCCATGCATGTGCCGCGCCGCGTGGTGTACCCACGAGCAATACCACATGGCCATGGATGGGGCCGGCCGGAGACCCTCCGTCCTCCTTGTCCGCCCCATCCATCCATGCATCCTCCCTCCCATTTCTTGCTTCATCGGTAAGGAATGAACGAACACGCAGAGATCAAACACAATTTCCCTAGCAACTCCCACAGATCTAGTAAACGGATCACAACTTGTTGGCCCTCGCGTCTCGCGAACCACTCGACATTAGGCGCTGTGCGAGAGATCTTGGCGGATCTTAGGCGAGCGTATGATAACACGGATCAATCGCATCGGCATTGGCCGGACCAGACCTGATACAGAGGAACCATGCCATGCCATGACATGACACGAGTCCCCCGACGCATGTCCTAGTCCCAAGCGTCCTCGACTGAGTCGCTTGACGCCAAGGTCGTGGAATCCTTGCTACTACTAGCCCGTACTAGTTTTACTAGCAGCACCACCGAACAAGAGCTTTGCGGAGGGGATGAGACCAGTGGCAGCACGTGGTGTTTTTATCGCGACGGAAGAGCGGCGTGGCATCTGACACGTCGACATCGGCGGGTCTCAGCGGCATGGAGCATCGGTGCACTGATTCCACGACCACCACCGTCGCCCATGAGGAGAGGAACCTCACTGCCCGCAACCACCACTCAGACCGAGCCCAACCTTACCCACCCGCAGCGATCGCTCCGACCAGCCTCGGGCCGAGTTCTGGTCCGCCTGAGCGCGAGCCCTCAACCGTCATCGGTGCCTTGGACATAGGATAAGGGAGGGCGCCACTTACTAGAGCACTCTTGCCAGGTTCACGCCGCCATCACCACAACACACTCGCACCGCCACCCACCGTCGGCCACTAAGAATCACGTGCCAGCCAGCCACACTGTTAGTATCGTGCTGCCCGTCCTGCTGCCCGAGTAACACATCCACCAAGACCATCCCACGCGCACGCCACCTGCAGCAAGCCAGACGCCAGATCCGGGTTGTGCCCATCCGTAGCCGCCGCCACCATGGGCAAGATCCAGTGCTACGATGCCTTCCACGCCCAGGCCAGGCTCTTGCGACCCCGACGCGCTGCCTGCCATCGCACCCTCCGCCAGCCCACTCATTCACCACTAAGCAGGAGGACAAGAGGTCCTGGCGGCAGCGGCGAGCAGAAGATAAAGAAGGGAGGTTGCCTCGCCCCGGCGGCTGGCGCTTGCCATATATTGAGTTTTGAAGATGATGATGATATTTGAAACATGAAAACAAAGACATAACCCAAACAAGTTCATGACATAAAAGTTCAAATTCATGCCCACAACATCATCCAACCAAGTTCAAAATCCGAACGAAGTTCATGACAAAGTTCACACAAACGAATGGCACATCTCAACAATTATGCCTCATCCTCGTCTTCGTCCTCCTCTTCCTCCGATTCACCTTCCTCATCCGAAGACGATTCTTCCTCCTCCTCTTCATTGTCGCACGCCACATCATCATGTGGAGCTCGGAAGGTGTTGGCAAGATTTTCAACGGAAGGTGTGTGATGAGGCACACCGGAAGAAATTCCGCCCATGCCGCCCGGATGTGCTCCCATGCCTCCCATGAGAGACGCAAAGATCATGCCTCCCATGGTAGCTCCGAAGCCACCCTTGCCTCCCATGGCCTCCACGGTAGCTCCGAAGCCACCCATGCCACTCATGTCGCCCATGGTACCTCCGAAGCCACTTATGCCCTTACGTTTTTTACAACTCAAATTATCATAAAAAAGGGAGTGACTAACAGTCAGTCGACTGAAATTATAATGGGGTAAGTCAAGTTTTCTAAGGCCAGAGAAAAAACATTTTGTTAACTTTCAGGGTCATCAAACGTCCAAACGTGCTGGCCAAACCCCCAAACTCATGCGTACAGCAGCTGGCAAACCTGCCAGGGCCTAGTGCATCAGTACCAAAGGCTATTTACTACAGTCTCTTCCTATGATAGTAAAAAAGGCAACATCATCACTGAATTTTACTCTATTGAAAATTTTGATCTCATGATAGATTACTCCTTTTGGATCAGGATAAAATCGGGCTTTGGACAGAAGGCCACGCACCAGGTTTTGACTGTCCTATGCTATTGTACTAAAATAATACTAAAACAAAAAAGGCTTTCTAAATAGGAATAAATAAGAAGGAATGGTAAGAAAGTAAAATGAAAACTATAATAAAAAATAAAGATAGAAATTGCACATAATTTACAAAAAAATGTGTTTTTAATAATATGCAATAATAAGCATATAGTAATGTAGTTTTGCAAGATTTTTTTTATAAGAAGGAATGAATTAAGATCATTGGTATTGTCCTTCAAGAAGAAGAAAATGAAATAAAAAATCAAACAAAATCAAAATATGAACTTTTCTAAGTAATAGTGAATTAGTAGCATTAGTATTACCCTTTAAGTCCCCCGCAAAAAAAGTATTACCCTTTAAAAAGATAGAAAATGAAGGTAAACTAAATAGGGACAAAATTTGCACACAGTTTACAAACGAATTGCGACATTTTCTAATATGCAAGAATACACGTGTAATAGTGGAACTTTCGCATAAAGAATGAAGCTGTCTAAGAATGAATGAATTGTTGGTGTTCGTATTACCTCTTAAGAAATAAAATAAAAAACAAAAACAAAACAATGAAATTTTCTAGGCAAAAGTGAAACCCTTTAAGAAGAAAGAAAAGAAAAACAAGAACAAAATAATGAAGTTTTGTATGAAAGTATGAAACCCTTTAAGGAAAAAAAATACAAAAACTAAAACTAGAACAAAATAATGAAGTTTTCTATGTAAGGATGAAACCCTTTAAGAAGAAAGAAAATATAAAAACTAAAACTAAAACAAAATAATGAAGTTTTCTAGGGGAAAATGAAACCCTTTGAGAAGAAAGAAAATTAAAAAATAACTTGCACACAAGTATGCCCTAAATTTGTACTTTTGTAAATATGCAAAAATAAGTATATATAGTGCAATTTTTGCTCTCTTCTATAATTTACACACATGCTGTATCAAACTTGCATTTATACTTACTAAACATAATAAAACAAATAAAGTTTTCTAAGAGAGAACAAATTAGTATGGTGTTACTCTTAAGAAGAATGGAAATAAAGGAAAACTTGTACAGAACTTTACAATAGAATTGCACTTTTTATAAATATGCAGCAAATACACATATAATAATGCAACTTGAGCAGTCTAGTATAATTTGCACACATATTGTTTAGTACTTTCGTGCATACATACACAAAATAATAGAAAAATGAATTTAATTAGCAAAAAAACAGCACAAAACAATTACCATTGGTTTTACCCTTAAAAGAATAAAAAAAATATAAAAAGATTTTCACACAATTAGCACAAAGATGCACTTTTTATAATATGTAGAATAAATATATAAGAGTCTAGTTTACGTACTCTAATGTAATTTGTACATGAGTACTTGCATGTATATATTTACACACACTCAACAACCGGAAATACATGTAAAGAAAAAAAGTCAACTGAAAAATAGAAAAATAAAAGCGTACACATGCAGAAAACAAAAGCAAACCCATGAAGAAAAGCATGATCACACCAAAATCCAGCCCAAAAGAAAATCGACTGACCCAGAATAGGGGCCAGTCAAATCCAAACAGCCCCGGTACGACCAGCAGCAAAACTTGACAGAAAAAAAAAACTACCGAAATCTTAAAGCATAATTCATCGGTTAAAAAATCGACTGACCACAAAGCTAAAAATCAGCTGACTGAAATCTAGCTAAACTGCATAAAAAACCTTTAAAAAACTGAAACTTATCATTCAAACAAAAAGTTGTCATTCTTCACAACTATAGCTTCGGATGGTCGAAGCGGGGATGACGGCGGCTACGTCGTTTCCTTCTTTCAGGCATCGCCTTGGAGAATCAACATACTGCAGTTTGCACGGGTCTCTTCATCGTCGGGGGACAATGGACGTCGGAGCGGCGGTTCCGGGTGGTTTCTGTTTGCGCGCCGAGATGGCGATCTCAGGAACAATGTGAGTGGCAGCTCTATGTGGTGGGGCTCTATCTCGATATTGGTTGGGTGGCATCCTTGTCCCGCTTGGGCGGTAGGGGTGTCGGCTCGGTCGATGCGCCCCAGAGAGGGCGATCTGACTTTACGTCGGGGCGGCGGCCCCGGATGTGGTGCGACGTTCGTGGTCTGCGAGCGGTTGCCCTGAGCAGCGTGGGCTGCGGGCAGCTGGGTTGTGCGGCGTTGCTGCTCTGGGGGAGCGGTGGTATGTCGGGGCGGCGGCCTCGGAAGGCGGTGCCGGTTGATTGTGCTGGGCGCGACGGAGCGGTGGATGTCGGGGCGGTGGCCCCGAGAGAATCACTGTGGCGACCAGACTTCTGTGGCAACGATGATGGTGGGAGCGATGTCGGCAGCGCGGCAATGGTTGCGGTAGTCGGCTCTTCTCCGACGTGTTCGTGGTATTGCCTCAGTTTGTTTGTTGTTGTGGAGTCGAAGCTGCGGTGGCAGGGCCCTGTGGTGTACGATGACTGGCTGCAGGTGGTCCGTTCGGCGATCTTCCGTGGCGCCAGCCGTGCCTGGTTTTGTTCTTCTGAGTTCTCCGTTAGAGTCGGAGCTGCGTTGTCTGATCGTAGGTCGACATGTCGTCGAATAGGGTAGGCTTTGCCCTGTGTGTTTCAATCTTTGGGTGTGGGTTTGGCCCTTGTTGTTCTGGTTTTCCGTAATTAACTGGACAATTCTCTTCTACTTAATTAATAGACGAGGCAATCTTTGCCTCCGTTTCGAAAAAAAAGTTGTCATTCTCGAATAACTGAACTTACAATCAACAAACATCAGGGCAAAATTTCTCCCTGCGACATGTGTACCACTTATCAGGGTCACTTTTTTCTAGTAGTATTACTTACTTCGCGGGGCATGTGTGGCACTTATCAGGATGACTACCGGCTTGACGCGTCGGACTCGGAGATGGAGGGCACTTTTGCAAGACCCCAGCCCGTTGACCGTGAGCCCATGGAGCCATGCATGTGCTGTGCCGCGTGATGCACCCACCAGCAATACCAGACACGGGATTGTCTTGCCGGGGCCCGCGTTCTCCAGGGTGCTAGGATGAAATCTTCAACGGCATCGAGACCAGAAGCCGCCCGTACTTGTGTGCTCTGAATGTGGCGTGTGGACATAGACGATCTATCTTCATCAGAGAATTCACGGAGGAGGAGATCAACCAATCCTCAGCCGACAGTCGACCTAGGTAACTCCACTTGCCCAACAATCTGTGAAAACTAGCGTGCATCCGAAGATTACTGACAATTTTTAAGAGTCAATTACACTGGTGGTGCTACACCTTCACGTAAACGATCACTTTGGTGCTAGTGATTGTGGTGTACATTAAAGTGGTGCAAAAACTTGACATTGACGAGTAAATACACTGCTTATCTCATTTGCATATAGAGTCGTTGTTGATGTCTTGATGAGGCGCGTGGGCCGGCTGTCAGCCACGAGACCAGAAGGGAGGGACCGTGTGGCCTGATTTGTTTTAAAAACACCCTCGAAATATTATTTTCTTTTTAAAGAATACCTGTTGACGTGGGAGATTTTAGTAACACCTCCATATGACAAGTGGGTCCCACTTGTAACCTAAGAGAGAATACTAAAGAGTACAAAATTGCTCTCCATCTCCATGTCGTGTAGGATTTGGTGCTGACTTGGCATTGACATGCAAATACAGTGTATACGGATTTGGTGCTGACAATTGCGGCCGGCAGGTCTCGAACAAAATGTGAACCAACCTGTGGATGGATGGTTAGAGGGACCGTGGTATTCCCAGCCCACCAGGGTTTAAATCCTGGTGCTCGCATTTATTCCTTAAGTTATTTCAGGATTTCCGGCGATGCACATTCAGTGGGAGGAGACATTCCCGTCGACGACGAGGCGCCTAAGGTGACTTCGTAAATCTCAAGATGATATGCCGGCTCAGTCTTTGGAAGGTGCTCATAGGGATAGGATGTGTGTGTGCGTGTTCATAGCGATGAATGTATGCGCGTGTATATGAGCGCTTGTGTCTGTACTGATGTTAGAAAAAGAAGTCTCGAACAAAACACTTCCTCAATGCAAGGGAACCGCCTAACCACTCAACCCATTAAGCTCTTTTTGCCAAATTTGGATAACAATTTTCTATGTATTTAACGTCCGTGCAGGAGGTTAAATGGGCATTCAGATCACGCGGCCAGTTTTGCACGTGTTAGTTTTTTTCTAATTATTCTGTAGAAAGTATCTAAATTATAATCTCAGTAATAAAATAACGCATGGATATTTGTGTTTATAAATATTATAAAAAAATTTATAAATTATTTTAAAACATTGTTCATATATTAAGTAAAATACTCATATATTTAAATAATATTTACGAATTGTAGAAATGTTTGCATAAGTTATAATAAAAAAAGTTAAATTAAAATTCAAAAAATTATTTTAGTTATACAACACTTCAGCAATTATACACACATTTGTATAACTAAAAACATCCATAATTTATATTTTAAAATGTTCATACGAATATTCATTTTGTATAATTTAAATATAAGTGGCGATTGTATAATATTCATGTATTCAGTAAACACTATTTTTATTAAATGTCTTAATTAACTAAATACTTTTTATATCATAGAGGGATGCATATTTAAATGTTATTATTTACTAACAACCGGTTGTATGTATAATATTTGTATCATACAAATATTTGAACATAATTTTTATTAGTTACATTTTACAAATAATGTTTTTAAAAGGAACAGGTGCAGAATGGGCCGCACTATCTGCGGGCCATATAAGCTGCTATGCGGGGACGATGATTTGGAGCACTCAGGTGCTTCGCACCCCTATACGAAGAATTCATTCAAAACAATATTGAGAAATTTGAAAGAAAAATCTGGGATTTTGAGATATCAAACGTGGGTTCCCGATCTACTCCCGTGTGAAATTTCGTGAAAAAAATACCAGGAAATGTATTCGTGGCAAAAAGGATAAAAAATCCCTATGTATAGAAAAAAAAACTGTTTGGGTAGATTTTTGTTCGGACAGTATTTCCTTCGCCACCGATACGTTTTTGGGAATTTTTTCATGAAATTTTGCACGGGAGTAGATTGGGAACCCATGTTAGATATTCCCAGATTTCAGTTTTTTTGGTTTTTTTAATGATTATTTTTCATATAGGGGTGTGGAGCACCCAGGAGCTCCGGTCTATATATGCCAGATGCAGCCAGGTTAATATCTATAATTTTGTTATCCATATTGAACTACCGAGCGTAACACCTTGTTGGTTAGCTGAATTCGTATTAAGGTGCTGATCTTGGGTCGATATCCGGATATGTCGCTTTTAGTTTAGTTTCATTTTTAATAGCTTCCGACAGGCGGGACCCACTGGCCCTATAGGCACTAGTAGAAAAACACCTATTAGACCCGGTTTGTAAGGGCCTTTAGTCCCGGCTAATGAACCGGGAATAATGGGTCGTTACTAATACCTGCACCCATTAGGCCCGGTTCAAACACGAACCGGGACAGATGTGCCCCCACGTGGCCGGTCCGCCGAGCCCAGTCAGGGGGGCTTTGGTCCCGGTTGGTGGCACCAACCGGGACCAAAAGTCCTTTTTTTAAGAAAAGTAGCTGCTTTAAGGGTTTTGGGGGTTATTTTTAGGTTGTTATTATAGCTAGCTAATAGAGAGAAGTGTCCTCTCTTATATCTTCGTCCTTGGTTTACCCGCTGATATAATAACTCATGCATGCTCGCATCATACATCATCATATATAATAACAAGTCCTACTAATCATGCATCATCATACAACTTCTACTCGTTATTAATAATAAGTCATACGATCATCATCCTCATAGTCATCGAACCCAACCCTACATAATTGTTCTTAGCACATGATCATCAGTATCAGGTAGGACCCCTAAACACCCTTAAGGTAAAATAGCATAAAACAATATAGACCCTGACTCTCCATTATGAAGAATGGCGATCATCCTGTCTCCAATTCTTGCCCTTCGCTGCTTTTTTGCTTCCAAGAAGCTCCTTACGACTGTCCATACGTTTTTTCCATTCTTTGATTGTCATGTCTCCACTTCTTTTAGAAACCCGGTATGGACAGTTGAGATTCGTAGGAAGACCTGGTTGTATGTTCAAAACATGAAGGGTACTGCGCGTATACATCAGATGAGGCACACAATCATTCGAGATTATCTGTTGAAAAACATAGTAATAACTTCATAGTTAGCAATGATGTACTAGTTTTAGAAGTGTGCAAAAAAGATGCACGGATGTCGTAATAGTAAAAAATCTTGCCAGGGTATCTCCATGGTAGTTACCGTAGTTCAACACGTGCACTACTGGCACGTATTGACCATAATGTTGAGGAGTTTGATTGTAGATATTGTAATTCTCAAGATCAGTATAAAATGCGACCAGATGATTTTTCTCCTGATAAGTTAATTCGGAGCCTTCGGTGTAGTAGGTTCTGTCTACCATCTTCCGCACATTCTTTGAAAAATGAAAATAAGCTGTCAATGGAAATAAGTTGTCAACTATTTTGAAATAAACAATATAAATTACTTAATAACTATGTTATGCTCACATGGGGGAAGAATTGGAGGTGTATCCACAAGGACCCAAATCGAAGGTCTCTCTTGCTCGATTGTAGGATCACCAAGATCCATGGTGACAAGCATACCCTCATCAAGACCATACATCTTGCAAAGTGCTTCCCAATTTTTGCAACCAAAATGGGTTACACTCTGAGCATTGTACAGCTTTACTTGAAAATCCACACCATGATGGGTACTTAGGATAATTGTTTTGGTTTCGAAACTTTCATGGTCTTCAAAACCCATCCTCTCCAAGACATAGCGTCTTGCAAAGCATGGGATAAGCTAGACGAATTGGAAAAGATGAAAAATACACGTTAAAATAGTTGAAGTCGTGCTTAATTACGAAAAAAACGATTGTCGTCGTTGCGTACCGTATGAACATCGCAGGTCTCCTCGAACTTAATGCTGAAGCGCCGATCTTCGTACAGCTCAATGAACCTGTCGCAGATACCTCGGTCGTCATGGCATCAGTCGCACTCCCCTGGGCGGTTTTCGTCGTCCGATGAGTACGACATTTCCGGCCTATGTTCATAATTCAAATATTAAACTAGATCATTATTATTAATCACGGGTTGACTATCGGTGATCGATGTACGTAGATCCTTCTTTCATTCCCGAGTGCATTATTATACCAAATTGTCTAGCACACGGGAATGAAGGAGAACTTATCCAATATGAGCATTCAATAAGCAAAACCAAATCATAAAATAAGCAAAACCAAATCATAAAATAAAGTATAGTATTCAAATTAGCATGCATTCAATAATTATAAGCAAAAGTACATCATCTCTTGGTGTCCGTACATCGTCGAATATTATCACTAATACAACTAGAACCGTAGCGCCCGATGGGTATCGACGCGGGCGGTGGACACCCAAAGATAAGGAACCATCACAGGATCATAGCTCCAGTGAGATCCCTGAAGAACCTGCCAGGTATTGTCGAACCCGCCCTCCAATGCAACCATGTAGCGACGGACGTGCTCGTCCTCCTCGTTGACACGGTGACGTACCACCTCCGCGGTGTCCGGAAGCCTCAGCACCGTCACAGGCCCACGCGACCGCCACCAAACAAGGATCGGGTCAACAACGGGCTGCCTCCTCACCAACTTACGTCCCCCGAAAGGTAGCACCTGCCAATACCAGCCAGGCGGAGCCCAGTCCCGAGCATGACCCTGATCAAGCAGGCCTCCACCGCCGAGTCGACGACGACGAGGATGCGGGATAGGCATCGCCGACGTCGATGCGGGACTACTTATATATATATAGTTAAATAAAGTAGTTTTATTAATTAAATCAACTATCTAGTTCAATTACTAAGCATTTACTATAAATAAATAAAGTAGTACTTACTCAAAACAAACTACTTCTATATATAGTAAAATAAATTAGTTTATTAAGTCAACTAGCTAGTTCAACTATATATAAACTACTTCTTATTTTTTTCCTTTTTCTAAATACTATGAACAAAAAATCATTAAAATTCTATGAACAAAATTAATTACACAATCTAAATATCACCAAAAAAATCTATTAACAATAATATCACCAAACATGCATATTCAATAATAATATCACCAAAAAAATTTATTAACAAAAAAAAATCTAACATATATGAACAAATTAATTACTACACATCTAATCTAACAAAAAAAATCTAATCTAACAAAAAAAATCTACGAACTACATGCATATATCTAAATTACTACACATCTAATCTACAAAAAAATCTAATCTAACAAAAAAAATTTATGAACTACATATATCTAAATTACTACACATCTAATCTAACAAAAAAAATCTATGAACTACAAAAAAATCTAAAAAAAATCTAACAAAAATAAAAAAAGTTGCTCACGGCCGGCGACGGCGACGGCGAGGTGCGGCGCGGGGCGGCGACGGCGTCGAGGCGATGCGGGCCGGGGCGACGACGTCGATCGGGGCGGCAGGGCGGGGCGGCGACGGCGCGCGGGGCGGGGCGGCGCAGGGCGGGGCGGCGCGGGGCGGCGACGGCGTCGGGGCGGGGCGGGGCGGGGCGGGTCGACGGCGTCGGGGCGGGGCGGGGCGGGGCGGGGCGACGGTGTCGGGGCGGCGACGGCGTCGGGGCGGGACGGCGATGTTGGAAATATGCCCTAGAGGCAATAATAAAAGGATTATTATTATATTTCCTTGTTCATGATAATTGTCTTTATTCATGCTATAACTGTATTATCCGGAAATCGTAATACACGTGTGAATACATAGACCATAATATGTCCCTAGTAAGCCTCTAGTTGACTAGCTCGTTGATCAACAGATAGTCATGGTTTCCTGGCTATGGACATTGGATGTCGTTGATAACGGGATCACATCATTAGGAGAATGATGTGATGGACAAGACCCAATCCTAAGCATAGCACAAGATCGTGTAATTCGTTTGCTAGAGCTTTTCCAATGTCAAGTATCTTTTCCTTAGACCATGAGATCGTGTAACTCCCGGATACCGTCGGAGAGCTTTGGGTGTACCAAACGTCACAACGTAACTGGGTGACTATAAAGGTGCACTACAGGTATCTCCGAAAGTGTCTGTTGGGTTAACACGGATCGAGACTGGGATTTGTCACTCCGTATGACGGAGAGGTATCTCTGGCCCACTCGGTAATGCATCATCATAATGAGCTCAAAGTGACCAAGTGTTTGGTCACAGGATCATGCATTACTGTACGAGTAAAGTGACTTGCCGGTAACGAGACTGAACGAGGTATTGGGATACCGACGATCGAGTCTCGGGCAAGTAACGTACCGATTGACAAAGGGAATTGAATACGGGGTTGTTTGAATCCTCGACATCGTGGTTCATCCGATGAGATCATCAAGGAGCATGTGGGAGCCAACATGGGTATTCAGATCCCGCTGTTGGTTATTGCCCGAGAGCCGTCTCGGTCATGTCTACGTGTCTCCCGAACCCGTAGGGTCTACACACTTAAGGTTCGGTGACGCTAGGGTTATTAGGAAGACTTGTATGTGATTACCGAATGTTGTTCGGAGTCCCGGATGAGATCCCGGACGTCACGAGGAGTTTCGGAATGGTCCGGAGGTGAAGATTTACATATGGGAAGTTGTCATGCGGACACCGAAAAGTTTCGGGGGCATATCGGTATTGTACCGGGGCCACCGGAGAGGTTCCGGGGGTCTACCGGGAGGGGCCACCCCTCTCGGAGGGCCTCATGGGCCGCAAGGGGAAGGGAACCAGCCCCTGGAGGGCCCCCTTGGGCCCATGCGCCTAGGGTTGGGGGGGAAACCCTAGTGGGGGCGCCCCCCTTTGCTTGGGGGGCAAGCCCCCCTCCCTGGCCGCCGCCCCCCCTCTAGATCTCATCTAGAGGGGCCGGCCCCCCTTGCCCCTTCCCCTATAAATAGAGGGATGAGGGGAAGGCTGCTGGAGATAACCAAGGCGCAGCCCCTCCCCTCCCCAACACATCTCCTCCTCCGTCACGAGCTTGGCGAAGCCCTGTCGGAGTACTGCTGCTCCAACTCCACCACGCCGTTGTGCTGCTGCTGGAGCCATCTTCCTCAACCTCTCCTTTCCCCTTGCTGGATCAAGACGGAGGAGACGTCGTCAGTTCCGTACGTGTGTTGAATGCGGAGGTGCTGTCCGTTCGGCACTTGGTCATCGGTGATCTGAATCACGGCGAGTACGACTCCATCATCACCGTTCCCTTGAACGCTTCCGCACGCAATCTACAAGTGGTATGTAGATGCGATCTCTCTCCCTTGACTCGTTGCTTAGATGAACTCATAGATGGATCTTGGTGAAATCGTAGGAAAATTTTAATTTTCTGCAACGTTCCCCAACAGTGGCATCATGAGCTAGGTCTATGCGTAGTTCTCTATTGCACGAGTAGAACACAATTTTGTTGTGGGCGTAGATCTTGTCAACTTGCTTGCCGCTACTAGTCTTATCTTGCTTCAGCAGTATTGTGGGAAGAAGCGGCCCGGACCAACCTTACACGTACGCTTACGTGAGACCGGTTCCACCGACTGACATGCACTAGTTGCATAAGGTGGTTGGTGGGTGTCTGTCTCTCCTACTTTAGTTGGAGCGGATTCGATGAAAAGGGTCCTTATGAAGGGTAAATAGAAGTTGACAAAATCACATTGTGGCTTTAACGTAGGTAAGAAAACGTTCTTGCTAGATCACCTATAGAAGCCACGTAAAACTTGCAACAACAATTAGAGGACGTCTAACTTGTTTTTGCAGCAAGTGTCTTGTGATGTGATATGGCCAAAGTTGTGATGAATGATGAATGATATATCGTGATGTATGAGATCATGTTCTTGTAATAGGAATCACGACTTGCATGTCGATGAGTATGACAACCGGCAGGAGCCATAGGAGTTGTCTTTATTTTTGTATGACCTGCGTGTCATTGAAGAACGCCATGTAAATTACTTTACTTTATTGCTAAATGCGTTAGCCATAGAAGTAGAAGTAGTCGTTGGCGTGACAACTTCATGCAGACACGATGATGGAGATCATGATGATGGAGATCATGGTGTCATGTCGGTGACAAGATGATCATGGAGCCCCGAAGATGGAGATCAAAGGAGCTATGTGATATTGGCCATATCATGTCACTACTATATAATTGCATGTGATGTTTATTATTTTTATGCATCTTGTTTACTTAGAACGAAGGTAGTAAATAAGATGATCCCTTACAACAATTTCAAGAAGTGTTCTCCCCTAACTGTGCACCGTTGCTAAAGTTCGTCGTTTCGAAGCACCACGTGATGATCGGGTGTGATAGATTCTTACGTTCACATACAACGGGTGTAAGACAGTTTTACACATGTAAAACACTTAGGGTTAACTTGACGAGCCTAGCATGTACAAACATGGCCTCGGAACACAGAGACCGAAAGGTCGAACACGAGTCGTATGGAAGATACGATCAACATGGAGATGTTCACCGACGATGACTAGTCCGTCTCACGTGATGATCGGACAAGGCCTAGTCGACTCGGATCGTGTAACACTTAGATGACTAGACGGATGTCTAATTTGAGTGGGAGTTCATTGTAATAATTTGATTAGATGAACTTAATTATCATGAACTTAGTCTAAAACCTTTGCAAATATGTCTTGTAGATCAAACGGCCAACGCTCATGTCAACATGAACTTCAACGCGTTCCTAGAGAAAACCAAGCTGAAAGATGATGGCATCAACTATACGGACTGGGTCCGAAACCTGAGGATCATCCTCATACCTGCCAGGAAACAATATGTCCTAGAAGGACCGCTAGGTGATGCACCCGTTCCAGAGAACCAAGACGTTATGAACGCTTGGCAGTCTCGTGCTGATGATTACTCCCTCGTTCAGTGTGGCATGCTTTACAGCTTAGAACCGGGGCTCCAAAAGCGTTTTGAGCAACACGGAGCATATGAGATGTTCGAGGAGCTGAAACTAGTTTTCCAAGCTCATGCCCGGGTCGAGAGATATGAAGTCTTCGACAAGTTCTATAGTTGTAAGATGGAGGAAAATAGTTCTGTCAGTGAGCACATACTCAAAATGTCTGGGTTGCACAACCGCCTGTCCCAGCTGGACATTAACCTCCCGGACGAGGCGGTCATTGACATAATCCTTCAGTCGCTCCCACCAAGCTACAAGAGCTTTGTGATGAACTACAATATGCAGGGGATGGTGAAGACCATTCCTGAAGTATTTTTAATGCTAAAGTCAGCAGAGGTAGAAATCAAGAAGGAACATCAAGTGTTGATGGTCAATAAAACCACTAAGTTCAAGAAGGGCAAGGGCAAGAAGAACTTCAAGAAAGACGGCAAGGATGTTGCCGCGCCCGGTAAGCCAGTTGCCGGGAAGAAGTCAAAGAATGGACCCAAGCCTGAGAGTGAGTGCTTTTATTGCAAAGGGAAGGGTCACTGGAGGCGGAACTGCCCCAAATACTTAGCGGACAAGAAGGCCGGCAACACCAAAGGTATATTTGATATACATGTAATTGATGTGTACCTTACCAGTACTCGTAGTAACTCCTGGGTATTTGATACCGGTGCCGTTGCTCATATTTGTAACTCACAGCAGGAGCTGCGGAATAAGCGGAGACTGGCGAAGGACGAGGTGACGATGCGCGTCGGGGATGGTTCCAAGGTCGATGTGATCGCCGTCGGCACGCTACCTCTACATTTACCTACGGGATTAGTTTTAAACCTTAATAATTGTTATTTGGTGCCAAGTTTGAGCATGAACATTGTATCTGGATCTCATTTGATACGAGATGGCTACTCATTTAAATCCGAGAATAATGGTTGTTCTATTTATATGAGAGATATGTTTTATGGTCATGCCCCGATGGTCAATGGTTTATTCTTAATGAATCTCGAGCGTATTATTACACATATTCATAGTGTGAATACCAAAAGATGTAAAGTTGATAACGATAGTCCCACATACTTGTGGCACTGCCGCCTTGGTCACATTGGAGTCAAGCGCATGAAGAAGCTCCATGCTGATGGACTTTTAGAGTCTCTCGATTATGAATCATTTGACACATGCGAACCATGCCTCATGGGCAAAATGACCAAGACTCTGTTCTCCGGAACAATGGAGCGAGCAACCAACTTATTGCAAATCATACATACCGATGTGTGCGGTCCAATGAGCGTTGAGGCTCGGGGAGGATATCGTTATGTTCTCACTCTCACTGATGACTTGAGTAGATATGGGTATGTCTACTTAATGAAACACAAGTCTGAGACCTTTGAAAAGTTCAAGGAATTTCAGAATGAGGTAGAGAATCAACGTGACCGAAAGATAAAATTCCTACGATCAGATCGTGGAGGAGAATACTTAAGTCACGAATTTGGTACACACTTAAGGAAATGTGGAATCGTTTCACAACTCACGCCGCCTGGAACACCTAAGCGTAATGGTGTGTCCGAACGTCGTAATCGCACTCTATTGGATATGGTGCAGTCTATGATGTCTCTTATCGATTTACCGCTATCATTTTGGGGATACGCTCTAGAGACAGCTACATTCACTTTAAATAGGGCACCGTCTAAATCCGTTGAGACGACACCGTATGAATTATGGTTTGGGAAGAAACCTAAGCTGTCGTTTCTAAAAGTTTGGGGATGCGATGCTTATGTCAAGAAACTTCAACCTGAAAAGCTCAAACCCAAGTTGGAAAAATGCGTCTTCATAGGATACCCTAAGGAAACCATTGGGTATACCTTCTACTGAAGATCCGAGGGCAAGATCTTTGTTGCCAAGAACGGATCCTTTCTGGAATTTGGGTGAAGGAGTTCATCACCGACCTAGGAGTCATACCCAATGCGTCGGGGCCGATCAAACTCTTCTGTGACAACACTGGAGCTATTGCCCTTGCCAAGGAGCCCAGGTTTCACAAGAAGACCAGGCACATCAAGCGTCGTTTCAACTCCATCCGTGAAAATGTTCAAGATGGAGACATAGATATTTGTAAAGTACATACGGATCTGACTGTCGCAGATCCGTTGACTAAACCTCTCTCGCGAGCAAAACATGATCAACACCAGAACTCTATGGGTGTTCGATTCATCACAATGTAACTAGATTATTGACACTAGTGCAAGTGGGAGACTGTTGGAAATATGCCCTAGAGGCAATAATAAAAGGATTATTATTATATTTCCTTGTTCATGATAATTGTCTTTATTCATGCTATAACTATATTATCCGGAAATCGTAATACACGTGTGAATACATAGACCATAATATGTCCCTAGTAAGCCTCTAGTTGACTAGCTCAACAGATAGTCATGGTTTCCTGGCTATGGACATTGGATGTCGTTGATAACGGGATCACATCATTAGGAGAATGATGTGATGGACAAGACCCAATCCTAAGCATAGCACAAGATCGTGTAGTTCGTTTGCTAGAGCTTTTCCAATGTCAAGTATCTTTTCCTTAGACCATGAGATCGTGTAACTCCCGGATACCGTAGGAGAGCTTTGGGTGTACCAAATGTCACAACGTAACTGGGTGACTATAAAGGTGCGCTACAGGTATCTCCGAAAGTGTCTGTTGGGTTAACACGGATCGAGCCTGGGATTTGTCACTCCGTATGACGGAGAGGTATCTCTGGGCCCACTCGGTAATGCATCATCATAATGAGCTCAAAGTGACCAAGTGTTTGGTCACAGGATCATGCATTACGGTATGAGTAAAGTGACTTGCCGGTAAAGAGACCGAACGAGGTATTTGGATACCGACGATCGAGTCTCGGTCAAGTAACGTACCGATTGACAAAGGGAATTGAATACAGGGTTGTTTGAATCCTCGACATCGTGGTTCATCCGATGAGATCATCGAGGAGCATGTGGGAGCCAACATGGGTATCCAGATCCCGCTGTTGGTTATTGCCCGAGAGCCGTCTCGGTCATGTCTACGTGTCTCCCGAACCCGTAGGGTCTACACACTTAAGGTTCGGTGACGCTAGGGTTATTAGGAAGACTTGTATGTGATTACCGAATGTTGTTCGGAGTCCCGGATGAGATCCCGGACGTCACGAGGAGTTCCAGAATGGTCCGGAGGTGAAGATTTACATATGGGAAGTTGTCATGCGGACACCGGAAAGTTTCGGGGGCATATCGGTATTGTACCGGGGCCACCGGAGAGGTTCCGGGGGTCCACCGGGAGGGGCCACCCCTCTCGGAGGGCTTCATGGGCCGCAAGGGGAAGGGAACCAGCCCCTGGAGGGCCCCCTTGGGCCCATGCGCCTAGGGTTGGGGGGGGGGGGAAACCCTAGTGGGGGCGCCCCCCTTTGCTTGGGGGGCAAGCCTCCCTCCCTGGCCGCCGCCCCCCCTCTAGATATCATCTAGATGGGCCGGCCCCCCTTGCCCCTTCCCCTATAAATAGAGGGGTGAGGGGAGGGCTGCTGGAGATAACCAAGGCGCAGCCCCTCCCCTCCCCAACACCTCTCCTCCTCCGTCACGAGCTTGGCGAAGCCCTGTCGGAGTACTGCTGCTCCAACTCCACCACGCCGTCGTGCTGCTACTGGAGCCATCTTCATCAACCTCTCCTTTCCCCTTGCTGGATCAAGACGGAGGAGACGTCGTCTGTTCCGTACGTGTGTTGAATGCCGAGGTGCTGTCCGTTTGGCACTTGGTCATCGGTGATCTGAATCACGGCGAGTACGACTCCATCATCACCGTTCCCTTGAACGCTTCCGCACGCAATCTACAAGTGGTATGTAGATGCAATCTCTCTCCCTTGACTCGTTGCTTAGATGAACTCATAGATGGATCTTGGTGAAATCGTAGGAAAATTTTAATTTTCTGCAACGTTCCCCAACAGGCGACGGCGAGGTGGTGGCAGGGGACGCGGTGACGGGAGAGGAGGAGGGAGAGATCAAAGTCGGGAGCGCTAAGTGCTGTATATATAGCAAAGGCTTTGGTCCCGGTTCGTGAAACCAACCGGGACTAATGCCCTCCTTTAGACCCGGTTGGAACCGCCAACCGGGACCAATGGCCTCTTTTCAGCAGCCCAAAGGGCGGGAAACGAAGACCTTTGGTCCCGGTTGGTGGCTCCAACCGGGACAAAATAGGTGCATTGGTCCCGGTTGGTGCCACCAACCGGGACTAAAGAGAGGCATTGGTACCGGTTGGAGCCACCAACCGGTACCAATGGACCCGTCTAATTACTTTTTTATTTTCTGCAGCTGTTTTTTAGTTGATTCTTCCAGTAGCTGTTTTTTTTAGTCCCACCTCGCCAAGCGAGAGGCACTCGCAGCTGTTTATAAGCCCTGAGTGCCGAGACGATGAAGACGAGGCTCAATGCTCACCTGCACCTTGGTTAGCTTCAAGCCTTGAGGAATAGGGTAGACTGCACGGAGCTATGTGCAGTGCAGTTGACACTATTCTGAAAGGCTTGAAGCAAATTAACGAGCATTGCGCCTCTTTTTTATTTTTAATGACTTATTACAACTGAGAAATGAAAAGAAAAAATAAATGTAGCAGAAAAGAAAAAAAACTATATAAAAAACCACTCATAAATAAATAGAAGAAAAAATAGTTTTGATTAACTTTACTAAAAAATGAGCATAGATGCTTATTTATAATGACTTATTACAACTCAAAAATTAAAAGAAAAAAATAAATGTAGCAGAAAAGAAAAAAATATATAAAAACCACTCAGAAATAAATAGAAGAAAAAATAGTTTTGATTAACTTTACTCAAAAAATGAGCATAGATGCTTATTTTTAATGACTTATTACAACTCAGAAATAAAAAGAAAAAAATAAATGTAGCAGAAAAGAAAAAAAACTATATAAAAAACCACTCAAAAATAAATAGAAGAAAAAAATAGTTTTGATTAACTTTACTAAAAAAATGAGCATAGATGCTTATTTTTAGTGACTTATTACAACTCAGAAATAAAAAGAAAAAAATAAATGTAGCAGAAAAGAAAAAAAACTATATAAAAAACCACTCAGAAATAAATAGAAGAAAAATAGTTTTGATTAACTTTACTAAAAAAATGAGCATAGATGCTTATTTTTAATGACTTATTACAACTCAGAAATAAAAAGAAAAAAATAAATGTAGCAGAAAAGAAAAAAAACTATATAAAAAACCACTCAGAAATAAATAGAAGAAAAAATAGTTTTGATTAACTTTACTAAAAAATGAGCATAGATGCTTATTTTTAATGACTTATTACAACTCAAAAATTAAAAGAAAAAAAATAAATGTAGCAGAAAAGAAAAAAAATATAAAAACCACTCAGAAATAAATAGAAGAAAAAATAGTTTTGATTAACTTTACTCAAAAAATGAGCATAGATGCTTATTTTTAATGACTTATTACAACTCAGAAATAAAAAGAAAAAAATAAATGTACCAGAAAAGAAAAAAACTATATAAAAAACCACTCAGAAATAAATAGAAGAAAAAATAGTTTTGATTAACTTTACTAAAAAAATGAGCATAGATGCTTATTTTTAATGACTTATTACAACTCAGAAATAAAAAGAAAAAAATAAATGTAGCAGAAAAGAAAAAAAACTATATAAAAAACCACTCAGAAATAAATAGAAGAAAAAATAGTTTTGATTAACTTTACTAAAAAAATGAGCATAGATGCTTATTTTTAATGACTTATTACAACTCAGAAATAAAAAGAAAAAAATAAATGTAGCAGAAAAGAAAAAAAACTATATAGAAAACCACTCAGAAATAAATAGAAGGAAAAATAGTTTTGATTAACTTTACTAAAAAATGAGCATAAATGCTTATTTTTAATGACTTATTACAACTGAGAAGTAAAAAGAAAAAAATAAATGTAGCAGAAGAGAAAAAAAACTATATAAAAAACCACTCAAAAATAAATAGAAGAAAAAATAGTTTTGATTAACTTTACTAAAAAAATGAGCATAGATGCTTATTTTTAATGACTTATTACAACTCAGAAATAAAAAGAAAAAAAATAAATGTAGCAGAAAAGAAAAAAAACTATATAGAAAACCACTCAGAAATAAATAGAAGAAAAAATAGTTTTGATTAACTTTATTAAAAAAATGAGCATAGATGCTTATTTTTAATGACTTATTACAACTGAGAAATAAAAAGAAAAAAAATAAATGTAGCAGAAGAGAAAAAAAACTATATAAAAAACCACTCAGAAATAAATAGAAGAAAAAATAGTTTTGATTAACTTTACTAAAAAATGAGCATAGATGCTTAACTTTTAATGACTTATTACAACTCAGAAATAAAAAGAAAAAAATAAATGTAGCAGAAAAGAAAAAAACTATATAAAAAACCACTCAGAAATAAATAGAAGAAAAAATAGTTTTGATTAACTTTACTAAAAAAATGAGCATAGATGCGCTTATAGAGAAAACTCGACCTAAATTCATAATAAATTTCTACTAACTTCAGAGAAATTCAGTATGAATTTAGGTCAAATTCCCTGTATAAGGGCATCTATTTTCATTTTGAGAGGAGCTCAACACGGCAGAGAGGGAGGGGCTTATAAACCGGTGTGAACCCCCTTCGGTTGGCGAGGTGGGACTAAATTGTGGCCGCAATGAGGACCAACCCTTTAGTCCCGGTTGGTGGCACAAACCGGGACTAAAGGGCAGCCTTTGGTCCCGGTTCAAGCCACCAACCGGGACCAATGGTGGTGGGCCAGGAGCGAGGCCCATTGGTCCCGGTTCGTCCCACCAACCGGGACCAATAGGTCCAGACAAACCGGGACCAATGGCCCACGTGGCCCGGCCGGCCACCGTGGCTCACGAACCGGGTCCAGTGCCCCCATTGGTCCCGGTTCTGGATTGAACCGGGACTAATGGGCTGACCTGGCCTGGACCATTGCCCCCTTTTCTACTAGTGAGGTGAAAAAATGCCACCTCTCCCACGTCAACAGGGTCTCTTGTGAAAAGATATATCTCGAGGGTGTTTTTCAAAAAATCAGGCCACAAGCACCTTCTCTCTGATCCAATGGGTGACAGCGGGCCCCATGCGCCTAGTCAGTACCAAATCCGTATACAAACAAGATAAACACTGTATTTGCGCGTCAATACCTAGTTTTTGCACCATTTCGATGTACACCACAACTTCTAGCCAAAATGACTGTTTACATCAAATTGTAGCACCACCGACGTAATTGACTAATTTTTTAATGATATTTTAGGACCTTAGACTAAATTTACTTTTTATTTGACGGTAAAGCAAAGCTTTATAAATCAACGGTGGCTGGGCATATCGCCCAACACACGATCAGCCACAATGGGCGGTACAGTGGTGTTCCACTCCATACAAATGTCTGGCAAACACATACGACCTATTTGAGCTAGCTCATGTGCAACAGAATTCGCCTCCCGACGGCAGGCTCGTATAGTGAACTTCGAGAACCACATCTTGAGTTGTAGTTTTATGTCTTCGATGGTTGCATCATAGGGTGAAGAGTCCGTCTTCCTGACGTCCAGAGAATCCGCGAGCAGCTGTGAGTCTGTTTCGAAAACCACTCTAATGGCACCTAGATCTGCCGCTGTCGCCAGCGCCGCAGTCATTGCTCCAACCTTGTCAGCAAAGGCATCCGCCGTATGATCGAGGCGACCCGCCCGGGCTATTATCACATGCCCTTCATCGTCCCTAGCCACCACGCCCCATCCACCCAGGCTTCCTCCCGGCGTAAAGGCCCCATCAAGGTTGATTTTGATCTCTTCATTAGCGGGTGGCACCCATGCGGTTGAGGTCGCTTTACCTGGCCGGTTATACACGTCCTCATATTCCAGTGCACCACACCGCGTTCGCCGGCTACCTCTAATATCTGGACAGGCAGCTCCCCTTCCCGTATTTTGTTCCTATTATTCCACCAATGCCACCAAAATATTACTATAAGCATCCTCTTCCTCTCATCTAGCTCCCACAATTTATCAAGCATTGCATGCACCCCCACTCACTCCAGCCAGCCCATTGACACGTACTAGTAGTTGGGATTCCATGTCCAGTTGGTACACTTCTCCCATGGATTCTATTTGCTACTGCACAACCAGGACACTTGTATGAGCAAGCTGAATGCTGTTAAAACAACAATAGGCTTTTAGAGCATCTCCAGCAGGCGCCCAACACGCGGCGCGCTAAATTCTGGTTTGCGGCAAGCACATCGTCAGGTTTGGCGCGGCGCGCAACGCTGGCTCCAGCAGTCGCACTAAAATGCAGCGCGCATAGCTCTAGCAGCGCGCGCGAGTAGCCGGCGCATCACATTTGTTCATTTTGGATACAAAATAATAAATTTCACACATCAACACAAACCACATGGCATATAATTTGAATCACAAACATCATTTAACCAAGTTCGTGCCCAAAAGTTCATGCCCACAAGTTCAAATTCATGCCCACAACATCATTCAACCAAGTTCAAAATGCAAAGCAGGTTCATGACACAAACGAAAGGCACAACAATCAAGCCTCGTCCTCGTCTCCATCCTCATCTTCCACCGATTAATCCGACTCCTCCGAAGACGATTCTTCCCCCTCCTCTTCATTGTTGCGCGCCGCATCCTCATCACGTGAAGCTCGAAAGGTGTTGCCAAGATTTTCCACGGCATCTTCATGCGAAGGTGACACACCGGCGCCCGGAGGTGCACCCATGCCCCCAATGAGAGACACAAAACTCATGCCACCCATGCCGTCCAACCCGCCCGGAGGTGCTTCGAAGCCATGCCTCCCATGGTCTCCATGGTAGCTCCGCCGACGCTTCAGTAGCCGCCGCGCCCGTCATACGCCCTGCAAGCTTCTTCCTCGACGCCTTCGAGGTGCCGGAGCCGTCCACCGCCTTGTTTTTCTTCGCGGATGTCTTGCCCTTCTTCGGCCGCGTCGCATTTGGGAGCTTCGAGGGGGGTGCACGTGGCTTCATCACGGCGGGCGCCGGCGCGACGCCACCCGCCACCGAGGTCATACGCGGCGGCATGAAGAGGCCGCGCGCGAGGCCGATGCTCGGAGGAGCTCTAGTGGAGGCGAGGCCAACGCTCCCAACGCTAGGGTTTGCGGCGGCGGCGACGACGACGATGGAGGGTTCGCGGCTGTAGGATGGGGTGAGGGGGGTGCCGGCGCGTGCGTCCATCGGGTCAGTTCGCCGGTGCCGGCACGCGCGGTGGAGAGAGTGCGGCGCGAGCGCTCGTGTGTGCCGCGCGCGGAAGCGGGCGCCCCAAATACACAGCGCGCGATGACCATTCGGACCGCTTGCCCAACTCTATATGCCGCGCGCGGAAGCGGGCGCCCCAAATACACAGCGCGCGATGACCATTCGGACCGCTTGCCCAACTCTATATGCCGCGCGCGCGGTTATTGCGCGCCCGTTGTAGATACTCTAGCGATTACGCGCACGCTAAAATGGGCAAATTTACGGCGCGACGCTTGTTTAGCGTGGCTATTGAAGATGCTCTTAACAACAAACAATTTCCACTATCCATCAAGCTACATCTCTACTGTCTGGAAACAAAAAAAAGGGGGGGGGGGGGGGGGGGGGGCAAGGCCCCTGCTGGTCCCACTGTCTTTGCCCCACTGCCCATGTGTGGATGTGCTGAATAAGCCTCCAGAGTTGGTAGACCGCTATTTGTTTCATTTATGTCAGATGCAGCCCACACGCCGAGTGCGCCGGGAAAAGGTAGTGACCAACGGTAACCATGTCTCTAGGAAAGACATGGTCTGGCTCCTCTATGGCTCGGGAATCGACGGTGCGTTCGGCGTAACAGGTGTTACTGGGCTTTCCTCCGGTGTGTCCGAAGTGAACAAGCCGGAAGTAGCTTGAAAGGTTCAGTTGGAGAAATAGAGATGATCACACAGTGCATCATTCTTCCTTCGTCCATAATTACTTGTCGCAGAAATGGATAAAAATGAACGTATCTAGAAATTAGAATTAAATTGAGGTAATATCATCGAGAGACATAGAACTTGCATCGCATGTTCAGTTTGCTACTAGAACTTTTAAAATACGGTATTATGATCACCTAACTTAACTCAAGCGTGCAGATACGGCCATAGTATACGTATGCGGGTGTATTAATGTGTATAACCCCACCTGTTGGTAAGTGTTGGTGCTCGTCACGACGTATTTTTAGTTTTTTTTTACAGAAAACACTGTCATTTTTCTATTTCCCGACCACAATACTGCACATATATCTACAAAAATTACAACGTAAAAAGGGTCCCCAACAGGAGTCGAGAAGACGAGATGCTCTGGCCAGTACACCCTTCAGGTCCGGTCACACATTACCGATAACATTTTTTTTAGACAAACATTACCGAGAGACCGATAGCAAACATCCAAGTGACATTAAATGGGTTGTGTATGCTGCGGCCCACTTTGCATGTGTTATTTTTGTTAAGATATTTGTGAACCTGTGTGCCATATAAATGTGTGTATTATTAAAGTTTCTCAAATGAAATGTGTGTACTACTACATATTTTTGCAAATGTTTTTCCAAGATAAAAAATATCTAGTACAATATCTTATAAACCCGAGTATTATACAAACCCGTGTGTTATATAAATGTGTGTATTACATATTTGGTTTTTAAAATTACAATTCAAAAATATTATTTTAATTGTAAAAACATTTCAATAAATATATGCACATTTGTATAGTTCAATATTTGTATAACTAAAATATTCATAATTTAAAATTTAAACTGATACTATGAATATTCAATCATGGCTAATCTTTCAATTATATAATGGATTTGAATATAGGTCTTGAGTAAAACCTATACCCAAGTGAATATTCATAAATATTTAATAAATGCTTGCATTCATCTTTTTGTATAATTTAATTATAAGCTACCAGTGTATATTTTTTGGATTCATTAAATATATTTATTTAATAAAAAAATCAATGTCCGTATTAACTAAATATTTTTATATACTACGCAGGTTTATAATAAAATGTTTTTATTTACTAATCATTGTTTTATGTATTGTATTTTTAACACACAATTTTTTTTACTTTTATTACTTATGTTTTACGGATATCTTGAATTTTTTAATTACTTATGATTTAATAATATATTATATATACTACACATTTGTGTATTCAAATGCTTTTATTTACTAATCGTCATCTGTCTGTATAATATTTTTGACACTCAAATATTTGAACATAACTTTATTACTTACTTACTTTAATTTATACAAACATTTCTAATTGAAAATATTTTAAAATATATATTATTTAAAAAAGGCACTGAAAAATTGTAAAAGTAAGCTATTTCGTTTGTATTTACTCTCTCCATCCCACAATAGACGAGCGTTTTTGACACTAGCATAATGTCAAAAAGCTCAGAAATGCTCTTATATTACGGGGCGGAGAGATTACTATCTATGATATGCTATCTACAAATTTCTTTACAAAAGAAAATGAAGGTGCAAAATGGACTGTACTTAACATCGCACATTTCAGCAAACTGCCCCACATATTTACAAAGAAGGTACATATGACGTCGTTATCCACGTTAACCATCTGGTGTCATCAGGCGGAGTGGTTCAACAGGTGAGCCTCGATTCAGAATGCTATTCTGGCTACATTTATAATGTTTTCTTTTATACTGTTCACCGACAGATGGGTCCTACTTGTGCTATTCTGGGTAATAAAAATATGCATGGAGTTATCTGAAAAAAAAGCTACTCCCAGCCGCTGACATGCCCATGAAGGCAGGGTGTACGTGCCGATATGGTAGAAAGCATTGTACATGCATGAGAAATCAAGTTAAATGATTGCAAATCCGTCTTTTCAAAGTTCTAGCACCAAACTGAACATTAAGCGCAAGTTATGTGACTCCCGATGATATTACCTCAATTAAATTATGTCTACATATATTCATTTTTTCGACAAGTATTTCCGAACGAAAGGAGTACATCAGATGGTTCCTAGCTGGTGACATACTATCTTCCTACTTGGTGCGTAGCAGTTGAGAAATGGAGGTAAATCTCTACTCTTATAAAAGAAACTGAGTTGATGATGATGTGCCTGCCATCCTGCAATATAGACCGCCCGATCTATTTCTGACGGATAGAAAGCAAACTATAGCAATTTTGCAAAAAGATACCCGCACCTCTCTCCACATTTGCATATAAGGCCTTTCCTCGTTCTTCAATATCTTTCCGCATCCTCATTGTTGAGCAATTAAAAAAGAAAGCCTCTGGAACAATCTGGCATGATGGCCTCTGCCGGCGTCGTCCATCCTCATGCCTCCGCTCAGTCTGACTGCATACCACCACGCCCCACTCCTCCTCACCTTATCTCTCCTTTTTTCTGTCTCCCTCACTCCGCTCAGTCTGAGCTTGGGACATGGACGGCGCCGTCGATGTGCTCTTGGAGGTCAGTGTTGGAGAGGATCTGCATTAGCCATGTACGCACTTAGTTATGTAAACCTGCAGACGTCGTAGTTTCTACACATGAGATTACTCCTGCATGGGTCAATCACAACAGATTTTTTATAAAATAAATGCATCTTGATGTTTCGTGCAATGCACGAACATCTTACTAGTACGAACATGATGTGGGTGTTTGGGCACAAACATGAAACAACATCGATGCCCTTAACCAGCAATCTGCCCGTACCGACAGACCACATCACATTAAGCCAAAAGTGGCACTGCTCCACTCCACTGTTATGAAAGCAACTTAGTATTATCCCAAGGCTAAAGCCATCATATATACAAGTACATAAGGGAGGCCAAAGACGAGAATGCAAAAGGCCAAAGGCCAACATAAATATAACTCTAACATCCCCCCTCAAACTCATGGTGAATCCACAACACTGAGTTTGGAGAGGTAAAAACCATGTTGCACTCTAGTCTGGGCCTTCATGAAGAAGTCCGCCAACTGTAACTCGGAAGGCACATACTGAAGAGCAATAACATGATCCTGAACACCACCGCACACAAAGAAAGCATCAACCCCAATATGCTTGGTCATCTCATGCTTCACATGATCCCGTGCAATACTGATAGCACCTGTACTGTCTGACAAGAGGGTAGTAGGTGTAGTAACAGAAACACCAAAATCCTCAAGCAGCCATCGTAACCAAGTCACCTCTACCGTCAATAGAGCCATAGCTCGCAACTCAGCCTCTGCACTCGAACGGGAAACTGCGGTTTGTTTCTTTGTCTTCCAGGCAATGAGAGAACCATCAAGAAAAACACAGTAAGCAGATATTGAACGACGATCCGAGGGATCACTAGCCCATGTAGCATATGAATAGGCCTGGAGCTGTAGCGAGCTGGAATGGGGAAAGAAGAGACGGTGAGAGATCGTGCCACGAAGATATAGTAGAACATGAAGAAGGTGACTGTAGTGAACTGAAGTGGGAGCGGAAACAAACTGACTCAGAATATGGACAGAGTAGGAGATATCCGGACGAGTAACAGCGAGATAGACAAGAATCCCAACAAGATGACGATAACGCGTCGGATCAGACAAGGGCTCACCATCAGAAGCACAAAGGTGAACATTGATCTCCATAGGAGTCTCAGCGGTGCACTCATCAGTAAGAGCCGCATGAGTGAGAAGATCCTGGATATACTTTTCTTGGGAAATAAAGAAGCCATCAGAGGTAGAAGAAACCTCAATCCCAAGAAAATAGCGAAGAGGACCAAGATCCGACATACGAAACTGCTCGCTAAGACATGCCTTGACAAAGGCAATGTACTCAGAGTCGTCACCAGTGATGATCATGTCATCCACATATAGAAGAAGAAGAGTCCTACCACGAGAAGAAAGGTGGACAAACAACGCGGGATCATGAACACCGGGAGAAAAACCAGCGACAGTCACAACAGAGGTGAAGTGCTCAAACCAAGCATGGGGGGCTTGCTTAAGACCATAGAGAGAGCGACGAAGACGACAAACCATGCCATCAGGAACAGAATACCCAGGTGGTGGTTGCGTATAAACCTGCTCACGCAACTCACCATTTAGAAAGGCATTCTTCACATCAACTGGGACACAAACCAATGGCGGACAGAGGCCACGATGAGAAGTGTGCGGATAGTGGTCATATGGGCCACAGGAGCAAAAGTCTCATCGTAATCACGACCATGCTCCTGCAGAAAACCACGAGCCACAAGACGAGCTTTATAACGCTCAAGAGAACCATCAGGGTGGGTCTTAATCTTATAGACCCACTTACAAGTGATGGGACGAACACAGGGAGGAAGAGAAACCAGATCCCACGTGCCGGTGTGCTCAAGGGCGGCAATCTCCTCTGCCATCGCAAGCTGCCATTCAGGATGAACAACAACATCTCGATAAGATGTCGGCTCAAGAACGGTCGAAAGACCATAGCAAGAAGGAGAATATCGGTCAGGGGGCGGACAAGGCCGAGAGCGAAGACCATAGGTCGGTTGAGAGGAGGAAGACACACCAGAAGTAGAGGGCTGATGTCTACTACACAACCTTCTTCTTGTAGACGTTGTTGGGCCTCCAAGTGCAGAGGTTTGTAGGACGGTAGCAAATTTCCCTCAAGTGGATGATGAAGATGGCCACCGGTGAGGGATCCCCCCTCCGGCAGGGTGCCGGAACAGGCTCCCGAGAGGTTTTTGGTGGCTACAGAGGCTTGCGGTGGCGAAACTCCCGATCTATTGTGTTCCACGAAGGTTTTAGGGTATATGGACTTATATAGGCGAAAGAAGTCGGTCAGGGGAGCCACAAGGGGCCCACGAGGGTGGAGGGCGCCCCGTGCCTCATGGCCTCCTCGACCTGAATTGCACTCCAAGTTCCCTGGATTGCTTCCGTTCCAAAAATAACGCTCCCGAAGGTTTCATTCCGTTTGGACTCCGTTTGATATTCCTTTTCTTCGAAACACTGAAATAGGCAAGAAAACAGCAATATGGGCTGGGCCTCCGGTTAATAGGTTAGTCCCAAAAATAATTTAAAAGTGCTTAGTAAAGCCCATAAACATCCAAAATAGATAAGATAATAGCATGAATGCTTCACAAATTATAGATACGTTGGAGACGTTTCAGCATCTCCAAGCTTAATTCCTGCTCGTCCTCGAGTAGGTAAATGATAAAAGAAATAATTTATGAAGTGTGAATGCTAGTAGGTGCACAAGTTTGATCAATGATAATTTCAATCACCTTTTTGAAGGAAATATGCCCTAGAGGCAATAATAAAGTTATTATTTATTTCCTCATATCATGATAAATGTTTATTATTCATGCTAGAATTGTATTAACCGGAAACATGATACATGTGTGAATACATAGACAAACATAATGTCACTAGTATGCCTCTACTTGACTAGCTCATTAATCAAAGATGGTTATGTTTCCTAGCCATAGACATGTGTTGTCATTTGATTAACGGGATCACACCATTAGGAGAATGATGTGATTGACTTGACCCATTCCGTTAGCTTAGCACTTGATCGTTTAGTATGTTGCTATTGCTTTCTTCATGACTTATACAAAGTTCCTATAACTATGAGATTATGCAACTCCCGTTTACCGGAGGAACACTTTGTGTGCTACCAAACGTCACAACATAACTGGGTGATTATAAAGGAGCTCTACAGGTGTCTCCGAAGGTACATGTTGAGTTGGCGTATTTCAAGATTAGGTTTTGTCACTCCGATTGTCGGAGAGGTATCTCTGGGCCCTCTCGGTAATGCACATCACTATAAGCCTTGCAAGCAATGTAGCTAATGAGTTAGTTACGGAATGATGTATTACGTAAGGAGTAAAGAGACTTGCCGGTAACGAGATTGAACTAGGTATTGGATACCGACGATCGAATCTCGGGCAAGTAACATACCGATGACAAAGGGAACAACATATGTTGTTATGCGGTTTGACCGATAAAGATCTTCATAAAATATGTAGGAGCCAATATGAGCATCCAGGTTCCGCTATTGGTTATTGACCGAGAATAGTTCTAGGTCATGTCTACATAGTTCTCGAACCCGTAGGGTCCGCACGCTTAACGTTACGATGACAGTTTTATTATGAGTTTATAAGTTTTGATGTACCGAAGGTTGTTCGGAGTCCCGGATGTGATCACGGACATGACGAGGAGTCTCGAAATGGTCGAGACATAAAGATTGATATATTGGAAGCCTATATTTGGATATCGGAATCGTTCCGGGTGAAATCGGGATTTTACCGGAGTACCGGGGGGTTACCGGAATCCCCCCGGGGGTTAATGGGCCTACATGGGCCATGAGGGAGAAGAGGAGGGCCGGCCAGGGCAGGCCGCGCGCCCCCTCCCCCCTAGTCCGAATAGGACAAGGAAAGGGGGGGGGGGGGGGCGGCGCCCCCCTTTCCTCTTTCCCCTCCCCCCTTTCCTTCTCCACCAAGGCAAGAGGGGGGAGTCCTACTCCCGGTGGGAGTAGGACTCCTCCAGGCGCACCCCTAGGGGACGGCCGCACCTCCCCCTCCCTCCTTTATATACGAGGGCAGGGGCACCTCTAGACACACAAGTTGATCTTCGTGATCATTCCTTAGCCATGTGCGGTGCCCCCCTCCACCATATTCCACCTCGGTCATATCGTTGCGGTGCTTAGGCGAAGCCCTGCGTCGGTAGAACATCATCATCGTCACCACGCTGTCGTGCTGACGGAACTCATCCCCGACACTCTGCTGGATCGGAGTCCGGGGATCGTCATCGAGCTGATCGTGTGCTGAACTCGGAGGTGCCGTACGTTTGGTACTTGGATCGGTCGGATCGTGAAGACGTACGACTACATCAACCGCGTTGTCATAACGCTTCCGCTTTCGGTCTACGAGGGTACGTGGACAACACTCTCCCCTCTCGTTGCTATGCATCACCATGATCTTGCGTGTGCGTAGGATAATTTTTGAAATTACTACGTTCCCCAACAGTGGCATCCGAGCCTAGGTTTTATGCGTTGATGTTATATGCACGAGTAGAACACAAGTGAGTTGTGGGCGATACAAGTCATACTGCTTACCAGCATGTCATACTTTGGTTCAGCGGTATTGTCAGATGAAGCGGCCCGGACCGACATTACGCGTACGCTTACGCGAGACTGGTTTCACCGTTACGAGCACTCGTGCTTAAAGGTGACTGGCGGGTGTCTGTCTCTCTCACTTTAGTTGAACCAAGTGTGGCTACGCCCGGTCCTTGCGAAGGTTAAAATAGCACTAACTTGACGAACTATCGTTGTGGTTTTGATGCGTAGGTAAGAACGGTTCTTGCTCAGCCCGTAGCAGCCACGTAAAATTTGCAACAACAAAGTAGAGGACGTCTAACTTGTTTTTGCAGGGAATGTTGTGATGTGATATGGTCAAGACGTGATGCTATATTTTATTGTATGAGATGATCATGTTTTGTAACCGAAGTTATCGGCAACTGGCAGGAGCCATATGGTTTTTGCTTTATTGTATGAAATGCAAACGCCCTGTAATTGCTTTACTTTATCACTAAGCGGTAGCGATAGTCGTAGAAGCAATAGATGGCGTAACGACAACGATGCTACGATGGAGATCAAGGTGTCGCTCCGGTGACGATGGTGATCACGACGGTGCTTCGGAGATGGAGATCACAAGCACAAGATGATGATGGCCATATCATATCATTTATATTGATTGCATGTGATGTTTATCCTTTATGCATCTTATCTTGGTTTGATTGACGGTAGCATTTTAAGATGATCTCTCACTAAATTATCAAGAAGTGTTCTCCCTGAGTATGCACTGTTGCAAAAGTTCTTCGTGATGAGACACCACGTGATGATCGGGTGTGATAGGCTCTACGTTCAAATACAACGGGTGCAAAACAGTTGCACACGCGGAATACTCAGGTTAAACTTGACGAGCCTAGCATATACAGATATGTCCTCGGAATAAGGAGACCGAAAGGTCGAGCGTGAATCATATAGTAGATATGATCAACATAGTGATGTTCACCATTGAAACTGCTCCATCTCACGTGATGATCGGACATGGTTTAGTTGATTTGGATCACGTGATCACTTAGATGACTAGAGAGATGTCTGTCTAAGTGGGAGTTCTTAAGTAATATGATTAATTGAACTTAAATTTATCATGAACTTAGTACCTGATAGTATTTTGCTTGTCTATGTTTGTTGTAGATAGATGGCTCGTGCTGTCGTTCCGTTGAATTTTAATGCGTTCCTTGAGAAAGCAAAGTTGAAAGATGATGGTAGCAATTACACAGACTGGGTCCGTAACCTGAGGATTATCCTCATTGCTGCACAGAAGAATTACGTCCTGGAAGCACCGCTGGGTGCCAGTCCTACTGCTGATGCAACTGACGATGTTAAGAACGTCTGGTAGAGCAAAGCTGATGACTACTCAATAGTTTAGTGTGCCATGCTTTACAACTTGGAACCAGGTCTTCAACGATGTTTTGAACGTCATGGAGCATATGAGATGTTCCAGGAGTTGAAGTTAATATTTCAAGCAAATGCCCGGATTGAGAGATATGAAGTCTCCAATAAGTTCTATAGCTGTAAGATGGAGGAGAATAGTTCTGTCAGTGAACACATACTCAAAATGTCTGGGTATAATAATCACTTTATTCAAGTGGGAGTTAATCTTCCTGATGATAGTGTCATTGACAGAATTCTTCAATCACTGCCACCAAGCTACAAGAGCTTCGTGATGAACTATAATATGCAAGGGATGGACAAGACTATTCCCAAGCTCTTCGCTATGCTAAAAGCTGCGGAGGTAGAAATCAAGGAGCATCAAGTGTTGATGGTTAATAAGACCACCAGTTTCAAGAAAAAGGGCAAAGGGAAGATGAAGGGGAACTTCAAGAAGAACAGCAAACAAGTTGCTGCTCAAGAGAAGAAACCCAAGGCTGGACCTAAGCCTGAGACTGAGTGCTTCTACTACAAGCAGTCTGGTCACTGGAAGCGGAACTGCCCCAAGTATTTGGCGGATAAGAAGGATGGCAAAGTGAACAAAGGTATATGTGATATACATGTTATGGATGTGTACCTTACTAATACTCGCAGTAGTACCTGGGTATTTGATACTGGTTCTGTTGCTAATATTTGCAACTCGAAACAGGGACTACAGATTAAGCGAAGATTGGCTAAGGACGAGGTGACGATGCGCGTGGGAAATGGTTCCAAAGTCGATGTGATCGCGGTCGGCACACTACCTCTACATCTACCATCGGGATTAGTTTTAGACCTGAATAATTGTTATTTGGTGCCAGCGTTGAGCATGAACATTATATCTGGATCTTGTTTGATGCGAGACGGTTATTCATTTAAATCAGAGAATAATGGTTGTTCTATTTATATGAGTAATATCTTTTATGGTCATGCACCCTTGAAGAGTGGTCTATTTTTATTGAATCTCGATAGTAGTGATACACATATTCATAGTGTTGAAGCCAAAAGATGCAGAGTTGATAATGATAGTGCAACTTATTTGTGGCACTGCCGTTTAGGTCATATCGGTGTAAAGCGCATGAAGAAACTCCATACTGATGGACTTTTGGAATCACTTGATTATGAATCACTTGGTACTTGCAAACCGTGCCTCATGGGCAAGATGACTAAAACGCCGTTCTCCGGAACTATGGAGCGAGCAACTGATTTGTTGGAAATCATACATACTGATGTTTGTGGTCTAATGAATATTGAGGCTCGCGGCGGGTATCGTTATTTTCTCACCTTCGCAGATGATTTGAGCAGATATGGGTATATCTACTTAATGAAACACAAGTCTGAAACATTTGAAAAGTTCAAAGAATTTCAGAGTGAAGTGGAAAATCATCGTAACAAGAAAATAAAATTTCTACGATCTGATCGTGGAGGAGAATATTTGAGTTACGAGTTTGGTTTACATTTGAAACAATGCGGAATAGTTTCGCAACTCACGCCACCCGAAACACCACAACGAAATGGTGTGTCCGAACGTCGTAATCGTACTTTACTAGATATGGTGCGATCTATGATGTCTCTTACTGATTTACTGCTATCATTTTGGGGTTATGCTTTAGAGACGGCCGCATTCACATTAAATAGGGCACCATCAAAATCCGTTGAGACGACGCCTTATGAACTGTGGTTTGGCAAGAAACCAAAGTTGTCGTTTCTTAAAGTTTGGGGCTGCGATGCTTATGTGAAGAAACTTCAACCAGATAAGCTCGAACCCAAATCGGAGAAATGTGTCTTCATAGGATATACCCAAAAGATACTATTGGGTACACCTTCTATCACAGATCTGAGGGCAAGATTTTCGTTGCTAAATTCGGATCCTTTCTAGAGAAGGAGTTTCTCTCGAAAGAAGTGAGTGGGAGGAAAGTAGAACTTGATGAGGTAACTGTACCTGCTCCCTTATTGGAAAATAGTCCATCACAAGAACCGGTTCCTGTGACAACTACACCAATTAGTGAGGAAGCTAATGATATTGATCATGAAACTTCAGATCAAGTTTCTACTGAACCTCGTAGGTCTACCAGAGTCAGATCCGCACCAGAGTGGTACGGTAATCCTATTCTGGAATTCATGTTACTTGACCATGGCGAACCTACGAACTATGAGGAAGCGATGATGAGCCCAAATTCCGCAAAATGGCTAGAAGCCATGAAATCTAAGATGGGATCCATGCATGAGAACAAATTATGGACTTTGGTTGACTTGCCCGATGATCGGCAAGCCATTGAGAATAAATGGATTTTTAAGAAGAAGACTGACGCTGATGGTAATGTAACTGTCTATAAAGCTCGACTTGTTGCAAAAGGTTTTCGACAAGCTCAAGGGGTTGACTACGATGAGACTTTCTCACCCGTAGCGATGCTTAAGTCTGTCCGAATCATGTTAGCAATTGCTGCATTTTATGATTATGAAATTTTGCAAATGGATAAGCTCGAACCCAAATCGGAGTAGTGCGTCTTCATAGAATACCCAAAGGAAACTGTTGGGTACACCTTCTATCACAGATCTGAGGGCAAGATTTTCCTTGCTAAAATCGGATCCTTTCTGGAGAAGGAGTTTCTCTCGAAAGAAGTGAGTGGGAGGAAAGTAGAACTTGACGAGATAACTGTATCTACTCCCTTATTGGAAAGTAGTTCATCACAAGAACCGGTTCCTGTGACAACTACACCAATCAGTGAGGAAGCTAATGATATTGATCATGAAACTTCAGAACAAGTTTCTACAGAACCTTGTAGGTCTACCAGAGTAAGATCCGCACCAGAGTGGTACGGTAATCCTATTCTGGAAGTCATGTTACTTGACCATGATGAACCTACGAACTATGAGGAAGTGATGATGAGCCCATATTCCACAAAATGGCTAGAGGCCGTGAAATCTGAGATGGGATCCATGTATGAAAACAAAGTATGGACTTTGGTTGACTTGCCCGATGATCGGCAAGCTATTGAGAATAAATGGATCTTTAAGAAGAAGACTGACGCTGATGGTAAAGTAACTGTCTATAAAGCTCGACTTGTTGCGAAAGGTTTTCGACAAGTTCAAGGGGTTGACTACGATGAGACTTTCTCACCCGCAGCGATGCTTAAGTCTGTCTGAATCATGTTAGCTATTACTGCATTTCATGATTATGAAATTTGGCAAATGGATGTCAAGACTGCATTCTTGAATGGATTTCTAGAAGAAGAGTTGTATATGATGCAGCCGGAAGGTTTTGTTGATCCAAAAGGTGCTAACAAAGTGTGCAAGCTCCAGCGTTCCATTTATGGACTGGTGCAAGCATCTCGGAGTTGGAATAAACGCTTTGATAGTGTGATCAAAGCATATGGTTTTATACAGACTTTTGGAGAAGCCTGTATTTACAAGAAAGTGAGTGGGAGCTCTGTAGCATTTCTGATATTATATGTAGATGACATATTGTTAATCGGAAATGATATAGAATTTCTGGATAGCATAAAGGGATACTTGAATAAAAGGTTTTCGATGAAAGACCTCGGTGAAGCTGCTTACATATTGGGCATGAAGATCTATAGAGATAGATCAAGACGCTTAATTGGACTTTCACAAAGCACATACCTTGATAAAGTTTTGAAAAAGTTCAAAATGGATCAGGCAAAGAAAGGGTTCTTGCCTGTATTACAAGGTTGAAGTTGAGTCAGACTCAATGCCCGACCACAATAGAAGATAGAGAGAAAATGAAAGATGTTCCCTATGCTTCAACCATAGGCTCTATCATGTATGCAATGCTGTGTACCAGACCTAACGTATGCTTAGCAATAAGCTTAGCAGGGAGGTACCAAAGTGATCCAGGAGTGGATCGCTGGACAGCGGTCAAGAACATCCTGAAATACCTGAAAAGGACTAAGGATATGTTTCTCGTATATGGAGGTGACAAAGAGCTAGTCGTAAATGGTTACGTCGATGCAAACTTTGACACTGATCCGGACGATTCTAAATCGCAAACCGGATACATGTTTTTATTAAACGGTGGAGCTGTAAGTTGGTGCAGTTCTAAATAAAGTGCCGTGGCAGGATCTACATGCGAAGCGGAGTACATAGCTGCTTCGGAAGCAGCAAATGAAGGAGTCTGGATGAAGGAGTTCATTTCCGATCTAGGTGTCATACCTAGTGCATCAGGACCAATGAAGATCTTCTGTGACAATACTGGTGCAATTGCCTTGGCAAAGGAATCCAGATTTCACAAGAGGACCAAGCACATCAAGAGACGCTTCAATTCCATCCGGGACCAAGTCCAGGTGGGAGACATAGAGATTTGCAAGATACATACGGATCTGAATGTTGCAGACCCATTGACTAAGCCTCTTCCACGAGCAAAACATGATCAGCACCAAGACTCCATGGGTGTTAGAATCATTACTGTGTAATCTAGATTATTGACTCTAGTGCAAGTGGGAGACTTAAGGAAATATGCCCTAGAGGCAATAATAAAGTTATTATTTATTTCCTCATATCATGATAAATGTTTATTATTCATGCTAGAATTGTATTAACCAGAAACATGATACATGTGTGAATACATAGACAAACATAATGTCACTAGTATGCCTCTACTTGACTAGCTCATTAATCAAAGATGGTTATGTTTCCTAGCCATAGACATGTGTTGTCATTTGATTAACGGGATCACATCATTAGGAGAATGATGTGATTGACTTGACCCATTCCGTTAGCTTAGCACTTGATCGTTTAGTATGTTGCTATTGCTTTCTTTATGACTTATACAAAGTTCCTATAACTATGAGATTATGCAACTCCCGTTTACCGGAGGAACACTTTGTGTGCTACCAAATGTCACAACGTAACTGGGTGATTATAAAGGAGCTCTACAGGTGTCTCTGAAGGTACTTGTTGAGTTGGCGTATTTCGAGATTAGGTTTTGTCACTCCGATTGTCGGAGAGGTATCTCTGGGCCCTCTCGGTAATGCACATCACTATAAGCCTTGCAAGCAATGTAGCTAATGAGTTAGTTACGGAATGATGTATTACGTAACAAGTAAAGAGACTTGCCGGTAACGAGATTGAACTAGGTATTGGATACCGACGATCGAATCTCGGGCAAGTAACATACCGATGACAAAGGGAACAACATATGTTGTTATGCGGTTTGACCGATAAAGATCTTCGTAGAATATGTAGGAGCCAATATGAGCATCCAGGTTCTGCTATTAGTTATTGACCGAGAATAGTTCTAGGTCATGTCTACATAGTTCTCGAACCCGTAGGGTCCGCACGCTTAACGTTACGATGACAGTTTTATTATGAGTTTATAAGTTTTGATGTACCGAAGGTTGTTCGGAGTCCCGGATGTGATCATAGACATGACGAGGAGTCTCGAAATGGTCGAGACATAAAGATTGATATATTGGAAGCCTATATTTGGATATCGGAATCGTTCCGGGTGAAATCGGGATTTTACCGGAGTACCGGGGGGTTACCGGAACCTCCCGGGGGTTAATGGGCCTACATGGGCCATGAGGGAGAAGAGGAGAGCCGGCCAGGGCAGGCCGCGCGCCCCTCCCCCCTAGTCCGAATAGGACAAGGAAGGGGGGGCGCCCCCCTTTCCTCTTTCCCCTCCCCCCTTTCCTTCTCCACCAAGGCAAGAGGGGGGAGTCCTACTCCCGGTGGGAGTAGGACTTCTCCAGGCGCACCCCTAGGGGCCGGCCGCACCTCCCCCTCCCTCCTTTATATACGGGGGCAGGGAGGCACCTCTAGACACACAAGTTGATCTTCGTGATCATTCCTTAGCCGTGTGCGGTGCCCCCCTCCACCATATTCCACCTCGGTCATATCGTTGCGGTGCTTAGGCGAAGCCCTGCATCGGTAAAACATCATCATCGTCACCACGCCGTCGTGCTGACAGAACTCATCCCCGACACCCTGCTAGATCAGAGTCCGGGGATCATCATCGAGCTGAACGTGTGCTGAACTCGGAGGTGCCGTACGTTCGGTACTTGGATCGGTCGGATCGTGAAGACGTACGACTACATCAACCGCGTTGTCATAATGCTTCCGCTTTCGGTCTACGAGGGTACATGGACAACACTCTCCCCTCTCATTGCTATGCATCACCATGATCTTGCGTGTGCGTAGGATAATTTTTGAAATTACTACGTTACCCAACACTTTTCTAGCATGATTATATGTCATAACAGTAGTTCATCTCATAAAACTTCTCAAGATCAAGTAACAAGCTATTCACATGTTAAAGCATAGACCATAAACTTTCTTGAAAACTAACAAACTTCATTCTTAGTCATCAAACAATTACAATTCATCTTATTTTCAGGAAGGGTCTATGTCAGAGCTTTGATTTAGCAAACTCCACAAACTCAACTATCATATAGTCTTCCATGATTGTTACCACTCAAAGCATATTCTAGAACAAATGGCATCGTCGAACACAGAGAAAGATAGGGGCTTAATGTTTCGCCTCCCAACTCACTTATCTTATAGATAATTGTCAACAATAATAATTCATGATCAAATATATTTGCATGGCCATATATGCTTAGATCTTTCCCCAACACACGATGCTTGCCAACTAAAGAGTAGGTAGGAATGAGAAGGAATACTACTGACTCTTGCATAAAAGTAAAAGATAGGCCCTTCGTAGAGGGAAGCATGGATTTGCAGAGGTGCCAGAGCTCGATTTTGAAATAGAGATAAATAATTTTGAGAGGTATGATCTCTTTGTCAACATAACAACCAAGGATTCCCAATATATTCCATACTACATACATTATAGGCGGTTCCCAAACAGAATGGTAAAGTTTTTACTCCCCCTCCACCAACAATCATCAATCCATGGCTTGCCCGAAACAACGGGTGCCTCCAATTAACATCAATCCTGGGGGAGTTTTGTTTGCAATTATTTCTGATTTGATTTTGATCTTTTGATCATGGGACTAGGCATCCCAGCTACCAGCCATTTTTCACGTGAATGAGAGCGGAGTCCACTCATCATGAGAATAACCCACCTAGCATGGAAGATACTGACAACCCCTAGTCGCTACATGAGCGATGCGGGCATACAAAACAGATTATTATTTGAAGGTTTAGAGTTTGGCACATGCAAATTTACTTGGAACGGCAGGTAAATACCGCATATAGGTATGTATGGTGGACACTCATGGAAGAAACTTGGTTCAAGGAATTTGGATGCACAAGCAGTATTCCCGCTTAGTACAGATATTTTGGCTAGCAAAGGATTCTAAAAAGCAAGCACCACATGTTGGAGGATCTATAACAATATAACTTCTATACAAATACACCCAAACACAACTCATTACGTTGTCTTCCTTGTCCAACTTCAACTAATTTGCTCAGGTTTGAAAATAATTAATGGGGCTCAAAATCATAGAATATGTCTAAGATAGTATATTTATATGTGAAATTTCTCTTCCTTCAATATTCTTTCATGAATTGTTCAAGTGACCAATACAATGCTTGCTATCCTTCAATAAATTTACTACCTCTACTTCTTAGATGTGAAGTCATTACTCCCCATGGTATAAGCAAATGAAACATATATAATTTTAAATTTATGACATTCAACTCATTCAGCCATTTACTCATAGGATATAAGTGAAGCACACTAGTAAATGACAAACTACTCCAAAAAGATATAAGTGAAGATCAATGAGTAGTTAAATAATTATGTAACTATGTGAAGACTCTCTCTCTCATTTAAGAATTTCAGATCTTGGTATTTTATTCAAACAACAAGCAAAGCAAAATAAAATGACATTGCAAGGATAGCACAACTCATGTGAAGAAGCAAAAACTTAGGCTCAACCGATACTAACCGATAGTTGTTGAAGAAGAAATGTGGGATGCCTAACGGGCATCCCCAAGCTTAGATGCTTGAGACTTCTTGAAATGTTATCTTGTGGTGCCTTGGGCATCCCCAAGCTTGAGCTTTTGTGTCTCCTTAATTCCTCTTATACCTCGGTTTCCTAAGTCTCGAAAGCTTCATCCACACCAAACTCAACAAGAACTCGTGAGATAAGTTAGTATAAACCAATGCAAAAACCTTATCATTTTCTACTGTAACAAATCAAAAAAATTATTATTCAACATTGCATACTAAATGTCTCTACATATTTAATACTCTTATCCTCAAATAGAATCATTAAACAAGCAAACATATGCAAATAATGCAACCATAACAGCAATCTGCCAAAACAGTATAGTCTGTAAAGAATGCAAGATTCATCATACTTCCCTAACTCCAAAATTATGAGAAAAATACCTCACTGTAGAAGATTTATCAGATCTCAATATTCAAAAAGTTTCAACATTATACCATTCTCTGAATTTTCTAGGGAATTTTTTCAACAGCGGTAAACTTTCTGTTTTCAAACAGCAACATGTATACTAGCAAAATAAGCATGGTAAAGGCTATCCTTGACATTTTTTATTGAAAATAAAGATGCAAAACATTATTCTAGGTAACTGAAAGCAAATACTAACAAAAGAAAATGACGCTCCAAGCAAAACACATATCATGTGGTGAATAAAAATATAGCTCCAAGTAAAGTTACCGATGAACGAAGACGAAAGAGGGGATGCCATCCGGGGCATCCCCAAGCTTAGGCTCTTGGTTGTCCTTGAATATTACCGTGGTGTGCCATGGGCATCCCCAAGCTTAGGCTCTTGCCACTCCTTATTCCATAGTCCATCGAATCTTTAACTTGAAAACTTCACAACACAAAACTCAACAGAAAACTCGTAAGCTCCGTTAGTATAAGAAAATAAATCACCACTTAGGTACTGTTGTGAACTCATTCTATATTCATAATGGTGTAATATCTACTGTATTCCAACTTCTCTATGGTTCATACCCTCCGATACTACTTATAGATACATCAAAATAAGCAAACAACACATGGAAAACAGAATCTATCAAAAACAGAACAGTCTGTAGTAATCTGTATCAAACGTATACTTATGGAACTCCAAAAATCCTACCTAATTATAAACTCCTAAGAAATTTGTTTACCAATCCATAGCAAAAAGAATCAGATCATAAGCACGTTTCTGTGAATTATCAAAACTAATTACTGGGTGCAAAAGTTTCTGATTTTCAGCAGGATCAACACTACTATCACCGTAAGCTATCCTAAAGGTCTTACTTGGCACTTTATTGAAACAAAAGCTATAAAACATGATTACTACAGTAGAATAATCATGTGAACACACGAAAATAGTAAGAGTAAATATTGGGTTGTCTCCCAACAAGCGCTTTTCTTTAGTGCCTTTTAGCTAGGCATGATGATGACAATGATGCTCACATGAAAGATAAGAATTGAAACATAACGGGAGCATCATGAAGCATATGACTAGCACATTTAAGTCTAACCCACTTCCTATTCATAGGGATTTTGTGAGCAAACAACTTATGGGAACAACAATCAACTAGCATAGGAAGGTAAAACAAGCATAGCTTCAAGATTTTCAACACATAGAGAGGGAACTTGATATTATTGCAATTCCTACAAGCATATGTTCCTCCCTCATAATAATTTTCAGTAGCATCATGAATTAATTCAACAATATAACCAGCACCTAAAGCATTCTTTTCATGATCTACAAGCATAGAAAATTTACTACTCTCCACATAAGCAAAATTCTTCTTATTCGGAATAGTGGGAGTATCATAAGAGACTCGAATACTAAAAATTGTTTCCACATTAAAAGAGTAATGTTCAGAAAAAGGGTAATCATAATCATGACAAGTTTTATAAATACAATCATCACTACTTTTTATAGCATAAGTTTCATCACAATAATCATCATAAGTAGCAACTTTGTTCTCATCATAATCGATTGAAACCTCTTCCAAGATAGTGGAATCATCACTAAATAAAGTCATGACCTCTCCAAATCCACTTTCATAAATATTATAAGATTCAACATCCTCCAAAATAGTGGGATCACTACTTCCTAAAGTTGACACTCTTCCAAACCCACTTTCATCAATATAATCATCATAGGTAAGAGGCATGCTATCATCATAACAACTTTGCATATCAAAACTTGGGAGGCTAAAAATATCATCTTCATTAAACGTAGCATCCCCAAGCTTGGGACAAACATTAACTTCAGCAAATATATTCTCAAATATTTCATCCTCATCAAACATAGCTTCCCCAAGCTTGGGCCTTTTCATATCATAAGCATAATCACTCTCATCATTAATAGTATGGATAGCACCAATAATATAGCAATTATCATCATCGCAATGAGTAGTAGGAGCAACATCATTTGGGAGAGATGCCTTTCTACCTTTGTTGCTCTGTCTTTTCTTTTTCTTTTTCACATTATGTGTGGGTTTAACCTTCTTCTCTGAGCTCCTTATTGATGAGATTGGTTGAATAGAAAGCTCCTCCTCGTTACCTGATTCATCATAAGAAATAATAGGAGGATATTGGGAAGTCTCTTCCCTTTCATTAGTATTCTCTTCATCTTCTATTTGCTTTCTTTTCTTTAGGTAATTGGCAATATAAGGATTTTCAATGCATTTCACCGCACAATACATATAAATCTCCTCTAGATCAATATCAAGGAATTTCTTAAGGTTAAATTCTAGAATAAGCTTAGTTGCACGTTTCAATTCTTCATAACCCAAAAGCAAACTAAGTTCATTATGATGCGCAGGGGAAATCAAGTCATCACAATTTTTGGATACGATTCGATCATGAAACAAGTTGCATCGAAGATTTAAATGACCATGTTCATTGCAAAGTTCACAAGTACGGTAGAGATATTTTAAATTTTCAGCACTAACATTAAGCCTTTCTTGCAACCATTTAGTTTCTAAATGCTTATGCCTCTTGCAATATCTATTTTCCCTATTTGGTGTGTACTTGCAAACCCAATGTACTCCACAAAAATCGACATGCTTATAGGAGACATTTTCATCATAACTAGTGCAATCATCATTAAAAGTGCAATCATCTTTAGTACTATGGATATTCAAAGAGTTCATACTAACAACATTGCAATCATGCTCATCATTCAAAGATTTAGTACCAAGCATTTTAATGCATTCTTCTTCTAGCAATTGAGCACAATTTTCCTTTCCATCATTCTCACGAAAGATATTAAAAAGATGAAGCGTATGAGACAAACTCAATTCCATTTTTTGTAGTTTTCTTTTATAAACTAAACTAGTGATAAAACAAGAAACAAAAAGATTCGATTACAAGATCTAAAGATATACCTTCAAGCACTCACCTCCCCAGTAACGGCGCCAGAAAAGAGCTTGATGTCTACTACACAACCTTCTTCTTGTAGACGTTGTTGGGCCTCCAAGTACAGAGGTTTGTAGGACAGTAGCAAATTTCCCTCAAGTGGATGATGAAGATGGCCACCAGTGAGGGATCCCCCCTCTGGCAGGGTGCCGGAACGGGCTCCCGAGAGGTTTTTAGTGGCTACAGAGGCTTGCGGCGGCAGAACTCCCGATCTATTGTGTTCCACGAAGGTTTTAGGGTATATGGACTTATATAGGTGAAAGAAGTTGGTCAGGGGAGCCACGAGGGGCCCACGTGGGTGGAGGGCGCGCCCAGGGGGGTGGGCGCGCCCCTTGCCTCGTGGCCTCCTCGAAGCTTCCCTGACTTGCACTCCAAGTCCCCTGGATTGCTTCCGTTCCAAAAATAACGCTCCCGAAGGTTTCATTCCGCTTGGACTCCGTTTGATATTCCTTTTCTTCAAAACACTGAAATAGGCAAGAAAACAACAATATGGGCTGGGCCTCCGATTAATAGGTTAGTCCCAAAAATAATATAAAAGTGCTTAGTAAAGCCCATAAACATCCAAAATAGATAAGATAATAGCATGAATGCTTCATAAATTATAGATACGTTGGAGACATATCAAGGGCACATCAGTAGACGCATCCACAACACGTGGATGACGAGTATAATGAAAAGGAAAGGAGGGAGGAGGTGGAACCACGGGAGGTGGAGACGGGGAAGGTGTCGGTGATGAAGGTGGAGAAGTGAAAGGTATCGCCGATGAAGGTGGGGAAGTGGAAGGTGTCGGTGATGAAGGTGGAGAGTCATGCAAGGAGGGGGAAGAAGAACCCGTAGAAGAGGATGGCGTCCAAACTGTAACAGCAGGACGAGGAGTAGGAATACTGGGTATAGAGGGAGGTGTATCCGGAAACGTAAGAAAAGTGATGTCCTCCATGGAAAAGGCAGGAGAGGATGGATGCGGGTAGAAGGGATGATACTCATCAAAGGTCACATCCCGGGAAATACACATCCGACGACCGATAGATCCCAACACCGATAGCCCTTATGCTCGTCACTATATCCGAGAAAGACACACTCAACAGACTGAGCAGTCAGTTTGGTGCGTTCACGAGGGGCAAGCAAAAAATAGCAAACACAACCAAACAAACGAAGCGCCGAATAATCACGAGAACGACCAGAAAGACGCTCGAGAGGAATACCACCCTGTAGAGCAGCAGATGGCTGAATATTTATGAGATAGGTGGAAGCGGTAATAGCCTCATCCCAGAAGTGAGGCGAAAGAGAGGCGCCGATCATCATTGCACGCGCCGTTTGCAGAAGGTGACGATGCTTGCGCTCAGCCACACCATTCTGAGCATGAGCACCAGGGCAAGAGAACTGACTAAGAGTACCCTTCTCAGCAAGGAAACCTCGCAGCACATGGGAGATATACTCACCAGTTGAATCTGCGCAAAAAACACGAATAGGAGTGAAAACTGTGTATGAACCATGGCAGCAAATTTTTTGTATATAGATAAGAGACCTCACTACGGGACGACATGAAATAGATCCAAGTGTACCGAGAAAAATCGTCTATAAAGATAATATAGTAGCGATGACCCTCTTTTGAAGCAAAGGGAGCCGGACCCCAAACATCAGAGTGAATGAGATCAAAAGGGCGCTCGGACACTGACTCACTGTGAGGATAGGGTAGCTGAATTTGCTTACCAAGCCTACAACCCAGACAATCAAACAAAGCATTACTGGAGACAGACCCCAGAACACCACGATGAACCAAAGACGAGAGACGAGAACCACATAAATGGCCAAGACGATGATGCCACTGTTGAAAAGAGCTGGTAGATGCAGCAACAGGGGCTGCAAGACTGGCGCCGGTGGTAGCGGAGGGAAGACGAAGCCAATCAAGCTCCCAGAGACCATCAGGGCGTCGAGGGCCAGCACCAAGTTGAGCGCATGTGCGACGATCCTGAACAGAACACGAATCAAAGTCGAGAATGACCCTGCAACTAGAGTCAACAATCTGACCTCCATATATGAGCTGCACAGTAAGTTGAGGAACATGAGCAACAGAGGAAACATGAAATGAAGAATTGTTAAGAGTGCCTTGACTAGCTACAGCGAGGGGAGTGCCATCAGCCGTAAGAACACGTATAAGAGAATTGACGGGTCGAACGGAGGTTAAAGTGGAAGAATCATAAGTCATATGAAAAGATGCTCCGATGTCAAGAATCCACGGGTGTTGCTACGTCTTGAGCTTGCGTTGGTTTTCCTCGAAGAGGAGAGGGTGATGCAGCAAAGTGTAGCGTAAGTATTTCCCTCAGTTTTGAGAACCAAGGTATCAATCCAGTAGGAGGCTCCTCAAAAGTCCCACGCACCTACACAAACAAATTGAGAACTCGCAACCAACGCAATAAATGGGTTGTCAATCCCTTCACGGCCACTTGCGGAAGTGAGATCTAATAAAGATAGTATGATAAGATAAATATATTTTTGGTATTTTATAAGGGGTTAATTATCCTTTTGCCCTCAGTGGTGTCTATGTGCTCAGATTTGCCCTGAGATGCAAATTGTGCTCAGTTTTGCCGCTAGTCCATGCACAGCTACTATGACGAGGCCAAACGGCCATATTTGAGTCCATTCCGTCCGCCAGCGTTAAGTTGTGGGTCCAGAGCTTACACGTGGGACCGCGTGGACGTGGGTCCGGAGCTGACATGTAGGCCCGTGCAACTAAATCCCCAACTCATTCGTAGCTCACTCTGCCCATACGCTTCCCCGTCGGCCGGCTGACCTGCGCCGCCGCCGGCACTTGCGCCGCGGCCAGGACCTGCCCCGCCACCAGCTGCACGCCTACTCCACCGCTACCTTTCTGCGCCTACGCTCCACGGCTGCCTGGGACGCCCGCCACCTTCCTGCGACGCCACGGGTGGCGTGCCCGCCACTTGCTCGACCCGCGGTGCAGCCTCCTTCCGTGCGCCTGGCCGGAGCGCTCAAAGGTGGGGGGCTGCTGGAGCTATTTGAACTAGGAGGAAGAACCCTAGGGCGAAATGGAGAGCAGCGGCGACCACGGAGTATTTGGTGAGGCAGGCATCGGGCCGGAGATCCGCCGCGTCCATGACTGGGTTCCCGAGGGGTAAGTCTCGCCTCCTGTTTAGATTGAGCTTATTGAACACTTGATTCGAGTAGGTTTTCCCAATTAGTGTGCTGATTGCGTCTCTGTTTTTCGCCGGTTAGGATGGAGTTGCGGTTTGCTTTCTTGATGCACGTTAGAAGGGACCGGTACACGTTCGATGCAAAGGATCAGAAGAAATACCAAGGTGGTTTTGATTATCGGTTGCCAATGGCTAGTAATTGGAGTTTCAGACAATTTGGGGAGGTAATTTGTAGCCAATATCCTTGGGGTTTGCTTGATGAAGTGGTATACAAATACTATGATGGGGAAAAGAAATGGGTGACAGTTAGTAATGATGAAGAGCTAGCTACCATGTTTGTTAGGCATAAAGAGAAAGATAATTTTCATGTGAGGCTGCAAGTTGATGTGCTTGAGCAGGCATTTGGACCTAGTATGACGGGTGCAACATCTCGGGGAGAACCAAGTCGTCGTAATGGCATCTCTAGCCAGAACAGTTTAGTTGGTGCACGACGACGTGGTGGCTCGACAAGTGTGGGCAACAGCAGTAGGGTCCCCCTTGAAGTGGAGCATGATGACTACAATTCTGGGGTTGATGAAGAGAAGCTATATTCTGATGTTATTCAGAATTTACGACGGGCACCTCGGGCTGATAACCAAGATGAGGCTCACAATGCAGTCTGTGTGGATGATGACGCGGTGGGTGAGGACGAAGACCTTGCAGCTGTTGAATGGGACCCTTTGAACCCTAATTTGGAAGAAGGTATAGTTTTTGCATCCATGAATGAGTGTAGAAATGCACTTGTGACATACTGCATCAAGGTAGAACGTACTTTCAAAGTTGACAAGAGTGATCAAGTACGTTACAGAGTGCACTGTCCGACTGAGGGTTGTCCATGGAGGCTGCTCGCGTCTAAAATGCGAAATAGCACTAATGTTCAGGTCAAAGTGAACCCTTTTAAGAACACATGCCAGGAATCAACCCTTAGGAAGGATACAATCAGTAGAGCCAAGTCAAGATGGGTGGCAGAAGAAGTAAAGAAGTGGGTGAAAGAAAACCAGCAAGTGGGTCCAAAGGAATTGCAGAAGAACATCAAAGATAAATTCAAGATAGATTTACCATACATGAGGTTGTTCAATGGTAAACAACATGCTATGGATTCTATTTATGGTAACTGGCAGGAAAGTTTTCAATTGTTGTATTCATTCAAAGGTGAAGTGGAGAGGACAAGCCCAGGTAGTATTGTAGATATTGATCACCACACCGCGGAGTACACATTCAGGGGAGTGACAAAGACCAAGGGATGCTTTAGGAGGGTTTTTGTCTGCTTTCAGGCTTGTCGCCAGGGTTTTTTGGTAGGTTGCAGGCCTTATTTGGCTATTGATGCCACTTTTCTCACAGGGAGGTTTAAAGGACAGTTAGTAGCTGCTTGTGCAGTTGATGCACATAGTTTTGTATTTCTAGTTGCCTACGGTGTGCTGGAGACAGAGTCTGAGGAGAGCTGGACTTGGTTTTTCCATAATCTGCGTCGGGCTATTGCACATCCCAATGGGTTGGTCATTCATACAGATGCCTGCAAAGGTTTAGAAGTGGCCGTGGACAATGTGTTCCCTGGAGTAGAGCATAGGGAATGCATGCGTCACCTTGCTGCAAATTTCATGAAGAAATTCAAAGGAAAGTTGTATACCGACAATTTATGGCCAGCATCTTTGACTTGCAGTGTGAAGAAGCACAACTACCACTTGAGGCAGTTATACATGAATCCCAAAGTGAAAGAATACTTGGAAACACACCACTCCAAGTTATGGGCCAGAAGCCAATTCAGTGAACTGAGCAAAGTTGACTATGTGCACAATAATCTAGCAGAGTCTTTCAACTCAACGATCCGGAAACTAAAGGGTCATTATGTGGTGGATTTGCTGGACAGGATAAGGATAGAATACATGCAGAAATTTCATTATCGTGTAGGAATAGCCGAGGCAAAATTCATGGGCCACATTATCATCCCTGCCGTGATGAATGAACTGATGCAGAAAACAACAAGCTTGGAAATGAACATGACTCTTTGCTCGGCTACCACAGCAGAGATATCATATTTGGATAAAGAGAAGAGGGAATGGAGATATCCAGTGGATTTAGAAGCTATAACTTGCAGTTGTAGGCAATGGCAAATAACTGGGTAGCCATGCATTCTTGCCTTGTTTTTCATCACTTCTCTCCCTGGTCCAGCAGGGAACATTCAGCAGTATGTGCATGATTACTACTCTGTTGCAAGGTTCAAAGCCACATATGCTTATGCCTTGCCTGCTATGGAGGGAAAACAACAATGGGATATGGTGGACCCTGGATTCAAGCTTTGCACTCCAGTTCTAAAGAGAGCAGCAGGCAGACCAAGGAAGAGTCGAATCAGACCTCGCAGCGAAGGAGCTGGACTTGGAGCGAGGAAGCGTAAGTGCACAAGATGTGGTGGGTCTGGTCATTTCGGTAAGTATTTTGATAACACAGTAGATCCAGCGTTCGAAGAGAGTTTCGATGAAGGCTTCGATGAAAATGATGGACAGCAGCCGGTTGCATCAGATGAGGATTTTGACGAGGTTCGAAATGATGATGGTCAACAGCCGCATGATTTTGACGATGATCCAAGTGAGGCTCCAAATAGTGATCATGGTGATCCAAGTGAGGCTCAAAATAGTGATCATGGTGATCCAAGTGAGGCTCCAAATGATGATCATGCTGATCCAAGTGAGGCTCCAAATGATGATCTTGGTGATCCAAGTGAGGCTCCAAATGATGATCCAAGTGAGGCTCTAAATGGTGACCAACCTTCTGTTGTTGTGAGTTCTGCTAGGTATGTAAATCTTGCAAGGGTCAAATACCACTGTACATTTATGGGTCACTTGACATGATATCATTACCCTTTATGTTTTGCACAGCTCTATGATAGGTTTGAAGAAGACGCACAAGGTACCGACAACCAAGAGGAGAAGAGAAGAAGCAATGAGCACAAGGTGCACGAGGAGCAAAGTGATGGCAAGAAGCTCAAGGAACAGACAAAAGCCCGAACGCTATATGTGAATAATTATGAAACATTATGAATAATGTTGTATTTCCGTTGGATGATGTTAGAACTATGTTTGACATGATGTTTAAATCTGTTGGATGATGTTTGAATGAGCACATGGTTTTTCCTTTTTTTTGATTTTTTTGAATTTTGTTTTGCTCATTTGAATTCTAGTCAAACCTAACTTTGACCAAGATTTAAACAAGTCTAAAACATCAAAATGAAGAACTAAGCCTGGATCCTTCTTAGTCAATCCAAAATGAAGCTGTGGTGAGGTTTTTGAAATTTTCATGAAAAATGAGCTAAAATGAGGGTCCAAAGGTAGGGTAAACGGCCTCATCTCTAAGCAAGGTTTTTTTCGACCTTGTCTAAATCAGCCAAATAACTTTCCTAAACATATATTCTATATATTCTATATACACGGATTACGTACGCTGGTTTTTCCATTTTTGATTTTTTTTAAATTTGTTTTGCTCATTTGAATTCTGGTCAAACTTAACTTTGACCAAGATTTAAATAAGTGTAAAACATCAAAATGAAAAACTAAGCCTGGATCCTTCTTAGTCACTCTAAAATGAAGTTGTGGTGAGTTTTTTGAAATTTTCATGTTTATTTCCCCAAAACACTTCTCTTCACTTCATATAAAAGAGTTTGAGATACTCGAGATATCATACAATACACATGAACTTATCGTTTAAATGTATGTAAACCATGTTTATCAACTTAAATCGTTAGTATATGACATAAGAAGACTATGTGTGCAGGTTTTTTATTTTTTTGATTTTTATTTAATTTATTATGCTCATTTGAAATCTGGTCAAACATAGCTTTGACTGCTCCAAACCCCTCCCAAACCCCGCTAACCCTAGCGCTGAACCAGGACCGTTCATCTAACCCTAGTGCTGAACAAGGGCCGTCGATCTAACCCTTCTAGAAGGAATCTGTGGGGAGGAGGGGGCGATCCACGAGATGCAATCTGATTGGCTGGAAGATTCTTTTTTTAAACAAATATCGGGCACACTGGATGGGCGTGAGACCGCAGTAAATAGCCCGTCTCAGCCTTTCCAGGCCTTGCATGCATGCATGGGAGGCGGCGACGTGCATAGGCTGCGACGTGGGTTTGCATGCGCGGGAGGCTGCGACGTGCACGCATGCGAGCAAGGCGAGCGAGGCGTGCTAGGCGCGCTAGGCTAGCGAGGCCAGCTAGGTGGTTCAACGAGTCAGATGCACCGTCCGGTCAAAGAGCTATGCAGTGATTCAAATGCACGCACGCGCCCCATGCATGCATCATTTTTGTGCAAAAATTTAAGAGTGCAAAGCATAACAGATACACACACGCGTTCGGATTCACACACGCACCATTCTCACCCTTTCTCTCTTCCTCTCCCACCCACAGGCCTATAAATGGGGTGCCTATCTTCCTCTCCCACCCATAAGCCAGATCCAATCCATTCTCTCCAACTTCAAACACCCAATCGACCGAGCCCTCCCCAAGCGAGACCATGCAGTTCAACGGGTCAACCTTCAGCCGTCCGCCTGTCGTGCCGGAGCGGCGCTACCCACCGGGCGTGCTCGTGGAGAGGGAGCTCCGCGTGTGGGATTTTTCAAGGTGGAGGGGTTCCGTCGAACTCATCTGCGCCTTCCTCAGAGCCGGCTATGCCCACCTCCCACGGGGCTCGCCGAGGATGTTCACCCTCAACGAGGTTCGTGACCGCGGTGGCATCCTCCTACTGCTCACGGTCACCTTCACCAACCCATTTGACGCGCGTGAGCTCCTCGGCCAAGTCTTTTGGTGCGGCTGCGAGGCCATCTTCTTCACCGTCTACAACATCTACACCAACTACGAGAACATCTTCCCCACTCCAGCCGGGATGCACTCCCTTCCCTACGACGACGAGGAGGAGGTGTGAAGATGAAGACGGTGTTGAAGGGGCGCGCGCGGCCAAAGTGGAAGGAGGAGATCAAGATGAAGACTGTTTTGTTTTTTATTTGTTGCTTTTCTATGTCGTGTTGTCGTGTCATGTTTCGTCATGTGTCCGTGAACTGTCCGTGAACTTATTATTGTAATGGTACTTGTGTTGCATCTTATCTAAGTTATTCATTAGGGTTTATTATGTGTGTTAAAAAATGTCCGTGCCCAAGCATATAATTTCTTCCCTAAACCAAGTCATGAAGCTCGAGAACTTGTGGTTGTCATTCAAAAGAGGGGGTGAGAAGCCCTCCGTTTTATTCGAAAAAAAAGTCATGAACTAACATGAAAATTTATTCCGTTTAAATCCTAAACCAAGTGCCACTCTAACATTAAACCAAGTGCCACTCTAACCAAAACCACGTGGCAGTGCAAACATACGTTTTCAACCTTCCAACCCTCCAAAATTTCAGTGCAAAACAAAGGAAAACCACTCTCACGCGTGTGCAAACATTCACGGTCTCACATTTTTTTGACAAATTTCACAGTCTCACTATGTATACATACCTTCCCTACCCATGCCAAACTCTTGCCATCTGTCCTAGCGGTTACCAGCGCAGCCCTAAACACCACAAACCCACGCGGTCTTGGGTTCGAGTCCCCAGCCGCACCAATTTTTTGTGCATTTTCCACGCTTCATTTTTTTGACAAATTTCACAGTCTCACTATGTATATATTGCTACCATACCCATGTCAAACTCTTGCCATCTATCCTAGCGGTTACCAACGCAGCCCTAAACACCAAAAACCCACGCGGTCTTGGGTTCAAGTCCCCAGCCGCACCAACTTTTTGTGCATTTTCCACCCTTCATTTTTTAGACAAATTAGTTTCTACTCAATGTAATGCCCTTAAAAAATGTTCATTTATTTTGGCACTAGGTGTAAACATCTACCAGAGCTGAGGCACATTTTCCATGACATTTTGGTCTTTGATTTAAATCACGGTGTATTTGAATTGGATTACTTAAATTGCTATTAAATATTTAACAGCTCCAAAAAATTTCTAACCTTAATTGTTTGGCTCTGGAATAACTCATTAGCTGCATTTCATTGATCAAAAGTTTCTGAATTCCTCATTTCTTCTCCTTTTTTTCAACATATTTAAATGTTGGTCACTTCTTCTCTCTTTTTTCAACATTTAAACAACTTTGACCAACATTTAAACTAGGTGAATTTCTCATACAATTTCAAGATAACAAATTCCTCCATAATTCATGCCTTTCCATACATTTTCAACATTACAAACAGTGTGATTAGCATACCTACAAATGCCCAAAAGTATTTGCAAATGGGTATTGGTAGTGCTTGATCTTCAAGCTTCCTAACCTTCTTCTTCAACATCCTAAGCTCAACAGCTAGCTCCCTGTTAGTGCGTGCTTCGCCCTCCATCTCTTCTTCCGGAGCTCGTGCTGCGGCCACTGCGGTTTGGGGCAGCATACGCAACCATTCGTCATCCTCTTCTTGTAGTTCATTTATCAAAGTCTTGGCCAGAGCATCGACCCAAAGAAAGAAGCATGTCACCTGCATGAACACGGAACAGATCAACCGATTGCTCAAAGATCCCGACCACGAAAATGGTGCAATTGCCCCGATTCTTACCCCATTCTCGCTGCACACATAGAACGGACGATTGTGGTTCCTCGGTGTGTGAGAAACCCTCCGATCAACGCTCGCCCGACACCACGGACAGACGAAGACATGCATCTCCACATGCGCCCGGCTCTTCATCCGCGAGGTGGCGCGGGAGCTTGCGGAAGACAAGGAGCTCGCAGCCGAACGGGATCTCAACGCCGCCGCACCCTCCACTGCTAGCTTCCCACCGCCGCGCCCTCCACAAGTAGCTTCCCACCGCCGTCGTGCTCTCGCTCTCTCGCCGTGGTCAGCACCGTGCTCTCTGTCGCCGTGGTCATCGCCGCGCCCTCCACAGCTAGCTTCCCACCGCCGTCGTGCTCTCGCTCTCTCGCCGTGGTCAGCGCCGTGCTCTCTGTCGCCGTGGTCAGCGCCGTGCTCTCTGTCGCCGTGGTCACCGCCGCTGTCGCCCGCTAATATAGCACACCCGCAATGGCTCTATGCTCAACGACTCTCTGCTGGGTCCCGCAAGCCACGCGTGCAATGGTCTGAATAAAATTGGCCGCCTCTGCCGCCTGGTCCCACCTGTAAGGGCCGAGTCAAAACGTTGACCTGACGGAGACGCCAAAGTTCACAGAACGAGTCGGTGCGCATGGACTAGGGGCAAAACTGAGCACAATTTGCATCTGGGGGCAAAACTGAGCAGATGGACACCACTAAGGGCAAAAGGATAATTAACCCATGATAATATATCTATATGTGAAACCTCTCTTTCCTTATTACTTCCTATTAATTGCAGCGATGACCAAAGCTATATTTGCCAACTCCCAACAACCTTTAATCATCATACTCTTTCTATGTGAAGTCATTACTTTCAATAAGATCAATATGAACTCTTTGATTCTTTTTATTCTTTTTCTTCTATTCACCCAAGATCATGGGAAAATAATCAAGCCCATGACTCAACACTAATCTTTATTATATAGCTCACGGGCTCAATTACAAAGAAGGATCATAAAGAAAAACTCAAAACTAGATCATGCCATGACTTTTATTCTACTAAATCAAGATACTACTAAAAGGATCGAACTAAGAAAAAACGGTAAAGATAGGAGTTGTGATGGTGATACGATACCAGGGCACCTCCCCCAAGCTTGGCAGCTGCCAAGGGGAGTGCCCATACTCATGTGATTATGTCTCCTTCTTTGTTGTTGGCGGTGGAGGCGTTGTCGATGATGCAGGCTTGTCGTCCACGTTCCATGGCATAGGCTCACCATCATAGAAGGATGATCGAGTCTCCGAAATCCTCAAATCTGCAGCCAAACTCATCCTTTTGAATCTATATTCATACTCATAGTTTTGGTTTTGCAGATCATAGATTTGGGCTTGGAGGTGCTCGATCTTCTCATGTAGCTTGAAGATGGCCTCCTCGGTGTTCTTGGCATCCGGCTCGTAGTTGTTGGTGAACTCCGTGAGCATCTTGTGGCTAGCGTTGATTCCACGCTCCACCATACCCTGGCACTTGAAAACTTGTTGCTCCATTGCTTCGAGCCTCGACTCCACGCTTCTGGTTCCCTTTGGTCCCTCAACATCGCAGATGTGCAGCAACCCATCACGCATCTCAATGGTTTGAGGGTGTCGCAGCACCTCCGCGAGGTAAGGGTTGATCCCCTTCTCGAAGAACTTGTCCTTGGAAGCACTTGGGGTCGTCATGATGATCTAGACCTGTCAGAAAAATAGCTCGAAACAAGAACATGGGAGATTTGCGTGATACGAGAGTCAAAACCTTCGGGAGAATATATAATGAATTTTTACCGACCAAAATACGTATCGTGCAAGAAAACGGAGTCTGGAGGCGCACACGAGGTGCTTACGAGGTAGGGGGCACGCCCAGGGGGGTAGGGCACGCCCTCCACCCTCGTGAAGGCCTCGTGTCCTTCCCGGACTGCCACTTATTTTTCTATTTTTCTAAACATTCCAAAACAGAGAAATATTGCCTTAAAAATTGTTTTGGAGTCGGTTTACTTACCCTACCACATACCTATTCCTTTTCGGAGTTTGGAACGGTCTGGAAAGTGTCCCTTATGTATTCCTCCGGGGTTATGGTTTCAATAATATTGGTTTCAACATTTATAGGATTACCTGAGATATAGTGTTTGATCCTTTGACTGTTTACCACCTTCGGATTTGTGCCTTCGTAGTTGTTGATTTTTATGGCACCGGAATGATAGACCTTCTTGATAACGTAGGGACCCTCCCATTTAGAGAGAAGTTTTCCTGCAAAAAATCTTAAACGAGATTTGTATAGCAATACATAATCACCTACATTAAACTCACGCCTTTGTATCCTTTTGTCATGCCATCTTTTAAATTTTTCTTTAAACAACTTGGCATTTTCATAAGCTTGGGTTCTCCATTCATCAAGTGAGCTGATATCAAATAACCTCTTCTCACCGGCAAGTTTGAAATCATAGTTGATCTCTTTAATAGCCCAATATGCCTTATGTTCTAGTTCGAGAGGTAAGTCACATGCTTTTCCATAAACCATTTTATACAGAGACATACCCATAGGATTCTTATATGCAGTTCTATAGGCCCATAATGCATCGTCCAGTTTCTTGGACCAATTCTTCCTAGACCTAATAACAGTCTTTTGCAAAATTAATTTGAGCTCTCTATTGCTCAATTCTACTTGACCACTAGACTGCGGGTGATATGGAGATGCAATTCTATGATTAACGTCATATTTAGCAAGCATCTTACGGAAAGCACCATGAATAAAGTGTGAACCACCATTAGTCATTAAATATCTAGGGACTCCAAACCTCGGAAAATAACTTCCTTAAGCATTTTAATAGAGGTGTTATGATCAGCACTACTTGTTGGAATAGCTTCTACCCACTTAGTAACATAATCAACAGCAACTAAAATATGTGTATATCCATTAGAGGCAGGAAAAGGTCCCATATAATCAAAGCCCCAGACATCAAATGGTTCAATAACAAGTGAATAATTCATAGGCATTTCTTGACGTCTACTAATATTACCAATTCTTTGACATTCATCACAAGACAAAACAAACTTACGGGCATCCTTGAAGAGAGTAGGCCAATAAAAACCAGATTGCAATACCTTATGTGCAGTTCTATCTCCAGCGTGGTGTCCTCCATAAGCCTCGGAGTGACACTTGCGTAGGATTTGTTCCTGTTCATGCTAAGGTACACAACGTCTAATAACACCATCTACTCCTTCTTTATAAAGAAGTGGGTCATCCCAAAAGTAATGTCGCAAGTCATAGAAAAACTTTTTCTTTTGTTGGTATGTGAAGCTAGGTGGTATAAATTTAGCAACAATATAATTAGCATAATCAGCATACCATGGAGTGCTACGAGAAGTGCTTATGACATTTAATTGTTCATCAGGAAAGCTATCATCAATAGGTAGTGGGTCATCAAGAACATTCTCTAACCTAGATAAGTTGTCTGCAACGGGGTACTCAGCTCCTTTTCTATCAACAATATGCAAATCAAATTCTTGCAGCAAGAGAACCCATCTAATGAGTCTAGGTTTTGCATCTTTCTTTTCCATAAGATATTTAATAGCAGAATGATCAGTGTGAATAGTTACTTTAGAATCAACAATATAGGGTCTGAATTTATCACAAGCAAATACAACTGCTAAAAGTTCCTTTTCGGTAGTAGCATAATTTCTTTGAGCATTGTCTAGAGTTTTACTAGCATAATGGATAACATTTAATTTCTTATCAACTCTTTGCCCTAGAACAACACCTACAGCGTAATCACTAGCATCACACATAATTTCAAAGGGTAAATTCCAATCAGGTGGCTGAACAACAGGTGCAGAGACTAATGCTCTCTTAAGCATTTCAAATGCTTCTACACAATCATCATCAAAGACAAATGGTACATCTTTTTGTAATAAATTAGTCAAAGGCCGAGAAATTTTTGAGAAGTCCTTAATGAACCTCCTATAAAATCCGGCGTGACCAAGGAAACTTCTTATACCTTTGATGTCCTTGGGACATGGCATCTTTTCAATAGCATCAACCTTGGCTTTATCAACTTCAATACCTCTTTCAGAAACTTTGTGCCCCAAGACAATACCTTCATTAACCATAAAGTGGCACTTTTCCCAATTCAAGACAAGATTAGTTTCTTCACATCTCTGCAAAACTCGAGCAAGATTGCTCAAGCAATCATCAAAAGAGGAACCATAGACGGAAAAATCGTCCATGAAAACCTCACAAATCTTTTCGCAAAAGTCAGAGAATATAGCCATCATGCATCTATGAAAGGTAGCAGGTGCATTACATAAACCGAAAGGCATACGTCTATAAGCAAAAGTACCAAAAGGGCATGTAAAAGTAGTCTTTGATTGATCTCTAGCCGACACAGGTATTTGAGAGAAACAAGAATAACCATCTAGAAAGCAATAATGTGTATGTTTGCATAATCTTTCTAGCATTTGATCAATAAAAGGTAAGGGGTAATGATCTTTCTTAGTAGCCTTATTTAATTTGCGGAAATAAATTACCATCCTATAACCTGTGATAATTCTTTGCGAAATCAATTCATCTTTATCATTAGGGACAACAGTAATACCTCCCTTCTTAGGGACACAATGGACAGGACTTACCCACTGACTATCAACAACGGGATAAATTATACCTGCCTCCAGAAGCTTGAGTATTTCTTTTCTTACCACTTCTTTCATTTTAGGATTCAAACGTCGTTGAGGATCACGAACTGGTTTGGCATCCGCTTCCAAATTTATTTTATGTTGACATAGAGTGGGACTGATGCCCTTAAGATCATCCGGAGTATATCCAATAGCGGCACGGTGCTTCTTCAGAGTTTTCAATAATCTTTCTTCTTCATGTTCTGAAAGGTTAGCACTAATGATGATAGGATATGTTTTCTTTTCATCGAGATAAGCATATTTAAGATTATCAGGCAACGGTTTAAGCTCAAACACGGGATCACCCTTGGGTGGAGGAGGATCCCCTAGGATTTCAACAGGCAAATTGTGTTGCAGAATAGGTTCCTGTTTAAAGAATACTTCATCTATTTCCCTTCTTTCATTCATGAACATATCATTTTCATGGTCTAGCAAATAGTGTTCTAAAGGATCACTCGGAGGTACGGCAATAGAAGCAAGACCAATAATTTCATCCTTACTAGGCAATTCTTCCTCACGATGTTGTTTACTAAATTTAGAGAAATTAAACTCATGAACCATATCATCCAAGCCAATAGTAACAACATTCTTTTCGCAGTCTATCTTAGCATTAACAATATTCAAGAAGGGCCTACCAAATATAATGGGACAAAAGCTATCTTGTGGAGAACCAAGAACAAGAAAATCAGCGGGATATTTGGTTTTTTCACACAAGACTTCAACATCTCTAACAATTCCCATTGCAGATATAGTATCTCTATTGGCAAGTTTAATTGTAACATCAATATCTTCTAACTCAGCAGGTGCAATATCATGCATAATTTCTTCATACAAGGTAATAGGTATAACACTAGCACTAGCACCCATATCACATAAGCCATGATAACAATGATCTCCTATTTTAACAGAAATAACAGGCACGCCTACCACAGGTCTATGTTTATCTCTAGCACAAGGTTTAGCAATTCTAGCAGTTTCACCACGGAATTGAATAACATGCCCATCAATATTATCAGACAAGAGATCTTTAACAATAGCAATATTGGGTTCTACTTTGACTTGCTCAGGAGGTGTATAAGTTCTAATATTGCTTTTATGAACAACAGTTGAAGCTTTAGCATGATCCTTCATTCTGACAGGAAAAGCTGGTTTCTCAACATAAGAAGTGGGAACAATAGGATCGTTATAAGTGACAGTATTTTCTTCAACTTTAATAGGTGCAGCTAATTTTACTTCTATGGGAGGATGATATTTAAACCACTTCTCCTTGGGGAGATCAACATAAGTAGCAAAAGATTCACAGAAAGAAGCTACTATCTCAGAGTCAAGTCCATATTTAGTGCTAAACTTACGGAAAATATCGGTATCCATAAAAGATTTAACACAATCAAACTTAGGTGTCATACCTGACTCCTTACCATCGTCGAGGTCCCAATCTTCAGAGTTGCGTTTAATTCTATCCAATAAATTCCATTTAAATTCAATAGTCTTCATCATAAAAGAGCCAGCATAAGAAGTATCGAGCATGGTGCGATTGTTATCAGAAAGCCGAGCATAAAAACTTTGCATAATTACTTCTCTTGAGAGATCATGATTGGGGCATGAATATAACATTGATTTAAGCCTCCCCCAAGCTTGAGCGATGCTTTCTCCTTCGCGAGGCCAAAAATTATATATATAATTACGATCACGATGAACAAGATGCATAGGGTAATACTTTTGATGAAATTCCAATTTCAATCTTTTATAGTTCCATGATCTCATATCATCACATAGCCTATACCATGTCAATGCGTCTCCCTTCAAAGATAAAGGGAAGGCCTTCTTCTTAACAACATCATCGGGTATACCTACAAGCTTAAATAGTCCACAAACTTCATCCACATAGCGTAGATGTTCATCAGGATGCTTTGTTCCATCTCCTGTAAAAGTGTTAGCTAGCAGTTTTTCCATCATACCCGAAGGAATCTCAAAAGGAGTTTCATTTTCAATAGGTTCAGTAGGTTCAGTAGGTTGAGGAGCAACTCTTTGCTCTACTGGACGGGGTGAAGATACCCCGAACAAGCCCCTCAGAGAATTACTTTCCATAGTAACAAGTGACAGAAAATTTCAGCACACTAAATACATTTTTCCTTACCAAATTCCACCTACCAAAGGCGCTTCCCTCCCCGGCAACGGCGCCAGAAAAGAGTCTTGATGACCCACAAGTATAGGGGATCTATCGTAGTCCTTTCGATAAGTAAGAGTGTCGAACCCAACAAGGAGCAGAAGGAAATGATAAGCGGTTTTCAGCAAGGTATTCTCTGCAAGTACTGAAATAAGTGGTAACAGATAGTTTTGTGATAAGATAAATTGTAACGAGCAACAAGTAACAAAAGTAAATAAAGTGCAGCAAGGTGGCCCAATCCTTTTTGTAGCAAAGGACAAGCCTGGACAAATTCTTATAATAGGAAAAGCGCTCTCGAGGACACATGGGAATATCGTCAAGCTAGTTTTCATCACGCTCATATGATTCGCGTTCGGTACTTTGATAATTTGATATGTGGGTGGACCGGTGCTTGGGTGTTTTTCTTACTTGAACAAGCATTCCACTTATGATTAACCTCTATTGCAAGCATCCGAAACTACAACAAAAGTATTAAGGTAAAGCTAACCATAGCATGAAACATATGGATCCAAATCAGCCCCTTACGAAGCAACGCATAAACTAGGGTTTAAGCTTCTGTCACTCTAGCAACCCATCATCTACTTATTACTTCCCAATGCCTTCTTCTAGGCCCAAATAATGGTGAAGTGTTATGTAGTTGACGTTCACATAACACCACTAGAGCCTAGACAACATACATCTTATCAAAATATCGGATGAATACCAAATTCACATGACTACTAATAGAAAGACTTCTCCCTTGTCCTCAGGAACAAACGTAACTACTCACAAAGCATATTCATGTTCATAATCAGAGGGGTAATAATATGCATAAAGGATCTGAACATATGATCTTCCACCAAATAAACCAACTAGCACCAACTACAAGGAGTAATCAACACTACTAGCAACCTACTAGCACCAATCCCGGACTTGAAGACAAGAATTGGATACAAGAGATGAACTAGGGTTTGGAGATGAGATGGTGCTGGTGAAGATGTTGATGGAGATTGCCCTCTCCCGATGAGAGGAGTGTTGGTGATGACGATGGTGATGATTTCCACCTCCTGGAGGGAAGTGTCCCCGGCAGAACAGCTCTGCCGGAGCCCTAGATTGGTTCCGCCAAGGTTCCGCCTCGTGGCGGCGGAGTCTCGTCCCGAAAGGCTGCCTTCCATTTTTTTCTCATCGAAAGACTTCATATAGGAGAAGATGGGCGTCGGAGAGCCACCAGGGGGCCCACGAGGTAGGGGTGCGCGCCCCAGGGGGGCGCCCCCCACCCTCGTGAGCAGGGTGTGGGCCCCCTGGCCTTCATCATTGGTGATGATTTTTCTTTATTTATTTTAAGATATTCCGTGGAGTTTCAGGACTTTTGGAGTTGCGCAGAATAGGTCTCCAATATTTGCTCCTTTTCCATCCCAGAATTCCAGCTGCCGGCATTCTCCCTCTTCATATAAACCTTGTAAAATAAGAGAGAATGGCCATAAGTATTGTGACATAACGTGAAATAACAGCCCATAATGCAATAAATATTGACATAAAAGCATGATGCAAAATGGACGTATCAGATACTTGTTCGGTTGCTAAGATTAGTAACTCGAAACGGGAGTTACAGAATAAACAGAGACTAGTTGAAGGGGAAGTGACGATGAGTGTTGGAAGTAGTTCCAAGATTGATACGATCATCATCATACGCTCCCTATACTTTCGGGATTAGTGTTAAACCTAAATAAATGTTATTTGGTGTTTGCGTTGAGCATGAATGTGATTTGATCATGTTTATTGCAATACAGTTATTCATTTAAAGTCAGAGAATAATTTTTGTTCTCTTTACATGAATAAAACCTTCAATGGTCATAGACCCAATGAAAATAGTTTGTTGGATCTCGATCATAGTGATACACATATTCATAATATTGATGCCAAAATATGCAAAGTTAATAATGATACTGCAACTTATTTGTGGCACTGCCGTTTGGGTCATATCGGTGTAAAGCACATGAAGAAACTCCATAAAGATGGATTTTCAAAATCAGTTGGTTATGAATCATTTGATGCTTGCGAACCGTGCCTTTTGGGCAAGATGACTAAAACTCCATTCTCTGGAACAATGGAACGAGCTACCGACTTGTTGGAAACAATACATACTAATGTATGCGGTCCAATGAGTGTTGATGCTCATGGCGAGTATCATTATTTTCTAACCTTCACAAATGATTTGAGCAGATATGAGTATATCCACTTAATGAAACACAAGTCTAAAACATTTGAAAAGTTCAAAGAATTTCAGAGTGAAGTGGAGAATCATCGTAACAAGAAAATAAAGTTTCTAGGATCTGATCGTGGAGGAGAATATTTGAGTTACGAGTTTGGCCTTCATATAAAACAATGTGGAATAGTTTCACAGTTCACGCAACATGGAACACCATAGCATAATGGTGTGTCCGAACGTCATAACCGCACTTTATTGGATATGGTGCAATCTATGATGTATCTTACCGATTTACCACTATCATTTTGGGGTTATGCATTAGAGACAGCCGCATTCACTTTAAATAGGGCACCATCAAAATCCGTTGAGACGGCGCCTTATGAACTGTGGTTTGGCAAGAAACCAAAGTTGTCATTTCTTAAAGTTTGGGGTTGCGATGCTTATGTGAAAAAGTTTCAACCTGATAAGCTCGAATCCAAATCGGAGAAGTGTGTCTTCATAGGATACCCAAAGGAAACTTTTGGGTACACCTTCTATCACAGATCAGAAGGCAAGATATTTGTTGCTAAAATGGATCCTTTCTAGAGAAGGAGTTTCTCTCGAAAGAGGTGAGTGGGAGGAAAGTAGAGCTTGATAAGGTAATTGTACCTTCTCCCGAATTGTAAAGTAGTTCATCACATAAATCAATTCCAGTTATTGCTACACCAATTAGTGAGGAAGATAATGATGATGATCATGAAACTTCAAATCAAGTTACTACAGAACCTCGTAGGTCTTCCAGAGTATGGTCCGCACCAGTGTGGTGCAGTAATCCTATTCTGGAAGTCATGTTACTAGACCATGATAAACCTACGAACTATGAGGAAGCGATGATGAGCCTAGATTCCGCGAAATGGCTTGAGGCCATGAAATCTGAGATGGGATCCATGTGTGAGAACAAAGTGTGGACTTTGGTGGAGTTGCCCGATGATCGGCAAGCCATATTGTATAAATGGATCTTCAAGAGGAAGACATACGCTGATAGTAGTGTTACTATCTACAAAGCTCGACTTGTCGCAAAAAGTTTTTTGACAAGTTCAAGGTGTTGAATACGATGAGATTTTCTCACTCGTATCGATGCTTAAGTCTGTCCGAATCATGTTAGCAATTGCCTCTTTTTATGAAATCTGGCAAATGGATGTCAAAACTGCATTCCTTAATGGATTTGTTAAATAGGAGTTGCATATGATGCAACCAGAAGGTTTTGTCAATCCTAAAGATGCTAACAAATTGTGCAAACTCCAGCGATCCATCTATGGACTGGTGCAAGCATCTCGGAGTAGGAATATACGCTTTGATGAGTTGATCAAAGCATATGGTTTTATACAGAATTTTGGAGAAGCCTGTATTACAAGAAAGTGAGTGGGAGCTCTGTAACATTTCTAAAACTATATGTAGATGACATATTGTTAATTGGTAATGATATAGAAATTCTGGATAGCATAAAAGGATACTTGAATAAGAGTTTTTCAAAGAAAGACCTCGGTGAAGCTACTTACATATTGAGCATCAAGATCTATAGAGATAGATCAAGACGCTTGATAAGTTTTTCAATGAGCACATACCTTGATGAGATTTTGAAGTAATTCAAAATTGAACAGTCAAAGAAGGGGTTCTTGCCTGTGTTGTAAGGTGTGAAGTTGAGTAAGACTCAAAACCCGACCACGACAGAAAATAGAAAGAGAATGAAAGTCATTCCCTATGCCTCAGTCATAGGTTCAATAAAGTATGCTATGCTGTGTACCAGACCTATTGTATACCTTGCTCTGAATTTGGCAAGGGAGTACAATTTTTATCCAAGAGTAGATCGCTGGACGGCGGTCAAGAATATCCTTAGTGAGGACTAAGGAAATGTTTCTCGATTATGGAGGTGATAAAAGAGTTCATCGTAAAGAGTTACATCGGTGCAAACTTTTACACCGATCCAGATGACTCTAAGTCTCAATCTAGATACATATTGAAAGTGGGAGCAATTAGCTAGAGTAGCTCTGTGTAGAGCTTTATAGACATAGAATATTTGCAAAATACATACGGCTCTGAATATGACAGACCCGTTGACTAAACTTCTCTCATGAGCAAAACATGATCATACCTTAGTACTCTTTGGGTGTTAATCACATCAATGTGAACTAGATTATTGACTCTAGTAAACCCTTTGGGTGTTGGTCACATGACGATGTGAACTATGAGTGTTAATCACATATGTGAATATTGGTGTTAAATCACATGGTGATGTGAACTAGATTATTGACTCTAGTGCAAGTGGGAGACTGAAGGAAATATGCCCTAAAGGCAATAATAAAGTTATTATTTATTTCCTTATTTCATGATAAATGTTTATTATTCATGCTAGAATTGTATTAACCGGAAACATAATACATGTGTGAATACATAGACAAACATAGTGTCACTAGTATACCTCTACTTGACTAGCTCGTGAATCAAAGATGGTTAAGTTTCCTAGACATAGACATGAGTTGTAATTTGATTAACGGGATCACATCATTAGGAGAATGATGTGATTGACTTGACCCATTCCGTTAGCTTAGCACTTAATCGTTTAGTATGTTGCTATTGCTTTCTTCATGACTTATACATGTTCCTACGACTATGAGATTATGCAACTCCCGTTTACCGGAGGAACACTTTGTGTGCTACCAAACGTCACAACGTAAGTGGGTGATTATAAAGGAGCTCTACAGGTGTCTCCAAAGGTACATGTTGAGTTGGCGTATTTCAAGATTAGAATTTGTCACTCCGATTGTCGGAGAGGTGTCTCTAGGCCCACTCGGTAATGCACATCACTTAAGCCTTGCAAGCATTGCAACTAATGAGTTAGTTGCGGGATGATGTATTACGGAACGAGTAAAGAGACTTGCCGGTAACGAGATTGAACTAGGTATTGAGATACCGACGATCGAATCTCGGGCAAGTAACATACCGATGATTAAGGGAACAACGTATGTTGTTATGCGGTTTGATCGACAAAGATCTTCGTAGAATATGTGGGAGCCAATATGAGCATCCAGGTTCCGCTATTGGTTATTGACCGGAGACGTGTCTCGGTCATGTCTACATTGTTCTCGAACCCGTAGGGTCCGCACGCTTAAAGTTTGATGACGGTTATATTATGAGTTATGTGTTTTGATATATTGAAGGTAGTTCGGAGTCCCGGATGAGATCGGGGACATGACGAGGAGTCTCGAAATGGTCGAGATGTAAAGATCGATATATTGGACGACTATATTCGGACATAGGAAAGGTTTCGAGTGATTCGGGTATTTTCGGGGGTGCCGGGGAGTTACGGGAATACGAGGAAGAAGCAATGGGCGTCATGGGCCAGGTGGTGGAAGAGAGGAGGCAGGGCGCGCGGCTCCCCTAGCCCAAACCGAATTGGACTAGGGGGCCGGCCCCCTTTCCTCCTTTTCCTCCCTCTCCTTCCTTCTCCTTCTCCACTAGTAGAAAAAGGACCTTATGTGAGACACATTAGTCCCGGTTCGATTTTAGCCCGGTACTAATGGTACCATTAGTACCGGTTCGAACGGCTATGCATTAGTGCCGGTTCGTGTTGAACCTTTAGTACCGGTTCGTGCCACGAACCGGTACTAAAAGGGCGGTGGCAGGCTGACGTCAGGCCGGGGCCCCACGAGCCCCTTTAGTCCCGGTTTGTGGCACAAACCGGTACTAAAGGGCCAACCTTTAGTACCGGTTCGTGCCATGAACCGGCACTAAAGGGATCTAACCTATAGTCCCGGATGGAGACACAAACCGGGACTATAGGGCAATTTTCAAACTTGGAAAAATCATAACTAAATCATAAAAATACATATAATATATTGCAGAACAAAAAGATTGATTCGCCCTCCATCTCTTCTTCCGGAGCTCGTGCTGCGGTCACTGCGGTTTGGGGCAGCATGCGCAACCATTCGTCATCGTCTTCTTGCAGTTCATTTATCAGAGTCTTGGCCAGAGCATCGACCCAAAGAAAGAAGCATGTGACCTGCATGAACACGGAATAGATCAACCGATTGCCCAAAGATCTCGACCACGAAAATGGTGCAATTGCCCCGATTCTTACCCCATTCTCGCTGCACACGTAGAACGGACGATTGTGGTTCCTCGATGTGTGAGAAACCCTCCGATCAACGCTCGCCCGGCACCGCGAACGGACGAAGACAGGCATCCCCTCTTGGGAGCGCCTCCTCCCCTTGGCCGGCCCTCTCCTCCTCCCCCCTTTATATACGGAGGAAGGGGGCACCCCATAGACACAACAATTGATCTTTTGATGTCTTAGCCGTGTGCGGTGCCCCCCTCCACCAGAGTCCTCCTCGATAATATTGTAGCGGTGCTTAGGCGAAGCCTTGCGACGGTAGAACATCAAAATCGTCACCACGCCGTCGTGCTGACGGAACTCTCCCTCGACACTCGGCTGGATCGGAGTTCGAGGGACGTCATCGAGCTGAACGTGTGCTAGAACTCGGAGGTGTTGTAGTTTTGGTGCTTGATCGGTCGGGCCGTGAAGACGTACGACTACATCAACCGCGTTGTTCTAACGCTTCCGATTTCGGTCTATGAGTGTACGTGGACACACTCTCCCTTCTCGTTGCTATGCATCACCATGATCCTGCGTGTGCGTAGGAAAATTTTGAAATTATTATGTTCCCCAACATTTAGAGTGTAAGTTCTCTCAATTTTCTTCGTACGTAGTCTATATTGAAATATTTAAAAAGTATTATATTTAGAAACGGAGGGAGTAGTTGCTAGACAAGAATCATTGCACTGCGATGTCAAATAGTGCAATCCCCTGTGTTGCTGTTGTCTGCTGGTGTATTTGAACGCTGAGAAACAAGATAACCTTTGAGAATGATGATGTGATGTGATCATTTGATGAGGCTATCTTTATGTTTGTTCTTTTATGATGTATCTGGCAGGTTTACTCAAAGGAGCAAACACGGATGTGTTTCATGGAGGAGTGCGTATGCTGACGAAGGAAGCTACAATGCTCCCTCGGCAGATGAAGCCGTGAGTGGCTGCACTTGGTGTGAGACATGTAGTTGGGGCTTTATATAAGTCCGTGTCCTTCGTGCAGCTCGGTGTTGGGCAGTGTCTGTCGCCTCCGTGGCTAGTCTTGGTAGCTGGTTTCATTAGTCTCTTGTTGTTTTTGAGGCTGTCGGGACATCTGGATAGTGTCATCTGCTATTGGCTGGACATGTTTTAGCTTCGTGTGGTTATTCTCTGTGTCATCAGGTTTTTGCTCGGCAATGGTATTTTGATGTCGAGTAGTGATGCCGGGTTTCATGGCAATGCACCAGCTCTCGCTTCCCTTCGTTTCCTCATCCTAGTAATGAATTTGGAACTTTGTATTTCCGTTAAGCAATTAATGGAAAAGGAGAGTGCCCGGTTGGAAATAATTCAGTTTAATCTAAATATAATCGTAATCATAACAAATACTCCTACTTCTCAAATAACAATAAATTACTACTTTCTCCGTATCAAAATAAGTGACTCAACTTTATACTAACATTACTAGAAGTTAGTACAAAATTAAGTCACTTAATTTGAGACAGAGGAGTATATATGATTAGTGTCTGGTGTATATTAGAAGGGTGAGACTACAGTCCAGTCGACTGAATATTTCAGTTTGCATCAGTCGATTCCTGAACCGTTGAATGAAAATCGTGTGGTGGCAAGATATTCTTCCTCAGCTCCCCAACCGCCAAACGTGCAGCCGGCCGAACCGCCGCCCGCGATCGCCTTGCCCCCACCGCCGGTCTAGCTGCCGCCTCAGCCATCCCTCTAACCTCGCTCGCGACTAAATTTTTTCTTCGGCAAAGTGCACCCCGGCCCCACCGCCACCCCCCACCGCCGCCGTCCACCACCCCTCAACCCTAAGATAGATACTGGGATGATGATGGCGAGTCCGTTCCCTATCTCCGGCGAGGTCTTTCCTTCATTGAAAAATCGACTGACACCAAACTGGAAAATCAGTCAGACTCATAAATAGCTAATTCGATATTAGAAACCAGATTGCACTTTGGAAGGGACCCACGGCACCCCACTAGAACCGCCGCTGTATCTTGTTTCTGAAAAATCAAAGAATAAAGTTCGGTCTATCTATCATCGCACTGCTTTGGATCCTAGTCGGCCAGTATCACAATGCGCGTAGGTCCCTGTCATGGCGGATCCGACCGATTGGGGTGTGGAGTTGAAATGCACGTGCGTGACGTCGGGTCGTGTCCAGCTTAGGCTGGTCACAATGGGCAAGAACATAAACTAGTAACTTACACATTTCCCTAGACTATGTTACTACCTTCATAGTGGGTAGGAACATCTATGTAGTGTAATGCAACGATGTATTTATTAGGTTATAGACTCATTGTTTCTTGGAGTGTGTGATGTTCTGATAACTTATCTAGTTACCACAAGCACCTCTCTCTTCATTAAATATGTGCCACATAAGCAAAGTTATATTGGAGTGTGTGATGTTACTCCTAAGTTCCTCCCCATTGTGACCAGCCTTAGGACAACATCACTTTCTGGACGGGAAAATCATGGAAGGAGCTGCATTCATGCACACGCGTACCATTTTCTCCGGAGAAACACTTTGTATCTACTTCCTCCTTTTTGGTTTATAAGGTTATCTTAAATTTTTCGTTTTCCTAATTTAAAGGGCTCATCTCCATCTTCTACTCACCAATGCATGTGATTTCGAGACGCATTAAATCTTTGCATGCAATATTTAAAAAGAAATTCACCAATGCATGTGATAATCCTACTCATTAACCCCATTAACAGTCGCTACAAGGGCGAATGAAGGGCTATGCCACGTGTACATGAAGGGATGGCAATGGCCTTTTCGTTCCGTTCGTCATTGCCCCCACCACTCGTTGTTTCCTTCGACCAGAAGGAAGAGACCTTGAGGATAACGTCTGCCCCGTTCCAACCTGCTTCTTCTCTCTCTCTCTCTCTCTCGCAGACCCACTCCACTCGCGGCGGGGCGCCACCCGCCTCCGCACCATCTCGTCGTCGCCGTCCCCCCTCCCCCCGTGCGACGCCGCAGCAGCCGATGGAGGCGTTCGGATTCGACGCGCTCAAGGAGACCTTCTCAGTGGACGTGGCGGCGGCCGAGGCGCGCCAGCTCAACGTGCCGCTCGCCACACCCTTCACCATCGCCTCCTCGCGCCTCGAGGCCGTCGCCAACGTCGCGGTGCGAGTCGAGCTCTCCAGTGGCCCCGTCGGCTGGGGTGAGGCCCCGATCCTCCCCTCCGTCACCGCCGAGGACCAGCCTGTCGTCGCCCGCGCCTGCGCGGCGCTCGTGGCCGCGCGGATCGCGCCCCTTGGCGCCGTGCTCCAGGACGTCGCCGATGCGCTTCCCGGACACGCCTTCCCCTCGTTGAGACATCCACACTTGTTTGAGTTCATACTCTTGGCAAGCAATTTTGGTTCAGTTTTAGGTACAATTTTGGAGTTTGACAGTTTGAGGAGTTCTGCTTCACAAGACAGACTTCAGAGTTTAGAAGTCAGTTCTTTTAGCAGATGTAGATGGAAGGATGGGGAATATATTTTTGGATCTTAGACCTTGATGTAGATGGAGATCGCCTTTAGGGCTCTGGACCGATTAAGGTTGTTGACCACTGGCTCATGCCCAAAAGGAATGATAACTGCATAGACAAATTTTACCCTAAATAAATGGTAATTGATGGGCTCTCAAGTCTCAACAAAAGCCAGGAGTAACAAAGAAATACTACGTCCAACACCAGAGAAGTCCTACCTTCAAAGGAAAGTTGGTCCTCAGTTCTTAGATTCTGATCCTTTTAGTCCAGATACAACTGCTTTAATATCTTTTCTTGGAACTTAGTCAGATATATTATCTGGTTCTCAGTATTTTTCCCCCTGATACCAAAAGTGTTTGGACAAGAGAATCTTCCTCTGATGTGTACTTGTTCTTTTCTCCAACAAAGGCCGCAGCAGGAGTGGAGATGGCAGTGATTGCCGTGGTAGCTAACAGCATCCGCATACCCTTGTGGAGATTATTTGGGGGAGCATCAAACACTGTGACAACATACATCACGGGACGTTTAAAAAACAGACATCACGGTATGGTTATCAAAATTTCCCCTGCAGTGAGTTCAGCATGCTTAGCAGCTTTGTTGTGCTTTATCAAAATTGCTAAGTTCATCTATTTCTGAATTTAGATTCCAATTGTGACCCCAAATGAAGCCGCTCAATTGGCTGCAAAATATCGAGGACAAGGGTTTCAGACTCTGAAGTTCAAAGTAGGGAAAAACTTGAACTCAGACATAGAAGTTCTCAAGGTTATACGGCTTGTACATCCCGACTGCTCATTTATCTTTGATGCAAATGAAGGGTACACAGCAAACCATGCAATTGAAGTTCTTGACAGACTAAACAGTATGTACTCTCACTATGTTCAATCTTTTCACTCTTAAATATCCAAGTCAGTGTGATGTTCTATGGAGTGGAGTTAAAAATTAACTACTATTTTCTCTGAATCGGGCTTGATTTTTGGTACAGATTCTATGATGATTGATGCAAAGTCCGTGTTGTGCTCCTATGATCGAGGTTGGATATGCTTGATGTCCAAAAAAATTTAGTGATGCTTGGTTGAGCGAAATGCCTATTGATCATACTAACATATTACTTTTCTTCCCAATCTGATACAGGTATAGAAGAAGCAGCAGAAAATTGAATATATCGTTCTCTGTTGCGTCGAGGACTGATTTCAGTGCAATCTTTCACTGAAATCATATGAACATGATACTGTAGACTGCAACCATGAATTAATTTTTCTTCATGATGTCTACATGACCTTTTGAGCATTTGGATATGACTTTTGCTCCTTTGCTTGATGCCCCCCCCCCCCCCCCCAATCAATTGTAGGACCTTCAGGATGGGCCTTCCTATCCATTCTTATCGGATAAATTAAATATATCTCGTGGAAATCTAGGTATGAGATTTTTTTACATCTGCTGTTCTTTACATATTAGTGTGTTGTAGCAGATTTAGTGACAAAAAATATGTCATCCTGGAGAATTGATATAATTACATTTGATCATTTTTTGTTATGTGTTTTGTTTAGAAGAATTGCTCATTTTCTTATTTCGAGTAAGCTTGAAACTGATGGTCTCAGTTGGTTTGTGTATTGACTTTTTTTAGAGCCTGAATCTAGAGAAACTAAGTAGAGGGTCGCCTTTTGTGCAAGAATTTACCGTAGGTCTGATCCCTTGCGCGTGCTCCTCCGCTTGCCCTCTCGACCCTCCCCTTGCTCATCGCCATCCATTTTATTTAGAATGTAAATGGCGGGCAAAGCACCTAACCTCCAGGTGAGCTCCTACTCCATCCTGTAAGTGTCGCAATTTGTATGATGTTCCCATTATTAAGTTTTGCAATCTAATGCCTTGCTCTACTGTTTTTATTTTTAATCTCAACGTTTCGAATTTTATAGGTCAGAGGTTACTTGAATGATTCATGGGAATTGGAATGTGGGGGGGTCCCAAAGAATTTTTATAAATAAAAATCCAAATATCAACGTTTTCTAATTTCGCTCGATGGTTGAGGTCTTATATAGAACATCATCGGTATAATGATGTTGAGAGCAACCTGCCAACATAATTTTCTCCAGAACATTGAGAACCGATAGGATTCTATTTGTATTTACACTGACATTCTCTCTCCTTTGACTAACTGAACATTGAATTAATGTCGTACATGCATCCTACTTCATATGAGCAGCGCTCATGTTTCGAAGAAATAAACAGTGTGAGTTTACTATTAAGTGGATGTCTTGTTTCTCCAGGAATGAGCTTAAAAAACACATGAGCTACTGTGACTAGATGTCTTGTTAGTTTTATGTTCTCTAACATGTTAGCCGTAGACAGTATTTTTGGACTGAGACTTGCTCCTGTTATTTGTTTCAGATATTCAGTCTAAGATCTAAATTTCACCAATATGTCTTTTGTTTACATTTCCTGATGTGTTTTAGATGAACCGAATCACTTGTGTTTATATGGATAGTAGCTACTTTTACTTCGGCACATAAATAACGAAATCTGTATGAGTATTTTTTTTAAAGCATTTCTACATAAGAAAAACATATCAAGGGGCAATATGCTGGAATAAAATCATATATACAAATTTGATTCTAGAGCAAGGATGAAATGCACTCCATACACACCCACAAGGATGATGATCCATCTGTTTCTAGGATGGTGGGACTTGAGGTCAAACTGCATAGGTTTACATTCAACTTCGCTTGTTGATATTTCTGACATATACTTGATGGAATATACATAAATATGTGTTATTTTTTATAGGTATGCACCAGATTCAAGGATCAGCTACTTGATGAAATATACAGGAGACTCTCCTACTCAACATTACCTTAAAAAAATCAAGGATCAGTTCAATGGGAATTGGAATGATGAAAACACTTGTTTGAGCACATGTGATCCTCATAATAGCATATTTGTAATAAATCACTGTATTCAAATCACTTTTTTTTATAATTTTATAGTGAAATCACTTACTGTTGTGGATAAGTGCCATTAAGAATCAACCTAGATCTGCGGAGGTGCATAAGCTAGATAAGTGCGCACATGAACACTCAGGAGGCGTGCCAATGGCACGCCCCAGCCACTAGTCTAGTGGTCAAGCATGCATGCAGTGTAATTAACCAATTAATGCATTAGTTTAATTTCGATAGTTTTGTAAAGTACAAGATATATTCCTCCACTCATCATCTGCCTTGGTAGATGAGATTTTAGATTTAAGCCCTATAAACTGAAAAGGAAGGAGTACCAATGAGTGCGTTACCGCTGTTGATCAACAAGCATTAGAGCTGGAACACTATGCACGCACCGTACTATTATCAGGATAAGATCAGATCGGCCGATCGGCCTTTTGGACGATGCATCATGGTTGATTCTATGCATGTTCGCGGCCGGCCTTATTATCTGCTAGTCTTCCTCCAGTCTACTCCGGTGGCCGTGGCCTTTATGAAATTAAATCTTTCCTTCCATGCATCTCTACTCTTAACAGTTAAAAACGTTGTTGGCCTCTGAGGTTTGAGCTCAGCTCAGCCTAACTGAGACGCACCACAGCGTCGTGTACGTATACCCCTAGCCCTAGGTACCGGCCCCCCATTTCCAACAAAGCCAACAGAGGGGAACGATCATAGCATCAACGGTCTGCAAACATATGCATACGACGGAACTTAAAAAATGTATAGCAGGCTTATTCGGGCACGTTTATTAATCAGTAATGATCCATGGAACATTTTATAGCTGCTGGCACATACGTATAAGCATAAAGGTATACATGTCTATATAGGCATATATTTACGTGGATCATCGTCGTCTTCGTGATCAGGTCTGGCGTACGTGCTCGTCTCCGACTGGCGCGACCGGCTCTGCTCGGCCGCTCGATCGATCGATCTGATCGATCAGTACCCGGGGCCGCCGGGCCACCTCGGCGCGCTGGGCCAGTAGGGGCCAGGTGGTGCCGGCGCCGGAGCAGCAGGGCGCATGTACGGTACCCAAGCATGGGGCGGCGGGCCCGGGTAGTAGGACGGCACCGGAGGGTACGCATCCACGTAGCTCCCGTACTGACGATGGCCCGGCGGCGGCGGCGGCGGCGGCGGCGGCTGGTCCCCCCTCACCCTGCTCCCACAGCCGGAGCCGGAGCTCTCACTGTTGGGCGGGAAGATGAGGTCGACCGTCTTGCCCATGACCTTGCTGACGCGCCTGCGGAGGCGCTCGGGGTCAGCCGTGGCAAGCACCGCCACCTCCCAGGTGGCCAGCGCGGCGTACTGGTCCACCTCCAGCACGCCCGGTGCCACGGCGAGCTCGGTCACGGCGGCGCGCAGCTTGCCCGTGCACCCCAGGCAGCGGCAGTTCGTCGGCACCTTGAGCACGAACTTCCTTGCCGTTGCCGCGTTCCCGCCCTCCTTCTCCCCAGCATCGCAGACTCTGCTGCTCCCCTTGTTCCCCATGACTTGATCGGTCGATCCTTCCCTTCCTCTGTCTCTTGCCTCGGGTACAGACTGCAGAGAGCTAATGAGGAGCAGGCAGGGCAAGGGCAATGGCACATGGAATGGAAGTGGCCAAACGTGCACTCTATATATAAAGGGAGCGAGCGAGGGACGCGGCTCCTCTAACGTACTACCCACACACTGACGCGTGGACCCCCTATGGGGCTACTCTAGAGTCTAGACGACTCACGTGTCACGGCTGGCGTCACTTTTTTGTCTGCTCTCTCTTTGTGCCAAGTGTAGTGAGTGAGTGTTGTGTGGCAACTCACGTCGCTAGCTCCTCGCTGCTCGCCGTGCCACTGGCTCTCTCCTGAATCTATCTTTCTGTCTATCTGCACGCGCTTGCTGCCTGCCTGGCTGGCTCGCAACCATGGCCATGGATGGGGCCGGCTGGCCGGAGACCCTCGTCCTTGGCCGGTGGCCGCCGGTCCGATCCATCCATCTTCCCTCCGACTGCTTGCTTAATCGGTAAGGAATGAACGAACACGCAGAGATCAAGCACAATTTCCCTAGCAACTCCCACAGATCAAGTAAGCCGGATCTCTTAATTTACTTGCTCTCTCATCTCGCGAACCACTTGACATTAGGCGCTGTGCGAACTGCGAAAGATCTTGGTGGATCTTAGGCGTGCGTATGATACCATAGTCCCTCTAACCATACAATCATAGGTTGGTCCGCGCTCCCTCCTGAATCTAGTACGTATATTTCTGGCTATCTTCACGCGGGTGCTGCCTGGCTGGCTGGCACCGACGGCCATGGATGGGGCCGGCCGGAGAGACCCTCCTCCTTGGCCGGTGGCCGCCGGATCCATCCCTCCTCCCGTCCCATTGATTGCTTAATCGTTAAGGAACGAAGGAACGCGCAGAGGTCGAACACAATTTCCCTAGCAGCTCTCACCGAACGAGCAAGCCGGATCTCATAATTTACTTGCTCTCTCGTCTCGCGAACCACTTGACATTAGGCGCTGTGCGAGAGATCTTGTGGATCTTGGGCGTGCGTATGATAGCACGGATCAATCACATCGGCGTTGGACGGACCAGACCTGATGCAAGGAACCATGCCATGCCATGACATGACACGAGTAGTATGTCCCAGTCCCAAGCGTCGTTGTCTGACTCGCTTGACGCCTAGGTCGTGGCTTCCTTGCTAGTTTTAGTAGCAACTCCCACTGAACAAGACCGATCCATCACAATCTGCTAGCAGGAGTAACTATCTCATCTTGTGAGCCACCCGGCACCCGGCCACTAATGTTGGAGTAGTACCACCACACAAGAACATGGCAGTGACACGGCTCCACAAACACGTGATTTCATGTGAAACAAACCCGACGTTCGTCGTGGCCGGGCTGTGTGTCCTGCGACGAACCCTGCCACGCTCGGATCTTGGTGCCGCTTTCGGCCGAAACGAGGCGGATTTCGGTGTACCCTTAGCTTCCGTGCGTCCTGGGCTAGGCTAGGTCCTGTGTGAGTGAGACATCTTGGTCGATCTTATCTTCTAGTACTAACCACTTGGCAACGGAGCCAGGCTGGCACGAGCAAAGGCTAATTTGTTTCACTTCTCCATGACCATGAGCGTGCTTGACTCGACGGTTGACTCCATAGATCGACTTGGCACGCACTGTGCAGTTTCTTTCGTACCACCAGTTTAGCACGTAGAACAGCCTGCCTTCCCGTGCCACTCGGTACACCATCGACCATCTGTGAAATACTGCGTGCCGTCAGCCGCTAACCAGGAATCAGAGAGTGTATGGAAGTGGCTTTAAATTAAATACGTAATAACTAGACAACAAAGAAGAGATTAATAAGATATCGTATTAAACATATACAGTGTACAATCGATCGAAGGTGTTAGAGGTATTCGTACAACACCGGATCTAAATACACGATGATGTACACCACGTAGGGATGCAGGGCGGCGCCCGAACCCGTCCCGCTCCGTATACAAATGAGAAAAAGTTAGTTCTAGCTAGGCTGTGGTGTTGTTAGGCTAAGTTGTACTAATTCATCACTTTGGCGGGTCTATGCAGGACGCTGCTATGCACCCCTAACAACACGACAGATAGCCGAGAGTTTCAGCAGGTTTAAAATACTATCGTACCCTTCTTGATGAAGATGTTTGTTTTAATCTCCACCATTGATATTTGAAAGAGTTTGCACCGAAGCAGAACCCAATTCTTGGAAGAATGAGAATTTAATTTTAAGGAGAATGAGAATTAGCATTCTTGTTTTCCTTTGTGTAACTTCCTTATTTGCTCTCCTATTTTCATTTAAATAATAAACTAACCACTTATCCAGGGTGCGGTTCTTCTAAAAAAGGGCGAGCTATAACACTGGCAACATGGATATTGAAAAAAAGATCTAGTGGTGATGGCGGAGGTATTATCTGGGCAGAATTCCTCGAAGTTCATGCATCGTTACAATAACGTCGTGTGCATAGCAGCTCTCTTCTTGATGGAGTACCATGGTAGCAAGCGAGCAGTGACGGATGGGGGTCGTGCCCCCCATAAGATGGATGTGTCATATGTTTCGTAGTTTTGCATAGCAGTGGCGGAGGTATGTGTGCGTATGGGGGGCTGCCCCCCCCCCCCCCCCCCCCACCGGCACATTGGAAAATGACACCTTCACAGCCGGAGTGACGTTTGTAATGGACGCGGAGAATCACATCTACATAAACTGATATGTTCAAGGCTTGTCGGTTATTTAGTGACCCGGGGATAGAGAATAAGTCTCAGCTTTTCTTGTCTATCTTTGGAACTCGCCTATGTCAAAATCTGAAGTTTTTTTAACCGATGCACACGAATCTGTTGATTGTGGGCATCGTACCGTGCAAATTACAGTTATTTTTAGGGGGCCTACTATTTTCCAATTGGTCATCAATTTCGTTTACAGCCTTTGTCACGAATGTATATTATCTGGCTGTAGCTACCAACCTGTATGGCGCAATGCACGTAATGCACATTTAACGCGTCATTCGGTTTGGAGAAAATTAAAACGTAGGATCTAGGAATAGTGCATGAAGTTGATAGGATGGCACTTTCATCCTAAGGAATTGTCGTGCCTCGGTCCTACACACAAAATGAGTTTTAAGTGGATGTGTAGATTTCTCTAAAAGCATAGAAAATGAATAGTATTCGTACGAAATCCCCGTATGCGTTTCCTACAAACCGAATCCATCTATAGGAAATTTTCCCCTGAAATCTTTGTTCATATGCTTTTTCTGTATAAATTCTTCAAACCGAGTGAGACCTAAAAGAGAAACAAATCCCATGTGATGGCCGCTCCATTCCGAAGATAAAGGGTCTGAGAGAATTATAATCGGCAGGATTGCACACGCCTCGTCTTCTTGCCCCATCTGCATCCCCGGGAGGCTTGTAGGTCTCGTCTTCTCGCCCCATCTGCTCATTCACAAGTAAGTGCTCTCCTATTTGTTCTGAAACTGCAAATGAGCACGGTGGTATGCTAAGGTACTCGTTTTTGTTAAAACAAGACATGAGCTCACCGCAGGCCCGCGTGTCAGAGAGACAGAACCACAAGTGCCCTCAGCGCTCTGCATGTTAGCCCGGCATAAACTTGAAGAAGATGCGAGACGGGACGAGGACGAGACCACTGGACATGACGAACCAACAAGATTGCCAGGTGTAGTGAGAGAGTGTGGTGTGTAGACGGGGGAGTCACGGTCACGACCAGAGGGTCAACGTGCTACTGCACAAGCCGGGCCATGCATGCATGTACGTGTCTTGCCGCGTGAGATAGATGGGTGCATGTTCCGTCACCTTAACAACTTGACTTGGCACTATAGCACACACTGGAAAGTGCAAAAGACCCCAGCTCATGTTGTGTTTTAGTAAATCCGAAAAAAAGAGACCCCAGCCCAGTGACTGGGGTTTGGCGAGGCGATCGAGCCGTGCATGTGCTTCACCGCGTGAGGATACACCACTCCACATCACATTGCGTCGCATGCATGTTCCAGTTCCTAGCTCTAAAACCAACTACCTAAAAGAATGTAAGAAATTTCGTACGTAATTGTTGGCGTTGCTGACATGTATTGGATCATATGGAGGTGTAGGAATGATATAATCTTTGACAAAAAAATATTGAGTCATCCTAGGGCGATGGTCAGACTAATCTCCCATTGGATTGCAGGGTGGTCCTTTTGCAGATAAAGGAGGAAGATTGAAGAATGTTGACGCCAGGGGTAAAACCCATAAAACGAGTAGAAAGTGAGATGTACCGACCTTCTCAAGGTTGGCGATCCGTGCCTGTAAATTGTTGAAATGTGAGATGGGCCTAGAGCCCATATGACAATTTCAGATTTGATCTCTAAGGGCCCAGGTAGGTGGCATGATAAGGTGGTGGGAAGTTTAGTCCCACCATGCTAGTGGAAGGAAAGTTGGAGTGGCTTATAAGGGTGGCTCTTCTACATGCTATTGGAGCTTGAGAAGAGAAGAGACCCTCGCACGCTCCTCCTCCGCCGCCCGCCTCGCCACGCCTCGTCATGCGCTTATTTTTGCCAGTCACTGTCGGGGAGGCTGATCCACGAACACCTATGGGACCGGCGGACCGAGCCCCTTTCGGTTCGTCGGGGGGCGGAGATCGCGCGAAGAGCAGATCGAGGCGAAGCACACGAGCAGTTTACCCAGCTTCGGAGCTCTCCGGAGAGATAATACTCCTACTGCTGCATGTCTGAGTGTATTGAGTTCTTGCTCGGGACGTTGCGCATGGCCCTCCTTTTATATGCTCAAGGGGTCACCGACAGGTGGCAACGTAGACAAGGGTAAAAATGGAAAAGTCTTGTGGTTGGTACAACTACCTGTACAGTGTACCATACCTAACCCTGACGGCAGGGGACAAAGGCATTAAATGCCCATCTGCGTCGCCCAAATAGTGCGAAAAGGGACCGTCAGGGGCGCCACCGCTTGCCATGATGGCAATCTTGTCAGCGTCGCTTGCCACCTCGCACCGCTGGCTGCACAGCCTCTTGCCACGCGCGCCTGGAAAGGTCTCAGGGCGACACGTTGGTGGATGTGCTGGAGTGCGGGTACAGAGTGGTAGCTTGCCGCGGCAAGCGCCTTGCCGCGGTCGTTGTCTTGTCGCGTCCGGAAGCTTGTCGCTCACCGGGCCTCGCCGGGACGCGTGGCGCGTCGCGGCAAGTTCCTTGAGATGCCTTGGTTGGCCTTCCCGGCAAGCTCCTCTTGCCGGGGCCTTGTCTCCTTGGCTTGAATACTTTGTTCTTGAATGGCTTCAAAGGAACCACGGAGGACCTTGGCGGTCACCCGGCAAGCCTTGCCGCGGGGTGCTGCGACTGCCCGTGCACAAGTTCGGGATACTAGGGTACCCCTACTCTATTACACCGACAGGAGCCCCCGGGCCTGGGCCACACACGGTGCCGAGCGCTGTTGGGCCAGACCCAAAACAGGGCACGGGCACGCGCGGCCTGGGTTACGCCGTATCTTACTCCGTATCCACCGCGCCCTCCCCGAACGGCACTCGTCGAATGCGGCGTCGTGGGAGAGATCGTGGGTGGTTTCTTTATTCGGAAAGACGGAACGTCCGCCCCCTCCCCCTTTATAAGCAGGGGAAACAGGGGCAGTTCGCCCATCTCGCCAGTTGCTGTTCCAATCTCGGAAAACCTCCGCTGCTCCCCCCTTCTTCCCAAAGCCGAAAGAGAGCAGCGCTCCGCCCCCCATCGCCACCAGCACCACCAACGCCGTCGATCTCCCCCACCCCCTCCGCCATGGCTCCAAAAGCCGGCAAGGGGAAGGGCGTGAAGTCGACCGAGGCGCAGCGGCTTGCGGCGCTGCGAAAGGAGCGGACAACCTTCCCCCCAAGCTCGCCGCGAAGGAGCTGAGGGAGTACTACTACCTCTTCTGGTCGACGGAAACGCGAGCGCATCCGCGCACGAAGGTACTCTCCGCCGCCGCTTCGGAACGGGCTCTGAATGGATATCCCTTCTTCGCGTTGTTCTTCTACTGCGGGCTCTGCCCGCCTTTCTCTAAATTTTTCTGTGACATTATGAACACCTACGGGTTCCACCTCCTTGACTTCACCCCCAATGCCATTCTGACCATGGCAGTTTTCGCACATCTCTGCGAAAACTTTATCGGAGTCCATCCAAATGTAGCTCTTTTCCGCCACTTCTTTATGCCCTGAGTTGAGAGAGGAGAGCCTTTATCCGGCGGAATCGCCTGGATCTCGAGAGCCGACAAGAAGGAAGCTTATCTGGAGGGAGAGCTCCGCGGCAAGTGGGAGGAATGGAGAGCAGATTGGTGTTGGATCGTCGAGGAGAACCCGCAGCCATTTACCGCCTAGCGCCAAGCCCCAGTAGCGCGCGGCAACGATTGGAGCAACGTGGCCCCGGAGGACGATAGGCTGAAGATCACCGTCACCCGGATCCTACGCCTCAGGCTTGCCGGGCTCACTGTAGGCGCCGTTGGCGCATATTTTCTTCGCCGCCGCATCGCCCCCCTGCAGGAGAGGAGGAGACCCGCCCGGGAGTTCGGGGGTGCGGCGGACATCATGAGGCTGCGCCCGGGCCTCAACTTCAACTTCACTATCCTGGAACTGGACGCGATGCTCAAGGAACTGTTCAAACACGACCCTCAACATCCCGAATGGTTCAGGTTGCCGAAGGGTGTTGTTCCGTTGTACAACAACTCCTCGCTCGACCGCATCCGTGCAATGATGCCGCTGTGCGATTCACATGGAATTGTCCCAACTTGGCATGAGCCTGTAGACGACGTCGTGCAGGAGTTCTTTGACGGCTTGGTAGAAGTGCTGGTCCGTTCTGATGAGCAGAAAAGCCTCACGTGCGACACCACCGATGCAGAGATGCAGCGCATCGCCACTAGGGCGGAAGAGGCGGCGGCAGCCGCTGCCGCGGGCGAGTTTGGATTCACAGTGGAGGAGGCAGAGGCGGCAAGCCTTGCCGAGCGAGATGAGCTTGCCGGCGAGGGAGAGCTTGCCGGCGAGGGAGAGCTTGCCGGGCCTGAAGTCGAGTCGGGCGATCCCGCCGAGGGTGCGAGCGGCTCGTTGGAAACCAACTCCTCTTCCTCCTCGTCTTCAGACAGCCCGCCGCAAGCAGAGCCCCCAGCTCCACCAAGAAGGTGTCTCCGCAAGGTTGGGGACGTGGCGGGGCGGCGGACGAGTCAACAGCCGCCGCGCCGCGCGACACGCTCCACCGTGGCAAGCACTGTTGCCGCGGGAGCACCTCACGCCGATGCGGCAACTGGAGCGGGGTCGTCCCGGACCACCGCCACTGCCCCCGCCAAGCGGCTAAGGGAACCTACTCCTCCGCCTCGTCGCGCCGAAGGTGGGCCGGACTTCGACCTCTCCGCGCTCAGCTCCGACGAGGAAGAAGAAGAGTAAGATTCTTTGATGTACTTGTAGTTCTTCAATTCTTGCTGTTTTGTGTTGTATCTGATTTGCTTTACTCCGAACCCATTCCTTTTCAGGACTCTGGCCCAGAGAGCGGCGAAGAGAGCCAATGTCCCGGTGATTGTCATTGAGGACGAACCCACCGCGACAGCGGGTGGTGTGTTCGAGACCATCTTGCCGGACCCGGCAACTATTCCCCAAAGCAGCCCCCAGCGCAGCCCCTAGCGTAAGTATATGGTTTACTTCCCGCTGTTAGGCGCGCACGGGTGCTTTTTCTTTGCTGACATCTGACTATTGGTTTGTGCAGGAGCAGAGCAGCCTCACCAGGAGCGTCCGGAAGCCGCCCCCGACATGCCATCTGCTTCGACTACACCGCCAAGGCCAGCGCAGCCCCTAGCGTAAGTATATGGTTTACTTCCCGCTGTTAGGCGCGCACGGGTGCTTTTTCTTTGCTGACATCTGACTATTGGTTTGTGCAGGAGCAGAGCAGCCTCACCAGGAGCGTCCGGAAGCCGCCCCCGACATGCCATCTGCTTCGACTACACCGCCAAGGGAGCGTTCTCCGGCAAGGGAGCGTTCTCCGGCAAGGGAGAATTCTCCGGCAAGGGATAGTACTCCGGCAAGGGACAGCAACAGTGACCCCCCGGTGGCGGAGCCCATGACTGTAGAACCCAGTACATGTAATCCTTTTGTTTGAAAACTTCCCTTGGGTTCTTCTTTTTCTGATTTTCTTTTTGGATATTTGCTTGACTTTTCTCCCGTTTCCGGTCGTCAGATCCATCTTCCACGGAGCCGATGGAGACCGAGGTCACCGGCGAAGAGAACGTGTGCGGCAATACCGACGATGCCGCTGCCACCGAAGAAGAAGCCGGCGCTGATGAGCCCGCCGGCGAAGAGGCCGCCAAAGCTGCCACCGCAAAAGCTGGCGAGGGGTCTGGTGATCGCACTGACGGCCCCGAGGCCGCAGGAGCGCCAGGCGCTACACCGGCCACCAATCCCCCCGCTGCTACCGCAGCGTCAGGCTCCGAAGAGCCCCAGCCCGGCGCCTATTTGAAGGCCGGCGAGGGCGTCTTCATCAAGCTCCCCTGGGCGTCAAGCTCCAGGGCGCCGGTCGAAGGAGAAACCTTTGATGGAGAGGTGCTCGCCTCCGCTGGGCTGACGCTGGTTGACGCGCCGAGCAGCAGCAGCGACGAGTCTGAGGAGGAGCGGCTGCTATGGAAGCTGGTGTCGCTCTACCGCGCTCGGCAGGCCAAGCTGGAATCCTGAGAAGCGCTTGTCGCGAGGGCGGGAGTGGACATCGAGAAGCACGCAGAGGAGCTCCGAGGCCGTAACCAGGAAGCTCTCCGGTCCCTGGCAGAGGAGCGGGAGCAACTCGCCGAGGTGCGGAAAGCCTTCCTCCTCGAGAAGGCCGAAGTTGAAGAGCAACAGTGGCTTGCCGCCGAGGAGCTGTTTGCGCGGGAGGGCGAGTTGGCGCAGCGGAATGTCAATCTTGACAGCCATGAGGAGGAGCTTGCCGCGCGCGAGCAAACATTCGGCGGGGCTCTCAAGGAAGCAGAAGATGCTGCCGCAGCTGCCGAGGCTGCTAAGAAGGAGCTGGAGACGAAGGTGGCGCAGCTGGAGGCCGATCTCAAGGCGAGCGGCGAAGAGTTTGCCGCGCTCAAGCATGAGCGCGAGGACGCTTACACTCTTGGCGAGCTACAAGGTAGTCTCGCCGAGAAGGGCAAGGAGCTTAGCGCCGCCAAGGACTCCAACGCAGATCTTGAGTTGAAGCTGACTACTTTGACCAAGACGCTGGACGGCGCCAGGGAGCAGGAGGTGGCCTTGAAGAAGCAGATCAAGGCCGACGAGGCGCTGCTGGCGAGTGCTGCTGTCACCCAAAACACTTTTAGGGAGAATGTGGAGCACTGGACGGAGGGTCTCGTGGATGTTGCCGCAGCCATCGACAGGGAGCTGGCGCAGCTGGGGATGGAGGATTTCGGGTATCCCTCCGATGAGCACCTCCAACCCAGCGCCAAGCTCAGCTTGTTCTTCAAAGGCGTGGCGACGGCCCTCCAGCGACTCCGGGAGAGGATCCCAAAGCAGCTGGCCGACGAGTCGCGCAGAATCTGCGCGGGAGCTCTTCAAAAGGTGTTGGTGAAGGTGGCCTTCCGCAACCCAGGCCTCAACCTCACCAACGTCCTCAAGACCCTGCCGCCGGAAGCTGATCTGGAAGCGCTCAAGACCCTTGTCGCACCCATTGTGGACAAGGTGAGCGAGATCAAGAGGGTTGAGGGCGATCGCGTAGATTAGGCCGCTCGTTTTCTCCTTTTCTTATCTCTGTTGGTTATGTTATGAAAACAATCTGTTAGAGCTGCGACAAGCTATCTTGTAATATAACTCTATTTTGGGTATCGGTTGCTTATGTTATTTCCTTTACTTGATTCCTTCCTTTGTATGTTTTTGCCCTACGCTTTTAGGGAACTTGTCGGCGCAGGCACCTTAGCCGCGAGCGCTGAGTGCGGGACGTCAGCAGCCTGCTGGCGGTGCCGCTACCGACAAGAAACCTTGTCGCAACTAGTCGCAGCTCACTTAAGTTGTTGAGCGGACTCGAAAAAAGTAAGGGTGCAACTAGCTACGAGTTGGTTCCTCCGCGCACAGGTTTTCCATACAAAGCACGGTCGTTCGAGGAAGATAACTTAAAAATTTTAAAACTGATTGCTCAAACTTTGGCAACTTAGCTTTTCTGTCGTTTGCTTCCCGGTAAGGCGAAACTTTCTTGAACGACGCCTGGTCCACACCATTATCTTCTCCTTTCCCCCTGGCAAACTTGTGGGCGAGGGAACCTTCCTTTCTTTGAGAAAAAGAAAGAAGAGAAAATAAAGATATGGAGCCTTGCGGCTCGTTATTGCTTACCGGGGGTAGGCGCTGCACAAAGTGTCAGATAACACATGCAAAAAATAGAAAGCATGAAATTGACAAGATGTGCGGAGCACATGAGCTTTACTTATGCACGGGGTCTGCGCCCGGCTTTGTACAAAGGATTACATGCAACAGCGGCAAGACTTGTACAAAAGGTGGTTGCCGGAACAGGTTCCGGCAACCGCGCCCTACGGGTAAAACTTATGAAGATGCTCAATGTTCCAGGAGTTGCTCACCGGAATGCCATCTTCGGTCTCAAGGCGGACAGCGCCAGGCCTAGTGACTCGTTTCACCCGGTAAGGGCCTTCCTACTTCGGCGTCAACTTGTTGGAATTCTTGGCGGACTGAACGCGCCGAAGAACAAGGTCGCCTTCCTCGAGACTTCTGGCATTAACTTTGCGGCTATGGTAGCGGCGCAAAGCTTGCTGGTAGCGAGCAGCTCGTACAGCAGCCTGAAGACGGTCTTCCTCAAGGAGCAGCGCGTCATCTTGTCGCAGCTGCTCTTGCTCAAGTTCATCATAAGCGAGCACTCGAGGCGACCCGTATATGAGTTCCGTGGGGAGAACTGCCTCTGCTCCATAGACTAGAGCGAAAGGTGTCTGGCCAGTGGCTCGATTTGGCGTCGTCCTGATCGACCAAAGAACCACCGGCAGCTCCTCAATCCAGTTCTTTCCGCACTTGCGCAGCCTGTCGAAAGTCCTGGTCTTGAGCCCGCGCAGCACTTCAGCATTTGCCCTCTCCGCTTGACCGTTCTTCTCGGATGAGCAACAGAAGCGAAGCAGACCTTGGCGCCAAGATCTTGGACGTACTGCATGAAGGTGCGGCTCGTGAATTGCGTGCCTTGTCGGTGATGATCCTGTTAGGGATCCCGAAATGGCAAACAATTGACCTGAAGAACTTGACTGCTGACTGTGCTGTCACCTTCCTCACTGCTTCCACTTCCGGCCACTTTGTGAACTTGTCGATCGCAACGTACAAGTACTCAAAGCCCCCGACAGCTCGGGGGAAGGGGCCGAGGATGTCGAGCCCCCAGACCGAAAATGGCCAGGATAAAGGGATCGTCTGGAGAGCTTGAGCTGGCTGGTGTATCTGCTTGGAATGGAACTGGCACGCTTCACACTTGGTTACTTGTGCAGTTGCATCCTGGAGGGCTGTCGGCCAAAAGAAACCTTGCCGGAATGCTTTGCCAGCAAGTGCTCTTGCACCAATGTGGTGACCACATATGCCTCCATGTATCTCTGCCAACAGCTTTTGTCCATCTTCCCGGTGAATACACTTCAATTTCACACCGTTGAGTCTTCTTCTGTACATTTTGTTGTCGACAAACTGGTACATACTTGACTGCCGGGCTACTCTTTCCGCTTCTTCTTGCTCTTCGGGAAGTTCTCCTGTCTGAAGGAAACGAACAATCTGATGTGCCCATGCTGGAGCTTGTGGCTCGACAACAAGGACTAAAGGCACATCTACTGCTGCGGGAACATCCGCTTCTATGGTGAGAGCCTGCGGCTCAGCCGAAGCTTGACGTTCCTCGGCAAGCTTGCTGGAACAAAACTTGTCGGGAGCGTCTGCTTCAACGGAACAAACCCTAGGGCTTGCCGGAGCAGACTGCTCCTCAGCACTCTTGGTGTCGATCTTGGGGACCTTCTTGGCGGTGGCTTCGGGGAGCTCTGACGGAAAATAGTCACCAGAAATCAACTTCCTCTTCTTGCTCTGTCCAGTTGATGGTGTTACAGACGGATGAGTCAGTTTGAGCACAAAGATCCCTAGTTCCACAGGTAACTTAAGTGCGGCACACTTTGACAGGCCATCGGCAATGTCATTCTGAGCTCTTGGAACATGTTCCATCTGTAGGCCGTCAAAGTGCTCTTCTAACTTTCTCACTTCATCAACGTAAGCTTCCATGAACGAACTCTGATAATTCTTGTTCACTTGGCGGACGACAAGCTGCGAGTCACCCCTGACAATGAGCTTCTTGATCCCAAGGTCCGCTGCGATCCTGAGACCAGCAAGCAAACCTTCATACTCTGCGGTATTGTTTGTTGCCTGCTCCTTGGGAAAGTGCATCTGGACTACGTACTTGAGGTGCTCTCCGGTGGGTGCAACAAGTAGCACGCCCGCACCGGCGCCTTGCAGCGAGAAGGCACCATCAAAGTACATCAGCCACTCTTTGCTTGCTTCCTTGACGGGGATGCTTGTTTCTGGAATTTCTTCATCTGGTGTTGGCGTCCATTCTGCTATGAATTCTGCCAATGCTCTGCTCTGGATAGTTGAAGTGCTCTCAAACTTGAGGCCAAAGCTTGACAGTTCTAGTGCCCACTCGACAATCCTGCCTGTTGCTTCTGGATTCTGCAGTATCCTCTTCAGCGGAAAACGAGTGACAACTGTGATCTCGTGTGCTTGGAAGTAATGGCGCAGCTTTCTCGAGGCCATGAGAAGGCCGAAAAGCAATTTCTGCACACCAGAATACCTTGACCTAGCCCCCTGCAGAAGGGAACTGACAAAGTAAACTGGGCGCTGCACCATTCTCTTCTGTATCTCCTCACGCGCCTGCGCAGATCTATCTTTGTCGGGACCAGAGCTTGCCGGTGAAGTCCCCTGCTTGTCGTTGGATGCATCTGCCGTGGCTGCTGGCTCATCATCCGCCTCCCTCTCCGCTACTAACACAGCACTAACCACTTGATTGGTTTCCTCTATATATAGCAGCAACTTCTCTTGTGGCTTAGGTGCGACAAGTGTTGGAGTGGAGGACAGGTATCTCTTTAAGTCCTGCAGCGCAGCCTCCGCTTCCGGAGTCCATTTCATTGGACCTGCCTTTTTCAATATTTTGAAAAACGGCAGGGCGCGCTCAGCAGACCTAGAGATAAACCTGCTGAGAGCAGCCACGCAATCGGCAAGTCTTCGTACATCCTTGACGCGCTTTGGTGCTTCAATCTGCTCAATGACCTTGATCTTATCGGGATTGGCTTCAATTCCCCGCTGAGACACGAAAAACCCGAGAAGCTTACCGGAGGGGACTCCAAACACGCACTTCTTGGGGTTAAACTTGAGGTTGATCTTGCGCAGATTTGCAAAGGTTTCGTCTAAATCCTGAATCAGAGTTGCCTTGTCCTTGCTGTTGACCACTAAGTCATCCATGTAGGCTTCCACATTTCTGTGCATTTGTGGCTCAAAAGCGTCATGGACTACCCTTGCAAATGTTGAACCAGCATTCTTTAAACCGAAAGGCATCCGTACGAAACAGTATGTGCCACATGGAGTGATGAATGCGGTCTTCTCCTCATCCTCTTCTGCCATGAAGATCTGATGGTATCCTGAATATGCGTCAAGAAATGAAAGCAAGTCACATCCGGCCGTGGAGTCAACAATCTGGTCAATGCGCGGTAAGGGAAATGGGTCTTTGGGACAAGCTTTATTGACATCGGTAAAGTCGATACAAAGCATCCATTTCCCGTTTGCCTTGCGCACGACTACAGGATTGGCCAACCACGTAGGATGGAGCACTCCTCTGACAAGGCCTGCTGCTTCCAACTTTTTGATTTCTTCTGCGATGAATTCTTGGCGCTCCACTGCTTGTTTCCTGACCTTCTGCTTGACGGGCCGCGCATGAGGACAGACGGCAAGATGGTGCTCGATTACTTTCCTGGGAACACCGGGGATGTCAAACGATTGCCACGCAAACACGTCAACATTCGCCCGCAGGAAAGAAACGAGCGCGCTTTCCTATTTAGGGTCGAGAGTGGCACTGATGGTGAAGGTACCACCAGTGCCGTCCTCCTTGGCGGACACCTTCTTGGTCTCTGGCGGAGCTGCCATTGTCTTCTTATGCTTGCCAGTGGAGCTCGATGGTGCGTCCTCGACGGTAGCGCAGCACTCCGAAGAGGTGCGCTTGCCGGAGTGGGCATCAGAACTCTTGCCGGACTTGGTCTTCTTCTTCCTCCCGGGAGCTTCAACGGCAAGTGACTTGCGATCCGCAGCGGCTGCTGCTTCCCGGTAGATCTTGTCGGTGCAGATAAGAGCATCCTTCTTGTTGCCAGGGACAGAGATGACACTTATCTGGCCTGGCATCTTCAGCACGTTGTATGCGTAGTGGGAGGCTGCCATGAATTTGGCTAGCGCTGGACGGCCGAGTATCCCATTGTAAGGCAATGGAAAATCAGCAACGTCAAAAGTGACCCTCTCAGTCCTGAAGTTCAACTCGCTGCCAAATGTCACCGGCAACGTGATCTTTCCCTTCGGCTTGCTCCTTCCCGGATTGATTCCTTGGAATGTGCCGGTCTCTTCGAGCTCGCTGTCAGGGATCTGGAGTTTCTGGAGTACCGCGGAGGAGATCAGGTTCAAGCCGGCCCCGCCGTCAACTAGCATCTTAGTGACCTTGAGGTTACGGATAGTTGGTGAAATCAACATCGGCAAGCACCCGACCGCAGTTATGCGATCAGGGTGGTCCTCAATATCAAAGATGATAGGCGTGCTGGACCATTTCAGAGGCTTGCGTGACTCGACGGGTGGTTCTGCCGCATTGACTTCCCGCACCCACTGCTTGAGCTGGCGGTGTGAAGTATGCAGAGAAGCACCACCGTCAACGCACAGGACCTCTGTGGCTTTCTAGAAATCCTGCTCACCGGTCTCGTCATCATCCATATCTTCATCGTCATCGTCATCTTCATCCTTGTCGCGGCCGCGGGGAGGTCTATCTCCTTGCCGCTGCTTGGCCTTGCCGCGGCGTCCTCCTCGGCCGGGGTGTTTCTTGCCGGATCCTCCAGTACCTTCTTGGACCTTCTCCTTGTCGCGTCGCTCGTATTCAGCCTTTTGCTGCTCGACAAGCTGCTCGACCTTCTTGCAGCTCTGGAGGTCATGGCCCTTGGTGCGGTGGATCTTGCAGTACTGCTTGTTGGTGCCGTCCTGCTTGTCGGCGACCGCCACAGCCTGGCAGTTGGTAGCTCCAGCTTTCTGGGCGTCACCTCCGTTGCCGGACTGCTCAACAACTAGCACATCTTTGCCTTTCTTCTTCCTGTTGTTCCACCGCCGGTTTTTCTTTGCCGGGGCAGCATCCTCGCTGTCAGATCCTCCTGCTCCTGTATTCTCTCCGGGGAGTTTCCTCCCTTCCTCAGCACGTGCACACTTGTCGGCCAAGGCATATAGCTCACTGACGTCTCTGATCTTGTACATCGCCATCTCCTCCCGCATCCTGCGGTTTTGCATGTTCTGATGGAACGCGCTGATGACTGCGGCAGGGTGGACATCTGGGATGTTGTGCTGTACACGGCTGAATCTCTGAATGTACTTGCGCAGGGGCTCTCCTTCCTTCTGGGCGAGCAGATGAAGGTCACTCTCTTGGCCATGAGGCTTGTGACCGCCTGTAAAGGCGCCGACAAACTGATGGCATAGGTCTGCCCAGGAGGATATGGAGTTGTCCGGCAAGTGCATGAGCCAGGACCTGACATTGCGCTTGAGCACCAGCGGGAAGTAGTTGGCAAGGATCTTGTCGTCCCGTCCCCCGGCAGCTTGCACCGCGATGGTGTAGATGCTGAGGAACTCCGACGGATGCGACTTGCCGTCATACTTCTCTGGTACGTCTGGCTTGAAATTCTTCGTGCTGGGCCACTGGACTTGCCGCAGCTCACGAGTGAACGCAGGGCAACCTACCGCGTACGACAAGTCGCCTGGTTCCCCTGGCGCATGCATGTCGACAGAGGGCCCAGCGCGCTGGTCCGATTGACGCCGTGCTTCTCTTCGGCGCTCGATGCGGGTACGAGCGTCTTCTTGCTGTCGTTCGTGAAGAACTTGGCGCTGATCGCGACGAGCTCGTGGATCCGATGATGCGGTGGAGTTGCTGTCGAGGTTGATCCGGCGAGTTGGCGATCTTGGCCTTCGGGGTGGAGAGTGCACGGTGGTTGCACCCCCACCGGTTTTGTCGCCATCGGCTCGTGCCTGGCAATCTTGCCGCGGCTGCGATGTACTCGGCTGCCGTGGGGTGTCGCCGTTGGCAAAGCCGATGAGACTCTGAATGGTGGCCCTCCATTCGTCGATCTTATCCGCCATTAGAGGGTAATCCAGGAGTAGTTGAGCTCTCGCCAGAGCTTCTGCTGGAGTGGTGGGTGGCAGTGGCGAACGGTGCGAGGAGCGGGATATGCTCGGACTTCTAACTATGTTAGAAGGAGCAGTATCCCGTCCAGGCGACCGTGTCTTGCTCGTGCCAGCATGTTGGCGTGCATGCTGGTCTTGAGCATCCCGAGATCCACCAGCTCGGTCTTGGTCCAACGAACGTATGGTACCGCGAGTACCATGACGCTGTTGGTCTCGTGCCTCCTGAGATGGGCGCGGTGCATGTATGGACGCCGAGGTCTGCGTAGCCTTGTCCTTGGACCTGGCAGCACCGTGAGCTCCCTCGTCGACGCCCGTTCTTCCGCTGGCGTCTACCCCACCACCCGTTTGCTCCGGTGGTGGTGGGATCGATGCGGACGGAGCAGCCACCTCCGAAGCCTTCTTCTTCGGTGCCATGTCGACGAAGATGATGAAGATCTAGCTCGTGTGAACGCCGGATCAGGTTCACACGGCCTCGACGCCCCCTACCTGGCGCGCCAAAGATGTCGGGGAGGCTGATCCACGAACACCTATGGGACCGGCGGACCGAGCCCCTTTCGGTTCGGCGGGGGGCGGAGATCGCGCGAAGAGCAGACCGAGGCGAAGCACACGAGCAGTTTACCTAGCTTCGGAGCTCTCCGGAGAGATAATACTCCTACTGCTGCATGTCTGAGTGTATTGAGTTCTTGCTCGGGAGCGCTGAGTGCTACAGTACACACTAGCTGCTAACGAGACCGAGCGTGAGTGTTTTCCGCCTTCGAACCCCCCCCCCCTCTACGTTGCGCATGGGCCTCCTTTTATATGCTCAAGGGGTCACCGACAGGTGGCAACGTAGACAAGGGTAAAAATGGAAAAGTCTTGTGGTTGGTACAACTACCTGTACAGTGTACCATACCTAACCCTGACGGCAAGGGACAAAGGCATTAAATGCCCATCTGCGTCGCCCAAATAGTGCGAAAAGGGACCGTCAGGGGCGCCACCGCTTGCCACGATGGCAATCTTGTCAGTGTCGCTTGCCACCTCGCACCGCTGGCTGCACAGCCTCTTGCCACGCGCGCCTGGAAAGGTCTCAGGGTGACACATTGGTGGATGTGCTGGAGCGCGGGTACAGAGTGGTAGCTTGCCGCGGCAAGCACCTTGCCGCGGTCGTTGTCTTGTCGCGTCCGGAAGCTTGTCGCTCACCGGGCCTCGCCGGGACGCGTGGCGCGTCGCGGCAAGTTCCTTGAGATGCCTTGGTTGGCCTTCCCGGCAAGCTCCTCTTGCCGGGGCCTTGTCTCCTTGGCTTGAATACTTTGTTCTTGAATGGCTCCAAAGGAACCACGGAGGACCTTGGCGGTCACCCGGCAAGCCTTGCCGCGGGGTGCTGCGACTGCCCGTGCACAAGTTCGGGATACTAGGATACCCCTACTCTAGTACACTGACAGTCTCTAACGGAGAGGTTCTGACAGCAGGGCCATGATCTGAGATGTCGGATCGTGGGCTGTCACGGACTCGGACGTGGGTCAAGCCCACGTCTCTCCACGCGGATGCGTCTATATAAATGTGTCGTGTCCCCTAACCCTAGCCGCCACGATCAGATCACATCTGCTCCACGCGCACCGCCCACCGTCGTTCCTTTGCTGCTGCTGCCGCCGGTGACTCCATCTCGTTCGCCGTGTACACGGTCGACGGGAGAGCAGGTCTCCGAAACTCCGTCTCTCTGGTTCCTGTACGGGAGAGAGGCGAATAGGTTTTTGGGAAGCGACTACGCGACTGCTCGCCTCCGATCCACTACTTCCTCTACGTCCGCGCCGTCTCCGTCATCACCAATGCCAGCGACACCGAACGCGCCGCCGCCGAGAAGACCGAGGCCGACAAGAAGGCCGCCGAGGACGCTTCTGCTGCTGCTGCCACCGCGGCGGCGGCTTCTGCATGGCCTACTGGAGGGTATACCGCGTTTATCCCTCTCCTGATAATTTCTGTATTAGCAGTGCTAGCATCATGTGTAGATTTGTCTACTATTTGCGTAGTACGTGCTTGTTTAGATCAGTACTAGTATATTCTTAGTTCTGTCAATGCCATGCTAGTTATCTACTTATGGATTAAATTAGTCGAAAAATTGCCTATTTTCTTAGCAATCCAAAAACCTATTATGTGTAGGAATTTTTCGGCAAGTGGCTTTGCCGCAGCACTGAAACCGGATAAGTTTACTGGTACGTATTTTAAGCGTTGGCAGACAAAGACCACTTTATGGCTCACAGCTACGAACGTGTTCTGGGTCATCGGTGTGTCCATGGGAACGATTGCTCCTAAACAGGAGAAGGCGTTCAGGGAGGCAACCACTGTGTTTCTTGGAGCAGTTCTTAGCATGATCGAAGATAAACTGGTCGACGCATATTTACATGTGCATGTCGCCAAGGACTTGTGAGAGGCGCTCGAATCTAAGTTCGGGGCCGCCGATGCAGGGAGCGAGATGTATATTATAGAGCAGTTCCACGATTACAAGATGGCTCAGAACCGTCCTGTACTGGAGCAGGCTCATGAGATAATATGCATTGTTAAGGAGCTTGAGCTTCTGAAGTGCGAGTTACCGGGCAAGTTTGTCGCGGGCTGCATAATCACTAAGCTCCCCAATTCCTGGAGGAACTTTGCCACCACTCTGAAACATCAGAGGCGTGAATTCTCTGTGGAGGATGTCATTGGCCATCTGAGTGTTGAGCAGAATTCGAGGGCAAAGGACTCACACGGAAAAGGGGCCGAAGGGACTTCTGTTGCCAACATGGTGAACCAGAGGAACTTCAACTCCCACAAGTTCAAGGGAAAGAACGGTGTCCAACAGAATACCGACTTCAAGAAGAAGGGTAAGAAGACCTTCAAGAAGAACAAGAAGGATGAGGGCTGCTTTACTTGTGGTTCGACTGAACATTGGGCCAACAAGTGCCCAAACAAGTTTAAGAAGTCAAGACATGACTCCAAGTCTGTCAACATGATTGTGGGCAACAATGAGAATGGTGCATCTGGGTACGGTAATTTATTTACTGTTTTTTCAGTGTTTGAGCCTACCGATTGGTGGGTGGATATAGGTGCAGGTGTTCATGTGTGTGCTGACATTTCATTGTTCTCTTCTTACCAGGTCACAGGCCACGGGTCCGTATTGATGGGGAATGGCGCGAGTGCTTCTGTTCATGGTGTTGGCACGGTCGATCTGAAGTTTACTTCGGGAAGAATCGTGCAGCTGAAGAACGTGCAACATGTCCCCGCCATCAAGAAGAACCTCGTTAGTGGCTCCCTTCTATGTAGAGAAGGGTTTAAGTTGGTATTCAAGTCTAATAAATTAGTTGTTACTAAGTATGGACTATTTTTTGGAAAAGGTTATGAGAGCGGAGGGATGTTCCGCCTTTCCCTCGCAGATTTCTGTAATAAAGTCGTGAACCATATTCATTCGAGTGTTAATGAATCTGAGGTTTGGCATTCACGTCTTTGTCACATAAGTTTCAGTGTTATGACGCGGCTAGCTAAGTTGGATTTAATCCCGAGTTTCACTTTAGCCAAAGGTTCTAAGTGCTTGTCATGTGTGCAAGCTAAGCAACCTCGCCAGCCTCACAAAGCTGCGGAGGAGAGACACTTGGCACCATTAGAACTCATACATTCTGATCTTTGTGAGATGAACGGTGTATTGACTAAAGGTGGAAAGAAATACTTCATGACATTGATAGATGATTCCACTAGATATTGCTTTGTGTATCTGTTAAATACTGAAGATGAGGCTCTACACTACTTTAAAATCTATAAGGCAGAAGTTGAGAATCAACTTTAAAAGAAAATTAAACGAGTCCGTTCAGATCGTGGTGGAGAGTACTTCTCGAGTGAGTTTGATTCCTTCTGTGCAGAACACGGCATTATTCATGAGAGGACGCCTCCCTATTCACCCCAGTCAAATAGGGTTGCCGAGCGGAAAAACCGTACTGTAACTGATCTGGTTAACGCCATGTTACATACATCGGGTTTATCCAAGGCATGGTGGGGGGAGGCTATATTGACGGCATGTCATGTCCTGAATAAAGTTCCGATAAAGGATAATGAGATCACTCCCTATGATAAATGGGCAAAGAGAAGGACAACACTCTCGTACTTGTGTACTTGGGGTTGTTTGGCGAAAGTCAACGTGCCGATCCCCAAAAAGCGTAAGCTTGGACCCAAGACTGTGGACTGCGTTAATTTGGGCTACGCTAAGAACATCGTTGGCTATAGATTTCTAGTAGTGAAATCTGAGGTACCTGACCAGAAGGTCAGTACAATTATGGAGTCTAAGGATGCTACATTCTTTGAGGATATTTTTCCTATGAGAGATACGCAAATCACTTCTAGACAGGAATCTAAGGAGACTCCTGAGCCTGCCATTCCTATGGAATATTATGAACGAGCACATGAAGAAAATCCTGAGGAGGATGACAAGGAAACCCTTGGTAGGGGCAAGAGACAAACGACTGTAAAGACCTTTGGTGATGATTTCTTCGTGTACCTCGTGGATGATACTCCCACTTCTATCTCAGAAGCGTATGCCTCTCCAGAAGCTGACTACTGGAAGGATGCGGTCCATAGCGAGATGGATTCCATCATGGCTAACGGGACATGGGAGATCACTGAGCGTCCCTATGGTTGCAAACCATTGGGATGTAAGTGGGTGTTCAAGAAAAAGCTTAGGCCCGATGGTACGATTGAAAAGTACAAGGCTAGGCTTGTGGCCAAGGGCTATGACCAGAAAGAAGAGGAAGATTTCTTCGATACTTATTCACCTGTGGCTAGACTTACCACCATTCGAGTATTACTCTCGTTGGCAGCCTCACATGGTCTTCTCGTCCATCAAATGGATGTTAAGACGGCTTTTCTGAATGGAGAGCTAAATGAGGAAATCTACATGCAACAGCTAGATGGCTTTGTGATAGATGGTCAGGAAAGAAAGGTGTATCGGTTGCTGAAATCTTTATATGGCCTGAAGCAAGCACCTAAGCAATGGCATGATAAGTTTAATACAACTCTGACATCTGTTGGCTTCGTTGTTAATGAAGCTGACAAATGTGTATACTATCGCCATGGTGGGGGCGAAGGAGTTATACTGTGCTTGTATGTTGATGACATACTGATATTCGGAACCAACCTCAAAGTCATTGAGGAGGTTAAGTCGTTTCTGTCTCAGAACTTTGAGATGAAGGACCTTGGTGTGGCTGATGTTATCTTGAACATCAAGCTACTGAGAGATAATGAGGGTGGGATCACACTTCTGCAATCCCATTATGTTGAGAAGGTGTTGAGTCGTTTTGGATATTCGGACTGCACACCATCTCAAACACCATATGATCCTAGCGTGTTGATTCGGAAGTCCAAAGGCATGGCTAAAGATCAATTGAGATACTCTCAAATAATTGGTTCACTGATGTACCTAGCGAGCGCAATGAGGCCTGACATCGCGTTTGATGTGAGCAAACTGAGCCGGTTTGTTTCCAAACTGGGTGATGTACATTGGCATGCTGTTGAAAGAGTTATGCGCTATCTGAAAGGTACTATGAACTATGGACTTCACTATACCGGAGACCCGTCGGTACTTGAAGGGTATAGTGATGCGAATTGGATCTCTGAACATGCATTGATACTATGTACGACCTTTAATCTGCTGTAGTGGTAACAGAACATGCATCTCCAATAAAGGGATTAACATGCATCTCCAATAAAGGGATTAACAAGAAGTAGTACCTGCACATGCATGAGATTGTACCTCTCCTACAGTTTGCTATAATAAAACCAATCAGCTCCAAATTAGTCAAGCAATCAAGCAACAAGTTCAATTTCATTTCCATAGGTAAGGAAAATGATGCAATCTGGGATAAACTTAGGCAGTCAAAGAAGAAGAAAAGATAGGGATGCATTTGGTCAGCAGAACAGAACAAAAAACATATTACAAGATGAATATGATATTATTACTGCTACTATGTGACAATGATCACGAGGAGCATATATAGACACTATATTATTATTATGACAAACCTTGACTATATATTTTGGAAGAAGCTATATAGATTTTTTTTGTTAGGCATAAGTTAGAACATAACCTCAGTAGCACATTAACGCTGCCAACGCCTCCACATATTTTCTACAGGTATTTTCACTCCTTTCTCAAGAAACACACCTTACCTCTCATGCATGTAGTAGCAACATTGTTTGTCTCAATCTTCAGTGCAAGCTTCACTGCCCTTTGGACCATTTATTTAATAAAGCAAACAGAGGAATATATATTAGGTTAATAATCAAGTCTGAAATTTGAGTGAGGATCAAGTCTTTAAGCCCATTACAAAACCATGTTTAGTTGAGCTTCACTACCAAAACTAACAAAACAAGAGCGGCTTAATCGGTTGAAGTCTGAAAATGCAGGACACATACACAAGAAACAGAGCAAGCTTCTTCAGTGGCTTCCCTGGACAAGGAAACTATCACCTTTGATGAACTGAACAATCAAAGAAATCAAACTAGAAGACTGGATCAGCCAGCTCACGGGATTATTTGGTTGGACCGAAGATTATCTTAAATAATTAAAATTTGTAAGATACATCCCATAGCTACATGACAAATAACCAAACTTGCAGGGGTAGCAAACTTAGTAAGTTACATGAAAAATATGTTGGGGAACGTAGCAGAAATTCAAAATTTTCCTACGTGTCACCAAGATCTATCTATGGAGAAACCAGCAACGAGGGGAAGGAGAGTGCATCTACATACCCTTGTAGATCTCTAAGCAGAAGCGTTCAAGAGAACGGGGTTGAAGGAGTCGTACTCGTCGTGATCCAAATCACCGGAGATCCTAGTGCCGAACGGACGGCACCTCCGCGTTCAACACACGTACAGCCCGGTGACGTCTCCCATGCCTTGATCCAGCAAGGAGAGAGGGAGAGGTTGAGGAAGACTCCATCCAGCAGCAGCATAACGGCGTGGTGGTGATGGAGGAGCGTGGCAATCCTGCAGGGCTTCGCCAAGCACCGCGGAAGAGGAGAAGGGAGAGAGGTAGGGCTGCGCCAGGAAGAGGTCAAAACTCATGTGTTGGCAGCCCCTAGACCCTCAAGTATATATAGGGGGAGAGGGGGGGGGGGGGCTGCGCCCCCACCTAGGGTTCCACCCCTAGGGGCGGCGGCCAGCCCAAACCCATCTAGGGTGGTGGCCAAGGGAGGGGAGAGGGGAAACTTGCCCCCCAAGTTAGGTGGAAGCACCCCCTCCCCAAACCCTAGGTGCCTTGGGCCCTTGTGGGGGGGGCGCACCAGCCCACCTGGGGCTGGTCCCCTCCCACACTTGGCCCATGCAGCCCTCCGGGGCCGGTGGCCCCACTTGGTGGACCCCCGGGACCCTCTCGGTGGTCCCGGTACGTTACCGGAAAAACCCAAAACTTTTCCGGTGACCAAAATAGGACTTCCCATATATAAATCTTTACCTCCGGACCATTCTGGAACTCCTCGTGACGTCCGGGATCTCATCCGGGACTCCGAACAACATTCGGTAACCACATACAAACTTCCTTTATAACCCTAGCGTCATTGAACCTTAAGTGTGTAGGCCCTACGGGTTCGGGAACCATGCAGACATGACCGAGACATTCTCCGGTCTATAACCAACAGCGGGATCTGGATACCCATGTTGGCTCCCACATGTTCCACGATGATCTCATCGGATGAACCACGATGTCAAGGACTCAGTCGATCCCGTATACAATTCCCTTTGTCTAACAGTATTGTACTTGCCCGAGATTCGATCGTCGGTATACCGATACCTTGTTCAATCTCGTTACCGGCAAGTCTCTTTACTCGTTCTATAACACATCATGCCGTGATCAACCCCTTGGTCACATTGTGCACATTATGATGATGTCCTACCGAGTGGGCCCAGAGATACCTCTCCGTTTACACGGAGTGACAAATCCCAGTCTCGATTCGTGCCAACCCAACAGACACTTTCGGAGATACCTGTAGTGCACCTTTATAGCCACCCAGTTACGTTGTGACGTTTGGTACACCCAAAGCATTCCTACGGTATCCGGGAGTTGCACAATCTCATGGTCTAAGGAAAAGATACTTGACATTAGAAAAGCTTTAGCATACGAACTACACGATCTCTGTGCTAGGCTTAGGATTGGGTCTTGTCCATCACATCATTCTCCTAATGATGTGATCCCGTTATCAACGACATCCAATGTCCATGGTCAGGAAACCGTAACCATCTATTGATCAACGAGCTAGTCAACTAGAGGCTTACTAGGGACATGGTGTTGTCTATATATCCACACATGTATCTAAGTTTCCTATCAATACAATTATAGCATGGATAATAAACGATTATCATGAACAAGAAAATATAATAATAACCAATTTATTATTGCCTCTAGGGCATACTTCCAACAGTCTTCCACTTGCACTAGAGTCAATAATCTAGTTCACATCGCCATGTGATTAACACTCACAGGTCACATCGCCATGTGACCAACATCCAAAGACTTTACTAGTGTCACTAAACTAGTTCACATCATCATGTGATTAAGACTCAATGAGTTCTGGGGTTTGATCTTGTTTTGCTTGCAAGAGAGGTTTTAGTCAACGGGTCTGCAACTTTCAGATCCGTATGTACTTTGCAAATCTCTAGGTCATTCTGTAAATGCTGCTTCCACGCTCCACTTGGAGCTATTCCAAATGGTCGCTCCACTATACATATCCGGTTTGCTACTCAGAGTCACTCGGATAGGTGTTAAAGCTTGCATCGACGTAACCCTTTACGCCGAACTCTTTGTCACCTCCATAATCGAGAAACATGTCCTTATTACTCCAAGGACAATTTTGACCGCTATCTGGTGATCCACTCCTTGATCACCTTTTGTACCCTCTTGCCAGACATGTGGCAAGGCACACATCAGGTGTGGTACTTAGCATAGCATACTGTAGAGCCTACGTCTAAGCATAGGGGACGACCTTCGTCCTTTCTCTCTATTCTGCCGTTGTCGAGCTTTAAGTCTTAACTTCACACCTTACAACTCAGGAAAGAACTCCTTCTTTGACTGATCCATCTTGAACACCTTCAAGATCATGTCAAGGAATGTGCTCATTTGAAAGTAAAATTAAGCGTTTTTTTATCTATCCTTATAGATCTTGATGCTCAATGTTCAAGTAACTTAATCCAGGTTTTCCCTTGAAAACTCCTTTCAATCAACCCTTTATGCTTTCTAGAAATTCTACATCATTTCTGGTCAACAATATGTCAACAACATATACTCATCAGAAATTCTATAGTGCTCCCACTCACTTCTTTGGAAATACAAGTTTATCATAAACTTTGTATAAACCCAAAATCTTTGATCATCAAAGCGCACATTCCAACTCCGAGATGCTTACTCCAGTCCTTAGAAGGATCGCTGGAGCCAGCATACCTTTTAGCATCCTTAGGATCGACAAAAACTTCCTGATTGTATCACATACAACCTTTCCTTACGAAGACTGGTAAGGAAACTCGTTTTGACGTCCATCTGCCAGATTTCATAAATGCAGCTAATGCTAACATGATTCCGACGGACTTAAGCATCGCTACGGATGAGAAAATCTCATCGTAGTCAACTCCTTGAACTTGTGAAAAACTCTTCGCCACAAGTCGAGCTTCATAGATGGTGACATTACCATCCACGTCTGTCTTCTTCTTAAAAAATCCATTTATCTCAATGGCTTGCCGATCATCGGGCAAGTCCACCAAAGTCCATGCTTTATTCTGATACATGGATCTTATCTCGGATTTCATGGCTTCTAACCATTTGTCGGAATATGGGCCCACCATCACTTCTCCATAGGTCGTAGGTTCATTGTTGTCTAGCAACATGACCTTCAAGACAGGATTACTGTACCACTCTAAAGTAGTACGCATCCTTGTCACCCTACGAGGTACGGTATTGACTTGATCCAAAAACTTCATGATCACTATCATAAGCTTCTACTTCAATTGGTGTAGGAGTCACAGGAACAACTTCCTGTGCCCTGCTACATACTTGTTGAAGTGACGGTTCAATAACCTCATCAAGTCTCCACCATCCTCCCACTCAATTTTCGAGACAAACCTGTCCTTGAGAAAGGACCCGATTCAAGAAACAATCACTATTTCTTTCGGATCTGAATTAGGAGGTATACCCAACTGCTTTGGGTGTCCTATGAAGATGCATTTTATCCGCTTTGGGTTCGAGCTTATCAACCTGAAACTTTTTCACATAAGCGTCGCAGCCCCAAACTTTTAAGAAATGATAGCTTAGGTTTCTCTAAACCACAGTTCATACGGTGTCACCCCAACGGAATTACGTGGTGCCCTATTAAAGTGAGTGCGGTTGTCTCTAATGCCTAACCCATGAACGATAGTGGTAATTCGATAAGAGACATCATGGTACGCACCATATCCAATAGGGTGCAACTATGATGTTCGGACACACCATCACACTATGGTGTTTCAGGCGGTAATAATTGTGAAACAATCTCCACAATGTCTTAATTGTGTGCCAAAACTCGTAACTCAGATGTTCATCTCTATGATCATATCATAGACATTTTATCCTCTTGTCACAACGATCTTCAACTTCACTCTGAAATTACTTGAACCATTCAATAATTCAGACTTGTGTTTCATCAAGTAAATATACTCAACATCTACTCGAATCATCTGTGAAGTAAGACATAACGATATTCACTGCATGCCTCAGCACTCATTGGACTGCACACATCAAAATGGGTTTACTTCCAACAAGTTGCTATCTTGTTCCATTTTACTGAAAAACGAGGCTTTTTAGTCATCTTGCCCATGTGGTATGATTTGCATATCTCAAGTGATTCAAAATCAAGTGAGTCCAAACGATCCATCTGCATGGAGTTTCTTCATGCGTATACACCAATAGACATGGTTCGCATGTCTCAAACTTTTCAAAAATGAGTGAGTCCAAAGATCCATCAACATGGAGCTTCTTCATGCGTTTTACACCAATATGACTTACATGGCAGTGCCACAAGTAAGTGGTACTATCATTACTATCTTATAACTTTTGGCATGAAAATGTGTATCACTACGATCGAGATTCAATAAACCATTCCTTTAGGTGCAAGACCATTGAAGGTATTATTCAAATAAATAGAGTAACCATTATTCTCCTTAAATGAATAACAGTATTGCGATAGACATAATCCAATCATGTCTATGCTCAACGCAAAACACCAAATGACAATTATTCAGGTTTAATACTAATCTTGATGGTAGAGGGAGCGTGCGTGTTTGATCACATCAAACTTGGAAACACTTCCAACACATATCGTCAGCTCACCTTTAGCTAGTCTCCGTTTATTCCGTAGCTCTTTTATTTCGAGTTACTAACACTTAGCAACCGAACCGGTATCTTAATACCCTGGTGCTACTAGGAGTACTAGTAAAGTACACATTAACATAATGTATATCCAATATACTTCTATCGACCTTGCCAGCCTTCTCATCTACCAAGTATCTAGGGTAATTCTGCTCCAGTGGTTGTTCCCCTTATTACAGAAGCACTTAGTCTCGGGTTTGGGTTCAACCTTGGGTTTATTCACTAGAGCAACAGCTGATTTGCCATTTCATGAAGTATCCCTTCTTGCCCTTGCCCTTCCTGAAACTAGTGGTTTCACCAACCATCAACAATTGATGCTCCTTCTTGATTTCTACTTTCGTGGTGTCAAACATCGCGAATACCTCAAGGATCATCATATCTACCCCTGATATGTTATAGCTCATCACGAAGCTCTAGCAGCTTGGTGGCAATGACTTTGGAGAAACATCACTATCTCATCTGGAAGATCAACTCCCACTCAATTCAAGTGATTGTTGCACTCAGACAATCTGAGCACAAGCTCAACGATTGACCTTTTCTCCCTTAGTTTGCAGGCTAAGAAAATTGTCGGAGGTCTTATACCTCTTGACGTGGGCACGAGCCTGAAATCCCAATTTCAGCCCTCGAAAACATCTCATATGTTCCGCGACGTTTCGAAAACGTCTTTGGTGCCTCAACTCAAAACCGTTTAACTGAACTATCACGTAGTTATCAAAACGTGTATGGCCAATGTTCGCAACATCCACAAACGACGTTTGGGGTTCAGCACACTGAGCGGTGCATTAAGGACATAATCGCTACTGTCAACTTTCAACTATATTTTCTCTAGGAACATATCTAAACAGTGGAACTAAAAGCGCGAGCTTACGACATAATTTGCAAAGATCTTTTGACTATGTTCAGGATAATTAAGTTCATCTTATGAACTCCCACTCAGATAGACATCCCTCTGGTCATCTAAGTGATTACATGATCCGAGTCAACTAGGCCGTGTCCGATCATCACGTGAGACGGACTAGTCATCATCGGTGAACATCTTCATGTTGATCGTATCTACTATACGACTCATGCTCGACCTTTCGGTCTCTGTGTTCCGAGGCCATGTCTGTACATGCTAGGCTCGTCAAGTTAACCCTAAGTGTTTTGCATGTGTAAAACTGTCTTACACCCGTTGTATGTGAACGTAAGGATCTATCACACCCGATCATCACGTGGTGCTTCGAAACGACGAACTTTAGCAACGGTGCACAGTTAGGGGAGAACACTTCTTGAAATTGTTGTAAGGGATCATCTTATTTACTACCGTCGTTCTAAGTAAACAAGATGCATAAACATAATAAACATCACATGCAATTATATAGTAGTGACATGATATGGCCAATATCATATAGCTCCATTGATCTCCATCTTCGGGGCTCCATGATCATCATCGTCACCGGCATGACACCATGATCTCCATCATCATGATCTCCATCATCGTGTCTTCATGAAGTTGTCTCGCCAACTATTACTTCTACTACTATGGCTACCGGTTAGCAATAAAGTAAAGTAAATACATGGCGTTGTTTAATGACATGCAGGTCATACAATAAATTAAGACAACTCCTATGGCTCCTGCCGGTTGTCATACTCATCGACATGCAAGTCGTAATTCCTATTACAAGAACATCATCAATCTCATACATCACATATCATTCATCACATTCTTCTTGGCCATATCACATCACATAGCATACCCTGCAAAAACAAGTTAGACGTCCTCTAATTGTTGTTTGCATGTTTTACGTGGCTGCTATGGGTTTCTAGCAAGAACGTTTCTTACCTACGCAAAACCACAACGTGATATGTCAATTGCTATTTACCCTTCATAAGGACCCTTTTCATCGAATCCGTTCCGACTAAAGTGGGAGAGACTGGCACCCGCTAGCCACCTTATGCACCAAGTGCATGTCAATCGGTGGAACCTGTCTCACGTAAGAGTACGTGTAAGGTTAGTCCGGGCCGCTTCATCCCACAATAACTTCGAAACAAGATTGGACTAGTAATGGTAAGCATATTGAACAAAATCAACGCCCACAACTACTTTGTGTCCTACTCGTGCAAAGAATCTACGCAATAGACCTAGCTCATGATGCCACTTTGGGGAACGTGGCAGAAATTCAAAATTTTCCTACGTGTCACCAAGATCTATCTATGGAGAAACCAGCAATGAGGGGAAGGATAGTGCATCTACATACCCTTGTAGATCGCTAAGCGTAAGCGTTCAAGAGAACGGGGTTGAAGGAGTCGTACTCGTCGTGATCCAAATCACCGGAGATCCTAGTGTCGAACGGACGGCACCTCCGCGTTCAACACACGTATAGCCCGGTGACGTCTCCCATGCCTTGATCCAGCAAGGAGAGAGGGAGAGGTTGAGGAAGACTCCATCCACCAGCAGCATAACGGCGTGGTGGTGATGGAGGAGCGTGGCAATCCTGCAGGGCTTCGCCAAGCACCGCGGAAGAGGAGAAGGGAGAGAGGTAGGGCTGCGCCAGGGAGAGGTCAAAACTCATGTGTTGGCAGCCCGTAGACCCTCAAGTATATATAGGGGGAGAGGGGGGGCTGCGCCCCCACCTAGGGTTCCACCCCTAGGGGCGGCGGCCAGCCCAAACCCTAGGGGCGGCGGCCAAGGGAGGGGAGAGGGGAAACTTGCCCCCCAAGTTAGGTGGAAGCACCCCCTCCCCAAACCCTAGGCGCCTTGGGCCCTTGTGGGGGGGGGGGGGCGCACCAACCCACCTGGGGCTGGTCCCCTCCCACACTTGGCCCATGCAGCCCTCCGGGGCCGGTGGCCCCACTTGGTGGACCCTCGGGACCCTCCCGGTGGTCCCGGTACGTTACCGGAAAAACCCGAAACTTTTCCGGTGACCAAAATAGGACTTCCCATATATAAATCTTTACCTCCGGACCATTCCGGAACTCCTCGTGACGTCCGGGATCTCATCCGGGACTCCGAACAACATTCGGTAACCACATACAAACTTCCTTTATAACCCTAGCGTCATTGAACCTTAAGTGTGTAGGCCCTACGGGTTCGAGAACCATGCAGACATGACCGAGACGTTCTCCGGTCAATAACCAACAGCGGGATCTGGATACCCATGTTGGCTCCCACATGTTCCACGATGATCTCATCGGATGAACCACGATGTCAAGGACTCAGTCCATCCCGTATACAATTCCCTTTGTCTAACGGTATTGTACTTGCCCGAGATTCGATCGTCGGTATACCGATACCTTGTTCAATCTCGTTACCGGCAAGTCTCTTTACTCGTTCCGTAACACATCATCCCGTGATCAACCCCTTGGTCACATTGTGCACATTATGATGATGTCCTACCGAGTGGGCCCAGAGATACCTCTCCGTTTACACGGAGTGACAAATCCCAGTCTCGATTCGTGCCAACCCAACAGACACTTTCGGAGATACCTGTAGTGCACCTTTATAGCCACCCAGTTACGTTGTGACGTTTGGTACACCCAAAGCATTCCTACGGTATCCGGGAGTTGCACAATCTCATGGTCTAAGGAAAAGATACTTGACATTAGAAAAGCTTTAGCATACGAACTACACGATCTCTATGCTAGGCTTAGGATTGGGTCTTGTCCATCACATCATTCTCCTAATGATGTGATTCCGTTATCAACGACATCCAATGTCCATGGTCAGGAAACCGTAACCATCTATTGATCAACGAGCTAGTCAACTAGAGGCTTACTAGGGACATGGTGTTGTCTATATATCCACACATGTATCTGAGTTTCCTATCAATGCAATTATAGCATGGATAATAAACGATTATCATGAACAAGGAAATATAATAATAACCAATTTATTTTTGCCTCTAGGGCATATTTCCAACAAAATATCATCAAACTGCATGCTCTAATCAAGAATTTGTATTTTTACTATATAGGCTGGTTCCTCACAATTCAATGTCACTGGATATACTAGCAATGTAGTTCTGATCCGAATTTAGTGCAAAGCGGTAGTTTGAGTGCTACCCCACAAATACCAGCCTTTTTCTCTAGCCTGTCCTAGAAATATATTTCTCTCCTAAATTTTCTTTAATGGTAATTCTGTTAAATAATGCAAGACTGGAACATCTTCGAATACAGAGTCTTATGCAAGTTACTACAATCAGGATGATGTTGTCAAGGTCATCCAAGTACTTGCCCTTTCAGATGCATATACAGCTATATGTAGGAGAATAACATAGTACTGGACACACCTGCTAGATGTATTTCAGAACGAGAGCTCCAAAATAGGTAAAAATACTGATGCAAGCTTTGCTCTACAACAAGTGCAGAGCAGCTACACAAGAAAAATACAAGCTCCTATAGAATTGGTGGTTCAAGATCAGGGATGGTGAAGGCATAGTCTGAAGAAAAATACATCCGCGAAACCGTCGTCGTCGCCGTTGCCGGAGGGGATCGGAGCTTGGAGGAGGAGGGGAGATCCGGGGAAGCAGAACGGTTACGGCCGCGGTCCGTCGCCGTCGCTGGAGGGGCGGAGCTTGGATCCTCAGCACCAGAGGGAGGGGGTCGGGGGTGTCGCTTCTGTCGCCGGCAGATGAGCTCGGAGGTCGGGGACGCTGGATCTTGGTCGACGGTGCAGCCGTTCGCTCGTCTATCTCGAGTCATGGGTTTCTTCCCCGAGCTCTGGGGTCGTGGCTTTCCTTCCCGTGGAAAGGACGTGGGTCGAGCATGGTTACCCCAAGAACGATGCAGTCCAAATGACACGGTGGATCTCCCTGGGCCAACTCGGCCCGTGTCTCTTCGACCCCGGGAAATAGCGGGGATCCCCCGGGATCCCTTGAATCCAAACGAGGCCTTAGGGGGAGGAGGGCAAGGCCCCTGCTGGTCCCACTGTCTTTGCCCCACTGCCCATGTGTGGATGTGCTGAATAAGCCTCCAAAGTTGGTAGACCGCCATTGTTTCCTTTATGTCAGATGCAGCCCACACGCCGAGTGCACCTGGAAAAGGTAGTGACCAACGGTAACCACGTCTCTGGGAAAGGCATGGTCTGGCGGGAGCTCCTATACAGCGCTGCAGGCGCCGGTTAAAGATCCGGCGCCTGCAACGCTGCTAGCATGGGCCGGCCCACTTGCGTGCTGCCCTAAATTTTTTATTTTTTTTGCGAAAATTAAAATATGAAATGAAGAAAGGTTTACATACTTAAAGAAAAAAAGTTCATCAATTTGAAAAAATGTGTTCATATCTTTAAAAAAGGTTCATAAATTTTGAAAAAGTTCATCAATCTGAAAAAAATTTCATTCAAATCGAAAAAAGTTCATCCAATTTCGCAAAAGTTCATTAAATTTGAAAAAAGTTCATACAAATTGAAAAAAAGTTCATGTATTTTTAGAAAAAGTTCATGGAACTGAAAAACAAGTTCATAAATAAAGAAAAAATGCATCTATTTTCCAGACAAAACGTTCATTAAATTTACAAAATGTTCATCAATATTGAAAAAAGTTCATCAATCTCAAAAAAGTTCACAGAATTTCAAAAAAAAAGGTCAACCGGCGCCTAGATGGGCCGGCCCATTTACGGACACCACATGCGCCAGTTAACAAAATGCACGTTAACTGGCGCCTGTGGCGCCAAATAGGAAATGCATGGTCTGGCTCCTCTATGCCTCGGGAATCGACGCTGTGTTCGGCGTAACAAGTGTTACTGGGCTTTCCTCCGGTGTGTCCGAAGTGAACAAGCCGGAAGTTGCTTGAAAGGTTCAGTTGGAGAAATAGAGATGATCACGCGTTATTTTTGTTAAGATATTTGTAAACCTGTGTGTCATATAAATGTGTGTATTATTAAAGTTTCTCAAAAGAAATGTGTGTACTACTACATATTTTTGAAAATGTTTTTCCAAGATAAAAATATCTAGTACAATAGCTTCTAAACCTGAGTATTATACAAACCCGTGTGTTATATAAATGTGTGTATTACATATTTGGTTTCCAAAATTACAATTCAAAAATATTATTTTAATTGTAAAAACATTTCTATAAATATATGCACATTTTATAGTTCAATATTTGTATAACTCAAATATTCATAATTTAAAATTTAAACTGATACTATGAATATTCAATCTTGGCTAATCTTTCAATTTTATAATGGATTTGAATATAGGTCATTAGTAAAACCTATACCCAAGTGAATATTCATAAATGTTTAATAAATGCTTGCATTCATCTTTTTGTATAATTTAATTGTAAGCTACTAGTGTATATTTTTTGGATTCATTAAATATATTTATTTAATAAAAAAATCAATGTCCGTATTAACTAAATATTTTTATATACTATGCAGGTATATAATTAAATGTTTTTATTTACTAATCATTCTTTTATGTATAGTATTTTTGACACACAAATATTTTTACTTTTATTACTTATGTTTTAAAGATATCTTGAATTTTTAATTACTTAGGATTTAGTAATATATTATATATACTACACATTTGTGTATTGAAATGCTTTTATTTATTGATCGTCATCTGTCTGTATAATATTTTTGACACTCAAATATTTGAACATAACTTTATTACTTACTTACTTTAAGTTATACAAACATTTCTAATTGAAAATATTTTTTAAATATATATATTTAAAAAAATACATGAACAAATGTAAAAGTAAGCTATTTCGTTTGTATTTACTCTCTCCATCCCACAATAGAAGAGCGTTTTTTACACTAGCATAATGTCAAAAGCTCAGAAACGCTCTTATATTACGGGGCGGAGGGATTACTATATATGATATGCTATCTACAAATTTCTTTAGAAAAGAAAATGAAGGTGCAAAATGGACTGTACTTAACATAGCACATTTCAGCAAACTGCCCCACGTATTTACAAAGAAGGTACATATGACGTCGTTATCCACGTTAACCATCTGGTGTCATCAAGCGGACAGGTTCAACAGGTGAGCCTCGATTCGGGATGCAATTCTGGCTACATTTATAATGTTTTCTTTTATACTGTTCACTGACAGATGGGTCCTAATTGTGCTATTCTGGGTAATAAAAATATGCAGGGAGTTGTCTGAAAAAAAGCTACTCCCAGCCGCTGACATGCCCATGAAGGCAGGGTGTACGTGCGGATATGGTAGAAAGCACCGTACATGCATGAGAAATCAAGTTAAATGATTGCAAATCTGTCTTTTCAAAGTTCTAGCACCAAACTAAACATTGAGCGCAAGTTATGTGGTGATATTACCTCAATTAAATTATGTCTAGATATATCCATTTTTCGACAAGTATTTCTGAACGAAAGGAGTACAACAGATGGTTCCTAGCTGGTGACATACTATCTTCCTACTTGGTGCGTAGCAGTTGAGAAATGGAGGTAAATCTCTACTTTTATTAAAGAAACCGAGTTGATGATGATGTGCCTGCCATCCTGCAATATAGACCGCCCGATCTATATCTGACGGATAGGAAGCAAACTATCACAATTTGCAAAAAGATACCCGCACATCTCTCCACATTTGCATATAAGGCCTTCCCTCGTTCATCGTTATCTCCCGCAACATCATTGTTGAGCAATTAAAAAAGAAAGCCTCTGGAACAATCTGGCATGGTGGCCTCTGCCGGCGTCGTCCATCCGCCTCCGCTCAGTCCGACTACCTACCACCACGCCCCACTCCTCCTCACCTTATCTCTCCTCTTTTTCGTCTCCCTCACTCCGCTCAGTCTGAGTTGTTGGGACATGGACGGCGCCGTCGACATGCTTATGGAGGTCAGTGTTGGAGAGGATCTGCATTAGCGATGTACGTACTTAGTTATGTAAACCTGTAGACGTCGTTAGTTTCTACACATGAGAAACTCCCGCATGGGTTAATCACAACAATTTTTTTATAAAATAAATGCATCTTGATGTTTCGTGCAATGCACGGGCATCTTAATAGTACGAACATGATGTGAGTGTTTGGGCACAAACATGAAACAACATCCATGCCCTTAACCAGCAATCTGCCCGTACCGACAGACCTCATCACATTAAGCCAAAAGTGGCACTGCTCCACTCCACCACCTCTGAACTCAGCTCAGCTCAGCACAACTGAAAGATGGCCTGCTGCGTGCAGATAGGGCTACACCTGCATTGTTCATTAGTTCTTTCGAGTACCCTCGCCGGCTCTCTTTCCCGCTCATCAAACGGGGATTATCGAGCGGTTTAAATAACTATTACTCCCTCTCTCCCTTAAAAAAAACTATTACTCCCTCTCTATCTAAATGAAGACCTTTAGAGATTTTAATAGAGACTACATACAGATGTATATAGATGCATTTTAGAGTGTAGGTTCTCTCAATTTTCTTCGTATGTAGCCTATATTGAAATATTTAAAAAGTATTATATTTAGAAACGGAGGGAGTAGTCGCTAGACCAAGAATCATTGCAGTGCGATGTCAAATAGTGCAATTCCCTGTGTTGCTGTTGTCTGCTGCTGGATTTGAACGCTGAGAAACAAGATAACCTTTGAGAATGATGATGTGATGTGATCATTTGATGAGGCTATCTTTATGTTTGTTCATTTATGATGTATCTGGTAGGTTTACTCAAAGGAGCAAACACGGATGTGTTCCATGGAGGAGTGCGTATGCTGACGAAGGAAGCTACAATGCTCGCTCGGCAGATGATGCCGCGAGTGGCTGCACTTGGTGTGGGACATTTAGTTGGGGCTTTATATAAGTCCTTGTCCTCCGTGCAGCTCGGTGTTGTGCAGTCTCTGTCGTCTCCGTGGCTTGTTTTGGTAGCTGGTTTCATTAGTCTCTTGTTGTTTTTGAAGCTGTCGGGTCATCTGGATAGTGTCATTTACTGTTGGCTGGACATGTTTTAGCTTCGTGTGGTTATTCTCTGTGTCATCAGGTTTTTGCTCGGCAATGGTATTTTGATGTCGAGTAGCGATGTCGGGTTTCATGGCAATGTACCAGCTCTCGCTTCCCTTTGTTTCCTCATCCTAGTAAAGAATTTGGAACTTTGTATTTTCGTTAAGCAATTAATGGAAAAGGCGAGTGCCCGGTTGGAAATAATGCAATTTAATCTAAATATAATCATAATCATAACAAATACTCCTACTTCTCAAATAACAATAAATTACTATTTCCTCCGTTCCAAAATAAGTGACTCAACTTTATACTAACATTAGTAGAAGTCAATACAAGATTAAGTCACTTAATTTGAGACAGAGGGAGTATATATGATTAGGTGTATATTAGAAGGGTGAGGCTACAGTTCAGTCGACTGAATATTTGAGTTTGCACCAGTCGATTCCTGAACCGTTGGATGAAAATCGTGTGGCAGCAAGATCTTCTTCCTCAGCTCCCCAACCGCCAAACGTGCCACCGGCTGAACCGCCGCCCGCGACCGCCTCACCGCCCCGCCCTCCCCAGAACCGCCCCCACCGCCGGTCTAGCCGCCGCCCCACCCATCCCTCTAGCCTCGCCCGCGACTGAATTTTTTCTCTGGCGAAGTGCGCCCCCGCCTCACCACCGCCCCCACCGCCGCCGTCCACCACCCCTGAACCCTAAGATAGATACTGGGGTGATGATGGTGAGTCCCTTCCCTATCTCCGGCGAGGTCTTTCCTTATCTCCGGCGAGGTCTTTCCTTCGTTGAAAAATCGACTGACCCCAAACTGGAAAATCAGTCGACTGATAAGTAGCTAATTCGATATTAGAAACCAGATTGCACTTTGGAAGGGACCCACGACACCCCACTAGAACCGCCGCTGCATCTTGTTTTCTGAAAAATCAAGGAATAAAGTTCGGTTTATCTATCATCGCGCCGCTTTGGGTCCTAGTCGGTCAGCATCACAATGCGCGTAGGTCCCTGTCATGGCGGATCGGACCGATTGGGGTGTGGAGTTGAAATGCATGTGTGTGACGTCGGGTCGAGTTCAATAATCAGGACAACAGCAGCTTAGAACAACGTCGTATTTGTGGCAAAGTCACCTTCATAATTTTTCATACATGTCACTCTTGATTCATTGCATATCCCGGTACATCGCCGGAGGCATTCATATAGAGTCATATCTTGTTCTAAGTATCGAGTTGTAATCTTGAGTTGTAAGTAAATAAAAGTGTGATGATCTTCATTATTAGAGCATTGTCCCGAGTGAGGAAAGGATGATGGAGACTATGATTCCCCCACAAGTCGGGATGAGACTTTGGACTTTATAAAAAAAAAGAGAAAGGCCAAATAAAAAAAAAGAAAGCCCAAATAAAAAAAGAGAGAAAAAGAGAGAAGAGACAATGCTACTATCCTTTTTACCACACTTGTGCGTCAAAGTAGCACCATGATCTTCATGATAGAGAGTCTCCTATGTTGTCACTTTCATACACTAGTGGGAATTTTTCATTATAAAACTTGACTTGTATATTTCAATGATAGGATTCCTCAAAATGCCCTAGGTCTTCATGAGCAAGCAAGTTGGATGCACACCCACTTAGTTTCTTTTGTTGAGCTTTCATACATTTATAGCTCTAGTGCATCCAATGCATGACAATCCCTATTCACTCACATTGATATCTATTAATGGGAATCTCCATAGCCGTTGATACGCCTAGTTGATGTGAGACTATCTTCCTCCTTTTTTTTCACAACCACCATTCTATTCTACATATAGAGCTATGTCGATAGCTCACGCTCATGTATTGCGTGAAAGTTGAAAAAAGTTTAAGATTACTAAAGTACGAAACAATTGCTTGGCTTGTCATTGGGGTTGTGCATGGTTAAATACTTTGTGTGATGAAGATAGAGCAACAGCCAGACTATATGATTTTGTAGGGATAACTTTCTTTAGCCATGTTATTTTGAGAAGACATGATTGCTTAGTTAGTATGCTTGAAGTATTACTATTTCTTATGTCAATATGAACTTTTATTTTGAATTGTTTGGATCTGAACATTCATGCCACAATAAAAAAAATTACATTGAGAACTATGCTAGGTAGCATTTCACATCAAAAATTCTGTTTTTATCATTTACCTACTCGAGGACGAGCGGGAATTAAGCTTGGGGATGCTTGATACTGAAGGAAATATGCCCTAGAGGCAATAATAAAATTATTATTTATTTCCTCATATCATGATAAATGTTTATTATTCATGCTAGAATTGTATTAACCGGAAACGTAATACATGTGTGAATACATAGACAAACACAACGTCACTAGTATGCCTCTACTTGACTAGCTTATTAATCAAAGATGGTTATGTTTCCTAATCATAGACATGTGTTGTCATTTGATTAATGGGATCACATTATTAGGAGAATGATGTGATTGACATGACCCATTCCGTTAGCCTAGCACTTGATCGTTTAGTATATTGCTATTGCTTTCTTCATGACTTATACATGTTCCTATAACTATGAGATTATGCAAATCCCGTTTACCGAAGGAACACTTTGGGTGCTACCAAACGTCATAACGTAACTGGATGATTATAAAGGAGTACTACAGGTGTCTCCAAAGGTACATGTTGGGTTGACGTATTTCGAGATTAGGTTTTGTCACTCCGATTGTCGGAAAGGTATCTCTGGGCCCTCTCGGTAATGCACATCACTATAAGCCTTGCAAGCAATGTAGCTAATGAGTTAGTTACGGAATGATGCATTACGTAACGAATAAAGAGACTTGCCGGTAATGAGATTGAACTAGGTATTGGATATCGACGATCGAATCTCGGGCAAGTAACATACCGATGACAAAAGGAACAATGTATGTTGTTATGCGGTTTGACCGATAAAGATCTTCGTAGAATATGTAGGAGCCAATATGGGCATCCAGGTCCCGCTATTGGTTATTGACCGATAATAGTTCTAGGTCATGTCTACATAGTTCTCGAACCCGTAGGGTCCGTACGCTTAACGTTACGATGACAGTTTTATTATGAGTTTATAAGTTTCGATGTACCGAAGGAGTTTGGAGTCCTGGATGAGATCGGGGACATGACGAGGAGTCTCGAAATGGTCGAGACGTAAAGATCGATATATTGGACGACTATATTCGGAGTTCGGAAAGGTTCCGAGTGATTCGGGTATTTTTCGGAGTACCGGAGAGTTACGGGAATTCGTATTAGGCCTCAATGGGCCATACGGGAAAGGAGAGAAAGGGCCAAAAGGGTGGCCGCACCCCTCCCCTTGGACTAGTCCGAATTGGACTAGGGAGGGGGGGCGCCCCCTTCCTTCCGTCTCCTTTTCTCTTCCCTTTCCTTCTCTCCTACTCCTACTACATGGAAGGGTTCCTAGTTCTACTAGGAAAGAGGGAATCCTACTCCCGGTGGGAGTAGGACTCCCCTAGGGCGCGCCATAGAGAGGGCCGGCCCTCCCCCTCCTCCACTCCTTTATATACGGGGGCAGGGGCACCCCATAGACACACAAGTTGATCTACGGATCGTTTCTTAGCCGTGTGCGGTGCCCCCCTCCAGCATATTTCACCTCGGTCATATCGTCGCGGAGTTTAGGCGAAGCCCTGCGCCGGTAGAACATCATCATCGTCACCACGCCGTCGTGCTAACGGAACTCATCCCCGAAGCTTTGCTGGATCGGAGCCCGGGGATCGTCATCGAGCTGAACGTGTGCTGAACTCGGAGGTGCTGTACGTTCGGTACTTGGATCGGTTGGATCGTGAAGACGTACGACTACATCAACCACGTTGTCATAACGCTTCCGCTTAAGATCTACGAGGGTACGTGGACAAACAATCTCCCCTCTCGTTGCTATGCCATCACCATGATTTTGCGTGTGCGTAGGAAATTTTTTGAAATTACTACGTTCCCCAACAGTGGCATCCGAGCCAGGTTTTATGCGTAGATGTCATATGCACGAGTAGAACACAAGTGAGTTGTGGGCGATATAAGTCATACTGCTTACTAGCATGTCATACTTTGGTTCGGCGGTATTGTGAGATGAAGCGGCCCAGACCGACATTACTCGTACGCTTACGCGAGACTGGTTTCACCGTTACGAGCACTCGTGCTTAAAGGTGACTGGCGGGTGTCTGTCTCTATCACTTTAGCTGAATCGAGTGTGGCTACGCCCGGTCCTTGCGAAGGTTAAAACAGCACTAACTTGACGAACTATCGTTGTGGTTTTGATGCGTAGGTAAGAACGGTTCTTCCTCAGCCCGTAGCAGCCACGTAAAATTTGCAACAACAAAGTAGAGGACGTCTAACTTGTTTTTGCAGGGCATGTTGTGATGTGATATGGTCAAGACGTGATGCTATATTTTATTGTATGAGATGATCATGTTTTGTAACCGAAGTTATCGGCAACTGGCAGGAGCCATATGGTTGTCGCTTTATTGTATGAAATGCAAACGCCCTGTAATTGCTTTACTTTATCACTAAGCGGTAGCGATAGTCGTAGAAGCAATAGATGGCGTAACGACAACGATGCTACGATGGAGATCAAGGTGTCGCGCCGGTGATGATGGTGATCACGATGGTGCTTCGGAGATGGAGATCACAAGCACAAGATGATGATGGCCATATCATATCACTTATATTGATTGCATGTGATGTTTTCCTTTATGCATCTTATCTTGCTTTGATTGACGGTAGCATTTTAAGATGATCTCTCACTAATTATCAACAAGTGTTCTCCCTGAGTATGCACCATTGCGAAAGTTCTTCGTGCTGAGACATCACGTGATGATCGGGTGTGATAGGCTCTACGTTCAAATACAACGGGTGCAAAACAGTTGCACACGCGGAATACTCAGGTTAAACTTGACGAGCCTAGCATATACAGATATGGCCTCGGAACACGGAGACCGAAAGATCGAGCGTGAATCATATAGTAGATATGATCAACATATTTATGTTCACCGTTGAAACTACTCCATTTCACGTGACGATCGGACATGGTGTAGTTGATATGGATCACGTAATCACTTAGAGGATTAGAGGGATATCTATCTAAGTGGGAGTTCTTTAGTAATATGATTAATTGAACTTAAATTTATCATGAACTTAGTCCTAGTAGTATTTTGCAAATTATGTTATAGATCAATAGCTCGCGTTGTTGCTTTCATATGTTTACTTTGATATGTTCCTAGAGAAAACTGTGTTGAAAGATGTTAGTAGCAATGATGCGGATTGGATCTGTGATCTGAGGTTTATCCTCATTGCTGCATAGAAGAATTATGTCTTTGATGCACCGCTAGGTGACAAACCTATTGCAGGAGCAGATGCAAACGTTATGAACATTTGGCTAGCTCAATATGATGACTACTTCATAGTTTAGTGCACCATGCTTAATGGCTTAGAATCGGGACTTCAAGGACGTTTTGAACGTCATGGACCATATGAGATGTTCCAGAAATTGAAGTTGATATTTCAAGCAAATACCCGAGTTGAGAGATATGAAGTCTCCAACAAGTTCTATAGCTAAAAGATGGAGGAGAATCGCTCAACTAGCATGTGCTCAGATTGTCTATGTACTTCAATCGCTTGAATCAAGTGGGAGTTAATCTTCCAGATAAGATAGTGATTGACAGAATTCTCTAGTCACCATCACTAAGTTACTAGAACTTCGTGATGAACTATAGTATGCAAGGGATGACGAAAGCGATTCTCGAGCTCTTCGTGATGTTGAAATCGATGAAGGTAGAAATCAAGAAAGAGCAGCAAGTGTTGATGATTGACAAGACCACTAGTTTCAAGAAAAGGGCAAAGGGAAAGAAAGGGAAACTTCAAGTAGAATGACAAGCAAGTTGTCACTCCCGTGAAGAAGACCAAAGCTAGACCAAAGCCTGAAACTGAGTGCTTACACTGCAAAGGAAATGGTCACTGGAAGCGGAAAAGCCCTGAATATTTGGTGGATAAGAAGGATGGCAAAGTGAACAAGGGTATATTTGATATACAGGTTATTGATGTGTGCCTTACTAGTGTTCATAGTAGCCCCTGAGTATTTGATACTTGTTCGGTTGCTAATATTAGTAACTCGAAACAGGAGTTACAGAATAAACAGAGACTAGTTGAGGGTGAAGTGACGATGAGTGTTGGAAGTAGTTCCAAGATTGATATGATCATCATCACACACTCCCTATATTTTCGAGATTGGTGTTAAACCTAAATAAATGTTATTTAGCGTTTGCGTTGAGCATGAATATGATTTGATCATGTTTATTGCGATACGGTTATTCATTTGAAGTTAAAGAATAATTGTTATTCTGTTTACATGAATAAGACCTTCGATGGTTATACATCCAATAAAATAGTTTGTTGGATCTCGATCTAGTGATACACATATTCATAATATTGATGCCAAAAGATGCAAAGTTAATAATGATAGTGCAATTTATTTGTGGCATTGCCGTTTGGGTCATATCGGTGTAAAGCGCATGAAGAAACTCCATAAAGATGGATTTTCGGAATCACTTGGTTATGAATCATTTGATGCTTGCGAACCATGCCTTTTGGGTAAGATGACTAAAACCCCGTTCTCCGGAACAATGGAACAAGCTGCTGACTTATTGGAAATAATACATACCGATGTATGAGATCCAATGAGTGTTGATGCTCGTGGCAAGTATCATTATTTTCTGACCTTCACAAGATAATTTGAGCAAATATGGGTATATCTACTTGATGAAACATAAGTCTGAAATAGTTGAAGGGTTCAAAGAATTTCAGAGTGAAGTGGAAAAATCATCGTAACAAGAAAATAAAGTTTCTGTGATCTGATCGCGGAGACGAATATTTGAGTTACGAGTTTGGTCTTCAATTAAAACAATGTGGAATAGTTTCACAGCTCACGCCACCTGGAACACCAGAATGTTATGGTGTGTCCGAACGTCGTAACCGCACTTTATTCGATATGGTGCGATCTATGATGTCTCTTACTGATTTACCAATATTGTTTTGGGGTTATGCATTAGAGACAGCTGCATTCACGTTAAAAGGGCACCATCGAAAACTGTTGAGACGACAGCATATGAACTATGGTTTAGCAAGAAACCCAAGTTGTCGTTTCTTAAAGTTTGGGGCTGTGATGCTTGTGTGAAAAAGTTTCATCCTGATAAGTTCAAACCCAAATTGGAGAAGTGCATCTTCATAGAATACCCAAAGGAAACTGTTGGGTACACCTTCTATCACTGATCCAAAGGCAAGATATTCGTTGCTAAAATGGATCCTTTCTAGAGAAGGGGTTTCTCTCGAAAGAAGTGAGTGGGAGGAAAGTAGAGCTTGGTAAGGTAATTTGTACCTTCTCCCGAATTGGAAAGTAGTTCATCACAGAAATCAGTTCTAGTGATTTCTACACCAATTAGTGAGGAAGCTAATGATGATGATCATGAAACTTCAGATCAAGTTACTACAAAACCTCGTAGGTCTTCCAAAGTACAGTCCGCACCAGAGTGGTACGGTAATCCTATTCTGGAAGTCATGTTACTTGACCATGATGAACCTACGAACTATGAGGAAGCGATGATGAGCCCAGATTCCGCAAAATGGCTAGAGGCCATGAAATCTGAGATGGGATCCATGTATGAGAATAAAGTATGGACTTTTGTTGACTTGCCCGATGATCGGCAAGCCATTGAGAATAAATGGATCTTCAAGAGGAAGACGGACGTTGATAGTAGTGTTACTATCTACAAAGCTCGACTTGTTGCAAAAGTTTTTTCAAGTTCAAGGGGTTGAATACGATGAGATTTTCTCACTCGTATCGATGCTTAAGTCTGTCCGAATCATGTTAGCAATTGCCACATTTTATGAAAATTGGCAAATGGATGTCAAAACTGCATTCCTTAATGGATTTATTAAAGAAGAGTTGTATATGATGCAATCAGAAGGTTTTGTCAATCCTAAAAATGCTAACAAAGTGTGCAAGCTCCAGCGATCCATTTATGGACTGGTGCAAGCCTCTCGGAGTTGGAATATACGCTTTGATGAGTTGATCAAAGCATATGGTTTTATACAGACTTTTTGAGAAGCCTGTATTTACAAGAAAGTGAGTGGGAGCACTACAGCCTTTCTGATAAGTATATGTAAATGACATATTATTAATTGGAAATGATGTAGAATTTTTTGGAAAGCATAAAGGAATGTTTGAAAGGAGTTTTTCAAAGAAAGACCTCGGTGAAACTGCTTACACATTGAGCATCAAGATCTATATAGATAGATCAAGACGCTTGATAAGTTTTTTTAATGAGTACATACCTTGATAAGATTTTGAAGTAGTTCAAAATGGAACAGTCAAAGAAGGAGTTCTTGCATGTGTTGCAAGGTGTGAAAGTGAGTAAGACTCAAATCCCGACCACGGCAGAAAATAGAAAAGAGAATGAAAATTCATTCCCTATGCCTCAGTCATAGGTTCTATAAAGTATGCTATGCTGTGTACCAGACCTATTGTATACCTTGCTCTGAGTTTGGCAAAGGAATACAATTTTGATCTAATAGTAGATCATTGGACAGCGGTCAAGAATATCCTTAGTGAGGACTAAGGAAATATTTCTCGAAAATGGAAGTGATAAAAGAGCTCGTCGTAAAAAAATTACAACTATGCAAGCTTTTACACCAATCCAGATGACTCTAAGTCTCAATCTGGATACATATTGAAAGTAGGAGCAATTAGCTAGAGTAGCTCCGTGCAGAGCATTGTAGACATAGAATATTTGCAAAATACATATGGCTCTGAATGTGACAGACCCGTTGACTGAGCTTCTCTCACGAGCAAAACATGATCACACCTCAGTACTCTTTGGGTGTTAATCACATAGCTATGTGAACTAGATTATTGACTCTAGTAAACCCTTTGGGTGTTAGTCACATGACGATGTGAACTATGGGTGTTAATCATATACAGATATGAATATTAGTGTTAACTCACATGGCGATGTGAAATAGATTATTGACTCTAGTGCAAGTGGGAGACTGAAGGAAATATGCCCTAGAGGCAATAATAAAGTTATTATTTATTTACTCATATCATGATAAATGTTTATTATTCATGCTAGAATTGTATTAACCGGAAACATAATACATGTGTGAATACATAGACAAACACAACGTCACTAGTATGCCTCTACTTGACTAGTTTATTAATCAAAGATGGTTATATTTCCTAACCATAGACATGTGTTGTCATTTGATTAATGGGATCACATCATTAGGAGAATGATGTGATTGACATGACCCATTCTGTTAGCCTAGCACTTGATCGTTTAGTATATTGCTATTGCTTTCTTCATGACTTATACATGTTCCTGTAACTATGAGATTATGCAACTCTCGTTTACGGAACACTTTGGGTGCAACCAAACGTCACAACGTAACTGGATGATTATAAAGGAGTACTACAGGTGTCTCCAAAGGTACATGTTGGGTTGGCGTATTTCGAGATTAGGTTTTGTCACTCCGATTGTCGGAGAGGTATCTCTGGGCCCTCTCGGTAATGCACATCACTATAAGCCTTGCAAGCAATGTAGCTAATGAGTTAGTTACGGAATGATGCATTACGTAACGAGTAAAGAGACATGCCGGTAACGAGATTGAACTAGGTATTGGATACCGACGATCGAATCTCGGGCAAGTAACATACCGATGACAAAAGGAACAACGTATGTTGTTATGCGGTTTGACCGATAAAGATCTTCATAGAATATGTAGGAACCAATATGGGCATCCAGGTCCCGCTATTGGTTATTGACCGAGAATAGTTCTAGGTCATGACATAGTTCTCGAACCCGTAGGGTCCGCACGCTTAACGTTACGATGACAGTTTTATTATGAGTTTATAAGTTTTGATGTACCGAAGGAGTTCGGAGTCCCGGATGAGATCGGGGACATGACGAGGAGTCTCGAAATGGTCGAGACGTAAAGATCGATATATTGGACGACTATATTCGGAGTTCGGAAAGGTTCCGAGTGATTCGGATATTTTTCGGAGTACCGGAGAGTTACGGGAATTCGTATTGGGCCTCAATGGGCCATACGGGAAAGGAGAGAAAGGGCCAAAAGGGTGGCCGCACCCCTCCCCTTGGACTAGTCCGAATTGGACTAGGGAGGGGGGCGCCCCCTTCCTTCCTTCTCCTTCTCTCTTCCCTTTCCTTCTCTCCTACTCCTACTACATGGAAGGTTTCCTAGTTCTACTAGGAAAGGGGGAATCCTACTTCCGGTGGGAGTAGGACTCCCCTAGGGCGCGCCATAGAGAGGGCCGGCCCTCCCCCTCCTCCACTCCTTTATATACGGGGGCAGGGGCACCCCATAGACACACAAGTTGATCTACGGATCGTTTCTTAGCCGTGTGCGGTGCCCCCCTCCACCATATTCCACCTCGGTCATATCATCGCGGAGTTTAGGCGAAGCCCTGCGTCGGTAGAACATCATCATCGTCACCACGCCGTCGTGCTGACGGAACTCATCCCTGAAGCTTTGTTGGATCAGAGCCCGGGGATCGTCATCGAGCTGAACGTGTGCTGAACTCGGAGGTGCCGTACGTTCGGTACTTGGATCGGTTGGATCATGAAGACGTACGACTACATCAACCGCGTTGTCATAACGCTTCCGCTTACGGTCTACGAGGGTATGTGGACAAACACTCTCCCCTCTCGTTGCTATGCCATCACCATGATCTTGCGTGTGCGTAGGAATTTTTTTGAAATTACTACGTTCCCCAACAGATACGTCTCCAACGTATCTATAATTTTTGATTGTTCCATACTATTATATTACCCGTTTTGGATGTTTATGGCCTTTACTTTACACTTCTATATCATTTTTTGGGACTAACCTACTAACAGGAGGCCTAGCCCGAATTGCTGTTTTTTTTTGCCTATTTCAGTGTTTCGAAGAAAAGGAATATCAAACGGAGTCCAAACAGAATGAAACCTTCGGGAGCGATCTTTTTGGAACAAACTCAATCCAGGGGACTTGGAGTGGAAGTCAAGCAACATACGAGGCGGCCACGAGGGTGCCCGGCGCGCCCCCACCCTCGTGGGCCCCTCGAGCATCTACCGACCTACTTCTTCCTCCTATATATACCCACGTACCCTGAAAACATCCAGGAGCACCACGAAAACCTAATTCCACCACCGCGACCTTCTGTATCCGTGAGATCCCATCTTGGAGCCTTCGCCGGCGCTCCGCTGGAGGGGGAATCGACCACAGAGGGCCTCTACATCATCTCCAAGGCCTCTCCGATGAGTTGTGAGTAGTTTACCATAGACCTTCGGGTCCATAGTTATTAGCTAGATAGCTTCTTCTCTCTCTTTGAATCTCAATGCAAAGTTCTCCTCAATCTTCTTGGAGATCTATTCGATGTAACTCTTTTTGTGGTGTGTTTGTCGAGATCCGATGAATTGTGGGTTTATGATCAAGTTTATTTATGAGAAATATTTGAATCTCCTCTGAATTCTTTTATGTGTGATTAAGTTATCTTTGCAAGTCTCTTCGAATTATTATTTTGGTTTGGCCTACTAGATTGATCTTTTTTGCAATGGGAGAAGTGCTTAGCTTTGGGTTCAATCTTGCGGTGTCCTTTCCCAGTGACGGCAGGGGCAGCAAGGCACATATTGTATTGTTGCCATCGAGGACAAAAAGATGGTGTTTATATCATATCACATGAGTTTATCCCTCTACATCATGTCATCTTTCTTAATGCGTTACTCCGTTCTTATGAACTTAAAACTCTAGATGCAGGCTTGAGTCGGTCGATGTGTGGAGTAATAGTAGTAGATGCAGGCAGGAGTCGGTCAACTTGTCACGGACGTGATGCCTATATACGTGATCGTGCCTAGATAATCTCATAACTATGCGCTTTTCTATCAATTTCTCGACAGTAATTTGTTCACCCACCGTAATATTTATGCTATCTTGAGAGAAGCCACTAGTGAAATCTATGGCCCCGGGGTCTATCTTTTATCATATAAGTTTACCATCTACTTTTATTTGCATCTTTTACTTTCCAATCTATATCATAAAAATCCCAAAAATATTTATCTTATCATATTATCTCTATCAAATCTCACTTTCGCAAGTGGCCGTGAAGGGATTGACAACCCCTTTATTGCGTTGGTTGCGAGGTTCTTGTTTGTTTGTGTAGGTGCGTGGAACTTTTGAGGAGCCTCCTACTGGATTGATACCTTGGTTCTCAAAAACTGAGGGAAATACTTACGCTACTTTGCTGCATCACCCTTTCCTCCTCAAGGAAAACCAAGGCAAGCTCAAGACATAGCAGTCCCTTCACGCTGTGCAGGTACATCGAAGTCAATGAGTTAGCATTGCATCTTGTCAGCTTATCATCCGCCCAATCTGATGTCACAACATGAATTAAGCACAAGGGGAATTTCTGCATATACCGATTTGTTTCGTGGCATGGATTTTCATGACGCCGAACGTCATCAAAAAATTTAGTATCTGTACGTCAATTCTCTGAGCATCACGAACTGAGTAGCTAGCTGCTTGCTCTCGTCAGTTTATGAATCGATGATGGCTTGAGGAACTAGACTAGAATAGAACCTACCATGAGGTAGAGATTTACTTCATGCTAACCTCAGAGCCACCAAGTCCCTATCTAGTCTGAATAAACAAATTTATTTCTCCAGCCATTACAATGAAAGCAAATGCAAATAAATATGGCCGAACCATTTTTTTTCGTGGCTTCAGATTAAGTTAGTAGTGTTGTGTATTAAGCAATTTCAACATCTATTTATGTAGGAGAACAAAGCAGGTTGTGCTCTGGTTGATTTGAGCACTGCTGGGATGAACAGAAAGTGCCCATTGAGCAAAGATGCGTACCTTCCAAATGGACCCATCACTTTGTAGGAGAAGAAATTGTCCTGCGTATGAGTAAGGTTGCAAGATAAGTAATCAAGTTTATTACAAGGCTGGTATATGCTATTGCAAGATTAAAAGTACAAAGTGTTGGTCAGAGCTTTTTACCTGAAACACTTGGTCTCTATGGATCTGCAGTATTAGATAGTGGCATCAGAATTCAATTCAGGCATATGTGCCTCTGCCTCGATCATGCTCTTCAAGGTCTGTCTGGAATCCAACTTTTGCAAACCTGAAATCATTCCCAAATTGGGATTGGCAATCTGGACCAAGCCACAACTGGATGTGCTTGATGTGCTCAGAGTCACTCTCTAATATAAAAGAGTATATACCAAGGGTTACGGGTGTTCTTTAACAGGCTGGTACTATGCTTTATGCCCAATGAAGCTATGTTGTTAATTTGTTATGTCATGATTTTAGCCCAGCAGATTGTTAGAATGTTTAACCCCAGTTGAGCGTGTTATCCAATCTGCCTGGAATGTTTACAGGCTATGCTTTATGCAAACAGAGTTAGGCATTAATAGATGCAAGCTGGCTCCGCTAGATGGCATCGAATCTATTTGTCCGTGCTGTAAAAACATATCTTCACAACTGTATTGAGCTTTACTGCTGCCCTTTGTGTTAAAACATGTAATGTTGGATGTGATACTGGTAGTGTACAGGATATGATGGCCTTGTGCTATCTACTCCCTCTGTATTATGCTAAGTTACTTACTATGTTCCAGCGATACTTGACGAAATCTACTATTATACTTTCATATGTATTACTCCCTCTGTGAATAGAACTAATGTTCATCTAGCAAAACTATTTGTTGTAATAGTTTTTCTCAAGGTACTCTAGTATTCATCTCTTTTTGTTTCATTAGGTTCTCAAGCACCAAAAGAAGCCACAATAAACAAGCCGGATGGATAAATTTCTCTCAGGTTCTCAATGCTAGATAACCATGACACCAAAAGATGGATACATTTGTCTGCATTGTCTTTGTTGCAAAATGATGTTGTGGCTGTGATGAACTGTTTGCTGCAAAAGATTATGTTATGATAAATTATGAATGCAGGGATTTGGGATTCAAAGTCATGTTGTTATGATAAATTAAGTTGTTGCTGTCATGAGATATTGATATCAAGTCATGCAAAATTATATTGATGTTGGGAAAACTGCTGCTAGATTATGAGATATTGATTGCAAGTCATTTTTATCAGGTAACCTTTACAATTCTGTAGCAAGGATATAAGGGGAGTTTGTTACATTGTAAAGATTTGATTTTTATATGTTCTACACCACGTTATGTCAACATGACAAACCCTTTCCACCAAATAGAAATTTTAAACAAAGAGGATTGTGAAAGAAAGGGTTTTGAGGATTCAAGGGGTTTTGAGGGGATTGGGTGGAAGAGGGGGATTCACCAAATCCCTTGAAATCCTCCCCTCTTAAAACCTCTACAATCCCTAACAAGGCCTTAGAGATTTTAATAGAGACTACGTACGGATGTATATAGGCGCATTTTAGAGTGTAGGTTCACTCAATTTTCTTCGTATGTAGTCTATAGTGAAACTTTTAAAAAGTGTTATATTTAGAAACGGAGGGAGTAATTGCTAGACCAAGAATCATTGCACTGCGATGTCAAATAGTGCAATCCCCTGTGTTGTTGTTGTCTGCTGGTGGATTTGAACACTGAGAAACAAGATAACCTTTGAGAATGATGATGTGATGCGATCATTTGATGAGGCTATCTTTATGTTTGTTCTTTTATGATGTACTCCCTCCGTCCCAAAATTCTTATCTTAAATTTGTCTAAATACGAATGTATCTAGTTATGGTTTAGTGTTAGATACATCCGTATCTAGACCAATTTAAGACAAGAATTTTGGACGGAGGGAGTATCTGGCAGGTTTACTCAAAGGAGCAAACACGGATGTGTTTCATGGAGGCGTGCGTATGCTGACGAAGGAAGCTACAATGCTCGCTCGGCAGATGAAGCCGTGAGTGGCTGCACTTGGCGTGGGACATGTAGTTGGGGCTTTATATAAGTCCTTGTCCTTCGTGCAGCTCGGTGTTGTGCAGTGTCTGTCGTCTCCGTGGCTAGTTTTGGTATCTGGTTTCATTAGTCTCTTGCTGTTTTTGAGGTTGTCGGGTCATCTGATAGTGTCATTTACTGTTGGCTGGACATGTTTTACCTTCGTGTGGTTATTCTCTGTGTCATCAGCTTTTTGCTTGGTAATGGTATTTTGATGTCGAGTATCGGTGCCGGGTTTCATGGCAATGCACCGGCTCTCGCTTCCGTTCGTTTCCTCATCCTACTCTTGATTGTAATGGACTTGGAATTTTGTATTTTCGTTAAGCAATTAATGAAAATGGGAAGTGCCCGGTTGGAAAATAATGCAATTTAATCTAAATATTACCATAATCATAACAAATACTCCTACTTCTCAAATAACATTAAATTACTACTCCCCTCCGCCTCAAAATAAGTGACTCAACTTTGCATAAAAAATTAGTACAACTCAACTTTGTACTGACTGTAGTAAAAGTTAGTACAAAGTTAAGTCACTTAATTTGGGATGGAGAGAGTATATGATTAGTGTCTGGTGTATATTAGAATCCAGATTGCACTTTTCAAGGGACCCACGGCACCCCACTAGAACCGCCGCTGTATCTTGTTTCGGAAAAATCAAAGAATAAAGTTCAGTCTATCTATCATCGCACTACTTTGCATCCTAGTCGGTCGCCCTCACAATGCGCGTAGCCCCGTGTCATGGCGGATCGGACCGATTGTGGTGTGGAGTTGAAATGCACGTACGTGACGTGGGGTCGTGTTAAGGAATCAGGACAACAGATTAGGACAACGTCACTTTGTGGACGGGAGAATCATGGAAGGAACTGCATGCATGCACACGCACGCATACCATTTTCTCCCGAGAAACACTTTGTATCTACGTACCAGTGAGTGCGTTATCGCTGCTGATCAATAAGCATTAGAGCTGGAACACTATGCACCGTACTACTATCAGGATAAGATCAGATCGGCCGATCGGCCTTTTGGACGATGCATCATGGTTGATTCTATGCATGTTCGCGGCCGGCCTTATTATCTGCTAGTCTTCCTCCAGTCTACTCCGGTGGCCGTGGCCTTTATGAAATTAAATCTTTCCTTCCATGCATCTCTACTCTTAACAGTTAAAAACGTTGTTGGCCTCTGAGGTTTGAGCTCAGCTCAGCCTAACTGAGACGCACCACAGCGTCGTGTACGTATACCCCTAGCCCTAGGTACCGGCCCCCCATTTCCAACAAAGCCAACAGAGGGGAACGATCATAGCATCAACGGTCTGCAAACATATGCATACGACGGAACTTAAAAAATGTATAGCAGGCTTATTCGGGCACGTTTATTAATCAGTAATGATCCATGGAACATTTTATAGCTGCTGGCACATACGTATAAGCATAAAGGTATACATGTCTATATAGGCATATATTTACGTGGATCATCGTCGTCTTCGTGATCAGGTCTGGCGTACGTGCTCGTCTCCGACTGGCGCGACCGGCTCTGCTCGGCCGCTCGATCGATCGATCTGATCGATCAGTACCCGGGGCCGCCGGGCCACCTCGGCGCGCTGGGCCAGTAGGGGCCAGGTGGTGCCGGCGCCGGAGCAGCAGGGCGCATGTACGGTACCCAAGCATGGGGCGGCGGGCCCGGGTAGTAGGACGGCACCGGAGGGTACGCATCCACGTAGCTCCCGTACTGACGATGGCCCGGCGGCGGCGGCGGCGGCGGCGGCGGCTGGTCCCCCCTCACCCTGCTCCCACAGCCGGAGCCGGAGCTCTCACTGTTGGGCGGGAAGATGAGGTCGACCGTCTTGCCCATGACCTTGCTGACGCGCCTGCGGAGGCGCTCGGGGTCAGCCGTGGCAAGCACCGCCACCTCCCAGGTGGCCAGCGCGGCGTACTGGTCCACCTCCAGCACGCCCGGTGCCACGGCGAGCTCGGTCACGGCGGCGCGCAGCTTGCCCGTGCACCCCAGGCAGCGGCAGTTCGTCGGCACCTTGAGCACGAACTTCCTTGCCGTTGCCGCGTTCCCGCCCTCCTTCTCCCCAGCATCGCAGACTCTGCTGCTCCCCTTGTTCCCCATGACTTGATCGGTCGATCCTTCCCTTCCTCTGTCTCTTGCCTCGGGTACAGACTGCAGAGAGCTAATGAGGAGCAGGCAGGGCAAGGGCAATGGCACATGGAATGGAAGTGGCCAAACGTGCACTCTATATATAAAGGGAGCGAGCGAGGGACGCGGCTCCTCTAACGTACTACCCACACACTGACGCGTGGACCCCCTATGGGGCTACTCTAGAGTCTAGACGACTCACGTGTCACGGCTGGCGTCACTTTTTTGTCTGCTCTCTCTTTGTGCCAAGTGTAGTGAGTGAGTGTTGTGTGGCAACTCACGTCGCTAGCTCCTCGCTGCTCGCCGTGCCACTGGCTCTCTCCTGAATCTATCTTTCTGTCTATCTGCACGCGCTTGCTGCCTGCCTGGCTGGCTCGCAACCATGGCCATGGATGGGGCCGGCTGGCCGGAGACCCTCGTCCTTGGCCGGTGGCCGCCGGTCCGATCCATCCATCTTCCCTCCGACTGCTTGCTTAATCGGTAAGGAATGAACGAACACGCAGAGATCAAGCACAATTTCCCTAGCAACTCCCACAGATCAAGTAAGCCGGATCTCTTAATTTACTTGCTCTCTCATCTCGCGAACCACTTGACATTAGGCGCTGTGCGAACTGCGAAAGATCTTGGTGGATCTTAGGCGTGCGTATGATACCATAGTCCCTCTAACCATACAATCATAGGTTGGTCCGCGCTCCCTCCTGAATCTAGTACGTATATTTCTGGCTATCTTCACGCGGGTGCTGCCTGGCTGGCTGGCACCGACGGCCATGGATGGGGCCGGCCGGAGAGACCCTCCTCCTTGGCCGGTGGCCGCCGGATCCATCCCTCCTCCCGTCCCATTGATTGCTTAATCGTTAAGGAACGAAGGAACGCGCAGAGGTCGAACACAATTTCCCTAGCAGCTCTCACCGAACGAGCAAGCCGGATCTCATAATTTACTTGCTCTCTCGTCTCGCGAACCACTTGACATTAGGCGCTGTGCGAGAGATCTTGTGGATCTTGGGCGTGCGTATGATAGCACGGATCAATCACATCGGCGTTGGACGGACCAGACCTGATGCAAGGAACCATGCCATGCCATGACATGACACGAGTAGTATGTCCCAGTCCCAAGCGTCGTTGTCTGACTCGCTTGACGCCTAGGTCGTGGCTTCCTTGCTAGTTTTAGTAGCAACTCCCACTGAACAAGACCGATCCATCACAATCTGCTAGCAGGAGTAACTATCTCATCTTGTGAGCCACCCGGCACCCGGCCACTAATGTTGGAGTAGTACCACCACACAAGAACATGGCAGTGACACGGCTCCACAAACACGTGATTTCATGTGAAACAAACCCGACGTTCGTCGTGGCCGGGCTGTGTGTCCTGCGACGAACCCTGCCACGCTCGGATCTTGGTGCCGCTTTCGGCCGAAACGAGGTGGATTTGGGTGTACCCTTAGCTAGGCTAGGTCCTGTGTGAGTGAGACATCTTGGTCGATCTTATCTTCTAGTACTAACCACTTGGCAACGGAGCCAGGCTGGCACGAGCAAAGGGCAATTTGTTTCACTTCTCCATGACCATGAGCGTGCTTGACTTGACGGTTGACGCCATAGATCGACTTGGCACGCACTGTGCAGTTTCTTTCGTACCACCAGTTTAGCACTTAGAACAGCCTGCCTTCCCGTGCCACTCGGTACACCATCGACCATCTATGAAATACTGTGTACCGTCAGCGCTAACGAGGAATCAGAGGGTGTATGGAAGTGGCTTTAAATTAAATAATAACTAAATAACTAGACAACAAAGAAGAGATTTGTAAGATATGGTATTAAACATGTACAGATGTACAATCAAATAGGTGTTAGAGGTATTCGTACAACACCGGGTCTAAATACACAATGATGTACAACACATAGGGATGCAGGGCGGCGCCCGAACCCGTCCCGCTCCGTATACAAATGAAAAAAAGTTAGTCCTAGCTAGGCTCTGGTGTTGTTAGGCTAAGTTGTACTAATTCATCACTTTGGCGGGTCTACGCAGGACGCCGCTATGCACCCCTAACAACACGACAGATAGCTGAGAGTTTCAGCAGGTTTAAGATACTATCGTACCCTTCTTGATGAAGATGTTTGTTTTAATCTCCACCATTGACATTTGAAAGAGTTTGCACCGAAGCAGAACCCAGTTCTTGGAAGAATGAGAATTAGGATTAATTTTAAGGAGAATGAGAATTAGCATTCTTGTTTTCCTTTGTGTAACTTGCTTATTTGCTCTCCTATTTTCATTTAAATAATAAACTAACCACTTATCCAGGGCGCGGTTCTTCTCAAAAAGGGCGAGCTATAACACTGGCGACATGGATATTGACAAAAAGATCTGGTGGTGATGGCGGAGGTATTATCTGGGCAGAATTCCTCGAAGGTCATGCATCGTTACAATAACGTCGTGTGCATAGCAGCTCTCTTCTTGATGGAGTACCACGATAGCAAGCGAGCAGTGACGGATGGGGGGTCGTGCCCCCCATAAGATGGATGTGTCATCTGTTTCGTAGTTTTGCATAGCAGTGGCGGAGGTATGTGTGCTTATGGGGGGCTGTGCCCCCCCCCCCCCCCCCCGGCACATTGGAAAATGACACCTTCACAGCCGGAATGACGTTTGTAATGGACGCGGAGAATCACATCTACATAAACTGATATGTTCAAGGCTTGTCGGTTATTTAGTGACCCGGGGATAGAGAATAAGTCTCAGCTTTTCTTGTCTATCTTTGGAACTCGCATATGTCAAAATCTGAAGTTTTTTTAACCGATGCACACGAATCTGTTGATTGTGGGCGTCGTACCATGCAAATTACAGTTATTTTTAGGGGGGCCTACTATTTTCCAATTGGTCATCAGTTTCGTTGTGCCCCCCCCCCCCCCCCCCCCCGGCACATTGGAAAATGACACCTTCGCAGCCGGAATGACGTTTGTAATGGACGCGGAGAATCACATCTACATAAACTGATATGTTCAAGGCTTGTCGGTTATTTAGTGACCCGGGGATAGAGAATAAGTCTCAGCTTTTCTTGTCTATCTTTGGAACTCGCATATGTCAAAATCTGAAGTTTTTTTAACCGATGCACACGAATCTGTTGATTGTGGGCGTCGTACCATGCAAATTACAGTTATTTTTAGGGGGGCCTACTATTTTCCAATTGGTCATCAGTTTCGTTGTGCCCCCCCCCCCCCCCCCCCCCGGCACATTGGAAAATGACACCTTCGCAGCCGGAATGACGTTTGTAATGGACGCGGAGAATCACATCTACATAAACTGATATGTTCAAGGCTTGTCGGTTATTTAGTGACCCGGGGATAGAGAATAAGTCTCAGCTTTTCTTGTCTATCTTTGGAACTCGCATATGTCAAAATCTGAAGTTTTTTTAACCGATGCACACGAATCTGTTGATTGTGGGCGTCGTACCATGCAAATTACAGTTATTTTTAGGGGGCCTACTATTTTCCAATTGGTCATCAGTTTCGTTTACAGCCTTTGTCACGAATGTATATTATCTGGCTGTAGCTACCAACCTGTATGGCGCAATGCACGTAATGCACATTTAACGCGTCATTCGGTTTGGAGAAAATCAAAACGTAGGATCTAGGAATAGTGCATGAAGTTGATAGGATGGCACTTTCATCCTAAGGAATTGTCGTGCCTCGGTCCTACACACAAAATGTGTTTTAAGTGGATGTGTAGATTTCTCCAAAAGCATAGAAAATGAATAGTATTCCTACGAAATCCCCGTATGTGTTTCCTACAAACCAAATCCATCTATAGGAAATTTCCCCCTGAAATCTTTGTTCATATGCTTTTTCTGTATAAATTCTTCAAACCGAGTGAGGCCTAAAAGAGACACAAATCCCATGTGACGGCCGCTCCATTCCGAAGATAAAGGGTCTGAGAGAATTATAATCGGCAGGATTGCACACGCCTCGTCTTCTTGCCCCATCTGCATCCCCGGGAGGCTTGCAGGTCTCGTCTTCTCGCCCCATCTGCTCATTCACAAGTAAGTGCTCTCCTATTTATTCTGAAAGTGCAAATGAGCACGGTGGTATGCTAAGGTACTCGTTTTTTGTTAAAACAAGACATGAGCTCACCGCAGGCCCGCGTGTCAGAGAGACAGAACCACAAGTACCCTCAGCGCTCTGCATGTTAGCCCGGCATAAACTTGAGGAAGATGCGAGACGAGACGAGGACTGAGGACGAGACCACTGGACATGACGAGCCAACAAGATTGCCAGGTGTAGTGAGAGAGTGTGGTGTATAGACGGGGGAGTCACGGTCACGACCAGCCGGTCAACGTGCTACTGCACAAGCCGAGCCATGCATGCATGTACGTGTCTTGCCGCGTGAGATAGATGGGTGCATGTTCCGTCACTCTTTTTTTCTTTCTTTTTTTTTTCTTTTTTTTTTTGCGGGTGGCATGTTCCGTCACCTTAACCTTCACGAGTTGACCTGGCACTACACTACACACTGCAAAAGGGCAAAAGACCCCAGCTCATGTTGTGTTTAGTAAATTCCGGAAAAAGAGAACCCAGCCGCCCGCCCAGTGGGTGGGCCCTCCCTTGTAATCCAATCAGAACCTACCGACCGGTCCAGCACCTTCACGACGCCGCGTGCCAGCGTGAGGCTCCGCACGGCGGAGCGCACCTTGGGCGTGCACCACCTTGAGCACCAGCTCTCTTGCGACCGCCTTCTCCCCGCCGGTGCTCCCCGAGTTCCCCATGGATCGGTTGGTTCCGTGCCTCTCTCACTCGGTGAAGCTCGAGGTGACGAGGAAGGAAGCAGAGGGGCGTTCGGAAGGGCTATATATAGAGCGAGACGAGAGAGAGAAAGAGAGAGAGAGACCACTGGAGTAGCAGTACCACAAAGGAAGAAGGTGGCAGTACCACAGGAAAAATCATACACTCTCATGGCGACAACACACACACACACACACACGGAGGAGAGGGCGGACCGGACCAAAGACGATGCATGCGTGCAGTCTTGCCGCGTGACGGGGATGGAGATGCATCGGTAAAACATTTGTAGGGTAACGGCTTTAATTTGGCTGTCTACTCCATGGGCGAGGGCGACGCGTGGTTGACGTTGACGCCGAGGACTTGGCGTCCCGATCGATCGGCACACACTGCACCTGCACTGATCTCAATCATCTCTAGCCCATGTTCCTTCCATAATCTAACGGCTTTCTACTACCGGGACCGGGCCGGCTTCACGACGCGTAGGACCTGTCTTCCGTGTGCCGTCCGTGCCGGCACAAGACCTCGCCCCATTGAGGCATTGACCGTGAGTCAATGGAGCCATGTATGTGCTGCGCCGTGTCGCGTGATACACCAACTGTACCACACGGGATTGTCTGTCTGGTCGGGGTCCCCGTTCCCGGTGATGTTAGTTCCAAATCCCGACAAGAAAACAAGCTCGCATTGTAACACGCACCGGCCGACACAAGCATCCTCCTCTTCAAGATGTCCCTCCTTACCATGTCATGCCACTCTTTAGTGATGTTGTCTATGTCACTGCGGTTCATTGTCATAATCCTATTCTGTTCGGCAAGAAGTTTGGACATGGCTTTGTTCTCAGCGACACGTATCATTCTCTCCTCAATGGCTGCCTTGCACAACCCCTCTTCCTTGAACAATTGTCACTTCTCCTGCTTTTCCCGTGCCCTTCTCTCGGCCAACTCTTTCTTTGTCTTCAAAGTCTTCGCTCACATCAACACATTTGATTGGACCATGGCATCTATATTGTCCCGCAAGCTTGATGCTTCGTGTTCCCTCTTGATCTTCTCCTTTGTCTTCTTGTCACCATCGGGCTTGTTCAAGTTTCTTGGGCCATCATCATCTTCATCTTCATCCATGTTCGTAAGTGCACCTCTCTTTGGTGGGGATTCCTTGTCAATCAACTTCCACTTCTCGCACTCTTTGAGCATATCCCAACGATGCTCTAGCTTAAAAAATCTGCCTTCGGAAGCTTCCATGTCTTTGTATCTTTGTTGGGCAATTTTGTCCTACATAATTTAAACAAAGTCAAATGATGCAATCACTTCATATGATGCAAAATGATGTGCACAATTTGGGACGTGAAAACGAACTCACATAGTCGGATTCCACGGTTCCACTTGGAGGTGCATTGCGTACTTGTTTCAAGCAAGCTGCCCACCGGCTGCAAATCGTGTCCTATTGGGATGCTTGGCCATCACGCGGAAGTTTTGATCTTCGATTCTTTGCCAATATCTCTTGGAGGTTTGAGATGTACCCGTGCAAGCATCAAGAGAGACACACTCCAAGCCTTGATCAAGATTTCATCTTTCAAGATCGTGTAGTTCTTCGACCTCACACTTTTTTTTGCTTGCGCTTCTTCATACGCCCCCTCATCTACCTCGTCCACTTCATCTGCACCATCATGATCATCCATGCCACCCTCTGTTTCATTGTAATCGAAATCACCGAACGGGGCCCTATCGATGTCGCGACATTGGTGTCCAACAAGTCGACGAACTCGGTTGTGGCATTGTTCGAACCACCGCTACATTGAGCGGCATCAAGTCAAGAATAACCACAATGCCGAAAAGCGAAGCAAGAACAAGGCGAAGATGCAAATTAAACCTTCCGGTCATTTCATCGAACACCTCGCTTGCGGCGGAAGCAGCGTCGTTGAACGGCATCGTCGGGGAACATCCTGCCGGGGCGGAGCGAGTGGACGAAGGCGCCGACCTTTTCGAAGGAATCTTCTTCCGCTTCACGCCCGAAACCTTGCTCACCTTCTCCGCCGGCGGTCGGGCAGATGGCGCAGCAGCGGCAGCGCCTGGCGTGCGTGCCATTCCGGCGGGGCCAGCCGGATTGCCGCTCTGCACGATAATGTTGCCCTACCGCTTGCGGGCAGGTGCATTGGGGCCTTGGGCGACGGCAAGGGCGACATGATCGGCGACGAGATCCACCGGAGGGGATTGCGCCTGCATGACCTCCATGATGACGGGGGGTAGCTAGGAGGCTTCCATGGCGGCGTAGTATGGCAGGAAAGATGGACCGGAGCGCGCGGTGGCGGGGCAAAGGCGGCTGAGGAGGGGGGAAGCGGGAACGGCTGCGCGAAAATTTCCCTCGCGCCAAATCTCGTTGCGGATAGGGGTCAAGCTCGGGTCGGCCTCCCACCCCGTGAATCTAAAGGCTGAGGCGAACTTTTGTCGCGCCGGTTTGCTCGGGCAGGTTTTTCCGCACCGACCCATATGTCGGCGGTTATTTTGCGGGTCGGGGCCTTTGACGGTTTCTGCTAGAGATGCTCTAATCCGGTGTGACCTCGTGCACCCTGTATTTACCCCCGCAAAAAAAAGTATTTACCCCGTGTTGTACGCACCCTGACGCTCCCCGGACTGCAGCAGAAAGGGCGAGAGTAACCGCAGATACGGGACTGAAACAACGCCCTGCTGATCCAACATCAGCCGTCTTTGTACTTGTCACGGTCCTCACTGGATCGATTTACAACATGACTAGTCAACCTATACTAGTAGTGCTGCACAATTCACTTGCAGCAATAAACAGAGCACCGGCAACATGACAATCTACCCTGCTTTGAAGCAACACTGATGATCATTTAAACTTTGTTAATTCTCGATGAGAGTTAGCGAATCTGTATATTCAAAGCCTTGCAAATTAACGATGGGGTAAAATCATCAACACCCGGGTAGGGGTAGAAACAAACTACGCATCGGTTAAAGCCCATGGCAGACAGAAAAATGACGCTTGTGCAACAACAAATCAGCCAGCATGAAGCTATGGGCACGACGGAGTGAGTCAAGAAAAAAAGATGATGTGCTGTGCAATAGGCTTTCACAGCCAGGTTCCCCTTGACATCGGACACGGTCCAGACGCAGAGACGAGCGCACCGGATGAGGGCGGCGACCAACAGTACGCCGTACGCGCATCGCTGCGAAGGCATGGTCTTGCTCCTCCACGCCTCTGGCATCGGCGGGGCACTTGGCGTAGCAGGGAAGGCGCCACCGCCGGGCCGTTCCACCGTCGACCCCTTGGGCTCTCCGGTGTCTCCGGAGCGAACGAGTCGGAAAGAGCCTGAAAGGTTCAGTGTGAGAAATTGTCACGATCATGCAGTGCATCGTACGTACATCAGATGGCTCGTAGGGTAGCTGGTGATCTATTATCTTCCTACTTCGCTCGCACGAGTTGAGAAATGGAGGTAAAGGTTCAGATGGCCAATGACATCCTGACGCGCTCCGCATGTGATGTTTGGATGCAAGCAATGCGTAGCTCACCTGCCTAAGCCAGTCCGGTGCAAGCGATGCGCATTCACTACTGACCTATGCACATGTTGTTTCCCCAGCTAAAGACGAACATGAAGGAACTGCGTATATTTGACCGAAAATTCGGCCGATTCAACAGCAGCAGGTTTGTACTTCAGTACTTCTCATTACCATCACTAGACCTATAGTATAATTCATCGACCTGCTAAAAATCAGTCAACTGAGATTAACCAAGCCTAAGTCGACCATGCAACATTTTATGACTTTGTTTGCAACATTTGTTCTTACCGGTTGAAACATCCGTCTTGCTAATTATAGCATGTCGTCTCTCATCGGTTGTAGCGCGTTATTTTATATCTCACTGGTTGTAACATCTTTCATCGACGGTTGTAGTATTTCAGTTAGAATGGTTGTAGCATTTCAGTTAGAACGGTTGTAGCATTTATTGTTGTTGCTTGCAATATCGCCGCAACATTTTTTGTCGCCGTTTGTAGCATCTAGTCGTGCAACTTGTAGCAAAAAAAATAATCACGCTAACGTCACTCGATTGAGACTTAACGTTAAGTCTCAGTCGACTGAGTTTTAGACACACCCATAATTTATTTCTTTTATCATCGTAATTTTGATGGACGGTTGACTTATTAGGCTGAAAGTGATGGTACCTGGTCTAACTCTGTTCTTGGTTTGCCGAAACTGCAGTTTCTTTTGGTTTCTATCTTCACATTCTTCTGCGTTAGTTCATGCAGCAAGCAGCAGAACTTCTCTGGGTCCATTCTCCCAACCACTATCACCTATGCCGTCTCCGCCACCAGATTAGCCCTCACCACCCGTTCATTTTTTTCGACAAAGGGTGGATATTATTGACTCATAATGATGCATCATGAGAATACAGAACACAACAAGTACACATCCAACCTCTGCATAGTTAGGAGGCACACAGCCAACATCAATTCACATATAAACACACCGACAACTAGCAGTCATATTAGACCAAAGCTATGTGTAGGCGAGGAAAAAAGAAGCTCCAAAGTAACCAGATACATGATCGGCAAACTGCAGTAATGACTATATCCGCACCAACCGTTTCACGACACCACAAGGATGACGAGGTTCTTCAACAGCAACTGTTGGGGAACGTTGCAGAAAACAAAAATTTTCCTACTCGTTTCACCAAGATCCATCTAGGAGTTCATCTAGCAACGAGTCATTAGATGCATCTACATACCTTTGTAGATCGCGAGCGGAAGCGTTCAAAGAACGGGGATGATGTAGTCGAACACGACGTGATCCAAATCACCGATGACCAAGCGCCGAACGGACGACACCTCCGCGTTCAACACACGTACGGGACGGGAGACGTCTCCTCCTTCTTGATCCAGCAAGGGGGGAGGAGAGGTTGATGAAGATCCAGCAGCACGACGGCGTGGTGGTGGATGCAGGGCGTCACAGAAGCAGGGCTTCGCAAGACTCCGAGGGAGAGACGTAACGGGGAGAGAGGGAGGCGCCAGGGGCTGGTGTGTTTCCCTCCTCTCCCCCCCACTATATATAGGGGTGCCATGGGGGGGGGGGGGGGGCGCCGGCCCTAGTAGATGAGATCTACTAGGGGGGGCGGCGGCCAAGGGGAGGTTTCCCTCCCCCCCAAGGCACCTAGGGGTGCCTTCCACCACTAGGACTCCTCCTAGGTGGAAACCCTAGGCGCATGGGCCCATAGGGGCTGGTGCCCTTGGCCCATGAAGGCCAAGGCGCACCCCCTACAGCCCATGTGGCCCCCCCGGGACAGGTGGCCCCACCCGGTGGGCCCCCGGGACCCCTCCGGTGGTCCCGGTACAATACCGATAACCCCGAAACTTGTCCCGATGGCCGAAACAGCACTTCCTATATATAATTCTTTACCTCCGGACCATTCCGGAACTCCTCGTGACGTCCGGGATCTCATCCGGGACTCCAAACAACATTCGGGTTTCTGCATATACATATCTTCATAACCCTAGCGTCACCGAACCTTAAGTGTGTAGACCCTACGGGTTCGGGAGACAGGCAGACATGACCGAGACGACTCTCCGGTCAATAACCAACAGCTGGATCTGGATACCCATGTTGGCTCCCACATGCTCCACGATGATCTCATCGGATGAACCACGATGTCGAGGATTCAATCAACCCTGTACGCAATTCCCTTTGTCAATCGATATGTTACTTGCCCGAGATTCGATCGTCGGTATCCCAATACCTCATTCAATCTCGTTACCGGCAAGTCACTTTACTCGTACCGTAATGCATGATCCCGTGACCAGACACTTGGTCACTCTGAGCTCATTATGATGATGCATTACCGAGTGGGCCCAGTGATACCTCTCCGTCATACGGAGTGACAAATCCCAGTCTTGATCCATGTCAACCCAACAGACACTTTCGGAGATACCCGTAGTCTACCTTTATAGTCACCCAGTTACGTTGTGACGTTTGGCACACCCAAAGCACTCCTACGATATCCGGGAGTTACACGATCTCATGGTCTAAGGAAAAGATACTTTGACATTGGAAAACTCTAGCAAACGAACTATACGATCTTGTGCTATGTTTAGGATTGGGTCTTGTCCATCACATCATTCTCCTAATGATGTGATCTCGTTATCAATGACATCCAATGTCCATAGTCAGGAAACCATGACTATCTATTGATCAACGAGCTAGTCTACTGGAGGCTTACTAGGGACATGTTGGTGTCTGTTATTCACACATGTATTACGATTTCCGGATAACACAATTAAAGCATGAATAAAGACAATTATCATGAACAAGGAAATATAATAATAATGCTTTTATTATTGCCTCTTGGGCATATTTCCAACAGTCTCCCACTTGCACTAGAGTCAATAATCTAGTTACATTGTGATGAATCGAACACCCATGGAATTCTGGTGTTGATCATGTTTTGCCCTAGGGAGAGGTTTAGTCAACGGATCTGCTACATTCAGGTCCGTATGTATTTTACAAATCTCTATGTCTCCATCTTGAACATTTTCACGAATGGAGTTGAAGCGACGCTTGATGTGCCTCGTCTTCTTGTGAAACCTGGGCTCCTTGGCAAGTGCAATAGCTCCAGTGTTGTCACAGAAGAGCTTGATCGGCCCCGACGCATTGGGTATGACTCCTAGGTCGGTGATGAACTCCTTCACCCATATTGCTTCATGTGCTGCCTCCGAGGCCGCCATGTACTCCGCTTCACATGTAGATCCCGCCACGACGCTCTGCTTGCAACTGCACCAGCTTACTGCCCCACCATTCAAAATATACACGTATCCGGTCTGTGACTTAGAGTCATCCAGATCTGTGTCGAAGCTAGCGTCGACGTAACCCTTTACGATGAGCTCTTCGTCACCTCCATAAACGAGAAACATTTCCTTAGTCCTTTTCAGGTACTTCAGGATATTCTTGACCGCTGTCCAGTGTTCCTTGCCGGGATTACTTTGGTACCTTCCAACCAAACTTACGGCAAGGTTTACATCAGGTCTGGTACACAGCATGGCATACATAATGGAACCTATGGCTGAGGCATAGGGGATGACACTCATCTCTTCTATATCTTCTGCCGTGGTCGGACATTGAGCTGAGCTCAATTTCACACCTTATAACACAGGCAAGAACCCTTTCTTGGACTGATCCATATTGAACTTCTTCAATATCTTATCAAGGTATGTGCTTTGTGAAAGACCTATGAGGCGTCTCGATCTATCTCTATAGATTTTGATGCCTAATATATAAGCAGCTTCTCCAAGGTCCTTCATTGAAAAACTCTTATTCAAGTAGGCCTTGATGTTGTCCAAGAGTTCTATATCATCTCCCATCAAAAGTATGTCATCTACATATAGTATGAGAAATGCTACAGAGCTCCCACTCACTTTCTTGTAAACGCAGGCTTCTCCATAAGTCTGCGTAAACCCAAACGCTTTGATCATCTCATCAAAGCGAATGTTCCAACTCCGAGATGCTTGCACCAGCCCATAAATCGAGTGTTGGAGCTTGCACACCTTGTCAGCATTCTTAGGATCGACAAAACCTTCCGGCTGCATCATATACAATTCTTCCTTAAGGAAACCATTAAGGAATGCCGTTTTGACGTCCATTTGCCATATTTCATAATCGTAGAATGCGGCAATTGCTAACATGATTCGGACGGACTTCAGCTTCGCTACCGGTGAGAAAGTCTCATCGTAGTCAACCCCTTGAACTTGTCGATAACCCTTAGCGACAAGCCGAGCTTTATAGATGGTCACATTACCATCCGCGTCTGTCTTCCTCTTAAAGATCCATTTATTTTCTATGGCTCGCCGTTCAACGGGCAAGTCAGTCAAAGTCCATACTTCGTTTTCATACATGGATCCTATCTCGGATTTCATGGCTTCTAGCCATTTGTCTGAATCCGGGCCCGCCATCGCTTCTTCATAGTTCGAAGGTTCACCGTTGTCTAACAACATGATTTCCAAGACAGGGTTGCCGTACCACTCTGGTGCGGAACGTGTCCTTGTAGACCTTCGAATTTCAGTAGGAGCTTGATCTTGATCTTCATCATTAACTTCCTCTCTAGTTGGTGCAGGCACCTCAGGAACATTTTCTTGAGTTGCGCCATTTTCCGGTTCAAGAGGTAATACTTCATCAAGCTCTACTTTCCTCCCACTTACTTCTTTCGAGAGAAACTCTTTCTCTAGAAAGGACCCATTCTTGGCAACAAAGATCTTGCCTTCGGATCTGAGGTAGAAGGTGTACCCAATAGTTTCCTTTGGGTACCCTATGAAGACGCATTTTTCCGATTTGGGTTTGAGCTTTTCAGGTTGAAGTTTCCTGACATAAGCATCGCATCCCCAAACTTTTATAAATGACAGCTTAGGTTTCTTCCCAAACCATAATTCATACGGTGTCGTCTCAACGGATTTCGACGGTGCCCTATTTAAAGTGAATGCGGCAGTCTCTAAAGCATAGCCCCAAAAAGATAGTGGTAAATCGGTAAGAGACATCATAGATCGCACCATATCTAATAAAGTGCGATTACGACGTTCGGACACACCATTACGCTGAGGTGTTCCAGGCGGCGTGAGTTGTGAAACTATTCCACATTTTCTTAAGTGTGTACCAAACTCGTGACTCAAGTATTCTCCTCCACAATCTGATCGTAGAAACTTGATTTTCCTGTCACGTTGATTTTCAACCTCACTCTGAAATTCCTTGAACTTTTCAAAGGTTTCAGACTTGTGTTTCATTAAGTAGATATACCCATACCTACTTAAATCATCAGTGAGGGTGAGAACATAACGATAGCCACCGCGAGCCTCAACACTCATTGGACCGCACACATCAGTATGTATGATTTCCAATAAGTTGGTTGCTCGCTCCATTGTTCCTGAGAACGGAGTCTTGGTCATTTTTCCCATAAGGCATGGTTCGCATGTGTCAAATGATTCATAATCAAGAGACTCTAAAAGTCCATCTGCATGGAGCTTCTTCATGCGTTTGACACCTATGTGACCAAGGCGGCAGTGCCACAAGTATGTGGGACTATCATTATCAACCTTACTTCTTTTGGTACTCACATTGTGAACATGTGTAGCATCACGTTCGAGATTCATAAAGAATAAACCATTCACCATAGGAGCATGACCATAAAACATATCTCTCATATAAATAGAACAACCATTATTCTCGGATTTAAATGAGTAGCCATCTCGAATTAAACGAGATCCCGATACAATGTTCATGCTCAAAGCTGGCACTAAATAACAATTATTAAGGTTTAAAACTAATCCCGAAGGGAGATGCAGAGGCAGCGTGCCGACGGCGATCACATTGATCTTGGAACCATTCCCGACGCGCATCGTCACCTCGTCCTTTGCCAGTTTTCGCTTATTCCGCAGCCCCTGCTTTGAGTTACAAATGTGAGCAACTGCACCGGTATCAAATACCCAGGAGCTACTACGGGCACTAGTAAGGTACACATCAATTACATGTATATCACATATACCTTTTGTTTTGCCGGCCTTCTTATCCGCTAAGTACTTAGGGCAGTTCCGCTTCCAGTGACCGCTTCCCTTGCAATAAAAGCACTCAGTTTCGGGCTTGGGTCCATTCTTTGGCTTCTTGCCGGCAGCTTGCTTGCCGGGCGCGGCAACCTCCTTGCCGTCCTTCTTGAAGTTCTTTTTACCCTTGCCTTTCTTGAACTTAGTGGTTTTATTGACCATCAACACTTGATATTCCTTCTTGACTTCTACCTCTGCTGATTTCAGCATAGCAAATACTTCAGGAATGGTCTTTTCCATCCCCTGCATATTGAAGTTCATCACAAAGCTCTTGTAGCTTGGTGGAAGCGACTGGAGAATTCTGTCAATGACCGCATCATCCGGGAGATTAACTCCCAGCTGAGTCAAGCGGTTATGTAACCCAGACATAGTGAGTATGTGCTCACTGACAGAACTGTTTTCCTCCATCTTACAGCTGAAGAACTTGTCGGAGACTTGATATCTCTCGACCCGGGCGTGAGCTTGGAAAACCATTTTCAGCTCTTCGAACATCTCATATGCTCCATGTCTCTCAAAACGCTTTTGGAGCCCCGGCTCTAGGCTGTAAAGCATGCCGCACTGAACGAGGGAGTAGTCATCGGAACGTGCCTGCCAAGCGTTCATAACATCTTGTTCTGCAGGGAGAACGGGTGCATCACCAAGCGGTGCTTGTAGGACATAATCTTTCTTGGCAGCTATGAGGATGATCCTCAGGTTCCGGACCCAGTCCGTATAGTTGCTGCCATCGTCTTTCAGCTTAGTTTTCTCTAGGAACGCGTTGAAGTTGAGGACTACGTTGGCCATTTGATCTACAAGACATATTGTAAAATATTTAGACTAAGTTCATGATAATTAAGTTCAACTAATCAAATTATTAATGAACTCCCACTTAGATTAGACATCCCTCTAGTCATCTAAGTATTACATGATCCGATCTAACTAGACCGTGTCCGATCATCACGTGAGACGGACTAGTCAACATCGGTGAACATTTTCATGTTGATCGTATCTTCTATACGACTCATGCTCGACCTTTCGGTCTTCTGTGTTCCGAGGCCATGTCTGTACATGCTAGGCTCGTCAAGTCAACCTAAGTGTTTGCATGTGTAAATCTGTCTTACACCCGTTGTATGTGAACGTCTGAATAAAACACCCGATCATCACGTGGTGTTTTGAAACAGCGAACTGTCGCAACGGTGCACAGTTAGGGGGAACACTTCTTGAAATTAGTATGAGGGATCATCTTATTTACTACCGTCGTTCTAAGTAAACAAGATGCAAAACATGATAAACATCACATGCAATCAAATAATAAACGTGACATGATATGGCCAATATCACATAGCTCCTTTGATCTCCATCTTGGGGCTCCATGATCATCTTGTCACCGGCTTGACACCATGATCTCCATCACCATGATCTCCATCATCGTGTCTCCATGAAGTTGCTCGCCAACTATTACTTCTACTACTATGGCTAACACGTTTAGCAATAAAGTAAAGTAATTTACATGGCGTTTCTCAATGACTCGCAGGTCATATAAAAGAATAAAGACAACTCCTATGGCTCCTGCCGGTTGTCATACTCATCGACATGCAAGTCGTGATTCCTATTACAATAGCATGAACATCTCATACATCACATATAGATCATTCATCATTCATCACAACTTTGGCCATATCATATCACAAACCACTTGCTGCAAAAACAAGTTAGACGTCCTCTAATTGTTGTTGCAAGTTTTACGTGGCTGAATTAGGGTTCTAGCAAGAACGTCTTCTTACCTACGTTAAAGCCACAACGTGATTTGTCAACTTCTATTTACCCTTCATAAGGACCCTGTTCATCGAATCCGCTCCAACTAAAGTAGGAGAGACAGACACCCGCCAGCCACCTTATGCAACTAGTGCATGTTAGTCGGTGGAACCGGTCTCACGTAAGCGTACGTGTAAGGTTGGTCCGGGCCGCTTCATCCCACAATACCGCTGAAGCAAGAAAGGACTAGTAACGGCAAGAAAGTTGACAAATCTACGCCCACAACAAATTGTGTTCTACTCACGCAAGAAGAACTACGCATAGACCTAGCTCATGATGCCACTATTGGGGAACGTTGCAGAAAACAAAAATTTTCCTACTCGTTTCACCAAGATCCATCTAGGAGTTCATCTAGCAACGAGTCATTAGATGCATCTACATACCTTTGTAGATCGCGAGCGGAAGCGTTCAAAGAACGGGGATGATGTAGTCGAACACGACGTGATCCAAATCACCGATGACCAAGCGCCGAACGGACGGCACCTCCGCGTTCAACACACGTACGGGACGGGAGACGTCTCCTCCTTCTTGATCTAGCAAGGGGGGAGGAGAGGTTGATGAAGATCCAGCAGCACGACGGCGTGGTGGTGGATGCAGGGCGTCACAGAAGCAGGGCTTCGCCAAGACTCCGAGGGAGAGACGTAACGGGGAGAGAGGGAGGCGCCAGGGGCTGGTGTGTTTCCCTCCTCTCCCCCCCACTATATATAGGGGTGCCATGGGGGGGGGCGCCGGCCCTAGTAGATGAGATCTACTAGGGGGGCGGCGGCCAAGGGGAGGTTTCCCTCCCCCCCAAGGCACCTAGGGGTGCCTTCCACCACTAGGACTCCTCCTAGGTGGAAACCCTAGGCGCATGGGCCTATAGGGGCTGGTGCCCTTGGCCCATGAAGCCAAGGCGCACCCCCTACAGCCCATGTGGCCCCCCCGGGACAGGTGGCCCCACCCGGTGGGCCCCCGGGACCCCTCCGGTGGTCCCGGTACAATACCGATAACCCCGAAACTTGTCCCGATGGCCGAAACAGCACTTCCTATATATAATTCTTTACCTCCGGACCATTCCGGAACTCCTCGTGACGTCCGGGATCTCATCCGGGACTCCGAACAACATTCGGGTTTCTGCATATACATATCTTCATAACCCTAGCGTCACCGAACCTTAAGTGTGTAGACCCTACGGGTTCGGGAGACAGGCAGACATGACCGAGACGACTCTCCGGTCAATAACCAACAGCGGGATCTGGATACCCATGTTGGCTCCCACATGCTCCACGATGATCTCATCGGATGAACCACGATGTCGAGGATTCAATCAACCCCGTACGCAATTCCCTTTGTCAATCGATATGTTACTTGCCCGAGATTCGATCGTCGGTATCCCAATACCTCATTCAATCTCGTTACCGGCAAGTCACTTTACTCGTACCGTAGTGCATGATCCCGTGACCAGACACTTGGTCACTCTGAGCTCATTATGATGATGCATTACCGAGTGGGCCCAGTGATACCTCTCCGTCATACGGAGTGACAAATCCCAGTCTTGATCCATGTCAACCCAACAGACACTTTCGGAGATACCCGTAGTCTACCTTTATAGTCACCCAGTTACGTTGTGACGTTTGGCACACCCAAAGCACTCCTACGATATCCGGGAGTTACACGATCTCATGGTCTAAGGAAAAGATACTTTGACATTGGAAAACTCTAGCAAACGAACTATACGATCTTGTGCTATGTTTAGGATTGGGTCTTGTCCATCACATCATTCTCCTAATGATGTGATCTCGTTATCAATGACATCCAATGTCCATAATCAGGAAGCCATGACTATCTATTGATCAACGAGCTAGTCTACTAGAGGCTTACTAAGGACATGTTGGTGTCTGTTATTCACACATGTATTATGATTTTCGGATAACACAATTAAAGCATGAATAAAGACAATTATCATGAACAAGGAAATATAATAATAATGCTTTTATTATTGCCTCTAGGGCATATTTCCAACAGCAACACCTTCAAGAAGGAAGCGACACTCAAGCGTCCTTGTCACTGGATCCAACCACCAAAGTTAGACTCTAGGTTTTCACTCGGAAGAATCAATCCGTGCATATTCGAGCAATGCCTCAATAAGGTAACAACGTAAAAGAAACATCGCCATTGCCAGGTATAACCAACTAAGGCAGGCCTAGGCTTTCGTCCCGGAGCTCGAGATTGGGTGCTCGAGTAGCACCACCATCCAAGTCGCTCAAGTGTTGTCGCCACCATTTTTTCGCAATCACATCAGTTACATGCAATGCGACTGCGCCGTTGCACAACCAAGCCTCTGCGTCAAGCCCTCGTCCACAATTTGCTTCTCATCGCCGAAGTCAACCACTGAATCTTGAGAGATGAAGACTCTCGAAGATTTTTCGGTGACCACAGCCATCATGGAGCCATAGGAGTTAACTGCAGCACAGTCTGCAGTCACCACCACCCGGCCGGCCAGATCCGAATGTCCACTACCAAGCCATGGACCGCGTGAAAGGCCAGTATCTCACCACCCCTTCATAACAAAGTAACAACACCAAGGCCAAATTTAGATCACTTGGAAACGCCTTGCTACAGAAAACACAAACAATTACACATACAAGAATAAACTACCATCAGCACATGACAAAGAAATGCTGATTTGAGCGATTTGTATATGTTCCTTCTGAAAGGGTGATCAGTTTCACGCCATCGTTTATCTTCTTGATGCAACCGTTACACCGTCAGTGCATGATGACCATCATAACAGAAGTCTTTGACTCATTGCCCTTGTGTCGTTCCTGTCACACATTCATTAGAACATCTGAATCCGATAACAAGGACTTGTTGTGCCATGGTTGTTTATATATAGGTCTATACGCTCGAAAGAACATACCTTCGCCATGATCATTTAAACCTTGTCTTGAGCTTGGCCGTGATGCTGTCAATTGACTGAAATGAATTTTGGGTCAGTTGATTGACCCCAAACTCAGTTCTAGTCAAGCATGACTAATTAGGCAGCCACACAAGCCCACGCAGCGTTCGCACACGTGCAAGCTAGACTATGGGCTGCGCCAGTCCAATACTACCAAGCCAACCTACTTTTCTTTATATTAAGAGCATCTCCAACAAAAGCGTTATATAAGCGACGCGCAGTATAAAACTGTTTTTAGCGCGCGCGGACATGATTTGGAGTCTCCAGCAGCCGCACAAAAACCGCGTGCGCGCTATAACTAATGCAACGCGTTATAACTAACTAGTACACGCGTACGTGCACATCACGTGCAATGTCAATTTATGAATACAACTTTTCCATTATAACTTTTCCAAAAGAAAGAAACAAGCACATGGCTCTAGAAAAGTCTAACAAAATCAACTATTCTATTTTGTTTGCATAAAAAGTTGTTGTGGCAGTTACCTGCAAAAACAAAAGGTTATTCTCACAGTTATCCTAATTTTACCTATCACTTCTACAGCGGGTGGTTCTGACGCGACGTGATAAATTATGTTTAGTGATATATACCATAAACGGGAATTATCTTATAGTTACATTTGTTTTGGAGGAATTATTTTATGGTTGCAAAACTTGCAAGAAAACGTACACGCTAAAATATTTTTGAGTTCCTTAAAAAACAAATCTTTGTGAGTCTCAGATAGTTGTACTGTGTTATACTTTAATCACAGGGTGACTTAACTAATGTACAACAACTCTACTAATTCTCTACAAATATGCTAGTATATTCCACACAAACGGGCCACATAAGTCCGGTGCTGCCTTGGGCACACGTGGAAAGCCTCATCACACACACCATCCTCCGCTCACTTCGTCCGACCATACTCGCACAAAGTCTGTAGCAGCTGCACGCTGTTGAGGTTGTGAAGCACCACGTCCTAAGAATAAACAATTCAAGAGGGGTCTAGATTTCGGTAGAATGAAGCGCAGTTGCACAGTGAATACTGTAGAGGCGAATCCCTTCGCTTTGGACCATAGGATTGATGTCATCAACGGCTGAAATTGCGTGTTAGACTTAGGATTTAAAATTTTAAAACTGATACACTATATAGTAGTATAGATATAGATATAGATATAGATATAGATATAGATAATTACTGGCTGCTCTAGTATAGTAATTGGCCAAGCCTTTGTAGATGACATATGAATAGCACTCTCATACATAATTGCATGCAATGGTTAGTGGCTATATGTGCAATCTCACACATGTATATTTATTTTTATACATGTGCAATCTCACCGATGAATAGCACTCGCACATATTTATTTTTATACATAAATATACTTGGAAAATGTGTTACTACTATGCATAACTGAGCATATTATAGTGAGAGTTCCGAAGAAAAACTGTTTTCAAAAAAGTAATAGATTAGTGACATCCGTATTATCCTTGTTAAATTGTGATCCAAATTATACCGTGGTGGACTATACGTAGTACAACTGATGTGGGCCTTTGCGTTAACGTCGACACGTAGGAGTACAACTCGTTTACTTGTCATGTATTTCCCTCATATATACCCCCTGTAGTCGCACGTAAGACGGTCTGTCGTCTCGTGCTTGTAATACGCCTCCATCATTGCGCCTTCATGCGTCCGTGGTTTTCTCCCGCAAGGGTTTCCACGTAAAAATCCCTATGTCTTTCTGTCTCGTTTATTCTAGTTATTATCTAACAAGTGATATCTCTACTCTTATAAAAAGCAGAGTTGGTGATAATGGTGTGCCTGCCATCCTGCAATATAGGCCGTCTGATCTATATCTAACGGATAGGAAGGAAACTATGATACTCGCACTCCTCTCCACATTTGCAGATACGGCCTTCCCTCGTACATCCTTTTCTTCCACAAGATAAAGTACTCATACAAATGAATCTTCATATTCCGTGCAACGCACGGGCATCTTGCTAGTACAGAGCCAAATTGCAAGATACAAGATTTGAGACGAGAGAATTAGGGTTGGTTTGTCTGCCGCCCTGCACGCGATCTGTCAATCCGAAGGCAAATCGATTTCCGTCACCGCCGCCGTTTGGATACGCCGAGTCCGTACTGTACAAGCGATTTATCTGCGGCGTTACTACTCCAAGGTCGACAGGAGATTGATGTTCGCTGCTGCGCCGCCCTGTTGAAAATTGCTAGCCGCCGCGTCGCGGACTCACGCGCCTGGCCCGCTGTTTCTCCCCGTGAAGGACCAAGACCTGAGGTACAGGATCAATTTACTTTTTTTGCTGCTCCACGTCAAGCGCACCGAAGATTGCTGTTGGTGCTGCTCATGGGAGATTGTGAGAGCACGGTTAATAGTATAGCCAGCTGCTGGCTATAAGCCAGTGCCATGTCGTCTACAGCCCATCTTATAGTCAACATGTACAATAGTAGATCAAAATAGTGTATTACTTTTTTATTATGTGGCTCACCTTTCATTCTCACATAGTGCCTAGGAGCACGTGCTAGAGCTGGCTCTTCATGAAGAGCCCGCTTACCTTGTCTCTCCTTTTCTCTTTCCTCCAATTAAGCAGAAATATACTAATTTATTCTTTATAGCCCGCTGACTCAGCTCTATTGTACTTACTCTGAGGCTACAGTACCAAGCACTAGTACTCCCTCCGTTTTTTAGTCTGCATATAAGATTTGGTCAAAGTCAAACTTTCTAAAGTTTGACTAACTTTATAGAAAAAAATATGAACATATACATACAAAAGCTACATGATGTGAAAATTAATTCTATGATGCATCTAACGATGATGATTTCATATTGTGAATCTTGATATATTTTTTCTATAAACCTAGTCAAAGTTAATAAAGTTTAAATTTGACCAAATCTTATATGCAGACTAAAAAGATAGAGAGGGAGTACTAGTTCATTACCTCCTCGCTGCTGTTGGTGCTATTGTTTCAGTTTTTGCTCTGCATATTTAATTATGTCCAGAATTTTTCTACCGGCTTGTACTACTTTGTGTACACAGATTTTATCTACTCATGGCATTCATGAAGTACGATCTTCCGCTGCTGGACCGTGATACAAGGTTTACCCTATCGCAAGTCAAGATGCGGGCTTTGTTGGCACAGCCCGACTATGATGAATCACCGGATATTTTTGGGAAGAATTAAATTCAGGACTGGACTGATGAGGAGAAAAGAATTGATGTAAGGCTTTATCACAAATTCAACTCCGTTTGCATAATAATATTTTGCAGGAAGTTTTGAGCGAGAAAACTGCCGCCGCTCCATGGTTAAAGCTGGAAGGGATTCACATGACTAAAGATCTCACCAGCAAGATGCATCTGAAGCAAAACTTATTTCTGCACAGGTTACTCGAGGGAGGTAATGTTTGAATCATATTTCAGAATTTAAAGAGATCATATCTGATCTAGCTGCACTGGAGGTTAAGTATGAAGAGGAAGATACTGCTTTAACGTTACTTTGTTCACTGCCAAGTTCTTATACAAATTTTAGAGACACCATATTATACAGTCGTGATACTCTCACACTTAATGAAGTTTATGAAGCTTTGAACTCTAAGGAGAAGATGAAATTAATGGTGCCTCATGATGGTTCGAGTTCATCCCAAGCCGAGGGATTATCTGTTCGTGGCAGGACAAAGGAGAAGAACTCCAATAATGGAAACAGAGGCAAAAGTAAAAATGGCTACACGGGCCGGTCGCAATCCAGAGACAAGAAATATTGTAGATAGTGCAAGAGAGACGGGCATGACATCTCAGAATGTTTCAAGTTGCAGAACAAGGAAAAGAAGAAAAGTAACAAACAAGGTGAAGATTCTGCTAATGTTGCTCGTGATGATAGTTCTGATAATGCTCTTGTTGTTATTGCTGGATGTGCTGAGACCAATGATGAGTGGGTACTTCACACTGCATGTAATTTTCATACGTGCCCGCATAGAGATTGGTTTACTGCTTTTGATTCTACTACTGTTGTTGGTTCCGTTTTGGATTTTGATAATTCACCATGCAAGATTGAAGGCATAGGTTCCGTTCGAATCAAAATGTTTGATGGCACAATCAGAACTTTGACAGATGCTCGGTATATTCCAAAGATGAAGAGAAAGCTTATCTCTGTTAGTGCCCTTGATGCAAAGGGGTACAAGTATTTAGGTGGAGATAGTGTTTTGAAGGTCACCAAAGGTTTCCTTATTGTGATGAAAGGTGACTTAAGTTCGACCAATGGTCTTTATTACCTTCGAGGTTCTACCGTTTCAGGTAACGCTACTCCAGTTATTTCAAAGAATTCTGATTGTGATGCTGCTAACCTTTGGCATATGCGTCTTGGACATATGAGTGAACTTGGTTTAGCAGAGTTAAATAAGAGAGGTCTTCTTGATGGATATGAAATTGGAAAAATGAAATTTTGTGAGCATTGTATCTTCGGCAAGCACAAGAGGGTGAAGTTCAACACTTTGACTCATACAACTGAAGGTATTCTTGATTATGTGCATTCAGATTTATGGGTACCATCTCGCAAGAAGTCACTAGGTGGTGCTAGTTACATGCTGACTATTGTTGATGATTATTTGAGAAAAGTTTGGCCTTATGTCTTGAAGCATAAATATGAAGCATTCTCAGCATTTAAGGAGTGGAATATTATGATTGAAAGGCAAACTGAAAAGAAGGTAAAAATACTTCGCACTGATAATGGTATGGAATTCTGTTCTAAGAAATTTAAGAATTATTGCAAGTCTGAAGGCATTGTCAGACATTACACTGTTCTTTATACTCCTCAACAAAACGGTGTTTCTGAGGATATGAACATGACCATTATTTTCAGAGCTCGTTGCATGTTGTCCAATGCAGGTTTGCATAGGCGTTTTTGGGCTGAGGCCGCTTCCACTTCTTGTTATCTCATTAATCACTCACCATCTATTGCTCTTAATAAGAAAACTCCAATTGAGGTATGGTCTGGTTCACCTACTGATTATTCACAGTTGAGAGTTTTTGGTTGCACTGCTTATGCTCATGTTGGCAATGGAAAATTGGAGCCTAGGGCTGTTAAGTGCATCTTTCTTGGTTATAAGTATGGTGTTAAAGGTTTTAAATTGTGGAATCCTAAAACCCAGAAGGTTGTTATTAGCAGAAATGTTATCTTTAATGAATTTGGTATGTTACATGATGTTTCATTTACTAATGTTCCCGTTGAGAGTGAACAACAGCCTGTTGTTCAGGAGCCTACTGTTCATGTGGATCATGTTATTGATTCAGGTGATACATCTGGTAATGAAATCGTTGACGCACATGATGAACCCGTCGTTAATGATGATCATGTCACTCCCACTCCAAATCAGACTATTGTTCTGCACAGTTGGAATCTTGCACGTGACAGAGTTAGGTGGGGTACTAATAAACCTGACAGGTTAATTGAAGAGTGCAATATTGTTTCTTTTGCTTTATCTGTTGCAGAAGAAATTGAAGGTAATGCTAAGCCTTCTTCATATTCCGATGCTATTATTTCTGGTAATAGTAATAAGTGGATGACTGCTATGCATGATGAGATGGAATCACTTGAAAAGAATGGCACTTGGGATTAGTAAAATTGCTTAGAGAGAAGAAACCTATTCGTTGCAAGTGGGTTTTCAAGAGGAAAGAAGGTGTTTCTCCTAATGATGAGACGAGATATAAAGCAAGGTTAGTTGCTAAAGGTTACAGTCAGATTTCAGGTATTGACTATAACGAAGTCTTTTCTCCTATTGTGAAGAATAACTCTATTTGCACTTTACTCAGTATTATTGCCATGAATGATTTTGAGCTTGAGCAATTGGATGTTAAAACTGCATTCTTACATGGAGAATTAGAAGAGGATATTTATATGGAACAACCTGAAGGTTTTGTTATTCCTGGAAAAGAAAAGCTTGTCTGTAAGTTAAAGAAATCTCTTTATGGATTGATGCAACCCCCTAGACAGTGGTACAAGAGATTTGACACCTTTATGCTCTCTCAAGGTTTCAAAAGGTCTAATTATGATAGCTGTGTTTATTTCAAAACTGTTAGTGGTTCAACTATTTATTTGCTCCTTTATGTTGATGATATGCTAATTGCTGCAAAGAGTATGTCAGAGATTGATGAACTAAAGAAGCAATTGAGTAACGAATTTGAGATGAAGGATTTGGGTGCAACAAAGAAAATACTTGGCATGGAAATATCCAAAGATAGACAGTCTGGAAAAGTATATCTAAGTCAGAAGGGATATATTGATAAAGTTCTTTGTCGTTTTAATATGCATAATGCCGACCCGGTGAGTACACCGTTAGCTGCACACTTCAAATTATCATCAGCTTTATGTCCTAAGTCAGATGCAGATATTGAGTACATGTCTAGAGTTACCTATTCGAGTGCAGTTGGTTCACTTATGTATGCCATGGTTTGTTCTCGTCCGGATTTATCATATGCATTGAATGTTGTCAGTAGATACATGGCTAATCCTGGAAAAGAGCATTGGAAAGTAGTTCAATGGATTCTCAGATACCTACGAGGTACTTCTAATGCTTATTTACAATTTGGGAAAACTGGAGATGGACTTGTTGGTTTTGTTGATTCTGATTTTGCTGGTGATTTGGATAAGAGAAGATCGCTCACAGGTTATGTTTTCACCATTGGTGGTTGTGCTGTGAGTTGGAGAGGTTTGTATTCTGAGCTTTATGGAGATTCATCTTGCCCTACCATATTTTCTGACAGTCAAAGTGCTATATATCTTACAAAGAATCCAATGTATCATGAGAGAACAAAGCACATTGATGTTAGATTTCACTATATTCGAGATGTTGTTGCTGAAGGCAAATTGAAGCTAATATGCAAGATAAGTACTCATGATAATCCTGTTGATATGATGACAAAGACAGTTCCTACCCATAAGTTTGAGCTTTGCTCAGGCTTAGTTGGTATATCTCACTAGTCCTATGGACTTTGAAGTACAAGGTGTTTATGCTGATTTGGATGGAGTTATTTACTTTCTTCGACTACTGGGGGGAATTTGGATGAAGGTGGAGATTGTTAAATTGTGAATCAAGTTATACCGTGTTGGACTAGACGTAGTACAACTGGTGTGGGCCTTTGCGTTGACGTCGACGCGTACGAGTACAACACGTTTACTTGTCCTCCAAGGACTCTCATGTATTGCCCTCATATATACCCATGTAGTCGCTGTCGGTGTCAAAACCGGCGGATCTCGGGTAGGGGGTCCCAAACTGTGCGTCTAAGTTCGATGGTAACAGGAGACATGGGACACAATGTTTACCCAGGTTCGGGCCCTCTCTATGGAGGTAATACCCTACTTCCTGCTTGATTGATCTTGATGAATATGAGTATTACAAGAGTTGATCTACCACGAGATCGTAATGGCTAAAACCCTAGAAGTCTAGCTTGTATGACTGTGATTGCCTCTACGGACTAAACCCTCCGGTTTATATAGACAACGGAGGGGGCTAGGGTTGTACAAAGTCGGTTACAGAGAAAGGAATCTAAATATCCGATCGCCAAGCTTGCCATCCACGCAAAGGAGAGTCCCATCCGGACACGGGAGAGAGTCTTCGGTCTTGTATCTTCACAGCCCATTAGTCCGGCCCAAGTCCAATAGGTCGGACACCCGAGGACCCCTTAGTCCAGGACTCCCTCAGTAGCCCGTGAACCAGGCTTCAATGATGAGGTGTCCGGCGCGCAGATTGTCTTCAGCATTGCAAGGCGGGTTCCCTCCTCCGAATAATCCAAGATAGTCTTTGGACGCAACGAACATGTTCGGATCTGCAACACAAGTATGCTACCTCTTGAGCATTGCGCTGGTTTGCCTTGAAGAGGAAAGGGTGATGCAGTAAAGTAGCGTAAGTATTTCCCTCAGTTTTTGAGAACCAAGGTATCAATCCAGTAGGAGACCACACGCGAGTCCCATGCACCTACACAAACAAACAAGAACCTCACAACCAACATGATAAAGGGGTTGTCAATCCCTTCACGGTCACTTACGAGAGTGAGATCTGATAGATATGATAAGATAATATTTTTGGTATTTTTATGATAAAGGATAAATAAAGATGCAAAGTAAAATAAACGGTAATAAAAATAGCTAAGTGTTGGAAGATTAATATGATAGAGAATAGACCCGGGGGCCATAGATTTCACTAGTGGCTTCTCTCAAGAGCATAAGTATTATGGTGGGTAAACAAATTACTGTTAAGCAATTGATTGAATTGAGTATAGTTATGAGAATATCTAGAGTATTAAGTTCATGAAGAACAAAGTAACGCATTAAGAAAGATGACATGATGTAGAGGGATAAACTCATGCAATATGATATAAACCCCATCTTTTTATCCTCGATGGCAACAATACAATATGTGCCTTGCTGCCCCTGCTGTCACTGGGAAAGGACACCGCAAGATTGAACCCAAAGCTAAGCACTTCTCCCATTGCAAGAAAGATCAATCTAGTAGGCCAAACCAAACTGGTAATTCGAAGAGACTTGCAAAGATAACCAATCATACATAAAAGAATTCAGAGGGGATTCAAATATTGTTCATAGATAATCTTGATCATAAACCCACAATTCATCGGATCTCGACAAACACACCGCAAAAGAAGATTACATCGAATAGATCTCCAAGAAGATCGAGGAGAACTTTCTTTTGAGATCCAAAGGGAGAGAAGAAGCCATCTAGCTAATAACTATGGACCCGAAGGTCTAAGGTAAACTACTCACACATCATTGGAGAGGCTATTGTGTTGATGTAGAAGCCCTCCATGATCAATGCTCCCTCCGGTGGAGCGCCGAAAAAGGCCCCAAGATGGGATCTCACGGGTACAGAAGGTTGCGGCGGTGGAAATAGGGTTTTGGCTCCGTATATGATAGTTCCAGGGTATATGGGTATATATAGGAGGAAGAAGTACGTCGTTGGAGCAACGAGGGGCCCACGAGGGTGGTGGGCACACCCCCCTACCTCGTGCCTTCCTCGTTGATTACTTTACGTAGACTCCAAGTCCTCTGGATCACGTTTGTTCCGAAAATCACGTTCCTGAAGGTTTCATTCTGTTTGGACTCCGTTTGATATTCTTTTCCTTCGAAACACTGAAATAGGCAAAAACAACAATTTGGGCTGGGCCTCCGGTTAACAGGTTAGTCCCAAAAATAATATGAAAGTATATAATAAAGCCCATTAATCATCTAAAACAGAATATAATATAGCATGGAACAATAAAAAATTATAGATACATTGGAGACGTATCAAAGTACCACACACACAGCCGTAGAGAGTATAATATTTCACGAGTCCCATTCGCTGACAACTTTTTGCAAGATGGCATCACGTCTGCCCGGTCATTATTTTGAACCGTTTTCATCCGCCGTTCCATGTTTCGAGATGCGGTTTCCATTGGCAAGTCTTGTCAAAGCAGAGATCGTGTCCCCTTATTGCGGGATTCTCATCAATACGGGCGTGGGTAATCCAACCGTGTCATTCGCACAACCCTTGGGAACAGGCGAGTTTTAAGGCTAGTGGGAGGCGTTTGATATTCACAGCCTTTATAAGGGGATAAGGATTCCCTTCTTTCACCCACGCCTCCTCTCTCTCTCCCTGTCCTTCCATTCTCGAGCTCCAGCGCCCAAGTCCTCATCTTCTCTGCCTTGAGAAAGCACTTCAACCATGTCCAGATCTGGAGCGCAAGGCAAGTGGATGGCCTCCTTCGTCAAGGAGAAGGACATCGCCGAGCTTCGGGAGGCCAGGTACCTGGTGAAAGAGATCGCCCACCGGCTTCCGGCCAAGGGGCAAATCATCCCTACCCCGAAGCCCAATGAGAGGGTGGTGTTCATCCACCATTTCATCCGCGGGTTAGGGTTCCCTCTCCACCCTTTCGTCCGCGGACTCATGTTCTATTATGCGGTAGATTTCCATGATCTAGCCCCAAATTCCTTCCTCAATATCTCAGCCTTCATCATCGTGTGTGAGGCCTTCCTCCGCTTTCCACCCCACTTCAGACTGTGGCTCAAGATCTTTAACGTGAAGCCGAAGGTGGTGGATGGCCAACACGCGGAGTGCGGAGGCGCCATGGTGAGCAAGCTGCCCAATGTCACATGGCCCAAGGGCACTTTTGTGGAAACCGTCAAGGAGTGGCAGAAAATTTTGTTCTATATTACAAAGCCCCGCGACGCCACCTGGGCCGCAACTCCTGAATTTAAGTCCGGAGCCCCAATGCGGCTCACCTCCTGGATTGAGAAGGGCCCGAATTGGTCTTCTTCGGACGAGCTGACTGCGCTGCAAACGCGCATCCAAAGCATGGTGGATAAAAACATCAAGCTCGTCAACATGATCCAGGTGATGCTAGTTCGCCTGATCCTTCCATGCCAGAGTCGGACTTCCCCTTTATGGGAATTCGATCCGAAGGAGCACCAAACCTTGGAAAGGCTTTTCGGAACCACGCACGAAGGTATCTGGAAATTGCTTTTCAAGGGTGACGAGACGCCGCCGGACACCACCGAGGACCGCGGGCTCGATCTGGCCCATCCCGGCAATGGGGTAAGTACTTCAAGCCTCACGGTGTATCCTTTACTTGCTTATTCGAGGGAGGTGTCTAAAACTCCACTATTTTATTTTTTCAGGCATGGGCAGAGAGAGCGGAGCGGATTAAGTGTCCGGCTCCGCTGCCCGAGGAGCCAGTCATCCCGCTGCTGGCGAAGATGTTGGTCCCGGCGCCCTACAAGGCGCCGGAGAAGAAGGCCCAGGGGGTCTGGACTGGCCTCCTCCACAACGGAGCTTCAGACATGACGTCTAAAGACCACGAGGCTCACTCCTCCGCCACCAAAGACGATGACGAGGAGGAGGAGAGTAACTCTCCCCCTAAGGGGGGAAGGAAGAAGAGGACGGCCTCTAGTAATCTGGAGCCAGAGGCGTCCAAGAGGGGGAAAGGCTCCCTTGCGGATAACTCCGCATGGGATGTCGACAGCAGTCCGGAGCGACACCCCGGGAACAAGCCCCTGGCCGCATCGTAATTGCTGGAAAACTCATATTCATCCGTGTATCCTGCCCTCTCGCCTCACAGTATTAACATGTCAACTAATGCTATTGCAGTCCGGCCCACGACAGCTCCCAGCGATCCTCATCAGGAGGCTCGCTGGACTCAAAGGCGATGGCCAGTGAGTCACCTCCGGCCGCTCAATCTCACAAAAAAGCAATAAAGGAAAGAAAAAAGTAAAAAAGGAAAAACACATAGAACATAAAACAGAAATAAAAACTGAAGCAAAAATAGCGACAAAAGAAAAAAATTAAATTTCCTTAGGAAGAATGAATTAGTGACATTGGTATTACCATTTAAGAACAAAAAAAGGGAAAAATAATCTAAAACAAGCAGTAACAAAATTTGCACGAAATATTCATAAAAATTGCACTTTTAAAAAATATGCAAGAATAAGCATATAATAGTGGAACTTTTGCAAAAATAAAATCTAAGAATAAATGAATAGTGGCATTGGTATTAACCTTAAAGTAGAATGGAAATGAAGTAAAGACTAAGCAATATCAAGAAGAAAGAAAATTTATAACAAAAATTGCGAACAATTTCGCACCAAAATTGCACTTTATCGTAATATGGAAAAATAATCATATAATCATGAAATTTTGGCACATATTATATAGTATTTGTATGTATATAATTACACCCGGCCAAAAACCCACAAAAACAAGAAATAAAATAAAGGAAAGAGACAAAGAAAAACAAAATGCAACCCAGAATAGCAAAAACGAGCCCACGAAGCAATTCGACTGACCCAAAATAGGGCTCAATCGATTCCACACAGTCCAACTCACCACCAAAATGACACAAAAAAACAAAACAAAACAAAACAACACAAATCTCAAAGCAGACTCGGACGGTCACAAAATCAACTGGCTGTAGACCAGTCGACTGAAATTTATGTTAGGGTCAGTCACTTTTTTCTGAACCACCTAGTAGCCCCATATATTCATCTCAAAGCACGCATGAACAACGTTGGATTTGGTGGCCAAAAATATTCTATGCTGTGACGCAAGAGCACGTACATGTAGGCACCATGCGCACATAAACATGCAGACACGCCTTTTAGGGAACGTAGTAATTTCAAAAAAAAATCCTACGCACATGCAAGATCATGGTGATGCATAGCGACGAGCGGGGAGAGTGTGTCCACGTACCCTCGTAGACCGAAAGCGGAAGCGTTAGCTCAACGCGGTTGATGTAGTCGTACGTCTTCACGATCCGACCGATCCAAGTGCTGAACGTACGGCACTTCCGAGTTCAGCACATGTTTAGCTCGATGACGTCCCACGAACTCCAATCCAGCCGAGCTTCGAGGGAGAGTTCCGTCAGCACGCCATGTTGCTACCGACGCAGGGCTTCGCCTAAGCACCGCTACGATATGATCGAGGTGGATTATGGTGGAGGGGGGCACCGCACACAGCTAAGAGATCAAGAGATCAATTGTTGTGTCTCAAAGTGGTGCCCCCCTCCCCGTATATAAAGGAGTGGAGGAGGGGGAGGGTCGGCCCTCTCTATGGCGTGCCCTAGGGGAGTCCTACTCCCACAGGGAGTGGGATTCCCCCTTTCCTAGTAGAACTAGGAGCCCTTCCAAGTAGTAGGAGTAGGAGAGAAGGAAAGGGAAAAGAGAAGAGAAGGAAGGAGGGGGCTGCCCCTCCCCTAGTCCAATTCGGACTAAGCATTGGGGGGGGGGGGGCGCAGCCTCCCCTCTCTCTTTCCCTTAAAGCCCAATAAGGCCCATATACTCGGCGATTTCCAGTAACTCTCCGGTACTCCGAAAAATACCCGAATAACTCTGAACCTTTCTGATGTCCGAATATAGTCGTCCAATATATCGATCTTTACGTCTCGACCATTTCGAGACTCCTCGTCATATCCCCGATATCATCCGGGACTCCGAACTACCTTCGGTACATCAAAACACATAAACTTATAATACCTATTGTCACCGAACTTTAAGCGTGCGGACCCTACGTGTTCGAGAACAATGTAGAAATGACCGAGACACGTCTCCGGTCAATAACCAATAGCGGAACCTGGATGCTCATACTGGCTCCCACATATTCTACGAAGATCTTTATCGGTCAAACCGCATAACAACATACGTTGTTCCCTTTGTCATCGGTATGTTACTTGCCCGAGATTCGATCGTCGGTATCTCAATACCTAGTTCAATCTCGTTACCAGCAAGTCTCTTTACTCGTTCCGTAATACATTATCCGAAAACTAACTCATTAGTTACAATGCTTGCAAGGCTTATAGTGATGTGTATTACCGACTGAGCCTAGAGATACCTCTTTGACAATCGGAGTGACAAATCCTAATCTCGAAATACGCCAACTCAACAAGTACCTTCGGAGACACCTGTAGAGCACCTTTATAATCACCCAGCTACGTTGTGACGTTTGGTAGCACAGAAAGTGTTCCTCTGGTAAACGAGAGTTGCATAATCTCATAGTCATGGGAACATGTATAAGAAGAAAGTAATAGCAACATACTAAACGACCAAGTGCTAAGCTAACGGAATGGGTCAAGTCAATCACATCATTCTCCTAATGATGTGATCCCGTCAATCAATTGACAACTCATGGCTATGGCTAGGAAACATAACCATCTTTGATTAACGAGCTAGTCAAGTAGAGGCATACTAGTGACACTCTGTTTGTCTATTTATTCACACATGTATTATGTTTCCGGTTAATACAATTCTAGCATGAATAATAAACATTTATCATGAAATAAGGAAATAAATAATAACTTTATTATTGCCTCTAGGGCATATTTCCTTCAGTCTCCCACTTGCACTAGAGTCAATAATCTAGATCACATCGCCATGTGATTTAACATTAATAGTTCACATCACCGTGTGATTAACACCCATAGTTCACATCGTTATGTGACCAACACCCAAAGGGTTTACTAGAGTCAATAATCTAGTTCACATCGCTATGTGATTAACACCCAAAGAGTACTAAGGTGTGATCATGTTTTGCCTGTGAGAGAAGTTTAGTCAACGGGTCTGCCATATTCAGATCCGTATGTATTTTGCAAATTTCTATGTCTACAATGCTCTACACGGAGCTACTTTAGCTAATTGCTCCCACTTTCAATATGTATCCAGATTGAGACTTAGAGTCATCTGGATCAGCGTCAAAACTTGCATCGACGTAACCCTTTACGACGAACTTTTTGTCACCTCCATAACCGAGAAACATATCCTTATTCCACTAAGGATAATTTTGACCGATGTCCAGTGATCTACTCCTAGATCACTATTGTAATCCCTTGCCAAACTCAGTGCAGGGTATACAATAGGTCTAGTGTATAGCATGGCATACTTTATAGAACCTATGGATGAGGCATAGGGAATGACTTTCATTCTCTCTCTATCTTCTGCCGTGGTCTGGATTTGAGTCTTACTCATCTTCACTCCTTGTAACACAGGCAAGAACTCCTTCTTTGACTGTTCCATTTTGAACTACTTCGAAATCTTGTCAAGGTTTTTTACTCGCGGAAAAATCTTATCAAGCGTCTTGATCTATCTCTATAGATCTTGATTCTCAATATGTAAGCAGCTTCACCGAGGTCTTTCTTTGAAAAAACTCCTTTCAAATACTCCTTTATGCTTTACAGAAAATTATACATTATTACCGATCAACAATATGTCTTTCACATATACTTATCAGAAATGTTGTAGTGCTCCCACTTACTTTCTTGTAAATACAGGCTTCATCGCAAAAGTCTGTATAAAACCATATGCTTTGATCACACTATCAAAACGTTTATTCCAACTCCGAGAGGCTTGCACCAGTCCATAAATGGATCGCTGGAACTTGCACACTTCGTTAGCTCCCTTTGGATCGACAAAACCTTCTGGTTGCATCATATACCAGTCTTCTTCCAGTAATCCATTCAGGAATGCAGTTTTGACATCCAGTTGCCAAATTTCATAATCACAAAATGCGGCCATGCTAACATGATTCGGACAGACTTAAGCATCGCTACGGGTGAGAAGGTCTCATCGTAGTCAATCCCTTGAACTTGTCGAAACCCTTTTGCAACAAGTCGAGCTTTATAGACACTAGCATTACCATCAGCGTCAGTCTTCTTCTTGAAGATCCATTTATTCTCAATGGCCTGCCGATCATCGGGCAAGTCAACCAAAGTCCACACTTTGTTTTCATACATGGATCCCATCTCAGATTTCATGGCCTCAAGCCATTTTGTGGAATCTAGGCTCACCATCGCTTCTTCATAGTTCGTAGGTTCGTCATAGTCTAGTAACATAACCTCCAGAACAGGATTACCATACCACTCTGGTGCGGATCTTACTCTGGTTGACCTACGAGGTTCAGTAACAACTAGATCTGAAGTTTCATGATCATCATCTTTCACTTCCTCACTAATTGGTGTGGACACCATAGGAACCAGTTTCTGTGATGAACTATTTTCCAATAAGGGAGCAGGTACAGATACCTCATCAAGTTCTACTTCCCTCCCACTCACTTCTTTCGAGAGAAACTCCTTCTCTAGAAAGGATCCATTCTTGGCAACGAATGTCTTGCCTTCGGATCTGTGATAGAAGGTGTACCCAACAGTTACTTTTAGGTATCCTATGAAGATGCACTTCTCCAAATTTGGGTTTGAGCTTATCAGTATGAAACGTTTTCACATAAGCATCGCAACCCCAAACTTTAAGAAACGACAGCTTAGGTTTCTTAATAAACCATAGTTCATACGGTGTCGTCTCAACGGATTAAGATGGTGCCCTTTTTAACGTGAATGCAGCAGTCTCTAGAGCATAACCCCAAAACGATAGCGGTAAATCAGTAAGAGACATCATAGATCGCACCATATCTAGTAAAGTATGATTACGACGTTCGGACACACCATTACGTTGTGGTGTTCCAGGTGGCGTGAGTTGCGAAACTATTCCGCATTGTTTCAAATGTAGACCAAACTCGTAACTCAAATATTCTCCTCCACGATCAGATCGTAGGAACTTTATGTTCTTGTTACAATGATTTTCAACTTCACTCTGAAATTCTTTGAACTTTTCAAATGTTTCAGACTTATGTGTCATCAAGTAGATATACCCATATCTGCTCAAATCATCTGTGAAGGTAAAATAACGATACCTACCGCGAGCCTCAACACTCATCGGATCGCATACATTAGTATGTATTATTTCCAATAATTCAGTTGCTCGCTCCATTGTTCCGGAGAACAAAGTCTTAGTCATCTTGTCCATGAGGCATGGTTCACAAGCATCAAGTGATTCCAAAAGCCCATAAACATGGAGTTTCTTCATGCACTTTACACCAATATGACCTAAACGGCAGTGCCACAAATAAGTTGCACTATCATTATTAACATTGCATATTTTGGTTTCAATATTATGAATATGTGTATCACTATGATCGAGATCCAACAAACTATTTTCATTGGGTGTATGACCATCAAAGGTTTTATTCATGTAAACGGAACAACAATTATTCTCTGACTTTAAATGAATAACCTTATTGCAATAAACATGATCAAATCATATCCATGCTCAACGCAAACACCAAATAACAAGTTATTTAGGTTCAACACTAATCCCGAAAGTATAGGGAGTGTGTGATGATGATCATATCAATCTTGGAACCACTTCCATAACATATCATCACTTCACCCTTAACTAGTATATATTCATTCTGCAACTCCCGTTTCGAGTTACAAGTCTTAGCAACTGAACTAGTATCAAATACTGAGGGGTTACTATGAACACTAGTAACGTACACATTAATAATCTGTATATCAAATATACCTTTGTTTACTTTGCCATCCTTCTTACCCGCCAAATACTTGGGGTAGTTCCGCTTCCAGTGACCAGTCCCTTTGCAGTAGAAGCACTTAGTCTCAGGCTTAGGTCCAGACTTGGGCTTCCTCACTTGAGCAGCAACTTGCTTGCCGTTCTTCTTGAAGTTCCCCTTCTATCCCTTTGCCCTTTTCTTGAAACTAGTGGTCTTGTCGACCATCAACACTTGATGCTTTTCTTGATTTCTACCTTCGTCGATTTCAGCATCATGAAGAGCTTGGGAATCGTTTCCGTTATCCCATGCATATTATAGTTCATCACGAAGTTCTAGTAACTTGGTGATAGTGACTAGAGAACTCTGTCAATCACTATCTTATCTGGAAGATTAACTCCCACTTGATTCAAGTGATTGTAGTACTCAGACATTCGGAGCATATGCTCACTAGCTGAGCAATTCTCCTCCATCTTGTAGCTATAGAACTTGTTGGAGACTTCATATCTCCTAACTCGAGTATTTGCTTGAACTATTAACTTCAACTCTTGGAACATCTCATATGGTCCATGATGTTCAAAACGTCTTTGAAGTCCCGATTCTAAGCCGTTAAGCATGGTGCACTAAACTATCAAGTAGTCATCATATTGAGCTAGCCAAACGTTCAGAACGTCTGCATCTGCTCCTGCAATAGGTCTGTCACCTAGCGGTGCATCAAGGACATAATTCTTCTATGCAGCAATGAGGATAAACCTCAGATCACGGACCCAGTCCGCATAATTGCTACTATCATCTTTCAACTTAGTTTTCTCTAGGAACATATATAAAACATAGGGAAGCAACAACGCGAGCTATTGATATACAACATTATTTGCAAAATACTATCAGGACTAAGTTCATGATAAATTAAAGTTCAATTAATCATATTACTTAAGAACTCCCACTTATATAGACATCCCTCTAATCATCTAAGTGATCACGTGATCCAAATCAACTAAACCATGTCCGATCATCACGTGAGATGGAGTAGTTTTCAATTGTGAACTTCACTATGTTGATCATATCTACTATATGATTCACGCTCGACCTTTTGGTCTCCAGTGTTCTGAGGCCATATCTGCATATGCTAGGCTCATCAAGTTTAACCCGAGTATTTCTTCGTGTGCAAAACTGCCTTACACCCGTTGTAGATGAACGTAGAGCTTATCACACCCGATCATCACGTGGTGTCTCGGCATGACGAACTTTGGCAATGGTGCATACTCAGGGAGAACACTTTTACCTTGAAATTTTAGTAAGGGATCATCTTATAAAGCTATCATCGAACTAGGAAAAATAAGATGCATAAAAGATAAACATCATACGCAATCAAAATATGTGACATAATATGGCCATGATCATCTTGCTCCTTTGATCTCCATCTCGAAAGTACAGTCATGATCTCTATCATCACCGGCATGACACCATGATCTCCATCATCTTGATCTATATCAATGTGTTGTCACATGGTCGTGTCGCCAACTATTGCTCTTGCAACTATTGCTATCGCATAGCGATAAAGTAAAGCAATTATTTGGCGCTTGCATCATATGCAATAAAGAGACAACCATAAGGCTTCTGCCAGTTGCCGATAACTTCAACAAAACATGATCATCTCATACAACAACTTATATATTATCACGTCTTGACCATATCACATCACAACAAGCCCTGCAAAAACAAGTTAGACGTCCTCTACTTTGTTGTTGGAAGTTTTACGTGGCTGCTACGGGCTTAGCAAGAACCGTTCTTACGTACGCATCAAAACCACAACGATATTTCGTAAAGTATGTGTTGTTTTAACCTTCACAAGGACCGGGCGTAGCCACACTCGGTTCAACTAAAGTTGGAGAAACTGACACCCGCCAACCAACTGTGTGCAAAGCACGTCGGTAGAACCAGTCTCGCGTAAGCGTACGCGTAATGTCGGTCCGGGCCGCTTCATCCAACAATACCGCTGAACCAAATTATGACATGCTGGTAAGCAGTATGACTTGTATCGCCCACAACTCACTTGTGTTCTACTCGTGCATATAACATATACGCATAAACCTGGCTCGGATGCCACTGTTGGGGAACATAGTAATTTCAAAAAAATTCCTGCGCACACGCAAGATCATGGTGATGCATAGCAATAAGCAAGGAGAGTGTGTCCACGTACCCTCGTAGACCGAAAGCTGAAGCGTTAGCACAACGCGGTTGATGTAGTCGTACGTCTTCATGATCCGACCGATCCAACGTACGACACCTCCGAGTTCAGCACCCATTCAGCTCGATGACGTCCCACGAACTCTGATCTAGCCGAGCTTCGAGGGAGAGTTTCGTCAGCACGACGGTGTGATGACGATGATGATGTTGCTACCGACGCAGGGCTTCGCCTAAGCACCGCTACGACGCAGGGCTTCCCGTTAATCAAATGACAACTCATGTCTATGGCATAACCATCTTTGATTAACGAGCTAGTCAAGTAGAGGCATACTAGTGACACTATGTTTGTCTATGTATTCACACATGTATTATGTTTCCGGTTAATACAATTCTAGCATGAATAATAAACATTTATCATGAAATAAGGAAATAAATAATAACTTTATTATTGCCTCTAGGGTATATTTCCTTCAACGCCCACATGCATACAGCACATGCACCACAGACACTAATCATTAGTTTTTTGGTTGTGCGGACGAAGCATAATTAATACGAAAACTAATACAAAACTAAAATAACTTTTTAACGGAGAAACATATTAAATTTGCATAAATTATTGGGATTGGTATAACCATTCCAAAAGAAAGAAAATGGAAAATAAATTAAACAAATGATTAAAAAATTGCACACAACTTACATAGAAATTGCATTTTTTATAATATGCAAGAATAAATATATAGTAGTGAAGAGTAACACAAAATAAAAATAAAACAATAAAAATGAAGTTTTCTATGAAAGAATGTATTCGTCGCATTGGTATTAGCGTTTTAAAAAAACATTAATATAAAAATGAAAATAATGAAATTTTCTATGAAAGCATGAAACTTTTTAAGAAGAAACAAAAAGAAAAAGAGAAAACTTCCAAAACTTGCACACAATTTGCACTGAAATTGCTCTTTTTAAAATATACCAAGAATAGGCATATAATAATGCATTTTTTCTCATTCTACTATAATTTCAAAAAAAATCCTACGCACACGCAAGATCATGGTGATGCATAGCAACAAGAGGGGAGAGTGTGTCCACGTACCCTCGTAGACCGTAAGCGGAAGCTTTATGACAACGCGGTTGATGTAGTCATACGTCTTCACAGTCCGACCGATCCAAGTACCGAACGCACGGCACCTCCGAGTTCAGCACACGTTCAGCTCGATGACGTCCCTCGTACTCTTGATCCAGTTGAGGCCGAGGGAGAGTTTCGTCAGCACGACGGTGTGATGGCGATGATGATGATGATACCGACGCAGGGCTTCGCCTAAGCACCGCTACGATATGATCGAGGTGGATTATGGTGGAGGGGGCACCGCACATGGCTAAAAGATCAAATGAACTTGTGTGTCTTAGGTGCCCCCTCTCCCCACATATATATAGGTTGGAGGGGGGAAGAGGCAGCCTTAGGGCACTCGCAAGTAGGCCGATTCCTACTTGGGGTGGAAGCCCAATTCGCCCCCCCCCCTTCTTATTTCAGCATATGGGAAGGAAAGAGAAGGGGGAAGAGAAGGAAAGGGTGGAGGCCGAATCCTCCTCCTTCCTTCCTTCTTCCTCTTCCTTTCCTCCTACTCCTATTCGGCCTAGGAGGGGCGCACCAGCCCACCAGGGGCTGGTCTGTCCCTCACTTGGCCCAATAGGCCCATAACTTTGCCAGGGGGTGCCCGGAACCCCTTTCGGTGACCCGATATCACCTGGAACACTTCTGGAGTCCAAATATCATCATCCTATATATGATTCTTTGCCTCTCAACCATTTCGAGACTCCTCATCATGTTCGTGATCTCATCTGGGACTCCGCACAACCTTCAGTGATGGATTCATGTACCTAGGGTAGGGTCATAGGCCTGACCTAGATGTCCTACCCAAGGACACCCTTAGAAGAGATCACCTTCCAGTCGACCAACGAAGAACCCACCCGACTGACTAGAAGGACTCGACCATGGAGACTCACTCGACCATGAAGATACACTCGACCACCAGAAGGTCAGAAGGCACTCTGCACTGCAACGGCCTGTAATTGAATAGACTTAATGATAGTTAAGGCACTTTATGTGGGGCGTTACCAGTAACGTCCCAGACTTAATATACTTAAATCCCTTCATTATGTGGGCTGGCAGGGGTCCTGGCACACTCTATATAAGCCACCCCCCTCCACAGGCAGAAGGGTTCGCACTCTTGTAACACCTATACACATAATCCACTCGACCGCCTCAGGGCTCCGAGACGTAGGGCTTTTACTTCCTCCGAGAAGGGCCTGAACTCGTACATCGCTTGTGTTTACAACCTCTCCATAGCTAGGACCTTGCCTCTTCATACCTACCCCCCACTCTACTGTCAGACTTAGAACCACGACAGTTGGCGCCCACCGTGGGGCTGGTGTTTTAGCGATTTTGTGGAGAAGTTGCGGTATTTTCGAGTACTTTCATCATGATGACTGCTGGAGTTTTGGTCGAGGGGCGCGAGATCCGTCTTGGCGCTCTCACCTTTGTTGCCGACGACTCCGCGTGGCTCCAGGAGGCTCCACTCGATGTTGATGCGCTCCCCGTCCGCGGTGCGACGCATTTTCGCGCATGTGTCCGCGGCGTTCTGCTGCGGCAACCGTCGGCCCCCTATCGGTCGACTCCTTTATAGGTCACCCGTCTGGTCTCCCACCAGCGCAGGCGCTCTGGTCGGTCGAGGCTTCAGCGGTGGGTGAAGCACGCGGTGGCTCGCCAGACGGCCATCGCACAAGTTGCGGCAATCGAGCCCGATGAATCTCTCTACGGCCTGTTCGATCTGTCGACTGGCTCCGTAGAGACTGCATCCAAATGCGATAGCAGTGAGCCAGCGGCGGAAATTCTCATGGTCGACAGGCCCCGCAGTCCTCCCGGCTTCGCCCATGGTGGCGGAGCGGGCGGTGGAGGTGACCCCGCACAGGACCACGAAGAGTACCAGCCCGAGACACTCGACTCTCTGCAGAGAGAAGAGCTTCGCCATAGGAACATGGATGCCCTGCATACTCCCATTGCGGGAGAAACCCCCGAGGCTCGCGCCTTGGAGGAGGCACGTTTGGCCAATATGGCTGAACGCGCTCGTCTGGAGAACCTTCAGCGAGCACTCGACGAGCGCGCGCGGCGACGAGTTCCCGAAGCCAGTCGACGTCGACTCTTCCCGCCGACTCAGGTATACCGCACGCCAATTCAGAATTTAGCAGCTGCAACCCGTATAGCGGAGTCCATCCAGCCTTCACAGTCGGAAGCTGGGAGAGGCTTGATGCAGATCAGAGATTTGCTCCGAGCAGCAGGGGACCAGAACTCAGTCGTGTCGCAGTCGCGCAACAGAATTCACAGTCGATCCGTCGCTGCGAATACGGTTCAGTCGGCTCACAGTCCCAGATCGCCTCCGCGGCGGGAAGGGCGCGACAACCAGCGAGATCAGTATGGAGACCGACACGACCGAGATGACAGGCGTCGAGTGCCTGTTTCCCCTCCGAGGGAAGGGTCTTACGCTCCTCGGCGACAGGATGACAGGCGTCAGTTCAGTACGGGGCGAAGAGTTCCAGTCGACCCCAGGGAACCAGGCTTCGACGCGCGATCCATTATCGTGCAAGGCTTGGTCGACCGGAACAGAGCCCATCGAGGTGGACCCAAGAGAGATGCACCCACGAGCAGTCGCGTGCATGTTTCTGGTCCAGAGTATTTTAGCAGGGCTATCAGAGCCGCAGTGATTCCCCCCAATTTCAGGTTGGCGACAGGAATCAGCAAATTCACTGGGGAGTCCAAGCCTGAAACTTGGCTTGAGGACTACCGAGTGGCTGTTCAGATTGGTGGTGGGAATGACGAGGTGGCCATGAAGCATTTGCCCCTCATGCTGGAAGGTTCAGCCAGAGCGTGGTTGAATTAGTTACCTCCTAGCAGTATTTACACTTGGGAAGATTTGTCCTGAGTGTTCGTCAGAACTTTTGAAGGAACTTGCAAGCGACCAGCTGGTTTGACAGAGCTGCAAGTTTGTGTGCAGAAGACCAATGAGACTCTCAGAGAGTACATTCAGAGGTGGATCACTCTGCACCATACTGTGGAAAATGTGTCTGATCATCAAGAAGTTTGCGCCTTCAAAGATGGCGTCAAGAACAGGGAATTGAGTCTGAAGTTTGGTCGAACCGGGGACATGACCCTGAGTCGAATGATGGAGATTGCTACCAAGTACGCCAATGGCGAGGAAGAGGACGGACTCCGAAGCAGCAAGTATAAGCCAAGTCAGTCGGAGAAGGGAAATTCCAGTCGGAAACAGAAGCGGAAAGCCGAGCCAGCAGCTCCTGGAGAGGCCCTGGCCGTGACTCAGGGAAAGTTCAAAGGGAAGCCAAAAGGATCCTGGAATCCTAAGAAAGTAAAGGATAAAGAAGGAAACGACGTGATGGATATGCCATGCCACATCCACACGAAGAAAGATGAAGAGGGCAACATCATTTACCCGAAGCACACCACTCGCCAGTGTCGACTCCTGATCCAGCAGTTTCAGGGAAAACAGTTTAAGGACAAGGAGAAGGAGTCAGACAAGGCCGGAGACAAAGAGGACAGTGAGGAAGAATATCCGCATGTCAACTCCACTCTGATGATCTTCGCGGATGTGGAAAGCAAGAGTTGACTGAAAGTCATTAACCGTGAGGTGAATATGGTTGCCCCAGCAAAACCAAGCTATCTGAGATGGTCCCAAACACCCATCACATTCGACCAATCTGATCACCCGACTCATATTGCCACCCCTGGGAGGCAAGCTTTGGTGGTCGATCCAGTTGTCGAAGGCACTCGACTGACGAAAGTGCTGATGGACGGTGGTAGTGGGCTGAACTTGTTGTATGCAGACACACTGAAAGGAATGGGCATCCCGATGTCCCGACTGAGCACCAGCAACATGAGTTTCCACGGAGTCATACCAGGGAAGAAAGCCGACTCACTCGGCCAAATAGCTCTGGACGTGGTTTTTGGCGACTCAAAGCATTTTCGCAAGGAAAATTTGACCTTTGAGGTTGTGGATTTTCAGAGCGCGTACCACGCCATTTTGGGGAGGCCCGCCTATGCACGGTTCATGGCTCGACCATGTTACGTGTACCTCAAACTGAAAATGCCAGGTCCCAAAGGAGTGATCACTGTCACTGGCGATCGGAAAAAGGCAGAAGAGTGCTTTCAGAAGGGCTCGAAGATTGCCGATTCCCAGGTGACAGCGGTCGAGTTCGAAGAATACAAGCAAAACGCAGATCCGAGTGATTTGTTGCGATCCAAGAAACCAGCCACAGAATCTGCATTTCAGTCGTCTGGTGAGATGAAGCCTGTTCACATTCACCCGACCGACCCCAATGCAGCCCCGACCCACATCTCCACGACACTCGACCCGAAATAGGAAGAAGCGCTCATCCAGTTCCTCCGTGAGAACTGGGACATTTTTGCATGGAAGCCAGCTGACATGCCAGGTGTTCCCAGGGGACTGGCTGAGCATCGCCTCAGAGTCGACAAATCAGCAAAACCAGTCAAAGAGCATCTTCGGCGGTCCGCCGTCCAGAAGAGAAAAGCTATTGGTGAGGAAGTGGCTCGACTGTTGGCGGCAGGATTTATCCGAGAGATATACCACTCCGAGTGGCTCGCTAATGTCGTCATGGTTCCCAAGAAGGACAACTCACTCCGCATGTGCATTGACTTCAAGCACATCAATCGGGCCTGCCCGAAAGATCATTTTCCTCTCCCTCGCATAGATCAAATTGTTGACTCGACCGCGGGATGTGAGAGATTGTCTTTTCTAGACGCATATTCCGGGTATCATCAGATCCGTCTGTATGGACCTGACGAAATAAAAACAGCTTTCATCACTCCATTCGGGTGCTTCTGCTATATCACCATGCCATTCGGCGTCAAGAATGCCGGAGCCACATTTATGCGAATGATTCAGAAGTGTCTTCTCACTCAAATCAGTCGGAATGTGGAAGCGTATATGGATGATATCGTTGTTAAGTCGCGAAAAGGTTCCGACCTGCTTGCTGACCTCGCCGAAACATTTGCCAACCTCAGAAGGTATGATATCAAGCTCAATCCATCGAAGTGCACATTCGGAGTTCCTGGTGGAAAGTTACTCGGTTTTCTCGTTTCCGAGCGAGGGATCGACGCTAATCCAGAGAAGATCGGCACTATCCTCCGAATGAAACGCCCTGTGCGAGTGCATGATGTCCAGAAGCTTACTGGATGCTTGGCCGCATTAAGTCGATTCATCTCACGACTCGGTGAAAAGGCATTGCCTCTTTACCGACTGATGAAGAAGGCAGACAAGTTCGAGTGGACTCCAGAAGCTGATGCAGCGTTTGCCGAGCTAAAAGCTCTGCTCTCCACCCAGCCGGTGCTTGCTGCTCCAATCAGCAAAGAGCCTCTGTTGCTTTATATTGCAGCCACAGGACAAGTCGTCAGTACAGTACTTACGGTCGAGCGGGAAGAAGAAGGAAAAGCCTTCAAAGTTCAGCGCCCGGTGTATTATTTGTCGGAAGTCTTGACTCCATCCAAGCAGAGATATCCTCATTATCAGAAGCTTGTGTATGGAATATACATGACCACGAAGAAGGTTGCTCATTATTTCTCTGATCATTCTATCACAGTCGTCAGCGACGCCCCACTATCAGAGATTCTGCACAAGAGATGCAACTGGTCGAGTGGCGAAATGGGCGATTGAACTTCTTCCCCTTGATATCAAGTTTGAGGCAAAGAAAGCCATTAAGTCCCAGGCAATAGCAGATTTCCTCGCCGAGTGGATTGAACAACAGCAGCCGACTGAAGTTCACTCGGAGCATTGGACCATGTTCTTCGATGGCTCTAAGATGCTGAATGGTTCTGGTGCTGGGGTTGTTCTGGTTTCCCCCAGAGGAGATAAGCTTAGGTGATGAAGGAGTGGGACGTGAGAAGCCCAGCCATGACTGGATACTGCAATGCAGTGAGGAAGCTGGAAAAGAAGTTCGAGGGGTTGGAGCTCCATCACATCCCCCGACTGAAAAATCAAGCAGCAGATGATCTGGCAAAGATAGGTTCCAAAAGAGAAGCCATTCCGAGTGGTGTGTTTTTGGAGCATATACACACTCCGTCAGTTAAAGAGGATCCCTTCACAGAGGAAGCTCCACAACCCAAGAGTGCCACAGATCCAACTGAGGTTGAGGTCCCAGCAGTGGTCGACTTGGTCATGGAGGTTTTAGTGGTCACTCCCGACTGGACAATTCCCTATATCGCGTATATCCTGAGAAAAGAGCTCCCAGAGGATGAGGAGGAGGCTCGGCAGATCGTCCATCGATCCAAAGCCTTTACCGTTATCAAAGGACAGCTGTATAGAGAAAGCCCGACTGGGGTTGGTCAAAAATGCATAACGCCAGAAGAAGGTCGAATCATTCTCAATGATATCCACTCGGGGACCTGTGGTCACCATGCGTCCTCTCGGACCATTGTAGCCAAAGCATACCGAGCTGGATTTTACCGGCCAAGGACAAATGAGATGGCAAAGGAGATAGTGGACAAGTGCGAAGGATGTCAGTTCTACTCCAATATGTCACACAAGCCCGCGTCGGCTCTGAAGACCATTCCACTCGTCTGGCCGTTCGCAGTATGGGGGCTGGACATGGTCAGTCCCTTGAGAACAGGTCGAAGTGGTTTCACGCACGTACTGGTCGCAGTCGACAAGTTCACGAAGTGGATTGAGGCTAAACCAATCAAGAATCTTGACGCCGGTACTGCGGTTACCTTCATCAGGGAGCTGACATTCAGATATGGAGTCCCGCACAGCATCATTACGGATAATGGGTCGAACTTTGACTCGGAAGAATTCAAGGATTTCTGCAACGCTCAAGGCACACGAGTCGACTATGCTTCGGTCGCTCATCCGCAGTCGAATGGACAAGCAGAGCGAGCCAATGGCTTAATCCTCAAGGGTTTAAAACCCCGACTGATGCGTGATCTCAAGCACGCGGCTGGAGCATGGGTCGACGAACTCCCTTTGGTGCTTTGGGGTTTGCGGACCACACCCAATCGGTCGACCGGAAGAACTCCATTCTTTTTGGTCTATGGAGCTGAAGCAGTCTTGCCGAGTGATCTTCTTCACAATGCTCCTCGAGTTGAACTCTACAACGAAGCAGGAGCTGAGCAAGCGTGTCAGGACGCAGTCGACCTTCTAGAGGAGGAAAGGGAGATGGCTCTGATCCGATCGACCATCTATCAACAGGACTTGCGTCGCTTTCACGCCAGGAATGTGAGGGGTCGAGCCTTCCAAGAAGGAGATCTAGTTCTCCGAGTGGATCAGCAGAAACAGCATAAGCTCGCTCCTTCTTGGGAAGGACCCTTCATCGTCACCAAAGTCCTCCACAATGGGGCATATCGTCTCTACAACGTCGAACACAATATCGAAGAGCCCCGAGCTTGGAATGCGGATCTGCTCCGCCCGTTTTACACTTAAAGTTTTCCACTCGGATGAGTTATAATAAAATACTTCTGTAGTTCATGGATTTTGAAATAATAGTGCCATAATTCCTTCATAATTTTTGTCACTTTTTATCCCCCAGTGGGTGGCTTAGCCGCGAATCCGTTTCGCCTAAGTTTGTACAAATCCTACCGAGTGGTAAGCCAGACTTCCACTCGGAGGCTTAGCCGCGAATCCGTTTCGCCTAAGTTATAAAAATCCCACCGAGTGGCAAGCCAGACTTCCGCTCGGGGGCTTAGCTGCAGCCCAGTGCTCGCCTAAGTTATTAAAGAAATCCTACCGAGTGAAGAGCAAACCTCTCACTCGGAGGCTTAGCTACAGCCCAGCGCTCGCCTAAGTTATAAAAAATCCTACCGAGTGAAGAGCAAACCTCTCACTCGGGGGCTTAGCTGCAGCCCAGCGCTCGCCTAAGTTATAAAAAATCCTACCGAGTGGTAAGCCAGACTTCCACTCGGAGGCTTAGCCGCGAATCCGTTTCGCCTAAGTTATAAAAAATCCTACCGAGTGAAGAGCAAACCTCTCACTCGGGGGCTTAGCTGCAGCCCAGCGCTCGCCTAAGTTTGTACAAATCCTACCGAGTGAAGAGCAAACCTCTCACTCGGGGGCTTAGCTGCAGTCCAAGTACTCGCCTAAGTTATAAAAAATCCTACCTAGTGAAGAGCAAACCTCTCACTCGGGGGCTTAGCTTCAGCCCAGCGCTCGCCTAAGTTATAAAAAATCCTACCGAGTGGTAAGCCAGACTTCCGCTCGGAGGCTTAGCTGCAGTCCAAGTACTCGCCTAAGTTATAAAAAATCCTACCGAGTGAAGAGCAAACCTCTCACTCGGAGGCTTAGCTCCAGCACAGCGCTCGCCTAAGTTATAAAAAAATCCTACCGAGTGAAGAGCAAACCTCTCACTCGGGGGCTTAGCTGCAGCCCAGCGCTCGCCTAAGTTATAAAAAATCCTACCGAGTGAAGAGCAAACCTCTCACTCGGGGGCTTAGCTGCAGCCCAGCGCTCGCCTAAGTTATAAAAATCCTACCGAGTGAAGAGCAAACCTCTCACTCGGAGGCTTAGCTGCAGCACAGCGCTCGCCTAAGTTATAAAAAAATCCTACCGAGTGAAGAGCAAACCTCTCACTCGGGGGCTTAGCTGCAGCCCAGCGCTCGCCTAAGGTATAAGAAATCCTACCGAGTGAAGAGCAAACCTCTCACTTGGGGGCTTAGCTACAGCCCAGTGCTCGCCTAAGTTATAAAAATTCCTACCGAGTGAAGAGCAAACCTCTCACTCGGAGGCTTAGCTGCAGCACAGCGCTCGCCTAAGTTATAAAAAAATCCTACCGAGTGAAGAGCAAACCTCTCACTCGGGGGCTTAGCTGCAGCCCAGCGCTCGCCTAAGGTATAAGAAATCCTACCGAGTGAAGAGAAAACCTCTCACTCGGGGGCTTAGCTGCAACCCAGTGCTCGCCTAAGTTATAAAAAATCCTACCGAGTGAAGAGCAAACCTCTCACTCGGGGGCTTAGCTGCAGCCCAGTGCTCGCCTAAGGAATAAGTCGACTGCAGTGGGCATCTTGCTGTGAACCTGCAAAGGACAATTCGAGCCAAGAGCAATCATATCCAAACATCAAATCCAAGTTTAGGTCGATACCTAAAGGAACCGAGAGTGCTCAGGCACTAAGCCTGTTAAGGTTTATCGGTTACAATTCCACTCGGCATACCGAGGCAAATTTAAAGTGTCGGGCTTAAAGAAAGTTTTTTTACCCCTCCTGTGGAGGGCTGGAAGGAGCAACGAACTCGTCGAGGTCGATCCCGTCTGCGATCCGGGTAGCAGCAGCGATGAAAGTTTCCATGAAGGACCTGAAGTCGTGTTTCTTGGTGTTGGCCACTCGGAGAGCCGCCAGCTTCTCTTCTCGCGCGTCCTTGCAGTGGACTCGGGCCAGACACAGGGCAACATCTGCGCCACACCGAGCCGAGGACTTCTTCCACTCTTGCACACGGTCGGGGACCGCGTTTAGTCGAGCCATCAACGACTCGAGGTCATTCTGAAGTGTCGCCCTGGGCCAAAGCGTCGAGTCGATGCGAGAAGTGGCGGCCTTCAGCCTTGCAAGATAGTCCACGACAGCTGCAACGCGGGACTCCAGTCGGAAGACATTCATGGCAACTTCATCATTCACCGGAGAATTGACAGGGTCAAGGTTCGGCTCCAACTGGCTAGTCTCTTCTTCAAAGTTTCGACAAAATTCTGCAAGGACAAAACGCCGAATCAAGACAATGGTCGAATGGAAGCATCACAGTTGAAAATGTTGGTCGAGTGTAAAGGATTACCTTCGAGCATAAGGAACAATTTCTTGGCAAGACCATCCAGGAAGCCTTCCAGGTCATTCTTCTTCCCAATCAACTGGTTGATCTTCTCGGTCAAGGTAGTCTTGTCAGTTTTCAGTCGGTCGACATCTTTGGTGGCAATCGCCAGAGCAGCTTTCAGATTGGTATTTTCATGTTCAAGCTTGGTGACTGAAGCTAACTTCTCGTCAGCAAGCTTGGTCTTCTCAGCTAGCTCAAGGTCCTTCTTCTTCTGGGCCTCCTTCACCTTGCCTGCAAGTTACAGCAAAGTCAGATTTTGAAACAAATGGAAGGAAAAAGGAGTCGTCGAGGTCTCACCGAACATACCTTTGGTCTCCTCCTTCGCCTTCGTCAGATTCTCCTGCACCAGCTTCAGATCCAGCTCGAGCTGAATGTGCTTCTGCTCCAGTTCGGTATAGCGAGCCGCAAGGTCGAAGGATTTCTACGAAGAACCAATCGACAAAATATCAAAGATAATTCACTTCCGAGTGGATAAGAGAAAATCACACGTTTCTAAGACTACAGTCGAATGCAAGCATTCGACCGTAGTCTCGGGGACTACACCCAGTGGATGCACTCAGCGTGCCCCCACTAATTCTGTTCAAGACAGAGTCGACCAGTCAACCAAAAAAAATCTTCTTCAGACTGTAATCAACTGCCAGCAGTCGACCACAGTCTCGGGGACTACACCCAGTGGGTGCACTCAGCGTGCCCCCACTGGTTTCAGAAACTCATTCGCCCCAGTCGAATGATGAACAACCTTTACTTATAAAGCCTAAGGCCGACTGCCAGCAGTCGACCTTAGCCTTGGGGACTACACCCAGCGGGTGCACTCAGCGTGCCCCCGCTAACACGGAGTTTTTTATCGACACACCCACTGGGTGATTGCTATGGATTTCAGAAAGAAAAAGTTTTGATAGCATATCCTAACAGAACAGGCGGTGGTCGACTGACCTGAACATTGCTTTGAAGGGCGGAGCTAGCGTCATAAGCTCCTTGGCTTGCATCCCGGATGATCTTCACCTGCTCCATCATGATCCCCGCTTGGCGTATCGCCTCCTTAGCAGCGCTGGCTTGGTCCTCTGGGACGTGATGTGTTGTGAAGAGCGAAGGTTGTGCAGCACTCGACGAAGTGGGATGAGCACTCGTTAACGGCACCACGAAAGACACGGTGTGTCGAGTGGGGTTCTCCCCCTCCGTGACCACAGTCTCGGGCACCATCGCATCCTGGGTTGCCGTACCAGTAGACGCCTTCCTGCTCCTCCTGTGCCTCAGTGGTTCTTCATCCTCATCATCATCATCTTCAGGAAGGGTGATAATGTCATTGGGTGGAGCTTCAGAAAAAGAATCAAAGTTAGAAATCATGAGTCAGTCGACTAAGGACAGAATTGAGAGTATAGTACCAGGATTTGAGGTTGTTGCGTCCTCCATCTCATGGTCGTCAGCCTTGCTTGAGGTCTCAGAAGTTGCAGCACTGAAGTTCCAAAGAATCAGTCGACTAACTCAAGTATCAACCAGAGATAAAGCTTATACAAAACAAGGAGACTCAAGTAACATGTTTACCCGGATATGGTGGGGATGGACACCTTCATCTTCGGCAGGAGCTTGGTGGGTTTCGACGGAGCCACCTTCGACTGCTTCGGCGCCTTTTCACTCGGCACCGGAGAAGCGGTCCGAGGGCGTTTGGTCGACTGCGGGGCAGTCGCAACCCCCTTACCGCGTTCAGTCGCGGGGTCATGGACAAGTTTCGACCGCCTTTCCGAGCACGGTGGTGCAACCTCCTCCTCCTCCTCTTCTTCGTCCTCATCGTCGTCGTCGTCATCGTCGTCATCTTCGGCAGCGTCTGAATCCCACTCATCCTGGCTCTCGTCCCCGCTGGCTTCTCCCTCCTCAGTCGGAGCCTGAGCTCCATTGGGCATCGAATACAGCTCGGTAAGGGCCTGGAAGACGTCAAGACAGAGATCAATCGACCAAGTTGCAGAACATACGGAAACAAATTCGACAAATATACAATGGAAGGCAGAGCAAATATACCTTATCTGGAACGCTGTGATGGTCGAGTGGAGGAATCCTCCTGGATCCACGGGGATTATCCTTGTTCCCAGTGACCGCGGCCATCCATCTTTCCACCGTGGCGTCGTCGACTGCTTCCGGGTGGACTCGAGTCTCGTCTTCAGTTCCGCAATACAACCACATGCAATGGCTCCGGAACTGAAGAGGCTGGATACGCCGCCGAAGGAAAACCTCTAGAAGGTCCATGCCAGTCACGCCGTCCCAAACCAACTGCACCACGCGATCCATCAAAATCTTCACATCGGCTCTCTCCTCCGGAACCACCTTCAGAGAGGAGGGCTTGTTCACTCGGCTCATGGTGAATGGAGGGAGTCCACTCGACTGCCCCGGCGTCGGCTCATTCTGGCAGTAGAACCAGGTCGACTGCCAGCCCCTGACCGACTCGGGAAACGTCATAGCTGGGAAGGTGCTCTTATTCCTCACTTGAATTCCCAGGCCCCCGCACATTTGGACAACTTGGGTTTTCTCATCGCCTAGACTCGCCTTCTTCACGGTCTGAGAACGACACGTGAAGATGTGCTTGAATAAGCCCCAGTGCGGTCGACAGCCCAGGAAGCTCTCGCACATGGATACAAACGCAGCAAGATACGCGATGGAGTTCGGAGTAAAGTGGTGGAGTTGGGCTCCAAATAAGTTCAAAAAACCACGAAAGAAAACGCTCGGTGGCGGAGAAAATCCTCGATCGACATGAGTGGCCAGGAGCACACACTCACCCTCTTCCGGCTGGGGTTGCCACTCTTTTCCTGGAAGTATTGCGACGCCGTGGGGGATCAGCCCGTCGTCGGCCATGTCGAGGAGATCCTTCTCCCTGATGGTCGACTGGATCCAATCTCCCTGGACCCAGCCCTTCGGCAGGCGGGATCTCGACGAAGACCCGCTGCGGCTGGTGGATCTTCCCTTCGCCTTCTCCACCGCCGGCGCCTTCTCCGCCGCCGACGCCTTCTTTGCACGCTCCAGCATCGCCGTCTTCTCCTTGACCATGGCTGCCGGCGAGGTGCGCGAAGAAGAGCTTTGCGGAGGCGAAAGCGGGTGCGTTGGGCGGAGACGAGGAGAGCAGAGGAGAAAGAATGGAGCGCTGTTCAGAAACCCTCACTAGTCGAATATTATAACATCCCTTCCGAGTGGATGACAGGTGGACCCGGTCAATCTAATCATATCCCGAAACAGTTGCATTGACACGATACGTGGCGGAAAAAGCAGCACGGAGATCGAGGCGTCTATGTCCTGTCCCGTCCGAGCGCCGCGGTTCGTTCCGCTTCGCGCGCTTCCCCAAATTTCGTATCCCGTGGAATCCGCGAGCGGCAGATCGGTCTGTCAGACGCGAGATTTCCTGCGATCCGTCGCTCGGGAACCGGCAAAGTCTAAAAGATCACTCGACGAAAGACAAGAATGGATCGAGTCGACTGAAGAAAAGTTGCTCGTTATCAACAAAGAAGATCTTGGTCATGAACGACGCATAGCCAGTATACCAAAAATCAATCGGAAACAACATCAACTCCTTCCTCATTCAAGCCTCAATCCATTCGGGGGCTAATGATGGATTCATGTACCAAGGGTAGGGTCATAGGCCTGACCTAGATGTCCTACCCAAGGACACCCTTAGAAGAGATCACCTTCCAGTCGACCAACGAAGAACCCACTCGACTGACTAGAAGGACTCGACCATGGAGACTCACTCGACCATGAAGATACACTCGACCACCAGAAGGTCAGAAGGCACTCTGCACTGCAACGGCCTGTAATTGAATAGACTTAATGATAGTTAAGGCACTTTATGTGGGGCGTTACCAGTAACGTCCCAGACTTAATGTACTTAAATCCCTTCATTATGTGGGCTGGCAGGGGTCCTGGCACACTCTATATAAGCCACCCCCCTCCACAGGCAGAAGGGTTCGCACTCTTGTAACACCTATACACATAATCCACTCGACCGCCTCAGGGCTCCGAGACGTAGGGCTTTTACTTCCTCCGAGAAGGGCCTGAACTCGTACATCGCTTGTGTTTACAACCTCTCCATAGCTAGGACCTTGCCTCTTCATACCTACCCCCCGCTCTACTGTCAGACTTAGAACCACGACATTCGGTACATCAAATCACATAAACTCATAATACCGATCGTCACCGAACGTTAAGCGTGCAGACCCTACGGGTTCGAGAACTATGTAGACATGAACGAGACACGTCTCCGGTCAATAAACAATAGCGGAACCTGGATGCTAATATTGGCTCCCACATATTCTACGAAGATCTTTATCGGTCAAACCGCATAACAACATACGTTGTTCCCTTTGTCACGGTATGTTACTTGCCCGAGATTCGATCATTGGTATCTTAATACCTAGTTCAATCTCGCTACTGGCAAGTCTCTTTACTCGTTACGTAATGCATCATCCCGCAACGAATTCATTATTCACATTGCTTGCAAGGCTTATAGTGATGTGCATTACCGAGAGGGCCTAGAGATACCTCTTCGACAATCGGAGTGACAAATCCTAATCTCGAAATACGCCAACTCAACAAGTACCTTCGGAGACACCTGTAGAGCACCTTTATAATCACCCAGTTACATTGTGACATTTGGTAGCATACAAAGTGTTCCTCCGGTAAACGGGAGTTCCATAATCTCATAGTCATAGGAACATGTATAAGTCATGAAGAAAGCAACAACAACATACTAAACGATCAAGTGCTAAGCTAACGGAATGGGTCAAGTCAATCACATCATTCTCCTAATGATGTGATCCCGTTAATCAAATGACAACTCATGTCCATGGTTAGGAAACTTAACCATCTTTGATTCAATGAGCTAGTCAAGTAGAGGCATACTAGCGACACTCTATTTGTCTATGTATTCACACATGTATTATGTTTCTGGTTAATACAATTCTAGCATGAAAAATAAACATTTATCATGAAATAAGGAAATAAATACTAACTTTATTATTGCCTCTAGGGCATATTTTCTTCAGTCTCCCACTTAAACTAGAGTCAATAATCTAGATCACATCGCCATGTGATTTAACATCAATAGTTCACATCACCATGTGATTAACACCCATAGTTCACATCGTCATGTGACCAACACCCAAAGGGTTTACTAGAGTCCGCAATCTAGTTCACATCGCCATGTGATTAACACCCAAAGAGTACAAAGTTGTGATCATGTTTTGCTTGTGAGAGAAGTTTAGTCAACAGGTCTGCCAAATTCAGATCCATATGTATTTTGCAAATTTCTATGTCAACAATGCTCTGCACGGAGCTACTCTAGCTAATTGCTCCCACTTTCAATTTGTGTCCAGATTGAGATGTAGAGTCATCCGGATCAGTGCCAAAACTTGCATCGACGTAACCCTTTACGATGAACATTTTGTCACCTCCATAACCGAGAAACATATCCTTATTCCACTAAGGATAATTTTAACCAATGTCCAGTGATCTACTCCTAGATCACTATTGTACTCCCTTGCCAAACTCAGGGTAGGGTATACAATAGGTCTGGTACACAGCATGGCATACTTTATAGAACCTATAGCTGAGGCATAGGGAATGAATTTCATTCTCTCTCTATCTTCTGCCCTGGTCGGGTTTTGAGTCTTACTCAACATCACACCTTGCAACACAGGCAAGAACTCTTTCTTTGATTGTTCCATTTTGAACTACTTAAAAATCTTGTCAAGGTATGTACTCATTGAAAAAAATTATCAAGCATCTTGATCTATCTCTATATATCTTGATGCTCAATATGTAACCAGCTTCACTGGCTTTCTTTGAAAAACTCCTTTCAAACACTCCTTTATGCTTTACAGAAAATTCTACATCATTTCTGATCGACAATATGTCATTCACATATACTTATCAGAAAGGCTCTAGTGCTCCCACTCACTTTCTTGTAAATACAAGCTTTCATCACAAGTCTGTACAAAACTATATGCTTTGATCAACTGATCAAAGCGTATATTCCAACTTCGAGATGCTTGCACCAGTCCATAGATGGATCGCTGGAGCTTGCACATTTTGTTAGCACCTTTAGGATCGACAAAACCATCTGGTAGCATCATATACACCTCTTCTTTAAGAAATCCATTAAGGAATGTAGTTTTGACATCCATTTGCCAGATTTCATAAAATCTGGCAATTTGCTAATGTGATTCGGACAGACTTAAGCATCGCTACAAGTGAGAAAATCTCATCGTAGTCAACACCTTGAACTTTGTCAAAACCTTTTTCAACAAGTCTAGCTTTGTAGATAGTAACACTACTATCAGCGTCTGTCTTCCTCTTGAAGATCCATTTATTTTCTATGGCTTGCCGATCATCGGGCAAGTCAACCAAAGTCCACACTTTGTTCTCATACATGGATCCCATCTCAGATTTCATGGCCTCAAGCCATTTCGGGAATCTGGACTCACCATCGCTTCCTCATAGTTCGTAGGTTCGTCATGGTCAAGTAACATGACCTCCAGAATAGGATTACCGTACTACTTTGGTGCGGATCTCACTCTGGTTGACCTACGAGGTTCGATAGTAACTTGATTTGAAGTGACATGATCATCATCATTAGCTTCCTTACTAATTGGTGTAGGAGTCACAGGAGCATATTTCTGTGATGAACTACTTTCCAATAAGGGAGCAGGTACAGTTACCTCATCAAGTTCTACTTTCCTCCCACTCACTTCTTTCGAGAGAAACTCCTTCTCTAGAAAGGATCCATTCTTAGCAACGAATGTCTTGCCTTCGGATCTGTGATAGAAGGTGTACCCAACTGCTCCTTTGGGTATCCTATGAAGACACATTTCTCCGATTTGGGTTTGAGCTTATCAGGATGAAACTTTTTCACATAAGCATCGCAACCCCAAACTTTAAGAAACGACAACTTTGGTTTCTTGCCAAACCACAGTTCATACAGTGTCGTCTCATCAGATTTAGATGGTGCCCTTTTTAACGTGAATGTAGCTGTCTCTAATGCATAACCCCAAAACGGTAGTGGTAAATCGGTAAGAAACATCATAGATTGCACTATATCCAATAAAGTACGGTTATGACGTTCGGACCAACTATTATGCTGTGGTGTTCCAGGTGGCATGAGTTTGTGAAACTAGTCCACATTGTTTTAATTGAAGGTCAAACTCGTAACTCAAATATATGCCTCTATGATCAGATCGTAGAAACTTTATTTTCTTGTTATGATGATTCTCTACTTCACTTTGAAATTCTTTGAACTTTTCAAATGTTTCAGACTTATGTTTCATCAAGTAGATATACCCATATCTTCTCAAATCATCTGTGAAGGTCAGAAAACAATGATACCCGCCGTGAGCCTCAACACTCATTGGACCACTTACATTGGTATGTATTATTTCCAACAAGTCAGTGGCTCGCTTCATTGTTCCGAAGAACAAAGTCTTAGTCTTCTTGCCCATGAGGCATGGTTCGCAAGCATCAAGTGATTCCAAAAGCCCATCAGCATGGAGTTTCTTCATGCGCTTTACACCAATATGACTTAAACGACAGTGCCACAAATAAGTTGCACTATCATTTATTAACTTTGCGTCTTTGACCATAGAAGGTTTTATTCATGTAAACAGAACAACAATTATTCTCTAATTTAAATGAATAATCGTATTGCAAATCAGATGATCAAATCATATTCATGCTCAACGCAAACACCAAATAACATTTATTTAGGTTCAACACTAATCCCTAAAGTACAGGGAGTGTGCGATGATGATCATATCAATCTTGGAACTGCTTCCAACACACATCGTCACTTCACCCTTTAACTAGTTTTTGTTCATTCTGCAACTCCCGTTTCGAGTTACTACTCTTAGTAACTGAACTAGTATCAAATACCGCGGGGTTGCTGTAAAAACTAGTAAAGTACACATCAATAACATGTATATCAAATATACCTTTGTTCACTTTGCCATCCTTCTTATCCGCCAAATACTTGGGGCAGTTCTGCTTCCAGTGACTAGTCCCTTTGCAGTAGAAGCACTTAGTCTCAGGCTTAGGTCCAGACTTGGGCTTCTTCACTTGAGCAGCAACTTGCTTGCGGTTCTTCTTGAAGTTCCCCTTCTTCCCCTTGCCCTTTTCTTCAAACTAGTGGTCTTGTTAACCATCAACACTTGATGCTTTTCTTGATTTCTACCTTCATCAATTTCAGCATCACGAAGAGCTTGGGAATCGTTTTCGTTATCCCTTGCACATTATAGTTCATCACAAAGTTCTAGCAACTTGGTGATAGTGACTAGAGAACTCTGTCAATCACTATCTTATCTGGAAGATTAACTCCCACTTGATTCAAGTGATTGTAGTACTCAGACAATCTGAGCCATGCTTACTGGTTGAGCTATTCTCCTCCATCTTGTAGGCAAAGTAATGTCAGAGGTCTCATACCTCTCGACACGGGCATGAGTATGAAATACCAATTTCAACTCTTGGAACATCTTATATGCTCCGTGGCGTTCAAAACATTTTTGACGTCCCGGTTCTAAGCCGTAAAGCATGGTACACTAAACTATCAAGTAGTTATCATACCGAGCTTTTGTCAAAACGTTCAAAACGTCTGCATCTGCTCCTGCAATAGTTCTATCACCTAGAGGTGCATCAAGGACATAATACTTCTGTGGAACAATGAGGATAATCCTCAGATCACGGAGCTAGTCCGCATCTTTGCTACTAACATCTTTCAACTTATTTTTCTCTAGGTACGTATCAAAAATAAAACAGGGGAGCTAAACGCGAGCTATTGATCTACAACATAGATATACTAATACTACCAGGACTAAGTTCATGATAAATTAAAGTTCAATTTAATCATATTACTTAAGAACTCCCACCTAGATAGACATCTCTCTAATCATCTAAGTGATCACGTGATCCATATCAAGTAAACCATGTCCGATCAAAACGTGAGATGGAGTAGTTTTCAATGGTGAACATCACTATGTTGATCATATCTACTATATGATTCACGCTCGATCTCTCGGTCTCAGTGTTCCGAGGCCATATCTGCATATGCTAGGCTCGTCAAGTTTAACCTGAGTATTCCACGTGTGCAAAACTGTCTTGCACCCGTTGTATTTGAATGTAGAGCCTATCACACCCGATCATCACGTGGTGTCTCAGCATGAAGAACTTTCGCAACGGTGCATACTCAGGGAGAACACTTATACCTTGAAATTTAGTGAGAGATCATCTTATAATGCTACCGTCAATCTAAGCAAAATAAGATGCATAAAAGGTAAACATCACATACAATCAATATAAGTGATATGATATGGCCATCATCATCTTGTGCTTGTGATCTCCATCTCCGAAGCACCATCATGATCACCATCGTCACCGGCACGACACCTTGATCTCCATCATAGCATCATTGTCGTCTCGCCAACTATTGCTTCTACGACTATCGCTACCGCTTAGTGGTAAAGTAAAGCAATTAGAGGGCGATTGCATTGCATACAATAAAGCGACAACCATATGGCTCCTGCTAGTTGCCGATAACTCAGTTAAAAAACATGATCATCTCATACAATAGAATATAGCATCATGTCTTGACCATATCACATCACAACATGCCCTGCAAAAACAAGTTAGACATCCCCTACTTTGTTGTTGCAAGTTTTACGTGGCTGCTACGGGCTGAGCAAGAACCGTTCTTACCTACGCATCAAAACCACAACGATAGTTTGGCAAGTTAGTGATGTTTTAACCTTCTCAAGGACCGGGCGTAGCCACACTCAGTTCAACTAAAGTTGGAGAAACTGACACCCGCCAGCCACCTGTGTGCAAAGCGCGTCAGTAGAACCAGTCTCGCGTAAGCGTACGCGTAATGTCGGTCCGGGCCGCTTCATCCAACAATACCGCCGAACCAAAGTATGACATGCTGGTAAGCAGTATGACTTGTATCGCCCACAACTCACTTGTGTTCTACTCGTGCATATAACATCTACGCATAAACCTGGCTCGGATGCCACTGTTGGGAAACTTAGTAATTTCAAAATTTTCCTACGCACACGCAGGATCATGGTGATGCATAGCAACGAGAGGGGAGAGTGTGTCCACGTACCCTCGTAGACCGAAAGTGGAAGCGTTATGACAACGCGGTTGATGTAGTCGTACATCTTCACGATCGGACCGGTCCAAGTACCGAACGCACTTCACCTCCGAGTTCTGCACACGTTTAGCTCGATGACGTCCCACGAATTTCGATCCAGCAGAGCTTTGCGGGAGAGTTTCGTCAGCACGACGGTGTGATGACGGTGTTGATGATGCTACCGACGCAGGGCTTCACCTAAGCATCTCTACAATATTACCGAGGTGGAATATGGTGGAGGGGGGCACCGCACACGGCTAAGAGATCAATGATCAATTGTTGTGTCTCCAAGGGGTGCCCCTCTCCTCGTATATAAAGGAGTGGAGGAGGGGGAGGGCCGGCCCTCTCTATGGCGCGCCCTAGGGGAGTCCTACTCCCACCGGGAGTAGGATTCCCCCTTTCCTAGTAGAACTAGGAGCCCTTCCAAGTAGTAGGAGTAGGAGAGAAGGAAAGGGAAAAGAGAAGAGAAGGAAGGAGGGGGCGCTGCCCCTTGGGGTGCGTGCAGCCTCCCCTCTCTCTTTCCCCTAAAGCCCAATGTCGGTGTCAAAACCAGCAGATCTCGGGTAGGGGGTCCCGAACTATGCGTCTAGGCGGATGGTAACAGGAGACAAGGGACACAATGTTTTTACCCAGGTTCGGGCCCTCTCGATGGAGGTAAAACCCTACTCCTGCTTGATTAATATTGATGATATGGGTAGTACAAGAGTAGATCTACCATGAGATCAGAGAGGCTAAACCCTAGAAGCTAGCCTATGGTATGATTGTTGTCCGTCCTACGGACTAAAACTCTTCGGTTTATATAGACACCGAATAGGGTTAGGGTTACACAGAGTCGGTTACAATGGTAGGAGATCTACATGTTCGTATCGCCAAACTTGCCTTCCACGCCAAGGAAAGTCCTATCCGGACACGGGACGAAGTCTTCAATCTTGTATCTTCATAGTCCAGGAGTCCGGCCAAAGATGATAGTTCGGCTATCCGGACACCCCCTAGTCCAGGACTCCCTCAGTAGCCCCCGAACCAGGCTTCAATGATGATAAGTCCGGCGCGTTGATTGTCTTCGGCATTGCAAGGCGGGTTCTCCTCCGAATCCTGTGTTGAATAGTGTCCGGCTTTCTCATGAATATCGTGCTCCTTGGCTTCCACGCCCATAAATGGCCTTCTTCCACGTGTTGACCAAATGTGAAAAGCCAGGGTATTTTTACATTTACCCCCCTAGTTGCGCAAATGAATCGCCTATAAAAGATACGAGGATCTAGATCCGGATCACACCATCCTTCCTCCGCGAGCTTTCATCGGAGCGCCTCTCACAAAAATCCATTCCATCATGGACAGTCGACGCAGCTCCTCCTCTCACGCTCCCAGCTCTCAGCCTGGGGATTGGGAGAGATGCTCAGTCCCGCATAGCGAGCTGGTGGCGCTCCAAACCAAGGGATTTCTTCCCCCGGCCTTCACGGTTCCGGTTCGAGCCGGACTCGCCACATATAAGGGCGGAAAGCAAGCGGAGAGTGACCCCGATCCCTCTAAAGGAGAGCGGGTATGCTTCATCTCTTATCTGATAAGTGGACTCGGATTTCCAATTCATCCGTTTCTCCAGGGGCTCCTGGAGTTCTACGGCCTCCAGTTGCACAATCTTACGCCCGCCTCCATCTTGCATATCGCAGGATTCGTGGCCCTTTGCGAGCTGTTTTTGGGCATTGAGGCCCATTTCATGCTGTGGAAGAGATTATTCTGCCTTGTGCCCCGTTCTCATGAGGGGTCAATATATCAAGTGGGCGGAGCCGAACTATGGCGCATCGTCGGGACCGGATATCTATCCGAAACCCCAAAGAAGGCGTCCGAAGACTGGCCCTCGGAATGGTTTTACATGGAAGACGCCCCGCAGCCGGATCCTGTTCGGATTGGCCTTCCGGAGTTCAGCAATGCTCCTTTGAAGAAACGCCTAAGCTGGCGCCCGCGGAGCCCCCAGAGGGAAAATGACCGGTATGTCCCTTACTTGATGAGCCGAATAAGGTTGCTGGCTCATGCCCGACTGACCATGATCGGAGTCATGGCCACCTGCATTATGAGGGGGGTGCAGCCGCTCCAATAGGGGCCACCCCATGTGGGATTTCAACGGGGAGGATGATGCCACCCGTCATGGCCGCAAAGGGCCGGGATCGGTCGCCGATCTGGTGAAGATCTTGTCCGCTTTGTACAAAGGGGAAGAGGAGGATTTTCTCCGTGTCAGTCCACTGAATGGATTTTCTATGAACAGTCCTCGAAGCTGGGTAAGCGGACATCTTTTTGGACTGTCCGATCCACATTCCCATGGTTAAATATCTCATTTTGTGATTTCTACGCAGGAGCTGCGCCGGGCCGTAAAAAATATACGCAGCCCGCCTCCACAACCCGAGGATCCGGAACGGTCCCTCGATCCGGCCTCCGAAGAGGATCCGGATATAAAGGTGGAGCTGATCGATGGGGTCTTCCACCAACTCAGCATCGACAATGCTTTGGTCGCCATTACGGCCGATTACCCCGGAATATTTCCAGCCTCCCAGGTAACTGTGACCGAAGTCCTGATACCACGACCCACCCACGCTTATTTCTAATCACCGCATATCGATGGTGTTTCGCAGGGGGTGCCTTTGGGGCGGGAAGTCGAGCCCGCGGCGGCTGGCCAACAAGGGGCAGCTCGGCCCAGCAGGCAGAAAAGAAGTGCGGTGCGGATTGAGACGTCGCCGCAACAGTATGGTGCGCCACCGTGTTTCAAGGAAAGATTCCTGGAAGGCATACTAACTGAGGGATTCCTGGACTAGGGGGTGTCCGGATAGCCGAACTATCATCTTTGGCCGGACTCCTGGACTATGAAGATACAAGATTGAAGTCTTCGTCCCGTGTCCGAATAGGACTTTCCTTGGCATGGAAGGCAAGCTTGGCGATACGGACATGTAGATCTCCTACCATTGTAACCGACTCTGTGTAACCCTAACCCTATTCGGTGTCTATATAAACCGAAGGGTTTTAGTCCGTAGGACGGACAACAATCAGACCATAGGCTAGCTTCTAGGGTTTAGCCTCTCTGATCTCGTGGTAGATCTACTCTTGTACTACCCATATCATCAATATTAATCAAGCAGGAGTAGGGTTTTACCTCCATCGAGAGGGCCCAAACCTGGGTAAAAACATTGTGTCCCTTGTCTCCTGTTACCATCCGCCTAGACCACAGTTAGGGACCCCCTACCCGAGATCCGCCGGTTTTGACACCAACATTGGTGCTTTCATTGAGAGTTCCTCTGTGTCGTCACCTATAGGCTCGATGGCTCCTTCGATCATCAACAACGACGCGGTCCAGGGCAAGACTTTTCTCCCCGAACAGATCTTCATATCCGGCGGCTTCGCACTGCGGGCCAATTCCTTTGGCCATCTGGAGCCGATTGAAAGTTACGCCCCTGGCCGTCAGGTCAGGTTTGGCAGTTTGAACTACACGGCCGACATCTGCGGAGACTTGATCTTCGACAGATTACGAGCCACAGCCGAGCGCGCCACACTGTCTCGACGGGCATGATTTAGCTCTGCTGCCGAACAGTGCCCTGGAGGCCGCACCAGAGTCCGCTCCGACCTTTAGTTCGGAGCCGACTTCGCCGATCGAGGATGGATGGTTGGACACCACCTCGGGGGCTGAGATCTCTACGGCAATCAAGCCGAACACCATCCCTGTCCTTTGCAAAGCACGTGACTCCAAGGTGCCGGACTCCTCTCCGGACTCTGATCCTTCCGCGCCCCTGCCAGTCGAATCCGATTGGGCACCGGTGATGGAGTTCACCGCCATGGACATCTTTCAGCACTCGCCTTTCGGCGATATCCTAAACTCACTAAAGTCTCTCTCTCTTTATCAGGAGAGCCCTGGCCGGACTATGGTCAGGGAGGTTGGGATTCGGACGATGAAGAAATTCAACGCCCACCCACCACCCACTTTGTAGCCACTGTCGATGATTTAACCGACATGCTCGACTTCGACTCCGAAGACATCGACGGTATGGACGACGATGCCGGAGACGACCAAGAACCAGCGCCTACAGGGCACTGGAAGCCCACCTCAACTCATGATGTATATATGGTGGACACACCTAAAGGAAGCGATAACGAGGAACAACGGGATGCTGCGAAGGATAATTCCCTCAGAAAGCAGTCAAAACGGCGACGTAAGCGCCGCTCAAAACCCCACCTCGACAAAGACAGCGCCCACACAGACCCAGCCATAGAGCAGGGCGAACCGGACGACGATGAACATGCCATCGGGCAGCCATCGGAATAGAATAACTTGGATAAACAACCCGTCCCCGGCAAAGATAACAGTCCGGACGATTTCACACCGGACAAATCATTGGAGCAGAAGAACCTCCACAAAGAGCTCGTCGCCACTGCACGTAGCTTGAAAAAGCAGAAACAGAAGCTCAAAACAGCGGAAGACGCACTCCGAATGAGATGGAGCAAAGTACTCAACACCGCAGACAAATATGGCGATAGCCGCCAAACAAAGAGCTACCCAAAGTGCAAACTTCTGCCCGAATTCGACGAGGAGGCCATAGAGCCCCCACGCTCAAAGAACAAAGAGGCCGCCCGGTCGGATAGACGACCAGATGGCAGACATAGAGCGGCAAACGGCGCCGCACAGAAGCCGGCACGCGATCCGCATAAGGATTCGCACCAAAAGGATGGCCCGGTTAGATCTACCTATGGGCCAAGGAAACAAGCTCTAGCGAGCAATATAACACATCAAGTATCCAAACATCACGGCACACCCAAATATAGGGGCGCCGCGCACCCACTATGTTTCACCGATGAGGTGCTGGATCATGAATTTCCAGTGGGATTCAAGCCCATAAACATAGAGGCATACGACGAAACGACAGACCCTGGAGTCTGGATTGAGGATTACATCCTCCACATACACATGGACAAAGGAGATGATCTCCACGCCATAAAATACCTACCCCTCAAGCTCAAAGGGCCAGCCCGGCATTGGCTTAAAAGCCTCCCTGAAAACACTATTTGTAGTTGGGCAGAGCTTGAGGATGCTTTTCGGGCTAATTTCCAAGGAACCTATGTCCGACCTCCGGACGCAGACAATTTAAGTCACATAACCCAACAGCCCGGAGAGTCAGCCCGAAAATTCTGGAATAGGTTCCTTACCAAAAAGAACCAAATAGTTGACTGTCCGGACACCGAAGCCTTAGCAGCTTTCAAACATAATGTCCGAGATGAATGGCTCGCCAGACACCTCGGCCAGGAAAAGCCAAGAACAATGGCCGCATTAACAAGCCTCATGACCCGCTTTTGCGCGGGAGAGGATAGCTGGCTAGCAAGATGCAGTACCAGCGACCCAAGTACATCCGAGGTCAGGGATGGAAATGGGAAACCACGACGCAACAAGGACCAGCGCCGGACCAGGGAAAACAGTCCAAAGAGCATGGCAGTCAACGCCGGATTCAAAAGCTCTCGGCAGAATAATAAAAAACTGCCCCTTAAGGATAATAGCGACGACCTATCCAACTTAAACAAAATCTTGGACAAGATATGCCAAATCCACAGTACTCCCGGGAAGCCTGCAAACCATACCCACAGAGATTGTTGGGTCTTCAAGCAGTCTGGCCGACTTAACGCCGAACACCAGGGGCTCGACACACCAAGTGAGGATGATGACGAAATCCACAAGCAGAGCACCGGAAAACAAAAGAATTTCCCACAAGAGGTCAAAACAGTAAACTCACTTCAAGTACCAAAAGGGAAAAACAGAGCGACGCCCATTGAAATACGCACCGCACAGTCTACCCCAGCGGGGTCCAAACACTGGTTGTCAAAACCAATCACCTTCGACCATCAGGACTACTCCGAAAGTATCCGGAACGCAGGATGGACTGCCTTGATACTAGATCCCATAATCAACGGACTCCAATTTTCACAAGTCCTAATGGACGGCGGTAGTGATCTAAACCTGCTATATCAGGACATAATCCGCAGCATGGGGATAGACCCAACCAAAATTAGCCACAGCAACACTTCCTTTCAAGGAATAATGCCAGGCACTTATGCCTATTGTACGGGCTCCATAACATTAGAAGTTATGTTCGGCTCATCCAGCAACTTCCGCCACGAAAAGTTAGTCTTCCACATCGCCTCACTTAAAAGTAGCCATCAAGCACTATTGGGACGCGAAGCTTTCGCCCGCTTTAACGCAATACCACATTACGCATCTCTTACACTTAAAATGCCCGGTCCACGAGGCATCATCTCATTAAAGGGAAAATTCGAGTGTTCCTCGAGTACGGAAGAATGTAAGACTGCCTCGACAGCCTCACACTAATCCGGCTTTGCTGGTCAAAGCATCTAAGCAGGTCGTTCAGACCCCGGACACGGTTAGGCGAGTCCGGCACAAGTAAACAAAGGGCTTACTAGCCACGTATCCCCTTACAAGGGGCTCCACGCATGTACAACAGGAGACAATAAAGCTCAATTCTATTCATTTTTTGAGTCGTACTCCGTTTATCTCAAAATACATTTTTCGCACGATCTTTTTCAACTAAGTTCCTCTCTTTTACAGATGAACACCGTGCTATACCCGTCCAAGATACGGCACAACGGAGACACAGGCGCAGACGTGCAGCAGGGACCCATTGCAAGGATTCTTTTCAGATTAAGACCCTGCGTAAACCTTTTTTACTGTCTCTTGTTGTTACACATCCCCCGGCCTCTTGTCATAACCGAGGAGGAGGCTGGCGTTTTGGCATCGGCCGCGTCAGAATTTTGCGCGTACCTGGACACCAGGGGCTTGTTATCAAGGGCGTTGTTCGGGGCGCTTTTATAAAACACCGAATACCTTAGGGAGTGTTCGGCGTCTCGAGTTAGGCCTTATATGCATCAGCTCCGAATCATGTCTTTGGTCAAATGTTGGGTTTGCCCGGCTCCTGTGTTTTGCTGCCTTACATTCCGTTCTATCGGCTAACGCGGCACCGGAGAACTACTGCAATTGTGCCCCGGTTCGGCCAGGCGAGCACCTCAGTAGAGAAAGCCGAAAACTGACTGTCATGATATAGCGAGAGACTGGTCAACCACTCGATGACCCATCGGAATGTTTAGAATTCCTCCGCATTAACGAAGGACCGTTTTCCGGTCAGGCATACGCGGCCCGAATTCGGGAGAGTGCGGTGCCCCCAGGGGCTATATAGTAGCCCCACCATCGAACTCCTATGGCTAAGTGAAAGTGATAAAGCATTATAGTCCAGTTGCCTAGTTTGCTACGCTACCACCTCCTTTACAGGACCAAGACGTTGGATTAAGTGTGAAAATGCGCCTTTTTGCAAACACCCCCGCACTATGTGCGTGGGGGCTGAAGCCGAAGACTGCCATCTTTCAAGTTATATACATACATTAACGGCCGCACAGGAGGTAATTTACTACTTGAATGCACAAGTATAAAAAGCTCTTATATTCTATCTGAAACATTGTTTCACAAATCATACATGTCATTCAAACATAACATCCTTCGAGCACTGCGTCTCTATTAAACGAGCGCCCTGGAGAACTTCCTCAAAATAGCGCTCGACTGGCACTCGGCTTCCGTCCGAATCCAGGGATGCAATATCGGTGGCCTTCATCTCTGCCGAGAATGTCTTGACACGGGCAAGAGCCATCCGCGCACCCTCTATGCATGCCGACCGCTTCATCGCGTCGATACGCGGCACCGCACCAAGGAACTGCTGCACCAAGCCAAAATAACTCTTCGGCTTAGGCCCTTTCGGCCACAAATGAGTCATGACATGCTTCATAGCAAGTCCGGACAACCTATTCAGCTCGGCCCATTCGGCCAACCGATCGGTTAGCGGAAGTGGACGCTCCGGACTATGGAACTGCGACCAAAATAGCTCTTCCCTTCTGTGACCTTTTTGGCCTCGGAAGTGCCCGACCGCGTCCGCGGCGCTCGCCGCTAAAGTCCAGATAAGCATCCTGCGCACCCCACAGCCAGTCCAACTGAGCATACTTCGGATCCGTGAACTTCCTTCGCAGCAGAAAGGGCTTTCCAGCCGCAATATCCCCGGCCTGATGTAGCTCCTCCTTTATGGCTCACAGCGTGGAGCGAGCATCCTTGGCTTCGGCGGTGGCCTTTTTCAGGTCCTCTGGCTCCGCTCGACGTTCTTTTTCAAGAAACTCGCAGCGGTCGGTAGCATCCTTCAATTTCATGGCCATCTCGGCCATTTCCTTCCTGCTTTGACAATGAGCAGCCTGTTCGGCTTTAAGCTCTTCGGCCGCCTTCAAGGCAGCCGCATCACTTTTCCTAGCTTGCTCCTTGACTCGGGCGAGCTCCACCCGAAGGTTCTCCATAGCAGTGGCACCATCTGCATCAAGCATACACGTTGTAAGGCACGAGCGTCGCGCTCCCTTACCAGGTGCCCACGGGGAAGTTGCATACCTTGTGACTCGTCAAGTCGCTTATGGACAAGCGTGTTGTCCGCATCCGCCATGTCAAGTTGCCGCTTTAGTTCGGCAAACTCATCAGTCCGGCTGGCCACCGGACGCTTTGCCACCTACATGGGAAAGGTGACACATTATAACTAAGATTATGATCCTCGGCACGCTATCACTTTTGACAACATACCGAGTCTCAGGGGCTACTATGTATACAGGGCGCATTTTATATGCAAAACTGTTATAAGGTACATCATTCTCGCGTACCTCAAACCCCGCCAGTAAACTTCTGACGGCTTCATGCAATCCGCTCTCAGCGGATGAAATCCTTTCAGTCACCATACCCATTAACGCACGGTGATCTTCTGAGATAGACGCTCGCCCGAGCAGACCCTTCAGCTCCGCCGGCCGCACACCGGTTGGCGCCGGACCTTCTGGCCCCGCCGGACTCGGGGAAAACCTCTGTGACGACACCTCAGGGTCGTCCGCCTCGCATGACGGTGCGGCAGGTGGAGGCGTTTCGCTCTGCATCATATTCGGACGAAGATCCCCCAAAGACGAGCTCTGCTAAGAAAGGCTGAGATCCGAACTGCAAGGTAAAGTTTCGGTTATCTTCAGAAATAAATACAGGGATATCCCTTATTACAAAACTCCCATTCCTACTTACGGCTCGCTAGAGGGCTGATTCCCTTGGGGAAATAGTGCGGCCGGGGTGTCCCCCGGCGCCGGACCCTCTGGCGAGGACTTCTTCTCCCGCTTGGAGGCCTTGGCCTCCGGATCTTCAGAAGCGGTCCTTTTCTCCCCTTGGAAGGGGGGGTTTCGATTCCTCCTCTCTTGATGGCCTCCTCCGCGGAGGCAATAGCTTCCTTGCTCCCCCCTTCACCTTCTTCCAAAGGCGCGGCCTTCAGCATCTTGGTCAGCACGGGATCCAGCGTGGTCTCTGGGAGGGGGGCCGGACACCTTATCAGTTTTGCTTTCGCTATCCACTCCTGTTCAAGAGACAGCTCCTTTAAGGGCAAGTTTATGATAAATGAACGGATAGCCTGTCCGGGTGCGGGACTACTTACTTGATTATCCGGGCGATTGCAGCATAGACCTGCGTCCTCGGTCAAGTCCGGACACTTCTCTTGTGATCCGAAGAACAGTTTATACATCTCCACGGGCGTCGCACCCATAAAATGATGGAGAGCTCGTGGTCCCTCCGGATTAAACTCCCACAGACGGAGGGGGCGACATTTGCAGGGCGGAAGGCACCGAATCAGCATGACCTGCACCTCTACAACCAGGTTGATCTCTCTTTCTTGGAGGTCTCGAATACGGCCCTGCAATAGAGGAACGTCCTTGGACGGCCCCCAGTCGAGCCCTTTGTTGACCCATGACGCCAGCCGCTATGGCGGACCCAAGCGGAAGGCAGGGGGCGCCACCCATTTGGTGCCCCTGGGAGCGGTGATATAGAACCACTCATGTTGCCACAAGCCAAGCTCCTCTTGAAAAGAGCCCTCAGGCCATGGAGCGTCAGCACTTTTGCTTATAACAGCCCCTCCGCACTCTGCCTGCTGCCCCTCGATCATCTTCGGCTCCACCTTGAAAGTCTTGAGCCACAACCCGAAGTGAGGGGTAATGCGGAGGAAGGCTTTGCATACGACAATGAACGACGAGATGCGGAGGATGGACTCCGGATTCAAGTCGTGGAATTCCAGCCCGTAATAAAACATGAGCCCCCGCACAAAGGGATCCGTCGGGAAGCCTAAACCCCGAAGGAAGTGAGACACGAACACCACGCTCTCACCAGGCTCGGGAGTAGGAATAACCTACCCTGGAGTAGGTAGCCTATGCGAAATTTTGCCGGTCAGATACCTGGCGTCTCGCAGCTTTAGCACATCTTCTTAAGTGATGGAAGAAGGCATCCACTGGCCGTGCAGGTCAGAGACGGATATCGTCGAAAGTCCGAAGCGCCTGAATTTGGAGCTTTGGGTGTTGGAACTCAGGGCGAGAGGCGAATTCGATTGAGATTGAAAGAAAGGAGCGGGCCTTGGTCTCATTATAAAGAGGTTGAATACCAAGAGCCCTCCTCGTGACCGTTCGGGACTCGCCATTGATAGAGGGGGCGTGCCAACGGGCGCGGTCGGGTTACCCACGCCCGTATTGATGAGAATCCCGAAATAAGGGGGCACGATCTCTGCTTTGATAAGACGTGCCAAGGAAACTGCCTCGCTAAACATGCTGAGGTGGTACAATAAAAAACGGTTCGAATAAAGGCCTGGCCGTGGTGTGATGTCAAGCCGCAGAATACATCAGCAGATCTGTGTAAAAATTATTCTCTCTAAGGTGGTATGTGGAACTTGTTTTGCAGAGCCGGACACTATCCTTGTGTTCAAAACCTTCTATGAAGTATTCGGAGGAGGAACCCGCCTTGCAATGCCGAAGACAATATGCGCGCCGGACTCGTCGTCATTGAAGCCTGGTTCAGGGGCTACTGAGGGAGTCCTAGACTAGGGGGTGTCCGGATAGCCGAACTATCATCTTTGGCCGGACTCCTGGACTATGAAGATACAAGATTGAAGACTTCGTCCCGTGTACGGATAGGACTTTCCTTGGCGTGGAAGGCAAGCTTGGCGATACGGACATGTAGATCTCCTACCATTGTAACCGACTCTGTGTAACCCTAACCCTATTCGGTGTCTATATAAAACGAAGGGTTTTAGTCCGTAGGACGGACAACAATCATACCATAGGCTAGCTTCTAGGGTTTAGCCTCTCTGATCTCGTGGTAGATCTACTCTTGTACTACCCATATCATCAATATTAATCAAGCAGGAGTAGGGTTTTACCTCCATCGAGAGGGCCCGAACCTGGGTAAAAACATCATGTCCCTTGTCTCCTGTTACCATCCGCCTAGACGCACAGTTCGGGACCCCCTACCCGAGATCCGCCGGTTTTGACACCGACACTAACGCTCGCGATCTTTTCAGGAAAAAGAGCGCTCACCGGACTGAGTCCAGAGAGGTTGCCAATCAAGCCTCCGCCAGCTAGGCTTCAAAGCCGGGTCCAGAAGGGGGGACGAACACAAGGCGCGCGTCGGATGCTCCTCCAAAGGAGGATGCTGACAGACTGTCCGCCACCAAACCTGAGGTGGAGAGCGCCATGAATCATAGGTGCCACTGGACAATTCTTCGTGACGCATGTTTCTCCCAAGAGGCGTTGAATGCCTTTAATTCAGGGGATGCGCACCTCCGTGCTGCTCAAGATGGTCTAGCCAGAGCCACGGAGCAGTATGTGAAAGACATACGGGTAAGGAATTCTGACAGTTATATATGCCAGTAGCCCCCGAGACTTAAAATAGTTAGGATAACTGATTTAAGGATCATTTGTGATGCAGGATCTTACAGAAAAGAATACCCAACTGTCTCAGGAGCTGCAAGAGTGCAAGGCCCAGCTTGAGGCCGCACTAGCCGCGACAGGGGAGGCCGCAGAGACCCCCTCTGGTAATATATGTTTAAAAGAAAAGTAGTTTGCAAAGTGCGGCGTGTGCATAAGTCTGACAATAACATTTCAGATGGCGCCGGAGTAGATCCGGACAAGCAGCAGCTCCTGCACCGGTTAAAGGCCGGCGAGAACGTGCTTACAAGGGTGCGGCAGGAGCAAAATAACCTCCAAGATGCCAACACCCAGCTGGGTGAGGAACTGAAGGATGTTCGTGCCCAGCTGTCTGACTCCATTAAGGAGAACCGGCGGCTTCGTCGTGGCATTTTTAGTAAGTGCTTGAACGAACTTTCAAAAAGAGTTCGGCGAGGAAGCCGACTAACAGAGATATGTATGTAGGTATGCTCACAGGTCGTCTTGCAGAGGAAATGCCCGGTTCGACGGGTGATCTTCTTCCCGAGCTGCTGCAACTGCACGAACGAGTTCGGCAGGTGATGAAAGGCGTCGCCCAGGCCTTATGGCCATCTATCTCCCTGCCCGAAGGTCTTGAAGAGCTTGCAGAAAGGCTTCAAGGAGCACGGCGGCGCTTCCGACTATGGAAGATATCAGCCTACCGTCAAGGCGCCAGGGAGGCCTGGGCCATGGTGAAGACGCGGTACACGAAGGCTGACCCAAACCACATGGCCGAGGTCGGACCTGTGGGGCCTGATGGGAAGGAGATCCCTGTAAGCTTAGTGTACGGCCAAGTAGAATTGGCCGCAGAGTATTCTCAGCAAGATTGTAAACTAGATAGCCTATTAGATGGCATTGAGGAGGAATACAATCAGTCTAGTTGACTGTGTGATTTAATATGACATGTAAAATGCCTTCTAGCCGGATTGTAGATCGTTTGTCATAGCGGACCTTTTCGCTTCGACCTCGGGACCCAATAGTCCGGAGTGTGTCCGAATACCATCATGGTTATACAAGAACCGGGGTAGCGTGGATACCAGGCGTAGGGGTCATTGGTGCTGTATCAGACAAGTGCCCAACTAGTTATGTTATATTACATGGTTAGTAAGAAACATCTTCCAGGGAGAATAGTTCCGTTAGGGGTTCCTTTCCCTGGGAGGCATGCCCTAAAGTGCATGTCCAGACTGCGAAAAAAGTAGAAAAGCATCTGGGGGCAGATAAATAAATAGGTAAGAAATCATCTTTCAGTTCACCGACCGAATATTCTCTTAAGAACGCTAGCTTTCGGCTTCACCCAGTCTGAGGTACACATCCGGCTGACCCGGCAGTAACAATCGCAGAGGTGCTCCCTTTACCACCTAGCCGAACAATCGGGAACGTAGGGGTAAGCACAGGAGCCAGGCAACCCATCTTGGCCAAAATTTAAGTCATATCGATGCATATAATGGTGAATAAAAGGTACATGCGGAAGTGTAACACATGTGTTGGGCATAAAGCCCGTACAAATAAGCTTCTGTTAAAGAAGCCCCCAGTTATAATGAGCGCGGATAGCGCGTCAAGTATGTGCGAACAAAGCGCAAACGAGCCTCCAAAGGCTTCAAGAAAAAGGAGGAAGGAGGAGAAATAAAAGACAGCTAAAGTATAAAATGTAGACAGAGGAAGGAGACGAACTCGGAGTCCGGCGCTAGGCGTAGAATCTTCGGAGACGGGCTGCATTCGATGGGTTCGGCTTGAGTCGGTTATCCGATGTGTTTCGCAGACGGTATGCTCCGCCGGTCAGGACTTGGTCGATGATGAAGGGACCTTCCCATTTGGGCTTGAGTTTGTCCTTTTTCTTGTCTGACAGGCGTAGAACTAGTTCGCCAACATTGTAAGCTTTGGCTCGTACTTCTTTGCTTTGATATCTTCGAGCCTGTTGCTGATAGAATGCGGAACGAGCTTTTGCCACGTCGCGCTCCTCCTCCAAGGCGTCCAAACTGTCCTGCTGATCGAGCTCGGCTTCTCTTTCTTCGTACATGCGCACGCGAGGTGAGTCATGAATTATGTCGCAGGGCAAGACTGCCTCTGCGCCGTACACCATAAAAAATGGTATGAATCCGGTAGTGCGATTCGGCGTGGTCCGCAGCCCCCAGAGTACGGAGTCGAGCTCCTCTACCCAGTGCGTGTTAGATTCCTTGAGGGACCGCACTAGTCTGGGTTTAATGCCGCTCATGATTAGACCGTTTGCTCGCTCGACTTGACCGTTAGTTTGAGGGTGATAGACTGAAGCGTAATCGAGCTTGATGCCCATGTATTTGCTCCAGAGTTTGACCTCATCGGCCGTAAAGTTGGTGCCGTTATCAGTGATGATACTGTGGGGGACGCTGTAATGGTGTACTACCCCTGATATGAAGTCTATCACCGGTTCGGATTCGGCCGTTTTAACAGGCTTGGCCTCTATCCATTTGGTGAATTTATCCACCATGACCAATAGGTATCTTTGCTTGTGGGTTCCTCCTTTAAGGGGTCCAACCATATCAAGCCCCCAGACCACGAATGGCCAGGTGATGGGTATAGTTTTGAGGGCGGTGGGTGGCATGTGGCTTTGGTTAGCAAAAAACTGGCAACTGACGCAGACTAAGTCCTGAGCATCTGCCCGGGCCGTCGGCCAATAAAATCCTGTACGGAAGGCCTTGCCTACAAGGGCCCGGGCTGCGGCGTGGTGCCCACCAAGTCTAGCATGAATTTCAGCCAGAAGGTTTCGCCCTTCCTCTTCGGAGATACACCTTTGAAGGACTCCGGTTGTGCTTTTCTTATATAGCTCTCCCTCATGGACCTTATAGGCTTTAGATCGCCGTACTATGCAGCGGGCCTCGTTTTGGTCCTCGGGAAGTTCCTACCTAGTTAGGTAGGCTAGGAATGGTTCCGTCCATGGGGCAATGACTGCCATTATTTCGTGGGCTGAAGGTGTTATTTCATTGGCAGAACCACCAATTGTGTCAGAATGTTCGGTGTCGGGCGGTGCGGTTGGGTCCGGATTGTTGTTTCCGGACTCCCCTTCCCATAATATGGATGGCTTGAACAGCCATTCTAGGAAGATGTTGGGAGGGACGGCATCGCGCTTTGTGCCGATGCGTGCCAATACGTCTGCCGCCTGGTTATTATCCCGGGCTATATGGTGAAATTCGAGCCCTTCAAACCGTGCTGACATTTTTAGGACGGCGTTATGGTAAGCTGCCATTTTTGGATCTTTGGCATCAAAGTCCCCGTTTATTTGGGGTATCGCGAGGTTCGAATCCCCGCGCACCTCCAGGCATTTAGTGCCCATGGAGACTGCCATCCGGAGGCCATGTAGGAGGGCCTCGTATTCGGCTGCGTCGTTGGAGTCCGTGTACATTATTTGGAGTATGTATTGGACTGTGTCCCCGGTTGGGGACGTCAGGATGACGCCAGCCCCCAGGCCGGCCAACATTTTGGAGCCGTCGAAGTGCATGATCCAATTGCAATATGCGCCGTACTCTTTAGGGAGTTCGGCTTCAGTCCATTCGGCGACGAAGTCAGCCAAAACTTGCGACTTAATAGCTCACCATGGCTTATAGGTTATGTCGAGTGGGAGGAGCTCGATGGCCCATTTGGCAATCCGGCCCGTCGCGTCGTGGTTGTTTACGATGTCATTAAGAGGAACTCCGGAGGCTACTGTTATCGAACACTCTTGGAAGTAGTGTCGCAGCTTCCGGGATGCCATGAACACCGCGTACGCTATCTTTTGATAGTGTGGATACTGGGACTTGCATGGAGTTAGGATAGTGGACACATAGTAAACTGGTTTTTGAAGAGGGAACCTGTGTCCGTCCGTTTCTCGTTCGACAACGAGCACCGCCCTTACAACTTGATGTGTTGCCGAGATATATAATAGCATTGGTTCACTCATGTTGGGCGCGGCCAGGACCGGATTTGTTGCCAATATGGCTTTTATTTCTTCGAGTCCGGCCGTGGCGGCATCCGTCCACTCGAAGTGTTCCGTGCGCCGGAGGAGGTGATAAAGGGCTAATGCCTTTTCTCCCAAACGGGAGATAAAGCGGCATAGAGCCGCCACGCATCCAGTCAATTTTTGTATTTGTTTGAGGTCTTTTGGGATATCCAATTGTGACAAAGCTCGGATCTTGGCTGGGTTTGCTTCAATTCCTCTACCGGACACGATGAACCCCAAGAGCTTTCCGGCTGGTACGCCGAAGACGCATTTTTCTGGATTGAGCTTAATGTCATATTTTCGAAGATTGTCGAATGTGAGCCTCAAGTCGTCTACTAGAGTTTCGACATGCTTGGATTTGACGACCACATCGTCTACGTATGCCTCCACTGTTTTGCCGATCTGGTTTGCCAGACATGTCTGAATCATGCGCTGATATGTTGCGCCGGCGTTTTTGAGCCCGAAGGGCATTGTGTTGAAGCAGAATGGGCCGTATGGATTTATGAATGCCGTTGCGGCTTGGTCTAGCTCTGCCATCTTGATTTGGTGGTAGCCGGAGTATGCATCGAGGAAACACGATGAATCGTGTCCTGCGGTAGCGTCGATAATTTGATCGATGCGAGGGAGTGGGAAGGGATCCTTTGGGCAGGCCTTGTTAAGGTCCTTGAAATCGACACATAGGCGCCAGGATTTGTCCTTCTTTGGTACCATTACCAAGTTTGCTAGCCAGTCCGGATGTTTTATATCTCTGATGAATCCGGCCTCCAGAAGTTTGGCTAGCTCCTCTCCCTTGGCATGTCTCTTGGGTTCGGAAAAACGCCGAAGAGCCTGTTTGACTGGCTTGAATCCTTTTAGGATATTTAGGCTGTGCTCGGCCAGCCGTCGTGGGATTCCTGGCATATCTGAAGGGTGCCAGGCAAAAATGTCCCAATTTTCCCGTAGGAATTCTCGTAGTGCGGCGTCTACGTCGGGGTTTAACTGTGCCCCAATGGAGGCCGTATTTGTGGGGTCCGTTGGATGGATTTGGAATTTGACTATTTCATCCATTGGCTTAAAAGAGGTGGACTTGGATCTCTTATCGAGTATCACATCGTCCCTGTTCACCGTGGAGCGCAGCGCGGTGAGTTCCTCGGCCGCTAGGGCTTCGCATAGTGCCTCGAGGGCTAGTGCGGCTGTCTTGTTTTCGGCGCGGAGTGCTATGTTCGGATCACTGGCAAGAGTGATGATTCTGTTGGGCCCGGGCATTTTGAGCTTCATGTACCCGTAATGGGGTATAGATTGAAATATTGTGAATGCCTCTCATCCTAATAAAGCATGATATCCGCTGCTGAACGGGGCCACTTGGAACGTAACCTCCTCGGACCTGTAATTGTCCAGCGAGCCGAACACCACATCCAGTGTGATTTTTCCTGTGCAGCATGCTTCCCGGCTAGGGATTATTCCTCTAAAGGTTGTGCTGCTTCGCTCAATGCGGCTCCAGTCTATTTCCATTTTTCGGAGGGTTTCCTCATAGATGAGGTTTAATCCGCTGCCGCCATCCATGAGTACCTTAGTAAGGTGAAAGCAGTCCACTATTGGACTGAGGACCAATGCGGCTGATGCTCGGGCTGTTCGGAATTTAGGTTCGTCACTGGCATTAAAGGTAATAGCCGTGTCACTCCATGGGTTTATCGTTGCTACTTGATAGACTTCGGCAAGGTTACGGAGTGTTCGTTTCCGCATTTTATTTGATGCGAAAGTCTCAAAGACTGTTAATACCGTACTGGTATTGCTGGGCTGGTTTTCTGGAGCTAGAAGCTCTTCACCACTTTTGGCCACCTGCCGTAGTATCCAACATTGTCGAAGGTTGTGAGTTGGAGTGGCGCCCTCTGTGCTATGAATTTTACAGGGTCCATTGAGCCATCCCTCAAGTACGGTTCCGTGCCCTTTAGGGGGTTTCTATTTTTTGGTATTTAACCCAGGTGCCTGGCGATGATGCACCCTTTTATTTCGGACTAGGGTTGTATTCGGGGCCGGATTATCCCAAAATTTGGCTTCGGTTTTCCAGGCGCTCTCCATCGCACAGTACTTTCATACTATGGACGCCAAGTCGGCAAAGGGTGTAATTTCACGACGACTTAAGGCGTTTAGGATTCCCTTGTCCGTGCAATTATTGCAGAAAATTGAGATTGCGTCTTCCTCGCGGCAGTCCTTTACCCTGTCCATAACCAGGAGGAATCTGGCCCAGTAATGGTGTACTGTTTTAGTAGGCTCTTGCCGGATTCGGGATAGATCGCTTATGTTTGGGTGGGCGGGTGGAATTGAATTTGGAACCCCGTCCAATCTAAGACTCAAGGGCCGAAAAGTTTCTGAACTTGGAAGCTTGGATTTTTGAATATTGTCCAATGAATCCAGCCCGCTGCCTGACTTTAGGTTCAGGACTTGATCGACATCCGTCCCTCCGCGGGAATCCGGCATGGAGGGATCAGGAATTCGGACATAACTAGTCCTTAAGATAGAAGAAGGGTCGCCGTACTGTTCCTCCACCACGACAACGTGGTGGGTAGCCTGGGGAGAGTTAATCTCTCTCAGATCAGTTTTAGGCCCAATCTGATCGTAGTCTGTAGCGACTCCCAGGGCGGCGATGCGATCCAGGAGCTCATTCACGGAGGAGAGCTCCATCGGATCTAGCTGATTGGCAAGTTCTGAGTTAACGCGAAGATTGGTTTTGATGGCCCGAGAAGTCATCGTCGGCGCGGCGGCCGAACAGGCGGTCATAAGAAAACCGCCTAGCCGGAGGGTCTGGCCGGTGGCCAAAGCTCCTTTAGCAATGGTGTCGTCTTTAAAGACGGGGTGAGGCATCCTTCCTGAAGGCGACATCACAGAGGAACTCTCAATGAAAGCACCAATGTCGTTGTCAAAACCGGCGGATCTCGGGTAGGGGGTCCCGAACTGTGCGTCTAGGCGGATGGTAACAGGAGACAAGGGACACGATGTTTTTACCTAGGTTCGGGCCCTCTCGATGGAGGTAAAACCCTACTCCTGCTTGATTAATATTGATGATATGGGTAGTACAAGAGTAGATCTACCACGAGATCGGAGAGGCTAAACCCTAGAAGCTAGCCTATGGTATGATTGTTGTCCGTCCTACGGACTAAAACCCTTCGGTTTATATAGACACCAAATAGGGTTAGGGTTACACAGAGTCGGTTACAATGGTAGGAGATCTACATATCCGCATCGCCAAGCTTGCCTTCCACGCCAAGGAAAGTCCTATCCGGACACGGGACAAAGTCTTCAATCTTGTATCTTCATAGTCCAGGAGTCCGGCCAAAGATGATAGTTCGGCTATCCGGACACCCCCTAGTCCAGGACTCCCTCACCCAATAAGGCCCATATACTCCCCGACGAATTCCCGTAACTCCCCGGTACTCTGAAAAATACCGGAATCACTCGAAACCTTTCCGATATCCGAATATAGTCGTCTAATATATTGATCTTTACGTCTCAACCATTTCGAGACTCCTCATCATATCCCTGATCTCATCCGGGACTCCGAACTACCTTCGGTACATCAAAACACATAAACTCATAATACAAATCGTCACCGAATGTTAAGCGTGCGGACCCTACGGGTTCGAGAACTATGTAAACATGACCGAGACACATATCCCGTCAATAACCAATAGCGGAACCTGGATGCTCATATTGGCTCCCACATATTCTACGAAGATCTTTATCAGTCAAACCGCATAACAACATATGTTGTTCCCTTTGTCATCGGTATGTTACTTGCCCGAGATTCGATCGTCGGTATCTCAATATCTAGTTCAATCTCTTTACTCGTTACGTAATGCATCATGCCGCAACTAACTCATTAGTCACATTGCTTGCAAGGCTTATCGCGATGTGCATTATCGGGAGGGGCCAGAGATACCCTCCGACAATCGGAGTGACAAATCCTAATCTTCAAATACGCCAACTCAACAAGTACCTTCGGAGACACCTGTAGAGCACCTTTATAATCACCCAGTTACGTTGTGACATTTGGTAGGATAACAAGTGTTCCTCCGGTAAACGGGAGTTGCATAATCTCATAGTCATAGGAACATGTATAAGTCATGAAGAAAGCAACAACAACATACTAAACGACCAAGTGCTATGCTAACGGAATGGGTCAAGTCAATCACATCATTCTCCTAATGATTTTATCCCGTTAATCAAATGACAACTCATGTCCATGGTTAGGAAACTTCACCATCTTTGATCAACGAGCTAGTCCAGTTGAGGCATACTAGTGACACTCTGTTTGTCTATGTATTCACACATGTATTATGTTTCCGGTCAATACAATTATAGCATGAATAATAAACATTTATCATGAAATAAGGAAATAAATAATAACTTTATTATAGCCTCTAGGGCATATTTCCATCACATAGATGAATCGCTGGAGCTTGCACACTTTGTTAGCATCCTTTGGATTGATAAACCTTCAGGTTGCATCATATACAACTATTCTTCAAGAAATCCATTCAGGAATGCACTCATTACATCCATTTGCCAAATTTCATAATCATAAAATGCGGCAATTGTAACATGATTCGGACAGACTTTTAAGCATCGATACGAGTGAGAAAATATCATCGTAGTCAACACCTTGAACTTGTTGAAAACATTTTGCGATAATTCGAGCTTTGTAGATAGTAACACTACTACCATCGTCCGTCTTCCTCTTGAAGATCCATTTATTCTCGATGGCTTGCCAATCATCGGGCAAGTCAACCAAAGTTCATACTTTGTTCTCATATATGGATCCCATCTCAGATTTCATGGCCTCAAGCCATTTCGTGCAATCTGGATTCATCATCGCTTCCCCATAGCTCATAGGTTCGTCATGGTCAAGTAACATGACCTCCAGAACAGGATTACCATACCACTCTGGTGCGGACCTTACTCTGGCTGACCTACGAGGTTCGGTAGTAACTTGATCTGAAGTTTCATGATCATCATCATTAACTTCCTTACTAATCGGTGTAGGCATCACTGGAACTGATTTCTGTGATGAACTACTTTCCAATTCGGGAGAAGGTACAATTACCTTATCAAGTTCTACTTTCCTCCCACTCACTTCTTTCGAGAGAAACTCCTTCTCTAGAAAGGATCCATTCTTAGCAACGAATATCTTGCCTTCGGATCTGTGATAGAAGGTGCACCCAACAGTTACTTTTGGGTATCCTATGAAGACGCACTTCTCCAATTTGGGTTCGAGCTTATCAGGTTGAAACCTTTTTCACATAAGCATCACAACCCCAAACTTTAAGAAATGACAGCTTAGGTTTCTTGCTAAACCACAGTTCATACGGTGTCGTCTCAACAGATTTATATGGTGCCCTTTTAATGTGAATGCAGATGTCTCCAATGCATAACCCCAAAACGATAGTGGTAAATCGGTAAGAAACATCATAGATCGCACCATATCTAGTAAAGTACGATTACGATGTTCAGACACACCATTATGCTGTGGTGTTCCAGGTGGCGTGAGTTACGAAACTATTTCACATTATTTCATATGAAGACCAAACTCGTAACTTAAATATTCGTCTCCGTGATCAGATCATAGAAACTTTATTTTCTTGTTACGATGTTTTTCCACTTCACTCTGAAATTTTTGAACTTTTCAAATGCTTCAGACTTATGTTTCATCAAGTAGATATACCCGTATCTGCTCAAATCATCTGTGAAGGTCAGAAAATAATGATACCCACCGCGAGCCTCAACACTCATCGGATCGCATACATCAGTATGTATTATTTCCAATAAGTCAGTTGCTCGCTCCATTGTTCCGGAGAATAGAGTCTTAGTCATCTTGCCCATGAGGCATGGTTCGCAAGCATCAAGTGATTCATAATCAAGTGATTCCAAAAGCCCATCAGCATGGAGTTTCTTCATGCGCTTTACACCAATATGACCTAAACGACAGTGCCACAAATAAGTTGCACTATCATTATTAACTTTGCATCTTTTGGCTTCAATATTATGAATATGTGTATCACTGCGATCGAGATTCAATAAACCATTCACCTTGGGTGTATGACCATTGAAGGTTTTATTCATGTAAACAGAACAACAATTATTCTCTGACTTTAAATGAATAACCGTATTGCAATAAACATGATCAAATCATATTCATGCTTAACGCAAACACTAAATAACATTTATTTAGGTTCAACACTAATCCCGAAAGTATAGGGAGTGTGCGATGATGATCGTATCAATCTTGGAACCACTTCCAACACACATCATCACTTCACCCTTAACTAGTCTCTATTCATTCTGCAACTCCCGTTTCGAGCTACTACTCTTAGCAACTGAACAGTATCAAATACCGAGGGGTTGCTATAAACACTAGTAAAGTACACATCAATAACATGTATATCAAATATACTTTTATTCACTTTGCCATCGTTCTTATCCGCCAAATACTTGGGACAGTTCCGCTTCCAGTGACCAGTTCCTTTGTAGTAGAAGAGCTTAGTCTCAGGCTTAGGTCCAGACTTGGGCTTCTTCACTTGAGCAGCAACTTGCTTGATGTTCTTCTTGAAGTTCCCCTTCTTTCCTTTGCCCTTTTCTTGAAACTAGTGGTCTCGTCAACCATCAACACTTGAGGCTTTTCTTGATTTCTACCTTTGTCGATTTCAGCATCACGAAGAGCTTGGGAATCGTTTCCGTTATCACTTGCATATTATAGTTCATCATGAAGTTCTAGTAACTTGGTGACAGTGACTAGAGAATTCTGTCAATCACTATCTTATCTGGAAGATTAACTCCCACTTGATTCAAGCGATTGTAGTACTCAGACATTCTGAACACATGCTCACTAGTTAAGCTATTCTCCTCCATCTTGTAGGCAAAGTACTTGTTAGAGGTCTCATACCTCTCGACACGGACATGAGTCTAAAATATTATCTTCAACTCTTGGAACATCTCATATGCTCCATGACGTTCAAAACGTATTTGAAATCCCGGTTCTAAGCCATAAAGCATGGTGCACTAAACTATCAAGTAGTCATCATATTGAGCTAGCCAAACGTTCATAACGTCTGCATCTGCTCCTGTAATAGGTCTGTCACCTAGCAGTGCATCAAGGACATAATTCTTCTGTGCAGAAATGAGGATAAACCTCAGATCACGGACCAAGTCCGCATCATTGATACTATCATCTTTCAACATATTTTTCTCTAGGAACATATCAAAATAATAATAAAAACAGGGAGCAACATCGCGAGCTATTGATCTACAACATAGTTATGCAAATACTATCAGGACTAAGTTCATGATAAATTAAAGTTCAGTTAATCATATTACTTAATAACTCCCACTTAGATAGACATCCCTCGAGTCATCTAAATGATCACGCGATCCAAATCAACTAAACCATGTCCGATCATCACGTGAGATGGAGTAGTTTTCATTGGTGAACATCACTATGTTGATCATATCTACTATATGATTCACGCTTGACCTTTCGGTCTCCAGTGTTCTGAGGCCATATCTGCATATGCTAGGCTCGTCAAGTTTAACCCGAGTATTATGCATGTGGAAAACTGGCTTGCACCCGTTGTATGTGAACGTAGAGCTTATCACACCATATTATCACGTGGTGTCTCGGCACGAAGAACTGTCGCAACGGTGCATACTCAGGGAGAACACTTATACCTTGAAATTTTAGTAAGGGATTATCTTATAAAGCTACCGCCGAACTAAGCAAAATAAGATGAATAAAAGATAAACATCACATGCAATCAAAATATGTGACATGATATGGCCATCATCATCTTGTGCTTTTGATCTCCATCTCCAAAGTACTGTCATGATCTCCATTGTTACCGGCATGACACCATGAACTCCATCATCTTGAGCTTTTATCAACTTGTCGTCACATGGTCGTCGCACCAGCTATTGCTTTTGCAACTATTTCTATCGCATAGCGATAAAGTAAAGCAATTACATGGCACTTGCATCTTATGCAATAAAGAGACAACCATAAGGCTACTGCCAGTTGTTGATAACTTTAACAAAACATGATTATCTCATACAACAATTTATATCTCATCACGTCTTGACCATATCACATCACAACATGCCCTGCAAAAACAAGTTAGACGTCCTCTACTTTGTTGTTGCAAGTTTTACGTGGCTGCTACGAGCTGAGCAAGAACCGTTCTTACCTACGCATCAAAACCACAATGATATTTCGTCAAGTATGTGCTGTTTTAACCTTCACAAGGACCGGGCGTAGCCACACTCGATTCAACTAAAGTTGGAGAAACTGACACCCATGAGCCTCCTATGTGCAAAGCACGTCGGTAGAACTAGTCTCGCGTAAGCGTACGAGTAATGTCGGTCCGGGCCGCTTCATCCAACAATACCGCCGAATCAAAGTATGACATGCTGGTAAGCAGTATGACTTGTATCGCTCACAACTCACTTGTGTTCTACTTGTGCATATAACATCTACGCATAAACCTGGCTCGGATGCCACTGTTGGGGAACATAGTAATTTCAAAAAAATTCCTACGCACACGCAAGATCATGGTGATGCATACCAACGAGAGGGGAGAGTGTGTCCACGTACCCTCGTAGACCGAAAGCGGAACCTGGAGGCCGAGGGAGAGTTTCATCAGCATGACGGCGTGATGACGACGATGATGATGCTACCGACGCAGGGCTTCGCCTAAGCACCGCTACGATATGATCGAGGTGGATTATGGTGGAGGAGGGCACCGCACGTGGCTAAAAGATCAAATCAACTTGTGTGTCTTAGGTGCCCCCTCTCCCCACATATATATAGGTTGGAGGGGGAAGAGGAAGCCTTAGGGCGCCCCCAAGTAGGACGAATCCTACTTGGGGTGCAAGCCCAATTCGCCCCCCCCCCCCCCTTCCTTATTTCAGCATATGGGAAGGAAAGAGAAGGGGGAAGAGAAGGAAAGGGTGGAGGCCGAATCCTCCTCCTTCCTTCCTTCTTCCTCTTCCTTTCCTCCTACTCCTATACGTCCTAGGAGGGGCGCACTAGCCCACCAGGGGCTGGTCTGTCCCTCACTTGCCCCAATAGGCCCATAACTTTGCCGGGGGGTGCCCTGAACCCCTTCCAGTGACCCGATATTACCCGGAACACTTCCGGTGTCCAAATATCATCGTCCTATATATGAATCTTTACCTCTCGACCATTTCGAGACTCCTCGTCATGTCTGTGATCTCATCCGGGACTCCAAACAACCTTTGGTACATCAAATCACATAAACTCATAATACCGATCGTCACCCAATGTTAAGCGTGCGGACCCTACGGGTTCGAGAACTATGTAGACATGACCGAGACACGTCTCCGATCAATAACCAATAGCGGAACCTGGATGCTCATATTGGCTCCCACATATTCTACGAAGATCTTTACCGGTCAAACCGCAAAACAACATAGGTTGTTCCCTTTGTCATCGGTATGTTACTTGCCCGAGATTCGATCGTCAGTATCACCATACCTAGTTCAATCTCGTTACCGGCAAGTCTCTTTACTCGTTCCGTAATGCATCATCCAGCAACTAACTCATTATTCACAATGCTTGCAAGGCTTATAGTGATGTGCATTACCGAGAGGGCCCAGAGATACCTCTCCGAGAATCGGAGTGACAAATCATAATCTCGATCTATGCCAACGCAACAAGTACCATCAGAGACACCTGTAGAGCACCTTTATAATGACCCAGTTACGTTGTGACGTTTGGTAGCACACAAAGTGTTCCTCCGGTGTTCGGGAGTTGCATAATCTCATAGTCATAGGAACATGTATCAGTCATGAAGAAAGCAATAGCAACATACTAAACGATCAAGTGCTAAGCTAACGGAATGGGTCAATTCAATCACACAATTCTCTAATGATGTGATCCCGTTAATCAAATGACAACTCATGTCTATGGCTAGGAAACTTAACCATCTTTGATTCAACGAGCTAGTCAAGTAGAGGCATACTAGTGACACTCTGTTTGTCTATGTATTCACACATGTACTAAGTTTCCGGTTAATACAATTCTAGCATGAATAATAAACATTTATCATGATATAAGGAAATAAATAATAACTTTATTATTGCCTCTAGGGCATATTTCCTTCACCCTGGCCTCGGCACCTTTGACACAGCCCACGGAGGTGCCGACACGTACGACGCGGCGGCGTGGCGCCTCTGGTGGTCCCGCCGGGACATGAACTTCCCGGAGGTGCCGACACGGGAGATGGCGCCTTCCCCGCGGCTTCTCACCGACGAGGATCGTCGCGAGAACCGGAGGCGGGAGCGCCGTCTCAACCTCGTCGAGATGGACGAGGAAGCCATGGCGATGTGACACCAACGTTTCCCGCAGGACGTCATCAACGAGCAGCAGTTCTTCGCGGAAAGGAGGGCGGAGAGGGAAGGGAGGAGGGCCGAGCGATCCGCCTGTCGCGAGGACCGGCGTACGCGGAAGGCGACCGCTGAGTTCAACATCGAGCTAGGAGTAGCGTCGTCTTGGGACTCCGAAGACGAGCGGTACCTTGACGCCTTCATTGTGACGTCGGAGGAGGACATCACCGAGGTGGAGTCCGAGTCGGAGGAGGACGACGAGTAGTTTTTTTTTATCTATCGTTTTATCTATCGTAGGAGGAGGCTATGAACTATCTACGCACCATCTATGTACCATTTTCTTCTATCGTTTAATAATCTGTCTATGTACTATTTATCTATCTATCATTTAATCTATCTATCTATGCATATATGTATCGAGTCGTAGTACAAAAGAGAACAAATATAGCGTCTACTGGAGCGGCTCTCGCGCGCTGTATTTTGCAGCGGCCGCTGGAGCCAGCGCTCCCTGCGCGCAAAAACTCGCGTAAACGGTGCTGTAAACGCTTTTTTTGCGTGCCGCGCGATTTGCTCTTATGGATGAAAAGGAGAGCTTGCAATAATAAATTAGTCCGAGTCATGCTCAATCTGATTTCATATTTGAAACAAGGACACAATAAAGTGCAGGTTTAAAAATGAACAATATAAATATTTGAAACAAGAAACCGATCTAGCCACATCCACAAACAAAGCGAGAGTGTGTGCAGTAGTTTCAACGGTCTGCACACATGTTCATACGAAACTAGTGACAAGTAGTAAATTCCAAGGAAGTATTATATGCACGCGCTCGTCTCCCATCGACTAGCACGACCAGCTCTGGTCGGCCGCTCCATCAGTTATTCAGTTGTAGTCGAGGGTGACGGGCCATGGCGGCGCGCTGGGAGGACAGTAGTAGCCTGGTGATGCCGGCGCCGTGGTATGGTACGCGTACGCTTCCGGCTGGCATGGTGAAGCCCAGTCGGCGGCGGCGAGACCCGGCTGCTGCTGCTGATGGTGGTGGTAGTTCCCCGTCAATGCAGCGGGCGCGACATGGCCGACCTGCTGACGATGACGCGCCGGCGGCGGCGCCTGCCGCTGCATGTTAGCGAGAACCGCCTCGAGCTGCGGGTCGGCTTGCAGCGCGGGAGCGTCGACGAGGCTATGGTCCTTCTTGGTGGGCTTCTGGCGGCGCACGGGGTCCGCCGTGGCCAGCACGCGCACCTCCTCGCTGGCCTCTGTCGGCACCAGATCCACGGCCACCACGCTCTTGTAGTAGGACGTGGACGGGCACTGCTCCGCCCCGGCGAGGGCGCCGAGAACCGGCTGCTGCTGATGGTGGTGGTGGTTGTTCTCCGCCAACGCGGCGGCTGTGCCATGGCCGACGTATTGACAATGACAATGGTGGTGCCGCTGCATCTCGGCGAGCACCGCCTCGAGCTGTGGGTCCTGGACCGCGGAGACGTCGACGAGGCGACTGCCCGTCTTCTCGCAGCTCTCGCCGGCGGAGCTCTTCTCCATGGGCTTGGGCAGGACGACGGTGTCGACCTTCTTGTACGTGGCCTTGCGGTCGCGCTTGCGGGAGCTTTTGGGGGGCGCGTCGATGAGCTGCAGCAGGTCGGCTTGCGAGACCGCGGGGTCGCCGATGAGGGGAGGGTTCTTCTTGCTGCTCCCGCTGGCGGAGCTCTTCTCCATGGGCTTGGGCGGGACGATGTCGTCGACATTCTTGTCCGTGGACTTGTTGTTGACGACCTTCTTGTCTGTGGACTTGCTGTTGACGACCTTCTTGGTGAGCTGCGGGTCAGCTTGCTGCTCGTGGACCGCAGAGTCATCGACGAGGGGAGGGTTCTTCTGGCTGCTCCCGCTGGCCGAGCTCTTCTCCATGGGCTTGGGCGGGACGATGTCGTCGGCCTTCTTGTCCGTGGACTTGTTGTTGACGACCTTCTTGTCCGTGGGCTTGCTGTTGACGACCTTCTTGGTGAGCTGCGGGTCGGCTTGCCCCTCGTGGACCGCAGAGTCATCGACGAGGGGAGGGTTCTTCTGGCTGCTCCCGCTGGCGAAGCTCTTCTCCATGGGCTTGGGCGGGACGATGTCGTCGACCTTCTTGTCTGTAGACTTGTTGTTGACGACCTTCTTGTCCGTGGGCTTGCTGTTGACGACGACCTTCTTGGTGAGCTGCAGGTCGGCTTGCCGCTCGTGGACCGCAGAGTCATCGACGAGGGGAGGGTTCTTCTGGCTGCTCCCGCTGGTGGAGCTCTTCTCCATGGGCTTGGGCGGGACGATGTCGTCGACCTTCTTGTCTGTAGACTTGTTGATGACCTTCTTGTCCGTGGACTTGTTGTTGACGACCTTCTTGGTGAGCTGCGGGTTGGCTCGCCGCTCCTGAACCGCCGAGTCGCTGACGAGGCGAGGGTCCTTCTTCTTCTTGCTGCCCCCCACCGGGGGAGCTATTTTTCATAGGCTTGGGCTGGACGACGGCGTCGACCTTCTTGTCTGCGGGCTTATTATTGACGCCCCTACGGGGGGTCTTGGGGCCCGGCATGGTGAGCGCCCGGACCGCGGGTGTGTCGTCCTCCTCGCTGCTCCCGCCGTCAGAGCTCCCGCGGGTGCATCCGCATAAACTCTTCGCGTTGCCCATGGACGGGACTGGTTACCTCCCTCTCTCACTGAAACTCGAGCAACTTATTAGCGCCGTAGCGGAGGCTGGGGGCGGACGGAGCTACGGAGAGGTGTGGGCGAACTTGGAGGGCTCTTGTCAAGTCCTGCTGTGCATATATAGAACGAGACGAAACCTCGTACGAAGGAACCTGGAAGTGGGTGTTGCATAGAGATGATGGGACTGGGAGTAGCCACGTCGTCCCCTTGCTTTTCTTCACCGGCAAGGAAGGAAGGAAGGAACGCACTGAACAAGTGGGATCATAAACAATTTGTTACTCTTACTCTCACCTGCTCTGCTCGTCTTGGCATCTTTTACGACCCAGAACAATCCGGCACTGGCTAGTGGGTTGTGGGCGGCTAGTATTGAGGTCGCAGTAGGTCCCACGAAAGGTGACAGGAACACCGCTCCACAAGTGAAATGGAAAGTAAGTAGGAGTACGTACGTACCGCCGATGGTCGCTAGCTAGCTGCTGGTCTGGGTGAGTGGGTGGTCAGATTGATATTTCCTTAATTTACCGATGGCCGATGGAGAAACAAGGCCATTGACAAAAGAAAACAAGCTCCCAAATGTGGAGGCAGTTCGATCGCTCCATGACAGAGCTTGTGTATGCATATACACACCATGCGCCCATGCCCATGCATGGACCGCCGAATCGATCAACCCTGTCTGATCATCTTCCTTGCGACTGCCCGCGAAACGAGGGTGGGTCCTTCCGTACGTGCCTCTAGGCGGGGCAGGGAGGCAGGAAGGAGGAAACATCGCAATTCATAATAGCATTTCCAACAGGTGCGCAACGGGCGGCGCAGCGCAGAAATAGTAACTTTTTAGCGTGCAACATAGCGCTGGCTTTGGCGGCTGCTTCAAAATATTGCGCGCGCGAACCGCTCCAACAGGCGCTGCAAAAAAAAAGGCGCGCTTATCCAGCACAAACAACATTTGGCACTCACAAATAGAATGTAGAAGACCAAACACATAAAAAAATAAATCAACGATATGTAGTTTAATTTATTCCAATACAACAAATAGTTCAACAATACAATATCAAACATACAAATCACTAGTTTTGTCAGCCATTCCATGCACACCCTCAATTAGATCCTTTGGAAGATCTTGGGGGCAGCTAAAATCGCATGCCCTGTGCTGTAGTTTAAAGCTTCAACTACGACCAAGTTATCCCTCTGAACTAGGAGAGAATAGCATCCATGTCTCCGAGCCAATTTGAAGCCTTCGACAAGGGCCGCCGCTTCGGCAGAGATAACATCCGCAACATGTTCTAATTTAGCAATAGACGCACCAATACTGTCTCTGACAACTGCTCCACATGCGCCCTATTTGTTGCCTCCTATCAATGCCATTCGACGTGCCGACACACATGTCGTCGAGAACAGTCGAACACAGTCGTCGAGCTCTTAGTCTTGACTTCGGGAAGGTTATGATCAAGCATTGTAATTGTGAATCTAATATGGTTGCTCAGGTGCTAGCACAACAAGGTCGTGATGATCCACCAAATGTGTGGCTGGACTCACCTCCTGGCTTTATTTCTCGTTTTTTAGCGGATGATGTAAGTGTTATTTAAGTTTAATAAAGCAAGTCATGAAGGTCTTCCCCTAAAAAAAGCAGCTGCCCATTTGTCTAAATAAAAAACAAGACCCACAGGTAGGACTGGACGTACGAGCGAGCTTTTCGGCTCGGCCCGAAGCTCGCTCCAGCTCGGCCCGTTACAGCTCGGCTCGATAGGATTATCGAGCGGGCCGAGGTCTGAAAACAGGCCCGTTTCGCGACCGAGCCGAGCCGAGTTTCGGCCGGTCCAGCTCGGTGGCTCGCTTGCGGCCCAGCCCAATTCCACCATCGATCACAATAGCTAGCGCATTAGGGCACGAGCAACCACAGCCAGTCTCTCGTCTCTCCCTTTCTCTGCTCTGCGCCGCCTCACCTCTCTCTCGCCACGCCGCAAATCTGGATCGATGGCGACGAGCGACGCCGCGCTTCCTCGCCAACTCGGCACCGACGGCGACGGGCGGCGCGACCGTTCCTCACCACACCGGACGTAGACGGACGCGCCTCCCCTGGTTTCTCGCGGAACGTGACGAGCCGAAGCAGGTACTTTCTTCCTTCCCAAATCCCAATCCCTAGCAGCAGCTCTCTAACTTAGTACGCATGTGATGGATCAATGGATGGATGGATCGATGGATGTAGTCATGTAGTTCGAACTTCCCAAACCCTAGCCGTAGGTGTCTGCACTAGTACACATCTGGTGGATGGATGGATGAATGGATCGATGTACGTAGTCAGGTAGATGTAGGGCTAGATGGGTGGATCATGGATGGATGTATTGTAGTCTGTACGGCTAGATGTAGCAGCAACGGATGGATGGATCATGGATGGATGGACTTGTAGGGCATAATGGATGGATAGATCAAAATTTTCATTGATTCCATGTGTAATTAGTTTTCTTTTGTTGATGAACTAGTTGATGATCTGGGAAATCAAGTCACGTTTTTTTCCCCTACGCCGCCAGGCTAGGGTTCCTATCCTCTCAGGCGATCGCGATCGCCTCCGAGTCTACCCAAACACATCTACCCCGATCACCACCCGTCCGCCCTCGCCCCCGCCGCCCCTTGCTGGCCTGTGTCTAGGGCAGGTGCGACGAACGGTGATGGCGTCCCCCTCCGACGCCTAGTCTGCGACGAGCAGCAGGGACTTTGACGAGGCCGCGAAATCGGATCTGGACGAGTTCTTCGACCATCTGGATCTCAATGATGAAGTGTTCAAGGACGTTGAGATCGATGAGGATGATCCTGAGATGCAGGCGAGTGTGCGCTGGCTTGCCCTAGCGCGGGTTCACACGAACAAGAGTTTCAGCCCATCGGCCTTCTATAAGGAGATGAGAGCGGCATGGAATCCAGCGCAACAAGTGAGATTCAGGCCAGTAGGACCAAATCGGTTCGTTGTCCAGGCGTCTTGTCTGGGTGATTGGGAGCGCATCATTCCGCAACATGGCGGTGCTTATGTGCCAGTATGATGGGTTTAGCAAGGCGGAGGATATAGAGATTGTGCATATGCCGATCTGGCTCCAAATCCATAAACTGCCAGACCCATATTGCAAGCATCACATTGTGGAGAAGCTGTTGAAGGGTTCAGGTGAAATCATGGAGATGCGTCTAAACGGAAACACAAGAGGTGATTACATGAGGGTGAGGGTGAAACACGATACCCGAAAGGCTCTCACTAAATTTGTTAGTATTGTTCGTGCTGGAGAGAGGCAAGTATTCCTGGTTCGGTACGAGAAGCTGGCTAGATTCTGCAAGGTATGCGGAATCGTTGGACATGAGCATAAGGAGTGTGGACTGGGGATTCACGAGGAGAAGGCGTTGAAGTACGGGGACTGGTTATATGCTGACAATCCGAGCCGGCCTCGTCAGGATCCCAAACCTGGCAGGGCAAAGTGCCAAGGGGCTACGGTGAATGGCTCCCCCAGTAAGGGTAAGTCAGCTACAGAACCTGGGCCGGTTGACCCTGATACAGCCGATACTGCTTCAAGCCCGGTTAAAAAGCAGGGCGAGAGAAAGGAGGTAGTCAGGGAGCCGAGGAAGCGATTGAACATGGAGGGGGAGTGCCCTCCGGAAACGGCAGTTGACCCAAAACCACTGTTGGCCATCACAGACGGTAGTGGCAACGATCAGCAAGAGGGGGCTTCACCCACAAGCAGTAACTCAGGCAGTAAGAGGTTGAAACTAGCTTTGGAAGCTAACAATAATGAGATATCGGCGGCCTCCCTCGAGGAGGACCGCCGGAAGCAATGAATGTTATATCCTGGAACTGCCGGGGGGGACCGCCGGACAGTTCGGGAGGTGTTGGCCCTCTCAAAAGCCAATAACCCCAAGCTTGTCTTCCTCTGTGAAACAAGGCAAGCTTCAGATAAAGTGATGAGACTCAAGTGGAGACTTAGGATGAAAGGATTTCATGGCGTGGATAGTGACGGAAGGGGAGGAGGTCTAGCTTTATTCTGGGATGAATCGTTGTCAGTAACAATTCTGGAATCTTGCAAGCGCTTCATAGATGTCCGGATTGTGGATGGTGCAGCGGATGTTTCATGGAGAGGGACCTTTGTCTACGGGGAACCGAGAGTGGAAAACAGACATATCATGTGGGAGCATCTGTCTAGGCTTCGAGCCGTGTCACAGGAGCCTTGGCTTGTATGTGGTGACTACAATGAAGCGATGTGGCAACACGAACACTTGTCCAGGGCAATGCGGTCTGAGACACAGATGTTGTCGTTCAGGGACTATCTGATTGTGTGTGAGCTGGATGATCTGGGGTTCTGTGGAATTCCATACACTTACAACAATGGCCAGTCAGGAGACCGCAACGTGCAGGTGCGCCTGGATCGCGCTTGTGCTGATGAGGCATGGAAAGACCTATTTCCGGCAGCTAAGGTAGTTCATTTGGCCACCTCATGTTCAGACCATACGCCGTTATTGATACAAATGCATGAGGTACCAGACGTGCGGAAGAAAGAGTACAACCCTAGGTACGAGATCATGTGGGAACGCCATCCAGCGTTTGCGGATGTAATTGCCAAGGCTTGGGAGAATAATAAACCTACCGAGGGTCTGAAATCGGTTGCAAGTTCACTAGCAGGGATGATGAAAGATCTGAAAAGTTGGAGCAAGGAAAACTTTGGTAATGTCTTAAGGGAGATAGAAATGTTACGCTCACAGCTAGCGGCACTTCAAGTGGGAGGGGCTGAACACTCTCAGATTCGCCGAAAGATGTATGAGCTGGATGAGCTTTTGTATAGAGAGGAAATGATGTGGCTACAGCGGTCTCGGATCACGTGGTTGAAGGAGGGCGAGAGGAACTCAAAATACACGCACAGAAGGGCAGTGTGGCGAGCTCGCTGTAATCTTATTCAGAGGCTGCTCAAAGCGGACGGCTCTTGGTGCTCAGCTCCAACAGAAATGGAGAGAATGGCCAGGTCGTACTTCAAGGAGGTGTATACTAAGGACCCAACCCTGGAGCCCAGTAAGGTCCTTGACTGCATTACTCCTAGAGTCACAGATGTTATGAATGAGTCGCTGTGTAGACCATACACCGAACAGGAAATCTCGGACGCCCTATTCCAAATAGGCCCTCTGAAAGCCCCTGGCACGGATGGCTTTCCCGGACGGTTCTACCAACGGAATTGGGCGATGCTAAAAGAGGAAATCGTGGCTGAGGTTCAGAAATTCTTTGTTACAGGAGCCATGCCTGATGGGATCAATGATACGGCCATTGTCTTGATCCCAAAAATCCAACACCCGAAGGAACTTAAAGACTTTCGACCCATCAGTCTTTGTAACGTGATATACAAGATAGTATCGAAATGCTTGGTCAACAGGTTGCGACCTCTTCTTACTGAGCTGATATCGGAGAACCAGAGTGCGTTCATTCCGGGAAGGCTCATCACGGATAATTCCATCATAGCTTTTGAATGTATACACCATATTCAATCACTGCCAGAAAACTCGGTAGACTTGTGTGCATACAAACTTGACCTGTCCAAGGCATACGACCGTGTCGACTGGGTGTTCTTGGAGAAGGCCCTCCTGAAGTGGGGTTTTTCACAGCATTGGACTTCCCGTGTCATGGCCTGTGTAACATCAGTCAAGTATTCGGTAAAATTCAACGGCAAGTTAACGGAGTCCTTCACCCCTTCTAGGGGGCTTCAGCAAGGTGATCCCTTGTCCCCTTTTCTATTCTTGTTCGTTGCTGACTCATTATCAGCCCTCTTCAACAAGGCAATGGTGGAGGATGGTCTGAGAGGGGTCAAAATATGTCGGGGCGCGCCCGAGATATCACATCTTTTGTTTGCTGATGATTCTCTCCTGTTCTTCCAAGCGTCGGAGCAGCAGGCGTTGCTGGTGAAGAGTTTGTTGAGCACTTATGCGGAGGCCACGGGCCAACTTATTAATCCATCCAAGTGCTCCATTCTTTTCTCTGAGCATTGCTCTCTCGCGGTCGCTACAGAAGTTAAAGGAATCCTGGGAGTTACGCAACAATGCTTTGAACCTAAGTATTTAGGACTCCCTGTGCCGGAGGGGAGAATGCACCAAGGCAACTTTGAATCTATCCAGGAAAGATTAAGGAAGAGGTTGGTTGATTGGGGAGAGCAATACTTGTCCACTGGTGACAAAGAGATTTTGATTAAGTCAGTGGCCCAAGCAATTCCGACTTATGTGATGAGTGTTTTTAAGCTACCCGCATCAGTCTGTGATGACTTAACTCGCATGATTAGACAGTACTGGTGGGGGTGGAGAAAGGGAAGAGGAAAATGGCATGGCTGAGCTGGGAGAAAATGAAGCTTCCAAAAGCCATGGGTGGTATGGGCTTTAGGGATATGAGAGCCTTTAATCAAGCTCTTCTTGCTAAACAGGCCTGGAGACTCATTGATACACCGGATAGTCTTTGTGCAAGATTGTTGAAGGCAAAGTACTATGCTGCCGGTAACCTTCTGGATACTGTATTCAAAGGCAACGGGTCTGCTGTTTGGAAGGGTATTTTGCATGGGCTCGAATTACTAAAAAAAGGTATAATTTGGCGCGTTGGAAATGGCTCCCTCATACGGACATGGAGAGACCCATGGATCCCTCGGCCATATTCGTATAGGCCTATTACACCAAAGCGTAACTGCCGGTTTAATAGAGTTTCAGAATTTCTTGATGACAATGGAGCTTGGAGATTGGATGGATTAACAGAGCATTTTTGGTCAACGGACATTCAGCATATTCTAAGGATACGCACCTCGCCAAGGCAACGCACCGATTTTGTTGCTTGGGCACCAGAGAAAGGTGGTTTGTTTACGGTGAGAAGTGCGTATTTTTTGGCCACATGCGATCATGATTCTTCCCTGTCAGGGGGTTCTTCTAGCACGGCTCCTAATGGGAACCGCAGTCTGTGGAACTGCATATGGAACTCACCGGTTCCCCAGCGTATGAAAATTTCAGCTTGGAAGGCAGCGACAGATTCCCTCTCAACTCAGAAGTGCAAAGTATACAGGCATCTGGCCACCAGATCCACTTACCCATTGTGTGGGGTGGAAGAAGAGGGTTCTTTCCATGCCTTAGTGGCGTGCCCTCATGCCAGAAGTGTGTGGCTGGGCATGCGCACTAGATGGCCGCTTCCAGGTGATGAGGTTTTGATTGACACTGGCAAGGAATGGTTACTACATCTCTTATCCAGATGCAATGAGGACACACGGAATATGATCATCATGATATGCTGGAGGATATGGAAATTGCGCTCGGATCAAACGCACGGCAAAGAGACACCGCCAGTCCAGGTTACGATCGATTTTCTGGATAGCTATTATAACTCTGTATTGCTGGCTGGCCGGTTCTCAGCAGACGAAATTATTAAGGGAAAGATGCCATCTTCGGCAACCCCTGTCAAGCCTGAGAAGAGGACGCCGTTGGCCCTGGCGTGGCCAAATCCAAACCCAGGGCGGTTGGCTCTGTCGGTGGACGGGTCGTTCGATAATTCGGATGGATCGGCCGCCGCGGGGATGGTTCTACGTGACAGCAATGGACATCTCATCTTCTCGGCGTATCGAGTGCTATTTCACTGTAACGATGCTCTGGAAGCCGAACTACATGCGATAATGCAAGGCATGGCTCTGGCCATCCAACACACTATGCTCCCGGTGATCGTTCAATCGGATTCGGCTGAAGCACTTTCAAGTTTGGAGAGCAAGGGACTGGAACGCTCTGCATATGGGCACCTAGTCCGGGAGATCAAGGAGTTGATGCGTAATAGGGAGTTTTATTCTCAGAAAATTCATCGTAGTCAAAATAGAGTTGCAGATCGGTTGGCCAACTATAGCCGTACGGAGAGTACCACTGCTGTATGGTTAACTTCAGCTCCACCTTGTATCGCGGAGCTTTGGCCTCTTGATTGTAACACTATTATAAAGCAATAAAACTCCTTTTACCCCCGCAAAAAAAACTAGTTGATGATCTACTTGCTGCAGCATAGCAGCTTGAAAAAAAATCTACTTGCTGGAAAATTACATAGACTCCATGTCTAATTAGTTTACTGTTGTTGATGATTGACCGTTTGTTGTTTGCTGATGTGTGCAGACGCATATCGTTGCAATAATGGACAAGCAAAAGGGGAAGGCGAGTGGGAAGGAGAAGGAGAAAGAGAGGACGTTGGACTCCATTATGAAGAGAAAGTTGCCGGTCTCGGGGATGCAGAAGGGGAATGGGAAGGGCAATGCAGCAGCTACTATATGACTGCCAAGGAAGCTGACAAATGATTCCAGCAATGTCCCAATCGCTGAGTTGTTGTATAGGGTAAAAAAGAAACCTCCGCCTTGACGTCTCCCTGACCCCACCGGCGCTGGCGTGCGTGCCGGAATCGCCGTTGCCTCCGGCTCCGCAAACTACTATGAGAGGGAGGCTACATCTTTGCAGGTATGTACGTGCAAAATATATATTTGTGCAAGCTTGTGTATGGCTGTTTTTTCTTTTTGAAAGTCAAATTTATGTGTGCCCAAGCTCATATGTGCTGTTTTTGGTACCCAAATGTCAAATATATGTTTGTGCAAGCTCATGTGTGTGCTGTTTTTGGTATCCAAATGTCAAATATATGTTTTTCCAAGCTCATGTGTGTGCACTTTTTGGTATCCAAATGTCAAATGTATGTTTGTGCAAGCTCATGTGTGTTGCTGTTTTTGCTATCCAAAAGTCAAATATATGTGTGTCCAAGCTCATGTGTGTGCTGTTTTTGCTATCCATAAGTCAAATATATGTGTATCCAAGCTCATGTGTGTTGTTTTTGTGTGCTAGGCAATGGAGCATGATAAGCAAGTGGAGGAGGATCATGAAGAGGTGGAAGAGGATGAGGAGGAGGACGAGGAAGAGCAAGATACTTTGTTTGAGGTGCCGCCTGGGGTTGGTGACAAATCAGATTCAGATGTGTTTGTGGATAGTGAAGAAGAAGCCTTCGAAGGTGATGACATGTCCGAGGATGGTCTAGGCCTTGGTCCTACGCCTCAAGAGCAAGAAACCGTACTTCTTAGTTCGGGTGAGGATGAAGCAATAAAAGTGCAACGAAAGAGTGCCAAGAAGCGAAGAGGTCAAGCTCCTTCGAGGTCGGGGTCGGCGGTTTGGACCTTCTTTAATAAGGTAAAGGTGCCATCAAAAGAAGGTTTGATGGAGTTGAAGGCACAATGTAATTATTGTGACAATCAATATGCATATGTCCAAGGTGGAAGCACCTCATCCATGGGAAGACATATGGACACATGCAAGAATTACAAGGACAAGGTTAATAGGGATCTCATCCAAGCTACTCTATTTTTTAGAAAAACCAATGCAACAACAAGTGGTCCAGCAGTCCAGTGCATTGAGTATGATAAGGACCTCATCAAGGAGGTCATGGCAAAGATGATTTGCGTCCATGAGTACTCATTTAGAATGGTTGAACATAAATGGTTCAAAATTCTCATGAAGTGCTTGAATCCAAACCATCAAAAAGTGAGCTTAGAAACTATCTAGATGACTTGAATGAGGCAATGGATCCTATGTTCAATCTTCTTGATTGGTGGAGGGTGAATGCACCTAGATATCTCGTATTGGCAATAATGGCAAAGAGGTTCTTGACTGTCCCGGCTACCTCCGTGTCTTCGGAATCAACTTTCAGCACGGGTGGAAGAGTTTTAGGTATGTCTACTTGTTACATTGGATGTTAGCGTGTCAACTTGTCATCCTATGCTTGAACTTAGATATGTCTACTTGTGTGGTTTTAGATGACTACAGGAGTTCTTTGAAACCAAAAATGATGGAAGCCTTGGTGTGCGGTGCTAGTTATATCAAAGGTTCTCACAAGGACTTCAATGTGGTGGTATGATTCCTATCTTTTTCTTCTATGATTTCTGTCTATTTATTGTATGTGGCTAACTTACAAATAATTAGGAGAGGGATGAAGATGAGGAGGACGATGTTGAGAATATCAAGTTGCCCAAGATTGTTGATGTGGGCGGTGACAACAATTGGTAACTAATATTTTTACATGTCTCAGTTTTCCTATCTTGACATATTGAGAATATCAAGTTTACAAATCTGTGTTACATGTAGATATTCCCCATGTGGGTATTGCTCTTGCTATTTTGAAGATGGATGTCTACATGATCTTCTCATGTGGATTGTTGAGGTCAACGTGATCATCTCGTGCCATTTCTTTTGTTGTGATGAACTTCGAATTATGTGTGTTGTTGTGATGAACTATGGACCTTGAATGATGTTGTGATGAATCATGCACTTTCAACAATGTTGTTGTGAACTTGTGATGAACTATGAACTTTGTATTATGTGGTTTTCACTAGTCATTGTTTGTCTGTCAACATTTTCTCATTTTTATGTCAAAGTGGTAAGTGTTATGCTATGCAAAATTTCCTTGTTTGGCTGTCAATATTTGATGTTTTCCTGTGTAAAGTTCAATTGAAGTGCTGTCCAAAATTCAATAGAAATGCTGCCCAATTCTCTCTCATATGTGTTCCATTGTTACAATTTTTGTAGAAGAATTCATATAAGAACATTATTTTTCATCACTATGACCATTTCTTAAAACAATAGACTGCTGGATTTTTATTTTTAGTAGTATAAACTGTTTGTTTTCCAAAATATAGGTTTAGTTGCCGCAAAAAATCAAGTATATGCACTATATACAGAGGTCTGTACTATTAAATGGTTCTGGAAGAAACTGGCTTACGAGCCGGCTCGGTCTGAGCCGAGCCATAGCCAAAGCGAGCCGAGCCGGTTGAAGTAGGCTCGTTGGCTGAGCGAGCCGAGCCGAGCCGTAGGGCTGGTGCTACCCCGGCAAGCTCCCACGACTCCATCCCAGAACGGTGGCACTCCGTTTGCTCTCCAACTCCGCGACGTCAGCCAACGGTGTTTACCTGTCTCATATCTGCAGATCTTAAGCTGATGGACTTAGCACTGTAGTGTCACGCCGTTGTCCATCATTTTTGCCTTTTCTTCCCTTTCCATTGGACCCGTATCTCTTCTCTGTACATTCCTAGTACTAATCTTTAGTGCATAGGCAGAGCCCCTGCCGTTCCGTTTCAAAAAAAGAAAGAGTTTCAATGCTGATTAAGGCCCTGTTCGGATGTACTCCGCTCCACAGCTCCACTCCGGGAGCAGGTGAAGTTATAGTTGAAATTCGCGGAGCGCCTGTTTACCAGCTCCGCAACTCTCAGGATTTCACGGAGCTGGGGGGATTCCAAACAGCCCCTAAGATGTTCTCTCAAAAAAAAAAAAAACAGCCCCTAAGATGCTGGATTTGTTAAAGGTCAGTAAGTATGGGGCATGTGCCTTTTTTTTATACTGGTTATGGCTGTTGAGAGTGGGGAGTGCAATTTAATAAGACCGATTGAGATCTCGTATACTTCCTCCTTCCCATATTGTTAGATTGTTGGGCGTATTAGTTTCGGCACGAAAATTAACAGAGGTCGATCGTTAGTTTATTAGGTGAGCCGTCGTACAGGTTTTTACGTGAGCTAATAGCACGAGAGATCCATCAGGCATGATTTGTTTCATTTCCATAAAAATAGGGATTCTTAACTGTACTAAAGGGAGAGAGAAAGTAGTCTACGCCTAATATTATGGGATTGCATGAAAAAGCTAATACACCCAACATTTTGGGAAGGAGGGAGTATATATATAAAAGAGTAAAATGCACTGGCGGTACTTGAACTTGCGAAGAAAGCACGCTTTGGTCACTGTACTTCAAAATACGGCCAATACGGTCACTCAATACGTCTACACGTGATTGTACGGTCACTGTTCACCCGTATGCCACTCGTCGCCTCTCCATTTGACCGCTCCGAGGCGACAGCTGGCGCTCGCGGGGGTTTTCCGCTGCATTTTTACAAGAAAACCCTTGGATGGCTCCGTAATTCCTGCGCACCCTTGTCTATTCGGTTTCGATCACAATGAAAGGGGAGGCAGAGACAGAGGAGGAGGGGAGGCGATTGTCGGCGGCACCGCACCACCACCACCGGAGTCGTCGCACAAGGGGGAGAGGCGACGCACAGGCGCCGCGCATCTCATCGCTGGAGCCTGTTCGTCGGGATGTCGCCTGTGCGTCGCCCCGATGGTGCGCCGCCGCCTACCTACAGTAAGCCCTCGACTCGCCCCGCCATGGTTCTTGCGCTGTAAGCTGAAGGGTAGAAATCTAGAGGTTGACATTGTGGATGGTTTGATTTGTTAGTCAGATATGCCCATCTGTATGTTCAAGATTTGCCTAGGGTTTTCGACCGCGATTTGGGGGTTTCAGCGTATAGGGTTTTTGGGTTTGGAGAAGGTGGTTGTTTGTAGCTTATTTGGTGATGAAAGGTGCTATCTTTTGCTGCATGTTGAAGATGCTGGTTGTGTAGGTGATTGTGATACTCAAAGGTGGTTGCTTGCATCTACTTCTTGCAGATTATGTAGAACAGAAATTCTGAAACTCTGTTCTGCTCTGTTTTGATGTATGCAGATAAGCGCAGCAGGAAGTTTTTAGTTAAGTTCAACCATGGTGGTTATTTTCTTGGGCAAGGTAGCAATCGTTCCTATGTGAATGGTCATGAACTGTGGTATGATGAAGTAGATGCAGATACTTGGTCTCCAATCATGGTTGAAAACTTAGTTGAAGAGATAGGATGGGAGATGGCAGGCAGGATGAAAGTGTATTACTGCATTCCCATTCTGTCAATCAACAGGAATGGGTTGAGAGAAATTAGAGGTGATAGGGATACAGATCACATGCTAACATTTGTGTCACTAGGGCATTACTCATTTAGTTTGTACCTTGATCATGATGACAGCTTGAATGCAAACTTGACAGAGGATGATGTGGTCAATTTCCCAATAAGGCAGCTACCTGAAGTGCTTAGTCCTTGCAAGAGTAAACCAAATGAGCCAGACATTGCAGATATTGATGTTGAGCCTGAAGATGCAAATGTGCCTCACCTCCAGAGCATGCAGAAGATGATGGTGTAAGCAAGTTTGTGTTTGCAAAAAGGAAAGCATCTTATGTGAGTGAAGATATAAGTGTGGAGGAGCCAGGTGTGATTCAGCCTACACCAAATGGTGGTGGTGATGATGTTGAAGCTGAAGGTGAAGGTGGTAGAGGAAGATACTGCAAAAGAAAAAACAGAAGACAAATGAGAGTGATTCAGATGACTCTGACTTTGATCCTGGGGCCATAGTGGACTCTGATTATGATATTAGTGATGGTGATGATGATCTGTATGCTGATAATGTGGATATGGATGAGCCTGAAGACATAAAGTTGAAAGAGAAGCAGAAGCAACAAAAAAAGAAAGTGCCTATTAAAGCAAATGAGAAAGAAGCACATGAGCCAGTAGCACATGATCCTGAAGATGAGTTGTATGAGTCAGAAGGATATGATCTATGGGCACCTGATTCTGATGATGAAGAAATTTACATGAAGTTCAAGGCATTTAGAGCCGAGGACCTGCACTGCCCCAAATTTCATGTTGGGCAAGTTTTCCAAACAGTTGAGTTACTTAGGAAAGCAATCAAGGAATACAGTTGCAAGAACAGAGTTGATGTGAAGCTCCCTGTAAATGATAAGAAAAGGGTGAAGGCAACTTGTGATGAGGATTGTACTTGGTACCTTTGGGCCTCTTATGATAGTAGGCCAAAGTGTTTCATGGTGAAGAAATATGTGCATGAACGCACATGTACCAAAAAGTGGAAGATCAAGGCTTTTACTGCTCCTTTCTTAGCACAGAAGTACCTTGAGAGCTTTAGGGCAGACCAAGATATGAATCTAAGGAACTTTTCAAGAGTAGTTCAGAAGGAATGGCATATGACACCATCTAGGATCAAGTTGCAAAGAGCTAGAAGGCTAGCAATGAAGATTATATATGGTGATGAAGAGGCCCAGTACAGTATGCTGTGGGACTATGGAAGTGAACTTAGGAGAAGTAACCCAGGCAGCTCTTTTTTTCTTCAACTTGATGATCAAGCAAGGTTCAGCAAAGCTTACATGTGCCTGGATGCTTGCAAAAGAGGTTTCCTTCAGGGATGTAGGCCAATGATATTCATTGATGGATGCCATATTAAGACAAGGTATAGAGGACAGCTGCTAACTGCTGTGGGAATTGACTGAAATGATTGTATTTTCCCTATTGCTATTGCTGTAGTTGAAGTGGAGGACAAGCCCAACTGGTGTTGGTTCCTTGAGAGGCTAAAAAATGATCTAGGCATCATCAACACTGACCCATGGACTATTATGTCTGATAAACAAAAGGTAAATGATGTTGATCTTCATTACTTGCTCTTATGATCCCTTCTTTCATTCAGTTTAGCACCATATGAAGTACTTGTTAATTATTTTGCAGGGCCTAATAAATGTTGTAGATGAGTTGTTTCCACAGTCAGAACATAGGTTTTGTGTGAGACACATGTGGCAAAACATCCAACAACAATTCAAAGGTGATGTGCTGAAGAACCAACTTTGGAAAATAGCAAGAAGCAACACTACTGTGAAGTATGAGCAGTACATGAATGAGATGAAGGAAATTAACTTGGATGCTTACAAATGGTTGCATGAGCTTGAACCTAACACTTGGGTTAGGGCTTTTCAAAGTGATCTACCCAAGTGTGATATCTTACTAAACAACAATTGTGAAGTATTTAACAAGTAAGAACCAACTACATTGATGTTCTCATATGCTAATTGTTACTCTATTCAAATATATTTTGATGTGTGCTTTACATGGACAGGTACATATTGGATGCTAGGGAACTACCAATATTGTCAATGCTGGAAAGGATTAAAGGGAAATTGATGCAGAGGCACTAAACCAAGCAGATAGAAGCAGAAAAGATGAAAGGAAACATATGCCCTAAGATAAAGAAAAAGGTTGATAAGCTAACTGAATGGGCAAACACTTGCTATGTTGAAGGGGCTGGTGATGGAGTCTTTCAAGTTGGTGATAGAGGGACTGACTACATTGTTGATTGGCACATCAATGAGTGTAGTTGCAAGAGGTGGCAGAAGGGTGGCACACCATGTGTACATGCTATAGCTTGTGCTAGACATGAGAGAGTGGATCCCCTCCTCTTGGTTAACCAATGTTACTCTGTTGGGATGTTCAAGAAAGCATAAAACAACATCATCTACCCCTGTAGAGATAAAACAGAATGGAAGAGGATGAATGGACCCCCAATTAAGCCACCATTGTACACCAAGCAGGTAGGCAGGCCATGCAAGAGCAGGAGGAAGGCCCCACATGAAGTTTCTTGCAGCAATGGTGGCAAAAAAATGTCAAGGCATGGTGTGATCATGCATTGCAACTACTGTGGAGAGCCAGACCACAATATCAAAGGCTGCAAGTACCTCAAGGCTGGGCTGCCCCCTCCAAATGTGCAAGCTCCACCAGCACCAGAGGGAGATGTTGAAGCTGCTACTGCACAAGTTCCTCCAAATGTGGAAGCTGATCCAAATGTAGGTGATGATGAGCAGATCATTATGCTGCTGCTAACAAATCAAACCATCCACAATGTCAACCTCTAGATTTCTACCCTTCAGCTTACAGCGCAAGAACCATGGCGGGGCGAGTCGAGGGCTTACTGTAGGTGGGCGGCGGCGCACCATCGGGGCGACGCACAGGCGACCTCCCGACAAACAGGCTCCAGCGGTGAGATGCGCGGCGCCTGCGCGTCGCCTCTTCCCCTTGTGCGACCACTCTGGTGGTGGTGGTGCGGTGCCGCCGACGATCGCCTCCCCTCCTCCCCTGTCTCTGCCTCCCCTTTTGTTGTGATCGAAACCGAATAGACAAGGGTGCACAGGAATTACGGAGCCACCCAAGGGTTTTCTTGTAAAAATGCAGCGGAAAACCCTTGCGAGCGCCAGCTGTCGCCTCGGAGCGGTCAAATGGAGAGACGACGAGTGGCGTACGGGTGAACAGTGACCGTACAATCACGTGTAGACGTATTGAGTGACCGTATTGGCCGTATTTTGAAGTACGGTGACCAAAGCGTGCTTTCTTCGCAAGTTCAAGTACCGCCAGTGCATTTTACTCTAAATAAAACAACAAGTGCTAACACATAATCCATATTACCTGATTTGCTGGATAGCAGAGAATGTTTTACAATCACAAGCATGTTGGTAGAGTAATTTAATATTACTAATAACTGTCCAAGCCACCTACGGTGGTAGTAATCTATAAACGATCATCAAACTGTGTTTTTTAGGAAGTACGGTAGCACTGGGTTGGTGTGGTATATAGAAATAGAACCGAATGTTATTGTATTCGGTTGACAGGTTCAGCAAACGGAAAAGGCTAGCTCGTCGAGTGATATCGGCAATCGCACTTCATCTCGTTTACAAAAGAAAAAGGAAGATCTTAGAAGGAAGCAAGCGAATCTAAAGAAACTGAATCTGAGAAATCAATAGCTGATATGCAAAAGAAAAAGAAGATGTGTGTCAAAAAAAGTAAGACATCAGAAAGGGGGCAAAAAGAAGCAAAGCTAGCAAAACTGTCTAGACCAGCTTTGAAAGTGAAGATTTACAAAACTGCAGCAATAAACAGAGCAGGGGCAGCATGACAACCTAACCCGCTTTGACGCAAGGCTGATGATCTTTTTTTTTTTGAAACAACGAGCCTCCTCGTCGATTTCCATTAAAGAAATCGGCACAGTTCTATGAAGCATGAGAAACAAAAAGACACAAAAGTGACAAAACATGTAGCTAAACATGTAGGCTTACAGGCAGCTACTGGAATCAGCTGCACGCAGGCGGAACAAACATGACGAAACACTCAAACATGAGAGCTCCGGAAATTACAGACTAGTGAAAATACATCAAGTTCCACGGATAGAACGCTGCAACCTGGAGCAAGCTATGGTAGAATCAACTGCATATCCTCGATCCATCGGTGATTCGATCCGTTTCACAGTTGTGTGATTGCGAAGTCTTTGTCGGAGAGAGATCCCCCGCTCCCCCCCTCCGGCTCCCTAGGGTTTCCCTGCCGCCGCCGCCGGCTCCCCCGCGCGGAGCCGCCGCCGCGGCGGCCGGAGCCTGCCGGAGCCGCCAGCCCCCTCCTCCCCCCGTTCCCCTTCTCCTCCCCCCACCCCTCCTCCGCGCCCCCGTACCCTCGCGCCGCCTCCCCGAGCGAGGCGGCCGGGGGCCCCTCCTCCGCGCACCTCCAGCCCCTCCCCGCGCCCATCCCTCCTCCCGCCGCCGTCAGCCTGCCGCCGATCCTCAGCCGCGTGATGCTGGCGGCGGTGGGCTTGCCCTTCCCCGCACGCGGTCCTCCCCTGCTCGGGCGGTGATGGGCGGCGGCGGTGCGCCTCGGCCGGTGGCGGTCCGGCGTCCTGGTGTGGAGGCCGGCGGTGCTCGCCGTGGTGGTGCCGCCTCTTGGCGGCAGGGTGGTCCGGTGGTGCTGGCCGGTTGGGGGCGCGTCCCCGGCTCAGATCTGGGCCCGCAGGGTCCCTTCTGGGTCCTTGCAGGTCGGCTCCGGCGCGACCGCGACGCTCTCTGTATGGGGAGGCAGGGGAGCGCCTTGGACTGGGACAGCGACGCCAACGGCGTACCAGCTGCTGCGCGGAGGCGGGAGCTGTCCGGGTCTTTGCGGGCCCGGCCGGGCCTGTGGGGCCACGGGCCCGGTAGGCTCCTGCCATGGCGTCCGGTCGGCTACCGTCGTGAACGGTGGAGGTGGGGCCCTCCCGTATGCCGACGGTGTTGTTGCCCTAGTCCCGGCTCCTCTTCTCCGTTGTGGAGACCATCTTCGCGGTGCCGTGGTGAGACAACGTGGAAGCTTCGTGTCCGTGTTGGCGCAGGGTGGTGGTCGGTCTGGTGGCGAGCTCCGGAATGCCTGAGGTAGAGGCTGGGATCGGGAGAAATCTCTGTTGGCTTGGCCGACACCGACGCGGTGGCGCCTGAGGGTGCCACCGGACCTTCCTGGAGGGCGTCGGGGCTACCCTTCCTCTCTCCTCGCCGTGTACCGGGGGAAACCCTTGGCAGCAGCGTTGTCATCGTCGCGTCCCTTCTTGGAGGTGTTGTTGGGTACCGGCACTTCGGAGTCTCGGAGCTTGGTGGGCGATCTCCGGTGGACGCAGCGGTCACGAGGCTTCGTCGTTTTTGTCGATCCGCCGTTATCGGCATTTGTTTCTTTTCTTTTTTCTCTTTCCTTTCTTTTAGGCGTGTTTGTGCTGCTTCCGTCCCAGCCCCTTCGTCGGTTGTATCGGTTGGTTGCTTTGTAATACAAAGCGGGGGAAACCCTTTTTCTCAACTGCATATCCTCCTAACCAGAGGATTCCATCCGTGAACTCCGGTAAACACCTCGCGCACCACCTCCTTGATCTTCAACAATCCAACTTCGGTTTCTCTTCTGTCTTGGCTTTTCTGCAAACGCTGATGATCATATATATGGAGCAAAATCATCAAGACCCAGGTAGGGCAGAAACAAACTACACAACAGTTAGAGATCGTGGCAGAGAGAAAAGAGACGCTTGCAGCTTGCGCGACAACAAGTTCAGCCAGCATGAAGCTATGGGAACAACGGAGTACGACAGAAAAGAGATGATGTTCTGTGCAACAGGCCTTCAGAGCTCGTACAACCAGGGATGCAAACGGTCATCCCGCAAAGTCGCGCAAAAACGGGAGATTAGTTCAAACTGGACTAAATATGAGCAAGAAGATTATAACAAACCAGATAAATTTTGACTACGCAGCCGGGTCGATCGGGCGCATCCCTACATACACCGTCAGTGTCCCCTTGACGTCAGACACGGTCCAGACGCCTAGCGTGCAGGAAGGGGGTGGCGACATCTCCCCGAGAGCACAGTCTGGCTCCTCCATGCCTCCGGCATCAGCGGCACGACTGGGCAATGGGGAAGGTGTTGTCGAGGCCGTTCCGTCGTCTTCTTGGGCTCTCCTCCGGTGCGAATGAGCCGGAACGAGCCTGAAAGGTTCAGTTGAGGAAATTGTCACGATCACGCAGTGCATCACGTACATCAGATCGCTCATGGCGGGTGTGGGCATGTGGCGACCTACTAGCTTCCTGCTTGCTCGTAGCAGTTGAGAAATGGAGGTGAAGACGAACATGATGTGTGGTGTTACTCTGGGTGTGGGCGTTTGAGCACAAACAACATCGATTAGAAGAAATGAGTAGCCCTCAGCAGCTCACCTACCTAATTCAGTGCAATGTGTACATTCAGTTTCAGTGCCCTATTAGATCTCTCACGCAAAAAAAAAAAAAAAGTTTCACTGCCCTATGCATCTAAGGAAGAACACTGCATGGACAAGACCGGAACGAATGCTCTACCGATTTAACAGCAGCCAATCTGACTCGAGTCATGCTCAATCTGACTTCACATAATCCGTAGTAACTAACAAATAAAAGAACACTATAAAATATTTGAAACAAGGCAATGCAATAAAATGCAAATTTAAAAATGTAGAAGTAATTTGAAAATGCAGGCTTTTATCTGGAAATATACAAAATTTCAAAAGCAAAGATGAATAGAAGCCAGTAGTTTGCCATGCAACAAGCAGTAGTGAGCTTATTTTTACGCTCCCACTCTCCTTTCCTCTCTGCAGTTTAACAGCGCATTGACCATGAAGTGTTCAGATATAATTCCGAGAGAGTTAGTTCAGCTGTCGATCTGCATTAAACTGTGGGTTGTTGGATTTGACCAACTCACTTAAGCTTAACAGGTGCATTTTTTTACATCTCCAACATTTTGAACACATGCTTACTTAACACACGCACTGCACAGAAAAGAAACAAATAATGTCATGGCTTGTCCACAAATATTTGCATTAGCATCACCAGTTGTCAATGCAAGAGCATGGCCCTTGTTTCGTTTCATGGAGCCTGGTTCCATCATTCAAACAAATATCTCTGCTGTAAATCTTCAGCAGATACTTAAAATAAGAATGGAAACCAGCATGCATCCAAAGATTACTGACAATTTTTATTGATAATTTAGGGCCTTAGACCAAATTTACTTGCACAACTCATCGCAGCAATAAAACAGAGCAGCAGCAAAGACTCCCCACTAACTCCAGCCAGCCTATTAACACATAGGACTTGGGATTCTATGCCCAGTTCCTACACTTCTCCCCTCAATTCCTATCTACTGCACAACATCACGAATGAACGACGAAGCAAAAGAGAGCATGCCCGTGTCATTAAGCCACGGGTAGAAACAAAGAACACGCCGGTTAAAGCTATTGGCAGAAAATGCTGGCGTGACAACAAATCAGCTAGCACGAAACGAAGTGCAGCAGCGTCTGCTGGCTGTGCTGTTGAATAAGCCTTCAGAGCTCGTACACCGCCATTGTCCCCTCGATGTCAGATGCGGCCCACACGCCGAGTGCACCGGGCAAAGGTAGCGACCAACGGTAAGCACATCTCTGGGAAGGCACGGTCTGGCTCCTCCATGCCTCGGGAACTGGCGGTGCGCTCGGCGTGACAGGTGTTACTGGGCTTTCCTCTCGTGTGTCCGAAGCGAACAAGTCCGAAGTAGCCTGAAAGTTTCAGTTGGAGAAATTGAGATGATCATGCAGTGCATCGTACATCAGATGGTTCATAGCTGGTGACCTACTATCTCCCTACTTGGCATGTAGCAGTTGAGAAATGGAGGCAAATACGAGCATGATGTGGTTGTACTCTGGATGTGTGTGTTTGGGCAACATCGATTACAAGAAATGGGTAGCCCAGCAGGTGACCTACCTAATTTGGTGCAATGTGTACATTCTGTGTCCTAATTCCCATGTACCTATTGTTTACCCAGCGAAAGATGAACATGAAGGAATAACTGCATCAATAGGACCAAAATGAATGCTAGACCGGTTTAACAACAGCCAGCTCTGTATTTCCTACCACCATCATTTGACTATAGTATGATTTATTTTAACATTGTACTTTTGATGGACGATCGACTTATTAGCCTAAAAACAATGGTACCTGGCCAAAGCGGTTCTTGGTTTCCCGAGAAGCTGCAGTTTCTCCTTCAGATACGGTTCTTTCGGTTTCTATCTTCACATGCTTCTGCGTTAGTTCATGCAGCAAGCAGCAGAGCTTCTCTGGGTCCATTCTCCCGACCACTATCACCTCTGCCGTCTCCGCCACCAGGTCAGCCCTCTCCACCCCTTCATAACCATGAAGGCCAAAATTTAGATCATTCACAAAGGCAGTGCAACAGAAGACATGTGCAACAATCACACATAAAAACAGATGTATACTATCAGTCTAACACAAAGAGATGCTTATTTAAGCGACGTGCATATGTACCTTCTGAAAGGGCGATCTCTTTCACCCCGTCGTTGATCTTCTTGATGCAACCATTGCACTGGCAGTGCATGCTGACCTTCAGAACATAAGTCTTTGACATGTTGTTCTCGTATTGTTCCTGTCACATATTCATAAGAACACCTCAATCTCAAAACAATATGAAGAACTACTTGTACCATGGATCTGTATATATGTTTAGATGCTCGAAAAACATACCTTTGCCATGATCATTTAGACCTTATCTTAAGCCTGGTCGTGATACTTGATTCTCCAGAAAGACTGTGATTGTAGTATGATATACAGAGAGCACAAAGGTGGAGCACAAACGAAAAGGTAGCTATTGTTGTGGTTGGTCATCACCTTCTTGACATTCTTGTGGGTGAAAAGGAGAGCTTCCAATAAGAAATTAGTTCGAGTCAATCTGACTTCAGATTATCAGTAGTGGCGAAAAAAGAACAACATCAATATTGAGAAAAAAGGCAACGCAATAAAATGCAGGTCTAAAATTGTAGAAGTAATTTGAAAATACAGGTTTTTATTTGGAAACTCATAAATTTTAAAAAAAGATTAAGAAAAGTCAGTAGTTTGCCATTGCACCAAGCAGTTGTGAGCTTCTCTCTGTGTTTTCATTTTTTTTCTGCGGTTTAACAACACATTGACCATGGAGTGTTCAGATATTATTCTGACAGAGTTAGGTCAGCTGTCAATCTGCACTAAATTGTGAGTTGTTGGATTTGATCAACTCACTTATGTTTAACAGGTGGATTGTTTTGGATCTCCAACATTTTGAACTCATTATTAGTTTACGCATGTACTGCACAGAAAAGAACAAAAAAGAAAGAGAGGCTTGCCTGCAATTTGTGAACATAACGGCCATAGTTTGTCCAGAATATTTGCATTAGCGTCACCAGTTGTCCATGCAAGAGCATGACCCTTGATTCATTTGATGGAGCCTGGTTCCATCATTCAAACAAATATCTCTGCTGTAAATCTTCACAGGTACTTGAAAGAAGAATGACAACCAGCATGCATCCGAAGATTACTGACAATTTTTATTGGCATTTAGGGCCTTAGAATAAATTGAGCAACCCAAAGGCTACAGAAACCATCTCACTATGTTGGGAGCAGTCTTTCCCCCACTCATATTGTGTCTGAAAAAACTACACTGCTACTTTGTACGCTTGTGCTTAGGTTTGAGGCGTATAACCTTTCTCACCATTGCAGCCCTTTTCTGTTTCCTTCCATCTGAAAATATGTCAGACAAGACAAGGCTTTCAGTTTCAGGTTTGTAGCTAGGATCAAACCGAAGAAGTTCCTCCTCTGCAAGTTTTCCAATCCTCATATTCCCACGGATCTCACATTCTCTCCTAAGAGAAGCCCAGACCACACTATTTGCTTTGAAAGGCATGTTCTGGATAAAACGGTAAGCATCGTCAAGCCGTCCATCTCTTGCAAGGAGATCAGCCATGCAAGCATAATGCTTAATATCTTGTTCTACACCATACTTGCCCACCATCGAATTAAAGATCTCAAACCCTTGTGTCACTAAGCCACCGCGGCTGCATGCACACAAAACTGCCGTGAAAGTGATCTTATCAGGATGGAGCCCGAGCGATCTCATCTCATCAAAAAGCGTAATAGCTTTCTCACCAGAATTGTGATGCGCTAGTCCACCTATCATAGCATGGAACAACTCCACGGTCTTAAATTTGGCATCCACACCAGAAAACACATCCATAGCTATCTGTATGAACCCATGCTTGGCATACATGTCAACTAAGGCAGTAGCAAGTCCTGCATCTGTGCTAATCATTTCATTATGCATCACACGATGATGAAGCCTCTTTGCCACATCGAACGAACGATACTGAATACAAGCTGAAAGAACTTTAACTACTGTGACTCCATCTGCCTCAATTCCTGCCTCCTCCATCTCCTCAAATAACATCAGTGCCTCCTTGGACCTGCCAAACTGCACGAATCCACCAATAAGAGCCATCCATGCGATCAAATCCTTCTCTGGCATCTCATTGAATAACGCTCTAGCCATCTCGAGCTCCCTAGACCTTGCATACCCTGACACCATCATGGTCCATAACCTCACGTCCCTTGCCTTCTCCCCTGCCAAATCAAACACCTTCCTGGCAAGCGCCAGCCCCCTGCACTTCGCATACATGTCCACCAGCACGATCACTACCTGTTGTGACTGAAACACCACAGGCCGAAGCGCTCTCATGGCGACCGCGTGCAACGCTTTTGCCACCCTCAAATCCTTCAGTCCCACACATGCGCCCGACAACGCTGTGATGGTCCACCCATCCGGCCGCAATCTTCCCTCCACCATAACCCTGAATACTCCAAAAGCATCGTCAACACAGCATGAGTTCACGTATGACCCGATCAGAGTGTTGAACGATACGGTGTCCCTCGCCGGCATTTCATCGAACAGCCTACGGGCCAGAGAGGGTAAACCGAAGGACGCGTAGAAGTGGAGCAGGGAGTTGGCGGCGAAGATGTCGGAGGCGTAGCCGGACTTGATGAGGAAGGCGTGGGCGGAGAGCCCGGGGGAGGGGGACGCGTGGTGGGCGCAGGCAGCGAGGGCGGCGGAGAGGGAGTGGGAGTTTGGGACGGCCTCCGCCTGCGTCTCCAGGGAGGCTTTGGTCGGCCGTCCACGGTCGCGCAGGATTCGGAGGAAGAGGCGGAGCGAGGCGAGGTGGTTTCCCGACCGGAGGTGCGGGCGGAGGAGGCGCGAGGCGGCGTGCGCCGGGAGCGGGAGACCGAGGAGGAGGAGCTGCGCGTGCGCCTGGAGCAAGGGGCGTCGGCGGAGGGAGGCGAGGAGGGAGAGGTGGAGGAAGCCTCCCGGAGCGGCGGCCGCGACGGCGCTGCCGGCTCGGCGGAACCTCGACAGGCGAGGCCTCGTCGCCGCCGGCGTGGATGCCGCCGGAGAGGCGGGGGGAGACGCGCCGCCGCTCATCTGGCGTTTGAATCGGACACGTAGACGTGGGCTTGGAGGTCATTGCCTGAAGCCCATCTGAATAAAAGTATGGGCCTCCGACCCATCGCCAACCCAGCTAGACGCCGCTCTCCCTCCTCCTCCTGTCCTCCCCCAAACCCTCACCGCCGCAACCTCGACGCCGGCGGAGCTCCGGCCGGGCAGCAGCTCACCGGATTCCATGGACTACGACAGGTAACCACGCGGCACCCTGAACACTCCCCTCCTCTCGCAATCAGCCCGCCCTTCCTCCCGTTCCTGCATCTAGCTGTAGTTTTAGCAGAGATTGGGCTGCTCCACTGATTTTCTGTGCATCTGACGGCAGGCTGAACTCCCCGAGCACGTCGGCGATCACGCTGGAACTGATGGGCCACCGCCTGCATATTTCTCAGGTCGTCATGCTCCACGACGCGATGTGGTTTTCATAGCTTCTTCTGTGCTGCCACTCTCATGAAGTCTGAATTTTTCGCTGTCTGCAGGACCCTAACTCGAAGCACCTCGGCACGACGGTATGGGACGCGTCGATGGTGTTCGCCAAATTCCTGGTAATGGTCTGCAGTTAGTTCCGAGCTCTCCTTCACAGTTCTGCGTTTCCTAAGCTTTGATTTGCTGGTGCTAATGTCAATGTCTGACTTTATATCTGCAGGAAAAGAATAGCAGGAAAGGTAGGTTTTGTCCATCTAAATTGAAAGGGAAAAGGGCGATTGAGTTAGGAGCTGGCTGTGGCCTAGCTGGGCTCGGTAAGCTGAATCTCGTTGTCCTTTCAGAGATATCTGGATCTTGGAGGTTCTCTCTCAAGGGAAATAATCTTTATTTGTCGTTCAGGTATGGCATTGCTCGGTTGTGATGTTGTTACAACTGACCAGGTTGAGGTGCTCCCGCTGCTCACGAGGAATGTTGAACGCAATAAATCGTGGATTGCGCAGTCTAATCCTGACTCAGGTTTGTTATCAAAGAGAACCAACGAAAGCAGCATTCATATGTGTTATTTCGGATGGATACTGTTATTTCAGCATTCATATGCGTACACCTTATTTTATTATAGGTACTGTTGAAAGCACCATTCGTGTCTGTAATTTAGGATATTGTGAAGATATTCTCATCATTACATGTTCTGAATGCATAGACCTTGTGCTATGCTCCTTCAGTTGTTAGCTAAAATTTAATATAGGATACTCACCACTCTTGGACATCCCTTGTTCTTTAACAAAGTGTATTTTGCAAATAGGTTCCTTTGGCTCAGTTACGGTGGCAGAATTGGATTGGGGGAATAAAGAACATATCAGAGCTGTTGAACCTCCATTCGATTACATCATTGGGACTGATGTTGTAAGCTTTCTGACGCAGCACTTGTGTTTGGTGTTTTGTGCAAGTTCTTCCTTCAAGTTATGTATCCTGCTTTCATATTACGCAAGTTTTACAATCAGGACATAGCAATATATGTACTGACTGATCTTAGACACATGTTCATGACCTCTGCATAGTTGGATTATTATTCTTTTAAGAGGAAACCTCTCAAGTATTTACCGAAGTTTAGAAGGAAAAAACTTGGTGCCACTCCAGATTATTTATGTATGGAAAACCTTAGAGGAGGCCCCACATTACAGATTCTCAGGAATATTTATCCATGGATGTCATGAAAAATAGGCATACCCTATGAATTGAACTTAAAATGCTGAGAACATAGTGAAATTAAAACGCCGATGACAGGCATTCGACATAATATCCATATACTCCCTCCGTTCGGAATTACTCGTCCAAGAAATGAATGTATCTAGATGTATTTTAGTTATAGATACATTCATTTTTATTCATTTTTGTGACAACTAATTCCGAACGGAGGGAGTACAATACAGAGACTTGCTACTTCATCATATCCATAGACAACACAGAGACTTACCACTTCATCTTTTGCGTGTTTTCAAGGTTTATTCAGAACATCTGTTGCAACCTCTACTGGAGACAATTATTGCGCTATCTGGTCCTAAGACGAAAGTACTGGTACGTGGTTTCTCCTGTTCAAATAATCTTATTTTACCCCTGTAAAAGAGCACAGCTGAGTAACTGTTTGATGGCAGCTAGGATACGAGATCCGTTCTACCACCGTGCACGAGCAGATGATGGAAATGTGGAAAATCAACTTTAATGTGAAAACGATATCCAAGTCAAAGGTACACGTATGTTGATTATTATTTCTCTCCACTTATTTGCATCGGTATTAAAGATGGTTTTCACCCTCATATTGTTTCTGAATTCTCACACAGATGGATGCTAAATATCAACATCCTAGCATAAATCTTTACATGCTGGACCTCAAGGCTTCATTGGTCCCCGAGGCCGGACCCAACGGCAATGGGAACACCGAGGAGGAGGAGGACGACGATGCCTCCAACCCAGGAGAAGATGAAGATCCAGGAGTGAAGACTGAACCTTGTACGGCTTCAAAAGAAGACATGGACGACTGGGAAATCAGAAGGTCCGGGGCCATGGCTGCAAGACTTCTCAAGGATGTCAGGTTAACATGAGTTTAGATCTGTTGAACTCTACCCAGTTGATGTTGTACTTTTCTGTGTGTGCGTGGGAACATGGTGATGTTGTTGTCTTGAACATTTATTCTCGAATTACAGTTTAATCTGCTGGCCCTATTCAGTTGCTATATGATGCAAAGTTGATGTTATGTACTGTGTTGAAATAAACGAAGCAAGAGAGAATGTGGAGAAGCTTTGTTGCCATCCATCCAGGCCGATTTGGGGATTGTTCAACAAATATGGTATAGCTGTGGAGTTGCCACAAAACAGCTATATGGTGCGGATGTTTGTGAGACTATGCTCTGGAAGACGAGGCGACGGCGACTTCTTGAAGACAAAATAAGGTTTTCTCCGTCTAGCCTCGTCCCAGTGCGTGTGTGAGGTGTGTCCTATATGTTGTACTTTATCGATTAGCATGAACTAGATGCTTGCTGTATTTTGGAATTTGGATTATGTATGCAATTGGACTCGGGTCGGTCGGTTGGAGCTGGACCTGCACACGTGCCGTGCGTATCGCCCGGCCTCCAGTAGCAGCAATATTTAATCCAATCGACGTGAGGGACAAGCAAAGCTTTGACGGCCGGGCAAACAGAGGAAGGAAGGAGAAGATCGCGCATGTCGATGCCGGCGTTCGGGCGTCCGCTGCACCGCGGCCTCCTCGCCGCCGGCCGCCGCCGCACTGCCACGGCGCCGGCGGCTCCTCGCCGCTTCTCCAGCAACGTCCGTGTCCCATCACGACGTTCCCCTCTCCTTTTTTGGACGGCTTGACCTAACCATTGATCGATCCCCTTGTTCCATCCATCGTGGAGTTATTATCGGGCAGACAACGGCGGCAACGGACTCTGGTGGTTCTTGCTAGGATTCATCCTCGGCCACGGTGGCGAGTCGGAGTGTAAGTCCTGCGGGGCGCGGAATCCATAGGAAGAAGAAAATGTATGGATGTGTTATTACCCCTACAATGCGTGGATGGAGCACGCGTTGATACATGTGTTTTGGCTTATAGTATGGGTCCTTTTTCAAAAAAAAAAAAACAGCGGACGTAGTGGTGTATATAAGGGTTTAACATACGGATCATAAAGTTGTAGCGACATTTTCTACTTCCTCGGTCCCAAAATAAGTGTCTCAACCTTAGTACTTTTTACTTAGTACAAAGTTAAGACAATTATTTTGGGACGGAGGAAGTACATGTTTCTAGTTAAGACTTATGCAATATCTTTTCTGCAATGCATGGAATGTCTTTTTCCTCTGTATTTGGTGTTAGTAAAAATAGTCGCAGCTGAGCAGAGCATACGCACACCGCGGATCCAAACACAACTACCCACGTGTTTGGCTTAATCGAAGAAAACTCATTTTTTTTTCTATCAAAATAAAACCGTCGGTAAGCGCCAGCCAGTTGATTCTTGGATCAGCCGTCTCACGAGCTTTTCGAATGGGACGCACATGCCCTCTGATTTTTTTTTCTCTCTACTCGGTTATATCTCTCCCTCTCCTCTCCCCCGACCCATTGCAGCGTTCATGTGTTCACAACTCCCATGTCGCCATCTCCTATCCCCGATGCGTCGCAGCTGACATGAAAGGAGATCATAATATATAGTTGAAACTTTCATGAAAAACTGCAACAAAAACATGTGCATATCTATCATGATAATGCTTTTGTATTACATATGCATTCAGAAGGAGATGCCAAGGCGAACCAAGACAATACATATACATTCTTATAAGTATAATGCAGCATGCGCAAGCATTCATCCTCCCGTTAGAAATATTTCATGAAAGTGATTTGGCTTCTAACTATACAACAAATCGTGCATACACCAATCCAACAACATATATGTTCCTCAAAATTTGAAATAAAAAACATTACACAAAATTGGATCACCCCATAAATTAGAAGTGAATGTTATGAATCGGTCAGCACAAGAAGGTGTCTCTCTTGTTTTGTCCTACATAGCACTTCACACCATTCCAAAGCAAGAGAGACACCTTCCATGCACGCACATAATTAACTCGGCTTCCAAAGCCTCTCTGCAAGAGAAAAGTTGGCGACATGAAGAAAATATAATGGCCCATAAATCGTCTCTAAGAACAATGCCTGCACCCGCTTATTTGTGGAAGCAAAGGATCCATCATTATTCAACTTCACCCATCCCATGGGAGAAAGGTACCATTTCCACGACGTTGTTAGCACCGATGGCTTCAGAGCATGCAGAGATTGGGCCACAGAATCATAAGATACCACTACTTTTTCTTTGGCATGATCATGACCTGGCTGATGTGTAAGACCCAAAAGAGATTCCAGGTAACTACAGAGGAGATGGCGAGAAGCATCAACTAGGCTGCTTGTCAGGAGCATACTGCGACCAATATCAATCAATATTTCGCATGTGATCCAGAGAAGACACTCTGCATAGCTGAGCCATTTCATTCCATAGGATTCCTGTCATGGAGCATGTACAAAAGGAGTGCACGTCAACATGCTTAAGAACTCGAGATTGGCGATGAGAGCAACCAACATGTGCAAAATTAGTTGGATCATTACCTAGGTCAAGCGGTCGTCGAACATTCCATACATTGTGTTTTCATCGATCAGCATAAAGTACCTTGTTTAGAGCACTTTCCTTGATCCCACCTACGCACGGTTTGATTGCCAAAGTCGTACGAGAATCGTACCTAAGGTATGGTGTCATACGTATAACAGAGTTCAAAGATAATTTTTTTTTGACAAAAACGCTCTTATATTATGAAAAGTAGTATGTAGCAGCCATTTTGAATCAAGTAGATGGTTGTACGCTACAATTTTTTTAACACAGTATAATTGTAGATGCCTACGACACAAGTTTTTTTTTGTTACTCCCTCCATTTTTATATACAAGGCCACAAAGTCAAATTATAGGTATCAAGATAACAATTAATGTGTGCTTTAAAATGTAATTTGTTTCCCTGTTTACCGGGTTAATTAATAGGCTGCATGCACATTAGAGGAAACTGAGTGACCGTGAGAGAGAAAGTAGGTGAGTGTGTCATTTTTTTTTGCGTTCAAATTTGGGAGCTTTATTCAACGAAAGAACTCCTTGCATCATCAGCCAATAAACTGGTGAGCAGGAAGGAAGGTCTCGAGTCAGTCCAACTCTCGGTGACCGTCAGTGTGCAGGCATACTTAGCACAAAGATGGGCCGGAACATTGGCTGCTCGTGGTACATGTTGAACATCAAAAAAAAATCAAAAGCTAAGGCAAGCTCTCCAGCTTCTAGAAGTAAAGGTGCCACCACCGAAAGAGAAGTGTGGCGATTTTTCCAGAGATTCACGATCTCCAGGCAGTCCGTCTCCATTATCACATGTGTGAAACCGCGCAAATTTGCAAAGATAACACCATCTCGGAGTGCCAGGGTCTCACCGATGAACGGGTCCGTCACTCCAACATGTGGCTTACTCCATGCTCCCAGCAAAGCGTTGCATGAGCGGGCAATCCCCCCCAGCCCCCACTTTAGCTGAGTCCATATTAAGTGCCGCATCAGTATTGATTTTAATCACTCCAGGATCAGGAGGTCGCCAACCATGACCTGGTAGTATCGAAGCATGAGCCTGTGGGATATCCAACACGGCCAAGTCCTCTCTGATGCGCCGAACTGAAGAGAAAGGATCCAGTTGATCGTTGTCATGCTTGGTTCTGTTTCTTGAGTGCCATATCGTCCACATGACTGAGATCATTTGAGCCCTCTCAATATCCAAAAACTGAACATCACAAGTGATGTCCCGAGCCCATGTGCTAGGGTGCAAGCGCGTCCTCCTGGTGCCAAAAAGGCCGAAGGCTTGCTCCCAGAACAATTTTGCGTGTGAGCAATGCATTAGTGCATGCATTAAGTCCTCCTCCATCGCAAGGCAGACATTACATCTGCTTATAACTTTGATATGCCGTCGCCGAAGGGTGCTTTCGTCTGGTAGGATTCCTCGCAAGACTCGCCACCAGAACACACGTACCTTCGGCAGTACTTTGAGCTTCCATAACTTCTTCCACATCTGCTCGTCCGTCTGTGAGGTGTTGGTAACCGTCCCTTCATCTAGAGCAATTCGCTCGTTACGATTCACTAGAGCACGGTACGCAGATTTGACAGAGTAGATGCCACTTCGTTCATGGGCCCAGGCTTGAAAATCATCCCCACCACCCCGTCGTAGTGGGATATTTAGAATTGCATCGGCATCAGGGGCAATGAAAGTGTCTCGGATTAGCTCCCGTCGCCAGGTCCAATTTTCTGTGTCGATCAACTCGTTTACAGTAGCCAGTGTGGTACCTCCTGGCATCACCGTTGGGGCAAGGGTTGACAGACCAGGGATCCACTGGTCGTTCCAAATAGAAATAGAGCTGCCGTCTCCAACCCTCTTGATCAACCCCGTTTGGAGCGCTCCTCTTCCAGCCACTATCGCTCGCCAGATGGCCGAGGCCGAGTTCGGAACAGAAGCCTCCATAAAATCCGAGTCAGGGAAGTAACGTCCCTTCATGACCCGCGCACACAGTGAGCTAGGGTTTGTGATGAATCTCCATCCATGTTTGCCCAAAAGCGCAAGATTGAACAACTGTAGATCACGAAAACCCATACCACCATAAATTTTCAGAGTCGCAAGTTTCTCCCAGGACAGCCAATGCATCGACCGTCGATCGAGGGATCCACTCCACCAGAACTTTGCCATGCTGGCAGTTAAACCCTTGCATACCTTCTTCGTCAAAAGGAAGCAACTCATGCTGAACGTCGGGATAGCTTGAATAACTGACTTAATTAGTGCCTCTCTTCCAGCGCAGGCTAGAAGCCGCTCTGCCCAACCATTCATCTTGCCTTTCGATCTGTCACCAATGTGATCGAAGGTGCCACTCGTGATCCTGCCCACAGCAGTTGGTAAACCAAGATAACGATCACTGAAAGCTTCCACCTGAATCCCTAGAACAAACTTAACAAGCTGTCTCCTGGCATTCGGTGTATTTGGTGAGAAAAAGACCGCGCTCTTCTCACGGTTCACTGACTGGCCCGAGCATGTAGCATATATGAGTAGAATAGCATTGAGCCGATCAGCACTCTCCTGTGTTGCACAAATGAAGATGAGACTATCATCGGCAAAAGAAGATGGCTTACCCACGGTGCTCGAAAGGATACCCGTATCCCCCTGTCCACAACACCGCCGCCATAGGAGTTAAGCAATGAGGTTAGCCCTTCTGCACATAGAAGAAAAAGAAACGGTGACATAGGACAGCCCTGGCGCAGACCCCTGGAAGGATCAAAGACCGGAAGGAGCTCACCATTCACCCTAACTGTGAACCTAACTGAAGAGACACACTTCATCACCAGATTCACAAAATTAACACTGAAGCCGAGCTTGAGCATGATAGCCTGTAGATAATGCCATTCCACCCTATCGTAGGCCTTCATCATGTCGAGCTTAACAGCACACGTATAGTTCTTCCCTTTCTTCCGCCTTCTCATGGTATGAACACTTTCAAAGGCCACAACCACGTTATCAGTAATCAGACGGCCAGGAACAAAGGCACTTTGTTCCTCACCCACCACTGTGTCCAGTATCTCTTTGAACCGGTTAGAGATCATTTTGGCAGCAATTTTATACGGAACTGGACACAAAGAGATGGGACGGTACTGAGATATCCTTTGGGGATTCCTTACCTTCTGTATAAGAGTTATGGATGTATCATTGAAACCAAAAGGTATATCTCCCCCGTTCAGGAAGCCAAGAATCGCCGGTACTAGGTCTCCTTGGATAAGATCCCAATGCCTTTGGAAAAAACCCGCAGTAAACCCGTCGACACCCGGGGCTTTGGACAGTGACATCTGAAACAGAGCCGTCCTCACCTTATCAGGCTAGAAGGGTTTATCCAGGGATGCATTCATGTCCGCTGTAACACGAGTCGGGACATAATTAAACAGCTCATTCATATCATTTACGCCTTGGGAAGAATATAGATCCTGATAGAATGCCTGCACTTCAGCCTTATCTTCAGTTTCAGACGCGCAAACAGACCCATCTGAACATTGAAGGTTGGCAATACGGTTCATCCTCTTCCGCTGCGCCGCCTGTGCATGGTAATATGCTGTATTTCGATCACCCTTTCTCAGCCATGGCACTCTTGATCGCTGCCGAATCCAAACCTCCTCTTGTCTCAGTGCTTCCCGAAGTTTCAACACTGTAGCCTTTTCTTCATCGGACGGTCCCCTGCCAATAGACTCACATCTTAATTTCTCCAATTTTGCTTGCAGTTTCCGAACCGTTTTCGCAAGACACCCGAGTTCATTAGCACCCTAAGAACCCAACTCAGTTTGGAGGAGGTTCAGGGTGTTTTGGATACTTGCAAGTCCTTGTCCAGTATGGTTTCGTCGCCATGCCTCAGCAACAACCTTGTCATACTCGACGTGGGACTGCCACACGTCCTCATACCTAAACTGTTTTGGCCCTCGTGATATCTGCACTTCTCGGGTCTCAATCAGAACAAAACAGTGGTCTGATTCTGTTGCACTAATATGGCGTGCTCTTACTAACTCGAAGCTCTGAATAAAGGCTTCATTTGCAACTCCTCTGTCGAGCCGGGCTTTTACATTCATGCCGCCCGCTTGACCATTATCCCATGTGAAGGGCACCCCTAGGAATCCAACTTCCTGTAGGGCACACTCATCCAGAGTATCTCGAAACGCACGCATCTGCCACTCGGGTCTTTGAGCCCTGCTAAAATGTTCCGAGCTGTGCTGCGTCTCATTAAAGTCTCCTAGGCACAACCAAGCTTGATGAGGTATAGCATGCAATCGCCTCAGGCAACTCCAGCTATTGTGTCTATCTTCACTTCTCGGTGCTCCGTAGAACCCCGTAAATCTCCACTCCTGAGCATTGTTGTCCACTCGCCGGACCACTACATCAATGTGACCGGAACTGAAGTTCTTGAGCTCCACCGACACCTCCTTGGACCAAAAGAGTCCAATGCCGCCACTGAGCCCAACACTATCCACAACATCCCGCTAAACCAAGACTTTGCTGTAAGTGTTGGAAATATGCCCTAGAGGCAATAATAAAAGGATTATTATTATATTTCCTTGTTCATGATAATTGTCTTTATTCATGCTATAACTGTATTATCCGGAAATCGTAATACACGTGTGAATACATAGACCATAATATGTCCCTAGTAAGCCTCTAGTTGACTAGCTCGTTGATCAACAGATAGTCAAGGTTTCCTGGCTATGGACATTGGATGTCGTTGATAACGAGATCACATCATTAGGAGAATGATGTGATGGACAAGACCCAATCCTAAGCATAGCACAAGATCGTGTAGTTCGTTTTGCTAGAGCTTTTCCAATGTCAAGTATCTTTTCCTTAGACCATGAGATCGTGTAACTCCCGGATACCGTAGGAGTGCTTTGGGTGTGTCAAACGTCACAACGTAACTGGGTGACTATAAAGGTGCACTACAGGTATCTCTGAAAGTGTCTGTTGGGTTGACACGGATCGAGACTGGGATTTGTCACTCCGTATGAGGGAGAGGTATCTCTGGGCCCACTCGGTAATGCATCATCATAATGAGCTCAAAGTGACCAAGTGTTTGGTCAAGGGATCATGCATTACGGTACGAGTAAAGTGACTTGCCGGTAACGAGACTGAACGAGGTATTGGGATACCGACGATCGAGTCTCGGGCAAGTAACGTACCGATTGACAAAGGGAATTGAATACGGGGTTGTTTAATCCTCGACATCGTGGTTCATCCGATGAGATCATCGAGGAGCATGTGGGAGCCAACATGGGTATCCAGATCCCGCTGTTGGTTATTGCCCGAGAGTTGTCTCGGTCATGTCTACGTGTCTCCCGAACCCGTAGGGTCTACACACTTAAGGTTCGGTGACGCTAGGGTTGTATGAATATGAGTATGCAGAATACCGAATGTTATACAGAGTCTCGGATGAGATCCCGGACGTCACGAGGAGTTCCGGAATGGTCCGGAGGTAAAGAATTATATATAGGAAGTGTTGTTTCGGCCATCGGGAAAGTTTCGGGGTCACCCGGTATTGTACCGGGACCACCGTAAGGGTCCCGGGGGTCCACCGGGTGGGGCCACCCATCCCGGAGGGCCCCAAGGGCTGAAGTGGGGAGGGGAACCAGCCCATAGTGGGCTGGTGCGCCCCCTTGGCCCACCCCCTGCGCCTAGGGTTGAAACCCTAGGGTGGGGGGGGCGCCCCACTTGCCTTGGGGGGCACTCCACCCCCCTGGCCGCCGCCCCCCTTGGGAGATTGGATCTCCCAGGGCCGACGCCCCCCTGGGGGCCTATATAAAGGAGGGCAGGGGGGAGGGCAGCCGCACCCTGTGCATTGGCGCCTCCCTTCCCTTGCTACACCTCGTCCTCCTCCCGCAGCAGCTTGGCGAAGCCCTGCCGGAGTTCTGCTGCATCCACCACCACGCCGTCGTGCTGCTGGATCATCATCAACCTCTCCTTTCCCCTTGCTGGATCAAGAAGGAGGAGACGTCTCCCGTCCCGTACGTGTGTTGAACGCGGAGGTGCTGTCCGTTCATCACTTGGTCATCGGTGATCTGAATCACGGCGAGTACGACTCCATCATCACCCTTCCCTTGAACGCTTCCGCACGCGATCTACAAGTGGTATGTAGATGAAATCTCACTCCCTCGACTCGTTGCTTAGATGAACTCATAGATGGATCTTGGTGAAACCGTAGGAAATTTTTTAATTTTCTGCAACGTTCCCGAACAGTGGCATCATGAGCTAGTTCTATGCGTAGTTCTCTATTGCACGAGTAGAACACAATTTTGTTGTGGGCGTAGATCTTGTCAACTTGCTTGCCACTACTAGTCTTTTCTTGCTTCAGCGGTATTGTGGAATGAAGCGGCCCGGACCAACCTTACACGTACGCTTACGTGAGACCGGTTCCACCGACAGACATGCACTAGTTGCATAAGGTGGCTAGCGGGTGTCTGTCTGTCCCACTTTAGTTGGAGCGGATACGATGAAAAGGGTCCTTATGAAGGGTAAATAGAAGTTGACAAAATCACGTTGTGGTTATTCGTAGGTAAGAAAACGTTCTTGCTAGAACCCAATTGCAGCCACGTAAAAGATGCAACAACAATTAGAGGGCGTCTAACTTGTTTTTGCAGCAATTGTCATGTGATGTGATATGGCCAGAAGTTGTGATGAATGATGAATGATATATTGTGATGTATGAGATCATGTTCTTGTAATAGGAATCACGACTTGCATGTCGATGAGTATGACAACCGGCAGGAGCCATAGGAGTTGTCTTTATTTTTGTATGACCTGCGTGTCATTGAAGAACGCCATGTAAATTACTTTACTTTATTGCTAAAGGCGTTAGCCATAGAAGTAGAAGTAGTCGTTGGCGTGACAACTTCATGAAGACACAATGATGGAGATCATGATGATGGAGATCATGGTGTCATGCCGGTGACAAGTTGATCATGGAGCCCCGAAGATGGAGATCAATGGAGCTATATGATATTGGCCATATCATGTCACTACTATATAATTGCATGTGATGTTTATTATGTTTATGCATCTTGTTTACTTAGAACGACAGTAGTAAATAAGATGATCCCTTACAACAATTTCAAGAAGTGTTCTCCCCTAACTGTGCACCATTTCTAAAGTTCGTCGTTTCGAAGCACCACGTGATGATCGGGTGTGATAGATCCTTACGTTCACATACAACGGGTGTAAGACAGTTTTACACATGCAAAACACTTAGGGTTAACTTGACGAGCCTAGCATGTACAGACATGGCCTCGGAACACGGAGACCGAAAGGTCGAACACGAGTCGTATGGAAGATACGATCAACATGGAGATGTTCACCGACGATGACTAGTCCGTCTCACGTGATGATCGGACACGGCCTAGTCGACTCGGATCGTGTAACACTTAGATGACTAGAGGGATGTCTAATCTGAGTGGGAGTTCATTGTAATAATTTGATTAGATGAACTTAATTACCATGAACTTAGTCTAAAACCTTTGCGAATATGTCTTGTAGATCAAATGGCCAACGCTCATGTCAACATGAACTTCAACGCGTTCCTAGAGAAAACCAAGCTGAAAGATGATGGCAACAACTATACGGTCTGGGTCCGGAACCTGAGGATCATCCTCATAGCTGCTAGGAAACAATATGTCCTAGAAGGACCGCTAGGTGACGCTCCCGTCCCAGAGAACCAAGACGTTATGAACGCTTGGCAGTCTCGCCCTGATGATTACTCCCTCGTTCAGTGCGGCATGCTTTACAGCTTAGAACCGGGGCTCCAAAAGCGTTTTGAGCAACACGGAGCATATGAGATGTTCGAGGAGCTGAAACTAGTTTTCTAAGCTCATGCCCGGGTCGAGAGATATGAAGTCTCGGACAAGTTCTACAGTTGTAAGATGGAGGAAAATAGTTCTGTCAGTGAGCACATACTCAAAATATCTGGGTTGCACAACCGCCTGTCCCAGCTGGACATTAACCTCCCGGACGAGGCGGTCATTGACAGAATCCTTTAGTCGCTCCCACCAAGCTACAAGAGCTTTGTGATGAACTACAATATGCAGGGGATGGTGAAGACCATTCCTGAAGTATTTTCAATGCTGAAGTCAGCACAGGTTGAAATCAAGAAAGAACATCAAGTGTTGATGGTCAATAAGACCACTAAGTTCAAGAAGGGCAAGGGCAAGAAGAACTTCAAGAAGGACGGCAAGGATGTTGCCGCGCCCGGTAAGCCAGTTACCGGGAAGAAGTCAAAGAATGGACCCAAGCCTGAGACTGAGTGCTTTTATTGCAAGGGGAAGGGTCACTGGAAGCGGAACTGCCCCAAATACTTAGCGGATAAGAAGGTCGGCAACACCAAAGGTATATTTGATATACATGTAATTGATGTGTACCTTACCAGTACTCGTAGTAACTCCTGGGTATTTGATACCGGTGCCGTTGCTCATATTTGTAACTCACAGCAAGAGCTGCGGAATAAGCGGAGACTGGCGAAGGACGAGGTGACGATGCGCGTCGGGAATGGTTCCAAGGTCGATGTGATCGCCGTCGGAACGCTACCTCTACATTTACCTACGGGATTAGTTATAAACCTTAATAATTGTTATTTAGTGCCAAGTTTGAGCATGAACATTGTATCTGGATCTCGTTTGATACGAGATGGCTACTCATTTAAATCCGAGAATAATGGTTGTTCTATTTATATGAGAGATATGTTTTATGGTCATGCCCCTATGGTCAATGGTTTATTCTTAATGAATCTCGAGCGTAATATTACACATATTCATAATGTGAATGCCAAAAGATGTAAAGTTGATAACGATAGTCCCACATACTTGTGGCACTGCCGCCTTGGTCACATTGGTGTCAAGCGCATGAAGAAGCTCCATGCTGATGGACTTCTAGAGTCTCTCGATTATGAATCATTTGACACATGCGAACCATGCCTCATGGGCAAAATGACCAAGACTCCGTTCTCCGGAACAATGGAGCGAGCAACCAACTTGTTGGAAATCATACATACTGATGTGTGCGGTCCAATGAGCGTTGAGGCTCGCGGAGGATATCGTTATGTTCTCACTCTCACTAATGACTAGAGTAGATATGGGTATGTATACTTAATGAAACACAAGTCTGAGACCTTTGAAAAGTTCAAGGAATTTCATAATGAGGTATAGAATCAACGTGACCGAAAGATAAAGTTCCTACGATCAGATCGTGGAGGAGAATATTTAAGTCACGAATTTGGTACACACTTAAGGAAATGTGGAATCGTTTCACAACTCACGCCGCCTGGAACACCTCAGCGTAACGGTGTGTCCGAACGTCGTAATCGCACTCTATTGGATATGGTGCGGTCTATGATGTCTCTTACCGATTTACCGCTATCATTTTGGGGATACGTGTTGGGGAACGTAGTAGTTTCAAAATATTTCCTACGCACACGCAAGATCATGGTGATGGCATAGCAACGAGAGGGGAGAGTGTTCGTCCACGTACCCTCGTAGACCGTAAGCGGAAGCGTTAGCACAACGCGGTTGGTGTAGTCGTACGTCTTCACGATCCGACCGATCCAAGCACCGAAGTACGGGGCCTCCGAGTTCACGTTCAGCTCGATGACGATCTCCGGCCTCCGATCCAGCCGAGCTCTGGAGATGAGTTCCGTCAGCACGACGGCGTGGTGATGATGATGATGTTCTACTGGGGCAGGGCTTCGCCTAAACTCCGCGACGATGTGACCGAGGTGGAATATGGTGGAGGGGGGCACCGCACACGGCTAAGGAACGATCCGTAGATCAACTTGTGTGTCTATGGGGTGGCCCCCTGCCCCCGTATATAAAGGAGCAAGGGGGGAGGCCGGCCGGCCCCTTTAGGCGCACCAAGGGAGGAGGAATCCTTCTCCTAGTAGGAGTAGGACTCCTCCTTTCCTACTCCTACTAGGAGGGGGAAGGAAGGGGGAGAGGGGGAAGGGAAGGGGGGGGGGGCGCCGCCCCCCCTTTCTAGTTCAATTCGGACCAGAGGGGGGAGGGGGCGCGCGGCCCATGCTGGCCGCCCCTCTCTCCTTTCCCCTAAGGCCCATAGGCCTAATACTCTCCCGGGGGGTTCCGGTAACCCCCCCCCCCCCGGCACTCCGGTTTTCTTCGAAATCACCCGGAACACTTCCGGTGTTCGAATATAGTCGTCCAATATATCAATCTTTATGTTTCGACCATTTCGAGACTCCTTGTCATGTCCGTGATCACATCCGGGACTCCGAACAAACTTTGGTACATCAAAACTTATAAACTCATAATAAAACTGTCATCGTAATGTTAAGCGTGCAGACCCTACGGGTTCGAGAATTATGTAGACATGACCTAGAACCATTCTCGGTCAATAACCAATAGCGGGACCTGGATGCCCATATTGGTTCCTACATATTCTACGAAGATCTTTATCGGTCAAACCGCATAACAACATACGTTGTTCCCTTTGTCATCGGTATGTTACTTGCCCGAGATTTGATCGTCGGTATCCAATACCTAGTTCAATCTCGTTACCGGCAAGTCTCTTTACTCGTTCCGTAATACATCATCTTATAACTAACTCATTAGTTACAATGCTTGCAAGGCTTAGGTGATGAGTATTACCGAGAGGGCCCAGAGATACCTCTCCGACAATCGGAGTGACAAAACCTAATCTCGAATTATGCCAACCCAACATGTACCTTCGGAAACACCTGTAGATCACCTTTATAATCACCCAGTTACATTGTGACGTTTGGTAGCACACAAAGTGTTCTTCCGGTAAACGGGAGTTGCACAATCTCATAGTTGCAGGAACTTTGTATAAGTCATGAAGAAAGCTATAGCAGTATACTAAATGATCAAGTGCTAGGCTAACAGAATGGGTCATGTCAATCACATCATTCTCCTAATGATGTGATCCCACTAATCAAATGACAACACATGTCTATGGTTAGGAAACATAACCATCTTTGATTAATGAGCTAGCCTAGTAGAGGCATACTAGTGACTATAGTTTTGTCTATGTATTCACACATGTATCATGTTTCTGGTTAATACAATTCTAGCATGAATAATAAACATTTATCATGATATGAGGAAATAAATAATAACTTTATTATTGCCTCTAGGGCATATTTCCTTCAGTCTCCCACTTGCACTAGAGTCAATAATCTAGATTACATAGTAATGATTCTAACACCCATGGAGTCTTGGTGCTGATCATGTTTTGCTCGTGAGAGAGGCTTAGTCAACGGGTTTGCAACATTCAGATCCGTGTGTATCTTGCAAATCTCTATGTCTCCCACTTGGACTTGGTCCCGAATGGAATTGAAGCGTCTCTTGATGTGCTTGGTCCTCTTGTGAAACCTGGATTCCTTTGCCAAGGCAATTGCACCAGTATTGTCACAGAAGATTTTCATTGGTCCCGATGCACTAGGTATGACACCTAGATCGGAAATGAACTCCTTCATCCAGACTCCTTCATTTGCTGCTTCCGAAGCAGCTATGTACTCCGCTTCACATGTAGATCCCGCCACGGCGCTTTGTTTAGAACTGCACCAACTTACAGCTCCACCGTTTAATAAAGACACGTATCCGGTTTGCGATTTAGAATCGTCCGGATCAGTGTCAAAGCTTGCATCGACGTAACCATTTACGACTAGCTCTTTGTCACCTCCATATACGAGAAACATATCCTTAGTCCTTTTCAGGTATTTCAGGATGTTCTTGACCGCTGTCCAGTGATCCACTCCTGGATTACTTTGGTACCTTCCTGCCAAGCTTATTGCTAAGCATACGCCAGGTCTGGTACACAGCATTGCATACATGATAGAGCCTATGGCTGAAGCATAGGGAACATTTTTCATTTTCTCTCTATCTTCTGCTGTGGTCGGGCATTGAGTTTGACTCAACTTCACACCTTGTAGCACAGGCAAGAATCCTTTCTTTGCCTGATCCATTTTGAACTTTTTCAAAATTTTGTCAAGGTATGTGCTTTGTGAAAGTCCTATTAAGCGTCTTGATCTATCTCTATAGATCTTGATGCCCAATATGTAAGCAGCTTCACCGAGGTATTTCATTAAAAAACTTTTATTCAAGTATCCCTTTATGCTATCCAGAAATTCTATATCATTTCCAATTAATAATATGTCATCTACATATAAAACTAGAAATACTACAGAGCTCCCACTCACTTTCTTGTAAATACAGGCTTCTCCAAAAGTCTGTATAAAACCATATGCTTTGATCACACTATCAAAGCGTTTATTCCAACTCCGAGATGCTTGCACCAGTCCATAAATGGAACGCTGGAGCTTGCACACTTTGTTAGCACCTTTTGGATCAACAAAACCTTCCGGCTGCATCATATACAACTCTTCTTCTAGAAATCCATTCAAGAATGCAGTCTTGACATCCATTTGCCAAATTTCATAATCATGAAATGCAGCAATTGCTAACATGATTCGAACAGACTTAAGCATCGCTACGAGTGAGAAAGTCTCATCGTAGTCAACCCCTTGAACTTGTCGAAAACCTTTTGCAACAAGTCGAGCTTTATAGACAGTTACATTACCATCAGCGTCAGTCTTCTCCTTAAAGATCCAATTATTCTCAATGGCTTGCCGATCATCGGGCAAGTCAACCAAAGTCCATGTTGGGGAACGTAGTAATTTCAAAAAAATTCCTACGCACACGCAAGATCATGGTGATGCATAGCAACGAGAGGGGAGAGTGTTGTCTATGTACCCTCGTAGACCGAAGCGGAAGCGTTGACGCAACGTAGAGGAAGTAGTCGTACGTCCTCCCGGTCCGACCGATCCAAGCACCGTTACTCCGGTACCTCCGAGTTCTTGACACGCGTACAGCTCGATGACGCACCCCGATCTCCGATCCAGCAGAGGCACGGGGAGGAGTTCCGTCAGCACGACGGCGTGGTGACGATCTTGATGTTCTCCTGTCGCAGGGCTTCGCCTAAGCACCGCTACAATATGACCGAGGTGTAATATCGTGGAGGGGGGCACCGCACACGGCTAAGGAACGATCTCAATGATCAACTTGTGTGTCTAGGGTTCGCCCTACCCCCGTATATAAAGGAGGGAGGGAGGAGGAGGAGGCCGGCCCAAGGGGGAGGCGCGCCCTAGGGGGGCAAACCTACTCCAAGTAGGTTTGGCCCCCCCTTTCCTATTTGGAGTAGAAGGAAGGAAGAGGGGGGAGGAGAGAAGGAAAGGGGGGCCGGCCCCCTCCCAATTCGGATTGGGCTTGCGGGGGGGGCGCCCCCTCCCTTGCTCCTTCTCCCTCCATCCCACTAAGGCCCAATAAGGCCCATATACTTACCGGGGGGTTCCGGTAACCTCCCGGAGCTCCGGTATATTTCCAATCTCACCCGGAACCTTTCCGATGTCCAAATATATCCGTCCAATATATTAATCTTTATGTCTCGACCATTTCGAGACTCCTCGTCATGTCCGTGATCACATCCGGGACTCCGAACAACCTTCGGTACATCAGAATACATAAACTCATAATGAAATTATCATCGAAACCTTAAGCGTGCGGACCCTACGGTTCGAGAACAATGTAGACATGACCAAGACATGTCTCCGGTCAATAACCAATAGCGGGACCTGGATGCCCATATTGGTTCCTACATATTCTACGAAGATCTTTATCGGTCATACCGCACAACAACATACGTTGTTCCCTTTGTCATCGGTATGTTACTTGCCCGAGATTCGATCGTCGGTATCCAATACCTAGTTCAATCTCGTTACCGGCAAGTCTCTTTACTCGTTCCGTAATACATCATCTCACAACTAACTCATTAGTTGAAATGCTTGCAAGGCTTAAGTGATGTGTATTACCGAGAGGGCCCAGAGATACCTCTCCGACATTCGGAGTGACAAATCCTAATCTCGAAATACGCCAACTCAACAAGTACCTTCGGAGACACCTGTAGAGCACCTTTATAATCACCCAGTTACGTTGTGACGTTTGGTAGCACACAAAGTGTTCCTCCGGTAAACGGGAGTTGCATAATCTCATAGTCATAGGAACATGTATAAGTCATGAAGGAAGCAATAGCAACATACTAAACGATCGTGTGCTAAGCTAACGGAATGGTTCATGTCAATCGGATCATTTCAACTAATGATGTGACCTTGTTAATCAAATAACAACTCCTTGTTCATGGTTAGGAAACATAACCATCTTTGATTAACAAGCTAGTCAAGTAGAGGCATACTAGTGACACTCTGTTTGTCTATATATTCACACATGTATTATGTTTCCGGTTAATACAATTCTAGCATGAATAATAAACATTTATCATGATATGAGGAAATAAATAATAACTTTATTATTGCCTCTAGGGCATATTTCCTTCAGTCTCCCACTTGCACTAGAGTCAATAATCTAGATTACACAGTAATGATTCTAACACCCATGGAGTCTTGGTGTTGATCATGTTTTGCTCGTGGAAGAGGCTTAGTCAACGGGTCTGCAACATTCAGATCCGTATGTATCTTGCAAATCTCTATGTCTCCCACCTGGACTAGATCCCGGATGGAATTGAAGCGTCTCTTGATGTGCTTGGTTCTCTTGTGAAATCTGGATTCCTTTGCTAAGGCAATCGCTCCAGTATTGTCACAAAAGATTTTCATTGGACCCGATGCACTAGGTATGACACCTAGATCGGATATGAACTCCTTCATCCAAACTCCTTCATTAGCTGCTTCCGAAGCAGCTATGTATTCCGCTTCACACGTAGATCCAGCCACAACGCTTTGCTTTGAACTACACCAACTGACAGCTCCACCGTTTAATGTAAACACGTATCCGGTTTGCGATTTAGAATCATCCGGATCAGTGTCAAAGCTTGCATCAACGTAACCATTTACGATGAGCTCTTTGTCACCTCCATATACGAGAAACATATCCTTAGTCCTTTTTAGGTATTTCAGGATGTTCTTGACCGCTATCCAGTGATCCACTCCTGGATTACTTTGGTACCTCCCTGCTAGACTTATAGCAAGGCACACATCAGGTCTGGTACACAGCATTGCATACATGATAGAGCCTATGGCTAAAGCATAGGGAACATTTTTCATTTTCTCTCTATCTTCTGCAGTGGTCGGGCATTGAGTCTTACTCAACTTCACACCTTGCAATACAGGCAAGAACCCTTTCTTTGCTTGATCCATTTTGAACTTCTTCAAAACTTTGTCAAGGTATGTGCTTTGTGAAAGTCCAATTAAGCGTCTTGATCAATCTCTATAGATCTTAATGCCCAATATGTAAGCAGCTTCACCGAGGTCTTTCATTGAAAAACTTTTATTCAAGTATCCCTTTATGCTATCCAGAAATTCTATATCATTTCCAATCAATAATATGTCATCCACATATAATATTAGAAACGCTACAGAGCTCCCACTCACTTTCTTGTAAATACAGGCTTCTCCAAAAGTCTGTATAAAACCAAATGCTTTGATCACACTATCAAAACATTTATTCCAACTCCGAGAGGCTTGCACCAGTCCATAAATGGATCTCTGGAGCTTGCACACTTTGTTAGCTCCCTTTGGATCAATAAAACCTTCTGGTTGCATCATATACAACTCTTCTTCCAGAAATCCATTCAGGAATGCAGTTTTTACATCCATTTGCCAAATTTCATAATCATAAAATGCGGCAATTGCTAACATGATTCGGACAGACTTAAGCATCGCTACGGGTGAGAAGGTCTCATCGTAGTCAACCCCTTGACCTTGTCGAAAACCTTTTGCAACAAATCGAGCTTTGTAGACAGTAACATTACCGTCAGCGTCAGTCTTCTTCTTGAAGATCCATTTATTCTCAATTGCTTGCCGACCATCGGGCAAGTCAACCAAAGTCCATACTTTGTTCTCATACATGGATCCCATCTCAGATTTCATGGCTTCAAGCCATTTTGCGGAATCTGGGCTCACCATCGCTTCTTCATAGTTCGTAGGTTCATCATGATCTAGTAGCATGACTTCCAGAATAGGATTACCATACCACTCTGGTGCGGATCTTACTCTGTTCGACCTACGAGGTTCTGTATTAACTTGATCTGAAGTTCTATGATCATCATCATCAACTTCCTCACTAGTTGGGTTTGACGTCACAGAAACCGGATCCTGTGATGTATTATTTTCCAACAAGGGAGTAGGTACAGTTACCTCATCAAGTTCTACTTTCCTCCCACTCACTTCTTTCGAGAGAAACTCCTTCTCCAGAAAGGATCCATTCTTAGCAACAAATGTCTTGCCTTCGGATCTGTGATAGAAGGTTTACCCAACTGTCTCCTTTGGGTATCCTATGAAGACACATTTCTCCGATTTGGGTTCGAGCTTATCAGGTTGAAGTTTTTTCACATAAGCATCGCAGCCCCAAACTTTAAGAAACGACAACTTTGGTTTCTTGCAAAACCATAGTTCATAAGGTGCCGTTTCAACGGATTTCGACGGTGCCCTATTTAACGTGAATGTGGCCGTCTCTAAAGCATAACCCCAAAACGATAGCGGTAAATCTTTAAGAGACATCATAGACCGCACCATATCAAGTAAAGTACGATTACGACGTTCGAATACACCATTACGCTGTGGTGTTCCGGGTGGCGTGAGTTGCGAAACTATTCCACAATGTTTTAAGTGTAGACCAAACTCATAACTCAAATATTCTCCTCCACGATCAGATCGTAGAAACTTTATTTTCTTGTTACGATGATTTTCAACTTCACTCTGAAATTCTTTGAACTTTTCAAATGTTTCAGACTTATGCTTCATTAAGTAGATATACCCATATCTACTTAAATCATCAGTGAAGGTGAGAAAATAACGATATCCGCCACGAGCCTCAACATTCATCAGACCACATACATTTGTATGTATGATTTCCAACAAATCTGTTGCTCTCTCCATATTACCGGAGAACGGTGTTTTGGTCATCTTGCCCATGAGGCACGGTTCGCAAGTACCAAGTGATTCATAATCAAGTGATTCCAAAAGTCCATCAGTATGGAGTTTCTTCATGCGCTTTATACCGATATGACCCAAACGGCAGTGCCACAAATAAGTTGCACTATCATTATCAACTCTGCATCTTTTGGCTTCAACACTATGAATATGTGTATCACTACTACCGAGATTCATCAAAATAGACCACTCTTCAAGGGTGCATGACCATAAAAGATATTACTCATATAAATAGAACAACCATTATTCTCTGATTTAAATGAATAACCGTCTCGCATCAAACAAGATCCAGATATAATGTTCATGCTCAACGCTGGCACCAAATAACAATTATTTAGGTCTAATACTAATCCCGAAGGTAGATGTAGAGGTAGCGTGCCGACCGCGATCACATCGACTTTGGAACCGTTTCCCACGCGCATCGTCACCTCGTCCTTTGCCAGTGTTCGCTTAATCCGTAGTCCCTGTTTCAAGTTGCAAATATTAGCAACAGAACCAGTACCAAATACCCAGGTGCTACTGCGAGCTCTAGTAAGGTACACATCAATAACATGTATATCACATATACCTTTGTTCACCTTGCCATCCTTCTTATCCGCCAAATACTTGGGGCAGTTCCGCTTCCAGTGACCAGTCTGCTTGCAGTAGAAGCACTCAGTTTCAGGCTTAGGTCCAGACTTAGGTTTCTTCTCTTGAGCAGCAACTTGTTTGCTGTTCTTCTTGAAGTTCCCCTTCTTCTTCCCTTTGCCTTTTTTCTTGAAACTAGTGGTCTTGTTAACCATCAACACTTGATGCTCCTTCTTGATTTCTACCTCCACAGCTTTCAGCATTGCGAAGAGCTCGGGAATCGTCTTATCCATCCCTTGCATATTATAGTTCATCACGAAGTTCTTGTAGCTTGGTGGAAGTGATTGGAGAATTCTGTCAATGACGCTATCATCCGGAAGTGTAACTCCCAGTTGAATCAAGTGATTACAATACCCAGACATCTTGAGTATATGCTCACTGACAGAACTATTCTCCTCCATCTTGCAGCTATAGAACTTATTGGAGACTTCATATCTCTCAATTCGGGCATTCTTCTGGAATATTAACTTCAACTCCTGGAACATCTCATATGCTCCATGACGTTCAAAACGTCGTTGAAGTCCCGATTCTAAGCCGTAAAGCATGGCACATTGAACTATCGAGTAGTCATCAGCTTTGCTCTGCCAGACGTTCTTAACGTCGTCAGTTGCATCAGCAGCAGGCCGGGCACCCAGCGGTGCTTCCAGGACGTAATTTTTCTGTGCAGCAATGAGGATAATCCTCAAGTTACGGAACCAGTCCGCGTAGTTGCTACCATCATCTTTCAACTTAGCTTTCTCAAGGAACGCATTAAAATTCAACGGAACAACAGCACGGGCCATCTATCTACAATCAACATAGACAAGCAAGATACTATCAGGTACTAAGTTCATGATAAATTTAAGTTCAATTAATCATATTACTAAAGAACTCCCACTTAGACAGACATATCTCTAGTCATCTAAGTGATCACGTGATCCAAATCAACTAAACCATAACCGATCATCACGTGAGATGGAGTAGTTTTCAGTGGTGAACATCTTATGTTGATCATATCTACTATATGATTCACGCTCGACCTTTCGGTCTCCGTGTTCCGAGGCCATATCTGCATATGCTAGGCTCGTCAAGTTTAACCTGAGCATTCTGCGTGTGCAAAACTGGCTTGCACCCGTTGTAGATGGACGTAGAGCTTATCACACCCGATCATCATGTGGTGTCTGGGCACGACGAACTTTGGCAACGGTGCATACTCAGGGAGAACACTACTTGATAATTTTTAGTGAGAGATCATCTTAAAATGCTACCGTCAATCAAAGCAAGATAAGATGCATAAAGGATAAACATCACATGCAATCAATATAAGTGATATGATATGGCCATCATCTTCTTGTGCTTGTGATCTCCATCTCCGAAGCACCATCATGATCACCATCGTCACCGGCGCGACACCTTGATCTCCATCATAGCATCGTTGTCGTTTACGCCATCTATTGCTTCTACGACTATCGCTACCGCTTAGTGATAAAATAAAGCAATTACAGGGCGTTTGCATTTCATACAATAAAGCGACAACCATATGGCTCCTGCCAGTTGCCGATAACTTCGGTTACAAAACATGATCATCTCATACAATAAAATATAGCATCATGTCTTGGCCATATCACATCACAACATGCCCTGCAAAAACAAGTTAGACGTCCTCTACTTTGTTGTTGCAAGTTTTACGTGGGTGCTACGGGCTTAAGCAAGAACCAATCTCACCTACGCATCAAAACCACAATGATAGTTTGTCAAGTTGATGTTGTTTTAACCTTCGCAAGGACCGGGCGTAGCCATACTCGGTTCAACTAAAGTTGGAGAAACTGACACCTGCTAGTCACCTGTGTGCAAAGCACGGCGGTAAAACCAGTCTCGCGTAAGCGTACGCGTAATGTCGGTCCGGGCCGCTTCATCCAACAATACCGCCGAACCGAAGTATGACATGCTGGTAAGCAGTATGACTTATATCGCCCACAACTCACTTGTGTTCTACTCGTGCATATAACATCAAACCATAAAAACCTAGGCTCTGATGCCACTGTTGGGGAACGTAGTAATTTCAAAAAAATTCCTACGCACACGCAAGATCATGGTGATGCATAGCAACGAGAGGGGAGAGTGTTGTCTACGTACCCTCGTAGACCGAAGCGGAAGCGTTGACGCAACGTAGAGGAAGTAGTCCTAAGTCCTCCCGGTCCGACCGATCCAAGCACCGTTACTCCGGCACCTCCGAGTTCTTGACACGCGTACAGCTCGATGATGCACCCCGATCTCCGATCCAGCAGAGGCACGGGGAGGAGTTCCGTCAGCACGATGGCGTGGTGACGATCTTGATGTTCTCCTGTCACAGGGCTTCGCCTAAGCACCGCTACAATATGACCGAGGTGTAATATCGTGGAGGGGGGCACCGCACACGGCTAAGGAACGATCTCAATGATCAACTTGTGTGTCTAGGGTGCCCCCCTACCCCCGTATATAAAGGAGGGAGGGAGGAGGAGGGGGCTGGCCCAAGGGGGAGGCGCGCCCTAGGGGGGCAAACCTACTCCAAGTAGGTTTGGCCCCCCCTTTCCTATTTGGAGTAGGAGAAGGAAGGAAGAGGGGGGAGGAGAGAAGGAAAGGGGGGGCCGGCCCCCCTCCCAATTCGGATTGGGCTTGGGGGGGGGCACGCCCCCTCCCTTGCTCCTTCTCCCTCCATCCCACTAAGGCCCAATAAGGCCCATATACTTACCGGGGGGTTCCGGTAACCTCCCGGAGTTCCGGTATATTTCCAATCTCACCCGGAACCTTTCCGGTGTCCAAATATATCCGTCCAATATATCAATATTTATGTCTCGACCATTTAGAGACTCCTCGTCATGTCCGTGATCACATCCGGGACTCCGAACAACCTTCGGTACATCAAAATACATAAACTCATAATGAAACTGTCATCGAAACCTTAAGCGTGCGGACCCTACGGTTCGAGAACAATGTAGACATGACCGAGACATGTCTCCGGTCAATAACCAATAGCGGGACCTGGATGCCCATATTGGTTCCTACATATTCTACGAAGATCTTTATCGGTCATACCGCACAACAACATACGTTGTTCCCTTTGTCATCGGTATGTTACTTGCCCGAGATTCGATCGTCGGTATCCAATACCTAGTTCAATCTCGTTACCGGCAAGTCTCTTTACTCATTCTGTAATACATCATCTCACAATTAACTCATTAGTTGAAATGCTTGCAAGGCTTAAGTGATGTGTATTACCGAGAGGGCCCAGAGATACCTCTCCGACATTCGGAGTGACAAATCCTAATCTCGAAATACGCCAACTCAACAAGTACCTTCGGAGACACCTGTAGAGCACCTTTATAATCACCCAGTTACGTTGTGACGTTTGGTAGCACACAAAGTGTTCCTCCGGTAAACGGGAGTTGCATAATCTCATAGTCATAGGAACATGTATAAGTCATGAAGGAAGCAATAGCAACATACTAAACGATCGTGTGCTAAGCTAAGGGAATGGGTCATGTCAATCAGATCATTTCAACTAATGATGTGACCTTGTTAATCAAATAACAACTCCTTGTTCATGGTTAGGAAACATAACCATCTTTGATTAACAAGCTAGTCAAGTAGAGGCATACTAGTGACACTCTATTTGTCTATATATTCACACATGTATTATGTTTCCGGTTAATACAATTCTAGCATGAATAATAAACATTTATCATGATATGAGGAAATAAATAATAACTTTATTATTTCCTCTAGGGCATATTTCCTTTAGTCCACACTTTGTTTTCATACATGGATGCCATCTCAGATTTCATGGCCTCTAGCCATTTTGCGGAATCTGGGCTCATCATCGCTTCCTCATAGTTCGTAGGTTCATCATGGTCAAGTAACATGACTTCCAGAATAGGATTACCGTACCACTCTGGTGTGGATCTTACTCTGGTAGACCTACGAAGTTCAGTAGAAACTTGATCTGAAGTTTTATGATCAATATCATTAGCTTCCTCACTAATTGGTGTAGTTGTCACAGGAACCAGTTCTTGTGATGAACTACTTTCCAATAAGGGAGTAGATACAGTTATCTCATCAAGTTCTACTTTCCTCCCACTCACTTCTTTCGAGAGAAACTCCTTCTCTAGAAAGGATCCATTCTTAGCAACGAATGTCTTGCCTTCGGATCTGTGATAGAAGGTGTACCCAACAGTCTCTTTTGGGTATCCTATGAAGACACATTTCTCCGATTTGGGTTCGAGCTTATCTGGTTGAAGTTTCTTCACATAAGCATCGCAGCCCCAAACTTTAAGAAACGACAACTTTGGTTTCTTGCCAAACCACAGTTCATAAGGCGTCGTCTCAACGGATTTTGATGGTGCCCTATTTAACGTGAATGCGGCCGTCTCTAAAGCATAACCCCGGTAAATCAGTAAGAGACATCATAGATCGCACCATATCAAGTAAAGTACGATTACGACGTTTGGACACACCATTTCGTTGTGGTGTTCCGGGTGGCGTGAGTTGCGAAACTATTCCGCATTGTTTCAAATGTAAACCAAGCTCGTAACTCAAATATTCTCCTCCACGATCAGATCGTAGAAACTTTATTTTCTTGTTACGATGATTTTCCACTTCACTCTGAAATTCTTTGAACTTTTCAAATGTTTCAGACTTGTGCTTCATTAAGTAGATATACCCATATCTGCTCAAATTATCTGTGAAGGTGAGAAAATAACGATATCCTCCACGAGCCTCAACATTCATCGGACCACATACATCTGTATGTATGATTTCCAACAAATCTGTTGCTCTCTCCATAGTACCGGAGAACGGTGTTTTAGTCATCTTGCCCATGAGGCACGGTTCGCAAGTACCAAGTGATTCATAATCAAGTGATTCCAGAAGTCCATCAGTATGGAGTTTCTTCATGCGCTTTACACCGATATGACCTAAACGGCAGTGCCACAAATAAGTTGCACTATCATTATCAACTTTGCATCTTTTGGCTTCAACATTATGAATATGTGTATCACTACTATCAAGATTCAATAAAAATAGACCACTCTTCAAGGGTGCATGACCATAAAAGATATTACTCATATAAATAGAACAACCATTATTCTCTGATTTAAATGAATAACCGTCTCGCATTAAACAAGATCCAGATATAATGTTCGTGCTCAACACTGGCACCAAATAACAATTATTCACGTCTAAAACTAATCCCGAAGGTAGATGTAGAGGTAGCGTGCCGACCGCGATCACATCGACTTTGGAACCGTTTCCCACGCGCATCGTCACCTCGTCCTTGGCCAGTGCTCACTTATTTCATAGTCCCTGTTTCGAGTTGCAAATATTAGCAACAAAACCAGTATCAAATACCCAGGTGCTACTACGAGCTCTAGTTAGGTACACATCAATAACATGTATATCACATATACCTTTGTTCACTTTGCCATCCTTCTTATCCGCCAAATACTTGGGGCAGTTCCGCTTCCAGTGACCAGTCTGCTTGCAGTAGAAGCACTCAGTTTCAGGCTTAGGTCCAGACTTGGGTTTCTTCTCTTGAGCAGCAACTTGCTTGCCATTCTTTTTGAAGTTCCCCTTCTTCTTCCCTTTGCCCTTTTTCTTGAAACTAGTGGTCTTGTTGACCATCAACACTTGATGCTCCTTCTTGATTTCTACCTCCGCAGCTTTTAGCATTGCGAAGAGCTTGGGAATAGTCTTGTTCATCCCTTGCATATTATAGTTCATCACAAAGCTCTTGTAGCTTGGTGGCAGTGGTTGGAGAATTCTGTCAATGACACTATCATCAGGAAGATTAACTCCCAGTTGAATCAAGTGATTATTATACCCAGACATTCTGAGTATGTGTTCACTGACAGAACTATTCTCCTCCATCTTGCAGCTATAGAACTTATTGGAGACTTCATATCTCTCAATCCGGGCATTTGCTTGAAATATTAACTTCAACTCCTGGAACATCTCATATGCTCCATGACGTTCAAAACATCGTTGAAGACCCGATTCTAAGCCGTAAAGCATGGCACACTGAACTATAGAGTAGTCATCAGCTTTGCTCTGCCAGATGTTCTTAACGTCATCAGTTGCATCAGCAGCAGGCCTGGCACCCAGCGGTGCTTCCAGGACGTAACTTTTCTGTGCACCAATGAGGATAATCCTCAGGTTACGGACCCAGTCCGTGTAATTGCTACCATCATCTTTCAACTTTGCTTTCTCAAGGAACGCATTAAAATTCAACGGAACAACAGCACGAGCCATCTATCTACAAACAAACATAGACAAGCAAAATACTATCAGGTACTAAGTTCATGATAAATTTAAGTTCAATTAATCATATTACTTAAGAACTCCCACTTAGACAGACATCTCTCTAGTCATCTAAGTGATCACGTGATCCAAATCAACTAAACCATAACCGATCATCGCGTAAGATGGAGTAGTTTTCAATGGTGAACATCACTATGTTGATCATATCTACTATATGATTCATGCTCGACCTTTCGGTCTCCGTGTTCCGAGGCCATATCTGCATATGCTAGGCTCGTCAAGTTTAACCTGAGTATTCCGCGTTGTGCAAAACTGGCTTGCGCCCGTTGTACATGGACGTAGAGCTTATCACACCGATCATCACGTGGTGTCTAGGCACGACGAACTTTGGCAACGGTGCATACTCAGGGAGAACACTTCTTGATAATTTTAGTGAGAGATCATCTTAAAATGCAACCGTCAATCAAAACAAGATAAGATGCATAAAGGATAAACATCACATGCAATCAATATAAGTGATATGATATGGCCATCATCATCTTGTGCTTGTGATCTCCATCTCCGAAGCACCGTCGTGATCACCATCGTCACCGGCGCGACACCTTGATCTCCATCGTAGCATCGTTGTCGTTTATGCCATTTATTGCTTCTACGACTATCGCTACCGCTTAGTGATAAAGTAAAGCAATCACAGGGCGTTTGCATTTCATACAATAAAGCGACAACCATATGGCTCCTGCCAGTTGCCGATAACTTTGGTTACAAAACATGATAATATCATACAATAAAATATAGCATCACGTCTTGACCATATCACATCACAACATGCCCTGCAAAAACAAGTTAGACGTCCTCTACTTTGTTGTTGCAAATTTTACGTGGCTGCTACGGGCTTAGCAAGAACCGTTCTTACCTACGCATCAAAACCACAACGATAGTTCGTCAAGTTGGTGTTGTTTTAACCTTCGCAAGGACCAGGCGTAGCCACACTCGATTCAGCTAAAGTGAGAGAGACAGACACCCGCTAGCCACCTTTAAGCACGAGTGCTCGTAATGGTGAAACCAGTCTCGCGTAAGCGTACGCGTAATGTCGGTCCGGGCCGCTTCATCTCACAATACCGCCGAACCAAAGTATGACATGCTGGTAAGCAGTATGACTTGTATCGCCTACAACTCACTTGTGTTCTACTCGTGCATATAACATCAACGCATAAAACTTGGCTCGGATACCACTATTGGGGAACGTAGTAATTTCAAAAAATTTCCTACGCACACGCAAGATCATGGTGATGGCATAGCAACGAGAGGGGAGAGTGTTCGTCCACGTACCCTCGTAGACCGTAAGCGGAAGCGTTAGCATAACGCGGTTGGTGTAGTCGTACGTCTTCACGATCCGACCGATCCAAGCACCAAACGTACGGGGCCTCCGAGTTCAGCACACGTTCAGCTCAATGATGATCTCCGGCCTCCGATCCAGCCGAGCTCCGGAGATGAGTTCCGTCAGCACGACGGCGTGGTGAGGATGATGTTGTTCTACCAGCGCAGGGCTTCGCCTAAACTCCGCGACGATATGACCGAGGTGAAATATGGTGGAGGGGGGCACCGCACACGGCTAAGGAACGATCCGTAGATCAACTTGTGTGTCTATGAGGTGCCCCCCTACCCCCGTATATAAAGGAGCAAGGGGGAGGCCGGCCGGCCCCTTTGGGCGTGCCATGGGAGGAGGAATCCTCCTCCTAGTAGGAGTAGGACTCCTCCTTTCCTACTCCTACTAGGAGGGGGAAGGAAGGGGGAGAGGGGGAAGGAAAGGGGAGCGCCGCCCCCCTTCCTAGTCCAATTCGGACCAGAGAGGGGAGGGGGCGCGCGGCCCATGCTGGCCGCCCCTCTCTCCTTTCCCCTAAGGCCCATAGGCCCAATACTCTCCCGGGGGGTTCCGGTAACCCCCCCGGCACTCCGGTTTTCTTCGAAATCAGCCGGAACACTTCCGGTGTCCGAATATAGTCGTCCAATATATCAATCTTTATGTCTCGACCATTTCGAGACTCCTCGTCATGTCCGTGATCACATCCAGGACTCCGAACAAACTTCGGTACATCAAAACTTATAAACTCATAATAAAACTGTCATCGTAACGTTAAGCTTGCGGACCCTACGGGTTCGAGAATTATGTAGACATGACCTAGAACCATTCTCGGTCAATAACCAATAGCGGGACCTGGATGCCCATATTGGTTCCTACATATTCTACGAAGATCTTTATCGGTCAAACCGCATAACAACATACGTTGTTCCCTTTGTCATCGGTATGTTACTTGCCCGAGATTTGATCGTCGGTATCCAATACCTAGTTCAATCTCGTTACCGGCAAGTCTCTTTAATCGTTCCGTAATACATCATCTTATAACTAACTCATTAGTTACAATGCTTGCAAGGCTTAGGTGATGAGTATTACCGAGAGGGCCCAGAGATACCTCTCCGACAATCGGAGTGACAAAACCTAATCTCGAATTATGCCAACCCAACATGTACCTTCAGAAACACCTGTAGAGCACCTTTATAATCACCCAGTTACGTTGTGACGTTTGGTAGCACACAAAGTGCTCTTCCGGTAAACGGGAGTTGCACAATCTCATAGTTGCAGGAACTTTGTATAAGTCATGAAGAAAGCTATAGCAGTATACTAAACGATCAAGTGCTAGGCTAACGGAATGGGTCATGTCAATCACATCATTCTCCTAATGATGTGATCCCACTAATCAAATGACAACACATGTCTATGGTTAGGAAACATAACCATCTTTGATTAATGAGCTAGTCAAGTAGAGGCATACTAGTGACTATAGTTTTGTCTATGTATTCACACATGTATCATGTTTCCAGTTAATACAATTCTAGCATGAATAATAAACATTTATCATGATATGAGGAAATAAATAATAACTTTATTATTGCCTCTAGGGCATATTTCCTTCAATACGCTCTAGAGACAGCTACATTCACTTTAAATAGGGCACCGTCTAAATCCGTTGAGACGACACCATATGAATTATGGTTTGGGAAGAAACCTAAGCTGTCGTTTCTAAAAGTTTGGGGATGCGATGCTTATGTCAAGAAACTTCAACCTGAAAAGCTCGAACCCAAGTCGGAAAAATGCGTCTTCATAGGATACCCTAAGGAAACCATTGGGTATACCTTCTACTATTATCCGAGGGCAAGATCTTTGTTGCCAAGAACGGATCCTTTCTGGAAAAAGAGTTTCTCTCGAAAGAAGTAAGTGGGAGGAAAGTAGAACTCGATGAAGTACTACCTCTCGAACGGGAAAGTAGTGCAGCTCAGGAAAATGTTCCTGTGATGCCTACACCAACTGAAGAGGAAAATAATGATGATGATCAAGGTACTTCGGATCAAGTTGCTACTGAACTTCGTAGGCCCACAAGGACACGTTCCGCACCAGAGTGGTACGGCAACCCTGTCCTGGAAATCATGTTGTTAGACAACGGTGAACCTTCGAACTATGAAGAAGCGATGGCGGGCCCAGATTCCAACAAATGGCTTGAAGCCATGAAATCCGAGATAGAATCCATGTATGAAAACAAAGTAAGGACTTTGACAGACTTGCCCGATGATCGGCGAGCGATAGAAAACAAATGGATCTTTAAGAAGAAGACGGACGCGGATGGAAATGTTACCATCTATAAAGCTCGACTTGTCGCTAAGGGTTATCGACAAGTTCAAGGGATTGACTACGACGAGACATTCTCTCCCGTAGCGAAGCTGAAGTCCGTCCGAATCATGTTAGCAATTGCCGCATACTATGATTATGAGATATGGCAGATGGACGTCAAAACGGCATTCCTTAACGGACATCTTAAGGAAGAGCTGTATATGATGCAGCCGGAAGGTTTTGTCGATCCTAATAATGCTAACAAAGTATGCAAGCTCCAGCGATCCATTTATGGGCTGGTGCAAGCATCTCGGAGTTGGAACATTCGCTTTGATGAGATGATCAAAGCGTTTGGGTTTATGCAGACTTATGGAGAAGCCTGCATTTACAAGAAAGTGAGTGGGAGCTCTGTAGCATTTCTCATATTATATGTAGATGACATACTCTTGATGGGAAATGATATAGAACTTCTGGACAGCATTAAGGCCTACTTGAATAAGTGTTTTTCAATGAAGGACCTTGGAGAAGCTGCTTACATATTAGGCATCAAGATCTATAGGGATAGATCGAGACGCCTCATAGGTCTTTCACAAAGCACATACCTTGATAAGATTTTGAAGAAGTTCAAAATGGATCAGTCCAAGAAAGGGTTCTTGCCTGTGTTGCAAGGTGTGAGATTGAGCTCGGCTCAATCCCCGACCACGGCAAAAGATAAAGAAGAGATGAGTGTCATCCCCTATGCTTCAGCTATAGGATCTATTATGTATGCCATGCTGTGTACCAGACCTGATGTAAACCTTGCCGTAAGTTTGGTAGGAAGGTACCAAAGTAATCCCGGCAAGGAACACTGGACAACTGTCAAGAATATCCTGAAGTACCTGAAAAGGACAAAGGACATGTTTCTCGTTTATGGAGGTGACGAAGAGCTCGTCGTAAAGGGTTACGTCGATGCTAGCTTCGACACAGATCTGGATGACTCTAAATCACAAAACGGATACGTGTATATGTTGAATGGTGGAGCAGTGAGCTGGTGCAGCTACAAGCAGAGCGTCGTGGCGGGATCTACATGTGAAGCAGAGTACATGGCAGCCTCGGAGGCAGCGCATGAAGCAATTTGGGTGAAGGAGTTCATCACCGACCTAGGAGTCATACCCAATGCGTCGGGGCCGATCAAACTCTTCTATGACAACACTGGAGCTATTGCCCTTGCCAAGGAGCCCAGGTTTCACAAGAAGACCAGGCACATCAAGCAACATTTCAACTCCATCCGTGAAAATGTTCAAGATGGAGACATAGATATTTGCAAAGTACATACGGATCTAAATGTCGCAGATCCGTTGACTAAACCTCTCTCGCGAGCAAAACATGATCAACATCAGAACTCTATGGGTGTTCGATTCATCACAATCTAACTAGATTATTGATTCTAGTGCAAGTGGGAGACTGTTGGAAATATGCCCTAGAGGCAATAATAAAAGGATTATTATTATATTTCCTTGTTCATGATAATTGTCTTTATTCATGCTATAACTGTATTATCCAGAAATCGTAATACACGTGTGAATACATAGACCATAATATGTCCCTAATAAGCCTCTAGTTGACTAGCTCGTTGATCAACAGATAGTCATGGTTTCCTGGCTATGGACATTGGATGTCGTTGATAACGAGATCACATCATTAGGAGAATGATGTGATGGACAAGACCCAATCCTAAGCATAGCACAAGATCGTGTAGTTCGTTTTGCTAGAGCTCTTCCAATGTCAAGTATCTTTTCCTTAGACCATGAGATCGTGTAACTCCCGGATACCGTAGGAGTGCTTTGGGTGTATCAAACGTCACAACGTAACTGGGTGACTATAAAGGTGCACTACATGTATCTCTGGAAGTGTCTGTTGGGTTGACATGGATCGAGACTGGGATTTGTCACTCCGTATGACGGAGAGGTATCTCTAGGTGTCGTGGTTCTAAGTCTGACAGTAGAGTGGGGGGTAGGTAAGGAGAGGCAAGGTCCTAGCTATGGAGAGGTTGTAAACACAAGGGATGTACGAGTTCAGGCCCTTCTCGGAGGAAGTAAAAGCCCTACGTCTCGGAGCCCGGAGGCGGTCGAGTGGATTATGTGTATATGAGTTACAGGGGTGCGAACCCTTCGGCCTGTGGAGGGGGGTGGCTTATATAGAGTGCGCCAGGACCCCAGCCGACCCACGTAATGAAGGGTTTAAGGTACATAAAGTCTGGGGGCGTTACTGGTAACACCCCACATAAAGGGTCTTAACTACCATAAAGTCTACTTAATTACAGACCGTTGCAGTACAGAGTGCTTCTTGACCTTCTGGTGGTCGAGTGAGTCTTCGTGGTCGAGTCCTTCAAGTCAGTCGAGTGAGCTCCTCGAAGGTCGACTGGAAGGTGATCTATTCTAAGGGTGTCCTTGGGCAGGGTACTTAGATCAGGTTCGTGACCCTACCCTAGGTACATGACTCCATCATTAGCCCCCGAATGGATTGAGGCTTGAGTGATGAAGGAGTTGATGCTGTTTCTGATTGGCTTTCGCACACTGGCCGTGCGTTGTAAAAAATCTCTTTGTTGATAGTGAGCAACTTTTCTTCAGTCGACTCGATCCATTCTTTTCTTTCGTCGAGTGCCCTTTTGGACTTCGCCGATTTCTGAGTGACGGATCGCAGGAAATCCCGCGTTCGATGGACCGATCTGCCGTTCGCGGATTCTGCGGGATACGAAATTTGGGGAAGCGCGCGAAGCGGGGCGGACCGCGGCGTTCGGATGGGATAGGGCATAGACGCCTCGATCTTCGCGCCGCACTCTTCGCCACGTAACACGCCCGCGCAACTGTTTCGGGATATGATTAGACCGATCGGGCCCACCTGTCATCCACTCGGAAAGGTTCTTATAAATGCGCCCGGCGAGGGTTTTTTGAACAGTGCCTCGGTCATTCTCTCTCTGCTTCCTTCGTCTCCGCCCATCACGCTCGCTCTCACCTCCGCACAACTTCTCCCCGCGCGTCTCACCGACAGCCATGGTCAAGGACAAGACGGCGGCGCTGGAACGCGCGAAGAAGGCGTCGACGACGGAGAAGGCGAAGGGGAGATCCACCAGTTGCGGCGGGTCTTCGTCTAGATCTCGCCTGCCGAAAGGCTGGGTCCAGGGAGATTGGATCCAGTCGACCATCACGGAAGGGGATCTTCTCGACATGGCCAACGACGGGCTAATCCCCCACGGAGCCGCGAGGCTTCTGGGGAGGGAGTGGCAGCCCTAGCCGGCAGAGGGTGAGTGCGTGCTTCTGGCCACCCATGTCGACCGCGGGTTTTCTTTGCCACCGAGTGTTTTCTTTCGTGGTTTCTTGAACTTCTTTGGAGCGCAACTCCACCACTTCACCCCGAACTCCATCGCCTATCTCGCCGCGTTTGTGTCCATGTGCGACAATTTTCTGGGTTGTCGACCGCATTGGGGATTGTTCAAGCATATATTCACATGCCGCTCTCCGGCCGTGAAGAAGGCAAGCCCAGGCGACGAAAGAACCCAAGTTGTCCAAATGTGTGGAGGTCTGGGGATCCAGGTGAGGAACAAGAGCACCTTCCCAGCCATGACGTTTCCCGAGTCAGTCAGAGGCTGGCAGTCGACCTGGTTCTACTGCCAGGATCAGCCGACGCCGGGGAAGTCGAGTGGACTTCCTCGGTTCACCATGGACCGAGTGAACAAGCCCTCCTCTCTGAAGGTGATTCCGAAGGAGAAAGCTGACGTGAAGATGTTGATGGAGCGCGTAGTTCAGTTGGTTCGGGAGGGAGTGACGGGTATGGATCTCCTAGAGGTGTTCCTTAGGCGTCGTATCCAGCCTCTTCAGTTCCGGAGCCATTGCATGTGGTTGTACCGCGGGACTGAAGATGAGACTCGGATCAATCCGGAAGCAGTCGACGATGCCACTCTGGAAAGGTGGATGGTCGCTGTTACTGGGAACAAAGATAACCCTCGTGGAGCCAGAAGGATTCCTCCACTCGACCACCTCAGTGTTCCAAACAAGGTATGTCTGCTCCACTTCCCATTGTATTCTTGCCATATTTATTTCTGTTTTCTCTGCCAATCGGTCGATTGACTTTTGTCTTGATGTCTATCAGGCCCTCACCGAGCTGTATTCGATGCCCAATGGGGCACAGGCTCCGACTGAGGAGGGAGAGGCGAGCGGGGGCGAGAGCCAGGAGGAGTGGGACTCGGATGCCGCTGAGGATGATGATGACGATGATGACGATGATGAGGAGGACGAAGAAGAAGAGGAGGAGGAGTTTGCACCACCGCGCTCGGAAAGGCGGTCGAAGCTTGTCCATGACCCTGCGACTGAACGTGGCAAGGGAGTTGCGACTGTGGCGCAGTCGACCAAGCGCCCTCGCACCACTTCTCCGGTGCCGACTGAGAGGGCGTCGAAGCAGCCCAGGGCGGCCCCGTCAAAGCCGACCAAACTCCTGCCGAAAATGAAGGTGTCCATCCCCACCATATCAGGGTAATCATTGCTGCTTAAATCTTCCTGTTCTGTGCAAGCTTTATCTCTGGTTGACGTTTGAGCCAGCCGACTAATTCTTTGGGATTGCAGTGCTGCCACTTCTGAGACCTCAGCCAGGGCTGATGACCATGAGATGGAGGACGCAGCAACCTCAAACCTTGGTACTACACTCTTAATTCCGTTTTTAGTCGACTGACTCGTGATCTCTAATTCTGATACTTTTCTGTAGCTCCATCCAACGTTGTTATCACTCTTCCTGATGATGATGAAGATGAGGAACCGCTGAAGCACAGAAGGAGCAGGAAAGCGTCTGCCGGCAGGGTGCTCCAGGATGTGACGGCGCCCGAGACTCTAGTCGCGGAGGAGGAGAACACCACTCGACACACTGTGTCCTTCGCAGATCCACTGACGAGTGCTCTCCCTGCTTCGTCGAGTGCCGCACAGCCCTCCCTCTTCACGACGTACCACGTCCCAGAGGACCAAGCTGGGGCCGCGAAGGAGGCGATACGCTAGGCAGGGATCATGATGGAGCAGGTGAAGACCATCCGGGATGCGAGCCAAGCAGCTTACGACGCCAGTTCCGCCCTTCAAAGCAATGTTCAGGTCAGTCGACCACCGCTTGTTCTGTTAGGATATGCTATCAAAAAATTTTCTTTTCGAAATTCGTAGCAGTCACCCGCTGGGTGTGTCGATTCAAACTCCGTGTTAGCGGGGGCACGCTGAGTGCACCCGCTGGGTGTAGTCCCCAAGGCTAAGGTCGACTGCTGGCAGTCGGCCTTAGGCTTTATAAGTTCAGTGTTTCTGTCATTCGACTGAGGCGAATGGATCGACTCTGTCTTCAATAGGATTAGTGGGGGCACGCTGAGTGCACCCACTAGGTGTAGTCCTCGAGACTGTGGTCGACTGCTTGCAGTCGATTACAGTCTTAAAGAATACATCTTTTTTTTTAGGTCGACTGGTCGACTCTGTCTTCAATAGGATTAGTGGGAGCACGCTGAGTGCACCCACTGGGTGTAGTCCCCGAGACTACGGTCGAATGCTTGTATTCGGCTGTAGTCTTAGAAACGCATGATTTTTCCTTTTCCACTCGGAAGTGAATTTTCTTTGACATTTAGTCGATTGGTTCTTCGCAGAAATCCTGTGACCTTGCGGCTCGCTACACCGAGCTGGAAAACAAGCACATTCAGCTCGAGCTGGATTTGAAGCTGGTTCAGGAGAATCTGACGAAGGCAAAGGAGGAGACCAAAGGTATGTTTGGTGAGGCCTCGACGACTGCTTTTTCCCTTCGTTTGTTTCAAAATCTGATCTTGCTGTAACTTGCAGGTAAGGTGAGGGAGGCCCAACAGAAGAGAGACCTTGAACTAGCTGATAAGATCAAGCTTGCTGACGAAAAGTTAGCTTCAGTCACCAAGCTTGAACAAGAAAATACCAATCTGGGAGCTGCTCTTGGGATCGCCAACAAGGAAATCGGTCGACTGAAAATTGACAAAGCCGCCCTGACCGACCAAGTCAACCAGTTGACTGGGAAGAAAAATGAGCTGGAGGCCTTCCTGAGTGGTCTTGCCAAGAAGCTGTTCCTTATGCTTGAAGGTAACCCTTTACTCTCAACAATCATTTTCAACTGTGATTTTTCGATTCGACCATTGCCTTGACTCGGTTATTGTCCTTGCAGAATTTTATCAAAATTTTGAAGAAGAGACTAGCCGGCTGGAACCAAACCTTGACCCCATCAATTCTTCGGTGAACGATGAAGTTGCCATGAATGTTTTCCGACTGGAGTCCCGTGTTGCAGCTGTCGTGGACTATCTTGCAAGGCTGAAGGTCGCCACATCTCGCATCGACTCATCGCTCTGGCCTAGGGAGACACTCCAAAACGACCTTGAGTCGCTGATGGCTCGCCTGAACACGGTCCCTTGTCGAGTGCAGGAGTGGAAAAAGTCGTCGGCTCGGTGCGGTGCAGACGTTGCTCTGTGTCTGGCCCGAGTCCACTGCAAAGATGCACGAGAAGACAAGCTGGCGGCTCTCCGAGTGGCCAATACCAAGAAACACAACTTCAGGTCCTTCATGGAAACCTTCATTGCTGCTGCCACTCAGATCGCAGATGGAATTGATCTTGATGAGTTCGTCGCTCCTTCCAGCCCTCCATAGGAGGGGTAAAAAACTTCTTTTAACCTTGACACTTTAAATTTGCCTCGGTATGCCGAGTGGAGTTGTAACCGATAAACCTTAACAGGCTTAGCGCCTGCGCACTTTCGGTTCCTTTAGGTACCGATCCGAACTTGGATTTGATGTTTGAATATGATTGTTTTTGGCTCGAAATGTCTTTTTGCAGGTTCAAAGCAAGACGCTTACTGCAGTCGACTTATTCCTTAATCCACTTAGGCGAGCGCTAGGCTGCAGCTAAGCCCCCCGAGTGTGAGGTTTACTCTTCACTCGGTAGGATTTGATGTCTTAGGCGAGCACTGGGCTGCAGCTAAGCCCCCCGAGTGAGAGATTTGCTCTTCACCCGGCAGGATTTTCATATCTTAGGCGAGCACTGGGCCGCAGCTAAGCCCCCGAGTGAGGGTTTTGCCCTTCACTCGGTAGGATTTTCATATCTTAGGCGAGCACTGGGCTGTAGCTAAGCCCCCGAGTGAGGGTTTTGCCCTTCACTCGGTAGGATTTTCATATCTTAGGCGAGCACTGGGCTGCAGCTAAGCCCCCGAGTGAGGGTTTTGCCCTTCACTCGGTAGGATTTTCATATCTTAGGCAAGCACTGGGCTGCAGCTAAGCCCCCGAGTGAGAGGTTTGCTCTTCACTCGGTAGGATTTTCATATCTTAGGCGAGCACTGGGCTGTAGCTAAGCCCCAGAGTGAGGGTTTTGCCCTTCACTCGGTAGGATTTTCATATCTTAGGCGAGCACTGGGCTGCAGCTAAGCCCCCGAGTGAGAGGTTTGCTCTTCACTCGGTAGGATTTTCACGTTGTACTTGTGGCGAAGCTCCAAGGAGAGGGTAGCAGTCAACCTGCACCTCGTCCTCCTTATGAGCGCACATTGTACTTAGGGCGTAGCTCAGAGGAGAGGGTCGCAGTCGACCTGCACCTCGTCTTCCTTTCGAGCGTACGTTGTACTCAGGGCGTAGCTCAGAGGAGAGGGTCGCAGTCGACCTGCACCTCGTCCTCCTTGCGGGAGCGCATTGTACTTAGGCGAGTATTTAAACTGCAGCTAAGCCCTTCGAGTGGGAGTCTGGCTCGCCACTCGGTAGGATTTAAATAACTTAGGCGAGTACTTTGGACTGCAGCTAAGCCTCCGAGTGGGAGTCTGGCTCGCCACTCGGTAGGATTTAAATAACTTAGGCGAGTACTTTGGACTGCAGCTAAGCCTCCGAGTGGGAGTCTGGCTCGCCACTCGGTAGGATTTAAATAACTTAGGCGAGTATTTTGGACTGCAGCTAAGCCTCCGAGTGGAAGTCTGGCTTACCACTCGGTAGGATTTTATTTAAATCTTAGGCGAAACAGATTCGCAGCTAAGCCCCCGAGTGGAAGTCTGGCTTACCACTCGGTAGGATTTTATTTAAATCTTAGGCGAAACGGATTCGCAGCTAAGCCCCCGAGTGGAAGTCTGTCTCACCACTCGGTAGGGATTTTTACAAACTTAGGCGAAACGGATTCGTGGCTAAGTCACCCACTGGGGGGAAAAAGTGACAAAAATTATGGAGGAATTATGACACTATTATTTTGACATCCATGAACTGCGGAAGTATTTTATTACAACTCATCCGAGTGATAAACTTAAGTGTAAAATGGGCGGAGTAGCTCCGCGTTCCAAGCTCGGGGCTCGTCGATATTATGTTCGACATTGTAAAGACGGTACGCCCCGTTGTGGAGAACTTTGGTGACGATGAAGGGTCCTTCCCAAGAAGGAGCAAGCTTGTGTTGTTTCTTCTGATCCACCCGGAGAACTAAGTCCCCTTCCTGGAAGGCTTGACCCCTCACATTTCTGGCGTGGAAACGACGCAAGTCTTGTTGGTAGATGGTCGATCGGATCAGGGCCATCTCCCTTTCTTCCTCTAAAAGGTCGACTGCGTCCTGCCGTGCTTGTTCAGCTTCTACATCGTTGTAGAGTTCAACTCGAGGAGCATTGTGGAGGAGATCACTCGGCAAGACTGCTTCGGCTCCGTAGACCAAGAAGAATGGAGTTCTTCTGGTCGACCGATTAGGTGTGGTCCGCAGTCCCCAAAGCACCGAGGGAAGTTCGTCGACCCACGCTCCAGCCGCATGCTTGAGATCACGCATCAGCTGGGGCTTCAATCCCTTGAGGATCAGGCCATTGGCTCGCTCTGCTTGTCCATTCGACTGCGGATGGGCGACTGAGGCGTAGTCGACTCGTGTTCCTTGAGAGTTGCAGAAATCTCTGAATTCCTCCGAGTCAAAGTTCGACCCATTATCCGTGATGATGCTGTGCGGCACTCCATATCTGAATATCAGTTCCCTGATGAAACTAACAACAGTCCCGGCGTCAAGGTTCTTGATTGGTTTAGCCTCAATCCACTTGGTGAACTTGTCGACTGCCACCAGTACATGCGTGAAGCCACTTCGACCCGTTCTCAAAGGACCAACCATGTCTAACCCCCATACTGCGAAGGGCCAGACGAGTGGAATGGTCTTCAGAGCTGATGCAGGCTTGTGCGACATATTCGACTAGAACTGACATCCTTCGCACTTGTCCACTATTTCCTTTGCCATCTCATTCGCCTTTGGCCAATAAAATCCGGCTCGGTATGCTTTGGCCACAATGGTCCGAGAGGACGCATGATGACCACAGGTCCCCGAGTGGATATCATTAAGGATGATTCGACCTTCTTCTGGCGTTATGCATTTCTGACCAACTCCAGTCGCGCTTTCTCTGTATAACTGCCCTTTGATTACGGTAAAGGCCTTGGATCGACGGACGATCTGTCGAGCCTCTTCCTCATCTTCTGGGAGCTCTTTTCTTAGGATATACGTGATATATGGAACTGTCCAGTCCGGAATGACCACTAAGACCTCCATGATCAAATCGACCACCGCTGGGACCTCGACCTCAGTCGGATCTGTGGCACTCTTGGGCTGTGGAGCTTCTTCGGTGAAAGGATCTTCTTTGACTGACGGAGTATGTATATGCTCCAAAAACACACCACTCGGAATGGCTTCTCTCTTGGAACCTATCTTTGCCAGATCATCTGCTGCCTGATTTTTCAGTCGGGGTATATGATGGAGCTCTAACCCCTCAAACTTCTTTTCCAGCTTCCTCACTGCATTGCAATATCCAGTCATGGCTGGGCTTCTCACGTCCCACTCCTTCATCACTTGGTTGACCACTAAATCTGAATCGCCATAGACCATCAGGCGACGGACGCCGAGTGAAATGGCCATGCGTAATCCATATAAGAGGGCCTCATATTCTGCTTCGTTGTTGGAGGAATCAAAGTGAATCTGGAGCACATATCTAAGCTTATCTCCTCTGGGGGAAACCAAGACCACCCCAGCACCGGAACCATTCAGCATTTTAGAGCCATCAAAGAACATGGTCCAATGCTCCGAGTGAACTTCAGTCGGCTGCTGTTGTTCAATCCACTCAGCGAGGAAATCTGCTATTGCCTGGGACTTAATGGCTTTCTTTGCCTCAAACTTGATATCAAGGGGAAGAAGTTCAATCGCCCATTTCGCCACTCGACTAGTTGCATCTCTGTTGTGCAAAATCTCTGATAATGGAGCGTCGCTGACGACTGTGATGGAATGATCAGAGAAATAATGAGCAACCTTCTTTGTGGTCATGTATATTCCATACACAAGCTTCTGATAATGAGGGTATCTCTGCTTGGATGGAGTCAAGACTTCAGACAAATAATACACTGGGCGTTGAACTTTGAAGGCTTTTCCTTCTTCTTCCGCTCGACCGTAAGCACTGTACTGATGACTTGTCCTGTGGCTGCGATATAAAGCAACAGAGGCTCTTTGCTGATTGGAGCAGCAAGCACCGGCTGGGTGGAAAGCAGAGCTTTTAGCTTGGCAAACGCTGCATCAGCTTCTGGAGTCCACTCGAACTTGTCTGCCTTCTTCATCAGTCGGTAAAGAGGTAATGCCTTTTCACCGAGTCGTGAGATGAATCGACTTAATGCGGCCAAGCATCCAGTAAGCTTCTGGACATCGTGCACTCGCATAGGGCGTTTCATTCGGAGAATAGTGCCGATCTTTTCTGGATTAGCATCGATCCCTCGCTCGGAAACGAGAAAACCGAGTAACTTGCCACCAGGAACTCCGAATGTGCACTTTGATGGATTGAGCTTGATATCATACCTTCTGAGGTTGGCAAACGTTTCGGCGAGGTCAGCGAGCAGGTCGGAACCTTTTCGTGACTTGACAACGATATCATCCATATACGCTTCCACATTCCGACTGATTTGAGTGAGCAGACACTTCTAAATCATTCGCATAAATGTGGCTCCGGCATTCTTGAGGCCGAATGGCATGGTGATATAGCAGAAGCACCCGAATGGAGTGATGAAAGCTGTTTTTATCTCATCGGGCCCGTACAGACGGATCTGGTGGTACCCGGAATAAGCGTCTAGAAAAGACAATCTCTCGCATCCCGCGGTCGAGTCAACAATTTGATCTATGCGAGGGAGAGGAAAATGATCTTTCGGGCAGGCCCGGTTGATGTGCTTGAAATCAATGCACATTCGGAGCGATTTATCCTTCTTAGGAACCATGACGACATTGGCTAGCCACTCGGAGTGGTATATCTCTCGGATAAATCCTGCCGCCAACAGTCGAGCCACTTCCTCACCAATGGCTTTTCTCTTCTGGACGGCGGACCGCCGAAGATGCTCTTTAACCGGTTTTGCTGATGAGTCGACTCTTAGGCGATGCTCAGCCAGTCCCCTGGGAACACCTGGCATGTCAGCGGGCTTCCATGCAAAAATGTCCCAGTTCTCACGGAGGAACTGGATGAGCGCTTCTTCCTATTTTGGGTCGAGTGTTGTGGAGATGTGGGTCGGGGCTGCATTGGGGTCAGTCGGGTGAATGTGAACAGGCTTCGTCTCACCGGACGACTGAAATGCAGATTCTGTGGCGGGTTTCTTGGATCGCAGTAAATCACTCGGATCTGCGTTTTGCTTGTATTCTTCAAACTCGACCGCTGTCACCTGGGAATCGGCAATCTTTGAGCCCTTCTGAAAGCACTCTTCTGCCTTTTTCCGATCACCGGTGATAGTGATCACTCCTTTGGGGCCGAGCATCTTCAGTTTGAGGTACACGTAACATGGTCGAGCCATGAACCGTGCATAAGCTGGTCTCCCCAAAATTGCATGATACGCACTCTGAAAATCCACGACTTCAAATGTCAATTTCTCTTTGCGAAAATGTTTCGAATCACCAAACACCACGTCCAGAGCTATTTGGCCGAGTGACTCGGCTTTCTTCCCTGGTATAACTCCATGAAAGCTCATGTTACTGGTGCTCAGTCGGGACATCGGAATGCCCATTCCTTTCAGTGTGTCTGCATACAACAGATTCAGCCCACTACCACCGTCCATCAGCACTTTTGTCAGTCGAGTGCCTTCGACAACTGGATCGACCACCAAAGCTTGCCTCCCAGGGGTGGCAATATGAGTCGGGTGATCAGATTGGTCGAATGTGATGGGTGTTTGGGACCATCTCAAATAACTTGCTTTTGCTGGGGCAACCATGTTCACCTCACGGTTAATGACTTTCAGTCGACTCTTGCTTTCCACATCTGCAAAGATCATCAGAGTGGAGTTGACATGCGGATATCCTTCCTCACTGTCCTCCTTGTCTTCGGTCTTGTCCGACTCCTTTTCCTTGTCCTTAGACTGTTTTCCCTGAAACTGCTGGATCAAGAGTCGACATTGGCGTGTGGTATGCTTTGGGTAAATGATATTGCCCTCTTCGTCTTTCTTCGTGTGGATGTGACACGGCATATCCATCACGTTGTTCCCTTCTTTATCCTTTACCTTCTTAGGGTTCCAGGATCCTTTTGGTTTCCCTTTAAATTTTCCTTGAGTCACGGCCAGAGCCTCTCCAGGAGCTGCTGGTTCAGCCTTCCGCTTCTGTTTCCGACTGGTGTTTCCCTTCTCTGACTGACTCGGTTTGTACTTGCCGCTTCGGAGTCGGTCTTCTTCTTCACCGTTGGCGTACTTGGTGGCAATCTCCATCATCCGACTCAGGGTCATGTCTCCAGTTCGACCAAATTTCAGACTCAGTTCTCTGTTCTTGACGCCTTCCTTGAAGGCGCAGACTGCCTGATGATCGGACACATTCTCCATAGTATGGTGTAAAGTGATCCATCTCTGAATATACTCCTTGAGAGTCTCATTGGTCTTCTGCACACAGACTTGCAGCTCCGTCAATCCAGCCGGTCGCTTGCAAGTTCCTTCAAACATTCTGACGAACACTCGGGACAGATCTTTCCAAGTGTGAATGCTACCAGGAGGTAACTGATTCAACCACGCTCTGGCAGAACCTTCCAACATGAGGGGTAAATGCTTCATGGCCACCTCGTCGTTCCCACCACCGATCTGAACTGCCACTCGGTAGTCCTCAAGCCAAGTTTCAGGCTTAGACTCACCGGTGAACTTGCTGACTCCTGTTGCCAACCTGAAATTGGGGGGGATCAGTGCGGCTCTGATAGCTCTGCTGAAACACTCCGGACCAGTAACATGCACTCGACTGCTTGTGGGCGCATCTCTGTCGGGTCCATCCCGATGGGCTCTGTTCCGGTCGACCAAGCCTTGCACGATAATGGATCGCGCGTCGAAGCCTGGTTCTCTGAGGTCGACTGGAGATCTTCGCCCCACACTGAGCTGACGCCTGTCGTCTTGCCGCCGAGGAGCATAAGACCCTACCCTCGGAGGGGAAGCGGGCACTCGACGCCTATCATTTCGGTCATGTCGGTCTCCGTACTGGTCCCGCCGGTTCTCGCGCCCTTCTCGCCGCGGAGGCGATCTGGGACTGTGAGCCGACTGAACCGTATTCGCAGCGATGGATCGACTGTGAATTCTGTTGCGCGACTGCGACACGGCTGAATTCTGGTCTCCTGCTGCCCGGAGCAAATCCCTGATCTGCATCAAGCCTCTGCCAGCTTCCGACTGAGAGGGCTGGATGGACTCTGCGATACGGGTCGCAGCTGCTAAATTCTGGATTGGGGTTCGATATACCTGAGTCGGCGGGAAGAGTTGACGTCGATTGGCATCGGGAACTCGTTGTCGCGCACGCTCGTCGAGTGCTCGCTGAAGATTCTCCAAGCGAGCATGTTCGGCCAAATTGGCCAATCGTGCCTCCTCTAAGGCGCGAGCCTCGGGGGTTTCTCCTGCGATGGGAGTATGCAGGGCATCCATATTCCTGCGGCGAAGTTCCTCTCTTTGCAGAGAGTCGAGTGGCTCGGGCTGGTACTCTTCGTGGCCTCGTTCGGGGTCGTCTCCGTCGCCTGCCCCACCATCATGGGCGAAGCCAGGCGGACTGCGAGGCCCGTTGACCATCAGGATTTCCGCCGCTGGATCGCTGCTATCGCATTCGGATGCAGTCTCTACGGAGCCGGTCGACAAATCGAATAGGCCGTAGAGAGATTCGTCGGGCTCGATCGCCGCAACTTGAGTGGTGGCCGTCTGGCGAGCCACCGCGTGTCTCACCCACCGCTGAAGCCTCGACCGACCAGAGCGCTTGCGCTGGCGGGAGACCGGGAGGGTGGTCGATAAGGGAGTCGACCGATACGGGGTCGACGGTTGCTGCAGCAGGACGCCGCGGGCACATGCGCGAAAGTGCGTCGCCCCGCGGACGGGGAGCGCATCAATGTCGAGTGGAGCCTCCTGGGGCCAGGCGGAGTCATCGGCGACGAAGGCGAGAGCGCCGAGGCGGACCTCGTGTCCCTCAACCAAAACTCCAGCAGCCACCATGATGAAAGTACTCGGAAGAATCGCAACTTCTCCACAAAATCGCTAAAACACCGTGCCCCACGGTGGGCGCCAACTGTCGTGGTTCTAAGTCTGACAGTAGAGTGGGGGTAGGTATGGAGAGGCAAGGTCCTAGCTATGGAGAGGTTGTAAACACAAGGGATGTACGAGTTCAGGCCCTTCTCGGAGGAAGTAAAAGCCCTACGTCTCGGAGCCCGGAGGCGGTCGAGTGGATTATGTGTATATGAGTTACAGGGGTGCGAACCCTTCTGCCTGTGGAGGGGGGTGGCTTATATAGAGTGCGCCAGGACCCCAGCCGACCCACGTAATGAAGGGTTTAAGGTACATAAAGTCTGGGGGCGTTACTGGTAACGCCCCACATAAAGGGTCTTAACTACCATAAAGTCTACTTAATTACAGACCGTTGCAGTACAGAGTGCTTCTTGACCTTCTGGTGGTCGAGTGAGTCTTCGTGGTCGAGTCCTTCAAGTCAGTCGAGTGAGCTCCTCGAAGGTCGACTGGAAGGTGATCTCTTCTAAGGGTGTCCTTGGGCAGGGTACTTAGATTAGGTCCGTGACCCTACCCTAGGTACATGACTCCATCACTGGGCCCACTCGGTAATGCATCATCATAATGAGCTCAAAGTGACCAAGTGTTTGGTCACGGGATCATGCATTACGGTACGAGTAAAGTGACTTGCCGGTAACGAGACTGAACGAGGTATTGGGATACCGACGATCGAGTCTCGGGCAAGTAACGTACCGATTGACAAAGGGAATTGAATACGGGGTTGTTTAATCCTCGACATCGTGGTTCATCCGATGAGATCATCGAGGAGCATGTGGGAGCCAACATGGGTATCCAGATCCCGCTGTTGGTTATTGCCCGAGAGTTGTCTCGGTCATGTCTACGTGTCTCCCGAACCCGTAGGGTCTACACACTTAAGGTTCAGTGACGCTAGGGTTGTATGAATATGAGTATGCAGCATACCGAATGTTGTTCGGAGTCTCGTATGAGATCCCGGACGTCACGAGGAGTTCCAGAATGGTCCAGAGGTAAAGAATTATATATAGGAAGTGTTGTTTCGGCCATCGGGAAAGTTTCGGGGTCACCCGGTATTGTACCGGGACCACCGGAAGGGTCCCGGGGGTCTACCGGGTGGGGCCACCCATCCCGGAGGGCCCCAAGGGCTGAAGTGGGGAGGGGAACCAGCCCATAGTGGGCTGGTGCGCCCCCCTTGGCCCACCCCCTGCGCCTAGGGTTGAAACCCTAGGGTGGGGGGCGCCCCACTTGCCTTGGGGGGCACTCCACCCCCCTGGCCGCCGCCCCCCTTGGGAGATTGGATCTCCCAGGGCCGGCGCCCCCCCTGGGGGCCTATATAAAGGAGGGCAGGGGGGAGGGCATCCGCACCCTGTGCATTGGCGCCTCCCTCCCCTTGCTACACCTCGTCCTCCTCCCGCAGCAGCTTGGCGAAGCCCTGCCGGAGTTCTGCTGCATCGACCACCACGCCGTCGTGCTGCTGAATCATCATCAACCTCTCCTTTCCCCTTGCTGGATCAAGAAGGAGGAGACGTCTCCCGTCCCGTATGTGTGTTGAACGCGGAGGTGCTGTTCGTTCAGCACTTGGTCATCAGTGATCTGAATCACGGCGAGTACGACTCCATCATCACCCTTCCCTTGAACGCTTCCGCACGCGATCTACAAGTGGTATGTAGATGAAATCTCACTCCCTCGACTCGTTGCTTAGATGAACTCATAGATGGATCTTGGTGAAACCGTAGGAAAAATTTTAATTTTCTGCAACGTTCCCCAACAGTAAGATTTCCACTCTCTTAGCCCTGATCTTTGTCTCCATCACAAAAACCAGAGCGGGCCCTTCTTGCTTCACAATCTTGCGAAGCTCGCGAACTGCCTCGGGGTTCCCAAGCCCCCGGCAGTTCCAACTTAGGTGTTTCATGGCTCCTGGCAGGGCTTCCCTGCAGCCGCTGCCCTGCAGCCGCTGCCGAAATATCAGAGGAAGGAGGGGTGGGCTTCTTCTTTTTTGGATCAGGTTCAGTAAACTTTGCACCACCGTCATCGCTTCCACTGCTTGTACCATCGTTTCTCTGGGCTTTGAACACCACCATATATGTAGGGGAGCCAGTGCCCGGGAGAGCTAAAGGATCCACCCTACGATACACTTTCTCTGGCTGAGGTCCACCCTTCCTCTTCGGTGGAGCTTTCTTTTTAATCGGAGATGTAACCTCCGCTTGAGTCCCTGCTTTCCTGTTCGACGAGGATGAATCTTTCTTGTACGTTGCCGAACTCTGCAGCTCCTTCGATGAACCATCACTCGACACAGATCCTTTTTTATCCTCCGGTGCTCGTAAGCTTGTATTAAAAGGCAAATCTCCGTGCTCATCACGAGTACCCGGAGTCGGATAGACTAGATCGGAGTGACCTAGACGACCACACGAAAAGCAGAAGTTAGGGACTTGTTCATATTGTATATCATACCAATCCCTTGACTTTCTCTTTGCTGAATCAATTAGGATCCATCTGCGCAAGGGTTTGTTCACATCAATCGTAACCCTTGCTCGCAAATATCCCCCCACAAGATCAAATTGCACCATCGTCACATTCTTATCAATCTGTTTCGCAATCTCTTTCCCCCAATTGTCGTTCCTAAGATTGAAAGGAAGATTTGGAACCCGAGCCCATAGCTATAACTTGTCAAACTTGAGCTCTGACGGCCTCATGCAGTCTTCAAAATCTGCCAAGATCACTGCATGCCGACTCACGTGCCATGGAGATCCATCACGCACGCGATCGCGATCGCGGCGATTCTCAAACTCCGCCACAAAGATGTTATCACCCCCGGGTTTGAACGACAAACCCCTAGGGTTTCCCCAAGCTGGCCTCAGAGCGCTGGCTATGGTTTGTATATGGAAGACTTTGCGATGTAGAACCTTGCCCGCGATCAGCCACTTCTGTTCCTGTCCCTCATCCAGATCATCAATCACCAACGGAGTCGCCTCATCCTCGGTGAGATCTAGTTTCCCCATGGCCTCCTCCAATCGGGCCCTCGCCGCGCGAGGAGATGGCGGCCCGCCTGGCCTCGCGTTGGGATCCGCAGATGTCGACATCTGCCGAGCCAAGATCGATGCGCCCCGCCGACGAGGGGTCGACGAGCGCCGTTCTCCACCGAAACGACCACGTGTCCTTCTCGTATGACAGAGTTCAAAGATAAATTTTTTTTTGACAAAAACGCTCTTATATTATGAAAAGTAGTATGTAGCAGCCATTTTGAATCAAGTAGATGGTTGTACGCTACAATTTTTTTTAACACAGTATAATTGCAGATGCCTACGACACAAGTTTTTTTTTTGTTACTCCCTCCATTTTTATATACAAGGCCACAAAGTCAAATTACAGGTATCAAGATAACAATTAATGTGTGCTTTAAAATGTAATTTGTTTCCGTGTTTACCGGGTTAATTAATAGGCTGCATGCACATTAGAGGAAACTGAGTGACCGTGAGAGAGAAAGTAGGTGAGTGTGTCATTATCATCCACTACATGCATGCTACTAGTAATTAAGCCATGTGTCACTAGTACAAGAAAACATCATTAATATTTGCCTCGATTACTGTTGATGGCCTTGTATACATGCAAAATGTGTTTTTTATAGTGGCCTTGTATACAAAAATGGAGGGAGTAACACGGTACAATCATAGATGGTTACGACCCAGTTCTCACCAATTGATTGAATGGCGAGATAAATATGTGTTAGTAAGTATATCGTACGAAGATCGTAGCCTATGAGGGGTTCAAACTCCAGAGCACGTTCCCCCGAGTCGAGACACGGACATTGTCGAGTCGGACTCAACCGCCGATCGTGGCTTTCGATTCTGTATCGGATTCGGGCAACCTATGTTGGAGCGAGGAGTCCAAGCCCGAGTCGAGCTGGACCTGCACACCACACGTACGTATCGGCCTCCGGTAGTAGTACTAGCTGTAATAATATTTAAGCAAGCGAACAGATAGCTACCTACTCGTCCAAAGCTGAGTCGAGCAGCATCGATCGTGTTCACGGGAGGGACAAGCAAAGCGCAACAAGCGAAGCAAGGAAGAAAGAAGACCAGGCATGTCGATGCCGGCGTTCGGGCGTCTGCTGCACCGCAGCCTCTTCGCCGGCGGCCGCCGCGCGGCCACGGCGGCGCCGGGGCCAGCAGCTCCTCCTCGCCCCTTCTCCAGCAACGTCCGTCTCCCATCCCTCCCCCCTATTTTTCATAGATCGCATCCGGTCCCGTCCCGTGTGGCTTGACCTAACTATTGATCTTCTTGATCCATCGCATAGTCATTATTATCAGCGGGCGGACAACGAGTGCAACGGATGGTGGTGGTTCTTCATGGGATTCCTCCTCGGGTCTTCCAAGCCTTCCGGGCCGTAGAATCGTCGATAAGAAGAAGATGGATGATGGATGCATCTGTTTTGATTTATAGATCTGGGTCCTGTTTATATTTAGCTTAAATAAGAAGGACATACGTGTAGCGGACGTAGTGATGTACAAGAGGAGTATAATATACCGATAAAAAATTGTAGAGGCATTTTCCACGTGCTTTTAGTTAAGACTTATTTTCTTTTTCGCGAATACGCAAAGCTTGCATATCATTGCATTGATAGAAAGAGTAGAATGATTACAGAGAGGGGTACAACACATGGCACGAATGCACGCAGACGTGAACATGATGTCCAGAGTAGAGAGACAAGGGGTGCTCGGCCCGAGTAGAGGAAAGATCACAGCTAAACCTACCAAGCCCGAACCAAGAGCGGCACTACCGAACCAGCAAAAATTCCAACATCGCCTAAGCCAGAACCTGGGGACACCACGAGCGAACAAGATAGCGCCTTCAAGAAGGAAATCGTCGCCAAGACGTTGTCGCCATCCGATCCGGAAGAACCAGACCTAGGGTTTCCCCTGAGCTCGAAGAGGGGCACAACTGAGGGCCTTGACAGTGCCTCCAAGGAGGAAACGACATCCGCATACGCCGCCGCTGCCAGCACAGGCGAGCCGAGCAAGGATTTCTCCCAGGCCTCAGACTGAGCAAACCCATAGCCGCCGTATCTGGAGTCGGGGATGAGGAAGCCGATGCTGGTCTGAGCCACCATGTCGGAAGGGGATTGGTGGGGTTGCACCTGCCGTCAGAGGGTGGCACCGCCTCCGGACACACAAGCGTTGGATGTAGCAAAAGGGAAGGCTTGGAGGCGTACAAGGCTTATGGAAACCCCCACCCTGTATTTGGCGTCAGTAAAACCAGTGGCAACTGAGCGGAACACATCGTGCATCCAACCACAGCTACCCATGAGTTTGCCTTAAACACAGAAAGCTCATTTTTTTTTCTATATCAAAATAAAACCGGTGCTAAACGTCCGCCACCTGATTCTAGGATCAGCTGTCTCATGAGTTGTCCGATTGGGACGCACGCGCCCTCTGTTTTTTTATTTGCAAGCGCTGCAGCCACAAAGCTGTAAACTTCCACGCACTCGATCCTTTAGGAGCTACAAACTCATGGCTCTGGCACATGGATAGCAAGCTTCCACGCACCTCTGTCCACTAGTAGAAAAAGGGTCAAACGTGCAGCACATTAGTGCCGGTTTGTATTAGAGCCGGCACAAATGTATACATTAGTGCCGGTTTCAACGGCTAGCCGGGCCGCTCTCATTAGTACCGGTTCGTGACTAACATTTAGCACCGGTTCGTGCCACGAACCGGTACTAACGAGGATGGTGGCAGGATGTTGTCAGTCTGGGCCCCCTCCAGCACCTTTAGTACCGGTTCGTGCCACGAACCGGTACTATAGGTCCTCCTGCATATAAACCCTTCGTCCAGCTCGCTCTGTTCTTCCCCCTTTCCCCTCTCCTCTCCTCTCTGTTCTTCCTCTTCCCCTCGAGCTCATCACACATTTTGCCCAAAATTTGTCAAGATTTGAAGGCCCCCATCCATTCAAGTGATCACAAAGGTTAGCAACTTTGTCCTTTCATCTCTCATTGCTAGATTAGCTCTTGCAATGCTTTATATAGTTACTAATTTGTGAGTTTAGTAATTTGGGAGGAAATATATATATGTGCTAGTATTTGATGCAATTTGAGGTCAAAAATAACACTTAGTTTGCATATGTAGGTGTGGTTTACTTAGTGCCTTCTAAATCTCCGTCGTAACCACCGTCGATCGCCCGCACCGTCCCGTCGCCGGCACCACCTTGTGGTGAGCCTCTTGTTCATGAAATTTTATATAAAAGATTGATGTTTGTGTGATTTGGATATATAGTTAATCATGTAATAATTATCTTACCTGTACGTTGTTTGTTATACATAGTGCCATGGTTTTGATATCCGTCCCCGTCGGCCCTCGTCCTTGTTATGATTCGAATGTGGTATATTCTCTTTTAAAACTATTTGTTGCATTTCGTGTTTATAACAAATTATGCCCATCAAGTTGACATAGATATTTTTATCTAGGAGGTATGTGAACCGGAAATTCCAACCGACCCTATTGTCGAGAGGTTAAATTTAGTTGAAAGAGAAAACGAGTACTTGAAAGAAAAATTAAAAAGAATTGAGGGGGAGAAGATGGAATTGGAGTTGCATGTTGCCGATGTCGTCGATGATCACAAGATCAAGATGGAGAAAATGCGCTTAAAGAATAGAAAGATTAGAAAATATGCCATCGATAGTGAGGCTTGGTATTATTATGTTGTTGGATCAATTGTTACCTTAGTTGCGATCTTGATCGCATTTGTTGTTGCATTTATATGCTTTAGCTAGAGAGTTATTTGTTTGTTGCATTTAAGTGTTGTATGAACTTGTATTAATTTGGTCTATTCGGTGTTGTGTAATGAAGATGAGCCGGCAATGGATGTACGATGACCGATGCTCTCCCCAGTTCGTTGAGGGTGTGCATACTTTTCTGCTTGCGGCTGAGGCAAACAAGCGGGCGAATGGTTTTATGCCTTGTCCATGTGCTGGCTGTAAGAATGGTCACAATTACTCTACGTCAAGAACCATTCACGTCCACCTGTTTGAGTCCGGTTTCATGCCCCACTATAATGTTTGGACCAAGCACGGAGAAAGAGGGGTTATGATGGAAGACAATGAAGAAGAAGAGGACGACGACAGCTATCCTGGCCATGGGTTCCCTGAATACAATGATACAACAATGGGGGAAGAAGCTGAGCCGGTAATGCAGGAAGAAGCTGAGCCGGCAATGTGGGAAGAAGCTGAAGAAGAGCCATCAGATGAGCCTGTTGATGATCTAGGTCGAGCCATTGCCGATGCAAAGAGAAACTGCGCAAGTGATTTGGAGAAGAAGAAGTTGCAGCGCATGTTAGAGGATCACAAAAAATTGTTGTACCCGAATTGCGTAGGTGACAAGAAAAAGTTGGGCACCACACGGGAATTGCTGCAATGGAAGACAGAGAATGGTGTATCTGACAAGGGATTTGGAAAGTTGCTGCTAATGATAAAGGATATGCTTCCAAAGGACAACGAATTGCCCGAGAGTACGTACGAAGCAAAGAAGGCTGTCTACCCTCTAGGGTTAGAGGTGCAGAAGATACATGCATGCCCTAATGATTGCATCCTGTACCGCGGTGAGTACGAGGATTTGAATGCTTGCCCGGTATGTGGTGCATTGCGCTATAAGATCAGCCGCGATGAGCTTGGTGATGTCGAGGGCGAGCGCCCCAGGAAGAAGATTCCTGCCAAGGTGATGTGGTATTCTCCTATAATACCACGGTTGAAACGTTTGTTCCAGAACAAAGAGCATGCCAAGGCGATGCGATGGCACAGAGAAGACCGTAAGAAAGACGGAAAGTTGAGAGTACCCGCTGACGGGTCGCAGTGGAGAAAAATCAAAAGAAAGTACGGGAAGGAGTTTGCAGATGACACAAGGAGCGTATGGTTTGGTCTAAGCGAAGATGGCATTAATCTTTTTGGAGAGCAGAGCAGCAACCATAGCACCTGGCCTGTGACTCTATGTTTGTATAACCTTCCTCCTTGGTTGTGCATGAAGCGAAAGTTCATTATGATGTCGGTGCTCATCCAAGGCCCTAAGCTACCCGGCAACGACATTGATGTGTACCTAAGGCCATTAGTTGAAGAACTCTTACAACTGTGGAATGGAACAGGTGTACGTGCATGAGATGAGCACATGGGGGAAGAATTTGACCTAAAGGCGTTGCTGTTCGTGACCATCAATGATTGGCCTACTCTCAGTAACCTTTCAGGACAGACAAACAAGGGATACCGCGGATGCACGCACTGTTTGGATGATACCGACAGTATATATTTGAATAGTTGTAAGAAGAATGTGTACCTGGGACATCGTCGATTTCTTCCGAGCAGGCATCCCGTAAGAAAAAAAGGCAAGCATTTCAAAGGTGAGGCGGATCACTGGACGAAGCCTCGCCACCGTACTGGTGCTGATGTACATGATATGGTCAAGGATTTGAAGGTGATATTTGGAAAGGATCCTAGCGGACAACCTGTTCCGAAGGACGCGGACGGACGCGCACCCATGTGGAAGAAGAAATCTATATTTTGGGACCTGCCATATTGGAAAGATCTAGAGGTCCGCTTCGCAATCGACGTGATGCATGTGACGAAGAATCTTTGCGTGACCCTGCTTGGCTTCTTGGGCGTGTATGAGAAGACAAAAGATACACCTGAGGCACGGGAGGACCAGCAACGTATGCACGGAGAAGACGGCATACATCAGGGTCATGCAAGCTACGCTCTTACCAAAGAAGAGAAGGAAATATTCTTTGAATGCCTGCTCAGTATTAAGGTACCGTCTGGCTTCTCGTCGAATATAAAGGGAATAATAAACATGGCAGAGAAAAAGTTCCAGAACCTAAAGTCTCATGACTGCCACGTGATTATGACGCAACTGCTTCCGGTTGCATTGAGGGGGCTTCTACCGGAAAACGTTCGATTAGCCATTGTGAAGCTATGTGCATTTCTCAATGCAATCTCTCAGAAGGTAATCGATCCAGAAATCATACCAAGGTTACAGAATGATTTGGTGCAATGTCTTGTCAGTTTCGAGTTGGTGTTCCCACCATCCTTCTTCAACATCATGACGGACGTCCTAGTTCACCTATGCGAAGAGATTAACGTTTTGGGTCCTGTATTTCTACACAATATGTTCCCCTTTGAGAGGTTCATGGGAGTCTTAAAGAAATATGTTCATAACCGTGCTAGGCCAGAAGGAAGCATCTCCAAGGGCCATCAAAATGAGGAGGTCACTGAGTTTTGTATTGACTTTATTCCTCACCTTAAGCCGATTGGTGTTCCTGAATCGCGGCATAAGGGCAGACTGGATGGAAAAGGCACGCTAGGAGGGGAACAAATAATATGTATGGACGGACATTCTCTCACTGAAGCACACTACACAGTTCTACAGAATTCCACCTTGGTGGCTCCGTATATGGATGAACACAAGAATTTGCTACGCTCCAAACACCCGGAGCGGTCAGATGACTGGATTACACGTGAACAAACCAGGAGTTTCGCCAACTGGTTGCAGACACGTACCATGCATGACACCTCTATTGAAGATGACCTGTACTTGCTGTCCCAGTTACCATCTTCGAATATAATGACTTTCAAAGGGTACGAGATAAATGGTAATACATTTTACACGATCGCCCAAGATAAGAAGAGCACCAACCAAAACAGTGGTGTCCGCTTTGATGCAGAAACCAAGACGGGAAAGGAAACATATTATGGTTATATACAGGACATATGGGAACTTGACTATCGACGTGGTTTAAAGGTCCCTTTGTTTTGGTGCAAATGGGTCAATATGACACGAGGCGGGGTAACGGAAGACCCGCAGTACGGAATGACAACAGTGGATCTCAACAATATTGCGTATGCAGACGAACCATTCGTCCTAGCCAATGATGTCGCACAGGTTTTCTATGTGAAAGACATGTCTACCAAGCCAAGAAAAAGAAAAGATAAGGAAGCGAATGCATCGTACGATGAGCCAAAGCGGCACATAGTTCTTTCTGGGAAGAGAAACATCGTGGGAGTGGATGACAAGACAGACAAGTCAGAAGATTATGAAAAGTTTGATGAAATTGCTCCATTCACAGTGAATATTGACCCGAGCATCCCGTTAAATGATGAAGATTTCCCATGGTTACGGCGCAAAGGGACACATGCGAAGAAAAAGTTTCACACCCAAAGATCTGGGATGTGATCGGCTTCACTATCATCACTTTCTTCTGTGTTTCACACCCAGGAGGGAATGTTTGTAATAGTTAGGATAGTTATGTGTTTTGGCATTAGAAACGCGAAGAAATTTTATGTGCAAACAAATTCTTTTCATGCATTTACTGATTTTTTTCCAGCTAAATGACCCTGAAATTGAAAAGCAATTCAAATGAACTTAGAAAAGGTTGAAAGTTGGCATGGTATCATAATTTCATACAAATAGCATGTGCAAGAAAGTAGAGAGGGTTACGGCAAAAACTGGATGCACTTCGTGTACAAAATGGACAATCTCTTTCGAAGTATCAGGGTTTCCGACGAAAACTGAACTGTTACAAAGGCATTTCATTTTTTAAATACCCTAAGCATTACTAAATTGAATATAATGCTAAAACACAATAATATTAAACATAAGAAAAAAGAATCACTGAAAAAACTTTTTTCAAAGTTAAGTTATTCACAAACTAGTGATTCACACAAATTTCAAATAATTCAAAATTTAAACTATTTAAATTTGAAATCTACCGGCACTAACAGAAAGTTTGTAATTTATTGTACCTAAAGCAAAAATATTCACAAAGAAACACTAAATACAGCAAAAAAACAACTCAAAAATAAATAAAATAAAAAAATAAAGCAAAAAAATAAAGCAAAAAAAATTAAGAAAAAAAAGCCCGCCTACTGGGCCAAAGCGGCCTGCATACGACTAGCGACACAACCTTTCGTTGGGCCAGGATGCAGGCCCGCGAAGGCCCAATAGGCCCACTAGTCGAAGAGGACAGGTAGGCCCAGTAGGCCTGGTTAGGAGAGGAGCTCGAGAGAGCTACCGCACTGGGCTTATAAACCAGTGCGGTAGCCCCTCGACTAGCGAGGTGGGACTAAACTTGCCGCACCGCACCTGCGCCAGCGCACCCCCTTTAGTACCGGGTCGTGGCACAAACCGGTACTAAAGGGGGGGGGCCTTTAGTACCGGTTTGTGCCACCACCCGGTACTAAAGGGGGTCGCTTCCCGCCGCTTGGCCTGGCCAAAACAGGCCTTTAGTACCGGTTGGTGGCTCCAACCGGTACTAAAGGTGCCTTCTATATATACAACAGCTACGAAAATTTCAGTTTCCCTCTCTGTTCGTTCCTCTGTTCCGTCGTCTCCGTCGCCGTCGCCGCCGCCCTCGATCGTCTCCGTCGCCGCCCCCGTCCCCGTCGCCGCCCCGGGCCCGTCCCCGTCGCGCCGTCCCCGTCCCCGTTGCGCCGTCCCCGCCGTCGCCGCCCCGGCCGTCGCTCGCCGTCGCCTCGCCGTCGCCTTGCCTCGCCATCGCCTCGCCGTCGCCTCGCCGTCACCGTCGCCCGCTGTGAGCCCTCCGGCCCCGAGCCCGTACACACATACACACAAGCATGTTTAATTTGTTTAGATAATTAGTCTTTAATTAGTTTAGATTATTTAGATTATTATTTTGTATGTTTAATTAGTTTAGATAATTAGTGTTTAATTAGTACACACACGCACGTATTTTGTATGTTTAATTAGTTTAGATTATTTAGATTATTATTTTTTCACTATTATATATGTATGAATGCATGTTAGATGGATATAATTAGTGCTTAATCAGTTAGAAATTAGTGTTATGTAGAAATGTTAGAAATTAGTGTTATATAGAAATGTTAGAAATGTTAGAAATTTTAGTGTTATTTAGATTATTTAGATTAGCATAATTAGTGTTATATAGAAATGTTAGAAATTTTAGTTATCAAAATCCAATCGTTAAAAAAATGGTACTTTTTGCGGGCATATAGCTAGTATTTGTTCTCGACGATGCCCGGCCCGTATCCTCGCCGTCGACCCGTCCGCGACGACGTCCAGCCGACCCATGTCCGGGACTGGGCTTCGCCGGGCTGGCACTGGGAGGTGCTGCTTGGAGGGGCGCGCCGCTTGATGAGGAACCCGGCCCCGGGTCCCGTCGTCGACCCTGATCTCGCTTGGTGGCGTTCGCGTGGGCCAGTTTCGGTGCGGAGGGACCCGGCCCCGCCGGAGGTGGTACGTCGCCGTGTCAGGGAGGAGGACGAGCACGTCCATCGCTACATGGTTGCATTAGAGGGTGGCAGGTTCTCCAATACGTGGCAGTATTTTCGGGGATCTCACTTCTGCTATGATCCTGTGAGGGTTCCTTCTCTTTGGGTGTCCATCGCCCGCGCCGGAGGAACCGCGAGTGTCCTAGATTCTTCTATAGTATTCGATCTTTATTAGCTAATAGCCAGTGATGTACTATTCAATATTATATATTATTCGAGACGATGTATTCGAGATTATATCTATTATTCTAGACGATGTATTCGAGATTATATCTATTATTCGAGACGATGTAATTTGAATACTAAATTGTTTTACATTTCTTTTGGATTAGTTAAACAAAAGCTATGGCAGACGATACCGACAGAGAGGGAGACAGACCATGTTCGATATGATACGTGGGCCAGATGTTAATCAGAATGAAGAAGATTATGACGGCTCCGAATTTCTAAACAACACCGGAGAGGGTGATATGATATTCGATCGCGACGACGAAATTGATGAAGTCATGAACTACGATTATGACGATGATGAAGAACATGTTGATCCTGAAACAACAAACACCGGCGAGGTATATATATTTATATAAGCAGGCATCTGGTGATCATCACATGTTTTAAATGACTTGAAGATATATTAACGAATCGATCTTTGTTCTTTCAGCCATCCGGATCGAGCAAATCTTCAGGCAAAATGACGAAACGAGGCCCGAACAAAAAGTTGAAGCCGGGCATAAAGTACAATATCGAGGCATGTGGCCCTACTGGCAAACCATTAGCGCCTAAGAAGATTGCGGACAAGTTCGTTCGTCAGTGCGGAGTTCTTGTGAAGGACCAACTCCCGATCAAACTTCAAGAATGGAGAGAGCCAGCAAAGCCACGTCCAGATGTTACTTTTGTCGACAAGAATCAAAAAGATCTGCTTTGGGATACTCTCATGGAACATTTCACCCTACCAGATCATTTCACAGAAGCAGATGTGCAGAAAGTCAAGGAGGCTGCTCTTAGGATGATGGCGATTGCATTCAAGAACTACAAGAATCGTGAATGGAAGAAGTACGTCAAGGGAGGAAGGAAGACTCCAGTATTCAAGGGAACACTAGAGAACCAATGTGATCATTGGGACGATTTCGTGAAATTCAAGGATTCGGAATTAGCTAAGGAACGGTCGAGAATAAACAAGAAGAATGCCGAAAAAAGGATAAGTTCCATAAGCTAGGGCCAGGTGGCTATGCGGTGGCAATGCCTAAGTGGGATAAGTCTGAGAAAGAGATGGTGGATGCAGGTGTCACTCCGGCTACTAAGAGCTGGCCCCCCAGGGTCAGGACTTGGTTCTATGCGCATGGGGGGGAGTTGGACCCGGAGACAGGCAATGTTTCGACGAGGGCAAGTCTGAAGGGAGCCGACGATGCGATACTTGTTGCAATAGAAGAGGCACGATCGGGGGTGTTCCAGCCCAACAGAGAGAATGACGAGCTTACGCGTGCCCTGGGAAATCCTGAACACCCGGGAAGAACACGAGGCAAGGGCGCTATGCCGTGGTATGAGGGGTTTTCAGAATGGAACACCGACTACAGAACCTGTGCGAGAAAGAAGATTGCGGAGGAGAAGAAGAGGAAGATGGAGGAGGAGCAGAGGAAGCGGGACTATGAACGCCTTCAAGGCCTAGAAGCAAGTCAAGCGGAATTGGCAGTTAAATTCCAGCGGCAGCAGGAGCAGATCGACTCACTTACCCATCAAAGGGGGTCTCAGCAGCTGCAGCAGCTGCAGCAGCTAGCGGATGATCCAGCATTGGATAGCACCGGCCCATCCATGCCGAGAAGCAGCGTGGGTTCCATCCCGGACGACACAATGCTAGGTAGATACCCCGTGGATGACATCACGGAGAACACTAACTGCGAGCTACACGTCAAAATGAAGAACATATCCATGAAGGTGGCGGGCGGCTTTGCTTTCACAAATCCCCCCGAGGCAACCTTCCATTGCAACCCGATTCCAGCGGGCTATGCTCGTGTCTTGGTTGATGAGGTGGTGGACCCACCATATTCGGGGTACAGCTTGACATTGCTGGAGGTGACAGCGAGCGCTTTCTCGGAGAGGCCAAACATCGTATCATCCTATGGAAAAAGGATTGCATCATCTTTCGAAGGCCACCGACACCGCGTTAGCCGAGTCCTCGTCGAAGTCTGCCACCGAGTTAGCAGACTCCCGCTCCTGCAAGTCCACCAAGTCCGGCAAAGTGTCAGGCCACTCCTCCTCCTCCAAGTCCGGCAAAGTGTCAGGACAATCCTCCTCCTCCAAGTCCGCCACAGCGTCAGACGTCCACTCCTCCTCCAAGTCCGGCACAACCTCAGGCCACTCCTCCTCGTCCAACTCAGCCCCGTCAGCCGTCTCCGCCGCCTCAGCAATTGCAGAAGAGACTGTTGGGGAACGTTGCAGAAAACAAAAATTTTCCTACTCGTTTCACCAAGATCCATCTAGGAGTTCATCTAGCAACGAGTCATTAGATGCATCTACATACCTTTGTAGATCGCGCACGGAAGCGTTCAAAAGAACGGTGATGATGTAGTCGTACTCGACGTGATCCAAATCACCGATGACCAAGCGCCGAACGGACGGCACCTCCGCGTTCAACACACGTACGGGGCGAGAGACGTCTCCTCCTTCTTGATCCAGCAAGGGGGGAGGAGAGGTTGATGAAGATCCAGCAGCACGACGGCGTGGTGGTGGATGCAGGGCGTCACAGAAGCAGGGCTTCGCCGAGACTACGAGAGAGAGACGTAACGGGGAGAGAGGGAGGCGCCAGGGGCTGGTGTGTTTCCCTCATCTCCCCCCTCCCCCCCCCCCCCCCCCCGCTATATATAGGGGTGCCATGGGGGGGCGCCGGCCCTAGTAGATGAGATCTACTAGGGGGGGCGGCGGCCAAGGGGAGGTTTCCCTCCCCCCCAAGGCACCTAGGGGTGCCTTCCACCACTAGGACTCCTCCTAGGTGGAAACCCTAGGCGCATGGGCCTATAAGGGCTGGTGCCCTTGGCCCATGAAGGCCAAGGCGCACCCCCTACAGCCCATGTGGCTCCCCGGGACAGGTGGCCCCACCCGGTGGGCCCCCGGGACCCCTCCAGTGGTCCCGGTACAATACCGATAACCCCGAAACTTGTCCCGATGGCCGAAACAGCACTTCCTATATATAATTCTTTACCTCCGGCCAATTCCGGAACTCCTCGTGACGTCCGGGATCTCATCCGGGACTCCGAACAACATTCGGGTTTCTGCATATACATATCTTCACAACCCTAGGGTCACCGAACCTTAAGTGTGTAGACCCTACGGGTTCGGGAGACAAGCAGACATGACCGAGACGACTCTCCGGTCAATAACCAACAGCGGGATCTGGATACCCATGTTGGCTCCCACATGCTCCACGATGATCTCATCGGATGAACCACGATGTCGAGGATTCAATCAACCCCGTACTCAATTCCCTTTGTCAATCGATATGTTACTTGCCCGAGATTCGATCGTCGGTATCCCAATACCTCGTTCAATCTCGTTACCGGCAAGTCACTTTACTCGTACCGTAATGCATGATCCCGTGACCAGACACTTGGTTACTCTGAGCTCATTATGATGATGCATTACCGAGTGGGCCCAGTGATACCTCTCCGTCATACGGAGTGACAAATCCCAATCTTGATCCATGTCAACCCAACAGACACTTTCGGAGATACCCGTAGTCTACCTTTATAGTCACCCAGTTACGTTGTGATGTTTGGTATACCCAAAGCACTCCTACGGTATCCGGGAGTTACACGATCTCATGGTCTAAGGAAAAGATACTTTGACATTGGAAAACTCTAGCAAACGAACTATACGATCTTGTGCTATGTTTAGGATTGGGTCTTGTCCATCACATCATTCTCCTAATGATGTGATCTCGTTATCAATGACATCCAATGTCCATAGTCAGGAAATCATGACTATCTGTTGATCAACGAGCTAGTCAACTAGAGGCTTACTAGGGACATGTTGGTGTCTGTTATTCACACATGTATTACGATTTCCGGATAACACAATTATAGCATGAATAAAGACAATTATCATGAACAAGGAAATATAATAATAATGCTTTTATTATTGCCTCTAGGGCATATTTCCAACAGTCTCCCACTTGCACTAGAGTCAATAATCTAGTTACATTGTGATGAATCGAACACCCATGGAATTCTGGTGTTGATCATGTTTTGCTCTAGGGAGAGGTTTAGTCAACGGATCTGCTACATTCAGGTCCGTATGTATTTTACAAATCTCTATGTCTCCATCTTGAACATTTTCACGAATGGAGTTGAAGCGACGCTTGATGTGCCTTGTCTTCTTGTGAAACCTGGGCTCCTTGGCAAGTGCAATAGCTCCAGTGTTGTCACAGAAGAGCTTGATCGGCCCCGACGCATTGGGTATGACTCCTAGGTCGGTGATGAACTCCTTCACCCATATTGCTTCATGTGCTGCCTCCGAGGCCGCCATGTACTCCGCTTCACATGTAGATCCCGCCACGACGCTCTGCTTGCAACTGCACCAGCTTACTGCCCCACCATTCAAAATATACACGTATCCGGTCTGTGACTTAGAGTTATCCAGATCTGTGTCGAAGCTAGCGTCGACGTAACCCTTTACGACGAGCTCTTCGTCACCTCCATAAACGAGAAACATTTCCTTGGTCCTTTTCAGGTACTTCAGGATATTCTTGACCGCTGTCCAGTGCTCCTTTCCGGGATTACTTTGGTACCTTCCTACCAAACTTACGGCAAAGTTTACATCAGGTCTGGTACACAGCATGGCATACATAATAGAACCTATGGCTGATGCATAGGGGATGACGCCCATCTCTTCTATATCTTCTGCCGTGGTCGGACATTGAGCTGAGCTCAATTTCATACCTTGTAACACAGGCAAGAACCCCTTCTTGGATTGATCCATATTGAACTTCTTCAATATCTTATCAAGGTATGTGCTTTGTGAAAGACCTATGAGGCGTCTCGATCTATCTCTATAGATTTTGATGCCTAATATATAAGCAGCTTCTCCAAGGTCCTTCATTGAAAAACTCTTATTCAAATAGGCCTTGATGCTGTCCAAGAGTTTTGTATCATTTCCCATCAAAAGTATGTCGTCTACATATAGTATGAGAAATGCTACAGAGCTCCCACTCACTTTCTTGTAAACGCAGGCTTCTCCATAAGTCTGCGTAAACCCAAACACTTTGATCATCTCATCAAAGCGAATGTTCCAACTCCGAGATGCTTGCACCAGCCCATAAATCGAGCGTTGGAGCTTGCACACTTTGTCAGCATTCTTAGGATCGACAAAACCTTCCGGCTGCATCATATACAATTCTTCCTTAAGGAAACCATTAAGGAATGCCGTTTTGACGTCCATTTTCCGTATTCATAATCGTAGAATGCGGCAATTGCTAACATGATTCGGACGGACTTCAGCTTTGCTACCGGTGAGAAAGTCTCATCGTAGTCAACCCCTTGAACTTGTCGATAACCCTTAGCGACAAGCCGAGCTTTATATATGGTCACATTACCATCCGCGTCTGTCTTCCTATTAAAGATCCATTTATTTTCTATGGCTCGCCGTTCAACGGGCAAGTCAGTCAAAGTCCATACTTCATTTTCATACATGGATCCTATCTCGGATTTCATGGCTTCTAGCCATTTGTCGGAATCCGGGCCCGCCATCGCTTCTTCATAGTTCGAAGGTTCACCGTTGTCTAACAACATGATTTCCAAGACAGGGTTGTCGTACCACTCTGGTGCGGAACGTGTCCTTGTGGACCTTCGAATTTCAGTAGGAGCTTGATCAGAAGTATCTTGATCATCATCATTAACTTCCTCTCTAGTCGGTGCAGGCACCTCAGGAACATTTTCTTGAGTTGCGCCAGTTTCCGGTTCAAGAGGTAATACTTCATCAAGCTCTACTTTCCTCCCACTTACTTCTTTCGAGAGAAACTCTTTCTCTAGAAAGGACCCATTCTTGGCAACAAAGATCTTGCCTTCGGATCTGAGGTAGAAAGTGTACCCAATAGTTTCTTTTGGGTATCCTATGAAGACGCATTTTTCCGACTTGGGTTCGAGCTTTTCAGGTTGAAGTTTCTTGACATAAGCATCGCATCCCCAAACTTTTAGAAACGACAGCTTAGGTTTCTTCCCAAACCATAATTCATACGGTGTCGTCTCAACGGATTTCGACGGAGCCCTATTTAAAGTGAATGCGGCAGTCTCTAAAGCGTAGCCCCAAAAAGATAGCGGTAAATCAGTAAGAGACATCATAGATCGCACCATATCTAATAGAGTGCGATTACGACGTTCGGACACACCATTAAGCTGAGGTGTTCCAGGCGGCGTGAGTTGTGAAACTATTCCACATTTTCTTAAGTGTGTGCCAAACTCATGACTCAAGTATTCTCCTCCACGATCTGATCGTAGAAACTTGATTTTCTTGTCACGTTGATTTTCAACCTCACTCTGAAATTCCTTGAACTTTTCAAAGGTTTCAGACTTGTGTTTCATTAAGTAGATATACCCATACCTACTTAAATCATCAGTGAGGGTGAGAACATAACGATAGCCACCGTGAGCCTCAACACTCATTGGACCGCACACATCAGTATGTATGATTTCCAATAAGTTGGTTGCTCGCTCCATTGTTCCTGAGAACGGAGTCTTGGTCATTTTTCCCATAAGGCATTGTTCGCATGTGTCAAATGATTCATAATCAAGAGACTCTAAAAGTCCATCTGCATGGAGCTTCTTCATGCGTTTGACACCTATGTGACCAAGGCGGCAGTGCCACAAGTATGTGGGACTATCATTATCAACCTTACTTCTTTTGGTACTCACATTGTGAACATGTGTAGCATCACGTTCGAGATTCATAAAGAATAAACCATTCACCATAGGAGCATGACCATAAAACATATCTCTCATATAAATAGAACAACCATTATTCTCGGATTTAAATGAGTAGCCATCTCGAATTAAACGAGATCCCGATACAATGTTCATGCTCAAAGCTGGCACTAAATAACAATTATTAAGGTTTAAAACTAATCCCGAAGGGAGATGCAGAGGCAGGGTGCCGACGGTGATCACATTGACCTTGGAACCATTCCCGACGCGCATCGTCACCTCGTCCTTTGCCAGTTTCTGCTTATTCCGCAGCCCCTGCTTTGAGTTACAAATGTGAGCAACTGCACCGGTATCAAATACCCAGGAGCTACTACGGGCACTAGTAAGGTACACATCAATTACATGTATATCACATATACCTTTTGTTTTGCCGGCCTTCTTGTCCGCTAAGTACTTAGGGCAGTTCCGCTTCCAGTGACCGCTTCCCTTGCAATAAAAGCACTCAGTCTCGGGCTTGGGTCCATTCTTTGGCTTCTTCCCGGCAGCTTGCTTGCCGGGCGCGGCAACCTCCTTGCCGTCCTTCTTGAAGTTCTTTTTACCCTTGCCTTTCTTGAACTTAGTGGTTTTATTGACCATCAACACTTGATGTTCCTTCTTGACTTCTACCTCTGCTGATTTCAGCATAGCTAATACTTCAGGAATGGTCTTTTCCATCCCCTGCATATTGAAGTTCATCACAAAGCTCTTGTAGCTTGGTGGAAGCGACTGGAGGATTCTGTCAATGACCGCATCATCCGGGAGATTAACTCCCAGCTGAGTCAAGCGGTTATGTAACCCAGACATAGTGAGTATGTGCTCACTGACAGAACTATTTTCCTCCATCTTACAGCTGAAGAATTTGTCGGAGACTTCATATCTCTCGACCCGGGCATGAGCTTGGAAAACCATTTTCAGCTCTTCGAACATCTCATATGCTCCATGTCTCTCAAAATGCTTTTGGAGCCCCGGCTCTAGGCTGTAAAGCATGCCGCACTGAACGAGGGAGTAGTCATCGGAACGTGCCTGCCAAGTGTTCATAACATCTTGTTCTACAGGGAGAACAGGTGCGTCACCCAGCGGTGCTTGTAGGACATAATCTTTCTTGGCAGCTATGAGGATGATCCTCAGGTTCCGGACCCAGTCCGTATAGTTGCTGCCATCGTCTTTCAGCTTAGTTTTCTCTAGGAACGCGTTGAAGTTGAGGACTACGTTGGCCATTTGATCTACAAGACATATTGTAAAATATTTAGACTAAGTTCATGATAATTAAGTTCAACTAATCAAATTATTAATGAACTCCCACTTAGATTAGACATCCCTCTAGTCATCTAAGTATTACATGATCCGAGCTAACTAGACCGTGTCCGATCATCACGTGAGACGGACTAGTCAACATCGATGAACATTTTCATGTTGATCGTATTTTCATGTTCCGAGGCCATGTCTGTACATGCTAGGCTCGTCAAGTCAACCTAAGTGTTTGCATGTGTAAATCTGTCTTACACCCATTGTATGTGAACGTCTGAATAAAACACCCGATCATCACGTGGTGTTTTGAAACAGCGAACTGTCGCAACGGTGCACAGTTAGGGGGAACACTTCTTGAAATTAGTATGAGGGATCATCTTATTTACTACCGTCGTCCTAAGTAAACAAGATGCATAACATGATAAACATCACATGCAATCAAATAATAAACGTGACATGATATGGCCAATATCACATAGCTCCTTTGATCTCCATCTTGGGGCTCCATGATCATCTTGTCACCGGCTTGACACCATGATCTCCATCATCATGATCTCCATCATCGTGTCTCCATGAAGTTGCTCGCCAACTATTACTTCTACTACTATGGCTAACGCGTTTAGCAATAAAGTAAAGTAATTTACATGGCGTTTCTCAATGACACGCAGGTCATATAAAAGAATAAAGACAACTCCTATGGCTCCTGCCGGTTGTCATACTCATCGACATGCAAGTCGTGATTCCTATTACAATAGCATGAACATCTCATACATCTCATACGTCTTCTTACCTACGTTAAAGCCACAACGTGATTTGTCAACTTCTATTTACCCTTCATAAGGACCCTGTTCATCGAATCCGCTCCAACTAAAGTAGGAGAGACAGACACCCGCCAGCCACCATATGCAACTAGTGCATGTTAGTCGGTGGAACCGGTCTCACGTAAGCGTACGTGTAAGGTTGGTCCGGGCCGCTTCATCCCACAATACTGCTGAAGCAAGAAAGGACTAGTAACGGCAAGAAAGTTGACAAATCTACGCCCACAACAAATTGTGTTCTACTCGCGCAAGAAGAACTACGCATAGACCTAGCTCATGATGCCACTGTTGGGGAACGTTGCAGAAAACAAAAAATTTCCTACTCGTTTCACCAAGATCCATCTAGGAGTTCATCTAGCAACGATTCATTAGATGCATCTACATACCTTTGTAGATCGCGCACGGAAGCGTTCAAAAGAACGGTGATGATGTAGTCGTACTCGACGTGATCCAAATCACCGATGGCCAAGCGCCGAACGGACGGCACCTCCGCGTTCAACACACGTATAGGATGGGAGACGTCTCCTCCTTCTTGATCCAGCAAGGGGGGAGGAGAGGTTGATGAAGATCCAGCAGCACGACGGTGTGGTGGTGGATGCAGGGCGTCACAGAAGCAGGGCTTCGCCGAGACTACGAGAGAGAGACGTAACGGGGAGAGAGGGAGGCGCCAGGGGCTGGTGTGTTTCCCTCATCTCCCCCCCCCCCCCCCACTATATATAGGGGTGCCATGGGGGGGCGCCGGCCCTAGTAGATGAGATCTACTAGGGGGGGCGGCGGCCAAGGGGAGGTTTCCCTCCCCCCCAAGGCACCTAGGGGTGCCTTCCACCACTAGGACTCCTCCTAGGTGGAAACCCTAGGCGCATGGGCCTATAAGGGCTGGTGCCCTTGGCCCATGAAGGCCAAGGCGCACCCCCTACAGCCCATGTGGCTCCCCGGGACAGGTGGCCCCACCCGGTGGGCCCCCGGGACCCCTCCAGTGGTCCGGTACAATACCGATAACCCCGAAACTTGTCCCGATGGCCGAAACAGCACTTCCTATATATAATTCTTTACCTCCGGAACTCCTCGTGACGTCCGGGATCTCATCCGGGACTCCGAACAACATTCGGGTTTGTGCATATACATATCTTCACAACCCTAGCGTCACCGAACCTTAAGTGTGTAGACCCTACGGGTTCGGGAGACAAGCAGACATGACCGAGACGACTCTCCGGTCAATAACCAACAGCGGGATCTGGATACCCATGTTGGCTCCCACATGCTCCACGATGATCTCATCGGATGAACCACGATGTCGAGGATTCAATCAACCCCGTACTCAATTCCCTTTGTCAATCGATATGTTACTTGCCCGAGATTCGATCGTCGGTATCCCAATACCTCGTTCAATCTCGTTACCGGCAAGTCACTTTACTCGTACCGTAATGCATGATCCCGTGACCAGACACTTGGTTACTCTGAGCTCATTATGATGATGCATTACCGAGTGGGCCCAGTGATACCTCTCCGTCATACGGAGTGACAAATCCCAATCTTGATCCATGTCAACCCAACAGACACTTTCGGAGATACCCGTAGTCTACCTTTATAGTCACCCAGTTACGTTGTGACGTTTGGTATACCCAAAGCACTCCTACGGTATCCGGGAGTTACACGATCTCATGGTCTAAGGAAAAGATACTTTGACATTGGAAAACTCTAGCAAACGAACTATACGATCTTGTGCTATGTTTAGGATTGGGTCTTGTCCATCACATCATTCTCCTAATAATGTGATCTCGTTATCAATGACATCCAATGTCCATAGTCAGGAAACCATGACTATCTGTTGATCAACGAGCTAGTCAACTAGAGGCTTACTAGGGACATATTGGTGTCTGTTATTCACACATGTATTACGATTTCCGGATAACACAATTATAGCATGAATAAAGACAATTATCATGAACAAGGAAATATAATAATAATGCTTTTATTATTGCCTCTAGGGCATATTTCCAATAGAGAGACCCCGCAGCTATGGTGCGTAGCGGTATGAGTCGAGGTAGTACAGAAAGTACAGGCGGAGGCAAGCGATATAAATATGGTCCAAGCCTCAAGCCTCTTCCGCAGAGGTCTTATGACAGGTTCAAGGAGGAAATCACAGCCATATCGAAGGCCGAGGTGGAAGCCCATTTCGCACCAAAACCGCCACCGCCGCCAAGGGAGAAAGTGCCTGAGGAAACGATTGACCACTTCATTCATATGGCTCAACCACCAGCTCCCAAGCCTGTTGACACAGACTATGAGCGCCACATCAGGAAGTTAAATCGAGCACGTCTACAAAGGGAGGCGAGCACGTCTACATCGGGATCGAGCAAACAAGAAGCAGCTGCCAAAAAATGCGGGAAAACCATTCCCCAGCTGGGAGAACAGGCGGCGCAATCAATCCCCTCGCTTGTTGTGCCAACAACAGGTGACAGTACGCGCGCCCAATATTATTGTGGGCAAACAGTGCACGTTCCCGAGGTGGGCAATGTGGTAACAACGGAGGAGCATATAATGCAGGCTGAATTTCTCAACATCACTGTTGGACAACTCCTCGAGATCGAGCCCATGCCTTTGCTTAGAGAGGATGGAATAAAACGGAAATATGTCCGGGGCCAACCTTTGGTCGCGCCAGACAAGGTCAAGAACCTCCCAACGAGAATGTATGAATTGCATCAATGGTACATGAACATTACCAAGATTTCAGATCGATTGTCCCTCATGATGAATGTCAAGCAGGACCATTACTACCATGAGAAAGCTGTGTCCGTTGAGTATTTAGAACTGTTTCAGTTATACAATCAAGACGCACTCGACAAATCTATCGTCGGTTGCTATTGTATGTAAGTGATTTCTTTCTATAATTTAAGTCTCAAGTTAGCTGTAGTGATATCCTTTTGATCAATCATTACCTGTAATTATCCTCGCTATATTCTTTTCTGGGGTATTATGCAGGATGAAGATATATGAAATGAGAAAAGGTGGACGCTTTGGAATTGGGTTCATTGACCCAAACACCGTTAATGAATACACCTGGAAGATAAATAAACGTCAGCAAAAGTACGTAGAGGACAGCATGCTAGAGTTCTTGAAGCGCCTCAAATACAATGAAGATATACTACTTCCTTACAACTTCCAGTGAGTCACACTGTCTTGTACTACAAATTCTCTGTTTTTGCCTACTAGCTAGCTACACGTTTTTGCTTACATATGCCCGCTTAATTAAGACATGCAAACGTGTGTGCATGCAGATTTTACTGGGTCTTGTGTATCATTAAAGTTGACGCCGGAACAGTTGAAGTACCGGACTCACTAATCTCAGAAAAAACTGACTATAACATCTTGTATGGGATAGTCAACAGGTAATTTCAATCATTATTAACTATATATCTCGGCCTATTTAGTTCGTCATTTCATGATATGAACTATTTAATAACCCCTTTATTCATTTTCTTTGTCGGCGGGCAGGGCCTGGCAAAGGTTCATCGCCGTCACGCCCGGCGAATGGAAAAAAAAAGCTTAAATGGTTTCGACCCAAGGTAAGCAATTAAGTAGTACTAGCTAGCTAGCTAGCTGCCATCTCTTTAATTATCATGCTTGATTAATTTTTATCTAATCAAATTCCATTCTCGTAAAGGCCCTGAAGCAGGCGCCGGGGACTGATCTGTGTGCATTCTGTGTTTGCGAGAACATTCGCATGATGGCGTCCGAAAGGAGCAGATCTCAAAGACAGCAATGGGTACGCTTGTCAGAATACTATTCACAATTTTTACACCATTATCGATATCTAGTCACACAACTAATACACATGCATATTGATCTCCTTCTTAACCGTTCAAAGAGGTGTGGGAGAAGCTCATAGAAACGGAGCGCGTATGTAACGCCCCGGATTCGTTGCGCCAGGTGTATGCCAGTTATTCGCCGTCGTTGCCATGTCATTTGCTTGCGTGTTGCACTTTGCCATGTCATCATCTGCATTTCATATCATGTCATCATGTGCATTTCATTTTGCATACATGTTCGTCTCATGCATCCGAGCTTTTTGCCCGTTGTCCATTTTGCAATCCGGCACTCCTATGTGACACGGCGTCCCCTTCTTGACTCTTTTCGTGTGCGGGTGTTAAACTTTCTCGGAATGACCCGAGGTTTGCCAAGCGGCCTTGGTATAGCACCGGTAGACCGCTTGTCAAGTTTCGTGCCATTTGAAGGTCGTTTGATACTCCAACGGTTAACCGGGTATCCGCAAAGCCCTCTTTGGTTGCAGCCCAACACCCCTTCCAAAGTGCCCAAAACCCAGCAAACTCCCCTCCATGCTCTTGGTCGTTGGATCACGATCGCGTGGCCGAAAACCGCTCCTTATTTGGACTCTCCTAGCTCCTTCTACCTATAATTATGTGGCCTCCCCCGAAATTCTCGCAGTCCAAACCATAGCCCGCTCCCCTCGCGCCGCCGGACAAAAACCTCCCTCGCCGCCGGACATGTCTGCCGCCCCCTCGCCCAATCGCTGGCCGCCACGTCATCCCGCCGGCCCTCTCTCTCCTCCCTCCACCGCGCGGCCCGCGGGACCCGGATCGGGCCCGCGGGAGCCCGCGCCGCCCGTTTGGCCCGCGCCGCCGCGCCTCCCGGCCGCCGCCGCCGAGCTCGCCTCCGGCGCCTCACCGCGCACCTTCCCGCCGCCTCGGCAGCCCGCCTCCGCCGCCGCCGGCCAGGGCCGCGCCCGGCCTCGCCGCCATCTCGCCGGGGCGCGCCCCCGCGCCGCCCGCGGCTCACAACCGCCGCCGTCGCGCCCCGCGCGTCCCCATCGCCGGAGCCGCCGCCCCTCCGGCACCGGCCGCGTCGGACCCCGCGCTGCTACCTTCACCGGACCGGATCCGGTCGTCCACGGCCTCCCCGGCCATCTCCCATGCCTCCTCCTCGCCGGAGATCCTCGCCAGAACCGCCCCGCCTCGCCGGAGAGAAGATGGATCAGATCCACCAGGAGACGAAGCAAACGGGATCCCCGCGTCCCGGATATCTCCATCCCGAGTTGACTTTTCGGAGGGTATATTTTCGTCTAAGTCCCTGTTTTCAAACATTATCATGCCATGTTCATCGCATCGTGCCTCTGCATCCGTAGCTCCATTTTGTGCGTGTAATATATCAAATTGTTCGCCTCGACGAGTACTTCATTTTATTCCATTGCATCATTTTCATTTGAGCTCATCTTGATGCCCGAAATGCTGTTGGAAGAGTGCATGTTGATGTTAATCTGCTGGAACTATTATAACATGCTCATTTGTCATTTTTGCCATGATTGATGTGTGCATCCTATGAGGTTGATGTCTTCATGTGTTTTGATCTATGCCATGCCATCTTTCCAGTGGTGCTATCCATGTATTTTTGTGGCTTGTGTAGTGAGTGCATCAAGCTTGCTAAGTAGGGCACTTGTTGTTGCTGTTTTCCTGACAGATTCTGTAATTTTATGATGCCATGTTAACATGTTGCTACTAATCATTCTATGCATAATCTGGAGATGTTCTATAAATATGTTTTGATCTACATGTCTTCCTCTATCCATCCATGCACCTGGTTGCATTTATAGCTTGCTGTAGCTTGTTGTAATCTTGCTCCAAAGCTGCTAAATAATGTTTCTGTCAACCTGTTAACATGAAGTTCAATGTTTCCGTGATTGTTTGCTAGTGATCCGTGCACCCTATGACCTTGCTCTTGCCATTCTTAGCTTCATAAACATGTCTTCTTACTGTTGGTTACCTTTCCATGCCATGTATTGCTCTGTGGTGAGTGGTTCAAGCTCACCAACATGCCTACTTATTATTGTTCCTGCCATGTTTGAATCTGTCATATAACTTGCCATGTTTACATGGGTGCCATCATATTTTTTGTGCCCTTTTGGCTCATGGGCAGTAAGGGACTTTTGATCTATGCAATTAGTAGATTTATGTCATGCCTTTGTTTGCCATGATAAGTTCCTGTAACATGTTGTTTGATAGCTCTAAACATTGCAACCTGATGTTATTTCCTGATAAGTCTGAAACTGTTATTATTTGCAATCTTCCCATGTGTGTTTGAGCATGTTCTAGTGATTTCTGGAGATAGCTCAGTGTTCATGTTTTGTTGTGCTTTACCTGTACTTCATGCTCATGCCTTTTCTTCTTATGTTAGGGTGCTGTAGCATGTTGTTTTGATACTTGTAAGATGCCTAGTTGCTGTTTTGGACAGATTGTTGCTATGACTCGTATAGTGTGTGTGTGTTGAACCGTTGCTCCGTTTTGAGCGTGCTCTATATGAAACTTGCTTGATTTTGCATGTAGCTTCATATTATCATGTTGCATCTTTGTTTTGGAGGTGTTTGCTTGATGTTTGTATGCATTTTGCATCAATGTCATGCTTAACTTGTTTTGCTCATATCTTCTAGGCCGTAGCTCCAAATCTAATGAACTTTATATGTAACTTGACTAGAATTTCGTGTAGATCCTCTTGGTGCATCTTAACTTGCTGTTTAACAACTTGAACTTAAGGTTTATTCAGTTCTGGACCCATTTCGAAATTTGCATATGAGGACTTACCGGAATTGTTATATGTTGTTTCCGGCCTCATTTAAACTTGCCTTGATGTGTTGTTCTTGTTTGCATCATCTCTTTCCATGAGTAGCCTCATCTAGCTTTCTCATGCATCATGCTTGTTGTGCATCATGTCTTGTCTATGTGTGGTGTGTTTACCATGTTGTGTGCTTCTTCTCGATAGTTCTCGTTTCGTTGCGATTGTGAGGATGCGTTCGTCTACGTGTGGTTCATCTTCGTGGCTTCATATTCTTCATGGACTCGTTCTTCTTCCTAGCGGGATTTCAGGCAAGATGACCGCTACCCTGGATCTCACTACTATCATTGCTATGCTAGTTTGCTTCGTTCTATCGCTTTGCTGCGCTACCTATCATTTGCTCTTCAAGCCTCCCAAATTGCCATGAACCTCTAACCTTTGACACCATTCCTAGCAAACCGTTGCTTGGCTATGTTACCGCTTTGCTCAGCCCCTCTTATAGCGTTGTTAGTTGCAGGTGAAGTTGAAGATTTCTTCATGGCGGACAGGGTTATGTTGGGATATCACAATATCTCTTATATTATTAATGCATCTATATATTTGGTAAAGGGTGGAAGGCTCGGCCTTATGCCTGGTGATTTGTTCCACTCTTGCCGCCCTAGTTTCCGTCATACCGGTGTTATGTTCCCGGATTTTGCGTTCCTAACGCGGTCGGGTGATTTATGGGACCCCACTGACAGTTCGCTTTGAATAAAACTTGTCCAGCAAGGCCCAACCTTGATTTTACCATTTGCCTCACCACCACCTACCTTTCCCTTGGGAGTAATTAACCCAAGGGTCATCTTTATTATAGCCCCCCCCCCCCCGGGCCAGTGCTTGTCTAAGTGTTGGTCCGAACTGAGCAGCCTGCGGGGCCACCTCGGGGAAACTCGAAGTCTGGTTTTACTCGTAGCTTGACTTATCTGGTGTTGCCCCGAGAACGAGATATGTGCAGCTCCTATCGGGATTGTCGGCGCATCGGGCGGCTTTGCTGGTCTTGTTTTACCATTGTCGAAATGTCTTGTAAACCGGGATTCCGAGACTGATTGGGTCTTCCTGGGAGAAGGTCTATTCCTTCGTTGATCGCGAGAGCTTGTCATGGGCTAAGTTGGGACACCCCTGCAGGGTATAAACTTTCGAGAGCCGTGCCCGCGATTATGTGGCAGATGGGAATTTGTTAATGTCTGGTTGTAGATAACTTGACACCAGATCCGAATTAAAACGCATCAACCGCGTGTGTAGCCGTGATGGTCTCTTCTCGGCGGAGTCCGGGAAGTGAACACGGTTTCGGGTTATGTTTGACGTAAGTAGGAGTTCAAGATCACTTCTTGATCATTGCTAGTTGACGACCTTTCGCTTGTTTCTCTTCTCGCTCTCATTTGCGTATGTTAGCCACCATACTTGCTTAGCCGTTGCTGCAACCTCACCACTTTACCCCTTCCTTTCCCATTAAGCTTTGCTAGTCTTCATACCCATGGTAATGGGATTGCTGAGTCCTCGTGGCTCACAGATTACTACAACAACAGTTGCAGGTACAGGTTGCGATGACCATGACGCGAGAGCGATGTTTGCTTGTTTTGAAGTTCTTCTTCTGCTTCTTCTTCGATCAGGGGATAGGTTCCAGGTCGGCAGCCTGGGCTAGCAGGGTGGATGTCGTTTGAGCTTCTGTTTGTATTTTATCCGTAGTCGGATGTTGGTCTTATGTATGATGTATTGTTGTATTCTTGCGGCATTTGTATGCCTTATGTATGTATCCCCAACTATTATGTAATATTGATGTAATGATATCCACCTTGCAAAAGCGTTCCAATATGCAGGTCTATCCTTGGTGGGACCTTCGAGTTCCTTTTGGATAGGGTCGCATATTGGGCGTGACAGCGTAGAAGCATTTCAAGAGGAAATAGCGGGATTTTTGCTCGACCAGGTCATAAATCCGAAGGGAGAATTCTATTACCCGCTACCGCCCCCATGAAAACCACTTCCAATTGTCATCGTGCTCCGAAGGCACCAATTAGGCTAATGCCACTGGCTCCGAAGGCAACATTCATATGTAGGAGAAATTGTATATAGCTATACATGTGTGTATGTGTGAATTAATTAATATGATGGTTTGTGGGACATTGATGATATATATATGCATGATTGGTTCTACTAGAAATTATATTTATATATATATATATATATATATATATGCATAACGTGTAAAATGTGTAGTATCGTAAAATACCAGCAAACGAAAAAGAATTAAAATGGAAACACAAAATTAAATGAAAAAGAAATCATAAAACTAAAAACCCCCCAAATCTTATAGTACCGGTTGGTCTTACCAACCGGTACTAAAGGGCTCCAGGCCCCCGGAGCTGGCTTGTGCCACGTGGTTGCCCTTTAGCACCGATTCGTGCTGAACCGGTACTAAAGGGGGGGGGGCTTTAGTGATCACAATTTAGTGCCGGTTATGTAACCGGCACTACAGGGCCTTACGAACCGGTGCTAATGCCCGGTTCTGCACTAGTGGTCCATAGCTAGTTCTCTGGTGATACTTCAATCCTTCAGGTTTCTCTTAACGGACTCCCCCCCTTGTCAAATTCGGTCTACCCCAACCTCTCTTAACATTCTCGGCACGCTTTAGCCGTCCACTATGCACTGGAGCTTCTGGAGGCCTACGCTAAATATGCCCAAACCATCTCAGACTATGTTAGACAAGCTTCTCTTCAATTGGTGATACCCCAACTCTATCTCGTATATCATCATTCCGGACTCTATCCTTCAATGTGTGGCCACACATCCATCTCAACATACACATCTCCGCCACACTTAACTGTTGAACATGTCGCCTTTTAGTCGGCCAACACTCAGCTCCATACAATATTGCTGGTCGAACAGTCATCTTGTAGAACTTGTCTTTTAGCTTTTGTGGCACTCTCTTGTCACAGAGAATGCCAGAAGCCTGTCGCCATTTTGATATTGCAAAATTGGCCATAAAATTACAAGTGTTCGTTTCACAATACAAAACATCTTTCAAAGTTAGTAGTGACAAAGGAAAAGGTTAAAGTTGGATGCTATTAGAGGGTCACGCGCGCTTTGCCGCGCCGAGAATACATACGATTACATGCTGGAAATACAAAATATTGACATGTGCTGGCAAAAAGGTTGGTTCTCAATTGAGTCGTTATGCGTGTATGAAGGTAGGTCATACAGCTCAGAGTTTATTGTACCATCTTTGATCCATACTGCACAAGAGCGGCAACCACTTTATTATATACCCATCAGCAATAGAAAATAGAAAATATAGTCTTACTCGCAAAAAAATAGAAAATAGAAGACACATTGAAATGCAGAAAATATAGGGCCCTAATATCCCTGAACAGAACTCCACTCCGACCTAAACCGTGGCTGTGTGTTGATTGCCTGAATCACCAGCTGGGCGTCCGACTCAACTACAATGTTGCTGAAGCCCCATGCGCATGTAGTGCAGCCTGTGACTGAGCTCAGTTTTACCAAGTGATGTTTCGGAGTACTAAGCCTGTAGTACAGAATCAGTTTTACCAACGCTTACCTATCTTGCAAGGCAATGGCTTCAGGAAGTTGAGGATTTTCATACCATTTGCATAATGTTGATCCCTGAAGCGACCACATTCTAATATATAAAATACATTGGTAAGTAAGGCAAGGAAACATCCTTACAGGATTCAGCATGAAAAACAAATGCATGGGGCGCTGCAGAGGAATTGGCCTTAGATTGTTTACCTTCAAATATATGACATGTCACCCCAATAGGAACGACAACACCACTGATTCTCTGCTGTCCATGTCCATATGTCTGTTGTGTATGTACCATATAAACCAAGAGGCTGATATCAATGAGGCAGATATAACAATTCATATAGCTATCCATGAACAAATATCCTATAAATCCGGTGCCAATGGCAGCAGAAAAGGAGGCAGGGGCATCGGGTATTGTCTTGCTTCTCAGGGCGTTCACACTGCCTCTATGATTTAGCTATGCCAATGCCTACATAAAGGGAAATGCATCAATCTGTCCCCTATGCTCACATTGAACAATTTAACGATTGTGTAAATCCCAAATCCCCTTTTTAATGGACATTGTAATTCAACTATGAGACTAATATTGCAAATATTGCAAACTGTGAGGACTAAAATACCGTGAAATGTCAAAAGGCAATCCTATCCAGGAAGAACAGGTGCTGCCATTTTTGTGCTTGAACAAAGAAAAATAAACTAAATATACGTCACTTTGGCCTTCAGGCCAATCAGCTGAAATGGTAGGAAGAAGCTAATTAATTTGTGAAAAACAAAGAAGGAAATGAAGGAGAGAACATGGAACTCACTCAAGCATTACACAAGCACCACACCATCGCAGAGCATTGCCAAAACTAATTCACCATACTTCCTAGTACTCACTCCGTTTCTTTTTAGTCTGCATATAAAGTTTGGTCAAAGTCAAGCTTTGCATAGTTTGACTAACTTTATATTAAAAAATATCAACATTCACAATATGAAATCAACATTTTCAGATGCACAATGAAATGTATTTTCATATTATATAGTGTAAGTATTGTAGATGTTCATATTTTTTAATATAAATTTGGTCAAATTTTGTGTAGTTTGACTTTGACCAAAACTTATACGCGGAGTAAAAAGAAACGGAGGGAGTACTTCAACCCAACCTTGTTGGCATTTTTTATAGCAATCAGGTCATAGGATGAATTAAAGCATCTTACAGAACAAGTTGGTTCGACCCCCCCCCCCCCCCCCCCCCCACCTTTCTTGGAGCAGCAACTTTATACCACGTTCTTAATCAGCTATGGAATGAATAAGATATGGTAAATCTCTCATTTGAACAGTTTGCTAAATCCAAAGAAAAGAACCATGGAATAATCTGAACCTGAATAAGCATGGAAGGACCTTCTTTTGCTGCATTTTGTCGTGCAACTAAACTGTATTTGGGCATCGCGCCGCCCCGTCCCTGTTTCGCCCTGAATCTTTATTGCTCGCGACAGGCCTCGAGCAGTTAGCGTTCAACCGTTCACTGCTCCTCCTCAATCTAGGTGTTCGGTAGATAGCGAGCTGCTGCGTAGCAGCGGCAAAGGCTTCACAGAGGACGGCTCCATGCCAGCCTCAAGGAGAAGAAGTAGCAGATGTAGACGACCAGGGAGGATAGCGCCACCACCGGGCGCCGCGTCCTCCGGCGAACCGCGCCCCTTCATCCTTCGCCCATCGTAGTAGACACCACCACCAGGTTCGCAGGGGAGGGTGCCGCAGTGGGGTCGCATCATGGACGGCAGGAGGAGGGGGCGGCCAACGCTGAGAAAGGGGGGAGTAAGAGGAAGTGGTAGAGGCTGATGAGGGTGGGCTAGGATTGAACCCCCACTAGTGCAGAACCGGGCATTAGCACCGGTTCGTAAGGCCCTATAGTGCCGGTTACATAACCGGCACTAATTTGTGGTCACTAAAGCCCCCCCCCCCCTTTAGTACCGGTTCAGCACGAACCGGTGCTAAAGGGCAACCACGTGGCACGAGCCAGCTCCGGGGACCTGGAGCCCTTTAGTACCGGTTTGTAAGACCAACCGGTACTATAAGGTTCGGAGGGTTTTTAGTTTTATGATTTCTTTTTCATTTAATTTTGTGTTTCCATTTTAATTCTTTTTCGTTTGCTGGTATTTTACGATACTACACATTGTACACGTTATGCATATATATATATATATATATATATATATATATATATATATATATAGTAGAACCAATCATGCATATATATATCACATCAATGTCTGACAAATTAAACCACCATATTAATTAATTCACACATACACATATGTATAGCTATATACAATTTCTCCTACATATGAATGTTGCCTTCGGAGCCAGTCTAATTGGTGCCTTCGGAGCACGATGACAATTGAAAGTGGTTTTCATGGGGGCGGTAGCGGGTAATAGAATTCTTCATTCGGATTTATGACCTGGTCGAGCAAAAATCCCGCTATTTCCTCTTGAAGTGCTTCTACGCGCTCCGTTTCTATGAGCTTCTCCCGCACCTCTTTCAACTGTTAAGAAGGAGATCAATATGCATGTGTATTAGTTGTGTGACTACATATCGATAATGGTGTAAAAATTATGAATAGTGTTCTGACAAGCGTACCCATTGTTGTCTTTGAGATCTGCTCCTTTCGGACGCCATCATGCGAATGTTCTCGCAAACGCAGAATGCACACAGATCAGTCCCCTGCGCCTGCTTCAGGGCCTTTAAGAGAATGGAATTTGATCAGATAAAAATTAATCAAGCATGATAATTAAAGAGATGGCAGCTAGCTAGCTAGCTAGTACTACTTAATTACTTACCTTGGGTCGAAACCATTGAAGCTTTTGTTTCCATTCACCTTCCGTGACGCTGATAAATCTTGCCCAAGCCCTGCCCGGCGACAAAGAAAATGAATAAAGGGGTTATTAAATAGTTCATATCATGAAATGACGAACTAAATAGGCCGAGATATATAGTTAATAATGATTGAAATTACCTGTTGACTATCCGATACAAGATGTTAAAGTCAGTGTTTTTTGAGATTAATGAGTCCAGTATTTCAACTGTTCCGTCGTCAACTTTAATGATACACAAGACCAAGTGAAATCTGCATGCACACACGTTTACATGTCTTAATTAAGCGGGCATATGTAAGCAAAAACATGTAGCTAGCTAGTAGGCAAAAACAGAGAATTTGTAGTACAAGACAGTGTGACTCACCCAAAGTGGTAAGGAAGTAGTATATCTTCATTGTATTTGAGGCACTTCAAGAACTCTAGCATGCTGTCCTCTACTTCCTTTGCATGATGTTCATTTATCTTCCATGTGAATTCATTAACAGTGTTTGGGTCAATGAACCCAATGCCATAGTGTCCATCTTTTCTCATTTCATATATCTTCATCCTGCATAATACCACAGAAAAGAATATAGTGAGGATAATTACAGGTAATGATTGATCAAAAGGATCACTACAGCTAGCTTGAGACTTAAATTATAGAAAGAGATCACTTACAGACAATAGCAACTGACGATAGATTTGTCGAGTGCGTCCTGATTGTATAACTGAAACAGTTCTAAATACTCAACGGACCCAGCTTTCTCATGGTAGTAATGGTCCTTCTTGACATTCACCATGAGGGACACTCGATCTGAAATCTTGGTAATGTTCATGTACCATTGATGCAATTCATACATTCTCGTTGGGAGCTTCTTGACCTTGTCTGGCGCGACCAAAGGTTGGCCCCGGACATATTTCCGTTTTACTTCATCCTCTCTAAGCAAAGGCATGGGCTCGATCTCGAGGAGTTGTCCAACAGTGATGTTGAGAACTTCAGCCTGCATTATATGCTCCTCCGTTATTACCACATTGCCCACCTCGGGAACATGCACTGTTTGCCCACAATAATATTGGGGGCGCGTACTGCCACCTGTTGTTGGCACAACAAGCGAGGGGATCAATTGCGCCGCCTGTTCTCCCAGCTGGGGAATGGTTTTCCCGCATTTTTTGGCAGCTGCTTCTTGTTTGCTCGATCCCGATGTAGACGTGCTCGCCTCCCTTTGTAGACGTGCTCGATTTAACTTCCTGATGTGGCGCTCATAGTCTGTGTCAACAGGCTTGGAAGCTGGTGGTTGAGCCATACGAATGAAGTGGTCAATCGTTTCCTCAGGCACTTTCTCCCTTGGCGGCGGTGGCGGTTTCGGTGCAAAATGGGCTTCCACCTCGGCCTTCGATATGGCTGTGATTTCCTCCTCGGACTTGTCATAAGACCTCTGCGGAAGAGGCTTGAGGCTTGGACCATATTTATATCGCTTGCCTTCGCCTGTACTTCCTGTACTACCTCGACTCGTACCGCTACGCACCATAGCTGCGGGGTGTCTCTTCTGCGATTGCTGAGGCGGCGGAGATGGCTGACGGGACTGAGTTGGACGAGGAGGAGTGGCCTAAGGTTGTGCCGGACTTGGAGGAGGAGTGGACGTCTGACACTGTGGCGGACTTGGAGGAGGAGGATTGTCCTGACACTTTGCCGGACTTGGAGGAGGAGGATTGTCCTGACACTTTGCCAGACTTGGAGGAACGGGAGTCTGCTGACTCGGTGGCAGACTTCGACGAGGACTCGGGTGACGCGGTGTCGGTGGCCTTGGAAAGATGATGCAATCCTTTTTCCATAGGATGATACGATGTTTGGCCTCTCCGAGAAAGCGCTCGCCGTCACCTCCAGCAATGTCAAGCTGTAGCCCCGAATATGGTGGGTCCACCTCATCAACCAAGACACGAGCAAAGCCCGCTGGAATCGGGTTGCAATGGAAGGTTGCCTCGGGGGGGTTTGTGAAAGCACAGCCGTCCGCCACCTTCATGGATATGTTCTTCATTTTGACGTGTAGCTCACAGTTAGTGTTCTCCGTGATGTCATCCACGGGGTATCTACCCAGCATTGGGTCGTCCGGGACGGAACCCACGCTGCTTCTCGGCATGGATGGGCCGGTGCTATCCAATGCTGGATCATCCGCTAGCTGCTGCAGCTGCTGCAGCTGCTGAGACCCCCTTTGATGGGTAAGTGAGTCGATCTGCTCCTGCTGCCGCTGGAATTTGACTGCCAATTCCGCTTGACTTGCTTCTAGGCCTTGAAGGCGTTCATAGTCCCGCTTCCTCTGCTCCTCCTCCATCTTCCTCTTCTTCTCCTCCGCAATCTTCTTTCTCGCACGGGTTCTGTAGTCGTTGTTCCAGTCTGAAAACCCCTCATACCACGGCAGAGCGCCCTTGCCTCGTGTTCTTCCCGGGTGTTCAGGATTTCCCAGGGCACGCGTAAGCTCGTCGTTCTCTCTGTTGGGCTAGAACACCCCCGTTCGTGCCTCTTCTATTGCAACAAGTATCGCATCGTCGGCTCCCTTCAGACTTGCCCTCGTCTAAACATTGCTTGTCGCTCGGTCCAACTCCCCCCCATGCGCATAGAACCAAGTCCTGACCCTGGGGGGCCAGCTCTTAGTAGCCAGAGTGACACCTGCATCCTCCATCTCTTTCTTAGACTTATCCCACTTAGGCATTGCCACCGCATAGCCACCTGGCCCCAGCTTATGGAACTTATCCTTTTTTTCGGCATTCTTCTTGTTTATTCTCGACCGTTCCTTAGCTAATTCCGAATCCTTGAATTTCACGAAATCGTCCCAATGATCACGTTGGTTGTCCAGTGTTCCCTTGAATACTGGAGTCTTCCTTCCTCCGTTGACGTACTTGTTCCATTCACCATTCTTGTAGTTCTTGAATGCAGTCGCCATCATCTTAAGAGCAGCCTCTTTGACTTTCTGCATATCTGCTTCTGTGAAATGATCTGGTAGGGTGAAATGTTCCATCAGAGTATCCCAAAGCAGATCTTTTTGATTCTTGTCGACATAAGTAACATCTGGACGTGGCTTTGCTGGTGCTCTCCATTCTTGAAGTTTGATCGGGAGTTGGTCCTTTACAAGAACTCCGCACTGACGAACGAACTTCTCCGCAATCTTCTTAGGCGCTACTGGTTTGCCAGTAGGGCCGCATGCCTCGATATTGTACTTTACGCCCGACTTCAACTTTTTGTTCGGGCCTTGTTTCGTCCTTTTGCCTGAAGATTTGCTCGATCCAGATGGCTGAAAGAACAAAGATCGATTCGTTAATATATCTTCAAGTCATTTAAAACATGTGATGATCACCAGATGCCTGCTTATATAAATATATATACCTCGTCGGTGTTTGTTGTTTCAGGATCATGTTCTTCGTCATCGTCATAATCATTCATGACTTCGTCGTGATCGAATATCATATCACCCTCTCCGGTGTTGTTTAGAAATTCGGAGCCGTCATAATCTTCTTCATTTTGATTATCATCTGCCCCGCGTATCATATCGAATATGGTCTGTTCTCCATCTCTGTCGGTATTGTCTGCCATAGCTTTTGTTTAACTAATCCAAAAGAAATATAAAACAATTTAGTATTCAAATCTCGAATAATAGATATAATCTCGAATACATCGACCAGAATAATAGATATAATCTCGAATACATCGTCCAGAATAATAGATATAATCTCGAATACATCGTCTCGAATAATATATAATATTGAATAGTACATCACTGGCTATTAGCTAATAAAGATCGAATACTACAGAAGAATCTAGGACACTCGCGGTTCCTCCGGCACGAGCAGTGGACACCCAAAGAGAAGGAACCCTCACAGGATCATAGCTGAAGTGAGATCCCCGAAGATACTGCCACGTATTGGAGAACCTGCCGCCCTCTAACGCAACCATGTAGCGATGGACGTGCTCGTCCTCCTCCCTGACACGGCGACGTACCACCTCCGGCGGGGCCGGGTCCCTCCGCACCGAAACTGGCCCACGCGAACGCCACCAAACGAGATCAGGGTCGACGACTGGACCCGCGGCCGGGTTCCTCGTCAAGCGGCACGCCCCTCCAAGCAGCACCTTCCAGTGCCAGCCCGGCGGAGCCCAGTCCCGGACATGGGTCGGCTGGACGTCGTCGCGGACGGGTCGACGGCGAGGATGCGGGCCGGGCATCGTCGAGAACAAATACTAGCTATATGCCCGCAAAAAGTAATATTTTTTTAATGATTGGATTTTGATAACTAAAATTTCTAACATTTCTATATAACTAACATTTCTATAACATTTCTAACAATGCTATATATAACTAACATTTCTATAACATTTCTAATATTTCTATAACTAAAAAACAGAAAAAAAATTATAACATTTCTATATATATAACTAACATTTTTATAACTATTTCTATAACTAAAAAACAGAAAAATTTCTAACAATTCTAACTTTTTTATAACTATTTCTATAACTAAAAAACATTTCTAACAATTCTAACATTTCTAACTATTTCTAAAAAACAGAAAAATGTCTAACAATTTCTTAAAAACAGAAAAATCTATAACTAAAAATGTATGTGTGTGTGTGTGCGCGCGCTCACCGGCCGGCTAGGCGAGAGGCGACGGGGGGCGCGCGGCGACGGGGACGGCGACGGGCGCGGCGACGACGGGGCGGCGACGACGGGGACGGGGACGTACGGGCCGGGGCGGCGACGGGGCGGCGACGACGGGGACAGGGCGGCGACGGGGGCGGCGACGACGGGGACGGGGCGGCGACGACGGGGACGGGGCGGTGACGACGGGGACGGGGCGGCGACGGGGGCGGCGACGACGGGGACGGGGCGGTGACGACGGGGACGGGGCGGCGACGGGGGCGGCGACGACGGGGACGGGGCGGCGACGGGGCCGGCGACGGGCCGGGGCGGCGGGCGACGGTGCAGAGGAGAAGAAGCAGAGGGAGAGATGAGAAACTGACGAAATTTTGAAGTGTTTTCTTATATAGAAGGCACCTTTAGTACCGGTTGGAGCCACCAACCGGTACTAAAGGTCTGTTTTGGCCAGGCCAAGCGGCGGGAAGCGACCCCCTTTAGTACCGGGTGGTGGCACAAACCGGTACTAAAGGCCCCCCCTTTAGTACCGGTTTGTGCCACCACCCGGTACTAAAGGGTGTGCGCTGGCGCAGGTGCGGTGCGGAAGTTTAGTCCCACCTCGCTAGTCGAGGGGCTACCGCACTGGTTTATAAGCCCCATTGCGGTAGCTCTCTCGAGCTCCTCTCCTAATCAGGCCTACTGGGCCTACCTGTCCTCCTCGCCTTGTGGGCCTACTGGGCCTTCGCGGGCCTGCATCCTGGCCCAACGAAAGGTTGTGTCGCTAGTCGTATGCAGGCCGCTTTGGCCCAGTAGGCGGGCTTTTTTTTCTTAATTTGTTTTTGCTTTATTTTTTGTTTTATTTATTTTTGAGTTTTTTTTTGCTGTATTTAGAGTTTCTTTGTGAATATTTTTGCTTTAGGTACAAAAAATTACAAACTTTATGTTAGTGCCGGTAGATTTCAAATTTGAATAGTTTAAATTTTGAATTATTTGAAATTTGTGTGAATCACTAGTTTGTGAATAACTTAACTTTGAAAAAAGTTTTTCAGTGATTCTTTTTTCTTATGTTTAATATTAGTGTGTTTTATCATTATATTCAATTTAGTAATGTTTAGTAATTTAAAAAATGAAATGCCTTTGTAACAGTTTAGTTTTCGTCGGAAACCCTGATACTTCGAAAGAGATTGTCCATTTTGTACACGAAGTGCATTCAGTTTTTGCCGTAACCCTCTCTACTTTCTTGCACATGCTATTTGTATGAAATTATGATACCATGCCAACTTTCAACCTTTTCTGAGTTCATTTGAATTGCTTTTCAATTTCAGGGTCATTTAGCTGGAAAAAAATCAGTAAATGCATGAAAAGAATTTGTTTGCAGATAAAATTTCTTCGCGTTTCAAATGCCAAAACACATAACTACCCTAACTATTACAGACATTCCCTCCTGGGTGTGAAACACAGAAGAAAGTGATGATAGTGAAGCCGATCACATCTCAGATCTTTGGGTGTCAAACTTTTTCTTCGCGTGTGTCCCTTTGCGCGTAACCATGGAAAATCTTCATCATTTAACGGGATGCTCGGGTCAATATTCACTGTGAATGGAGCAATTTCATCAAACTTTTCATAATCTTCTGACTTGTCTGTCTTGTCATCCACTCCCACGATGTTTCTCTTCCCAGAAAGAACTATGTGCCGCTTTGGCTCATCGTACGATGCATTCGCTTCCTTATCTTTTCTTTTTCTTGGCTTGGTAGACATGTCCTTCACATAGAAAACCTGTGCCACATCATTGACTAGGACGAATGGTTCGTCTGCATACGCAAGATTGTTGAGATCCACTGTTGTCATTCCGTACTGCGGGTCTTCCGTTACCCCGCCTCGTGTCATATTGACCCATTTGCACCGAAACAAAGGGACCTTTAAAACACGTCGATGGTCAAGTTCCCATATGTCTTGTATATAACCATAATATGTTTCCTTTCCCGTCTTGGTTTCTGCATCAAATCGGACACCACTGTTTTGGTTGGTGCTCTTCTTATCTTGGGCGATCGTGTAAAATGTATTACCATTTATCTCGTACCCTTTGAAAGTCATTATATTCGAAGATGGTAACTGGGATAGCAAGTACAGGTCATCTTCAATAGAGGTGTCATGCATGGTACGTGTCTGTAACCAGTTGGCGAAACTCCTGGTTTGTTCACGTGTAATCCACTCATCAGACCGCTCCGGGTGTTTGGAGCGTAGCAAATTCTTGTGTTCATCCATATACGGAGCCACCAAGGTGGAATTCTGTAGAACTGTGTAGTGTGCTTCAGTGAGAGAATGTCCGTCCATACATATTATTTGTTCCCCTCCTAGCGTGCCTTTTCCATCCAGTCTGCCCTTATGCCGCGATTCAGGAACACCAATCGGCTTAAGGTCAGGAATAAAGTCAATACAAAACTCAATGACCTCCTCATTTTGATGGCCCTTGGAGATGCTTCCTTCTGGCCTAGCACGGTTATGAACATATTTCTTTAAGACTCCCATGAACCTCTCAAAGGGGAACATATTGTGTAGAAATACAGGACCCAAAACGTTAATCTCTTCGCATAGGTGAACTAGGACGTGCGTCATGATGTTGAAGAAGGATGGTGGGAACACCAACTCGAAACTGACAAGACATTGCACCAAATCATTTTGTAACCTTGGTATGATTTCTGGATCGATTACCTTCTGAGAGATTGCATTGAGAAATGCACATAGCTTCACAATGGCTAATCGAATGTTTTCCGGTAGAAGCCCCCTCAATGCAACCGGAAGCAGTTGCGTCATAATCACGTGGTAGTCATGAGACTTTAGGTTCTGGAACTTTTTCTCTGCCATGTTTATTATTCCCTTTATATTCGACGAGAAGCCAGACGGTACCTTAATACTGAGCAGGCATTCAAAGAAGATTTCCTTCTCTTCTTTGGTAAGAGCGTAGCTTGCATGACCCTGATGTATGCCGTCTTCTCCGTGCATACGTTGCTGGTCCTCCCGTGCCTCAGGTGTATCTTTTGTCTTCCCATACACGCCCAAGAAGCCAAGCAGGATCACGCAAAGATTCTTCGCGACGTGCATCACATCGATTGCGGAGCGGACCTCTAGGTCTTTCCAATATGACAGGTCCCAAAATATAGATTTCTTCTTTCACATGGGTGCGCGTCCGTCCGCGTCCTTCGGAACAGGTTGTCCGCCAGGACCCTTTCCAAATATCACCTTCAAATCCTTGACCATATCATGTACATCAGCACCAGTACGGTGGCGAGGCTTCGTCCGGTGATCCGCCTCACCTTTGAAATGCTTGCCTTTCTTTCTTACGGGATGCCTGCTCGGAAGAAATCGACGATGTCCCAGGTACACATTCTTCTTACAACTATTCAAATATATACTGTCGGTATCATCCAAACGGTGCGTGCATCCGCGGTATCCCTTGTTTGTCTGTCCTGAAAGGTTACTGAGAGCAGGTCAATCATTGATGGTCACGAACAACAACGCCTTGAGGTCAAATTCTTCCCCCATGTGCTCATCCCACGCACGTACACCTGTTCCATTCCACAGCTGTAAGAGTTCTTCAACTAATGGCCTTAGGTACACATCAATGTCGTTGTCGGGTTGCTTAGGGCCTTGGATGAGCACTGGCATCATAATGAACTTCCGCTTCATGCACAACCAAGGAGGAAGGTTATACAAACATAGAGTCACAGGCCAGGTGCTATGGTTGCTGCTCTGCTCCCCAAAAGGATTAATGCCATCTGCGCTTAGACCAAACCATACGCTCCTTGTGTCATCTGCAAACTCCTTCCCGTACTTTCTTTCGATTTTTCTCCACTGCGACCCGTCAGCGGGTACTCTTAACTTTCCGTCTTTCTTACGGTCTTCTCTGTGCCATCGCATCGCCTTGGCATACTCTTTGTTTTGGAACAAACGTTTCAACCGTGGTATTATAGGAGAATACCACATCACCTTGGCAAGAATCTTCTTCCTGGGGCGCTCGCCCTCGACATCACCAGGCTCATCGCGGCTGATCTTATAGCGCAATGCACCACATACCGGGCAAGCGTTCAAATCCTCGTACTCACCGCGGTAGAGGATGCAATCATTAGGGCATGCATGTATCTTCTGCACCTCTAACCCTAGAGGGCAGACAGCCTTCTTTGCTTCATACGTACTCTCGGGCAATTCGTTGTCCTTTGGAAGCATATCCTTTATCATTACCAGCAACTTTCCAAATCCCTTGTCAGATACACCATTCTCTGCCTTCCATTGCAGCAATTCCAGTGTGGTGCCCAGCTTTTTCTTGTCACCTACACAATTCGGGTACAACAATTTTTTGTGATCCTCTAACATGCGCTGCAACTTCTTCTTCTCCAAATCACTTGCGCAGTTTCTCTTTGCATCGGCAATGGCCCGACCTAGATCATCAATGGGTTCATCTGATGCCTCTTCTTCAGCTTCTTCTCGCATTGCCGGCTCAGCTCCTTCCCGCATTACCGGCTCAGCTTCTTCCCCCATTGTTGTATCATCGTATTCAGGGAACCCATGGCCAGGATAGCTGTCGTCGTCCTCTTCTTCTTCATTGTCTTCCATCATAACCCCTCTTTCTCCGTGCTTGGTCCAAACATTATAGTGAGGCATGAAACCGGACTCAAACAGGTGGACGTGAATGGTTCTTGACGTAGAATAATTGTCACCATTCTTACAGACACCACATGGACAAGGCATAAAACCATCCGCCCGCTTGTTTGCCTCAGCCGCAAGCAGAAAAGTATGCACACCCTCAACGAACTGGGGAGAGCATCGGTCATCGTACATCCATTGCCGGCTCATCTTCATTACACAACACCGAATAGACCAAATTAATACAAGTTCATACATAAAGTTCATACAACACTTAAATGCAACAAACAAATAACTCTCTAGCTAAAGCATTTAAATGCAACAACAAATGCGATCAAGATCGCAAATAAGGTAACAATTGATCCAACAGCATAATGATACCAAGCCTCACTATCGATGGCATATTTTCTAATCTTTCTATTCTTCAAGCGCATTTTCTCCATCTTGATCTTGTGATCATCGACGACATTGGCAACATGCAACTCCAATTCCATCTTCTCCCCCTCAATTCTTTTCAATTTTTCTTTCAAGTACTCGTTTTCTCTTTCAACTAAATTTAACCTCTCGACAATAGGGTCGGTTGGAATTTCCGGTTCACATACCTCCTAGATAAAAATATCTATGTCAACTTGATGGGCATAATTTGTCATAAACACGAAATGCAACTAATAGTTTTAAAAGAGAATATACCACATCCGAATCATAACAAGGACGAGGGCCGACGGGGACGAATATCAAAACCATGGCACTATGTATAACAAACAACGTACGGGTAAGATAATTATTACATGATTAACTATATATCCAAATCACACAAACATCAATTTTTTATATAAAATTACATGAACAAGAGGCTCACCACAAGGTGGTGCCGGTGACGGGACGGTGCGGGCGATCGACGGTGGTTACGACGGAGATTTAGAATGCACTAAGTAAACCACACCTACATATGCAAACTAAGTGTTATTTTTGACCTCAAATTGCATATAAATCAAATACTAGCACATATATATATTTCCTCCCAAATTACTAAACTCACAAATTAGTAACTATACAAAGCATGGGAAGAGCTAATCTAGCAATGAGAGTTGAAAGGACAAAGTTGCTAACCTTTGTGATCATTTGAATGGATGGGGGCCTTCAAATCTTGACAAATTTTGGGTAAAATTTGTGAGGAGCTCGAGGGGAAAGGGGAAGAACAGAGGAGAAGTTAGGGGAAAGGGGAAGAACAGAGTGGCTCGGGTGGACGAAGGGTTTATGTAGGACGACCTTTAGTACCGGTTCGTGGCACGAACCGGTACTAAAGGTGCTGGAGGGGGCCCAGACTGACAACATCCTGCCACCACCTTCATTAGTACCGGTTCGTGGCACGAACCGGTGCTAAAGGTTAGCCACGAACCGGTACTAATGAGAGCGGCCCGGCTAGCCGTTGGAACCGGCACTAATGTATACATTAGTGCCGGCTCTAATACAAACCGGCACTAATGTGCTGCACGTTTGACCCTTTTTCTACTAGTGCCCAGACGCCGCGCCGGTTTGTTCACCAGGCTCCGACGAAACCAGTCTGCCTATGCGCCGTTGATGAAGAACCACCCCACCGAGGAATTGGCACCGATAGAGCCCACAACCGAAGAACGCAACCACCCAAATCGGAAGAGGAAACAAGTACAGAGAAAAACAAAGATGCAGCGCAGAAGAAGAACGGTCCGACGAATCCCGCGAGCAGACGTCGCCGTGAACACCTCCGGCTACCCAGCAGGTCGGGCAGGGCCGATGTGGAAGACGAAGCCCCCCGCGGCACAATCAACTCCCCCTCCCGAGAAAACAGCAAGCGCCCCGACGCCCTCTCTGCGAAGTGCGAACCGACGCACAGCCGTCGCCGGCAAAACTAATCGAGAAGGGAGAGACCGCACACGCAGCGGCCAACACGTAAGCAAAAGGCCCATAAAATTGCCACGACTTATCTGCAAGCAGGCCCATATATAGCTAAGCAGCGTAGAAAATATTAACAATCGGGCTCACGAACCGACTCCCTTTACAGCGATTTACCGGGAGCTCTCAATTCGTGGGAGCTTAGAAATGAGTTAAATACATCATGGGTGCCTCAACTTGTCCGGCACGGTCACTTTGATGCCTAAACTTGTAAAATACGTAAAAATGATGCTATAACTTGTCGCATGATGCATATACGGTGCCTTCGCATATATGCCGCCATATGTGTTGTACACGTGGCGTGACAGCTCGTGGCTGCCCCACATGTCAGTGTGTGTGAGCGTCGCCTGCGCTGGCGAGGTGCGTGCAAAGTTATTTTCTGAAAACACCCTAAGGTTTAATTAAATGTGATAAAGAAACACCCTCGCTTATGCTAGTAAGCGGGAAAAAAACAGTCATTGAGGGTTTTGATCTTGGTACCTGTAGTTTTAATGGTATGTACACTAGTCACTGGACGATGAATTTTTCTGAACAACTGTTAGCTGAGACTAATATAGTCTACCTTTCGCTCTGCAATTTGCATTGCGTTTTTTTTTCTGTTGATGTTTGGTTTTATGATATGCAAAATTTCAAATATAAAAATACAATAAATTATCATAAATCTTTATTCTATTTTTATTATTGTCTAGTTCGAAGAGGTAAACATGAACTTTTTTCTAAATTTATGTGGATTTGAACAGTTCAACATATATTATAAAATATTATGTAAATTTTATTTATTATGTAATGTTGTAATTTGAAAAAAAATCAATGTGTACTAAAAATGATTGTGTAAAAACAGTAAATTCTATAAATATGTTAAAAGTTTTTGTATAAATGTAAGAATAATTTTACACAATAACTTTTTCTTACATGTTCAAAATTTTATGAAATAGATGCTGTAATTTTTTTGAATGCATGACAATTTTTTTCAAAAACACATTTACAATTTCTTAATACATGTGAGAATTTCCAAAAGTATGTTGAATATTTTTTTTCAAATGCACTAACACTTTTTAAGTTAATGGCGGTTGTAATATTTTCTTACATTTCTTTTCAAATGGGAAAACTAATAATAAACTAATCATGAAATTGGAAAAATAAATGTAAGAAAACCTTGTGTGGGCCCACAAGACGCCATTAACCTCCTGGATTCAAATTCCGGCAAGGCAACTTATTTTTTTTTATTTCACGCAGTATCACTCCTTTTCATAAATAGGAATCTATTTTCATACTGCTCATACCACTACTGTTGGCACATGTGTGCACACTGTGTGCTCAGGTACTTGTTCCGAATCGAGCCAGTGCACCTTTTTTATTTTTGGTACTATTTTATCCACGTGGGAACCCGATCTGACAGGTGCGATCAATGCAATTCGTCATATTTAAATAAAATGCGAGGTGCTTTTGCAAAATTTAGTTAAAATACATGGAATTTTATGTAAAACAACCAGCATGCTCCACTCACATCCATTGACATGTGGGCCAATGCCATGGTGGCACGCCATGTGGGTAGTGCATACGCCCAGATACGGATGGAGGCACCGTATTTGAACACTCGGACAAGTTATAACATCAATTTTGCGTATTTTACAAGTTTAGGCACCAAAATGACCGCGCCGGACAAGTTGATACACCCACGGTGTATTTAACTCCTTAGAAATTGTACTAATGAGTCGGTCAGCGCAAGAAGAGAAGAAGGCTTAGACAAAGAAACATCACCCAAATGGTCCACCAACGGGTATGCAAGGATTCTAAGACAACACACCTCTCTTGTCTTCTCAAGAGAGGGGAACTAGAGATAATGGTACCCCCCCCCCCCCCCCCCTGAACACTAGTGAAGCGCTATTCCCCACTCCTCCCGTAGTTGCTACCGTTTCTCTCCTGGTCTATACATAGAGGTTGGGTTAGGTATTCGTCTGATTGCACCGGTGCGGTTAGGATGGCCCTGGTGATCTATCGGTCTCTCCCTTACTACGGTTGCAACAAATAGTCGGGTCTCGTCTGCTTACCCTTCGCTCGAGGCAGTAATCCTTAGTTTGTTGTTTGTGACGGGCTCTATACGGGCGACACCGATGGTGATCCTGGAGCATGGTTGGAGTTTTGACGACGGCGGATCTAGCACTCTCCCACTGCATCTGCAGCGGGAACCGATGGATCTAGATCCTAGTCAGTGCGGCGACAATCTTGGTGGCCGACGTGCCACATGGACAGGAGCCCCGTTGTTCATCAGGTCTCAACTCCTTACCAAGCATGGTTTTGGCCTAGATCTGGGGATGTTCAAGACCGACGTCCTCTTCCGACAAACATCACGACGGCGCAGGAAGTTGGCGACGGTTGATGGTTTGGGTTTGTGTAGAGGCCCCTAAGGGCATGTACAATGGAAGCACCCATTTGGTGCTGCCCCATAGTCCATCTAGGCATAAAATTCCGAAACCACCACATAATTTTTTCTATTGTCCAACAGAAGCTATCATCTATTGGGACCTACGCAGCGTCAGTCATCTACCATGCAGCGCAGAGGGTGGGAGCAACAAAGGTCCCCATCTCTCATTTTCCTCCCCTATTTCTCTCTCTCTCTTTGAACTTTTTCCACTTTCCCAGCTGAAGAAGTCGTCTCCTCTGCAAGCTGCACCTGTGGTCTGCAAGCAGCACCTGCATCATCACCATGGCATCCGAACCTAGCTGGACCCTAGGGCAGTAGGTCTGAGGCGGCGTGGTGGTCATTGCCCTAATAAGGACCTAAATGTAATAATCTTTTCTTTGAGGCCTTTTCAGCAAAGTCTATACGACACCTGTCCTACCCCTGGTCTTTCTGGAAGATTCCTCATCTGTTTCTTTTTCTTTCTTTCTTTTGAGTTGAATTCCTCATCTGTTTCTAATCGTACTCCGTTTATTGTCCAATTTTATTGTGCGGTTTTCTCTATAAAAAAGAAGAGAAGGCAGTGGGCCGGAGCGTTAGTTTCTCTTCCCCCACTTCTTCCACGCCGGCGCCTTCACCAGAATCCAAATCGGTTAATCGAAACCCCTCCTCCTCCTCCGCTCGTCGGCGGCGAAGGCGTCGATCCCGCTAGGCCCGCGCTTCCGGGCATCGCCGAGGAGCACGCGCGAGGCCCCGCCTCGAACCAGATCCAGGCATGGAGGCGTCCCGGTTCGGCTTCCAGACGGCGCCGGCGTTGAAGTTCGACCCGACGGACGCGGACCTCGTCGCCCACTACCTCCTCCCGCGCGCGGTCGGCGTCCCCGACCCGCCCTTCAACCACGCCATCATCGAAGACGATCCGGCCGGCCTCCCGCCGGCGGACCTGTTCGCGAAGCACGGCCACGGCGGCAGCCACCACGCCTTCTTCCTGCACACCGCCGCCGACGCCGACGCGCCGGAGATCCGCGAGCGCGGCGTCAAGGGCGGCGCCTGCGGCCGGTGGCGCGGCCAGAAGGCCTCCGTCGAGTCCGTCACCCTGGTGCACCCCGATGGCAGCGAGCTGGACATGAAGTACAGGCGCTCTGAGCTGTCCTATGAACGCGACGCGGGTGAGGGGGAGAAGAAGGGGCAGGACGCTAGCGCGGCCGCGGACGCCACCGGCTGGGTCATGCACGATTACCAGATCGTGTCGCCGCCGCTCCAGTCGACGGTGCTCAGCCGCATCAGCAAGGTCAGGGATGACCAGCAGCCGTCCGCCGCCGCCGCTGCTCAAAACTGAAAGCTTTGGTGAGATTGATTGCTGATCAGGGAGGATTACCAGCATTGTACAGTATAAATTAGGTAGGAGCTACATAGGATATTTATATGGCGATTGAATACTTTTGTTTTAGGGGAGGCACTTGAATTACTTGACTTTGTTATCTATGTGAAACACACTCATGATGCTTACTAGAAATCTGCGATGAGATAATGAGATTTTATCTGTGAGTTTCACACGTTGTGCGTGCACATTGTGAAATCATTTAGAGACCATTAACAAAATATGAAAACAGTACAGCACGGTGTTCTTGAATCTCAGGACAAAAGTTGAAGAGAATATGTGGTTTGTGGATGAAGTGACTTTGGTACTCAAGTCTTTGTTGAGATTTCACTGCTGAATCATGAGTTCCCTCTGGGGGGCTATGGGTTGTTGGTGAACCACTAAGGCCAACTTATTTCGCAAGCATATTGCTCAATCAGCCGCATGCCCTCGCTGTCAAGATCCTCATGAAGACGCGCTACACCTCATCTCCAGCTGTTCTTATGCTACACAAGTCTGGTCCGCCCTGGGGCTGCACGCTCCAACCTCTCTTGACGACCTGCTACAGCACCAAACGCTTCAAGGCCTCAACCCCAACATATGGCCATCAGTCGCTCTCACTATATCTTGGAAGCTTTGAGACTCAAGAAATGCCCTAGTTTTCAGAAACGATGACCATTCTCACAGGACCACGCTACGCAACATTGTAACTGATTTCTCTCTTTGGGTTTTTTGGTTCAAAAAGAAGGAAGACAATTTATTCGCTAAGCAATGACTTCACTTCTTATCCTCAGCTACTTCCTAAAAGGCTGATGTTGTAACTTTTCTCTGTTGTAATTCTTGAACTTCCTTTGAGTGGTAATATATTCAGGTGGGGAAGCTCTCTCCCCCCCCCCCCCCCCCCCCGGTGACCGTTCAAAAAAAAACTAATGCCGCATGATTGATCACACCATTATGGACTGCAAATGTATAACTGCTCAGTTTGCCCTTGAACATGTTAATAGACAGGACAGGTACATGGCACTGTCGTCAAGTATCACCTGTGCTTGGGTACATGTAGGGAAAGGCTTGCTTGTATTATGCATTTGGCTGTTACCTCTGCTTGTGTGTTCTGAGTTACTGTTTCTGGATTGCAATGGTGTTGCTTCAGCAGTTATCCTGTGATTGCACATAACCTATATTAATACATTTGAGTGAGGACTTAAGATAACTAGTAACATTAAAGGGAGCAGTTCTCAAACTGTTGTTTTCTTTGTTGTTGTTTTTCCCCGAAATGAAAGTAGTTCTTCTTGTCCCAAATACATGTAGTAGGTCCTTTTTTATTTATCTTCATGTGTTGTGTGTGTTTATTCATGTATAATTTACCTTAATAAGTCCATGTCATGTCTAAATGTTCCCTGAACGACCAATGAATATGAAATATCATGTGTTGCGATCTGCATAGAAAAAGAAAATAAGAAATTCTAAAACACAACACTGGACATGATGCTTTGTACTAGACCGGCTCACTGGAAATAAATATAGTTCATATGATAGCATGATCCTTTGTGTGCACATTATGAAACTGCTTAGAAATCGGTAACTATGAATATGTGATGGTGATGATGTTGAGAATACTCATATAGTGAGTACACTCCATGAATTGGGAGTTCGAGACCTTGAACTTGAACCAGGCGTGTCTGTTTATTTCCAGCTGAACAAAAACCAACTAAGATCTAGTTTCCATGAAATCCCGACATGGCAACCTATTGATTAGATTGGGGTCATTTGCAAGAACAACAAAGAAGATTGCAAAGACCATCCGGAAACCAACCTTGAGCAGTGCACGCACTGGATCAGTTGCGGACTAATGTCGGTATCATCTGGCTGAGCAAAATAAGATAAAAACAATAGACCAGCATGGTATTCGTGCATCTCGACGTCGGTGGCCAGTGGCGCGACGAGAAGACCTCCGCCTGAGACCATCACCCTGTTGCGTCGTGACAACGTCAACGTAAGCATTCGGTACATGCATTGTGAACTCGCGTATGAAGGCGACAAATGAGAGGGAGAGAAGGGGGGAGGGGGGACATTCCCGCTCCATTCTGTCGTGTTTAGTTGCATCAGCAAGATCACGGAGGACCATTAGCTGCCCGCCACTGCCGCCATCACCGGCACTGAAATCTTTGGTGAGATTGACTATTGATCAGGGAGTATTATGCATCAGAAATTCAGAATCATGTAGTAGCTATACGATAGATTTATGACACTTCGTATTAGGGTCTAAATATATATATATATATATATATATATATATATATATATATATATATATATATATATATACTCATGATGTAAAAAAATATGTGAAACATATTCGGGTATTAAAAATAAGCAATTTTGTGACCCATTGTGCTAGTATAGTGAAAATATTCATAAATCTGATGTTTCTTTTTCACCACTTCCTAAAATTTATTGTGAACTTTGGGACTCGGTTCTTAGTTACCGAAGTATTCTAAAGTTACTTACATTACTTTTTCGCAAGGAAACCAAATAGTGATCCTCGAGTGATATGGATGCGGTAGCAGATTCTATCGATGCCTGTGAAAAGGAGCAGATGCAAGGCAGCAATGGCGCGGTCGTCATGGAAACGTAACTACTCTAATGTGATGGCGGCTGCGTTGGTGATAGGACACATGATCTGATTAGAAATCAGGAAAGGACTTAATTAAGAGGAGAAAATACTAAACTACCCTTCTAAGTGGAGGGTCAGATTTAAGTGGTACTCCATCTCTGCTTGAGGGAGTACGAGGGTACCATAAAAAAGCTCCTCTCTTTTCTTACAAATTTAAGTGTAACTATGCAGATTAATTGGGTGATAATGTCGGTAATAAGATAAATTTTAAATCAGACCAACATTTTATTATTGCATCTCAGAATGTTGAAGAAATACCCATATGTCTGTTTTTTTACTTTTATTGCAAGTCGCAGCCAATGGCGGAGGCAAGGGGGGGGCAGCAGGGGCCCCGGCCCGGGCCAACAAGCCAATAGGCTCATTACATCAGTGATTTTTTGTGCCCAAAACAATGTATCTGTAGGTCTGGCCACCCCAATAGCACGTCAGCATTCAGCAATAGCTGCCACAATAAATCCTAAGCTTAGTCTTGACTTTTCCCATTAATATTCTTGTACTCCCTCCATTTCTTTATATAAGGTGTATTTTGTTTTTTGATGAAATTCTAGAATGTAAGGTGTATTTCTTCTAATTCCTCGTAATTCTGTTATCCCTCTAGAAAAAAGGAAAGTACCTTTCTCTTGATTGTCTGTATCCCTCCTTGTAGGAAAAGAAGGAAAGTATCTCCGTGTTGATTGCATGTATCTCTTACTTTCTTAGACTAACTGATTTACTTGCCACTAACAAACAAATTTGGCAAGGGTAAATTTGTCCTAACATGTGTATAATTATGTGCCTTAGTCACCGTGCCGGAAATAATACACTTTACATAAAGGAACAGAGGGAGTATATCCCAAGAGAGCCCGTGAGGTCAGGCAGCGCAGCGCCCCTGTTTCTTCTTCAACACACATGTAATTCCTGTAAATGTTGACATTTAGTTAATAAAGCCTGGTGGTCTTTCCTCAAAAAAAATGTGAATCCTCTTCCCCAAATTCCTTTGGCTCTCCCCAGTCCCCTCCCGGCCTCCCCGCCCCCATGCTCGAACCCTCCAAGGAGACAACCAGCCAGGCTCCAAATCTATCTCAGTTCGTCTCCCGTTGGTTATCTGTTGCTCTTCTTTGAGGTACAAATTCTTCGCAGTTCCTCTCTCTTTCTCACATCTAAATTTCAGATCTGGCATTTGTTTTGTTTTGGATTGTTAATTTCTCTACATAGGAGAGTTTCTAATAGTCGATTGTGTTCAATTTGTACAGAATAATCATGGCCAAACATAAAAGAAAGTCAGTAACAATGCATTCCTTTTTTTAGAAGAAAGCAAGAGTTGATGCTTTTGTACAAAATAATTTGGGGGCCAGCCCTCACTTGGTGGATGAACAAGAACCAGTAGTAGAAGAAATTGCAACATCAACACCGCCTCGGTTCAGAGAGAGGGACGGAACGATGATGCTTCTGTTCCTCGGGTTCAGAGAGAGGGAGGGAACGATGATGCTTCAATTCTGATAGTAGAAAGGGATCCAGGTTTGCGATGCCAAATTTGGGATTATCCTCCTAATGCTCAAGAACAAGCTCGTAATGCATATAAGAAGCATGGAGCATATCAGATTGAAATGGATGTGTTTACAATGCTCAAGTACCCTCTTGATGATTCAGTAGTCCATCAACGCAAGTTTCAGTATCATTGGTTTAAATCCTTCCCTTGGTTAGAATATTCACCATGGAAAGATGCAGTCTATTGTTTTCCATGCTTTTTGTTTTATAAGAACCACTTGAAAAAAGGTCTGATGTGTTTACAGTGCAAGGATTCAGAAAATGGAAGCGAGTTAATGATGGAAACAAATGCGCATTCTTGACTCACATGGGAAAGGATAGTAAATTTGCTCATAGTTTTGCTGTCAAATGTAATGATGATTTGAAGAATAAGAAATGAAATATGGAACAATTAGTGGTGAAGCAAACAGAAGAGGACATCAAGAGGAATAGGCTTCGTCTTAGAAGAACAATCGATGCACTATGATGGTTAGCATTCCAAGCTTGCCCCTTCCGTGGACATGATGAAAGTCTTAATTCAAGGAACCAAGGTAATTTTCTTGAAATGATCAAATTGGTAGCTTCTTATGATGAGGAAATTGGTGCGGTTGTATTGGGTAATGCTCCAGGGAATGCTAAGTATACCTCACCTACAATTCAGAAAGAACTTCTGCATATGATTGCTTTTAATTTGGAAAAATAAATTCGTAAAGAAATTGGAGATGCTAACTTCTGCTTGCTTGTAGACGAGTTAAGAGATGAATCCAAAAGAGAGCAAATGGCAGTGGTTATTCGTTTTATGGACAAACCTATTTTCACTCGTTAATGTTCTCTTGATATTGTTCATGTCGCCGATACATCTTCAACTACTCTAAAAGAGAATTTATCTTCTATTTTGGCTCAACATCGATTAGTTGTGGACAAGGATATGACGGTGCTACTAACATGTGTGGAGAGTGGAATTGTTTACAAGCCAAGTTCATGGAAGAGTGTCCTTATGCATATTACATTCACTGTTTTGCTCATCAATTGCAGCTTGCTCTTGTTGTCGCATTTAAAGAAGTAGCCGATGTTCACAAATTTTTTGAGCATCTTGCTCTCGTTGTCAACATAGTTGTGCCTTTGAGTAAAAGAAATAATAAGCTACAAGCTAACCAAGTGGCATGAAGTATCTCATTGAGCTTAGTGAGCTTGAAACCGGAAGTGGGACTAATCAAGTTGGAATTTACAACGGCCTTGTGACACTAGGTGGAGTTCTGATTATGCTTATATGTGCAGCCTTTTGAAACTATACAAACCTACATTCTGACTTAAAAGTATTGCTACTGCCAAAGGTTTAGGTACATCACCTTCAGCACGAGCAAAGGATTCTGGTGCTGTTAAGTTGATGATATCTTTTGACTTCATATTTGTTCTTCATGTCATTAAAGAACTTATGTGAATCACAAACTTCATATGCAAAAAGTTGTAACAAAAATCTCAATATATTGTGAATGCCATGAATGATGTTAAAACTACGAAAGTGTTGGTTCAGGAACTAAGAAATAATTGTTGGAACAACCATCGAAAAAGCACATCAACTTTAAGCTTGTTCCAACTATTATCTATTAGTTCGTGAATCAATACTTTTGTAGTTTTAACATCATCCATGACATTCACAATATATTTAGATTTTTGTTTCAACTTTTTGCATATCAAGTCTGTGATTCCCATAAGTTCTTTCATTTTGCACCTAACGATGATGATAACAAATACTCATATAATTATTTGTACTAAACTTTAATGCTTGTTTATAAGTTTTTTTAAAACTACAAATGTAGTTAATTATCATGGTAAACTTCAATTGGACTTTGTAATAAAAAAATTATTCTAATATGTTACACCTTAAAAAATATGTATATCAATTACACTTAAATGTGAGAAAATAAGTGCATGTTCTTTGATTTATTTGCAAGTCTTGCATTAATATGGTGTATATTTATGTGTGTGTATCGTTAATTATCTAGTAAATAAAGACTTCTAAAGTGTGTGGTACAAATAATATCATGATAGCGATCTTTATGATAAGATACATGCGAATGAAAGATCTAGAGTATATAAAATGTTTACGATGAGTTTGATACCTTATAGTTGACACATTACTATTTTTTTCAAATGTATCTAATGTATTACATTGGGTTAAATAAATCTTTTGATAATGTGTGTTTGGTTCTACTTGGCACTGAAGTAACATCGCCCTAGCTAAGATAATTTTTAATAAATTGTAGAGCGTTCATCGAAAAGAAACTAGCAACCTAGCTAAAGTTGTGTTATAGTGTGAATTTTCTATTTCTTTATCTTTTAGTTATCGGTTATTATATATATTTAGTACTAGGCTCTTGGATAACCATCTTTTACTAGCAATGTATGATTAATACACACAGTTAAGATGTGTGTATATGCCCCTGCCGTCTGCACCAAGGCAATCGCCATGTTTGCCCAGCCTGTGGGCTGGCTCTAACACCAAGGCAACCGAAAGGGCGCCAATGACGAGAATAAGTAGTGGGCGGAGGAGGAGGTGCATAAATCCACCGTCTTCACAAGAGGACGGCCTTCGTCCACCGGCGAGGAACGGTGATAGATTTGTCGCCTTCTGGCCACGCGCTCACACAACAAAGCCTCTTAGTGGCAGACACGGTCACCTGGTATAGCGTAAGGCTGTTGAGAAGCGTTCGTGATGAGGATGACACCAAGAGGAGCAACGCAATGAGCTTTGCCATTGGCCATGAGGTCTCACGCCCAGCAAAGAAGGCAACCAGAAGGAGAAGCTCAAATATAAAGCTAATTGGGAGAAGGTCAAAAGCTCAAAAGTGTTTCTACTCATGGGAGAAGCTCAGAGGTACTGCCACTTCTACGGTTCTGCCCTCCTGGGTGATGTTCCTGTCGAGAGGAGGCCTAGCCTGTCTATCGCCCGTGGGACAAGCAAGGATGTGCTATGAACGGATGTATAGATAGTTGGTGCCTAGAGGAAATACCCCTTGGTTCCTGGGTGTATACACACCCTATATGGGAAGTGAGGGTTCAAACCGGACACTGTTAGGCCGTGTCCGTGGAAAAATGAGGGGCCAATTAGCCAAGTCCGATTAAAGACGGATCAAAGATGCCTTAACCGTCGACTAGAAGGAAGGGACGTGAACAGGCAATTACAAAATTTTATCCTTTTTCTTAGTTGATTTTAGAGGCTAATGCGGAAATACAAGTTTTCTATATGTGCAACTAGATGATACACCCCATATGGTGAGTTACAACAATCTAGCAAGCTACACAAATGCAACAAACAAGCAAATGATAACCAGTTAAGTTAGGGTGAAGAGACAACTGAAAGTGATGGAGACAATGATGTAATCCGAAGGTCACATCATGGATTCTAGATCCATTGCTTACAAAGTTGCTCAAAGCAAGCAACATTGGGCGCATTCCCCTATGAGATGAACTAGAGCAGTGTGAGGAAGGGGGTACATTTGAAAGCCTTTCCAGCCAGTCTTCGGCAGTCATGAGCAACACCATTCAAACCTTTTTTGACATGATATATCTTTAACGTGAACGTTGACGATCCATGTCCCAGATAATATGAACCGTGCATTCTACTAATCCAATGGATCAACATGAGTGATAATTTTTGCTTAAACGGCACAATCAAAAACAAAAAAAAATCCCGAGTCGTCCACATCGTGAAAATGGACAAAAGTGGCCCTTTCAGCAAACTTCAACACAAAATGACCTCAATCTGAAAATATTTTGAAAAATGACCCTTTTGCATGACGCCCGGGGCTAGGGAGCCGTGCTATTTGGCATGGCGCCCTAGCCCGAGGCGTCATGCTACATGTCGCTATCATGGCGCCCTAGCCCGGGGCGTCATGCTCTCTAGCATTGGCGCCCTAGCCCGGGGCGTCATGCTCTCTAGCATTGACGCCCTGGCCTCGGGTGTCATGCAAAAGAGGGCCATTTCATGAAATATTTTCAGATTAGGGCCATTTTGTATTGAAGTTTCAGAAAAGGGTAAAAAAAATTCATTTTCACGTCCACATCGACCTGTCTATGTTCCCCCATCTCCCCGCACAGGGCTAGCTGACGTCCACCCGCGGCAATGGCCTGTGGCCAGAGGTGGCGATGAGTTGGATGTTCCTTTTTGGCATCTATCTTCTGTTACCTCAAATGATTAACAAAAAACTGTTATTTGAGCAAGGCTCTGCATGTAGGAAGAGCATCACATGTGCATCGGAACCCCCTTACACTTTAAACTGGAGTATCAGGTAGTATTAGTTATACAAGATCATCTCTCTCTAAACAGAAACGCAACCCCATGGCTCAAAATTTGGTGTCGTCCCTCAAAAAAAAATGCAACACTATCAAGAACAAGCAGAGACCTCACGCCTCCTGTCCTCAAGCCTCAACGCCCATTCGAACCGTTCCCAGAATCTCTGATCTCAGCTGCATCAGCAGTCTACCCAGGTAATTCAGGCCCTCGCCCTCTCGCCCACCGCCCCAGAACAAGTCATGGGGTGAGGCCTCAACGAGGACAGAGCCAGCCGTCGACAGCAGCATCTCGGTCAGGTGGGCGTATATTGAAAACTTGCATTTCAGAGCTCTGTACATCACATCGATTTTCATCGACTCCCAGTCTAGCCGTATCTGACAAGGAAAGAAATAATCAATTAAAAGAAGTAACAGAACTGGTTTGGTTTACATAACGTATGTTTCGTATCAGTTATTACTAACGAGGCTAAGATATTTTCCCCTCTCTAACACTATCTTTCGGTTCTAGGTTGAAAAGATACTAGTTCCTTCTAGTCCTAGGCACTTCTCTGTATAAATACCTTTCATCAGAAAGATCGCATTTCATTTACTGTATCTAGAAGGTCTGATCCTTTCCCACAATAATCAACAAATTAAAGCAGAATATTCAGATATACCAATTCAGGGAATTCTCTTTGCCGGGTCCTTCCTATTCTAGCAGCTTCTTCGGGGCTCCTTGCCTCCTTTATTTCTTGCACAATATCTCTTGCTTGAGGATTGTCAACACCAACAAACTTATGTGCCTGCAAAAACTTTTGGGCTTACTGATGGGTTCTCAGGTGCAGTTATCATGCTAATGTAACGGTTGCAGATGTTACAGGTTTACAAAACGCTCTATTGCGTCATGATCCAGAATTCATTTTCATAGCACAAAGAATGACACAAAAGTAGCACTAATAGTCATCAGGAAAGAGAAACCTGGTAATAGTGCTCCACTGTTGGCCATGACAAACAATCTCCTTTTTCGTCGGGCATGTCAATTGGATGAGGAGAAAAGTTTGAGAAAGCCCCAAAGGTATCCCAAGTCTTGTAAAAGGATATAATATTTGTTTCATATGGAGATACTTCTGGATCAACTGAAGGTATTTCATCCGCAGATGGTATTACAGGTGATAGATCAGGAATAGGTTGGATGAATCCACTCATGAGCATGTCACGGTCAATCTGCAATATTGTAAGGAAATATATAATATACTGCCATGAAACTAAGAGGGACATATGCAGATGCCATTACTACAACAAAACAATATACATATGCCTACATTCAGAAACAGTTACTCCGATGGTTCAGTGTAACTTGTATAATCATATAAGATAAGACTTGTAGGAACTTTTATCCAAAGCTGGAACTGGTAGCCAGTAGGGGACTACTGAATTGAGTGAATTCTACAGAAATATATCAGCAAGAAATGCATGAAACATGGTGTAATAAAAGTGTAATATAACAACTAACAAGTACATATAATGATATAATTGATGGAGAACAGAACACATATGAGAAGTGGAAGTGGAACATAAGGAATTAACCTGCTCATATGAAACATCAATTAAATCAATCGCCTGAGTCATTTGGTTCATCCCTAGGTCACCTACTGGTGTTGGAGCAGTTACTCCACCGATTATTTTTGGAGCACAGAATGCATAAACCTGTTAGAAGAATAAAAAAATCACCAATGTGAAGCTGTAAGCACTAAGCAGAGCTCAACCGTAATATGGCATACAACATGCACACAGAGTCAGAGGCAAAAAGAAAATGAGAAAATCTAATAAAGTGAAGCCATTTTAACGCACATATGAGGACTGCCTGAAGTCCATGGTGCATGGTGGATACAAGATGTTTAGGGAAGTGAATGCACATAAACTATCCCTATAATTCTGTGAGTCCTCTCCCAGAACTTACGTCCAAAGAGTGGTCCCTCCCCAAAAGTCACGAAGCAGTACTGTGTTTCTCCCTGATATAAAGCATGTCTACATAGTACTGAAATGGGTAGCGTCTGCATACCCAAGTCATAAGAATATCCTTTTAAAATTCTTATTCTAGAAGACAGGAAGCTGATTAAGCTGAAGTAAAAATCAACTGCAAAGACATTGAACATAACATGTTTCACCAATTCAACGGATAACATGAAATCCATGGTACCACTTCTTTTTGGAAATGATATAGTTGTGAATATCATTCAGATTTGGTAATGGCAATCAACACAAGAGTACAATTTCACCTAACAATTCACAAGATAACTCTATCAACTTTTAAACTGCAATGGAAAATGGAACAGTGTCTTAACATTGCCAGGTTTGATTTCAGATCCAGAACTCAATGAACTACAACAGACAAAGGCAGCCAATAAACATTCTGGATAACTATGTAATATGTTCAACAGATATGTAAATGCACACGGCAACCATATAGTGAAAGAAAAAGTATTACCTTATGAATAACTCTTGCAGATATAGCAGCAGCTGATAGGGTCCCACCGCACTCCCATAATACAGAAAGGTAACCACGATCATAACAATATGACATAACATCTCTAGGATTTAGCATGTCAAATTCCACTACTTCAACACCCTTCATAGCAAGCTTCTTTTGGAAATCTCTCCGAGCACCTCTTTGTGTCGCAACTATTGTATAGGCCTCATGAACATTCCATAAATTTGCTTCTTCAGGAAGGTTACAAGTTTGTGACATTACAATGCGCACTGGAACATGCCCCTTCACATGCCTTGCAGTTAATCGAGGATCTACAACACAACTAAAAGCCTTTCAATCCTATGAAGGAACACCAATATGAAACACACTAAATAAAATTTATTGCATTATTTCTTCATTACCATCACGGCGGACTGTATTCCCACCAACTATAACAGCATCACTTCTTCCGCGCAATTCAAATACTCGGCCTCTGGATGCTCTGCCGCTTACCCAAGACGCGTGCCCACTACTAGCTGCAATTTTTCCTGTCATTTCCATGAATGGAAGTGAAGCAAGGTACAAGTTGGATATTAATGCTCAGCTGTAGTATGTACTCCCTCCGTAAAGAAATATAAGAGCATTTAGATAACTAAAAAGAGCAAATGGAAAAAACTAGGCCTCACCATCTGCAGTCATAGCATACTTCAGAACAGAGAATGGAACACGAAAGGCAGCTCGGTAAAGTAATGGAGCATTTACGATGAGGCATGAAGTAAGCGCTTCCTACAGTGAACACATTAAAACATATTAGCAAGCCAGCTAAGTTCATGTTTGTGGTTACTGCACTGTAATGTTCTTATTTAAAAACAGGTGGGGAACAATAACCATGATCTATTGCAATGACAAACGAAGTCTAAGTAACAAGTACCTAATGCACAGGAAACTAAAAGAGCTAACTGGGGGTTGTAGGTGCTCCAAACACATAACAAAAGAACTGAAGCGAATAAATGAGAGGTGGGATTAAAAAGCTGCCTAAAACACAACTACCAATACAACATAAGCATACCACCATGTAACAAAATTAAATCATGCTACATTGTAATTTGCATTCAGTAGGGATGCTGACCCTACAGCTTAAAAGGGCATCAAGAAGCTCTTAGCTTTAGTGAGATGCTCAGTGTTTGTTAGTAATTATACTTGAAATGTTAGACACTTTGGTGAAATTAGTTATCTCGTCTTGCGGCAATGCACATATCCATATTGCTTAGGACATGGAGCAGTCTCCTATGTGCTGCAAACAATGCATGATCTCAGATATAATCCTTGTGTTCACTCTTTCCAATATGCTATAAATGAAGTTGATGAACTTGAATTTTTGATTAAAACGAGATTTGCAATTGTGTTAAAGTCAGATAATCTAAGAATATAAACAATATTTTATCATTAGTGTCAACTGTCACATCCACAAAACTATAACCGTACAACGCGTGATCTTACAAAGCACAGTTGCATAGGGATTTAGATCGAATGGTTACTCAAAGTAAAGCATACAAAATATTTCTGGAACTTAATGTCCAGTTGTGTGCTTTTCTTTAGCATTCATATTGCAGAAAATAAATATTTGCAATTTTAAATTGTTAAACCACTTCTAAAATGGTTCCTATTGAAAATGATGCAACAGCACTACAAGGTAGGGTGCCCCTCGCAAATTGCTTACTGCTACTTTGATTTGTAGCTAAGAAAAATAGTAATTGAGAATGAACATATAAGCCAAGAGTCACCTTGAACAATTTGCTCTGGAGATCCTCCCCCACAACATCGACCTGAATGCCCTCACTTCGCAATGATTGAATCGCTTTCCCCCTCAAGTGCTTCAAGGGATGTCTAAGACCCACCACAACTCTTGTAATTCCTGCCTGATAAAACCATTAGTTTTCTCCCTGCATTTAGGACATCTTTTTACATGAATATACAGCGTCAATCTGAATGCGTATGACTAAATTATCAATAAAGAAGGTTGAGGAAAATATATTTCTGGTTTTATCAGTGTTCATGCGAGCAAGCTCACGACAATCAAAACCTCCTAACTGGGACAAAAAATGGGATCCAATTTGCACACCCTTATGTCGTCATTTTCAGTAAGATAATACTCTGCAACTGCAACATACATACTCCCTCCGTTCCTAAATATTTGTCTTTCTAGGGATATCAACAAGTGACTACATACGAAGCAAAATGAGTGAATCTACACAATAGAATATGTCTATATACATCCGTATGTAGTCACTTGTTTAAATCTCTAGAAAGACAAGTATTTTGAAACGGAGGGAGTAGAAATTTAGGGGGTTGAGACAAGGGAGAGCAAGTATCTAGCACTATGGCTTATTATACCCATAGAACCTGCACTATCTATGAAAGATCAGAATTATGATCACAGTGCTACCATCGTATGCTTGCAGTACTATCCACATTTGGTTTTACAACTATCTTCAGAGTTACAGGAACCTTCTTCTTAGAGACTGCAGGGAGATAGTGAAGGGTATTCGTTCAGGCGAGCACCTGCACGAGGGAGGAGACGGCGGTGCTGTCCCCGTAGCAGTCGCCCGGCTCGAGGTTGAGGTAGGCGGTGGCGCCGCGGGCGCGCTCGCCGGCCTCCTCAGCGGCGAGGAGCTCCGCGCAGCGCGTGCCCTGCGCGTAGAGGAACCCCTCCCCGACCACGCGGGCCTCCTCCGGGCCGTAGGGCTCGGGCCGGGCGATGACGCACCCGAAGTTGGGGTGAGGGCAGGTGAGCCCCGCGGAGCGGTCGGCCACGTCGGCTGCGCGGCGAAGGAAGGCGGCGTCGTGCGCGTGGGAGGCCGCGACGGATACGGCTCGCGGGACGGCGGGGAGGCGGCGCCGGACGGGCGCGAGGCGGAGCGGGAGAGGGTAGGGTGCCGCCGGGGCAGGCGCGGCCACGGGCGGCCGCGGCGGCGGCAGCATGCTCGCTCTCGGGTGAGGTCGCACGGGTGTGTGGTGCGGCAGACTGGGAGCCCGAAACTGGAAAAGGGGGCGACGGCGCTGTGTGAGCGAAAATTGATCTTGCGAAGCCGGCCCGAGAGTGGAAGTGGAGGCCCAACTCGCCCCGTACGAGCCCATGCCATGTTTTGGTCCAAACTTTTTTTTGCGGGTGCAAAATTTCCTTTGTAAGCTATATTCTTTTATATCCCTCTTACAAAAAGATAGATATTTAGAATGAATATATGTTCCCTATGGTAACTGGGTTCATGAGTTATGGTCAACAAACAATATGTGCTACAAGGTACGTAGGTCAAAGTTTCACTCCCTCCTTCCCAAAATTCTTGTCTTAGATTTGTGTAAATATGGATGTATCAAGTCACGTTTTAGTATTAGATTCATCTGTATCTAGATAAATACTCCCTCCGTTCGAAATTACTTGTCACAAAAATGAATGTATCTACAACTAAAATACATCTAGATACATTTATTTCTTGGACGAGTAATTCCGAACGGAGGGAGCATAAGACAAGAATTTTGGGACGGAGGGAGTATATTCTTTTGTGAATGGTAATTTTATTGGTAGCTCCGTTTTGGCGATCACCGCCGTCGACGATCCGGCAACTCTAGAGGCCACCGCATGTCGTGAAGCGTTGTCACTTGCCGAAGATCTTCACGTGCAGAACTTGGTCATATCCTCGGGCTCAAAGCGAGTCATCGCCGACATCCAGACGGGCCCATGGGGCAAGTTTGGTGCAATCATCAAACAAGATCAAGCTTAAAGCAGGTAATTTTAATTGTAGCTTCATTTTCAAAGGCAGTGCGGCAAATGTTGACGCACACGGTCTAGCCAGGTTCTCTCTTTTCCCTTGGTCTGAAGTGTCACGTCTGGTTTAGCCAACCTCATGATTCAATTTGTATCCCACCAACTGTAGTCTATGATGAATAAAATCTGGTTTTACCCCAAAAAAAGCTATATTCTTTTGTCCAAAGTATCGGTCTGCATGCCAGCCTGCTGGGTGCGCTCGTGTAGCTGCATCGGATTCGGATCCGGGTCTGACAAAGAGAGCGCACATGGAGTGTAGTAGATCGGATCATTTGTTTGGCCGTGCTCTCACGGCACGGCAGCGTCACCTCACCGGCGCCGCCCACACCACGTTGCCTCCACATTTTGGCTCGGCCCGGCCCGGAGATGTTTTTTCTGTCTCGTCCGGCACTTCAGTTTTGTTTTCTCATTCAAAAAAAGCCGGCGTCGTCTCTCTCTCTCTCCCTCTCTGTTTGTTTCTTCTGCCTGGATCGCCGGCCGGAAGGCGCCCGGGCCCACGCGTCAGCGTGATTCGCTGTCCATCCATCCATCGACCGAGGTGGGCTTCCTTTTCCCAATCGCACCTGATTCCCGGAACTCGAGGGATTTGGATTCGCTTTTGCCTTTTTCTTCTCTCCTCTTCAACTAAAAAAAATGCGGCCCCCTCCGTGGCCCCACCTGCCAGACGCCCGATCGATTCCCGCCGCTGAAGCCGCCGGATGCTCTCCTTGTCCCCACACGCCGTCCGCGACTGCTCAGCCCCCCTCTCTCTCTCCCACTGACCCGCGGGCCCACGACAGCCCGGTCCACCTGTCCGGCCCCCGGCCCGCCACATGCGCCGGCCAGCCCACAACCGGAGTTTAGAAATACCCACATCCACATCCCCCCCCCCACCCACACCTTCTTCTCCCCCAAAAACGCACACTGCACCACCGCACACAGATCTAACCGAACCCCACCCCCACCGGCGGCGAGCCGGCGACGAGCCATCCATCCAAGATGCAGTACAACAACCTGGGCCGGTCGGGCCTCCGCGTCAGCCAGCTCTCCTACGGCGCGTGGGTGACCTTCGGCAACCAGCTCGACGTCAAGGAGGCCAAGTCCCTCCTCCAGGCCTGCCGGGACGCCGGGGTCAACTTCTTCGACAACGCGGAGGTCTACGCCAACGGCCGCGCGGAGGAGATCATGGGGCAGGCGATCCGGGACCTGGGGTGGCGCCGCGCCGACGTGGTCATCTCCACCAAGCTCTTCTGGGGCGGCCAGGGGCCCAACGACAAGGGCCTCTCCCGCAAGCACATCGTCGAGGGCCTCAAGGCCTCGCTCAAGCGGCTCGACATGGAGTACGTCGACGTGGTCTACTGCCACCGGCCCGACGCCACCACGCCCATCGAGGAGACGGTGCGGGCCATGAACTGGGTGATCGACCAGGGGTGGGCGTTCTACTGGGGCACGTCGGAGTGGACCGCGCAGCAGATCACCGAGGCGTGGGGCGTGGCGAACCGGCTTGACCTCGTCGGGCCCATCGTCGAGCAGCCCGAGTACAACCTCTTCTCCCGCCACAAGGTACTACCACCGCTGCTGCTGCTGCCTCGGTTATTACTTCAGTTAATCCTACATTCTGTTGCTGCTGCTGCTGCTAATCGCGATTCGATCCTTAATTAATCCATCCATGAGTGGTACTGTGCTACTGCTGATGCGTTGGATGTGTTGCTAATCTCGATTTGATGTTTAATTAGTGGATCAGTAGTACTACTTTACTAGTATTACTGTATTAACAACGATATCTTGGATGTGTGTGGATCGATGTGTACTTGCTGGATGTTTTTGCTCGCCAGTGCCAGTCCTTCCCGATGTTTTCAAGGCCCAAAATGTGCCTTCCTTGAAATTCGTAGGGGATACTAATTTGATCTAATCTTGTACTACGACTGGTTCTGCTATGCCTTAACAAATCAACTTAATTATGTTCTAATGGTACTGATCTTTAAATTAGTCCATGAGTGGTACTGTATTAGCAATGATGAATTGGATTGGATTGGTATATGGATCCATGTGTACTTGCTGGATCTTTGACTAGCCAGTGCCAGTCCTCTCTGGTGTTTTGAAGTCCCAGAATGTGCCTTCGTTGAAATTCGTAGGGGATAATCTGATTCATTGTAGAACTAGTACTGCAACTGTTGCTGCTGTAGCGCATGCCTCATGGTGGAGTGAATTCGAATGGATAATTGTCTTCTGCAGTAGGCATTTAATTGACTCTCTGATGAAGTACAATTGATGGTTGTAGGGGAATTTCCTCTTGGATCCTGTAGGCACCAAGTACCTTTCCCATTAGAAATCTACTATTACCTAGGAGTACATGGAAGATCGGTTCAATCTCAATTGCGCATTTTTTTAACTCAAGGGGGCACTTTTTTTAATTTATTTTCAGTGATGGGGACAGCTTCCCTTTTGCAACTGTAGAACATATGAGTTACTTAGCACTTACTACAGTCAAGGGAGTTTGGTAGCATAAATCTCACCTTTCATGATTTGACGTGCATCACTTTGGGGTCGGATGGCTGATAAATTAGACAGTGATGCTGGCTGGTTTTGTTCTTTATCCTGCATCATTAAGTTTTCCAGGCAACAACAGCACAATGCTGATAACGAAAGGTTAGGTGCACAGAAGTTGCTTACAAGGTTGTAGCTGGAACTTGGGTCCATTGTTTGATATTGTGTCGTTGTCGAATAGATAATATGATATTGGTCTGGGCCAAACAGAAAAAAGGCACCACACGTCCTTGTCATAGGTGATCTGTGTATTCAATTGGCTGGTACCTGCTTCCTGGTTGATCTTAAATTAGTCAATCGGTTGTAGTGAACTGGCAACGACGAATTGGATTGGTTGGATATATGGATCCATGTCACAATGTGTACTTGCTGGATCTTTTACTAGGCAGTACCAGTCGTCTAATGTTTTCAGGTCCCAAAATGTGCCTTCGTTGAAATCTGTAGGGGATAATTTGATTTATTGTAGAAGTACAACTGCTGCTGCTGTAGCCCACACCTCACGGTGGAGTTAATTTGAATGTATATTTGTCTTCTAGGCATTTAATTGACTCTGATGAAGTAGTAGCACAATTGATGGTAGGAGAATTTCCTTTTGGATTCTGTAGACAGCAAGTACCATTCCCCATTAGAAATCTACAACTCCAGCATCCATTGCATACATATATATTTTTAAACTCAAGAGGCCACTGGTTTGTTGCAAGTGTAGACATATGAAGGTTAGCAGTCAAGGGAGTTAGGTAGCATAAGTATCATCTTTCTTGATTTGACGTGCATCGCTCTGGAGTAGGGTAGCTGCTAAATCAGACCATGATGCTGGCTCGTATTGTTTTATATACTTTGCATCATCAAGTTTTCCAGGCAAACATCATCACATTGCTGATAACGAAAGGTTAGGTATAAGTTCAGACAGCTTAGACCACATGGAAGTTGCTTATAGGGTTGTAGTTGGCCATTGTTTGATAGTTAACCTCAATCGAATAGACAATTTGATATTGGTCTTGACCAGACAGAAAAAAGGCACCGCTTGTCCTTGTCACTGCTGATCTGCATATTCAATTGATTGATGTCTGCTTTGTGGCTAACTCGATAAGCTGGTTCAACTTGGTAACCAAAGTTGCTTTATAAAAATCTCCTAAGCTAGTTAAAAGCTTGTATTCTTAATTCCCGTAAGCATTGTTGTAAGGCGTGTTTCAGCTAGTTAAACAGGGGGCAGAAGCTTAGCTTAGTTAAAGTAGACTTGGAGTTTTCTGTGATGGGTAGTGGAAGTATGCTTATCGTTTTCCGTAACTGTTTTAGGGGTGATTAAATTACTACACAGATTGTTGTTTGCTTCCTTGAGGGATGAACTGCCTTGTAGTTTAGCATCTACCATCTAGCTTCTAAGAAGAAACATTCTGTGTTAGTTATATAATTTTTTCAACTAGAAACATTTTGTGTTAGTTATATATTTTTTGCAACTCATACTTTAGGTACTTCTGATTTGTAACACTTCCCATCCTTGATTTGCATGTCCGACGAAGCAAACATTATTTGGCAACTTCATGGGGCTGCTTATTGTCATGTGCATGCAGATTCTTTAAGCAATATTCCCTAGAATCATGTTGTGTCAATGTATTTCAAAATCCATTGAATCTATTTTCGCTGGGAAAGAAAATGCAAGGAGTCTAATGAGAACCAATGTATACTTGAAAGACTCTGAATTACAAATCAGTAACGAATTTACCACCTGATATTTGAGAACATTGTATCCCACTCTAGTCTATGGAATGGTCAGATCGTATCGATTCGATGCCTGGTTACCCATCAGCAGATCACTCGTATGAAACATTATGATAAGGAACCGCCAAAACACACATCTAGGATCATTGTTATGTTTATTTGCCTTTTTGTTTCTTGTTTGTACTGAACTGTCATTGGTATTCTACTAAGCAACAACTAAGAATGTTTTGTGTTACTGCAGGTTGAATCTGAGTTTGTACCTCTTTACAACACTTATGGCATTGGGTTGACTACATGGAGTCCTCTAGCTTCAGGGGTTCTCACTGGGAAGTATAGCAAAGGGAATATACCCGCTGAAAGTCGGTTTGCCCTAGATAACTACAAGGTAACCATGGAAACTTTGTCACTGTATTACACACACGTATTCCTGCTTTTCCTCCTAACTGCGTATAGAATAGCTGTCTCGCCTCCTTAAAAATGATCCTTAAGAAAATAGGGATGCACATGCCGCTACATCCTTGAGATTCCGAGTATGCTCATGTGTCGTAATCTAACCCCTAACAGACACATCTTTTCCTAAATCAGTTTTCCTAACTGATGCATGTTTCCAGAATGATCCTCACATGGGTGTTGTGTTTCTGTTTCCAGAACCTGGCCAACAGGTCTCTGGTTGACGACACGCTTAGAAAAGTGAACGGGCTCAAGCCCATCGCTTCGGAGCTCGGCGTCTCGATGGCGCAGCTGGGCATCGCGTGGTGCGCGTCGAACCCCAACGTGTCGTCCGTGATCACTGGAGCCACCAAAGAGAGCCAGGTACGCCACACCCTATCTCTGTTCTGCATCAGATTCGTCGTATCTGCGATGAAGAGTATTAACCCGTCACATTTCAACCACGTGACGAAAACAGATTGTCGAGAACATGAAGGCCCTGGAGGTCGTCCCGCTGCTGACCCCGGAGGTCCTGGAGAAGATCGAGGCGGTCGTCCAGAGCAAGCCGAAGCGCCTCGAGTCGTACAGATGAAGCGGTCGGTCCGTTTCACCAGCTGTGCAGCGTGTGCCCGCCCGCCGCCCGGTGGGATATTTTTTCAGTACCCGATTCTCCGAAAAACTATATACCGAACGTCCTGTGTAGTCGGTGTGCCCAGCGTGCGAAACATTTTGTCGAGTGGACCTGATGATGACGGTGCTCGTCACAGACGCCAGTGTGTGCTGCAGCTGTTACGTGTATGTGTATCATTCCTGCGTTTCCTGGTGATGGATGCGGCATCCTTTTAGGCCGGCGCCACCATGTTTTATGCTGCTTGTATGGTTGCTGCTGTCGCTGTATGTATGATGGTCTGTTGCAAAATCTGAGCGGGAGATGAGCTGTTTTCCTGTGAAGTTGCTGTGATCTAGACAGGCCCGGAGCACGCTGCTGTCTACCACGTCTCCGGGTCCGAGATCATGCGGCGGGCGTGTGCTCTCCTTCATTCTCTCTGCCGGCCGGCAGGGGCAGAGCAGGTGTGGCTGTTTGGTATGGTTGTGCCGGTTGGTTCAGGGGCACACGTTGCCGCAAGAGTCAGCCATCTATCTATCTATCTATCAGCGCTTCATTTCTCCTACGTTTTGTCGCGCAGGGTACTGAGGTGGGCTTCTCATCTCACAAACTGAACACGAGAGAGCAACACACTTGTGTCGTGTCACACAAAAACACATATATGACGAAAAAGGAGCACATATGCTGGCAGTGATCAGCAGCACTTCACCAAGTGTAGACAGAGCTGAAGGGGGGCAGGGAAAAGAATAGATACTAGCTCAGAAGAAGTCACCATCAGGCAGGAGCACAGCTTAGCTCCTGCTATCTCAACTAGGCACACAAGTAATCACAACGGCTGCGCCAGAGGTTGGCATTGGCCGCGCTCGAAGCTTCATCAGAGATGACGATATATGGCTCTTCACTTGAGTGCTGCCCTCATGTTCTCCCTCTTGTCGAGGCCGCGGTTCTGTGGTTGGCATGAAACCGTGGCCCTGCGGTGGCAAAAACGGGGGTATCAAATCGCCATAGACAGCATTCGTCTTTGAAAACCCTCTAGATCAAGCTTGAAGTGTTATAGACACAAGTAACAGTGATCAAGACTTTTTTTTTAATGTTTGTCTTTGCGTTGATCGATCGTAGCAAGGAGGCGAGAAAGAAAGAATCTAACCGAGACCACTGGCGTCCGATGTCCTCATGATCCTCAGCCTCTTCACGGAGCCAACAAACATTCTGCATACATGGACATCCGGATGACTATTATTCCAAGGAACTTGGAAGCTTGCAAGTACAAAAGTCATTCCGAATAGATGCATAGTGCAGAGAGCTTACTCCCAAGGGACATCTCCAACAAGCATCCAGTCACCGTCCCTGTCTTCGTATGTCATCTGGTATTCACAAGAGTTTTCTAACAGCTTCAGTGACTTCGTGCTATCTGGCAATTCCATGTTCAAATAAGGAATGCATCAAAAGCTAGAAATAGTGAACTGTTTGCACTTAAATTTGCAGTCAGCTTCTTAAGTAGTAGTATGGCTAGAGATACTGCACTTCAGAACTATAGCACCATAAATCCTAATGCTTCAAGTGACAGGCCAACTAAAGTTCGTATACTACCACTTAGATTCATCACGTGATCTTGATATCGGTGTAATTACGAAATGCACAAGGTAGTAGAAATCAGTTGAGGCTTACTAGAGGCGCAAAGGCCGGCGGACGGCTTGGTGAACATGATCTCAAGGGCCAAGGCAAGGGTCTTGTAGGAGCGATGGGCGTTGAGGTCCACCTTCCTCCCAATGACCTCCCCATCCATGTTCACCTTCACCCACCCGGGCACCCGGCCCTTCTTCTCGGCCTCCTCCTTGTCTTTCCGCGAGCCGGGCTCATCGGCGGCGGCCTTCTTGGTTTCGGCTTCGGAGGCATTGTCTTTCGCCTGGCCGAACAGGCTGTTCATCCGGAATGTCCTTATCGGTGGCCATCCCACCACTCCAAAGCTGCTGCCACACCAAAAAAACATGTACTAGTTTGGGTTAGTCCAGGTGAGGTGAGGCTGGTATGGGTAGCTCGGCAAATCGGGTGACACTGGCATCACATCATGCTTCCTTTTGGTGCCATGCACGAATCTCGAACGGCGGTCGGGCAGATGTGTTTTTGCTGCATCAGAATGGCAAAACAACCGCCGGATAATCTCGGCTCAGTTTTGCTTGCACTATTTTGGGCAGTGTAAGTAAGCTAGTAGGCAGTACAGTAGTACATGTGTGCAGTTGAGGGCTGAGAGTTTCATTCAGGCAGTGAAAATCTTGCAGATTTCGGTACGGGATTTGCAGGGAGGTGGTGGAAGTCGGGGATTTGAGGGGCGCAGCGAGGCAAAGCTGGTAACTTTGGCCGGGAGGAATCGCAAATTTTTTACTGTACTCTTTTATTTGAGTACCAAAGAGACGGGGAAGAGCAAGAACGGACCTCTGTGGGTGGCCGGAGGCGAGGGTCCCCGGCGAGGCGGCGGGCGCGGGGCCGTCCTCCGGCTTGGCCGCGGCGGGGGAGGAGGACGACACGGAGGAGTCCGGCGACAGCGCGGCCGCCGGCTGCAGGTCCCTGGCCGTCAGGATACGGCACGGCGCCGGCGCCACCGGCTGCTGCAGCAGCTGCGGCTTCCTGGACCCGAGGCAGAGCCCCAGCTCGAGCTCCTCCTCGTCCTCCTCCTCCCCGCCGGAGTTCTCCTCCACCACCTCCTCCGCGGCCGGGGGCGGCTCGCCGGGCCCGACTCCTCCTCCTGGACCCCGCATCGGCCGGTTTCTTGGCAGCGCCCGCGTGTCTGTGCGTGAGAGGGGGGGGCGCCTCGAGAGGGAGGAAAGGGAGAGAGCGAAGGGGAGGGGGAGGCTATGATTATGCGGGCGAGGTACGACTCCGGCTGAGGTGAGGTGAGTGAGTTCTGGGTATGCGTGTGGCCGTGTGGTACTAGTGCGCAGGAAGCTATAGCTTTCGCCTCCTGCTCCTGCTGGGCTGCTGCTTTACTGACGTGTGGGCCATGGGGTGCCCGGATGGGGGGTGAACTGCTATGGAGCCCCAGATGCTTGTCTTGTCCATCTGTATGAATGGAACAAATGGATTTTAAGAGCCTCTTTGATTGGCATGTACCAAATCAGAGGAAACATGTGGGGGCACCGCCATTCATGCATTTGATTGGAGGGAATGGAGCATCAGGGGCTGTCGAGTAGTTTTTTGCAAAGCTGTCTGAAACGCCTAATTTTATGGGGTTTTCGTTTTTTTCGAAAACAATGTGAGAAAACTTTCGATCTATTCATTGACTGTCAAGGTAGTATAACAAACACATTTAGTAAAAATTACATCTAGGTTCATAGACCACCTAGCGACAATTACATGCATTAGAGTGAGCCAAAGACGCGTCCAGGTGCATTGGACAATGTTATATTGGAAGAATGGCTCCCCTCCCCCTCCCTCGACTCATCTTCCTCTACACATCACCACGACCCTCCCCCCCCCCCCCCCCCCCCCCCGACACACGCACGACCAGGATTCACCCCCTCCCTATTGGGGAACGTAGTAATTTCAAAAAATTTCCTACGCACACGCAAGATCATAGTGATGATATAGCAACGAGAGGGGAGAGTGTTCGTCCACGTACCCTCGTAGACCGTAAGCGGAAGCGTTAGCACAACGCGGTTGATGTAGTCGTACGTGTTCACGATCGACCGATCCAAGCACCGAACGTACGGAGCCTCCGAGTTCAGCACACGTTCAGTTCGATGACGTCCCTCGAACTCCGATCCAGCCGAGTGTCGAGGGAGAGTTCCGTCAGCACGACGGCGTGGTGACGATCTTGATGTTCTACCGGCGCAGGGCTTCGCCTAAGCTTCGCGACGATATGACCGAGGTGGAATATGGTGGAGGGGGGCACCGCACACGGCTAAGGAACGATCCGTAGATCAACTTGTGTCTATGGGGTGCCCCCTGCCCCCGTATATAAAGGAGGGAGGGGGGAGGCCGGCCGGCCCCCTTGGGGCGCGCCAAGGGAGGAGGAATCCTCCTCCTAGTAGGAGTAGGATTCCCCCTTTCCTACTCCTACTAGGAGGGGGAAGGAAGGAGGAGAGGGGGGGAAGGAAAGGGGGGCGCCCCCCCCCCCTCCTAGTCCAATTCGGACTAGAGGGAGAGGAGGCGCGCGGCCCACCCTGGCCGCCCCTCTCTCTTCCCACCTAGGCCCATGTGGCCCATTAACTCTCCCGGGGGGTTCCGGTAACCCCCCCGGCACTCCGGTTTTCTCCGAAAACTTCCGGAACCTTTCCGGTGTCCGAATATAGTCGTTCAATATATCAATCTTTATGTCTCGACCATTTCGAGACTCCTCATCATGTCCGTGATCACATCCGGGACTCCGAACAAACTTCGGTACATCAAAACTTATAAACTCATAATAAAATTGTCATCGAAACGTTAAGCGTGCGGACCCTACGGGTTCGAGAACTATGTAGTCATGACCTAAAACCATTCTAGGCCATTAGCCAATAGCGGGACCTGGATGCCCATATATCAATCTTTCGGAACCTTTTCGGTGTCCAAATATATCCGTCCAATATATCAATCTTTATGTCTCGACCATTTCGAGACTCCTCGTCATGTCCGTGATCATATCTGGGACTCCGAACAACCTTCGGTACATCAAAATACATAAACTCATAATATAACTGTCATCGAAACCTTAAGCGTGCGGACCCTACGGTTCGAGAACAATGTAGACATGACCGAGACATGTCTCTGGTCAATAACCAATAGCGGGACCTGGATGCCCATATTGGTTCCTACATATTCTACGAAGATCTTTATCGGTCAAACCGCATAACAACATACTTTGTTCCCTTTGTCATCGGTATGTTACTTGCCCGAGATTTGATCGTCGGTATCCAATACCTAGTTCAATCTCGTTACCGGCAAGTCTCTTTACTCGTTCTGTAATACGTCATCTCATAACTGTTGGGGAACGTAGTAATTTCAAAAAAATTCCTACGCACACGCAAGATCATGGTGATGACATAGCAACAAGGGGAGAGTGTTGTCTACGTTCCCTCGTAGACCGAAGCGGAAGCGTTGACGCAGCGTAGAGGAAGTAGTCGTACGTCCTCCCGGTTCGACCGATCCAAGCACCGTTACTCCGGCACCTCCGAGTTCTTGACACACGTACAGCTCGATGACGCACCCTCGATCTCCAATCCAGTAGAGGCTTCGAGGGGGAGTTCCGTCAGCACGACGGCGTGGTGACGATCTTGATGTTCTCCTGTCGTAGAGCTTCGCCTAAGCACCGCTACAATATGATTGAGGTGTAATATCGTGGAGGGGGGCACCGCACACGGCTAAGGAACGATCAATGATCAACTTGTGTGTCCTAGGGTGCCCCCCTACCCCCGTATATAAAGGAGGGAGGGGGGAGGTGGCCGGCCCAAGGGGGGGCGCGCCATAGGGAGGGGGAAACCTACTCCAAGTAGGTTTCCCTCTCTTTTCCTTATCTTATTTGGAGGGGGAAGGAAGGAGCACTAGTATTAGGAAGTAGTACTAGTAGTAGGAAAGGAAGAGGGGGAAGGAGAAAGGAAAGGGGGGGCCGGCCCCCCTCCCCAATTCGGATTGGGCTTGGGGGGGCGCGCCCCCTTCCCTTGCTCCTTCTCCCTTCCTCCTACATGGGCCCAATAAGGCCCATATACCTCCCGGGGGGTTCCAGTAACCTCCCGGAGCTCCAAATTCTTCCGGAACCTTTTCGGTGTCCAAATATATCCGTCCAATATATCAATCTTTATGTCTCGACCATTTCGAGACTCCTCGTCATGTCCGTGATCATATCTGGGACTCCGAACAACCTTCGGTACATCAAAATACATAAACTCATAATATAACTGTCATCGAAACCTTAAGCGTGCGGACCCTACGGTTCGAGAACAATGTAGACATGACCGAGACATGTCTCTGGTCAATAACCAATAGCGGGACCTGGATGCCCATATTGGTTCCTACATATTCTACGAAGATCTTTATCGGTCAAACCGCATAACAACATACGTTATTCCCTTTGTCATCGGTACGTTACTTGCCCGAGATTTGATCGTCGGTATCCAATACCTAGTTCAATCTCGTTACCGGCAAGTCTCTTTACTCGTTCTGTAATACGTCATCTCATAACTAACTTATTAGTTACATGCTTGCAAGGCTTAGGTGATGAGTATTACCGAGAGGGCCCAGAGATACCTCTCCGACAATCGGAGTGACAAAACCTAATCTCGAATTATGCTAAATCAACATGTACCTTCGAAAACACCTGTAGTACTCCTTTATAATCACCCAGTTACGTTGTGATGTTTGGTAGTACCCAAAGTGTTCTTCCGGTAAACGGGAGTTACACAATTCTCATAGTTACAGGAACATGTATAAGTCATGAAGGAAGCAATAGCAGAATACTAAACGATCAAGTGCTAAGCTAACGGGATGGGTCATGTCAATCACATCATTCTCCTAATGATGTGATCTCATTAATCAAATGACAACACATGTCTATGGTTAGGAAACATAACCATCTTTGATTAATGAGCTAGTCAAGTAGAGGCATACTAGTGACTATATGTTTGTCTATGTATTCACACATGTATTATGTTTCCGGTTAATACAATTCTAGCATGAATAATAAAACATTTATCATGATATGAGGAAATAAATAATAACTTTATTGCCTCTAGGGCATATTTCCTTCAATAACTAACTCATTAGTTACATGCTTGCAAGGCTTAGGTGATGAGTATTACCGAGAGGGCCCAGAGATACCTCTCCGACAATCGGAGTGACAAATCCTAATCTCGAATTATGCCAACTCAACATGAACCTTCGGAAACACCTGTAGAGCACCTTTATAATCACCCAGTTACGTTGTGACGTTTGGTAGCACACAAAGTGTTCTTCCGGTACACGGGAGTTGCACAATCTCATAGTTGCAGGAACTTTGTATAAGTCATGAAGAAAGCAATAGCAGTATACTAAACGATCAAGTGCTAGGCTAACAGAATGGGTCATGTCAATCACATCATTCTTCTAATGATGTGATCCCACTAATCAAATGACAACACATGTCTATGGTCAGGAAACATAACCATCTTTGATTAATGAGCTAGTCAAGTAGAGGCATACTAGTGACTATAGTTTTGTCTATGTATTCACACATGTATCATGTTTTCGCTTAATACAATTCTAGCACGAATAATAAACATTTATGATGATATGAGGAAATAAATAATAACTTTATTATTGCCTCTAGGGCATATTTCCTTCAGTCTCCCACTTGCACTAGAGTCAATAATCTAGATTACATAGTAATGATTCTAACACCCATGGAGTCTTGGTGCTGATCATGTTTTGCTCGTGAGAGAGGCTTAGTCAACGGATCTGCAACATTCAGATCCGTATGTATCTTGCAAATCTCTATGTCTCCCACTTGGACTTGGTCCCGAATGGAATTGAAGTGTCTCTTGATGTGCTTGGTCCTCTTGTGAAATCTGGATTCCTTTGCTAAAGCAATTGCACCAGTATTGTCACAGAAGATCTTCATTGTTCCTGATGCACTAGGTATTACACCTAGATCAGAAATGAACTCCTTCATCCAGACTCCTTCATTTGCTGCTTCAGAAGCAGCTATGTATTCCGCTTCACATGTAGATCCCGCCACGACGCTTTGTTTAGAACTGCACCAACTTACAGCTCCACCGTTTAATATAAACACGTATCTGGTTTGCGATTTAGAATCGTCCGGATCAGTGTCGAAGCTTGCATCGACGTAACCATTTACGACTATCTCTTTGTCACCTCCATATACGAGAAACATATCCTTAGTCCTTTTCAGGTATTTCAGGATATTCTTGACCGCTGTCCTGTGATCCACTCCTGGATTACTTTGGTACCTTCCTGCTAAGCTTATTGCTAAGCATACGTCAGGTCTGGTACACAGCATTGCATACATGATAGAGCCTATGGCTGAAGCATAGGGAACATTTTTCATTTTCTCTCTATCTTCTGCTATGGTCGGGCATTGAGTTCGACTCAACTTCACACCTTGTAGCACACAGGCAAGAATCCTTTCTTTGCCTGATCCATTTTGAACTTTTTCAAAATTTTGTCAAGGTATGTGCTTTGTGAAAGTACTATTAAGCGTCTTGATCTATCTCTATAGATCTTGATGCCTAATATGTAAGCAGCTTCACCAAGGTCTTTCATCGAAAAACTTTTATTCAAGTATCCCTTTATGCTATCCAGAAATTCTATATCATTTCCAATTAATAATATGTCATCAACATATAAAACTAGAAATGCTACAGAGCTCCCACTCACTTTCTTGTAAATACAGGCTTCTCCAAAAGTCTGTATAAAACCATATGCCTTGATCACACTATCAAAACGTTTATTCCAACTCTGAGATGCTTGCACCAGTCCATAAATGGAACGCTGGAGCTTGCACACTTTGTCAGCACCTTTTGGATCAACAAAACCTTCTGGTTGCATCATATACAACTCTTCTTCTAGAAATCCATTCAAGAATGCAGTCTTGACATCCATTTGCCAAATTTCATAATCATGAAATGCAGCAATAGCCAACATGATTCGGACAGACTTAAGCATCGCTACGGGTGAGAAAGTCTCATCGTAGTCAACCCCTTGAACTTGTCGAAAACCTTTCGCAACAAGTCGAGCTTTATAGACAGTAACATTACCATCAGCGTCGGTCTTCTTCTTAAAGATCCATTTATTCTCAATGGCTTGCCGATCATCGGGCAAGTCAACCAAAGTCCATACTTTGTTTTCATACATAGATCCTATCTCAGATTTCATGGCCTCCAGCCATTTTGCGGAATCTGGGCTCATCATCGCTTCCTCATATTTCGTAGGTTCATCATGGTCAAGTAACATGACTTCCAGAATAGGATTACCGTACCACTCTGGTGCGGATCTTACTCTGGTAGACCTACGAGGTTCAGTAGAAACTTGATCTGAAGTTTCATGATCAATATCATTAGCTTCCTCACTAATTGGTGTAGTTGTCACGGGAACCGGTTCTCGTGATGAACTACCTTCCAATAAGGGAGTAGATACAGTTATCTCATCAAGTTCTACTTTCCTCCCACTCACTTCTTTCGAGAGAAATTCCTTCTCTAGAAAGGATCCATTCTTAGCAACGAATGTCTTGCCTTCGGATCTGTGATAGAAGGTGTACCCAACAGTCTCTTTTGGGTATCCTATGAAGACACATTTCTCCGATTTGGGTTCGAGCTTATCTGGTTGAAGTTTCTTCACATAAGCATCGCAGCCCCAAACTTTAAGAAACGACAACTTTGGTTTCTTGCCAAACCATAGTTCATAAGGCGTCGTCTCAACGGATTTTGATGGCGCCCTATTTAACGTGAATGCGGCCGTCTCTAAAGCATAACCCCAAAACGATAGCAGTAAATCGGTAAGAGACATCATAGATCGCACCATATTAAGTAAAGTACGATTACGACGTTCGGACACACCATTTCGTTGTGGTGTTCCAGGTGGCGTGAGTTGCGAAACTATTCCGCATTGTTTCAAATGTAAACCAAACTCGTAACTCAAATATTTTCCTCCACGATCAGATCGTAGAAACTTTATTTTCTTGTTACGATGATTTTCTACTTCACTCTGAAATTCTTTGAACTTTTCAAATGTTTCAGACTTGTGCTTCATTAAGTAGATATACCCATATCTGCTCAAATCATCTGTGAAGGTGAGAGAATAACGATATCTGCCACGAGCTTCAACATTCATTGGACCACATACATCTGTATGTATGATTTCCAACAAATCTGTTGCTCTCTCCATAGTACCGGAGAACGGTGTTTTAGTCATCTTGCCCATGAGGCACGGTTCGCAAGTACCAAGTGATTCATAATCAAGTGATTCCAAAAGTCCATCAGTATGGAGTTTCTTCATGCATTTTACACCGATATGACCTAAACGGCAGTGCCACAAATAAGTTGCACTATCATTATCAACTCTGCATCTTTTGGCTTTGACATTATGAATATGTGTATCACTACTATCGAGATTCAATAAAAATAGACCACTCTTCAAGGGTGCATGACCATAAAAGATATTACTCATATAAATAGAACAACCATTATTCTCTGATTTAAATGAATAACCGTCTCGCATCAAACAAGATCCAGATATAATGTTCATGCTCAACGCAGGCACCAAATAACAATTATTCAGGTCTAAAACTAATCCCGATGGTAGATGTAGAGGTAGCGTGCCGACGGCGATCACATCGACTTTGGAACCGTTTCCCACGCGCATCGTCACCTCGTCCTTGGCCAGTGCTCGCTTATTCCGTAGTCCCTGTTTCGAGTTGCAAATATTAGCAACAGAACCAGTATCAAATACCCAGGTGCTACTACAAGCTCTAGTTAGGTACACATCAATAACATGTATATCACATATACCTTTGTTTACTTTGCCATCCTTCTTATCCGCCAAATACTTGGGGCAGTTCCGCTTCCAGTGTCCAGTCTGCTTGCAGTAGAAGCACTCAGTTTCAGGCTTAGGTCCAGACTTGGGTTTCTTCTCTTGAGCAGCAACTTGCTTGCCGTTCTTTTTGAAGTTCCCCTTCTTCTTCCCTTTGCCCTTCTTCTTGAAACTAGTGGTCTTGTTGACCATCAACAATTGATGCTCCTTCTTGATTTCTACCTCCGCGGCTTTCAGCATCGCGAAGAGCTCGGGAATAGTCTTGTTCATCCCTTGCATATTATAGTTCATCATGAAGCTCTTGTAGCTTGGTGGCAGTGATTGAAGAATTCTGTCAATGACACTATCATCAGGAAGATTAACTCCCAGTTGAATCAAGTGATTGTTATACCCAGACATTCTGAGTATATGTTCACTGACAGAACTATTCTCCTCCATCTTGCAGCTATAGAATTTATTGGAGACTTCATATCTCTCAATCCGGGCATTTGCTTGAAATATTAACTTCAACTCCTGGAACATCTCATATGCTCCATGACGTTCAAAACGTCGTTGAAGACCCGGTTCTAAGCCGTAAAGCATGGCACACTGAACTATAGAGTAGTCATCAGGTTTGCTCTGCCAGACGTTCTTAACGTCGTCAGTTGCATCAGCAGCAGGCCTGGCACCCAGCGGTGCTTCCAGGACGTAACTCTTCTGTGCAGCAATGAGGATAATCCTCAGGTTACGGACCCAGTCCGTGTAATTGCTACCATCATCTTTCAACTTTGCTTTCTCAAGAAACGCATTAAAATTCAACGGAATAACAGCACGAGCCATCTATCTACAAACAAACATAGACAAGCAAGATACTATCAGGTACTAAGTTCATGATAAATTTAAGTTCAATTAATCATATTACTTAAGAACTCCCACTTAGACAGACATCTCTCTAGTCATCTAAGTGATCACGTGATCCAAATCAACTAAACCATAACCGATCATCACGTGAGACGGAGTAGTTTTCAATGGTGAACATCATTATGTTGATCATATCTACTATATGATTCACGCTCGACCTTTCGGTCTCCGTGTTCCGAGGCCATATCTGTATATGCTAGGCTCGTCAAGTTTAACCTGAGTATTCTGCGTGTGCAAAACTGGCTTGCACCCGTTGTAGATGGACGTAGAGCTTATCACACCCGATCATCACGTGGTGTCTCGGCACGACGAACTTTGGCAACGGTGCATACTCAGGGAGAACACTTCTTGATAATTTAGTGAGAGATCATCTTAAAATGCTACCGTCAATCAAAGCAAGATAAGATGCATAAAGGATAAACATCACATGCAATCAATATAAGTGATATGATATGGCCATCATCATCTTGTGCTTGTGATCTCCATCTCCGAAGCACCGTCGTGATCACCATCGTCACCGGCGCGACACCTTGATCTCCATCGTAGCATCGTTGTCGTTACGCCATCTATTGCTTCTACGACTATCGCTACCGCTTAGTGATAAAGTAAAGCAATTACAGGGCGTTTGCATTTCATATAATAAAGCGACAACCATATGGCTCCTGCCAGTTGCCGATAACTTTGGTTACAAAACATGATCATCTCATACAATAAAATATAGCATCACGTCTTGACCATATCACATCACAACATGCCCTGCAAAAACAAGTTAGACGTCCTCTACTTTGTTGTTGCAAATTTTACGTGGCTGCTACGGGCTTAGCAAGAACCGTTCTTACCTACGCATCAAAACCACAACGATAGTTTGTCAAATAGACTCTGTTTTAACCTTCACAAGGACCGGGCGTAGCCACACTCGATTCAGCTAAAGTGAGAGAGACAGACACCCGCCAGTCACCTTTAAGCACGAGTGCTCGTAACGGTGAAACCAGTCTCGCGTAAGCGTACGCGTAATGTCGGTCCGGGCCGCTTCATCTCACAATACCGCTGAACCAAAGTATGACATGCTGGTAGGCAGTATGACTTATATCGTCCACAACTCACTTGTGTTCTACTCGTGCATATAACATCAAGGCATAAAACCTAGGCCCTGATACCACTGTTGGGAAACGTAGTAATTTCAAAAAAATTCCTACGCACACGCAAGATCATGGTGATGATATAGCAACGAGAGGGGAGAGTGTTCGTCCACGTACCCTCGTAGACCGTAAGCGGAAGCGTTAGCACAACGCGGTTGATGTAGTCGTACGTCTTCACGATCGACCGATCCAAGCACCGAACGTACGGAGCCTCCGAGTTCAGCACACGTTCAGCTCGATGACGTCCCTCGAACTTCGATCCAGCCGAGTGTCGAGGGAGAGTTCCGTCAGCACGACGGCGTGGTGATGATCTTGATGTTCTATCGGCGCAGGGCTTCGCCTAAGCTTCGCGACGATATGACCGAGGTGGAATATGGTGGAGGGGGGCACCGCACACGGCTAAGGAACGATCCGTAGATCAACTTGTGTCTATGGGGTGCCCCCTGCCCCCGTATATAAAGGAGGGAGGGGGGAGGCCGGCCGGCCCCCTTGGGGCGCGCCAAGGGAGGAGGAATCCTCCTCCTAGTAGGAGTAGGATTCCCCCTTTCCTACTCCTACTAGGAGGGGGAAGGAAGGAGGAGAGGGGGGGAAGGAAAGGGGGGCGCCGCCCCCCCCCCTCCTAGTACAATTCGGACTAGAGGGAGAGGGGGCGCGCGGCCCACCCTGGCCGCCCCTCTCTCTTCCCACCTAGGCCCATGTGGCCCATTAACTCTCCCGGGGGGTTCCGGTAACCCCCCCGGCACTCCGGTTTTCTCCGAAAACTTCCGGAACCTTTCCGATGTCCGAATATAGTCGTCCAATATATCAATCTTTATGTCTCGACCATTCCGAGACTCCTCGTCATGTCCGTGATCACATCCGAGACTCCGAACAAACTTCGGTACATCAAAACTTATAAACTCATAATAAAACTGTCATCGAAACGTTAAGCGTGCGGACCCTACGGGTTCGAGAACTATGTAGTCATGACCTAAAACCATTCTAGGCCATTAGCCAATAGCGGGACCTGGATGCCCATATTGGTTCCTACATATTCTACGAAGATCTTTATCGGTCAAACCGCTAACAACATACTTTGTTCCCTTTGTCATCGGTATGTTACTTGCCCGAGATTTGATCGTCGGTATCCAATACCTAGTTCAATCTCGTTACCGGCAAGTCTCTTTACTCGTTCTGTAATACGTCATCTCATAACTAACTCATTAGTTACATGCTTGCAAGGCTTAGGTGATGAGTATTACCGAGAGGGCCCAGAGATACCTCTCCGACAATCGGAGTGACAAATCCTAATCTCGAATTATGCCAACTCAACATGAACCTTCGGAAACACCTGTAGAGCACCTTTATAATCACCCAGTTACGTTGTGACGTTTGGTAGCACACAAAGTGTTCTTCCGGTACACGGGAGTTGCACAATCTCATAGTTGCAGGAACTTTGTATAAGTCATGAAGAAAGCAATAGCAGTATACTAAACGATCAAGTGCTAGGCTAACAGAATGGGTCATGTCAATCACATCATTCTTCTAATGATGTGATCCCACTAATCAAATGACAACACATGTCTATGGTCAGGAAACATAACCATCTTTGATTAATGAGCTAGTCAAGTAGAGGCATACTAGTGACTATAGTTTTGTCTATGTATTCACACATGTATCATGTTTCCGGTTAATACAATTCTAGCACGAATAATAAACATTTATGATGATATGAGGAAATAAATAATAACTTTATTATTGCCTCTAGGGCATATTTCCTTCACTCCCCCCGTCCAGGTGCTCACACCGCAGACCCCTCCATCATGGGATCTAGATGCATCGCCATCCCATGGGGCGTGTGTGTGTGTGGGGGGGGGGGGGGTAGGGGGTATCAGCAGTGTTGTCGCACCTACGTCCACCAGTCTCCCCCTTCTTCCGTGCCAAGCAAGGCATACATCTGCTAGCCTCGATGGTCATATCTGGCGTTGACATTGACGGCCACGTCCTCGCGTGCTTTCTCCAAGCATGTTTTGGTGACAAATTTTGGAAGTTCCATCAAACATATACACCTTTGATATGTGAAAATTGTTTGCTCTTATATTGGTTATTAATTCTTGAAGACAGTTATTAATATGACGATGAGATCGCCGATGCATCTTCTCATAATAAGTTGCTGGTAATGGGTGGTTATGATCGGAGCGAAACTCATTAATGCAACATAGATTGTCATTGTGAAGGCTCAATCGAATTATCGAAGGGCATTCGGTTCATATGGATTTACTGTTCTTCTGACATGGGATACTCTACACAAAGATGGTTGCATGCATACAACATAATATTTTTTTTGCAAAGATATAAGTAATGAGTTGAGACATACTCCACATAGACAGTTGAATTCTTGCGTCGCTTGAATATTCTTAATGTTCCTTCAAATTCTTCCGAAGCGGATGTCAAAGTCCATCTCTCATTTGTATAAGTTGTAGAAGCTACTATTGAAGCATGTTCTGCACACAATAGAATCCCTTGTGCACGGTGAATATGCATATAATGATTTTTCAAGAGCGCAAAACTGACAAGTGTTTGTTGGTTGTACTTGGAATGGAATTGTCACGTGGCCTGGTAAGATAATCCAAATTAACAGTAAAGAGGTACACATTGATAAATTTGTCACACTAAGTTAATAAAAAGGTAGATGATTTACATATCAGTTGTTCTCACGTGTTGGCTGAAATCAGCCTCATTTGGTTCATCTGTAGTAACAGAAGACGACAAATGATGATTACGAATAGTAGAATCGTCTGAAGAATGAGTATGCACTAATTGAGGTGATCGTGGGGAGTCCATAGAGTCAAACTAAGGAATATGAGGGGAAACTGGAACATCGAACATAACATCAATTGATTCAAACGAGGTGATGTTTGGTATAATTAAAACTATTCTGCCATCTAAAAAGAAAGTTAACACAAGAAGTAAAGAACAAGAATAACCTTTGTAAAAGTAGAGGAAGAAACAAACGGATGTATAAGTGAAGTAGCATGAAAGTACCTATTGCTTGAATTGTTCTGGCAATATGTTTTACTCAGTAGTATGAACAGCTTTAGGTGCCAATGTTGTGTTGATGGACTCAAGTTAATGAACATGGGTCAACAATGTGACATCATGTTGATCATCTATCGACTGTAAGGAGTCGTCGATATAATTTAGACTTTGTTGTCATTCGAAAAAAAGTAAGGTAAAACAAGTGAGAAAGAAAGTGAAAATATCGTATAAAAGGAACCGAGGGATGAACCTGTGTAGAGATGAGTGCAAAAGAAACATGTACCGACTAAAATGTTCAAACAATCTATTGTACTCATTCATAACGAAGTGACATTAGGACTAACCTTAGAAAACAAAGCAATTTTGCCTAGCCTAGATATCACAAATAACACTCATTATATTTATTCTCGCACAAGAATGCATAAGATTCTGAACGTTGTCGAATTATGTTAGGAACAACTAACAAAACTTACATGGTACAGGTTTCGGATAATGTAACTTGATGATGAATAAATAAACAATTATATGCAATGAAGAAATTTTAGAATCACCTAATATATTGATCGGTGTATTCCAAATAATTTGATAACTGCATGTTTGCTAAATCGGTTGAAGGATAGGTTGATAAATACGAAACTGTGGATCTGTAAGAGAAGTTCCTTTGGAAAGAAAAGCACGTTCCTTGCTTCGTAGTGGAGAATCGTGTGACAGATGCAATTCAGTAAGGGCCTCTTTGATTCGTAGGATTGTCAAAATGAAGGAATAGGAAAAATGCAGGAATAGGATGGCATGTCCCATAGTATCCTACAGGATTTGAAAAATGTTTGATAGCGCAGGAAAAACAAAGGAATTCTAGAAAGAGGTTTGAGTGGATGGAAATTTTCCTCCAAAATGTAGTACAAATGGATCCTATGGAAAAATCCCTAAGGATGGCAATCCTACGAATCAAACGAGCATCACAGGAAAAATTCCTAAGGGTTCAAATCCTCCAAAAATCCTATGCAATTCCTTTGAATCAAAGGAGCCCTAACATCCAAATCCTTCACACGGACGTGAGGCGGAATGAATGGTAAAGAAGAGTTTCCATCAAAATGATCTGAACTAGGAAAATCTGAACGGATAAAATGGTAAGCATCAAAAGTAGCAGAACAGTAAGAGTAAAAGAGTATTTGCAAAAAAAAAGAGTAAAAGAGAGAATTATGTGTAGAATTCTAACTTTAATCCATGAAACTTGGCTCGGAAAGATTCCATATTTGTAGTGGAAACAAAACAAAAATCTCATAGTGGAAACAATAACCGCAGTAGTTCAAGCAGCAAGAAAGTAAATTATGAGAACACAAAGATAATAGAAAGACCGGATGAGAGTACATCGAACAATAATGTTATGGATGCACAAAAGGGAGAAGAAGGGTTTATGGAGAGTAAGAATGCAGAGGTTGGCGAAGAAGATGAAGAACATGAAGCAAAGAGGTGAACATGCAAGGTCCACTTGGTACTCCACCAGGAGGCAATAGGACTGTACATACGACGTGTCTGTGCAGCAGGTGACATGCATATCGAAATATGTTCGTGCGCATTCATAGATTACCTATGTTTTTAGCATTTTTTGGGTGCATGATTATTTTTAGCTATTGTGTATATATAGTGTAGTGTGTGGTGCATGAAGTTGGATGCTTGCACTTGGTGCCTAGACACTTTTGTGCTGCGCGCGAGTGTGTGGCACGTTGGCACTTGGCAGGCGCACGTAGCATTTTGTTGTTGATGTGTTTGCCCGTTGTTGGAGCGGCGGGCCCGGGCCTTGCTTTTCCGGGGCGTACGAGATTGAAGGGACACGGGAAAGGGAAAAAGATAAAAGAGACCCGACGGTCACGCAGAAATGGGTGGACAAAAAGGCAGCGGCGGCACGGAGGGACACAAGCTCGTTCAAACACCTTGGACGTCCAGCTCCTCTCGTTTTTCTACTACAGGAGTAGTGGTGGTATGTAATCTTTTTTCCTGGCCGATTCTTTTGCCGGAAGAAAAAACGAATGACGTGTGTGTGCACGCACCAAGTACGTAATTCCGTATGGGCAGACAGAAGACGGAGACGCCTCCCTTCTTTTTTCTGCTCGTTGGCTGGTTGATAATCGTGTGTCCGGGCTCGGGGCGGCAGCGTTCGTTTTTCTCTTCTCATTGGCCGCCGGGATTGTCCGTGCCGGCGTGCGCAGCGCACGGAGCCAGCTCGCTCGGCTCGCTGCCGGATGTAGGTCGGGAGGGAGGACGGAGTCGCGTGCAGTGCAGCCGGTGGACCGTTCCAGATTCCAGGGGTACTCTCCCAAGAGGAAGACGACTGAAACCAGGCGAGAAAATCAAGCATGCGTGCACGTCTCCTGCCGGCCACAACAATCGGCTGCCCAGCTCGTTAAATTCCCTGTCCCCGAAAAAAGTATAGGATTTCCCTGCCTTCCGCCAACGCCGTCACCTGTCTGCCTTGTCTCTGGTGGTCTTAGAGCCATGGCAACGTGTTGTTCAGCGGCGATTGTTGTTCTGCTGTGCTGGTCGTATGGGGCCTTACCACGACGACTTCTCGACTGTCTATCATACAACAAGTTTTGACCTCGAAACCAATGGGGTACTAACTAACAGCTGAGTCCTCTTCGAACCGCAGGAGATAGTTGCCCATCATACAGCTCACCAACTTCACTTGCCTCTAAGGAGGGCTCGCTCCGGGCAAGTTCGGATCACAGGGGATTCTTTTTATCGATATAGGATCTCTATTCAAGATTAATGCAGTTCCTTTTCGGGCGGCTGTATGACGGACGACCCCCTATAGGTACTAAGGTAGGGTGGGTGGTACCGCTCACATAGCGGGCAATCCTCCTAACTACGCGCGGGCTGGGCTTAGAGCGCGTCAAACCCCTCACTACCTCGCAACGGCGTTGAGACCATAACATGCATGTTACACAAAAAGCGCCGCTTTCTTGGGAGTGTTGTCACACAGCTGCCCGACTAGAAGAGCTACTTGCTCTGTAGTGTTGTCACACAAGATAAGCACGCCGCACGCCTGCTGGCCGGGTGAATCGAAGTTATCTTCCGGTCAACTGTCCACCCGGTCAAGTGTAAAAAAAAACACTGGAATCATGTAGCGCACGGTGCTGGTGTGCTTCCTGTCCACGAGGCTGGATTTGGCGAGGGAGGGGCAATAACGGCGGCATGCCTTTGGTTTGTTTTAGTGTTTGTAGTCATCGCTGGGCGGTCTATGGGTCTGGATGTAATTTTCGGTGTTTGTTGCGCTGCCATGATTGAAAATGAATATATCAGAGGTTTTGTTGAGGGAAAAAAATCATCGTCCTCGCGCTGGTTGCGTAGGGAGCGTGTGTACGCGTGGAACGTGAGCGGGAGTGGTGGCGGTGCCGGTACGAGTAGGATTATTACTTAAGCGAGGACAAGTGCGAAATGTGTGGCGCGTTGTGTTGGTTGCGTGGGGGCGACAAGCCGACAAGCCCCGCAACCGCTCGTTTTCAGCCATCCCCCCGCCGACACCACTCCCCATCGCCGGCCCCACCACCACCACCGCTAATCCCTTTTTTTTTGGCGAGGGCACCACCACTAATCAATGCGCACGGTCTCAGGCTTGTCTCACACGCACACCTCTCTCAATCTGAATGCACCCTCTCTCTCACGACAGAAAATGATTAAACATTTCGAATGCTCCGAAATAATAGTTTCTTTCAGCAGCTGCACGAACCAACGGCTTCTTCGGCCGAGCCGGGTTCATGCCAAAAAGATCCATCCGTCGCCGTCCCCTGTGTGCGCCGTGTGGTAGCAGTCGTGTCCTGTGTATGCAGGAGTCACCGAGCCGGGTTCATGCCAAAAAGATCCATCCATCGCCGTCGCCGTCCCCTGTGTGCGCCGTGTGGTAGCAGTCGTATCCTGTGTATACAGGAGTCACCGAGCCAGGTGCACGTGCCGCGAGCAGAGGACGGAAACGGGGGTGCGAGGCGGAGGCGGGTGATGCCCCAGCTGCGGGCGGGCGGGATGATGATGATTCGCCAGCCAACGTGACGGGGGCCCAATCGCACACCTACGGCACGGCACGATGCTGGGCCTGGCCAGCCTAGTCGTCGTCATTGCTCGCCGCGGATTCGAAGCCCTCTTGCCCGGATCGTAAAAAATGCATGGAAACTCTCTTGGTTCTACTTGTACAGAAGCAGAAACTCTACACACAAATCAATTATGCATCACCGCCAGTCCAGCATTTGTACACTATAATAAATACGATATTGCTTTTTCTTTTTACCTGAAATGCGATCTTTTTTTGCGGTTGAAATGCGATATTATTTTAGCATATACTCCCTCCGTTCCTAAATATTTGTCTTTCTAGAGATTTCAACAAGTGAATCCATACGCAGCAAAATGAGTGAATCTACACTCTAAAATATGTCTACATACATCCGTATGTGGTAGTCATTTGAAATGTCTAGAAAGACAAATATTTAGGAACGGAGGTAGTAACAACAAACAGACAAGTGCAAAACATGCGAAAGTGCCCTTCTGCCCGGATCAGGCTTGCCTGCTCCCTTTCCATGCTCCCATCCGTGCTCCCACTTCATCCTACGGTTGTCCTTTTTTCTTTTTCTTTTTAATCTAATCATCTCCCCCCCTGATTTTCAGGGGGTGGGGCCGAGTCTTATTTTCTTCCAATCAAATCAAGCCACGTACGCGGGAGCACGGATGGGAGCATGGGAAGGGAGCTCGGTGAAGAGTAAAATCGAAAGCAATTCGAAAACTTCTGTTTTTTTTTTCAACAAACTTTCACAAAAGTTTTAAGTGCTTGCAAAAATTCGTCATGGAATCACATTCCTGTGAGGCGTGGCAAAAAGAAAATTCAGTGCTCCAAAATGCTTTTAAAAGTGGCATTTTTAGAGTATCGATTTTTTTTCTTTGCCACGCCTTACAAGAATGTGATTCCATGATGAATTTTTGCAAGCACTTGAAACTTTTGTCACAAAAAAAATCTGTTTTTTTTTAAATTGATTTTACTTTTCACCCTCAGGCTCAGAAACTCTGCATCCCAAAAGATGGTGTTTTTTACAACCTCACGAAAGATGCAGAGAGCAAAAAGAGGGCTTCATAGGTGTAGCATTTTTGTATTTTTTTTATCCTATGCATAGTACTAGTAACATATTTTGACAAAAAAGTTGAGTAAATAGCTCGACCTGATAAATCATTTGCTCCATTCGAGATATGAATGTGAACCTACACTGTTCTGCATAATGCATTGAGTTTTATTTGCAGTACAAAATTCCAGTTACAAGTTTAGGATCGAAAAGGAAATTCAGAATGAGGAGCTGAGCGTTTCCAGGTTTAGTGCCTCTCAACTCAACTCAATAGGCTTCTCAGCAATCTTGCTGCCTAAACAAAGCTTGATAAGATTCTAGTGCACCCTGTCTACGAAATTCGACACGAAAGACTACATGTCAAAGAGAAAAGAGAGACACAGGTCATCATTCAGAAAGCGCATCGGGTAGATAGATCCGAAGTGGCGCGAATCATCCATCGGTCTCCATAGCCCACACACATCTGAAGGTGACTTATGCAGCGACCGCGGCTTTGCCATTCTTAGCCGCTTCTCCCTCGGCCTTCTTAGCTTCCCTGTCCTGATCCTTCTTCTGTGCCCTTATCATCGCACGTCTTGCCCGGGGGCGCATCTCACGCACTTGCCGTGGCGGCATGATGAAAGGTTCCAGAGGCCGGTCGTGAAATGGATGCTCGCCTTCAGCAAATATCCTCAGCTTGCGATCCCTATCCTGGAGAGTCAAAGAAGGGGGGTGTTAACTGAGTATACCATCATAAAACTAGTGCATGTTAAATGGTAATTTCAAAACCAACTTCAGAAATAATAACAAAAAATCTGATTATGCACCATTAACAGATTGGTACTACTTCGTAAACTTGCCACGCAAACTTAAACAAGACACGAGTAACATAGTACATATGGACGAACTTCTCTGGTGACTTTTGCTTACATTATACAGACTGACATGTTATGGCTCAGCGTATAATAAGAACGATAGCATTACCAGCAGTTCATGCCGCATGATAAACGTGCACAGTCTATAACAGGGTAACTGTTATTCTAGTTAATACGTAGAAGATCCAACAAGAATATGCATACAGAAATCCAACTTACAGAGTATTCTGGTAGCAATTAAAGCTAGCATATAATCTTGAACCAGAAAAAAAGATGAACCCATGACTGTTGACCCATGACCAATCCTTATAAACAAATAGAAATGAAATTTCACTTACATCACGCAATTTATTGCGGGGAAGCATGCGCATGACAGCTTTACGGATCACTTCAGTTGGGTCTTTTGCCATCTGGTCCTTGAGCTTTCTTTCCTTCAGATGGCCAATATACCTATTGGGGAAATGGCAAAATGCACATGACAGAAGAAACTTAATAATGATACCAAACAAGGTATAAAAAAGTATTTGCTAGAATTACTTACCCTGTATGCCAGTAGTAGATTTTGTCAGTCATTTTTCTTCCTGTGACACAGATATCTTTTGCATTAAGAACAATACACATGTCTCCAGCTTCCACATGAGGTGCATAAGTTGGCTTGTCCTTGCCTTGAAGCACAACAGCTATTTGGGATGCCAACCGTCCAAGTACCTATCACATAGACAAAGCAAGTTACTGCATAACCAAATATTTTGACCTGGGCAAATCCTCACAACTGAAACAAGCAGAAGAATTCTAACCTGGCCCTTTGCATCAAAAACACGCCACCGCAACCCTTCTAAATCAATTCTCCTCAACCCTGCAAGTGCTTTCTGCACAGTTCAAAAAAGAAACATGTGTTAGTACCACTGTGCTAGTAATTCACATATTGGCACCATGGTTTGAATACTGCATTCATGCTGTTCAAACTATAGGCTGGATGCAGGAAAGATTCATACTAGGTAGTTATTTTTCAGTGTGAGTTTCATTTTTCAGTGAGAGACAAAGAGTTACAGCTTCTTTCACTCCCAACTATAAGCTGGATGTAAGAAAGATTCATACTGGGTAGTTATTAGAGGATTTCAACTGCATGCTACTTTCGTTTTTCAGGGAGGATCAAAGGGTTGCAGCTTCTTTCTCTCAATCCAATATAATCTTTGAACAACGATAACATACTGTTCCAAAACAATATATGGAAGTTCATTGTCAGGGTAACATGCTTTGCACCGTTTCCATGAACAAGTTACTAAATATGTACTGCAAATTCAGTGGTGAAATGAGTGCACTAACAAACAATCAAAGAATGCCCTAACAAACAATTAAAGAATGCACCTTTCGATGAACAAGTTACTAAATATGTACTGCGAATTCAGTGGTGAAATGAGTGCACTAACAAACTCTTATCTCATTTTAACTTCAGAGTACCATATATGAAATATCATTTCACAGAAGTCGGCAGAGGAGGAGGACAAGAATCTGGCAGTGGACGAGGGCAAGAAGTCAGAGGATGAGGAGGACAAGAATCCGGCAAGGGAGGAGGGCAAGAAGCTGGTCTTCAAGGTACAGGTCTGATCCTTGCTGAATCAGTTCAAGGTACAGGTCTGAATGTTCTCACCAGTTTGAGGAACCCTTGTGTTTCCTGTAATAAGCATTTTTTAACAGAATTTTGAATTGGAGAGATTGCTGTGGTTGCTTCGTGCTTGCAATGAGCTTTAGGTAAATGTTAGAGCTGTTGAATTTGGTTTGCCACAAGCTAGCATAGACTGCAACTATGATACTAATCTTTCGTCAGTGTAAAACTGACTGCACTTAACAGCAAGGATCTCCAAGAATTCAGTTACCATGTATTATGTTTCTTCTCAGAACAAAACACAAAGTACCAGCACTGCAAGACAATCACCAACAGATCACTTGGGCAAAATATTTACATCTCCTCGACGGTTCCTGATTCTCATCTTGTGTGCGTAGTGTTATCATTCCCCTTTCTTTAACCAGAAGCATTAATAAGCTTAGCTCTAGAAAGGTAACCAGGAGCTTAGTATCCCAGTGAAGCTGGTAGTATTGTTGATGTACTAATTGTGCGGAACGGAAGCTCTCATCAGAAGAACCACATTGGTTTCCTGTCTTGTTCACGGGAAGTCATGTTGCTGTGTTAAACTGTTAATGTTAGTGACTGCTTGTTATTGGTCATGTAGCAAGCATGAGAGAGAACCCTACTAATGTTTCTACAGATTACCCACTCCGCGGGGGCAACGTCAACAAGGGACAGGTCTGGTTGTTTCGTGATTTTGCAGTTTAGTATTTGTGTTCTCTCATAGATTTACGTTGTGAATCTGGTCAGTGTTTGTGTAAAGAAATTTCCTTTGTACAACTCAAGTTGAGCTAAAGAACAATATGATTTAAGTTGTGAATTTGGTCAGATCTGTGTAAAAGAAATTTGCTTTCTACAGCTCAAGTTGAGCTGAAGAAAAATATGATATATAATAAAACATCGAGAGATTATTAATCTTACAACTAATTAGTGGTTAAAAGACTCGTGTTCAAATCCAGAATTACCGAGAGATGAATTGACCTAGTAACACAATTAATTAGCATGATACTATACGGCCAGTATCATGCTTAACCTTGTTCATTGAGCTTTGATAGTTAGAGACAGCCTGATTGTCTCATGCTAATGCCGCTAGTGATAAGAAATGCACTGGCTGTTGCTACATCCCATTTTCCCTGTACCTCCTTATCTTGTTGAGCCATTTTGTAGTATGCACGTAATTATCTATGTACTCGTGACTGCAAAATGTAAACAATAATAACACGATGGGATAAAAACACTCAAGAAAATTAAGTGCTGTATCAGATTAGTCATGGATAGCAGTTGGCTTGATTCGCCCTGGATTAATGCTAGCAACCGAGAATAATGAATAAGTCTTCTACTTATCGTTTACAGCGGCCAGCAATGAATTAATTAGGAAGATCGGTGCCTCGAAAGAGAGACGTGACTCACCTTCAGGTTTCCGGTGTAGGCCGGCGGTGCAGCGGATCCGGGCGAGGAGGACGAGGGAGCGGAGGCAGCCGGCGGGGCCTTCTGGGAGGAGGAGGAGGAGAGGAAGCGGGAGAGAAGGCGTGGCGGCGGGGACGGGGCTCGGGCCAAGCTCCGGAGTGGATTTTGCTGCGGCGGTGCCGAACTGGGGGCGGACGAGCGGGGAAGGAGGAGAGCGCGAGCTCGCGAACGCCACATCGTCGTCGTCGTCGTCCTCGGCGGCGGCGGCGGCGGCGAGGTGCTCTGGTGGTTCTCTTGTGTGGTGGGGACGCGGAGCACGGGAGAGAGGCAGTGAAAGGTTTCGCGTTAGGGTTTAAGGCCTTAATGGGCTATTGTTGGGCCACCGGTACTATTTGTGCTAGTGTCTGAAAAACAAAGTTGAATCTCAAATTTCTCTACAAAAAAGTTGAAAAGGGGTGACCGGTCCCACGATGTAAGAGCATCTACAACCGGACACCGTCGCCACGTCGAACAGACAAGCTATATATGGCCTGTGCCGCCCCACCAGTGCACGCAAAAACCCCACCCGGTCCGACGAACCTTAGTCAAACCATCGGCCCTCTCGCCCTATCCCCTTCTCTCACGTATCCTCCCCTCCCTCTCCCAATCCCAATCTCTCCCGTCCCCTTCGCCATGGCCAGGTCCGGCCACGAGACCGGTCCCATGGACTGGGATGGCCTCGTGAAGGAGGAGGACTTCGGCTTCGGCAGCAACGCACTGGACGACGAGGACCTCACGCTTTGCATCGCCATCCAGTGGTCGCGGCTGGACATCGGTGGGAGCTTGAGCTCTGCGACGTCCGCTGCCAGCTCCTCTCGGCCCTGCCGTGCCAATGCACTCCAACGGGCTCGCCTGTCCCGCTCAGCACCGCTCCAAATCCGAATCAGGGCGGCCCTCTCCCTCCCACTCCGGGGTGAGTGACAACTCCTCTTGAGCAACATTGGGTGCTCGTGCCCACAACTCCCATGGGGATGTGGATGCCAGAGTCAGAGGCCAAGGCCAGCCGCCGCGAGCGGCCGTACTGGAGGCCGACTCTTCCCGCCAACGTGCCCGCTCCGCCCCCATCGACTCGGAGGATCACCTCCTCCACGAGGTCATGCGCCATTCACTAACCACGACGAAGACAGACGCTAGGCGCCTCCGATGCAAAAATGCAAAGGCGCTCTGGATTGGGGTCGAAGCTTCAAAGTGCCTCACGAGGGAGAAAGAGTTTGCCAAGGTCAAGGCGACACACCATGCGAAGGAGCATGCTCGTGCCATCCGCCGCCTTTCCGGCTACATCTCTTCGGCATCGGAGAGCGGCACCAGCAGCATGGACGATGAGCCGATCCTCCCGTTGCGAACGCCTAAGCGGAGGAGATGGACCGCCACACCGGTGAACCCAAGTGCAAGGGCCCGGCCAAGAAATAGTGGACCCTGCCTCTCGCGTTGTCTAGCTCTAAGTTTAATATGTATCTAGTATAATCTGGCGAACCATGTCTTTTGGATCCGATGACGTGTGTGATGAACTATGCCCGACGCGGAATCTATCAATATTGCTCTTTCGATCTATTGTGATGTTGATTTGAGTTGTTTACGTTGTTGCATGCATTGTATGGATTTGGGTGCCGGCATATGGAGACTATGATTAGGGACAGAGCGAGATGAAGACTGCCCGATCACTACCAACGGGCGTGTCTGGACGCTTCCACGGGGGTATAGGGCCTTAGATTAGGCAACTATGTTGTGGATGCTCTAAGGGCATCTCTAGCGGATCCCTTATATCGTGATACCGTAAAATCATTATAAGGGGAATCTTAAAACTGTTTTAACCACACATGTTGCGGTAGAACATACCGCAAATTTCTACAGTAAAATCGAATATTCCATCCGTCGACGATTTTTTATTTTATTTTCCTCTTTTTATTCCATGGTCATCTTCTTCCCCGAATCACCCGCACAAGCGGCCGCCGAGCCTGTATCCATGGCGGAGCTGCCGCGACCACCCGAGAGTGGCAGGGGCGTGATGGATGTCAGGAATGAGGCGAGGAAGGGCGGGGGACATCGGCCGGAATCAACAGTTGGCAGCCACGGCGGTTGACATGAAACTTCATTCCTGCCATCATGGGCCATTCATTTCTTTTTTACTACCCCTCAAATGGATGTATCTAACACTAATTTCTTGCTACATACATCCATTTGAAGGACAAGCTACACAAGCTTTTTCGCGCGGAGGGAGTACTACCCACCCTCACAAGAGAAAAATGCTAAAAAAAGGAGAAAATTGGAGGTTCCATTTGCTCTAGTTTACGTTTTATGTTTTTGCGTGTGTGGAAGATGAAGTACCATGGCATTGGCATGGGTGAAGAAATCAACATTTTCAAAGAAGGCTCAGATCCGTGCCCACCGTATATACAGCTGATTTTGATTTAATTTTGTGTCGTTGCTAGCACATACGAGTAGTGTGGTATCTACCCCCACATGACATCGACCAGTACAGACAGCAGATGTACCCCAGTACACTTACTAGTGGCGCGGTGGTAGTACTGTAAAAAACAGAGCATTTCCACCTTCAGAGCAAGGCTTGTTACCGTAGGAAAAAAATCATCTTTTATTCAGAGCAAGCGTACATGAAAGATTTATGTTACTGATAATACATCCTTTTTTGTCCCCCACGAAATTACATTTCTTCAAACTTCTTCCTTGACTGTAAAAATTATTCTTCTGCTGTGGGTCCGTCTTTGCTGCTTGTGAGGATCTATACCTGAGGATGATCGATTTGGTTTGGTTTCACGCCTCTACTTTGCAGCATCCTTGGACAGGAAGTTGTGCGACTGGATGTGGCGCACGTTGGAGAGCTCGTCCACCGAGTCGCCCCGCTCGAAGACGGCCGCCGCGCCCATGCCGGACCCTGCGATCCACCCACGATAACACGGCGTGTTCAGTTACCAGCACAAAATGCGTTATTCTTAACTGCGTGTGTGAGCAGCGCAGCTGGGTTCAGTTAGGGGAGAGAACGAACGAACCGATGCACATGGTCACCACGCCGAATCTGCAGTCCCTGCCCCGGCGCTTCATCTCGTTCAGAAGGGTCGAGATGCACCGGGCGCCTGAAGAAAACAAACAGGCTCATCGGGTTAGTACATTGTTTGCTCAGATGATGCGGCGACAGTTTATTTTTGAGCGGTAGTACTTCTGTTGGCACCATCACATTCCAAGGTCAGAAGTAAACATGAGCGGATGTTTCCATCTTTGACCTGTTGCGCCGAGAGGATGCCCCATAGCGATGGCTCCTCCGTTCACGTTCACCTTTGACCGGTCGAGGCCCAGCTTGTTGCAGCAGTAGACAAATTGGGAGGCAAAGGCCTACAAATGGATGAAAAGGGCGTCAACAATCGTTCCATAGATAAGAGAAAAGCTGGGGTTGTGACAACTGAACATACCTCGTTCAATTCAAAGAGATCGATGTCGTCAATCTCAAGGCCAGCAGACTTCACTGCAGCAGGTATGGCGACCGCAGGACCGACACCCATAACGGCTGGATCCACTCCAACAGCAGCGAAACTCCTGAAATGATGATTAGAGGAAACACCAAAACATCAGTAAAGTAATGCGGTGTCGCTGTATCTCAAATAGTATTCAGGAGAGACTTATCACCAAATACTCTTTCTATATGCAAGGAAAGCCAAATGCCACACCTGAAAACACCAAGGATGGGAAGCCCCTTGCTCACCGCTACAGATCTCTTCATGAGAAGAACAGCTCCAGCACCATCACTCACTTGGCTAGAATTACCTGCATAGGTTTAATAGAATCTTTCAGATACAGACAAACAGGCTTCTGCTTGGAACAGTAGTGCCAGCAAAGAGTTCTGAATACCTGCAGTTGTAGTCCCATCCTTCTTGAAAACTGTCTTAAGCTTGGCCAATCCAGATAGCGTGGTCCCTGGCCTAATCCCATCATCAACTGATATCACAACTTTCTTTTCCTCTCCAGTTTTGGGGTCAATAAGCTGCAGAATGAGATGATGTTAGTGATTAATGCTCATATCAAATACTCCCTCCGTTCCTTAATATTTGTCTTTCTAGAGATTCCAACAAGTGACTACATACGGCGCAAAATGAGTGAATCTACACTCTAAAATATGTCTATATACATCCGTATGTGGTAGTTCATTTGAAATCTCTAAAAGGACAAATATTTAGGAACGGAGGGAGTACTTCTGATAGATACAAATATAGAGTGCAAAAAAAGGAGCAGCGCCATTTACCTTTGTATGCACCGGAATAATCTCATCCTTGAACTTTCCAGAAGCCGTGGCTGCAGCAGCTCTCGCATGAGACTCAGCCTGTTAGAAGGCAAATTTTAATCACATTTTCATACAAGGGGAAGCAATGGAATTAAAACATGGTGCATATGCCTGAGGAACTCACAGCGGCCTTATCCTGCTCTTCTCTGGTTACACCGTATCGCTGAGCAACATTTTCAGATGTTATTCCCATGGGTAGAAGACAATCCTGTGCTTTCTGTAGTTCAATGACCTGCAAAGAAAAATGTGTTACCAAGGCACAAGCAGAGTAAGTTACATGGAGCAAAGTACAGGGTGCTTATAGAATCCTTACTCTTGGGTTTACTTGCCCTTCCCAACCAACAGAGTTCACCGACATGGATTCAAGACCTGCACCAATCCCTGTTTTGGACCCAAAAACTGTGGTTCAGCACCTCTAACTTAAAATAATAAAGCATCTATGCAGCAAAAGTAGCATAAGGCACATAGTAATAACCTATGTCATAGAAACCAGCTTTTATAGCAGCAGCAACATCTGCTACTGCCTGTAGCCCCGATGAGCATTGGCGGTTCACAGTTCTCACGGGGACGGTCTCTGCATCAGCAAAGAGGAAATTAAGGAAATAGAAATCGCTGTACATAAAAAAAGAAACCTGTTCTTTCATATGAGGTGGCATATATGATATATGATTTTGGCAACACGGTATTTACCAGGAATTCCGGCCAAAAGAGATGACGTCCTGCACTCGATCGCACGCTGAGAACCTGGGCCTAGCACCGTCCCGACCACAACGTCGCCGATTTCAGCTGGGTTGATTCCAGTTTTGTCCAGAACAGCCTATACATGGAAATGTGCAGTGATCAACAATCTGAGAATGCCGTCCACTCGGTTTGAACGAGCCAGAGAACTGAACCACAAAGAGGAGCATGCTAAGTGCAAACCTTGAGGACAGGGGTAAGAAGGTCCTCTGGGTACGTGTCCTTGAAGCCCCCTCGCTTGGCCTTGCATATCGGCGTCCGGTAGGCACTGCGGGTGACACGGCAAAGAAGAAGAAAGTAATATGAATAATCAGAACCAACATGGCATCCATTCCATGACCATTCCTTTCCGTCATTCGCATAGCATGGTGCACCCATAAAGGACAACGCTCCTCATTTCCATAGCCTAGCTTCTACACAATTTGGGCAGCAACTGTGATAATGAACTAGCCGCTGGCAGAGTACAAGGTCTGAACTCTGAACTGTGTAGTGTTTGTGGATCACGTGTTGCTGGTTCTTGTAAAAATAATTAGCACGATCATCTAGCATGCTTGGGGTGCTTGTAAAACAGTAGTAATGTATAAGATCTGAACTCTGAACTGTGAAGTGTCTGTGGATCACGTGTTGTTCTTGAAAAATAATTGGCACGGTCTAGCTTGCTTGGTGTGTTGGTAAGACAGCACTATAAGATTAATTAGGCTGTGGAAAAAAAAAATCAGCCCCTGCATGTATGCCCACCTGCAACTCAACTACAGCTGGGGGCTAGGCTGTCTACCAGCTGAAGAAGTAGTAGCTAATTCTCTCCCTTTGAACTAGACTAAAGGAGTAGAGGATACGAATCGGAACTAGCATCAATTAGCCTGCCGTTACCAAGAAGGGAATGATTGGATCGGCGGGAGGGTGGGTGGGCGGGTGAGGGAGGGGAGGATGAGGATGGGGATGCTTACGCGACGATGACGACGTCGTCCCCGAAGCAGGAGCTCCTCTGGTAGGCGGCGCTGTCCCCAGCCGCGCACGCCGACGCCTGCACGCGCGCACACAGCAAACCAATCAGTCAGCTCGTGGTAAAAGAAGAGAGTCGCTGGAGGACGAAGATGGGGGAAAATCGCGGGGGGACGAGATCTCACCGATATCTGGGTCCGGCCGGCAGCGGAGGAGGAGGAGGGGAGGAGGTGCGCGAGGAGCACGCGCTGCCGGTCGATCGCCTTCTCCATGGAAGAAGCAGAGAGATCTCTCGCTCGCGCTGACTGATGATTTTGGGGTCGGAGGAGGGAGGCGTGTTGTTGCTGGGCAGTGGGGATGGGGGGAAGGGAGGTCGCTGGCTGGTTGGTTCTTATCGAAAAGGGAGAGAGTCGGAAGCGAAAGCAGCTGTTGCACGTAACGTCACGCAACCTTAATTACCGCACCCCGTAGAAGGTTGTGCAGGCTACCTACGTCGCCATGGATGGATGGCACAAGCACGTTCAGACCGGATCAGACGTGCGAGCGATAACAGATTTTGGCCGTATATATACACATTCCACCCTCCGTGGAATTTTTCTATTAAAAAAATCAGACCTACTGCGAACTAACATGTGGTTGAATGGTTAGAGGGACTGTGGTATCCCAGCCCACCAGGGTTCAAATCCTGATGCTCGTATTTATTCCTGTGATACGAGCGCTTGTGTCCTGTACTGATGTTAAAAAAAAATCAGATCTACCATACTTTTCCCGCGGATACACAAAGTTTGTGCATCATTTCACTGTAGAAGAAACAAAGAGCGAATGCAAGAGATGATATTACGCATGGCACAAATATACAAGGCGTGAGCATGATCCTCGGAGCAGAGAGACATGTGATGCTCGGTCCCTAAACTCGCCCGCCCTAGGAAGCAAGCCCAAAACAAAACAACACGACGAAGAGAGACACAGATGACACCCATGGCAGCCCTTCCGAGAAGGGGGTGGCACTCGCGGGTGCCGCCGCTGCCGGCATCGAAAGGCCGAGCGAGGATTTCGCCCTAGGCAAGAGCCTGAGCAATCCCAAGCCGTCGGAGCAAGATCTGGGGAAGACGAAGACAAGTCGTCGGTCGAAAACCGCCACCACATGAAAGAAGAAAATGAAACGCTTCCGATATATCATGGACTTTTAAATAGTATGCGTTTGGTGTATAATATAACTTTCAAATAGTATGCTTTTTGGCATATATAACTTGTTGTGCTTCGCCGGCGAACCAATAGATCCACCTCCATATGCATGCTCCTCGGCCAACCGGTGGGAGGAAGGGGAGTCCTGGTGCCTTGGCTCTGGCCGGTAGTTTATGTTAGGGTTTTTTTTCTCGCGGGGGCGGAGCTCGGCGGATTGTGAAGCTTCATCATTGAGTTGGTCTTCGAGGCCACGGTCATCCTCGAGTTCATCCACTAGGACGAAGTAGGCGGAGCTCCGACGTAGATTTAGGTCGTCCCATGGGGCGGTGATGTTAGGGTTTTTCGTTGTACGTGTGTGACAATGAAATCCAATGTCAGGCGCTTCAGATTGATTCAGGGATTCAACGACATCGATTGCGGCACTGGAGCGCTAGACTTTAGTGCACGTGCACGAAGGCTTCCCTGTTGCCATTTACAAGGTTAAGCCGGCTCCGTTTGGGCAACGGCGACGCATTGGCGGCTGGTTCTCACGAGAGGCGGTGGTGCAAGGTCCTCTATAACTTTTTTATTTGTTTGAAGTGCTTTGTACTTCCTAGAGCATCTAGACCAGACCCACCCACTCCCCCCCCCCCAATACACACTTATTCCCTAAATGTTTGGTGGACTGGCCCGGGCAAAAGAATGTCACCCAACCAGACACGCCACTTCCTCTCTAAACGTCCGGGCAGACAGCCTGGACAAAAAATGTCACCCAACCGGACCCCCCCCCCCCACACACTTCCTCCCTAAACGTCTCGGCGGACAGCCCACAGGGCCTGACAAAAAAATTGCAAAACCCAGGGCCTGGACAAAAAAGAAAAAGCCACCCAAAAGACGCCCCCCCCCCCCCAAACCCAGCCAACACCCATGCAGTGTTGCACCCCCTCATATCCAGCCCATATGTGGGGCAGATATGGGAACGCCCAGACACGTCCTTCATGTCACATACGACAAGTCAGACCCATACCAAATCCCTCCAAATCGACCAAGTCCACCAAATCAACCGCCATGCCCTCGTGTTCGTCCTCCCTTTACCGCCCCTGACATGGCTCTCCTCCACCCTCGATTCACCTATGTGCCTTCATCCTCGTCCATCGTCCTAGATGTCGATTCCCACTACCCCCCCCCCCCCCCCACCGCCATGAAGGATAGCTCAGCGGAGTCCGCGGGAGTCTCGGTCATTGCAACAACCCGGAGACTATCACTGTGGAGGGAGGGGCGTGCCCGACAGCGCTTCTGTGAAGCTATGGAGAAGTAGGCCTTCAACATGGACTTGGCCATGCCCGGTTCGTCTGCGAGAAGGTACCCACCCTCGGTTGCGCTCTCACAATGGCCGAACATCACCAATGCCTGGAAGCATGAGGAAGCGGGCATCTCTCTATGTATGAATTGTGGTTTAGTTTGGTTTGTTGAATTTGGTGCTGAACTATATGATCCACGAGCGTGTCCTTACATGAAAATGAGGTTTGAATTTGAAAGGTGTGACCGGCGGGGCGGACAAATGAGGGGACTTGCGGCACTACGTGCGCGTAGACGTTTAGGATGTCGGATTTGCCCAATACGGTTATAGATGCTCATAAATCTGGTCATTTTTCGCAAAAAAGAAAAGCTTAACGCAAACACCAGGGGAGGGGGCACTATACCGTGCCAGAGGGAGCATGAGCTCCCCTTTTTTGTTCGAGTAGGTATGTGCCCGTTTGTTGAGGCCCAATATTTTTTAACGCAATAAGATAACCATATGGGACAAGTCTTGATGCAAAACATATAAATAAAATAAGATTATGTTTTGTTTATAAAGCATAGATTTTATGTCATTGCTTAAACTGATAAATAGATATATGCCCGTGAGTCCGTGATGATCTGCCTTATTGATTACCAAAGATAAAGATTGACCATTTTTTGTTCACAAGCAGTGAATTTATTGGGTTATAAAAAAATGTCTGATCGGTACCAAGTTTTATCATACAAAATAAATTATTTACGGACCATGAATTTATTGCTATTTAATTTTTGTTATTGGGTTGCCAAAGATGTCTGACCAGTACCAGCTTTATCATAGGAAATAATTTATGTACGGACCTTGAATTTATTGATATACCAAACATTGATCTGATTTACTAGCCACAGTGGGAGTAACTTCAGCAGTAACATCGAGTCCAACTCAACAAATTTGCTTATGTGACAATGAGTTAATGAGGAGAGATGTAGTTACAGTAACTTAGCTAGTTACTGTAACATCACATGTCCCAATGCAATATGAGTCTATAACCTAATAAATGAAGCTTTGCATGTTACTATACTTATGTTACTACCCACTATGAAGATAGTAACATAGTCTAGGGATATGTGTATGTTACTAGTGTATGTTACTATGCATTGTGGCTAGTCTTACTGGGTCACCCAAAGATTGGTTTAATGAAACCAAAAAGGGGTGGAAACCGAGAAAAATCGGTGAAAGGTGGGAGGACGGACGAAGAGGTGGTGTGAAGAAAAATTAACCAAAGATGAAACCTTACGTTCTTTTTAACCACAACAAGTAGTGTAATAATGTACTCCCTCAACAAGTAGTATAATAATATATTCCATTTGTTTCTAAATATAAGCCCTTTTGAGATTTCAATACGAGACTATACATATAGATAGATGTATATAAAAAAAGGAGACCATTTCTTCGTTTGGATATACCCCTACCTATGCTATGCTGATCCGTATCCACATGGGCAGAACCGCCGTCACCAGTCAGGCGTCAGGCCTGACGCCTTCCCCGATTTGGCCTTTCCTGAACCAGCTCTATCTGCCGGCCGAGCTTCGCTTCACTGTACGCCCTCCTTCTAGATCATCATCATCATAACGGCAATGTTCTCATACATTGCCATTTCTATGCTACATATATCATACCGACACCGCAAAAGTGCAAACGTGTATGCTCCAAAATGGACCAAGCAACCTATTTCCCGAGCACCACCACTCCCCTCTCATAGACATCATCATGAAACAAAATGCTCCATGGACGGCCCATCCATTGCCATGCATGGACAAACAAACAGACAGACAGACAGACAAAGAGTTTGCCTCATCTTCATACCATCATAAATTTTCTAGTTACATACACCGAACAGATTGGTCCTCAAACCCAGACAGAACCCGCACCAGGTTTTGGCTGACTGACAATCTACTAAGATAGAAACCATACATAACAGTCGCAGAACAAGACGCACGGCCCAGACCCGCTCCGGGGTCTCTGGGCACCCTAGGTACACACACTGCCATTGACACTGCATTTGACTCTCATCCAGCAACACCAGGCGCACGCATTTGCTTCGTTTCTCTCTCTCTCTCTCTTTTTTTACACGGGGAGGATGGACGGATCGGTCGGTCTAGTCTCGGCCTTCCTCCTCGTCGCGCTTGGCGTGGTGCACGGTCCAGTAGGCCTGCGCCGCCAGCACGCGGTCCAGGAGGCCCTGCGGCGGGATCGCCCTCCCCCGCCGCAGCTGCGGGGGGATGCTCGCCGTGTGCACCAGGTTCTTCCACTTGTCCTGCTCCACAGAAAAAGACATTTCAGCGGGTTTTAAGAACGAATAACAGGGTTTCTGTGTTAGACTATCACGCTATGATCTGACAGAGGAGTAAAATCCAGTGCTTCATCCACACTGGCAGAAAGATACGCATGGCAAACAAGTGGCTAGTTACAGGGGAGCATCGGGCGGCGAGGTGATTAGCTGTGGAGTGGAGCAGTGCCAGGATCAGAAGATGGTGATGGCTAGCGACTCTGAGGCCGTTTTCGAGGGATTACCTTGAGGTCGACATAGGTCCTCTCCTCGTTGTCGCGAAACGCATGGTTCTTGACGTTTTTCCACCTGGAAGGGAAGAGATAAAGATGGGTCACATGAGACGAATTGATGTGACCTGCGCTGACCCTGTGATGGAAGAACTATCCTGGGCACAAACCTGCCGAACCCAAGCAGCTCCACAGCTTCCACCAGTAGCTCCACCTCAGCAACGGAGAAGGGCCTCCGCTTACGCCTTTGCCCAAAGTCCCTCTGCCTCGACCTGGGAACAACTGGCACGATGGCCAGCGCATCTGGGTTTGCAGTCCCATAGGGGACGATCGCCTGGCATATTTCTGACCTGACTTGCGCAGCCCCTTCATAGGGATAATCACCCAGAGTGCAGCTTATAAAAGGTTGTTCGAACTTTATCCTGGAAAATGGCAGAGTATAGGATGAGCATAAACATCAGAGATCAAGCAAAATGATATTTCGAAACATCTGCAAAGCATCTTGATAATGTTTTTCTTCTTTCTGATCAGTAAACCTGATGCAAATCTCCAGTATAATAGTGCGAGAAGAGGTGGCTTTATGGGTAACTTACTTCGACAACGGATTCACAACAGATGGACCAGCGGAGTCCATCTCTTCAGGTGCTAGTCCTGAAGGACGAGAATCTTGCTTAGCTTCACATTCCAGTGTGAAGCCTATGCTATCTGGTTTTGCCCCGTGGCAAATCCCAGCCTGATGAAGCGTCTTATTGTCATCTTGAATGATCTTCCCTTGAAGTAGCACACTGACACTGAGGCTGCCTTCAATTTTACTAGTAACAGCATCCATTACAATTCTCTGAAGACAAAATTGAAACATGTTTAACATAAGAAGGTAACAGCAACAAATATTTTAAGTGCACAGCAATTATGGTAATACATCAAGACGGAGAAAAATGCCACTAAATTTTTCAATGTTGGATAGATCAAAATTACTGCTAAAATGCATCATCCTTTCAGTATAACAATATTTTAGTTTGCTGGAATTTAAAAAATCAGTCAGCTAGACATTATCATTGATGTATTTCTTAATTCTGTACATGCGACACCAATGCGGAAAAGGGAATGCCAGATCTGCTCACTGATTTTCCACAAACAACTATTGGAGATAATGTTACTGATAATAGATTACTGACAGCAAAGAATAAAGAGAATATCCTGCTGGACACATTGAGTGTATGGTTGCTAATAGGTTAATAATTATTTTATACAATTTGATGCACATATAGTGTTTTACCTTCAATGAACCAACTGTTGCATTTTCAGGGACCACAATTGATAGCTCAGGAATGTTGAACGACTTGATTATGAACTTGACTGGAAATAAACAAAAACAATAGTAAGTCATCGTGTCGAAGAATCACGTAATAGTTCCGTAAATACTGCAAGAAATGTCCAGGATTACCATTACAGCCCTCAGAAGCACATGGCTTTCTTTGACTGGACTCAGAAGCACAAGTTGGATCCTGACCTCCCCTGGAGCATGATGTCCCACTGGCTGGAAATGGCAACCAGCATTTTACTTTAGGAAGTATACCAAAACAAGAAGTGAGGCTATCCAATACTGTGCATCAAATGCTAAGCTGTACCAACTGTGTAAAATGTTACAACTGAATAATACTAAGCAATTTGTGCCCTTTAAATACCAGGCAAAATGGCAATACAAGTATTTTGGATCGGAGGGAGTACATACTTTCAGTTAGGACCCCTTCATCAGATGGCTGTGCAGAGTAGCATTCAACTACTTTTTTGGTCTTGAGCATTCGTTGCATCTGCGCCCTTCGACGTGTAGCGGCTATCTTCTTTCCACAGAACTTGCTACCTTTAAATAAAATAACACTATTCAGCACAATTCCAGCTATAACTAGCGGAAATGATATATAGTTTTTCTTAGCTGAACCAGCAAGTGGTTGATTTTCATTTCCTCTACAGCTCCACAGTTTCCATAAGAAATGAACTCTTGCTACTCTATATCATTTTTTCCCATATCATGGTAAATGATATCGAGTAGCAAAAGAAATATCCTTCTTTTTATGGAAACTACTGAGCTGTGGAGGACATAAAGATCAACTCAAAATACCTTTATTGGGCAGCTCTCCACACATCTTATTACGAGCTGCCTTCCTCATCCTGGTGGACAACAATCTCCTTGTTCTACAGTCACCTTTAGATGACAAATGACCACCCTTACTTCCTGAGGTGCTTGGATGCACACACCTGGTGGATTTTTCATCATTATCTATATCTGCAGCATGCTGCACTTGAACCGGATAGAATGGTGAAGAGTTATGGCCATTGTCATGGCCATCCAGGTGCATTCCTGAGCTACTCTCAGAATTAAGCACAGAAGGTTTGATATCCAGATCCATGGTGTCAACCAAACCATGCAGAGCTGTGGCATTGCTATCAAACAGACTTCCGATTATTGCAGGTGTGGCTTGATGCACTTGTTTGACGTCTGCTGATGTCGGGAAACAAGGATGGCATACTCCAATAGTTCCATACTCTGGAATTGTGCCAAGACCACAATCCAATAGAGATGGTTTTGTACAACTAACCAATGAGCCCTCAGCAAACACATCTGGCTTCTTTTCTATCAGTGGCTCTGCTGCTGCATCAGCAACATTTTGGGTCAATAAGTTGTCCGCATCTGCCTTTTCTATTAGTGACCCCTCTACTGTATCAGCAACATTTTGGGTCGATAAGTCCTCTGTCTTGCGTATGCTAGTTTCTCCGAGAGGGGCACAGATACCATCACAGCCCACTGTATATCCTCTGCAGCAATCATTCTCCAATGCTGTGCTATTGAGCTGCGGGGCTTCATCAAATTGTTCTGCTTTAACAGATGCCCTGTCTGAATTATGACTTGCTGCCGCTACATCTTGGTCGCTTTCGGTGGAATAATCATCCTCATCTGAGGACAAGGATTCTGCAACTGTGGCGAGCAGATCAAGAGCGTACATCTGCTTTTTCTTTAACCTCGCGGAGCGCTTCACCTGGAAAGATTACAATTGGCCATCAATACAGACCCAAAATGCATTTCCAAGAAAGCTTAATGCAGAATCAAATATGCATAAGAGCCTGTCACAAAAGAAAAGCTGTGTACCGGAGCCAGAGTCGTGTCCCGTGGCTTGCGAGGTCGCCGGACAATGGATCCTCCCTCGGACTTCTTCCGGAACACCATTTCTTGGCCTGAAATGGAGAACAGAGCGCTCACCGAGCAGCCAGGGGCGGATCTCCGGAAATTGAGCAGGTCGGTGGGGTTTATCCAATCGTGGGACGAAATCGAACAAGAAAGCCCGTACCTTTGGAGCCCAATGGGCAAAGACTGCCGGCGGGGCGGAGGGGGGCGGGAGCGGCGGAGCGCGCGATGAAGCGCTCGGCGGCAGCCGGCAGGGGGCGGAGATTCAGAGCCGCGTCTGGTACGACGGGGCCGGTGGGTCGGGGCAGGAGCCCGTCGCGGGGCGGAGGGGGGGCACGCCGATCCGATCTGGCCTCCGGGCAGGGGGAGGGGGGAGGGGGTGGAGGGCCTCGCCGCCCGAGCTCTCGCCGGGGCCGGACGGGGGATGGCGGAGGAGAGGAACGGGTAAAACCCTGTGAACTCAGATGATTTGGTTTTTGGGCCTGTGTGTGTGGGTGGTTTTTGTTCTCGCTGCTTCCCGATTGCTTCTACCCTTTGTAGTAAAACCCTAGCATCACTTTCCCCTGCTTTTATCCACCAAAACCCCGCTTGCTCCTCTGCCCCCGCCCACCGTGTGATTCCAGATCTGTGTGCTGTATCTACCCGCTACTGTTACAATTTGGAGAAGCAGTAGAGACTTGGCGGTATCTGCAGCAGATCGGGTCGTGTATCTAGACACTGTTGTTATAAATTGAAGAAATGACAGAGATTGATCGTATCGTGGAGCGGATCGGGAGTCGTATCTACACACTGCCGTTACGAGTCGGAGAAACGATGAAGATTTGGTCGTAGATAGGGCGATTTATCTACACACCGTCGCGACAAGTTGAAGAAATAGTAGGATTTGGTCGTATCGTGGAGCGCAACTTACTCCTATGCTAACAAAGACAACCTGTGAAGGGATTTTTTTTAGAAAAAGAGGGATAATGTGACAATTGTAGTCGGTAGAAGTATTACTATGTGTCTAAATATGACCTTAACCTCCAAGCCTACCTTGAAATGATTTTTTTCTTGAGTTGCAAAGTGAAAGCGAATGGCCACCATATGAAACTTATATAGGTCAAGAGTATATACCAAGCCTACCCTTAAGACAGAGAAAAAGTACATGCTTGTTGGGAAACAAAGTTCATGCTTAATGGTGGACTACGAAGGTGAGAGGGTGCCTTTGCCTATGGTGGACCAAGGCAATGAACCTCCCAAACGAGCCTCTTTACACTAGAGCATTTTACAGATTACAAAACTTGTGGAGGCATGACTACTTTTAAGTCTCCCTTTGTCCCTCTACATCGCCCACCTTGGGGACACGGGGGAACTCCAGCCGCCGCCGCCATTAGGCCCTCCTCCCTTCTCTTCTCTAGGTGCGCCGCCATCAGAGAGCCACCTGCGAAGCCCGGGAGGGCGCCAGGGAAGGTGGCGATGGGACATTTCTTTTGGTTGTGGCTTGAGAGTAGGCTCGCCTGGTGATGCGGGGCCAAAGCTGGTGTACGGGCGAGCGTCGGGCACAGAGGTGCGGCGGTGTGGTGCTGCGCCGTGATGTTGGTGTAAGTGCATCTAGTGCCACCCCTAGTTGGTTTTGAAGTATTGACGACAAACGTGGTTGAGGGACTAATGTGTTTGTGAGAATTGTAGGATAACACAGGTAGTGTCCCTCATTGATTCGTTTACCTACCAGAGATGACCCCTAAAAATGTGTGAAGACACTGAAGACAATGGTGGTACGTGAAGACATTCACAACGAAGATTACGACACGTGAAGCTATTCACTTGAAGACTATGAAGTGCGAAGACATAGTTGTTTCGTAGTTTTTTTCTTCTTTATTGAGTCATAGGAACCACCGTACTGTTAAGTGGGGTCCAAGTAAACAAATTCAGAGTGACTGATGTGATGCTCAACCAAATCCTATGTCTTCGAGCGAAGACAATGAGAGCAAATCTTATCCAGAGCTGGATGAGTCAGCTTTGCTTGTAGCCCAAGCCAAGTTGCCGCGTGTGTTTGAAATCTGACCGTTGGACACGTGTCAGTTCCTTAGTGACCCAGGGTCATTTCGGACATATCAGGTCGGGTTGCCTCCTGGCTATAAATAGCCCACCCCCTACACCATAAATTGGTGGCTGCTCAGAGTTAGTGCACGACTTTTATCGTTTGAGAGCAACCCACATCCGAAGCATTTGAGAGAGAAATCCTTGCGAGGACAAAGCCCAAAACACCCAGAGCCAAAGAGTGTTAGGCTTCACTGAAGTCTTTCTGTCCGAGTGATCTGAAGACTTGTTACACTTGAGGACTGTGAATCCTCCAGCCGGTAAGGCGTCATGTTCTGAGCATCCAAGAGTCATTGTGGATTGCCGGTGAACGAAGTCTGTGAAGGTTTGGAAGTCTACCTCGAAGACTTACCAGAGTGATTGGGCGAGGACTGGGTGTCCTTAGCTCAAGGGGAATAAGGTGAAGACACGGTCTTCTGAGTTAAATCTCAGCCTCCCTAACCAAACGTACAATTGTCACAACAACTAGAACTGGCCTACCAAATCCTTGTCTTCATCAAGCTATTGGTTCTATCCTCTACTCTCCTTACTTTACAGTTGTCTTCGTGAAGTCATTGCTTGCCTGTCTGATCTGTTTGACTTCACTCTGTGAAGACTATTATCTGTTTAGCTTCGTATTATCTTCCTTTCTGATCCTGTCTACCTAGTTGCAGTTAGTCTTCGTGCTTTCATTGTATTGTATGTTTGACTAATGCTTGCCTAGTGTAGTTTTCATTCTGCTGCTTACAATATAGGCTCTACTTACCTATTTGTCTTCAAAGCAACCGTGTTTTGAAGACTTTCATAAAAATCGCCTATTCACCCCCCTCTAGTCGATAACTAGCACTTTCAATTGGTAACAGAGCAAGGTACTCTCTTGTTCTGTGTGATTCGGTTTAACCACCTGGAGTTTTAGTTATGTCGACTACATGAATAATCAAGGTCTCCGCTGCGTGCCCTGTCTTCGATGGCAATGACTACCCCTATTGGAAGAACAAGATGCGCATGCATCTTGAAGCCATTGATGTTGATCTCTGGTACATCGTCAAGACTGGCGTTCCCAAAGTCGGTGAAGGCGTCACCGCTGCTGATGTCAAGAGATTTTCTCAATTGGACTCAACCGCCAAGAACATCATCTATGGTCATCTGACCAAAGGGAAGTATGGCCGTGTGAGTGCACTGGAAACTGCAAAGCTGGTCTAGGACTGGCTGTCCAAGGTCAATGAAGGCGTCTCAACTCAGAGAGACTCAAGAATCGATGTTCTTCGCAATCTCTTCAACCGCTTCAAGAGAAATGACAATGAAAATATCCAGCTCACGTTCGATCGCTTGACTGATATCACCAATGAACTGCGTGCTCTCGGCGCCACTGGGATCACCAAGCATGAGATCATGAAGAAGCTTCTGAGATCACTTGAAAACCCGTTTGACACCTTGGCCCTGATGATACAAGAACGTCGAGACTTCAAAGGTCTCGATCTGTCTGACATACTTGAGAGGCTCAACACCCATGAGTTCTAGCTATCTGAGAAGCGTGATATCTATGGTCCCAACTATGGCCGAACCCGTGCTCTGAAGGCAGACGTTGTTTCCTCATCTGAATCTGATTGTAGCTCTGGTGATCCCGAAGAGCTTGGCAAAGAACTTGCAATGCTTGTGAGGAAGTTTCAGAAGTTTTCCAAGAAGAATCAATTCAGCAAGTCCTCAAGATCTAGCTCCAAGAACGACGAGGCTTCATCACGTGACTACAAGAAGAGGACTTGCCACAAATGCAAGAAGACAGGCCACTACATCTCTGAGTGCCCTCAGTGGGATAAGGAATCGAAGAAGAAGAAGAAGAAGAAGAGTAAGGAATATGATTCTAATGACAAGAAGAAGAAGAAGAAATCTTCAAAATCTTCTTCAAAGTCTTCGTTAAAGTCTTCATCTCACAAGAAGACCTCATCAAGCAAGGCTCGTGCATTTATTGGCAAGGAAATGGATTCAGAGGAGGAGTCTACCTATGAGGAGGCGGAGGTGGAGTCTCAGAAGGGGTCTGATTCAGACGTGGCAAGCCTGGCTCTGGCATCAGCGTTCATCGCCAAGTCAATCTTGAACACTAAAGACAATGGTCGCAACATTGAAGCAAAAGCTTATGATGATGATGACGACGACGACTCTACTCAACCTACTGCTTCATGGCACGTGGTGCCAAGGTAACTTCACGCGATGTCTATTTCCAAACCTCTAGTGAAGATGACTCTGAATGTGAATCCAAACCTAGCTATAAGACACTTGCTAAAATTGCATTTGAGCAACAAACTGCTGTGGAACATATTCAAAAGCTGCTAGACAAAAGTGATGACCTATTGGGCGCGGAAATGAATCGAACTCAGTCCTTAATCGAAGACATTAAAAGTCTTCACGTTAAGTACGAAGATCTTGAAAGTCATCATGAAACTCTCTCAGCCTCTCATGAGAAGCTTTCCTACGACTATCTTCAAAGGAAGCAGGATCTAGAGAAACTAAGAGCGTCTCATGAAGATCTTCAAAAAGAGAACGATTCATTACTCACCCAACAGATTAGTACCGCTCAAGTAGAATTTGTTCCACCATGCTTAAAGTGTCTTGAGCGCGATAATGCTGTCTCTGTTGCTGAATGTTCTACTGCTTCTGATGTTGCAATATCTTCAACTACTGATGTGGTAACTAACCCCTCTACTGAGGATGCCACTACTATTGCTGATGAGAATGCTAGGTTGAAGACATTGCTTGAGATCGACATGTACAAAAGCCTCAAGGGGCATCAAACCTTGTGCGATGTCCTCAAGAAACATATTCTGAATCGAACCCTAGGAAAGAGGGTGTTGGGTTCGAGAGGAAAATGAACGTTGATGGTTCATATTGGTCGCCTGAGCAGTACCCCAAAACCACCTGGGTTGCTGCTAAGGATCCTTCAGTGGGCCCATCCACTTTATCTGGCTTCACTTGTGCTAACCCAGTTGTCATTGATGAATCCTTTGATGCAAATTATAAACTGTTTAAGAACCAGAATGGTGAAGTGTTTGCCAGGTACATTGGTACTAACTGCAGGAACGGGTCACCCCCGAAGAAGATCTGGGTGCCCAAAAGCTGGCTTGAGAAGCTCCCCGTGAATGTCATCATGACATCACCTGGGAAGAATACAAACCCCCGGCCAAAGGCATCATATGGTCCAAAGGCTTCATACAGACAAAGGACCCCTCATGGTCACCCTAACGCCAATGTTTTGCAGGAGAATTGCTATGAGACCCATGAATATGAGCGTGTTTCCTCTAACCGCTATGTTCACAAAACTAAGAACTTTTCTGCACATTCTTATGAGTATTATTCTCCTCCTGCGAAGCTATTTGCTAGGGCTCCTGTCGGTGTCAAAACCGGCGGATCTCGGGTCGGGGTTCCCGAACTGTGCGTCTAGGTGGATGGTAACAGGAGACAAGGGACACGATGTTTTTACCCAGGTTCGGGCCCTCTCGATGGAGGTAAAACCCTACTCCTGATTGATTAATATTGATGATATGGGTAGTACAAGAGTAGATCTACCACGAGATCAAAGAGGCTAAACCCTAGAAGCTAGCCTATGGTATGATTGTTGTTCGTCCTACGGACTAAAACCCTCCGGTTTATATAGACACCGAAGAGGGTTAGGGTTACATAGAGTCGGTTATAATGGTAGGAGATCTACATATCCGTATCGCCAAGCTTGCCTTCCATGCCAAGGAAAGTCCCATCCGGACACGGGACGAAGTCTTCAATCTTGTATCTTCATAGTCCAGGAGTCCGGCCGACAGTGATAGTTCGTCTATCCGGACACCCCCTAATCCAGGACTCCCTCAGTAGCCCCCAAACCAGGCTTCAATGACGACGAGCCCGGGGCGTAGATTGTCTTCGGCATTGCGAGGCGGGTTCTTCTCCAAATTCCATATACTTGTTAAATAGTGTCCGGCTTCTGATAAATGCTGCGCTCCTTGGCTTCCACGCCCAATAATGGCCATCTTCCACGTGTCGAACGAATGCGAAAAGCCAGGGTATTTTTACACTTCCCCCCTAGCTGCGCAAATGAGCTGCCTATAAAAAGAGACGAGGATCTAGATCCAAATCACACCATCCCCCCTTCGCAAGCTTTGATCGGAGCGCCTCTGACAAAATGGACAGTCGACGCGCCTCCTCCTCTCGCGCTCCCAGCCCCCGGCCTGGGGATTGGGAGAGGTGCTCAGTCCCGCATAGCAAGCTAGTGATGCTCCAAACCAAGGGATTTCTTCCCCCAGCCTTCATGGTTCCGGTTCGAGCCGGACTCGCCACCTATAAGGGCGGAAAGCAAGCGGAGAGCGTCCCCGATCCTTCCAAAGGAGAGCGGGTATGCTTTGTCTCTTATCTAATAAGAGGACTCGGATTTCCAATACAGCCATTTCTCCAGGGGCTCCTGGAGTTCTATGGCCTCCAGCTGCACCACCTTACGCCTGCCTCCATTCTGCACATCGCGGGCTTCATAGCCCTTTGCGAATTGTTTTTGGGCGTCGAGGCTCATTTTGCGCTGTGGAAGAGATTGTTCTGCCTCGTACCCCATTCTCATGAGGGGTCAATATATCAAGTGGGCGGAGCCGAGCTATGGCGCATCGCCGGGACTGGATATCTATCCAGAACCCCAAAGAAGGCGTCCAAAGACTGGCCTTCGGAATGGTTTTATATAGAAGATGCCCCGCTACCGGATCTCGTTCGGACCGGCCTCCCAGAGTTCAGTAATGCTCCCTTGAAGAAACGCCTAAGTTGGCGTCCACGGAGCCCCCAGAGGAACAGCGACAGGGACGTCCTTTACCTGATGAGCCGAATAAGGTTGCTAGCTCATTCCGGACTGACCATGATCGGTGTCATGGCCACATGCATTATGCGAGGGGTGCAGCCGCTCCAGTATAGGGGCCACCCCATGTGGGATTTCAATGGGGAGGATGATGCCACCCTCACGGCCATAAGGGGCCAGGATCGGTCGCCGATCTGATGAAGATCTTGTCCGCGCTGTACAAGGGGGAAGAGGAGGATTTTCTCTACGTCAGTCCATTGAACGGATTTTCTATGAACAATCCTCGAAGCTGGGTAAGTGAACATCTCCTTTTCCGCACATCCGATCCATACTCCCATGGTTACATATCTCATTTTGTGAGTTCGACGCAGGAACTGCGTCGGGCCGTAAAAGATATAAACAGCCGCCTCCGCAACCCGAGGATCCGGAATGGTTCCTCAATCCGGCCTCCCAAGAGGATCCGGACATATCGGTGGAGCTGATTGATGGGGTATTTCACCAACTAAGCATCGGCAATGCCTTGGTCGCCATTACGGCCGACTACCCCAGAATACTTCCAGCCTCACAGGTAACTGAGACCGAAGCCCCGGTACTTTGATAATGACCCATTCGTGCTTATTTTTGATCACCGTATATCAATGGTGTTTCACAGGGGGTGCCTTCGAGGCGGGAGGCCGAGCCCGCGGCGGCTAGCCAACAAGGGGCAGCACGGCCACGCAGGCTAAAAAGAAGTGCGGTCCGGATTGAAACGCAGCCGGAACGGTAAGGCGTGTCACCATATTCCCGGGATTGATTCCGGGAAGGTATATTAACGCTGGTGCTCCTTTCAGGAAAAAGAGCGCTCGTCGGACTGTGTCCGGAGAGATGGCCAATCGAGCCTCCGCCAGCCAGGCTCCAACGCCGGGTCCGAAAGCGGAGGTGAACACGAGGCGTGCGTCGGATGCTCCTCCGACAGAGGATGCTGACAAATTGTCCGCCACCAACTCCGAGGTGGAAAGTGCCATGAATCACAGGCGCCGCCGGACAGTTCTTCGTGACGCATGTTTCTCCCAAGAGGCATTGAACGCCTTCAATTCAGGAGACGCGCACCTCCGTGCCGCTCAAGATGGTCTAGCCAGAGCCACGAAGCAGTATGTAAAGGACATATGGGTGAGGACATTTGACAGTTATATATGCCAGTAGCCCCCGAGACTTAAAATAGTTAGGAGAACTGATTTAAGGATCATTTGTTATGCAGGATCTTACGGAAAAGAATACCCGACTGCCTCAGGAGCTTGAAGAGTGCAAGGCCCAGCTTGAGGCCGCACTAGCCGCCACAAGGGGAGCCACAGAGACCCCCTCCGGTAATATATACTTCGAAAGATAAGTAGTTTGTGAAGTGCGGCGTGTGTATAAGTCTGACAATAATGTTGCAGATGGCGCCGGACTAGATCCGGACAAGCTACATCTCCTGCGCCAGTTAAAGGCCGGCGAGAATGTGCTTACAAGGGTGAGGCAAGAGAAAAATAATCTCCAAGATGCCAACACCCAGCTGGGTGAGGAACTAAAGGATGTTCGAGCCCAGCTGTCTGACTCCGTTAAGGAGAATCGGCGGCTTCGTTCAGCATTTATAGTAAGTGCTTGAGCGAGCTCTTTTGAAAAGAAGAGTTCGGCGAGGAAGTCGACTAACAGAAATATGTCTGTAGGTATGCTCACAGGTCATCCTGCAGAGGAAATGCCCGGTTCAACGGGTGACCTACTTCCCGAGCTGCTGCAACTGCACGAAAGAGTTCGGCAGGTGATGAGAGACGTCGCCCAGGCCTTGTGGCCATCCATCTCCCTACCCGAAGGCCTTGGAGAGATTGTAGAGAGGCTTCAGGGAGCACGGCGACGCTTCCGGCTATGGAAGATATCGGCCTGCCGTCAAGGCGCCAGGGAGGCCTGGGCCATGGTGAAGACGCGGTACACGAAGGCTGACCCAAACCACATGGCCGAGGTCGGACCTGTGGGGCCCGATGGGAAGGAGATCCCTGTGAGCTTAGTGTACGGCCAAGTAGAGTTGGCCACAAAGTATTCCCAGTGGGACTGTAAACTAGACAGCCTATTAGATGGTATTGAAGAGGAATACAATCAGTCAATTTGACTATGTAATTGAAAATGACATGTAAAATGCCTTCTAGCCGGATTGTAGATCGTTTGTCGTAGCAGACCCTTTCGCTTCAACCTCGGGACCCGATAGTCTGGAGTGTGTCCGAATACCCTCGCGGTTATGTAAGAACCGGGGCATGCGTGGAGACCAGGCGTAGGGGTCATTAGTGCTCTATCAGACAAGTGCCCAACTAGTTATGTTATATTACATGGTTAGTAAGAAACATATTCCAGGGAGAATAGTTCCATTAGGGGTTCCTTTCCCTGGGAGGCATGCCCTAAAGTGCATGTCCGGACTGCGAAAAAATAGAAAAACATCTGGGGGCAGATAAATGAATAAGTAAGAAATCGTCTTTTAGTTCACTGACCGAATATTCCCTTAAGAACGCTAGCTTTCGGCTTCACCCATTCTGAGGTACACGTCCGGCTGACCCGGCGGTAACAATCGCAGAGGTGCTTCCTTTACCACCTAGCCGAACAATTGGGAACGTAGGGGTAAGCACAGGAGCCAGGCAACCCAGCTTGGCCAAAACTTAAGTCATATCGATGCATATAATGGTGAATAAAAGGTACATGCGGAAGTGTGATGCATGTGTTGGGCATAAAGCCCGTATAAATAAGCTTCTGTTAAAGAAGCCCCCGGGTAGACTGAGCGCGGATAACGTGTCAAGTGTGTGCGAACAGTGCGCAAACGAGCCTCCAACGGCTTTCAGAAAAAAGGAGGGAGAAGGAGAGAAATAAAAGACAGTTAAAGTATAAAATATAGATGGAGGAAGGAGACGAACCCAGAGTCCGGCGCTAGGCATAGAATCTTTGGAGACGGGCTGCATTCCATGGGTTTGGCTCCAGACGGTTATCCGATGCGTTCCGCAGACGGTACGCTCCGCCGGTCAGGACTTGGTCGATGATGAAGGTCCCTCCCATTTGGGCTTGAGTTTGTCCTTTTTCTTGTCCGGCAGGCGTAGAACTAATTCGCCAACATTGTAAGCTTTGGCCCGTACTTCTCTGCTTTGGTATCTTCGAGCCTGCTGTTGATAGAATGCGGAACGGGCTTTTGCCACGTCGCGCTCCTCCTCCAAGGCGTCCAAACTGTCATGCCGATCGAGCTCGGCTTCTCTTTCTTCGTACATGCGCACGCGAGGTGAGTCATGAATTATGTTGCAGGGCAAAACTGCCTCTGCGCCGTACACCATAAAAAATGGTGTGAATCCGGTAGTGCGATTCGGCGTGGCCCGCAGCCCCCAGAGTATGGAGTCGAGCTCCTCTACCCAGTGCGTATTAGATTTCTTGAGGGACTGCACTAGTCCGGGTTTAATGCCGCTCATGATTAGACCATTTGCTCGCTCGACTTGACCGTTAGTCTGAGGGTGATAGACTGAAGCGTAGTCGAGCTTGATGCCCATGTTTTTGAACCAGAGTTTGACCTCGTCGGCCGTGAAGTTCGTGCCATTATCAGTGATGATGCTATGGGGGACGCCGTAATGGTGTACTACCCCTGATATGAAGTCTATCACCGGTCCGGATTCGGCCGTTTTAACAGGCTTTGCCTCTATCCATTTGGTGAATTTATCCACCATGACTAGTAGGTATTTTTGCTTGTGGGTTCCTCCTTTAAGGGGTCCAACCATATCAAGCCCCCAGACCGCGAACGGCCAGGTGATGGGTATAGTTTTGAGGGCGGTAGGTGGCATGTGGCTTTGATTAGCAAAGAGCTGGCATCCGACGCATCGTTGGACCAAGTCCTGAGCATCTGCCCGGGCCGTCGGCCAATAAAATCCTGTATGGAAGGCCTTGCCTACAAGGGCCCGGGCTACGGCGTGGTGCCCGCCGAGTCCTGCATGAATTTCAGCCAGAAGATTCCGCCCTTCCTCTTCGGAGATACACCTTTGAAGGACTCCGGTTGTGCTTTTCTTATAAAGCTCTCCCTCATGGACCTTATAGGCTTTAGATCGCCGCACTATGCAATGAGCCTCGTTTTGGTCCTCGGGAAGTTCCTGCCTAGTTAGGTAGGCTAGGAATGGTTCTGTCCACAGGGCAATGACTGCCATTATTGTGTGGGCTGATGGTGTTATTTCGTTGGCAGAGCCACCAACTATGTCAGAATGCTCAGTGTGGGGTAGTGTGGTTGGGTCCGGGATGTTATTTCCGGACTCTCCCTCCCATAACATGGATGGCTTGAAAAGCCTCTCTAGGAAGATGTTGGGAGGGACGTCATCGCGCTTTGCGCCAATGCGTGCCAACACTTCTGCTGCCTGGTTGTTCTCCCGAGCTATATGGTGAAATTCGAGCCCCTCAAACCGAGCTGACATTTTTAGGACAGCGTTGCGATAAGCTGCCATTTTCGGATCCTTGGCATCAAAGTCTCCATTTATTTGGGATATCGCAAGGTTTGAATCCCCGCGGACCTCTAGGCGCTGAATGCCCATGGAGACTGCCATCCGGAGACCATGTAGAAGGGCCTCGTATTCAGCTGCGTTGTTGGAGTCCGTGTACATTATCTGAAGTACGTATTGGATAGTATCTCCAGTTGGGGATGTCAGAATGACGCCATCCCCCAGGCCAGCCAACATTTTGGAGCCGTCGAAGTGCATGATCCAGTTGGAATATGCGCCGTACTCTTTAGGGAGTTTGGCTTCAGTCCATTCGGCGATGAAGTCGGCCAAAACCTGCGACTTAATAGCTCGCCGTGGCTTGTAAGTTATGTCGAACGAGAGGAGCTCGATGGCCCATTTGGCAATCCGTCCCGTTGCGTCGCGGTTGTTTATAATGTCATTAGGAGGTACTTCGGAGGCTACTGTTATCGAACACTCTTGGAAGTAGTGTCGCAGCTTCCGGGATGCCATGAACACCGCGTATGCTATCTTTTGATAATGCGGGTACCGTGACTTGCATGGAGTTAGGACAGTGGACACGTAGTAAACTGGTTTTTGGAGAGGGAACTTGTGTTCATCCGTTTCTCGTTCGACAACGAGCACCGCGCTTACAACTTGATGGGTTGCCGCGATGTATAATAGCATTGGTTCGCCCGTGTTGGGCGTGGCCAGGACCGGATTTGTTGCCAATATGGCTTTGATTTCTTCGAGTCCGGCCGTGGCGGCATCCGTCCACTCGAAGTGTTCGGTGCACCGCAGGAGGCGATAAAGGGGTAATGCCTTTTTGCCTAAGCGGGAGATAAAGCAGCTTAAAGCCGCCACGCATCCAGTCAATTTTTGTATTTGTTTGAGGTCTTTTGGGATATCCAATTGTGACAGAGCTCGGATCTTGGATGGGTTTGCTTCAATTCCTCTACCAGATATGATGAAGCCCAAGATCTTTCTGGCTGGTACGCGGAAAACACATTTTTCCGGGTTGAGCTTAATGTCATATGCTCGGAGATTGTCGAATGTGAGCCTCAAGTCGTCTACTAGAGTTTCAACATGCTTGGATTTGAGGACCACGTCATCTATGTATGCCTCCACTGTTTTGCCGATCTGGTTTGCCAGACATGTCTGAATCATGCGCTGATATGTTGCGCCGACGTTTTTGAGCCCAAAGGGCATTGTGTTCAAGCAGAATGGGCCGTACGGAGTGATGAATGCTGTTGCGGCTTGGTCTAGCTCTGCCATCTTAATTTGGTGGTAGCCGGAGTATGCGTCGAGGAAGCACAATGAATCGTGTCCTGCGGTAGCGTCAATAATTTGATCGATGCGGGGAAGGGGGAAGGGATCCTTTGGGCAAGCCTTGTTAAGGTCCTTGAAATCGACACACAGGCGCCAGGATTTGTCCTTCTTTGGTACCATTACCAGGTTTGCTAGCCATTCCGGATGTTTTATATCTCTAATGAATCCAGCCTCCAATAGTTTGGCTAGTTCCTCTCCCATGGCCTGTCTCTTGGGTTCGGAGAAGCGCCGAAGAGCTTGTTTGACTGGCTTGAATCCTTTTAGGATATTTAGGCTGTGCTCGGCCAGCCGACATGGGATTCCTGGCATGTCTGAAGGGTGCCAGGCAAAGATGTCCCAATTTTCACGTAGGAATTCTCATAGTGCGGCGTCTACATCAGGGTTTAATTGTGCCCCGATGGAGGCCGTTTTTGTAGGGTCCGTTGGATGGACTTGGAATTTGACTATTTCATCCGCCGGTTTAAAAGAGGTGGACTTAGATCTCTTATCGAGTATCACATCGTCCCTGTTCACCGTGGAGCGCAGCGCAGTGAGTTCCTCGACCGCTAGAGCTTCGGATAGTGCCTCAAGGGCAAGTGCGGCTGTTTTATTTTTGGCACGGAGTGCTATATCCGGGTCACTAGCAAGAGTGATGATTCCGTTGGGTCCGGGCATTTTAAGCTTCATGTACCCGTAATGGGGTATAGCTTGAAAAATTGTGAATGCCTCTCGCCCTAATAGAGCGTGGTATCCACTGCTGAACGGGGCCACTTGGAATGTGACCTCCTCGGACCTGTAATTATCTGGCGTGCCGAACACCACATCCAGTGTGATTTTTCCTGTACAGCATGCTTCCCGACTGGGGATTATTCCTCTAAAGGTTACGCTGCTTCGCTCAATGCGGCTCCTGTCTATTTCCATTTTTCAAAGGGTTTCCTCATAAATGAGGTCTAGTCCGCTGCCGCCATCCATGAGTACCTTGGTAAGGCGAAAGCCGTCCACTATTGGACTGAGGACCAATGCGGCTGGTGCTCGGGCTGTTCGGAATTTAGATTCGTCACTGGCGTTAAAGGTAATAGCTATGTCACTCCATGGATTTATTGTTGCTACCTGGTGGACTTCGGCGAGGCTGCGGAGTGTTCGTTTCCGCATATTATTTAATGCGAAAGTTTCGAAGACTGTTAATACCGTATTGGTATTGCTGGGCTGGTGCTCTGGAGCTAGAAGCTCTTCGCCACTTTTGGCCACCCGCCGTAGTATCCTACATGCTCTAAGGCTATGAGTTGGTGTGGCGCCCTCTGTACTATGAATTTTGCAGGGTCCATTGAGCCATCCCACCAGTACGGTTCCATGCCCTTTAGAGGGTTTTTGCTTTTTGGTATTTAACCCAGGTGCCTGGTGATGATGCACCCTTTTACTTTGGACTAGGGTTGTGTTCAAGGCCGGATTATCCCAAAATTTGATTTCGGTTTTCCAGGGGCTCTCCATTGCACAGTACTTTCGTACTATGGACGCCAAGTCAGCAAAGCGTGTAATTTCGCGACGACTTACAACGTTGAGGATTCCTTCGTCCGTGCAATTAATGCAGAATAATGAAATTGCGTCCTCTTCACGGCAGTCCTTTATCCTGTTCATGACTAGGAGGAATCTGGCCCAGTAATGATGTACTGTTTTAGCGGGCTCTTGCCGGATTTGGGATAGATCGCTTATGTTTGGGTGGGCAGGTGGAGTTAAATTCCGAACTCCTTCCGATCTAAGACTCGGGGGCCAAGAAGCTTCCGAATTTGGAAGCTTGGGTTCTTGGACGTTGTCCGATGAATCTAGCCCGCTGCCTGACTTTAAGTTCAGGGCTTGAGTGGTGTTCTCCCCTCCGCGGGAATCCGGCATGGAGGGGTCAGGAATCCGGACATAGCTAGTCCTTAGGATAGAAGAAGGGTCGCCATATTGTTCCTCTACCGCAGCAACATGGTGGGTAGCCTGGGGAGAGTTAATCTCTCTCAGATCGGTTTTAGGCCCAATCTGGTCGTAGTCTGTGGCGACCCCCAGGGTGGCGATGCGATCCAAGAGCTCGTTTAAGGAGGAGAGCTCCATCGGATCTAACTGCTCGGCGAGTTCCGAGTTGACGTGAAGATTGCTTTTGATGACCCGAGAAGTCATCGTCGGCGCGGCGGCCAAACAGGCGGTCATAAGAAAACCACCTAGCCGGAGAGTTTGGCCGATGGCCAAAGCTCCTTTAGCAACGGTGCCGTCTTTAAAGATGGGATGAGGCATCCTTCCTGATGGCGACGACACAGAGGAACTCTCAATAAAAGCACCAATGTCGGTGTCAAAACCGGCGGATCACGGGTAGGGGTTCTCGAACTGTGTGTCTAGGCGGATGGTAACAGGAGACAAGGGACATGATGTTTTTACCCAGGTTCGGGCCCTCTCGATGGAGGTAAAACCCTACTCCTACTTGATTAATATTGATGATATGGGTAGTACAAGAGTAGATCTACCACAAGATCAAAGAGGCTAAACTCTAGAAGCTAGCCTATGGTATGATTGTTGTTCGTCCTACGGACTAAAACCCTACGGTTTAAATAGACACCGGAGAGGGTTAGGGTTACACAGAGTCAGTTACAATGGTAGGAGATCTACATATCCGTATCGCCAAGCTTGCCTTCCACGCCAAGGAAAGTCCCATCCGGACACGGGACGAAGTCTTCAATCTTGTATCTTCATAGTCCAGGAGTTCGGCCGACGGTGATAGTTCGGCTATCCGGACACCCCCTAATCCAGGGCTCCCTCAGCTCCCAAGCCAAAGTTCTTAGATGCTGCACTTAGACTCATTGCTTCTAAGCCACCCCTGAAGATGTGGGTAGTTAAGAAGAATTAACTTCTCTTGCAGGGAAAGGTCTCCAGCCAGAAAGCAAAATCTTCCGACGACAATTCTGGAGACCTAAAACATCTTGTGGGATGCAAGATAAAATGCTCCAATGGTCTTATCATGTATTTCGTCCTAGGGTTCCTCGACGAGCATCCTATCATGCCTAACCAGAATTTAAACTTTGATAATATGCTTGTTCGATACATGTTTCTACTTCACAATACTCTTGGTGAAGCCTATCCCTCTAACTGCACTGTAGGGTACAACTCCAAAAGCCACTGAATGGATTATGGACAGTGGCTACACCAACCACATGACTGGTGATCGAAGTCTTCTTATGGATTCAACCCTACGTCCATCTACTAAGAGCCACATCACATTCACTGACACTGGTAAAAGCAAGGTATTGGGTCTTGGTAGAGTTGCTATCTCAAAGGATCAGCACATGGATAAAGTGATGCTTGTTGAATCCCTTGGATACAACTTAATTTCTGTGTCAATGCTCTGTGATCTGAACATGATTGTGATATTTGGAAAATATCATTGTCTTGTGCTAATGGAATCTGACAAATCTCTAGCTAGTCTTCGAAGGCTATCGAAGAGGTGATTTGTATATGGTATATTTCTCAGCAGGACCACAACTTGCCGTATGTCTTCTAATAAAGGCTTCAGAATGCTGGCTATGGCATTGACAGCTAGGAGATGCGGGCATGAGGAACTTGTACACTCTCGCAAAGAAGAAGCACATCATTGGCATCGAGGGCGTCAAGTTCAAGAAGGATCATCTATGTGGTGCCTGTGAAGCTGGAAAGATGACTAGAGCCAAGCATCCCTCGAAGACAATCATGACTACCTCACGCCCCTTCGAGCTGCTTCACATGGATCTATTTGGTCCTACTCACTACTCTACTCTTACTACTACTGCACATCTCTATGGCTTCATTATTGTTGATGATTACTCAAGATACACCTGGGTGCACATAATTCTCTACAAGACTGAAGTGCAGGATGTCTTCAGACGTTTCGCAAATCGGGCCATGACGAATTATGGCATCAAGATCAAGCACATCCAGAGTGACAATGGCACTGAGTTCAAGGATGCTGGCCTCGATATTTATCTTGATACTTTGGGCATCACACATGAGTTCTCAGCCCCTTACACACCTCAGCAGAATGGCATCATGGAGCGCAAGAACAGAATCCTCATTGAGATGGCGCGAACAATGCTCGATGAGTACAAGACTCCAAGAAAATTCTGGCCTGAAGCCATTGATACTGCATGCCACATCATCAACAGAGTATATCTTCACAAGTTCTTCAAGAAGACATCTTATGAACTTCTAACTGGTAAGAAGCCAAACGTTAGTTACTTCAAAGTCTTTGGTGCTAGGTGCTGGATCAAAGATCCACATCACACGTCTAAATTTGCACCGAAAGCACATGAAGGTTTTATGCTTGGTTACGAAAAGGACTCGTACACCTATAGAGTCTTCAACCTCTTTCACTATAAAGTGGTTGAAACTGTAGATGTGCGGTTAGATGAGACTAACGGCTCGCAAAGAGAGCACCTGCCAAATGTGCTAGATGAAGCTACACCAGGTGAAGTTATCAAGTTGATGGGTACCGGAGAAATCATACCCACAGAGGAACAAGCTAAGGATGAGATTATCATTTCTGTACCTAATCAACCTAAAGACAATGCTCAGTCCAAAGCCAATGCTGAAGATGAAGACAACAGTCAGTCAGATCAAAATCTTCGTCCAGCTCATCCTCGGGTTGCAAATGAAGTCCAGATTGAGAAGATCATTGATAGCATCAACGCTCCTGGCCCTCTCACTCGATCAAGGGCTACACAACTAGCAAACTTTTGTGGTCACTTTGCCTTTGTCTCTATATCTGAACCCAAGAAAGTCGAAGAAGCCTTCAGGGAACCTGAATGGATTCAAGCTATGCAAGAAGAGCTTCAACAGTTTGAGCTGAATAATGTTTGGGAGCTTATCAAATGCCCTGATCCTCGCAAGCACAATGTCATTGTCACGAAATGGATCTATCGCAACAAGCAAGATGAACTTGGACAAGTTGTCAGAAACAAAGCTCGCCTCATTGCTCAAGGTTACACACAAGTGGAAGGAATAGACTTCGATGAAACCTTTGCTCCTGTGGCTCGGCTTGAAGCCATTCACATACTGCTGGCTTATGCCAACCATCACAACATTCTTCTATACCAAATGGATGTGAAGAGTGCCTTTCTCAACGGCAAAATCGAAGAAGAAGTTTATGTCGCTCAACCTCCTGGTTTTGAAGATCCTAAGCATCCTGATATGGTGTACAAGCTCAACAAGGCACTGTATGGCCTCAAACAAGCACCTCACGCTTGGTATGACACACTCAAGGAATTCCTGAAGAGCAAAGGCTTAAAACCTGGTTCACTAGATCCCACTCTCTTCACGAAGACATATGATGGTGAACTATTTGTGTGTCAAATACACGTGGATGACATTATCTTCGGATGCACGTATAAGGGATACAGTGACGAGTTTGGTTACATGATGCAAGAGCAATATCAGATGTCCATGATGGGGGAGCTGAAATTCTTCCTTGGTCTTCAAATCCGTCAACAACGCAATGGAATCTTCATATCGCAAGAAAAGTACCTCAAAGATTGCCTGAAAAAGTTTGTAATGCAAGACTACAAAGGGTACACGATGCCAATGCCAACCAAAAGTCATCTCGGCCCTGACGACAATGGTAAAGAGTTCGATCAAAAGGTATACCACTCCATGATTGGTTCTTTACTTTATTTATGTGCATCTAGGCCTGATATTATGCTCAGGGTTTGCATGTGTGCCCGATTCCAAGCGGCACCAAAGGAGTCGCATCACCTTGTGGTGAAGCGAATACTTCGATATTTGGCTCACACCCCAACACTAGGATTATGGTATCCAAAGGGCTCAACATTTGATCTAGTTGGATATTCTGATGCTGATTATGCTGGTGACAAGGTTGATCGCAAGTCCACTTCAGGAACATGTCACTTTCTTGGACGATCTCTTATCTGTTGGTCTTCAAAGAAGCAGAACTATATATCACTCTCCACTGCTAAATCTGAATACATTGATGCTGGATCGTGCTATGCTCATCTTCTTTGGATGAAGCAAACTCTCAAGGACTCACTAGTATAAAACAGGGCTTTGGTTCAGGCCGGGCCAGATGTGGGAGTCCTGGATTAGGGGTCCTCGGACAGCCGGACTATATGCTTGTGTCGGACTGTTGGACTATGAAGATACAAGATTGAAGACTTCGTCCCGTGTCCGGGTGGGACACTCCTTTGCGTGGAAGGCAAGCTTGGCAATTAGGATATGTAGATTTCCTTCTCTGTAACCGACTCTGTGTAACCCTAACCCCCTCCGGTGTCTATATAAACCGGAGGGTTTAGTCTGTAGGACAACAACAATCATAATCATAGGCTAGCTTCTAGGGTCTAGCCTCTACATCTCGTGGTAGATCAACTCTTGTAATACTCATATCATCAAGATCAATCAAGCAGGAAGTAGGGTATTACCTCCATAGAGAGGGCCCGAACCTGGGTAAACATTGTGTCCCCCGCCTCCTGTTACCATTAGCCTTAGACGCACAGTTCGGGACCCCCTACCCGAGATCCGCTGGTTTTGACACCGACATTGGTGCTTCCATTGAGAGTTCCATTGTGTCGTCACGGTAAGGCTTGATGGCTCCTTCAATCATCCATAACGATGCGATCTAGGGCGAGGTGTTCCTTCCCGGATAGATCTTCGTATTCAGCGGCTTCGCACTGCGGGCCAACTTGCTTGGCCATCTAGAGCAGATCGATAGCTACGCCCCTGGCCATCAGGTTAGGTTTGGAAACCTGAACTACACTGCCGACATCCGCAGAGACTTGATCTTCGACGGATTCGAGCCCATGACAGGTGCACCGTACGGTCACGATGAGCATGACCTAGATCTGCCATCAGACTGTGTCCAGGAAATCACACCTGTAGCTGCCCCGCCTCTAAATTCAGAGCAGATCATGCCATCCGAGGATGGGTGGATGGAACCCGCCGCGGAGGCTGCACACTCAGCGGCGATAAAGCCAAGCATAGCCTTCACCTCCAATGAGGTCTGCGTCATCGGACCCTCGGACTCTTCTCCGGCCATAGGCTCCAAACTGCGCGCATCCGTGCCCATCGAATCTGACTGGGCGCTGATAATGGAGTTTAGCTCGGCATATATCTTTCAGCACTCGCCCTTGGGCGATGTGCTAAGCTCATTGTCGGTGTCAAAACCGACGGATCTTGGGTAGGGGGTCCCGAACTATTCGTCTAGGTGGATGGTAACAGGAGACAAGGGGCACGATGTTTTACCCAGGTTCGGGCCCTCTTGATGGAGGTAAAACCCTACGTCCTACTTGATTAATATTGATGATGTGGCTATTACAAGGGTAGATCTACCACGAGATCAAGGAGGCTAAACCCTAGAAGCTAGCCTATGGTATGATTGTTGTTATGTCCTACGGACTAAAACCATCCGGTTTATATAGACACCGGAGAGGGCTAGGGTTTACACAGAGTCGGTTACAATGGTAGGGGATCTACATATTCGTATCGCCAAGCTTGCCTTCCACGCCAAGGAAAGTCCCATCCGGACACGGGACGAAGTCTTCAATCTTGTATCTTCATAGTCTTGGAGTCCGACTGATGATGATAGTTCGGCTATCCGGACACCCCCTAGTCCAGGACTCCCTCAGTAGCCCCTGAACCAGGCTTCAATGACGATGAGTCCGGCGCGCATATTGTCTTCGGCATTGCAAGGCGGGTTCCTCCTCCGAATAATTTATAGAAGATTGTGAACACCAGGATAGTGTCCGGCTCTGCAAAATAAATTCCACATTCCACCATAGAGAGAATAATATTTACACAAGTTCAATCTGCTGACGTATTTCGTGGCGTGACGTCACACCACAACCAAGCCTTTACTTGAATCGTTTTTGTTATACCACCTCAGCGCGTTTAGTGAAGCAGTTTCCTTGGCACGTCTTGTCGAAGCAGAGATCATGTTCCCCTTATTCCGGGATTCCCATAAATACGGACGTGGGTAACCCAACCGCACCATTGATTGTGGCGCTTGGGAGAAAAGCGAGTTTTACCAGGCCGGTGGGGACGCATAGTTTCGTCCGCCCATATATAAGGGGATAAGGATCCACCTTTTTACCCGCACCTTCTTCCTCCTTTGCTTATCCATCTCCGCGTACTCGAGCTCCAGCGACCAAGTCTGCACATCTCACCTCAACCTTCTCCAACTATGTACGGAGCGGGAGGCAAGTGGATGGCCTCCTCCATTACGGAGGGGCACATCAAGAAGCTGCGCCGCGCCGGATATCTGTCCAGCGACATCGTGCACCGGCTCCCCGACGAGGGGCAGCTCATCCCCACCCCCTAGCCCCATGAGAGGGTGGTATTCCTTCCCCATTTCCTCCGCGGACTGGGCTTCCCACTCTACCCCTTTGTCCGGGGGCTCATGTTCTACTACGGCCTGGATTTCCATGATGTGGCCCCGAATTTCATCATCAACATCTCGGCGTTTATCGTCGTATGTGAGGCCTTCCTCTACATCCAGCCCCACTTCGGCTTGTGGCTCAAGACCTTCAATGTCAAGTCGAAGGTTGTGAAGGGCAGCCAAGCGGAGTGCGGAGGCGCCATGGTGGGCAAGATGCCCAACGTTACTTGGCTCGAGGGCACCTTCGTGGAAACCATCAAGGGGTGGCAATCGGGGTGGTTCTACATCACCAAGCCGCGTGACCCTAAATGGGCAGCGGCCCCTGAATTCAGATCTGGCGTCCCCACACGGCTCACCTCTTGGAAAGAGAGTGGCCTGACCTGTGGCAATTCGGAGGAGCTGACCGGACTCCAAGCCTGTATCCAGAAGCTGGTGAACAAGAAGCTCAGGCTTGTCAATGTGGTCCAAGTCATGCTCATCCGCCGGATTCTCCCGTGCCAAGAATGGGGATTTAAATTGTGGGAGTTCAATCCGGCACAGCACCAAACCTTGAGCAGGCTCTTCGACACTAGGTACGAAGATTCCTGGAAAGTGCTCTTCAAGGGCGCCGAGGCCCCCGCATCCGCTACTGAAGATCGCGGATTCCGCTCGCAGCGTCCAGCTGACGAGGTAAGCCATGTTATCCTTTATGGGACACTTGCTTTTCATAGTTTGACTCTATGTGGGATCTAAACTCCCTCTCCTTTGACAGGACTGGCTGAAGAAGGCCGGGCAGACTAACTGTTCGGCTCCTTTGCCAGAAGACCCAGCGGACGCCCGCTTAACGGGGCTGCTGGTTCTGGCACCCCATGTGGTGCCGGAGAAGAAGGCCAAGAAGAAGGCCATGGGCACTCGAAAGAGTTCCCGTTTTCAGGTGTTATCGGACTCATCGTCCGATGACTCCGAGGCGGACTCCTCCCACGAGGACGAGGAGGAGAAGAAAGAGGCCTCTCCCCCAACGGGGGGAGGGAAGAAAAGGAAGGCCTCCCCAACAAGGGAGGCCGAAGGGTCCAAGAAGGGAAGGACTCTTCCCCCGGACTGTTCCGCCAACACCGGTGACGACGACGAGGATTGGCCTTCAAGGGCCAAGCCCCTGGCGAGATCGTAAGTATCCGGACTTCCGAATAACTTCATGATTTTTCTTTTGGCCACACGGTGTCTTTCTAATGCCGCATACAACCCTGCAGTCCGCCCAAGGACGATCTTCCCGCTTCGTCGAGCGGGTCCTTGGGTACGTCGGATGTGAATAGTGCTTCACTTCCAATCACCTCCACCCCCCGTGACGCCGACGACGCCGAGGTGGGTTCCCAGAGAGGGACCCACCCTAAGGAGGAGGCCCCGGAGGTGCCACAGGGCAACCTCCCAGACTTCGTACCGGACTCCGCAGCGGAACCTGCAGTGGTTCCGGAGTCCGGCAGGCGGCCCCTTCGTAAGAAGGGCAAGGCCGTGACGCCAGCGGCCTCCGTCCAACCGGAGGCGCCGGATAACTTGCTGGAGGCGCTCAACGACGCTTCCATCAAGGAGGAACACCGCACTGTCATGAGTGCGGTGATTCAGAAGGTTCAGCTCGCCAAAAGCGGGCTGACCGAAGCCTGCAGCAGCCTTCTAACAGGCTTTGAGGTAAGAATATTAATATATGTAAAATAGTACCACATAGACAGTAGCCCTTGATGCTCGGTTCGGTGTTCGGAAAGAAAAGCCGGACTGAGGATCTAAAAAGATATACACAGGAGTCTTAAAAAATATGTCAATATGGGATTGCAGGCTGCGTTGCTGACCTCTGCCGCACTGACTGCGGAGGTCGATGCTTTGAAGCAAAGCCTCGAGCGGTCCGAGAACGAGCTCGACCGTGCCAAGAAGCAGCTCGAGGACAAGGAAGGTGAGTAACACCTTATTGTACCTTACAGAAAAGGATTTGGTTGCAAGAGAAATGACAAGGATAACGTGGGTACTTCAGGGGCCACGAACGAGGTGGCGACCCTGAAGGAGGCGGTGTCCGCGGCCGAACGTAATGCGGCCATGGAGCATGCTGGGCGAGAGAAGCAGGAGGCGCGGGTGGCGGAGGTACAGCAAGAGCTCCAGGCTCTCGTGGAAAAGCATGAGAGTTTGGAGCGCAACTCGAAGACTCGAGAGTCCGATCTTGCATCGGCTCTTGAGAGTGCCAAAGCCGCTAAGGCCGAAGCCCACAAGGCCCTTCAGGAAATCGAGGCGTTGAAGAAAATAGCGGAGGGTAAGGCATTTTTCATGCAAAGCAAGCATGTGAATGTGAATTACCTGTTACTTACCCGAATTCGGAGCTCTCCAGGAGCGTTCGCTGATCTGCCCTGCAGCGTGTCCGATGCTGCCACTTTCTACAGGGCCGAGGAGGGGAGCTCGACGGAGAAGGTCTTCTGGTCTCAGTATGCTGAGGCCGGACATCCGGTGCCCCTTAGCGACCAGCTAAAGTAGCTGGTCGAGCTCCACAAGGTGGCCGAACAGGCCATGACGGGCCTCATAGTTCGGCTGTGGCCCAAGGAGGCCATGCCTGGGAGCTACTTCGGCCTAGTGCGGCGGCTGGTGGATGCTTGTCCATGGGTTGAGGTCATCAAGCAATCCGCCTGTATTGAAGGTGCCCGTCGGGCCCTTTCCCGTGCTAAGGTGCACTGGGGCAAGATGGATGCTGAGAAGCTTGTGACGGACGTGCCACCGCCGGGCAAGGAGTATCGCACGCCCGAGATGTATTATAAGGGTGTCCTGAAGGGTGCCCGCATTATTGCGGGTGAGTGCTCCAAAAATGTAATATTTGAGTAGACTCGCATTTTGTTATCCTGTGCACTGAAAACTTTGTTCATATGCGCTAAGCAACGCTTGTTGATTTAAAATATTACCTTCTGTGCGGCTGTTTATCAAATCTGAGAGATGGCAAGTCGTCGGCTTCAGCCCCCATGCCACGAGTGCTGGGGTGTTCGGGATAAATTTGAGCACTCTTGTTCCCATATTTGGGTCCATCTAGGGAGGCGCTCAACACAACGAACGAGGCAACCGGACTTATAATGCTTGAACACTCTCACTTAGCCATAGAATTCTATAATTTTAAATTTCGGCGAAGCCCCTAGTGTTCGGAAGGCCGAATTCGGGGCGCTATCCACGCCTGGGCCGGACAAAGCCGGTTCCTCGCTCTAAGCGGCATAAGTCTTTAGGGACTCGAAAAAACCTCTCGAACAGCGACCGGCTCTCGCCTCATCATGACGGTCAGTTTTAGCTTTCTCCACTGAGGCGCTCGCCCAGCTCAACTGGGGTGCAATCGCAGTGGTTCTCCCAGTGCTATCTTAGCCGATACAACGGAACGTAAGGTACCAAAACATGGGAGCCGGGCAAACCCAACTATTGACCCAAGACATGATTCGGAGCCGATGCATATAATGCTATAAGTTCGGGGTGCCGCACTTGTGAAAGTGTTCGGACTTATCACACCATAATGTGGGGAACTTAAGCCCCTGCTGTATTTAGCCGTACCAAAGTGTACGGATGCAACATGTCATAAATGAACATATGTATAAGAAAGGAATGCAATTGTAAGCAAAAAGGTGCTGCATTGTTTATTCAAGAAATACTGCGACGAATGCAGAACGATACAAGTAGTGCGGTAAGCAAGGGATGGGACTATTAAACATGTCCTCCTCCAGGGGTAGGCCACGGAATGGTGTATAAAACAGATTTAATGCTCGTAATGGAGACCACCTGGATATTCGTCGTAGCCTTTCTCCTTCACTGGCTGTTGCATCGTGAGTTCGGCCGGTCTACTGCCGGACAGGGCCTCTGGTGAACGGAGTCCTATGGGTAAGAAAGAAAAAGAAAAAAATAATGACACACTTGGGAGCCCCTGGTGTGGTTAAGCCGCATTCTGGGCCTTTCGTGGTCGTGCCCCTCCCCCTATGCCCGTGGTATCTCCAGAGCGTAATGATGTACGCGAAGGACCAGTCTTGCAATCTTGCGAGGGCTGGGGTTGGGGCCACATTGCTACGCGTGCTCGGAACATGCCAGGTGGTCTTGTTGTAGGTTACTCCGGGCGCGTTTAGCCGTGTCCGGTCGCTTAACGGCCGGACTCGAGAATTGCCTTAAGAGGCTGCATTGTACTTCTGCCGCGAGAGCCGCTGTATGTTCCTCCGTTCGGAGGGAGCGTTCAGTGTTTCCGTTGACCGTGATGACTCCTCGAGGGCCTGGCATCTTGAGCTTGAGGTATGCATAGTGCGGCACCGCGTTAAACTTTGCAAACGCGGTCCGTCCGAGCAGAGCATGATAGCCGCTGCGGAACGGAACTATGTCGAAGATTAACTCCTCGCTTCGGAAGTTATCCGGGGATCCGAAGACCACTTCTAGTGTAACCGAGCCTGTACAATTGGCCTCTACACTTGGTATGATGCCTTTGAAGGCCGTCTTTGTGGGTTTAATCCTTGAGGGGTCTATGCCCATCTTGCGCACTGTGTCCTGATAAAGCAGGTTCAGGCTGCTGCCGCCGTCCATCAGGACTCTGGTGAGGTGAAATCCATCGACGATTGGGTCTAAAACCAATGCGGCGAATCCGCCGTGGCGGATGCTGGTGGGGTGGTCCCTTCGATCAAAAGTGATCGGGCAGGATGACCATGGGTTGAACTTCGGGGTGACTGGCTCCATCGCATATACGTCCCTGAATGCACGCTTCCGCTCTCTCTTGGGTATGTGGGTTGCGTATATCATGTTCACCGTCCGCACTTGTGGGGGGAAACCCTTCTGTCCTCTATTGTTCGGCGGTCGGGTCTCTTATTCGTCATCGTTATGAAGCCCCTTGCCATTGTTTTCGGCAATTGGCTTGCCTGCCTGCTTGAATACCCAATAGTCCCTGTTGGTGTGGTTGGCTGGCTTTTCGGGGGTGCCGTGTATCTGGCACGAGCGATCGAGTATTCGGTCCAAATTGGACGGACCCAGAGTAGTTCTTTTGAATGGCTTTTTCCGCTGACCGGGTTTGGAGCCTCTGAATCCGGCATTGACTGCCGTATCCTCATTATTGTCACCGTTAATGCGGCGTTTGTTCTTGTTGCGATGCGACCTGCCGTTGCGGTCCTTGGTATTCGGACCGCCAGAATTTTTGCTGAGGTTGTTGCTGCGGGCTGGCCAGCTGTCCTCTCCCGCGCAGAAGCGGGTCATGAGTGATGTGAGGGCTGCCATGGATTTCGGTGTCACGGCCGGTCTTTCAATAAAATAATTATTGAGAAAATCGATCTTTAGATCCCAGTATAGGAAAAGTCATCCTCACTGGTAGACAAATACTTGATAAACAGAGGACCAGTAGCATTAAATATATTACAGGGTTGAGCTGAGGCTGCTCAACAAATTATTACAAACTCGCCAATATCTTACATAAGGGCGGTTATGACACAGGGGTGTGGTGGCATGCTACTAGCTCGAAGAAAAAGTGGTGGTGGATAACTTGACTCCTAATTGGCAGCTCATCGAGCGTCGAGGTGAGGCTCGATGAATTTATTTCTGGGGTTGCGGAAGCGGATAATACAGTGACCAAAACATGATCGCACGGGACTGACTGGGACTCCTCTAGGCGTCGGACTCGCTATCGAACTCTTCATCCATGAGATCGCCTTCATCAACATCTGGCCAAATCAACAAGCCAGGTGAGTACTTTGAAAGTACTCGCAAGACAGTTCGGACAAAAGATATAATAAATGTATGCATGAATGCGTCAAGAATAACAATAATGATGCTCATCCCAACAATAATATTATTTGATAAAAAAAAATAACTGAATCGGGTGTTTGGAGCGACGCCTTGAAAGGTAAACAAATAAAGTTCATGCCGTAGTCGGGCGTCTAAGCGACACCACATAAAGGGCTTATAGAAGAAATGCCACAGTCGGACATCTGAGCGTCGTCACAGACAGGGCTTGTAAAAGAAATGCCAGAGTCGGACATCTGAGTGACGTCACACACAGGGCTTATGAAAGAAATGCCACAGTCGGACATCTGAGCGACATCACAGACATGGCTTGTAAAAGAAATGCCACAGTCGGACATCTGAGCGACGTCACAGATAGGGCTTGATAACAAAAGTAAATAACAAGTATGCCACAGTCAGACGTCTGAGCGACATCGCAGAAAGGGCTTATATAACAAAAGTAAACAACAAGTATGCCACAGTCGGGCGTCTGGGCGACGTCACAGAAAGGGCTTATATAACAAAAGTAAATAACAAGTATGCCACAGTCGGACGTCTGAGTGATGTCACAAAAAGGGCTTATATCAAAGGTAAATAACAGGTTAGTCCATCCACAAGAATAAACTTTTAACCGGATACACACACATGTAGTCCACCGGAGTTTTGTCACTGAGGCTGATATTTGACAAGATAAGATGAGTACAGTACTTGGACAACTACAAGATGATATAAAGAGCTGGAGACTCTGCAGAGTTTGTACTAACTGACCGCAGCCAACGGATTTCCGTAGTCACGAAGGGCTAGTTCCGTTTACGGTATTTCAGTAGAAACACATTTAACTAGTACACGCCCATTTCACCTCACGATGCCAGGAATCACCCTGGACAACGTCCAAGGAAAACTTTGAGACGGGGAGGTCACAACCTCGAATAGCATGGGATCAAATTTCTATACGCGCGCTCTAAGGGGTGCCCCCCTCTCGGTCCCAACCGGAAACACCCATGCCCCCTGACCGGATGACGGGCTTTAATCCAGGGCCATGGAACCCTCATCCCGGCCTCTCTATTTGGTGTGTACCCGGAAAACCATTTGCAACTTACTAAGCCATATTCCCTTCGGAAAGCATGTGACAGTACAGGAAGGAAATGAATGGTAATGTGATTTGTTTCACGATGACACGGAAGTCAAATAATCTGGCATAAGACTGGCATGTCACAACACTGCCATCTTACCCATCCTCATGCCATCACATGGCCATGCAAATATGTATCCAACAACATAATGCTTTCCGAAACTTACTTTCCACTTATGTGTATGAAATATAACATTCAAAGAAATGTTCATAAACATGCCATGACTATACAAAAATGCAAACATGCAACAACCACTCATCATATCAAGAGTTCAAACATGCTTGACTGGTTCGGAGTAGTCAGAGTTTAACTGTGTGAAGTTCGCAGCTCCGTCACCTCCTCCGGTATCTACGGTATAAAAAAATACATACGTAACGTAAATACCGTGAGTGCACAGAAAAGTTTTCCAAATATTTTTCAAATAAATATGAAAAAAAACTAGACAGAAAAAGAAAGATGACAGAAAAAGAATCAATCAAAGACCATTTTCTGTTTAAAAGTTATAAGAGTTTTGGTCCAAGGACCCATCTGTAATGAAACAGAAAACTTCCAGGGGGTTCTGCGGAAAAGTCCAGAAAACGTTTCGTTTAAAAGAAAAGACTAAGAGGCTGACAGGCAGGCTCCACCCGTCAGGTTTGAAAATTCAAATGAGGGAAACAGGGCACGACAGTGCCCGAGAGGTGCGGTGGTCGCCGGCGGCGATCCACGACGAGGCAGGGGGATCGGGGGTTACCTTCATGATCAGTGCACCTTTCCGCGTTGGTGGGTGGTGGTAGAGGTCGCCGGCGAGCGCTGTGTCGACAGCGGCCCTTTCTCCGGCGGACGGTGGTTCGGGTCGTCATGGATCTCGCCGGAGGGAGCTGCGGGGGTCAAATTGAAGTGGGAGTTAGACTCCTAGAGGTGGTACGAGGCTACGGGCGAGAGTAGGGCGACGGATGAGTTCTCACCGAAGAGAACATTGCCGGAGCCTGAGGCGGACGGAGATGGCCGGAGTCGAGGAAGAAAGGCCCCTCGAGGCTCTTCCACTGGCTAGGCGGGGTCTGGTGAGGTGGTGGAGTTGTGCGGGGGCGAGAGCAAGCTCGGGGGGGGGGGGGGGGGCTATATATAGCCGGCCCGAGGCGGTTGCCGTGAACGGATAAGTCCGGCAAGCGATTACGGCGGCGCTGTGGGTGGACGGTCGGCTTAGGGGCTTGAGCATCATCTAGGGGAAGCACTGGTGCCATCCCAGTGTCCAACTCAGCAAGGGAGGGAGGATTACGGCCTGCCCTTGACGGAACGGCCGCACGGCATGTCGGCGGTAGAGAACGCGCTCTACGCGTGCCAGGCCACGGTGACGGTGCTGCATGCGTGTGCTGGCAAGGAGATGGCCACGCGGAGCTCTCAGGAGGTTTGGGCGGCGCCGAACAGTGTTATGCTGCAGTGTTGCCCCCTGTCGGCCGTTACGATGGTTCTGTCGCCGTGGGACACGCCGGCGCAGGCGGGCCAGGGTGCCACCGACGCCAAGAAGGCGCCAAGCGCGCGTGTGGAGCTCCGGACAAGAAGGAGAGGCTGCGAGCAACGAGCCAAATGCACAGTTTACATGTGACTGAAATTCTAACGAATAAACGACACTGAATCTCTGAATTTTACTGAATATGAACAGTAACAGTGCATGCCAGGTGTTCGACAGAATGATCTTGGCATGTAGGGAGTTTTCCTTGAGCTGGTTTTTGGTGGAGTGGTCTCTCATTGCAACTAGAGGTTGCCTGAATTTTGGTGGAATTTTTGGAGAAGAGGAGATATAAATTTCACCAAATTTGACAAATCTGGACCAAACTTGCAGAGGGTGAAATTTGAAAATTTTGAAAAGAAGAAGAGTAGATCTTGATGGTTCTAGGTTGTGGGTACCAAGGACCATCCAGAGGAGTTGAATTGAGATCAAAGATCAAAGGTATTTAGGTACTTGCTTTGCAAATCACCTAGGCTCAAAAGAAAGGACAGAATTATTTTGGGAAAGGAAATAAATGGAATAAAATCCAAAAATGGATTTTATTAGTTTGGACAGAATGTTTGGGTTGTTCCAAAGTGGAAGGAGGGGTTTTGGGGGAGTTTTACCATAGGAGGCATGGTAAACAAGAATGGATCAAAACCAAATAAAAGCCCAAAACCATAAAGTTTTTTTTCTTTTTAGAAGAAATTAAATCCAAGAAAAGATTTTTAGAGGGCAAACTTAGAAGAGAGGTTTTTAAGAAGGGTTTAGATGACCTTCTTCAAACCAAGCAAGGCTCTTTCTGAAAACAAAAACCACAAAATTTTGGAGTGTCACAGCACCTACCCCCTTAGGAAAAATCTCGTCCCCGAGATTTCAGCTGATCCTTAAACAGGTGTGGGTGCTCTGTCCGAAGAAAATCCTCGCTCTCCCAAGTTGCTTCATTCTCGGTGTGATTGCTCCACTGAACTCTGAAAAACTTGATGGTTTTCTGTCGGGTCCTCCTCTCAGACTCTTATAATATTTTTATTGGGTGCTCCCGGTAGGTGAGGTCTGGTTGCACGTCAATATTTCCATGTGATACTTGTTTCTCTGGGTTGCTCACATACTTTCTCAACTGCGAGATGTGAAACACGTTGTGGATACCGGATAAATCTCCGGGGAGGTCTAGCTGGTATGCTACCGTGCCTCTTCGGGCCACTATATGAAATGGTCCGATGAATCTTGGTGCTAGCTTTCCCTTAATCCTGAATCGCTGCAGACCCTTCATAGGAGAAACTCTTAGGTATACCAATTCTCCAGGTTGAAAACTGATTTCCCGATGCTTTCGATTGTAATAACTCTTTTGCCGACTTTGAGCTGTCTTGAGTCGATCTCTAATTGTTTTAACTTTCTCCTCGGCCTCCTTGAGCATATCTGGGCCGAAGATATGGCTGTCTCTGGTCTCTGACCAATTTAGCGGGGTACGACATCTTCTCCCATACAGAGCTTCAAAGGGTGCCATTTGCAAGCTGGCTTGATAGTTGTTGTTGTATGCGAACTCTGCATATGGAAAACTTTCTTCCCAACTGGTTCCGTAGGTGAGAAAGCAGGCTCTTAGCATGTCTTCTAGGATTTGGTTTACGCGTTCAGTCTGCCCATCAGTCTGGGGATGGTATGCAGTACTGAATGCTAGTTGGGTTCCCAGTGCCTGTTGTAGGTGATCCCAAAATCTAGAGACGAACTGTGTGCCTCTGTCAGATATGATAGTCTTTGGGACTCCATGCAGGCAGACGATACGAGCAAGATAAAGTCTGGCCAGCCTCTGAGTGGTGTGAATTGTCTTCACCGGAATAAAATGTGCCACCTTGGTTAATCTGTCGGTTATGACCCATATGGCATCGTTCCCGTGTCGTGACCGTGGCAGTCCAACAATGAAATCCATTCCAATCTCGTCCCACTTCCACTCAGGTATCTTGTTTGGTTGTAATAGCCCGACTGGTTTCTGGTGCTCAGCCTTGATATGTTGACAAGAGTCACAACATGCAATGAACGTGGCTATATCTCTCTTCATACCGTGCCACCAAATTTTTTCCTGAAGGTCTTTGTACATTTTTGTCCCTCCAGGATGGATTGAATACGGAGCGGTGTGGCTTTCAACCAGAATCTGCTGTTTGAGGTCCTCGATATTTGGTACGCATAGTCTCTCTCCGTACCACAATATTCCTTGCTCATCTATGTTGAACTCTGAGGCTTTGCCCAAACTCACTTTCCTTTTTATGCCATCAATGCTGGGGTGTCCACGCTGAGCCTCCTTAACCTTTTCCATCAGGGTAGGCTGTATTTCTAGATTCAACACCCTGCCTTCGGTAACCATTATTAAATTGAGTCTGGCAAATTCCTGTTGAAATTCTGGCCTCAACTTTGGTATACTGTCGTTGTCCGTGCTGGGATTCCGACTAAGGGCATCTGCCACAACATTTGCCTTCCCGGGATGATAGTGGATCCCAACATCGTAATCCTTCACCAACTCTAACCAGCGTCGTTGCCGTAAATTAAGTTCCGGCTGTGTGAAAATATACTTAAGACTCTTATGGTCTGTGTATATCTCACAACGATTTCCAAGTAGGAAGTGCCTCCATTCCTTGAGTGCATGGATGACTGCTGCCAATTCTAAGTCATGAGTGGGATAATTCTCCTCATTCTTGCGAAGTTGTCTGGAGACATACGCGACTACCTTGCCTTCTTGCATCAATACGCATCCGAGGCCTTTCCGGGATGCGTCACAATATACCTCAAAATTCTTGTGTATATCTGGCACAATTAATACTGGTGCCATTGTTAATTTGCTTTTTAGCTCTTGGAAGCTTTTCTCACATGCTTCCATCCATTCAAACTTCTTGCCTTTCTTGAGCAACTGCGTCATTGGCTTTGCTATGGTGGAGAATCCTTCAATAAATCTCCGATAATAGCGTGCCATTCCCAAGAAACTCCGTACGTCCGTTACGCTAGCTGGTGGTTTCCAGCCAAGTACGACCTTGACCTTTTTCGGGTCTACTACAATACCTTCTTGGGTGAGTATGTGGCCCAGAAAACCCACCTGTCTTAGCCAAAATTCACATTTGCTGAATTTGGCGTACAGTTGATGTTTCCTGAGTTCTCCGAGTACAATCCTGAGATGCTCGGCATGCTCTTCTGGCATTTTGGAGTATATCAAAATATCATCGATGAATACCACAACAAACTTGTCCATATACTTCATAAATACTTTGTTCATGAGGTGAACAAAATATGCGGGGGCGTTGGTTAGCCCAAATGGAATTACTGTGAACTCATATAGTCCATATCTGGAAGTGAAGGCTGTCTTGGGAATATCTTCTGTTTGCACCTTTAATTGATGGTATCCCGATCTCAAGTCAATTTTTGAGAAGACTTTGGCCTGTGCGAGCTGATCAAATAAATCATTTATTCGGGGCATTGGGTATTTGTTCTTGATTGTGACCATGTTAAGAGCTCTATAGTTAATACACAATCTCAGTGTTCCATCCTTTTTCTTGGCAAATAAAATTGGAGAACCCCAAGGTGAGGAACTGGCTCGTATGTATCCTTTCTCCAATAATTCTTTTATTTGCTTCTTCAATTCTACCAGTTCGGAAGGTGCCATTCTGTATGGTTTCTTGTAAATGGGAGCGGTTCCGGGTGCTAGCTCAATGCTGAACTCTATCTCTCGGTCCGGTGGCATGCCTGGTAGTTCTTCTGGAAATACGTCTGAAAATTCACATACTACTGGAACCTTGTTCAGCTCAGAAACGTCCACCTTGTTTAATCTTGGTTGTCGAGGTATTTGTCTCTCTTTGGCTGAAACTTTTATTTTCTTCCCGTGATGGTGAGTGAGAATCACGGTCCGGTTGAAGCAGTCAATAAAACCTTTGTTGGTGGTTAATCAATCCATCCGTAGGATGACATCCAGTCCTTTACTTTCCAATACAATAAGGTTGGCGTAAAACTTCAATCCTTCAAATTCAATAACCACACCTTGACAGTAACTCTGGGTCACTTGCTTAATTCCAGGGGACTTGATGATCATTGATTTTTCCAAGGGAAGCATCGAAAAATTATTTTGCAAAGCAAAACTCTTCGAAATGAATGAGTGAGAAGCTCCAGAATCAAACAAAACCATGGCAGGTATTGTGTTGACGGGGTACGTACCGAGTATGATATCTGGGGCGTTCTATGCTTCCTCTCGGGTCACGTGGTTCAGGTGACCTTTCCGGTGGTTGTTATTGGGGTTGAAATTGTTTCGCTTTGGCGCTGAATTATTGCCACCATTGTTAGGCTTCGGGGTTGAGTTCCTTGGCTTGGGGAACTGCTTGGCATAGTGCCCTTCTTCTCCACAAGCGTAACAAGTAACGCCTGGGCGATAGGTGAACTCCTTGTCTCTTGCATGGAAATTCTTGATTGGGCGTGAATTATCCGTCGGGGTTTTGTGTGTTCCACTCTTCTGAAATTCCGTCTTGCTTCTGGGGTTGCGAGCAAAAGTAGTCTGGTCCCTTTTGCGTTTGCGGAAATCTTCCAGGCTACGTCGCTCATTTTCCAGAGTAATGGCCTTATCCACCAGTGTTTTAAAATCTGGGAAGGTATGCACAACCAGTTGGCATTTAAGTGCGGGTGCCAGGCCTTCCAAGAATTTTTCCATCTTCTTGCTCTTGGTCATACGCTCTTCATTGGTGTAGCGAGACATCAGAGTAAATTGGCTGTTGTATTCTGACACTGTCATGGTCCTTTGCTTGAGGTCATCAAATTCTCTCTTCTTAATTTTCATAACACTCTTAGGAATGTGTGCCCCACGAAAACCTTCTTTGAAATCCTCCCAGGTTATTTCATTTTCGTTGGGGTGCATGTGCAGGAAGTTTTCCTACCACGATGCGGCTGCTCCCATGAGGTAATGTGGTGCATACAATACTTTTTCACGGTCTGAACACTGTGCAATAATTAATTTTCTCTCCATGTCTCGAAGCTAGTCGTCGGCCTCAAGAGCCTTGTCAGTATGAGAAAATGTTGGAGGACGCATCTTCTATAACTCAGATAATTTGGATTGCTGCTGATACTGACCACGGTTACTTCCCATATTGATGAATTGGTTCATCATTTCCTGGTGTTGTTGCTGACTCTGTTCATACAGATGACATACTTGGGTAAATGCTGTTTCACTGTCCTGTTAACTTGTCTGTCCCTGAGTGAAATTGTGGTTTTGCGGTGTGCCATAATTTTCCTCTGGCTGATTTGGCATGGAGCGCGTCCAAGGACGAGACATCTTTCACTCTGGGGATATATTTTGTGAAACTCGTAAGACAAGAAAGAGAGTCGCAGAAGTCAATAAAATCACACATAAAGAAAATTTTAAAACTCCAGGATATTTTTAAAAAATACACGATTGCGTGCGGAGAAGGACTATTACATATCTTACATGCAAGCATAATTATACATTACATCACTCAGGATAAGCGTACATAATCCTGACATGTTATTTAGACTAGTGCACTTCTCTAGATCCTACATGATGCGCAAATAGGCTACTTCTCACAACCTATGTACATATAAACATATTACACAAGTCGGTGCATGTCATGGCATCTACGCGTACTCAGTCGGAGATGGTGAGGATCTCCTTTGGCCTGCCGAGGGTGAGACGCAGAGACGCTGGGGAATCAACCTCCTCCTTGCTAATAGGTTCCAGACGAGGAACGCTGCGCTGAGCTGATGGAGCAGGTGCCATAGACGGAGTAACCTGAATGATAGTGGGCGGAATAGGTGGAGTAGCACGTATGGGAGTGGGTGCAATAAGTGGTGCAGCGCGAACGGGAGTGGGTGCAATAGCTTGGTCAAATTCCTCAGTGGTAGGCAAACGACGAGCAGTGGCGAGAATGGTAGGCGAATGAGAAGCTGAGGACGAGATAAAAGTCAGCGGTGGAGCGGTGTGCAGAAGTTCCCTCCTGTTGGCAGCACAGCCATGGACTAAGTCCATGCGGGCAGCTACGAGGTCGTCCACCATGCTATCGAAGGCTGCCTCCAGGGCTCGGAGGTACTCGACAAGCATCTCAAAGGCCTCGTCTCGCTCTCCTCTGGGGCAAGAGAATGAGTAGTGACAGGTGTATGGCACGTGGCATGGAAGGTAGCGGTAGCGACGGGTCTTCATTGTAGGAAGGACATCCCGAAGACAAGCTATCGCCTCGCGGGCAGCCATCTGCATAGCATGCCTCTCTGTAGGCATGGCTCTCCCCAAGAAACGGAAGCGGCGTTTCTCAGCACACCCTCCCCTGAATTGCACCGCAGCCTGGTGCATGGTCAGACTGTTGTTGATCTTGTGTGGATAAAGTGTGAAGACTGGGCGCACGGATGGCCCCATCGCGACCTGAACGATGAAGGAGAGGAGCTTGACGAACCCCTCAGGCACGTTGGCAAACATTTGCGACTCACAGTCGTTGCCCGCCATCTACAAAAGTAGGCAAAAATTCTAAACGATCAGATCATAAATTTTATGCCGACTGTCAGAAAAATGACTACATTTGTAAAAACATGAATAAACTCTATCATGCTAATAACCAATTAGCGATCGCACCTAGTGGCTTCCTATAGTCAGCCTGGCTCTGGTTACCAAGCCTGTCATGACCGGTTTTTCAATAAAATAATTATTGAGAAAATCGATATTTAGATCCCAGTATAGGAAAAGTCATCCTCACTGGTAGACAAATACTTGATAAACAGAGGACCAGTAGCATTAAATATATTACAGGGTTGAGCTGAGGCTACTCAACAAATTATTACAAACTCGCCAATATCTTACATAAGGGCGGTTATGACACAGGGGTGTGGTGGCATGCTACTAGCTTGAAGAAAAAGTGGTGGTGGATAACTTGACTCCTAACTGGCAGCTCATCGAGCGTCGAGGTGAGGCTCGATGAATTTATTTCTGGGGTTGCGGAAGCGGATAATACAGTGACCAAAACAGGATCGCACGGGACTGACTAGGACTCCTCTAGGCGTTGGACTCGCTATCGAACTCTTCATCCATGAGATCGCCTTCATCAACATCTGGCCAAATCAACAAGCCAGGTGAGTAATTTGAAAGTACTGGCAAGACAGTTCGGACAAAAGATATAATAAATGTATGCATGAATGCGTCAAGAATAACAATAATGATGCTCATCCCAACAATAATATTATTTGATAAAAAAAAATAACTGAAACCGATCGGGTGTCTGGAGCGACGCCTCGAAAGGTAAACAAATAAAGTTCATGCCACAGTCGGGTGTCTAAGCGACACCACATAAAGGGCTTATAGAAGAAATGCCACAGTCGGACATCTGAGCGACGTCACAGACAGGGCTTGTAAAAGAAATGCCACAATCGGACATCTGAGCGACATCACAGACAGGGCTTATGAAAGAAATGCCACAGTCGGACATTTGAGTGACGTCACAGACAGGGCTTGTAAAAGAAATGCCACAGTCGGACATCTGAGCAACGTCACAGACAGGGCTTGATAACAAAAGTAAATAACAAGTATGCCACAGTCGGACGTCTGAGCGACATCGCAGAAAGGGCTTATATAACAAAAGTAAACAACAAGTATGCCATAGTCGGGCGTCTGAGCGACGTCACAGAAAGGGCTTATTGTCGGGGAAGCTGATCCACGAACACCTATGGGACCGGCGGACCGAGCCCCTTTCGGTTCAGCGGGGGGCGGAGATCGCACGAAGAGCAGATCGAGGCGAAGCACACGAGCAGTTTACCCAGCTTCGGAGCTCTCCGGAGAGATAATACTCCTACTGCTGCTTGTCTGATTGTATTGTGTTCTTGCTCGGGAGCGCTGAGTGCTACAGTACACACGAGCAGCTAACGAGACCGAGCGTGAGAGTTTTCTAGCCTCCCCCCTTCCTGTACGTTGCACACGGGCCTCCTTTTATATGCTCAAGGGGTCACAGACAGGTGGCAACGCAGACAAGGGCAAAAATGGAAAAAGAGCTACGGTAGGTACAACTACCTGTACTGTGTATACAGTGCATCGTACCTAACCCTGACGGCAGGGGACAAAGGCATTAAATGCCCATCTGCGTCGCCCAAACAGTGCAGACAGAGACCGTCAGGGGCACCACCGCTTGCTACGATGGCAATCTTGTCAGCGCCGCTTGCCACTGCGCACCGCTGGCTGCACAGCCTCCTGCCACGCGCGCTTGGAAAGGCCCCATGGTGACACGTTGGTGGATGTGCTGGAGCGCGGGTGCAGAGTGGTAGCCTGCCGCGGCAAGCGCCTTGCCGCGGTTGTTGTCTTGTCGCGTCCGGAAGCTTGTCGCTCACCGGGCCTTGCCAGGACGCGTGGCGCGTCGCGGCAAGTTCCTTGAGATGCCTTGGTTGGCCTTCCCGGCAAGCTCCTCTTGCCGGGGCCTTGTTTTCTTGTCTTGAATACTCTATTCTTGAACAGCTCCAAAGGAACCACAGAGGACCTTGGCGGTCACCCGGCAAGCCTTGCCGCGGGGTGCTGCGACTGCCCATGCACGAGTTCGGGATACTAGGGTACCCCTACTCTAGTACACCGACAGGAGCCCCCGGGCCTGGGCCACACACGGTGCCGAGCGCTATTGGGCCAGGCCCAAAACAGGGCACGGGCACGCGCGGCCTGGGTTACGCCGTATCTTACTCCGTATCCACCGCGCCCTCCCCGAACGGCACCCGCCGAATGCGGCATCGTGGGAGAGATCGTGGGTGGTTTCTTTATTCGGAAAAGCGGAACGTCTACCCCCTCCCTCTTTATAAGCAGGGGAAACAGGGGCAGTTCGCCCACCTTGCCGGTTACTACTTCAATCTCGGAAATCTCCGCCGCTCCCCCCTTCTTCTCAAAGCCGAAAGAGAGCAGCGCTCCGCCCTCCATCGCCACCAGCACCACCAACGCCGTCGATCTCCACCACCACCTCCGCCATGGCTCCGAAAGTCGACAAGAGGAAGGGCGTGAAGTCGGCCGAGGCGCAGCGGCTTGCGGCGCTGCGGAAGGAGCGGGCGATCTTCCCCCCTCAGCTCGCCGCGAAGGAGCTGAGGGAGTACTACTACCTCTTTTGTTCGACGGAGATGCGAGCGCATCCGCGCACGAAGGTACTCCCAGCTGCCGCTTCGGAGCTAGCTCCGACTGGATACCCTTTCTTCGCGCTATTCTTCTACTGCGGGCTCTACCCGCCATTTTCTGAATTCTTCTGCGATATCATGAACACCTACGGGTTCCGCCTCCTTGATTTCACCCCCAATGCCATTCTGACCATGGCAGTTTTCGCACATCTCTGCGAAAACTTTGTCGGAGTCTATCCCAATGTAGCCCTTTTCCGCCACTTCTTTATGCCCCGAGTCGAGAGAGGAGAGCCTCTATCTGGCGGAATCGCCTGGATCTTGAGAACCAGCAAGAAGGAGGCTTATTTGGAGGGAGAGCTTCGTAGCAAGTGGGATGAATGGAGAGCAGACTGGTGCTGGATTGTCGAGGAGAACCCGCAGCCATTTACCGCCCAACGCCAAGCCCCTGTAGTGTGTGGCAACGATTGGAGCAGCGTGGCCCCGAAAGATGCTAGGCTGAAGATTGCCATCACCAGGATCTTGCGCCTCAGGCTTGCCGGGCTCACTGTAGGCGCCGTTGGTGCGGATTTTCTTCGCCGCCGTATCGCCCCCCTGCAGGAGAGGAGGAGACCCGCTTGGGAGTTCCAGAATGCGGAGGATATCATGAGGCTGCGCCCGGGCCTCAACTTTAATTTCACCGTCTTGGAACTGGACGCAATGCTCTTGGAGCTGTTCAAGCACGATCCTGAGCATCCCGGAGCGTTCAGGTTGCTGAGAAGCATCGTCCCATTGTGCAACAATTCCTCGCTCGACCGCATCCGGGCAATGATGCCGCTTTGCGATTCGCATGGAATCATCCCCACTTGGCAAGAGCCTGCCGACGACGTCGTGCAGGAGTTCTTCGACGGCCTGGTAGAAGTGGCAGTCCGCCCCGATGAGCAGAAGAGCCTCACCTGTGACACCACCGATGATGAGATGCAGCACATCGCCACCAGGCTGGAAGAGGCGGCGGCAGCCGTTGCCGCGGGCGAGTTTGGATTCACCATGGAGGAGGCAGAGGCAGCAGAGGCGGCAAGCCTTGCCGAGCGAGAGGAGCTTGCCGGCGTGGAAGAGCTTGTCGCGCCTGAAACTGAGTCGAGCGAGCCCGCCGAGGACGCGAGCGACTCGTTGAAGATCGGCTCCTCATCCTCCCCACCTTCAGCCAGCTCTCCGCAAGCGGAGCCACAAGCTCCACCAAGAAGGCATCTCCGCAGGGCCGGGGACGTAGCAGGGCGTCAAACGAGTCAACAGCCGCCGCGCCGCGCGACACGCTCTACCGCGGCAAGCACTGTTGCCGCGGGAGCACCTCACGCCGCTGCGGCAACTGGAGCGGGGTCCTCTCGCACCACCGCCATTACCCCCGCCAAGCGGCCAAGGGGAACTACTCCTCCGCCTCGTCGCGCCGGAGGCGAGCCGGACTTCGACCTCTCCGCGCTCAGCTCCGACGAGGAAGAAGAAGGAGAGTAAGATTCTTTGCTGTACTTGTATTTCTTCAGTTTTTGCTATTTTGTCTTGTATCTGATCTACTTCACTCCGAACCCATTCCCTTTCAGGACGCTGGCCCAGAGAGCGGCGAAGAGAGCCAAGGCCCCGGTGATTGTCATCAAAGGCGAACCCATCGCGACAGGAGGGGACGTGCCCGAGACCACCCTGCCGGACCCGGCAACTACTCCCCCAAGCAGCCCCCAGCGCAGCCCCCAGCATAAGTATATGGTTTACCTCCTGCTGTTAGGCGCGCATGAGTGCTCTTTCTTTGCTGATATCTGACTGTTGGGTTGTGTAGGAGCAGAGCAGCCTCACCAAGAGCGCCCGGAAGCCGCCCCTGAAATGCTATCTGCTTCTACTACACCGCCAAGTAGACCTGGCCATACCTCGGGCCGGGCTGGGCTTCGGGCCGGGCCTAGCCAAGCCCGACGCAAAAAACCCAGGCCCAGGCCCGGCCCGGCCCGACCAATGGGCCTGTTTTTTCGGCCCGAGCCCGGCCCGAACACCTAAAAGCCCGTCAGGCTTCGGGCCGGCCCGGCCCGACCTTCAGGAAAGCGCAAAAATGACGGGCCCGGGCCCGGCCCGGCCCGGCCTTAGGGCTCAAAATCTAGGCCCGAGCCCGGCCCGGGGGCAGCGTCGGGCTGGGCCGGGACGGGCTTTTTCGGGCCGGGTCGGGCCGGGCCGGCCGGGCCGGGCTTCCCATGGCCAGGTATACCGCCAAGGGAGGATTCCCCAGCAAGGGAGCGTTCTCCGGCAAGGGAGAACTCTCTGGCAAGGGATAGTTCTCCGGCAAGGGACATCACCAGCGACCCTCCGGTGGCTGAGACCACAACTACAGATCCTAGTACAGGTAATCCTCTTGCTTGAAAAACTTCCCTTGGGTTCTTCTTCATCTGATTTTCTTTTCGAATACTTGCTTGACTTTTCCCCGTTTTCCGCTCGACAGATCCATCTGCCACGGAGCCAATGGAGACCGAGGTCGCCGGCGAGGAGAGCGCGCGTGGCAATACCGACGACGCCGTCGCCAACGAAGAGGAAACCTGCGCTGATGATCCCGCCGGCGAAGAGGCCGCCAAGGCTGCCGCGGCAGAAGCTGGCGAGGGGTCCGGTGATCGCACTGACGGCCCTGAGGCCGCAGGAGCGCCAGGCGCTACGCCAACCGCCGATCCCTCCGCCGCTGCCGCAGCGTCAGGCTCCGAAGAGCCCCAGCCCGACGCCTATCTGAAGGCCGGCGATGGCATCTTCATCAAGCTCCCCTGGGCGTCAAGCTCCAGGGAGCCGGTCGAAGGAGAAATCCTGGACGGAGAGGTGCTCGCCTCCCCTGGGCTGACGCTGGTCGACGCGCCAAGCAGCAGCAGCGGCGAGCCTGAGGAGGAGCGGCTACTGCGGAAGCTGATGTCGCTCTACCGCGCCCGACAAGCCAAACTGGAATCGCGAGAAGCGCTTGTCGCGAAGGCGGGAGTGGACATCGAGAAGCTTGCGGAGGAGCTCCGGGGTCTGAGGCAGGAAGCTCTCCGGTCCCTGGCTGAGGAGCGGGAGCAACTTGCCGAGGAGCGAAAAGCCTTCCTCCTCGAGAAGGCGGAAGCTGAAGAGCAGCAGCGGCTTGCCACCGAGAAACTATTTGCGCAGGAGGGTGAGTTGGCGCAGCGCAAGGTCAACCTTGACAGCCACGAGGAGGAGCTTGCCGCGTGCGAGCAATCAGTTGGTGGGGCTCTCAAGGAAGCAAAGGATGCTGCCGCAGCTGCCGAGGCCGCCAAGAAGGAGCTGGAGACGAAGGTGGCGCAGCTGGAGGCCGATCTCAAGGCGAGCGGCGAGGAGCTTGCCGTGCTCAAGCGTGAGCGCGATAAGGACGCCACTGCTCATGGCGAGCTGCAGGGTCTTCTCGCCGAGAGGAGCAAGGAGCTTAGCGCCGCCAAGGACTCCAACACTGATCTTGAGCTGAAACTGGCCACCTTGACCCAGACGCTGGACGGCGCCAGGGAGCAGGAGGTGGCCTTGAAGGAGAAGATCAAGGCCGACGAGGCGCTGCTGGCGAGTGCTGCTGCCGCCCAGAGCACCTTCAGGGAGAATGTGGAGCACTGGACGGAGGGTCTCGTGGATGTTGCCGCAACCATCAACGGGGAGCTAGCGCAGCTGGGGATGGAGGATCTTGGGTATTCCTCCGATGAGCATCTCCCACCCAGCGCCAAGCTCAGCTTGTTTTTCAAAGGCGTGGCGACGGCCCTCCAGCGACTCCGGGAGAGGATCCCAAAGCAGCTGGCCGACGAGTCGCGCAAGATCTGCGCGGGAGCTCTTCAGAAGGTGCTGGTGAAGGTGGCCTTCCGCAACCCAGGCCTCAACCTCACCAACGTCCTCAGGTCCTTGCCGCCGGATGCCGATCTGGAAGCGCTCAAGGCCCTTGTCGCACCCATTGTGGACAAGGTGAGCGGGATCAAGAGGGTTGAGGGCGATCGCGTAGATTAGGCCGCCCGTTTTCTCCTTTTTCTTGTCGTTGCTATTCATGTTATGAGAACAATCTGTTAGAGCTGCGACAAGCTATCTTGTAATATAACTCTATTTTGGATAGCAATTGCTGTGTTATTTCCTTTACTTGATTCCTTCCTTTGTATGTTTTTACCCTACGCTTTTAGGGAACTTGTCAGTGCAGGCACCTTAGCCGCGAGCGCTGAGTGCGGGACGTCAGCAGCCTGCTGGCGGTGCCGCTACCGACAAGAAACCTTGTCGCAACTAGTTGCAGCTCACTTAAGTTGTTTAGCAGACTCGAAACAAAGTAAGGGCGCAACCAGCTACGAGTTGGTTCCTCCGCGCACAGGTTTTCCATACAAAGCACGGTCGTTCGAGGAAGATAACTTAAAAATTTAAAACTGATTGCTCAAACTTTGGCAACTTAGCTTTTCTGTCGTTTGCTTCCCGGTAAGGCGAAATTTTCTTGAACGACGCCTGGTCCACACCATTATCTTCTCCTTTCCCCCCGGCAAACTTGTGGGCGAGGGAACCTTCCTTCCTTTGAGAAAGAGAAAGAAGAGAAAATAAAGATATGGAGCCTTACGGCTCGTTATTGCTTACCGGAGGTAGGTGCTGCACAAAGTGTCAGATAACACATGCAAAAAAGAAAAAAGCATGAAATTGACAAGATGTGCGGAGCACATGAGCTTTATTTATGAACGGGGTCTGCGCCCGGCTTTGTACGAAGGATTACATGCAACATCGGCAAGACTTGTACAAAAGGTGGTTGCCGGAACAGGTTCCGGCAACCGCGCCTTACGGGTAAAACTTACGAAGATGCTCAATGTTCCAGGAGTTGCTCACCGGAATGCCATCTTCGGTCTCAAGGCGGACAATGCCAGGCCTAGTGACTCGTTTCACCCAGTAAGGGCCTTCCCACTTCGGCGTCAACTTGTTGGAATTCTTGGCGGACTGAACGCGCCGAAGAACAAGGTCGCCTTCCTCGAAACTTCTGGCATTAACTTTGCGGCTATGGTAGCGGCGCAAAGCTTGCTGATATCGAGCAGCTCGTACAGCAGCCTGAAGACGGTCCTCCTCAAGGAGCAGCGCGTCATCTTGTCGCAGCTGCTCTTGCTCAAGCTCATCATAAGCGAGCACTCGAGGTGACCCGTATACGAGTTCCGTGGGGAGAACTGCCTCTGCTCCATAGACTAGAGCGAAAGGTGTCTGGCCAGTGGCTCGATTTGGCGTCGTCCTGATCGAACAAAGAACCACCGGCAGCTCCTCAATCCAGTTCTTTCCGCACTTGCGCAGCCTGTCGAAAGTCCTGGTCTTGAGCCCGCGTAGCACTTCAGCATTTGCCCTCTCCGCTTGACTGTTGCTTCTCAGATGAGCAACAGAAGCGAAGCAGACCTTGGCGCCAAGATCTTGGACGTACTGCATGAAGGTGCGGCTCGTGAATTGCGTGCCGTTGTCGGTGATGATCCTGTTAGGGATCCCGAAACGGCAAACAATCGACCTGAAGAACTTGACCGCTGACTGTGCTATCACCTTCCTCACTGGTTCCACTTCCGGCCACTTTGTGAACTTGTCGATTGCAACGTACAAGTACTCAAAGCCCCCGACAGCTCGGGGAAAGGGGCCGAGGATGTTGAGCCCCCAGACCGAAAATGGCCAGGATAAAGGGATCGTCTGGAGAGCTTGAGCTGGCTGGTGTATCTGCTTGGAATGGAACTGGCACGCTTCACACTTGGTTACTTGTGTAGTTGCATCCTGGAGAGCTGTTGGCCAAAAGAAACCTTGCCGGAACGCTTTGCCGACAAGTGCTCTTGCGCCAATGTGGTGACCACATATGCCTCCATGTATCTCTACCAACAGCTTTTGTCCGTCTTCCCGGTGAATACACTTCAATTTCACACCGTTGAGTCTTCTTCTGTACAGTGTGCTGTCGACAAACTTGTACATACTTGACTGCCGGGCTACTCTTTCCGTTTCTTCTTGCTCTTCGGGAAGTTCTCCTGTCTGAAGGAAACGGACAATCTGCTGTGCCCATGCTGGAGCTTGCGGCTCGACAACAAGGACTAAAGGCACATCTGCTGCTGCGGGAACATCCGCTTCTACGGCGAGAACCTGCGGCTCAGCCGGAGCTTGATGTTCCCTGGCAAGCTTGCCGGAGCAAAACTTGTCGGGAGCGTTTGCTTCGACGGAACAAACCCTTGGGTTTGCCGGAGCAGACTGCTCCTCAGCACTCTTGGTGTTGATCTTGGGGACCTTCTTGGCGGTGGCTTCGGGGAGCTCTGCCGGAAAGTAGTCGCCAGAAACCAACTTCCTCTTCTTGCTCTGTCCAGTTGATGGCGTTACAGAAGGTTGAGTCAGCTTGAGCACAAAGATCCCTGGTTCCACAGGTAGCTTAAGTGCGGCGCACTTTTATAGGCCATCGGCAATGTCGTTCTGAGCTCTTGGAACATGTTCCATCTGTAGGCCGTCAAAGTGCTCTTCTAGCTTTCTTACTTCATCAACGTAAGCTTCCATCAATGGACTCTGATAATTCTTGTTTACTTGGCGGACGACAAGCTGTGAGTCACCCCTGACAATGAGCTTCTTGATCCCAAGGTCTGCTGCGATCCTGAGACCGGCAAGCAAACCTTCATACTCTGCAGTATTGTTCGTTGCTTGCTCCTTGGGAAAGTGCATCTGGACTACGTACTTGAGGTGCTCTCCGGTGGGTGCAACAAGTAGCACGCCCGCACCGGCGCCTTGCAGCGAGAAAGCACCATCAAAGTACATCAGCCACTCTTTGCTCGCTTCCTTGACGGGGATGCTCGTTTCTGGAATTTCTTCATCTGGTGTTGGCGTCCACTCTGCTATGAACTCTGCCAATGCTCTGCTTTGGATAGTTGAAGTGCTCTCAAACTTGAGGCCAAAGCTTGACAGTTCCAGTGCCCACTCGACAATCCTGGCTGTTGCTTCCGGATTTTGCAGTATCCTCTTCAGCGGAAAACGAGTGACGACTATGATCTCATGTGCCTGGAAGTAATGGCACAGCTTTCTCGAGGCCATGAGAAGGCCGAAAAGCAATTTCTGCACACCAGAGTACCTTGTCCTAGCCCCTTGCAGAAGGGAACTGACAAAGTAAACGGGGCGCTGCACCATTCTCTTCTGCATCTCCTCATGCGCCTGCGCAGATCCATCTTTGTCGAGACCAGAGCTTGTCGGTGAAGCCCCCTGCTTGTTGCTGTATGCACCCGCCGTGGTTGCTGGCTCATCATCCGCCTCCCTCTCCGCCACTAACGCAACACTAACCACTTGATTGGTTGCCGCTATATACAGTAGCAACTTCTCTTGTGGCTTAGGTGCGACAAGTGTTGGAGTGGAGGACAGGTATCTCTTCAAGTCCTGCAGCGCAGCCTCCGCTTCCGGAGTCCATTTCATTGGACCTGCCTTTTTCAATATTTTGAAAAACGGTAGGGCGCGCTCACCAGACCTAGAGATAAACCTACTGAGAGCAGCCACGCAACCGGCAAGCCTTCGCACATCCTTGACGCGCTTTGGTGCTTCAATCTGCTCAATGGCCTTGATCTTGTCGGGATTGGCTTCAATTCCCCGCTGAGACACGAAGAACCCGAGAAGCTTGCCGGAGGGGACTCCAAACACGCACTTCTCGGGGTTAAGCTTGAGGTTGATCTTGCGCAAATTTGCAAAGGTTTCGTCTAAATCTTGAATCAGGGTTGCCTTGTCTTTGCTGTTGACCACTATGTCATCCATGTAGGCTTCCACATTTCTGTGTATTTGTGGCTCAAAAGCGACATGGACTACCCTTGCAAATGTTGAACCAGCATTCTTTAAATCGGAAGGCATCCGTACGAAACAGTATGTGCCACATGGGGTGATGAATGCGGTCTTCTCCTCATCCTCTTCTGCCATGAAGATCTGATGGTATCCTGAGTATGCATCGAGAAATGAAAGCAAGTCACATCCAGCTGTGGAGTTGACAATCTGGTCAATGCGTGGCAAGGGAAATGGGTCTTTGGGACAAGCTTTATTGACATCGGTAAAGTCGATACAAAGCCTCCATTTTCCGTTAGCCTTGCGCACGACTACAAGATTGGCCAACCACGTAGGATGGAGCACTCCTCTGACAAGGCCTGCTGCTTCCAATTTCTTGATTTCTTCTGCGATGAATTCTTGGCGCTCCACTGCCTGTTTCCTGACTTTCTGCTTGACGGGCCGCGCATGAGGGCAAACGGCAAGATGGTGCTCGATTACTTTCCTGGGAACACCGGGGATGTCAGACGGTTGCCACGCAAACACGTCGACGTTCGCCTGCAGGAAAGCAACGAGCGCGCTTTCCTATTTAGGGTCGAGAGTGGCACTGATGGTGAAGGTACCACCAGTGCCGTCCTCCTTGGCGGACACCTTCTTGGTCTCTGGTGGAGCTGCCATTGTCTTCTTACACTTGCCGGTGGAGCTCGATGGTGCGTCCTCGACGGTAGCGCAGCACTCCGAAGAGGTGCGCTTGCTGGAGTGGGCATCAGAACTCTTGCCGGACTTGGTCTTCTTCTTCCCCCCGGGAGCTTCAGCGGCAAGTGACTTGCGATCTGTTGCGGCTGCTGCTTCCTGGTAGATCTTGTCGGCGCAGATAAGAGCATTCTTCTTGTCACCAGGGACAGAGATGACACTTATCGGGCCTGGCATCTTCAGCATGTTGTATGCATAGTGAGAGGCTGCCATGAACTTGGCGAGTGCTGGACGGCCGAGTATCCCATTGTAAGGCAATGGAAAGTCAGCAACGTCAAAAGTGACCCTCTCAGTCCTGAAATTCAACTTGCTGCCAAATGTCACCGGCAACGTGATTTTTCCCTTCGGCTTGCTCCTTCCCAGATTGATTCCTTGGAATGTGCCGGCTTCTTCGAGCTCGCTGTCAGGGATCTGGAGTTTCTGGAGTACCAGGGAGGAGATCAGGTTCAAGCTGGCCCCGCCGTCAACTAGCATCTTAGTGACCTTGAGGTTGCGGATAGTTGGTGAAACCAACATCGGCAAGCACCCGACCGCAGTTATGCGATCAGGGTGGTCCTCAATATCAAAGATGATAGGCGTGCTGGACCATTTCAGAGGCCTGCGTGACTCGATGGGTGGCTCTACTGCGTTGACTTCCCGCACCCACTGCTTGAGCTGGCGGTGTGAAGTATGCAGAGAAGCACCGCCGTCAACACACAGGACCTCTGTGGCTTTCTAGAACTCCTGCTCATCGGCCTCGTCATCATCCATATCTTCATCGTCGTCGTCATCTTCATCCTTGTCGCGACCGCGGGGAGGTCTGTCTCCTTGCCGCTGCTTGGCCTTGCCGCGGCGTCCTCCTCGGCCGGGGCGTTTCTTGCCGGTTCCTCCAGCACCTTCCTGGGCCTTCTCCTTGTCGCGTCGCTCGTACTCAGCCTTTTGCTGCTCGACAAGCTGCTCGACCTTCTTGCAGCTCTGGAGGTCATGGCCCTTGGTGCGGTGGATCTTGCAGTACTGCTTGTTGGTGCCGTCCTGCTTGTCGGCGACCACCACAGCCTGCTCGCCGGAGGTACCAGCTTTGGCTTTCTTGGCGCCACCCCCGTTGCCGGACTGCTCAACGACTAGCACATCTTTGCCTTTCTTCTTCCTGTTGTTTCGCCGCTGGTTTTTCTTTGCCGGGGCAGCATCCTCACTATCAGATCCTCCTGCTACTGTATTCTCTCTGGGGAGTTTCCTCCCTTCCTCAGCATGTGCACACTTGTCGGCCAGGGCATACAGCTCACTGACATCTCTGATCTTGCACATCGCCATCTCCTCCCGCATCCTGCGGTTTCACACGTTCTGATGGAACGCGCTGATGACCGCGGCAGGGTGGACATCTGGGATGTTGTGCTGTACACGGCTGAATCTCTGAATGTACTTGCGTAGGGGCTCTCCTTCCTTCTGGGCGAGCAGGTGAAGGTCGCTTTCTTGGCCATGAGGCTTGTGGCCGCCTGTAAAGGCGCCGACAAACTGATGGCATAGATCATCCCAGGTGGATATGGAGTTGTCCGGCAAGTGCATGAGCCAGGATCTGACATTGGGCTTGAGCACCAGCGGGAAGTAGTTGGCAAGGATCTTGTCATCCCGTCCCCCGGCAGCCTGCACCGCGATGGTGTAGATGTTGAGGAACTCCGACGGATGCGACTTGCCGTCGTACTTCTCTGGTACATCTGGCTTGAAATTCTTCTTGCTGGGCCACTGGACTTGACGCAACTCACGAGTGAACGCAGGGCAACCTACCGCGTACGGCAAGTCGCCTGGTTCCCCTGGCGCATGCATGTCGACAGAGGGCCCAGTGCGCTGGTCAGATTGACGCCGCGCTTCTCTTCGGCGCTCGATGTGAGTACGAGCGTCTTCTTGCTGTCGTTCGTGAAGAACTTGGCGCTGATCGCGACGAGCTCGCGGATCCGATGATGCAGTGGAGTCGCTGTCGAGGTGGATCCGACGAGTCGGCGATCTTGGCCTTCGGGGTGGAGAGTGCATGGTGGTTGCACCCCCACTGGTTTTGTCGCCATCGGCTCGCGCCTGGCAGTCTTGCCGCGGCAGCGATGTACTCAGCTGCCGCGGAGTGTCACCGTTGGCGAAGCCGATGAGACTCTGAATGGTGGCCCTCCATTCATCGATCTTGTCCGTCGTTGGAGGGTAATCCAAGAGCAGCTGAGCTCGCGCCAAAGCTTCTGCTGAAGTGGCGGGCGGCAGTGGCGAGCGGTGCGAGGAACGGGATATGCTCGGACTTCTAACTATGTTAGAAGGAGCAGTATCCCGTCCAGGCGACCGTGCCTCGCTCGTGTCAGCATGTTGGCGTGCATGCTGGTCTTGAGCACCCCGAGATCCACCAGCTCGATCTTGGTTCAACAGATGCATGGCACTGCGAGTACCATGACGCTGTCGGTCCTGCGCCCCCTGAGATGGGCGCGGTGCACGTACGGACGCCGAGGTTTGCGCAGCCTTGTCCTTGGACCCGGCAGCATCGTGGGCTCCCTCGTCGACGCCCGTTTTTCCGCTGGCGTCTACCCCACCATCCGCTTGCTCCGGTGGCGGTGGGATCGACGCGGATGGAACAGCTGCCTCCGAAGCCTTCTTCTTCGGTGGCATGTTGATGAAGAAAATGAAGATCTAGCTCGTGTGAACACCGGATCAGGTTCACACAATCTCGACAGCCCCTACCTGGCGCGCCAAAGATGTCGGGGAAGCTGATCCACGAACACCTATGGGACCGGCGGACCGAGCCCCTTTCGGTTCGGCGGGGGGCGGAGATCGCACGAAGAGCAGATCGAGGCAAAGTACACAAGCAGTTTACCCAGCTTCGGAGCTCTCCGGAGAGATAATACTCCTACTGCTGCTTGTCTGATTGTATTGTGTTCTTGCTCGGGAGTGCTGAGTGCTACAGTACACATGAGCAGCTAACGAGACCGAGCGTGAGAGTTTTCTAGCCTCCCCCCTTCCTGTACGTTGCACACGGGCCTCCTTTTATATGCTCAAGGGGTCACCGACAGGTGGCAACGCAGACAAGGGCAAAAATGGAAAAAGAGCTACGGTAGGTACAACTACCTATACTGTGTATACAGTGTATCGTACCTAACCCTGACGGCAGGGGACAAAGGCATTAAATGCCCATCTGCGTCGCCCAAACAGTGCAGACAGAGACCGTCAGGGGCGCCACCGCTTGCTACGATGGCAATCTTGTTAGCGCCGCTTGCCACTGCGCACCGCTGGCTGCACAGCCTCCTGCCACGCGCGCCTGGAAAGGCCCCAGGGCGACACGTTGGTGGATGTGCTGGAGCGTGGGTGCAGAGTGGTAGCCTGCCGCGGCAAGCGCCTTGCCGCGGTTGTTGTCTTGTCGCGTCCGGAAGCTTGTCGCTCACCGGGCCTTACCGGGACGCGTGGCGCGTCGCGGCAAGTTCCTTGAGATGCCTTGGTTGGCCTTCCCGGCAAGCTCCTCTTGCCGGGGACTTGTCTCCTTGGCTTGAACACTTTGCTCTTGAATGGCTTCCCGGCAAGCTCCTCTTGCCGGGGCCTTGTTTTCTTGTCTTGAATACTCTGTTATTGAACGGCTCCAAAGGAACCACAGAGGACCTTGGCGGTCACCCGGCAAGCCTTGCCATGGGGTACTGCGACTGCCCGTGCACGAGTTCGGGATACTAGGGTACCCCTACTCTAGTACACCGACACTTATATAACAAAAGTAAATAACAAGTATGCCACAGTCGGATGTCTGAGCGATGTCACAGAAAGGGCTTATATCAAATGTAAATAACAGGTTAGTCCATCCACAAGATTAAACTTTTAACTGGATACACACACATGTAGTCCACCGGCGTTTTGTCACTGAGGCTGACATTTGACAAGATAAGATGAGTACAGTACTTGGACAAGTACAAGATGATATAAAGAACTGGAGACTCTGCAGAGTTTGTACTAACTGACCACAGCCAACGGATTTCCGTAGTCACGAAGGGCTAGTTCCGTTTACGGTATTTCAGTAGAAACACATTTAACTAGTACACACCCATTTCACCTCACGATGCCAGGAATCACCCTGGACAACGTCCAAGAAAAACTTTGAGACGGGGAGGTCACAACCTCGAATAGCATGGGATCAAATTTCTATACGCGCACTCTAAGGGGTGCCCCCCTCTCGGTCCCAGCCGGAAACACCCATGCCCCCTGACCGGATGACGGGCTTTAATCCAGGGCCATGGAACTCTCATCCCGGCCTCTCTATTTGGTGTGTACCCGGAAAACCATTTGCAACTTACTAAGCCATATTCCCTTCGGAAAGCATGTGACAGTACAGGAAGGAAATGAATGGGAATGTGATTTGTTTCACGATGACACAGAAGTCAAATAATCTTGCATAAGACTGGCATGTCACAACACTGCCATCTTACCCATCCTCATGCCATCACATGGCCATGCAAATATGTATCCAACAACATAATGCTTTTCGAAACTTACTTTCCACTTATGTGTATGAAATATAACATTCAAAGAAATGTTCATAAACATGCCATGACTATACAAAAATGCAAACATGCAACAACCACTCATCATATCAAGAGTTCAAACATGCTTGCCTGGTTCGGAGTAGTCGGAGTTTAACTGTGTGAAGTTCGCAGCTCCGTCACCTCCTCCGGTATCTACGGTATAAAAAAATACATACATAATGTAAATACCGTGAGTGCACAAAAAAGTGTACATAATCCTGACATGTTATTTAGACTAGTGCACTTCTCTAGATCCTACATGATGCGCAAACAGGCTACTTCTCACAACCTATGTACATATAAACATATTACACAAGTCGGTGCATGTCATGGCATCTACGCGTACTCAGTCGGAGATGGTGAGGATCTCCTTTGGCCTGCCGAGGGTGAGACGCAGAGACGCTGGGGAATCAACCTCCTCCTTGCTAATAGGTTCCAGACGAGGAACGCTGCGCTGAGCTGATGGAGCAGGTGCCATAGACGGAGTAACCTGAATGATAGTGGGCGGAATAGGTGGAGTAGCACGTATGGGAGTGGGTGCAATAAGTGGTGCAGCGCGAACGGGAGTGGGTGCAATAGCTTGGTCAAATTCCTCAGTGGTAGGCAAACGACGAGCAGTGGCGAGAATGGTAGGCGAATGAGAAGCTGAGGACGAGATAAAAGTCAGCGGTGGAGCGGTGTGCAGAAGTTCCCTCCTGTTGGCAGCACAGCCATGGACTAAGTCCATGCGGGCAGCTACGAGGTCGTCCACCATGCTGTCGAAGGCTGCCTCCAGGGCTCGGAGGTACTCGACAAGCATCTCAAAGGCCTCGTCTCGCTCTCCTCTGGGGCAAGAGAATGAGTAGTGACAGGTGTATGGCACGTGGCATGGAAGGTAGCGGTAGCGACGGGTCTTCATTGTAGGAAGGACATCCCGAAGACAAGCTATCGCCTCGCGGGCAGCCATCTGCATAGCATGCCTCTCTGTAGGCATGGCTCTCCCCAAGAAACGGAAGCGGCGTTTCTCAGCACACCCTCCCCTGAATTGCACCGCAGCCTGGTGCATGGTCAGACTGTTGTTGATCTTGTGTGGATAAAGTGTGAAGACTGGGCGCACGGATGGCCCCATCGCGACCTGAACGATGAAGGAGAGGAGCTTGACGAACCCCTCAGGCACGTTGGCAAACATTTGCGACTCACAGTCGTTGCCCGCCATCTACAAAAGTAGGCAAAAATTCTAAATGATCAGATCATAAATTTTATGCCGACTGTCAGAAAAATGACTACATTTGTAAAAACATGAATAAACTCTATCATGCTAATAACCAATTAGCGATTGCACCTAGTGGCTTCCTATAGTCAGCCTGGCTCTGGTTACCAAGCCTGTCATGACCGGTTTTTCAATAAAATAATTATTGAGAAAATCGATCTTTAGATCCCAGTATAGGAAAAGTCATCCTCACTGGTAGACAAATACTTGATAAACAGAGGACCAGTAGCATTAAATATATTACAGGGTTGAGCTGAGGCTACTCAACAAATTATTACAAACTCGCCAATATCTTACATAAGGGCGGTTATGACACAGGGGTGTGGTGGCATGCTACTAGCTTGAAGAAAAAGTGGTGGTGGATAACTTGACTCCTAACTGGCAGCTCATCGAGCGTCGAGGTGAGGCTCGATGAATTTATTTCTGGGGTTGCGGAAGCGGATAATACAGTGACCAAAACAGGATCGCACGGGACTGACTAGGACTCCTCTAGGCGTTGGACTCGCTATCGAACTCTTCATCCATGAGATCGCCTTCATCAACATCTGGCCAAATCAACAAGCCAGGTGAGTAATTTGAAAGTACTGGCAAGACAGTTCGGACAAAAGATATAATAAATGTATGCATGAATGCGTCAAGAATAACAATAATGATGCTCATCCCAACAATAATATTATTTGATAAAAAAAAATAACTGAAACCGATCGGGTGTCTGGAGCGACGCCTCGAAAGGTAAACAAATAAAGTTCATGCCACAGTCGGGTGTCTAAGCGACACCACATAAAGGGCTTATAGAAGAAATGCCACAGTCGGACATCTGAGCGACGTCACAGACAGGGCTTGTAAAAGAAATGCCACAATCGGACATCTGAGCGACATCACAGACAAGGCTTATGAAAGAAATGCCACAGTCGGACATTTGAGTGACGTCACAGACAGGGCTTGTAAAAGAAATGCCACAGTCGGACATCTGAGCAACGTCACAGACAAGGCTTGATAACAAAAGTAAATAACAAGTATGCCACAGTCGGACGTCTGAGCGACATCGCAGAAAGGGCTTATATAACAAAAGTAAACAACAAGTATGCCATAGTCGGGCGTCTGAGCGACGTCACAGAAAGGGCTTATTGTCGGGGAAGCTGATCCACGAACACCTATGGGACCGGCGGACCGAGCCCCTTTCGGTTCAGCGGGGGGCGGAGATCGCACGAAGAGCAGATCGAGGCGAAGCACACGAGCAGTTTACCCAGCTTCGGAGCTCTCCGGAGAGATAATACTCCTACTGCTGCTTGTCTGATTGTATTGTGTTCTTGCTCGGGAGCGCTGAGTGCTACAGTACACACGAGCAGCTAACGAGACCGAGCGTGAGAGTTTTCTAGCCTCCCCCCTTCCTGTACGTTGCACACGGGCCTCCTTTTATATGCTCAAGGGGTCACAGACAGGTGGCAACGCAGACAAGGGCAAAAATGGAAAAAGAGCTACGGTAGGTACAACTACCTGTACTGTGTATACAGTGCATCGTACCTAACCCTGACGGCAGGGGACAAAGGCATTAAATGCCCATCTGCGTCGCCCAAACAGTGCAGACAGAGACCGTCAGGGGCACCACCGCTTGCTACGATGGCAATCTTGTCAGCGCCGCTTGCCACTGCGCACCGCTGGCTGCACAGCCTCCTGCCACGTGCGCTTGGAAAGGCCCCATGGTGACACGTTGGTGGATGTGCTGGAGCGCGGGTGCAGAGTGGTAGCCTGCCGCGGCAAGCGCCTTGCCGCGGTTGTTGTCTTGTCGCGTCCGGAAGCTTGTCGCTCACCGGGCCTTGCCAGGACGCGTGGCGCGTCGCGGCAAGTTCCTTGAGATGCCTTGGTTGGCCTTCCCGACAAGCTCCTCTTGCCGGGGCCTTGTTTTCTTGTCTTGAATACTCTATTCTTGAACAGCTCCAAAGGAACCACAGAGGACCTTGGCGGTCACCCGGCAAGCCTTGCCGCGGGGTGCTGCGACTGCCCATGCACGAGTTCGGGATACTAGGGTACCCCTACTCTAGTACACCGACAGGAGCCCCCGGGCCTGGGCCACACACGGTGCCGAGCGCTATTGGGCCAGGCCCAAAACAGGGCACGGGCACGCGCGGCCTGGGTTACGCCGTATCTTACTCCGTATCCACCGCGCCCTCCCCGAACGGCACCCGCCAAATGCGGCATCATGGGAGAGATCGTGGGTGGTTTCTTTATTCGGAAAAGCGGAACGTCTACCCCCTCCCTCTTTATAAGCAGGGGAAACAGGGGCAGTTCGCCCACCTTGCCGGTTACTACTTCAATCTCGGAAATCTCCGCCGCTCCCCCCTTCTTCTCAAAGCCGAAAGAGAGCAGCGCTCCGCCCTCCATCGCCACCAGCACCACCAACGCCGTCGATCTCCGCCACCACCTCCGCCATGGCTCCGAAAGTCGACAAGAGGAAGGGCGTGAAGTCGGCCGAGGCGCAGCGGCTTGCGGCGCTGCGGAAGGAGCGGGCGATCTTCCCCCCTCAGCTCGCCGCGAAGGAGCTGAGGGAGTACTACTACCTCTTTTGTTCGACGGAGATGCGAGCGCATCCGCGCACGAAGGTACTCCCAGCTGCCGCTTCGGAGCTAGCTCCGACTGGATACCCTTTCTTCGCGCTATTCTTCTACTGCGGGCTCTACCCGCCATTTTCTGAATTCTTCTGCGATATCATGAACACCTACGGGTTCCGCCTCCTTGATTTCACCCCCAATGCCATTCTGACCATGGCAGTTTTCGCACATCTCTGCGAAAACTTTGTCGGAGTCTATCCCAATGTAGCCCTTTTCCGCCACTTCTTTATGCCCCGAGTCGAGAGAGGAGAGCCTCTATCTGGCGGAATCGCCTGGATCTCGAGAACCAGCAAGAAGGAGGCTTATTTGGAGGGAGAGCTTCGTAGCAAGTGGGATGAATGGAGAGCAGACTGGTGCTGGATTGTCGAGGAGAACCCGCAGCCATTTACCGCCCAACGCCAAGCCCCTGTAGTGCGCGGCAACGATTGGAGCAGCGTGGCCCCGAAAGATGCTAGGCTGAAGATTGCCATCACCAGGATCTTGCGCCTCAGGCTTGCCGGGCTCACTGTAGGCGCCGTTGGCGCGGATTTTCTTCGCTGCCGTATCGCCCCCCTACAGGAGAGGAGGAGACCCGCTTGGGAGTTCCAGAATGCGGAGGATATCATGAGGCTGCGCCCGGGCCTCAACTTTAATTTCACCGTCTTGGAACTGGACGCAATGCTCTTGGAGCTGTTCAAGCACGATCCTGAGCATCCCGGAGCGTTCAGGTTGCCGAGAAGCATCGTCCCATTGTGCAACAATTCCTCGCTCGACCGCATCTGGGCAATGATGCCGCTTTGCGATTCGCATGGAATCATCCCCACTTGGCAAGAGCCTGCCGACGACGTCGTGCAGGAGTTCTTCGACGGCCTGGTAGAAGTGGCAGTCCGCCCCGATGAGCAGAAGAGCCTCACCCGTGACACCACCGATGATGAGATGCAGCACATCGCCACCAGGCTGGAAGAGGCGGCGGCAGCCGTTGCCGCGGGCGAGTTTGGATTCACCATGGAGGAGGCAGAGGCAGCAGAGGCGGCAAGCCTTGCCGAGCGAGAGGAGCTTGCCGGCGTGGAAGAGCTTGTCGCGCCTGAAACTGAGTCGAGCGAGCCCGCCGAGGACGCGAGCGACTCGTTGAAGATCGGCTCCTCATCCTCCCCACCTTCAGCCAGCTCTCCGCAAGCGGAGCCACAAGCTCCACCAAGAAGGCATCTCCGCAGGGCCGGGGACGTAGCAGGGCGTCAAACGAGTCAACAGCCGCCGCGCCGCGTGACACGCTCTACCGCGGCAAGCACTGTTGCCGCGGGAGCACCTCACGCCGCTGCGGCAACTGGAGCGGGGTCCTCTCGCACCACCGCCATTACCCCCGCCAAGCGGCCAAGGGGAACTACTCCTCCGCCTCGTCGCGCCGGAGGCGAGCCGGACTTCGACCTCTCCGCGCTCAGCTCCGACGAGGAAGAAGAAGGAGAGTAAGATTCTTTGATGTACTTGTATTTCTTCAATTTTTGCTATTTTGTCTTGTATCTGATCTACTTCACTCCGAACCCATTCCCTTTCAGGACGCTGGCCCAGAGAGCGGCGAAGAGAGCCAAGGCCCCGGTGATTGTCATCAAAGGCGAACCCATCGCGACAGGAGGGGACGTGCCCGAGACCACCCTGCCGGACCCGGCAACTACTCCCCCAAGCAGCCCCCAGCGCAGCCCCCAGCATAAGTATATGGTTTACCTCCTGCTGTTAGGCGCGATGAGTGCTCTTTCTTTGCTGATATCTGACTGTTGGGTTGTGTAGGAGCAGAGCAGCCTCACCAAGAGCGCCCGGAAGCCGCCCCTGAAATGCTATCTGCTTCTACTACACCGCCAAGTAGACCTGGCCATACCTCGGGCCGGGCTGGGCTTCGGGCCGGGCCTAGCCAAGCCCGACGCAAAAAACCCAGGCCCAGGCCCGGCCCGGCCCGACCAATGGGCCTGTTTTTTCGGCCCGAGCCCGGCCCGAACACCTAAAAGCCCGTCAGGCTTCGGGCCGGCCCGGCCCGACCTTCAGGAAAGCGCAAAAATGACGGGCCCGGGCCCGGCCCGGCCCGGCCTTAGGGCTCAAAATCTAGGCCCGAGCCCGGCCCGGGGGCAGCATCGGGCTGGGCCGGGACGGGCTTTTTCGGGCCGGGTCGGGCCGGGCCGGCCGGGCCGGGCTTCCCATGGCCAGGTATACCGCCAAGGGAGGATTCCCCAGCAAGGGAGCGTTCTCCGGCAAGGGAGAACTCTCTGGCAAGGGATAGTTCTCCGGCAAGGGACATCACCAGCGACCCTCCGGTGGCTGAGACCACAACTACAGATCCTAGTACAGGTAATCCTCTTGCTTGAAAAACTTCCCTTGGGTTCTTCTTCATCTGATTTTCTTTTCGAATACTTGCTTGACTTTTCCCCGTTTTCCGCTCGACAGATCCATCTGCCACGGAGCCAATGGAGACCGAGGTCGCCGGCGAGGAGAGCGCGCGTGGCAATACCGACGACGCCGTCGCCAACGAAGAGGAAACCTGCGCTGATGATCCCGCCGGCGAAGAGGCCGCCAAGGCTGCCGCGGCAGAAGCTGGCGAGGGGTCCGGTGATCGCACTGACGGCCCTGAGGCCGCAGGAGCGCCAGGCGCTACGCCAACCGCCGATCCCTCCGCCGCTGCCGCAGCGTCAGGCTCCGAAGAGCCCCAGCCCGACGCCTATCTGAAGGCCGGCGATGGCATCTTCATCAAGCTCCCCTGGGCGTCAAGCTCCAGGGAGCCGGTCGAAGGAGAAATCCTGGACGGAGAGGTGCTCGCCTCCCCTGGGCTGACGCTGGTCGACGCGCCAAGCAGCAGCAGCGGCGAGCCTGAGGAGGAGCGGCTACTGCGGAAGCTGATGTCGCTCTACCGCGCCCGACAAGCCAAACTGGAATCGCGAGAAGCGCTTGTCGCGAAGGCGGGAGTGGACATCGAGAAGCTTGCGGAGGAGCTTCGGGGTCTGAGGCAGGAAGCTCTCCGGTCCCTGGCTGAGGAGCGGGAGCAACTTGCCGAGGAGCGAAAAGCCTTCCTCCTCGAGAAGGCGGAAGCTGAAGAGCAGCAGCGGCTTGCCACCGAGAAACTATTTGCGCAGGAGGGTGAGTTGGCGCAGCGCAAGGTCAACCTTGACAGCCACGAGGAGGAGCTTGCCGCGTGCGAGCAATCAGTTGGTGGGGCTCTCAAGGAAGCAAAGGATGCTGCCGCAGCTGCCGAGGCCGCCAAGAAGGAGCTGGAGACGAAGGTGGCGCAGCTGGAGGCCGATCTCAAGGCGAGCGGCGAGGAGCTTGCCGTGCTCAAGCGTGAGCGCGATAAGGACGCCACTGCTCATGGCGAGCTGCAGGGTCTTCTCGCCGAGAGGAGCAAGGAGCTTAGCGCCGCCAAGGACTCCAACACTGATCTTGAGCTGAAACTGGCCACCTTGACCCAGACGCTGGACGGCACCAGGGAGCAGGAGGTGGCCTTGAAGGAGAAGATCAAGGCCGACGAGGCGCTGCTGGCGAGTGCTGCTGCCGCCCAGAGCACCTTCAGGGAGAATGTGGAGCACTGGACGGAGGGTCTCGTGGATGTTGCCGCAACCATCAACGGGGAGCTAGCGCAGCTGGGGATGGAGGATCTTGGGTATTCCTCCGATGAGCATCTCCCACCCAGCGCCAAGCTCAGCTTGTTTTTCAAAGGCGTGGCGACGGCCCTCCAGCGACTCTGGGAGAGGATCCCAAAGCAGCTGGCCGACGAGTCGCGCAAGATCTGCGCGGGAGCTCTTCAGAAGGTGCTGGTGAAGGTGGCCTTCCGCAACCCAGGCCTCAACCTCACCAACGTCCTCAGGTCCTTGCCGCCGGATGCCGATCTGGAAGCGCTCAAGGCCCTTGTCGCACCCATTGTGGACAAGGTGAGCGGGATCAAGAGGGTTGAGGGCGATCGCGTAGATTAGGCCGCCCGTTTTCTCCTTTTTCTTGTCGTTGCTATTCATGTTATGAGAACAATCTGTTAGAGCTGCGACAAGCTATCTTGTAATATAACTCTATTTTGGATAGCAATTGCTGTGTTATTTCCTTTACTTGATTCCTTCCTTTGTATGTTTTTACCCTACGCTTTTAGGGAACTTGTCGGTGCAGGCACCTTAGCCGCGAGCGCTGAGTGCGGGACGTCAGCAGCCTGCTGGCGGTGCCGCTACCGACAAGAAACCTTGTCGCAACTAGTTGCAGCTCACTTAAGTTGTTTAGCAGACTCGAAACAAAGTAAGGGCGCAACCAGCTACGAGTTGGTTCCTCCGCGCACAGGTTTTCCATACAAAGCACGGTCGTTCGAGGAAGATAACTTAAAAATTTAAAACTGATTGCTCAAACTTTGGCAACTTAGCTTTTCTGTCGTTTGCTTCCCGGTAAGGCGAAATTTTCTTGAACGACGCCTGGTCCACACCATTATCTTCTCCTTTCCCCCCGGCAAACTTGTGGGCGAGGGAACCTTCCTTCCTTTGAGAAAGAGAAAGAAGAGAAAATAAAGATATGGAGCCTTACGGCTCGTTATTGCTTACCGGAGGTAGGTGCTGCACAAAGTGTCAGATAACACATGCAAAAAAGAAAAAAGCATGAAATTGACAAGATGTGCGGAGCACATGAGCTTTATTTATGAACGGGGTCTGCGCCCGGCTTTGTACGAAGGATTACATGCAACATCGGCAAGACTTGTACAAAAGGTGGTTGCCGGAACAGGTTCCGGCAACCGCGCCTTACGGGTAAAACTTACGAAGATGCTCAATGTTCCAGGAGTTGCTCACCGGAATGCCATCTTCGGTCTCAAGGCGGACAATGCCAGGCCTAGTGACTCATTTCACCCAGTAAGGGCCTTCCCACTTCGGCGTCAACTTGTTGGAATTCTTGGCGGACTGAACGCGCCGAAGAACAAGGTCGCCTTCCTCGAAACTTCTGGCATTAACTTTGCGGCTATGGTAGCGGCGCAAAGCTTGCTGATATCGAGCAGCTCGTACAGCAGCCTGAAGACGGTCCTCCTCAAGGAGCAGCGCGTCATCTTGTCGCAGCTGCTCTTGCTCAAGCTCATCATAAGCGAGCACTCGAGGTGACCCGTATACGAGTTCCGTGGGGAGAACTGCCTCTGCTCCATAGACTAGAGCGAAAGGTGTCTGGCCAGTGGCTCGATTTGGCGTCGTCCTGATCGAACAAAGAACCACCGGCAGCTCCTCAATCCAGTTCTTTCCGCACTTGCGCAGCCTGTCGAAAGTCCTGGTCTTGAGCCCGCGTAGCACTTCAGCATTTGCCCTCTCCGCTTGACTGTTGCTTCTCGGATGAGCAACAGAAGCGAAGCAGACCTTGGCGCCAAGATCTTGGACGTACTGCATGAAGGTGCGGCTCGTGAATTGCGTGCCGTTGTCGGTGATGATCCTGTTAGGGATCCCGAAACGGCAAACAATCGACCTGAAGAACTTGACCGCTGACTGTGCTGTCACCTTCCTCACTGGTTCCACTTCCGGCCACTTTGTGAACTTGTCGATTGCAACGTACAAGTACTCAAAGCCCCCGACAGCTCGGGGAAAGGGGCCGAGGATGTTGAGCCCCCAGACCGAAAATGGCCAGGATAAAGGGATCGTCTGGAGAGCTTGAGCTGGCTGGTGTATCTGCTTGGAATGGAACTGGCACGCTTCACACTTGGTTACTTGTGTAGTTGCATCCTGGAGAGCTATTGGCCAAAAGAAACCTTGCCGGAACGCTTTGCCGACAAGTGCTCTTGCGCCAATGTGGTGACCACATATGCCTCCATGTATCTCTACCAACAGCTTTTGTCCGTCTTCCCGGTGAATACACTTCAATTTCACACCGTTGAGTCTTCTTCTGTACAGTGTGCTGTCGACAAACTTGTACATACTTGACTGCCGGGCTACTCTTTCCGTTTCTTCTTGCTCTTCGGGAAGTTCTCCTGTCTGAAGGAAACGGACAATCTGCTGTGCCCATGCTGGAGCTTGCGGCTCGACAACAAGGACTAAAGGCACATCTGCTGCTGCGGGAACATCCGCTTCTACGGCGAGAACCTGCGGCTCAGCCGGAGCTTGATGTTCCCTGGCAAGCTTGCCGGAGCAAAACTTGTCGGGAGCGTTTGCTTCGACGGAACAAACCCTTGGGTTTGCCGGAGCAGACTGCTCCTCAGCACTCTTGGTGTTGATCTTGGGGACCTTCTTGGCGGTGGCTTCGGGGAGCTCTGCCGGAAAGTAGTCGCCAGAAACCAACTTCCTCTTCTTGCTCTGTCCAGTTGATGGCGTTACAGAAGGTTGAGTCAGCTTGAGCACAAAGATCCCTGGTTCCACAGGTAGCTTAAGTGCGGCGCACTTTTATAGGCCATCGGCAATGTCGTTCTGAGCTCTTGGAACATGTTCCATCTGTAGGCCGTCAAAGTGCTCTTCTAGCTTTCTTACTTCATCAACGTAAGCTTCCATCAATGGACTCTGATAATTCTTGTTTACTTGGCGGACGACAAGCTGTGAGTCACCCCTGACAATGAGCTTCTTGATCCCAAGGTCTGCTGCGATCCTGAGACCGGCAAGCAAACCTTCATACTCTGCGGTATTGTTCGTTGCTTGCTCCTTGGGAAAGTGCATCTGGACTACGTACTTGAGGTGCTCTCCGGTGGGTGCAACAAGTAGCACGCCCGCACCGGCGCCTTGCAGCGAGAAAGCACCATCAAAGTACATCAGCCACTCTTTGCTCGCTTCCTTGACGGGGATGCTCGTTTCTGGAATTTCTTCATCTGGTGTTGGCGTCCACTCTGCTATGAACTCTGCCAATGCTCTGCTTTGGATAGTTGAAGTGCTCTCAAACTTGAGGCCAAAGCTTGACAGTTCCAGTGCCCACTCGACAATCCTGGCTGTTGCTTCCGGATTTTGCAGTATCCTCTTCAGCGGAAAACGAGTGACGACTATGATCTCATGTGCCTGGAAGTAATGGCACAGCTTTCTCGAGGCCATGAGAAGGCCGAAAAGCAATTTCTGCACACCAGAGTACCTTGTCCTAGCCCCTTGCAGAAGGGAACTGACAAAGTAAATGGGGCGCTGCACCATTCTCTTCTGCATCTCCTCATGCGCCTGCGGAGATCCATCTTTGTCGAGACCAGAGCTTGTCGGTGAAGCCCCCTGCTTGTTGCTGTATGCACCCGCCGTGGTTGCTGGCTCATCATCCGCCTCCCTCTCCGCCACTAACGCAACACTAACCACTTGATTGGTTGCCGCTATATACAGTAGCAACTTCTCTTGTGGCTTAGGTGCGACAAGTGTTGGAGTGGAGGACAGGTATCTCTTCAAGTCCTGCAGCGCAGCCTCCGCTTCCGGAGTCCATTTCATTGGACCTGCCTTTTTCAATATTTTGAAAAACGGTAGGGCGCGCTCACCAGACCTAGAGATAAACCTACTGAGAGCAGCCACGCAACCGGCAAGCCTTCGCACATCCTTGACGCGCTTTGGTGCTTCAATCTGCTCAATGGCCTTGATCTTGTCGGGATTGGCTTCAATTCCCCGCTGAGACACGAAGAACCCGAGAAGCTTGCCGGAGGGGACTCCAAACACGCACTTCTCGGGGTTAAGCTTGAGGTTGATCTTGCGCAAATTTGCAAAGGTTTCGTCTAAATCTTGAATCAGGGTTGCCTTGTCTTTGCTGTTGACCACTATGTCATCCATGTAGGCTTCCACATTTCTGTGTATTTGTGGCTCAAAAGCGACATGGACTACCCTTGCAAATGTTGAACCAGCATTCTTTAAATCGGAAGGCATCCGTACGAAACAGTATGTGCCACATGGGGTGATGAATGCGGTCTTCTCCTCATCCTCTTCTGCCATGAAGATCTGATGGTATCCTGAGTATGCATCGAGAAATGAAAGCAAGTCACATCCAGCTGTGGAGTTGACAATCTGGTCAATGCGTGGCAAGGGAAATGGGTCTTTGGGACAAGCTTTATTGACATCGGTAAAGTCGATACAAAGCCTCCATTTTCCGTTAGCCTTGCGCACGACTACAAGATTGGCCAACCACGTAGGATGGAGCACTCCTCTGACAAGGCCTGCTGCTTCCAATTTCTTGATTTCTTCTGCGATGAATTCTTGGCGCTCCACTGCCTGTTTCCTGACTTTCTGCTTGACGGGCCGCGCATGAGGGCAAACGGCAAGATGGTGCTCGATTACTTTCCTGGGAACACCGGGGATGTCAGACGGTTGCCACGCAAACACGTCGACGTTCGCCTGCAGGAAAGCAACGAGCGCGCTTTCCTATTTAGGGTCGAGAGTGGCACTGATGGTGAAGGTACCACCAGTGCCGTCCTCCTTGGCGGACACCTTCTTGGTCTCTGGTGGAGCTGCCATTGTCTTCTTACACTTGCCGGTGGAGCTCGATGGTGCGTCCTCGACGGTAGCGCAGCACTCCGAAGAGGTGCGCTTGCTGGAGTGGGCATCAGAACTCTTGCCGGACTTGGTCTTCTTCTTCCCCCCGGGAGCTTCAGCGGCAAGTGACTTGCGATCTGTTGCGGCTGCTGCTTCCTGGTAGATCTTGTCGGCGCAGATAAGAGCATTCTTCTTGTCACCAGGGACAGAGATGACACTTATCGGGCCTGGCATCTTCAGCATGTTGTATGCATAGTGAGAGGCTGCCATGAACTTGGCGAGTGCTGGACGGCCGAGTATCCCATTGTAAGGCAATGGAAAGTCAGCAACGTCAAAAGTGACCCTCTCAGTCCTGAAATTCAACTTGCTGCCAAATGTCACCGGCAACGTGATTTTTCCCTTCGGCTTGCTCCTTCCCAGATTGATTCCTTGGAATGTGCCGGCTTCTTCGAGCTCGCTGTCAGGGATCTGGAGTTTCTGGAGTACCAGGGAGGAGATCAGGTTCAAGCTGGCCCCGCCGTCAACTAGCATCTTAGTGACCTTGAGGTTGCGGATAGTTGGTGAAACCAACATCGGCAAGCACCCGACCGCAGTTATGCGATCAGGGTGGTCCTCAATATCAAAGATGATAGGCGTGCTGGACCATTTCAGAGGCCTGCGTGACTCGATGGGTGGCTCTACTGCGTTGACTTCCCGCACCCACTGCTTGAGCTGGCGGTGTGAAGTATGCAGAGAAGCACCGCCGTCAACACACAGGACCTCTGTGGCTTTCTAGAACTCCTGCTCATCGGCCTCGTCATCATCCATATCTTCATCGTCGTCGTCATCTTCATCCTTGTCGCGACCGCGGGGAGGTCTGTCTCCTTGCCGCTGCTTGGCCTTGCCGCGGCGTCCTCCTCGGCCGGGGCGTTTCTTGCCGGTTCCTCCAGCACCTTCCTGGGCCTTCTCCTTGTCGCGTCGCTCGTACTCAGCCTTTTGCTGCTCGACAAGCTGCTCGACCTTCTTGCAGCTCTGGAGGTCATGGCCCTTGGTGCGGTGGATCTTGCAGTACTGCTTGTTGGTGCCGTCCTGCTTGTCGGCGACCACCACAGCCTGCTCGCCGGAGGTACCAGCTTTGGCTTTCTTGGCGCCACCCCCGTTGCCGGACTGCTCAACGACTAGCACATCTTTGCCTTTCTTCTTCCTGTTGTTTCGCCGCTGGTTTTTCTTTGCCGGGGCGGCATCCTCACTATCAGATCCTCCTGCTACTGTATTCTCTCTGGGGAGTTTCCTCCCTTCCTCAGCATGTGCACACTTGTCGGCCAGGGCATACAGCTCACTGACATCTCTGATCTTGCACATCGCCATCTCCTCCCGCATCCTGCGGTTTCACACGTTCTGATGGAACGCGCTGATGACCGCGGCAGGGTGGACATCTGGGATGTTGTGCTGTACACGGCTGAATCTCTGAATGTACTTGCGTAGGGGCTCTCCTTCCTTCTGGGCGAGCAGGTGAAGGTCGCTTTCTTGGCCATGAGGCTTGTGGCCGCCTGTAAAGGCGCCGACAAACTGATGGCATAGATCATCCCAGGTGGATATGGAGTTGTCCGGCAAGTGCATGAGCCAGGATCTGACATTGGGCTTGAGCACCAGCGGGAAGTAGTTGGCAAGGATCTTGTCATCCCGTCCCCCGGCAGCCTGCACCGCGATGGTGTAGATGTTGAGGAACTCCGACGGATGCGACTTGCCGTCGTACTTCTCTGGTACATCTGGCTTGAAATTCTTCTTGCTGGGCCACTGGACTTGACGCAACTCACGAGTGAACGCAGGGCAACCTACCGCGTACGGCAAGTCGCCTGGTTCCCCTGGCGCATGCATGTCGACAGAGGGCCCAGTGCGCTGGTCAGATTGACGCCGCGCTTCTCTTCGGCGCTCGATGTGAGTACGAGCGTCTTCTTGCTGTCGTTCGTGAAGAACTTGGCGCTGATCGCGACGAGCTCGCGGATCCGATGATGCAGTGGAGTCGCTGTCGAGGTGGATCCGACGAGTCGGCGATCTTGGCCTTCGGGGTGGAGAGTGCATGGTGGTTGCACCCCCACTGGTTTTGTCGCCATCGGCTCGCACCTGGCAGTCTTGCCGCGGCAGCGATGTACTCAGCTGCCGCGGAGTGTCACCGTTGGCGAAGCCGATGAGACTCTGAATGGTGGCCCTCCATTCATCGATCTTGTCCGTCGTTGGAGGGTAATCCAAGAGCAGCTGAGCTCGCGCCAAAGCTTCTGCTGAAGTGGCGGGCGGCAGTGGCGAGCGGTGCGAGGAACGGGATATGCTCGGACTTCTAACTATGTTAGAAGGAGCAGTATCCCGTCCAGGCGACCGTGCCTCGCTCGTGTCAGCATGTTGGCGTGCATGCTGGTCTTGAGCACCCCGAGATCCACCAGCTCGATCTTGGTTCAACAGATGCATGGCACTGCGAGTACCATGACGCTGTCGGTCCTGCGCCCCCTGAGATGGGCGCGGTGCACGTACGGACGCCGAGGTTTGCGCAGCCTTGTCCTTGGACCCGGCAGCATCGTGGGCTCCCTCGTCGACGCCCGTTTTTCCGCTGGCGTCTACCCCACCATCCGCTTGCTCCGGTGGCGGTGGGATCGACGCGGATGGAACAGCTGCCTCCGAAGCCTTCTTCTTCGGTGGCATGTTGATGAAGAAAATGAAGATCTAGCTCGTGTGAACGCCGGATCAGGTTCACACAATCTCGACAGCCCCTACCTGGCGCGCCAAAGATGTCGGGGAAGCTGATCCACGAACACCTATGGGACCGGCGGACCGAGCCCCTTTCGGTTCGGCGGGGGGCGGAGATCGCACGAAGAGCAGATCGAGGCAAAGTACACAAGCAGTTTACCCAGCTTCGGAGCTCTCCGGAGAGATAATACTCCTACTGCTGCTTGTCTGATTGTATTGTGTTCTTGCTCGGGAGTGCTGAGTGCTACAGTACACATGAGCAGCTAATGAGACCGAGCGTGAGAGTTTTCTAGCCTCCCCCCTTCCTGTACGTTGCACACGGGCCTCCTTTTATATGCTCAAGGGGTCACCGACAGGTGGCAACGCAGACAAGGGCAAAAATGGAAAAAGAGCTACGGTAGGTACAACTACCTATATTGTGTATACAGTGTATCGTACCTAACCCTGACGGCAGGGGACAAAGGCATTAAATGCCCATCTGCGTCGCCCAAACAGTGCAGACAGAGACCGTCAGGGGCGCCACCGCTTGCTACGATGGCAATCTTGTCAGCGCCGCTTGCCACTGCGCACCGCTGGCTGCACAGCCTCCTGCCACGCGCGCCTGGAAAGGCCCCAGGGCGACACGTTGGTGGATGTGCTGGAGCGTGGGTGCAGAGTGGTAGCCTGCCGCGGCAAGCGCCTTGCCGCGGTTGTTGTCTTGTCGCGTCCGGAAGCTTGTCGCTCACCGGGCCTTGCCGGGACGCGTGGCGCGTCGCGGCAAGTTCCTTGAGATGCCTTGGTTGGCCTTCCCGGCAAGCTCCTCTTGCCGGGGACTTGTCTCCTTGGCTTGAACACTTTGCTCTTGAATGGCTTCCCGGCAAGCTCCTCTTGCCGGGGCCTTGTTTTCTTGTCTTGAATACTCTGTTATTGAACGGCTCCAAAGGAACCACAGAGGACCTTGGCGGTCACCCGGCAAGCCTTGCCGTGGGGTACTGCGACTGCCCGTGCATGAGTTCGGGATACTAGGGTACCCCTACTCTAGTACACCGACACTTATATAACAAAAGTAAATAACAAGTATGCCACAGTCGGATGTCTGAGCGATGTCACAGAAAGGGCTTATATCAAATGTAAATAACAGGTTAGTCCATCCACAAGATTAAACTTTTAACTGGATACACACACATGTAGTCCACCGGCGTTTTGTCACTGAGGCTGACATTTGACAAGATAAGATGAGTACAGTACTTGGACAAGTACAAGATGATATAAAGAACTGGAGACTCTGCAGAGTTTGTACTAACTGACCACAGCCAACGGATTTCCGTAGTCACGAAGGGCTAGTTCCGTTTACGGTATTTCAGTAGAAACACATTTAACTAGTACACACCCATTTCACCTCACGATGCCAGGAATCACCCTGGACAACGTCCAAGAAAAACTTTGAGACGGGGAGGTCACAACCTCGAATAGCATGTGATCAAATTTCTATACGCGCACTCTAAGGGGTGCCCCCCTCTCGGTCCCAACCGGAAACACCCATGCCCCCTGACCGGATGACGGGCTTTAATCCAGGGCCATGGAACTCTCATCCCGGCCTCTCTATTTGGTGTGTACCCGGAAAACCATTTGCAACTTACTAAGCCATATTCCCTTCGGAAAGCATGTGACAGTACAGGAAGGAAATGAATGGGAATGTGATTTGTTTCACGATGACACAGAAGTCAAATAATCTTGCATAAGACTGGCATGTCACAACACTGCCATCTTACCCATCCTCATGCCATCACATGGCCATGCAAATATGTATCCAACAACATAATGCTTTTCGAAACTTACTTTCCACTTATGTGTATGAAATATAACATTCAAAGAAATGTTCATAAACATGCCATGACTATACAAAAATGCAAACATGCAACAACCACTCATCATATCAAGAGTTCAAACATGCTTGCCTGGTTCGGAGTAGTCGGAGTTTAACTGTGTGAAGTTCGCAGCTCCGTCACCTCCTCCGGTATCTACGGTATAAAAAAATACGTACATAACGTAAATACCGTGAGTGCACAAAAAAGTGTTCCAAATATTTTTCAAATAAATATGACAAAAAACTAGACAGAAAAAGAAAGATGACAGAAAAAGAATCAATCAAAGACCATTTTCTATTTAAAAGTTATAAGAGTTTTGGTCCAAGGACCCATTTGTAATGAAACAGAAAACTTCCAGGGGGTTCTGTGGAAAAGTCCAAAAAACGTTTCGTTTAAAAGAAAAGACTGAGAGGCTGACAGGCGGGCTCCACCCGTCAGGTTTGAAAATTCAAACGAGGGAAACAGGGCGCGACGGTGCCCGAGAGGTGCGGTGGTCGCCGGCGGCGATCCACGGCGAGGCAGGGGGATCGGGGGTTACCTTCGTGATCAGTGCACCTTTCCGCGTTGGTGGGTGGTGGTAGAGGTTGCCGGCGAGCGCTGTGTCGACAGCGGCCCTTTCTCCGGCGGACGGTGGTTCGAGTCATCGTGGATCTCGCCGGAGGGAGCTGCGGGGGTCAAATTGAAGTGGGAGTTAGACTCCTAGAGGTGGTATGAGGCTACGGGCGAGAGTAGGGCGGCGGAGGAGTTCTCACCGAAGAGAATGTTGCTGGAGCCCGAGGCGGACGGAGGTGGCCGGAGTCGAGGAGGAAAGGCCCCTCGAGGCTCTTCCAGTGGCTAGGCGGGGTCTGGTGAGGTGGTGGAGTTGTGCGGGGGCGAGAGCAAGCTCGGGGGGGGGGGGGGGGGGGGCTATATATAGCCGGCCCGAGGCGGTTGCCGTGAATGGATAAGTCCTGCGGGCGATTACGGCGGCGCTGTGGGTGGACGGTCGGCTTAGGGGCTTCAGCATCATCTAGGGGAAGCACTGGTGCCATCCTAGTGTCCAACTCAGCAAGGGAGGGAGGATTACGGCCTGCCCTCGACGGAACGGCCGCACGGCACGTCGGCGGCAGAGAAGGCGCTCTGCGCGTGCCAGGCCACGGCGAAGGTGCTGCATGCGTGCGCTGGCAAGGAGATGGCCACGCGAAGCTCTCAGGAGGTTTGGGCGGTGCCGAACGGCGTTATGCCGCAGTGTTGCCCCCTGTCGGCCGTTACGGTGGTTTTGTCGCCGCGGGACACGCCGGCGCAGGCGGGCCAGGGCGCCACCGACGCTAGGAAGGCGCAAAGCGCGCGTGTGGAGCTCCGAACAAGAAGGAGAGGCTGCGAGCAACGAGCCAAATTCACAGTTTACATGTGACTGAAATTCTGACTAAGAAACGACACCGAATCTCTGAATTTTACTGAATGAACAGTAACAGTGCATGCCAGGTGTTCGACAGAATGATCTTGGCATGTAGGGATTTTTCCTTGAGCTGGTTTATTGGTGGAGTGGTCTCTCATTGCAACTAGAGGTTGCCTGAATTTTGGTGGAATTTTTGGAGAAGAGGAGATATGAATTTCACCAAATTTGACAAATCTGGACCAAACTTGCAGAGGGTGAAATTTGAAAATTTTGAAAAGAAGAAGAGTAGATCTTGATGGTTCTAGGTTGTTGGTACCAAGGACCATCCAGAGGAGTTGAATTGAGATCAAAGATCAAAGGTATTTAGGTACTTGCTTTGCAAATCACCTAGGCTCAAAAGAAAGGACAAAATTATTTTGGGAAAGGAAATAAATGGAATAAAATCCAAAAATGGATTTTATTAGTTTGGACAGAATGTTTGGGTTGTTCCAAAGTGGAAGGAGGGGTTTTGGGGGAGTTTTACCATAAGAGGTATGGTAAACAAGAATGGATCAAAACCAAATAAAAACCCAAAACCATAAAGTTTTTTTTCATTTTAGAAGAAACTAAATCCAAGAAAAGATTTTTAGAGGGCAAACTTAGAAGAGAGGTTTTTAAGAAGGGTTTAGATGACCTTCTTCAAACCAAGCAAGGCTCTTTCTGAAAACAAAAACCACAAAAATTTTGGAGTGTCACATTCGGCTTTTCTTGTCCCAGGTGCCGGGCAAGCCACTCATCACGGATGTTATGTTTGAAGGCCGCGAGGGCCTCCACATCCGGACAGTCGACGATTTGATTTTTCTTAGTTAAGAACCATGTCCAGAATTGTCTGGCCGATCTGTTTGGCTGCTAAATTATGTGGCTTAGGTCGTCAGCGTCTGGTGGTCGCACATACGTGCCCTGGAAGTTATCAAGGAATGCGGCTTCCAGGTCCTCCCAACACCCAATTGATTCTGCTGGCAAGCTGTTAAGCCAATGCCGAGCTGGTCCTTTAAGCTTGAGTGGGAGGTATTTGATGGCGTGAAGATCGTCACCGCGGGCCATGTGAATATGAAGGAGATAGTCTTCGATCCAAACCGCGGGGTCTGTTGTGCCATCATAGGATTCAATATTCACGGGTTTAAACCCTTCGGGGATTTGATGATCCATTACTTCATCTGTGAAGCATAGTGGGTGTGCGGCGCCTCTGTATTGGGCTATATCGCGACGGAGCTCCAACGAGCTTTGTCTACTGTGTTTGGCCCGGCCGGACTTGCTGTGTCCGGCGCGACGGTTGTCGTCACGTATCATGGGGCGCCCACGCGATCCGTAGATCGATCTTGATTGTCTTGCCTTATCCTCCAATATATCTCGCAAGTCCGGAGCGTTCCCCTGTGGCCTTGTGCTTTTCGAGTGATGCCGGGGTACGGTTCTAGTGGAGGGCCTAGAGGCCTCTCTGTCGCGGCCACGAGGTGGTCGATCAGCCGTATTGTGCTCTGGTGATGCAGGTTTATATGCCTCCTCCTCTAATCGGGGGAGCAACTTGCGTTTGGGGTAGCTTTTGGAGGGGCGTTCGAGCTCATGCTCTTCGGCCGCAAGGACTTCAGTCCATCTGTCGGCTAGCAGATCTTGATCAGCTCTAAGCTGTTGCTGCTTTTTCTTGAGGCTGTTTGCCATGGCCATAAGCCTGTGTTTGAAACGCTCTTGTTCGATGGGATCCTCAGGCACGACAAATTCGTCGTCGTCGAGGCTTGCCTCGTCTCCGGAGGGAGGCATGTAATTATCATCCTCTACCTCTTCGTCTGCCGCTCTCTCATGAGGGCTGGCTTCTCCGTCCTCCTGTGTTGAATCTTGCTGGAGGGGGTTGTCTTCGGCACTGTTTGGGGTATTATTATCTCCGGTGCCGGAATCTCCATTCTTGCTGTGGCGGGATTTAGAGCGGCGCCGCTGACGCCGGCGCTTGGGTTGTTTCTTGGAGGGGTCTTCCTCTGCTGTTCCCTCGCCATTCCCATCCTTTGGGATATCCACCATGTATATGTCATATGACGAGGTGGCTTTCCAGTGCCCAGTAGACACTGGTTCTTGGTCGTCTCCGGCATCGTCATCCATACCGTCGACGTCTTCGAAGTCGAAGTCAAGCATGTCAGTTAGATCGTCGACAGTGGTTACTAAGTGGGTGGTGGGTGGGTCTTGAATTTCTTCGTCGTCCGCATCCCAACTGTCCTAACCGCAGTCCGGCCAGGGCTCTCCTGATAATGAGAGATACTTTAGCGAACTCAGGATGTCTCCGAAAGGTGAGTGTTGAAAGATGTCCGCAGCGGTGAACTCCATGATCGGCGCCCAATCGGATTCGATTGGAGGGGGCATAGGAGGTTTGGAGTCCGGCACCTCGGAGTCACGAGCTTCACAAGGGACAAGGTCAGTATTCGGCTCTATCGCCGTAGAGGTTGCAACCCCCGAGGCGGTGTCTAACCACCCGTCCTCGATCTGCACAACCGGCTCCGAATCGAGGGTCGGAGCGGACTCATGTGCAGCCTCCAGGGCACTGTCCGGCAGCAGAGCTAAATCATGCCCATCGTGACAGTGCGGCGCGCTCGTCTGTGGCTCGAATCCATCGAAGATCAAGTCTCCGCGGATGTCAGCCGTGAAGTTCAGACTTCCAAATCTGACCTGATGGCCAGGGGCGTAGCTTTCGATCTGCTCCAGATGGCCAAACGAATTGGCCCGCAGTGCAAAGCCGCCGAATACGAAGATCTGTCCGGGGAGAAAAGTCTCACCCTGGACCGCGTCGTTGTTGATGATCGAAGGAGCCATCGAGCCTATCGGTGATGACACAGAGGAACTCCCAATGGAAGCACCAATGTCGGTGTCAAAACCGGCGGATCTCGGGTAGGGGGTCCCGAACTGTGCGTCTAGGCGGATGGTAACAGGAGACAAGGGGCACGATGTTTTACCCAGGTTCGGGCCCTCTTGATGGAGGTAAAACCCTACGTCTTGCTTGATTAATATTGATGATGTGGGTACTACAAGAGTAGATCTACCACGAGATCAAGGAGGCTAAACCCTAGAAGCTAGCCTATGGTATGATTGTTGTTATGTCCTATGGACTAAAACCATTCGGTTTATATAGACACCGGAGAGGGCTAAGGTTTACACAGAGTCGGTTACAATGGTAGGAGATCTACATATCCGTATCGCCAAGCTTGCCTTCCACGCCAAGGAAAGTCCCATCCGGACACGGGACGAAGTCTTCAATCTTGTATCTTCATAGTCTTGGAGTCCGGCCGATGATGATAGTTCGGCTATCCGGACACCCCCTAGTCCAGGACTCCCTCACTTATTAAAATCTCTCTCCCTATCAGGAGACTCTTGGCCGAACTATGTCCGGCTTGTGTGGGAAGTGGACGACAAAGAAATTCGTTGCCCACCCACCACCCACTTAATAGCCACTGTCGATGACTTAACCGACATGCTTGATTTCGACTCCGAAGACATCGACGGTATGGACGACGATACCGGAGAAGAACAGGAACCACCACCCACAGGGCGTTGGACAACCATCTCATCATATGATATATATATGGTGGACACACCCAAAGAAAGCAATGGCGACGGGGTAACGGAGGATAATCCTCATTGAGAAGCAATCTAAGCGCCAGCGTCAGCGGCGCCGCTCTAAGCCCCGCCAAAGCAAGAATAGTGATACCAGCACAAGAGACAATAACACTCCGGATGATGCCGAAGATGAAAACAATCCCGCCCAGCCAAGCTTGGAGCAAGCCGGACGGGAGGATGGGCAAGCTAGCCCTGATGAACAGGCAATGGATGGAGACTCGGAGGATGACAATTACATGCCTCTCTCCGAAGACGAGGTGAGCCTCGGCGACGAAGAATTTATCGTGCCTGAGGATCCCGTCGAGCAGGAGTGCTTCAAGCGCCAGCTTATAGCCACTGCAAAAAGCCTAAAGAAAAAATAGCAGCAGCTTCAAGCTGATCAAGATCTGCTAACTGATAGATGGGCTGAGGTCCTGGCAGCCAAGGAATACGGACTCGAGCGCCCAACCAAAAGTTACCCGAAGCGCATGTTGTTACCTCAATTCGAGGAGGAGGCACTAGAGCCTACACTACTAGCGCAGGATGAGGCTGATCGGCCACCTCGTGGCCGAGACAAAGCGGCGTATCAGCCCGAACACCAGCCCACACCCCGTGGCCAAACAAATAAAAACACAAAGGCCCAGAGCTACACGCATGACCTGTGGGACGAAATGGAAAACAAAGTAGGATAGTCAAGATCGATCTACGGATCAAGGGGGCATGCCCCAACGCGTGACGATGATCGCCACGCCGGATATACTAAATACAAATCTGTCTGGGCCGAATACAACAGACCAGACTCATTTGAACTACATCATGATGTAGCCCGACATAGAGGCGTCGCACATCCCCTATGCTTCACTGACGAAGTTATGGAACATGAATTCCTAGAAGGGTTTAAGCCTGTTAATATCAAGCCCTATGATGGGACTACAGACCCCGCGGTATGGATAGAAGATTTCCTTCTCCACATTCACATGGCCCGCGGTGATGATCTACATGCCATCAAGTACCTCCCACTAAAACTCAAGGGACCGGCTCGACATTGGCTGAATAGTTTGCCGGCAAACTCTATTGGAAGTTGGGAGAACCTGGAAGACACATTCCTGGATAACTTCCAGGGCACCTATGTGCAGCCACCGGATGCTGATGATTTAAGTCATATAACCCAACAGCCCGGAGAGTCAGCCAGAAAATTCTGGACTCGGTTCCTAACTAAAAAGAACCAAATTCTCGATTATCCGGATGCCGAAGCCCTAGCGGCCTTTAAGCATAACATCCGTGACGAGTGGCTTGCCCGACACCTCGGCCAAGAGAAGCCGAAGTCCATGGCAGCCCTCACGACACTCATGACCCGCTTTTGTGCGGGCGAGGGCAGTTGGCTGGCTCATAGCAACATCACATCAAGAAATCCTGGCACCTCAGATGCCAGAGATAGCAACGGCAAGCCCCGACGCAACAGGCACAAGCATCACAGTAATGGCGACAACACCGAAGACATGGCCGTCAATGCCGGATTCAGTGGCTCTAGGTCTGTTCAGCGGAAAAAGCCATTCCAGAGAAACAATCCGGGTCTGTCCAGTCTGGAATGCATACTCGATCATTCATGTCAAATTCACGGTACCCCCAATAAACCAGCCAATCACACCAACAGAGAATGCTGGGTGTTTAAGCAGGCTGGCAAGTTGAATGCCGAAAACAAGGAAAAGGGGCAGCATAGTGATGACGACGAGGAACCCCGGCTACCGAACACAGGAGGATAGAAGAAATTTCCTCCCCAAGTAAAAACGGTAAATATGATATACGCAACCCATATTCCTAAGAGGGAGCAGAAGTGTGCACTAAGGGACATCTACGTGATGGAGCCAGTCACCCCAAAGTTCAACCCATGGCCTTCTTGTCCAATCATCTTCGATCGCACGGACCGTCCGACTAGTATCCATCATGGCGGTTCAATCGCGTTGGTCCTCGACCCCATCATCAACGGATTCCACTTTACACGAGTCCTTATGGATGGTGGCAGCAGCCTGAACCTGCTCTATCAGGATACAGTGCACAAAATGGGCATCGATCCCTCAAGGATCAAACCCACCAAAACCACCTTTAAAGGTGTCATACCAGGTGTAGAGGCCTGTTGCATGGGCTCAACCACACTGGACGTAGTCTTTGGATCTCCGGACAACTTCCGAAGCGAGGAGTTAATCTTTGATATCATCCCTTTCCACAGTGGCTATCATGCACTGCTTGGACGAACCGCATTCGCCAGATTCAGTGCGGTGTCACATTATGCCTACCTCAAGCTCAAGATGCCAGGACCCCGCGGGGTTATAATAGTCAATGGAAACACAGAGATCTCCCTCCGTACGGAGGAGCACACTGCAACCCTCGCAGCAGAAGCACAGAGCAACCTTCTTAGGCAGACCTCCAATTCAGCAATAAAGCCCCCGGACACCGCCAAGCGAGTCCGATGTACTCTGCAACAGGATCGTCCGGCACGACCAGAGCTTGCCTAGCAATCCGGCCTCCGTCCTGGTCCCAGTCAAGCGGTGAAATTTGCGCCGCGCGTACATAATTACACACTTAAAATACCATGGGCATAGGCGGAGGCACGGCTACAATGCGGTCGACAACACGGCTCAGCCGCCCCAGGATCCGTATGCCTTCAACCCTTTTCTTTCTTTCAGGTCCCTATTTTTCTGGAGGCTCTTCTGATAGTTCGATTATCAGACCCATCACGGGACGGAAACACCAAGGATGAAAGGAGCTTTGACGTACAAGGGAATCCCCAGGTGGTCTCTGATAACGATCGCTATACCTGTTTTACATACCCATACGCAACTCACTCTTGGTTAGGACATGTCAAATAGTCCTATTTTGCTTATCGTACTACTTGTATACGTACGCCCTGACATATTATTCAAACAACAATGGAAAATAATGTACAACGTCAGATTGTTATTACATTTCTTTATCTTTTTCCTTGATTGTTTATTTATTACAAATTGCACACGTACATCTTGGTATGACTCAGTTCACTAGGGGCTTCAGTGTACCCCATAACACGGCAAGAAACGTCCGAACACTTTCGATAGTGCGGCACCCCGAACTTATAACATTATATGCATCAACTCCGAATCATGTCTTGGGTCAATAGTTGGGTTTGCCCGGCTCCCATGTTTTACCGCCTTACGTTTCGCTATATCGGCTAAGGTGGCACAGGGAGAACTACTGCGATTGTGTCCCGGTTCTTCCGGACGAGCACGTTAGTAGAGAAAGCCGAAAACCGACTGTCATGATGCGGCGAGAGCTGGTCGCTGTTTGAGAGGTTTCAAATCCTTAAAGATTTTTTCCGCTTCGGGCGAGGAATCGGTCTTTGTCTGATTTAGGCGTGTATAGCGCCCCAAGTTCGGCCTTCTGAATACCAGGGGCTACGCCGAAATTTAAAATTATAGAACTTCTATGGCTAAGTGAGAGTGATAAAGCTGTATAGTCTGATTGCCTTGTTCGTTGTGCTAAACACGTCCTTAAAGGACCAAAAATTTGGATAAAGAGTGTTTAGATTTATCCCGAACACCCCTGTACTAGTTACATGGGGGCAGAAGCCGACGACTGGCCAACTCTCAGATTTTATAAGCGGCCGCACAGAAGGTAAAATTTTAAATCAACAAGCGTTATATTGCGCAAAAGAACTTGTTTCATATTGCAGGATAAAACGAGTACATTCACTCAAAGATTACATCCTTCGCACATTGCTCCGCCACAAGGCGAGAGCCCTTCAGGACATTATCATAATACTTCTCGAGGTGGCGATGCTCCTTGCCCTTCGGTCATCAGCTTCTCGGCATCCATCTTCGCCCAGTGCACTTTTGCGCGGGCGAAGGCCATTCGCGCACCTTCAATGCAAACTGACCGCTTTATGACTTCAAGCCTAGGGCAGGCACTCACAAGCCTCTTTACAAGGCCAAAGTAGCTGCTGGGCAGAGGCTCGGCAGGCCACAGCCGGACTATGAGGTCCTTCACGGCCAGTTCGGCCGCCTTGTGCAGTTCGACTAGTTGCTTCAGCTGGTCGCTCAAGGGCATCGGATGTTCGGTCCCAATATACTGAGACCAGAACAGCTTCTCTGTCGAGCTCCCTTCTTCGTCTCGGTAGAACTCCGCGGCATTAGATATACTGCGTGGTAGATCTGCGAACGCTCCTGGAGAGCTCCAAATTCGGGTAAGTAAAAGGAAAGTCTCCTTCTCATGCTTGCTTTGCATAATGAATGCCTTACCCGCTGCAATCTTCTTGGCCGCCTGAATCTCCTGGAGGGCCTTTTGGGCTTTGGCTTTGGCGTCTCGCATGCTCTGGAGGGCCTTAGCAAACTCGGACTCTTGCGTCTTAGAGTCACGCTCCAAGGACCCGTATTTTTGGACGAAATCCTGGAGCTCTTACTGGACCTCGCTGACCCGAGCCTCTTGCTTCTCACACTCATCGCACTCTTTGGCCGCTTTGTCTTCAGCCTCGGTAAGCGCCGTCTTAAGGGCCGCCACTTCAGTCGTGGCCCCTAGTAAAGTTCATGACGCTTTAATTAGCGGAAACCATTTTTCCCTTTTAATATACAGACGGGCTACTGTGTACCTTTGTTCTCCTCAAGTTGCATCTTCATGAGGCCGAGCTCTCCTTTGGCCTGCTCCAGGTCTCGCTTCAGTCCGGAGACCTCCACAGTACGAGCGGCAGCGGCGAGTAGCGACGCCTGCTTATTCACATAGACATCTTCTATTAGACTCCTGCGATATTATTTGATCCTCTGTTTGGCCATTCTTTCCGAACACCAAACAGAGCATCAGGGGATAATGTCTATACTGTGATACTTTCTTCCAATTTTGTTACTTACCTCAAAGCCTGTTAGGAGGCTGGCGCAGGCTTCGGTCAATCCGCTTTTGGCGGACGGAACCTTCTCAATCACCGCACTCATAAGAGTACGGTGTTCTTCATCAATGGAAGCGCCACGAAGCGCTTCCAGCAAGTTGTCCGATGCCTCTGGATTGACAGAGGTCATCGGTACAGGCGGCTCGCCCCTCTCAGGGAGAGTCTGCCTGCCTGAATTCGGAACCGCTTGGGGTTCCGGAGCCGTATTCGGCTGGGGGCCAAACTCGCTGCAGCCCCCGTCATCAGAGTCCATGGGGGTCTTCCCCCCCACGTGCCTGGCGATTGGGATCTTGCCTGAGGGCGTCTCCAGAACTATCTCCTGCTGGTCCGGTATCCTCTGGGACAACACTTCGGTGTCGTCCGCGGGCCTGGGGGAGGAGGCTGTCAGGATTGAATCGCTGTTCATCGCTGACGGGCCCAGGGACTCCTCCGAAGAGGATACCTCGATGTGGGATTTGGCAGGACTGCATATGCATGTTCGGCATTGTAAGAAGCAATAAAACAAAACACACTGGAAGTATTATAGTGTCCGGATACTTACGACTTAGCTAGGCACTTGTCCCTGGGCAACCACTCCTCGTCACTGTAGGTGGCCATGATGGAGTGGTCCGGAAGGAAGGTCTTTCCCTTCTTGGACGTTCCGGCCTCCCCCTGTGGGGCTGCCTTTCTCTTATTCTCCCTCCTGGTTGGGGAGGGAGGGATTTCCTCTTCCTCCTCCTCGTCTTCGTGGGAGGAGTGTGCCTCGGTGTCTTCGGACGTTGAGTCCGATACAACCTTGCGCCGGAGACCTTTTCCGGTCCCCGCGGCTATCTTCTTGGCCTTCTTCTCCGGCACCTCACAGGGCGCCGGAAACAACATCCTCGTTAGAAGCTCCGATTCTAGATCTTCAGGTAACGGAGCTGGACAGTCGATCCGCTCCGCTATCGCTATCCAATCCTGCAAAAACAGCATGGAGGCTCAGGATCCTCCTGCAGATGTGCTGATAAAAAGCGCGTCTTGCGAAACATAAAAACTTACCGGATTGGCGGGGCGCTTTGTGCTGAGTCCGTGACCTTCGATTATGGGCGGTGGAACCTCGGTGGCCTTGAACAACACCTTCCAGACGTCTTCATGCGTCGTGTCAAAGAGCTCTCGCAGCGTCTGATGTTTGGCCGGGTCGAACTCTAAAAGATTGCAAACCCGTCTCTGGCACGAAAGGATCCGTTGAAGGAGCATAACCTGTACTATGTTGACGAGCTTGATTTTCTTGCTTATCATATTCCGGACGCAGGTCTGAAGTCTGGTCAGCTTTACCGCAGAGCCCCAGGCTAAGCCCTTCTCTTTCCAGGAGGTGAGACGCATGGGGACACCGGATCGGAATTCGGGGGCCGCTGTCCAGTTTGTGTTGCGCGGCTCGGTGATTTAGAACCACCCCGACTGCCACCCCTTTACGGTCTCCACAAAAGAGCCCTCGGGCCAGGTGACATTGGGCATCTTTCCCACCATGGCGCCCCCGCACTCTGCTTGCTGGCCGCCCACCACCTTTGGCTTCACGTTGAAGGTCTTCAGCCATAGGCCGAAGTGGGGCGTGATGCGGAGGAAGGCCTCACACACGACGATGAACGCTGAGATGTTGAGGTTGAAGTTGGGGGCCAGATCATGAAAGTCCAGCCCGTAGTAAAACATGAGTCCACGGACGAATGGGTGGAGGGGAAATCCCAGTCCGCGGATGAAGTGAGAGAGGAACACTACCCTCTCCTGGGGTTTCGGGGTGGGGATGATCTGCGCTTCGGCCGGAAGCCGGTGCGCGATGTTCGCGGACAAGTATCCGGTCCCCCAAAGCTTCATTATGTCCTCCTCGGTGATGGAGGAGTCCATCCACTTGCCTCCCACTCCGGACATGCTTGAATGACTTTGCGGATAAGGTGAGAGTTTGGGCTCTAGAGCTCGAGCAAGAGAGAATGAATGAGCAGAGGAAGAAGAAGGCGTGGGTGAAAAGGGGGAATCCTTATCTCTTTATAAAGGCGGTAGAAACTGTGCGCCTCCCCACTTGCCCTGTAAACTCGCTTATTCCCCAAGCGCCGTGTTGATGGCATGGTTGGGTTACCCACACCCGTATTGATGAGAATCCCGTGATGAGGGGACGCGATCTCTGCTTCGACAAGACATGCCAATAAAACCGCCTCGCAAGACATGCAGTAGTAGGTTGAGAAAAACGGTTCGCATAATGACCGGGCCATGGAGTGATGTCATGCTATGAAAAATTGTCGGCAGATTAGATTTGTGAAACATTGTGCTCTCTACGATGGTATGTGGAATTTGTTTTGCAGAGCCGGACATGATTCATGTGTTCAAAATCTACCTTGGAGTATTCAGAGAAGGAACCCGCCTTGCAATGCCGAAGACAATCTGCATGCCGAACTCATCGTTATTGAAGCCTGGTTCAGGGGCTAATGTGGGAGTCCTGGATTAGTGGGTCCTCGGACAACCGGACTATATGCTTATGCCGGACTGTTGGACTATGAAGATACAAGATTGAAGACTTCGTCCCGTGTCCGGGTGGGACTCTCCTTTGCGTGGAAGGCAAGCTTGGCAATTCGGATATGTAGATTTCCTTCTCTGTAACTGACTCTGTGTAACCCTAACCCCCTCCGGTGTCTATATAAACCGGAGGGTTTAGTCCATAGGACAACAACAATCATAATCATAGGCTAGCTTCTAGGGTTTAGCCTCGACACTCTCGTGGTAGATCAACTCTTGTAATACTCATATCATCAAGATCAATCAAGCAGGAAGTAGGGTATTACCTCCATAGAGAGGGCCCGAACCTGGGTAAACATTGTGTCCCCCGCCTCCTGTTACCATTAGCCTTAGACGCACAGTTCGGGACCCCCTACCTGAGATCCGCCGGTTTTGACACCGACACCAGCCCATTAGTCCCGGTTCAGCCCAGAACCGGGACCCATGGGGGCATTGGTCCCTGTTCGTGAGGCCATGGGCGTGCCGGGCCTCGTGGGGGCATTGGTCCCGGTTTGTTTGGCCCCTTTGGTCCCGGTTGGTGGAACGAAACGGGACCAATGGGCCTCACTCCTGGCCCACCACTATTGGTCCCGGTTGGTGGCTTGAACCGGGACCAAAGGGTGTCCTTTAGTCCCGGTTCCAGCCACGAACCTGGACCAATGTGATGCCTATATATACCCCCTCACCGGCGAGCAGAGCACTCCACACTGTTCTGTTTTTTCTGGCCGGTGAGGGGAGAGCTTTGCGGTGCTCTAGCTCACTGCCTATGCACATGAGGTGTTTGATGGAATGCCCGAGCCACACTACTTAAGCTTTCTCCTCTCCAAGCTCGACCTCCAAGCTCCATTTTCCTCAATATTTGTCTAGGTTTAGCGGTCCGTCATGTCCTGTCCCCTTCTTCACCGCCGTCGATCGCCCGTGCCAATCTTGTCGCCGGCACCACCGTGGCGAGCCTCTTGTTCTTATCTTCTTTATGAAAGGAAAAAAAATTCTTACTTGTATGGTTAGATAGATACTTGTATAATTTTCTTACTTTTATTATTGCTTCTTATTATATAGTGCGATGGTTTTGGTATCCGCCCCCGTCAGCCCTCGTCCTGTCTATGATTCGGATGTGGTATACATTATCTTTTATAACTATTTGGTTCATTTATTGTTTATGACAATTATGCCGACCAACGTGACATAGATTTTATTTATCTAGGAGGTATGTGAACCAGAAATTCCAACCGACCCTATTGTCGAGAGGTTAAACTTAGTTGAAGAAGAAAACAATTACTTGAAGGAAAAAATAAAAAAAATTGAGGAGGAGAAGATGATATTGGAGTTGCATGTTGCGGAGGTCATCGATGATCACAAGATCAAGATGGATGCAATGCGCTTGAAGATTAGAAAGATTAGAAAATATGCCATTCATACCGAGGCTTGGTATCATTATGCTGTTGGATCAATTGTTACCTTGGTTGCGATTATGATCGCATTTGTTGTTGCATTGAAATATTTTACGTAGTTTCAATGTATGGTTTAATTAGATGCTCTGGAGAGCTATATGTTGTTCAATGAGAACTATGTATGTACTTTGGTTTTAATGTATGATGAACTTCTATTAATTTGGTCATTTATCTATTCATGACGTTCTGTAATGGTTTTTGACACACTTAATTATATATAATGCACGCAGATGAACCGTCAATGGATGTACGTTGACAGACACACCTCCGAGTATATTAAGGGCATGCATAATTTTCTCGAAGTGGCTGAACCAAACAAGCAGAATGGTTTTATGTGTTGTCCATGCCCTATATGTGGGAATACAAAGTCTTACTCTGACTTGAAACCCTTCACACCCACCTGCTTTATAAGGGTTTCATGCCACACTATAATGTTTGGACCAAGCACGGAGAAATAGGGGTTATGATGGAAGACAGCAAAGAAGAAGAGGATGATGAAAACTATGTGCCCCTTGAATACGGTGATGCTACAACGGGGGGAGCTGTTGAAGATCAAAAGGAACCAGACGATGTGCCCGATGATGATCTCCGCCGGGTCATTGTTGATGCAAGGAGATAGTGCAAAAGTTAAAAGGAGAAGCTGAAGTTCGATCGCATGTTAGAGAATCACAAAGAAGGGTTGTACCCCAATTGCGAAGATGGCAACACAAAGCTCGGTACCGTACTAGAATTGCTGCAGTGGAGGGCAGAGAATGTTGTGCCTGGCAAAGGATTTTAGAAGCTACGAAAAATATTGAAGAAGAAGCTGCCAAAGGATAACGAATTGCCCGACAGTACGTATGTAGCAAAGAAGGTTGTATGCCCTCTAGGGTTGGAGGTGCAGAAGATACATGCATGCCCTAATGACTGCATCCTCTACCGTGGTGCGTACGAGGATTTGAACGCATGCCCCATATGCGGTGCATTGCGGTATAAGATCAAACGAGATGACCCTGGTGATGTTGACGGCGAGCGCCCCAGGAAGAGGGTTCTTGCCAAGGTGATGTGGTATGCTCCTATAATACCACGATTGAAACACCTATTCAGAAACAAAGATCATGCAACGTTGATGCGATGGCACAGAGAGGACCGTAAGAAAGACGGGAAGTTGAGAGCACCCGCTGACGGGTCGAAGTGGAGAAAAATCGAGAGAAAGTACTGGGAGGAGTTTGCAGGTGACGCAAGGAACGTATGGTTTGGTTTAAGAGCGGATGGCATTAATCCTTTTGGGGAGCAGAGCAGCAATCACAGCACCTGGCCCGTGACTCTATGTATCTATAACCTTCCTCCTTGGCTGTACATGAAGCGGAAGTTCATTATGATGCCAGTTCTCATCCAAGGCCCTAAGCAACCCGGCAACGACATTGATGTGTACCTAAGGCCATTAGTTGAAGAACTTTTACAGTTGTGGATTGGAAATGGTGTACATGTGTGGGATGAGCACAAACAGGAGGAATTTGACCTGCATGCGTTGTTGTTTGTAACCATCAATGATTGGCCTCTCTCAGTAACCTTTCAGGACAGACAAAAAAGGGATACCATACATGTATGCACTGTTTAGGTGACACCGAAAGTATATACCTGGACAAATGCAGAAGAATGTGTACCTGGGGCATCGTCGATTCCTTCCGATGAACCATGAATGTCGAAAGAAAGGCAAGCATTTCAAAGGCGAGGCAGATCATAGGAAGAAGCCCACCATGCGTACCGGTGATCACGTACTTGCTATGGTCAATGATTTAAAAGTAATCTTTGGAAAGGGTCCCAACGGACTATCTTCTCCGAATGACACTGAGGGACGCGCACCCATGCGGAATAAGAAATCTATATTTTGGGACCTACCCTACTGGAAAGACCTAGAGGTCCGTTCTTCAATCAATGTGATGCACGTGACGAAGAACCTTTGCGTGAACCTGCTAGGCTTCTTGGGCGTGTATGGGAAGACAAAAGATACACCAGAGGCATGGGAGGACCTGCAACGTTTGCACGAAAAAGATGGCATGCCTCCAAAGCAGTATGAAGGTCCTGCCAGCTTTGCTCTTACCAAAGAAGAGAAGGAAATCTTCTTTGAATGCCTGCTCAGTATGAAGGTCCCGTCTGGCTACTCGTCGAATATAAAAGGAATAATAAATATGGCAGAGAAAAAGTTCCAGAACCTAAGGTCTCATGACTGCCACGTGATTATGACGCAACTGCTTCCGGTTGCATTGAGGGGGCTTCTACCGGAAAACGTTCGATTAGCCATTGTGAAGCTATGTTCATTCCTCAATGCAATCTCTCAGAAGGTGATCGATCCAGAAATCCTACCAAGGTTAAGGAGTGATGTGGCGCAATGTCTTGTCAGTATCGAGCTGGTGTTCCCACCATCCTTCTTCAATACCATGACGCACGTCCTAGTTCATCTAGTCGATGAGATTTCTACACAATATGTTCCCCTTTGAGAGGTTCATGGTGTTGGGGATCATTGCAGAAATTAAAATTTTCTATGCATCACCAAGATAAATCTATGGAGAGACTAGCAACGAGAGAGAGGGGAGTGTATCTTCATACCCTTGAAGATCGTGATGCAGAAGCGTTACAAGAACGCGGTTGGAGGAGTCGTACACATAGCGATCCGGATCACGGTCGATTCCGATCTAAGCGCCGAACAATGGCACCTCCGCGTTCAACACACATGCAGCCCGGTGATGTCTCCCGTGCCTTGATCCAGCAAGGAGGAGGGAGAGGTTGGGGAAGACAACTCCAGCAGCAGCACGCCGGCGTGGTGGTGGTGGAGCAGCCGTTCTCCGGCAGGGCTTCGCCAAGCTCAACGAAGGAGGAGGGGGTGTTGGAGAGGGGGAGGGCTGTGCCTTGGATGAGGTGCTGCTGCCCTTCCTCCTCCCCTCTATTTATACGGCAAAGGGGGAAGGGGGCCGGCCCCTCTAGATGAGATCTAGAGGGGGGGGGGGCAAGGGGAGGGGGCTTGCCCCCCAAGCCAAGGGGGGCGCTCCCTTTAGGGTTTCCCCCAAGCCCTAGGTGCATGGGCCCTAGGGGGGATGGTGCCCAACCCACTTAGGGGCTGGTTCCCTTCCACATACAGCCCATAGGGCCCTCCAGGGTAGGTGGACCCTCCCGGTGGACCCCCGGAACCCCTTCGGTGGTCCCGGTACAATACCAGCAAACTCCCGAATGCTTCCGGCGACCATATGACGACTTCCCATATATAAATATTCACCTCCGGACCATTCCGAAACTCCTCGTGACGTTCGAGATCTCATCCGGGAATCCGAACAACATTCGGTAACCACATACCTTTTTCCCATAACAACTCTAGCGTCACCGAACCTTAAGTGTGTAGACCCTACGGGTTCGGGAATCATGCAGACATGACCGAGACAGCTCTCCGGCCAATAACCAACAGTGGGATCTGGATACCCATGTTGGCTCCCACATGTTCCACGATGATCTCATCGGATGAACAACAATGTCGAGGATTCAAGCAATCCCGTATACAATTCCCTTTGTCAATCGGTGCGTTACTTGCCCGAGATTCGATCGTCGGTATCCCAATACCTTGTTCAATCTCGTTACCGGCAAGTCACTTTACTCGTTCCGTAATGCATGATCACGTGACCAACTACTTAGTCACATTGAGCTCATTCTGATGATGCATTACCGAGTGGGCCTAGAGATACCTCTCCGTCATACGGAGTGACAAATCCCAGTCTCGATTCGTGCCAACCCAACAGACACTTTCGGAGATACCTATAGTGTACCTTTATAGCCACCCAGTTACATTGTGACGTTTGGTACACCCAAAGCATTCCTACGATGTCCGGGAGTTACACAATCTCATGGTCTAAGGAAATGATACTTGACATTAGAAAAGCTTTAGCAAATGAACTACACAATCTTGTGCTATGCTTAGGATTGGGTCTTGTCCATCACATCATTCTCCTAATGATGTGATCCCGTTATCAATGACATCCAATATCCATAGTCAGGAAACCATGACCATCTGTTGATCAACGAGCTAGTCAACTAGAGGCTTACTAGGGACATGTTGTGGTCTATGTATTCACACATGTATTATGGTTTCTGGTCAATACAATTATAGCATGAACAATAGACAATTATCATGAACAAGGAAATATAATAATAACCATTTTATTATTGCCTCTAGGGCATATTTTCAACAGTTTCCCACTTGCACTGGAGTCAATAATCTAGTTACATTGTGATGAATCAAACACCCATAGTGTCGTGGTGGGCGCACGACAGATGCGATAGGATGGCTAAAGAGAGGAGGAGTCTCGAGGGCGCTGGTGGGCTCTAGAGGCGAGGTTGGCATGAGCGGGCGCGGAACGCCAGACATACCCAGGTTCGGGGCTCTCCGGAGAGATAATACCCCTAGTCCTGCTGAGTGTAGTTGGATGATCGGTAGTACAATGTTGCTCCTGTAGCTGTATGAGGAGGAAGGAAGCTGGCCAAGGCTTGGGCTGCTCCTTCTCTCCGGTGTTGCGATTTGGTGGCTAGTCGTGTCTCGTACCTCTGCATATGCTTCTTATGCATCTCTTCTTATAGGCGTGGGCTCCTAGGGGGTTTTATAGATCAACCCGCCCAGGGTTACAATGGTAATATACCGAGTCGGTGGGTCTGTATCGTCGGTGTCCGGGATCCCGGACTGGGTCCCGCTTGAGGGCTTGTGGTTCGCCGGGTTCCCCTAGGCGCGGGCCCCGCGTGCCTAGGGGGACTGTGCGCCGTCTTGTCGATCGTCAGGGCGTGGCCAAGTCGAGTCGTGTACAGTGCTCTCCGTCAGGTTGCCGCTTGCTGTCGTCAGCGGTGAGGGCGGGGGCACTGTTGCCACGCCAACCTTGGTCAGCGGGTAGGTAAGGGGCACTGTTGCCACGCTCCGGCTGACCATAGGTGTGGGTAGGAACACTGTTGTCTTGGTCATCGGTGATCAAGGTCTCGTCCCATCGTACGACCTTGATGGGACGGGAGCTGACCCCTGGTCGGGTTGCCGTGCACGCCATGGGTGGGGTCGGCTTGTTGGGGAAGCCTTGGTCGTGCCGGGTTCGGCCGCCTTGCGCCAGTTGCCAAGTCCAAGTCGACGTACCTTGCCAGGTCGGAGAGTTTGGCCGGGCTGCGGGCCTTGCCAGGTCGAGCGACCCGACCGGGCGCGTGCCGGTTATGAGGGGTGACGCGGGCCCCACAATTTTCAAAGAGGATCCGGGTTCCGTTGCCTGCCCGGGGTCCATTCCCCCGACACATAGAGTTCTGGTGTTGATCATGTTTTGCTCGTGGAAGAGGTTTAGTCAACGGATCTGCGACATTCAGATCCGTATGCACTTTACAAATATCTTTGTCTCCATCTTGAACATTTTCACGAATGGAGTTGAAGCGACGCTTGATATGCCTGGTCTTCTTGTGAAACCTGGGCTCCTTGCCAAGGGCAATAGCGCCAGTGTTGTCACAGAAGAGAGTCATCGGGCCCAACGCATTGGGAATAACTCCTAGGTCGGTAATGAACTCCTTCATCCATATTGCTTCATGCGCTGCCTCCGAGGCTGCCATGTACTCCGCTTCACATGTAGATCCTGCCATGACGCTTTGCTTGCAACTGCACCAGCTTACTGCCCCACCATTCAAAATATACACGTATCTGGTTTGTGACTTGGAGTCATCCAGATATGTGTCGAAGCTAGCATCGATGTAACCCTTTACGACGAGCTCTTTGTCACCTCCATAAACGAGAAACATATCCTTAGTCCTTTTTAGGTACTTCAAGATATTCTTGACCGTTGTCCAGTGTTCCATGCCGGGATTACTTTGGTATCTCCCTACCAAACTTACGGCAAGGTTTACATTAGGTCTGGTACACATCATGGCATACATAATAGACCCTATGGCTGAGGCATAGGGGATGACACTCATCTTTTCTCTATCTTCTGCCGTGGTCGGGCTTTGAGTTGTGCTCAATCTCACACTGATCCATATTGAACTTCTTCAATATCTTATCAAGGTATGTGCTTTGTGAAAGACCTATGAGGCGTCTCGATCTATCTCTATAGATCTTGATGCCTAATATGTAAGCAGCTTCTCCAAGGTCCTTCATTAAAAACACTTATTCAAGTAGGCCTTTATGCTTTCCAAAAGTTCTATGTCATTTCCCATCAATAGTATGCCAGCCACATATAATATGAGAAATGCTATAGAGCTCCTACTCACTTTCTTGTAAACGCAGGCTTCTCCATAAGTCTGCATAAACCCAAACGCTTTGATCATTTCATCAAAGCGAATGTTCCAACTCCGAGATGCTTGCACCAGCCCATAGATGGAGCACTGGAGCTTGCATACCTTGTTAGCATTCTTAGGATCGACAAAACCTTCTGACTACATCATATACAATTCTTCCTTAAGGAAGCTGTTAAGGAATGTTGTTTTGACGTCCATTTGCCATATCCCATAATCATAGAATGTGGCAATTGCTAACATGATTCGAACGGACTTCAGCTTTGCTATGGGTGAGAAGGTCTCATTGTAGTCAACCCCTTGAACTTGTCGATAACCCTTAGCAACAAGCCGAGCTTTATAGATGGTAACATTACCATCCGCGTCTGTTTTCTTAAAGATCCATTTATTTTCTATCGCTCGCCGATCATCAGGCAAGTCTGTCAAAGTCCATACTTTGTTTTCATACATGGATCCTATCTCGGATTGCCTAGCTTCAAGCCATTTGTTGGAATCTAGGCCCGCCATCACTTCTTCATAGTTCGAAGGTTCACCGTTGTCTAACAACATGATTTCCAGGACAGGGTTGCCATACCATTCTGGTGTGGAATGTGTCCTTGTGGACCTATGAAGTTCAGTAGCAACTTGATCCGAAGTTCCTTGATCATCATCATTAACTTCCTCTCTAGTCGGTGCAGGCACCACAGAAACATTTTCCTGAGCTGCACTACTTTCCGGTTCAAGAGGCAGTACTTCATCAAGTTCTACTTTCCTCCCACTTACTTCTTTCGAGAGAAACTCTTTCTCCAGAAAGGATCCGTTCTTGGCAACAAAGATATTGTCTTTGGATCTGAGGTAGAAGGTATACCCAATGGTTTCCTTAGGGTATCCTATGAAGATGCATTTTTCCGACTTGGGTTCAAGCTTTTCAGGTTGAAGTTTCTTGATATAAGCATCGCATCCCCAAACTTTTAGAAATGAGAGCTTAGGTTTCTTCCCAAACCATAATTCATACGGTGTTGTCTCAACGGATTTAGATGGTGCCCTATTTAAAGTGAATGTGGTCGTCTCTAAAGCGTATCCCCAAAATGATAGCTGCAAATCGGTAAGAGACATCATAGATCGCATCATATCCAATATAGTGCGATTACGATGTTCGGACACACCATTATGCTGAGGTGTTCCAGGCGGTGTGAGTTGTGAAAAAATTCCACATTTCCTTAAGTGCGTACCAAATTCGCGACTCAAATATTCTCCCCCATGATCTGATCGTAATAACTTTATTTTCCTGTCATGTTGATTCTCCACCTCACTCTGAAATTCCTTGAACTTTTCAAAGGTCTCAGACTTGTGTTTCATTAAGTAGACATACCCATATCTACTTAAGTCATCAGTGAGGGTGAGAACATAACGATAGCCACCGCGAGCCTCAATGCTCATTGGACCGCACATATCAGTATGTATGATTTCCAACAAGTTGCTTGCTTGCTCCATTGTTCCGGAGAACGGAGTCTTGGTCATCTTGCCCATGAGGCATGGTTCGCATGTGTCAAATGATTCATAATCAAGAGACTCCAAAAGTCCATATGCATGGAGCTTCTTCATGCGTTTGACACCAATGTGACCAAGGTGGAAGTGCCATAAGTATGTGGGACTATCATTATTAACCTTACATCTTTTGGTACTCACACTATGAATATGTGTAACATCACATTCGAGATTCAATAAGAATAAACCATTGACCAGCGGGGCATGACCATAAAACATATCTCTCAAATAAATAGAACAACCATTATTCTCGGATTTAAATGAGTAGCCATCTCGCATTAAACGAGATCCAGATACAATGTTCATGCTCAAAGATGGTACTAAATAACAATTATTGAGGTTTAAAACTAACCCCGTAGGTAAATGTAGAAGTAGCGTGCCGACGGCGATCACATCGACCTTGGAACCATTCCCGACGCGCATCGTCACCTCGTCCTTCTCCAGTCTCTGCTTATTCCGCAGCTCCTGTTTTGAGTTACAAATATGAGCAACCGCACTGGTATCAAATACCCAGGAGCTACTACGAGTACTGGTAAGGTACACATCAATAACATGTATATCACATATACCTTTAGTGCTGCAGGCCTTCTTGTCCGCTTCCAGTGACCATTTCCCTTGCAATAAAAGCACTAAGTCTCAGGCTTGGGTCCATTCTTTGGCTTCTTCCCGGCAACTGATTTACCGGGCGCGGCAACTCCCTTGCCGTCCTTCTTGAAGTTCTTCTTACCCTTGCCTTTCTTGAAACTAGTGGTTTTATTGACCATCAACACTTGATGTTCCTTTTTGATCTCCACCTCCGCTGATTTTAGCATTGAATATACCTCAGGAATGGTTTTCTCCATCCCCTGCATATTGAAATTCATCACAAAGCACTTGTAGCTAGGTGGAAGCGACTGAAGGATTCTGTCAATGACCGCGTCATCCGGGAGATTAACTCCCAGCTGAGACAAGCGGTTGTGCAACCCAGACATTTTGAGTATGTGCTCGCTGATAGAACTATTCTCCTCCATCTTACAACTGTAGAACTTGTCGGAGACTTCATATCTCTCGACTCGAGCATGAGCTTGGAAAACCATTTTTAGCTCTTAGAACATCTCATATGCTCCGTGCTGGTCAAAACACTTTTGGAGCCCGATTCCAAGCTATAAAGCATGCCGCACTGAACCAAGGAGTAATCATCACTACGCGACTGCCAGGCGTTCATAACGTCTTGAGTTGCTGGGAAAATAGGTGCTTCACCTAGCGGTGCATCAAGGACATATGCTTTCTTGGCAGCTATGAGGATGATCCTCAAGTTATGGACCCAGTCCATATGGTTGCTACCATCGTCTTTCAGCTTGGTTTTCTCTAGGAATGCGTTGAAGTTGAGGGCAACATTAGCGTGGGCCATTTGATCTACAAGACATATTGCAACTAAGTTCATGATAATTAAGTTCATCGGATCAAATTATTTAATGAACTCCGACTCAGATAGACATTCCTCTAGTCATCTAAGTGATACACGATCCGAGTCAACTAGGCCGTGTCTGATCATCACGTGAGACGGACTAGTCATCATCGGTGAACATCTTCATGTTGATCATATCTACTATACGACTCATGTTCGACCTTTCGGTCTCTTGTGTTCCGAGGCCATGTCTGTACATGCTAGGCTTGTCAAGTCAACCTAAGTGTTTTGCATGTGTAAATCTGGCTTACACCCATTGTATGCGAACGTTAGAATCTATCACACCCGATCATCACGTGGTGCTTCGAAACAATGAACTTTCGCAATGGTGCACAGTTAGGGGAACACTTGAAATTTTAATGAGGGATCATCTTATTTATGCTACCGTCGTTCTAAGCAAATAATATGTAAAAACATGATAAACATCACATGCAATCAAATAGTGACATGATATGGCCAATATCATTTTGCTCCTTTTGATCTCCATCTTCGGGGCGCCATGATCATCATCGTCACCAGCATGACACCATGATCTCCATCATCGTGTCTTTATGAAGTTGTCTCGCGAACAGTTACTTTTACTACTATGGCTAACGGTTAGCAATAAAGTAAAGTAATTACATGGCGTATTCATTGACACGCGGGTCATACAATAAATTAAGACAACTCCTATGGCTCCTGCCGGTTGTCATACTCATCGACATGCAAGTCGTGATTCCTATTACAAGAACATGATCAATCTCATACATCACATATATCATTCATCACATCCTTTCACCATATCACATCACACGGCATATGCTGCAAGAACAAGTTAGACGTCCTCTAATTGTTGTTGCAAGTTTTTTTACGTGGCTGCTATAGGTTTCTAGCAAGAACGTTTCTTACCTACGCCAAGACCACAACGTGATATGCCAAGTGCTATTTACCCTTCATAAGGACCCTTTTCATCAAATCCGATCCGACTAAAGTGGGAGAGACAGACACCCGCTAGCCACCTTATGTAACTAGTGCATGCCAGTTGGTGGAACCTGTCTCACGTAAGTGTACGTGTAAGGTCGGTCCGGGCCGCTTCATCCCACGACGCCGCTGAATCAAGATAAGACTAGTAACGACAAGTAAATTGACAGAATCGACACCCACAACAACTTGTGTTCTACTCGTGCATAGAAACTACGCATAGACTAGCTCATGATGCCACTATTGGGGATCGTTGCAGAAATTAAAATTTTCTACGCATCACCAAGATCAATCTTTGGAGAGACTAGCAACAAGAGAGAGGGGAGTGTATCTTCATACCCTTGAAGATCGCGATGCAGAAGCGTTACAAGAACGCGGTTGGAGGAGTCATACACATAGCGATTCAGATCACGGTCGATTCCGATCTAAGCGCCGAACAACGGCACCTCTGCGTTAAACACACGTGCAGCCCGGTGACGTCTCCCGTGCCTTGATCCAGCAAGGAGGAGGGAGAGGATGGGGAAGACAACTCTAGCAGCAACACGACGGCGTGGTGGTGGTGGAGCAGCCGTTCTTCGGCAGGGCTTCGCCAAGCTCAACGGAGGAGGAGGGGGTGTTGGAGAGGGGGAGAGCTGCACCTTGGATAAGGTGCTGCTACCCTCCCTCCTCCCCTCTATTTATAGGGCGAAGGGGGAAGGGGGACGGCCCCTCTAGATGAGATCTAGAGGGGGGCGGCAGCCAAGGGGAGGGGGTGAGGGAGTCCTGGATTAGGGGGTATCCGGACAGCCGGACTATATGCATCGTCCGGACTATCGAAGCATGAAGATACAAGACTCAAGACTTCGGCCCGTGTCCAGATGGGACTCTCCTTTGCGTGGAAGACAAGCTTGGCGGTCAAGATATTGTATTTCCTTCCTTGAAACCGACTCCATGTAAACCCTAGTCCTCTCTGGTGTCTATATAAACCGGAGAGGATGGTCCTTAGGAGGCCGATCACAATTACAATCATACCATCATAGGCTAGCTCTTAGGGTTTAGCCTCTACGATCTCGTGGTAGATCTACTCTTATACTACTCATATATTCAATATTAATCAAGCAGGAAGTAGGGTTTTACCTCCATCAAGAGGGCCCGAACCTGGGTAAACATTGTGTCCCTTGCTTCCTATTAGCATCAGCCTAAGACGCACAGATCGGGACCCCCTACCCGAGATCCGCCGGTTTTGACACCGACATTGGTGCTTTCATTGAGAGTTCCTCTGTGTCGTCGCTTCAAGGCTTGATGGCGTCTTCAATCATCAACAACACGGTCCAGGGCGAGACTTTTCTCCCCGGACAGATCTTTGTGTTCGGCGGCTTTGCACTGCGGGCCAATTCGCTTGGCCATCTGGAGTAGATCGACAACTATGCCCCTGGCCACCAGATTAGGTTCGGAAACCTGAACTACACAACAGACATTCGCGGAGACTTGATCTTCGACGGATTCGGGCCTGTGCCAGGAGCACCGGACAGTCGCGATGAGCATGGCCTAGACCTGCTGTCGAACAATGCTCAGGACATCATCCCTGCAGCAGCCCCAGATTTCAATCCGGAACATGTTGCGTCGCCCAAGGACGGAGGGTTAGACCCCGCCCCGCAGGCCGCACACTCATCGGCGGTGGAGCCGAGCACAGGTCGCATCTCTGTGGAGGCCTGTATTCCCGGGCCCCCAGACTTGTATCCGGTCGTTGGTCCCGGTCCGCACACTCTCGAGCTAGCCGAGCCAAGTTGGGCTCTAGTGATGGAGTTTACCGTTGCAGACATCTTTCAGCACTCGCCCTTTGGCGACATGCTGAGCTCATTAAAGTCTCTCTCTTTGTCAGGAGACTCTAGGCCGAACTATGCCCGACTTGAGTGGGAAGCAGGCGACGAAGGAATTCGCTGCCCTCCCACCACCCACTTCATTGCCATGATCGATGATTTAACCAACGTGCTCGACTTCGACTTCGAAGACATCGACGGCATGGACGATGATGCCGGAGACGTACAGGAGCCACCGCTCACAGGGCGGTGGGCAGCCACCTCTTCATACGACGTATACATGGTGGACACTCCGAAAGAAATCAATGGCGATGAGGCAACGTAGGATAACCCCTCCAAGAAGAAAGCAAAGCATGGGCATCGCCCGCGCCGCTCCAAGCCCTACCAAGGCAATACCGACACCAGAGACGAAAACAATCCGGATGGTGCCGACGATGTATACAACCCTGAAGAGCCCGCCTTTGAGCAGGCCGAATAGGAAGATGGGCACGACAGCCCATATGAACAGGCGACGGACGGGTATCCGGAGGAGGACAACTACATGCCCCCTTCCGAAGACGAGATTAGTCTCGGTGACGACAAGTTCGGCGTGCCCGAGGACCCCGCGGAGCAAGAGCGCTTCAAGCGTCGGCTTATTGCCACTGCGAGAAGCCCAAAGAAGAAGCAGCAGCAGCTTCAAGCTGATCAAGACCTGCTCACAGATAGATGGACAGAAGTCCTGGCAGCCGAGGAATATGGACTCGAGCGCCACACGGCTGACCGGCCGCCTCGAGGCCGGTATAAAGCGGCATATCAGCCCGAATACCAGCCCGCACCCCCGCGCCAGTTTTCTACGGCCCGGGGTAATACTCAGGACCTGCGCGATTAACTGGATAACACCGCAGGACAACCAAGATCGATCTACGGATCACGGGGGCACGCTACAGCACATGACGATGACCGTCACACCGGATACACTACCAGCAAATCCGGCTGGGCCGAATATAACCAGTCAGACGCAGCCGTACTACGTCGCGACATAGCCCGACACAGAGGCGCCGTGCACCCCCTCTACTTCACCGATGAAGTAATGGATCATGAATTCCTAGAAGGTTTCAAACCCGTAAACATCGAATCATACGATGGCGCAACAGACCCCGCATTATGGATCGAAGATTTCCTTCTCCACATTCACATGGCCCGCGGAGATGATCTACATGCCATCAAATATCTTCCTCTTAAGCTCAAAGGACCAGCCCGACATTGGGTGAACAGTCTGCCCGCGAATTCCATTGGCAGTTGGGAAAACCTGGAAGACGCATTTCTTGACAACTTCCAAGGCACATATGTGCAACCTCCAGATGCCGATGACTTGAGCCACATTACTCAACAACCCGGAGAATCAGCCAGGAAATTCTGGACTTGGTTCCTAACTAAAAAGAACCAAATAGTCGACTGTCCAAATGCCGAAGCCCTGGCGGCCTTCAAGCGTAATATCCGTGACGAGTGGCTCGCCCGACACCTCAGCCAGGAGAAACCCAAGTCTATGGCAGCTCTCACGATGCTAATAACCCGCTTTTGCACGGGCGAGGATAGTTGGTTGGCTCGTAGCAGCACTGCGCCACATTCTGGCACGTCAGATGTCCGTGACAATAACGGCAAGCTACGGCGCAACAGACACAAGCGACGGAACAACGGCGACAATACCAAAGACACGACGGTCAATGCCGGATTCAGCGAATCCAAATCCGGTCAGCGGAAGAAGCCATTCAAGAGAAATAATCAGGGACCGTCCAGTCTAGACCATATACTGGAGCGCTCGTGTCAAATTCATGGTACCCCGGACAAGCCAGCCAACCACACCAATAGAGACTGCTGGGTATTTAAACAGGCTGGCAAAATAAACACCGAAAACAAGGACAAGGGGCTGCACATCGATGATGACGAGGAGCCCCGGCGTCCGAACATGGGGGGACAGAAGAAATTTCCCCCCAGGTGAAAACGGTCAACATGATCTACGCCACCCACATCCCCAAGCGGGAACAGAAGCGAGCACTACGGGACGTCTACGCGATGGAGCCAGTCGTCCCAAATTCAACCCATGGTCAGCTTGTCCGATCACCTTTGATCGTAGGGATCATCCTACTAGCATCCGGCTCGGCCGCATTGGTCTTAGACTCAATCATAGACGGATTTCACCTCACAAGAGTCCTTATGGACGGAGGCAGCAACCTAAACCTGCTTTAGCAGGATACAACGCGCAAAATGGGCATCGATCCTTCAAGGATTAAGCCCACCAAAACCACCTTTAAAGGTGTAATTCCTGGAGTAGAGGCCTGTTGTACGGGCTCTATCACATTGGAAGTGGTCTTCGGATCTCCGGATAACTTCCAAAGCGAAGAGCTCATCTTCGATATCGTCCCTTTCCGCAGTGGTTACCACGCACTGCTCGGACAAACCGCATTCACTAGATTCAATGCGGTACCACACTATGCATACCTCAAGCTCAAGATGCTAGGCCCACGCGGGGTCATAATAGTCAACGGAAATATGGACCGCTCTCTCCATACAGAAGAGCACACTGTAGCCCTTGCGGCAGAAGTATAATGCGGCCTCCTCCGGCAAACCACCAGTCCGGCGACGACAATCTCAAGCTCCGTCAAGCGAGGGCGGAACACCCCGCAACAGGATCAGCAGGCACGCCAAGAGCATGACTAGCAGTCCGCCTCCGCTCAAATCCCATCAAAGCAGCATTCGTGCCACGCGTACACAATTACGCACTCAAAATACCATGGGCACAGGCAGAGGCGTAGCAGTAGCTCGGTCAACAGTACGGTATTGCTTCATAACCTTTTCTTTTACCTTTAAGGACATGGCTTTAGTGCAGCTTCTCCAGAAGAGCCGGATTGTCGGACTTACATAGGAGAGCAAACCAAGGAGGCAACAGGCTTTATGCACAGCGGGAAATACCCAGGTGGAATCTATTTACGATCATTATACCTACTTTATCTATCTGCACGTAGCCTGCCTCTGGATAGGGTATGTCAAATAATCCTATTTATCTCCACTTAATGCATTCATTGTAAACACACGCCTAAACGTATTATTCATCAATGGGAGATCATATACAGCGTCAGCTTATTATTCTTATTTGAGCATTTTTTTCTTACAAATGTCTTTTAATATTGCATCCGTACACTTTGGTACGTTGAGTTTGCCAGGGGCTTCTTATGGCGCCCTATAATACGGCACGATGCTACCTCTTGAGCACTGCGTTGGATTTCCCCGAAAGGAGAGGATGATGCAGTAAAATAGCGTAAGTATTTCCCTCAATTTTTGAGAACCAAGGTATCAATCCAGTAGGAGACCACGCACAAGTCCCTCGTACCTACACAAAACGATAGCAACTCGCAACCAACGCTTAGGGGTTGTCAATCCCTTCACGGTCACTTACGAGAGTGAGATCTGATAGAGATAATATTTTTGGTATTTTTGATAGATAGATGCAAAGTAAAAAGTAAAGGCAAAGTAAAAACAAAGCAAGTAAATAAAGTGATATAGATTGATATGATGAGAATAGACCCGGGGGCCATAGGTTTCACTAGTGGCTTCTCTCAAGAGCATAAGTATTCTACGGTGGGTGAACAAATTACTGTTGAGCAATTGACAGAATTGATCATAGTTATGAGTATATCTAAGCAATGATCATGTATATAGGCATCACGTCCGAGGCAAGTAGATCGAAACAATTCTGCATCTACTACTATTACTCCACTCATCGACCGCTATCCAGCATGCATCTAGAGTATTAAGTAAAAACAGAGTAATGCCATAAGCAAGATGACATGATGTAGAGGGATAAATTCGTGCAATATGATAAAAACCCCATCTTGTTATCCTCGATGGCAACAATACAATACGTTCCTTGCAACTCTTTCTGTCACTGAGTAAGGACACCGCAAGATTGAACCCAAAGCTAAGCACTTCTCCCATTGCAAGAACTACCAATCTAGTTGGCCAAGCCAAAAAGATAATTCGAAGAGACTTGCAAAGATAACTCAATCATACATAAAAGAATTCAGAGAAGAATCAAATATTTTCCATAGATAATACTGGATCATAAACCCACAATTCATCGGTCTCAACAAACACACCGCAAAAAGAAGATTACATCGAATAGATCTCCACGAGAGAGGGGGAGAACATTGTATTGAGATCCAAAAAGAGAGAAGAAGCCATCTAGCTACTAGCTATGGACCCGAAGGTCTAAAGTAAACTACTCACACTTCATCGGAGGGGCTATGGTGATGATGTAGAAGCCCTCCGTGGTGGATGCCCCCTCCGGCGGAGCTCCGGAACAGGCCCCAAGATGGGATCTCGTGGATACAGAAAGTTGCGGCGGTGGAATTAGGTTTTTGGCTCCTGTTCTGATCGTTCGGGGATACGTAGGTATATATAGGAGGAAGGAGTACGTCGGTGGAGCTCCGAGGGGCCCATGAGGTAGGGGGGCGCGCCCAGGGGGGAGGCGCCCTCCACCCTCGTGACCTCCTCGGACACTTCTTGGAGTAGGGTCCAAGTCTCCTGGATCACGTTCGGTTGGAAAATTACGATCCCGAAGGTTTCATTCCATTTGGACTCCGTTTGATATCCTGTTTCTTCGAAATACTGAAAAAGGCAAAAAACAGCATTTCTGGGCTGGGCCTCCGGTTAATAGGTTAGTCCCAAAAGTAATATAAAAGTGGAAAATAAAGCCCAATATAGTCCAAAACAGTAGATAAAGTAGCATGGAGCAATCAAAATTTATAGATACGTTGGAGACGTATCAGGCATCCCCAAGCTTAATTCCTGCTCGTCCTCAAGTAGGTAAATGATAAAAAAGAATTTTTGATGCAGAGTGATACTTTGGCATAATTTCAATGCAAATCTTCTTAATTGTGATATAAATATTCAGATCCGAAAGATTCAAGACAAAAGTTCATATTGACACAAAAATAATAATACTTCAAGCATACTAATCAAAGCAATCATGTCTTCTCAAAATAACATGGCAAAAGAAAGTTCATCCCTACAAAATCATATAGTTAGGCTATGCTTCATTTTCGTCACACAAAGATGTTCCCAACTTCTATAGCCCCGATGACAAGCCAAGCAATTGTTTCATACTTTAAATAATCTCAAACTTTTTCAACCTTCACGCAATACATGAGCGTGAGCCATGGATATAGCACTATGGGTGGAATAGAATATGATGATGGGGATTGTGTGGAGAAGACAAAAAAAGGAGAAAGTCTCACGTCGACGAGGCTAATCAACGGGCTATGGAGATGCCTATCAATTGATGTCAACATGAGGAGTAGGGATTGCCTGTTGGAAATATGCCCTAGAGGCAATAATAAATTAGTTATTATTATATTTCCTTGTTCATGATAATCGTTTATTATCCATGCTATAATTGTATTGATAGGAAACTCAGATACATGTGTGGGTACATAGACAACACCATGTCCCTAGTAAGCCTCTAGTTGACTAGCTCGTTGATCAATAGATGGTTACGGTTTCCTGACCATGGACATTGGATGTCATTGATAACGGGATCACATCATTAGGAGAATGATGTGATGGACAAGACCCAATCCTAAGCCTAGCACAAAGATCATGTAGTTCGTATGCTAAAGCTTTTCTAATGTCAAGTATCATTTCCTTAGACCATGAGATTGTGCAACTTCCGGATACCATAGGAATGCTTTGGGTGTACCAAACGTCACAACATAACTGGGTGGCTGTAAAGGTGCACTACAGGCATCTCCGAAAGTTTCTGTTGGGTTGGCACGAATCGAGACTGGGATTTGTCACTCCGTGTAAACGGAGAGGTATCTCTGGGCCCACTCGGTAGGACATCATCATAATGTGCACAATGCGACCAAGGGGTTGATCACGGGATGATGTGTTACGGAACGAGTAAAGAGACTTGCCGGTAACGAGATTGAACAAGGTATCGGTATACCGACGATCGAATCTCGCGCAAGTACAATACCGCTAGACAAACGGAATTGTATACGGGATTGATTGAGTCCTTGACATCGTGATTCATCTGATGAGATCATCGTGGAACATGTGGGAGCCAACATGGGTATCAAGATCCCGCTGTTGGTTATTGACCGGAGAACGTCTCGGTCATGTCTACATGGTTCCCGAACCCGTAGGGTCTACACACTTAAGGTTCGATGACGCTAGGGTTATAAAGGAAGTTTGTATGTGGTTACCGAATGTTGTTTGGTGTCCCGGATGAGATCTCGGACGCCATGAGGAGTTCCGGAATGGTTCGGAGGTAAAGATTTATATACGGAAAGTTGTTGTTCGGGTTCCGGAAAAAGTTCAGGTTTTTTCGGTATTGTACCGGGAAGCTTCCAGAAGGTTCCGGAGGGGTCCAGAAGTCCGGAAATTGTTCCACCACGTCCAATACAGCAACATGGGCTGTAGGGGGGCGCCCTAGCCTTAATGGGCCAGGGGCACCAGCCCCCAAGGCCCATGCGCATGGGAGAGGGGAAACCCTAAGGGGGAGGGCCTCCACTTGACTTGGGAGGCACTCCTCCCCCCCTTGGCCGCCGCCACCTCCTCAGATTGGATCTGAGGGGGCCGACCCCCCTCTCCCTTGCCCCTATATATATGTGGGGGGTGGGAGGGCAGTCGTACCACAAGTTCTGGCGCAGCCCTCCCCCTCTCCCAAGTACTTCTCCTCTCCCGCGGTGCTTGGCGAAGCCCTGCAGGATTGCCACGCTCCTCCACCACCACCACGCCGTCGTGCTGCTGCTAGATGGAGTCTTCCTCAACCTCTCCCTCTCTCCTTGCTGGATCAAGGCATGGGAGACGTCACCGGGCTGTACGTGTGTTGAACGCGGAGGTGCCGTCCGTTCGGCACTAGGATCTCCGGTGATTTGGATCACGACGAGTACGACTCCTTCAACCCCGTTCTCTTGAACGCTTCCGCTTAGCGATCTACAAGGGTATGTAGATGCACTCTCCTTCCCCTCGTTGCTGGTTTCTCCATAGATAGATCTTGGTGACACGTAGGAAAATTTTGAATTTATGCTACGTTCCCCAACATTGCCATGCAACGGATGCACTAGAGCTATGAATGCTCAACAAAAGAAAACTAGTGGGTGTGCATCCAACTTGCTTGCTCACGAAGACCTAGGGCATTTGAGGAAGCCCATCGTAGGAATATACAAGCCAAGTTCTATAATGAAAAATTCCCACTAGTATAAAAAGGACAATTTATGAGACTCACTACATGAAAAACAAGGTGCTACTTTGAAGCACAATATATGAGACTCACTACATGAAGAACAAGGTGCTACTTTGAAGCACAAGTGTGGAAAAAGAGATAGTAGCATTGCCCTTTATATTTAGGCCTTTCTTTTTTTTTCTTTTTGGCCTTTTTTTATTTGGGCAATGCTCTAATAATGATGATCATCACACTTCTATTGATTACAACACAAGGATTACAACTCGAAACTTAGAACAAGATATGACTTTGTATGAATGCCTCCGGCGGTGTACCAGGATGGTGCAATGAATCAAGAGTGACATGTATGAAAAATAATGCATGGTGGCTTTGCCACAAATACGATGTCAACTACAAGATCATGCAATGGCAATATGAAAAAAGTAATGTATGTCATGAATATGATGATGGAAGTTGCATGGCAATATATCTCGGAATGGCTATGGAAATGCCATGATAGGTAGGTATGGTGGTTGTTTTGAGGAAGATATAAGGAGGTTTATGTGTGATAGAGCATATTGTATCACGGGGTTTGGATGCACCGGCAAAGTTTGCGCCAACTCTCAAGGTGAGAAAGGGCAATGCACAGTACCGAAGAGGCTAGCAATGGCGGAAAGGTGAGAGTGCGTATAATCCATGGACTCGACATTAATCAAAAGAAGTCATATACTTATTGCAAAAATTTAGAAGTCATCAAAAATTCAAGTACTACGCGCATGCTCCTAGGGGGATAGATTGGTAGGAAAAGACCATCGCTCATCCCCGACCGCCACTCATAAGGATGCACAAGCCAGGTACACTTCATGTTTCAAATTTGTTACACAACATTAACCATACGTGCATGCTACGGGATTTGCAAACTTCAACACAAGTATTTCTCAAATTCATAATGACCCAACTAGCATGAATTTGATATTATCACCTCCATATCTCAAAACAATTATCAAGCATCAAACTTATCTTAGTATTCAACGCACTCGAAAGAAAGTTTCACATATCTTGAACACCAAGTATATTAACATTAAGCAAATTACCATGCTATTAAAGACTCTCAAAATAATCTAAGTGAAGCATGAGATATCAAATAGTTTTCTTTAAAACAAATCCACCACCGTGCTCTAAAAGATCTAAGTGAAGTACTAGAGCAAAAATTATCACGCTCAAAAGATATAAGTGAAGCACTATGAGCAAAACTATCAAGCTCAAAAGATATAAGTGAAGCACATAGAGTATTCTAACAAATTCTAATTCATGTATGGCTCTCTCAAAAGATGTGTACAGCAAGGATGATTGTGGTAGACTAACAAGAAAAGACACAAGTAATACAAGACGCTCCAAGTAAAACACATATCATGTTGGTGAATAAAAATATAGCTCCAAGTAAATTACCGATGGAAGTGGACGAAAGAGGGGATGCCTTCCGGGGCATCCCCAAGCTTTGACTTTTTGGTGTCCTTTTATTATCTTGGGGGTGCAATGGGCATCCCCAAGCTTAGGCTCTTGCCACTCCTTGTTCCATAATCCATCAAAAGAATTCACCGAAAACTTGAAAACTTCACAACACAAAACTCAACAGAAATCTCGTGAGCTCCGTTAGAGAAAGAAAACAAAAGACTACTTCAAGGTACTGTAATGAAATCATTATTTATTTATATTTGTGTTAAACCTAGTTTATTCCAACTTCTCTATGGTTTATAAACTAATTTACTAGCCATAGATTCATCAAAATAAGCAAACAACACACGAAAAACAGAATCTGTCAAAAACAGAATAGTCTGTAGCAATCTGTAACTAACGCAAACTTATGGAACTCTAAAAATTCTTCCAAAATAATAAGTCCTGGACAATTTGTTTATTGATCAGCATCAAAAATAATCAACGTAAAATCACGTTCCGGTGATTTATCATAATTATATTCGTGCGTGCAAAGTTTCTGTTTTTTCAGCAGAATCAAATCAACTATCATCGTAGGTTATCCTATAGGTCCTACTTGGCACAAACACTAATTAAAACATAAAACCACATCTAAACAGAGTATAGATGGATTATTTATTCCTAAACATAAGCAAAAACAAAAAATACAAAATAAAATTGGGTTGCCTCCCAACAAGCGCTATCGTTTAACGCCCCTAGCTAGGCATAAAAGCAAGGATAGATCTAGGTATTGCCATCTTTGGTAGGCAATACATAAGTGGCTCTCATGATAGATTCATATGGTAATTTTATTTTCTTTCTAGGGAAGTGTTCCATACCCTTCTTTAAGGGAAATTGGAATCTAATATTCCCTTCCTTCATATCAATAATTGTACCAATCGTTCTAAGGAAAGGTCTACCAAGAATAATAGGACATGAAGGATTGCAATCTATATCAAGAACGATAAAATCTACGGTCACATAATTCGTATTTGCAATAATAAGAACATCATTAATTCTTCCCATAGGTTTTTTAATAGTGGAATCCGCAAGATGCAAGTTTAGAGAGCAATCATCAAAATCACGAAAATCTAGCAAATCACATAAAGTTTTGGGAATAGTAGAGACACTAGCACCCAAATCACACAAAGCATGAAACTCAAAATCTTTAATTTTAACTTTAATAGTAGGTTCCCACTCATCATAGAGTTTTCTACGGATAGAAACTTTCAACTCAATTTTTTCTTCATAAGATTGCATCAAAGTATCAACAATATGTTCGGTAAAGGCCTTATTTTGACTATAAGCATGAGGAGAATCTAGCACGGATTGCAACAAGGAAATACAACCAATCAAAGAGCAATTTTCATAATTAAATTCCTTGAGATCCAAAATAGTGGGTTTAGCAACATCATGGTTTTTATTAATTTCAATCCCACTTTTATCATCAAGATCTAGAAACTCTGAATTCTTAAAACGCCTTCTAGGTAAAGGAACATAATCTTCAGATTCATCAAGATTCATATTGCAAAACAAAGATTTAATGGGGGACACATCAATAACTTTTAGATCTTCATATTGATTTTCATAGGGATTGGAAGAACACGCTTTAATAAAGGCATCTTTGGAAGCACGCATCCTAGCGGTTCTTTCCTTGCACTCATCAATGGAAATTCTCATGGCTTTGAGAGACTCATTGATATCATGCTGAGGAGTAATAGATCTAAGCTTTAAAGAATCAATTTCAAGATAAATTCTATCAACGTTCCTAGCCAAATCATCAACTTTAAGCAATTTCTCTTCAAGCAAAGCATTAAAATTCTTTTATGAATTCATAAACTCTTTAACACTACTCTCAAATTCAGAGGGAATCTTATTAAAATTTCCATAAGAGTTATTGTAGGAATTTCCATAATTATTAGAAGGATTACTAGGATAAGGCCTAGGATTAAAATTCCCTCTATAAGCGTTGTTTCCAAAACTATTCCTACCAACAAAATTCACATCCATAGATTCATTATTATTCTCAAGCAAAGTAGATAAAGGCATATCATTGGGATCAAGAGGAGTATTTTTAGGAGCAAACATCTTCATAAGTTCATCCATCTTTTCACTCAAAACATTGATTTCTTCTATAGCATGCACCTTTTTACTAGAAGATCTTTCTGTGTGCCATTGAGAATAATTAGCCATAATATTTATCAAGAAATTTGGTAGCATCCCCTAACGTAATTTCCATTAAAGTGCCTCCCGCGGCCGAATCTAAAAGATTTCTAGAAGCAAAATTCAATTTGGCATAAAATTTTTGTATGATGATCCATAAATTCAAACCATGAGTAGGCAATTGCGAAGCATTAATTTAATTCTTTCCCAAAATTGGGCAACATGCTCATGATCAAGTTGTCTAAAATTCATGATGTCATTCCTAAGAGTGATAATCTTAGCGGGAGGAAAATACTTAGAGATAAAAGCATCTTTGCACTTGTTCCAAGAATCAATACTATTTTTAGGCAAAGATGAAAACCAAACTTTAGCACGATCTCTAAGTGAAATGGAAATAACTTCAATTTGACAATATTGTTATCCGTATCTTTCTTCTTTTGCATATCACACAAATCAACAAAATTGTTTAGATGAGTAGCGGCATCTTCACTACGAAGGCCGGCAAATTGATCTTTCATAACAAGATTCAACAAAGCGGTATTGATTTCACAAGACTCATCATTATTAAGAGGAGCAATCGGAGTACTAAGGAAATCATTATTATTGGTATTCGAGAAATCACACAATTTGGTATTATCTTGTGCCATGGCAACAAGTAATCCAACACACAAGCAAACAGAAAGGCAAAGGGAAAAAGGCAAACGGGAAAGAGAGGAGGAGATTGGGAAAGAGAGGGCAAATAAAACGACAAGGGTGAAGTGGGGGAGAGGAAAACCACTACAAGAAATATGTCAACTAGTGATCTTCTGTCAGTGACCCTGGAAGAATTAGTCATAGATCTATGACCATTTCAGACCAATTGGTCAAAAGCTGTTCGGGGGGCTCCAAACCCTAAACCATTGCGACCATTTTGGTCAGAAAGGTCATAATTTCCTTACACGAAATGGTCATAAAGCAAACAGTGCTAGTCCGCTGCCTTATTTCTAGTTGTTAATGACCAATATAGATGGTCATAGCCTTGTAGATTGTGATGGGTTGTGATGACTAGGCGCCATCTCATCAGTTTTGCCTATGTGTCATGTCCATGTGGCAGTTTTTGCCCTAGGTTGTGAAGCAACCTATATTTCTGTTATTCCCAAAATTCCCAAAAAAATCTCATAAATGTTTTGGATCATATCTTCATCAAATATGTCAAAAACATTCCTTGCCTAGTTCAAAAATAATTCAAAAATATTCATTTTCCTATTTTGTTCAAAGCAGCACTTTGTGAAGGAAGTACCACTTTGGCATGTCCAAATAGTATCCATTTTCTACAGTGCTTTCCTATTCCCAAATAACCATCCTACACCAAATGCCAGCTCAATCCATTCATTATTTTGAGCCGAGCTTCAATATTCGTATTTATGTCCAGTGTGGTACTTTGTAAAGCAAGTACCACCTAGGCTCCTCCTTTTGAGGTGAAAATTTGTGAAGACAGTCTTCTTAGTAACTGATCATCCTCAGCCAAAACTCACGCCCATTAGCCATGTGCATTTCCTGTACCGCAAATCAAACACTTGGCTGCTTATTCATGTTTGAGCATCGATCGGTCTCCTCGTGAGAATCTTATGTTGTGATTTTCTTCTTAGAACCTACCTGGGGAGTGCCCAACCCACTAGACATACCTAGGCCGCCCAGAACACATGGCAATGCCACGGTCAAGCGACGACCATGCGGCGGGCATGCGAGTTTACGCGCTCTAGAGTTGGGGCCCTCGGCCACCGCCCAAACCTCGACGTATCGCCACCAAACCATGTATTTATGATTAAATAGGTACTTATGTAACTAGAAATGATTTTTGGAAAAAATAAATAGCAAACTATGAGGCAGCTGCAGTTCAAATTTGACCCGCTTCCAACTGAATCGGCAGAAATTTGTCTTTTTCACGAGAGGTGGATCAAAACTTTTTGCACCCAACCATTTTGTGAATTGTGCATTAAATATGTCCTAGTATTTTTGAAAATTTATTTGGTACAATTTTGCAACAATTATTTGGGAGGTCCATCACAAAAAAACCTCCTTTTGGGCACTCAGAAAATGAAAAATGGTTTTTTCGTCCAAAGAAAATGAAAACTTCCTTAGGCAACATTGTTTGCCATTCCAATATGCACCCTTGTGCACAATATGAGATCATTTGAAAAAACTATGCCACGAATGTGGCCATAAGATTGATCATTTGGCTTGAAAGCCATGAATCTTCACAGATGATAGCTCATTTCTGAGAACACTTTTTTAAAATAATTACCGTATTACAAGTTTGTTATTTTTCCTGGGAACTTGGCCACATATAATGACACAATGCGAAGGTTTCCCAATTTTTTGATTTTTTTTGAATTTTTTATGCCCGTTTCAAAATGCGGTCAAAACGGCAGGAATGACCGTTCCTAGCTAGTGGTTGAATCTTGGAATTTTTTTGGTGTTTCTCTGATTAAATAGATACTTATTTACCTAGAAATGATTTTTGGAAAAAATAAATAGCAAACTATGAGGCAGCTGCAGTTCAAATTTGACCCGTTTCCAACTGAATCGACGACAATTTGTCTTTTTCACCAGAGGTGGATCAAAACTTTTTTCACCCAACAATTTTGTCAATTGTGCATTAAATATGTCCTAATATTTTATAAAATTGATTTGGTCCATTTTTGCAACAATTATTTGGTAGGTCCTTCACAAAAAAACCTCCTTTTGGGCACTCGGAAAATGAAAAATGAATTTTCCGTGCAAAGAAAATGAAAACTTCCTTAGGCAACATTGTTTGGAATTCCAATATGTACCCTTGTGCACAATATGAGATCATTTGAACAAACTATGCCATGAATGTGGCCATAAGATTGATCATTTAGCTTGAAAGCCATGAATCTTCACGCATGATAGCTCATTTCTGAGAACACTTTTTTAAAATAATTACCGTATTCCAAGTTTATTATTTTTCCTAGGAACTTGGTCACATATAATGACACCATGTGAAGGTTTCCAATTTTTTGGTTTTTTTGAATTTTTTATGCCCGTTTCAAAATGCGGTCAAAACGGCGGGCTTGACCGTTCCTAGCTAGTGGTTGAATCTTGGAATTTTTTTGGTGTTTCTATGATTAAATAGATACTTATTTACCTCGAAATGATTTTCGGAAAAAATAAAGAGCAAACTATGAGGCAGCTACAGTTCAAATTTGACCCATTTCCAACTAAATCGACGGCAATTTGTCTTTTTCACCAGAGGTGGATCGAAACTTTTTTCACCCAACCATTTTGTCAATTGTGCATTATATATGTCCTAGTATTTTATAAAGTTGATTTGGTCCATTTTTGCAACAATTATTTGGTAGGTCCTTCACAAAAAAACCTCCTTTTGGACACTCAGAAAATGAAAAATGAATTTTCCGTGCAAAGAAAATGAAAACTTCCTTAGGCAACATTGTTTGGAATTCCAATATGTACCCTTGTGCACAATATGAGATCATTTGAACAAACTATGCCATGAATGCGGCCATAAGATTGATCATTTTGCTTGAAAGCCATGAATCTTCACGCATGATAGCTCATTTCTGAGAACACTTCTTTAAAATAATTACCATATTACAAGTTTATTATTTTTCCTGGAAACTTGGTCACATATAATGACACAATGCAAAGGTTTTCCATTTTTTTGATTTTTTTTAATTTTTTATGCCCGTTTCAAAATGCGGTCAAAACGACGGGCTTGACCGTTCCTAGCTAGTGGTTGAATCTTGGATTTCTTTTGGTGTTTCTATGATTAAATAGATACTTATGTACCTAGAAATGATTTTTGGAAAAAATAAATAGCAAACTACGAGGCAGCTACAGTTCAAATTTGACCCGCTTCCAGCTGAATCGGTGGAAATTTGTCTTTTTCACGAGATGTGGATCAAAACTTTTTACACCCAACCATTTGGTCAGTTGTGCATTAAATATGTCCTAGTATTTTAGAAAATTAATTAGGTACAATTTTGCAGCAAATATATGGTAGGTCCTTCACAAAAAAACTCATTTTGGGCACTCGAAAAAATGGAAAAGGAATTTTTCATCCAAAGAAAATGAAAACTTCCTTAGGCAACATTTGGTCAACTGAACATTAAATATGACCTAAGATTTTATAAAATTGATGTGGCCCAAATTTGCAACAAATATTTGCTAGGTTCTTCATAAAAAAATCATTTTGGGCACTCGAAAAATAATTCTCTTACAAAAAACTTATTTCTGAGAACACTTTTTTTATGATATTTGCATTATTCAAAGTTTGTTATTCTTACTGAAAAGTAGGTCACACTTGGTGACACAATGCAAGTTTTTTTTTATTTCTATTTGTTTTTATAAATTTGCTAGGCCGTCAAATAGCAGACATGTTTTAACATCTTATTTTCAATCGATTATGAACAATTTAAATGGTCTTAAAATCATCAAAGGGGTACTGCGTTTTGATTGGTCCAAAACCATCTCACGCGGATCATGGATTAGCACCGTCGGATGCGCCCGGATCCAACAGCAGCCCACACACACCCCCTCGTCGCTCCCCCCCTCATCCACCCATGAAAACCCTAGCTCACTTATCCCCATTGCCGCTGCCGCTGCCGCTCCCGTTTCCCCCGCCGCCGCCTATCTCCTCCCATCGTACTCCTCCTCCCTCATCCTCATCTCGTCGCTGCCGCCACCTCCTCCCTGTCCCTGGCCTCCTTTCGCGGCGCGCGATCACCTCTCCCCTCCCCTTCCCTCCCGATCCCACCCACCGAACCGATCCCGATCCAGTCCAGAGAGAGAGAGAGAGCGAGCCCCTCCCGCGATTCCCACCGCCACCACCCCCCACCACCGCCGAACTTATCTCCGCCATGGACCCTCTCCCCTAGTCTTCACCCCCCAGATCCACCAGTCCAGGCATGGCCATGGCGTCGCGGTCGGCTTTCTTGCCGGCGCGCGCGTGCGTGCTTCACGCCGGCCACGGGTCTCCGGCGGCTCGTTCCCCGCCCTCCCTGTGCTCCAGATCCGGCCCCGACGAAGCCATGGTGAGTCCCGTCGCAGCGTCTGGCCACCCGGCGACGGCGGGGATCCGCTGCTGCAGTGCCTCCGTGCGGGGACCTGCGAGGCCACACCGTCCCCAACCCCAAGGTATTTTCCTCTCCCGTCGTGCCCTGTGTTGAGCCCGTGCATTTCTCCTTCTCGAGACGAGGTTCTGATGATGTCATGCGCTCCTTTGGTGTTCGATTTTCATTCCCGCAGATGTCGTCTGAGGCGTTCAAGGTGGTGCTGTCGGAGTCGGTGCACCAGCACTCCACCGAACACATGCGACGACATGGGCGGCTGCTTAGGGTTCCGGCCAGATGTCGACGGCGAAGTCCCGACCCGCCGCCAACCGCGTCGCCCCCGCCCGTGATGCGGTATTTACCGCAGAGTTGTGCTTTGGAGATCTGCCCGATCCGGGCTCCAGGGTCGTCTGCTTCGGCGGTTAGGAGCCCTGTGCCTTCCCTAGATTGTTATTACTTTGCTCTTGCTTCTGATTTTGCTCTGGTCTCTGATGCGAATCTTTGCTGCTCTTCCTTTCCCTTGTAGCGTGCGTGAGCCGATGGGGTGTGGGAGCGAGATGAGGCCCGTGCACAACAGCGTCGACACCGCTCGCGCTTCGGTCCTGCCTTCTGTGTGAATTTTTGGTATCCTACATGTTGCTACTGGTTGGGTCATTTAGCGAGCTTGCTCTGATCATTATGCTGATGTGGCAGAGTTCACGGTTGCTTAGTAGTTGCATTGTCTGTCTCTGTTTTTTAAGTGCAATCGCTGGTTTGGGTACCTCACATATTCGACTACTACTTTGTGTCATTTGATTTGTGCCACAACGAGAGCTCGGCATGATTGATGCATCTCGTTATGATATCACCTGGTTGCCAACTCACATGTGCATGCTGGGTACCTGGTTGCTGTGTAATAGGAGGCTGTGGCGGTGACCACCTAGGTGCAAGAGGAGATTCTCCGTGAAATGGGGAACGATATATGCTCTATGTTTTTCTGGTTTGCTTGCTCTAGCGATTCTTATGCATGTCTTTCAGTCTATGCTAGTAGTGATGCCCAAATACAGAATGTAGGCATGACCCTGTGAGAAAGTGTTCAACGATTGGTATTATATTGTAAGATAATTGTGCTGAACAACGAAGGAAATAAATATTTTATTATGATAACCAATATTTTTATATTCCCAAAATAGTGTTGTACAGGTTAGGTCCAGGGAGTAAATTATGAGTTGATAGCAGTAACAGTGTAGTGATGTTGTATGCAAGTCAAAACTTTGAATAACCAATTGCATCATATTATAATCTTTGGTGCTTTGGGATCAATTCACCATCTAGTCCCGGCTAACCATTCAGTGCTTTGGTGCTTTGTACACATGCAAAGTAGTACTAATCAAACTAGCCCAACAAACTGAGTATTTGCTTTGGCCACAGGTGCATGCAGCTGTTCTTGTCACAATAGACAGTAGAGCAGAGTAGATGTATCATCATTAGTTTTTGTTGTTGATTTATTAGTAAGTTACAATCCTGAAACAATTGTTTTGGTTGCGGACAGCTTGTGCAATATGTTCTGAAGGGTATTCTTCCAATATGATAGCGCTCTGCAGCCTGTGCTCATTTTTATTGCATGTTTTCCTTGTGATTTATTCGTCTGATGTCTGATATGTTCTGAAGGGTATTCTTAGGCTCCTTATTTTCTTTGCCTGATGTCTTGCTTCTGGGGCAACATTGCACATCATTCTCCTCCTTTATTTATTTTGCTTTGTACTTTGCTGTGGTGTTGAACTGCCGCTCTTGGATGAACAGGAGGTCTGGCCGGGAACATGGCCTTGTCTTGCTCGAGGAGGAGGGACGAACCTAGGCACCGGCCCTATCCCGCAACAAGGGGTCTACTCCTCTGCTTCCAAGGCAACCAAGTTGCCCTCTCTGAGCTCGATAAGTCCAGCCCGGCCACGCCCACGCACCGCTCCCAGCAGGTAGCACCTCCCTCTCCCTATGCTCACTCACTTGCTGCTAATCTCCCTACACGGGCTGCTGCTATTGTAATTTCATAATGGTTGATGTTTGTTAGCTTGTTAAACGGCTTGCTTTCTGCTAATGGCCAATTAGTTAGAGCAGCTATGCACCTGGTGGTGGTCATGGCCTTGTTGCTTCATCAGTTTTTTCCTTTGGGTCATTTGCAAGAAAGAATTTTTGTCTTTGTTTTCATTTCCTTGCTCTAGTCAAATTCATCCTTTTTTAATACTAGCACTAGCACATCAGAGTACTAATACTTGCTAGATTTTGAGTATGCCACTGCTGCTAAAACAACAACAGCAACTTGAACATCAACCAAGTTGCTGCACTCGATTAAATTAGCCTACCGACTAATCTAGTATGTTATTAATTGTTGCTCTTCCATTGTCTCGGTACAGCTATATGATGAATACACATCATGATATATACTTGATGAATCTGCCTGCTACATCTCAACTTGTGTATCTGTTTTGGTATCTCTTGCACTGTGTATCTGTTTTCTTGTATGAGTGGGTATCTCATTTTAACTAGTTGGAGAACAAAAACCATGGTACTAGCTAACTCAATTTATGTTATCATTCTAAATAAATGTCATTTTCTTGAATGGTCTGTTCATAATATATTTTCATGTCAAGTTTTGCCAGCGCGAGGCAAGCGACCGAGGTGGCTGCTGCTGTGACTGAAGATCAGAAGAAGCTTGAAGATGTGCACAATAGTTTTGGTGCCTCTATATTTGTTTTTGATTGTATGTACACTTGACGGATCATGCAGATGTGTTGTTCTGAGTTTCATAGAGTGATTTTTGGATTTGATCATTTAATTGTGAGAATTATTGATTGTTTGCTTTTGAAATGTGTAAAATTGAAATCTGTGAATGAAAAAGGCTGAATGTTCGTCTATTGGATCGAATAATATTTGGGCTCTAAAAAGGCTATGGCCCAAACAATAGTGGACTGGAATATTGTGCATTTATGAAAAACAAAAACAAAAGGCTGAATGAAACGGAATGCAAAATGGCCTAAGCCCAGAAAATAAAAGGCTGAATTGTAGGGCTTGGCCCATGAACCTGACCAAAAATTGACAGAAAAAACACAAATAGGCCGAATTGTTGGGCTAGGCCCATGTAGAAAATCGAATTGGACCGGGCTGAATCTTGTGCCATATCAGATTGCCACGCTGGATGCCTACGTGGCCTGGGGAGGTTTCTAGTGACCAAAATGCCATAGTAGACGTATTTTGGTCATAAACGTCTTCGACCATTCCAGAAGAAAGGTCACTATAGTCAGTTTACGACCGCCAGCTTTTGACCTTCTGTTTTTGGTCACAAAAAGGTCGCAAATGAAAAACCATGACCTTTCAGTGACCAATAGTGGTGGTCACAAGTTGACATATTTCTTGTAGTGAACGAGAGGCAAATGGCAAATAATGTAATGCAAGAGATAGGGATTGTGATGGGTACTTGGCATGGTTGACTTGCTTGCGTGAGCCTCACCGGCAACGGCGCCAGAAATTCTTCTTGCTACCTCTTGAGCACTACGTTGGATTTCCCCGAAGAGGAGAGGATGATGTAGTAAAGTAGCGTAAGTATTTCCCTCAGTTTTTGAGAACCAAGGTATCACTCCAGTAGGAGACCATGCACAAGTCCCTCGTACCTACACAAAACGATAGCAACTAACAACCAACGCTTAGGGGTTGTCAATCCCTTCATGGTCACTTACGAGAGTGAGATCTGATAGAGATAATATTTTTGGTATTTTTGATAGATAGATGCAAAGTAAAAAGTAAAGGCAAAGTAAAAACAAAGCAAGTAAATAAAGTGATATAGATTGATATGATGAGAATAGACCCGGGGGCCATAGGTTTCACTAGTGGCTTCTCTCAAGAGCATAAGTATTCTACGGTGGGTGAACAAATTACTGTTGAGCAATTTACAGAATTGAGCATAGTTATGAGTATATCTAGGCAATGATCATGTATATAGGCATCACGTCCAAGACAAGTAGATCGAAATGATTCTGCATCTACTACTATTACTCCACTCATCGACCGCTATCCAGCATGCATCTAGAGTATTAAGTAAAAACAGAGTAACGCTGTAAGCAAGATGACATGATGTAGAGGGATAAATTCATGCAATATGATAAAAAACCCATCTTGTTATCCTTGATGGCAACAATACAATACGTGCCTTGCAACTCTTTCTGTCACTGAGTAAGGACACCGCAAGATTGAACCCAAAGCTAAGCACTTCTCCCATTGCAAGAACTACCAATCTAGTTGGCCAAGCCAAAAAGATAATTCGAAGAGACTTGCAAAGATAACTCAATCATACATAAAAGAATTCAGAGAAGAATCAAATATTTTCCATAGATAATACTGGATCATAAACCCACAATTCATCGGTCTCAACAAACACACCGCAAAAAGAAGATTACATCGAATAGATCTCCACGAGAGAGGGGGAGAACATTGTATTGAGATCCAAAAAGAGAGAAGAAGCCATCTAGCTACTAGCTATGGACCTGAAGGTCTAAAGTAAACTACTCACACTTCATCGGAGGGGCTATGGTGATGATGTAGAAGCCCTCCGTGGTGGATGCCCCCTCCGGCGGAGCTCCGGAACAGGCCCCAAGATGGGATCTCGTGGATACAGAAAGTTGCGGCGGTGGAATTAGGTTTTTGGCTCCTGTTCTGATCGTTCGGGGATACGTAGGTATATATAGGAGGAAGGAGTACGTCGGTGGAGCTCCGAGGGGCCCATGAGGTAGGGGGGCGCACCCAGGGGGGAGGCGCCCTCCACCCTCGTGACCTCCTCGGACACTTCTTGGAGTAGGGTCCAAGTCTCCTGGATCACGTTCGGTTGGAAAATTACGATCCCGAAGGTTTCATTCCATTTGGACTCCGTTTGATATCCTGTTTCTTCGAAATACTGAAAAAGGCAAAAAACAGCATTTCTGGGCTGGGCCTCCGGTTAATAGGTTAGTCCCAAAAGTAATATAAAAGTGGAAAATAAAGCCCAATATAGTCCAAAACAGTAGATAAAGTAGCATGGAGCAATCAAAAATTATAGATACATTGGAGACGTATCACACGACAAGTCCGAACACTTTCAATAGTGCGACACCCCGAACTTATAACATTATATGCATCAGCTCCGAATCATGTCTTGGGTCTATAGTTGGGATAGCTCGGCTCCCTTGTTTTGGTGCCTTACGTTCCGTTATAGCGGCTAAGGTAGCGCAGGGAGAACTACTGCGATTGTGCCCTGGTTCTGTCGGATGAGCACCTCAATAGAGAAAGCCAAAAAATGACCGGCATGATGTGGCGAGAGCTGATCGCTGTTCGAGAGGTCTTAAAATCCTTAAAGATTTTTCCGCTTTAGGCGATAAATCGGCTTCGTCCGATCTAGGCGTGTATAGCGCCCCAATTCGGTCTTCCGGATTCTAGGGGCTTCGCCAAAATTTAAAATTGTAGACTTCTATGGCTAAGTGAAGGTTATAAAGCCGCATAGTCCGATTGCCTTGTTCGTTGCACTGGACACCTCCTTAAGGGACCAAACATTTGGATAAAGAGTGTCCGGGTTATCCACGAACACCCCAGTGCTAGTTACATGGGGGCGGAAGCCGACGACTGGCCTACTTTCAGAATTTGATAAACAACCGCACAGAAGGTAATATCTTAAATAACAAAAGCGCTACTTAGCGCAAGTAACTTCGTCTTTAAATTACAAACATGACAGAAGTGAATTCATTCAAAAATTATGTCCTTGGTACATTCGTCGGCCACGAGGCGAGCACCCTTCATAACGCCATCATAATACTTCTCGGGAATGCCATGCGGCTTGCCCTCTGGCGGCCCGTCCTTCACCAGCTTCTCCGCATCCAGCTTGCCCCAATGCACCTTCGCACGGGCAAGGGCCCGGCGGGCACCCTCAATGCAAATGGATCGCTTGATGACTTCCAGTCGCGGACATGCATTCACCATCCGCTTGATCAGGCCGAAGTAGCTGGTGGGCAGGAGCTCACCAGGCCAAATCCGGACTATGAAATCCTTCATAGCCACTTCGGACGCCCTGTGGAGTTCGACCAACTGCTTCAGTTGGTCACTCAGAGGCGTTGAATGTTTGGCCCCAGCATACTGGGACCAGAACAGCTTCTCCGTTGAGCTCCCCTCCTGAGCACGGTAGAACTCCGCGGCATCCGATACGCTGCATGGCAGATCTGCGAATGCCCATGGAGAGCTCCGGACTCGTGTAAGTAAAAGAAATGCCTCCTCCACATGTTTTCTTTGCATAAAGAATTTCTTACCCGCCGCTATCTTTTTGGCCTCCTAGATTTCCTGCTGTGCCCTCTCGGCTTCGGCCTTGGCATCTTTTATACTTATAAGGGCCTTCGCAAGCTCGGCCTCTTTTGCTTTAAGCTCATGCTCCACGGACTCGAACTTCTTGCCGAGCTCCTGGAGCTCTTCTTGTACTTCGCCCACTCGGGCTTCTTGCTTTTCGCGCTCCTTCCGCTCCAAGACTGCCTTGTGTTTGGCCTCGGACAGCGCTTTCCTAAGAGACACCACTTCGGTGGTGGCCTCTGTTACCAAACCACGACGCCATGTCATTGGAATAACCAATTTTATTTATACTTTACTATATGAGAGAAGGGAATCATTCACCTTTGCTCTCCTCGAGCTGCCTCCTCGTGAGGTTGAGCTCTCCCTGTGCCCGCTCCAAGTCCTGCTTTAGGCCGGCGATTTCGGCCGTACGGACAGGAGTGGCCAGCAGCACAGCCTATTTATTTACATTCAAACTTATTGTTAGACTCTTGCGGATTATAATTAACCCTCTGTCTGGTTTTTCCTTCCGAACACCAAACAGAGTATCAGGGGCTACTACCTATCGGGTGGTAATTTCACACTTTTTACTTACCTCAAAGCCTGTCAGGAGGCTGGTGCAGGCTTCGGTTAGTCCACTCTTGGCGGACCAAACCTTCTGAATCACCGCACTCATTAGAGTATGGTGCTCTTCATCTAGGGAAGCGCTGCGAAGCGCTTCCAGCAGACAATCCGGCGTCTCGGGCGCAACAGAAGTCCTCGATGCAGATGGCCCTCCCTCCCTAACGAGGGGCTGCCCGCCTGAGTCCGGAACCACTAAAGGCTCCGGAATAGTGTTTGGCTGAGAGCTCGGCTTACCGTGACTCTTACCAACACGATCCACGGGGATCTTGAACCCCGTGAGTCCGACGTTTGGGACGCCGCCTTGAGACGTATGGGAGCCTTTGGAACAACACTTCCGTGTCATCCACAGGCCGAGGAGAAGTGGCCGTCGGGAGTGAGTTCATTGCTGACTCACTCAAGGACCCGTCCGAAGACGACACTTCGGGATGGGCCCTGGGCGAACTGCATACAAGTTCGGCATTACAACAAAATATGAAGTAGAATTGTGATGGAGTGCGGGTACTTACGATCGCACTAGGGGCTTCTTCCTGGGCAGCCACCCTTCCTCGCTGTCGGCAGCGGTGGCGGAGTAGTCCGAAAGGGACGCCTTTCCCTTCTTGGACGTCCAAGCCTCCCCCACCGAGGCGGCCTTCCTCTTTTTCTCCCCCCCCCCAGTACGGGTAGGTGCAGTTTCTTCTTATTCCCTGCCGCTTCCACGGAAGGAATTTGCCTCGTCATCATCAGACGACAAGGGTATGACGGCCTTGCGCCGGGGGCCTCTCCTGGTCCCCTGGTCCGCCATCTCTGGCCCCCCATCCTTTCCGGATAGGGCGGCCTCCTCTTCTTCTTCTTCCCCTTCGGGGGAGGAGTGCGCCTTGTCGTCTTCAGACGAGGCTGGCGCAACATTACGTCGAAGACCCTTTCGGGTCCCCGGGGCCTTCTTATCAGCCTTCTTCTCTGGCCCCTTATAGGGCGCTGGGACCAGCATCTTCGTCAGAAGATCATTGGCTGGGCTTCTGGCAGCGGAGTCGGACAGTCAATCCGCTCCGCTGTCTCCACATATCCTGCACAAATATACACAATTACTTAAGCCTCCTCCCATGAGTGTATTGGGAAAAACCGAATCCGGTGGCGGCCTGATAACTCACCTGAATAGGACGCTATGCGGCATGGAGCCCACGGTCCTCGGATATGGAGGAGGTACTTCCGAGGCCTTGAACAACGTCTTCCACGCGTTTTTGTGCTTCATGCCGTAGACCCTCTGAAGCGTTTGGTGTTCGGCCGGGATGAACTCCCACAGATTGAATGCCCGCCTTTGGCACGGCAGGATCCGGCGAACGAGCATGACCTGGATCATGTTGACGAGCTTGATGTTCTTGTCCTTCATGCCCTTGATGCAGTTTATGAGTCTGGTCAGCTCTGTAGATTCGTCCCATAACAGGCCCTTCTGTTCCCAGGAGGTGAGCCGCATAGGGGTTTCAGATCGGAACTCGGGGGCCGCCACCCAGTTGGCGTCGCGCGGCTCGGTGATGTAGAACCACCCCGATTGCCACCCCTTCATGGTTTCCACAAAGGAGCCGTCAAGCCAGGTGAAGTTAGGCATTTTGCCCACCATGGCTCCTCTGCACTCCGCTTGCTGGCCGCTCACGATCTTCGGCTTCACGCAGAAGGTTTGCAGCCACAAGCCGAAATGAGGCTTGATGCGGAGGAAAGCCTCGCATACGACGATGAACGTCGAGATATTGAGGATGAAGTTCGGGGCTAGATCATGGAAATCTAGCCCGTAGTAGAACATGAGCCCGCAGATGAAGGGGTGGAGTGGAAACCCCAGTCCACGAATGAAGTGGGCAAGGAACACGACCCTCTCTTGAGGTCCTGGAGTTGGAATGACCTGCCCGCCGTCTGGTAGCCGGTGCGCTATGTCTGCGGCCAAGTATCCGGCCGCCCGAAGACTTGCGATGTTCTTCTCCTTCATGGTGGAAGCCACCCATTTGCCTCCTGCTCCAGACATGTTTAGCTGTGTGGAGAAAACTTGGACTAGGGTGCTGGAGCTCGAGGAGGCAAGAGTGGGCAGAGGAGGAAGAAGGCGTGGGTAAGAATGGGGAACTCTTATCCCTTTATAGAGGCGACGAAAGCGGTGCGCCTCCCCACTAGCCTGTTGAGAATCGCTTACTTCCCAAGCGCCACGATTGATGGCACGGGGGGATTACCCATACTCGTATTGATGAGAATCCCGTGATAAGGGGACATGATCTCTGCTTTGACAAGATGTGTCAAGGAAACCGCCTCGTAATGTGTGCTGCGGCTAGTTGTGGAAAACGGTTCGAATAATGACCTGGCTGTAATGGCATGTCACGTCGACTAAAAGTTGTCAGCTGAAGTATCATTCTCTCTACGGTGGTATGTGGAGACCATTTTGCAGATCCGGACACGGTCTACATGTTCGACAATAACCTTGGAGTATTCGGAAGAAGGAACCCGCCTTGCAATGCCGAAGACAAGACTGCGCGCCGGACTCATCGTCATTGAAGCCCGGTTCAGGGGCTACTGAGGGAGTCCTGGATTAGGGGGTATCCGGACAGCCGGACTATATGCATCGTACGGACTATCGAAGCGTGAAGATACAAGACTCAAGACTTCGGCCCGTGTCCAGATGGGACTCTCCTTTGCGTGGAAGACAAGCTTGGCGATCCGGATATTATATTTCCTTCCTTGAAACCGACTCCATGTAAACCCTAGCCCTCTCCGTGTCTATATAAACCAGAGAGGATGGTCCTTAGGAGGCCGATCACAATTACAATCATACCATCATAGGCTAGCTCTTAGGGTTTAGCCTCTATGATCTCATGGTAGATCTACTCTTGTACTACTCATATCTTCAATATTAATCAAGCAGGAAGTAGGGTTTTACCTCCATCGAGAGGGCCCGAACCTGGGAAAACATTGTGTCCCTTGCTTCCTGTTACCATCATCCTAAGACGCACAGATCGGGACCCCCTACACGAGATCCACCGGTTTTGACACCGACAGGGGGCTTGCCCCCCAAGCCAAGGGGGGCGCCCCCTTTAGGGTTTCCCCCAAACCCTTGGCGCATGGGCCCTAGGGGGGATGATGCCCAGCCCACTTAGGGGCTGGTTCCCTTCCACATACAGCCCATAGGGCCCTCCGGGGCAGGTGGACCCTCCCGGTGGACCCCCGGAACCCCTTTGGTGGTCCCAGTACAATATCGGCAAACCCCCGAATACTTCCGGCGACCATTTGACGACTTCCCATATATAAATCTTCACCTCCGGACCATTCCGGAACTCCTCGCGATGTCCGAGATCTCATCCAGGAATCCGAGCAACATTCGGTAACCACATACCTTTTTCCCATAACAACTCTAGCGTCACCGAACCTTAAGTGTGTAGACCCTACGGGTTCGGGAATCATGCAGACATGACCGAGACAGCTCTCCGGCCAATAACCAACAGTGGGATCTGGATACCCATGTTGGCTCCCACATGTTCCACGATGATCTCATCGGATGAACAACAATGTCGAGGATTCAAGCAATCCCGTATACAATTCCCTTTGTCAATCGGTGCGTTACTTGCCCGAGATTCGATCGTCGGTATCCCAATACCTTGTTCAATCTCGTTACCGGCAAGTCACTTTACTCGTTCCGTAATGCATGATCACGTGACCAACTACTTAGTCACATTGAGCTCATTCTGATGATGCATTACCGAGTGGGCCTAGAGATACCTCTCCGTCATACGGAGTGACAAATCCCAGTCTCGATTCGTGCCAACCCAACAGACACTTTCGGAGATACCTATAGTGTACCTTTATAGCCACCCAGTTACGTTGTGACGTTTGGTACACCCAAAGCATTCCTACGATGTCCGGGAGTTACACAATCTCATGGTCTAAGGAAATGATACTTGACATTAGAAAAGCTTTAGCAAATGAACTACACAATCTTGTGCTATGCTTAGGATTGGGTCTTGTCCATCACATCATTCTCCTAATGATGTGATCCCGTTATCAATGACATCCAATATCCATAGTCAGGAAACCATGACCATCTGTTGATCAACGAGCTAGTCAACTAGAGGCTTACTAGGGACATGTTGTGGTCTATGTATTCACACATGTATTATGGTTTCTGGTCAATACAATTATAGCATGAACAATAGACAATTATCATGAACAAGGAAATATAATAATAACCATTTTATTATTGCCTCTAGGGCATATTTCCAACACATGGGAGTCCTAAATAAATATGTCCGTAAGCGTGCTAGGCCATAAGGAAGCATCTCCTTGGGCCATCAAACAGAGGATGTCATTGAGTTTTGTGTTGACTTCATTCCTGACCTTAAGAAGATAGGTCTCCCTCAATCGCGGTATGAGGGGAGACTTGGTGGAAAAGACACGCTAGGAGGGGACTTAATAATATGTAGAGACGGTCATTCTTGGTCTCAAGCACACTACACAGTTCTACAGAATTCTACCTTGGTGACCCCGTATGTCGATGAACACAAGAACATTCTGTGCTCCAAACACCCAGACCAGTGTGACGACTGGATTACATGTGAACACATCAGGAGTTTTGGCAGTTGTTTGCAAACACGTCTCAGGAGTGACAACACTGTTTCTGATGACCTTTACTCGTTGGTGAGGGAACCATCTTCGACTGTAATGACTTACAAAGGGTACGAGATAAATGGGAATACATTTTACACGATCGCCCAAGATCAAAAGAGCACCAACCAAAACAGTGGTGTCTGCTTTGATGCAGCAACCAAGAGGGGAAATGACACATATTATGGTTACATGGTGGACATATGGGAACTTGACTATGGACATGATATTAAGGTCCCTATGTTTAAGTGCAAATGGGTCAATCTATCAGGAGGCGGGGTACAGGTAGACCCACAATATGAAATGACAATAGTGGATCTGAACAATCTGTGGTACACAGATGAATCATTCGTCCTATTCAATGATGTGGCACAGGTTTTCTATGTGAAGGACATGTGTACCAAACCGAGAAAAAGAAAAGATAAGGAAGCGGATACATCGTACGATGAGCCAAAGCGCCACATAGTTCTTTCAAGAAAAAAAGACATCGTGGGATTGGAGGGCAAGACAGACATGTCAGAAGATTATGAAAAGTTTCATGAAATTCCTCCCCTCAAAGTCAAGGCTGACCCAAGCACCCTGTTAAACGATGAAGATTATCCATGGTTACGGCGCAATAAGCAAAGGACACAAGCGAAGAAAAAGTGAAGACTTTCTACCCACAACTATTATGATGATGCCTTTGATCCAGAATATAACTGCAATTACATGTGAACAAATGAAATCCCTTTGTAACAGATGAGTTTTCGTCTGAAACCCAGATACTTCCAAAGAGATTGTCTTCTTAGCACATGCTATGTGGGTGAAATGATGGTACCATGCCAACTTTCAACCTTTTCATTTGTAGTGCTTTTCAATTTAAGGGTCATTTAGTTGAAAGAATGAACTAATAGCAATAAGAATGAACTCATAGCAAAAAGAATGAACTAAAAATAATCAATTAAAATATTTTGCTATGATCAACTAAAAGAAAACTAAAAGATCCTTCAATAGCAAAAAGAATCAACTAAAAAGCTTTTATAAAACTCCAATAGCAAAAGGAATCAACTGAAAAAACTTTTATAAACCTCTAGTATTATCGAAACTAAAATTATATAAATTTATGCAACCAAAATTATCAAAGTATTTTCTGTTCAAAATATTAAAGCATAAAGAAATTTTTTTGTTAGAAACTTTAATTGCAAAAAGAATTATCATAAAGAAAAAAAATTATAAACGAAAATAACAAAAATCCGTTTTTTGAATGTAATGATAAGACACAGTAATATTGAAGAGCAGGAAAAAGAATCACTCAAAAATTTATCTTTATAGTAAAGTTATTCAAAAACTAGTGATTCACCTGAATTTTAAAAAATTCAGATTTAAACTATTCAAATTGGAAAATAAATGGCACTAACAGAAAGTTTATAATTTTTGTTACCTAAAAGAAAAAATATTTTAAAAAATAAAACAAAAAACAAAAGAAAATAAATAATGCAAAAAACAAAACAAAAAACTGGAAAAAAATAAAAACCGCCACCTACTGGACCACCACGGCGTGAATACGACTAGAAACCCAACCATGGGCCAGGATTCATGCCGGCAGAAGGCCCAGTAGGCCCATAGGCAGCATAGTGTGTGATTAGGCCCAGTAAGCCTGCATTTGAGAGGAGCTCGAGAGGGCAGCCGCAGTGGGGCTTATAAACCACTCCGAGCTCCTCTCAACTAGCGAGGTGGGACTAAACATTTGGCCGCGGGGCAGCACAAGGCCTTTGGTCCTGGTTTGTGGCACAAATCAGGACTAAAGGGGTGCATTGGTACCGGTTGGTGCCACCAACCGGTACCAATGCACCCCTTTAGTGTCGGTTGGTGCCACAAACCAGGACCAAAGGTCCCTGCTTCCCGCCCTTTGGGCTGCTGAAAAGAGGGCTTTGGTCCTGGTTGGTGGCACCAACCAGAACTAAAGGGGGGCATTGTTTCCGGTTGGTGCCACCAATTGGGACCAATGATCTTGGTATATAAGCAACACTTATCCAAATTTTCAGATTTCATCTCATTTCCCCCCGACGACGCCGATGACAACAACGCCGCCAGGCTGCCCCGCCGTCGCCGTCGCCCACTCCCGTCGTTGCTTCCGTCCCCGTGCTGCCCCTACCCCGACACCGTCGCTCCGCGCCGGTCGTCGCTGTCCCCGCGCCCATCGTCACCGCTGTCTGCCCCCGCCGCCATCCCCGCACCGCCCCTGCTTCGACGCTGTCGCCCTGCCTCGTCATTGCCGTCCTCACTATGAGCGCCATTCTTCTTCTCCTCTATTCCTTCTTCTTCTCCTCTTTTTTTCTTCTTTTTTTCTTCTTTTTTTTCTTCTTCTTCTTCTTCTCCTCTATTTTTTTCTTCTTCTTCCTCTTCTTATCTTTTATTGGGAACTAGGGTGTTGGAAACTAGGGTAGAGGGTCGAGGGTCATCGAGGGGTCGAGTGTCGAGGGTCATCGAGGGTCGAGGGTCGAGGGTCGACGAGGGGTCGAGTGTCGAGGGTCGTCGAGGGTCGAGGGCTATCAAGGGGTGAAGGGTCATCGAGGGGTCAAGGGTCATCGAGGGTCGAGGGACGTCGAGGTCGAGGGTCGTCGAGAGTCGAGGGTCGAGGGGTCGTCGAGGGGTCGACGGTCGAGGGTCGTCGAGGGTTGAGGGGTCGAGGGTCAAGGGTCGAGGGGTCGAGGATTGCCAAGGGTTGAGGGTCTCCGTTTAACAAGAATGCCCCCATTATGGATGTGCACAAGTTGATCCATTTCTTTTTCTGATCTCATGCATGGCTACATCATTCTCTGGAAGTAACAGGCGTATGATGCTACGAAGCTCTTCAAAGTTGTTTTGGAACGGAGTTCCTGATAGGATGATTCACTTTTTGGTATGGATTTCAGCAAAGGCCTTCCAAATAGCGGTATTCGGAAGGCTCTTGCTGAACTTCGTACCAAAAAGCGAATTATCCTATCCGTACTCCGTTCCAAAACAATTTTTGAGAGCTTCGTACCACTACGCGCCTGGTACTTTCGGCAAATGATGAAGCAATGGTTTACTTGAGATCAGGAAAAATATGGACCATTTTCTGCACATTCAGAATGGCACCATCTTGTTAAATCCCTTAAAGGTTAAGAGAATTTGAGCGGTTGAGGATCGGAACTAGCCAGGGTAGGGGGTCAAGGGTCGCTGAGGGGATGAGGGTCGAGGGTCATCGTGGGGTCGCTGGTCGAGGGTCAAGGGGTCGAGGGGTCGAGGGTCGAGGATCGCCGAGGGTCGAGGGTCTCTGTATAACAAGAATACCCCCATTATGGATGTGCACAAGTTGATCCATTTTTTCTGATCTCATCCATGGATACATCATTTTCTGGAAGTAACAGGCGTATGACGCTACGAAGCTCTTCAAAGTTGTTTTGGAACGGAGTTCCTGATAGGATGATTCGCTTTTTGGTACGGATTTCAACAAAGGCCTTCCAAATAGCGGTATTCAGAAGGCTCTTGCTGAACTTCGTACCAAAAATTATCCTATCCGGACTCCGTTCCAAAACAATTTTGGCGAGCTTCGTACCGTTATGCGCCTGTTACTTTCGGCAAATGATGAAGCAATGGTTCACTTGAGACCAGGAAAAATATGGACCATTTTCTGCACATCCAGAATGGCGCCATCTTGTTAATTCCCTTAAAGGTTAAGAGAATTCGAGCGGTCGAGGATCAGAACTAGCTAGGGTAGGGGGTCAAGGGTCGCTGAGGGGATGAGGGTCAAGGGTCATTGAGGGGTCGAGGGTCAATGGTTAAGGGGTCGAGGGTCGAGGATCGCCGAGGGTCGAGGATCTCCGTTTAACAAGAATGCCCCCATTATGGATGTGCACAAGTTGATCCATTTTTTCTGATCTCATCCATGGATACATCATTTGCTGGAAGTAATAGGCGTACGACGCTATGAAGCTCTTCAAAGTTGTTTTGGAACGGAGTTCCTGATAGGATGATTCGCTTTTTGGTACGTATTTCAGCAAATGCCTTCCAAATAGCGATATTCGGAAGGCTCTTGCTGAAATTCGTACCAAAAAGTGAATTATCCTATCCGGGACTCCGTTCCAAAACAATTTATCAGAGCTTTGTACCGTTATGCGCCTGTTCCTTTCGGCAAATGATGAAGCAATGGTTTTCTTGAGATCAGAAAAAATATGGACCATTTTCTGCACATCCAGAATGGCGCCATCTTGTTAAATCCCTTAAAGGTTAAGAGAATCCGAGCGGTCGAGGATCAGAACTAGCTAGGGTAGGGGGTCAAGGGTCGCCGAGGGGATGACACTACAGGAAACAGGTAATTTGCCGTCTGTGGATTACAGACGGCAAAGACCCAAATCTAGACGGCAAAGATTTTGCCGTCAGGAAGTAGACGGCAAACTCAGACGGCAAAGATTAGTCGGCAAAGAATACTTTGCCGTCAGCCTTTTGTTGAGATGACGGCAAAGATTTTGCCGTTAGTCAATATAGTTTTGCCATCTGCCGCAAAAATAACAGACGGCAAAAAACGTGTTCTTTGCCGTCAGTCAAAACGTGTGCTTTGCCGTCATCCACACTAAAGTACAGACGGCAAAGATTATTTTTCATGTTTTAAAAAAGTGGCGTATGAGATCAGCAAGCAAATATTCCACGCGATGGTCGACATGGTCAAGGAAACTCCACTACCAATCTTCATATACAATACACATTATTGATATTTCCAGATGGACAAAAACCCACAAGATATACCACACTAGATTGTACACAATACACATTATACAATACGGAGTACTGCATGTCTACATCACAATACACAACAATATTACACATGAATATCATCTGGATCCAGCATGGCTTCGATCTGGTGGAGATGAACAAGGCCACTGCGGGACGCGCTTGATCTGGTGGCTCCAGCGCCGGCGTCGGCAGGTGGCGAGGGCGGAGGCGGGCTGCAGCGGGCGTACGCGGGCGCGTGGCTGAACCGGGCGGCGCTCGGCCGGTTGGGCGGGCGAGCGGCACGCGGCTGGTGGCATGGGCGGAGGTGGGCTTCGATGGCACGGTGGAGGCCGAGGCGGAGGCGAGCTCTGGTGACGCCGCAGAGGGCGAGGCGGCGGTGGGCTCTGGTGGCGCGCGGCGGAAGCCGAGGCGGAGGCGGGCTCCGGTGGCGCAGCAGAGGCGGAGGCGGGCTCCGGTGACGCGGCGGAGGTGGGCTCCGGTCGCGCGGCGGGGCGGAGGCGGGCTCTGGACGGCACGCGACGGGGGATGGGGCGTGGAAGCCGGCAGGGGCGACGGGGGATGAGGCAGGGGCCAGCGGCGCCGGGGGCTGAGAGGAAGGGGCTGGGGCCGGCGGCGCCGGGGGCTGAGAGGAAGGGGCCGGGACCGGCGGCGCCGGGGGCTGAGAGGAAGGGGCCGGGGCCGGCGGCATCGGGGGTTGAGGTGGTGTCCGGCGCCGGCTGCTGTGGATCGAGAGCAGAGAGAGATACGAGAGAGAAGGGAGAGAGATCGTGGGGAGGGTGGGTGCGGGAGGATAAGGGAGAGAGAGAAAGGGCGGTGGGGGCGCGTGGGGTGTGGGGCGTGGGGTGGGGCGTGGGGTGGAGCTGGGATGAGTGGAGTGGATGATGCCATGTCATCGATCCATGTGATCAATCCGCGTCATGTGTTTCTTCTTTGCCGTATGGAAAAAAAACACAGACGGGAAAGAGCCTAGTTTGCCGTCTGCTAATAAAAATACAGACGGCAAAGATTCTTTGCCGTCTGTGAAAAAAAAACTGACGGTAAAGATTTTTTGCCGTCTGTGATTTGTTTCGAAGATGGCAAAGTGCTCTCTTTGCCGTCTGTGTTTTTTTTTTGCAGACGGCAAAGTATATTTTGCCGTTAGTTTTTCTTTGCCGTCTGGTGTTGACAGCAAATCTTTCTTTGCCGTCTTGCCCGACAAAAAGCTGACGGCAAAGACGTCCCCTGACGGCGAATTAGCTGTTTCCCGTAGTGTGAGGGTCGAGGGTCATCGAGGGGTCGAGGGTCGAGGATCGCCGAGGGGTCGACAGGGGGATGTCGATCAACCCCCTCTCGCTCGACCAACTTTCGAGGACACCCAAACCTTAGAAAAAAATGCTGTCGATCTCGTACCCCCTCCCGCCCCTACCTGACAAACTCTCTCGAGATTTATAAGAGATTTATCAAGAATGCCCCCATTATGGATGTGCATAATTAAGTTGATCCCTATTTTTTCCTGATTTCATCTACCATTCTATATGTGCATGTTCTCTTGTGTCAAAGTATTGAATCCTTTGACACTAGACAACGTGACATATAGAAGGGTAGATGAGATCAGGAAAAAATAGGGACCATTTTTCTGCACATCTAGAATGACGCCATCTTGTTAAATCCCTTAAAGGTTAAGAGAATCCGAGCGGTCGAGGATCGGAACTAGCTAGGGTAGGGGGTCAAGGGTCTCCGAGGGGATGAGGGTCGAGGATCGTCGAGGGGTCGAGGGTCGAGGATCACCGAGGGGTCTATGTTTGCCACTATTAATATATCCATCTCTCATGTTTGTATATTAATTGCCATGTTGTAATATTTGCAGAAATTATGGATCAACAAAGAGACTTCGAACAAGAAGAGATATTCGGGGACATAATCCGCGACGGAGGTGATGTCTTGTCGATATTTCTCAATGAAACCGATGGTCTGGAAGGAGAGGAAGCAGGCTACGGTGATCAAACAATGGAGGAGGAAAGTCATGATCATGATGGTGGCTCCAGCGACCGTGATGACGGCTCCGGTGACCGAACAGAGTCGGGATCAACTGTTGCAAAGTCCGGCGAGGTATATATATATATATATATATATATATATATATTAATTAAGCCTGTGCTGACTAGCTCATTGATGCATTAATTCTTCTTTCTTCTTTTATAGCCCTCTGGATCGAGCAAAACTTCGGTAACAAGATGAGGCCCAAAGAAACCATAGACATGAGTGAATAGTATTTCTCTATGTGATCTCTTCCATCATGTGTGGGCAATGAACACTGCATTGTATAGAAAGAAAGTGTCATTTCTAGCTCTTACATAGGCTTCGATCTTTTACATGGAATACAATCTGCCTACTTGCTTTGTGTCGCACTACCAACACTCCACCCATTAAGCTAAACATTATGCCACTCATAATTCCTTAGTTTATTCGTTCAAATATGAATTTCATATGATTCTAATGTTCCTACTTCAGTTTTGAAATGTGTGCCTGCCTATTATAGAGACATAAGGGGTTTGTATTTCTGTGTGTGGTCTGGTCAGCACGGTTGGGGGGTGAACTTTGCATATGCAGGGGTTTATAGGGAGACACTCTTCAAGTTGAATTCGCAATGCATTCCATAGATAATCTGACTACTTTTTATGTTTTCATGAATCTTAGATTCTGAACAGCATCATAATGATTATGAGCTTGCGCGCATGAAAAGAATAAAGCAGAACAATGCCATGTCTGTCAAACTTAGCATTAAGGGACTGAAATCAAGTCTGGATGCAATGCAATGCAAATGCACTCCACCTACAGATTCATGCTCAGAATATGATCCTAACAGTGATTCTGAGCTAGAGGGAGCCCTAAGTCAATGTAGCTCCCTAGTGGAGGAGTCAGAGGAAGATGCCCTATCTTATTCACCCATCAAGGTGCTTGCTCTAACTTTCCAAGGTTATATTGGTCGCACATCTCTTGCAACTGATGCTTTGCATTGCTTCTACTTTGTTGAACTGCCATTAGCTTAGTTTACACATTGTGTATGTGAATATGCCCTGCCTATCCATTTTCAGTACATATTCCATCTGTCATCATACCATATTTATCCATTCAAATGTTGTTCTTGTGTGTCACACGTTCAAAAGGAAGAGGGCAATTGCTGATCGTGGAGGAGCACAAGCAAAGTATTTGGAAAAGGTAGTGGCACCTGATAAATCAAATAGCCCATTAGGTGTAGTTGCAATATCACCTGACCCACAAAACACCCAAACTCTAGGAGACTCTAGCCATACTACACTGGTCATTTCTCATGCCCCAACTCAGCAGACGCCAACTGCAGCAAACAGTATGATTATGCCAGTTGACATAGCACCAGCTGTGACGCAAAACCCCCATTCCAGCAAAGAGTACACCAAATCCAGTTGCCAAATCCATTTTCGAACCAGAGAGAGCCCCAATTGCAGAAAATAGGACCCCTATTCCATTTCTTCCCAGTTTAGAAGACGAAGCTTATATTGTTGTCAGCAACTTTGTGCGCATCTTTCCTTCATGGAAAGATTATACCGTAGACAGAGAACAATTTCCAGTCTTCCTCCGCAACTTACGTGTAAGTAATGTACTAATGTTATTTATGGTCATTACTGCATATGTTTCTGCTGACAGAAGACACAAGATTTCATTCTTTTAAATAGGCGAGGACCAAACTAGATTGTGAAGACGAGCAAGGGTTGGTTGCACTTTTCAAGCACTCGTTGATGAAGTATCGTTCCTACCTGAGGCAAGCACACTTCGATGGCAAGCCTCTAAACGAAATTTCTGTAAAGTCTCCGGTGCTACATTTATCCGACGGTGACTGGAATAATCTTGTTACACATTGGTCTCGGCTGCAGCGTAAGGTACTGTCTATAATATCACATCACAATTTGAACTACATTTCTGCATTTGCCTTAACGTCTCACTTGTACGAAAACTATTAGCATAAGAACATTCATTCTTAAGGGACCACGGAATCTCGGAACTACACTGCACACTGCACTGTCCTTGTGAGTACCTCTCACTACAAAAAAAGACACATCCGGGACATTCTGGGCCGAACGAATTTTTTTCTGTCATACTTATGACACTTCTATGACGGTAATTGTGACAAAACCCTGTATCATCATAGATGTGGTGGGCTCCTTCTTCTATGACAAAAAATCATGACAGAAAATGGGCTTTTCATCCTGGGTGGGCCGGATACGCAGCTGCATAATATTCTTTGGGCCGTCCATGACGAAAAAAACCATGGTAGAAGCGAGGGCGAGGAAAATTTTGGCGAGTTCCCGGTTACGGTGGGTGGTCGGGGGCCGAGCGATGCGCGTTTCTCTCGTACACGTACGCGCGTGTGTGCGAGGCATTGGTTGTAACTGAACCCGAGCAAGGCATTGGGCTCTATCTGAATCCGAGCGATTGCACTGCAGGCTACGCATTACTGAACCCGAGCGATCGATCGGTGGCTGTTAACTGAACTCGATCGAGCGATTCCTTTGCTACTGCTGCTAACTGAAGCCGATCGATGTTTTCTCTGGATGAAAAATGAGCAATGCGGGGGGGGGGGGGGGGGTTGGACGAACAGTGAGCGGTGGGGGTGGATGAACATGACCCCGTGGCGTTGCCTCTGGATGAACAGGACCCCGATCGATCGAGCCGGTTGGGGCTAGATGAACAGGACCCCGTGGAGGGCTGGATGAACAAGACGACCCCGTGGGGGGCTGGATGAACAGTAGATGGTGGAGGGGTGGATGAACAGTAGCCCGTGGAGGGGTGGTTGAACAGGAGCCCGTGGAGAGGGGTGGTTGAACAGTAGCCGGTGGAGTAGCGCGCGGTGGAGGCTGGATGAACAGGAGCCCGTGGATGAGTAGTCGCAGGTGGAGGCTGGAGGAGGTCGACGGTGGATGAATAGTAGCCCGTGGAGGCTCGAGGAGGTCGACAGTGGAGATGTACATTATCCCGTGGAGTCCTGTTTTGCGGTACGCCACACCCCTCCCGATGAACAGGACCCCCGTTTCGACTGTAGCACTCCAACACAAGTCCGTTTCGTCCGTTTTGCGGTACGCTACACCCCTCCCGATCAACAGGACCCCCGTTTAGACCGTAGGAGGACCGTTCCTCCATTTTGCGGTATGCCAGACCCCTCCCGATGAACAGGATCCCGTTTCGAACGTGGTCGGTCGAACACAAGGCCGTTTCCTTCGTTCTGCGGTACACCAGGCCTCGTTTCCATCGCCTGTTCCGTCCAAGCCTTCCCGATGAACACGATGACACATTCTGTTCCGACACAACCGGTTGGCTTCCCATGAACACGACGACGACGCTGTTTCTCCGTTCCGACCCAGCCATGTACACGAGCCCTGGCCGTACGTATGCGCGAGTAGGCGTTCGAGACCCCGCCCATATGTACACATACGTGGCCGTATTTTCTTTCTTGCACACTGGCCGCTGTACGTACGTGCACATGCTACGTGCGCGCCTCTACTACGACACGTGCGCGCCTCTACATCCACCAGTATGTACGTACACGTTCGCGACCAGAATGACAACGCTATGTATGCTTCGACCAGGTGGGTCCCGACTATCAGGAACTTCCTTGCATGCGAAGATGTAGCTGGTGGGTCCCAGTAGTCAGGGGGCGAATCATTTTTTTTTGCCCAGACGCACTTCCTTGCATGCGAAGATGTAGCTGGTGGGTCCCCATAGTCAGGGGAAAACTTTTTTTTCACGAAATACAGTGGCCCGTCCGGTGGGTCCCTCCTGTCAGGTGGAGGTATCATTATTTTCCACGTAATAAGGAGGCACTTCCTTGCTGCGGCCGTGGACCCAGCTGTCAGCCTCTCCATGTACAATCCACGTCCGATGGAAGTCGTTCCTTGACCATGTTGACCACGCCATGCCGAGAGCACTACGGCGGTGGACGATGGCGAGTCCTAGGAAGGGGACGACGCACAGCTGGGGAAGATGCGGTAGTGGATGCCCACGCGGAGAGGAGTACAAGGGTTCACTGGTTCGGCTGCGGTGTGAGGCTGTCATCGCCGCAAAATAACAGGGGGTGTGGGTGAGTAGAGGGATGGCATGGCCAGCGGTGGGAGTAGTATGGGGGCAGTGAGGCCTCCGCGGCAACACAGCCGGCCACGGGAGGCAGGAGCAGGCGGCACGACCGGCGCTGCTTTGGGCGGATGGAGCCAGAAGACCAGAGGTTGAACAAGCACTATGGCCGTTGGATGGACATCATACGGTCATTGGAGTATTGACTAAGTTGACAAAGCCCTCTGTCCCCGTCAACTTAGTAGGCCCACAAGTCAGCCACCCACGATGGTGGGTCCCAACTAGCAGGGGGTATTCATTTTTTTGTGCATAATAAGGAGACACTTCCTTGCGTGCGAAGATATAGCTGGTGGGTCCGACCTGTCAGCGGGGGAACGTTTTTTCGCGAAATATGGTGGCCTATCCGGTGGGTCCTAGCAGTCAGGGGGAATGTTTTTTTCGTGAAATACGGTGGCCCGTCCAGTGGGTCCCAGCAGTCAGGGGGGAAACGTTTTTTTTCGCGAAATACGGTGGCCCGTCTGGTGGGTCCCTGCTGTCAGGTGGAGGAATAATTATTTTGCTCGTAATAAGGAGGCACTTCCTTGCGGTTTCCGTGGACCCAGCTGTCAGCCTCTCCACGTACAGTACTCTTCTGATGGAAGTCGGTCGTTGACCACATTGACCACGCCGCGCCGAGAGCACCACGACGGTGGACGATGACGAGCCCTAGGAACGGGACGACACGGAGCCGGGGAAGACGCGGAAGTGGATGAGTACGAGGGTTCACTGGTTCGGCTGCGGTGTGAGGCTTCCGTCACCGCAGAATAACAGGGGGTGTGGGTGAGTGGATGGATGGCCTAGCCAGCGGTGGGAGTAGTATGGGGGCGGTGAGGCCTCCACGGCAGCACAGCCGGCCACGGGAGGCAGGAGCAGGCGGCACAACCGACGCTGCTTTGGGCGGCTGGAGCAAGAAGACCAGAGGTTGAAGAAGCACTACGGCCGTTGGATGGACATCGTACGGTCACTGAAGCTAGAATCGTTTATATTGACTAAGTTGACAAAGCCCTTGGTATGCGCCAACTTAGTAGGCCCACGGGCCAGCCTCCGAAACGGTGCGCCCCAGATGTCAGGGGAGGAATCATTTTTTGAGTGGCCGAAGCTAATAATATCCGAGATTGAAGAAAAAGCATGACATCCGTTGGATAGACATCCAACGGCCACTGCTGCTAGAACCGTGTGTTGACTATAATAAGTTGACAAAGCCTTACATACGCGTCAACTTATTTTTTTTAGAGGACGCATCAACTTAGTAGGCTCACAAGTGTGTGGCAGAGAACTTACATCCCATTTGCGATTTGTAAGAATGTACAACCCATTTTTGAATTCTAATGGAATTTACTATAACCCATTTACAGTTTGTTAAAAGTATAACCCATTTTCTAGCTAGGACAACGATTAATAATTTCAACCAACCGTTGAAGACAGAATTCAATAAAATTTCCCACATTTGTATGGGATCAGAAATATTTTATCCCGAAATTTCTAGTCAGATTAAATACAATTTCAATATAAATTTATATTACGTAAAAATCCACCAAAACATTGCGCTCGCAACAATTAATGAAATTAAAAATTTCAGTATCCAAAAATAATATTTTATAAAGTAATTACGCGTTTGGTGCATTTTTTTATAGTTACTGCCCAGTTTTTATAATTACATCCCATTTATTATTTCTTAAATCACATTTTCATATTAAGCCTAATGCATCCCTCCTAGGAAAGATTTGCAGCCCAGCGGGGCGGAGAATAACAACTTGACCTTGCCTGGGTATTCCTAAAAAAATTAATGTGTGGGCTGGATATCTGGCCTAGGCTAGACGGGCCACATCCCGCCCAGTTAATACCTGCAGCGATGTTTTCGTTGTTGTTCAGAGGAGAAAAATTAATATCTGGGCTAAACATCGAAAAACTCTGCAGTGCTCACACCTCAAAAACACAAATAGTGCTTGAGCTGCTTGGTCCCAGTTGTCGTCCGCTTCTTGTTCAATTCTCTCGTTTATTGACTACATAGGTTGACAATGATGTGGGACCGTGATGTCAGGAAACCAAGAGGAAGCAAAAAAATTATAGTTTTTATATAATAAGGAGGCACTTGCGTACGTGAGGCTATGGCCCTGGTGGGTTCCCATTGTCATCCTATCCAAGTAAAGTCATCTCCTCGCCCGTGCGCGCTTTCCGCCCGAAACAGTCAGCGCCACCCGCCCCTCTTCCCAGCGATTGCTCCACCTTCAAACGACACAAGTGTCGTCCGTCCGTCCATCTGCCGCCCACAATAATGATATGTGGTTTCCGAGGCGGCTACTCTGGCGCCACACGTCCGTCCCTCCGCCGCCCACCATTGCTATATAAACTGCTGCGCCGGCCATAGCCGCAGTCATCCGCATCCATTCCCTTTCTCCTGTCCACACCACTACTGCCAACCATGGCTTCCTCGCACTCCAGCGCTCTTTGGGACGGGCAGACGACGGACCACAAGGAGATGGCAGCCATTTCTGCTGACCGGCTGGCCGGCAGGCAGCCGGAGGACGATGACGTCCCAATGGAGAACATGGTAGTCGACGATCCGGCGCCAACCCCCTCCTTCCTGCCATCCTCGCTGGTGCATTGCACCATGACCATCAGCGAGTCCCGTGCCCAATATATGGACACTATGAGGCAGATGCGTGAGGAGCAGTTACGGGAGGCGCAGGCCGACGCCGCCTACAACCACCATGTCCTCAAGGAGCACCTGCAGGCGGAGGAGCAGATCGCCGCAGAGCGGGCGGAGCAGGAGGCGCTGCTCAACTCGTACCGCTCCACCTACGAGGGTTGCCTCGAGCGCTGGCGGTACCGCATGCGGGTGGCGGAGGCTGCGGCCGCCTACAAAGAAGGCAATGAAGTGGGCGAAGAGCTGTTTGGCGAGACCGAGGACGAGGCAGAGGACAATGCCGGCTCCGACGAGTCCCAGCTCCGCTGGAGTCGACGAGGCCCTGCTCCGTCGAGGCCCCGCGATGCCAACAACGAGGCAGAGGACACCGCCGGCTCCGCCGAGGCCCTGCCCTGCCAACAACGAGGCAGAGGACATCGCTGGCTCAGCTGAGGCCCCACCCTGCCGGCAACGATGGGGAGGATTTCCACCGCTCCGCAGAGGCGCCGCCCGCCGGCAACGAGATAGAGGACATCGCCGGCTCCGCCAAGGCCCCGCCCCATTGCCAACTAGGCCGCACCACATAGAAAACGAGGAAGAGTAGAACACGGTAGGTCGCCGTCGTTCGGGTCCAAGTAAGGCCACCGCTGCTACCCTCCGGTTGAAGCCAAGCTAGGCGGGTTGACCATTGACGGCCGGTTAGCTTCTTGGCGGCGACTTGGAGTCGGAGAGCTGTGTTGGAGAAGAACGTTGCTTCTACTCAACTGCTGGTGCAGTTGGCTGACTGACACGTGGGCCCAACAGGCCACATGTCAGTTACGCAACTGCACCTGCAGTTAAGTCACTGAAGCTTCTGTTCGACTCAGCAGGACATAGGTGGGTAGCTTCGGTTAATTAATTATACCTCCAGCATACCCCTTTTTAGTTGAAGAATATATGAAATGTAATGAAATCCAGCATGTCTATACAAAATCTGACCGTGTATGAATGAATTTATTTTGATTAGTTCGAATTCCTGTATCACTGGCATTGGATGAACATGCAAAACAATATGTACTAGCATTATTCCCAAGGTGATCACCTCATTTGCAGCAGTTTCACATGTACTCCCTCCGGTCCTTTCTAGTCTGCATACAAGTTTTGTCTGCAGTCAAAGTATCTCTACTTTGACCAATCTTATAAAAAAAAGTATGCACTTTCACAATGTGCAAAGTAAAAAGGAACAGAAGGAGTACAAAGAGTTTGAGCAGCTTTTTCGCGTTTCTGTACATTGCAATCAAACACACGGGGCTGGCAATTCAGAGAGAACATTCAAAACAATCGATGATTATGCATCTCAGCAACTCACATGTCAGAGGCAATATTTACTTCACAACTAAATAATAAAGAAAAAATTGATCGACGCTGCTGATAGCAAAGGGCGTCCCATTTGAAAATATCAAACGCATGTCTTCTTGCTAAAACCAATGAGCAAAATTTGACAAGGTTGTCCCATTCCAAAATATCAAATGCCTACGATTGTGGAATGGGCATGGTTTGCCATCAGTTCAGACATTGACATGGAACCTCGTGCTAAATAAACCAGCTGTTCTTTTTGTGCAGTTCCACCAAAATCAACCAAATTCATGCGTAGCTTGTATGATTTCGCCATTATATGTTGCAACGCTTTGAACTTATCGGCACCTCCTTTCTTGTGGTGGAAATGAATGATTCGATGTATTCATGAAGATTTTGTGCAGTTCCCATTGAAATCAAGCTGAGCACCCCTATTTGCACAAATACAAACAAAGTGATTAGTATAAAGCAAACTGTACTATGAATTGACAATTTAAACAGGCACCTACATGGTCCATGTAGAGCACACTTTTAGAAAAATGGAACTCACCAGAAAGAATCTTGGAACAACATTGTACTCGCGCATCATAGCAAAAAAATGGAGATTTGTCAGTCCTTCTGAGCTGAAGTTAGTTTGGTCTTGTGGGGAGTAATGTAACCATCCTTCAACTGCTCCTTCTGATGAGAAGATAGACATGGCTTCTTCATCCTGGCATAATCGGAACTAGGCACTTCACGTACTCCATATTCTTCTTCATAGGAAGATGATCCTATTGTGCAAAGACAAGAGGACAACTAAATGCTAGCATCCCTGTTTGCTTGAAAAAAAAGGAAAGGAAATATTTAAAACAACACAGATGAAGCACTACTCAAGGACAATACCACTTTTTCATGATAGTATCTAAACAGTAGCACAACACCAATAGAGATGACAAAGCTCAATCATATGGATGAAATCAGTGGGCGAGTACCAACCTTTGTCAGGAGGCTTATTGTGTAGAGCATACAAATCAAGCACTTCTCCAGAACCATCTTTTGCTATCTACTATGGTGGCCATGCTTACTATATACTCCTCGATTAGTTTAATGTTTCCAACATCTTCTTGTGCAGTTCCACTAAAATATATGGTATCTTCAAAGAAGGTCCATGTTTGCACAAGTAGAGATAATTATGTATTACATTAAGAGTGGCATCAAATCAGGGGCAAAACAATTGCTCGTTCCAGCCATAGCAATAAATAAAGATGCAAAACTATATCATTACTTGTGTCATCATAGTTCTAGTGCTTCATTACAGCACCGGGAGTTGATTTTTGTTTTTCTTCTGCTTGTTCTTCCCCTTCATCACTTGGTTCAATAACAGACAAGCTTCGCCTTCAATGTAAGATTTGGCATGTCAATTAGGGAGCACAAGTATAGCACTAAACAATGACATTAATTTTCTGATGAAAGTGGCAAAATATAGGCCAACAGTTGTGAAATATCCTTATCTTACCTCAATGGGATATTATGGTGCACATACAGATTGGAAGTCTTGTCTCCATTTGTGTTGTTCACTAAAATCAAGCAACATTACCATACAAGTAGCACAACATATGAAAGCACACTGTAGAATCATGTGAAAGAAGGCTAGTACTGACCTCTCATGATGCGGAATTCAAACAACTCACAAGAAGAAGATCTGAACCAAATTTGCCAACACGGATAGGGAGTAAGATCTCCTCTTGTGCAGTTCCACTAAGATCAAGCAATCAAGCAACGTTGTCGGTGTGACATTTTGGTTGAACTGCACAAAACACTCTTAAAAACAAAAGAGTTTTGTGCAGTGCAACAAAAGGTCACAATGGCAACGAGGTGAAGTAGATAACCATGTACATCACCTCGTTGCCATTGTTTACAAACTGTCCCTGTAAACAAACACTTTGGACATTTTGTAAACAAAAGGTCACAATGGCAACAAAATGTTCCAGCGGCATTATTAAAGGGTGTTTGTTTACAGGGACATTTTGGTGTAGGGACTAAAAAACTCCGTGTCAGTCCCATCTAAACCAAACAGGAGGGACTTTTAGGGACTAAAACTGGGCATTTGGGACTAAGGAAATAAGACCCCGAGGGAGTCTTTTTGGGACTTTTTCCAACAGTTGCCCCTGCGACGCATCACACCTTGTCTCTATTAGTTCATTACTAGGGGTAACATGGTCTTTTAGCATGTCATTTAATAACCTCTAGTCCGTCACGACCGTGGGACGGACCGAGTCGTCGGTGGTGAGGTAGCTACTGAGAGAGACGGCGGAGCGAGGCCCTGGCGAGGACAAGGGGATAAGTAGCTCGAGAGGGGATAAGACAGAGAGGACGAGAGAGAGACAACGAGAGGCTCAGAATGATTTCAATTCAAACTTGACGATCTACAGTGCCATCGCTTGCTTATAAACCGCAAGCCCACACACCACACCTACTCTGGCCCAAGGCCCATGACTTACACCGCGACCCAACACAACTCGTTCAAATCTGCCCTCCTATGCCAGGGCTCCTGCACCACTTCTCGCTCCAGCCAGTTCTTCCTGATCCTAGTGCCATCACCTCCGCACTTACAGTACCCGCCCCTGAAGAACCAACGTGTCCCCATGCTGGTGCATTTGGAAACTATTGTTTCAGCACATCATAATCCTCACAGGTGGACGAAGTTGTAGGTATCTTGGCCCACTTAATCAGCACTTGCAACTGAGAGGTGTTGCCCTTTTTGACCAGCCTGCGATCGAGAATTTCTTCAGGTAAAACCCTAGGAGTAGAAAGGTCGATCGAAATCGGCAATGATGCAAACACTGGCGTATGATCAGGCACATGGTTCTTCAGTTGTGACACATGGAAAACTGGGTGGATCTGACTGCCTCGTGGTAATTCCAAACGATAAGCCGATGCTCCAATCTTCTCCAGAATTTTGTAAGGCCCAAAATACTTCAGTGCAAGCTTGCGACAAGGACGTTTTACCACTGTGGATTGGCCGTAAGGCTGTAACCTCAAGTACACCATTTCGCCAGTAGAAAACTCCCTTTCAGAGTGTTTCTTGTCAGCATAGTGCTTATATTTGCACTGAGCTCTGGCCAAGTGTTCTCTGAGAACTGTTGTATGTTGAGTGTGAGTGGCCAACCATGTATTTACATCAAGATTGAGAGAAGTTAGATGTACTCTCAACTGCCCCATATTAGGAGCATAGCCATAAAGAGCTTTGTAGGGTGTACACCCCAGGGAAGAATGATATGAGGTATTATACCCAAATTCGGCCTGAGGTAGCCAGGCTGCCCACTTTGCTGGAAATTCATGTATTGCACATCTCAAATACATTTCCAGACATTGATTTACTCGTTTTGTTTGTCGGTATGTCTATGGGTGGTATGCTGTGCTCATTTGCATCTCAGTGCCCCATACTCCTAAGAGCTCCTTCCAGAAAGCACTAGTGAAAATTTTGTCTCTGTCAGACACAATAGACAGTGGCAGGCCATGCAATTTAACTATGTTGTTCAGGAACACTTTTGCAACAGAGGCTGCAGTAAACGGATGCTTCAAAGGAATAAAATGTCCCACTTTTGTGAAATGATCTACCACCATAAGAATAGCAGAGAACCCATCAGACTTTGGAAGCCCTTCCACAAAGTCCATACTTATAGACTGCCATGGACTATCAGGCACTGGCAAAGGTTGCAGCAGTCCTGGTACTTTGCGTAACTCATGCTTTGCTTGCTGACAGATGCCACACTATTTGACAAAATTTTCCATATCAGCTTTCATGTTTGACCAACTGAACAGTTGCTTAACTCTGTGATATGTGGGCAAAAATCCTGAGTGACCCCCACAGGAGTGGAATGAAAAGCCTGGATGAGTTTAGTTTGTAGCCCAGTGTTAGCTCCCACCCAGATCTTGTGACCCTACTTCAACAGACCTTCCTGCAACGTAAACCCAGGACAAGCATTGGGATCTACAGCAAGCTTCTACAACATGGAGGTGGCCACTGGATCTACAGCATATGAATTGAGAACTTCTTGTACCCATACCGGTTTGCTTGTTGACATACTTTGAGTAACAAACAAATGTGCCACTCTGGATAATGCATCAGCAGCAGTGTTTTCCACTCCTTTCCTGTACTGAATAGAGAATTGCAGACCCACCAGTTTAGTCATGGCTTTTCTCTGCAGATCAGATGTTAAGTTTTGATCTCCCAGATGACATAAACTTTGATGGTCTGTTTTTATTAGAAAATGTGCCCTCACCAAGTAAGATCTCCACTTGTCCATTTCCATCATAATTGCCAAAAATTCCTTCTCATAAATGGATTTCTTCTGACTGGTCACTCCCAAAGCCTTGCTATAATATGCCACAGGGTGTCCTTCCTGAGATAACACTGCTCCCAACCCTGTGTTACATGCATCAGTCTCCACGGTAAATGTTTTCTCAAAGTTGGGCAGAGCTAGCACTGGTGTGTCACTCATAGCTTGTTTGAGGAGTTCAAAAGCTTGCTGAGCTATATTAGACCATGCAAAGGCTTGCTTCTTCAAAAGGGATGTTAGAGGTTTTGCCAATAAACCATAGTTCCTTACAAATTTTCTGTAATAACCAGTTAGCCCCAAAAATCCTCTAAGCTCAGTCACATTTGTAGGGATAGGCCACTGTAGCATTGCTTCAGTTTTAGCAGGATCTGTAGCTACTCCTTTATCAGAAATTATGTGGCCCAAGTATTCCAATGACTGTTGGGCAAAAGCACATTTGCTTGCTTTTACAAACAACTGTTGTTCTTTGAGGATATCAAACACTGACTAAAGATGTTCTAGATGTTCCTCCAGTGTAAAACTGAACACTAGTATATCATCCATAAATACTAGCACAATTTTCCTGTTTGCTCCAGCAAATATGAAGTTCATGACACATTGGAAAGTGCCAGGAGCTGTAGCTAGTCCAAAAGGCATAACTCTGAACTGAAATTGCCCATGGTTTGTTTTAAATGCTGTTTTAAACTCTTCTTCTTCTTTCATCCTGATTTGATGATATCCATCTCTCAGGTCCAGCTTAGAAAACCACTTAGCACCTCCTAACTCATCCAGAGTTTCATCTATGACTGGCATAGGATTTTTTTTACTGTTACAGCATTCAGTCTCCTGTAGTCCACACAAAACCTCCAAGTGCCATCTTTTTCTTGACCAACAGCACAGGAGCAGCAAAAGGACTCATACTGGGTGTGGTCAGACCACTGTCCAACATCTCCTTCACCTGTCTTTCAATCTCATCTTTCTGTAGAGGAGAGTATCTGTAGGGCATGTAGTTGACAGGCACAGTGTTTGGTACTAAGTTGATAGTATGATCAAACACTCTGTGAGGTGGTAAACTGGTAGGTTCTTGAAACACTTCTTTGTTTCTATCCAACACTTGCTGAACTTCAGTTGGAATTTCAGTTGCAGGTGCCATTACTATTCTGTTTAGTAGAGCAGTAGCCCACACCTCATTCCCTCTTTCCCACTTCAACAGTTGATCAGCAGACACCTCTGTAATTTCCTCTTGTTTGACAGGCAGTACACCTTGTAATCTCACTATCTGTCCTTCATATTGAAACTGGATCCATTTGTTAGCCCAGTGACATTGCATGACACCCCACTGTTCCAGCCAATCCATACCAAGAATGATGTCATGACCTCCTAAAGGAAGCACCTGCATAGCATTAGTGAAACTATGCCCCTGCATCCACCAAGTTACTTTGGGTGCCACTTCAGTACATTGGATGGTATGCCCATTAGCAACTCTGACTTGCATTGGGTGTTGTAGTTTCTCAGTTGGAACTGAAATCTTGCCTAGCAAGGCCTGATCCACGAACGTATGGGTGCTACCTGAGTCCACTAAGATCAACACCACTTTGTTTCCCACTAACGCTCTCAAATGTATTATTTTTGGATGAGCAGCGCCTGACAAAGCTGTAGCTGAAATGGTTGCACACTCCTGCTGATCACCTTGTACTAAAGCACCAAGAACAGCATCTGAGATTATTTCATGGGGATCCACCAGTTCAGCTGCCTTAAGTTGCGCTCCAGGAACCGGAGTCTGATTGCACATGTGGTCAGGGGAAAATTTCTCCCCACATTTATAACACAACCCATTTGCTCTGTGATATTCCTTAAGCTGTTTGGCTTTCCACAGTTCTCCAGTAGCCAAACTCGATTTTATTTAAGGTTTAGCATATGATGTCTTGCTGAAACTTGATTTGGTGGATTTCTGCTGCAGAAATAAACCTTCCTGAACAGATGCATATAGAGCTGCCAATTGAACACTTGATGGAATTTGCAACTCCACTGATGATCTGAGCTCTTCCTTGAGACCCATGATAAACCTAGTAACAAGGAATGTATCACTGATAGTTGGCTCATATAACTTGACTGTATACACCAACTGTAAGAACTGCTGGTTGTACTCCTCTACAGTTGTAGTCTGCTTGAGCATCATCAGGTCTTTCATCTTCTAACGGTACACATTCACATCAAACTCCTGCAGAATCGCTGCACAGAACTGGTCCCAAGTGTGCAGAACACCTGTTTGCTTAAATGCTTGGTACCAGTGAATGGTGTTATCTGTCAGATACAGCAAGGCTGATGTAACCTTGAAACTGTCAGGTATATTATACAATCTGAAGAAAGCCTCACATTTATCAAGCCAAATCCGCACATCCGACCCGTCAAACCTAGGGATTCCATCTTATGCATCCATGGTCGCTTTGCTATATGTTCCTCTTCTACTGGTAGCACAGGTGGAGGGAAGCCAACGGGTTTGATCGGTACCTGAACTGGACGCGGTGGAACACGATTTGCAAACCCAGGGCCAGCCCCCAGTATACCATCGGACACCTCTAATGCCGTTGGCGACGAGCTCTCGCCCATCGCGTGCTGCTTCCCCGACTGAATCGCATGGAACTGCGTCTGCTGTACCTGCCCCAGGGTGTCACAGGAGAGGTCGACCTTGACCTGCACCTGATCCAGCCGTGCTGACTGCTCGGAGATCTTCGCGTCGACGGCATCGAGTTGCACGCAGATGTTGTCCACCGCCTCCCACTTGCTCTGGGCCGCCCGCAGCTGGCGAACTCCTTGAGCATCTGCTCCTAGAATGCCTCCATCTTGACCGCGAGGAAGCGCGTCTGCGGGTTGGGCTTGAAGGTCGCCGTCGTTGCGAATTTCCCCGAATCAATCCACCTCAGGTCAGGATTTATGCAGATCAAACCCTAGGGTGATCTGCTACCATCACCTCAGATTTGCTGGGTACAAAACGGGAAAAAAAATCGCAGCCCGGCGCGACGGCGGCGAGGATCGAAGGCACTGGTACCAGACTGTCACGACCGTGGGACGGACCGAGTCACCGGCGGTGAGGTAGCTACTTAGAGAGACGGCGGAGCGAGGCCCTAGCGAGGAGAAGGGGAAAAGTAGCTCGAGAGGGGATAAGACAGAGAGGACGAGAGAGAGACAGCGAGAGGCTCAGAATGATTTCAATTCAAACTTGACGATCTACAGTGCCATCGCTTGCTTATAAACCGCAAGCCCACACACCGCACCTACTCTGGCCCAAGGCCCATGACTTACACCGCAACCCAACACAACTCGTTCAAATCTTCCCTCCTACGCCAGGGCTCCTGCGCCACTTCTCGCGCCAGCCAGTTCTTCCTGATCCTAGTGCCATCGCCTCCACACTTACATAGTCCATGTTTAGTCCCTGGAACCAAGCAAGTAGGGACTAGGGAGTTTTTAACCAAATAGGGCCTTAGAATAACAACAGCTAAAGAGTTGCATGGGACAGTGGATGCACCAGCACCATGTGCATCTACCGATGTACTGTGGTGATGCACAGTCTGTTGCAACAAAGAACAAACAACCAAGGAGCATATTTGTGTTGGTCCCAGTTTTGTTATCTTTAGACACCTTTCCCTATGTGAGCGCAGCAAATCTAGTCCTGCTCAAACTCTACAGACTTGTCCCCCAAAACAAAAGATCAGTTTGTTACAGATATGCGTACTGCGTTTGTCATTGTTTTCCCTTTTCGACCAACATAGGTGCTGGATAGCCAGTCTGTACTAGTACTTTCGCCCCTTCCTTTCCTCTTTGAACCACGTCCTAGATTTATGCAATACAACTTTCGCCACTACTTTCCCCCATTCCTTTCCTCTGTGAACCACGTCCTAGATTCATGCTATACAACTTTCCCCACTGCTAATTTCCCCCTTTCTTTCCTCTTTGAACCACGTCCTAGATTCATGCTATACAACTTTTTCCCACTACTTTCCCCCACTCCTTTCCTCTTTGAACCACGTCCTAGATTCATGGTATACATGTAGCTAGAGCAATGCATGTGGAATAAGTAAATTATACCTTAAGGTTCTTGGGGCGTGGTTCAGTGGGCGACGGGATGGCGGTAAAGAAGAAGGGGTCGAAGGCCCTCCCACGCCGCTGCTGGGTGAAAGTGAACAGCTGTGCTGGTAGTGGATTCCCTCCCTCGCCGATGGCGACAGCGTTAAGCCTCCTTCCCTTCCTAGCGGACGGATCATGCCGGCTCTTTGACTAGCAGTGAGGGGAGAGAGAGGCCAACAAAGTCTTGTTTAGATCTGGAGAGGGTGAGAGAGTGTGAAGAGATCAACTACAAGCGCTGAGGCTCTAGCATGTATATATATACTGGAGAGAGAGTGTGAAGCATGCAAACCCTAGAAAACAAGTGTCGAGGTTGTAGCTTATACGTGATGAGGTGATTATACGGTCACTATGAGATCGTATAGCTCCGTATCCATCCATTTTGACCAGTCAAAGAATCCTCCTGGCACAAATTATGCTCAAGTGTAGTTATCGAACCCGAGACCTCAAGTTTGATGAGCGAACAGGCTAACCAGCTACAAAACCCTCCCGTTGTGTTCAACGAGAGGAAAATAACCTTTTATACATTCCTGCATTCGTGTGACAAGCATGCCGTGTTTTTTTGTGTCCGTGGGAGTCATTGGGATTTAAATCATAATCGTGCCATGTGGCTTTGGTGGTAAGACTATCCACAGTGGTGCAGAAATAATGCAGCCTTAGTCACCTTACCTCTCTCCATGTAGTACATTGGGTCCCACTAGTCAGAGGGTGAAACAAACAAATTAATAAGAAAAATTAAAAGCGCCAGCGGTGTATCTTACCTCACACATCTCGCTACTGCTCGGGAACACTGTCCAATTGATCCCTTTGTTCGCTCACGTACTATTTTAAGTGAATCCTTATTATAACATGCACACAATTTTGGGCACTTGTATTCGACCTAAGTCAGTGTGCCACTATATCTCGTACTTACTACTCCCTCCTTCTAGGTGTAATAAGTCACGTTAGAAGGTGCAGCAGGACCAAGGTGCATGCGTGTGCGTGCGTGCGTGCGTGTGTGTGTGTGTGTTAGAGAGAGCGACAGATCGACCTACTCCTACGGAGAGATGGTCTGTAGTGTACAATTTTAGCCACGAGAGTCGATGCATCCTCTCGTTTTCGGGCGTGTTTGGTAGGGACAGGCGGACAGCTGCCATGCCCGCTCCTGACCATCCTGGCCCACCCAAAGCCCCTCCATCGCCCGCGCGCACTTCCCGCCCGAAACGGTCAGCACCGCTCCAAAGAATCGGTGCCGCATTCATGCCCGGGAAGAGCGGACACGACCTCTCACTGGCGCAAGAGTGATGGTTGCTTCGTCCGTCCAACTTACTGCTGGGTCTATGTGATTTGACGGCTCATTGGTCTTTATTACTGAGGTGGTAGGACTGCTGGATGTCCCACGCTTTTGGTGAAAGGAGGTACTACTAGATTACAATTTTCTCCATTCTTACAGCGGAGGAGTGCAAGAGGAGTGAAAACACGCAGGCTCAGTGATTACATGGCCCACCTCACACTATTACCATATTTTCTGGACACCGTGAGACACCTAACTCTTTACATAGTACTCCCTCCGTTCCTAAATACTAGATGAGTCCCCACATGTTGCCGTGGAACAGCCATATATCTCTCTATGTAAAATTATCAATTTCATAGAACTAAAAAAACTCTATAACCGCATGACAAATGTGGTAGCCAAACTAAAAAACTCCCATCTTCATTTAGATCATCCCACGTAAGGAAAAGATTAGCCAACTCCTACTGCATAATGGGATTATATTTTTCTTTTTGACATGTTAATGGGACTTAAAAGCTCACTTACATGCATGCTTGCATGCAGACATGTTGATGTGATTTAAAACCCACTCACATGCATGCCACGGTATTTCTGCATGCTTGCATGTGCCTTAGTGCGGAGCCTCTCAACGTCTAGATCAGACGACTATTATGGACTGATTTAATCATCTAACGGCTAAATTAATTTTGATGATGTGGCTCAAGGAGAGGATAGAGAATTCCTAGTAGTGGGGGCTAGATATAACTAGTAGATAAGTCTTTGTAGAGATTCCTCTAGGTGAACTACATACGGAACAAAATGAATGAATCTACACTTAAAATGCATCTATATACATCCGCATGTGGTTCATGGTGAAATCTCTACAAAGAATTATATTTAGGAACGGAGGAAGTACTAGTATAGTATGTACTGTAATTTATCAGCGAGATAAATTTGTACAATGCTATGAAGCTTCCAGCTTCTGTTACATGTATCTTGCGTCCAAGGTTGCCCGTTGCAACATTTCATCAAATATAAAGGAGACTAACATGCATGCTATTGCATCTCAATATTTGACAGATCATAGCAAATATGTACTCCCTCCATTCCAAAATAAGTGTCTCAACTTTATGCAAACTTTAGTACAAAGTTGTACTACTACTAATTTGGCACTTATTTTGGAACAGAGGCAGCTAAAGAAAAAAACAATCCATGCAGTCCCTAGCCCTTGAACAGTGAACCCTAACCAGGCTTCAATTTGCTGGCAACGTTCGAGCTTCCTAAGAAATGAAGTTTGCAACCTTTTGACCATCGGATCATTTTGTGCAGTATCACCAAAATCGAGATGAGCATCCCTGTGGCAAAGAAATTGAAGAAGCGTGACTAGGATAAGATTATTGGGACTAGTTGATGAGACATAAACTCACAAAAATATAATACGTAGAAGCCAGTAGAGGTATGTGCGGGGCAAAGAAGTAGATAAATATCCATATGGAGTGATGTGGGCAGCTGGAGCAGTGGTGCAAGCCGACTGTAAAGGGAGTTGTACTTGAGGGATGTCGGGACATAGCTCAACCTTGAGGAGGGCGGTGGGAGGCGGCAACTGCCCACGTCGCGGCAGTGAGCAAAGGATGAAGGCAACCTCACCGGCTTTGTGAGAGAGAACGGCGGGGACCCCTGATCGAGACGTGCCGACAGTGGGTTTTCGCCGTCGGCGACGGCGACCGCATCTACAGTAAGCATCCACCCCTTCCCCCGGCGGACGTGATCCGCCGGGATGTTAGAGATGTGGCCACAGTCGTTTTGTGCGAGAGAGTGTGAAGAGAGCAACCCCAGCAAGCAACCGTGTAGGGTGGCCCATCCTGACTATGTATATAGTGGAGCGTTTTCCTTTTCTCTCCATGTGAACCTATCATATTGCGTACATGCCACTGAAGAAAAAAAACTTTATTTATAAATGACGCATCACCTACTACTCGTTCTCCTATAACCTTGCGCTTGGCATCTCCAAAATATTAACCTTACGATTGTCTCTTCGCCTCTTCGGGAAGTCGAGCAATAATGGTAGTGCAGTATATATCATTCTAGCTATATGAGACCGAATGAATTGCTGCACGTCCACCACGTGGGAGAGGGTCGATGGGCGAGGGAGAGTGCTACATACGGAGCAAAATGAGTGAATCTACACTCTAAAATATGTCTATATACATCAGTTTGGAGTATGTACTAGTAGTTCATATTGAAATCTACTAAAGGACATCCAAACAATATGATATAATCTCTATAACCAAGGTAGTAGAGACGAGGAGTAAACGGAGGGAGTAGTAAATTTTTCTCCTCGTCCTGCGAGCCACCGCGCGCGTGGGCGAGGGAGCGGGCGTAGGGCGTATAGTACTAAGCAAGCTTCACCTCATCCTGCGAGCCACCGCGCCTGTGGGCGGGGGAGACGACATACTAAGCAAGCTTCGCCTCGTTCTTCAAGTTGGCAGGACACATCAAAAGTACTCCAGTGTATAGAGCCTTGCCTCTAAGTAGGCCCCACATGGTTTGCCTCTTTTTTAACATAACGCGTCAAGTCGCAATTTGTTTGTTCACCCGTGGTAGACGATCCTCCCTCCACCAAGTGGACAACCAGTACACGTGCCAAATTACCACGTGGGCTGCCTTTTCGTACAGAAATGAGCTCCACCATGTACCCGCACGGGTGTGGTTGGGAAAGAGACGGGAGTACGTGCGCCGTGCATGCAGCTCTTCTCTTCGTGCACGTCCCCTGCCTACGTGGGTGTGTGTGAGAGATACAAACCGTGTTCGTGAGTGTTTTTTGTTTTGGGGTGGGGGTGGGGGTTGATTCCGTGAATATATTTGTGGGAATATGTGTCGATGACATCTCAAACAAAATTTTGCATGCAATGTATGTGAAATGGAGGCCTATCCATATCATATAGAGAGGGTCGGGCGATCCACGAGAAGAAAGGGAGGGGTCATAGATATCGATAAGTCAAAGAGAGGATCAAGTGGGTGGGTGCGATCGATGAAGAGAGCCATCGAAATTGTTTGTGTGTGCAAGTCAAAGATATAGGGCGACTGACCTACCAGAACGTCAAAGGGCACAAGTCAAGTTTGTGTGTGGCAGGGAGACATGACTAGAGCACTCGATGTATCGGTGTGTGTGGGAGGGAGGGGGGTGGAGGGAGGGGTAGGCAGAGTCCTAACTATAGAGGTAGAACGACTCGTATATGTGTTGAGAAGGAGAGACCCAGCTATGTCTTGAGGGAGATCGGTCGACATCCATACATAACTGAAGGACGGGAAATATGATGGGACAGAGAGAGAGAGAGGAGAGAGAGAGGGAGGGAGAGGGGTAGAGTGTTGGATGGGTGATGGAGTTGCTTCTCGAAGATGGTGGGAGAGGCCTACTAGACAAACTGAGGGTCGAACTGCAATGTTATCAATAAGAGTGGGGATGTGTTTCTGTGTGTGCCTCTGCATGATAGATCTGTCGGGACGCATCCATGGATGATGAAGGGGAACCATGTGTTTGGTAAGCAAACCTAACTAGATCGGTAGATCAATTGTTGTTTGTCGGAGGAAGAGAGACATAACTAATGAGATAGATCGATCGACGCGTGGGTAAAAATGAGTTATAAGGACCTAGCTAGCTATATGTATAGCGGGAGATCAGTCGGTGTACGTCCATTTGTTAGAGGCAAATAAGGCTCAGCAAGATGGATAGACAGAGAGAATGGAGCTACGAGGTGGTGCGAGAGGCCCAGCTACTAGCTAGATAGGGGAGGAGTGTGCGGTTGTGAGATCGATGAAAAGAGGGGCGAGAGTTTACATGTGTGTGTGACCGTATGAGAGACACGAGGCAAGGACACATAAAGGAGGATATTGAAGGTGCGTGTGTATGTTGTAGGCAGGCATCGCTGGAGAGGTTTATCGATTGGTGTGTGTCGGAAAGGAGTTGTGGAGACTTTGGGAGAACGACCTAAAGAAAAAAATGAATGTGCCCGGTGGATAGAATGCCGAGGGAGGGGGAGGGCAAGGAGGGTGTGTGCATGCATGAGAGAAAGTTAGTGGTAGCTACAAAGGTTAGAGGATTGTGTGGGTGTAAGAAACTAACAAAGATCATAATTTGATATGAAAGTGGATTCATATATTTGAATAGGAGATCATAGTGTTTTAAACATATGCATGCATGAATATAGCGGTGATACGCGTGTTGTGCACATGTTATACCATAATGTGATAATGCATGGCGTTTGCAACTCACAGCTAAATGTCGAACAATCTAAACCATACTATACATCAAACAATCTCACATTTTATTTGAATTTGTGATAATGTGTGGCGTTTGCAGCTTACAACTAAATATCGAACAATCTAAACAATACTATATATCGAACATTCTCACATTTTATTTGAATTTGTGGTGTTTGCAACTCACATCTAAATACTTGTAGGCGTATGGGGCGGGGCACCATACATAATGTGATAAGCACATTATACATATGAGACATGGTTTAGATTATGAAGATCTAGCTAGATCTAGAAATGTAATGTGATTTGAAAGCAACATAAAGTGGATTCAAAAAATCGAGTTCGAGTTCATATAGTGCACATAGTTCATATGTAACTCGAGACTAATCATGTGGTGTGTTGTGAAGATAATACACAAACGATGGTTTAACTTGACAATAATGATGATTGTAGATCTTATTAAAACAGAGAAACGAATTCAAATGCTTTGGCTTCACAACAATCATTATTATAGATCTTATTCAAATAGAGAAACAAATTCAAGTTTAGTTCATAAAGAAGCGATAGTATATATACGTTTGGAATGCACTAAAACATTCATTTGAGTAGTAGGTTGCATGCATTATACACGTAGCGAAATATCTTAATTGAACATAACATGAATTCAAAGTTTTGAATGACATTTGTAGTGCGAATTGATTTGGTACAGTACACGTTAGGCTTGTTCGGAAATTTCAACCCGCGCCTTGTTAGCCTGAAATATTTAAGATATATCTTTGTCTTGTTGTGCTCCGACAACTCCCTCCATCTCAACCTGCGCCTTGCTATTCCGAAATTACAACGTGTGCTAAACCTCCCACCTCCTGTGAAATCCCCACAAGCGAAATGCCCGTGGTACCCCTGAACCGAAAGAACCGCCTCAAATCGGTGGGGGTACTTTCGTAACTTACCCCACATTTCGGACAAGCGCGTCCCTAAGCCATGGTTCCCCAGTGCCATCCCATCCGCCCACCCATTCATACACCGAGGCCGTGAAAACCCGCGACGAAGCCCCACACCCTGCTCCGTCCGCCACCCAGCCGGAGCCTCTTCCCCGACAACGTCGTCCACAGCAACACCTCGACGTCCCTCATCCACCGTACCGGATGAGGATCCGTCGTTTGATCTCGTCGTCCCGTTGGTACAGCCACCCCGTCCTCCACCTCCAAGGACCTGCCCCGACGTTCCCCTCGTCTTTCGTGCCACCTCCATTCCAACACCGCCGTCTTCACCTGCACCACCGGAAGAGCATCATCATCACCGTTTCCTCGGATGAAGCTGCGGCCTAACCGGCGCCACCAAAGAGGTTGTACACTAATCACCGCATTTTCTTCTTGATTCGATCTCACGGTGCTGCCAGCGCTCGGTCCCGAGCCGACACGGCGCGGCTCCATCCACGGCGGCGTCGCCGACCACTTCCTCCACGGCATCGCTCCCTCGGCGGCGACGTCCACATCAGTAGGAGCTACTGCTGCTTTATCTCTTGCTTGCGCTGCTGCTCTGCTCTTGCTCTTGGTCCCCTGCCTGGTCTGCTCTTGTTATTGCTCTTGCTCGCTCTGCTGCTCTCGCTCTTGCTCTTGATTGCGATGCTACTCCGATTTAGCTACACTTCAGTTGACTGAATCGACTTTTGGGTCAGTCGATTTTCAGGGGGTGGGGGGCTCGCCGGGGTGAAGGAAGAACCAGCCGCAATGGGGAGGGGGCTCGCTGGAGAGGTACCCAACTATCTATCTTAGGGTTCAGGATGGGGGCGGTGTTCGCCGGCGGTGGTGGGGCGGTGGCGTGGGGATCGCCAGAGAAAAATCTCGGCATGGGGGAGGGCCTAGAGGGATGGCCGGGGCGGCGGCGGACCAGTGGTGGGGAGTGTTTTCGGGGACGGTGGGGCGGTGCACCGCCGGCCGCGGGTGGCGGGGGGCTGCTGTTTGGCCGGTGGTGGCTGGCGGCTCAGGGGGGTGGAGGTTGAAGATGAACTACAGGCCCTTGATTTCGTATCCAACGGCTGCAAAATCGACTAACCAGAGATGAAAAGTCAGTCGACTGATGTGTAGCCTCACCTTGCTAGTGCGTTCAGTTTCGATAGCAAAATTCAGTTTCAACAATTAAGTTCAGTTTCAATAGTTAAATTCAGTTTTGACAGTTAAGTTTAGAGATGAGCGGCTGATGTATTTTACATCTAGCACTTTGTGGTTATGTATTTTACATCATGTATTGGAGATGCTATTAGAATTCCACTCAGGTTAACGTTGTCTCTCTTGTCCTACTTCAGCCTCGGCATCGTACAACTCACCGGAGCTGCTCCAATGACGAAACCCTCCATCACAGCGGAGTAGTACCTCGGGCTCCATCTCCAGACGCCTAAGATCCTCTTCCCCTCCTTCGACACCAAGTCAGCCGGAGCATCCTCACCGGCCAACCCAATCACGCTGAGATCGATATGGCTTCACCAAAGAGGTTGTACACTTGTTGCATCTCTTTTTTACTCTACATTTTATATATATTGTCCACTGAGCACACGTAGTAACGGGAAATACGATTATTTTATCCTACTATATGACAAGCAGTGAGGTACTAGGCAACTTAGCTATCCGTGATGGACTCTCTTGAATGTCATCATTATTTATCTCTGCGCGTTTGAGCTGTGCATTTGTCGATGGCCCTGGGAGTTGAGCTAGTAAGGCAGTGGCCTGGGTCCAAAGTAATAGAAGTAGCACAAAAAAAATTTTTTAGTGTAGGCTTTTCCTTGCTCAAGCCTGCCTACTAGAATCGCCATGCTTGAAAGGAAAAGTGAATGAGAAACATAGGAATTGGAAACTTTCCTATGGTACTACTATTCATGAATTTGGTTCAAAGGAATGGAGCAAAGGAAAACTGTAGGATTTGTTCCTTTAGTGTCTCCTTGAAATAAAAAATGTAGGAATTTTAATTTTCACTTGTCCTCGTTTTCAAATTCCTATTCATGAAGCACAAGACTAAGAGATAGTAGCATAATAGCATTATAACCGTACATTTTCTTGTGGTTTGACTTAATCTCACCATGCTTCTTTGCATCCTGTGATCTTCCAATTGTTGTGAATCAAACACCCAGATTGGCAGAAATCCCGTGTTTTTAAATTCTCTATTTTGCACGTGCATTCCTATCCTATTCCTGTCTATTTCCTATCCCTGCATTCTTGGAATCCTCTAATTCAAACGAGCCCTTACAGAATTACTTTTCTTATAGATAGTTGTCAAAGAAAACCTTGCATGGTTTGTCCAGCTCCTGCTGCGCCGTCGTCCACCCCAGATCAGCTGCTCCAACGACAGAAGGGTCCAGCACAGCAAGGATCCAGCCTCCAGACTGTCTTTTGCCGCCTCAGATCTTCTTCCCCGCCGCCAGCAGCCATGAAAACTGCATTACCATCATCAACCGAGCAGATGACCTCGAGGACTACACGGGTCTGCAAGAGAGGTCGCACTCTTTCGTGTCTTCTTACGTTATGCATTGCTTAATATTACATGCTATTTTATCGTCCTGTTCACCGATTAGACTCCGAGTCAGCTCTAAACTAATGGTCAAACTTGAGTTTTTAAATGGTTGTGGGCTACATATCGGGGCCGCAATCAATAGTATCTATCTACTATCTGGGTAATCTCCGGTGTCTACTATGAGTTTCATGTTGGGTGGGAAACAAACAGTAAAGAAGCCATTATCTGTATTTTTTAACTAAAGCCATTATCTGCCTGCTTTATTGGTTTTGGGTCTATCCACAGGTTGCTACCATCACTCTGGATTTCTGCATGCACTCCTTACACAATCTCACTGTTTTATTCCTATGCATGACAGTTATTGTAAACAATGGAACTGAACATGTAGAGCAAAAGAGACGAACCTTGCATGGCAATAAAATTTCATGCAGACGTCGCTCCATGGTAGGCGCAAAGGCAGCCCCCCCTCCACGCATTTCGGATTGTAATTGAGAGGAAGATATCTGTTCTGAGGGGGATTCAGAAGGAGAAGACAACTCCTATTTACCCCTGAGGTCTTCGCTCTAACTTGGCATGCTGATGTTGGTTATATCATGCATATGGTGCCTTGCATTGCTTACTTTATACATCAAATATGTCATCTGCTTAGTTTAGACATCCTTTGTGTGAATGCCATCTGTTTAGTTTATTCATCGTTTATGTGAATTATGCAACGCCATCTTGTTTAGCCAGGCATCATATATGTGAATTTTGCAATGCCATCCCGCTTAGCCAGTCATCTTATATGTAAAATATATCAGACCATCCTTTTTTCGTTACATCTTACATTTGTCAACAATGTTAGTACATTCAACTGCTCTTCATGTGCATCAGCCAATTGACATGGTGATGGCAAATTTTGGAGTGAAAACAAGGTCTTCATAGCAGACTATGCTATCTGACGAAGCGCATATCTCGCTGGTTACAGATATCTCCTCAGAGGAGGATTCAGAGACAGATGACCAATCCTATCCCCCCTGAGGTGTATGCTCTAACTTGGCAGGGTTATGTTGCTCATATCGTGCGTATGGTGTCTCACATTGCTATGTCATTTGATTACTTTAGACATGCTTTGTGTGAATGCCACCTGTTCAGTGTCTAATTACCATATATGTGAATTATGCATTGTCATCTTGTTGCAAGACATTATATATGTGAATTATGCAATGCTATCTTGTTGCAAAGGCATTATATATATATATATATATGTGTGTGTGTGTGTGTGTGTGTGTGTGTGTGTGTGTGTGTGTGTGTGTGTGTGTGTGTGTGTGTGTGTGTGTGTGTGTGTGTGAATTATGCAATGCCATGCTGTTTAGCCAATCATCATGTATGTGAATTATATCATGCTATCATTTTTTTGTATTATGTGTTCCATTTGTCGACAATGTTTGTATATTCAACTACTCTTCATGTGCATCAGCCATTTGAAGCGGTGATGGAAGTATCTGGAGTGAAAACAAGGTATTCAGAGCAGACAATGCTACCTGCTGAAGCAGACATCTTGATGGTTATAGAGAGCTCCTCAGAGGAGGATTCAGAGACTGATGACCAGTCCTATTTTCCCCCTGAGGTCTATGCTCAAACTTGGCAGGGTTATATTACCCATGCCATGCATGTTGTCTTGCATTGCTTAGTTTTTACATCATATATGGATTGCCATCTGCTTACTTGCTTACTATATAAATCATATATTTGAATTATATCATGCCATCATGTTTACATAGTACATACACATCATCTATCTGAATTATGGCATGGCAACCCATTTAATAAAGACGTCATATAGTTATATCATCTCATCCTGTTTAGTGTTTATAGTCATCATATTTTGAATTATGGCATTCTATCCATGAATGTAAGTGAATTATGGCATGCCAACCTATTTAATAAACACATTATATAGTTATATCATGTCATCCTGTTTACATAGTCATCATATTTTGAACTATGTCTTTCCATCTTTTTTAGTTAGCCATCATAATGTGAAATTGTGTCATGCTATCCTGTTTAGTTAGCCATCATATATGTGAAATTGTGTCATGCTATCTTGTTTGGTTAGACAACGTAAATGTGAATTATTTCATGCCCTCTTTTATTCCCCACTATCCATTGCACCTGTCTATCATAGAATGTCTATACTTTCAATTACTTTTCTTGTTTATCAGCCATTTGAATTGGAGATGGTGATGGCAGTATCTAAGGGAGTAACAACACGGTCTTCAGAAAAGATAGTGCTACCAGTTGATGCAGATAGAACCACGGTTGTACTTGCCCAAGGACCAGATCCACCACACATAACCCAGACTCTCGCAGATTGTACCCCTACCCAGTTGGACAGAGAACCAGCTACATCCCTTCTAACCCCAACCCCGGCAGATAGTAACCCAGTTCCAGTTGACACAGCACCGTCTCCACCACAGAGCACCCAAACACGAGCAGTTAGTAAGGGAACAGCAGTGCCCAAAGCACGAGGACCACCAGTCCGAATCCCAACTCAACGCTTAAAGGAGAAGAAGATTTGTTCTCAGGTTAGGTTCTGTAGCTATGGTTCATACTCCTTTGCTCTTGCATTACTGTATTTACTCATACCAACTATTTTCAAATTTGAAGGATGGAATTGAAACTCCAATGGCGCAACATGTATGTTTTAAACCTGTTTCTTTAACTGGTTTGCTGTTGTAACCTGCTCTATGTTGATTTCAGTTTCAATTGAATAAACAGTTATGTTCTCATGTCATGCACATTACAAGTGTTGTTATTGCTCTATAGTTTCCCACACTTATATTCTGTCTATTCTGCTTTGTCTTGAATAAATATTATTTGAACTGTGTCTCTATCTTGATTTGGCAACAAAAACTAGAATGATATAGACCATAAAGTGACCATGGTACATAGATATATGTTTGTTTCATGTTGTTATCCTGTCCACTTTACTACTGAACTCATTTACCAAAAAGAGTTTCATATACAACATGGTAAACATGTGATGTGTCTGCTTGTTTCTCTTTTAGAATGCGGACAAAATATTGGAGAACAGTACCTCGTTATGCAATGGTAAAGGAAGTAATGCAGATAAGGTTCAAGATAGTGAGACATCCCTGTTGGTCTCCAAGAAAGCTGATAAAAACTATCTTGACGACAGTGAGAGAACCCAAAAGTCATGTCTTGATGTAGTGTTTGAGTTACTGGCCACTACTGCTGGCACAAGCTCTTTGAACTCGCTGCCTGAATCAGTTTGTCTTCTTGAGTCTCAACTTCAAGTTGAAAGACATCGATCAGATGTGCTGCGATAGGAAGCTGAAGGACTGAGGAAGTCCCTACAGAATTCAGATGCAAACTTCCTGGTGCAACAGCAAGCGCTGCATGATTTAAGCGCCAAACAAGAGAAAGTTAATAAGCTTGCTAAGCATCTTGCCAGCATTATGGGTACCCAGGATATTGTTTCTTGGGATCTTCTGAAGTGGTTTCAGTTCTGGATTTGTTTTGCTGCGGTGTTTATTTGCGCTGGTCGCCAACTTTGACAACCAGTGTATATGATATGCTACTTTGTTCCCTATATTTGCACTGGTGGCGAACTTTGATGCCTAGTGGATGTAATATGTGTAAAAGCCGTGATAGCCTAGCGTTAGTTGCTTCCTTATTTATTTCCTTGTTGTCTTGTTTATTTGTTTGCTTGTAGTCAGTGCAGTTCTTTTTCCGCAGTTTGCTAGTGGCCGCAATAACCTATTTTTTAAAACTAGGCCACAATAACCATGGGCTACATATTTACTGTAGTGACACTGGGCCTCCTACCGGCCGTAGAAACAATGGCCCTTCTACGGGCCGTAGAAACAATGGGCCTTCTACGGGCCATAGAAACAATGGGCCTTCTACGGGCCGTAGAAACAATGGGCCTTCTACGGGCCGTAGAAACAATGGGCCTTCTACGGGCCGTATCATCAATGGGCCTTATATGGGTCGTAGGATCGATTGGCCAAACATGGGCCCATAACAGACCACATTATATGGCCGTAAACGGGCTAGAGTTGGAATCATCCGTTCATGGGCCGAACATAATGGGCCATCTTTAATAGGCCATATTTGATGATGCTATGAAAACGGCCCAACGTGTTAACGGGCCATAAATGGGCCGCCTGTAACAATGGGCTGAATTTCGCCCACAGCAGAAAATGACAGTAACGGGCCGTAAGTAACCGAATGCTGGAAACGAGCCCAAGAATAAATGGGCCCTGAGAAGGCCGAAAGATAACATGGGCTGGAAACGGCCCAATGGAATAATGGGCCGTTAATGGGTATACATTGTTTATTACGGGCCAGTTTCACCACGGGCCGGTAATGGGCCAAGAGTTACAAAGGGCCTCATATGGGCTGAAAGACGTCGTGGGCCATATATGGGCCGGAAGTTAAAATGGGCTGGAATCATATTGGACGGCCCGTATGACGCTACTGGGCCTAATTCAGATAGGTCGTAACGGGCCCTAGGTTAGTGGGCTGTAAATGGGCTATATGCGAACATGCCGTTAACAGGCTTTCAGTTGGCCGGCCCGCCACCTTTTGACCAAGTCAAACAGGCCGGCCTTTTCACAGGAATGGGCCTCTGTTGGGCCGTGCCACGTGTCGACGTATCATAGGCGCCTTCTGTCCAATGAGTGGATGACATCTGTCCCAACGATGAGCCGACATGTGTTTCCTCCAGCCAATGATGATTTTACACGTGGAAAATCCCCATTGGTCGGGGCTGTTAATGGGTTATCGGATCCAAAACCGGACCCGCTAGCTTAACGGCATTCCATTATGGTGGATGCCACGTGTCAGTCACCCTTGACGAAAGCACTTCTGTGACACGCGATTTATCGTCATGGAAGTGGACACTTCCATGATGATAGTTTTGGTAATGTCATGGAATAGTTCTACGACAGCATAGGTATGACTATCTTGATTCTGTCATAAAATCGTCGTGGATGTACATGCATGACAAAAAACGCGACCTATTGTGACAAACACGTATCATCATGGAAGTGTATTTTTTTGTAGTGTCTTGCCTGTATGACCATACTTACTTTCATAGTTGTTTGATTATGTAGCATCACTGCACATGTTAGCCTCGTTATCTTCCATTTGGTGGACATTATAAGATCCCTATGGACTCTTACATAAATTTGGAATCAACCCAATGCTTTTGAAGAGGTTTAACTCTGCAGTCCTCTTGTAAGGACTGAACCTCGTCTATCACTATACTTACATTAATAGCTACTCCCTCCGTCCCATAATATAAGAATGTTTTGTACAGTACACCAATGTTCAAAACACTCTTGTATTATGGGAAGAGGGTTTGGTTCATTGTGTAGCATTCTGCATCTTATCTCCCTCGCCCACCATTTACTAATAAAGATCATATCTATATTTAATCTTACCAAAAAGTAGAATACATAGACAATGCTAGTGCAGAAGTGTAGTGATGTCTACTACACAACCTTCTTCTTGTAGACGTTGTTGGGCCTGCAAGTGCACAGGTTTGTAGGACAGTAGCAAATTTCCCTCAAGTGGACAACCTAAGGTTTATCAATCTGTAGGAGGCGTAGGATGAAGATGGTCTCTCTCAAACAACCCTGCAACCAAATAACAGAGAGTCTCTTGTGTCCCCAACACACCCAATACAATGGTAAATTATATAGGTGCACTAGTTCGGCGAAGAGATGGTGATACAAGTGCAATATGGATGGTAGATATAGGTTTTTGTAATCTGAAATAATAAAAACAGCAAGGTAACAAGCGATAAAAGTGAGCGTAAATGGTATTGCAATGATAGGAAACAAGGCCTAGGGTTCATACTTTTGCTAGTGCAAGTTCTCTCAACAATAATAACATAGATAGATCATATGACAAGCCCTCAACATGCAACAAAGAGTCACTCCAAAGCCACTAATAGCGGAGAACAAACGTAGAGATTATGGTACGGTACGAAACCACCTCAAAGTTATTCTTTCGGATCGATCTATTAAAGAGCTCGTACTAGAATAATACCTTAAGACACAAATCAACCAAAACCCTAATGTCACCTAGATACTCCATTGTCACCTCAAGTATCCGTGGGCATGATTATACGATATGCATCACACAATCTCAAATTCATCCAACCAACACAAAGTACTTCAAAGAGTGCCCCAAAGTTTCTACCGGAGAGTCAAGAACGTGTGCCAACCCCTATACATAGGTTCATGGGCGGAACCCGCAAGTTGGTCACCAAAACATACATCAAGAGGCACACGATGTCCCATTGTCACCACAGATAAACACGGCAAGCCATACATCAAGTGTTCTCATAAAAGACTCAATCCGATAAGATAACTTCAAAAGAGAAACTCAATTTATCACAAGAGAGTAGAGGGGGAGAAACATCATAAGATCCAACTACAATAACAAAGCTCGGGATACATCAAGATCGTGCCATAGAGGGAACACGAGAGAGAACACGAGAGAGAGAGATCAAACACATAGCTATTGGTACATACCCTCAGCCCCGAGGGTGAACTACTCCCTCCTCGTCATGGAGAGCGCCGGGATGATGAAGATGGCCACCGGTGAAGGATCCCCTCTCCGGCAGGGTGCCTGAAAGGGCTCCCGAGAGGTTTTTGGTGGCTACAGAGGCTTGCAACGGCGGAACTCCCGATCTATCTTGATATTCGATGTTTTTAGGGTACGAGGGAATATATAGGTGAAAGAAGTCGGTCGGGGGGTGCTCGAGGGGTCCACGAGACAGGGGGGCGCACCGTGTAGGGGGGGCGCCCCCCTATCTCCTGGGCTCCTCGAGGGTCTTCTGACTTGATCTCCAAGCCTCCAGGATGATATTCTTCCAAAAAATCACGATGCCGAAGGTTTCATTCCGTTTGGACTCCGTTTGATATTCCTTTTCTTCGAAATACTGAAACAGGCAATAAAACAACAATATGGGCTGGGCCTCCGGTTAATAGGTTAGTCCCAAAAGTAATATAAAAGTGTAAAATAAAGCCCATAATCATTCAAAACACATAGTAATATAGCATGAATGCTTCATAAATTATAGATACGTTGGAGATGTATCAGCATCCCCAAGCTTAATTCCTACTCGTCCTCGAGTAGGTAAATGATAAAAGAAAGAATTTATGAAGTGTGAATGCTAGAAGGTGCACAAGTTTGATCAATGATAATTTCAATCACCTTTTCTAGCATGATAATATGCCATAACAGTAGTTCATCTCATAAAACTTCTCCCGATAAAGTAACAAGCAATTCACATGTCAAAGCATAGACCATAAACATTCTTGAAAACTAGCAAACTTCATTCTTAGTCATCAAACAATTGAAATTCCTCCTATTTTCAGGAAGGGTCTATGTCAGAGCTTTGATTTAGCAAACTTCACATACTCAACCATCATATAGTCTTCTACAATTGCTAACACTCACACAATACTCGTGGTTATGAAGTTTTAATCAGACACAGAGAAAGATTGGGGCTTATAATGTTGCCTCGAAATGTATTCACCTTTGGGTGATGTCAACAATAATAATTCATGCTAACGTACATCCAATTGGATATATATATCAGGATCACCCTAACACAAAGTGCTTGCCAAAGGATAAAATGAAAAAGGGAAAGGTGAAGATCACCTTAACTCTTGCATAAAGTAAAAGACATAAAGTAAAAGATAGGCCCTTCGCAGAGGGAAGCAGAGGTTGCCATGCGCTTTTAGGGTTGGATACACAAAATCTTAATGCGAAAGAATGTCACTTTATATTGCCCCTTGTATATGGACCTTTATTATGCAGTCCGTCACTTTTATTGCTTCCATAACAAGTTCGTACAAAGCTTATTTTCTCCACACTAATAAGCCATGCATATTTAGAGAGCAATTTTTATTGCTTGCACCGATGACAACTTACTTGAAGGATCTTACTCAATCCATAGGTAGGTATGGTGGACTCTCATGGAAAAACTGGGTTTAAGGATAATTGGAAGCACAAGTAATATCTCTACTTAGTGCTAGGAATTTTTGGCTAGCATGAGGGGGGAAGGCAAGCTCAACATGTTTGAATGATCCATGACAATATACTTTAACTGAGATGTGAGAAAGCATAACCCATTACGTTGTCTTCCTTGTCCAACATCAACTCTTTAGCATGTCATACATAATGAGTGCTCACAATTATAAAAGATGTCTATGATAATATATTTATATGTGAAATCTCTCTTCCTTCAATATTCTTTCATGAATTGTTCAAATGACTAATACAATGCTTGCTAACCGTCAATAAATTTACAACCTCTACTTCTTAGATGTGAAGTCATTACTCCCCATGGGATAAGAAAATGAAACATATATAATTTCAGATTTATGACAATCAACTCATTCAACCATTTGCACACGAGTAAATGACAAACTACTCCAAAAAGATATAAGTGAAGATCAATGAGTAGCTAAATAATTATGCAACTATGTGAAGACTCTCTCTCAAATAAGAATTTCAGATCTTGGTATTGTATTCAAGCATCAAGCAAAACAAAATAAAATTACATTTCAAGGATAGCACAACTCATGTGAAGAAGCAAAAACTTAGGCTCAACCGATACTAACTGATAGTTGTTGACGAAGGAAGGTGGGATGCCTAACGGGGCATCCCCAAGCTTAGATGCTTGAGACTTGTTGAAATATTATCTTGGGGTGCCTTGGGCATCCCCAAGCTTGAGCTTTTGTGTCTCCTTAATTCCTCTCATATCATGGTTTCACTTTTTATCAAAAGCTTCATCCACACCAAACTCAACAAGAGCTCGTGAGATAGGTTAGTATAAACCAATGCAAAACCATATCATCATCTACTGTAGCAAATCATTAGAATTATTATTCAACATTGAATACTAAATGCCTCTGCATATTTAATACTCCTATCCTCAAATAGAATCATTAAACAAGCAAACATATGCAAACAATGCAACCATAACAGCAATCTGCCAAAACAGTATAGTCTGTAAAGAATGCAAGATTCATCATACTTCCCTAACTCCAAAAATTATGAGAGAAAATTCCCACTGTATTAAATTTATCATAGCTCAATATGAAAAAAGATTCAACGTTATACCATTATATGACTTTTCTAGGGAATTTTTGCAACAGTGGTAAACTTTCTGTTTTCAAACAGCAACATGTATACTAGCAAAATAAGCATGGCAAAGGCTATCCTTGACATTTTTATTGCAACTAAAGATGCAAAACATTATTCTAAATAACAGCAAGAAAACACTAACAAAATAAAATGACGCTCCAAGCAAACCACATATCATGTGGCGAATAAAAATATAGCTCCAAGTAAAGTTACCGATGAACGAAAACGAAAGAGGGGATGCCTTCCGGGGCATCCCCAAGCTTAGGCTCTTGGTTGTCCTTGAATATTACCTTGGGGTGCCTTGGGCATCCCCAAGCTTAGGCTCTTTCCAATCCTTATTCCATATTCCATCGAATCTTTACCCGAAACTTGAAAACTTCAACCACACAAAACTCAAAAACAAAACTCGTAAGCTCCGTTAGTCTAAGAAAATAAAATCACCACTTAGGTACTGTAATGAACTCATTATAAATTCATATTGGTGTAATACCTACTGTATTCTAACTTCTCTATGGTTCATACCCTCCGATACTACTCGTAGATGCATCAAAATAAGCAAACAACACAATGAAAACAGAATCTGTCAAAAACAGAACAGTCTGTAGTAACCTGTATCAAACGTATACTTATGGAACCCCAAAAATTATGAAATAAATTTCTGGACCTGAGAAATTTGTCTATTAATCATCTGCAAAAAGAATCAACCTAAAAGCACTCTCCAGTAGAAAATGGCAGCTAATCTTGTGAGTGCTAAAGTTTATGTTTTCTACAGCAAGATCACATAAACTTCATCCAAGTCTTCCCAAAGGTTCTACTTGGCACTTTATTTAAACAAAAGCTATAAAACATGATTACTACAGTAGCGTAATTATGTGGACACATAAAAACAGTAAGGATAAATATTGGGTTGTCTCCCAACAAGCGCTTTTCTTTAATGCCTTTTTAGCTAGGCATGATGATGGCAATGATGCTCACATAAAAGATAAGAATTGAAACATAAAGAGAGCATCATGAAGCATATGACTAGCACATTTAAGTCTAACCCACTTCCTATTCATAGGGATTTTGTGAGCAAACAACTTATGGGAACAATAATCAACTAGCATAGGATGGCACAACAAGCATAGCTTCAAGATTTTAAGCACATAGAGCGGAAACTTGATATTATTGCAATTCCTACAAGCATATGGTCCTCCCTAAAAATAATTTTCAGTAGCATCATGAATGAATTCCACAATATAAACAGCACCTAAAGCATTCTTTTCATGATCTACAAGCATAGAAAATTTACTACTCTCCACATAAGCAAAATTCTTCTCATTCGGAATAGTGGGAGTATCATAAGAGACTTGAACACTAAAAATTGTTTCCACATTAAAAGAGTAATGTTCAGAAAAAGGGTAATCATAATCATGACAAGTTTTGTAAATATAATCATCACTACTTTTTATAACATAAGTTTCATCACAATAATCATCATAAGTAGCAACTTCGTTCTCATCATAATCGATTGAAACCTCTCCCAAGATAGTGGAATCACTAAATAAAGTTGACACTCTTCCAAATACACTTTCATATTCATCACAATAAAATTCAACATTCTACAAAATATTGGGATCACTACTTCCTAAAGTTGACACTCTTCCGAACACACTTTCATCAATATAATCATCATAGGTAGGAGGCATGCTATCATCATAACAACTTTGCATATCAAAACTTGGGATGCTAAAAATATCATCTTCATAGAACATAGCATCCCCAAGCTTGGGACGAACATTAATTTCAGCAAATATATTCTCAAATATTTCATCCTCATCAAACATAGCTTCCCCAAGCTTGGGCTCTTTCATATCATAAGCATAATCACTCTCATCATTAAAAATACGGATAGGACCAATAGTAAAGCGATTATCATCATCACAATGAGTAGTAGGAGCAACATCATTTGGGGGGAGGGGATACCTTTCTACCTTTGTTGGTCCTTCTTTTCTTTTTCTTCTTCACATTATGTGTAGGTTCAACCTTCCTCTTTGAGCTCCTTATTGATGAGATTGGTTGAATAGAAAGCTCCTCCTCATTACCAGATTCATCACAAGAAATAATAGGAGGAGATTGGGAAGTCTCTTCCCTTTCATTAGTATTATCATCATCTTCCATTTGCTTTCTTTTCTTTAGGTAATTGGCAATATAAGGATTTTCAATGCAATTCTCCGCACAAAACATATAAATCTTTTCTAAATCAATATCAAGAAAATGTTTAAGATTATTCTGGAATAGGCTTAGTTAAATGTTTCAACTCTTCACAACACAAAAGCAATCTAAGTTCATTGTAATGAGAAAGGGAGATCAAATCATCACAATTTTTGGACACGATCCGATCATGAAACAATTTGCATTGGAGATGTAAATGATCTTGTTTATTGAAAAATTCACAACGGGAAAGATATCTTAAATTCTCTGCACTCTTATCTAGCCTTTCTTGCAACTTCTTAGTTTCTAAATACTTATGCCTCTTGCAATATATATGTTCTTTATTTGGTGTGTTCATGCAAACATGCACTCCACAAAAGTTGACATGCTTATGAGAGATATTTTCATCATGACTAGAGCAATCATCATTAGTACTATGGATATTCAAGGAGTTTATACTAACAACATTGCAATCATGCTCATCATTCAAAGATTTAGTACCAAGAATTTTAAAGCATTCTTCTTCTAGCACTTGAGCACAATTTTCCTTTCCATCAAACTCACGAAAGTTATTAAAAAGACGAAGCGTATGAGACAAACTTAACTCCATTTTTTGTAATTTTCTTTTATAAACTAAACTAGTGATAAAACAAGAAACAAAAAAGATTCGATTGCAAGATCTAAAGATATACCTTCAAGCACTCACCTCCCCGGCAACGGCGCCAGAAAAGAGCTTGATGTCTACTACACCCTTCTTCTTGTAGACGTTGTTGGGCCTGCAAGTGCACAGGTTTGTAGGACAGTAGCGAATTTCCCTCAAGTGGATGACCTAAGGTTTATCAATCCGTAGGAGGCGTAGGATGAAGATGGTCTCTCTCAAACAACCCTGCAACCAAATAACAAAGAGTCTCTTGTGTCCCCAACACACCCAATACAATGGTAAATTGTATAGGTGCACTAGTTCAGCAAAGAGATGGTGATACAAGTGCAATATGGATGGTAGATATAGGTTTTTGTAATCTGAAATAATAAAAACAGCAAGGTAACGAGCGATAAAAGTGAGCGTAAACGGTATTGCAATGATAGGAAACAAGGCCTAGGGTTCATACTTTCGCTAGTGCAAGTTCTCTCAACAATAATAACATAGATAGATCATATGACAAGCCCTCAACATGCAACAAAGAGTCACTCCAAAGCCACTAATAGCGGAGAACAAACGTAGAGATTATGGTACGGTACGAAACCACCTCAAAGTTATTCTTTCGGATCGATCTATTAAAGGGTTCGTACTAGAATAACACCTTAAGACACAAATCAACCAAAACCCTAATGTCACCTAGATAATCCATTGTCACCTCAAGTATCCGTGGGCATGATTATACGATATGCATCACACAATCTCAGATTCATCCAACCAACACAAAGTACTTCAAAGAGTGCCCCAAAGTTTCTACCGGAGAGTCAAGAACGTGTGCCAACCCCTATGCATAGGTTCATGGGCGGAACCCGCAAGTTGGTCACCAAAACATACATCAAGTGGCACATGATATCCCATTGTCACCACAGATAAACACGGCAAGACATACATCAAGTGTTCTCATAAAAGACTCAATCCGATAAGATAACTTCAAAAGGGAAACTCAATTTATCACAAGAGAGTAGAGGGGGAGAAACATCATAAGATCCAACTACAATAGCAAAGCTCGGGATACATCAAGATCGTGCCATAGAGGGAACATGAGAGAGAACACGAGAGAGAGAGAGAGAGAGATCAAACACATAGCTACTGGTACATACCCTCAACCCCGAGGGTGAACTACTCCCTCTTCGTCATGGAGAGCGCCGGGATGATGAAGATGGCCACCGGTGAAGGATCCCCCCTCCGGCAGGGTGCCGGGAAGGGATCCCGAGAGGTTTTTCATGGCTATAGAGGCTTGCGGCAGCGGAACTCCTGATCTATCTTGATATTCGATGTTTTTAGGGTACGAGGGAATATATAGGTGAAAGAAGTCGGTCGGGGGGTGCTCGAGGGGTCCACGAGATAGGGGGCCGCGCCCTATAGGGGGGCGCGCCCCCTATCTCCTGGGATCCTCGAGGGTCTTTTGACTTGATCTCCAAGCCTCGAGGATGATATTCTTCCAAAAAATCACGATGCCGAAGGTTTCATTCCGTTTGGACTCCGTTTGATATTCCTTTTCTTCGAAATACTGAAACAGGCAATAAAACAGCAATATGGGTTGGGCCTCCAGTTAATAGGTTAGTCCCAAAAGTAATATAAAAGTGTAAAATAAAGTCCATAATCATTCAAAACACATAGTAATATAGCATGAATGCTTCATAAATTATAGATACGTTGGAGACGTATCATGTAGCCCATTGCTCTTGTCAGTACATTTTGTCCTGTAACACTTGTACTTCCAGGGATTGGTAGTTGATTATGTAGCATCAATCTACATCTTATCTTCATTATCCTCTATCCCTTCCAGTATTATCATATCTATAATTACTCTCTACAAAATGTAGAGTACAAGCAATGCTTATGAAGAAGATTCTGTGCTGAAATTCTTGAGTTATCCTTCTCTTGACATGGAGAAGGGCATTATAAAGCCGGTGTTAACTGTTAATGTAAGCCAGTCCTTCTAAAGCCTTTATCCTCAACTGTTGTTTAATTTGCTCATACTCCCTATCGTTTACTGCTGTTTAGTTTCTGTTTCTACCAAAATGCATGTTCGCAAGAACCGTAAGTTCTAAGTTTTACTTGTAAAACTAAATTCCTTATTCATACCATGCACATTACTCAATACTCCCTATATGTATGCTTGTTTTTGTGGATCGATAATCCAGTGTGTGGTGAAGCAGCCCACGTTTGCACCTTGTCATCTCCTGTTATATCTTACTGATGTGGCTGATGATATGAATAACATATAATGCACATTAACCAAAATAGATACAATGATTTTCTTTGCCCTTCATCTATGCTTTTTATGTTGACATGGTAATCAAGTAGTGTGGTGAAGCTCCCACATTATGAACAATGCCAAATTATGCTATTGATATTTTGAACTTACTCCTTATTTTCTAATTTGAAATTGGATGGAATTGACAGCACAGTTATCATCTTTGTTTATACACGTGCAAAACCTTTCATCTCTCTGCTTTGTTTTAGGGTGATATGCCTGATGGCATGCACAAGTATGCTGAAGGCTGTGAGACAAACCCAACATATATTGCAGCAAAGAAGGCAAAACATCTTGAAGATAGCGAGACAACCCCAAAGTCTTGTCTTGATGCAGTGCTCAAGTTACTTGAGACTAGCAGTCAGACAAGCTCACAGAATTCGTTCTCTGAATCAGTTCAACTTCTTCAGTCCCAAATTCTAGCAGAAAGGCATTCTGCAACTCAACTTCGACTTGGAGTCCTATCTCTAAGAAAGATTGCGGAGAACACTAATGAGAACCTCATCGCTAAACAGCTACACCTGGAAGCTATGATCGACATGCTAGGATGGTCTCACAACCTTGCCTAGCAGCTTGCGCAGTAGTTCCTGCGCAAGGCTAACCTTTCTTGAACTGTCTTGGAAGTGGTCTCGGTTCAGTATTATTTTGTTACGCTGCAATGGTGCCCAGTTTTTGTAATCTACTTCTTTGTTGCGCTTTATGATCACTAGTGGCGAACTTCGATGCCCAGTGGATGTAATATACCATAAATCCTTTATTGTATAGTGTAGGTTTATTCTTAGTTACTATGCGTAATTTCTTTATTGTATAGAGTAGGTTTGCTCTTAATTCCTACTAGTTACTACCATCATTCGCTATCTGAAAAAAAACTGTTGTAGTCGATCGGGCCAAAACATTCGCCTCTAACGGGCCTGGTTTTTAGCGGGCCACAATTGGGCCGGCCTGCATCTTTCTTGAGCCCGAATGATTGGGGCCTTCACACTTTGCGCCAGGCCCACAACTTACACCGGCCTATATTTTAGTTGGGCCTTTTGTGGACCCAGCGCTTAGTATGGTCCAGGTAGCATTGGGCCATTAACAGGCTGAATATTGTACTGGCCTATTACGGCCCAGATGAAACCATGGGCCATTAGTAGGCCGAAATGCATGTTGGGCCTCAATTTTCACTAGTCGTCGACGGGCCTTCAGCAGGCTGAAATGTAGACCGAGCCTTTTGGGGCCCATTTATATCACGGGCCGTTACCAAGCCAAAACACATCTCGGGCCTTAGTTGGCCCACTGATATCATGGGCCTTTAAGAGGCCAAAAGCTTAGTACAGGCATCAACGGGCCGAATTATGTGATAGGCCTTTAACAGGCCCAAAGTCGCGTTGGGATTAACTATTGCCACCTTTATCACGGGCCGTTAGTGGGCCCGATGTCCCATTGGACCATATATGGCCATGGGCAGCACGGGCCATTCCCAGGCCGAAAGTCACACCGGGCTGAAATGGGCCCATGTCTACATCGGGCCTCTAACAGGTCGAAAGTCACTGGGCTGTAATTGGGCCCAAATATTCGGTGAACAATTAACGAGCGAGATCTGGCTTCGGGCCGTAAATGGGCCCAAATATTTGGCGAACAATTAACGGGCCAGATCTAGCTTCGGGTCGTAAATGGGCCTTTATTAAGCAGGCCGTTATTGGGCTGGCCCACTAGTACCTGAGTAAGTACTACAGGCCTTTGACTGGGCCCGCCTTTTTAACCTATATGGGCCTCTGTTGGGCCCAGCCACGTGTCAACGTATCATAGGCATGTCTCCTCCAATGGACGGGTGACATCTGGCCCACTGACGAGCTGACAGGTGTTCCCTCCGGCCAATCAGAATTTTACACGTGGAAATTTCCCATTGGTCCCGGCTGTTAACGGGTTATCAGATCCAAAACCGGACCCGATAGCTTAACGGTGTTCCATTACAGTGGATGCCACGTGTTGGTCACCCTTGACGAAAGCACTTTTGTGACGCACGATTTATCGGCATGGGAGTGGACATTCGTGATGATAATTTTGGTAATGTCATGGAACACTTCTATGACAGCACATGTATGACTATCTTGATTCTGTCATAAAATCGTCATGGATGTACATGCATGACAGAAAACATGACCTACTGTGACAAACACGTATCATCACGGAAGTGTATTTTTTTTGTAGTGTATAAGCCCCTATCTTTCTTTGTGTCCAGTTGAAACATTTTGTTCATGTGTACGCGATGAGTGTTAGCAATCATAGAAGACTAAATGATGGTTGAGTATGTGGACTTGCCTAAAGGCTCCGATACGTGACCCTTCCTGAAAAGATGATGAATTGTAGTTACAAAGTTGACTGAGAACATAGTTTGTTGGTTTCCAATAGAGTTTATGCTTTATACTTCAATGTTGTGATGAATTGTCACTTGTTCATGAGAAGTCTATGATAAAAATTTTATATTAAAGTTTGTTATTGTTATAATAAGTCACATGATGCTGCTATGTCCGTATTTTTGTTTTATCGACATCTCTCTTTCTCTCTAAGCATGTGGACATGTTTTTCGATTTCGGTTTTCACTTGTGGACAAGCGAGGTCTAAGCTTGGGGCAGTTGATATGTCCATTTTGCATCATGTATTACTACTGTTATTTATGTTGTTTTATTGTATAATAATGCTTTTTGGAGTAATTCTAATGCCTTTTCTCTCATAATATGCAAGATATGCACCAAAGGGAAGAATTCTGGCAGCTGGAAATCTAGACTTGAAAAAGCTACGTCAAGCTACCTATTTTGCACAACTCCAAATGAGCTGAAACTCCCCGAGGATTTTTTATGGAATATTTAAGGAATATTGGAGAAAATAAGTACCAGAGGAGGGCCACCAGGTGGGCACAACCCACCTAGGCGCACCAGGAGGCCCAGGTGCGCCCTGGTGGTGGGTGTTGCCCTCCTCGGCCCACCTTCAGTGCCCATCTTCTGGTATATAAGTCATTTTGACCTAAAAAATAAGGGGAGGACATTTGGGAAGAAGCGCCGCCGCCTCGAGGCGGAACTCGGGCAGGAGCACTTTTTCCCTCGGGCGGAGCGATCCGGCCGGGGGAACTTCCCTCCCGGAGGGGGAAATCATCGTCATCATCATCACCAACAACTCTCCCATCTTGGGGAGAGCTATCTTCATCAACATCTTCATAGCACCAACTCCTCTCTGTCAGGACCCTGACTCAATGCCACACCGATCTAGCATGTAACACCTCATATCACTTTGCGGCCTCACGCACGGTATTCCCACGGGTGTCGCCTTACCAGGCCCAGGACCGTTTGCGCCTTTTAGCACACGTATATGATAGTGTCGCTAGCATCCATATGACAAGGAGCCCGGGCTGACATGGCTAGTCATGAACCCAAAGTGGCACTAACTTACAGGGACAGGCATACATGACCCAGCAACGAACGTGTCGGTCACAAGCGAGTGAATCCGGGCTGTAGCAACTGGGCTAGCAGGACTCCGGTAAACCGGGCTGTAGCAAGCTAACAGGACTCCGGTAGACACCGCATGACATTTCCCCGAAGGGATAGACACAGGAACGAAGAAGGACACATGCCGGCCAGCCTAAGTGTTCCGGAGCAGTAGCAAGCTACCAAGGCTCAGTGGAAGCACTAGGAGACATTTCCTGGTAAGAGAGGCTACCAAGGATAAACAACTAGATAGTCAGATCCCACACATACCAAGCATTTCAATAACATACACACAATATGCTCGATATGTGCAAATACAACATGGCATCACAACATGACTCTACAACTCAATTATTTATTCAATAGGCTCTGAGGAGTGAGATATTACAAGCATGGGTCTCATGACCCAACATTCAGAGCATACAAGTCAAAGCACAAGCGGAAGCTTAACATGTCGGAGTATAGACTTCTACAAATGAAAAAGGCTAAGAAGCCTGACTATCTACCAGATCCTGCCGAGGGCACAGGATCGTAGCTAAGGTATCAAGCTAAACATCGAAGTCCACATGGAACTACTAGCGAGACTGACGTCTCTCTGCAAAACATAAAATAGGCAAACATGAGTAGAAATGTACCCAACAAGACTTACATCAGATCTAGCTACATATGCATCAGTATCAACAAAGGGGGTGGTGGAGTTTGACTGCAGCAAGCCAGCTTTGACTCAGTGGCTATCCTAAACTATGACTGCAAGTAACTCTTTTGATGTGGCGCACACGAGTCCACATATTCACCATATCAATACACCACTATGGATCCGCTCCCATCTCCCCGCGAGAAGGCCATCCATAGCACTCACGCTTATCTTGCGAGTTTTAGAGTATCCACTTTCACTTGTCTATGAACTGTACAAGCAACCCAGAAGTCCTTTTCCGCGGACACGGCTATTCGAATAGATGATGTTAACCCTGCAGGGGTGTACTTCTTCACACACGCTCTCACCACTTATCGCCGTTTACACGACGTGTACTCAGCAACCTTCAATCGAAAGCCCAGCGAGGGTGTCGGCCACGACCTGACTAACCACACAAGTCTCTCGTCCAGGTTTATCGCCTATTCGGGTTCCATCCGCAAGGAGATCCGGCCGGGGTGTTGCTCACGGCCCCAAACAATGTGTGCAGGGTTCCCAAGCCCACCATCCGGGTGCCACTTGGTACACCGGGCCACTGTGCCTAGTCTGTCCCAAGCCCACCTGTATCAGGTGCCACTTGGTAGACTACTAACACTACCTACAAACACCAGAAACTAGTTGCAACTCCTGGATAGAGATTGAGTTGATTAATAAGTCGAGAGGGGTCGAGTTACCGGAACCCAATGTGTGGTAGTAAATGTTCATGGATCACAAACACAGAACTCAGTTCCTAAGGACGGTTTCAATGAGACAACCCACCATGTACTCCTACATGGCCTCTCATCGCTATCTTTACCAAATCGTGTTCACACACTTAGCTCTCAACAGTAGGACATGTTCACCACATTCCAATTCATCCCGATGAATCAGACCTGACACAACTGTAAGAAATAGCAGGCATGACAAACAAGCATGAATGAGTAGGCACATCAGGGCTCAAACAACTCCTACTCATGCTAGTGGGTTTCATCTATTTACTGTGGCAATGACAGGTCATGCAGAGGAAAGGGGTTCAACTACCGCAGCAAGTAACAGTTGAATCGTTGTTGTCCTAATGTAGTAAAGGAGAGCAGGAGCGAGAGAGTGGGATTGTATCGGAATGAACAAGGGTTTTTTGCTTGCCTGGCACTTTTGAAGATAATAATAGCTCTTCATTGGTGTCATCGATCTCATCGTCGGAACACGTTTACTGAGAGGGGACAATTACCGGCAAACAAGGAAGAACACAATCAATGCAATGCACAATATGATGCATGAATGTGACATGGCAATATGTTGTGGGTTGAGCTAATGCAACTAGCAGCAAGTTAAATGGAGTTGGTTTGAATCCAGGATTCAAATTCAAACTCCATATGTGGATATTCAAATGCCATTTATATGATTTGTCCTAAACAGTAGCTATAAGTTGTTCTAACATGCATTAAAATGGTACAGATAGATAGATTGGATTTTTCTGATCATTTTTCATATATAAATTATTTCATTCTGAGTTATGGTTGAATTAATATGAATTTTTGAAGTTTTGGATATTTTCTGGAATTTTCTGAATTATTTTAAATCCAGAAAATTATTAACTGCGCCAGCGTTGCGTCATTGTGACGTCGGCAGGTCAAAGGCGCCAGCCCAGGTCAAAACTGACGGTTGGGACCCACATGTCAGTGTAACAACTAACTAACAGAGTTAGTTAGTGTTAAGTTAGCACTAACCTAGGTTAGTTAGGGCCTGGGCGCACTTGTCAGTGAGTCAACAAATTAACTAAGTTAATTAGCGCTAACTAACTAACACCTAAACTAAACAGGGGCAATTAGCACTAATTATAACCCTACACTAATTCAGTCAAAGGCCAGCCCCACATGTCATGGACACAGGGGGGTCCCGCCGTGGTCAAAGTGGGTCAAACCCACTGGCGTTTAGCCGCCGGCGGGGTCAAACGCGGCGAAGGTGCTCGGGATTGGGTTGTGGTGCCCCGTTTGATGCGCGGCTAGGTTCGTTGGAGAGCTCTTGCCAGCGCGCATCGGATGGGGTGGTAGATGAGCGTGTGGTGGCCGGAGCTGATGGCGGCGGGCTCGGCAGTGGCGGCCGGCATTCGGGTGTGCACGGGAACGCGACTGCGGTGGCCTAGGCGATGCGTGCGTGGAACCTAAGCCGTCTACATGATGCGGCGAGCAGGATGGACGTGCGCCCAGGACCTAATGGTCACCGGAGCATCGGCGGCGGCAATCACCGGCGGCGGCGGGTTTCGGTCGTCGACGAAGCGGCAGCTACGACGTGCAACCGAGAAAACATAGAGGAGGAAAAGGAGCAGCAGCTCACAGCGGTTGCAGCAGGCGTCAAAGCGGGCTCGGGGAAGGCCGGAGCTGAGCGGGGCGGCAAGGCAGATCTCTAGCGGCCGAGGAGGGGAAAAACATCGGGAGCAGCGCTTCGGGGCCCTTCCGGTCATGTGGCTCGGTGAGGAGGTAGGGAACGAGGTGGCGGAGCTCGGGGATAGCTCGGGGCGGCTCAGGGATGGCCGTGGCCGTGGTGGTGCTTGTCGGCGGCGACGGCTGCACTCGGGCGTGTGCAGGGAGAGAGCAGAGGAGGAGGAGGAGCGAAGAAGAGTGAGGGAGATAGGCAGGAAGGTGCGTGGCGCCACCCGAAGAGGCCAGGGCGAAGCGACAAGCAGGAGGTGGTCGGGCGTGCGCCGGCGTGCGTCGGCCACGCGCCCATCCTCCTGGCAAAGGAGGAAGACGACAGGGGAGGGGGCCAGGTGGGCTTGTCCGATTCTGCTGGGCCACCAGTAAGTGGGCCTCAGGTAAGCACCAGGTGGGTTTTTCTTTCTCTCTCTTTATTTCTGTTTTGGTTTCTGTTTTCTATTTTTTGCAATTTGTTTTGGCTTTATTAAAAATACTTAGGCACACTCAAAAATCACCAAACTGCTCATGGCCACTGTTTGGAATATATCCAACATGGAACATTTCAGTTTAGGATTATTTGGAAATTTTAAATATTTTATAGTATCTAAATGCCCAAATTCAAATAGAGTATGATTTAATTCAGAGCCCAAATATGTCATGGAAAAATGTGCATCACCTCTGGCTACTATCTACAGTATTTCCCATAAATGATGAACATTTTTTAAAGCCATTTGGACTTACTGGAAATATTTTAGGTGAACCTAATGAATTCCTTTAATGCTAGGGTTTGGACAATCCCCATTTCAACTTTCTGTAAAAAGTAAACATGATGCATCACCAAAGACTAGCACTAGTGCATTGCCAGAATCTAGGGATGTGACACTCTCAAACCCTAGTTCATCTATTGTGTTCAATCTTTGTATCCAAACTATAGATTGGTGCTTGTGGGTGACTATTAGTGTTGATTACATCTTGTAGTTGATTACTATATGGTTTATTTGGTGGAAGTTTATATGTTCAAATCCATTATGCTATTCAATACCCCTTTGATCTTGAGCATGTTTATCATTTGTGAGTAGTTACTTTCGTTCTTGAGGTCACGGGAGAAATCATGTTGCAAGTAATCACGTGAACTTAATATGTGTCCAATATTTTGATGGTATGTATGTTGCCATTCTCTTAGTCGTGTCATGTGAACGTCGACTACATGACACTTCACCATATTTGGGACTAAGGGAATGCATTGTGGAGTAGTTATTAGATGGTGGGTTGCGAGAGTGACAGAAGCTTAAACCCCAGTTTATGCGCTATTCCGTAAGAGACTGATTGGATCCAAAAGTTCAATGCTATGGTTCGAATTTATTCTTAATACTTTTCTTGTAGTTGCAGATGCTTGCGAGAGGGTTAATCATAAGTAGGAGGTTTGTTCAAGTAAGAACAACACCTAAGCACCGGTCCACCTACATATCAAATTATCAAAGTACCGAACATGAATTAAGCCAACATGATTAAAGTGACTAGATGAATTCCCGTGTACCCTCAAGAACACTTTGCTTATCATAAGAAACCGTTTTGGCCTGTCCTTTGCCTCAAAATGATTGGGCTACCTTGTTGTACTTTTGTTACTACTATTGTTACTTTCTCGTTACAAATTATCTTGCTACCAAACTACTCCGCTACTTACAATTTTAGCACTTGCAGATATTACCTTGCTGAAAACCACTTGTCATTTCCTTCTGCTCCTCATTGGGTTCGACACTCTTACTTATTTAAAAGGGATACAATTGACCCCATACACATGTGGGTCATCAGCAACGGAAAAGTAACATAGCAAAGATCAATATGAAACGAACTCGTATGCAATGGATCAATGATGGATAATTATGTCGGATGGCATTCATCATGCAACAGCTATAACCTAGGGTGACACAGAACTAGCTCCAATTCATCAATATACTGTAGGCATATTAATTCCCTAACTTAACTTCAGGTAGGTAGTGTTAGTCTTGTAATCTAGTCCATGTAATTTCCTCTGTTTGTACAGTTGTTATTTTCAATAAAGGGTTGTGGGGCTTTGCCTCACAGTAAATATTCAAAAAAAATACTGTAGGCATGTATTCCGAATATAGTCATACGTGCTTATGGAAAAGAATTTGCATGGCATCTTTTGTCCTACCCTCCCATGGCAGCAGGGTCCTATTGGAAACTAAAGGATATTAAGGCCTCCTGTCGGGGGTTGGATGCGACATATGCCAACGGGTGGCTTATCATGGTGGGGGCGAGTAGAACGTCGCCGGTGCCTGGAAACGGGATGAGGCGCAGACATGCACGCCGACGAATCTTACCCAGCTTCGGGGCTCTCCGGGGAGATAACACCCCTACTGCTGCTCTGCGGGGTCTCCGCATGATCACTATGGGATGATAGTACAAAGGTGCTCCTTGAGCTGTTTCGGGTGGCAGGAGAGAGCAAGGCTGGCTCCTCCCTTTGCTTGCTATGTGTCTAAAAACCTATCCAGGGCCGAACCCTTTGCATGGGTGCCCCGGGGGGTTTATATAGGCCTACCCCCCGGGGGTACAATGGTAAACCGACTGGGTGTGGCCCCCAGCTGTCTGTCTCTCATGCTGCCGCCCCCTTGCCGGCTTTTGGGGCCCGCCGACTGGCGGGCCCCGCGGACAGGCCGGACACTGTGCAACACTCCTGATGATGTAGGCTTGGTCATGGGGTCGTGGGAACAGTGCCGCCGTCTGTCGGGCGATCACTGTCGCCACTCCCCGTCCAATCTGGTTTATGGCTCGTGGGGCCCTGACTGAGAGGCGGCCGACTCTGGGAAGGCCGACTCCCGCAGGGCCGTCTTCGGACTCTCCGGCCGTCTTCTTTTCCCTCACTGACGAGGGGCCCGGCGGTCTTCGGGCCGTACAGGCCGCCGTCGTGGGCATAGTGCCTTGCGCACTGTGGCTGATGTCAGGGGAGGCATGGCAACAGTGCCGCGCCTCACCGGAGATCTCCCGGTGGTACGGCTCACTGTAGCCATGCCTACCTCCCATAGGTTTGAGGGGACGGCCACGTCGGGACCGTACCCTGCGTCGGTCTTCGTGAAAAGGTCGCGGGCCGAATCTCATAGTCGGCCCCTTGAAAGGTCGCAAGCCCGGAGTCGGCTTGCTTCAGAGTCGCCATCTGGGACTCGGCCTTCTTTGGAGGTCGCCGGCAGGGACTCGGCCTTCTCCGAAGGTCGCTGTCCGGGACTCGGCTGAGGGGCACGGCCTGCCCTGACGTCTTGAAAGATCTTGGGACCCGGGTCAGCCTACCCGTGGCCCATTACTCCGACAGTAGTCCCCGAAGCTGGTGAAGCCCGGCGGGTGCCACCTCGAGGGGCTTCAGCAGTTTCATTTCATCTGGTGCTGACTCTGAGACTCGGCTGCTGTTGCTTCGGGCCGCCTCGCCGAAGTCGGACTCGTTCGGCGAGGGGCCGCCATTCGCAAGTCGTGGCGGGAAAAACGGGAGGCGTATCGGCCACGCTTCCCTGCCATTATCGAGACGGTCCTGCCGCGCGGCGCCACGTGGAGGCGATAGTCTGTCTGCCCACGCGCGTGATGGGACGGGCCGTCAGGTGGGGCCCGTCATTACCGCGCCCCGGGCCCCGAGCGGATCCGCTGTGGCCGGGGGCGGTTGGCATCCCCACGTCGTTACTGCGCGCAGTAACTTCATGGGGGTTGATCGTGGGCGGCGTGGGGCCGCGGGCGCAGTTAATCCCCCCGTCGCCTCCTCGGCTTCTCAGCCCGTAGGGCTATAAGTAGGCGGGGAGGAGCGGGGCGGCACTGCACGCGCACTCTCTCGCCCGCTCTCCCGCCCTTCTCCTTCCTTCGCCGTGAGCCACGACATTCTTCCTCCGCCGCAAGCAAAACAAACCTTCTTCCTCGCCGGCGATGAGTTCTTCTTCCGCCGCGCCGCCCGCTTCGCGCTCCGACGAGTGGGATGGCTCGGACGTGGAGGCGGAGGACATTGAGTTCCTTCGCCGGACTCGCCGTCTCCCCAGCGCGGACCTGGTGCACGCCCATCCCGCGCCGGCGGGAGAGATCCGGCCCGCGCCGGAGGAGGGCGAGCGGGTCATCTTCCGCTCGCACCTTATGCGTGGGCTGGGGCTTCCGGCGAGCGGATTCTTCCGCTCGTTCCTTGAGTTCCACAGACTGCAGCCACACCACCTCACCCCCAACGCGGTGGTGCTTCTCTCCGCCTTCGCCACCCTGTGCGAAGGCTATATCGGCGTTCTCCCCACCCTCGAGCTGTGGGGGAGTTCTTCTCCGCCAAACTCGGCACTCAGGCCGCCGGCACGCCGGCTCAGTGCGGCACCTACATCGCGGTGCGGCGCACGACGGCCGACAATCCTTTTCCGCCCATCCCGCTGGTGAAGTCGGTGAAGATGTGGCAGAAATCCTACTTCTACGTGAAGAACATCTCCACCGACGGCGACTGGGTCAACCTGCCGCCTTTCGACCCCGAGCCGCTGACTGGCCGGCTGGCCAGTTGGTCCCATCGATCCAAGTCCCTCTCGACCTCCGGAGGCGGCGCCGTGGCGCAGCTCCGAGTCATGCTGCAGTCGGAGGGGCTCGTCGCCTCCGATCTTCTGGCCGCCTTCGTGGCGCGCCGGGTTCTTCCACTCCAAGGCCGGCCTCACCTCATCTGCCAGATGAGTGGCCGACACGATCCGAGCCGGCTGTGCACCAGGGACATGCCGCGTGGGGAGGTGGCGAACTTGGTGAACCACATCGCCCACTGCGGGTTCACGGAGGAGTGGCAGTTCGGCAAGGAGCCGTACTCGCGCGACAACCCCCCTCCAATGGTAAGTCGCATCTATCTGCAGCTCGATCTTGTTTCCGTCAGACCTCGAGCTCTGATCTTTGTTGGTGTCTCCTGGGCAGAATCCCCTTACGGCGCCCTCAGCCGGCGCCACAAGAGAGCCTCGCGACTACGTCCCGGATCGCGAGGTCAGCGACGTTGACGACCCCGACCTGGGAGCGGCGGCACTGGAAGCCGACGCTGAAAGCGGCGGAGAGGGGGCAGACGGCGGCCTCAAACCGTCGGCGACCTTCGCTGACTGGCCCGAGGGCGACGCTGACGCGGAAGTCGCCCCGCGCCGCCAGCCGAAAGCCGGCTCCTCCAGCCAAGCCGGCGCGAAGAGGCGTCACGCCGGGCCGAGTGTGCCCGGCGGCAAGTCGAAGAAGTTCAAGGGCGCCGCCGCCGCGACCAAGCGGGAGGAGGCGGCCGCGAAGGCCAACCGCTTCCGAAAGGAAGTGAGGAGACCGCCGCTAGTTTCTTCGTGAGTCTTCTTACTCTATCGTTTCTTTCCTGGATCTCGCTTGGAGTTTTTTCTGATTTTCCCTCCGACCTTCTCCAGTGCTCCCCTCTCTCTTGAAAGAGTCGCCGTCCCCTCCGTCATGGGGTCGGTGGAGACGTCTGCCAACACGCGGCGGATTGATCCCGCCGCCGACCTTCGGGAGGCGACGGAACGGAACGCGCGAGAGAAGCGCGAGGAGGAGGACGCCGAACGCCTGGAGAAGGCGGAGGCCGAGAAGGCTGCCGCCAACGCCCAGCGGCGCCTGGAGGAGGCCGTGGCTGCGGCCGCGGCGAAGCGGCATGCCGAGGAGGTCGTGCGTCGTCGATCGGCGATGCTCGTCCCTCCACTGTCGTCGGCGCCGCCGGCAACTGAGTTCACGGGGCAGACCGGGGAGGTCGGCACCGCAAACCTTCACGCGGAGGAGGGCGGCGACGTCTCAGGCTCGGATACTCATGCGCCGCCCCCACCGCCCCCGCCGCCTCCGTCCTCAAGGCCGCACGGCAAACAGCCGGTGGACCCGCAGGATCCTCCGACTGCGGACGACGCCGATGCGCAGCTACATCTTCAGGTCGCCGTGCCAGCGCGCCGCCGGATTGAGAGGACGAACTCCGCGCCACGAGCTCGGGAAACCGGCGCTGCGAGCTCGGCGAACTTGGACGTTGAGGCCTCAAGTGCTGCGCCCACCGGCTGGCTGCGTGAAGGCGGCACCGGCCCGCTGAACCAGGCCCTTCTGGACGTCCAGTCGAAGCTGCGCAAAGAAGGCGACGCCCACCAACTCTACACCAAAGCGCATCTGGCCCTGCGGACCTCCGTCCGGGTATGCTTCGATTTTCCCTCTTCTTCTTTTTTTTTAGTTTCTGTCTTTTCCCGTGGGGGCACGCCAGCGCACCCACTGGGTGTAGTCCCCGAGTTCGGGGTCGGCTGCTGAGCAGGCGACTCGGAACTCCTTCTGCGAGCTCCGAAGGCTAACTTTGCTTTGCTGGCTTTGCAGGAATACCACAATCTCCGCGCCACTGCCTTCAACCGTAATGTTGAAGAGCTGCGGAAGCGGACCGCCGATCTGACGGAAAGCCGAGGTAGGCTAATTCTTTCTTTCTCGCGGGGGCGCGCTGGCGCACCCGCGGGCTGTAGTCCCCGAGATTCGAGCCGACTGCTGAGCAGTCGGGCCGGATCTCCCTGGCGACCTTTCTTACTGATAACGTCTCTCGATCTTCAGACGCCAATGCCGCCCTCCAGGAGCAGCTGAACGAGGCCAACACCGCTCGCCGCGCCAAGGAGGAGGAGTGCGACAAGCTCGTCCAAGAGCGCGACCTACTGGCGACACAGCTGGCCGAGCAGAAAGAGCTGCTCCGGAAGGCGCAGGAAGACGCCAAGTCGCGGGAGGATGCCCTCATAGCCGAGTTCGAGGTCGAGCGCTCCGCCTGGACGGATCGGGACGCGATGCTGACCTCCGGCTACCACGAGCTTGAGGACATCGTCGACGGTAATTATTTTTTCTCTTCTTTGGTCTTCCGACTCTTGTGTCGGGCTGATTCCTGATTTTTCTGACTGTCTTCTTTTCTGTCTTGGCAGACTTCTTCCCCGGCCACTCGCAGGGCGTTCCTCTGGTCATCGAGGCGGCTCGGGAGGAGCGAAGGGCGAAGGGCGAAGTGATTGCCGCCAACGCCCCTCGAACCATCGACGAGCAGCTCCTGAGCATCGAGGTCCGCCTTCGTCCTGCTCATCGTCTGCTGCGCCGTCTTCAACGCGCCGGTGCTCAAGTCATTGCCGCTCTGTGGCCGGAGGTGCCAGCTCTTCGCACCGCCAGCCAGACGGCCGACTGGCTGGAGGTCGCCGCCGGTCGTTTCGAGGCTTGGAGGGGCTCCTCGGCCCGTGCCGGAGCACGCCGGGCCTTGGAGTTCGTCAAAGGGTGGTATCCAAGGCTGGACCTGGACCATCTGGCCGCGTTCCGGTCAGAGGCCCAGGCCGAGCTGGAGGCTGTGGAAGGCGCCCTTGTCGAGCGTGCGGCGGCCATCACCGAGTACACGGACACCAGCGTCTTCGTGCCGGAGCGGACCGAAGGCGGCGAGGAGGTCCCGCCGGAATGGTTCGGGATGCACCCGGAGTGCGAGGAGGACTCGGCGGAGGTGATCGGCTCCAGCGTCGAGGAGGAGGACGAGTCGGAGGACGGAAGCGAGGAGGAGGCGCCAGAGGACGAAGCGGGCGGCCAGCCCCAGCCTGATCGCGCCTCCAGCAACGAGCCTCAGAAGAACAAGGCGACTGTCGCTGGAGGCGGCCAAGCCGAGACCGCCCAGCCGACTGCCCCGACGTCCGACACCGCCGCCACCTCCGTCCCTCCGGCTCCGGAGGCAGCCCCCTAGAGTGCTTCAGTTTTACCTGTCTCTTTTGTTCTTTTGAAAAACTTGTCAGTTTCGAACAATTCCACCCACGGGGTGTATTCGGCCAAGGGCCTTATGTAAATATTTATCAAATTTCCGCCTTTTCTTGCTTTGGTTCCTTAGACTTTTTCCTTTGCCACCTTCCTTCAGTTTCCGCCTTGCCGACTGGGCAGCCGCTCTGCGGACTGCCGCTGGGTCAAGTGCTCAGCTACTTTAGGGAGGCAAGTACTTAGTCGTTTAGAATGCCTTAGCAAGTTGGCTGAAAATTGACAGGCCGACTTTCGGGAGTCGGCTATTCTTGATGAAAATTGAGACTGCGAGCCGACTGCTCGCGAGTCGGCTCGGTAAGGGGAGGCTGGCAGTCGGCTTGGGCTATACGTAGCTCTTAAGTCCTTAGCCGTTTTTCATGTGTGCACTCATTCTTTCCCGTCCCCTGCTTACCGACAGTCGCTCTGCGAGCTGCGGCTTTCGGCAGGAGACGGCTTTGAGCGCGGCACATTACTTGTCTGACTTCAGGGAGCATTTCATAGCGCGAGACGGCGAGTCCCCGGGCCGACTAGTCGGACCCGGTGCCAGATAGTATGATAAAAGGGGAAAGCATACTCGGAAGCGTAATCCATATCATACAGATAATCAAAAAGGCAGTCCCCGAGCTCGTCCCGGGGGGCCTAAGGTCTTAGTATTTTAATACAAAAGAGGGTAGCGTGATACATACTGCATCAACTGTAAAATCTTCGCAGAAGATTTGCGTTCCACGGGCGCTCTGTTTCTTTGCCGGAGTCGTCCCTCTTGCGCGCTCGAGGCTTCTGAGCGTCGATCAGGTAGTAGGCGTCGTTCCCTAGCACCTTGCTGATGATGAAGGGACCTTCCCAAGGCGCTGACAACTTGTGCTGGCCGGCTGTTCTCTGAATCAGCCGGAGCACAAGGTCGCCCTCTTGGAATGATCTTGTCCTGACCTTGCGGTTGTAGTATCGGCGCAGACTCTGCTGGTAGATGCCGGACCGACTGAGTGCCAACAGTCGGCCCTCTTCCAGCAGATCGACGCCGTCTTAGCGTGCTTCCTCAGCCTCCTCTTCGGTGTACATGGAGACTCGCGGAGAGTCGAACTGTATGTCCGTCGGGATGACGGCTTCGGCACCGTAGACGAGGAAGAACGGCGTGAAGCCGGTTGACTTGTTTGGGGTTGTGCGCAGGCTCCAGAGGACGGCAGGCAGCTCTTCGACCCAACAGCCGGCCGAGCGCTCGAGTGGTTCGACCAATCGAGGCTTGATGCCGGACAAGATGAGGTCGTTGGTTCGTTCTACCTGGCCATTTGACTGCGGGTGGGTAACGGACGCTAAGTCCAGTCGGATGCCCTGCGTTGCGCAGAAACGTGCCAGGGCGCCCTTGGCGAAGTTGGTGTCGTTGTCTGTGATGATGCTGTGCGGTATGTCGTACCGCACTGTGATGTCGGCAACGAAGGTCACAGCTGTGGGCCCGTTTAATTTCTTGATGGGCTTTGCTTCTATCCACTTGGTGAACTTGTCCACTGCGACAAGCAAATGAGTTAGGCCGCCTCGGGCCGTCTTGAATGGTCCCACCATGTCCAAGCCCCAGACTGCGAAGGGCCAGGCAATGGGGATTGTCTTCAGCGCGGAAGCCGGCTGGAGGAGCTTGGAGCGGAACACCTGGCACCCCTTGCATTTCTTGACTAGTTCTTTAGCTTCTTCCAGGGCGGTTGGCCAAAAGAAACCGTGCCGGAAGGCTTTGGCCACGAGCGCCCTTGAAGCCGCATGGTGGCCGCACTCGCCCTGATGGATGTCTCTGAGGATCGCTTGGCCTTGCTCTGACTCTACGCAGCGCTGGTGGACACCAGTGACACTGCGCCTGACTAGCTCTCTGTTGACTATGGTGTAGGCTGCTGCTCGGCGTTGTACTTGCCGAGCCAGGGTCTCGTCTGCTGGTAACTCCTTGTTTACTAGGAACTTGAGGATGGGTTGCGCCCATGAGGGTGCTGCTATCTCTTCAACTGCTACCACAACGACTTGGACACGGGTGGCTGGGCTGGGAGGCGGTGGGTTGGAGTCTGCCGCCGCTTGCTGGATTGAGGGAATCTCTGAGCCGGCTGGCGCAGCTTCCGGGCCGACTGGCGCAGTCCCCGGGCCGGGTTTGGAAGTCCCCGAGCCGACTGGCGCAGTCCCCGGGCCGACTGTGGCTTTCTTGAGGTCGTTTGCCGGGGCCTTGGAGTCGGATCTGACTACCTCTGGCGGAGCCGGCACGAAGATGGAGTCGGATTCTGGTGAAGGCTTGACTAACGGCTTGAGGAGGCGCTGAAGGGCGACGCCGGAAGGTATCGCTTGGCGAGTGGAACCGATCCGTGCCAAGGCGTCTGCTTGATCGTTGTCATTTCTCGGTGCGTGAAGGAATTCGCACCCCTCGAAGTATCCGCTGAGTTGCTGCACCAGGAAGCAGTAGCTTGCCATGTTTGCGTCTTTGGCGTCCCAGTCGCCGGATGACTGCTGAACCACCAAGTCGGAGTCGCCGTAGCATAGGATCCGGCGAATGCCGAGTTCTTTGGCAAGCCGGAGTCCGTGGATGAGCGCTTCATATTCAGCGACGTTGTTGGAGGCGGCGAAGTGTATTTGCAGCACGTATTTGAGCTTGTCGCCCTTGGGGGAGGTGAGGACGACGCCGGCTCCAAGGCCGGTGCGCATCTTGGAGCCGTCGAAGTGCAGCCGCCAATGAGTAGAGTCGGGCGCTGGTGGCAGGTACTGAGTCTCGGCCCAGTCGACGAGGAAGTCGGCCAACGCCTGCGACTTGATGGCGGTGCGAGGTTGATAGTAGATGGTGTAAGGAGCTAGATCGATAGCCCACTTGGCCACTCGGCCGGAGGCATCTCGGCTTCCAATGATCTCGGCGAGTGGGGCGGTGCAGACCACCGTGATCGGATGCTCTTGAAAGTAGGGCTTCAGCTTCTTGGCGGCAAAATGCATGCCGTAGCACATCTTCTGATAGTGAGGGTAGTTCTGCTTGGAGGTCGACAGTACCTCGCTCAGGTAATACACCGGTCTCTGGATCGGAAGCGCTTTGCCTTCCTCCTTGCGTTCGACTACGACAACCGTGCTGACTACCCGGCTGGTGGCGGCGACGTACAAGAGCATGGGCTCTTTGGGAGTCGGAGCCGCCAGCACAGGGGGAGTCGCCAGCATCTTCTTTAGTTGGAGAAATGCCTCGTCTGCCTTGTGGTTCCACTCGAAAAAGGTGGTCTTCTTCATCAGTTGATACAAAGGCAGAGCTTTCTCGCCTAGCCGACTGATGAATCGGCTGATTGATGCCAAGCAGCCGGTGAACTTCTGCACATCCAACAGTCGGCTGGGTACCTCCATTCTCTCAATGGCTTTGATCTTCACGGGGTTGCACTCTATGCCGCGTTCGGAGACCAAAAAGCCGAGGAGTTGGCCAGCCGGGACTCCGAACACGCACTTCTCAGGGTTGAGCTTGATCTGGAATCGGCGCAGATTGTCAAAGGTCTCTTTGAGGTCTTCCAGTAGCGTCCCACGCTTCTCTGTCTTCACCACCACATCATCCACGTAAACGTGGGCGTTTCTGCCGAGTTGCTTGAGGAGGCACTTCTGCATGCAACGCTGAAAGGTGGCGCCGACATTCCTCAAGCCGAACGTCATTGTCAGGTAGCAGAAGGCTCCAAACGGCGTGATGAATGCGGTCTTTAGTCTATCTGCTGGACTCAGCTTGATCTGGTGATATCCTGAGTATGCATCTAGGAAACTCAACAGCTCGCATCCGGCTGTGGAGTCTATCACCTGATCGATCCTTGGCAGAGCAAATGGATCCTTCGGGCAAGCTTTATTGAGGCTGGTGTAGTCTATGCACATCCGCCACTGCTTATTCTTCTTCAATACCAGCACAGGGTTGGCTAACCACTCCGGAAAAAACACCTCCATGATGAATCCGGCTGCCAGGAGCCGGGCTATCTCTTCTCCCACAACTCTTCTCTTCTCTTCTGACAGGCGGCGCAAGGGCTGTCTGACGGGCTTTGCATCCGACCTGACGTGTAGCTTGTGCTCGGCGAATTCCGTCGGTACACCCGGCATGTCCTTGGGGGACCATGCGAAGATGTCCCGATTCTCATGGAGGAAATCGACGAGCTCGCCTTCCTATTTGCTGTCGAGGCCTGTGCCTATGACAGCGTATTTCTCTGGGTGCTCCGGGTCCAAGGGTATCTTCTTGGTTTCTTTAGCTGGCTTGAATGATCCTTCTGCCTCCGACTCCTTGGGGTCGGGCGACATCTCTGGCTGCTTCCCAGCCATTGCCACGACGCGGTCAAGGAGCCGCTTCTCGGCTGCGATCACCAAAGACTCGGCCAGCCGACTGCTCTCGGCCGCGCAAGCGGACGACTTCTTGTAATCGCCAGCAACAGTCAGGATCCCCTTGGAACTCGGCATCTTCATCTTGAGGTAGGCATAATGGGGAACCGCCATGAATTTGGCCAAGGCAGGCCGGCCAAGCAGGGCGTGGTACGGGCTCTCCAAGTCTACCACCTCGAACCAGACAGGCTCTCGGCGGAAGTGATCTTTGTCTCCGAAGAGGACGTCTATCAGAATCTTGCCGATCGGTGAGCAGGAGAGGCCGGGCACAATTCCATGGAATACGGTGCGGCTGCTCTGTAACTGCCTTCGCCTGATTCCAAGCTTCTCCATTGTGTCCTTGTACAGCATGTGGACATGTTTTTCGATTTCGGTTTTCACTTGTGGACAAGCGAGGTCTAAGCTTGGGGCAGTTGATATGTCCATTTTGCATCATGTATTACTACTGTTATTTATGTTGTTTTATTGTATAATAATGCTTTTTGGAGTAATTCTAATGCCTTTTCTCTCATAATATGCAAGATATGCACCAAAGGGAAGAATTCTGGCAGCTGGAAATCTGGACTTGAAAAAGCTACGTCAAGCTACCTATTCTGCACAACTCCAAATGAGCTGAAACTCCCCGAGGATTTTTTATGGAATATTTAAGGAATATTGGAGAAAATAAGTACCAGAGGAGGGCCACCAGGTGGGCACAACCCACCTAGGCGCACCAGGAGGCCCAGGTGCGCCCTGGTGGTGGGTGTTGCCCTCCTCGGCCCACCTTCAGTGCCCATCTTCTGGTATATAAGTCATTTTGACCTAAAAAATAAGGGGAGGACATTTGGGAAGAAGCGCCGCCGCCTCGAGGCGGAACTCGGGCAGGAGCACTTTTTCCCTCGGGCGGAGCGATCCGGCCGGGGGAACTTCCCTCCCGGAGGGGGAAATCATCGTCATCATCATCACCAACAACTCTCCCATCTTGGGGAGAGCTATCTTCATCAACATCTTCATAGCACCAACTCCTCTCTGTCAGGACCCTGACTCAATGCCACACCGATCTAGCATGTAACACCTCATATCACTTTGCGGCCTCACGCACGGTATTCCCACGGGTGTCGCCTTACCAGGCCCGGGACCGTTTGCGCCTTTTAGCACACGTATATGATAGTGTCGCTAGCATCCATATGACAAGGAGCCCGGGCTGACATGGCTAGTCGTGAACCCAAAGTGGCACTAACTTACAGGGACAGGCATACATGACCCAGCAACGAACGTGTCGGTCACAAGCGAGTGAATCCGGGCTGTAGCAACTGGGCTAGCAGGACTCCGGTAAACCGGGCTGTAGCAAGCTAACAGGACTCCGGTAGACACCGCATGACATTTCCCCGAAGGGATAGACACAGGAACGAAGAAGGACACATGCCGGCCAGCCTAAGTGTTCCGGAGCAGTAGCAAGCTACCAAGGCTCAGTGGAAGCACTAGGAGACATTTCCTGGTAAGAGAGGCTACCAAGGATAAACAACTAGATAGTCAGATCCCACACATACCAAGCATTTCAATAACATACACACAATATGCTCGATATGTGCAAATACAACATGGCATCACAACATGACTCTACAACTCAAGTATTTATTCAATAGGCTCTTAGGAGTGAGATATTACAAGCATGGGTCTCATGACCCAACATTCAGAGCATACAAGTCAAAGCACAAGCGGAAGCTTAACATGTCGGAGTATAGACTTCTACAAATGAAAAAGGCTAAGAAGCCTGACTATCTACCAGATCCTGCCGAGGGCACAGGATCGTAGCTAAGGTATCAAGCTAAACATCGAAGTCCACATGGAACTACTAGCGAGACTGACGTCTCTCTGCAAAACATAAAATAGGCAAACATGAGTAGAAATGTACCCAACAAGACTTACATCAGATCTAGCTACATATGCATCAGTATCAACAAAGGGGGTGGTGGAGTTTGACTGCAGCAAGCCAGCTTTGATTCAGTGGCTATCCTAAACTATGACTGCAAGTAACTCTTTTGATGTGGCGCACACGAGTCCACATATTCACCATATCAATACACCACTATGGATCCGCTCCCATCTCCCCGCGAGAAGGCCATCCATAGCACTCACGCTTATCTTGCGAGTTTTAGAGTATCCACTTTCACTTGTCTATGAACTGTACAAGCAACCCAGAAGTCCTTTTCCGCGGACACGTCTATTCGAATAGATGATGTTAACCCTGCAGGGGTGTACTTCTTCACACACGCTCTCACCACTTATCGCCGTTTACACGACGTGTACTCAGCAACCTTCAATCGAAAGCCCAGCGAGGGTGTCGGCCACGACCTGACTAACCACACAAGTCTCTCGTCCAGGTTTATCGCCTATTCGGGTTCCATCCGCAAGGAGATCCGGCCGGGGTGTTGCTCACGGCCCCAAACAATGTGTGCAGGGTTCCCAAGCCCACCATCCGGGTGCCACTTGGTACACCGGGCCACTGTGCCTAGTCTGTCCCAAGCCCACCTGTATCAGGTGCCACTTGGTAGACTACTAACACTACCTACAAACACCAGAAACTAGTTGCAACTCCTGGATAGAGATTGAGTTGATTAATAAGTCGAGAGGGGTCGAGTTACCGGAACCCAATGTGTGGTAGTAAATGTTCATGGATCACAAACACAGAACTCAGTTCCTAAGGACGGTTTCAATGAGACAACCCACCATGTACTCCTACATGGCCTCTCATCGCTATCTTTACCAAATCGTGTTCACACACTTAGCTCTCAACAGTAGGACATGTTCACCACATTCCAATTCATCCCGATGAATCAGACCTGACACAACTGTAAGAAATAGCAGGCATGACAAACAAGCATGAATGAGTAGGCACATCAGGGCTCAAACAACTCCTACTCATGCTAGTGGGTTTCATCTATTTACTGTGGCAATGACAGGTCATGCAGAGGAAAGGGGTTCAACTACCGCAGCAAGTAACAGTTGAATCGTTGTTGTCCTAATGTAGTAAAGGAGAGCAGGAGCGAGAGAGTGGGATTGTATCGGAATGAACAAGGGTTTTTTGCTTGCCTGGCACTTTTGAAGATAATAATAGCTCTTCATTGGTGTCATCGATCTCATCGTCGGAACACGTTTACTGAGAGGGGACAATTACCGGCAAACAAGGAAGAACACAATCAATGCAATGCACAATATGATGCATGAATGTGACATGGCAATATGTTGTGGGTTGAGCTAATGCAACTAGCAGCAAGTTAAATGGAGTTGGTTTGAATCCAGGATTCAAATTCAAACTCCATATGTGGATATTCAAATGCCATTTATATGATTTGTCCTAAACAGTAGCTATAAGTTGTTCTAACATGCATTAAAATGGTACAGATAGATAGATTGGATTTTTCTGATCATTTTTCATATATAAATTATTTCATTCTGAGTTATGGTTGAATTAATATGAATTTTTGAAGTTTTGGATATTTTCTAGAATTTTCTGAATTATTTTAAATCCAGAAAATTATTAACTGCGCCAGCGTTGCGTCATTGTGACGTCGGCAGGTCAAAGGCGCCAGCCCAGGTCAAAACTGACGGTTGGGACCCACATGTCAGTGTAACAACTAACTAACAGAGTTAGTTAGTGTTAAGTTAGCACTAACCTAGGTTAGTTAGGGCCTGGGCGCACTTGTCAGTGAGTCAACAAATTAACTAAGTTAATTAGCGCTAACTAACTAACACCTAAACTAAACAGGGGCAATTAGCACTAATTATAACCCTACACTAATTCAGTCAAAGGCCAGCCCCACATGTCATGGACACAGGGGGGTCCCGCCGTGGTCAAAGTGGGTCAAACCCACTGGCGTTTAGCCGCCGGCGGGGTCAAACGCGGCGAAGGTGCTCGGGATTGGGTTGTGGTGCCCCGTTTGATGCGCGGCTAGGTTCGTTGGAGAGCTCTTGCCAGCGCGCATCGGATGGGGTGGTAGATGAGCGTGTGGTGGCCGGAGCTGATGGCGGCGGGCTCGGCAGTGGCGGCCGGCATTCGGGTGTGCACGGGAACGCGACTGCAGTGGCCTAGGCGATGTGTGCGTGGAACCTAAGCCGTCTACATGATGCGGCGAGCAGGATGGACGTGCGCCCAGGACCTAATGGTCACCGGAGCATCGGCGGCGGCAATCACCGGCGGCGGCGGGTTTCGGTCGTCGACGAAGCGGCAGCTACGACGTGCAACCGAGAAAACATAGAGGAGGAAAAGGAGCAGCAGCTCACAGCGGTTGCAGCAGGCGTCAAAGCGGGCTCGGGGAAGGCCGGAGCTGAGCGGGGCGGCAAGGCAGATCTCTAGCGGCCGAGGAGGGGAAAAACATCGGGAGCAGCGCTTCGGGGCCCTTCCGGTCATGTGGCTCGGTGAGGAGGTAGGGAACGAGGTGGCGGAGCTCGGGGATAGCTCGGGGTGGCTCAGGGATGGCCGTGGCCGTGGTGGTGCTTGTCGGCGGCGACGGCTGCACTCGGGCGTGTGCAGGGAGAGAGCAGAGGAGGAGGAGGAGCGAAGAAGAGTGAGGGAGATAGGCAGGGAGGTGCGTGGCGCCACCCGAAGAGGCCAGGGCGAAGCGACAAGCAGGAGGTGGTCGGGCGTGCGCCGGCGTGCGTCGGCCACGCGCCCATCCTCCTAGCAAAGGAGGAAGACGACAGGGGAGGGGGCCAGGTGGGCTTGTCCGATTCTGCTGGGCCACCAGTAAGTGGGCCTCAGGTAAGCACCAGGTGGGTTTTTCTTTCTCTCTCTTTATTTCTGTTTTGGTTTCTGTTTTCTATTTTTTGCAATTTGTTTTGGCTTTATTAAAAATACTTAGGCACACTCAAAAATCACCAAACTGCTCATGGCCACTGTTTGGAATATATCCAACATGGAACATTTCAGTTTAGGATTATTTGGAAATTTTAAATATTTTATAGTATCTAAATGCCCAAATTCAAATAGAGTATGATTTAATTCAGAGCCCAAATATGTCATGGAAAAATGTGCATCACCTCTGGCTACTATCTACAGTATTTCCCATAAATGATGAACATTTTTTAAAGCCATTTGGACTTACTGGAAATATTTTAGGTGAACCTAATGAATTCCTTTAATGCTAGGGTTTGGACAATCCCCATTTCAACTTTCTGTAAAAAGTAAACATGATGCATCACCAAAGACTAGCACTAGTGCATTGCCAGAATCTAGGGATGTGACACTCTCAAACCCTAGTTCATCTATTGTGTTCAATCTTTGTATCCAAACTATAGATTGGTGCTTGTGGGTGACTATTAGTGTTGATTACATCTTGTAGTTGATTACTATATGGTTTATTTGGTGGAAGTTTATATGTTCAAATCCATTATGCTATTCAATACCCCTTTGATCTTGAGCATGTTTATCATTTGTGAGTAGTTACTTTCGTTCTTGAGGTCACGGGAGAAATCATGTTGCAAGTAATCACGTGAACTTAATATGTGTCCAATATTTTGATGGTATGTATGTTGCCATTCTCTTAGTCGTGTCATGTGAACGTCGACTACATGACACTTCACCATATTTGGGACTAAGGGAATGCATTGTGGAGTAGTTATTAGATGGTTGGTTGCGAGAGTGACAGAAGCTTAAACCCCAGTTTATGCGCTATTCCGTAAGAGACTGATTGGATCCAAAAGTTCAATGCTATGGTTCGAATTTATTCTTAATACTTTTCTTGTAGTTGCAGATGCTTGCGAGAGGGTTAATCATAAGTAGGAGGTTTGTTCAAGTAAGAACAACACCTAAGCACCGGTCCACCTACATATCAAATTATCAAAGTACCGAACATGAATTAAGCCAACATGATTAAAGTGACTAGATGAATTCCCGTGTACCCTCAAGAACACTTTGCTTATCATAAGAAACCGTTTTGGCCTGTCCTTTGCCTCAAAATGATTGGGCTACCTTGTTGTACTTTTGTTACTACTATTGTTACTTGCTCGTTACAAATTATCTTGCTACCAAACTACTCCGCTACTTACAATTTTAGCACTTGCAGATATTACCTTGCTGAAAACCACTTGTCATTTCCTTCTGCTCCTCATTGGGTTCGACACTCTTACTTATTTAAAAGGGATACAATTGACCCCATACACATGTGGGTCATCAGCAACGGAAAAGTAACATAGCAAAGATCAATATGAAACGAACTCGTATGCAATGGATCAATGATGGATAATTATGTCGGATGGCATTCATCATGCAACAGCTATAACCTAGGGTGACACAGAACTAGCTCCAATTCATCAATATACTGTAGGCATATTAATTCCCTAACTTAACTTCAGGTAGGTAGTGTTAGTCTTGTAATCTAGTCCATGTAATTTCCTCTGTTTGTACAGTTGTTATTTTCAATAAAGGGTTGTGGGGCTTTGCCTCACAGTAAATATTCAAAAAAAATACTGTAGGCATGTATTCCGAATATAGTCATACGTGCTTATGGAAAAGAATTTGCATGGCATCTTTTGTCCTACCCTCCCATGGCAGCAGGGTCCTATTGGAAACTAAAGGATATTAAGGCCTCCTGTCGGGGGTTGGATGCGACATATGCCAACGGGTGGCTTATCATGGTGGGGGCGAGTAGAACGTCGCCGGTGCCTGGAAACGGGATGAGGCGCAGACATGCACGCCGACGAATCTTACCCAGCTTCGGGGCTCTCCGGGGAGATAACACCCCTACTGCTGCTCTGCGGGGTCTCCGCATGATCACTATGGGATGATAGTACAAAGGTGCTCCTTGAGCTGTTTCGGGTGGCAGGAGAGAGCAAGGCTGGCTCCTCCCTTTGCTTGCTATGTGTCTAAAAACCTATCCAGGGCCGAACCCTTTGCATGGGTGCCCCGGGGGGTTTATATAGGCCTACCCCCCGGGGGTACAATGGTAAACCGACTGGGTGTGGCCCCCAGCTGTCTGTCTCTCATGCTGCCGCCCCCTTGCCGGCTTTTGGGGCCCGCCGACTGGCGGGCCCCGCGGACAGGCCGGACACTGTGCAACACTCCTGATGATGTAGGCTTGGTCATGGGGTCGTGGGAACAGTGCCGCCGTCTGTCGGGCGATCACTGTCGCCACTCCCCGTCCAATCTGGTTTATGGCTCGTGGGGCCCTGACTGAGAGGCGGCCGACTCTGGGAAGGCCGACTCCCGCAGGGCCGTCTTCGGACTCTCCGGCCGTCTTCTTTTCCCTCACTGACGAGGGGCCCGGCGGTCTTCGGGCCGTACAGGCCGCCGTCGTGGGCATAGTGCCTTGCGCACTGTGGCTGATGTCAGGGGAGGCATGGCAACAGTGTCGCGCCTCACCGGAGATCTCCCGGTGGTACGGCTCACTGTAGCCATGCCTACCTCCCGTAGGTTTGACGGGACGGCCACGTCGGGACCGTACCCTGCGTCGGTCTTCGTGAAAAGGTCGCGGGCCGAATCTCATAGTCGGCCCCTTGAAAGGTCGCAAGCCCGGAGTCGGCTTGCTTCAGAGTCGCCAGCTGGGACTCGGCCTTCTTTGGAGGTCGCCGGCAGGGACTTGGCCTTCTCCGAAGGTCGCTGTCCGGGACTCGGCTGAGGGGCACGGCCTGCCCTGACGTCTTGAAAGATCTTGGGACCCGGGTCAGCCTACCCGTGGCCCATTACTCCGACAGTAGTCCCCGAAGCTGGTGAAGCCCGGCGGGTGCCACCTCGAGGGGCTTCAGCAGTTTCATTTCATCTGGTGCTGACTCTGAGACTCGGCTGCTGTTGCTTCGGGCCGCCTCGCCGAAGTCGGACTCGTTCGGCGAGGGGCCGCCATTCGCAAGTCGTGGCGGGAAAAATGGGAGGCGTATCGGCCACGCTTCCCTGCCATTATCGAGACGGTCCTGCCGCGCGGCGCCACGTGGAGGCGATAGTCTGTCTGCCCACGCGCGTGATGGGACGGGCCGTCAGGTGGGGCCCGTCATTACCGCGCCCCGGGCCCCGAGCGGATCCGCTGTGGCCGGGGGCGGTTGGCATCCCCACGTCGTTACTGCGCGCAGTAACTTCGTGGGGGTTGATCGTGGGCGGCGTGGGGCCGCGGGCGCAGTTAATCCCCCCGTCGCCTCCTCGGCTTCTCAGCCCGTAGGGCTATAAGTAGGCGGGGAGGAGCGGGGCGGCACTGCACGCGCACTCTCTCGCCCGCTCTCCCGCCCTTCTCCTTCCTTCGCCGTGAGCCACGACATTCTTCCTCCGCCGCAAGCAAAACAAACCTTCTTCCTCGCCGGCGATGAGTTCTTCTTCCGCCGCGCCGCCCGCTTCGCGCTCCGACGAGTGGGATGGCTCGGACGTGGAGGCGGAGGACATTGAGTTCCTTCGCCGGACTCGCCGTCTCCCCAGCGCGGACCTGGTGCACGCCCGTCCCGCGCCGGCGGGAGAGATCCGGCCCGCGCCGGAGGAGGGCGAGCGGGTCATCTTCCGCTCGCACCTTATGCGTGGGCTGGGGCTTCCGGCGAGCGGATTCTTCCGCTCGTTCCTCGAGTTCCACAGACTGCAGCCACACCACCTCACCCCCAACGCGGTGGTGCTTCTCTCCGCCTTCGCCACCCTGTGCGAAGGCTATATCGGCGTTCTCCCCACCCTCGAGCTGTGGGGGAGTTCTTCTCCGCCAAACTCGGCACTCAGGCCGCCGGCACGCCGGCTCAGTGCGGCACCTACATCGCGGTGCGGCGCACGACGGCCGACAATCCTTTTCCGCCCATCCCGCTGGTGAAGTCGGTGAAGATGTGGCAGAAATCCTACTTCTATGTGAAGAACATCTCCACCGACGGCGACTGGGTCAACCTGCCGCCTTTCGACCCCGAGCCGCTGACTGGCCGGCTGGCCAGTTGGTCCCATCGATCCAAGTCCCTCTCGACCTCCGGAGGCGGCGCCGTGGCGCAGCTCCGAGTCATGCTGCAGTCGGAGGGGCTCGTCGCCTCCGATCTTCTGGCCGCCTTCGTGGCGCGTCGGGTTCTTCCACTCCAAGGCCGGCCTCACCTCATCTGCCAGATGAGCGGCCGACACGATCCGAGCCGGCTATGCACCAGGGACATGCCGCGTGGGGAGGTGGCGAACTTGGTGAACCACATCGCCCACTGCGGGTTCACGGAGGAGTGGCAGTTCGGCAAGGAGCCGTACTCGCGCGACAACCCCCCTCCAATGGTAAGTCGCATCTATCTGCAGCTCGATCTTGTTTCCGTCAGACCTCGAGCTCTGATCTTTGTTGGTGTCTCCTGGGCAGAATCCCCTTACGGCGCCCTCAGCCGGCGCCACAAGAGAGCCTCGCGACTACGTCCCGGATCGCGAGGTCAGCGACGTTGACGACCCCGACCTGGGAGCGGCGGCACTGGAAGCCGACGCTGAAAGCGGCGGAGAGGGGGCAGACGGCGGCCTCAAACCGTCGGCGACCTTCGCTGACTGGCCCGAGGGCGACGCTGACGCGGAAGTCGCCCCGCGCCGCCAGCCGAAAGCCGGCTCCTCCAGCCAAGCCGGCGCGAAGAGGCGTCACGCCGGGCCGAGTGTGCCCGGCGGCAAGTCGAAGAAGTTCAAGGGCGCCGCCGCCGCGACCAAGCGGGAGGAGGCGGCCGCGAAGGCCAACCGCTTCCGAAAGGAAGTGAGGAGACCGCCGCTAGTTTCTTCGTGAGTCTTCTTACTCTATCGTTTCTTTCCTGGATCTCGCTTGGAGTTTTTTCTGATTTTCCCTCCGACCTTCTCCAGTGCTCCCCTCTCTCTTGAAAGAGTCGCCGTCCCCTCCGTCATGGGGTCGGTGGAGACGTCTGCCAACACGCGGCGGATTGATCCCGCCGCCGACCTTCGGGAGGCGACGGAACGGAACGCGCGAGAGAAGCGCGAGGAGGAGGAGGCCGAACGCCTGGAGAAGGCGGAGGCCGAGAAGGCTGCCGCCAACGCCCAGCGGCGCCTGGAGGAGGCCGTGGCTGCGGCCGCGGCGAAGCGGCATGCCGAGGAGGTCGCGCGTCGTCGATCGGCGATGCTCGTCCCTCCACTGTCGTCGGCGCCGCCGGCAACTGAGTTCACGGGGCAGACCGGGGAGGTCGGCACCGCAAACCTTCACGCGGAGGAGGGCGGCGACGTCTCAGGCTCGGATACTCACGCGCCGCCCCCACCGCCCCCGCCGCCTCCGTCCTCAAGGCCGCACGGCAAACAGCCAGTGGACCCGCAGGATCCTCCGACTGCGGACGACGCCGATGCGCAGCTACATCTTCAGGTCGCCGTGCCAGCGCGCCGCCGGATTGAGAGGACGAACTCCGCGCCACGAGCTCGGGAAACCGGCGCTGCGAGCTCGGCGAACTTGGACGTTGAGGCCTCAAGTGCTGCGCCCACTGGCTGGCTGCGTGAAGGCGGCACCGGCCCGCTGAACCAGGCCCTTCTGGACGTCCAGTCGAAGCTGCGCAAAGAAGGCGACGCCCACCAACTCTACACCAAAGCGCATCTGGCCCTGCGGACCTTCGTCCGGGTATGCTTCGATTTTCCCTCTTCTTCTTTTTTTTTAGTTTCTGTCTTTTCCCGTGGGGGCACGCCAGCGCACCCACTGGGTGTAGTCCCCGAGTTCGGGGTCGGCTGCTGAGCAGGCGACTCGGAACTCCTTCTGCGAGCTCCGAAGGCTAACTTTGCTTTGCTGGCTTTGCAGGAATACCACAATCTCCGCGCCACTGCCTTCAACCGTAATGTTGAAGAGCTGCGGAAGCGGACCGCCGATCTGACGGAAAGCCGAGGTAGGCTAATTCTTTCTTTCTCGCGGGGGCGCGCTGGCGCACCCGCGGGCTGTAGTCCCCGAGATTCGGGCCGACTGCTGAGCAGTCGGGCCGGATCTCCCTGGCGACCTTTCTTACTGATAACGTCTCTCGATCTTCAGACGCCAATGCCGCCCTCCAGGAGCAGATGAACGAGGCCAACACCGCTCGCCGCGCCAAGGAGGAGGAGTGCGACAAGCTCGTCCAAGAGCGCGACCTACTGGCGACGCAGCTGGCCGAGCAGAAAGAGCTGCTCCGGAAGGCGCAGGAAGACGCCAAGTCGCGGGAGGATGCCCTCATAGCCGAGTTCGAGGTCGAGCGCTCCGCCTGGACGGATCGGGAGGCGATGCTGACCTCCGGCTACCACGAGCTTGAGGACATCGTCGACGGTAATTATTTTTTCTCTTCTTTGGTCTTCCGACTCTTGTGTTGGGCTGATTCCTGATTTTTCTGACTGTCTTCTTTTCTGTCTTGGCAGACTTCTTCCCCGGCCATTCACAGGGCGTTCCTCTGGTCATCGAGGCGGCTCGGGAGGAGCGAAGGGCGAAGGGCGAAGTGATTGCCACCAACGCCCCTCGAACCATCGACGAGCAGCTCCTGAGCATCGAGGTCCGCCTTCGTCCTGCTCATCGTCTGCTGCGCCGTCTTCAACGCGCCGGCGCTCAAGTCGTTGCCGCTCTGTGGCCGGAGGTGCCAGCTCTTCGCACCGCCAGCCGGACGGTCGACTGGCTGGAGGTCGCCGCCGGTCGTTTCGAGGCTTGGAGGGGCTCCTCGGCCCGTGCCGGAGCACGCCGGGCCTTGGAGTTCGTCAAAGGGTGGTATCCAGGGCTGGACCTGGACCATCTGGCCGCGTTCCGGTCAGAGGCCCAGGCCGAGCTGGAGGCTGTGGAAGGCGCCCTTGTCGAGCGCGCGGCGGCCATCACCGAGTACACGGACACCAGCGTCTTCGTGCCGGAGCGGACCGAAGGCGGCGAGGAGGTCCCGCCGGAATGGTTCGGGATGCACCCGGAGTGCGAGGAGGACTCGGCGGAGGTGATCGGCTCCAGCGTCGAGGAGGAGGACGAGTCGGAGGACGGAAGCGAGGAGGAGGCGCCAGAGGACGAAGCGGGCGGCCAGCCCCAGCCTGATCGCGCCTCCAGCAACGAGCCTCAGAAGAACAAGGCGACTGTCGCTGGAGGCGGCCAAGCCGAGACCGCCCAGCCGACTGCCCCGACGTCCGACACCGCCGCCACCTCCGTCCCTCCGGCTCCGGAGGCAGCCCCCTAGAGTGCTTCAGTTTTACCTGTCTCTTTTGTTCTTTTGAAAAACTTGTCAGTTTCAAACAATTCCACCCACGGGGTGTATTCGGCCAAGGGCCTTATGTAAATATTTATCAAATTTCCGCCTTTTCTTGCTTTGGTTCCTTAGACTTTTTCCTTTGCCACCTTCCTTCAGTTTCCGCCTTGCCGACTGGGCAGCCGCTCTGCGGACTGCCGCTGGGTCAAGTGCTCAGCTACTTTAGGGAGGCAAGTACTTAGTCGTTTAGAATGCCTTAGCAAGTTGGCTGAAAATTGACAGGCCGACTTTCGGGAGTCGGCTATTCTTGATGAAAATTGAGACTGCGAGCCGACTGCTCGCGAGTCGGCTCGGTAAGGGGAGGCTGGCAGTCGGCTTGGGCTATACGTAGCTCTTAAGTCCTTAGCCGTTTTTCATGTGTGCACTCGTTCTTTCCCGTCCCCTGCTTACCGACAGTCGCTCTGCGAGCTGCGGCTTTCGGCAGGAGACGGCTTTGAGCGCGGCACATTACTTGTCTGACTTCAGGGAGCATTTCATAGCGCGAGACGGTGAGTCCCCGGGCCGACTAGTCGGACCCGGTGCCAGATAGTATGATAAAAGGGGAAAGCATACTCGGAAGCGTAATCCATATCATACAGATAATCAAAAAGGCAGTCCCCGAGCTCGTCCCGGGGGGCCTAAGGTCTTAGTATTTTAATACAAAAGAGGGTAGCGTGATACATACTGCATCAACTGTAAAATCTTCGCAGAAGATTTGCGTTCCACGGGCGCTCTGTTTCTTTGCCGGAGTCGTCCCTCTTGCGCGCTCGAGGCTTCTGAGCGTCGATCAGGTAGTAGGCGTCGTTCCCTAGCACCTTGCTGATGATGAAGGGACCTTCCCAAGGCGCTGACAACTTGTGCTGGCTGGCTGTTCTCTGAATCAGCCGGAGCACAAGGTCGCCCTCTTGGAATGATCTTGGCCTGACCTTGCGGTTGTAGTATCGGCGCAGACTCTGCTGGTAGATGCCGGACCGACTGAGTGCCAACAGTCGGCCCTCTTCCAGCAGATCGACGCCGTCTTGGCGTGCTTCCTCAGCCTCCTCTTCGGTGTACATGGAGACTCGCGGAGAGTCGAACTGTATGTCCGTCGGGATGACGGCTTCGGCACCGTAGACGAGGAAGAACGGCGTGAAGCCGGTTGACTTGTTTGGGGTTGTGCGCAGGCTCCAGAGGACGGCAGGCAGCTCTTCGACCCAACAGCCGGCCGAGCGCTCGAGTGGTTCGACCAATCGAGGCTTGATGCCGGACAAGATGAGGCCGTTGGTTCGTTCTACCTGGCCATTTGACTGCGGGTGGGTAACGGATGCTAAGTCCAGTCGGATGCCCTGCGTTGCGCAGAAACGTGCCAGGGCGCCCTTGGCGAAGTTGGTGTCGTTGTCTGTGATGATGCTGTGCGGTATGTCGTACCGCACTGTGATGTCGGCAACGAAGGTCACAGCTGTGGGCCCGTTTAATTTCTTGATGGGCTTTGCTTCTATCCACTTGGTGAACTTGTCCACTGCGACAAGCAAATGAGTTAGGCCGCCTCGGGCCGTCTTGAATGGTCCCACCATGTCCAAGCCCCAGACTGCGAAGGGCCAGGCAATGGGGATTGTCTTCAGCGCGGAAGCCGGCTGGAGGGGCTTGGAGCGGAACACCTGGCACCCCTTGCATTTCTTGACTAGTTCTTTAGCTTCTTCCAGGGCGGTTGGCCAAAAGAAACCGTGCCGGAAGGCTTTGGCCACGAGCGCCCTTGAAGCCGCATGGTGGACGCACTCGCCCTGATGGATGTCTCTGAGGATCGCTTGGCCTTGCTCTGACTCTACGCAGCGCTGGTGGACACCAGTGACACTGCGCCTGACTAGCTCTCTGTTGACTATGGTGTAGGCTGCTGCTCGGCGTTGTACTTGCCGAGCCAGGGTCTCGTCTGCTGGTAACTCCTTGTTTACTAGGAACTTGAGGATGGGTTGCGCCCATGAGGGTGCTGCTATCTCTTCAACTGCTACCACAACGACTTGGACACGGGTGGCTGGGCTGGGAGGCAGTGGGTTGGAGTCTGCCGCCGCTTGCTGGATTGAGGGAATCTCTGAGCCGGCTGGCGCAGCTTCCGGGCCGACTGGCGCAGTCCCCGGGCCGGGTTTGGAAGTCCCCGAGCCGACTGGCGCAGTCCCCGGGCCGACTGTGGCTTTCTTGAGGTCGCTTGCCGGGGCCTTGGAGTCGGATCTGACTACCTCTGGCGGAGCCGGCACGAAGATGGAGTCGGATTCTGGTGAAGGCTTGACTAACGGCTTGAGGAGGCGCTGAAGGGCGACGCCGGAAGGTATCGCTTGGCGAGTGGAACCGATCCGTGCCAAGGCGTCTGCTTGATCGTTGTCATTTCTCGGTGCGTGAAGGAATTCGCACCCCTCGAAGTATCCGCTGAGTTGCTGCACCAGGAAGCAGTAGCTTGCCATGTTTGCGTCTTTGGCGTCCCAGTCGCCGGATGACTGCTGAACCACCAAGTCGGAGTCGCCGTAGCACAGGATCCGGCGAATGCCGAGTTCTTTGGCAAGCCGGAGTCCGTGGATGAGCGCTTCATATTCAGCGACGTTGTTGGAGGTGGCGAAGTGTATTTGCAGCACGTATTTGAGCTTGTCGCCCTTGGGGGAGGTGAGGACGACGCCGGCTCCAAGGCCGGTGCGCATCTTGGAGCCGTCGAAGTGCAGCCGCCAATGAGTAGAGTCGGGCGCTGGTGGCAGGTACTGAGTCTCGGCCCAGTCGACGAGGAAGTCGGCCAACGCCTGCGACTTGATGGCGGTGCGAGGTTGATAGTAGATGGTGTAAGGAGCTAGATCGATAGCCCACTTGGCCACTCGGCCGGAGGCATCTCGGCTTCCAATGATCTCGGCGAGTGGGTCGGTGCAGACCACCGTGATCGGATGCTCTTGAAAGTAGGGCTTCAGCTTCTTGGCGGCAAAATGCATGCCGTAGCACATCTTCTGATAGTGAGGGTAGTTCTGCTTGGAGGTCGACAGTACCTCGCTCAGGTAATACACCGGTCTCTGGATCGGAAGCGCTTTGCCTTCCTCCTTGCGTTCGACTACGACAACCGTGCTGACTACCCGGCTGGTGGCGGCGACGTACAAGAGCATGGGCTCTTTGGGAGTCGGAGCCGCCAGCACAGGGGGAGTCGCCAGCATCTTCTTTAGTTGGAGAAATGCCTCGTCTGCCTTGTGGTTCCACTCGAAAAAGGTGGTCTTCTTCATCAGTTGATACAAAGGCAGAGCTTTCTCGCCCAGCCGACTGATGAATCGGCTGATTGATGCCAAGCAGCCGGTGAACTTCTGCACATCCAACAGTCGGCTGGGTACCTCCATTCTCTCAATGGCTTTGATCTTCACGGGGTTTCACTCTATGCCGCGTTCGGAGACCAAAAAGCCGAGGAGTTGGCCAGCCGGGACTCCGAACACGCACTTCTCAGGGTTGAGCTTGATCTGGAATCGGCGCAGATTGTCAAAGGTCTCTTTGAGGTCTTCCAGTAGCGTCCCACGCTTCTCTGTCTTCACCACCACATCATCCACGTAAACGTGGGCGTTTCTGCCGAGTTGCTTGAGGAGGCACTTCTGCATGCAACGCTGAAAGGTGGCGCCGGCATTCCTCAAGCCGAACGTCATTGTCAGGTAGCAGAAGGCTCCAAACGGCGTGATGAATGCGGTCTTTAGTCTATCTGCTGGACTCAGCTTGATCTGGTGATATCCTGAGTATGCATCTAGGAAACTCAACAGCTCGCATCCGGCTGTGGAGTCTATCACCTGATCGATCCTTGGCAGAGCAAATGGATCCTTCGGGTAGGCTTTATTGAGGCTGGTGTAGTCTATGCACATCCGCCACTGCTTATTCTTCTTCAATACCAGCACAGGGTTGGCTAACCACTCCGGAAAAAACACCTCCATGATGAATCCGGCTGCCAGGAGCCGGGCTATCTCTTCTCCCACAACTCTTCTCTTCTCTTCTGACAGGCGGCGCAAGGGCTGTCTGACGGGCTTTGCATCCGACCTGACGTGTAGCTTGTGCTCGGCGAATTCCGTCGGTACACCCGGCATGTCCTTGGGGGACCATGCGAAGATGTCCCGATTCTCATGGAGGAAATCGACGAGCTCGCCTTCCTATTTGCTGTCGAGGCCTGTGCCTATGACAGCGTATTTCTCTGGGTGCTCCGGGTCCAAGGGTATCTTCTTGGTTTCTTTAGCTGGCTTGAATGATCCTTCTGCCTCCGACTCCTTGGGGTCGGGCGACATCTCTGGCTGCTTCCCAGCCATTGCCACGACGCGGTCAAGGAGCCGCTTCTCGGCTGCGATCACCAAAGACTCGGCCAGCCGACTGCTCTCGGCCGCGCAAGCGGACGACTTCTTGTAATCGCCAGCAACAGTCAGGATCCCCTTGGAACTCGGCATCTTCATCTTGAGGTAGGCATAATGGGGAACCGCCATGAATTTGGCCAAGGCAGGCCGGCCAAGCAGGGCGTGGTACGGGCTCTCCAAGTCTACCACCTCGAACCAGACAGGCTCTCGGCGGAAGTGATCTTTGTCTCCGAAGAGGACGTCTATCAGAATCTTGCCGATCGGTGAGCAGGAGAGGCCGGGCACAATTCCATGGAATACGGTGCGGCTGCTCTGTAACTGCCTTCGCCTGATTCCAAGCTTCTCCATTGTGTCCTTGTACAGGATGTTTATGCTGCTGCCTCCATCAATCAGGACCCGTGAGAAACGGGCGGCCCGCTTATCAGTGGCCAAGGTCGCGCCTAGGACCAGAGCGTAGGAGCCCGGACTCGGCATCACTTCTGGATGATCCGCCCGACTCTAGCTGATAGGCTTCTCGGACCAGTGCATGAACTCTGGGGCGTCAGTTGCTACCGCGTTGACTTCTTGCTATTGTCGGCGCCTGCTGCGCCGGTCATCTGCCATGCTAGTGAACACTACGTAGGCTCCGTGCTCTTCTGGGAACTCGTCTTGGACCGCGCCGACTGGCCGAGCTGCCGGCTGCGGGGGCGGCGGCGGAGGTGGCGGCCCCGCAGGCGGCGGAGGGGCGAGGCCGTCTCCCTTGGCGATCCTGGCGAGCCAATAGCACTTCCTGGTGGTGTGGTTCGACGGCTTCGCGCCGCTATGGAACTTGCAAGGTCCATCCAAAGTCTGCTCATAGGAGAAAGCCGGCAACCAATTGGACTTGCCGCCTTTCTGCCGCTTGGCCTGAGGCTGCCCCTCCGGCTGCTGATCTTCTACTGCTGCGACCTGCCGACTATTGGAAGTCGGCTGAGGGGCCTTGCGCTTGTTGTCGTTCTGCTGCTGTCGCCGGCCGGCGTCTCCAGCCGGGGTTCTGGGGGCCTGGGGAATCACTTTGCCAGCTGCGTTGACTTGAATCTCCGTCTTCATAGAAGAGTCGGCCGTGGCGTACTTGTCTGCTATGACTAGCAGTTCGTCGAGGGTTTCGGGCTCGTCGCAGAGGAGCTTGTGCTTGAGGAGGGTGCCCTCTCGGCACCTGGCCGTGAAGTACTCGATGGCCTGCACCTCGTGCACGCCCTCGCAGGAGTTTCGAAGTTCGCCCCAGCGTGTGAGGTAATCGCGTGTTGATTCTTCAGGGCCTTGCACGCACAAGGAGAGCTGGCGCGGCTTGGGAGGTCGCTTGTATGTGCTGGTGAAGTTGCGAATGAAGGCTTCAGTAAGTCGACCCAGCTATTGATGCTGCGGGGCTTCAGGCTGTTCAGCCATGTCCGGGCCGTGCCCTGGAGCATGAGGGGAACATACTTCACGGCGACTCGCTTGTTGCCGTTGGCTATGTTGACGGTTGTGGAGTAGTCCGTCAGCCAATCCTCCGGCTTCACGGAGCCGATGTACTTGGGCGTGTCTCGGGGGAGCGTGAACCCTCTGGGGAAGGGCTCGTCTCTGATGCGGGGCCCGAAGCAAGGCGGACCCAGCTCTTCTTCTTCTTCTAACGCCAGGGATCTGTGGAGTCGGTCGATCCGGTGGCGGGCGTCATTCTCTCCAACCCCCTCTCGGTGGCCGAGACGACCTCCGAGAGTCGAATGCTCAACAGGCGGTGGAGAAACTCGCCGCTCTCTTCGGGGTGGGGGAGGCAGATAATCGTCTCGCTGTTCCACTGCTCTGGGGCGGCCGTCTTGGTCGCGCTCGATGGTGATGCGAGTCCGGCTATGACTGGCAGCCGGCTCCTTCTCTTTCCTCCCGCGGACTCCGCCAGTCGGCGTCCGGGAGGTCGCGCCTTGATCTCGGCGAGGGGGTAAGTCGTCGTTCGGCTGCCGCAGTGCGTCTGTGCGGCCGCCTGCCGCGTTTTGTGCCGCAACCGCATCGAGGAGCTGCTGGACTCGCTCCGTTATTACACGGCGCTCTTCGCCTTCGAGGTTCTTCAGTTCTTCAGTCGCCGCTTGGGCGGCGCGGATGTTCTCCGCAGGGGTGGCGTACACGGGGCGTTTCGCCCCGAGCAAGTCGGCGATGACCGCGCCGCGCTCTCGGACCGCACCTAGACGGCTCGGCCCAGTCGGAGCTGGCGAGCCGCCTACAGCACGATCCATCTCGCGCTGGTATGCTTCTGACAAGCGTCTCATGCTTGCCAACTTCTTGGCGCCTTCGATGATCTGAAGGCGGCGTTCTTCCAGTATCTCCGCGTCCGCGTCCTCTGGGATGGGCGCGGCCAGGTCTTGCAGGGCCGCTGGCAGAGGGTCCTGGGCGTTTTCGCCGGAGTGCTCGCCGTGGCTGATGACGAGCACCTCCGTGACGGCGCTTCCACCACTCTCCTCGTACGGAAGCGGCTCGTCGTAGACCTCCACGTTGGTGGGGAAGATATCGAGCGATACGGCGTCGGAGTCGACCAGCATCGGGTCGGAGGAGCCTACGGACTCCAAATCTACGGCGGGCTCGCCGGTGACGTGGAGTTGGTCGAGGAGGCCCGCGAGGAGGCTCTCAGGGCCACCCGCCCCCGCACTCGGTGTGGGCTCGTCGGAGAGGTGCGCCTCGCCAATGAGTTCGGCGAGGCCGCTCGCAGCGCAGGCGGCTTCAGCGCCACGCAGCGTGTCGATGCAGACTCCATCTGGCGAGCCGGGCTGGCTGCGCTCGCCAGGGAGGAAGAGGGTTCCCGTCCAGAACAGATCTCCGGACGACGGTGCACCTCGCCCCACGGTGGGCGCCAAATGTCGGGGGTTGGATGCGACATATGCCAACGAGTGGCTTATCATGGTGGGGGCGAGTAGAACGTCGCCGGTGCCTGGAAACGGGATGAGGCGCAGACATGCACGCCGACGAATCTTACCCAGCTTCGGGGCTCTCCGGGGAGATAACACCCCTACTGCTGCTCTACGGGGTCTCCGCATGATCACTATGGGATGATAGTACAAAGGTGCTCCTTGAGCTGTTTCGGGTGGCAGGAGAGAGCAAGGCTGGCTCCTCCCTTTGCTTGCTATGTGTCTAAAAACCTATCCAGGGCCGAACCCTTTGCATGGGTGCCCCGGGGGGTTTATATAGGCCTACCCCCCAGGGGTACAATGGTAAACCGACTGGGTGTGGCCCCCAGCTGTCTGTCTCTCATGTTGCCGCCCCCCTGCCGGCTTCTGGGGCCCGCCGACTGGCGGGCCCCGCGGACAGGCCGGACACTGTGCAACACTCCTGATGATGTAGGCTTGGTCATGGGGTCGTGGGAACAGTGCCGCCGTCTGTCGGGCGATCACTGTCGCCACTCCCCGTCCAATCTGGTTTATGGCTTGTGGGGCCCTGACTGAGAGGCGGCCGACTCTGGGAAGGCCGACTCCCGCAGGGCCGTCTTCGGACTCTCCGGCCGTCTTCTTTTCCCTCACTGACGAGGGGCCCGGCGGTCTTCGGGCCGTACAGGCCGCCGTCGTGGGCACAGTGCCTTGCGCACTGTGGCTGATGTCAGGGGAGGCATGGCAACAGTGCCGCGCCTCACCAGAGATCTCCCGGTGGTACGGCTCACTGTAGCCATGCCTACCTCCCGTAGGTTTGAGGGGACGGCCACGTCGGGACCGTACCCTGCGTCGGTCTTCGTGAAAAGGTCGCGGGCCGACTCTCATAGTCGGCCCCTTGAAAGGTCGCAAGCCCGGAGTCGGCTTGCTTCAGAGTCGCCAGCTGGGACTCGGCCTTCTTTGGAGGTCGCCGGCAGGGACTCGGCCTTCTCCGAAGGTCGCTGTCCGGGACTCAGCTGAGGGGCACGGCCTGCCCTGACGTCTTGAAAGATCTTGGGACCCGGGTCAGCCTACCCGTGGCCCATTACTCCGACACCTCCTTTTAATAGAGAACCGGACCAAAGCATTAGCACTTAATGAAGACATGAACTCCTCAAACTACGGTCATCACTGGGAAGTGTCCCGACTATTGTCACTCCGGGGTTGCCGGATCATAACACGTAGTAGGTGACTATAACTTGCAAGATAGGACGAAGAACACAAATATATTCATGAAAACATAATAGGTTCAGATCTGAAATCATGGCACTTGGGCCCTAGTGACAAGCATTAAGCATAGCAAAGTCATAGCAACATCAATCTCAAAACATAGTGGATACTAGGGATCAAACCCTAACAAAACTAACTCGATTACATGATAAATCTCATCCAACCCATCACCGTCCAGCAAGCCTATGATGGAATTACTCACGCACGGGGGTGAGAATCATGAAATTGGTGATGGAGGCTGGTTGATGATGACGATGGCGACGATTTCCCCTCTCCGGAGCCCAAAACAGACTCCAGATCTGCCCTCCCGAGGAAACATAGGAGGTGCCGACAGCTCCGTATCGTAAAACGCGATGAATCCTTCTCCCTCGTTTTTTTGTCCCCGAATATGAATATATGGAGTTGGAGTTGAGGCCGGTGGAGCTTCGTGGGACCCACAAGCCAGGGGCGCTCTCAAGGGGGGGGGGTAGGGAGCGCCCCCCACCCTTGTGGACAGGTGGTGGGTCCCCCTCGGTTGATTCTTTCGCCAATATATTTTATTAATTCCAAAAATATTCTCCGTGAAGTTTCAGGTCATTCTGAGAACTTTTATTTCTGCACAAAAATAACACCATGGCAACTCTCTTGAAAACAATGTCAGTCCGGGTTAGTTCCATTCAAATCATGCAAATTAGAGTCCAAAACAAGGGCAAAAGAGTTTGGAAAAGTAGATACGATGGAGACATATGAGGCTTGATGATGTCTCCTCCTTCTTGATCCAGCAAGCAGGAGAGGAGAAGTAGATCGGATCACAACCAACACGATGGTGTGGTGGTGATGGTGGTGGTGGAGCACCGACAACGCATTGATAAGCGTCACCGGGACGAGGCGGTGGAACTACAGAGTAACGGGAGAGAGAGGGCGCCAAGGGCTTGGTGTGTTCACTTGGGGCACCCCCTCCCCTCTATATATAGGTGGAGGGGCATGGGAAACAGCCCCTCCAAGCCCTAGGGTGCAGCTAAGGGGGAGAGGACTTGGACTCCGAGTCCAATCCTATTCCTACTAGGACTCCTTCCTTTTTTGCCTTCCCTTGCCACATGGGCTTTTGAGGACTTGGTGCGCCTAGCACAATAAGGCCAAGGCGCCTCCCCGCAGCCCATGCTAGCCCTTGGGTCATGGTGGACCCACTTGTGGACTTCCGGACCCCTCCAGAATCCTCTGGAACTTTCTGGAAGCTTTCCGGTACAATACCGAAAAAACTACACCTTTTTTCGGAACCCAAAATATGACTTCACATATATAAATCTTTACCTCTCGACCACTCTGAGACTCCTCGGGGCGTCCGGGATCTCATTCGGGACTCCGAACAACATTTGGTTACCACTCATCAAATATCCCAATACTACTCTAGCGTCAATGAACGTTAAGCGTGCGACCCTACGGGTTCAGGTATTATGTAGTCATGACCGAGACACCTTTCCGGTCAATAACCAATAGCGGGACCTGGATTCCCATATTGATTCCTACATATTCCACGAAGACCTTTTATCGGTTGAACCTTTATGACAACATACATAATTCCCTTTGTCTGCCGGTATGTTACTTGCCCGAGATTCGATCGTCGGTATCTCTATACCTAGTTTAATCTTGTTACTGGCAAGTCTCTTTACTCGTTCCATAATACATCATCTTGTAACTAACTCCTTGGTCACTTTGCTTGCAAGCTTCTTGTGATGTCGTAAAAGCGAGAGGGCCCAGAGATACCTCTCCATCACACGGAGTGACAAATCCCAGTCTCGATCCATGCTAACCCAACAGACATCTTCAGAGATACCTGTAGAGCATCTTTATGATCATCCAGTTACGTTGTGACATTTGATAGCACACAAGGTATTCCTCCGGTATCCGGGAGTTGCATGATCTCATGGTCGAAGAAACATGTATTTGACATTAAGAAAGCAGTAACAATAAACTGAACGATCATATGATATGCTAACGGTTGGGTCTTGTCCATCACATCATTCTTCTAATGATGTGATCCCGTTAACAAATGACAACTCATGTCTATGGTTAGGAAACCTTAACCATCTTTGATCAACGAGCTAGTCTAGTAGAGGCTCACTAGGGACACGGTATTTGTTTATGTATCCACACATGTATTTAAGTTTCCGGTCAATACAATTCTAGCATGAATAATAAACCTTTATCATGAATAAGGAAATATAATAATAACCATTTTATTATTGCCTCTAGGGCATATTTCCATCATATAACATGGCGGTAAATTCGACCACTAATTTTTACCCTTTTCAGCTTGTTTATGGGTTAAAACCTATTGCTGATCTTTTTCCATTTCCTGTTTTGGGAACGAACCAACTTTGCAAGTAAGGATGTTGATTTTGTCAAGCAACTTCATGAGAAGGCAAAGGGAAGAGGATGTTGTTGAGCAATGAAATTTGGTACGGATACATCTACTGAAGGTCCGTTTTTCTAAGAAACGCAAGTGCAAGTTGTCGCTCACAATGATGTCCTATTCAAGGTGCTTGAGAAGATAAATGACAATGCCTACAAGATTAATCTTCTAGAAGATTATCGTGTTAGCCCAACCATCAACATCTTTGATCTTTTCTTATACCTTGGCCCTTTAGAGTTGAGGACAACTCCTTCTCAAGAGACAGATGATGAGGATGATATCACAACCATTCACACTACACCAATCATCGATAGATCAATCACAAGAAGTCACACGAAGCAAATACATCATCAGGTGAAATGTCAAAGAGGGCCCACAACATCTCAGCCCATGAAGAAACAATGTTTTATTTTGAATAAACATAGCTAGGAGTTAGGGGGAAAACAAGTTTGCTGCTAAAAAATAATGTCCTGACTGTGATGAAACAATATTTGATGATGAAATAAGCTAAGTACACCTTACAAGAGAATTTTAGAAGTTACCTCATCAATTCCCTAAGCTGGTTTGGTTTCACACCTAAGCTAGTTCGGTTTTCACACTATGTTGGTTCTCGAAGTTAGTTTGCTTTCACACATATTGGAGGGGTGTCCCAAATATAAATAGATTAGTGCATCCATTCGTAGAGAACTTTTGGTATTTCTATTAATAGACAAAGACATAAGACTCATCATGAGATTGGAGACTTATTGCTACCCTTATTCTCGTGATCCCATGTGGAGTTGCTCATAATGTGTGCTCCACAACTTAAGGGTGGTTGTGTGAGTTAGTGTTCGTGATTTCCCTTGCAAAGATTGCATCAATCCCGTGCTCCACGTCTTGAACTCGGATTGCATGCTATGGTTGGCATCCTCCTCGTTGGGCCACCATCTCTTTTTTTTGGCAGCTTGCAACTAGTTATCCCTCCGTTCATCGATCCTACGCCGTGAAGAGGGGGCGATAGTTATCCCTCCATTCATCGATCCTACACCACGAAGAGGGAGCGACAATTATCCCTTCATTCATCAATCCTACGCTGTGAAGATCGGGTCGCTCGCTCGTGTTTCTCTTCTCTAAAGACGGTGGCGTGCCACTTTTTCTCTCAATCAAAATTATTTCGCAGGGACTTGCCAAGGTAAGAGGTCTTATGGCTCGCAAAAGCTTAAGTGAGCGCACCAGCTAGATACCAAACTTGAGACATGAACTTTCTCTGCTTCTCGTTTCTTTACCTGAACTTGCAACGTCTCCATGAATCCGACACTCGAATTAAATTGCATAGTAATAGTACTGCAGATGAACATAAAGCAGTAATAGTACTGCAGATGAACATAAAGCATGTACTCCCTCGGTAATTTAATACTCCCTCCGTTCCCAAATACTTGTCTTTCTAGGCATTTCAAATGGACTCAACATACGGATGTATGTAAACATATTTTAAAGTGTAGATTCACTCATTTTGCGCCGTATGTAGTCACTTGTTGAAATCTCTAGAAAGACAAGTATTTAGGAACGGAGGGAGTATAAGACGTTGTTTGACACTATATAGCCAGTGCGTAAAGTTTGCATGACAGCAAAAGACCCATGCATCAACCTTGGACCAATCTATTCTGATTGCACAAGCTGGTCCAACAACTTTGGCATGCAGAATATAAACCATACATCTACAAAAATGTCTCAGCAAAGAAGCGGGAACCCTGATACAAAAACAACACAAGGCATCCCTTGATGAACTCCAAAGCAGCATTTCGCATGGCACTAACTAAAGTGGTGGTTAAATTTCTCTCTTGTCTCTCTATGCATGCAACTCACCTTTGCTGCTTGCATTGGCAAATGGCACGAGCTCTTCGATCAGTCAAACACCACATTAGCATCTGACATGCGTACAAAGTCCTCTGCCTTTATAGGTGTATCATCAAGTCGGTAGACGTCGTAGATGCAGTCGTCAACCACAGCACCTACACAGCGACTTGCCTCGCCGCTGTGTGCGATGATCCCATTGTTGGTGAATGACTTTGAATACACTCCTTCTCCACACAGCATCTTCTCAAACTCAATGTCGCGCCCACGAAAACTCTCCCTTGTTGGGTGTACAATCCTACTCCCATGGTACTCACAGTACATGCAACGGACTTGTTCTGCCATGCAAACATACAGAGACATCATGTTATTTATAGTTAGTTTTGGATGCTAGAGTGAACAGAAATTTACTTATACATTCATGCACAGCAATTAGTTATCTATAAGGGAGCAAATCAAGAAGCCTTTCTACACTGTTTGTGTCAGAAAATCTTTGTAATTCATGGCGCTCAAGGAGCAAGGGGTGAGCCGTGAGCGGCATAGATGGTTGGGGAGTGGGTAGCAGCGTTCATTGGATGATGATAGAGTTGCTAATATTGTCGTCCTATAAGACTGAAACATACTTACACTTGCAGAGATCATTCAACACTTTGTTTAAGGTGTATTCTGAAGGTGGTATCTTAAAGAAGCCTATGCTGCTTGGTGACTGAATCGGAAACCTCATGCTGTACAGAGGATGAGCTAAAACATGTGGTGTCACTCATAACAGTACTTTATACTTTTATAGAGATGACGACTTATAATACCTATGGTGTGTACATAATACAGTGCTTGAAGATGGCTTTCTTCTAGAAATTGATCTTCTAGAAACAAAGTTCACATAGGGTGCAGTAGTAATCCGTCTTCAGAAAGAAAGGATACTTCAGATTTTACAGTTGGCATTGTCTTACAGATCCCAATGGGATCACCTAGTATGAATTTGAACATGATTATTTTTTTCGGTCAAAAATAGGACCACGGCAATAGCTCGGGTGCTAAAGCTTGGTTTTCCCCTTTTATAATTATGTACTAGTACTGAACTGTGCCGCTGAACTGAGCGTCTGCTATTCCATTATTTGGTTTGCTCTGTTTTGAACCTCCAGAGGCTCCGGCGTGTGGAAACAGAGTTGGTGCTATTTTTGGTTAGACATCTTGCCTTTTGGCAGTTTTTTGAGTTTTTTTAACTTCTATCAACTTACTTCAGTAATTATCCATTGTGTTCAGTAATCTGTCAGGTCGATTCTTGCGCCTCTGGTGCAGAATGAATCATTACTCGTGGCGTACGTACCTCTAAAGATGAACATGGCAAATAGGTACCTAACTTATCAGCTCGATACAAGACAGGGAACTACTCCCTCCGTTCCTAAATATTTGTCTTTTTAGAGATTCCAAATGGACTATCACATACGGATGTATATAGACATATTTTAGAGTGTAGATTCATTCATTTTGCTCCGTATGTAGTCACTTGTTGAAATCTCTAGAAAGACAAATATTTAAGAACGGAGGGAGTATATATCTGATTGGTGGAGTACATTAATAGCAAGGGCAAAACAGCAACATACCAGCGCCTGGAGGTGGCACACGCACAGGGCAGCACAAGCGCACTTCGGTGCCGTCGTTGGCACATTCAGCAAAGAAGAGCGTCGGAGGTGTAGCAGCAGATTGGGCAGCAAGGAAGTTGATGTGGGAGCAACGGTAGTAGCCTTTGCCAGGCCTTGTGCACACAGGACCATCAACATACTCATTGGCACCGCAGATAACATGAAGCTTGTAACTTGGTACCTTGAATCAGTAAGAAAAAAAGGTTAACTGGATGTTTTGTAGAGAGCAAAGTCTAAAAGAGAAGGAACCAACCCCGAGTTCGCTGCTGTATGAGTCCATTGCAGATTTCGCCATTCCGACGAGCCTAGCATGCTGGTCCCAGAACTTGTTAATCCGATGTTGCACCCTTATGTGAGCCCACCGGTCTAGAACCATGATCTCTGTTTCTGGCTGCTGCTGGTGTTGTGATAATAACATGCAGGAATGCATCAAGGATTCAGAGTGCTCAGCATCCTCATGGGAGAGCATGGCATCACCTTTGAGACGGCCGGAGGCCATCCGCAACACTGAATTAGATGGCCTGAGAAGATCTACCTGGTGATGAGGCTCAGGGTGTCTTGCTGCTGCTGCCGCAGCAGTGTAGGCTTGTTCGACAGTGGCAGATACCACCATATCATCATCATTCTTCTCATCATCAATGAGGAGGTTGGGATCAGCGAGTCGGAGATCAGCACCGACAGCCTGCAGTCGTTGAATTGCTTCGTCAGGCGTGAGGTGTGTCGCGGCACACCGGGTGCACAGAAAGGAGACAAGACCATATAAGGACCGGACAGCGATCCGCAGCAGGCCTCTGGTGCTAATCGCCGATATCTCGACATTCTTCGCCGGAGGGTAGGCTCGGCTATACCAGATGGTGTTGAGGATGATGTTGCCGACCGGATCCAGCGGGCCGTAGCAGTGCCCGGCCTGAAGCAAGCTGTGGTGGTAGTGAGACTGCAGCTTGTCCTTGGGCAGCCTGGCCAGTGCCTGAAGATAGTATCATGGATGGTGGTGAGAAGCATACGCCAGACGGCTGCCCGCTCAAGAAACACCTTCTTCTCCAAGACGATGGGAGAGAGGTCTGGACTGAGGTTGAGGAGGCGAGCAGAGGCGAGCTCCCATGATTTCTCCAGGCTGAAAACTGAGGTGGGCTGAGGATGTTTCTTGAGCAAAACATCATCTACCATGGCAATGGCAATGGACTCATCAAAGTGGTACGAATTGACCGACGATGGCAGCACGGCGGCAACATTGTTGAGATCGGAATGCGAAAGCAACTTCCACCCTAGCGCGAACTGGCTGGGATTGGGGTGCTGGGCGGAGGCCGCGGCGCATCTGAGGGCGGTCTCGACGGCGGCCGCGGTGGTGTCTGACGCGAACCCAAAGCTCCGCTCCATGCCGCGGCGCTTGATGACTTGGAGGGCGGCGACGAGGGGATCCAGCCGGGCCTCGTTGAGGTACCAGATGGCCATGGCGTTGGTGAGGTGGGGGAAGAGGGCGGTCAGGAAGGCGACGAGGCCGTGGAACGACCGGCGGTTCATGTCCCCGATCAGATCTGGCTCGACCAGCCGCGCCCCCGGGAGAGAACGCTCCTCCTCATCCTCCTTGGTGTCGACGGCGGCGCGGGCGATGGAGGCGCCGGCGACGATGTTGGAGACGGGGTCCAGGAGGCCGAAGCAGAAGCCGGCGTCGAAGACCCCGGGGAGCTGCCTCACCCGCCCGTAGCAGCCCTCGATCTTGGCAAGAAGCTCCGACTGTAGCCTCCCTATCTCCCCGCTGTTGAAGACGAGCTCCTCGTCCCTGAAGTTGCTCGGCCCGTAGACCCTCAGTGCGGCGGTGGGAGCTGCTGCTTCCATGGTCGGAAGGAGGATTCGCGTTGTCCCTGTCGAGGATTTCGGGGATCGGGCGTGCGTAAGGTAAGGCGAACCGTGACGGCCGGCGACGAGGAGGTCGGCGGCGGCGGCGCTGATGGCGACGAGAGAAACCCCCGAAATTGTTAGGGCCGAACCAAATTGTTTTAGATCAGCCCAGTTTTTTTTTATTCTTTTGTTAAAATAAATTGTTTTAGATCAACCGGAAGCTTTTTAAAATGAACTTTGGAAACGAAAAATAATACAGTACTTTTTTTTTAGCATCTCATATACACGCGCATACACTCATCCCTATGAACGCACACACGCACATCCTACCCCTATGAGCACCTCCGAGAGACTGAGCCGGCATATCATCTTGAGATTTACGAAGTCACGTAGGTGCCTCGTCGTCGACGGGAACGTCTCCTTCCACTGAAAGCGCATCGCCGGAAATCCTGAAATAAATTCAGGAATAATGCGAGCACCAGGATTTGAACCCTGGTGGGTTGGGAATACCACTGTCCACCTAACCAACTCAACTACAGGTTGATTCGCAAAAAAAAAAGTAATACAGTACTTGCTACGTCTGGAATTACTCGTGGATCAAATGGATGTATCTGGTGCTAGATAAGTATTGTAATTTCGGATGGAGAAAGTACTATGTAGTAAGTTATTCTGAACGTCAAAACATAATTGAGCTATAAATTGGCTTAACTACAAAAATACGGAAATGATAAATGCCGAACGTTCGGGATTTGAGCATGACAAATAGAACGTTTTTATGACAATATTAGTAACGTGAGGATGGCAAGTTTAGTTGACACACACGGTAATTTCCTGGAAAAGAAAACAATGAGCACAGATTTACCATGTTTACCAACTAAAGTTGCCATCTTCGCATAACTAAAAATTCCACCAAAAATGTCCTATTTGTCATATCAAATCCCAAACGTTCGGGATTTATTGGGTCCCAAATATAGGAGTTACTTTGCATTGCACTATATATTCAAAATCTTATACTGGGTTTCATTATTTTTATATTGTTCTTTGAGTTTCTAAGCATTATAGATGTTATTTTAATAAATAATATTTGGATGATGACCCTTTAAATTCTCAATTAAAAAGTTGAAGACCTTTTTTGTTCAAAAACATTTGGCCAAATATCTTGTTTGTTAAGTTGATTGTGCTCCCAATAGGTCGGCGAAGCAGCAACCTCTTTTAGCAAAATGATCAACCTTTTCTCCTCTTTTAGCAAAATGATCAGCCTTTTCTTCAAAAAAAAGGGGTTGAACCCCCGACCTTAGATGACCTGACTTTATTAGTTGAAGGGATAAAATGCAAACATGAACAATAGCCCAAACAGTAAATTAGTCTCGGTAATTTGGTAGTTAAATTGAAGGTTTCTCTTTAGCTTCACATTTCGCTCGCCATTCATATGTACAAAAGATCAAACTTGCATAAACATGAGTAAACCTCAAAGATTGCCAAGAGCCATTCACGCCATGATGACTTAAGATCACGGATTTGGGGACAAATAACTCATGAAAGACACATTATCAAACTATTACTTCACCACTTTACTATCAGATAATAAGACCAATAGATAAAAAACAAATGAATCTATCTAAAATAAGTTGACCATGTGATATTGAACACCGCCATTGAAACACACCGAAGCACAAACGATGATCCACCAAATCAAGAGTCAATGATCCGGGCACACCTTAGCTTCTAATTCATGTGGTTGTGCCCCGAGCTCGTTTGTCAAGTTTGGGAGCTCACCCAAGAGCTACCCCTAGTGAGAGGGAACTTGGAAATTCGTTGACCAAGGTTCTCGGAAACTAAGGTGAGACATTCAGCGTTCATTGTTTCCCGACTCCACTGGAGGTTAGCACTCCCCCAAGAGTGTGAACTTCAGATTACATCTTCGTCTTCATCACTTTTGGTTGTCTCTAAACCTAGCTTTACTTATTACTTGATTGTTTGTTGCCTTGTGTAGCTTGCTAGCATGTTGTAACTCATCATATAGTGTATCACCTACTTGCATATCTAGAGAACTTACAATTTCACATTAGCCTCTGAAAACAACTAAGAACATAATTAATTTTGGTAGCCACCTATTCACCCCTGCCCCCCTCCCCCCACCGTTTAGCGCATTTGATCCTTCACATGCTATGTACTAGTGGTAACTTCCGGATGGTGCGCCTCCCAATCCAGCAAAATATCTCAACCAACTTCTGCCCCCTTGATTCACATGAGGGTGTATCCATATGACCAACCATTTCATTTTTTGTTCTTTTTAGGCCATGTACAATGCAAAAGTGCTTAGTAAAATGATCTAAGTTTTTCTTAAGCACCAGTGCTTAAGGAAACACTTGTTTATTTCTCTAAATGCATCCCTAAGCACCTTGCATGGTACATGGCTTTATGAAATTCGACAAACATTTGTTTCTGAACCAATGGTAATTTGGGTCTCGACTATTTTTGTAGGCCATGGTACATGGCGTCTCCCCGAATCTAGGCCAACGGTGCATGAAGTTGGGCGAAAACGCTCATAATGCCGAAGGTGGCATCCTATGGGTGGAGGATATCGCGAAGGGGTGGGGGCAGACCGGACGGCGACCCGCTCACCCGATACACCGCCGAGCACACCCTCTGGTACATCTACAGGATCCCAAACTTCTCCAACTCGTTGCACAGCCAAGCATGCTCACCATGAAATGAACACTCACCATATATATCCATAGCCACCTTACCTTCTTCATGTTCTCATTTTAAAACAAAATTGGGTCTTGTTGTTTTTTGTATCCAATATATGATGTATGTAGCTTGATTTTATCGGTTTGTTCACTAACACAACTGTTGTTTCACAATCACTGGGCTTGTAATCGATTGATCCATTCTCACAACTGGAACAAATGGTGTTTTGTTAAGTTGCACCCTGACAATGACAATACAGAGGAACATAGATGAGAAAACATATATCATCTTTTTCTTGACTATAATCTGCCTCTAAGTTGATAGTTTCTCTAGCTTGGAACAGAGGCAACCCAGAACACGCATGAACATGGATTGAAATAAATGGGTGTCTATGTTCGTATGTACCTCCATACCACAACATATAAACAGATGGATAGAGTGATGATCCATATCCACTGCCACGCGTGCGGCCTGGGCCTGCCTAGAGTCAACTAGGGTTAACAACTCCGCCACGTTATTGGGCTTGAAGGCCTGCAGTCCATGAGCTGCAAAGCCCATAGCTCAAGGGGTATTGTTTGAATCAGAATAAATCGAACAAAATTTTGTGGGATGCAAGTATACTTGGCCATGGGCAGCCCGACCCGGGCGGCCCGAAAAAGCCCGGCGACCTTGCCAACAGGCCAGGCCTAGGCCTAGATTTTGTGCCCGGTGGCCGGGCCGGGCTCGGGCATGTCATATTTGCAATTTAAGGAAAAGGCCCGGCCCGAGGCCCGACGGGGCGGGCTTGGGCCTAGGTTTTTTGCGTCGGGCTTTGGTAGGCCTGGCTCAGAGCCTGGCCCGGCCCGACGGATATAGATGCAAGATATGAAATGTGCTATATTACCTCTGAATTTATATTTTATGGAAGGCCAAGTAGAATTTGACTGAATTTTTTATCAGCAAAGAAGAAGTTATCTAAATTGAATTTTAAAAAGGAATTGACCTTTATATTTACACAAACTCACAACTGATCTTCGTCTTCTGCTTTTTCGACATGTCAACATACTTTCTGTAGGCCTTATTTCTCCTCTCCACACCATCATCCGACCTCATTCTTCTCATATCCTCCCCGCACAGGTACCTTCCCCTCCTCATCTGCTTTCTCCAAGCGTGATCCTTGTTGAGACTACGACAAGTTCGTAAAAAGAGATACCCATCTAAAGTACGACGGTTTCACTGCCCGGTGCGACATCATGGATGTCAATTAAGTAGTTGAATTTCCATCAAATAGGTTCATTGTTTTGACTTAGACCGGACATGAAAAAAATGTGTTCATGTTAAATGTGGAGTAATGTCAGGATGACAATACTTCAAATCCTATCAAATGGCTCAAAGGGAGACTAAGATTTTAGAAATGAAATAAATGATTTCATGTTGAAGCAAAAAATGATTAAAAAGGTTCTATTAGCAAATTGTACAAAAATCAAACTGTGATTATCTATATTTATATTTATTAATAGCACTATCGTGTCCTATCAGTGTTTGTTATTCTAGACGTGGGAAGTGCATATGGTAGCCAGGGAGGTTGGTATTCCTTTTCCAAAGAAAATATAGTTTCTACATCTTAAAAAATATGAAAAAACGTAGACACGTAAGTTTATATATACCAAATTTCATGAACATATATCTTCATATGTGATGTACAAAAAGAAAAGAAAAAATACATAGATTAAAATAGTTTTTTCTTTGTTGTATTTTGGGCTAGATTTTATTTTCTTCTTCCGTATCCTGCAAACAATCGTATCATCTCAATGGTTTATACTCCCTCCGTTCCGAATTACTTGTCGCAGAAATGGATGTATCTAGAACTAAAAATGTCTAGATACATCCATTTCTATGACAAGTAATTCCGAACGGAGGGAGTACATACTTAGAGAACATGTATGTGTATCTGTACAAAAAATAATATTCTTTGAAATTTCTAAATATATTTCATATTTTTTTTTTGTAAAATGGTCTACCTGGAGCCCGTTTTCATAAAATACAGCTCTCATTCTAGACCGCCACATTTGTATTTTATTGTGCAATATTGCGTATTCTATACCACTATACTTTTTGATTTTACAAACTTTATATATTTAAGGTAGTTATCCTGGGAACAAAATAAAGTACTAATAAATATTTTTAATAATAAAAGGTGTAAATATAACTATTTTAAAATAAATATAAATAATTTATTTTGTTATTTTTAGAAATAAATAACGAAAGTTTGTCCCTCAAATGGATGTATCTAGCATCAAGTTAGTGCTAAATACATCCATTTGAGACACAAGTTTGGGACAAGCTTTTTCGGACGGAAGGAGTATATATTTTTTTCCCATGCTTGTGGTTATGTACATATCTTTTTTCTTACGAGTTGGATATTTATAACTCTGCTGTGCACCTGTTCCAACTGACGGGCACTTTGCTAGTGCAACAGGAATGAAGATTCGCGCTGATTCTGCACCATTCCCAAGGGACGGAGATTCTGCATTTTTATAAACTTTATATTTAAGTTATTTACACTGCGACCAAAAAATAAAGTAATACTAAGAAATATTTATAATAATAAAAGTATAAATATAAATATTTTTAAATAAGTATAAAAATTTTATTTTGTAATTCTGAGTATCGTAAATAACAAAAATAAGGTATTTTTCCATGCTTGTGGTTATGTACAAGTCCTTTGTTTTTGCGAATTGGTTATGTATAAGTCTGTTGTGCATTCCACTAAAAAAAACAAAGTTAGTTCCCGCAAAAAAAAAAGTCTGCTGTGCATTTGCAACTCATGGGCACTTTGCCAGTGAAACGGGGAGAAGATTCGTGCTGATTCTGCATCGTTCCCAGGGACGGGAGATTCTGCGCAGCATCATGATCTTCCAGGCCCCGTTTTGGAGCGCTGGATCCTCTCTCTATCTCGCCTGTTTCCGCCGCAGATTCATTCGTACGAAACCGCGGGCCGATCGTCCCTTCCGGCTCCCACAGGTCAGCATGCCCGGCACGCACGGCGACAACCCACTGGCCGACCGGAGGTGGCAGAAGAAAACGGCATGCAACGTCGACCTCCGGCTCTCCGCCAGCCGTACCGGCGAGAAGGGTCGGCACTCCTCCACCCTTATCCGGTGCCACGTGACCGGGCCCCACGGGAATCCCGCCGGCCACTCACGCCCCGCCACGCCGGCCGTCGGGTCCCGCTCCGGCGGGCCACCGTTCCCAGGGGAAGCACCGCGTGTCCATGGCTCCACGTCAATCCACATCAAGGACCAGAGCTTCCGGGCGGTGACAAGAAACGCCCAGTCCAGATCCAACTTGTCATCACATTCAGAGTTAGGTGCACATCCAGATCCTCCATGAATTACCAGCCCAGCCCAGAGGTTAAAACTTAAAACGCCATGATCAACCACCCAGCTTCTGCCACCCTTTCTCCCAAGGAATTCACTGCCATGATTCCACCTACCTTGACTGAGCTCACTGATCATTCAGAGATATTTATCTGTCAGCACACTCATCAGTCATCAAGTCAAAGTGGGATCTCACTTCTCAGCAGCACCAGTCGCTCACTCACCGGTGGGCCAGCCCTTCCCTCCCATGCAAGCAAGCAAGCCCATCCACCTCAGCTCAATGACAATAGGCATGGAGCAAGCGAGTGCACCTCCAGCTTCACTCCCTATAAATGGAGCCCTCCTCCTGGGATCTGCAAGAGAACACAGTTAGACAACATCCACAACACAAGACAAGGAAGCAGTAGGCAGCGAAGAGTAGCTAGCATCCATGGCGTGCATCAATACCTTGCAGAGCTGCTCCATGTTCAAGGGGGCCAAGGCCGAGGCCAGAAGGGGCAGAGCCAGCGGCGGCGGGAGCTTCGGGTGCCGGGCGTCCACGTTCATGGACGGGAGCGGGCTCCGGCTCGGGCTCGACGAGAACCCCGACGCCATCATCTCCGGCGAGTGGCCCGAGAACTTCTCCCTCCTCAGCTACGACGACCTCCGCGCCTACCTCCAGTCACAGCAGCAGCAGCAGCAGCCACCTTCCCACGCTGCCGATCAGGTGCTTCTTCTTGCTGATCTTGTGGTCTCTGTCCAGCTCCTCTCTTGATGCTTCTTCATCCTGCTGATCGTGTAGTCTCTGTCATCTCCTCTCTTGATGGTGCTTCTTCTTCTTCTTGATCCCTTGCTTGACTTTGAACCTTGTTGCTTGGTTGGTTGCAGCAGCGGGGGCCGCTCCTGCGCGAGGCCATGTCGACGCCTGTGCTGATGGTCACAGCGGAGCAGGCGCTGGTGGAGGTTGAAGGCCACTTCCAGCTCGTGTCAGGCCTTCCGGTTGTCGACAGCGCCCGCAGATGCGTCGGGGTCGTCGTCAAGAGCGATCGCGCGAGGGCTTCACATGGGGTCAGCTCAGCTCCTCCCCCTTCTCTCTTCATCTGTTTTATGCACAACTCTTGCCGCCTTTCAGGTCCGGCAGAAGAAGAAAAAAACATACAGAAAAAGAGAACACACCCACACCCACATATACATATACAAGTTGCTACATCAACAATATCACCAACTTGTGTTTGCTAATCTAGTTCCTATTTGTTGCAACAGCCAAAGACGAAGATTGAAGATGTGATGACATCTCCAGCAATCACGCTATCATGCGATAAAACAGTGACCGGTAATTGTTGTTTCCACTCATCATTTTTTTCCCATATTCGTTTCCAGTTAATTTAACAGTACACACGTGTGATGCCAGCAGATGCCGCGGCTTTGATGCTCAAGAAGAAGATCCACAGATTACCGATAGTAAACCAGGACAATCAAGTAATAGGTGAGTAACAGAAAACACGACAAAACCAGCAGTAAAGGACTTATATATACTACTCCCCCGTCCCATAATATAAGAGCGTTTTTTACACTAACGTAGTGTCAAAAACGCTCTTATATTATGGGACGGGGGGAGTAGATCTGTATCATCCCCTTAACATCGACTATTGTTTGGAGTATGTTTCAAGCTTAACAGGATATTCTAAACACTGCTAACAGGTATAGTTACCCGCGATGACGTTCTTCGCGCGTTGGAGGCCATGTTGAAGTTTTAGAGATGCAGGAGTCCATGCCCGGTACTTGTGGATTTTGTAAATATGTGTGTCCGCGGTGCTTCTGAGTAGCAGGCAGATCTATAGTCTGTAAAAGCGTTGTAGCCTGTATCGCAAAAATAAGCCTGGGAACTTTTAGGAGAGCTTTTCCTTGTAAAGAAGCACCCCCGGAAGCTTCTGCTCTGTTATGTACCGTATCTGGTATCTGCGCATGAAAAATGTTTCCATGAGCAATGACTTCCACATTCCACAGTAAGATTAACTAAAAATCATAATAATGTTTCAGAAGAATGGAGGCAATATGCTTTTAAAAAGGACTTGCCTAAATTGATCATGAAATTTAATTAGGTGCAGCCACGCGTGTTCATAGACAATGATGGTATAGCATACGGTTTACAGAAGCGGTACAACAGTTTTATCACCAAAGATGTATAGCACGATGTAATTTACTAAATAAAATATATGACTTCATGATTAACAACGAGAAGTGCAAACAAAGTTCCTTTGCCCTAGACACTCAACAGACAAGGACTATGCCTTTGAGCACTTCATTTTTTGAAGAAAAAACAGTGCCTTTATTTATTGGACATACAATATCTTTGAGCACTTCAGGTAAATGAAGTGTGCCATACAAAAACTACAGCAGGACAATGCAAGAGAAAGGAGGGGAAAAGGCCAATGAATGCCCATACCAGAGAATATAACCAATTCAAATGTGAAGGAACTATAACTATTTAATTTTCCAAGTAGAACTGAGATGAGAACGTACTCATTATGTATCTCATTGTAATCTGAGCATCAAAAATGATAAATCACACTTGACTTGTCGACACCTCTACTTGTTGACCTTCTCCGGATGCAATACTAGCAGTAGAAACAGCCACTGACGCAGTAGAACTTGTGCTTCCTTCTGAATCGGAAACGATTTTCATCTCTAAGTTTGGAATTACAGGTGGCTTTATCCTCCGAGTAACAGTCATGTTCAGTCCCTTAGTTGTGTGAATCGTTGCTCCGGTTGTCATCTCGACCTACAATAGAGCTATGATAAATATATTTTATCAGCTATGATGAATCAGAAAGCTTGTAGGAAACAATACCGGTGGTGCTCCTGGAGCCATCTGAAAATCAAATCGCTTGACAAGCATTGCTGTTGCCACCACAGTCTGCACAGAAATTGCAGAATGTCAGTGATTCTCCCAATAGTCACGGAACAAATGACTGTGTGGGCAGTGCATCCTCTTGGCGCATAGGCTGGGATAGCAACAAATCTTCGTTTTCACAAGAAAAATTCTCATATCCCAAGAAGCCGAAAGAAAGAAGCCCTTAATACAACTAAATCAAATTACTGATAACCAGCAAAGTTCATGAAATGGCAAAATGCTATTTCGATATTATCAGCTGCAAACACCAAATAATCAAAATGGATTACCTCAAAAGTAGCAAACATATCACCTACACATTTCCTTGGTCCGCCACCAAATGGCAAGTAACTGAAAATTCAACAAGATTATATGAATACAATTGAGTTATAACTTAAAGCAGGTTTGTTAGGCATTAGATAAACAGTGTAGCAAACAGATGCCACCACTATTCTTAAGAAGGAAAGCTACCACAGTCACACAATGGATCTCTAAGATTTTGGCAATAGCAACTACGATCACAAGGTTTTTGCTGTTGATGTCGTTTATTTGAAGTATGCGCTATCATAAGACAGGTATGAATACCACAGTAATAATGGTGCTGATGTAAGTAACAGAACATAGTGACACAGAGAACCAGAAGCCAAAAAAACACAAGAACATAACTGTATTGCATTTTTTTTTTACTAATTTCGAGTTTCAGTGGGATGCTTAGAAGACGACTTTTATCTACGAAATGGTGACTTATCACTTCTTTATCAGCCAATATGCCGTTGCACCAACCAATCGTAATATTTCAAATTCTTAGATGCATTGCAGCTGAAGATACCACATAGTCCATACTCTTAGAAATGTACCGCATGACCATTATAATTTATCACCCATAACACTATGAATACAATAAAAACTCCACTAATATATCTCCCATTAAGGAAATAGTCATCTACACCTTTGATCTTCCTTGGTCCTAAAAAGGGATCTGTTGCTAACATATTTACTGATTTTTACAGGGTAGTAATAAAATTATGACACATAATCCTACCAGTCTATAAAAAGTTACAATTTCTAATACATTTTGTTTTGTTTTATAATATCCAATAGTTATTGGACATATGTGTGTGTGTGAATCTTTTCTGGGATACTCATAAAGTAACAACAGTCACAAAAGGTGCAACAGAGGATGTTTAAGTGTGATGGCTTATTGCTTTTGGTAAAATCTTAAAGTGACAAATAATTGCCTCTTTGTTTGATCAGAAGTGTGATTTCCTGTTGCTCATTGGAGTAGCATTTTAACATGATTATCATGGATACGAATTTTTATTCCATTAACCATAAATTTACATTCAAGTTTAGTTCATCCCATTTATCTCTGCATCACTGTTCACCCTCAATAAGATTCACCTAACTATATTCCATGTTACTGTCCGAATACCTTCAGCAAATCACAGGGTTGTGGCTATGTGCTAGTGTGCCACTACTAGAGAAAAATATATATAGTATTGGGCATTGACACGGTCTCCTGTACATACATTTGACCAATTTTTCTAACTATATTTGTCATTTGTAAATGACAAATATAAATAATTTCATAACTATCAGTAGCTGAAAAGTTTGACTGCACCAATCTGAGGACATCTATTTTGGAGCTGCGTCATTTATGTCAGAATAAGTACCTAGTCTTAATTAACAAGAATCGCAAGTGGAAGGTTAGATGTTGTATCATAGTAGAAAATAAAAATCAACATATTTGTGCATTCCATGACCAACTTTGGTCATTCACTCATTGATCTAAAGGTACATAATTTCTTCTGACACATTTTCTAAAAACAAATATTCTGACAACAAGAAGAAATATAGCTATAATGAGCAATTAAGCATATTCCAAATTTCAAAGGTCAATTCTTGCAACAGAAAGTACAAACAACTAGTAATAAACTTGATAACTGGAGTGACGCATGGTTTACCCAAAAGCATATTATTACAGTAATAGGGATGGAACCTGAATTTTTGGTTTGTCTCATTTGGATTCGGTCCGTCCAAAGGCCACCTTTCCGGATTGAAAACATCTGCGTCATCCCAATGCTTTGGGCAGCGATGAAGGTTCCAGATGGATATAAAAATGTCTTCTCCCCTTGAGAAGAACAATAGATATTTTCAGAACTATGATTAGTTTAGCTTCCCATGGAAATGCTAAATAATAAACAGTATCACACATACAGATACCCAACAGCAACAACTAAACAAACTTCGCTACCAGCAACAGCATAAGGACAAGCAGAAAACAGAACATGTTGAGTAAAATAGTCTGCACAAGACTGGGAAAATGCTGGAACACCCTAATGTTACTCACACGAGTATCTAAATATGGGAAAAAGATGTGGAAAAGCCCAAATAAGACAAAAGGAGTAGAACTCCCATGGTAACCAAGGTGGTTTTGTGACAAAATAATAAACGATCCTTACTCCTTACACTTGACTAGAGACTAAGCTAGACTTTTCTTCTTTTCTTTAGTGACTTAACAGATGGAATTCTGCTGGAAAATGCTTACTTGCCGATCGGGTACTCCCCTAGCATATCATCCTCAAGGGAGCGGCGAATTAAAACTGGCGGCTGTGGATATAGTCTCAAAGACTGCAACAACGGCAATCCTATCATTCAGTGACGAAACTCATTATGTGGCAAGGCAACAGTTTTTGGTACTTACTTCGTTAATAACTCGAGTAGTATACTTAAGTTTCTTCACATCATCAATTGTTGGTAAACCATCTCCTAGAACAGCATCAGCCTGTGGATAATTGAGCAAAGAAAAGTCAATCGACATTTGGCATTTGCACGATTCAGAAGTGTGAACCTCCATGGAAAACCACATTAAGGATAAAAGTCGAGTCTACCTCAGCTTGGAGCTTGGACATTACATTTGGATACTGCAAGTTAGCAATAGATTACACAGTGAGAATAAGTACCAATATTGATGGCTCAATGAATATGAAAATGATGAACGAAACAGTATCATTTGACATTGCTATACTACTACATCATTGAGTTTTCAGTTATTGGCAGTATCACACCTTAGACAGAAGATAAAATGTCCAAGTCAAGACTGCTGCAGAGGTCTCATGGCCAGCTATGAGCATTGTCATCAGATCATCACGGAGCTGCTTGCTGGACACCTAAGATAGGTGGATTGAACAATGGAGCAATGTGAATATCAGCAGGTTAAAATATCTAAAAGACTTTGTCAGTGCAGACATGCCATACATCATCTCCAGATGCCAATAGAAAGTGGAGAATACTAGGATCTTTCTCATTCATGTATTCCTCATGAAACTGCAGATCTTCTTCATCTACCATCCTCTGCAGTAATTGTCCCAGTGTCATGATTTTTCTAAACACAATAATAACTACTCCCTCCATCCCAAAATAAGTGTCTTAAGCTTAGTACAACTTTGTACTAAAATTAGTACAAAATTGAGACACTTATTTTGGGACGGAGGGAGTATTTACTAATGTCAAAGTATAAGAGAAGGCTTACCTTGCATGTAGCAATTAGCTCATCGAGAATATTATTTATCAGTGCAAGAGCTTCATTGACCTTCCTCTGCCGAGGGGAGATGTCTTTCCATATGGGTATTTCCCAAGTTGGAATAGGAGATGTACTCCGCATTTCCGCTTCCCGTAATGTTACATACACAGCCTGATGATGAACCAGCAAACCGAATAAGTAAAGTTGACAGAAAACATAAGCAAATGAAATTTCATAATGTACTCAGGAATACGACAAAATCTGAGCAATAACCTCAACTATTCCATTATCGTAAGATAATGAATCAAAATCATAATTGAACACTGCCTTCCCGATGACATCCAGCGTTAGTCGAGAGAAGAGAGATTCCATCTCCACATCCTCCCCATCGGATGCCGCCTTGTCCAGCTTCTGGCAAAGCCGGTCTGAAGCATTTCCGAAGAGACCTATCATCGCTGTCACGTACTGCCGAACACATTATTCAGGTGAGTAAAGTTAGTTACACTAATAGGAAAACAATAAACACAAAACATTGATATATTAATCAGAAAGCTAAAAGCCTAAAACCTTCTGATGCAATGCTGGTACAATGGCACGCCGTCGAACACGCCAGACCTCCCCATCAGCCGGGATCAGACCGGTGCCCATCACAAACTCCAGTATTTCCGCAAGGATACCCTGCACCCACCATGATCAAACCAGGACTGAATCAAACATCATGCTGCTCATTTCTGAAGCCTTTTTGAAACATTTCTGTACTGTTTGGAAATGACTAGAACCAAATTCAGAACCCAACCTTGGAATAAGCCTTTGAGTTGTCCCTCAGGATATGCTTAGCAACATCCGGATCAGAGACGATAAGGAAAGACTGGAGGAAGAAGATGAACAGAAATGTGCAGAGCATAAGCAACATGGCAGGTTTCAGAAGACTGCAATTTTGGGAGCAATTGGGTTAATGGCGAGCTCACCTTGGGCCCGAAGTTGAGGCGGAAGACGCCGCCGTAGGTGAGGAAGAGGTCGTAGAGCGGCAGGAAGAAGGCCTCCCCGGCGACGGAGGCCAGCGACCCGACCGCCTGCGGCAGCTCCGGGCCCCTGCGCTCGCCGCCCGCTACCTTGGTGAGCAGCCCGGCCGCGAGCTCCCCCGGCGGGCCGAGCTTGGCCAGCCTCGCCGCGACGGGCGCGAGCCATCTGGACAGAACAATTCAAGCACCGCGCCTGATCCAATCAGCACCGGAGCTACACGAGGGGAAAGAAATGCGCGGAGGGGATAAGGGATTGGCCGGGGGGGAAGTGACTGACCCGGGGCCCTGGGCGGTGAACTCGCCGGAGGAAATGCGGGCGGTCAGCTCGGCCCGGCGCTTCTCAAGAACCTTGTCGGGCCCGTCACCGCCGGACGCGGAGCAGCGGAGGAGCAGGCTGTTACGCCGGCTGGCTGCCGGAGCGAGGCGGAGCCGGCCCTGGCCGGAGCCGGAGCCGGGGTACCGGGGCGGCGGGGCGGAGGACACGTTGCAGCTGCCGGCGGTGGTGGCCATGGCGGGTGTCGCCGCGGCGCCGGCGGCGCAGCAGGGGCGCAGCGGCAGCGGCGTGGGCGGGCGCTGCCGCTGTGGCGGGGCAGGGGGGGAGAGGGAGAGGGGATGAGATGAGGTGCGCGCGTGCGTGGAGAGCGGAGAGTGGAGGGAAGAGGAGGGGGGGACGTGGGGTTGGGTGCTCCGTCTGTTGTTGTTGCTAACGGATACGAGGCGACGACGACGACGACGGACGGCGACTCGCCGGATTTTGGAGGCTGCCGTAACGGAATCTGTCGCCCGGGCCTTGGAGGCATCTCTCCACGGTATCTTCTTCTCCGCCACCGTACCATAGTGCAAACAAAATCCACACAACATGTGAGAAAAAGAAGACATACTCCCTCCGTTCTAAATATAAGTCATTTTAGAGGTTCCACTATAGAGTACATATGGAGCAAAATGGGCGAAACTATACTTAAAAAACAACTATATACATCTGAATGTAGTCTCTATAGTGAAACCCGTAAAAGGGCTTATATATTTAGAAAGGGAGGGACTAGAATAAAATCCACACAAGAGAGGCTTTCTTCATATTAATATATTCTTTTGAGCTTCTACCTATTAATTTTTTTTAAAGATCCAAATCTATTATGCATAAAAGTTCACTATCAAAAGTATTCTTTATTATTTCTAGTGTTTGTTGTACTCTCATGATTGAAGATGAATAGATCGGATTTTTCCCGCAAAAAAGTACAAATCACCTCAAACATAATACTCCGTCCAATCCTGAAAATTTAAAAATGTGATTACATCCGAAACTTTTTTTAGAAATGAGGTTGGTATCCGGTTTTAATTAATGAAGCCCTTATAACAAACATTACAACACAACACAAAAGGACAAATCAAAAGAAAGAGCTATCTCAAAAAGCAAGAAAGCAAGACACTGGAGCCCTCAGACATGTCGAAGGACCGATGCTGCGGATGAAGCCGGCTCGAGAAGTAGATCAGCCGACAGACCAATGCCATCCCGTTCCATCGTCAGAAGGAGCCCCCAGCTCCTCTCCCCGGCTCGAGAGGCACCGCATCATCGGGCGATGGAGTGTTCAACACCCTATAACGTGGATGGAGACAAGGCCCAAGAGGGAGGTCTTCAAGCACAACCACCTCACCGAACCTAGCTCCACACGAGAGCACCACCGTCGAGGCAGGACCCGACACATGACGAGAAGAAGCAGTCATTCATGAAACTCACCCCAACAACAAGCAACCTAGGACCTTGCTCACGAGACGAAGCCTCCAAGGAGGAGACGACGCCACAATGTTGCGGCCATCCGGTCTAGAACTAGCCAGACCAATGGTTTTCACACAGGGCCCATGGTGAATGGGTCACCCATGATGACACCTCTAGGGAGGAGAACGACACACGACAGTTTCGCTATCACTGGCACCGACACAGTCGGGTAGCTCTTTCGCTTGGGACTCAACCCGCAACAACCATGGTAGGCTAAGGAAAGTTGCACACAAGGCCTGGTGGCAGCGAAGACCACATCCGCATGATGGACACCCCCGGAATGAGCCACCTCGCCGACCACACGGCCGAGGCAACACGAGAGCACCCCGCGCAGCGACACCGCCGGAACGGTGTCGCCGTGCCCACCATCCGGAGTTGTGGCTCCAGTAACCGAGGGGATCCACCCTCACCCACCACACACATGGCAGTGGACCACAAGCACACAGCAAGCCACCCTGCTGCCGCACCGGCGCAACGCTGCCACCCACTACACCCAAAGCCGACACCTTTCACCCGCACGGAGGCAAACCCTATATTTGAGTTGTTGCGCGTCCCGAACAAGCAGACACATGGGCCTCCAACAAGAGGAGGGCCATGCCTACGGACTCCATCAGATCGGAGGTAGCACGCCGAAGCCGGCGGATCCGGCGACCGGCGTCACCCGGGACCCCACCTAAGCCCGCCCGCCATATGCACGGATCCGCGCCACCGGGCTCCAAGGGCAGCAGCCCGCGCCATCCCCACTCCTGCCGAGGGCCGCGCCACGCCACCAAGCAAGGCCACGACCTTCCAGGACAGGGGAGGGGAGGGACGCAAGGGCGGGATCTGGTCTGCTACGCCGGTCGGGGAGAGGAAGAACGCCTGAGGGGCAGGGAAGGGGAGAAGGAGATGGAGGGAGTGTCGAAATCTAGCGAGCAATGTTTTAGAAAAATCACATCCTGAAATTTGCACACATGTAGAACAAAACATTAGTGTTTCTTGGCAAAAAAATCAGAATTTTTTCAAATTTTAGTTCTACTGTTCATTCGAGAACAGCTCACATGCTCGATGTCCCTTTTCACGGGCATCTTTTTGTAATCGGAAGAAGAAGATACTGCATGGGTAAAGACAAATGATTTTGCAGGTTAGACAAAGTAGCCGATGGCAACTACGAGGTACCCCTACCTGACAAAAAACGTTGGTGGTAAAAGTAAGCCAACAGAAAGGCTTAAATGAGTACTTTGCGTTTGGTCTTTACTGATACTACTAGACACGTGGCAGTACCACCGTTTAACTAAGAGAGCATCCCGCTGGCAGAAGTTGGGCACGGCTGCGAGGATAACATTGAACTGCATTCCTGAAGGACATATTATTCAGAGTTGCACAAAGTATTGATAATTAAAAAAAAATCCCAATCGTGAAACCTCAGCACCTAAGCTGAGGTGGCCAGTTGCAGCCGGCTTGAAACCACGAACAGCTCGATTGATAAATAAATGAAATAAAATAATTATGCTCAAGCTTGGACGATGCAAACAGACAGACAGACAGGTTCAGGCTGCATTTGCAAAACAAACAAAGAAAAAACACAGGTTCAGACGACCCATTTTTTGAGATGCCAGACAAGATCATGGTGCTGGTCTGCTATCAAAATTTTGTTTTGCTCGGGTGAAGATGGTGACGACGTTAACACCCCTCAAGGTTCGAATCTCAAACTCTCAGTTTCATAGTGTGCTCACTGTATAGGTATTTCTGGACATCATCATCATCATACGTTCGTATACGATAAGCATGAAACTGACAAATACCTAGGCCAGACAACGATGGATGGTGCGGGAGTGATCCGTGCAATCCTCTACGCACGATGGCTTCGTTTTTGAACGAGGACTCTGAACAGGGGAATGAAGGGCGTTGTTGGTTATCCAGTTGACGGGTGTTACGTACTCTGGGAGCGAGTTGATCCACCATCGATGACTAGCCTGCCATACGTTAGTGATGATTATTTTTGATCCATCTGTGACAATTAAAGGCATATGCATCAGTGGGGTTTAAGGGTCCATCCATGACACCCATTCCTTTCAAGTAGTGAATTATGTTGTTTGTATTTATGTGTATACATCTCCAGAATATTGTAAGTCATTTGATGGCAAACTTTTGGTAATCCGGAATGTCGAAACCAACATTCCACGTAGCAGCAACTCGTCCCCCTTTTTTTCTCAATGAGGAAGATCCACTTACAAATATCGTAAACAATATTTTACTAATTTATATGAAAATTAGGCTCAAATTTGACCGCTCACACAGATATAATGGTTAGATACGGTTTCTAACTATTTGCTCGATTAAAAGTTGGTGTACATTATTACTATTAATTATATACACCGTAGAACAATTGTTCTACAGTTCATGGTTCTAAGAAGAGTTGATGTATATGATGATCCCCTAATTATGTTGTGTGGATGCACTAAGCAACATCCATCTTTAAATGTTTTTATGATCTATGTTTTTTTTTGGGTCAGATAAGCTTGTTTTCTTGATCATGTCTCATCTAGGGTTTTAGATAATTCTGACCTATTGAGCAGGCCCCATCCATATCTTGGGTTCCGATCCTTTTTCTGCAATTTCTTTCCCCTTCAATTTACCGATCTTCTGATTTTCTTCATCTTCATCCATCTTTCCCTGGTTGTTACCGCTGGCGACTAGGTAACAGGCGCGATCGGTGGTGCGGGAAAGAAGAGGTTGGCGTCGGGGGTGGAATTAATAATGGGTTAAAGGATCGCACCTTTAACCCGGTTAGTTTGCAAACTTGGGTTTTGTGGCCTAGGTAAAAAAATATCCATGGATTCATTATCTAATGGACCAATAATGGGTTAAAGGATAGCGTTGCGCCTCCGGGTAATTTGACTGAAAAGAAATATAATTCAGTCGCCTTTTTCTTCCCCATTTTCTTCTGTGTCCTTTCATATCCATTCATTCATTATCTAATGGACCAAATTCAATGTGATTGAAACATAAGAAAATTTCATATACCTGACGTTATATCTGGCCATGGGCAGCCCGACCCGACCCGGGCGGCCTAGATTTTGAGCCCGATGGCGGGGCCCGGATCCGTGTTTTCGTAGTTTAACGAAGAGGCCCGAGGCCCGGCGGGCTTTTTGCGTCATGGGCCAGGCTTGGGCATGATTTTTAGGCCCGACGACCGGGTCGGGCCATGCTCGGGCCTAGGTTTTCTGCGTCGGGCTTTGGTAGGTCCGCCCGAAGGGTCGGGCCCAGGTATACCTAACGTATATAGATGCTCCGGAAGAAAAATGAACAATAGCACCAATCCGTTAAACTAGCCACAATTGTATACCTAGTTTTTGTGGAGAATGGTGTTTTGGCCGATTTTTTCAAAAAAAAAATCAGAATTCAAAAAATTTAGTTTCAGAAAAATCTGTTTTTTTTGCATAAGTAAACAAGGATGTGAGGCGTATGGGTGCGAAATTTCAAGATGAATACGTTGAAATGCGACCTGCACAAAAAAAAGACAAATTCATAGTCTGGGAGGATGAATAGTATCATGTGTTAAAAAGTCTCAGATTTGTCTTTTTTACACAGCCCTCATTTCAACGTATTTCGTCATGAAAATTTACACACTTGTGCAGTATGCCTTCATCTATCTCTGTATTTTTCTAAAAGAAAATTTGAATTTTGCATTCGAAGGCCTTCATGGAGCTGAAAAGCAATTTCTTGTTTTTGTGCAGTTAACTGATTTGCATTTGCATCTGTGTTCCGTTCCATGGCTTGGACCGTGCTCCCGGTCAAAGAGGCTAGGCTAGCTCTCCCACTTGAGCCTGCCGGGGTCAGGGACGAAGCTGTTTGGTGGGAATTGACCCCAATGAAATCAGGAAATGCTTCATTAAATTAGTACTAAACATTATCTATTTATTGAAGATGACCCCACTGTCATAGACTTCGACCCCGGCAAACATTTTTTTTTTGCTTCGTCTCTGGCCGGGGTGCGTGCGTGCATGCAGTAGCTAGCACAGTGAGTGAGCGACTTGAGTACACGGAAAGCTCCATCGTCCTACCCAGTTCAGTTTGCTTGCCAGGGATCAGCCACCGTTCAAAGGCCGGCCTGCTGACCCGATCCGTGTGCGTACGAGTCCGTCCGTCCGTCCGTCCGTCCGTGTGACCGTGCAGGCTGCGGTCAGGACAGGACGCGAGAGGGTCCACACCAACAGTGCACCTGTACGCGGGTCCGGCGTCATGGGTGCAACGGCGCCGGTGCCGGGAGCTACGGCGCGGCGTACCCGTGTGGCCGTCGTCCTCCTGCTACCGTGGCCTGGCGCGCCCGCCGCTGCTGCTGCGGCTTGGTACGCTCCTCTGGCGCAGGCTCCGGACCACGGGCAGGGCTACTGATCGGTGCCGCGTCGACCGAGCAGGCCGCGCGGGTCGGAGTCGGACACGAGTAGGTCGGATCGTCATACCAGAGCACCAGACGACGATGCCTACTCCTTTTGTGGTGGTAGTAGTATATCTCAGTTGAGTTAATTATCAGCTTGTTGATCGAGTAGTCCTAGTAGACTAATAGTAGCAGTGCTACTAATCCAGCGAGCAGCTATACTGCTTCCTTTGTTCATGGATATTTCGAGTAAGTAACCGAGCTCTCATTGCATATGAAAATCGTTGGAGCTGCTCCACTCGCTTCATGCATTCTCGCCCTTATCTCGCGTCCAAAGTGTTGCTGTCCTGTCCTGCCCCTGTCCGGATATGATAGGAAGCAGGAGAAAGACAGCGCACCCATTCCCTCCCTCTGTCTCGAGCTCGACGGATCGAGGGGAAGGCAAGGCAATGCAGCAGTGTTTAGATTGCGATGATAAGATGCGAACTAGACGATCGAGCTTGTCCAGTGGGGAACTAATCAGAGTTGATCTGCTCTAGTGGTTTTCTTGTCTCCTTGTGAACTGAGGAGAGACTGTACGTATCACCACCCAAACGTATCGACTGCAAATGCGGGGCACGCACACTGTCAGTTGGGTTCAGAGGCAGGCAGGCGGACGCGGCCAAACCTGAAAACCAGATTCTTGTTGTTGATAAGTACTCTACTTTTGTTCCATCCATCTGATGCTTCTTTTGGACTAGGTAGTGCTTCGGTTCGCTCGAGCCGGCACAGGAGCAGAGCGAGAGGCGACGTACGACGACTCGACGATGCCCCGGCCACCAAATCAATCCAGACATGCCATCGACCGCCCCAATAATGCTAAACATACAAAGGCATTCGTTTGATCTGGTGTGATACTATATTCGATCGAACAAATAGTCATGCATGGGAAGGCATGATGGTACATGGTAAGTTGGTAACAAAACAAATTACGATGCAAATTACAATGCTTAGACAATGACAACATGCGATTGTAAGCGTGCTTGCCTAGTGCGGAAATTAACAGAAGGTTGCTTTGTAGTAGTGTGATCTCATATGAGGAAGGAAAGCATATTCTTCATTGTTAGTAAGTAGTACTTCTATTCGTTCGGTTACTACATCTAAAGTATTTGATCTGTCCGTCTCCTAATGATGGGGTGAACTGGATGAGTTATTCACACCACTCTCGTGTGCTAAAAAACCTTATCCTTACATTAGTGAATGATGTTAGAAAATACTCGTTCTGGTAGGAACTTGATTATGGGCTACCGAAATGTCATTACGACTCAGAGTACAATGGAATCAACAAAAAGTAGCTTCGTGAGCATCTGGTGGGCCCTGCTCGTCGTGTTTGCAATGAGGGAGATGACACGAGTAGGAGGTTATTAGGTTGCCAAATAGAGGTTATTTTTGCTGCAATGGGGGATTGTTAAGTGAAAAAAATGCACATATGTTGTTGCTTATCTATTGCAAGCACGTATGTGATAAGTCAGGTAACTTATATATGACAAGTGGTACTACTTATATGTGATATGTCAGGTCACTTACAGCAGAAAGGCAACATTACTTATATGTGATATGTGCACTAAGATGATAATTCAGTTGACTTATAGAAACAACACATGCACATGTATAATCCAGGTCATTTATGCAAACAATATTCACATGATAACTCGGTTGACTTATAACAGAAAACAAACAGTAGTTATACCTGTTACTAAAAACTTCAGAATTGTTGTTTTGTAAGACGTCACATTTAGAAGAAGAAAAAAATCACTGAAATATGCTCTGACCCCATGTCTTTGCATCCAATTTCTCGGTCCAATGAACTGCTGCTACACTGTGTTCGTTCATGTTATGAGAATTTACTCTTCACTTCACCTGGTTTGTTGATCTGTTAATGGGCCATTGGTCATCCAATTTCTCGGTCCAGTGGAACGTACAGCACCCCGAGAGTAGCTACGGCCGCCAAAAAAACAAGACAAATGGAGGTTCGGTTGGTAGTAGTCCTGGCCATGGGAAGCCCGGCCCGGCCCGAAAAAGCCCGACCCGGTCCGGCCCGACGCTGCCCCCGGGCCCGGCTCGGGCCTAGTTTTTGAGCCCGAAGGCCGGGCCGGGCCGGGCCCGGGCCCGTCGTTTTTCCATTTTTCAATTTTGTTTTTGATAAAATGCATGCATGAGTGATATGTTGCTTTGAATAGTGATTGCACCTCGACTGAGCCTGCGTGGGGAAACTGCGTTTGCCGTTGGGACCCTCAATCTAGAAGTCAGCGATGAAATCAGATGGAGCTTGGAGGCCAGTGGTTGCTACACGACCTCATCAGCATATCGAGCACAGTTCCAGACCAACCACGGCTCCGTCTTCCCGCAGATCATATGGAAGACGTGGGCGCCAGGGAAACTGAAGGTTTTCTCCTGGCTCATGATGTTGAATAGGTTATGGTGCAATGATCGATTGCGGCGATGGGGATGGCTGAACTCCTACTTCTGCCAATTCTGTCTCAGAAACCTCGAGACTGCTGACCACATTTTCTGGTCATGCCCGTTCACAAAGACGATCTGGAACAACTTGTCGACATGGGAGGGATGTGAGGCTCTGAGGCCGCATCCTGGAAGCGACACCGCTACTGCGACTGATCGGGTGACGAAGATTGTGGAGAACACACAACCAGAGTTCAGGAAGGGCATCAAATCAGTGACGATGTTGGCTCTGTAGGAGATTTGGATGCACCACAACAACTGCACTTTCAGAGGAAAGGAAGCCTTCGCAAGCGCAGTAATGCAGACGATAAGAAGAGGCATCGAGCTATGGCGCCAAGCCGGTGCATCCTGCCTCATGCACCCGTTCACTCTACCTCCAGAAGGAATAGGCTGATATGTTTGCAATCTTGACTGTAGCCATGGTCTCCTATTTTTTCTTTATCCTTTTTGGTCTGAGGATCAACCCCATGTTATTCCTTTTCTTCACTTGCTCCCTGCTATAATCAACATGGAAAGCCATCATTTCAAGCTGGATATTTCAAAAAAGATACTACCTATGATACTCCCATTACGACCAGCCTGATGGGTGAAGTGTGCATGGTTGATTCGTCTACCGGCCCTCGTTGGTGAGAATGAAACGATGCAGGGCGGGCTGCCGGTCGTTAGTTCTTGATTGTCAGACTCGGTGCGCTGCCACAGTCATAAATCACAACCGAGGAGGAGGGCGTGGCAGGCGGAGCGCGCATAGGAGGCTGCAAAATGGGCGACGACGACTGTACTATACGAGCCTGCCTAGCTGGACCGTAGCTGCCGCGACGCAGTGGAGGTACAGTCCCCTAGTCCGCGTCCGTGCTGCAGCGCCAACATGCCAGCCGGCCGTGTACCACAGTCAGCCAGCCACCTGCTAAGCAGGGTGGCATGGCACGCACCCCGGCCGGGTGAACCAACCGCCCGCATCTATCCATCTCATCTCCACGTTGCAACGACACCACATGAAAAAACTCCAAAGTGTCGTTGTATCAAGCACAGAAAGAGAGAGAGAGCATGTGGTACGTTCCTTCCTACGCGGACCCCCTTCTCGGTCGATCCAACCAGCAGTTCGTGCGTGTGTTGATAGTACCGCGGCAGGCCCCTCCCCCCCCCCCCCCCCCCCCCCCTTGTAGACAACGAACAGTAGGCATGGCAGAAAAAGCAGTACTCTACTTTTGTTCGTTTGACTAAGGCCAACTCCACCGCGCGACTGTATCTTGTCCGCCCCCGTTCGTTTGGGGTAAAAGGGACAAACGAGACGACCCAGCGCGCGGACGCAAACGGACTTTTGTCCGCTTTGTGTCTGCTTTTGACCCATCCGCGGCCCAAGTTTGTGCCGCTTTTGGGGTGAAACGGACACCGCGCGGACGCGCGGGTCATCTGCGCGTGTCCTCCCCTGGCCCGCCCGTCGGTGGCACAGGACAGGCCTTTTTCTATCCGCCCCCTCCCTCCCTCCGGCCGCATCCACTCCACTCTTTCCCACTCTTCCCCTCTCTTCCCCTCGCCGCCGCCGGCCGCCCGCTGCCATTGCAGCCGTGCAACTCGGACGCGCGCTTGCTCAGCCCCTTCCTCTCGTCGCCGCCGAGCTACCCAAGCACGGCCACCTCGTTTGCGCACCCGCCGTCCGGATTTGAGGCGGATCCGGTCGGTCTTGAGCTCGCCCGGCTGTGGGAGGCCGGGCCGCGCCATGGACTGGCCGGGCACCTTGCCGGAAGGCCCTGGCAGGGCCGCAAGGCCACATGCAGGCAGTGGCTCGTCCTCTAGCCGCTCGGATCTGCACCGTCGGTGGTCCGCCGGCAGATACGCGAATGGCGGCCGGCCGGGCTCGGTGCTTGCCCAAAATCTCGTCGGCGCACCGTTAAGTTGCCCCTCATCAAGTGCGACCACTGCCCAAGGGTGGTCGTGCGCCGCGTGTCTACAACGCCGGAGCATCCCGGATGGGTGTTCATCAAGTGCTTAAACGATGGGGTATGTGCTCTTTCTAGCTTCGGTTTGTGCTCTTGGATTAGACTAGTGGTGCTAACTTTAAGTTTTATTGTGTAGAACGGATGCAAGTTTTGGTATTGGGAAGAAGAGTACATCGATATGTTGATAGAGCGAAATGTAGTGCATGTTCGTGCATTTTTAGCTAGCCTAGAGGCTTTAGATGAGACAAGTGCACTTGTTACTAGATTAGAGGCTAGGCACGCTACTACGTGCGAAGAAGCAACAAGGCACGATACTACGTGTGAGGAAGCAACGTCGACTTCTGGCTTGAAGAAGAAAGAAGGGTGCAACGTCGTGCCTCCTCCACAGATCAACAATGAGTGCATCGAGAATGCCCTAACCCAACTCAAGGGAGCAGTTATGAAAGTTAGGTATCTTCTCAAATGTATTATTGTGGTTTTTGTTTTCTTTGGTCTTGTTTTACTAGTCAAAATACGGAGTATGATGATGTATTTTTCATGTATCAAAAATGAATGATGAAATAAAGTTAAGGACTTGCAAAGAAATATACGCGGACAGGATGGGGCAAATGGATGCGGCCGCGCGCCCACCGCATCCCAGGACAGGCCCGGACACGACCCCAAATCCCTACCCAAACGGACAGAATCCGGATAAAACGGGCGTTCGTTTGGGGCCGCGCGGTGGAGTTGGCCTAATATACTTCCAAAATGTTTGATCCGGTACGTATCTCCACTCTGCAGCGTCTGTTTGGAAACGGACGGAGCACGTGGCCGTCGCCAAGGTAGCCCAGGCACAGGCACAAGGCACGGAGAGGGGAGAGCAAAGAGAGGGCGGGATGAGACTGAGACGCACCGCCGCACCGGCGTGGGATGATCAGTGCGCATTCAAAAGCTGATTCGTGTTAAGCACTATGCCTGGGTGCGCCGATCGGTCCAGTTCAGTTCGGCAGTAGATGCATGGATGCATGCACAAGAATTAGCCATGCATGCAGGCCACGAAAGAAAGCTTCTCACCTTTTCATCGCCTCCGTATGTCTCTCCGAGGGGGCGGTCTCCTCTGCTTTCTTTTTCTCTTTTGCCTGGCCTGCCATTCCGCTGCAGCAACAGCGGCGGCGCGCCAAGCTGCACCCAGCCACCACCTGCCCAGCACGGTGGCATGCCACACTACAGTGCGCGCCCCTGGTAAAAGTAAAACAACCGTCCAAGTGATCCATCTCAAATCAATCCAACAATTCCTCCTTAGGCCAACTCAACCGCACGACCCAGACGGACATCCATTTTGTCCGGATTCGATCCGTTTAGGTAGGGCAATGGGGTCGTGTCCGGGTCATTTCTCAGATGGGGTGGCCGTGCACCCAACGCGCGGATGCATCCCGACCGCATCATGTCTGCGTACATTTTCTTTGCAAGCCCATAAACTTTTTTCATCATTGGTTTTTGATACATGGGAACATATCACCAAATTTTGATTAGAAAAGCAAGACCAAAGAAAACAAGAACCACAAGAATACATTTTAGAAGATATCCAACTTCTATAACTGCTCCTGTAAGTTGGATTAGTGCCTTCTTGATGCACTCATTGTTGATCTACGGAGGCTCGATCTTGCGTGCTTCTTTCTTCGAGTGTAAAGAAGTCGATGTTGCTTCCTCATACCTAGTCTCGTGTCTAGCCTCTATTCTATCAACAAGTACACTAGTCTTATCTTTAGCTTCTATGCTAGCTAAAAGTACACGAACATCTACTAAATTGCGCGCTATCAATATATCGATGTACTCTTCTTCCCAGTATCAAAACTTGCATCCACTCTACACAATAAAATGCTAGGTGTAGATCCAAGCGGCTAGAGGAGGAACCACTGCCTGCATGCGGCCTTGCGGCCTTGCCGGGGCCTTCCGGCCCGGTGCCCAGCCAGTCCGTGGCGTGGTGCGGCCTTCGACAGCCGGGCGAGCTTAAGACCGACCGGATCCGCTCCAAATCTGGCCGCGGGGAGCGCTAATCAGGTGGTCGTGGTTGGGTAGCTCAGGGGCGTCGAGGGGAAGGGGTTGGGCGAGCGCGCGCCCGAGCTGCACAGCTGCAATGGCAGCGGCGGCGGCGGCGGCGGGGAGGGGGGGGGAGTGGAGAAGAGCAGACGGGGTGCCGCTGGAGGGGGAGTGGGGCGGATAGAAAAAGGCGTCCCTATGCCACCGACGGGCGGGCCAGGGGAGGACACGCGCCCGTCCACGCGCTGTCCGTTTCACCCCAAAAGCGGTGCAAACTTGGGCCGGGGATAGGTCGAAAGCGGACAAAAAACGGACAAAAGTCCGTTTGCGTCAGCGCGTTGGGCCGTCTGGTTTGTCCGTTTTACCCCAAACGGACTGGGCCGGACGGGATGGAGTCGCGCGCTGGAGTTGGCCCTTACTACCATGCAACGACTTCTCGTGTGCCGTGTCGGCTCGCCGTCTGGCTGGCTGGTGGGTCCGGCGGGAGGAGTGGGAGCGTCTTCTCGGCCTGGTGGGTTGATCAAGCAGTACTCCCTCCTTTCCGGTTTATAAGGCTCAATTCGAAAATCTCACCAATCAAGGTAGATGGTGAGTAGTGGAATACTTTTTATAGTTTGCAAAAACACCCAATTAATGCTCTTGTTTTCCTCAAAAAAGTATGTTTACCAATACATTAATTGCAATGCATGCATGCATAAATTACATGCATTGGTCAATTTTCTCTTAATACTTGCATGCAATGATTTAATGCACCTTGGAATCTGAACATGTGATAGGAAACAACCAAATTGAGCCTTATAAAATGAAAAAAGTAAAATTTTAAGATAAGCCCTATAAACCAAAAAGGAGGGAGTAGATTCCAATGCCATCGCTACGGTCAGGCAACACGAGTCAGGGCAAAAAGTGCGCACTGTCCACCACGAGCACAATTATTGTTGGTTTTAAGCCTTTGATCAAAGTTTAGCACGATTTAACCCCTCTTTTAAAACCTAGAACGACCAAACATTTTTGCTACCGCCGTACACAATGACCATAGGATAAGATGAGTTACCATCACAGTCAATGACGGTAGCCGTTAGTCAACACCCCACCGCCATATGGGGAGACGATTCCCCCAGCATGTCACTAGCGCACGAGACGAGCATCCGGTGGGCGGCATCCACCTCCCAAGCTTGCCATCCATAGCGGAGGAAGACTACCTAAGGCCTTGTACAATGAAAGGTGCTTAGAGAGATGTTTTAAAAAATAAACTGAATTTTTCTGAAGCACCGGTGTCTATTTCTGTACAAACTAGATGATACCCCGCGCGTTGCTGCGGGAATTGGTAGTAGTGTATAGGAGGATTTATAGAGTGAGAAAGATTAATGGAAACAATAATATAAATACATATCTATTTGAAGCTTTGAATGGTATAAAAGTCATGCAAATTAATATATGGTAGACTATCTCCATATTTGCAAAATTAGAAGAATGCATCACCAACATTTAGAGAAGTAACATATGTTGTAATGATATTTTCTCATAATATTTCAAGATAGTATCATTTGGTTGTCTATTGGAAGTGCATCGGAGCAAGAAACAGATATACTTTATACTAATTTTCCCAAATAGTAATCATCTTGCCTTCTCCACCTTGATCCACTTATTGAGCGAAAGATAACCAACTATACAAAATGTCATCATTACTGAATAGACACATGTGCACTCCATTTTACTACATAGAGTATTATTTAACACACTACCAGCAAACAATGAGCAATTAAGTTGAAGGACAATGAGAACAGCCCATACCTGATCTCTCTGCGAGGAAAAACCTTTGTGGTTTGGATTGTTATTAGAAGCATAACAATCAAATATTGATATTCTATCTATAAAAAAAATAATGTATAGTAAAACTATAGGAGTAGTTATCGTAAATTTGAGAGAGAATGCAAGTATGTTCATAAGGGAGAGAATGCAAGTATGTTCATAAGAGTCACTTCATATTTATTTTTCTTTTATGCAAGTAGATGATTGTTGTGACAACAGTAGAACCCTGCAGTATGGGAAGAAAAACAATGTCAATCACACAATTGTATCACTCAGGTAATAGAAAGATATCACAAAATTCAATATGGAATACTACACTCATGGGGAACAAATTACCTGAAATGAACCCCAATATGCCATATGTTGTGATTCTACAAAACAGGCCAGAAAAGAGCAATAAAAGTACACAATTGATACTAAATTAACATGTGTGAGAGGGAGACAGAGAGATGCAGTTGTTGGGGAACAATACATGGTAGCTTCATTTGTTTGTTCTTTCCAGAACCCTAAAGAACACAAAAAGAAGAAGAAATTTTCACCATCTAGTGCCTCCAATAAAGCAAAACCGGATTGGAGAAACATCAATGATCCACCGCATCTCGATATATGTGTCAGTAGTAGTTGAGTTGGAATTCAGTTTGGGGAAGAGAGACTGACCGGACTTGTTGTCGCAGAGGACGTCGCTGGGGATGGAAAAGAGATTCCTACTATGAAATTTCCGACCACACACAAATCAAAGCTAACTCAAAAATTATGTTCATATATGAGAAAACTGAGAGGAAGAAAAGCACCCACCTCTCGTGCAAGTGAATTTGGAGGAGAGCGGTGGTGTCATGCACAACTCAACTTGTCGACGCCTGAGAGTTGGTCTTGGGCCATCAGCGACGGCGGCGATCGCAGGGCTCCGTGAGCGGTGGAGATAAAGGAAACGATCAGGAGGCCCCGAGCCGGCAGCAGAGCGGCTCTTCGATGGCGACAATGCGTGAAGGCATCATGGCCGGCAGCACGGTATGGAGAGAGAAGATGAGAAGAACCAATGGAGATTTTTTTTAGGGAGTGAATCATTCAGGCTGAACCGGAATCAGCGCTGCCATTAATTGGATCAATCACCCACCCACGTCCTCGTGCAGGCAAAATTACACCATCGCATGCGTTGGTCTGGCTGCATGCCTCCTTGAATTAATGCCAGACGCTAAGGAGACGCAGTACTACTTTCCAGGAAATTAACGTGAGGAGTTTCTGCGATGCTAGAATCACTACGTGCAGTATTGATTGCGTTTATTGAGCATGCCTATCAAGATGGACACTTTGCATGCAGCGCCGTGACCTTAGGGAATAAACTGATTGGATGATTTTGGAAACTAAATAATGACGTGGCAATCCGCTGACGTGGATAGTGTGCATGATGAGATAATAGGGAGAAGTGGGGAGCAACTTCTTAAGAATGGTAGATAAGCACCGGTGCTTAAGAAACGCCTGATTTATTTCTCTAAGCACCTCCCCTAAGCATCTCCCATTGTACAAGGCCTATAGTGGATCGATGGAGCATGTGGATGCATCCCCATTTCGACCATGCACCGAAGATGGATCTTCGGCTTGGAATTTGGAGCAATAACGGATTCTCCATTTTGGGCATACTCTCTATGACGCCTAGCAGTGAAGCTACGGTGCTTCCTGGTGCTCTTGGGCATCAGTCGTTGGTCGTCAGTCGTGTCCCTTGTCCCGTGGTCTAGTGAAGGGATGGCGTCATCAATCGTTGCCTCTAGCTATTTTTCCTAGTGTGATAAGAGCATCTATAGCCGGGCGTCCCAAACCCTCCTCAAACGTCCGGCCGGGCTGCTTGGTCACTGACCGGTCACGATTTTTTGATTCAGATGGATGCCTCAAACAGGTCTCAAACGCTCGGGCTGACCGACACCCCTGATATCCAGCCCAAATCGTCGCACCTGGCACTGGGCTCGGCGCGAAGCGCACCGGCACTGGGCTCGACACGAAGGGCACCATCACTGGCCCCGTCGCGCCTGGCTCTGGGCTCGGCGCGAAGGGCACCGGCACAGGGGCGGCCGGTCTCGCCGCCGCCACCGGCGGCCTCGTCGTCAAGGGGGCGGCAGGTCTCGGCCTCAGGTAAGCAACCACATCGTACGCTTGGTCGATTGTGCGCAGCCTGCGCGGGCGGGAGGGCGCCCCTATTCGTCCGTCCATCAAACTTTTGGTTTACTTTGACTGTACAGGTCCGGAGCGCCTTCCGCGGGTACGGCCGCCGGCGGGCAAGCAAGCGGGCGCGCCCCAACTGCCATGCTTGGTGTCAGGTGAGCTCTTGTCCTCTTTCCTCTCGTGCGCTACGGCGCTTGTGCCGTAGTATTTTTCTTCCTTCATGTCTTCTCTGTTCGTTTTGCTCAGGGTTGCCTTCTCGGCGGATGGGCAGGAACTGCCCTCCTGCCGCGACTGTGAGTGTCTCACCGTGCAGGTCATCAACAAGGAAGGGCTGATCTTGGAGGAGGTGGCAGGCCTGAGAAAGGAGGTTAGGTAAGTTGCTAGTAGTCATTGATGCTTGATGCGTGCTTCAATTCTCATATTAGTACTATGATTTGATTTACGCTGCTTCAATGTTTATAGCTGCACTGGTCTCGCCGCGGCTGGTCTTAACACAACTATTTTTATACTGAACTTTTATGCTTATTTTAAACTAAGTGTACCGTAATACAATTTAAAGTAATATAGTTTTCTGTTGCTTATCCACATAATGATGTTTCCAACTAATAACTATATTATTTGTTGTTATACAATTGTAATGTATATCATTGATTTTTTATTCTGCAAAATTTAAATTGTATGATGTACAAACAATCTCTTTCTTATTAAAAAAATGCTTTGACTTAATTTTCTAATATTGCACAAACTATATATATCATGATAGATATTTCCAAATCATATATACACTAACAAATATTTAAATAGTGGTTTCTAGTGTATATTAGGCAATCATATTCGTAGATACTTCTAGGGCATAACAAATGTGACTTGCAAGTAGGGTTCAGTAGTAGAATCATGGAAGAACCTAAAATGTTGTTGATTTTACATTTGCGTATGATTCGATTATCTGAAATGCTTGTCTAGACTCACTTGGTTTGGTTTGGCCCCAATGAGATCTCCTACACATTTCTATATCTATATCTATATCTATATCTATATCTGTCTATATCTATATCTATATCTATATCTATATCTATACCTACTAATAAAGTAAGGTGCGTTTCTCCAATTTTTTCATCCGTTCATCACCATTTTTTTATTCTATCCAAGGTGGTACTAAATTTTTGTGCATCCATCTGTTAGAAAAGAAAAATAGTTTTATCCCGAATTTGGTACGTGGGCTGCACACGCTGCGGCCCAGCAAAGCAAGCCCATTGGTTTCCTGCAGGTGCATCTGGGAAACATTATTTATCGCATGGGGCGGCAAATACTCAGAATTTCGCACATGGCGCCAAAGATTGGGCGGCCCGTTTTCGTTTTTTTCTCTATTCTGTTTCTATTTTTCATTTCTTTTTTTCTTTTATCCTTCCATTTTATTTTTTCCTTCCAAGTTTATATTTCTTCATTTTCATAAATTCTATTATTCAATTTTATTCAGTATTCCATTTTTTTATATTTTCATAAAATCAGCAGAATTTCAAAATTTTGTTCCATTTTGTAATATGCTTGAAATTTTAATTTTTTCTTCTCGCTCCTATTTTTTTCAAAATTAAAAAATGTTCGCATTTTTTAAAAGATGTTCGCATTTTTTAGAAAAATGTATATGTTTTCCAAAATAGTTTGAGATAAATAACACGTTTAAAAAATTGTATTTTAGAAAATGATGCAAATTCCAAAAATATTCATGTTTATTGAAATGTTCACAAATTGAAAGTATTTGTTTGAAAAATAACACGTTTTAAAAAATTGTTTTCAATGTTCAAAACATATTTACATTTTCACAAATTGTTCAGAAATTCAAAAAAAATCAAAAAAAGAGGTTCATGTTTTCAAAAAATGTTTGTGATTTTTTTAAAACATCGTTTCAAGTTGTGTTCGTATTTTTCCAAATTTAATGTAATTTTCATAAAAAGTGTTCTCATTTTCTAGGAAAATAATCAGGATTTAAAAAATTGTTCACATTTTGAAGAATATTCAGAATTTCATAATTATTACTTCATTTATTGAAAAGCTAAATGTTAGGCTACATTATGTTTGTAAACATTCGTGCCGGCCATTTTTTAGCTGGAGCTATTTTTCAAATGGCTATCAGCACGTGTTCAAGATATTGAGGTCATGAGTGTAATGCTTCAACTCAGCGGTTGTTTTGGATTTTGATTCGTGTCTTACAAACACACGTCGTTTTGGTAACTGCCAGTGGCCTAACCTAAACGCAAACTGTTGTGCATCCCACATGCCATTTAACGATAAAAGAGAATATGTTGGTTGACTATAACTGAAAGAAATTGTAGGCACATGCCAATAAAAGAGGATATGCTGGTTTGACTTTGATTTAAATAATATAGGCAAGTAAGCGCTAAAAAAATAAAGAGAATAAACCCTAGTAAAGCAGGGACTACCTGGTTATGCGCTTATTATGGCAATGAAATGAGATTCATTGAATTAGTAATCCATCCGATTACGCCATCGTAGGAGAGAGTGGTCGAAGCAACTATGCCCCCAAGGTCACCGTGCAGCCACAAAATGAGGAGGCATCCATAACCTAGACACGGAGGGAGACCCGGAGGAAAAAAAGCACGAGTTGAGTGGTGGCCGCCACATGGACCAACCCCACCACAATCAAGATCTCGCGGACCAAACATGACCCGTGAGAACACTGCAACTCCTCGCTCTGTCGCCCCACCACTACGGAGACCGTTTTGATGGACAAATCAATTATCTCTCCCGATGCTTCTCGCAAAAAAATAACTCCCAATTCGACGCATGGGCATATGTGCTAGTCTTAAATAAAAAATTATGCATTGGTTTAAACACCGGAATCTAGTTATCATAAATTTTATTATGAAACTAAGACATCCATCAAAAAGGAAGACTAGCATATTTACACTCAACTTGGCCAACAATATAACTAAGCCTAAAGCGACCCTCTCAGCAATTTGCATTTTTAGTCATCCGTTTTTACAATGTGAACATTTGTGACTGTCCAATCTCCAGTAGCAGTAGCACACCATTCTATTGCTCAATGGGCTAGTTGTCCAAGAGGGGCGCTACTTCGGTAGAAAAATCGGTGCATTCCTGTTGATTGGGCTTGGTCGGCAAGAAAGCCCCTCTCAGTTTCATGAATCCCTAAAAATATCAGCACGACGTTTCTGCTCACCCATCCACGAGACCCCAAGCTGCAGGTGGACGTGGGCTACCCGCGACGCCCACATCTAAGCCCACACAAATTGCGTTTGTAAACACCCACGGGTAAGCGTTAAAATCAAGTGGGACATACGGACGATCCCACGTAATCCACTTAGGGCATGTACAATGATGACATATGGATAAAAAATCTCTATGAGAAAAAATAGGTTGAGACATCTACATTGTTGTTTCCTCTCCAATGCAAACTATCACAAGTGGGCCTTATCAAGAAAAAGAAAATGGAGACTCCGATACACATGCATCTCTATTTTTCACCCCAGCTTTACAACTTTTGCATTGGGTCACACTTCTTCTCTCCAAGCACTGCCACATGCCAAGGATCCAACTACACCATTCGAACATACATCTGATCCTACATGGCACCATTCGAACATACATCTGATCCTACATGGCATGCAGAGCATCACCCTGAAGCTATGCATTGGACATGCCCTTATGCCCACTTCCTTCCTTCACACATTACCACAGGATGAGCGGTTGTGGCGATTAGGGCGAGGCGGATCCACCGAGCCGAGCAGCAATCGCAACATCCAACGAGCGAAAATCTTCCATCATAGCGAGCGTGCTCGGCATCGACCTCCTCATGGCTCCGTTCAGCGACGGGCGTTGCGTATGCCCTGGCAAAATGCTGGCCCTCGCCACCGCCCACCTCTAGCTTGCGCAGCTGCTGTGCTGGTTTGAGTGGGCACTCATGACTCGGGGAGCGGCGACCTATCAGAGTGCCTAACATGTTATTGAAGATCGCCATGCCGCTGGTTTGCAAGGTCGTTGCTCGCTAGGGCCAGAGCTGCACCAGAGATCCGTGGCAAATAAAATGAAAGTGGACGAGCACCCAGTGGTCGGCGGAGGAGAGGGGGCTGGGCAGGCGGCCATGCGCCGTCGTTACGGAGCGGTTCTACTGCTGGTTGGGCAAAGCCCACCGCTGCGTCGGTCACGAGTCACGACGCGTGCGCATCCGACTCTGAGGTCTTCAAGCACGCACCCCCCGCGGTCAGCTGCCGCGTAGATGCTGTCGGCGCACTGCAGCACCTGCGATGCCATGAGCGGTTAGCTGACGCTCTCCAGCTCGTCCCTTTCCCGGCCTCTGCCGTCGACGCCGATGCCACTGACGACGACCTTGTGGCCTCTTCTTGAGCCTGGCGATAGCCCTGAGGATAGCACCGAGCCGCCGACTAGGATGCGTACCTGTACATGGACGGAATCAAGGCCATCGGGTGCCCTAGACCTGGGAATGGTTTGGACTCAAACTTCAGTTTTGGATCAGTTTTCTTATTGGACTCTTTTGGTTTGGATAAAACAGGCTGAGTTCCTAATGTAAGTTGGTTTGATTTGGGTTTTTCTTATTATTGGTTTGGTTTGGTTCGGTCTGGTCACAGACCAAACAATCCCAAACTATTTCAACCATGGACTGAGAACCAAATCGCCCACTAGCTTCTCCTCCTCACGGTTCGCACGTAATGGCAAAGTCTTCTCGTAGTTACAGCTCAGACCGCGGATACGGCGGCGTGGAGGAACCCATGGGCTCGTGTGGTGCACCATGAATATCAGAGAGGCGGGCTGAGGGCTGTGTGTAGACCACGTACCGGCTTAGAGCATCTACAACCGTATATGACAAATATGACCCCTCAAACATCCGCGGACAGTGACCGGACGCTCTTCAAATTAGCACAACTACATCTGGGCATCTCATACTACAACCTACTCCATCGTCAGTCCGACATGATGGACGCGCCCGAGCGCTCCATATCCGCTCCATATTTGGGCTGAATATGAGGGGTGTTGGTCAGCCCGGACATTTAAGGCCCGTTTGAGGCGGCCGTCTGGGTCAAAAATTTGTGACCGGGTGGCCCGTCCGGGCGTAGGAGGCGGGTTTGGGATGTTTGGCTGAGCATCTACATCTACAGTGGTGTGCCTCTCCCGTACCCCGACGCCACCATGCCGCACGACTGGCACCTGGATCTGGAGAGGATCCTAGTGCTAGCAGCGCCGCGGTCGGCTAGGGCGCACGCGAAGTAGGTGCGGTGCCGGCGGGTGCTCCTGACGCCGGAGCAGTGTCGCGACCCAGCCTACGCATCCGACTCGCCCAACTGGGCGTGTCGGTTCACCTTCGAGCACGAGGAGGCGAGGCAACGCGGCGTCCGCGAAGTCGACCGCACCGTGCCACCGCCCCCACTCGTCGTCCGCGAGGAGGACCAGGCGGCGGAGGCCGCCTACCAGGTTGCCCTTGCGGCGATCTACCGGGAGAGCGAGGAGGACGAGCGGCACAGGGCGGCGGCGGCCGAGGAAGAGGCGGCATACGAGGCCGCCGGTGACCCTGTCGTCCCCTGTGAAAGCGGAGCCAGAGCCGTCCCCCATTGAGCGCTATTTTTGGCCGGGAGTAGTGCGTCAGTGGGTCAGTGCGCCACTGATCTGGTTTGGGGCGACGCCGGCGTAGGAGGCGGCGTACCTCGAGCATTGGCGCCAGCGACGGCTGGCCGAGGAGCGCCGCCACGGCGAGTACCTTGAGATACTTGAGTGCAACGCCGAGGACGAGCAGCGCGAGGCCGAGGAGGAGGCGCACCATGCCGTGGCGGCACAGCTCGCGGCCGCGGATCCCGCTCCGGCACTTCCCGTGCCGCCACAGCCCGCGCCCGACATGAACGCCCTCTGGAACATGGCGTTCACGCGGGCCGCCACGGCGCCGACGCTCATCGACCTCACGGACCCCGAGGACGACGACGACGACGCCTAGGGCAGCGTTGGGCGCACGCGCCGACCCAAACGCGAAGGCGGATATTCGTGTCCGCCTGGCCGACCCAAACGGATAAAAAACGGACAAAATCGCTGTCCATTTGGGTTGGCCCGTTGGAGTTGCTCTAAGGCTTCCGGTCACGCATTTGTGAGCATGGTGAATCCATTTGTTGCAGGTATGGTGAATCCGTTTGTGAGTGTGTGGCTAGCTTTAGAATCCACATACACACATGCATGTTTCGTTGGTCGCGCATTTTAAGGACCACATCGATGGAAATTAGTAGCCATGCGGCAGCAGCTAACCACCCCATGGTTTGAAACTTCGGGTACAAACTATATATAGGGAATGGTCTGGATGGGTTTGGATTGAAAGTATGTACAGTTTGGATTGGTTTGGATTGCATCCCTTGCTGTTTGTTCTAATCTGGTTTGGTTGCTGGACTTATACACGTATGGATTGGGCTGGGTTTAGTCTGGATTACAAACTATTTCCAGGTTTAGGTGCCCGCCGCACCGAGCTCGACCCTGTCGGCAGCACTCTCTTCTACCCCGCACGCTTTACCTCTACGTGGGACAATAGCACTATTTTAATTTGTTTGAATACAACACAATTCAGCTGAGGCCAATATTGACGCATGAGGTTACGTGGGATACCCACTAAACCCACCTATCCCATGAAAATTCCTAAATGCTTGTTAGTGCAGCTGCGCTATTTGGTTGCAGCGAGCGCACCCGTTCAAGTTGTTCGATCCCAGTATTCTTAATGCGATTGCATTTCTACTAGTCCCACATGTTTCAAAAGACGAGATGTGACAAAGAGAAAAAACACCTAGTCGGCTGGTCCCCTCGCGTCTTCACATTCCCCTCCGTCCCGCTATTCAGCAAGATCCCACGTGCATGCATTTATTTGGAGCTTCAAAATTTTCCAAAATCCGTAACTTTTGACTCGAGGGCCGAATTTCAAATTCGTTTTCACCATTGTGTTTGTCGTGACGAGTTCTTCAGAACTAGATCCCATATGGGTACGTTTTGACAAACTTTTTATAAAGCAACTTTGGATGCTGCGGAGGCAACTTTAGTGTTATAAGAAAGCAACTTCTTATTAGTATGCGTAGTATGATCATCTATCAACAAAAATCCATTTGAACTGGACTACCATGACTACCAAGTTAACTAGCTTCACCCTTTAAGTTTTCTACCATAAAGAGCAAGTAGTCTATCATAACTACCTTCGCCTCTAAGTTCATAGTATTGTAGGCAACTTACTTTGCAAGGTAGGCTAATAGTATCCTAAGGTGGCTACTATGAATAGCTAGTAGCTTAACATCATCCTTAGTTGCATACAAATTAGTTTCATATATAGGCGACTTTGGACCTAAGTTGCTAACGCTACTGAGCGTACACTTGTTGGCTAGCCAGGTCGCTGGTGTTAGATGAGAAGTTGTATAGGGGGTAATGACAAGTTTCATACGGGGACGGATTAGACAGTTTCCCACAAACCTATGTAAGTTCTTAATTTTTGGTCGAGTAGCCTACGAAAATCATTAAAATCTTCAGATATAATGATGGAAAACACACATGAGTTGGCTAGTCAGGTCGCGACGAGCCCTTGAAAACTAAACCATATATGGATATGTGTCTTTGATTTTTTTTTAAAAGCAACTTTAATGCTAGATAAGGCAACTTTAGTGCTAAAAAGAAGCAACTTCACTCCTAAAAATAACTAATTGGCAATAATAAGCAACTAGCTAATAATACAGACCAACTTTGAAACAGAGGTAGATAATATCACATCACCTTCATAAGCAACTTTCCTTCGACAAGAGGCAACTTTAGTGCTAAAAGATGGCAAATTCAGTACACTTTGTGTCCTAGTTAATTTTGTCTAACATTCTCCTAACTTCATCGCCGGTACTTCTAAGTTGCATATTGTTCATGCTCGTATGTCGTCGTTGTTTCTAAATTGCCCATAATACTATGATGTCGTCTATCGATGATGTTCTTGTGTCTGCTATCGCTAGTTATGGTAGACAACATGATGTCACATCTTGGCCACTTCAGAGTGTTTGTAGGTAACTTAGAAAAACAACGATGAAAAACTTCATAATATTGTAGACAACTATTTTTGCAAAGTTAGGCAACTGAGAAGCAATTGTAGACAACTAGTTACCAATATCAGGCAACTAGGCATCAATATTGGTAATTTATAGCATTTATAGGCAATTGAACATCAATAGTTGGCAACTAAGCATCGACAATAGGCAATTGAGCAGCCATGATAGGCAAGTTGGGATAATGTTAGCAGAACTCATAGATACACATAGTGCAATGAAGTTGCTTTGTATGTAGAGCACTAAAGATGCCTAATGTTTTGTATGATTTTTCTTGTTTTTACACAAACCAACCTAATAGTCAATCCAACTAGGCCAAAAAGAAGAAGTTGCTTCCCTATAGCACTACAGTTGCCTCTATTGCATCCAAAGTTGCCTTGAAAAAAAAGTTTGACGAAAGCTACTCATATGGGATCTAATTTTGAAGAACTCGTCGTCAGAAACCTGATGGTGAAAGCGGAACTGGATTACAATGATTAAATCATAAGATATGGCTTTTGCAACTTTTGAAACCCCCAAATAGATGCACGTGGGGACATGATTTAGGATGATTCAATTGGCAGCCATGTGCACTACGGGATGTTGCGAAATAATTTCCCTTTTCTAGCGTAGACAATTGTTCACAAGGAGATACACTTACTATATACGGCAGTGCGCTCCAGACAACAAACGAGCGCAGCGGCGCTCCCTAGCCATGTCCGTGAAAATTTACATGGGCACATGCGGGAGTCCCATATAATTATGTGGCAGAAGGGGGGCGGGTGCGGGCCTCCCGCGTAACGGCCCACTTAGAGCATTTACAGCCGGACCTCTCAAACCCGCCTCACATGTCCGGGCGGGCCGCCCGGTCATTGTCGAGTCGCGAAATTGCAACCCAGACGGGCGCCTCAAACCCCCGGGCTGACCGGCACCCCTCATATCCAACCCAAATATGGGGTAGATATGAGGCGTTTGGTCAAGCTCGCCACGTCGGACTGACGGCGCGGTCCCATGCGGAAACGCCCGGAAACCCGGCGGTCCGAAGCTCCTCTCCTCCGTCGGACAGATGTCGCCACGTGGTGCCGCTCCGGCGGGCCTGTAGTGCCTAGCCCGGCTATATAAGTCGATCAGCGGCACCGAAACCCTATCATCCACATTTTCTTCCGCCTCTTCGTTGTCGCCGCCACTTTCCACTCCGCCATGGCCCCACGCCGCCGGGTGAGGAGCCACCCATTTCTAGCGCCGGAGTGCTGGCTCGAGCTCCTTGAGCAGATCCGGGCAAGGCGCCAAGCCCGGATCGCCGCAAGGCTACCTTTGGATGCACTGGATGCGGACGAGGATTTCAAGAAGGAGGAGGAGGAGGTGGTGGAGGACGACGAGGAGGAGGATGTGGGGGCCGCTGGCGACGCGGATCTGGAAGCGAAGCAGCATGTCATCGTCGATTCATTCCGCTCGGAGTCGGCTGCGGAGACTAAACGTCGTCACCTGCAGGAGATAGAGGCCGCGGAGGAGGCGGAGATGCTCACCTACATGGATGAGGTCGAGCTGGAGTCGGATGACCCGAAGCCGTCCTACCCGCCTGTCCAACCGGCACCCGGCACCGTCGTCATGGCATCTCCAACGACGAAGATTTGCTAGGGTACTATGTAGTATATAGTACATAGGTTTTTTTTTGCCTGCTTTGTATGAACTAGCAAAAGTACCCGTGCGTTGCAACGGGAGCATAAATATTTGATAGCTGTCAATATGCATCGTGTAAAACATATGCATTCCGGATCCTTATGTATGCCAAGTGATATTGTTCCTTTATTTTGCTATTGATCGCTAGTGAATTAATTGAGTGGAAAAAATATACTTAATAGTGGAGTTATCGATCATCACTCTCCTTCTATTTGATTATATATAGGAAATTTGCACATGTGTAGCAACGGAGTATTCTTTACTATAGAGCAAATGCAGTTCATGAATCAAGATCGTTTAATTCGCCAGATCATAATATCTATCAAGCGAACATTCCACATGAAAAATTATAACGCACGACAATGATACACCCCATAGGATCTATGGACATCCTATTCATGTTCGTGGATGGCATGGACCATGGTGCGTGTGGTCAAAAAACGACAACATGATGATGGACAATGTCTGGAGGTTGGTGGAATCTAGATAAGTAGATGGATGAGAGTAATTGAATAATCTCTCACCAAGCATGATGTAGGCTTACGGCTGTTGGTGTATATTGAACGGTGAAATTCGTTCTCCGTGATAGACAGTTTGAGCTCTTCTTCGTCCCAATGGATTTCTCCTCACTAATGCACTCTTGATGGAGCGAGGTTATGTTCGCCAGTGATGATATCCGTGGTGAGATGTCGTAATGGATTTTCCCTTGTCGATGTAGTCTTGATGGCGCGAGGTTATGTACATGTGAGCCTCGATGCGTTAGCGATGATATCGGTGGTGAGGTCCCGTAACCAATAATAATGTAAATAGAAAAGTGGATCACATAAGACCTCATCAGTTCTAGAATTAATTATGTATTACTCCCTCCGTCCCAAAATTTTTGTCTTAGATTTATCTAGATACGGATGTATCTAACACTAAAATGTGAATAGATACATCCGTATGTAGACAAATTTAAGACAAAAATTTTGAGACGGAGGGAGTATATTTTAATTGGCCTGGCCATAACAAATTACACGTCTATTTCTTACGTGGATGAAAAAGAAAGTAAAAAATGGCCTCACCAATTAGTACAACATGCAACTAAAGAAAAGACAGTAAACATGCATAGTACAATATGTTGTTTTTCGATGGGATGCATGTTTTTTTTGACACTCAGCGGTACAGACTGCAGGTGCACTGGAGAAGATGCGCAGTAGAAAGAAGTTGGGCTATGTCCCATCTATCGCAAGGGAGTATAGTGAGCAATTAGTTGACCAGTGCTCCTTCGGGAGCCTCACAACGATTAACGCCACTTGGCGCGCTCTCAGTCGTCCGCCACGTGTCGCAATCTGAACGCTTCCTTCGGATTTTGTTCTTTTTTTATTATTTTTTTCGCACGCGTTTTCGGCTTTTAAAATTTTTATTCGTTTTTTTTCGATGTTTGGGGTTTCCACCGGTCTTCCTTAGCTTTTGGATTAAAAAAATTTACACGAAAAAAACGCGTTTTCTACTTTTTTTTCTTTCACGAGAGGCACGGCCGTGCCTTTCGGAAACGAAAAACAATGTGTTTTCTGTTTTTTTCCTTCCACGAGAGGCCCGGTTTTGCTTTCGCGAGAGGCACGGTTGTGCTTTCACGAGAGGCACGGCTGTGCCTCCCGAAAACGAAAAAAAATGTGTTTTTTGTTTTTTCCTTCCGCTAGAGTCACGGTTTTGCTTCCGCGAGAGTCACGGCCGTGCCACTCGAAAACAAAAAAAACATGTTTTATTTTCTTTCTTTCTTAAGAGGCACGGTTTTGCATCTGCGAGAGGCATGGTTGTGCTTTTGCGAGAGGCACGGCCGTGCCTCCTTGAAATCGGAAAAAATGTGTTTTTTCTTCTTCTTTTTTCCTTTCGGGAGAGGCACGGTTCCGATTTCGCGAGAGGCACGGCCATGGCTCTTTCGGAAAGGGAAAAAACACGTGCTTCCGGTTCGGTTTTCTCGTCCGTTTTTTCGTGAAAAATATTTCGTCAAAACCTATCAACATGAAATCTAGTTTTAAAAATCTCGACGCGAGGAATCCAACGGTGAAAATGGTTCAAGATTTGGACGATTGATTTAAGTGATAAAATGTGTTGACTAAACGAATCTAAGAAAAGAGAAAACTCTCAGATTGCGACAAGTGACGCACAGCATGTGCGCCATTTGTCACAACCTGGAAAGGTGGAAGTAATCTTTATAATGAGTACTCCTCAATTAGTGATTTCGAGGAGTATGTGACATCGATCTATTGAGAAGACTGGCTGGGCCTGGGCCGGTCCATCGCACGTACTACTCTGAGACAAGATCATCGCTAGCGTTTCCGAAAGACAATAAGATCGATCGTTGCGAGGCTCGACGGAACATGAAAACGATTTACAAATCTTCCGTAAAAAATAAAAAACGATTTACAAATGAACCGCAACGTGTACTCGTTCGGGTCGAGGGGCGCCACGTACAACCATAACGTGTACTCGTTCGAGCGACACTTTTCATTCATACTCGTTCTATATCGCCCCGTCTGTCTCTCTCTCTTCCTCATATCAACCAGATCGAGTGCCGCCGCTGTATCCGGTCACCTGCCCTCCGTCTCTCACCACGTTCTCTATTCTATGCAGGCAGGCCCGAAGGTCGCCGGCGCCCGTTCCAGGCCAGATCCGGAGCGCGGCCACCAGACCCCTCCGTCATGTCCCGTTCCTTCAAACCCTCAAACCCCTAAAAATAACCGCTTTTTTACAGTTTTCGCCGAAAAAACGCCGTAGACTAGAACCTCTAAAACCCTCAAACCCGTAAAAAAATTTAGAGGTCCAACCCTCAAACCACTTTGCAACCTGAAGAAGTAGGGGTTGAGGAGAAAATCTCCCCCCAACCCGCACTCCTCCTCCTCTCTCGCGCAGGAGCCAACTGCCTCCTCCTCTCGCCGCCTCCCGCCGCCTCCTGCCGCGCCGGCCATGGAGGCCCCCGCCGCCGCCGCGCCCCCGCCCGCCGCGCGCGCCCCGCCCGTCCCGCCCGCCTCGCCGATCCCTCGCCGGCAGTCCGGCAGTCGGGGCGCCACCGGCTCCCCACCGGCCCGCGCGCCGCCCATCCATGGCGAACCCGAGGAGGGTCATCGCGCTGCAAATCAACAAGCAGACCCCGCCATTCCCCGCCGCCGCCGCGCCCTCGTCCTCCTCGCTTCCTTCGTCGCTCCTCCACTTCCTGAAGCGGCCGGCGTCCTTCCCCTTCCTGCTCTCCCTCTTCGTCCTCCTCACCTGGATCTCCCTCCACTTCCACCAACCCACCCCCTCCGCCTCCCTTCAGCGCCCCACTGTCGCCGCAGCCCGCGAGGCCGGCCTCCCTGGTGAGCTCCCCCTTTGCCTCGCGAATTCTACGTTTTCAGTTATGCTCTCTATTGTTAGCTCGCTGCACTAAGTTGAATGTGGCAGGGATGATGTAGAATAAATAACATTGTGTCATCAATTGCAGAAATCAGGCTTGCCTAGTTCATATTTGTAGTAGATACTCCAATTCTTGTTCAGTTTGAAGTTTATTGTGAGAAGAACAAACTAATGTTCCGAACATGATAGTGGTGGAAGTGCAGCATGAACAATGTTGTCACGCGTGGCTTTAACACCTTTCGGAGCCATTTGGTTTCCACCTTTCAACATAATCTTTGTGATGTAAACTATTAAACTATTAAGATGATGATTTTGTGATGTAAAATATTAAACCATGCAACAATGATTGTCATTTGGTAGTTTGTTTGGAAGTTGATTGTGTTCTTGTTGTCATAAATTGTGAGATGTCAACTGATAGATTTAAAGGTTGGGGTCGAGGCAAAGACTAGAACCCTCAAATCCAATCCTTAAAGCAGTTTAAGGGTTGGGTTTGAGGGTTCTAGTATTTGCCCCTGTTTTTCAACCCTTAAAAGTGTCAAAAAGTAGCACTTCTCAACCCTTAAAACTGCTTTAAGGATTTGAGGGTTTGAGGGTTCTACTAGTAATGCTCTTAATCTGTTGCCACACCGCCCTGCATCCCTCGTTGCTCTCATTGTTCTCTTTCAATGTATTGTAATATTGTTTATTTGTTTTTGAGGAGGTTAATTGATATTACAGACAATGTGCAAATATATTTAAATTGATGAGAACCAGTTTAAGGGAGCGAGGTGGACTATTTCACACGAAATTACAAACGACCAGAATTTGCGTGCGTGCGTGATGACGTACGGGCAGAAACTCTGTTGTTTTTAACGTACACGTGAACGTTGGTTGAGTACTAAAAGACAGGGTCATTTTTATAAAACTGAATCATTTTCCTGTCACTAAAATGATGGATTGCGGGTTGATTATCAATAAAGTCAGGGGGTTTCCTGTAAAAGTGGATGACGGACCCGAAGCAGCGGCTACTTTAGTATTCAGGGTAGATTTAGGGGTTGAAATATAAGAGACTCGGGTGCAGAGTGTCTAATTTGAGGCGTCACCCCCGGTCGCGTCCGCGGGGTTTTGAGAGACCGGATTTGCAAAGTCCGGATGTAGATGTTCTTACAAACTTAACCAAAGTTCGTTAAATTTGATTTTTCAAAAAATCTTTCCGCATTACATTGTGGAACGATAGGAGTACTCCCGTTTGCTCAGCTAGAGCGCATACTGGCCGGAACAGCAATCGCAGTCGCAGGCGCAGCGGTGTCTCCACTCCACTTCTTGCGTGCAATCCTGCATTGCCCCGGCCAGCCGGTTGGACTGACGGAGCAGTTTAACACTAGTATGTGGTCGGCCGGTCTCATATGCGCCAAACTAGATACAGCCAGGCAGCCTGTGTGTGAGATGAGAGAGAGAGACGGCGTGCCAACGCATGCATCCACCAAATCCGTCGAGACATCGACCGGCCTGGGTTCACAACTGTGAGAGACTGTTGGTTGATCTGGTGTTCCGTCCCAGACGCGCTGAGCGAAACAAACCATGCGTGCTGCGGACAGGATAGGCCCGTTGTCAGTGGAGTTCAGTTCATAGCGAGGACAGGCCCGTTGTCAGTGGAGTTCAGTTCACGGGGGCTTTTTTTCACGGGATCAACGGACAGGCTAACGTGGGGACTTGGGATTGAAAGTCGCGATGAGGTGGGCCAAATCCAACGCACGACCGTAAATGAATGTCCGTTTTATCTGAATTTTGTCTGTTTACGACGCATCTTAAATATTTGTCGTAGTTGGACTTTAATTTTAAACAAAAAGACATTCAAATAATTTAAAATGATATATATTACATTAATTTAAACGTCCACAAAGTCATAGCTGAACATCGAAAACAAACTTGAAATTGAAAAGAAAAACTAGATCGGGCCGTCCGTCGCAGCCGTGCTGGCCTCTTCACTCGCTGCCATCCTCCTCGTCGTCGAACATGGTGAGATCGATGTATGGCGGTGGTTGCCAAAGGTGGGATGTCGGCGCCTCCCGGTGGCTGCCAAAGTGGGGCGGCGGCGCCTGCTGTGGCTGTGACGGGGTCGGGGACCACGGCTCGGCGCCCACCCACGAGGACGGCAGAAGAAATATGCAAATATAACTAACTTTTCTACCAACCATTCGATAGAACTTCATTCGTATTGCTGATAATCTATATCTACTTCTGTAGATTCAGATAATAACTAATTTTACTTTCGGATTCTATTTCTAGTAAAATGAGAGCGAACTAGAAAGAGAGAGATAGCAAGAAAGAAGAATAGGGGAAGAAGAGCTTGCTATTTGTACTATGAATGGATCGTTTTCCTTAGGACTTGTCTTTGTGCAAATTCACTTATCGTATATACCCCACACAAACAGTTATCTGGCCCCACGAAAAGACTATATACACAAACTTATGTGCGAATCTTGGCCCAGATCATTGGCCCACAACGCGCGTGCCGCCGCACTTGCGTGCCCTAAATCCTCTCCCGTGTTGACACGAACTTCATAGATCCAGCATCTTCTTATTGTCTTAAGCATCATTAATATTCGCATCATGGCCATAAGAATAGCAAGCATCACGTCCATCAAGAGGGGATATTCAATCAAATCAACAAAATCGTAATTGTTTCTAGATTCATGCATATCATTATTCTCTTCTAAAGTAGCAGACATTCTCCTAATAAATTCACTAACATAGGCATTAGAAGCATAGTTTTCATAGCAATATTTAAGTATGGCAAAAAAATTAGATTAGTAGAGAGTGGCATCATACTTTTCAATCAAAGAAGCAACTTCATAAGCACTCTTAAAACCAAGAAATTCTTCAATTTGTTTGATATCATACTAACTATAAAATTCCTCAGCATAAGAAGATAAGATTTCATTGTCATTAAACTCACATAGATAGGGAAGGTATTTTTTAGGGTTTTTAGAACAACAAGTAAAATCATAAATTTCACAAAGATTCCAAGTATGGCATGGCCAACAATTTATTTGATTCCATACGAGTCTCCCCTTTTGAGACAAATGGTGACACACAAAATGAGAATGCCCATCTAATGATTTTCCCTCAACTAAACTAGTTGGGGTTTCAGCACGAGCACAAATGGATCAAAGACGATCCAAGTAGAAGACTTTGAATGGATCCGTAGTCATCTTAAATTTTCGCTTTCATTTACTGTTTTTGAGTGTGCGCACATGAATGCAAAAGGCAATCAAACAAGCAGACACACGAAAAAGCAAACGGAAAAATATTTTTGTGGTTTTTTAAAAACGTTTTAGAAGTGGGGAAGATGAAAACGAGAGGCAAATGACAAATAATGTAAAAGCAAGGAGACGGGAGTTCATGCAATGGTACTTGATAGATGCCGATGATATCTCACCGACAACGGCGCCAGAAATTCTTCCTGCTACTTGTGAGTGATACGTCCATTTTGCATCATTCTTTTATATCGATACTTATTGCATTATGGGCTGTTATTACACATTATAGCACAATACGTATGCCTTTTCTCTCTTATTTACAAGGTTTACATGAAGAGGGAGAATGCCGGCAGCTGGAATTCTGGACTGAAAAAGGAGCAAATATTAGAGACTTATTCTGCACAACTCCTAAAGTCCTGAAACTTCACGGGGAGTCATTTTGGAGTTAATAAAAAATATTGGGCGAATAAAGAACTAGAGGGGGGGCCACCTGCCATGCACAAGGGTGGGGGCGCGCCCTACCCCATGGGCGCGCCCCTGCCTTCTGGGCCACCTGGCAGGCCCCCGATGCCCATCTTCTGCTATATGGTGTGTTTTGACCTGAAAAAAAATCATAAGGAAGCTTTTGGGATGAAGCACCACCGTCTCGAGGCGGAACCTGCCAGAACCAATCTAGGGCTCCGGCGAAGCTGTTCTGTCGGGGAAACTTCCCTCCGGGAGGGGAAAATCGAAGCCATCATCATCACCAACGATCCTCTCATCGAGAGGGGCTCAATCTCCATCAACATCTTCACCAGCACCATCTCCTCTCAAACCCTAGTTCATCTCTTGTATCCCATCTTTGTCTAGAAACCTCAGATTGGTACATGTGGGTTACTAGTAGTGTTGATTACTCCTTGTAGTTGATGGTAGTTGGTTATTCAGTGGAAGATCACATGTTCAGATCCTTAATGCTATTCAATACCCCCTCTGATTATGAACATGAATATGCTTTGTGAGTAGTTATGTTTGTTCCTGAGGACATGGGAGAAGTCTTATTATAAGTAATCATGTGAATTTGGTATTCGTTCGATTTTGATGAAATGTATGTTGTCTCTCCTCTAGTGGTGTTATGTGAACGTCGACTACATGACACTTCACCATGATTTGGGCCTAGGGGAAGGCATTGGAAAGTAATAAGTAGATGATGGGTTCCTAGAGTGACAGAAGCTTAAACCCTAGTTTATGCGTTGCTTCGTAAGGGGCTGATTTGGATCCATATGTTTCATGCTATGGTTAGGTTTACCTTAATTCTTCTTTCGTAATTGCGGATGCTTGCGAGAGGGGTGTCCAAGGAAGGGGAGCACCCAAGCATCGGTCCACCAACATATCAAATTATCAAAGTAACGAACGCAGATAATATGAGAATGATGAAAACTAGCTTAACAGTAATTCCCATGTGTCCTCGGGAGCGCTTTGCTATATATAAGAGTTTGTCCAGACTTGTCCTTTGCTACAAAAAGGATTGGGACACCTTGCTGCACCTTAGTTACTTTTGTTACTTGTCACCCGTTACGAATTATCTTATCACACAACTATCTGTTACCGACAATTTCAGTGCTTGCAGAGAATACATTGCTGAAAACCGCTTGTCATTTCCTTCTGCTCCTCGTTGGGTTCGACACTCTTACTTATCAAAAGGACTATGATAGATCCCCTACACTTGTGGGTCATCAAGACTCTTTTCTGGTGCCGTTGCCGGGGAGTGAAACGCCTTTGGTAAGTGGAATTTGGTAAAGAAATATTTATATAATGTGCTGAAATTTACTGTCACTTGTTACTATGGGAAATAATCCTTTGAGGAGTTTGTTCGGGGTATCTTCACCCCGACCGGAAGAGCAAAGAGTTGCCCCTCAACCTACTGCACCTACTGAGAATATTTATTATGAAATTCCTTTTGGTATGATAGAGAAACTGCTAGCTAATCCTTATGCAGTAGATGGAACATTACATCCTGATATGCACCTAATCTATGTATATGAAGTTTGTGGATTATTTAAGCTTGCAGATTTGCCCGAGGATGATGTCAAGAAAAAGGTCTTCCCTTTATCTTTGAAGGGAAAGGCATTGACATGGTATAGGCTATGTGATGATATTCGATCATGAAACTACAACCGATTGAAAATGGAATTTCATCAGAAGTTTTATCCTATGCATCTGGTTCATCGTGATCGGAATTATATATACTAGTCATCATCCTGTGCATCTGCTCGGTCTAGATATTATAGGGGTGCATAATTACGAAACAATTGTAGCAATGTTTAAAATGAAAGAGTTTAAATTATGGATATCATAATGATGGATAAATTATTTGTTATTCAACAATTGTAACACAAAATATAAACATATGTTTATAGGCTTCATGATTGGACAGAGTGTATCCACTTTCCCTTTATGTTGCGCAAAATACCATTATTGGTCTGAATGGATCCTTCCTCACATTGTGGCAACTATAGTTCTTTGTGAATTTTATACTTGACATGTGGAGGAAGTATGTATTAATTCGATCAATATAGCCAGATACACGTCTTCCTGACGTAGAAAATAATATTTACGAATTTGAATTATGAATTTGATCGACATGGTAGCTTGTATGACACAACTCATCAAAAGTTTGGACAAAAAATATACACACACTAACTGCTCAACATAACTTGAAAAGCCTGAGAGGCATGTGCGGTATCGGTGATGTTTATAAAATGAATAAGTAAATATTTCATAAACTAAATTATTAGAAGAGGAACCAAATGTTCTTGAAATATTTTTGGGAGCCTTTACAAAGATTTTGTATGTTTGTATATTATATACATTATCATGACTGGTTTTTCTGTATGGTGAAATTGAATTTCTTTTCCAGATATGTACAGGCTTTTTTTATTAACATGGAGCTTTATGATTCTTTATTTGTATGGGTATGTTTTTTCTTTTATGAACCAAACATGTGCATGCTTTTTCTTTTTGAGGAACCTGCGATATGGACCTTTTTTAATGGGGCTCGGGCACTTCTTTTTATGTGTGCTTTCTTCCTATATCTTGAGAGAAGGTACGGACAACTCTAAAAAAAGGGACGGTGATTTATTTGTGTGTGCGCTTTTGGGATCGGTGTTTTTTTAACACAGAACAGACGTAAGCGCTAATACAAATGCGCATACGGGATGGGTGTTTTTTTATATGTGTACTTGGGTATTGAGGACTTCTCTTGTACGTGTGGGGAGAATTTTTTTTTGTGGGGGCGCTTTTGTGGTGTATTTGTTTCAGATGTGTGTCGTGAGGGCTGTGGACTTCTTTTCTTGTACGTGTAGGGTTAGTCCCCCTCATGTTTAGTCCCTCTCATGTACGCGGCGTTTCTTTTTCTAAAGAAAAGGAGGTAACATCTATTAACAGATTTTTACCATTAAATTTAGGACGCCGATAAGTGCCACACGTGTGGGCGTTAGGGAGTCCACCCACACATTTTGTGTGGTGTATAAGAGGAACAGCCCACACACCTACGTGTGGGCAAAACAACTAGCGCCCACACGCCTCTTTTTCCCCTCCCGATCCCTCTCACACGCGTGTGTGTGGGCGAAGTTGATAACGCCCACACGCCCGTATGTCAGGCCTCGTACCTCCTGGTCCCGCACGCCACGCGTGACGGTCACCGCGCGCCCGCAGTTGCCATGCTCCAGACCCTCATCCATGTTCGTTTAACTGCAGTTGCCATGTTGTTGAACTACGGTTGCCATGTCGGACAACTGCAGTTGCCATGGTTGCTCAACTGCAGTTGCCATGTATGGTCTGATCTAATGTAGTTGCCATGATTTCATAACTTTAGGAGTTGCCACATACTAACACTAGCCAGTTGAGAGAGTTGCCATGTGCTCACAAGCATGCTAGGGATGTTGCCATGTAAAAAGGAAGAGTTGCCATCTGCTTACGTGCACGTTAGGGAAGTTGCCATGTACATGCACGTTAGGGCAGTTGCCATGTACCATGCAAAAACATATGGCAACTCGGTAAAAGAGAGTTGCCATCTGCTTACGTGCACACTAGGCAGTTGCCGTGTACCCTGCAAAACACATGGCAAACTCGGGTAAAAAAAGAGAGTTGCCACCTGTTTATAAAGCACACTAGGGGCAGTTGCCATGTGCACTGCAAAACACATGGCAACTAGCAGCTTGGGTGTGGGAGAGGAGACGGGCGTGTGGGCGAGATGGCAAATGCCCACACACTAGCCCTTGTGTGTGCGTGCAAAGTGGCGTGAGGGCGAACTGCTGAACGCCCACACATCAGCCCCTCCTGTGTGGTGAAACGACCGTGTGGGCGACCGGCTGAACGCCCACACACCAAGCCAGTCCTACGTGGCACTAGAAACATGCCAAGATTCGTGCGCTCACGAACGGACACGGATCCACGCGTGTGGGCGAGATGCAAACGCCTACACGTGTGGGCGTTAACATTTCCGTAATTTTATAATCTAATGGCTCAAATTAATTCTTTTGATGTGGATTAACGTCAAGGCTTTTATGGCTTTTCTTTATTTCACGGGCAATAAGCTGGTTCGCGAAAATCATTTCCTTCTATATCCATGGATTTTTTTATGGACATTTTATCGTTGGAGATCTTAACGGAGGCTTTCAGTTTTTTTTTAATTTAGGAAGGGGTAGAAGCGCTCCATGTTTTGTTTCTTTTTTTTAGGTCAAAGCAACGGTTTATAACTTAACGGTGCTCGTGCAAATCGCTCGAGGCACAAGCAACCACTTGGGCTGGTACATCAGACCCCTAGTTCATAACTTGGTCTACTAGGTACAACCGGCCAATATTGGCTAATTCATGCGCTACAGCATTGGCACTACGGCGACATCCAGATATCTTATGTTTAGAGAACCACATCTTCAGCTGGTACTTCGTGTCCTCGATGACAGCCGCGTATGCTGACGAGTCAGCCTTCCGGAGGTCCATGGCTTCCACTAGAAGTTGCGAATCTGTTTCAAAGATGACCCTCAGGCTGGCCAGGTCGGCTGCAAGGGCTACAACATTGGACAATGCAGCAACTTCCGCCGCAAATGCATCATGTATATGGTCTTGTCTGCCAGCCCTTGCTGCTACAATATTCCCGACCGAGTCTCTCGCCACAGCGCCCCATCCAGCATGTTCTTCACGTGGGACAAAGGATCCATCCCAATTGATTTTCAGCATCTCATCCGGCGGGGCAGTCCACTTGTCCATGGAAACTTTCTTCGGTGGGTTAAGAAAGACTTGCATATATTCCATGACTGTGGTGCGTGTCCGCCTTGCAATCTCCGCTGGGGACGCAGCTAGCTCGCCTTTCCTCAGCTGGTTGCGTACACTCCACCAGTGCCACCAAAAGGTTAGAATATGCATGTGTTTCTTCTCATCTATCCCCCACACATAGTCCATCATTGCATGCATGGACGTAATTTGTTCCGGCTCAATCCTTTCTTTCTCCAGCGCTAGTTCTCTCCAGCCCTCTTTAACAGCCTTGCACTTGATAAAAAGGTGAGCCCCATCCTCGTCCGCCCGTCCACAGAATAAGTAGTGTGTGCTTTCTACTTTCAGTTCGCGTTTCTGCAGGTTTGTCAAGAGTGCTAGGGATTCATGTTTAACTCTCCACGCAAACATTTGCACATTCCTCGGACATGGTAATTTCCAGATTCTCTTCCATGAGTTATCCTGGCAAGTGTCCAGATTCCCGGCTACATGAGTGCTCATCCCCTGCCCTCCGTTCTTCCTCTGCCTTGTTAACTCGACGTATAATTTATATGCACTTTTGACTGAGTGAGCCCCTTTGCTATCGAATTGCTAGGCGATAAAGTCTTGTACACCATCCCGCAGCGGTATCTGGAGTATTAAATGTGCATCGTCCGCCCAAAATGTGTCCCGTACAAGCTGCACATCCCATTGGCCTGTTGCTGGATCGATCAGATCGCTAACCCTTTCCAGCAAGTTGTTTCCCCTCGGCGTGATGACTGTTCATGACCAAGGTCGAGGTATCCAGGGGTCGGACCAGATTTTCACATCAGCGCCGTCTCCTATATGCCATATATACCCTTCACGCACAAGCTCCAATCCCTGCAATATACTTCTCCAAGCATACAAAATGTCGTCCTTAGCCTCAGCAGCTAATGCATGGGAGTGGGGGAAGTACCGAGCTTTAAGGAGGCGTCCGCATAATGTATCTGGTTGTTGTATAAGTCTCCACGCCTGCCTAGACAACATTGCTATGTTGAAACAGTGCATATCCCGGAACCCAAGGCCCCCTTTCGCCTTTGGCATGGTGAGCTTCTCCCATCCCATCCAGTGTATCCTATTTTCCTTATCTTGTTGACTCCACTAGTTTTCGATCATGGAGCTAATCTCATGGCAAAAGCCCTTTGTGAGATCAAAGCAGGACATGGCGGACGTGGGGATGGCTTGTGCGACGGCAGCCACAAGTGCTTCCTTCCCTGTCTTCGCGACGAGTTTCTCCTTCCATCCATACACCTTGCTTGCAATAGCCCCTTTCACGTATGCAAAAGCTTTCCGTCTAGAGCGTCCCACATGCACTTGGAGTCCCAGGTACTTCTCATTCCAGGATTCGCTGTGTATCCTTAGCACATTTTTGACTGTGTTTCGCTCGGCCGCTGGGGTATTAGTGCTAAACATCACCGCTGATTTTTCCACATTGATGCATTGTCCTGAGCACGCCTCATAAATGTCCAACACTTCTCTCAGGCTAGTGGCTTCCTCCACATTTGACTTCAGAAGCAAAACAGAGTCATCGGCGAAGAGCAGATGGGATACTGCGGGTGATGTTCGGCAGATCTTTGATACGTCTTCAACGTATCTATAATTTATGAAGTATTCATGCTATTATATTATCAACCTTGGATGTTTTATATGCATTTATATGCTATTTTATATGATTTTTGGGACCAACCTATTAACCTAGTGCCCAGTGCCAGTTTCTGTTTTTTCATTGTTTTTGAGTTTTACAGAAAAGGAATATCAAACGGAGTCCAATTGACGTGCCAATTTTGAACGATTTTTTATGGACCAAAAGAAGACCCCGAGTAAAAGAGTTGGGCCAGGAGAGTCCCTGGGCGTCCACGAGGGTGGGGGCACCCCCCCCCCCCAGGCGCGTGGGCCTGCCTCGTGGACGCCTCGGGCACCTCCTTGACGTGAGACCGATGCCAAAAATTCCTATAAATACAGAAACCTCGAAAAATTAACCTAGATTGGGAGTTCCGCCGCCGCAAGCCTCTGTAGCCATGAGAAATCAATCTAGGCCCTCTCTGGCACCCTGCCGGAGGGGGCCATCATCATCGGAGGGCATGAAGGAGGATACCATAGGGGCCATCATCACCATGAAGGCCAAGGACCAGAGAGGGGAGGCATGGAGGAGGAAGCACAAGGGGGAGAACCTCTCCTCCTCTCTCTTGGTGGCACCGGAGTGCCATCGAGAGGGGAATCATCGCCGCGGTGATCGTCTTCATCAACATCATCATCCTCATCTCTTTTACGCCGTACACTCTCCCGCACCCCGCTGTAATCCCTACTTGAACATGGTGCTTTAAGCCACATATTATGATCCAATGATGTGTTGCCATCCTATGATGTTTTGAGTATATCTTTTGTCTTTGGGTTGATTAATGATCTAGATTGGTATGAGTTGTATGTTTTACTTTGATGCTGTCCTATGGTGCCCTCTGTGTCGCGCAAGCGTGAGGGGTTCCCGCTGTAGGGTGTTGCAATACGTTCATGATTTGCTTATAGTGGGTTGGTGAGTGACTGAAACACAAACCCGAGTAAGGGGGTTGTTGCGTATGGGAATAAAGAGGACTTGATGCTTTAATGCTATGGTTGGGTTTTACCTTAATGATCTTTAGTAGTTGCGGATGCTTGCTAGAGTTCTAATCATAAGTGCATATGATCCAAATAGATAAAGTATGTTAGCTTATGCCTCTCCCTCATATGAAACTGCAATAGTGATCACCGGTCTTGTCAACGGTTGCCTAGGACAATTTCGCACACCGATCCACCATTATTCCACACTCGCTATTTATAATATTTAGTAATACATTATAACTTCATGATAACAACACCTACTTTCATATTTTAGCTCTCCGATATCATACAAAGTTATCCACTTCATACCCACAACGTAGTTTTATTTCTCGTTGCTAGTTGGAAGCAAACGTTCGGTGTACGTAGAGTCGTATCAATGGCAGATAGGGCTTGAGAGAATATTGATCTTACCTTTAGCTCCTTGTGAGTTCGACACTCCATACTTATCACTTCCACCTTTGGAAATTGCTACGATGATTCCTTGCACTTGGGGATTATCAAGCTCTTTTCTGGCGCCGTTGCTGGGGAGCACTAGCGTGGGGTTAATATTCTCGTGTGTGCATGTTTGCTTTCTTCACTAAGTAGATTTTGTTTTTTCTTTTTGTTTCTGTTTAGTTGTGGGTGAAACATACAATTTTTTTAAAAAAATTAAAATACAAATAAAATTATTACTTGCTTCTCATGCGTAAAAAGCTTTTCAAAAAGAGAAGTGATTGGAAAGTTATGCATTGAAGAAGTGAGGGTCGACCTTGAGCACTTGTGTTCATGCTCACGGAAACAATGTATAATTTTTCATGGAAGTTTCTATGTAAATAATTATCCCCTTGTGTATATCCATTGTATTATAAAAATAAATGTGCCAAGCTTTGATTTCAGGATGATTAGATTGCTTGTTTGCTATGTGCAGAACAAAAACAGAAATTTTGGCTGTAGTGCATGATTTTACATTTTTTACTTGAAAGTCAAATGGGTATGAAACTTTTTTCATATTACTTCTGTACAACTTTTTCAAATTGTCAAATTTATTTCATAATTGTTTGAGTTACAGAAGTTTGCTAAACTTCTAGATTACTACAGACTGTCCTGTTTAAGACAGATTCTGTTTTTGATGCATTGCTTGCTTGTTTTGATGAAACTATCGGTTTCTATCAGTGGATTAAGCCATGGAAAAGTTATATTACAGTAGCTAGAATGCAAAAACACAATATGAATTGGTTTACAACAGTACTTATAGTAGTGATTTGATTTGTTATACTAACGGATCTCACAGAGTTTTTGTTAAAGTTTTGTGTGGATGAAGTGTTTGAAGATCGAGGAGCTATCAATATGAGAAGAATAAAGGGAGGCAAGAGTTCAAGATTGGGGATGTCCAAGGCACCCCAAGTAAATATTCTAAGGATACTCAAGCTTCTAAGCTTGGGGATGCCCCGGTTGGCATCCGATCTTTCTTCTTCAACAAATATCGGTATATCTTGGTTTTTGTTTTGTTCACATGATTTATGTCCTTTGTGTTTTTCTTTTTCTTCAAGAACCATGCTGGTGTGAGATGTCCCTTCATCAATTTATAGAATACTTCATGTGCTTCACTTATATCCTTTAAGTATGATTTTATAGAATTGCTCTTTGTGCTTCACTTAAATCTTTTGAGTATGGTTTTATAGAATGCTTCGTGTGCTTCACTTATACATTTTGAGCTTGGATATTGGTTAGCCTATATTAATTGTAGAATGCTACATGAACCTCACTTATATCTTTTGGAGTATGAATAATACTATCATATAAAGTGGGTTTGGAAGAGTGTCAACTTTAGGAATTAGTGTACCCACTATTCCGAATGAGAAGAATTTTGCTTATGTGGAGAGTAGAAAAATTTCTATGCTTGTAGATCATGAAAAGAATGCCTTGTGTGATGGTTATATTGTTGAATTCATTCATGATGCTACTGAAAATTATTATGAGGGAGGAATATATGCTTGTAGGAGTTGCAATAATATCAAGTTTTCTCTCTATGTGCTCGAAGTTTTGAAGTTATACTTGTTTTTCCTTCCTATGCTAGTTGATTCTTGTTCCTATAAATTACGTGTTCACAAAATCCCTAGGCATAGGAAGTTTGTTAAGTTCAAATGTGCTAGTCATATTCTTCATGATGCTCTCTTTATGTTTCAATTCTTATCTTTTATGTGAGCATCATTGAAATTATCATGCCTAGCTAAAAGGCATTAAAGAAAAGCGCTTGTTGGGAGACAACCCAATATTTACCCTTACTGTTTTTGTGGGTTTACATGATGAAGCTACTGTAGTAATCATGTTTTACAGCTTTGGTTTCACTAAAGTGCCAAGTAAGACCTTTGGGAAGACTTGGGTGAAAGTTAATGTGATCTTGCTATTAAAAACAGAAACTTTGCACTCACGAGATTAGCTACCATTTTTTACAGAAGAGTGCTTTTGAGTTGATTATTTTTGCAGAAGATTAATAGACAAATTCCTCACGTCCAAAAATTTATTTCATAATTTTTTGAGTAGCAGAATTATGGTTAGTGTTCAGATCATTACAGACTGTTCTGTTCCTGACAAATTATGTTTTCATTGCATAGTTTGCTTGTTTTCTAGTTTCTATGACTTATATTTCTCAATATAAAATGTAGAAATGATATGGTACAGTAGGCATTGTGTGAGAACAATTATGAACCTTGTCTTTGATAGTACCAAAGTGAATGGTTTACTCTTTATCATACTAACCTATCTCACGAAGTTCCGTTAAGTTTTGTGTGATTGAAGTTTTCAAGCTTTGGGTGAGATATTGATATGAGGAGAATAAGGAGTGGAAAGAACCTAAGCTTGGGGATGCCCGAGGCACCCCAAGGTGATATTCAAGGAAGACTCAGGCGCCTAAGCTTGGGGATGCCCCGGAAGGCATCCCCGCTTTCGTCTTCAAAACTATCGGTATACCTTACTCGGAGCTATATTTTTATTCGTCACATGATATGTGTTTTGCTTGGAGCATATTTTCAATTTTACTTGCTGTTTAAATAAAATCATTGGATCTGGATTATTAAATAAAAAAGAATCCTCCCATGGCTAGTTAATTATTTGACTACTCAGTGTCCTTCACTATTATCTTTTGGAGTAGTTTGTCATTTACTCACGTGCTTCACGTATATCCTATGAGCAAATGGTTGAATAACTGAATATCATAAATCTGAATTTATATATGCTTCATATGCTTATACCATGGGGAGTAATGACTTCACATAGAATAAGTATAGGTAGTAAACTTATTGAAAGTTAGCAAACGTAGAATTGGTCACTTGAACAATTCATCCAAGATATTGAAGGAAGAGAGATTTCACATATAAATATACTATCTTGGACATCTTTTGTAATTGTGAACACTCATTAAAATATGACATGCTAAGAGGTTGATGTCGGACAAGAAAGACAACGTAATGGGTTATCTTTTCTTATATCCGAAATGAAGTATATTGTCTTGGATCATCCAACATGTTGAGCTTGCTTTTCCCCCTCATGCTAGCCAAATTCTTTGCACCAAGTAGAAATACTACTTGTACTTCCAAACATTTCTTAAACCAGTTTTGCCATTAGAGTCCACCATACCTACCTATGGATTGAGTAAGATCCTTCAAGTAAGTTGTCATCGGTGCATGCAATAAAAATTGCCCTCTAAATATGCATGATCTATTATTGTGGAGAAAATAAGCTTTATACGATCTTGTGATGTGGACGAAATAAAAGCGACGGACTACATAATAAAGGTCCATATCACAAGTGGCAATATAAAGTGACATTCTTTTGTATTAATATTTTGTGCATCCAACCATAAAAGCGCATAAGAACCTCTGCTTCCCTCTGCGAAGGGCCTATCTTTTACTTTTATCTTCTACCCTTATGCAAGAGTCATGGTTATCTTCACCTTTCCTTTTTACATTTTATCCTTTGGCAAGCACATTGTGTTGGAAAGATCCTGATATATATATCCAATTGGATGTAAGTTATTATGAATTATTATTGTTGACATTCCCTTGAGGTAAAACGTTGGGAGGCGAATCTATAAGCCCCTAACTTACTTTGTGTCCGATTAAAACTTTGAACCCATAAATATCGCGTGAGTGTTAGTAATTGTGAAGGACTAAATGATAGTTGAGTATGTGGAGTTTGCTAAATCAAAGCTCTGACATAGACCCTTCCTGAAAATAAGATGAATTGCAATTGTTTGATGACTGAGAATATAGTTTGTTAGTTTTAAGAAAGTTTATGATCTATACTTTAACATGTGAATAGCTTGTTACTTGATCATGAAAAGTTTTATGAAGATGAGCTACTGTTATGATATATAATGATGCTATAAAAAGTGATTGATACTATCATTGATGAAACTTATGCACTTGCTAGCATTCACACTTCATAGATTATTTCTTTTATCATTTACCTACTCGAGGACGAGCATGAATTAAGCTTAGGGATGCTGATATGTCTCCATCGTATCTATAATTTATGAAGTGTTCATGCTATTATATTATCAACCTTGGATGTTTTATATGCTATTTTATATGATTTTTGGGACTAACCAATTAACCTAGTGCCCAGTGCCAGTTTCTGTTTTTCCTTGTTTTTGAGTTTTATGGAAAAGGAATATCAAACGGAGTCCAATTGACGTGCCAATTTTTGATGATTTTTTATGGACCAAAAGAAGACCCCAGAGTAAAAGAGTTGGGCCAGGAGAGTCCAGGGGCGTCCACGAGGGTGGGGGGCGCCCCCCCCCCCCCCTAGGCGTGTGGGCCTGCCTCGTGGACGCCTCGGGCACCTCCTTGACGTGAGACCGACGCCAAAAATTCCTATAAATACAGAAACCTCGGAAAATTAACCTAGATCGGGAGTTCCGCCGCCGCAAGCCTCTGTAGCCACGAGAAATCAATCTAGGCCCTCTCTGACACCCTGCCGGAGGGGGCCATCATCACCGGAGGGCATGGAGGAGGATCCCGGAGGGGCCATCATCACCATGAAGGCCAAGGACCAGAGGGGGAGGCACAAGGGGGAGAACCTCTCCTCCTCTCTCTTGGTGGCACCGGAGTGCCATCGAGAGGGGAATCATCGCCGCGGTGATCGTCTTCATCAACATCACCATCATCATCACCATCCTCATATCTTTTACGCCGTCCACTCTCCCGCACCCCGCTGTAATCCCTACTTGAACATGGTGCTTTATGCCACATATTATGATCCAATGATGTGTTGCTATCCTATGATGTTTTGAGTAGATATCTTTTGTCTTTGGGTTGATTGATGATCTAGATTGGTATGAGTTGTATGTTTTACTTTGATGCTGTCCTATGGTGCCCTCCATGTCGCGCAAGCATGAGGGGTTCTTGCTGTAGGGTGTTGCAATATGTTCACGATTCGCTTATAGTGGGTTGGTGAGTGACTGAAACACAAACCCAAGTAAGGGGGTTGTTGCATATGGGAATAAAGAGGACTTGATGCTTTAATGCTATGGTTGGGTTTTACCTTAATGATCTTTAGTAGTTGCGGATGCTTGCTAGAGTTGCAATCATAAGTGCATATGATCCAAGTAGAGAAAGTATGTTAGCTTATGCCTCTCCCTCATATGAAACTGCAATAGTGATAACCGGTCTTGTCAACGGTTTCCTAGGACAATTCCGCACATCGATCCTCCATTATAACTTCATGATAACAACACCTACTTTCATATTTTAGCTCTCCGATATCATAAAAAGTTATCCACTTCATACCCACAACGTAGTTTTATTTCTCGTTGCTAGTTGGAAGCAAACTTTCGGTGTACGTAGAGTCGTATCAGTGGCAGATAGGGCTTGAGAGAATATTGATCTACCCTTTAGCTCCTTGTGGGTTCGACACTCCATACTTATCACTTCCACCTTTGGAAATTGCTAAGATGATTCCTTGCACTTGGGGATTATCAATCTTGATGCCAGTTATCCGTTTTTCTTGGTCTGCAGCATGAAGCAGTGCTGACAGTCCTTCGGCGCGGATGACGAACAAGTACGGCGACACGGGTCGCCCTGGCGCAGACCTCTGGAAGGGCTGAACTATTCCGTTAGTTCTCCATTAACTTTAATCTGATAGCGTACCGATGTGACACACTTCATTATTAGATTAACCCAAGAGAGACTGAACCCTAGCTTCACAAGCATCTCCCGCAGAAAATTCCACTCGACTCGATCGTAAGCCTTGCTCATGTCCGCCTTGACCGCTGCATAGCTTTCTTTCCCCCTTTTTTTGTTCAACAAGAAGTGGGAGAGTTCATAGGCAACCAACACATTGTCGGTATTCAGCCGCCCCGGGACAAAAGCACTTTGATTCTCAGAGATTATCTCAGGCATAATGAGTTTGAGGAGGTTCGCAATCACTTTGGACACCAATTTGTACATCACATTACAAAGAAAGATCGGTCGCAGATCCTTGATCCTCTTTGGGCTCTTAGTTTTCGGAATCAGCACAACAATGGTATCGTTCCACCCGTCTCGGATGTCACCTCCATTTAGGGCAGCAAGCACCTCCTCAACAATGCGATCACCCATAAAGTGCCAATGTTTCTTATACATAATGGACGGCATCACGTCCGGCCCTAGAGCCTTGAGATCTCCGATATGATCTAGGGATGCTTTCACCTCTTCTCTGGTGAACTCCAAGTCATGCATGGCCTGCATGTTGCTGGTAATACGCGGTTTCACGCGACTGATGAGTTCTTGCATACGATCACCCGAGAATTGTGTTGTGAAGAGATCCTGAAAAAAAAGCACATAGTTAGTCAGTCCCTCCCCCTCCTTTACCACTTCACCATTCTCCTTAACCAACTCCTTCACTCTATTCGACTTATTCCTTGCCGATGCATGCGCCATGAAATAACGGGTACTCCTGTTGCCATCCTTCAACCAAGTGATATGAGTTCTCTGCTTGACCTTGGTGTTCTTCTTATCCTCCAAGTCCCATACCACACATCTCAGCTCAGCCTCCTCTCTGACCTTCTGTTCGGTAACAGGCTCCCTCATGCACCTTTCTAGGTCAGCGCGTGCCTTCCTCAATCTTCCCTCCAACTCCCCCACAACCTCCTTCTGCACTTCACCATTCGGCCAGCCACATTCGCCATGACACCTGCAACCCCGCCACCACCCTGCAGCCAACCTTCCTCCCATGCTCCTTGAATCTCCTCGCTGCACCCCGCTTCTTGCAACCACCATGCTTCGAACTGGAATCCGCGATCCCCCCTGCTTCCATCTCTTTTATTTCCTTCTGTGCATACGATAATCGGACGGTGATCAGACTGGCGTGGGTTTCCATTTACTACAGAGAACTCCGGGAATGTTTCACACTAACTTTTGTTTGCTGTTGCACGGTCCAGCCTTTCACATATGTATGTGTTTAGTTCCTTACTGTGGTTCCTCCATGTAAACTTGTCACCCACATAGCCAATATCATAGGGCTCACACCTCACCAAGGCATCTTTGAAGCTATCCATGCAAGACTGCGCTCGTACTGCTCCTCCCACCTTCTCATCGCACACCAAAATCTCATTGAAGTCCCCGAGGCACAACCATGGTCTTCCAGCTTGGTGTTGTTGGCCGAGCAGCCTCATTAATCGCCAAGTCTCCTTCTTCCGTTCTGCCGCCGACTCCCCATACACCCCTGTAAGCCTCCATGTACTCCCTCCTTCCGCTACCACATCAACATCCACATGCCTCCGCCCATACGATCGCAACGATACATCCATCCCCCTCTTCCAAAACATAACTATGCCCCTACTCCTGCCCACTGGATCCCAAGCTAGCAACTGGGCAAGCCCAAGAGACCACTGTCGGTGTCAAAACCGGCGGATCTCGGGTAGGGGGTCCCGAACTGTGCGTCTAGGCGGATGGTAACAAGAGACGAGGGACACGATGTTTTTACCCAGGTTCGGGCCCTCTTGATGGAGGTAAAACCCTACGTCTTGCTTGATTAATATTGATGATATGGGTAGTACAAGAGTGGATCTACCACGAGATCAAGGAGGCTAAACCCTAGAAGCTAGCCTATGGTATGATTGTTGTAATGTATGTTGTCCTACGGACTAAAGCCCTCCGGTTTATATAGACACCGGAGGAGGCTAGGGTTACACAGAGTCGGTTACAATGGTAGGAGATCTACATATCCGTATTGCCAAGCTTGCCTTCCACGCCAAGGAAAGTCCCATCCGGACACGGGACGGAGTCTTCAATCTTGTATCTTCGTAGTCTTGGAGTCCGGCGGATAATGATAGTCCGGCTGTCCGGACACCCCCTAGTCCAGGACTCCCTCAGTAGCCCCTGAACCAGGCTTCAATGACGATAAGTCCGGCGCGCATAATGTTCGGCATTGCAAGGAGGGTTCCTCCTTTGAATAATCCAGAGAAGATCATGAACACCAGGATAGTGTCCGGCTCTGCAAAATAAATTCCACATTCCACCATAGAGAGAATAAAATGTACACTTAGTTCAATCTGCTGACGTATTATGCGGCGTGACATCACACCGCTACCAAGCCTTTGTTTGAATCGTTTTTTACCATACCACCTCAGCACGTTTAGCGAAGCGGTTTCCTTGGCACGTCTTGTCGAAGCAGATATCGTGTTCCCCTTATCCCGGGATTCTCATCAATATGGACGTGGGTAACCCAACCGCGCCATTGATGGTGGCGCTTGGGAGATAAGCGAGTTTTACCAGGCCGGTGGGGGACGCACAGTTTCGTCTGCCTATATATAAGGGATAAAGATTCACCTTCTCACCTATGCCTTCTTCCTCCTTTGCTTATCCATCTCCGCGCACTCAAGCTCCAACGCCCAAGCTCGCGCATCTCGCCTCGACCTTCTCCGAATATGTCCGGAGCGGGAGGCAAATGGTTGGCCTCCACCGCTAAGGAGGAGGACATCACCAAGCTGCGCAGCGCCGGATACCTTTCCAGCGATATCGCGCATCGGCTGCCCGACGAGGGGCAGCTCGTCCCTACCCCTGGGCCTCATGAGAGGGTCGTCTTCCTCCCCCACTTCCTCCGCGGACTGGGCTTTCCGCTCCATCCATTTGTCCGGGGGCTCATGCTTTACTACGGCCTGGATTTCCATGGTCTGGCACCGAACTTCATCCTCAACATCTCGGCGTTTATCGTCATGTGCGAGGCCTTCCTCTGCATCCGGCCCCACTTCGGCCTGTGGCTCAAGACCTTCAACGTCAAGCCGAAGGTTGTGAAGGGCAGGCAAGCGGAATGCGGAGGGCAAATTGCCCAACATCCTTTGGCTCGAAGGGGCCTTTGTGGACTCTGTCAAGGGGTGGCAATCGGGGTGGTTCTACATCAACGAGCCGCGCAAACCTACATGGGCGGCGGCCCCCGAGTTTAGATCTGGCATCCCCACGCAGCTCACCTCCTGGAAAGAGAAGGGCTTGCAGTGGGGCAATCCGGTGGAGGTGACGGGACTCCGAGCCTGCATCAAGAAGATGGTGAGCAATAGGCTCAGGCTCGTCGACGTGGTCCAAGTCATGCTCATCCGGCGGATCCTCCCATGCCAAGAACGGGCATTCAATTTGTGGGAGTTCAATCCGGAACAGCACCAAGCGCTAAGCGGGCTCTTTGATACGACATACGAAGGCGCCTGGAGGGTGCTTCTTCAAGGGCGCTGAAGCCCCCGCATCCGCGATGGAAGACCGCGGATTCAGCTCGCAGTATCCAACTGACGAGGTAAGTGATTAAACCCCATTACGGGACACTTGTGATAATTAAATTGACTCTAGTGAGGTTTCATTCTGCCTCTTCCTTCGACAGGAATGGATGGAGAAGGCCAAGCTGCTTATCAGCCTGGCTCCCATGCCAGAAGACCCAGTGGATGCCCGCTTAGCAGGGCTGCTGGTTCTGGCACCGCACGTGGTGCCGAAGAAGAAGGCCAAGAAGGTGGCCACGGGGACTCGAAAGAGTTCCCGCAATCAGGCGTCTGACGACGACGCGGACTCCTCCCCCGAAGACGAGGAGGAGGAGTATTCTCTCCCGAAGGAGGGAGAGAAGAAGAGGAAGGCTTCCCCAATCGGGGAGGCCGAAGGGTCCAAGAGGGGGAGAACTATCCCCCCGGACAGTTTCGCCAACACCAGCGTTGGTGAGGATGAGTGGCCTCCAAGTGTCAGGCGTCCGGCGAGATCGTACGTGTCCGGATCCTTTATGCGCAATATCTTTCATGTCACGTAGTGTCCTTCTAACGCCGCATTCTGTCCGTAGTCCGGCCGACGACGATCTCCCCGACTCATCGAGCGGGTCGTTGGCCTCGTCGGATGTGAATTCACTTCCGGCCGCCTCCACCCCACGCGCCGACGAGGACGCCGAGGTGGGATCCCAAAGAGGGACCCATCAGGAGGAGGCTCCAGAGGCGCCGTCAGGCAACCTCCCGGACTTTGCGCCGGACTCTACATCGGAACCCGCAGTGGTTCCAGAGTCCGGCAAGCGGCCCCTTCGAAAGAAGGGCAAGACCGTGACACCGGCGGCCTCCGTCCAGCCGAAGGCGCCGGATAACCTGTTGGAGGCGCTTAAAGGCGCTTCCATCGAGGAAGAACACCGCACTATCATGAGTGCGGTGATTCAAAAGGTTCAGCTCGCCAAAAGCGGGCTGACCGAAGCCTGCAGCAGCCTTTTAACAGGCTTTGAGGTAAAGAGGTTAAAATCATGTAATGTAATACCGCATAGACAGTAGCCCCTGATGCTCAGTTCGGTGTTCGGAAAGAAAAGCCGGACTAAGGATCTAACAAGATATGCGCAGGGTTGCTAAAAATATGTCAATATGGGTTTGCAGGCTGCGCTGCTGGCCTCTGCCGCATTAACGGCGGAGGTCGATGTGTTAAAGCAGGATCTCGAGCGGTCCGAGCAAGAGCTCGGCCATGCGAAGAAGCAGCTCGAGGAAAAAGAAGGTGAGTAACACCACTTTGAATAGGTACCTTACAGAAAAGGATTTCGGTTGCAATAAAATTAACAAGGATAATATGTGTATTGCAGGGGCCACTAATGAGGTGGCAGCCCTGAAGGATGCTGTGTCCGCGGCCGAACACAGTGCGGCCGCGGAACGGGCTGAGCGAGAAAAGCAAGAGGCACGGGTGGCGGAAGTTCGGCAAGAGCTCCAGGCTCTCATGGAAAAGCATGAGAGTTTGGAGCGTGACTCCAAGACTCGAGAGTCCGAGCTTGGCTCGGCTCTCGAAAGTGCCAAGTCCGCCAAGGCCGAGGCCCGTAAGGCCCTTCAGGAGGTTGAAGATATAAAGAAAATAGCGGCGGGTAAGGCATTTTTCATGCAGAGCAAGCATGTTAATGTAAATTACCTTATACTTACCCGCATTCGGAGCTCTCCAGGGGCGTTTGCAGGTCTGCCGCGTAGTGCGTCCGATGCCGCCGCATTCTATCATGGCGAGGAGGGGAGCTCAACGAAAAAAGTCTTCTGGTCTCAGTATGCTGAGGCCGGACACCCGGTGCCCCCAAGCGACCAGCTGAAGCAGCTGGTCGAACTCCACAAGGTAGCTGAAGAGGCCATGAAGGGCCTCATAGCCCGGCTGTGGCCTGGACAGGCCATGCCTGGGAGCTACTTTGGCCTCGTGCGGCGGCTGGTGGATGCATGCCCCTGGGTGGATGTAATCAAGCGCTCCGCCTGTATTGAAGGCGCTCGCCGGGCTCTTGCCCGCACAAAGGTGCAATGGGGCAGGTTGGATGCGGAGAAGCTTCTCACGGACCCACCGCCGCCGGGCAAGGAGTATCGCACGCCCAAGATGTATTATAAAACTGTCCTGAAGGGAGCCCGCAATATTGCGGATGAGTACCCCAGAAATGTAATCTTTGAGTGAATTTGCTATGTATTATCATGTGCGCTTGAAACCTTGTTCATGTGCGCGTTAAGCAATGCTTGTTTAATTTAAAATATTACCTTCTGTGCGGCCGTTTATAAAATCTGAGAGATGGCAAGTCGTTGGCTTCGGCCCCCAAGCCGCGAGTGCTGGGGTGTTCGGGATAAACTTGAGCACTCTTGTTCCCATTGTTGGGTCCATCGAGGGAGGCGCTCAACACAACGAACAAGGCAACCGGACTTATAATGCTTGAACACTCTCACTTAGCCATAGAATTCTATAATTTTAAATTTCGGCGAAGCCCCTGGTATTCGAAAGACCAAATCCGGGGCGCTATCCACGCCTTCATCGGACATTGTCCGGAACTTCGCTCGAAGCGGCGTGAGTCTTTAAGGACCCGAAAAAACCTCTCGAACAGCGACCAGTCTCTCGCCTTATCATGCTAGTTAGTTTTAGCTTTCTCCACTGAGGCGCTCGCCCGGCTCAACCGGGGCGCAATCGCAGTGGTTCTCCCAGTGCCACCTTAGTCGACAGAATGGAACGTAAGGCACCAAAACGTGGGAGCCGGGCAAACCCAACTATTGACCCAAGACATGATTCGGAGCCGATTCATATAATGCTTTAAGTTCGGGGTGCCGCACTTGTGAATGTGTTCGGACTTATCACACCATAGGATGGGGAACATAAGCCCCCGGTGTATTAGGCCGTACCAAAATATACGGGTGCAAGATGTCATATAATGAGCATACATATAAAAGATAATGCAATTGCGATCAAAAAGGTGCTGCATTATTTATGAAAGAAAGTCTGCTAGTGGAGCGGACTGATACAAATAGTGCGGTAAGCAAGGGATTTGGACTAATAAAACATGTCCCCCTCCAGGGATGAGCTGCGGACTTGGTGTGTATAATCAAATTTAATGCTCATAATTGAGACCACCTGAGTGTTCGTCGCGGCCTTCCTTAGTCCCTGACTGTTGCATCATGAGTTCGGCAGGTTCGCCGCCGGACAGGGCTTCTGGTTAACAGAGTCCTGCGTACATAAAAGAAGAAAAATAAAATAAAAAAGGGGGGCACACTTGCGAGCCCCCGGTGTAGTCGAACCGCACTCTGGGTCCGTTGCGATCGTGCCCCCTCCCCTGTGCCCATGGTATCTCCAAAGCGTAATGATGTACGCGGAGTGTTATTCTTGCGATCATGCGCGGGCGAGGGTTGGGGCCGCATTACTACGCGTGCTCTGATCGCGCCAGATGGTCTTGGTTGGCATTGCTCCGGGCGCGCTTTGCTGTATCCGGCCTTTTAACGGCCGGACTCGAGAATTGCCTTAGAAGGCTGTTCTGTACTTCTGCCGCGAGAGCCGATGTATGTTCCTCCGTTCGGAGGGAGCGTTCCGTATTCCCATTGACCGTGATGACTCCACGAGGGCCTAGCATCTTGAGCTTTAGGTATGCATAGTGCGGCACCGCGTTGAATTTTGCAAACGCGGTTCGTCCGAGCAGAGCGTGATAGCCGCTGAGAAATGGGACTATGTCGAAGATTAACTCTTCGCTCCGGAAATTATCCGGTGATCCGAAGACCACTTCCAGTGTGACTGAGCCTGTACAGTTGGCTTCCACTCCTGGTATGACACCTTTAAAGGTTGTCTTTGTAGGTTTAATCCTTGATGGGTCTATGCCCATTTTGCGCACTGTATCCTAATAAAGCAGGTTCAGGCTGCTACCGCCGTCCATCAGGACTCTCGTGAGGTGGAACCCATCGACGATTAGGTCTAAAACCAATGCGGCGAATCCGCCATGGCATATGCTGGTCGGATGGTCTCTTCGATCGAAAGTGATCGGACAAGAGGACCATGGGTTGAACTTTGGGGCGACTGGCTCCATCGCATAGACGTCTCTTAGTGCGCGTTTCCTCTCCCTCTTGGGTATGTGGGTCGCGTATATCATATTCACCGTCCGCACTTGTGGGGGAAAACCCTTCTGTCCTCTGTTGTTCGGCGGTCGGGTCTCTTCCTCGTCGTCGTTGTTTAGCCCCTTGTCATTGTTTTCGGCAATTAACTTGCCGGCCTGCTTGAACACCCAGCAGTCTCTATTAGTGTGGTTAGCTGGCTTTTCAGAGGTGCCATGTATCTGGCATAAGCGGTCGAGTATTCGGTCCAGATTGGACGGACCCGGAGTGGTTCTTTTGAATGGCTTCTTCCGCTGACCGGGTTTAGAGCCTCGGAATCCGGCGTTGACTGCCGTATCCTCCTTATCGTCGCCGTTAATGCGGCACTTGTTTTTGTTTCAATGTGACCTGCCGTTGTTGTCCTTAGTATCTGGACTGCCAGAATTTTTACGGAGATTGTTGCTGCGGGCTAGCCAGCTGTCCTCTCCCGCGCAAAAGCGGGTCATTAACGATGTGAGGGCTGCCATGGATTTCGGCTTTTCCTGCCCCAGGTGCCGGGCTAGCCATTCGTCTCGGATGTTATGTTTGAAGGCTGCAAGGGCCTCTGCATCCGGACAATCGATGATTTGATTTTTCTTCGTCAAGAACCGTGTCCAGAATTGTCTGGCCGATTCGTTTGGCTGCTGAATGATGTGGCTTAGGTCATCGGCGTCTGGTGGTCGCACGTATGTGCCTTGGAAGTTATCAAGGAATGCGGCCTCCAGGTCTTCCCAACACCCAATTGACTCTGCGGGCAAGCTGTTAAGCCAATGCCGAGCTGGTCCTTTAAGCTTGAGTGGGAGGTACTTGATGGCGTGGAGATCGTCGCCGCGGGCCATATGGATGTGGAGAAGATAGTCTTCGATCCAAACCGCGGGGTCTATTGTGCCATCGTAAGATTCGATGTTTACGGGTTTAAACCCTTCGGGGATCTGATGATCCATTACTTCGTCAGTGAAGCATAGCGGGTGTGCGGCGCCTCTATATTGAGCAATATCGTGACGCAGCTCGAGAGAGCGCTGTCTGCTGTGCTCGGCCCGGCCAGGGTTATTGTATCCGGCGCGACGGTATTCGTCGTGGGTCGTAGGGCGCCCACGTGATCCATAGATGGATCTGGATTGCCTTGCTTTGTCCTCCAATATGTCTGGCAAGTCCGGCGCGTTCCCTCTTGGCTTCGTACTTTTGGAGCGATGCCGGGGTATGGTCTTGGCTGGGGGCCTGGATGCCTCTCTGTCACGACCACGGGGTGGTCGGTCAGCCATATCGTGCGCTGGTGATGGAGGTACGTATGCTTCCTCCTCTAATCGGGGGAGCAGCTTGCGTCTTGGGTAACTTTTGGAGGGACATTCGAGTTTGTACTCTTCGGTCCATCGATCGGCCAGCAGGTCCTGATCAGCTTGAAGCTGTTGCTGCTTTTTCTTTAAGCTGTTTGCTGTGGCGATAAGCCTGTGCTTGAAGCGCTCTTGCTCGACGGGATCCTCAGGTACGACAAATTCGTCATCATTGAGGCTTGCTTCGTCTTCGGAGGGAGGCATATAGTTATGATCCTCAACCTCTTCGTCTGCCGCCCTCTCCTGAGGGCTTGCTTCTGCATCCTCCTGCGCTGAATCTTGCTGGAGGGGATTGTCTTCGGCATTCTCTGGAGTATTATTATCTCCTGTGCCGGAATCTCCATTCTTGCTATGGCGGGATTTAGAGCGGCGCCGCTGACGCCGGCGTTTGGTCTGCTTCTTTAAGGAGTCTGCCTCCACTGTTTCTTCGCCGTCCCCGTCTTTGGGGGTGTCCACCATGTATATGTCGTATGACGAGGTGGTCTTCCAGTGCCCTGTAGGCGCTGGTTCCTGTTCGTCTCCGGCATCGTCGTCCATAGCGTCGATGTCTTCGGAGTCGTAGTCTAGCATGTCGGTTAGATCGTCGATAGTGGCTACAAAGTGGGTGGTGGGTGGGCTCTGAATTTCTTCGTCGTCCGTACCCCAACCATCCTGGCCACAGTCCGGCCAGGACTCTCCCGATAACGAGAGGTGCCTTAATGAATTCAAGATATCCCCAAAAGGCGAGTATTGGAAAATGTCCGCGGCGGTGAATTCCATAACCGGCGCCCAATCCGGATCGATTGGTAGGGGCGCGGGAGGTTCGGAGTCCGGCAAGGAGTCCGGCGCCTCGGAATCACGAGTTTCGCAGGGGACAAAATTAGTGTTCGGCTCCATCGCCGTGGATGTTGAAGCCCCCAGGGCGGCGTCTATCCACCGGCCCTCGATCTGGGCGATCGGCTCCGGGCTAATGGCCGAAGCGGACCCGTGTGCGGCCACCAAGGCACTGTTCGGTGGCAGAGCTAGATCATGCCCGTCGTCACAGTGCGGCGCGCTTGGCTGTGGCTCGAGTCCGTCGAAGATCAAGTCTCCGCGGACATCGGCCGTGAAGTTTAAGCTTCCAAATCTGACCTGACGGCCAGGGGCGTAGCTTTCGATCTGCTACAGATGGCCAAGTGAATTGGCCCGCAGGGCTAAGCCACCGAATACGAAGATCTGTCCGGGGAGAAAAGTCTCACCCTGGACAACGTGGTTGGTTGAAGATGCCATCGAGCCTATCGGTGACGACACAGAGGAACTCTCAATGAAAGCACCAATGTCGGTGTCAAAACCGGCGGATCTCGGGTAGGGGGGTCCCGAACTGTGCGTCTAGGCGGATGGTAACAAGAGACGAGGGACACGATGTTTTTACCCAGGTTCGGGCCCTCTTGATGGAGGTAAAACCCTACGTCCTGCTTGATTAATATTGATGATATGGGTAGTACAAGAGTGGATCTACCACGAGATCAAGGAGGCTAAACCCTAGAAGCTAGCCTATGGTATGATTGTTGTAATGTATGTTGTCCTATGGACTAAAACCCTCCGGTTTATATAGACACCGGAGGAGGCTAGGGTTACACAGAGTTGGTTACAATGGTAGGAGATCTACATATCCGTATTGCCAAGCTTGCCTTCCACGCCAAGGAAAGTCCCATCCGGACACGGGACGGAGTCTTCAATCTTGTATCTTCGTAGTCTTGGAGTCCGGCGGATAATGATAGTCCGGCTGTCCGGACACCCCCTAGTCCAGGACTCCCTCAACCACCGAAAGCTTTCCAGTTCCCTTTCCGTCAATCTTGTTTTAGCTAAAAATAAAATGTCGGGATCCTCCATTCTCCCTATCTCGAGGAGACTCTGAACTGCCGAGCCATTTCCGAGTCCCCGACAGTTCCAACTTATGATTTTCATTGCTCCCGACGGGACTGCGCGGGCAGCCCGGCCGGTATGTTGTTGTTGTTATTCTCCTCCTCTACAACTGGTTCTATTTACCTCTCCCCCTACTCCTCAACCTTGCCTCTCTTCCCTTCCTTCTCATCCTCCGCCCCCACTTGTCCCCTCTTCTGCCCCAACACCGAGGCCCTCTGTTGGTCTCCAGAAAGCCCACTCCTTGGTTTTTCTATCTTCCTATACTTCTTCCCATTCGGGTTCTTCCCATGCTCCTTGATGATGCTACTAGCTTCCAGCCCCCCTTGCGCTGCCGGCTCGTCCACCTCCATAGTTGGTGTCCCAACATTGTGACCATCCCTTTTCTCAGGATTCTTGGCAGTAGTTTCACTCCCTTCTCCTTCCCCTTTAGCCGTGTTGTCAACAAGAGCCAGCTGAAGGTGTTTCAGTGTCCCCTGCTTCTTTTGCTCAGTTTTATTCTTGGATGGACTTGTGACCTCCTCTCCTTTCTCTGAGCCCCCACCCGCACCACTTCCCGATTGGTCCGACTCCTTCCGCCATGACAAACTATATCACTTCCACTCCCCGGCCTCCCATATGAGCGGCCACCACCAAAGCTTCTGTTGCCACTGTTCTCCCTGTTGTTCCTCCTCCACGGCCCCTCCTCATACATTCCCCACCTTAACCCCATGTCCGCCTTCAACCACCGCCCAAACTGCGATCTCTCCCCTTTCTTTAACACAGTATCGCATTCCTTCTCGCCGTGCCCAATTCTGCCACAGGTGTAGCAAAAGTCAGGGAGGTACTCATACTCGAACCTACACCAACCATCCTCCTCTTCTATCTTCCCAGAATCAGTCTCCTTCTTCTTCCTCTGATCCTTCTCCCCCCTTCCTCCTCAAGAGTGAATCCCCGCATTATAGGCTTGTCAATTCTCATCATGATCTTGATTCTCATAAACCTCCCTATAGCAGTAACATCAGCACCTGTGTCCGCCTCCACGAAAGTTCCAACAAGATTTCCAATATCCTCAGCTGCCTCCACATTCATCATACCCATCGGGAGGCTGAACACACGGATCCAGATTGGTATATTGTTAAATTCATAGTCCTCTATCCTCTTGCAAGGATCAAAATCCTCCACCACGACCAACTCTTTGTCAAACATCCATGGCCCGTTCTCCAAGGCCTTCCTCTTCCCAGGCTCCTGATGGAAGGTAAACACAAACTTGTTGTCGCCCGCCTCCTTGCAATTTATCCCCTTGATTGGGCGCCACACTTTCCTGAGGGAGAGACGAATCGCATCAGGGTGTGCAGGCTTCTCCGATAGTATCTTCCCCACCGCCTTCGCCTACACGTGCTTCCTCTTCTCTTTCACTATGATTCTAATCCTTACCCCCTTCTTCTCCTCCTCCGACAGCTTCAAGCCCTTCATCATCCCTGCCACGTCCTCCATCCGCACGAACCTCCCCGCCAAACCGCCGCCTAGGGTTTATTGTGGTTTACGACCGTGCGCCCTAGGAAGCACTCGGAAGATCCGGATGGAAGAGACTCACGGCCCAGCGATGTGAACCGCAGGTGATTAAACGGGAGCAGCAAGATCTGGATTTGGAGGCCAGATCGAGAGACGAGGGCGGCGCTATGAACCCTAGCGCGATCGCCTCCGCTAACACCGGACCGAAACGCTAACCGTCACCCTGTGGGACGGACTCTTTTTTGAATATACCTGGAAACCGTACCCTATGGGACCGAAACGCTCCATGTTTTGGGACGAGACTTGCCTGCTCCCTTCCCATGCTCCCATCCGTGCTCCCGCGTATGTGGCTTGATTTGATTGGAAGAAAATAAGGCCCGGCCCCACCCCCTGAAGATCAGGGGGGAGATGATTAGATTAGAAAAAAAAGAAAAGGACAGCCGTAGGATGAAGTGGGAGCATGGATGGGAGCATAGGGAGGGAGTAGGCAAGCCGGATTCCATGTTTTGTTTCATTACTAATGTTAGACGTGTCAGATCCATTTTTTATGGGAAGGAAATGAGAGCGCAGGAGGCTTTCCTTCTTATTTTTAGGAACGGGTGGAGGGTTTCCATGTGTTTATTTTTAGGAAATGTTAGACGTGTCAGATCTGTATTTTTTTCGACCGAAATGAGAGCACGGACTTTCCTTTTTATTTTATTTTTGTATACGGACCGAGGTTTTCCTTTTGTTTTTCATTGATTATTTTTCCGTCCTTTTTTGTTTCATTAATGTTAGACGTGTCAGATCTATTTTTTATGAAAGGCGAATGAAAGCGCAGTTGGTGTCTTTATAATAGCCCCTTTTTTTGGAAACTGGTCTTATTTTATTTTATTAATGTTAGACGTTCACCCTCAAAAAAAAAATATTAGACATGTCATGTCCGTTTTTTATGGAACAGGAAAGAGAGCGCACTTGGGCATTTTTAAAGTGGGCTTTCCTTTTTATTTTTGGGAACGGGTGGAGGCTTTTCTTATTTTTTTTCATTAATGTAGACGTGTCAAATCTATGTTTGTGGGACGGGATTATCTCTATGCGTTACGCAAGATTTCTTTTAATCCTGAACGTAAATTTTACTATCTAACAGCTTAATTAATTTTGATGATGTGGATTAATCAAAGCGTATGAATGGTGCCTTCAATTAATAAATATAACAAAAAAGGCCGGAAAAGTAGGATCAGATCGCACGAGGCGATCAGGAGGCGACGAGGCCCTTGCGCGCCGCCGATGACGCCTCTGGTTCCCTCTCTCTCCGTCGGTCGCTCCGGTGGCGGGAGGGAGGGGGAACCTCGGGTCTGTTCGCTAGGTGGGTATGTGGTAGGATTAGGGTTGAGGGAGACGCTGCCGAGGCCGTTGCGGTGATGTCGCGTCGGAATAAGTTTCTCCGGGCTCTGTTCGCGGTCAGGCGAGGCTTTTGCCTTCGTCTAGGAGCCAGCGGAGTTGGGGATCCCCGGGTCTCGTCAAGGTCGCGGGCTTTGGTGGCTGGAGGTCCATCGGCACTGGCCGTTTGGGTCCTCGGATGGGCGATGGATTTAGGGAGACGAAGACCCTTCTTCTTCCTTGTTGGTATGATTTGCTGCTGTTGTTCTTCTCCTTCCTCTGTGCTGATGCTGGTGGGAAATCCTGCTTTGTCCGGGCGGATAGCCCGGCCACGGTGCTGGACCGGTCGGATGACTCGAGTTCTCTTCCCTTCGGAAGGGACACTTTTCGCGGTACTCAAAACCAAAGATGGCGACGGTTGTTGCAGGTGTGTTGGATTGATGTCCATGCCCGTTCAGCGCTGGTGTCAAGAAAAGAAGAAGCAGCGAGGCGGCAATTGTACCGTGGTCGAAGATGATGACCTGCTTGCGACTGGTTGCAGATCCTTCTGCTGCAGGGGTCTTCTCTCGAGATTCAGGGATGATAACACAGGGCTCCGAAGATCTTCTTGTGTTATGGTTGTCTTAGTGTATTCTAGGTGTTCATGGTCTTTTTTGTTTGCGTTTCAGTGTGTTTGTAAGGGTCAACTTCTTTATACTAATTCATGATATGAATGAAAAAATTCTAAGAAAAAAAAGATAATACTACTTGGATTCGGTCGGTAGCAGGTTCGAAGGAGAGTCCTAGTCGAATTGGACACTAGAAACAGCTTTTCGTTTGGTTTTTCAAATAAATCCGAAATCGAGTTGGACTTGCACACGTACGTCGGCCTCCGGTAATATTTAAGCAAAGCACACGTACTCGTCTAAACCCAGGTCGAGCAGCGCATTGACGGGAGGGAGAAGCAAAGCTATTATAACAAGGAAAAGAAGAAGACGCGACAACATCATGTCGATGCCGGCGTTCGGGCGTCTGCTGCACAGCGGCCTCGTCGCCGGCCGCCGCGCTGCCACGGCACCGCGGCCACCAGCTCCACGCCCCTTCTCCACCTTCCGCGCCTCTGAGGTTCGTATTCCATGGGTCCGATTTTTTTTCCCGTGCGATCGCATCCCATCTCATCCCGTGCCTTTACCTGTAACCTTCTAATCTCCTTGATCCATCGCAGAGTAGCAAAGACAACGACCTGGTGCGTCTCCGCAGGATCCTCACCGGACTATGCCTCTTCTCGGCGGGACTCGTCGTCGGCCAAAGAGCCCCGCGGCCCTAGCAAACACTATTAATTAGCGGTATTATGACAACAGTAAGAAGATGATGGATATACGGATCTATGGACTTCGCGTTAATACAATGGTTTTGTCTTAAGAAAAGTATGTATGAGTATCTTATATACAGATCAAAGAAGTTGATGTGACATATCCCACAATGTTTTGAGTTCAGGCGATTTTTTTCTGCATGCAATGCTTTTCTTTTTCTTCATGTCAATGTGCTGAGTAACGTGATTGTATTAGGAAACATAGGTTAGACTATGAATTATTCTGGCTTGCCTTGTACTCCAAATAGATCATGTACCCCTATATATATGCCCACGAGTAGGGCTGGGCGTTCGGTTAATATGGTTAATACGGTTCGGTTTGTTCGTTTTTTTTGTAATTTCGGTTTTGGAGAAACGACAACCGAAATAATGACACAAAAATTAGCCATCAAACCGTATTAACCAAAATATACCGGTTCGGTTTGTTCGGTTAACCGAAAACCCGAAGTACATGCACCCCACTGTCTATGTGTAAGAGGCTTGAATGATGAGCAACGACTTGCATTGTAGTGGTACAGAATGTATAAAATAATGAGCTAGCCTAAGGAAGGTAGAACAGACGGAGCTTGATTTATTTTCCAGCAGCTGTACATCACGTTTAGCCGGTACGTACTCACGTACGCACATGAGCTTGTAGCTAGCGATCAATTCGATCGTTTCTTGGCGTCTTGGCTTATGTAACAATATATGGATCAGAAAGCACATGCACTATACCACTTGTTTCACTAGGCACGCACACTGCACATGTACACAAGAATATCCGCAGATCGAAATCGTATAAATACTTGCCGCAAGGATACTCCGCTCAATGAGTCGTTGATCACACGACTAGGCCAGGTTTGAGTGGAGAGGCCGACAGGGCGCCGCCGGATGGAGAGATGAGCGATGGCTAGATGTATGTACTTGTGAACGTGGAGTGATTACATTAGGCATTAGTAAATCCGGGGGTGTTGGGCCGATGACAAATGGGCTGCGGTCACAGAGTCAACGTCACACTCACGTACGGCCTTTTACTCCCAAAAATAACTCACATATGGCCTCAGGAAAACAGGCATCGTAATTAATTTCGGTTTCTTCGATGATTATGGTTTGTGAGCGCTGGAAACCGATTGAACACCGAACACCGAATAGATATCAAAGTTGCCACCGAACCAAACAACCGTACACCAAATAAATGGATAAACCGGTTAAATTGGTTCGGTTCCGTTTGGTTTTTCGGTTTTCGGTGTGACAGTGCCCACCCCTACCCACGAGGCTCAACCAATACAATGAACTATTCCACCAAACCTCTCTTTTAGTATTACTGAGCGCGGATTCAAACACAACTGCCCACATGGTCGGCTTAGGGCAACTCCAACGCATGAAAAACGGACACGCTCGTCTGCTTGCGGCCGTCGGTACGCCCAGCCGGCCCGCCGCATCCCAAACTGTCCGTCTATTCAGACTTGAAATTTAACACAAATAAACATTGCAAATAATATTAAAAACATTAAAACGTCCAATAGCCAAGTTCACCACATTAATATATACAAAAACATTAAAAAATAGATAAGGCATGTCCTACTCTTTCGTAGCCGCCGTCCTACTCGTTGTTGTCGTCACCAATGAGGTCGACGTATGGAGGTGGCTGGCGGCCCCTGCCAGGCCGGAGGCGGCGTCTGCTGTGGCGGTTGCGATGGTTCCTGCACATCTTCCCGTGGCGCGGAGGGTGACCACAGGCCGGTGTCCACCTCAGGCATGCACGGTCTTCGTCCACGACTGGACTGCTTGAACAATGTCGGGTTTCATCCCGTCGGCTCTTCCTCCCTCAGCGCCTTCGACGGACGTCCTCCATGCCCTCCCCCTTAACGTAGGCATCCAGCTCTAGGAAGGCGATGTCGTCGGCCGTTGACAAGGCCATCATCTCCTCGAGGCCCTGCCATTGGCGCTCGTCGTGGCTGTGGAGGGAGTCCTCCATCACCTACCTCATGAGCTCCTCCTCCTCGGTCATCATTGGCGTGGGTGGTGACAGGGACGGAGACGGTGATGGCATAGGAGTCAGGCCATGAACTAGCCTACGCCCACGAGACTGGGGCGGGCTAGGAGTGCGCCCGCAGTGGGCTCGGAGGACAGGCGACAAAGAAAGATTGCCGGTGGATATCGTGCTCGTCGCGGAGCCACATATCCCAGAGCGGGGAGTCGATGGCATACCTCCGGTCGTCGATGAGGTCCGTTGGCAGGAGGGCGCGGCGTTGATTGATCTCCTTGCGATGGGTGCGGCCGCTCACCAGGATCGAGGGAATGGGCACCCGATCGGCGAAGAGGTGCCAATTATTGGGGAGGTGCACGCCGCTCTACGACAGCGGCGTGCCATCTCCCAATATCTCTTGCGGATCTCCGCCTTGACGTACGACCGCTTCCGAGGTGCGGCCCCGTCTGGCGAGATATGGAATGCGGGCGATGGAGTGATGATCCACAAGTATAGGGGATCAATCGTAGTTATTTTGATAAGTAAGAGTGTTAAACCCAACGAGGAGCAGAAGGAAATGACAGGTGGATTTCAGCGAGGTATTTTCTGCAAGCACTGAAATTGTCGGTAACAGGTAGTTTGATAGCAAGATAATTTGTAACGAACAAGTAAGGGTAACGGTAAATAAAGTGCAGCAAGGTAGCCCAATCCTTTTGTGGCAATGGACAGGCAAAAACGGTCTCTTATACATAAGCAAAGCGTTCTTGAGGATACACGGGAATTTCATCTAGTCACTTTCATCATGTTGGTTTAATTCGTGCTCGCTACTTTAATAATTTGATATGTGGGTGGACCGGTGCTTAGGTGTTGTTCTTAGTTGAACAAACCTCCTACTTATGATTAACCCCCTGGCAAGCATCCGCAACTACTAAAAAAGTATTAAGATAAAATCTAATCATAGCGTTAAACTTTTGGATCCAAATCAGTCCCTTACGAAGTAGCGCATAAATTAAGGTTTAAACTTCTGTCACTCTAGCAACCCATCATCTAATAATTACTCCATAATGCATTCTCTTAGGCTGAAATATGGTGAAGTGTCATGTAGTCGACGTTCACATGACACCACTAAGGAAATCACAACATACATATCATTGAAATATCGAACACATATCAAGTTCACATGATTACTTGTAATAAGATTTCTCCCGTGGCCTCAAGAACAAAAATAACTATTCACAAATGATAATCATGCTCAAGATCAGGGGGTATTAAATAGCATAATGGATCTGAACATATAATCTTCCACCAAATAAACCATATAGTAATCAACTACAAGATGTAATCAACACTACTAGTCACCCACACGTACCAATCTGAGATATTTGAATATATGCTGATATTACAAGGTGATAACTTTTTCGTCAATTATGAAACATTTGCTTCTCTTTGCCCCTACATAAAGTTATTTTAATGTATTATCCTCTGCTTTTCTCAATTATTCAGAAAGCTTGATAGGAGTTCAAGCTTACTTCTCTAGAGGTAATTGTCAGAATCGGCCTCCTAGGTTTGCTTGTTTTGCTTTTGTTATATTTGTTAAAGTACAAAACGTGTCGTCTAAAATAAGCTTCGATCTTGAAGATGACTTTAATCTTTCTTTCTTTTTTGCATTGTAGCCCGTAGTAACGCATGAACACTTCAGTGGTAATCGCAACGCAATTTGTTTAGGCAATGACAACATGCGATATTTGTTTCCTCGGAAAAAAAATCCATTTTTTCAATTTCTGTTGGGAACTTATCAAGTGGACCGCTTGGAAACAAACATCTGATTTTAAGCGCGCTTGTCCAATGCCGAACTATATAGAGGGCTCCTTCATACTATGCTCACATCTGAGGCAGAACAGCAGGTTCTTCATTGTTAGTAGTAATTTTATTCATTCAAGTACTCCATCCAAAATATTTGATCCGTCCATCTCCGAAGATTTTTTTGTCATTTCAGACCACATGTGCGTTTGTATTATCAGGTAGGCCCAACAACCGACACGTGGCACATGCCGCCGCTGCCCGTGGCCGCAATGGCGGCAACTCGAGCACAACAGAACAGATGGGGCTAGTGGGACCTGTCGCCATGGCGTGTGGCGGCATGGTGCCGCAATGGCGTGTGGCGGTAGGACCCACCGTTCCGTTGCAACTGGCCTACTCGGCCAAATTTCTGTAATAACCGGGTTGCCGCCACAGCATATGGCGGCAGGCCCTACCGCCTCCGGCCATGGAAGGGCAGGTGCCACATGTGGGCTGTCGGGCCTGCCGTAATAGTTGTTTTGGCAATATCGTTCACATGTGGTCCTTGCTGACAACACAGATGCGTGGGTGGTCTAAGATGACAAAAAAAATCATCTCTGGATGATAGGGTGAATCAGGTGAGTTCTTCGGACCACTCTCGTGTGCTAAAAAACCTCATCTTTAGCTTAGTGGATGATGTTGGAAAATATGCATTTCGGTAGGAACTTGATTATGGGCTACTGAAATACCAGTACGATGCATAGTACAATGGAATCAAGAAGAAGCAGCTTTGTGAGCATATGGTTGGCCCTGCTCGTCGTGTTTGCAATGAGGGAGATGACACGAGTAGGAGGTTATTAGGTTGCCAAATATAGGTAATTTCTGCTGCAATGTGGGATTGTTAAGTGAAAAGAAGCACATATGTTTTTTACGTTGTTGTTTATCTATTGCAAGGTGATGGCGCTTGCACATATGTTGAGTGGATTGAAAGTGAGTGGAAAGGCAGATTTAAGACAGTCAATAAGGATCTTGCCATGAAGAACATGAAGCTAGAGAGTAGGGTAAAGACTGTAAGACAGAAATACAGAGGAATCATCATGAAAAGAGGGCAATGGGCAGGATGCAGAAGAAAAGACTACTCTCTAGGGATAGGTGTTTGCCATTATACTTGTCATTGTTAGCAAACAGGACATGTGTAACGAGTGATGTTATTGTGCTGTTCAGACATCATGATATATTGTTTGATGTTGAAATTATTGAATATTCAGTAGATGAGTGTATGTGGTACTTAACTGAACATTTAGCATCAGTACTTACATGTGATAAGTCAGGTTCCGTATATGTGACAAGCATTAGTACTTATATGTGATAAGTCGGTCACTTACATTAGAAAGGCAACATTAATTATATGTGGTAGTTTCAGCACCATGATAATTCACTAACTTATATAAACAACACATTGACATGATAATTCAGGTGACTTATAACGGAAAACAAACAATACTTATACCTATTATTAAAAACTTCAAAATTGTTGTCTAGTAAGATGTCACATTTAGAAAAAATCACTGAAATATGCTTTGACACATACCTTTATATCCAATTTATCCGTCCGATAAAATGCTCCTATAATGTATTCGTCTATCTTCTGACAATTTACTCTCCACTTCACCTGCTTATAGCACCTACAGCCACGATTATCAAATATGGCGCCCTATACGTCTATGGAGGCGCTCGGGCTCGTCTGTAAACATTGACCGGCCAGATCTCAAATTTTCGCCCACACATCCGTGTACCTTATATCCGGCACGCTATAATCGTACTACAGATGCAACATGAACTAGTCTATGTATATCAAACAACGGGCGTCGAAATCGGCAGCAAACAAACACCGAAATCCACTTTACATCATCCAAAAAATCACCATAGTTCATCGTCGGACTAGTTATAAACTTATAGCCAACTAATGATAAGAGTAAACGGAGGAGGAGCGTCTTCACCACTTCCTCATTGGCCCTTTGCCCTTTTGGTCGCCGATGCAGCTGTAGGCATCCGTGATGGGTGGTGGATTGTCTGAATCATCGTCGGAGGAGCCGTGGTCATCGCCGTTGTCCGAGGAGGAATCCCAGATGACAATGAGCCCCTTCATCCGCCGGACGGCCCCATCATGTTGCCGCTTGAGCTTCGCCGCTCGGGCTGCCTCCGCCGCCTCATGATCTGACTCCTCAACGGATAGACGGAGTGCCTTGGTGTTCTTTCTCCGGAGCCAGCGAGCATTCGTCTCCACCGTTGTAAGCGACGACAGTAGACCCAAGTTAGGAGTCGGTCGTCCTCATCGGGCTCCGCTGACAACCACGGCGGCGACGAGCGGGCTGCTCCGTCGAGTGCCCCTCCCTTGCCGGCGGCCTCTCGCGCCTCCGACTCCGGCTTGCGTATCTGGGCCGGCGGAGGGGCCACTAGCACCCATCGCTGCCGTACAGAGCAGCGACCAGAGGGGGGTGGACGATAGAGGGGCGACGCGGATTACGTGACCCTCGTGGAGTTGTGCGCTGGCCGGGAGAAGAGGGCACTAGCACCCATCACCGCCGTGCAGAGCAGCGGCCGAAGGGGGGGGGGAGGTGGACGACAGAGGGGCGGTGCGGATTGCGTGACCCTCCTGGAGCTGTGCGCGGGCTGGGAGGAGCCATCTCCGGCGTCGGTGCTACAGCGGCGAGGGCATGGCGAAGGGGAATTTCCGAAATTGCCCCTGTGTTTACCTTCGACCTCTCCAGAGCAATGTGGAGAGCCAGCTCCTGGTCGGCATCGAAGTCGGAGTCGGAGGGGATGCCCGCGGTCGGCATGGTGGGCAGTGTACGTACAGTCTCGCCAAGTCCTCCGCTCGCGTTTTTCTTTCCCCTGGTGCACCTCTCTGCTGCAGCGCCAAGAGCCGGCAGTGTCCCACCCGCCACCCACCCACCTGCCTAGCACGGTGGCATGGCACGCGCCGCGGGTAAACCAACCAACCGCCCCCGTCTATCGATCCATCTCCACGTCGCCACGAGACCACATGAAATATTTGCACTTGAAAGTTGAAACCCTCCACAGATTGGATGTCCAAAGTACCGTTGCACTATCAAGCGCAGAAAGAAGATGTGGTACTACGTTCCTACGCGGACCCCTTGTCGATCGATCCAACCAAGTGAACCAACCAACAGTGGGAAGCAGTGCATGCGTGCGTGTGTTGATGGTACCGGCAGCGGCAGGCCCCCCGGTACACGGCGAAGAGTGGGCATGGCAGCGTATGAACCCTCACCACCACCTGCAAGCTGTAAGGCTGAGCTGAGTTCAGACGCAGAAAAAGCAGCAGATTCCTACTGTACTATACTTTTGCTCCTTTGACTAATACACCAGTACACTTCCAAAATAATTGATCCGTCCTTCTCCGTTATGTGCAGCATTGCTACGGCTGTTTGGAGTGAGCACGCAACGGACTGACATGCGTGCACCGTCGCCAAGCCACCACAGTCCACAGGCAGGCACAGTAACGGAGAGCAACGAGAGCACAGGACAGGGTCCACACAATCGGCCCAGTTCAGTTGAGCAGCAGATGCATGCATGCATGCATGGACGCATGCACAACAAGCCATGCAGTCCGCGAAAGCTTCTCTCCTTTTCATCGCCTCCGTCCTTCTGAGACCTTCCTGCTTTCCGTCCGGTTGCGATTATAATACTACTCTACAATAGTAATAATAACAATAACCAATAATAATAATAATAATAATTACAAACGAGACCACAACCAAGCTAATCAATCTAGTGATATGATAGTGGATTCGCTTCTATAAAAAAATATGATAGTGGAGTCTAGACACATCTGGATTGCGATCACGGTAGGGTTGTGAGCAGTGAAAAAAGAAGATACATGCCATGTGCATACCATGCCGGGGTGCGTTGCGGGTCGATGGGCGGCGACCGTAGTACAAGCGTAGCGTCTGGACCGTAGCGGAGCGGTCTCCTCTGCTTTCTTTTTCTCTTTTGCCTGGCCTGGCCTGCCATTCCGCTGCAGCAACAGCAGCGGCGCGCCAAGCTGCACCCAGCTAGCCACCACCTGCCGTGAATGAAAGTAGTCCATCTCAAATCAATCCAACAATCCCTCCTTAATCATCAGGACCTTGGCCGTGGCCAGTCGCGTTACACCGCCACATACTACTCTGCCCACAGTGAAGGTAAACTATCGTCTACCGTGCAACGACTTCTCCCGTGCTGTGCCGTGTCGGCTCGCCGTCTGTCTGACTGGTGGGCCCGGCAAGGGGAGGCAGAGTTCCATCTCGACCTGGTGGGTTGGTCAGGCACTAGTAGATTTCAATTCCATCGGTACCAACATGCAACACGTGCCGGGGGGACAAGTGTGCAGTGCCCACAACGAGCAGAATCACTCTCGGAAGATCAACGTTTAGAATGATTTAACCACTCTTTATAAATCCAGCACAATCTGACATTTTTGCTACGGTTGGGTACAATGGCGGTAGGATTAGATGGGCTATTGTCACAGTCAACGATGGCAACCGTTAGTCAACACCCAAACCCAAACGACGTGTTCTCGGTGACTCAGGCCTACCGCCATAGCTGGCGGCAGCAAACTCCCCGCCTCAGGCCAACTCCAGCGCGTGACACCATCCTGTCCGGATGCGTCCGTTTCGGATAGAACGGAGGAATAGCGCGGTCCCAAACGGACAAATGTTCGAATTTCGTCTGTTTTTCAACTCATTTCCGGTCCAAACTTGCGCTGAGTTTGGGATGAAACAGACAAATGTTCGGATTTCATCTATTTTCGACCAATTTCCGGTCCAAACTTGCGCTGAATTTGGGATGAAACGGACATTGCGCGGACGGGCTGGACGCGCGCCCTTGTCCCCCCGTGGCCCACTTGTCGGGGACACTAGCAGTCAATTCGCTTCCAACGCCTCCACCCGCTCTCCCCCGCCACACCCCGCCGCCGGTGCCGCCACTATTCTCCAGTCGCCTCCTCACTGCTCACCCCCCTCCCCGGCCATCCATACCAAACCACGCCTCGACATGGCCGCCACCACGCCCGCGCTTTCGTAGGAGTTTTGGCCGTCGCTTCGAGGAGATTTGACCGTCGCCGTCGTAGCGACTGCCAGAGGGGATACGACCGCCGGCGACGTTTATGGACGGCAGCCACAGCAGCTTCCGTCGAGTGCTCCGGAGCGGCCAGTAGCTAGCCGCCAACCACCCCTGCTGCATCGAGGTGATCATCGCGGCCTCTTTGCCACCACGACCGCAAGGTGTTTGACACTTTGCCCACCTCATTGCCACTCCCCACCTGTCAACTTTGAGATCAACGGCCACCAGTACAATAAGGGATACTACCTAGCTGATGGTATATATCCTCAGTGGTCAACTTTTGTGAAGACAATCTCGAACCCCCAAGGTGAGAAGAGAAAGAGATTTGCCCAAATGCAAGAGAGTGCTAGAAAGGATGTTGAACATGCTTTTCGTGTGCTTCAATCCCGATGGGTTATCGTTCGAAACCCTGCATTGACATGGGATGAAGAGAAGTTTTGGGAGGTGATCACTGCTTGTGTGATCATGCACAACATGATCGTCGAGGACAAGCGTGATAACAGGATCTTCGACCAAGGATTTGATTTTCAAGGTGAAAATGTTGAGCCCCTGCACCAAGAACCGGCCACGTTTGAACAGTTTGCCCGATTTCATCGTGAACTGCGTGATTGGCACACTCATTTGGATCTTCAAAATGACTTGGTTGAGCACATGTGGACTCACATTGGCAACCAATAGATGTATTGGTTCATTATATTCATTCAAGACAATTTTGATTTGGTTGTAAAACTATTTTATTAGAGACAATTTTGATTGGGTTGTAAAACTATTTTTATTTTCAAACAATTAATATTTAGACGTGCAAACTTGTTTTGAACATTGAAATATAAATATATGGGCATTTTTGGCCGTGGCGAATAGGATGGGGCCAAAGGATGCATCCGCGCGCTGGGCGCACGGCCACCACATCTCAGTACAGGTCCGTTCACGAGCCCATTGTCCTACCCAAATGGACAGAATTCAGGCAAAACAGACGTCCGTTTGGGGTCGTGCGCTGGGGTCGGCCTCACCGCCACGTGATTTGACGGTAGCTAGTTTTGCTCTAAGCACAACCGATCGACCGTTGGTGCAAGCTAATATACATTATATAATCACACGGCATGTGCTAATGCATGCACACTAGTACGTGGCTATCAAAGCATCTACGGCCATGAGGAGGTTTTTGATGAGTTAAAGGATAGGGATCAGTTCGAGATGCTCACTTTTATCATGCAGATGGGAAGGCATGAGCTAGCGAAATGCTACACCTACCTACGAAGAAGGTATTTAGGATCCCCTCACACTAATTAACCATCCCCTGGAATTCCATGGGGTGGGGCCCTCCTATCGTCTTAATGTCCAATCAGAAAATGCAACTAATCATAATCTGTAGAACATGTAGAATCTTCGCGTGATTCTAGCATTATTCGTGAGTTTTGCCATTTGATTGCTCAACCTTCATTGGAAGTTACAACATACATATTTGGTGGTGGTGGGGGGTTTACTCGTATCCTATCGTTTTGTGTCAAAAGTCTCTTTGAGCCTGCAACCCAACCCGATCTCAGATCTTCTCCATCAGCGTCGTTGGTCGAAGGCAGCATGGGGGAGGAACTCAGTGCACCCTGTGTAGATAGTGGCTATAGGACCAGAGTTTCTTTAGGAGAAGTTGATGTTACGCCGAGTCGTAGCATCTCACTGGTGCACAAGACGAGCATCTTAGTGGGCGGCATCAACCTCCCAAGCTTGCCATCCACAGTGGAGGGAGGCTACCTATAGTGGATCGGTGGAGCATGGGGGAGCATCCACAATTCGACCAGGCATCGAAGATGGATCTTGGGCATGGAATCTTGCACGTTGTCATGTCATAGATCACAAAACTGGCTAGATTGTGGCTGCCTGCTTTGATATGTCATTCAATAGCAACCAACAATGGCTAAAACTAAATGGCTTCCGGATTGTCCTCTGACCCGACCGGGTCGGACGATGTGATCCTTGTCAGTGGGTAGATGGATGGGGTTCGAGGGGCCGGACACGGTGGCGGGGGAACGCTTGCACGCCGTAGTCGAGGACGAGACAGCCATGGACGCCGCCGAAGCAGCCTCCATGGCTGCGGTGTGGTACGGGCTGGTCGATATCTAGGGTGGCGAATGGGGGGCGGGCGGCGAGGATGGGGGAGCAAGGGTGGATGACGACGATGACTCAAGCGCGAGAGGAGGAAGGTATGTTCGATGTACTTGGAAAATTTGATGTAAATTGTGATGGGTCAGCCTATCTGATCTGAGGTGGTGGGCGCGTCCGGGCCTCCTTATATCATCAGCCTTAGATTTGGGCTGGATATGAGGTGTGTCGGTTAGGCGGGGGTTTAGGGCTGGTATGAGGAGCCTGTTTGGATCGGGGTTTTTTTGATCGGTCAATGATTGGGCCGTCCGTCCGGATGTTTGAGGCCGGTTTGAGACGCGTGCCTAACCAACGGCCTGATCCATCCATCCATCCATCTACGGTGTTTCCCTCTCGTTAGGGTTTCGCCTAGTTTCTCCTGGGGCGATCGGTCACCACCGTCGAGTTGTTCGCTCCCCTGCCGCCGATCTCCGCTCGATCCCTCCCCCTGGAGCGTTCAAGGGGCGATCTGATCGCTCTCGCTCCTGGCCTGGATCGTGTCGCGGCGGAATCTAGGGTCTCCCACCAAAAACCCGATAGTCCTCTCTCGGGTTAGTGATCTAGATGGCTGCCGAGGGAGCCGCGGGCTCCTCCGGACTCAGCGATGTGGAGAAGATGATGATGGAATTGGGACTGCGTGAGGAGGATCTGGACGATGTAGTTTTTGATGAGAAGGAGGCTTCGCCGGAGTCGCCGAGATGGGTTGCGCTGATCAAGGTAAACACCATGAAAACCTACAGTTAGACATGGTTCTATAGAAACATGAGGTCCGCTTGGGATGTGGCACAGGAAGCAAAGTTCAAACCATTGGAGGAGAATCTGTACTCCGTCCAGTTTACTTGTTTGGGGGATTGGGAGCGTGTCATGCAAGAGGGCCCCTGGAATTTTAGAGGTGATGCGGTGCTCCTTGCACCATATGATGGAATAACAAAACCCTCTACAATCAAACTGGAGACAATTGATATTTGGATTCAGATCCATGACGTGCCAGACTCGTATGCTCATCTCATCCAGCCCCTAGCTGCCAAGGTTGGTGAAGTCTTGTTTGCTAAGACCCAATCCCATGATTTCACCGGAAATTTTCACCGTGTGTGGGTGCGTATCAACGTCCACAAACCACTCAAGAACGCGGTGTCGATGATCAGAGATGGGAAGAGACAGATATATAAAGTGAAGTATGAAAGGTTACCCGATTGGTGCGCCGTGTGTGGGATGCTGGGCCATCTTTTCAAAGAGCATGGTAATGGGGTTCACCCACCATCGGCTCTAGTTTTCAAGGAGCTCAGGGCTGAGTGGTTTATGCGCAGTAGGAGGGGTCCTGGTGAGGGACGTAGGCGCCGCGGTGGTCGTCGTGGAGGCCGGTCTGGAGGCCGCTATGATGGGGAGCGAAAAGGAGGACGCTCGGATGGAAGAAATTCCGGTGGGAATTGGGGCGCTGGAAAGCAGAATACTATGGAAGAATATGGGGATGAGGAACAAGCAGCAGATGATGACATGCATACTGATGATCCCAGCAGGAAGAGAGCTGAAAGAACTGAAATGAGTACTTACGCAGCTACTGCAAGGGACCATGCTCAGGCTGCGGCGGAAAATTTGGCCCTGGCGATCATTGCATCAGGTCCCGTCATCACCAGTCCACCGCCACAGAGGGACCCAAAGAGAACAAAGAAGGACGACGAGAATACTGCGAGCCAAGGTGCTGTTGTGAAGAATTTGGCGGGCTCCTTCGAGGAGCGCCGCCAGGCCAAATGAGTACCTTTTGTTGGAACTGTCGCGGTGTGCGCAACGCCGCGACAGTCCAAGAGCTTCGCGAATTTGCGAAGAAGTTTGCCCCTACCCTCTTGTGTATTGTGGAGACACAGATTGATGGTAAAAGGGTAGAAGCTCTAGCTGGTACTATGGGTTACGATAGTTCTTTTGCAGTTGATAGTCAAGGTAGAAGTGGTGGTCTTGGTATTTTTTGGAACAATGAAATAAAAGTAGAGATTTTGGGTTATTCGTGTTATCATATTGATGTGTCTGTGGAAGAAGACGGGCATGAGAAGTGGAGAATGACATGTATATATGGCGAGGCTCAGACCCATTTGCGTCACCAGACTTGGACGGTTTTGAAAAATATTAGTACTTTGAGCGCACTCCCTTGGATGTGTATTGGCGATTTCAACGAAGTTCTACGTCCAACTGAACATGAAGGTATTGGTACACGCAGCAATGCTCAGATTCAAGCTTTTCGAGATGCCACAGACGTTTGCATGTTGCTGGATATTGGGTATAAGGGGCCGTTCTGGACTTTTGAGAAAAAAGTCGCAGGAGGCACGTACACCAGGTGCAGGTTGGACCGGGCGCTAGCCAACGCAGACTGGGCTGCTCGCTTTCCTATGGCTAGTTTGGAGCATCATTCTGCGGCTACTTCCGATCACAACGCGATATTGCTCAACCTGGGAAGAAGTAACGAGGGCACGACAAGCCGGTCTTTCCGGTACGAGGCGATGTGGGAAAAGCATGAGGATTTTGGTAGTGTGGTAACAAAGGAGTGGATGGCAGGCGGCCCATGCGTTAGTGTTCAGCAACTTCAAGATAAACTGTCTCAGGTCTCCAAGGGATTGACCAGGTGGAACAAGCTTATGTTCGGGTGCGTACGCAAGGAAATCAAGGAGCTTAAAAGTAAACTGGATGAGTTGAGGGGCGACCCCTTGAGGACAGCGCCTAGTCACGTCGAACTGAAAATAAATGAGAGGCTCATTGAGCTTTACCATAGAGAGGAAATAATGTGGAGACAAAGGGCACGGATTGATTGGCTTTCTTCTGGTGACAAGAATACGAAATTTTTTCATCTCCGGACGAGTATGCGAAGGAAAAAGAATATGATTAGGGCGCTGGAAAATGCTTTGGGAGTGTTGACAAACGATCCAGATGAGATGAGGACTTTGGTGCATAATTTTTATAATGATCTTTTTGCTTCTGAGGGGGTTCAAGGCATAGATGATGTGCTTGAACATGTTCCGAGGAAGGTAACAGCGTCTATGAACACTAGCTTATGTGCTCCATATACGAGGGACGAAGTTAAGACAGCACTTTTTCAGATGTCTCCCACCAAGGCTCCGGGTCCAGATGGTTTTCCAGCCCAGTTTTACCAGAAACACTGGGATGTGTGCGGGGAAGAAGTCACTGAAATTGTTCTCAGGATCGTCAGAGGGGAAGAGAACCCGGAGTGCATTAACAATACGATTCATGTGTTGATCCCCAAGGTGACGAACCCAACTCTTCTTTCACAATTCCGGCCTATAAGTCTATGTAACGTCTTGTACAAGATTGCTTCAAAAGTGGTGGCTAACAGGTTAAAGCTAGTGTTGCCAGAGATAATATCACAGGAGCAGTCCGCTTTCGTGCCCAGCAGACTTATAACAGATAATATCATTTGTGCTTACGAATGTTTACATTTTATGAAGCGCAACAGGTCGAAGAGCAACAGCTACTGTGCACTTAAGTTGGATATGATGAAAGCCTATGACAGGCTAGAATGGCCGTATTTAAGAGCTATCATGGGTAGATTGGGTTTTGCACAGTCTTGGGTAGATATTGTGATGTCTATGGTTTCCTTAGTCTCTTTTTCAGTCATGTTTAATGGAGAGAAGCTCCAATATTTCAACCCATCAAGAGGGATTCGGCAGGGAGATCCTATCTCCCCTTACCTTTTCTTGATTGCAGCAGAGGGCCTTTCGTGCCTCCTAAAATCTAGTTCTCCGTCATCGTCTTTGCAGGGTATCAGGGTGGCTCCCACGGCTCCGTCCGTCAACCATCTTTTATTCGCAGACGACAGCCTGCTGCTATTCAAGGCTAGTGTGGAGGGTGCAGAAAGAGTATCAAACTTGTTGGATACTTATTCAGGGCATCAGGGCAGCATATCAATAATGCAAAATCATCTATTTTCTTCAGCAAGGGCTGCCCCCCGAGTATAAGAGAAGAGATCAAAAATAAATTACAAGTGCAGAATGAGTCTTTGAGTGAGAGATATCTGGGGATGCCAACCGACGTCGGACACTCGAAGAATGGCACCTTTAAATATTTGCGTGATAGGGTGTGGGAAAAGATTAAAGGATGGATGGAGAAACTATTGTCTGCAGCAGGCAAGGAGGTGTTAATCAAATCAGTTGCCCAAGCAATCCCGGTATTCTCCATGTCATGTTTTAGAATTCCAAGAGGATTATGTGAGAGTATTACTTCAATCATCACACAGTTTTGGTGGGGCAGCAAAAGAGGAAAACGGAAACAAGCATGGGTCGCTTGGGATATTATGGTCAGACCAAAATATATGGGAGGACTTGGTTTTCGAGACTTGGAGCTGTTTAACCTAGCTCTTCTTGCTAGGCAGGCATGGAGGATACAAAATGACACAGAGTCATTGAGCGCAAGAATACTAAAATCCATTTACCATCCAGATTGTTCTTTGCTTGATGCGGAGCTGGGAACGCATCCTTCGCAGATTTGGAGGGCTATCCTCGACGGAAGGGATATCATGTCTCAGGGCATTATACGGAGAATTGGTCATGGCGAGTCCACTAACATATGGACCGACAACTGGATTCCGAGGCAAGGTTATAAAAGGCCGATTACTTCCTTAGTCCCGTCGCCACCGCTGCATGTGTCGGAGCTTATTGAAACAACTACAGCGTCGTGGTGGGTGGAGTTGATAAGATCGGTCTTCACACCCATAGATGCAGAAGCAATACTACAGATCCCACTATGCATGCGAAGGGTTGATGACTTCTGGGCCTGGGGAGAGGAGCCGAGGGGAAATTTCTCAGTTAGTTCTGCCTATCGGATGCTTGTCCGGACGAAGACCGATCGGGAGGCTTGGCTAGAAGGGAGAGAAGAAGTATCAACAGCTCAGGGGGAAAGCAAAGAATGGAGTTCAGTTTGGAAGCTGCGAGTCCCGTCAAAGATCAAAGTATTCTTATGGCGTTTGGCCAAACACTCTATTCCTTCAGGTGAGCTATTGCTGAGGCGCAATATGGCAACCACGGCAGCATGTCATCTCTGCGGAGTTCGTGATACTTGGAGACATGCCTTGCTGGATTGCCCGGTCTCACGGAGTACTTGGGCACTATCATCAGATGTGATTCTTGATCAGCTAAGTGTGAACGAGCATGAGTGTGCAAAGGCGTGGTTGTTCAAGTTACAGGAATAACTACCCACAGAAGAATTCGTCAGGGCGGCCGTGTCACTTTGGGCGATTTGGGGGGCGCGAAGGAAAGCTATCCATGAAGACATCCATAAAAGTCCACACACCATCCACAGCTTTATCAATTCCTACTTGCAAGATATGCAGGTGCTTTCACCAGAGAAAGTGACGAGGGTGACTTCCACTACACGCCCCACTGGATGGTTACCACCTCGAGCATACCACTCCAAGATTAATGTAGATGCAGCTGTAGGCCGGGGAGGTAGCTATGGTCCAGTTGCTGCAATCTGTCGGGATTCAGGAGGAGGTTTCCGGGGAGCATCGACTATGGTGTTCGACTTGGGCGACCCAACCACATTGGAGGCATGTGCAATTCGAGAGGGCTTCTCTTTGGCGATGGATTTGAACCTGGACATGATATGTATGGCGTCCGGCTGCATGGGGGTGGTCCAAGAGATCAAGAATGAAAGTGCAGCAACGTATGGAGCACTTATTCGGGAGATCAATTAACAAATTTCTTCTTTTACTTCGTGTTTGTTAGATCATGAGTTTAGGAGCTCAAATATCGAAGCTCACAACTTAGCGAAACATGCTTTAACTCTTGGGTGTGGCCGCCATGTTTGGTTAGGCCAGCCCAACGGAATTCCCTTCGTGCCTGTAGATGAATAAAGTTTCGCGAGGTTGTATCAAAAAAAAATCTACGGTGGCTGGTTGGTCACGGCAGCCGGTGGTGTCGCAACGTGGCATCTGGTCGGTGCCAGGAGGAGGAGGTGCTCGGTCTCCGCCGGGTGGGTGGGGCCAGGCGATCGATTTTTTTTTTTTGAAGCACAGGCGACCGATTCTATGCGGCACGTTCCTACGCGGACCCCTTGTGGGTCGGTGGATCCAACGAACAGCCATGGGCAATGCAATGCTGCAGAGTGTGGTTGCGGCCGATGTGCGACGACATCTCCGGTGCAGGAGTAGGTCGCATGTTTGTCACGTCTCCTCTTTTTTTTTTAGGGTTTTGTCACGTTTCCTTGCAGCGTCTCGTTCCTGCACGTTGCACGTTATTCCATGTCTAATTTTTCTGACGGGCGGAAATTGTATCCTGCGTACTAGTCCCACTCTATGAACAGACACGAACCTAGTAGCAATTCAATGGAGTGCTGGAGTAGTATTATTATTTATGCAATATGAGTATTAAGAGCTGCAGTAAAAACTTTACGTACTCTTGTTTGCAAGCGAAGCGAGCAGGCCTTGGAGAGAGGAAAGCAGGCACCGCTGCAGGGAGCTCGCGCAGCAGCCTGTCAGGCTTTGCCGATACGGTGGATCAGGGGCCACTCCAAGATGACATGGGGCGGTTGCGGTTCCTCACCTGCCTCCTGGCCTCTCCTCCCTCCCCGGTGGGCATTGATGCATGCATGCATGCATGACTGAGATAAGGATGGAGCTAGCTCTCGCCATGGGAGTAGAGTAATACACTCCTAGTAATTCAAGCAATGGGCTCGTGCCATGGTGTTCCGCTCACAATGCGTGCAATGTCTCATGGACTCGTGCTTTAATGGTGCATCATCACTCTCGTTTGGAATTGAATGGAAAAGGAAGAAAAATGGTATCTACGAGACGCTTATGTAGCAGCAGCAAAACGAGTGGCTCATTGTGCGCCGGACCAGGGCACCACACGAGATTCAGTTGGGCAGCATATGCATGCACCAAGAGAAGAGAGCCTGGTGCGGTCCGTCGTTCGGTCGGTCGGTCGCACCACTGCACTGCACAATGACACAACAACATGCGCGGTGCGGCGCCACCTTGGGTGGGTGGGCGAGTCGGTCCAAAGCTAAGCTGGTCGCCCTCCGTCTCCTCCGCCCGGCCCTACCGGTCAGCCCTGGTCGCTTGCTTGGTGTGGTCAGGTCAAGCGCAGGCGCAGCTGTATCCTGTCGTCAGCGGGCACCATGGCGGGCCCCGCGGCGGATTTCGAAATTGGCCGAGGCTTTGCATCGGGCGGACGCCACGACAGCTGAGCTCCCCCTCCTCCTCTATAAAACCAGAGCAGAGCACGCCGCCCTCGCCTCCCTCTTCCTCCTTCCGCTTCCTTCTAGCCCTCCCGCCTCCGCTCCAGAGCCCCTGCCTCCTCCTCTCCACGCGCAAACCAACCACCGGGCCGGGTCTTCGATGGCGTTCAAGGTGTCGCGGGCGGCCGTGGAGGCGGCGGCCAAGGCCGCCGGCCTCGACCTCCGGAAGGTCACCCCCTCCCAGTGAGTCATCTTCTCCAGCCGCCCAACCCTCCTCTCCTTTCTACCGCGCCTCCGAAATCTCACCTAATCCCTCCTCTCCTCTGCAGGTACCGGACCCTGTGCGCCGCAGCAGCCGCCGAGGTCACCCCGACCGCGGCCGGCATCAGCGCCAAGGGCACCGTCGGGGCAGGCGCTGGCCTCGCCGCGGCCGGCATCAGCGCCAAGGGCACCGTCGGGGCAGGCGCTGGCCTCGCCGCGGCCGGCATCAGCGCCAAGGGCACCGTCGGGGCAGGCGCTGGCCTCGCCGCGGCCGGCATCAGCGCCAAGGGCACCGTCGGGGCAGGCGCTGGCCTCGCCGCGGCCGGCATCAGCGCCAAGGGCACCGTCGGGGCCGGCGCTGGCCTCGCCGCGGCCAAGGGCACCGTCGGGGCAGGCGCTGGCCTCGCCGCGGCCAAGGGCACCGTCGGGGCAGGCGCTGGCCTCGCCGCGGCCAAGGGCACCGTCGGGGCAGGCGCTGGCCTCGTCGCGGCCAAGGGCACCGTCGGGGCAGGCGCTGGCCTCGCCGCGGCCGGCGTGGGGCTCGGCACCAAGGGCGCGGCAGGCACCGACCTCGGCGCCAACGCCATCCCCATGTGCGAGTGGTACGTTTCTTCCGGCTGCCTTTTCTCTCCCTTGTCTCTTCCGATTGCCGACGCGGGGCTCACCTTTCGTTTCCGTTACGACGGCCACAGCTTCGGTTCGCCGGCCGTCTCGCTATACGGCGCCAAGGCTACGGGCGCGGCAGGCATCCGCGGCGGCGTCAGGTATGTAACCACCTGTTTCCTGCTCTCGTCCACCCCCTAGCATACGGACGCGGGCTCGCACCTCACCCTCTGTTTTCGTCCACTGTGCAGGGTCGGAGCTCCGGCCGCCGGCGGGCATGGACGCGACCTGGCCAGCAATGCCATCTCCGGACTCAGGTGATTGCTCTGTCCTACTCTTCCTCTTCTTTCTCGTGCGCTGCCGCGGGGCGCGGGCTATAGCCTGAACGTGGAATTTCTTTCAAGCCTCTGGTACTTGCGCGTCCGGCCGGAGCGCGCCCTAACCTCCTCCTGGATTTGGTTTGGTTTTGGTTACGCACAGGGCCGGCATGTGCACGGCTACCGCCGACGGCTGCGGTCAGTGCTCTAAACTAGAGGCTGAGGCTCACAGTTTGAACTACTCGCTTCAGAGGCATTCGAGCCAGTTATGGAGGATGAACATTGCTCTCGTCAACGAGGTGGACCGTCTGCAAAAGAAGATGTCGTGAGTACTCACTGAATCCGCACCAGTAGCAATAGCATGCTTCGGTTCTTGAGTTTCCTTGTACTACTTCTTGATGATTCGGTTCACGCCGGGCGTTTGCATCCTTGCAGCGGCATGAAGAGCGACAACATACGGAACACCATGGGCATCATGGCCACCGGCATTGGAGCCTTCTTGGCAGTTGGTGCTTTCTTCGCAACGGATGTCCAGGAAGCGTGGATGGGAGAAACGCTCGCCGAGATGGACCGTCGCGCCGCGGCACGCATATCGGGCGGCGATGGTAATCTTCTAGTACTACACTAAATCCCTAACAACGGCGGTTTGTTTCCATTTCTCCGTTTGCCGATCCAAGTAGAGTACTAACCATCGCCGTCGCTTCCTCTCTGTACTTTCACATTGCAGGTGGTGCCCCTGGTGCCCGTGCCAAGCAAGTGGGAGCAGCGGCAGCGCCGCCAGGCAACGGCAACGCACCGGCCAAGGCCACTGCCACTGCCACCGTCAACAAGTAGTCACCGGTTTTCGACTTCCTTCATTTTGAGCTCCACCACTTATTAAGACATGATGAATGTCACATTCGTGGGCATGTAATAATTTGGATTGTCATATACTTTTGCTCGTCATTTTCCCATCTGGATTCTCGTATGCTTTTGCTCGTCCTTCTCTATTTGTTGGATTGTCATATCATTTGACTAGTGTACTCGATGATGCCGTGGAAAAGTTGATTTGAATGTATATTTTGAGTTCTAACTAGTGCGATACGATTAGCTATGCTTCCACAAGTCCATTGGCGCCCTGAAGATCCAATTCTTGATAGGGTTTAAAGCAGGTTTATAAAGTTGGTGGTTCTGTCATAGGATTTCGTTGAACATGGTTAGGAGAAAGAATTTTAGTGCTTAGGGTGAGGTTTAGGGACAATCATTTGCCCATATGGTGAATGTGTGCAGGGAAAATGGGAGATTTATTCAAGCTGAATGCATGTATGTTACTGGATTTCTTGGACAGTGTGTTAACTAAATTTGTGTACAACATTGATTTGAATGTAACTGAATTTGTGCACAACCGTGATCTGAATATAACTGGATTTTTGGACACATTCGGTTAACATGAATTGTAGATAGTTTCAGTTAACAAATATTTACAAATTAACCTATGTGTGGTTGGTTAACCTGGCTATAACAGGGATTTTATAAAGTTCCAGTTAACTAAAATTGAATACGATCTAATTTGTGGCAATAGTGTCTGTTTACACTTGCATTTAACATTCATGTTAGATAGTTTCAATTTACAAAATATGTTTGCTTAACTAAATATGTATTTATCTGTTAATTCCATATGCATTGTTGTGTTAACGATATATGCATTTATTTTGTTTACTAAACTTGCGTGTTGACTTAATTTGCAAGCCCATCTGATGGTCTTTTTTACTGTCTTGGATGTTTGCGCCAGCCTATCTTTGAACTCAATTCAGCTTTTGAACCCAGCTTGCCGGTGGTGGGGATTGCATGTTGTGCTGGATGGTGCATGGTTGACCACGTTCGGACCATGCGGTCCACATGGGCGTGGTCATATTGTTTGAGGGTTGGCGTTTGAGATGCCCTAAGAAGGCAAGACGATCATACTTTCGACGTCAGAAAAGGACGAAAGTGGAAAGTGTAGTACATGATCAATTATGAACTTCAAATCGCAAAATATATATGTAAAAAAAATCAGTTATCCAGGTGAAGAGACCGTGGCTTGGAGTCGACCAGGCAGCAGGTCTGACGGCATGGAGTCGTCCATGTAGCAGGTCTATCAGCGTGGAGTCGACCGGCGAGCGAGGTAGCCGAGCTTCGCACATTGTTGGCGGGGACGAGGGGGTGCTGGTAGACGTGGGGTGCGACGCCGGTGGCAAAAACAGTCCACCAACGCCGGCAAGAACGGCCATCCGGTGTGGAGTGCTGCTGAGGAAGGTATGTAGGTGCGGGTGACGGCCTTTACGACGTCCAACCGACCGGAAGTAGGGACAGCGGCGAGAGCAGGGTAGCCGGGTGTGTTGGCTGGCGATGGGAAAAAGGGGGGAAATGGCCAATGTGCCATCAACTGGCGGGCCCGAGCTGGACAAGGCTCCATGTCTGTGCCGACGCAAACCGAGCTCAAATGGGTCATGCGCGAACAAAAAGCAGACACTCATCCGTTTAGGTCGACATGTTGGGCTGTGATTTATATCCGTTTGAATCAAACGGACACGCGCAGATAGTTTGCGTCGATGCGTTGGAGTTGCCCTTATCTGGCCCCTCGATTACAAAAAGAAAGCAAAAAACATGGCAATGAATGAGCTTTCTCTAACTGTAAGTTCTTTGGTTGGCGTGTCATCCAAAATTGGGTCTAGATGGCGGACCGATGTAACATCGATGAGTATAGCCAAACTTTGAAAAAAAAAATCTCGCTTTGCAAGCAAGTCGGGGAGTGTACCGTGCACCTTCTTTACCGTTGCCACTGGACTATACATTGGTGCCTTAAGGCACCTACCTTTGTGTCTATGACATGTGGGCCCACATGTCAGTGACCCAAAGGCAAGTGCCTTTAAAGCACCGAAGCTGCGTCCGTTGCCACTACGCAATCCGAGTGTGGATGGAGATCATAAACTGGCTAGGGCTTCATGACATTTTGGCTACGCCTACGCAGAACAAAAAATTGACGCATTCCTATACATAATACACCTATAAGAGTACGGATATTTTCCGAAAGGACGTCAATGTACAACATCCCTGCATGTACTTTCTAATTATTTTTATGGTTAGTATGGAAGGTCTGTTTGCATTTATACGGGTGGACAGAGACACATCAAATACATCATAGTGTTGCATGTTGTTTCAGCTGTGCACGTGAAGGCTATATTCTACTCCCTATAACATATGTCCAATCAGCCCATGTTTCCATAAGAATAAGTATTGTTTTTGTGTGTATAATATAAGTGAAAGACAGCAGCTACATCGCAAATAAGTAGTGTTTGCAGATAATTATTTTCCTGTACAATATGCAAATTCTTATTATGACAGCGAAATGAGTCTAATAGATTATTGGCTGCGGGCATGCTACATGGATGGATTTCACTACTGGATCCCGAGTCATGTATTTTTGCAACTAATTGGGGCTGCACGATCGATCATATAACAATGGACTACAAATGCCAAGCTGCTGCTGAACTAATTAATTAGATACAGGAGACGGAGGGAGTATATAGCAACGTTGTCTACTACTACTAGTAGGTTAAATGTAAATAAATATAACCCAACGAGAGATTATAAGACCACAAGAATAAAAGGGCAAGCATCATATATGAGAATCCAAATAGCATATGACGATCCAAATTATTACATGCCAGGGATGTCATTCATGTCTTAACAAGCGCAGGAACTCAAAACAGGGAATGAAAGAAGCAGAGTTTAATCGCGGTCAACCGGTGACTACTTCTTCTCGGTGGCCGGTGCGTTGCCTGGCGGCGCTGCCGCTGCTGCTCCGTCCTTGTCACTGGCGCCACCTGCGCAATGTGAAAATACAGAGGAAGAGACGCCGGTGGTTAGTAGTACTCTACTTGGATCGGCAAACGGACAAATGGAAACAAATGAACCATCCATCCTTGTCAGCGATTTAGTAGATTGATTACCTTGGCCGTCTTGTTTGCGAGCCGCGGCGCGACGGTCCGCCTCCGCGATTGTTTTTTCCATCCACGCCCTCTGAACAAAAGGCCCGAAAAAACTTGCCACCATGAGGAATGTTCCAAGCCCAGAGACCATTATGCCGATGTTGGCCCTCGCATTGTCAGCCTTCACAGTGCTGCAAAGATGCAAACGGCCCGTGTAAATCTTTCTGCAGGCAGGCAGGCAGGCAGGCAAACACAAGGGTTTCTATCGATAGCATGCAACAAGCAACGTGGTTCATTGAGTATACTCACGCCATCTCATGTTTGAGGCCGGCGAGCTGGTCGGCGAGCGCACGGTTCCTGTCGCTTTGATGCATTGTTTCCTCATGCCACGAGCTTTTCAGATTCTGGCACAGGGACATCACCCTGGCGGACTCGGCGCAGCCGCCGGCGGCGGCGGTGGAGGTGGCGATGCCAGCCCTGTTCGTGGGTAACCAAAACCAGTGACAGAAGCAGATTAGGACGCGCTCTCTCGGCATATGCGTCTTAATCTGTTCGGAGGTGACGAGCATGCAGGGAAAAGCGAGCTTACCGGTTGGCGCCGAGGTTGGCCGCGGCGAGCCCTGCGCCGGCAACGCCTTTGCTGGCGCCCTTGAGGCCGAGACAGCCCGTGGCGGCCCCCGCGCCGGGACCCTTGGCGCTGGCGGCGAGCCCCGCGCCCTTGATGCCGAGGCAGCCCGTGGCGGCCCCCGCGCCGGGACCCTTGGCGCTGGCGGCGAGCCCCACGCCCTTGATGCCGAGGCAGCCCGTGGCGGCCCCCGCGCCGGGACCCTTGGCGCTGGCGGCGAGCCCAGCGCCGGGGACGCCTTTGCCGGCGCCGTTGGTGCCGAGCCCCGCGCCGGCCGCGCCGAGACAAGCCGTAGCGGAACCCGCGCCAGCCGCGCCGGGACCCTTGGAGCCGATGCCGGCCGCGGCCGCGGCCGTGCCGGTCGGGGCGGTAGCAGATGCCGCGGCGGCGCAGAGAGTCCGTTTCCTGCGGGAAGAGTCGGAGTACATGAGACATCGAAGGATATGGGGCGGAGGCCGGCCGGACGTGAGGAAACGGTGACTTACTGCGCGGGCGTGATCGACCGTATGTTGAGGCCTGCGGCCTTCGCCGCCGCCTCCAGGGCTGCCCGGGAGGCCATCTGCGTGCTGGGAGGACGAGGCGAGAGCAGGCGCCGACGGCGAGGCGAGCTCTGCGTGACGGCGGCGAGGCGGGCGGGAGGGAGGGAGAGAGAATGACGCGGACGCGAAAAATGGGGAAAATGGAGATGGTTTTATAGCGGCTGGCGTCCGGCCGCGCATGGGCTTTGAAATTATTTGAAATCCGCAGATTCGTAGCATCCGGTCCCTCTCTCTCGAACGCTCTGGAATGTTCTGGTGCGTGGCCCACCCGCCAGGCTCCCTCCCTCCTGCCCGGCCCACCAGCCAGCCAGCGACACTCACCCGCGGCACCAGATGAGATTGCTCCTTTTTCTGTGCTTCTAAAACACTCTTGTTACTTGATGATTTAACTAGTTTCCCTTTGTATATAAACATTGGCAGTCCTAACATATACTCCCTTCGTTCCTAAATATAAGTCTTTGTAAATATTATGCTATGGACTACATACGAAGCAAAATAAGCTAATCTACACTTGAAATACATATATATACATCCGTATGTGATCCATAGTGAAATCTGTACAAAGACTTATATTTAGGAACGGAGGGAATACGTGTTTTGTGCAACACAAGATGGATCCAGACAAACCCAAAGCAAATTCATGAATATTGCAACCAGTACAACTCTCCAAAGGACCAGCACTAAAAGCAAAATTTGAGCAACTCGAACTGGGCGACTCATTTCGTTCGCCCACATCCGGTTGGGTTGGCGCGGACAAAAACGCCAGCCCAACGCGCCGACCCATTCTCAAAATTCGTCTGCATCACGTCCGCGTCGACCCATTTCAAGCCCAAAATTGTGCTTGAAATGCGTCGGCGCGGACGCGCCGCACGTCCCCTCATGTCCGTCGCGGTCCCACTTGTCGGCCGCCCAACCGTCACCCACGTCTTATTAAATGTTAGCACCTACCTCGGGGCCCGCCTGGTAGCGTGTGGAAGGTCCGCGAGCCCGTCCTTTTTAATGAAAGCGTGCGGCGGGGTCGGCCTCATCCACTTCCAACGCCCGTCCACATCTGGCCTCACCCTGCTCCCTCGCCGGACCAAGAACCCTAGCAAGCCCAAACCACCATGGGGTTTTTCAGTGGCAAGGGGAGGGGGAAGCTGACCCCCGGTGCAGCGTATGTACATACCAGCCCACCAGGCGCGGTGGCACTGGCAGTACCACCGGCTACTGCAGTATTCGTATGTCAACCTGCCTAACGGCTGACATCTGGATCTGCGTCGGATCCCTATTCCGGCAGTGCCACGCACGCCGCGGGCACATGCCGAGGAGGTTCGCCGGCGTTGCGAGGCCCTCAGTCCGGAGCAGCGGCGGATGCGTGCCTACGCAGCAGACTCCCCCAACTGGGAGCGTTGGTTCGTGCTAGAGCACGAGGAGGAGCGCCGCCAGGGCGTCCACGTCGACCATAACGTTCCTTCGCCGCCGCCTGAGGTTCTGCCGCACGAGCAGGATGAAGAGGAGGCGTACCAAGCCACCCTCGGGCAAGCCCTGCAGCAGGCGCTGGAGGCGAGCAGGATCGAGGAGCAGGCCCAATGGGATGGGATGGACCGCGCCCTCGCCTTGTCGGCGGCAGGGGACTCCCTCCACGCCCCGCTTTTGACTAGCCTTCGCAGCCACCCCGCCGTCCGTCGTCGAGCCAAAGCCGGAGTCGAAGAGGAGCGCGCCCGGAGAGTGATGTCGACTACGCAACTTTATTCTTGTAGACACGTGTTGGGCCTCCAAGCGCAGAGTTTCGTAGGACAGTAGCAGTTTTCCCTCAAGTGGATGACCTAAGGTTTATCAATCCGTGAGAGGTGTAGGATGAAGATGGTCTCTGTCAAACGACCCTGCAACCAAATACAAGAAATCTCTTGTGTCCTCAACACACCAATACAATGGTAAATTGTATAGGTGCACTAGTTCAGCGAAGAGATGATGATAAAAGTGTAATATTGATGGTAGAAATATATTTTTATAATCTAAATAAATAAAAATAGCAAGGTAGCAAATAGTAAAGAAGCACAAAAACGGTATTGCAATGCTTGAAAACAAGGCCTAGGGTCCGTACTTTTACTAGCGCCACCTCTCAACAATGCTAACACAGTTGGATCATATGATTATCCCTCAAAGTGCAATAAAGAATCACTCCCGAGTTCCTATTAGCGGAGAACAAAAGATAGAAATTGTTTGTAGGGTACGAAACCACCTCAAAGCTATTCTCTCCGATCAATCTATCCTACAGTTCGTACTAAAATAACGCAAGTTATTCTTTCCGATCCATCTAATCAAGAGTTCGTACTAAAATAACACCAAAGCAAATTCATATTCATAATACTCAATCCACACAAAGAACTACAAGGAGACCCCAAAGTTTCTATCGGAGAAAAGATAATAAAAACATGCATCAACCCCTATGCATAGATTACCCCAAAATCACCGCGCGAATCTGCAAGTTGATTGCCATAACGTATATCAAGTGAATCAATATGATACCCCATTATCACCTCAAGTATTTATACCGCAAGACATACATCAAGTGTTCCCAAATCTGAACATTCAATCTGACATGACAAAACTTCAAAAGATAAAGATTCAATTCATCACAACAAGAGTATAGAGGGGAGAAACATCATATGATCCATCTTTATTAACAAAGCCCATGATATAGATCACGAGAGAGAGAGAGAGAGATTAAACACATAGCTACTGGTACAAACCCTCAGCCCCGAGGATGGACTACTCCCTCCTCATCGTGGTGGCCTCCAGGATGATGAAGATGGCCACCGGAGATGATTCCCCCCTCCGGCAGGGTACCGGAACGGGTCTAGATTGGTTTTCGGTGGCTACGGAGCCCTGCGGCGGCGGAACTTCTGATCTAGGTTAACCCCAAAGGGTTTGGGAATATTTGGAAATTTATAGTGCAAAGAGGGGGTGCGGGAGGCCACCGAGGTGGGCACAACCCACCTGGGCGTGCCAGGCCCCCCTGGCGCGCCCTGGTGGGTTGTGCCCCCCTTGGGGCACCCCCCCAGGTGCATCTCTGGCCCATTGGGTTCCTTCTAGTCCAAAAAAATTCTCCGTAAAGTTTCCTTGCGTTTGGACTCCGTTTGATATTGATTTCCTGCAATGTAAAATACAGCAATTGGCACTGGGCACTGGGTCAATAGGTTAGCCCCAAAAAATGATATAAAGTTGCTATAAAATGATTGTAAAGCACCCAAGAAAGATAATCTAACAACATGAATACTTCATAAATTATAGATACGTTGGAGACGTATCAACATCCTCTAGCTTAATTCCTACTCGTCCTCGAGTAGGTAAATGATAAAAGAATTTATAAAGTGTGAATGCTAGCAAAGTGCATAAGTTTGATCAATGACAATTTCAATCACTTTTCCTAGCATCATAACTGTTGGGGAACGCAGTAATTTAAAAAAAATCCTACATACACGCAAGATCATGGTGATGCATAGCAATGAGAGGGGAGAGTGTTGTCCACGTACCCTCGTAGACCGAAAGCGGAAGCGTTATGACAACGCGGTTGATGTAGTCGTACGTCTTCACGATTGACCGATCCTAGTACCGAACGTACGACACCTCCGCGAGCTGCACACGTTCTGCTCGGTGACGTCCCACGAACTCATGATCCAGTAGAGCTTCGAGGGAGAGCTTCGTCAGCACGACGGCGTGATGACGGTAATGATGAAGTTACCGGCGCAGGGCTTCGCCTAAGCACTACAACGATATGACCGAGGTGGATTATGGTAGAGGGGGGCACCGCACACGACTAAGAGATCAATGATCAACTTGTGTGTCTATGGGGTGCCCCCCTCCCCCATATATAAAGGAGTGGAGGAGGGGGAGGGCCGGCTCTACTATGGCGCGCCCTGGGGAGTCCTACTCCCACCGGGAGTAGGATTCCCCCTTTCCAAGTAGTAGGAGTAGGAAGAAGGAAGGGGAAGAGAGAAGAGAAGGAAGGAGGGGGCGCCGCCCCTCCCCCTAGTCCAATTCGGGATAGGCCTTGGGGGGGCGCATGGCCTGCCCTAGGCAGCCCCTCTCTCTCTTCCCTAAAGCCCAATAAGGCCCATATACTCTCCGGCGAATTCCCGTAACTCTCCGGTACTCCGATAAATACCCGAAACACTCAGAACCTTTCTTGCTGCCATCTGCTCATCCCCACCTTCTTGTGCTCTTAGTTTGTCACTTTGTGTAATACAAATTCTGATGAAATGGGCTACATTTAGTTATTTTCTGGTTGAAACATCACAACCGATTTGTTACTACTTCATTTTCAAAATCAGAATGGGCGGATTTTTTTGGAAATGAGTTACTATATCAGAGAATCACTTGATATAGAGTACAATTCAAATTCATATTAACCAACATAGGCTTAGTCACCAAGCAATCAACAAAACTCATGCAAGATTTTGATATCAATGGCATAATAAAAATTGAACCTGATCGAATGCTAACAAACTTGTCCGTGGTACGTTGAAATCGCTACTGAACCTGATCCTGCAGAGCCTCCTTGTGTTTTTCATAGTTTGTTAAGCAAAACAATCTTCTGGTCATCATTGTTTTTGACAGCCAAAACACTTCCAATAGGACTAAGTTGTTTCAGGTAACCAATTATTTTGGGTAAACTTTCTTACTTTTCTGAAAGAACTGTAGAGATTTCAAGATATTTGCTAAAATTTACCTTTCAACCGTATAGATTAAAAAAAGCTTACCATGATTCACTAGTTACGGGGTAACTGTACCAGTTACCTTCAATCATAGAGAACAAAAAATAGCCAAGATTTTCTTGTTGAAATTTCCACTAACTCTCCCTCTAAGTAAGGCATGTCACACTTCTAGAATCGAGGCTGGATAAGCTGTTAGCTTTTGTAGGCTTGTACCATATATATTCCATGGTCCATAACATGCTTATCGATCGGCTAAGCAAATAACCACAAAAGAGATATGTAAAAACACTTGCACTGTCAATGTCACCGAGGTATGCACTTAACAGATCTTTACTTATACTCGCGTGTATTGGAATATTAGTACTTCACGTAATCTTGCAATGAATACTATTTATGCCAGATCTCTAATCACCCTTCTATGAACAGTTAAAGATGTAGTGAACACTTACAGTGAGTATATATGTGAAATTTTGCTAATGGTGGAATCCCTAGGACTATCAATATGTAACAATGCAGAAAATGCATCTTGGTTAGCAAGTAAAATTCAGTACAATAAGGGAGATATTCATCCAGCATATACAAAATGACCTGCACTCTTGAAGCAAACTACTAAACAACAAAGAATGGGCTATGAATCAGTGCATTAAATTCATAATTTCACCATTGTTGCTTTACCCATACACTGAATCACACGTCGGCAGGTGAACTAACAATCATTGTATCTCAACCGAATCAGGATACAAAAAATTGTAAGTGGAGGCTCCTTGATTAGGCGATCGAGGTTTTATAGCTTATATCTTTTATTACCTCTACTTATATTCTCGTTTCTGTAAGCACTTTTATAAAACAAAAATTATTATGACAAATCTTATTATCTTCTATTGTTTTTTCTGGACCTGTAGCTTTATTTGCTCAATTAAAATCTGTGTAAACCATTTTACAGAAATTATTATGCAACAAAGAGCTGAATCGATAGAAATTTCATAAAATAAGCGAGGGGGCAATCTAGGAAAGTGCAAAGGTGTAACTAATCGGAATTATTCTATGTGAAAATCAAAAGAGGCATTACTAATACACATACCACATTCAGCCTGTCATTTTGACAAATCGTGATCGACATGCTTCTAAAGCATCAATAGTGATGCTTCAAAAGAATATCACTAATGCATCTAATTAGAGTCTGACCAACGCATTAGACAGCGAGATAGAAAAACGCAAGATAAGAGATGACGAGAGTTGTGAACCTAACGACCGTAATGATGCAAACTCAGCATCAGGCCATTGACCAATGATAAATTTTCTCTAGATCCCCATTTACTGAATAATTCATGACTGGGACAAGTCCACTAATGAAACTCCGTGACACAGTTCCATAACAATATTCAAGTGAATATATGATGAAGAAACTTACATGAAATCCAGTTGTTTGCTGACTACGTCCATCAAATAACAATATCTTCCATCAATGACCCCTGTAAATCAGTGAGTTAGCTTCAACAACAGTGCCAATTGTGAACTTCAAACATTAGAGTGGGAACATGATTCTGTGCACGAGCTGATATCAAATTGCAAATTGATGGATAAAGTCGTTGTCACTGTTTCCAAATATGAGATATATCTGCTTATTTCCTAACTCTTTCCAATTTGTGTTTGATTTTGAGACCAACAGAACATGAGTAATTTTTCAGCATACCAGAAGATTTTGTGGCAAACTCCAATGTTGCCATTAATGTAAGCCAGAGCCCTACATATCTGTCAAAAAAATATTGGATTAGCAGACGTTTAAGTAAATGCAGTATCACAAAAAATTATCCAAGAACATATAGAAACACTACTTGGTGTGTATACAGCTTCACATAGATTAGCGGGTTCATCTTGTTGTCATGCTTGACAACACAATGGACAGTCTCAAGCACATCCGCACATACTCCAGAACCAACTTCAGAAAGAGTTCATCCTTCTTATATTTTAAAATGTGGAAAGAAAAAGCTTCAGCTTATCTGGCGAGCTGCTTCAAAATAGATTACCTTAACTCTGATGGTATATGTTAGAGCACTTGATGGCGCAATCCAAGTAGGCAGATGTTTTCAAGAGAACTTCTACAGTTGCACTTTTGCTCTCTATGTACATTATCAAGAAACGATGCATTATCAGTTACCGGCATGAAGCTGCAGAATACATCAAACCCAAGCCTAGATTAACCAAATTAATTTGGCCATGGCACAAGAAGAGGCAGGGGAAGGAGTAACCTCATACCTCATAGGGAGAACAAAACTAGATCAGATCCGGCAGGACGACGTCGATGGCGGGCGGAGGACGAGGGTGCGTCCCCTTCTCCTCCTAGTCGCGCCTCAGATCAGGCAGGACGACGGCGACGGCGGCGTAGCAGCGGGCCCCGTGCTCCTTCTTCAGAGGAGAGGAGAGGCGGTCCAGGAGGAGGGGACGGCGGTGAGGTCGGATGTGCAGGCGCAGGGGGAGGGGGGTGGCGGCGGCGGCGGAGCAGAGGCGAGGGCGAGGGAGACGAGGAGGTTGCGTGCGAGCGCCAGGGAAGGGTGTATCTGGGGGAGAATTCCTCGCGTGATGTGGGTGCGGCGAGCGCCCAACCCCTCCTGCCCACGTGGCTATCGCGAGACATCGCCCTTAATGCATACCTTATTGTTTTGGATGCACACCGGATGCCCGTCTTGTGCGCCGGTGTGGTACTACGACTCGGTTAATTAGTGCGAGGGGATCCTAGTCACCACATAAATCTCCCTACATCTGCATGATAAGAGTGAGCATCTCTAATTGATCCCCTATCCTTTAAGTCATCAGAAGCCTCCCCATGACCGTAGATGCTCTTATAGCCACGTACTAGTAGGCCTGACTAACAGCTACCGCTGTTGACTGTGACAGTACCCCGTTTTATTTCTACCGCCATTGTGTGCAAAAAAGGTCAGATCGTGCTAGATTTTAAAGTGCGGTTAAATTGTGCTAAACTTTGATCAAAGGCTTAAAACCAATGATTTTGCTCGCGGTGGACAGTGCGCACTTGTTGCCCTGATGCGTGTTGCATGTTTGTACCGATGACATTGGGAATCTACTGTGTGACCAACCGACCAGGTTGAGACGGAGCTCCCCCTCCTCCTGCCGGGCCCACCAATCAGCCAACGAGCTGACACGGCACGGGAGAGAAGTCGTTGCACGGTAGTGTAACGCGCCGGCCGGATCGCCATGCGTAGCGGCGTCTGGCCACGGCCAAGGTGATGATCAAGGAGGGATTGTTGGATTGATTTGAGATGGATCAGTTTCACTTGGGCGGTTGTTTTACTTTTACCAGGCGCGCGTGTTTTTTTTTTTTTGGCGAAAACCAGGGGCGCGTGCCCCCGTGCTGGGCAGGTGGTGGCTGGGTGCAGCAGCTTGGCGCTGCTGTTGCTGCAGCGGAATGGCAGGCCAGGCCAGGCAAAAGAGAAAAAGAAAGCAGAGGAGACCGCTCCGCTACGGTCCAGACGGCACGCTCGTACCACGGTCGTCGCCCATCGACCCGCAACGTACCCCGCATGTCCTTTTTCTAAAAAAAAAATGTTGGCATGCATGTACTACTCCACTTATCTTCTCTTTTCACTGCTCACAAAAAACCCCACCGTGATAGCAATCCAGATGTATCTAGAATCCACTGTCATATCAGCTGTCTGTCTTGGAGGAAACATATTTGTATCAATTAACCGCAATCGCATGGAATGGAGGAAGGTCTCAGCATCTGCTGCCGAACTGAACTGGGCCCATTGGCGCAGGCAGGCAGGCACAGTGCTTCCCTCGCTGGCTGTTACGTTCGTTTTGCTGCTGTGTGGTTACACAAATCAGCCTTCGAATGCGCACTGATCATCCCGCGCTCTCTTTGCTCTCCGCCTGTGGGTGTGTTGTGTGGGCTAGCTTGGCGTGGCGACGGTCACGTGCTCCGTCTGTTTCCAGACAGATGCTGCAGAGTGGAGATACGAACCGGGGAACGGACGGATCAAACATTTTGGAAGTATTACTAGTCAAACGAAGAAAAGTAGAGTAGTACAGTAGGAATCTGCTGCGAAGCTTTTTCTGCATCTGAACTCAGCTCAGCCTTACTGCTTTGCAGTTGCAGGTGGTGGTGGTGGTGGGGGTACAGCTGCCATGCCCAATCTTCGTCGTCTACCTACCGGGGGCCCTGCCGCTGCCGGTGGTACCATCAAACACACGCACCAACTGCTGGCTGGATCGACCGAGAAGGGGTCCGCGTAGCGTAGGAACGTACCACTTGCTCTCTTGCTGTTCTTGATAGAACGATAATTTGAGAGGTGATTTTTCATGTGGTGCCGTTGCGACGTGGAGATAGATGGATAGATGCGGGCGGTTGGTTTACCCAGGGTACCGTGCTTGGCAGGTGGCTGGCTGGGTGCGTGAGTGGGTGGTTCACGGCCGGCTTGCATGTTGGCGCTGCAGCAGGGACAAAGTAAAAAAGTGAGGCAGCATTTCAAAAAAAAAAAACATTTCAAAAAAAAAAAGTGAGGCAGCGCAGCAGGCTCGTATAGTACGGTCGTCGCCCATTTCGCAGTCTCCTTTGCGCGCTCCGCATGCCCGTACGTACACCACGGCCCCTCCTCCTCGGTTGTGATTTGTGAATGTGGCACCGCACCGAGTCCGACGATCAACAACCATCGACCCACAGCCCGCCCTGCATCGTTTCGTTTTCTCAACAAGGGCCGGTAGAACCATGCACACTTCACCCATCAGTGGAGGTGCAATCACGGTTCAAAGCAGCATATCACTCATGCGTGCATTTTATCCAAAACAAAATTGCACATGGTGCCTCACTTCCCCACGGCAAAAGCAGTTCCCCTCTGCAGCCTAGCACCTTACCACACGAGACGGGCCAAACTGCTCCATGCACCATACAAGTGCACGATTTATGGATGACACAACAATCCAGCAGACGTCGACTTGCTCAACTATAGTCTTCTTACCTCCATTTGTTTTAATTTTTTGGCAGCTGTAGCTACTCTCGGGGTTTCACTGGACCGAGAAATTGGATGACCAATGGGCCATTAACAGATCAACTAACCAAGTGAAGTGAAGAGTAAATTGTCAGAATATGGACGCACACAGCGTAGACGCATTTCATTGGACCGAGAAATTGGACGCTAAGACATGGGTCAAAGCATATTTCAGTTACAAGTAGTATTTGTTTTCTGTTATAAGTCAACTGAGTTATCATGTGAATAATGTTTAATAAATGTGATGTCTTACTAAACATCAATTCTTAAATTTTTAATAACAGCTATAATTACTTTTTTTTTCTGTTATAAGTCAACTGAGTTATCATGTGAATAATGTTTGCATAAGTTCCCCCGCAAAAAAAAAATGTCTGCATAAGTGACCTGAGTTATCATGTCAGTGTGTTGTTTCTATAAGTCATGAATTATCATCTTAGTGTACATATCACATATAAGCAATGCTGCCTTTCTGATGTAAGTGACCCGACTTATCACATATCAGTGCTACTGCTTCTCACATATGAGTAACCTGACTTATCACCTATAAGTACTGTAACATAACCTTATTAAGAGGAATTGTCATGGAAGTAAATGTTCTTTTGTCACCATGATGAGAAAATAAAACATTTATTCTTTCAATGCAAATTGGCTCGTTCTATATGGTCAGCCATTCAAATAGCTTCTGGCTTGTATCCACCTTGTAGTGTTGCTAATGTATTTGGCAACTGGTTACATGGGATTGATCACAGGTATAGAATTCTTCTTAGGGTGGGAGCGCTTGCCGTTATTTTGTCGCTTTGGTTGTGTAGAAATGATAAGGTTTTTCATGATAGAAGTACTCTTCTCTAATGCAAGTTATCTACATATGTACCGGGTCTCTTCGTTTATGGTCCTCTCTACAATGCGTGGACAATCAAAACATGTTTACGGAGGTGTGTACACGATTGGAGGCTACGACGAGGAATGCTTTTACCCAACATGAGTGGCAGCATGATCTTAGGATTGCCCCCTACGCTTTAGGCGTTATACGGACTCTATATGTATCTTTGTATTTTGCCTATTTATTTTTTGTTTTGTGTGAGAGGACCTTGTTTGGCTGTGTGCATCTTAGTTATGTAGAGGCCGGGTATAATGTTTAAATCTTTTAAGTAATAAAGCGCCCCTTTTCGAAAAAGTACTAGTGACAAATATTCAATTAAATACCACAGCCAGTCATCTAATAAACATTCCACATTTCAACATCAAACGGTATATCATGATGTCTCAACAACACAATAACATCACTCATTACACATGTCCTGCTTGCTAACAATGATAGCAAGCATAATGGCAAACATGGCAAGATACATAACAGTCGAAATCACAACATCCTATCCCTAGACAGCAGTCTTTGCTTGTGCATCCTACACATTGCCCTCTTTCATGACGACTCCTCTATATTTCGGCCTCACACTCTTTGACCCTACTCTCCAGCTTCATGTTCTTTATGGCAAGATCCCTAATGATCGTCTTAGATCTGCCTTCCCACTCCCTTTCAATCCACTCAACAAATGTGCAAGCACCAGCACCTTGCAATATATAAGCAACAACATATCTGCTTTTTTTAACTCAACAGTCCCACATTGCAGCAGAAATTACCTCTATTTGACAACTTAATAACCTCCTACTCGTGCCATCTCCCTCATTGGAAACACGACGAGCAGGGCTGACCAGAGACTCACAAAGCTTCCTCTTCTTGATTCCATTGTACTCTGAATCGTACTGATATTTCTGTAGCTAATAATCAAGTTCCTACCGTAATGCATATTTTCCGACATCATCCATTAATCTAAAGACGAGGTTTTTTTAGCACACGAGAGTAGTGCGAAGAACTCACGTGATTCACCCCCATCATCTGGAGATGGATGGATCAAATATTTTGGATGTAGTGCTCGAAAAATATGCTTTCCTTCCTCTGATGAGATCGTACTACAAAGCAACCTTATGTTTAATTCCGCACTAGGCAAGCACGCTCACAATCGCACGTTGTCACTGTCTAAACATTGTATTGCATTATGATTTGTTTTGTTACCATGTACCATCATGCCTTCCCATGATTGTTCGTTCGATTGAGAGAGGGAGAGGGGAATATAGTATAACATTGTCACTGCTACCACTAACACTGCTCGATTAACCGGCAGCTAATTTTATTTTGAACCGGGCTAGCCCTCTTTCCATTCAACAAAAAAAAACAATTTAGAAACTTGCACAGGGCAGAAAAGGTGGGATAGCGAGTTCAACGCACCGCTAGGAAACCGACTGCATTTGGCTGATACCGGAACGAATACTATGGTATGAAAACCGAGACAACACCATAGCAGACTAGCCCTATTACAAGCCAGTATAACAGTGACAAAGTATCAAGTACTCATATATGCAAAAAGCCACCGCTAGCAAAATGAAAACAGGCAGTCCGAATAAAGCTGCAGGCTGCAAGCACCAACATGATCCTCCGCAAAATGGCCAGCAGATCACCCCCTCATTCTCCTTCAAGTGGCCTTCTTGACGCATCACAAATCCTCATCAGGTTCACCCTATATATGGCTACTCCTACCTGAACTGACATTTACTCTACATGCTGTCTTTTTTGTTTACTAGTTTTGAATTCTAAATGTTGTTGCCGTTTTACGCACGTACGAACAGCAGCTAGCGGATCGTTTCGCGGCCGGGCCTGCCTGCCTGGCTTCTTCCTGCCTTGTGCATGCGTCCATCCATCCATGCATGCATTTTGCTTTTAAAAAAAGGGATTGTCTAGGTCTCAGTCGGCTGACGTCATCGCATGCAGACTAGGCCTGTTAAGTAGCTTTGTTTCTGCTGGGTTGAAACGGCTTAGCACCTGGGCTTATTTCCTTTTCCCTTGTTTGTTTGTTACTTTGGGCTGGGCTTCTCACTTTGTTTGTCGTGGTTGAGGCTGGGCCAACAAGGTGCTACTGTTGTGTGGGCCCGGACTACATGGTAAAAGACAAAAAAAATGTTCCATACTCTCCTTTATGATTCTCTGCTTTTTGACTGAACCCAGGCAAAAACCCCCCATATGCCCCAACCCATAGCACGGCTCCCGCCTCCCCCCACCAAACCCTGACCAGGAACACATCAGCCCTCGTCTCCTCCCCACCCCACCCCACCCCACACCCCTCCTCTCCCCCAATGTATGGTGGCGGCTGTGCATAGCCATGGCAGATAAGCTCCCTGGACACCTAAACATGGATAATGCTGGAGAAACTCACCAGTGTAAGGGCGTCTGATCGCTCCTCCTCTTATAAAATATCACCCCCTCCCCTTTCCTTTCCCTTCTCTTGCATTTGTTCTAGATCTGATATTCTCTTGTCTCTTCTCATGTTTCTAATAGCGATCCTGCAGCAGTATGGAAGATTCCTGATGGGTGCAGAGGTTAGAGTTGTGATTTCTGTGAATTTTAGAGAAGAGGCAAAACTGAATCAAGTAGTAGTTGACAGGCGTGTGTGTTGCAGCTATTCTGACAACAGAAAAGCATTTTATTTTTAACTGTGTGTCCATGAAAAATTATTGCTGGACTCCTTCCTATAGAAATTGTATGGCTTGTTTGATTTCATGTTTGAGGATAAGAAAATATGGCTTGGTAACAAATCACTAGGGAAAAAAGAGAGTCCTCTGCTCTACCCTGCACAAGACACTATAAAACTGAACCTTTTTTCAGGATTTGCTACAGTGGGTTGTAATCAGAAAAATATATTATCATGCATGACCATCTAGTTTCACACATCTAAAAAATCTAGTATGGTTAACCATCTAGTTTGCTGACTACAGATGATTAAAATTGTAGAGTGTAAAACTTATAAAAAAGCAAATCAAAATGTACAGGGGGAAATGAGCATTTTGTTCCAGGTGGCCAAAAATATACTCCCTCCGTTCGGAATTACTTGTCTCGGAAATGGATGTATCTAGAACTAAAATACGTCTAGATACATCCATTTTTGCGACAAGTAATTCCGAACGGAAGGAGTACCTCACAAATAATGATTTCTCTTCATTTTGTAGGTACCGGGTGGAACTATGGCGCAGATAAGTCCAAACAGCCGTGGAACGGTTCCAGTTAATCTGGAATTTCCAGATTAATTGGAACTCGTGTTCATAACAAAAGAAATTGATGATGAGATTCATAACAAAATGTACAAAAAAGGGGTTAAATCAAAACACAAAAGATTCGAGTGTGTACACCGTACAGTTTTAAGCTCTTGACCTAACCCTTCTTTCAAGGACGCCTCGGCTTTACTTTCGATCTTGTGTTCAATGTTCTTGCAGTCATCCATCAGACACTGCTCATAAAAAAAAGAGGCACGTTAATCTCAAAAATATATATCACAAAAGTGGATTTACACACCCAAAAAAAAGATAAAATGATCACTTGATTCCCTCTCAAACTTTACTGTGCCACTTAGCTAAGAAAAAAGATAGAGAGCCGGGATATGGTTTAGAATTGGTTAAGAGGAATTTAGGCATAGGAAATAAATTGAAGATTGGCCTTAAAGAGGAATATGGCCTAATATACACTTGATTTCTCAAAAGAGTTGCAAGTGGCAGAAGGAGAATCACAATATCTTTTTTCGGTTTGAAACAGGGACAAAAAATTACCCAAAAGACACCTGACATCTTGGAGCATGCTACCTTCTTTCACAAATAATGGTTTGATCCGGCTGAAGGTTTTGCTTCTAAACTCTGGGAGGATGTCTACAACAATTGTGGGGACCTAAATTGTAAACACTCTTAGGTGGGTAAATTCCCTAAGATGCAATGTCAACAAAAATAGAAAATCCCTCCCATGCTCACAAATCACTGAATGACTAGACAGGGGACTAGACGCAACATATTCCAGTTGGCGAATTCAGCCAGGGGAGTAGACGCAACATATTCCAGTTGGCGAATTCAACCAGGGGACTACAAACTGCTAATTCTGCTATATACTGGCAGTTCCGGTGCCATCATTTACTTGTGAATCACAGATATATCTTGTCCAAAACATAAGTACAGATAAAAACATGTGCAAGTACACAAACTCTGAATTTCAGGCAACAGAGCGCACAAACATGTTCAAGTACACAAACTCTGAATTTCAGGCAACAGAGCGCACAAACATGTTCAAGTACAGGAATCATTCGCTCCTATTCCAGTTGGCAAATTCAGCGAGGGGACTAGACTCAACGCCGCATATCAAGATGGCAAAACTAAACAAGCAGAAACTGCAAAAACATGCATACATATCTATCTATTTTCGATGTCCCGGCTCTCTAAATTGATTAGTTGCCCTTGTATCTGAGCAGCTCCCACATGTTCAGTTCAGAAAATTCACAAACAACAGAATGTCTACTGACAGTGAACAGAATTAGACTGACGCTCTCATGGAGAACAGAAAATTTCAGACGTAGTCCTACCAAGTTCCCCATCCCGCTGACCGGGCGTGGCGCTGGCCTGGGTGGCGCCGGAGAACGATGGAGAAGATGGCCACGCTGCCCCTGACCCCTTCTCGTCGGGCAGCACCACCGGCGTCCATTCACCTCAAGACCGACCACGCTAGTTCCCCATGCCGCTGCACGAAAACACACCAAAATCCCTCTTCTAGACTTGCAATTCCCTCTCGGGATCGTGATTCTCAACAAATTATGAACCCTAGACTACAGAAAATTGACATCCGCAGCTCGATTTCGCCTCGCGTACACGCAACGGGGGCGCGATTTGGGGGGTGGAGGGGAGAGAGGGGAAAAGGGGCCGTAGCTCACCTCATCAACGGGCGCGCGAGGACTCTGGAGGGGCGCCCGGATCGCCGAGCACCTCCTCGCGGGCGTCGCCGAGTATCTCGTCGCCGGCGACTTCCGCCGCGGAAACCTTTGATGTGGCCGCCCCTGTGATGCGGCTTCCTTCCTCTCCCGTTCTCTCTCTGTGTCTATGCTCTTCTATCAATTCAAACAGTGCCGCTGGGTGGCCTCTAGAAAGAAGTTGAGCCTGGGTCCATATTCCAGAGACTTACAAAAAGGAAAAACAAAATAGAAAACAGCAACACACCGTGTATAGTCACTGTTTTCCGTTGATTAACTGATCAACTCTCTTCTGCTTAATTAATCAATGAGGCAAATCTTTTGCCTTCGTTTCGAAAAAAAAACTCCTTTCCTTCATAAAAAGGTACTAAAAAATGTGTCCGAGGATCTGGACAAGTAACTATTCGTCCTTAATATGCTCCTTTTCTTTTTGAGAAAATGAGCTAAGCTGTCAGAATCAGATACAAAAAACAAATTATTTTTTCTTAAAATCCTTGGGAAACAAAAAAATGCAAAAAGAAAAAAGAAACAAATGTATATGAATTTAAAAAAACAAACTAGTTGTGAGATCGGGTGCTTGATTTGTGTTTGCGAGCGTGGTGGAAAATGGCGGTGTTATGGTGCTCGTATGACACATAGTGAGGATAGAGGATTCACGGGGGAGTTGCCCCCTTCGGACCAAGCAAAGAAGTCTAGTTTGTGAAAAAAATGTTTGTAAAAGAACATGTAGTTATAGTTTGGGGAACAACGCTTGCAATTGCATGACTAGTTTTCGCCCTCTCTTATTGTCGCCCCTCCGATAAAATAAAGGCCCCTAGTTGCAACTAAGTTGGAAGACACTAAGTTACGGCCATGCTAGAAGATATGCGGTTGCATGAGTATAGTTGGATATGCAACTGGGCCCCATGTCGCTTGATGCCGCCCCCTCCGACAAAACAAAGGTCCCCCCCTAGTTGCGACCAAAACTAGAAGACATGTAGTTGCGTGCCTATTGCGGGACATGCAACTAGGCCCCATGTCTCTCGACGCCGCCCCCTCCGACAAAACAAAGGTCCCCCCCTAGTTGCGACCAAACTAGAAGACATGCAGTTGCGTGCCTAATGCGGGACATGCAACAAGGCCCCATGTCTCTTGATGCCGCCCCCTCCGACAAAACAAAGGACTCCCTAGTTGCGACCAAGTTAGAAGACATGCAGTTGCGTGCCTAGTGTGGGGCATGCAACTTGCCCGCTCTCTCTCAACGCTGCCCCCTTCCACAAAACAAAGGTCCCCCCCCCCCCCCCCAGTTGCGACCAAACTAGAAGACATGCAGTTTGTGTGCCTAGTGTGGGACATGCAACTTGGCCCCCATGTCTCTCGACGCCGCCCCCTTCGACAAAACAAAGGCCCCCCCCACCCCTAGTTGTGACCAAACTAGAAGACATGCAGTTGCGTGCCTAGTGCGGGACATGGAACTAGGCCCCATGTCTCTCGGCACCGCCCCCTCCGACAAAACAAAACCCCCCAACCCCTTAGTTGCGACCAAACTAGAAGACATGCAGTTGCGTGCCTAGTGCGGGACATGCAACTAGGCCCCATGTCTCTTGATGCCGCCCCCTCCGACAAAACAAAGGACTACCTAGTTGCGACCAAGTTAGAAGACATGCAGTTGCGTGCCTAGTGTGGGGCATGCAACTTGCCCGCTCTCTCTGAACGCCGCCCCCTTCGACAAAACAAAGGTCCCCTCCCCCCCAGTTGCGACCAAACTAGAATACATGCAGTTGTGTGCCTAGTGTGGGACATGCAACTTGGCCCCCATGTCTCTCGACGCCGCCCCCTTTGACAAAACAAAGGTCCCCCCACCCCTAATTGCGACCAAACTAGAAGACATGCAGTTGCGTGCCTAGTGCGGGACATGCAACTAGGTCCCACGTCTCTCGGCACCGCCCCCTCCGACAAAACAAAGCCCCCCACCCCCTTAGTTGCGACCAAACTAGTAGACATGCAGTTGCGTGCCTAGTGCGGGACATGCAACTAGGCCCCATGTCTCTTGACGTGGCCCCCTCTGACAAGACAAAGGCCCCCCTAGTTGCGACCAAGTTAGAAGACATGCAGTTGCGTGCCTAGTGTGGGACATGCAACTTGTCCGATCTCTCTTGACGTCTTCCCCTCCAACAAAACAAAGGTCCCTCCCCCCTAGTTGCGACCAAACTAGAAGACATGCAGTTTGTGTGCCTAGTGTGGGACATGCAACTTGGCCCCCATGTCTCTCGACACCGCCCCCTTCGACAAAATAAAGGCCCCCCCCCGCCCCTAGTTGCGACCAAACTAGAAGACATGCAGTTGCATGCTAGTGCGGGACATGCAACTAGGCCCCATGTCTCTCGACGCCGCCCCCTCCGACAAAACAAAGGTCCCCTCTTAATTAGTTGCGACCAAAACTAGAAGACATGCAGTTGTACGTGTGCCTAGTGCGAGGACATGCAACTAGGCTCCATGTGTCTGGACGCCGCCCCCTTCGACAAAACAAAGACCCTCTAGTTGCGACCAAACTAGAAGCCATGCAGTTGGGTGCCTAGTGTGGGGCATGCAACTAGGCCCCATGTCTCAGACAAAAACAAAGGTCTTGAGACCAAACTAGAAGACATGCAGTTGCGTGCCTAGTGTGGGGCATACAACTGGGCCCCCCTCTCTCGATGCCACCCCATCCGAAGGTCCCCCTGAGTTGCAACCAAGTTAGAAGACATCCAGTTGCGTGCCTAGTGTGGGACATGCAACTTGCTCGAACTCTCTCGATGCGGCTCCCTCCGACAAAACAAAGCCCCCGCCTAGTTGCGACCAAAACCAGAAGACATGCAGTTGCGTGCCAAGTGTGGGACATGCAACTGGGCCCCATCTCTCTCCCTCGTTGTCGCCCCCTCCGACAAAACAAAGGCCCCTCCAGTTGCGAGCAAGTTAGAAGACATGCAGTTGCATGCCCATTGTGGGACATGCAACTGACGTCTGTCCCCGTACGACAAGAAATGGAAGTCGAGTTGCAACCAAGTTATAAGGCATGTAGTTGCGACCAAAACCAGAAGACATGCAGTTGCGTGGCTCCTAGTGTGGGACATGCAACTGGGCCACCTCTCTCCCTCGTTGTCGCCCCCTTCGACAAAACAAAGGCCCCCCAAGTTGCGGCCAAACTAGAAGACATGTAGTTGCGTGCGCATTGTAGGATATGCAACTCGTGTCTGCCCCATACACAAGAAATGGAAGTCGAGTTGCAACCAAGTTATAAGGCATGCAGTTGCGGCCAAGTTAGAAGACATGCAGTTGCGTGCCTAGTGAGGGACATGAAGGAAATATGCCCTAGAGGCAATAATAAAATTATTATTTATTTCCTCATATCATGATAAATGTTTATTATTCATGCTAGAATTGTATTACCCGGAAACATGATACATGTGTGAATACATAGACAAACATAATGTCACTAGTATGCCTCTACTTGACTAGCTCATTAATCAAAGATGGTTATGTTTCCTAACCATAGACATGTGTTGTCATTTGATTAATGGGATCACATCATTAGGAGAATGATGTGATTGACTTGACCCATTCCGTTAGCCTAGCACTTGATCGTTTAGTATGTTGCTATTGCTTTCTTCATGACTTATACAAAGTTCCTACAACTATGAGATTATGCAACTCCCGTTTATCGGAGGAACGCTTTGTGTGCTACCAAACGTCACAACGTAACTGGGTGATTATAAAGGTGCTCTACAGGTGTCTCCGAAGGTACATGTTGGGTTGGCGTAATTCGAGATTAGGTTTTGTCACTCCAATTGTCGGAGAGGTATCTCTGGGCCCTCTCGGTAATACACATCATTTAAGCCTTGCAAGTATTGTAACTAATGAGTTAGTTACGGGACGTACTCGTCCATGAGATCACCGGGCACTCTGTATGCAAGCATTCGGATGGCGTCAGTGGAGAAACCAATATTTCCAACGGCATCCCCTTTGCACTCGAAATAGTCATCATAGTCGACCACCCTCTCTTTAATACGGTTGAAAAGATGCCTACTCACATAGAAACGGTGGCGGAATTTCTGATGTTTGAACAATGGGTTTGTTGTGTCAAAGTAGTCTTTCCAAAGAAGGAAATGCCCGTTCTCTCGGTTGCGATTCAACGCCGGAAGGTGCCCCGGAATAGAGCCACGGAACGACGGGCGCTGGCTATTGAGGTGGTGATAGACCAGCACGGCAGCCAAGATCTCCTCCTCATCATCGGACGAGGAATCATCGGAGTCGCAAAGGAAATTGTGAAAAAAGAACTCGTCGGCGGGGTCCATTTTGTACCTTGGCAAACTGTCGAACAGTTTGCGGGCGTCGACGAAGGAGACGGCCGTCGAAGCGAGTTGCGCCGCCCTCGGACCAGCTAGCTGCCCTGGCGGCGTCCGACGAGCGTGCCAATGAGGATTTGGCTGGGGTGGCGAGGAGGCTTCTTTGGTCGCAGTCGCGGATGTGTCGGGGGAGCGGGGGTGGGAAGTTTTTGGTTCCCCGGCGGCAGGACGACGGTGGCGGGCGAGATGGGAAGTGACGGTGTTGCAGAGGGGATGTTGCGGCGCCGACAGCTGGCAGAGTCACTGGAGAAAATGGGCGGCGGCGGCGACGACGAAGGAGGCGGGCGAGGGTTTGTTGTTGGAATGTAAGAGGATGGCCAATGTGCCACCGACCAGCGGGCCAGGAGGGAGGAGTAGGCGAGCGCGCGAGCGTCCGTCGCATATCCTCGCCGACGCAAATCCGTCTCAAAATTGGACCGGGAATGAGTCGACAGGCGGACAAAAAATGGACACGCGTCTCTTTGGGTCGGCGCGTTGGACCGATTTTTCTGTCCGCGCCGATCCAAACGAACGCGCGCGGACGAAATAGGTCGGCGTGTTGGAGTTGAGCTTAATCAAGGGCCGGTTGATCGAGTGGTCCTAGTAGTAGCAGTGCTACTAATCCAGCGAGCAGCTATAATGCTTCCTTTGTTCATGGATATTTTGCGCTTGAGTAACCGAGCTCTCATTGCATATGAAAATTGTTGGTCTTGCTCTTCATTCTCGTCCTTGTCTCGTGTCCGGACTCCAAAGTGTTTTTGCCCTCTCCTGTCCGGATAGCAAGCAGGAGAAAGACAGCACGCACGTACGCTCGCGCGCCCATGGAACGATTTGGAACCATTCCCTCCCTCTCTATCGACCGATCGAACGGGAACAGTCATGGAAGGCAATGCGTGTCGTGATGGTACACGGTAACAAAAGAAAACAAATCGCAATGCAGCAGTGTTTAGATTGCGATGAGAAGATGGAACGATCGAGCTTGTCCAGTGGTGAACCAAACAGAGTTCATCTGCCTCTCCTTGTGAGCAGAGGAGATACGGGCAGGCCGACTGTATCCCAACCCAACCGACTGCAATGCAAAGCATGCGGGGCACACTGTCAGTTGGGCTGAGTTGGGTTCAGAGGTAGCGGCCAAACCTGAAAAGCAGATTCTTGTTGTTGATAAGTGCAGTACTGTACTTTTGCTCCATCCATCTGCTGCTTCTTTTAGAGTAGGTGTAGTGCCCCGGTTCGCTCGAGCCGGCACAGGAGTAGAGCGAGGGACGACGTACGACGAGTCGACGATGCCCCGGTCACCAAATCCATCCACACATGTCAGACATCGACCGGCCTGAGAGATCCATTTGATCTGGGGTGTGCTCGGCCATTCCGTCCGTGTTAATCCAGAGGCAAAATTTCGTGTTTTGACCCTTTTGTCAAATAAATTCAAGATCTGACCCCAGTTTGAAACGTTTTCGAGATCTGACCCTTTTGCTACCGCCAGACCCTCAGGCGGTAGGGTTGCACAGTCTGCCGCCGCAGGTTCCGGCGGTAGGTGTGCCTGACGGCCGTCAAGCCGTTAACGGCTGCTTACGGACCTACCGCCATAGTCCACGGCGGTAGCCCACATAAACCTACCGCCGAGTGCCCTGGCGGTAGGTTCTCATAGTCCGCATGAACTTAACTGCTTTGATTTTGTCTTCAATTTTTTTGCCATAGACATAAGAAACAATAAGCACAATTTCATAGACATAACATAGTTTGATCACATCCAAATTTTTTTGCCATTATGGACTAAGAAACAAGTATCAAATAATATAGTTTGATCACATAACATAGTTTGATCACATCCAAATAGTTTCACGAAGCCAACATAAGAAGTTTAACAAGTTCAACGGTCATCGACCACATAAAAGATTTCATCCATAGGTAGCAATCAAGCATGACGATCATCAGCAGCCACACGCATATATAGTTTAGATGATATCGATGACGATCATCATCTTCAAGCCTTGACGGTTGGTGTTCCTGATAGTAATAAGGATGGCCTGTCCAACATGAAGATTCTTGTCAACGAGGAAGCTCTTCCACCCATCTGTGCTTAAATGTGTGCGACCGTCCGTGTCCACGCCGTACGCACAAGTAGTGACGGGGCCCCTTGCGGTATGGCGTATTCCAGCATAGCCTTCTTCATCAGCCTCGATGCCACAACTCTCAGATAGGCTCTTTGGCAATTTCTGAATAAGAAAAACATATCAATTAATAAGTATAGATTATCTAAACTATTAACAATTCCTTGGATTCTACACTAATAACATACCATGACATGTTGATCGATCATGGTACTTGTCAGACGGGTCACGAATGGCGCCCCGATCAAGTCAGCACGTGGCAAAAAGTTGTCTCATAGGTTGCACACCTCCTGATCGCTCAGCCTCACTCTTTGAGCACAGATGGCTTCCTCAAGTGGGTCTTCATAGTCATCATCCTCATCAAGTGGTGGCGGTGGCGCCATGTTCCTTATATAAGCATTGATTGGATAAAGTTAATTAAACATCAATATTTGTTCTAATGCAAGCAAAGCAAATATCTACAATATTCACACAATAAATCATCACATATGGCTATAAGAAAGACTAAACCTAGGGTTCATCTAGGTTCGAGGGTTCATCTAGGTTCTAGGGTTCATCATATAACCTAGAGAGGGTTCCTCATATGGCTATAAGAAAGACTAAACCTAGGGTTCATCTAGGTTCTAGAGTTCATCTAGGCTCTAGGGTTCAACTAGGTTCTAGAGTTCATCATATCAACTAGAGAGGGTTCCTCGTATGGCTATAAGAAAGACTAAACCTAGGGTTCATCAACTAGGCTCATCACATTGCAATCATCTAGGTTTAGGGTTCATCATATCAACTAGAGAGGGTTCCTCATATGATTGACTCAAACTAATTGGGGGATTGGAGGAGCTTACCTTCCTCTTTCCGTAGCCATCTCGATCTGCAAAATCCGTGAATCAACGAAGAAGATCGGAGTGGGGAAGTGGAGGAGATGAGAAAATGGGCGAGAGGAAGAAGAAGGCGGTCGGGTGGGTGGGGATTAGGGGTTGGGGTGGAGTGGGCGGGCGGCTGGGTTTATAAATGCCCAAAGCCTACCGCCATGGGGTGCGGCGGTAGGAGACCACACCCAACCGCCATCAGGCCCGGCGGTAGGATGCCTCCCCCCACGCCCCACTTCTGTGACCAAAAAATCGAGCAGCGCATCGATAGGGTTGCGCAGCCTACCGCCGAGGGTCTGGGCAGTAGGGTCCTACCGCCAAGCGCCCTGGCGGTAGGATGCGCAACCGTACCGCTGCGCTGCTCGATTTTTTGGTCACAGAAGTGGGCATGGGGGAGGGAGGATCCTACCGACGGGCGTGATGGCGGTAGTGAAGGAAATATGCCCTAGAGGCAATAATAAAGTTATTATTTATTTCCTTATTTCATGATAAATGTTTATTATTCATGCTAGAATTGTATTAACCGGAAACATAATACATGTGTGAATATATAGACAAACAGAGTGTCACTAGTATGCCTCTACTTGACTAGCTTGTTAATCAAAGATGGTTATGTTTCCTAACCATGGACAAAGAGTTGTTATTTGATTAACGGGATCACATCATTAGTTGAATGATCTGATTGACATGACCCATTCCGTTAGCTTAGCACCTGATCGTTTAGTATGTTGCTATTGCTTTCTTCATGACTTATACATGTTCCCATGACTATGAGATTATGCAACTCCCGTTTACCGGAGGAACACTTTGTGTGCTACCAAACGTCATAACATAACTGGGTGATTATAAAGGTGCTCTACAGGTGTCTGCAAAGGTACTTGTTGGGTTGGCGTATTTCGAGATTAGGATTTGTCACTCCGAATGTCGGAGAGGTATCTCTGGGCCCTCTCTGTAATGCACATCACTTAAGCCTGGCAAGCATTGGAACTAATGAGTTAGTTGCGAGATGATGTATTACGGAACGAGTAAAGAGACTTGCCGGTAACGAGATTGAACTAGGTATTGGATACCGACGATCGAATCTCGGGCAAGTAACATACCGATGACAAAGGGAACAACGTATGTTGTTATGCGGTCTGACCGGTAAAGATCTTCGTAGAATATGTAGGAACCAATATGGGCATCCAGGTCCCGCTATTGGTTATTGACCGGAGACGTGTCTCGGTCATGTCTACATTGTTCTCGAACCGTAGGGTCCGCACGCTTAAGGTTTCGATGACAGTTATATTATGAGTTTATGAGTTTTGATGTACCGAAGGAGTTCGGAGTCCCGGATGAGATCGGGGACATGACAAGGAGTCTCGAAATGGTCAAGACGTAAAGATCGATATATTGGACGACTATATTCGGAGTTCGGAAAGGTTCCGAGTGATTCGGGTATTTTTCGGAGTACCGGAGAGTTACGGGAATTCGCCGGGGAGAAGTATTGGGCCTTATTGGGCCCTGCGGGAAAGAGAGAGGGGCTGCCTAGGGCAGGCCGCGCGCCCCCCATGGCCTTGTCCGAATTGGACTAGGGGGAGGGGCCGCAACCCCTCCTTCCTTCCCTTCTCTCTTCCCCTTCCTTGTCTCCTACTCCTACTACATGGAAGGACTCCTAGTTGGACTAGGAAAGGGGGAATCCTACTCCCGGTGGGAGTAGGACTCCCCTAGGGCGCGCCATAGAGAGGGCCGGCCCTCCCCTCCTCCACTCCTTTATATACGGGGGCAGGGGGCACCCCATAGACACACAAGTTGATCATCGTGATCGTTCCTTAGCCGTGTGCGGTGCCCCCCTCCACGATATTACACCTCGGTCATATTGTAGCAGTGCTTAGGCGAAGCCCTGCGACAGTTGAACATCAAGATCGTCACAACGCCGTCGTGCTGACGAAACTCCTCCCCATACCTCTGCTGGATCGGAGTTCGGGGTGCGTCATCGAGCTGTACGTGTGTCAAGAACTCGGAGGTGCCGGAGTAACGGTGCTTGGATCGGTTGGACCGGGAAGACGTACGACTACTTCCTCTACGTTGCGTCAACGCTCCCGCTTCGGTCTACGAGGGTACGTAGACAACACTCTCCCCTCTCGTTGCTATGCATCACCATGATCTTGCGTGTGCGTAGATTTTTTTTTGAAATTACTACGTTCCCCAACAGTGGCATCCGAGCCTAGGTTTTATGGTTTGATGTTATATGCATGAGTAGAACACATGTGAGTTGTGGGCGATATAAGTCATACTGCTTACCAGCATGTCATACTTTGGTTCGGCGGTATTGTTGGATGAAGCGGCCCGGACCGACATTACGCGTACGCTTACGCGAGATTGTTTTTACCGTCGTGCTTTGCACATAGGTGACTAGCGGGTGTCAGTTTCTCCAACTTTAGTTGAACCGAGTGTGGCTATGCCCGGTCCTTGCGAAGGTTAAAACAACATCAACTTGACAAACTATCGTTGTGGTTTTGATGCGTAGGTGAGATCGGTTCTTGCTCAGCCCATAGCAACCATGTAAAATTTGCAACAACAAAGTAGAGGACGTCTAACTTGTTTTTGCAGGGCATGTTGTGATGTGATATGGTCAAGACGTGATAAGATATAAGTTGTTGTATGAGATGATCATGTTTTGTTGAAGTTATCGGCAACTGGCAGAAGCCCTATGGATGTCTCTTTGTTGCATAAGATGCAAGTGCCAAATAATTGCTTTACTTTATCGCTATACGATAGCAATAGTTGCAAGAGCAATAGTTGGTGAGACAACCATGTGATGACACATTGATGTAGATCAAGATGATGAAGATCATGGTGTCGTGCCGGTGACGATAGAGATCATGACAGTACTTTGGAGATGGAGATCAAAGGCGCAAGATGATCATGGCCATATCATGTCACATATTTTGATTGCATATGATGTTTATCTATTATACATCTTATTCTTGCTTTGATTGACGGTAGCATTCTAAGATGATCTCTCACTAAAAATTATCAAGAAGTGTTCTCCCTGAGTATGCACCGTTGCCAAAGTTCCTCGTGCCCAGACACCACGTGATGATCGGGTGTGATAAGCTCTACGTCCATCTACAACGGGTGCAAGCCAGTTTTGCACACGCGGAATACTCAGGTTAAACTTGACGAGCCTAGCATATGCAGATATGGCCTCGAAGCACGGAGACCGAAAGGTCGAGCGTGAATCATATAGTAGATATGATCAACATAGTGATGTCCACCATTGAAAACTACTCCATCTCACGTGATGATCGGTTATGGTTTAGTTGATTTGGATCACGTGATCACTTAGATGACTAGAGAGATGTCTGTCTAAGTGGGAGTTCTTAAGTAATATGATTAATTGAACTTAAATTTATCATGAACTTAGTCCTGGTAGTATTTTGCAAATTATGTTGTAGATCAATAGCTCGCGTTGTTGCTTTCATATGTTTATTTTGATATGTTCCTAGAGAAAATTGTGTTGAAAAATTTTAGTAGCAATGATGAGGATTGGATCCGCGATATGAGGTTTATCCTCATTGCTGCACAGAAGAATTATGTCCTTAATGCACCGCTAGGTGACAGACCTATTGCAGGAGCAGATGCAGACGTTATGAACGTTTAGCTAAGCTCAATATGATGACTGCTTGATAGTTCAGTGCACCATGCTTAACGGCTTAGAATCGGGACTTCAAAGACGTTTTTTAACGTCATGGACCATATATGATGTTCCAGGAGTTGAAGTTAATATTTCAAGCAAATACCCGAGTTGAGAGATATGAAGTCTCCAACAAGTTCTATAGCTAAAATATGGAGGAGAATCGCTCAACTAGTGAGCATGTGCTCAGATTGTCTGGATACTTCAATCGCTTGAATCAAGTGGGAGTTGATCTTCCAGATAAGATAGTGATTGACAGAATTCTCTAGTCACCATCACCAAGTTAGTAGAACTTCGTGATGAACTATAGTATGCAAGGGATGATGAAAATGATTCCCGAGTTTTTCATGATGATGAAATCGATGAAGGTAGAAATCAAGAAAGAACATCAAGTGTTGATGGTTAACAAGACCACTAGTTTCAAGAAAAGAGCAAAGGGATAGAAGGGAACTTCAAGAAGAACGGCAAGCAAGTTGCTGCTCAAGTGAAGAAGCCCAAGTCTGGACCTAAGCCTGAGACTAAGTGCTTCTACTGCAAAGGGACTGGTCACTGGAAGCAGAACTACCCCAAGTATTTGGCGGATAAGAAGGATGGCGATGTGAACAAAGGTATATTTGATATACATGTTATTGATGTGTACTTTACTAGTGTTTATAGCAACCCCTCGGTATTTGGTACTGATTCAGTTGCTAAGAGTAGTAACTCGAAACGGGAGTTGCAGAATAAACAGAAACTAGTTAAGGGTGAAGTGACGATGTGTGTTGAAAGTAGTTTCAAGATTGATATGATCATCATCGCACACTCCCTATACTTTCGGGATTAGTGTTAAACCTAAATAAATGTTATTTGGCGTTTGCGTTGAGCATGAATATGATTTGATCATGTTTATTGCAATACAGTTATTCATTTAAAATCAGAGAATAATTGTTGTTCTATTTAAATGAATAAAACCGTCAATGGTCATACACCCAACGAAAATAGTTTGTTGGCTCTCGATAGTAGTGATGCACATATTCATAATATTGATGCCAAAAGATGCAAAGTTAATAATGATAGTGCAACTTATTTGTGGCACTGCCGTTTTGGTCATATCGGTGTAAAGCGCATGAAGAAACTCCATAAAGATGGATTTTCGGAATCACTTGGTTATGAATCATTTGATGCTTGCGAACCGTGCCTTTTGGGCAAGATGACTAAAAACTCCGTTCTCCGGAACAATGGAACAAGCTACTGACTTATTGGAAATAATACATACCGATGTATGCGATCCAATGAGTGATTGATGCTCGTGGCAAGTATCGTTATTTTCTGACCTTCACAAGATGATTTGAGCAGATATGGGTATATCTACTTGATGAAACATAAGTCTGAAATAGTTGAAAGGTTCAAAGAGTTTCAGAGTGAAGTGGAAAAATCATCGTAACAAGAAAATAAAATTTCTGCGATCTGATCGCGAAAACGAATATTTGAGTTACGAGTTTGGTCTTCAATTAAAACAATGTGGAATAGTTTCACAGCTCACGCCACCTGGAACACCACAACGTTATGGTGTGTTCGAACGTCGTAACCGCACTTTATTGGATATGGTGCGATCTATGATGTCTCTTACTGGTTTACCATTATCATTTTGGGGTTATGCATTAAAGACAGCTGCATTCACGTTAAAAGGGCACCATCTAAATCCGTTGAGACGACACCATATGAACTGTGGTTTAGCAAGAAACCCAAGTTGCCGTTTCTTAAAGTTTGGGGCTGTGATGCTTATGTGAAAAAGTTTCATCCTGATAAGCTCAAACCCAAATCGGAGAAGTGCGTCTTCATAGAATACCCAAAGGAAATTGTTGGGTACACCTTCTATCACAGATCCGAAGGCAAGATATTCGTTGCTAAAATGGATCCTTTCTAGAGAAGGAGTTTCTCTCGAAAGAAGTGAGTGGGAGGAAAGTAGAACTTGATGAGGTAACTGTACCTTCTCCCTAATTGGAAAATAGTTCATCACTGAAATCAGTTCCAGTGATTCCTACACCAATTAGTGAGGAAGCTAATGATGATGATCATGAAACTTCAGATCAAGTTACTACAGAATCTCGTAGGTCTTCCAGAGTACGGTCCGCACCAGAGTGGTACGGTAATCCTATTCTGAAAGTCATGTTACTAGACCATGATGAACCTACAAACTATGAGGAAGCGATGATGAGCCCAGATTCCGCAAAATGGCTTAAGGCCATGAAATCTGAGATGGGATCCATGTATGAGAACAAAGTGTGGACTTTGGTGGAGTTGCCCGATGATCGGCAAGCCATATTGTATAAATGGATCTTCAAGAGGAAGACGGACGTTGATAGTAGTGTTACTATCTACAAAGCTCGACTTGTCGCAAAAAGGTTTTTGACAAGTTCAAGGTGTTGACTACAATGAGATTTTCTCAACTGTAGCGATGCTTAAGTCTATCCGAATCATGTTAGCAATTGCCACAATTTATGAAATTTGGCAAATGGATGTAAAAACTGCATTCCTGAATGGGTTTCTGGAGGAAGAGTTGTATATGATGCAACCAGAAGGTTTTATCGATCCAAAGGGAGCTAACAAAGTGTGCAAGCTCCAGCGATCCATCTATGGACTGGTGCAAGCATCTCGGAGTTGGAATATACGCTTTGATGAGTTGATCAAAGCATATAGTTTTATACAGACTTACGGTGAAGCCTGTATTTACAAGAAAGTGAGTGGGAGCACTACAACATTTCTGATAAGTATATGTGAATGACATATTGTTGATCAGAAATAATGTAGAATTTTTCTGCAAAGCATAAAGGAGTGTTTGAAAGGAGTTTTTTCAAAGAAAGACCTCGGTAAAGCTACTTACATATTGAGCATCAAGATCTATTGAGATAGATCAAGACGCTTGATAAGATTTTCAATGAGTACATACCTTGACAAGATTTTGAAGTAGTTCAAAATGGAACAGTCAAAGAAAGAGTTCTTACCTGTGTTGCAAAGGTATGAAATTGAGTAAGACTCAAATCCCGACCACAGCAGAAAATAGAAAGAAAATGAAAGTCATTCCCTATGCCTCAGTCATAGGTTCTATAAAGTATGCTATGCTGTGAACCAGACCTATTGTATACTCTGCCCTGGTTTGGCAAGGGAGTACAATAGTGATCTAGGAGTAGATCACTGGACAGCGGTCAAAATTATCCTTAGTGGAATAAGTATATGTTTCTCGATTATGGAAGTGACAAAAGGTTCGTCGTAAAGGGTTACGTCGATGCAAGTTTTGACACCGATCTGGATGACTCTAAGTCTCGATCTAGATACATATTGAAAGTGGGAGCAATTAGCTAGAGTAGCTCCGTGCAGAGCATTGTAGACATAGAAAATTGCAAAATACATAACGGATCTGAATGTGAAAGACCCGTTGACTAAGATTCTCTCACAAGCAAAACATGATCACACCTTAGTACTCTTTGGGTGTTAATCACATAGCGATGTGAACTAGATTACTGAATCTAGTAAACCCTTTGGGTGTTGGTCACATGGCGATGTGAACTATGGGTGTTAATCACATGATGATGTGAACTATTGATGTTAATCACATGGTGATGTGATCTACATTATTGACTCTAGTGCAAGTGGGAGACTGAAGGAAATATGCCCTAGAGGCAATAATAAAGTTATTATTTATTTCCTTATTTCATGATAAATGTTTATTATTCATGCTAGAATTGTATTAACCGGAAACATAATACATGTGTGAATATATAGACAAACAGAGTGTCACTAGTATGCCTCTACTTGACTAGCTTGTTGATAAAAGATGGTTATGTTTCCTAACCATGGACACAGAGTTGTTATTTGATTAACGGGATCACATCATTAGTTGAATGATCTGATTGACATGACCCATTCCATTAGCTTAGCTCCTGATCGTTTAGTATGTTGCTATTGCTTTCTTCATGACTTATACATGTTCCTATGACTATGAGATTATGCAACTCCCGTTTACCGGAGGAACACTTTGTGTGCTACCAAACGTCACAACGTAACTGGGTGATTATAAAGGTGCTCTACAGGTGTCTCCAAAGGTACTTGTTGGGTTGGCGTATTTCGAGATTAGGATTTGTCACTCCGAATGTCGGAGAGGTATCTCTGGGCCCTCTCTGTAATGCACATCACCTAAGCCTGGCAAGCATTGCAACTAATGAGTTAGTTGCGAGATGATGTATTACGGAACGAGTAAAGAGACTTGCCGGTAACGAGATTGAACTAGGTATTGGATACCGACGATCGAATCTCGGGCAAGTAACATACCGATGACAAAGGGAACAACGTATGTTGTTATGCGGTCTGACCGGTAAAGATCTTCGTAGAATATGTAGGAACCAATATGGGCATCCAGGTCCTGCTATTGGTTATTGACCGGAGACGTGTCTCGGTCATGTCTACATTGTTCTCGAACCGTAGGGTCCGCACGCTTAAGGTTTCGATGACAGTTATATTATGAGTTTATGAGTTTTGATGTACCGAAGGAGTTCGGAGTCCCGGATGAGATCGGGGACATGACGAGGAGTCTCGAAATGGTCGAGGCGTAAAGATCGATATATTGGACAACTATATTCGGAGTTCGGAAAGGTTCCGAGTGATTCGGGTATTTTTCGGAGTACCGGAGAGTTACGGGAATTCGCCGGGGAGAAGTATTGGGCCTTATTGGGCCCTGCGGGAAAGAGAGAGGGGCTGCCTAGGGCAGGCCGCGCGCCCCCCCATGGCCTAGTCCGAATTGGACTAGGGGGAGGGGCCGCAACCCCTCCTTCCTTCCCTTCTCTCTTCCCCTTCCTTGTCTCCTACTCCTACTACATGGAAGGACTCCTAGTTGGACTAGGAAAGGGGGAATCCTACTCCCGGTGGGAGTAGGACTCCCCTAGGGCGCGCCATAGAGAGGGCCGGCCCTCCCCTCCTCCACTCCTTTATATACGGGGGCAGGGGGCACCCCATAGACACACAAGTTGGTCATCGTGATCGTTCCTTAGCCGTGTGCGGTGCCCCCCTCCACGATATTACACCTCGGTCATATTGTAGCGGTGCTTAGGCGAAGCCCTGCGACAGTTGAACATCAAGATCGTCACCACGCCGTCGTGCTGACGAAACTCCTCCCCGTACCTCTGCTGGATCGGAGTTCGGGGTGCGTCATCGAGCTGTACGTGTGTCAAGAACTCGGAGGTGCCGGAGTAACGGTGCTTGGATCGGTTGGACCGGGAAGACGTACGACTACTTCCTCTACGTTGCGTCAACGCTTCCGCTTCGGTCTACGAGGGTACGTAGACAACACTCTCCCCTCTCATTGCTATGCATCACCATGATCTTGCGTGTGCGTAGGAAATTTTTTGAAATTACTACGTTCCCCAACAGGTAGGTTGTGGTCTCCTACCGCCGCGCCCCATGGCGGTAGGGTGCCTTTGTGTGGATTTTTTTGCACCTTCTAACTTCTTTTGTCTTCAATTTTGGCATACAACATTTAAACAGCATATGTATGACATATAAACCACACAATGTATGATATATGATGCACACACCACAAATCTATAAATAAGGTAGGTTCGATACACCACAAATCTATAAATAAGGTAGGTTCGGTACATAGCAATTCAATGAAACAGTTTCACGAGCAAATTCATATGGTTCACGAAGCAAATAAGCAAGTTTTTAGTTCAACGACACGACAGCAACTTCAGTCCTTCCTTCCCCTCTTCGACTTTCGGTCCTCGTTATCCTTGGATCGCTTCTCGGTCGCCGTCTTCTTGCGGGCCACAGGACGTGCTTTCTGAAACGGGGATGGACTCTTCCAGTCCTTCTTTGGCACATTCCTCTTCTCACGCTGGGTTGGCTGAGTTGGTGGAGGTCCGTCGTTATCATTGAATGTCCAATGATAACGAAAATGAACTATGTATTACCTTCACCGTTTCCCTCAACTTGTTCTCACTAGCTCGAGTCCCAGGGACACCACTAAGCGCATCAGAGGCATGAAAAATGCTTTTGTTCAGCTCCGAAGACTGCAAAGTAATAAAATGAGTCAATAGCACGAAAAGCTGATTTCATCCAACCGTTGGTCCGAAAGAGGTAAAAACAACATACCACTCTGTTCATGAGGGGTCCGTACTCGCTAAACCCGCCTTGAAGCTGTCTGATGCTCTCGTTGTAGGCTTCATTCTCTGAGGCGTCATCGAACAGGTCTTTGGCATCTGCTGTCGTCCACTGGGGCCTCAGACGTAGACGATGCTTGATGCCATCATCATACCACGGCATGTGATCCTCGTACGCGTCCCAGTCAATTACTCTCCTCTCCGTATCTTTGTGTCCTTTCCACTCGTTCCATTCCTTGACGTATCTCGCATGTTCGGCTTCCCAATCCGTGATTGATTGATTGTTCTTCCTACTCATCATGCAATGCGTAAGAAAGAATGTAAAACACCCTTCTTTTATGAATGTAAAGCATCAAAACAAGAACTTAGAATCGATGAGGACGGCTTGTGGTACTCACTTGTGTAGGTCGTAGCCACCGGTATCGCGGATGATGCCGGCTGGTGGTGTGTGTTGCACCTTACCAAATTGTGCGGCAACGCGCTGTGGCAAGTGGTACTCCACGGCATAGACACAAATCATGGGCACAATGCACTGGAAGAGCAGCTGGTCCGGCTTGCACATTCTGTTTAGCTCGAACCCCCACTCTCGATCATCACTATACGGCCGCCAAGTAACCTATAACCAAACAACGGTAAGCTCAAGTGAAAGTGTTATCAAAACAATGGTAAGCTCAAGTGAAAATGTAGTTCTTATACCTGGAAAGGCGTGAGAGCATCAAGCTCGTTGCTGAAGACCTTGTACAAGGCCTTCGATTCGCCCGTGTAGACACGCACCACGTCCCAAGCGTATGCGACGGTCGGGTACCGATCATCTTCGTCATCTCCGCAATAGTCCGTCCATGCACGCGAGCGCATCTTCTCCGGACGGCCCACCGGGATTCACTCCCACATCCAAATGGAGAGGCCCCATACACATCCACACATACCGGACGTGACCTCCGCTCTCTGCGTCGCGTCGTCAAGCTACAAACCAAGTATAGATGATAGGATGTCAAAATGGAAAGCAACACACGTCTGATATTTGAAAGAAAGTGATATTCACTTACCGAACGGTATAGGTAGGCAAGTCCGGCGGCCCCCCAGCTGTACCCCGCATCTCAGTCCTTCAGGAAGTCAAGATACATCCATAGGGCAGAGTTCCCGGAGCAGTCCGGAAACACTACCTCTGTGAGAATGTACCACAGGTAGGCCCTGGCGTACTGCTCCACCACCCGGGGCTCGGCATGTTCCAGGCACTTGCTCCGGTGCTCGAGGAGCCATGGCAGCGGTATGCCGGAAGTCCGGTTGCTCTTAGCGGTGGGGCAGTCGCCGATGAGGCTGACAACCCTCTCAGGCCAGTTCGCCCTCTCCACTCTTCCTGTGAGAGGACGACCCTCCAGCGGTAGTGCCGTAATCATCGCCCAATCCTCAAGGGTCACGGTCATCTCCCCGCATGGAAGATGAAAGCTGTGCGTCTCTGGCCACCACCGGTCGATCAAAGCCGTGAGAGCTGAGTGAACGAGCGTCGGCGGCTTACGCTTGAACTGCAGGACGAAACCCAATAGTCGGGCTCTCCTAAAGAACGATGCGTACCGATCGTCGTACTCCATTTTAACCGTCGTCTTGTGAGCCCTCATCCACAGTGGCGGCAGCATATGTGAAAATCAATAACCAAAGCATAATTAGCATGAACATAATAGTTAGCAACTTGTTTTCATCTATTCGAAAGATTTGGTTTAAAATGCTAATTACCACTCCATTCTCAATGAAACGGGCACGGTGACGCTTGTCGAACCTAGAGTCAAGCATTGTGTACTTTGTGCCGATGTCGTCCGCAAGAGGCGGCCTCCTAAAAGAATTGCATAAGCACATCAAAAGATTTTTCAACATGAACTAGAGTTCAACATTAACTACGAAACACATCGATGCATAACAAATTAATCACATCCAACAGAACCTATAAGTTCAATCTTTGAATAATCATATATCAAGATTATTATGAACATGAACTAAATGCAATACATATATCAAAGAACTAAATAAAATACTTTTATGAAGATGCAATCACCACGGTTTCAATGCATCATAACACATATTTCTCAAACAACATCCAACATGCATAATCTCATTTTTTGTTAAAAAAAATGAACTAGGATTCATCTTGAGGATTCATATACTACATATAACAAATATATCAAATATTCATCTCCAATATTCATCATACACTACATCCAATACTTGCACCAGCATAGGAACATGCATCATCCATCATATAAAAAACCCATTCAAATCAATTACGAACTATGGTTCATCTTAACACAACCATACCAACTCTTCAATATAGTTCAAATCTAACACAATATAACATCTAGAATCAACCTAAATCAATCATAGGGTTAATTTTTTTTCAAATAGGAGTGATATCAATCGAATAATGCGACGAATCGAAAGGTGTTTGATTAAAACTTATTGAAGGGATTGAAAGAGCTTACTTTTCTTTCTTCGGGGCCATCTCGATCCGCAAAATCCGTCAAGAAACGAAGAAGATCGGAGGGGGGAGTGCAGGGGATGAAAAGGGATGAGAGAGGGCGACTTTGAGCAAACTGCTCTGTTTTTCGTGGTGGGGGGCGGCTGGGTGGGGGGGAGAAGGGGGTGGGGGCGGCCGGCCCGCGGTTTTTATATGCCCACACCCTGCCGCCAGCGTCTCCGGCGGTAGATTCAGACAACCTACCGCCGGGTGGAACGGCGGTAGGGTGTGACGGAGGGGGCACGGCGGCCGTTATCGTTGCTGACGTGGACAAGTTTGCTACCGCCGCTTCTCTCGGCGGTAGGCTATATGATCCTACCGCCGGGCCTCCAGGCGGTAGGCAAAAGGGTCAAATCCCGAAATATTTTTATACTGGGGTCGGATCTCGATTTTGTTTGACAAAAGGGTCAAAACACGAAATTTTGCCTAATCCAGACGCTCAAAGCGAAACAAAGCCAACAACCAACGAGTCACCGTGCCTGCCGCGAACAGCACGGGACACGGCGGGGTCCACACGAGCATTGCGCCTGCACGCGGGTCACAGTCAGTCGAGTTCCGTTTCCGTTCATAGGGACGCAGCAGAGGCATGCATGCGTGGAATTTTTTTTTGAGCAAAATGCATGCATGCACGGATCATGCACAAGACAAGAAGAAGCCACACCCGCAAAAAAAAAAAAAAGACAAGAAGAAGCCAGCCAGGCAGGACCGGCCGCGAACAGATCCGCTAGCCGCTTTTCGTACGTGCGTACAGCGGCACCACATTTAAAATTCAAACTAGAAAAAAAAACAGCAGGTAGAGTTAATGTCAGCTCATTCAGTAGTAGCCATACGTTGAACCTGATCAGGATTTGTGATGCGTCAAGAAGGCCGATTGAAGGAGAATGAGAGGTGACCTGCTGGCCATTTTGCGGAAGATCATGTTGGTGCTTGCAGTCTGTGGCTTTATTCAGACTGCCTGTTTTCATTTTGCGAGATTTGGCTTTTGCTTATACGAGTAGCTGATACTTTGTCAACGTTATCCTGGCTTGTAAGTGGAGTTTTTGTTGGATTATGAATAGGCTTAGGTCCATATAAGACACTAATTCCTGGTTAATCTTGAGGCCCATGTATGAGATGGCAGGTGGTGGGAAGTTTAGTCCCACCTTGCTAGTTGAGGAGAGTTAAGACCCCTTTATAAGGGTTGCTCTACCACTTGCCATTGGGAGCTTGGGAAGAGGAATGGTACACCCGCGTTCCTCCTTCGCCGCCTGCCTCGCCTCGCTTAACCTAGTTCGGTGCACTCACGGCTGGTCGGGAGAGCAGGTGCCTCCGGAACCCTGTCGTTCGAGATCCTGCCCGGGAGAACGGCAATAAGGTTTTTGGGGAGCGTCTCGACGCGACTGCTCCCGATCCGTCCCCAACTCCGTTCGCCTCTGCTTCCACTACTTCCCCTGCATCGACACCATGCATACCTTTTATGCCATGCTTACTGTTTACTCGTGGATAAGTCTAATCGGAAAAGTGCTGATATTTCCAACAATCCAAAAACCTTATTTTAGGCACTTTTCGATTCAAGGCTTTGCTGCTACTCTGAAACCAGAAAAGTTTACCGGGACGCATTTTAAGCGTTGGCAGACTAGGACCACCTTGTGGCTCACAGCGATGAACGTGTTCTGGGTTGGTGGTGTGTCCCTCACAGAAACGATTGCTCCTGAACAGGAGAAGGCGTTTAGGGAGGCAACCACAATCTTCCTGGGAGCAGTTCTGAGTGTGATTGGAGACGAGATGGTTGACGCCTATATTCATATGGGGGTTGCCAAAAACTTGTGGGATGCGCTCGAAGTCAAATTCGGCGCAACTGATGCTGGCAGTGAGCTGTATGCCATGGAGCAGTTCCATGATTACAGGATGGTTGATAACCGTTCTGTATTGGACCAGGCTCATGAGATACAGTGCATTGCTAAGGAGCTGGAGCTCCTGAAGTGTGAGTTACCGGACAAGTTTGTCGTGGGTTGCATTATTGCAAAACTCCCTCCTAGTTGGAGGAACTTTGCTACTTCTCTCAAGCACTTGAGACGTGAATTCTCTGTTGAGGATGTAATCGGTCATCTCAGTGTTGAGCAGAATTCGAGAGCAAAGGACTCACACGTGAAAGGGGCAGAGGGTTCTTCTAGTGCCAATGTGGTGCAGAAGAACTTCCACAAGTTCAAGGGAAAGAACTCTGTCCAGCAGAATACTACCTTTAAGAAGAAGGGTAAGAAGAAAGACAAAAGGAGAGATGGCTGCTTTACTTGTGGTTCAGATGAACATTGGGCAAACAAGTGCCCAAACAAGTACAAGAAGCCAGCACAGGACTCCAAGTCTGTGAATGTCACTCTGAGCAACAATGATGCGGCATCTGGGTATGGTAATCTGTTTACCATACTTTCAGTTTGTCAGTCCACCGATTGGTGGGTTGACACTGGGGCCAATATTCATGTGTGTGCTGATGTGTCTTTGTTTTCTTCCTACCAGGTCGCACGAGATTGTTCCGTCCTGATGGGGAATGGCTCGCATGCTTCTGTTCATGGTGTTGGCACGGTAGATCTGAAGTTTACTTCGGGAAAGATCATGCAACTGAAGAACTTGCAGCATGTCCCCGCCATAAAGAAGAATCTCGTTAGTGGCTCCCTTCTATGTAAAGAAGGGTTTAAGTTAGTATTTGATTCTAACAAAGTAGTCGTATCTCGGTATGGACTATTTGTTGGAAAAGGATATGATTCTGGTGGTTTGTTCCGCCTTTCCCTGGAGGATTTCTGTAATAAAGTCGTGAACCAAATTCATTCTAATGTGAACGAATCCGAGGTTTGGCATTCACGTCTTTGTCACATAAATTTCGGTTGTATGACGCGGCTAGCTAAGATGGATTTAATCCCGAGTTTCACTTTAGCCAAAGGTCTAAGTGCCATGCGTGTGTGCAAGCTAAGCAACCTCGTAAGCCTCACAAGCCTGCGAAGGAGAGACACCTGGCACCTCTAGAGCTCATACATTCAGATCTCTGTGAGATGAATGGTGTGTTGACCAAAGGTGGAAAGAAATACTTCATGACTCGGATTGATGATTCCACTAGATTCTGCTATGTGTATTTGTTAAATACTAAGGATGAGGCTCTACACTACTTTAAAGTCTATAAGGCTGAAGTTGAGAACCAACTTGAGAAGAAAATAAAACGAGTCCGGTCCGATCGTGGTGGAGAGTACTTTTCTAATGAGTTTGATTTATTCTGTGCGGAACATGGTATTATTCATGAGAGGACGCCTCCCTACTCACCCCAGTCAAATGGGGTTGCCGAACGGAAAAACCGTACTCTAACTGATTTGGTTAACGCCATGTTAGATACATCGGGTTTATCCAAGGCATGGTGAGGGGAGGCTGTATTGACATCATGCCATGTCCTGAATAAAGTTCCCACAAAGGATAATGAGACTACTCCCTATGAGCAATGGGAAAAGAAAAGAACTACACTCTCTTACTTGCGCACTTGGGGCTGTTTGGCGAAAGTCAATGTGCCGATAGTCAAAAAGCGCAAGTTGGAACCAAAGACCGTGGACTGTGTTTTTCTTGGCTATGCCAAGCATAGCGTTGGATATAGATTTCTAGTGGTGAAATCTGATGTACACAACGTGAAGGTCGGTACAATTATAGAGTCTAGGGATGCTACATTCTTTGAGGATATTTTCCCCATGAGAGATATGCAAAGCGTTTCTAGACTGGAATCTGATGAGACTCCTGAACCTGCTATTCCGATGGAATACTATGAACATAAAAGTGATGAGAGTTCCACGGAGGTGACGAGGAAGTTCCTGTTAGGAGCAAGAGACAGAGGACTGCAAAGTCCTTTGGTGATGATTTCCTCGTGTACCTCGTGGATGATGATACTCCTAGTACCATTTCAGAAGCTTATGCATCTCCGGATGCTGACTACTGGAAGGATGCGGTTCGTAGTGAGATGGATTCCATCTTGGCTAATGGGACATGGGAGATCACTGATCGTCCCTATGGTTGTCGACCATTAGGATGTAAGTGGGTGTTCAATAAGAAGTTTAGGCCCGATGGTACTGTTGAGAAGTACAAGGCTAGGCTTGTGGCCAAGGGTTATACCCAGAAAGAAGAAGAGGATTTCTTTTACACTTATTCACCTGTGGCTAGACTGACAACCATTCGAGTGTTACTCGCTTTGGCTGCCTCGCATGGTCTTCTCGTTCATCAGATGGACGTTAAGACGGCTTTCCTTAACGGAGAGCTAGACGAGGAAATTTACATGCAACAGCTGGATGGCTTTGTAGTAAATGGTCAGGAAAGAAAGGTGTGTAAGCTAGTGAAATCTTTGTATGGCCTGAAACAAGCGCCTAAACAATGGCATGAGAAGTTCAACACTACTCTGACATCTGCTGGCTTTGTTGTGAACGAAGCTGACAAATGTGTATACTATCGCTATGGTGGGGGCGAAGGAGTTATACTGTGTTTGTATGTCGATGACATACTGATATTTGGGACCCACCTCAAGGTCATTGAGGAGGTCAAGTCTTTTCTATCTCATAACTTTGAGATGAAGGACCTGGGTGTGGCTGATGTTATCCTGAACATCAAGCTACTGAGAAATTCTGAGGGTGGAATTACACTTTTGCAATCCCACTATGTTGAGAAGATTTTGAGCCGTTTTGGATATTCGGACTGCAAACCTTCCGCAACACCATATGATCCTAGCGTGCGGATTCGAAAGTTCGAAGGCACGGCTATAGATCAATTGAGATATTCTCAAGTGGTTGGTTCACTGATGTACCTAGCATGTTCTACTCGTCCTGACATCTCATTTGCTGTGTGCAAACTGAGCCGGTTTGTTTCCAATCCGGGAGATGTGCATTGGCATGCCGTTGAGCGAGTGATGCGTTATTTGCAAGGTACTGCGAACTATGGAATTCACTATTCTGGGTACCTGACGGTACTTGAGGGGTATAGTGATTCGAATTGGATATCTGATGCTGATGAGATGAAAGCCAAAGTGGACATGTCTTCACATAGGGCTGGAAAAAAAGCTCGAAGCTCGCGAGCTAAACAAGTAGCTCGTGACTCGGCTCGAATTGACTCGAACTCGAAGAATAACGAGTCGAGTCGAGCTTTACTTTAAGATCGTTTATAGACCAAGTTAAACGAGCCAATCTCACGAGTACTCGTGTAACTCGTTAGGCTCGATACAATAGATCAGCCACTCCCAATACAAAGAAAGATCAGCCACTAAACAACCTACGTCCCAGGTGCACAACCCAAGGCCGAGCAGTTGAAGGCCTAGCCTCCTAGGAGACTCATGCGTTACAAGAAAATTACAATTATTTAGTGATATATATGTTTAATATATACATAATCATTTTTTATCATATTTGAGGGCTTTATGTTTATATCTTAAATGAGCTTAACAAGCTAAACGAGCCAGCTCGTGAGTTATACAAGTCGAGCCAATCTTGGGTTTGAGCTCGTTATAGTAACGAGTCGAGGCGAGCTAGCTCATTAACGAAACGAGCTCTAGCGAGTCGAGTCGAGCTGGCTCGACTCGGCTCGAATTCCAGCCCTATCTTCACACTTGGTGGTGGTGCTGTTTCCTGGAAGTCTTGCAAGCAGACGATCTTAACCAGATCGACTATGGAAGCAGAACTCACAGCATTAGACACATTATGCGTCGAAGAAGAATGGCTTCGAGAGCTTTTGATGGATTTACTGGTGGTTGATAAACCAGTGCCGGCTGTCCTTATGAACTGTGACAATCAAACAGCGATTGCCAAGGTTAAGAGTTCAAAGGACAACATGAAATCCACAAAGCACATAAGAAGAAGATTGAAATCTGTCAGAAAATCAAGAAACTCTGGAGTAATAGCGTTGGATTATATCCAGACGGCTAAGAATCTGGTAGACCCTTTTACGAAAGGGCTATCACGGATTGTGATAGAAAATGCATCAAGGGAGATGGGTATGAGACCCACGTAAGTTGCCATGGGGGTAACCCAACCTATGTGATCGGAGATCCCGTGAATTAGGACCTGGGAAAACAATCCAGCGGTCAACTGAGGAGAGTATCCTTAATAAATCCACTCCGTTGGAGATGCAGTAATACTCTCAATTTTGTAAGGCAGGCTGACTTTTGTCTTAATATGTTCCAAAGCTTATGTAAGCAAGATGCTAACCTACAGAGCATTCTTTGGAGGAACACACCTATGTGAGCCCGACTGCTGGTTACAGTCTATGAGATTGGGTAATCTCTAGTAAGCTCATGAGAAGGTACGGAGTATGACTAATAAGCTCCACCCGTGGGGTTTAGCCTACGACAGCCAAGTATCAACTGACAATAGGCGAAACTTCTGCACGCCAAACTAACAATTCAAGGCATAGTCCATTGTTTAGTTGTGAAGAAGTCTAATCCTGTTGCTCTAGGTGGAAGTTCAACTTAACAGTCTCCACTGAAAATTCGGGTATATCAAACATTGTTTGGAACAGTTGACAAACTTATGTGCCTCGAGATCTGGTGGGGGATTGTTGGATTATGGATGGGCTTAGGCCCATATAAGACACTAATCCCTGGTTAATCTTGAGGCCCATGTATGAGATGGCAGGTGGTGGGAAGTTTAGTCCCACCTTGCTAGCTGAGGAGAGTTGAGACCCCTTTATAAGGGTTGCTCTACCACTTGCCATTGGGAGCTTGGGAAGAGGAATGGTACACGCGCGCTCCTCCTCCTCCGCCGCCCGCCTCGCCACGCCTCGCCTCGTCACGACGCGCGCGCGCCGCAGGTTGCGGGAATGAGCCGAGCCAAAGCTTATTTTTGCCGCTCAGGAATGAATTAATTAATCGGGGATTAATTAACGAGTCACTAACAGGTGGGCCACTGTCCGAGACGTTGGACTGTGGGCTGACCTGCGTTGCCGGGGGTGCGACGCTTGCCGGGATTCGTCGACTTCCTTGCCGGGAACAACGACTCCCTTGCCGGGAGTGGGCCGACTCGGTCGTGGGCCTCCGCAAGGCCAACGACTTTCTTCCTTACGGACTATATAAGAAGGCTCTGGCCAGTGAAGTAACCTAGTTCGGTTCACTCACTCCCTCTCGCGTGACCTAGCCGTCATCTACTGTTCCTCACTCTGTGCTGCCTCCGGCGATCCCATCCCGACGACCGCGTGCACGGCTGGTCGGGAGAGCAGGTGCCTCCGGAACCCTGTCGTTAGAGATCCTGCTCGGGAGAACGGTAATAAGGTTTTTGGGGAGCGTCTCGACGCGACTGCTCCCGATCCGTCCCCAACTCCATTCGCCTCTGCTTCCACTACTTCCCCTGCATCGACACCATGGCCGACAACGCCGCTGCAAAGAAGAAGGCCACGGACGACGCTGAGGCTGCTGCTGCCGCCGCCGCGTTGGCCTGGCCAACCAGAGGGTATGATCTGTTCATCCCTCGTTTACTCGTACTTATGCTAGCCGTATACGTGTTGCTCATAGATGGTTCGATTCTATGTTCTGTACATGCTAGTATGCTTATGTATCGCTATGAGATGCATACCTTTTATGCCATGCTTACTGTTTACGCGTGGATAAGTCTAATCGGAAAAGTGCTAATATTTCCAACAGTTTTCTAGCAATGGGTTGAACTCGCTATTCCATCTTTCGTGTCCCCTATAAGTTTCTGGAGTTGTGTTCTTTTTCTGTTGAATGGAAAGGGGGCTAGCCTGGTTTAAAGAAAATAATAGCCGGTTAATTGAGTAGTGGTAGCAGTAGCAGTGATAGTGTGATAATATATTCCTCCCTGTCTCGATCGAACCAATAGTCATGGAAAGGCATGATGGTACATGGTAACAAAACAAATCACAATGTAATACAATGTTTAGACAGTGACAGCGTGCGATAGTAAGCGTGCTTGCCTAGTGCGGAATTAAACATATGTTGAGTGGATTGAAAGGGAGTGGGAAGACAAATCTAAGACATTCATTAGGAACCTCGCCATGAAGAACATGAAGCTGGAGAGTAGGGTCAAAGAATGTGAGGTAGAAATACAATACAGAGGAATCATCATGAAAAGAGGGCAATGGGCAGGATGCACAAGGAAAGACTGATGTCCTGGGATAGGATGATGGGACTTTGACTGTTATGTATCTTCCCATGATTGCCATTACGTTTGATGTCATTGTTAGTAAGCAGGACATGTGTAATGAGTGATGATATTGTGTTGTTGAGACATCATGATATACCTTTTGATGTTGAAATGATGGAATATTTAGTAGATGAGTGAATGTTCTTAACTGAATATTAAGCATTAGTACTTATATGTGATAAGTCGGGTTACTTATATGTGACAAGCAGTACTACTTGTATGTGATAAGGCGGGTTACTTAAATCAAAGAGGAAGCATTGCTTATATGTGATATGTACAACAAGATGGCAATCCACTTGACTTATATAAACAATACTCACACGATAACTCAGGTGACATATAACCAAAAACAAACAATACTTTTCTCCCCAAAAAAAGAAAAGGAAAAGAGAAAACAAACAATTCTTATACCTGTTTACTACTAAAAACTTCAAAATTGTTGTTTAGTAAGATGTCACATTTAGAAAAACCACTAAAATATGTTTTGACCCATGTCTTTGCATCCAATTTCTCAGTCCGGTGAAATGTTGCTACACTGCATTCATTCATTTTCAGACAATTTACTCTCTGCTTGACCTAGTTAGTTGATCTGCCCATGAGGCATAGGTCATGCATGCTTCAGCACATCTCCTTGGTGCTTCTAAACTAGTAAAATGTACAACACCCTACGAGTAGCTACAACAAAGAACAAATGGAGGTAGGCGGACGATAATCCTACATCTACGTAAAAGCTACATAGTCCTACATAACCTTCCTAACTAATTCTCTTCTCCCCTTGATTTTCAAGGGGGTGGGTCCTTCCTCCTCCATCGATTCAGTCCCATGTTTTCATGTTATTTGTTACACAATAATCGTAAGTAATTTTACGTAGGTGTAGCATTGCTTCAGAGTCATCTCGTGTGGCGACTGGCAAGGTAGGGGTAGGCTGTACAGGCGCCGTGTGGAAGTGGGTATGCATCCATGGAGTAAAATGCATGCATGTCTAATGGTCTCGGCAAGCCAAACCCCACCACGGCACAGCTGTAGCTGCACCTCTGCTGTTGCGCTGCCGGAGTCACAAATCACACCAGTGGAGGAGGGGCCCTGGGGTGGCAGGTGTAGCCGCCGAGGCGCTGTGGACGGGCATAGATAGAAATCTCATGCAGTCATCCGCTCGCTTTTTTCCTTTCCCGTGGTCTGCAACATGCAACCCGGCCGTGTACCACCCAGACACCAGCTGCCAAGCACGGTGGCATGGCACGCGGCGGACGCATGTGAACCAACCGTGGCCGCCCCATCTATCGATCCATCTCCATGGTGGTTGGTACCCGACCATGCCACCCGCCGCCGCAGAGACTTTTCCTGTGCTCTGTCTCGGCCTGGTCAACTGCCATCGATGATCGGTACGAACAGGCAGGATGAACAGTGCGCACTACCCACCATCTACAAGCATGGGAGACTAAATTTCTTGTTTTGACCCTTTTTGGTAAGAAATTCAAGATCTGACCCCACTTTGAAATATTTTCGGGATTTGACCCTTTTGCTACCGCCAGAGCTCCTGGCGGTAGGGTTAGACAGCCTACCGCGAGAGTATCTGGTGGTAGGGTGTGACGGAGGGGGACGGTGGCCGTCACCGCGCGCTGACGTGGATAAGTACCTTACCGCCAGGAACCCTGGCGGTAGGCTGTCTAACCCTACCGCCAGCGACCCTGGCGGTAAGGTGTGGCAGGGTTTTGCCAACCAGACATTCTGTAACAAAATATGCAAGGGCCTTGGCGGTAGGTCCACCCTACCGCCATGACCCATGGCGGTAGGCTGTCTGATCCTACCGCCAGGTTGCCTGGCGGTAGGGTCCTCTTTTTTGTTTTTCCAAGTTCATTTGGTTGCTTGTTCTCAAATTCAATATCACAGCAAGTTTCACAAATATGACAGCAATATCATAGATTTTAAACAATTAAATTTGGGCATCACGTAGATCCATATTAAGATAACTTGAAGTGCATAGAACATTTCAAACACATAGATCCACAAATAGCAAACACATAGTTCCACATAGTTTCACAACAACTAGACAAGTTCAACCAAACTAAAAGAGCCAAGTATCGAAGAGCATAATCACTTGCTCCTTCCCCTCTTGGAGGTACGGTCCTCGTTACTCTTTGAACGAGTCTCTTCGGTCTTCTTCTTGGGCCGGCGAGGAACCGGTCTCTGGAAAGGGTCCGGACTCAGCAAATCCTTCTTCTTCGGATTCCTCTTCGACAGCTGAGATGCCTGAGATGTTTGAGTTGGTGGAGGTCCATAATCTTCATCGTACTCCTCCTCCCCGTTGCTCTCATCCTCCTCCTCCTCATCCTCTTCTTCATGTGTGGCCTCCTCATCCTCATCCTCTTCCTCCTCCTCCTCTCCAACCAACCTGGACGACGAGGGAGCATGGCTCGATGAGCCGATGAGACCCTGTGTGGCTACAGGCTGATAAGCTTCAACTGACCCAGCTCCAGCACACCCAAGCAGCCCTACCAGCTTGCGACAACACTGCACGAACTTCTGCACTCACAATGAAGCAAGGTCATAATAAGTATCAGATCGACTGACTGCAAGTGAACAAGATGCATCTGTTCCGAGGAGGCTGAAATTGTACCTTCATCATCCCCCTGAATCTGGTCTCTGATTGTACGCTCCCGGGAAGATCTCCTAGTGCATCTGAGGCTTCAAAGATGCATCTGTTCAGCTCACCGGACTGCAACGGCATAAGTCAGTCACGATGACGAATAAAATATTTTAAATACGACCGCCGGTTCAAACTTACCACTCTGTTGATGAGGGGTGCAAACTCCCTAAATCCACTGTGCATGTCTCTGAGGCCGGACTGGTATGCCTGTTCATCGGGGTCATCCCTCTGCAGCTCCGCGATGTCTTCCGCGTCCATCGAGGCCTGAGACGAAGACGGTGCTTTTGGCCATCATCGTACCACCTCATGTGTCGGTCCAGGTAATCATCCCAGTTATTCACTCTCCTCTCCACGTCTTTACTGTGCCTCCGTTGGTTCCACTCCGTCACATGAGTCTTATGCTCCTCTCCCCAGTCTGTGATCGACTGATTCTTCTGCCGGCTCATCCTGCAAGGCATAAGCAACAAGAATCATCATAAGCGCAATGAGATCATCATAAGCAACAAAAACATGATAATCACGGAGAACAAAGAGCTCACATGTGGAGCGCGTGGCCGCCGGTATCGGTGGGCTGGCCCGGTGGGGTATGCTGATAAATCCCAAACTGCGTGGCCACGCGTTGTGGCAAATGCCACTCGACGACGTACACACAGATCATGGGCACGATGCACCGCCAGAGACCACGGTCCGCATCGCACATCACGTTCAGATCAAAGTCCCACTCTTGTTCTTGTCGATACGGCCACCAGTTTACCTATTGTGTATACCTTGGTAGGTTCGCACTCTCGGTCAAAAGTGGAATCGAAGAGAATGGTGTTGGGCGAGTTCATATACCCGCCAATGCGTCAAAGCGTCCAACTCGTTGGTGTAGGTCTTGTACGAAGTCTTGTTTACGCTCGTGTAGAGTTTGACAACGTCCCACTCGTAAGCTACGGTGGCGTTTCGAGTCTCGTCACCTTCTTCGCCATAGTCTTCCCATGGGCGTCTTCGCAATTTCTCCGGACGCCCCACCGGCAGCCACTCCCACATCCAAATGGAGAAGGCCCAGACAAAGCCACCCATATTGGACTTGTCTCCCGTCCTCTGCGTTGCATCGTCAAGCTGCAAAACATCAAATGAGGATCAGATATAAGAAAATGTCATGGACACACTTTCGTAGGTAGGTACGCAATTAGACACTCTCTTACTGAACGGTATAGGTAGGCGAGAGATGCCGTCCCCCAACTGTACCCTGCATCCCAGTCCGCTAGGAAGAACACATATGCCCAGTTGGCAGAGTTCCCGGAGCTGTCTGGAAACACGACCTCCGAGAGAATATACCACAGATAGGCCCTCGCGTACAACTCCACAGTCGCCTCATCTGCGGCTTGGGGGCATGTCTTCCGGTGCTCCGAGAGCCAGATCAATGGCACACCAGATGTACGGTTACTCTTGGCACCGGGGCAGTCGCCGATGAGGGTGGTGACCCTCTCCTGCCAGTTGGCCCTCTCCACTCGACCGGTGAGTGCATGACCCTCGATCGACATTGCAGTAATCATCCCCCAATCCTCTAGGGTCACCGTCATCTCCCCGCATGGCAGATGGAAAGAATGGGTCTCCGGTCTCCAACGGTCAATCAGAGCTGTGAGAGCCGCGTGGACAAGCGTCGGCGGATGACGCTTGAACTGCAGCACGAAACCCAACAGACGGGCTCTCTAGAAGAACGGCGCCTAGCGCTCGTCGTAGTCCATATGCCCATGAACCCCGTGACCCCTCATGCGCAATGGCTGGAGCGTCTGTCAAAAAGTGAACGCCAAAAAGTTAGGAAATCATTTTCATCATTCCGAGAACTTTGATCAAAATTTCTTTCATATCACTTACCTCTCCGTTCTCTACGAAACGGGCACGATGACCCTTGTCGAATGCCAGTCCAGCATGGAGTACCTGTTGGGGAACGTTGCAGAAAATTAAAAATTTTCCTACTGTTTCACCAAGATCCATCTATGAGTTCATCTAAGCAACGAGTAACGGGAGAGAGTTTGCATCTACATACCACTTGTAGATCGCGTGCGGAAGCTTGCAAGGTGATGATGTAGTCGTACTCGACGTGATTCGAATCACCGATGACCAAGTGCTGAACGGACAGCACCTCCGCGTTCAACACACGTACGGCACGGGTGACGTCCCCTCCGTCTTGATCCAGCAAGGAGGAAGGAGAGGTTGAGGAAGACAGCTCCACCGGCAGCACGACGGCGTGGTGATGGTGGAGAGGCAGTACTCCGACAGGGCTTCGCCGAGCACACAACGGAGGAGGAGAGGTGTTGGGGAGGGGAGGGGCTGCGCCTTGGAGATGGGTACAGCAGCCCCCCTCCCTCCCCCCCTTTATATAGGCCCCCAGGGGGGGCGCCGGCCCCTGGAGATCCAATCTCCAAGGGGGGGCGGCGGCCAAGGGGGTGGAGTGCCCCCCAAGCCAAGTGGGGCGCCCCCCCACCCCTAGGGTTTCAACCCTAGGCGCAGGGGGTGGGCCTAGGGGGGCGCACCAGCACACTATGGGCTGGTTCCCCTCCCACTTCAGCCCATGGGGCCCTCCGGGATGGGTGGCCCCACCCGGTGGACCCCCGGGACCCTTTCAGTGGTCCCGGTACATTACCGGTAGACCCCGAAACTTTCCTGATGGCCGAAATACCACTTCCTATATATTATTCTTTACCTCCGGACCATTCCGAAACTCCTCGTGACGTCCGGGATCTCATCCGGGACTCCGAACAACATTCGGTAGTCACATACTAGTCTTCCTACTAACCCTAGCGTCACCGAACCTTAAGTGTGTAGACCCTACGGGTTCGGGAGACATGCAGACATGACCGAGACGACTCTCGGGCAATAACCAACAGCGGGGTCTGGATACCCATGTTGGCTCCCACATGCTCCTCGATGATTTCATCGGTTGAACCACGATGTCGAGGATTCGATCAAACCCTGTATGCAATTCCCTTTGTCAATCGGTACGTTACTTGCCCGAGACTCGATCGTCGGTATCCCAATACCTTGTTCAGTCTCGTTACCGGCAAGTCACTTTACTCGTACCGTAATGCATGATCCCGTGACCAACACCTTGGTCACATTGAGCTCATTATGATGATGCATTACCGAGTGGGCCCAGAGATACCTCTCCGTCATACGGAGTGACAAATCCCAGTCTCGATCCGTGTCAACCCAACAGATACTTTCGGAGATACCTGTAATGCACCTTTATAGTCACCCAGTTACGTTGTGACGTTTGATACACCCAAGGCACTCCTACGGTATCCGGGAGTTACACGATCTCATGGTCGAAGGAAGAGATACTTGACATTGGCAAAGCTCTAGCAAACGAACTACACGATCTTTGTGCTATGCTTAGGATTGGGTCTTGTCCATCACATCATTCTCCCAATGATGTGATCCCGCTATCAACGACATCTAATGTCCATAGTCAGGAAACCATGACCATCCGTTGATCACAACGAGCTAGTCAACTAGAGGCTCACTAGGGACATATTGTGGTCTATGTGTTCACACGTGTATTACGATTTCCGGATAATACAGTTATAGCATGAACAAAAGACAATTATCATGAACAATGAAATATAATAATACTTTTATTATTGCCTCTAGGGCATATTTCCAACAGTCTCCCACTTGCACTAGAGTCACTAATCTAGTTACATTGTGATGAATCGAACACCCATAGAGTTCTGGTGTTGATCATGTTTTGCACGCGAGAGAGGTTTAGTCAACGGATCTGCGACATTCAGATCCGTGTGCACTTTGCAAATCTCTATGTCTCCATCTTGAACATTTTCACGGATGGAGTTGAAATGACGCTTGATGTGCCTGGTCTTCTTGTGAAACCTGGGCTCCTTGGCAAGGGCAATAGCTCCAGTGTTGTCACAGAAGAGTTTGATCGGCCCCGACGCATTGGGTATGACTCCTAGGTCGGTGATGAACTCCTTCACCCAAATCACTTCATGCGCTGCCTCCGAGGCTGCCATGTACTCTGCTTCACACGTAGATCCCGCCACGACGCTCTGCTTGCAGCTGCACCAGCTTACTGCTCCACCATTCAACATATACACGTATCCGGTTTGTGACTTAGAGTCATCCAGATCTGAGTCGAAGCTAGCGTCGACGTAACCCTTTACGACGAGCTCTTCGTCTCCTCCATAAACGAGAAACATGTCCTTTGTCCTTTTCAGGTACTTCAGGATATTCTTGACCGCTGTCCAGTGTTCCTTGCCGGGATTACTTTTGTATCTTGCTACCAAACTTACGGCAAGGTTTACATCAGGCCTGGTACACAGCATGGCATACATAATAGATCCTATGGCTGAAGCATAGGGGATGACACTCATCTCTTCTTTATCTTTTGCCGTGGTCGGGGACTGAGCCGAGCTCAATCTCACACCTTGTAACATAGGCAAGAACCCCTTCTTGGACTGATCCATTTTGAACCTCTTCAAAATCTTATCAAGGTATGTGCTTTGTGAAAGACCTATGAGGCGTCTCGATCTATCTCTATAGATTTTGATGCCTAATATATAAGCAGCTTCTCCAAGGTCCTTCATTGAAAAACACTTATTCAAGTAGGCCTTAATGCTGTCCAGAAGATTTGTATCATTTCCCATCAAGAGTATGTCATCTACATATAATAGGAGAAATGCTACAGAGCTCCCACTCACTTTCTTGTAAACGCAGGCTTCTCCATAAGTCTGCATAAACCCAAACGCTTTGATCATTTCATCAAAATGAATGTTCCAACTCCGAGATGCTTGCACCAGTCCATAAATGGATCGCTGGAGCTTGCATACTTTGTTAGCATTCTGAGGATCGACAAAACCTTCCGGCTGCATCATATACAGCTCTTCCTTAAGATGTCCGTTAAGGAATGCCGTTTTGACGTCCATCTGCCATATCTCATAATCATAGTACGCGGCAATTGCTAACATGATTCGGACGGACTTCAGCTTCGCTATGGGAGATAATGTCTCATCGTAGTCAATTCCTTGAACTTGTCGATAACCCTTAGCGACAAGTCGAGCTTTATAGATGGTAACATTTCCATCCGCGTCCGTCTTCTTCTTAAAAATCCATTTGTTTTCTATCGCTCGCCGATCATCGGGCAAGTCTGTCAAAGTCCATACTTTGTTTTCATACATGGATTCTATCTCGGATTTCATGGCTTCAAGCCATTTGTTGGAATCTAGGCCCGCCATCGCTTCTTCATAGTTTGAAGGTTCACCGTTGTCTAACAACATGATTTCCAGGACAGGGTTGCCGTACCACTCTGGTGCGGAACATGTCCTTGTGGACCTATGAAGTTCAGTAGCAACTTGCTCCGAAGTACCTTGATCATCATCATTGGTTTCCTCTTCAGTTGGTGTGGGCATCACAGGAACATTTTCCTGAGCTGCACCACTTTCCTGTTCGAGAGGTAGTACTTCATCGAGTTCTACTTTCCTCCCACTTACTTCTTTCGAGAGAAACTCTTTTTCCAGAAAGCATCCGTTCTTGGCAACAAAGATCTTGCCTTCGGATCTTAAGTAGAAGGTATACCCGACAGTTTCCTTAGGGTATCCTATGAATACACATTTTTCCGACTTGGGTTCGAGCTTTTCAGGTTGAAGTTTCTTGACATAAGCATCGCATCCCCAAACTTTTAGAAACGACAGCTTAGGTTTCTTCCCAAACCATAATTCATACGGTGTCGTCTCAACGGATTTAGACGGTGCCCTATTTAAAGTGAATGTAGCTGTCTCTAGAGCGTATCCCCAAAATGATAGCGGTAAATCGGTAAGAGACATCATAGACCGCACCATATCCAATAGAGTACGATTACGACGTTCGGACACACCGTTCCGCTGAGGTGTTCCAGGCGGCGTGAGTTGTGAAACGATTCCACATTTCTTTAAGTGTGTACCAAATTCGTGACTTAAGTATTCTCCTCCACGATTTGATCGTAGGAACTTTATCTTTCGGTCACGTTGATTCTCCACCTCATTCTGAAATTCCTTGAACTTTTCAAAGGTCTCAGACTTGTGTTTCATTAAGTAGACATACCCATATCTACTCAAGTCATCAGTGAGAGTGAGAACATAACGATATCCTCCGCGAGCCTCAATGCTCATTGGACCGCACACATCGGTATGTATGATTTCCAACAAGTTGGTTGCTCGCTCCATTGTTCCGGAGAACGGAGTCTTGGTCATTTTGCCTAAGAGGCATGGTTCGCATTTGTCAAACGATTCATAATCAAGAGACTCTAAAAGTCCATCAGCATGGAGCTTCTTCATGCGCTTGACACCAATGTGACCAAGGCGGCAGTGCCACAAGTATGTGGGACTATCGTTATCAACTTTACATCTTTTGGCATCCACACTATGAACATGTGTAATATTACGCTCGAGATTCATTAAGAATAAACCATTGACCATCGGAGCATGACCATAAAACATATCTCTCATATAAATCGAACAACCATTATTCTCAGACTTAAATGAGTAGCCATCTCGTATCAAACGAGATCCAGATACAATGTTCATGCTCAAACTTGGCACTAAATAACAATTATTAAGGTTCAAAACTAATCCCGTGGGTAAATGTAGAGGCAGCGTGCCGACGGCGATCACATCGACTCTGGAACCATTCCCGACGCGCATCGTCACCTCGTCCTTCGCCAGTCTCCATTTATTCCGCAGCTCCTGCTGTGAGTTACAAATATGAGCAACGGCACCAGTATCAAATACCCAGGAGTTACTATGAGTACTGGTAAGGTACACATCAATTACATGTATATCAAATATACCTTTGGTGTTGCCGGCCTTCTTATCCGCTAAGTATTTGGGGCAGTTCCGCTTCCAGTGACCCTTCCCCTTGCAATAAAAGCACTCAGTCTCAGGCTTGGGTCCATTCTTTGACTTCTTCCCGGCAACTGGCTTACCGGGGGCGGCAACATCTTTGCCGTCCTTCTTGAAGTTCTTCTTCCCCTTGCCCTTCTTAAACTTAGTGGTCTTATTGACCATCAACACTTGATGTTCTTTCTTGATTTCAGCCTCTGCTGACTTCAGCATCGAGTACACTTCAGGAATGGTCTTCACCATCCCCTGCATGTTGTAGTTCATCACAAAGCTCTTGTAGCTTGGTGGAAGCGACTGGAGGGTTCTGTCAATGACCGCCTCATCTGGGAGGTTAATGTTCAGCTGGGTCATACGGTTGTGCAACCCAGACATCTTCAGGATGTGCTCACTGACAGAACTGTTTTCCTCCATCTTACAACTGTAGAACTTGTCGGAGACATCATATCTCTCGACCCGGGCATGAGCTTGGAAAACTAGTTTCAGCTCTTCGAACATCTCATATGCTCCGTGATGCTCAAAACGCTTTTGGAGCCCCGGTTCTAAGCTGTAGAGCATGCCGCACTGAACGAGGGAGTAATCATCAGAACGAGTCTGCCAAACGTTCAAATCGTCTTGCAGTGCTGGGAGAACAGGTGGGTCACCTAACGGTGCTTCTAGGACATACTGTTTCTTGGCAGCTATGAGGATGATCCTCAGGTTCCGGACCCAGTCCGTATAGTTGCTGCCATCATCTTTCAGCTTGGTTTTCTCTAGGAATGCGTTGAAGTTCATGTTGACATTAGCGTTGGCCATTGATCTACAAGACATATTTGCAAAGGTTTTAGACTAAGTTCATGATAATAAAGTTCTAATCAAAATTATGAACTCCCACTTAGATTAGACATCCCTCTAGTCATCTAAGTGTTACACGATCCGAGTCGACTAGCCCGTGTCCGATCATCACGTGAGACGGACTAGTCATCGTCGGTGAACATCTTCATGTTGATCATATCTTCCATACGACTCGTGTTCGACCTTTCGGTCTCCGTGTTCCGAGGCCATGTCTGTACATGCTAGGCTCGTCAAGTTGACCCTAAGTGTTTTCGCTGTGTAAAACTGTCTTACACCCGTTGTATGTGAACGTAAGAATCCATCACACCCGATCATCACGTGGTGCTTAGAAGCGACGAACTGTAGCAATGGTGCACAGTTAGGGGAGAACACTTCTTGAAATTTTGTAAGGGATCATCTTATTTACTACCGTCGTCCTAAGTAAACAAGATGCATAAACATAATAAACATCACATGCAATTATATAGTTGTGACATGATATGGCCAATATCATAAAGCTCCATTGATCTCCATCTTCGGGGCTCCATGATCATCTTGTCACCGGCTTGACACCATGATCTCCATCATCATGATCTCCATCATCGTGTCTTAATGAAGTTGTCACGCCAACGACTACTTCTACTTCTATGACTAACGCGTTTAGCAATAAAGTAAAGTAGTTTACATGGCGTTCTTCAATGACACGCAGGTCATACAAAAAATAAAGACAACTCCTATGGCTCCTGCCGGTTGTCATACTCATCGACATGCAAGTCGTGAATCCTATTACAAGAACATGATCTCATACATCACAATTCATCATTCATCACAACTTCTGGCCATATCACATCACATGATCAATCGCTGCAAAAACAAGTTAGACGTCCTCTAATTGTTGTTGCATCTTTTACGTGGCTGCGATTGGGTTCTAGCAAGAACGCTTTCTTACCTACGAATCACCACAACGTGATTTTGTCAACTTCTATTTACCCTTCATAAGGGCCCTGTTCATCGAATCCGCTCCAACTAAAGTGGGAGAGACAGACACCCGCCAGCCACCTTATGCAACTAGTGCATGTCAATCGGTGGAACCGGTCTCACGTAAGCGTACGTGTAAGGTTGGTCCGGGCCGCTTCATCCCACAATACCGTTGAAGCAAGAAAAGACTAGTAGAGGCAAGTAAGTTGACAAGATCAACGCCCACAACAAATTGTGTTCTACTCGTGCATTAGAGAACTACGCATAGACCTAGCTCATGATGCCACTGTTGGGGAACGTTGCAGAAAATTAAAAAATTTCCTACGGTTCCACCAAGATCCATCTATGAGTTCATCTAAGCAACGAGTAACGGGAGAGAGTTTGCATCTACATACCACTTGTAGATCGCGTGCGGAAGCTTGCAAGGTGATGATGTAGTCGTACTCGACGTGATTCGAATCACCGATGACCAAGTGCTGAACGGACAGCACCTCCGCGTTCAACACACGTACGGCACGGGTGACGTCCCCTCCGTCTTGATCCAGCAAGGAGGAAGGAGAGGTTGAGGAAGACAGCTCCACCGGAAGCACGACGGCGTGGTGATGGTGGAGAGGCAGTACTCCGATAGGGCTTCGCCGAGCACACAACGGAGGAGGAGAGGTGTTGGGGAGGGGAGGGGCTGCGCCTTGGAGATGGGTACAGCAGCCCCCCTCCCTCCCCCCCTTTATATAGGCCCCCAGGGGGGGGGGGGGCGCCGGCCCCTGGAGATCCAATCTCCAAAGGTGGGCGGGGGCCAAGGGGGTGGAGTGCCCCCCAAGCCAAGTGGGGCGCCCCCCCACCCCTAGGGTTTCAACCCTAGGTGCAGGGGGTGGGCCTAGGGGGGTGAACCAGCCCACTATGGGCTGGTTCCCCTCCCACTTCAGCCCATGGGGCCCTCCGAGATGGGTGGCCCCACCCGGTGGACCCCCGGGACCCTTCCGGTGGTCCCGGTACATTACCGGGAGACCCCGAAACTTTCCCGATGGCCGAAATACCACTTCCTATATATTATTCTTTACCTGCGGACCATTCCGAAACTCCTCGTGACGTCCGGGATCTCATCCGGGACTCCGAACAACATTCGGTAGTCACATACTAGTCTTCCTACTAACCCTAGCGTCACCGAACCTTAAGTGTGTAGACCCTACGGGTTCGGGAGACATGCAGACATGACCGAGACGACTCTCGGGCAATAACCAACAGCGGGGTCTGGATACCCATGTTGGCTCCCACATGCTCCTCGATGATTTCATCGGTTGAACCACGATGTCGAGGATTCGATCAAACCCTGTATGCAATTCCCTTTGTCAATCGGTACGTTACTTGCCCGAGACTCGATCGTCGGTATCCCAATACCTTGTTCAGTCTCGTAACCGGCAAGTCACTTTACTCGTACCGTAATGCATGATCCTGTGACCAACACCTTGGTCACATTGAGCTCATTATGATGATGCATTACCGAGTGGGCCCAGAGATACCTCTCCGTCATACAGAGTGACAAATCCCAGTCTCAATCCGTGTCAACCCAACAGATACTTTCGGAGATACCTGTAATGCACCTTTATAGTCACCCAGTTATGTTGTGACGTTTGATACACCCAAGGCACTCCTACGGTATCCGGGAGTTACACGATCTCATGGTCGAAGGAAGAGATACTTGACATTGGCAAAGCTCTAGCAAACGAACTACACGATCTTTGTGCTATGCTTAGGATTGGGTCTTGTCCATCACATCATTCTCCCAATGATGTGATCCCGTTATCAACGACATCTAATGTCCATAGTCAGGAAACCATGACCATCCGTTGATCACAACGAGCTAGTCAACTAGAGGCTCACTAGGGACATATTGTGGTCTATGTGTTCACACGTGTATTACGATTTCCGGATAATACAGTTATAGCATGAACAAAAGACAATTATCATGAACAATGAAATATAATAATACTTTTATTATTGCCTCTAGGGCATATTTCCAACAGTACCGTTGGCCGATGTTGTCCGCAAGAGGTGGCCGCCTTAATAGAGTTTCATAAACAAAAGCACCATAAGCATAAGCATACATAAACAAACAATGAACTCAAATCATATCAAAATAAAATTTTAAGCATATTTCTCCAACAACATCTACTACACATGATGGATCAAATCATATCAACATGCATCATATCAAAAAAAACCTCCAACATACATCATAGCTTCATATTTTTAAACAAAATTTTCCAAACAACATCTTCATATCATCATATCAACATGCATCATCAAACTAGGGTTCATCTTCACACTAGATCATATCATCATATCACATGCATCATCAAACTAGGGTTCATCCCTTTATCAACATTACATCATAATTTTTTTAACAAAAAAATTTATGAACTGTTAGGGTTCATCTTCACACTAACATATGAACTATTGATTAGAGTACATATCCAATACCACTATTTACTAAAGAACTAAGAACTACAACTACAATCAATCTTAGGTGAAAAAAAATCAATCTAAGTTCAAAAACATGAGGGATTTCAAGCAAATAATGCGTCGAATCGGAAGCAAGTTTGCAAAAACTAATTGGAGGGATCGGAGGAGCTTACGGTTCTCTCCTCGGGGCCATCTCGATCCGCCAAAACGGTGAAGAATCGGTGAAGATCCAAGGGGGGGAGTTGAGAGATGAGAGAGGGGCGACTTGGGGGAGAAAAGGATGAACTGCCGATGGGGGGAGGGGAGGGGTGGGGAGATGGGCAGGGGCGCGGGGGTTTCGGGGCAAATAACTGCCCGGACCCTACCGCCAGGGCCCCTGGCGGTATGGTTAGACAACCTACCGCCAGAGCCCCTGGCGGTAGGGTGCGACGGAGGTTGACGGCGCCGTCTCCGTGCGCTGACGTGGATAAGTTTCCTACCGCCATGGGCCGTGGCGGTAGGCTATCTAACACTACCGCTAGAGGCCCTGGCGGTAGGAAAAAGGGTCAAATCGCGAAAAAAAAATTCAAACATGGGTCAGATCCTGAAATTCTTTCCAAAAAGGGTCAAAACACGAAATTTGACCGCATGGGATGCAGCATGCGAGTTACAATATAATGGCTGATCACGGACGTAGGATGAACCTGCCCTATCAAGCATCTATAAAGCTTTTGCTTTGTACAACGTAGAGCTTGAGTTCCATGTGATGCGTGCGTCTCAAGATAATTGATTTGACTTTTTTTCACGGGGGATAATTGATTTATAGTTATACATGTTAGAATTAGAGATAGAATTATGTTGTAATCTCAACAAAGTCCTTCTCCTTCCCTTGTATGCATCTATCCTAGCGATTCTGTAACCACCGTATCCTAGCGATCGGTGAAGACTTGTAGGCAATTCTGTATCCACGGCAGAGGCTATTCCTGCCCACAATCAATATAAACCAACGCGGCTCCCTCACGAGGGAGTAGGAACGCTTCCTCTGACATGGTATACAGAGTCGTCCTCTTCCTATCGATCTAGCCTTCAGCCTCCTTCCTCGATCATCCTTGCCACCACCCTCGCCATGTCGTCCTCATGCATCGTGTCCCTCAACCTTGGTGCTCTCCCATCTGAGAAGCTCACCAAGACCAACTTCATCCTATGGAAGGCACAGGTCATGCCGGGCCTGCGAGGAGCGCAGGTCACCGGCTTCCTGGACGGATCAGACGCAGCGCCACCGAAGACGGTGCAGACGCAGCAGGCGGACAAAACTACCGCCGTAGAACCTAATCCTCTGTATGCGCAGTGGATTTCAAAGGACCAGCAAGTCCTAAGCCACCTCCTGAACTCTCTGTCAATGGAGATCCTCGCCCAAGTTGTGAGCAAGGAGACGACGTTCGAGCTTTGGACTGCCATCACCACCCTGTTCGCCTCGCAGTCCTAGTCGCGCATCACCAACCTACGGATCGCCATCACCAATACAAAGAAAGGATCTATGTCCAGCAGCGCCTACATCTCCAGGATGAAGAGCCTGGGGGATGAGCTCGCAGCGGCAGGTCATCCCGTCTCAGACCCGGAGATGGTGGACTACGTGCTTGCCGGCCTCGACAGGGATTATGACCCAGTTGTGGCAGCCATTGCTGCAGTCGAAAACCAAATCTCAGTGGACGATTTGTTCGCTTAGATTGCTATGTTTGATCAACGCGTAGAGATGCTCGGCGACGGACCTGACACAGGCTTCAAGACCTCGGCGAACTTAGCTCACAGGGGGCGCGGGCGTGGCTACAGCAGAGGCCGCGGGCGCAGCAACAGCAGGGGTCGCGGCCGAGGCAGGCACCCCTCCCCAACTCCATATGGTGGAGACGGCGGCGGCGGAGATGGCCGCGGTCGCCAACAGCAACAACGTCAGCAACAGGTTCGTGATTATCCAGAGTGTCAAATTTGTTATAAGCATCATCCAGGAGGTGCTCGCGATTGTTGGCATCGCTGTGATGATGAAGATGAACATGAGGAGAAGGGGGCCAACATGGTCACCGACTCTTACGGCATCGACACAAACTGGTATGCGGATACCGGCGCCACAAACCACATCACAGGGGAGCTTGACAAGCTGACGATCAGAGACAAGTATCGTGGACATGACCAAGTGCATATTGCAAGTGGTTCTGGTATGAAAATCACTCATGTTGGTAGTTCAATTGTCAAAAACCCCATGAAAAATTTGCATCTAAAACGAGCCCTATATGTCCCTACCACATCAAAAAATCTTCTTTCAGTTCATAGATTTACTCTTGATAATCATGTTCTCATTGAATTTTATCCTTATTTCTTTTTGGTAAAGGACTTGGACACGAGGAGAGTGCTTCTTAGGGGCAAGTGCGTGGGAGGTCTCTACCCACTTATAACTTCTTCATCATCATCAAATAAACAAGCCTTTGTCGCTGTCAAGCCTTCTTCAGCAAAGTGGCACAGTAGATTAGGTCATCCTTCATCAGCTATTGTTAAATTCATTCTTAGCAAGAATAAACTTCCCCACTCTCATGAGTCTAGTATTGAGTCTGTTTGTGATCCATGCCAACAAGCTAAAAGTCATCAGTTGCCATATCCTATTTCATTTAGTATTTCTACTGCACCCATGCAACTTGTGTTTTCTGATGTTTGGGGGCCAGCCCCTACTTCTGTTGGCAGACACTCATACTATGTTAGCTTCATTGATGACTATAGCAAATTTACATGGATCTATCTTCTTAAGAAACGATCCGAAGTGTTTCAAGTTTTCAAGAATTTTCAGAACCTTGTTGAGCGAAAACTGAACACTAAAATTATTGCCATGCAAACCGACTGGGGAGGTGAATACAAGAAACTTAATCTCTTTTTTCAAGAGCTTGGGGTCTCACACCATGTGTCGTGCCCTCATGCACACCAACGGAATGGCTCAGCAGAAAGAAAGCATCGCCATGTTGTTGAAGTAGGGTTAGCTCTACTAGCAAATGCATCTATGCCACTAAAGTTCTGGGATGAAGCATTTTTGACCGCTACATATCTTATAAACTTGCTCCCTAGTAAAGTCATCAAATTTGAGACTCCCATCACACGTCTTTTTGGTACTACTCTTGACTACAAATCACTTCGTGTATTTGGTTGTGCTTGCTGGCCCAATCTTCGCCCATATAATACATGCAAGCTTGCTTTCCGATCCAAGAAGTGTGTCGGTGTCAAAACCGGTGGATCTCGGGTAGGGGGTCCCGAACTGTGCGTCTAGGCGGATGGTAACAGGAGACAAGGGACACGATGTTTTTACCCAGGTTCGGGCCCTCTCGATGGAGGTAAAACCCTACTCTTGCTTGATTAATATTGATGATATGGGTAGTACAAGAGTAGATCTACCACGAGATCAATGAGGCTAAACCCTAGAAGCTAGCCTATGGTATGATTGTTGTTCGTCCTACGGACTAAAACCCTCCGGTTTATATAGACACAAGAGAGGGTTAGGGTTACACAGAGTCGGTTACAATGGTAGGAGATCTACATATCTGTATCGCCAAGCTTGCCTTCCACGCCAAGGAAAGTCCCTTCCGGACACGGGCGAAGTCTTCAATCTTGTATCTTCATAGTCCAGGAGTCCGGCTGAAGGTATAGTCCGGCTATCCGGACACCCCCTAATCCAGGACTCCCTCAGTAGCCCCCGAACCAGGCTTCAATGACGACGAGTCCGGCGCATAGATTGTCTTTGGCATTGCAAGGTGGGTTCTCCTCCGAATTCCGTGTACCTGTTGAATAATGTCCGGTTTCTTGTGAATGTAGCGCTCCTTGGCTTCTACGCCCAATAATGACCGTCTTCCACGTGTCAAACGAATATGAAAAGTTAGGTTGTTTTTACATTCACACCCCTAGCCGCGTAAATGAACCGCCTATTTAAAGGGACGAGGATTTAGATCCAAACCACACCTTCTCCCCTCCGCGAGTATTCATCGGAGCGCATCCGACAAAGGTCCATTCCACCATGGCCAACCGTCGCAACTCCTCCTCTCGCCCTTCCAGTCCTAAGCCTGGAGATTGGGAGAGATGCTCCATCCCGCACAGCGAGCTAGTGATGCTCCAGACCAAGGGATTTCTCCCCCTGGCCTATATGGTCCCGGTTCGAGCCGGACTTGCCACCTATAATGGCGGAGAGCAAGCGGAGAGCGCCCCCAATCCCTCCAAAGGAGAGCGGGTATGCCTTGTCCCTTATTTAATAAGAGGGCTGGGATTTCCAATTCATCCGTTTCTCCGGGGGCTCCTGGAGTTCTATGGTCTCCAGCTGCACGACCTCACGCCTGCCTCCATATTGCACATCGCGGGCTTCGTAGCCCTTTGTGAGCTGTTTTTGGGTGTTGAGGCTCATTTCGCGCTGTGGAAGAGGCTATTCTGCCTGGTGCTCCATTATCAGGAGGGGTCAATATATCAAGTGGGCGGAGCCGAAGTGTGGCGCATCGCCGGGACCGGATATTTATCCGGAACCCGAAAGAAGGCATCCGAGAATTGGCCTTCAGAATGGTTTTATATAGAGGACGTCCCGTTGCCGGATCCTGTTCGGATCGGCCTCCCTGAGTTCGGCAATGCTCCCCTGAAGAAGCGCCTAAGATGGCGTCCACGGAGCCCTCAGAGGGAAAGTGACAAGGACGTCCTTTACCTGATGGGCCGGATAAGATTATTAGCTCATTCCGGACTAACCATGATCGGAGTCATGGCCGCATGCATCATGCGGGGGGTGCAACCGCTTCAATATAGAGGCCACCCTATGTGGGACTTCAACGGGGAGGACGACGCCACCCGTCACGGCCGTAAGGGGCCGGACTCGGCTGCCGCTCTAATAAAGATCTTGTCCGCTTTGTACAAGGGAGAAGAGGAGGAATTTCTCCGCGTCAACCCTCAGGGTGGATTTACAATGTATAATCCTCCAAGCTGGGTAAGTGGACACTTTTACTTGTCCATCCGTTTTGTATTCCCATTGTCAAATATATAGTCTAACGACTTCAACGCAGGAACTGCGCCAGGCTGTTAAAGAAATAAACAGCCCCCCTCCACAACCCGAGGACCCGGGACGGTCCCTCGACCCGGCCTCCCAAGAGGATCCGGACTTATCTGTGGAGCTAATTGATGGGGTGTTTCATCAATTGAGCAAGGACAACGCCTTGGTGGCCATTACAGATGATTACCCAGGGCTACTCCCAGCCACCCAGGTAACTAAGACCGAAATCCCAGCACTACGAAAAGGGACCCATCCTCGCGTGTTTTCGATTACCGTATAACAACCGCGTTTTGCAGAGGAGGTCCTTGAGGCGGGAGGCCGAGCCTGCGACGACTAGCCAACGAGGGGCCGCAAGGCCCCAGGGGCTGAAAAGAAGTGCGGTCCGGACTGAGACGCCGGCGCAAAGGTACAACGCGCCATCTCATCCCCTGGTGTTATTCCTTCAAGGCATATTAACACTCGTGCTCTCTTCAGGACAAAGAGACCTCGCCGGACTATATCCGGAGAGGCTGCCAATCGCGCCTCCACCAGCCAGGCTCCAAAGCCTGGTCCGGAGGCGGAGGCGAACACGAGGCGTGCACCGGACGCTCCTCCAACAGAGGATGCGGACAGGCTGTCTGCCACCAATTCCGAGGTGGAGAGTGCCATGAACCACAGGTGTCGCCGGACAGTTCTTCGCGACGCTTGTTTCTCCCCAGAGGCATTGGATGCCTTCAATTCAGGAGACACGTACCTCCGTGCCGCTCAAAATGGTCTAGCCAGAGCCATGGAGCAGTATCTGAAAGACATACGGGTGAGAAAATTTGATTGTTATATATATCAGTAGCCCCCGAGACTTGAAACAGTTAGACTAACTGATTTAAGGATCATGTAATATGCAGGTTCTTTCAGAGAAGAATACCCAACTGTCCCAGGAGCTAGAAGAGTGCAAAGCCCAACTTGAGGCCGCACTAGCCGCAACAGGGGAGCCCAAGGAGACCCCCTCTGGTAATATTTGCTTCAAAAAAGATAAGTATTTTGTGAAGTGCGGCGTGTGCGCAGATCTGACAAATGAAATTGCAAATGGCGCCGGATTATATCCGGAAAAGCAATAACTCCTACGCCAGCTAAAGGCTGGTGAGGGCGTGCTGCCAAAGGTGAGGCGGGAGAAGAACGATCTCCAGGATGCCAACACCAAGCTGGGCGTTGAACTGAAAGATGTTCGTGCCCAGCTGTCGGACTCCGTTAAGGAGAATCATCGGCTTCGACGCGGAATATTTAGTAAGTGCTTAAACGAACCTTTGAAAAAAGTTCGGCGAGGAAGTGGACTAACAGAGTAATGTCTGTAGGTGTGCTAACAGGTCGTCCTGCACAGGAGATGCACGGTTCTACGGGTGACCTTCTTCCCGAGCTCTCGCAACTGCACGAGCGAGTTCGGCAGGTGATGCGAGGCGTCGCCCAGGCCTTGTGGCCATCCATCTCCATGCCCGAAGGCCTTGGAGAGCTTGCAGAGAAGCTGAAGGGAGCACGGCGGCGCTTCCGATTATGGAAGATATCGGCCTGCCGTCAAGGCGCTAGGGAGGCCTGGGCCATGGTGAAGACGCGGTACACAAAGGCTGGCCCAAACCACATGGCCGAGGTCGGACCTGTGGGGCCCGATGGGAAGGAGATCCCTCTAAGCTTAGTATACGGCCAAGTAGAATTGGCCGCAAAGTATTCCCAGCAGGACTGTAAACTAGATAGCCTGTTAGATGGTATTGAAGAGGAATACAATCAGTCAGAATGACTATGTAATTTTAATTGACACGTATAATGCCTTCTAGGCGGATTGTAGATCGTTTGTCATGGCCGACCTTTTCGCTTCGACCTTGGGACCTGACGGTCCGGAGTGTGTCCGAATACCCTTGCGGTTATATAAGAACCGGGGTATGCATGGAGACCAGGCGTAGGGGTCATTAGTGCTTGAACAGACAAGTGCCCAACTAGTTATGTTATATTACATGGTTAGTAAGAAACATCTTCCAGGGAGAATAGTTCCGTTAGGGGTTCCTTTCCCTGGGAGGCATGCCCTAAAGTGCATGTCCATTCTGCGAAAAGAACATCTTCCAGGAAAAAACATCTGGGGGCGCGTAAATAAATAAATAAATGAAAAATCATCTTTAGTTCACCGACCGAATATTCCCTAAAGAACGCTAGCTTTCGGCTTCACCCAGTCTGAGGTACACATCCGGCTGACCCGGCAGTAACAATCGCAGAGGTGCTCCCTTTACCACCTAGCCGAACAATCGGGAACGTAGGGGTAAGCACACGAGCTAGGCAACCCAGCTTGGCCAAAACTTAAGTCATATCGATGCATATAATGGTGAATAAAGGTACATGTGGAAGTGTGACACATGTGTTGGGCTTGAAGCTTTATAAATAAGCTTCTGTTTAAAGAAGCCCCCAGGTTTAATGAGCGCGAATAGCGCGTCACTTATTGAGCCTTTAAAGTCTATAAGAGAAAGGAAGGGGGAGAAGGAGAGAAATGTAAGACAGAAAATATAAAAAATGGACAGAGGAAGGAGACGAACACACAGTCCAACGCTAGGCATAGAATCTTCGGAGACGGGCTGCGTTCCATGGGTTCGGCTCGAGTCGGTTATCCGATGCATCTCGCAGGCGGTACGCTCCACCAGTCAGGACTTGGTCAATTATGAAGGGACCTTCCCACTTGGGCTTGAGTTTGTCCTTTTTCTTGTCCGGCAGGCGTAGAACTAATTCGCCAACGTTGTAATTTTTGGCCCGTACTTCTCTGCTTTGATATCTTCGAGCCTGCTGTTGATAGAATGCAGAACGGGCTTTTGCCACATCATGCTCCTCCTCCAAGGCATCCAAACTGTCCTGCCAATCGAGCTTGGCTTCTCTTTCTTCGTACATGCACACTCGAGGTGAGTCATGAATTATGTCACAGGGCAAAACTGCCTCCGCGCCGTATACCATGAAGAATGGTGTGTATCCGGTGGTGCGATTCGGCGTGGTCCGCAGCCCCCAGAGTACGGAGTCGAGCTCCTCTACCCAGTGCGTATTAGATTCCTTAAGGGACCGCACTAATCTGGGTTTGATGCCGCTCATGATAAGACCATTTGCACGTTCGACCTGGCCGTTAGTTTGTGGGTGATAGACGGAAGCGTAATCGAGCTTGATGCCCATGTTTTTGCACCAGAGTTTTACCTCATCGGCCGTAAAGTTTGTGCCGTTATTAGTGATGATGCTGTGGGGGACGCCGTAATGGTGTACGACCCCGGATATAAAGTCTATCACCGGTCCGGATTCGGCCGTCTTAACAGGCTTGTCTTCTATCCATTTGGTGAACTTATTCACCATGACCAGTAAGTATTTTTTCTTGTGGGTTCCACCTTTAAGGGGTCCAACCATGTCAAGCCCCCAGACCGAGAAGGGCCAAGTGATGGGGATAGTTTGGAGGGTGGTGGGTGGCATATGGCTTTGGTTTGCAAAGAGCTGGCAACTGACGCATCGTTGGACTAATTCCTGAGCGTCTGCCCGGGCCGTCAGCCAATAAAAGCCTGTACGGAAAGCCGTGCTTACAAGGGACCGAGCTGCAGCCTGATGACCACCGAGTCCGGCATGAATTTCAGCCAGCAGGTTCTGCCCTTCCTCTTCGGAGATGCACCTTTGAAGGACTCCGGTAGTGCTTTTCTTATAAAGCTCTCCCTCATGGACTTTATAGGCTTTAGATCGCCGCACTATGCAGCATGCCTCGTTTTGGTCCTCTAGGAGTTCCTGCCTAGTAAGGTAGGCTAGGAATGGATCTGTCCATGGGGCGATGATGACCATTATTACGTGGGCTGAAGGTGTGATTTCGTTGGCAGAGCCTCCAATTATGTCAGATTGTTCGGTGTCGGGCAGTGCGGTTGGGTCCGGGCTGTTATTGCCGGGTTCCCCTTCCCATACTACGGATGTCTTGAACAGCCTTTCCAAGAATATATTGGGGGGGACTGCATCGCATTTTGCACCGATGCGTGCCAGGACATCTGCCGCCTGATTATTTTCCCGGGCTATATGGTGAAATTCGAGCCCTTCAAACCGAGCTAACATTTTTAAGACGGCGTTGCGGTAAGCTGCCATTTTTGGATCCTTGGCATGAAAGTCTCCGTTTATTTGGGATATCGCGAGGTTCGAATCCCCGTGCACCTCTAGGCGTTGAATGCCCATGGATACTGCCATCCGGAGACCATGTAAAAGGGCCTCATATTCGGCTGCATTGTTGGAGTCTGTGTACATAATCTGGAGTACGTATTGAACTGTGTCTCCTGTGGGGGACGTCAAAACGATGCCAACCCCTAGACCGGCCAACATTTTGGAGCCATCGAAAAGCATGATCCAGTTTGAATATGTGCCGTACTCTTTAGGGAGTTCGGCCTCCGTCCATTCTGCGACGAAGTCGACCAAAACCTGCGACTTAATAGCTCTCCGTGGCTTGTAAGTTATGTCGAACGGGAGGAGCTCAATGGCCCATTTTGCAATCCGGCCCGTCGCGTCGCGGTTGTTGATAATATCGTTAAGTGGCACTTCCGAGGCTACTGTTATCGAACACTATTGAAAGTAGTGTCGCAGCTTCCGGGATGCCATAAATACTGCGTACGCAATCTTTTGATAATGCGGGTACCGTGATTTGCACGGAGTAAGGACAATGGACACATAATAGACCGGCTTTTGAAGGGGGAATTTGTGTCCGTCCGTTTCTCGTTCGACGACGAGCACTGCGCTTGCAACCTGATGGGTTGCTGCAATGTATAATAGCATTGGTTCGCCAATGTTTGGCGCGGCCAGGACTGGGTTTGTTGCCAATATGGCTTTTATTTCATCAAGTCTGGCCGTGGCTGCATCCGTCCACTCAAAGTGTTCGGTGCGCCGAAGGAGGCGGTAAAGGGGTAGTGCCTTTTCTCCCAAGCGGGAGATGAAGCGGCTTAAAGCCGCCACGCATCCTGTTAACTTTTGTATTTGTTTGAGGTCCTTTGGGATATCCAACTGTGACAGAGCTCGGATCTTGGCTGGATTTGCTTCAATTCCTCTACCGGATACAATGAAGCCCAAGAGCTTTCCGGCTGGAATGCCGAAAACGCATTTTTCCGGGTTGAGCTTGATGTCGTATGTTCGGAGGTTATCGAATGTGAGCCTCAAGTCGTCTATTAGAGATTCGACATGTCTTGTTTTAACGACCACATCATCTACGTATGCCTCCACTGTTTTGCCGATCTGGTTTGCCAGACATGTCTGAATCATGCGCTGATATGTTGCACCGGCGTTTTTGAGCCCGAAGGGCATTGTGTTCAAGCAGAATGGGCCGTATGGTGTGATGAATGCCGTTGCGGCTTGGTCTGACTCTGCCATCTTGATTTGACGGTAGCCGGAATATGCGTCGAGGAAACACAACGAATCGTGTCCTACGGTAGCATCGATAATTTGATCGATGCGGGGGAGGGGGAAGGGATCCTTTGGGCAAGCCTTGTTAAGGTCTTTAAAATCAACACACAGGCACCAGGATTTGTTCTTCTTTGGTACCATCACCAGGTTTGCTAGCCAGTTCGGATGTTTTATATCTCTGATGAATCCGGCCTCCAATAGCTTGGCTAGCTCCTCTCCCATGGCCTGTCTCTTAGGTTCGGAAAAACACCGAAGAGCTTGTTTGACTGGCTTGAATCCTTTTAGGATATTTAAGCTGTGTTCGGCCAGCCTGCATGGGATTCCTGGCATGTCTGAAGGGTGCCAGGCGAAAATGTCCCAGTTCTCACGTAGGAACTCTCGCAGTGCGGCATCTACATCAGGGTTTAATTGTGCCCCGATGGAAGCTGTTTTATTGGGGTCCGTTGGATGGACCTGGAATTTTACTATTTCGTCCGCTGGTTTAAAGAAGGTGGACTTGGATCTTTTGTCGAGTATCACATCGTCCCTGTTCACCGTGGAGCGCAGCGCAGTCAGTTCCTCAGTCGCTAGGACTTCAGATAGTGCCTCAAGGGCCAGTGCGGCTGTCTTATTTTCGGCGTGGAGTGCTATGTCTGGATCACTAGCGAGAGTGATAATTCTGTTCGGCCCGGGCATCTTGAGCTTCATGTACCCGTAATGCGGTATTGCTTGGAAGATTTTAAACGCTTCCCGCCCTAGCAGAGCTTGGTATCCGCTACTGAATGGGGCCACTTGGAACGTGACCTCTTCGTACCTGTAATTATCCGGCGTGCCGAACACCACATCTAGTGTGATTTTTCCTGTACAGCGCGCTTCCCGACTGGGGATTATTCCCCTAAAGGTTGTGCTACTTCGCTCAATGCGGTTCCAGTCTATTTCCATTTTTTTGAAGGGTTTCCTCATAAATAAGGTTCAATCCGCTGCCTCCATCCATGAGTACCTTGGTAAGGTGAAAGCCGTCCACTATTAGACTGAGGACCAATGCGGCTGGTGCTCGGGCTGTTCGGAATTTAGGTTCATCACTGGCATTAAAAGTAATAGCTGTGTCACTCCATGGGTTTATTGTTGCTACTTGGTAGACTTGGCGAGGCTGCGGAGTGTTCTTTTTCGCATATTATTTGATGCGAAAGTCTTGAAGACTGTTAATACCGTACTGGTGTCCCTGGGGCGGCTTTCCGTGGCCTCAGGGATTAGAAGATCTTCGCCAATCTTGGCCACCTGCCGGAGTATCCAACATGCTCTAAGGCTATGAGTTGGTGTGGCGCCCTCTGTACTGTGAATTTTACAGGGTGCATTAAGCCATCCTTCCAGTAAGGTTCCATGCCCTATAGAGAGTTTTTGCTTTTTGGTGTTTAACCCGGGTGTCTGGCGATGATGCACCCTTTTATTTCGGACTGGGTTTGTATTCAGGGCCGGATCGTCCCAAAATTTTATTTCGGTTTTCCAGGCGCTATCCATCGCACAGTACTTTCGTACTATGGACGCACAGTCAGCGAAGTGTGTAATATCAGGGCGACTTATGGCGTTGAGGATTCCCTTATCCGCGCAATTATTGCAGAAGATTGAGATTGCGTCTTCCTTGCGGCAGTCCTTTATCCTGTTCCTAACCAGGAGGAATCTGGCCCAGTAATGATGTACTGTTTCTTCGGGCTTTTGCCTGATTTTGGATAGATCGCTTATGTTCGGGTGGGTGGGTGGAATTAAATCAAAAACCTCACCCAATCTGAGACTCAGAGGCCAAGGAGTTTCCGAACTCGAAAGTTTGGATTCTTGGATGTTGTCCAATGAATCTAGCCCGTTGCCCGACTCTAAGTTCAGGTCTTGAGTGATATCCTCCCCTCCGTGGGTATCCGGCTTAGAGGGATCGGGAATCCGGACGTAGCTAGTCCTTAAGATAGATGAAGGGTCGCCGCACTGTCCCTCTACCACGGCAACGTGGTGGGTGACTTGGGGAGATTTAATCTTTCTCAAATCGGGTTTAGGCCCAATCTGGTCGTAATCCGTAGCGACTCCCAGGGCAGCGATGCGATCCAAGAGCTCGTTTATGGAAGAGAGCTCCATTGGATCTAACTGCTCGGCGAGTTCCGAGATGACATGAAGATTGCTTTTGATGACCCGAGAGGTCACCGTCGGCGCAGTAGCCGAACAGACGGTCATAAGAAAACCACCTAGCCGGAGAGTTTGGATGACAGCCAAAGCTCCCTTAGCAATGGTGCCGTCTTTAAAGACGGAATGAGGCATCCTTCCTGATGGCGACGACACAGAGGAACTCTCAATGAAAGCACCAATGTCGGTGTACAAAACGGCAGATCTCGGATAGGGGATCCCGAACTGTGCGTCTAGGCGGATGGTAATAGGAGACAAGGGACACGATGTTTTTACCCAGGTTCGGGCCCTCTCGATGGAGGTAAAACCCTACTCCTGCTTGATTAATATTGATGATATGGGTAGTACAAGAGTAGATCTACCACGAGATCAATGAGGCTAAACCCTAGAAGCTAGCCTATGGTATGATTGTTGTTCGTCCTACGGACTAAAACCCTCCGGTTTATATAGACACCGGAGAGGGTTAGGGTTACACAGAGTCGGTTACAATGGTAGGAGATCTACATATCTGTATCGCCAAGCTTGCCTTCCACGCTAAGGAAAGTCCCTTCTGGATACCGGATGAAGATATAGTCCGGCTATCCGGACACCCCCTAATCCAAGACTCCCTCAAAGTGTGTATTTCTTGGATACAGTCCAATTCATAAGGGAGTTAAATGTCTTGATATTTCTACTGGTAGGGTCTATATCTCTCGAGATGTCATTTTTGATGAATCTGTCTATCCCTTTGAATCACTCCATCCTAATGCCGGAGCACTTCTCAAAAAGGAGATACTCCTTCTTCCACCTCATCTCCAAAACATTGATCATGGGGGCGATAATTGTACTGACCTAACTGATGATTATACTAGTGGAACTGTGCCTCTTCGTGTGCAGGATCATGCAGCAGAAATCGGTGCAGAAAATGATCAAAATTTTGAAGAAAATGATCTGGTATTGCATGTGCCAGAAGAAGACAGAGCAGACACGGAGCACGAAGCAGATCCTGCGTCACCTGGAACTCCTGTGCGTCAGGCCGCCTCGGATCGGGCGCGCAGATTCGCGCCGGATCGCGCGCCATACAGAAGCCCACTCGCGGGACTGCACCAGTTGGATGGCGCCGCGTCACCCCGTTCAGACGAAATGCCGCGTCTCGCACCGCGTCCCACACGCGGGCCCGACGCGTCGACAGCGACAGGATCTGCATCGGGATGCCACGCGCATGTGCCGGCTGGCAGCGCGAGATCTTCTGCAGCAGCCGCTTCTGGCGGATCCCCCACACCGCAGGCTACACGGTTCGGATCGGGATTTGCTGTGGAAAGCAAATCTGAGATGTCCCCAGGATCCTCCGCGGCAAGTCCTACTATATCAATCTCTGTGCCGCAGACTGCTACACAACGAAATCAGCCTCAACCAACGACTTCTCGTGTCACAACTCATCTTCAGAAAGGTATACGAAATCCAAAGGTTAGAATTGACGGTACTATAACGTATGGTATGCTGTGTATCACAGGAGAACCAACAAGGTTGGAAGATGCATTAGGGGATCCAGGATGGAAAAATGCAATGGATGAGGAGTACTCAGCTCTCATGAGGAATAAGACTTGGCATCTTGTACCTGAGAAATGAGGTAAAAACATTATTGACTGTAAGTGGGTCTACAGAATAAAAAAAAGGCAGATGGGACGATTGACAGGTATAAAGCACGTTTAGTTGCAAAGGGTTTTAAACAACGTTATGGTTTAGACTATGAAGACACCTTTAGTCCCGTTGTTAAGGCTGCAACTATTAGACTTGTGTTAGCCATTGCTGTTTCCAGGGGATGGAGCTTGAGACAGCTAGACATTCAGAACGCGTTTTTGCATGGTGTTCTGGAAGAGGAGGTTTACATGAGATAGCCACCTGGGTATGCAAACAAGAAGACACCTCACTATGTGTGTAAACTTGACAAGGCACTATATGGCTTGAAACAAGCATCAAGAGCATGGTACTCAAGGTTGAGTTCTCAGTTAAGGCACCTTGGCTTTGTTGCATCCAAGGTTGACACATCTCTTTTTATCTACAACAAGGCAAATACAACTATATTTGTTTTAATATATGTTGATGATATTATAGTTGCAAGTTCTTCACAAGGTGCCACTAATGCTCTTTTGCATGATCTAAGTTCAGAGTTTGCTTTGAAGGATCTTGGTGATCTGCACTTCTTCCTAGGCATTGAAGTCAAGAAGGTTCAAGATGGCATAATACTAAGTCAAGAGAAATATGCCACTGAACTTCTAGCTCGTATGGGGATGAAGGACTGCAAGCCTTCACCCACACCATTGTCTTCTTCAGAGAAACTTTCAGCCTTTGAAGGTGAGCCACTTAAGGAAGAAGAGAGTACAAGGTACAGAAGTGCAGTAGGAGCCTTACAATATCTTACACTGACAAGACCAGATATATCCTTTGCTGTTAACAAGGTTTGTCAGTATCTTCATGCTCCCACTACAGTACATTGGACAGCTGTTAAAAGGATTGTATGGTATATCAAGCACACAATGAACTTAGGCCTTCAGTTCAGGCGTTCTACCTCCACCCTTGTTATGCATTTTCTGATGCTGACTGGGCAGGATGTAGTGATGATAGAAAATCAACTGGAGGTTTTGCAGTTTTCTTTGGTGCTAATCTTATTTCTTGGAGTGCTAGAAAACAAGCCACAGTGTCCAGGTCAAGTACAGAAGCTGAATACAAGTCACTAGCAAATGCTACTGCTGAGATCATCTGGGTAGAATCATTGCTCAATGAGTTGGGGATTAAACAACATCGTGTGTCCTGCTTGTGGTGTGACAATTTAGGAGCCACATATCTATCTGCAAATCCAGTGTTTCATGGTAGAACCAAACACATAGAAATTGATTTTCATTTTGTACGTGAAAGAGTTGCAGAAAAGAAGCTGGACATACGGTTTATTCCTTCCAGAGATCAAGTGGCAAATGGTTTCACTAAGGCTTTGCCAGTCAAGCTATTTGAAGAGTTCAAGAAGAATCTTAATGTAGGATAGTTGAGATTAAGGGAGGGTGTTAGAATTAGAGATAGAATTCTGTTGTAATCTCAACAAACTCCTTCTCCTTCCCTTGTACGCATCTATCCTAGCGATTCTGTAACCACCATATCCTAGCGATCGGTGAAGACTTGTAAGCCACGACAGAGGCTATTCCTGCCCACAATCAATATAAACCAACGCGCAGCTCCCTCACGAGGGAGTAGGAACACTTCCTCTGACAATACGCTTTCCGCTCTCATCTTTTTCTCGTGTCCAAATAATTGTTGTCTTGTCTTAACCGTACATATCCCCACCCCCTTTCCTGCAAGTTGGGCTTAGAAGCTAAGTTTTGCTCAAAGATAGGGCATGCAGGTTGGCGCAAACCGCAAGGCAGGAAAACATTGTTGCTTTTGTGATCCGTCTATCTCCGGTTCAATGAAAAAGAGGCGCGCCGAGCCGTATGTCCTGATTCTTCTTTTGCAAAAGTTGCATAGTGCGCCGGTCGGTTGGACGGAGCCGTTGACATTTATGGAGTGTGGCCGTTGGTTCATCCGCAGATCTTCGATTCCTTCCATGGAGAATCAGTGCGTGCGGCGGTATCATTGTCCCGGCCGGCAGATTGGACTTTTCTAATGGCCGATCTCCACATGCGTGCACCGGTGCACCATTGCAAGCTAAGCCACAAACCAATGAAGAGAGACGTTAGAGCATCTACAGTTGGGCCTCTCATACCAATCTCAAACACCCCGACAGGTCTCCGGTCACTGACCGCTCAAAAAAAATCGACCGAACCGGACCTCACAAACCGCGGACAATCGCCCGAGCTGACCGACACCCCTCATATCCAGCCCAAATATACAGACCAGCCGGTCTTGGCGCGGCCGGCACCGGTACGAGCACCCTTGGCGGCTTCAGGTAAACATCTATTTCCTCCTTTTTTCCGCCCCCTAGCCTACACGGGAGTGGCGAACGGACCGATCAATATTGTTAAGGCATCTCCAACGCCGACCCTCAAACCGCCCACCAGTCCAATCCATTTTTGAACCTTGGGTGATGTAAAACAAATAATTTTTGATACTAAACTTTTGTACTCATTTTAAACTAATTATAGCATATTCCAATTTCAATTAGTATAAATTTATATTACTTAATTAGCCATCATAGTTAACCCCATAACAATGATTCTAAATGACAATTAGAGTATTTTTTGTTATACATTTGCAATATATATAATTACGAATTTTTTTATTCTGTGAAATTTAAATTGTATGACATAATTCTTTCTTGTTAAATAAATATTTTGAATACTTTTTTAATATTGCATAAAGTGTGTAGAGTACACATATATATTTGTGTCTCTATGTGTGTGTTTATATATTTTATTAATCTTATTCAGTATTTTGTAGAGATTTCTAAGTCATACACACTAAAAAAATATCTTAATACTCGTTTCTAGTGTATATTAGGTAAATGTATCCATGGAAACTTTAGGGCATGGCGAATTGTGATTTGCAAGTTGGGTCTAGTAATATGCTACAAAATGTGTATGATTTGTACTTGTATTTAAATTTTCACTATTATTATAATCATCAAATAATAGAAAAATGTTGTCCATTGCACTTTTGCATTTTATTCTATTTTCGGACATGCTCTTCTAGATTGACTTGATTCAATTTGGTGCATATAGGATCTCCTACCCGTTTCTCAAATGAAAAACTATGCATTGGTTTAAACACAGAAATCTAGTTATCATAAATTTCATTAAGATACTATGACATCCATCGTGAAGGGGGGCTAACAAAGTAACTAAACTCAATTATGCCAGTAAGATTGGTTTGTTCCCACATAATATAAACTACTAGTATGTATTGTAAACTTGTGCTCCTACAAATTGGGACTCTATTTTATGATTTGATAATCTTTGGGGTGTAATGGATGATCATATAGTGGTTACTAGTACAATTTATATTTGGGGCCCTACCTTCTCGGGGCCTGGGCGATGTCACTTTTTGCCTAAGATATGGGTCGGCCTTGACACCCGCAATCGTCTGGACTGCGAGATCCAAACGTGTTTTGTCATCCAACGCGGTCCTGCATCAGTCCACCAAACAATCCGGATACACTTTTTCCCGCAAATCAGATACAAACGGGTGGGGGGGCTTTGGGGGCGTCCGGACCGCTGCCGCACCTGCTCTAACTAACCTGGCCCACCAAAAAACCTCTGTCATGGATTTATCACGGCAGATGCCCTAGCAAAAGGACTTAGGTGTGGAGGCATCGCAACTAGGTTAGCTTAAAGGGGTTGAACGGGACAAGGGACACAGGGAGTTTACCCAGGTTCGGCCCCTCTCAATGAGGTAAAAGTCTACTCCTGCTTTTAGTTGTATTGCTTGGGTTTCGATTATCAGGGAGCAAATACGCTTGACCTAGTTCTCAATCGATTGTTTCTTGAGTTAACCCGCCGCCTGGTCACCCCTTTATATACAGGTTGATGCCCGACGGCTTACAGAGTCCCGGCCGGCTCACACAAACGTGACCGGCTCGATTTCTAACTAAGCTTGCCTTACAGAACAAGTTATCGCCTAGCGGTTCACACCTTCAGGCCTTGAGTCGCCTCCGGGCCTTGGGCCTTCAATAAGCTTGTTCCATGAACTGCCATCTTCATGTTTAAGTCGCCAATGGCATGACCCGGCCCCTCCTGGGCAGCTCATACCTAGGAGTTATATCCCCAACACCCTCCGACACTCGCACTATTTCCCGCCCGAAGCTAGCTACCCGCATTCATGCTGCTCTAGAGCGCCCGCTCCGCATTGATGCCGGTCCAGAGCGGATGTGACCCCTCCCTGGCACCTGCATCGAAGCGGCTCGCCGGCCAAGGGTGTCGCCCGCGCCACGTCCCCTGTTTCCGCGCCTGTTCAATGCCGTAGAGATGCTTATTGGACGGGACCAGACGGGACATATATCTACCACGCTCGTTCAATGGTCGTCCCTCCGTCTGTCGCAGTTCAACAAACTCGCCGCCTGAGAAACCAACTTCGGCGTCCTCGCATTAACACATCTGGACACTTGGTCTCACCAGCGTCCACTATTTAAAGGTGACCACAGATGACGAACATCACACTGTAAACCCATCCGCTCCACATCTTCCTTCCCCGTGCACTACATCTGCTATGACTGCGACCTTTCTATGGGAGAGACTGTCGACGGAGATGAAGCAGGAGGTGGCTGCCTGATACGTCTCCGTCGTATCTACTTTTCCAAACACTTTTGCCCTTGTTTTGGACTCTAACTTGCCTGATTTGAATGGAACTAACCCGGACTGACGCTGTATTCAGCAGACTTTCCATGGTGTTATTTATGTGCAGAAACAAAAGTTCTCGGAATGACCTGAAACTCCACAGAACATCTATTTGGAAAATAAGAAAAATACCGGAAGAAAAATCCACGTCAGGGGGCCCACACCCTGTCCACGAGGGTGGAGGGCGCCCCCCCTAGGGCGCGCCCCCTACCTCGTGGGCACCCTGGAGCTCCTCCGACCTCAACTCCAACTCCATATATTCGTGTTCAGGGAGAAAAACCCAGGGAGAAGAATTCATCGCATTTTACGATATGGAGCCGCCGCGAAGCCCTAAAACCTCTTGGGAGGGCTGATCTGGAGTCCGTTCGGGGCTCCGGAGAGGGGGATTCGTCGCCATCGTCATCATCAACCATTCTCCATCACCAATTTCATGATGCTCACCGCCGTGCGTGAGTAATTCCATCGTAGGCTTGCTGGACGGTGATGGGTTTGATGAGATCTATCATGTAATCGAGTTAGTTTTGTTAGGGTTTGATCCCTAGTATCCACTATGTTCTGAGATTGATGTTGCTATGACTTTGCTATGCTTAATGCTTGTCACTAGGGCCCGAGTGCCATGATTTTAGATCTGAACCTATTATGTTTTCATGAATATATGTGAGTTCTTGATCCTATCTTGCAAGTCTATAGTCACCTACTATGTGTTATGATCCGGCAACCCCGAAGTGACAATAATCGGGACCACTCCCGGTGATGACCATAGTTTGAGGAGTTCATGTATTCACTATGTGTTAATGCTTTGTTCCGGTACTCTATTAAAAGGAGGCCTTAATATCCCTTAGTTTCCATTAGGACCCCGCTGCCACGGGAGGGTAGGACAAAAGATGTCATGCAAGTTCTTTTCCATAAGCACGTATGACTATATTCGGAATACATGCCTACATTACATTGATGAATTGGAGCTAGTTCTGTGTCACCCTATGTTATGATTGTTACATGATGAACCGCATCCGGCATAATTATCCATCACTGATCCAATGCCTACGAGCTTTTCACATATTGTTCTTCGCCTATTTACTTTTCCGTTGCTACTGTTACAATCACTACTATCATACTACTTTGCTACTAAATACTTTGCTGCAGATACTAAGTTATCCAGGTGTGGTTGAATTGACAACTCAACTGCTAATACTTGAGAATATTCTTTGGCTCCCCTTGTGTCGAATCAATAAATTTGGGTTGAATACTCTACCCTCGAAAACTGTTGCGATCCCCTATACTTGTGGGTTATCAAGACTATTTTCTGGCGCCGTTGCCGGGGAGCATAGCTCTATTCTTTGAGTCACTTGGGATTTATATCCGCTGGTCACTATGAAGAACTTGAAAGACACTAAGACAACAATTTATCCCTCAACTATGAGGGCAGGCAAGGAACTGCCACCTAGCTCTGCACTTGATTCACCTTCTGTTTTGAGTAAGCTTGCGACACCTAAACTTGCTTCTGCTATTCGTTCTGATATGTCGCATGTTATTGATGATGCCACTTCTTCTATGCATGATACTTATGATGAGACTACTTCTATGCTTGATACTACTGTGCCACTTAGTGAATTTCTTGATGAACAAATTGCTAGGGCTAGAGAGAAAGAAATTATTGAAACTGATTATATTGATGAAAGTGATGATGAAGACTTGCCTGTTATTCCTGAGGGTTATGTTTTTGATAAAGAAGCTTCTTTAGCCATTTTATCTTGCAAAGATAGATATGAGCTCAAGAGGTTATTAGCTAAATGGAATCAACAATCTCTTAATGCTAGAATGAAACCTGACCCTGCTTTTGCTACTTCGCCTATCTGTGTTACCGATAAGGATTATAAATTCTCTGTTGATCCTGATATAATCACATTGGTTGAATCTAATCCTTTTCATGGCTATGAAGCTAAAACTATTGTGGCACATCTTACTAAATTAAATGATATAGCCACCCTGTTCACTAATGATGAGAAATCTCGCTACCTTTATATCCTTAAAATATTTCATTCTCATTAAAGGGTGATGCTAAGATATGGTTTAATTCTCTTGATCATTGTTGTGTTCGTAGTCCCCAGGATATGATTTATTACTTCTTCGCTAAATATTTCCCTGCACATAAGAAACAAGCTGCTTTGAGGGAAATATACAACTTTGTGCAAATTGAAGAAGAGAGTCTCCCACAAGCTTGGGGGAGGCTTCTCAAGTTACTTAATGCTTTGGCAAGACCTATCCTAATGCAATAAATACCGGTGCTCTCGAACTCAATTAGCACAGGTACAGGGCCAGGTGCTTCTCCAGCTCTTGGTACCGTCTCTTGTGCCCATGATCATCCTCTTAAGAAAAATGAAATACTTGATATCTTTTATAATGGACTAACCGATGCCTCCAGAGATTACCTCGATAGTTGTGCTGGTTCTGTTTTTTGGGAAAGAACACCGAATGAGGCTGAAATTCTATTGAATAATATGTTGACTAATGAAAATAATTGGACACTTCCCGAGCCAATTCCCGAGCCTATTCCTAAACCAACTCTGAAGAAGAGGGGTGTTCTATTTCTCAGTCCTGAAGATATGCAAGAGGCAAAGAAATCTATGAAAGAAAAAGGTATTAAAGCTGAAGATGTTAAGAATTTACCTCCTATTGAAGAAATACATGGTCTTAATTTACCGCCTGTGGAAGAAATACATTGTCTTAATCCATCACCTATTGAAGAAACTCATGGTCTTGATAACCCGACACAGGTAGTAAAGGTAAATTCTCTCTATAGATTTAATGAAGGTGATATTCCTCATTATAAGTCTGCTAGCCAATGCCTGGATGAGTTTGATAACTTTATGGTTAAGCAAGAGATTTCAATGCTTATTTTGGTAGACAATTAAAACAAAATGCTTATATGATTGAACACTTGGGTGATTACATGGCTAATGTTAAAGGTGAACTTAAACTCGTTACTAAACATGCTTCTATGGTTACCACTCAAGTAGAACAAGTACTTAAGGCTTAAAATGATCTGCTAAATGAAATGAATAGTAAGAAGAATGATTATGCTATTAGAGTGGCTACTAGAACTGGTAGAATGACTCAGGAACCTTTGTATCCTGAAGGCCACCCTAAGAGAATTGAGCAAGATTCTCAAAGAAATAATATAGATGCACCTAGTCCTTCTAAAAAGAAGAAAAAGAAAAATGATAGGACTTTGCATGCTTCTAGTGAACCTATTGCTGAAACACCTAAGAATCCAAATGATATATCTATCTCTGATGCTGAAACACAATCTGGTAATTGCTACCTCTTGAGCACAGCGTTGGATTTCCTTGAAGAGGAAAGGATGATGCAGCAAAGTAGCATAAGTATTTCCCTCAGTTTTTGAGAACCAAGGTATCAATCCAGTAGGAGGCTACGCGCGAGTCCCTCGTACCTGCACAAAACAAATAACTCCTCGCAACCAACGCGATAAGGGGTTGTCAATCCCTTCATGGTCACTTACGAGAGTGAGATCTGATAGATATGATAGATAATATTTTTTGGTATTTTTGTGATAAAGATGCAAAGTAAAATAAAAGCAAAAATAAAAAGCAGAGGCAATAGTAAAGTGTTGGAAGATTAATATGATGTAGATAGACCCGGGGGCCATAGGTTTCACTAGTGGCTTCTCTCAAGAGCATAAGTATTTTACGGTGGGTGAACGAATTACTGTTGAGCAATTGACAAGAATTGAGCATAGTTATGAGAATATCTAGGTATGATCATGTATATAGGCATCTGATAACCCACAAGTATAGGGGATCGCAACTGCTTTCGAGGGTAGAGTATTCAACCCAAATTTATTGATTCGACACAAGGGGAGCCAAAGAATATTCTCTAGTATTAGCAGCTGAGTTGTCAATTCAACCACACCTGGAAACTTAGTATCTGCAGCAAAGTGTTTAGTAGCACAGTAATATGATAGTGGTGGTAACGGCAACAAAAGTAAAGACAGCAAAAGTAATGTTTTTGGTATTTTGTAGTGATTGTAACAATAGTAGCGGGAAAGTAAATAAGCAAGAACCAGTATATGGAAAACTCGTAGGCACCGGATTAGTGATGGATAATTATGCCGGATGCGGTTCATCATGTAACAGTCATAACATAGGGTGACAAAGAACTGGCTCCAATTCATCAATGTAATGTAGGCATGTATTCCGTATATAGTCATACATGCTTATGGAAAAGAACTTGCATGACATCTTTTGTCCTACCCTCCCGTGGCAGCGGGGTCCTATTGGAAACTAAGGGATATTAAGGCGTCCTTTTAATAGAGAACCGGAACAAAGCATTAGCACATAGTGAATACATCAACTCCTCAAATTATGGTCATCACCGGGAGTGGTCCCGATTATTGTCACTTCGGGGTTGCCGGATCATAACACATACTAGGTGACTATAGACTTGCAAGATAGGATCAAGATAGGATCAAAAAGGATGATGAGGATTTTGAGCGCTTTGCTGAAATGATTAGACCTATCTTTTTGCGTATGTGATTAACTGATATGCTCAAAATGAATCCTTATGCTAAGTATATGAAGGATATTATCACTAATAAGAGAAAGATACCGGAAGATTAAATTTCCACCATGCTTGCTAATTATACATTTAAGGTGGAATACCTAAGAAACTAGGGGATCCAGGAGTACCAACTATACCATGCTCCATTAAAAGAAATTATGTTAGAACTGCTTTATGTGATCTTGGAGCTGGTGTTAGCGTTATGCCTCTCTCTTTATATCGTATACTTGATTTGAATAAGTTGACACCTACTGAAATATCTTTGCAAATGGCTGATAAATCAACTGCTATACCTGTTTGTATTTGTGAGGATGTGCCTGTTGTGGTTGCAAACGTCACTATTTTAATGGACTTTGTTATTCTCGATATTCCCCAGAACGATAGTATGTCTATTATTTTTGGAAGACCCTTTTTGAATACTGCAGGTGCTGTTATTGATTGCAACAAAGGCAATGTCACTTTTCATAATGGTAATGAGCATACGGTACACTTTCCGAGGAAACAACCTCAAGTTCACAGTATCAATTCTATTGGAAAAATTCCAACTATTATTATTGGAGGTTTTGAATTTCCTCTTCCCACAATCAAAAATAAATATGATATTCTTATTGTTGGGGATGTGCATATCCCCGTTGAGGTAACATAGTGTTATTCGAAATTTCTCTGGTTTCATGTGATTCGGAATGAGTTTGTTAACAAGTCCTGATCAACCTTGTTAGTGGATTTCTTTTGATGAGCATGCGATGGATGAAGTTAGAAAGCACAACTTTCTGTACCCTCCTTTTACTTTCTATTACTTAGAAGAAATAAAGTAAAATTAGTTTTTCTGTCTGTTTTCAGATTTATCCGTGCAATATAAAAATACGCTGAAAATAAAAGTTCTCCAAATGCCCCGAAAATGAAATATGATTTTTTCTAGAATATTTGAGAATATTTGGCACTGAGAACACATCAGGGAGAGCTGGCACCTGGCCACGAGGGTCCAGGGCGCGCCCCCCTTCCTCGTGGGCCCACGGTGGTCCTCCTCCACTTATTCCTGCACCCATACACTCCTTCTTCCTCCCACAAACACCAATATCCAGCTCAAGCACGAGTTCTAGCTCATTTTGATGTGATTTTCGATCTCCTTGCTCAAAGCACCTCTCACAAAACTGCTTTGGGGGATTGTTCCTTGGTATGTGACTCCTCCAATGGTCCAACTAGTTTTGTTCTAGTGCTTTATTCATTGCATATTTTTGCTGCTTAGGTGACCAGGTTCTTGAGCTTGCATGTCAAATTTATATGGTTCCAAGTAGTTCTAGTGCATGATATAGGCTTGATACGTCTCCAACGTATCTATAATTTTTGATTGCTCCATGCTATATTATCTACTGTTTTGGACTATATTAGGCTTTATTTTCCACTTTTATATTATTTTTGGGACTAACCTATTAACCGGAGGCCCAGCCCAGAATTGCTGTTTTTTTTTGCCTATTTCAGTGTTTCGAAGAAACGGAATATCAAACGGAGTCCAAACGGAATCAAAACCTTCGGGAATGTGATTTTCTCACCGAATATGACCCAGGAGACTTGGACCCTATGCCAAGGAAGCTTCGAGGTGGGCACAAGGTAGGGGGGCGCGCCTACACCCCCAGGCGCGCCCCCACCCTCGTGGGCCCACCGAAGCTCCACCGATGTACTTCTTCCTCCTATATATACGTACGTACCCCCAAAGGATCAGAGACGGAGCAAAAAACCTAATTCCACCGCCGCAACTTTCTATATCCATGAGATCCCATCTTGGGGCCTGTTCCGGAGCTCCGCCGGAGAGGGCCGTCATCACGGAGGGCTTCTACATCATCATAGCCTCTCCGATGAAGTGTGAGTAGTTTACCTCAGACCTTCGGGTCCATAGTTATTAGCTAGATGGCTTCTTCTCTCTTTTTGGATCTCAATACAATGTTCTCCCCCTCTCTTGTGGAGATCTATTCGATGTAATCTTCTTTTTGCAGTGTGTTTGTTGAGACCGATGAATTGTGGTTTTATGATCAAGTCTATCTATGAATAATATTTGAATCTTCTCTGAATTCTTTTATGTATGATTGGTTATCTTTGCAAGTCTCTTCGAATTATCCGTTTGGTTTGGCCAACTAGATTGGTAGTTCTTGCCATGGGAGAAGTGCTTAGCTTTGGGTTCGATCTTGCGGAGATCTTTCCCAGTGACAGAAGGGGCAGCAAGGCACGTATTGTATCGTTGCCATCGAGGATAACAAGATGGGGTTTATTTCATGTTGCATGAATTTATCTCTCTACATCATGTCATCTTGCTTAAGGCGTTACTCTGTTTTTAACTTAATACTCTAGATGCATGCTGGATAGCGGTCGATGAGTGGAGTAATAGTAGTAGATGCAGAATCGTTTCGGTCTACTTGTCTCGGACGTGATGCCTATATACATGATCATACCTAGATATTCTCATAACTATGCTCAATTCTGTCAATTGCTCAACAGTAATTTGTTCACCCACCGTAGAATACTTATGCTCTTGAGAGAAGCCACTAGTGAAACCTATGGCCCCCGGGTCTATTCTCATCATATCAATCTCCATCACTTTAATCTTGCTTTGCTTTTTACTTTGCCTTTTACTTTTCACTTTGCATCTCTATATCAAAAATACCAAAAATATTATCTATCATCTCTATCAGATCTCACTTTCGTCAGCGACAGTGAAGGGATTGACAACCCCTAATCGCGTTGGTTGCGAGGAGCTATTGCTTTTGTGTAGGTACGAGGGACTTGTGCGTGGCCTCCTACTGGATTGATACCTTGGTTCTCAAAAACTGAGGGAAATACTTACGCTACTCTGCTGCATCATCCTTTCCTCTTCGGGGAAATCCGACGCAAGCTCAAGAGGTAGGAAGGCTCCAGGCACTTGTAGGAGTAGTTGCTACCAATCTTGTTGAGCTTGGTTAACTTTTATTTGAAGTTACTAAAAATTTCGGAATTTTTTCAGAGGAAGAAATATGCTTAGGAAAATGTTCCAGGGTGGTTCTTCAAGGAAGCAAGGACCCAGGCTTGCAATGCGTGATGCTGTCGAGGAGCCACCAAGGGACGCTCCAGTGCGGCCTTGTGAATGGCCTTCAGAAAATTTTATGGATCGAGCGGGAATCAAGGAAGAATTCAACGCATATTTGCGTAACGCTGATCTTGTGAGCTTTGAGGCAGAGAAGTGCAGCCAATACCATCAACTCACTAGTTCATTTGTGAGGAGGTTTGAATTTTCATCTTCACGTAATTCTCCGGCTGTCCTGTTTGATCTTCATGATAAATCTTATACCATGGACTTAGAGGATTTTACTTCTGCTTGCAAACTTCCACAATGGGGTAGTGTTAGTGAACCCCATAAATCTGAATTTAGAAACTTTCTTGCAGGTACAACCGTAGGGGAATCTAGAGATATAAAACAAGCTACCATAGGGAGCATTCACTTTCCTGCTATACATTATTTTGCTCTCTTCATAGGTAAGTGCATAAATGGTAAAGATGAAGCATGTCATATGTGTGTGCCTGACCTTAGTATTCTTAGGAGTGCTGTGTTAGGAGATAAATCTTATAATTTGGGAGCCATTGTTGCACGTAGGTTGCATAATAATTGATTTAATGGAGATTTCTTTGGTGGAATTTATGCAACCCGCTTAGCTGATTTTCTTAGTGTGGACGTTCGTGAGGATGATATTGAGTTGCCTCCTACTTATTTAGACTATAATTCTATGGCCTACCACCAGTTTGTCGAGTGGAATGAATCACCTCTCCGATATCGCTTAATCTTTGACATATGCCATGCTGTCTGTATTACTCTCTCTGCTCCTGCCTTCTTTCATTATCAGGCAAAAGGAAGACATTTTATTATCAGAGATGAGGCAGATGAGTACGAGAGGAGGACGGAGACAGCTCGCCGCCATGCTGCAGCTCAGGCGGCAATAACTGCCGCAGCTCAGTACGACCCCGGCTACAACTATGGATATCCGCCAGGCCATCCTTGGCACTAAACCAACTTAGGCCAAAAGCCTAACCTTGGGGGAGTACGTATTTCCCACCAACATTACATTTATGTTCACACACTCATTTCTAGATGTCGGTGCTCATACTCTTTCACTGTAATATCCATGCTAGTTTATTTTGTTTTTCCTGCTTTCTTCTTGTGTGTTTAATAAACTTTAAGAAAAACAAAAAAAAGTTGTAGCTTTTAATTAGTTTACTTTTGTTGCTGTAGTAGTAATAATTAAAAAGAAAACCCAAAAAGATTTCTTGTTCTTCTTTTGCTTGTTGGGAGCTTTCCCGTATAAATAGTTTTATTTATTTTATTTTCTTTGGGGGTCGTAGGAGAAGACCATGATTAAATTGTTGAAGTGGCTCTTATATGCATTATTGTTGATTTAACGAAGAGCCCATATTGCCTTGTCTTCTCCTATTTATTGAATGCTTGCAGATTCCAGCTTAGCCCTATGCACGTGCACTCTTATCATTTTACACACCGTTCGGTCATGCAAGTGAAAGGCAATAATGACGATATATGATGAATTGATTGAGATGGGAGAAGCTGGTATGAACTCGACCTCTCTTGTTTTTGTAAATATGATTAGTTCATCGTTCCTGATTCAGCCTATTATAAATAAACATGTTTGCAATGACAATTAGAGATTATAGTTGCTTATGCCATGCTTGATCAGCTATGAGTTATAATGGTTTACCTTGCGTGCCAACATGCTATTAAAATGGTTGTGATGTGGTATGATGGGGTGGTATCCTCCTTTGAATGATTTAAGTGACTTGACTTGGCACATGTTCACGCATGTAGTTGAAACAAATCAACATAGCCTTCACGATATCTATGTTGATGGTGGATTATATCCTACTCATGCTTGCACTCAATGTTTATTAATTTTAATGCATGTTCATGACTGTTGTCGCTCTCTAGTTGGTCGCTTCCCAGTCTTTTGCTAGCCTTCACTTGTACTAAGCGGGAATACTGCTTGTGCATCCAATCCCTTAAACCCCAAAGTTATTCCATATGAGTCCACCATACCTTCCTATATGCAGTATTCACCTGCCGTTCCAAGTAAATTTGTATATGCAAACCCCTAAACCTTCAAATATACATTCTGTTTTGTGTGCTCGAATAGCTCATGTATCAACTAGGGTTGTCCTTATCTTCCATGTTAGGCGGGTTATTCTCAAGAGGAGTGGACTCCGCTCCTCACTCACGAGAACATGGCTGGTCACCGGGATGCCCAGTCCCATGCTTTATGCAAATCAAATCAAAATAATTGCAAACAAAACTCCCCCAGGGCTGTTGTTAGTTGGACGGCACCCCGTTGTTTCGGATGGCCGTGGAGTGTGCTTGTTGGTGGAGGGGGAGTATAAACTTTACCATTTTGTTTGGGAACCGCCTATAATGTGTGTAGCATGGAAGATATCGCCATCTCTTGGTTGTTATGTTGAAAATGAAAGTATGTCGCTCAAAATATTATTTATCTCTATTTCAAAATCGAGCTCTGGCACCTCTACAAATCCCCGCTTCCCTCTGCGAAGGGCCTATCTATTTACTTCTATGTTGAGTCATCACCCTATTATTAAAGACACCAGTTAGAGAGCACTACTGTCATTTGCATCCATTATAATTAATTCATATCGGGTATGACTATGACTGGATCTCTTTTACCATGAATTACAATGTCTAGTCAGTCCTTGATCTTTAAAGGTGCTCTGCATTTATGTTTTGCGGTCTCAGAAAGGGCTAGCGACATACCATCCTATTATATCATATTATGATTGTTTTGAGAAAGTGTTGTCATCCGAGATTTATTATTATCGCTCGCTAGTTGACTATGCCATTGATATGAGTAAACATGAGACCTAAGAGTTATTGTGAATGTGGTTAGTCATAATCTTTGCTGAAAACTTGAATGCTGGCTTTACATATTTACAACAACAAGAGCAAACAGAGTTTGTAAATGTTTTTCTTTATCACTTTCAGTTTATCAACTGAATTGCTTGAGGACAAGCAAAGGTTTAAGCCTGGAGCTCCTCCGACCTTAACTCCAACTCCATATATTCGTGTTCGGGGAGAAAAAACCAGGGAGAACAATTCATCGCGTTTTACGATACGGAGCCGCCGCCAAGCCCTAAAACCTCTCGGGAGGGCTGATCTAGACTTCGTTCGGGGCTCCGGAGAGGGGGATTCATCGCCATCGTCATCATCAACCATCCTCCATCACCAATTTCATGATGCTCACCGCCGTGCGTGAGTAATTCCATCGTAGGCTTGCTGGACGGTGATGGGTTGGATGAGATCTATCATGTAATCGAGTTAGTTTTGTTAGGGTTTGATCCCTAGTATCCACTATGTTCTGAGATTGATGTTGCTTTTACTTTGCTATGCTTAATGCTTGTCACTGGGCCCGAGTGCCATGATTTCAGATCTGAACCTATTATGTTTTCATGAATATATGTGAGTTCTTGATCCTATCTTGCAAGTCTATAGTCACCTACTATGTGTTATGATCCGGCAACCCCGAAGTAACAATAATCGGAACCACTCCCGGTGATGACCATAGTTTGAGGAGTTTGTGTATTCACTATGTGTTAATGCTTTGTGCCGGTAATCTATTAAAAGGGGGCCTTAATATCCCTTAGTTTCCATTAGGATCCCGCTGCCACGGGAGGGTAGGACAAAAGATGTCTTGCAAGTTCTTTTCCATAAGCACGTATGACTATATTCGGAATACATGCCTACATTACATTGATGAATTGGAGCTAGTTCTGTGTCACCCTATGTTATGATTGTTACATGATGAACCGCATCCGGCATAATTATCCATCACCGATCCAATGCCTACAAGCTTTTCACATATTGTTCTTCGCCTATTTACTTTTCCGTTGCTACTGTTACAATCACTACAAAACACCAAAAATATTACTTTGGTACTGTTATCTTTGTTACCGTTACCACTATTATCATACTACTTTGCTACTAAATACTTTGCTGCAGATACTAAGTTATCCAGGTGTGGTTGAATTGACAACTCAACTGCTAATACTTGAGAATATTCTTTGGCTCCCCTTGTGTCGAATCAATATATTTGGGTTGAATACTCTACCCTCGAAAACTGTTGCGATCCCCTATACTTGTGGGTGATCACTGCCCTTGCGGCCGCCTGGCAGATCCACCGTGTCAGGCGCATCGAGGCTGGCCAGCTCCTTCGAGGTATCCAACGATGAACGCATGATGATGAAGGGATCCGACAACGACTCGGCGCCGGACCCTGCGCCGGTGCATGTCGACTTGACCATGGAGCAGGCGCAGGCGCACTTCAATGACGCCATGGCGGAGGAGCAGGCTATGCCGGCGCCTATGTCGGCATTCCGACTGGTGCATGATGAACAGTGGTAGAGCATGTTCCTCCTCGAGCAACACCGGCTGGCGGAGGGCCAAATCGATGGCGAGCGCGCGAGCAAAGAGGCCGTGGTGGCCATGGCCGCGACAAACCCCAACTTCGTCATCGAGCAGAGTGCACTCTACGATGCCATCCGCGCTCAAGCCGCCGCTCGCAAGGGACAGCCGGACGCGAAGGCATCGTAGGTTGTGCAGGCGGTCATGGATCAGAATGCCGCCAGCTGCGTGTCCTACGCCCCGTCAAACACTATTTGGTCGTGTCGGTGGGATGATGAGAGCGTCGGCCCCTCCATTTCCATCGTGGACCTCACGCCACCGGCAATGGACAGGTCACGAACTCCTCTGAGGATGAGTAGGGCGGGAGGCGGTACGGCCTTGTGTCCTATCTGGGTTGGTTCGTCTTGCATGTTCTACTTTTCCTCGCCGGCGACCGCACCTTAACTTCATGGGTCTTAAAGCATCTCCAGCCGCGCCCCCAACAAGGCCCCCCAGGCGACTTTTCGGCTGCGGGCGCCGAAAAATCGGCCCAGTCGCGCCCCCAAGGGCCCATTTTTCGCCAGCTCGGGCCGAAATTGGCGCCGGCGGACCCAACCCGAACCTGATGTGCTGGGGGGTGCTCGGGGCGCCGGGCGAATCGTTTTTGGCGCGAAAGAGCCACGAGCCCTTCTTGCCAGCGACTCGTCTCTCTTCTCGCCGTTTTGTCGTCCTCATCGCCTCATTTCCCTCGGCGAATCAATGCCAAAGCTGTCGCGCGCTGCCGCGCCAATCAGCCTCCTCCATTGATGCCTCACGGATAGCGCAGTGAAGACCAGACGACGCACGTCCCCTCGCCCGCCACGCGTACACGCGGTGGCCACGTGTACTCGCGGCGCCTCCGCCTATATAAACCGACTTCCAGCGTGCCGGTGACACGCACAGAGTCTCCACCGCTGACGCGCCATTTCTCCCCCTTCCTCCCTCTCCTCTCGCCGTCTCCAGTTCAAAGCATGGCCAAGCGCTTCCCAGGCGACGGCACGGCGGCGAACGACTTCGGCCGCCGCCACCTTCACGAGGACGAAGCTCGGCTCCTCTTCGAGGCCGAGTACCCGGTCCCGCCGGACATGCGGGTGCTCGGGGCGTGGAGAATCAGCGCCGGCGGGGTCCCGGTGCCACCACCGCCCACCGAGGCGGCGCGGCGTGCGGAGATCGCGCGTATCCGCGCCTCCCTGCCGCGGGCGGCGAGGGAAGGGCCACGGTACGTCCCCGACATCCCGCTCTGGGAGCCATACTTCCGCAGCCGCCACGCCGAGCAGCTCGAGGCCACCAATGGCGTCGTACCCATCGGAAGGCTCAACTCCGAGGGGCGGCGCCGATGGTGGGGCGTGCTCGGCCGCACACTGGAGGCCGTCCTCGAGTACATCGAGGGCGGCAACACGCCGAGGCTGGAGTATCCTGCTCCCCCGTCCTTCTCTCGCCGACGTGGGAGCTCGTGGACGTCGAGGCACATGGGATGGTGGGGCGTGCCCGGCCGCACACTGGAGGCCGTCCTCGAGTACATCGAGGGCGGCAACACGCCGAGGCTGGAGTATCCCGCTCCCCCGTCCTTCTCTCGCCGACGTGGGAGCTCGTGGAGGTCGAGGCACATGGAGCCCGGGGCGTCCTCCTCCTCGTCCGGCCGCTCGTCCGGCTCTCCCTGCCTCCGCCCCGTCAAGCCAGAGCCCAGGACACGACGGCGGCAACTACACGCGGTTCTACAGCTTCCTCGGCATGTAGAACTGCAAGGGCGGCGAGGGAGACGGCGAGGAGCAGCCTAGTAGCGTTTTTTTCTTTTTTGTAAAATATTTTAAATATGAACGAACTCGCTGAAGTTTGGTTGAATTTGCGCCGTGTTTGTGTCGGAATTTAAATTTTCAAAAAAACGCGAGCGTCGTGACTGAGGGGCATCACGCCCCCAGCACGCGGTTAGCACCGGTGCGCCCCCAGGGGGGCGATTTTTAGCGCCTCCTGGGGGGCCAACGGCTGGAGATGCTCTTATCACCGACGCTCATGGAGATGGCGGATGGAGGACGTGGTCGTCGGAAGAGAACAACAAAGACTTGGACGGCGAACGCCGTCGTAGTCTAGATTTAGGTCCCCCTTTCTTTTAATGAAAATTGTCTGAAATTTGTGTGAATATCATCAGGATTGCATGACTTTCATTCAGTTATTTTAAAACGTGTTTGAAATGTATGCGGATAGCATTGGCTGTCCGGTTCCCGCATTTGTGTCTGCGTACGAATGCGGTGTCCTGTTGTTTACACGTCAGTGTTGCCGATGCCCTTATGCTGTCATGTCCGGATAGCAAGCAGGAGAAAGACAGCGCACGCATTTAGAGGCTGTTTGGTTCACGTTCTCGAGATCATGACTGAAAAATTCATGTGCCTGGACCGAGCCTGAGATGTCGTTGTTTCGTGCCTTACCAGGCAAGCATTGTTTGGTTTGTGGTCATGCCTAGAAGTGTTAAATATATTAAACCAGGCCACTATTCACCTGTACCTTCTCCAATTTTAAATTGGACAACAGGATTAACACCCCATGCAGATTCAGGTGGCCTGAACCAGGCTAGTCACACGCTCAGGTTTACCGGCCAGGCTAACAACGAGCTTCACTTTTCCAGGCCGGGCGCATTCGGTTTCCAGGACATGAACCAAACAAACTACAGGCAGTTCTCAGGCATGCACCAGGCCAAGCAGCTTTGCTGCAGGTAAAGCAACCAAACAGGCCATTACGCTCCCGCGCCCCTAGAACGAGCGAAAGATCGACCGATCGAACAGCAACAGTCAGGTCAAGGGAAGGCAACGCGTGTCGTGTGATGGTACGATAACAAAACAAAACACATCGCAATGCAATGTTTAGACTGTGATGAGAAGATGCGAAAGATTGTGATAAGAAGATGCGAACTACTGTAGTCCCGAGCGAGCTTGTCCAGTGGGGAACTAAACAGATTTTGCTGGTGCCATATACGATCTCATCTGCCTGTAGTGGTTTTGTTGTCTGATTATTGTCTCATTGTGAACAAAGGAGAGACCGGCCGGCCGGCGGGCAGGCGAGGCGACAAAGGGGAAGGCTGAGTCCTAGTCCTAGGCCCCCCGGTACACGAACGAATAGTGCGCATGGCAGCTGCAACCCCAGTTCCCCACCTAACCACCTGCAAAGCATGCGGGGCAGAGTGTCAGTTGGGCTGAGCTGGGTTCAGAGGCAGGCAGGCGGAAGCGGCCAAGCCTGAGAAGCAGATTTTCGTTGCTGATACTTTTGTCCCATCCATCTGCTGCTTGTATTGGAGTAGGTAGTGCTCCGGTCCGCTCGAGCTGGCACAGGAGCAAGTACCGGCCGGAACACCGATCACAGGAACATGCTCCTCTTGCAAAAGCTGCATTGCCCCGGTTGATGGACGGTCTCACATGCGTGCACGCAGCCACGCACCGTCGCCAAACTGGCCACAGGCTCTGAGGAGGAGAGACGACGTACGACGATGCACAAGTACAATTAATGGCAGTTCAGTTAATTAGCACCCATACGGTGAATCTGATGAGGATTTATGATGCGTCCAGGATGCCAATTGAAGGAGAACGAGGTGGACTGCTGGCCATTTAGCGGAAGATCATGTTGGTGCTCGCCGTCTGCAGCTTTATTCAGTCTGCCCGTTTCATTTTGCTAGCCATGACTTGCTTATATGAGTAGTACCTGATACTTTGTCACTGTTATCCTGGCTTGTAATAGGGCTAGCCTGTTATGGTGCCTCCCCGGGCAAATGCAGTGGATTTCTTAGAGCAACTCCAACCGGGGCGACCCAAACGGACGCGCGCTTTGTCTGCCTTTTGTCCATTTGGGTCTGCCAGGCGGACGTGCGCGTCCGTATTTTAAAATGGATCGGTTTGACTGCCCAACGGGGAGGCCGACCCAAATGTGCCGGCGTGAAAAAAAAAACAAGTTGCACGAAATAAACATAAATAAACATAATTAAACATAAAGTGGCCGGTCAAACGCCGGCCAAAGTCCATATAAATCTAATAAACATTAAAAAATCATTAAAAAAAAGTCTGCGTCTGCCTGCTGCCGCCCCGCATGCTGCCAATAGACGTCGTCGGCCTTGCCCTTGCCCTTGCCCTCGACGCCGCCGCCGTCGTCGGTGAGGTCGATGAAGACCGGAGCAGGGCCAGCCGATCCGAACGCCGCCTGGTACGCTGCCAGGGCAGCCTCCTCCGGCGTCTGCTGAGGCGGCGGCATTGCGACAAGCCGCGCGCGCTCCTCCTCCTCCTCCTCGAGCCGGAGCGCCTCCGCGTCGCGTTGGAGCATGGCCTCGTAGCGCATCTGCTCCTCGCCGTCGGCCTGCTCCTGGCGGAGCCAGTGCTCCTTCCATCGCTCGAGGTGGGCTGCCTCCTCCTCCGGCGTCGCGTGAAGTGGACGGGAGGCGTGCTCACCCACTCGCGGTACTGGCCCGTCCATGAGTAGGCCTCCTCCGGCCAAGTGGGTGGAGGCGGGGAGCGCTTACGCGACGGCTCCGGCTCCAGCTTGGGCTGGACGGGCGGCGACGGTGGAGGCGGCGGCACGAAGAGCGGGGTGTGGACGAAGTCCCCCGCCGCCGACAGGGCAAGGGCTTGCTCCAGCCCATCCCAGTGCGCGTCCTCCTCGATGCGGCTAGCCTCCAGTGCGTGCTGCAGGGCCTCCTCGAGGGCGGCTTGGTACTCCGCCTCCGCCTCCATGTCCTCCGGCTCTGCCTCCGGGGGCGGCGGTGGGAACGGCGGCGGGACGGCGTCGACACCCGAGCGCCGTTGCTCCTTGTGTTCGAGGGCGAACCAAGCCTCCCAGTTAGGAGAGTCGGCGGCGTACTCGGCCAGCCGACGCTGCTCCGGCGTGAGCAGCGCGCGGCGCCGGCGCACCTCGTCGTCGTGCGCCCGCTGGGTCCGCGGAACCGCCGGCACAGGGATCCGGTTTGGATCCAAATGCCAACGATGCGGCAGCGTCACGTCGGGGTAGGGAAGATGCTGCCTGTACTCCCAGTGCCACCGCGCTTGGTGCACCGGGATGTGCAGGCGCAGGGAGGAAACGCGCCGGCGGTGGAGGGAGAGGGGGAGCATGGGATGACGAGGCGCCGGGGGTGCCCTTGCCCTTGCCGTTGCTGCTGCCGAAGAGGCCCATGGCTCGCGCTTGGGTTTGCGGTCGCCGGCGAGGAACCAAAGGGAGTGGTGGGGGCCAGATGTGGACGGAAGAAGTGGATGAGGCCGACCCCGCCGTACGCGTGGTTAAAAAAGGACGCGTGCACTGGCTGACGCGTGGGCCCGCTGTCGGTGATCGTCATAAATAAGACGACCGGTGGTGGTTGGGTGGCCGCCAGGTGGGGACGCGGCGGATGGCGAGGAGACGCGCGGCGCGTCCGCTTCGCGTCCGCGCCGACGCATTCCAGGCGCAATTTTGGGCCGGAAATGGGTCGGCGCGGACGCCAGGCGGACACAATTTGAGTTTGGGCCGCCACTTTTGTCCGCGCCAACCCAAACGGACGCGGGCGGACGAAATAGGTCGCCCCATTCGAGTTGCTCTTAGCAGCGCGTTGAACTTGCTATCCCATCTTTCCCGTCCCATGTATGTTTTTGAAGCTGTTGTTTTCCCATTGAAAAAAAAGCAGCCGATTAATCAAGTAGTGGTAGTAGTAGTCGTGTTAGTGTGATTATATATTCCCTCTCCCTCTCTCAATCGAACGAACAGCCATGGGAAGGCATGATGGTACATGGTAACAAAACAAATCACAACGCAACACGGTGTTTTTAAGCGTGCTTGCCCGGTGCGGAATTAAATGGAGGGTTGCTTTGTAGTATGATCTTATATGAGGCAGGAAAGCAGATTCTTCATTGTTAGTAAGTACTCCCTCTAATACATATTAGTTGTCTTAGATTTCTCTAGATACGAATGTATCTACCACTAAAACGTGTTTGAATAAACCCGTATCTCCGGGTCATAACGATACCCCGGATCGTCAATTTGAGAATGATCCTCTGGTTGAGGAGGGGGGGGGGGGGGGGGGGGTCTAAACGCATCTAAGGCAAATAATATGTATCGGAGGGAGTAGTACTTCTGTTCGTTCGAGTGCTACATCTAAAATATTTGATCCGTCTGTCTCCAGATGATGGGGGTCAATCATGTGAGTTCTTCACACCACTCTCGTGTGCTAAAAAACTTGTCTTTGGATTAGTGAATGATGTCGGAAAATATGCATTATGGTAGGAACTTGAGTTATGGGCTACTGAAATATCAGTACGATTCCGAGTACAATGGAATAAAGAAGAAGAAGCTTCGTGAGTCTTTGGTTAGCCCTGCTCGTCGTGTTTGCAATGAGGGAGATGGCACGAGTAGGAGGTTATTAGGTTGCCAAATAGAGGTAATTTCTGCTGCAATGTGGGACTGCTGAGTGAAAAAAAAGAGCATATACTATTGCTTTGTATGTTGTTGCTTATCTATCGCAAGGTGATGGTGCTTGCACATATGTTGAGTAGATTGAAAGGGAGTGGGAAGACAGATCTAACACAATCATTAGGGATCTTTCCATGAAGATCATGAAGCTGGAGAGTAGGGTCAAAGAGTGTGAGGCAAAAATACAATACAGAGGAATCATCATGAAAAGAGGGCAATGTGTAGGATGCAGAAGGAAGACTGGTGTCTAGGGATAGGATGATGGGATTTTGATTGTTATGTATCTTCCCATGTTTGCCATTACATTTGATGTCATTGTTAGTAAGCATGACATGTGTAATGAGTGGTGCTATTGTGTTGTTGAGACATCATGATATACTATTTCATGTTGAAATGATGGAATATTTAGTAGCTAAGTGAATGTTCTACTTAACTTTAAGTACTTATATGTGATAAGTCAGGTTACTTATATGTGAACTTCAAAGGTTTCTTATATGTGACAAGCAGTGCTCCTTATATGTGATAAGTCAGGTCACTTACATCAGAAAGGTAGCATTACTTATGTATGATATGTACACTAAGATGATAATTTACTTGGCTTATAGAAACTACACACTCACATGATATAAATTCATGTCACTTATGCAAACAGTACATGCACATGATAATTCATGTGACATATGACAAAATAAATGCTTATACCTGCTATTAAAAATTTCAAAATTGCTTTTTAGTAAGACGCGACATTTAGTAAAATCACTGAAATATGCTTTGGCCCATGTCTTTGCTTCCTATTTTCTCGGTCCAATGAAATGCTCCTACACTGTGTTCATCCACTTTCTGACAATTTACTCTCCACTTCACCTAGTTATGGGAGTAGCTTTTTCGGGATAAACTTCAGATCTATTCATCTTCAATCATGGTAGTACAACGAACACTAGAAATAATAAAAATTCCATCCAGATCCGTAGACCACCTAGCAACGACTACAATCACTGAAGTGAGAAGTATTTGTTATTTGTGTGCAGGTACCGTTTACATAGTGTTGCTTGGTCCTCCTACTGGTTCGATAACCTTGGTCTCATCATTGAGGGAATTACCTACCGTAGTTGTGCTGCATCATCCCTTCCTTTTTAGGGAAATACTGAAGTAGTTCAAGCGACATCACAGCCATGTCTCTTTTGTCTTTCTTCTTACCCTTCTTCTTGAAGGTAGTATTATGTTGGACAAAGTTCTTTCCCTTGAACTTGTGGAAATTCTTCTGCACCACATTGACACTAGAAGAACCCTCTGCCCCTTTCACGTGTGAGTCCTTTGCGCTCGAGTTCTGCTCAACACTTAGATGAACAATGACATCCTCAATAGAGAATTCATGTCTCAAGTGCTTGAGAGAAGTATCAAAGTTCCTCCACCCAGGTGGTAGTTTTGCAAAAATGCAACCCGTGAAAAATTTGTCCGGTAACTCACACTTTAGGAGCTCCAGCTCATTAACGATGCATTGTATCTCATGTGCCTGGTCCAATACAGGATGGTTATCAACCATCCTGTAATCATGGAACTGCTCCATGGCATACAGTTCGTTCCCAGCATCGGTTGCGCCGAACTTAGCTTCGAGCACATCCCACAAGTTTTTGGCAACGCACATATGAAGATATGCGTCAACCAACTTGTCTCGATCACAGTAAAAATGGTCCCACAAAGATGGTGGTTGCCTCCCTAAACACATTCTCCTGTTCAGGAGAAATGGTTACCGTGGGAGACACACCACCAACACAAAACACGTTAATTGTTATGAGGCACAAGGTGGTCCTTGTCTGCCAACGCTTAAAATGCGTCCCAGTAAACTTTCCCGGTTTCACTGTAGCGGCGAAGCCACGAATCAAAAAGTGCCTAAAATAAGGTTTTTTTGATTGTTGGAAATATTAGTACTTTTCCGACAAATCTAATCGACGAGAAAACAAAAAACATGGAAAATACGCTATGCAACTCATACCGATACCTAAGCATGTGCGCACGTACAGTACATAAAAATGAAGCATCTATGAACAGCGTATATATGAGCAACACATGAGCAAGAAAATATGGGTTGAATGAGTCACACCCTCCGGTTGGTCAGGCCAGCGCGGCGGTGCAGCGGCAGCCTCGGCATTGGCCGAGGCCTTCTTCTTGGCGGCTTCGTCATCAACCATGGAGTCGACATGGGGGAAGTAGTTGAAGCAGAGGCGAACGGAGACGTGGACGGATCGAGAGCAGTCGCGTCGAGACACTCCCCAAAAACCTTATTACCGTTCTCTTGGGAAGGATCTCGAACGATATGGTTCCGAAGGCACCTGCTCTCACGACCAACCGTACATGCGATCGTTGACATGAGACAGCCGGAAGCAGCATAGAGCAAGGAACAGTAGATGACGGCTAGGTAACACGAGAGGGAGGCAGTGAACTAAGTTAGGTCACTCAACTGGTCAGCGCCTTCTTGTATAGTCTGTCGGGTAGGAAGTCGTGGGCCTGGTCCGAGGCCCACGACCGATTCGAGGCACTCCCGAGAAGCGAGTCGTCGTTCCTGGAGAAGGGCCGCACACCCGTGAAGGGAGTCACCTTATCCCTGGAACGCAGCCATCCCCTGGTCCAACGTCTCAGCCAGTGGCGCATCTTTTAGCGACTCGTTAATTAATCCCAAATTAATTAATCCGTTCCTAATCGGCCAAAATAAGCTTTGGCTCGGCTCATTCCCGCAACCCGCGGTGCTCGCGTCGTGACGAGGTGAGGCGGACGGCGGAGGAGGAGAAACTCCCGTGTACCACTCCTCTTCCCAAGCTCCCAATGGCAAGTGGTAGAGGAGACCTTATAAAATGGTCTCAACTCTCCTTAACTAGCAAAGTGGTACTAAACTTCCCACCACCTGCCATATGCTACATGGGCATCAAGATTAACTAGGAATCAATGTTCATATGGGCCTAAATCCCATCTATGATTCAACAATCTTACCATGAAGAACATAAGCTGGAGTATAGGGTCAAAGAGTGTGAGGCAGAAATACAAAGAAATCGTCATGAAAAGAGGGCAATGAGTAGGATGCAGAAGGAAAGACTACTGTCTAGGGATAGGATTTTGAGTGTTATGTATCTTTCCATGTTTGCCATTTATGGTTGCTGTCATTGTTAGCAAGCAAGACATGTGTAATGAGTGATGCTACTGTGATGTTGAAATGATGGAATATTAAGCATTACTACTTTATGTGATAAGTCAGATTACTTATATGTGACAAGCAATAGTACTTATATGTGATAAATCAGTCACTTACATTAAAAAGGCAACATTACTTATAAGCCAAAAAAACATTACATCATGGATAGAAAAGAGCGGCCAAATAACATTACGGCATCATGGATAAAGAGGAGCACAGAGTCCTGCATTGAAGTTTTGAATTACGTAGCCATATAAATCAGCAGTTCATAGTATTAGATAGCATCAAGCCATAAGGTAGTTACCCCTTCTTCCTCCTCAGCTCCATTGTAGTCGCAGTACATCCCTCCTAGTGCTTATTCCCCATGAGCTATTCCTCCCTCTAGGAATCCTCCTCCTCCTCTTGCTTATTATTTATCAGCTCCTCCTCCCTCTTGGAATCCTCCTTATCCTCTTGCTTCTTATTTCTAAGCTCCTTCTCCTTTCTCTGCTCATCCTCCTCCTCCTTCTCCTCTCTCAGTTCCTCCTCCATTCTCTGCTCATCCTCCTCCTCTTGCTTCTTCTTGCTCAGCTCCTCCTCCTTCCTCTGCTCATCCTCCTCCTCTTTCTTCTTCCTCCTCACCTCCTCCTCCTCCCACTTCTTGCTAACCTCGGTGAATGTTTTAGTGTACCAGGCATCAATCTCAGCTTGACACTTCTCACGAAGATCAAAGAATACTCGTGCAAAATGCCTCACCGCCCCACTCTCGTTAGGAGGCCGGCTTCGATTAAACCGCTCCTCTTTCTCCTTCTTTTCTCTGTTAAGCCTGACACACTCCTCCTCATCCTCCTTCCCCTGCTGCCGCTCCATCCTTCTAAAGTAACCATGGACCTCAACAGCGATCTGGGCTCTCATTTCTCCGTCATGGTCATACAAGAGCCATGCAATACTCCTTACCGGACTCTCATTAGGAGGGCGATTGTTATTGAAGCCATGCAACACTCCTTCTTCCGAGTAAGTACACCTCCTCCATATGGCATTTTACTCCCTGTCTTCTCATTCTTCCTTCTCTCCTACAACTTTGCACCTAACCCGTCTTGTGTAGACACCGGGCCCTTTGCGCTATATCCTCCACCTGGCACTGGTCTCACCGCGGCTGGTCTCGGTACAACTATTTTTATACTGAACTTTTATGCTTAGCTTTGGGTTCGATCTTGCGGAGATCTTTCCCAGTGACAGAAGGGGCAGCAAGGCACGTATTGTATCGTTGCCATCGAGGATAACAAGATGGGGTTTATTTCATGTTGCATGAATTTATCTCTCTACATCATGTCATCTTGCTTAAGGCGTTACTCTGTTTTTAACTTAATACTCTAGATGCATGCTGGATAGCGGTCGATGAGTGGAGTAATAGTAGTAGATGCAGAATCGTTTCGGTCTACTTGTCTCGGACGTGATGCCTATATACATGATCATACCTAGATATTCTCATAACTATGCTCAATTCTGTCAATTGCTCAACAGTAATTTGTTCACCCACCGTAGAATACTTATGCTCTTGAGAGAAGCCACTAGTGAAACCTATGGCCCCCGGGTCTATTCTCATCATATCAATCTCCATCACTTTAATCTTGCTTTGCTTTTTACTTTGCCTTTTACTTTTCACTTTGCATCTCTATATCAAAAATACCAAAAATATTATCTATCATCTCTATCAGATCTCACTTTCGTCAGCGACAGTGAAGGGATTGACAACCCCTAATCGCGTTGGTTGCGAGGAGCTATTGCTTTTGTGTAGGTACGAGGGACTTGTGCGTGGCCTCCTACTGGATTGATACCTTGGTTCTCAAAAACTGAGGGAAATACTTACGCTACTCTGCTGCATCATCCTTTCCTCTTCGGGGAAATCCGACGCAAGCTCAAGAGGTAGGAAGGCTCCAGGCACTTGTAGGAGTAGTTGCTACCAATCTTGTTGAGCTTGGTTAACTTTTATTTGAAGTTACTAAAAATTTCGGAATTTTTTCAGAGGAAGAAATATGCTTAGGAAAATGTTCCAGGGTGGTTCTTCAAGGAAGCAAGGACCCAGGCTTGCAATGCGTGATGCTGTCGAGGAGCCACCAAGGGACGCTCCAGTGCGGCCTTGTGAATGGCCTTCAGAAAATTTTATGGATCGAGCGGGAATCAAGGAAGAATTCAACGCATATTTGCGTAACGCTGATCTTGTGAGCTTTGAGGCAGAGAAGTGCAGCCAATACCATCAACTCACTAGTTCATTTGTGAGGAGGTTTGAATTTTCATCTTCACGTAATTCTCCGGCTGTCCTGTTTGATCTTCATGATAAATCTTATACCATGGACTTAGAGGATTTTACTTCTGCTTGCAAACTTCCACAATGGGGTAGTGTTAGTGAACCCCATAAATCTGAATTTAGAAACTTTCTTGCAGGTACAACCGTAGGGGAATCTAGAGATATAAAACAAGCTACCATAGGGAGCATTCACTTTCCTGCTATACATTATTTTGCTCTCTTCATAGGTAAGTGCATAAATGGTAAAGATGAAGCATGTCATATGTGTGTGCCTGACCTTAGTATTCTTAGGAGTGCTGTGTTAGGAGATAAATCTTATAATTTGGGAGCCATTGTTGCACGTAGGTTGCATAATAATTGATTTAATGGAGATTTCTTTGGTGGAATTTATGCAACCCGCTTAGCTGATTTTCTTAGTGTGGACGTTCGTGAGGATGATATTGAGTTGCCTCCTACTTATTTAGACTATAATTCTATGGCCTACCACCAGTTTGTCGAGTGGAATGAATCACCTCTCCGATATCGCTTAATCTTTGACATATGCCATGCTGTCTGTATTACTCTCTCTGCTCCTGCCTTCTTTCATTATCAGGCAAAAGGAAGACATTTTATTATCAGAGATGAGGCAGATGAGTACGAGAGGAGGACGGAGACAGCTCGCCGCCATGCTGCAGCTCAGGCGGCAATAACTGCCGCAGCTCAGTACGACCCCGGCTACAACTATGGATATCCGCCAGGCCATCCTTGGCACTAAACCAACTTAGGCCAAAAGTCTAACCTTGGGGGAGTACGTATTTCCCACCAACATTACATTTATGTTCACACACTCATTTCTAGATGTCGGTGCTCATACTCTTTCACTGTAATATCCATGCTAGTTTATTTTGTTTTTCCTGCTTTCTTCTTGTGTGTTTAATAAACTTTAAGAAAAACAAAAAAAAGTTGTAGCTTTTAATTAGTTTACTTTTGTTGCTGTAGTAGTAATAATTAAAAAGAAAACCCAAAAAGATTTCTTGTTCTTCTTTTGCTTGTTGGGAGCTTTCCCGTATAAATAGTTTTATTTATTTTATTTTCTTTGGGGGTCGTAGGAGAAGACCATGATTAAATTGTTGAAGTGGCTCTTATATGCATTATTGTTGATTTAACGAAGAGCCCATATTGCCTTGTCTTCTCCTATTTATTGAATGCTTGCAGATTCCAGCTTAGCCCTATGCACGTGCACTCTTATCATTTTACACACCGTTCGGTCATGCAAGTGAAAGGCAATAATGACGATATATGATGAATTGATTGAGATGGGAGAAGCTGGTATGAACTCGACCTCTCTTGTTTTTGTAAATATGATTAGTTCATCGTTCCTGATTCAGCCTATTATAAATAAACATGTTTGCAATGACAATTAGAGATTATAGTTGCTTATGCCATGCTTGATCAGCTATGAGTTATAATGGTTTACCTTGCGTGCCAACATGCTATTAAAATGGTTGTGATGTGGTATGATGGGGTGGTATCCTCCTTTGAATGATTTAAGTGACTTGACTTGGCACATGTTCACGCATGTAGTTGAAACAAATCAACATAGCCTTCACGATATCTATGTTGATGGTGGATTATATCCTACTCATGCTTGCACTCAATGTTTATTAATTTTAATGCATGTTCATGACTGTTGTCGCTCTCTAGTTGGTCGCTTCCCAGTCTTTTGCTAGCCTTCACTTGTACTAAGCGGGAATACTGCTTGTGCATCCAATCCCTTAAACCCCAAAGTTATTCCATATGAGTCCACCATACCTTCCTATATGCAGTATTCACCTGCCGTTCCAAGTAAATTTGTATATGCAAACCCCTAAACCTTCAAATATACATTCTGTTTTGTGTGCTCGAATAGCTCATGTATCAACTAGGGTTGTCCTTATCTTCCATGTTAGGCGGGTTATTCTCAAGAGGAGTGGACTCCGCTCCTCACTCACGAGAACATGGCTGGTCACCGGGATGCCCAGTCCCATGCTTTATGCAAATCAAATCAAAATAATTGCAAACAAAACTCCCCCAGGGCTGTTGTTAGTTGGACGGCACCCCGTTGTTTCGGATGGCCGTGGAGTGTGCTTGTTGGTGGAGGGGGAGTATAAACTTTACCATTTTGTTTGGGAACCGCCTATAATGTGTGTAGCATGGAAGATATCGCCATCTCTTGGTTGTTATGTTGAAAATGAAAGTATGTCGCTCAAAATATTATTTATCTCTATTTCAAAATCGAGCTCTGGCACCTCTACAAATCCCCGCTTCCCTCTGCGAAGGGCCTATCTATTTACTTCTATGTTGAGTCATCACCCTATTATTAAAGACACCAGTTAGAGAGCACTACTGTCATTTGCATCCATTATAATTAATTCATATCGGGTATGACTATGACTGGATCTCTTTTACCATGAATTACAATGTCTAGTCAGTCCTTGATCTTTAAAGGTGCTCTGCATTTATGTTTTGCGGTCTCAGAAAGGGCTAGCGACATACCATCCTATTATATCATATTATGATTGTTTTGAGAAAGTGTTGTCATCCGAGATTTATTATTATCGCTCGCTAGTTGACTATGCCATTGATATGAGTAAACATGAGACCTAAGAGTTATTGTGAATGTGGTTAGTCATAATCTTTGCTGAAAACTTGAATGCTGGCTTTACATATTTACAACAACAAGAGCAAACAGAGTTTGTAAATGTTTTTCTTTATCACTTTCAGTTTATCAACTGAATTGCTTGAGGACAAGCAAAGGTTTAAGCCTGGAGCTCCTCCGACCTTAACTCCAACTCCATATATTCGTGTTCGGGGAGAAAAAACCAGGGAGAACAATTCATCGCGTTTTACGATACGGAGCCGCCGCCAAGCCCTAAAACCTCTCGGGAGGGCTGATCTAGACTTCGTTCGGGGCTCCGGAGAGGGGGATTCATCGCCATCGTCATCATCAACCATCCTCCATCACCAATTTCATGATGCTCACCGCCGTGCGTGAGTAATTCCATCGTAGGCTTGCTGGACGGTGATGGGTTGGATGAGATCTATCATGTAATCGAGTTAGTTTTGTTAGGGTTTGATCCCTAGTATCCACTATGTTCTGAGATTGATGTTGCTTTTACTTTGCTATGCTTAATGCTTGTCACTGGGCCCGAGTGCCATGATTTCAGATCTGAACCTATTATGTTTTCATGAATATATGTGAGTTCTTGATCCTATCTTGCAAGTCTATAGTCACCTACTATGTGTTATGATCCGGCAACCCCGAAGTAACAATAATCGGAACCACTCCCGGTGATGACCATAGTTTGAGGAGTTTGTGTATTCACTATGTGTTAATGCTTTGTGCCGGTAATCTATTAAAAGGGGGCCTTAATATCCCTTAGTTTCCATTAGGATCCCGCTGCCACGGGAGGGTAGGACAAAAGATGTCTTGCAAGTTCTTTTCCATAAGCACGTATGACTATATTCGGAATACATGCCTACATTACATTGATGAATTGGAGCTAGTTCTGTGTCACCCTATGTTATGATTGTTACATGATGAACCGCATCCGGCATAATTATCCATCACCGATCCAATGCCTACAAGCTTTTCACATATTGTTCTTCGCCTATTTACTTTTCCGTTGCTACTGTTACAATCACTACAAAACACCAAAAATATTACTTTGGTACTGTTATCTTTGTTACCGTTACCACTATTATCATACTACTTTGCTACTAAATACTTTGCTGCAGATACTAAGTTATCCAGGTGTGGTTGAATTGACAACTCAACTGCTAATACTTGAGAATATTCTTTGGCTCCCCTTGTGTCGAATCAATATATTTGGGTTGAATACTCTACCCTCGAAAACTGTTGCGATCCCCTATACTTGTGGGTGATCACTGCCCTTGCGGCCGCCTGGCAGATCCACCGTGTCAGGCGCATCGAGGCTGGCCAGCTCCTTCGAGGTATCCAACGATGAACGCATGATGATGAAGGGATCCGACAACGACTCGGCGCCGGACCCTGCGCCGGTGCATGTCGACTTGACCATGGAGCAGGCGCAGGCGCACTTCAATGACGCCATGGCGGAGGAGCAGGCTATGCCGGCGCCTATGTCGGCATTCCGACTGGTGCATGATGAACAGTGGTAGAGCATGTTCCTCCTCGAGCAACACCGGCTGGCGGAGGGCCAAATCGACGGCGAGCGCGCGAGCAAAGAGGCCGTGGTGGCCATGGCCGCGACAAACCCCAACTTCGTCATCGAGCAGAGTGCACTCTACGATGCCATCCGCGCTCAAGCCGCCGCTCGCAAGGGACAGCCGGACGCGAAGGCATCGTAGGTTGTGCAGGCGGTCATGGATCAGAATGCCGCCAGCTGCGTGTCCTACGCCCCGTCAAACACTATTTGGTCGTGTCGGTGGGATGATGAGAGCGTCGGCCCCTCCATTTCCATCGTGGACCTCACGCCACCGGCAATGGACAGGTCACGAACTCCTCTGAGGATGAGTAGGGCGGGAGGCGGTACGGCCTTGTGTCCTATCTGGGTTGGTTCGTCTTGCATGTTCTACTTTTCCTCGCCGGCGACCGCACCTTAACTTCATGGGTCTTAAAGCATCTCCAGCCGCGCCCCCAACAAGGCCCCCCAGGCGACTTTTCGGCTGCGGGCGCCGAAAAATCGGCCCAGTCGCGCCCCCAAGGACCCATTTTTCGCCAGCTCGGGCCGAAATTGGCGCCGGCGGACCCAACCCGAACCTGATGTGCTGGGGGGTGCTCGGGGCGCCGGGCGAATCGTTTTTGGCGCGAAAGAGCCACGAGCCCTTCTTGCCAGCGACTCGTCTCTCTTCTCGCCGTTTTGTCGTCCTCATCGCCTCATTTCCCTCGGCGAATCAATGCCAAAGCTGTCGCGCGCTGCTGCGCCAATCAGCCTCCTCCATTGATGCCTCACGGATAGCGCAGTGAAGACCAGACGACGCACGTCCCCTCGCCCGCCACGCGTACACGCGGTGGCCACGTGTACTCGCGGCGCCTCCGCCTATATAAACCGACTTCCAGCGCGCCGGTGACACGCACAGAGTCTCCACCGCTGACGCGCCATTTCTCCCCCTTCCTCCCTCTCCTCTCGCCGTCTCCAGTTCAAAGCATGGCCAAGCGCTTCCCAGGCGACGGCACGGCGGCGAACGACTTCGGCCGCCGCCACCTTCACGAGGACGAAGCTCGGCTCCTCTTCGAGGCCGAGTACCCGGTCCCGCCGGACATGCGGGTGCTCGGGGCGTGGAGAATCAGCGCCGGCGGGGTCCCGGTGCCACCACCGCCCACCGAGGCGGCGCGGCGTGCGGAGATCGCGCGTATCCGCGCCTCCCTGCCGCGGGCGGCGAGGGAAGGGCCACGGTACGTCCCCGACATCCCGCTCTGGGAGCCATACTTCCGCAGCCGCCACGCCGAGCAGCTCGAGGCCACCAATGGCGTCGTACCCATCGGAAGGCTCAACTCCGAGGGGCGGCGCCGATGGTGGGGCGTGCTCGGCCGCACACTGGAGGCCGTCCTCGAGTACATCGAGGGCGGCAACACGCCGAGGCTGGAGTATCCTGCTCCCCCGTCCTTCTCTCGCCGACGTGGGAGCTCGTGGACGTCGAGGCACATGGGATGGTGGGGCGTGCCCGGCCGCACACTGGAGGCCGTCCTCGAGTACATCGAGGGCGGCAACACGCCGAGGCTGGAGTATCCCGCTCCCCCGTCCTTCTCTCGCCGACGTGGGAGCTCGTGGAGGTCGAGGCACATGGAGCCCGGGGCGTCCTCCTCCTCGTCCGGCCGCTCGTCCGGCTCTCCCTGCCTCCGCCCCGTCAAGCCAGAGCCCAGGACACGACGGCGGCAACTACACGCGGTTCTACAGCTTCCTCGGCATGTAGAACTGCAAGGGCGGCGAGGGAGACGGCGAGGAGCAGCCTAGTAGCGTTTTTTTCTTTTTTGTAAAATATTTTAAATATGAACGAACTCGCTGAAGTTTGGTTGAATTTGCGCCGTGTTTGTGTCGGAATTTAAATTTTCAAAAAAACGCGAGCGTCGTGACTGAGGGGCATCACGCCCCCAGCACGCGGTTAGCACCGGTGCGCCCCCAGGGGGGCGATTTTTAGCGCCTCCTGGGGGGCCAACGGCTGGAGATGCTCTTATCACCGACGCTCATGGAGATGGCGGATGGAGGACGTGGTCGTCGGAAGAGAACAACAAAGACTTGGACGGCGAACGCCGTCGTAGTCTAGATTTAGGTCCCCCTTTCTTTTAATGAAAATTGTCTGAAATTTGTGTGAATATCATCAGGATTGCATGACTTTCATTCAGTTATTTTAAAACGTGTTTGAAATGTATGCGGATAGCATTGGCTGTCCGGTTCCCGCATTTGTGTCTGCGTACGAATGCGGTGTCCTGTTGTTTACACGTCAGTGTTGCCGATGCCCTTATGCTGTCATGTCCGGATAGCAAGCAGGAGAAAGACAGCGCACGCATTTAGAGGCTGTTTGGTTCACGTTCTCGAGATCATGACTGAAAAATTCATGTGCCTGGACCGAGCCTGAGATGTCGTTGTTTCGTGCCTTACCAGGCAAGCATTGTTTGGTTTGTGGTCATGCCTAGAAGTGTTAAATATATTAAACCAGGCCACTATTCACCTGTACCTTCTCCAATTTTAAATTGGACAACAGGATTAACACCCCATGCAGATTCAGGTGGCCTGAACCAGGCTAGTCACACGCTCAGGTTTACCGGCCAGGCTAACAACGAGCTTCACTTTTCCAGGCCGGGCGCATTCGGTTTCCAGGACATGAACCAAACAAACTACAGGCAGTTCTCAGGCATGCACCAGGCCAAGCAGCTTTGCTGCAGGTAAAGCAACCAAACAGGCCATTACGCTCCCGCGCCCCTAGAACGAGCGAAAGATCGACCGATCGAACAGCAACAGTCAGGTCAAGGGAAGGCAACGCGTGTCGTGTGATGGTACGATAACAAAACAAAACACATCGCAATGCAATGTTTAGACTGTGATGAGAAGATGCGAAAGATTGTGATAAGAAGATGCGAACTACTGTAGTCCCGAGCGAGCTTGTCCAGTGGGGAACTAAACAGATTTTGCTGGTGCCATATACGATCTCATCTGCCTGTAGTGGTTTTGTTGTCTGATTATTGTCTCATTGTGAACAAAGGAGAGACCGGCCGGCCGGCGGGCAGGCGAGGCGACAAAGGGGAAGGCTGAGTCCTAGTCCTAGGCCCCCCGGTACACGAACGAATAGTGCGCATGGCAGCTGCAACCCCAGTTCCCCACCTAACCACCTGCAAAGCATGCGGGGCAGAGTGTCAGTTGGGCTGAGCTGGGTTCAGAGGCAGGCAGGCGGAAGCGGCCAAGCCTGAGAAGCAGATTTTCGTTGCTGATACTTTTGTCCCATCCATCTGCTGCTTGTATTGGAGTAGGTAGTGCTCCGGTCCGCTCGAGCTGGCACAGGAGCAAGTACCGGCCGGAACACCGATCACAGGAACATGCTCCTCTTGCAAAAGCTGCATTGCCCCGGTTGATGGACGGTCTCACATGCGTGCACGCAGCCACGCACCGTCGCCAAACTGGCCACAGGCTCTGAGGAGGAGAGACGACGTACGACGATGCACAAGTACAATTAATGGCAGTTCAGTTAATTAGCACCCATACGGTGAATCTGATGAGGATTTATGATGCGTCCAGGATGCCAATTGAAGGAGAACGAGGTGGACTGCTGGCCATTTAGCGGAAGATCATGTTGGTGCTCGCCGTCTGCAGCTTTATTCAGTCTGCCCGTTTCATTTTGCTAGCCATGACTTGCTTATATGAGTAGTACCTGATACTTTGTCACTGTTATCCTGGCTTGTAATAGGGCTAGCCTGTTATGGTGCCTCCCCGGGCAAATGCAGTGGATTTCTTAGAGCAACTCCAACCGGGGCGACCCAAACGGACGCGCGCTTTGTCTGCCTTTTGTCCATTTGGGTCTGCCAGGCGGACGTGCGCGTCCGTATTTTAAAATGGATCGGTTTGACTGCCCAACGGGGAGGCCGACCCAAATGTGCCGGCGTGAAAAAAAAAACAAGTTGCACGAAATAAACATAAATAAACATAATTAAACATAAAGTGGCCGGTCAAACGCCGGCCAAAGTCCATATAAATCTAATAAACATTAAAAAATCATTAAAAAAAAGTCTGCGTCTGCCTGCTGCCGCCCCGCATGCTGCCAATAGACGTCGTCGGCCTTGCCCTTGCCCTTGCCCTCGACGCCGCCGCCGTCGTCGGTGAGGTCGATGAAGACCGGAGCAGGGCCAGCCGATCCGAACGCCGCCTGGTACGCTGCCAGGGCAGCCTCCTCCGGCGTCTGCTGAGGCGGCGGCATTGCGACAAGCCGCGCGCGCTCCTCCTCCTCCTCCTCGAGCCGGAGCGCCTCCGCGTCGCGTTGGAGCATGGCCTCGTAGCGCATCTGCTCCTCGCCGTCGGCCTGCTCCTGGCGGAGCCAGTGCTCCTTCCATCGCTCGAGGTGGGCTGCCTCCTCCTCCGGCGTCGCGTGAAGTGGACGGGAGGCGTGCTCACCCACTCGCGGTACTGGCCCGTCCATGAGTAGGCCTCCTCCGGCCAAGTGGGTGGAGGCGGGGAGCGCTTACGCGACGGCTCCGGCTCCAGCTTGGGCTGGACGGGCGGCGACGGTGGAGGCGGCGGCACGAAGAGCGGGGTGTGGACGAAGTCCCCCGCCGCCGACAGGGCAAGGGCTTGCTCCAGCCCATCCCAGTGCGCGTCCTCCTCGATGCGGCTAGCCTCCAGTGCGTGCTGCAGGGCCTCCTCGAGGGCGGCTTGGTACTCCGCCTCCGCCTCCATGTCCTCCGGCTCTGCCTCCGGGGGCGGCGGTGGGAACGGCGGCGGGACGGCGTCGACACCCGAGCGCCGTTGCTCCTTGTGTTCGAGGGCGAACCAAGCCTCCCAGTTAGGAGAGTCGGCGGCGTACTCGGCCAGCCGACGCTGCTCCGGCGTGAGCAGCGCGCGGCGCCGGCGCACCTCGTCGTCGTGCGCCCGCTGGGTCCGCGGAACCGCCGGCACAGGGATCCGGTTTGGATCCAAATGCCAACGATGCGGCAGCGTCACGTCGGGGTAGGGAAGGTGCTGCCTGTACTCCCAGTGCCACCGCGCTTGGTGCACCGGGATGTGCAGGCGCAGGGAGGAAACGCGCCGGCGGTGGAGGGAGAGGGGGAGCATGGGATGACGAGGCGCCGGGGGTGCCCTTGCCCTTGCCGTTGCTGCTGCCGAAGAGGCCCATGGCTCGCGCTTGGGTTTGCGGTCGCCGGCGAGGAACCAAAGGGAGTGGTGGGGGCCAGATGTGGACGGAAGAAGTGGATGAGGCCGACCCCGCCGTACGCGTGGTTAAAAAAGGACGCGTGCACTGGCTGACGCGTGGGCCCGCTGTCGGTGATCGTCATAAATAAGACGACCGGTGGTGGTTGGGTGGCCGCCAGGTGGGGACGCGGCGGATGGCGAGGAGACGCGCGGCGCGTCCGCTTCGCGTCCGCGCCGACGCATTCCAGGCGCAATTTTGGGCCGGAAATGGGTCGGCGCGGACGCCAGGCGGACACAATTTGAGTTTGGGCCGCCACTTTTGTCCGCGCCAACCCAAACGGACGCGGGCGGACGAAATAGGTCGCCCCATTCGAGTTGCTCTTAGCAGCGCGTTGAACTTGCTATCCCATCTTTCCCGTCCCATGTATGTTTTTGAAGCTGTTGTTTTCCCATTGAAAAAAAAGCAGCCGATTAATCAAGTAGTGGTAGTAGTAGTCGTGTTAGTGTGATTATATATTCCCTCTCCCTCTCTCAATCGAACGAACAGCCATGGGAAGGCATGATGGTACATGGTAACAAAACAAATCACAACGCAACACGGTGTTTTTAAGCGTGCTTGCCCGGTGCGGAATTAAATGGAGGGTTGCTTTGTAGTATGATCTTATATGAGGCAGGAAAGCAGATTCTTCATTGTTAGTAAGTACTCCCTCTAATACATACTAGTTGTCTTAGATTTCTCTAGATACGAATGTATCTACCACTAAAACGTGTTTGAATAAACCCGTATCTCCGGGTCATAACGATACCCCGGATCGTCAATTTGAGAATGATCCTCTGGTTGAGGAGGGGGGGGGGGGGGGGTCTAAACGCATCTAAGGCAAATAATATGTATCGGAGGGAGTAGTACTTCTGTTCGTTCGAGTGCTACATCTAAAATATTTGATCCGTCTGTCTCCAGATGATGGGGGTCAATCATGTGAGTTCTTCACACCACTCTCGTGTGCTAAAAAACTTGTCTTTGGATTAGTGAATGATGTCGGAAAATATGCATTATGGTAGGAACTTGAGTTATGGGCTACTGAAATATCAGTACGATTCCGAGTACAATGGAATAAAGAAGAAGAAGCTTCGTGAGTCTTTGGTTAGCCCTGCTCGTCGTGTTTGCAATGAGGGAGATGGCACGAGTAGGAGGTTATTAGGTTGCCAAATAGAGGTAATTTCTGCTGCAATGTGGGACCGCTGAGTGAAAAAAAAGAGCATATACTATTGCTTTGTATGTTGTTGCTTATCTATCGCAAGGTGATGGTGCTTGCACATATGTTGAGTAGATTGAAAGGGAGTGGGAAGACAGATCTAACACAATCATTAGGGATCTTTCCATGAAGATCATGAAGCTGGAGAGTAGGGTCAAAGAGTGTGAGGCAAAAATACAATACAGAGGAATCATCATGAAAAGAGGGCAATGTGTAGGATGCAGAAGGAAGACTGGTGTCTAGGGATAGGATGATGGGATTTTGATTGTTATGTATCTTCCCATGTTTGCCATTACATTTGATGTCATTGTTAGTAAGCATGACATGTGTAATGAGTGGTGCTATTGTGTTGTTGAGACATCATGATATACTATTTCATGTTGAAATGATGGAATATTTAGTAGCTAAGTGAATGTTCTACTTAACTTTAAGTACTTATATGTGATAAGTCAGGTTACTTATATGTGAACTTCAAAGGTTTCTTATATGTGACAAGCAGTGCTCCTTATATGTGATAAGTCAGGTCACTTACATCAGAAAGGTAGCATTACTTATGTATGATATGTACACTAAGATGATAATTTACTTGGCTTATAGAAACTACACACTCACATGATATAAATTCATGTCACTTATGCAAACAGTACATGCACATGATAATTCATGTGACATATGACAAAATAAATGCTTATACCTGCTATTAAAAATTTCAAAATTGCTTTTTAGTAAGACGCGACATTTAGTAAAATCACTGAAATATGCTTTGGCCCATGTCTTTGCTTCCTATTTTCTCGGTCCAATGAAATGCTCCTACACTGTGTTCATCCACTTTCTGACAATTTACTCTCCACTTCACCTAGTTATGGGAGTAGCTTTTTCGGGATAAACTTCAGATCTATTCATCTTCAATCATGGTAGTACAACGAACACTAGAAATAATAAAAATTCCATCCAGATCCGTAGACCACCTAGCAACGACTACAATCACTGAAGTGAGAAGTATTTGTTATTTGTGTGCAGGTACCGTTTACATAGTGTTGCTTGGTCCTCCTACTGGTTCGATAACCTTGGTCTCATCATTGAGGGAATTACCTACCGTAGTTGTGCTGCATCATCCCTTCCTTTTTAGGGAAATACTGAAGTAGTTCAAGCGACATCACAGCCATGTCTCTTTTGTCTTTCTTCTTACCCTTCTTCTTGAAGGTAGTATTATGTTGGACAAAGTTCTTTCCCTTGAACTTGTGGAAATTCTTCTGCACCACATTGACACTAGAAGAACCCTCTGCCCCTTTCACGTGTGAGTCCTTTGCGCTCGAGTTCTGCTCAACACTTAGATGAACAATGACATCCTCAATAGAGAATTCATGTCTCAAGTGCTTGAGAGAAGTATCAAAGTTCCTCCACCCAGGTGGTAGTTTTGCAAAAATGCAACCCGTGAAAAATTTGTCCGGTAACTCACACTTTAGGAGCTCCAGCTCATTAACGATGCATTGTATCTCATGTGCCTGGTCCAATACAGGATGGTTATCAACCATCCTGTAATCATGGAACTGCTCCATGGCATACAGTTCGTTCCCAGCATCGGTTGCGCCGAACTTAGCTTCGAGCACATCCCACAAGTTTTTGGCAACGCACATATGAAGATATGCGTCAACCAACTTGTCTCGATCACAGTAAAAATGGTCCCACAAAGATGGTGGTTGCCTCCCTAAACACATTCTCCTGTTCAGGAGAAATGGTTACCGTGGGAGACACACCACCAACACAAAACACGTTAATTGTTATGAGGCACAAGGTGGTCCTTGTCTGCCAACGCTTAAAATGCGTCCCAGTAAACTTTCCCGGTTTCACTGTAGCGGCGAAGCCACGAATCAAAAAGTGCCTAAAATAAGGTTTTTTTGATTGTTGGAAATATTAGTACTTTTCCGACAAATCTAATCGACGAGAAAACAAAAAACATGGAAAATACGCTATGCAACTCATACCGATACCTAAGCATGTGCGCACGTACAGTACATAAAAATGAAGCATCTATGAACAGCGTATATATGAGCAACACATGAGCAAGAAAATATGGGTTGAATGAGTCACACCCTCCGGTTGGTCAGGCCAGCGCGGCGGTGCAGCGGCAGCCTCGGCATTGGCCGAGGCCTTCTTCTTGGCGGCTTCGTCATCAACCATGGAGTCGACATGGGGGAAGTAGTTGAAGCAGAGGCGAACGGAGACGTGGACGGATCGAGAGCAGTCGCGTCGAGACACTCCCCAAAAACCTTATTACCGTTCTCTTGGGAAGGATCTCGAACGATATGGTTCCGAAGGCACCTGCTCTCACGACCAACCGTACATGCGATCGTTGACATGAGACAGCCGGAAGCAGCATAGAGCAAGGAACAGTAGATGACGGCTAGGTAACACGAGAGGGAGGCAGTGAACTAAGTTAGGTCACTCAACTGGTCAGCGCCTTCTTGTATAGTCTGTCGGGTAGGAAGTCGTGGGCCTGGTCCGAGGCCCACGACCGATTCGAGGCACTCCCGAGAAGCGAGTCGTCGTTCCTGGAGAAGGGCCGCACACCCGTGAAGGGAGTCACCTTATCCCTGGAACGCAGCCATCCCCTGGTCCAACGTCTCAGCCAGTGGCGCATCTTTTAGCGACTCGTTAATTAATCCCAAATTAATTAATCCGTTCCTAATCGGCCAAAATAAGCTTTGGCTCGGCTCATTCCCGCAACCCGCGGTGCTCGCGTCATGACGAGGTGAGGCGGACGGCGGAGGAGGAGAAACTCCCGTGTACCACTCCTCTTCCCAAGCTCCCAATGGCAAGTGGTAGAGGAGACCTTATAAAATGGTCTCAACTCTCCTTAACTAGCAAAGTGGTACTAAACTTCCCACCACCTGCCATATGCTACATGGGCATCAAGATTAACTAGGAATCAATGTTCATATGGGCCTAAATCCCATCTATGATTCAACAATCTTACCATGAAGAACATAAGCTGGAGTATAGGGTCAAAGAGTGTGAGGCAGAAATACAAAGAAATCGTCATGAAAAGAGGGCAATGAGTAGGATGCAGAAGGAAAGACTACTGTCTAGGGATAGGATTTTGAGTGTTATGTATCTTTCCATGTTTGCCATTTATGGTTGCTGTCATTGTTAGCAAGCAAGACATGTGTAATGAGTGATGCTACTGTGATGTTGAAATGATGGAATATTAAGCATTACTACTTTATGTGATAAGTCAGATTACTTATATGTGACAAGCAATAGTACTTATATGTGATAAATCAGTCACTTACATTAAAAAGGCAACATTACTTATAAGCCAAAAAAACATTACATCATGGATAGAAAAGAGCGGCCAAATAACATTACGGCATCATGGATAAAGAGGAGCACAGAGTCCTGCATTGAAGTTTTGAATTACGTAGCCATATAAATCAGCAGTTCATAGTATTAGATAGCATCAAGCCATAAGGTAGTTACCCCTTCTTCCTCCTCAGCTCCATTGTAGTCGCAGTACATCCCTCCTAGTGCTTATTCCCCATGAGCTATTCCTCCCTCTAGGAATCCTCCTCCTCCTCTTGCTTATTATTTATCAGCTCCTCCTCCCTCTTGGAATCCTCCTTATCCTCTTGCTTCTTATTTCTAAGCTCCTTCTCCTTTCTCTGCTCATCCTCCTCCTCCTTCTCCTCTCTCAGTTCCTCCTCCATTCTCTGCTCATCCTCCTCCTCTTGCTTCTTCTTGCTCAGCTCCTCCTCCTTCCTCTGCTCATCCTCCTCCTCTTTCTTCTTCCTCCTCACCTCCTCCTCCTCCCACTTCTTGCTAACCTCGGTGAATGTTTTAGTGTACCAGGCATCAATCTCAGCTTGACACTTCTCACGAAGATCAAAGAATACTCGTGCAAAATGCCTCACCGCCCCACTCTCGTTAGGAGGCCGGCTTCGATTAAACCGCTCCTCTTTCTCCTTCTTTTCTCTGTTAAGCCTGACACACTCCTCCTCATCCTCCTTCCCCTGCTGCCGCTCCATCCTTCTAAAGTAACCATGGACCTCAACAGCGATCTGGGCTCTCATTTCTCCGTCATGGTCATACAAGAGCCATGCAATACTCCTTACCGGACTCTCATTAGGAGGGCGATTGTTATTGAAGCCATGCAACACTCCTTCTTCCGAGTAAGTACACCTCCTCCATATGGCATTTTACTCCCTGTCTTCTCATTCTTCCTTCTCTCCTACAACTTTGCACCTAACCCGTCTTGTGTAGACACCGGGCCCTTTGCGCTATATCCTCCACCTGGCACTGGTCTCACCGCGGCTGGTCTCGGTACAACTATTTTTATACTGAACTTTTATGCTTATTTTAAACTAAGTCTGACATACTACAATTTAAAGTAATATACTTTTATATTACTTATCCACATAATTATGTTTCCAAATAATAGCTATATTATTCATTGTTATACAATTTTAATGTATATCATTGAACTTTTTTATTCTGCAAAAATTAAATTGTATGATGTGCAAACAATCTTTTTCTTGTTAAAAATATGCTTTGACTTAATTTTCTAATATTGCACAAACTATATATCATGATAAATATTTCCAAATCATATATACAATAACAAATATTTTAATAGTGGTTTCCAGCGTATATTAGGCAATCATATTCGTAGATTCTTCTAGGGCATAACAAATGTGACTTGCAAGTTGGGTTCGATAATAGAATTATTGAAAAAAATAAAATCATTGAAGAACCTAAATTGTTGATTTTACATCTGAATATGATTTGATTACCTGACATGCTTGTCTAGACTCACTTGGTTTGATTTGGTACAAAATGAAGATGACACAAAGGAGATTGAAAATGCAGACACACACTTTCAACTTCAGGAAGATCTCATTGAGCACCATTGGCAAAGGGCTGGACAATGACTAATTTTTATATTCATTTATATTTGTATTCATGACAAGTTTTGTATTGCATTATTTAAGTTTGCTACGGTGATTTGAATAATTATTTGTAATGCGGATGATTATTGTTTTATGTTTAATTTGAATAATTCAGTTTGTTTTTGATTGTTGAATTATGTTGGATTTGATATTTGCGGGCTGATGATATGCGGGGATGCAACGGCGCAAAGAGCAGAACCCGCATAGCCGACCCGTAAAAAACATATTCCGCCAATATACCTTTTTTACGCGTCCGTTTGGGGGGTCTGCATCTATGCCAGCCCGTGCCGGCCCGCAAAAGCTGTTTTGCGCGAACTGCAAACGAGTTTTGCGGGCCGACGGGATGCGGGGTCTGCTAGAGTTTCTCTTATACCCTACCGCTAGAGTCTCTGGTGGTAGGGTCTTACCCGAGATATTACACTACAGCAGAGCAAGCACCGGACTATGCTGAGCTGCTGCATTGCTGCGCATCAATTACTCCCTCCATTCCTAAATATTTGTCTTTGTAGAGATATAAACAAATGACTACATACGGAGCAAAATGAGTGAAACTACACTCTAAAATATTTCCATATACATTTTTATGTGTAGTTCATTTGAAATCTCTAAAATTGACAAATATTTAGGAACCGGGGGGAGTAAATCGCAATAGCTACTCGCATCAAGTATGCATGCATGCAGCCGAATACTCGGTCGCTCGTCTGTGCACACTCGCATGCTGCAGGTGCAAGAAACAAAGAGACAGGGGACACGCAGACACCCTACACATATAGGGCGTGTTTGGTTGCCCGCATTAGGCCCAGCCTGGCCCGCGCGAGAAGAAAGTGGCCCGTTTGGTTGCTTGCGTTTACTATGCGGCCCGCATTGCACGAACCTTAAAGCACGTCCAGGCCAGGCCCAGGAGAAACGCTCGAATCGGCAGTAGCTCGCGAGCCTGGCTGAGGCGAGCGCACAAGGTGAGCCACTTGTTGGGGAACGTAGTAATTTCAAAAAATTTCCTACGCACACGCAAGATCATGGTGATGATATAGCAACGAGGGGAGAGTGTTGTCTACGTACCCTCGTAGATCTGAAGCGGAAGCGCTGACACAACGTAGAGGAAGTAGTCGTACGTCCTCCCGGTCCGACCGATCCAAGCACCGTTACTCCGGCACCTCCGAGTTCTTGACACGCGTACAGCTCGATGACGCACCCTCGATCTCCGATCCAGCAGAGGCACCGAGGGGGAGTTCCGTCAGCACGACGGCGTGGTGACGATCTTGATGTTCTCCTGTCGCAGGGCTTCGCCTAAGCACCGCTACAATATGACCGAGGTGTAATATCGTGGAGGGGGGCACCGCACACGGCTAAGGAACGATCAATGATCAACTTGTGTGTCTAGGGTGTCCCCCTACCCCCGTATATAAAGGAGGGAGGGAGGAGGTGGCTGGCCCAAGGGGGGGGGGCGCGCCATAGGACCAAGTAGGTTTCCCCTCTTTTTCCTAATCCAAGTTGGAGGGGGAAGGAAGGAGTACTAGTAGTAGGAAGGAAGAGGGGGAAGGAGAAAGGAAAGGGGGGCCGGCCCCCCTCCCCAATTCGGATTGGGCTTGGGGGGCGCGCCCCCCTCCCTTACTCCTTCTCCCTTCCTTCCACTTGGGCCCAATAAGGCCCATATACTTACCGGGGGGTTCCGGTAACCTCCCGGAGCTTCGGTATATTCCCAAACTCTCCCGGAACCTTTCCGGTGTCCAAATATATCCGTCCAATATATCAATCTTTATGTCTCGACCATTTCGAGACTCCTCGTCATGTCCGTGATCACATCCGGGACTCCGAACAACCTTCGGTACATCAAAATACATAAACTCATAATATAACTGTCATCGAAACCTTAAGCGTGCGGACCCTACGGTTCGAGAACAATGTAGACATGACCGAGACACGTCTCTGGTCAATAACCAATAGCGGGACCTGGATGCCCATATTGGTTCCTACATATTCTACGAAGATCTTTATCGGTCAAACCGCATAACAACATACTTTGTTCCCTTTGTCATCGGTATGTTACTTGCCCGAGATTTGATCGTCGGTATCCAATACCTAGTTCAATCTTGTTACCGGCAAGTCTCTTTACTCGTTCTGTAATACGTCATCTCATAACTAACTCATTAGTTACATGCTTGCAAGGCTTAAGTGATGAGTATTACCGAGAGGGCCCAGAGATACCTCTCCGACAATCGGAGTGACAAATCCTAATCTTGAATTATGCCAACTCAACATGAACCTTCGGAAACACCTGTAGAGCACCTTTATAATCACCCAGTTACGTTGTGACGTTTGGTAGCACACAAAGTGTTCTTCCGGTAAACGGGAGTTGCACAATCTCATAGTTGCAGGAACTTTGTATAAGTCATGAAGAAAGCAATAGCAGTATACTAAACGATCAAGTGCTAGGCTAACAGAATGGGTCATGTCAATCACATCATTCTTCTAATGATGTGATCCCACTAATCAAATGACAACACATGTCTATGGTCAGGAAACATAACCATCTTTGATTAATGAGCTAGTCAAGTAGAGGCATACTAGTGACCATAGTTTTGTCTATGTATTCACACATGTATTATGTTTCCGGTTAATACAATTCTAGCATGAATAATAAACATTTATCATGATATGAGGAAATAAATAATAACTTTATTATTGCCTCTAGGGCATATTTCCTTCAGTCTCCCACTTGCACTAGAGTCAATAATCTAGATTACATAGTAATGATTCTAACACCCATGGAGTCTTGGTGCTGATCATGTTTTGCTCGTGAGAGAGGCTTAGTCAACGGGTCTGCAACATTCAGATCCGTATGTATCTTGCAAATCTCTATGTCTCCCACTTGGACTTGGTCCCGAATGGAATTGAAGCGTCTCTTGATGTGTTTGGTCCTCTTGTGAAATCTGGATTCCTTTTGCCAGGGCAATTGCACCAGTATTGTCACAGAAGATCTTCATTGGTCCCGATGCACTAGGTATGACACCTAGATCGGAAATGAACTCCATCATCCAGACTCCTTCATTTGCTGCTTCAGAAGCAGCTATGTACTCTGCTTCACATGTAGATCCCGCTATGACGCTTTGTTTAGAACTGCACCAACTTACAACTCCACCGTTTAATAAAAACACGTATCCGGTTTGCGATTTAGAATCGTCCGGATCAGTGTCAAAGCTTGCATTGACGTAACCATTTACGACTAGCTCTTTGTCACCTCCATATACGAGAAACATATCCTTAGTCCTTTTCAGGTATTTCAGGATGTTCTTGACCGCTGTCCAGTGATCCTCTCCTGGATTACTTTGGTACCTCCCTGCTAAGCTTATTGCTAAGCATACGTCAGGTCTGGTACACAGCATTGCATACATGATAGAGCCTATGGCTGAAGCATAGGGAACATTTTTCATTTTCTCTCTATCTTCTGCTGTGGTCGGGCATTGAGTTCGACTGAACTTCACACCTTGTAGCACAGGCAAGAAACCTTTCTTTGCCTGATCCATATTGAACTTTTTCAATATTTTGTCAAGGTATGTGCTTTGTGAAAGTCCTATTAAGCGTCTTGATCTATCTCTATAGATCTTGATGCCTAATATGTAAGCAGCTTCACCGAGGTCTTTCATCGAAAAACTTTTATTCAAGTATCCCTTTATGCTATGCAGAAATTCTATATCATTTCCAATTAATAATATGTCATCAACATATAAAACTAGAAATGCTACAGAGCTCCCACTCACTTTCTTGTAAATACAGGCTTCTCCAAAAGTCTGTATAAAACCATATGCTTTGATCACACTATCAAAACGTATATTCCAACTCCGAGATGCTTGCACCAGTCCATAAATGGAACGCTGGAGCCTGCACACTTTGTCAGCACCTTTTGGATCAACAAAACCTTCCGGCTGCATCATATACAACTCTTCTTCTAGAAATCCATTCAAGAATGCAGTCTTGACATCCATTTGCCAAATTTCATAATCATGAAATGCAGCAATAGCCAACATGATTCGGACAGACTTAAGCATCGCTATGGGTGAGAAAGTCTCATCGTAGTCAACCCCCTTGAACTTGTCGAAAACCTTTCGCAACAAGTCGAGCTTTATAGACAGTAACATTACCATCAGCGTCAGTCTTCTTCTTAAAGATCCATTTATTCTCAATGGCTTGCCGATCATCGGGCAAGTCAACCAAAGTCCATACTTTGTTTTCATACATGGATCCTATCTCAGATTTCATGGCCTCTAGCCATTTAGCGGAATCTGGGCTCATCATCGCTTCCTCATAGTTCGTAGGTTCGTCATGGTCAAGTAACATGACTTCCAGAATAGGATTACCGTACCACTCTGGTGCGGATCTTACTCTGGTAGACCTACGAGGTTCAGTAGAAACTTGATCTGAAGTTTCATGATCAATATCATTAGCTTCCTCACTAATTGGTGTGGTTGTCACGGGAACCGGCTCTCGTGATGAACTACCTTCCAATAAGGGAGTAGATACAGTTACCTCATCAAGTTCTACTTTCCTCCCACTCACTTCTTTCGAGAGAAACTCCTTCTCTAGAAAGGATCCATTCTTAGCAACGAATGTTTTGCCTTCGGATCTGTGATAGAAGGTATACCCAACAGTTTCTTTTGGGTATCCTATGAAGACACATTTCTCCGATTTGGGTTCGAGCTTATCCGGTTGAAGTTTCTTCACATAAGCATCGCAGCCCCAAATTTTAAGAAACGACAACTTTGGTTTCTTGCCAAACCACAGTTCATAAGGCGTCGTCTCAACGGATTTTGATGGTGCCCTATTTAACGTGAATGCGGCCGTCTCTAAAGCATAACCCCAAAATGATAGCGGTAAATCGGTAAGAGACATCATAGATCGCACCATATCAAGTAAAGTACGATTACGACGTTCGGACACACCATTTCGTTGTGGTGTTCCAGGTGGCGTGAGTTGCGAAACTATTCCGCATTGTTTCAAATGTAAACCAAACTCGTAACTCAAATATTCTCCTCCACGATCAGATCGCAGAAATTTTATTTTCTTGTTACGATGATTTTCTACTTCACTCTGAAATTCTTTGAACTTTTCAAATGTTTCAGACTTGTGTTTCATTAAGTAGATATACCCATATCTGCTCAAATCATCTGTGAAGGTGAGAAAATAACGATATCCGCCACGAGCCTCAACATTCATCGGGCCACATACATCTGTATGTATGATTTCCAACAAATCTGTTGCTCTCTCCATAGTTCCGGAGAACGGTGTTTTAGTCATCTTGCCCATGAGGCACGGTTCGCAAGTACCAAGTGATTCATAATCAAGTGATTCCAGAAGTCCATCAGTATGGAGTTTCTTCATGCGTTTTATACCGATATGACCTAAACGGCAGTGCCACAAATAAGTTGCACTATGATTATCAACTCTGCATCTTTTGGCTTCAACATTATGAATATGTGTATCACTACTATTGAGATTCAATAAAAATAGACCACTCTTCAAGGGTGCATGACCATAAAAGATATTACTCATATAAATAAAACAACCATTATTCTCTGATTTAAATGAATAACTGTCTCGCATCAAACAAGATCCAGATATAATGTTCATGCTCAACACAGGCACCAAATAACAATTATTTAGGTCTAAAACTAATCCCGATGGTAGATGTAGAGGTAGCGTGCCGACGGCGATCACATCGACTTTGGAACCGTTTCCCACGCGCATCGTCACCTCGTCCTTGGCCAGTGCTCGCTTATTCCGTAGTCCCTGTTTCGAGTTGCAAATATTAGCAACAGAACCAGTATCAAATACACAGGTGCTACTACGAGCTCTAGTTAGGTACACATCAATAACATGTATATCACATATACCTTTGTTCACTTTGCCATCCTTCTTATCCGCCAAATACTTGGGGCAGTTCCGCTTCCAGTGACCAGTCTGCTTGCAGTAGAAGCACTCAGTTTCAGGCTTAGGTCCAGACTTGGGTTTCTTCTCTTGAGCAGCAACTTGCTTGCCGTTCTTTTTGAAGTTCCCCTTCTTCTTCCCTTTGCCCTTCTTCTTGAAACTAGTGGTCTTGTTGACCATCAACACTTGATGCTCCTTCTTGATTTCTACCTCCGCGGCTTTCAGCATCGCGAAGAGCTCGGGAATAGTCTTGTTCATCCCTTGCATATTATAGTTCATCACAAAGCTCTTGTAGCTTGGTGGCAGTGATTGAAGAATTCTGTCAATGACACTATCATCAGGAAGATTAACTCCCAGTTGAATCAAGTGATTGTTATACCCAGACATTCTAAGTATATGTTCACTGACAGAACTATTCTCCTCCATCTTGCAGCTATAGAACTTATTGGAGACTTCATATCTCTCAATCCGGGCATTTGCTTGAAATATTAACTTCAACTCCTGGAACATCTCATATGCTCCATGACGTTCAAAACGTCGTTGAAGACCCGGTTCTAAGCCGTAAAGCATGGCACACTGAACTATAGAGTAGTCATCAGCTTTGCTCTACCAGACGTTCTTAACGTCGTCAGTTGCATCAGCAGCAGGCCTGGCACCCAGCGGTGCTTCCAGGACGTAACTCTTCTGTGCAACAATGAGGATAATCCTCAGGTTACGGACCCAGTCCGTGTAATTGCTACCATCATCTTTCAACTTTGCTTTCTCAAGGAACGCATTAAAATTCAACGGAACAACAGCACGAGCCATCTATCTACAAACAAACATAGACAAGCAAGATACTATCAGGTACTAAGTTCATGATAAATTTAAGTTCAATTAATCATATTACTTAAGAACTCCCACTTAGACAGACATCTCTCTAGTCATCTAAGTGATCACGTGATCCAAATCAACTAAACCATAACCGATCATCACATGAGATGGAGTAGTTTTCAATGGTGAACATCATTATGTTGATCATATCTACTATATGATTCACGCTCGACCTTTCGGTCTCCGTGTTCCGAGGCCATATCTGCATATGCTAGGCTCGTCAAGTTTAACCTGAGTATTCTGCGTGTGCAAAACTGGCTAGCACCCGTTGTAGATGGACGTAGAGCTTATGACACCCGATCATCACGTGGTGTCTCAGCACGACGAACTTTGGCAACGGTGCATACTCAGGGACAACACTTCTTGATAATTTTAGTGAGAGATCATCTTAAAATGCTACCGTCAATCAAAGCAAGATAAGATGCATAAAGGATAAACATCACATGCAATCAATATAAGTGATATGATATGGCCATCATCATCTTGTGCTTGTGATCTCCATCTCCGAAGCACCGTCGTGATCACCATCGTCACCGGCGCGACACCTTGATCTCCATCGTAGCATCGTTGTCGTTTACGCCATCTATTGCTTCTACGACTATCGCTACCGCTTAGTGATAAAGTAAAGCAATTACAGGGCGTTTGCATTTCATACAATAAAGCGACAACCATATGGCTCCTGCCAGTTGCCGATAACTTCGGTTACAAAACATGATCATCTCATACAATAAAATATAGCATCACGTCTTGGCCATATCACATCACAACATGCCCTGCAAAAACAAGTTAGATGTCCTCTACTTTGTTGTTGCAAATTCTACGTGGCTGCTACGGGCTTAGCAAGAACCGTTCTTACCTACGCATCAAAACCACAACGATAGTTTGTCAAATAGACTCCGTTTTAACCTTCACAAGGACCGGGCGTAGCCACACTCGGTTCAACTAAAGTTGGAGAAACAGACACCCGCTAGTCACCTGTGTGCAAAGCACGGCGGTAAAACCAGTCTCGCGTAAGCGTACGCGTAATGTCGGTCCGGGCCGCTTCATCCAACAATACCGCTGAACCAAAGTATGACATGCTGGTAGGCAGTATGACTTATATCGTCCACAACTCACTTGTGTTCTACTCGTGCATATAACATCAACGCATAAAAGCTAGGCTCAGATGCCACTGTTGGGGAACGTAGTAATTTCAAAAAATTTCCTACGCACACGCAAGATCATGGTGATGATATAGCAACGAGGGGAGAGTGTTGTCTACGTACCCTCGTAGACCTGAAGCGGAAGCGTTGACACAACGTAGAGGAAGTAGTCGTACGTCCTCCCGGTCCGACCGATCCAAGCACCGTTACTCCGGCACCTCCGAGTTCTTGACACGCGTACAGCTCGATGACGCACCCTCGATCTCCGATCCAGCAGAGGCGCCGAGGGGGAGTTCCGTCAGCACGACGGCGTGGTGACGATCTTGATGTTCTCCTGTCGCAGGGCTTCGCCTAAGCACCGCTACAATATGACCGAGGTGTAATATCGTGGAGGGGGGCACCGCACACGGCTAAGGAACGATCAATGATCAACTTGTGTGTCTAGGGTGTCCCCCTACCCCCGTATATAAAGGTGGGAGGGAGGAGGTGGCCGGCCCAAGGGGGGGGGCGCCATTGGAGGAGGAAACCTACTCCAAGTAGGTTTCCCCTCTTTTTCCTAATCCAAGTTGGAGGGGGGAGGAAGGAGTACTAGTAGTAGGAAGGAAGAGGGGGAAGGAGAAAGGAAAGGGGGGGCCGGCCCCCCTCCCCAATTCGGATTGGGCTTGGGGGGCGCGCCCCCCTCCCTTACTCCTTCTCCCTTCCTTCCACTTGGGCCCAATAAGGCCCATATACTTACCGGGGGGGTTCCGGTAACCTCCCGGAGCTCCGGTATATTCCCAAACTCTCCCAGAACCTTTCCGGTGTCCAAATATATCCGTCCAATATATCAATCTTTATGTCTCGACCATTTCGAGACTCCTCGTCATGTCCGTGATCACATCCGGGACTCCGAACAACCTTCGGTACATCAAAATACATAAACTCATAATATAACTGTCATCGAAACCTTAAGCATGCGGACCCTACGGTTCGAGAACAATGTAGACATGACCGAGACACGTCTCTGGTCAATAACCAATAGCGGGACCTGGATGCCCATATTGGTTCCTACATATTCTACGAAGATCTTTATCGGTCAAACCGCATAACAACATACTTTGTTCCCTTTGTCATCGGTATGTTACTTGCCCGAGATTTGATCGTCGGTATCCAATACCTATTTCAATCTCGTTACCGGCAAGTCTCTTTACTCGTTCTGTAATACGTCATCTCATAACTAACTCATTAGTTACATGCTTGTAAGGCTTAAGTGATGAGTATTACCGAGAGGGCCCAGAGATACCTCTCCGACAATCGGAGTGACAAATCCTAATCTTGAATTATGCCAACTCAACATGAACCTTCAGAAACACCTGTAGAGCACCTTTATAATCACCCAGTTACGTTGTGATGTTTGGTAGCACACAAAGTGTTCTTCCAGTAAACGGGAGTTGCACAATCTCATAGTTGCAGGAACTTTGTATAAGTCATGAAGAAAGCAATAGCAGTATACTAAACGATCAAGTGCTAGGCTAACAGAATGGGTCATGTCAATCACATCATTCTTCTAATGATGTGATCCCACTAATCAAATGACAACACATGTCTATGGTCAGGAAACATAACCATCTTTGATTAATGAGCTAGTCAAGTAGAGGCATACTAGTGACCATAGTTTTGTCTATGTATTCACACATGTATTATGTTTCCGGTTAATACAATTCTAGCATGAATAATAAACATTTATCATGATATGAGGAAATAAATAATAACTTTATTGTTCCCTCTAGGGCATATTTCCTTCACCACTTGCACGAGGAGAGACGGGAGGGATACGAGCTGGTATGCAGCATGTGCGTGCTTATCTTCTCCTACCTCCAGTAACCTTCCCTCTAATTCTGTTCTTCCTAGCCCCTTCCGATCTACACAATGGTGCTTCCATTCGAGGTAAGCTCTACATGAAAAAGATGCACCTCGATTCTACGGTTCCATTCAGGCGACCGGTTCGTAGTTTCGTCAGCCGTAAGTTCTTAATTTTGTCTTCCCGTTTGAAGCTATTCTTGACGAATTTTGTCAGATTCGTCGCGCACGATCGATCGTTTGAAATTTCCTTTGACCAGCAGCCTAATCTCGCAGTTCCTCACAACATTCGTGTTGTAAGTTTTTGGTTTCGACGATCGTAGCTTCATCTCTCTTTGAGCAGCAGTCTACTGCACTAACGCCATCATGTCGAGCTCCTCTGTCCTCTGCTTAGAGTCCTCCTATTCGTCCCTCTCGACACCGACTCCCCTTGATCTCCTTACCCATGCCCTACTACACTAGAGTCGTTTACGACGTCGCTCATCTCGGCCTACTCTCTGTCGTCCTCCTACTGCAGTGACGCTGCAATGGTGTGCACACTGCTTTCTTGTGTCCTCTGCCTTCATGCACACTGCAGTTAGGCACGCCGCCAACAGGGTCGATCATCTTGGCTTCCTCTCTCCCGCCCTACTACACTGGAGTCATTTTCGGTGTCGATCATCTCGGCCTTCTCTCTCGTCCACTGCACTGACGATACCATGGCGCGAGCACTGCATTCTCCTCCTCTGTTGACTGTCTTTGCGCGAGCACCACAACTAGTTCTCCGACGGTGTCGCTCGCCGTGCCGCCGACGGGGTTGCTCGTCCACAACTCCATGCTCGTCATGTCGGACACGGCACCACGGCCACTATCCACGGCAGTCGCCATGGTCCGGCGCACACTGCATTTCTTCTCCCACTTCATATGCTATCTCTTAACCCTGTGTGCTAAGTGCAAGTGCTAGCTCTTAATCATACCCCATGCAGGCAACCAAACAACATGTAGTTGCATGCACCGAGACAATGCAGGCAACCAAACAACGTGCCAAAGTTGATCTCCTAATGCAGGCAGTCCATATGCAGGCAACCAAACAACTCGCAGATGTCGCATATGAGGTTGTTTTTCTAGAGCCAGGCCGAGTGGAGATGTGTATGCAGCGCGGGTACTGTAGGCGACGGCAACCAAACACGCTCATAGCCTGTAACCACCCACTCCACCTCTCTCTCCCTCTTTCTTCACACTCACTAGGCCAGAGAGACATCGTAGTACCCAACGAATGTATACACAATGGTTATTAAACCCATCAACAGTCGCCACAATGGCGCTCTCTCACGATAGACAGGTCATCGGGGCCACTGTATCGATGGGAGAAAAGGAAAAAAAGGCGCTGGGAGAAAAAAAAGGGCGCTCGTTACCTGGACACGTTCTACTCGTCTCCCTTCCTCACGAAGAAACCCCATCGCGTAGCTAGGGTTGGCACCACCGCCGCCGCCCATCCCTGCTCCTCCGGCGTCGGCCACCGAACAAGGCGTCCTCCTCAAGTATGCTTCTCCCCCCAAACCTTCTCGTCTTCATGTTAGGGGATGGCATCGAGGTTCTAACGGAGGCCCTAGCTCAAGGCGGCGAGTTGTAGAGTTGTGGTGGTTCCTCTCATTCTTTTGTCCTTTTGCCCCGTCCTGAACTTGTTCATTTTGTAGGGTTCTTGCCTACTCATTCAGCGCGTCTGAGGCGTTGGAGGGAGCCAACTACCAACTGACTAGAAAGATGGAGGTGTTGCAGTTGGTCGATTGCGACTATGAGGTGAGGATCCTTTTCTTTCTTTTGTCTTCTTCGTTTTTGTGATTGGTTGATTGGTTGCATGGTAAGTTGGAATTTTGTCCCATCTCACAATGTTTTGTCTGTTGGTGTAGAGCTTTTCCTATTTTATTATGGGTTTCTGATTGGGCAACACACCAAATGAAGGGTAATTTGATTTTTGAGTTATGAGTATCAAGGTCCTGTGAGATATCCGTACTTAACAGGCAACACCTTCTTATGTCAAGAACCACATAATTAATTAGCCTACTAATCCTTCTTTGACATTGAGAGGCAAGAGATCGCTATCTCCAGCGGATTGATGTGGGAAGTGGTAGTGTAGACAGCAGATTGATGTGGGAGGTGGTAGTGTAGACAGAGGCTTCAGACAGGGAGATACTGGAGGTGGCTCGATCGTCGCCTGACAGGCTGGACAGGCGGCGGAGGTGGAGGTCGTGTGAAAGTGCGTTATATTGACTAGAGGGGGGGGTGAATAGGCGATTTTTATGAATTCTTCACTGAGGAATTTGCAGGTGAGGAAATTCCTTAGCGAAGAACTACTTGCAGCGGAATAAGTACTGAAAAGTAAAAAAACATAATAGAACACAAGCATGGTCATCATGATGAAATGAAGACAAGCACAGAGTACAGAAAGCGTAACCACAGGATAACACAGGATGAAGACAAACAGACTGAAGAAATTGAACTAAGGAAATTGAGAAAGTCTTCAGTCAAAGTCTTCAAACACAAATATGACAAGCACACAATGCAATACCGAGGAAATGAAAGAGTTGAGGAAATAGAACCAGTTGGCTTGGTGAAGACAATGATTTGGTAGACCAGTTCCAACTGTTGTCTCAGTTGTACATCTGGTTGGAGCGGCTAGGTATTTAAACCTGAGGACACACAGTCCTCACCGTATTCTCCTTAAAGTAAGGTCACACAGACCTCGCCCAATCACTCGTGGTAAGTCTTCAGGTGACTTCCGAACCTTCACAAACTCGGTCACTCGGCGATCCACAATTCCTCTTGGATGCTCTAGACCATGACGCCTAACCGTCTGGAAGAAGCACAGTCTTCAAAGGTAACAAGCGTCAGATCCACGTAGGATCAATCTCTTCAGTGATGCTCACTTTGGGTTTGTAGGTGTTTGGGTTTGGGTTTTCCTTACTTGATGATTTTAGGTCAAAGTCCTCGGAGGATGGGATGCTCTCAAATGACAAGTGTCAGTTTCTCTCAGAGCAGCCAACCAGCTAGTGGTTGTAGGGGGCGGCTATTTATAGCCTAGGGAGCAGCCCGACATGATAAGACATAAATGCCCTTCAATGATATGACCGTTAGGTGGATAAGATATTTTGGGACAGCTGGCGCATAGCACAGCAACGGTCGGAAATTTGAGGCTCAAATTCCTCAGGGCTATCATGTTCCTCACTGTATAGGCAATTCGCACTGGCAAATTTCTAACTCCTCAGTCAGAACAAATTCCTCAGTGACCAGAAGAACTTCGTCTCTGTCACTGAAGAAATTGACTGAACTGTATGAGACTTCCAATGGCTTCACTCGAAGGGATTGGTAGGTGTAGGATTTTGAGTTGAGCATCACATGGAAATTTTTCCTTAGTATTTCCTCGACCCCCTTTAACAGTACGGTGTTTCCTATGACTCAAGAAAGTGAAAATGAAACTACAAAAACAAAAGTCTTCACGCTTCATGTTCCTCGAATGAATACCAAGTCTTCAAGGTCACTCCAATTTCTTCACTTTCAAAGTCTTCAGAAAGTCTTCAGAATACCAAAGTCTTCAGTCGAAGAACTTCATTTTTAGGGGTCGACTTTCTCCGTAAATATCAAACTCCTCATAGACTTATAGACCTGTGTACACTCATAAACGCATTAGTCCCTTAACCTATAAGTCTTTAATACACCAAAATCACTAAGGGGTACTAGATGCACTTACAATCTCCCCCTTTTTGGTGATTGATGACAATATAGGTTAAGTTTTCAACGGGGATAGACATATGAAGTGTAAATACTGATATTGAGGATTTTGATTGCAATATATAGAAGAACTCCCCCTGAAGATGTGCATAGTGAGGAAATTGCTTTTCAAGCAATGCACACTTGAAGAGTAGAATCATGGAGATCTCCCCCTATATCTTGTAATTCATACACGCATTTGACATATAATATATGAAGAATTTGAAATGCATGATGAATTATGGTGACTGATGAAATTCAGCATGCGTGCAATAATATTAACGAGGAATAAGCATGCAGAATAAACACATCAAAAGTATCTGAGCACCATCGGGTTTAAGTTTACAACTCGATCCAGCAAAGTCATCAGAAGAACGAGAGTTGTAACTTACCAAAAAAACACCCATATAATAGACCCGCTTGAAGACTAACTCAAATCTCTCCCCCTTTGTCATCGAATGAACAAAAGGATCAAAAATGAGGACTAACGCCCCTGAAGAATATCAAGTTGATGAAGGAGCGTCAGCGTTGTTGGGGTCGTTTGTCGTAGTAGGGCCTGCCGCAGTGTCGTCCAAGTCTTCATGTTCATCAGTGTCGCGCGATGAAGAATAGGAGCTGGCCACCAAGGAAGGAACCTTAACCTTCTTGTATTTCTTCGGTGGAGGTGCAGACCAGTCAAAATCTTCCTTGAGACCCATTTTCTTCAGATCTTCTTCTCTATAGACATGAGACAAAACAGTCCAGGTACGGTTGAAGGTTTCATGGAGGTAGTATTGATTTTTCTTCACTTCATTGTGGGTTGAGGTCATGTTGTGAAGAATTGAACCAAACTGTCTCTTGACCCATTTATGATTACGATCAACTTTCTGAAGAAGACTGAGGAGAAGCTCACGATCAGTCATCACCCTGGGTGCTGTGCCTTGAGGATTTTGCTATGCTGTGTTGGCGGCAGAGTCATGGGTGGCAGAGTCGTCATTGGTTGAGTAGGATGCAGCCTTGCGAAATTGACCATCCAATGGACGAATGCCTTCATCTATAACAGCAGCGGCCTTGCCCTTGTCATCAGCTGAGGAATATGTCCGTTTGAGGACTTCAATCAAAGGCAAGTACCTGCAGTGGTTCAGAGTATCAGCTTTGTAGTTGAGTGAAGACATTGTTCTGATGAATCTCATAATCCAAGGTGCACAAGGCTTCAGCTCAAACGGTGACATAGCGATATTGGACAGAGTCCTCATTAAGAAATCATGAAAGTTGACAGGAACGCCATGAATCTATCCCTAATCTCTCCCTAATAATAAAGCACGGATTGGGTCTCTGGGTTCACCGTCACAATACGCTTTCTTCCTGTGAATTTACGCTTTCTTTTTTGCTTTTCCATCCTTGGAACGGAAAAAGAAAAAAAATGCGGAAAACTGCGTCCGGCAGGATTTGAACCAAGGTCGCTCGGAGATAGGCCTAGCGCCCCTAGCCAATTCAGCCACCTTGCTTGTCATGTTAATTCCCTGAAACTTAATCTTAGTTTAATCTCTCCAACACATGGGCCGAGCTGGGCCACTCCAAGGACGCAGCCAACCAAACAGGCCTATTTGTTGCCGGCTAATTAGTCCCACCTCGCCCTTTTCAATTTAATTCCACCGATTTATATAGGACTATGAGTTGTATGACAATCAACAAGGAGCCTCGAGGATTAACTAACGAACGATGAGATGTGGGTTGGCGTTGTGGCTGCATGATACACGAAAATAGAGGGAATAAAAGAATAAAGGAGTCGATGCTCCTAATTGTACAAGAAGGAAGGGGTCGCTCCTGAGAAAGGAAAGAAAGAGACCTGAGAAAGGAAAAGGAAAGTGAAAGGACATGATAAGAAAGAAACACTAATTACATGAGAATTAATAAGGAAGGAGAAATAATAGAAAGAGAGATTGATTGTTTTTGCTACACGGACATGATGTGAGCATCGAGTCAGACATATTTTTCCCTATACTACATGGAGATGGCTGTGTAACGTGTGATCATCCAACCACCTGAATCGGTAGCTTTGCTAGCTTAAAAATAGGAGTGTTCCGTCTACAATTTTATTGTTCTTCCAGCTATTTCATCGGCTACGACACATACATTCAGTCTTTATCGCCCAACGGGGCCGTAGTTGCCTATCGCACGTTCTGATCTGATGCGGCCGGGGTGCATATTTTGAATCTAAGTATTCCAACTCATTAACGTAGAAAGGTAACAATTTTGATGGTGTACTTTTTGTTACCTTTGTACCCATCATCCATATGCCCATGTGACTAAAGTTCAATAGTGCCCCAATGGCATTCATGTCCTCTCGACAAGGAGACTAAATGGCTTAAATGGCGGTGGGTTGAGTCTCGTCAGTCGCTCGACTGGACCAAGCCGTAAGTTTCATCGTCACATGCGTTGGCCGAACTGACATGGCCCACATTTTACTAAAACGATGAGCAGAGGAGTAGCAAAAAACTTTTTTTGAGAGAACGTCGGCATTTTATTGATCAAGTAATAAAGTCATACAAAGTGTCCCGGATACACGCAGACAGACAAAATGAAAACACACTAGAGTTTTTACAAGACTTGGCTAAAACATGAGCCACAACATTACAATGCCGACTGGACATGCTTGAAAGTCGGAGAAGCGAAGACGAGGGCACAACGAAAAAACTTTAGAACTCATAAATAGTCCCACCTCGCTCCTTTTCAACCAATTCAATCATTTATATACGCGAGTGACTTTGCCGCATCAGAAATCAACTAGCCTCTGAGGGGAAAAGAATGAAGAAATTAATCCGCAAGAGAGGGAAGAGCGAGTACGTTCGAAGGAAGAATCAGATAAGTGCACAATCGGGCAGCCAACATCCACGCGTGTGTGGCCCAAACCAAATATGGAAAATCAGATAAGGACAATCGGCAGCCGTCGACGACAGCATGGGACATCAACCCAGGAAAGCGAACGGAATGGAATTAGAAGGATGAAGAAAATGGAACGGAACGAAGCCGGCGTGATCACACCGCAGAGCCTTGCGAGCTAGGGCCAAGCAAAATTGAGACGACAAGGCCGAGCGTCAGAGGAGAGGGGCACCGACGGACACCGCTGCCACCTTGGCGCTTCACTCGACGGACCCGCGATTAGAGAGGAGGGGGTGCATACCACCGGCCCCGGCGTCTTCTCCTGGCCCAGGCCGAAGGCGGACACGATACGGCCGCGCACTCCAGGAGTGCACCGTCGGCGCCGAGGAGGTGTGACCGTGCGCGTGCTCGATCCTGTTTTCTTGGTTAGTTGCGGAAGAGGGAAGAGAAAGAGGGGGAGTACGCGACACCGTGGGTGGGAATCTGGGGCCCGGCAGAGGAGGAGCAGCGCTGCTGGGTGGGATGTTGGGTGCTGGGCTACTCGGTGATGAGGAGCAGGGTTGCGTGGATAAAAGAGGGCCACACAGGAGGATAACTCGGTGGGGATATTGGTATGTGTTCTCGCTGTGGATAATTATATTTTTTTTCTTTTGTGCATGATAATACGTGTTTCATTTATATAGAACAAGTTACAAGGCACGTAAGCGCCGACCATACATAACTGAAAAGATAGGAAAATCCTATGCAAAATACCAGCGCATGTCCCTTTCCTTCGACACCACCGAAGCAGTCACCAAAGGATAAAAAGACATATCACCTCTTCACCCAATCTCGATGCGGCTCCATCGCTAATCAGCAGCTTTACGGACCTCTAAAGTAGTTTGTTCGAAGCAAAACCATAGATGTTGAAAGAATTAGACCGGGGCAACATGTCCGCGGACACGCCGTCGAACTTCAGAACTGACACCCCCGCATGACGATGAAGTCGGAGGAGGAAACCAGAACTGCCAGCCGTCAACCATAGACCCAACACAAGATACTCTATCTTCGAGCTTCACTTGCGTAGATAACTGCCTGCGCGTACTCCTAGATGACAAAACCTCACTGCTCCACCATGATGTCGGAGGCAACAACGCAACAATGGGGACAGAGCTGAAGGAGAGACACACCTAATGGAGCCGCCGCCGCCGCCTTGCCAACACCATCCATGAACCCTAACGCTGCCGATCTGAGGGATCGACAGAGACACGATGCCATCAACTCCGAGAAGCCGCCATGAAAGACGCCGCCGGTGTGGGAGTGGAGTTGTGGCAGATTTATTCGTCCAGGCGCCGCTCCCACCATCCCAACGACGCACCACGACCTATAAATTCAAATCCTAGCTACAGAGCGGAGGAATGGGTCCCCCTCCCTCCTGCCGCCGGAGTAGCGGCCGAAGGGAGAGGGGCCAGTGCCCCGGCCGGTGGAGATCAAAGGAAATAGATCGTCTCTCCCTAGGCGCCTGGTGGTTGCGGCGGCTAGGGTAGGAACGCCTCGACAAGACAGCGACTGGCCGTGGGGATAATTATCCGCTATTGTTTGTTTGCTAAAATGTAGAAGAAGTGTATACGTGATGGATGGTGTACGTGGCCTTCACATGAAATTTATCAAAAAAGTTTGTCTTTTTATGGGGATGATGCAGAGTGAGTGCGGTTCGGTCTTTGACCCAAGTTCAAGTAGTGCAAAAGAAAAGGAACACAATATAATTTTGCAAACCAAGCAACCAACATTTTCTTAAAAAAATATCAACATAGTAAAAGCCAGTTTGCTTTTAAATATTAACAAAAAAATGTATACAAACAATCCCACTTCAATGCACCACTACTCTTTCATCCAAAATAAATTCGTTTGCATTGAAACCTTTTGAAAATTCTAGGAAAAACATTTAGATTAGTTATTAAACTCTCGAACAGTATACAACAATTTCAACGTCTATATATCCCGCTAAAAACACTTACGTTCTTCTGCCCGATGATAGTTCTAAGTTGAAGGAGGGGCCATCAAAGGACACCCCGACGACTTTCTCATCTTTACACTACATGGTCCGGACATCAACAATTTTTTTTAATTGCGGACACCAAGTATGTGTGTGTTTTTAGACAAAGAGTGTTCCAAAATCTTCTTATTTAAAAAGCATGCTTTTAAATATGTTCATGCTTTTTTAAAAATGCACAAAACTCTCGAAAATGTTCCAATTATTTTAACAAAACAATTAAAAATCGATCGCAAAATTTTCAAAATTCATAGTTAAACAACATGTGGTAAAAAAATCATCTTCAAAAGATGTTTCAGTTCTAATAAAAAGATTAAAATTTTCAATTTTTTAATTATTTTATATTAAAGAAATAATTGTGTTTTTGAGAAATAAAAAATAGAACCGATTACTAGACTATTCCATGCACCACTACTCTTTCATTGATGAAAGATGTTAGGGTGGCTTATTTACGTCCATGCGTCATACTCCGGAAAGAGACAACATTATAAACTTATATCAATGTCTATCACAACTGGATCTAAGAAATGGCGCTACTGTCACACAGAGCATGTTTTACGAATTTTTAGCCCGTTACAACGCACGGGCATTTGTACTAGTTAATAATAAAGCACGGATTGACTTCATGGGTTCACCGTCACAATACGTTCCTTTTCGTGAATTTACGCTTTCAGTTTTTTTCACCTATATTATTTTCTACATCTGAGGTGATACTATTTTACGTACGTGAGGGATGCGATCTTTTTCTCGCACATTGCTCCGTTGGGCCTCAGACTGGCTGCATCGTTAAAAAAAGATTTTCACAAGGTTAGTACTCGAACCTGGGTCGGGAGGAAAGCGCATGCGTTTTAGAAACCAACTGAGCTAGCCAACGTTATTGAGTAAAAACAAACTCCTATAGCTTTGTATCTTCTGTTCGACTGTTCTCCGCTGAGTTTGCCCATCCGTTTCTTCGTCCGTCTACCAGTTTTGGTTGCCCGCGAAGCCTCTGTCACCCACGAATCAGAATACAAATACAAATACAACTCGATTCGAGATCCTATTCGTGCTCGGACGGTTGTCATCGGGAACCTTCTCCCCCTCATATAATTGTTGTCCCCTGGATGTTCCACGATTAAGTTAGACCATCGATTTGATGATGATGATCTTGAGTGCTTCACATAATCAATAGCAAGTTAGGTCCCGCACATCCGACCAATCGGAGGAGCATGGCCGGCAAGGAAGGAAGGGCAATGCAGCGTTCTCGGCTTGCCGCATCAAGGAGGCGCCGGGCCACTTCTGCGATGCCATCCTGCTTGCCTATGCCTCGCTCCACCAGTACAACAAGGTGCTCGCAACGAAGACAGTCTCGCTCAAGTTCGACTAGACCAATGGCTACTACTACCTCGAAAGCAATCGAAGGAGAAGCAGGGGTTTGACCTTGAGGCTGGTCGATGATACATGCCGCCACATGTTGGCGAATGGGCCAATCGCAAAGGGGGCCATGGGGATGGCACCTCCTTCTCTCCAGCCTCCATAGCAGCGGCGCCTGCAGTCCTGCACTAACCCTCGCGTGTCGCGGGAAACTGAGCAGCAGCTGGCCACTGAAGTTGTCAAGGTCGCAGGCTCGTGGAGACTACGCCCCACCAGGTCGTCCTGGCCGCTTTGGAAAGAAGAAGAGGCTCGACAACATGGTCGAAGGGGAGGGAGATGTGGCTGGAGACAGAATAAGGTAGATGAGAGATGATCCATGGCTGCTGAAGGAGTTGGTCACGGCGGCGTCGACGGCGACGCAAGTGTTGTGAGTTTCACTGGTCATCAAGTCTAGAAGCTTCCCTGCAAGTCGGGACTCGGGACATGTGTGGTTTTTGTCCGTCGCTAATTTTTGAATCCACCTTCAGTTCAGGATTAGCCATGCAAGTCGAGACATGCTGGATCCTAAGAGACTCACCGGAACATATCTATACAAAGTCCTTCTAGCTGACTAAATCCGGCCATATATCGTACTATACCTGAACATGATCATGCAGTGATTAATAATCCAACAAAGAATCTTATATCAGGGAGCTCGTTCACAAGAGAAGCTTGAAAACATCAAACGAGCCCTTGAGAGATGAGATGTGCAGACCAAATTACCTAATTTTGAGGCAGACCATGGGGCACAGATATGTTATGGGGATCGACTACAGTGTTTGTAAATTTCAGTTATCATTCCTACATTTATTTTCCTCTTTTACTGACATATTTTGTCGTAATTTGAAGTTGTACATGCACAATATTTATCACCCAACACTTTGCATGGATTTCTAACTTTCTTTGAAACAGGAGACATCAGGCAATCAATTCTTTTGTCTGTTTCTGCTAATGAACATGTTCACTACTCCTAGCATAATATTGACGGGTCTAATATTTTGGTAGGCAAAGTCAGCAGATGACAACACATATGTCAATGGATGAGGAATTGCCGTTACTTGATAATCTATCCGGATTTGCATACCCATCTGATACTAATGGTTGAAACACATTTTTTTTGGTATGTTATATTCATAGTATCATAACTTTTTTATATAGTTTTAGTTTAGTGCTATTTCTTGTTCTTTGATAAATGGAGATTGTCGTTATCTTGTATTTTGCTTCTTTGCTTTATGATGTTTTAGTTCAAGAATGCACATGGGTAACCTATCTAAGAACAATGGCACACTGTGAACAAAGGGCTCAGAGATATGCAACTGAATTAATTGATGGATTTAGCTGCCATCATACTTTGTGCCTATTTGGGTTATTCTGCAAAAGAGATTCTACACACAGCCTAACATTTTTTGCGAGAATAAAGACATGACAAATTTGGGTTGTTCTTTGTAAAATAATAATTAAGTTTGATGTCAATTTAAATGTGTTGTGTTTTTTAGGAGCAAGGTGGGGCATACTTTTTTCTCCCGTTGCAACGCACGGGCATATGTGCTAGTGATATTGAAAAGCAGATTCTTCATGATGCCAACGACTTCTTCTTCATTCGAGTCGTGGCCCTTGATTGGACTCAATGTCTTCGTCAAAATGCGATAGACAGTCCGAGGCACATACAGTAATTCCTTGACGAGGAATTTGGTTCGTGAGACCTGCCCTGGCTTCAAAGGCTTCATCAGCACTTGCATGTAATGATTAGTAAGCTCAGGTTCACTGTAGACGCAACGAGCAGCTTCAAGGGGAGGACTGAGTGGTAACGCACGAAGCAATTCAGTAGCTGGTGCCTTCTAGTGAGTGTTTTCAGACATCCAGTCCAGCATCCATGAATTCACATCTTCAGAATCTCCTGTGATGTGCAGCGTCGCATAAATTGAAGAATGAGTTCTTCATTCCAATCACATATGTCAGTGTAGAAATTTAACAGTCCAGCGTCGTGAAGAACACTGAGGACTGGCTCGAAGCACGACAGAGATTCCATATCCACGTGAGGAATGTGCGCATGATCGAAGACTTTGTCTTTGTTGAACAACACTAAGGAATATAAATTAGCTTGACTGGCAGTCCAGAAACGCCTCTTCCTTATGCGAGCAGAGTCATAGGGGTTGTAGTCTGTGAAGAATACATGCTCGCCGAAGAAATCTTCAGCCTTGAGTTTTTGCTTGCGTGAGAATGGATCCTTTGGCTTGGGCAGAGGAGTGTCAGTGAGTTGCATCACAACCTCAGGAATCACAATCTCAGGTTCTTCAGGCTGAGGCATTTCTGGTTCCTCTTTAGTGGCAGTCTGCGTCTTCAGATGTTCAGCAACATCAGTTTCTTCAGCACTAGTGGCTGGAATTTCTTCACGTACAGACGAGGTGGGGTGAGTTTCTTCAGAGCCCATTTGAACGGTTGGTGCAGGGGACTGAGGTATTTGCTGTAAAGGTGTGAAGAGTGGAGAGTTGGGGTGCTGACTTTCCCAAAAGTCATCATTCATCACTGGTGTAGTACTCCTAATGTCCACGTCTTCATCTTCTATTTCTTCGACGCCAGCCTCTTCAGCAGTAAACTGAGGCATAGGCGAGAAACAACAGGTGTTGAAGGGATCTCATCCACTTCAATTTCTTCATCCAACTGTTCTGATGAAGCAGCAGACTGATTTTCTTCATCAGATCCGCTGGGATCACATATTCTTCATCAAAGGTACAATTTCCTTTGATGGCAAGGTTGAGATAGGAACAACATCAATGGGATTTTCAAATGAGCTGGTCATAGGCTTCATTTTCTCCGGAGCTGAAGAATCTGAAGCAGCTGATGCTTTCCTTTTCTTCACTATTGCACGCTCTGCAGCCTTGGTCTTCTTCACATCTGATGCAGATGGAAGGATTGGAGTTGGGGTAGGCGCAGGAGGAACAGAGGAATCTGGTTGATTTTCTTCAGGCACAACTGATGCAGTTGCCCTGACTTCTTGATTTTCTTCAGGCGCACCAATAGTGGATGCTGAAGGAAATATGCCCTAGAGGCAATAATAAAGTTATTATTTATTTCCTTATTTCATGATAAATGTTTATTATTCATGCTAGAATTGTATTAACCGGAAACATAATACATGTGTGAATACATAGACAAACATAGTGTCACTAGTATGCCTCTACTTGACTAGCTCATTAATCAAAGATGGTTTTGTTTCCTAACCATAGACATGTGTTGTCATTTGATTAGTGGGATCACATCATTAGAAGAATGATGTGATTGACATGACCCATTCCGTTAGCCTAGCACTTGATCGTTTAGTATACTGCTATTGCTTTCTTCATGACTTATACATGTTCCTGTAACTATGAGAATTATGCAACTCCCGTTTACCGGAGGAACACATTGGGTACTACCAAACGTCACAACGTAACTGGGTGATTATAAAGGAGTACTACAGGTGTCTCCGAAGGTACATGTGGAGTTGGCGTATTTCGAGATTAGGTTTTGTCACTCCGATTGTCGGAGAGGTATCTCTGAGCCCTCTCGGTAATGCACATCACTATAAGCCTTGCAAGCAATGTGACTAATGAGTTTGTTGCGGGATGATGCATTACGTAACGAGTAAAGAGACTTGCCGGTAACGAGATTGAACTAGGTATTGGATACCGACGATCAAATCTCGGGCAAGTAACATACCGATGACAAAGGGAACAACGTATGTTGTTATGCGAGTTTGACCGATAAAGATCTTCGTAGAATATGTAGGAACCAATATGGGCATCCAGGTCCCGCTATTGGTTATTGACCGAGAATGGTTCTAGGTCATGTCTACATAGTTCTCGAACCCGTAGGGTCCGCACGCTTAACGTTACGATGACAGTTTTATTATGAGTTTATAAGTTTTGATGTACCGAAGTTTGTTCGGAATCCCGGATGTGATCACGGACATGACGAGGAGTCTTGAAATGGTTGAGACATAAAGATTGATATATTGGAAGCCTATATTTGGACATCGGAATGGTTCCGGGTGAAATCGGGATTTTACCGGAACACCGGGGGGTTACCGGAACCCTCCCGGGGGATATTGGGCCTTAGTGGGCCAAGAGGGAGAAGAGGAGGGCCGGCCAGGGCAGGCCGCGCGCCCCCTCCCCCCTAGTCCGAATAGGACAAGGAAGGGGGGGGCGACGCCCCCCTTTCCTCTTTTCCCTCCCCCTTTCCTTCTCCACCAAGGCAAGAGGGGGGAGTCCTACTCCCGGTGGGAGTAGGACTCCTCCGGCGCACCCCTAGGGGGCCGGCCGCACCTCCCCCCTCCCTCCTTTATATACGGGGGCGGGGGCACCCCATAGACACACAAGTTGATCTACAGATCGTTCCTTAGCCGTGTGCGGTGCCCCCCTCCACCATATTCCACCTCGGTCATATCGTCGCGGAGTTTAGGCGAAGCTCTGCGCCAGTAGAACATCATCATCGTCACCACGCCGTCGTGCTGACGGAACTCATCTCCGGAGCTTTGCTGGATCGGAGGCCGGAGATCATCATCGAGCTGAACGTGTGCTGAACTCGGAGGCCCCGTACGTTCGGTGCTTGGATCGGTCGGATCGTGAAGACGTACGACTACATCAACCGCGTTGTGCTAACGCTTCCGCTTACGGTCTATGAGGGTACGTGGACGAACACTCTTGCGTGTGCGTAGGAATTTTTTTGAAAACTACGTTCCCCAACAGTGGCATCCGAGCCTAGGTTTTATGCGTTGATGTTATATGCACGAGTAGAACACAAGTGAGTTGTGGGCGATACAAGTCATACTGCTTACCAACATGTCATACTTTGGTTCGGCGGTATTGTTGGATGAAGCGGCCCGGACCGACATTACGCGTACGCTTACGCGAGACTGGTTTTACCGCCGTGCTTTGCACACAGGTGACTAGCGGGTGTCAGTTTCTCCAACTTTAGTTGAACCGAGTGTGGCTACGCCCGGTCCTTGCGAAGGTTAAAACAGCACCAACTTGACAAACTATCATTGTGGTTTTGATGCGTAGGTAAGAACGGTTCTTGCTCAGCCCGTAGCAGCCACGTAAAACTTGCAACAACAAAGTAGAGAACGTCTAACTTGTTTTTGCAGGGCATGTCGTGATGTGATATGGCCAAGACGTGATGCTATATTTTATTGTATGAGATGATCATGTTTTGTAACCGAAGTTATCGGCAACTGGCAGGAGCCATATGGTTGTCGCTTTATTGTATGAAATGCAAACGCCCTGTAATTGCTTTACTTTATCACTAAGCGGTAGCGATAGTCGTAGAAGCAATAGATGGCGTAAACGACAACGATGCTACGATGGAGATCAAGGCGTCGCGCCGGTGACGATGGTGATCACGACGGTGCTTCGGAGATGGAGATCACAAGCACAAGATGATGATGGCCATATCATATCACTTATATTGACTGCATGTGATGTTTATCCTTTATGCATCTTATCTTGCTTTGATTGACGGTAGCATTTTAAGATGATCTCTCACTAAAAATTATCAAGAAGTGTTCTCCCTGAGTATGCACCGTTGCCAAAGTTCGTCATGCCCAGACACCACGTGATGATCGGGTGTGATAAGCTCTACGTCCATCTACGACGGGTGCAAGCTAGTTTTGCACATGCAGAATACTTAGGTTAAACTTGACGAGCCTAGCATATGCAGATATGGCCTCAGAACATGAAGACCGAAAGGTCGAGCGTGAATCATATAGTAGATATGATCAACATAGTGATGTTCACCATTGAAAACTACTCCATCTCACGTGATGATCGGTTATGGTTTAGTTGATTTGGATCACGTGATCACTTAGATGACTAGAGAGATGTCTGTCTAAGTGGGAGTTCTTAAGTAATATGATTAATTGAACTTAAATTTATCATGAACTTAGTCCTGGTAGTATTTTGCAAATTATGTTGTAAGATCAATAGCTTGCGTTGTTGCTTTCATATGTTTGTTTTGATATGTTCCTAGAGAAACTGTGTTGAAAGATGTTAGTAGCAATGATGCGGATTGGATCCGTGATCTGAGGTTTATCCTCATTGCTGCATAGAAGAATTATGTTCTTAATGCACCGCTAGGTGACAGACCTATTGCAGGAGCAGATGCAGACGTTATGAACGTTTGGCTAAGCTCATTATAATGACTACTTGATAGTTTAGTGCACCATGTTTAACGGCTTAGAATCGGGACTTCAAAGACGTTTTGAACGTCATGGACCATATGAGATGTTCCAGGAGTTGAAGTTAATATTTCAAGCAAATACCCGAGTTGAGAGATATAATGTCTCCAACAAGTTCTATAGCGAAAAGATGGAGGAGAATCACTCAACTAGTGAGCATGTGCTCAGATTGTCTGGGTACTTCAATCGCTTGAATCAAGTGGGAGTTAATCTTCCAGATAAGATAGTGATTGATAGAATTCTCTAGTCACCATCACTAAGTTACTAGAACTTCGTGATGAACTATAGTATGCAAGGGATGACGAAAACGATTCCCGAGCTCTTCGTGATGTTGAAATAAACGAAGGTAGAAATCAAGAAAGAGCATCAAGTGTTGATGATTGACAAGACCACTAGTTTCAAGAGAAGGGCAAAGGGAAAGAAAGGGAACTTCAAGTAGAATGACAAGCAAGTTGTCACTCCCGTGAAGAAGACCAAAGTTGGACCAAAGCCTGAAACTGAGTGCTTACACTGCAAAGAAAATGGTCACTGGAAGCGGAAATGCCCTGAATATTTGGTGGATAAGAAGGATGGCAAAGTGAATAAGGGTATATTTGATATACAGATTATTGATGTGTGCATTACTAGTGTTTATAGTAGCCCCTGAGTATTTGATACTTGTTCGGTTGCTAAGATTAGTAACTCGAAATAGGAGTTACAGAATAAACAGAGACTAGTTGAAGGGAAAGTGACGATGAGTGTTGGAAGTAGTTCCAAGATTGATATGATCATCATCGCACACTCCCTATACTTTCGGGATTAGTGTTAAACCGAAATAAATGTTATTTGGCGTTTGCGTTGAGCATGAATATGATTTGATCGTGTTTATTGCAATACGATTATTCATTTAAAATCAGAGAATAATTGTTGTTCTATTTACATGAATAAAACCTTCAATGGTCATACACCCAATGAAAATAGTTTGTTGGATCTCGATTGTAGTGATACACATATTCATAATATTGAGGCCAAAAGATGCAAAGTTAATAATGATAGTGCAACTTATTTGTGACACTGACGTTTGGGTCATACCAGTGTAAAGCGCATAAAGAAACTCCATAAAAATGGATCTTTGGAATCACTTGGTTATGAATCATTCGATGCTTGCGAACCGTGCCTTTTGGGCAAGATGACTAAAACTCCGTTCTTCGGAACAATGGAACGAGCTATTGACTTATTGGGAATAATACATACTGATGTATGCAGACCAATGAGTATGAAGGCTCGTGGCAAGTATCGTTATTTTCTGACCTTCACAAGATGATTTGAGCAGATATGGGTATATCTACTTGATGAAATATAAGTCTGAAATAGTTGAAAGGTTCAAAGAATTTTAGAGTGAAGTGGAAAAATCATCGTAACAAGAAAATAAAGTTTCTGCGATCTGATCGCGAAGACGAATATTTGAGTTACGAGTTTGGTCTTCAATTAAAACAATGTGGAATAGTTTCACAGCTCACGCCACCTGGAACACCACAACGTTATGGTGTGTCCGAACGTCGTAACCGCACTTTATTGGATATGGTGCGATCTATGATGTCTCTTACTGATTTACCAATATTGTTTTGGGGTTATGCATTAGAGACAGCTGCATTCACATTAAAAGGGCACCATCTAAATCCGTTGAGACGACAACATATGAACTGTGGTTTAGCAAGAAACCCAAGTTGTCGTTTCTTAAAGTTTGGGGCTGCGATGCTTATGTGAAAAAGTTTCATCCTGATAAGCTCAAACCCAAATCGGAGAAGTTCGTCTTCATAGAATACCCAAAGGAAATTGTTGGGTACACCTTCTATCACAGATCCGAAAGCAAGATATTCGTTGCTAAAAATGGATCCTTTCTAGAGAAGAAGTTTCTCTCGAAAGAAGTGAGTGGGAGGAAAGTAGAACTTGATAAGGTAACTGTACCTTCTCCCGAATTGGAAAATAGTTCATCACTGAAATTAGTTCCAGTGATTCCTACACCAATTAGTGAGGAAGCTAATGATGATGATCATGAAACTTCAGATCAAGTTACTACAGAACCTCGTAGGTCTTCCAAAGTACAGTCCACACCAGAGTGGTATGGTAATTCTGTTCTGGAAGTCATGTTAGTAGACCATGATGAACCTACGAACTATGAGGAAGCGATGATGAGCCCAGATTCCGCGAAATGGCTTGAGGCCATGAAATCTGAGATGGGATCCATGTATGAGAACAAAGTATGGACATTGGTGGAGTTGCCTGATGATCGGCAAGCCATATTGTATAAATGGATCTTCAAGAGGAAGACAGATGCTGATAGTAGTGTTACTATCTACAAAGCTCGACTTGTCGCAAAAAGGTTTTTGACAAGTTCAAGGTGTTGATTACAATGAGATTTTCTCAACTATAGCGATTCTTAAGTCTGTCCGAATCATGTTAGCAATTGCCACAATTTATGAAATCAGGCAAATGGATGTCAAAACTGCATTCCTTAATGGTTTTCTTAAAGAAGAGTTGTATATGATGCAACCAGAAGGTTTTGTCAATCCTAAAGGTGTTAACAAAATGTGCAAGCTCCAGCGATCCATCTATGGACTGGTGCAAGCATCTCAGAGTTGGAATATACGCTTTGATAAGTTGATCAAAGCATATAGTTTTGTACAGACTTACGGTGAAGCCTGTATTTACAAGAAAGTGAGTGGGAGCACTACAGCATTTCTGATAAGTATATGTGAATGACATATTGTTGATTGGAAATAATGTAGAATTATTCTGCAAAGCATAAAGGATACTTGAAAAAGAGTTTTTCAAAGCAAGACCTCGGTGAAGCTGCTTAGACATTGAGCATCAAGATCTATATAGATAGATCAAGACGCTTGATAAGATTTTTCAATGAATACATACCTTGATAAATTTTTGAAATAGTTCAAAATGGAACAGTCAAAGAAGGAGTTCTTGCCTGTGTTGCAAGGTGTGAAATTGAGTAAGACTCAAGACCCGACCATGGCAGAAAATAGAAAGAGAATGAAAAGTCATTCCCTATGCCTCAGTCATAGGTTCTATAAAGTATGCTATGCTGTGAACCAGACATATTCTATACCTTGCTCCGAGTTTGGCAAGGGAATACGATTTTGATCTAATAGTAGATCACTGGACAACGGTCAAGAATATCCTTAGTAAGGACTAAGGAGATGTTTCTCGATTATGGAGGTGATAAAAGAGTTCGTTGTAAAAGTTACATTGGTGCAAACTTTTACACCGATCCAGATGACTCTAGGTCTTAATCTGGATACATATTGAAAGTGGGAGCAATTAGCTAGAGTAGCTCTATACAGAGCATTGTAGACATAGAATATTTGCAAAATACATACGGCTCTGAATGTGACAGACCCGTTTACTAAGCTTCTCTCACGAGCAAAACATGATCACACCTTAGTACTCTTTGGGTGTTAATCACATAAGGGATGTGAACTAGATTATTGACTCTAGTAAACCCTTTGGGTGTTGGTCACATGACGATGTGAACTATGGGTGTTAATCATATACAGATATGAATATTGGTGTTAAATCACATGGTGATGTGAACTAGATTATTGACTCTAGTGCAAGTGGGAGACTGAAGGAAATATGCCCTAGAGGCAATAATAAAGTTATTATTTATTTCCTTATTTCATGATAAATGTTTATTATTCATGCTAGAATTGTATTAACTGGAAACATAATACATGTGTGAATACATAGACAAACATAGTGTCACTAGTATGCCTCTACTTGACTAGCTCATTAATCAAAGATGGTTTTGTTTCCTAACCATAGACATGTGTTGTCATTTGATTAGTGGGATCACATCATTAGAAGAATGATGTGATTGACATGACCCATACCGTTAGCCTAGCACTTGATCGTTTAGTATACTACTATTGCTTTCTTCATGACTTATACATGTTCCTGTAACTATGAGAATTATGCAACTCCCATTTACCGGAGGAACACTTTGGGTACTACCAAACGTCACAACGTAACTGGGTGATTATAAAGGAGTACTGCAGGTGTCTCCGAAGGTACATGTTGAGTTGGCGTATTTCGAGATTAGGTTTTGTCACTCCGATTGTCGGAGAGGTATCTCTGAGCCCTCTCGGTAATGCACATCACTATAAGCCTTGCAAGCAATGTGACTAATGAGTTAGTTGCGGGATGATGCATTACGTAACGAGTAAAGAGACTTGCCGGTAACGAGATTGAACTAGGTATTGGATACCGACGATCAAATCTCGGGCAAGTAACATACCGATGACAAAGGGAACAACGTATGTTGTTATGCGGTTTGACCGATAAAGATCTTCGTAGAATATGTAGGAACCAATATGGGCATCCAGGTCCCGCTATTGGTTATTGACCGAGAATGGTTCTAGGTCATGTCTACATAGTTCTTGAACCCATAGGGTCCGCACGCTTAACGTTACGATGACAGTTTTATTATGAGTTTATAAGTTTTGATGTACCGAAGTTTGTTTGAAATCCCGGATGTGATCACGGACATGACGAGGAGTCTCGAAATGGTCAAGACATAAATATTGATATATTGGAAGCCTATATTTGGACATCGGAATGGTTCCGGGTGAAATCGGGATTTTACCGGAACACCGGGGGGTTACCGGAACCCTCCCGGGGGATATTGGGCCTTAGTGGGCCAAGAGGGAGAAGAGGAGGGCCGGCCAGGGCAGGCCGCGCGCCCCCTCCCCCTAGTCCGAATAGGACAAGGAAGGGGGGGGGGCCCTTTCCTCTTTTCCCTCCCCCCTTTCCTTTTCCACCAAGGCAAGAGGGGGGAGTCCTACTCCCGGTGGGAGTAGGACTCCTCCAGGCACACCCCTAGGGGGCCGGCCGCACCTCCCCCCTCCCTCCTTTATATACGGGGGTGGGGGCACCCCATAGACACACAAGTTGATCTACGGATCGTTCCTTAGCCGTGTGCGGTGCCCCCCTCCACCATATTCCACCTCGGTCATATCGTCGCGGAGTTTAGGCGAAGCTCTGCGCCGGTAGAACATCATCATCGTCACCACGCCATCGTGCTGACGGAACTCATCTCTAGAGCTTTGCTGGATCGGAGGCCGGAGATCGTCATCGAGCTGAACGTGTGCTGAACTCGGAGGCCCCGTACGTTCGGTGCTTGGATCGGTCGTATCGTGAAGACGTACGACTACATCAACCGCGTTGTACTAACACTTCCGCTTACGGTCTACGAGGGTACGTGGACGAACACTCTCCCCTCTCGTTGCTATACCATCACCATGATCTTGCGTGTGCGTAGGAATTTTTTTGAAATTACTACGTTCCCCAACAGATGCCCTGGCAATTTCTTCAGCGGCTGGAATGGAGTCATCAGCCCTGGAACTTACATTTTCTTCAGTAGCCTGAAAGTCATCAGCGGTGCTGGCATGTTCTTCAGTTGGCTGAGCAGATGCTTCAGCCTGAGGAATTTCTTATTGCATTGGGGCTGCAACATTGGTGGTGAACTTCTCAGTCAGTTAACAAACCTGACTTTGGCTCCTTGCCAATCAGCATAGTAGGCATTGAAATCATCGCTGAGGGTTTTGATTTCAGACTAGACTTTTATAAGTTCATCAGTTGTCATAGAGACAACGTTGTTCTTCAGAAATTTCTCCTTCTTGTACTGCGCCTTCTTGATCTGCCTGGCCTTCTCATATTTCCATTTTTCTTCTTGGATGAAATGGGTCAGCATGTGACTTTGGCCAGGAGTCAACTTGAAATCAGGCATAGGAGTGTTTGAGTCCTTGTGCGAGAGATCAATATAATCGAGGATCAACCTTGGATCTGAAAGCAGTGGCACATTTGTGCCTTTGGCTCTAGCGGCCCTGACTTGCCTATCTCTGATGATTTCAGCAAGTTCTTCATCATCGGCTTCATCTTCTTCAGACGGCACTTGGAAGGCGACCTGCTTCTTTTGAGGACTAGGGCGAGGACCTCGTCTAGCAGTGGCCTTTGTCTTCAGCAGAGAGGGTCCCGTTGAAGAATTGGGTGTAGCTGAGGAACTAGCTGAGACACCTGAGGCAATGGAGATGCATGTAGTCCTTTGGCATGTGGCAAGATGCACAGGTGTTGAGGACTTTGTTAGAACAGCTGAGGACTTTAGAGGAGATGAGGATTTTGGAGGAGCAGGAGCAGCATGAGGAATTGGCCTTGAGGGCTTTGAAGGTTTTGGCCGTGAGGGCATTGCTGAGGAACTTGGCCTTGAGGGCACTGTTGGTGAAGCACTTGGCTTGCGTGCATGCTTCTTTGCCATAGATTTCTTGGGCTTGACAGAGGCCTCAGTGGCAGCGGCAGCAGCAGAGTCTTCATTGAATTTCCTCACTGCTTTTTTGGCTTGTCTAGCCAATTTGGCTTGGTGCTTGGCCCATTCTTCAAGAAAGTCCTCACCGCGCTTGATGTTGGTGGGGTCTGCTTCTTGGCCAGGTGCCAATGGAGGTCTTGGGCATGGAGGATTGAGTGCGAATTTATTCATATACTTTGGAGTTACATACCTGTACTCCCTCCACTCTCTTGCCCATCTCCTTTCAACCCTCTGGATGCGCACCTTGCGCTGATTTTTGTTCTCCTTTCCAAACTTGGCCTCATCAGGAGTGCAATAGTCTTTATATATGTCATCAGGGATCTCAAAGGCAGTCATGACCTCAGGCTTCTTTCCTCCTTTCTGCGGCTTCTTACCGTCTGCCATTTTCTTCAGTTGAGGAATTTGAACAATTGAATTCTCTGAAGAACTATGCAACTTTTCTTTGAGGAACGCTGCAAATGAGTTAAGTTGATGAGAACCTAGTGATTCAGCAGCGGACATGAGTACCTGTGAATAGAGTATAGTTGCGAGGAATTTGGAGAGGTCATATGCGTTCTCAGAAGGTTTTTCAAAAAGAACAAGTTTGAGGAATTTGACCAGATGAGTCTTGAAGAATTTCACTAAGCGTTCTTTATCTTAGGTTCCAGAGTTGTATAGATCGAAGATCCACACAACTGAGGAATCTTGAAGAAAATGATGCTTAGAGAAACGAATCAAGAATAGATGACTTGTGAGCTGTTTAGTGTGTGAGGACTTGAAGAAAAACACCTTTGAAGATTTTGAAGAAAACATTTGAATCAGAGCGGGCAGTAAAAGTAACTTTTATTTACCCTGAACGAAGAACACGACGAACAGTGAGGTGGAGAAGTGAAGTTCGTCTGTGTAGATCTTCCACGCCCTAACTTGGCGGAGGAAGATGGCTACGGCGGCGGCGGAGTGAAGATTTCCGCGGCCGACGCGAGTACGATAGCAACGAGGTCGAGGCAGTGAAGCTCTTCCTCACTGGCGAAGATGGAGTAGTGGCGGCGCTAGGGTTTGAGAAGCTCGAGCGGGAGAGAGAGGTCGAGCGGAGTAAAGGAAGTGAGGAAGGGGAGAGGGGGTATTTATAGCCATGGTGAAAAATTGTTCGCCCAAAGATTTTGGACGAACGTGCCCCTGACCCTTCTCATTCGCATGACATGTGTCACCCACGTACTGAGAAGTGGAGATCGTGTTAGATTGTGGGTGAATAGATAACTCTATCGTGGGATGCGGAACGGTTTGAGCGGCAAAACCGAAAAATTTGGATAGGATAATTTTTAATGTTGTGTTTGCAAATTCTTCAGCTGACAAGGACACAGTGAAGATTTTGAATGAGTTTCAAGTAGAACGCACATGAAGAATTTGTGAATAGATTGGGTTGAGTTTAGCATAGAGGGGGAAGGGTCCGATCACATTCACTTAGCAGAAAAAGCAACTTGAGGAATTAGCCATAAGTGAATATTGTAGAGTACATAAACTCATATATATATATATATATATATATATATATATATATATATATATATATATATGTATATATATATATATAGTAAAATGACGGGAACAGTGAAGATTTTGCAAAGTTGAAGAATTTGAACAACTAAGGAATTTCAAAACTGAGGAAAAACTCAAATTGAAGATTTTCAATTTTTTGTGGTGGCATGACCCACTATATAAGAATGATGAATTCAGACACCGCGTACAATTTTCGTAGGGTTCTGAGAATCAAATTCTTCATTAATTTCTTCACACTTAGAGTGTTATTCTTCATTGATTGAAGAAAAACGTTTCTTCATGTGTTGCACATCTAAGTCATCAATTTTGCATAAGTGTTAGGATGAGTGTCCTTTTCAAAGAACATTCGAAGATTCTAAGATATTTAGCTCACACCGCAACTTGCTAAATATCTTCTCATCCAATGGCTTTGTGAAGATATCGGCTAGCTGTTCTTCAGTCTTCAGATGCTCAATAGAAATGTCGCCCTTCAACACATGATCACGAAGAAAATGATGACGAATATGAATGTGTTTTGTCTTCGAGTGTTGAACTGGGTTGTGAGCAATCTTGATGGCACTCGCATTGTCACAGAGGAGAGGCACATTCTTCACGTTGACGCCGTAGTCCTTGAAAGTTTGCTTCATCCATAGCAGTTGAGCACAGCAAGAACCAGCAGCAATGTACGCAGCTTCAGCAGTAGACAGTGATACGCAGTTCTGTTTCTTCGAGGACCAACAGACCAAAGATCGTCTGAGGAAATGACATGTACCAGATGTTGACTTGCGATCCACACGATCACCAGCATCGTCAGAGTTAGGATATCCAATGAGATCAAAAGCCGAGCCCTTGGGGTACCATAATCCAAGTGTTGTTGTGTGAGCTAGATATTGAAGAATATGCTTCACAGCCTTATGGTGTGATACCTTCGGTGTAGCTTGAAATCGGGCACACATGCAAACACTAAGCATTATATCTATCCTAGATGCACATAAACAATAAAGAACCAATCATGGAGCGGTATACCTTATGATCGAAGTCAATACCATTTTCATCAGTGCACAGATGGCCATTTGTGGGCATAGGAATTTTGACGCATTTGCAATCTTGCATGCCGAATTTCCTCAGTACATCCTTGAGTATTTCTCCTGAGATATGAATATGCCATTGCGCTGTTGACGAATTTGAAGACCTAAGAAGAATTTCAACTCTCCCATCATAGACATTTGATATTCTTCATTCATCATATAGGCAAATTCATCACTATAACGTTGGTCAGTACATCCAAAGATAATATCATCAACATATATTTGGCACACAAACAGTTCACCATCATAAGATTTAGTAAAGAGAGTAGGGTCGAGTGAACCGGGTGTGAAGCCATTCATCATGAGGAATTCCTTCAAAGTATCATACCACGCCCGAGGGGCCTGCTTGAGGCCATAGAGAGCCTTATCGAGTCTGAAGACTTTGTCAGGATGCTTTGGATCTTAAAAACCTGGGTGAGGGAGTCCTGGATTAGGGGGTATCCGGACAGCCGGACTATAACCTTTGGCCGGACTGTTGGACTATGAAGATACAAGATTGAAGACTTCGTCCCGTGTCCGGATGGGACTCTCCTTGGCGTGGAAGGCAAGCTTGGCAATACGGATATGTAGATCTCCTCCCATTGTAACCGGCTCTGTGTAACCCTAGCCCCCTCCGGTGTCTATATAAACCGGAGGGTTTAGTCCGTAGGACACAATCACAACAATCATACCATAGGCTAGCTTCTAGGGTTTAGCCTCTCCTATTAATCAAGCATGAGTAGGGTTTTACCTCCATCGAGAGGGCCCGAACCTGGGTAAAAACATCGTGTCCCTTGTCTCCTGTTACCATCCGCCTAGACGCACAGTTCGGGACCCCCTACCCGAGATCCGCCAGTTTTGACACCGACATTGGTGCTTTCATTGAGAGTTCCTCTGTGTTGTCACCGTCAGGCTTGATGGCTCCTTCGATCATCGTTAGCGATGCAGTCCAGGGTGAGACTTTTCTCCCCGGACAGATTTTTGTATTCGGCGGCTTTGCACTGCGGGCCAATTCGCTTGGCCATATGGAGCAGATTGAAAGATATGCCCCTGGCCATCAGGTCAGGTTTGGAAGCTTAAACTACACGGCCGATATCCGCGGAGACTTGATCTTCAACGGATTCGAGCCCTTGCCGAGTGCGCCGCACTGTCGCGATGGGCATCATTTAGCTCTGCCGCCAGACAACGTTCAAGAGGTCACACCTGCAACCGCTCCGACCGTCAATTCGGAGCCAATTGCGCCATCCATGGACGGGTGGTTAGGCTCCGCCACGGAGGCCGCAGCCTCAACGGCGATCGAGACGAATACCAACCTCACCCTTCACGAGGCCCGTGACTCCAAATTGCCAGATTCCCCTCCGGACTCTGAGCCGTCCGCGCCCCTGCCAATCGAATCCGATTGGGCGCCGATCATGGAGTTTACCGCCATGGATATCTTTGAGCACTCGCCCTTCGGCGACATACTAAACTCACTGAGGTTCCTCTCCCTGTCAGGAGAGTCCACAGGGGCTTGGACAGCCACCTCATTATATGATATATATATGGTGGACACACCCAAAGTAGGCAATGGTGACAGGACAACGGGGGAGGACTCCTCCAAGAAGCAACCCAAGTGGCGGTGGCAGCGGCGCCGCTCTAAGTCCCGCCAAAGCAAAAATGATGCTACCGGCACAGGAGGTAATAACACTGCAGACAGTGCCGAAGACAACTCCCTCCAGCAGGATTCAGCGCAGGAGGGTGGAGAAGCCGGCCCTCCTGAGAGAGCGGCAGACAGAGAGGCAGAGGATGATAATTACATGCCTCCCTCTGAAGACGAGGCAAGCCTCGACGACGACGAATTTGTCGTGCCTGAGGATCCCGTCGAGCAAGAGCGCTTCAAGCGCAGGCTTATGGCCACGGCGAGTAGCCTTAAGAAAAAGCAGCAGCAGCTTACAGCTGATCAAGACCTGCTAGCTGACAGATGGACTGAAGTCCTTGCGGCCGAGGAATATGAACTCGAACGCCCCTCCAAGAGTTACCCAAAACGCAGGTTGCTACCCCGATTAGAGGAGGAAGCACTAAAACCCACATCCCCAGTGTATGACGCAGCTGATCGGCCACCTTGTGGCCACGACGAAGAGGCCTCTCGGCCCACAGCTCAAGCCGCACCCCGGTGCCACTCAAAAAATACCAAGGTACGGGGAAATACGCTGGACCTGCGAGACATATTGGAGGACAAAGCAAAGCAAGCAAGATCGATCTACGGACTGCGAGGGCGCCCCACCATATGAGACGATAACCGTCACGCCGGATACAGTAAAAGTAAATCCGGCCAGGCCGAACACAGCAGACAAGATTCATTCGAGCCGCGTCGTGATATAGCCTAGTACAGAGGCGCCGCACACCCCCTATGCTTCACGGATGAAGTAATGGATCATCAAATCCCAGAGGGTTTCAAACCCATAAATATTGAATCATAGGATGGTACAACAGATCCTGTGGTATGGATTGAGGACTACCTCCTGCATATCCACATGGCCCGTGGTGACGATCTACACGCCATCAAGTACGTCCCACTCAAACTTAAAGGACCAGCTCGACATTGGCTCAACAGCCTGCCAGCATAATCCATTGGCTGTTGGGAGGATCTGGAAGCCGCATTTCTCGACAACTTCCAGGGCACTTATGTGCGACCACCAGACGCCGATGACTTGAGCCATATAATTCAACAGCCAGAAGAATTGGCCAGGCAATTCTGGACGCGGTTCCTAACCAAGAAAAATCAAATCGTTGTCTGTCCGGATGCAGAGGCCCTAGCAGCTTTCAAGCACAACATCCGTGACGAATGGCTTGCCCGGCACCTCGGACAGGAAAAGCCAAAATCTATGGCAGCCCTCATGACGCTCATGACCCACTTTTGTGCGGGAGAGGACAGCTGGCTGGCTCGCAGCAATAACATATCAAAGAACTCTGGTACTTCGGATACCAAGGACGGCAATGGTAGGTCACGTCATAACAAACATAAGCGCCGCAGCAACGATAACAATACAGAGGATACGGCAGTAAATGCCGGATTCAGAGGCTCCAAGCCCGGTCAGCGGAAGAAGCCATTCAAACAAAGTACCCCGGGCCCGTCCAGTTTGGACCGTATACTCGATTGCTCGTGTCAAATACATGGCACCCCCGACAAGCCAGCCAACCACACCAACAGGGATTGTTGGGTGTTCAAGCAGGCCGGCAAGTTAAATGCCGAAAACAAAGACAAGGGGCTACATAGCGACAACGAGGAGGAGCCCCGACCGCCGAACACCATAGGACAGAAGGGGTTTCCCCCACAAGTGCGGATGGTGAACATGATATACGCAACCCACATCCCCAAGAGGGAGCGGAAGCGTGCGTTAAGGGATGTATACGCGTTGGAGCCGGTCGCCCCAAAGTTCAACCCATGGTCCTCCTGTTCGATCACTTTCGATCGCAGGGACCACCCCACTAGTATCCGCCACGGCGGATTTGCTGCATTGGTCCTAGACCCAATCATTGACGGATTCCACCTCACTCGAGTCCTTATGGACGATGGCAGTAGCCTAAACCTGCTTTACCAGGACACAGTGCGAAAAATGGGCATAGATCCCTCAATGATTAAACCCACAAAAACGACCTTTAAAGGCGTCATACCAGGTGTAGAGGCCCATTGCACAGGCTCAGTCAACCTAGAAGTGGTCTTAGGATCCCCGGATAATTTCCGAAGCAAGGAGCTAATCTTCGATATAGTCCCGTTCTGCAGTGGCTATCATGCACTGCTCGGATGAACCGCATTTGCAAAATTTAATGTGGTGCTGCACTACGCATACCTCAAGCTCAAGATGCCAGGACCTCGGGGGTCATCACAGTCAATGGAAACACAGAGCGCTCTCTCCGAACCGAGGAGCACACTGCAGCCCTCGCAGCAGAAGTGCAAAGCAGCCTATCAAGGCAATTCTCCAGTCCGGCGATCAGACGTCCGGACACCGTCAAGCGTGCCCGAAGTAATCTGCAACAGGAGCGCCTGGCACATTCTGAGCTTGCATAGCAATACGGCCCCTACCCCAGCCCCATCCAAATGGCGACACGCGTGCCACACGTACACAATTACCATGGGCACAGGGGAGGGGCACGACTATGGCACTCCCCGAAGCGCGGCTCAACCGCACTAGGGGCTCCCTACTTTGTTATTTTTTCTCTCTTCCAGGATTTTACTCTCTGGAAGCCCTGTCCGGCAATATAATCGCCAAACACACGATGCAAGGACCAGGGGGGGCGGAAGCTACGTCGCATCATGGAACTCCCAGGTGGTCTCTATAACGAGCAAAATACCTGCTTTCACTACCATTCCGCAGCTTACCCTTGGAGGAGACATGCCAAATAGTCCCATTTTCTTCTTATCGCACTACTTGTATTGTTTTGCTTCAATGCATCTTTTCGAATAAACAATTCATAGCTTCAGTCTGTTTTTGCATTCCTTTTTTTATATATGTGTTCATTAATGACACTTTGCAACCGTACACTTTGGTACGGCCAATACACCAGGGGCTTAAGTACCCCACAATATTGTGTGAGAAGTCCGAACACTTTCACAAGTGCGGCACCCCGAACTTATAGCATTATATGCATCAGCTCCCAATCATGTCTTGGGTCAATAGTTGGGTTTGCCCGGCTCCCATGTTTTGGTACCTTACGTTCCGTTATATCGGCTAAGGTACCACTGGGAGAACTACTGCGATTGTGCCCCGGTTCAGCTGGGCTAAGCACCTCAGTAGAGAAAGCTAAAACTGACCGTCATGATAGGGCGAGAGTCGGCCGCTGTTTGAGAGGTTTCGAGTCCTTAAAGACTTATGCCGCTTAGGGCGAGGAGTCGGCTTTGTCCGGCTTAGGCGTGGATAGTGCCCCGAACTCGGTCTTCCGAATACTAGGGGCTTCGCCAAAATTTAAAATTATAGAATTCTATGGCTAAGTGAGAGTGATAAAGCATTATAGTCCGATTGCCTTGTTCGTTGTGCTGAGCGCCTCCCTCGAAGGACCCAAGAATGGGACAAAGAGTGCTCAGGTTTATCCCGAACACCCCAGCACTCGTGGCTCGGGGGCAGAAGCTGACGACTCGCCATCTCTCAGATTTAATAAACGGCCGCACAGAAGGTAATATTTTAAATTCAAACAAGCGTTGCATAGCGCATATGAACAAGTTTTCAGCGTACAGGATCACAAATGCGAGTACACTAAAAAATTACATCTTCGGCACACTCATCCGCCACAAGGCGGGCACCCTTCAGGACGCCCTCATAGTACATTTCAGGATGGCGATGCTCCTTGCCCTGTGGTGGCCCGTCCGTCACCAGCTTCTCAGCATCCATCTTGCCCCGGTGAACTTTAACACGGGCAAGCGCCCTACGGGCACCTTCGATGCAGACGGAGCACTTGATCACCTCAAGCCAAGGGCAGGCATCCGCAAGCCGCTTCACCAGCCCGAAGTAGCTCCTTGGCATGGCCTCTCCAGGCCATAGCCGGACTATCAAACCCTTCATGGCCTATTCGTCCGCCTTATGGAGCTCGACCATCTGCTTCAGCTAGTCGCTTAGGGGCACCGGATGTCCGGCCTCAGTATACTGAGACCAGAACACCTTCTCCGTCGAGCTCCCCTCCTCGGCTCGGTAGTGCTTGGTGGCATCTGACACACTGCAGGGCAAATCTGCGAGCGCTCCTGGAGAGCTCCGGACTCGGGTAAGTAACAAGTAATTCACTTTTACGTGCTTGCTTTGCATAATGAATGCCTTACTCGCCCCTATATTCTTTATCGCCTCAATTTCCTGGAGGGCCTTTTGGGCTTCGGCCTTGGCATGCTTGGCACTCTCGAGGGCCGAGGCAAGCTCGGACTCTCGCGTCTTCGAGTCAAGCTCCAAACTATCGTGTTTTTTCACGAGAGCCTGGAGCTCTTGCTCCACCTCCTCCACCCGCGCCTCCTGTTTTCCTCGCTCGGTGCGCTCTGTGGCCGCTTTGCTTTCGGCCTCGGACAAGGCTTGCTTCAGGGTCACCACCTCGGTCGTGGCCCCTGCCATAGCCACGATGATCCTGTCATTTTTTGCATCCACATCTTTTCTATATATACTTACATAAGGTATTCCTTACCTTCCTTCTCCTCGAGCTGCTTCTTGGCAAGGCCGAGCTCGTTCTCGGACCGCTTGAGGCTCTGCTTCAACGCATCGACCTCCGCAGTAAGTGTGGCAGAGGTCAGCAGCGCAGCCTGCATACCCATATCGACATACTTATGTTAGACTCCTGCGGATATTCTTAGATCCTCTATTCGGCTTTTCTTTGTGAACACCAAACAGAGCATCGGGGGCTACTGTCTATGCGGTAATATTTTCATATATTTTTTACATACCTCAAAGCCTGTTAGAAGGCTGGCACAGGCTTCAATCAGCCCGCTCTTGGCGGATTGAACTTTCTGGATCACCGCACTCATAATAGTGCGGTGCTCCTCGTCGATGGAGGCGCCGTCAAGCACCTCCAGCAAGTTATCCGGTGCCTCCGGTTGGACGGAGGTCACCGGTACGGTAAGCTTGCCCTTTTTAGTGGGGGGCTACCTGCCGGAGTCCGGAACCACTGAAGGCTCCGGTGCGGTGTTCGGCCCAGGGCCGGACTTGGAGCCCTTGGGAGCCTTGCTCCCTTTGTGCCTGCGGTCCGGAAGGTCGCCTTGCGGTGCCTCCAGGACCACCTCCCCTTGGCTTGGAACCCTTTGGGACAGCACCTCGGCGTTGTCCGTAGGGCGAGGGGTGGAAGCGGTCGGAAATGAAAAGCTATTCACATCCGACGAATCCAAGGAACCACTTGACGATATGTCGACTTGGGCTCGGGGCAGACTGCAAGATTATATTCGGCGTTAGGAGAAGCTGTGCAATAAAGGAACGCTAGGAGTCACTCTGGTGACCGAATACTTACGACTTCGTCAGGGGCTTGGCCCTGGTAGGCCACTCCTCTTCGCTGTCGGCGGCGTTGGTGGAGTAGTCTAGAGGAAGGGTCCTTCCCTTCTTGGACCCTCCGGCCTCCCCAGTTGGGGTGGCCTTCCGTTTCCTTTCTCCCCCTGCTGGAGGGGAAGAAGCCTCTTTTTCCTCCTCCCCATCTTCGTGGGAGGAGTGCGCCTCGGAGTCATCGAACGACGAGTCCGACACCACCGGGCGCCGGGAACTCTTTCGGGTTCCCGTGGCCTTCTTCTTGGCCTTCTTCTCCGGCACAACGTAAGGTGCCGGAACTAGCAGCTCCGCCAAGCGGGAGTCTGCTGGGCCTTCGGGCAAAGGAGCCGGATAGTCGATCTATTCGGCCGTCTCCTGCCAGTCCTATCAAAGGCATGGGAGCTTAGACCCCGCATATGATTAAACTATAAAGAATGAATACCCTATAAGAGGCAAAAGAGCTTACCACGCCGGCTGGGCGCTTCGCGTAGAATCCACGATCCTCGGTGATGGGAGGGGGAACATCGGCGCCCTTGAATAGCACCTTCCAGGCATCCTCGTGTGTTGTGTTGAAGAGCCTGTTCAAAGTTTGGTGTTGGGCCGGGTCGAACTCCCACAAGTTGGACGCTCGTTGTTGACACGGGAGGATCCGGCGGACGAGCATGACCTGGACTACGTTGACGAGTTTGAGCTTCTTGCTCACCATGTTTTGGACACATGTTTGGAGTTCGGTCAGCTCTCCCAAACTACCCCAGGACAGGCCCTTCTCTTGCCAGGAGGTGAGCCGCATGGGTATGCCGGATCAGAACTCAGGGCCGCTGCCCTTTTAGGGTCACGTGGCTCGGTGATGTAGAACCACCCCGATTGCCACCCCTTTATGGTCTCCACGTAGGAGCCCTCGAGCCATGTGACATTGGGCATCTTGCCCACCATGGCGCCTCCGCACTCCGCCAGGCGGCCACTCACTACCTTCGGCTTGAAGTTGAAGGTCTTCAGCCATAAGCCAAAGTGGGGCTTGATGCGGAGGAAGGCCTCGCACACGACGATAAATGCCGAGATGTTGAGGATGAAGTTCGGGGCCAGATCATGGAAATCCAGGTCGTAGTAGAACATGAGCCCCCGGACGAATGAATGGAGAGGGAATCCCAGTCCGCGGAGGAAATGGGTAAGGAACCCTACCCTCTCGTGGGGCCTGGGGGTGGGGATGAGCTGCCCCTCATCTGGGAGCCGGTGCGCGATGTCGTCGGGCAGGTATCCAGCTCTCCTCAGCTTCTTGATGTGTCCCTTCGTGACGGAGGAAACCATCCACCTGCCTCCCGCTTCGGACATGGTTGAAGAAGGTTGAGGAAGAAAATGCGGACTTGGGCGCTGGAGCTCGGGTGTGCGAAAATGGATGAGCAAAGGAGGAAGAAGGCATGGATGAAAAAGGTGAATCCTTATCCCCTTATATGAGCGGACGAAACTATGCGTCCCCACCAGCCTAGTAAAACTCGCTTATTCCCTAAGCGCCGTAATCGATGGCGCGGTTGGGTTACCCACGTCCGTATTGATGAGAATCCCGTAATAAGGGGACACGATCTCTGCTTCGACAAGACGTGCCAAGGAAACTGCCTCGCAAAACGCGCTGAGGTGGGACAGTAAAAAACGGTTCGAATAAAGGCTTGGCTGTGGTGTGATGTCACGCTACAGAATACGTCAGTAGATTCGATTTGTGAAAATATTACTCTCTCTACGGTGGTATGTGGAACTTGTTTTGCAGAGCCGGACACTATCCTCGTGTTCAAAATCTTCTATGAAGTATTCGGAGGAGGAACCCGCCTTGCAATGCCAAAGACAATTTGCACGTCGGACTGGTCGTCATTGAAGCCTGGTTCAGGGGCTACTGAGGGAGTCCTGGATTAGGGGGTATCCGGATAGCCGGACTATAACCTTTGGCCGGACTGTTGGACTATGAAGATACAAGATTGAAGACTTCGTCCCGTGTCCAGATGGGACTCTCCTTGGCGTGGAAGGCAAGCTTGGCAATACGGATATGTAGATCTCCTCCCATTGTAACCGACTCTGTGTAACCCTAGCCCCCTCCGGTGTCTATATAAACCGGAGGGTTTAGTCCGTAGGACACAATCACAACAATCATACCATAGGCTAGCTTCTAGGGTTTAGCCTCTCCGATCTCGTGGTAGATCAACTCTTGTACTACCCATATCATCAATATTAATCAAGCAGGAGTAGGGTTTTACCTCCATCGAGAGGGCCCGAACCTGGGTAAAAACACTGTGTCCCTTGTCTCCTGTTACCATCCGCCTAGACGCACAGTTCGGGACCCCCTACCCGAGATCCGCCGGTTTTGACACCGACACTAGGGGTTGAGCAACATATACTTCTTCCTCAAGCTTACCATTGAGGAATGCACTTTTCACATCCATTTGATATAAAGTGATATCATGATGGCTAGCATAAGCAAGTAATATGCGAATAGCCTCAAGTCTAGAAACAGGTGCAAAAGTTTCATCAAAATCAATTCCTTCAACCTGTGTGTAGCCTTGAGCTACAAGTCGTGCCTTATTCCTCACCACAAGGCCATTTTCATCTTGCTTGTTGGGGTAGATCCACTTTGTGCCAATGATATTGTGCTTGCGAGGATCTGGACGTTTGACCAGTTCCCATACGTTGTTGAGTTTGAATTGATGTAATTCTTCTTGCATGGCCTGAATCCACTCAGGCTCCAGAAATGCTTCATCTACCTTAGTGGGCTCTATGATAGAGACAAAAGCATAGTGCCCACAAAAGTTAGATAAATGTGAAGCTTTTGAGCGTGTGAGAGGACCTGGTGCTTTAATGTCATCGATGATCTTCTCCACTTGTACTTCTTTTGCAACACGAGGATGAGCTGGTTGTCGTTGAGGAATTTGATCAGCATTTTCTTCAGCATTTTCCTCAGGTGCATCAGCTTGACGTTCTTCATGTTCTGGAATGCATTCTTCAGCAGATTCTTCGGTAGGAATAACATCCTCAGTAGCCTTGAACTTGATAGATTCCTCAAGTGTTGGTTCATCTATCACAGAAGGTAGGTGCTCTCTTTGCGAGCCATTAGTTTCATCGAACCGCACATCTACAGTTTCAACAACCTTGTGAAGAACGTTGTTGAAGACTCTGTAGGTGTGCGAGTCCTTTCCGTAACCAAGCATAAAACCTTCATGTGCTTTCGGTGCAAATTTAGCATTGTGATGAGGATCCCTAATCCAACATTTAGCAGCGAAGACTTTGAAATAACTCACATTGGGTTTCTTGTCAGTGAGTTCATAGGCAGTCTTCTTGAAGAATTTGTGAAGATATACCCTATTGATGATGTGGCACGCAGTATAAATTGCCTCAATCCACAAGTGACGAGGCGTCTTGTACTCATCAAGCATAGTGCGAGCCATCTCAACAAGAGTTCTATTCTTGCGCTCCACGACGCCATTCTGCTAAGGAGTGTAAGGAGCAGATAACTCATGAGTAATACCAAGTTCATCAAGATAGTCATCGAGACCAGAATTCTTGAACTCAGTTCCATTGTCACTTCTGATGTGCTTGATCTTCACACCAAAGTTGGTTGAAGCCCTTGAGGAAAATCGTTTGAAGACTTCCTGCACTTCATGTTTGTAAGTAACAATGTGTACCCATGTGTCACGAGAGTAATCATCAACAATAACAAGACCATATAGAGATGCATCATTAGTGACTGATGAGTAATGATTAGGACCGACGAGATCCATATGAAAAAATTCAAATGGTCGAGTAGTGGTCATGATAGTCTTCGCTGGATGCTTAGCCTTTGTCATCTTCCTAGCTTCACAGGCTCCGCATAAGTGATCCTTGAGGAATTTGACATTCTCAATGCCAATGACATGCTTCTTCTTCGCAAGCGTGTGCAAATTCCTCATGCCTGCATGACCAAGTCGTCGATGCCATAGCGAGCCTTCTGAAGCTTTTGCAAGTAGACACACGGCTGGTTGCGGTCCTGTAGAGAAATCAACAATATACAAGTCTCCTCTCTTAAAGCCTTCGAAGACTTTGGAATTGTCAGCTTCCATAGCCACAACACAACGATACTTGCCAAAGACAACAACCATATCAAGATCACAAAGCATTGAGACAGACATGAGGTTGTATCCTAAGGACTCGACAAGCATGACTTTGTCCATGTGTGATCCTTTGTGATTGCAACCTTACCTAGACCCAATACCTGACTTTTGCCTTTGTCAGTGAAGATGATATTCTTCAGATGCGATGGTGATAAGGGAGCATCCATCAATAGATTCTTGTCACCAGTCATGTGATTTGTATATCCACTATCGAGGACCCACTCAGTGGCTTTGGGTTGATCATCCTGCAGATGAATTAGTGCAGCTTACGAACTTCATATACTTCATCAGTGAAGAATATGATATCAAATTCATCAGATGAATTTCATCAAGCAGTAAGACAGATAAAGCAGTACGAGGATGTGAGAAATGAAAGTTCATTTCTTCATGATTAGCCTGCGTCCTTTCAGGCACATTTTAGGTCTCCAGCAAATTCTTTAGACGTTTGAGCACGTCTGGAGACCTGACCCTGCATAAGAGATTAGTTCTTTTTCTTCACCACCCACATCTGAAGGGGTAGCAAAGAGTTCATCACTCTGTGAGCTCCATTCGAGAAAGGTGGCATAGAAGCCAATCCATTTCGTTTAACATAAGAGGAGTTAGGGTAAGCATATGAATAAGCAGAGAAATTCTTCGAGGACTTATGAACATAATGATTTGAAGAATAATGCTCATATTCATAGCCCTTGGCTCTTCCCTGCAAAACAGAGTTGTTAGCACGATGATATTCATATGAGGACTTTGATCCTTTCGAGGAATTTGATCCACGTGAGGAATTTGGTCCGTATGAGGACTTGGATCCATATGAAGAATTTGGTCCATATGAAGAATTTGATCTGGGGTTCCTATTCTTCACAGGTGGTGTCATGAGGACATTCACCTGAAGACTTTCAAGGCACCTTTTGGGAACCTAGATTTTCTTCATAGGGGAATCGTTTCTGCAGTTAGTGCCAACATATCTAGCAAATACTTCACCATTCTGATTGTTGAACAGTTTATAGTTGGAGTCAAATGACTCATCAGAAGAATGAGGAGATTCACAAGTAAAGCCAGATAGATTAGATGGATCAACTGGAGGTCCCTTTGCAGCAACCCATGAGGTTTTGGGGTACTTCTCAGGCTTCCAATATGTACCATCAGCATTGAGTTTCCTCTCAAAGGCGATACCCTCTTTCCTAGGGTTCCTGTTGACGATCTGCTTTTTAAGTACATCACAAAGAGTCTGATGCCCTTTGAGGCTTTTGTACATGACTGTCATGTACAATTTCTTTAGCCCTGCATCGTCAGTGATACTAGCAATGTCCTCAGATGAGGAATTAGTGATAGCAGAGGCAGGTGAAGAATTTGTAACATTAGAAGCATTTGAACATTCAGGTGAAGAATTAGCAGATTCACGTTCAATGCATTTCAAACATGGAGGAACAAATTCTTCCTGAGCAGCGCTGATCTGTTGAGCTAGTAATGAATCGCGCTCCTTCTGAAGATCTTCATAACTCACTCTTAGCTTCTCAAGATCTTGCTTTCTTTGAAGAAATTCATAAGAAAGCTTCTCATGATCAGATAAGAGAGTGTTATGTTGATCTTGAAGAGTGTCATACTTAGTATGAAGTCTCTGAAGACTTTCAGCCAAAGCTCTTGACTGATCCATTTCTTCACCCAACATATCATCGCTCTTATTTAGCATGTATTGAACTTTTTCCAAAGCTCTTTGTTGTTTAGTGGCAAGGGAAGCAAGTTTGACATAGCTGGGTCCAAATTCATCACCAGATTCATCATCACTAGACTCGGATAGGTAGCATTCAGTTACCTTAGCACTTTTTGCCATAAGGCATGATGAAGAGGATGATGATTCTGGTTCAAATGTCATCGCTTTGAGAGATTCCTTGAAGTCCTCAAACCAAGGATCATGACGAGTTCGATGACCTTCATAGACCTCATAGAGACGGTCCCAGATAAGCTTCGCATGATTGAGATGCATGATGTTCCTGAACTGATTTTGAGACAGACAGGAGCAGATGACGTCCTTCGCCGTGAGATTGAGAAGAGTGTACTTGCGAATGTCATCAGCTTCCGCCGTCTTGCACAGATCGGTGAGACCAATCTCAGTGACGGTCCATAGTTTGCTGTTCATCACCATGAGGCGCTTCTTCATCATGGCCTTCCACTTGGGATACTCGTGACTGTCAAGATGGGGCAAAACACTTTCTTCATACCTGCGGTCGACATAACTAAAATTCCAGGCGGTTAAACCAAAATCACACAGAACAAGGGAGTACCTTGCTCTAATACCAATTGAAAGTGCGTTATATCGACTAGAGGGGGGGTGAATAGGCGATTTTTATTAATTCTTCACTGAGGAATTTGCAGGTGAGGAAATTCCTTAGCGAAGAACTACTTGCAGCGGAACAAGTACTCAAAAGTAAACATAATAGAACACAAGCATGGTCATCATGATGAAATGAAGACAAGCACATAGTACAGAAAGCGTAACCACAGGATAACACAGGATGAAGACAAACAGACTGAAGAAATTGAACTGAGGAAATGGAGAACGTCTTCAGTCAAAGTCTTCAAACACAGATATGACAAGCACACAATGCAATACTGAGGAAATGAAAGAGTTGAGGAAATAGAACCAGTTGGCTTGGTGAATACAATGATTTGGTAGACCAGTTCCAACTGTTGTCTCAGTTGTACATCTGGTTGGAGCGGCTAGGTATTTAAACCTGAGGACACACAGTCCTCACCGTATTCTCCTTGAACTAAGGTCACACAGACCTCGCCCAATCACTCGTGGTAAGTCTTCAGGTGACTTCCGAACCTTCACAAACTCGGTCACTCGGCGATCCACAATTCCTCTTGGATGCTCTAGACCATGACGCCTAACCATCTAGAAGAAGCACAGTCTTCAAAGGTAACAAGCATCGGATCCAATCAGGATCAATCTCTTCAGTGATGCTCAATCACTTTGGGTTTGTAGGTGTTTGGGTTTGGGTTTTCCTCACTTGATGATTTTTGCTCAAAGTCCTCGGAGGATGGGATGCTCTCAAATGACAAGTGTCAGTTTCTCTCAGAGAAGCCAACCAGCTAGTGGTTGTACGGGGCGGCTATTTATAGCCTAGGGAGCAGCCCGACATGATAAGACATAAATGCCCTTCAATGATATGACCGTTAGGTGGATAAGATATTTTGGGACAGCTGGCGCATAGCACAACAACGATCGGAAATTTGAGGCTCAAATTCCTCAGGGCTATCATGTTCCTCACTGTATAGGCAATTCGCACTGGCGAATTACTAACTACTCAGTCAGAACAAATTCCTCAGTGACCAGAAGAACTTCGTCTCTGTCACTGAAGAAATTGACTGAACTGTATGAGATTTCCAATGGCTTCACTCGAAGGGATTGGTAGGTGTACGATTTTGAGTTGAGCATCACATGGAAATTTTTCCTTAGTATTTCCTCGACCCCCTTTAACAGTACGATGTTTCCTATGACTCAAGAAAGAGAAAATGAAACTACGAAAACAAAAGTCTTCACGCTTCATGTTCCTCGGATGAATACCAAGTCTTCAAGGTCACACCAATTTCTTCACTTTCAAAGTCTTCAGAAAGTCTTCAGAATACCAAAGTCTTCAGTCGAAGAACTTCATTTTTAGGGGTCAGCTTTCTCTATAAATATCAAACTCCTCATAGACTTATAGACCTGTGTACACTCATAAACGTATTAGTCCCTTAACCTATAAGTCTTCAATACACCAAAATCACTAAGGGGCACTAGATGCACTTACATCGTGCGAGGCGGCTCTTCCGCTGATCTGTTCGTTCGAGACCTTGCCCCTTGGTTGCCTGCCATGCTAGCAAGCACGATCACTGCCACGTCTTCTCCGGTGCTACCAGCAAGCAGCCGACCATGCCGCTGCCATGCCTCCGACGCTCCCTGGCAGCCAGCCCTACATGTCCAGATTTGTGAGCATTGATGCTTGTGCTTTCTTGTTCATGTTCTGGTGAGGAAGAAGGGAAAATGCTGGAGCCAATGGATTTTTTAGTGGGGCCATGTTCTGTTTTAATGACAATGCTAAAGGAAGCACATGCCACAGATTTCTCTCGGTCATTGTTTTATCTCTCAAACTTGTTTCTTGGATGGTGAGAATTCACAATGCCTAGGTTAATTAATTGTTTGTTCTGATAATTTGTCTCAATGCAATGAAGGAACCAAAATATGGGGATGACGTTCACTCTTGGCCGGTTAATTGCGCTTACGAATAAGTTGGAGCAATAATATGAGGTGGAGGCTCAAGTTGCTAGCAGGAGCAATGATAATATAAATGTTCAACATATGAGTTTTCTGCACCTGTATTTTTACGGGTGCCACCCTTCCTGTTACACTAGCTAGGTTTTGCAGCCTAATCTTGTTCATCTTTGTGCTTGTTTCCTGATTCCCTTTTTCTCATCCGTGATGTGATGCTCATAGGAAAAGGAAGAGTAAGAAGAAATCCATGAAAGAAAGATGGTTGATCAGCCGACGACGACGCGGTTGTTCCTCCAACGTTAATACCGCGACTGTCAACAAGGTCCTCGACCCTCTTTTCTCCCCTTGGTTCGATTCAATTCAATTTGGATGTTGTGTTGTTGTTACGCATGGAGGTCTGATTTGCTTTCCTTTCTGATGTGGTCGGTTTGATCACACAGGTCGTCGTCGTCAAGGCCTCGAGCTGGCTGCAACCAAGCACAACCTCTAGCTCGTCCTGCACCACGCTTGCAATTGCACGTGATAGCCACGGGCTGCTCCACGCACGGACGACAAGCACGACGGCCCCGACCAAGGTGCTCTCGCCCCTCTAATCTTCCTTGTGCCTCTATCCAGCTCCCCCTGTTAGTTGTTGTTTGGAGTAGCTCTATTGGTTAGAATGATTTAGATGTAGCATTTTGGATTTGCAGTAGTGCGCAGTAATCCTGTCAAAGGCATGCTATTGTGTTTCTTCAAGTTCCAACTATGGTTTTAAATTGGGGCTAATCGAGTGAAGATATTTATGTTCATTATGTTTTCACAATTGCTAGGGCTTTCAGGTTAGAAGTACATTTCTTTGCGGCACTGCAATGTGACAGTTTACCTACTTCTTATGTTTAGTTCCTGAATCCCAATAAAACTACAAAAATCCTAAGCTACCTCTACACTGACAGAGCTTACAAGTTGGTGTAATTAGTATGAACACGCATATTTACCTTATCAGCGTGACCCCCAACAGGAAGTAGCTTCACATCTAATAAGAAGTGATACACACAACCTTGTTTATGCTTGCTCGAGCTGAAGAGATCTCTCGGAAGATAAATGATGTGTAAAATGCACATGGAACTTAATATAGAAGAAAGTAATGATAGTTAAAAACTTAATTAGCATTAAAAAAATAGCTGACACTATACTGAAATATAAAGGTGGGAACCTGGACGACTCTACCCTTTTCATGATAATCATCTGGCATACTTATCTGAACTGAACAAACCAAGGAACCGATTGAGCTACCACATAAAACAGTGAAAGAAAATAGGAAGAAAATAATCTAGGATGTGATCGATATGGCCATCAGACATTGTGGCGATATTGGCAGTTTGTTTGACAACATCTGTTTGGTTTATTTCCACTACAAGGCAAAGCAAGTGAAAAGAACAAATAAATCTTGTGTGGCTGTGTGATGCGACTCTTGTTGGTATACGACTACGACGATATACCTAATATTATTTATCTTTTCCCTTTCTGAATTTTGTAGTAGAAGAGGAACAGTGTTTTTTTAGATATCCATCAGGAACTACGCTTTTGCGCTATTGAATAATGGCCTCATTTTTTTCTGATGGAATTAGTGATGAAAATGACTTTTCGTTAATCACAGTAGTGGTGGAGGGAATCAAGAAGTTGCCTCATGAACTGTCATTTATCTCTCTAACTTCCATTTACTCAAAGTGGCACATCATCATTTCTTATGTGTATTTTTAATAATTATGATGATATCTTCATAATTATTCACAAACTGAGCATCTAGCTTCGTTTTGTTGACATAGTAATATTTACATTCTCCTGGACAATGATATGTTTCGTTGGTTTGACATTGAAATTTAGTGTACTGTTTCAGTATCCATGCCTTTTGTTGTAGTGTCAGTAGATCTTCTCTTTTCTCTTTGTTTACTGTGAGATGATATATCTATTTCTATAATATAGGTTGACCAAAGGATAGCTGTGTTTGCTCAAACAAAGTTCCAAAGAGATGGCATCAAGTTGAGTACATGATTAAGAGATAAAGGTCTCTGTTGATTCGATTGCAGTGAAGTGCAAATCATCTGGTGGACTGCCGTGTATATTTATTATGTGGACTGCCGTGTGATACTCGAGCTGTCAATCCATATTCTTAGATGCATTTTATCTAACCATAGTGCTGTTGGTTTCAGATAATTTCAAGTCGCTAGGTATTGGCATGGATGATTCCAGCGAGATGTGGCTCGAGTGGATGTCAGTGATGCAACAATGAGAAGATCCTCTGGTTTGGCTACTCTCCAGTCCTCCCAATCCCTCTGTTTTCTTAGAATATATTTCTCTTTCTTTCATGAATAGGGACATAATCTTTCGTAATTTCTACAAAGGGTTTGCTGACCGCCTGATTGTTATTCCTCTTCTGTTTGCCTGTCTTTTGGAGCATGTTAGGCTTTAATTTCAATTTAATGATGTGCTCTATCATCCACCTTGTAAGATTGTCATCTATATAATAATATGGACCTATTACCTTGCTATGCCTGATGATTGAACACTTTTTTGCTAAGCTTGTGTTAACTCTATTTATATTTTAGCAACTGAGCTACTCTGGCATGCACATGCACGTTCACAACTGCACAACCAAGGCAGGCGCGCAAAGGACCGTAGAGGAGGCGCGCCCAGGGCGCGCCCCAACCACTAGTTAGTAATATTGGTGGAGCAGAACCTATGCCTACTTTTGCTCCCCGTGTAAAACAAATACAAGATACAGATATCTGACCATAGTGTAAAGGACAGGCACCATTTCGCAGACGACTGCACGGTGCGCATCTGTGTATGTGCTCTTTCCAAGCAACAATTCATCACTCTGAGTAATTAATTGAACATGTACTCTGCCTACGCATTGACTTTTTTGGATAACTCGAACTGAGTGGCCGGGACATTGTTGCCTGGTAGAAAACAAAGCAGTGGCTCCAAAAGTGTTCAGTCGAGAGCCTACCGCCAGAGACTCTGGCAGCAGCATAACAAGCTGCCGCCACAGACCCTGACGGTAGGGTATTTTCCATGTTAAATGAAGGTGACGACGTAGCTAAGTCCTACCGTTAGAAACCTTAGCGGTAGGATGTACTACCCTACCGCTGAGGACAATGGCGGTAGGAAAAAAGGTCAGACCTCGAAATACTTTCGAAAGGGGTCCAGATCCGGATAACTTTGTCAAAAGGGTCAAAACACCAAATTTAGCCACAACCGGGGTGTGCGTGCCACAGACAGGACGGGACAATTGGCAAGGGCCACACGGACAGTGCACCTGCACGCGGGCCATCGTCAGTCGAGCTCGGTTCATAGGGAGGCAAAATAGAGGATTACAAAGCACAAGAAAATTGTAGGAATAGTTGTTTGAAATTGTAGGAGTAGTTGTTTGGATCAAACACAGGAAAGTGCCTCAAGCCTACACGATTGAGTCTAAAAGAGAGGTTGGAGTGGATGTTCCTTAGAAAAAATTCCAAAGGATTGGAATCCTACAAAATTCATTCAGACCAAAGAGGGCCTTAGGTGTTAATTGACAGGAAAATAATGCACTTGCTAAATTCCGCAGACAACTATGTTTCAACACTCCAAGATATCAAACACCAACCAACTTATGCTTGCAACAACATAACAAATGACACAACCAAGTTCAAAAGTACTCCCTCCATTCACAAATATAAGATGTTTTGAATATTTTAATATGTATTACATACAAACTGAAATGAGTGGACAAACACACTAAAATGTGTCTATATGCATCAGATTCAGGAAAAAGTTAGAACATCTTATATTTGTTAACGAAAGGAGTAGTTGCTTATATCAAAGGCATATATAACAAAAAGAGAGAGAGAGAGAGAGAGAGAGAGAGAGAGAGAGAGAGATGCTTGTCAGTTCAAATACATACATGTCAAACACTCAGTAAGAATATCACACTCACACTTCAGGCACATAGATGCATGCTAACTGTTGCTTATTACTATCACTTTCAAACCAATCGCAAGCACACATAAATCCACGATAGCATCCACGGGTGGATGCAAGCCACCTTGATGAAATACCTTTGTATTCCTTGTGTGTGCGTATAGGGGTTGTTGTAATCTATGATTCAGTCTTTTTTCTTTCGGAAAGGGGATTACCCAGGGCTCTGCATCAAATAATGCACACAACCATCTATGATGTGAAATCGTCATACTATACATGTATAGCTAGCTTGCGTGTCACGATTGATCACATCTGAATCATATCCCACGCAAACTCTCCCTGCTATATATTAACGCGCACGAGTCCTTGCCCGAGGTACGACAAACTCTTACGCCAAATTCTGCACTTGATTCGTCTCAGATGGATAGATGATTCAATGTGAAAGCGTAAAGTCAGGACTTCTTCTGCCGAAAGAAACGTTGCTCCCGGCTGGTGAGATCACAACTGCTGAACGGCCAGACGAAGAGCGTCCCTCGGGCTGCATGCTCCTAGCTGCCACACAAGGATGTGGATACACCCTCACACCACGTGCTCCCAACCGTTGACCGTGCAGTTGCACCCGCAGCTCACACCGGGCGCTCCCAGCCCCCGAACACCCCTCAAACCACCACTCTGCACGGCCTCCGATTGGAATCGTTGGTGCGACAGAAGAGGAAGACAACATCAATGGCTCCAATCCCCCCCTTCTTGCGAAGCTGTTTCCTTTCTCTACACCGACCCCCAGCGGGTGGAACGTCCTTCGAGATGCACCATGGCTAGAGCAAGCAACACGATTCAATACACCTCATCCAATGTGGGTCGACCCAAACCTAGTAAACAACCGACTGAGCACATGCAACGAACCAACTGCTTACAAATGGGCCCACAAGCGCGTCCTAAAGCATCGCGATGCACCACATGCCATCATTTTCTGAGAGCTTAGAAGAGATTCATACAATATGTTTTCTTCCTCTCGAACCGCCGTGGGATTCGAAGTTAACTTTTTTGTTACACCGTAGACATTTATTTATGGTTTGTCCATGTATTGAATTAATTTCAGTTTTTGACAAACTTCGAACAGGTGTTTTCAACCTCTGAATGTAATGTGCCGTGCCGCCGTGGCAACGCTGAACAAGGAGCGACAAGTGACAATGGGACCAAGGCCGGTGGCTGCCAAATGGGACCCATGGTCGGTGGCGTGGGCCTGGCGGGTGGGCCGTCCGACCGTGGGCGCGCGTGCGGGCATCATCCATCCATCGACCGACTGGACCGGCTGGCCCATCCTACTCGCACCACCACCCGCTTCGACGGCCTAGTGAAAGTGATGGCGCTGCGCTGTAGCGCAGTGGTGCCAGTGTAGTGGTACCTGCCTGCCTTCCCCTCCCCGCTCCCTTCGCCCGCAAGGCCAGCCCCCCTACCTCCATTGACAATTTCCCCCACCACCTCCACCTCCACCACCCCCACCCCCGCCCCCGCCGCGCCGCGCCGCGGGGCTCCCCTCCGGCGCGCCCTCCCCCGATGGCCGCGCAGGCGATCCACCAGTTCGCCGAGTGCATCACCTGCCACGCCTGGAGCCCCGACCACTCCAGTAACGCCCTCTCCTCCTCCCCTCCTCCCGCGCCCTCCCCCTCTCCCCCCGCCCCCACGCTCTAGATCTCACGCCCTTTCGATTCGTTCCTCCGTGCGCCGCGCCCGTCCCAGCCCTGTAGGATAACCCGCGGCCGCGCCCTATCGGTGGCCGTATGCGTCGGGTTCAGGGCGGATTCCTAGGGTTTCGGGCGAGCTCGCGGATCACCGTTTCCAAATCATCCCATGTCGAATGATTATTTATTTGGAGGAACAGTCAGCCTGTAGGGTGGTCCGCTAGTTTCCCCTTTCGTGTGGCTCTGTATGGTGAGCATTTCGTGATTTATGGGCTGTCGGTTGGTGCCAGGTAAATACCCTGTTGCGGTGCTCTCAGTGATACCATTTTCGGATGATACATCAATCAATCAGTCACAGGTGATTTAGTTTTTTCATGTCTGAAACCCCTCTCGCATCTGTGATGCACCATGCATACCATTTTTCGCCGGTGAATGGTGAGCATTTCATGATTTACGGGTTGTCGGTTGGTGCCATGTAGTAAAAATGTCCTGTTACTGTATTGAGGTAGCATAGGTGACATGGATGATGGATCAATCCCAAGTGGTTTGGTTTTTCATGTTGGCCACCTTCTCACAGGTGTGTGCATCCGTGAGTGAATTTGGGTATTTAGAAGGAAATCTGAGAGTTGACCAAATGAAATTGGTGTTTTCTGTGAACTGAACCGACACACATATTGCCTTGCTGTAATTCTGTCGCCTATCACGACCTCATGTGCTCCTGAAAATAGTCTTCAGATATGCCTTTCTGCTACTAGCTAGCTGCTGTGTGTACATGTTGCCCCTTTAATTGTTCATGGGAAAAGGCACAACAGTAGATCATACGATCTGCCTGTAATGACAAAATCTCATTCGCTGCTTACTACTCCAGTGTTGTCATTTTAATTGTAAATGCAGTCCCCTTGCCTTCTAATCAGTTAACTTGACTTGGGACCATTTCTCTCTTTCAGTGATTGCCTTTTGTCCAAATACCACAGAAGTACACATTTATAAGTTTTTCACAGACAAGTGGGAGAAACTTCATGTTCTTGCAAAGGTAGACTTTCCTTATTTTCTTTCTTGCATGTGCAGTAGTATCTGCACTTGAGCTGTCCCTTTCTTCTCCATTTAACATTTCAATTTGCTAGTTTATAAGTGTATTACATTAACATCTTTATTTTTATTGTTATATCTTGTAGCATGATCAGATAGTGTCTGGAATAGACTGGAGTAGATCTTCCAACAAAATTGTGACTGTTTCACATGATAGAAATTCGTAAGTGTTCGGTCATGATTTCTAATGTGCAAGTAAATAGTCTGTTTTTTAGTCCAAAGAAGATAATTATATCTGTTTCCTTATATTCCTTTATTTACCTGCAGATATGTTTGGACACAAGAAGGACAAGATTGGGTACCTACGCTTGTTATTCTCAAGCTAAACCGTGCAGCTCTATGTGTCCAGTGGAGTCCAAAAGGTTCTGCCAATAGCCTGCCTTGATACTTCTATCCCGAATGCATTAGGAGTATCTATTTTGTTGCTGAATGATCAAATTCTCCAAGTAGATATTGTTTCCCATTGTTTGTTTCATGCAATCTATTTTTTGTACTTATGTTCCTTAGTTGGTTATGAAAACTTGTCTCCCATGGTAGAACATAGCTGCACATGAACTATTTAGCAACGAACCATAAGTGAAACATATGTAGCTGGATATTCCTCACACCATTGTTTATAAGGCGTCCCGCCTTGGATGCTCAGGCGGTAAGGTGCCCTGCCAGCGCCTTACAATTATGCCCGCTTTAAGCGCTTAGGCATCCACCTTAGGTGCTTAGGCGTCAGGGCGGTTGCTGGTTGGTGCTCACCTTAGGCCGCCTTATAAACAATGCCTCACACTTTAAAGTCCTTTCTAAAAGTTTCTGTTGTTTGCAGAAAATAAGTTTGCTGTGGGAAGTGGTGCTAAGTCTGTATCCATTTGCTACTACGAACAAGAGAACAACTGGTATTGGTCGCTGCCATTTCCACTAGTCGTGTACCTGTTTTGATTAACTTGATTTTCAATTAGTTATGCCCAGTGCACTAGTTGATGAGTGTTTTCTTCTGTTCCTGCAATTATTGTTTTCTTCTGTTCATGCAATTATTGAAGTTGATGTGTCACTCTTGATGTGCGTTCTTTGAACTACTTTGGTTTTCTCTTATGGTACAGGTGGATTAGCAAGGTTATTAGGAAGAAGCATGAATCTTCTGTTACTAGTGTTGCGTGGCATCCAAACAATGTGAGCATAATATCATGCCTCTCCTTGAAGTAATTTGAGCCATCAGTAGGGAAACATAAGGGACAATTATCTAGGGGGTGCATTCATTATATTTGTGTTCTTTATCTATTGGGAGTAGTGAAAAAGATAATATGCAGTTCGCCCCTCTATAATGAGAAATGCAACATAAAAGAGTGAAGTAAAGGTGCCCTTATCTGACTGTACCCCAGTTAATTTGTGCTGTTGTCTGCCACTGGCTAGTAGCATATATCCTATTCGCATCAGATGATTGGATGAACTTATTTGATGTGATTTTGTTTGGTGTAGATGCATGTATATGCATGACCTGTTTGACGTAATGTTGGTTTCTCTGCTTTCATCTAATTTCAGATACATCTTGCAACAACTTCTACTGATGGTAAATGCAGAGTGTTCTCCACTATCATCAAGGGTGTAGATACAAGGTGGACCTTGCCATTATTTTTTAACTGAAAACCTTGCCATTAATACAGTTAGTACACATTCCAAATGCTTTAGCTGTCTCATACTTTCTCTCTTTCTGATTAGGGGACCACAAGCAGGTGCTTCAGTGGATTGGAAATTCGGAGAGGTATTTGCTATTCATTGATCCGTTAGTTCATGATATGCTGTTCCTTGGCAAGTATACATCTCACGTACCAAATCTGCTTGCCAATTTCTTTATTCGCCTTATAGACTAATGGCATGCAATTGAACGTGCATGGCTTTTGCCAATAGTAACCTCCTATCAACTTTGCTAGCACTTTGCACCCCATCTACGGCTAAAAAATAAGAAATAATCTGCTGATTCGCAAAGTTTGTTTTCAACCATGTGGTGGCATTTTTTATATTAAATACTTCCCCAACTCTTTTATTCTTGGGAGGCTAAGAATCCAGATCAATATGATTCAGAATGTTCCATAGGACTATGCTTGCAGTGTCTTATTAATCTGTGTTCTTTCTTGTTAAGTTGCTAGTTGTGCTTGTAACATTTTCTCCTATTTGGATGCAGCAAATTGCTCAACTTGATCTATCACCTACATGGGCATTTGGTGTAAGGTGGTCGCCAAGTGGAAAAACATTGGCCTATGCAGGTTTTCCCACCTAACTTCTTGTTTCTATGGGTGCCACTGATTTGCATTATTTCTCAGCAGCCATCTAGGCACAGATTGTTTACGAACTCAACATAATTACCTGCCAAGGGTTTTCGCGATCTTATTCTTGTAATTAGTGAACCTCTTCCATTGTGGTATTTGAACTTCCAAAATTTTATTAATAGGTCTCTTCATAATTAAGGTTGTCCTAATCATTTTAGGCTAATGAGATTATGATTGGTTTCTTGATGTTCTATTTTTAACTTTCTTGCTAACTGAATTTGGGTTCCTTTGTGAGACCATTGGCCCTTTGATCTATCCATGGAAAGTATTTAAGTAGCTGCAGATTCCATGCAAACTTTTGCAGACACTGAATTGATTCTTGTTGTGTTATTTTCAGGGCACAGTTCCATGATTTATTTCGTTGATGACGTTGAAGGGTCTCCTGCTGCGCAAAATTTGGCACTGCGTGATCTGCCTCTCCGTGATGTGGGTCAGCATTTTCCCTTTTGCTATTGTTTAGTTGCATGTGGTGATCTCCACATTTCATTAATTGAGCGAACTCTTCCAAATTTCAGATTCTTTTTGTTTCTGAAAAGATGGCGATTGGTGTTGGATTTGACTGCAACCCTTTGATCTTTGCTGCAGATGAGACTGGACTTTGGTAAGAAAATTGTGCATAGCAACTGTTTTGTTAAATTAGCTGCACTTTCTCTTCATTCTAGCAGTGCTTTGAAGTGGCCATTGCTTCCTGTAAAAACCATGTCAACTGTTAGCTTCATCTTGAGGCACCTTCAGCTTGCTAATTCTTACGGTCTCGTTGTACCTAGGCAAAAATATTCCATTTCAATCTTTGAAAAATGACACTAATTAAAGTTCAGGGTTTGCTAGTAGCTCTTGATACCCAGGTCTTAAAGTTTTTCTCTCATGGACATGTTCTTTTTGACAATATGTATATACATATTTGTATCCTGTAGGAGTTTTGTCAGATATTTGGATGAAAGGAAAGTTACTCCATCAACTTCAAAAGCCTCACAGGTGCCTCTTATGCTTATCAGGCCTCTCTGCTGTATGTTGTTATATGTGTTTGCTATTTATCCCTTGTTCATGAGATTGTTCTGTTTGCATCTGTAGAAGTAGGGTGAACTGCTTCCTGAATGGTTGAGTACAGGTTAAATTAGCTGTAGGCTATATGCGATTTTACGTGTGCATGAGTGTGAGATCTTCTGAGATGGTGTCTGGTTAGTTATATAATGTTGGGTTTCCTTTGCATGAACAATCTGATCCATGGTCCTTCTACTTGGATGTCAAACATTTCAAGCCCCTCTAGATTTTGTTAAGGAACAGTAACTTGAGTGAAATGGGCACACTGCAGTCTAACTCTGATTTTGGCACTGTTCTAACACAACTACGAACAAATGACTTGCTATGGTCTTGTTTGACTTTTGTATGCTGCTGATTTTTAATGATGGAAGTAAATTGTCAGTTTTCTGACGCTTTTGTAGAACTATATACCGTGAGTTGTTGCCTGCTATAATATAGGGTAAACTATTTCATTCGTATGATCTCCTGCAATTTTAAGTTGTAAAGACCGTGTGGAAGAAAGAAACATTTCTTGTAGCTGAGGTTAGAGCTATGCTAACATCTTTGTTAAAAGGAGGCATGAGGCTAATACTAAATGAATATATTATGTTTCAGCTCTCAGAGGCCCTTGGAAAGTTGTACGGCCAATCGAGGCAAGGGTCGAGCAGCGACACTGTCGAACCATCGAAGCCTCGAGGCGGCGCTCATGAGAACTGCATAACGTACTTCCCTGCTTCCACCCGTTTTCACCATTTTGCCGTTCTAGTGCCGCTGTTTTGTCTCTGATATATAATTCTGGGGTCTTCTGTATCCTCAGTTGCATCGTGCCGTTGAGAAAAGGGAGCGAGAGTATTGTCAAACGGTTCAGCACATCAGGTTGAAACAAGACTGAACTGACCTCGCCTAGCCCATTCCAGTTTTTTTTGTCTGAAGGATGTGTTGACACCCCTTTTATTCTGTGCCTCATGGATGTAGGGCTGGACGGCAAGATTGTGGTATGGGATCTGGAAAATCACATCACCATTCCAAAATAGACCGTGGGCGGATGGCGCGAGATTCTGGACAGCGGGCGGGCCCTGCGGGTTTTGGAAGATCCAGGGCCAGGGCAAGGTAGATTGCTTATTTTTTGTTGTACCTGTACACAAAAACCATTCCTTCAGCCAGCTCTTTAGCGTAGGGGGCCATCACTACTATAAGTTGGCTTTCATATTTTTGGAACCAGTTCTGTCGTTCTCTCTGAATTTCATCATCTGTAACACATGTATAATCCTAGTTAGGATGCCATAATTCCATACCCCCCCCCCCCCCCCCCCTCTCCTCTCTGTATTCGACTTTTCGGTCCATATAAAAACCCCGGGTCGGTTTGAAATTCGCCCGAACCGGCCGCCCTCCCTGGTCGCCGATCCCCATGCTCTCACTCCGCTTTACCCGACTGTTTGCCATCATTCATTCGAGACATTCCTTTGCACCTGGCCGGTCGCCTCGTATGCGGCCGTACGTGCGGCCAAGGGCTAGTTGTTGCTCTCCCTTTGCTTTGCTTTGCTCCCAAGGATGCAGCACTGTACCAGCGCACGCAGTACATGCAAAATCCACAAGGCGTCTCGGTGTTGCCAGGTTTGCGCTGTGCTCAGTCACATGAACCAAGACAGGAGCGGCCCTCTGATTGGTTCATGTTTCTTTCCTCTTTGCAATATTACAAAAGCAAATCGTACTGAGCACTACTAATATTTAACACACTACTACTTAGGCTCAATGACCCACTGCATGCATGGATTACACGGGTGATGTAACAGTATAGTATATCATGTCCAAGCGATTGCGAGTAGACTAGATGGGGCTGCCGAAGCCGAAGCCCCAGGAGCAGCCGGAGCTGGAGGTGGTGAGGGCGTGCTGCTCCCTGTCCCTGTCCCGGTCCCTGGCGGCGCCGCTGCCCCACCGCCGGAGCAGCTCCTTGTACTCCTCCTCCTCGACAATGGCGGCGCCGACCTTGCTCCTCCACGCCTGCTCGGCCCGGGCCAGCTCTGTCTCGGCGTCCCGGATCAGCGTGTCCAGGTCCAGCCCCAGGTCCAGGCCGGCGTCCAGGCTCACGCTCAGCCCCTTCTCGATCTCCTTGCTCCGCGCCATCTCCGCCCAGTACTTGTCCTCCAGCATCGCCAGGAACTCCTCCTCCACCCCCTCCACCTCCAGCGCCGACGCCTCCCCCGACGACGACGACAGCTCCATGAACAGGCACGGCTTCTCGTCCTCCGCCTCCTCCTCCTCCACCGCCGCCAGCGCCTCCAGCGCCAGCGCCGCCCGCCTAGACCGCGACGACACCGTGCCCTTCTCCATCGTGATGAACCCCTCCTCCTCCTCCATCTCCGCCACCGAGTTCTCGATCGTGATGAACCCGCCCCGCTCCGACCGCAGCGACGTCGCCCGCCGCGGCGCCCCCGCCGCCGCCGACGGCCGGGTCCGGAGGCAGCTCAGGTCCGGCAGGCACGACGCATACGAGGCGCTCTTTCCCTTGTTCTTCCTCTCCCGCGCATGCCCTGCCACGTACCGATGCATGTTAAACGTGCACCGTATGTATACACTTGGTACAATTGAAATGCAAGTGCTCGGCTAAATTAACAGGTCACATCAAGCAGCGATGAACGAGGACGCTAGCTATAGCTAGGGTTTCTTTACTTCTCCGATGGAGGCTACAAGCTAGCTAGCTAGGTCAATAGAAGATTGCTACTGATTTGGATGATTGGACCTCGATGGAAACGTTTAGAATTTGTTTACCACATGCATGCACTGCACCCGTTAACGTACCGTTGGCGCCATGGACCTCCTCCTGCTCCATCACTCTGCAGTAGACGCTCACCGTGAGCACGGCGCCGGCGGCCGCCCCGCCGAGCGGGAAGCTGAGCGCCTTGCCGCCGAACTGCGGGTGCGAGCTCTCGGCCACGGCGGCCTCGGCGAGGTCCACCGGGAACGCGCCGATGTCCCCGCCCCCGGGAGCCGAGCCCTCGTCCACGAGCACCGCCCACACGGTGAAGCTCCGCAGCGTGGAGCCGCCGGCGGTGAAGTAGTGCAGGAACACCTCGTCGAACGCGGCCGCGCCGCCGCGCGACACCCGCGCGGGCGCCGTGTGCTCGCCCTCGCCGCCCTTGCTCCTCCACCCGACCACCACGCCGCGGCCCTCGGCGGCGGGGGGCATGCCCGTGACGTGCTGCACCTGGAGGCACACGACGCAGCGCGGGCGCCGGGGCCGGAGGGAGTCCAGCAGCCGGCACTTCCACTGCCCGAGCGCGCTCCGTCCTCCTCCTCCGCCATTATGGACGCCGTTGTCGTCGTCAGGGGAGCACCTGGCCTTCTGCAGGAGGTTGAGTTCCTCCGGCAGGAGGGAGGAGGAGGCGTGGTGGTGCGTCTTGCTGCCTACCATGCCGGCAGCCGGAGGAAGGAGAAGAACCGAAGAAGAGATCCGAGTGAGAGGAAGTGCAGTGCATGTAACTGAGTACTGAGAGCTGGGTAGTGTAGTGTAGTGTCTGTGCAACAGGTGTAAAGAGGAGAAGAATATATACACACACAAGGGGGTACAGACGTAAGTGCTGATGATTTGGGTAGCATGGTATGTCTCACCATCACCGTACGTGCATGTGGAGGGCTGAGTTGGTGTGTGGACTGTGGAGGAGGCATGCAGGACATGGGGAGCCCAGCCCTAATGTGGAAAGGGGTGGCCACCGGCCAATGGCCCGACTAGGGTCTAGGGTCATTTTTTGCTCCTACTTGTACTTGTGTGTTTACCTAAACATGAGGGTGTGAGACTTCTCTTCTTTACAATTACAAGAATGATGAGGGGTTTGTAAATCCTAGTGGCGCATCGCATGTGTGTAAATGTGAGGATCAGGACTGGTACCACCACCCCATGAAGATGTGGTTTATGTCATTGTATATCGATCTATACCAAAACTCTGAAAATAAGTGAAGATCGTACCAGTATGGACAGCTTGTGACAATCAGTATGTTGTAGACAAAAATCGTACATAAAGTTCAGATACACATACTATAATCACCCCATTCACGTGAAACGCTCAAAAGGTTGAATTTGTAAACTTCTTTTTGAATTTAAATATAATAGATACAGGAAAGGCACAAAAGCCTTCGAGAAAAAGGATAGGCAAAGCCTTCAACAAATCATACCACAAGTACACAGTGCCAACTTTGCCAAAAAAGTACAGTGCCAACTAGTCTGGGGTGGCGCAATGGCAGAGGCATGTCCATCTTTAACCACCCTATGTGTAGGGAACAAAGTGCATGTGCCATGCAGAAAGTGAGGGGGATTAGCACACGAACTATGCACAATTAACTCTACTTAATCTCTGTGGTCCTAACCCATTGGTGGTGGTGATAATTATCTTGTAACTAATTAACTAAGGCAGTAATTAATCTTACATGACAATTGACAGTTGTCACCAGGGCCAAGGGGAGGGTCTAATTCTTTTACTTGGCCAGGGACCAGCAAGTACAGCACTTGCCATCTCCATGCATGGCTCCTCCCCTAGCTTCAAGGGTCATCCAACTCCAACCTTGGACTTAGCCATTTATCACCATGCAATTTGCTGGTTCATGTGTTGATTTGATGTTTTTTATGGGGCTAATAGGGGTCCAGTTCTAGGGAAGACTGCAAGATGATTTGATCCATCAACTATTTGCATGTACACCTGTGTCTTGAGATGGGGTAGTGATGGCGAGCTAGGTACGCTTGTACCAATGTTTTGACTTGGTGTGAGCGTAGAATTTGGAAATAAAATGGATTGGTACTTTAGCAAATAAAACTAATTAGTACTTACTTTCGAATTGTATATATAACCAAATGAGTGAGTTATCCACGGCTCCACGCTAACCTCAACCAATGTTAATTTTCCCTCCTCCGATGCAGTCACACCACCTCTATCACTTTGAGCCTTTGCATGCAGACTGAATGGCGGGGATCGTACCCTATATGTCTACAAAACTTATGCCACCACTGCGCTTATTGGGACAATTATATTATCTAAGAGAGTGAACATGTTTTGTTTTTCAGAATAAAGAGTGTGAATGTGTGATACTTATGTTTGTAGATTACTGTTTCTAAATATAAGTTTTTCTAGAGATTCCACTACGAACTACATACGAAGCAAAATGAGTGAATTTACACTCTAAAATATGTCTATATACATCCCTATATAGTCCGCGTTGAAATCTCTAAAAAGACTAATATTTAGGAGCGGAGGGAGTATATGACAATGCCGCACACATGTGTGCATACGCCTAACTGAAACAGACTAATCTAGGCGGAGCTCACTCAAAAGAAAACCCAAGATTCATCCTATATATCTCCCAAGGACCAAGACTCACGATATACTGTGAAAAAACGCACGCAAGTGAAAATGCAACATACTGGCACGCAGTCCAAGGATTAGACTGTGCATTGCACCACAACAAGCAGGGTCGAACTTCCTTAGGGCACTCCCAACGCACTATATCTTAAGCTATATTATATACATAAATGTTTGTTTAGATACAACTTGATAGAGGAGAAGCGTTCCGTATTTCGATGAGATGGTACATATCTTTTTGGTGGAGTAGACTTTGACGATCTGATTATGAACGTACGAAGGCGTCATGCCTTAGCAACCGCTAAACCAACTCCCAGAGGTAATTGGCCACGCCGGAGCATGATTAACCTGACTACGAGGGTATTTCCTGCAGGCAAACGAAGAACAACCAAGAAGCGGAGATTGCGATATGAATATTACGAATTTAAGAGGAAAACTTTATTGATAAAAGTGGGGTTTTGTGACGTCTTAGTCTGGTCGTTGAACACAAATGCAGCACGCATGTTGCAGCTATGGCAAAATTTTATCTAAACAAAATCCAAGTCTAAAACGACGCCCTAAGGGTCGCACTTATAGTGAGACAGAGGGGAATTTCGTCCACCCTTGACAAGGTGGGACTAAATTCTGTCCTAAGTCGTTTTCCCTATTAATACAGACTCTAAAAACATCCTATTAAGTGTATTAGAACATACATGGACCCGACCCAACAAATAAGATGGTGCAACACCTAAAGGAAACTATGGATGAAATTTATGAAAGACCATCTTGTATATTTCGTCCATTCCTTTGTATGTTATCATGGTGGATTCAAAGTGCCGATAACTCCACTGGAAACTCCGTTCTTGTTCCCTTCATGCACGCCTTCATCTCCACGCTCGATCATACTTCAATGTTTATCCTTCTTGTCCATACCAGACCCTTCATTTGTAAGCAAAACAAATGTATCCAACTTAGGCATCGTCATATTATCATGAACATTAGAATCATTACCAAGAAACGAAAGTACCTGATATTTTCATTGACGTGCGCGAGCTCTAGTAATTAGTTCAATATGTGTAGCAGCAGAGGCTGTGGGTGTAACTGTGGTAGCGATGTCCTTATTACAACTTATTCAATGGATTATATCTTAGACTTGTATCCAAAATTACTCTTATTTAGTACTTTTTGTGAGAGAAAAACATTAGTTTTCTTGGTTTCGTTTGTAAGAACTATATCTGGATTAAGATATAGTAGTGCTCTATTTCCTCATCAAATATGGCGCCGCATCTTTTTTTTTTTAATCTAGGTGGCATACTTAGATATAGTACACCTTGGAGCATTGGGACTGCCCTTAGGGGCAACCTAGGACATGTCACGCCCAACTATTTTGGTTTGTTATATCAATCAATAAATACATATGTATCATATTGTAATTTTTGCATTAGATGCCCCCCCCCCCCTCTCTAATATTTTCAACCATGCTCCCCATTGACTATAAGTGTTTATCGTCGAATCACGGTTCACTCCGTTTACGTAGACCTCTCCATTTCTATTGATCTTCGATATACTATTTTGTGGTTTGTTCAATGGATACAAATACACATACATCCTATTTGAAGAAGGTACTACGTACGTACAAAACAAGCCCCTAAATCTAGGCTGATATGAACGACATATCAACCTTGGGGTCTATCGGTACAAATATAACGGATCATTTCAAAATTATATTTTTCATACACATAAGCCAATATGTTGACCAGGTACAGAGCTGCCTTTATGGCAATGGTGTCAGCACTTTTTATTTGTATAAACATGATCCCATTCCTTATAGAGGTAAGCCCATATGATTGTTTCCCTAGCTTCGTCCCTGATATCAACTAATATGGGAAGTATTTAGCTTGATATGTTCACCAAGCTCATATAGACCGATATGTAGATGACAACAATGGTTGTATCTAAACGAAAAGTTGAAAAATAACATGATGTACTTTCAACTTCAACAGACTATCGAAGTCATCGATAACATTTTGTAAACACGCATATGTAATGTACCCTTTGTTAGCTTAGAGTAAGGATTTTGTGAGCCTATTAATTTCTTTCTTACTTAACTAGTTGATACACTTAGGAACCAAGTACTTGCTATGCTCAATCCTCGACATTGTATTCTTTTTTGGTACCAAAAGGGCATGTTTTCAACAACGAAAATGAGAAAACTTCTGATATGTTTGACGGCCGGTGCAAAACCGACACGAACCCGATATCTGGTATTTCGAACTTTGGTGCACGTTTCATGCATAACTGCACTCGGATTCCACGGGATTCGTCTCGTACCGCCTCCATATATCTTTCTATTTCTTCGGAATCTCCACTCACTCTCTCTCTCTCTCTCTCTCTCTCATGCATGCATCGATCCGTTTCCCGGTAGGGGAAGGGCGCGTATCTCGCCTAGGTGCAATTTGCAGCAACTGCTGATGTGACATCGCATGTTCAAAAGTACCATCAACTGGATAGAGCTCCGCATGCACTTGTTCGAATCGGGAAGTGAACACACACGCAGACACATGCACACCGGCCGTACGCAGGCGCTTCGAGACTGGATGCCCAATGAGACGTCCTGCACATGACTTCATAGTACACGCAGCGTGCATTAACAATGTCACGATTGAGTTGGCCTTTGAAGGTCTCGCTTGGACATGCCCCCAGAATGATCTCTTGTGATTACAGTGACTCCAATTGGAGTCTTGGAGATGTACTTAATATAAAAATGTAATATAACTGCTGCATATACACATATGCTCACGTACATGTACAATTTTTTACGTAACGTGTCAACGGTATGTTCCGAAAACTAGTCATGCATCAAGAGGCGAGAGAGGATTTGTAGAACGCAGCGGCACACACATTGTGAGCCGCACGATTGCCTCGCGATTTAGAAAGCCGGCTGGTCCCAGTGGTGGAGTCAAGTTTACCGAATGGGTGTACAAAGTTCAAGATTTTATGAATTTCCTAGCTATTTACCAATGTATACGTGTTTTATCTTTTTATTCTATGGCTTCATACCGTAATTAATGGGTGTACTTATGTACACCCATGTCCCCTTGTAGCTCTATCCGTGGCTGGTTGGTCCCTTGCATCGCTCAAGCCCTTGATTACTTTGTGAGGCCCCACTGCATGGATGCTTCGTCAGAGATTGCATGCACCACCAACCGCACAATGCTTCCGCTCCGCTGAACTTTTTCTGCTCACTTCTAGTTTTAAATATGCTATATCTCCAGCAGACTCCGACAGATCAACTAAGGCTACTCTCTCACAAATTGTTGTAATCCTCCTACACCTATATATCCCTGCACACCTAAGATCCTGCACCTCCTTAGCGATTTGGCACAACAATTGCCTGGAGTTCTTGAATTGCAGCGGTTGTTGAACACTCGAGCGTTCCTCTGCTTTCACAAGGCCCAAGCCGTGATAAATACCAGAGTATCAAAACTGCGCCGCTCAGCGCGCCTGAACTGGCTCCTCGCCCGATGCCACCATTCCAAGAATGTGTCGTGTGGTTCCGGTGTCCTGACCTGAATGTTGAGCTCTTGGAAGCCCAAGTGCCAAACCTCTCTTGCATACACGCATTGTGTCAGAATGTGATCAACATTATCTTCGTCCTGTAGGCATATGAAGCAAGGCGAGGGGTGTTCCTGTAATCCATGTCTGGCACGACGGTCCGAGGTCCAAAGTCGATGTTGCGCTGCTAGCCAAGCAAAATTTTTACATCTAAGGGGTACCCAGCTCCTCCACACGCACTTCGCGAAGGGGCCCCTCTCCAACCCAGCGCAGAGCCTCTGGTAGGTGGATCATGCCGTGTAAAGTCTAGAAATATCACAGGCCATGAGAACTGATCCGGCATCTGCATGTCCCTCTGCACCGATCCTACGGCGTGCCCAAGATGCATTAGTTGGAGCTGTGCCGTGAAGGAGATGTTGCCGTGGATATCCTGAAGCCATCTGTTATTTTCCATCGCCTCTTGAACCATCCTCCGGTTGCGCGTGCGAGTATCAACGCTGCTATAGATCAACGGGGCGATGTCAAAGATCGCAAAGCCATGAATCCATCTATCCCTCCAGAACAACACACGGCTTCCTTCGCCCACCTTGATCAGAACTAGGCTGTCAAACACCTGTCTAGCCATCTTATCGTCAGTCATGGGAATGCCTTGCCACGGTCTATCAGGGTCCGTTCTGCAGAGCCATTCCCAGCGAACTCGCAACGCCAAAGCTTGCAACTGCAGATTATTCACACCCAGACCACCGAACTGAGTCGACCGACAGATAGAGTTCCATGCGACTTGGCAGTGCCCACCACTGACCTTCTCTTTTCCTTTCCAGAAGAATGCTCTCATCCAGCTGTTAATCTCCTCGAAGGCCCAGTTCGGTGCTTCCAAAACCATTAAGTGGTGAATGGGCCTCGCTGCCACAACAGAGTTTACCAGCACTAATCTGCCAGCCCGCTGGATTAGCCCGCTCTGCCACGCCGGAACAAAGCGCTTCGCCTTGTCCAATAGGGGTTGCCACTGCGCCCTGGTAAGTTGCCGAATGGCCAGCTGCAGGCCTAGATACTTGCAGGGGAACTCACCCGCCTGACACTGAAGCACATCGACCACCCTCTGCTGATCCTGCTCGTCCCCTCTGATGAGAATGGCTGAAGATTTGGTGTAATTAACCTTGAGTCCAGACGCCTCGCCAAAAGTGTGAAGGGCATGTTGAACAAAGTTCATATCCTACGCCGATGGCCTGATGAACAGGGCCACATCGTCGGCGTAAATCGACAGGCACTGCAAAGCCGTAATTCCCGTGAGCTAACTGATAATGCCATTCGCCTCTGCTTTGTTGATGATGCTAGTTAGAACATCCATCGCGATCATGAATAGCAGAGGCGAGATGGGGTCTCCCTGCCTTAAACCTTTAGCATGCACAAAGCTCCTTCCTGGGACTCCATTACCAATGACTTTGGTGCTCGCCGTGTTAAGGAGCGCAGCCACCTAGCCAATCCAGTTGCTATCAAATCCTTTCGCACGAAGAACTTTTAAAAGGAACGGCCATGCTAGAGAATCAAATGCGCGCGAAATATCCAATTTGAGGAACACCCCTGGATCCCGACGGGCATGGATTTTCCTCACCACTTGGCGCACGAGCAAAAAGTTATCGTGTAAGCTCCTTCCAAGGATGAAGGCAGACTGGTTAGCCGCGACAATATCCTTCATCCTTCTCTTGGCTCTGTTCGCGAGCATCTTGGCGAACAATCTTGGCACACTATGGGGCAGACTGATTGGGCGAAAGTCTCCAACCTCTTGAGCGTCCGGCTTCTTCGGGATGAGGACGATGTGGGCGCGATTGAGCTTACCAAAACCTCTGCTATCCCAAGAGAACAGCTTGAGCAAAATGGCCATAACATCCTGTTTGATAATTGGCCAAGCGTGGTGGTAGAAGGCCCCAATAAAACCATCCGGCCCCGGTGTGCGATCCGCGGGAAATTCTTTGATGGTGTTCCAGACTTCTTCCTCCGTGGACATCTGTTCAAGATCTTGAAGATTGACAGCTTCAGTCCCAAGAAACTCGAGGTTCAGGCCGACCTCCCTCACTTGGGCACGCCCAGCAGCCCTTCATAGGCTTCGGTAAAGATATCTTCTTTCCGCTCCTGGTCAGTGCAAATCTCGCCGTTGTGTCTGACATGAGCGATGAAATTTCTTCGATCTCCTGCCGTCTGCCACCGCTTGAAAAAGTTTAGTGTTCGCATCACCTTCCTTGATCCATCGGATCCTCGATATCTGCCTTTCGATCGTGCGTTCCAGCGACACAAGACCTAGTAACGCAAGCTTGAGAGTGCGTCCGAGCCATAGCTCAACTGGGGAGAGCAATCTTACTTCCTGAACTCTATCCAACCGTGCAATCACCCAATTAGCCACTGCCATCTGAACTTTAATGTTCCCTGTCTTGCGCTGGCCCCAAGCCTGGAGAGCCGTAGTGGTGTTCCTGAGGAGAGCAAAAAAAAGCTTAAACGGTTCCACGATCCCCTCGTCGCAGGTCCAGGCCTCCCTGATGGCCTCCTCGAAACCATCCAGTTTAGTCTAGTAGAGCTCGAAGCAGAATCTTTTCTTGGAGCAGAAAGGCGCACTCGTGGAAAGATGCAATGACGCATGATCCGAGATGTTTGTCGAGAGCGCCTAGAGAAGGCAGTCCAGGACTCCCCGACCATGGCGAAGATATGCTATATCTTTAGAATTGAGAGTATAATTTGTGTTCCTTGCAACATGGACTTTTGAACAAAACCACTCTTGAATACATTTTGAGAAGTTCTAAAAAATTACAACATTCAGATACTAAAACCCGATACTCATAATATTAAGCTTTTGCCAAGTTTCACCAAGTTTTACTAAGTTTGAAATACCAAAACTTAGTCCTAAACCCTAAAATATTACGAACTTAATCTTATAACACTAAACCCTAAACCCTGAACTCAGACAGTGATACGTCTCCAACGTATCTATAATTTATGAAGTATTCATGCCATGTTTACAATAATTTTATATGGTTTTGGTATGATTTGCATGCAACTAACCCGGACTGACGCTGTTTTCAGCAGAACTACCGTTGTGTTGTTTTATGTGTAGAAACGAAAGTTCTCCAAACACCGCGAAACTTTTTGTGGATTTTTTATGGACCAGAAGAGAACCATTGGTCCAGAGCAGCACCTGGGGGGGGGGGGGGTGCCCCGAGGGGGGAACAACCCACCAGGGCGCGCCTGGGCCTCCAGGCGCGCCCTAGTGGGTTGTGCCCACCTCGGTGGCCTCGTGTACCCCTTTTTTGCCTTATAAATTCCTAAATATTCCGAAAACCCTCGGGGAGACCCTAGATCAAAAGTTCCGTCGCCGCAAGCCTCTGTAGCCACCGAAAACCAATCGGGACCCCGTTCTGGCACCCTTCCGGAGGGGGAGATCATCACTGGTGGCCATCTTCATCATCCCGACGGCCACCACGACAAGGAGGGAGTAGTCCACCCTCGGGGCTGAGGGTTTGCGCCAGTAGCTATGTGTTTAATCTCTCTCTCGCGATCTTGAGATGTCACAATCTTGATGTATCATGGGCTTTGTTAACATAGATGGATCATATGATGTTTCTCCCCTCTCTACTCTTGTTGTGATGAATTGAGTCTTCACCCTTTGAAGTTTTGTCTTGACGGATTGAATGTTCAGATCCGAGAACACATGATATATGTCTTGCATATGAATACCCTGATGACAATGGGGTATTATTTTGATTCACTCGATATATGTTATGGCACTCAACTTGCGGATTCCCGAGGTGACTTTGGGGTAATCTATGCGCAGGGGTTGATGCACGTTTTTATTATCTTTTCTTTGATAGAAACTTTGGGATCTCCTTATAGTTCTTTGTGTGGATTGAGTATTATGAATCTGAAATTGTTTGATACATGTCGTATAATTAACTCACGGGTACTCGCGGTGACATTGGGGTATCTAGGTGACATTAGAGTTGGTTAATATGTATCATATGGTGTTATTTTAGTACAAACTCTTGATTAGATCGATCGGAAAGAATAGCTTGTTGTTATTTTAGTATGAACTCTAGGATAGATTGATCGGAAAGAATAGCTTTGAGGTGGTTTCGTACCCTACAAACAATTTCTATCTTTTGTTCTCTGCTAATAGGAACTCGAGAGTGATTCTATATTGCACTTTGAGGGATAATCATATGATCCAACTATGTTAGCATTGTTGAGAGATTGCATTAGTGAAAGTATGCACCCTATGCCTCATTTTCCATCATTGCAATACCGTTTGTGCTCCGTTTAATATTTACTACCTTGCTGTTTTTATTGTTCGCACTACAAAAACTCATATCTACTATCCATACTACACTTTTATCACCATCTCTTCACCGAATTAGTGCACCTATACAATTTGCTGTTGTATTGGGTGTGTTAGGGACACAAGAGATTTCTTGTATTTGATTGCAGGGTTGCTTGAGAGAGACTATCTTCATCCTACGCCTCCCACGGATTGATAAACCTTAAGTCATCCACTTAAGGGAAAATTGCTACTGTCCTACAAAACTCTGCGCTTGGAGGCCCAACACGTGTCTACAAGAATAAAGTTGTGTAGTAGACATCAAGCTCTTTTCCGGCGCAGTTGCCGGGGAGGTGAGTGCTTGAAGGTATATCTTTAGATCTTGCAATTGAATCTTTTAGTTTCTTGTTTTATCACTAGTTTGGTTTATAAAAAGAAAACTACAAAAAAATGGAATTGAGGTTGCATCATATTATTCATCTTTATAATGTCTTCCGTGAAAATGATGGAAAGGAAAATTGTGCTAAATTGTTAGAAGAAGAATGCTATAAAATGTTTGGCATAGAATCCATGAATGATGAGCATGATTGCAATGTTGCTAGTATGGATTCTTTGAATATCCATGATGCTAGTGATATGCAAAGCCATAAGCTTGGGGATGCTATGTTTGATGAAAATGATATTTTTAGTCCCCCAAGTTTTGATTAGAAAATTTATTATGATGATAGCATGCCTCCTATTTATGATGATTATATTTATAAAAGTGGATTTGGAGAGGTCATGACTTTATTTAATGTTGAATCCACTATTTAGGAAGAGGTTTCAATTGATTATGATGAGAACAAAGTTGCTATCTATGATGATTATGGTGATGACATGTATGCTATAAAGAGTAATGATAACCATGAAACTTATCATCATGATTTTAATTTTCAATCCCATGATAGTTATTTTGTTGAGTTTGCTCCCACCACTATTCATGAGAATAAATTTGCTTATGTAGAGAGTAACAAAATTGCTATGCTTATGTGTCATGAAAAGAATGCTTTATGTGATGGTTATATTGTTGAATTTCTTCATGATGCTACTGAAAATTATTATGAGAGAGGAACATATCCTTTTACATATCTTAATAATATCAAGTTTGCTCTCTATGTGTTGAAAGTTTTGAAGTTATGCATGTTTTGCCTTCCTATGCTAGTTGATTCTTCTTCCCATGAATTATTTTCTCACAAAATCCCTATGCATAGGAAGTGGGTTGGGCTAAAATGTGCTTGCCATGTGATTCATGATGCTTCTTTTCATGTTTCAATTCTTATCTTTTGTGCGAGCATCATTGAAATCATCATGCCTAGCTAAAAGGCATTAAAGGAAAGCGCTTGTTGGGAGACAACCCAACACTTTTATCTACTGTTTTCGTGTGTTCACATGATTATGCTACTGTAGTAATCATGTTTTATTGTTTTTGTTTCAATAAATTGGCAAGTAAAGCCTTTGGGATCATGTTGGGTGATAGTTGATTTGATCTTGCCAAAAAACAGAAACTTCTGCGCTCACGAAAATAGCTCTCATTTTTAACAAAAGTGTGATTTTGAGTTGATTCTTTTTGCAGAATATTAATATACAAATTTCTCACGTGGTCCTAATTTGTTCATAATTTTTGGAGTAGCATAAGTATGGTTTCACTACAGATTACTACAGACTGTTCTGTTTTTGACAGATTCTGTTTTCAATGCATAGTTTGCTTGTTTCCTAGTTTCTATGGATTATATTGCTCAAAATAAATTGTAGAAATGATATGATACAGTAGTCATTGTGTGGAAACAATTATTAATCTTGTCTTTTACAGTACCAAACACTACAAAAAAATACACTTCCGTGATGATACGTGTTTGTCACAGTAGGTCGCGTTTTTTGTCATGCATGTACATCCATGACGATTTTATGACAGAATCGAGATAGTCATACCTGTGTTGTCGTAGAAGTGTTCCATGACATTACCAAAATTATCATCACGGAAGTTTCCACTTCCATGACGATAAATCACGCGTCACAGAAGTGCTTTCGTCAAGGGTGACCGACACGTGGCATCCACCGTAAGGGAACGCTGTTAAGCTATCGGGTCGGGTTTTGGATCCGATAACCCGTTAACAGCCCCGACCAATGGGGATTTTCCACGTGTAAAATCATTATTGGCTGGAGGAGACACGTGTCAGCTCCGCGTTGGCACAGGTGTCACTCATCCAATGGGCGAGACGCGCCTATGATATGTTGACACGTGGACCGGCCCATCAAGTTTAAATGTGCCGGCCCAACTAAAGGCCCACACGATTTTGTGGACCATAATGGGCCGGCCCAGCTAAAGGCCCACGAGATTTTGCGGACCATAATGGGCGGGCCCAGCTAAAGGCCCACAAGATTTTGTGGGGCATAATGGGCGGGCCCAGGTAAAGGCCCACAAGATTTTTGTGTGCCATAATGGGACGGCCCAGGTAAAGGCCCACAAGATCCTTGCGGATCGTAATGGGCCGGCCCAGCTAAAGGCTCACGAGATTTCGCCGACATTGATGGGCCGGCCCAGCTGTAGGCCCACAAGATTTTGAGGACCCTAGTAGGCCGACCCATTAACTGGCTGCCATGTTTTGGGCCAAATGCCGACCCATATTTGATCCGGTCCATTCATGGCCTGCCACGTTCCGGGCCCAATAATGGACCATATGATCCGGCCCATTAAAAGCCTACCACGTTCTGGGCCAAACTATGGCCCAGATCAGGTCCGACCCTTTAAGAGGCTTTGGGCTAAATTATGGCCCATATCAGATTCGGCCCGTCAACTGGACGCTATGCTTTTGGGCCCATTTGCTAAAGGCCCATTTAGTAATTCGGCCTGATATTAGTTTTTGCCTGTTAAGGGCCCGTTTAACATTTCGTCCCTATATTAGTTTCGGCCTGTTAAAAGCCCATCATATAGTTGGGCCTAACTACGGCCCGGTTTGCATCCGGCCTCCTCGCAGCCGATTGGGTCAAACAAGGACCGAGTAGCTCGATGTTCCTTATATGCTAAGTTTCCATGAATTGATGTCGTTCTATGAAAACGCCACCGTTTCCCGCCATTTCCTCACCTTTTCTCGGCACCCAGCAATATTGCACATAAATCTAGGCACGACGCGACGCATGAAGGCAACAAGCATAGCCTGTTGCACATCCCCCGTTTCCAAGCATGCCAACGCACCAAAGCGCCGTCTCTGCCATCAACCTCGTCGACGAGGAAAACCAGAAGGCGCCACGGCCCGTCGAGGTTGCGACGCTCCCCCGCAATGCGATGGACGATGTCATGATGCGTGTCATGTTGGGGAACGTAGTAATTTCAAAAAATTTCCTACGCACACGCAAGATCATGGTGATGCATAGCAACGAGAGGGGGAGTGTATCTTCAGACCCTTGAAGATCGCTAAGCGGAAGCGTTTATCAACGCGGTTGATGTAGTCGTACGTCTTCACGATCCGACCGATGCAAGTACCGAACGCACGGCACCTCCGAGTTCTGCACACGTTCAGCTCGATGACGTCCTCGCCTTCTCGATCCAGCAAGACGGGCAAAGTAGTAGATGAGTTCCGGCAGCACGACGGCGTGGTGACGGTGTTGGTGAAGAACAATCTCCGCAGGGCTTCGCCTAAGCACTACGGAAACTATGACGGAGGATAAACTAGAGAAGACGGGGTTGCCGGCACACGGCTTGGTGTTTCTTGATATGTCTTTGGTGCTAGCCCTACCCCTCTATTTATATGTTGAGCCTTGGGGTCGAAACTTGGAGTAAAAGCCTCCACAAAGTTGGTTTCACCCGAAAGGCAAGAGTCCTTCTCGGACTCCAGGGCCAGACGCCAGGGTTCCCGGCGTCTGGACCCAGACGCCAGGGACCCTGGCATCTGGCCCCTGGACTCCGCAAAACTTCCTTTTGTGCTTTCCAAAAATCTTGTGGGCTTTCCCCTTTGGCCCAAATAACGTGTTCTCGTACCCAAACATTTCGGGAAACATCCGGAACCCCTTCCGGTGAATTCCGGAACCCTTCCGGAGATCAAACACTATTATCCCATATATCAAACTTTATCTCCGGACCATTCCGGAGTTCCTCGTCATGTCCATGATCTCATCCGGGACTCTTAACAACATTCAGTTACCAACATGCATAACTCATATAATACTATATCGTCAACGAAACGTTAAGCGTGCGGACCCTACGGGTTCGAGAACTATGTAGACATGACCGAGACATGTTTCTGGTCAATAACCAATAGCGGGACCTGGATGCCCATATTGGCTCCCACATATTCTACGAAGATCTTTATCGGTCAAACCGCATAACAACATACGTTGTTCCCTTTGTCATCGGTATGTTACTTACCCGAGATTCGATCGTCGGTATCCAATACCTAATTCAATCTCGCTACCGGCAAGTCTTTTTACTCGTTACGTAATGCATCATTCCGTAACTAACTCATGAGCTACATTGCTTGCAAGGCTTATAGTGATGTGCATTACCGAGAGGGCCCAGAGATACCTCTCCGACAATCGGAGTGACAAAACCTAATCTCGAAATACGCCAACCCAACATGTACCTTTGGAGACACCTGTAGTACTCCTTTATAATCACCCAGTTACGTTGTGACGTTTGGTAGCACCCAAAGTGTTCCTCCGGCAAACGGGAGTTGCATAATCTCATAGTTACAGGAACATGTATAAGTCATGAAGAAAGCAATAGCAACATACTAAACGATCGGGTGCTAAGCTAACGGAATGGGTCATGTCAATCAGATCATTCAACTAATGATGTGATCTCGTTAATCAAATAACAACTCTTTGTTCATGGTTAGGAAACATAACCATCTTTGATTAACAAGCTAGTCAAGTAGAGGCATACTAGTGACACTTTGTTTGTCTATATATTCACACATGTATTATGTTTCCGGTTAATACAATTCTAGCATGAATAATAAACATTTATCATGAAATAAGGAATAAATAATAACTTTATTATTGCCTCTAGGGCATATTTCCTTCAGTCTCCCACTTGCACTAGAGTCAATAATCTAGATCACATCACCATGTGATTAACATCGATAGTTCACATCATCATGTGATTAACACCCATAGTTCACATCGCCATGTGACTAACTCCCAAAGGGTTTACTAGATTCAGTAATCTAGTTCACATCGCTATGTGATTAACACCCAAAGAGTACTAAGGTGTGATCATGTTTTGCTTGTTAGAGAATCTTAGTCAACGGGTCTTTCACATTCAGATCCGTTATGTATTTTGCAATTTTCTGTGTCTACAATGCTCTGCATGGAGCTACTCTAGCTAATTGCTCCCACTTTCAATATGTATCTAGATCGAGACTTAGAGTCATCCAGATCGGTGTCAAAACTTGCATTGACGTAACCCTTTACGACGAACCTTTTGTCACTTCCATAATCGAGAATCATATCCTTATTCCACTAAGGATAATTTGACCGCTGTCCAGTGATCTACTCCTAGATCACTATTGTACTCCCTTGCCAAACTCAGTGTAGGGTATACAATAGATCTGGTACACAGCATGGCATACTTTATAGAACCTATGGCCAAGGCATAGGGAATGACTTTCATTCTCTTTCTATCTTCTGCCGTGGTCGGGTTTTGAGTCTTACTCAATTTCACACCTTTGTAACATAGGCAAGAACTCTTTCTTTAACTGTTCCATTTTGAACTACTTCAAAATCTTGTCAAGGTATGTACTCATTGAAAAAACTTATCAAGCGTCTTGATCTATCTCTATAGATCTTGATGCTCAATATGTAAGCAGCTTCACCGAGGTCTTTCTTTGAAAAACTTTTATTCAAGTATCCCTTTATGCTATCCAGAAATTCTATATCATTTCCAATCAACAATATGTCATCCACATATAATATTAGAAATGCTACAGAGCTCCCACTCACTTTCTTGTAAATACAGGCTTCTCCAAAAGTCTGTATAAACCCAAATGCTTTGATCACACTATCAAAGCGTTTATTCCAACTCCGAGAGGCTTGCACCAGTCCATAAATGGATCGCTGGAGTTTGCACACTTTGTTAGCTCCCTTTGGATCGATAAAACCTTCTGGTTGCATCATATACAACTCTTCCTCCAGAAACCCATTCAGGAACGCAGTTTTTACATCCATTTGCCAAATTTCATAATCATAAAATGCGGCAATTGCTAACATGATTCGGACAGACTTACGCATCGCTACGGGTGAGAAGGTCTCATAGTCAATCCCTTGAACTTGTCGAAAACCTTTTGCAACAAGTCGAGCTTTGTAGACAGTAACATTACCGTCAGCGTCAGTCTTCTTCTTGAAGATCCATTTATTCTCAATTGCTTGCCGATCATCGGGCAAGTCAACCAAAGTCCATACTTTGTTCTCATACATGGATCCCATCTCAGATTTCATGGCTTCAAGCCATTTTGCGGAATCTGGGCTCACCATCGCTTCTTCATAGTTCGTAGGTTCATCATGATCTAGTAGCATGACTTCCAGAATAGGATTACCGTACCACTCAGGTGTGGATCTTACTCTGTTTGACCTACGAGGTTTTGTAGTAACTTGATCTGAAGTTCTATGATCATCATCAACTTCCTCACTAGTTGGTTTTGACGTCACAGAAACCGGTTCCTGTGATGTACTATTTTCCAACAAGGGAGTAGGTACAGTTACCTCATCAAGTTCTACTTTCGTACCACTCACTTCTTTCGAGAGAAACTCTTTCTCTAGAAAGGATCCATTCTTAGCAACGAATGTCTTGCCTTCGGATCTGTGATAGAAGGTGTACCCAACTGTCTCCTTTGGGTATCCTATGAAGACACATTTCTCCGATTTGGGTTCGAGCTTATCAGGTTGAAGCTTTTTCACATAAGCATCGCAGCCCCAAACTTTAAGAAGCGACAACTTTGGTTTCTTGCCAAACCATAGTTCATAAGGTGTCATCTCAACGGATTTTGATGGTGCCCTATTTAATGTGAATGTGGCCATCTCTAAAGCATAACCCCAAAACGATAGCGGTAAATCAGTAAGAGACATCAAAGATTGTACTATATCCAATAAAGTACGGTTATGACGTTCGGACACACCATTATGATGTGGTGTTCCAGGTGGCATGAATTTGTGAAACTATTCCACATTGTTTTAATTGAAGACCAAACTCGTAACTCAAATATTTGTCTCCGCGATCAGATCGTAGAAACCTTATTTTCTTGTCACGATGATGTTCCACTTCACTCTGAAATTCTTTGAACCTTTCAACTATTTCAGACTTATGTTTCATCAAGTAGATATACCCATATTTGCTGAAATCATCTGTGAAGGTCAGAAAACAACGATACCCGCCGCGAGCCTTAACACTCATCGGATCGCATACATCAGTATGTATTATTTCCAATAAGTCAGTTGCTCGCTCCACTGTTCCGGAGAACGGAGTCTTAGTCATCTTGCCCATGAGGCATGGTTCGCAAGCATCAAGTGATTCATAATCAAGTGATTCCAAAATCCCATCAGCATGGAGTTTCTTCATGCGCTTTACACCAATATGACCTAAACGGTAGTGCCACAAATAAGTTGCACTATCATTATTAACTTTGCATCTTTTGGTTTCAATATTATGAATATGTGTATCACTACGATCGAGATCCAATGAACCATTTTCATTGGGTGTGTAACCATATAAGGTTTTATTCATGTAAATAGAACAACAGTTTATTCTCTTACTTAAATGAATAACCGTATTGCAATAAACACGATCAAATCATATTCATGCTCAATGCAAACACCAAATAACATTTATTTAGGTTCAACACTAATCCCGAAAGTATAGGGAATGTGCGATGATGATCATATCAATCTTGAAACTACTTTCAACACACATCATCACTTCACCCTTAACTAGTTTCTGTTTATTCTGCAAATCCCGTTTCGAGTTACTACTCTTAGCAACTGAACCAGTACCAAATACCGAGGGGTTGCTATAAACACTAGTAAAGTACACATCAATAACATGTATATCAAATATACCTTTGTTCACTTTGCCATCCTTCTTATCCGCCAAATACTTGGGGTAGTTCTGCTTCCAGTGACCAGTCCCTTTGCAGTGTAAGCACTCAGTTTCAGGCTTTGGTTCAGCTTTGGTCTTCTTCACGGGAGTGACAACTTGTTTTCCATTCTACTTGAAGTTTCCCTTTCTTTCCCTTTGCCCTTTTCTTGAAACCAGTGGTCTTGTCAATCATCAACACTTGATGCTCTTTCTTGATTTCTACCTTCGTTGATTTCAACATCACGAAGAGCTCGGGAATCGTTTTCGTCATCCCTTGCATACTATAGTTCATCTCGAAGTTCTAGTAACTTAGTGATGGTGACTAGAGAATTCTGTCAATCACTATCTTATCTGGAAGATTAACTCCCACTTGATTCAAGCGATTGTAGTACCCAGACAATCTGAGCACATGCTCACTAGTTGAGCGATTCTCCTCCATCTTTTAGCTATAGAACTTGTTGGAGACTTCATATCTCTCAACTCGGGTATTTGCTTGAAATATCAACTTCGGAACATCTCATATGGTCCATGACGTTCAAAACGTCCTTGAAGTCCCGATTCTAAGCCGTTAAGCATGGTGCACTAAACTATCAAGTAGTCATCATATTGAGCTAGCCAAACATTCATAACGTCTGCATCTGCTCCTGCAATAGGTCTGTCACCTAGCGGTGCATTAAGGACATAATTCTTCTGTGCAGCAATGAGGATAAACCTCAGATCACGGATCCAATCCGCATCATTGCTACTAACATGTTTCAACACAATTTTCTCTAGGAACATATCAAAATAAACATATGAAAGCAACAACGTGAGCTATTGATCTACAACATAATTTGCAAAATACTACCAGGACTAAGTTCATGATAAATTTAAGTTCAATTAATCATATTACTTAAGAACTCCCACTTAGATAGACATCTCTCTAGTCATCTAAGTGATCACGTGATCCAAATCAACTAAACCATAACCGATCATCACGTGAGATGGGGTAGTTTTCAATGGTGAACATCTTATGTTGATCATATCTACTATATGATTCACGCTCGACCTTTCGGTCTCCGTGTTCCGAGGCCATATCTGCATATGCTAGGCTCGTCAAGTTTAACCCGAGTATTCTGCGTGTGCAAAACTGGCTTGCACCCGTTGTAGATGGACGTAGAACTTATCACACCCCATCATCACGTGGTGTCTGGGCACGACAAACTTTGGCAATGGTGCATACTCAGGGAGAACACTTCTTGATAATTTTTAGTGAGAGATCATCTTAAAATGCTACCGTCAATCAAAGCAAGATAAGATGCATAAAGGATAAACATCACATGCAATCAATATAAGTGATATGATATGGCCATCATCATCTTGTGCTTGTGATCTCCATCTCCGAAGCACCATCATGATCACCATCGTCACCGGCGCGACACCTTGATCTCCATCGTAGCATCGTTGTCCTTTACGCCATCTATTGCTTCTACGACTATCGCTACCGCTTAGTGATAAAGTAAAGCAATTACAGGGCATTTGCATTTCATACAATAAAGCGACAACCATATGGCTCCGGCCATTTGCCGATAACTTCGCTTACAAAACATGATCATCTCATACAATAAAATATAGCATCATGTCTTGGCCATATCACATCACAACATGCCCTGCAAAAACAAGTTAGACGTCCTCTACTTTGTTGTTGCAAATTTTACGTGGCTGCTACGGGCTTAGCAAGAACCGTTCTTACCTACGCATCAAAAACCACAATGATAGTTTGTCAAGTTGGTGCTGTTTTAACCTTCGCAAGGACCGGGCGTAGCCACACTCGGTTCAACTAAAGTTGGAGAAACAGACACCCGCCAGCCACCTGTGTGCAAAGCACGTCGGTAGAACCAGTCTCGCGTAAGCGTACGCGTAATGTCAGTCCGGGCCGCTTCATCCAACAATACCGCCGAACCAAAGTATGACATGCTGGTAAGCAGTATGACTTGTATCGCCCACAACTCACTTGTGTTCTACTGGTGCATATAACATCAATGCATAAAACCTAGGCTCGGATGCCACTGTTGGGGAACGTAGTAATTTCAAAAAATTTCCTACGCACACGCAAGATCATGGTGATGCATAGCAACGAGAGGGGGAGTGTATCTTCAGACCCTTGAAGATCGCTAAGCGGAAGCGTTTATCAACGCGGTTGATGTAGTCGTACGTCTTCACGATCCGACCGATGCAAGTACCGAACGCACGGCACCTCCGAGTTCTGCACACGTTCAGCTCGATGACGTCCTCGCCTTCTCGATCCAGCAAGACGGGCAAAGTAGTAGATGAGTTCCGGCAGCATGACGGCGTGGTGACGGTGTTGGTGAAGAACAATCTCCGCAGGGCTTCGCCTAAGCACTACGGGAACTATGACGGAGGATAAACTAGAGAAGACGGGGTTGCCGGCACACGGCTTGGTGTTTCTTGATATGTCTTTGGTGCTAGCCCTACCCCTCTATTTATATGTTGAGCCTTGGGGTCGAAACTTGGAGTAAAAGCCTCCACAAAGTTGGTTTCACCCGAAAGGCAAGAGTCCTTCTCGGACTCCAGGGCCAGACGCCAGGGTTCCCGGCGTCTGGACCCAGACGCCAGGGACCCTGGCATCTGGCCCCTGGACTCCGCAAAACTTCCTTTTGTGCTTTCCAAAAATCTTGTGGGCTTTCCCCTTTGGCCCAAATAACGTGTTCTCGTACCCAAACATTTCGGGAAACATCCGGAACCCCTTCCGGTGAATTCCGGAACCCTTCCGGAGATCAAACACTATTATCCCATATATCAAACTTTATCTCCGGACCATTCCGGAGTTCCTCGTCATGTCCATGATCTCATCCGGGACTCTTAACAACATTCAGTTACCAACATGCATAACTCATATAATACTATATCGTCAACGAAACGTTAAGCGTGCGGACCCTACGGGTTCGAGAACTATGTAGACATGACCGAGACATGTTTCTGGTCAATAACCAATAGCGGGACCTGGATGCCCATATTGGCTCCCACATATTCTACGAAGATCTTTATCGGTCAAACCGCATAACAACATACGTTGTTCCCTTTGTCATCGGTATGTTACTTACCCGAGATTCGATCGTCGGTATCCAATACCTAATTCAATCTCGCTACCGGCAAGTCTCTTTACTCGTTACGTAATGCATCATTCCGTAACTAACTCATGAGCTACATTGCTTGCAAGGCTTATAGTGATGTGCATTACCGAGAGGGCCCAGAGATACCTCTCCGACAATCGGAGTGACAAAACCTAATCTCGAAATACGCCAACCCAACATGTACCTTTGGAGACACCTGTAGTACTCCTTTATAATCACCCAGTTACGTTGTGACGTTTGGTAGCACCCAAAGTGTTCCTCCGGCAAACGGGAGTTGCATAATCTCATAGTTACAGGAACATGTATAAGTCATGAAGAAAGCAATAGCAACATACTAAACGATCGGGTGCTAAGCTAACGGAATGGGTCATGTCAATCAGATCATTCAACTAATGATGTGATCTCGTTAATCAAATAACAACTCTTTGTTCATGGTTAGGAAACATAACCATCTTTGATTAACAAGCTAGTCAAGTAGAGGCATACTAGTGACACTTTGTTTGTCTATATATTCACACATGTATTATGTTTCCGGTTAATACAATTCTAGCATGAATAATAAACATTTATCATGAAATAAGGAATAAATAATAACTTTATTATTGCCTCTAGGGCATATTTCCTTCAGTCTCCCACTTGCACTAGAGTCAATAATCTAGATCACATCACCATGTGATTAACATCGATAGTTCACATCATCATGTGATTAACACCCATAGTTCACATCGCCATGTGACCAACTCCCAAAGGGTTTACTAGATTCAGTAATCTAGTTCACATCGCTATGTGATTAACACCCAAAGAGTACTAAGGTGTGATCATGTTTTGCTTGTTAGAGAATCTTAGTCAACGGGTCTTTCACATTCAGATCCGTTATGTATTTTGCAATTTTCTGTGTCTACAATGCTCTGCATGGAGCTACTCTAGCTAATTGCTCCCACTTTCAATATGTATCTAGATCGAGACTTAGAGTCATCCAGATCGGTGTCAAAACTTGCATCGACGTAACCCTTTACGACGAACCTTTTGTCACTTCCATAATCGAGAATCATATCCTTATTCCACTAAGGATAATTTGACCGCTGTCCAGTGATCTACTCCTAGATCACTATTGTACTCCCTTGCCAAACTCAGTGTAGGGTATACAATAGATCTGGTACACAGCATGGCATACTTTATAGAACCTATGGCCAAGGCATAGGGAATGACTTTCATTCTCTTTCTATCTTCTGCCGTGGTCGGGTTTTGAGTCTTACTCAATTTCACACCTTTGTAACATAGGCAAGAACTCTTTCTTTAACTGTTCCATTTTGAACTACTTCAAAATCTTGTCAAGGTATGTACTCATTGAAAAAACTTATCAAGCGTCTTGATCTATCTCTATAGATCTTGATGCTCAATATGTAAGCAGCTTCACCGAGGTCTTTCTTTGAAAAACTTTTATTCAAGTATCCCTTTATGCTATCCAGAAATTCTATATCATTTCCAATCAACAATATGTCATCCACATATAATATTAGAAATGCTACAGAGCTCCCACTCACTTTCTTGTAAATACAGGCTTCTCCAAAAGTCTGTATAAACCCAAATGCTTTGATCACACTATCAAAGCGTTTATTCCAACTCCGAGAGGCTTGCACCAGTCCATAAATGGATCGCTGGAGTTTGCACACTTTGTTAGCTCCCTTTGGATCGATAAAACCTTCTGGTTGCATCATATACAACTCTTCCTCCAGAAACCCATTCAGGAATGCAGTTTTTACATCCATTTGCCAAATTTCATAATCATAAAATGCGGCAATTGCTAACATGATTCGGACAGACTTACGCATCGCTACGGGTGAGAAGGTCTCATAGTCAATCCCTTGAACTTGTCGAAAACGTTTTGCAACAAGTCGAGCTTTGTAGACAGTAACATTACCGTCAGCGTCAGTCTTCTTCTTGAAGATCCATTTATTCTCAATTGCTTGCCGATCATCGGGCAAGTCAACCAAAGTCCATACTTTGTTCTCATACATGGATCCCATCTCAGATTTCATGGCTTCAAGCCATTTTGCGGAATCTGGGCTCACCATCGCTTCTTCATAGTTCGTAGGTTCATCATGATCTAGTAGCATGACTTCCAGAATAGGATTACCGTACCACTCAGGTGTGGATCTTACTCTGTTTGACCTACGAGGTTTTGTAGTAACTTGATCTGAAGTTCTATGATCATCATCAACTTCCTCACTAGTTGGTTTTGACGTCACAGAAACCGGTTCCTGTGATGTACTATTTTCCAACAAGGGAGTAGGTACAGTTACCTCATCAAGTTCTACTTTCGTACCACTCACTTCTTTCGAGAGAAACTCTTTCTCTAGAAAGGATCCATTCTTAGCAACGAATGTCTTGCCTTCGGATCTGTGATAGAAGGTGTACCCAACTGTCTCCTTTGGGTATCCTATGAAGACACATTTCTCCGATTTGGGTTCGAGCTTATCAGGTTGAAGCTTTTTCACATAAGCATCGCAGCCCCAAACTTTAAGAAGCGACAACTTTGGTTTCTTGCCAAACCATAGTTCATAAGGTGTCATCTCAACGGATTTTGATGGTGCCCTATTTAATGTGAATGTGGCCATCTCTAAAGCATAACCCCAAAACGATAGCGGTAAATCAGTAAGAGACATCAAAGATTGTACTATATCCAATAAAGTACGGTTATGACGTTCGGACACACCATTATGATGTGGTGTTCCAGGTGGCATGAATTTGTGAAACTATTCCACATTGTTTTAATTGAAGACCAAACTCGTAACTCAAATATTTGTCTCCGCGATCAGATCGTAGAAACCTTATTTTCTTGTCACGATGATGTTCCACTTCACTCTGAAATTCTTTGAACCTTTCAACTATTTCAGACTTATGTTTCATCAAGTAGATATACCCATATTTGCTGAAATCATCTATGAAGGTCAGAAAACAACGATACCCGCCGCGAGCCTTAACACTCATCGGATCGCATACATCAGTATGTATTATTTCCAATAAGTCAGTTGCTCGCTCCACTGTTCCGGAGAACGGAGTCTTAGTCATCTTGCCCATGAGGCATGGTTCGCAAGCATCAAGTGATTCATAATCAAGTGATTCCAAAATCCCATCAGCATGGAGTTTCTTCATGCGCTTTACACCAATATGACCTAAACGGTAGTGCCACAAATAAGTTGCACTATCATTATTAACTTTGCATCTTTTGGTTTCAATATTATGAATATGTGTATCACTACGATCGAGATCCAATGAACCATTTTCATTGGGTGTGTAACCATATAAGGTTTTATTCATGTAAATAGAACAACAGTTTATTCTCTTACTTAAATGAATAACCGTATTGCAATAAACACGATCAAATCATATTCATGCTCAATGCAAACACCAAATAACATTTATTTAGGTTCAACACTAATCCCGAAAGTATAGGGAATGTGCGATGATGATCATATCAATCTTGAAACTACTTTCAACACACATCATCACTTCACCCTTAACTAGTTTCTGTTTATTCTGCAAATCCCGTTTCGAGTTACTACTCTTAGCAACTGAACCAGTACCAAATACCGAGGGGTTGCTATAAACACTAGTAAAGTACACATCAATAACATGTATATCAAATATACCTTTGTTCACTTTGCCATCCTTCTTATCCGCCAAATACTTGGGGTAGTTCTGCTTCCAGTGACCAGTCCCTTTGCAGTGTAAGCACTCAGTTTCAGGCTTTGGTTCAGCTTTAGTCTTCTTCACGGGAGTGACAACTTGTTTTCCATTCTACTTGAAGTTTCCCTTTCTTTCCCTTTGCCCTTTTCTTGAAACCAGTGGTCTTGTCAATCATCAACACTTGATGCTCTTTCTTGATTTCTACCTTCGTTGATTTCAACATCACGAAGAGCTCGGGAATCGTTTTCGTCATCCCTTGCATACTATAGTTCATCTCGAAGTTCTAGTAACTTAGTGATGGTGACTAGAGAATTCTGTCAATCACTATCTTATCTGGAAGATTAACTCCCACTTGATTCAAGCGATTGTAGTACCCAGACAATCTGAGCACATGCTCACTAGTTGAGCGATTCTCCTCCATCTTTTAGCTATAGAACTTGTTGGAGACTTCATATCTCTCAACTCGGGTATTTGCTTGAAATATCAACTTCGGAACATCTCATATGGTCCATGACGTTCAAAACGTCCTTGAAGTCCCGATTCTAAGCCGTTAAGCATGGTGCACTAAACTATCAAGTAGTCATCATATTGAGCTAGCCAAACATTCATAACGTCTGCATCTGCTCCTGCAATAGGTCTGTCACCTAGCGGTGCATTAAGGACATAATTCTTCTGTGCAGCAATGAGGATAAACCTCAGATCACGGATCCAATCCGCATCATTGCTACTAACATGTTTCAACACAATTTTCTCTAGGAACATATCAAAATAAACATATGAAAGCAACAACGTGAGCTATTGATCTACAACATAATTTGCAAAATACTACCAGGACTAAGTTCATGATAAATTTAAGTTCAATTAATCATATTACTTAAGAACTCCCACTTAGATAGACATCTCTCTAGTCATCTAAGTGATCACGTGATCCAAATCAACTAAACCATAACCGATCATCACGTGAGATGGGGTAGTTTTCAATGGTGAACATCTTATGTTGATCATATCTACTATATGATTCACGCTCGACCTTTCGGTCTCCGTGTTCCGAGGCCATATCTGCATATGCTAGGCTCGTCAAGTTTAACCCGAGTATTCTGCGTGTGCAAAACTGGCTTGCACCCGTTGTAGATGGACGTAGAACTTATCACACCCCATCATCACGTGGTGTCTGGGCACGACGAACTTTGGCAATGGTGCATACTCAGGGAGAACACTTCTTGATAATTTTTAGTGAGAGATCATCTTAAAATGCTACCGTCAATCAAAGCAAGATAAGATGCATAAAGGATAAACATCACATGCAATCAATATAAGTGATATGATATGGCCATCATCATCTTGTGCTTGTGATCTCCATCTCCGAAGCACCATCATGATCACCATCGTCACCGGCGCGACACCTTGATCTCCATCGTAGCATCGTTGTCCTTTACGCCATCTATTGCTTCTACGGCTATCGCTACCGCTTAGTGATAAAGTAAAGCAATTACAGGGCATTTGCATTTCATACAATAAAGCGACAACCATATGGCTCCGGCCATTTGCCGATAACTTCGCTTACAAAACATGATCATCTCATACAATAAAATATAGCATCATGTCTTGGCCATATCACATCACAACATGCCCTGCAAAAACAAGTTAGACGTCCTCTACTTTGTTGTTGCAAATTTTACGTGGCTGCTACGGGCTTAGCAAGAACCGTTCTTACCTACGCATCAAAAACCACAATGATAGTTTGTCAAGTTGGTGCTGTTTTAACCTTCGCAAGGACCGGGCGTAGCCACACTCGGTTCAACTAAAGTTGGAGAAACAGACACCCGCCAGCCACCTGTGTGCAAAGCACGTCGGTAGAACCAGTCTCGCGTAAGCGTACGCGTAATGTCAGTCCGGGCCGCTTCATCCAACAATACCGCCGAACCAAAGTATGACATGCTGGTAAGCAGTATGACTTGTATCGCCCACAACTCACTTGTGTTCTACTGGTGCATATAACATCAATGCATAAAACCTAGGCTCGGATGCCACTGTTGGGGAACGTAGTAATTTCAAAAAATTTCCTACGCACACGCAAGATCATGGTGATGCATAGCAACGAGAGGGGGAGTGTATCTTCATACCCTTAAAGATCGCTAAGCGGAAGCGTTTATCAACGCGGTTGATGTAGTCGTACGTCTTCATGATCCGACCGATCCAAGTACCGAACGCACGGCACCTCCGAGTTCTGCACACATTCAGCTCGATGACGTCCTCGCCTTCTCGATCCAGCAAGACGGGCGAAGTAGTAGATGAGTTCCGGCAGCACGACGGCGTGGTGACGGTGTTGGTGAAGAACAATCTCCGCAGGGCTTCGCCTAAGCACTACGGAAACTATGACGGAGGATAAACTAGAGAAGACGGGGTTGCCGGCACACGGCTTGGTGTTTCTTGATATGTCTTTGGTGCTAGCCCTACCCCTCTATTTATATGTTGAGCCTTGGGGTCGAAACTTGGAGTAAAAGCCTCCACAAAGTTGGTTTCAACCGAAAGGCAAGAGTCCTTCTCGGACTCCAGGGCCAGACGCCAGGGTTCCCGGCGTCTGGACCCAGACGCCAGGGACCCTGGCATCTGGCCCCTGGACTCCGCAAAACTTCCTTTTGTGCTTTCCAAAAATCTTGTGGGCTTTCCCCTTTGGCCCAAATAACGTGTTCTCGTACCCAAACATTTCGGGAAACATCCGGAACCCCTTCCGGTGAATTCCGGAACCCTTCCGGAGATCAAACACTATTATCCCATATATCAAACTTTATCTCCGGACCATTCCGGAGTTCCTCGTCATGTCCATGATCTCATCCGGGACTCTTAACAACATTCAGTTACCAACATGCATAACTCATATAATACTATATCGTCAACGAAATGTTAAGCGTGCGGACCCTACGGGTTCGAGAACTATGTAGACATGACCGAGACATGTTTCTGGTCAATAACCAATAGCGGGACCTGGATGCCCATATTGGCTCCCACATATTCTACGAAGATCTTTATAGGTCAAACCGCATAACAACATACGTTGTTCCCTTTGTCATCGGTATGTTACTTACCCGAGATTCGATCGTCGGTATCCAATACCTAGTTCAATCTCGTTACCGGCAAGTCTCTTTACTCGTTACGTAATGCATCATTCCGTAACTAACTCATTAGCTACATTGCTTGCAAGGCTTATAGTGATGTGCATTACCGAGAGGGCCCAGAGATACCTCTCCGACAATCGGAGTGACAAAACCTAATCTCGAAATACGCCAACCCAACATGTACCTTTGGAGACACCTGTAGTACTCCTTTATAATCACCCAGTTACGTTGTGACGTTTGGTAGCACCCAAAGTGTTCCTCTGGTAAACGGGAGTTGCATAATCTCATAGTTACAGGAACATGCATAAGTCATGAAGAAAGCAATAGCAACATACTAAACGATCGGGTGCTAAGCTAACGGAAAGGGTCATGTCAATCAGATCATTCAACTAATGATGTGATCTCGTTAATCAAATAACAACTCTTTGTTCATGGTTAGGAAACATAACCATCTTTGATTAACAAGCTAGTCAAGTAGAGGCATACTAGTGACACTCTGTTTGTCTATATATTCACACATGTATTATGTTTCCGGTTAATACAATTCTAGCATGAATAATAAACATTTATCATGAAATAAGGAAATAAATAATAACTTTATTATTGCCTCTAGGGCATATTTCCTTCATGTCATCACCAGGGTTGAGCAGACCCTTGGCGCATGGCGCTTCAGCGCCGCGGATCAAGATAGGCATGTCAGTGCCGAGAGGCTGCAACTCGCCGCACAACATGATGGATGGCGCGCCGCAGAGCAAGCTACGCGCGTCTGCGCTGATAGGCTGCGGCTCGCCGCATAGCGAGACCGTTGAAGTTCCGCAGGACGAGAGGTGCGGCGCGCCACACAGCAAGACCTGATCCATCGGCGCTTGCCTGCTGTCGACAAGGCGTCGCAGCTGGGTACATGTCCCGTCAGTACCCCCATTCCTCGCCAGGAGTGGGCACAGGCCCTCTACGCCATACTTGCACCAGAGGCCGGCCGTACCGTACTTGCACCGGACGCCCACCGCACCGTACTTGCACCGGACGCCCGCCGCACCGTTCGCATGGGTCGCACCATTCGCCTTGTCTGCGGCTCGCTCGATGCCAACGCGCTGGTCGGTAGGCACGTCCGCCTCCTTGGCCCAGGTGTCCACCTGGGCGCAGTAGAGGAACATGGTCGTCGCATCCTCATGGTGGTGATCTCCGATGAAATAGCCAACTTGGAGCTCGAGATCGCGCTCCAGATGTACCGCGAGCATGTCAACTGCTTGGATGAATGCCTGCACGAGTTCAGGCAGAGCCATGAGCTACCATAGGCAAGGGCTGCTGGTCATGGTCTCATGGACGCGTTTTATTTTGTTGGGTCGTTTCGACGTGGATAGCTATGTATTCACAGCAATCATAGTATTGCTCCGTTTATTGCTCTGTTTCAATGTGTGTACTCTATTTTCCGTTCTTATATGTTCTGTTCCAGTGTGTGTTTATACGCTTTCCATTCTGTATATGTGGATGATAACAGATAGATTCAAATTAGTATACAAAAACAGATAGAAAATGGAATTCATAATATATATAATATTAATTGTTCATTAGTTCATCACAGAATATATATAATATCAGCACATATATGTGATGATACTTAACTACTAGGTACAATGCATAAAATTAAAAACGAACAATACTAAAACTAATAATCCCTCCTGGGGGCAGTATTTTGGCAGCCCCTCGCCAACAGCTCCCTAGTGTGCGGCATCTTCCCAGAGCGGAGGCAGTACTCCGCCTCCTCCGCCTCACAGCGCTTGACATGCCGATCTGCCTCTTGCAGGCGGACGAGCGCAAACTATCTTGCCATTTCATTGGGCGCCTGCCGGAGCTCCTCGTCGGTGGCACGCTGGAGCTTATCGGCCCAGCTCCACGTAGCGACAAGGCGCCTAGCGCCTTTGGCCTTCCTGGCGAAGTACCCGTCTTTGTACACCTCCTCCGCATGACGACGCGCCTGCCCCCAAAGCTCCGCCGCCTCCTTTTTCGAGGCAGCATCACGGGCTTCACAGGCCGCCTGGTACCTGGCATCCTCCTTCGCCATCTCCTTCTTGAAAGCCACTTGTCTGGCTTTCTCAGCCGGCGGCAGCGACTTCCAAAGACAAAGATAGTATTGGCCTCAAAACCAATCCAAAGTTGAGGGGCCCGGTGCAACCTCGTCCGACGGCGCATAGGTGTCCTCGTCGCTGCTCTTCAAGTGAGCGTCCTCGGGGGCGGCGATCCTCATCTGTGCGTGGGCAGACCGGTGGCGCCATAGTAGAGAATTGAGAGATGGGGGGGGGGGTTGAGCAAGGGGAGGATCTAGATGAGAATGTTGGCTGGACGACGTGAGCAAGGTAGTATTTATTGGCGGACAGAATCTAGATCGACGGGAACAGTACACAAGCCAGTCGCCGGAATTTACGAGTACTGTAGTCTAAATGACACACGATTCCCGCAGCAAAATCCGTGTGTGAACATAATAGCTGGCGGTTCCCAATGCAAAACCGTGTCTGATTAATAAAGCTTGCCACTCACCTTCCAAACCTCAAGGCGCGAAATAGAGTGCAATCGTGTGGGGCTGGTTGTCTGCCAGATTTACATTCTCTTTTTTGAATACCAGATATTTACATCATCTGATAATTTTTAAACTCGCACACAAGTACATAAATATGATTTTTCAAACCGCTATGGTTAGTCGTTGCATGTAGATGTAGTTCAAATTTGAATTACGGTCATTAGAAAATCATTTCAATGTCTTCAAAAGGTCAAATGACCCCTGAAATTTTCCAAAATTTCACATGACAGTTGTATTAGTGCACGTTACACGTAGAAAAAATTGAAGGCCGTAAGAGGAAGCTATCGACCGTTCGTCATCAAACATGCATTGTTCCCTTCTCGGAACCATGAGCCTTCTAGTGAGTTGCTCCAGTTTGTGAGGCGTGTGTGTCCAAACAATTGTCAAACAGGCCAATTTTTTTACCACATCATCTTGCTGGCATGACATTACATCAAGCAAGGTTTCATGTTTTTTTGATCATTTTTTAATTTTTTGGAATTAAAATGCCATGGCACTCCATGCATGTGTCCATGCCGTGAGACCAATATGTTTAAAAATTCCTTCTAATTTACTGCACATGGAATTAACTCGCACACAAGTACACAAATATGATTTTTTAAACCGTTATGGTTAGCCGATGCATGTACATCTAGTTAAAATTTGAATTACGATCATTAAAAGGCTAGGAAATCACTTAAATGTCTTCAAAAGGTCAAATAACCCCTGAAATTTTCTAAATTTTCACATGACAATTTGTATCAGTGCGCATTACACATAGAAATTTTTTGAAGGCCGTAAGAGGAAGCTACCTGTCGTTCATCATCAAACATGCATTTCTCCCTCTCGGAACCACGAGCCTTCAAGTGAGTTGTTCCGGTTTGTGAGCGGTGTGTGTCCAAACTTTTGTCAACCAAGCCAATTTTTGTACCACATCATCTTGGTGGCATGACATTACATCAAGCAAGGTTTCATGTTTTTCTGATCATTTTTTAATTATTTGGAATAAAAATGCAATGGCACTCCATTAATGTACATGTGTCCATGCCGTGAGAACAATATGTTTGAAAATTCCATCTAATTTACTGCACATGGAATTAACTCGTACACAAGCACACAAATAGGATTTTTTTTCAAACCGTTACGGTTAGCCATTGCATGTACATCTAGTTCAAATTTGAATTACGGTCATTAAATGGGTTGGAAATCACTTTAATGTCTTCAAAAGGTCAAATGACCCCTGAAATTTTCCAAATTTTCACATGACAGTTTGTATCAGTGCACATTACACAAAGAAAAATTTTGAAGGCCGTAAGAGGAAGCTATTTGCCGTTTGTCATCAAACATGCATTGTTCCTCTCAGAACCATGAGTCTTCTAGCGAGTTGCTCCGGTTTGTGAGGGGTGTGTGTCCAGACTTTCCTCAAACGGGCCAATTTTTGTACCACATTATCTTGGTGGCATGACATTACATCAAGCAAGGTTTCATGTTTTTTGATCATTTTTTAATTTTTTGGAATTAAAATGCCATGGCACTCCATGCATGTGTCCATGCCGTGAGACCAATATGTTTGAAAATTCCTTCTAATTTACTGCACACGGAATTAACTCGCACACAAGTACACAAATATGATTTTTCAAACCGTTATGGTTAGCCGTTGCATGTACATCTAGTTCAAATGTGAATTACGATCATTAAATGGCTAGGAAATCACTTAAATGTCTTCGAAAGGTCAAATGACCCCTGAAAGTTTCCAAATTTTCACATGAAAGTTTGTATCAGTGCACATTACACGTAGAAAATTTTTGAAGGCCGTAAGAGGAAGCTATCTGCCGTTCGTCATCAAACATGCATTGTTCCCTCTCGGAACCACGAGCCTTCTAGTGAGTTGCTCCGGTTTGTGAGGGGTGTATGCCCAAACTTTTGTCAAACAGGCCAATTTTTGTACCACATCATCTTGGTGGCATGACATTACATCAAGAAAGGTTTCATGTTTTCCTGATCATTTTTTTATTTTTTGGAATTGAAATGCCATGGCACTCCATGCATGTGTCCATGCCGTGAGACCAATATGTTTGAAAATTCCTTCTAATTTACTACACATGGAATTAACTCGCATACAAGTACACAAATTTGATTTTTCAAACCCTTATGGTTACCCGTTGCATGTACATCTAGTTCAAATTTGAATTACGATCATTAAATGGCTAGGAAATCACTTAAATGTCTTCAAAAGGTCAAATGACCCTTGAAAATTTCTAAGTTTTCACATGACAGTTTGTATCAGTGCACATTACACGTAGAAATTTTTTGAAGGCCGTAAGAGGAAGCTATCCGCCGTTCGTCATCTAACATGCATTGTTCCCTCTCAGAACTGTCAGGAACCCGATCCTATGCCACACCGATCTAGCATGTAACACCTCATATCACTTTGCGGCCTCACGCACGGTATTCCCAGGGTGTCGCCTTACCAGGCCCGGGACCGTTTGCGCCTTTTGGCTCACGTATATGATAGTGTCGCTAGCATCCATATGACAAAGAACCCGGGCTGACATGGCTAGTCATGAACCAAAAGTGGCGCTATCTTATAGGGACAGGCATACATGACCCAACAATGAACATGTCGATCAACAACGAATGAATCCCAAGTCATAGCAAGCTACAAGGACTTAAAGGATCACCGCGTGACATTTCCCCGAAGGGACAAACACAGGAACGAAGAAGGACACATGCCGGCCAGCCTAAATGTTCCAGAGCAGTAGCAAGCTACCATGGCTCAGTGGAAGCACTAGGAGACATTTCCCGATAAGAGAGGCTACCAAGGATAAACAACTAGATAGTCAGATCCCACACATACCAAGCATTTCACACTAGTAGAAAAAGGGGCAAATCTGAGACACATTTGTGCCGGTTTGATTTTGAGCCGGCACTAATGTGTCCATTATTGCCGGTTCCAACGGCTAGCCGGCCGCTCTCATTAGTACCGGTTCATGGCGAACCTTTAGCACCGGTTCGTGCCACGAACCAATACTAAAGAGAGTGGTGGCAGGATGTTGTCAGTCTGGGGCCCGTCCAGCACCTTTAGTACCGGTTCGTGGCACGAACCGGTACTAAAGGTCGACGTACATAAACCCTTCGTCCACCCGAGCCGCTCTGTTCTTCCCCTTTCCCCTCACTTCCTCTGTTCTTCCCCTCTCTTCCTCGAGCTCCTCACAAATTTTGCCCAAAATTTGTCAAGATTTGAAGGCCCCCATCCATTCAAATGATCACAAAGGTTAGCAACCTTGTCCTTTCAACTCTCATTGCTAGATTAGCTCTTGCAATGCTTTGTATCGCGATTAATTTGGGAGGAATTATATTTGCTAGTATTTGATTTATATGCAATTAGAGGTCAAAAATAACACTTAGTTTGCATATGTAGGTGTGGTTTACTTAGTGCCTTCTAAATCTCCGTCATAACCACCGTCGATCGCCCGCACCGTCCCATCACCGGCACCACCTTGTGGTGAGGCTCTTGTTCATGAATGTTTTACATTACCAAATTGATGTTTGTGTGATTTGGATATATAGTTACTCGTATAATTATCTTACCCGTACGTTGTTTGTTATACATAGTTCCATGGTTTTGATATCCGTCCCCGTCGGCCCTCGTCCTTCTTATGATTCGGATGTGGTATATTCTCTTTCAAAACTAGTTATTGCATTTCGTGTTTATGACAAATTATGCCCATCAAGTTGACATAGATATTTTTATCTAGGAGGTATGTGAACCGGAAATTCCAACCGACCCTATTGTCGAGAGGTTAAATTTAGTTGAAAGAGTAAACAAGTATTTGAAAGAAAAATTGAAAAGAATTGAGGGGGAGAAGATGGAATTGGAGTTGCATGTTGCCGATGTCGTCGATGATCACAAGATCAAGATGGAGAAAATGAGGTTGAAGATTAGAAAGATTAGAAAATATGCCATTGATAGTGTGGCTTGGTATCATTATGCTGTTGGATCAATTGTTACCTTAGTTGCGATCTTGATCGCGTTTGTTGTTGCATTTAAATTCTTTAGCTAGAGAGTTATTTGTATGTTGTATTTAATTAAGTGTTGTATATGAACTTTATGTATGAACTTGTATTAATTTGGTCTATTCGGTGTTGTGTAATGAAGATGAGCCGACAATGGATGTATGATGACCGATGCTCTCCCGAGTTCATTAATGGCGTGCATACTTTTCTGCTTGACGCTGAGGCAAACAAGCGGGCGGATGGTTTTAATGTATTCACAGCAATCATAGTATTGCTCCGTTTATTGCTCTGTTTCAACGTGTGTACTCTATTTTCCGTTCTTATATGTTCTGTTCCAGTGTGTGTTTATACGCTTTCCATTCTGTATATGTGGATGATAACAGATAGATTCAAATTAGTATACAAAAACAGATAGAAAATGGAATTCATAATATATATAATATTAATTGTTCATTAGTTCATCACAGAATATATATAATATCAGCACATATATGTGATGATACTTAACTACTAGGTACAATGCATAAAATTAAAAACGAACAATACTAAAACTAATAATCCCTCCTGGGGGCAGTATTTTGGCAGCCCCTCGCCAACAGCTCCCTAGTGTGCGGCATCTTCCCAGAGCGGAGGCAGTACTCCGCCTCCTCCGCCTCACAGCGCTTGACATGCCGATCTGCCTCTTGCAGGCGGACGAGCGCAAACTATCTTGCCATTTCATTGGGCGCCTGCCGGAGCTCCTCGTCGGTGGCAAGCTGGAGCTTATCGGCCCAGCTCCACGTAGCGACAAGGCGCCTAGCGCCTTTGGCCTTCCTGGCGAAGTACCCGTCTTTGTACACCTCCTCCGCATGACGACGCGCCTGCCCCCAAAGCTCCGCCGCCTCCTTTTTCGAGGCAGCATCACGGGCTTCACAGGCCGCCTGGTACCTGGCATCCTCCTTCGCCATCTCCTTCTTGAAAGCCACTTGTCTGGCTTTCTCAGCCGGCGGCAGCGACTTCCAAAGACAAAGATAGTATTGGCCTCAAAACCAATCCAAAGTTGAGGGGCCCGGTGCAACCTCGTCCGACGGCGCATAGGTGTCCTCGTCGCTGCTCTTCAAGTGAGCGTCCTCGGCGGCGGCGATCCTCATCTGTGCGTGGGCAGACCGGTGGCGCCATAGTAGAGAATTGAGAGATGGGGGGGGGGGGGTTGAGCAAGGGGAGGATCTAGATGAGAATGTTGGCTGGACGACGTGAGCAAGGTAGTATTTATTGGCGGATAGAATCTAGATCGACGGGAACAGTACACAAGCCAGTCACCGGAATTTACGAGTACTGTAGTCTAAATGACACACGATTCCCGCAGCAAAATCCGTGTGTGAACATAATAGCTGGCGGTTCCCAATGCAAAACCGTGTCTGATTAATAAAGCTTGCCACTCACCTTCCAAACCTCAAGGCGCGAAATAGAGTGCAATCGTGTGGGGCTGGTTGTCTGCCAGATTTACATTCTCTTTTTTGAATACCAGATATTTACATCATCTGATAATTTTTAAACTCGCACACAAGTACATAAATATGATTTTTCAAACCGCTATGGTTAGTCGTTGCATGTAGATGTAGTTCAAATTTGAATTACGGTCATTAGAAAATCATTTCAATGTCTTCAAAAGGTCAAATGACCCCTGAAATTTTCCAAAATTTCACATGACAGTTGTATTAGTGCACGTTACACGTAGAAAAAATTGAAGGCCGTAAGAGGAAGCTATCGACCGTTCGTCATCAAACATGCATTGTTCCCTTCTCGGAACCATGAGCCTTCTAGTGAGTTGCTCCAGTTTGTGAGGCGTGTGTGTCCAAACAATTGTCAAACAGGCCAATTTTTTTACCACATCATCTTGCTGGCATGACATTACATCAAGCAAGGTTTCATGTTTTTTTGATCATTTTTTAATTTTTTGGAATTAAAATGCCATGGCACTCCATGCATGTGTCCATGCCGTGAGACCAATATGTTTAAAAATTCCTTCTAATTTACTGCACATGGAATTAACTCGCACACAAGTACACAAATATGATTTTTTAAACCGTTATGGTTAGCCGATGCATGTACATCTAGTTAAAATTTGAATTACGATCATTAAAAGGCTAGGAAATCACTTAAATGTCTTCAAAAGGTCAAATAACCCCTGAAATTTTCTAAATTTTCACATGACAATTTGTATCAGTGCGCATTACACATAGAAATTTTTTGAAGGCCGTAAGAGGAAGCTACCTGTCGTTCATCATCAAACATGCATTTCTCCCTCTCGGAACCACGAGCCTTCAAGTGAGTTGTTCCGGTTTGTGAGCGGTGTGTGTCCAAACTTTTGTCAACCAAGCCAATTTTTGTACCACATCATCTTGGTGGCATGACATTACATCAAGCAAGGTTTCATGTTTTTCTGATCATTTTTTAATTATTTGGAATAAAAATGCAATGGCACTCCATTAATGTACATGTGTCCATGCCGTGAGAACAATATGTTTGAAAATTCCATCTAATTTACTGCACATGGAATTAACTCGTACACAAGCACACAAATAGGATTTTTTTTCAAACCGTTACGGTTAGCCATTGCATGTACATCTAGTTCAAATTTGAATTACGGTCATTAAATGGGTTGGAAATCACTTTAATGTCTTCAAAAGGTCAAATGACCCCTGAAATTTTCCAAATTTTCACATGACAGTTTGTATCAGTGCACATTACACAAAGAAAAATTTTGAAGGCCGTAAGAGGAAGCTATTTGCCGTTTGTCATCAAACATGCATTGTTCCTCTCAGAACCATGAGTCTTCTAGCGAGTTGCTCCGGTTTGTGAGGGGTGTGTGTCCAGACTTTCCTCAAACGGGCCAATTTTTGTACCACATTATCTTGGTGGCATGACATTACATCAAGCAAGGTTTCATGTTTTTTGATCATTTTTTAATTTTTTGGAATTAAAATGCCATGGCACTCCATGCATGTGTCCATGCCGTGAGACCAATATGTTTGAAAATTCCTTCTAATTTACTGCACACGGAATTAACTCGCACACAAGTACACAAATATGATTTTTCAAACCGTTATGGTTAGCCGTTGCATGTACATCTAGTTCAAATGTGAATTACGATCATTAAATGGCTAGAAAATCACTTAAATGTCTTCGAAAGGTCAAATGACCCCTGAAAGTTTCCAAATTTTCACATGAAAGTTTGTATCAGTGCACATTACACGTAGAAAATTTTTGAAGGCCGTAAGAGGAAGCTATCTGCCGTTCGTCATCAAACATGCATTGTTCCCTCTCGGAACCACGAGCCTTCTAGTGAGTTGCTCCGGTTTGTGAGGGGTGTATGCCCAAACTTTTGTCAAACAGGCCAATTTTTGTACCACATCATCTTGGTGGCATGACATTACATCAAGAAAGGTTTCATGTTTTCCTGATCATTTTTTTATTTTTTGGAATTGAAATGCCATGGCACTCCATGCATGTGTCCATGCCGTGAGACCAATATGTTTGAAAATTCCTTCTAATTTACTACACATGGAATTAACTCGCATACAAGTACACAAATTTGATTTTTCAAACCCTTATGGTTACCCGTTGCATGTACATCTAGTTCAAATTTGAATTACGATCATTAAATGGCTAGGAAATCACTTAAATGTCTTCAAAAGGTCAAATGACCCTTGAAAATTTCTAAGTTTTCACATGACAGTTTGTATCAGTGCACATTACACGTAGAAATTTTTTGAAGGCCGTAAGAGGAAGCTATCCGCCGTTCGTCATCTAACATGCATTGTTCCCTCTCAGAACTGTCAGGAACCCGATCCTATGCCACACCGATCTAGCATGTAACACCTCATATCACTTTGCGGCCTCACGCACGGTATTCCCAGGGTGTCGCCTTACCAGGCCCGGGACCGTTTGCGCCTTTTGGCTCACGTATATGATAGTGTCGCTAGCATCCATATGACAAAGAACCCGGGCTGACATGGCTAGTCATGAACCAAAAGTGGCGCTATCTTATAGGGACAGGCATACATGACCCAACAATGAACATGTCGATCAACAACGAATGAATCCCAAGTCATAGCAAGCTACAAGGACTTAAAGGATCACCGCGTGACATTTCCCCGAAGGGACAAACACAGGAACGAAGAAGGACACATGCCGGCCAGCCTAAATGTTCCAGAGCAGTAGCAAGCTACCATGGCTCAGTGGAAGCACTAGGAGACATTTCCCGATAAGAGAGGCTACCAAGGATAAACAACTAGATAGTCAGATCCCACACATACCAAGCATTTCACACTAGTAGAAAAAGGGGCAAATCTGAGACACATTTGTGCCGGTTTGATTTTGAGCCGGCACTAATGTGTCCATTATTGCCGGTTCCAACGGCTAGCCGGCCGCTCTCATTAGTACCGGTTCATGGCGAACCTTTAGCACCGGTTCGTGCCACGAACCAATACTAAAGAGAGTGGTGGCAGGATGTTGTCAGTCTGGGGCCCGTCCAGCACCTTTAGTACCGGTTCGTGGCACGAACCGGTACTAAAGGTCGACGTACATAAACCCTTCGTCCACCCGAGCCGCTCTGTTCTTCCCCTTTCCCCTCACTTCCTCTGTTCTTCCCCTCTCTTCCTCGAGCTCCTCACAAATTTTGCCCAAAATTTGTCAAGATTTGAAGGCCCCCATCCATTCAAATGATCACAAAGGTTAGCAACCTTGTCCTTTCAACTCTCATTGCTAGATTAGCTCTTGCAATGCTTTGTATCGCGATTAATTTGGGAGGAATTATATTTGCTAGTATTTGATTTATATGCAATTAGAGGTCAAAAATAACACTTAGTTTGCATATGTAGGTGTGGTTTACTTAGTGCCTTCTAAATCTCCGTCATAACCACCGTCGATCGCCCGCACCGTCCCATCACCGGCACCACCTTGTGGTGAGGCTCTTGTTCATGAATGTTTTACATTACCAAATTGATGTTTGTGTGATTTGGATATATAGTTACTCATATAATTATCTTACCCGTACGTTGTTTGTTATACATAGTTCCATGGTTTTGATATCCGTCCCCGTCGGCCCTCGTCCTTCTTATGATTCGGATGTGGTATATTCTCTTTTAAAACTAGTTATTGCATTTCGTGTTTATGACAAATTATGCCCATCAAGTTGACATAGATATTTTTATCTAGGAGGTATGTGAACCGGAAATTCCAACCGACCCTATTGTCGAGAGGTTAAATTTAGTTGAAAGAGTAAACAAGTATTTGAAAGAAAAATTGAAAAGAATTGAGGGGGAGAAGATGGAATTGGAGTTGCATGTTGCCGATGTCGTCGATGATCACAAGATCAAGATGGAGAAAATGAGGTTGAAGATTAGAAAGATTAGAAAATATGCCATTGATAGTGTGGCTTGGTATCATTATGCTGTTGGATCAATTGTTACCTTAGTTGCGATCTTGATCGCGTTTGTTGTTGCATTTAAATTCTTTAGCTAGAGAGTTATTTGTATGTTGTATTTAATTAAGTGTTGTATATGAACTTTATGTATGAACTTGTATTAATTTGGTCTATTCGGTGTTGTGTAATGAAGATGAGCCGACAATGGATGTATGATGACCGATGCTCTCCCGAGTTCATTAATGGCGTGCATACTTTTCTGCTTGACGCTGAGGCAAACAAGCGGGCGGATGGTTTTAATGTATTCACAGCAATCATAGTATTGCTCCGTTTATTGCTCTGTTTCAATGTGTGTACTCTATTTTCCGTTCTTATATGTTCTGTTCCAGTGTGTGTTTATACGCTTTCCATTCTGTATATGTGGATGATAACAGATAGATTCAAATTAGTATACAAAAACAGATAGAAAATGGAATTCATAATATATATAATATTAATTGTTCATTAGTTCATCACAGAATATATATAATATCAGCACATATATGTGATGATACTTAACTACTAGGTACAATGCATAAAATTAAAAACGAACAATACTAAAACTAATAATCCCTCCTGGGGGCAGTATTTTGGCAGCCCCTCGCCAACAGCTCCCTAGTGTGCGGCATCTTCCCAGAGCGGAGGCAGTACTCCGCCTCCTCCGCCTCACAGCGCTTGACATGCCGATCTGCCTCTTGCAGGCGGACGAGCGCAAACTATCTTGCCATTTCATTGGGCGCCTGCCGGAGCTCCTCGTCGGTGGCACGCTGGAGCTTATCGGCCCAGCTCCACGTAGCGACAAGGCGCCTAGCGCCTTTGGCCTTCCTGGCGAAGTACCCGTCTTTGTACACCTCCTCCGCATGACGACGCGCCTGCCCCCAAAGCTCCGCCGCCTCCTTTTTCGAGGCAGCATCACGGGCTTCACAGGCCGCCTGGTACCTGGCATCCTCCTTCGCCATCTCCTTCTTGAAAGCCACTTGTCTGGCTTTCTCAGCCGGCGGCAGCGACTTCCAAAGACAAAGATAGTATTGGCCTCAAAACCAATCCAAAGTTGAGGGGCCCGGTGCAACCTCGTCCGACGGCGCATAGGTGTCCTCGTCGCTGCTCTTCAAGTGAGCGTCCTCGGCGGCGGCGATCCTCATCTGTGCGTGGGCAGACCGGTGGCGCCATAGTAGAGAATTGAGAGATGGGGGGGGGGGGGGGGTTGAGCAAGGGGAGGATCTAGATGAGAATGTTGGCTGGACGACGTGAGCAAGGTAGTATTTATTGGCGGACAGAATCTAGATCGACGGGAACAGTACACAAGCCAGTCACCGGAATTTACGAGTACTGTAGTCTAAATGACACACGATTCCCGCAGCAAAATCCGTGTGTGAACATAATAGCTGGTGGTTCCCAATGCAAAACCGTGTCTGATTAATAAAGCCTGCCACTCACCTTCCAAACCTCAAGGCGCGAAATAGAGTGCAATCGTGTGGGGCTGGTTGTCTGCCAGATTTACATTCTCTTTTTTGAATACCAGATATTTACATCATCTGATAATTTTTAAACTCGCACACAAGTACATAAATATGATTTTTCAAACCGCTATGGTTAGTCGTTGCATGTAGATGTAGTTCAAATTTGAATTACGGTCATTAGAAAATCATTTCAATGTCTTCAAAAGGTCAAATGACCCCTGAAATTTTCCAAAATTTCACATGACAGTTGTATTAGTGCATGTTACACGTAGAAAAAATTGAAGGCCGTAAGAGGAAGCTATCGACCGTTCGTCATCAAACATGCATTGTTCCCTTCTCGGAACCATGAGCCTTCTAGTGAGTTGCTCCAGTTTGTGAGGCGTGTGTGTCCAAACTATTGTCAAACAGGCCAATTTTTTTACCACATCATCTTGCTGGCATGACATTACATCAAGCAAGGTTTCATGTTTTTCTGATCATTTTTTAATTTTTTGGAATTAAAATGCCATGGCACTCCATGCATGTGTCCATGCCGTGAGACCAATATGTTTAAAAATTCCTTCTAATTTACTGCACATGGAATTAACTCGCACACAAGTACACAAATATGATTTTTTAAACCGTTATGGTTAGCCGATGCATGTACATCTAGTTAAAATTTGAATTACGATCATTAAAAGGCTAGGAAATCACTTAAATGTCTTCAAAAGGTCAAATAACCCCTGAAATTTTCTAAATTTTCACATGACAATTTGTATCAGTGCGCATTACACATAGAAATTTTTTGAAGGCCGTAAGAGGAAGCTATTTGTCGTTCATCATCAAACATGCATTTCTCCCTCTCGGAACCACGAGCCTTCAAGTGAGTTGCTCCGGTTTGTGAGCGGTGTGTGTCCAAACTTTTGTCAACCAAGCCAATTTTTGTACCACATCATCTTAGTGGCATGACATTACATCAAGCAAGGTTTCATGTTTTTCTGATCATTTTTTAATTATTTGGAATAAAAATGCAATGGCACTCCATTAATGTACATGTGTCCATGCCGTGAGAACAATATGTTTGAAAATTCCATCTAATTTACTGCACATGGAATTAACTCGTACACAAGCACACAAATAGGATTTTTTTTCAAACCGTTACGGTTAGCCATTGCATGTACATCTAGTTCAAATTTGAATTACGGTCATTAAATGGGTTGGAAATCACTTTAATGTCTTCAAAAGGTCAAATGACCCCTGAAATTTTCCAAATTTTCACATGACAGTTTGTATCAGTGCACATTACACAAAGAAAAATTTTGAAGGCCGTAAGAGGAAGCTATTTGCCGTTTGTCATCAAACATGCATTGTTCCTCTCAGAACCATGAGTCTTCTAGCGAGGTGCTCCGGTTTGTGAGGGGTGTGTGTCCAGACTTTCCTCAAACGGGCCAATTTTTGTACCACATCATCTTGGTGGCATGACATTACATCAAGCAAGGTTTCATGTTTTTTGATCATTTTTTAATTTCTTGGAATTAAAATGCCATGGCACTCCATGCATGTGTCCATGCCGTGAGACCAATATGTTTGAAAATTCCTTCTAATTTACTGCACACGGAATTAACTCGCACACAAGTACACAAATATGATTTTTCAAACCGTTATGGTTAGCCGTTGCATGTACATCTAGTTCAAATGTGAATTACGATCATTAAATGGCTAGAAAATCACTTAAATGTCTTCGAAAGGTCAAATGACCCCTGAAAGTTTCCAAATTTTCACATGAAAGTTTGTATCAGTGCACATTACACGTAGAAAATTTTTGAAGGCCGTAAGAGGAAGCTATCTGCCGTTCGTCATCAAACATGCATTGTTCCCTCTCGGAACCACGAGCCTTCTAGTGAGTTGCTCCGGTTTGTGAGGGGTGTATGCCCAAACTTTTGTCAAACAGGCCAATTTTTGTACCACATCATCTTGGTGGCATGACATTACATCAAGAAAGGTTTCATGTTTTCCTGATCATTTTTTTATTTTTTGGAATTGAAATGCCATGGCACTCCATGCATGTGTCCATGCCGTGAGACCAATATGTTTGAAAATTCCTTCTAATTTACTACACATGGAATTAACTCGCATACAAGTACACAAATTTGATTTTTCAAACCCTTATGGTTACCCGTTGCATGTACATCTAGTTCAAATTTGAATTACGATCATTAAATGGCTAGGAAATCACTTAAATGTCTTCAAAAGGTCAAATGACCCTTGAAAATTTCTAAGTTTTCACATGACAGTTTGTATCAGTGCACATTACACGTAGAAATTTTTTGAAGGCCGTAAGAGGAAGCTATCCGCCGTTCGTCATCTAACATGCATTGTTCCCTCTCAGAACTGTCAGGAACCCGATCCTATGCCACACCGATCTAGCATGTAACACCTCATATCACTTTGCGGCCTCACGCACGGTATTCCCAGGGTGTCGCCTTACCAGGCCCGGGACCGTTTGCGCCTTTTGGCTCACGTATATGATAGTGTCGCTAGCATCCATATGACAAAGAACCCGGGCTGACATGGCTAGTCATGAACCAAAAGTGGCGCTATCTTATAGGGACAGGCATACATGACCCAACAATGAACATGTCGATCAACAACGAATGAATCCCAAGTCATAGCAAGCTACAAGGACTTAAAGGATCACCGCGTGACATTTCCCCGAAGGGACAAACACAGGAACGAAGAAGGACACATGCCGGCCAGCCTAAATGTTCCGGAGCAGTAGCAAGCTACCATGGCTCAGTGGAAGCACTAGGAGACATTTCCCGATAAGAGAGGCTACCAAGGATAAACAACTAGATAGTCAGATCCCACACATACCAAGCATTTCACACTAGTAGAAAAAGGGGCAAATCTGAGACACATTTGTGCCGGTTTGATTTTGAGCCGGCACTAATGTGTCCATTATTGCCGGTTCCAACGGCTAGCCGGCCGCTCTCATTAGTACCGGTTCATGGCGAACCTTTAGCACCGGTTCGTGCCACGAACCAATACTAAAGAGAGTGGTGGCAGGATGTTGTCAGTCTGGGGCCCGTCCAACACCTTTAGTACCGGTTCGTGGCACGAACCGGTACTAAAGGTCGACGTACATAAACCCTTCGTCCACCCGAGCCGCTCTGTTCTTCCCCTTTCCCCTCACTTCCTCTGTTCTTCCCCTCTCTTCCTCGAGCTCCTCACAAATTTTGCCCAAAATTTGTCAAGATTTGAAGGCCCCCATCCATTCAAATGATCACAAAGGTTAGCAACCTTGTCCTTTCAACTCTCATTGCTAGATTAGCTCTTGCAATGCTTTGTATCGCGATTAATTTGGGAGGAATTATATTTGCTAGTATTTGATTTATATGCAATTAGAGGTCAAAAATAACACTTAGTTTGCATATGTAGGTGTGGTTTACTTAGTGCCTTCTAAATCTCCGTCATAACCACCGTCGATCGCCCGCACCGTCCCATCACCGGCACCACCTTGTGGTGAGGCTCTTGTTCATGAATGTTTTACATTACCAAATTGATGTTTGTGTGATTTGGATATATAGTTACTCGTATAATTATCTTACCCGTACGTTGTTTGTTATACATAGTTCCATGGTTTTGATATCCGTCCCCGTCGGCCCTCGTCCTTCTTATGATTCGGATGTGGTATATTCTCTTTTAAAACTAGTTATTGCATTTCGTGTTTATGACAAATTATGCCCATCAAGTTGACATAGATATTTTTATCTAGGAGGTATGTGAACCGGAAATTCCAACCGACCCTATTGTCGAGAGGTTAAATTTAGTTGAAAGAGTAAACAAGTATTTGAAAGAAAAATTGAAAAGAATTGAGGGGGAGAAGATGGAATTGGAGTTGCATGTTGCCGATGTCGTCGATGATCACAAGATCAAGATGGAGAAAATGAGGTTGAAGATTAGAAAGATTAGAAAATATGCCATTGATAGTGTGGCTTGGTATCATTATGCTGTTGGATCAATTGTTACCTTAGTTGCGATCTTGATCGCGTTTGTTGTTGCATTTAAATTCTTTAGCTAGAGAGTTATTTGTATGTTGTATTTAATTAAGTGTTGTATATGAACTTTATGTATGAACTTGTATTAATTTGGTCTATTCGGTGTTGTGTAATGAAGATGAGCCGACAATGGATGTATGATGACTGATGCTCTCCCGAGTTCATTAATGGCGTGCATACTTTTCTGCTTGACGCTGAGGCAAACAAGCGGGCGGATGGTTTTAATGTATTCACAGCAATCATAGTATTGCTCCATTTATTGCTCTGTTTCAATGTTTGTACTCTATTTTCCGTTCTTATATGTTCTGTTCCAGTGTGTGTTTATACGCTTTCCATTCTGTATATGTGGATGATAACAGATAGATTCAAATTAGTATACAAAAACAGATAGAAAATGGAATTCATAATATATATAATATTAATTGTTCATTAGTTCATCACAGAATATATATAATATCAGCACATATATGTGATGATACTTAACTACTAGGTACAATGCATAAAATTAAAAACGAACAATACTAAAACTAATAATCCCTCCTGGGGGCAGTATTTTGGCAGCCCCTCGCCAACAGCTCCCTAGTGTGCGGCATCTTCCCAGAGCGGAGGCAGTACTCCGCCTCCTCCGCCTCACAGCGCTTGACATGCCGATCTGCCTCTTGCAGGCGGACGAGCGCAAACTATCTTGCCATTTCATTGGGCGCCTGCCGGAGCTCCTCGTCAGTGGCACGCTGGAGCTTATCGGCCCAGCTCCACGTAGCGACAAGGCGCCTAGCGCCTTTGGCCTTCCTGGCGAAGTACCCGTCTTTGTACACCTCCTCCGCATGACGACGCGCCTGCCCCCAAAGCTCCGCCGCCTCCTTTTTCGAGGCAGCATCACGGGCTTCACAGGCCGCCTGGTACCTGGCATCCTCCTTCGCCATCTCCTTCTTGAAAGCCACTTGTCTGGCTTTCTCAGCCGGCGGCAGCGACTTCCAAAGACAAAGATAGTATTGGCCTCAAAACCAATCCAAAGTTGAGGGGCCCGGTGCAACCTCGTCCGACGGCGCATAGGTGTCCTCGTCGCTGCTCTTCAAGTGAGCGTCCTCGGGGGCGGCGATCCTCATCTGTGCGTGGGCAGACCGGTGGCGCCATAGTAGAGATTTGAGAGATGGGGGGGGGGGGGGGTTGAGCAAGGGGAGGATCTAGATGAGAATGTTGGCTGGACGACGTGAGCAAGGTAATATTTATTGGCGGACAGAATATAGATCGACCGGAATAGTACACAAGCCAGTCGCCGGAATTTACGAGTACTGTAGTCTAAATGACACACGATTCCCGCAGCAAAATCCGTGTGTGAACATAATAGCTGGTGGTTCCCAATGCAAAACCGTGTCTGATTAATAAAGCCTGCCACTCACCTTCCAAACCTCAAGGCGCGAAATAGAGTGCAATCGTGTGGGGCTGGTTGTCTGCCAGATTTACATTCTCTTTTTTGAATACCAGATATTTACATCATTTGATAATTTTTAAACTCGCACACAAGTACATAAATATGATTTTTCAAACCGCTATGGTTAGTCGTTGCATGTAGATGTAGTTCAAATTTGAATTACGGTCATTAGAAAATCATTTCAATGTCTTCAAAAGGTCAAATGACCCCTGAAATTTTCCAAAATTTCACATGACAGTTGTATTAGTGCATGTTACACGTAGAAAAAATTGAAGGCCGTAAGAGGAAGCTATCGACCGTTCGTCATTAAACATGCATTGTTCCCTTCTCGGAACCATGAGCCTTCTAGTGAGTTGCTCCAGTTTGTGAGGCGTGTGTGTCCAAACTATTGTCAAACAGGCCAATTTTTTTACCACATCATCTTGCTGGCATGACATTACATCAAGCAAGGTTTCATGTTTTTCTGATCATTTTTTAATTTTTTGGAATTAAAATGCCATGGCACTCCATGCATGTGTCCATGCCGTGAGACCAATATGTTTAAAAATTCCTTCTAATTTACTGCACATGGAATTAACTCGCACACAAGTACACAAATATGATTTTTTAAACCGTTATGGTTAGCCGATGCATGTACATCTAGTTAAAATTTGAATTACGATCATTAAAAGGCTAGGAAATCACTTAAATGTCTTCAAAAGGTCAAATAACCCCTGAAATTTTCTAAATTTTCACATGACAATTTGTATCAGTGCGCATTACACATAGAAATTTTTTGAAGGCCGTAAGAGGAAGCTATTTGTCGTTCATCATCAAACATGCATTTCTCCCTCTCGGAACCACGAGCCTTCAAGTGAGTTGCTCCGGTTTGTGAGCGGTGTGTGTCCAAACTTTTGTCAACCAAGCCAATTTTTGTACCACATCATCTTGGTGGCATGACATTACATCAAGCAAGGTTTCATGTTTTTCTGATCATTTTTTAATTATTTGGAATAAAAATGCAATGGCACTCCATTAATGTACATGTGTCCATGCCGTGAGAACAATAGGTTTGAAAATTCCATCTAATTTACTGCACATGGAATTAACTCGTACACAAGCACACAAATAGGATTTTTTTTCAAACCGTTACGGTTAGCCATTGCATGTACATCTAGTTCAAATTTGAATTACGGTCATTAAATGGGTTGGAAATCACTTTAATGTCTTCAAAAGGTCAAATGACCCCTGAAATTTTCCAAATTTTCACATGACAGTTTGTATCAGTGCACATTACACAAAGAAAAATTTTGAAGGCCGTAAGAGGAAGCTATTTGCCGTTTGTCATCAAACATGCATTGTTCCTCTCAGAACCATGAGTCTTCTAGCGAGTTGCTCCGGTTTGTGAGGGGTGTGTGTCCAGACTTTCCTCAAACGGGCCAATTTTTGTACCACATCATCTTGGTGGCATGACATTACATCAAGCAAGGTTTCATGTTTTTTGATCATTTTTTAATTTCTTGGAATTAAAATGCCATGGCACTCCATGCATGTGTCCATGCCGTGAGACCAATATGTTTGAAAATTCCTTCTAATTTACTGCACACGGAATTAACTCGCACACAAGTACACAAATATGATTTTTCAAACCGTTATGGTTAGCCGTTGCATGTACATCTAGTTCAAATGTGAATTACGATCATTAAATGGCTAGAAAATCACTTAAATGTCTTCGAAAGGTCAAATGACCCCTGAAAGTTTCCAAATTTTCACATGAAAGTTTGTATCAGTGCACATTACACGTAGAAAATTTTTGAAGGCCGTAAGAGGAAGCTATCTGCCGTTCGTCATCAAACATGCATTGTTCCCTCTCGGAACCACGAGCCTTCTAGTGAGTTGCTCCGGTTTGTGAGGGGTGTATGCCCAAACTTTTGTCAAACAGGCCAATTTTTGTACCACATCATCTTGGTGGCATGACATTACATCAAGAAAGGTTTCATGTTTTCCTGATCATTTTTTTATTTTTTGGAATTGAAATGCCATGGCACTCCATGCATGTGTCCATGCCGTGAGACCAATATGTTTGAAAATTCCTTCTAATTTACTACACATGGAATTAACTCGCATACAAGTACACAAATTTGATTTTTCAAACCCTTATGGTTACCCGTTGCATGTACATCTAGTTCAAATTTGAATTACGATCATTAAATGGCTAGGAAATCACTTAAATGTCTTCAAAAGGTCAAATGACCCTTGAAAATTTCTAAGTTTTCACATGACAGTTTGTATCAGTGCACATTACACGTAGAAATTTTTTGAAGGCCGTAAGAGGAAGCTATCCGCCGTTCGTCATCTAACATGCATTGTTCCCTCTCAGAACTGTCAGGAACCCGATCCTATGCCACACCGATCTAGCATGTAACACCTCATATCACTTTGCGGCCTCACGCACGGTATTCCCAGGGTGTCGCCTTACCAGGCCCGGGACCGTTTGCGCCTTTTGGCTCACGTATATGATAGTGTCGCTAGCATCCATATGACAAAGAACCCGGGCTGACATGGCTAGTCATGAACCAAAAGTGGCGCTATCTTATAGGGACAGGCATACATGACCCAACAATGAACATGTCGATCAACAACGAATGAATCCCAAGTCATAGCAAGCTACAAGGACTTAAAGGATCACCGCGTGACATTTCCCCGAAGGGACAAACACAGGAACGAAGAAGGACACATGCCGGCCAGCCTAAATGTTCCGGAGCAGTAGCAAGCTACCATGGCTCAGTGGAAGCACTAGGAGACATTTCCCGATAAGAGAGGCTACCAAGGATAAACAACTAGATAGTCAGATCCCACACATACCAAGCATTTCACACTAGTAGAAAAAGGGGCAAATCTGAGACACATTTGTGCCGGTTTGATTTTGAGCCGGCACTAATGTGTCCATTATTGCCGGTTCCAACGGCTAGCCGGCCGCTCTCATTAGTACCGGTTCATGGCGAACCTTTAGCACCGGTTCGTGCCACGAACCAATACTAAAGAGAGTGGTGGCAGGATGTTGTCAGTCTGGGGCCCGTCCAGCACCTTTAGTACCGGTTCGTGGCACGAACCGGTACTAAAGGTCGACGTACATAAACCCTTCGTCCACCCGAGCCGCTCTGTTCTTCCCCTTTCCCCTCACTTCCTCTGTTCTTCCCCTCTCTTCCTCGAGCTCCTCACAAATTTTGCCCAAAATTTGTCAAGATTTGAAGGCCCCCATCCATTCAAATGATCACAAAGGTTAGCAACCTTGTCCTTTCAACTCTCATTGCTAGATTAGCTCTTGCAATGCTTTGTATCGCGATTAATTTGGGAGGAATTATATTTGCTAGTATTTGATTTATATGCAATTAGAGGTCAAAAATAACACTTAGTTTGCATATGTAGGTGTGGTTTACTTAGTGCCTTCTAAATCTCCGTCATAACCACCGTCGATCGCCCGCACCGTCCCATCACCGGCACCACCTTGTGGTGAGGCTCTTGTTCATGAATGTTTTACATTACCAAATTGATGTTTGTGTGATTTGGATATATAGTTACTCGTATAATTATCTTACCCGTACGTTGTTTGTTATACATAGTTCCATGGTTTTGATATCCGTCCCCGTCGGCCCTCGTCCTTCTTATGATTCGGATGTGGTATATTCTCTTTTAAAACTAGTTATTGCATTTCGTGTTTATGACAAATTATGCCCATCAAGTTGACATAGATATTTTTATCTAGGAGGTATGTGAACCGGAAATTCCAACCGACCCTATTGTCGAGAGGTTAAATTTAGTTGAAAGAGTAAACAAGTATTTGAAAGAAAAATTGAAAAGAATTGAGGGGGAGAAGATGGAATTGGAGTTGCATGTTGCCGATGTCGTCGATGATCACAAGATCAAGATGGAGAAAATGAGGTTGAAGATTAGAAAGATTAGAAAATATGCCATTGATAGTGTGGCTTGGTATCATTATGCTGTTGGATCAATTGTTACCTTAGTTGCGATCTTGATCGCGTTTGTTGTTGCATTTAAATTCTTTAGCTAGAGAGTTATTTGTATGTTGTATTTAATTAAGTGTTGTATATGAACTTTATGTATGAACTTGTATTAATTTGGTCTATTCGGTGTTGTGTAATGAAGATGAGCCGACAATGGATGTATGATGACCGATGCTCTCCCGAGTTCATTAATGGCGTGCATACTTTTCTGCTTGCCGCTGAGGCAAACAAGCGGGCGGATGGTTTTATGCCTTGTCCATGTGCTAGCTGTAAGAATGGTCACAGTTACTCTACGTCAAGAACCATTCACGTCCACCTATTTGAGTCTGATTTCATGCCCCACTATAATGTTTGGACCAAGCACGGAGAAATAGGGGTTATGATGGAAGACAATGAAGAAGAAGAGGACGACGATGGCTATCCTTGCCATGGGTTCCCTGAATACGATGATACAACAATGGGGGAAGAAGCTGAGCCGGCAATGCGGGAAGAAGCTAAAGAAGAGGCATCAGATGAGCCCGCTGATGATCTAGGTCGGGCCATTTCTGATGCAAAGAGAAACTGTGCAAGTGATCTGGAGAGGACAAAGTTGCAGCGCATGTTAGAGGATCACAAGAAATTCTTGTACCCGAATTGCGAAGCTGACAAAAAAAAGTTGGGCACCACACTGGAATTGCTGCAATGGAAGGCAGAGAATGGTGTATCTGACAAGGGATTTGGAAAGTTGTTGGTAATGGTAAAGAATATGCTTCCAAAGGACAATGAATTGCCCGAGAGTACGTATGAAGCAAAGAAGGATGTCTGCCCTCTAGGGTTAGAGGTGCAGAAGATACATGCATGCCCTAATGATTGCATCCTCTACCGCGGTGAGTACGAGGATTTGAACGCTTGCCCGGTATGTGGTGCATTGTTGAAGGATGGTGTAAAGTACAACATCGAATCCACCAAACCTAGTGGCGAACCCCTCACGCCTAAGAACGTTGCGGACAATTGGACTCGTCAGTGCGGAGTTCTTGTGAAGGAAAAACTCCCGATCTCCATTCAAGAATGGAAAGAGCCAAAGACTAAGGGCCCGTTCGGATCTTCTTCAGCTTCACGAAATAGCCAGCTTCCTGAGAAGCCAGCCCCCGCCAGCTTCTGACGGGAGAAGAATGCGTTCGACATCGATGAGCAGCTCCTCTCCATCATCATGTGCTGACAGCCCAGGAAGTGACTTTGAGGCCCAGTTTGGTGGCTTGTAACGAGAGGAAAACAGATCGAGCGAAGGAAAATGGTTCGCATCAAGGCACTTCGGAAGGGCATTTCCATGTAATTACAAGCAACTTCTCCTTCTCCTTTACGTGAAGCTGCACTTCTGCTGCTCCTAGGATTTGTGCTGCGGGCTGGTCGATCTCCTAGAGCGGGATTCTAGGAGCTGAACCGTTCGGCCGGCTTCTCGCCGGCTTCTCGTGAAGCTGGAAGCTGGAAGAGTTCCGAACGGGCCCTAAACATCCAGGTGTTACTTGGGTCGACGACAGAGCCAAAAAAGACCTTTGGAAATCTCTGATGGAACATTTCACCCTACCAGATCATTTCACTGAAGCAGATGTGGAGAAAGTCAAGGGCGCTGCTCTTAAGAAGATGGCAATTGCATTCAACACCCACAAGAAAACTGTATGGGCTAACTACCTCGCTGCAGAAAGGAAGACTCCAGAATTCACGGGAACACTGGAGAAGCAAAGAGAACACTGGGACGATTTTGTGACCTTCAAGGATTCAGAATTATCTAAGGAACGGTCAATGAAAAACAAGTCAAATGCCGCAAAAAATACGCAGTTACATAGGCTGGGTCCAGGTGGCTACGCGATGGGATTGACTAAGTGGGATAAGTATGAGCAAGAGATGGAGGATGCAGGGGTCACTCCGGTTACTAGGAACTGGCCCCCAGGTGCAGAACTTGGTTCTATGCGCATGGGGGGGCGTTGGACCCGAAGACATGCGAAGTTTCGCGGAAGGCAAATCTAAAAGGAGCCGAACAAAAGATACTTGATGCAATAGAAGAAGCTCAAAGGAGGGTGTTCACGCCCAACAGAAAGAACGACGTGCTTACGCGCGCCCTGGGAAATCCTGAACACCCGGGAAGAACATGAGGCAAGGGCGTTATTCCCTGGTATGAGGGCTTTTCAGAATGGAACGAGGACTACAGGACCCGTGCAAGAAGGAAGATGGAGGAGGAGAAGAAAAAGAAGCTGGAGGAGGAGCAGAGGAAGTAGGACGCAAAACGCCTTCAAGGCCTAGAAGCAAGGCACGCAGACCTGGCACTCAAATTCCAGCAGCAGCAGCAAATCGACTCACTTAGCCAGGAAAGGGGTCTCAACAGCGGCAACAGCAAGCGGATGATCGTCCAACATTGGATAGCACTGTCCCATCCATGCCGAGCAGCAGCGTTGGTTCTGCTCCGGGCGACACACTGCTGGATACATACCCTGTGAATGACATCATAGAGAACACTAACTGTGAGCTACACTCCAAAATGAAGAACATATCCATGAAGGTGGCGGACGATGTTGCTTTTACAATTACCCCCAAAGCAACCTTCCATTGCATCCCGATTCTAGATGGCTATGCTCGTGTCTTGGTTGACGAAGTGGTGGACCCATATTCAGGGCTACAGCTTGACATTCCTGGAGGTGAAGACGAGCGCACACTGGGAGAGGCCATACATCGTATCATCCTATGGAGAAAGGATTGCATCATTGAGGGAGTCCTGGACTAGGGGGTGTCCGGACAGCCGGACTATCATCGTCCGCCGGACTCCAAGACTACGAGGATACCAGATTGAAGACTCCGTCCCGTGTCCGGATGGGACTTTCCTTGGCGTGGAAGGCAAGCTTGGCGATACGGATATGTAGATCTCCTACCATTGTAACCGACTCTGTGTAACCCTAGCCCTCTCCGGTGTCTATATAAACCGGAGGGCTTTAGTCCGTAGGACATAACATCCATTACAACAATCATACCATAGGCTAGCTTCTAGGGTTTAGCCTCCTTGCTCTCGTGGTAGATCCACTCTTGTACTACCCATATCATCAATATTAATCAAGCAGGACGTAGGGTTTTACCTCCATCAAGAGGGCCCGAACCTGGGTAAAACATCGTGTCCCTTGTCTCCTGTTACCATCCGCCTAGACACACAGTTTGGGACCCCCTACCCGAGATCCGCCGGTTTTGACACCGACATTGGTGCTTTCATTGAGAGTTCCTCTGTGCCGTCGCCGATAGGAAGGATGCCTCCACCCGTCTTCAAGGATGGTATTTTCGCCAAAGGGGCCTTGGCCGCCGGCCAAACTATCCGGCTAGGTGGTTTTCTTATGACCGCCTGTCCGGCCACTGCTTCGACAATGACTTCTCAAGTCGTCAAAAGCAATCTTCATGTCAGCTCGGAATTTGCCGAGCGGCTGGATCCAATAGAGCTCTCGTCTGTCAACGAGCTCTTGGATCGCATCGCCGCCCTGGGAGTCGCTACGGACTATCATCAGATTTGGCTTAAAACCGATCTGAGAGAGATTAACTCTCCCAGGTCACCCACCACGTCGCAGTGGTAGAGGAATAATGCGGCGACTCCTCTCCTGTATTGAAAACTAGTCATGTCCGGGCTCCCGAACCCTCCATGCCGGATTTTTGCGGAGGGATGGACTTCGATCAAGCACTGAACTTAAAGTCAGGCATCGGACCGGACTCGTTGGACAACGTCCAGCAATCCAAGCTTCCAAATTTGGAAACTTCATGGCCTTCAAGCCTTGAGGTGGGAAGGGTTCCAGACTTTATTCCACTCACCCGCCCAGACATATGCGATCTATCTCTAATACGGCAAGAGCCCGCTGAAACAGTACATCACTACTGGGCCAGATTCCTCTTGGTTATGGACAGGATAAAGGACTGCCGAGAGGAAAACACAATATCAATCTTTTGCAATAATTGCACGGACAAGGGAATATTGAACGCCATCAGCCGTCGTGAAATTACACACTTCGCCGATCTGGTGTCCATAGTACGAAAGTACTGTGCGATGGAGAGTTTCCGGAAAATCGAAAACCAGTTTTGGGACAATCCGGCCCCTAATACAACCCTAGTCCGCAACAAAAGGGTGCATCACACTCAGGCCCCAGATACAAAAACCAAAAAGCAAAAACCCCATAGAGGGCACGGAACCGTACTGGAGGGATGGCTCAACGGACCCTGTAAACTTCACAGTACAGAGGGCGCCGTCCCAACACATAGCCTTCGAGCATGTTGGATATTACGACAGGTGGCCAAAAGTGGCGAGGAGCTTCTAGCCCCGGAAAACCACTCCAACAATACCTGTACGGTATCAACAGTCTTTGAGACCTTCGCATCAAATAATATGCGGAAACGAACAATTCGCGGCCTCGCCGAAGTCTACCAAGTAGCAACAACAAATCCATGGAGCGACACAGCCATCACCTTCAACGCCAGCGATGAACCTAAATTCCGAACAGCCCGAGCACCAGCCGCGCTGGTGCTTAGTCCTATGGTGGACGGCTTTCGACTTACAAAGGTCCTCATGGATGGCGGCAGCAGACTAAACCTCATTTACGAGGAAACTCTTCAAAAATGAAATAGACTGGAGCCACATTGAGCGAAGCAGCACAACCTTCAGAGGAATAATCCCTAGCCGGGAAGCACGCTGCACCGGAAAAATCACACTCGATGTGGTGTTCGGCTCGCCGGATAATTACAGATCCGAAGAAGTCACGTTCCAAGTGGCCCCGTTCAACAGCAGATATCACGCTATATTAGGACGAGAGGCATTCACAATTTTTCAAGCCGTACCCCATTACGGGTACATGAAGCTCAAAATGCCTGGGCCCGGCGGAATAATCACTCTCGTTAGTGATCCGGACATAGCACTCCGCGCCGAAAACAAGACAGCCGCATTAGCCCTGGAGGCACTATCCGAAGCCCTAGCGACAGAAGAACTCACCGCGCTGCGCTCTATTGTAAATAGGGACGACGTGATACTCGATAAGAGATCCAAGTCCACCTACTTTAAACCAGCGGACGAAATAGTCAAATTCCAGGTCCATCCAACGGACCCAACAAAGACGGCCTCCATCGAGGCACAATTGAACCCTGATGTAGACGCCGCACTGCAAGAATTCCTTCGGGAAAATTGGGACATTTTTGCCTGGCACCCCTCGGATATGCCCGGAATCCCACGCAGATTGGCAGAACACAGCCTAAACATCCTAAAAGGATTCAAGCCAGTCAAACAGGCTCTTCGACGATTTTTCGAACCCAAAAGACAGGCAATGGGAGAAGAGCTAGCCAAACTATTGGAAGCCGGATTCATCAGAGATATTAAACATCCGGATTGGCTAGCAAACCTGGTAATGGTACCAAAGAAGGACAAATCCTGGCACCTATGCGTCGATTTTAAAGACCTCAACAAGGCCTGCCCAAAGGATCCCTTCCCCCTCCCCCGCATCAACCAGATAATCGATGCTACTGCAGGGCACGATTCATTGTGCTTCCTTGACGCATACTCCGGCTATCATCAAATCAAGATGGCGGAAGCGGACCAAGCCGCAACGGCGTTCATCACTCCATATGGACCATTCTGCTTCAACACGATGCCTTTCGGACTTAAAAATGCCGGCGCAACATATCAGCGCATGATTCAAACATGTCTGGCCACCCAGATCGGCAAAACAGTAGAGGCATACGTAGACGGCGTAGTCGTCAAAACCAAACACGTCGAAACTCTAGTAGACGACTTGAGGCTCACATTCGACAACCTCAGAGCATATGACATCAAGCTGAATCCGGAGAAATGCGTTTTCGGCGTACCAGCCGGAAAGCTCCTGGGCTTCATTGTATCCGGTAGAGGAATTGAAGCAAACCCAGCCAAGATCCGAGCTCTGTCACAGCTAGATATCCCAAAAGACCTCAAGCAAATACAAAAATTGACCGGATGCGTGGCGGCTCTAAGCCGCTTTATCTCCCGTCTAGGAGAAAAGGCATTGCCCCTCTATCGCCTCCTTAGGCGCACCGAACACTTCGAGTGGACGGATGCTGCCACTGCCGGACTCGAAGAAATAAAAGCCATATTGGCAACAAATCCGGTCCTGGCTGCGCCCAACCTGGGCGAACCAATGTTGTTATACATCGCAGCAACACATCAAGTTGTAAGCGCGGTACTCGTCGTCGAACGAGAGACAGAAGGGCATAAATTCCCTCTTCAAAAACCAGTATACTACGTATCCACTGTGTTAACCCCCTGCTAGTCCCGTTACTCGCACTATCAAAGGATAGCGTATGCGGTGTTCATGGCATCCCGAAAGCTCCGACACTACTTTCAAGAGTGTTCGATAACAGTGGCCTCCGAAGTACCACTCAATGACATTATAAACAACCGCGACGCAACAGGCAGGATTGCAAAATGGGCAATTGAGCTCTTACCATTCGATATAACTTACAAACCTCGGCGAGCTATAATGTCACAAGTTTTGGCTGACTTTGTCGCTGAATGGACCGAAGCCGAACTCCCTAAAGAGTACGACGCATACTCCAATTGGATTATGCACTTCGACGGATCTAAAATGTTGGCTGGACTTGGGGCTGGTGTCGTATTGACGTCCCCGACCGGGGACACAGTCCAATATGTACTTCAAATAATGTACACGGACTCCAACAACGCAGCCGAATACGAGGCCCTTTTACATGGTCTCCGGATGGCAATCTCCATGGGCATTCAACGCCTAGAGGTGCGCGGGGATTCAAACCTTGCAATATCCCAAATAAATGGAGACTTTGACGCCAAGGATCTGAAAATGGCAGCATATCGCAACGCTGTCCTAAAAATGTCAGCTCGGTTTGAAGGACTTGAATTCCATCCCGTAGCCCGAGATAACAACCAAGCAGCCGACGTACTGGCACGCATCAGCGCAAAACGTGACGCTCTCCCTCCAAACATCTTCCTGGAACGGCTCTTCAAGCCATCCGTACTATGGGAAGAGGAGTCCGGAAACGACAAACCGGAAAAAACCGCGTCAACCGGCGATCCAGCCGATGACATAACACCTTCAGCCCACGACATAATGGCAGTAATCGCCCCGTGGACAGAACCATTCCTAGCCTACTTGCTTAGGCAGGAACTTCCCGAAGACCAAAATGAGGCCCGCTGCATAGTCCAGCGATCTAAAGCCTACAAGGTCCATGAGGGAGAACTTTATAAGAAAAGCACAACCGGAGTCCTTCAAAGGTGTATCTCCGAAGAGGAAGGGCGAAACCTCCTGGCTGAAATTCATGCCGGACTAGGTGGACACCACGCAGCAGCTCGGGCCCTTGTAGGAAAGGCATTCCGTACAGGATTTTATTGGCCGACGGCTCGGGCAGATGCTCAGGACCTAGTCCAAAGATGCGTCGGTTGTCAGCTCTTTGCTAATTAGAGCCATATGCCACCCACCGCCCTCAAAACTATACCCATTACCTGGCCGTTCGCGGTCTGGGGGCTTGACATGGTTGGACCCCTTAAAGGGGGAACCCACAAGCAAAGGTACCTATTGGTCATGGTGGACAAATTCACTAAATGGATAGAGGCCAAACCAGTCAAAACGGCAGAGTTTGGACCAGTGATAGACTTCATATCCGGGGTAGTACACCATTATGGTGTCCCCCATAGCATCATCACCGATAACGACACGAACTTCACGGCCGATGAGGTTAAGTCATGGTGCGAAAACATGGGCATTAAGCTCGATTACGCTTCAGTCTATCATCCTCAAACCAACGGTCAAGTGGAACGAGCAAATGGTCTAATAATGAGCGGCATTAAACCTAGACTAGTGCGGTCACTTATGAAATCTGACACGCACTGGGTAGAGGAGCTCGACTCCATACTCTGGGGGCTGCGGACAACGCCCAACCGTACCACCGGATTCACACCATTTTTTATGGTATACGGCGCAGAGGCAGTTCTGCCCTGCGACATTATTCATGACTCACCTCGAGTGCGCATGTATGAAGAAAGAGAAGCTGAGCTGGATCGGCAGGACAGCTTGGACGCGTTGGAGGAAGAACGCGACGTCGCCAAGGCTCGTTCTGCATTCTATCAGCAGCAGGCTTGAAGATATCAAAGCAGAGAAGTACGGGCCAAGACATACAACGTTGGCGAACTAGTTCTATGCCTGCCGGACAAGAAAAAGGACAAGCTCAAGCCCAAATGGGAGGGCCCCTTCATTATCGATCAAGTCCTGACCGGCGGAGCGTACCGTCTACGAAATGCATCGGACAACCGACTCGAGCCGAAACCATGGAACGCAGCCCGCCTCCGAAGATTCTATGCCTAGCGCTGGACTAAGAGTTCGTCCCCTTCCCCCGTCCAAATTTTTACACTTCAACTGTATTTTGTTTCTCTTTCTTCTATTAACACCTTTCCTAAAAAGCCCTTAAGGGCCTACTTGCGCATCGTTCGCACATACTTGATGTGCCATCCGCACTCATTATACCTGGGGGCTTCTTTTCCAGAAGCTCAATTGTAAGGGCTTCATGCCCAGCACATGTGTCAAGCTTCCACATGTACCTTTCACTCACCATTATATGCATCGATATGACTTAAGTTTTGGCCAAGCTGGGTTGCCTGGCTCCTGTGCTTACCCCTACGTTCCCGATCGTTCGGCTAGGAGGTAAAGGGAGCACCTCTGCGATTGTTACTGCCGGGTCAGCCGGATGTGTACCTCAGACTGGGTGAAGCCGAAAGCTAGTGTTCTTAAGGGAATATTCGGTCGGTGACTCGAAAGATGATTTTTTACCTACTTATTTATCTGCCCCCAGATGTTTTTCTGCTTTTTTCGCAGTCCGGACATGCACTTTAGGGCATGCTTCCCAGGGAAAGGAACCCTTAACGGAACTATTCTCCCTGGAAGATGTTTCTTACTAACCATGTAATATAACATAACTAGTTGGGCACTTGTCTGATAAAGCACTAATGACCCCTACGCCTGGTCTCCATGCATACCCCGGTTGTTTCTTAACCAAGAAGGTATTCGGACACACTCCGGACTCTAGGGTCCCGAGGTTGAAGCGAAAAGGTCGGCAAAGACAAACGATCTACAATCCGTCTAGAAGGCATTTCACATGTCATTTTAAAATACATTGTCAAATCTACTGACTGTATTCCTCCTCAATCCCGTCTAATAGGCTGTCTAACTTACAGTCCCGTTGGGAAAATTTAGCAGCCAACTCTACTTGGCCGTATACTAAACTCACAGGGATCTCCTTCCCATCGGGCCCCACCGGTCCGACCTCGGCCATGTGGTTGGGATCCGCCTTCTTGTACCGCGTCTTCACCATGGCCCAGGCCTCCCTGGCACCTTGGCGGCAGGCCGAAATCTTCCATAAACGGAAGCGCTGCCGCACTCCCTGAAGCTTCTTCGCAAGCTCCCCAAGGCCCTCGGGTAGGGAGAGGGCTGGCCATAAAGCCTGGACGATGCCGCTCATTGCCTGCCGAACTCATTCGAGCAGTTGCAACAGCTCGGGAAGTTGATCACCCGTTGATACGGGCATCTCATCCGCAGGGCGACCTGTGAGTATACCTACAAGACATATGTTGTCAATTGACTTCCTCGCCGAACTCTTCTTTTCAAAGGAGTTCGCTCAAGCACTTACTATAGATGCCGCGACGAAGCTGCTGATTCTCCTTAACGGAGCCGGACAGCTCGGCCCGAACGCCTTTCAGTTCTTCTCCAAGCTGGGCGTGGGCATCTTGAAGCTTGTTCCTTTCTTGCTACACTCTATTCAGCACCCGCTCGCCGGCCTTCAGCTGGCGCAGTAGTTCCTGCCTGTCTGGATCTTGTCCGGCAGCACCTGCAATGTCATTATTAGACTTGCGCGCACGCCGCACAACGCTTATATTTAAAAAAAATAAAAACAAATGTGTTACCAGGAGGGGCCTCTGTGTTTCCTCCTGCGGCAGCAAGTGCGTCCTCAAGTTGGGCCTTGCACTCTTGCAGCTCCTGAGACAGTTGGGTATTCTTCTTGGTAAGATCCTGCATTTCAAATGATCTTTAAATCAGTTAACATAACTACTTTAAGTCTCAGGGGCTACTGGCATATATAACTGTGAAACTCTCTTACCCGTATGTCTTTTACATACTGCTCCGTGGCTCTGGTAAAACCATCTTGAGCAGCACGGAGGTGCGCGTCCCCTGCGTTAAAGGCATTCAACACCTCAGGGGAGAAGCACGCGTCACGAAATACTGTCCGGCGGCGCCTATGGTTCATGGCGCTCTCCACCTCAGACTTGGTGGCGGACAACCTGTCGGCATCCTCCGTTGGAGGAGTGTCCGGCTCGCGCCCTGCGCTCGCCTCCCCCTCCGGACCAGGTGCTGGAGCCCGGCTGGTAGAGGTTGGATTGGCAACCTCCACGCCCGCAGTCCGGCGGGCGCTTTTTCTCCTACAAAGATCATGAGCACTCAAACGCTTCCTAGCAACGTTGCTCCAAATAATTAATTACGAGCTATACCTTTGCGGCGACATTTCAGTTCGCGCCGCGCTCCTCTTCTGCCTACTGGTCCGGACTGGCCTTTGTTGGTCAGCCGCTGCGGGCTCGGCTTCCCGCCTTGAAGGCGCTTCCTGCAAAACACCATCGTACGCGAAGGTCAGAAATGGGCAAGGAAGAGATAATGGTGTCCGGACTTCCGTCACAATCACCTGGGAAGCCGGATATAGTCTGGGGTAGTCAGCCGTAATGGCGACTAAAGCATTATCCATGCTGAGCTGGTGGAACACCCCGTCGATTAGCTCCACCTGAATGTCCGGATCCTCTTCGGAGGCCGGATCCTGGGATCTCTCTGGATCCTCGGGTTGCGGAGCTGGACTTACCATGTCCTCCACAATCCGACGCAGTTCCTGCGCCGAAGACATAATATAAGAAGCTTAAACTTTGAAAACACGGGTCAGGCCCTTAAAGTGTTTGCTTACCCAACGACGGGGGTTATTCATGGAGAACCCATTTAACGGGTTCGTCTGAAGGAAGTCCTCCTTCTCCCCCTTGTACAGGCCGGACAGGATCTGCACCAGATCCTCGGCCGAATCCGGTCCTTTACGGCCATGACGGGTGGCATCGTCTTCCCCGTTGAAATCCCACATGGGGTGGCCCCTGTATTGCAGTGGCTGCACCCCCCGCGTAATGCATGTTGCCATGACTCCAATCATGGTCAACCCGGAATGGGCCAGTAATCTTATTCGGCCCACTAGATAATGGACGCTCTTGTCTTCCTCCAGTTGGGGGCTCCGTGGGCGCCAACTAAGGCGTTTCTTCAGAGGAGCAGTACTGAACTCCGGGAGGCCGACCCGGACTGGGTCTGGCAGCGGAGCGTCTTCTATGTAAAACCATTCCGAAGGCCGGTCTTCGGACGCCTTCTTAGGGGTTCCGAATGGATATCCGGTCCCGGCAATGCGCCATATTTCGGCGCCGCCCACTTGATATATAGACCCCTCGTGAGAACGGGGTACGAGGCAGAACAACCTCTTTCACAGTACAAAATGGGGCTCGATGCCCAGAAATAGCTCACAAAGAGCTACGTAACCCGCGATATGTAGGATAGAGGCAGGTGTAAGGTGATGGAGCTGGAGTCTGTAGAACTCCAGGAGCCCGCGGAGGAACGGATGTATAGGAAATCCGAGTCCCCTTATCAGATAGGGGACGAAGCATACCCGCTCCCCTTTGTTGGGACTTGGGGTAGCCTCCGCTTGCTTCCCACCTTGGTAGGTGGCCAGCCCGGCTCGGACCGGAACCATGAAGGCCGGAGGGAGATATCCCCCCGCTTGGAGCTTCACCAGCTCGTTGTGCGGAATAGAGCATCTCCTCCAATCTCCTGGCAGAGGGCTGGGAGCGCGAGAAGAGGAGCCGCGTCGACGGTCCATGATGGAATGGATTCTGGGTCAAAGGCGCTCCAATGAGTATTCGCGGAAGGAAGATGGTGTGATTTGGATCTGGATTTTTGCCTCTCTTATAGGCAGATTATTTGCACGACTAGGGGGTAAAACATAAAAGATACCCTGGCTTTTCGCATTCGTGCGACGCGTGGAAGAAGGCCATTATTGGGCGTAGAAGCCAAGAAGCGCAGCATTTATAAGGAAGCCGGACACTGTTCGGCAGGTACATGGAACTTAAAAGAGAACCCGCCTTGCAACGCCGAAGACTATATACGCGCTGGACTTATCGTCATTGAAGTCTGGTTCGGGGGCTACTGAGGGAGTCCTGGACTAGGGGGTGTCCGGACAGCCGGACTATCATCGTTCACCGGACTCCAAGACTACGATGATACCAGATTGAAGACTCCGTCTCGTGTCCGGATGGGACTTTCCTTGGCGTGGAAGGCAAGCTTGGCGATACGGATATGTAGATCTCCTACCATTGTAACCGACTCTGTGTAACCCTAGCCCTCTCCGGTGTCTATATAAACCGGAGGGCTTTAGTCCGTAGGACATAACATCCATTACAACAATCATACCATAGGCTAGCTTCTAGGGTTTAGCCTCCTTGATCTCGTGGTAGATCCACTCTTGTACTACCCATATCATCAATATTAATCAAGCAGGACGTAGGGTTTTACCTCCATCAAGAGGGCCCGAACCTGGGTAAAACATCGTGTCCCTTGTCTCCTATTACCATCCGCCTAGACGCACAGTTCGGGACCCCCTACCCGAGATCCGCCGGTTTTGACACCGACAATCATCTTTCGAAGTCCACCGACACCGCGTCTTCTGTCGACTCCTCCTCGAAGTCCGCCACCGAGTCAGCAGACTCCCGCTCCTCCAAGTCCACGAACGCGTGAGCCGACTCCTCCTCGAAGTCCTTCACCTCCTCCAAGTCCCCGAATGCGTGAGCAGACTCCTCCGGTTTCAAGTCCGGCACAACGTCATGCTACTTCTCCGGTTTCAAGTCCAGCACCGTGTCAGGCCACATCTCCTGCTTCAAGTCCGGCACATCGTCAGGCCACTTCTCCTGGTCCAACTCAGCCACATCAGCCATCTCCGCTATCTCAGCAATCGCAGAAGAGACACGCCGCAGCTATGGTGCGTAGCGGTATGAGGTCGAGGTAGTTCAGGAAGTACAGACGGAGATAAGCGATATAAATATGGTCCAAGCCTCGCTCCTCTTCCTCAGAGGCCTTACGACATGACTAAGGAGCAAAACGCAGCCATAGTGCAGGCCCAAGTGGACGCCCATTTTTGGACCGAAACCGGCACCGCCGCCAAAGGAGAAAGTGCCTGAGAAAACAATTGACCACTTCATTCGTATGGCTAGAGAACCACCTCCCAAGCTCGTTGACTCAGACTATGAGCGCCAAATCAGGAAACTACATCGAGAACGGCTAAAGGAGGAAGCGAGCTCGAGCTCGAGCCAACAAGCAGCGGGCAAAAAATGCGGGAAAACCGTTCCCCAGCTGGGAGAACAGGCGGCGCAATTGACCCCCCCGCTTGTTGTGCCAACAACACATGAGAGGAGGCCGCGCGCCCAATATTATTGTGGGCAAACCGTTAAAGTTCCCCAGCTAGGCGATGTGGTAATAACGGAGGAGCATATAATGCAGGCTGAAATGCTCAAGATCTCTATTGGACAACTCCTCGAAATTGAGCCCATGTCTCCGCTTAGAGAGGAGGAAATAAAACGGAAATATGTCCGGGGCCAACCTTTGGTCGAGCCAGACAAGGTCAAGAACCTCCCAACGAGAATGTATGAATTGCATCAATGGTACATGAACATTACCAAGATTTCCAATCGAGAGTCCCTCATGGTGAATGTCAAGAAGGAGCATTACTACCATGAGAAAGCTTTGTGCGTTGAGTATTCAGAACTATTTTAGTTATACAATCAAGACGCACTCGACAAATCTCTCGTCAGTTGCTATTGTCTGTAAGTGATTTCTTTCTGTAATTTTTGATCAATCATTACATGTAATTATCCTCACTATATATTCTTTTATGTGGTATTATATGCAGGATGAAGATGTATGAAATGAAAAAATCTGGACGCTATGGCATTGGGTTCATTGACCCAAATACCATTAATGACTACACATGGAATCTTGCAACTTCTCAAGCAAGTGTAGAGGAAAGCATGCTAGAGTTCTTGAAGCGCCTCAATACCTAGATATACTACTTCCTTACAACTTCCTGTGAGTTAATACAAATTCTGTTTTTACTTACTAGCTAGCTAGATGTTAATAATTAAGTGTATACGGTTTACGATAGTTGATTAATTTTATGCACATGCCCGCTTAATTAAGACATGCAAACGTGTGCGCATGCAGTTTCCACTGGATCTTGTGAGACATTAAAGTTGGCAAAGCAACAGTTGAAGTACTGGACTCGCTATTTAAAGAAGATAAAGACTACACCATCATGAAGGGGATAGTCAACAGGTAATTTCAATCATTATTAACTATATCTCGACCTATTATTAGTTCGTCATTTCCTGATATGAACTATTTAATAACCCCTTTATTAATTTTCTTTGCTGGCGGGCAGGGCTTGGGCAAAGTTTATCAAGGTGACTCCAGGCAAATGGCCAAAAAAGTTGTTTTGGCATCGACCAAAGGTAAGTAATTAAGTAGTACTAGCTAGCCATCTTTTAATTCTTGTTTCAATACCATTAATTAATTATCATGCTTGATTAATCATTATCTGATTCAATTCCATTCTCGTAAAGGCCCTGAAGCAGGCGCCGGGGAATGATCTGTGTGCATTCTACATTTGCGAGAACATTCGCATGATGGCGTCCGAAAGGAGCAGATCTCAAAGACAGGACTGGGTACGTTGTCAGAACACTATTCACACCATTATCGATATCTTGTAACACAACTAATACACATGCGTATTGATCTCCTTCTTAACAGTTCAGAGAGGTGCGGGATAAGCTCCTACCATCGGACCGCATACTAGCACTTCAGGAGGAAATAGCCGGATTTTTGCTCGACCAGGTCATAGATCCCAAAGGAGAATACTATTACCCGCTACCGCCCCCATGAACCACTTGTCATCGTGCTCCGAAGGCACCAAGGCAACATGTAGGAGAAATTGTATATGTATATACATGTGTATGTGTGAATAGTTAATGGTGTTGGCTGTGAGACATTCGATGATATATATTATATATATATATATGCGGTTCTACGTACGAGAAAATCTATTTATATATATGCATAACGTGTACAATTTGTAGTATCGTGAAATACCAGCAAACAAAATAGAATTAAATGGAAAATAAAGCCAAATTGAAAACACAAAATTAAAGGAAAAATTAAAAAAACACCCAAACATTTAGTACCGGTTGGTGTTACCAACCGGTACTAAAGCCCTACGCGCACCCGGGCCTGGCTCGTGCCACGTGTTTGCACTTTAGCGCCGGTTCGTGACGAACCGGTACTAAGGGGGGGGGGGACCTTTAGTCCCCACTCTTTAGTGCCGGTTGGCGAACCGGCACTAAAGGCCGTCACGAACCGGCACTAAAGGCCGGTTTTGCGCTAGTGTTAATAACATACACACAATATGCTCGATATGTGCAAATACAACATGGCATCACATCATGACTCTACAACTCAAGTATTTTATTCAATAGGCTCCGAGGAGCGAGATATTACAAACATGGGTCTCATGACCCAACATTCAGAGCATACAAGTCAAAGCACAAGCGGAAGCTTAACATGTCTGAGTACAAACATCTATAAATGAAAAAGGCTGAGAAGCCTGACTATCTACCAGATCCTGCCGAGGGCACAAGATCATAGCTTAGGTAACAAGCTAAACATCGAAGTCCACATGGAACTACTAATGAGACTTAAGTCTCTCTGCAAAACATAAAATAGGCTAACGTGAGTACAAATGTACCCATCAAGACTTACATCAGAACTATCTACATATGCATCATTATCAACAAAGGGATGGTGGGGTTTAACTGCAGCAAGCCAGCTTTGACTTGGTGGCTATCCTGAACTACGACTGCAAGTAACTCTTTTGAGGTGGCGCACACGAGTCCACATATTCTCCATATCAATACACCACTATGGATCCGCTCTCACCACTCTCACCACTATGACTGCAAGTACTTCTTCACACACGCTCTCACCACTTACCGCTGTTTACATGACATGTACTTGGCAACCTTCAAGCAGAAGCCCAATGAGGGTGTCGGCCACGGCCTACCTAAATACTCAAGTCTCTAGTCCAGGTTTATCACCTATTCAGGTTCCATCCACAGGGAGTCCGGCCGAGGTTTCCACATACGGCCCCAAACAATGTGTACAGGGTTCCGTGACACCAAACGGGGGCCCGGCATACCCGGCCACATGCCTACCGCATCACAGCCCACCCCTCGGGTCAGTGCTACGCATGGCCTCCAGCATACTACAAACACCAGAAACTACTTGCAACTCTTGGACAGAGGACAAGGGTGGTTAAGAAGCCGAGAGGGTCCATTGGTTTCGGGCCCAATGCGTGGTAGTAACTGTTCATGGATCACAAACATAGAACTCAGTTCCTGAGGACGGCTTCAATGAGACAAACCCACCATGTACTCCTACATGGCCTCTCACCAATACCTTTACCAAATCGAGTTCACACACTTAGCTCACATAGCAGGCATGACAAACAAGCATGAATGATTAGGCACAACAGGGCTCAAACAACTCCTACTCATACTAGTGGGTTTCATCTATTTACTGTGGCAATGACAGGTCATGCAAAGGAAAGGGGTTCAACTACCGCAGCAAGTAACAGATACGTCGTTGTTGTCCTAATGCAGTAAAGAGAGTAGGAGCGAGAGAGTGGGATTGTATTGGAATGAACAAGGGATTTTTGCTTGCTTGGCACTTCTGAAGATAGTAATAGCTCTTCATCGGTGTCATCGAACTCATTGTCGAAACCACGTCTATCGAGAGGGGACAAATACCGGCAACAAAGAAGGAAACACAATCAATGCAATGCACAATAGGATGCATGCTCATGGCATGGCAATATGAGTGTGTTGGCCTAATGCAACTACAACCAGATGGATTTGGGTCATATTGAACCAAAGGTTCAACCCCAAATTCAAATTATGAATTCAAATAGTGCCTTATCATGTTTTGAGGTAAACAACAGGATTAAGTTGTTTAAACATGCATGAAACTAGTACAGACGGACATATAGGATTTTTCTGATCATTTTTCATATATAATTTATTTCATTTGGAGTTATGGTTGAATTTCTATGAATTTTAGAAGTTTTGGGCATTTTCTGGAATTTCCTGAATAAGAATAAATCTAGAAAAAGCCATTACTGCATTAGCATTGCGTCAGCACTGCATCAGCAGATCAACTGCGCTGACCCATGTCAAACCTAACCCGTGGGTCCCGTGTGTCAGTGACTAACTAAACTAACCTAGTTAATTAATACTAACCTAGGTTAATTAGCAGGGCTGGCCCCACGTGTCAGTGACCCAGGGCAGTCAAACCCTGGTCAGGCAGGGTCAAACCCACAGGCATTAAGCTGCCGGTGAGGCTCGAGACGGCGGCGTGGCTCGGAAATTGCCTGCAGGGCTCCGTTCGAGGCGTGGTTAGGCTCTTCGAAGAGCTGGCGATGCGGCGCGTCGAGCAGTGCCCTCGGCCAGAGTTGGGGTGGCCAAGAATGACGTTGGCGACCATGTTTGCGGCCGCCGTAGTTTGGCTGTGTGCGGGGGCGTGGCTGTAGCATGCAAACGCGTGAACTGAAATGCTAGCAGGACACTACGAGGTGCGGCGAGAGTGCTAGCCACACTGGCGTGACCAAAGGGTCGTCGGAGCAACGCCGACGACAAGCTCGAGCGGAGGTGAGCTTCGGGAACTAAGGCCTAGACGGTGCAAACGCGAGGAGGAGGAGAGGGGTTCGGAGCAGAGGCTCACGGGGAGGTCGATGAGCTGGTCAGCTGGCTCGGGGAAGGCCGGAGCTGAGCAGGGCGGCGAAGATGATCTGGGACGGCCGAGGTTGAAGACGAGGGCGATGCAGGCGCTGTGGTGCATCCTCGGTTGCGTGGGGCGTCAAGGAAGAAGATGGAGCCGAGGCGGTTCTCCTGGACACGCTGGGTGGACTAGGGAAGGCCGGTGGCCATGTCAACGGTGAGCGGTGGTGACAGCAGCGCTCGGGTGCGCTCGGGGAAGAGAGGAAGAGGGAGCCAAAGGAGGGGATGATCATGGAGAGAGTGAGAGAGCGTCGAGGGGGTCGCGTGGTGTCACCAGGGGGGTCGAGGAAGCGAGCAGGGAGGCAGGAGGTGGTGGGCATGTGTGCGCGCGCGGCGAGCATGCACCCCTGCCAACTAGCGCGAGGAGGAAGGCGACAAGGGGTCTGTGGTGGCGGGCTGGGCCGGTTGGGCCGGCCAGGTGGGCTGCAGGTAAGTGCCAGTTTAGTTTCTTTCTCTCTCTTTTATTTCTGTATTTTTTCTATTTTGTTATACTGTTTTGGGCTTTATTAAAAATGCCAGGGCATTTCATCATGAAACTGCTCAATGTCACTGTTTGGAATATTTCCAACAGCAAACATTTCAGTTTGTGATTATTTGAGCATTTTAAATATTCTATAACATTTAAATGCCCAAATGCAAATAACATATGATTTAATCTAGTGTCCTTGTGATGTCTTAGAAAAGTGTGCACCATTTTTGTCAAAGGTACTAGAGCAAGGAAAATATGATGAACATTTTAGAAGGGCATTTCAGGTTCATTGAAAAAGATTTTAGTAAACCCTAGTTGGTTTAAGGGGGTGCTGGGGGTTCTGTCATCCCCGTTTCAACTTTCTGAGAGATTTAAACATGATGCAACATTAGATGCTAGCACTAGGCAGTCCAAAACTAGGGATGTGACAAAACTAGGGGTGTACTTCTTCACACACGCTCTCACCACTTACCGCCGTTTAGATGACATGTACTCGGCAACCTTCAAGCGGAAGCCTAACAAGGGTGTCAGCCACGACCTACCTAAACACTCAAGTCTCTAGTCCAGGTTTATCGCCTATTCAGGTTCCATCCACAGGGAGTCCGGCCAAGGTTTCCACATACGGCCCCGAACGATATGTACAGGGTTCCGCGACACCAAACGGGCGCCCATCATACCCGGCCACATGCCTACCCCATCACAGCCCACCCCTTGGGTCAGCGCTGCGCACGGCCTACAGCATACTACAAACACCAGAAACTACTTGCAACTCCCGGACAGAGTACAAGGGTGGTTAAGAAGCCGAGAGGGTCCATTGGTTTCGGGCCCAATGCGTGGTAGTAACTGTTCATGGATCACAAACACAGAACTCAGTTATTCAGGACGGCTTCAATGAGACAACCCACCATGTACTCCTACATGGCCTCTCACTGCTACCTTTACCAAATTGTGTTCACACACTTAGCTCACATACAGTAGGAAAATTTCATCACCGTTCCAATTCATCCCCGATGAATAAGACCTGTCATAACTCTAAGCATAGTAGGCATGACAAACAAGCATGAATGAGTAGGCACAACAGGGCTCAAACAACTCCTACTTATACTAGTGGGTTTCATCTATTTACTATGGCAATGACATGTCATGCAAAGGAAAGGGGTTGAACTACCACAGCAAGTAACAAATATGTCATTGTTGTCCTAATGCAGTAAAGAAAGCAAGAGCGAGAGAGTGGGATTGCATCAGAATGAACAAGGGGGTTTCGCTTGCCTGGCACTTCTAAAGATAGTAATAGCTCTTCATCGGTGTCATCGAACTCATCGTCGAAACCACGTCCATTGAGAGGGGACAAATACCGGCAACAGAGAAGGAAACACAATCAATGCAATGCACATTATGATGCATGCTCATGACATGGCAATATGAGTGTGTTGGCCTAATGCAACTACAACCAGATGGATTTGGGTCATATTGAACCAAAGGTTCAACCCCAAATTCAAATTATGAATTCAAATAGTGCATTATCATGTTTTTAGCTAAACAGCAAGGTTAAGTTATTTAAACATGCATGAAACCAGTACAGATGGATAGATTGGATTTTTCTGATCATCTTTCATATATAATTTATTTCATTTGGAGTTATGGTGGAATTTCTATGAAGCTTAGAAGTTTTGGGCATTTTCTGGAATTTCCTGAATAAGAATAAATCTAGAAAAGCCATTACTACATCAGCATTGCGTCAGCACTGCATCATTAGGTCAACTGCGCTGACCCAGGTCAAACCTGACCTGTGGGTCCTGCGTGTCAATGACTAACTAAACTAACCTAGTTAATTAATACAAACCCAGGTTAATTAGCAGGGCTGGCCCCATGTGTCAGTGACCCAGGGTGGTCAAACCCTGGTCAGACGGGGTTAAACCCGCCGACGTTAATCCGCCAGCGAGGCCCGAGACGGCGGCGCAGATCGGAAATCGCCCACAGAGCTCCGTTCGAGGCGTGGTTAGGCTCTTCGAAGAGCTGGCGATGCGGCGCGTCGAGCAGTGCCCTTGGCCGGAGCTGGGGTGGCCGAGAATGACATCGGCGACCATGTTTGCGGCCGCCAGAGTTCGGCTGTGTGCGGGGGCACGGCTGTAGCATGCAAACGCGTGAACTGAAACGCTAGCGGGACACTACGAGGTGCGGCGAGAGTGCTAGCCGCGCTGGCATGACCAAAGGGTCGCCGGAGTAACGCCGGCGACAAGCTCGAGCGGAGGGGAGCTTCGGTCATGGCTGAACTAAGGCCTAAATGGTGCAAACGCGAGGAGGAGGAGGAGAGGGGTTCGGAGCAGAGGCTCACGAGGAGGTCGGTGAGCTAGTTAGCTGGCTCGGGGGAGGCCGGAGCTGAGCAGGGCGGCGAAGACGATCTCAGACGGCCGAGGTTGAAGATGAGGGTGATGCAGGCGCTGTGGTGCGTCCCAGGTTGCGTGGGGCATCGAGGAAGAAGATGGAGCCGATGCGGTTCTCCTGGACACGCTGGGTGGACTAGGGAAGGTCGGTGTCCATGGCGACGGTGAGCGGTGGCGATGATAGCGCTCGGGTGCGCTCGGGGAAGAGAGGGAGAGGGAGCCAGAGAAGGTGATGAGCATGGAGAGCGTGGGAGAGCGTCGAGGGGGTCGCGTGGTGTCTCCAGGGGGGTCGAGGAAGCGAGCAGGGAGGCAGGAGGTGGCGGGCGTGTGCGCGCACGGAGAGCATGCGCCCCTGCCTACTGGCGCGAGGAGGAAGGCGACAGAGGGGGCTGCGGTGGCGGGCTGGGCCGGTTGGGCCGGCCAGGTGGGCTGCAGGTAAGCGCCAGGTCAGTTTCATTCTCTCTCTTTTATTTCTGTTTTTTTCTATTTTGTTATACTGTTTTGGGTTTTATTAAAAATGCCAGGGCATTTCCAAAAATCATGAAACTGCTCAATGTCACTGTTTGGAATATTTCCAACAGCAAACATTTCAGTGTGTGATTATTTGAGCATTTTAAATATTTTATAGCATTTAAATGCCCAAATGCAAATAACACATGATTTAATCTAGCGACCTTGTGATGTCCTAGAAAAGTGTGCACCTTTTTTTATCAAAGGTTCTAGACCAAGGCAAATATGATGAACATTTTAGAAAGGCATTTCAGGTTCATTGAAAAAGATTTTAGTAAACCCTAGTTGGTTTAAGGGGGGTGCTGGGGGTTCTGTCATCCCCATTTCAACTTTCTGGGAGATTTAAACATGATGCAACATCAGATGCTAGCACTAGGTAGACCAAAACTAGGGATGTGACAGGAACCACGAGCCTTCTAGTGAGTTGCTCCGGTTTGTGAGGGGTGTGTGTCCAAACTTTCGTCAAATAGGCCAATTTTTGTACCACATCATTTTGGTGGCATGACATTACATCAAGCAAGGTTTCATGTTTTCCTAATCATTTTTTAATTTTTTGAAATTAGAATGCCATGGCACTCCATGCATGTGTCCATGCCGTGAGACCAATATGTTTGAAAAGTCTTCTAATTTACTGCACATTGAATTAACTCGCACACAAGTACACAAACATGATTTTTCAAACCGTTATGGTTAGCCATTGCATGTACATGTAGTTAAAATTTGAATTACGGTCATTAAATGGCTAGAAAATCACTTAAATGTCTTCAAAAGGTCAAATGACCCCTGAAATTTTCCAAATTTTCACATGACAGTTTGTATCAGTGCACATTACACGTAAAAAATTTTTGAAGGCCGTAAAAGGAAACTATCTGCCGTTCGTCATCAAACATGCATTGTTCCCTCTCGGAACCACGAGCCTTCTAGTGAGTTGCTCCGGTTTATGAGGGGTGTGTGTGTCCAAACTTTCGTCAAACAGGCCAATTTTTGTACCACATCATCTTGGTGGTATGACATTACATCAAGCATGGTTTCATGTTTTGAATTTTTTGGAATTTAAATGCCATGGCACTCCATGCTTAATTGTGCCATAGCAGTTAGACCAATATGTTTAAAAATGCCTTCCCATTTGCTACACGTGCAATTAAATCACACACAATTACACAAAATATGACTTTTCAAACCGTTTTGGTTAGCTTCTGCGTGCACATGTAGTTCAAATTTCAATTCGGTCATTAAATGGCTAGAAAATCACTTTGTCTTAAAGGGTCAAATGACCCCTGAAATTTTCCAAAATTTGACATCACAGTTGTATTAGTACTACAAATTTTCTCATACATTTAAAACACAATCCGTTGCCAATTTACTCCAAATTCGTCTTCACAGCTAATAAAAAATATCTACAATATCACACACAGTTGTTTTGTAGGAATCATTTGCGATGAAATTTTATGCATCTATTTAAGTCTTCCTCCTAAAGCTTCACCGTCTCGTCTGCTCCAGTACCAGCAACCCCCGAATCCACAAATCCTGATCCCCAGTCCCGCACCCCCTTCTTGGAAAGATGACACCGTGGAAACGCTTCGTGAAGGCCCGTACGATGGCCGCGTCCCCCTCCCCAAGCGCAGCCGCCTGCGCCGAGAGCGCGGCCGCCTACGCGGAGAGTGTCGCCGCATCCACATTGAGCATGGCCACTTCCATCGAGAGGGTGTCTGCAGTACCTGACAGTGCAGCTGTGCTACATCTTGAGCTTGCGTTGGTTTTCCTTGAAGAGGAAAGGGTGATGCAGCAATAGTAGCATAAGTATTTCCCTCAGTTTTTGAGAACCAAGGTATCAATCCAGTAGGAGGCTCCTCAAAAGTCCCACGCACCTACACAAACAAACAAAGAACTCGCAACCAATGCAATAAAGGGGTTGTCAATCCCTTCACGGCCACTTGCGAAAGTGAGATCTAATAGAGATAGTATGATAAGATAAATATATTTTTGGTATTTTATAATATAGATGCAAAATGTAAAGATGCAAATAAAAGTAGATTGGAAGCAAATATGATAAGAGATAGACCCGGGGGCCATAGGTTTTTACTAGAGGCTTCTCTCAAGATAGCATAAGTATTATGGTGGGTGAACAAATTACCGTGGAGCAATTGATAGAAAAGCGAATAATTATGAGATTATCTAGGCATGATCATGTATATAGGCATCACGTCCGCAACAAGTAGACCGACTCCTGCATGCATCTACTACTATTACTCCACACATCGACCGACTCCTGCCCTGCATCTAGAGTATTAAGTTCATAAAGAACAGAGTAACGCATTAAGCAAGATGACATGATGTAGAGGGATAAACTCAAGCAATATGATATAAACCCCATCTTTTTATCCTCGATGGCAACAATACAATACATGCCTTGCTGCCCCTGCTGTCACTCGATAAGGACACCGCAAGATTGAACCAAAAGCTAAGCACTTCTCCCATGGCAAGAAAGATCAATCTAGTAGGCCAAATCAAACTGATAATTCGAAGAGACTTGCAAAGATAACTCAATCATACATAAAAGAATTAAGAGGAGATTCAAATATTTCTCATAGATAAATTTGATCATAAACCCACAATTCATCGGATCTCGATAAACACACCGCAAGAAGAGTTTACATCGAATAGATCTCCACAAGAGAGGGGGAGAACATTGTATTGAGATCCAAAAAGAGAGAAGAAGCCATCTAGCTAATAACTATGGACCCGTAGGTCTGTGGTAAACTACTCACAACTCATCGGAGGGGCAAGGATGTTGATGTAGAAGCCCTCCATGGTCGATTCCCCCTCCGGCAGAGTGCCGGCGAAGGCTCCAAGATGAGATCTCGCGGATACAGAAGGTTACAGTGGTGGAAATTGTGTTTCGTTGGCTCCCTGGATGTTTTCGGGGTACGTAGGCTTATATAGGAGGAAGAAGTACGTCGGTGGCCACCCGAGGGGCCCACGAGACAGGGCGGCGCGCCCTATAGTGGGGGGGGGGGGCGCCCTCCTATCTCGTGGAGGCCTCGACTGCTTCTAAACTTGCACTCCAAGTCCTCTGGATCACGTTCGTTCCAAAAATCACGCTCCCGAAGGTTTCATTCCGTTTGGACTCCGTTTGATATTCCTTTTTCTTTGAAATACTGAAATAGGCAAAAAAAAAACAGCAATACGGGCTGGGCCTCCGGTTAGTAGGTTAGTCCCAAAAATGATATAAATGTGTAAAATAAAGCCCATAAACATCCAAAAGGGGTAATATAATAGCATGGAACATAAAAAATTATAGATACGTTGGAGACGTATCAAGCATCCCTAAGCTTAATTCCTGCTCATCCTCGAGTAGGTAAATGATAAAAAGAGAATTTTTGATGTGGAATGCTACCTAGCATAATTCTTAATGTAATTTTCTTTATTGTGGCATGAATGTTCAGATCCAAATGATTCAAAATAAAAGTTCATATTGATAAAAGAAATAGTAACACTTCAAGCATACTAATCAAAGTAATCATGTCTTCTCAAAATAACATGGCAAAAGAAAGTTCATCCCTATAAAATCATATAGTTAGGCTATGCTTCATTTTCGTCACACAAAGATGTTCCCAACTTCTATACCCATGATGACAAGCCAAGCAATTGTTTCATACTTAAATAATCTCAAACCTTTTCAACCTTCACGCAATACATGAGCGTGAGCCATGGATATAGCACTATGGGTGGAATAGAATATGATGATGGGGATTGTGTGGAGAAGACAAAAAAGGAGAGAAAGTCTCACATTGACGAGGATAATCAACGGGCTATGGAGATGCCCATCAATTGATGTCAACATGAGGAGTAGGAATTGCCATGCAACAGATGCACTAGAGCTATAAATAAATGCTCAACAAAATAAAACTAGTGGGTGTGCATCCAACTTGCTTGCTCACGAAGACCTAGGGCATTTGAGGAAGCCCATCGTAGGAATATACAAGCCAAGTTCTAAAATGAAAAATTCCCACTAGTATGAAAAACACAACTTATGAGACTCACTATATGAAAAACCTGGTGCTACTTTGAAGCACAGTATATGAGACTCACTATATGAAGAACAAGGTGCTACTTTGAAGCACAAGTGTGGAAAAAGAGATAGTAACATTGCCCTATTTATTTATTTTCTTTTTTCTTTTTTTTCTTTTCCTTTTTTGGGGCCTTTCTTTTTTTCTTTTGGCCTTTCTTATTTTTTTCTTTTTTCTTTTGGCCTTTCTTATTTTTTTCTTTTTTGTTCTTTTTGGGCAATGCTCTAATAATGATGACCATCACACTTCTATTGATTACAACATATGAACTACTACTCGAAACTACAACAAGATATGACTCTATATGAATGCCTCCGGCGGTGTACCGGGATGGTGCAATGAATCAAGAGTGACATGTATGAAAATTAATGCATGGTGGCTTTGCCACAAATACGATGTCAACTACATGATCATGCAATGGCAATATGACAAAAGTAAAGTATGTCATGATGATGATAAACGGAACGGTGGAAAGTTGCATGGCAATATATCTCGGAATGGCTATGGAAATGCCATAATAGGTAGGTATGGTGGCTGTTTTGAGGAAGATATAAGGAGGTTTATGTGTGATAGAGCGTATCGTATCACGGGGTTTGGATGCACCGGCGAAGTTTGCACCAACTCTCAAGGTGAGAAAGGGCAATGCACGGTACCGAAGAGGCTTGCAATGGTGGAAAGGTAAAAGTGCGTATAATCCATGGACTCAACATTAGTCAAAAGAACTCATATACTTATTGCAAAAATTTAGAAGTCATCAAAAATCAAGCACTACGCGCATGCTCCTAGGGGGATAGATTAGTAGGAAAATACCATCGCTCGTCCCCGACCGCCACTCATAAGGATGCACAAGCCAGGTACACTTCATGTTTCAAATTTGTTACACAACTTTAACCATACGTGCATGCTATGGGACTTGCTAACTTAAACACAAGCATTCTTTAAATTCATAATCACCCAACTAGCATGACTTTAATATCACTACCTCCATATCTCAAAACAATTATCAAGTATCAAATTGATTGTAGCATCCAATTCACTTCCTATGATAGTTTTTATTATACCCAACTTGGATGCCTACCATTGTAGGACCAATTTTATAACTATAGCAAATACCATGTTGTTCTAAAAGAATCTCAAAATAATATAAGTGGAGCATGAGAGACTAGTAATTTCTACAAAAATAAGTCACAGCCGTGCTCTAAAAGATATAAGTGAAGCACTAGAGCAAAAACTATCAAGCTCAAAAGATATAAGTGAAGCACATAGAGTATTCTAGCAAATTCTAATCAAGTAGGCTTATCCCAAATGGTGTGTACAGCAAGGATGATTGTGGTAAACTAAAAAGCAAAGACTAATATAATACACGACGCTCCAAGCAAAACACATATCATGTGGCGAATAAAAATATAGCTCCAAGTAAAGTTACCAATGAACGAAGACGAAAGAGGGGATGCCTTCCCGGGGCATCCCCAAGCTTAGGCTTTTGGCTATTCTTGAATATATTGGGGTGCCTTTGGGAATCACCAATCTTAGGCTCTTGCCACTCCTTATTCCATAGTCCATAAAAGCTTTACCCAAAACTTGAAAACTTCACAACACAAAACTCAACAGGAAATCTTATAAGCTCCGTTAGTGAAAGAAAACAAAACCACCACATAAGGTACTGTAATGAACTCATTATTTATTTATTTTGGTGTTAAACCTACTGTATTCCAACTTCTCTATGGTTTATAAACTATTTTACTAGCCATAGATGCATCGAAATAAGCAAACAACACACGAAAAACAGAATCTGTCAAAAACAGAATAGTCTGCAGCAATCTGTAACTAACGCAAACTTCTGGAACTCTAAAAATCCTACCAAAATAGGAAGTACTGGACAATTTGTCTATTGATCAGCAGCAAAAAGAATCAACATGAAAGCAAGTTTTTGTGATTTAAAAAAACTAAATTCATGCGCGCAAAGTTTCTGTTTTTCAGCAGAATCAAATCAACTATCATGATAGGTTATCCTATAGGTTCTACTTGGCACAAACACTAATTAAAAGATAAAAATACATCTAAATAGAAGGTATATGCAATATTTATTAAATAATAGCAAGGAAAAATATTGGGTTGGCTCCCAACAAGCGCTTTTCTTTAAAGCCTTTTTAGCTAGGCATTGAGATTTCAATGATGCTCACATGAAAGACAAGAATTGAAGCACAAAGAGAGCATCATAAAACATGTGACAAACACACTTAAGTCTAACATACTTCCTATGCATAGGCATCTTGTAAGCAAACAAATTATCAAGGCAAGCAAAAACTAGCATATGCAAGGAAGAACAAAGAGATGATAGCAATCTCAACATGAAGAGAGGTAATTTAGTAACATGAAAACTTCTACAACCATAATTTCCTTTCTCATAATAATTACATGTAGGATCATAAGCAAATTCAACAAAATAGCTATCACATAACATATTCTCAACACGATCCACATGCATGTAAAGTTGACACTCTTCCAAAATAGTGGGATTATCATTAACTAAAGTCATGACCTCTCCAAACCCACTTTTATCAAAAATATCATAGGATTGAACATTCTCCAAATATGTGGGATCTAAAGTTGACACTCTTCCAAACCCACTTTCAATATTATTGCTAACACTATTATCAATCTCATATTCATCATGGGGCTTAAATAAATTTTCAAAATCATAAGAAGAATCACTCCAATCATGATCATTGCAACAAGTAGTAGACATAGCAAAACTAGCATCCCCAAGCTTAAGGTTTTGCATATTCTTAGCATATATAATTGTCATCAAGAGAATTTATAGTAAAATCATTGCAATCATGATTTTTATTCAAAGATCTATCGTGAATCACTTCATAAAGTATTTCATCACAATTTTCAGATTCACTGATTTCAAGCAAAACTTCATAAAGATAATCTAGTGCACAAAACTCACTAGCAATTGGTTCATCATAATTGGATCTCTTAAAAAGATTAGCAAGCGGATCAGGATCCATAGATCTTATGTTCTCTTTTTAGCAATAAATAAGCATCTAATCCAACCAAACGAGCAAACGAAAGGGCAAGCAAAAGAGAGAAGAGAAGATTGGGAAAGAGAGGGCGAATAAAAACGATAAGGGTGAAGTGGGGGAGAGGAAAACGAGAGGCAAATGGCAAATAATGTAAATGCGAGGGAGATGGGTTTGTGATGGGTACTTGGTATGTCTTGACTTGAGCGAAGACCTCCCCAACAACGGCGCCAGAAATTCTTCTTGCTACGCCTTGAGCTTGCGTTGGTTTTCCTTGAAGAGTAAAGGGTGATGCAGCAATAGTAGTGTAAGTATTTTCCGCAATTTTTGAGAACCAAGGTATCAATCCAGTAGGAGGCTCCTCAAAAGTCCCACGCACCTACACAAACAAACAAAGAACTCGCAACCAACGCAATAAAGGGGTTGTCAATCCCTTCACGGCCACTTGCGAAAGTGAGATCTAATAGAGATAGTATGATAAGACAAATATATTTTTGGTATTTTATAATATATATGCAAAAAGTAAAGATGCAAATAAAAGTAGATTGGAAGCAAATATGATAAGAGATAGACCCGGGGGCCATAGGTTTCACTAGAGGCTTCTCTCAAGATAGCATAAGTATTACGGTGGGTGAACAAATTACTGTGGAGCAATTGATAGAAAAGCGAATAATTATGAGATTATCTAGGCATGATCATGTGTATAGGAATCACGTCTGCAACAAGTAGACCGACTCCTGCTTGCATCTACTACTATTACTCCACACATCGACCGACTCCTGCCTGCATCTAGAGTATTAAGTTCATAAAGAACAGAGTAACGCATTAAGCAAGATGACATGATGTAGAGGGCTAAACTCAAGCAATATGATATAAACCCCATCTTTTTATCCTCGATGGCAACAATACAATACGTGCCTTGCTGCCTGATACGTCTCCGTCGTATCTACTTTTCGAAACACTTTTGCCCTTGTTTTGGACTCTAACTTGTATGATTTGAATGGAACTAACCCGGACTGACGCTGTTTTTAGCAGAATTACCATGGTGTTGTTTTATGTGGAGAAAACAAAAGTTCTCGGAATGACCTGAAACTCCACGGAATATCTTATAATAAATAATAAAAAATCCTCGCCAAAGATGAAGGCCAGGGGTCCCACACCCTGTTCACGAGGGTGGGGGGCGCGCCCCTCCCCCCTGGGCGCGCCCCCTACCTCGTGGGCCCCCTGGTGGCCCTCCGACGCCAACTCCAACTCCATATATTGGCTTTCGGGGAGAAAAAAATTAGAGAGAAAGTTTCATCGCGTTTTACGATATGGAGCTGCCGCCAAGCCCTAATCTCTCTCGGGAGGGCTGACCTGGAGTCCGTTCGGGGCTCCAGAAAGGGGGATTCGTCGCCGTTGTCATCATCAACCATGCTCCATCACCATTTCCATGATGCTCACCGCCGTGCGTGAGTAATTGCATCGTAGGCTTGCTGGACGGTGATGGGTTGGATGAGATTTATCATGTAATCGAGTTTGTTTTGTTAGGGTTTGAACCCTAGTATCCACTATGTTCTAAGATTGATGTTGCTATGACTTTGCTATGCTTAATGCTTGTCACTAGGGCCCGAGTGCCATGATTTCAGATCTGAACCTATTATGTTTTCATAAATATATGTGTGTTCTTGATCCTATCTTGCAAGTCTATAGTCACCTACTATGTGTTATGATCCGGCAACCCCGAAGTGACAATAATCGGGACCACTCCCGATGACGACCATAGTTTGAGGAGTTCATGTATTCACTATGTGCTAATGCTTTGTTCCGGTTCTCTATTAAAAGGAGGCCTTAATATCCCTTAGTTTCCATTAGGACCCCGCTGCCATGGGAGGGTGGGACAAAAGATGTCATGCAAGTTCTTTTCCATAAGCACGTATGACTATATTCGGAATACATGCCTACATTACATTGATGAACTGGAGCTAGTTCTGTGTCACCCTATGTTATAACTGTTACATGACGAACCACATCCGGCATAATTATCCATCGCTAATCCGGTGCCTACGAGTTTTCCATATACTGGTTTACGCTTATTTACTTTTCCGTTGCTACTGTTACAATCACTACAAAAATACCAAAATCATTACTTTTGCTGTCTTTACTTTTGTTACCATTACCACCACTATCATATTACTTTGCTACTAAACACTTTGCTGCAGATACTAAGTTTCCAGGTGTGGTTGAATTGACAACTCAGCTGCTAATACTTGAGAATATTCTTTGGCTCCCCTTGTGTCGAATCAATAAATTTGGGTTGAATACTCTACCCTCAAAAACTGTTGCGATCCCCTATACTTGTGGGTTATCACTGCCCCTGCTGTTACTGTTGGGGAACGTTGCAGAAAATTAAAATTTTTCCTACGGCTTCACCAAGATCCATCTATGAGTTCATCTAAGCAACGAGTCATGGGAGAGAGCTTGCATCTACATACCACTTGTAGATCGCGTGCGGAAGCTTGCAAGGTGATGATGGAGTCGTACTCGAACGTGATTCAGATCACCGATGCCAAGTGCTGAACGGACAGCACCTCCGTGTTCAACACACGTACGGGACGAGCGACGTCTCCTCCTTCTTGATCCAGCAAGGGGGAAGGAGAGGTTGAGGAAGACAGCTCCACCGGCAGCACGACGGCGTGGTGATGGTGGAGAAGCAGTACTCCGACAGGGCTTCGCCGAGCACACAACGAAGGAGGAGAGGTGTTGGGGAGGGAGAAGGAGGCAACCTAAGGCCAAGGACTCAAGGTATGAAGTCCCTCCTCTCCCCCACTATATATAGGAGGGCCAAGGGGGGGGTGGTCGGCCCTAGGAGATCCAATCTCCTAGGGGGGCGGCGGCCAAGGGGGGTTTCCCTTCCCCCCAAGGCACCTAGGAGGTGCCTTCCCCTCCTAGGACTCTTGCCCCCTTGAACCCTAGGCGCATGGGCCTATGTGGGGCTGGTGCCCTTGGCCCATGCAGGCCAAGGCGCACCCCCTACAGCCCATGTGGCCCCCCGGGGCAGGTGGCCCCACCCGGTGGGCCCCCGGGACCCCTCCGGTGGTCCCGGTACAATACCGATAACCCCGAAACTTGTCCCGATGCCCGAAACAGGACTTCCCATATATAAATCTTTACCTCCGGACCATTCCGGAACTCCTCGTGACGTCCGGGATCTCATCCGGGACTCCGAACATCATTCGGTAGTCACATACTTGACTTCCTACTAACCCTAGCGTCACCGAACCTTAAGTGTGTAGACCCTACGGGTTCGGGAGACACGCAGACATGACCGAGACGACTCTCGGGCAATAACCAACAGCGGGGTCTGGATATCCATGTTGGCTCCCACATGCTCCTCGATGATTTCATCGGTTGAACCACGATGTCGAGGATTCGATCAAACCCTGTATTCAATTCCCTTTGTCAATCGGTACGTTACTTGCCCGAGACTCGATCGTCGGTATCCCAATACCTTGTTCAGTCTCGTTACCCGGCAAGTCACTTTACTCGTACCGTAATGCATGATCCCGTGGCCAACACCTTGGTCACATTGAGCTCATTATGATGATGCATTACCGAGTGGGCCCAGAGATACCTCTCCGTTATACGGAGTGACAAATCCCAGTCTCGATCCGTGTCAACCCAACAGATACTTTCGGAGATACCTGTAATGCACCTTTATAGTCACCCAGTTACGTTGTGACGTTTGATACACCCAAGGCACTCCTACGGTAACCGGGAGTTACACGATCTCATGGTCGAAGGAATAGATACTTGACATTGGCAAAGCTTCTAGCAAACGAACTATACGATCTTTTATGCTATGCTTATGATTGGGTCTTGTCCATCACATCATTCTCCTAATGATGTGATCCCGTTATCAACGACATCCTATGTCCATAGTCAGGAAACCATGACTATCTATTGATCATAACGAGCTAGTCAACTAGAGGCTCACTAGGGACTCATTGGGTCTAAGTGTTCACACGTGTATTACGATTTCCGGATAATACAGTTATAGCATGAACAAAAGACAATTATCATGAACATTGAAATATAATAATCCTTTTATTATTGCCTCTAGGGCATATTTCCAACAGTCTCCCACTTGCACTAGAGTCACCAATCTAGTTACATTGTGATGAATCGAACACCCATAGAGTTCTGGTGTTGATCATGTTTTGCACGCGAGAGAGGTTTAGTCAACGGATCTGCGACATTCAGATCCATGTGCACTTTGCAAATCTCTATGTCTCCATCTTGAACATTTTCACGGATGGAGTTGAAACGACGCTTGATGTGCCTGGTCTTCTTGTGAAACCTGGGCTCCTTGGCAAGGGCAATAGCTCCAGTGTTGTCACAGAAGAGTTTGATCGGCCCCGACGCATTGGGTATGACTCCTAGGTCGGTGATGAACTCCTTCATCCAAATCGCTTCATGCGCTGCCTCCGAGGCTGCCATGTACTCCGCTTCACATGTAGATCCGCCACGACGCTCTGCTTGCAGCTGCACCAGCTTACTGCTCCACCATTCAACATATACACGTATCCGGTTTGTGACTTAGAGTCATCCAGATCTGAGTCGAAGCTAGCGTCGACGTAACCCTTTACGACGAGCTCTTCATCTCCTCCATAAACGAGAAACATGTCCTTTGTCCTTTTCAGGTACTTCAGGATATTCTTGACCGCTGTCCAGTGTTCCTTGCCGGGGTTACTTTGGTATCTTGCAACCAAACTTACGGCAAGGTTTACATCGGGTCTGGTACACAGCATGGCATACATAATAGATCCTATGGCTGAAGCATAGGGGATGACACTCATCTCTTCTTTATCTTTTGCCGTGGTCGGTGACTGAGCCAAGCTCAATCTCACACCTTGTAACATAGGCAAGAACCCCTTCTTGGACTGATCCATTTTGAACCTCTTCAAAATCTTATCAAGGTATGTGCTTTGTGAAAGACCTATGAGGCGTCTCGATCTATCTCTATAGATCTTGATGCCTAATATATAAGCAGCTTCTCCAAGGTCCTTCATTGAAAAACACTTGTTCAAGTAGGCCTTAATGCTGTCCAGGAGTTTCGTATCATTTCCCATCAAGAGTATGTCATCTACATATAATAGGAGAAATGCTACAGAGCTCCCACTCACTTTCTTGTAAACGCAGGCTTCTCCATAAGTCTGCGTAAACCCAAACGCTTTGATCATCTCATCAAAGCGAATGTTCCAACTCCGAGATGCTTGCACCAGTCCATAAATGGATCGCTGGAGCTTGCATACTTTGTTAGCGTTCTGAGGAACGACAAAACCTTCCGGCTGCATCATATACAGCTCTTCCTTAAGATGTCCATTAAGGAATGCCGTTTTGACGTCCATCTGCCATATCTCATAATCATAGTATGCGGCAATTGCTAACATGATTCGGACGGACTTAAGCTTCGCCACGGGAGAGAATGTCTCGTCGTAGTCAATCCCTTGAACTTGTCGATAACCCTTAGCGACAAGTCGAGCTTTATAGATGGTAACATTACCATCCGCGTCCGTCTTCTTCTTAAAAATCCATTTATTTTCTATCGCTCGCCGATCATCGGGCAAGTCTGTCAAAGTCCATACTTTGTTTTCATACATGGATCCTATCTCGGATTTCATGGCCTCAAGCCATTTGTTGGAATCCGGGCCCGCCATTGCTTCTTCATAGTTCGAAGGTTCATTGTTGTCCAGCAACATGATTTCCATGACAGGGTTGCCGTACCACTCTGGTGCAGAACGTGTCCTTGTGGACCTTCGAAATTCAGTAGCAACTAGATCTGAAGTACCTTGATCATCATCAACATTTTCCTCTTCAGTTGGTGTGGGCATTACAGGAATGGTTTCCTGCGCTGCACCACTTTCCCGTTCGAGAGGTAGTACTTCATCGAGTTCTACTTTCCTCCCACTTACTTCTTTCGAGAGAAACTCTTTCTCCAGAAAGCATCCGTTCTTGGCAACAAAGATCTTGCCTTCGGATCTTAAGTAGAAGGTATACCCGACAGTTTCCTTAGGGTATCCTATGAATACGCATTTTTCCGACTTGGGTTCGAGCTTTTCAGGTTGAAGTTTCTTGACATAAGCATCGCATCCCCAAACTTTTAGAAACGACAGCTTAGGTTTCTTCCCAAACCATAATTCATACGGTGTCGTCTCAACGGATTTAGACGGTGCCCTATTTAAAGTGAATGTAGCTGTCTCTAGAGCGTATCCCCAAAATGATAGCGGTAAATCGGTAAGAGACATCATAGACCGCACCATATCCAATAGAGTGCGATTACGACGTTCGGACACACCGTTTCGCTGAGGTGTTCCAGGCGGCGTGAGTTGTGAAACGATTCCACATTTTCTTAAGTGTGTACCAAATTCGTGACTTAAGTATTCGCCCCCACGATCTGATCGTAGGAACTTTATCTTACGGTCATGTTGATTCTCTACCTCACTCTAAAATTCCTTGAACTTTTCAAAGGTCTCAGACTTGTGTTTCATTAAGTAGACATACCCATATCTACTCAAGTCGTCAGTGAGAGTGAGAACATAACGATATCCTCCGCGAGCCTCAACGCTCATTGGACCGCACACATCGGTATGTATGATTTCCAACAAGTTGGTTGCTCGCTCCATTGTTCCGGAGAACGGAGTCTTGGTCATTTTGCCTAAGAGGCAAGGTTCGCATGTGTCAAATGATTCATAATCAAGAGACTCTAAAAGTCCATCAGCATGGAGCTTCTTCATGCGCTTGACACCAATGTGACCAAGGCGGCAGTGCCACAAGTATGTGGGACTATCGTTATCAACTTTACATCTTTTGGCATCCACACTATGAACATGTGTAATATTACGCTCGAGATTCATCAAGAATAAACCATTGACCATCGGAGCATGACCATAAAACATATCTCTCATATAAATCGAACAACCATTATTCTCAGACTTAAATGAGTAGCCATCTCGTATTAAACGAGATCCAGATACAATGTTCATGCTCAAACTTGGCACTAAATAACAATTATTGAGGTTTAAAACTAATCCCGTAGGTAAATGTAGAGGCAGCGTGCCGACGGCGATCACATCGACCCTGGAGCCATTCCCGACGCGCATCGTCACCTCGTCCTTCGCCAGTCTCCGTTTATTCCGCAGCTCCTGCTGTGAGTTACATATGTGAGCAACGGCACCGGTATCAAATACCCAGGAGTTACTTCGAGTACTGGTAAGGTACACATCAATTACATGTATATCAAATATACCTTTGGTGTTGCCGGCCTTCTTATCCGCTAAGTATTTGGGGCAGTTCCGCTTCCAGTGCCCCTTCCCCTTGCAATAAAAGCACTCAGTCTCAGGCTTGGGTCCATTCTTTGACTTCTTCCCGGCAACAGGCTTACCGGGCGCGGCAACATCTTTGCCGTCCTTCTTGAAGTTCTTCTTACCCTTGCCCTTCTTGAACTTAGTGGTCTTATTGACCATCAACACTTGATGTTCTTTCTTGATTTCAGCCTCTGCTGACTTCAGCATCGAGAACACTTCAGGAATGGTCTTTACCATCCCCTGCATGTTGTAGTTCATCACAAAGCTCTTGTAGCTTGGTGGGAGCGACTGGAGGATTCTGTCAATGACCGCCTCATCTGGGAGGTTAATGTTCAACTGGGTCATACGTGCGTGCAACCCAGACATCTTCAGGATGTGTTCACTGACAGAACTGTTCTCCTCCATCTTACAACTGTAGAACTTGTCGGAGACATCATATCTCTCGACCCGGGCATGAGCTTGGAAAACTAGTTTCAGCTCTTCGAACATCTCATATGCTCCGTGATGCTCAAAACGCTTTTGGAGCCCCGGTTCTAAGCTGTAAAGCATGCCGCACTGAACGAGGGAGTAATCATCAGCACGAGTTTGCCAAGCGTTCATAACGTCTTGGTTCTCTGGGACGGGAGCGGCACCTAGCGGTCCTTCTAGGACATATTGCTTCCTGGCAGCTATGAGGATGATCCTCAGGTTTCGGACCCAGTCCGTATAGTTGCTGCCATCATCTTTCAGCTTGGTTTTCTCTAGGAACGCGTTGAAGTTCATGTTGACATGAGCGTTGGCCATTGATCTACAATACATATTTGCAAAGGTTTTAGACTAAGTTCATGATAATAAAGTTCTTAATCAAAATTATGAACTCCCACTTAGATTAGACATCCCTCTAGTCATCTAAGTGTTACACGATCCGAGTCGACTAGCCCGTGTCCGATCATCACGTGAGACGGACTAGTCATCGTCGGTGAACATCTTTATGTTGATCGTATCTTCCATACGACTCATGTTCGACCTTTCGGTCTCCGTGTTCCGAGGCCATGTCTGCACATGCTAGGCTCGTCAAGTTAACCCTAAGTGTTTTCGCTGTGTAAAACTGTCTTACACCCGTTGTATGTGAACGTAAGGATCCATCACACCCGATCATCACGTGGTGCTTAGAAACGACGAACTGTAGCAACGGTGCACAGTTAGGGGAGAACACTTCTTGAAATTTTGTAAGGGATCATCTTATTTACTACCGTCGTCCTAAGTAAACAAGATGCATAAACATAATAAACATCACATGCAATTATATGGTTGTGACATGATATGGCCAATATCATCAAGCTCCATTGATCTCCATCTTCGGGGCTCCATGATCATCTTGTCACCGGCTTGACACCATGATCTCCATCATCATGATCTCCATCATCGTGTCTTCATGAAGTTGTCACGCCAACGACTACTTCTACTTCTATGACTAACGCGTTTAGTAATGAAGTAAAGTAGTTTACATGGCGTTCTTCAATGACACGCAGGTCATACAAAAAAATAAAGACAACTCCTATGGCTCCTGCCGGTTGTCATACTCATCGACATGCAAGTCGTGAATCCTATTACAAGAACATGATCTCATACATCACAATTCAACATTCATCACAACTTCTGGCCATATCACATCACATGATCAATCGCTGCAAAAACAAGTTAGACGTTCTCTAGTTGTTGTTGCATCTTTTACGTGGCTGCGATTGGGTTCTAGCAAGAACGTTTTCTTACCTACGAATCACCACAACGTGATTTTGTCAACTTCTATTTACCCTTCATAAGGGCCTTGTTCATCGATTCCGCTCCAACTAAAGTGGGAGAGACAGACACCCGCCAGCCACCTTATGCAACTAGTGCATGTCAGTCGGTGGAACCGGTCTCACGTAAGCGTACGTGTAAGGTTGGTCCGGGCCGCTTCATCCCACAATACCGTTGAGCAAGAAAAGACTAGTAGAGGCAAGTAAGATGACAAGATCAACGCCCACAACAAATTGTGTTCTACTCGTGCATTAGAGAACTACGCATAGACCTAGCTCATGATGCCACTGTTGGGGAACGTTGCAGAAAATTAAAATTTTTCCTACGGCTTCACCAAGATCCATCTATGAGTTCATCTAAGCAACGAGTCATGGGAGAGAGCTTGCATCTACATACCACTTGTAGATCGCGTGCGGAAGCTTGCAAGGTGATGATGGAGTCGTACTCGAACGTGATTCAGATCACCGATGCCAAGTGCTGAACGGACAGCACCTCCGTGTTCAACACACGTACGGGACGAGCGACGTCTCCTCCTTCTTGATCCAGCAAGGGGGAAGGAGAGGTTGAGGAAGACAGCTCCACCGGCAGCACGACGGCGTGGTGATGGTGGAGAAGCAGTACTCCGACAGGGCTTCGCCGAGCACACAACGAAGGAGGAGAGGTGTTGGGGAGGGAGAAGGAGGCAACCTAAGGCCAAGGACTCAAGGTATGAAGTCCCTCCTCTCCCCCACTATATATAGGAGGGCCAAGGGGGGGGTGGCCGGCCCTAGGAGATCCAATCTCCTAGGGGGGCGGCGGCCAAGGGGGGTTTCCCTTCCCCCCAAGGCACCTAGGAGGTGCCTTCCCCTCCTAGGACTCTTGCCCCCTTGAACCCTAGGCGCATGGGCCTATGTGGGGCTGGTGCCCTTGGCCCATGCAGGCCAAGGCGCACCCCCTACAGCCCATGTGGCCCCCCGGGGCAGGTGGCCCCACCCGGTGGGCCCCCGGGACCCCTCCGGTGGTCCCGGTACAATACCGATAACCCCGAAACTTGTCCCGATGCCCGAAACAGGACTTCCCATATATAAATCTTTACCTCCGGACCATTCCGGAACTCCTCGTGACGTCCGGGATCTCATCCGGGACTCCGAACATCATTCGGTAGTCACATACTTGACTTCCTACTAACCCTAGCGTCACCGAACCTTAAGTGTGTAGACCCTACGGGTTCGGGAGACACGCAGACATGACCGAGACGACTCTCGGGCAATAACCAACAGCGGGGTCTGGATATCCATGTTGGCTCCCACATGCTCCTCGATGATTTCATCGGTTGAACCACGATGTCGAGGATTCGATCAAACCCTGTATTCAATTCCCTTTGTCAATCGGTACGTTACTTGCCCGAGACTCGATCGTCGGTATCCCAATACCTTGTTCAGTCTCGTTACCCGGCAAGTCACTTTACTCGTACCGTAATGCATGATCCCGTGGCCAACACCTTGGTCACATTGAGCTCATTATGATGATGCATTACCGAGTGGGCCCAGAGATACCTCTCCGTTATACGGAGTGACAAATCCCAGTCTCGATCCGTGTCAACCCAACAGATACTTTCGGAGATACCTGTAATGCACCTTTATAGTCACCCAGTTACGTTGTGACGTTTGATACACCCAAGGCACTCCTACGGTAACCGGGAGTTACACGATCTCATGGTCGAAGGAATAGATACTTGACATTGGCAAAGCTTCTAGCAAACGAACTATACGATCTTTTATGCTATGCTTATGATTGGGTCTTGTCCATCACATCATTCTCCTAATGATGTGATCCCGTTATCAACGACATCCTATGTCCATAGTCAGGAAACCATGACTATCTATTGATCATAACGAGCTAGTCAACTAGAGGCTCACTAGGGACTCATTGGGTCTAAGTGTTCACACGTGTATTACGATTTCCGGATAATACAGTTATAGCATGAACAAAAGACAATTATCATGAACATTGAAATATAATAATCCTTTTATTATTGCCTCTAGGGCATATTTCCAACAGTTACTGGGTAAGGACACCGCAAGATTGAACCAAAAGCTAAGCACTTCTCCCATTTGAAGAAAGATCAATCTAGTAGGCCAAACCAAACTGATAATTCGAAGAGACTTGCAAAGATAACTCAATCATACATAAAAGAATTCAGAGGATTCAAATATTTCTCATCGATAAACTTGATCATAAACCCACAATTCATCGGATCTCGACAAATACACCGCAAAAAGAGTTTACATCGAATAAATCTTCATAAGAGAGGGGGGGGGGGAATATTGTATTGAGATCCAAAACGAGAGAAGAAGCCATCTAGCTAATAACTATGGACCCGTAGGTCTGTGGTAAACTACTCACAACTCATCGGAGGGGCAAGGATGTTGATGTAGAAGCCCTCCATGGTCGATTCCCCCTCCGGCAGAGTGCCGGCGAAGGCTCCAAGATGAGATCTCGCGGATACAGAAGGTTACGGCGGTGGAAATTGTGTTTCGTTGGCTCCTTGGATGTTTTCGGGGTACGTAGGCTTATATAGGAGGAAGAAGTACGTCGGTGGCCGCCCGAGGTGCCCACGAGACAGGGGGCATGCTCTATAGGGGGGGGGGGGCTCCCTCCTATCTCGTGGAGGCCTCGGCTGCTTCTTGACTTGCACTCCAAGTCTTCTGGATCACGTTCGTTCCAAAAATCACACTCCCGAAGGTTTCATTCCGTTTGGACTCCGTTTGATATTCCTTTTCTTCGAAATACTGAAATAGGCAAAAAAACAGCAATACGGTCTGGGCCTCCGGTTAGTAGGTTAGTCCCAAAAATGATATAAATGTGTAAAATAAAGCCCATAAACATCCAAAAGGGGTAGTATAATAGCATGGAACAATCAAAAATTATAGATACATTGGAGACGTATCAAGCTGCAGCAGCTGAGACGGTTGTAGCTACTGGTACGATGGCGGCTGTAAACGTCAAGAGAGCTCGAGCTGCCGTCCGTGCCGCCGATGTCGTCCTGGCCCGGGTCGAGGCCATCCACGCCAATATATTCCAGGACACCTCGGAATCCAGCATGCAACCCATGTCTGAAAAGGCGGCGGTGGCCATGGAGCACCTGCTTCCTCATGAGGTCGTTGAGCGGGAGCTGGAGATATAGGAGGCGGTGGAGATCAAGGAGCGGCGGGAGGAGGAGTTGCGCGTGGCCGAGGTCGAGGTAGCGAAGAGTCTGTCCGTCGAGGAATCGGCGATGGAGTACCAACGCAAGCTCTGGCGCAGCCACTACTACGAGTACTACAACCTTGAGGGTGGTGCCGAGAACAAGGATGAGGACGAGGACGCGGTCGACTTCAGTAGGGGGGACGCGGAGTCCACCAACGGTGGCATGTTGCCAGGACAAGTCATTGACGTCTCATATCACACCGGCGATGCATAGGCCAGTGCGACAACAGATTTGTTAAAATTATTCATACTTAGGCTTTGTTTTTAATGTTGGTCTTTTGTTAGAGAAATGTTTAGGTGAACTGTCTCTGTTTAATTACCAAAATTGCTTGATTCAATAAGTCTGGTCTGTGTGCTGTATGCTCTTTTGTGTGCCCAAATTAGCAAGCGATGTTAAATTATGCAATGACATACGCGGGGAAATTTCCACCAAAATTTCAGTTATCAAACTCATCCCATGTGCGTTTAGCAGAAGAATCGTTTGCGATGCACACTATCGTTCAAAGTGAATGGTGTCCGGCGGCATCGCGCGCAAAGTTTCCCTCCACATTTCAAAATTTTTGGCCTACCGCTGAAATATCTACCCTCCCCCTCCCCGTCCCCTTTTCTCCCCGACAACAAGTCACATTTCCCCTGTTTCCCCCTTCCTTCCTAAGCTATAGCCGCTTCCTCGCTTGCTTCCTCGCTCTCACCGTCTTGCATCGTACCGCTGGGGTCGCCATGGTCTTCTTCAAAGACCTCTCCAGTGGTTCCTCCTTCGACGACGACTCCTTCACCACCCGGGTATGCCTCTCTTCTCTCTCTCGGGCTATGACTTGGAATGAAGGATTTTTACCCGGTGGTCGGTTTGAGTCATTTCTTCATCTTATAGTTCCCTAGGACCATCAGTTGCAATGAATGGAGCGGGGTCGCTGAAGATCTGTCTGCTCATTGTCACCATCAATCTCCATGTAGGAAGCTAGTTGTGTTTGAAACAATGGGAGGAAGTTTCTGGCATGTGCAGAGAAGGTGAGACCCTCTTTCGTTGTAACAATTCATTTTTTAGATGTGATTCGGACACTGTCACGGTCCCAAACCATTCATACCACACATTCAACCAAACGCATTCTAAGACAGTGTCACAGTTTGTACCTAGTATCTAAAAATGTTGCCATCTCATCAGCGGTGCCATTAGAAAATTATTTGGCACTGCTTCAGCAGTTTGTGGAGCCAACTTGTCCACATATTCTTGCAGCCAAGCAGTAAAATAATAAGTCTTTATGGCACGAAGGAACTGGGCGTCAGAGAAACTAGGTGCTCCGAAGTTCAGGTCCCTGATTTTTTTCTGCTGCATTGGCTCGCTAGTGGAGGGCACTGGTGTGAGATGTAACAACAGTTGTCTTTACACCGGTTTTGGCATACATAGTGGATGCCTTAGTGCTCTTAGTTCTATGTTACTAAATTTGTGCATGTACACACCTGTTAGTATCAATTTTCTGTCATCCAAACACTGTCGCTATGCTGTTGCAGTTATATTTACCTTCCTCTTAAAATGTTCAATTTGTTATTTATAGTACATGAGTAAGAACTTGTAGCGTTGTTGTAGTTAATTATAGCTTATGATGTTTTAGAATTTGGTTGTTGTCTCAGTAGCAATTAATTCATTTGCGCATTGATCTTTTTGAGAAGATATGTCATAATTAACCTGTTTCTTCAGTTTTTCAAATTAAGTATTGGTGATTTTCTATGTTGCTATAAACCCATTTTCCCTACAATTGTTACTGATCTAGTTTTAAATATTATAGGATGAACGGAAGTGTTCTTACTTGGAGTGGGTTGATCAAGAGTGGCCACTGTCTTTGAAGATGTGCCTAGCAAAGCTTTGGAGCATGTATCAGGAAGACAACAGAGATAGGCTTAGAGAAAGTGTTGTCAACGCTGAAGAATATTCGAACATGTGGGATAAAAAGAGGAAGGTGGAGAATGAGCTCAGATTTCTTTAAATCAGACTTTGCTAAGATGGTGTTGGCGAAGGAGGAGGCACTTTCCCAGTTGGCTAGTGCAAAACATGTTCTTACTGAACTGAAAGAAGAGGTGGATAAGGCGAGCCTGGATGATCTCAATTAGGGAAATGAATATATTGTTCTAATATTGTTCTTATGAAGTTGAACTATCTATATGTTGTATTGTGTTGTTTTCCGGTAGCTATCGTACTATGATCTTAAAATATATCTATGTGCCTGATATGAAATTGGCAAACAACTGTTCGATATGAAATGTGAATTTGCGTAATACTGGAATTATTAATTGTAAACTAATAAACCTGCTAAATGGGTCATGAAACTTTGCAAACGGTTCTAGAAGTAAAAGCGCTTGTGATGGATAGCCCAATGCCACACATTTTTCTTCATCAAATAGTGTGTGATGTAGTTGATAAAAGAAAATGGTTAACCAAGGCAGAGCGTGTGTGATAGTTACATGTATCAGACACGAGCCTATACATAAACCTGTGTGGGATGTACATACGAATGGAAACGTTTTCCCTGGATTGACTGTGTGGGATGTACATACAAACGGAAACGTTTTCCCTGGATTGACTATGTGGGAAGTACATACGAACGGAAACGTTTTCCCTGGATTCACTGTGTGAGATGTACATGAGAACGGAAACGTTCTCCTTGGATTGATTGTGTGTGATATACATACGAACATAAATGTTTTTCTGGGATTCACCATGTGGGATGTACATACGAACAAAAACAATTAGGTTTCAATGCCTTGCCCGATGGCACATGAGCTCATTTTGCCCCAACTTGTGTGCCAAGAGGGCCTATCCCCGACGATTTCTGGGTCGTGTGGGAAGGGCCCCCCTATCGCCCGGACTCACTTGGCAACGATTCCAAATGCCATCGCAGAAGGGGTTAAAAATCGTTTGTATAGCACCGACGCGTACCAGTGGTACCACACCTGATGTGTGCCTTGCCACGTGTCTGGCAAAGGAGGTACAAGAGTGATCCAGGAGTGGATCACTGGACAACGGTAAAAATTATCCTTAGTGACTAGAGGACTAAGCAAATGTTTTCTTGACTATGGAGGTGATAAAGATTTCGTCGTAAAGGGTTACGTCGATGAAATCAATGATACCGATCCAGATAACTCCGAATAGCAAACCGGATACGTATAATGGAGCAGTCATATGGAATATCTCCGAGTAAAGCATTATAGCAACATCTACAGTATGACATAAAGATTTGTAAAGTAGACACGATATGAATGTTGCAGACCCGTTGACTAAAAACCTCTCTCACAAGCAAAACATGATCACACCTTAGAACTCTTTGGGTGTTAATCACATGGAGATATGAACTAGATTATTGACTCTAGTAAACTCTCTGGGTGTTAATCACGTGGCATTGTGAACTAGATTATTGAGTCTAGTGAACTCTTTGGGTGTTAATCACATGGCGATGTGAACTAGATTATTGACTCTAGTGAAATTTTGGGTGTTCGTCACATGGTGATGTGAACTAGATTATTGACTCTAGTGAAATCTTTGGGTGTTCATCACATGGTGATGGAAACTCAGATACGTGTGGATACATAGACAACACAGTGTCCCAATTGAGCCTCTACTAGACTAGCTCATTGATCAAAGATGGTTAAGGTTTCCTAACCATAGACATGAGTTGTTATTTGATAACGGGATCACATAATTAGGAGAATGGTGTGACGGACAAGACCCAACCGTTAGCATATGTAACATCCCAAATTTTCAATTTGGAATGTTATACTTTAGATCATCATTGCATATCATATTTTATTGCATTTTGGTTTGATCCCAAAAATTCTACGCAACTCAAGGACCTACAGAGAGAGTTGGGGATTTTGTTATTTTCATATTTGAGTTTTCTCAAATTTTGAAAAGGGGATCAATTGGTTTTGATTATTTTTCTTCCTAATATTTCTAAAATAAAAGTATATGAGAGGAGATAAAAATGACTTCTCCAAAATAAATGAAATATTAGAGGAAAAATATTAAAATCAATTTATTTATTTTATTTGGATTTTGTTGCAATTTTATTTAATTAGAAAAATTGCACATTTTCAAAATTGCATTTTAGAGCCAAGAAAATGTTCATCTTGTTCGAAATATTTTATTTAGACGATGAAAATTTGTTTTGGCATTTTTATATTTTTATTTATTTTCTAGGATTTATTTACGGTGGAATGTTCTTTTTTTTAAAAACTTCGCTTCGGACTGACCGGGCTGAAAGCCCAGCCAGCCGACGCCACCCCCGCGCGCCCCGTGCCCGCACCGGACTCCGTCGGAGTCCGGGAGACCGCCGTCACCTCGGGTTGTCCCTCCCCCAAGCCGACCCCACCCCCTATCCCTCTTAAATAGCCACCTCCGCCGCCCCACATCGCCACCCAAGCCGCAGCAGCAGCAGCGCCCGCAGCCGCCGTCGCCGAGCCGCCGCGCTGCCGTCGTCATCGCCGTCGCCCGCGTCACCCCGCGCCCCGCGCCGCCGCCGCACCACTCCGCCGTCGCCGCCGCCTCGCAGCCCCGCCTCGCCTTGCCGGGGCCGCCGCCCCGTCGATCGGAGCCGCTGCCGTTCCGATCCGATCCGAGTCACCGTTTTTTTCTGGTTTAGGTAAAAATCGACCGGTTTTTAATTAAACCCTAGTTCGTTTTTTTAGATTAGATCGGTTTTATTTTTCCGATTTAGTTATTTAGCGAACGCCCGTTCGTTCGTTCGTTTTAACGAACGGAGTTCACTCGTTAGCCGCAGACAGCGAATGTTCGTTCGTTAGCCTGTTCGTCAATTTTCTTTTTCCAGGGTTTTCCGCAATTATTTTTCGATCATGATTTCTGCCCTGATTTTTGTTTTAGTTTATCTTTTTGCTCGTTTACCAGAATTAGGCGATTCAAGCGCCTAGAGTTTCGTCTCGAAACCCTCTTTCTGTTTAACCAACTTAAACATGATTTTGCTACTGTTAAATTTGACGTAAGTCCAGATTAGTAAATGGAGCTAGTTTCTTACGCAGTTTGAGTTTCGTTGCTTCGTTTGATTTGATTCTTTTTGAAAACTGGAGTTCTTAAGTTGAACTTTCTGGTTAGATATCTTATTTGAGTTTTACTAGTGCTTCTAGTTGAGTGCTTATTGTGTGCTTGTTTGTTTGCGATAGAGTACCCGGAGTATGAAGCATGCTACTACGAGTCTCTAGGTTTCACGGATCATCAGCAAGGCCAGTAACACTTTGTTCATATCTCTTTACTACCCAGTTTTATTGCATTAGATCAATCCTCAAACAATTGCATGATTAGGATCTGATTAATATGTGGGTTTTGGGAAGTAGATGAGGTAGAACCTATTGCCCTGTTATTTACCAAACCTTTGGGAGTTACTTCTACGTTTGCTTATATTGCTATGCTATGCTAGTAGACGTGGATTGGGTGAGTATATCCATGACAGATGTTAGTATTATCTTTTAATGGTTAACTTAAGGTGGCTACTTTAATACACATTTGGGTGGATTGAGGCACATGGGGAACCCAATGTTGCCTGTATTTTTTGGAAATCCCGGGGTACCATGTGATTCTCCTATGGACTGTCACCCAGGCTCAAAGAGATCATAAGATTATTCATGCTAGAAACTTCCGTTTTCAGCCACAAGCTATTATGGGCTCTAGCATACTTGAGTATGTTGCAAGACCTCTTTCAGTGGTGGGCTAGCAGATGTAGGGGAAAGTAGGTGTAATTGTCCACCCAGAGTAAAGAGTTATTGTTTCAGAAAGACAGTGTCTCGTTTCTCCGACCATGGATGTATTCGAGTCTTGTGGGGGAAAAGTGCGCACACCTCTGCAGAGCGTACAAACTAATCATGGTTAGCCGTGTCCCCGGTTATGGACGTTTTGAGTATCTAGTTCTTGGATTATCATGTTGATCTCATCATGTTACTTAAATTAATTTTGATTGGGTTTAATGATGATGCTTAATTGGGATTGAGTTGGAGGAACCTTCTCAATGTTTAACAACCACCATGATAGTTAAATAAAATTTATTCCTTTGTTGTAGGGAAAAATTGGCTTTATGCAAAACTGTAACCATAGAGCTTTCCACCAGCCATATATGCATGTAGTGATAGCATTATTCTGTTCATATTCTCTATGTGTTACATTGCCAGCATATTCCATGTGCTGACCCGTTTTCGGGCTGCAACGTTGATGTTGCGGACTTTTCAGGCAATGAGTAAGGTGCCTTAGGTCGTGATCTTTCACTCAGTGATGCCGTTGGAGTTGATGGACTCGCTTTCTCTTCCAAGCCTTCCGCTGTTATCATTATTAGATGGCCTTAAGCCATATTTATTGTAATAAGTTCTCTTTTGAGACATTCGATGTAATAAGTGTGTGATTGCTACTCTGTTATAAATCCTTCAAGTACTGTGCGTATCAGCATTACGGATCCAGGGATGACACTGATGCACAGAGATCAGACTGTTTGAGGTCTGGTCGCTACAAGATGGTATCAGAGCACACACTGACTGTAGGACATGACCACTAAGCTAAAGCCATAGATCACTACTCTCTTCTCATTTCCGACTCCTCTCCTTTTCTACTCTTTAGGATGGCGGATACAAGGAACAAGTTCGCACAACCAGATGAAGATATACCTTTTGGACGTCACTTGAAGGAAGTCACTAGATACCTAAACATCGGAATGCCAAGCTGCACCGGGACCTACATCGCCACTTTACCAGAAGAGGAGCGTTGGATGATTCTAGTTCAAGTTCCAGGAAGGACGTTCATGCCCATCACCGAGCCCATAGAGTTTTCCTTTGATGCACCAACCTGGAGTCTAGGAAAGAGCATGGCGGCCCACATTACCATGGGGCGCATTGGAGAAGTTTACCACAAGGACCTCAAGGATACTATCTACCAGATTTGTGGGCGCTAAGACGAGCAATGGGAGATGATCAGCACCACAAAGGATAGATCTATTGCAGCTTTCATTCAGGAGTTAAACCAGCACATTCGTCGCCAGGAGAACCAGATGTGCGCAGGCATGATAGATCTGAAGAAGGCAATGACCAGGATCACGGAGCTGGAAGAAGAACTCAAGTCTACCCGCAATGGATATGAGGAGGAAATTGCAACATTACTGGAGAAGAATGATGACCTGAAGAAGAAGCTAAAGGTATTCATGGGATACCCCGCGCTAGGTGGAGAAGATGACGATTCCACCTGTCTGGAGAACTACATCATCATCGAAGACACCGACTCAGACCCTGACGATAGTGATGATGACTACGTTGATGAAGTTGGAGCAGATATCATGGAGTCTTCAACCGATCAAATTTTCTAGTCGACCACCATAACAATAGTAGAATTCCCCCTGTATATAGTATAGTCCGAGCACTTCTGTAACGATAGTTAGATCGATGTATGCCCTTGTTTGAATTGATTGATGTGATTGTTTGTGTTTGTCTCATGCGCATATGGATATTGTTTTCCTCTCTAGACCCCATTCTATTCTATTTTATCATCCTTTCTAAACCCTCAGATGCCTCCAAGACGCGACAATGGATTTGCTTTCCCACCAGAGCTCACTCAGTTGATCCAGCAGCAGAATGCATTGATGCAGATATTAGTCCAGAATCAGAACCAGGGGAATAACAACAACAACAACCCACCACCACCACCACCACCAGTTGATCACTTAGCCCGTTTCTTGAGGCTTAATCCGCCCGTGTTCTCTAGTAGCACTGAGCCGATAGTTGCAGATGATTGGCTCCGCAAGATTGGAAGGGAGTTGACCACTGCAGGATGCATAGATGCGAAGAGGGTGCGTTTTGCCGCACATCAGCTTGATGGACCCGCATCATCATGGTGGGAGAATTTCACAGCCACGTACCCCATCGACACTGTCACATGGGACCAGTTTCAGCAGGCTTTCCATATTGCCCATGTTTCAGCAGGAGCTATGGCCATGAAGAAGCGTGAGTTCCGCAACTTGCTACAAGGAGGGCGTACAGTTGGCCAGCATGTGGATGATTTTAGTAAGTTAGCACGTTTTGCCCTAGATGACATTGCTACGGATGCAGCTAAGCAGGAGAAGTTTCTGGAAGGACTGAATGATGAGCTGAGCATGCAGTTGATGGTGCAACCTTCAACAACTACCAGGAGTTGGTAGATAGAGCTCTCATGAATTAAGGGAAGCAGTAGCAGATTGACAACCGCAAGAGGAAGTATGGACAAGGGAAATACAATTCTGGAGCTCAGCAGAGGCCTCGTTTTACCCCAAACTCGGGAGGACACCTTCAACATAACCATGGAGGTCACAATCACAATGGAGGGAGTTCACACAACCATAGTGGCCCCAAGAATGGGAATGGGAATGGAGGAAGCAACAGTCAGAACCATACCAACCCATCAACACCAGCCAACAGGGATCTAAGCCACATTACTTGCTTCAAGTGCCAGAAGACTGGACATTATGCCACTGAATGTCCTGAAGCAAAGAATGGAAATGGCAATGGAAGCTCTGGGAAGAAGCCCAACCCTTTCAATAGGGGACAGGTGAACCACGTTAACGTGGAGGAGGTAGAAGCCCAGCCAGATGCAGTAATAGGTAAGTTTTTGGTTAAGTCATTTACTGCAATCATTCTTTTTGATACTGGTGCATCGCATTCATACATATCAAGGTGATTTGTGGATAAGTATAAACTTCCCACCAAAGTTCTTAGAACACCTATGTTAGTGAGTTTGCCAGGAGCGGAGTATATGGCAAGCCACGGATGTTTTCAGATGCCATTGATCATAGGTAGGCATGTTTTCCCCTCAGTCCTGATAATTTTGGAGTCGCAAGGTTTGGATGTGATTCTGGGAATGGATTGGCTATCGATGTATGGAGGAAACATCGATTGCGCCAGTAAGACGATTTTGCTCACCACCCCAGAAGGAAGAAGGATCAAGTATGTATCCCAGCATGAGCCAAGGAGGACTCAAGTGAATTCCTTATCAGGAGTTGTACATGAGGAAGTACTAGTGGTGAAGGATTTCCCTGATGTATTTCCAGAAGAGTTGCCAGGCATGCCACCGGATAGAGACATTGAGTTTTTGATTGAGCTTTTGCCAGGCACAGGGCCAATATCTAAGAGACCGTATAGGATGCCTGCAAAGGATTTGGAGGAAATTAAGAAGCAAATTAAGGATTTACTGGATAAAGGGTATATTCGCCAGAGTTCGTCACCTTGGAGATCACCAGTGCTTCTAGTGGAGAAGAAGGACGGATCATTGAGGATGGTTGTTGATTATCGTGGATTGAATGAGGTGACAATCAAGAACAAGTACCCATTGCCGATGATCAATGATCTGTTTGACCAGTTGCAAGGAGCTAAAGTATTTTCCAAGATCGATCTGCAATCAGGATACCACCAGCTGAAGATTCTAGAGCAGGATATACCTAAGACAGCTTTTACCAGAAGGTACGGGCTATATGAGTACACCGTTATGTCATTTGGACTGACTAACGCACCTGCCTATTTCATGAACATGATGAACAATGTGTTTATGGAGTTTTTGGATAAGTTCGTCGTAGTGTTCATTGATGATATTCTGGTCTACTCGAAGAATGAAGAGGAGCATAAGGATCATTTGCGTTTGGTACTTGGAAGGCTCAGAGAACATCAGCTATATGCCAAGTTTAGCAAGTGCGAGTTTTAGTTGAAGGAAGTTGGATTCCTCGGACATCTTATATCCGGAGAAGGAATAGCAGTAAACCCCACCAAAGTTGGCACTGTGACAAATTGGGAAGCACCCACGTCAGTTGGAGAGATCCAGAGTTTTCTTGGACTCGCGGGATACTACCGGAGGTTCATTGAGAATTTGTCAAAGATTGCAAAGCCCATGACGGAGTTGTTGAATAAAGACACCAAATTCAAATGGACTGAGGAATGTGAGGCCAGCTTTCAGGAGTTGAAGAAACGTTTGGTTACATCACCAGTGTTGATTCTGCCAGATCAACGCAAGGATTATGAAGTGTATTGCGACGCTTCTCGTCGAGGACTTGGAGCAGTGCTTATGCAGGAGGGAAGATTTGTTTCCTATGCCTCACGATAGCTTAAACCCCATGAGTTGAATTATGCTACACATGATTTGGAGTTAGCAGCCGTAGTGCATGCGTTGAAGACATGGAGATATTTTCTCATCGGAAACCATTGTGAGGTGTACACGGATCACGAGAGTTTGAAGTATATTTTCACGTAGAAGGAGTTGAATCTTAGGCAAAGGAGATGGTTGGAGCTCATTAAGGATTATGACATGAGGTTGCATTATCATCTCGGAAAGGCTAACGTAGTAGCTGATGCGTTGAGCCGCAAGAGCCACATCAACACCCTCATGACCGGAGAGTTACCCAAGGAGTTAGCCAAGGATCTTCGCGAGCTATGTTTGGAGATAGTTCCGAGCGGCTATGTTGCAGCATTGGAGATTCAGTCTACTTTTATGGATAAGATCAGAGAAGCTTAGAAGATAGACAAAGAGATTGCCGAGATAAGAGAGAGGATGAGCAAAGGAAAGGCTAAAGGATTTCGTGAGAATGAGCACGATACCTTATGGTTTGAGGACCGCGTATATGTGCCTAATGACCCAGAGATCAGGAAGTTGATTCTGCAAGAGGCCCATGATTGGCCGTATTCGATTCACCCAAGAAATACCAAGATGTATCTGGATTTGAAGGATAGGTTCTGGTGGACTGGAATGAAGAAGGATATTGCAGAGTATGTAGTAGTTTGTGATGTATGTCAGAGAGTAAAGGCAGAGCATCAGAAGCCACCAGGATTGCTACAGCCATTGCTGATATCCGAATGGAAGTGGGATAAGCTAGGCATGGATTTTATCACGGGATTGCCCAGGACTCGTTCAGGCTATGACTCGATATGGGTTGTAGTCGATCATTTGACGAAGGTAGCTCATTTCATCCCAGTGAAGACCACTTACACCCGTGCTAAGTTGGCAAAGGTATACTTGACCAGGATCGTATGTCCGCATGGAGTTTCGAGGACCATTGTATCAGATAGAGGAACCCAGTTTACCTCAAAGTTCTGGAATCAGTTGAACGAAACTTTGGGTACCAGGCTAGAGTTCAGCACATCCTTCCATCCACACACAGATGGACAGACCGAGAGAGTCAATCAGATTCTAGAGGACATGTTGAGAGCTTGTGCGCTAGACTATGGATCTATTTGGGACGACAATTTGCCATATGCAGAGTTCTCTTACAACAACAGTTATCAATCCAGTTTGAAGATGGCCCCTTTCGAAGCTTTATACGGAAGGAGATGCAGGACACCATTGTTATGGGATGAAGTTGGAGATCGTCAGTTGTTTGGACCAGACTTGATCAAAGAGTCTGAAGAGAAGGTTAAACTGATTCGTGATAGACTCAAGGTAGCCCAATCCAGGCAGAAGAGTTATGCGGATTCTAAACGCAAGGAGACAGTTTACAAAGTCAGAGACAGAGTTTATCTTTGAGTGTCCCCACTTCGAGGAGTTAAGCATTTTGGACTTAAAGGAAAGTTAGCACCATGTTTTGTGGGACCATACAAAGTTTTGGAACGTATGGGAGAAGTTGCTTACAAGTTGGAATTGCCCGAAGGATTGTCAGGAGTTCACGATGTGTTCCACGTTTCCCAGTTGAAGAAGTGCCATGCAGAGATGGCCGATATTCCTCTTAGAGATACAGTGCCACTGGAAGCGATTCAGTTGGATAGCGATTTGACCTAAGAGGAGAAACCAGTCAAGATTCTCGAGTTTGCCAGCCGAGTCACATGCAACAAGGTTATCAAGTTCTGCAAAGTTCAGTAGAGCCACCATACCGAAGATGAAGCCACCTGGGAGCGAGAGGAAGACATATGGAAGGATCACCCTCACCTATTTTCTAGCCAACCTGAATCTCGAGGGCGAGATTCATCTTAAGGGGGGTAGGTTTGTAACATCCCAAATTTTCAATTTGGAATGTTATACATTAGATCATCATTGCATATCATATTTTATAGCATTTTGGTTTGATCCTAGAAATTCTACGCAACTCAACGACCTACAGAGAGAGTTGGGGATTTTGTCATTTTCATATTTGAGTTTTCTCAAATTTTGAAAAGGGGATCAATTGGTTTGATTATTTTTCTTCCTAATATTTCTAAAATAAAAGTATATGAGAGGAGATAGAAATGACTTCTCCAAAATAAATGAAATATTAGAGGAAAAATGTCAAAATCAATTTATTTATTTTATTTGGATTTTATTGCAATTTTATTTGAATTAGAAAAATTGCATGTTTTCAAAATTGCATTTTAGGGCCAAGAAAATGTTCATCTTGTTCTAATTATTTTATTTAGACGATGAAAATTTGGTTTGGCATTTTTAGATTTTTATTTATTTTTCTAGGATTTATTTACGGCAGAATGTTTAAAAAAAAACTTCGCTTCGGAATGACCGGGCCGAAAGCCCAACCGGCCCAGCCGGCCGCCGCCTCCCCTGCCCGCGCCCCGTGCCCGCACTGGACTCCGCCGGAGTCCGGGAGACCGCCGCCGCCTCGGGTTGTCCCTTTCCCAAGCCGACCCCGCCCTCTCCCCCTCTTAAATAGCCGCCGCCGCCGCCCGACATCTCCACCCAAGACGCAGCAGTAGCAGCGCCCGCAGCCGCCGCCGCCGCCCGCGTCGCCCCGTGCCCCGCGCCGCACTCCTCCGCTGCCGCCGCACCACTCCGCCATCGCCGCCGCCCCACAGCTCGCCTGGCCTCGCCGGAGCCGCCGCCCCGTCGACCGGAGCCGCCACCATTCCAATACGATCCGGAGCCACCGGTTTTTTTCGGTTTAGGTAAAAACCGACCGTTTTTTAGATTAGATCGGTTTTATTTTTCCGGTTTAGTTATTTAGCGAACGCCTGTTCGTTCGTTCGTTTTAATGTACGGAGTTCACTCGTTAGCCGCACACAGCGAATGTTCATTCGTTAGCCTGTTCGTTCGCAATTATTTTTCGATTGCGATTTCTGCCCTGATTTTCATTTTAGTTTGTCTTTTCGCTCATTTATCGGAATCAGGCGATTCAAGTGCCTAGAGTTTCGTCTCGAAACCCTCTTTCTGTTTAACAAACTTAAACATGATTTTGCTACTGTAAAATTTGACGTAAGTCCAGATTAGTAAACGGAGCTTGTTTCTTTCGCAGTTTGAGTTTCGTTGCTTCGTTTGATTTGGTTCTTTTTGCAAATCGGAGTTCTTAAGTTGAACTTTCTGGTTAGATCTCTTATTTGAGTTTTAACATTGCTTCTAGTTGAGTGCTTATTGTGTGCTTGTTTGTTTGTGATAGAGTACCCGGAGTGCGAAGTGTGCTACTACAAGTCTCTAGGTTTCACGGATCATCAGCAAGGCAAGTAATACTTTGATCATATCTCTTTACTACCCAGTTTTATTGCATTAGATCAATCGTCAAATAATTGCATGATTAGGATCTGATTAATATGTGGGTTTTGAGAAGTAGATGAGGTAGAACCTATTGCCCTGTTATTTACCAAACCTTTGGGAGTTACTTCTACGTTTGCTTATATTGCTATGCTATGCTAGTAGACATGGATTGGGTGAGTGTATTCATGACAGATGTGAGTATTATTATTTAATGGTTAACTTAAGGTGGCTACTTTAATACACATCTGGGTGGATTGAGGCACCTGTGGAACCCAGTGTTGCCTGTATTTTTTGGAAATCCTGGGGTACCGTGTGATTCTCCTATGGACTGCCACCCAGGCTCAAAGGGATCATAAGCTTATTCATGCTAGAAATTTCCGTGTGTAGCCAGAAGCTATTATGGCTCTAGCATAGTTGAGTACGTTGCAAGACCTCTTTTAGTGGTGGGCTAGCAGATGTAGGGGAAAGTAGGTGTAACTGTCCACCCAGAGTAAAGAGTTATTGTTTCAGAAAACTGTGTCTCGTTTCTCCAACCATGGATGTATTCGAGTCTTGTGGGGAAAAGTGCGCAAACCTCTGCAGAGTGTACAAACTAATCATGGTTAGCCGTGTCCCCTGTTGTGGACGTTTTGAATATCTAGTTCTTGGATTATCATGTTGATCTCATCATGGTACTTTATTTAATATTGATTGGGTTTAATGATGATGCTTAATTGGTATTGAGTTGGAGGAACCTTCTCAATGTTTAACAACCACCATGATAGTTAAATAAAATTTATTCTTTTGTTGTAGGGAAAAATTGGCTTTATGCAAAACTGTAACCATAGAGCTTTCCACCAGCCATATATGCATGTAGTGATAGCATTATTCTGTTCGTATTCTTTATGTGTTACATTGCCAGCATATTCCATGCGCTGACCCGTTTTCGGGCTGCAACGTTCATGTTGCAGACTTTTCAGACGACGAGTAAGGTGCCTTTGGTCGTGATCTTTCACTCAGTGATGCCGTTGGAGTTGATGGACTCACTTTATCTTCCAAGCCTTCCGTTGTTATCGTTATTAGATGGCCTTAAGCCATATTTATTGTAATAAGTTCTCTTTTGAGACATTCGATGTAATAGGTGTGTGATTGCTACTTTGTTATAAATCCTTCAAGTACTGTGCGTGGCAGCATTACCGATCTAGGGATGACACAGATACATAGAGATCAGATTGTTTGAGGTCTGGTCGCTAAAGCATAGCATCTGATCAGTCAGTTTATTGATATTGCTTTCTTAATGTCAAATACATGTTTCTTCGACCATGAGATCATGCAACGACCGGACTCCGGAGGAATGCCTTGTGTGCTGATACGTCTCCAACGTATCTATAATTTTTTATTGCTCCATGTTGTTATATTATCATTCTTGGATGTTTTCAAATCATTTTATAGCAACTTTATATCAATTTTTGGGACTAACCTATTGACATAGTTCCATGTGCCAGTTGCTGTTTTCTGCTTGTGTTTTACATCGCAGGAAATCAATATCAAACGGAGTCCAAACGCAGCAAAACTTTTTGTGGTTTTTTTTGGACCATAAGGCATCCAATGGGCCAAATAAGTACCGAAGAGGGGGCCCGAGGTGAGAACAGGACACCTGGGTGCGCCTGGAGGCCCAGGCACGCCCTGGTGGGTTGTGCCCACCTCGGCGACTTCCCGCACCGCCTCTTTGCTCTATAAATACCCCAATATTCCAGAAACCCTAGGGAGTCGACGAAAATCAATTCCAGCTGCCGCAAAGTTCTAGAACCACTAGATCCAATCTAAACACCATCATGGAGGGGTTCATCATTCTCATTGGTGCCTCTCCGATGACGCGTGAGGTAGACCTAAGGGTCTGTAGTTAGTAGCTATATGGCTTCCTCTCTCTCTCTCTCTCTTGATTCTAAATACAATGGTCTCTTGGAGATCTATTTGATGTAACTCTTTATGTGGTGTGTTCGTTGGGATCTGATGAACTTTGAGTTTATGATCAGATCTATGTTTTTATCCATGAAAGTTATTTGAGTCTTCTTGATCTCTTATGCATGATTACTTATAGCCTCGTATTTCTTCTTTGAATCTTTGGTTTAGTTAGGCCAACTAGATCGATTTTTCTTGCCATTGGAAGAGGTGCTTTGTGATGGGTTCGATCGTACGGTGCTTGATCCCAGTGACAGAAGGGTAACCGACACGTATGTATCGTTGCCATTAAGGATAACAAGATGGGGACTATTTCTACATAAATAGATCTTGTCTACATCATGTCATCATTCTTATTGCATTACTCCATTTCTCCATGAACTTAATACACTAGTTGCATGCTGGATAGCGGTCGATGTGTGGAGTAATAGTAGTTGATGCAGGCAGGAGTCGGTGTACTAATCATGGACGTGTTACCTATATAATGATCATTGCCTGGATATTGTCATGATTATTTGAAGTTCTTTCAATTGCCCAACAGTAATTTGTTTACCCACCGTATGCTATTTTTCTCGAGAGAAGCCACTAGTGAAATCTACGCCCCCGGGTCTCTTCTTAATCATGTTTGCCTTTGAGATCTATTTTTATTTGCTTTTGTTTTCAGATCTATTAATCCAAAAATACCTTGCTGCAATTTTTAGTAATTTATTTTATCTCGTGTTCCTGCGAGATCTATTTATCCAATCTACTACAATTTTACCTATCTTTTTACCAGTGAGGGATGGACAACCCATCTCTTACATCGGGTTGCAAGTATTTGTTCTTTGTGTGCAGGAGCTATTTACATGGTGTTGCATGGTTCTCCTACTGGTTCGATAACCTTGATCTCATCACTGAGGGAAATACCTACCGTTGTTGTGCTGCACCCTCCCTTCCTCTTTGGGGAAATATTGATGTAGTTCAAGCAAACATCAAAAGGATTTTTTGGCGCCGTTGGCGGGGAGACATCATCAGCATCTACCAGGTTCCTAATCAAAAATCTCATATCCTTGCAATTTACAATATTTGCCTCTCATTTTCCTCTCCCCCACTTCACAAAAAATTGCCGTTTTATTCGCCCTCTTTTTCGTTCGCCGTTTTTCTCGTCATATCTGTTTTTGTGTGCAATCTTGTTGGCTAGTTTTTGACGTTATGGATAGTTCTTCCTCTATTGGGTGCACTCCTGAGAACGAGGTTCTCAACTTTAAACAAAGGGGAGGGGAGAATTTAAAAGATGCTTGGTATAGGATTTGCAATGCTCATAATAGATCTATCCGTAAGCAATCTACCATTGTTCTTCTTCGCTATGGTTATGTGGGTATCACCACTTGGTATAGATTCGTCCTTGATACGATTACCGGTGGAAATTTCTTGATGTGTCCCTCTCTTGATGCTTTTAATGCTATGGGAAATTTAGTGGGTTCACCACTGCTTATGATTAATGAAACAACTTTCAATATCGAGCATGTTATGGAAAGACTAGATGCTATGGAAAAGAAAATGCTTACCGAAGAAAATTTTGAAAACTTGGATAACAATATGCATAATTTTGCTACTAAATTTGGGACAAAAGCGGGAGAAGTTTTTAAGTTGTTAAAAGAAAAGGGGACCATAATTCATGAAAGAATTGAAGAAAGCCCGTCTTGGATTAATAAACTAGAAGAAATTTTTAGTAATCTAAGTACGACTTTTGCTTCTGCCAAAACTATCAAAAAATCCGTTAAAAAATGGCAAAATTACTCAAGCCACTAAAAACAAGGGTGCAACTTCCAATAGCAACAGAGAAGATCTTAAGATGATTAGTATTCACCCCAATTTTGTTGAAGTTATAAGAGACCCTTTATGCAAGAATGAGTTCCTTAAACTTGTTCCTAGGAGTGTTGTCATTGAAAATTTGTATACTAAATCCTTGAAGAATTCCAATTGTTTGATTGAAGAGTTGGAAACCAAAGATGACAACACTTACATCCTTCGTATTATGCCTAGCTAGGGGCGTAAAACAATAGCGCTCGTTGGGAGACAACCCAATTTGTATCTTTTTGCCTTTTAGTTTTCTTGTTCTTTTCAATAAAATAACAAATTATGCCTCTGTTTAGATGTGTTTTGTGGTTCAAATTAGTGTTTGTGCCAAGCAGAGCCTTTGAGATGATTTGAGTGATAGTTTATTTGATCTTAATGAAGAACAGAAACTTTTGCACTCAGAAAAAAATCCCATTTTAACAGAAGAGTGCTTTTGATTTTATTGTTTTGCAGAAGATTAATATACAAATTTCTCACGTTTCCTAAATTTTTAGAATTTTTGGAGTTACAGAAGTATATGAAGTTCCCTGATTACTACAGACTGTTCTGTTTTTGACAAATTCTGTTTTTATTGTGTTAGGTGCTTGTTTTGATGGTTCTATGGTTTCCTTTGAAGAGCTTTTGCCAGGGAAAAGTTAACATATAGTATATATATATATAATACAATAACAAAATATGAATGGGTTTGCAACAATACTTAGAGTAGTGATTTGCTTTCTTATACTAACGGATCTCACGAAGGTTTTGTTGAGTTTTGTGTGATTGAAGTTTTTAAGTTTTGGGTGAGATCGCGATGGATGAAGTAATAAGGATTAGCAAAAGGCTAAGCTTGGGGATGCCCGAGGCACCCCAAGATAATATTCAAGAAGTATCAAGCAAATAAGCTTGGGGATGCCCCCGAGTGGCATCCCCTCTTTCTTCTAACAACCGTCGGTATTTTACTTGGAGCTATATTTTTATTCATCACATATTATGAGTTTTGCTTCGAACGTCTTGTATGATATGATTCGTTGCTTGTTTTGATTTGTATTTTAAGTCATCAATCCTTGCTTGACACACCTAGTTGAGGGAGCCAAAATTATGCTATGACTTGTTAGAATTGCTCTCTATGCTTCACTTAAATCTTTATGAGCTATGTAATTGCTCTAGTGCTTCACTTATATCTTTATGAGCATGGTGTGCTTTACTATGTTTGAAGAAATGCCCTCATGCTTCACCTACATTTATTTGAGAGTTAGTAAATTTTTAAGAAATTCTCTCTTGCTTCACTTAAATTATTTTGAGAGAAGAAAAATTTTATGCTCCTTTCCTTCACTTAAATTTGTTTGAGCTATCAAAAGCAACATATGAAATTAGTCCTATAGTGATAGATATTCAAGAGGGATATAATAAAAACTTTCATGAAGATCATTGGACAAGATAAACTTGATTCTTTGTAATAGTTTTGAGATATGATGATAGCGATATGTGAGTAATGTTGATGAGTAATTATGCTTTAGTAAGAATATTGGTGTTAAGGTTTGTGATTCCCTATGCAAGCACGAAAGTCAATAGTAATGCAATGAAATTACATCCTACTTGTGGTGTATTATTCGGTGTAGTTATGCTTAATGCTCTCTTATGAGATTTTTCGTTTCTTGGTTGGATGCTTCCCAATCTTTTGCTAGCCTTCATTTGCACTAAGTATGATCACTACTTGTGCATCCAAAATCATTTAAACCAGTTTTTGCCACATGAGTCCACTATACCTGCCTATCTGCGGTATTCTTTTGCCGTTCTAAGCAAATTTGTATGTGCCATATCTAAATTTCAAAATAAATTTCTCTTTTGTGTGCTCGTACCGCTCATGAAACGGTAGGGCGTGGCTGATATATTTCCATGATAGATATGTTATTCTCAAGATGAGTGTTTATTCACTTGTCATTGCACGAGAGTACGGCAAAGGTATTAGGGATGCCCAGTCCCAAAATGAAAAATGAATATACTTTATGTTGTCAAATAATAAATTCCTTGGAAAGTGTTGGTATGGAGGGCACCCGTGGATACAGTTAGCCATGGAAAGTGAAACTATGGTGGAAAAAGGAATAAACTTTATTTTCTGTTTGGGAACCGCCTATGATATATCTAGGAAGGAAAGTATTGGGAACTACTCGATCATTTTTGTTGACAGGAAAAGCATGCCACCCAAAATGTTTTATCTCTATATTTTTCACTTTGAGCTCTGGCACCTCTACAAATCCCTACTTCCCTCTGCGAAGGGCCTTTCTATTTACTTTATGCAATTTTTATTTTTTACTTGAGTCTCCATCTTCTCTTATAAATCACCAACTAAGGGGCACTATGATCGTACATGAGCATTGGGGGTAGCTAAAATGTGAGTGTGTTTCATGAATGGATCAATGATTGAGCATAATGGGCTAGGGATAACTTGCTTTAGTGTTGATATTTTGAAATACATGGTTGCTTGTTGATATGCTTGAGTATTAAAGTCTTCATGTCAAAACTAGACTATTGCTTTGAACCATATAAGAGTCTGTCCATGCTACAAAGAAAAGAATATGTGATGAACATGTTAGGCAGCATTCCACATCAAAAATTCTATTTTTATCATTTACCTACTCGAGGACGAGCAGGAATTAAGCTTGGGGAAGATGATACGTCTCCAATGTATCTATAATTTTTTATTGTTCCATGCTGTTATATTATCATTCTTGGATGTTTATAATCATTTTATAGCAACTTTATATCATTTTTCGGGACTAACATATTAACATAGTGCCAAGTGTCAGTTGCTGTTTTTTGCTTGTTTTTTACATCGCATGAAATCAATATCAAACAGAGTCCAAACGCAGCAAAAACTTTTTGTGTATTTTTTTGGACCGGAAGACATCCAGTGGGACAAAGAAGTACCAAAGAGGGGGCCTGAGGTGAGCACAAGACACTTGAGTGCACCTGGAGGCCCAGGCGCGCCCTGGTGGGTTGTGCCCACCTCGGTGACCTCCCACACCGCCTCTTTGCTCTATAAATACCCCAATATTCCAGAAACCCCAAGGGAGTCGACGAAAATCAATTCCAGCCGCCGCAAGGTCCAGAACCACAAGATCCAATCTAAACACCATCACGGAGGGGTTCATCATCGTCATTGGTGCCTCTCCGATGATGCGTGAGTAGTTCATTGTAGGCCTATGGGTCCGTAGTTAGTAGCTAGATGGATTCCCCTCTCTCTCCCTCTCTTGATTCTCAATACAATGGTCTCTTGGAGATCTTTTGGATGTAACTCTTTTTGCGGTGTGTTTGTTGGAATCCGATGAACTTTGAGTTTATGATCAGATCTATTTTTTTATCCATGAAAGTTATTTGAGTCTTCTTGGTCTCTTATATGCATGATTACTTATAGCCTCGTATTTCTTCTTCGAATGTTTGGTTTAGTTAGGCCAACTAGATCGAATTTTCTTGCCATGGGAAGATGTGCTTTGTGATGGGTTTGATCTTACGGTGCTTGATCCTAGTGACAGAAGGGGAACCAACACGTATGTATCGTTGCCATTAAGGATAACAAGATGGGGTCTATTTCTACATAAATAGATCTTGTCTACATCATGTTATCGTTCTTATTGAACTACTCCGTTTCTCCATGAACTTAACACACTAGATGCATGCTGGATAGCGGTTGATGTGTGGAGTAATAGTAGTAGATGCAGGCAGGAGTCGGTCAACTAATCTTGGACGTGATGCCTATATAATGATCATTGCCTGGATATCGTCATGATTATTTGAAATTCTATCAATTGCCCAATAGTAATTTGTTTACCCACTGTATGCTATTTTTCTCGAGAGAAGCCACTAGAGAAATCTACGCCCCCCTCCCCGAGTCTATTCTTAATCATATTTGCTTTGAGATCTATTTTTAGTTGCTTTTGTTTTCAGATCTATTAATCAAAAAATACAAAAATACCTTGGTGCAATTTTGTAGTAATTTATTTTATCTCGCGTTCCCGTGAGATCAATTTATCCAATCTACTATAATTTTACCTATCTTTTTACCCGTGAGGGATTGACAACCCCTCTCTCTTACGTCGGGTTGCAAGTATTTGTTCTTTGTGTGCAGGAGCTGTTTACTGGTGTTGCATGGTTCTCCTTCTGGTTTGATAACCTTGGTATCATCACTGAGGGAAATACCTACTGTTGCTGTGCTGCATCCTCCCTTCCTCTTTGGGGAAATACCGACATAGTTCAAGCAAACATCATGTGCCATCAAACGTCAAAACGTAACTGTGTGATCATAAATATGCTCTGTAGGTATCTCCAAAGGTGTTTGTTGGGTTGGCATGGATCGAGACTGGGATTTGTCACTCCGTATGACGGATAGGTATCTCTGGGCCCGCTCGGTAATACATCATCATAAGAAGCTTGCAAGCAAAGTGACTAAGGAGTTAGTTGCAGCTTACAGGATGATGTATTATGGAACAAGTAAAGAGACTTGTCGGTAACGAGATTGAACTAGGTATGGAGATACCGACAATCGAATCTCGGGCAAGTAACATACCGATAGACAAAGGGAACTACGTATGTTGTCATAAAGGTTCGACCGATAAAGATCTTCATGGAATATGTAGGAACCAATATGGGCATCTAGGTCCTGCTATTGGTTATTGACCGGAGAAGCGTGTCGGTCATGTCTACATCATTCTCGAACCCGTAGGGTCCGCATGCTTAACGTTCATTGATGATATAGTATTATATGAGTTATGTATGTTGGTGACCGAATGTTGTTCGGAGTCCCGGATGAGATCACAGACATGACGAGGAGCTCCGGAGGTAAAGATTGATATATAGGATGATATGGTTATGGCAAGGGGTAAGACCCATGGGGCATTAGATCGGTGCAAAAGGATGTTTTGCAGAGGTCAGGGACCAATCGCCGGAGACCCTGGCGTCTGGCCTTGGGTCAGACCCCGAGGCCCATGGCGTCTAGGCCAAACGCCGAGGACTGTGGCGTCTAGTCCTATAAGTCTGAGAAGGACTCTTCCTTGCGGGCAAAACTGACTTTGAGGAGGCTCTTTCTCCAAGTTTCGACCCAGGGGCTCAACATATAAATAGAGGGGCAGGGCTAGCACTCGGAACACATGAAGATACACCAAGACGTGTGCTGGCGACCCCGTCCCTCTAGTTTATCCTCCGTCATAGTTTCCATTGTGCTAGGCGAAGCCCTGCGGAGATTGTTCTTCACCACCACTGTCACCACGCCGTCGTGCTTCCAGAACTCATCTACTACTTCGCCCCTCTTGCTGGATCAAGAAGGCGAGGACGTCATCAAGCTGAACGTGTGCTGAACACGGAGGTGTCGTACGTTCGATGCTTGATCGGGACGGATCGCAAAGTTGTACGACTACATCAACCGTGTTGTTAAACGCTTCCGCTTAGCGATCTTCAAGGGTATGAAGATGCTCTCCCCCTCTCGTAGCTATGCATCTCCATGGATAGATCTTGCGTGTGCGTAGAATTTTTTTGTTTTCCATGCAACGTTCCCCAACAATACAATGCGGTGACCTACTCCCATTTTGGTTGCTCGAATTAGGCAGCACTATGTAAGGTGTATGGTTTTCAGGAGGGTATGTATGTCACCTTCAATCTGGATGATGATCCTGAAGATGACATGGATGAAGATAATGTCGACGAAGATAATATCGACATTTGGGTCAATGTTCATACGCTTCCACTTCTACCTCTATGTGAGTTTCTCAAACATATTCAATAAGTAACTTATATTGTATTTATAAAAATAGTTGACAACTTATTTCCAATTTTCAAGAAATGTACAAAAAGTAGTAGACAAAACCTACTACATTTATGGGTTTGAGCTAAATTGTGAGGAGGTAAATCATTTTGTTTCATGGATGAAAGATGTCGAGACTTTTAAGACGAATTATCATATCTCTTCAAGTTATTCTCAATACGTGCCACTAATGCATGTGTTATTATGATGTTCTTCAATAGAAACTCCTGGCGGATTGTATGCCTAGTCTTATGGAAATGAAAGGTGACATTAGGATTGTTAGCTTACTGCCAAGTTTGCCCACGTGCCACCGCAGTGCATAAACGATTCATCGAAGTGATGACATCCTCACAATCAAACATTGGAGAAAAATTCTGAAAGATCGAAGAGAACTACTTGGGGCAACATCAAGCGCAACCCACAAATGGGAGATAGGTTCATCTGTATTCTTCATAATGGAGAATCAAGGGTTTACCTGTTTTATGCTATTTTACCTTCAAGAGAGTAGGAGCTCTTAGGTATTTATGTTCTACATTGTGCTAGAATGATGAGCTAGTTCTTATATGACTATGATGATGAGTTATGTGCTACCTTTGTGCTAGAATGATGAGGTAGTTCCTATATATATGACTATGATGATGAGTTGTTATTATAATGATGATGATGATGATGATGTATGAGTTCTTATATGAATATGATGATGAGTTATTATGATCATTTTGAGTTATTATGTCATTGGGCGGAAGAAACACGGACTTGGACGACTAATCCAACCTTTTTTCACATGAATCTAATCCGTGTTTCTTCCACCTAATAATATAATAACTCAACATGATCATAATGATATAACAATCCCTCATATGACCAAAATTTGTATAACGATGTATAAATACAAAGGAAAATATGCAGCAGAAAATACCCTCCAAAACCCCTAAACCCCTCCTTAAAAAACCCAACGCCTGGCAGCTGCTGGCACGTGGCTGCCTTTTAGTCCCGGTCGGTGTTACCGACCGGGACTAAAGGTCCTCCAGCCTGGGCACCCCACAGCGGCCACGTGGACCTCCTTTAGTCCCGGTTCGTAACACAACTGGGACTAAAAGTGAGGGGCTTTAGTCCCGATTGCTTAGTCCCAGTTGCAGAACCGGGACTAAAGGTCCTCTAGAACCGGGACTGATGGCCCGTTTTCTACTAGTGACACAAGCTGGAAAATGAGACAATGGCCCAGGCACACACAGAAACAACACGAAAACGAGCTTAAAAATCATGAATGTTTGCGCCCAAATCATGAGGTGCAGAGGTTAGGTGTGCAAAAGTTAAATCTCATCTAGATGTGCGTTAGCAAATCTATTTTGTTACAAACTTATTGAACTGATGAATTTTTGCAATACAGAGAAAGATGGTTATGTGCATCATGATGATGATGTAGTGGCATGGCTATCCCTTTCCCAAAAAGATGATGCTACATGTATATAGCAAGTACATGGTTCTATATAACTATATATAACTAGTACACTCCGATTTGCATGAGATAACGTACTTGCTGCATCTTTTTCTTTGATAATACTCACTCGTCCTCAAAAGGCAGAGCTCGTCGATCCGCTCGCGGATATGGAAGGCGCATACGAGCATGCTTAATAATATAGCTAACAGCTGGCTATATGAAATTGCCACATTATTTGTAGCCAACTTAATAGCTCAATCATATAATAGTTAAACATACTAGTACGTTACATCATTAATATAGAGATCACATCTTTCTCTCACAAACGGTGTTGGAGTTCGTGCTAGCCATAAGTTTGTAGCTTGCTCATCTTCTCTCTCCTCCAACTAGACAAATTAGATGTGGCATCTCTTGTAGCCCGCCTACATCACTCTATTGTTCTTGCTGTACATGGGCTAGGCGGCCATTTACAACAACTGCTGGTTAGCTGATGCGACATGATATCCAGTAGTAGTACCAACTAGGCATGCACTGTTAAAATCCGCAAGTGATAACAGACGACCCCTCGTACACATGACCTAATGGCACACGCCCTGTGCATTAACAAAGTATGTGACGTCGACAGATTAGTTTGGCCTTTGCGGGTCTTCCTCGGACATGCCCCAAAACGATCTCTCTGTGATTATCATCATGACTCCATTTGAGTCTTGGAGATGTACACATTTGTCGGTGGTTTCTTTGAGGGAAACCGGAAACGGTTTCACATATGCATGTGTCTGATGCTTTGAAGAAGGGTACTACATATGTACTCCCTCCGTTTCAAAATAGATGACCCAACTTTGTATTAACTTTAGTACAAAGTTAGTATAAAGTTGGGTCATCTATTTTGGAACGGAGGGAGTAGTAAGTAGATGCATTGGCGCTCCTTTTTCACGAATACGCAAAGCTTGCATAGTTTTCATTGATAAGAAAAGTATGAAATTTACAAGGGCTGTGCCACATTGTACGCGACAGGGCGTATGCAAGATGACCTGACCAGAAAGAAAGAGGTTGCCCAGCCTCTACTTGAGGATTACATGTCCGGGGCCAGCCTGGGGGAAGTTAATCATCGCCTGCATTGCAAATGGCTCCTCCCATTTCTTGGGAAGCTCCGCTCGCTCACTCCTCGAAAGGCAGATCGAGCTCCCATCTATCGAACCCGTGTTTCCCGGTACGAGAGCGCGCGTACATCGGCAACAAGGTGCAATTTGCAGCGGCGTGACCTCATCCTCATGGCACACGCCCTGTCCATTAACAATGCCACGTCAGCCGATGCCGATCGATCAGCATGGCCTCAGGGTCTTGCATATATGGATGTTGGGTTGGGGATGGATGTGCATGTACGTACTTGTAGAAATACTGATGTACTTTCAACATGTGCTACATATATTCATTTGACAGACAAGCTTTTTTGGATGAAGGAAGTATCGTACTAACGAGTGTAGAGAACTTTAGCTAAGCTATATTTTTTCCCCTAGCTAGCATTCTACGTCGTACCCACATGCATAAACATGCACGCACGTAGCATAAAAAAAAATCAAATTATCTTCTTCTTGACTACTAGTAGAAGTATATCCCCCGCTTTCATAAGCTGTTCTTTTTTTGAGGCGATGTTCATGAGATACCCTCTGCTATTCATCAAACTGATATGCAAAGTGCCCTTTTGGAAATTTCAGTTTTCTTTGGTATTTTCTTCAGGGCATGTTCAATGGTAGCATGGATACAAATGCTTCATGACAAAAAGTAGCTTGAGGTATTTGTATTGATTTTTTCTCCCCAATGCAACCTACTACTAGTGGGCCTCATCAGAGAACAGAAAGTAGCCACTCACTACACATGCATCCCTACTCTCCACTTCAGTTTTTTCAACTTTATGCACTGGACCACACTTTTTTTCTCCAAGCACCCGTCTCCTGACGAGGATCCCGACACATCATCCGAACCTACTTTTCCTAATATCCGATCCTACATGGCCTGCGGGGCATCACCCTAGGGCTATGCATTGACCATACCCTAACAAAGATATGGTCCGGGGAAGGGTTGAAGTACCATTTGAGTTTTTTTTTTTGGAGAAAGAACTGGCTGCTCCGGCTGTAGGTGCATCCACATGAAAAAAATCTGAATTGTTTTGACATGAAACAAGATTAAAAGCTTTAGCTTATTGCAAAATTTCGTGACCAAAAAACTTCTTGGATCCCTCACAAAAAAATCACTGCTCAAAACTTCGAACACTGATTTTTGGTGAGGACCCCATGAATGTTATTTTGTCACGAAATTTTTCAACAAGTTATAAATTTTGATCTAGTTTTGTAATTTTTGTCCGTATTTACTGTTCATGCAGGCGTAGGTGCATCAGGGAGTAGAAAATCCACTCAATTTTTTACAGGCTGCTGTGATATTGTCCAAGGAAGAAATTAGTGTTGAAGGAATTTCTTTTGTAAAATGTATGCTCAGTATCACTAATAGTCGTTGATAAATTTTCCTCTATATTTCCTGGCTTGATTTTAAATTTTCCACTCAATTCGGGAGAGGGATAGACATAGTCGAGAAGGAGCACACAATTGAGAGGGAGACAACACAATTGAAAGGACAAAGTTAAGAAGAAGGAACCCGATTGAGAAGGGCGGCATTGTTTGAGAGGATGTAGTGGAGAAGGAGAAATGCAATTGCAATGACACAACTCAAAAGGAGAACCACGGTTAAGAAAGAGGATGAAATCGAGAAGGTGAAACACAATTGAAAGGACATAGTTTAGAAGGAACACCATTGTTAAGAGGACACACTTGAGAATATGCAGTTGCAAAGGATGATGCGATTAAGAAGGAGAAACACAGTTGAAAAACCAAAGTTGAGAAGAAGAAACACGGTTGAGAAGCAAAAACATTGGTAACAGGACGCAATTGGGAATATGCTGTAGAAGAGGAAGATGCAATTGAGATAGTCACTATCACTTGCACGGCTTACTAGATTCTTTTGGGCGTGAACACACTACTTGGCAAAAAGCTTTGGATTTGTAATGTATCATCAACAAGTCCATAGCTAGGGTCACCATAAGTTTGTCTAATGTTTTGTTCTAGATGGGCCATCCTGAGATTTCCATCAAGCTTTCATCAACGAGTCGCGGCTCACTCCACTAAACAAAATCTGTTTAACTTTTACCGGTCCTTGATACACCATTTGGTCGTTCCTTCGATGAAAGCGTGTACAGATATGCCTGACGATCTGAAGGTCGTTTCTTCGATGATGGAAACGGGTACACATATGTGTGACATGTCTCATGATACATTCGAACGAGGTACTGCTTCAGATGGATAGCAAGTACACGCTTTGATATATAACTAGCTAGTACACTTCGATTGCATGAGATTCGTACGGTACTGCCCCGTTTAAAAAAATATCCACTGGCTCGTCCTCAAAAGGCAGAGCTCGTCGATCTGTTCCCCTATATGGGAAGGCGCATACATCGGCAAGGTGCAATTTACGGCAACTGCTGATGTTACATGATATATCCACTTGCTCAAATTGGGAAGCGAGAACACACGAAAACCCTGGCCGTACTTACACAATCAGGAGAGATTGCTCAATGGGCTAATTTTTTTTAAATAATAAATTTTTTATTAATTTTCATAAATATTACGCTGGGTAAAAAAATTTCAAAAATAATACACCGTCGGCCCGCTGCAGGCCGACTGGGCCTAGTCGGCCCACAGCAGGCCGATTGGATTCCAGTCGGCCTACAGCTGGCCGACTGGCCCCTGTCGGCCCACTGTGGGCTGACTAATTGGCCCGCTGTGGGCTAATTGTTTTTGCAAAAAATAGGCATAAAAAATATATGTTTAAAAAAATGTTAATCATGTAATTAAAAAATGTTAAACGTGTATAAAAAAATGTTCCTGATGTATAAAAAAATGTACAATATATATGCAAAAATGTTGACATAAAATGTATGTTTTAAAAAGTGTTAATCATGTATTTAAAAATTATGTTGGTGAGTTGGTGACAAAAAATAAATCAAGGTTGTGAAAAAAATATGATTGGTTGCTCTTTTTGTATGGAACTGGAACATTTTTTTCAAACATATTTTTTTGGTGTCAAATTTTTTTCATACACATTCTATATTTTTTTATAGATAAGGAAAATTTTTATACACACATTTAACAATTTTTAATAATGTATTTGAAAAAATGTCAAGTTTTCAAACATAATTTTTTGGTGTCAACTTTTTTTCATACATATTCTATATTTTTTGTATAAATAAGGAAATTTTTTTATACACACATTTAACAATTTTTAAATACATGCTTAACACTTTTCAAAACATATTTTTTATGTCAACATTTTTGCATATATATTGTACATTTTTTGTATACATCAGGAACATTTTCTTATACACGTTTAACATTTTTTAATTACATGATTAACATTTTTTTAAACATATATTTTTGATGCCTACTTTTTTTGCAAAAACAATTAGCCCACAGCGAGCTAATTAGCTCCAGTCGGCCCACAGTGGGCCGACAGGACGCAATCAGCCCACAGTGGGCCGACAGGGGCCAGTCGGCCTGCTGTGGGCCGACTAGGCCCAGTCGGCCTGCAGCGGGCCGACGGTGTATTATTTTTAAATTTTATTTATCCGGCGTAATATTTATGAAAATTAATAAAAAATGTATTATTTAAAAAAAAATTAGCGCTCAATGGAGCGTCGTCCACATGACCTCATGCATGGCTCGATTGGCCTTTGAAGGTCTCGCTCGGACACACCCCAAAACGATCTTCTGTGATTACCATGATTCATGACTCCATTTGGAGTGGAGATGTGGGTATTTTATATGTATTCTACTCCCTCTGTTTCACTTAGACAATTAACATGGATTGGAGGGAGTAGTATTTAGGGCACCTCCAACGGCAATCTGTAAATTTCCTTTCACATCCGTCCACGGACAGTGGTACCAGTCCGCGGACAAGGATGTGGAAGGCCGCCATCCGACACTATACACATACATTTCAAACATTTTTTTTCAACAAACCGAATGAATTTCATGCAAACAGAACGGATATTATACAAACCGGACAAAAATATTTACATTTTGAACATATTTTAACTAAAACTTATAAAAACTATGTGCATGTACGGTCGCGCGGAGCTCCACTCCCATGATACGGATACACTATACTAGTCAACGGTCGGCCACGGCAGCTCCCTTTGTCTTCCCCATGTCCGGCATCCCACTCATCGGGTTGTCGGGAAGGTATATTCTTCCCCCGTATCTTCTATATGTCTGTATGCGCCGCTCATCGGACTGGCAGAGAGGGTGCTTCATCCAGAGGGGAAGGGGGCTCCTCCGCTTCCATGGAGCCTAGAGGGGGCCCGATGATGGTCTGAGATAAAGAACCGGACAGGTCACTGGTTGTACAAGACGGCGACGCGCCGGCGGTGGCCTTCCTGGTGAAGGAAATATGCCCTAGAGGCAATAATAAAGTTGTTATTTATATTTCCACATATCATGATAAATGTTTATTATTCATGCTAGAATTGTATTAACTGGAAACTTAGTACATGTGTGAATACATAGACAATACATAGTGTCCCTAGTATGCCTCTACTTGACTAGCTCGTTAATCAAAGATGATAATGTTTCCTAACCATAGACATGTGTTGTCATTTGATGAACGGGATCACATCATTAGGAGAATGATGTGATGGACAAGACCCATCGTTAGCTTAGCATTATGATCGTTACAGTTTTATTGCTATTGCTTTCTTCATGACTTATACATATTCCTCGGACTATGAGATTATGCAACTCCCGAATACCGGAGGAACACCTTGTGTGCTATCAAACGTCACAACGTAATTGGGTGATTATAAAGATGCTCTACAGGTGTCTCCGAAGGTGTTTGTTGGGTTGGTATAGATCAAGATTAGGATTTGTCACTTCTTGTATCGGAGAGAGGTATATCAGGGCCCTCTCGGTAATGCTCATCACTATAAGCCTTGCAAGCAATGTGAGTAATGAGTTAGTTGAGGGATGAAGCATTACGGAACAAGTAAAGAGACTTTCCTGTAACGAGATTGAACTAGGTATGATGATACCGACGATAGAATCTCGGTCAAGCAACATACCGATGACAAAGGGAATGACGTATGTTGTTATGCAATTTGACCGATAAAGATCTTCATAGAATATGTAGGAACCAATATGAGCATCCAGGTTCCTCTATTGGTTATTGATCGGAGATGTGTCTCGATCATGTCTACATAGTTCTCAAACCCGTAGGGTCCGCACGCTTAACGTTCGATGACGATTTGTATTATGAGTTATGTGATTTGATGACCGAAGTTTGTTCAGAGTCTCGGATGAGATCACGGACATGATGAGGAGTCTCGAAATGGTCAGGAGGTAAAGATTCATATATTGGAAGGTTATATTCGGTCATCGGAATGGTTTCGAGTGATCCGGATATTTTTTCAGAGTACCGAGGGGTTACCAGAACCCCTGGGGAGTTAATGGGCCTTAGTGGGCTTTAGTGGAGAGAGGGAAGAAGGGCCACGAGGTGGCGCGCGCCTCCTCCTGCCCAAACCGAATTGGACAAGGGGTGGGGGCCCGGGCCCCTCCTTCCTTCTCCTTCTCCCCTCCTTCCTTTCCCTCTGGTGGAAGAAAGGAAAAGGAGGGGGACGAATCCTACTTGGATTAGGATTCCAAGTCGGACTCCCCCCTTGGCGCGCCACTCCTGGCCGCCGGCCTCTCTCCCTCCCTCCTTTATATACGTGGCCAGGGGGCACCCCAAAGGAAAACAAACAATCTCTTAGTTGTGTGTGGTGCCCCCTTCCACAGTTTAACACCTCGGTCATATCGTCGTAGTGCTTAGGCGAAGCCCTGCGTAGGTAACTTCATCATCACCGTTGGCACACCGTGGTGCTGACGGAACTCTCCCTCGTCCTCAACTGGATCAAGAGCACGAGGGACGTCATTGTGTTGAACGTGTGCTGAGCACGGAGGTGCCGTACATTCGGTACTTGGATCGGTTGGATCGTGAAGACGTTCGACTACATCAACCGCATTACTAAACGCTTCCGCTTTTGGTCTACGAGGGTACGTGGACACACTCTCCCGTCTCGTTGCTATGCATCTCCTAGATAGATCTTCCGTGATCGTAGGAATTTTTTGACTTACTACGTTCCCCAACAGTGGCATCAGAGCCGGGTCTATACGTAGATGATATATGCACGAGTAGAACACAAAGAGTTGTGGGCGATAATAGTCATACATCTTACCACCAACATCTTACTTTGATTTGGTGGTTTTGTTGGATGAAGCGGTCCGGACCGACGTTACGTGACCGCATTCATGAGATTGGTTCTACCAACATGCTTTGCACACAGGTGGCTGACGGGTGTCTGTTTCTCCAACTTTAGTTGATTCGAGTTTGACTACGGCCAATCCTTGTTGAAGGTTAAAACAACACACTTGACAAAAAATCATTGTGGTTTTGATGCGTAGGTAAGAACGGTTCTTTCTAGAAGCCCGTAGCAGCCACGTAAAACTTGCAACAACAAAGTATAGGACGTCTAACTTGTTTTTGCAGGGCTTGTTGTGATGTGATATGGTCAAGACATGATGTGATATAAATTGTTGTATGAGATGATCATGTTTTGTAACAGAGTTATCGGCAACTGGTAGGAGCCATATGGTTGTCGCTTTATTGTATGAAATGCAATCGCCATGTAATTGCTTTACTTTATCACTAAGCGGTAGCAATAGTCATAGAAGAAATAGTTGGCGAGACGACAACGATGCTACGATGGAGATCAAGGTGTCAAGCCGGTGATGATGGAGATCATGACGGTGCTTCGATGATGGAGATCAAAGGCACAAGATGATGGCCATATCATGTCACATATTTTGATTGCATGTGATGTTTATCTTTTATGCATCTTATTTTGCTTACAATGACAATAGCATCATAAGATGATCCCTCACTAAATTTCAAGGGATAAGTGCTCTCCCTGAATATGCACCGTTGCTACAGTTCGTCGTGCCGAGACACCACGTGATGATCGGGTGTGATAAGCTCTACATTCACATACAACAGGTGCAAGTCAGTTTTGCACGTGCAGAATACTCGGGTTAAACTTGATGAGCCTAGAATGTGCATATATGGCCTCGGAACACTGAGACCGAAAGTTTGAACATGAATCATATAGTAGATATGATCAACATAGTGATGTTCACCATTGAAAACTACTCCATCTCACGTGATGATCGGACATGATTTAGTTGATTTGGATCACGTGATCATTTAGATGACTAGAGGGATGTCTATCTAAGTGAGACTTCTTAAGTAATATGATTAATTGAACTTTAATTTATCATGAACTTAGTCCTGATAGTTTTTGCATGTGTATGTTATTGTAGATCAATTGCCCGTGCTACCGTTCCCTTGAATTTTAATGCGTTCCTAGAGAAAGCTGAGTTGAAAGATGATGGTAGCAATTACACAGACTAGGTCCGTAACTTGAGGATTATCCTCATTGCTGCAGAGAAGAATTACGTCCTGGAAGCACCGCTAGGTGCAAGGCCTGCTGCAAGAGCAACTACGGACGTTATGAACGTCTGGCAGAGAAAAGATGATGACTACTCGATAGTTCAGTGTGCCATGCTTTACGGCTTAGAATCGGGACTTCAAAGTCGTTTTAAATGTCATGGAGCATAAGAGATGTTCCAAGAGTTGAAGTTAATATTTCAAGCAAATGCCCGAGTTGAGAGATATGAAGTCTCCAACAAGTTCTATAGCTGCAAAATGGAGGAGAATAGTTCTGTGAGTGAACACATACTCAGAATGTCTGGGTACCATAACCACTTGACTCAACTGGGAGTTAATCTTCCTGATGATAGTGTCATTGATAGAGTTCTTCAATCACTGCCACCAAGCTATAAAGGCTTCGTGATGAACTATAATATGCAAGGGATGACGAAAACGATTCCCGAGCTCTTCGCAATGCTAAAGGTTGCGGAGGTAGAAATCAAGAAGGAGCATCAAGTGTTGATGGTCAACAAAACCACTAGTTTCAAAAAAAGGGCAAAGGGAAGAAGGGGAACTTCAAGAAGAATAGCAAGCAAGTTGCTACTCCCAGGAAGAAGCCCAAGTCTGGACTTAAGCCTGAAACTGAGTGCTTCTACTACAAAGGGAGTGGTCACTGGAAGTGGAACCGCCCCAAGTATTTGGCGGATAAGAAGAATGGCAAAGTGAAAGGTATATTTGATATACATGTTATTGATGTGTACCTTACAAATGCTCGTAGTAGCGCCTGGGTATTTGATACTGGTTCTGTTGCTCATATTTGCAACTCAAAACAGGGGCTATGGATTAAATGAAGATTGGCTAAGGACGAGGTGATGATGTGCGTCAGAAATGGTTTCAAGGTCGATGTGATCGCCGTCGGCACGCTACCTCTACACCTACCTTTGGGATTAGTTTTAGACCTGAATAATTGTTATTTGGTGCCAGCGTTGAGCATGAACATTATATCTGAATCTTGTTTGATGCGAGACGGTTATTCATTAAAATCATAGAATAATGGTTGTTCTATTTATATGAGTAATATATTTTATGGTCATGCACCCTTGTTGAGTGGTCTATTTTTGTTGAATCTCGATCGTGTTGATACACATGTTCATAATATTGAAACCAAAAGATGCAAAGTTGGTAATGATAGTGCAACTTATTTGGGGCACTTCCGTTTAGGTCATATTTGGTGTAAAGCGCATGAAGAAACTCCATGCCGATGGGATTTTGGAATCACTTGATTATGAAACACTTGGTGCTTGTGAACCATGCCTCATGGGCAAGATGACTAAAACTCCATTCTCCGTAACAATGGAACGAGCTACTGACTTATTGGAAATAATACATACCAATGTATGCAGACCAATGAGTGTTGAGGCTCGTGGCGGGTATCGTTATTTTCTGTCCTTCACAGATTTGAGCAGATATGGGTATATCTACTTAATGAAACATAAGTCTAAAGCATTTGAAAAGTTCAAAGAATTTCAGAGTGAAGTGGAAACTCATCGTAACAAGAAAATAAAGTTTCTACGATCTGATCGTGGAGGCGAATATTTGAGTTATGAGTTTGGTCTTGATTTGAAACAATGTGGAATAGTTTCGCAACTCACGCCACCTGGAACACCACAACGTAATGGTGTGTCTGAACGTCGTAACTGTACTTTATTGGATATGGTGCTATCTATGATGTCTCTTACTGATTTACTGCTATTGTTTTGGGGTTATGCTTTAGAGACGGCTGCATTCACATTAAATAGGGCACCATCAAAATCCATTGAGACGACACCATATGAACTGTGGTTTGGCAAGAAACCCAAGTTGTCAATTCTTAAAGTTTGGGGTTGCGATGCTTATGTGAAAAAGCTTCAACCTGATAAGCTCGAACCCAAATCGGAGAAGTGCGTCTTCATAGGATACCCAAAGGAAATTGTTGGGTACACCTTCTATCACAGATCCGAAGGCAAGATTTCGTTGCTAAGAATGGATCCTTTCTAGAGAAGGAGTTTCACTCGAAAGAAGTGAGTGGGTGGAAAGTAGAACTTGATGAGGTAATTGTACCTTCTCCCGAATTGGTAAGTAGTTCATCATAGAAATCATTTCAAGTGATTCCTACACCAATTAGCGAGGAAGCTAATGATGATGATCATGAAACTTCAGATCAAGTTACTACCGAACCTCGTAGGTCAACCAGAGTACGGTCCGCACCAGAGTGGTATGGTAATCCTGTTCTGGAGGTCATGTTACTAGACCATGATGAACCTACGAACTATGAGGAAGCGATGATGAGCCCAGATTCCGCGAAATGGCTTGAGGCCATGAAATCTGAGATGGGATCCATGTATGAGAGCAAAGTGTGGACTTTGGTGGGCTTGCCCAATGATCGCCAAGCCATAGAAAATAAATGGATCTTCAAGAAGAAGACTGACGCTGACGGTAATGTTACTGTCTACAAAGCTCGACTTGTTGCGAATGGTTTTGGACAAGTTCAAGGAGTTGACTACTATGAGACCTTCTCACCCGTAGCGATGCTTAAGTCTGTCCGAATCATGTTAACAATTGTCGCATTTTAAGATTATGAAATTTGGCAAATGGATGTCAAAACTGCATTCCTTAATGGATTTCTTAAAGTAGAGTTGTATATGATGCAACCAGAAGGTTTGTCGATCCAAAGGGTGCTAACAAAGTGTGCAAGCTCCAGTGATCCATTTATGGACTGGTGCAAGCCTCTCGGAGTTGGAATATATGCTTTGATAATGTGATCAAAGCATATGGTTTTATACAGACTTTGGAGAAGCCTGTATTTACAAGAAAGTGAGTGGGAGCTCTGTAGCATTTATAATATTATATGTGGATGACCTATTATTGATGGAAATAATACAGAATTTCTAGATAGCATAAAAGGATACTTGAATAAGAATTTTTTTTGATGAAAGACCTCGGTGAAGCTGCTTACATATTGGGCATAAAGATCTATAGATATAGATCAAGGCGCTTAATTGGACTTTCACAAAGCACATACCTTGATAAATTTTTGAAGAAGTTCAAAATGGACCAGTCAAAGAAAGGGTTCTTACCTGTGTTACAAGGTGTGAAGTTGAGTCAAACTCAATGCCCGACCACTGCAGAAGATAGAGAGAAAATGAAAGTCATTCCCTATGCCTCAGCCATAGGTTCTATCATGTATGCAATGCTGTGTACCAGACCTGATGTGTGCCTTGCTGTAAGTATAGTAGGGAGGTACCAAAGTAATCCAGGAGTGGAGCACTGGACGACGGTCAAGAACATCCTGAAATACCTAAAAAGGACTAAGGATATGTTTCTCGTTTATGGAGGTGACAAAGAGCTCGTCGTAAATGGTTACGTTGATGCAAGCTTTGACACTGATCCGGATGACTCTAAGTCACAATCCGGATACGTATTTATATTGAATGGTGGAGCTGTCAGTTGGTGCAGTTCCAAGCAGATTGTCATGGCGGGATCTACGTGTGAAGCGGAGTACATAGCTGCTTCGGAAGCAGCAAATAAAGGAGTCTAGATGAAGGAGTTCATATCCGATCTAGGTGTAATACCTAGTGAATCGGGTCCAATGAAAATCTTTTGTGACAATACTGGAGCAATTGCCTTGGCAAAGGAATCCAGATTTCACAAGATAACCAAACATATAAAGAGATGCTTCAATTCCATCCGCCATCAAGGTGTGGAGGGAGACATAGAGATTTGCAAGATACATACCGATCTGAATGTTGCAGACCCGTTGACTAAGCCTCTTCCACGAGCAAAACATGATCACACTACTAGGAAAAGGCCTACTAGTGGCGCAGTAGTTTCGCCTACTAATGGCGCACTACTGGTGCGCCACTAGTACCACGCCACTAGTATTTTTTACTAATGGCGCACCACTGGTGCGCCATTAGTATACAAGATACTAATGGCGCACCTTTTCTTAATCTCGGGTCAATATGCTTAATCTCAAGTCAAATCGCACTCCGTGGTCAAACTTCCCGAAAGGTCACCCATTCTCACACTACTCCAGCCCAAGCACGCTTAACTTCAGAGTTCTATCCAACCCCATCACCAGCTCACTTCACAGGCAATTGTTGATATATCTAGCATATCAATCCTATTAAACCTTGTTGATGTTTAGGACTTTGTTCATGTTCATGAGTGTGATGAAATTTTGAAAAAATATTTCAAACTTCCATTCATATTACGTATCATATTTTGGAAAAAAAAATCCCGAAAAAAATACAAACTAATTTTTTTTCTGTTACTAGTGGCGCACCTAGCAAACGGTGCGCCACTAGTATGTTTGAAATTTTGTTGATTTTTTTTGCCTCCAAATCTTAAAAGCCCCGTAACTTTTTTTCTGTTAGGTTTTTGAGGATTTTGAAAATGTTTAACGAGGTTCCCCCATTTAAATTTGGATGTAACTTTTCGAGTAGATGATTTTTCATATAGAAAACTTTTTAATCCGAGTTCGTATGCAAAAGTTATGCCTATTTTACAAATTCCAGAGAGATTTTGCAAATAAAGTCAAAATTCATATTTGTAAATTTTTCCAACAACTAGACCACATATCACATGGGAAACTTATTTTCTGTTACTAGTGGCGCACCTAGCACTATCCCCTGGTGCGCCATTACTAGTTTTGAAAAATAAAATAAAAAAATTTGAAAAAAATTTACTAACGGCGCACCGTGGATGTGGTGCGCCATTACTAGTTTAACTAGTAATGGCGCACTATCCCCTGGTACGCCATTACTAGTTTTGACAAGAAATTTGTTACTAATGGCGCACCATGGATGTGGTGCGCCATTAGTATTTGGACACTAATGGCGCACCAACACATGGTGCGCCATTAGTATATAGTAGTGGCGCACCACATGTCTGGTGCGCCATTAGTGTCTATTTCATCTATAGCCCTTTTCCTAGTGGTGTGAGCACCAAGACTCCATGGGTGTTAGAATCATTACTTTGTAATCTAGATTATTGACTCTAGTGCAAGTGGGAGACTGAAGGAAATATGCCCTAGAGGCAATAATAAAGTTGTTATATTTCCTTATATCATGATAAATATTTATTATTCATGCTATAATTGCATTAACCGGAAACTTAGTACATGATTGAATACGTAGACAATACATAGTGTCCCTAGTATGCCTCTAATTGACTAGCTCGTTAATCAAAGATGGTTACGTTTCCTAAGCATAGATATATGTTATCATTTGATGAACGGGATCACATCATTAGGAGAATGATGTTGTCAGTGTCAAAACCGGCGGATCTCGGGTAGGGGGTCCTGAACTGTGCGTCTAGGCGGATGGTAACAGGAGACAAGGGACACGATGTTTTACCCAGGTTCGGGCCCTCTTGATGGAGGTAAAACCCTACGTCCTGCTTGATTAATATTGATGATATGGGTACTACAAGAGTGGATCTACCACGAGATCAAGGAGGCTAAACCCTAGAAGCTAGCCTATGGTATGATTGTTGTAATGTATGTTGTGTCCTACGGACTAAAGCCCTCCGGTTTATATAGACACCGGAGAGGGCTAGGGTTACACAGAGTCGGTTACAATGGTAGGGGATCTACATATCCGTATCGCCAAGCTTGCCTTCCACGCGAAGGAAAGTCCCATCCGGACACGGGACGGAGTCTTCAATCTTGTATCTTCGTAGTCTTGGAGTCCGGAGGACGATGATAGTCCGGCTGTCCGGACACCCCCTAGTCCAGGACTCCCTCAGTAGCCCCTGAACCAGGCTTCAATGATGATAAGTCCGGCGCGCATAATGTTCGGCATTGCAAGGCGGGTTCCTCTTTTGAATAATCCAGAGAAGATCATGAACACCAGGATAGTGTCCGGCTCTGCAAAATAAATTCCACATTCCACCGTAGAGAGAATAAAATGTACACAAGTTCAATCTGCTGACGTATTTTGTGGCATGATGTCACACCACTACCAAGCCTTTACTTGAATCGTTTTTTATTATACCACCTCAACACGTTTATCGAAGCGGTTTCCTTGGCACGTCTTGTCGAAGCAGAGATCGTGTTCCCCTTATTCCGGGATTCTCATCAATACGGACGTGGGTAACCCGACCGCACCATAGATGGTGGCGCTTGGGAGATTAGCGAGTTTTACCAGGCTGGTGGGGGACGCATAGTCTTCGCCCGCCTATATATAAGGGATAAGGATTCACCTTTTCACCCACGCCTTCTTTCTCCTTTGCTTATCCTCCTCCGCGCACTCAAGCTCCAGCGCCCAAGTTCGCGCATCTCGTCTCAACCTTCTCCGACCATGTCCGGAGGGGGAGGCAAATGGTTGGCTTCCACCGTTAAGGAGGAGCACATCACAAAGCTGCGCAACGCCGGATACCTTTCCGGTGACATCGCACACCGGCTGCCCGACGAGGGGCAGCTCATCCCTACCCCCGGGCCCCATGAGATGGTCGTTTTCCTTCCCCATTTCCTCCGCGGACTGGGCTTTCCACTTCACCCTTTGTCCAGGGGCTCATGTTCTACTACGGCATGGATTTCCACGATCTAGCGCCGAACTTCATCCTCAACATCTCGGCGTTTATCATCGTGTGCGAGGCCCTCCTCTGCATCCGGCCCCACTTCGGCTTGTGGCTCAAGACCTTCAACGTCAAGCCGAAGGTAGTGCAGGGCATGCAGGCGGAGTGCAGAGGCGCCATGTTGGGCAAGATGCCCAACGTCCTCTGGTTCGAAGGGGCCTTCGTGGACTCCGTCAAGGGGTGGCAATCGGGGTGGTTCTACATCACTGAGCCGCGCGACCCTACGTGGGCGGCGACCCCCGAGTTTAGATCTGGTATCCCTACGCATCTCACCTCCTGGAAAGAGAAGGGCTTGCTGTGGGGTAATTCGAAGGAGCTGACGAGACTCCGAGCCTATATCCAGAAGATGGTGAACAAGAAGCTCAGGCTTGTCGACGTGGTCCAAGTCATGCTCATCCGCCGGATTCTCCCATGCCAAGAACGGGCATTCAATCTATGGGAGTTCGATCCGGAACAGCACCAGGCGCTGAGCGGGCTCTTCGACACGACGTACGAAGGCGCCTGGAGGGTGCTGTTTAAGGGCGCCGAAGCCCCCGCATCCGCGACGGAAGATCGCGGATTTCACTCGCAGCATCCGGCTGACGAGGTAAGTGATTCTACCCCTTTATGGGACACTTATTGTAAATAGATTGATTCTAAGAGGGTTTCAATCTCCCTTTTCCTTTGACAAGAATGGATGAAGAAGGCTGAGCAGCTCATCTGCCCGGCTCGCCTACCAGAAGACCCAGTGGATGCCCGTCTAGCGGGGCTGCTGGTTCCGGCACCGCATGTGGTGCCAGAGAAGAAGGCCAAGAAGGTGACCACGGGCACTCGAAAGAGTTCCCGTTATCAGGTGTCCGACGACTCTGAGGCGGACTCCTCCCCCGAAGACGAGGAGGAGGAAGAAGACTCTCTCCCAGAGGGGGGAGAGAGGAAGAGGAAGGCTTCCCCAACAGGGGAGGCCGAAGGGTCCAAGAGGGGGAGAACTATTCCCCCGGACAGCTCTGCCAACACCGACATTGGCGGCGAGGAGTGGCCTTCAAGGGCCAGGCCTCCGGCGAGATCGTAAGTATCTGGATCCCTGAATGATTTGCAATTTCTTTTGTGTCACATAGTGTCCTACTAATGCCGCATATTGCCCGCAGTCCTGCCGATGATGATCTCCCCGCTTCATCGAGCGGGTCGTTGGCCCCGTCGGATGTGGATTCCCTTCCGACTGCCTCCACCCCCCGCGCCGATGAGGACGCCGAGGTGGGATCCCAGAAAGGGACCCATCAGGAGGAGGCTCCGGAGGCACCGCAAGGCAGCCTCCCGTACTTTGCGCCGGACTCCGCGCCGGAACCTGCAGTGGTTCCGGAGTCCGGCAAGTGGCCCCTTCGCAAGAAGGGCAAGACCGTGACGCCGGCGGCCTCCATCCAACCGGAGGCACCGGACAACTTGCTGGAGGCGCTCAAAGGCGCTTCCATTGAGGAAGAACACCGAACTGTTATGAGTGCGGTGATTCAGAAGGTTCAGCTTGCCAAGAGCGGGCTGACCGAAGCCTGCAGTAGCCTTCTAACAGGCTTTGAGGTAAGAAGTTAAAATTATGTAATGTAATACCGCATAGACAGTAGCCCCTGATGCTCGGTTCGGTGTTCGGAAAGAAAAGCCGGACTGAGGATCTAAAAAGATATTCGCAGGTTGCTAATAAATTATGTCAATATGGGTTTGTAGGCTGTGCTGCTGACCTCTGCCGCACTGACTGCGGAGGTTGGTGCATTAAAGCAAGATCTCGAGCGTTCCGAGCGAGAGCTCGGCCATTCCAAGAGGCAGCTCGAGGACAAAGAAGGTGAGTAGCACCACTTTGAATTTTTACCTTACAGAAAAGGATTTCGGTTGCAATAAAATTAACAAGGATAATACGGGTACTGCAGGGGCCACAAACGAGGGGGCAGCCCTGAAGGAGGCTGTGTCTGCGGCCGAACGCAGTGCAGCCGCGGAACGGGCAGAGCGAGAAAAGCAGGAGGCACAGGTGGCGGAGGTGCGGCAAGAGCTCCATGCTCTCGTGGAGAAGCATGAGAGTTTGGAGCGCGACTCAAGGACTCGAGAGTCCGAGCTCGCCTTGGCTCTCGAAAGTGCCAAGTACGCCAAGGCCGAGGCCCGCAAGGCCCTTCAGGAGGTTGAGGATATGAAGAAAATAGTGGCGGGTAAGGCATTTTTCATGCAAAGCAAGCATGTTAATGTGAACTACCTGACACTTACCCGAATTCGGAGCTCTCCAGGGGCGTTTGCAGATCTGCCTCGCAGTGTATCCGATGCTGCCGCATTCTACCGTGGCGAGGAGGGGAGCTCAACGGAGAAGGTCTTCTGGTCTCAGTACGCTGAGGCCGGCCATCCGGTGCCCCCAAGCGACCAGCTGAAGCAGCTGGTCTAACTCCACAAGGTAGCTGAGGAGGCCATGAAGGGCTTTATAGTCCAGCTGTGGCCTGGACAGGCCATGCCTGGGAGCTACTTCGGCCTCGTGCGGCGGCTGGTGGATGCGTGCCCCTGGGTGGATGTCCTCAAGCGCTCCGCCTGTATTGAAGGTGCTCGTCGGGCCCTTGCCCGCGCAAAGGTGCACTGGGGTAGGCTGGATGCGGAGAAGCTTCTTACTGACCCGCCGCCAGCGGGCAAGGAGTATTGTACGCCCGAAATGTACTATAAGACTGTCCTGAAGGGTGCCAGCAATATTGCGGATGAGTGCCCTAGAGATGTAATTATTGAGTGAAACTCACTATGTATTATCCTGTGCGCTAAAAACTTTGTTCATATGCGCTACGCAACGCTTGTTTAATTTAAAATATTACCTTCTGTGCGGCCGTTTATAAAATCTGAGAGATTGCAAGTCGTTGGCTTCAGCCCCCAAGCCACGAGTGCTGGGGTGTTCGGGATAAACTTGAGCACTCTTGTTCCCATTTTTGGGTCCATCTAGGGAGGCGCTCAACACAACGAACAAGGCAACCAGACTTATAATGCTTGAACACTCTCACTTAGCCATAGAATTCTATAATTTCAAATTTCGGCGAAGCCCCTAGTATTCGGAAGACCGAATTCGGGGCGCTATCCAGGCCTTCGTCGGACATTATCCGGTACTTTGCTTGAAGCGGCATGGGTCTTTAGGGACCCGAAAAGACCTCTCGAACAGCGACCAGTCTCTCGCCTTATCACGCCGGTCAGTTTTAGCTTTCTCCACTAAGGCGCTCACCCAGCTCAACCGGGGCGCAATCGTAGTGGTTCTCCCAGTGCCACCTTAGCCGACAGAACGGAACGTAAGGCGCCAAAACGTGGGAGCCGGGCAAACCCAACTATTGACCCAAGACATGATTCGGAGTCGATTCATATAATGCTATAAGTTCGGGGTGCCACACTTGTGAAAGTGTTCGGACTTATCACACCATAATGCGGGGAACATAAGCCCCCTGGTGTATTCGGCCGTACCAATAATATACGGGTGCGAGATGTCATTAATGAACATATGTGTAAAGTAATGCAGTAACAGGCAAAACATGCTGCATTATTTATTTAAAGAATTCTGCTATGAGTGCGGAATGATACAAATAGTGCGGTAAGCAAGGGATTGGACTAATCAAACATGTCCCCCTCCAGGGATGGGCTGCGGACTGGTGGATATAATCAAATTTAATGCTCGTAATGGAGACCACCTGAGTGTTTATCGCAGTCTTCTTTCTTCCCTGGCTGTTGCATCGTGAATTCGGCGGGTTCATCGCCGGACAGGGCCTCTGGTGAACGGAGTCCTGTGTACATAAAGAAAGAAAATAATAACAAAAAGGAGTGACACACTTGTGAGCCCCTGGTGTGGTCGAGCCGCACTCTGGGTCTGTTGTGGTCGTGCCCCTTCCCCTAGGCCCATGGTATCTCCAGAGCGTAATGATGTACGCGGAGGGTTGGTCTTGCAATTATGCAAGGGCTGGGGTTGGGGCCGCATTGCTACGCGTGCTCGGAATGTGCCAGGTGGTCTTGGTTGATGTTGCTCCGGGTGCATTTGGCCGTGTCCGGCCGTTTAACGGCCGGACTCGAATATTGCCTTAAAAGGCTGCTCTGTACTTCTGCCGCGAGAGCCGCTGTGTGTTCCTCCGTTCGGAGGGAGCATTCTGTATTTCCATTGACCGTGATGACTCCAAGAGGGCCTGGCATCTTGAGCTTGAGGTATGCGTAATGCGGTACCGCGTTGAACTTTGCAAACGCGGTTCGTCCGAGCAGGGCGTGATAGCCGCTGCGGAATGGGACTATGTCGAAGATCAACTCCTCGCTCCGGAAATTGTCCGGGGATCCGAAGACCACTTCCAGTGTGACTGAGCCCGTACAATTGGCCTCAACACCTGGTATGACGCCCTTGAAGGTCGTCTTTGTAGGTTTAATCCTTGAGGGGTCTATGCCCATCTTGCGCACTGTATCCTGATAAAGCAGGTTCAAGCTACTGCCGCCGTCCATTAGGACTCTCGTGAGGTGAAATCCATCGACGATTGGGTCTAAAACCAATGCGGCGAATCCGCCATGGCGGATACTGGTCGGATGATCTCTTCGATCGAAAGTGATCGGGCAAGAGGTCCATGGATTGAACTTAGGGGCGACTGGCTCCATCGCATATACGTCCCTTAGTGCACGCTTTCGCTCCCTCTTGGGTATATGGGTTGCGTATATCATGTTCACCATCCACACTTGTGGGGGGAAACCCTTCTGTCCTCTATTGTTCGGTGGTCGGGTCTCTTCCTCGTCGTCGCTGTGCAGCCCCTTGTCATTGTTTTCGGCAATTAACTTGCCTGCCTACTTGAACACCCAACAATCTCTGTTGGTGTGATTAGCTGGCTTTTCAGGGGTGCCATGTATCTGGCATAAGCGGTCGAGTATTCGGCCCAAATTGGACGGACCCGGAGTGGTTCTTTTGAATGGCTTCTTCCACTGACCGGGTTTAGAGCCTCGGAATCCGGCGTTGACTGCCGTATCCTCCTTGTCGTTGCCGTTAATGCAGCGTTTATTTTTGCTTCGACGCGACCTGCCATTGTGGTCCTTGGTATCCGGACTGCCAGAATTTTTACTGAGGTTGTTGCTGCGAGCTAGCCAGCTATCCTCTCCTGCACAGAAGCGGGTCATTAATGATGTGAGGGTGCCATGGATTTCGGCTTTTCCTGTCCTAGGTGCCGGGCTAGCCACTCGTCGCGGATGTTATGCTTGAAGGCTGCGAGGGCCTCTGCATCCGGACAGTCGACGATTTGATTTTTCTTTGTGAGGATCCGTGTCCAGAATTGTCTGGCCGATTTGTCTGGCTGTTGAATTATGTGGCTTAGGTCATCGGCGTCTGGTGGTCGCACATATGTGCCCTGGAAGTTGTCGAGGAATATGGCTTCCAGGTCTTCCCAACACCCAATTGACTCTGCGGGCAAGCTGTTAAGCCAATGCCGATCTGGTCCTTTAAGCTTGAGTGGGAGATACTTGATGGCGTGGAGATCGTCGCCGTGGGCCATATGGATGTGAAGGAGATAATCTTCGATCCAAACCGCGGGGTCTGTTGTGCCATCGTAGGATTCAATGTTTACGGGTTTAAACCCTTCAGGGATTTGATGATCCATTACTTCGTCAGTGAAGCATAGCGGGTGTGCAGCACCACTATATTGAGCAATATCATGACGTAGCTCGAGAGAGCATTGTTTGTTGTGTTCGGCCCGGCCGGAGTTATTGTATTTGACGCGGCGGTATTCGTCGTGGGTCGTGGGGCGCCCACGTGATCCATAGATGGATCTGGATTGCCTTGCTTTGTCCTCCAATGTATCTCGCAAGTCCGGCGCGTTCCCTCTTGGCTTCGTACTTTTGGAGCGATGCCGGGGTACGGTCTTGGTGGAGGGCCTAGATGCCTCTCTGTCTCGGCCACGGGGTGGTCGATCGGCCGTATTGTGCGCTGGCGATGAAGGTATGTATGTTTCCTCCTCTAATCAGGGGAGCAACTTGCGTCTTGGGTAGCTTTTGGAGGGGCGTTCGAGTTCATACTCTTCGGCCGCGAGGACCTCGGTCCATCGATCGGCCAGCAGGTCCTGATCAGCTTGAAGCTGCTGCTGCTTTTTCTTTAGGCTATTTGCCGTGGCAATAAGCCTGCGTTTAAAACGCTCTTGTTCGACGGGATCCTCGGGCACGAAGAATTCGTCGTCGTTGAGGCTTGCCTCGTCTTCGGAGGGAGGTATATAATTATCATCCTCGTCCTCTTCGTCTGCCGCCCTTGCGTGAGGGCTTGCTTCTGCATCCTCCTGCGCTGAACTTGCTGGAGGGGATTATCTTCGGCACTCTCTGGGGTATTATTATCTCCTGTGCCTAAATCTCCATTCTTGCTGTGACGGGATTTAGAGCGGCGCCGCTGACATCGGCGCTTGGGATGTTTCTTAGAGGGATCTGCCTCCGCTGCTTCTTTGTCGTCCCCCTCTTTTGGGGTGTCCACCATGTATATGTCATATGACGAGGTGGTCTTCCAGTGCCCTGTAGGCGCTGGTTCTTGTTCGTCTCCGGCATCATCGTCCATACCGTCGATGTCCTCGGAGTCGTAGTCTAGCATGTCTGTTAGATCGTCGACAGTGGCTGCAAAGTGGGTGGTGGGTGGGCTTTGAATTTCTTCGTCGTCCGTATCCCAACCGTCCTGGCCATAGTCCGGCCAGGTCTCTCCAGATAGAGCGAGATGTTTTGGCGAATTTAGGATGTCGCCAAAGGGCGAGTGTTGGAAGATGTCCGCGGCGGTGAATTCCATAACCGGCGCCCAATCAGATTCGATTGGCAGGGGCGTGGGAGGTCCGGAATCCGGCGGGGAGTCCGGCACCTCGGAGTCACGAGCTTCGCAAGGGACAAGGTTAGTGTTCGGCTCCATCGCCGTGGAAGTTGCAGCCCCCGAGGTGGTGTTCAACCACCGGTCCTCGATCTGGGCGATCGGCTCCGGACTAAGGGCCGGAGCGGATTCTTGTGCGGCCACCAAGGCACTGTTCGGCAGCAGAGCTTGATCATGCCCATCGTGACAGTACGGCACGCTTGGCTATGGCTCGAGTCCATCGAAGATCAAGTCCCCGCGGATGTCGGCCGTGAAGTTTAGGCTCCCGAACCTGACCTGACGGCCAGGGGCGTAGCTTTTGATCTGCTCCAGATGGCCAAGTGAATTAGCCCGCAGTGCGAAGCCGCCGAATACGAAGATCTGTCAGGGGAGAAAAGTCTCACCCTGGACAGCGTTGTTGATTGAAGAAGCCATCGAGCCTATCGGTGACGACACAGAGGAACTCTCAATGAAAGCACCAATGTCGGTGTCAAAACCGGCGGATCTCGGGTAGGGGGTCCCGAACTGTGCGTCTTGGTGGATGGTAACAGGAGGCAAGGGACACGATGTTTTACCCAGGTTCGGGCCCTCTTGATGGAGGTAAAACCCTACGTCCTGCTTGATTAATATTGATGATATGGGTAGTACAAGAGTGGATCTACCACAAGATCAAGGAGGCTAAACCCTAGAAGCTAGCCTATGGTATGATTGTTGTAATGTATGTTGTGTCCTACGGACTAAAGCCCTCCGGTTTATATAGACACCGGAGAGGGCTAGGGTTACACAGAGTCGGTTACAATGGTAGGAGATCTACATATCCGTATCGCCAAGCTTGCCTTCCACGCCAAGGAAAGTCCCATCCGGACACGGGACGGAGTCTTCAATCTTGTATCTTCGTAGTCTTGGAGTCCGGCGGACGATGATAGTCCGGCTGTCCGGACACCCCCTAGTCCAGGACTCCCTCAGATGTGATGGACAAGACCCATCCGTTAGCTTAGCATTATGATCGTTACAATTTTATTGCTATTGCTTTCTTCATGACTTATACATGTTCCTCTAACTATGAGATTATGCAACTCCCGAATACCGGAAGAACACCTTGTGTGCTATCAAACGTCACAACATAATTGGGTGATTATAAAGATGCTCTACAGGTGTCTCCAAAGGTGTTTGTTGGGTTGGCATAGATCAAGATTAGGATTTGCCACTCCGTGTATCGGAGAGGTTGTAGGGGAATGTAGTAATTCAAAAAAATCCCTACGGTCATGCAAAATCTATCTAGGAGATGCATACCAACGAGACAGGAGAGTGTGTCCACGTACCCTCGTAGACCGAAACCGGAAGCATTTAATAACACGGTTGATGTAGTCGAACGTCTTCACGATCCAACCGATCCAAGTACCGAACGTACGACACCTCCATGTTCAGCACACATTCAACACGATGACATCCCCCAAGCTCTTGGTCCAGTTGAGGACGAGGGAGAGTTCCGTCAGCACGATGGCGTGGCACTAGTGTTGATGATGTTACCAGCGCAGGGCTTTGCCTAAGCACTACGACGATATGACCGAGGTGTTAAACCGTGGAGGGGGGCACTGCACACGGCTAAGAGATTATCTGTTGTGCTTTGGGGTGCCTGTCGGTGTCAAAACTGGCGAATCTCGGGTAGGGGGTCCCAAACTGTACGTCTAGGCGGATGGTAACAGGAGACAAGGGACATGATGTTTTTACCCAGGTTCGGGCCCTCTCGATGGAGGTAAAACCCTACTCCTGCTTGATTGATATTGATGATATGGGTAGTACAAGAGTGGATCTACCACGAGATCAAGGAGGCTAAACCCTAGAAGCTAGCCTATGGTATGATTGTTGTTCGTCCTATGGACTAAAACCCTCCAGTTTATATAGGTACCGGAGAGGGCTAGGGTTACACAGAGTCGGTTACAATGGTAGGAGATCTACATATCCGTACTGCCAAGCTTGCCTTTCACGCCAAGGAAAGTCCCATCCGGACACGGGACCAAGTCTTCAATCTTGTATCTTCATAGTCTTGGAGTCCGGCCAATGATGATAGTTCGGCTATCCGGACACCCCCTAGTCCAGGAATCCCTCAGTAGCCCCTGAACCAGGCTTCAATGATGACGAGTCCGGCGCGCATATTGTCTTCGGCATTGCAAGGCGGGTTCCTCCTCCGAATAATTCATAGAAGATTGTGAACGCCAGGATAGTGTCCGGCTCTGTAAAATAAATTCCACATACCACCTTAGAGAGAATAATATTACACAAGTTCAATCTACTGACGTATTTTGCGGCGTGACGTCACACCACTACCAAGCCTTTACTTGAATTGTTTTTATTATACCGCCTCAGCGCGTTTAGCGAAGCGGTTTCCTTGGCACGTCTTGTCGAAGCAGAGATCGTGTTCCCCTTATTCCGGGATTCCCATCAATACGGACGTGGGTAACCCAACCGCGCCATTGATTGTGGCGCTTGGGAGATAAGCGAGTTTTACCAGGCCGGTGGGGACGCATAGTTTTTGTCCGCCCATATATAAGGGGATAAGGATCCGCCTCTTTTACCTACGCCTTCTTCCTCCTTTGCTTATCCATCTCCGCGCACTCGAGCTCCAGCGCCCAAGTCTGCACATCTCACCTCAACCTTCTCCAACCATGTCCGGAGCGGGAGGCAAGTGGATGGCCTCCTCCATTACGGAGGGGCACATTGAAAAGCTGCGCAGCGCCGGATATCTGTCCAGCGACATCGGCATCAGCTCCCCGACGAGGGGCAGCTCATCCCCACCCCCAGGCCCCATAAGAGGGTCGTATTCCTTCCCCACTTCCTCCGCGGACTGGGCTTCCCACTCCACCCCTTTGTCCGGGGGCTCATGTACTACTACGGCCTGGATTTCCACGATCTGGCCCCAAATTTCATCCTCAATATCTCAGCATTTATCGTCGTGTGCGAGGCCTTCCTCTGCATCCAGCCCCACTTCGGCTTGTGGCTAAAGACCTTCAATGTCAAGCCGAAGGTTGTGAAGGGCAGCCAAGCGGAGTGCGGAGGCGCCATGGTGGGCAAAATGCCCAACGTTACTTGGCTCGAGGGTGCCTTCGTGGAATCCATCAAAGGGTGGCAATCGGGGTGGTTCTACATCACCGAGTCGCGTGACCCTAAATGGGCAGCGGCCCCCGAATTCAGATCTGGCATCCCCATGCAGCTCACCTCCTGGAAAGAGAAGGGCTTGCTATGGGGTAGTTCGGAAGAGCTGACCGGACTCCAGTCCTGTCTCCAGACTCTGGTGAACAAGAAGCTCAAGCTTGTCAACGTGATCCAGGTCATGCTCGTCCACCGGATTCTCCCCTTCCAACAACGGGACTTCAATTTGTGGGAGTTTGATCCAGCACAACACCGGACTTTGAGCGGGCTCTTCGACACTACGCACGAAGCTGCCTGGAGGGTGCTGTTCAAGGGCGCCGAAGCTCCCGCATCCGCTACCGAAGATCGCGGATTCAGCACGCAGCGTCCGGCTGGCGAGGTAAGCCATGTTATCCTTTATGGGACACTTGTTTTTCATAGTTTGACTCTATGCGGGATCTAAACTCCCAATACCTTTAACAGGACTGGCAGAAGACGTCCGGACAGGTTAACTGTCCGGCTCCCCTTCCAGAAGACCCAGCGGACACCCGTTTGACGGGGCTGCTGGTCCCGGCACTTTACATGGTGCCGGAGAAGAACGCCAAGAAGAAGGCCACGGGAACCCGAAGGAGTTCCCGGCGTCAGGTGGTATCGGACTCATCGTCCGATGACTCCGAGGCGGACTCCTCCCACGAGGACGAGGAGGAGAAGAAAGAGGCCTCTCCCCCAGCGGGGGAAGAGAAGAAGAGGAAGGCCTCCCCAACGAGGGAGGTCGAAGGGTCCATGTCGGTGTCAAAACCGGCGGATCTCGGGTAGGGGGTCCCGAACTGTGCGTCTAGGCGGATGGTAACAGGAGGCAAGGGACACGATGTTTTACCCAGGTTTGGGCCCTCTTGATGGAGGTAAAACCCTACGTCCTGCTTGATTAATATTGATGATATGGGTAGTACAAGAGTGGATCTACCACAAGATCAAGGAGTCTAAACCCTAGAAGCTAGCCTATGGTATGATTGTTGTAATGTATGTTGTGTCCTACGGACTAAAGCCCTCCGGTTTATATAGACACCGGAGAGGGCTAGGGTTACACAGAGTCGGCTACAATGGTAGGAGATCTACATATCCGTATCGCCAAGCTTGCCTTCCACGCCAAGGAAAGTCCCATCCGGACACGGGACGGAGTCTTCAATCTTGTATCTTTGTAGTCTTGGAGTCCGGCGGACGATGATAGTCCGGCTGTCCGGACACCCCCTAGTCCAGGACTCCCTCAGTAGCCCCTGAACCTGGCTTCAATAACGATAAGTCCGGCGCGCATAATGTTCCTCCTTTGAATAATCCAGAGAAGATGGTGAACACCAGGATAGTGTCCGGCTCTGCAAAATAAATTCCACGTTCCACCGTAGAGAGAATAATTCATACACAAGTTCAGTCTGCTGACGTGTTTTGCGGCATGACGTCACACCTCTACCAAGCCTTTACTTGAATCGTTTTTTTATTATACCGCCTCAGCGCGTTTAGCGAAGCGGTTTCCTTGGCACGTCTTGTCGAAGCAGAGATCGTGTTCCCCTTATTCCGGGATTCTCATCAATACGGACGTGGGTAACCCAACCGCGCCATTGATGGTGGCGCTTGGGAGATAAGCGAGTTTTACCAGGCCGGTGGGGACGTATAGTCTTAGTCCGCCTATATATAAGGGGATAGGATCCACCTTTTTACCTACGCCTTCTTCCTCCTTTGCTTATCCATCTCCGCGCACTCGAGCTCCAGCGGCCAAGTTCGCGCATCTCATCTCAACCTTCTCCGACCATGTCCGGAGCGGGAGGTAAATGGTTGGCCTCCACCGTTAAGGAGGAGCACATCGCCAAGCTGTGCAGCGCCGGATACCTTTCCGGCGACATCGCGCACCGGCTGCCCGACAAAGGGCAGCTCATCCCCACCCCCAGGCCCCATGAGAGGGTCGTATTTCTCCCCCACTTCCTCCGCAACTGGGCTTTCCACTTCACCCCTTTGTCCGGGGCTCATGTTCTACTACGGCCTGGATTTCCATGATCTGGCGCCGAACTTCATTCTCAACATCGCGGCGTTCATCTTCGTGTGCGAGGCATTCCTCTGCATTCAGCCCCACTTCGGCTTGTGGCTCAAGACCTTCAACGTCAAGCCGAAGGTAGTGAAGGGCACGCAGGCGGAGTGCGGAGGCGCCATGTTGGGCAAGATGCCCAACGTCCTCTGGTTCGAAGGGGCCTTCGTGGAGTCCGTCAAGGGGTGGCTATCGGGGTGGTTCTACATCACCGAGCCGTGCGACCCTAAGTGGGCGGCGGCCCCCGAGTTCAGATCTGGTATCCCTGTGCAGCTCACCTCCTGGAAAGAGAAGGGCTTGCTATGGGGTAATTCGAAGGAGCTGACGGGACTCCAAGCCTGTATCCAGAAGCTGGTGAACAAGAAGCTCAGGCTGGTTAATGTGGTCCAAGTCATGCTCGTTCGCCGGATTCTCCCATGCCAAGAACGGGCATTCAATCTGTGGGAGTTCGATCCGGCACAGCACCAGGCGCTGAGCGGGCTCTTCGACACAACGTACGAAGGCGCCTGGAGGGTGCTGTTCAAGGGCGCCGAAGCCCCCGTATCCGCGACGGAAGATCGCGGATTTCACTCGCAGTGTCCAGCTGACGAGGTAAGTGATTCTACCCCTTTACGGGACACTTGTTGTTGATAGTTCGACCCTAAGCGGGTTTCAATCTTCCTTTTCCTTTGACAGGAATGGATGAAGAAGGCCGAGAAGCTCATCTGCCCGGCTCCCATGCCAGAAGATCCAGTGGACGCCCGTCTAGCGGGGCTGCTGGTTCCGGCACCGCACGTGGTGCCGGAGAAGAAGGCCAAGAAGGTGGCCACGGGCACTCCAAAGAGTTCCCGTTTTCAGGTGTCCGATGACTCCGAGGCGGATTCCTCCCCCGAAGATGAGGAGGTGGAAGAAGACTCTCTCCCAAAGGAGGGAGAGAGAAAGAGGAAGGCCTCCCCAACAGGGGAGGCCGAAGGGTCCAAGAGGGGAAGAACTATTCCCCCGGACAGCTCCGCCAACACCAACGTTGGCGAAGAAGAGTGGCCCTCAAGGGCCAGGCCTCCGGCGAGATCATAAGTATCCGGATTCCTGAATGATCTGTAATTTCTTTTGTGTCGCATAGTGTCCTTCTAATGCCGCATATAGCCTGCAGTCCGGCCGACGATGATCTCCCTGCTTCGTCGAGCGGGTCGTTGGCTGCGTCGGATGTGGATTCCATTCCGGCTGCCTCCACCCCTCGCGCCGCTGAGGACGCCGAGGTGGGATCCCAGGAAGGGACCCATCAGGAGGAGGCTCCGGAGGCTTCGCAAGGCAGCCTCCCGGACTTTGCGCCGGACTCTACTCTGGAACCTGCAGTGGTTCCAGAGTCCGACAGGCGGCCCCTTCGCAAGAAGGGCAAGACCGTGACACCGTCGGCCCCCATCCAACCGGAGGCGCCGGACAACTTGTTGGAGGCGCCCAAAGGCGCTTCCATCGAGGAAGAACACCGCACTATCATGAGTGCGGTGATTCAGAAGGTTCAGCTCGCCAAGAGCGGGCTGACCGAAGCCTGCAGCAGCCTTCTAACAGGCTTTGAGGTAAGAAGTTAAAATTATGTAATGTAATACCGCATAGACATTAGCCCCTGATGCTCGGTTCGGTGTTCGGAAAGAAAAGCCGGACTGAGGATCTAAAAAGATATACGCAGGGTTGTTAAAAATTATGTCAATATTGGTTTGCAGGCTGCGCTGCTGACCTCTACCGCACTGACTGCGGAGGTCGGTGCATTGAAGCAGGATCTCGAGCGGTCCGAGCAAGAGCTCGGCCATGCCAAAAAGAAGCTCAAGGACAAAGAAGGTGAGTAACACCACTTTGAAAATTTACCTTACAGAAAAGGATTTAGGTTGCAATAAAAATAACAAGGATAACGTGGGTGCTGCAGGGGCCATGAACGAGGTGGCAACCCTGAAGGAAGCTGTGTCCGCGGCCGAACGCAATGCGGCCGCGGAACGGGCAGAGTGAGACAAGCAGGAGGCGCGGGTGGCGGAGGTGCGGCAAGAGCTCCAGGCTCTCATGGACAAGCATGAGAGTTTGGAGCGCGACTCAAAGACTCGAGAGTCCGAGCTCGCCTTGGCTCTCGAAAGTGCCAAGTCCGCCAAGGCCGAGGCCCGTAAGGCCCTTCAGGAAGTTGAAGATGTGAAGAAAATAACGGCGGGTAAGGCATTTTTCATGCAAAGCAAGCATGTTAATGTAAACTACCTAACACTTACCCGAATTCGGATCTCTCCAGGGGCGTTTGCAGATCTGCCACGCAGTTTATCCGATGCCGCTGCATTCTACCGTGGTGAGGAGGGGAGCTCAACGGAGAAGGTCTTCTGGTCTCAGTATGCTGAGGCCGGCCATCCGGTGCCCCTAGCGACCAGCTGAAGCAGCTGGTCGAGCTCCACAAGGTGGCTGAGGAAGCCATGAAGGGCCGCATAGTCCGGCTGTGGCCTGGAGGGGCCATGCCTGGGAGCTACTTCGGCCTCGTGCGGCGGCTGGTGGATGCGTGCCCCTGGGTGGAGGTCATCAAGCGCTCCGCCTGTATTGAAGGTGCTCATCGGGCCCTTGCCCGCGCAAAGGTGCACTGGGGCAAGCTGGATGCGAAAAGGCTCATCACTAACGCGCCACCGGCGGGCAAGGAGTATCGTACACCCGAGATGTACTATAAGACTGTCCTAAAGGGTGCCCGCAAGATTGCGGATGAATGCCCCAAATATGTAATCATTGAGTAAACTCGCTATGTATTATCCTGTGCGCTGAAAACTTTGTTCATATGCGCTAAGCAACGCTTGTTGAATTTAAAATATTACCTTCTGTGCGGCCGTTTATAAAATCTGAGAGATGGCAAGTCGTCGGCTTCAGCCCCCAAGCCACGAGTGCTGGGGTGTTCGGGATAAACTTGAGCACTCTTGTTCCCATTCTTGGGTCCATCTAGGGAGGCGCTCAACACAACGAACAAGGCAACCGGACTTATAATGCTTGAGCACTCTCACTTAGCCATAGAATTCTATAATTTTAAATTTCGGCGAAGCCCCTAGTATTCGGAAGACCGAGTTCGGGGCGCTATCCACGCCTTGGCCGGACATTATCCGGTTCTTCGCTTGACGTGGCATAAGTCTTTAAGGACTCGAAAAGACCTCTCGAACAGCGACCAGTCTCTCGCCTTATCATGACAGTCAGTTTTAGCTTTCTCCACTGAGGCGCTCGCCCAGCTCAACCGGGGCGCAATCGTGGTGGTTCTCCCAGTGCCACCTTAGCCGACAGAATGGAACATAAGGTACCAAAACGTGGGAGCCGGGCAAACCCAACTAATTACCCAAGACATGATTACGAGCCGATTCATATAATGCTATAAGTTCGGGGTGCCGCACTTGCGAAAGTGTTCGGACTTATCACACTATAATGCGGGGAACATAAGCCCCTGGTGTATTCGGCCGTACCAAAATATACGGGTGCAAGATGTCATTAGTGAACATATATGTAAAGTAATGCAATAACAGGCAAAAAGTGCTGCATTATTTATTCAAGGGATTCTGCTATGAGTGCGGAATGATACAAATAGTGCGGTAAGCAAGGGATTGGACTAAAACATGTCCCCCTCCAGGGGTGGGCTGCGGACTGGTGTATATAATCAAATTTAATGCTCGTAATGGAGACCACCTGAGTGTTCGTCGCAGCCTTCTTCTCTCCCTGGCTGTTGCATCGTCAGTTTGGCGGGTTCACCGCCGGACAGGGCCTCTGGTGAATGGAGTCCTGTGTATACAAAGAAGGAAAATAAAATAAAAAAGGCGACACACTTGTGAGCCCCTGGTGTGGTCGAGCCGCACTCTGGGTCTGTTGTGGTCGTGCCCCTCCTCCTAGGCCCATGGTATCTCCAGAGCGTAATGATGTACGCGGAGGGTTGGTCTTGCAATTATGCAAGGGCTAGGGTTGGGGCGGCACTGCTACGCGTGCTCGGATCGTGCCAGGTGGTCTTGATTGGTGTTGCTTCAGGCGCGTTTGGCCGTATCTGGCCGTTTAACGGCCGGACTCGAAAATTGCCTTAGAAGGCTGCTCTGTACTTCTGCCGCGAGAGCCGTGTGTGTTCCTCTGTTCGGAGGGAGCGTTCCGTATTTCCGTTGACCGTGATGACTCCACGAGGGCCTGGCATCTTGAGCTTTAGGTATGCGTAATGCGGCACCATTTTGAACTTTGCAAAAGCGGTTTGCCCGGGCAGAGCATGATAGCCGCTGCGGAACGGGACTATGTTGAAGATTAACTCCTCGCTCCGGAAATTATCCGGGGATCCGGAGACTACTTCCAGTGTGACTGAGCCTGTGCAATTGGCCTCGACACCTGGTATGACGCCTTTGAAGGTCGTCTTTGTAGGTTTAATCCTTGAGGGGTCTATGCCCATCTTGCGCACTGTATCCTGATAAAGCAGGTTCAGGCTACTGCCGTCGTCCATCAGGACTCTTGTGAGGTGAAATCCATCGACGATTGGGTCTAAAACCAATGCGGCGAATCCGCCGTGGCGGATACTGGTCGGATGGTCTCTTCGATCGAAATTGATCGGGCAGGAGGACCATGGATTGAACTTAGGGGCGGTTGGCTCCATCGCATATACGTCCCTTAGTGCACGCTTCCGCTCCCTCTTTGGTATATGGGTTGCGTATATCATGTTTACCGTCCGCACTTGTGGGGGGAAACCCTTCTGTCCTCTACTGTTCGGCGGTCGGGTCTCTTCCTCGTCGTCGCTATGCAGCCCCTTGTCATTGTTTTCGGCAATTAACTTGCCTACCTGCTTGAATACCCAACAATCTCTGTTGGTGTGATTAGCTGGCTTTTTGGGGGTGCCATGTATCTAGCATGAGCGGTCGAGTATTCGGTCCAAATTGGACGGACCCGGAGTGGTTCTTTTGAATGGCTTCTTCTGCTGACCGGGTTTAGAGCCTCAGAATCCGGCGTTGACTGCCGTATCCTCCTTGTCGTTGCTGTTAACGGGGCGTTTATTTTTGCTTCGACGCGACCTACCATTGTAGTCCTTAGTGTCCGGACTACCAGCATTTTTGCTGAGGTTGTTGCTGCGAGCTAGCCAGCTATCCTCTCCCGCACAGAAGCGGGTCATTAATGATGTGAGGGCAGCCATGGATTTCGGCTTTTCCTGTCCTAGGTGCCGGGCTAGCCACTCGTCGCGAATGTTATGTTTGAAGGCTGCGAGGGCCTCTGCATCCGGACAGTCGACAATTTGATTTTTCTTTGTTAAGAACCGTGTCCAGAATTGTCTGGCCGATTCGTCTGGCTGCTGGATTATGTGGCTTAGGTCATCGACGTCTGGTGGCCGCACATATGTGCCCTGGAAGTTGTCGAGGAATGCGGCTTCCAGGTCCTCCCAACACCCAATTGACTCTGCGGGCAGGTTGATAAGCCAATGCCGAGCTGGTCCTTTAAGCTTGAGCGGGAGGTATTTGATGGCGTGGAGATCGTCGCCGCGGGCCATATGGATGTGAAGGAGATAATCTTCGATCCAAACCGCGGGGTCTGTCGTGCCATCGTAGGATTCAATGTTTACGGGTTTAAACCCTTCAGGGATTTGATGATCCATTACTTCGTCAGTGAAGCATAGCGGGTGTGCGGCGCCTCTGTATTGAGCAATATCACGACGTAGCTCAAGGGAGCGTTGTCTGCTGTGTTCAGCCCTGCCGGAGTTGTTGTATCCGGCTCGACGGTATTCGTCGTGGGTCGTGGGCCGCCCACGTGATCCATAGATAGATCTGGATTGTCTTGCCTTATCCACCAATATGTCCCGCAAGTCCCGCGCGTTCCCTCGTGGCTTCGTACTTTTCGAGCGATGCCAGGGTACGGTCTTGATGGAAGGCCTGGATGCCTCTCTGTCGTGACCACGGGGTGGTCGGTCAGCCGTATTGTGCGCTGGTGATGAGGGTATGTATGCTTCCTCCTCTAATCGGGGGAGCAACTTGCGTTTTGGGTAGCTTTTGGAGGGGCGTTCGAGTTCGTACTCTTCGGCCACGAGGACCTCGGTCCATTGATCGGCCAGTAGGTCTTGATCAGCTTGAAGCTGCTGCTGCTTTTTCTTTAGGCTATTTGCCGTGGCCATTAGCCTGCGTTTGAAGCGCTCTTGTTCGACGGGATCCTCGGGCACGACGAATTCGTCGTCGTTGAGGCTTGCCTCGTCTTCAGAGGGAGGTATGTAATTATCATCCTCGACCTCTTCATCTGCCGCCCTCTCGTGAGGGCTTGCTTCTGCATCCTCCTGCGCTGAATCTTGCTGGAGGGGATTGTCTTCGGCACTTTCTGGGGTGTCATTATCTCCTGTGCCGGAATCTCCATTCTTGCTGTGGCGGGATTTAGAGCGGCGCCGCTGACGTCGGCGCTTGGGCTGTTTCTTTAAGGAATCTGCCTCCGCTGCTTCTTCGCCGTCCCCATCTTTTGGGGTGTCCACCATGTATATGTCATATGACGAGGTGGTCTTCCAGTGCCCTGTAGGCACTAGTTCTTGATCGTCTCCGACATCGTCGTCCATGCCGTCGATGTCTTCGGAGTCATAGTCTAGCATGTCAGTTAGATCGTCGACAGTGGCTACAAAGTGGGAGGTGGGTGGGCTTTGAATTTCTTCATCGTCCGCATCCCAACCATCCTAGCCATAATCCGGCCAGGGCTCTTCGGATAGCGAGAGATGCTTTAGCAAATTTAGAATGTCGCCAAAGGGCGAGTGCTGAAAGATGTCCGCAGTGGTGAACTCCATGATCGGCGCCCAATCGGATTCGATTGGCAGGGGCGCAGGAGGTTCGGAGTCCGGCAGGGAGTCCGGCACCTCGGAGTCACGAGCTTTACAGGGGACAAGGCCATTGTTCGGCTCCATCGCCGCGTTAGTTGCAGCCCCCGAGGCAGTGTCCAGCCACCGGTCCTCGATCTGGGCGATCGGCTCCGGTCTGTGGGCCGGAGCGGATTCGTGTGCGGCCACCAAGGCACTGTCTGGCGGCAGAGCTAAATTATGCCCATCGTGACAGCGCGACACGCTCGGCTGTGGCTCGAGTCCGTCGAAGATCAAGTCCCCGCGGATATCAGCCGTGAAGTTTAGGCTTCCGAACCTGACCTGACGGCCAGGGGCGTAGCTTTCGATCTGCTCCAGATGGCCAAGTGAATTAGCCTGCAGTACGAAGCCGCCGAATACGAAGATCTGTCCGGGGAGAAAAGTCTCACCCTAGACGGCGTTGTTGTTGGTTGAAGAAGCCATCGGGCCTATCGGTGACGACACAGAGGAACTCTCAATGAAAGCACCAATGTCGGTGTCAAAACCGGCGGATCTCGGGTAGGGGGTCCCGAACTGTGCGTCTAGGCGGATGGTAACAGGAGGCAAGGGAGACGATGTTTTACCCAGGTTCGGGCCCTCTTGATGGAGGTAAAAACCTACGTCCTGCTTGATTAATATTGATGATATGGGTAGTACAAGAGTGGATCTACCACGAGATCAAGGAGGCTAAACCCTAGAAGCTTGCCTATGGTATGATTGTTGTAATGGATGTTGTGTCCTACGGACTAAAACCCTCCGGTTTATATAGACACCGGAGAGGGCTAGGGTTACACAGAGTCGGTTACAATGGTAGGAGATCTACATATCCGTATCGCCAAGCTTGCCTTCCACACCAAGGAAAGTCCCATCCGGACACAGGACGGAGTCTTCAATCTTGTATCTTCGTAGTATTGGAGTCCGGCGGACGATGATAGTCCGGCTGTCCGGACACCCCCTAGTCCAGGACTCCCTCAGTCCAAGAAGGGAAGGACCCTTCCCCCGGACTGCTCTGCCAACATCGGCGACGGCGACGAGGAGTGGCCCTCAAGGACCAAGCCCCTGGCAAGATCGTAAGTATCCGGACTCCTGGATGATTTATAATTTTTCTTTTCGCCATAGGGTGTCTTTCTAATGCCGCATACAACCTGTAGTCCGGCCAAGGACGATCTTCCCGCTTCGTCGAGCGGGTCCTTGGGCACATCGGATATGGATTCTCTTCCGACCGCCTCCACCCCTCGTGACGCTGACGACGTCGAGGTGGGATCCCAGGAAAGGACCCGCCAGGAGGAGGAGGCCCCGGAGGTGCCACAGGGCAACCTCCCGGACTTCGCACCGGACTCCGCACCGGAACCTGCAGTGGTTCCAAAGTCCGGTGAGCGGCCCCTTCGTAAGAAGGGCAAGACTGTGACGCCGGCGGCCTCCGTCCAACCGGAGGCGCCGAATAACTTGCTGGAGGTGCTCAACGGCGCTTCCATCGAAGAAGAACACCACACTATCATGAGTGCGGTGATTCAGAAGGTTCAGCTCGCCAAGAGCGGGCTGACCGAAGCCTGCAGTAGCCTTCTAACAGGCTTTGAGGTAAGAATTTTCAGATATGTAATATAATACCGCATAGACAGTAGCCCCTGATGCTCAGTTCGGTGTTCGGAAACAAAAGCCGGACTGAGGTTCTAAAAAGATATACGCAGGAGTCTAAAAATATGTCAATATGGGTTTGCAGGCTGCGCTGCTGACCTCTGCCGCACTGACTGCGGAGGTCGATACCTTGAAGCAAAGCCTCGAGCGGTCCGAGAGCGAGCTCGGCCATGCCAAGAAGCAGCTCGAGGACAAGGAAGGTGAGTAACACCGTATTAAAGTTGTACCTTACAGAAAAGGATTTGGTTGCAAGAGGAATAACAAGGATAACTTGGGTACTACAAGGGCCACAAACAAGGTGGCGAACCTGAAGGAGGCGGTGTCCGCGGCCGAATGCAATGCGGCCGCGGAACGAGCCGAGCGAGAGAAGCAGGAGGCGCGGGTGGCGGCGGTATAGCAAGAGCTCCAGGCTCTCATGGAAAAGCACGAGAGTTTGGAGCGTGACTCGAAGACTCGAGAGTCCGAGCTTGCGTCGGCTCGTGAGAGTGCTAAAGCCGCTAAGGTCGAAGCCCACAAGGCCCTCCAGGAAATCGAGGATTTGAAGAAAATAGCGGCGGGTAAGGCATTCTTCATGCAAAGCAAGCATGTTAAAGTGAATTACCTTTTACTTACCCGGATTCGGAGCTCTCCTGGAACGTTCGCCGATCTGCCCCGCAGCGGGTTCGATGCTGCCGCTTTCCATAGAGCCGAGGAGGGGAGCTCGATGGAGAAGGTATTCTGGTCTCAATATGCTGAGGCCGGACATCCAGTGCCCCTTAGCGATCAGCTGAAGCAGCTGGTCGAGCTCCACAAGGTGGCCGAACAGGCCATGAAGGGCCTTATAGTTCGGCTGTGGCCCCAGGAGGCCATGCCTGGGAGCTACTTCGGCCTGGTGCGGCGGCTGGTGGATGCTTGTCCGTGGGCTGAAGTCATCAAGCACTCCGCCTGCATTGAAGGTGCCCGTCGGGCCCTTGCCCGTGCAATGGTGCACTGGGGTAGGATGGACGCTGAGAAGCTTGTGACGGACGCGCCACCGGCGGGCAAGGAGTATCGTACACCCGAGATGTATTATAAGAGTGTCCTGAAGGGTGCCCGCATGATTGCGGGTGAGTGCTCCAAAGATGTAATATTTGAGTGGACTCGCATTTTGTTATCCTGTGCGCTGAAAACTTTGTTCATATGCGCTAAGCAACGCTTATTAATTTAAAATATTACCTTCTATGCGGCCGTTTATTAAATCTGAGAGATGGCAAGTCGTCGGCTTCAACCCCCATGCCACGAGTGCTGGGGTGTTCGGGATAAACTTGAGCGCTCTTGTTACCATTTTTGGGTCCATTTAGGGAGGCGCTCAACACAACGAATGAGGCAACCGGACTTATAATGCTTGTACACTCTCACTTAGCCATAGAATTCTATAATTTTAAATTTCGGCGAAGCCCCTAGTGTTCGGAAGACCGAGTTCGGGGTGCTATCCATGCCTGGGCCGGACAAAGCCGGTTCCTCGCTCTAAGCGGCATAAGTCTTTAGGGACTCGAAAAAACCTCTCGAACAGTGACCAGCTCTCGCCGTATCATGAGGGTCAGTTTTAGCTTTCTCCACTGAGGCGCTCGCCCAGCTCAACCGGGGCACAATCGCAGTGGTTCTCCCAGTGCTACCTTAGCCGATACAACAGAACGTAAGGTACCAAAACACGGGAGCCGGGCAAACCCAACTATTGACCCAAGACATGTTTCAGAGCCGATGCATATAATGCTATAAGTTCGGGGTGCCGCACTTGTGAAAGTGTTCGGACTTATCGCACCATAATGCGGGGAACTTAAGCCCCTGGTGTATTTAGCCGTACCAAAGTGTACGGATACAAGAAACGTATGTATAAGAAATAAATGGAATTATAAGCAAAAAGCGATGCATTGTTTATTCAAGGAATACTGCCATGAATGCAGAACGACACAAATAGTGCGGTAAGCAAGGGATGGGACTATTAAACATGTCCCCCTCCAGGGGTAGGCTGCTTAATGGTGTATAAAACAGATTTAATGCTCGTAATGGAGACCACCTGGATACTCGTCGTAGCCTTTCTCCTTCCCTGGCTTTTGCATCATAAGTTCACCAGGTGTGCTGCCGGACAGGTCTTCTAGTAAATGGAGTCCTGTGGATGAGAAAAAAAGAAAGAAAAAAAAGATGACACACTTGGAAGCCCCTGGTGTGGTTGAGCCGCACTCTGGGTCTGTCGTGGTCGTGCCCCTCCCCCTATGCCCATGGTATCTCCAGAGCGTAATGATGTACGCGAAGGACCAGTCTTGATATTGTGCAAAGGCCGGGGTTGGGGCCGTACTGCTACGCGTGCTCGGTACGTGCCAGGTGGTCTTGTTGTAGGTTACTCCGGGCGCGTTTAGCAGTGTCCGGCCGCTTAACGGCTGGACTCGAGAATTGCCTTAAGAGGCTGCTCTGTACTTCTGCCGCGAGAGCCGCTGTGTGTTCCTCCGTTCGAAGGGAGCGGTCCATGTTTCCATTGACCATGATGACTCCTGAGGGCCTGGCATCTTGAGCTTAAGGTATGCGTAGTGCGGCACCGCGTTGAACTTTGCAAACGCGGTCCGTCCGAGCAGAGCATGATAGCCGCTGCGGAACAGGACTATGTCGAAGATTAACTCCTCGCTTCGGAAGTTATCCGGGGATCCAAAGACTACTTCCAGTGTGACTGAGCCTATACAATTGGCCTCTACACCTGGTATGACGCCTTTGAAGGTCGTCTTTGTGGGTTTAATCCTTGAGGGGTCTATGCCCATCTTGCGCACTGTATCCTGATAAAGCAGGTTCAGGCTGCTGCCGCTGTCCATCAGGACTCTGGTGAGGTGAAATCCTTCGACGATTGGGTCTAAAACCAATGCGGCGAATCCGCCATGGCGGATACTGGTGGGGTGGTCCCTTCGATCAAAAGTGATCGGGCAAGAAGACCATGGATTGAACTTTGGGGCGACTGGCTCCATCTCGTATACGTCCCTGAGTGCACGCTTCCGCTCCCTTTTGGGTATGTGGGTTGCGTATATCAGGTTCACCGTCCGCACTTGTGGGGGGAAACCCTTCTGTCCTCTATTGTTCGGCGGCCGGGTCTCTTCCTCATCATCGCTATGCAGCCCCTTGTCATTGTTTTCGGCAATTAACTTGCCTGCCTGCTTGAATACCCAACAATCCCTGTTGGTGTGATTAGCTGGCTTTTCGGGGGTGTCGTGTATCTGGCACAAGCGGTCGAGTATTCGGTCCAAATTGGACAGACCCGGAGTAGTTCTTTTGAATGGCTTTTTCCGCTAACCGGGTTTGGAGCCTCTGAATCTGGCGTTTACTGCCGTATCCTCAGTGTTATCGCCGTTAACGCGGCGTTTGTTTTTGTTGCGACGCGACCTGCCATTGCGGTCCTTGTTATCCGGACTGCCAGAATCTTTGCTGGAGGTTGTTACTGCGGGCTAGCCAGCTGTCCTCTCCCACACAGAAGCGGGGCATGAGTGATGTGAGGGCTTCCATGGATTTCGGCTTTGCCTGTCCTAGGTGCCGGGCAAGCCACTCATTGCGGATGTTATGTTTGAAGGCTGTGAGGGCCTCTGCATCCGGACAGTGGACGATTTGATTTTTCTTTGTTAAGAACAGTGTCCAGAATTGTCTGGCCGATTCGTCTGGCTGCTGAATTATGTGGCTTAGGTCATCGGCCTCTGGTGGTCGCACATATGTGCCCTGGAAATTGTCAAGAAATGCGGCTTCTAGGTCCTCCCAACACCCAATTAATTCTGCTGGCAAGCTGTTAAGCCAATGCCGAGCTGGTCCTTTAAGCTTGAGTGGGAGATATTTGATGGTGTGAAGATCGTCACTGCGGGCCATGTGGATATGAAGGAGATAGTCTTCGATCCAAACCGCGGGGTCTGTTGTGCCATCGTAGGATTCAATGTTCATGGGTTTAAACCCTTCGGGGATTTGATGATCCATTACTTCATCTGTGAAGCATAGTGGGTGTGCGGCGCCTCTATACTGTGCTATATCACGACATAGCTCAAGCGAGCTTTGTCTACTATGTTCGGCCCGGCCAGAGTTGCTGTATCCGGCGCGACGGTAGTCATCACAGATCATGGGGCGCCCACGCGATCCGTAGATCGATCTCGATTGTCTTGCCTTATCCTCCAATATGTCTCGCAAGTCCGGCGCATTCCCCCGTGGCTTCGTACTTTTCGAGCGGTGCCGGGGTACGGTTCTGGTGGAGGGCCTAGAGGCCTCTCTGTCGTGGCCACGAGGTGGTCGGTTATCCGTATTGTGTGCTGGTGATGCAGGTTTATATGCCTGCTCCTATAATCGGGGAGCAACTTGCATTTGGGGTAGCTTTTGGAGGGGCGTTCGAGTTCATGCTCTTCGGCCGCAAGGACTTCAGTCCATCTGTCGGCTAGCAGATCTTGATCAGCTCTAAGCTGTTGCTGCTTTTTCTTTAGGCTATTTGTCGTGGCCATAAGCCTGCGTTTAAAACGCTCTTGTTCGACGGGATCCTCGGGCACGACGAATTCGTCGTCGTCGAGGCTTGCCTCGTCTCCAGAGGGAGGCATGTAATTATCGTCCTCTACCTCTTCGTCTGCCGCTCTTTCGTGAGGGCTGGCTTCTCCGTCCTCCTGTGCTGAATCTTGCTGGAGGGGGTTGTCTTCGGCACTCTCTGGGGTGTTATTATCTCCGGTGCTGGAATCTCCATTCTTGCTGTGGCGGGATTTAGAGCGGCGCCGCTGACGCCGGCGCTTGGGCTATTTCTTGGAGGAGTCTTCCTACGTTACTTCCTCGCCATTCCCATCCTTTGGGATGTCCACCATGTATATGTCGTATGACGAGGTGGTCTTCCAGTGCCCCATAGGCGCTGGTTCTTGGTCGTCTCTGGCATCGTCGTCCATACTGTCGATGTCTTCGGAGTCGTAGTCTAGCATGTCGGTTAGATCGTCGATAGTAGCTACAAAGTGGGTGGTGGGTGGGCTTTGAATTTCTTCCTCGCCCGCATCCCAACCATCCTAACCATAGTCCGGCCAGGACTCTCCTGATAACGAGAGATACTTTAGCGAATTCAGGATGTCGCCAAAAGGTGAGTGTTGAAAGATGTCCGCAGCGGTGAACTCCATGATTGGCGCCCAATCGGATTTGATTGGAGGGGGCGCGGGAGGTTCGGAGTCCGGCGAGGAGTCCGGCACCTCGGAGTCACGAGCCTCACAAGGGACGAGGTCATTATTTGGCTCCATCGCCGCAGATGTAGCAGCCCCCGAGGCGGTGTCAAGCCACCCATCCTCGATCTGCGCAGCCGGCTCCGAATTGAGGATCGGAGCGGACTCGTGTGCGGCCTCCAGGGCACTGTTCGGCAGCAGAGCTAAGTTATGCCCATCATGACAGTGCGGCGCGCTCGGCTGTGGCTCAAATCCATCGAAGATCAAGTCTCCGCGAATGTCAGCCATGAAGTTCAGACTTCCAAACCTGACCTGATGGCCAGTGGCGTAGCTTTCAATCTGCTCCAGATGGCCATGTGAATTGGCCCGCAGTGCAAAGCCGCCGAATACGAAGATCTGTCCGGGGAGAAAAGTCTCACCCTGGACCGCGTTGTTGTTGATGATCGAAGGAGCCATCAAGCCTATCGGTGACGACACAGAGGAACTCTCAATGAAAGCACCAATGTCGGTGTCAAAACCGGCGGATCTCGGGTAGGGGGTCCCGAACTGTGCGTCTAGGCGGATGGTAACAGGAGACAAGGGACACGATGTTTTTACCCAGGTTCGGGCCCTCTCGATGGAGGTAAAACCCTACTCCTACTTGATTGATATTGATGATATGGGTAGTACAAGAGTGGATCTACCACGAGATCAACGAGGCTAAACCCTAGAAGCTAGCCTATGGTATGATTGTTGTTCGTCCTATGGACTAAAACCCTCCGGTTTATATAGGTACCGGAGAGGGCTAGGGTTACACAGAGTCGGTTACAATGGTAGGAGATCTACATATCCGTACTGCCAAGCTTGCCTTCCACGCCAAGGAAAGTCCCATCCGGACACGGGACGAAGTCTTCAATCTTGTATCTTCATAGTCTTGGAGTCCGGCCGATGATGATATTTCGGCTATCCGGACACCCCCTAGTCCAGTACTCCCTCAGTGCCCCTGCCCCTGTATATAAAGGAGGGAGGGAGGATGCCGCGGCGGCCTAGGAGGGGCGCGCCTATAGGGGGAGTCCAACTAGGATTCCCAATCCTAGTTGGAGTCCCCTTCCTTTTCCAAGAGAGGGAGAGAGGGAAAGAGGTGGAGGTGAAAGAGGAAAGGGGGGCCGCGCCCCCTCCCCTATTCCAATTCGGTTTGGGATAGGTTGGCGCGCGCCTCCACCTGGCCGCTGCCTCCTCTCTTCCACTAAGGCCCATGAAGGCCCATTAATCCCCCGGGGGGTTCCGGTAACCTCCTGTACTCCGAAAATGCCCGAACCTGTCCGAATCTTTTCCGGTGTCTGAACATAGCCTTCCAATATATCAATCTTTATGTCTCGACCATTTCGAGACTCCTCGTCATGTCCCTGATCTCATCCGGGAATCCTAACAAACTTTGGTCGTCAAAAACACATAACTCATAATACAAACTATCATCAAACGTTAAGCGTGCGGACCCTACGGGTTCGAGAACTATGTAGACATGACACTACTAGAAAAACCGCTACTAATGGCGCACCTAATTTGGCCATTAATGGCGCATGACTGGTGCGCCATTACTAGCACGCCATTAGTAATTTTTACTAATGGCGCACCACTGGTGCGCCATTAGTATCTGGTATACTAATGGCGCACCACTGTTGCGCCATTAGTATAGGCCACGGTGCGCCATTAGTATGCCTCCCAGGGGCCATGTATACCCAGGTGCTTTGGCATACTAATAGCGCGCGACAACGGGATGCGCCATTAGTAACCGCGGCATACTAATGGCGCACTGTCCAGTGATGCGCCATTAGTATGCTTTGTCATACTAATGGCGCACTGTCATGTGATGCGCCATTAGTATGAATATTAGTTTTTTTTATTTTTTATTTTCTGTTTTTTGCATAGGTTACAAAATGTATAATTTGACAAAATATAGACAGCACACATCAACAACAGATTCATCGAATACAATAGAAGATTAGTCTTTGAATACAATTCATCATATTAGTCTCCGAATACAATTCATCATATTAGTCTCCGAATTGAAAAGACCGAACAAAGATAGAACATTATATTACAAGTCTCGAGACCGCGAGTAGCGAGTTTGTCTTCACATTACAAGTCGATATCGATCATCTAAACTACCATCACATAGAAGAGAGCTGCAGTCATCACGATGAGCATCATCACGATGAAACTCGTCTTCATCCGGTTCCTCCAACGCTCCCTCCCCTCTCCCGCTAGATAGCGGGCGTATCTAGATTCGGCCTCGGCCCTAGTGGTGTACCCTTTGTAACTGTTACCGCTGAATCGGTGAACCTGTCTCCGACACTCCTCCCAGTCATCGTAGACTCTGGGAACCTTACCCTTGTACACGACATACGTCAGCATCGCTATGCACTAGCCAAACGAAACGTTAGTACCAATTCACAGACAATACATAAGCAATATATAAGTATCCAACAGAACGATCGGAAGAGAAAAGCAAGACATTAATAGCATCAATTACATCTAAGTTGAACGACTCTCGAAACCAAAGAGACATACTACAAGTTCATTAAAGTTTAATTACAACATGAGCCAATCGATGTTTCAGAACTAGACACAGCATCACTGCTTTCGACTCGACTCAAGGGACCGGAGCGTGGATGAAGCCGCCGTCTATCGTGGGAGTCATGAAATAATGGTCGTTGTCAGCCTGCATTTGTAGCATTGTGTCGATGTCACTGTTGGACGGTTGATTGTTGAGGTAGAACTGCCCCGAGGTACGAAGGACATCTTGATGGATGATTTCCACAAACTCCGACTGGATGCGAAAGAATTCTTGTCGGAGGTCCGCGTCCTGGATTGCCGACACGCTCTTTGCCCAATCTTTGAGTTTACTCGGTAGCAGAAGCTGATGATGGTCCCGTACGATCGCCCGCATGTGATGGATGGCGTAGTAGGCACCCTTCTGACCACCAGGCGGCTGCTTGACGCAGCAGAACGTCGTATTGTGGGAGAACACGTGCTTGTCGTACTTACGAATAGGCTTGGTGAAGGTGCCTCCAGATTTAGCGTAGCCGGGGAGAACATCATCAAGAACCTTCTTGACATTTGTGTAGTCTACATTCGACTGACGGTCCGGGTCGAAATACGTGGCCATGGAATATTTGGGGCTTAGGAGGATGAGCGTGCAACGTGTGTCACTGCAGAAAACACGGAATGTTAAAAGAAAAACGATCGAAATGTAAGAATTCATATGTTACGGGCCGGTTGAGGGGAGGACTTACTCGGGAAAGTAAGGCACGAGGAAGTTATCCTTATCTTGGTTTGCCAGAATGACGCCTTCGAGGTAAGAACTCGCGACTTGCCGGTCCCCAGCGCTGCCCAAGATCTTGGCACGCATGTAGAAGGGGTCGACTATCACGATGTCCGGGGTCTTGTCGCGAATGATCCGCATCTCCATACTCAGCGAAAATAGCCGAACGAAGGTGTAGTGCAGCGGATGAAGGTTCAACATAGCATGGATGTCATCAAAACGCAGGACGATCGTACGCCCGATGGAGTTATCCACAAAGCCCTTGCCCTCTGGCACCTTGGCCGCGAAAACCGGGTATGCCACATCCTTCTCTCTGAGACGCCGCTTCTCCAAAGAAAGAACACTGTCATGCAGACTCCGCATAGCACCGGTTGCAGCATTGAGCATATTTGTCGGTAGCATCGCCCTACCCGCCACATGCACCCTCCTTGAGATATCCTACGGTGAAGGTGGCCCGTCCTGAGCACGGATCGTACTCGGTGCAGGCTGGCTCGCACCCTTCTTAGTCTTTCTTTTGCGTGCCTTCTTCTTCTCCTGTAATGGGACCGAGTTCCGCTCACAGACCGCCTTCTTGAGTGTGTTGGGGTTGATAATATTTCGCACCTCGCCTATCTGAGGCTCGGTGAAGTCGGCAGCTGGAGGCGTCTCCTGAGAGCTGAATGCCAGACGGCGCCTGTTGCAACTTGGCTTCTCCGCGGTACCAGCTAGATCGCACACGTCTTTTGTTGGGTTTGGTTCTTGAGAAGGAGGCCCCATGAAGTCGCCATCGTACCCATGATTGGCAAAGTACTGATTGACATTGCCAAATGTATCATCGTCGTTGTCGTCGTCGTCGTTCTGATCCTGTGCCATATGCATGTTTGGATCCAGTGGCATAGGGATGTCCGGCACCGTTGCGGCGGTCTTGCTAAGGGGCCGACTTGACGCCGGCACGACTGGCGGTGTTGTCTTTGGGGTGGTGTCCCCCGCCCCCAAACGAATCTGGCTCTTCGACCAAAGAAGGGGCCAGCTCAGGCAGGCGCTGAGGGTCATCACGTCATCATCGTCGGCCCCAACGGGTCGAATCGGAGGTAACAACTCGTCGCAGCCTGGCAGCACCCGAACCAGTTGAACCCTAAACAAGTTGGGTGGCATCTGGGTACCGTGGAACAAGGGGTTGCCCAGCTGAACTATTTTGCCCTTGGCGACATTGACCAACTCGTTGTTCACGAAGTGGAGGAGAGTGCACGGAACGTCGGCGGCGCCCTGCGAAAACATGTAGGGCGTCAGGGATGCCCAGTCAAAGGCAAGGAGATGAAGTCCTCAGCCGAGAGAGGCTTAATTAGTTACCATGATGATGGCGTCGAGCTCGGCTAATGTCGAGGCACCGCCAACGGCGGGCGTGCAGTTGACGGAGGGGCCGCTTGCTGCAGAGGTGCCGGCCGGCGTACACTCGGGTGCATTAAGCTCCCGTGCCGGCGTCGGAGACACCAATGTCGCCTCCGCCGGAGGCACCAATGGCCCCGCCATCGCATTATGCGAGTTGCTGGCCGTGAAGCTAGGAATCGGGGGCGGCCCCTGTTGGCCGCCCGCAATCCACGCACTCAACCCCGAGATCAAGGTAGGCACAATGGCGGTGATCGTCGCTCCGAGTCGTTGTTCCACTTGCTCTTGGACAATCTCTGGAATCCGCGCCACCTGTGCCTTGAGTTCTTGAACCTCTCGCGTCTGGCTTTCCGAGCTGGTCTTTTTCTCCTTCCGCACACCAACGGTATAGTATGACCCCCATTTTGTCGACAAGCCTTTGCCGGCCACACGACCAGCTGACGTCGGCTTACTGAGCTTATCCTTGTTCTTCATTACATTCAACGCCCTATTTAGAGTGGTGTCCCAAGGGTTGCTCTTAGTCGACCCCGCGCTACTGCTTTCAGTCGCCTGCAGAAGGAATGTGAACCATTTAGAAATTTGGCTTCATTAATTAGAATGCAACCATATGGAGCTAATTCGCGGGGGTCTATTCCTTACCAGAACAAGCTCAAGCTGCCTGGTCTTCGGATCCGTGGTAAGCTCCTTTGTTTTCGGGTCCTTCTTGTACCGGGCCCTGACAAAGTTCCTGGTCTGCGTGTCACCGTATTTATCGAAGAGGGGCGGTAGGCCTTGCTCGGCACGGTCCGCCTCCTCCTTGTCCCATATAGGCTCCGCCACTCTGTAACCGCCGGGACCGAGTGTGTGTTCCCCTATGTTCAGCTCCCGCATTTGTTTCCCCCACTCACTTGATTGGGAGTTTGCGGTGCTCGAGCAATTGATCTTGAAGTCGTTGTAGTCATCTTCGGTGATCGAAGGATTTTTCTCCTTGATCTTCTGATAACTCTCACCTTTCTCGATCATTCTCTTCACATTGCTTTTCCAAGTAGACAGGGCCTTGCTCATCTTCGTGAGGGCAGCATTGTTCACTTTATTCCCTTTGAGGCTTGTGTTTGCAAAATTCAGCGGGGAACTTGTATCGTTCGTGCAGCTTCATGAAGAGGAGGTTGCGCAAATTCCCTCGGTTAGGATGCCTCAGGTTCTCGGTGTTGATCGATACGGTGCTCCGGACAATGCACCCGAGCTGAAGCGAGTACCCCTTGACTATTCGTTCGGGCGCCGTTGGATTCCCGTTGGAGTCCACTTCAGTAACTTCCTCCTTGAGGGTGAGGAGCACGATCGGGCGCCGGTCTTTCCGTTGCCTCTTCGGTTGGCTGCCATCTGTGCGTGCGCCGCCATCATCAGTGGTGGCATCCTCGGAGGCACCATTAGTGGTGGCATCAGTGTGGTCATCCTCGGCGGCACCATCAGTGGTCTCAGGATCGGTGGGGAAGGCGGCGGCCTCATACAAGTGAGGTTGTTCCTCCATCTCCTGGGACAGCTCCCAGAATGCCTTGCCGCCCGAACCCCCGGCCTCATCATTGTGGGCCATGTTTCTCTCTAAATAGAAACAAAGTTTGGTCAAAAAGTTGGTTATTGTCAAGGAACAAGATCATGGTCTCATCATTTCGGGTTTGTCGACACCGAGGCATCCTAAAATCTAAGCTTTTATCATTGAGGGTTTTTCGACACCGAGGCACGCCTATGGTTTAATGCAGCTAGAATAAAGGGGCACTTGATCCTACTTAATTAACTACTAAGATACCCCGGCCCATGCATTAGTCACAAGTACCCCATATGTCCTATTTTTAGCAAAGTTATGCTAAAATTCACGGAAAATTTCAGCATGACCTTTGCTGAAAATAGGACATATGGAGTACCCGAATTTGCCGGAACGGAAGTTAATCGACATTCCAGCAAACTCAAGGGCCTCTCAGGTGGACAAGGCAAAAAAGGCCTCCATCACAACATGGAAAAATATATATCAGCAAACTCAAGGGCTTTTGCTTTTGCTTTTCAGTGCCAAATTGTAGCTAGTACCAGCAAATTAACATCTAGCAGCAATCCTCCTAGTCTAAGCATCATCTGACCTGGTAACTGTACCAGTTTGGTTCAATTAAAAAAAGACCTGGTAACTGTACCAGCTACCACATTGTTCACGGACAGCTACCAAACTGTTTCTGTATCAAAACAACATGGTAGCTGTAAATGTGGCAAAGAAGCACAATAAATCTGATAAGTTGGTATACAGCTTCAGGTTCCATACAAAGTCAAATGCCAATGGGCAAAAAAAGTAAGTAGCTAGTTAGTTGCCTTATTTTCAGTGTAACAAAAATTATGGAAAGCATGAGGGTTACACTATAATTATAGGAAAATTTACACTGTAATTAGGGGAAGTTTTATACTGTAATTACATATAAGAAGCATCAGGCCTAGAGATATAGCTAGCAAACTGAGAAGCACATGCAGAGCAAGAGCAGACCAGAGCAAAAGAATAAAGCATCAACTTTGTCAAGCGTATGAAATTGCTTAGGTTCAACAGAAAACAAAAATGCCATGTCAATTTTCAATGCCCTGTTTAATTGACCAAACAAGTGTTTTTATAGGCATAATACAGCAGCACAGCCCCTGTATAAACTAAACTGATAGCACCTCCGAACTTAATATCGATTGATGCACGCAGCCTTCTATTGTTGCATAGTTATTTATTTATTTTATTTGTGGTGTATTGCACAGTACTCCTAGTGATTCTTGGTGAACTGTGGAAGATTAAAGTACCAGATACTAACCATTTCAATAAATATTAAAATGGCCAAAAAAGGCATCATTTGATGAAGAAAACTTGAAGCAGTAGATTAACCAAAAATAAGCTTAACCCTTCAGATACTAACCATTTTATCTAGTGTATAGTTTCAGATAGAACCAAGTTTCGTGTGTTCTAGGATCTTCCCTTGCAGAAATTGCACATGCCATTCAGAAAGAAAAAGCATCGCAGGTATAACTATAACATTCTGAAGTAGAGTTCAGAAAACTGCAAACTGAGTGTATCGCAGGCACTCACATGGTAGATTGAGTTCATTCTAAATTTCAGTTATACACAAAACACCATGGCACATTATCTCTGATCTTAATATGTGGACAAATTGACTGCATATAGCAAAAAATCGGAGCACCAACCGTCACCGAAGAACAGAAATAACACCAAAATGCTAACTTGAGTTATTCTGAACTTTTTTCGTTATTCACAAATCACCATGGCACAACAGTTCAAAGGCACTGACAAAACAATGCTCACGGGGGCAGGAGGAGGGGGAGAGGGGGAGAGGAGGAGGGGGAGCTCACGGGGGCAGTGGGGCGCGGGGAGGATGCCGGGGACGACGACGACGCAGGGGAGGAGGCGACGAGGTCCGGGTGGTGGTGGTGCTCCAGCGACGGTGGTGTGGACGGGGCGGCGTCCGGGCCGCCGGCGACGAGGGCGACGGGGCGATGGTGTCCAACGAGGTGGGGCGACGGGGAGAGCGGCGCTGACCTCGAGGCCTCAGGCGGTGGTGGTTGGAGACGGGCGACAGGGACGACGGGGCACCGGCGATGGGCGCAGGGGCAAGGCGGCGGGGCGGCGTCGAGGCGGTGGGGCGGCGTCGAGGCGGCGGGGCAGCAGCGTCGGGAGAGGAGAGGGGAAGGGGATCCAGGGCGAGGGCGAGGGCGAGGGAGAGGGGATAGGTGTGGGCCCGGGAGGAAGTATGGATGGGGGGCGGCACAATACTAATGGCGCACCACACCTCGGTGCGCCATAAGTACATCCATACTAATGGCGCACCTCACCCTGGTGCGCCATTAGTATTTTTTTTTATTTCTGCTCGAGCCAACAGGTTATCTCCCACCTAACCTGATCCACATCAAGTTCCCTCTACTAGCTCGACTGGTCGGCAGCCAGTTCTCACACCAGGAGGTCCTGGGTTCGATTCCCAGGCTCCAAATTTTTTTTATGAATTAAAAATGTTGTTTGATACTTACTTGTGTTTAAATATGTTCAAACTTGTTTCAATCATAACAGTAATATTTTTTTATAAGACAGTAATATTTTTTAAAAAATATCATCAAACAGTAATGCCGGTGGAGCGGGGGAGGGTGCGGGGGGTGCGGGGGGTCGACGGCGGCGGTTGAGTAGGGGAGGGGTGCGGGGGGTCGGCGGCGGCGGTTGAGTAGGGGAGGGGTGCGGGGGGTCGGCGGCGGCGGTTGAGTAGGGGAGGGGTGCGGGGGGTCGGCGGCGGCGGTTGAGTAGGGGAATTGAGGGTGCGGGGGGGTCGGCGGCGGCGGCCGGTGGACCAGGGGGGTGCTCGGCGGTGAGTGGAACCGGATCTGGCGAGGTGGGATAGCGATCGAGATGGAGGGGGATCGAGATCGAGTGTCCATGAAATTTAAAAATATTCATGATAGTTCAAAAAGTGCCCATGAAATACAATCGAGAAATGAAGGCTACGATTTAATTAAATACAATCTTCTTGCCCTTCTTTTTCGCAAATGGAGTTCTTCTGTGGAACGGACGTCCTTTAGGTAGGGTGGTCCTGCTTCTTCTTGTGGTGTATGCTGCTACTTCATCATCGTCGTCATGTTCGATCCGTGGGTCGCCGTACTTGTCGAAGTCTTGCTCATTGGCTACTCCATCCATTCCGATGATCTTCCTTTTGCCTCTCCTCACGACAACAAGACTGGGCTTTGACGGGTCGGTAATGAAGAAGCATTGGTCCACTTGGGAAGCCAGTACCCATGGCTCATTTTTCGCGGTGACGTTTGCGCCCGCGGTCTTGGATTTGGCTTCAGGTATAACCATGGTTGTGAAATACCGGTCTTCTTTTAGGACGCTCTTGGCCCATCTGACGCGGAACATCGGGACCTTCTCTCCAGCGTAGCTCAGCTCCCAGATCTCCTCGATCCTTCCGTAGTATCTGTCCTTGTCATTACCGGTGTAGGATTCCATCATTACCCCGGAGTTCTGATAACCATCGCTCTTCATGTCCTTGGCCTCGGTGTAGAATGTGTAGCCATTGATATCGTATGCCTCATAGGTCATCAGGTTGTGCTCGGCGCCCTGTGACAAGGCGAATATGAGTTGTTCTTCCACGGAAGAATCCTCATGTAAAGGGTACGACAGAAGCTTCTGCTTGAACCAACGCGTGAAACATGAGTTGTGCTCTTTGAGTATATCTCCGTCCGTCCTCTGTTGGCCTCGGTCATTGTACGTCTTCTTAATAAAGGTTTTGTGCTCTACCACCCAAGGATCGACCACGTCTATGTGTTGTAGCGCGACTAGGTTTGCTCTTTCAAAGTCGGCGAGTCGACCCTCGAAGTCGACATGCATTTCGCGGCGACCCTCACGGTGACCCCATCCAGCAAGCCTGCCGAGGTGCCTGTTGAAGGGCAGACCAACGGGGTTCTCGATGCCTAGATAATTCGTGCAGTAGGAGATGCACTCTTCGGTCAGAAAGCCCCTGGCTATGCTTCCCTCTGGACGTGACATGTTGCGAACGTATCCTTTGATGACACCATTCATCCTTTCGAACGGCATCATGCTGTGCAGGAACGTCGGCCCGAGTTGGATGATATCCTCCACTATATGGACCAGCAGATGCACCATAACGTCGAAGAATGCGGGCGGGAAGTACATCTCAAGCTCGCATAGTATCACCACGATCTCTTCCTGTAGCCTTTTGAGTTGCCTCACGCCAATCGACTTCCAAGAGATGACGTCGAAGAAGTTGCATAGGCCAAATAGCGTTTCACGGACGTGCGCGTCCATGATCCGCGAAATACCACTGCAGACGAGGAGTGATCGGAAAGTACCACACCACTTTTCGAGGAGCTTTCTTCCTCTTCTTGTATCGAGTGACACCGCACACCGGACATATGGTAGACTCCGCGTGCTCGTCCCGATAAATAATGCAATTGTTCATGCACACATGGTATTTCACGTGCGGTAAATCCAGAGGACACACGATTTTCTTCGCCTCCTCCAAACTGGTCGGGCACTTGTTCCCCTTGGGAAGACGTTCGTGCCAGAATGACATGTTCTCGTCGAAGCATGCGTCGGTCATTTTGTGTTTTACCTTCATTTCCAGAGCCATGAGCGTTACTTTCAGGCGGGTATCCTCAGGCCTGCATCCTTCATACAATGGAGTAACCGCGTCTAACTCAAGTTGATCCATCTTGGCTTTCTCTCGGGCGGCAGCTCTTGCGTTATCCGTCTGCTTGAGAAGCAGCTCTTGAATATGAGGGTCCTGCACCCAGCCCATCGATGGTCCAGCGTCGTCTGCTCCGCCGGCATCATCATCATGTCCTACATCTTCTACATGATGACTGTGTACAGCATCACCGTCGTGATCATCTCTTGGGGATTCTTCGTCTTCTCGCCCGCCCGAGCCGCAGTGGTTATCTTGCTGCCCTTCCTCATTTCTTGCCCGGCCCCCATGGACGACTTCGTAGTCATCTTCATCACCTTGCCACCGATAGCCATCCATGAAACCACACAAGAGCAGGTGGTCCCGCACCTGCCCGGAATCCGGGTCCGCAATAAGACTCTTCAGCTTGCATCTTCGACACGGACATCTTATCTCCGTCTCGTTCTTTTGAAGCATCTCGGCCTTCGCGGACCTCAAAAACCTATTCACAATGCCTTCGGTCATCGTGCGGACCATGGTCGCCTGCGGGGTAGAGCAAAATGATATTTTAGAACCAAGAAAAACTTTGGCATGACTTTCCCTAAAAATAGGACCAAAAAGAATGCTTAATGCCAAAATTCTCGCCGAAACGGAAATGAATCAACATTCCGGCAAAATATTGGCAACTATCGCATTTCAAATACCGGTACACCTCCAAACACAAACACATATGCAACACCACAAACATATGCAACACCACGAACATACATAGATCTAGCTAGGCCATAAAAAGTGCATGTGCATATTGTTGTAGGGAGAACAACATAAATATAGCTTCCCCCCTTACTTACCTATCAAAACAAGGTAACTTAACCACTTAATTTGAATGAATCTATGGTGGAAATGAGGTGAAAAAGAGGAGGCACCCGAGACAAGGAGGAGGCGGTGGAGAGAATGAAGTGGGGAGAAAGTGAGTGTGGGAGGAGAGGCTGTCCAAAATATCTTGTTGCTGCCCACTTACTAATGGCGCACCAACCACAAATGCGCCATTAGTAATCCAGGTTACTAATGGCGCACCCCCTGGTGGTGCGCCATTAGTAGTTTTGCAAAAAAAACATACTAATGGCGCACTCCCCAACGGTGCGCCATTACTAGTTTAAACTAGTAATGGCGCACCGCGGGTGAGTGTGCCATTAGTAGTTTTGCAAAAAAAGGAATAAAAAAATAATAAAAAAACAACATTAGTGGCGCACTTTCTGACAGGTGCGCCATTACTAGTTACAACTAGTAATGGCGCACTTCCTGTGGATGCGCCATTAGTATGTTTGGACAGGCGCACTAGTTCAAAAAAAAATTGATACTAATGGCGCACCATGGGCCCGGTGCGCCATTAGTAGTTTCAACACTAATGGCGCATCAGAAGGTGGTGCGCCATTAGTATATACTAATGGCGCACCACTTGTCTGGTGCGCCATTAGTGTCAATCCCATCTATAGCCCTTTTTCTAGTAGTGTGACTGAGACACATATCCGGTCAATAAGCAATAGCAGGACCTGGATGCTCATATTGGCTCCTACATATTCTACGAAGATCTTTATCGGTCAAACCGCACAACAACATATGCTGTTCCCTTTGTCATCGGTATGTTACTTGCCCGAGATTCGATCGTCGGTATAATCATACCTAGTTGAATCTCGTTACTATCAAGTCTCTTCACTCGTTCTGTAATGCTTCATCCCGAAACTAACTCATTAGTCACATTGCTTGCAAGGCTTATAGTGATGAGCACTACCGAGAGGGCCGAGAGATACCTCTCTGATACACGGAGTGACAAATCCTATTCTCGATTTTGCCAACCCAACAAACACCTTTGGAGACACCTGTAGAGCATCTTTATAATCACCCAGTTATGTTGTGACGTTTGATAGCACCCAAGGTGTTCCTCCGGTATTCGGGAGTTGCATAATCTCATAGTCTAAGGAACATGTATAAGTCATGAAGAAAGCAGTAGCAATGAAATTGTAACGATCATAATGCTAAGCTAACGGATGGGTCTTCTCCATAACATCATTCTCCTAATGATGCGATCCCGTTCATCAAATGACAACACATGTCTATGGTTAGGAAACATAACATTTTTGGATTAACGAGCTAGTCTAGTAGAGACATACTCGGGACACTATGTTTTGTCTATGTATTCACACATGTACTAAGTTTCCGGTTAATACAATTCTAGCATGAATAATAAACATTTATCATGGTATAAGGAAATATAAATAACAACTTTATTATTGCATCTAGGGCATATTTCCTTCAGTCTCCCGCTTGCACTAGAGTCAATAATCTAGTTCACATCGCCATGTGAATTAACACCAATAGTTCACATTTGTATGTGATTAACACCCACATTTCACATCGCCATGTGACCAGTGACCAAAAGGGTTTACTAGAGTCAATAATCTAGTTCACATCACTATGTGATTAACACCCAAAGAGTACTAAGGTGTGATCATGTTTTGCTTGTGAGAGGAGTTTAGTCAACGGGTCTACTAAATTCAGAGCCATAGGTAGTTTGCAAATTTTCTATGTCTACAATGCTCTGCATGGAGCTCCTCTAACTAATTGCTCCCACTTTCAATATGTATCCAAACTAAGACTCAGAGTCATATGGATTGGTGTAAATCTTACATCAATGTAACTCTTTGAGACGAACTCTTTATCACCTCCATAACCGAGAAATACTTCCTTAGTCCTCTTAGGCAACAAAGGATAACTTTGACCACTATACAGTGATCCACTCCTGGATCACTATCGTACCCCCTTGCCAAACTCATAGCAAGGCACACAACTGGTCTGGTACATAGCATGGCATACTTTATAGAACATGTGACTGAGGCATAGGAAATGACTTTCATTCTCTTTCTATCTTCTGCCGTGGTCGGGCTTTGAGTATTACTAAACTTTACACATTGTAATACAGGCAAGAACTCCTTCTTTGACCGATCCATTTTGAACTCTTTCAAAATCTTGTCAAGGTATGTACTCAATGAAAAGTCTTATCAAGCGTCTTGATCTATCTCTATAGATCTTGATGCCCAATATGTAAGCAGCTTCACCGATCTCTTTCTTTGAAAATCTCCTTTCAAACTCTTTCCAGAAAATTCTACATCATTTCCGATCAGCAATATGTCATTCACATGTACTTATCAGAAAGGCTATAGTGCTCCCACTCACTTTTTTGTAAATACAGGCTTCTCCATAAGTCTGTATAAAACCATATGCTTTGATCAACTCATCAAAGCGTATATTCCAACTCCGAGATGCTTGCACTAGTCCATAGATGGATCCCTGGAGCTTGCACAACTTGGTAGTACCTTTTGGATTGACAAAACCTTCTGGTTGCATCATATACAACTCTTCTTTAAGAAATATCCATTTAAGAAGTGCAGTTTTGACATCCATTTGCCAGATTTCATAAAATATGGCAATTGCTAACATGATTCAGACGGATTTAAGCATCGCTACAGTTGAGAAAATCTCATTGTAGTCAACACCTTAACTTGTCGATAAAGGAAATATGCCCTCGAGGCAATAATAAAGTTATTATTTATTTCCTTATTTCATGATAAATGTTTATTATTCATGCTAGAATTGTATTAACCGGAAACTTACATGTGTGAATACATAGACAAAACAAAAGTGTCCCTAGTATGGCTCTACTTGACTAGCTCGTTAATCAAAGATGGTTATTTCCTAACCATAGACATGTGTTGTCATTTGATGAACAGGATCACATCATTAGGAGAATGATGTGATGGACATGACCCATCCGTTAGCTTAGCATTATGATCGTTACAGTTTCATTGCTACTACTTTCTTCATAACTTATACGCGTTCCTTGGACTATGAGATTATGCAACTTCCAAATACTGGAGGAATACTTTGTGTGCTACCAAACGTCACAACATAAATGGGTGATTATAAAGGTGCTCTACAGGTGTCTCCGAAGGTGTTTGTTGGGTTGGCATAGATTGAGATTAGGATTTGTCACTCCGTGTTTCGAAGAGGTATCTCTGGGCCCTCTCGGTTGTGCTCATCATTATAAGCCTTGCAAGCAATGTAACTAATGAGATAGTTGCAGGATGTAGCATTACGGAGCGAGTAAAGAGACTTGCCGGTAACGATATTGAACTAGGTATGATGACACCAAATATCGAATCTCAGGCAAGTAACATACCGATGACAAAGGGAGAAACGTATGTTGTTATGCACTTTGACCGATAAAGATCTTTGAAGAATATGTAGGAGCCAATATGAGCATCTAGGTTCCGCTATTAGTTATTGACTGGAGATGTGTCTCAGTCATGTCTAGATAGTTTTCGAACCCGTAGGGTCCGCACGCTTAACGTTCGATGACGATATGTATTATGATTTATGTGTTTTTAATGACCGGAATTTGTTCGGAGTCCCGGATGAGATCACGGACGTGACGAGGAGTCTCGAAATGGTCGAGACATAAAGATTGGTATATGCTACCTCTTGAGCACTGCATTGGTTTTCCCTGAAGAGGAGAGGATGATGCTGCAAAGTAGCGTAAGTATTTCCCTCAGTTTTTGAGAACCAAGGTATCAATCCAGTAGGAGACCACGCACAAGTCCCTCGTACCTACACAAAACGATAGAAACTCGCAACCAACGCGATTAGTGGTTGTCAATCCCTTCACGGTCACTTATGATAGTGAGATCTGATAGAGATGATAAATAATATTTTTGGTATTTTTGATAGATAGTTGCAAAGTAAAAACAAAGCAAGTAAATAAAGCGATAGAGATTGATATGATGAGTATAGACCCGGGGGCCATAGGTTTCACTAGTGGCTTCTCTCAAGAGCTAGATATTCTACGGTGGGTGAACAAATTACTGTTGAGCAATTGACAGAATTGAGCATAGTTATGAGTATATCTAGGCAATGATCATTTATATAGGCATCATGTCCAAAACAAGTAGATCGAAACGATTCTGCATCTACTACTATTACTCCACTCATCGACCGCTATCCAGCATGCATCTAGAGTATTAAGTTAAAAATAGAGTAACGCCTTAAGCAAGATGACATGATGTAGAGGGATAAATTCATGCAATATGATAAAAACCCCATCTTGTTATCCTCGATGGCAACAATACAATACGTGCCTTGCAACCCTTTCTGTCACTGGGTGAGGACACCGCAATATTGAACCCAAAGCTAAGCACTTCTCCCATTGCAAGAACTACCAATCTAGTTGGCCAAACCAAAAAAGGATAATTCGAAGAGACTTGCAAAGATAACTCAATCATACATAAAAGAATTCAGAGAGGAATCAAATATTTTCCATAGATAATACTGGATCATAAACCCACAATTCATCGTTCTCAACAAACACACCACAAAAAGAAGATTACATCGAATAGATCTCCACGAGAGAGGGGGGGAACATTGTATTGAGATCCAAAAAGAGAGAAGAAGCCATCTAGCTACTAGCTATGGACCCGAAGGTCTGAAGTAAACTACTCACACTTCATCGGATGGGCTATGGTGATGATGTAGAAGCCCTCCATGGTGGATGCCCCCTCCGGCGGAGCTCCGGAACAGGCCCCAAGATGGGATCTCGTGGATACAGAAGGTTGCGGCGGTGGAATTAGGTTTTTGGCTCCTCTTCTGATCGTTCGGGGATACGTAGGTATATATAGGAGGAAGGAGTATGTCGATGGAGTGTCAGGGGGCCCACGAGGTAGGGGGCGCGCCCAGGGGGGCGCCCTCCACCCTCGTGGCCGCCTCCGACACTTCTTGGAGTAGGGTTCAAGTCTCCTGGATCACGTTCGGTTGGAAAATCACGTTCCCGAAGGTTTCATTCCATTTGGATTCCGTTTGGACTCCGTTTAATATTCCGTTTCTTCGAAACACTGAAATAGGCAAAAAAAAACAGCAATTCTGGGCTGGGCCTCCGGTTAATAGGTTAGTCCCAAAAGTAATATAAAAGTGGAAAATAAAGCCCAATATATTCCAAAACAGTAGATAAAGTAGCATGGAGCAATCAAAAATTATAGATACGTTGGAGACGTATCAGTATATTGGGCCATGTTATTCGGACACCGGAAGTGTTCCGGGAAGTTTCGGGTCAAACCGGAGTGCCGGAGGGGTTACCGGAACCCCCCGGGGAACTAATGGGCCACCATGGGCCTTAGTGCAGAGAGAGGAGGGATGCCAGGGCAGGCTGTGCACCCCCCCCCCCCCCCCCCTTGGAGTCTGAATAGGACAAGGGAAGAGGGGGCGGCGCCCTCCTTTCCTACTCCATCTCCCTCTCCTTTCCTTCCCCCTTCTCCCTTGTGGTGGAATCCTACTAGGACTAGTAGTCCTAGTAGGACTCCTCTCTTGGGGCGCACACTAGGGGCGGTCGGCCTCCCCCTTCCTCCTTTACATATGGGGGCAGGGGGCACCCTAGAACACACAAGTTTCTCTTAACCGTGTGCGGTGCCCCCTCCACAGTTACACACCTCGATCATACCATCGTAGTGCTGTCGTGCTAACGGAACTCACCCTCATCATCAACTAGATCAAGAGCACGAGGGACTTCATCGAGTTGAACGTGTGCTAAGCGCGAAGGTGTCGTACGTTCGGTACTTGATCGGTTAGATCGCGAAGAAGTTCGACTACATCAACCGCGTTATTGAAACGCTTCCGCTTTCGGTCTACGAGGGTACATGGACACACTCACCCCTCTCGTTGCTATGCATCACCTAGATAGATCTTTCATGGTCGTAGGAACTTTTTTGAAATTACCGCGTTCCCCAAACAAAGTACACTTAAGCAAAAAATTCTTCAAGGAGTGCAAATCCAAAATGTCTAGAAAAAGAAATTCAGAAAAAAATCAAGTGCTTTCATAGGCCGCACAACCTTAAAATTCAAGTGCTTTCATGGGCCGCACGGCTGCTAAGATTCGAGCGCTTTCATAGGCCGCACAGCCTTAGAGTCATCCTCGTTTACTGTAAGCCGGCCCTCACATGACAAACCGTCGTTTTAACCTTAACAAGTTCAGGGTCTTGTTTAAAAGATTGACTATTAAGAGTACGGTAGGTCATTCAGGTTTAACTGGTGGAGAAGCATCAAGCAGACAGGCAGGTCAAAACTTGGGATTTGGCGTTTTATGCCTGGTTAAGAGGGTAAGAAAGCTAAACCCATTGGGTTGGAAGCCCCCCAAGTACACTTATGAACAAAATAATAAAGACTCGGATGTTTAAAAGTGAAATGACAAAGGCCCTGAATTATCAGGGTTGCCGGCTTTATCATATTGATCATAATATATATACGTACAGTGACAGAAGTGTGTACAACACAAGAGCCAGTGGCTCAAGTGTAATAAGTCCGAAGATGGGCTATATTCCATGGCCGGCAGGTCTCCTCCTCCGACTGACATGACTCTTTATGTTCTCGTATATCAATGGGGTAATATGACCCGTTGTTCAGATTCTTGCTGACCACAAAAGGCCCTTCCCAAGGTGGGATAATTTATGCATATACGTTTGATCTTTGATTAACCGGAGTACCAGGTAACGTTCTTGAAAGGTCCGGGTCTTAACCCGGCGGCTATGAGAGCGTTTCAGATCTTGCTGGTATATCGCCAAATGAGCCGCCGCAAGATCATGCTCCTCATCCAGTACATCAAGTGCATCCTGATGTTCTTTTTCATTAACAACTTCAACATAAGCCGTCACTGTACGCGTTTTGGGAACGGGGGTCCCCAGACTTGCCTGCCTGCGGCCCATGGCGTGGCTGCACCAGTGGCCCAGTACGGCCCGTCTTCATCAACCAACACTCAAGACCCTCGCGAGGGGCCAAGCCTCACGGGGCGGACGACACAAGGCCGCCTTAGGAGCGGCCTCACCAGGCAGGCTCGCGAGGGAGGCGGAGAGATCAAGGCAAGGGGTACCTCGCGAGGTCCCTATGACGCAAGCCATGACGACCAAGGCCAGGCGGGCGCCACCGCACGCAGTGTCCTCATTTCACCTTTGGTGCTAAGGGGGCAAGCGCAGGCGCGGAGTACCGAGGCATCAAGCAAAGGTTTCCATATCAGTGCAACAAGACCAAGACCAGCAGGACGGCAGGACGGAGGTCATCGTGGAGCCCAGGACGGCGTCACCACCAGCGCCTTTGGCAGGCGAATGCCACCTTTAGTCAGGAAAGCCTGTACTAGCTGTCCCCTTCCAAAATGGCCATTGTTGGATCCATTCCCACTCAATATTTGGGGAGAGGACCAGGGCCTCTATAAATAGGGCTAGCCACCACAGTAGAAGGGTTAACTGATCATATCATTGATCTGCCCCCAAGTAGAACACCGCACCAAGCACAAGAACACATCTCCTCATGAGGCTGTTCTTCCCTTCTACTGTTCATCATCAGCCCAAGAGGCAATCCACCACCACCACACAGGAGTAGGGTATTACACCACAACGGTGGCCCGAACCTGTATAAATCTTGTGTCTCTTGTGTTGTGAGTTCGTCGAGCTAGCTTAGAGATCGCAGCGAGGCTGAGGGCGTGTTTTGGTAGGGGGAAATCTTCGTGCACACCCTAGTGTTCGAACCTCAAGGGTTTTGCCGGAACCCGAAATCCGACATTTGGCGCGCTAGGTAGGGGTGCGCCGAAATCTTCCTTCTGCTGATCTGCGTCCCATCGCTTCATCGCATCCATGTCGGATGCCCACGAGCCCGCGTTGAGCGCCGGGCCACTCTCACCGCTCGCGTAGCCCAGTTGGCTCCTGTCGGCGGGCCTCCCCGTCATTCTCCGTCGCCTGCTGCCAATGCCGCCACCGGCCCGGCGGGGAACGAGCAACAAGCATCCTCGCTGCACCCCTCGATGCGGCGGGAAGGCCGCACCGCCACTCCGTCGCTGACCCCAGCTGGCTTGTCGTCCCACGCTTGTCGCGCCCCCACGGGCGCGCAGGCTGCGCTGCTTATGGAACGTGAGCTCCTGCGCTACCGCCCCGTCGATGACCTCTACGAGGAATGGCTCGCTCGCATCACCGAGCTCGTCAGCGCCGCAGGGGGCTCTCCCGCGCCGTCTCTCTCGCCGCCTCGCCCTCCGCCAGGTATGGGCGACGTAGCTCATGGAGAGCCTCCACCACCTATTCCCCAAGACGGCGCCCTGGCGCCAAGGCGCGCGGCCCCTGGGCGTGACCCACCACGTCCGGCGCCCGCGTGAGGAGAAGGAAGCTATGAAGAAATCCCTCGGCCTCAAGAAGGTGCCCCCGTGCTTCCTGCACCAGCGCGACAAGACCGCGTACTGCCTATGGCAGCGGTGCACGGGTACCATCAAGTGCAAGCTCCGCGTCAACAAAGGGCCCCGATGACCATAGCAGGTTGCCGCGCCTTCAGCCCCGAGCTGCGTAGCGTCGCCTGGCCAGGCAAGTTCAAGCCGGGCCTGCCTCCTTGCTACGACAGCACCCCCGACCCTGTGGAGTTCATGCAGCTCTAGGAGATGAGCATCGAGGCGGCCAACAGCGACGAGAAAGTCATGACGAATTGGTTTCCCATGGCACTCAAGGATGATGCCCGCTCGTCGCTCCTGAACCTGCCGCCCGTCTCGATCTCCTCCTGGAACAAGATGCACAGCCGCTTCATCGCCAACTTCCAGGGCACTCGCGACCGCCCCCCGGCCGCGGGTGACCTGCGTCGCATTAAGCAACGACCTGGGGATACCCTGCAGAATTACATCCATCGCTTCAACAGCGTCCGCCTCAAGATCCCCAAGGTGACGGACGGGGCCATCATCACAGCGTTCTCTGATGGCGTCCGTGAGATCAAGATGAAGGAGGAGCTCGCCATACACGAGGAGTTGTGCACATCCCTAGAGCTGTTCAACCTGGCGACCAAGTGCGCAAGAGCTGAGGGAGGACGCCTCTCCCTCATCGAGCTTCCAGCTGCTGACCCGGAAGAAAAGAAGACCAAGGCCAAGGACGTGAAGCGCAAGGGAGCGGCCGTGCTCGCGGTGGAACCAGACACGAAGCACGGCAGGGACCAGCCGAAGTCGTCCAAGGGCAGCCGACCGTTCTGTGCCTACCAAAACATCCACACCCACAACACCAATGATTGCCAGGAGCTCCGGGCTGTTCGAGAAGGACGCTTCGGTCGACGCCCCGAGTGCAACGACTGGGGCTACGGCCGAGGAGGAGGATGCGGCGGAGGACGATGGGACGACCATGGCCCTCGCCAGGAGTGGCGTGACCGACCTCGTCAGGATCGCTCGCAGGACCAGCCTCGCGAGGTCCGCCCGCAGGGTAACGCAGGCCTTCCTCCGCTGCCTCCACCGTCAAGAAGGATCGACGACCATCACCAGGACGACGGGGCTGGGTGCTTCCAGGAGCCACGCGCTATCGCTTGCATCTTGGGCGGAGCTCAGGCCCCAGCCTCTCAGCGCATCTTCAAGTAGTTCGCTCGTGAGGTGAATGCAGTCCTCCCCAAGCTCGAGCCACACGCCCGCTCAGGTGGTCCAAGTGCGCCATCACCTTCAGCTCGGCAGATCAACTCAAGTGTGCGGCTACTGCTGGCGTCCTCCCAATGCTCTGTTCACTAGTTATCAGCAACGTGCAAGTCACCAGGACCCTCATCGATGGTGGCGCAGGGCTTAACGTCCTATCCATAGAGATGTTCGACAACCTTCAAGTGCCATATGATCAACTTCAGTCCACCAAGCCTTTCTCAAGAGTTACTGACGGTTCCACCACCCCGATAGGGCAGGTCCGCCTCCCTGTCACCTTCGGACAGCACGACAACTACCGCACCGAGCTCATCGACTTCGACGTCACCCACATCCACCTGCCGTACAATGCCATCCTCGGGTATCCAGCCCTGGCCAAGTTCATGGCGGTGACCCACCACGGCTACAACATCCTCAAGATGCCAGGTAGTGGCGGAATCATGATGGTTCCCTGTGAAGAGAGAGATGTGTTGTGCTCCCTCGAGCATGCCTTCCAATCTGCAGCAATTGAGGACCCGGACAGCAAGGGCGAGAACCCTCCTGAGGCCATCCCCAAGAAGAAGAAGTAACCACTCCGAGCAGGGCCTCAGGACGTCAGCACCTCGGGTGGTACCGCGTCAGGATCAGCGCCCGTGCTTGGGGCGCCTCCTTCCATCGCATAAGAAGGCGCACCCGGCGCCCTCCTCGGGCAGGGCTCGGGGGCTCTCTTCTGGAGGGCCTCAGACCTCGCCAACCTCATGAGGGGGGCGCTCGGGCACCACTTGGAGGCGCGCTTCGCGACACGTTTCTCTCAGGAAGGCACAGGGCGTGGAAAGCCCAACGTTCAGGAGTTCATTGCCAAGACCACCCAGGAGCTTCAAGAAGCGAGGGCCATGCGCGGCAACCGCCGCTTGCCTGGCATGGCTCCCCAACCAGGCGAGGATGGTGGGCTGCGCGTCTGCATCGACATCCCAGGGCTCAACCGAGCCGCATCTCAGGAGCGCTTCTGGCCTTCGTGTGTGGGATGCTGCGAGGGTCCGCCGCACAGCTACGTTCGCATGACTTTCGGCCTGCCAAAGGCGGCTGCCACCTACCAGTGTCACCTGCGGAGCATTCTGGCGGCTCAGGAGGCCAGGCACCACGTGGTCTTAGCGGAGATGGAGACGGTCCTCAAGGAACCACCTGGACCCCCAGAGCCTCCGAGGCTCAGGGCCCCAGTGGCTTGTGAGGGTCGGTCCCTTCATCGCGCATCTTCAGCTACCTCAACACCCCCTCTGCAACGGAACCAGGTGACATCTCCCAAGTTCATTTTAGCTGGGAGTGCCCTTAGGGCTGCATCATTCCCAGGCCGCGTGGGTCCGTCCCTGTGGCATGTATCTCTTTTTTGTCTTTAGCTTACATTGCTGGGGGCGTCCCTCGGGCAGCATCATCCCCAAGCCGCTTGGGTCCGACCCAGTGGCATGTATCCATCCGCTACGTCTTGAGCTTGTGTTGGTTTTCCTTGAAGAGGAAAGTGTGATGCAGCAATAGTAGCGTAAGTATTTCCCTCAGTTTTTGAGAACCAAGGTATCAATCCAGTAGGAGGCTCCTCAAAAGTCCCACACACCTACACAAACAAACAAAGAACTCGCAACCAACACAATAAAGGGGTTGTCAATCCCTTCACGGCCACTTGCGAAAGTGGGATCTAATAGAGATAGTATGATAAGATAAATATATTTTTGGTATTTTATAATATAGATGCAAAAAGTAAAGATGCAAATAAAAGTAGATTGGAAGCAAATATGATAAGAGATAGACCCGGGGGCCATAGGTTTCACTAGAGGCTTCTCTCAAGATAGCATAAGTATTACAGTGGGTGAATAAATTACTGTCAAGCAATTGATAGAAAAGCGAATAATTATGAGATTATCTAGGCATGATCATGTATATAGGCATCACGTCCGTGACAAGTAGACCGACTCCTGCCTGCATCTACTACTATTACTCCACACATCGACCAACTCCTGCCTGCATCTAGAGTATTAAGTTCATAAGAACAGAGTAACGCATTAAGCAAGATGACATGATGTAGAGGGATAAACTCAAGAAATATGATATAAACCCCATCTTTTTATCCTCAGTGGCAACAATACAATACGTGCCTTGCAACCCGTGCTGTCACTGGGTAAGGACACCGCAAGATTGAACCCAAAGCTAAGCACTTCTCCCATGGCAAGAAAGATCAATCTAGTAGGCCAAACCAAACTGATAATTCGAAGAGACTTGCAAAGATAACTCAATCATACATAAAAGAATTCAGAGGAGATTCAAATATTTATCATAGATAAACTTGATCATAAACTCACAATTCATCGGATCTCGACAAACACACCACAAAAAGGGTTTACATCGAATAGATCTCCACAAGAGAGGGGGAGAACATTGTATTGAGATCCAAAAAGAGAGAAGAAGCCATCTAGCTAATAACTATGGACCCGAAGGTCTATGGTAAACTACTCACAACTCATCGGAGGGGCTATGGTGTTGATGTAGAAGCCCTCCATGGTCGATTCCCCCTCCGGCAGAGCGCTGGCGAAGGCTCAAAGATGGGATCTCGCAGATACATAAGGTTATGGCGGTGGAAATTGTGTTTCGTTAGCTCCCTGGATGTTTTCAGGGTACGTAGGCTTATATAGGAGGAAGAACTACGTCGGTGGCCGCCCAAGGGGCCCACAAGACAGGGGGCGCGCCCTGTAGGGGGGGGGGGCTACCCTCTAATGGCCGCCTCGGCTGCTTCTTGACTTGCACTCCAAGTCCTCTGGATCACGTTCGTTCCAAAAATCACGCTCCCGAGGGTTTCATTCCGTTTGGACGTTTGATATTCCTTTTCTTCGAAATACTGAAATAGGCAAAAAAACAGCAATACGGGCTGGGCCTCCGGTTAGTAGGTTAGTCCCAAAAATGATATAAATATGTAAAATAAAGCCCATAAACATCCAAAAGGGGTAATATAATAGCATGGAACAATCAAAAATTATAGATACGTTGGAGACGTATCAAGCATCCCCAAGCTTAATTCCTGCTCGTCCTCGAGTAGGTAAATGATAAAAAAGGAATTTTTGATGTGGAATGCTACCTAGCATAATTCTCAATGTAATTTTATTTATTTTGGCATGAATGTTCAGATCCAAATGATACAAAATAAAAGTTCATATTAACATGAAAATGATGATACCTCAAGCATACTAATCAAAGTAATCATGTCTTCTCAAAATAACATGGCCAAAGAAAGTTATCCCTACAAAATCATATAGTCTGGCTGTTGCTCTATCTTTATCACACAAAGTATTTAATCATGCACAACCCCGATGACAAGACAAGCAATTGTTTCATACTTTAATAATCTCAAACTCTTTCAACTTTCACGCAATACATGAGCGTGAGCCATGGACATAGCACTATATGTGGAATAGAATGGTGGTTGTGGAGAAGACAAAAAAGGAGAAGATAGTCTCACATCAACTAGGCGTATCAACGGGCTATAGAGATGCCCATTAATAGATATCAATGTGAGTGAGTAGGGATTGCCATGCAACGGATGCATTAGAGCTATAAATATTATGAAAGCTCAACAAAAGAAACTAAGTGGGTGTGCATCCAACTCGCTTGCTCACGAAGACCTAGGGCATTTTGAGGAAGCCCATCATTGGAATATACAAGCCAAGTTCTATAATGAAAAATTCCCACTAGTATATGAAAGTGACAACATGTGAGACTCTCTATCATGAAGATCATGGTGCTACTTTGAAGCACAAGTGTGGAAAAGGAGATAGTAGCATTGTCCCTTCTCTCTTTTTCTCTCATTTTATTTTTTTTCTTTTTTTTCTTTTTTTCTTTTTTTCTTTTTTATTTTCTTTTTTTCTTTTGGCCTTTCTTTTTTTTAGGCCGTTCTCTTTTTTTCCCTTTTTTTCTTTTTTCTTTTTCTATTTGTAAAGTCCGAAGTCTCATCCCGACTTGTGGGGGAATCATAGTCTTCACCATCCTTTCCTCACTAGGACAATGCTCTAATAATGAAAATCATCACACTTTTATGGATTTACAACTCAAAGCTAGAACGATATATGATATGAATGCCTCTGGCGGTGTACCGGGATATGCAATGAATCAAGAGCGACATGTATGAAAATTATGAAGGTGGCCTTGCCACAAATACGATGTCAACTACATGATCATGCAAAAAGCAATATGACAAAAGTAATGTGTGTCATATGAACGGAACGGTGGAAAGTTGCATGGCAATATATCCCAGAATGGCTATGGAAATGCCATAATAGGTAGGTACGGTGGCTGTTTTGAGGAAGGTATATGGTGGGTGTATGGTACCGGCGAAAGTTGCGCGGCACAAGAGAGGCTAGCAATGGTGGAAGGGTGAGGTGCGTATAATCCATGGACTCAACATTAGTCAAAAGAACTCATGTACTTGTTGCAAAAATTTAGAAGTCATCAAAAACAAAAGCACTACGCACATGCTCCTAGGGGGATAGATTGGTAGGAAAAGACCATCGCTCATCCCCGACCGCCACTCATAAGGAAGACAATCAATAAATAAAATTGTGCTCCAACTTCATCACAAAGCGGTTCACCATACGTGCATGGTACGGGAATCACAACCCTTAACACAAGTATTTTTCATAATCACCTCAACTAGCATGACTTTAATATCACTACCTCCATATCTCAAAACAATTATCAAGCATCAGATCATAGCATCCAATTCCTTTCTATGATAGTTTTTATTATACCCAACTTGGATGCTCATCATTCTAGGACCAACTTTTTAACCAAAGCAAATACCATGCTGTTCTAAAAGACTCTCAAAAATATATAAGTGAAGCATGAGAGACTAGCAATTTCTTCAAAATTAAATCACCACCGTGCTCTAAAAAATATAAGTGAAGCACTAGAGCAAAACTATCAAGCTCAAAAGATATAAGTGAAGCACATAGAGTATTCTAGCAAATCCTAATCAAGTGGGATTCTCCCAAAAGGTGTGTACAGCAAGGATAATTGTCGTAAACTAAAAAGCAAAGAATAATATAATATACGACACTCCAAGCAAAACACATATCATGTGGCGAATAAAAATATAGCTCCAAGTAAAGTTACCAATGAACGAAGACGAAAGAGGGGATGCCTTCCCGGGGCATCCCCAAGCTTAGGCTTTTGGCTATCCTTGAATATCTTGGGGTGCCATGGGAATCCCCAAGCTTAGGCTCTTGCCACTCCTTATTCCATAGTCCATAAAAGCTTTACCCAAAACGTGAAAACTTCACAACACAAAACTCAACAGGAAATCTTATAAGCTCCGTTAGTGAAAGAAAACAAAACCACCACATAAGGTACTGTAATGAACTCATTCTTTATTTATTTTGGTGTTAAACATACTGTATTCCAACTTCTCTATGGTTTATAAACTATTTTACTAGCCATAGATGCATCAAAATAGGCAAACAACACACGAAAAACAGAATCTGTCAAAAACAGAACAGTTTGTAGCAATCTGTAACTAACGCAAACTTCTGGAACTCTAAAAGTCATACAAAAATAGGAAGTCCTAGACAATATGTCTATTGATCAGCAGAAAAACGAATCAACGCAAAAACACGTTTCTGTGATTTGACAAAACTAAATTCATGCGCGCAAAGTTTCTGTTTTTCTGCAGAATCAAATCAACTATCATCATAGGTTATCCTATAGGTTCTACTTGGCACAAACACTAATTAAAAGATAAAAACACGTCTAAACAGAAGTTAGATGCAAGATTTATTACTAAACAGGAACAAAAACAAAAAACACAAAGAAAATTGGGTTGCCTCCCAACTAGCGCTATCGTTTAACGCCCCTAGCTAGGCATAAAAGCGAAGATAGATCTAAGTAGTGCCATCTTTGGCAATAAATTCATAAGGTAATTTGAATTTCTTTCTTGTAAAGTGCTCCATGCCTTTCTTTAATGGAAATTGGAATCTAATATTCCCTTCCTTCATATCAATAATCGCACCAATCGTTCTAAGGAAAGGTCTACCAAGAATAATAGGGCAAGAAAGATTGCAATCTATATCAAGAATGATAAAATCTACAGGCACCAAATCTCTATTTGCAATAATGAGAACATCATTGATCCTTCCCATTGGCTTTTTAATGGTGGAATCCACAAGGTGCAAATTTAAAGAGCAATCATCAAGATCATGGAAACCTAGAATATCACATAAAGTTTTCGGAATCGTGGAAACACTAGCAACCAAATCACACAAAGCAAAACACTCATGATATTTAATTCTAATATTTATAGTAGGTTCCCACTCATCATTAAGTTTTCTAGGTATAGAAACTTCCAAATTAAGTTTTTCATCATAAGATTGCATCAAGGCATCAACGATATGTTTGGTAAAAGCTTTATTTTGACTATAAGCATGAGGAGAATTAACAACGGATTGCAACAAGGAAATAAAACCTTCTAAAGAACAATTACCATAATCAAATTCCTTGAAATCCGAGATAGTGGGTTCAATGCTATTTAAAGTCATGACCTCTCCAATCCCACTTTTACCAAATTTAGCATCAAGATCTAAAAATTCTGAATTCTTGGACGCCTTCTAGGTAAAGTTGACTCATCATCAGTCCCATAATTATCAAGATTCATATTGCAAAACAAAGATCTAATAGGAGACACATCAATAACTTTAAGATCCTCATCATTATTTTCATGGAAACTAGAAGAACATGCCTTTATAAAGCTATCTTTCTTAGCACGTAATCTAGCGGTTCTTTCCTTGCACTCATCAATGGAAATTCTCATTACTTTGAGAGACTCATTGATATCATGCTTAGGAGAGGAAGATCTAAGTTTAAGAGAATCAACATCAAGCGAAAGTCTATCAATGTTCCTAGCCAAATCATCAACTTTGAGCAATTTTTCTTCAAGCAAAGCATTAAAATTCTTTTGAGAAATCATAAATTCTTTCACGCTATTCTCAAAATCAGAGGGCATCTTATTAAAATTACCATAAGAATTATTGTAGGAATTTCCATAATCATTAGAGGAATTACTAGGGAACGGTCTAGCATTAAAGTTTCCTCTATAATCATTGTTTCCAAAACTATTCCTACCAACAAAATTCACATCCATAGATTCATTATTATTCTCAATCAAAGTAGACAAAGGCATATCATTCGGATCAAGAGGAGTATTTTTAGTAGCAAACAACTTCATAAGTTCATCCATCTTTCCACTCAAAACATTGATTTCTTCTATAGCATGCACTTTTTTACTAGAAGATCTTTCGGTGTGCCATTGAGAATAATTAGCCATAATATTATCAAGAAGTTTTGTAGCATCTCCTAACGTGATTTCCATAAACGTGCCTCCCGCGGCCGAATCTAAGAGATTTCTAGAAGCAAAGTTCAAACCGGCATAAAAAATTTGTATGATCATCCATAAATTCAAACCATGAGTAGGGCAATTGCGAATCATCAATTTCATTCTTTCCCAAGATTGGGCAACATGCTCATGATCAAGTTGTTTAAAATTCATAATATCGTTCCTAAGAGTGATAATCTTAGCGGGAGGAAAATACTTAGAGATAAAAGCATCTTTGCACTTGTTCCAAGAATCAATACTATTTTTAAACAAAAACGAAAACCAAACTTTAGCACGATCTCTAAGTGAAAACGGAAATAACTTCAATTTAACAATATTGTTATCCGTATCTTTCTTCTTTTGCATATCACACAAATCAACAAAGTTGTTTAGATGAGTAGCGGCATCTTCACTAGGAAGGCTGGCGAATTGATCTTTCATAACAAGATTCAGCAAAGAAGTATTAATTTCACAAGACTCAACATCATTAAGAGGAGCAATCGGAGTACTAAGGAAATCATTATTATTGGTATTCGAGAAATCACACAATTTGGTATTATCTTGCGCCATGGCAACAAGTAATCCAACACACAAGCAAACAGAAAAAGGCAAGCGAAAGAGAGAGAGGAGATTGGGAAAGAGAGGGCGAATAAATGGCAAGGGTGAAGTGGGGGAGAGGAAAACGAGAGGCAAATGGCAAATAATGTAAATGCGAGGGAGATGAGTTTGTGATGGGTACTTGGTATGTCTTGACTTGAGCGAAGACCTCCCCGGCAACGGCGCCAGAAATCCTTCTTGCTACGTCTTGAGCTTGCGTTGGTTTTCCTTGAAGAAGAAAGGGTGATGCAGCAATAGTAGCATAAGTATTTCCCTTAGTTTTTGAGAACCAAGGTATCAATCCAGTAGGAGGCTCCTCAAAAGTCCCACGCACCTACACAAACAAACAAAGAACTCGCTGTTGGAAATATGCCCTAGAGGCAATAATAAAAGTATTATTATATTTCTTTGTTCATGATAATTGTCTTTATTCATGCTATAACTGTATTATCCGGAAATCATAATACACATGTGAATACATAGACCATAATATGTCCCTAGTAATCCTCTAGTTGACTAGCTCGTTGATCAACAGATAGTCATGGTTTCCTGGCTATGGACATTGGATGTCATTGATAACGGGATCACATCATTAGGAGAATGATGTGATGTGCAAGACCCAATCCTAAGCATAGCACAAGATCGTGTAGTTCGTTTGCTAGAGCTTTTCCAATGTCAAGTATCTCTTCCTTAGACCATGAGATCGTGTAACTCCGGGATACCGTAGGAGTGCTTTGGGTGTATCAAACGTCACAACGTAACTGGGTGACTATAAAGGTGCACTACAGGTATCTCCGAAAGTGTCTGTTGGGTTGACATGGATCGAGACTGGGATTTGTCACTCCGTATGACGGAGAGGTATCTCTGGGCCCACTCGGTAATGCATCATCATAATGAGCTCAAAGTGACCAAGTGGTTGATCACGGGATCATGCATTACGGTACGAGTAAAGTGACTTGCCGGCAACGAGACTGAACGAGGTATTGGGATACCGACGATCGAGTCTCGGGCAAGTAACGTACCGATTGACAAAGGGAATTGTATACGGGATTGTTTAATCCTCGACATCGTGGTTCATCCGATGAAATCATCGAGGAGCATGTGGGAGCCAACATGGGTATCCATATCCCGCTGTTGGTTATTGCCCGGGAGTCGTCTCGGTCATGTCTACGTGTCTCCCGAACCCGTAGGGTCTACACACTTAAGGTTCGGTGACGCTAGGGTTGTATGAATATGAGTATGCAGCATACCAAATGTTGTTCGGAGTCCCGGATGAGATCCCGGACGTCACGAGGAGTTTCGGAATGGTCCGAAGGTAAAGAATTATATATAGGAAGTGGTATTTCGGCCATCGGGAAAGTTTCGGGGTCACCCGGTATTGTACCGGGACCACCGGAAGGGTCCCGGGGGTCCACCGTGTGGGGCCACCCATCCCGGAGGGCCCCATGGGCTGAAGTGGGAGGGGAACCAGCCCATAGTGGGCTGGTGCGCCCCCCTAGGCCCACCCCCTGCGCCTAGGGTTGAAACCCTAGGGTGGGGGGGTGCACCACATGCCTTGGGGGGCACTCCACCCCCCTGGCCGCCGCCCCCTTGGGAGATTGGATCTCCCAGGGCCAGCGCCCCCCCTGGGGGCCTATATAAAGGAGGGCAAGGGGGAGGGCAGCCGCACCCTGTGCATTGGCGCCTTCCCCCCCCCCCTGCTACACCTCGTCCTCCTCCCGTAGCAGCTTAGCGAAGCCCTGCCGGAGTTCTGCTGCATCCACCACCACGCCGTCGTGCTGCTGGATCATCATCAACCTCTCCTTCCCCCTTGCTGGATCAAGAAGGAGGAGACGTCTCCCATCCTGTACGTGTGTTGAACGCAGAGGTGCTGTCCATTCAGCACTTGGTCATCGGTGATCTGAATCACGGCGAGTACGACTCCATCATCACCCTTCCCTTGAACGCTTCCGCACGCGATCTACAAGTGGTATGTAGATGCAATCTCACTCCCTTGACTCGTTGCTTAGATGAACTCATAGATGGATCTTGGTGAAACCGTAGGAAAAATTTTAATTTTCTGCAACGTTCCCCAACACTCGCAACCAATGCAATAAAGGGGTTGTCAATCCCTTCACGGCCACTTGCGAAAGTGAGATCTAATAGAGATAGTATGATATGATAAATATATTTTTGGTATTTTATAAATAGATGCAAAAAGTAAAGATGCAAATAAAAGTAGATTGGAAGCAAATATGATAAGAGATAGACCCGGGGCCATAGGTTTCACTAGAGGCTTCTCTCAAGATAGCATAAGTATTATGGTGGGTGAACAAATTACTGTCGAGCAATTGATAGAAAAGCGAATAATTATGAGATTATCTAGGCATGATCATGTATATAGGCATCACGTCCGTGACAAGTAGACCGACTCCTGCCTGCATCTACTACTATTACTCCACACATCGACCGAGTCCTGCCTGCATCTAGAGTATTAAGTTCATAAGAACAGAGTAATGCATTAAGCAAGATGACATGATGTAGAGGGATAAACTCAAGCAATATGATATAAACCCCATATTTTTATCCTCGATGGCAACAATACAATACGTGACTTGCAACCCCTGCTGTCACTGGGTAAGGACACCGCAAGATTGAACCCAAAGCTAAGCACTTCTCCCATGGCAAGAAAGATCAATCTAGTAGGCCAAACCAAACTGATAATTCGAAGAGACTTGCAAAGATAACTCAATCATACATAAAAGAATTTAGAGGAGATTCAAATATTTCTCATAGATTAACTTAATCATAAACTCACAATTCATCGGATCTCGACAAACACACCGCAAAAAGAGTTTACCTCGAATAGATCTCCACAAGAAAGGGGGAGAACATTGTATTGAGATCGAAAAAGAGAGAAGAAGCCATCTAGCTAATAACTATGGACCCGAAGGTCTGTGGTAAACTACTCACAACTCATCCGAGGGGCTATGGTGTTGATGTAGAAGCCCTCTGTGGTCGATTCCCCCTCTGGCAGAGCGCCGACGAAGGCTCCAAGATAGGATCTCGCGGTTACAGAAGGCTACGGCGGTGGAAATTGTGTTTCGTTGGCTCCCTGGATGTTTTCGGGGTACGTAGGCTTATATAGGAGGAAGAAGTACGTCGGTGGCCGCCCGAGGGGCCCATGAGACAGGGGGCACGCCCTGTAGGGGTGGCGGGTGCTTCTTGACTTGCACTCGAAGTCCTCTGGATCACGTTCGTTCCAAAAATCAGAGGGCATCTTATTAAAATTACCATAAGAATTATTGTAGGAATTTCCATAATTATTAGAGGAATTACTAGGGAACGGTCTAGCATTAAAGTTTCCTCTATAATCATTGTTTCCAAAACTATTCCTACCAACAAAATTCACATCCATAGATTCATTATTATTCTCAATCAAAGTAGACAAAGGCATATCATTCGGATCAAGAGGAGTATTTTTAGTAGCAAACAACTTCATAAGTTCATCCATCTTTCCACTCAAAACATTGATTTCTTCTATAGCATGCACTTTTTTACTAGAAGATCTTTCGGTGTGCCATTGAGAATAATTAGCCATAATATTATCAAGAAGTTTTGTAGCATCTCCTAACGTGATTTCCATAAACGTGCCTCCCGCGGCCGAATCTAAGAGATTTCTAGAAGCAAAGTTCAAACCGGCATAAAAAATTTGTATGATCATCCATAAATTCAAACCATGAGTAGGGCAATTGCGAATCATCAATTTCATTCTTTCCCAAGATTGGGCAACATGCTCATGATCAAGTTGTTTAAAATTCATAATATCGTTCCTAAGAGTGATAATCTTAGCGGGAGGAAAATACTTAGAGATAAAAGCATCTTTGCACTTGTTCCAAGAATCAATACTATTTTTAAACAAAAACGAAAACCAAACTTTAGCACGATCTCTAAGTGAAAACGGAAATAACTTCAATTTAACAATATTGTTATCCGTATCTTTCTTCTTTTGCATATCACACAAATCAACAAAGTTGTTTAGATGAGTAGCGGCATCTTCACTAGGAAGGCTGGCGAATTGATCTTTCATAACAAGATTCAGCAAAGCAGTATTAATTTCACAAGACTCAACATCATTAAGAGGAGCAATCGGAGTACTAAGGAAATCATTATTATTGGTATTCGAGAAATCACACAATTTGGTATTATCTTGCGCCATGGCAACAAGTAATCCAACACACAAGCAAACAGAAAAAGGCAAGCGAAAGAGAGAGAGGAGATTGGGAAAGAGAGGGCGAATAAATGGCAAGGGTGAAGTGGGGGAGAGGAAAACGAGAGGCAAATGGCAAATAATGTAAATGCGAGGGAGATGAGTTTGTGATGGGTACTTGGTATGTCTTGACTTGAGCGAAGACCTCCCCGGCAACGGCGCCAGAAATCCTTCTTGCTACGTCTTGAGCTTGCGTTGGTTTTCCTTGAAGAAGAAAGGGTGATGCAGCAATAGTAGCATAAGTATTTCCCTTAGTTTTTGAGAACCAAGGTATCAATCCAGTAGGAGGCTCCTCAAAAGTCCCACGCACCTACACAAACAAACAAAGAACTCGCTGTTGGAAATATGCCCTAGAGGCAATAATAAAAGTATTATTATATTTCTTTGTTCATGATAATTGTCTTTATTCATGCTATAACTGTATTATCCGGAAATCATAATACACATGTGAATACATAGACCATAATATGTCCCTAGTAATCCTCTAGTTGACTAGCTCGTTGATCAACAGATAGTCATGGTTTCCTGGCTATGGACATTGGATGTCATTGATAACGGGATCACATCATTAGGAGAATGATGTGATGTGCAAGACCCAATCCTAAGCATAGCACAAGATCGTGTAGTTCGTTTGCTAGAGCTTTTCCAATGTCAAGTATCTCTTCCTTAGACCATGAGATCGTGTAACTCCCGGATACCGTAGGAGTGCTTTGGGTGTATCAAACGTCACAACGTAACTGGGTGACTATAAAGGTGCACTACAGGTATCTCCGAAAGTGTCTGTTGGGTTGACATGGATCGAGACTGGGATTTGTCACTCCGTATGACGGAGAGGTATCTCTGGGCCCACTCGGTAATGCATCATCATAATGAGCTCAAAGTGACCAAGTGGTTGATCACGGGATCATGCATTACGGTACGAGTAAAGTGACTTGCCGGCAACGAGACTGAACGAGGTATTGGGATACCGACGATCGAGTCTCGGGCAAGTAACGTACCGATTGACAAAGGGAATTGTATACGGGATTGTTTAATCCTCGACATCGTGGTTCATCCGATGAAATCATCGAGGAGCATGTGGGAGCCAACATGGGTATCCATATCCCGCTGTTGGTTATTGCCCGGGAGTCGTCTCGGTCATGTCTACGTGTCTCCCGAACCCGTAGGGTCTACACACTTAAGGTTCGGTGACGCTAGGGTTGTATGAATATGAGTATGCAGCATACCAAATGTTGTTCGGAGTCCCGGATGAGATCCCGGACGTCACGAGGAGTTTCGGAATGGTCCGAAGGTAAAGAATTATATATAGGAAGTGGTATTTCGGCCATCGGGAAAGTTTCGGGGTCACCCGGTATTGTACCGGGACCACCGGAAGGGTCCCGGGGGTCCACCGTGTGGGGCCACCCATCCCGGAGGGCCCCATGGGCTGAAGTGGGAGGGGAACCAGCCCATAGTGGGCTGGTGCGCCCCCCTAGGCCCACCCCCTGCGCCTATGGTTGAAACCCTAGGGTGGGGGGGTGCACCACATGCCTTGGGGGGCACTCCACCCCCCTGGCCGCCGCCCCCTTGGGAGATTGGATCTCCCAGGGCCAGCGCCCCCCCTGGGGGCCTATATAAAGGAGGGCAAGGGGGAGGGCAGACGCACCCTGTGCATTGGCGCCTTCCCCCCCCCCCCCCCTGCTACACCTCGTCCTCCTCCCGTAGCAGCTTAGCGAAGCCCTGCCGGAGTTCTGCTGCATCCACCACCACGCCGTCGTGCTGCTGGATCATCATCAACCTCTCCTTCCCCCTTGCTGGATCAAGAAGGAGGAGACGTCTCCCATCCTGTACGTGTGTTGAACGCAGAGGTGCTGTCCATTCAGCACTTGGTCATCGGTGATCTGAATCACGGCGAGTACGACTCCATCATCACCCTTCCCTTGAACGCTTCCGCACGCGATCTACAAGTGGTATGTAGATGCAATCTCACTCCCTTGACTCGTTGCTTAGATGAACTCATAGATGGATCTTGGTGAAACCGTAGGAAAAATTTTAATTTTCTGCAACGTTCCCCAACACTCGCAACCAATGCAATAAAGGGGTTGTCAATCCCTTCACGGCCACTTGCGAAAGTGAGATCTAATAGAGATAGTATGATATGATAAATATATTTTTGGTATTTTATAAATAGATGCAAAAAGTAAAGATGCAAATAAAAGTAGATTGGAAGCAAATATGATAAGAGATAGACCCGGGGCCATAGGTTTCACTAGAGGCTTCTCTCAAGATAGCATAAGTATTATGGTGGGTGAACAAATTACTGTCGAGCAATTGATAGAAAAGTGAATAATTATGAGATTATCTAGGCATGATCATGTATATAGGCATCACGTCCGTGACAAGTAGACCGACTCCTGCCTGCATCTACTACTATTACTCCACACATCGACCGAGTCCTGCCTGCATCTAGAGTATTAAGTTCATAAGAACAGAGTAATGCATTAAGCAAGATGACATGATGTAGAGGGATAAACTCAAGCAATATGATATAAACCCCATATTTTTATCCTCGATGGCAACAATACAATACGTGACTTGCAACCCCTGCTGTCACTGGGTAAGGACACCGCAAGATTGAACCCAAAGCTAAGCACTTCTCCCATGGCAAGAAAGATCAATCTAGTAGGCCAAACCAAACTGATAATTCGAAGAGACTTGCAAAGATAACTCAATCATACATAAAAGAATTTAGAGGAGATTCAAATATTTCTCATAGATTAACTTAATCATAAACTCACAATTCATCGGATCTCGACAAACACACCGCAAAAAGAGTTTACATCGAATAGATCTCCACAAGAAAGGGGGAGAACATTGTATTGAGATCGAAAAAGAGAGAAGAAGCCATCTAGCTAATAACTATGGACCCGAAGGTCTGTGGTAAACTACTCACAACTCATCCGAGGGGCTATGGTGTTGATGTAGAAGCCCTCCGTGGTCGATTCCCCCTCTGGCAGAGCGCCGACGAAGGCTCCAAGATAGGATCTCGCGGTTACAGAAGGCTACGGCGGTGGAAATTGTGTTTCGTTGGCTCCCTGGATGTTTTCGGGGTACGTAGGCTTATATAGGAGGAAGAAGTACGTCGGTGGCCGCCCGAGGGGCCCATGAGACAGGGGGCACGCCCTGTAGGGGGGGCGGGTGCTTCTTGACTTGCACTCGAAGTCCTCTGGATCACGTTCGTTCCAAAAATCAGAGGGCATCTTATTAAAATTACCATAAGAATTATTGTAGGAATTTCCATAATTATTAGAGGAATTACTAGGGAACGGTCTAGCATTAAAGTTTCCTCTATAATCATTGTTTCCAAAACTATTCCTACCAACAAAATTCACATCCATAGATTCATTATTATTCTCAATCAAAGTAGACAAAGGCATATCATTCGGATCAAGAGGAGTATTTTTAGTAGCAAACAACTTCATAAGTTCATCCATCTTTCCACTCAAAACATTGATTTCTTCTATAGCATGCACTTTTTTACTAGAAGATCTTTCGGTGTGCCATTGAGAATAATTAGCCATAATATTATCAAGAAGTTTTGTAGCATCTCCTAACGTGATTTCCATAAACGTGCCTCCCGCGGCCGAATCTAAGAGATTTCTAGAAGCAAAGTTCAAACCGGCATAAAAAATTTGTATGATCATCCATAAATTCAAACCATGAGTAGGGCAATTGCGAATCATCAATTTCATTCTTTCCCAAGATTGGGCAACATGCTCATGATCAAGTTGTTTAAAATTCATAATATCGTTCCTAAGAGTGATAATCTTAGCGGGAGGAAAATACTTAGAGATAAAAGCATCTTTGCACTTGTTCCAAGAATCAATACTATTTTTAAACAAAAACGAAAACCAAACTTTAGCACGATCTCTAAGTGAAAACGGAAATAACTTCAATTTAACAATATTGTTATCCGTATCTTTCTTCTTTTGCATATCACACAAATCAACAAAGTTGTTTAGATGAGTAGCGGCATCTTCACTAGGAAGGCTGGCGAATTGATCTTTCATAACAAGATTCAGCAAAGCAGTATTAATTTCACAAGACTCAACATCATTAAGAGGAGCAATCGGAGTACTAAGGAAATCATTATTATTGGTATTCGAGAAATCACACAATTTGGTATTATCTTGCGCCATGGCAACAAGTAATCCAACACACAAGCAAACAGAAAAAGGCAAGCGAAAGAGAGAGAGGAGATTGGGAAAGAGAGGGCGAATAAATGGCAAGGGTGAAGTGGGGGAGAGGAAAACGAGAGGCAAATGGCAAATAATGTAAATGCGAGGGAGATGAGTTTGTGATGGGTACTTGGTATGTCTTGACTTGAGCGAAGACCTCCCCGGCAACGGCGCCAGAAATCCTTCTTGCTACGTCTTGAGCTTGCGTTGGTTTTCCTTGAAGAAGAAAGGGTGATGCAGCAATAGTAGCATAAGTATTTCCCTTAGTTTTTGAGAACCAAGGTATCAATCCAGTAGGAGGCTCCTCAAAAGTCCCACGCACCTACACAAACAAACAAAGAACTCGCTGTTGGAAATATGCCCTAGAGGCAATAATAAAAGTATTATTATATTTCTTTGTTCATGATAATTGTCTTTATTCATGCTATAACTGTATTATCCGGAAATCATAATACACATGTGAATACATAGACCATAATATGTCCCTAGTAATCCTCTAGTTGACTAGCTCGTTGATCAACAGATAGTCATGGTTTCCTGGCTATGGACATTGGATGTCATTGATAACGGGATCACATCATTAGGAGAATGATGTGATGTGCAAGACCCAATCCTAAGCATAGCACAAGATCGTGTAGTTCGTTTGCTAGAGCTTTTCCAATGTCAAGTATCTCTTCCTTAGACCATGAGATCGTGTAACTCCCGGATACCGTAGGAGTGCTTTGGGTGTATCAAACGTCACAACGTAACTGGGTGACTATAAAGGTGCACTACAGGTATCTCCGAAAGTGTCTGTTGGGTTGACATGGATCGAGACTGGGATTTGTCACTCCGTATGACGGAGAGGTATCTCTGGGCCCACTCGGTAATGCATCATCATAATGAGCTCAAAGTGACCAAGTGGTTGATCACGGGATCATGCATTACGGTACGAGTAAAGTGACTTGCCGGCAACGAGACTGAACGAGGTATTGGGATACCGACGATCGAGTCTCGGGCAAGTAACGTACCGATTGACAAAGGGAATTGTATACGGGATTGTTTAATCCTCGACATCGTGGTTCATCCGATGAAATCATCGAGGAGCATGTGGGAGCCAACATGGGTATCCATATCCCGCTGTTGGTTATTGCCCGGGAGTCGTCTCGGTCATGTCTACGTGTCTCCCGAACCCGTAGGGTCTACACACTTAAGGTTCGGTGACGCTAGGGTTGTATGAATATGAGTATGCAGCATACAAAATGTTGTTCGGAGTCCCGGATGAGATCCCGGACGTCATGAGGAGTTTCGGAATGGTCCGAAGGTAAAGAATTATATATAGGAAGTGGTATTTCGGCCATCGGGAAAGTTTCGGGGTCACCTGGTATTGTACCGGGACCACCGGAAGGGTCCCGGGGGTCCACCGTGTGGGGCCACCCATCCCGGAGGGCCCCATGGGCTGAAGTGGGAGGGGAACCAGCCCATAGTGGGCTGGTGCGCCCCCCTAGGCCCACCCCTGCGCCTAGGGTTGAAACCCTAGGGTGGGGGGTGCACCACATGCCTTGGGGGGCACTCCACCCCCCTGGCCGCCGCCCCCTTGGGAGATTGGATCTCCCAGGGCCAGCGCCCCCCCTGGGGGCCTATATAAAGGAGGGCAAGGGGGAGGGCAGCCGCACCCTGTGCATTGGCGCCTTCCCCCCCCCCCTGCTACACCTCGTCCTCCTCCCGTAGCAGCTTAGCGAAGCCCTGCCGGAGTTCTGCTGCATCCACCACCACGCCGTCGTGCTGCTGGATCATCATCAACCTCTCCTTCCCCCTTGCTGGATCAAGAAGGAGGAGACGTCTTCCGTCCCGTACGTGTGTTGAACGCAGAGGTGTTGTCCGTTCAGCACTTGGTCATCGGTGATCTTAATCACGGCGAGTACGACTCCATCATCACCCTTCCCTTGAACGCTTCCGCACGCGATCTACAAGTGGTATGTAGATGCAATCTCACTCCCTTGACTCGTTGCTTAGATGAACTCATAGATGGATCTTGGTGAAACCGTAGGAAAAATTTTAATTTTCTGCAACGTTCCCCAACACTCGCAACCAACGCAATAAAGGGGTTGTCAATCCCTTCACGGCCACTTGCGAAAGTGAGATCTAATAGAGATAGTATGATATGATAAATATATTTTTGGTATTTTATAATTAGATGCAAAAAGTAAAGATGCAAATAAAAGTAGATTGGAAGCAAATATGATAAGAGATAGACCCGGGGCCATAGGTTTCACTAGAGGCTTCTCTCAAAATAGCATACGTATTATGGTGGGTGAACAAATTACTGTCGAGCAATTGATAGAAAAGAGAATAATTATGAGATTATCTAGGCATGATCATGTATATAGGCATCACGTCCGTGACAAGTAGACCGACTCCTGCCTGCATCTACTACTATTACTCCACACATCGACCGAGTCCTGCCTGCATCTAGAGTATTAAGTTCATAAGAACGGAGTAATGCATTAAGCAAGATGACATGATGTAGAGGGATAAACTCAAGCAATATGATATAAACCCCATATTTTTATCCTCGATGGCAACAATACAATACGTGACTTGCAACCCCTGCTGTCACTGGGTAAGGACACCGCAAGATTGAACCCAAAGCTAAGCACTTCTCCCATGGCAAGAAAGATCAATCTAGTAGGCCAAACCAAACTGATAATTCGAAGAGACTTGCAAAGATAACTCAATCATACATAAAAGAATTTAGAGGAGATTCAAATATTTCTCATAGATAAACTTAATCATAAACTCACAATTCATCGGATCTCGACAAACACACCGCAAAAAGAGTTTACATCGAATAGATCTCCACAAGAAAGGGGGAGAACATTGTATTGAGATCGAAAAAGAGAGAAGAAGCCATCTAGCTAATAACCATGGACCCGAAGGTCTGTGGTAAACTACTCACAACTCATCCGAGGGGCTATGGTGTTGATGTAGAAGCCCTCCGTGGTCGATTCCCCCTCTGGCAGAGCGCCGGCGAAGGCTCCAAGATAGGATCTCGCGGTTACAGAAGGCTACGGCGGTGGAAATTGTGTTTCGTTGGCTCCCTGGATGTTTTCGGGGTACGTAGACTTATATAGGAGGAAGAAGTACGTCGGTGGCCGCCCGAGGGGCCCATGAGACAGGGGGCCACGCCCTGTAGGGGGGGCGGGTGCTTCTTGACTTGCACTCGAAGTCCTCTGGATCACGTTCGTTCCAAAAATCACGCTCCCGAAGGTTTCATTTCGTTCGGACTCCGTTTGATATTCCTTTTCTTCGAAATACTGAAATAGGCAAAAAAACAACAATACGGGCTGGGCCTCCGGTTAGTAGTTTTGTCTCAAAAATGATATAAATATGTAAAATAAAGCCCATAAACATCCAAAAGGGGTAATATAATATCATGGAACAATCAAAATAAAGCCCATAAACACACAAGTCTGGCACAACGCAAGGGAACGACTCCAGATTACCGAGATAAGTCTTGCGCCTGGAACAATAATCGTTACAACGCAAAATTCTCACTTGATGCGGCCCTGTGACGGAAACATTGCCTTCCTTTCTCACCTCTCAGCGGATGCTTGCATGCTAAGGGGGACTGAGGGAGTCCTGGACTAGGGGGTGTTCGGACAGCCGGACTATCATCGTCCGCCGGACTCCAAGACTACGAAGATACAAGATTGAAGACTCCGTCCCGTGTCCGGATGGGACTTTCCTTGGAGTGGAAGGCAAGCTTGGCGATACGGATATGTAGATCTCCTACCATTGTAACCTACTCTGTGTAACCCTAGCCCTCTCCGGTGTCTATATAAACCGGAGGGCTTTAGTCCGTAGGACACAACATACATTACAACAATCATACCATAGGCTAGCTTCCAGGGTTTAGCCTCCTTGATCTCGTGGTAGATCCACTCTTGTACTACCCATATCATCAATATTAATCAAGCAGGACGTAGGGTTTTACCACCATCAAGAGGGCCCGAACCTGGATAAAACATCATGTCCCTTGTCTCCTGTTACCATCCGCCTAGACGCACAGTTCGGGACCCCCTACCCGAGATCCGCCGGTTTTGACACCGACATTGGTGCTTTCATTGAGAGTTCCTCTATGTCGTCACCGATAGGCTCGATGGCTTCTTCAATCTACAACGCTGTCCAGGGTGAGACTTTTCTCCCCGGACAGATCTTCGTATTCGGCGGCTTCGCACTGCGGGCTAATTCACTTGGCCATCTGGAGCAGATCGAAAGCTACGCCCCTGGCCATCAGGTCAGGTTCGGAAGCCTAAACTTCACGGCCGATATCCGCGGGGACTTGATCTTCGACAGGCTCAAGCCATAGCCAAGCGTGCCGCTCTGTCACGATGGGCATGATCTAGCTCTGCCGCCGGACAGTGCCTTGGTAGCCGCACACGAATCCGCTCCGGCCCTTAGTCCGGAGCCGATCGCCCAGATCGAGGATCGGTGGCTGGACACCGCCTCGGGGGCTGCAACTTCCACGGCGATGGAGCCGAACACTAACCTAGTCCTTTGTAAAGCTCGTGACTCTGAGGTACCGGACTCCCTGCCGGACTCCGCACCTCCCGCGCCCCTGCCAATCGAATCTGATTGGGCGCCGATTATGGAATTCACCACCGCGGACATCTTCCAACACTCGCCCTTTGGCGACATCCTAAATTCGCTAAAACATCTCTCGCTATCCGGAGAGACCTGGCCGGACTATGGCCAGGACGGTTGGGATACGGACAACGAAGTAATTCAAGGCCCACCCACCACCCACTTCATAGCCACTGTCGACGATCTAACCGACATGCTAGACTATGACTCCAAAGACATCGACGGTATGGACGACGATGCCGGAGATGAATAAGAACCAGCGCCTACAGGGCACTGGAAGACCACCTCGTCATATGACATATACCTGGTGGACACCCCAAAAGAGGGGGACGGCAAAGAAGCAGCGGAGGCAGATACCTCAAAGAAACAGCCCAAGCGCCGGCGTCAGCGGCGCCGCTCTAAATCCCGCCACAGCAAGAATGGAGATTCAGGCACCGGAGATAATAATACCCCAGAGAGTGCCGAAGACAATACCCTCTAGCAAGATTCAGCGCAGGAGGATGCAGAAGCAAGCCCTCACGAGAGGGCGGTAGACGAAGAGGTCGAGGATGATAATTATATACCTCCCTCCAAAGACGAGGCAAGCCTCAATGACGACGAATTCGTCATGCCCGAGGATCCCGTCGAACAAGAGCGTTTTAAACGCAGGCTTATCGCCACGGCAAATAGCCTAAAGAAAAAGCAGCAGCAGCTTCAAGCTGATCAGGACCTGCTGGCCGATCGATGGACCGAGGTCCTCGCGGCCGAAGAGTATGAACTCGAACGCCCCTCCAAAAGCTACCCAAGACGCAAGTTGCTCCCCCGATTAGAGGAGGAAACATACATACCTTCATCGCCAGCGCACAATACGACTGACTGACCACCCCGTGGCCGAGACAGAGAGGCATTTAGGCCCTCCACCAAGACCGTACCCCGACATCGCTCCAAAAGTACGAAACCAAGAGGGAACGCGTCGGACTTGCGAGATATATTGGAGGACAAAGCAAGGCAATCCAGATCCATCTATGGATCACGTGGGCGCCCCACGACCCATGACGAATACAGTCGTGCCAGATACAATAACTCCGGCCGGGCCGAACACAGCAGACAACGCTCTCTCGAGCTATGTCGTGATATTGCTCAATATAGAGGCGCCGCACACCCGCTATGCTTCACTGACGAAGTAATGGATCATCAAATCCCTGAAGGGTTTAAACCCGTAAACATCGAATCCTACGATGGCACAACAGACCCCGCGGTTTGGATCGAAGATTATCTCCTTCACATCCATATGGCCCGAGGCGACGATCTCCATGCCATCAAGTATCTCCCACTCAAGCTTAAAGGACCAGCCCGACATTGGCTTAACAGCTTGCCCGCAGAGTCAATTGGGTGTTGGGAAGACCTGGAAGCCGCATTCCTCAACAACTTCCAGGGCACATATGTGCGACCACCAGACGCCGATGACCTAAGCCACATAATTCAACAGCCAGATGAATCGGCCCAATTCTGGACACGGTTCCTTACAAAGAAAAATCAAATCATCGATTATCCGGATGCAGAGGCCCTCGCAGCCTTCAAGCATAACATCCGCGACGAGTGGCTAGCCCGGCACCTAGGAGAGGAAAAGCTGAAATCCATGGCAGCCCTCACATCATTAATGACCCGCTTCTGTGCGGGAGAGGATAGCTGGCTAGCTCGCAGCAACAACCTCAGTAAAAATTCTGGCAGTCCGGATACCAAGGACCACAATGGAAGGTCGCGTCGAAACAAAAATAAACGCCGCATTAACGGCAACGACAAGGAGGATACGGCAGTCAACGCCGGATTCCGAGGCTCTAAACCCGGTCAGCGGAAGAAGCCATTCAAAAGAACCACTCCGGGTCTGTCCAATTTGGAGCGAATACTCGACCGCTTATGCCAGATACATGGCACCCCTGAAAAGCCAGCTAATTACACCAACAGAGATTGTTGGGTGTTCAAGCAGGCAGGCAAGTTAATTGCCGAAAACAATGACAAGGGGCTGCACAGCGACGACGAGGAAGAGACCCGACCGCCGAACAATAGAGGACAGAAGGGATTCCCCCCACAAGTGCGGACGGTGAACATGATATACGCGACCCATATACCCAAGAGGGAGCGGAAGCGTGCACTAAGGGACGTATATGCGATGGAGCCAGTCGCCCCTAAGTTCAATCCATGGTCCTCTTGCCCGATCATTTTCGATCGAAGAGATCATCCAACCAGTATACGCCATGGTGGATTCGCCGCATTGGTTTTAGACCCAATCGTCGATGGATTTCACCTCACGAGAGTCCTGATGGACGGCGGCAGTAGCCCGAACCTGCTTTATCAGGATACAGTGTGCAAGATGGGCATAGACCCCTCAAGGATTAAACCTACAAAGACGACCTTCAAAGGCGTCATACCAGGTGTCGAGGCCAATTGTACAGGCTCAGTCACACTGGAAGTGGTCTTCGGATCCCCGGACAATTTCTGGAGCGAGGAGTTAATCTTCGACATAGTCCCATTCCGCAGCGGCTATCACGCCCTGCTCGGACGAACCGCGTTTGCAAAGTTCAACGTGGTACCGCATTACGCATACCTCAAGCTCAAGATTCCAGGCCCTCGTGGAGTCATCACGGTCAATGGAAATACGGAACGCTCCCTCCGAACGGAGGAACACACAGCAGCTCTCGCGGCAGAAGTACAGAGCAGCCTTTTAAGGCAATATTCGAGTCCGGCCGTTAAACGGCCGGACACGGCCAAACGCGCCCGGAGCAACATCAACCAAGACCACCTGGCACGTTCCGAGCATGCGTAGCAATGCGGCCCCAACCCCAGCCCTCGCACAATTGCAAGACCAACCCTCCGCGTACATCATTACGCTCTGGAGATACCATGTGCCTAGGGGAAGGGGCACGACCGCAACAGACCCAGAGTACGGCTCGACCGCACCAGGGGCTCACAAGTGTGTCACCGCTTTTTGTTATTATTTTCTTTCTTTATGTACACAGGACTCCGTTCACCAGAGGCCCTGTCCGGCAGTGGACCCGCCGAACTCACGATGCAACAGCCAGGGAAGAAAGAAGACTGCGATAAACACTCAGGTGGTCTCCATTACGAGCATTACATTTCATTATATCCACCAGTCTGCAGCCCATCCCTGGAGGGGGACATGTTTGGTTAGTCCAATCCCTTGCTTACCGCACTATTTGTATCATTCCGCACTCATAGCAGAACTCTTTAATAAATAATGCAGCATTTTTGCCTGTTATTGCATTTCTTTACACATATGTTCATTAAGGACATCTCGCACCCGTATATTATTGGTACGGCCGAATACACCAGGGGCTTATGTTCCCCGCATTATGGTGTGATAAGTCCGAACACTTTCACAAGTACGGCACCCCGAACTTATAGCATTATATGAATCGGCTCCGAATTATGTCTTGGGTCAATAGTTGGGTTTGCCCGGCTCCCACGTTTTGGTGCCTTATGTTCCGTTCTGTCGGCTAAGGTGGCACTGGGAGAACCACTGCGATTGCGCCCCGGTTGAGCTGGGCGAGCGCCTCAGTGGAGAAAGCTAAAACTGACCGGCATGATAAGGCGAGAGACTGGTCGCTGTTCAAGAGGTCTTTTCGGGTCCTTAAAGACTCACGCCGCTTCGAGCGAAGTTCCGGATAATGTCCGACGAAGGCGTGGATAGCGCCCCGAATTCGGTCTTCCGAATACTAGGGGCTTCGCTGAAATTTAAAATTATAGAATTCTATGGCTAAGTGAGAGTGTTCAAGCATTATAAGTCCGGTTGCCTTGTTCGTTGTGTTGAGCGCCTCCCTAGATGGACCCAAAAATGGGAACAAGAGTGCTCAAGTTATCCCGAACACCCCAGCACTTGCGGCTCGGGGGCTGAAGCCAACGACTTGCCATCTCTCAGATTTTATAAACGGCCGCACAGAAGGTAATATTTTAAATTAAACAAGCGTTGCTTAAAGCGCATCTGAACAAAGTTTTCAGCGCACAGCATAATACATAGCAAGTTTTTTACTCAATAATTACATCTCTGGGGCATTCATCCGCAATATTGCGGGCACCCTTCAGGACAGTCTTATAGTACATTTCGGGCGTACGATACTCCTTGCCCGCTGGCGGCGGGTCAGTAAGAAGCTTCTCCGCATCCAGCCTGCCACAGTGCACCTTTGCGCGGGCAAGGGCCCGACGAGCACCTTCAATACAGGCGGAGCGCTTGATGACATCCACCCAGGGGCATGCATCCACCAGCCGCCGCACGAGGCCGAAGTAGCTCCCAGGCATGGCCTGTCCAGGCCACAGTCGAACTATAAGGCCCTTCATGGCCTCCTCAACTACCTTGTGGAGTTCGACCAGCTGCTTCAGCTGGTCGCTTGGGGCACCGGATGGCCGGCCTCAGCGTACTGAGACCAGAAGACCTTCTCCGTTGCGCTCCCCTCCTCGCCACGGTAGAATGCAGCGGCATCGGATACACTGCGCGGCAGATCTGCAAACGCCCCTGGAGAGCTCCGAATGCGGGTAAGTGTCAGGTAGTTTACATTAACATGCTTGCTTTGCATGAAAAATGCCTTACCCGCCGCTATCTTCTTCACATCTTCAACGTCCTAAAGGGCCTTACGGGCCTCGGCCTTGGCGGACTTGGCACTTTCGAGAGCCGAGGCGAGCTTGGACTCTCGAGTCTCGGAGTCGCGCTCCAAACTCTCATGCTTCTCCATGAGAGCCTGGAGCTCTTGCTGCACTGCCGCCACCTGTGCCTCCTGCTTTTCTCGCTCTGCCCGTTCCGCGGCCGCACTGCGTTCGGCCGCGGACACAGCCTCCTTTAGGGCTGCCACCTTGTTTGTGGCCCCTGCAGTACACGTATTATCCTTGTTAATTTTATTGCAACCAAAATCCTTTTCTATAAGGTAAAAATTCAAAGTGGTGCTCCTCACCTTCTTTGTCCTCGATCTGCCTCTTGGCATGGCCGAGCTCTCGCTCGGACCGCTCGAGATCTTGCTTTAATGCACCAACCTCCGCAGTCAGTGCGGCAGAGGTCAGCAGCACAGCCTGCAAACCCATATTGACATAATTTATTAGCAACCTGCGAATATCTTTTTAGATCCTCAGTCCGGCTTTTCTTTCCGAACACCGAACCGAGCATCAGGGCCTACTGTCTATGCGGTATTACATTACATAATTTTAACTTCTTACCTCAAAGCCTGTTAGAAGGCTACTACAGGCTTCGGTCAGCCCGCTCTTGGCGAGCTGAACCTTCTGAATCACCGCACTCATAACAGTGCGGTGTTCTTCCTCGATGGAAGCGCCTTTGAGCGCCTCCAGCAAGTCGTCCGGAGCCTCCGGTTGGACGGAGGCCGCCAGCGTCACGGTCTTTCCATTCTTTCGAAGGGGCCGCCTGCCGGACTCTGGAACCACTGCAAGTTCTGGCGTAGAGTCCGGCGCATAGTCTGGGAGGCTGCCTTGAGGCGCCTCCGGAGCCTCCTCCTGATGGGTCCCTTTCCGGGATCCCACCTCGGCATCCTCATCGGCGCGGGGGGTGGAGGCAGTCGGAAGGGAATCCACATCCGACAGGGCCAACGACCCGCTCAATGAAGCGGGGAGATCATCATCGGCCGGACTGCGGGCAATATGCGGCATTAGTAGGACACTATGTGACACAAAAGAAATTGCATATCAGGGATCCGGATACTTACAATCTCGCCGGAGGCCTGGCCCTTGAAGGCCACTCCTCGTCGCCAACGTCGGTGTTGGCAGAGCTGTTCGGGGCAATAGTTATCCCCCTCTTGGACCCTTCGGCCTCCCCTGTTGGGCAAGCCTTCCTTTTCCTCTCTCCCCCCTCTGGGAGAGAGTCTTCTTCCTCCTCCTCATCTTCGGGGGACGAGTCCGCCTCATCGTCGGACACCTGATAACAGGAACTCTTTCGAGTGCCCGTGGCCACCTTCTTGGCCTTCTTCTCCGGCACCACATGCGGTGCTGGAACCAGCAGCCCCGCTAGGCGGGCACCCACTGGGTCTTCTGGCATGGGATCCGGGTAGATGAGCTGCTCGGCCTTCTTCATCCATTCCTGTCAAAGGAAGAGGGAAATTGAAACCCTCTTAGAATCAATCTATTTACAATAAGTGTCCCGTAAAGGGGTAGAATCACTTACCTCGTCAGCCGGATGCTGCGAGTGAAATCCGCGATCTTCCGTCGCGGATGCGGGGGCTTCGGCGCCCTTAAACAGCACCCTCCAGGCGCCTTCGTACGTCATGTCGAAGAGCCCGCTCAGCGTCTGGTGCTGTTCCAGATCGAACTCCCACAGATCGAATGCCCGTTCTTGGCATGGGAGGATCCGGCGGACGAGCATGACTTGGACCACGTCGACGAGCCTGAGCTTCTTGTTCACCAGCTTCTGGATACAGGCTCGGAGTCCCGTCAGCTCCGTCGAATTACCCCACAGCAAGCCTTTCTCTTTCCAAGAGGTGAGCTGCGTGGGGATACCAAATCTAAACTCGGGGGCCGCCACCCACGTAGGGTCGCGTGGCTCGGTGATGTAGAACCACCCCGATTGCCACCCCTTGACGGAGTCCACAAAGGCCCCTTCGAACCAGAGGACGTTGGGCATCTTGCCCAACATGGCGCCTCCGCACTCCGCCTGCGTGCCCTTCACTACCTTCGGCTTGACGTTGAAGGTCTTGAGCCACAAGCCGAAGTGGGGCCGGATGCAGAGGAGGGCCTCGCACACGACGATAAACGCCGAGATGTTGAGGATGAAGTCCGGCGCCAGATCGTGGAAATCCAGGCCGTAGTAGAACATGAGCCCCCGGACAAAGGGGTGAAGTGGAAAGCCCAGTCCGCGGAGGAAGTGGGGAAGGAAAACGACCCTCTCATGGGGCCCGGGGGTAGGGATGAGCTGCCCCTCGTCAAGCAGCCGGTGCGCGATATCGCTAGAAAGGTATCCGGCGCTGCGCAGCTTTGTGATGTGCTCCTCCTTAACGGTGGAAGCCAACCATTTGCCTCCCCCTCCGGACATGGTCGGAGAAGGTTGAGACGAGATGCGCGAACTCGGGCGCTGGAGCTTGAGTACGCGGAGGTGGATAAGCAAAGGAGGAAGAAGGCGTGGGTGAAAAGGTGAATCCTTATCCCTTATATATATGCGGGCGAAGACTATGCGTCCCCCACCAGCCTGGTAAAACTCGCTTATCTCCCAAGCGCCACCATCAATGGCGCGGTTGGGTTACCCACGTCCGTATTGATGAGAATCCCGGAATAAGGGGAACACGATCTTTGCTTCGACAAGACGTGCCAAGGAAACCGCTTCGCTAAACGTGCTGAGGTGGTATAATAAACAACTATTCAAGTAAAGACTTGGTGGTGGTGTGACGTCATGCTGCAAAATACGTCAGCAGATTGAACCTGTGTACATTTTATTCTCTCTACGGTGGAATGTGGAATTTATTTTGCAGAGCCGGACACTATCCTGGTGTTCATGATCTTCTCCGGATTATTCAAAGGAGGAACCCGCCTTGCAATGCCGAACATTGTGCGCACCGGACTTATCGTCATTGAAGCCTGGTTCAGGGGCTACTGAGGGAGTCCTGGACTAGGGGGTGTTCGGACAACCGGACTATCATCGTCCGCCGGACTCCAAGACTACGAAGATACAAGATTGAAGACTCCGTCCCGTGTCCGGATGGGCCTTTCCTTGGCGTGGAAGGCAAGCTTGGCGATACGGATATGTAGATCTCCTACCATTGTAACCTACTCTGTGTAACCCTAGCCCTCTCCGGTGTCTATATAAACCGGAGGGCTTTAGTCCGTAGGACACAACATACATTACAACAATCATACCATAGGCTAGCTTCTAGGGTTTAGCCTCCTTGATCTCGTGGTAGATCCACTCTTGTACTACCCATATCATCAATATTAATCAAGCAGGACGTAGGGTTTTACCTCCATCAAGAGGGCCCGAACCTGGGTAAAACATCATGTCCCTTGTCTCCTGTTACCATCCGCCTAGACGCACAGTTCGGGACCCCCTACCCGAGATCTGCCGGTTTTGACACCGACAGGGACCTCCTGAGCATCGCGCCTCAGGGGCTCTTACTGGACCTCGGGCCACTCACCTCCTAGCCTTGACCATGACATCACGACCTGGCATACCAGCGACGCCTGCAGCCTGCCTGGGGACCGAGACCTGTCACCGTAGAGCACTAAGTCGTCGCGAGGTTAGAAAGGGGGAACCAAGCCGGGACAGGACAAGCATTCGCACGATTTCATCATGAGGATAACATCAACCAAACACATCGCAGACCCTCAACACGCCCCCGCGGGGTGTTTTCTCGATTCCTCGCAGGGAACAAAGGAAAGAAATTCGAGGAGCCCTAACTACACCCGCCTCCGTGGTCAACGCCATCATCAACAGTGGGCCACGGAAGACCAGCGCCAACCCCATCCAGATCAGCGGCGGCGACGTCCCGATGCATCCGCCTTGCGTTGGGCCCGGAAAGAGCTCGAGGGAGAGTAGCTGTCATCACTTGTCTCCGGAGTCTCGAAGAGTTCAGGAGTCGCTAGACTCCCAAGCATCGCTGTTGCTACCGGAGGAGCCGTTGGAGGAGCGGACGGCAAGCCCAGCCCCTGCCGCGTCGACGTCTTGACTGCCTCCTCTGGGGCAGCACTCTTGATGGCGGCCTTCCGCGTCGAAGACCTTGAAGGACAACAAGGAGGCGCCATCATATTCAAAACAGATCACGAGGGCACCCCCCGTTCGGCAGACCCGGGCGACTTTGCACCAGCCCCGGGTCATGAAGATCTTGCCCGGGGAAACGACTTCAACCTCCGCTCCGGTCGCCGGGGCGCCATAGTCGGTGTGCTGCAGCCAAAGCTCGAGAGGCCCCCTCGTCGGCACCTCCGTGGAGAAGAACGAGGGGAAGCGGATCCAAGTGCTCGGGGGCATCGCCGCATGCAGCACAACCTCGCGAGAGGAGTCCGCTGCGTGGACTCTAGGAGCGACGGTGCGCATCACCACGGCTCGCCGACCGTGGCAGCGGCGCGGGCGGCGCCGCTCGCCATCCCTTTCTCCAGAGCCCTCGGCTCGGGCGCATTGGAGTAGCGGGTACCCCGGAGGTGGCCGTTTGCACCAAGGTCTCGTCATCTCCAGCCTCATGGCCTCGCCGCGGCGGCGAACCGGCCTCTTCTTCGGCGGGAGCGGATCGGGTCCGTCCCGGGGAGCCTTCCCCTTCTCTTCGGCCGAGAATCTACGGATCGGTGCCATTGGTGTCAAGGCCGAAGGTGGTGCAGGGAAGAAGAAGCAAGCGGAGCAGGAAGAGATGGGCAATGGCGGCTCTTGCGCCTCCTCATTTATAGCCCAAGGGAGGCCAACCGTCGACCTCCACGGTCGCAGGTAATGATAACCCTTTTTGCATGCAGCAGGGACTCGTCAAGTCGGGCAGTTGCTGAGGCAGCGTGGGGAAGCGGAGACACCCACGTCCAATCAGTAGCCACGCGTCGACCAAGGCTACGGGTAGTTGGGGCCCGCTGCGCTCTGCACTTGCCCCTTGGTTTCGCCGCTAAGCCAAGTCCGAGCGCACCTTGGGCCCGGCGGCTACTATCGGCGTTCTAGGAACGGGGGTCCCCAGACTTGCCTGCCTGCGGCCCATGGCGTGGCTTCACCAGTGGCCCAGTACGGCCCGTCTTCATCAACCAACACTCAAGACCCTCGCGAGGGGCCAAGCCTCGCGGGGCGGACGACACAAGGCCTCCTCAAGAGCGGCCTCACCAGGCAGGCTCGCGAGGGAGGCGGAGAGATCAAGGCTAGGGGTACCTCGCGAGGTCCTCGTGATGCAAGCCAGCCAGGCGGGCGCCAGCGTGCACAGTGTCCTCGTTTCCCCTTTGGTGCTAAGGGGGCAAGCGCAGGCGCGGGGTACCAAGGCATCAAGCAAAGGTTTCCATATCGGTGCAACAAGACCAAGACCAGCAGGACGGCAGGACGGAGGTCATCGTGGAGCCCAGGACGGCATCACCACCAGCGCCTTTGGCAGGCGAAGACCACCTTAGTCAGGATAGGCTGTACTAGCTACCCCCTTTCAAAATGGCCGTTGTTGGATCCCTTCCCGCTCAATATTTGGGGAGAGGACCAGGGCCTCTATAAATAGGGCTAGCCACCATAGTAGAAGGGGAAACTGATCATATCATCGATCTCCCCCCAAGTAGAACACCGCACCGAGTACAAGAACACCTCTCCTCAGGAGGCTGTTCTTCCCTTGTACTGTTCATCATCTGCCCAAGAGGCAATCCACCACCACCACACAGGAGTAGGGTATTACACCACAACGGTGGCCCGAACCTCTATAAATCTTGTGTCTCTTGTGCTGTGAGTTCGTCGAGCTAGATTAGAGATGGCGGCAAGGCTGAGGGAGTGTTTCGGTAGGGGGAAAATATTCGTGCGCACCACTGTGTTCGAACCTCAAGGGTTTTGCCGGAACCCGAAATCTGACAGTCACACGGGGCGAGTCATGACAGATATCACTTGGAAGAACCGTGTCTACCCCATAGACCATGAAGAAGGGCGTATAGCCTATTAACCTGTTGGGAGTAGTATTGATGCTCAAAATTACTGAGGGAAACTCCTCAACCCAACAACCCGGCATTCTCTGTAATGGAACCATAAGCCAGGGTTTTATACCTCTCAAGATTTCCTGATTGGGCCTCTTAGCTTGACCATTAGACTGCGCGTGAGCTACTGATGAGACATCAAGACGTATATGCTCCTTTTGACAGAACTCTCTCATATCACATTTGGATATATTGGTACCATTGTCAGCTATGATACTATGAGGAAAGCCAAAACGGAAGGTTACTTATTTTATGAATTGAACCGCCGTTGCAGCATCACACTTGCTGACCGGCTCTGCCTCAACCCACTTGGTAAATTTGTCAACCGCCACCAAGAGGTGGGTTTTCTTGTCTTTAGACCTTTTGAAAGGCCCAACCATATTAAGCCCCCAGACTGCAAACGACCCAGTGATTGGAATCATCCACAATTCTTGAGCCGGCACATGAGCTCGTCGAGAAAATTTCTGATAGCCATCATACTTACAAACAAGGTCCTCTGCATCAGCATGAGCCGTCAACCAGTAAAATCCATGACGGAAAGCTTTAGATACCAGAGATTTAGAGCCGGCGTGATGACCGCAATCACCTTCATGGATTTCCCTTAGGATCTCACGACCTTCTTCAGGAGAAACACAATGCTGGAACATGCCTATGACACTGCATCGATGTAACTCGCCATTGACAATGGTCATGGACTTAGACCGTCGGGTTATCTGACTGACCAAAGTTTCGTCCTCAGGCAACTCACCCCGGGTCATATAAGCCAAATATGGAACTGTCCAATCAGGGATTGCATGGAGAGCCGCCACCAGTTGTGCCTCTTGGTCAGGAATAGCAAGATCCTCTTCTGACGGCAATTTGTCTGAAGGATTATGCAATACTTCAAGGAAAACATTAAGGGGTACCGGCTTACGCTAAGACCCAAGCCAGCTTATAAAGCATCGAACGCCTCATTGTTCCAGGGATCAAGATGCTCCACTTGATAACGTTTGAAGTGACCAGCGATATGATCAACCTCCCGGCGATAAGCCGCCATGACCAGGTCTTTAGAATCCCAAGTGTGTGAAACTTGCTGAGCCACCAAATCTGAGTCGCCAAAACACCTGACCAGGCTTAAGTTCATCTCTTTATCCATTCTGAGGCCATGAAGCAAAGCCTCATATTCATCGGCTTGTTAGTACAAGGAAACATTAGCCTTAAGACATAACAAAACTTGTCACCTTGTGGGGAAGTCAAAATAACTCCAGCCCCTGAGCCTTCCAATTGCTTGGACCCATCAAAATGAATAGTCCAATATGTATGATCAGGCTTCTCTTCAAGCATCTGCAACTCTGTCTAGTCGTTGATGAAGTCCACTAGTGCTTGAGACTTGATAGCTGTTCTTGGCACATATCTTAAGCCATGAGGTCCAAGCTCTATTGCCCATTTGGCAACCCGGCCAGTGTCCTCTCTATTTTGAATAATATCGCCTAAACGAGCAGAACTGACCACGGTAATAGGATGGCCTAAAAAGTATTGCTTTAGCTTACGACTTGCCATGAATACTCCGTAAACTAGCTTCTTCCAGTGTGGGTATCTCTGCTTAGATTCAATTAACACCTCACTAACATAGTAAACCGGCCGCTGAACTGGGTACTCTTTTCCTGCTTCCTTGTGCTCCACAACAATTGCTACATTAACAGCCTTACCGTTAGCAGCCACATATAGCAGCAACGGCTCTTTCTCAATAGGAGCTGCAAGAACCGACGGCTCAGCTAACTGTTTTTTAAGTGCCTCCAATGCCTCATGAGCAACATCACTCCAGACAAAATGATCTATTTTCTTCATCATCTGGTACAGAGGAATAGCCTTCTCTCCCAGGCAGCTTATAAACCGGCTTAATGCTGCAATAGGACCTGCCAAATGCTGGACATCATTGACACATGCCGGCTTAGCTAATGAAGTGATAGCTTTGATTTTCTCTTGGTTAGCTTCAATACCACTTTCAGAGACCATAAAACCCAAGAGTTTGCCTACAGGCACACCAAAGACACATTTGGCTGGGTTAAGCATCATTTTCTAGACCCGGTGACTATCAAAGGTCTCTTTCAGGTCATCCAACAGAGTTTCCTTCTGCTTAGACTTCACAACAATATCATCCACATAAGCATGAACATTATATCCAATCTGATTATGAAAGCAGTTCTGGACATAATGTTGATAAGTTGCTTGGGCACTCTTGAACCCAAAAGGCATAGACACATAGCAGAAAGCACCAAAAGGTGTGATAAAAGTCGTCTTCTCTTGGTCTTTGATTGTCATCTTGATCTAATGATAACCAGAATAAGCATCTAGGAAACATAAACGCTCACAACCCGCCGTGGCATCTATGATCTGATCAATATGGGGAAGAGCAAAAGGATCAACTGGGCAAGCTTTATTGAGGTCTGTATAATCCACACATAGGCCAAGTGCCATTTTTCTCAAGTACCAGCACCGGATTAGCCAACCACTCCGGGTGAAAAACTTCAATGATTAACCCGAACGCCAAGAGCTGGGCCACCTCTTCTGCAATGGCCTTACGTCTTTCTTCATTAAAACAACAAAGGAATTGCCTGACCGGCTTAAATTTAGGATCAATATTGAGAGTGTGCTTAGCAAGTTCTCTCAGTACACTCGGCATGTCTGAAGACTTCCATGCAAAGATGTCCGGATTCTCATGGATGAACTCGATGAGCGCGCTTTCCTATTTCGAATACATATTAGCACCAATAGTGACCTGTTGAGATGAGTCGCCAAGGACAAAGTCAACCTGCTTCATATCGTCCGCCGATTTAAACTTCAACAAAGGGTCTTGCTCTGTGGTTGGCTTCTTCAATGGAGTCATGTCAGCTAGGTCAAAATTATCTTATAATACTTCAGTTCTTCTATAGCACAAGCAGACTCAGCATAAGCCGCATCACCTTCTTCGCACTCCAAAGCAATCTTTCTGTTACCATGAACGGTACCTTTATGCCTTGGCATTTTAAGCTGTAGATACACATAACAAGGTCATGCCATAAATTTTGCATAAGCCGGCCGTCTAAGAAAAGCATGATAGGGGCTCTTAATTTTGACCACCTCAAACCACAACGTCTCTGCCCTGTAATCATGGTCATCACCAAAAGCCACCTCCAATGCAATCTTACCATCTGGGTATGTTGATTTACCAGGTACCACGCCGTGAAAGACTGTAGAAGATGGCTTAAAATGTTTGCTAGTCAAATCCATGCGACGAAAAGTATCATAATAAAGGATATTGATGTTGCTGCCTCCATCCATGAGCACTTAGTAAACTTATAACCACCAACTTGAGGGGCTACCACTAACGCCAGCTGACCCGGATTGTCAATGCGGGGATCCGCATGGCTCCATATGATTGGATGCTCTGACCATCGTAAGTATCGAGGCACCACCGGCTCAACCATATTAACCGCATGCTTATGAACCTTTTGCTCTCGCTTACAAAGGCTTGTGGTGAAAACATGATATTGGCCACTGTTAAGTTGCTTAGGATTACTCTGATACCCTGACTATTGTTGCTGGTTATTTTGACTGGGCTGCTGATTATAACCGCTCTGATTACCCTGTCCCTGATATCCAGCGTTTGAGTCGCCGCCCCCAAAGCAAGGGCCATGAGAGCCGGATCCTGACCCGCCATGCGGGCCGTTATTGTTATTACGATTCTAGAGATAGCCGGGATTTTTATACTCCTTCATAATAAAACAATCCTTCCACAAGTGAGTTGATGGACTATCCGGAAGACTATGTTTTGGGCAAGGCTCATTTAACATCGCCTCCAGGTTGAACTTTGGCCCTCCAAACTGTGGTCTTCCCTTATGATGCTGAGTATTACGCTGCGCATTAGTGTTGGCCACAAAATCTGACCCGCCATCCAATTGGTTACGTTCACCATTGTTGCCCTGATTCTGCCCTGTAATATTTTGCTATTGTCCCTTTCCATTGCCATTCTTCTTCCCCTTGCTGGACTTCTCCTCATCGGACATGGTCCTTAGTGCTGTCTAAGTTGGCGTATTTGATAAGAGCCGCCATGAGCTCTCCCGTGTCACTCCAATGACGCTTAAGCTGCCCTAACTTCTGCTTGAGGGGGAGAAAACATCAATTATTCTCCAGAATTAGAGCAACAGAACCGACGTTGATGCTATTCGATGAATGGATGACAGCCGAGACCCGACACACCCAGTGGTGGGCCGACTCATCCTCGCGCTGGACACAAGCGTCTAGGTTGATGATCGACAGGAGTCAGACCTTGGCGGGTTGCGCTCACCGAACCGTCTCAATGTTGTCGGTGCAGGTGTCCGGCTCAGGCTACGACTCGCCGATCTTGCTGATGAAAACATGAATTCCACCGAAGGGGACTCGGTACCCGTACTCAATTGAATCGGCCTCGGGACACCAGCAAGCATCGTCGACGTACATCTTTCCACGGCGGCTCTTGGTCATCCGACCCACAGCATATCCCTTGATCCCTGAGAAGGTGCCCTTCAAGAACTCGAAACCACCGTGCGACAGCCCCATGGTGAGCGCCAACTGTCGTAGTTTTGTCATGGCAAATGCCCAAGTGAAAGGACTTAGGTGTGGAGCCATCGTGACTAGGTTAATTTGAAGGGGTTGAACGGGGCAAAGGACACAAAGAGTTTACCTAGGTTCGGTCCCTCACGGTGGAGGTAAAAGCCTTCGTCCTGCTTCTAGTTGTATTGCTTGAGTTTCGATTACATGGGAGCAATTACGCTTGACCTAGTTCTTGATTGCTTGTTTCTTGAGTTAATCCGCCGCCGGGTCTCACCTTTATATACATAGGTTGAGACCCAGAGGCTTACAAAGTCCCGGCCGGCTCACAAAACGTGACCGGCTCGGTAGAAAAAGGGCCTTTAGTCCCGGTTCTGGAACCGGGACTAAAGGGTCGTTACTAAAGCCTCCCCCTTTAGTCCCGGTTCTTACACGAACCGGGACTAAAGGCCCTCCACGTGGCCGCTGCCTGGAGGTCCACCTTTAGTCCCGGTTGGTAACACCAACCGGTACTAAAGGAAATTTATGTTTTTCTTTTTGAATTTCTTTTTGATTTTTTTATTTTCAAATTTCTGAATTATTTTAACCTCTAATCTTTTTGATTTTTTTATTTTCAAATTTTTGAATTATTTTAACCTCTAATCTCTAATCACCCCTCATCACTGCTCAATTTAACCTCTAATCTCTAATCACCATTCATCATTCCAAATCATCTAACTTCCCGGACGGTCACCCATCCTCTGACTACTCCAGCCTGAGCACGCTTAACTTCCAGGCTCTATTCTCCCTCGTTTCCAAGTCTGCACTTATTGTTTTCCTGACAATAGTAAGATGTCAATCCTATTAACCCTCAGGAATTTAGCTTGAGCATGAAGTCACACATTTCACTGTTTGAGTTTGAAACTATTGTTCCAAAAAAAAAAATTATTTAGTAACACTAATATTTATTGAATAAGTATTTTGACCATAGTTTGACCACAGTTTGACCATAATTTGACCACAGTTTGACCAGATTTGACCAAAATTCAAAAAACTGAAATAATTATTTAGTAACACTAATATTTCTTGAATAAGTAGTTTGACCATTGTTTGACCACAGTTTGACCAGATTTGACCAAAATTCAAAAAAACTGAAATAATTATTTAGTAACACTAATATTCTTGAATAATCATTTAGTAACACTAATACTTCTTGAATAAGTAGTTTGACCATAGTTTGACTAGATTTAACAAAAATTAAAAAAAACTGAAATTTGAGCATAACTTTTTTTTCCTTTTAGAATTTGAGGATTCTAAAAATTTGCAAACAGGCCGTAGGCCGTCAAAATCGGATGCGGATTTTCGTGCTGAACATTTTGATATATTATACTTTTTTCTGACATCGTATGCAAAAGTTATAGCCGTTTTACATTTTCCCTGCACTTTTTGCAAAACATGTCCAAATTTAAGTTTTAAAATTTTCCTAACTAGTACATGTAGTAACATAACTACATCTGGAAGGATTTTAATTTTTGAAGTTTTTATCATTTTATTTTGTTTTTTTACAAAACTACAAAGGCGATCCACCGGGGGGGTAGAGTTTGAAAATGGGACCTTTAGTACCGGTTCGTGGCACGAACCGGTACTAAAGGTCTCAACCCCATTAGTACCAGTTCGTGGCACGAACCGGTACTAATGGGCATCGCACCCTTTAGTACCGGTTCATGGCACCAACCGGGACTAAAGGTCCCATTTGAACCAGGAGTAATGCATGTACGATGCCCTCGCCGCTCGAACCGGACTAATGCTCACATTAGTCCCGGTTCGTATTGCAACCGGGATTAATGCTCTTTTCTGGCCGAACGAAAGCCCTGTTTTCTACTAGTGTAGCTACACCTTACAAGACAAGCCATCATACGGCGGTTCATAGGCCCGGGTCTTGGGCCTTCACCTGGCCTGCCTCCATGAGCCGCCGTCTTCACTCCTTGGGCCTCCTCGGACCTTTTCATATTAAACCGCCAACAGTGTCACCTGGCCCCTCCTGGGCGGGTCACACCATGGAGTTTTATCCCCAACAAGTGGTATCTTCATAACACTTCATAGTCGTGCTTTTATCATGCTATTTACTTCATTTGAACCCTCTCGAGTATTTGAATTTGAATAACTTTGTTGTAAACTTTGGATTTGTAATATTCATGAATTGTGAACCTTACTTATTATGTTTGGATTTAATATGTGCGTAAATATGTAGTTGAAATGTATATGTAAACGAAAACTAGAAATATTCAACCATTTTTTAGGGATTTATTTAAGTAATGGGGATCAGTTAGAAATGACATTTTTAAAAGTAAATGGAGATGCTCCTCTAAAGGATACTCGACAGTATCCTCCTCTAATTGATACTTGTCCGTATCCTCCTCTAAACTATGGACTAGGCTAGCGAGCGCCCATGTGCTCCTTGGTGATTGTCAGCAGACTTGCCATATTTAGAAATACTAGCTTTTCTGTACCATCCATCACACATATTTGACCCGATTTGGAAAATGCCTGCTCCCCTTCCCTGCTACGCTTGCCTACCATGCATCAGTCAAAATCTTATCTGACATGCATTTATTTATGGTTCCCAAAAATTTAAAAATCCATAACTTTTTATTTGAACATCGGAATTTAGATCTGTTTGGACCGTTGGGTTTCTGGCGACAAACTCTTCAAAACTAGATCTCATATGAGTATGTTTCAACAAAAAAATCATGAGCAACTCTGTGTGTGATGGAGGAAACTTTAGTGCTATAAAAAAGCAACTTCTTGTTAGTTTGCAAATATGAGTATCAATATCCAGGAAGTCCTAATATAGGTATCTACCATGACTATCAAGTCACCTAGATTCACCTCTAAGATGCCTATCAGATCTAGCGAGTATCGTAACACTGTGCATCAGAGTATAGAAAACTCAAGAAACGATGATGGACAACTTTTCATAGTACTATATAGGCAACTGATAAGAAATGACATGCAACCGAGCATCATCGTTGGGCAAATAATTTGCAATGTCGAGCGACCTAGAGAAGGCATGATAGGCAACTAACTAGCAATAAACAACAACTAAACATCAATGGTAGAAGACATAAATAATGTTATAGGCAGGTTAGAAACAACCACATACAAGCATCAACAGTAGGAAACTTAGAAGTAGAAACGATATAATTAGGAAAATGTTAAAGAAAATTAACTAGAACACAAAATGTAGTGACGTTGCCCATTTGTAGGACTAAAGTTGCCTCTCATAGAAGGAAAGTTGCATATGAAAAGTGATGAGATGTTACCAACCTGTATTTCAAAGTTTCTCACTATTGCTAATTAGTTGTCTATCATTCTGACTAGTTGCTTTTATATGGAGTGAAGTTGCCCTCCTTATTTTTTCCTAACATTAATTCTAATTTAGTCCACATATGCTACATGCAACTTCATATCCATAGTACACAACTTAGAATAAATTTCGATATGTTTTTAACATAGATATGCTATTATATGATCGTGTATGCATAATATATGTTGTATGCACCTTCATAACGCAAGTTGCCTCATTTAGTGATGTAAGTTGCCTCCAAGTAAGTGCAAAGTTGCCTACCTATGATGCTTAGTTGCCTATATACAGTAAGAATTTGTCGCCGTGGTTGTAAAATATACTTGCTAGGTAAATTAACTATTGCTTCTGTTTAGCACTACATGATGCTTGTGCATGGCTGGGTTGGCTGGCTCCGTGTTGAAATTAAATGGGATTGCGGGGTACTCTTGCTGCAAGCTGTTCTGCCAGACTAATGTTACTGATACAACATTAATGTTCCTAATCTAACATTTTAAGAGAAACAAATCCAAAGTAAGAGATTCTAGGAATATCGAAAAATAAGTGTTCCTTATCACCGGTGTTTAGTCTTCTTTCGTCACTAATGTGCGGAAGATAATGCTTTTCTTCTAAACCTCGGTGTGTGATCTTTTACCATAGCTGGGTGACATCATACGGATGTTGCCGTGCCGCTCTAGTGGACGTTTTGATGGATAAATTTTTTTCTACCCCCTTGCAATGCATGGACATGTGTGTTTGTTATATAGAAATGTGCCTTTCCTGGCCCTTTTCGTGTGTTTTACCATAACATTTTGGGTTTCTGGGTCAGATTCCGCATTCCATAACCGTCACTTTTCACAATTTTCATAAGGACTATGCTAAAGACCGACCAGTCGGAATTAAATAATAGATTTGAACGGCTTCCCTCCATCTCCATGCATGTATGCGTGTTTTTTTTCAATAAAACAAGCTCCATGCACCAAAGAGAGCGGGCGATTCTTCCTTAATAATTGCTTGCATACATAAAAAATGAAAATGCTGATGTCAGAGGAGATTCCACCCAAATTCAAAATTTTAAAATATTTTGTAGCTCAAACCATCGCTGCGATCGAAAACTATTTTCACATAAAAGTTTCATCACGACGAGACCTTTGAAACTAGATCCCACATTGGTTTGTTTCTACAATATTTTTAGGTAAAAAGTTACCACATGTGCTACACAAGTTATCATGCCAGTTGAGCATAATTTATCATGTTCTTTACAAGAAATTACTGGGCATAGAAAATTCTTCTCCAACCTTCTCCTCACATGCACATGCGTGCATGCACTAAAAGGAAAAGAAGTGTTTTATAACTCAAGCCGTCGGTCCGAATGAAAAGTCATTTTGACATAAAAAATATGTCATTCCGAGACCTACCAAACAAGGTCCCATGTTGATATGTTCTGATGACTTTTTTCGTGTAAATACTACCAGACCTGAGTTATTGTGGTACGTTTTCAACAACTTTTTTTCCGGGATAAAGTTACCGTGGTGTTTGTACGTGAATACCATGCATGTGGTCCATATATTACCACACTATTTATACATATATTCTTGATGGTATGTTTCCAAACAAACTCCTCCCCTCGCTACACCCCAAGGTCAAAAGTTGTCGTGGTGTTTGCGCATGTTATCACGTATACTGTGCGTACAGTACCATGCTATTTGCATGCAAGTTATCATGGATAAGTTGTAAACAACCACTCCCCCCTGGTTCAGAGTTACCTGGTGTTTGCGCCTGAGTTATTAGATCTATTTGTGTGTATGTTACCATGCTATTTACAGGGCCGTATCGAGGAATTTGAGGCCCCGGTGCGAAATGTGACATGGGGCCCAAAAGTTTGCAAAATATTGTATAACTAGTATAACTATGCATATTTTCACTTCAGAACATAGCTTCGAATATGTGTTAGTTCGTATAATATTAGAAATATATCATATGGTAACATAGCTTCGAATATGTGTTAGTTCGTATAATATTAGAAATATATCATATGGTAATGTCAAAGAGTAAAGGTATGTTCTACTCAAAAGCATCATTTGTGTAGTATGTCTTGAATTAAAATCTTTAAATCCATCGAGTCTATTCTTGCAAAAGAAAAAGATCGAGTCTTTTTTGTAATGAAGTATGCTAGTAGTGTAGCAAAAGGGCACAAAAGGAAAATTTGGTACTATAACTAAAAATGAGATTATAGGTAATGTTCTAATCTTATTAACTTTGATTAAAATTAGGTACATGCCTAATCGAGAAGTGATACATCCATTTTGCATCATTCGTTTATATCAATATTTATTGCATTATGGGTTGTTATTACACGTTATATCACAATACTTATGCCTTTTCTCTCTTATTTTATAAGGTTTACACGAAGAGGAAGAATGCCGCCAGCTGGAATTCTGGACTAGAAAAGGAGCAAATATTAGAGACATATTCTGCACAACTCCAAAAGTCCTGAAACTTCACGGAGATCAGTTTTGGAATATATAAAAAATATTGGGCGAAGAAAGCACCAGAGGGGGGCCACCAGTCAGTCATTGTTGGAGATATGTCCTACAGGCAATCATGTATGATGATATTTCCTATGTGTTTATGAATAAAGATAGTCCTTAGACATTATCAATGATGTGTATCAGCAAGTACGTGACTTGTTTGTGGGACTATGCATTGTATGATGACTGCCCTAAAAGGTCCCTAGTCGAAAGGGCTGTGTGGACGCGCAGCCAACTAGACTAGCATATGACACGGTCGATGGCTCGGTCTCACTAGCCATGGAGCACTGGATGCTAACAGATAGTATGGACTTGGAAAGGATCTGGTCAGGTTCGACGTAGTCGAATCCGAGTCGAGATAAGGTCCGAGTCGGATAGACCCAACTATGAGACGCAGCGATATGTCATCTATGAGTCTCTAGTACAACATACGTTCTATGTCCTAAGACCTGAGCTGATGCATGTACTCGGGATGGTGACAGACTTGCTTTGTTCCAACCAAACGCTACTCCATGACTGGGTAGGTACAAAGGTAGGTTTCAGGTTTGTCCAGTCCCATGCTGCGAGACATGGTCGAGCAAGATGGGATTTGCCCCTCCGATCAGGAGAGATATACTCTGGGCCCCTTGTGTGATCCGACCAGGATAAGCATGGCCATGCGACAGGGATTATGAGATAATCCGGTTTGTGGTTGGTATCACTAGAACGAGAAAGAGGTCGGGATACCACAAGGATGACAGACTCGCCTTGAGCCCGACAACATATATCGTGTGGCAAAGGGAACAGAAGTGTGATGTACAAGTTCGTCTAACCAACTTTATGGTCTACTTGGTGTTTCGGCATGCCTTACTAGAGGCCGCTACCAACCGTGCAGTTTGGAGGTGATCCGAACTGCGACCAAGCCGACTTGAACCTAAGGGGTCGCGCGCTTATGGGAAGGAACCTACGAGGACGGATCCGAGGACACTGGTTGGATGTGATCCGAGCTGTATTCGGATTATGGCCGAGTAGACTAGTGGGCTTTAGGGTCCGTGCGAGGCCCAAGTGTTGAACCCGTGACGGATGCCTGTATAAAGTGGAGGTGCGGCACACTCATGTGGTTGATCGCTTCGGCGCTGTCACTAGGGTTTGCATGTGTTGCGAATAGCCACCTCCACTCGCCGCCGATTGTGTGATCGGACCTAGCAGTCCGCCGCACGGTGTTCCTCCTGCACGCGCGGATACCGTTAGAGGCGGTGCACCTGCGCCGCTCCGGTGAACATGTATGAGAGATCGGACGACCGGTTGTTCGAGGGAGATCGGACGAGGAGGAGACGATCCACGCAGATGCGCTGCCCCAACTCTTCTTCCGCTGTTCAAGGGACCGCCGTGTGCGTAGCACCGTGTATTTCATACCCGACACACAAACTAGTAGATGCGATTCTATGCATAACTTTGTTTTGCAGGTTTGATGTGAATAGTATGGCTCATGTGTATGTGATGCATGTGTGTAATTTGTACATGGCCTGCGTATCATGTTTGTTAGCTAGAAGGAGCCAAAATGTTGTCACTATATTGTATAATGACCAGCGTGTCGACTTGTGACTCTATGTAAAATTCATTACTAGTTGTTGTAGTTGGATAATAGAGATCAGGTTGGTGGCTTGGCGTCCCAATGTGACAAACAAGATGGAGTTCGTAGATGGTCATCGGAGTCGGAGCCGACCTGGAAGAACGTCCATGAAGGAGCCATACTATTTCACAATATGTGTTTATTTGTGATTGTTATGCTTCTTTGTTTCTATGCATGTTAGAATGGTAGAAAGATCCCTCATGAATATCAAGTGAATTGCCATCCCAGATGTTGCACCTTCGCATATCAAGTACGTCTAGTAGTGGGCTCATAAAATTGAGGTGCTGTTGGATGTCCTTGAACTGAAGGGTTCATGTCGGACACGGACATGCACTGCATCAGGTTAACTTGATAAGGCTATCAAAACGGTTTTGGGCCTCGTGGCAAAGAAGGTTGGGGGCCGGGGTATGAGATACCTTCCCGATCGACGGGGGTCGTATAGAGATACGATTAGCAAGGAGTTGCTTACTGAACAGGCATGTTGTCTAGCAGTGACACTAAAGCTCACTAGTCGCATGTGCTAGTCGGATCCTAAATCACTGAAAGTTTGCGGAGGGATGCCAACTTCAGTGGGAGTATTATCGTTTAAGGCTAGAATTACTCTACATAAACACAATGCTTAGTGATTGCATATTTTCTGTTCTAGATCAATGGCGCCACCTGCTCAACCCAACTTTCCATTGAAATCGATTCTGGAAAAGGATAAACTAAATGGAACAAACTTTACCACCTGGTATAGAAATCTGAGAATTGTTCTCAAGCATGATAAAAAGGAACATATTCTAGAGGATCCACTTCCAGAGGAAGCTACCGATAATGCTAATGCCACAACCAAGAATGCCTACCGGAAACTTGTTGAGGAATCAACGGAGATCAGTTGTCTGATGCTGGCTTGTATGGAGCCCGATTTGCAACAGCATTTCGAAAATGTTGAGGCTTATGATATGATCGAGAGTCTCAAGAGCATGTTTCAAACACAGGCTAGGACGGAAAGGTTCAATGTCTGGCGTTCCTTGATGGATTGCAAGCTAAAGGAAGGTGAGCCACTGAGCCCACATGTGATCAAGATGATCGGATATGTGCAAGCTTTGGATCGGTTGGGCTTCCCGCTATTGGATGAGCTAGCTACTGATGTTGTTCTGGGTTCTCTTCCACCCAGCTATGGGACGTTCATCTCGAACTATCATGTGCATGGCATGGATAAGAAGCTCACTGAATTGCATGGGATGCTCAAGGTGGCAGAGCTAGATACTAAAAAAGGCACGCATCAAGTGTTGATGGTGCAGAAATCGGCTAAGTTCGAGAAGAGTTGGTCCAAGAAAAAGGCTAAGGCAAAGGGCACGGAGATGGTAACCTCCGCCGCTGCGCCAGAGTCTGGACCGTGCTCGAATACCGTTTGCTATCACTACAAGGAGACCGGTCACTAGAATAGGAATTGTAGCAAGTGGCTTGCAGAGCATGGCAAGAAGGCCAAAAATGCTTCTTCAGGAAAAGGTACACTTGTTGCATATGTTATGGACATCTACCTTGCTGGCATACCTAGTAGCTCTTCGGTATTTGATACCGGATCGGTTGTTCATATTTGCAACTCGATGCAGGTGCTGGTAAGAACTAGGCGTGTGGCACAAGGGGAGATTGACATCAGGGTCGGCAACAAAGCAAGAGTTGCTGCGTTGGAGGTCGGCATGATGCAGCTCCAGCTTCCTTCCAGATTCATTATGGAATTGAATAATTGTTATTACATTCATGCACTTAGTCGAAACATTATTTCTGACTCATGCTTGATGAGTCAAGGTTATGAATTCAACTTAAAGGACAATGGTTGTTCGATATTTTTGAATGGTATGTTCCACGGCTATGCACCCATTGTTGATGGGCTATTTATATTGAATCTAGAACAGGAACCGGTCTATAACGTGAATGTCAAGAGGCATAAGCCTAATGAGATAAATCCGACATACTTCTGGCATTGCCGGCTTGGACACGTTAGTCTGAAACGCATGAAGAAGCTCCATGATGATGGGCTTCTAACTTTGTCCGACTTTGAGTCGTTTGAGACATGCAAATCATGTTTGCTCGACAAGATGACTAAGTCTCCTTTTGCAAAGAGTTGCGAGAGGGCATCCGAGCTATTGGAACTTATACATAGTGATGTGTGTGGTCCAATGAGCACAACTGCCAGAGGTGGCTATCAGTACTTCGTGACTTTTACCGATGACTTGAGTAGATATGGATATATCTATTTGACGAGGCACAAGTCAGAAACTTTTGAAAAGTTCAAAGAGTTTCAGAACGAGGTTGAGAATCAGCTCGGCAAGACAATAAAGCTTCTACGATTAGATCATGGAGGTGAGTACATGAGCCAGGAGTTTGATGATCATCTAAAAAGTCGAGGTATAGTACCTCAGCTCACACCTCCGGGTATGCCACAGAGAAACGGCGAGTCGGAACGGAGGAATAGGACCTCATTGGACATGGTCCGGTCTATGATGAGCAAATCGGATTTACCCTTGTCATTATGGGGATACGCTCTAGAAACTGCAGCTTTCACACTTAATAGGGTACCATCAAAATCCATAGACAAGACACCACATGAGATGTGGACCGGAAAGAGTTCCAGTTTGTCTTTTCTAAAGATTTGGGGTTGTGAAGCATTTGTCAAGCGACTTATGTCAGACAAGCTTACACCCAAGTCGGATAAATGCATATTCGTGGGATATCCGAGGGAAACCTTGGGATATAGCTTCTATAACTGGGAAGAGAACAAAGTGTTTGTTGCTCGGAACGGGGTTTTCCTTGAGAAAGAGTTTCTCAGTCGGGAGGCCAGTGGGAGGACGGTTCGACTTGAAGAAATTCGAGGACCACTCGGGGATGGCTCGGCTGGTGGATAGATCATACCGGAGTCAGTCAGGGAACCCATAGTGGAAGCAGCACTGGAACCACGGAGGTCGGAAAGATTGCGCAGAGTGCGTGATGTATTGTTGCTAGAAAGTGACGAGCCGGCCACATATGCGGAAGTAATGGTGAGCCCAAATTCCGAGGCATGGCTGGAGGCCATGAGATCCAAGTTAAAGTCCATGGATGAGAATCAAGTCTGGGACTTGGTTGATCCGCCACCTGGTGTAATTGCCATTGGTTGCAAATGGGTCTTTAAGAAGAAAACTGATGTGGATGGAAATGTTCAGATCCACAAAGCTTGGCTTGTCGCTAAAGGTTATGGACAAGTTCAAGGAATTGACTACGACGAGACTTACTCGCCGGTAGCGATGCTGAAATCGGTGAGGATTGTACTAGCTATAGCTGCATATTTCAATTACGAGATATGGCAGATGGATGTCAAGACTGCTTTCCTTCATGGAAATTTAACCAAGGACGTGTATATGATACAGCCCGAGGGTTTTGTCAATCCGACTAGCACTAGTAAGGTATGCAAGCTCAAGAGATCCATTTATGGGTTGAGGCAAGCATCTCGGAGTTGGAACATTCATTTTGATGAGGTCGTCACTAGTCTCGGTTTCATCAAAAGTGAAGAGGAATCTTGTTTATACAAGAAGTTAAGTGGGAGCTCGATAGTATTTTTGATCTTGTATGTGGATGACATATTGTTGATCGGGAATGATGTTTCAATGCTAAACTCGGTCAAGGAATCATTGAATGGCAAGTTTTCAATGAAGGACCTTGGTGAGGCGGTCTATATTTTAGGCATTAAGATCTATAGAGATAGATCGAGGAGGCTGCTCAGCTTAAGCCAGAGCACGTACATAGATAAAGTGTTGAAGAGGTTCAACATGAGTGAGGCGAAGAAAGGGTTCTTGCCGCTCTCACATGGTATAAGGCTAAGCGAGACTCAGAGTCCTTCGACATCTGATGAGCGAAGCAGGATGAGTAGGATTTCGTATGCCTCGGCAATCGGATCCATCATGTATGCCATGATATGTACACAGCCTGATGTTGCTTTTGCAATAAGCCTAACAAGTAGATACCAGGCCAACCCAGGTGAGGGTCACTGGGCAGCGGTAAAGACTATTTTAAAGTACCTAAAAAGGACTAAAGAGATGTTCCTAGTTTATGGAGGTGAGGAAGAGCTCGTCGTAAGGGGTTACGCCGATGCTAGTTTCCAAACCGACAGAGATGATTGTCGATCACAGTCCGTTCCAAGCAGGATACGGTGGCCGATTCTACCACAGAAGTCGAATACAATGCGGCTTGTGAAGCTGCAAAGGAAGGTGTTTGTATCCGGCATTTTCGGGATGATCTTGGTATTTTCCCAGCCTCGGTAAAACCGTTGGACCTTTATTGTGATAATTCTGGTGCCATCGCACAAGCCAAGGAGCCGAGGAATCACCACAAGGTCAGACACATAGATTGGAAATATCACCCGATATGAAAGATCGTAAAGAATGGTGATGTAGAGTTATGCAAAATTCACACGGATGCAAATGTTGCAGATCCGTTGACTAAGCCACTTCCACAACCCAAACATGAGGGGCACGTTAGAGCTATGGGCATTCAATGTCTATTTGATTGACTCTAGTGCAAGTGGGAGACTGTTGGAGATATGCCCTAGAGGCAATCATGTATGATGCTATTTCCTATGTGTTTATGAATAAAGATAGTGCTTGGACATTATCAATGATGTGTATCAGCAAGTACATGACTTGTTTGTGGGACTATGCATTGTATGATGACTGTCCTAAAAGGTCCCTAGTCGAAAGGGCTATGTGGACGCGCAGCCAACTAGACTAGCATATGACACGGTTGATGGCTCGGTCTCACTAGCCATGGAGCATTGGATGCTAACCGGATAGTATGGACTTGGAAAGGATTTGGTCGGGTTCGACGTAGTCGAATCCGAGTCGAGATAAGGTCCGAGTCGGATAGACCCAACTATGAGACGTAGCGATATGTCATCTATGAGTCTCTAGTACAACATACGTTCTATCTCCTAAGACCTGAGCTGATGCATGTACTCGGGATGGTGACAGACTTGCTTTGGGCCAACCAAACGCTACTCCGTGACTGGGTAGTTACAAAGGTAGGTTTCGGGTTTGTCCAGCACCCATGCTGCGAGACATGGTCGAGCAAGATGGGATTTGCCCCTCCGATCAGGAGAGATATACTCTGGGCCCCTCGTGTGATCCGACCAGGATAAGCATGGCCATGCGACAGGGATTATGAGATAATCCGATTTGTGGTCGGTATCACTGGAACGAGAAAGAGGTCGGGCTACCACAAGGATGACAGACTCGCCTTGAGCCCGACAACATATATCGTGTGGCAAAGGGAACAGAAATGTGATGTACAAGTTTGCCTAACCAGCTTCATGGTCTGCTTGGTGTTTCGGCATGCCTTGCTAGAGGCCGCTACCAACCCTGCAGTTCGGAGGTGATCCAAACTACGACCAAGCCGAGTTGAACCTAAGGGGTTGCGCGCTTATGGGAAGGAACCTACGAGGACGGATCCGAGGACACTGGTCGGATGTGATCCGAGCTATATTCGGATTGTGGCCAAGTAGACTAGCAGGCTTTAGGGTCCGTGCGAGGCCCAAGTGTTGAGCCCGTGACGGACGCCTATATAAAGTGGAGGTGCGGCACACTCATGTGGTTGATCTCTTCGGCGCTGTCACTAGGGTTTGCATGTGTTGCGAATAGCCTCCTCCACTCGCCACCGACTGTGTGATCGGACCTAGCAGTCCGCCGCACGGTGTTCCTCCTGCACGCGCGGATACCGTTAGAGGCGGTTCACTTGTGCCGCTCCGGTGAACCTGTATGAGGGATCGGGCGACCGGCTGTTCTCGGGAGATCGGACGAGGAGGAGACGATCCACGCGGACGCGCTGCCCCAACTCTTCTTCTGCTGCACGGCACTGCGCGTCTAGTGGTAACGATCCGTGATCCATCTCCCGTAGCATGCTCTTGGTTGTTCTGCGCGTAGGAAATTTTAACTTGCAGTCGACGCACCCTTCCGTAGAACCCAACAGCCACGAGGGTGGAGGGCGCCCCCTACCCCCATGGGTGTGCCCCCAAGCTCGTGGGCCCCCTAGGGGGCCCCGATGCCCATCTTATGCTATATGGTGTATTTTGCCCTAGAAAAATAATAGAGAAGCTTTTTCGGATGAAGCGCCACCGTCTCGAGGCGGAACCTGGGCAGGACCAATCTAGGGATCCGGTGGAGTTGTTATGTCGGGGAATCATACCTTCGGGAGGCGAAAATCATCACCATCATCATCACCATCGATCCTCTTATCGAGAGGGGGTCAATCTCCATCAACATCTCCACCAGCACCATATCCTCTAAAACCCTAGTTCATCTCTTGTATCTGATCTTTGTCTCAAAAGCTTAGATTCATACCTGTGGGTTGCTAGTAGTGTTGATTACTCCTTGTAGTTGATGCCAGTTGGTTTATTCGGTGGAAGATCATGTGTTCAGATCCTTAATGCTTATTCATACTCCTCTGATTATGAACATGAATATGCTTTGTGAGTAGTTATGTTTGTTCCTGAGGACATGGGAGAAGTCTTGTTATAAGTAATCATGTGAATTTTGTATTCGTTCAATATTTTGATGAGATGCATGTTGTCTCTCCTCTAGTGGTGTTATGTGAACGTCGACTACATGACAGTTCACCATGATTTGGGACTAGGGAAGGCATTGGGAAGTAATAAGTAGATGATGGGTTGCTAGAGTGACAGAAGCTTAAACCCTAGTTTATGCGTTGCTTCGTAAGGGGCTGATTTGGATCCATATGTTTCATGCTATGGTTAGTTTTACCTTAATTCTTCTTTCGTAGTTGGGGATGCTTGCCAAAGGGGTTAATCATAACTGGGAGGCTTTTCCAAGGAAGGACAGTACCCTAGCACCGGTCCATCCACATAATAAAATTATCAAAGTAACGAACGTGAATCATATGAGCATGATGAAAACTAGCTTGACAGTAATTCCTATGTGTCCTCGGGAGCGCTTTGCTTTATATAAGAGTTTGTCCAGGCTTTTCCTTTGCTACAAAAAGGATTGGGTCACTTTGCTGCACCTTAGTTACTTTTGTTACTTGTTACCCGTTATGAATTACCTTATCACAAAACTATCTGTTACCGATAATTTTAGTGCTTGCAGAGAATATCTTACTAAAAACTGCTTGTCATTTCCTTCTGCTCCTTGTTGGGTTCGACACTCTTACTTCTCGAAAGGACTACGATAGATACCCTATACTTGTGGGTCATCAAGACTCTTTTCTGGCGTCATTGCTAGGGAGTGAAGCACCTTTGGTAAGTGGAATTTGGTAAGGAAACATTTATACAGTGTGCTGAAATTTACTATCACTTGTTACTATGGAAAATAATCGTTTGAGGGACTTGTTCGGGGTATCTTCAACTCGACCGGAAGAGCAAACAGTTGCTCATCAACCTACTGAACCTACTGAAAATATTTTCTTTGAAATTCCTTTGGGTATGATAGAGAAACTGCTAGCTAATCCCTATACAGGAGATGGAATATTACATCCTGATATGCACCTGATCTATGTGGATGAAGTTTGTAGATTATTTAAGCTTGCAGGTATGCCCGAGGATATTGTCAAGAAGAAGGTCTTCCTTTTATCTTTGAATGGAAAGGTGTTGACATGGTATAGGCTATGTGATGATATTGGATCATGGAACTACAACCTATTGAAATTGGAATTTCATCAGAAGTTTTATCCTATGCATCTGGTTCATCGTGATCGGAATTATATATATAGTTTTTGGTCTTGTGATGGAGAAAGTATCGCTCAAGCTTGGGGAGGCTCAAGTCAATGTTATATTCATGCCCGAATCATGAGCTCTCAATAGAAATTATTATTCAAAAAATTTATGCTCGGCTTTCTCATAATGATCGCTCCATGCTTGATACTTATTGTACTGGTTCTTTTATGATGAAGACTATTGAATTCAAATGGGATTTATTGGAAAGAATTAAATGCAACTCTGAAGATTGGGAGCTTGACGAAGGTAAGGAGTCAGGTATAAATCCTAAGTTTGATTGTGTCAAATCTTTTATGGATACCAATGCTTTTCGTGAATTTAGCAATAAATATGGACTTGACTCTGAGATAGTAGCTTCCTTCTGTGAATCATTTGCTACTCATGTTTAAATATCATCCTCCCATTGAAGTTAAAGTAGTAGAACCTATTAAAGTTGAAGAAAAAACTATTACTTATAATGTTAATCCTATTGTTCCTACCGCTTATATTGAGAAACCACCTTTCCCTGTTAGAACAAAGGATCATGCTAAAGATTCAGCTGTGGTTCGTAAGAGTTATACTAGAACACCTACACCCCCTGAACAAATTAAAGTTGAACCTAGTATTGTTATGGTTAAAGATCTCTTCGTAGATAATATTGATGGGCATGTTATTTATTTCTGTGATGAAGATGCTAGAATTGCTAAACCTGATACTAAAGATAAACCTAGACCTGTTGTTGGCATGCCTGTTGTTTCTGTTAAAATAGGAGATCATTGTTATCATGTCTTATGCGATATGGGTGCTAGTGTGAGTGCAATTCCTCATAACTTAGACAAAGAAATTATGCATGATATTGCACTTGCTGAGATAGAAGATATTGATGTTACTATTAAGCTTGCCAATAGAGATACTATTTCACCAGTTGGGATTGTTAGATATGTTGAAGTCTTGTGTGGGAAATTAAAATACCCTACTGATTTTCTTGTTCTTGGTTCCCCACAAGATAGCTTTTGTCCCATTATATTTGGTAGACCTTTCTTGAATACTGCTAATGCAAAGATAGACTGTGAAAGGATATTGTTACCGTTGGTTTAGGGGATATGTCTCATGATTTTAATTTCTCTAAATTTTGTAGACAACCCCATGATAAAGAATTGCCTAATAAGGATGAAATTATTGGTCTTGCTTCTATTGTCGTGCCTCCTAATGATCCTTTAGAACAATATTTGCTAGACCATGAAAATGATATGTTTGTGAATGAAAGAAGGGAAATAGATGAAATATTCTTTAAGCAAGGACCTATTTTGAAACACAACTAGCCTGTTGAAATCCTTGGGGATCCTCCTCCACCCAAGGGTGATCCCGTGTTTGAGCTTAAACAATTACCTGATAATCTTAAATATGCTTATCTTGATGAAAAGAAGATATACCCTGTTATTATTAGTGCTAACCTTTCAGAGCATGAAGAAGAGAAACTATTGAAAACTCTAAAGAAGCACCATGCCGCTACTGGAAACATTCTTGATGATCTTAAGGGCATTAGCCCCACTCTATGCCAGCACAAAATAAAATTGGAGAAAGATGTTAAACCAGTTGTTGATCATATCAACGACGGTTAAATCCTAAGATGAAAGAAGTGGTAAGAAATGAAATACTAAAGCTTCTGGAGGTAGTTTATCCTATTGCTGATAGTCAGTGGGTAAGCCCAGTTCATTGTGTCCCTAAGAAGGATGGTATTACTGTTGTTCCTAATGATAAGAATGAATTGATCTCATAAAGAATTGTTACAGGTTATAGAATGGTAATTGATTTTCGCAAATTAAATAAAGCTACTAGAAAAGATCATTACCCTCTATCTTTTATTGATCAAATGCTAGAAAGACTATCCAAACATACACAATTTTGCTTTCTAGATGGTTATTTTGGTTTTTCTCAAATACCTGTGTTAAAAGTGGATCAGGAAAAGACCACTTTTACTTGCCCTTTCGGTACTTTGGCTTATAGACGTATGCCTTTTGGTTTATGCAATGCACCTGCTGCCTTTCAAAGATGTATGACTGCTATATTTGCTAACTTTTGTGAAAAGATTGTTGAGGTTTTCATGGATGATTTCTTCGTTTACGGAACTTCTTTTGATAATTGCTTAAGCAACCTTGATCGAGTTTTGTAGAGATGCAAAGAAACTAATCTTGTCTTGAATTGGGAGAAGTGCCACTTTGTGGTTAATGAAGGTATTGTATTGGGGCATAAAGTTTCTGAAAGAGGCATTGAAATTGATAAAGCTAAAGTAGATGCTACTGAAAAGATGTCGTGTCCTAAAGATATCAAAGGTATAAGAAGTTTCCTTGGTCATGTTGGTTTCTATAGGACGTTTATTAATGACTTCTCTAAAATTTCTAGGCCTCTCACTAATCTCTTGCAAAAAGATGTTCCTTTTGTTTTTGATGATGATTGTGTAGAAGCATTTGAAATACTTAAGAAAGCCTTGATTTCTGCACCTATTGTTCAGCCACCTGATTGGAATTTACCCTTTGAAATTATGTGTGATGCTAGCGCTTATGTTGTTGGTGCTGTTCTAGGACAATGAGTTAATAAGAAATTAAATGTTATCTAGTATGCTAGCAAAATTCTAGACAGTGCCCAGAGAAATTATGCTACTACTGAAAAAGAATTCTTAGCAGTTGTATTTGCTTGTGATAAGTTCAGATCTTATATTGTTGATTCCAAAGTAACTGTTCACACTGATCATGATGCTATTAAATATCTTATGGAAAATAAAGATGCTAAACCTAGACTTATTAGATGGGTTCTATTGCTACAAGAATTTGATTTGCATATTATTGATAGAAAGGGAGCTGAGAACCCCGCTGCAGACAACTTGTCTAGGTTAGAAAATGTTCTTGATGACCCACTGCCTATTGATGATAGCTTTCCTAATGAACAATTAGCTGTCATAAATGTTTCTCGTACTTCTCCATGGTATGTTGATTATGCTAAATACATTGTTGCTAAATTTATACCACCTAGTTTCACATACCAGCAAAAGAAAAAGATTTTCTATGATTTAAGACATTACTTTTGGGATGACCCACATCTTTATAAAGAAAGAGTATATGATGTTATTAGACATTGTGTACCTGAGCATGAACAGGAACAGATCCTACGCAAGTGTCACTCCGAGGCTTACGGAGGACACCACACTGGAGATAGAACTGCACATAAGGTATTGCAGTCCAGTTTTTATTGGCCTACTCTTTTCAAACATGCTCGTAAGTTTGTCTTGTCTTGTGATGAATGCCAAAGAATTGGTAATATTAGTAGACGTCAGGAAATGCCTATGAACTATTCACTTGTTATTGAACCATTTGATGTTTCGAGATTTGATTAAATGGGACCTTTTCCTTCCTCTAATGGGTATACACATATTTTAGTTGCTGTTGATTATGTTACTAAGTGGGTAGAATCTATTCCAACTAGTAATACTGATCATAACACTTCTATTAAGATGCTTAAAGAAGTTATTTTTCCGAGGTTTGGAGTCCCTAGATATTTAATGACTGATGGTGGTTCACATTTTATTCATGGTGCTTTTCGTAAAATGCTTGCTAAGTATGATGTTAATCATAGAATTGCATCTCCATATCATCCTCAGTCTAGTGGTCAAGTAGAATTTAGTAATAGAGAGATTAAATTTATTTTGCAAAAGACTATTAGTAGATCAAGAAAGAATTGGTCCAAGAAACTTGATGATGCATTATGGGATTATAGAACTGCTTATAAAAATCCTATGGGTATGCCTCCATAAAAAATGGTTTATGGAAAGGCATGTCACTTACCTCTCAAACTAGAACATAAGGCATATTGGGCTATTAAAGAGGTCAATTATGATTTCAAACTTGACGGTGAGAAGAGGTTATTTGACATTACCTCGCTTGATGAATAGAGAACCCAAGCCTATGAGAATGCCAAGTTGTTTAAAGAAAAAGTTAAAAGATGGCATGACAAAAGGATACAAAAGCGCGAGTATAATGTAGATGATCATGTTTTGCTGTACAACTCTCGTTTAAGATTTTTTGCAGGAAAACTTCTCTCTAAATGGGAAGATCCTTACATTATCGAGGAGGTCTATCGTTCGGGGCCATCAAAATCAACAAACGGCGAAGGCACAAATCCGAAGGTGGTAAACGATCAAAGAATCAAACATTATATCTCAGGTGATCCCATAAATGTTGAAACCAATATAATTGACACCGTAACACCGGAGGAGTATATAAGGGGCACTTGTCATAATGTTTCTGACTCCAAAAAGGAATAGGTATGAGGTACAGTAAGTAAACTGACTCCAAAACTGTTATAATAGCAATTTCTCTCCGTTTCGGAATATTTAAAAAATTAGGAAAATTAAAAGTAGTCCGAAAGAGACACGAGGCAGCCACGAGGGTGGAGGGCGCGCCCTACCCCCCTGTGGGCGCCCCCCTACCTTGTGGCCACCTCGTGTGCCCTCCGGACTCCGTCTTCTTGCACAATACCTCTTTTGGTCGTTAAAAATTCATTATATAATCTCCCAAAGGTTTTGACCACCGTACCACGACAAAATCCTCTGTTTTTGTTTCGAGCTGTTTTTTTGATAGGTGTAGATCACCATGAAGTCTCCAAGCACCCTTAAGGACAAGTTTTTCGAGAAGGTCATCAACCCTTACCTCGCGGAGGTGCTGAAACACCCTCAAACCATCAAGATGCATGAGGGGGTGCTGCACATCCACGATGTTGAGGGACCGAAGAAGACCGGAAGCGTGGAGACAAGACTCGAAGCAAAGGAGCAACAAGTTTTCAAGTGCCAAGGGATGGTGGAACGTGGACTCAAAGCCAATCACATGATGATCGCGAAGTTCACCAACAATCACAAGCTAGATGCCGAGAACACCGGGGACGCCATCTTCAAGCTTCACGAGAAAATCGAGCACCTCCAGGCCCAGATCTATGACCTGCAAAACCAAAACTGTGAGTATGAATATAGATTCAAGAGGATGAGTTTGGCTGCATATTTGAGGATCCTGGAGACTCGTTCATCCTTCTACGATGGTGAGCCTATGCCTTGGAATATGGATGACAAGCCTACATCATCAACAACTCCATCATCACCACTTCCGAAGAAAGAGACATAAATACATGAGTATGGGCACTCCCCTTGGCAACTGCCAAGCTTGGAAGAGGTGCCCCGGTATCGTATCACCATCACACTTCTATCTTTATCGTTTTTCTTAGTTCGATCCTTTTGGTTATATCTTGATCTAGTAGAATAAAGTTTTAGTATGAGCTAGCTTTGATTTACCCTCGGATGTAGGTTTTCATGAAGCATTATTGTTGACATTACCCTTGAGGTAAAAAGTTGGGCAGCGAAACTATAAGCCCCTATCTTTCTCTGTACCCAATTGAAACTTTGTACCCATAAGTATCGCATGAGTGTTAGCAATTGTGAAAGACTAAATGATAGTTGAGTATGTGGACTTGCTGAAAAGCTCTTATATTGACTCTTTCTGATGTTATGATAAATTGCAATTGCTTCAATGACTGAGATCATAGTTTTTTAGTTTTCAATGAAGTTTTTGATTCATACTTTACCTTGTGAATGGATTGTTACTTTAGCATAAGAAATCATATGATAATATATGTTGCTATTCTAAACATGATCATGATGCCCTCATGTCCGTATTTTATTTTATCGACACCTCTATCTCTAAACACGTGGACATATTTTTCAATATCAGCTTTCCCTTGAGGACAAGCGAGGTCTAAGCTTGGGGGAGTTGATACGTCCATTTTGCATCATGCTTTTATATCAATATTTCTTGCATTATGGGCTGTTATTACACGTTATATCACAATACTTATGCATTTTCTCTCTTATTTTATAAGGTTTACATGAAGAGGGAGAATGCCGGCAGCTGGAATTCTGGACTGGAAAAGGAGCAAATATTAGAGACCTATTCTGCACAACTCCAAAAGTCGTGAAACTTCACGGAGATCAGTTTTGAAATATATAAAAAATATTGGGTGAATAAAGCACCAGAGGGGGCCCACCAGTCAGCCACGAGGGTGGAGGGCGCGCCCCCTACCTCGTGGGCCCCCTGGCAGGCCCCCCGACACCCGTCTTCTGCTATATGGTGTCTTTTGCCCTGGAAAAAAGAATAGAGGAGCTTTTCGGGATGAAGCGCCACTGTCTCGAGGCGGAACCTGGGAGGACCAATTTAGGGCTCCGGCGGAGCTGTTCTGCCGGGAAAACATCCCTCCGGGAGGGGGAAATCATCACCATCATCATCACCATCGATCCTCTCATTGAGAGGGGGTCAATCTCCATCAACATGTTCACCAGCACCATCTCCTATCAAACCCTAGTTCATCTCTTGTATGTGATCTTTGTCTCAAAACCTTATATTGGTACCTGTGGGTTGCTAATATTGTTGATTACTCCTTGTAGTTGATGCTAGTTGGTTTATTCGGTGGAAGATCATATGTTCAGATCCTGAATGATTATTAATACTCCTCTGATTATGAACACGAATATGTTTTGTGAGTAGTTATGTCTGTTCCTGGGGACATGGGAGAAGTCTTGTTATAAGTAATCATGTGAATTTGGTATTCGTTTGATATTTTGATGAGATGTATGTTATCTCTCCTCTAGTGGTGTTATGTGAACGTCGACTACATGACACTTCACCATGATTTGGGCCTAGGGGAAAGCATTGAGAAGTAATAAGTAGATGATGGGTTGCTAGAGTGACAGAAGTTTAAACCCTAGATTATGCATTGCTTCGTAAGGGGCTGATTTGGATCCATACGTTTCATGCTATTGTTAGGTTTACCTTAATTCTTATTTCGTAGTTGCGGATGCTTGCAAGAGGGGTTAATCATAAGTCCGAGGCTTGTCCAAGGAAGGACAGTACCCAAGCACCGGTCCACCCACATATCAAATTATCAAAGTAACGAACGCGAATCATATGAGCATGAGGAAAACTAGCTTAAAAGTAATTCCCATGTGTCCTCGGGAGCGCTTTGCTTTATATAAGAGTTTGTCTGGACTTGACCTTTGCTACAAAAAGGATTAGGCCACCTTGCTGCACCTTAGTTACTTTTGTTTCTTGTTACCCGTTACGAATTACCTTATCACAAAACTATGTGTTGCCGATAATTTCAGTGCTTGCAGAGAATACCTTACTGAAAACAGCTTATCATTTCCTTCTGCTCCTCGTTGGGTTCGACACTCTTACTTATCGAAAGGACTACGATAGATCCGCTATACTTGTGGGTCATCAAGAAGCATTGCTCTACTAGTAAGGATTGCATTCGATATGATATGAAAACATTAAAAGAACCAGAATTATATCAAAAAATAGATAACCCTAACTAGTTTTTGTCCGCCTATTTTGGTTCCTGGCTTATGTCTTGCTACGACTTACCGCAGCAGGGTAACAAGTGCGAATGGCCGACCGTACAACGGACACGTGGTGGCCGTCTGCCATCTATCGGCGGGTCGTTCCTTGGAGAAGCAAGTAGGCGGCGCCTCCCTATTTCTTGCTCGTCAAGTCGTTTTTTAGGAGAAAGAGATCTCCTGCATCCGGCTGGGGGCATGTTTGCTGCGATTTGTGAAAATATTGACTATGGGCCTCACCCGAAAAAGAGACTATGGGCTTCACCCACACGAGCTTCTACTTTTGGTGCATCCGGATGCAGTTTTCTAGCAATTAGGATCGGGAGAGCAGGAATATCCTATTTGACGCTCTTTGTGTCAAACTGCCGGCGCTTCGCACCGGCGAGCGACCGAGCAGCGACGCGATGGGCCGGCCCAGTTTCAGCGCCAACAACCGTTTTTTTCTCTTTTACTGGTTTTTTCTGTTTTTTTGTTTCTGTTTCTTATCCTTTTCTTTTTTCGTCTTCTGTTTCTTTTCTCCATTTCAAGGTTATTTTATTTTATTTAAAATTAGTACATATTCAAAAATTGTTCTTAAATTTACAAAAATGTTCTTGCCTTTAAAAAATATTCGAAATTTCAAAAATGTTCATTTTTCAAAAATTGTACGTAAATTCAAAAAATGTTCGATAATTTCATAAAATATTCTTGCTTTTCATAAAATGTTGCAAAGGCTTTTGTTCAGATTTGCATAACGTTTCAAAAATATATTCGTGTGTTAAAAAAAATATTTGTTATTTTGAAAAAATGTTCATGCTTTCAGAAAATGCTTTTGTGGAATTTTAAAAAAATTATATCTTTAATTGTTTTTCACATTTTAAAAAATAACCATGCTTAACAAAATCTACAGGAATTTAGAAAACCATTATCGTTTTCAAAATCTGTTCACAATTTAAAAAATCTCATTTGTTTAATTTGTTTACTATTTCAAAAATTGTTCCTGTTTTGAAAATTGTAACAGTTCTATAAATTTGTTCATGTTTCAATAAAAATGTTCAGGACTTTCAGAAAATATTGTTGTTTTCAAAATTTCTTCACAATTTCAGGAAAATGTTCATTTTACAAAAAGAAAGTGCAATTTCAACAATTTTTTCGCAACTTCAACAAATATTCCAATGTTTAAAATTTTGTCCGCTTTTCCAAAACAGCGTACAATGAAATTGTGTTCGCATTTAAAAGAGGTTGATGTTTTAACTTTTTGGTTGCCGAATTAAAAAAATGTTCCTGTTTTCCATTTTTTAAACTAAAAACTGTTCGCAATCTGAAAAATGTTTGTGCTTTTTCGTAATTTGTTTTCTTTTCAGAAACATATTTGAAAATTGTTTGCTTTTTTGGAATCTGTTTGGGGTTTGCAAATTTTATTCGTGTTTAATTTTCAAATCAGAATTACAAAACATCTTCACTTTTCCAAAAAACGCGGCATTTTAAAACTGCTCGCAATTTTTGAAATGTTTTCCAAATCTCAACGCTGCTGCATGTTCTTATAGTTTTGTGCACCTTTATGTTTAGTTGGTGGTGTGTGTTGTAGTGGCTAATGGCTCACAGATGAAAAGTGCAGTCGTGGGATCGGTTCTTGGTATTCACTGCTGTTTTTCAGCTCTTTTTGCCACGCGCGAAAGGAAAAGAAACAACGAGCGGCTTGGTTGGTCGGCCCAGCCGTGCGGCAACCCTGTGTGTCGAGCTGGTGTATGATTCAAAAGGCGTCATATAGGGGCTCTCGGGTGAGCCAGCTAAACAGTCAGCCATGCAGCACATGAACCGGATCGTATGTTGATTCTTCTCTCCAATCGGGGCCCCTACGATTTTGGGGGGCCTATGCGATCGCACCGCTCGTAGACCCTCCTCGACTGGCCTGGCTATTTATAGGACTTTACTGTGGGTATGGTTTGAACTTTTTTTTCCGGTCAAAAGTTATCATGATGTCTGTGCATAAGTCAGGTCTACGGTTCTCTACGTCTATAAGCAACAAAACCATACGATTTCTAAATCCCTTCGATGCACCCTCGATCGTGAGCCCCTCCATTCTTTTTTTTTAAGTGTGGTTGGGATGGTTGCATGCGTAACTTCAAACATGCATCCATGCATGTAAGACAAAATTAACACGTCAGCAAAGATTGCATCGAAATTCAAAATTCAAAATGTTTTTGTAGCTCAAAGGATAACTCTGATTATAAATTCATTTTCATGTAAAAATTCGACGCGATGAGATCTTTGAAATGAGATCCCATGTTGGTATTTTTTGACAATTTTTTAGGTCAAAATTTACCATGCTTAGAATACGTAAGCTATCATACCTGTAGTACGTAACTTACTAGGGTGTTTACACTGAAGTTACCAGGGCATGTTTCGACTACTTTTTTTGTCTGGGTAAAAAATAACGGTGATATTTGTAAGTTAATGATCAGGTCTGCAATACCACTTTCTAGCTTCGGTGTTGTGCCTGGTCCGCAAAGGTTAGGTCCATGTGCAGACATAAAAATGTCTACTTATAAATAGAACTTTGCGGCTTCTGTCGGGCCAGACCTATTTAGGAGTGTGCCTGGCCAGACCGATCCCTCACTGTCCCGTTGGCCATCTATGACCAGGTCTGTGGTACGTAAAATATCATGCTATTTACTTAGAAGTTATTGTGGGCAAGGTTTTCAATAATTTATTTTCCCCGGGGTCAAAGTTACCGTGGTTCCTGTATGTGAGTTATCCGATCTGTGGTGCATATATTATCATGCTATTTACACATAAGTTATCGGGGGTATGTTTTCAACAAAAATTCCCCCGGGTCAAAAAATTACCATGATGTTTGTACGTGAGTTATCAACTCCGCGGTAGGTAAATTACCATGATATTTATACAGAATTTACTGGGAGTATGTTTTCAACAATATTTTTTGGTCAAAAGTTACCATGGTATTTAACTGTGAATTATCAGCATTGCGCTGTGTATACTACCATTCTGTTAACACAAGTATCAGTGTGTGTTTTCAAACAACTTTTTCTGGGGCTGATGTTACCATGAGTGTTTATACATGAGTTATCAGGTATACGATACATATATCATCATGTTATTTTCACAGAAGTTATTGGGATATGGTTTCAACACCTATGTTTTCTTTGGGTCAAAATTACTGTGGTGTTTGTGCATAATTTATCACACCCATGGTGTGTATTTCACCATGCCATTTAGACAAAGGTTAACAGCTGTATATTTTCAACTACTTTTAGTTACCACGGTGTTTGTACGTGAGTTATCAACATTGTGGTGCGTAAAATATCATGATATTTACATAGAGGTTACCAGGGTATGTTTTCAATAACAACAAAATCAGGGTCAAAGGTTGTCGCGGTGTTTGTGAGTGAGTTATCAACTCTGTGATGTATTACCATGATATTTACGCATAAACTACCGATGGTATGTTTTCAACAATATTTTTCAGTATGGCCCTCTCTCATATTTGGGAACAGAGGGTGTACAAAACAGAAGCAACGACCATTTGACTCTCCTCCGCCGTTAAAAAATAAATGGAAGAAAAACATGAAAATAACATGCTCGTGCTTGATCAAGGAGATTGCTAGCTAAACCAAAAATAGCTAAGCTTGCCCACGTAGGATGTATAGCCAAGAGCCTTGCCTTGCTAGGCATCAACGGTATTCAGACTAATAAAAAGCTAGGCACCAACGGTAAAAAAGATTCAAACACATTATAGGTAACATGCTTTATTATTTTGTAGAGTATGTTCTTGTTCATTTTTTTGTGGAATTGTTCTTGTTCATTACAAAGAGATAAAATAGTTGTATGTTTATACATTTGGACAAAAGAAGCTACAAGGAGGAGTTGGTTAACAGGCGCATGACTCATCGCATCGGTCAGGGATTGAATCCCGCTAAACGCATGGGAATTTATTTTTCTCATGCAGCCAAACGAGACCGCAAACCCGTCCAACGCAAATTGCGGCGCGCGTGCATGTGTGAAGGACCATCGCTGCCATGAAATCGCGATCCGACGGTTTCCAGATCGTTCAGATCTGTTGCTAAAACAGAGTCATCCAGAAGTTAGTAGAATCCACATATACACACTACTTTGGGGGTCAAAGAATGACCTTAACCTTGAGTGACTCCGGTACTATGTCAAAGGGAGGTCATGCAAATTTGTTGTTCTAGCCATTTGACCCTTTTCATGAGATTGTTTTGAGGTCCTAAGACGATCTTCACGTTCGGTGACCCGCGGTGCACGACCATAGGGATGTCGTGAAAAATAGCAGCTCTAGAAATTTCTAGTACTTCTACCAGTGCACACATTTGGTTAGGAATTTTCTGATGTACTAGGTGATACCCCACGCCTTGTTGTGGGATATTAGTATGCAATATTGTAAACCTTCATGAGGTGCATTCTTAGAGTGCAGATAAGAGATAAAAGGAAAATGAACTTATCACTGAAGTAGTACGTTTCTGAGGTCACGCAAACCACAGTGGTAAAATATATAAGTGACTGCCATACTTAAATATTAGTTTTATACTTTCAGTCATGCAAATTATAGAAAGCTTCTCAAATCAATGAAGCAATTGTAGTGAGGTAATCATTCTGTAGAGTCTCTTTAGAATGTTCCAACAATAAATATATATAGATGGACAATAATGAAATTCGAGTACCATAACAGCTTAGCCATGTAAGCTTGGACATGTCTCACAAATTTATTTATGTGCATGCATCAGGTCATGGCCAATTCCAAAGGCAACAACGAGGAGGTGTACGATGTGGACATGCTCAACAAAGATCTCTTAGAGGCTCATCACTATACCATCAACATCGTGCAACATGTGAATGCCTCGCTAAAGGCGAAGATTAAAGAGCTGCACAACGAGACTGTTCAACTCGTTAAGAAGACTAATAAGTTGAGGGACGAGAGGGATAAGCTGGTCATGAAGAAGGCTGAGCTGAAGCAGGAGAGAAAACTCCTCAAGGCGGAGAGGAATGAGCTCAAGATGGATATAGCTTATTTCAAAAAAGATGGAGAGGGCAATAGAAAGAAGTTTCGCCAGCTGAGCGTAATCCTTGATGAATAGTAGTTTCTTTAACTAGCTAGTCTATCTTAGTTGATGATGGGTAACTAGAGTTGATGAGTAACTTTTGTGAAGTTCATGAGCATCTTGTGTCAATGAGTATCTATTGAGTAAGTAGCTAGTGTTGATGAGTATCTTGTGTTAATGAGTATCTGTTGAGTACAGTTATTTAGTTTGTGAACTGAACATGTTTTATTACCAAAAATTCCATTTGTTGGCGTTGGCCAACAAGGAACGGCAGTGTTAAGATGTACTTACTACTAGCGTTAGACAGGTGACATGCGAGCAACCCATAGCATACTGCTGATGTGGGCTCCAACCCCACCACCACTTTTTAGCAATGACGTCATATTGGTGGCGTCAGGTGTCCACGCCAGCAAGGCCGTTTTTGCCATGCCATAGCTAGGATTTTCCGCACTAGTGTTAGTGAGGCAGTCGAGTAGATTGACATCCTTCACTTGCGTCCGTGAAGGAGGGCGTTCTAACTGACGCGAGTGCGAGATATGTCTAGAGGCGTTTGTGGAAAGGGAGAAGTTCACACTGCTCGTCTGCGACCATTCCTACCACCCTCAGTGCATGCCTTATTTGCAGAGGGCTGACGTTGATCAAAATACAAAAAAAAATATATCTATTGTACTTTTTTGAACTTTGCCACTATATCTTAATAACATGCTAGTTGTTAACCGATTATTTAGTAATTTGCAACAAAAATGTGGTGATAACTACTTTCCTATAAGGCAAAACATTGTAGTTCCTGTTATCTATGTTCTCTCTATAAAAATAAGAAAAACTATGCAAATATGCAAAACCGGAGGAGGGTGGGGCCCCCTGAGTTGCACCACTAAGCTTTGCAGGATGTCCTATTTGGTGCCACCTAACCAAATGGGCGCTCACGCGCGCCAGTATATGGGTCAGCGCATCTGTGTTTTTTCTTAAAATGTTTAGGTTGTGGACCAGCGAATTGACCATTGAGCAAGCACAGTTGTCCGTTGACTTACTGGTCGTGTAAAAAACTTCACCAACTTTTATAAAGTTCATCGATTTTGAAAAAAGTTCATCTAATTTCAAAAAAAAATCGAATTGAAAAAAATTCATGTGGTTTGAAACGAGGTTCATTGATTTTTCAAAAAAGTTCACCAAAAATGAAAAAAAAATCATTGATTCTGAAAAAAGTTCAACAAAAATGGAAATGTTCATGAAATTAAAAAAATTGATTTGAAAAAAACACAAATTTAAGAAAAACAAAAATAAACTGGAAATAAAGAAAAGCATAGGAGGATTTCCTGTATATAGAAATGAAAAAAAGAGCACATGTTTAGGGTAGGGTAGTTGACTCAAAGGGTCACTAGGAGTGGGCTGAGAGCGCAGCGCTTGGCGCGCTCTCAGTCGCCGCCACGTGTCACGTTCTGAGCGTTACCTTTGGATTTTTGTTTTTTACACGTGTTTTTGGCTTTTTAGATGGTTTTTTTGGTCTTTTGGCTTTTCAGTTTTCCATCAGCCTTTCTTAGCTTCTCGACATTTTTTTTAAAAGAAAAACTTTTTTTGCATGAAAAAACATGTTTTTTTGCTTCAGCAAGAGGCACGACCGTGCCTCTCGGAAACAAAAAAAACGCGTTTTTTATTTTCTCTTATTTTCGCGAGAGGCACGGTTTCGTTTCTGGCCATGCCCCTCGGAAACGAAAAAAAATGTGTTTTCTCTTTTTTTCCTTTCATGAGAGGCACGGCCCTGCCGCTCGAAAACGAAAAAAACATGTTTTCTCTTCTTTTTTTTCCTTTCATGGGAGGTATGGTTTTGCTTCGTGAGAGGCACGGTTTTACTTCCACGAGAGGCATGGCCATGCCTCCCGGAAATGGAAAAAAATGTGTTTTCTTTTTTTCCCTTCCATGAGAGACACTGTTTTGTTTCTGCGAGAGGCATGGTCGTGCCTCTCGGAAACGGCATTCAGAAAGAAAAAAAAACATGCTTCCGGTTCGTTTTTTCGTCCTGTTTCTTTGTGAAAATAGTTTGTCAATACCTATCAACATGGATTTTAGTTTTGAAGATCTCGACGCGAGGAATCCAAAGGTGAAACCGGTTCGAAATTTGAACGAACGGTTTAAGAGATTAAAGAAAACTCCCAGGCAGGGGCGAAGCCAGGATAAAAGGTCGCCGGGGTCAACACAAACAAGTAACACTAATGTGTCCCATTAAAAACAAGGTAGAAAATTTATATCCAAAAATGTGTAGCTCGTATAACATGTCTATAATGTTTTTAGTAACCTGACATAAATAAAAATAATAATAGTTGCGAATGTATCCTAAAACTGATTACAAAAGTAGTTACCTCTCTATTTTTCTTGACCTCTACGTTCTTTCATCTTCAAAAAGTAATCTATTACATCCTTACGTGAAGTTGAATATAGAAGTCTTTGCTCCAAGAAACAAATGATGCAGTAGTTCATGAAATCATCACCAATGCGATTACGTAGCACAGTCTTCACTATTTTCATTCCAGAGAAACATCTCTCCACTGATGCAGTTGCGACAGGCAGCACTAATACTAGCTTCAGGAGCTGATAGACCAAAGGAAAAGCAAGATGCTTATTTGTACTAACCATCAGCTTACCAAGTTCAGAAATAGTTTTCAGGCCTGTAAATCTTTCGTCTGCTCGCACATTATCAATGTAGAAAGGAAGCTCATGAGCAAGTTCCTTCAACTGGATAGAATCAAAATCATCTGGATAGGACTTAGCCAAATCAACTAAGCTCTCAACATCGAAAGCTTCAAAGGAATCTTTTGGACAGAATGCAGCCATTCGGGTAAGAAGGCTCGAATTTACTTCATTAAAACGATCATTGAACTCTGCAAGCTGCAAGTCAATAACAGGGTTGAGGCAATCATATCTGTAGTGCTGATAGTTAGTGCGGTTGGTTTTTTTCCTTGGTTTATGCCGGTCTATATACTCTTCTTCCATATCCAACTTAGGAATATCATACAGCTCACAAAATGAGTGAGTTCTCTCCAATAGAGACTCCCAACCGTCATCTCTGATTTTCTGAAATTTTTGCTTGGTTAACTTCACCTCTACCATAGCCTCCAAGATGTCCTTATCTTTCCTCTGTAAAGATAGAGATAAAGCATTTGCATGTCCCAAGATAAGAAACATCAAGTGTAGATGAAACACGAAGTCAAAATCAGTAACATAATCTAAAAGACCACGAGCTTGACGCTTCTTTGCATCACTTGGCCCATCTTTTTCAACATACTTGAGTACTTCAATAACATCTGGGAACAAGTTAAGTATGCTCCGAAGAGTTTTATAGTGAGAACCCCAACGAGTGTCTCCAGCTCTTTGAAGTGATAGCTCTTGATTTAATCCCGTTCCAGTACTAAGTTGTCCACAACCAATACCTTTCTTCACTCTTTCTTGCTGACTCTCCCTAATCAAGTCTTTTCGTTTACAAGAAGCTCCGGCCACATTAAGCAGAAGGGCTATCATGTCAAAGAAGTCACTAACATCATCATTCTTTTTAGCTACTGCCACAATGACTAACTGGAGTTGGTGAGCGAAGCAGTGAACATAATATGCTGAGCTATTCTCCCTCATGATCAAAGCTCTCAAGCCATTGAACTCACCTCTCATGTTGCTAGCCCCGTCGTACCCTTGGCCTCGAACTTGTTTTACGTTCAATCCATACTTCTTGAACAACTGATCAATGCCGGATTTGAGACATGAAGCAGATGTCTCATTCACATGAACAACACCAATAAGTCTTTCTTGGACTGCTCCGAACTCGTCGACATACCGCAAAACTACAGCCATTTGTTCCTTGCCTGAAACATCAGCGGACTCATCAACCAATAAACAGAAAACTCCACCACCAATTTCAGCAACAATAGATTTGACTATGATCTGCACAAATAAAAAAATTAGTTTGAACAACACTATAGGTAATGTCATCATTTGTAAGATATAATAATAATAGTAATCAATCATTACCTCTGCATAGCATTCAGCAATGTCCTTCTGAATTTCTGGAGCTATCAGTTTATTATTTCCAGGCGCATCTCTTAACACAACTCTCTTTGTGTTCTCATTTTGCTCTGCCAAAAGAATTGATAACTCTCGAAAATTTCCTTTGTTCTTAGACTCTTCTGATTCATCATGACCACGGAATGCTAGACCTTGATGCAGCAAGTATCGAGCAGCACTTATGGAATTGTTCAATCGAATCATATACTCCTTTTCAGTGACTTTGCTTTGCTTGTCGAGAGCAATAACAACTGATTGGTTATGTTTCAGCAAATTATCACATCTTTTGACTGCCGTATTATGAAAACTATTATGAGATTTGCCCACATGGTCACGAAGTCTTTCCAGCTTGTTCCAACAATCAAAACCGTCAACTACAAATGCGTCATTCCCTCCTTGTCCTTCAATGGAATCTCTGAACAAGTAGCAATGTAAGCAAAAGGCAGCATGCTTCTCCTCACTGTACTCTAGCCAGTGATAGTCTCCAAACCATTTATGATTAAACCGGCGTAAAATATTGCCTATCCTCTTCTGTGGATACTTGAAGCCAGGTTGTGGCCTATGCGGACCTCTAATCAAATATCTCCGCCTTACTTCATCTTGTAGCTTTGGTCCTATATATTCTGATATTCTCCTCCTATCGGCTGGATCGTGGGGTAGCTTATCCAAATCTACCTGGTCTGCTCTAACTTTACCTCCTATCCTGCTTGGAGTTGAAGTGGCCGGCAAAGGACATGGGCGTATAGTACGTCTAACGTTTGATGGACTTTCATCATGACTAGGATCATTGCTTGTGGGTGGTGGTGATTTTCTTTTCAAATTCAGAAAACGCTCCATTATACTCTTACTACCTGCAATTTAAAACACACAAATAACAAAACAGAGTTAGTACTAACATAAAAAATTTACAGTACAAAGAGATTGTAATCTTTCTTGTTAGCTTACCTGACATTATGATGGGATGTGACTTGAGGCCTAATCTAAATTGTAATCCAGGTGATTAGATTACCCACACAACCTTCAAGCAGTTATTAAACAAATCAATACGTCAAACAAACCCTAGTACAATAGGAATTAGATGAAGAAATTGGCTTTAGTACTACTTACAGATCAATTCTGTGAAACGAATCTTAAATTTTGACGGAGTAGAGCTGTAGAGGACAGAGGGCGGCGGCGCTTCAGGCGAACACAGGGACCGTCAGGCGAGACGTGAAGAAAGAAAGAAGGGCAACACGGGCCTGATCGACGGCACGCGTGACGTGAGAACGAGCGAAAGCGATCTGATCGATAGGAAGTTTTTTCAGGGGCGGATCGATCAGGTAGTGGAGATCGATGCGAACTCTGAAGTGGCAATGGGCCTGCGTGCAGCAGTTTTGGGCTGCTACCAGAGGGGTCCTTTCTGGACCGGGGTCAAAAAAGATTCACTGCACCATTCTTCTGTGTGGGCTGTATATATATATAACTGGGTTTGGGCCAGGGTCATCGGGGTCAATTGACCCCGGCCCAACACTATAGCTCCGCCCCTGCTCCCAGGTTATGTCAAGTGGTGCACATGCGGCATTGCCACTAGTCGCAACTGGGGAGGGGGAAAGTGATCTTGGGAAGAAGTGCTCCTCAATTAGTGGGAAGAAGTGCTCCTCAATTAGTGATTTCAATATACCCATTGTTGCGTTGCACTTTGAGATCGACGACCAGGTATGTTCCGCACGACAGAGCCCAATGAAAAGCCCATACTGAGATTAGTGCAACTTGTAAATATGAAAAATCAAAATTATATAAAAGCAGTTCAATTTTTATGATAACAAACACGTGTCTCCCATAACTCTGCGTGCACATTCTTATGGACAAATGACGTCATAGTGCTCTGCATGAATCTCGGTTGATTCACATAGAGCATTTGTTGGGTTTTCAATGGAAACAGGTATATATACGTTTGATTGATGACTCAAAGAAGGTACTGAGTGTACATATTACTGTAGTTATAAGTGCACGCTAATTAAGTACACTCGAATTGCAAACATTTTACTCCTAGGTATGTGACGGCTGCATGCAGGCAACACTCAATGACTCCATCTATTTCTAGCTGGAACCTCCACCGACTCCTTCCTCGAGAGGCAGAGCTGGATCGCCCATCCGTTTCCCGATATGGGAAGGAGCGTATGTCGGCAAGGTGCAGTTTTGGCAGCACCTGACGGGACAAGATCCAGTATTGACTAGCCATATGGAGTATATATACATTTCCTGATGCCGCTTGTTCAAATCGGGAAGTGAACACGCACGCAAACACACGCATGCATGTACTCCGGCGGCCGATCGATCGAGACCTAGATTGCCGGTCGCCCAATGGAATGCCTTCCACATGAAGCTTTACGCCCCTCACGCGCCTTAACAATGTCACAGTGGCCGGCGGGTCGATCGGTCTGGCCTTTCGGGGCCTTGCTTGGGCACACCCTAGGATGATTCTTTACTGCATTTGGGGACGTACTTACTACTTCCTTCGTTCAGAATTACTTGTCGCGGAAATGGATGTATCTAGACGTATTTTTTGGGCTTGCCTGTGCTGCTTCCGTCCCAGCACCTATCTGGTTGTATCGGTGATGTTTGCTTTAGAATACAAAGCGTGAGAAAACCCTATTCCGTCTAGTATACTCCTCACGCTTCTTCTTTTCCCGGACGTACGCATGGGCGAACTCAAACTCCGGCCGGCCGGCTGTTCCGGCCCGGCGCGTGCTCCGGCAATGCGCGGGCCGGCTGTTGCCGAGCTCCTCCGCCTGCTTGCTGCTCGTGCGTGCCGTCGCCAGGGCCCTGCACCGATGTCCCGTTTACAGGTTTCCCTAAAAAACGGCACAAATATGCAGGAACCTGTGAAAATGTTTATGGGATCTCCTATTTACAGGGTCTATTGGTGCGTTTTTTTAATCCGTACCGTAAATTATGAGTTTGACCATTTTTACTGGATACGCGAGAGAGGCTCTGTGCCTCGTCCATCTCACTCTCTTCACGCAGAGCTCGCCCTCGGCATCAATGGCAACGACCTAACCCTAGCCGCCGCCAGTGCACCTGCGAGCAACTCCCCTGACCAATCCTCTGACCAACAAATATCGACCGTACTCCGCTCGTGGACCCCGGCGCCCTCGCCTTGCTCTGGCCCGTCTCATCCCACCGACGGCACCCACGCCGTCGCCCTCGGCTCACTCTTCAACTCGTCCGACCGACGGTACTGACGCCGCCGCACTTGGTCTCATTCAAATGCCCCACTTCCGTCTCCTCCCGCCGCTGCCACCGCTGCCGACGCCCTTGGCTTGCTCTGGTCTGGCTCCTCACCGACGGCACAGACGTCCCCGCCTTGTAAGTGCTGCACATCCGGCAAGGTGAGGACATGATCACTCGTTTTCTTCCACCCAGCTCATGATGCCCTCAATTTTTCTCCCTGCAACGGCATTTGAGGACAAGATCCACAGCTCACCTGTTAATTAGGAAGGACTTTGTGCCTTTTCTGTATCCTGCACCATATACGAATCTGCAAGAAAAACATGAATGCTAGTTGAATGTTTTGCAATGCCAAAGACTCATATGATCTTTCAACATTTGGTGTATCGCTGTACAGTGACATTTGTGTTGTTTGGATCTGTGTCAATTTGAAGTCTATGCAGAGTTCCTCACAATGTGAAATTCATGTTATCTGTAATATATTCAGTACATATATCTTGCCATTTGAACTTGCAACCTTCTGTACAACACCAGGGTATGGCTGTCCATTGAGGAAAACAAAGCAAAATATACAAGTGAGGAGTTGGGAGTTGACAGCCGAACCTTTTGCTAAATTCTAAAAGGTGATTGTGGAGTTGAGAATTTGGAGCAGTAGAGGGTTGCTGAACAGGGCCTCATCAATTGCTTTGATCCGATCCATGATGCGGCGATGGCGGACGTGGGGGTGGGGTCCCAGCCCAGGAGGGGATGGGACGGCGGCGGTGGCGGAGCCGATGTGGTGCTGGGCCTCGCCAGCACCGGCACCTTGCTGTCGGTGTGTCCATTATTCAGAGGAGTTCACAATCTCTGGAGAAGAGCATCACCATGGAAAACGAAGTTTGTTGACTGTTCCTGAGCCGAAGGCTTAGGCTGGTTTAATAAATAGTTAAATCTGCCACAGCTATATTGTCATAAATCACACCCTTGCACCACTAGTTCAGCTGCAACTGACAGATCATTATCTGTTATGCTATTGTTGTACAGTAGGCACACATGGTGTTTCCATCTGTTAGATAATTTGATGAAGAGTTCTCTTGATACAGTGTGACAGTACAGGGCCTCCCCAAAGAAGAAGTTGTTCTGTGCATGGCTTCGGCGTCTTAAGCTATGAAGTTCATGGGCACATCCAATTCCATGTCCCTATACCACCTGGCAAAGTAGTTGCGCCAAGCCTAAGACCTGACCACTCCAATGAAGATGGTACTGTTGCAGCAATGCGTCAGCTTCGATCATAAAAGATGCACCTGGTAGCATCGAATTAGTCTGAACGGCTCCGCAGCTCGACAAGCTAAGGAGCCTTCTCAGGGAGAGGCCAAATGTGCTTGATGAGGATCTTGAGATGGCTTCGGACATAAGGAGGGGCTGTACACGTGGCAAGATCTCTGTTTGCTTGTTCAGTCCAGTGACAGCGAGCTGGTGGATGGGCTGAACTCCCTTCGGCTGTTGAGATTGATGGGTTCTGGAGGACGGTGGACGTCAATTCTGTGAACATGGCTCTGGACATGATCCTGCACAACTCCATGTTGCATTCCTGGCTGTTAAATGCTATGCCAGAAAATGTTGTGCTATCTTTCATGGAATCTGACGGTTTTACTTGTAAGATTGTAACCCACTGCCTCGGCAGATTCAACATGAAGGTTGAGCAGGAAGCAGGACGTTGTTGGAGGCTTGATGAGAGACTGGTCTGCTTTATGGATAACTGGGAATGAAGCGTGCCTTCAGGAATGCATGCAGATCCTCAGATGCTTGAAGGGGAAGTCTATATGAAAAAGCTTGGGGCTGAGACCTGGGTGCATACTTTCAGTGTTGCTGATCTGCCATTGACACCAGCTAAGAGGTTTGCGGCACTATTCCAGGAGCGGCCAAGGTGGGGGTATAATTTGTAAAGCACATCTTTGTTCAAATTCTGCAGTGTAGTTCTCATGCAGACATCTTTCTCCCTTGATGGTTCAGGAACTTGCGCGTACCTGGTGCGTCTTCAGAAAGACTGCTGATCAAATATGCAAGAGGAACACAACCAAGCGCTCTGGCCGACCCTATTTTCACTGCTAGATGATCAACCTATCCTTGTACACCCATGCTTTGATTCTGGCCCTTGCTACTGCTGGTGTTGCTGACATGGTTTTGATCCGGACATTGTCAGAAGATTGCTGCAACTGCATGCATTTCATGCAAGCCACAATGATATTGGTGACAACAAAACAGGATTTCTTGTGTCATACAGAGTGTCCGATCCCGCTTTATGGCGCAGACAGTTAAGTACTTAAGTTACCTGAATTTCTTTTCAGTTTTGATTAGGCGCAGTATCTGAACCTGGGTGAGTTGCACACCTGTCGTACATTTATGGTATGTCCTTATTTTAACATGTATAAGGTTTGTCCTAGCTAGTCATGTTTTTCAGATGTTGTCTTGAAGAATTTATTTAGGCCCACAGAACGAATAGCAGAGGAACGCATGGTAGGCGTCTGAAAACTGAAACTGCATTGCAGGTTGGGCAGGCAGCAGCAAACCTATGTTGTTGGAGTTGATTAAGATCCTGTTCCGACACGCCGAGTGATTCATATGAATTTTCTAACAATTCACAGTAACTTGTTCTGAACACGACTGATGTTTTGAGATTTAAATGAACGACAAAATCCATTGTTATATGAACATAAAATTCTGAACACGGTTTATTCAAGGCATGCCCATCTTGTTGTGAGGAACCGAACAAGCAATTGCTTTGCCTGTTATATTTGCTGGAAGAGGCCAGGAACTTCACATGTTATATTCTTGCACACATAGTTTTTTTTTTGAGAAACACAAACATATAGAGACTAGTAATATTGCACGTTTCTGTACTGGATACTGTCGAAATTAAAATTTTCAGTCCAAAAAAGTAAAAAGCACATCTACGCTGACACAATATAATATAATCAGGAAACATTGCAAGCTGAAAAACATATCTAACATGTAAAACTCTGGGTTGACGCTGAAGTATGAAAAAGGATTATGCAAGATCCAGCACAGGGCACAGAGCTTGAATTGAATTGCTTTTCCCCATTTTCTTCGGATTCTGAATTTCTTGCCTCGATTAGGTGGATTTTAAATTTATAGCCACAGACTGCTTACCGTGTATACTGCTGATCGAAACAACTGCCTTTCAAGGGTATTCGTTGTCACAAGTAAAATACACCTCTAACTGTTTATGAGTGTAAAAGGTTACTCTGTTCCCAAACGTGGCCGTAAGAAGATTTTGTGTGGCAAATGATGTTCAATCCCATCCTAACAAGATACAGCGTGATGAAGAGGCATTAGGCTGGCAATGATCCACACATTTTCTTTTCTGACCATGAGTCTCTTAATCACCTGATCTTTAGCTGTGTTGTCTCCAAAGACCATCCGGTGATTGTTTGTGGACTTCAACTTCCCCTTAGAATGTTTAGCAACAAATTGTGGGTTGGTAGGTTTAACTCCAATATGTTTCATCTGTACTCGAGGAAATACAGCTCATTTTGAAAAAGAAGAAAGGAAGGTGATTAAATCACGTATGCATCCTTTACACTGCTGCTTGTTTGCTTTGCTGGGCAGATCTTCACCTGGGACTGGGAGACAAAAAGGACGTTGTCATTTTACAGTACATTTTATTCCTGTCTGTCTAGCTATTGTTCTGAACATGAATTAGTCCCATGGGGGATGAATGGCGCTGTAATCTTGCTTTCTTGGCATTGATATTCAGTAAATATGACTGTTCCAGATCCTGTTATTAGTGAGTGCAGCTTGTCAAACTGTGTCCACTGGTGCAACATCTATTTGATCTTCTTCCTTATGTATTGTGGGAAAGTATAGCCCTTGAGCAAGCTATTTCTATTTATGTATGCTACAGTTAATGAATTCAGATTTCTGATCTCGATGAATTCAGTAAGAGCTTTGGATAAAACCACAGAAATAGTGCATTAGTGACCAAAACAAAAAAGTGCATCCATGCTCAAATGTTTCCTTGCTGGGTGTATTTGACGGTTCATTTTTGTTATTCGTCACTCACTCATCAGGTCAAAAACAAAAGGTTCATATAATGTAGGCTTGCGGTTCACACATGGAAACATGATTTTTGTATCTCTGCATGGTTGTAAGAATCATCTTTAGAAAATGAATAAGAAAAAGAAAAAGAAAAAAGCAGCACGTTGCTTCATGCTTTGGCAAAGAGGAAAAGGGCAGCATGAAGCAAAGGGCTCTATGGCCAGTGCGAAGGCAACAAGCAAAGAATCTTAGATGCTTTAATCAGGGTGAGGAGGCAAATTTCTGGGGTCCAACGCGTACTTCTAGCTTCGGAGCGCAAACTGCAATTGTTGCATATTTCCATTTCTACTCTAATCTGGTGGTGCACTAGCAGTGTAGCATAAGTTGATCGGACTATTTCAGAAATTCAAGTCCAAGTATCTGTGCTTCAAGCTGCTCTTCTCCTGTTGAGGTATGCACATACATACAACAACATTTTCTAGCTTCCTTTCTTTGTGCCCTTCAAGTATTCTGCTGCATAAGTAGCACTAATTCTTTGAGCGGTCAAGCACAAAAGTAACGTGTTACCATTCTGTTGTGCAAGAGTAGGTGCTGGCAAGAAATCTTCAGTGATGGGTTAGATTATTAAATTTTCTGCTGCTTCTCTCCTGGCCTTCGGCAGAGGAATTCATCATGAGTCTTCCTAAATTGGTAATGTTCTTGTCCATGATTTTTCTTTGGCTATGAGTTATCTTATGTTGAGCATCTCGTGGTCATGTATGCCAATATTTCTCTACATCAACCCTAAGTCATGCTTGCATGATATATATTATTCGATCCATCGATGGAAGGGGACACTAGGTTGGGAAACATTGGGTAAAGAAACATGGTGGTCTCTAGATAGTGTTGCAATCACTGCTAAGAGTCATATATGCCAGAGCGCTCCTGGGCCAATTTATTTATTTAACAAAATGAGCTGAAACCCATAGGTATGTAGAAGGATTCCTATTTTGTGACAAGTTAGGAATACTAAAAGGACCTATATTTATGACAATAAATGACAGGTAGATCATTAAATGTTCCTCACCGTAATTGCTATGTAATTGGCCTCGCCTAAGCAGTAGATGCGAATCATGTGAGTGTTCCAAAGACCTACATTTGTTTGTTCACCATGAACCCCATTAAATATCACTCCCCTGTGCCTCTCAAAATTATTTGTACAATTTCAATGTTGTTTTTCCTTTTTTTTCCTTTGTAATTTCCTGCTTATTGGAACTGGAAGTAGTGAAATACTCCCTCCGATCCTTTTTTTCTCTGCGTATAACTCCAATCCCGCATACCAAGGACAGCTACGATCTAAAAAATCTGGACATTTTTACCCTGGAGCGAGCGTGGTCTGCATGGCAGAAATCTCGCACAGTTATAACTGCAGCAGCCTTTGATTGGCTCTCTACTCCTCGTTCCCCTCTCCGCATTTAATTTCAACGCCGCGTCCCTGCATGCAAGAACTCTATTGGCTAATCCCTGCACGCATGCGAGCCTTTGCTCCTCTGGTGCAATTAGTGTGGCTGGAAATTAGTGCGGCCAAAGCGGAGGGGCAGGGGCACATTTGGAAACCAGCGGATAAAAAAGGAAACACGCAGACTATTTAGGGAAAAATGAGAAAAAGTTATGCGCAAACCAAATAGGAACGGAGGGAGTACATTAGTAATAGTTCTAATAATGGAAGAGTAAATATGGTAATTTATCTAGAGTCTTAACTCTGCTCAACTTTTAAACGACCTGCATTGTGATATGGAGGTAGTACTCAGAATCTTAGAGTACACGTTGGTACTTGTTTAATTAATGCTGTAGCTAGCAAAGGTGTTCTGACTGACTTACAATTTCTTCCTTTTATTTTATTTTATAGGAGATATTTGCGAAAGATGTTGATGAAGCGAGAGAGGAGATATTTCGAGTTCTTCCAATGATGGACCGCAGTGTAAGGATCATCTATTTTGGTGGTTGGGGTGGATTTGGGGTGTCGGCAGTTCTGCGATCTATAGCGAAAGTGCTTCTGTCTGTGAGAACCGCAGAACTATGCTTTGACAGAATAATTCATATAGACTGCTCAGAGTGGAAAAGTGAAAGAACAATGCAGAGATTAATTGCAGAGGAACTGAAACTTGACCACTCAGTGATGTCCATCCTAGACAAACAAGATGAAGAGGATGATTTTAGTGGAGTTGACGAAAGTTCAAGGGGTGTAATAGAACGTGTTGGGCAAATGATTGATCAAACCCTGAGGGGCAGCAAATTTATGATGATTTTTCTTAATGGAAGTGATGTTGAGTTTGACATAGGCGCCTTTGGTCCCCCATTTGCAAGATTTGGCGACAACATGATGATATGGACCTTCAAAAGAAGATTCCTGACCATGAATCACTGGTGTTCCGAGATAGCAGACAAGCTAAGATACACCCACACTCTTTCTTGTGTCCACCCTATGATCACAGAACGACTAACAAGTTCAGAGTTTCAAGCAATACTACGTGAAGAGGCTGCTGCCATAGTTGCTCGGAGTCCATGTATGCTGGACATCGACCCAACAATGGTTGCAGATTGTTGTCTCTATCAGTTATTCCTGCATTGTAACTTCCACACCTTTCAATGGGTTGCTCATGCTTCCAACTGTTGGATGTGCGATGGGATCATACAAGGGGACAGAGCAAGGGATATCAGTATTGCATTGCATGGAAAGTTAAATTGGGAGCGTGGTGCTCCTTTGGTTAATGGTGTGCTTAGGAAGTTCATGAAACATACGGAGCCTCCTTTTCTGATACTTCAAGATGATGATGTCTATGAAGAAGGGCCATACCGCTGGATTTCGGTCACATCGAGGAATATGAAATTACATGGTTTGCAAACTATACCTGTAGCGGCATCATCTTTCTTCTTGGCATTTGAAAGATCGGATTACCCAATTCCGTTGCCACATGGCTTGTTTGAGCATTCCAACAACCTTGGTGTGTTAGTTCTCTGTTGTTGTGCCTTTAGTTTTGCAGCACCTCCTTTCCTGAAAAGCCATCGCCTAAGATTCCTTGGACTGGACTGTTGTATAGATGACCAAACTGGTGACGGAGAGGATCATACAGAGTGGGCAAGTTTGTATAGCCTGTGGGTGCTACACCTTTCTTACACAGACTGGAATGAAATATTATCTAAAGAAAAGATGGATCTCATGACTAATATCAAAGAGCTCAATATAGAGGGAACAAGGTGTTGGCAGTACACCGCTGACTTGCAAGGGCGGCTACCTAACCTTCAAAGGCTCCGAATAATCAAACCAACATGTCAATGGGAGACATCCAGGGATGTTGGCAACTCCTTTATGGATAAGACAAGGATAGAGATACTTGATTTATCAGGTAACACTGAGATGGAAGTTGTGCCAACAAGCCTATCAAAGGCGAGTGGACTTCGAGTGCTTGTACTTGATGGTTGTGATGGGGTGGAAAACATTGATGGCCCTGGTGGGCTTCCTTCGTCCATTGAGTCCTTCAGCTTTGATGGTTATGGCCCAGCTTTTGAATGGACACCAAGCATTGAACTACCTTCCAAACGTTCCTGTCCACCTACGACAACAGAAACAAATAATAGGGATATCAAAGTCTCCAAGATCTCCTTAGCAGGGTGTAAACAGTTGAAAAATCTGTTCCTGCGTGGGCTACCCAACCTCTTGGAGCTGGACCTCTCTGGAACTGCAATCAAGATACTAGACTTTGAAACTATGGTGTTGCAAGTCCTAGGGCTCAAGCGGCTATTTCTTATTGGATGTGAGCACCTTCGTGCAATAAATTTTCCAGGCAAGAGTGACTTTGAGAGAAATCTGGACCTAGAGCTGCTGTACATAGACACACGACCTGGAGCTGCGTGTCATCGGTCAACTATTGAAGAGAACATTTCCTCCCAGTTGCTGGTGAATGCTATAATAGCTGATGCAAGGCTAGTCCGGTCATTGCACTCTTTAATATATTATGGTATGAATAGCCCCAGAGATGTTTGTTTTGATATCCAAGTCACCTCCTCACCTGTGTCTGTTGGGCCTGTTCAACCGGAAGCACCATGCAGTGATAAGATTGGTCATTCTGAAGAAGAGAGCCTGAATCAGCTTGTTCCAGCACACCGATACAGCGATGTCAATAGCATGATTGGTGATGCCTCACTCCCAATGCAGGCTTTCCCGCCTCCGCCTATGAAGTTGGATCGGCATGTTGAGATCACTGAAGGGAGCCATTTCTTGGAGAGCGAGTTGGACAAATATCGAGGTCTAGGTGGCCTGATGGATTTATACGCTGAATCGCTGCACGTGCATGATGTCCCGATATGTGCTATTGTGCCGTCTCCATTTTGGGGGAACAAGCTTAGGCACTTCTGCGTTGAGAGGTGCTCCAAGGTGGACGCCGTCTTCCAAACGAGCCCGGACGGATTGCTGGAGCTAGAGACTTTGTGGGTGTCGCATCTCCTAATGGCCCGTTGGATCTGCAGTAAAGGTTACCACTTCACCGATGGTACTTTCAGAAGTTTGCAGCACCTACATGTGCGCTCCTGCCCCAGCCTCCATTTTGTGCTCCCGGTGTGGTTCCCCTCCTTCCCTAGCTTGAAGACACTATACATTATTCACTGCAGCAACCTCAAGCACATCTTCACACTGGACAATGAGTACCCAGAAGAAATAGCCGTCCAGGGTGTACTATTTCCAAAGCTGACCACCATCCACCTTCATGACCTACCGGAGCTGCAGCAGATATGCGAGTTCAAGATGGTGGCTCCGGCAGTCAAGACCATCGTGATCAGAAGATGCTGGAACCTGCGTCATCCGCTGCCGGTTGTGGGCACCGATGACATAGAGATCGAGAAGGATGTCTGTGTCGAGGTGGATGCTGGCCACCACCCTGACCGTTGGACGCCCCGATACAAGAAGAAACTGCCCAGGGTCTCCGTCCTCAGGTAGTAAGTACGCATGCACATTGATGATTCCATTTCTGATTCGTTTCTACACTAGCACTGATTGCATTTGGACTTAGTTACTCAACCCTTTTCATTGCGTTGTCTTTCACACTTGCTTTTTAGGTGAATTGTGCACCAATGTGTTTCTTCCACCGTGACATGGGACTTGGATGGATGGTTGTGCTACTATCGTTGTTGTTGCTGCTGCACAAGCTTGGCTTTTTCGTGTGCTCTCGCGGATAGCCAGAGCCAGACACCTCCTGGTTCTTGGCTGGCTGTCAATGCAAACATGGAGGGAAAAGCTTCACCCTTCAGGTGGGTTGTTGTGTCAGGCGTGAGCTTTTGGTGGCTCTCGCTCGCCTTTGTGGCTCTGGAATAAGAAGCTGTCTGGTATGTGCTTGCGTCTACGTGCCCAGACCATGCCGATGTGTGCGCGAAGTGTGGCATTGCTGCTGAGTTGGCTTGCATCCACCTGGCCGCATGCTTGTGGATTGTTTGATACACTAGTAGTAACTTGAGCAGCAGCCTGTACTGTATTTGTGTGGCTGCAGTGTGAGTGTGAGTCTGGTCCTCTCCTCTTACGAGTGTTTGCCATGTGTTTGAAATGAACTGAGAAGCATCTGTGTGTGTGACAGTCCGTGTGTTTGTCAAATACGAGCTTGAAATGAACAGCTACTTGTGATTGTGAAGTTGGTCACGACATTTGTTATGTGGTTGCAAGCATAATTTGCCATTTTAGTGTTCATTTTCTCGGGCTCCTGAAATGTAGGTGCCCTTCACAGCTTTTGGGACAAGTTTAATCAAAGCTCATTCACAATTACAGACATGCTGCTGTCGCTCAAGTTTGCAGCAAGACTAAACCCAGCCAGTACAACATTGTTCAGGTTCAGGAGGCTGTCAAGCCTCTTACTCGACCTGGTGTATTAGTTTTTCTGCAAATTAGCACCTAAAAATTACTTGACCAGGTGTACTAGTTTTCCTGTAAATTAGCAACTTGTCTCAATCTTTCCCTCGATCATTTTAACGACCAGGTGTATAATGGACGCCAAACTCTCGTCTCCTGTGTTCTTGTGTGAAGCAGCCGAGAGAAAGAGATGAGAGAACGTGTTGTTTGGCGATTCACACAAGGGCGGGCGGGATTCAAATGTGTTGTGTGGGTACGTCCGTCGTTTTGTGTGCAAGTATGCAAGACGAGCCTACGTATAAAAACAAGAAGAGCACCTCCAACCAACAGCCTCGAAGATAGCTTACAAAGACAAGCTAGCAGGGGCTCGCTCAATCACCAATCACCATGGCGAGCACTTTTAAGGTCTTGGCAGTTTTTGGCATTCTTGCTTTGCTGCAGGTGTGGTGCACAGCCGGCCAGATCTACACCTTCTCGGTGGTGATGTCGGTGAACGGCTTTGACAAAGGGGAGGAGGGCGGGCCGGCGAGCTGCGACGGCCAGTACCACAGCGACGACCAATTGCTGGTGTCGCTGGTTCGATGTGGTATGGGCCTGGCAACCGGTGCGGCAAGACGATCCGCATCAGGAGTGCGGACGGGCACTATGTGGTGGCCAAGGTCGTGGACGAGTGCGGCCGTTAGAGTGGCTGCGGTCAGAACGAGATCAGCACGTCGGCTGCCGTGTGGAAGGCCTTCGGGCTACAACACCTCCTATCACTCCACCCTACGCGCCACGCCATTTGAGGTGGTTTACGGCAGACCGCCCCCGGCCATCCTACCTGTTGATCCGGCCACGGCTCGGACGGAGGCGGCCGATGATCTTCTGCGGAGCCGTGACGAGATGCTGGCAGAGGTCCGGCAACGCCTCATTTAGGCCCAACAGCTGGCCAAGCACTACTACGACGACCACCATCACGAGGCGGAGTTCGCTGTGGGTGATTGGGTGTGGCTGCGTCTCCTTCACCGCTCTACGCAGTCACTGGACCCAAACGCGAAGCATAGGATGGGTCCCCGCTATGCCGGGCCCTTTCCTGTCTTGGAGCGCATCGGGAAGGTCGCTTACCGCCTTCAGCTTCCGGCCGGTGTTCTCATCCACGACGTCTTCCATGTGGGGCTGCTCAAGCCCTTCTGTGGGGAGCCACTGCAGCCCCTCCCGCGCTTCCTCCGACCTTCGACGGGCGTCTTCTTCCGGGACCGGAGAAGGTGTTGCAGGCCCAGCTACGTCGCGGAGTGTGGTACGTGTTGATTCAGTGGGCTGGACTTCCGGAGGAGGAAGCCACTTGGGAGCAGCGCGAGGAGTTCCATCAACACTACCCAGACTTCCAGCTCGAGGACGAGCTGTTTGCGCAGGCGGGGAGAGATGTTATGACCGGACAAACTTATGCCCGTAGGAGGCCCACCGGCCAGGCTTAGTTAGGGGCTTAGCCCACAAGTTATCTTAGTTTTATTTCACATCGTGGTTATATAAACAAGTTGTAAGACTCTTTTGAGAATTAAGCAATAAGAATAATCTATTGCCCGGCTCCCAGAGGAGCCGGACCCTAACCCTAGCCGCCTCCTGCCCTTGCGCCGCCGCCTTCCCCACGCACACGCCGGCGCCCTGCCGCCGGTGCCCGCGCGCTCTCCCTCATCCAGCTCCCTCCTTTCCCTACAGGCTACGGCCACGACCTGGGAGAACCCTAGCTCCTAACACTCTTAATCACCTGATCTTTGGCTGTGTTGTCTCCAAAGACCATCCGGTGATTGTTTGTGGACTTCAACTTCCCCTTAGAATGTTTAGCAACAAATTGTGGGTTGGTAGGTTCCATAGGTTTAACTCCAATATGTTTCATCTGTACTCGAGGAAATACAACTCATTTTGAAAAAGAAGAAAGGAAGCTGATTAAATCATGTATGGCATCCTTTACACTGCTAATTGTTTGCTGCTTTGCTGGGCAGATCTTCACCTGGGAGTGGGAGACAAAAATGACATTGTCATTTTACAGCACATTGTATTCCTGTCTGTCTAGCTATTGTTCTGAACATGAATTAGTTCCATGGGGGATGAACGGTACTGTAATCTGGCTTTCTTGGCGCTGATATCTAGTAAATATGACTGTTCCAGATCCTATTATCATTGAGTGCAGCTTGTCAAACTGTGTCCACTGGTCACTGGTGCAACATCTTGAGTGCAGCTTGTCAAACTGTGTCCACCGGTCACTGGTGCAACATCTGTTTGATCTTATTCCTTATGTATTGTGAGGAAGTATAGCCCTTGGGCAACCTATTTATATTTATGTATGCTACAGTTAATGAATTCAGATTTGTGATGTCGATGAATTCAGTAAGAGCTTTTGTTCTTTTAACAACAGAGACAGTGCATTAATGGCCAAAACAAAAAAGTGCATCCATGCTGTGAAATGTTTTCTTGCTGGGTGTATTTGACGGTTCATTTTTGTTATTCATCAGGTCAAAAATAAAAGGTCCATATCATGCAGGCTTGTGATTCACAGATGGAAAATGGATTTTTGCAGGGGCCAGGACAGGATATTTTTGTATTTCTGCATGGTTGTAAGAATCATCTTTAGGAAATGAATAAGAAAAAGAAAAAGAAAAAAGCAGCACGTTGCTTCATGCTTTGGCAAAGAGGAAAAGGGCAGCATGAAGCAAAGGGCTCTATGGTCAGTGTGAAGGCAACAAGCAAAGAATCTTAGATGCTTTAATCAGGGTGAGGAGGCAAATTTCTGGGGTCCAACGCGTGCTTCTAGCTTCGGAGCGCAAATTGCAATTGTTGCATATTTCCATTTCTACTATAATCTGGCGGTGCACTAGAAGTGTAGAATAGTTGATCGGACTATTTCAGAAATTTCAGTCCAAGTTTTTGTGCTTCAAGCTGCTCTTCTCCTGTTGAGGATGCTGTTGGGGAACGTAGCAGAAATTCAAAATTTTCCTACGTATCACCAAGATCTATCTATGGAGAAACCAGCAACGAGGGGAAGGAGAGTGCATCTACATACCCTTGTAGATCGCTAAGCGGAAGCGTTCAAGTGAACGGGGTTGATGGAGTCGTACTCGTCGTGATTCAAATCACCGATGATCAAGTGCCGAACGCACGGCACCTCCGCGTTCAACACACGTACAACCCGGTGACGTCTCCCACGCCTTGATCCAGCAAGGAGAGAGGGAGAGGTTGAGGAAGACTCTATCCAGCAGCAGCACAACGGCGTGGTGGTGATGGAGGAGCGTGGCTATCCAGCAGGGCTTCGCCAAGCACCACGGGAGAGGAGGAGGAGGAGAAGCAGGGCTGCACCAAGAGCGAGAAGGGAGAGATTCTCATGTCTTTCTCTGTATTATGGGCAGCCCCATGCCTCACTATTTATAGGGGGAGAGGGGGCTGCGCCCCCCTCTAGGGTTTCCCACCCCCAAGGGGTGCGGCCAGCCCTAGATGGCAAATGGGGTGGCGGCCAAGAGGGGGAGGAGAGGGAGGCGCAGGGAGCATGGGCCTTAGGGCCCATCTACCCTAGGGTTTGCCCCCTCCCACTCTCCCCTGCGCCTTGGGCCCCTTGTGGGGGGCGCACCAGCCCACCTGGGGCTGGTTCCCTCCCACACATGGCCCATGCAGCCCTCCGAGGTTGGTGGCCCCACTTGGTGGACCCCCGGGACCCTCCCGGTGGTCCCGGTACGTTACCGATAAAACCCGAAACTCTTCCGGTGACCAAAACAGGACTTCCCATATATAAATCTTTACCTCCGGACCATTCCGGAACTCCTCGTGACGTCCGGGATCTCATCCGGGACTCCGAACAACATTCGGTAACCACATACAAGCTTCCTTTATAACCCTAGCGTCATCGAACCTTAAGTGTGTAGACCCTACGGGTTCGGGAGACATGCAGACATGACCGAGACGTTCTCCGGTCAATAACCAACAGCGGGATCTGGATACCCATGATGGCTCCCACATGTTCCACGATGATCTCATCGGATGAACCACGATGTCAAGGACTTAATCAATCCCGTATACAATTCCCTTTGTCTAGCGGTATTATACTTGCCCGAGATTCGATCGTCGGTATCCTTATACCTTGTTCAATCTCGTTACCGGCAAGTCTCTTTACTCGTTCCATAACACATCATCCCGTGATCAACTCCTTGGTCACATTGCGCATATGATGATGTCCTACCGAGTGGGCCCAGAGATACCTCTCTGCTTACACGGAGTGACAAATCCCAGTCTCGATTCGTGCCAACCCAACAGACACTTTCGGAGATACCTGTAATGCACCTTTATAGCCACCCAGTTACGTTGTGACGTTTGGTACACCCAAAGCACTCCTACGGTATCCGGGAGTTGCACAATCTCATGGTCTAAGGAAAAGATACTTGACATTAGAAAAGCTCTAGCAAACGAACTACACGATCTTTGTGCTATGCTTAGGATTGGGTCTTGTCCATCACATCATTCTCCTAATGATGTGATCCCGTTATCAACGACATCCAATGTCCATAGCCAGGAAACCATGACTATCTGTTGATCACAACGAGCTAGTCAACTAGAGGCTCACTAGGGACATATTGTGGTCTATGTATTCACACATGTATTACGATTTCCGGTTAATACAGTTATAGCATGAATAAAAGACAATTATCATGAACAAGGAAATATAATAATAATACTTTTATTATTGCCTCTAGGGCATATTTCCAACAGTCTCCCACTTGCACTAGAGTCAATAATCTAGTTCACATCGATATGTGATTAACACTCAAGGTCACATCCCCATGTGACTAACACCCAAAGAGTTTACTAGAGTCAATAATCTAGTTCACATTTACCATGTGATTAACACTCAATGAGTTCTGGGTTTGATCATGTTATGCTGGTAAGAGAGGTTATAGTCAACGGGTCTGAACCTTTCATATCCGTGTGTGCTTTACAAATCTCTATGTCATCTCCTAGATGTAGCTACCACGTTCTATTTGGAGCTATTCCAAATAACTGTTCTACTTGGAGCTATACAAAAAGTTGCTCCATTATACGTATCCGGTATCTCTACTCAGAGCTATCCGGATAGGTGTTAAGCTTGCATCGACGTAACTCTTTACGTCGAACTCTTTATCACCTCCATAATCGAGAAAATTCCTTAGTCCACTAGTTACTAAGGATAACTTTGACCGCTGTCCTGTGATCCATTCTTGGATCACTCTTGTACCCATTGACTGACTCATGGCAAGGCACACTATAGGTGCGGTACACAACATAGCATACTGTAGAGAGCCTATGATAAAAGCATAGGGGACGACATTCGTCCTTTCTCTTTCTTCTGCCGTGGTCGAGCTTTAAGTCTTAACTTCATACCTTACAACTCAGGCAAGAACTCCTTCTTTGACTGATTCATCTTGAACACCTTCAAGATCATGTCAAGGTACGTGCTCATTTGAAAGTACTATTAAGCATTTTGATCTATCTTATAGATCTTGATGCTTATTGTTCAAGTAGCCTAATCCAGGTTTTCCATTGGAAAACAGTTTTCAAATAACCCTATATGCTTTCCAGAAATTCTACGTCATTTCTGATCAACAATGTGTCAACAACATATACTCATCAGAAATTCTATAGTGCTCCCACTCACTTCTTTGGAAATACAAGTTTCTCATAAACTTTGTACAAACCCAAAATCTTTGATCATCTCATCAAAGTGTAAATTCCAACTCCGAGATGCTTACTCCAGTCCTTAGAAGGATCGCTGGAGCTAGCATACCTTTTAGCATCCTTAGGATTGACAAAACTTTTCTGATTGTATCACATACAACCTTTCCTTACGAAAACTGGTAAGGAAACTTGTCTTGACATCCATGTGCCAGATTTCATAAATGCAGCTAATGCTAACATGAATCCGATGGACTTAAGCATCGCTACGGATGAGAAAATCTCATCGTAGTCAACTCCTTGAACTTGTGAAAAGCTCTTCGCCACAAGTCGTGCTTCATAGACGGTGACATTACCGTCCACGTTCGTCTTCTTCTTAAAAATCCATTTATCTTAATGGCTTGCCGATCATCGGGCAAGTCCACCAAAGTCCATGCTTTGTTCTGATACATGGATCCTATCTCGGATTTCATGGCTTCTAACCATTTGTTGGAATTTGGGCCTACCGTCGCTTCTCCATAGCTCGTAGGTTCATTGTTGTCTAGCAACATGACCTTCAAGACAGGATCACCGTACCACTCCGAAGTAGTACGCGTCCTTGTCGTCCTATGAGGTTCGGTAGTGACTTGATCCGAAGCTTCATGATCACTATCATACGCTTCTACTTCAATTGGTGTAGGCCCCATAGGAACAACTTCCTGTGCCCTGCTACACACTAGTTGAAGTGACGGTTCAATAACCTCATCAAGTCTCCACCATCCTCCCACTCAACTCTTTCGAGAGAAACCTTTCCTCGAGAAAGGACCCGATTCAAGAAACAATCCATATTGCTTTCGGATCTGAATTAGGAGGTATACCCAACTGTTTTGGGTGTCCTATGAAGATGCATTTTATCCGCTTTGGGTTCGAGCTTATCAATCCTGAAACTTTTTCACATAAGCGTCGCAGCCCCAAACTTTCAAGAAACGACAACTTAGGTTTCTCTAAACCATAATTCATACGGTGTCATCTCAACGGAATTACGTGGTGCCCTCTTAAAGTGAATGTGGTTGTCTCTAATGCCTAACCCATAAATGATAGTGGTAATTCGATAAGAGACATCATGGTACGCACCATATCCAATAGGGTGCAACTATGATGTTCGGACACACCCTCACTATGGTGTTCCAGGCGGTATTAGTTGTGAAACAATTTCCACAATGTCTTAATTGCGTGCCAAAGCTCGTAACTCAGATACTCATCTCTATGATCATATCATAGACATTTCATCCTCTTGTCACGATGATCTTCAACTTCACTCTGAAATTACTTGAACCATTCAATAATTCAGACTTGTGTTTCATCAAGTAAATATACTCTACATCTACTCGAATCATCTGTGAAGTAAGAACATAACGATATTCACTGCATGCCTCGGCATTCATTGGACTGCACACATCAAAATGTGTTACTTCCAACAAGTTGCTATCTTGTTCCATCTTACTGAAAGCGAGGCTTTTCAGTCATCTTGCCCATGTGGTATGATTTGCATATCTCAAGTGATTCAAAATCAAGTGAGTCCAAACGATCCATCTGCATGGAGTTTCTTCATGCATATACACCAATAGACATGGTTCGCATGTCTCAAACTTTTCAAAAATGAGTGAGTCCAAAGATCCATCAACATGGAGCTTCTTCATGTGTTTTACACCAATATGACTTACATGGCAGTGCCACAAGTAGGTGGTACTATCATTACTATCTTATCTCTTTTGGCATGAAAAAGTGTATCACTACGATCGAGATTCAATAAACCATTCCTTAAGGTGCAAGACCATTGAAGGTATTATTCAAATAAACAGAGTAACCATTATTCTCCTTAAATGAATAACCGTATTGCGATAGACATAATCCAATCATGTCTATGCTCGACGCAAACACCAAATCTCGATGGTAGAGGGAGCGTGCGATGCTTGATCACATCAACCTTGGAAATACTTCCAACACATATCGTCAGCTCACCTTTAGCTAGTCTCCGTTTATTCCGTAGCTCTTTTATTTCGAGTTACTAACACTTAGCAACCGAACCGGTATTTTAATACTCTGGTGCTACTAGGAGTACTAGTAAAGTACACATTAACATAACGTATATCCAATATACTTCTATCGACCTTGCCAGCCTTCTTATCTACCAAGTATCCAGGGTAATCCTGCTTCAGTGGCTGTTCCCCTTATTACAGAAGCACTCAGTCTCGGGTTTGGGTTCAACCTTGGGTTTCTTCACTAGAGCAGCAGCTGATTTGCCGTTTCATGAAGTATCCCTTCTTGCCCTTGCCCTTCTTGAAACTAGTGGTTTCATCAACAATTGATGCTCCTTCTTGATTTCTACTTTCGCGGTGTCAAACATCGCGAATATCTCAAGGATCATCATATATGTCCCTGATATATCATAGTTCATCACGAAGCTCTAGCAGCTTGGTGGTAATGACTTCGGAGAACCATCACTATTTCATCTGGAAGATCAACTCCCACTTGATTCAAGCGATTGTTGTACTCAGACAATCTGAGCACAAGCACAACAATTGAGCTTTTCTCCTTAGTTTGCAGGCTAAGAAAATCGTCGGAGGTCTTATACCTCTTGACGTGGGCACGATCCTGAAATCCCAATTTCAGCCCTCGAAACATCTCATATGTTCCGCGACGTTTCAAAAACGTCTTTGGTGCCTCAACTCTAAACCGTTTAACTGAACTATCACGTAGTTATCAAAACGTGTCTGTCCGATGTTCGCAACACCCACAAACGACGTTTGGGGCTCAGCTCACTGAGCGGTGCATTAAGGACATAAGCTTTCTACTGTCCGCATAATTGCTACTATCAACTTTCAACTAATTTTCTCTAGGAACATAACTAAACAGTAGAACTAAAGCGTGAGCTACTACATAATTTGCAAAATCCTTTTTGACTATGTTCAGGATAATTAAGTTCATCTTATGAACTCCCACTCAGATAGACATCCCTCTGGTCATCTAAGTGATTACATGATCCGAGTCAAACTAGGCCGTGTCCGATCATCACGTGAGACGGACTAGTCATCATCGGTGAACATCTTCATGTTGATCGTATCTTCTATACGACTCATGCTCGACCTTTCGGTCTCCGTGTTCCGAGGTCATGTCTGTACATGCTAGGCTCGTCAAGTTAACCCTAAGTGTTTTCGCGTGTGTAAATCTGTCTTACACCCGTTGTATGTGAACGTAAGAATCCATCACACCCGATCATCACGTGGTGCTTAGAAGCGACGAACTGTAGCAACGGTGCACAGTTAGGGGAGAACACTTCTTGAAATTGTTGTAAGGGATCATCTTATTTACTACCGTCGTTCTAAGTAAACAAGATGCATAAACATGATAAACATCACATGCAATCAAATAGTGACATGATATGGCCAATATCATTTTGCTCCTTTTGATCTCCATCTTCGGGGCTCCATGATCATCATCGTCACCGGCATATGACACCATGATCTCCATCATCATGATCTCCATCATCGTGTCTCCATGAAGTTGTCTCGCCAACTTATTACTTCTACTACTATGGCTACCGGTTAGCAATAAAGTAAAGTAATTACATGGCGTTGTTCAATGACACGCAGGTCATACAATAAATTAAGACAACTCCTATGGCTCCTGCCGGTTGTCATACTCATCGACATGCAAGTCGTGAATCCTATTACAAGAACATGATCAATCTCATACATCACATATCATTCATCACATTCTTCTTGGCCATATCACATCACATAGCATAACCTGCAAAAACAAGTTAGACGTCCTCTAATTGTTGTTTGCATGTTTTACGTGGCTGCTATGGGTTTCTAGCAAGAACTTTTCTTACCTACGCAAAACCACAACGTGATATGCCAATTGCTATTTACCCTTCATAAGGACCCTTTTCATCGAATCCGTTCCGACTAAAGTGGGAGAGACTGGCACCCGCTAGCCACCTTATGCACCAAGTGCATGTCAATCGGTGGAACCTGTCTCACGTAAGAGTACGTGTAAGGTCGGTCCGGGCCGCTTCAGCCCACAATACCGCCGAAACAAGATTGGACTAGTAACGGTAAGCATATTGAACAACATCAACGCCCACAACTACTTTGTGTTCTACTCGTGCAAAGAATCTACGCAACAAACCTGGCTCTGATACCACTGTTGGGGAACGTAGCAGAAATTCAAAATTTTCCTACGTATCACCAAGATCTATCTATGGAGAAACCAGCAACGAGGGGAAGGAGAGTGCATCTACATACCCTTGTAGATCGCTAAGCGGAAGCGTTCAAGTGAACGGGGTTGATGGAGTCGTACTCGTCGTGATTCAAATCACCGATGATCAAGTGCCGAACGCACGGCACCTCCGCGTTCAACACACGTACAGCCCGGTGACGTCTCCCACGCCTTGATCCAGCAAGGAGAGAGGGAGAGGTTGAGGAAGACTCTATCCAGCAGCAGCACAACGGCGTGGTGGTGATGGAGGAGCGTGGCTATCCTACAGGGCTTCGCCAAGCACCACGGGAGAGGAGGAGGAGAAGCAGGGCTGCACCAAGAGGGAGAAGGGAGAGATTCTCATGTCTTTCTCTGTATTATGGGCAGCCCCATGCCTCACTATTTATAGGGGGAGAGGGGGCTGCGCCCCCCTCTAGGGTTTCCCACCTCCAAGGGGTGTGGCCAGCCCTAGATGGCAAATGGGGTGGCGGCCAAGAGGGGGAGGAGAGGGAGGCGCAGGGAGCATGGGCCTTAGGGCCCATCTGCCCTAGGGTTTGCCCCCTCCCACTCTCCCCTGCGCCTTGGGCCCCTTGTGGGGGGCGCACCAGCCCACCTGGGGCTGGTTCCCTCCCACACATGGAGCATGCAGCCCTCCGGGGTTGGTGGCCCCACTTGGTGGACCCCCGGGACCCTCCCGGTGGTCCCGGTACGTTACCGATAAAACCCGAAACTCTTCCGGTGACCAAAACAGGACTTCCCATATATAAATCTTTACCTCCGGACCATTCCGGAACTCCTCGTGACGTCCAGGATCTCATCCGGGACTCCGAACAACATTCGGTAACCACATACAAGCTTCCTTTATAACCCTAGCGTCATCGAACCTTAAGTGTGTAGACCCTACGGGTTCGGGAGACATGCAGACATGACCGAGACGTTCTCCGGTCAATAACCAACAGCGGGATCTGGATACCCATGATGGCTCCCACATGTTCCACGATGATCTCATTGGATGAACCACGATGTCAAGGACTTAATCAATCCCGTATACAATTCCCTTTGTCTAGCGGTATTATACTTGCCCGAGATTCGATCGTCGGTATCCTTATACCTTGTTCAATCTCGTTACCGGCAAGTCTCTTTACTCGTTCCGTAACACATCATCCCGTGATCAACTCCTTGGTCACATTGCGCATATGATGATGTCCTACCGAGTGGGCCCAGAGATACCTCTCCGCTTACACGGAGTGACAAATCCCAGTCTCGATTCGTGCCAACCCAACAGACACTTTCGGAGATACCTGTAATGCACCTTTATAGCCACCCAGTTACGTTGTGACGTTTGGTACACCCAAAGCACTCCTACGGTATCCGGGAGTTGCACAATCTCATGGTCTAAGGAAAAGATACTTGACATTAGAAAAGCTCTAGCAAACAAACTACACGATCTTTGTGCTATGCTTAGGATTGGGTCTTGTCCATCACATCATTTTCCTAATGATGTGATCCCGTTATCAACGACATCCAATGTCCATAGCCAGGAAACCATGACTATCTGTTGATCACAACGAGCTAGTCAACTAGAGGCTCACTAGGAACATATTGTGGTCTATGTATTCACACGTGTATTACGATTTCCGGATAATACAGTTATAGCATGAATAAAAGACAATTATCATGAACAAGAAAATATAATAATAATACTTTTATTATTGCCTCTAGGGCATATTTCCAACAGATGCACATACATACAGCACCATTTTCTAGCCTCCTTTCTTTGTGCCCTTCAAGTATTCTGCTGCACAAGTAGCACTAATTCTTTGAGCGGTCAAGCACAAAAGTAACGTGTTACCATTCTGTTGTGCAAGAGTAGGTGCTGGCAAGAAATCTTCAGTGATGGGTTAGATTATTAAATTTTCCGCATATAGGGTGTCGAGATATAGGGTGAGAAAATGGAGATGAGATGAGCAAAGAAGAAAAAGTGAGTCTTGGTTGGATCGGTTGCGTGGTTTGGTTGGTTTGTTGGATCGAAAAAGGAAAGAAATAAGATATAAGATATAAAGTAAGATATAAAATTCAGACTCTGCGACGACACACCACATATATATCATGTCTTTTTGTCTACTTTATTTTTTGTGTTTGTGAGTGGTATATCACACCTTGGAGAGGGAGGCGATGAATTTAATCTTGTCCTTTTCACATGGATTGAAAATCCACAGCAGTTCCCTATGCCACGTGTGTCCAGTTCCCTTAGCTCCGCGGTCTTGTGTACACTGCAGCACGAGCATAAATCTTATATTCTTAAGAAGTTGATCTCCACTAAAACCAATTATCTCAACATGCACACCCTTCACATCAGCTTCATGCCATATCAGCATTCTGTTTTCAATTTCGTACGTCCACCTCAGCAAAGTTACCACGTCACTGCCTAATTTTTTCTGTTTAAAGACAAGGTTTCGGTCGCTTATGCGAAGGAAGAAGAAACGTTGGAGCTCCCCACCATTTGCAGCCCCATCTCCTTAATTCCCCGCATGGCCCACCAACTAACTTCATGCCTCTCTTAATTGTAGGAAACAGATCCTCTCCGTCTTTATCCACCAAAAACTGATGGAAGAGCAATAGATAGACGTGATCCTCCTTTTAAGCAACCAATCTCCTCTAATCCCGTAGCCTCCACCACAGCTACCGCCTCTGCCAGAATTTATTCCTGAACAGGACCTCAAGATGACGCAACCATGCCGCCGGCATCGGTGGGCATGTTGTTGATAGCTGCCGTCAGTTCATGGCGTCGTCCCAAGGGCACTGTCGAGCCGCTCCTTCACGCTGCATGCGGCTGCCACCGCAGGTTCCACAAGCGTGAGGTCGAGGCCGTCGACTCGGGATGCTCCTCCTCACTATTGCAGAAGTTTGCTCTTTTCTTGCTAGCTCATCTGGGTAGATCAACATAGGCAGGTAATGTGTATACATTGAGATGATCCCATTCGATCTTGATGGATCAATCAACTATATGATTCCGTTAATAATCTTCATCCTCCTCCTCTTGGTATTTTGATAAATTTGTTGAACTATAGACCAATCGATGATAATACAACTGTTGCATGCAAATCCACATGCAGGCCATGAATTTCGAGGATGGAGTTTCTCTGTTGCAGGCCGCCGCCCCCATGGATCCAGACGCACTGGTGTGATCCGCCCTCAAGATGAGAAGCACATGCCTCGGGACATCGCCGCTACCCTGCAGCATCGATGCGTCCAACGCCGACCACCACCATCACGACCCTGCTGCCCAGAAGCAACGACGACGCCGGCGACTCTAGGCGACTTCCCCTGCCTCGCCAAATTCCACCTCTAAACTGTGGAGGGGCATCGCATCGTCTCCACCATCAGGTTGGTATCTCTGGCAATCTCTTTTTCATTATTGACATCAAAAGACATCCTTGCCATCACCTCCCAGCAAGGACACTACATTTGCGTCTCCTCCTCTGCCCGACTGACTCTACCAAAGAACAATTTGTGTTGACCGATTTCAGTCAGTTGTTCACCATGTCTGGCTATCCAAGCCCATGGTACTACGACATCAATATAGAACAATCAGCAGCAGACCGACACTCAGGTAAAATATTATACTTCCCTGTAACCTTCATCCGCTGATGGAGTGATTGGCAGCGTACTATGTATTTAGATGCATGATGAGCCTCAAAGTGTAATTCCCCAGAACTATTTTCCCTTGTGTGGCAGCAAGACTAACCTCTAGGTTGTAGTACTACTACTGAACTTTCTATGCCCTTTTTCTTTATGTATATAGCAGAGATTGAAAAAACAGAGAATGTTGGAAGAAGTTTGTTAATAAGAGATCATCATCCCCCTCTTGGTATTTTGATTAATTTGTTGATCTTCATCCTCCACCCAATTGTTCCATGCCTCTGTATTAATCCTCCGCTATAATCTTGCTACTTTAGGCCGAGTTTATCTCCCATGATTTGTTATTATCTTCACATGTATTATGTAGTTTCATGCAGAGACGTTCATACTCTTTGCTATCCCAACTTCCCAAGGATCCATCACCCATGTCTACTGGTGCCCACATGCATGATATGTTTATTATATTTTGACATGCCTTCTGTAGTTATGTTCGTACATAATGAACTTTCACATTATTTGCCATCCCAACTTCCGAAGTATACATGTTTATTACTTAGTTTATTAGATTGTTGTCCAATTCTGCTGCATATCTCATGTCTTATATCAGAACAAGATGGCTATGGTATAAGGAGGGTTGGAATTTCATAATTTAGTACGGACAATATTGAATGAGGAAAAAGGATCATAGATTATCAAGCAATTATCGGACACTGCATATTGATTTCCCTATGAGACACCATTTAATTCATGTTTAAAAGTTTCCTTCCGGTTATTCAATCACATGTTACCTAATCATCGCATCTCAGTTTGACCGGGAAATCTTGCAACCTCGCCTACCCATCGAGGATCTTGATGGAGTGGTTATGAACCAAACTATGAGGATTCCATTCTCTAAGGTTTACAGTTACTTCCCCCCATGTTTGTTTTTATTTCAATTTTTTCAAGCCAACCTGAAGGAATGCTTGCATGTTTGTGCTAAATCTGTGTATAGTGGTGGACAATAAATTTATTCAATATTTCGAATGTAAAAATTAATTCAAATTGGATCTTAAATTTCATTTTTGATTCATATTATGTGTGCTTATTTTGAAGCCGCACATAGAAGCCAGAATGTCCCGCCGCAACGCGCAGGCCATCATCTAGTAACTCATCATTGAGAGAAAGCTAGCACACAGGGCAAGCTAGCTAGGTTATAAACGCAAGTGGGAGGTCGCTCAATTACCATGGCGAACACGGCCAAGGTGGCCGCAACATTATTTGTTTTTCTGCAGGTGCCGTGCACCGTCGCCCGGCACCATGCTGATTCAGCGACGTCGTCTCTCCCCATCGTCCAGGCTCCAGGGGTGATGACAGTGAGCGGGTTCGACAAAGGAGAGGAGCGCGGGCCGGCGTCATGCAGCGGCACATACCACGACGGCATGGAATTTGTGATGACGGTGTCTACGAAGCTCTACACGAGCGGGGCATGTGTGGCATCGTGTTCCGCATCACGAGCACGGTGACCGGGTGCAGCACGATGGCCCAGGTCGTGGATGAGTGCAACGACTGCCGCGACGACCAGGTGGGAGTGTCGGCCTGCGTGTGGGCACGCCTTGGGCTCGACACCAATGCCTGCTTGGCGCCCGTCATATTGACGTAATGAGAGACTGAGAGGTCGACGACTGGTGCACAGGATTGCCAAAGAGATAAACTGTTCATGGTAAATCAAGTTGGGGTAACACACGATACATGTATGGTGTGTGAGCCATATATATGTAGGAGAACAGCTGAATAAAGCAATCTATAATTATCTATAGGTGTGAATTAATCAGTGCAAGTCTCTGTTATTTGTTTTCAACTGTTAAAGACATATGAGAACAATACACATTTCCTCTTCTCTCTCACTGAAAGAAAGGCGATCCCGTCGGTACCCCCCGCCCCCGGTGAGGCCATGGTTTCCTCCTCCTTCGTGTGCAGCCCTGACGAAGAAGGGGGCTGGATTCCTGAATCTGTTGTATGGCGATGTAGTTAGGTCTCTTTAGGAATAAGGTTACGATGCGCAAAGGCGGTGTTGTGATGGTGATGTTAGCGCCTTACATTTAGTTGTAGAGGAACACAGCCCAATCGCTTTCTGGAGCCCATTCTTTTAGCGAAGATCGACACAACCGCTTAGTCACATGAACATAGTTTGTATTACCATGAATATTGATCATCAATAAAGCACCTCCAGTATGTTATGCTAGAACACAAAAAGGGCAAATGTAGCAAACATTCTATGCGACTCCACTAGTGTTCCACCAGCTTCAGCATCAAAGACAACAAGTTCGTTAACTGACACAACCAAAGGGACACCGCAAGATCATAATAACACTTTGCACATGGAGCTCGACTATCTAACACCGTCTCCTCAGACGATACACCGGTTTCGATCGGGGTCACGCCGCTCGGCATTGCTGCCATAGCAGCGGCCTCTTGTTTACATCCAAGGTGTCACAACTGGTCCAGAAAAGCTTCTTGCCTAGACTGCACCACCCCGCCTTCCTCTTTAGTGCCAGCTTCAAAGCCGCGCCGGGCTAAAACAATCGGAACCCGACTGACGAGACAACTGAACCCAGGTTGAGAATGATGTTAATAGCCCCACCCAGGAGCAAATTGCACAGCTCAATTGTCTGGCCGAACAGACTTTGCAGACCCCAACTGCAACCAACACGCCGGTGGAAGGTAAGCTTGAAGCCGCTCGCATCACCACCTTGGCAAGAAGAGATCGCTTGAGGCTCAGATAACAGGCTTTGGAGGCAAGGGCATGCAACATCCATAGTTCTAGTCGTCCAAGGAGACAACTCTGGCAGAATGCGAACACGTAGAATTTTTAGGTTTTGCGCACTCCTGTGTAGAATCTGGTGAGCAAGATCCTTTGTGTCAGCAGTGCAATGGATTTGACCATATGGATTGGACTCATCGCCTGATATTGCAATTCTGACATTCCCAGTCTCTTCAGCTTCTTTGGAGTATTCCCTATCGAATGCCTTCCATGCTGCAACATATGATGGATGTACTATCTTATGTGGATGGTACCCAATTGTTGTAGGGCGAAACCCTAGGTGAGATATTTTCACACTTGGACACTAGTAGAAAACAGGGCACTAGTCTCGGTTCCTCCAGTTCATTCTTTGAAGGTGTCAAACGTGGCATCTTTGCAGCAGGGAGATCATCTAGCATGTTTCTAACCCCATGGTGTTCATGACAATCGATCCGTTGCCACATCACCATCTCTGTAGCATGTTCCTACTCGTCAAAGTTTACCGGCATGGTGAGGAGGCAAATTTCTAGGGTCCAACGCATGCTTCAAGCTTCGGAGCGCAAACTGCAATTGTTGCATATTTCCATTTCTACTCTAATCTAGCCGTGCACTAGCGTAGCGTAAGTTGATCGGACTATTTCCAAAATTCCAGTCCAAGTTTCTGTGCTTCAAGCTGCTCTTCTCCTGTTGAGGTATGCACATACATACAACAACATTTTCTAGCTTCCTTTCTTTGTACCCTTCAAGTATTCCGCTGCATAAGTAGCACTAAATCTTTGAGCGGTCAAGCACAAAAGTAACATGTTACTATTCTGTTGTACAAGAGTAGGTGCTGGCAAGAAATCTTCAGTGATGGGTTAGATTATTAAATTTTCCGCTGCTGCTCTCCTGGCCTTCGGCAGAGGAATTCATCACGAGTCTTCCTAAATTGGTAATGTTCTTGTCCATGGTTTTTCTTTAGCTATGAGTTATCTTATGTTGAGCATCTCGTGGTCATGTATGCCAATATTTCTCTACATCAACCCTGAGTCATGCATGCATTGTATATATTATTCGTTCTCATCGATGGAAGGGGACACTAGGTTGGAAAACACTGGGTAAGAAACATGATGGTCTCTAGATAGTGTTGCAATCACTGCTAAGAGTCATATATATATATGCCAGAGCGCTCCTTGGCTAATTTATTTATTTAACAAAATGAGCTTAAACCCATAGGTTTGTAGAAGGATTCCTACTTTGGGACAAGTTAGGAATACTAAAACGACCTATATTTATGACAATAACCAACAGGTAGATCATTAAATGTTCCTCACTGTAATTGCTATGTAATTGGCCTCGCCTGAGCAGTAGATGTGAATCATGTGAGTGTTCCAAAGATCTACATTTGTTTGTTCACCATGAACCCCATTAAATATCACTCCCCTGTGCCTCTCAAAATTATTTGTGCAATTTCAATGTTGTTTTCCCTATTTTTTCCTTTTGTAATTTCCTCGTTCAAACTATAATGTAGCTGTAACAAATCCTTTAAGTCAAATCATGATGCAAATCTCTAAGTGCATCGACTGCTCTTTCACAAGATCTGGTCACAATAATATCATCAACGTAGATGAGGATACGAAGATCACTATCCCATTCTTGTCATAAAAGAATGATGAAATATCTGTCTTTGAAGGACTAAAACCAAGTGACTGCAGTTTTGAGGACAAACAGGATTACCATGGATGAGGAGCTTGTTCTAATCCACATATACTACTTTAGGACACGGATCCTCTTATGTGCCTTGACACCCAGTGACATGTGGCCACGGGCCCATACGTCAGTGGCTCAACAGCAGCGGGCCGTGATGACTGAGGATCTGGCTCCACAACATTATCTAGCTGAGCAGTGCTGTATGGACGATAAAACACGGACGATTCATGCACGACGGTGAAATCCAGCCACGCATGCAGTTGTACAGGGGAGCAACGGCCGCTGGATACTTGGTCGTCTTCACATCGTCTACGCTTTTATCGTGTGTAGTGCAGTTTCGTATCTAGCTTGATGATTAGTACTTTTATTAATTAGCTTGAACATGGGAGTTGTTTCTTGCCTGGAGTAAAATCAATATATACCCCCTCCTTTTTTTATGGAATACACTCCCTCCTTTTCTTAATAAAGTCCGTGCATCCGGGAGTAAAAAACTAAAAATTAATATATCACCCTTCTTTATTACTAAACAGTATAACTCAGCTAGTTAGGGCCCCTCACAGCGATTTGACGCCCTATACCGTCGGATCCCATTAACGGATGTACAGGATCGTTCGAACGTTCGACTGCGCGTCCCAAACATCACAGGGCCGCTGCTATGGAGATGGACCTGGAAGCTCTCTCGTTGATTGGGCCGAAAAACTCCCGCAGGGCCTGCTAGGCCACGTGAGTGGCTCATCCCCCGTCGATCGACTACCCTTCCCTTCTCCCGCGAAACCTAATCGCGCGACGACGGCGGCAGTGGACGGCGCCCAGATGCCGGTGACATTCATCCCGCGGCTCCTTTCCTTCTCTATTCTTTCCCGTGGGTCCACTCTCGCCTCCATGACAGTACATCGCCCCACCGCGCACTCCCCTCGCCGGTTCGTCGTGTGTCCCATCGACTAATTTAGTGGCAAACAGGTTCACGGTGAACAACAGGCTGTGAGTAACAACTCTAAAGTTCGTGCTGGTGGAGACTTTGTATTGTACCACCTGCAAAATAGTTTCTAATTTCTCTCATCTATGTTGCTACAAACTGCAGAGTGGCTCATGGCAGGGAAGCTGTGCTGTCTTGGTGCTAGAGCGCACAAAATTCAGTATCATGTCTAGCGTGAAGGGCATTGAGGAGTATATGCTATCTCGTTCTGGTTCCTCTCTATCTCATTCAACAAGAAAGGTCACTCAGTGCAATGATTCAGGGTTGTTGCATCCTCTATCTGAATGCTGCATTCAGGATGAGCAAGGAGAAGAGTGACAAGAAGATCGTTTAAGAATATAAGAAAATTTGTTTTGCCATTGACGGTGCCTGATCCACCATCTTGCCCAATTAACTCTCCAACTCTTTTGTAGACTTGACAAGGCCTATTTGCCGTGTTGGCATACACTGACATGGACATTGTCACACCCTTTTCTACTCGCCGAGCAAATCACCAAGTCGCAGATGGTGAAATTGATTTCAACACAGGTAATAACAGCAAGCAGACCACATATGCATTCGTTCTTGGTATCTACTGATGGGGTGGGTGGTTGATGAAATTCCTACCATGCCGTGTATTCCTGTGACGGCAGACTAATAAGGCTGACACACTGTTATCAAACAAGATTGATGGTTGAAGTAATGCACATTTGAGATAGTCTGTACCATTGTGTTTGGGTATGTTTCTCATTTCTAACATTAGTTTATTAATCATTTTCTATTTTGTGTTCCAATTTAATTATTTTATTTAAGATGATTATGGTTGATGTATTTGTTTTTAAGACTTGCTCTATTTTTATGTATTAGAAAGTGTGAGGATGTGTTTTTTAAATCATTTCCTTTCAGAAGATGCATAGGTTTTGATCTTTAGAGTCACGATGCAATGCTTCTTGATTCCCATTTTCAATTCGGATTTACCTATAAACATTGCATAGATTCTTGCACATATTGTACTTGATTTCTGGAATTTCTTGTGGTTTAACTAGATGTAAGATCTCTGCCGCATTTCATAACTTGTTTGTCTTCCGGATTGATTAGATGAAGAAGTAGACCGTATTTGCTTGTGTTAAAAATGATTATAACTTACATGATGTACACATCTTTCAGGAACTATTGCAAAACATAGCAGAAGAATATAAGTCAATTTAAGATGCCATGACAAACCAAAGAGAAGGGAGAAGTCGAAACATGCAAAAATAAAAAGCATAAGAAAGAGGAGGCAAAGACAAACACATGATATTCATAAAAATACTCCTGTATAGATTAGACGTTGTTTATCTACATCAATCCTACTATTTGTATATGTGAACTGCTATTCTGCCACACTGACAAATGATTATCATCAGGGTGTATATTTCAGATATACATATTAGCACTTGTTCCAAATTTGCAATTACATACCTATCAGAAATCAGCAAACATGCAAATATCAGTATGAATCAGTTGGTAGGCAATCCACTTTCTCTAGGTAGTCTTGGATGGATTACGGTAACTTAAAATCTTGTTTTTGGCTTATGCTTATGAATCATTCATAGTGCACCTCAGACTTTGTGAATTATAAGAATAACCATGTGTGGTTATTTTGATGTGGAAGTTAGTGCGAGGATCAATGATCAGAGATACATGATTCTTCTTATAAATCAGTGCACGTTTGTAACTTAGATTCAACAATTCTCTGACTTCTCGTTGAAGTATTTACTACGCCACTCACACAAAAGCATTGCCTCACAAAGTTTCTTTGGTTGAGATAATCCTTACATTGATGTTTCTCCATATCAATTTATAATAATTGTTACAATTCTTGTTTCAAGTAACTATCATCCTTCAACTGAGTGAAGTCTTGCTGTTGCACCTTTGAGCACAACTATCAGTTGTATTTTGGAGTATGTTCATAGTCCAGTGGCCAATATATATCAAAGTGTAAAAATAGATTACACACGTGTATCGAAATTAAAACGGGAATAAAAAGTCCCATCTTATTATTTTTCATGTTTTTGTCATTCTATTGTTGTACCATTAGAATAAACGGGCGCGGCAACGCGCGCTGTCATGGTCTAGTAAAATGTATACTGTATTGAGGAAAAAGATGAAGCAATAGTTCCCAATGACATGTTGCCCTCGCTCCATGAAATCCAAAAACAAGTGTGGTCTCAACGATGCAAGAATTTGTTAATGCAGGAGAGGAGAGAATCCTTACTTTGTCACGAGTTCTGTGACGAGTCACACGAGGGCGGTATGCACATGTGTAGGTACATCCATCGTTTTGTCTGCACGCTCCAGCACGAGGCTTACATAAACTCAGAGAAAAAGCACACAGGGCAAGCCAACTGCAAGCTAGCTTACAAACGCAAGAAGCAGCTCGATTACCATGGCGAGCAGTAGCAAGGTCGTGGCGATTTTTGCCATTCTGGTTTTCCTGCAGGTGTGGTGCGCCGCCGGGCAAGTCTACAACGTCCCGGCGGTGATGTCGCTGAACGGCTTCGAGCAAGGAGAGGAGGGCGGGCCGGCAAAGTGCGACGGCCAGTACCACAGCGATGACCTCTACCTAGTGGCGATGACCTCAGTGTGGTATGGGCCAGGTCTCCGGTGTGGCAAGATGATCAGCATCAAGAGCTCTGGCGGGAGCAGCCTGCAGGCCATGGTCGTGGACGAGTGTGACTCGGACAACGGCTGCGGCGCTACCGAGATCAGCACGTCGGCCGCCGTGTGGAAGTTCTTTGGGCTTGACACCAGTGTCGGCGAGGTGGCCGTCACCTGGTCGGACGTCTAATTCAAATGGTTGCTTGTACTTGTAAATCCAGTCATTTGCTTTCAACTCCAAAGTCTCTCCTCGATGAAATAACTATTTACATGCATACGCATATGCATGGTGTGTGCGCGGGTAATCTGCTTATATGTAAGCTCAACCAATGTAAGCTTGTTTGTGACAGTATAAGTCACTGTATGTAAGCTTGGTCTGTATTTTTCTCCTTATAAGTACAAATTCTCCCAAATTCGGTATTTTCCTTTTCCTTTAAATCTAAAAATAATTAAAGCAGCATCCCCACTTCGTCAAAACGATAAAAATGAAAACTGTGCTAGGAAAATATTCATGGAGTCAATATCATCTTAAAAAACTCGACGTGAATGAAATAACAATGTAACACTAGAAGAAACAGAGACACACAGAGAGAAACATGTATACAGGTTTACATATGGGTCGCCAAATAGAAACTTTAAATTTCCAAAACATTACAATACAACTGGAAATGATGGATGCATGCAATGACATGTTCAGAGGAAGGGAAAATTATATCTATTGTTACTTAAATGATGGGCGCTTGAAATGTCGCATGCAACAACCTTAGAGAAAAAAAGAGGACACGCATGAAACAAATGTTTGACAAAAAGGAAAAGTGGATGCAGAATTACATATGGATGACCTTCACACACTCTCTCCCTCCCGCACGCCCCGCATCGCCTCCCCGAGCGAGGCGACCGGGGCGGATCCTCCATCTCCTCGCTGCCGAGCGCCGCCCCCCTCCCTCCCACCGCTACCGTCTCATCGGGGTACTCCTCCTCATCCGACGAGCCATCAGATGACTCCACATACTGCTCGTATATGTACTCCAAATCGGAATCCATTGCTAGAAAGAAGAAGGGACAACTGTTTTTAGCTCCGATGATTCATTGAATGGTTGCTGAGCATGGTGAGAATAGCAGTAGCGGATGGTACCTGACGGGATGGTCGGAAGACAGGAGTTGAATGGAGGAAGAGGAGAAGCGGGGTGGAGCCCTGTTGGAGCACTGGAGGTGACAGAGACGTAGAGTCCCAGCAGGTGTGGCGTGGTGGCCGGGGTGGTGGAGCAGCGGTGAAGGAAAAAGAGAAAGGAGCAAGGAGAGAAAATGGGGAGGATGGAGTCGCGGGTCCGGGAAGGATTTTGAGTGGGCAGGGGGTGTCAGATTCCTACGTTTTGTGTGTCTGGACTTCCACAAAGGTCCCTAACTTTTGTCTCTAGTTTGCGGGGAAATCGCCCCGCGGACCAATACAGGCCCGCGTTGGATGGCTTCCGAGGCTGGACAGCGCGGTACCACCGGATGCTGTCAGTTTGTGGGTCCGCCTTGGAGATGCCCTTAGTAGTTATAAACTACTTAGAACTCCACAAACGGTACTATATACGGGGCTTTGCTACACGCACGGACTCTTTAATATGGAATCAACAGACTGTAATACGTGGCAGTCTTGGATTAGTCTTTGATTGGAGATTAATTAGTGAGGCGGGTCCTTCCCCATGAAAATCAGTGTGTGTGTGTGTGGGGGGGGGGGGGGGTGGGGGGTTAATTAGTGTTGAAATGCCCGTATTCGTCCGTGCATGGGTAAAAACATCCTTGGCCATAAAACTAAAAAGCATATTATTTCTACATACCCACAATGAGTAAATCAAGCGGGCATTTATACCCTTATATGTACGCTGAACATGTTATCGATGCCACATAGCCAACTACGAAACATGTGGACGAGTAGCACATGGCATATACAAATTGGCGTCACCTGGATGACCTTTTATTTGACCAACTGTATTTTCCTGTCAATGTACACCTAGATTACTACACGCACTCGTCTCGATCTTGCCCTCGATCATCTTTGTTTGTTGTGCAATATTAATTAACTAGATTGAAGTTGGATTGCAACACTTCATCCTTTTTTGGCAATATGAGATCCAACAGCATGCGTGGTCTTAACAATGCAAAGATATACTACGTACGAGGGAAGAATTTGTCTGCAAGCTCTTTGATGAGCCACACGAGGGCGGCATGCACATCACGTGTGTGATTACGTACATAGCTTTGTCCCAGGCTGCAACACGAGCCTACATAAAGCCCTTCAACCAACAGCCTTGAGAGAAAGCAAAGCACACATACACAGCGAGGGCAACGGCAAGCTAAGCTAGCTTATAAACGCAAGCAGGAGCTTTTATCGCTGAATCACCATGGAGAGCACTTGCAAGGCGGTGGCAATCCTTGGCATCCTTGTGTTCCTGCAGGTGTCTGGCGCGGCTGGGTGGGCCATGGACCAGCCAGCGGTGATGTCATTGAACGGCTTCCAGCAAGGAGAAGAGGGCGGGCCGGCGGCGTGCGACGGCCAGTATCACAGCGACGACCTCTTCCTGGTGGCGCTGACCACGGCGTGGTACGAGAATGGCGCCCGGTGAGGGAAGCTGATCAGCGTCAATAGCTCGAACGGGCGATCCCATGAGGCTAGGGTCGTGGACGAGTGCGGCACCGGGAACGGCTGCCGCACCGATGAGATCAGCACGTCCGTGGCTGTGTGGGAGGCACTTGGGCTCGATACCAGCGTCGGCGAGGTATCCGTCACCTGGTCGGACGTAATCTGGTAAATCTGAGTCATCTGGTTTTAACTTCAATAATGTGCATGCGTACATGCATGATGTATGCGGATAATCTATTTTATGTACCAAGTGTCAATCAGTGCCGAGTTCGTAATGGTACTATTAATCAGTTTGAAATAATAATGTGCTTCCTTATGTGAGTTTGATTTGTATGTATTTCTTCCCTTGTAATTATTCTCCCAAATTCGCTACTTTCCTTTTCCTTTAAAGCTTAAATAATGAAGGCAGCATTCCTACAACTTCTAAGAATAAAAATTAATATTGCGCACCAGCAAAGATCAATGTCATTTTGCCACACTCATTTTTGTGTTTGTGAGTGGTATATTCGCACCTTGAAGAGGGAAACCATGATGTTAATCTTGTCCTCTTCACATGGATTGAAAATCCATAGCAGTTCCCTATGCCACGAGTGTCCAGTTCCCTTAGCCCATTGGTCTCGTCTCTCTCCACTGCAGCACGAGCATGCATATATATCACTCATCGTTGAGAGAAAGCTAACACACAGGGCAAGCTAGCTAGCTTATAAACGCACGCAAGCGGGAGGTCGCTCAATTACCATGGCGAACGTGGCCAAGGCGGCTGCAATCTTATTTGTTTCTCTGCAGGTGGTGTGCGCCGTCGCCCGGCACCATGCTGATCCACAGTCGTCTCTGGACATAGTCACGGTTCCAGGGATGATGATGCGGAGCGGGTTCGACCAAGGACAAGAGCGCGGGCCGTCGTCATGTAGCGGCACATACCGCACCGACATGGAACCTGTGATCACGGTGTCTACAAAGATATACACGAGTGGGGGCCTGTGTGGCATCTTGTTCGGCATCACCGACACGGAGACCGGGCGCAGCACGACGGCAGAGGTCGTGGACGAGTGCCAAGACTGCCTCGACGATGAGGTGGGAGGGTCGGCCGGCGTGTGGAAAGATCTCGGGCTCGACACCAACGTCGGCCCGGTGCCTGTTATATTGTCCTGGTGAGAGCCTGAGAGGTCGGCTGGTGTACAGGCTTGCCGACGAGATAAACTGTTCATGGTAAATTAAGTTGGGGTCATACACCATACATGCATGGTGTGTGAGCCATATATATGTAGGAGAACATCTGAATAAAGAAATCTATACTTATCTATAGGTGTGAATCCACGACTGCCCTTGCCGTTCCCGACACCCTTGCCGTCCTTCTTCTTGCGGAAGTATAGGTCGAAGACGCAGTACGGATTGAGCGGATCTGCTCGTCGCTACAGTTGTCCTCGCCGTCGCTATCCTCCTTCGATGGCAGTCCGACCATGGCATGGACCGCCCTGTTAGACAAAATGTGTTGTATTCAATCTCTGTAAAACATACCAGTTGTGCGTAGCTCTTTCTCCTCCTGATTCTCTCTGTAAATCGATCCCGTCTTGTACTCTACGATAGAAGCCGTGGCTAATGTAGTAATGTCGTCTCAGAGTGCTCCTAGCTTCGCCAGCTCCTTCTTGAGCTCTCATGTCCTGTCAACAAGGCGGCGGTGGTCTACTGCGACAACGTCTCCGCTATCTACCTCTCGGCCAACCCGGTTCATCATCGCCGTACCAAACACATTGGGCTTGATATTCATTTTGTCTAGGATCAGGTGACTCTTGGTCACGTTCGTGTTTTACACGTTCCCACATCCCAAAAATTTGCATATATCATGACCAAAGGCTTGCCTACGTCGTCCTTCGAGGAGTTCTGGTCCAGTCTTTGCGTCAGCAATGTGCCGCTTCGACTGCGCGCACGCGGGGGGTGGGGGGTGAGTATATATGTTATGTGCATATTTGTGTATCTGGCCCAGGGCCGGGCCCACAGTGGTGCAAAACATGCGGTCCGCATAGGGCCCAAAATTCTGGGGGCCCAAATTGTTTACATAGGCCTAGTATTAAAAAAAACTTATGCCCTACTGGGTTGCTGGGCGCTGTAGTGGGCTCTCCTGCTCTCACTCTGGGCTGGAGTTGAAGTATAGCGACGAGGCCACGAGTGCATCCCATCGATCGAGCGACAGTGAGACAGCGACCATTAGATCAATCGGGGGAGGATAGGTACGTCTCATCGCGTGGTCACTAGATCAATCGGATCACAGCGCGACCGGCCGCTGCCGCCGTTGCCTTCCTCGCCTCCTCTGTCCTCTCTCAAATTTGGATTGATCGGTAACCGACTCTAGCCTCCTGCCAGGTGCTTACTACTTAGCGAGTCCTTCTTTTCGATCAACTTCGGTTCCTACTCCTAATTCCTAATTTTGTAATTAGTTATTGGCAGGGATCATTACATTGTTAGAGATTGGTACTTATTTCTTACCTCCTCGATTAAAGATCACATGACCCAAAACTATGTGAATTATATGATTCATCTAATTAACAAACATTGATGCATGATCTCCAACTTGAATTGATATATGCTACTGTATAACTTCAATTTTATTTTATTCATCTTCTTTATCTTGTGTTTTAATAATACAGATTTGATTCATCATGGGAAAACATGAGTCTGGTGCCTCCAAGCGCAAGAGAAAAGTACAAGAACAAAATTTAATTAATAAATCTTATAAAGGTGGTATGGATAGATTTGTTAAAAAAAAGCACCGCAAGTGTCATCTGGTAATCAGTCTGTTGAGCCTTCTACCCTTAGAATTTTTTTCTGCGAAAAATATGTACTATAATTACTCGTTAGTTCATTTTCTTTGTGACATAGGGCCTCATTTTTTAGTTTCGCACAGGGCCCTGGATTTTGCCGGCCCGGCCCTGATCCGGCGCACCTCCTACTTCCTTGTATAGTTGAGGTCGTGGCCCACTTTTTCCATCATATATACGTGCAATTGCACCAGATCAATACAACATGCAATTCCATCATCATACAAATGCTAGTACATGAGAAACAGATGAAGAAATGGCGGGGCTGCGTGAGGCAGTAGGACGACAAACTCTCGTCACATGTGCTCTTGTGTAAACAGCCGATTGAGGTTAGAGGGAGGCGAGGCATTCACCTCCAACAGAGGACACCTACTTAGTCTGCAGGGTCGACGAGTTGTTTGTGGATTCACACCAGGGCCGCATGCAATCGTGTGGGTAAGTCCGTCAGGTTTTGTCTGCATGCTGCACCTAGCACAAGCCTGCATACATAAATCCCTCCAGCCAACACCCTCCAAGAGAAGGTCAATCACCATGGCCCGGCAAACCCGTGCGGCAAGACGATCCACATCAGGAGCGCCGATGGGCACTATGTGGTGGCCATGGTCGTGGACGAGTGCGGCTGTGAGAGCGGCTGCGGCGAGAACGACATCAGCACGTCGGCCGCCGTGTGGAAGGCCTTCGGGCTCGACACCAGTGTTGGCGAGGTGTTTGTCAGCTGGTCGGACACCAACTGAAACGATTGTGCGGTTACTGCTTACCTGTCCTCGTGATAGTGTGTGTTTTTGTTTCAAAATTAAATAAGGGTAAACTTGATAGTGCGTGTGTTTTTGCTCTCGTGTGGACGTTGTTTTTCTTTTCTTTTTCTTAAAGAAAAAAATTCCCTTCCTTCCTTCCGCGCGTGCGCGTGCAAATGCAGCGTTAGCGGGTTTTTTTCTTTTTCTTTTTGACATGCATACAGCATTAGCGTTGACACGTTCAAACTTACGTGCATGCCGTTACGTACGTCACGCACACCACACGTTGCTTCAACTTCAAACGTGTGCACTAGCTAGCTTCTTCTTCTCTCTTTTTTCGATTGGATGATTTCTTCATTTTCTGTATTTTTTGATATTTTGCTTCCGGCGGGCACGCCGCCATGTCCTGCACATGGCGCGTGCCGCTCAATCCGGACCACTACCATCCATCTCCTCGTGCAGCTACTCCGCCGCCACCGCAGAGACCAACGCCCGCCACGACAACTCAAAACGCCCCAGGCAGACACCCTCAAACACCCCAGTACACCTCATATGCAACCCAAAATATGAGGCGGTGGTGGACGTTGCCACGGCGGAGCCGCATTTTCCCGCGCACCGTATGGTGCACCAGTCCGGCGCGCCGCGTCATCGTGCTGGATGTCGCCGCCTCGTCCCAGGCCAGATCCATCATCGATCTGACTTTCACCAGCACCGTTCGAGTTCCGGGCTCCGACGAGGAAGAATAGGGCATGGGAGACGGTGGTGCCTCCTTGAGTCCCGTGACCCGGCTCGTGTCCCATGCCCTACTCTACCTTGCTGGCGACCGGACCAACACTGGGGAGCGCAGCCGGCCACCAGACATGGGCACGGCGGAACCGGGCGAGCTCCGCTTAGGTTAGCTCTCACGTTGCAGGCATGTAATAATTAATATGGATTCCAGGTTTCTTATTTAAGCTGTCTGTTTATAGAATCAAAAATTTCAGGCATGATCTGTCACTGTGCGTGGACGCGTCGGTGGGCGTTTGAGGGATCGGATTTGCCAAGTCCGCTTGTAGATGCTCCAACAACCATATGTGCAATTTAAATTTAGGCACATCTTGTCTGACTTGAGGGATTGGATTTTTTCTGAAAATGCAAGAGGCCACGTGTGCAAGATTTGATTTGCAATCTATAGCATCTCTATTACTTGACATCTTCATTTTTCATGCCATCCTAACAACAAGTCGGTTAAAACACTCTAGTATGACAAGCAGCCACCCATGGCGCCCTCTATATCTTTGGAACTAATAAAAATAAAAATAAACTATAGATTTTGAAGTTAGGTGACGTGCATGTCTAGTTGCTCCTGAAATTCAAATATAGAAGGTGAATTTTGAACTAGATCAAATTTCATATATTATGTTTCTTTTGCGAAAAAAGAATAATTCAAATCCAATAAAATTACTTCAGAATTATTTTCTATTGTTGTGCCGCCGGGAGAGAAACTCCATGATGTTGCTTCTGGATCCGCGATGGAGGTGCTTGAGGTCGTCTCCATCTTCAGACCCGCTCGAGAGTTGCCATGGACGGATCCACGAGTAGCCGCTGCGGTCAGGTCATCCCCAAGCGATGCCAGATTTGGACGTGGATGTGCTGCCCACCCACCGCGAAGCCACACATGGAGACCACCTCGCCGCCACCATCCTCGTGAGGCGCGAGCTTCCCGTCGACCACTATGGCGGTGGCGAGGAGTTGAGAAGGGAACGGAAAGGCCGGCGGCGCTAGGGTTTGGTTACGTATCGTGTCGTCTCGGACACGGCGGTCGCGAATCATTTCCCCTAGGGACGAGTGTTTCTACGTAAACCTTCCTTCTTCCATATGTTTTTTCGAGTGCATTGTATGCTTTTCTCCGAGTAGGAGATATAAGAAGGCCGGATTCGACAACCACCAACGATGGCTAAGGAGACGCTCTCAAAATCTTCGCCACGAGATTGTATTCATGTAGGGGTACCTCTCTGGTCCAGTTTGTTAGTCGGGCAGCAACCGCTAGATATGTCTATGAATAAAATAAGTCGTCCATCGAATTAATTGCTACTACTACGAACTTGATGAAAACCATTCCGGGTAAAAATACTTGAAAACCTAACATCGTCATAATTGATATCCTGATAATCCATTGGCCCTCCCTCCTCACACTTTAGCGCCATTAATTACGGGAGAGAAAATAGGTAGACGTGGGTTGGTTGCATGGGATGTAGAAGGCGAACAAGCATGCCAATAATTATGGGAGTTGATCGATGAAAACTAACCACGGGAAAAATTTCACCAATGACGCATGGAGCAGCAGCGGGGCTTAATTGCTTCATCACTCCCAAAAAAAGGAAAGAAAAAGAAAAGCCCAATCGACCCAACATTTCCTTTCCCCTCCTCCTCACTTCTCGCAGCCGCCACACACACACACACCTCGCCGTTGGATGCCGCCGCCGCCGCCGCCGCACACCTCGCCGTTCGATGCCGCCGCCACGGCCTGCACCTCATCCACCCAGACATCCCCGCCCACCCTCTCCTTCCTCGCCGCTCCTTCATCTCCAACCACGACGGCGTCCTCGAACGGATCCATGGCAGCAGCTAACCCTAGCTAGCTCCTCTTCTCCTCCGTGGCGCGGCTCGCAGCTGCGGCCAGAAGGTTCGCCCCTGCTGACCGCGGCCGCCGACAGGGGCGCCCACATCGGCGTCGGGCTCCACGGATGCAGGCGGCTCCCAACCCAACCCTTGCTGGCTGCAGCGGGTCATCAATGGCGCGGTTCGCCATCGAGGCCTCGTGCTCCTCCACGCTCTTCATCCGCGCCAGCTTCATCACCAGCAAGGAAACAAGGACCTCCATCCCCAATCCCTCCTTCCATTATCTTATTTTCCGGTGATGCGTGCGCCATTAGTAGCAACGTCGAGTTCCCTCCAACCAGGGAATCAATTCGAGACAGAAGAGAAAGCATGCGTCCCACTGCTGGTTCTGGAAGCAGGGACTGAATTCGGGTTGATTCTAGCTTGGTGCTGTATTTCAACACTTGATGTTTGAGTGGTAATCCGTCATTATGTTGCGCGCATTAGGAACACAAGAGTTAATCCGTGGTCTGGCGATTAATCTTGTGATGTTCTAGCTTATTAGTACAGCAAAAGGAGTGCCTTTCTTATTCCCCTCTCGATGAAATGATTTGGGCCATCAACATAGATGACCAAAGCTGCAATCTTGACTACTAAGTTTGCTTCAATCTGGTTCATGGTCGTCGATGCCGCCTTTTGTTTATGCCTTTATGGGGCAACACTGCCTTTTCCTCCACGAGTTGTTTTTGTTTCTTGAGTTTTAACTAGTTTAAAACTTCTGAATTTTAGGATTCACGAGGCTCCAGACCCTAGCTGCAGCGGGTCACCAACGGCGCGGCTCCCGCACCTCCGCCATCAAGGCCTCATTCTCCTCCACTATCTTCATCGGCTCCAGCTTCATCACCAACATGGAGTCCAGAAGGCACAGCCTCCCCCTCCGGCGTCAGGACCGGTAACTCCCGAAACCCCCTATCCCTCCTTCCATTATTTTATTTTCCGTTGACTCCTGCCATTAGTAGCAGGACTCGTTTCACTCGAGTTCCAAGCAGGGACTGAATTCGAGACAGAAAATGCATACGTTCCTGTGTTGGTTGTGGAAGCGGGACTAAATTCGAGTGTTGTGGGTTGATGATTCTCAGTGCTGAATTTTAATTCTTGATGTTTCAGTGGAAACCAGTTAGTCTTTTGCATGCATTAGGAACAAAGAGTTAATCCGTGGTCCGGTGATGATTAATATTGTGTCGTGCTAGCTTATTAGTACAACACCAAAGGAGTGCCTTTTCTTTTTTTCTGTCGATGAAACGATTGATTTGGGCCATCAGCATAAAGGAACAAACCTGCAATTTTGACTGCTACGTTTGTTTCAATCTGTTCATGGTCGTTGATGCCCGTTTTTTTTTGGGGGGCAACACTGCCTTTTCCTTCATGAGATTTTTCCGTCTCTTCAGTTTTATCTAGTTTAATTAAAACTTATGAACTTTAAGGTTCAAGTTGAGCACGAGATCCTCAGCTTCCGAAAAAATTTGAGTAGCTTTTGTTGCTTATACAAACTCACAGTCAAACATTCAGTAATGATTTCAGTGTCACTGCTATACTTAATTTAGCACGCTGAATCTCGTATGTAGCATGAGTCTCTTCTTTTTCCAACTGCACCCGGGATCTCGCTCTTCTATTCATCCACTAAGCTGAACTGTTATGCGTGTTCACATAATATATATATATATACACTGCAATTAATTAAGTTTGTTCGTATATCATGGGAGCTGATGGTATTCAAATAAAACCAGAGTAGTACTATTTGACCCAAAGTTGCAGGTTCCAAGTTAACCAGCAGAGGTAAAGTACATACCACGGTCCTGTCATGTGATGTTACACAGGCACGGGTGGACTTCTGGGACACGCACAACACATGTAACTTGCACTGCCAAGATTTTGAGTCGACGAGTCGTTCTGGGGTAGCGACTCTTGACGAGTCGTGCCTATCCAATTGAGTAGTCGAGGTGTTTGAGTCGAAGTCGACGACTAGTCACGACTAGTCGTTTGACTCGAAAACAGGGCACACTGCACATCTAGTGGAACCGATCATGGATATTTATTCCTAAGAACATACAATCTTTTGCAACACTTGCTGACAGTTTGGCAAATGATTTGCTGTGAATTAAGTACATGGTCTCTTTTCACCAACTGTTTGCATTTGTCTACAGATTGTCTTTCCTCCACTATCTTCATCGGCTCCAGCTTCATCACCAACAAGGAGTCCCTCCCCCTCCGGCATCTGGACCAGTAGCTCGCGAAACCCCCTATCCCTCCTTCCATTATTTTATTTTCCGTTGACTCCTGCCATTAGTAGTAGGAGTTGTTTCACTCAAGTTCCAAGCAGGGACTGAATTCGAGACAGAAAATGCAGGCATTCCTGTGTTGGTTGTGGAAGCGGGACTAAATTCAAGTGTTGAGGGTTGATTCTCAGTGCTGAATTTGAATTCTTGATGTTTCAGTTGAAACCCGTTAGTCTTTTGCATGCATTAGGAACAAAGAGTTAATCGGTGGTCTGGTGATTAATCTTGTGGCATGATATCTTAATACGTACTCCCTCCGTTCCAAAATAGATGACCCAACTTTGTATTAAAGTTCGTAAAAAGTTGAGTCATCTATTTTGGAACGGAGGGAGTACAACAAAAGGAGTGCCTTTTTTTTTCCTGTCGATGATATGATTTGGGCCATCAACATAGAGGAGCAAAGCTGCAATCTTGCCTGCTAAGTTTGCTTCGATCTGGTTAATGGTCGTTGATGCTCCCATTTCTTGTTTTTGGGGCAACACTGCCTGTTCGTTCATGACTTATTTTTCTTTGCTCAATTTTGTCTAATTTAAAACTTCTGAACTTTAAGATTCAAGCTGAGCATGAGTTCCTCGGCTTCTGAAGAAATTTGAGTAGCTTTTGTTGCTGACAAACTCACAGTCTCAGAGGTAATGATTCCTGTCTAATTATACTTAATTTAGCAGGCTGAATCTCATAGCATCAAGCTCTTCTTTTTCCAATTGCACCTGGATCTCGCTCTTCTATTCCTCCACTAAGCTGAATTGTTATGTACGGTCAGATAATATATGTATTGCAATTAATTAAGTTTGTTCGTATATCATGGGAACTGATGATATTCAAATAAAACCAGAGTAGTACTATTTGACCCAAGTTGCAAGTTCCAAGTTAACCAAACAGAGGTAAAGTACATACCACTGTCCTGTCCTGTGATGTTACACAGGCATGGGTGGACGTCTACGACACACAACACATAAAAGTTGCAGACTGCACATCTATTAGTTGAACCGAGCATGCATATTTATTCCTAAGAACATAAAATATTTTGCAACACTTGTTGACAGTTGGGCAATCGATTTGCTGTCAATTAAGTACATGGTCTCTTTTCAACAAGTGTTTGCATTTGTCTAGAGATGGTCTTTTCACCGCCGCTGACCGCGACCTTCGAGGCACGCCATTGGGAACCTGGCCGCCGATAGGGCCGCAACTTCATTGCTCGGCTTGCCTTTTCTGGACACCACGGCGGGGAGAACCTACTGTCTGGCACGAGCTTGGCGGGCGTAGCAGCTATGCCTGCATCGGCCCTCACTCCGATGCCTCGCAGTGGGCTTCTTCTTCGACTCCGGCCAGGCATAGGTAAGCCCTTCAGATTTGCCCCGGTGAGACCGCCGCCACCACCACACAACTTCTCTTCTTTTTCCGTTCTCTTGCACATGGACGCAAACAACTGGCCAACTGCCCATCAAGCTCTTGTAGCATCCTACTGTAGTGTACTAATCTACTCCCTCCGTTCCGATTTACTCGTCGTGGTTTTAGTTCAAATTTGAACTAAAACCACGACGAGTAAATCGGAACGGAGGGAGTAGCAGGCTAGGACATGGGTCTCCATCTTCTATTACTCTAAACTAAACTGAAACAAAACCAACTACTGTACATTAGACCCAAGTTGCAGGTTGCAAATTAACCAAACAGAGGTAAAGTACATACCATTCTCCTGTGATGATAAGGCACGGGTTGGTTTCAGTGACATGCACACAGGAAAGATTCAGATTGCACACCCATTAGTGCAACCGAGCATGAATATTTATTCGTTGAAATTTAAAATCTTTGCAGTACTTGCTGGCCACTGGGCAAATGATTTGCTATCAAAAGGAGAGCCTTTTTAATTTTTCTGTCGATGAAATGATTTGGGCCATCAACATAGAGGAACAAAGCTGCAATCTTGGCTGCTAAGTTTGCTTCAATCTGGTTCATGCTCGTTGATGCGCTTTTTGTTTTTGGGGCAAAGCTGCCTGTTCCTTCATGAGTTGTTTTTGTTTCCTCAATTTTATCTAGTTTAAAACTTCTGAACTGTAAGGTTCAAGTTTAGCACGAGTTCCTCAGTTTATCAACAAATTTGAAGCTTTTGTTGCTTACAAACTCATAGTCTCAGATTCGGTAATGATTTCAATCTAACTATATTTAATCTAGCAGGCTGATTCTCGTTGCATATTCCTCCACTAAACTGAATTGTTATGCACGGTGACATAATATATATACTGCAGATAATTAAGTTTGTTCATATATCATGGGAACTGATGTTATTCAAATAAAACCAAGTACTATTTTACCCAAATTGCAGGTTCCAAGTTAACCAAACAGAGATGAAGTACATACCACTGTCTTGTGATGTCACACAGGCACTGGTGCACTTCTGGGACACGCACAACATATTTACTCCTAAGAACATAATATTTTTTTACAACACTTGCTAACAATTGGGCAAATGATTTGCTGTCAACTGAAGTACATGGTCTCTTTTCACCAAGTCTTTGCATTTGTCTACAGATGGTCTTTTCGCCGCCGCTAATCGCGACCTCCGAGGCATGCCCTTGGGAACTAGGCCGCCGATAGGGCCGCGATGTTGGTGTCGGGCGTGCCTTTCCGGGACAACGGCAGGGAGAAACTGCCGCCCGCCACGAGCTTGGCCGGCGTAGCAACTATGCCTGCGTCGGCGGCTCGGCGCTCACTCCGCCGCCTCCCAATGGGCTTCTTCTTCGACTCCGGACGGGCATAGGTAAGCCCTTCAGATTTGATCCGGTGAGAACGCCACAACCACCACACTACTTCTCTTCTTTTTCCATTCTCTTGCACATGGACGTCAACAATTGGCCAACTGCCCATCAAACTCTCGTAGCATCCTACTGTAGTGTACTAATCTAGCAGGCTAGAACATGGGTCTCCATCTTCTATTACTCTATCAAACTCTCGTAGCATCCTACTGTAGTGTACTAATCTAGCAGGCTAGAACATGGGTCTCCATCTTCTATTACTCCGAACTGAATTGTGATACAGGGTGACATATATGCACATATGTGTAATATATATATTGTCCCAATGTCTTTCTGCACTTTGCAGTTAATTAAGCTTGTTCATATGTCACAGGAACTAAAACTGACATAAAACCATGTACTATTAAACCCAAATTCTCTGTTTGAGCACGAGTTCCTCAGCTTCTGAACAAATTTGATTGGTTTTGTTGCTTACAAAACTCAGAATTCCAGATTGGGTACTTATTTCAGTCTGAATATAGGAGTAGTACTTAATCTAGCAGACTGAATCTCATAGCATCAAGCTCTTCTTTTTGAAACTGCACATGGATCTCGATCTTCTATTTCTCTCAATTGAATTGTTATGCACGATCACATATGCGCACAACATACGTACTTGATGTCTTTTGGCACTTTGCATTTAATTAAAGTTGTGTGTACATCATTTGAATGGGAACTGAATTGAAACAAAACCAAGTGCTATTAGACTCAAGTTGCAGGCTGCAAATTAACCAACCAGAGGTGAAGTACAAGCCATTGTCCTGTCATGATACATGCATGGGTTGACTTCTGGGAGACGCACACATGAAAGTTTCAGACTGCACATCGATTAGTGCAACCGAGCATGAATATTTATTCCTAAAAATATAAAATCTTTTGCAACATGGTGACAATTGGGCAAAATGACTTGCTGTCATTAAGTACAGGATTTCTTTTCACCAAGTGTTGCATTTGTCTAGAGATGGTCTCTTGCATGCAAATGTCCTCCTTTTGATGTCTAATCAATATGTATGGGTACTAAATTGGGGCGTTCAGCAATGTGATTTCTTGTCCTGTGATGCCAACATTTGTGCTTGTTGTGATTCTGTAATAATAACTTGTGTCACGTTTCTATTGATTTAGCTCTGAAGTGCTAATTTTACTATGATTTATCTACTACTGATATCATTATTTGGTACCTATAGGGTTTGTGTACTTGTGGAAGTGCTAGACTTGTCAATGAGCATTAGCAGCAGTTTGTCCCCATGTGATGCAAGCGAGTTCACAACTGCGCAAACGCCTCTCTGATTGTTGTTCAGGTAACTGCTTAGTCCAAGCCCTGCTCTACCCCATGCTCTGTGGTGTCTGGCCATTGTGTCGCAGCCATGCTGTGATCATCGCCTTTGAGCTATGGTCATTTCTGGTGTAGGGTTTGGCTTGTGGGGTCGTCATCTAGCTATACATACTTCTGTGACAGTGGTTATAGGAATTAAACTCTGTCCTCTATTTGTCAAATCTAGCATGATACTTCTTTGTGAATATAAAATCTTTTCTACACTTGCTGACCATTGAGCAAATTACTTGATGTCGATGAAGTACATGGTCTCTTTCACCAAGTATTGCATTTTCTAGACATAGTCTCTTCCATGCAAATGTTCTCTGTTAGATGGTACATGTAGATTTGTGGGTACTAAAGTGAGGCCTAAAACAATATAAAGTTTTGATCTGTGATGCCAAGTTTTGTGCTTCTTGTTGTTGTCTTAGACTAATTGATATTATTGGGTATGCATATCAAGTTCAATCCTGTTTTCTGGGTTGTTGTTGTTGTCGGATAGGACGGATGCCAAGTAATATTTCTTATTGGCAGGAAAAAAATCATACTATAACATGGCCTCTGTGTATCTTCTAGTTCTCCCTGTACTGAAAGAAAGACATGCTTTTCTTGGTGTTCAGACATATTTCAGCTTATACTGTTAGCCTTATCTAAATTATTACTTGTTTTGCTTACTAGTGGGACTGCAAATTGGTAGTAGAATGGTACAGAACTAATCAAATTAATTTCTTCAATAAGTCTGGAATAGCTCTCCTAAACCATACATGTTCATTAGAATCTTTATATGACTGAAATATTTTTTTTTCTACACTTGCTGGCCACTGGGCAAATGATTTACTGTCAATTGGTACCGGGTCTCTTTTCACCAAGTGTTGGATTTTTGTAGGAACGGGTCTCTTGCATATAAATATACTCCCTTAGATGATAAATCCATATGTATGTGCACTTTATTGGGGCTTAGAACAATGTGAGCTCTTGTCATGTGATCCAAACTTTGTGCCTCTTGTGATTCTGTAATAATAATTAGTCTCATGTTTCTGTGGATTTAGCTCTGAACTCTGAAGTACTAATTTTGCTTTGATTTTATCTACTAGTGACATGGTTTTTTTCCTAGGGTTCTTGTACGTGCGGAAGTGCTTGACTTGGCAATGAGCATTAGCAGCAGTTCTGTTCCCATGTCATACCAGTGAGTTCACCATGCCGCAACCGCCTCTCCTTTAATATTTTTCCAGGTAAATGCTTGGTCCCTCCCTACTCTACCCCATGCTCTGTGGTGTCCGGCCATCGGGTCACGGCCGTGCTGTGATTATGGCCTTCTAGCCATGGTCAGTTCTAGGATAGTCTTTTGCTTGTTGGTTGGTCATCTGGCCATACATGCTTCTATGATAATGGTTACAGGAAATAAACTCTGTCTTGTATTTTTCAAACCGAGCATGATATGTATTTCCAAAAAGAAAATCTGGGCTACACTTGCTTACCATTGAGCAAATGATTTGCTGCTGATGAAAATATGGTCACTTTCACCATGTGTTGCATTTTCCTAGAGATGGTCTCTTGCATGCAATTGTTCTCTATTGGATGATCAATCCAGATGTATGGGTACTTCAGCTAGGCCTACAATAATATGAAGTCTTGATCTGTGATGTCAACATTTGTGCTTCTTTTTGTTGTCTTACTAATTGGTGTCATTGATTATGCATGTGATATAGCCAAGATCAAGTTCAATTCTATTTTCTTGGCTGTTGTTGTTGTGGGCTAGGATCGATGATTAGTAATGTTTCTGTCGGAGTCACCATCTTATTGGCTTGAAAAAACATCATACTAGAACCTGCAAATACATGGGGTATGTGTATCTTTTAGTTCTTGCTATATTGAAAGAAATGATTTTTCTTGGAGTTAAGACATATTTCAACTCCTCATCAATATCTGTGCCATCTAATTAATGATCACTTGAATTTCTGTTATCCTAGTCTAAATTATTGATTGTTTTGCTTACTCTGAGTGGGACTGTGAATTGCTAGAACAACGGTACAAAACTAATCAAATTCATTTCTCCAGTAAGTCCGAATTAGCTCTCCCGTGTTCGGTAGAATCTTTATATGACTGGAATTAAGTATGTCGAACCATCGATCAATTTCTATATATTATTTTCCAAAGGACGTATCTTCCTCTAGAATATTTCTCCATGACCATATCCTCCTCCATGATCCTGCAATACTACATAACCTTAGAAACATCGTATCTTCCAATACTTTTGGTAAATGAATACTTTTGGTATGGATGATGCACTTTTGTTCTTGTCTGATTTGTCCTTCTTTCCCGATGCAGTTTCCTCACGCAGGTTCACAAGAGACCGCCATGTGGTGCGTCCAGTGTAGAAGGCGCCCAACATCACCAGCGAGTCAGTCGACCTGCGCCGCCACTCCGGTGGCTGCTTCTCCTTTGACTCAACCATTGATAATCCACTGGTTCCTCTCTCTCTCTCTCTCTCTCTCTCTCTCTCTCTCTAACGAGAGATATGTAAATTACCTTGTCTCTTTTTATCGAATAAGTATCGAAAGAATATATGTTTTTCAACTTTATTGTTCTGTGCTGGTCGTCGAGCCGTCAGCAACTGTGGTGCTGGCCATTGAGCCGATGATTTAGTGCTTGGATATGTTGTGGTGGTCTTCTGGCCACCACAATCGGTTGATCAGGTTGATCTTTATTGTCAATGAAATTGATCTCTTGTAGTATGTAAATCTGTGTTGGTTAGAACCTTTCTATGTCATGGATAATTATAAGGTCTTGGTTGGGCTACTGTTAAGTTTAGTTGATTTACTCACTATCCATCGCAATGGTTCTTCCCTCTTTACATGGCTTGGTGTTTTAATCAGTTGGCTTGTTTATGTTAATTTCTGTGGAGTATATTTGTTTATTACCAAATGACGATAAACTAGGTTTAATTTCCTGAAGTGGCATGGTATAGGAACTAATTGATCATGGTTATGCTATTGTTTGACTTATAGTTCAATGGATATGCTTCTTGGCCATTCTGGGTTTGGCCTTTAGAGTTTAATATTCCCTGCCTAGATATTTGCTGGTCTTGTTTGATAAGATTGGACAAGAACATATGTGTGTTGTATCTGGCTATGTGTTGATTAGTCTTAAAAAAATTCATGCTCTGTGTTGTGTCCATTTGATGGAGAGATTAGGTAATGGACACTACTAGGATTATGTGTTTTGGTTTCAAGTTGTAAATTCTAGGCTGCTGGACGATGCCTAGTTGTATTAAGGTTTCTCCTTGAGTTATTTAATGCTAATTTTCACATCGGAGCCTTTAATCTTGCTACTGTTGTGGTTTTCTCACGCAGGTCAGGAGCACAAGTGTGCGGTGGAGAACATCACCGTCTAGTGTATTGGCCCGCACCGGCGCTCACTCCGATGTAAACCTCTGGTGGCCGCTTCTTCTACTCCAGCACATCTAAGCCACCGGGTCCTCTTCTCTCCTGCTCTCTCTCTGTGATATGATGCATGGCTGTCAAGAAATTACATGTTGCTCTTGGTGCCATGTATGTTATTATCTAGGCTAGCTGAATGAAATGCTTGATTCTATCTAGTGATTTGCTATGCCCATGATGCACCATCATTTGTCAAATCTTTTAGCGGGCTGTAGCATCATCTTGCCTGTCTCATTCAAGATGATAGGCATGTAACTTATATGTGTCCTAATGAGAGAGATACATGCCTGTACGCAGACGATTTGGTGGAAGAAATTGTAAATTATTTTGCTAAAAATCGATCTAACTTGACAGCCATTTTACTATCATGAAAATGTTTCCCTTTTTTTCCCTTACATCACATTGGTTGCTGGTACTTTGTAAACTACACCAGTAGAAAAGTTGACTTATTTCAACAGGTTACATTCGGTTTTAGTTGTTTTTGGATGTTAGTGTCTTGGTACCATATATGCTAGATAAATATTTGGATTCGAATGAGAGCAGTGTGAAAGTTGATACATATGCGAGTTGTTTATTTACTATACAATAAGTAATGTTCTTTTCTCGTTTACATGAGGTCGGTGATTATACTTTGTAAACTGCCAGCGTAAACGTGACTCGTTGAACTACCTAGTTTGGTCGTGATAGCTTATTACAATAAAAGGAGTGTTTTTTCTTTCAAGGGAATGATTTTGGCCATGAACATAAAGGAACAAAGCTGCAACCTTGCCTGTTAAGGTTGCTTCAATTTGGTTCATGATCGTTGATGCCGCTTTTTGGGACAACACTACATGTTCGTTCATTCTTGAAGCTATGTGTTATTTTGTTTCCTCGATTTTATCTATTTTAAAACTCCAAACTGTAATAATCAAGTTTAGCATGAGTTCCTTAGCTTTATGAACAAATTTGAGTAGTTTTTGTTGATTATAAACTAGGTTCCAGATTGGGTAATGATTCAGTCTGAATATAGTTAATCTAGCAGGATTAATCTCGTAGCATCAAGCTCTTATTTTTCAAAAAGCACATGAATTTTTATAGACATGGGTCTCTTGCATGCAAATATCCCCTATGCCATGGGATGGTCTGGCCATCAGACGTGGCTGATTGTGGTGCTGCCGAATGGGTCAATGATTTAGGGTTTGGTGCTGTGGTGGTGGTCTTCCAGCCACCACAATCTTGTGTTTCTGATGATATTGTTGTAGAAGTTTCTCCCTGTGCTGGTTAGGGTCTTCTGCTACTTCATATCTTTCGATACGATTTGGATGTTGTTTGATTCGATCCGATTTACCTTGATGCGGCTTGCTCACGCAGATCAGGAGCACATGTGTGCGCGGTGGAGAACATCACCAGCGAGTCTGGGTCTGCACTGGCGCTCACTCCGATGTCTTCCTCTGGTGGCCGCTTCTTCTTCTACTCCAGCACATGTAAGCCACCGGTTCCGCTTCTTTCTCTCATGCTCCATGTGATATGAAGAGACATGGCTATCAAGAAATTACATGTTGTTGGTGACATATGTTACTGATCCGGGCTAACTAAATGTCATGCATGATTCTATCGAGTGATTTGTTATGCCCATGTCTCTTCATCATTTGTCAAGTCTTTTAGCGAGCTGTAGCATCCTCAGGTTTGCCCTAGAACTAGATTTTTAATTAGATGAGTTCGTCTAGACTGTTTACATGTATTTGATGGTTCAGATATGATTGCTCCCTTGGCTGTCACATGTATTTCTAGAATGAAGAACATGACAATACACTTGGTTTTACCCCCTGTTCTCTAGAGTTTGATGAAGAAATTGTGGTAACTGAAACTACTATTTTGTCTACTTGATACTGTGTAGTAGAGGATATTTGATTTATAGTCTTTTTACCAAGGCATGTGATATTGTAGGTTATATTTGCTTAAACTGTTATGAAGTTGTGCTATTACCAAGTCGATGTGTCCTGCATAGCGTTTATCTGCCCTGAACATGTAGTATTACATTTTTTACAGCCATGGGCCTTTCCTCACTTAAATTTTTTGTCAGCATGCACCCTCATCTCTGTCTTGTGTTTTGTTAATTATAGAGAGACATTGACTTGGTTTTTTGAATATTATAGGAGATCATACCTATGTCTTGTTTGATTCCATTCAATTTACCCTGACGCGGTTTTCTCATGCAGGTCAAGAGCACAAATGTGGGCGGTGGAGGACGTCACCAGCTAGTCCGTTGGTCTGCACCGGCGCTCACTCCGACATCTCCCTCCGCTGGCCGCTTCTTCATCTTCTATTACTCTAGCACATGTAAGCCATCGCTTCCTTTTCTCTCTCTCCCTCTCTCATGCTCTGTGTGATCTTATACATGGTTGTCAAGAAATTACATGCTGCTGTTGCTGCCATATGTTACTGAACCGGGCTAACTAAATGTCATGCATGATTCAATCGAGTGATTTGTTATGCCCATGATGTACCATTATTTGTCAAGTATTTTAGTGGGATGCAGCACCATCTTGCCTCTCATTTGAGATGGTAGGCCTGTAACTTATATTTATCCTAATGACAGAGATACATGTTGCCATGTTGCAGGATTTTGTGGCAGAAATTGTAGCTCCTTTTGCTACGAAAGACATTGTCTTTGATTGAGTATGGTAACCTCCTTGTGATATGAGCAGCTTATGGTTTTTTGATCGTTAACCTCCTTACTGCATGGAAGTAGATGAAAACAACTCACCGAAGCACACAAGTTGGTTATAAATCCCCTAAATGCAAAGAAAATAGGCAGGGCTATTAAGTTTTTCTTTTTGACATTATAAAGTTGCATATTGTAATTCTGCTCCTCTGATACTACTACATTCTTTTGACAGTTAGTAACTAAAAGTGTCATCTTTTTGGTTAACTGAAGAGTTTGCAAAAGGAGCTGGACGTGCAAGGGCATGGGAGTCACCAGTTAGTCGGTCGGCCTGCTTCGACGCCTCACTCTGGTGGCCACTTCTTCTTCTACTCCAGCACAGGTAAGTTACAGGTTCCTCTCCTCTCCTCTCTCATGCTCTGTGTGCTCACGGCCATTGAGTGCTAAATTTGGGAGCCTTTGATCATGCTGAATTTGAAGAACATAAAACTACTACAATTGCTTTTATCTCTGGTCTCTAGAGTTTGATGAACTGTGATGATATTTGATTTATTGCCCTTTTACCAAGGCTTTGTGTATAGGTGATGTGCATAGTGCTTATGTTCTTTTTAGATCCATGGAACTTCCTCACTTGTATATTATGTGAGCATGCACCTCTGTTTGGTTCATAGGGTTCTTGTTCGTGCAGAACATATATGTAAAATTATTGCATGGTTATGTGCTGCTGTAGTCCCTATATTCGTCTATGACTTGGTTTGTTCCTTGGATTAGGAGTTTGAATCCATGACTTGGTTTGTTAATGCAAAATTTCTGTTACTGTTGGATATTCAACTTGTTCTAGTGGTGATTCTCCAAGAGTGAGACCTCTTAAGTATTCTCGGAAGTTGACCATCATGCCTAGCAATTATTTCCATATGTTCCCAAAATTCCTTTATAACCCATTTTGGAATAACCTGGTTTGTAGGTCACCTTCAACAAGGCTGGCGCCGCACCGTGAAGAGACTCCTGTGATCTGGCCACTAATCCCCAAACATCCATCTCAATGACCGACGAGTGCATTGAGTTGGCGATGTAAGTTTCTATTTCGAGTTATTGTTTGAGTTCAACAGCAAGAAATTAGATATTCTATTTGATGTAGAATTGAATTTATGAATGCTGGACTACTAGGTGTGGACTGTTTTTCTGTCCTGTGAAGTGCTACCTACATCTACTTTGTTTTCATATAGGCATGTAAACCAAGAGCCTGCCCCAGAATAATGATTTTAATTAGACGAGCTCCTCCTCTAGACTGTTAACATGTACTTGCTGGTTTAGAATCAAAGAAGATGGTTCTCTATGCTCCCTTGGCTGTTGCATGTATTTCTGGAATCAAGAACATGACAGTACCCTTGATTTTAGAGTTTGATGAAGAATTGTGGTACTGGAATCTTCTGTGTTGTCTAGTTGCTACTGTGTACTAGATGACGTCTGATTTATACTCCTTTTCACCAGGGCATGTGATAGTGTAGATGGTATTTCCTAAACTGTTCTGGAATTATGCTGCAACCAAGTGTATGTGTCCTGCATGGTGTTCACTTGCCCTGAATTTGCAGTATTACATTCTTTAGATCCATGGACCTTTCCTCACTTAATTGTCTTGTCAGCATGCATCCTCACCGCTGTCTTGTGTTGAGTTTATTATAGAGAGTCATGACTTGGTCTTTAGAATAATACAGGAGATCATACCTCTGTCTTCTTCGATTCGATTCCTTTTGATTTACCCTGTTATGGTTTTTGCTCACACAAGTCAGGGGCACAAGTGGGCGCGGTGGAGAACGTCAGCAGCGAGTCCATCGGACTGCTCCGACGCTCACTGCAACATCTCCCTCCGGTGGCGCTCCTTCTTTTACTCAAGCACATGTAAGCCACCGGTTCCATTGGCCTGCTCCGATGCTCGCTTCGGATGCCGCTTCTAGTCCAGCATAGGTAAGCTAGCAGTTCCTCTGCTCTCTCTCTCAATGTCTCTGCATGGAGAGCATCGGAGAGCACACTAGTCGGCCCAGCTGCAGCAAACTGAATCTCATTGTTTGAATTTCGACAAATAAAACCCCACCCACCATGACTTGACCTAGCATGGAAAGCTCCGTCAGTGTTTATTTTCACCAGGTCCGATATAGGTGGCTTCCACTGTAGCTCTAATTCCTGTCGTAGTCTAGAGATTGTCTCTTGCATGCAAATGACCTCCGTTTGAACCAGATGCTTACACGGATTTTTATATACATGGGTCAGCCATGTTGAACCATGAAAAGGAGTACATGTCAGCCATGTTGTATGATTTGGTGGCAGAAATTGTAAATTGTTTTGCTATGAAAATTTTTATGTCTACGATTGAGTATGGTAACCTCCTTGTAATATGTGCAGCTTAAGCAATATTGATCCTTAACCACCTTACTGCATTGATGTAGATGCAAACGACTAACGAAGCACACAAGTTGGTTAAATATCATCCAAATGCAAAAAAAAAAAAAACAGGCAGAGCTATTTAGTTTTTCTTTTTGAGATTATAAAGTTACATATTGAATTTCTGCTCCTCTCATACTGCGGCATTCTTGTGACAGTTAGTTACTAAAAGTGTCATCTTTTTGGTTTATTGATGAGTCAGCAAAAGGAGCTGGACGTGCAGGGGCATGCGATCCTGGTGAACATCACCAGCGAGTCCGTCGGCCTGTTCCGACGCCTCACTCCGGTGGTTGCTTCTTCTTCTACTCCAACACAGGTAAGCTACCAGTTCCTCTCCTCTCCTCTCTCATGCTCTATGTGCTCACGGCGCTTGATATGGTGCCCTTGAACTTTCCGCCGAAGTTAAGTTTGTGGACAGTGGCATGCTTTCCATATTCCGATGTGTTCTGCTCTTGAGCTTGCTTTCCCAGATATTCTTTTACTTTACTGACTACTATTCTTTTCATGAGCTGTGGCTATTGAATATCATTCTAACTTGATAGCCATTTCATTGTCATGAAAAGGTTTCTCCTTTTGCCTTTACATAAGGCCTTTTGCTGGTACTTCGTAAACTAGCAGCAGGAAAAGTTTACTTGTTTCAGCAAGTTAGGTTCGGTTGTAGTTCTTCTTGGATGTTATCCTGTTTTGGTACCATATATGCTAGATAAAAATCTGGATTCAAACCAGAACAGTGTAAACGTGAGGACTAGCTAATTCGGTTTATTGGGTACTTGAACTTGATTGGTGTCAGGATTCAGTGCAATCCTAGTTAGCTACTGTAAGTTGTAGCTCACCTAGTTAGATTGCATATGGCCTCTATGTAAAGAGCCAACAAACAGAGACCGATGAGGTTAAAGTTAGCTAACTTAGGTTGGCAAGTGCTGGTGGCCACATTCCCAGTTATCTCATATTTCATAATGGCTTTGTTTGACACACATCTAATATTGGGCCGTTGTATGCTCAGTGCGGTGCTCTATCAAGATTAGCATGATGGGAATTTATCCAAACTAATCCTTTTAAGATTTAGATGTATATTGTTTAGTATATAGTTTCGCCTCAGCTAGCCTTATTTGTTCCGCTTTTTAGCTTGCAGGGCGATCTTGAATCTGCTAATTAAGGAAGTGGGTGTCATCTCCAGTGCTGGCTTGTTAGCTGTATTTTTATTCATCTGTATAGTTCCTCGAGGTCCTTAGGCTGGAGGACATGTTTTTAGCCACGACGAGGTGCTTCTTGCGCGAGATATGTACCTTGTGCGGGTAAGATATTTTTTCCACTCTGTTATGCAATATGTACCTTTTTGCCCTGTTCCCGTTTGTTTTGCCACGACTTGTTTTGGTTGTTGGTACTTTGCAAACTAGACCAGCAGAAAAGTTGACTTGTTTCAACAAGTTAGGTTTGGTCGTAGTTGTTTCTGGATGTTATAGTGTCTTGTTACCATATATGCTAGATGATTTTTTGTATTCTAATCAGAACAGTGTGAACGTCGACACTTATGCGAGCCGTTTATTTACTTATTAGTATTCTTTTCTCCTTTCGCCTTCACATGAGGTTGGTGCTGATAAGCTGCCAGCAGGGAAAATTTGCTTGGTTCAGTAAGTTAGGCCCGGTGATAGTTCTTTTTGGATCTTAGATTGTGTTTTGGCACCATATATTCTTGATAGATATTTGGAATCAGATCAGCACACTCGTTGAACTAGCTAGTTCTGCATATTGAGTAGCCAAACTTAATTGGTGTCAGGATTCACCTGATTTTCATTGCATTCCTGATTATCTACCACAAGTTGTTATCTCACCTGATTTGATTGTCATATTGGCTCGAGGTAAAAAGCCAACACGAAAAGACAGATGAGGTGGCCAATATTCCGTAGTTGTCTCATCTTTCAGAATGGATTGTTTGACACGCATCTAAATATTGGGGTGATATATGCTCGGTGCGTTGATCTGTCCAGAGTTGGAAGATAAGCGTGCTGGGAACTTATCCAAACTGGCCCTGTTAAGATTTAAGACGTATCGCGTTCAGCACATAGATTTACATGTCTCCTTCATAAACTCTAGGATTTGTGGCGGTATCAAACTGCTGCTGACTTGATGCGCGTGTTGTGCTTTCAGATGCATGACAGTGACGGTTTGGTGCCATTGGGATTGATGATGCATGATGATGTCGCAAGGTGCCGAGGAGAGAAGTGCGTCCCAGATCCGAGATTTGCAAGGAGCGGATGAAATGGCAAGGCTGGCCGTGTTAGTCTGTGCATTGTTTGTTGTTTACTTGTTGTCTGGCGAAGTGCTGCTAATTGCTGATATGGGTGGTTGATATAGTGTGTTTGGCACGTGCTGTACAATTGTTGTGCCCAAGTGTTGGGAGGCTAGTGGTATTTGACTCTGTCATGAACCAGCTAAGCTAGTGCTGGAAGGAAATTCTAGTATCCCTGTTTTATGTATGTGTTGTACCCAAACAAGCAATGGAATGAATTTTTTGGCGAAAGGATTGAATGGGTGCTGCTGCTGCTAATTTTCAGTTACACATTTGTACATGAATCTCTGGAATGGGGACTTGAAATTATGGGTCCATCGTCTATCTGCAAGTAGTTGGGTGGTTCAATCAGGAGGGGCGATATATTTCAAACCGACTGTGCATAATATTTTGTGGCTGGCTCATGAGCGAGGCACGTTTGAACACTATCATAGTGTGAGGTTTTGAGAGCAAATCTGAAGGAAGTAGATCACTCTGCATCAATAGTTATTGGGGAAACGAAACTACCGTGTACACACGAGTGACGTCCCCATTGCTCGATCCTCGTATATATACGATGCAACATCTGTGGTGTGGTGCATCTTGAATCTACTCACGGGCGATTTGATATTTTGTGCCGGGCATGGGCTGTGCTGAGAGTGTCGTCCCTGTAGCAGGAAGGACTCTTGGGGAAATGATGTTGATTAATTGCATCAGGCTAGTTATGTCGTCGAATTTACAATCTGTTGGACACCGGCGGGCGATGAGCCGAAGAAATGAACAGCCTCTCTTTGTAGTACCCAATGATGTATCAGTTGTCTTTCCCGTCATCGGCCTTTGGAAATTGGGCTAGCAAAGCAAATAGCCGCAAAAGAATGCCAACAGTCTACCAGCAAACAGGCATGGCACTTAATTCCCTTTTCCTACTGAAAAATGAATGTGCGCCTGGGATTCCCACCTCATCAATCCGTGGCACCACGGCCTCCTCTCTATCTCTCTCTCTCTCTCTCTCTCTCCATCATGGATGCCTTCTACGACGAGCACATCTCTATATATACCGAAAGTAGTCGTCCATCCGCGTGCGGGTTGCGCGTGTGACTTAGGACTTTGGGAGTTGGGGGCTTGGGCGAGAGGCGACGTTCTCCTTTCCTTGTGAGCTGGTTCTCCTCGGAGCTCCTCACCCCATGCATCAATGGTGGGTCGCGGGTGAGTACGTGCTCTCTTGACCTAAGGAACATCTCACATCTCACATCAATGGTCAGTCAGTGGTGGGAGGATCGGAGGTCGTCGGCGGACGGCAGCGGGCTGGATGGATCGTACGTACTCGTAGGCAAGGTAGGTAGGTTAGATCGAATTGAAAGCTCGCCAGCAGAGCGGAGCGAGGCTTGAGGAGGTCCGAGATGGCATGGCAATGCCGTCGGGCGGGCGGGGCGAGGAAGACGTACGTAGGGCAACGGCAACCGCGGCGGGTGGGGCGGCCGAGGACTGAAATGGCGGCGGCGACGCACGTACGTATGCAAGTACAATTCCCGGCGGCGGCGAACTCGGTTGGGAGGTCGCGGAATTAATGATTGGATTGGTCCAGGGGGAAGAAGAAAAGGAAGCAAGCCGAAGGACCCTCCCTTCTTTTTTGTTGTTGTTGAGGGCGTGCGCGTGCGTACAGGGTGTCGTTTCCTTTTTTTTTTCTATCGAGAAGAATGGAGATGAGATGAGCAAAGAAGAAAAAGTGAGTCTTGGTTGGTTTGTTGGATCGAAAAAGGAAAGAAATCGTTGGTTGGTTGGTTGGTTCGTTGGCTTCCTTGTTGACCGCGTTGTCCATCGTCCGTCTCGCGTCGATTCGGATGGATTCCTCGCTGGCTTCCTTGTTGACCGCGGAACAGCAAGCTGCTGGAATTAGTAATACAATTAAGGAGGAATCAGGCAGCACAGCAGGCTAACATGCATATACGTACGAGTAGCTTTTAAACGCAAGCAAGCAGGAGCTCGATCGTTGAACCGCCGTGCCGAGCACTAGCAAGACTCTGGGACCGGCGGCGGTGCCCAGGGAGGCATCCTGTGCTAGTACGACGAGCACCAAAAGCATGGCTGTGTGTGTCAAGCACAATAACTTGCATCCGTTACGTGCACCCAAACCGGCTCCATGCGGCTTCATCTCTAGCATCCTTCTCTCCCTCCCTCTGTTCTCTACTTCTCTTACACAGCTTAGATACTGGCTAGATTGCTACTAGCTTATGTTGAACGATAGTGGTCCCTCGGGCATTGTGTTGTATATATATAAAGAGACACGGTGCAAGACGCGGTGAGACTGGGGTCTTTTAATTTGGTTTCTAGCGTTGGTATATTAGTGTATGCACATGTTGTTCTCGTATTAATTCTTCCTGTGTAGCTTGTGATGTATTCCTTCCATTTCAATTATATTTCGTATAAGTTTATTTTGTTTTGTGTTCAGATTGCATAGTGTGTGAACTCAAAGGTGCAGCGAGCCAATGCATCTAGTCTCTTTTTTTTTTCAATTGATCGACTTTGGGTGTGTCGTTTCTTCCTCTTCCTTGACTTCGGCTAGTCTTTGCTTTTCTAAACCGTGTTAGTTCTAGGTGGTTAGGTTATTCTTGGCTAACATGGGACGTGTTGGAAGCAACGTGGGATGTTAGAAACCCACTTACTCAAGACAGCAAAGAATAATGTGTTCGATGATGATTAGTATGGTAAACTACTCCCACCGTGGTGACTAAACACACATATGGCTTAACCAACGGTGCAACCTTTGCCCCTTATCCTCTTTTTAACTAACTAGCAAACAGACCCATGCAAATGCGCAGGCAACATCATGAAGCGTGATTCTTTTATATGTAACAGAAATACCATGTTTCATGTTTCATACGAACTATTTTCTAGATAGTTTAGAAAAAATAATTCATAAAGGAATATATTTCATATTTATTTTCACCTAATATATATGGAATGCATGTATCGAAGTCAAAACTTGTGCATTGAAAATAGTAACGTAGAACTTTCTTGAAATAAATTGTTGTCTTTTTCCAGTGACAATACTACAATGTCAAATATCCTTACAAATTTGCAGAAAACCTTAAGCTCTACAATAAAAAATATCTAACTAAAAAAATTGGGTTGTAGATATGCATAAAGCACCCCCGCAAAGAAATATGCATAAAGCAAATATTTAACATATTAAAATATATATTTTTGATAATGTCCTTTCAAGTGAATTATTATGTATTTAATTTTTTTCATAAAATATGTAAGGACAAACGAAAATAGAGTACATGTATTATAACCATTATTATTTGGAAAATTGATAAGTTAGAAATGCAATGAAGGAAACCTATTGCATGAAGTAGTATTTGGTGACCTTTTGACTACGTGGCTAGTGTAAATAAATGAATCAAAATGCAACATGTAGTGGTATGAGGACTCAAAACATCTATGACATTTCAAGCACTATAAGGAGGATCAAATAGACTTAGAGGCCTAAAAGGGGCGGAGTTTGATGAATAATATTCTTCGCATCATGCAAGGTAACATTATTTGTGACCATGTAAATGATAACAACAAAGGAAACTGAAATGTATGGTCAACTGCAAACAAATTTCAGTATGTCACCTTCATAATTTATATTAGAGCATGGAAGCAAACATGACAGTATGACTTTTAACTCGTTCACCTTTTCCATCACCGAGCTTTTTTCTTAAAATAAAAAAGTGGAGGAACATGCTAGAGGATCTATATGTGTTCAACTAACAAAGAAGAAACATGTTTCCATGATTAATGTTCAATGAGGTCCGAAATTGTTAACGTGCCCTCGCCAACTAGGCTAAACATCCATCATTCATCACCAACAAGATCGGAAACTATTCACGTCTCCTGGCCGATTTGGATGGCCATCCATTGTTCATGATCGACGGCGCCAAACTTTCACATTGACCTCACAGTTAATTTCATGATTAGAGAGGTGGGATATTCCGCGCCACAGATTGATGAGGATTTGGCATGACCATAATTTAAAAAATAATCATGAGTTGTAGTTTTTTCCATGAATTTAGATAATACTTTGGGATCTGAAAAAATGGTCGGTATTTTAAAAAATCACTACCTGTAGTTTTTTTTCATGAAATTAAGAAATGGTCTGAAATTTGAAAAACAAATGTTCAAGAATTTCGACAATGCTCGTGATTCTAAAAAAGTTCGTTGTTTTTTTAAAATCACAAATGTAATTTGTTTTCACTTATTTTAAAAATGTGCACGAAATCAAGAATTCTTTGTGGATTTGTAAAAATGTTTCTGAATACAAAAGATACTCATAAATTTGCAATTACATACCTATCAGAAATCAGCAAACATGCAAATATACATATTAGCACTTGTTCCAAATTTGCAATTACATACCTATCAGAAATCAGCAAACATGCAAATATCAGTATGAATCAGTTGGTAGGCAATCCACTTTCTCTAGGTAGTCTTGGATGGATTACGGTAACTTAAAATCTTGTTTTCGGCTTATGCTTATGAATCATTCATAGTGCACCTCAGACTTTGTGAATTATAAGAATAACCATGTGTGGTTATTTTGATGTGGAAGTTAGTGCGAGGATCAATGATCAGAGATACATGATTCTTCTTATAAATCAGTGCACGTTTGTAACTTAGATTCAACAATTCTCTGACTTCTCGTTGAAGTATTTACTACGCCACTCACACAAAAGCATTGCCTCACAAAGTTTCTTTGGTTGAGATAATCCTTACATTGATGTTTCTCCATATCAATTTATAATAATTGTTACAATTCTTGTTTCAAGTAACTATCATCCTTCAACTGAGTGAAGTCTTGCTGTTGCACCTTTGAGCACAACTATCAGTTGTATTTTGGAGTATGTTCATAGTCCAGTGGCCAATATATATCAAAGTGTAAAAATAGATTACACACGTGTATCGAAATTAAAACGGGAATAAAAAGTCCCATCTTATTATTTTTCATGTTTTTGTCATTCTATTGTTGTACCATTAGAATAAACGGGCGCGGCAACGCGCGCTGTCATGGTCTAGTAAAATGTATACTGTATTGAGGAAAAAGATGAAGCAATAGTTCCCAATGACATGTTGCCCTCGCTCCATGAAATCCAAAAACAAGTGTGGTCTCAACGATGCAAGAATTTGTTAATGCAGGAGAGGAGAGAATCCTTACTTTGTCACGAGTTCTGTGACGAGTCACACGAGGGCGGTATGCACATGTGTAGGTACATCCATCGTTTTGTCTGCACGCTCCAGCACGAGGCTTACATAAACTCAGAGAAAAAGCACACAGGGCAAGCCAACTGCAAGCTAGCTTACAAACGCAAGAAGCAGCTCGATTACCATGGCGAGCAGTAGCAAGGTCGTGGCGATTTTTGCCATTCTGGTTTTCCTGCAGGTGTGGTGCGCCGCCGGGCAAGTCTACAACGTCCCGGCGGTGATGTCGCTGAACGGCTTCGAGCAAGGAGAGGAGGGCGGGCCGGCAAAGTGCGACGGCCAGTACCACAGCGATGACCTCTACCTAGTGGCGATGACCTCAGTGTGGTATGGGCCAGGTCTCCGGTGTGGCAAGATGATCAGCATCAAGAGCTCTGGCGGGAGCAGCCTGCAGGCCATGGTCGTGGACGAGTGTGACTCGGACAACGGCTGCGGCGCTACCGAGATCAGCACGTCGGCCGCCGTGTGGAAGTTCTTTGGGCTTGACACCAGTGTCGGCGAGGTGGCCGTCACCTGGTCGGACGTCTAATTCAAATGGTTGCTTGTACTTGTAAATCCAGTCATTTGCTTTCAACTCCAAAGTCTCTCCTCGATGAAATAACTATTTACATGCATACGCATATGCATGGTGTGTGCGCGGGTAATCTGCTTATATGTAAGCTCAACCAATGTAAGCTTGTTTGTGACAGTATAAGTCACTGTATGTAAGCTTGGTCTGTATTTTTCTCCTTATAAGTACAAATTCTCCCAAATTCGGTATTTTCCTTTTCCTTTAAATCTAAAAATAATTAAAGCAGCATCCCCACTTCGTCAAAACGATAAAAATGAAAACTGTGCTAGGAAAATATTCATGGAGTCAATATCATCTTAAAAAACTCGACGTGAATGAAATAACAATGTAACACTAGAAGAAACAGAGACACACAGAGAGAAACATGTATACAGGTTTACATATGGATCGCCAAATAGAAACTTTAAATTTCCAAAACATTACAATACAACTGGAAATGATGGATGCATGCAATGACATGTTCAGAGGAAGGGAAAATTATATCTATTGTTACTTAAATGATGGGCGCTTGAAATGTCGCATGCAACAACCTTAGAGAAAAAAAGAGGACACGCATGAAACAAATGTTTGACAAAAAGGAAAAGTGGATGCAGAATTACATATGGATGACCTTCACACACTCTCTCCCTCCCGCACGCCCCGCATCGCCTCCCCGAGCGAGGCGACCGGGGCGGATCCTCCATCTCCTCGCTGCCGAGCGCCGCCCCCCTCCCTCCCACCGCTACCGTCTCATCGGGGTACTCCTCCTCATCCGACGAGCCATCAGATGACTCCACATACTGCTCGTATATGTACTCCAAATCGGAATCCATTGCTAGAAAGAAGAAGGGACAACTGTTTTTAGCTCCGATGATTCATTGAATGGTTGCTGAGCATGGTGAGAATAGCAGTAGCGGATGGTACCTGACGGGATGGTCGGAAGACAGGAGTTGAATGGAGGAAGAGGAGAAGCGGGGTGGAGCCCTGTTGGAGCACTGGAGGTGACAGAGACGTAGAGTCCCAGCAGGTGTGGCGTGGTGGCCGGGGTGGTGGAGCAGCGGTGAAGGAAAAAGAGAAAGGAGCAAGGAGAGAAAATGGGGAGGATGGAGTCGCGGGTCCGGGAAGGATTTTGAGTGGGCAGGGGGTGTCAGATTCCTACGTTTTGTGTGTCTGGACTCCCACAAAGGTCCCTAACTTTTGTCTCTAGTTTGCGGGGAAATCGCCCCGCGGACCAATACAGGCCCGCGTTGGATGGCTTCCGAGGCTGGACAGCGCGGTACCACCGGATGCTGTCAGTTTGTGGGTCCGCCTTGGAGATGCCCTTAGTAGTTATAAACTACTTAGAACTCCACAAACGGTACTATATACGGGGCTTTGCTACACGCACGGACTCTTTAATATGGAATCAACAGACTGTAATACGTGGCAGTCTTGGATTAGTCTTTGATTGGAGATTAATCAGTGTGTGTGTGTGTGTGTGGGGGGGGGGGGGGGGGGGGGGTGGGGGGTGGGGGGTTAATTAGTGTTGAAATGCCCGTATTCGTCCGTGCATGGGTAAAAACATCCTTGGCCATAAAACTAAAAAGCATATTATTTCTACATACCCACAATGAGTAAATCAAGCGGGCATTTATACCCTTATATGTACGCTGAACATGTTATCGATGCCACATAGCCAACTACGAAACATGTGGACGAGTAGCACATGGCATATACAAATTGGCGTCACCTGGATGACCTTTTATTTGACCAACTGTATTTTCCTGTCAATGTACACCTAGATTACTACACGCACTCGTCTCGATCTTGCCCTCGATCATCTTTGTTTGTTGTGCAATATTAATTAACTAGATTGAAGTTGGATTGCAACACTTCATCCTTTTTTGGCAATATGAGATCCAACAGCATGCGTGGTCTTAACAATGCAAAGATATACTACGTACGAGGGAAGAATTTGTCTGCAAGCTCTTTGATGAGCCACACGAGGGCGGCATGCACATCACGTGTGTGATTACGTACATAGCTTTGTCCCAGGCTGCAACACGAGCCTACATAAAGCCCTTCAACCAACAGCCTTGAGAGAAAGCAAAGCACACATACACAGCGAGGGCAACGGCAAGCTAAGCTAGCTTATAAACGCAAGCAGGAGCTTTTATCGCTGAATCACCATGGAGAGCACTTGCAAGGCGGTGGTAATCCTTGGCATCCTTGTGTTCCTGCAGGTGTCTGGCGCGGCTGGGTGGGCCATGGACCAGCCAGCGGTGATGTCATTGAACGGCTTCCAGCAAGGAGAAGAGGGCGGGCCGGCGGCGTGCGACGGCCAGTATCACAGCGACGACCTCTTCCTGGTGGCGCTGACCACGGCGTGGTACGAGAATGGCGCCCGGTGAGGGAAGCTGATCAGCGTCAATAGCTCGAACGGGCGATCCCATGAGGCTAGGGTCGTGGACGAGTGCGGCACCGGGAACGGCTGCCGCACCGATGAGATCAGCACGTCCGTGGCTGTGTGGGAGGCACTTGGGCTCGATACCAGCGTCGGCGAGGTATCCGTCACCTGGTCGGACGTAATCTGGTAAATCTGAGTCATCTGGTTTTAACTTCAATAATGTGCATGCGTACATGCATGATGTATGCGGATAATCTATTTTATGTACCAAGTGTCAATCAGTGCCGAGTTCGTAATGGTACTATTAATCAGTTTGAAATAATAATGTGCTTCCTTATGTGAGTTTGATTTGTATGTATTTCTTCCCTTGTAATTATTCTCCCAAATTCGCTACTTTCCTTTTCCTTTAAAGCTTAAATAATGAAGGCAGCATTCCTACAACTTCTAAGAATAAAAATTAATATTGCGCACCAGCAAAGATCAATGTCATTTTGCCACACTCATTTTTGTGTTTGTGAGTGGTATATTCGCACCTTGAAGAGGGAAACCATGATGTTAATCTTGTCCTCTTCACATGGATTGAAAATCCATAGCAGTTCCCTATGCCACGAGTGTCCAGTTCCCTTAGCCCATTGGTCTCGTCTCTCTCCACTGCAGCACGAGCATGCATATATATCACTCATCGTTGAGAGAAAGCTAACACACAGGGCAAGCTAGCTAGCTTATAAACGCACGCAAGCGGGAGGTCGCTCAATTACCATGGCGAACGTGGCCAAGGCGGCTGCAATCTTATTTGTTTCTCTGCAGGTGGTGTGCGCCGTCGCCCGGCACCATGCTGATCCACAGTCGTCTCTGGACATAGTCACGGTTCCAGGGATGATGATGCGGAGCGGGTTCGACCAAGGACAAGAGCGCGGGCCGTCGTCATGTAGCGGCACATACCACACCGACATGGAACCTGTGATCACGGTGTCTACAAAGATATACACGAGTGGGGGCCTGTGTGGCATCTTGTTCGGCATCACCGACACGGAGACCGGGCGCAGCACGACGGCAGAGGTCGTGGACGAGTGCCAAGACTGCCTCGACGATGAGGTGGGAGGGTCGGCCGGCGTGTGGAAAGATCTCGGGCTCGACACCAACGTCGGCCCGGTGCCTGTTATATTGTCCTGGTGAGAGCCTGAGAGGTCGGCTGGTGTACAGGCTTGCCGACGAGATAAACTGTTCATGGTAAATTAAGTTGGGGTCATACACCATACATGCATGGTGTGTGAGCCATATATATGTAGGAGAACATCTGAATAAAGAAATCTATACTTATCTATAGGTGTGAATCCACGACTGCCCTTGCCGTTCCCGACACCCTTGCCGTCCTTCTTCTTGCGGAAGTATAGGTCGAAGACGCAGTACGGATTGAGCCGGATCTGCTCGTCGCTACAGTTGTCCTCGCCGTCGCTATCCTCCTTCGATGGCAGTCCGACCATGGCATGGACCGCCCTGTTAGACAAAATGTGTTGTATTCAATCTCTGTAAAACATACCAGTTGTGCGTAGCTCTTTCTCCTCTGAGATTAGTGCAACTTGTAAATATGAAAAATCAAAATTATATAAAAGCAGTTCAATTTTTATGATAACAAACACGTGTCTCCCATAACTCTGCGTGCACATTCTTATGGACAAATGACGTCATAGTGCTCTGCATGAATCTCGGTTGATTCACATAGAGCATTTGTTGGGTTTTCAATGGAAACAGGTATATATACGTTTGATTGATGACTCAAAGAAGGTACTGAGTGTACATATTACTGTAGTTATAAGTGCACGCTAATTAAGTACACTCGAATTGCAAACATTTTACTCCTAGGTATGTGACGGCTGCATGCAGGCAACACTCAATGACTCCATCTATTTCTAGCTGGAACCTCCACCGACTCCTTCCTCGAGAGGCAGAGCTGGATCGCCCATCCGTTTCCCGATATGGGAAGGAGCGTATGTCGGCAAGGTGCAGTTTTGGCAGCACCTGACGGGACAAGATCCAGTATTGACTAGCCATATGGAGTATATATACATTTCCTGATGCCGCTTGTTCAAATCGGGAAGTGAACACGCACGCAAACACACGCATGCATGTACTCCGGCGGCCGATCGATCGAGACCTAGATTGCCGGTCGCCCAATGGAATGCCTTCCACATGAAGCTTTACGCCCCTCACGCGCCTTAACAATGTCACAGTGGCCGGCGGGTCGATCGGTCTGGCCTTTCGGGGCCTTGCTTGGGCACACCCTAGGATGATTCTTTACTGCATTTGGGGACGTACTTACTACTTCCTTCGTTCAGAATTACTTGTCGCGGAAATGGATGTATCTAGACGTATTTTTTGGGCTTGCCTGTGCTGCTTCCGTCCCAGCACCTATCTGGTTGTATCGGTGATGTTTGCTTTAGAATACAAAGCGTGAGAAAACCCTATTCCGTCTAGTATACTCCTCACGCTTCTTCTTTTCCCGGACGTACGCATGGGCGAACTCAAACTCCGGCCGGCCGGCTGTTCCGGCCCGGCGCGTGCTCCGGCAATGCGCGGGCCGGCTGTTGCCGAGCTCCTCCGCCTGCTTGCTGCTCGTGCGTGCCGTCGCCAGGGCCCTGCACCGATGTCCCGTTTACAGGTTTCCCTAAAAAACGGCACAAATATGCAGGAACCTGTGAAAATGTTTATGGGATCTCCTATTTACAGGGTCTATTGGTGCGTTTTTTTAATCCGTACCGTAAATTATGAGTTTGACCATTTTTACTGGATACGCGAGAGAGGCTCTGTGCCTCGTCCATCTCACTCTCTTCACGCAGAGCTCGCCCTCGGCATCAATGGCAACGACCTAACCCTAGCCGCCGCCAGTGCACCTGCGAGCAACTCCCCTGACCAATCCTCTGACCAACAAATATCGACCGTACTCCGCTCGTGGACCCCGGCGCCCTCGCCTTGCTCTGGCCCGTCTCATCCCACCGACGGCACCCACGCCGTCGCCCTCGGCTCACTCTTCGACTCGTCCGACCGACGGTACTGACGCCGCCGCACTTGGTCTCATTCAAATGCCCCACTTCCGTCTCCTCCCGCCGCTGCCACCGCTGCCGACGCCCTTGGCTTGCTCTGGTCTGGCTCCTCACCGACGGCACAGACGTCCCCGCCTTGTAAGTGCTGCACATCCGGCAAGGTGAGGACATGATCACTCGTTTTCTTCCACCCAGCTCATGATGCCCTCAATTTTTCTCCCTGCAACGGCATTTGAGGACAAGATCCACAGCTCACCTGTTAATTAGGAAGGACTTTGTGCCTTTTCTGTATCCTGCACCATATACGAATCTGCAAGAAAAACATGAATGCTAGTTGAATGTTTTGCAATGCCAAAGACTCATATGATCTTTCAACATTTGGTGTATCGCTGTACAGTGACATTTGTGTTGTTTGGATCTGTGTCAATTTGAAGTCTATGCAGAGTTCCTCACAATGTGAAATTCATGTTATCTGTAATATATTCAGTACATATATCTTGCCATTTGAACTTGCAACCTTCTGTACAACACCAGGGTATGGCTGTCCATTGAGGAAAACAAAGCAAAATATACAAGTGAGGAGTTGGGAGTTGACAGCCGAACCTTTTGCTAAATTCTAAAAGGTGATTGTGGAGTTGAGAATTTGGAGCAGTAGAGGGTTGCTGAACAGGGCCTCATCAATTGCTTTGATCCGATCCATGATGCGGCGATGGCGGACGTGGGGGTGGGGTCCCAGCCCAGGAGGGGATGGGACGGCGGCGGTGGCGGAGCCGATGTGGTGCTGGGCCTCGCCAGCACCGGCACCTTGCTGTCGGTGTGTCCATTATTCAGAGGAGTTCACAATCTCTGGAGAAGAGCATCACCATGGAAAACGAAGTTTGTTGACTGTTCCTGAGCCGAAGGCTTAGGCTGGTTTAATAAATAGTTAAATCTGCCACAGCTATATTGTCATAAATCACACCCTTGCACCACTAGTTCAGCTGCAACTGACAGATCATTATCTGTTATGCTATTGTTGTACAGTAGGCACACATGGTGTTTCCATCTGTTAGATAATTTGATGAAGAGTTCTCTTGATACAGTGTGACAGTACAGGGCCTCCCCAAAGAAGAAGTTGTTCTGTGCATGGCTTCGGCGTCTTAAGCTATGAAGTTCATGGGCACATCCAATTCCATGTCCCTATACCACCTGGCAAAGTAGTTGCGCCAAGCCTAAGACCTGACCACTCCAATGAAGATGGTACTGTTGCAGCAATGCGTCAGCTTCGATCATAAAAGATGCACCTGGTAGCATCGAATTAGTCTGAACGGCTCCGCAGCTCGACAAGCTAAGGAGCCTTCTCAGGGAGAGGCCAAATGTGCTTGATGAGGATCTTGAGATGGCTTCGGACATAAGGAGGGGCTGTACACGTGGCAAGATCTCTGTTTGCTTGTTCAGTCCAGTGACAGCGAGCTGGTGGATGGGCTGAACTCCCTTCGGCTGTTGAGATTGATGGGTTCTGGAGGACGGTGGACGTCAATTCTGTGAACATGGCTCTGGACATGATCCTGCACAACTCCATGTTGCATTCCTGGCTGTTAAATGCTATGCCAGAAAATGTTGTGCTATCTTTCATGGAATCTGACGGTTTTACTTGTAAGATTGTAACCCACTGCCTCGGCAGATTCAACATGAAGGTTGAGCAGGAAGCAGGACGTTGTTGGAGGCTTGATGAGAGACTGGTCTGCTTTATGGATAACTGGGAATGAAGCGTGCCTTCAGGAATGCATGCAGATCCTCAGATGCTTGAAGGGGAAGTCTATATGAAAAAGCTTGGGGCTGAGACCTGGGTGCATACTTTCAGTGTTGCTGATCTGCCATTGACACCAGCTAAGAGGTTTGCGGCACTATTCCAGGAGCGGCCAAGGTGGGGGTATAATTTGTAAAGCACATCTTTGTTCAAATTCTGCAGTGTAGTTCTCATGCAGACATCTTTCTCCCTTGATGGTTCAGGAACTTGCGCGTACCTGGTGCGTCTTCAGAAAGACTGCTGATCAAATATGCAAGAGGAACACAACCAAGCGCTCTGGCCGACCCTATTTTCACTGCTAGATGATCAACCTATCCTTGTACACCCATGCTTTGATTCTGGCCCTTGCTACTGCTGGTGTTGCTGACATGGTTTTGATCCGGACATTGTCAGAAGATTGCTGCAACTGCATGCATTTCATGCAAGCCACAATGATATTGGTGACAACAAAACAGGATTTCCTGTGTCATACAGAGTGTCCGATCCCGCTTTATGGCGCAGACAGTTAAGTACTTAAGTTACCTGAATTTCTTTTCAGTTTTGATTAGGCGCAGTATCTGAACCTGGGTGAGTTGCACACCTGTCGTACATTTATGGTATGTCCTTATTTTAACATGTATAAGGTTTGTCCTAGCTAGTCATGTTTTTCAGATGTTGTCTTGAAGAATTTATTTAGGCCCACAGAACGAATAGCAGAGGAACGCATGGTAGGCGTCCGAAAACTGAAACTGCATTGCAGGTTGGGCAGGCAGCAGCAAACCTATGTTGTTGGAGTTGATTAAGATCCTGTTCCGACACGCCGAGTGATTCATATGAATTTTCTAACAATTCACAGTAACTTGTTCTGAACACGACTGATGTTTTGAGATTTAAATGAACGACAAAATCCATTGTTATATGAACATAAAATTCTGAACACGGTTTATTCAAGGCATGCCCATCTTGTTGTGAGGAACCGAACAAGCAATTGCTTTGCCTGTTATATTTGCTGGAAGAGGCCAGGAACTTCACATGTTATATTCTTGCACACATAGTTTTTTTTTTGAGAAACACAAACATATAGAGACTAGTAATATTGCACGTTTCTGTACTGGATACTGTCGAAATTAAAATTTTCAGTCCAAAAAAGTAAAAAGCACATCTACGCTGACACAATATAATATAATCAGGAAACATTGCAAGCTGAAAAACATATCTAACATGTAAAACTCTGGGTTGACGCTGAAGTATGAAAAAGGATTATGCAAGATCCAGCACAGGGCACAGAGCTTGAATTGAATTGCTTTTCCCCATTTTCTTCGGATTCTGAATTTCTTGCCTCGATTAGGTGGATTTTAAATTTATAGCCACAGACTGCTTACCGTGTATACTGCTGATCGAAACAACTGCCTTTCAAGGGTATTCGTTGTCACAAGTAAAATACACCTCTAACTGTTTATGAGTGTAAAAGGTTACTCTGTTCCCAAACGTGGCCGTAAGAAGATTTTGTGTGGCAAATGATGTTCAATCCCATCCTAACAAGATACAGCGTGATGAAGAGGCATTAGGCTGGCAATGATCCACACATTTTCTTTTCTGACCATGAGTCTCTTAATCACCTGATCTTTAGCTGTGTTGTCTCCAAAGACCATCCGGTGATTGTTTGTGGACTTCAACTTCCCCTTAGAATGTTTAGCAACAAATTGTGGGTTGGTAGGTTTAACTCCAATATGTTTCATCTGTACTCGAGGAAATACAGCTCATTTTGAAAAAGAAGAAAGGAAGGTGATTAAATCACGTATGCATCCTTTACACTGCTGCTTGTTTGCTTTGCTGGGCAGATCTTCACCTGGGACTGGGAGACAAAAAGGACGTTGTCATTTTACAGTACATTTTATTCCTGTCTGTCTAGCTATTGTTCTGAACATGAATTAGTTCCATGGGGGATGAATGGCGCTGTAATCTTGCTTTCTTGGCATTGATATTCAGTAAATATGACTGTTCCAGATCCTGTTATTAGTGAGTGCAGCTTGTCAAACTGTGTCCACTGGTGCAACATCTATTTGATCTTCTTCCTTATGTATTGTGGGAAAGTATAGCCCTTGAGCAAGCTATTTCTATTTATGTATGCTACAGTTAATGAATTCAGATTTCTGATGTCGATGAATTCAGTAAGAGCTTTGGATAAAACCACAGAAATAGTGCATTAGTGACCAAAACAAAAAAGTGCATCCATGCTCAAATGTTTCCTTGCTGGGTGTATTTGACGGTTCATTTTTGTTATTCGTCACTCACTCATCAGGTCAAAAACAAAAGGTTCATATAATGTAGGCTTGCGGTTCACACATGGAAACATGATTTTTGTATCTCTGCATGGTTGTAAGAATCATCTTTAGAAAATGAATAAGAAAAAGAAAAAGAAAAAAGCAGCACGTTGCTTCATGCTTTGGCAAAGAGGAAAAGGGCAGCATGAAGCAAAGGGCTCTATGGCCAGTGCGAAGGCAACAAGCAAAGAATCTTAGATGCTTTAATCAGGGTGAGGAGGCAAATTTCTGGGGTCCAACGCGTACTTCTAGCTTCGGAGCGCAAACTGCAATTGTTGCATATTTCCATTTCTACTCTAATCTGGTGGTGCACTAGCAGTGTAGCATAAGTTGATCGGACTATTTCAGAAATTCAAGTCCAAGTATCTGTGCTTCAAGCTGCTCTTCTCCTGTTGAGGTATGCACATACATACAACAACATTTTCTAGCTTCCTTTCTTTGTGCCCTTCAAGTATTCTGCTGCATAAGTAGCACTAATTCTTTGAGCGGTCAAGCACAAAAGTAACGTGTTACCATTCTGTTGTGCAAGAGTAGGTGCTGGCAAGAAATCTTCAGTGATGGGTTAGATTATTAAATTTTCTGCTGCTTCTCTCCTGGCCTTCGGCAGAGGAATTCATCATGAGTCTTCCTAAATTGGTAATGTTCTTGTCCATGATTTTTCTTTGGCTATGAGTTATCTTATGTTGAGCATCTCGTGGTCATGTATGCCAATATTTCTCTACATCAACCCTAAGTCATGCTTGCATGATATATATTATTCGATCCATCGATGGAAGGGGACACTAGGTTGGGAAACATTGGGTAAAGAAACATGGTGGTCTCTAGATAGTGTTGCAATCACTGCTAAGAGTCATATATGCCAGAGCGCTCCTGGGCCAATTTATTTATTTAACAAAATGAGCTGAAACCCATAGGTATGTAGAAGGATTCCTATTTTGTGACAAGTTAGGAATACTAAAAGGACCTATATTTATGACAATAAATGACAGGTAGATCATTAAATGTTCCTCACCGTAATTGCTATGTAATTGGCCTCGCCTAAGCAGTAGATGCGAATCATGTGAGTGTTCCAAAGACCTACATTTGTTTGTTCACCATGAACCCCATTAAATATCACTCCCCTGTGCCTCTCAAAATTATTTGTACAATTTCAATGTTGTTTTTCCTTTTTTTTCCTTTGTAATTTCCTGCTTATTGGAACTGGAAGTAGTGAAATACTCCCTCCGATCCTTTTTTTCTCTGCGTATAACTCCAATCCCGCATACCAAGGACAGCTACGATCTAAAAAATCTGGACATTTTTACCCTGGAGCGAGCGTGGTCTGCATGGCAGAAATCTCGCACAGTTATAACTGCAGCAGCCTTTGATTGGCTCTCTACTCCTCGTTCCCCTCTCCGCATTTAATTTCAACGCCGCGTCCCTGCATGCAAGAACTCTATTGGCTAATCCCTGCACGCATGCGAGCCTTTGCTCCTCTGGTGCAATTAGTGTGGCTGGAAATTAGTGCGGCCAAAGCGGAGGGGCAGGGGCACATTTGGAAACCAGCGGATAAAAAAGGAAACACGCAGACTATTTAGGGAAAAATGAGAAAAAGTTATGCGCAAACCAAATAGGAACGGAGGGAGTACATTAGTAATAGTTCTAATAATGGAAGAGTAAATATGGTAATTTATCTAGAGTCTTAACTCTGCTCAACTTTTAAACGACCTGCATTGTGATATGGAGGTAGTACTCAGAATCTTAGAGTACACGTTGGTACTTGTTTAATTAATGCTGTAGCTAGCAAAGGTGTTCTGACTGACTTACAATTTCTTCCTTTTATTTTATTTTATAGGAGATATTTGCGAAAGATGTTGATGAAGCGAGAGAGGAGATATTTCGAGTTCTTCCAATGATGGACCGCAGTGTAAGGATCATCTATTTTGGTGGTTGGGGTGGATTTGGGGTGTCGGCAGTTCTGCGATCTATAGCGAAAGTGCTTCTGTCTGTGAGAACCGCAGAACTATGCTTTGACAGAATAATTCATATAGACTGCTCAGAGTGGAAAAGTGAAAGAACAATGCAGAGATTAATTGCAGAGGAACTGAAACTTGACCACTCAGTGATGTCCATCCTAGACAAACAAGATGAAGAGGATGATTTTAGTGGAGTTGACGAAAGTTCAAGGGGTGTAATAGAACGTGTTGGGCAAATGATTGATCAAACCCTGAGGGGCAGCAAATTTATGATGATTTTTCTTAATGGAAGTGATGTTGAGTTTGACATAGGCGCCTTTGGTCCCCCATTTGCAAGATTTGGCGACAACATGATGATATGGACCTTCAAAAGAAGATTCCTGACCATGAATCACTGGTGTTCCGAGATAGCAGACAAGCTAAGATACACCCACACTCTTTCTTGTGTCCACCCTATGATCACAGAACGACTAACAAGTTCAGAGTTTCAAGCAATACTACGTGAAGAGGCTGCTGCCATAGTTGCTCGGAGTCCATGTATGCTGGACATCGACCCAACAATGGTTGCAGATTGTTGTCTCTATCAGTTATTCCTGCATTGTAACTTCCACACCTTTCAATGGGTTGCTCATGCTTCCAACTGTTGGATGTGCGATGGGATCATACAAGGGGACAGAGCAAGGGATATCAGTATTGCATTGCATGGAAAGTTAAATTGGGAGCGTGGTGCTCCTTTGGTTAATGGTGTGCTTAGGAAGTTCATGAAACATACGGAGCCTCCTTTTCTGATACTTCAAGATGATGATGTCTATGAAGAAGGGCCATACCGCTGGATTTCAGTCACATCGAGGAATATGAAATTACATGGTTTGCAAACTATACCTGTAGCGGCATCATCTTTCTTCTTGGCATTTGAAAGATCGGATTACCCAATTCCGTTGCCACATGGCTTGTTTGAGCATTCCAACAACCTTGGTGTGTTAGTTCTCTGTTGTTGTGCCTTTAGTTTTGCAGCACCTCCTTTCCTGAAAAGCCATCGCCTAAGATTCCTTGGACTGGACTGTTGTATAGATGACCAAACTGGTGACGGAGAGGATCATACAGAGTGGGCAAGTTTGTATAGCCTGTGGGTGCTACACCTTTCTTACACAGACTGGAATGAAATATTATCTGAAGAAAAGATGGATCTCATGACTAATATCAAAGAGCTCAATATAGAGGGAACAAGGTGTTGGCAGTACACCGCTGACTTGCAAGGGCGGCTACCTAACCTTCAAAGGCTCCGAATAATCAAACCAACATGTCAATGGGAGACATCCAGGGATGTTGGCAACTCCTTTATGGATAAGACAAGGATAGAGATACTTGATTTATCAGGTAACACTGAGATGGAAGTTGTGCCAACAAGCCTATCAAAGGCGAGTGGACTTCGAGTGCTTGTACTTGATGGTTGTGATGGGGTGGAAAACATTGATGGCCCTGGTGGGCTTCCTTCGTCCATTGAGTCCTTCAGCTTTGATGGTTATGGCCCAGCTTTTGAATGGACACCAAGCATTGAACTACCTTCCAAACGTTCCTGTCCACCTACGACAACAGAAACAAATAATAGGGATATCAAAGTCTCCAAGATCTCCTTAGCAGGGTGTAAACAGTTGAAAAATCTGTTCCTGCGTGGGCTACCCAACCTCTTGGAGCTGGACCTCTCTGGAACTGCAATCAAGATACTAGACTTTGAAACTATGGTGTTGCAAGTCCTAGGGCTCAAGCGGCTATTTCTTATTGGATGTGAGCACCTTCGTGCAATAAATTTTCCAGGCAAGAGTGACTTTGAGAGAAATCTGGACCTAGAGCTGCTGTACATAGACACACGACCTGGAGCTGCGTGTCATCGGTCAACTATTGAAGAGAACATTTCCTCCCAGTTGCTGGTGAATGCTATAATAGCTGATGCAAGGCTAGTCCGGTCATTGCACTCTTTAATATATTATGGTATGAATAGCCCCAGAGATGTTTGTTTTGATATCCAAGTCACCTCCTCACCTGTGTCTGTTGGGCCTGTTCAACCGGAAGCACCATGCAGTGATAAGATTGGTCATTCTGAAGAAGAGAGCCTGAATCAGCTTGTTCCAGCACACCGATACAGCGATGTCAATAGCATGATTGGTGATGCCTCACTCCCAATGCAGGCTTTCCCGCCTCCGCCTATGAAGTTGGATCGGCATGTTGAGATCACTGAAGGGAGCCATTTCTTGGAGAGCAAGTTGGACAAATATCGAGGTCTAGGTGGCCTGATGGATTTATACGCTGAATCGCTGCACGTGCATGATGTCCCGATATGTGCTATTGTGCCGTCTCCATTTTGGGGGAACAAGCTTAGGCACTTCTGCGTTGAGAGGTGCTCCAAGGTGGACGCCGTCTTCCAAACGAGCCCGGACGGATTGCTGGAGCTAGAGACTTTGTGGGTGTCGCATCTCCTAATGGCCCGTTGGATCTGCAGTAAAGGTTACCACTTCACCGATGGTACTTTCAGAAGTTTGCAGCACCTACATGTGCGCTCCTGCCCCAGCCTCCATTTTGTGCTCCCGGTGTGGTTCCCCTCCTTCCCTAGCTTGAAGACACTATACATTATTCACTGCAGCAACCTCAAGCACATCTTCACACTGGACAATGAGTACCCAGAAGAAATAGCCGTCCAGGGTGTACTATTTCCAAAGCTGACCACCATCCACCTTCATGACCTACCGGAGCTGCAGCAGATATGCGAGTTCAAGATGGTGGCTCCGGCAGTCAAGACCATCGTGATCAGAAGATGCTGGAACCTGCGTCATCCGCTGCCGGTTGTGGGCACCGATGACATAGAGATCGAGAAGGATGTCTGTGTCGAGGTGGATGCTGGCCACCACCCTGACCGTTGGACGCCCCGATACAAGAAGAAACTGCCCAGGGTCTCCGTCCTCAGGTAGTAAGTACGCATGCACATTGATGATTCCATTTCTGATTCGTTTCTACACTAGCACTGATTGCATTTGGACTTAGTTACTCAACCCTTTTCATTGCGTTGTCTTTCACACTTGCTTTTTAGGTGAATTGTGCACCAATGTGTTTCTTCCACCGTGACATGGGACTTGGATGGATGGTTGTGCTCCTATCGTTGTTGTTGCTGCTGCACAAGCTTGGCTTTTTCGTGTGCTCTCGCGGATAGCCAGAGCCAGACACCTCCTGGTTCTTGGCTGGCTGTCAATGCAAACATGGAGGGAAAAGCTTCACCCTTCAGGTGGGTTGTTGTGTCAGGCGTGAGCTTTTGGTGGCTCTCGCTCGCCTTTGTGGCTCTGGAATAAGAAGCTGTCTGGTATGTGCTTGCGTCTACGTGCCCAGACCATGCCGATGTGTGCGCAAAGTGTGGCATTGCTGCTGAGTTGGCTTGCATCCACCTGGCCGCATGCTTGTGGATTGTTTGATACACTAGTAGTAACTTGAGCAGCAGCCTGTACTGTATTTGTGTGGCTGCAGTGTGAGTGTGAGTCTGGTCCTCTCCTCTTACGAGTGTTTGCCATGTGTTTGAAATGAACTGAGAAGCATCTGTGTGTGTGACAGTCCGTGTGTTTGTCAAATACGAGCTTGAAATGAACAGCTACTTGTGATTGTGAAGTTGGTCACGACATTTGTTATGTGGTTGCAAGCATAATTTGCCATTTTAGTGTTCATTTTCTCGGGCTCCTGAAATGTAGGTGCCCTTCACAGCTTTTGGGACAAGTTTAATCAAAGCTCATTCACAATTACAGACATGCTGCTGTCGCTCAAGTTTGCAGCAAGACTGAACCCAGCCAGTACAACATTGTTCAGGTTCAGGAGGCTGTCAAGCCTCTTACTCGACCTGGTGTATTAGTTTTTCTGCAAATTAGCACCTAAAAATTACTTGACCAGGTGTACTAGTTTTCCTGTAAATTAGCAACTTGTCTCAATCTTTCCCTCGATCATTTTAACGACCAGGTGTATAATGGACGCCAAACTCTCGTCTCCTGTGTTCTTGTGTGAAGCAGCCGAGAGAAAGAGATGAGAGAACGTGTTGTTTGGCGATTCACACAAGGGCGGGCGGGATTCAAATGTGTTGTGTGGGTACGTCCGTCGTTTTGTGTGCAAGTATGCAAGACGAGCCTACGTATAAAAACAAGAAGAGCACCTCCAACCAACAGCCTCGAAGATAGCTTACAAAGACAAGCTAGCAGGGGCTCGCTCAATCACCAATCACCATGGCGAGCACTTTTAAGGTCTTGGCAGTTTTTGGCATTCTTGCTTTGCTGCAGGTGTGGTGCACAGCCGGCCAGATCTACACCTTCTCGGTGGTGATGTCGGTGAACGGCTTTGACAAAGGGGAGGAGGGCGGGCCGGCGAGCTGCGACGGCCAGTACCACAGCGACGACCAATTGCTGGTGTCGCTGGTTCGATGTGGTATGGGCCTGGCAACCGGTGCGGCAAGACGATCCGCATCAGGAGTGCGGACGGGCACTATGTGGTGGCCAAGGTCGTGGACGAGTGCGGCCGTTAGAGTGGCTGCGGTCAGAACGAGATCAGCACGTCGGCTGCCGTGTGGAAGGCCTTCGGGCTACAACACCTCCTATCACTCCACCCTACGCGCCACGCCATTTGAGGTGGTTTACGGCAGACCGCCCCCGGCCATCCTACCTGTTGATCCGGCCACGGCTCGGACGGAGGCGGCCGATGATCTTCTGCGGAGCCGTGACGAGATGCTGGCAGAGGTCCGGCAACGCCTCATTTAGGCCCAACAGCTGGCCAAGCACTACTACGACGACCACCATCACGAGGCGGAGTTCGCTGTGGGTGATTGGGTGTGGCTGCGTCTCCTTCACCGCTCTACGCAGTCACTGGACCCAAACGCGAAGCATAGGATGGGTCCCCGCTATGCCGGGCCCTTTCCTGTCTTGGAGCGCATCGGGAAGGTCGCTTACCGCCTTCAGCTTCCGGCCGGTGTTCTCATCCACGACGTCTTCCATGTGGGGCTGCTCAAGCCCTTCTGTGGGGAGCCACTGCAGCCCCTCCCGCGCTTCCTCCGACCTTCGACGGGCGTCTTCTTCCGGGACCGGAGAAGGTGTTGCAGGCCCAGCTACGTCGCGGAGTGTGGTACGTGTTGATTCAGTGGGCTGGACTTCCGGAGGAGGAAGCCACTTGGGAGCAGCGCGAGGAGTTCCATCAACACTACCCAGACTTCCAGCTCGAGGACGAGCTGTTTGCGCAGGCGGGGAGAGATGTTATGACCGGACAGACTTATGCCCGTAGGAGGCCCACCGGCCAGGCTTAGTTAGGGGCTTAGCCCACAAGTTATCTTAGTTTTATTTCACATCGTGGTTATATAAACAAGTTGTAAGACTCTTTTGAGAATTAAGCAATAAGAATAATCTATTGCCCGGCTCCCAGAGGAGCCGGACCCTAACCCTAGCCGCCTCCTGCCCTTGCGCCGCCGCCTTCCCCACGCACACGCCGGCGCCCTGCCGCCGGTGCCCGCGCGCTCTCCCTCATCCAGCTCCCTCCTTTCCCTACAGGCTACGGCCACGACCTGGGAGAACCCTAGCTCCTAACACTCTTAATCACCTGATCTTTGGCTGTGTTGTCTCCAAAGACCATCCGGTGATTGTTTGTGGACTTCAACTTCCCCTTAGAATGTTTAGCAACAAATTGTGGGTTGGTAGGTTCCATAGGTTTAACTCCAATATGTTTCATCTGTACTCGAGGAAATACAACTCATTTTGAAAAAGAAGAAAGGAAGCTGATTAAATCATGTATGGCATCCTTTACACTGCTAATTGTTTGCTGCTTTGCTGGGCAGATCTTCACCTGGGAGTGGGAGACAAAAATGACATTGTCATTTTACAGCACATTGTATTCCTGTCTGTCTAGCTATTGTTCTGAACATGAATTAGTTCCATGGGGGATGAACGGTACTGTAATCTGGCTTTCTTGGCGCTGATATCTAGTAAATATGACTGTTCCAGATCCTATTATCATTGAGTGCAGCTTGTCAAACTGTGTCCACTGGTCACTGGTGCAACATCTTGAGTGCAGCTTGTCAAACTGTGTCCACCGGTCACTGGTGCAACATCTGTTTGATCTTATTCCTTATGTATTGTGAGGAAGTATAGCCCTTGGGCAACCTATTTATATTTATGTATGCTACAGTTAATGAATTCAGATTTGTGATGTCGATGAATTCAGTAAGAGCTTTTGTTCTTTTAACAACAGAGACAGTGCATTAATGGCCAAAACAAAAAAGTGCATCCATGCTGTGAAATGTTTTCTTGCTGGGTGTATTTGACGGTTCATTTTTGTTATTCATCAGGTCAAAAATAAAAGGTCCATATCATGCAGGCTTGTGATTCACAGATGGAAAATGGATTTTTGCAGGGGCCAGGACAGGATATTTTTGTATTTCTACATGGTTGTAAGAATCATCTTTAGGAAATGAATAAGAAAAAGAAAAAGAAAAAAGCAGCACGTTGCTTCATGCTTTGGCAAAGAGGAAAAGGGCAGCATGAAGCAAAGGGCTCTATGGTCAGTGTGAAGGCAACAAGCAAAGAATCTTAGATGCTTTAATCAGGGTGAGGAGGCAAATTTCTGAGGTCCAACGCGTGCTTCTAGCTTCGGAGCGCAAATTGCAATTGTTGCATATTTCCATTTCTACTATAATCTGGCGGTGCACTAGAAGTGTAGAATAGTTGATCGGACTATTTCAGAAATTTCAGTCCAAGTTTTTGTGCTTCAAGCTGCTCTTCTCCTGTTGAGGATGCTGTTGGGGAACGTAGCAGAAATTCAAAATTTTCCTACGTATCACCAAGATCTATTTATGGAGAAACCAGCAACGAGGGGAAGGAGAGTGCATCTACATACCCTTGTAGATCGCTAAGCGGAAGCGTTCAAGTGAACGGGGTTGATGGAGTCGTACTCGTCGTGATTCAAATCACCGATGATCAAGTGCCGAACGCACGGCACCTCCGCGTTCAACACACGTACAACCCGGTGACGTCTCCCACGCCTTGATCCAGCAAGGAGAGAGGGAGAGGTTGAGGAAGACTCTATCCAGCAGCAGCACAACGGCGTGGTGGTGATGGAGGAGCGTGGCTATCCAGCAGGGCTTCGCCAAGCACCACGGGAGAGGCGGAGGAGGAGAAGCAGGGCTGCACCAAGAGCGAGAAGGGAGAGATTCTCATGTCTTTCTCTGTATTATGGGCAGCCCCATGCCTCACTATTTATAGGGGGAGAGGGGGCTGCGCCCCCCTCTAGGGTTTCCCACCCCCAAGGGGTGCGGCCAGCCCTAGATGGCAAATGGGGTGGCGGCCAAGAGGGGGAGGAGAGGGAGGCGCAGGGAGCATGGGCCTTAGGGCCCATCTACCCTAGGGTTTGCCCCCTCCCACTCTCCCCTGCGCCTTGGGCCCCTTGTGGGGGGCGCACCAGCCCACCTGGGGCTGGTTCCCTCCCACACATGGCCCATGCAGCCCTCCGAGGTTGGTGGCCCCACTTGGTGGACCCCCGGGACCCTCCCGGTGGTCCCGGTACGTTACCGATAAAACCCGAAACTCTTCCGGTGACCAAAACAGGACTTCCCATATATAAATTTTTACCTCCGGACCATTCCGGAACTCCTCGTGACGTCCGGGATCTCATCCGGGACTCCGAACAACATTCGGTAACCACATACAAGCTTCCTTTATAACCCTAGCGTCATCGAACCTTAAGTGTGTAGACCCTACGGGTTCGGGAGACATGCAGACATGACCGAGACGTTCTCCGGTCAATAACCAACAGCGGGATCTGGATACCCATGATGGCTCCCACATGTTCCACGATGATCTCATCGGATGAACCACGATGTCAAGGACTTAATCAATCCCGTATACAATTCCCTTTGTCTAGCGGTATTATACTTGCCCGAGATTCGATCGTCGGTATCCTTATACCTTGTTCAATCTCGTTACCGGCAAGTCTCTTTACTCGTTCCATAACACATCATCCCGTGATCAACTCCTTGGTCACATTGCGCATATGATGATGTCCTACCGAGTGGGCCCAGAGATACCTCTCTGCTTACACGGAGTGACAAATCCCAGTCTCGATTCGTGCCAACCCAACAGACACTTTCGGAGATACCTGTAATGCACCTTTATAGCCACCCAGTTACGTTGTGACGTTTGGTACACCCAAAGCACTCCTACGGTATCCGGGAGTTGCACAATCTCATGGTCTAAGGAAAAGATACTTGACATTAGAAAAGCTCTAGCAAACGAACTACACGATCTTTGTGCTATGCTTAGGATTGGGTCTTGTCCATCACATCATTCTCCTAATGATGTGATCCCGTTATCAACGACATCCAATGTCCATAGCCAGGAAACCATGACTATCTGTTGATCACAACGAGCTAGTCAACTAGAGGCTCACTAGGGACATATTGTGGTCTATGTATTCACACATGTATTACGATTTCCGGTTAATACAGTTATAGCATGAATAAAAGACAATTATCATGAACAAGGAAATATAATAATAATACTTTTATTATTGCCTCTAGGGCATATTTCCAACAGTCTCCCACTTGCACTAGAGTCAATAATCTAGTTCACATCGATATGTGATTAACACTCAAGGTCACATCCCCATGTGACTAACACCCAAAGAGTTTACTAGAGTCAATAATCTAGTTCACATTTACCATGTGATTAACACTCAATGAGTTCTGGGTTTGATCATGTTATGCTGGTAAGAGAGGTTATAGTCAACGGGTCTGAACCTTTCATATCCGTGTGTGCTTTACAAATCTCTATGTCATCTCCTAGATGTAGCTACCACGTTCTATTTGGAGCTATTCCAAATAACTGTTCTACTTGGAGCTATACAAAAAGTTGCTCCATTATACGTATCCGGTATCTCTACTCAGAGCTATCCGGATAGGTGTTAAGCTTGCATCGACGTAACTCTTTACGTCGAACTCTTTATCACCTCCATAATCGAGAAAATTCCTTAGTCCACTAGTTACTAAGGATAACTTTGACCGCTGTCCTGTGATCCATTCTTGGATCACTCTTGTACCCATTGACTGACTCATGGCAAGGCACACTATAGGTGCGGTACACAACATAGCATACTGTAGAGAGCCTATGATAAAAGCATAGGGGACGACATTCGTCCTTTCTCTTTCTTCTGCCGTGGTCGAGCTTTAAGTCTTAACTTCATACCTTACAACTCAGGCAAGAACTCCTTCTTTGACTGATTCATCTTGAACACCTTCAAGATCATGTCAAGGTACGTGCTCATTTGAAAGTACTATTAAGCATTTTGATCTATCTTATAGATCTTGATGCTTATTGTTCAAGTAGCCTAATCCAGGTTTTCCATTGGAAAACAGTTTTCAAATAACCCTATATGCTTTCCAGAAATTCTACGTCATTTCTGATCAACAATGTGTCAACAACATATACTCATCAGAAATTCTATAGTGCTCCCACTCACTTCTTTGGAAATACAAGTTTCTCATAAACTTTGTACAAACCCAAAATCTTTGATCATCTCATCAAAGTGTAAATTCCAACTCCGAGATGCTTACTCCAGTCCTTAGAAGGATCGCTGGAGCTAGCATACCTTTTAGCATCCTTAGGATTGACAAAACTTTTCTGATTGTATCACATACAACCTTTCCTTACGAAAACTGGTAAGGAAACTTGTCTTGACATCCATGTGCCAGATTTCATAAATGCAGCTAATGCTAACATGAATCCGATGGACTTAAGCATCGCTACGGATGAGAAAATCTCATCGTAGTCAACTCCTTGAACTTGTGAAAAGCTCTTCGCCACAAGTCGTGCTTCATAGACGGTGACATTACCGTCCACGTTCGTCTTCTTCTTAAAAATCCATTTATCTTAATGGCTTGCCGATCATCGGGCAAGTCCACCAAAGTCCATGCTTTGTTCTGATACATGGATCCTATCTCGGATTTCATGGCTTCTAACCATTTGTTGGAATTTGGGCCTACCGTCGCTTCTCCATAGCTCGTAGGTTCATTGTTGTCTAGCAACATGACCTTCAAGACAGGATCACCGTACCACTCCGAAGTAGTACGCGTCCTTGTCGTCCTATGAGGTTCGGTAGTGACTTGATCCGAAGCTTCATGATCACTATCATACGCTTCTACTTCAATTGGTGTAGGCCCCATAGGAACAACTTCCTGTGCCCTGCTACACACTAGTTGAAGTGACGGTTCAATAACCTCATCAAGTCTCCACCATCCTCCCACTCAACTCTTTCGAGAGAAACCTTTCCTCGAGAAAGGACCCGATTCAAGAAACAATCCATATTGCTTTCGGATCTGAATTAGGAGGTATACCCAACTGTTTTGGGTGTCCTATGAAGATGCATTTTATCCGCTTTGGGTTCGAGCTTATCAATCCTGAAACTTTTTCACATAAGCGTCGCAGCCCCAAACTTTCAAGAAACGACAACTTAGGTTTCTCTAAACCATAATTCATACGGTGTCATCTCAACGGAATTACGTGGTGCCCTCTTAAAGTGAATGTGGTTGTATCTAATGCCTAACCCATAAATGATAGTGGTAATTCGATAAGAGACATCATGGTACGCACCATATCCAATAGGGTGCAACTATGATGTTCGGACACACCCTCACTATGGTGTTCCAGGCGGTATTAGTTGTGAAACAATTTCCACAATGTCTTAATTGCGTGCCAAAGCTCGTAACTCGGATACTCATCTCTATGATCATATCATAGACATTTCATCCTCTTGTCACGATGATCTTCAACTTCACTCTGAAATTACTTGAACCATTCAATAATTCAGACTTGTGTTTCATCAAGTAAATATACTCTACATCTACTCGAATCATCTGTGAAGTAAGAACATAACGATATTCACTGCATGCCTCGGCATTCATTGGACTGCACACATCAAAATGTGTTACTTCCAACAAGTTGCTATCTTGTTCCATCTTACTGAAAGCGAGGCTTTTCAGTCATCTTGCCCATGTGGTATGATTTGCATATCTCAAGTGATTCAAAATCAAGTGAGTCCAAACGATCCATCTGCATGGAGTTTCTTCATGCATATACACCAATAGACATGGTTCGCATGTCTCAAACTTTTCAAAAATGAGTGAGTCCAAAGATCCATCAACATGGAGCTTCTTCATGCGTTTTACACCAATATGACTTACATGGCAGTGCCACAAGTAGGTGGTACTATCATTACTATCTTATCTCTTTTGGCATGAAAAAGTGTATCACTACGATCGAGATTCAATAAACCATTCCTTAAGGTGCAAGACCATTGAAGGTATTATTCAAATAAACAGAGTAACCATTATTCTCCTTAAATGAATAACCGTATTGCGATAGACATAATCCAATCATGTCTATGCTCGACGCAAACACCAAATCTCGATGGTAGAGGGAGCGTGCGATGCTTGATCACATCAACCTTGGAAATACTTCCAACACATATCGTCAGCTCACCTTTAGCTAGTCTCCGTTTATTCCGTAGCTCTTTTATTTCGAGTTACTAACACTTAGCAACCGAACCGGTATTTTAATACTCTGGTGCTACTAGGAGTACTAGTAAAGTACACATTAACATAACGTATATCCAATATACTTCTATCGACCTTGCCAGCCTTCTTATCTACCAAGTATCCAGGGTAATCCTGCTTCAGTGGCTGTTCCCCTTATTACAGAAGCACTCAGTCTCGGGTTTGGGTTCAACCTTGGGTTTCTTCACTAGAGCAGCAGCTGATTTGCCGTTTCATGAAGTATCCCTTCTTGCCCTTGCCCTTCTTGAAACTAGTGGTTTCATCAACAATTGATGCTCCTTCTTGATTTCTACTTTCGCGGTGTCAAACATCGCGAATATCTCAAGGATCATCATATATGTCCCTGATATATCATAGTTCATCACGAAGCTCTAGCAGCTTGGTGGTAATGACTTCGGAGAACCATCACTATTTCATCTGGAAGATCAACTCCCACTTGATTCAAGCGATTGTTGTACTCAGACAATCTGAGCACAAGCACAACAATTGAGCTTTTCTCCTTAGTTTGCAGGCTAAGAAAATCGTCGGAGGTCTTATACCTCTTGACGTGGGCACGAGCCTGAAATCCCAATTTCAGCCCTCGAAACATCTCATATGTTCCGCGACGTTTCAAAAACGTCTTTGGTGCCTCAACTCTAAACCGTTTAACTGAACTATCACGTAGTTATCAAAACGTGTCTGTCCGATGTTCGCAACACCCACAAACGACGTTTGGGGCTCAGCTCACTGAGCGGTGCATTAAGGACATAAGCTTTCTACTGTCCGCATAATTGCTACTATCAACTTTCAACTAATTTTCTCTAGGAACATAACTAAACAGTAGAACTAAAGCGTGAGCTACTACATAATTTGCAAAATCCTTTTTGACTATGTTCAGGATAATTAAGTTCATCTTATGAACTCCCACTCAGATAGACATCCCTCTGGTCATCTAAGTGATTACATGATCCGAGTCAAACTAGGCCGTGTCCGATCATCACGTGAGACGGACTAGTCATCATCGGTGAACATCTTCATGTTGATCGTATCTTCTATATGACTCATGCTCGACCTTTCGGTCTCCGTGTTCCGAGGCCATGTCTGTACATGCTAGGCTCGTCAAGTTAACCCTAAGTGTTTTCGCGTGTGTAAATCTGTCTTACACCCGTTGTATGTGAACGTAAGAATCCATCACACCCGATCATCACGTGGTGCTTAGAAGCGACGAACTGTAGCAACGGTGCACAGTTAGGGGAGAACACTTTTTGAAATTGTTGTAAGGGATCATCTTATTTACTACCGTCGTTCTAAGTAAACAAGATGCATAAACATGATAAACATCACATGCAATCAAATAGTGACATGATATGGCCAATATCATTTTGCTCCTTTGATCTCCATCTTCGGGGCTCCATGATCATCATCGTCACCGGCATATGACACCATGATCTCCATCATCATGATCTCCATCATCGTGTCTCCATGAAGTTGTCTCGCCAACTTATTACTTCTACTACTATGGCTACCGGTTAGCAATAAAGTAAAGTAATTACATGGCGTTGTTCAATGACACGCAGGTCATACAATAAATTAAGACAACTCCTATGGCTCCTGCCGGTTGTCATACTCATCGACATGCAAGTCGTGAATCCTATTACAAGAACATGATCAATCTCATACATCACATATCATTCATCACATTCTTCTTGGCCATATCACATCACATAGCATAACCTGCAAAAACAAGTTAGACGTCCTCTAATTGTTGTTTGCATGTTTTACGTGGCTGCTATGGGTTTCTAGCAAGAACTTTTCTTACCTACGCAAAACCACAACGTGATATGCCAATTGCTATTTACCCTTCATAAGGACCCTTTTCATCGAATCCGTTCCGACTAAAGTGGGAGAGACTGGCACCCGCTACCCACCTTATGCACCAAGTGCATGTCAATCGGTGGAACCTGTCTCACGTAAGAGTACGTGTAAGGTCGGTCCGGGCCGCTTCAGCCCACAATACCGCCGAAACAAGATTGGACTAGTAACGGTAAGCATATTGAACAACATCAACGCCCACAACTACTTTGTGTTCTACTCGTGCAAAGAATCTACGCAACAAACCTGGCTCTGATACCACTGTTGGGGAACGTAGCAGAAATTCAAAATTTTCCTACGTATCACCAAGATCTATCTATGGAGAAACCAGCAACGAGGGGAAGGAGAGTGCATCTACATACCCTTGTAGATCGCTAAGCGGAAGCGTTCAAGTGAACGGGGTTGATGGAGTCGTACTCGTCGTGATTCAAATCACCGATGATCAAGTGCCGAACGCACGGCACCTCCGCGTTCAACACACGTACAGCCCGGTGACGTCTCCCACGCCTTGATCCAGCAAGGAGAGAGGGAGAGGTTGAGGAAGACTCTATCCAGCAGCAGCACAACGGCGTGGTGGTGATGGAGGAGCGTGGCTATCCTACAGGGCTTCGCCAAGCACCACGGGAGAGGAGGAGGAGAAGCAGGGCTGCACCAAGAGGGAGAAGGGAGAGATTCTCATGTCTTTCTCTGTATTATGGGCAGCCCCATGCCTCACTATTTATAGGGGGAGAGGGGGCTGCGCCCCCCTCTAGGGTTTCCCACCTCCAAGGGGTGTGGCCAGCCCTAGATGGCAAATGGGGTGGCGGCCAAGAGGGGGAGGAGAGGGAGGCGCAGGGAGCATGGGCCTTAGGGCCCATCTGCCCTAGGGTTTGCCCCCTCCCACTCTCCCCTGCGCCTTGGGCCCCTTGTGGGGGGCGCACCAGCCCACCTGGGGCTGGTTCCCTCCCACACATGGACCATGCAGCCCTCCGGGGTTGGTGGCCCCACTTGGTGGACCCCCGGGACCCTCCCGGTGGTCCCGGTACGTTACCGATAAAACCCGAAACTCTTCCGGTGACCAAAACAGGACTTCCCATATATAAATCTTTACCTCCGGACCATTCCGGAACTCCTCGTGACGTCCAGGATCTCATCCGGGACTCCGAACAACATTCGGTAACCACATACAAGCTTCCTTTATAACCCTAGCGTCATCGAACCTTAAGTGTGTAGACCCTACGGGTTCGGGAGACATGCAGACATGACCGAGACGTTCTCCGGTCAATAACCAACAGCGGGATCTGGATACCCATGATGGCTCCCACATGTTCCACGATGATCTCATTGGATGAACCACGATGTCAAGGACTTAATCAATCCCGTATACAATTCCCTTTGTCTAGCGGTATTATACTTGCCCGAGATTCGATCGTCGGTATCCTTATACCTTGTTCAATCTCGTTACCGGCAAGTCTCTTTACTCGTTCCGTAACACATCATCCCGTGATCAACTCCTTGGTCACATTGCGCATATGATGATGTCCTACCGAGTGGGCCCAGAGATACCTCTCCGCTTACACGGAGTGACAAATCCCAGTCTCGATTCGTGCCAACCCAACAGACACTTTCGGAGATACCTGTAATGCACCTTTATAGCCACCCAGTTACGTTGTGACGTTTGGTACACCCAAAGCACTCCTACGGTATCCGGGAGTTGCACAATCTCATGGTCTAAGGAAAAGATACTTGACATTAGAAAAGCTCTAGCAAACAAACTACACGATCTTTGTGCTATGCTTAGGATTGGGTCTTGTCCATCACATCATTTTCCTAATGATGTGATCCCGTTATCAACGACATCCAATGTCCATAGCCAGGAAACCATGACTATCTGTTGATCACAACGAGCTAGTCAACTAGAGGCTCACTAGGAACATATTGTGGTCTATGTATTCACACGTGTATTACGATTTCCGGATAATACAGTTATAGCATGAATAAAAGACAATTATCATGAACAAGAAAATATAATAATAATACTTTTATTATTGCCTCTAGGGCATATTTCCAACAGATGCACATACATACAGCACCATTTTCTAGCCTCCTTTCTTTGTGCCCTTCAAGTATTCTGCTGCACAAGTAGCACTAATTCTTTGAGCGGTCAAGCACAAAAGTAACGTGTTACCATTCTGTTGTGCAAGAGTAGGTGCTGGCAAGAAATCTTCAGTGATGGGTTAGATTATTAAATTTTCCGCATATAGGGTGTCGAGATATAGGGTGAGAAAATGGAGATGAGATGAGCAAAGAAGAAAAAGTGAGTCTTGGTTGGATCGGTTGCGTGGTTTGGTTGGTTTGTTGGATCGAAAAAGGAAAGAAATAAGATATAAGATATAAAGTAAGATATAAAATTCAGACTCTGCGACGACACACCACATATATATCATGTCTTTTTGTCTACTTTATTTTTTGTGTTTGTGAGTGGTATATCACACCTTGGAGAGGGAGGCGATGAATTTAATCTTGTCCTTTTCACATGGATTGAAAATCCACAGCAGTTCCCTATGCCACGTGTGTCCAGTTCCCTTAGCTCCGCGGTCTTGTGTACACTGCAGCACGAGCATAAATCTTATATTCTTAAGAAGTTGATCTCCACTAAAACCAATTCTCTCAACATGCACACCCTTCACATCAGCTTCATGCCATATCAGCATTCTGTTTTCAATTTCGTACGTCCACCTCAGCAAAGTTACCACGTCACTGCCTAATTTTTTCTATTTAAAGACAAGGTTTCGGTCGCTTATGCGAAGGAAGAAGAAACGTTGGAGCTCCCCACCATTTGCAGCCCCATCTCCTTAATTCCCCGCATGGCCCACCAACTAACTTCATGCCTCTCTTAATTGTAGGAAACAGATCCTCTCCGTCTTTATCCACCAAAAACTGATGGAAGAGCAATAGATAGACGTGATCCTCCTTTTAAGCAACCAATCTCCTCTAATCCCGTAGCCTCCACCACAGCTACCGCCTCTGCCAGAATTTATTCCTGAACAGGACCTCAAGATGACGCAACCATGCCGCCGGCATCGGTGGGCATGTTGTTGATAGCTGCCGTCAGTTCATGGCGTCGTCCCAAGGGCACTGTCGAGCCGCTCCTTCACGCTGCATGCGGCTGCCACCGCAGGTTCCACAAGCGTGAGGTCGAGGCCGTCGACTCGGGATGCTCCTCCTCACTATTGCAGAAGTTTGCTCTTTTCTTGCTAGCTCATCTGGGTAGATCAACATAGGCAGGTAATGTGTATACATTGAGATGATCCCATTCGATCTTGATGGATCAATCAACTATATGATTCCGTTAATAATCTTCATCCTCCTCCTCTTGGTATTTTGATAAATTTGTTGAACTATAGACCAATCGATGATAATACAACTGTTGCATGCAAATCCACATGCAGGCCATGAATTTCGAGGATGGAGTTTCTCTGTTGCAGGCCGCCGCCCCCATGGATCCAGACGCACTGGTGTGATCCGCCCTCAAGATGAGAAGCACATGCCTCGGGACATCGCCGCTACCCTGCAGCATCGATGCGTCCAACGCCGACCACCACCATCACGACCCTGCTGCCCAGAAGCAACGACGACGCCGGCGACTCTAGGCGACTTCCCCTGCCTCGCCAAATTCCACCTCTAAACTGTGGAGGGGCATCGCATCGTCTCCACCATCAGGTTGGTATCTCTGGCAATCTCTTTTTCATTATTGACATCAAAAGACATCCTTGCCATCACCTCCCAGCAAGGACACTACATTTGCGTCTCCTCCTCTGCCCGACTGACTCTACCAAAGAACAATTTGTGTTGACCGATTTCAGTCAGTTGTTCACCATGTCTGGCTATCCAAGCCCATGGTACTACGACATCAATATAGAACAATCAGCAGCAGACCGACACTCAGGTAAAATATTATACTTCCCTGTAACCTTCATCCGCTGATGGAGTGATTGGCAGCGTACTATGTATTTAGATGCATGATGAGCCTCAAAGTGTAATTCCCCAGAACTATTTTCCCTTGTGTGGCAGCAAGACTAACCTCTAGGTTGTAGTACTACTACTGAACTTTCTATGCCCTTTTTCTTTATGTATATAGCAGAGATTGAAAAAACAGAGAATGTTGGAAGAAGTTTGTTAATAAGAGATCATCATCCCCCTCTTGGTATTTTGATTAATTTGTTGATCTTCATCCTCCACCCAATTGTTCCATGCCTCTGTATTAATCCTCCGCTATAATCTTGCTACTTTAGGCCGAGTTTATCTCCCATGATTTGTTATTATCTTCACATGTATTATGTAGTTTCATGCAGAGACGTTCATACTCTTTGCTATCCCAACTTCCCAAGGATCCATCACCCATGTCTACTGGTGCCCACATGCATGATATGTTTATTATATTTTGACATGCCTTCTGTAGTTATGTTCGTACATAATGAACTTTCACATTATTTGCCATCCCAACTTCCGAAGTATACATGTTTATTACTTAGTTTATTAGATTGTTGTCCAATTCTGCTGCATATCTCATGTCTTATATCAGAACAAGATGGCTATGGTATAAGGAGGGTTGGAATTTCATAATTTAGTACGGACAATATTGAATGAGGAAAAAGGATCATAGATTATCAAGCAATTATCGGACACTGCATATTGATTTCCCTATGAGACACCATTTAATTCATGTTTAAAAGTTTCCTTCCGGTTATTCAATCACATGTTACCTAATCATCGCATCTCAGTTTGACCGGGAAATCTTGCAACCTCGCCTACCCATCGAGGATCTTGATGGAGTGGTTATGAACCAAACTATGAGGATTCCATTCTCTAAGGTTTACAGTTACTTCCCCCCATGTTTGTTTTTATTTCAATTTTTTCAAGCCAACCTGAAGGAATGCTTGCATGTTTGTGCTAAATCTGTGTATAGTGGTGGACAATAAATTTATTCAATATTTCGAATGTAAAAATTAATTCAAATTGGATCTTAAATTTCATTTTTGATTCATATTATGTGTGCTTATTTTGAAGCCGCACATAGAAGCCAGAATGTCCCGCCGCAACGCGCAGGCCATCATCTAGTAACTCATCATTGAGAGAAAGCTAGCACACAGGGCAAGCTAGCTAGGTTATAAACGCAAGTGGGAGGTCGCTCAATTACCATGGCGAACACGGCCAAGGTGGCCGCAACATTATTTGTTTTTCTGCAGGTGCCGTGCACCGTCGCCCGGCACCATGCTGATTCAGCGACGTCGTCTCTCCCCATCGTCCAGGCTCCAGGGGTGATGACAGTGAGCGGGTTCGACAAAGGAGAGGAGCGCGGGCCGGCGTCATGCAGCGGCACATACCACGACGGCATGGAATTTGTGATGACGGTGTCTACGAAGCTCTACACGAGCGGGGCATGTGTGGCATCGTGTTCCGCATCACGAGCACGGTGACCGGGCGCAGCACGATGGCCCAGGTCGTGGATGAGTGCAACGACTGCCGCGACGACCAGGTGGGAGTGTCGGCCTGCGTGTGGGCACGCCTTGGGCTCGACACCAATGCCTGCTTGGCGCCCGTCATATTGACGTAATGAGAGACTGAGAGGTCGACGACTGGTGCACAGGATTGCCAAAGAGATAAACTGTTCATGGTAAATCAAGTTGGGGTAACACACGATACATGTATGGTGTGTGAGCCATATATATGTAGGAGAACAGCTGAATAAAGCAATCTATAATTATCTATAGGTGTGAATTAATCAGTGCAAGTCTCTGTTATTTGTTTTCAACTGTTAAAGACATATGAGAACAATACACATTTCCTCTTCTCTCTCACTGAAAGAAAGGCGATCCCGTCGGTACCCCCCGCCCCCGGTGAGGCCATGGTTTCCTCCTCCTTCGTGTGCAGCCCTGACGAAGAAGGGGGCTGGATTCCTGAATCTGTTGTATGGCGATGTAGTTAGGTCTCTTTAGGAATAAGGTTACGATGCGCAAAGGCGGTGTTGTGATGGTGATGTTAGCGCCTTACATTTAGTTGTAGAGGAACACAGCCCAATCGCTTTCTGGAGCCCATTCTTTTAGCGAAGATCGACACAACCGCTTAGTCACATGAACATAGTTTGTATTACCATGAATATTGATCATCAATAAAGCACCTCCAGTATGTTATGCTAGAACACAAAAAGGGCAAATGTAGCAAACATTCTATGCGACTCCACTAGTGTTCCACCAGCTTCAGCATCAAAGACAACAAGTTCGTTAACTGACACAACCAAAGGGACACCGCAAGATCATAATAACACTTTGCACATGGAGCTCGACTATCTAACACCGTCTCCTCAGACGATACACCGGTTTCGATCGGGGTCACGCCGCTCGGCATTGCTGCCATAGCAGCGGCCTCTTGTTTACATCCAAGGTGTCACAACTGGTCCAGAAAAGCTTCTTGCCTAGACTGCACCACCCCGCCTTCCTCTTTAGTGCCAGCTTCAAAGCCGCGCCGGGCTAAAACAATCGGAACCCGACTGACGAGACAACTGAACCCAGGTTGAGAATGATGTTAATAGCCCCACCCAGGAGCAAATTGCACAGCTCAATTGTCTGGCCGAACAGACTTTGCAGACCCCAACTGCAACCAACACGCCGGTGGAAGGTAAGCTTGAAGCCGCTCGCATCACCACCTTGGCAAGAAGAGATCGCTTGAGGCTCAGATAACAGGCTTTGGAGGCAAGCGCATGCAACATCCATAGTTCTAGTCGTCCAAGGAGACAACTCTGGCAGAATGCGAACACGTAGAATTTTTAGGTTTTGCGCACTCCTGTGTAGAATCTGGTGAGCAAGATCCTTTGTGTCAGCAGTGCAATGGATTTGACCATATGGATTGGACTCATCGCCTGATATTGCAATTCTGACATTCCCAGTCTCTTCAGCTTCTTTGGAGTATTCCCTATCGAATGCCTTCCATGCTGCAACATATGATGGATGTACTATCTTATGTGGATGGTACCCAATTGTTGTAGGGCGAAACCCTAGGTGAGATATTTTCACACTTGGACACTAGTAGAAAACAGGGCACTAGTCTCGGTTCCTCCAGTTCATTCTTTGAAGGTGTCAAACGTGGCATCTTTGCAGCAGGGAGATCATCTAGCATGTTTCTAACCCCATGGTGTTCATGACAATCGATCCGTTGCCACATCACCATCTCTGTAGCATGTTCCTACTCGTCAAAGTTTACCGGCATGGTGAGGAGGCAAATTTCTAGGGTCCAACGCATGCTTCAAGCTTCGGAGCGCAAACTGCAATTGTTGCATATTTCCATTTCTACTCTAATCTAGCCGTGCACTAGCGTAGCGTAAGTTGATCGGACTATTTCCAAAATTCCAGTCCAAGTTTCTGTGCTTCAAGCTGCTCTTCTCCTGTTGAGGTATGCACATACATACAACAACATTTTCTAGCTTCCTTTCTTTGTACCCTTCAAGTATTCCGCTGCATAAGTAGCACTAAATCTTTGAGCGGTCAAGCACAAAAGTAACATGTTACTATTCTGTTGTACAAGAGTAGGTGCTGGCAAGAAATCTTCAGTGATGGGTTAGATTATTAAATTTTCCGCTGCTGCTCTCCTGGCCTTCGGCAGAGGAATTCATCACGAGTCTTCCTAAATTGGTAATGTTCTTGTCCATGGTTTTTCTTTAGCTATGAGTTATCTTATGTTGAGCATCTCGTGGTCATGTATGCCAATATTTCTCTACATCAACCCTGAGTCATGCATGCATTGTATATATTATTCGTTCTCATCGATGGAAGGGGACACTAGGTTGGAAAACACTGGGTAAGAAACATGATGGTCTCTAGATAGTGTTGCAATCACTGCTAAGAGTCATATATATATGCCAGAGCGCTCCTTGGCTAATTTATTTATTTAACAAAATGAGCTTAAACCCATAGGTTTGTAGAAGGATTCCTACTTTGGGACAAGTTAGGAATACTAAAACGACCTATATTTATGACAATAACCAACAGGTAGATCATTAAATGTTCCTCACTGTAATTGCTATGTAATTGGCCTCGCCTGAGCAGTAGATGTGAATCATGTGAGTGTTCCAAAGATCTACATTTGTTTGTTCACCATGAACCCCATTAAATATCACTCCCCTGTGCCTCTCAAAATTATTTGTGCAATTTCAATGTTGTTTTCCCTATTTTTTCCTTTTGTAATTTCCTCGTTCAAACTATAATGTAGCTGTAACAAATCCTTTAAGTCAAATCATGATGCAAATCTCTAAGTGCATCGACTGCTCTTTCACAAGATCTGGTCACAATAATATCATCAACGTAGATGAGGATACGAAGATCACTATCCCATTCTTGTCATAAAAGAATGATGAAATATCTGTCTTTGAAGGACTAAAACCAAGTGACTGCAGTTTTGAGGACAAACAGGATTACCATGGATGAGGAGCTTGTTCTAATCCACATATACTACTTTAGGACACGGATCCTCTGATGTGCCTTGACACCCAGTGACATGTGGCCACGGGCCCATACGTCAGTGGCTCAACAGCAGCGGGCCGTGACGACTGAGGATCTGGCTCCACAACATTATCTAGCTGAGCAGTGCTGTATGGACGATAAAACACGGACGATTCATGCACGACGGTGAAATCCAGCCACGCATGCAGTTGTACAGGGGAGCAACGGCCGCTGGATACTTGGTCGTCTTCACATCGTCTACGCTTTTATCGTGTGTAGTGCAGTTTCGTATCTAGCTTGATGATTAGTACTTTTATTAATTAGCTTGAACATGGGAGTTGTTTCTTGCCTGGAGTAAAATCAATATATACCCCCTCCTTTTTTTATGGAATACACTCCCTCCTTTTCTTAATAAAGTCCGTGCATCCGGGAGTAAAAAACTAAAAATTAATATATCACCCTTCTTTATTACTAAACAGTATAACTCAGCTAGTTAGGGCCCCTCACAGCGATTTGACGCCCTATACTGTCGGATCCCATTAACGGATGTACAGGATCGTTCGAACGTTCGACTGCGCGTCCCAAACATCACAGGGCCGCTGCTATGGAGATGGACCTGGAAGCTCTCTCGTTGATTGGGCCGAAAAACTCCCGCAGGGCCTGCTAGGCCACGTGAGTGGCTCATCCCCCGTCGATCGACTACCCTTTCCTTCTCCCGCGAAACCTAATCGCGCGACGACGGCGGCAGTGGACGGCGCCCAGATGCCGGTGACATTCATCCCGCGGCTCCTTTCCTTCTCTATTCTTTCCCGTGGGTCCACTCTCGCCTCCATGACAGTACATCGCCCCACCGCGCACTCCCCTCGCCGGTTCGTCGTGTGTCCCATCGACTAATTTAGTGGCAAACAGGTTCACGGTGAACAACAGGCTGTGAGTAACAACTCTAAAGTTCGTGCTGGTGGAGACTTTGTATTGTACCACCTGCAAAATAGTTTCTAATTTCTCTCATCTATGTTGCTACAAACTGCAGAGTGGCTCATGGCAGGGAAGCTGTGCTGTCTTGGTGCTAGAGCGCACAAAATTCAGTATCATGTCTAGCGTGAAGGGCATTGAGGAGTATATGCTATCTCGTTCTGGTTCCTCTCTATCTCATTCAACAAGAAAGGTCACTCAGTGCAATGATTCAGGGTTGTTGCATCCTCTATCTGAATGCTGCATTCAGGATGAGCAAGGAGAAGAGTGACAAGAAGATCGTTTAAGAATATAAGAAAATTTGTTTTGCCATTGACGGTGCCTGATCCACCATCTTGCCCAATTAACTCTCCAACTCTTTTGTAGACTTGACAAGGCCTATTTGCCGTGTTGGCATACACTGACATGGACATTGTCACACCCTTTTCTACTCGCCGAGCAAATCACCAAGTCGCAGATGGTGAAATTGATTTCAACACAGGTAATAACAGCAAGCAGACCACATATGCATTCGTTCTTGGTATCTACTGATGGGGTGGGTGGTTGATGAAATTCCTACCATGCCGTGTATTCCTGTGACGGCAGACTAATAAGGCTGACACACTGTTATCAAACAAGATGCAGCGTGTGTGAACTCAAAGGTGCAGCGAGCCAATGCATCTAGTCTCTTTTTTTTTTCAATTGATCGACTTCGGGTGTGTCGTTTCTTCCTCTTCCTTGACTTCGGCTAGTCTTTGCTTTTCTAAACCGTGTTAGTTCTAGGTGGTTAGGTTATTCTTGGCTAACATGGGACGTGTTGGAAGCAACGTGGGATGTTAGAAACCCACTTACTCAAGACAGCAAAGAATAATGTGTTCGATGATGATTAGTATGGTAAACTACTCCCACCGTGGTGACTAAACACACATATGGCTTAACCAACGGTGCAACCTTTGCCCCTTATCCTCTTTTTAACTAACTAGCAAACAGACCCATGCAAATGCGCAGGCAACATCATGAAGCGTGATTCTTTTATATGTAACAGAAATACCATGTTTCATGTTTCATACGAACTATTTTCTAGATAGTTTAGAAAAAATAATTCATAAAGGAATATATTTCATATTTATTTTCACCTAATATATATGGAATGCATGTATCGAAGTCAAAACTTGTGCATTGAAAATAGTAACGTAGAACTTTCTTGAAATAAATTGTTGTCTTTTTCCAGTGACAATACTACAATGTCAAATATCCTTACAAATTTGCAGAAAACCTTAAGCTCTACAATAAAAAATATCTAACTAAAAAAATTGGGTTGTAGATATGCATAAAGCACCCCCACAAAGAAATATGCATAAAGCAATGTTTAACATATTAAAATATATATTTGTGATAATGTCCTTTCAAGTGAATTATTATGTATTTAATTTTTTTCATAAAATATGTAAGGACAAACGAAAATAGAGTACATGTATTATAACCATTATTATTTGGAAAATTGATAAGTTAGAAATGCAATGAAGGAAACCTATTGCATGAAGTAGTATTTGGTGACCTTTTGACTACGTGGCTAGTGTAAATAAATGAATCAAAATGCAACATGTAGTGGTATGAGGACTCAAAACATCTATGACATTTCAAGCACTATAAGGAGGATCAAATAGACTTAGAGGCCTAAAAGGGGCGGAGTTTGATGAATAATATTCTTCGCATCATGCAAGGTAACATTATTTGTGACCATGTAAATGATAACAACAAAGGAAACTGAAATGTATGGTCAACTGCAAACAAATTTCAGTATGTCACCTTCATAATTTATATTAGAGCATGGAAGCAAACATGACAGTATGACTTTTAACTCGTTCACCTTTTCCATCACCGAGCTTTTTTCTTAAAATAAAAAAGTGGAGGAACATGCTAGAGGATCTATATGTGTTCAACTAACAAAGAAGAAACATGTTTCCATGATTAATGTTCAATGAGGTCCGAAATTGTTAACGTGCCCTCGCCAACTAGGCTAAACATCCATCATTCATCACCAACAAGATCGGAAACTATTCACGTCTCCTGGCCGATTTGGATGGCCATCCATTGTTCATGATCGACGGCGCCAAACTTTCACATTGACCTCACAGTTAATTTCATGATTAGAGAGGTGGGATATTCCGCGCCACAGATTGATGAGGATTTGGCATGACCATAATTTAAAAAATAATCATGAGTTGTAGTTTTTTCCATGAATTTAGATAATACTTTGGGATCTGAAAAAATGGTCGGTATTTTAAAAAATCACTACCTGTAGTTTTTTTTCATGAAATTAAGAAATGGTCTGAAATTTGAAAAACAAATGTTCAAGAATTTCGACAATGCTCGTGATTCTAAAAAAGTTCGTTGTTTTTTTAAAATCACAAATGTAATTTGTTTTCACTTATTTTAAAAATGTGCACGAAATCAAGAATTCTTTGTGGATTTGTAAAAATGTTTCTGAATACAAAAGATACTCATAAATTTGCAATTACATACCTATCAGAAATCAGCAAACATGCAAATATACATATTAGCACTTGTTCCAAATTTGCAATTACATACCTATCAGAAATCAGCAAACATGCAAATATCAGTATGAATCAGTTGGTAGGCAATCCACTTTCTCTAGGTAGTCTTGGATGGATTACGGTAACTTAAAATCTTGTTTTCGGCTTATGCTTATGAATCATTCATAGTGCACCTCAGACTTTGTGAATTATAAGAATAACCATGTGTGGTTATTTTGATGTGGAAGTTAGTGCGAGGATCAATGATCAGAGATACATGATTCTTCTTATAAATCAGTGCACGTTTGTAACTTAGATTCAACAATTCTCTGACTTCTCGTTGAAGTATTTACTACGCCACTCACACAAAAGCATTGCCTCACAAAGTTTCTTTGGTTGAGATAATCCTTACATTGATGTTTCTCCATATCAATTTATAATAATTGTTACAATTCTTGTTTCAAGTAACTATCATCCTTCAACTGAGTGAAGTCTTGCTGTTGCACCTTTGAGCACAACTATCAGTTGTATTTTGGAGTATGTTCATAGTCCAGTGGCCAATATATATCAAAGTGTAAAAATAGATTACACACGTGTATCGAAATTAAAACGGGAATAAAAAGTCCCATCTTATTATTTTTCATGTTTTTGTCATTCTATTGTTGTACCATTAGAATAAACGGGCGCGGCAACGCGCGCTGTCATGGTCTAGTAAAATGTATACTGTATTGAGGAAAAAGATGAAGCAATAGTTCCCAATGACATGTTGCCCTCGCTCCATGAAATCCAAAAACAAGTGTGGTCTCAACGATGCAAGAATTTGTTAATGCAGGAGAGGAGAGAATCCTTACTTTGTCACGAGTTCTGTGACGAGTCACACGAGGGCGGTATGCACATGTGTAGGTACATCCATCGTTTTGTCTGCACGCTCCAGCACGAGGCTTACATAAACTCAGAGAAAAAGCACACAGGGCAAGCCAACTGCAAGCTAGCTTACAAACGCAAGAAGCAGCTCGATTACCATGGCGAGCAGTAGCAAGGTCGTGGCGATTTTTGCCATTCTGGTTTTCCTGCAGGTGTGGTGCGCCGCCGGGCAAGTCTACAACGTCCCGGCGGTGATGTCGCTGAACGGCTTCGAGCAAGGAGAGGAGGGCGGGCCGGCAAAGTGCGACGGCCAGTACCACAGCGATGACCTCTACCTAGTGGCGATGACCTCAGTGTGGTATGGGCCAGGTCTCCGGTGTGGCAAGATGATCAGCATCAAGAGCTCTGGCGGGCGCAGCCTGCAGGCCATGGTCGTGGACGAGTGTGACTCGGACAACGGCTGCGGCGCTACCGAGATCAGCACGTCGGCCGCCGTGTGGAAGTTCTTTGGGCTTGACACCAGTGTCGGCGAGGTGGCCGTCACCTGGTCGGACGTCTAATTCAAATGGTTGCTTGTACTTGTAAATCCAGTCATTTGCTTTCAACTCCAAAGTCTCTCCTCGATGAAATAACTATTTACATGCATACGCATATGCATGGTGTGTGCGCGGGTAATCTGCTTATATGTAAGCTCAACCAATGTAAGCTTGTTTGTGACAGTATAAGTCACTGTATGTAAGCTTGGTCTGTATTTTTCTCCTTATAAGTACAAATTCTCCCAAATTCGGTATTTTCCTTTTCCTTTAAATCTAAAAATAATTAAAGCAGCATCCCCACTTCGTCAAAACGATAAAAATGAAAACTGTGCTAGGAAAATATTCATGGAGTCAATATCATCTTAAAAAACTCGACGTGAATGAAATAACAATGTAACACTAGAAGAAACAGAGACACACAGAGAGAAACATGTATACAGGTTTACATATGGATCGCCAAATAGAAACTTTAAATTTCCAAAACATTACAATACAACTGGAAATGATGGATGCATGCAATGACATGTTCAGAGGAAGGGAAAATTATATCTATTGTTACTTAAATGATGGGCGCTTGAAATGTCGCATGCAACAACCTTAGAGAAAAAAAGAGGACACGCATGAAACAAATGTTTGACAAAAAGGAAAAGTGGATGCAGAATTACATATGGATGACCTTCACACACTCTCTCCCTCCCGCACGCCCCGCATCGCCTCCCCGAGCGAGGCGACCGGGGCGGATCCTCCATCTCCTCGCTGCCGAGCGCCGCCCCCCTCCCTCCCACCGCTACCGTCTCATCGGGGTACTCCTCCTCATCCGACGAGCCATCAGATGACTCCACATACTGCTCGTATATGTACTCCAAATCGGAATCCATTGCTAGAAAGAAGAAGGGACAACTGTTTTTAGCTCCGATGATTCATTGAATGGTTGCTGAGCATGGTGAGAATAGCAGTAGCGGATGGTACCTGACGGGATGGTCGGAAGACAGGAGTTGAATGGAGGAAGAGGAGAAGCGGGGTGGAGCCCTGTTGGAGCACTGGAGGTGACAGAGACGTAGAGTCCCAGCAGGTGTGGCGTGGTGGCCGGGGTGGTGGAGCAGCGGTGAAGGAAAAAGAGAAAGGAGCAAGGAGAGAAAATGGGGAGGATGGAGTCGCGGGTCCGGGAAGGATTTTGAGTGGGCAGGGGGTGTCAGATTCCTACGTTTTGTGTGTCTGGACTCCCACAAAGGTCCCTAACTTTTGTCTCTAGTTTGCGGGGAAATCGCCCCGCGGACCAATACAGGCCCGCGTTGGATGGCTTCCGAGGCTGGACAGCGCGGTACCACCGGATGCTGTCAGTTTGTGGGTCCGCCTTGGAGATGCCCTTAGTAGTTATAAACTACTTAGAACTCCACAAACGGTACTATATACGGGGCTTTGCTACATGCACGGACTCTTTAATATGGAATCAACAGACTGTAATACGTGGCAGTCTTGGATTAGTCTTTGATTGGAGATTAATTAGTGAGGCGGGTCCTTCCCCATGAAAATCAGTGTGTGTGTGTGGGGGGGGGGGGGGGTGGGGGGGGGGTGGGGGGTTAATTAGTGTTGAAATGCCCGTATTCGTCCGTGCATGGGTAAAAACATCCTTGGCCATAAAACTAAAAAGCATATTATTTCTACATACCCACAATGAGTAAATCAAGCGGGCATTTATACCCTTATATGTACGCTGAACATGTTATCGATGCCACATAGCCAACTACGAAACATGTGGACGAGTAGCACATGGCATATACAAATTGGCGTCACCTGGATGACCTTTTATTTGACCAACTGTATTTTCCTGTCAATGTACACCTAGATTACTACACGCACTCGTCTCGATCTTGCCCTCGATCATCTTTGTTTGTTGTGCAATATTAATTAACTAGATTGAAGTTGGATTGCAACACTTCATCCTTTTTTGGCAATATGAGATCCAACAGCATGCGTGGTCTTAACAATGCAAAGATATACTACGTACGAGGGAAGAATTTGTCTGCAAGCTCTTTGATGAGCCACACGAGGGCGGCATGCACATCACGTGTGTGATTACGTACATAGCTTTGTCCCAGGCTGCAACACGAGCCTACATAAAGCCCTTCAACCAACAGCCTTGAGAGAAAGCAAAGCACACATACACAGCGAGGGCAACGGCAAGCTAAGCTAGCTTATAAACGCAAGCAGGAGCTTTTATCGCTGAATCACCATGGAGAGCACTTGCAAGGCGGTGGTAATCCTTGGCATCCTTGTGTTCCTGCAGGTGTCTGGCGCGGCTGGGTGGGCCATGGACCAGCCAGCGGTGATGTCATTGAACGGCTTCCAGCAAGGAGAAGAGGGCGGGCCGGCGGCGTGCGACGGCCAGTATCACAGCGACGACCTCTTCCTGGTGGCGCTGACCACGGCGTGGTACGAGAATGGCGCCCGGTGAGGGAAGCTGATCAGCGTCAATAGCTCGAACGGGCGATCCCATGAGGCTAGGGTCGTGGACGAGTGCGGCACCGGGAACGGCTGCCGCACCGATGAGATCAGCACGTCCGTGGCTGTGTGGGAGGCACTTGGGCTCGATACCAGCGTCGGCGAGGTATCCGTCACCTGGTCGGACGTAATCTGGTAAATCTGAGTCATCTGGTTTTAACTTCAATAATGTGCATGCGTACATGCATGATGTATGCGGATAATCTATTTTATGTACCAAGTGTCAATCAGTGCCGAGTTCGTAATGGTACTATTAATCAGTTTGAAATAATAATGTGCTTCCTTATGTGAGTTTGATTTGTATGTATTTCTTCCCTTGTAATTATTCTCCCAAATTCGCTACTTTCCTTTTCCTTTAAAGCTTAAATAATGAAGGCAGCATTCCTACAACTTCTAAGAATAAAAATTAATATTGCGCACCAGCAAAGATCAATGTCATTTTGCCACACTCATTTTTGTGTTTGTGAGTGGTATATTCGCACCTTGAAGAGGGAAACCATGATGTTAATCTTGTCCTCTTCACATGGATTGAAAATCCATAGCAGTTCCCTATGCCACGAGTGTCCAGTTCCCTTAGCCCATTGGTCTCGTCTCTCTCCACTGCAGCACGAGCATGCATATATATCACTCATCGTTGAGAGAAAGCTAACACACAGGGCAAGCTAGCTAGCTTATAAACGCACGCAAGCGGGAGGTCGCTCAATTACCATGGCGAACGTGGCCAAGGCGGCTGCAATCTTATTTGTTTCTCTGCAGGTGGTGTGCGCCGTCGCCCGGCACCATGCTGATCCACAGTCGTCTCTGGACATAGTCACGGTTCCAGGGATGATGATGCGGAGCGGGTTCGACCAAGGACAAGAGCGCGGGCCGTCGTCATGTAGCGGCACATACCACACCGACATGGAACCTGTGATCACGGTGTCTACAAAGATATACACGAGTGGGGGCCTGTGTGGCATCTTGTTCGGCATCACCGACACGGAGACCGGGCGCAGCACGACGGCAGAGGTCGTGGACGAGTGCCAAGACTGCCTCGACGATGAGGTGGGAGGGTCGGCCGGCGTGTGGAAAGATCTCGGGCTCGACACCAACGTCGGCCCGGTGCCTGTTATATTGTCCTGGTGAGAGCCTGAGAGGTCGGCTGGTGTACAGGCTTGCCGACGAGATAAACTGTTCATGGTAAATTAAGTTGGGGTCATACACCATACATGCATGGTGTGTGAGCCATATATATGTAGGAGAACATCTGAATAAAGAAATCTATACTTATCTATAGGTGTGAATCCACGACTGCCCTTGCCGTTCCCGACACCCTTGCCGTCCTTCTTCTTGCGGAAGTATAGGTCGAAGACGCAGTACGGATTGAGCCGGATCTGCTCGTCGCTACAGTTGTCCTCGCCGTCGCTATCCTCCTTCGATGGCAGTCCGACCATGGCATGGACCGCCCTGTTAGACAAAATGTGTTGTATTCAATCTCTGTAAAACATACCAGTTGTGCGTAGCTCTTTCTCCTCCTGATTCTCTCTGTAAATCGATCCCGTCTTGTACTCTACGATAGAAGCCGTGGCTAATGTAGTAATGTCGTCTCAGAGTGCTCCTAGCTTCGCCAGCTCCTTCTTGAGCTCTCATGTCCTGTCAACAAGGCGGCGGTGGTCTACTGCGACAACGTCTCCGCTATCTACCTCTCGGCCAACCCGGTTCATCATCGCCGTACCAAACACATTGGGCTTGATATTCATTTTGTCTAGGATCAGGTGACTCTTGGTCACGTTCGTGTTTTACACGTTCCCACATCCCAAAAATTTGCATATATCATGACCAAAGGCTTGCCTACGTCGTCCTTCGAGGAGTTCTGGTCCAGTCTTTGCGTCAGCAATGTGCCGCTTCGACTGCGCGCACGCGGGGGGTGGGGGGTGAGTATATATGTTATGTGCATATTTGTGTATCTGGCCCAGGGCCGGGCCCACAGTGGTGCAAAACATGCGGTCCGCATAGGGCCCAAAATTCTGGGGGCCCAAATTGTTTACATAGGCCTAGTATTAAAAAAAACTTATGCCCTACTGGGTTGCTGGGCGCTGTAGTGGGCTCTCCTGCTCTCACTCTGGGCTGGAGTTGAAGTATAGCGACGAGGCCACGAGTGCATCCCATCGATCGAGCGACAGTGAGACAGCGACCATTAGATCAATCGGGGGAGGATAGGTACGTCTCATCGCGTGGTCACTAGATCAATCGGATCACAGCGCGACCGGCCGCTGCCGCCGTTGCCTTCCTCGCCTCCTCTGTCCTCTCTCAAATTTGGATTGATCGGTAACCGACTCTAGCCTCCTGCCAGGTGCTTACTACTTAGCGAGTCCTTCTTTTCGATCAACTTCGGTTCCTACTCCTAATTCCTAATTTTGTAATTAGTTATTGGCAGGGATCATTACATTGTTAGAGATTGGTACTTATTTCTTACCTCCTCGATTAAAGATCACATGACCCAAAACTATGTGAATTATATGATTCATCTAATTAACAAACATTGATGCATGATCTCCAACTTGAATTGATATATGCTACTGTATAACTTCAATTTTATTTTATTCATCTTCTTTATCTTGTGTTTTAATAATACAGATTTGATTCATCATGGGAAAACATGAGTCTGGTGCCTCCAAGCGCAAGAGAAAAGTACAAGAACAAAATTTAATTAATAAATCTTATAAAGGTGGTATGGATAGATTTGTTAAAAAAAAGCACCGCAAGTGTCATCTGGTAATCAGTCTGTTGAGCCTTCTACCCTTAGAATTTTTTTCTGCGAAAAATATGTACTATAATTACTCGTTAGTTCATTTTCTTTGTGACATAGGGCCTCATTTTTTAGTTTCGCACAGGGCCCTGGATTTTGCCGGCCCGGCCCTGATCCGGCGCACCTCCTACTTCCTTGTATAGTTGAGGTCGTGGCCCACTTTTTCCATCATATATATGTGCAATTGCACCAGATCAATACAACATGCAATTCCATCATCATACAAATGCTAGTACATGAGAAACAGATGAAGAAATGGCGGGGCTGCGTGAGGCAGTAGGACGACAAACTCTCGTCACATGTGCTCTTGTGTAAACAGCCGATTGAGGTTAGAGGGAGGCGAGGCATTCACCTCCAACAGAGGACACCTACTTAGTCTGCAGGGTCGACGAGTTGTTTGTGGATTCACACCAGGGCCGCATGCAATCGTGTGGGTAAGTCCGTCAGGTTTTGTCTGCATGCTGCACCTAGCACAAGCCTGCATACATAAATCCCTCCAGCCAACACCCTCCAAGAGAAGGTCAATCACCATGGCCCGGCAAACCCGTGCGGCAAGACGATCCACATCAGGAGCGCCGATGGGCACTATGTGGTGGCCATGGTCGTGGACGAGTGCGGCTGTGAGAGCGGCTGCGGCGAGAACGACATCAGCACGTCGGCCGCCGTGTGGAAGGCCTTCGGGCTCGACACCAGTGTTGGCGAGGTGTTTGTCAGCTGGTCGGACACCAACTGAAACGATTGTGCGGTTACTGCTTACCTGTCCTCGTGATAGTGTGTGTTTTTGTTTCAAAATTAAATAAGGGTAAACTTGATAGTGCGTGTGTTTTTGCTCTCGTGTGGACGTTGTTTTTCTTTTCTTTTTCTTAAAGAAAAAAATTCCCTTCCTTCCTTCCGCGCGTGCGCGTGCAAATGCAGCGTTAGCGGGTTTTTTTCTTTTTCTTTTTGACATGCATACAGCATTAGCGTTGACACGTTCAAACTTACGTGCATGCCGTTACGTACGTCACGCACACCACACGTTGCTTCAACTTCAAACGTGTGCACTAGCTAGCTTCTTCTTCTCTCTTTTTTCGATTGGATGATTTCTTCATTTTCTGTATTTTTTGATATTTTGCTTCCGGCGGGCACGCCGCCATGTCCTGCACATGGCGCGTGCCGCTCAATCCGGACCACTACCATCCATCTCCTCGTGCAGCTACTCCGCCGCCACCGCAGAGACCAACGCCCGCCACGACAACTCAAAACGCCCCAGGCAGACACCCTCAAACACCCCAGTACACCTCATATGCAACCCAAAATATGAGGCGGTGGTGGACGTTGCCACGGCGGAGCCGCATTTTCCCGCGCACCGTATGGTGCACCAGTCCGGCGCGCCGCGTCATCGTGCTGGATGTCGCCGCCTCGTCCCAGGCCAGATCCATCATCGATCTGACTTTCACCAGCACCGTTCGAGTTCCGGGCTCCGACGAGGAAGAATAGGGCATGGGAGACGGTGGTGCCTCCTTGAGTCCCGTGACCCGGCTCGTGTCCCATGCCCTACTCTACCTTGCTGGCGACCGGACCAACACTGGGGAGCGCAGCCGGCCACCGGACATGGGCACGGCGGAACCGGGCGAGCTCCGCTTAGGTTAGCTCTCACGTTGCAGGCATGTAATAATTAATATGGATTCCAGGTTTCTTATTTAAGCTGTCTGTTTATAGAATCAAAAATTTCAGGCATGATCTGTCACTGTCCGTGGACGCGTCGGTGGGCGTTTGAGGGATCGGATTTGCCAAGTCCGCTTGTAGATGCTCCAACAACCATATGTGCAATTTAAATTTAGGCACATCTTGTCTTACTTGAGGGATTGGATTTTTTCTGAAAATGCAAGAGGCCACGTGTGCAAGATTTGATTTGCAATCTATAGCATCTCTATTACTTGACATCTTCATTTTTCATGCCATCCTAACAACAAGTCGGTTAAAACACTCTAGTATGACAAGCAGCCACCCATGGCGCCCTCTATATCTTTGGAACTAATAAAAATAAAAATAAACTATAGATTTTGAAGTTAGGTGACGTGCATGTCTAGTTGCTCCTGAAATTCAAATATAGAAGGTGAATTTTGAACTAGATCAAATTTCATATATTATGTTTCTTTTGCGAAAAAAGAATAATTCAAATCCAATAAAATTACTTCAGAATTATTTTCTATTGTTGTGCCGCCGGGAGAGAAACTCCATGATGTTGCTTCTGGATCCGCGATGGAGGTGCTTGAGGTCGTCTCCATCTTCAGACCCGCTCGAGAGTTGCCATGGACGGATCCACGAGTAGCCGCTGCGGTCAGGTCATCCCCAAGCGATGCCAGATTTGGACGTGGATGTGCTGCCCACCCACCGCGAAGCCACACATGGAGACCACCTCGCCGCCACCATCCTCGTGAGGCGCGAGCTTCCCGTCGACCACTATGGCGGTGGCGAGGAGTTGAGAAGGGAACGGAAAGGCCGGCGGCGCTAGGGTTTGGTTACGTATCGTGTCGTCTCGGACACGGCGGTCGCGAATCATTTCCCCTAGGGACGAGTGTTTCTACGTAAACCTTCCTTCTTCCATATGTTTTTTCGAGTGCATTGTATGCTTTTCTCCGAGTAGGAGATATAAGAAGGCCGGATTCGACAACCACCAACGATGGCTAAGGAGACGCTCTCAAAATCTTCGCCACGAGATTGTATTCATGTAGGGGTACCTCTCTGGTCCAGTTTGTTAGTCGGGCAGCAACCGCTAGATATGTCTATGAATAAAATAAGTCGTCCATCGAATTAATTGCTACTACTACGAACTTGATGAAAACCATTCCGGGTAAAAATACTTGAAAACCTAACATCGTCATAATTGATATCCTGATAATCCATTGGCCCTCCCTCCTCACACTTTAGCGCCATTAATTACGGGAGAGAAAATAGGTAGACGTGGGTTGGTTGCATGGGATGTAGAAGGCGAACAAGCATGCCAATAATTATGGGAGTTGATCGATGAAAACTAACCACGGGAAAAATTTCACCAATGACGCATGGAGCAGCAGCGGGGCTTAATTGCTTCATCACTCCCAAAAAAAGGAAAGAAAAAGAAAAGCCCAATCGACCCAACATTTCCTTTCCCCTCCTCCTCACTTCTCGCAGCCGCCACACACACACACACCTCGCCGTTGGATGCCGCCGCCGCCGCCGCCGCACACCTCGCCGTTCGATGCCGCCGCCACGGCCTGCACCTCATCCACCCAGACATCCCCGCCCACCCTCTCCTTCCTCGCCGCTCCTTCATCTCCAACCACGACGGCGTCCTCGAACGGATCCATGGCAGCAGCTAACCCTAGCTAGCTCCTCTTCTCCTCCGTGGCGCGGCTCGCAGCTGCGGCCAGAAGGTTCGCCCCTGCTGACCGCGGCCGCCGACAGGGGCGCCCACATCGGCGTCGGGCTCCACGGATGCAGGCGGCTCCCAACCCAACCCTTGCTGGCTGCAGCGGGTCATCAATGGCGCGGTTCGCCATCGAGGCCTCGTGCTCCTCCACGCTCTTCATCCGCGCCAGCTTCATCACCAGCAAGGAAACAAGGACCTCCATCCCCAATCCCTCCTTCCATTATCTTATTTTCCGGTGATGCGTGCGCCATTAGTAGCAACGTCGAGTTCCCTCCAACCAGGGAATCAATTCGAGACAGAAGAGAAAGCATGCGTCCCACTGCTGGTTCTGGAAGCAGGGACTGAATTCGGGTTGATTCTAGCTTGGTGCTGTATTTCAACACTTGATGTTTGAGTGGTAATCCGTCATTATGTTGCGCGCATTAGGAACACAAGAGTTAATCCGTGGTCTGGCGATTAATCTTGTGATGTTCTAGCTTATTAGTACAGCAAAAGGAGTGCCTTTCTTATTCCCCTCTCGATGAAATGATTTGGGCCATCAACATAGATGACCAAAGCTGCAATCTTGACTACTAAGTTTGCTTCAATCTGGTTCATGGTCGTCGATGCCGCCTTTTGTTTATGCCTTTATGGGGCAACACTGCCTTTTCCTCCACGAGTTGTTTTTGTTTCTTGAGTTTTAACTAGTTTAAAACTTCTGAATTTTAGGATTCACGAGGCTCCAGACCCTAGCTGCAGCGGGTCACCAACGGCGCGGCTCCCGCACCTCCGCCATCAAGGCCTCATTCTCCTCCACTATCTTCATCGGCTCCAGCTTCATCACCAACATGGAGTCCAGAAGGCACAGCCTCCCCCTCCGGCGTCAGGACCGGTAACTCCCGAAACCCCCTATCCCTCCTTCCATTATTTTATTTTCCGTTGACTCCTGCCATTAGTAGCAGGACTCGTTTCACTCGAGTTCCAAGCAGGGACTGAATTCGAGACAGAAAATGCATACGTTCCTGTGTTGGTTGTGGAAGCGGGACTAAATTCGAGTGTTGTGGGTTGATGATTCTCAGTGCTGAATTTTAATTCTTGATGTTTCAGTGGAAACCAGTTAGTCTTTTGCATGCATTAGGAACAAAGAGTTAATCCGTGGTCCGGTGATGATTAATATTGTGTCGTGCTAGCTTATTAGTACAACACCAAAGGAGTGCCTTTTCTTTTTTTCTGTCGATGAAACGATTGATTTGGGCCATCAGCATAAAGGAACAAACCTGCAATTTTGACTGCTACGTTTGTTTCAATCTGTTCATGGTCGTTGATGCCCGTTTTTTTTTTGGGGGGCAACACTGCCTTTTCCTTCATGAGATTTTTCCGTCTCTTCAGTTTTATCTAGTTTAATTAAAACTTATGAACTTTAAGGTTCAAGTTGAGCACGAGATCCTCAGCTTCCGAAAAAATTTGAGTAGCTTTTGTTGCTTATACAAACTCACAGTCAAACATTCAGTAATGATTTCAGTGTCACTGCTATACTTAATTTAGCACGCTGAATCTCGTATGTAGCATGAGTCTCTTCTTTTTCCAACTGCACCCTGGATCTCGCTCTTCTATTCATCCACTAAGCTGAACTGTTATGCGTGTTCACATAATATATATATATATACACTGCAATTAATTAAGTTTGTTCGTATATCATGGGAGCTGATGGTATTCAAATAAAACCAGAGTAGTACTATTTGACCCAAAGTTGCAGGTTCCAAGTTAACCAGCAGAGGTAAAGTACATACCACGGTCCTGTCATGTGATGTTACACAGGCACGGGTGGACTTCTGGGACACGCACAACACATGTAACTTGCACTGCCAAGATTTTGAGTCGACGAGTCGTTCTGGGGTAGCGACTCTTGACGAGTCGTGCCTATCCAATTGAGTAGTCGAGGTGTTTGAGTCGAAGTCGACGACTAGTCACGACTAGTCGTTTGACTCGTAAACAGGGCACACTGCACATCTAGTGGAACCGATCATGGATATTTATTCCTAAGAACATACAATCTTTTGCAACACTTGCTGACAGTTTGGCAAATGATTTGCTGTGAATTAAGTACATGGTCTCTTTTCACCAACTGTTTGCATTTGTCTACAGATTGTCTTTCCTCCACTATCTTCATCGGCTCCAGCTTCATCACCAACAAGGAGTCCCTCCCCCTCCGGCATCTGGACCAGTAGCTCGCGAAACCCCCTATCCCTCCTTCCATTATTTTATTTTCCGTTGACTCCTGCCATTAGTAGTAGGAGTTGTTTCACTCAAGTTCCAAGCAGGGACTGAATTCGAGACAGAAAATGCAGGCATTCCTGTGTTGGTTGTGGAAGCGGGACTAAATTCAAGTGTTGAGGGTTGATTCTCAGTGCTGAATTTGAATTCTTGATGTTTCAGTTGAAACCCGTTAGTCTTTTGCATGCATTAGGAACAAAGAGTTAATCGGTGGTCTGGTGATTAATCTTGTGGCATGATATCTTAATACGTACTCCCTCCGTTCCAAAATAGATGACCCAACTTTGTATTAAAGTTCGTAAAAAGTTGAGTCATCTATTTTGGAACGGAGGGAGTACAACAAAAGGAGTGCCTTTTTTTTTCCTGTCGATGATATGATTTGGGCCATCAACATAGAGGAGCAAAGCTGCAATCTTGCCTGCTAAGTTTGCTTCGATCTGGTTAATGGTCGTTGATGCTCCCATTTCTTGTTTTTGGGGCAACACTGCCTGTTCGTTCATGACTTATTTTTCTTTGCTCAATTTTGTCTAATTTAAAACTTCTGAACTTTAAGATTCAAGCTGAGCATGAGTTCCTCGGCTTCTGAAGAAATTTGAGTAGCTTTTGTTGCTGACAAACTCACAGTCTCAGAGGTAATGATTCCTGTCTAATTATACTTAATTTAGCAGGCTGAATCTCATAGCATCAAGCTCTTCTTTTTCCAATTGCACCTGGATCTCGCTCTTCTATTCCTCCACTAAGCTGAATTGTTATGTACGGTCAGATAATATATGTATTGCAATTAATTAAGTTTGTTCGTATATCATGGGAACTGATGATATTCAAATAAAACCAGAGTAGTACTATTTGACCCAAGTTGCAAGTTCCAAGTTAACCAAACAGAGGTAAAGTACATACCACTGTCCTGTCCTGTGATGTTACACAGGCATGGGTGGACGTCTACGACACACAACACATAAAAGTTGCAGACTGCACATCTATTAGTTGAACCGAGCATGCATATTTATTCCTAAGAACATAAAATATTTTGCAACACTTGTTGACAGTTGGGCAATCGATTTGCTGTCAATTAAGTACATGGTCTCTTTTCAACAAGTGTTTGCATTTGTCTAGAGATGGTCTTTTCACCGCCGCTGACCGCGACCTTCGAGGCACGCCATTGGGAACCTGGCCGCCGATAGGGCCGCAACTTCATTGCTCGGCTTGCCTTTTCTGGACACCACGGCGGGGAGAACCTACTGTCTGGCACGAGCTTGGCGGGCGTAGCAGCTATGCCTGCATCGGCCCTCACTCCGATGCCTCGCAGTGGGCTTCTTCTTCGACTCCGGCCAGGCATAGGTAAGCCCTTCAGATTTGCCCCGGTGAGACCGCCGCCACCACCACACAACTTCTCTTCTTTTTCCGTTCTCTTGCACATGGACGCAAACAACTGGCCAACTGCCCATCAAGCTCTTGTAGCATCCTACTGTAGTGTACTAATCTACTCCCTCCGTTCCGATTTACTCGTCGTGGTTTTAGTTCAAATTTGAACTAAAACCACGACGAGTAAATCGGAACGGAGGGAGTAGCAGGCTAGGACATGGGTCTCCATCTTCTATTACTCTAAACTAAACTGAAACAAAACCAACTACTGTACATTAGACCCAAGTTGCAGGTTGCAAATTAACCAAACAGAGGTAAAGTACATACCATTCTCCTGTGATGATAAGGCACGGGTTGGTTTCAGTGACATGCACACAGGAAAGATTCAGATTGCACACCCATTAGTGCAACCGAGCATGAATATTTATTCGTTGAAATTTAAAATCTTTGCAGTACTTGCTGGCCACTGGGCAAATGATTTGCTATCAAAAGGAGAGCCTTTTTAATTTTTCTGTCGATGAAATGATTTGGGCCATCAACATAGAGGAACAAAGCTGCAATCTTGGCTGCTAAGTTTGCTTCAATCTGGTTCATGCTCGTTGATGCGCTTTTTGTTTTTGGGGCAAAGCTGCCTGTTCCTTCATGAGTTGTTTTTGTTTCCTCAATTTTATCTAGTTTAAAACTTCTGAACTGTAAGGTTCAAGTTTAGCACGAGTTCCTCAGTTTATCAACAAATTTGAAGCTTTTGTTGCTTACAAACTCACAGTCTCAGATTCGGTAATGATTTCAATCTAACTATATTTAATCTAGCAGGCTGATTCTCGTTGCATATTCCTCCACTAAACTGAATTGTTATGCACGGTGACATAATATATATACTGCAGATAATTAAGTTTGTTCATATATCATGGGAACTGATGTTATTCAAATAAAACCAAGTACTATTTTACCCAAATTGCAGGTTCCAAGTTAACCAAACAGAGATGAAGTACATACCACTGTCTTGTGATGTCACACAGGCACTGGTGCACTTCTGGGACACGCACAACATATTTACTCCTAAGAACATAATATTTTTTTACAACACTTGCTAACAATTGGGCAAATGATTTGCTGTCAACTGAAGTACATGGTCTCTTTTCACCAAGTCTTTGCATTTGTCTACAGATGGTCTTTTCGCCGCCGCTAATCGCGACCTCCGAGGCATGCCCTTGGGAACTAGGCCGCCGATAGGGCCGCGATGTTGGTGTCGGGCGTGCCTTTCCGGGACAACGGCAGGGAGAAACTGCCGCCCGCCACGAGCTTGGCCGGCGTAGCAACTATGCCTGCGTCGGCGGCTCGGCGCTCACTCCGCCGCCTCCCAATGGGCTTCTTCTTTGACTCCGGACGGGCATAGGTAAGCCCTTCAGATTTGATCCGGTGAGAACGCCACAACCACCACACTACTTCTCTTCTTTTTCCATTCTCTTGCACATGGACGTCAACAATTGGCCAACTGCCCATCAAACTCTCGTAGCATCCTACTGTAGTGTACTAATCTAGCAGGCTAGAACATGGGTCTCCATCTTCTATTACTCTATCAAACTCTCGTAGCATCCTACTGTAGTGTACTAATCTAGCAGGCTAGAACATGGGTCTCCATCTTCTATTACTCCGAACTGAATTGTGATACAGGGTGACATATATGCACATATGTGTAATATATATATTGTCCCAATGTCTTTCTGCACTTTGCAGTTAATTAAGCTTGTTCATATGTCACAGGAACTAAAACTGACATAAAACCATGTACTATTAAACCCAAATTCTCTGTTTGAGCACGAGTTCCTCAGCTTCTGAACAAATTTGATTGGTTTTGTTGCTTACAAAACTCAGAATTCCAGATTGGGTACTTATTTCAGTCTGAATATAGGAGTAGTACTTAATCTAGCAGACTGAATCTCATAGCATCAAGCTCTTCTTTTTGAAACTGCACATGGATCTCGATCTTCTATTTCTCTCAATTGAATTGTTATGCACGATCACATATGCGCACAACATACGTACTTGATGTCTTTTGGCACTTTGCATTTAATTAAAGTTGTGTGTACATCATTTGAATGGGAACTGAATTGAAACAAAACCAAGTGCTATTAGACTCAAGTTGCAGGCTGCAAATTAACCAACCAGAGGTGAAGTACAAGCCATTGTCCTGTCATGATACATGCATGGGTTGACTTCTGGGAGACGCACACATGAAAGTTTCAGACTGCACATCGATTAGTGCAACCGAGCATGAATATTTATTCCTAAAAATATAAAATCTTTTGCAACATGGTGACAATTGGGCAAAATGACTTGCTGTCATTAAGTACAGGATTTCTTTTCACCAAGTGTTGCATTTGTCTAGAGATGGTCTCTTGCATGCAAATGTCCTCCTTTTGATGTCTAATCAATATGTATGGGTACTAAATTGGGGCGTTCAGCAATGTGATTTCTTGTCCTGTGATGCCAACATTTGTGCTTGTTGTGATTCTGTAATAATAACTTGTGTCACGTTTCTATTGATTTAGCTCTGAAGTGCTAATTTTACTATGATTTATCTACTACTGATATCATTATTTGGTACCTATAGGGTTTGTGTACTTGTGGAAGTGCTAGACTTGTCAATGAGCATTAGCAGCAGTTTGTCCCCATGTGATGCAAGCGAGTTCACAACTGCGCAAACGCCTCTCTGATTGTTGTTCAGGTAACTGCTTAGTCCAAGCCCTGCTCTACCCCATGCTCTGTGGTGTCTGGCCATTGTGTCGCAGCCATGCTGTGATCATCGCCTTTGAGCTATGGTCATTTCTGGCGTAGGGTTTGGCTTGTGGGGTCGTCATCTAGCTATACATACTTCTGTGACAGTGGTTATAGGAATTAAACTCTGTCCTCTATTTGTCAAATCTAGCATGATACTTCTTTGTGAATATAAAATCTTTTCTACACTTGCTGACCATTGAGCAAATTACTTGATGTCGATGAAGTACATGGTCTCTTTCACCAAGTATTGCATTTTCTAGACATAGTCTCTTCCATGCAAATGTTCTCTGTTAGATGGTACATGTAGATTTGTGGGTACTAAAGTGAGGCCTAAAACAATATAAAGTTTTGATCTGTGATGCCAAGTTTTGTGCTTCTTGTTGTTGTCTTAGACTAATTGATATTATTGGGTATGCATATCAAGTTCAATCCTGTTTTCTGGGTTGTTGTTGTTGTCGGATAGGACGGATGCCAAGTAATATTTCTTATTGGCAGGAAAAAAATCATACTATAACATGGCCTCTGTGTATCTTCTAGTTCTCCCTGTACTGAAAGAAAGACATGCTTTTCTTGGTGTTCAGACATATTTCAGCTTATACTGTTAGCCTTATCTAAATTATTACTTGTTTTGCTTACTAGTGGGACTGCAAATTGGTAGTAGAATGGTACAGAACTAATCAAATTAATTTCTTCAATAAGTCTGGAATAGCTCTCCTAAACCATACATGTTCATTAGAATCTTTATATGACTGAAATATTTTTTTTCTACACTTGCTGGCCACTGGGCAAATGATTTACTGTCAATTGGTACCGGGTCTCTTTTCACCAAGTGTTGGATTTTTGTAGGAACGGGTCTCTTGCATATAAATATACTCCCTTAGATGATAAATCCATATGTATGTGCACTTTATTGGGGCTTAGAACAATGTGAGCTCTTGTCATGTGATCCAAACTTTGTGCCTCTTGTGATTCTGTAATAATAATTAGTCTCATGTTTCTGTGGATTTAGCTCTGAACTCTGAAGTACTAATTTTGCTTTGATTTTATCTACTAGTGACATGGTTTTTTTCCTAGGGTTCTTGTACGTGCGGAAGTGCTTGACTTGGCAATGAGCATTAGCAGCAGTTCTGTTCCCATGTCATACCAGTGAGTTCACCATGCCGCAACCGCCTCTCCTTTAATATTTTTCCAGGTAAATGCTTGGTCCCTCCCTACTCTACCCCATGCTCTGTGGTGTCCGGCCATCGGGTCACGGCCGTGCTGTGATTATGGCCTTCTAGCCATGGTCAGTTCTAGGATAGTCTTTTGCTTGTTGGTTGGTCATCTGGCCATACATGCTTCTATGATAATGGTTACAGGAAATAAACTCTGTCTTGTATTTTTCAAACCGAGCATGATATGTATTTCCAAAAAGAAAATCTGGGCTACACTTGCTTACCATTGAGCAAATGATTTGCTGCTGATGAAAATATGGTCACTTTCACCATGTGTTGCATTTTCCTAGAGATGGTCTCTTGCATGCAATTGTTCTCTATTGGATGATCAATCCAGATGTATGGGTACTTCAGCTAGGCCTACAATAATATGAAGTCTTGATCTGTGATGTCAACATTTGTGCTTCTTTTTGTTGTCTTACTAATTGGTGTCATTGATTATGCATGTGATATAGCCAAGATCAAGTTCAATTCTATTTTCTTGGCTGTTGTTGTTGTGGGCTAGGATCGATGATTAGTAATGTTTCTGTCGGAGTCACCATCTTATTGGCTTGAAAAAACATCATACTAGAACCTGCAAATACATGGGGTATGTGTATCTTTTAGTTCTTGCTATATTGAAAGAAATGATTTTTCTTGGAGTTAAGACATATTTCAACTCCTCATCAATATCTGTGCCATCTAATTAATGATCACTTGAATTTCTGTTATCCTAGTCTAAATTATTGATTGTTTTGCTTACTCTGAGTGGGACTGTGAATTGCTAGAACAACGGTACAAAACTAATCAAATTCATTTCTCCAGTAAGTCCGAATTAGCTCTCCCGTGTTCGGTAGAATCTTTATATGACTGGAATTAAGTATGTCGAACCATCGATCAATTTCTATATATTATTTTCCAAAGGACGTATCTTCCTCTAGAATATTTCTCCATGACCATATCCTCCTCCATGATCCTGCAATACTACATAACCTTAGAAACATCGTATCTTCCAATACTTTTGGTAAATGAATACTTTTGGTATGGATGATGCACTTTTGTTCTTGTCTGATTTGTCCTTCTTTCCCGATGCAGTTTCCTCACGCAGGTTCACAAGAGACCGCCATGTGGTGCGTCCAGTGTAGAAGGCGCCCAACATCACCAGCGAGTCAGTCGACCTGCGCCGCCACTCCGGTGGCTGCTTCTCCTTTGACTCAACCATTGATAATCCACTGGTTCCTCTCTCTCTCTCTCTCTCTCTCTCTCTCTCTCTCTAACGAGAGATATGTAAATTACCTTGTCTCTTTTTATCGAATAAGTATCGAAAGAATATATGTTTTTCAACTTTATTGTTCTGTGCTGGTCGTCGAGCCGTCAGCAACTGTGGTGCTAGCCATTGAGCCGATGATTTAGTGCTTGGATATGTTGTGGTGGTCTTCTGGCCACCACAATCGGTTGATCAGGTTGATCTTTATTGTCAATGAAATTGATCTCTTGTCGTATGTAAATCTGTGTTGGTTAGAACCTTTCTATGTCATGGATAATTATAAGGTCTTGGTTGGGCTACTGTTAAGTTTAGTTGATTTACTCACTATCCATCGCAATGGTTCTTCCCTCTTTACATGGCTTGGTGTTTTAATCAGTTGGCTTGTTTATGTTAATTTCTGTGGAGTATATTTGTTTATTACCAAATGACGATAAACTAGGTTTAATTTCCTGAAGTGGCATGGTATAGGAACTAATTGATCATGGTTATGCTATTGTTTGACTTATAGTTCAATGGATATGCTTCTTGGCCATTCTGGGTTTGGCCTTTAGAGTTTAATATTCCCTGCCTAGATATTTGCTGGTCTTGTTTGATAAGATTGGACAAGAACATATGTGTGTTGTATCTGGCTATGTGTTGATTAGTCTTAAAAAAATTCATGCTCTGTGTTGTGTCCATTTGATGGAGAGATTAGGTAATGGACACTACTAGGATTATGTGTTTTGGTTTCAAGTTGTAAATTCTAGGCTGCTGGACGATGCCTAGTTGTATTAAGGTTTCTCCTTGAGTTATTTAATGCTAATTTTCACATCGGAGCCTTTAATCTTGCTACTGTTGTGGTTTTCTCACGCAGGTCAGGAGCACAAGTGTGCGGTGGAGAACATCACCGTCTAGTGTATTGGCCCGCACCGGCGCTCACTCCGATGTAAACCTCTGGTGGCCGCTTCTTCTACTCCAGCACATCTAAGCCACCGGGTCCTCTTCTCTCCTGCTCTCTCTCTCTGTGATATGATGCATGGCTGTCAAGAAATTACATGTTGCTCTTGGTGCCATGTATGTTATTATCTAGGCTAGCTGAATGAAATGCTTGATTCTATCTAGTGATTTGCTATGCCCATGATGCACCATCATTTGTCAAATCTTTTAGCGGGCTGTAGCATCATCTTGCCTGTCTCATTCAAGATGATAGGCATGTAACTTATATGTGTCCTAATGAGAGAGATACATGCCTGTACGCAGACGATTTGGTGGAAGAAATTGTAAATTATTTTGCTAAAAATCGATCTAACTTGACAGCCATTTTACTATCATGAAAATGTTTCCCTTTTTTTCCCTTACATCACATTGGTTGCTGGTACTTTGTAAACTACACCAGTAGAAAAGTTGACTTATTTCAACAGGTTACATTCGGTTTTAGTTGTTTTTGGATGTTAGTGTCTTGGTACCATATATGCTAGATAAATATTTGGATTCGAATGAGAGCAGTGTGAAAGTTGATACATATGCGAGTTGTTTATTTACTATACAATAAGTAATGTTCTTTTCTCGTTTACATGAGGTCGGTGATTATACTTTGTAAACTGCCAGCGTAAACGTGACTCGTTGAACTACCTAGTTTGGTCGTGATAGCTTATTACAATAAAAGGAGTGTTTTTTCTTTCAAGGGAATGATTTTGGCCATGAACATAAAGGAACAAAGCTGCAACCTTGCCTGTTAAGGTTGCTTCAATTTGGTTCATGATCGTTGATGCCGCTTTTTGGGACAACACTGCATGTTCGTTCATTCTTGAAGCTATGTGTTATTTTGTTTCCTCGATTTTATCTATTTTAAAACTCCAAACTGTAATAATCAAGTTTAGCATGAGTTCCTTAGCTTTATGAACAAATTTGAGTAGTTTTTGTTGATTATAAACTAGGTTCCAGATTGGGTAATGATTCAGTCTGAATATAGTTAATCTAGCAGGATTAATCTCGTAGCATCAAGCTCTTATTTTTCAAAAAGCACATGAATTTTTATAGACATGGGTCTCTTGCATGCAAATATCCCCTATGCCATGGGATGGTCTGGCCATCAGACGTGGCTGATTGTGGTGCTGCCGAATGGGTCAATGATTTAGGGTTTGGTGCTGTGGTGGTGGTCTTCCAGCCACCACAATCTTGTGTTTCTGATGATATTGTTGTAGAAGTTTCTCCCTGTGCTGGTTAGGGTCTTCTGCTACTTCATATCTTTCGATACGATTTGGATGTTGTTTGATTCGATCCGATTTACCTTGATGCGGCTTGCTCACGCAGATCAGGAGCACATGTGTGCGCGGTGGAGAACATCACCAGCGAGTCTGGGTCTGCACTGGCGCTCACTCCGATGTCTTCCTCTGGTGGCCGCTTCTTCTTCTACTCCAGCACATGTAAGCCACCGGTTCCGCTTCTTTCTCTCATGCTCCATGTGATATGAAGAGACATGGCTATCAAGAAATTACATGTTGTTGGTGACATATGTTACTGATCCGGGCTAACTAAATGTCATGCATGATTCTATCGAGTGATTTGTTATGCCCATGTCTCTTCATCATTTGTCAAGTCTTTTAGCGAGCTGTAGCATCCTCAGGTTTGCCCTAGAACTAGATTTTTAATTAGATGAGTTCGTCTAGACTGTTTACATGTATTTGATGGTTCAGATATGATTGCTCCCTTGGCTGTCACATGTATTTCTAGAATGAAGAACATGACAATACACTTGGTTTTACCCCCTGTTCTCTAGAGTTTGATGAAGAAATTGTGGTAACTGAAACTACTATTTTGTCTACTTGATACTGTGTAGTAGAGGATATTTGATTTATAGTCTTTTTACCAAGGCATGTGATATTGTAGGTTATATTTGCTTAAACTGTTATGAAGTTGTGCTATTACCAAGTCGATGTGTCCTGCATAGCGTTTATCTGCCCTGAACATGTAGTATTACATTTTTTACAGCCATGGGCCTTTCCTCACTTAAATTTTTTGTCAGCATGCACCCTCATCTCTGTCTTGTGTTTTGTTAATTATAGAGAGACATTGACTTGGTTTTTTGAATATTATAGGAGATCATACCTATGTCTTGTTTGATTCCATTCAATTTACCCTGACGCGGTTTTCTCATGCAGGTCAAGAGCACAAATGTGGGCGGTGGAGGACGTCACCAGCTAGTCCGTTGGTCTGCACCGGCGCTCACTCCGACATCTCCCTCCGCTGGCCGCTTCTTCATCTTCTATTACTCTAGCACATGTAAGCCATCGCTTCCTTTTCTCTCTCTCCCTCTCTCATGCTCTGTGTGATCTTATACATGGTTGTCAAGAAATTACATGCTGCTGTTGCTGCCATATGTTACTGAACCGGGCTAACTAAATGTCATGCATGATTCAATCGAGTGATTTGTTATGCCCATGATGTACCATTATTTGTCAAGTATTTTAGTGGGATGCAGCACCATCTTGCCTCTCATTTGAGATGGTAGGCCTGTAACTTATATTTATCCTAATGACAGAGATACATGTTGCCATGTTGCAGGATTTTGTGGCAGAAATTGTAGCTCCTTTTGCTACGAAAGACATTGTCTTTGATTGAGTATGGTAACCTCCTTGTGATATGAGCAGCTTATGGTTTTTTGATCGTTAACCTCCTTACTGCATGGAAGTAGATGAAAACAACTCACCGAAGCACACAAGTTGGTTATAAATCCCCTAAATGCAAAGAAAATAGGCAGGGCTATTAAGTTTTTCTTTTTGACATTATAAAGTTGCATATTGTAATTCTGCTCCTCTGATACTACTACATTCTTTTGACAGTTAGTAACTAAAAGTGTCATCTTTTTGGTTAACTGAAGAGTTTGCAAAAGGAGCTGGACGTGCAAGGGCATGGGAGTCACCAGTTAGTCGGTCGGCCTGCTTCGACGCCTCACTCTGGTGGCCACTTCTTCTTCTACTCCAGCACAGGTAAGTTACAGGTTCCTCTCCTCTCCTCTCTCATGCTCTGTGTGCTCACGGCCATTGAGTGCTAAATTTGGGAGCCTTTGATCATGCTGAATTTGAAGAACATAAAACTACTACAATTGCTTTTATCTCTGGTCTCTAGAGTTTGATGAACTGTGATGATATTTGATTTATTGCCCTTTTACCAAGGCTTTGTGTATAGGTGATGTGCATAGTGCTTATGTTCTTTTTAGATCCATGGAACTTCCTCACTTGTATATTATGTGAGCATGCACCTCTGTTTGGTTCATAGGGTTCTTGTTCGTGCAGAACATATATGTAAAATTATTGTATGGTTATGTGCTGCTGTAGTCCCTATATTCGTCTATGACTTGGTTTGTTCCTTGGATTAGGAGTTTGAATCCATGACTTGGTTTGTTAATGCAAAATTTCTGTTACTGTTGGATATTCAACTTGTTCTAGTGGTGATTCTCCAAGAGTGAGACCTCTTAAGTATTCTCGGAAGTTGACCATCATGCCTAGCAATTATTTCCATATGTTCCCAAAATTCCTTTATAACCCATTTTGGAATAACCTGGTTTGTAGGTCACCTTCAACAAGGCTGGCGCCGCACCGTGAAGAGACTCCTGTGATCTGGCCACTAATCCCCAAACATCCATCTCAATGACCGACGAGTGCATTGAGTTGGCGATGTAAGTTTCTATTTCGAGTTATTGTTTGAGTTCAACAGCAAGAAATTAGATATTCTATTTGATGTAGAATTGAATTTATGAATGCTGGACTACTAGGTGTGGACTGTTTTTCTGTCCTGTGAAGTGCTACCTACATCTACTTTGTTTTCATATAGGCATGTAAACCAAGAGCCTGCCCCAGAATAATGATTTTAATTAGACGAGCTCCTCCTCTAGACTGTTAACATGTACTTGCTGGTTTAGAATCAAAGAAGATGGTTCTCTATGCTCCCTTGGCTGTTGCATGTATTTCTGGAATCAAGAACATGACAGTACCCTTGATTTTAGAGTTTGATGAAGAATTGTGGTACTGGAATCTTCTGTGTTGTCTAGTTGCTACTGTGTACTAGATGACGTCTGATTTATACTCCTTTTCACCAGGGCATGTGATAGTGTAGATGGTATTTCCTAAACTGTTCTGGAATTATGCTGCAACCAAGTGTATGTGTCCTGCATGGTGTTCACTTGCCCTGAATTTGCAGTATTACATTCTTTAGATCCATGGACCTTTCCTCACTTAATTGTCTTGTCAGCATGCATCCTCACCGCTGTCTTGTGTTGAGTTTATTATAGAGAGTCATGACTTGGTCTTTAGAATAATACAGGAGATCATACCTCTGTCTTCTTCGATTCGATTCCTTTTGATTTACCCTGTTATGGTTTTTGCTCACACAAGTCAGGGGCACAAGTGGGCGCGGTGGAGAACGTCAGCAGCGAGTCCATTGGACTGCTCCGACGCTCACTGCAACATCTCCCTCCGGTGGCGCTCCTTCTTTTACTCAAGCACATGTAAGCCACCGGTTCCATTGGCCTGCTCCGATGCTCGCTTCGGATGCCGCTTCTAGTCCAGCATAGGTAAGCTAGCAGTTCCTCTGCTCTCTCTCTCAATGTCTCTGCATGGAGAGCATCGGAGAGCACACTAGTCGGCCCAGCTGCAGCAAACTGAATCTCATTGTTTGAATTTCGACAAATAAAACCCCACCCACCATGACTTGACCTAGCATGGAAAGCTCCGTCAGTGTTTATTTTCACCAGGTCCGATATAGGTGGCTTCCACTGTAGCTCTAATTCCTGTCGTAGTCTAGAGATTGTCTCTTGCATGCAAATGACCTCCGTTTGAACCAGATGCTTACACGGATTTTTATATACATGGGTCAGCCATGTTGAACCATGAAAAGGAGTACATGTCAGCCATGTTGTATGATTTGGTGGCAGAAATTGTAAATTGTTTTGCTATGAAAAATTTTATGTCTACGATTGAGTATGGTAACCTCCTTGTAATATGTGCAGCTTAAGCAATATTGATCCTTAACCACCTTACTGCATTGATGTAGATGCAAACGACTAACGAAGCACACAAGTTGGTTAAATATCATCCAAATGCAAAAAAAAAAAACAGGCAGAGCTATTTAGTTTTTCTTTTTGAGATTATAAAGTTACATATTGAATTTCTGCTCCTCTCATACTGCGGCATTCTTGTGACAGTTAGTTACTAAAAGTGTCATCTTTTTGGTTTATTGATGAGTCAGCAAAAGGAGCTGGACGTGCAGGGGCATGCGATCCTGGTGAACATCACCAGCGAGTCCGTCGGCCTGTTCCGACGCCTCACTCCGGTGGTTGCTTCTTCTTCTACTCCAACACAGGTAAGCTACCAGTTCCTCTCCTCTCCTCTCTCATGCTCTATGTGCTCACGGCGCTTGATATGGTGCCCTTGAACTTTCCGCCGAAGTTAAGTTTGTGGACAGTGGCATGCTTTCCATATTCCGATGTGTTCTGCTCTTGAGCTTGCTTTCCCAGATATTCTTTTACTTTACTGACTACTATTCTTTTCATGAGCTGTGGCTATTGAATATCATTCTAACTTGATAGCCATTTCATTGTCATGAAAAGGTTTCTCCTTTTGCCTTTACATAAGGCCTTTTGCTGGTACTTCGTAAACTAGCAGCAGGAAAAGTTTACTTGTTTCAGCAAGTTAGGTTCGGTTGTAGTTCTTCTTGGATGTTATCCTGTTTTGGTACCATATATGCTAGATAAAAATCTGGATTCAAACCAGAACAGTGTAAACGTGAGGACTAGCTAATTCGGTTTATTGGGTACTTGAACTTGATTGGTGTCAGGATTCAGTGCAATCCTAGTTAGCTACTGTAAGTTGTAGCTCACCTAGTTAGATTGCATATGGCCTCTATGTAAAGAGCCAACAAACAGAGACCGATGAGGTTAAAGTTAGCTAACTTAGGTTGGCAAGTGCTGGTGGCCACATTCCCAGTTATCTCATATTTCATAATGGCTTTGTTTGACACACATCTAATATTGGGCCGTTGTATGCTCAGTGCGGTGCTCTATCAAGATTAGCATGATGGGAATTTATCCAAACTAATCCTTTTAAGATTTAGATGTATATTGTTTAGTATATAGTTTCGCCTCAGCTAGCCTTATTTGTTCCGCTTTTTAGCTTGCAGGGCGATCTTGAATCTGCTAATTAAGGAAGTGGGTGTCATCTCCAGTGCTGGCTTGTTAGCTGTATTTTTATTCATCTGTATAGTTCCTCGAGGTCCTTAGGCTGGAGGACATGTTTTTAGCCACGACGAGGTGCTTCTTGCGCGAGATATGTACCTTGTGCGGGTAAGATATTTTTTCCACTCTGTTATGCAATATGTACCTTTTTGCCCTGTTCCCGTTTGTTTTGCCACGACTTGTTTTGGTTGTTGGTACTTTGCAAACTAGACCAGCAGAAAAGTTGACTTGTTTCAACAAGTTAGGTTTGGTCGTAGTTGTTTCTGGATGTTATAGTGTCTTGTTACCATATATGCTAGATGATTTTTTGTATTCTAATCAGAACAGTGTGAACGTCGACACTTATGCGAGCCGTTTATTTACTTATTAGTATTCTTTTCTCCTTTCGCCTTCACATGAGGTTGGTGCTGATAAGCTGCCAGCAGGGAAAATTTGCTTGGTTCAGTAAGTTAGGCCCGGTGATAGTTCTTTTTGGATCTTAGATTGTGTTTTGGCACCATATATTCTTGATAGATATTTGGAATCAGATCAGCACACTCGTTGAACTAGCTAGTTCTGCATATTGAGTAGCCAAACTTAATTGGTGTCAGGATTCACCTGATTTTCATTGCATTCCTGATTATCTACCACAAGTTGTTATCTCACCTGATTTGATTGTCATATTGGCTCGAGGTAAAAAGCCAACACGAAAAGACAGATGAGGTGGCCAATATTCCGTAGTTGTCTCATCTTTCAGAATGGATTGTTTGACACGCATCTAAATATTGGGGTGATATATGCTCGGTGCGTTGATCTGTCCAGAGTTGGAAGATAAGCGTGCTGGGAACTTATCCAAACTGGCCCTGTTAAGATTTAAGACGTATCGCGTTCAGCACATAGATTTACATGTCTCCTTCATAAACTCTAGGATTTGTGGCGGTATCAAACTGCTGCTGACTTGATGCGCGTGTTGTGCTTTCAGATGCATGACAGTGACGGTTTGGTGCCATTGGGATTGATGATGCATGATGATGTCGCAAGGTGCCGAGGAGAGAAGTGCGTCCCAGATCCGAGATTTGCAAGGAGCGGATGAAATGGCAAGGCTGGCCGTGTTAGTCTGTGCATTGTTTGTTGTTTACTTGTTGTCTGGCGAAGTGCTGCTAATTGCTGATATGGGTGGTTGATATAGTGTGTTTGGCACGTGCTGTACAATTGTTGTGCCCAAGTGTTGGGAGGCTAGTGGTATTTGACTCTGTCATGAACCAGCTAAGCTAGTGCTGGAAGGAAATTCTAGTATCCCTGTTTTATGTATGTGTTGTACCCAAACAAGCAATGGAATGAATTTTTTGGCGAAAGGATTGAATGGGTGCTGCTGCTGCTAATTTTCAGTTACACATTTGTACATGAATCTCTGGAATGGGGACTTGAAATTATGGGTCCATCGTCTATCTGCAAGTAGTTGGGTGGTTCAATCAGGAGGGGCGATATATTTCAAACCGACTGTGCATAATATTTTGTGGCTGGCTCATGAGCGAGGCACGTTTGAACACTATCATAGTGTGAGGTTTTGAGAGCAAATCTGAAGGAAGTAGATCACTCTGCATCAATAGTTATTGGGGAAACGAAACTACCGTGTACACACGAGTGACGTCCCCATTGCTCGATCCTCGTATATATACGATGCAACATCTGTGGTGTGGTGCATCTTGAATCTACTCACGGGCGATTTGATATTTTGTGCCGGGCATGGGCTGTGCTGAGAGTGTCGTCCCTGTAGCAGGAAGGACTCTTGGGGAAATGATGTTGATTAATTGCATCAGGCTAGTTATGTCGTCGAATTTACAATCTGTTGGACACCGGCGGGCGATGAGCCGAAGAAATGAACAGCCTCTCTTTGTAGTACCCAATGATGTATCAGTTGTCTTTCCCGTCATCGGCCTTTGGAAATTGGGCTAGCAAAGCAAATAGCCGCAAAAGAATGCCAACAGTCTACCAGCAAACAGGCATGGCACTTAATTCCCTTTTCCTACTGAAAAATGAATGTGCGCCTGGGATTCCCACCTCATCAATCCGTGGCACCACGGCCTCCTCTCTATCTCTCTCTCTCTCTCTCTCTCCATCATGGATGCCTTCTACGACGAGCACATCTCTATATATACCGAAAGTAGTCGTCCATCCGCGTGCGGGTTGCGCGTGTGACTTAGGACTTTGGGAGTTGGGGGCTTGGGCGAGAGGCGACGTTCTCCTTTCCTTGTGAGCTGGTTCTCCTCGGAGCTCCTCACCCCATGCATCAATGGTGGGTCGCGGGTGAGTACGTGCTCTCTTGACCTAAGGAACATCTCACATCTCACATCAATGGTCAGTCAGTGGTGGGAGGATCGGAGGTCGTCGGCGGACGGCAGCGGGCTGGATGGATCGTACGTACTCGTAGGCAAGGTAGGTAGGTTAGATCGAATTGAAAGCTCGCCAGCAGAGCGGAGCGAGGCTTGAGGAGGTCCGAGATGGCATGGCAATGCCGTCGGGCGGGCGGGGCGAGGAAGACGTATGTAGGGCAACGGCAACCGCGGCGGGTGGGGCGGCCGAGGACTGAAATGGCGGCGGCGACGCACGTACGTATGCAAGTACAATTCCCGGCGGCGGCGAACTCGGTTGGGAGGTCGCGGAATTAATGATTGGATTGGTCCAGGGGGAAGAAGAAAAGGAAGCAAGCCGAAGGACCCTCCCTTCTTTTTTGTTGTTGTTGAGGGCGTGCGCGTGCGTACAGGGTGTCGTTTCCTTTTTTTTTTCTATCGAGAAGAATGGAGATGAGATGAGCAAAGAAGAAAAAGTGAGTCTTGGTTGGTTTGTTGGATCGAAAAAGGAAAGAAATCGTTGGTTGGTTGGTTGGTTCGTTGGCTTCCTTGTTGACCGCGTTGTCCATCGTCCGTCTCGCGTCGATTCGGATGGATTCCTCGCTGGCTTCCTTGTTGACCGCGGAACAGCAAGCTGCTGGAATTAGTAATACAATTAAGGAGGAATCAGGCAGCACAGCAGGCTAACATGCATATACGTACGAGTAGCTTTTAAACGCAAGCAAGCAGGAGCTCGATCGTTGAACCGCCGTGCCGAGCACTAGCAAGACTCTGGGACCGGCGGCGGTGCCCAGGGAGGCATCCTGTGCTAGTACGACGAGCACCAAAAGCATGGCTGTGTGTGTCAAGCACAATAACTTGCATCCGTTACGTGCACCCAAACCGGCTCCATGCGGCTTCATCTCTAGCATCCTTCTCTCCCTCCCTCTGTTCTCTACTTCTCTTACACAGCTTAGATACTGGCTAGATTGCTACTAGCTTATGTTGAACGATAGTGGTCCCTCGGGCATTGTGTTGTATATATATAAAGAGACACGGTGCAAGACGCGGTGAGACTGGGGTCTTTTAATTTGGTTTCTAGCGTTGGTATATTAGTGTATGCACATGTTGTTCTCGTATTAATTCTTCCTGTGTAGCTTGTGATGTATTCCTTCCATTTCAATTATATTTCGTATAAGTTTATTTTGTTTTGTGTTCAGATTGCATAGTGTGTGAACTCAAAGGTGCAGCGAGCCAATGCATCTAGTCTCTTTTTTTTTTCAATTGATCGACTTCGGGTGTGTCGTTTCTTCCTCTTCCTTGACTTCGGCTAGTCTTTGCTTTTCTAAACCGTGTTAGTTCTAGGTGGTTAGGTTATTCTTGGCTAACATGGGACGTGTTGGAAGCAACGTGGGATGTTAGAAACCCACTTACTCAAGACAGCAAAGAATAATGTGTTCGATGATGATTAGTATGGTAAACTACTCCCACCGTGGTGACTAAACACACATATGGCTTAACCAACGGTGCAACCTTTGCCCCTTATCCTCTTTTTAACTAACTAGCAAACAGACCCATGCAAATGCGCAGGCAACATCATGAAGCGTGATTCTTTTATATGTAACAGAAATACCATGTTTCATGTTTCATACGAACTATTTTCTAGATAGTTTAGAAAAAATAATTCATAAAGGAATATATTTCATATTTATTTTCACCTAATATATATGGAATGCATGTATCGAAGTCAAAACTTGTGCATTGAAAATAGTAACGTAGAACTTTCTTGAAATAAATTGTTGTCTTTTTCCAGTGACAATACTACAATGTCAAATATCCTTACAAATTTGCAGAAAACCTTAAGCTCTACAATAAAAAATATCTAACTAAAAAAATTGGGTTGTAGATATGCATAAAGCACCCCCACAAAGAAATATGCATAAAGCAATGTTTAACATATTAAAATATATATTTGTGATAATGTCCTTTCAAGTGAATTATTATGTATTTAATTTTTTTCATAAAATATGTAAGGACAAACGAAAATAGAGTACATGTATTATAACCATTATTATTTGGAAAATTGATAAGTTAGAAATGCAATGAAGGAAACCTATTGCATGAAGTAGTATTTGGTGACCTTTTGACTACGTGGCTAGTGTAAATAAATGAATCAAAATGCAACATGTAGTGGTATGAGGACTCAAAACATCTATGACATTTCAAGCACTATAAGGAGGATCAAATAGACTTAGAGGCCTAAAAGGGGCGGAGTTTGATGAATAATATTCTTCGCATCATGCAAGGTAACATTATTTGTGACCATGTAAATGATAACAACAAAGGAAACTGAAATGTATGGTCAACTGCAAACAAATTTCAGTATGTCACCTTCATAATTTATATTAGAGCATGGAAGCAAACATGACAGTATGACTTTTAACTCGTTCACCTTTTCCATCACCGAGCTTTTTTCTTAAAATAAAAAAGTGGAGGAACATGCTAGAGGATCTATATGTGTTCAACTAACAAAGAAGAAACATGTTTCCATGATTAATGTTCAATGAGGTCCGAAATTGTTAACGTGCCCTCGCCAACTAGGCTAAACATCCATCATTCATCACCAACAAGATCGGAAACTATTCACGTCTCCTGGCCGATTTGGATGGCCATCCATTGTTCATGATCGACGGCGCCAAACTTTCACATTGACCTCACAGTTAATTTCATGATTAGAGAGGTGGGATATTCCGCGCCACAGATTGATGAGGATTTGGCATGACCATAATTTAAAAAATAATCATGAGTTGTAGTTTTTTCCATGAATTTAGATAATACTTTGGGATCTGAAAAAATGTGTCAAACGTGTCACATCACCAGTTCATTCAGTTCATTCTTTGAAGGTTCCTCCAGTTCATTCTTTGAAGGTGTCAAACGTGGCATCTTTGCAGCAGGGAGATCATCTAGCATGTTTCTAACCCCATGGTGTTCATGACAATCGATCCGTTGCCACATCACCATCTCTGTAGCATGTTCCTACTCGTCAAAGTTTACCGGCATGGTGAGGAGGCAAATTTCTAGGGTCCAACGCATGCTTCAAGCTTCGGAGCGCAAACTGCAATTGTTGCATATTTCCATTTCTACTCTAATCTAGCCGTGCACTAGCGTAGCGTAAGTTGATCGGACTATTTCCAAAATTCCAGTCCAAGTTTCTGTGCTTCAAGCTGCTCTTCTCCTGTTGAGGTATGCACATACATACAACAACATTTTCTAGCTTCCTTTCTTTGTACCCTTCAAGTATTCCGCTGCATAAGTAGCACTAAATCTTTGAGCGGTCAAGCACAAAAGTAACATGTTACTATTCTGTTGTACAAGAGTAGGTGCTGGCAAGAAATCTTCAGTGATGGGTTAGATTATTAAATTTTCCGCTGCTGCTCTCCTGGCCTTCGGCAGAGGAATTCATCACGAGTCTTCCTAAATTGGTAATGTTCTTGTCCATGGTTTTTCTTTAGCTATGAGTTATCTTATGTTGAGCATCTCGTGGTCATGTATGCCAATATTTCTCTACATCAACCCTGAGTCATGCATGCATTGTATATATTATTCGTTCTCATCGATGGAAGGGGACACTAGGTTGGAAAACACTGGGTAAGAAACATGATGGTCTCTAGATAGTGTTGCAATCACTGCTAAGAGTCATATATATATGCCAGAGCGCTCCTTGGCTAATTTATTTATTTAACAAAATGAGCTTAAACCCATAGGTTTGTAGAAGGATTCCTACTTTGGGACAAGTTAGGAATACTAAAACGACCTATATTTATGACAATAACCAACAGGTAGATCATTAAATGTTCCTCACTGTAATTGCTATGTAATTGGCCTCGCCTGAGCAGTAGATGTGAATCATGTGAGTGTTCCAAAGATCTACATTTGTTTGTTCACCATGAACCCCATTAAATATCACTCCCCTGTGCCTCTCAAAATTATTTGTGCAATTTCAATGTTGTTTTCCCTATTTTTTCCTTTTGTAATTTCCTCGTTCAAACTATAATGTAGCTGTAACAAATCCTTTAAGTCAAATCATGATGCAAATCTCTAAGTGCATCGACTGCTCTTTCACAAGATCTGGTCACAATAATATCATCAACGTAGATGAGGATACGAAGATCACTATCCCATTCTTGTCATAAAAGAATGATGAAATATCTGTCTTTGAAGGACTAAAACCAAGTGACTGCAGTTTTGAGGACAAACAGGATTACCATGGATGAGGAGCTTGTTCTAATCCACATATACTACTTTAGGACACGGATCCTCTGATGTGCCTTGACACCCAGTGACATGTGGCCACGGGCCCATACGTCAGTGGCTCAACAGCAGCGGGCCGTGACGACTGAGGATCTGGCTCCACAACATTATCTAGCTGAGCAGTGCTGTATGGACGATAAAACACGGACGATTCATGCACGACGGTGAAATCCAGCCACGCATGCAGTTGTACAGGGGAGCAACGGCCGCTGGATACTTGGTCGTCTTCACATCGTCTACGCTTTTATCGTGTGTAGTGCAGTTTCGTATCTAGCTTGATGATTAGTACTTTTATTAATTAGCTTGAACATGGGAGTTGTTTCTTGCCTGGAGTAAAATCAATATATACCCCCTCCTTTTTTTATGGAATACACTCCCTCCTTTTCTTAATAAAGTCCGTGCATCCGGGAGTAAAAAACTAAAAATTAATATATCACCCTTCTTTATTACTAAACAGTATAACTCAGCTAGTTAGGGCCCCTCACAGCGATTTGACGCCCTATACTGTCGGATCCCATTAACGGATGTACAGGATCGTTCGAACGTTCGACTGCGCGTCCCAAACATCACAGGGCCGCTGCTATGGAGATGGACCTGGAAGCTCTCTCGTTGATTGGGCCGAAAAACTCCCGCAGGGCCTGCTAGGCCACGTGAGTGGCTCATCCCCCGTCGATCGACTACCCTTTCCTTCTCCCGCGAAACCTAATCGCGCGACGACGGCGGCAGTGGACGGCGCCCAGATGCCGGTGACATTCATCCCGCGGCTCCTTTCCTTCTCTATTCTTTCCCGTGGGTCCACTCTCGCCTCCATGACAGTACATCGCCCCACCGCGCACTCCCCTCGCCGGTTCGTCGTGTGTCCCATCGACTAATTTAGTGGCAAACAGGTTCACGGTGAACAACAGGCTGTGAGTAACAACTCTAAAGTTCGTGCTGGTGGAGACTTTGTATTGTACCACCTGCAAAATAGTTTCTAATTTCTCTCATCTATGTTGCTACAAACTGCAGAGTGGCTCATGGCAGGGAAGCTGTGCTGTCTTGGTGCTAGAGCGCACAAAATTCAGTATCATGTCTAGCGTGAAGGGCATTGAGGAGTATATGCTATCTCGTTCTGGTTCCTCTCTATCTCATTCAACAAGAAAGGTCACTCAGTGCAATGATTCAGGGTTGTTGCATCCTCTATCTGAATGCTGCATTCAGGATGAGCAAGGAGAAGAGTGACAAGAAGATCGTTTAAGAATATAAGAAAATTTGTTTTGCCATTGACGGTGCCTGATCCACCATCTTGCCCAATTAACTCTCCAACTCTTTTGTAGACTTGACAAGGCCTATTTGCCGTGTTGGCATACACTGACATGGACATTGTCACACCCTTTTCTACTCGCCGAGCAAATCACCAAGTCGCAGATGGTGAAATTGATTTCAACACAGGTAATAACAGCAAGCAGACCACATATGCATTCGTTCTTGGTATCTACTGATGGGGTGGGTGGTTGATGAAATTCCTACCATGCCGTGTATTCCTGTGACGGCAGACTAATAAGGCTGACACACTGTTATCAAACAAGATGCAGCGTGTGTGAACTCAAAGGTGCAGCGAGCCAATGCATCTAGTCTCTTTTTTTTTTCAATTGATCGACTTCGGGTGTGTCGTTTCTTCCTCTTCCTTGACTTCGGCTAGTCTTTGCTTTTCTAAACCGTGTTAGTTCTAGGTGGTTAGGTTATTCTTGGCTAACATGGGACGTGTTGGAAGCAACGTGGGATGTTAGAAACCCACTTACTCAAGACAGCAAAGAATAATGTGTTCGATGATGATTAGTATGGTAAACTACTCCCACCGTGGTGACTAAACACACATATGGCTTAACCAACGGTGCAACCTTTGCCCCTTATCCTCTTTTTAACTAACTAGCAAACAGACCCATGCAAATGCGCAGGCAACATCATGAAGCGTGATTCTTTTATATGTAACAGAAATACCATGTTTCATGTTTCATACGAACTATTTTCTAGATAGTTTAGAAAAAATAATTCATAAAGGAATATATTTCATATTTATTTTCACCTAATATATATGGAATGCATGTATCGAAGTCAAAACTTGTGCATTGAAAATAGTAACGTAGAACTTTCTTGAAATAAATTGTTGTCTTTTTCCAGTGACAATACTACAATGTCAAATATCCTTACAAATTTGCAGAAAACCTTAAGCTCTACAATAAAAAATATCTAACTAAAAAAATTGGGTTGTAGATATGCATAAAGCACCCCCACAAAGAAATATGCATAAAGCAATGTTTAACATATTAAAATATATATTTGTGATAATGTCCTTTCAAGTGAATTATTATGTATTTAATTTTTTTCATAAAATATGTAAGGACAAACGAAAATAGAGTACATGTATTATAACCATTATTATTTGGAAAATTGATAAGTTAGAAATGCAATGAAGGAAACCTATTGCATGAAGTAGTATTTGGTGACCTTTTGACTACGTGGCTAGTGTAAATAAATGAATCAAAATGCAACATGTAGTGGTATGAGGACTCAAAACATCTATGACATTTCAAGCACTATAAGGAGGATCAAATAGACTTAGAGGCCTAAAAGGGGCGGAGTTTGATGAATAATATTCTTCGCATCATGCAAGGTAACATTATTTGTGACCATGTAAATGATAACAACAAAGGAAACTGAAATGTATGGTCAACTGCAAACAAATTTCAGTATGTCACCTTCATAATTTATATTAGAGCATGGAAGCAAACATGACAGTATGACTTTTAACTCGTTCACCTTTTCCATCACCGAGCTTTTTTCTTAAAATAAAAAAGTGGAGGAACATGCTAGAGGATCTATATGTGTTCAACTAACAAAGAAGAAACATGTTTCCATGATTAATGTTCAATGAGGTCCGAAATTGTTAACGTGCCCTCGCCAACTAGGCTAAACATCCATCATTCATCACCAACAAGATCGGAAACTATTCACGTCTCCTGGCCGATTTGGATGGCCATCCATTGTTCATGATCGACGGCGCCAAACTTTCACATTGACCTCACAGTTAATTTCATGATTAGAGAGGTGGGATATTCCGCGCCACAGATTGATGAGGATTTGGCATGACCATAATTTAAAAAATAATCATGAGTTGTAGTTTTTTCCATGAATTTAGATAATACTTTGGGATCTGAAAAAATGGTCGGTATTTTAAAAAATCACTACCTGTAGTTTTTTTTCATGAAATTAAGAAATGGTCTGAAATTTGAAAAACAAATGTTCAAGAATTTCGACAATGCTCGTGATTCTAAAAAAGTTCGTTGTTTTTTTAAAATCACAAATGTAATTTGTTTTCACTTATTTTAAAAATGTGCACGAAATCAAGAATTCTTTGTGGATTTGTAAAAATGTTTCTGAATACAAAAGATACTCATAAATTTGCAATTACATACCTATCAGAAATCAGCAAACATGCAAATATACATATTAGCACTTGTTCCAAATTTGCAATTACATACCTATCAGAAATCAGCAAACATGCAAATATCAGTATGAATCAGTTGGTAGGCAATCCACTTTCTCTAGGTAGTCTTGGATGGATTACGGTAACTTAAAATCTTGTTTTCGGCTTATGCTTATGAATCATTCATAGTGCACCTCAGACTTTGTGAATTATAAGAATAACCATGTGTGGTTATTTTGATGTGGAAGTTAGTGCGAGGATCAATGATCAGAGATACATGATTCTTCTTATAAATCAGTGCACGTTTGTAACTTAGATTCAACAATTCTCTGACTTCTCGTTGAAGTATTTACTACGCCACTCACACAAAAGCATTGCCTCACAAAGTTTCTTTGGTTGAGATAATCCTTACATTGATGTTTCTCCATATCAATTTATAATAATTGTTACAATTCTTGTTTCAAGTAACTATCATCCTTCAACTGAGTGAAGTCTTGCTGTTGCACCTTTGAGCACAACTATCAGTTGTATTTTGGAGTATGTTCATAGTCCAGTGGCCAATATATATCAAAGTGTAAAAATAGATTACACACGTGTATCGAAATTAAAACGGGAATAAAAAGTCCCATCTTATTATTTTTCATGTTTTTGTCATTCTATTGTTGTACCATTAGAATAAACGGGCGCGGCAACGCGCGCTGTCATGGTCTAGTAAAATGTATACTGTATTGAGGAAAAAGATGAAGCAATAGTTCCCAATGACATGTTGCCCTCGCTCCATGAAATCCAAAAACAAGTGTGGTCTCAACGATGCAAGAATTTGTTAATGCAGGAGAGGAGAGAATCCTTACTTTGTCACGAGTTCTGTGACGAGTCACACGAGGGCGGTATGCACATGTGTAGGTACATCCATCGTTTTGTCTGCACGCTCCAGCACGAGGCTTACATAAACTCAGAGAAAAAGCACACAGGGCAAGCCAACTGCAAGCTAGCTTACAAACGCAAGAAGCAGCTCGATTACCATGGCGAGCAGTAGCAAGGTCGTGGCGATTTTTGCCATTCTGGTTTTCCTGCAGGTGTGGTGCGCCGCCGGGCAAGTCTACAACGTCCCGGCGGTGATGTCGCTGAACGGCTTCGAGCAAGGAGAGGAGGGCGGGCCGGCAAAGTGCGACGGCCAGTACCACAGCGATGACCTCTACCTAGTGGCGATGACCTCAGTGTGGTATGGGCCAGGTCTCCGGTGTGGCAAGATGATCAGCATCAAGAGCTCTGGCGGGCGCAGCCTGCAGGCCATGGTCGTGGACGAGTGTGACTCGGACAACGGCTGCGGCGCTACCGAGATCAGCACGTCGGCCGCCGTGTGGAAGTTCTTTGGGCTTGACACCAGTGTCGGCGAGGTGGCCGTCACCTGGTCGGACGTCTAATTCAAATGGTTGCTTGTACTTGTAAATCCAGTCATTTGCTTTCAACTCCAAAGTCTCTCCTCGATGAAATAACTATTTACATGCATACGCATATGCATGGTGTGTGCGCGGGTAATCTGCTTATATGTAAGCTCAACCAATGTAAGCTTGTTTGTGACAGTATAAGTCACTGTATGTAAGCTTGGTCTGTATTTTTCTCCTTATAAGTACAAATTCTCCCAAATTCGGTATTTTCCTTTTCCTTTAAATCTAAAAATAATTAAAGCAGCATCCCCACTTCGTCAAAACGATAAAAATGAAAACTGTGCTAGGAAAATATTCATGGAGTCAATATCATCTTAAAAAACTCGACGTGAATGAAATAACAATGTAACACTAGAAGAAACAGAGACACACAGAGAGAAACATGTATACAGGTTTACATATGGATCGCCAAATAGAAACTTTAAATTTCCAAAACATTACAATACAACTGGAAATGATGGATGCATGCAATGACATGTTCAGAGGAAGGGAAAATTATATCTATTGTTACTTAAATGATGGGCGCTTGAAATGTCGCATGCAACAACCTTAGAGAAAAAAAGAGGACACGCATGAAACAAATGTTTGACAAAAAGGAAAAGTGGATGCAGAATTACATATGGATGACCTTCACACACTCTCTCCCTCCCGCACGCCCCGCATCGCCTCCCCGAGCGAGGCGACCGGGGCGGATCCTCCATCTCCTCGCTGCCGAGCGCCGCCCCCCTCCCTCCCACCGCTACCGTCTCATCGGGGTACTCCTCCTCATCCGACGAGCCATCAGATGACTCCACATACTGCTCGTATATGTACTCCAAATCGGAATCCATTGCTAGAAAGAAGAAGGGACAACTGTTTTTAGCTCCGATGATTCATTGAATGGTTGCTGAGCATGGTGAGAATAGCAGTAGCGGATGGTACCTGACGGGATGGTCGGAAGACAGGAGTTGAATGGAGGAAGAGGAGAAGCGGGGTGGAGCCCTGTTGGAGCACTGGAGGTGACAGAGACGTAGAGTCCCAGCAGGTGTGGCGTGGTGGCCGGGGTGGTGGAGCAGCGGTGAAGGAAAAAGAGAAAGGAGCAAGGAGAGAAAATGGGGAGGATGGAGTCGCGGGTCCGGGAAGGATTTTGAGTGGGCAGGGGGTGTCAGATTCCTACGTTTTGTGTGTCTGGACTCCCACAAAGGTCCCTAACTTTTGTCTCTAGTTTGCGGGGAAATCGCCCCGCGGACCAATACAGGCCCGCGTTGGATGGCTTCCGAGGCTGGACAGCGCGGTACCACCGGATGCTGTCAGTTTGTGGGTCCGCCTTGGAGATGCCCTTAGTAGTTATAAACTACTTAGAACTCCACAAACGGTACTATATACGGGGCTTTGCTACATGCACGGACTCTTTAATATGGAATCAACAGACTGTAATACGTGGCAGTCTTGGATTAGTCTTTGATTGGAGATTAATTAGTGAGGCGGGTCCTTCCCCATGAAAATCAGTGTGTGTGTGTGGGGGGGGGGGGGGGTGGGGGGGGGGTGGGGGGTTAATTAGTGTTGAAATGCCCGTATTCGTCCGTGCATGGGTAAAAACATCCTTGGCCATAAAACTAAAAAGCATATTATTTCTACATACCCACAATGAGTAAATCAAGCGGGCATTTATACCCTTATATGTACGCTGAACATGTTATCGATGCCACATAGCCAACTACGAAACATGTGGACGAGTAGCACATGGCATATACAAATTGGCGTCACCTGGATGACCTTTTATTTGACCAACTGTATTTTCCTGTCAATGTACACCTAGATTACTACACGCACTCGTCTCGATCTTGCCCTCGATCATCTTTGTTTGTTGTGCAATATTAATTAACTAGATTGAAGTTGGATTGCAACACTTCATCCTTTTTTGGCAATATGAGATCCAACAGCATGCGTGGTCTTAACAATGCAAAGATATACTACGTACGAGGGAAGAATTTGTCTGCAAGCTCTTTGATGAGCCACACGAGGGCGGCATGCACATCACGTGTGTGATTACGTACATAGCTTTGTCCCAGGCTGCAACACGAGCCTACATAAAGCCCTTCAACCAACAGCCTTGAGAGAAAGCAAAGCACACATACACAGCGAGGGCAACGGCAAGCTAAGCTAGCTTATAAACGCAAGCAGGAGCTTTTATCGCTGAATCACCATGGAGAGCACTTGCAAGGCGGTGGTAATCCTTGGCATCCTTGTGTTCCTGCAGGTGTCTGGCGCGGCTGGGTGGGCCATGGACCAGCCAGCGGTGATGTCATTGAACGGCTTCCAGCAAGGAGAAGAGGGCGGGCCGGCGGCGTGCGACGGCCAGTATCACAGCGACGACCTCTTCCTGGTGGCGCTGACCACGGCGTGGTACGAGAATGGCGCCCGGTGAGGGAAGCTGATCAGCGTCAATAGCTCGAACGGGCGATCCCATGAGGCTAGGGTCGTGGACGAGTGCGGCACCGGGAACGGCTGCCGCACCGATGAGATCAGCACGTCCGTGGCTGTGTGGGAGGCACTTGGGCTCGATACCAGCGTCGGCGAGGTATCCGTCACCTGGTCGGACGTAATCTGGTAAATCTGAGTCATCTGGTTTTAACTTCAATAATGTGCATGCGTACATGCATGATGTATGCGGATAATCTATTTTATGTACCAAGTGTCAATCAGTGCCGAGTTCGTAATGGTACTATTAATCAGTTTGAAATAATAATGTGCTTCCTTATGTGAGTTTGATTTGTATGTATTTCTTCCCTTGTAATTATTCTCCCAAATTCGCTACTTTCCTTTTCCTTTAAAGCTTAAATAATGAAGGCAGCATTCCTACAACTTCTAAGAATAAAAATTAATATTGCGCACCAGCAAAGATCAATGTCATTTTGCCACACTCATTTTTGTGTTTGTGAGTGGTATATTCGCACCTTGAAGAGGGAAACCATGATGTTAATCTTGTCCTCTTCACATGGATTGAAAATCCATAGCAGTTCCCTATGCCACGAGTGTCCAGTTCCCTTAGCCCATTGGTCTCGTCTCTCTCCACTGCAGCACGAGCATGCATATATATCACTCATCGTTGAGAGAAAGCTAACACACAGGGCAAGCTAGCTAGCTTATAAACGCACGCAAGCGGGAGGTCGCTCAATTACCATGGCGAACGTGGCCAAGGCGGCTGCAATCTTATTTGTTTCTCTGCAGGTGGTGTGCGCCGTCGCCCGGCACCATGCTGATCCACAGTCGTCTCTGGACATAGTCACGGTTCCAGGGATGATGATGCGGAGCGGGTTCGACCAAGGACAAGAGCGCGGGCCGTCGTCATGTAGCGGCACATACCACACCGACATGGAACCTGTGATCACGGTGTCTACAAAGATATACACGAGTGGGGGCCTGTGTGGCATCTTGTTCGGCATCACCGACACGGAGACCGGGCGCAGCACGACGGCAGAGGTCGTGGACGAGTGCCAAGACTGCCTCGACGATGAGGTGGGAGGGTCGGCCGGCGTGTGGAAAGATCTCGGGCTCGACACCAACGTCGGCCCGGTGCCTGTTATATTGTCCTGGTGAGAGCCTGAGAGGTCGGCTGGTGTACAGGCTTGCCGACGAGATAAACTGTTCATGGTAAATTAAGTTGGGGTCATACACCATACATGCATGGTGTGTGAGCCATATATATGTAGGAGAACATCTGAATAAAGAAATCTATACTTATCTATAGGTGTGAATCCACGACTGCCCTTGCCGTTCCCGACACCCTTGCCGTCCTTCTTCTTGCGGAAGTATAGGTCGAAGACGCAGTACGGATTGAGCCGGATCTGCTCGTCGCTACAGTTGTCCTCGCCGTCGCTATCCTCCTTCGATGGCAGTCCGACCATGGCATGGACCGCCCTGTTAGACAAAATGTGTTGTATTCAATCTCTGTAAAACATACCAGTTGTGCGTAGCTCTTTCTCCTCCTGATTCTCTCTGTAAATCGATCCCGTCTTGTACTCTACGATAGAAGCCGTGGCTAATGTAGTAATGTCGTCTCAGAGTGCTCCTAGCTTCGCCAGCTCCTTCTTGAGCTCTCATGTCCTGTCAACAAGGCGGCGGTGGTCTACTGCGACAACGTCTCCGCTATCTACCTCTCGGCCAACCCGGTTCATCATCGCCGTACCAAACACATTGGGCTTGATATTCATTTTGTCTAGGATCAGGTGACTCTTGGTCACGTTCGTGTTTTACACGTTCCCACATCCCAAAAATTTGCATATATCATGACCAAAGGCTTGCCTACGTCGTCCTTCGAGGAGTTCTGGTCCAGTCTTTGCGTCAGCAATGTGCCGCTTCGACTGCGCGCACGCGGGGGGTGGGGGGTGAGTATATATGTTATGTGCATATTTGTGTATCTGGCCCAGGGCCGGGCCCACAGTGGTGCAAAACATGCGGTCCGCATAGGGCCCAAAATTCTGGGGGCCCAAATTGTTTACATAGGCCTAGTATTAAAAAAAACTTATGCCCTACTGGGTTGCTGGGCGCTGTAGTGGGCTCTCCTGCTCTCACTCTGGGCTGGAGTTGAAGTATAGCGACGAGGCCACGAGTGCATCCCATCGATCGAGCGACAGTGAGACAGCGACCATTAGATCAATCGGGGGAGGATAGGTACGTCTCATCGCGTGGTCACTAGATCAATCGGATCACAGCGCGACCGGCCGCTGCCGCCGTTGCCTTCCTCGCCTCCTCTGTCCTCTCTCAAATTTGGATTGATCGGTAACCGACTCTAGCCTCCTGCCAGGTGCTTACTACTTAGCGAGTCCTTCTTTTCGATCAACTTCGGTTCCTACTCCTAATTCCTAATTTTGTAATTAGTTATTGGCAGGGATCATTACATTGTTAGAGATTGGTACTTATTTCTTACCTCCTCGATTAAAGATCACATGACCCAAAACTATGTGAATTATATGATTCATCTAATTAACAAACATTGATGCATGATCTCCAACTTGAATTGATATATGCTACTGTATAACTTCAATTTTATTTTATTCATCTTCTTTATCTTGTGTTTTAATAATACAGATTTGATTCATCATGGGAAAACATGAGTCTGGTGCCTCCAAGCGCAAGAGAAAAGTACAAGAACAAAATTTAATTAATAAATCTTATAAAGGTGGTATGGATAGATTTGTTAAAAAAAAGCACCGCAAGTGTCATCTGGTAATCAGTCTGTTGAGCCTTCTACCTTTAGAATTTTTTTCTGCGAAAAATATGTACTATAATTACTCGTTAGTTCATTTTCTTTGTGACATAGGGCCTCATTTTTTAGTTTCGCACAGGGCCCTGGATTTTGCCGGCCCGGCCCTGATCCGGCGCACCTCCTACTTCCTTGTATAGTTGAGGTCGTGGCCCACTTTTTCCATCATATATATGTGCAATTGCACCAGATCAATACAACATGCAATTCCATCATCATACAAATGCTAGTACATGAGAAACAGATGAAGAAATGGCGGGGCTGCGTGAGGCAGTAGGACGACAAACTCTCGTCACATGTGCTCTTGTGTAAACAGCCGATTGAGGTTAGAGGGAGGCGAGGCATTCACCTCCAACAGAGGACACCTACTTAGTCTGCAGGGTCGACGAGTTGTTTGTGGATTCACACCAGGGCCGCATGCAATCGTGTGGGTAAGTCCGTCAGGTTTTGTCTGCATGCTGCACCTAGCACAAGCCTGCATACATAAATCCCTCCAGCCAACACCCTCCAAGAGAAGGTCAATCACCATGGCCCGGCAAACCCGTGCGGCAAGACGATCCACATCAGGAGCGCCGATGGGCACTATGTGGTGGCCATGGTCGTGGACGAGTGCGGCTGTGAGAGCGGCTGCGGCGAGAACGACATCAGCACGTCGGCCGCCGTGTGGAAGGCCTTCGGGCTCGACACCAGTGTTGGCGAGGTGTTTGTCAGCTGGTCGGACACCAACTGAAACGATTGTGCGGTTACTGCTTACCTGTCCTCGTGATAGTGTGTGTTTTTGTTTCAAAATTAAATAAGGGTAAACTTGATAGTGCGTGTGTTTTTGCTCTCGTGTGGACGTTGTTTTTCTTTTCTTTTTCTTAAAGAAAAAAATTCCCTTCCTTCCTTCCGCGCGTGCGCGTGCAAATGCAGCGTTAGCGGGTTTTTTTCTTTTTCTTTTTGACATGCATACAGCATTAGCGTTGACACGTTCAAACTTACGTGCATGCCGTTACGTACGTCACGCACACCACACGTTGCTTCAACTTCAAACGTGTGCACTAGCTAGCTTCTTCTTCTCTCTTTTTTCGATTGGATGATTTCTTCATTTTCTGTATTTTTTGATATTTTGCTTCCGGCGGGCACGCCGCCATGTCCTGCACATGGCGCGTGCCGCTCAATCCGGACCACTACCATCCATCTCCTCGTGCAGCTACTCCGCCGCCACCGCAGAGACCAACGCCCGCCACGACAACTCAAAACGCCCCAGGCAGACACCCTCAAACACCCCAGTACACCTCATATGCAACCCAAAATATGAGGCGGTGGTGGACGTTGCCACGGCGGAGCCGCATTTTCCCGCGCACCGTATGGTGCACCAGTCCGGCGCGCCGCGTCATCGTGCTGGATGTCGCCGCCTCGTCCCAGGCCAGATCCATCATCGATCTGACTTTCACCAGCACCGTTCGAGTTCCGGGCTCCGACGAGGAAGAATAGGGCATGGGAGACGGTGGTGCCTCCTTGAGTCCCGTGACCCGGCTCGTGTCCCATGCCCTACTCTACCTTGCTGGCGACCGGACCAACACTGGGGAGCGCAGCCGGCCACCGGACATGGGCACGGCGGAACCGGGCGAGCTCCGCTTAGGTTAGCTCTCACGTTGCAGGCATGTAATAATTAATATGGATTCCAGGTTTCTTATTTAAGCTGTCTGTTTATAGAATCAAAAATTTCAGGCATGATCTGTCACTGTCCGTGGACGCGTCGGTGGGCGTTTGAGGGATCGGATTTGCCAAGTCCGCTTGTAGATGCTCCAACAACCATATGTGCAATTTAAATTTAGGCACATCTTGTCTTACTTGAGGGATTGGATTTTTTCTGAAAATGCAAGAGGCCACGTGTGCAAGATTTGATTTGCAATCTATAGCATCTCTATTACTTGACATCTTCATTTTTCATGCCATCCTAACAACAAGTCGGTTAAAACACTCTAGTATGACAAGCAGCCACCCATGGCGCCCTCTATATCTTTGGAACTAATAAAAATAAAAATAAACTATAGATTTTGAAGTTAGGTGACGTGCATGTCTAGTTGCTCCTGAAATTCAAATATAGAAGGTGAATTTTGAACTAGATCAAATTTCATATATTATGTTTCTTTTGCGAAAAAAGAATAATTCAAATCCAATAAAATTACTTCAGAATTATTTTCTATTGTTGTGCCGCCGGGAGAGAAACTCCATGATGTTGCTTCTGGATCCGCGATGGAGGTGCTTGAGGTCGTCTCCATCTTCAGACCCGCTCGAGAGTTGCCATGGACGGATCCACGAGTAGCCGCTGCGGTCAGGTCATCCCCAAGCGATGCCAGATTTGGACGTGGATGTGCTGCCCACCCACCGCGAAGCCACACATGGAGACCACCTCGCCGCCACCATCCTCGTGAGGCGCGAGCTTCCCGTCGACCACTATGGCGGTGGCGAGGAGTTGAGAAGGGAACGGAAAGGCCGGCGGCGCTAGGGTTTGGTTACGTATCGTGTCGTCTCGGACACGGCGGTCGCGAATCATTTCCCCTAGGGACGAGTGTTTCTACGTAAACCTTCCTTCTTCCATATGTTTTTTCGAGTGCATTGTATGCTTTTCTCCGAGTAGGAGATATAAGAAGGCCGGATTCGACAACCACCAACGATGGCTAAGGAGACGCTCTCAAAATCTTCGCCACGAGATTGTATTCATGTAGGGGTACCTCTCTGGTCCAGTTTGTTAGTCGGGCAGCAACCGCTAGATATGTCTATGAATAAAATAAGTCGTCCATCGAATTAATTGCTACTACTACGAACTTGATGAAAACCATTCCGGGTAAAAATACTTGAAAACCTAACATCGTCATAATTGATATCCTGATAATCCATTGGCCCTCCCTCCTCACACTTTAGCGCCATTAATTACGGGAGAGAAAATAGGTAGACGTGGGTTGGTTGCATGGGATGTAGAAGGCGAACAAGCATGCCAATAATTATGGGAGTTGATCGATGAAAACTAACCACGGGAAAAATTTCACCAATGACGCATGGAGCAGCAGCGGGGCTTAATTGCTTCATCACTCCCAAAAAAAGGAAAGAAAAAGAAAAGCCCAATCGACCCAACATTTCCTTTCCCCTCCTCCTCACTTCTCGCAGCCGCCACACACACACACACCTCGCCGTTGGATGCCGCCGCCGCCGCCGCCGCACACCTCGCCGTTCGATGCCGCCGCCACGGCCTGCACCTCATCCACCCAGACATCCCCGCCCACCCTCTCCTTCCTCGCCGCTCCTTCATCTCCAACCACGACGGCGTCCTCGAACGGATCCATGGCAGCAGCTAACCCTAGCTAGCTCCTCTTCTCCTCCGTGGCGCGGCTCGCAGCTGCGGCCAGAAGGTTCGCCCCTGCTGACCGCGGCCGCCGACAGGGGCGCCCACATCGGCGTCGGGCTCCACGGATGCAGGCGGCTCCCAACCCAACCCTTGCTGGCTGCAGCGGGTCATCAATGGCGCGGTTCGCCATCGAGGCCTCGTGCTCCTCCACGCTCTTCATCCGCGCCAGCTTCATCACCAGCAAGGAAACAAGGACCTCCATCCCCAATCCCTCCTTCCATTATCTTATTTTCCGGTGATGCGTGCGCCATTAGTAGCAACGTCGAGTTCCCTCCAACCAGGGAATCAATTCGAGACAGAAGAGAAAGCATGCGTCCCACTGCTGGTTCTGGAAGCAGGGACTGAATTCGGGTTGATTCTAGCTTGGTGCTGTATTTCAACACTTGATGTTTGAGTGGTAATCCGTCATTATGTTGCGCGCATTAGGAACACAAGAGTTAATCCGTGGTCTGGCGATTAATCTTGTGATGTTCTAGCTTATTAGTACAGCAAAAGGAGTGCCTTTCTTATTCCCCTCTCGATGAAATGATTTGGGCCATCAACATAGATGACCAAAGCTGCAATCTTGACTACTAAGTTTGCTTCAATCTGGTTCATGGTCGTCGATGCCGCCTTTTGTTTATGCCTTTATGGGGCAACACTGCCTTTTCCTCCACGAGTTGTTTTTGTTTCTTGAGTTTTAACTAGTTTAAAACTTCTGAATTTTAGGATTCACGAGGCTCCAGACCCTAGCTGCAGCGGGTCACCAACGGCGCGGCTCCCGCACCTCCGCCATCAAGGCCTCATTCTCCTCCACTATCTTCATCGGCTCCAGCTTCATCACCAACATGGAGTCCAGAAGGCACAGCCTCCCCCTCCGGCGTCAGGACCGGTAACTCCCGAAACCCCCTATCCCTCCTTCCATTATTTTATTTTCCGTTGACTCCTGCCATTAGTAGCAGGACTCGTTTCACTCGAGTTCCAAGCAGGGACTGAATTCGAGACAGAAAATGCATACGTTCCTGTGTTGGTTGTGGAAGCGGGACTAAATTCGAGTGTTGTGGGTTGATGATTCTCAGTGCTGAATTTTAATTCTTGATGTTTCAGTGGAAACCAGTTAGTCTTTTGCATGCATTAGGAACAAAGAGTTAATCCGTGGTCCGGTGATGATTAATATTGTGTCGTGCTAGCTTATTAGTACAACACCAAAGGAGTGCCTTTTCTTTTTTTCTGTCGATGAAACGATTGATTTGGGCCATCAGCATAAAGGAACAAACCTGCAATTTTGACTGCTACGTTTGTTTCAATCTGTTCATGGTCGTTGATGCCCGTTTTTTTTTTGGGGGGCAACACTGCCTTTTCCTTCATGAGATTTTTCCGTCTCTTCAGTTTTATCTAGTTTAATTAAAACTTATGAACTTTAAGGTTCAAGTTGAGCACGAGATCCTCAGCTTCCGAAAAAATTTGAGTAGCTTTTGTTGCTTATACAAACTCACAGTCAAACATTCAGTAATGATTTCAGTGTCACTGCTATACTTAATTTAGCACGCTGAATCTCGTATGTAGCATGAGTCTCTTCTTTTTCCAACTGCACCCTGGATCTCGCTCTTCTATTCATCCACTAAGCTGAACTGTTATGCGTGTTCACATAATATATATATATATACACTGCAATTAATTAAGTTTGTTCGTATATCATGGGAGCTGATGGTATTCAAATAAAACCAGAGTAGTACTATTTGACCCAAAGTTGCAGGTTCCAAGTTAACCAGCAGAGGTAAAGTACATACCACGGTCCTGTCATGTGATGTTACACAGGCACGGGTGGACTTCTGGGACACGCACAACACATGTAACTTGCACTGCCAAGATTTTGAGTCGACGAGTCGTTCTGGGGTAGCGACTCTTGACGAGTCGTGCCTATCCAATTGAGTAGTCGAGGTGTTTGAGTCGAAGTCGACGACTAGTCACGACTAGTCGTTTGACTCGTAAACAGGGCACACTGCACATCTAGTGGAACCGATCATGGATATTTATTCCTAAGAACATACAATCTTTTGCAACACTTGCTGACAGTTTGGCAAATGATTTGCTGTGAATTAAGTACATGGTCTCTTTTCACCAACTGTTTGCATTTGTCTACAGATTGTCTTTCCTCCACTATCTTCATCGGCTCCAGCTTCATCACCAACAAGGAGTCCCTCCCCCTCCGGCATCTGGACCAGTAGCTCGCGAAACCCCCTATCCCTCCTTCCATTATTTTATTTTCCGTTGACTCCTGCCATTAGTAGTAGGAGTTGTTTCACTCAAGTTCCAAGCAGGGACTGAATTCGAGACAGAAAATGCAGGCATTCCTGTGTTGGTTGTGGAAGCGGGACTAAATTCAAGTGTTGAGGGTTGATTCTCAGTGCTGAATTTGAATTCTTGATGTTTCAGTTGAAACCCGTTAGTCTTTTGCATGCATTAGGAACAAAGAGTTAATCGGTGGTCTGGTGATTAATCTTGTGGCATGATATCTTAATACGTACTCCCTCCGTTCCAAAATAGATGACCCAACTTTGTATTAAAGTTCGTAAAAAGTTGAGTCATCTATTTTGGAACGGAGGGAGTACAACAAAAGGAGTGCCTTTTTTTTTCCTGTCGATGATATGATTTGGGCCATCAACATAGAGGAGCAAAGCTGCAATCTTGCCTGCTAAGTTTGCTTCGATCTGGTTAATGGTCGTTGATGCTCCCATTTCTTGTTTTTGGGGCAACACTGCCTGTTCGTTCATGACTTATTTTTCTTTGCTCAATTTTGTCTAATTTAAAACTTCTGAACTTTAAGATTCAAGCTGAGCATGAGTTCCTCGGCTTCTGAAGAAATTTGAGTAGCTTTTGTTGCTGACAAACTCACAGTCTCAGAGGTAATGATTCCTGTCTAATTATACTTAATTTAGCAGGCTGAATCTCATAGCATCAAGCTCTTCTTTTTCCAATTGCACCTGGATCTCGCTCTTCTATTCCTCCACTAAGCTGAATTGTTATGTACGGTCAGATAATATATGTATTGCAATTAATTAAGTTTGTTCGTATATCATGGGAACTGATGATATTCAAATAAAACCAGAGTAGTACTATTTGACCCAAGTTGCAAGTTCCAAGTTAACCAAACAGAGGTAAAGTACATACCACTGTCCTGTCCTGTGATGTTACACAGGCATGGGTGGACGTCTACGACACACAACACATAAAAGTTGCAGACTGCACATCTATTAGTTGAACCGAGCATGCATATTTATTCCTAAGAACATAAAATATTTTGCAACACTTGTTGACAGTTGGGCAATCGATTTGCTGTCAATTAAGTACATGGTCTCTTTTCAACAAGTGTTTGCATTTGTCTAGAGATGGTCTTTTCACCGCCGCTGACCGCGACCTTCGAGGCACGCCATTGGGAACCTGGCCGCCGATAGGGCCGCAACTTCATTGCTCGGCTTGCCTTTTCTGGACACCACGGCGGGGAGAACCTACTGTCTGGCACGAGCTTGGCGGGCGTAGCAGCTATGCCTGCATCGGCCCTCACTCCGATGCCTCGCAGTGGGCTTCTTCTTCGACTCCGGCCAGGCATAGGTAAGCCCTTCAGATTTGCCCCGGTGAGACCGCCGCCACCACCACACAACTTCTCTTCTTTTTCCGTTCTCTTGCACATGGACGCAAACAACTGGCCAACTGCCCATCAAGCTCTTGTAGCATCCTACTGTAGTGTACTAATCTACTCCCTCCGTTCCGATTTACTCGTCGTGGTTTTAGTTCAAATTTGAACTAAAACCACGACGAGTAAATCGGAACGGAGGGAGTAGCAGGCTAGGACATGGGTCTCCATCTTCTATTACTCTAAACTAAACTGAAACAAAACCAACTACTGTACATTAGACCCAAGTTGCAGGTTGCAAATTAACCAAACAGAGGTAAAGTACATACCATTCTCCTGTGATGATAAGGCACGGGTTGGTTTCAGTGACATGCACACAGGAAAGATTCAGATTGCACACCCATTAGTGCAACCGAGCATGAATATTTATTCGTTGAAATTTAAAATCTTTGCAGTACTTGCTGGCCACTGGGCAAATGATTTGCTATCAAAAGGAGAGCCTTTTTAATTTTTCTGTCGATGAAATGATTTGGGCCATCAACATAGAGGAACAAAGCTGCAATCTTGGCTGCTAAGTTTGCTTCAATCTGGTTCATGCTCGTTGATGCGCTTTTTGTTTTTGGGGCAAAGCTGCCTGTTCCTTCATGAGTTGTTTTTGTTTCCTCAATTTTATCTAGTTTAAAACTTCTGAACTGTAAGGTTCAAGTTTAGCACGAGTTCCTCAGTTTATCAACAAATTTGAAGCTTTTGTTGCTTACAAACTCACAGTCTCAGATTCGGTAATGATTTCAATCTAACTATATTTAATCTAGCAGGCTGATTCTCGTTGCATATTCCTCCACTAAACTGAATTGTTATGCACGGTGACATAATATATATACTGCAGATAATTAAGTTTGTTCATATATCATGGGAACTGATGTTATTCAAATAAAACCAAGTACTATTTTACCCAAATTGCAGGTTCCAAGTTAACCAAACAGAGATGAAGTACATACCACTGTCTTGTGATGTCACACAGGCACTGGTGCACTTCTGGGACACGCACAACATATTTACTCCTAAGAACATAATATTTTTTTACAACACTTGCTAACAATTGGGCAAATGATTTGCTGTCAACTGAAGTACATGGTCTCTTTTCACCAAGTCTTTGCATTTGTCTACAGATGGTCTTTTCGCCGCCGCTAATCGCGACCTCCGAGGCATGCCCTTGGGAACTAGGCCGCCGATAGGGCCGCGATGTTGGTGTCGGGCGTGCCTTTCCGGGACAACGGCAGGGAGAAACTGCCGCCCGCCACGAGCTTGGCCGGCGTAGCAACTATGCCTGCGTCGGCGGCTCGGCGCTCACTCCGCCGCCTCCCAATGGGCTTCTTCTTCGACTCCGGACGGGCATAGGTAAGCCCTTCAGATTTGATCCGGTGAGAACGCCACAACCACCACACTACTTCTCTTCTTTTTCCATTCTCTTGCACATGGACGTCAACAATTGGCCAACTGCCCATCAAACTCTCGTAGCATCCTACTGTAGTGTACTAATCTAGCAGGCTAGAACATGGGTCTCCATCTTCTATTACTCTATCAAACTCTCGTAGCATCCTACTGTAGTGTACTAATCTAGCAGGCTAGAACATGGGTCTCCATCTTCTATTACTCCGAACTGAATTGTGATACAGGGTGACATATATGCACATATGTGTAATATATATATTGTCCCAATGTCTTTCTGCACTTTGCAGTTAATTAAGCTTGTTCATATGTCACAGGAACTAAAACTGACATAAAACCATGTACTATTAAACCCAAATTCTCTGTTTGAGCACGAGTTCCTCAGCTTCTGAACAAATTTGATTGGTTTTGTTGCTTACAAAACTCAGAATTCCAGATTGGGTACTTATTTCAGTCTGAATATAGGAGTAGTACTTAATCTAGCAGACTGAATCTCATAGCATCAAGCTCTTCTTTTTGAAACTGCACATGGATCTCGATCTTCTATTTCTCTCAATTGAATTGTTATGCACGATCACATATGCGCACAACATACGTACTTGATGTCTTTTGGCACTTTGCATTTAATTAAAGTTGTGTGTACATCATTTGAATGGGAACTGAATTGAAACAAAACCAAGTGCTATTAGACTCAAGTTGCAGGCTGCAAATTAACCAACCAGAGGTGAAGTACAAGCCATTGTCCTGTCATGATACATGCATGGGTTGACTTCTGGGAGACGCACACATGAAAGTTTCAGACTGCACATCGATTAGTGCAACCGAGCATGAATATTTATTCCTAAAAATATAAAATCTTTTGCAACATGGTGACAATTGGGCAAAATGACTTGCTGTCATTAAGTACAGGATTTCTTTTCACCAAGTGTTGCATTTGTCTAGAGATGGTCTCTTGCATGCAAATGTCCTCCTTTTGATGTCTAATCAATATGTATGGGTACTAAATTGGGGCGTTCAGCAATGTGATTTCTTGTCCTGTGATGCCAACATTTGTGCTTGTTGTGATTCTGTAATAATAACTTGTGTCACGTTTCTATTGATTTAGCTCTGAAGTGCTAATTTTACTATGATTTATCTACTACTGATATCATTATTTGGTACCTATAGGGTTTGTGTACTTGTGGAAGTGCTAGACTTGTCAATGAGCATTAGCAGCAGTTTGTCCCCATGTGATGCAAGCGAGTTCACAACTGCGCAAACGCCTCTCTGATTGTTGTTCAGGTAACTGCTTAGTCCAAGCCCTGCTCTACCCCATGCTCTGTGGTGTCTGGCCATTGTGTCGCAGCCATGCTGTGATCATCGCCTTTGAGCTATGGTCATTTCTGGCGTAGGGTTTGGCTTGTGGGGTCGTCATCTAGCTATACATACTTCTGTGACAGTGGTTATAGGAATTAAACTCTGTCCTCTATTTGTCAAATCTAGCATGATACTTCTTTGTGAATATAAAATCTTTTCTACACTTGCTGACCATTGAGCAAATTACTTGATGTCGATGAAGTACATGGTCTCTTTCACCAAGTATTGCATTTTCTAGACATAGTCTCTTCCATGCAAATGTTCTCTGTTAGATGGTACATGTAGATTTGTGGGTACTAAAGTGAGGCCTAAAACAATATAAAGTTTTGATCTGTGATGCCAAGTTTTGTGCTTCTTGTTGTTGTCTTAGACTAATTGATATTATTGGGTATGCATATCAAGTTCAATCCTGTTTTCTGGGTTGTTGTTGTTGTCGGATAGGACGGATGCCAAGTAATATTTCTTATTGGCAGGAAAAAAATCATACTATAACATGGCCTCTGTGTATCTTCTAGTTCTCCCTGTACTGAAAGAAAGACATGCTTTTCTTGGTGTTCAGACATATTTCAGCTTATACTGTTAGCCTTATCTAAATTATTACTTGTTTTGCTTACTAGTGGGACTGCAAATTGGTAGTAGAATGGTACAGAACTAATCAAATTAATTTCTTCAATAAGTCTGGAATAGCTCTCCTAAACCATACATGTTCATTAGAATCTTTATATGACTGAAATATTTTTTTTCTACACTTGCTGGCCACTGGGCAAATGATTTACTGTCAATTGGTACCGGGTCTCTTTTCACCAAGTGTTGGATTTTTGTAGGAACGGGTCTCTTGCATATAAATATACTCCCTTAGATGATAAATCCATATGTATGTGCACTTTATTGGGGCTTAGAACAATGTGAGCTCTTGTCATGTGATCCAAACTTTGTGCCTCTTGTGATTCTGTAATAATAATTAGTCTCATGTTTCTGTGGATTTAGCTCTGAACTCTGAAGTACTAATTTTGCTTTGATTTTATCTACTAGTGACATGGTTTTTTTCCTAGGGTTCTTGTACGTGCGGAAGTGCTTGACTTGGCAATGAGCATTAGCAGCAGTTCTGTTCCCATGTCATACCAGTGAGTTCACCATGCCGCAACCGCCTCTCCTTTAATATTTTTCCAGGTAAATGCTTGGTCCCTCCCTACTCTACCCCATGCTCTGTGGTGTCCGGCCATCGGGTCACGGCCGTGCTGTGATTATGGCCTTCTAGCCATGGTCAGTTCTAGGATAGTCTTTTGCTTGTTGGTTGGTCATCTGGCCATACATGCTTCTATGATAATGGTTACAGGAAATAAACTCTGTCTTGTATTTTTCAAACCGAGCATGATATGTATTTCCAAAAAGAAAATCTGGGCTACACTTGCTTACCATTGAGCAAATGATTTGCTGCTGATGAAAATATGGTCACTTTCACCATGTGTTGCATTTTCCTAGAGATGGTCTCTTGCATGCAATTGTTCTCTATTGGATGATCAATCCAGATGTATGGGTACTTCAGCTAGGCCTACAATAATATGAAGTCTTGATCTGTGATGTCAACATTTGTGCTTCTTTTTGTTGTCTTACTAATTGGTGTCATTGATTATGCATGTGATATAGCCAAGATCAAGTTCAATTCTATTTTCTTGGCTGTTGTTGTTGTGGGCTAGGATCGATGATTAGTAATGTTTCTGTCGGAGTCACCATCTTATTGGCTTGAAAAAACATCATACTAGAACCTGCAAATACATGGGGTATGTGTATCTTTTAGTTCTTGCTATATTGAAAGAAATGATTTTTCTTGGAGTTAAGACATATTTCAACTCCTCATCAATATCTGTGCCATCTAATTAATGATCACTTGAATTTCTGTTATCCTAGTCTAAATTATTGATTGTTTTGCTTACTCTGAGTGGGACTGTGAATTGCTAGAACAACGGTACAAAACTAATCAAATTCATTTCTCCAGTAAGTCCGAATTAGCTCTCCCGTGTTCGGTAGAATCTTTATATGACTGGAATTAAGTATGTCGAACCATCGATCAATTTCTATATATTATTTTCCAAAGGACGTATCTTCCTCTAGAATATTTCTCCATGACCATATCCTCCTCCATGATCCTGCAATACTACATAACCTTAGAAACATCGTATCTTCCAATACTTTTGGTAAATGAATACTTTTGGTATGGATGATGCACTTTTGTTCTTGTCTGATTTGTCCTTCTTTCCCGATGCAGTTTCCTCACGCAGGTTCACAAGAGACCGCCATGTGGTGCGTCCAGTGTAGAAGGCGCCCAACATCACCAGCGAGTCAGTCGACCTGCGCCGCCACTCCGGTGGCTGCTTCTCCTTTGACTCAACCATTGATAATCCACTGGTTCCTCTCTCTCTCTCTCTCTCTCTCTCTCTCTCTCTCTAACGAGAGATATGTAAATTACCTTGTCTCTTTTTATCGAATAAGTATCGAAAGAATATATGTTTTTCAACTTTATTGTTCTGTGCTGGTCGTCGAGCCGTCAGCAACTGTGGTGCTGACCATTGAGCCGATGATTTAGTGCTTGGATATGTTGTGGTGGTCTTCTGGCCACCACAATCGGTTGATCAGGTTGATCTTTATTGTCAATGAAATTGATCTCTTGTCGTATGTAAATCTGTGTTGGTTAGAACCTTTCTATGTCATGGATAATTATAAGGTCTTGGTTGGGCTACTGTTAAGTTTAGTTGATTTACTCACTATCCATCGCAATGGTTCTTCCCTCTTTACATGGCTTGGTGTTTTAATCAGTTGGCTTGTTTATGTTAATTTCTGTGGAGTATATTTGTTTATTACCAAATGACGATAAACTAGGTTTAATTTCCTGAAGTGGCATGGTATAGGAACTAATTGATCATGGTTATGCTATTGTTTGACTTATAGTTCAATGGATATGCTTCTTGGCCATTCTGGGTTTGGCCTTTAGAGTTTAATATTCCCTGCCTAGATATTTGCTGGTCTTGTTTGATAAGATTGGACAAGAACATATGTGTGTTGTATCTGGCTATGTGTTGATTAGTCTTAAAAAAATTCATGCTCTGTGTTGTGTCCATTTGATGGAGAGATTAGGTAATGGACACTACTAGGATTATGTGTTTTGGTTTCAAGTTGTAAATTCTAGGCTGCTGGACGATGCCTAGTTGTATTAAGGTTTCTCCTTGAGTTATTTAATGCTAATTTTCACATCGGAGCCTTTAATCTTGCTACTGTTGTGGTTTTCTCACGCAGGTCAGGAGCACAAGTGTGCGGTGGAGAACATCACCGTCTAGTGTATTGGCCCGCACCGGCGCTCACTCCGATGTAAACCTCTGGTGGCCGCTTCTTCTACTCCAGCACATCTAAGCCACCGGGTCCTCTTCTCTCCTGCTCTCTCTCTCTGTGATATGATGCATGGCTGTCAAGAAATTACATGTTGCTCTTGGTGCCATGTATGTTATTATCTAGGCTAGCTGAATGAAATGCTTGATTCTATCTAGTGATTTGCTATGCCCATGATGCACCATCATTTGTCAAATCTTTTAGCGGGCTGTAGCATCATCTTGCCTGTCTCATTCAAGATGATAGGCATGTAACTTATATGTGTCCTAATGAGAGAGATACATGCCTGTACGCAGACGATTTGGTGGAAGAAATTGTAAATTATTTTGCTAAAAATCGATCTAACTTGACAGCCATTTTACTATCATGAAAATGTTTCCCTTTTTTTCCCTTACATCACATTGGTTGCTGGTACTTTGTAAACTACACCAGTAGAAAAGTTGACTTATTTCAACAGGTTACATTCGGTTTTAGTTGTTTTTGGATGTTAGTGTCTTGGTACCATATATGCTAGATAAATATTTGGATTCGAATGAGAGCAGTGTGAAAGTTGATACATATGCGAGTTGTTTATTTACTATACAATAAGTAATGTTCTTTTCTCGTTTACATGAGGTCGGTGATTATACTTTGTAAACTGCCAGCGTAAACGTGACTCGTTGAACTACCTAGTTTGGTCGTGATAGCTTATTACAATAAAAGGAGTGTTTTTTCTTTCAAGGGAATGATTTTGGCCATGAACATAAAGGAACAAAGCTGCAACCTTGCCTGTTAAGGTTGCTTCAATTTGGTTCATGATCGTTGATGCCGCTTTTTGGGACAACACTGCATGTTCGTTCATTCTTGAAGCTATGTGTTATTTTGTTTCCTCGATTTTATCTATTTTAAAACTCCAAACTGTAATAATCAAGTTTAGCATGAGTTCCTTAGCTTTATGAACAAATTTGAGTAGTTTTTGTTGATTATAAACTAGGTTCCAGATTGGGTAATGATTCAGTCTGAATATAGTTAATCTAGCAGGATTAATCTCGTAGCATCAAGCTCTTATTTTTCAAAAAGCACATGAATTTTTATAGACATGGGTCTCTTGCATGCAAATATCCCCTATGCCATGGGATGGTCTGGCCATCAGACGTGGCTGATTGTGGTGCTGCCGAATGGGTCAATGATTTAGGGTTTGGTGCTGTGGTGGTGGTCTTCCAGCCACCACAATCTTGTGTTTCTGATGATATTGTTGTAGAAGTTTCTCCCTGTGCTGGTTAGGGTCTTCTGCTACTTCATATCTTTCGATACGATTTGGATGTTGTTTGATTCGATCCGATTTACCTTGATGCGGCTTGCTCACGCAGATCAGGAGCACATGTGTGCGCGGTGGAGAACATCACCAGCGAGTCTGGGTCTGCACTGGCGCTCACTCCGATGTCTTCCTCTGGTGGCCGCTTCTTCTTCTACTCCAGCACATGTAAGCCACCGGTTCCGCTTCTTTCTCTCATGCTCCATGTGATATGAAGAGACATGGCTATCAAGAAATTACATGTTGTTGGTGACATATGTTACTGATCCGGGCTAACTAAATGTCATGCATGATTCTATCGAGTGATTTGTTATGCCCATGTCTCTTCATCATTTGTCAAGTCTTTTAGCGAGCTGTAGCATCCTCAGGTTTGCCCTAGAACTAGATTTTTAATTAGATGAGTTCGTCTAGACTGTTTACATGTATTTGATGGTTCAGATATGATTGCTCCCTTGGCTGTCACATGTATTTCTAGAATGAAGAACATGACAATACACTTGGTTTTACCCCCTGTTCTCTAGAGTTTGATGAAGAAATTGTGGTAACTGAAACTACTATTTTGTCTACTTGATACTGTGTAGTAGAGGATATTTGATTTATAGTCTTTTTACCAAGGCATGTGATATTGTAGGTTATATTTGCTTAAACTGTTATGAAGTTGTGCTATTACCAAGTCGATGTGTCCTGCATAGCGTTTATCTGCCCTGAACATGTAGTATTACATTTTTTACAGCCATGGGCCTTTCCTCACTTAAATTTTTTGTCAGCATGCACCCTCATCTCTGTCTTGTGTTTTGTTAATTATAGAGAGACATTGACTTGGTTTTTTGAATATTATAGGAGATCATACCTATGTCTTGTTTGATTCCATTCAATTTACCCTGACGCGGTTTTCTCATGCAGGTCAAGAGCACAAATGTGGGCGGTGGAGGACGTCACCAGCTAGTCCGTTGGTCTGCACCGGCGCTCACTCCGACATCTCCCTCCGCTGGCCGCTTCTTCATCTTCTATTACTCTAGCACATGTAAGCCATCGCTTCCTTTTCTCTCTCTCCCTCTCTCATGCTCTGTGTGATCTTATACATGGTTGTCAAGAAATTACATGCTGCTGTTGCTGCCATATGTTACTGAACCGGGCTAACTAAATGTCATGCATGATTCAATCGAGTGATTTGTTATGCCCATGATGTACCATTATTTGTCAAGTATTTTAGTGGGATGCAGCACCATCTTGCCTCTCATTTGAGATGGTAGGCCTGTAACTTATATTTATCCTAATGACAGAGATACATGTTGCCATGTTGCAGGATTTTGTGGCAGAAATTGTAGCTCCTTTTGCTACGAAAGACATTGTCTTTGATTGAGTATGGTAACCTCCTTGTGATATGAGCAGCTTATGGTTTTTTGATCGTTAACCTCCTTACTGCATGGAAGTAGATGAAAACAACTCACCGAAGCACACAAGTTGGTTATAAATCCCCTAAATGCAAAGAAAATAGGCAGGGCTATTAAGTTTTTCTTTTTGACATTATAAAGTTGCATATTGTAATTCTGCTCCTCTGATACTACTACATTCTTTTGACAGTTAGTAACTAAAAGTGTCATCTTTTTGGTTAACTGAAGAGTTTGCAAAAGGAGCTGGACGTGCAAGGGCATGGGAGTCACCAGTTAGTCGGTCGGCCTGCTTCGACGCCTCACTCTGGTGGCCACTTCTTCTTCTACTCCAGCACAGGTAAGTTACAGGTTCCTCTCCTCTCCTCTCTCATGCTCTGTGTGCTCACGGCCATTGAGTGCTAAATTTGGGAGCCTTTGATCATGCTGAATTTGAAGAACATAAAACTACTACAATTGCTTTTATCTCTGGTCTCTAGAGTTTGATGAACTGTGATGATATTTGATTTATTGCCCTTTTACCAAGGCTTTGTGTATAGGTGATGTGCATAGTGCTTATGTTCTTTTTAGATCCATGGAACTTCCTCACTTGTATATTATGTGAGCATGCACCTCTGTTTGGTTCATAGGGTTCTTGTTCGTGCAGAACATATATGTAAAATTATTGTATGGTTATGTGCTGCTGTAGTCCCTATATTCGTCTATGACTTGGTTTGTTCCTTGGATTAGGAGTTTGAATCCATGACTTGGTTTGTTAATGCAAAATTTCTGTTACTGTTGGATATTCAACTTGTTCTAGTGGTGATTCTCCAAGAGTGAGACCTCTTAAGTATTCTCGGAAGTTGACCATCATGCCTAGCAATTATTTCCATATGTTCCCAAAATTCCTTTATAACCCATTTTGGAATAACCTGGTTTGTAGGTCACCTTCAACAAGGCTGGCGCCGCACCGTGAAGAGACTCCTGTGATCTGGCCACTAATCCCCAAACATCCATCTCAATGACCGACGAGTGCATTGAGTTGGCGATGTAAGTTTCTATTTCGAGTTATTGTTTGAGTTCAACAGCAAGAAATTAGATATTCTATTTGATGTAGAATTGAATTTATGAATGCTGGACTACTAGGTGTGGACTGTTTTTCTGTCCTGTGAAGTGCTACCTACATCTACTTTGTTTTCATATAGGCATGTAAACCAAGAGCCTGCCCCAGAATAATGATTTTAATTAGACGAGCTCCTCCTCTAGACTGTTAACATGTACTTGCTGGTTTAGAATCAAAGAAGATGGTTCTCTATGCTCCCTTGGCTGTTGCATGTATTTCTGGAATCAAGAACATGACAGTACCCTTGATTTTAGAGTTTGATGAAGAATTGTGGTACTGGAATCTTCTGTGTTGTCTAGTTGCTACTGTGTACTAGATGACGTCTGATTTATACTCCTTTTCACCAGGGCATGTGATAGTGTAGATGGTATTTCCTAAACTGTTCTGGAATTATGCTGCAACCAAGTGTATGTGTCCTGCATGGTGTTCACTTGCCCTGAATTTGCAGTATTACATTCTTTAGATCCATGGACCTTTCCTCACTTAATTGTCTTGTCAGCATGCATCCTCACCGCTGTCTTGTGTTGAGTTTATTATAGAGAGTCATGACTTGGTCTTTAGAATAATACAGGAGATCATACCTCTGTCTTCTTCGATTCGATTCCTTTTGATTTACCCTGTTATGGTTTTTGCTCACACAAGTCAGGGGCACAAGTGGGCGCGGTGGAGAACGTCAGCAGCGAGTCCATTGGACTGCTCCGACGCTCACTGCAACATCTCCCTCCGGTGGCGCTCCTTCTTTTACTCAAGCACATGTAAGCCACCGGTTCCATTGGCCTGCTCCGATGCTCGCTTCGGATGCCGCTTCTAGTCCAGCATAGGTAAGCTAGCAGTTCCTCTGCTCTCTCTCTCAATGTCTCTGCATGGAGAGCATCGGAGAGCACACTAGTCGGCCCAGCTGCAGCAAACTGAATCTCATTGTTTGAATTTCGACAAATAAAACCCCACCCACCATGACTTGACCTAGCATGGAAAGCTCCGTCAGTGTTTATTTTCACCAGGTCCGATATAGGTGGCTTCCACTGTAGCTCTAATTCCTGTCGTAGTCTAGAGATTGTCTCTTGCATGCAAATGACCTCCGTTTGAACCAGATGCTTACACGGATTTTTATATACATGGGTCAGCCATGTTGAACCATGAAAAGGAGTACATGTCAGCCATGTTGTATGATTTGGTGGCAGAAATTGTAAATTGTTTTGCTATGAAAAATTTTATGTCTACGATTGAGTATGGTAACCTCCTTGTAATATGTGCAGCTTAAGCAATATTGATCCTTAACCACCTTACTGCATTGATGTAGATGCAAACGACTAACGAAGCACACAAGTTGGTTAAATATCATCCAAATGCAAAAAAAAAAAACAGGCAGAGCTATTTAGTTTTTCTTTTTGAGATTATAAAGTTACATATTGAATTTCTGCTCCTCTCATACTGCGGCATTCTTGTGACAGTTAGTTACTAAAAGTGTCATCTTTTTGGTTTATTGATGAGTCAGCAAAAGGAGCTGGACGTGCAGGGGCATGCGATCCTGGTGAACATCACCAGCGAGTCCGTCGGCCTGTTCCGACGCCTCACTCCGGTGGTTGCTTCTTCTTCTACTCCAACACAGGTAAGCTACCAGTTCCTCTCCTCTCCTCTCTCATGCTCTATGTGCTCACGGCGCTTGATATGGTGCCCTTGAACTTTCCGCCGAAGTTAAGTTTGTGGACAGTGGCATGCTTTCCATATTCCGATGTGTTCTGCTCTTGAGCTTGCTTTCCCAGATATTCTTTTACTTTACTGACTACTATTCTTTTCATGAGCTGTGGCTATTGAATATCATTCTAACTTGATAGCCATTTCATTGTCATGAAAAGGTTTCTCCTTTTGCCTTTACATAAGGCCTTTTGCTGGTACTTCGTAAACTAGCAGCAGGAAAAGTTTACTTGTTTCAGCAAGTTAGGTTCGGTTGTAGTTCTTCTTGGATGTTATCCTGTTTTGGTACCATATATGCTAGATAAAAATCTGGATTCAAACCAGAACAGTGTAAACGTGAGGACTAGCTAATTCGGTTTATTGGGTACTTGAACTTGATTGGTGTCAGGATTCAGTGCAATCCTAGTTAGCTACTGTAAGTTGTAGCTCACCTAGTTAGATTGCATATGGCCTCTATGTAAAGAGCCAACAAACAGAGACCGATGAGGTTAAAGTTAGCTAACTTAGGTTGGCAAGTGCTGGTGGCCACATTCCCAGTTATCTCATATTTCATAATGGCTTTGTTTGACACACATCTAATATTGGGCCGTTGTATGCTCAGTGCGGTGCTCTATCAAGATTAGCATGATGGGAATTTATCCAAACTAATCCTTTTAAGATTTAGATGTATATTGTTTAGTATATAGTTTCGCCTCAGCTAGCCTTATTTGTTCCGCTTTTTAGCTTGCAGGGCGATCTTGAATCTGCTAATTAAGGAAGTGGGTGTCATCTCCAGTGCTGGCTTGTTAGCTGTATTTTTATTCATCTGTATAGTTCCTCGAGGTCCTTAGGCTGGAGGACATGTTTTTAGCCACGACGAGGTGCTTCTTGCGCGAGATATGTACCTTGTGCGGGTAAGATATTTTTTCCACTCTGTTATGCAATATGTACCTTTTTGCCCTGTTCCCGTTTGTTTTGCCACGACTTGTTTTGGTTGTTGGTACTTTGCAAACTAGACCAGCAGAAAAGTTGACTTGTTTCAACAAGTTAGGTTTGGTCGTAGTTGTTTCTGGATGTTATAGTGTCTTGTTACCATATATGCTAGATGATTTTTTGTATTCTAATCAGAACAGTGTGAACGTCGACACTTATGCGAGCCGTTTATTTACTTATTAGTATTCTTTTCTCCTTTCGCCTTCACATGAGGTTGGTGCTGATAAGCTGCCAGCAGGGAAAATTTGCTTGGTTCAGTAAGTTAGGCCCGGTGATAGTTCTTTTTGGATCTTAGATTGTGTTTTGGCACCATATATTCTTGATAGATATTTGGAATCAGATCAGCACACTCGTTGAACTAGCTAGTTCTGCATATTGAGTAGCCAAACTTAATTGGTGTCAGGATTCACCTGATTTTCATTGCATTCCTGATTATCTACCACAAGTTGTTATCTCACCTGATTTGATTGTCATATTGGCTCGAGGTAAAAAGCCAACACGAAAAGACAGATGAGGTGGCCAATATTCCGTAGTTGTCTCATCTTTCAGAATGGATTGTTTGACACGCATCTAAATATTGGGGTGATATATGCTCGGTGCGTTGATCTGTCCAGAGTTGGAAGATAAGCGTGCTGGGAACTTATCCAAACTGGCCCTGTTAAGATTTAAGACGTATCGCGTTCAGCACATAGATTTACATGTCTCCTTCATAAACTCTAGGATTTGTGGCGGTATCAAACTGCTGCTGACTTGATGCGCGTGTTGTGCTTTCAGATGCATGACAGTGACGGTTTGGTGCCATTGGGATTGATGATGCATGATGATGTCGCAAGGTGCCGAGGAGAGAAGTGCGTCCCAGATCCGAGATTTGCAAGGAGCGGATGAAATGGCAAGGCTGGCCGTGTTAGTCTGTGCATTGTTTGTTGTTTACTTGTTGTCTGGCGAAGTGCTGCTAATTGCTGATATGGGTGGTTGATATAGTGTGTTTGGCACGTGCTGTACAATTGTTGTGCCCAAGTGTTGGGAGGCTAGTGGTATTTGACTCTGTCATGAACCAGCTAAGCTAGTGCTGGAAGGAAATTCTAGTATCCCTGTTTTATGTATGTGTTGTACCCAAACAAGCAATGGAATGAATTTTTTGGCGAAAGGATTGAATGGGTGCTGCTGCTGCTAATTTTCAGTTACACATTTGTACATGAATCTCTGGAATGGGGACTTGAAATTATGGGTCCATCGTCTATCTGCAAGTAGTTGGGTGGTTCAATCAGGAGGGGCGATATATTTCAAACCGACTGTGCATAATATTTTGTGGCTGGCTCATGAGCGAGGCACGTTTGAACACTATCATAGTGTGAGGTTTTGAGAGCAAATCTGAAGGAAGTAGATCACTCTGCATCAATAGTTATTGGGGAAACGAAACTACCGTGTACACACGAGTGACGTCCCCATTGCTCGATCCTCGTATATATACGATGCAACATCTGTGGTGTGGTGCATCTTGAATCTACTCACGGGCGATTTGATATTTTGTGCCGGGCATGGGCTGTGCTGAGAGTGTCGTCCCTGTAGCAGGAAGGACTCTTGGGGAAATGATGTTGATTAATTGCATCAGGCTAGTTATGTCGTCGAATTTACAATCTGTTGGACACCGGCGGGCGATGAGCCGAAGAAATGAACAGCCTCTCTTTGTAGTACCCAATGATGTATCAGTTGTCTTTCCCGTCATCGGCCTTTGGAAATTGGGCTAGCAAAGCAAATAGCCGCAAAAGAATGCCAACAGTCTACCAGCAAACAGGCATGGCACTTAATTCCCTTTTCCTACTGAAAAATGAATGTGCGCCTGGGATTCCCACCTCATCAATCCGTGGCACCACGGCCTCCTCTCTATCTCTCTCTCTCTCTCTCTCTCCATCATGGATGCCTTCTACGACGAGCACATCTCTATATATACCGAAAGTAGTCGTCCATCCGCGTGCGGGTTGCGCGTGTGACTTAGGACTTTGGGAGTTGGGGGCTTGGGCGAGAGGCGACGTTCTCCTTTCCTTGTGAGCTGGTTCTCCTCGGAGCTCCTCACCCCATGCATCAATGGTGGGTCGCGGGTGAGTACGTGCTCTCTTGACCTAAGGAACATCTCACATCTCACATCAATGGTCAGTCAGTGGTGGGAGGATCGGAGGTCGTCGGCGGACGGCAGCGGGCTGGATGGATCGTACGTACTCGTAGGCAAGGTAGGTAGGTTAGATCGAATTGAAAGCTCGCCAGCAGAGCGGAGCGAGGCTTGAGGAGGTCCGAGATGGCATGGCAATGCCGTCGGGCGGGCGGGGCGAGGAAGACGTATGTAGGGCAACGGCAACCGCGGCGGGTGGGGCGGCCGAGGACTGAAATGGCGGCGGCGACGCACGTACGTATGCAAGTACAATTCCCGGCGGCGGCGAACTCGGTTGGGAGGTCGCGGAATTAATGATTGGATTGGTCCAGGGGGAAGAAGAAAAGGAAGCAAGCCGAAGGACCCTCCCTTCTTTTTTGTTGTTGTTGAGGGCGTGCGCGTGCGTACAGGGTGTCGTTTCCTTTTTTTTTTCTATCGAGAAGAATGGAGATGAGATGAGCAAAGAAGAAAAAGTGAGTCTTGGTTGGTTTGTTGGATCGAAAAAGGAAAGAAATCGTTGGTTGGTTGGTTGGTTCGTTGGCTTCCTTGTTGACCGCGTTGTCCATCGTCCGTCTCGCGTCGATTCGGATGGATTCCTCGCTGGCTTCCTTGTTGACCGCGGAACAGCAAGCTGCTGGAATTAGTAATACAATTAAGGAGGAATCAGGCAGCACAGCAGGCTAACATGCATATACGTACGAGTAGCTTTTAAACGCAAGCAAGCAGGAGCTCGATCGTTGAACCGCCGTGCCGAGCACTAGCAAGACTCTGGGACCGGCGGCGGTGCCCAGGGAGGCATCCTGTGCTAGTACGACGAGCACCAAAAGCATGGCTGTGTGTGTCAAGCACAATAACTTGCATCCGTTACGTGCACCCAAACCGGCTCCATGCGGCTTCATCTCTAGCATCCTTCTCTCCCTCCCTCTGTTCTCTACTTCTCTTACACAGCTTAGATACTGGCTAGATTGCTACTAGCTTATGTTGAACGATAGTGGTCCCTCGGGCATTGTGTTGTATATATATAAAGAGACACGGTGCAAGACGCGGTGAGACTGGGGTCTTTTAATTTGGTTTCTAGCGTTGGTATATTAGTGTATGCACATGTTGTTCTCGTATTAATTCTTCCTGTGTAGCTTGTGATGTATTCCTTCCATTTCAATTATATTTCGTATAAGTTTATTTTGTTTTGTGTTCAGATTGCATAGTGTGTGAACTCAAAGGTGCAGCGAGCCAATGCATCTAGTCTCTTTTTTTTTTCAATTGATCGACTTCGGGTGTGTCGTTTCTTCCTCTTCCTTGACTTCGGCTAGTCTTTGCTTTTCTAAACCGTGTTAGTTCTAGGTGGTTAGGTTATTCTTGGCTAACATGGGACGTGTTGGAAGCAACGTGGGATGTTAGAAACCCACTTACTCAAGACAGCAAAGAATAATGTGTTCGATGATGATTAGTATGGTAAACTACTCCCACCGTGGTGACTAAACACACATATGGCTTAACCAACGGTGCAACCTTTGCCCCTTATCCTCTTTTTAACTAACTAGCAAACAGACCCATGCAAATGCGCAGGCAACATCATGAAGCGTGATTCTTTTATATGTAACAGAAATACCATGTTTCATGTTTCATACGAACTATTTTCTAGATAGTTTAGAAAAAATAATTCATAAAGGAATATATTTCATATTTATTTTCACCTAATATATATGGAATGCATGTATCGAAGTCAAAACTTGTGCATTGAAAATAGTAACGTAGAACTTTCTTGAAATAAATTGTTGTCTTTTTCCAGTGACAATACTACAATGTCAAATATCCTTACAAATTTGCAGAAAACCTTAAGCTCTACAATAAAAAATATCTAACTAAAAAAATTGGGTTGTAGATATGCATAAAGCACCCCCACAAAGAAATATGCATAAAGCAATGTTTAACATATTAAAATATATATTTGTGATAATGTCCTTTCAAGTGAATTATTATGTATTTAATTTTTTTCATAAAATATGTAAGGACAAACGAAAATAGAGTACATGTATTATAACCATTATTATTTGGAAAATTGATAAGTTAGAAATGCAATGAAGGAAACCTATTGCATGAAGTAGTATTTGGTGACCTTTTGACTACGTGGCTAGTGTAAATAAATGAATCAAAATGCAACATGTAGTGGTATGAGGACTCAAAACATCTATGACATTTCAAGCACTATAAGGAGGATCAAATAGACTTAGAGGCCTAAAAGGGGCGGAGTTTGATGAATAATATTCTTCGCATCATGCAAGGTAACATTATTTGTGACCATGTAAATGATAACAACAAAGGAAACTGAAATGTATGGTCAACTGCAAACAAATTTCAGTATGTCACCTTCATAATTTATATTAGAGCATGGAAGCAAACATGACAGTATGACTTTTAACTCGTTCACCTTTTCCATCACCGAGCTTTTTTCTTAAAATAAAAAAGTGGAGGAACATGCTAGAGGATCTATATGTGTTCAACTAACAAAGAAGAAACATGTTTCCATGATTAATGTTCAATGAGGTCCGAAATTGTTAACGTGCCCTCGCCAACTAGGCTAAACATCCATCATTCATCACCAACAAGATCGGAAACTATTCACGTCTCCTGGCCGATTTGGATGGCCATCCATTGTTCATGATCGACGGCGCCAAACTTTCACATTGACCTCACAGTTAATTTCATGATTAGAGAGGTGGGATATTCCGCGCCACAGATTGATGAGGATTTGGCATGACCATAATTTAAAAAATAATCATGAGTTGTAGTTTTTTCCATGAATTTAGATAATACTTTGGGATCTGAAAAAATGGTCGGTATTTTAAAAAATCACTACCTGTAGTTTTTTTTCATGAAATTAAGAAATGGTCTGAAATTTGAAAAACAAATGTTCAAGAATTTCGACAATGCTCGTGATTCTAAAAAAGTTCGTTGTTTTTTTAAAATCACAAATGTAATTTGTTTTCACTTATTTTAAAAATGTGCACGAAATCAAGAATTCTTTGTGGATTTGTAAAAATGTTTCTGAATACAAAAGATACTCATAAATTTGCAATTACATACCTATCAGAAATCAGCAAACATGCAAATATACATATTAGCACTTGTTCCAAATTTGCAATTACATACCTATCAGAAATCAGCAAACATGCAAATATCAGTATGAATCAGTTGGTAGGCAATCCACTTTCTCTAGGTAGTCTTGGATGGATTACGGTAACTTAAAATCTTGTTTTCGGCTTATGCTTATGAATCATTCATAGTGCACCTCAGACTTTGTGAATTATAAGAATAACCATGTGTGGTTATTTTGATGTGGAAGTTAGTGCGAGGATCAATGATCAGAGATACATGATTCTTCTTATAAATCAGTGCACGTTTGTAACTTAGATTCAACAATTCTCTGACTTCTCGTTGAAGTATTTACTACGCCACTCACACAAAAGCATTGCCTCACAAAGTTTCTTTGGTTGAGATAATCCTTACATTGATGTTTCTCCATATCAATTTATAATAATTGTTACAATTCTTGTTTCAAGTAACTATCATCCTTCAACTGAGTGAAGTCTTGCTGTTGCACCTTTGAGCACAACTATCAGTTGTATTTTGGAGTATGTTCATAGTCCAGTGGCCAATATATATCAAAGTGTAAAAATAGATTACACACGTGTATCGAAATTAAAACGGGAATAAAAAGTCCCATCTTATTATTTTTCATGTTTTTGTCATTCTATTGTTGTACCATTAGAATAAACGGGCGCGGCAACGCGCGCTGTCATGGTCTAGTAAAATGTATACTGTATTGAGGAAAAAGATGAAGCAATAGTTCCCAATGACATGTTGCCCTCGCTCCATGAAATCCAAAAACAAGTGTGGTCTCAACGATGCAAGAATTTGTTAATGCAGGAGAGGAGAGAATCCTTACTTTGTCACGAGTTCTGTGACGAGTCACACGAGGGCGGTATGCACATGTGTAGGTACATCCATCGTTTTGTCTGCACGCTCCAGCACGAGGCTTACATAAACTCAGAGAAAAAGCACACAGGGCAAGCCAACTGCAAGCTAGCTTACAAACGCAAGAAGCAGCTCGATTACCATGGCGAGCAGTAGCAAGGTCGTGGCGATTTTTGCCATTCTGGTTTTCCTGCAGGTGTGGTGCGCCGCCGGGCAAGTCTACAACGTCCCGGCGGTGATGTCGCTGAACGGCTTCGAGCAAGGAGAGGAGGGCGGGCCGGCAAAGTGCGACGGCCAGTACCACAGCGATGACCTCTACCTAGTGGCGATGACCTCAGTGTGGTATGGGCCAGGTCTCCGGTGTGGCAAGATGATCAGCATCAAGAGCTCTGGCGGGAGCAGCCTGCAGGCCATGGTCGTGGACGAGTGTGACTCGGACAACGGCTGCGGCGCTACCGAGATCAGCACGTCGGCCGCCGTGTGGAAGTTCTTTGGGCTTGACACCAGTGTCGGCGAGGTGGCCGTCACCTGGTCGGACGTCTAATTCAAATGGTTGCTTGTACTTGTAAATCCAGTCATTTGCTTTCAACTCCAAAGTCTCTCCTCGATGAAATAACTATTTACATGCATACGCATATGCATGGTGTGTGCGCGGGTAATCTGCTTATATGTAAGCTCAACCAATGTAAGCTTGTTTGTGACAGTATAAGTCACTGTATGTAAGCTTGGTCTGTATTTTTCTCCTTATAAGTACAAATTCTCCCAAATTCGGTATTTTCCTTTTCCTTCAAATCTAAAAATAATTAAAGCAGCATCCCCACTTCGTCAAAACGATAAAAATGAAAACTGTGCTAGGAAAATATTCATGGAGTCAATATCATCTTAAAAAATTCGACGTGAATGAAATAACAATGTAACACTAGAAGAAACAGAGACACACAGAGAGAAACATGTATACAGGTTTACATATGGATCGCCAAATAGAAACTTTAAATTTCCAAAACATTACAATACAACTGGAAATGATGGATGCATGCAATGACATGTTCAGAGGAAGGGAAAATTATATCTATTGTTACTTAAATGATGGGCGCTTGAAATGTCGCATGCAACAACCTTAGAGAAAAAAAGAGGACACGCATGAAACAAATGTTTGACAAAAAGGAAAAGTGGATGCAGAATTACATATGGATGACCTTCACACACTCTCTCCCTCCCGCACGCCCCGCATCGCCTCCCCGAGCGAGGCGACCGGGGCGGATCCTCCATCTCCTCGCTGCCGAGCGCCGCCCCCCTCCCTCCCACCGCTACCGTCTCATCGGGGTACTCCTCCTCATCCGACGAGCCATCAGATGACTCCACATACTGCTCGTATATGTACTCCAAATCGGAATCCATTGCTAGAAAGAAGAAGGGACAACTGTTTTTAGCTCCGATGATTCATTGAATGGTTGCTGAGCATGGTGAGAATAGCAGTAGCGGATGGTACCTGACGGGATGGTCGGAAGACAGGAGTTGAATGGAGGAAGAGGAGAAGCGGGGTGGAGCCCTGTTGGAGCACTGGAGGTGACAGAGACGTAGAGTCCCAGCAGGTGTGGCGTGGTGGCCGGGGTGGTGGAGCAGCGGTGAAGGAAAAAGAGAAAGGAGCAAGGAGAGAAAATGGGGAGGATGGAGTCGCGGGTCCGGGAAGGATTTTGAGTGGGCAGGGGGTGTCAGATTCCTACGTTTTGTGTGTCTGGACTCCCACAAAGGTCCCTAACTTTTGTCTCTAGTTTGCGGGGAAATCGCCCCGCGGACCAATACAGGCCCGCGTTGGATGGCTTCCGAGGCTGGACAGCGCGGTACCACCGGATGCTGTCAGTTTGTGGGTCCGCCTTGGAGATGCCCTTAGTAGTTATAAACTACTTAGAACTCCACAAACGGTACTATATACGGGGCTTTGCTACACGCACGGACTCTTTAATATGGAATCAACAGACTGTAATACGTGGCAGTCTTGGATTAGTCTTTGATTGGAGATTAATTAGTGAGGCCGGTCCTTCCCCATGAAAATCAGTGTGTGTGTGTGTGGGGGGGGGGGGGGGGGGTGGGGGGTTAATTAGTGTTGAAATGCCCGTATTCGTCCGTGCATGGGTAAAAACATCCTTGGCCATAAAACTAAAAAGCATATTATTTCTACATACCCACAATGAGTAAATCAAGCGGGCATTTATACCCTTATATGTACGCTGAACATGTTATCGATGCCACATAGCCAACTACGAAACATGTGGACGAGTAGCACATGGCATATACAAATTGGCGTCACCTGGATGACCTTTTATTTGACCAACTGTATTTTCCTGTCAATGTACACCTAGATTACTACACGCACTCGTCTCGATCTTGCCCTCGATCATCTTTGTTTGTTGTGCAATATTAATTAACTAGATTGAAGTTGGATTGCAACACTTCATCCTTTTTTGGCAATATGAGATCCAACAGCATGCGTGGTCTTAACAATGCAAAGATATACTACGTACGAGGGAAGAATTTGTCTGCAAGCTCTTTGATGAGCCACACGAGGGCGGCATGCACATCACGTGTGTGATTACGTACATAGCTTTGTCCCAGGCTGCAACACGAGCCTACATAAAGCCCTTCAACCAACAGCCTTGAGAGAAAGCAAAGCACACATACACAGCGAGGGCAACGGCAAGCTAAGCTAGCTTATAAACGCAAGCAGGAGCTTTTATCGCTGAATCACCATGGAGAGCACTTGCAAGGCGGTGGTAATCCTTGGCATCCTTGTGTTCCTGCAGGTGTCTGGCGCGGCTGGGTGGGCCATGGACCAGCCAGCGGTGATGTCATTGAACGGCTTCCAGCAAGGAGAAGAGGGCGGGCCGGCGGCGTGCGACGGCCAGTATCACAGCGACGACCTCTTCCTGGTGGCGCTGACCACGGCGTGGTACGAGAATGGCGCCCGGTGAGGGAAGCTGATCAGCGTCAATAGCTCGAACGGGCGATCCCATGAGGCTAGGGTCGTGGACGAGTGTGGCACCGGGAACGGCTGCCGCACCGATGAGATCAGCACGTCCGTGGCTGTGTGGGAGGCACTTGGGCTCGATACCAGCGTCGGCGAGGTATCCGTCACCTGGTCGGACGTAATCTGGTAAATCTGAGTCATCTGGTTTTAACTTCAATAATGTGCATGCGTACATGCATGATGTATGCGGATAATCTATTTTATGTACCAAGTGTCAATCAGTGCCGAGTTCGTAATGGTACTATTAATCAGTTTGAAATAATAATGTGCTTCCTTATGTGAGTTTGATTTGTATGTATTTCTTCCCTTGTAATTATTCTCCCAAATTCGCTACTTTCCTTTTCCTTTAAAGCTTAAATAATGAAGGCAGCATTCCTACAACTTCTAAGAATAAAAATTAATATTGCGCACCAGCAAAGATCAATGTCATTTTGCCACACTCATTTTTGTGTTTGTGAGTGGTATATTCGCACCTTGAAGAGGGAAACCATGATGTTAATCTTGTCCTCTTCACATGGATTGAAAATCCATAGCAGTTCCCTATGCCACGAGTGTCCAGTTCCCTTAGCCCATTGGTCTCGTCTCTCTCCACTGCAGCACGAGCATGCATATATATCACTCATCGTTGAGAGAAAGCTAACACACAGGGCAAGCTAGCTAGCTTATAAACGCACGCAAGCGGGAGGTCGCTCAATTACCATGGCGAACGTGGCCAAGGCGGCTGCAATCTTATTTGTTTCTCTGCAGGTGGTGTGCGCCGTCGCCCGGCACCATGCTGATCCACAGTCGTCTCTGGACATAGTCACGGTTCCAGGGATGATGATGCGGAGCGGGTTCGACCAAGGACAAGAGCGCGGGCCGTCGTCATGTAGCGGCACATACCACACCGACATGGAACCTGTGATCACGGTGTCTACAAAGATATACACGAGTGGGGGCCTGTGTGGCATCTTGTTCGGCATCACCGACACGGAGACCGGGCGCAGCACGACGGCAGAGGTCGTGGACGAGTGCCAAGACTGCCTCGACGATGAGGTGGGAGGGTCGGCCGGCGTGTGGAAAGATCTCGGGCTCGACACCAACGTCGGCCCGGTGCCTGTTATATTGTCCTGGTGAGAGCCTGAGAGGTCGGCTGGTGTACAGGCTTGCCGACGAGATAAACTGTTCATGGTAAATTAAGTTGGGGTCATACACCATACATGCATGGTGTGTGAGCCATATATATGTAGGAGAACATCTGAATAAAGAAATCTATACTTATCTATAGGTGTGAATCCACGACTGCCCTTGCCGTTCCCGACACCCTTGCCGTCCTTCTTCTTGCGGAAGTATAGGTCGAAGACGCAGTACGGATTGAGCCGGATCTGCTCGTCGCTACAGTTGTCCTCGCCGTCGCTATCCTCCTTCGATGGCAGTCCGACCATGGCATGGACCGCCCTGTTAGACAAAATGTGTTGTATTCAATCTCTGTAAAACATACCAGTTGTGCGTAGCTCTTTCTCCTCTGAGATTAGTGCAACTTGTAAATATGAAAAATCAAAATTATATAAAAGCAGTTCAATTTTTATGATAACAAACACGTGTCTCCCATAACTCTGCGTGCACATTCTTATGGACAAATGACGTCATAGTGCTCTGCATGAATCTCGGTTGATTCACATAGAGCATTTGTTGGGTTTTCAATGGAAACAGGTATATATACGTTTGATTGATGACTCAAAGAAGGTACTGAGTGTACATATTACTGTAGTTATAAGTGCACGCTAATTAAGTACACTCGAATTGCAAACATTTTACTCCTAGGTATGTGACGGCTGCATGCAGGCAACACTCAATGACTCCATCTATTTCTAGCTGGAACCTCCACCGACTCCTTCCTCGAGAGGCAGAGCTGGATCGCCCATCCGTTTCCCGATATGGGAAGGAGCGTATGTCGGCAAGGTGCAGTTTTGGCAGCACCTGACGGGACAAGATCCAGTATTGACTAGCCATATGGAGTATATATACATTTCCTGATGCCGCTTGTTCAAATCGGGAAGTGAACACGCACGCAAACACACGCATGCATGTACTCCGGCGGCCGATCGATCGAGACCTAGATTGCCGGTCGCCCAATGGAATGCCTTCCACATGAAGCTTTACGCCCCTCACGCGCCTTAACAATGTCACAGTGGCCGGCGGGTCGATCGGTCTGGCCTTTCGGGGCCTTGCTTGGGCACACCCTAGGATGATTCTTTACTGCATTTGGGGACGTACTTACTACTTCCTTCGTTCAAAATTACTTGTCGCGGAAATGGATGTATCTAGACGTATTTTTTGGGCTTGCCTGTGCTGCTTCCGTCCCAGCACCTATCTGGTTGTATCGGTGATGTTTGCTTTAGAATACAAAGCGTGAGAAAACCCTATTCCGTCTAGTATACTCCTCACGCTTCTTCTTTTCCCGGACGTACGCATGGGCGAACTCAAACTCCGGCCGGCCGGCTGTTCCGGCCCGGCGCGTGCTCCGGCAATGCGCGGGCCGGCTGTTGCCGAGCTCCTCCGCCTGCTTGCTGCTCGTGCGTGCCGTCGCCAGGGCCCTGCACCGATGTCCCGTTTACAGGTTTCCCTAAAAAACGGCACAAATATGCAGGAACCTGTGAAAATGTTTATGGGATCTCCTATTTACAGGGTCTATTGGTGCGTTTTTTTAATCCGTACCGTAAATTATGAGTTTGACCATTTTTACTGGATACGCGAGAGAGGCTCTGTGCCTCGTCCATCTCACTCTCTTCACGCAGAGCTCGCCCTCGGCATCAATGGCAACGACCTAACCCTAGCCGCCGCCAGTGCACCTGCGAGCAACTCCCCTGACCAATCCTCTAACCAACAAATATCGACCGTACTCCGCTCGTGGACCCCGGCGCCCTCGCCTTGCTCTGGCCCGTCTCATCCCACCGACGGCACCCACGCCGTCGCCCTCGGCTCACTCTTCGACTCGTCCGACCGACGGTACTGACGCCGCCGCACTTGGTCTCATTCAAATGCCCCACTTCCGTCTCCTCCCGCCGCTGCCACCGCTGCCGACGCCCTTGGCTTGCTCTGGTCTGGCTCCTCACCGACGGCACAGACGTCCCCGCCTTGTAAGTGCTGCACATCCGGCAAGGTGAGGACATGATCACTCGTTTTCTTCCACCCAGCTCATGATGCCCTCAATTTTTCTCCCTGCAACGGCATTTGAGGACAAGATCCACAGCTCACCTGTTAATTAGGAAGGACTTTGTGCCTTTTCTGTATCCTGCACCATATACGAATCTGCAAGAAAAACATGAATGCTAGTTGAATGTTTTGCAATGCCAAAGACTCATATGATCTTTCAACATTTGGTGTATCGCTGTACAGTGACATTTGTGTTGTTTGGATCTGTGTCAATTTGAAGTCTATGCAGAGTTCCTCACAATGTGAAATTCATGTTATCTGTAATATATTCAGTACATATATCTTGCCATTTGAACTTGCAACCTTCTGTACAACACCAGGGTATGGCTGTCCATTGAGGAAAACAAAGCAAAATATACAAGTGAGGAGTTGGGAGTTGACAGCCGAACCTTTTGCTAAATTCTAAAAGGTGATTGTGGAGTTGAGAATTTGGAGCAGTAGAGGGTTGCTGAACAGGGCCTCATCAATTGCTTTGATCCGATCCATGATGCGGCGATGGCGGACGTGGGGGTGGGGTCCCAGCCCAGGAGGGGATGGGACGGCGGCGGTGGCGGAGCCGATGTGGTGCTGGGCCTCGCCAGCACCGGCACCTTGCTGTCGGTGTGTCCATTATTCAGAGGAGTTCACAATCTCTGGAGAAGAGCATCACCATGGAAAACGAAGTTTGTTGACTGTTCCTGAGCCGAAGGCTTAGGCTGGTTTAATAAATAGTTAAATCTGCCACAGCTATATTGTCATAAATCACACCCTTGCACCACTAGTTCAGCTGCAACTGACAGATCATTATCTGTTATGCTATTGTTGTACAGTAGGCACACATGGTGTTTCCATCTGTTAGATAATTTGATGAAGAGTTCTCTTGATACAGTGTGACAGTACAGGGCCTCCCCAAAGAAGAAGTTGTTCTGTGCATGGCTTCGGCGTCTTAAGCTATGAAGTTCATGGGCACATCCAATTCCATGTCCCTATACCACCTGGCAAAGTAGTTGCGCCAAGCCTAAGACCTGACCACTCCAATGAAGATGGTACTGTTGCAGCAATGCGTCAGCTTCGATCATAAAAGATGCACCTGGTAGCATCGAATTAGTCTGAACGGCTCCGCAGCTCGACAAGCTAAGGAGCCTTCTCAGGGAGAGGCCAAATGTGCTTGATGAGGATCTTGAGATGGCTTCGGACATAAGGAGGGGCTGTACACGTGGCAAGATCTCTGTTTGCTTGTTCAGTCCAGTGACAGCGAGCTGGTGGATGGGCTGAACTCCCTTCGGCTGTTGAGATTGATGGGTTCTGGAGGACGGTGGACGTCAATTCTGTGAACATGGCTCTGGACATGATCCTGCACAACTCCATGTTGCATTCCTGGCTGTTAAATGCTATGCCAGAAAATGTTGTGCTATCTTTCATGGAATCTGACGGTTTTACTTGTAAGATTGTAACCCACTGCCTCGGCAGATTCAACATGAAGGTTGAGCAGGAAGCAGGACGTTGTTGGAGGCTTGATGAGAGACTGGTCTGCTTTATGGATAACTGGGAATGAAGCGTGCCTTCAGGAATGCATGCAGATCCTCAGATGCTTGAAGGGGAAGTCTATATGAAAAAGCTTGGGGCTGAGACCTGGGTGCATACTTTCAGTGTTGCTGATCTGCCATTGACACCAGCTAAGAGGTTTGCGGCACTATTCCAGGAGCGGCCAAGGTGGGGGTATAATTTGTAAAGCACATCTTTGTTCAAATTCTGCAGTGTAGTTCTCATGCAGACATCTTTCTCCCTTGATGGTTCAGGAACTTGCGCGTACCTGGTGCGTCTTCAGAAAGACTGCTGATCAAATATGCAAGAGGAACACAACCAAGCGCTCTGGCCGACCCTATTTTCACTGCTAGATGATCAACCTATCCTTGTACACCCATGCTTTGATTCTGGCCCTTGCTACTGCTGGTGTTGCTGACATGGTTTTGATCCGGACATTGTCAGAAGATTGCTGCAACTGCATGCATTTCATGCAAGCCACAATGATATTGGTGACAACAAAACAGGATTTCCTGTGTCATACAGAGTGTCCGATCCCGCTTTATGGCGCAGACAGTTAAGTACTTAAGTTACCTGAATTTCTTTTCAGTTTTGATTAGGCGCAGTATCTGAACCTGGGTGAGTTGCACACCTGTCGTACATTTATGGTATGTCCTTATTTTAACATGTATAAGGTTTGTCCTAGCTAGTCATGTTTTTCAGATGTTGTCTTGAAGAATTTATTTAGGCCCACAGAACGAATAGCAGAGGAACGCATGGTAGGCGTCCGAAAACTGAAACTGCATTGCAGGTTGGGCAGGCAGCAGCAAACCTATGTTGTTGGAGTTGATTAAGATCCTGTTCCGACACGCCGAGTGATTCATATGAATTTTCTAACAATTCACAGTAACTTGTTCTGAACACGACTGATGTTTTGAGATTTAAATGAACGACAAAATCCATTGTTATATGAACATAAAATTCTGAACACGGTTTATTCAAGGCATGCCCATCTTGTTGTGAGGAACCGAACAAGCAATTGCTTTGCCTGTTATATTTGCTGGAAGAGGCCAGGAACTTCACATGTTATATTCTTGCACACATAGTTTTTTTTTTGAGAAACACAAACATATAGAGACTAGTAATATTGCACGTTTCTGTACTGGATACTGTCGAAATTAAAATTTTCAGTCCAAAAAAGTAAAAAGCACATCTACGCTGACACAATATAATATAATCAGGAAACATTGCAAGCTGAAAAACATATCTAACATGTAAAACTCTGGGTTGACGCTGAAGTATGAAAAAGGATTATGCAAGATCCAGCACAGGGCACAGAGCTTGAATTGAATTGCTTTTCCCCATTTTCTTCGGATTCTGAATTTCTTGCCTCGATTAGGTGGATTTTAAATTTATAGCCACAGACTGCTTACCGTGTATACTGCTGATCGAAACAACTGCCTTTCAAGGGTATTCGTTGTCACAAGTAAAATACACCTCTAACTGTTTATGAGTGTAAAAGGTTACTCTGTTCCCAAACGTGGCCGTAAGAAGATTTTGTGTGGCAAATGATGTTCAATCCCATCCTAACAAGATACAGCGTGATGAAGAGGCATTAGGCTGGCAATGATCCACACATTTTCTTTTCTGACCATGAGTCTCTTAATCACCTGATCTTTAGCTGTGTTGTCTCCAAAGACCATCCGGTGATTGTTTGTGGACTTCAACTTCCCCTTAGAATGTTTAGCAACAAATTTTGGGTTGGTAGGTTTAACTCCAATATGTTTCATCTGTACTCGAGGAAATACAGCTCATTTTGAAAAAGAAGAAAGGAAGGTGATTAAATCACGTATGCATCCTTTACACTGCTGCTTGTTTGCTTTGCTGGGCAGATCTTCACCTGGGACTGGGAGACAAAAAGGACGTTGTCATTTTACAGTACATTTTATTCCTGTCTGTCTAGCTATTGTTCTGAACATGAATTAGTTCCATGGGGGATGAATGGCGCTGTAATCTTGCTTTCTTGGCATTGATATTCAGTAAATATGACTGTTCCAGATCCTGTTATTAGTGAGTGCAGCTTGTCAAACTGTGTCCACTGGTGCAACATCTATTTGATCTTCTTCCTTATGTATTGTGGGAAAGTATAGCCCTTGAGCAAGCTATTTCTATTTATGTATGCTACAGTTAATGAATTCAGATTTCTGATGTCGATGAATTCAGTAAGAGCTTTGGATAAAACCACAGAAATAGTGCATTAGTGACCAAAACAAAAAAGTGCATCCATGCTCAAATGTTTCCTAGCTGGGTGTATTTGACGGTTCATTTTTGTTATTCGTCACTCACTCATCAGGTCAAAAACAAAAGGTTCATATAATGTAGGCTTGCGGTTCACACATGGAAACATGATTTTTGTATCTCTGCATGGTTGTAAGAATCATCTTTAGAAAATGAATAAGAAAAAGAAAAAGAAAAAAGCAGCACGTTGCTTCATGCTTTGGCAAAGAGGAAAAGGGCAGCATGAAGCAAAGGGCTCTATGGCCAGTGCGAAGGCAACAAGCAAAGAATCTTAGATGCTTTAATCAGGGTGAGGAGGCAAATTTCTGGGGTCCAACGCGTACTTCTAGCTTCGGAGCGCAAACTGCAATTGTTGCATATTTCCATTTCTACTCTAATCTGGTGGTGCACTAGCAGTGTAGCATAAGTTGATCGGACTATTTCAGAAATTCAAGTCCAAGTATCTGTGCTTCAAGCTGCTCTTCTCCTGTTGAGGTATGCACATACATACAACAACATTTTCTAGCTTCCTTTCTTTGTGCCCTTCAAGTATTCTGCTGCATAAGTAGCACTAATTCTTTGAGCGGTCAAGCACAAAAGTAACGTGTTACCATTCTGTTGTGCAAGAGTAGGTGCTGGCAAGAAATCTTCAGTGATGGGTTAGATTATTAAATTTTCTGCTGCTTCTCTCCTGGCCTTCGGCAGAGGAATTCATCATGAGTCTTCCTAAATTGGTAATGTTCTTGTCCATGATTTTTCTTTGGCTATGAGTTATCTTATGTTGAGCATCTCGTGGTCATGTATGCCAATATTTCTCTACATCAACCCTAAGTCACGCTTGCATGATATATATTATTCGATCCATCGATGGAAGGGGACACTAGGTTGGGAAACATTGGGTAAAGAAACATGGTGGTCTCTAGATAGTGTTGCAATCACTGCTAAGAGTCATATATGCCAGAGCGCTCCTGGGCCAATTTATTTATTTAACAAAATGAGCTGAAACCCATAGGTATGTAGAAGGATTCCTATTTTGTGACAAGTTAGGAATACTAAAAGGACCTATATTTATGACAATAAATGACAGGTAGATCATTAAATGTTCCTCACCGTAATTGCTATGTAATTGGCCTCGCCTAAGCAGTAGATGCGAATCATGTGAGTGTTCCAAAGACCTACATTTGTTTGTTCACCATGAACCCCATTAAATATCACTCCCCTGTGCCTCTCAAAATTATTTGTACAATTTCAATGTTGTTTTTCCTTTTTTTTCCTTTGTAATTTCCTGCTTATTGGAACTGGAAGTAGTGAAATACTCCCTCCGATCCTTTTTTTCTCTGCGTATAACTCCAATCCCGCATACCAAGGACAGCTACGATCTAAACAATCTGGACATTTTTACCCTGGAGCGAGCGTGGTCTGCATGGCAGAAATCTCGCACAGTTATAACTGCAGCAGCCTTTGATTGGCTCTCTACTCCTCGTTCCCCTCTCCGCATTTAATTTCAACGCCGCGTCCCTGCATGCAAGAACTCTATTGGCTAATCCCTGCACGCATGCGAGCCTTTGCTCCTCTGGTGCAATTAGTGTGGCTGGAAATTAGTGCGGCCAAAGCGGAGGGGCAGGGGCACATTTGGAAACCAGCGGATAAAAAAGGAAACACGCAGACTATTTAGGGAAAAATGAGAAAAAGTTATGCGCAAACCAAATAGGAACGGAGGGAGTACATTAGTAATAGTTCTAATAATGGAAGAGTAAATATGGTAATTTATCTAGAGTCTTAACTCTGCTCAACTTTTAAACGACCTGCATTGTGATATGGAGGTAGTACTCAGAATCTTAGAGTACACGTTGGTACTTGTTTAATTAATGCTGTAGCTAGCAAAGGTGTTCTGACTGACTTACAATTTCTTCCTTTTATTTTATTTTATAGGAGATATTTGCGAAAGATGTTGATGAAGCGAGAGAGGAGATATTTCGAGTTCTTCCAATGATGGACCGCAGTGTAAGGATCATCTATTTTGGTGGTTGGGGTGGATTTGGGGTGTCGGCAGTTCTGCGATCTATAGCGAAAGTGCTTCTGTCTGTGAGAACCGCAGAACTATGCTTTGACAGAATAATTCATATAGACTGCTCAGAGTGGAAAAGTGAAAGAACAATGCAGAGATTAATTGCAGAGGAACTGAAACTTGACCACTCAGTGATGTCCATCCTAGACAAACAAGATGAAGAGGATGATTTTAGTGGAGTTGACGAAAGTTCAAGGGGTGTAATAGAACGTGTTGGGCAAATGATTGATCAAACCCTGAGGGGCAGCAAATTTATGATGATTTTTCTTAATGGAAGTGATGTTGAGTTTGACATAGGCGCCTTTGGTCCCCCATTTGCAAGATTTGGCGACAACATGATGATATGGACCTTCAAAAGAAGATTCCTGACCATGAATCACTGGTGTTCCGAGATAGCAGACAAGCTAAGATACACCCACACTCTTTCTTGTGTCCACCCTATGATCACAGAACGACTAACAAGTTCAGAGTTTCAAGCAATACTACGTGAAGAGGCTGCTGCCATAGTTGCTCGGAGTCCATGTATGCTGGACATCGACCCAACAATGGTTGCAGATTGTTGTCTCTATCAGTTATTCCTGCATTGTAACTTCCACACCTTTCAATGGGTTGCTCATGCTTCCAACTGTTGGATGTGCGATGGGATCATACAAGGGGACAGAGCAAGGGATATCAGTATTGCATTGCATGGAAAGTTAAATTGGGAGCGTGGTGCTCCTTTGGTTAATGGTGTGCTTAGGAAGTTCATGAAACATACGGAGCCTCCTTTTCTGATACTTCAAGATGATGATGTCTATGAAGAAGGGCCATACCGCTGGATTTCAGTCACATCGAGGAATATGAAATTACATGGTTTGCAAACTATACCTGTAGCGGCATCATCTTTCTTCTTGGCATTTGAAAGATCGGATTACCCAATTCCGTTGCCACATGGCTTGTTTGAGCATTCCAACAACCTTGGTGTGTTAGTTCTCTGTTGTTGTGCCTTTAGTTTTGCAGCACCTCCTTTCCTGAAAAGCCATCGCCTAAGATTCCTTGGACTGGACTGTTGTATAGATGACCAAACTGGTGACGGAGAGGATCATACAGAGTGGGCAAGTTTGTATAGCCTGTGGGTGCTACACCTTTCTTACACAGACTGGAATGAAATATTATCTGAAGAAAAGATGGATCTCATGACTAATATCAAAGAGCTCAATATAGAGGGAACAAGGTGTTGGCAGTACACCGCTGACTTGCAAGGGCGGCTACCTAACCTTCAAAGGCTCCGAATAATCAAACCAACATGTCAATGGGAGACATCCAGGGATGTTGGCAACTCCTTTATGGATAAGACAAGGATAGAGATACTTGATTTATCAGGTAACACTGAGATGGAAGTTGTGCCAACAAGCCTATCAAAGGCGAGTGGACTTCGAGTGCTTGTACTTGATGGTTGTGATGGGGTGGAAAACATTGATGGCCCTGGTGGGCTTCCTTCGTCCATTGAGTCCTTCAGCTTTGATGGTTATGGCCCAGCTTTTGAATGGACACCAAGCATTGAACTACCTTCCAAACGTTCCTGTCCACCTACGACAACAGAAACAAATAATAGGGATATCAAAGTCTCCAAGATCTCCTTAGCAGGGTGTAAACAGTTGAAAAATCTGTTCCTGCGTGGGCTACCCAACCTCTTGGAGCTGGACCTCTCTGGAACTGCAATCAAGATACTAGACTTTGAAACTATGGTGTTGCAAGTCCTAGGGCTCAAGCGGCTATTTCTTATTGGATGTGAGCACCTTCGTGCAATAAATTTTCCAGGCAAGAGTGACTTTGAGAGAAATCTGGACCTAGAGCTGCTGTACATAGACACACGACCTGGAGCTGCGTGTCATCGGTCAACTATTGAAGAGAACATTTCCTCCCAGTTGCTGGTGAATGCTATAATAGCTGATGCAAGGCTAGTCCGGTCATTGCACTCTTTAATATATTATGGTATGAATAGCCCCAGAGATGTTTGTTTTGATATCCAAGTCACCTCCTCACCTGTGTCTGTTGGGCCTGTTCAACCGGAAGCACCATGCAGTGATAAGATTGGTCATTCTGAAGAAGAGAGCCTGAATCAGCTTGTTCCAGCACACCGATACAGCGATGTCAATAGCATGATTGGTGATGCCTCACTCCCAATGCAGGCTTTCCCGCCTCCGCCTATGAAGTTGGATCGGCATGTTGAGATCACTGAAGGGAGCCATTTCTTGGAGAGCGAGTTGGACAAATATCGAGGTCTAGGTGGCCTGATGGATTTATACGCTGAATCGCTGCACGTGCATGATGTCCCGATATGTGCTATTGTGCCGTCTCCATTTTGGGGGAACAAGCTTAGGCACTTCTGCGTTGAGAGGTGCTCCAAGGTGGACGCCGTCTTCCAAACGAGCCCGGACGGATTGCTGGAGCTAGAGACTTTGTGGGTGTCGCATCTCCTAATGGCCCGTTGGATCTGCAGTAAAGGTTACCACTTCACCGATGGTACTTTCAGAAGTTTGCAGCACCTACATGTGCGCTCCTGCCCCAGCCTCCATTTTGTGCTCCCGGTGTGGTTCCCCTCCTTCCCTAGCTTGAAGACACTATACATTATTCACTGCAGCAACCTCAAGCACATCTTCACACTGGACAATGAGTACCCAGAAGAAATAGCCGTCCAGGGTGTACTATTTCCAAAGCTGACCACCATCCACCTTCATGACCTACCGGAGCTGCAGCAGATATGCGAGTTCAAGATGGTGGCTCCGGCAGTCAAGACCATCGTGATCAGAAGATGCTGGAACCTGCGTCATCCGCTGCCGGTTGTGGGCACCGATGACATAGAGATCGAGAAGGATGTCTGTGTCGAGGTGGATGCTGGCCACCACCCTGACCGTTGGACGCCCCGATACAAGAAGAAACTGCCCAGGGTCTCCGTCCTCAGGTAGTAAGTACGCATGCACATTGATGATTCCATTTCTGATTCGTTTCTACACTAGCACTGATTGCATTTGGACTTAGTTACTCAACCCTTTTCATTGCGTTGTCTTTCACACTTGCTTTTTAGGTGAATTGTGCACCAATGTGTTTCTTCCACCGTGACATGGGACTTGGATGGATGGTTGTGCTCCTATCGTTGTTGTTGCTGCTGCACAAGCTTGGCTTTTTCGTGTGCTCTCGCGGATAGCCAGAGCCAGACACCTCCTGGTTCTTGGCTGGCTGTCAATGCAAACATGGAGGGAAAAGCTTCACCCTTCAGGTGGGTTGTTGTGTCAGGCGTGAGCTTTTGGTGGCTCTCGCTCGCCTTTGTGGCTCTGGAATAAGAAGCTGTCTGGTATGTGCTTGCGTCTACGTGCCCAGACCATGCCGATGTGTGCGCGAAGTGTGGCATTGCTGCTGAGTTGGCTTGCATCCACCTGGCCGCATGCTTGTGGATTGTTTGATACACTAGTAGTAACTTGAGCAGCAGCCTGTACTGTATTTGTGTGGCTGCAGTGTGAGTGTGAGTCTGGTCCTCTCCTCTTACGAGTGTTTGCCATGTGTTTGAAATGAACTGAGAAGCATCTGTGTGTGTGACAGTCCGTGTGTTTGTCAAATACGAGCTTGAAATGAACAGCTACTTGTGATTGTGAAGTTGGTCACGACATTTGTTATGTGGTTGCAAGCATAATTTGCCATTTTAGTGTTCATTTTCTCGGGCTCCTGAAATGTAGGTGCCCTTCACAGCTTTTGGGACAAGTTTAATCAAAGCTCATTCACAATTACAGACATGCTGCTGTCGCTCAAGTTTGCAGCAAGACTGAACCCAGCCAGTACAACATTGTTCAGGTTCAGGAGGCTGTCAAGCCTCTTACTCGACCTGGTGTATTAGTTTTTCTGCAAATTAGCACCTAAAAATTACTTGACCAGGTGTACTAGTTTTCCTGTAAATTAGCAACTTGTCTCAATCTTTCCCTCGATCATTTTAACGACCAGGTGTATAATGGACGCCAAACTCTCGTCTCCTGTGTTCTTGTGTGAAGCAGCCGAGAGAAAGAGATGAGAGAACGTGTTGTTTGGCGATTCACACAAGGGCGGGCGGGATTCAAATGTGTTGTGTGGGTACGTCCGTCGTTTTGTGTGCAAGTATGCAAGACGAGCCTACGTATAAAAACAAGAAGAGCACCTCCAACCAACAGCCTCGAAGATAGCTTACAAAGACAAGCTAGCAGGGGCTCGCTCAATCACCAATCACCATGGCGAGCACTTTTAAGGTCTTGGCAGTTTTTGGCATTCTTGCTTTGCTGCAGGTGTGGTGCACAGCCGGCCAGATCTACACCTTCTCGGTGGTGATGTCGGTGAACGGCTTTGACAAAGGGGAGGAGGGCGGGCCGGCGAGCTGCGACGGCCAGTACCACAGCGACGACCAATTGCTGGTGTCGCTGGTTCGATGTGGTATGGGCCTGGCAACCGGTGCGGCAAGACGATCCGCATCAGGAGTGCGGACGGGCACTATGTGGTGGCCAAGGTCGTGGACGAGTGCGGCCGTTAGAGTGGCTGCGGTCAGAACGAGATCAGCACGTCGGCTGCCGTGTGGAAGGCCTTCGGGCTACAACACCTCCTATCACTCCACCCTACGCGCCACGCCATTTGAGGTGGTTTACGGCAGACCGCCCCCGGCCATCCTACCTGTTGATCCGGCCACGGCTCGGACGGAGGCGGCCGATGATCTTCTGCGGAGCCGTGACGAGATGCTGGCAGAGGTCCGGCAACGCCTCATTTAGGCCCAACAGCTGGCCAAGCACTACTACGACGACCACCATCACGAGGCGGAGTTCGCTGTGGGTGATTGGGTGTGGCTGCGTCTCCTTCACCGCTCTACGCAGTCACTGGACCCAAACGCGAAGCATAGGATGGGTCCCCGCTATGCCGGGCCCTTTCCTGTCTTGGAGCGCATCGGGAAGGTCGCTTACCGCCTTCAGCTTCCGGCCGGTGTTCTCATCCACGACGTCTTCCATGTGGGGCTGCTCAAGCCCTTCTGTGGGGAGCCACTGCAGCCCCTCCCGCGCTTCCTCCGACCTTCGACGGGCGTCTTCTTCCGGGACCGGAGAAGGTGTTGCAGGCCCAGCTACGTCGCGGAGTGTGGTACGTGTTGATTCAGTGGGCTGGACTTCCGGAGGAGGAAGCCACTTGGGAGCAGCGCGAGGAGTTCCATCAACACTACCCAGACTTCCAGCTCGAGGACGAGCTGTTTGCGCAGGCGGGGAGAGATGTTATGACCGGACAGACTTATGCCCGTAGGAGGCCCACCGGCCAGGCTTAGTTAGGGGCTTAGCCCACAAGTTATCTTAGTTTTATTTCACATCGTGGTTATATAAACAAGTTGTAAGACTCTTTTGAGAATTAAGCAATAAGAATAATCTATTGCCCGGCTCCCAGAGGAGCCGGACCCTAACCCTAGCCGCCTCCTGCCCTTGCGCCGCCGCCTTCCCCACGCACACGCCGGCGCCCTGCCGCCGGTGCCCGCGCGCTCTCCCTCATCCAGCTCCCTCCTTTCCCTACAGGCTACGGCCACGACCTGGGAGAACCCTAGCTCCTAACACTCTTAATCACCTGATCTTTGGCTGTGTTGTCTCCAAAGACCATCCGGTGATTGTTTGTGGACTTCAACTTCCCCTTAGAATGTTTAGCAACAAATTGTGGGTTGGTAGGTTCCATAGGTTTAACTCCAATATGTTTCATCTGTACTCGAGGAAATACAACTCATTTTGAAAAAGAAGAAAGGAAGCTGATTAAATCATGTATGGCATCCTTTACACTACTAATTGTTTGCTGCTTTGCTGGGCAGATCTTCACCTGGGAGTGGGAGACAAAAATGACATTGTCATTTTACAGCACATTGTATTCCTGTCTGTCTAGCTATTGTTCTGAACATGAATTAGTTCCATGGGGGATGAACGGTACTGTAATCTGGCTTTCTTGGCGCTGATATCTAGTAAATATGACTGTTCCAGATCCTATTATCATTGAGTGCAGCTTGTCAAACTGTGTCCACTGGTCACTGGTGCAACATCTTGAGTGCAGCTTGTCAAACTGTGTCCACCGGTCACTGGTGCAACATCTGTTTGATCTTATTCCTTATGTATTGTGAGGAAGTATAGCCCTTGGGCAACCTATTTATATTTATGTATGCTACAGTTAATGAATTCAGATTTGTGATGTCGATGAATTCAGTAAGAGCTTTTGTTCTTTTAACAACAGAGACAGTGCATTAATGGCCAAAACAAAAAAGTGCATCCATGCTGTGAAATGTTTTCTTGCTGGGTGTATTTGACGGTTCATTTTTGTTATTCATCAGGTCAAAAATAAAAGGTCCATATCATGCAGGCTTGTGATTCACAGATGGAAAATGGATTTTTGCAGGGGCCAGGACAGGATATTTTTGTATTTCTACATGGTTGTAAGAATCATCTTTAGGAAATGAATAAGAAAAAGAAAAAGAAAAAAGCAGCACGTTGCTTCATGCTTTGGCAAAGAGGAAAAGGGCAGCATGAAGCAAAGGGCTCTATGGTCAGTGTGAAGGCAACAAGCAAAGAATCTTAGATGCTTTAATCAGGGTGAGGAGGCAAATTTCTGAGGTCCAACGCGTGCTTCTAGCTTCGGAGCGCAAATTGCAATTGTTGCATATTTCCATTTCTACTATAATCTGGCGGTGCACTAGAAGTGTAGAATAGTTGATCGGACTATTTCAGAAATTTCAGTCCAAGTTTTTGTGCTTCAAGCTGCTCTTCTCCTGTTGAGGATGCTGTTGGGGAACGTAGCAGAAATTCAAAATTTTCCTACGTATCACCAAGATCTATTTATGGAGAAACCAGCAACGAGGGGAAGGAGAGTGCATCTACATACCCTTGTAGATCGCTAAGCGGAAGCGTTCAAGTGAACGGGGTTGATGGAGTCGTACTCGTCGTGATTCAAATCACCGATGATCAAGTGCCGAACGCACGGCACCTCCGCGTTCAACACACGTACAACCCGGTGACGTCTCCCACGCCTTGATCCAGCAAGGAGAGAGGGAGAGGTTGAGGAAGACTCTATCCAGCAGCAGCACAACGGCGTGGTGGTGATGGAGGAGCGTGGCTATCCAGCAGGGCTTCGCCAAGCACCACGGGAGAGGAGGAGGAGGAGAAGCAGGGCTGCACCAAGAGCGAGAAGGGAGAGATTCTCATGTCTTTCTCTGTATTATGGGCAGCCCCATGCCTCACTATTTATAGGGGGAGAGGGGGCTGCGCCCCCCTCTAGGGTTTCCCACCCCCAAGGGGTGCGGCCAGCCCTAGATGGCAAATGGGGTGGCGGCCAAGAGGGGGAGGAGAGGGAGGCGCAGGGAGCATGGGCCTTAGGGCCCATCTACCCTAGGGTTTGCCCCCTCCCACTCTCCCCTGCGCCTTGGGCCCCTTGTGGGGGGCGCACCAGCCCACCTGGGGCTGGTTCCCTCCCACACATGGCCCATGCAGCCCTCCGAGGTTGGTGGCCCCACTTGGTGGACCCCCGGGACCCTCCCGGTGGTCCCGGTACGTTACCGATAAAACCCGAAACTCTTCCGGTGACCAAAACAGGACTTCCCATATATAAATTTTTACCTCCGGACCATTCCGGAACTCCTCGTGACGTCCGGGATCTCATCCGGGACTCCGAACAACATTCGGTAACCACATACAAGCTTCCTTTATAACCCTAGCGTCATCGAACCTTAAGTGTGTAGACCCTACGGGTTCGGGAGACATGCAGACATGACCGAGACGTTCTCCGGTCAATAACCAACAGCGGGATCTGGATACCCATGATGGCTCCCACATGTTCCACGATGATCTCATCGGATGAACCACGATGTCAAGGACTTAATCAATCCCGTATACAATTCCCTTTGTCTAGCGGTATTATACTTGCCCGAGATTCGATCGTCGGTATCCTTATACCTTGTTCAATCTCGTTACCGGCAAGTCTCTTTACTCGTTCCATAACACATCATCCCGTGATCAACTCCTTGGTCACATTGCGCATATGATGATGTCCTACCGAGTGGGCCCAGAGATACCTCTCTGCTTACACGGAGTGACAAATCCCAGTCTCGATTCGTGCCAACCCAACAGACACTTTCGGAGATACCTGTAATGCACCTTTATAGCCACCCAGTTACGTTGTGACGTTTGGTACACCCAAAGCACTCCTACGGTATCCGGGAGTTGCACAATCTCATGGTCTAAGGAAAAGATACTTGACATTAGAAAAGCTCTAGCAAACGAACTACACGATCTTTGTGCTATGCTTAGGATTGGGTCTTGTCCATCACATCATTCTCCTAATGATGTGATCCCGTTATCAACGACATCCAATGTCCATAGCCAGGAAACCATGACTATCTGTTGATCACAACGAGCTAGTCAACTAGAGGCTCACTAGGGACATATTGTGGTCTATGTATTCACACATGTATTACGATTTCCGGTTAATACAGTTATAGCATGAATAAAAGACAATTATCATGAACAAGGAAATATAATAATAATACTTTTATTATTGCCTCTAGGGCATATTTCCAACAGTCTCCCACTTGCACTAGAGTCAATAATCTAGTTCACATCGATATGTGATTAACACTCAAGGTCACATCCCCATGTGACTAACACCCAAAGAGTTTACTAGAGTCAATAATCTAGTTCACATTTACCATGTGATTAACACTCAATGAGTTCTGGGTTTGATCATGTTATGCTGGTAAGAGAGGTTATAGTCAACGGGTCTGAACCTTTCATATCCGTGTGTGCTTTACAAATCTCTATGTCATCTCCTAGATGTAGCTACCACGTTCTATTTGGAGCTATTCCAAATAACTGTTCTACTTGGAGCTATACAAAAAGTTGCTCCATTATACGTATCCGGTATCTCTACTCAGAGCTATCCGGATAGGTGTTAAGCTTGCATCGACGTAACTCTTTACGTCGAACTCTTTATCACCTCCATAATCGAGAAAATTCCTTAGTCCACTAGTTACTAAGGATAACTTTGACCGCTGTCCTGTGATCCATTCTTGGATCACTCTTGTACCCATTGACTGACTCATGGCAAGGCACACTATAGGTGCGGTACACAACATAGCATACTGTAGAGAGCCTATGATAAAAGCATAGGGGACGACATTCGTCCTTTCTCTTTCTTCTGCCGTGGTCGAGCTTTAAGTCTTAACTTCATACCTTACAACTCAGGCAAGAACTCCTTCTTTGACTGATTCATCTTGAACACCTTCAAGATCATGTCAAGGTACGTGCTCATTTGAAAGTACTATTAAGCATTTTGATCTATCTTATAGATCTTGATGCTTATTGTTCAAGTAGCCTAATCCAGGTTTTCCATTGGAAAACAGTTTTCAAATAACCCTATATGCTTTCCAGAAATTCTACGTCATTTCTGATCAACAATGTGTCAACAACATATACTCATCAGAAATTCTATAGTGCTCCCACTCACTTCTTTGGAAATACAAGTTTCTCATAAACTTTGTACAAACCCAAAATCTTTGATCATCTCATCAAAGTGTAAATTCCAACTCCGAGATGCTTACTCCAGTCCTTAGAAGGATCGCTGGAGCTAGCATACCTTTTAGCATCCTTAGGATTGACAAAACTTTTCTGATTGTATCACATACAACCTTTCCTTACGAAAACTGGTAAGGAAACTTGTCTTGACATCCATGTGCCAGATTTCATAAATGCAGCTAATGCTAACATGAATCCGATGGACTTAAGCATCGCTACGGATGAGAAAATCTCATCGTAGTCAACTCCTTGAACTTGTGAAAAGCTCTTCGCCACAAGTCGTGCTTCATAGACGGTGACATTACCGTCCACGTTCGTCTTCTTCTTAAAAATCCATTTATCTTAATGGCTTGCCGATCATCGGGCAAGTCCACCAAAGTCCATGCTTTGTTCTGATACATGGATCCTATCTCGGATTTCATGGCTTCTAACCATTTGTTGGAATTTGGGCCTACCGTCGCTTCTCCATAGCTCGTAGGTTCATTGTTGTCTAGCAACATGACCTTCAAGACAGGATCACCGTACCACTCCGAAGTAGTACGCGTCCTTGTCGTCCTATGAGGTTCGGTAGTGACTTGATCCGAAGCTTCATGATCACTATCATACGCTTCTACTTCAATTGGTGTAGGCCCCATAGGAACAACTTCCTGTGCCCTGCTACACACTAGTTGAAGTGACGGTTCAATAACCTCATCAAGTCTCCACCATCCTCCCACTCAACTCTTTCGAGAGAAACCTTTCCTCGAGAAAGGACCCGATTCAAGAAACAATCCATATTGCTTTCGGATCTGAATTAGGAGGTATACCCAACTGTTTTGGGTGTCCTATGAAGATGCATTTTATCCGCTTTGGGTTCGAGCTTATCAATCCTGAAACTTTTTCACATAAGCGTCGCAGCCCCAAACTTTCAAGAAACGACAACTTAGGTTTCTCTAAACCATAATTCATACGGTGTCATCTCAACGGAATTACGTGGTGCCCTCTTAAAGTGAATGTGGTTGTCTCTAATGCCTAACCCATAAATGATAGTGGTAATTCGATAAGAGACATCATGGTACGCACCATATCCAATAGGGTGCAACTATGATGTTCGGACACACCCTCACTATGGTGTTCCAGGCGGTATTAGTTGTGAAACAATTTCCACAATGTCTTAATTGCGTGCCAAAGCTCGTAACTCAGATACTCATCTCTATGATCATATCATAGACATTTCATCCTCTTGTCACGATGATCTTCAACTTCACTCTGAAATTACTTGAACCATTCAATAATTCAGACTTGTGTTTCATCAAGTAAATATACTCTACATCTACTCGAATCATCTGTGAAGTAAGAACATAACGATATTCACTGCATGCCTCGGCATTCATTGGACTGCACACATCAAAATGTGTTACTTCCAACAAGTTGCTATCTTGTTCCATCTTACTGAAAGCGAGGCTTTTCAGTCATCTTGCCCATGTGGTATGATTTGCATATCTCAAGTGATTCAAAATCAAGTGAGTCCAAACGATCCATCTGCATGGAGTTTCTTCATGCATATACACCAATAGACATGGTTCGCATGTCTCAAACTTTTCAAAAATGAGTGAGTCCAAAGATCCATCAACATGGAGCTTCTTCATGCGTTTTACACCAATATGACTTACATGGCAGTGCCACAAGTAGGTGGTACTATCATTACTATCTTATCTCTTTTGGCATGAAAAAGTGTATCACTACGATCGAGATTCAATAAACCATTCCTTAAGGTGCAAGACCATTGAAGGTATTATTCAAATAAACAGAGTAACCATTATTCTCCTTAAATGAATAACCGTATTGCGATAGACATAATCCAATCATGTCTATGCTCGACGCAAACACCAAATCTCGATGGTAGAGGGAGCGTGCGATGCTTGATCACATCAACCTTGGAAATACTTCCAACACATATCGTCAGCTCACCTTTAGCTAGTCTCCGTTTATTCCGTAGCTCTTTTATTTCGAGTTACTAACACTTAGCAACCGAACCGGTATTTTAATACTCTGGTGCTACTAGGAGTACTAGTAAAGTACACATTAACATAACGTATATCCAATATACTTCTATCGACCTTGCCAGCCTTCTTATCTACCAAGTATCCAGGGTAATCCTGCTTCAGTGGCTGTTCCCCTTATTACAGAAGCACTCAGTCTCGGGTTTGGGTTCAACCTTGGGTTTCTTCACTAGAGCAGCAGCTGATTTGCCGTTTCATGAAGTATCCCTTCTTGCCCTTGCCCTTCTTGAAACTAGTGGTTTCATCAACAATTGATGCTCCTTCTTGATTTCTACTTTCGCGGTGTCAAACATCGCGAATATCTCAAGGATCATCATATATGTCCCTGATATATCATAGTTCATCACGAAGCTCTAGCAGCTTGGTGGTAATGACTTCGGAGAACCATCACTATTTCATCTGGAAGATCAACTCCCACTTGATTCAAGCGATTGTTGTACTCAGACAATCTGAGCACAAGCACAACAATTGAGCTTTTCTCCTTAGTTTGCAGGCTAAGAAAATCGTCGGAGGTCTTATACCTCTTGACGTGGGCACGAGCCTGAAATCCCAATTTCAGCCCTCGAAACATCTCATATGTTCCGCGACGTTTCAAAAACGTCTTTGGTGCCTCAACTCTAAACCGTTTAACTGAACTATCACGTAGTTATCAAAACGTGTCTGTCCGATGTTCGCAACACCCACAAACGACGTTTGGGGCTCAGCTCACTGAGCGGTGCATTAAGGACATAAGCTTTCTACTGTCCGCATAATTGCTACTATCAACTTTCAACTAATTTTCTCTAGGAACATAACTAAACAGTAGAACTAAAGCGTGAGCTACTACATAATTTGCAAAATCCTTTTTGACTATGTTCAGGATAATTAAGTTCATCTTATGAACTCCCACTCAGATAGACATCCCTCTGGTCATCTAAGTGATTACATGATCCGAGTCAAACTAGGCCGTGTCCGATCATCACGTGAGACGGACTAGTCATCATCGGTGAACATCTTCATGTTGATCGTATCTTCTATATGACTCATGCTCGACCTTTCGGTCTCCGTGTTCCGAGGCCATGTCTGTACATGCTAGGCTCGTCAAGTTAACCCTAAGTGTTTTCGCGTGTGTAAATCTGTCTTACACCCGTTGTATGTGAACGTAAGAATCCATCACACCCGATCATCACGTGGTGCTTAGAAGCGACGAACTGTAGCAACGGTGCACAGTTAGGGGAGAACACTTTTTGAAATTGTTGTAAGGGATCATCTTATTTACTACCGTCGTTCTAAGTAAACAAGATGCATAAACATGATAAACATCACATGCAATCAAATAGTGACATGATATGGCCAATATCATTTTGCTCCTTTTGATCTCCATCTTCGGGGCTCCATGATCATCATCGTCACCGGCATATGACACCATGATCTCCATCATCATGATCTCCATCATCGTGTCTCCATGAAGTTGTCTCGCCAACTTATTACTTCTACTACTATGGCTACCGGTTAGCAATAAAGTAAAGTAATTACATGGCGTTGTTCAATGACACGCAGGTCATACAATAAATTAAGACAACTCCTATGGCTCCTGCCGGTTGTCATACTCATCGACATGCAAGTCGTGAATCCTATTACAAGAACATGATCAATCTCATACATCACATATCATTCATCACATTCTTCTTGGCCATATCACATCACATAGCATAACCTGCAAAAACAAGTTAGACGTCCTCTAATTGTTGTTTGCATGTTTTACGTGGCTGCTATGGGTTTCTAGCAAGAACTTTTCTTACCTACGCAAAACCACAACGTGATATGCCAATTGCTATTTACCCTTCATAAGGACCCTTTTCATCGAATCCGTTCCGACTAAAGTGGGAGAGACTGGCACCCGCTACCCACCTTATGCACCAAGTGCATGTCAATCGGTGGAACCTGTCTCACGTAAGAGTACGTGTAAGGTCGGTCCGGGCCGCTTCAGCCCACAATACCGCCGAAACAAGATTGGACTAGTAACGGTAAGCATATTGAACAACATCAACGCCCACAACTACTTTGTGTTCTACTCGTGCAAAGAATCTACGCAACAAACCTGGCTCTGATACCACTGTTGGGGAACGTAGCAGAAATTCAAAATTTTCCTACGTATCACCAAGATCTATCTATGGAGAAACCAGCAACGAGGGGAAGGAGAGTGCATCTACATACCCTTGTAGATCGCTAAGCGGAAGCGTTCAAGTGAACGGGGTTGATGGAGTCGTACTCGTCGTGATTCAAATCACCGATGATCAAGTGCCGAACGCACGGCACCTCCGCGTTCAACACACGTACAGCCCGGTGACGTCTCCCACGCCTTGATCCAGCAAGGAGAGAGGGAGAGGTTGAGGAAGACTCTATCCAGCAGCAGCACAACGGCGTGGTGGTGATGGAGGAGCGTGGCTATCCTACAGGGCTTCGCCAAGCACCACGGGAGAGGAGGAGGAGAAGCAGGGCTGCACCAAGAGGGAGAAGGGAGAGATTCTCATGTCTTTCTCTGTATTATGGGCAGCCCCATGCCTCACTATTTATAGGGGGAGAGGGGGCTGCGCCCCCCTCTAGGGTTTCCCACCTCCAAGGGGTGTGGCCAGCCCTAGATGGCAAATGGGGTGGCGGCCAAGAGGGGGAGGAGAGGGAGGCGCAGGGAGCATGGGCCTTAGGGCCCATCTGCCCTAGGGTTTGCCCCCTCCCACTCTCCCCTGCGCCTTGGGCCCCTTGTGGGGGGCGCACCAGCCCACCTGGGGCTGGTTCCCTCCCACACATGGACCATGCAGCCCTCCGGGGTTGGTGGCCCCACTTGGTGGACCCCCGGGACCCTCCCGGTGGTCCCGGTACGTTACCGATAAAACCCGAAACTCTTCCGGTGACCAAAACAGGACTTCCCATATATAAATCTTTACCTCCGGACCATTCCGGAACTCCTCGTGACGTCCAGGATCTCATCCGGGACTCCGAACAACATTCGGTAACCACATACAAGCTTCCTTTATAACCCTAGCGTCATCGAACCTTAAGTGTGTAGACCCTACGGGTTCGGGAGACATGCAGACATGACCGAGACGTTCTCCGGTCAATAACCAACAGCGGGATCTGGATACCCATGATGGCTCCCACATGTTCCACGATGATCTCATTGGATGAACCACGATGTCAAGGACTTAATCAATCCCGTATACAATTCCCTTTGTCTAGCGGTATTATACTTGCCCGAGATTCGATCGTCGGTATCCTTATACCTTGTTCAATCTCGTTACCGGCAAGTCTCTTTACTCGTTCCGTAACACATCATCCCGTGATCAACTCCTTGGTCACATTGCGCATATGATGATGTCCTACCGAGTGGGCCCAGAGATACCTCTCCGCTTACACGGAGTGACAAATCTCAGTCTCGATTCGTGCCAACCCAACAGACACTTTCGGAGATACCTGTAATGCACCTTTATAGCCACCCAGTTACGTTGTGACGTTTGGTACACCCAAAGCACTCCTACGGTATCCGGGAGTTGCACAATCTCATGGTCTAAGGAAAAGATACTTGACATTAGAAAAGCTCTAGCAAACAAACTACACGATCTTTGTGCTATGCTTAGGATTGGGTCTTGTCCATCACATCATTTTCCTAATGATGTGATCCCGTTATCAACGACATCCAATGTCCATAGCCAGGAAACCATGACTATCTGTTGATCACAACGAGCTAGTCAACTAGAGGCTCACTAGGAACATATTGTGGTCTATGTATTCACACGTGTATTACGATTTCCAGATAATACAGTTATAGCATGAATAAAAGACAATTATCATGAACAAGAAAATATAATAATAATACTTTTATTATTGCCTCTAGGGCATATTTCCAACAGATGCACATACATACAGCACCATTTTCTAGCCTCCTTTCTTTGTGCCCTTCAAGTATTCTGCTGCACAAGTAGCACTAATTCTTTGAGCGGTCAAGCACAAAAGTAACGTGTTACCATTCTGTTGTGCAAGAGTAGGTGCTGGCAAGAAATCTTCAGTGATGGGTTAGATTATTAAATTTTCCGCATATAGGGTGTCGAGATATAGGGTGAGAAAATGGAGATGAGATGAGCAAAGAAGAAAAAGTGAGTCTTGGTTGGATCGGTTGCGTGGTTTGGTTGGTTTGTTGGATCGAAAAAGGAAAGAAATAAGATATAAGATATAAAGTAAGATATAAAATTCAGACTCTGCGACGACACACCACATATATATCATGTCTTTTTGTCTACTTTATTTTTTGTGTTTGTGAGTGGTATATCACACCTTGGAGAGGGAGGCGATGAATTTAATCTTGTCCTTTTCACATGGATTGAAAATCCACAGCAGTTCCCTATGCCACGTGTGTCCAGTTCCCTTAGCTCCGCGGTCTTGTGTACACTGCAGCACGAGCATAAATCTTATATTCTTAAGAAGTTGATCTCCACTAAAACCAATTCTCTCAACATGCACACCCTTCACATCAGCTTCATGCCATATCAGCATTCTGTTTTCAATTTCGTACGTCCACCTCAGCAAAGTTACCACGTCACTGCCTAATTTTTTCTGTTTAAAGACAAGGTTTCGGTCGCTTATGCGAAGGAAGAAGAAACGTTGGAGCTCCCCACCATTTGCAGCCCCATCTCCTTAATTCCCCGCATGGCCCACCAACTAACTTCATGCCTCTCTTAATTGTAGGAAACAGATCCTCTCCGTCTTTATCCACCAAAAACTGATGGAAGAGCAATAGATAGACGTGATCCTCCTTTTAAGCAACCAATCTCCTCTAATCCCGTAGCCTCCACCACAGCTACCGCCTCTGCCAGAATTTATTCCTGAACAGGACCTCAAGATGACGCAACCATGCCGCCGGCATCGGTGGGCATGTTGTTGATAGCTTCCGTCAGTTCATGGCGTCGTCCCAAGGGCACTGTCGAGCCGCTCCTTCACGCTGCATGCGGCTGCCACCGCAGGTTCCACAAGCGTGAGGTCGAGGCCGTCGACTCGGGATGCTCCTCCTCACTATTGCAGAAGTTTGCTCTTTTCTTGCTAGCTCATCTGGGTAGATCAACATAGGCAGGTAATGTGTATACATTGAGATGATCCCATTCGATCTTGATGGATCAATCAACTATATGATTCCGTTAATAATCTTCATCCTCCTCCTCTTGGTATTTTGATAAATTTGTTGAACTATAGACCAATCGATGATAATACAACTGTTGCATGCAAATCCACATGCAGGCCATGAATTTCGAGGATGGAGTTTCTCTGTTGCAGGCCGCCGCCCCCATGGATCCAGACGCACTGGTGTGATCCGCCCTCAAGATGAGAAGCACATGCCTCGGGACATCGCCGCTACCCTGCAGCATCGATGCGTCCAACGCCGACCACCACCATCACGACCCTGCTGCCCAGAAGCAACGACGACGCCGGCGACTCTAGGCGACTTCCCCTGCCTCGCCAAATTCCACCTCTAAACTGTGGAGGGGCATCGCATCGTCTCCACCATCAGGTTGGTATCTCTGGCAATCTCTTTTTCATTATTGACATCAAAAGACATCCTTGCCATCACCTCCCAGCAAGGACACTACATTTGCGTCTCCTCCTCTGCCCGACTGACTCTACCAAAGAACAATTTGTGTTGACCGATTTCAGTCAGTTGTTCACCATGTCTGGCTATCCAAGCCCATGGTACTACGACATCAATATAGAACAATCAGCAGCAGACCGACACTCAGGTAAAATATTATACTTCCCTGTAACCTTCATCCGCTGATGGAGTGATTGGCAGCGTACTATGTATTTAGATGCATGATGAGCCTCAAAGTGTAATTCCCCAGAACTATTTTCCCTTGTGTGGCAGCAAGACTAACCTCTAGGTTGTAGTACTACTACTGAACTTTCTATGCCCTTTTTCTTTATGTATATAGCAGAGATTGAAAAAACAGAGAATGTTGGAAGAAGTTTGTTAATAAGAGATCATCATCCCCCTCTTGGTATTTTGATTAATTTGTTGATCTTCATCCTCCACCCAATTGTTCCATGCCTCTGTATTAATCCTCCGCTATAATCTTGCTACTTTAGGCCGAGTTTATCTCCCATGATTTGTTATTATCTTCACATGTATTATGTAGTTTCATGCAGAGACGTTCATACTCTTTGCTATCCCAACTTCCCAAGGATCCATCACCCATGTCTACTGGTGCCCACATGCATGATATGTTTATTATATTTTGACATGCCTTCTGTAGTTATGTTCGTACATAATGAACTTTCACATTATTTGCCATCCCAACTTCCGAAGTATACATGTTTATTACTTAGTTTATTAGATTGTTGTCCAATTCTGCTGCATATCTCATGTCTTATATCAGAACAAGATGGCTATGGTATAAGGAGGGTTGGAATTTCATAATTTAGTACGGACAATATTGAATGAGGAAAAAGGATCATAGATTATCAAGCAATTATCGGACACTGCATATTGATTTCCCTATGAGACACCATTTAATTCATGTTTAAAAGTTTCCTTCCGGTTATTCAATCACATGTTACCTAATCATCGCATCTCAGTTTGACCGGGAAATCTTGCAACCTCGCCTACCCATCGAGGATCTTGATGGAGTGGTTATGAACCAAACTATGAGGATTCCATTCTCTAAGGTTTACAGTTACTTCCCCCCATGTTTGTTTTTATTTCAATTTTTTCAAGCCAACCTGAAGGAATGCTTGCATGTTTGTGCTAAATCTGTGTATAGTGGTGGACAATAAATTTATTCAATATTTCGAATGTAAAAATTAATTCAAATTGGATCTTAAATTTCATTTTTGATTCATATTATGTGTGCTTATTTTGAAGCCGCACATAGAAGCCAGAATGTCCCGCCGCAACGCGCAGGCCATCATCTAGTAACTCATCATTGAGAGAAAGCTAGCACACAGGGCAAGCTAGCTAGGTTATAAACGCAAGTGGGAGGTCGCTCAATTACCATGGCGAACACGGCCAAGGTGGCCGCAACATTATTTGTTTTTCTGCAGGTGCCGTGCACCGTCGCCCGGCACCATGCTGATTCAGCGACGTCGTCTCTCCCCATCGTCCAGGCTCCAGGGGTGATGACAGTGAGCGGGTTCGACAAAGGAGAGGAGCGCGGGCCGGCGTCATGCAGCGGCACATACCACGACGGCATGGAATTTGTGATGACGGTGTCTACGAAGCTCTACACGAGCGGGGCATGTGTGGCATCGTGTTCCGCATCACGAGCACGGTGACCGGGCGCAGCACGATGGCCCAGGTCGTGGATGAGTGCAACGACTGCCGCGACGACCAGGTGGGAGTGTCGGCCTGCGTGTGGGCACGCCTTGGGCTCGACACCAATGCCTGCTTGGCGCCCGTCATATTGACGTAATGAGAGACTGAGAGGTCGACGACTGGTGCACAGGATTGCCAAAGAGATAAACTGTTCATGGTAAATCAAGTTGGGGTAACACACGATACATGTATGGTGTGTGAGCCATATATATGTAGGAGAACAGCTGAATAAAGCAATCTATAATTATCTATAGGTGTGAATTAATCAGTGCAAGTCTCTGTTATTTGTTTTCAACTGTTAAAGACATATGAGAACAATACACATTTCCTCTTCTCTCTCACTGAAAGAAAGGCGATCCCGTCGGTACCCCCCGCCCCCGGTGAGGCCATGGTTTCCTCCTCCTTCGTGTGCAGCCCTGACGAAGAAGGGGGCTGGATTCCTGAATCTGTTGTATGGCGATGTAGTTAGGTCTCTTTAGGAATAAGGTTACGATGCGCAAAGGCGGTGTTGTGATGGTGATGTTAGCGCCTTACATTTAGTTGTAGAGGAACACAGCCCAATCGCTTTCTGGAGCCCATTCTTTTAGCGAAGATCGACACAACCGCTTAGTCACATGAACATAGTTTGTATTACCATGAATATTGATCATCAATAAAGCACCTCCAGTATGTTATGCTAGAACACAAAAAGGGCAAATGTAGCAAACATTCTATGCGACTCCACTAGTGTTCCACCAGCTTCAGCATCAAAGACAACAAGTTCGTTAACTGACACAACCAAAGGGACACCGCAAGATCATAATAACACTTTGCACATGGAGCTCGACTATCTAACACCGTCTCCTCAGACGATACACCGGTTTCGATCGGGGTCACGCCGCTCGGCATTGCTGCCATAGCAGCGGCCTCTTGTTTACATCCAAGGTGTCACAACTGGTCCAGAAAAGCTTCTTGCCTAGACTGCACCACCCCGCCTTCCTCTTTAGTGCCAGCTTCAAAGCCGCGCCGGGCTAAAACAATCGGAACCCGACTGACGAGACAACTGAACCCAGGTTGAGAATGATGTTAATAGCCCCACCCAGGAGCAAATTGCACAGCTCAATTGTCTGGCCGAACAGACTTTGCAGACCCCAACTGCAACCAACACGCCGGTGGAAGGTAAGCTTGAAGCCGCTCGCATCACCACCTTGGCAAGAAGAGATCGCTTGAGGCTCAGATAACAGGCTTTGGAGGCAAGCGCATGCAACATCCATAGTTCTAGTCGTCCAAGGAGACAACTCTGGCAGAATGCGAACACGTAGAATTTTTAGGTTTTGCGCACTCCTGTGTAGAATCTGGTGAGCAAGATCCTTTGTGTCAGCAGTGCAATGGATTTGACCATATGGATTGGACTCATCGCCTGATATTGCAATTCTGACATTCCCAGTCTCTTCAGCTTCTTTGGAGTATTCCCTATCGAATGCCTTCCATGCTGCAACATATGATGGATGTACTATCTTATGTGGATGGTACCCAATTGTTGTAGGGCGAAACCCTAGGTGAGATATTTTCACACTTGGACACTAGTAGAAAACAGGGCACTAGTCTCGGTTCCTCCAGTTCATTCTTTGAAGGTGTCAAACGTGGCATCTTTGCAGCAGGGAGATCATCTAGCATGTTTCTAACCCCATGGTGTTCATGACAATCGATCCGTTGCCACATCACCATCTCTGTAGCATGTTCCTACTCGTCAAAGTTTACCGGCATGGTGAGGAGGCAAATTTCTAGGGTCCAACGCATGCTTCAAGCTTCGGAGCGCAAACTGCAATTGTTGCATATTTCCATTTCTACTCTAATCTAGCCGTGCACTAGCGTAGCGTAAGTTGATCGGACTATTTCCAAAATTCCAGTCCAAGTTTCTGTGCTTCAAGCTGCTCTTCTCCTGTTGAGGTATGCACATACATACAACAACATTTTCTAGCTTCCTTTCTTTGTACCCTTCAAGTATTCCGCTGCATAAGTAGCACTAAATCTTTGAGCGGTCAAGCACAAAAGTAACATGTTACTATTCTGTTGTACAAGAGTAGGTGCTGGCAAGAAATCTTCAGTGATGGGTTAGATTATTAAATTTTCCGCTGCTGCTCTCCTGGCCTTCGGCAGAGGAATTCATCACGAGTCTTCCTAAATTGGTAATGTTCTTGTCCATGGTTTTTCTTTAGCTATGAGTTATCTTATGTTGAGCATCTCGTGGTCATGTATGCCAATATTTCTCTACATCAACCCTGAGTCATGCATGCATTGTATATATTATTCGTTCTCATCGATGGAAGGGGACACTAGGTTGGAAAACACTGGGTAAGAAACATGATGGTCTCTAGATAGTGTTGCAATCACTGCTAAGAGTCATATATATATGCCAGAGCGCTCCTTGGCTAATTTATTTATTTAACAAAATGAGCTTAAACCCATAGGTTTGTAGAAGGATTCCTACTTTGGGACAAGTTAGGAATACTAAAACGACCTATATTTATGACAATAACCAACAGGTAGATCATTAAATGTTCCTCACTGTAATTGCTATGTAATTGGCCTCGCCTGAGCAGTAGATGTGAATCATGTGAGTGTTCCAAAGATCTACATTTGTTTGTTCACCATGAACCCCATTAAATATCACTCCCCTGTGCCTCTCAAAATTATTTGTGCAATTTCAATGTTGTTTTCCCTATTTTTTCCTTTTGTAATTTCCTCGTTCAAACTATAATGTAGCTGTAACAAATCCTTTAAGTCAAATCATGATGCAAATCTCTAAGTGCATCGACTGCTCTTTCACAAGATCTGGTCACAATAATATCATCAACGTAGATGAGGATACGAAGATCACTATCCCATTCTTGTCATAAAAGAATGATGAAATATCTGTCTTTGAAGGACTAAAACCAAGTGACTGCAGTTTTGAGGACAAACAGGATTACCATGGATGAGGAGCTTGTTCTAATCCACATATACTACTTTAGGACACGGATCCTCTGATGTGCCTTGACACCCAGTGACATGTGGCCACGGGCCCATACGTCAGTGGCTCAACAGCAGCGGGCCGTGACGACTGAGGATCTGGCTCCACAACATTATCTAGCTGAGCAGTGCTGTATGGACGATAAAACACGGACGATTCATGCACGACGGTGAAATCCAGCCACGCATGCAGTTGTACAGGGGAGCAACGGCCGCTGGATACTTGGTCGTCTTCACATCGTCTACGCTTTTATCGTGTGTAGTGCAGTTTCGTATCTAGCTTGATGATTAGTACTTTTATTAATTAGCTTGAACATGGGAGTTGTTTCTTGCCTGGAGTAAAATCAATATATACCCCCTCCTTTTTTTATGGAATACACTCCCTCCTTTTCTTAATAAAGTCCGTGCATCCGGGAGTAAAAAACTAAAAATTAATATATCACCCTTCTTTATTACTAAACAGTATAACTCAGCTAGTTAGGGCCCCTCACAGCGATTTGACGCCCTATACTGTCGGATCCCATTAACGGATGTACAGGATCGTTCGAACGTTCGACTGCGCGTCCCAAACATCACAGGGCCGCTGCTATGGAGATGGACCTGGAAGCTCTCTCGTTGATTGGGCCGAAAAACTCCCGCAGGGCCTGCTAGGCCACGTGAGTGGCTCATCCCCCGTCGATCGACTACCCTTTCCTTCTCCCGCGAAACCTAATCGCGCGACGACGGCGGCAGTGGACGGCGCCCAGATGCCGGTGACATTCATCCCGCGGCTCCTTTCCTTCTCTATTCTTTCCCGTGGGTCCACTCTCGCCTCCATGACAGTACATCGCCCCACCGCGCACTCCCCTCGCCGGTTCGTCGTGTGTCCCATCGACTAATTTAGTGGCAAACAGGTTCACGGTGAACAACAGGCTGTGAGTAACAACTCTAAAGTTCGTGCTGGTGGAGACTTTGTATTGTACCACCTGCAAAATAGTTTCTAATTTCTCTCATCTATGTTGCTACAAACTGCAGAGTGGCTCATGGCAGGGAAGCTGTGCTGTCTTGGTGCTAGAGCGCACAAAATTCAGTATCATGTCTAGCGTGAAGGGCATTGAGGAGTATATGCTATCTCGTTCTGGTTCCTCTCTATCTCATTCAACAAGAAAGGTCACTCAGTGCAATGATTCAGGGTTGTTGCATCCTCTATCTGAATGCTGCATTCAGGATGAGCAAGGAGAAGAGTGACAAGAAGATCGTTTAAGAATATAAGAAAATTTGTTTTGCCATTGACGGTGCCTGATCCACCATCTTGCCCAATTAACTCTCCAACTCTTTTGTAGACTTGACAAGGCCTATTTGCCGTGTTGGCATACACTGACATGGACATTGTCACACCCTTTTCTACTCGCCGAGCAAATCACCAAGTCGCAGATGGTGAAATTGATTTCAACACAGGTAATAACAGCAAGCAGACCACATATGCATTCGTTCTTGGTATCTACTGATGGGGTGGGTGGTTGATGAAATTCCTACCATGCCGTGTATTCCTGTGACGGCAGACTAATAAGGCTGACACACTGTTATCAAACAAGATGCAGCGTGTGTGAACTCAAAGGTGCAGCGAGCCAATGCATCTAGTCTCTTTTTTTTTTCAATTGATCGACTTCGGGTGTGTCGTTTCTTCCTCTTCCTTGACTTCGGCTAGTCTTTGCTTTTCTAAACCGTGTTAGTTCTAGGTGGTTAGGTTATTCTTGGCTAACATGGGACGTGTTGGAAGCAACGTGGGATGTTAGAAACCCACTTACTCAAGACAGCAAAGAATAATGTGTTCGATGATGATTAGTATGGTAAACTACTCCCACCGTGGTGACTAAACACACATATGGCTTAACCAACGGTGCAACCTTTGCCCCTTATCCTCTTTTTAACTAACTAGCAAACAGACCCATGCAAATGCGCAGGCAACATCATGAAGCGTGATTCTTTTATATGTAACAGAAATACCATGTTTCATGTTTCATACGAACTATTTTCTAGATAGTTTAGAAAAAATAATTCATAAAGGAATATATTTCATATTTATTTTCACCTAATATATATGGAATGCATGTATCGAAGTCAAAACTTGTGCATTGAAAATAGTAACGTAGAACTTTCTTGAAATAAATTGTTGTCTTTTTCCAGTGACAATACTACAATGTCAAATATCCTTACAAATTTGCAGAAAACCTTAAGCTCTACAATAAAAAATATCTAACTAAAAAAATTGGGTTGTAGATATGCATAAAGCACCCCCACAAAGAAATATGCATAAAGCAATGTTTAACATATTAAAATATATATTTGTGATAATGTCCTTTCAAGTGAATTATTATGTATTTAATTTTTTTCATAAAATATGTAAGGACAAACGAAAATAGAGTACATGTATTATAACCATTATTATTTGGAAAATTGATAAGTTAGAAATGCAATGAAGGAAACCTATTGCATGAAGTAGTATTTGGTGACCTTTTGACTACGTGGCTAGTGTAAATAAATGAATCAAAATGCAACATGTAGTGGTATGAGGACTCAAAACATCTATGACATTTCAAGCACTATAAGGAGGATCAAATAGACTTAGAGGCCTAAAAGGGGCGGAGTTTGATGAATAATATTCTTCGCATCATGCAAGGTAACATTATTTGTGACCATGTAAATGATAACAACAAAGGAAACTGAAATGTATGGTCAACTGCAAACAAATTTCAGTATGTCACCTTCATAATTTATATTAGAGCATGGAAGCAAACATGACAGTATGACTTTTAACTCGTTCACCTTTTCCATCACCGAGCTTTTTTCTTAAAATAAAAAAGTGGAGGAACATGCTAGAGGATCTATATGTGTTCAACTAACAAAGAAGAAACATGTTTCCATGATTAATGTTCAATGAGGTCCGAAATTGTTAACGTGCCCTCGCCAACTAGGCTAAACATCCATCATTCATCACCAACAAGATCGGAAACTATTCACGTCTCCTGGCCGATTTGGATGGCCATCCATTGTTCATGATCGACGGCGCCAAACTTTCACATTGACCTCACAGTTAATTTCATGATTAGAGAGGTGGGATATTCCGCGCCACAGATTGATGAGGATTTGGCATGACCATAATTTAAAAAATAATCATGAGTTGTAGTTTTTTCCATGAATTTAGATAATACTTTGGGATCTGAAAAAATGGTCGGTATTTTAAAAAATCACTACCTGTAGTTTTTTTTCATGAAATTAAGAAATGGTCTGAAATTTGAAAAACAAATGTTCAAGAATTTCGACAATGCTCGTGATTCTAAAAAAGTTCGTTGTTTTTTTAAAATCACAAATGTAATTTGTTTTCACTTATTTTAAAAATGTGCACGAAATCAAGAATTCTTTGTGGATTTGTAAAAATGTTTCTGAATACAAAAGATACTCATAAATTTGCAATTACATACCTATCAGAAATCAGCAAACATGCAAATATACATATTAGCACTTGTTCCAAATTTGCAATTACATACCTATCAGAAATCAGCAAACATGCAAATATCAGTATGAATCAGTTGGTAGGCAATCCACTTTCTCTAGGTAGTCTTGGATGGATTACGGTAACTTAAAATCTTGTTTTCGGCTTATGCTTATGAATCATTCATAGTGCACCTCAGACTTTGTGAATTATAAGAATAACCATGTGTGGTTATTTTGATGTGGAAGTTAGTGCGAGGATCAATGATCAGAGATACATGATTCTTCTTATAAATCAGTGCACGTTTGTAACTTAGATTCAACAATTCTCTGACTTCTCGTTGAAGTATTTACTACGCCACTCACACAAAAGCATTGCCTCACAAAGTTTCTTTGGTTGAGATAATCCTTACATTGATGTTTCTCCATATCAATTTATAATAATTGTTACAATTCTTGTTTCAAGTAACTATCATCCTTCAACTGAGTGAAGTCTTGCTGTTGCACCTTTGAGCACAACTATCAGTTGTATTTTGGAGTATGTTCATAGTCCAGTGGCCAATATATATCAAAGTGTAAAAATAGATTACACACGTGTATCGAAATTAAAACGGGAATAAAAAGTCCCATCTTATTATTTTTCATGTTTTTGTCATTCTATTGTTGTACCATTAGAATAAACGGGCGCGGCAACGCGCGCTGTCATGGTCTAGTAAAATGTATACTGTATTGAGGAAAAAGATGAAGCAATAGTTCCCAATGACATGTTGCCCTCGCTCCATGAAATCCAAAAACAAGTGTGGTCTCAACGATGCAAGAATTTGTTAATGCAGGAGAGGAGAGAATCCTTACTTTGTCACGAGTTCTGTGACGAGTCACACGAGGGCGGTATGCACATGTGTAGGTACATCCATCGTTTTGTCTGCACGCTCCAGCACGAGGCTTACATAAACTCAGAGAAAAAGCACACAGGGCAAGCCAACTGCAAGCTAGCTTACAAACGCAAGAAGCAGCTCGATTACCATGGCGAGCAGTAGCAAGGTCGTGGCGATTTTTGCCATTCTGGTTTTCCTGCAGGTGTGGTGCGCCGCCGGGCAAGTCTACAACGTCCCGGCGGTGATGTCGCTGAACGGCTTCGAGCAAGGAGAGGAGGGCGGGCCGGCAAAGTGCGACGGCCAGTACCACAGCGATGACCTCTACCTAGTGGCGATGACCTCAGTGTGGTATGGGCCAGGTCTCCGGTGTGGCAAGATGATCAGCATCAAGAGCTCTGGCGGGAGCAGCCTGCAGGCCATGGTCGTGGACGAGTGTGACTCGGACAACGGCTGCGGCGCTACCGAGATCAGCACGTCGGCCGCCGTGTGGAAGTTCTTTGGGCTTGACACCAGTGTCGGCGAGGTGGCCGTCACCTGGTCGGACGTCTAATTCAAATGGTTGCTTGTACTTGTAAATCCAGTCATTTGCTTTCAACTCCAAAGTCTCTCCTCGATGAAATAACTATTTACATGCATACGCATATGCATGGTGTGTGCGCGGGTAATCTGCTTATATGTAAGCTCAACCAATGTAAGCTTGTTTGTGACAGTATAAGTCACTGTATGTAAGCTTGGTCTGTATTTTTCTCCTTATAAGTACAAATTCTCCCAAATTCGGTATTTTCCTTTTCCTTTAAATCTAAAAATAATTAAAGCAGCATCCCCACTTCGTCAAAACGATAAAAATGAAAACTGTGCTAGGAAAATATTCATGGAGTCAATATCATCTTAAAAAACTCGACGTGAATGAAATAACAATGTAACACTAGAAGAAACAGAGACACACAGAGAGAAACATGTATACAGGTTTACATATGGGTCGCCAAATAGAAACTTTAAATTTCCAAAACATTACAATACAACTGGAAATGATGGATGCATGCAATGACATGTTCAGAGGAAGGGAAAATTATATCTATTGTTACTTAAATGATGGGCGCTTGAAATGTCGCATGCAACAACCTTAGAGAAAAAAAGAGGACACGCATGAAACAAATGTTTGACAAAAAGGAAAAGTGGATGCAGAATTACATATGGATGACCTTCACACACTCTCTCCCTCCCGCACGCCCCGCATCGCCTCCCCGAGCGAGGCGACCGGGGCGGATCCTCCATCTCCTCGCTGCCGAGCGCCGCCCCCCTCCCTCCCACCGCTACCGTCTCATCGGGGTACTCCTCCTCATCCGACGAGCCATCAGATGACTCCACATACTGCTCGTATATGTACTCCAAATCGGAATCCATTGCTAGAAAGAAGAAGGGACAACTGTTTTTAGCTCCGATGATTCATTGAATGGTTGCTGAGCATGGTGAGAATAGCAGTAGCGGATGGTACCTGACGGGATGGTCGGAAGACAGGAGTTGAATGGAGGAAGAGGAGAAGCGGGGTGGAGCCCTGTTGGAGCACTGGAGGTGACAGAGACGTAGAGTCCCAGCAGGTGTGGCGTGGTGGCCGGGGTGGTGGAGCAGCGGTGAAGGAAAAAGAGAAAGGAGCAAGGAGAGAAAATGGGGAGGATGGAGTCGCGGGTCCGGGAAGGATTTTGAGTGGGCAGGGGGTGTCAGATTCCTACGTTTTGTGTGTCTGGACTCCCACAAAGGTCCCTAACTTTTGTCTCTAGTTTGCGGGGAAATCGCCCCGCGGACCAATACAGGCCCGCGTTGGATGGCTTCCGAGGCTGGACAGCGCGGTACCACCGGATGCTGTCAGTTTGTGGGTCCGCCTTGGAGATGCCCTTAGTAGTTATAAACTACTTAGAACTCCACAAACGGTACTATATACGGGGCTTTGCTACACGCACGGACTCTTTAATATGGAATCAACAGACTGTAATACGTGGCAGTCTTGGATTAGTCTTTGATTGGAGATTAATTAGTGAGGCGGGTCCTTCCCCATAAAAATCAGTGTGTGTGTGTGGGGGGGGGGGGGGGGTGGGGGGTTAATTAGTGTTGAAATGCCCGTATTCGTCCGTGCATGGGTAAAAACATCCTTGGCCATAAAACTAAAAAGCATATTATTTCTACATACCCACAATGAGTAAATCAAGCGGGCATTTATACCCTTATATGTACGCTGAACATGTTATCGATGCCACATAGCCAACTACGAAACATGTGGACGAGTAGCACATGGCATATACAAATTGGCGTCACCTGGATGACCTTTTATTTGACCAACTGTATTTTCCTGTCAATGTACACCTAGATTACTACACGCACTCGTCTCGATCTTGCCCTCGATCATCTTTGTTTGTTGTGCAATATTAATTAACTAGATTGAAGTTGGATTGCAACACTTCATCCTTTTTTGGCAATACGAGATCCAACAGCATGCGTGGTCTTAACAATGCAAAGATATACTACGTACGAGGGAAGAATTTGTCTGCAAGCTCTTTGATGAGCCACACGAGGGCGGCATGCACATCACGTGTGTGATTACGTACATAGCTTTGTCCCAGGCTGCAACACGAGCCTACATAAAGCCCTTCAACCAACAGCCTTGAGAGAAAGCAAAGCACACATACACAGCGAGGGCAACGGCAAGCTAAGCTAGCTTATAAACGCAAGCAGGAGCTTTTATCGCTGAATCACCATGGAGAGCACTTGCAAGGCGGTGGCAATCCTTGGCATCCTTGTGTTCCTGCAGGTGTCTGGCGCGGCTGGGTGGGCCATGGACCAGCCAGCGGTGATGTCATTGAACGGCTTCCAGCAAGGAGAAGAGGGCGGGCCGGCGGCGTGCGACGGCCAGTATCACAGCGACGACCTCTTCCTGGTGGCGCTGACCACGGCGTGGTACGAGAATGGCGCCCGGTGAGGGAAGCTGATCAGCGTCAATAGCTCGAACGGGCGATCCCATGAGGCTAGGGTCGTGGACGAGTGCGGCACCGGGAACGGCTGCCGCACCGATGAGATCAGCACGTCCGTGGCTGTGTGGGAGGCACTTGGGCTCGATACCAGCGTCGGCGAGGTATCCGTCACCTGGTCGGACGTAATCTGGTAAATCTGAGTCATCTGGTTTTAACTTCAATAATGTGCATGCGTACATGCATGATGTATGCGGATAATCTATTTTATGTACCAAGTGTCAATCAGTGCCGAGTTCGTAATGGTACTATTAATCAGTTTGAAATAATAATGTGCTTCCTTATGTGAGTTTGATTTGTATGTATTTCTTCCCTTGTAATTATTCTCCCAAATTCGCTACTTTCCTTTTCCTTTAAAGCTTAAATAATGAAGGCAGCATTCCTACAACTTCTAAGAATAAAAATTAATATTGCGCACCAGCAAAGATCAATGTCATTTTGCCACACTCATTTTTGTGTTTGTGAGTGGTATATTCGCACCTTGAAGAGGGAAACCATGATGTTAATCTTGTCCTCTTCACATGGATTGAAAATCCATAGCAGTTCCCTATGCCACGAGTGTCCAGTTCCCTTAGCCCATTGGTCTCGTCTCTCTCCACTGCAGCACGAGCATGCATATATATCACTCATCGTTGAGAGAAAGCTAACACACAGGGCAAGCTAGCTAGCTTATAAACGCACGCAAGCGGGAGGTCGCTCAATTACCATGGCGAACGTGGCCAAGGCGGCTGCAATCTTATTTGTTTCTCTGCAGGTGGTGTGCGCCGTCGCCCGGCACCATGCTGATCCACAGTCGTCTCTGGACATAGTCACGGTTCCAGGGATGATGATGCGGAGCGGGTTCGACCAAGGACAAGAGCGCGGGCCGTCGTCATGTAGCGGCACATACCACACCGACATGGAACCTGTGATCACGGTGTCTACAAAGATATACACGAGTGGGGGCCTGTGTGGCATCTTGTTCGGCATCACCGACACGGAGACCGGGCGCAGCACGACGGCAGAGGTCGTGGACGAGTGCCAAGACTGCCTCGACGATGAGGTGGGAGGGTCGGCCGGCGTGTGGAAAGATCTCGGGCTCGACACCAACGTCGGCCCGGTGCCTGTTATATTGTCCTGGTGAGAGCCTGAGAGGTCGGCTGGTGTACAGGCTTGCCGACGAGATAAACTGTTCATGGTAAATTAAGTTGGGGTCATACACCATACATGCATGGTGTGTGAGCCATATATATGTAGGAGAACATCTGAATAAAGAAATCTATACTTATCTATAGGTGTGAATCCACGACTGCCCTTGCCGTTCCCGACACCCTTGCCGTCCTTCTTCTTGCGGAAGTATAGGTCGAAGACGCAGTACGGATTGAGCCGGATCTGCTCGTCGCTACAGTTGTCCTCGCCGTCGCTATCCTCCTTCGATGGCAGTCCGACCATGGCATGGACCGCCCTGTTAGACAAAATGTGTTGTATTCAATCTCTGTAAAACATACCAGTTGTGCATAGCTCTTTCTCCTCCTGATTCTCTCTGTAAATCGATCCCGTCTTGTACTCTACGATAGAAGCCGTGGCTAATGTAGTAATGTCGTCTCAGAGTGCTCCTAGCTTCGCCAGCTCCTTCTTGAGCTCTCATGTCCTGTCAACAAGGCGGCGGTGGTCTACTGCGACAACGTCTCCGCTATCTACCTCTCGGCCAACCCGGTTCATCATCGCCGTACCAAACACATTGGGCTTAATATTCATTTTGTCTAGGATCAGGTGACTCTTGGTCACGTTCGTGTTTTACACGTTCCCACATCCCAAAAATTTGCATATATCATGACCAAAGGCTTGCCTACGTCGTCCTTCGAGGAGTTCTGGTCCAGTCTTTGCGTCAGCAATGTGCCGCTTCGACTGCGCGCACGCGGGGGGTGGGGGGTGAGTATATATGTTATGTGCATATTTGTGTATCTGGCCCAGGGCCGGGCCCACAGTGGTGCAAAACATGCGGTCCGCATAGGGCCCAAAATTCTGGGGGCCCAAATTGTTTACATAGGCCTAGTATTAAAAAAACCTTATGCCCTACTGGGTTGCTGGGCGCTGTAGTGGGCTCTCCTGCTCTCACTCTGGGCTGGAGTTGAAGTATAGCGACGAGGCCACGAGTGCATCCCATCGATCGAGCGACAGTGAGACAGCGACCATTAGATCAATCGGGGGAGGATAGGTACGTCTCATCGCGTGGTCACTAGATCAATCGGATCACAGCGCGACCGGCCGCTGCCGCCGTTGCCTTCCTCGCCTCCTCTGTCCTCTCTCAAATTTGGATTGATCGGTAACCGACTCTAGCCTCCTGCCAGGTGCTTACTACTTAGCGAGTCCTTCTTTTCGATCAACTTCGGTTCCTACTCCTAATTCCTAATTTTGTAATTAGTTATTGGCAGGGATCATTACATTGTTAGAGATTGGTACTTATTTCTTACCTCCTCGATTAAAGATCACATGACCCAAAACTATGTGAATTATATGATTCATCTAATTAACAAACATTGATGCATGATCTCCAACTTGAATTGATATATGCTACTGTATAACTTCAATTTTATTTTATTCATCTTCTTTATCTTGTGTTTTAATAATACAGATTTGATTCATCATGGGAAAACATGAGTCTGGTGCCTCCAAGCGCAAGAGAAAAGTACAAGAACAAAATTTAATTAATAAATCTTATAAAGGTGGTATGGATAGATTTGTTAAAAAAAAGCACCGCAAGTGTCATCTGGTAATCAGTCTGTTGAGCCTTCTACCCTTAGAATTTTTTTCTGCGAAAAATATGTACTATAATTACTCGTTAGTTCATTTTCTTTGTGACATAGGGCCTCATTTTTTAGTTTCGCACAGGGCCCTGGATTTTGCCGGCCCGGCCCTGATCCGGCGCACCTCCTACTTCCTTGTATAGTTGAGGTCGTGGCCCACTTTTTCCATCATATATACGTGCAATTGCACCAGATCAATACAACATGCAATTCCATCATCATACAAATGCTAGTACATGAGAAACAGATGAAGAAATGGCGGGGCTGCGTGAGGCAGTAGGACGACAAACTCTCGTCACATGTGCTCTTGTGTAAACAGCCGATTGAGGTTAGAGGGAGGCGAGGCATTCACCTCCAACAGAGGACACCTACTTAGTCTGCAGGGTCGACGAGTTGTTTGTGGATTCACACCAGGGCCGCATGCAATCGTGTGGGTAAGTCCGTCAGGTTTTGTCTGCATGCTGCACCTAGCACAAGCCTGCATACATAAATCCCTCCAGCCAACACCCTCCAAGAGAAGGTCAATCACCATGGCCCGGCAAACCCGTGCGGCAAGACGATCCACATCAGGAGCGCCGATGGGCACTATGTGGTGGCCATGGTCGTGGACGAGTGCGGCTGTGAGAGCGGCTGCGGCGAGAACGACATCAGCACGTCGGCCGCCGTGTGGAAGGCCTTCGGGCTCGACACCAGTGTTGGCGAGGTGTTTGTCAGCTGGTCGGACACCAACTGAAACGATTGTGCGGTTACTGCTTACCTGTCCTCGTGATAGTGTGTGTTTTTGTTTCAAAATTAAATAAGGGTAAACTTGATAGTGCGTGTGTTTTTGCTCTCGTGTGGACGTTGTTTTTCTTTTCTTTTTCTTAAAGAAAAAAATTCCCTTCCTTCCTTCCGCGCGTGTGCGTGCAAATGCAGCGTTAGCGGGTTTTTTTCTTTTTCTTTTTGACATGCATACAGCATTAGCGTTGACACGTTCAAACTTACGTGCATGCCGTTACGTACGTCACGCACACCACACGTTGCTTCAACTTCAAACGTGTGCACTAGCTAGCTTCTTCTTCTCTCTTTTTTCGATTGGATGATTTCTTCATTTTCTGTATTTTTTGATATTTTGCTTCCGGCGGGCACGCCGCCATGTCCTGCACATGGCGCGTGCCGCTCAATCCGGACCACTACCATCCATCTCCTCGTGCAGCTACTCCGCCGCCACCGCAGAGACCAACGCCCGCCACGACAACTCAAAACGCCCCAGGCAGACACCCTCAAACACCCCAGTACACCTCATATGCAACCCAAAATATGAGGTGGTGGTGGACGTTGCCACGGCGGAGCCGCATTTTCCCGCGCACCGTATGGTGCACCAGTCCGGCGCGCCGCGTCATCGTGCTGGATGTCGCCGCCTCGTCCCAGGCCAGATCCATCATCGATCTGACTTTCACCAGCACCGTTCGAGTTCCGGGCTCCGACGAGGAAGAATAGGGCATGGGAGACGGTGGTGCCTCCTTGAGTCCCGTGACCCGGCTCGTGTCCCATGCCCTACTCTACCTTGCTGGCGACCGGACCAACACTGGGGAGCGCAGCCGGCCACCGGACATGGGCACGGCGGAACCGGGCGAGCTCCGCTTAGGTTAGCTCTCACGTTGCAGGCATGTAATAATTAATATGGATTCCAGGTTTCTTATTTAAGCTGTCTGTTTATAGAATCAAAAATTTCAGGCATGATCTGTCACTGTCCGTGGACGCGTCGGTGGGCGTTTGAGGGATCGGATTTGCCAAGTCCGCTTGTAGATGCTCCAACAACCATATGTGCAATTTAAATTTAGGCACATCTTGTCTGACTTGAGGGATTGGATTTTTTCTGAAAATGCAAGAGGCCACGTGTGCAAGATTTGATTTGCAATCTATAGCATCTCTATTACTTGACATCTTCATTTTTCATGCCATCCTAACAACAAGTCGGTTAAAACACTCTAGTATGACAAGCAGCCACCCATGGCGCCCTCTATATCTTTGGAACTAATAAAAATAAAAATAAACTATAGATTTTGAAGTTAGGTGACGTGCATGTCTAGTTGCTCCTGAAATTCAAATATAGAAGGTGAATTTTGAACTAGATCAAATTTCATATATTATGTTTCTTTTGCGAAAAAAGAATAATTCAAATCCAATAAAATTACTTCAGAATTATTTTCTATTGTTGTGCCGCCGGGAGAGAAACTCCATGATGTTGCTTCTGGATCCGCGATGGAGGTGCTTGAGGTCGTCTCCATCTTTAGACCCGCTCGAGAGTTGCCATGGACGGATCCACGAGTAGCCGCTGCGGTCAGGTCATCCCCAAGCGATGCCAGATTTGGACGTGGATGTGCTGCCCACCCACCGCGAAGCCACACATGGAGACCACCTCGCCGCCACCATCCTCGTGAGGCGCGAGCTTCCCGTCGACCACTATGGCGGTGGCGAGGAGTTGAGAAGGGAACGGAAAGGCCGGCGGCGCTAGGGTTTGGTTACGTATCGTGTCGTCTCGGACACGGCGGTCGCGAATCATTTCCCCTAGGGACGAGTGTTTCTACGTAAACCTTCCTTCTTCCATATGTTTTTTCGAGTGCATTGTATGCTTTTCTCCGAGTAGGAGATATAAGAAGGCCGGATTCGACAACCACCAACGATGGCTAAGGAGACGCTCTCAAAATCTTCGCCACGAGATTGTATTCATGTAGGGGTACCTCTCTGGTCCAGTTTGTTAGTCGGGCAGCAACCGCTAGATATGTCTATGAATAAAATAAGTCGTCCATCGAATTAATTGCTACTACTACGAACTTGATGAAAACCATTCCGGGTAAAAATACTTGAAAACCTAACATCGTCATAATTGATATCCTGATAATCCATTGGCCCTCCCTCCTCACACTTTAGCGCCATTAATTACGGGAGAGAAAATAGGTAGACGTGGGTTGGTTGCATGGGATGTAGAAGGCGAACAAGCATGCCAATAATTATGGGAGTTGATCGATGAAAACTAACCACGGGAAAAATTTCACCAATGACGCATGGAGCAGCAGCGGGGCTTAATTGCTTCATCACTCCCAAAAAAAGGAAAGAAAAAGAAAAGCCCAATCGACCCAACATTTCCTTTCCCCTCCTCCTCACTTCTCGCAGCCGCCACACACACACACACCTCGCCGTTGGATGCCGCCGCCGCCGCCGCCGCACACCTCGCCGTTCGATGCCGCCGCCACGGCCTGCACCTCATCCACCCAGACATCCCCGCCCACCCTCTCCTTCCTCGCCGCTCCTTCATCTCCAACCACGACGGCGTCCTCGAACGGATCCATGGCAGCAGCTAACCCTAGCTAGCTCCTCTTCTCCTCCGTGGCGCGGCTCGCAGCTGCGGCCAGAAGGTTCGCCCCTGCTGACCGCGGCCGCCGACAGGGGCGCCCACATCGGCGTCGGGCTCCACGGATGCAGGCGGCTCCCAACCCAACCCTTGCTGGCTGCAGCGGGTCATCAATGGCGCGGTTCGCCATCGAGGCCTCGTGCTCCTCCACGCTCTTCATCCGCGCCAGCTTCATCACCAGCAAGGAAACAAGGACCTCCATCCCCAATCCCTCCTTCCATTATCTTATTTTCCGGTGATGCGTGCGCCATTAGTAGCAACGTCGAGTTCCCTCCAACCAGGGAATCAATTCGAGACAGAAGAGAAAGCATGCGTCCCACTGCTGGTTCTGGAAGCAGGGACTGAATTCGGGTTGATTCTAGCTTGGTGCTGTATTTCAACACTTGATGTTTGAGTGGTAATCCGTCATTATGTTGCGCGCATTAGGAACACAAGAGTTAATCCGTGGTCTGGCGATTAATCTTGTGATGTTCTAGCTTATTAGTACAGCAAAAGGAGTGCCTTTCTTATTCCCCTCTCGATGAAATGATTTGGGCCATCAACATAGATGACCAAAGCTGCAATCTTGACTACTAAGTTTGCTTCAATCTGGTTCATGGTCGTCGATGCCGCCTTTTGTTTATGCCTTTATGGGGCAACACTGCCTTTTCCTCCACGAGTTGTTTTTGTTTCTTGAGTTTTAACTAGTTTAAAACTTCTGAATTTTAGGATTCACGAGGCTCCAGACCCTAGCTGCAGCGGGTCACCAACGGCGCGGCTCCCGCACCTCCGCCATCAAGGCCTCATTCTCCTCCACTATCTTCATCGGCTCCAGCTTCATCACCAACATGGAGTCCAGAAGGCACAGCCTCCCCCTCCGGCGTCAGGACCGGTAACTCCCGAAACCCCCTATCCCTCCTTCCATTATTTTATTTTCCGTTGACTCCTGCCATTAGTAGCAGGACTCGTTTCACTCGAGTTCCAAGCAGGGACTGAATTCGAGACAGAAAATGCATACGTTCCTGTGTTGGTTGTGGAAGCGGGACTAAATTCGAGTGTTGTGGGTTGATGATTCTCAGTGCTGAATTTTAATTCTTGATGTTTCAGTGGAAACCAGTTAGTCTTTTGCATGCATTAGGAACAAAGAGTTAATCCGTGGTCCGGTGATGATTAATATTGTGTCGTGCTAGCTTATTAGTACAACACCAAAGGAGTGCCTTTTCTTTTTTTCTGTCGATGAAACGATTGATTTGGGCCATCAGCATAAAGGAACAAACCTGCAATTTTGACTGCTACGTTTGTTTCAATCTGTTCATGGTCGTTGATGCCCGTTTTTTTTTTGGGGGGCAACACTGCCTTTTCCTTCATGAGATTTTTCCGTCTCTTCAGTTTTATCTAGTTTAATTAAAACTTATGAACTTTAAGGTTCAAGTTGAGCACGAGATCCTCAGCTTCCGAAAAAATTTGAGTAGCTTTTGTTGCTTATACAAACTCACAGTCAAACATTCAGTAATGATTTCAGTGTCACTGCTATACTTAATTTAGCACGCTGAATCTCGTATGTAGCATGAGTCTCTTCTTTTTCCAACTGCACCCTGGATCTCGCTCTTCTATTCATCCACTAAGCTGAACTGTTATGCGTGTTCACATAATATATATATATATACACTGCAATTAATTAAGTTTGTTCGTATATCATGGGAGCTGATGGTATTCAAATAAAACCAGAGTAGTACTATTTGACCCAAAGTTGCAGGTTCCAAGTTAACCAGCAGAGGTAAAGTACATACCACGGTCCTGTCATGTGATGTTACACAGGCACGGGTGGACTTCTGGGACACGCACAACACATGTAACTTGCACTGCCAAGATTTTGAGTCGACGAGTCGTTCTGGGGTAGCGACTCTTGACGAGTCGTGCCTATCCAATTGAGTAGTCGAGGTGTTTGAGTCGAAGTCGACGACTAGTCACGACTAGTCGTTTGACTCGAAAACAGGGCACACTGCACATCTAGTGGAACCGATCATGGATATTTATTCCTAAGAACATACAATCTTTTGCAACACTTGCTGACAGTTTGGCAAATGATTTGCTGTGAATTAAGTACATGGTCTCTTTTCACCAACTGTTTGCATTTGTCTACAGATTGTCTTTCCTCCACTATCTTCATCGGCTCCAGCTTCATCACCAACAAGGAGTCCCTCCCCCTCCGGCATCTGGACCAGTAGCTCGCGAAACCCCCTATCCCTCCTTCCATTATTTTATTTTCCGTTGACTCCTGCCATTAGTAGTAGGAGTTGTTTCACTCAAGTTCCAAGCAGGGACTGAATTCGAGACAGAAAATGCAGGCATTCCTGTGTTGGTTGTGGAAGCGGGACTAAATTCAAGTGTTGAGGGTTGATTCTCAGTGCTGAATTTGAATTCTTGATGTTTCAGTTGAAACCCGTTAGTCTTTTGCATGCATTAGGAACAAAGAGTTAATCGGTGGTCTGGTGATTAATCTTGTGGCATGATATCTTAATACGTACTCCCTCCGTTCCAAAATAGATGACCCAACTTTGTATTAAAGTTCGTAAAAAGTTGAGTCATCTATTTTGGAACGGAGGGAGTACAACAAAAGGAGTGCCTTTTTTTTTCCTGTCGATGATATGATTTGGGCCATCAACATAGAGGAGCAAAGCTGCAATCTTGCCTGCTAAGTTTGCTTCGATCTGGTTAATGGTCGTTGATGCTCCCATTTCTTGTTTTTGGGGCAACACTGCCTGTTCGTTCATGACTTATTTTTCTTTGCTCAATTTTGTCTAATTTAAAACTTCTGAACTTTAAGATTCAAGCTGAGCATGAGTTCCTCGGCTTCTGAAGAAATTTGAGTAGCTTTTGTTGCTGACAAACTCACAGTCTCAGAGGTAATGATTCCTGTCTAATTATACTTAATTTAGCAGGCTGAATCTCATAGCATCAAGCTCTTCTTTTTCCAATTGCACCTGGATCTCGCTCTTCTATTCCTCCACTAAGCTGAATTGTTATGTACGGTCAGATAATATATGTATTGCAATTAATTAAGTTTGTTCGTATATCATGGGAACTGATGATATTCAAATAAAACCAGAGTAGTACTATTTGACCCAAGTTGCAAGTTCCAAGTTAACCAAACAGAGGTAAAGTACATACCACTGTCCTGTCCTGTGATGTTACACAGGCATGGGTGGACGTCTACGACACACAACACATAAAAGTTGCAGACTGCACATCTATTAGTTGAACCGAGCATGCATATTTATTCCTAAGAACATAAAATATTTTGCAACACTTGTTGACAGTTGGGCAATCGATTTGCTGTCAATTAAGTACATGGTCTCTTTTCAACAAGTGTTTGCATTTGTCTAGAGATGGTCTTTTCACCGCCGCTGACCGCGACCTTCGAGGCACGCCATTGGGAACCTGGCCGCCGATAGGGCCGCAACTTCATTGCTCGGCTTGCCTTTTCTGGACACCACGACGGGGAGAACCTACTGTCTGGCACGAGCTTGGCGGGCGTAGCAGCTATGCCTGCATCGGCCCTCACTCCGATGCCTCGCAGTGGGCTTCTTCTTCGACTCCGGCCAGGCATAGGTAAGCCCTTCAGATTTGCCCCGGTGAGACCGCCGCCACCACCACACAACTTCTCTTCTTTTTCCGTTCTCTTGCACATGGACGCAAACAACTGGCCAACTGCCCATCAAGCTCTTGTAGCATCCTACTGTAGTGTACTAATCTACTCCCTCCGTTCCGATTTACTCGTCGTGGTTTTAGTTCAAATTTGAACTAAAACCACGACGAGTAAATCGGAACGGAGGGAGTAGCAGGCTAGGACATGGGTCTCCATCTTCTATTACTCTAAACTAAACTGAAACAAAACCAACTACTGTACATTAGACCCAAGTTGCAGGTTGCAAATTAACCAAACAGAGGTAAAGTACATACCATTCTCCTGTGATGATAAGGCACGGGTTGGTTTCAGTGACATGCACACAGGAAAGATTCAGATTGCACACCCATTAGTGCAACCGAGCATGAATATTTATTCGTTGAAATTTAAAATCTTTGCAGTACTTGCTGGCCACTGGGCAAATGATTTGCTATCAAAAGGAGAGCCTTTTTAATTTTTCTGTCGATGAAATGATTTGGGCCATCAACATAGAGGAACAAAGCTGCAATCTTGGCTGCTAAGTTTGCTTCAATCTGGTTCATGCTCGTTGATGCGCTTTTTGTTTTTGGGGCAAAGCTGCCTGTTCCTTCATGAGTTGTTTTTGTTTCCTCAATTTTATCTAGTTTAAAACTTCTGAACTGTAAGGTTCAAGTTTAGCACGAGTTCCTCAGTTTATCAACAAATTTGAAGCTTTTGTTGCTTACAAACTCACAGTCTCAGATTCGGTAATGATTTCAATCTAACTATATTTAATCTAGCAGGCTGATTCTCGTTGCATATTCCTCCACTAAACTGAATTGTTATGCACGGTGACATAATATATATACTGCAGATAATTAAGTTTGTTCATATATCATGGGAACTGATGTTATTCAAATAAAACCAAGTACTATTTTACCCAAATTGCAGGTTCCAAGTTAACCAAACAGAGATGAAGTACATACCACTGTCTTGTGATGTCACACAGGCACTGGTGCACTTCTGGGACACGCACAACATATTTACTCCTAAGAACATAATATTTTTTTACAACACTTGCTAACAATTGGGCAAATGATTTGCTGTCAACTGAAGTACATGGTCTCTTTTCACCAAGTCTTTGCATTTGTCTACAGATGGTCTTTTCGCCGCCGCTAATCGCGACCTCCGAGGCATGCCCTTGGGAACTAGGCCGCCGATAGGGCCGCGATGTTGGTGTCGGGCGTGCCTTTCCGGGACAACGGCAGGGAGAAACTGCCGCCCGCCACGAGCTTGGCCGGCGTAGCAACTATGCCTGCGTCGGCGGCTCGGCGCTCACTCCGCCGCCTCCCAATGGGCTTCTTCTTCGACTCCGGACGGGCATAGGTAAGCCCTTCAGATTTGATCCGGTGAGAACGCCACAACCACCACACTACTTCTCTTCTTTTTCCATTCTCTTGCACATGGACGTCAACAATTGGCCAACTGCCCATCAAACTCTCGTAGCATCCTACTGTAGTGTACTAATCTAGCAGGCTAGAACATGGGTCTCCATCTTCTATTACTCTATCAAACTCTCGTAGCATCCTACTGTAGTGTACTAATCTAGCAGGCTAGAACATGGGTCTCCATCTTCTATTACTCCGAACTGAATTGTGATACAGGGTGACATATATGCACATATGTGTAATATATATATTGTCCCAATGTCTTTCTGCACTTTGCAGTTAATTAAGCTTGTTCATATGTCACAGGAACTAAAACTGACATAAAACCATGTACTATTAAACCCAAATTCTCTGTTTGAGCACGAGTTCCTCAGCTTCTGAACAAATTTGATTGGTTTTGTTGCTTACAAAACTCAGAATTCCAGATTGGGTACTTATTTCAGTCTGAATATAGGAGTAGTACTTAATCTAGCAGACTGAATCTCATAGCATCAAGCTCTTCTTTTTGAAACTGCACATGGATCTCGATCTTCTATTTCTCTCAATTGAATTGTTATGCACGATCACATATGCGCACAACATACGTACTTGATGTCTTTTGGCACTTTGCATTTAATTAAAGTTGTGTGTACATCATTTGAATGGGAACTGAATTGAAACAAAACCAAGTGCTATTAGACTCAAGTTGCAGGCTGCAAATTAACCAACCAGAGGTGAAGTACAAGCCATTGTCCTGTCATGATACATGCATGGGTTGACTTCTGGGAGACGCACACATGAAAGTTTCAGACTGCACATCGATTAGTGCAACCGAGCATGAATATTTATTCCTAAAAATATAAAATCTTTTGCAACATGGTGACAATTGGGCAAAATGACTTGCTGTCATTAAGTACAGGATTTCTTTTCACCAAGTGTTGCATTTGTCTAGAGATGGTCTCTTGCATGCAAATGTCCTCCTTTTGATGTCTAATCAATATGTATGGGTACTAAATTGGGGCGTTCAGCAATGTGATTTCTTGTCCTGTGATGCCAACATTTGTGCTTGTTGTGATTCTGTAATAATAACTTGTGTCACGTTTCTATTGATTTAGCTCTGAAGTGCTAATTTTACTATGATTTATCTACTACTGATATCATTATTTGGTACCTATAGGGTTTGTGTACTTGTGGAAGTGCTAGACTTGTCAATGAGCATTAGCAGCAGTTTGTCCCCATGTGATGCAAGCGAGTTCACAACTGCGCAAACGCCTCTCTGATTGTTGTTCAGGTAACTGCTTAGTCCAAGCCCTGCTCTACCCCATGCTCTGTGGTGTCTGGCCATTGTGTCGCAGCCATGCTGTGATCATCGCCTTTGAGCTATGGTCATTTCTGGCGTAGGGTTTGGCTTGTGGGGTCGTCATCTAGCTATACATACTTCTGTGACAGTGGTTATAGGAATTAAACTCTGTCCTCTATTTGTCAAATCTAGCATGATACTTCTTTGTGAATATAAAATCTTTTCTACACTTGCTGACCATTGAGCAAATTACTTGATGTCGATGAAGTACATGGTCTCTTTCACCAAGTATTGCATTTTCTAGACATAGTCTCTTCCATGCAAATGTTCTCTGTTAGATGGTACATGTAGATTTGTGGGTACTAAAGTGAGGCCTAAAACAATATAAAGTTTTGATCTGTGATGCCAAGTTTTGTGCTTCTTGTTGTTGTCTTAGACTAATTGATATTATTGGGTATGCATATCAAGTTCAATCCTGTTTTCTGGGTTGTTGTTGTTGTCGGATAGGACGGATGCCAAGTAATATTTCTTATTGGCAGGAAAAAAATCATACTATAACATGGCCTCTGTGTATCTTCTAGTTCTCCCTGTACTGAAAGAAAGACATGCTTTTCTTGGTGTTCAGACATATTTCAGCTTATACTGTTAGCCTTATCTAAATTATTACTTGTTTTGCTTACTAGTGGGACTGCAAATTGGTAGTAGAATGGTACAGAACTAATCAAATTAATTTCTTCAATAAGTCTGGAATAGCTCTCCTAAACCATACATGTTCATTAGAATCTTTATATGACTGAAATATATTTTTTTTTCTACACTTGCTGGCCACTGGGCAAATGATTTACTGTCAATTGGTACCGGGTCTCTTTTCACCAAGTGTTGGATTTTTGTAGGAACGGGTCTCTTGCATATAAATATACTCCCTTAGATGATAAATCCATATGTATGTGCACTTTATTGGGGCTTAGAACAATGTGAGCTCTTGTCATGTGATCCAAACTTTGTGCCTCTTGTGATTCTGTAATAATAATTAGTCTCATGTTTCTGTGGATTTAGCTCTGAACTCTGAAGTACTAATTTTGCTTTGATTTTATCTACTAGTGACATGGTTTTTTTCCTAGGGTTCTTGTACGTGCGGAAGTGCTTGACTTGGCAATGAGCATTAGCAGCAGTTCTGTTCCCATGTCATACCAGTGAGTTCACCATGCCGCAACCGCCTCTCCTTTAATATTTTTCCAGGTAAATGCTTGGTCCCTCCCTACTCTACCCCATGCTCTGTGGTGTCCGGCCATCGGGTCACGGCCGTGCTGTGATTATGGCCTTCTAGCCATGGTCAGTTCTAGGATAGTCTTTTGCTTGTTGGTTGGTCATCTGGCCATACATGCTTCTATGATAATGGTTACAGGAAATAAACTCTGTCTTGTATTTTTCAAACCGAGCATGATATGTATTTCCAAAAAGAAAATCTGGGCTACACTTGCTTACCATTGAGCAAATGATTTGCTGCTGATGAAAATATGGTCACTTTCACCATGTGTTGCATTTTCCTAGAGATGGTCTCTTGCATGCAATTGTTCTCTATTGGATGATCAATCCAGATGTATGGGTACTTCAGCTAGGCCTACAATAATATGAAGTCTTGATCTGTGATGTCAACATTTGTGCTTCTTTTTGTTGTCTTACTAATTGGTGTCATTGATTATGCATGTGATATAGCCAAGATCAAGTTCAATTCTATTTTCTTGGCTGTTGTTGTTGTGGGCTAGGATCGATGATTAGTAATGTTTCTGTCGGAGTCACCATCTTATTGGCTTGAAAAAACATCATACTAGAACCTGCAAATACATGGGGTATGTGTATCTTTTAGTTCTTGCTATATTGAAAGAAATGATTTTTCTTGGAGTTAAGACATATTTCAACTCCTCATCAATATCTGTGCCATCTAATTAATGATCACTTGAATTTCTGTTATCCTAGTCTAAATTATTGATTGTTTTGCTTACTCTGAGTGGGACTGTGAATTGCTAGAACAACGGTACAAAACTAATCAAATTCATTTCTCCAGTAAGTCCGAATTAGCTCTCCCGTGTTCGGTAGAATCTTTATATGACTGGAATTAAGTATGTCGAACCATCGATCAATTTCTATATATTATTTTCCAAAGGACGTATCTTCCTCTAGAATATTTCTCCATGACCATATCCTCCTCCATGATCCTGCAATACTACATAACCTTAGAAACATCGTATCTTCCAATACTTTTGGTAAATGAATACTTTTGGTATGGATGATGCACTTTTGTTCTTGTCTGATTTGTCCTTCTTTCCCGATGCAGTTTCCTCACGCAGGTTCACAAGAGACCGCCATGTGGTGCGTCCAGTGTAGAAGGCGCCCAACATCACCAGCGAGTCAGTCGACCTGCGCCGCCACTCCGGTGGCTGCTTCTCCTTTGACTCAACCATTGATAATCCACTGGTTCCTCTCTCTCTCTCTCTCTCTCTCTCTCTCTCTAACGAGAGATATGTAAATTACCTTGTCTCTTTTTATCGAATAAGTATCGAAAGAATATATGTTTTTCAACTTTATTGTTCTGTGCTGGTCGTCGAGCCGTCAGCAACTGTGGTGCTGGCCATTGAGCCGATGATTTAGTGCTTGGATATGTTGTGGTGGTCTTCTGGCCACCACAATCGGTTGATCAGGTTGATCTTTATTGTCAATGAAATTGATCTCTTGTAGTATGTAAATCTGTGTTGGTTAGAACCTTTCTATGTCATGGATAATTATAAGGTCTTGGTTGGGCTACTGTTAAGTTTAGTTGATTTACTCACTATCCATCGCAATGGTTCTTCCCTCTTTACATGGCTTGGTGTTTTAATCAGTTGGCTTGTTTATGTTAATTTCTGTGGAGTATATTTGTTTATTACCAAATGACGATAAACTAGGTTTAATTTCCTGAAGTGGCATGGTATAGGAACTAATTGATCATGGTTATGCTATTGTTTGACTTATAGTTCAATGGATATGCTTCTTGGCCATTCTGGGTTTGGCCTTTAGAGTTTAATATTCCCTGCCTAGATATTTGCTGGTCTTGTTTGATAAGATTAGACAAGAACATATGTGTGTTGTATCTGGCTATGTGTTGATTAGTCTTAAAAAAATTCATGCTCTGTGTTGTGTCCATTTGATGGAGAGATTAGGTAATGGACACTACTAGGATTATGTGTTTTGGTTTCAAGTTGTAAATTCTAGGCTGCTGGACGATGCCTAGTTGTATTAAGGTTTCTCCTTGAGTTATTTAATGCTAATTTTCACATCGGAGCCTTTAATCTTGCTACTGTTGTGGTTTTCTCACGCAGGTCAGGAGCACAAGTGTGCGGTGGAGAACATCACCGTCTAGTGTATTGGCCCGCACCGGCGCTCACTCCGATGTAAACCTCTGGTGGCCGCTTCTTCTACTCCAGCACATCTAAGCCACCGGGTCCTCTTCTCTCCTGCTCTCTCTCTGTGATATGATACATGGCTGTCAAGAAATTACATGTTGCTCTTGGTGCCATGTATGTTATTATCTAGGCTAGCTGAATGAAATGCTTGATTCTATCTAGTGATTTGCTATGCCCATGATGCACCATCATTTGTCAAATCTTTTAGCGGGCTGTAGCATCATCTTGCCTGTCTCATTCAAGATGATAGGCATGTAACTTATATGTGTCCTAATGAGAGAGATACATGCCTGTACGCAGACGATTTGGTGGAAGAAATTGTAAATTATTTTGCTAAAAATCGATCTAACTTGACAGCCATTTTACTATCATGAAAATGTTTCCCTTTTTTTCCCTTACATCACATTGGTTGCTGGTACTTTGTAAACTACACCAGTAGAAAAGTTGACTTATTTCAACAGGTTACATTCGGTTTTAGTTGTTTTTGGATGTTAGTGTCTTGGTACCATATATGCTAGATAAATATTTGGATTCGAATGAGAGCAGTGTGAAAGTTGATACATATGCGAGTTGTTTATTTACTATACAATAAGTAATGTTCTTTTCTCGTTTACATGAGGTCGGTGATTATACTTTGTAAACTGCCAGCGTAAACGTGACTCGTTGAACTACCTAGTTTGGTCGTGATAGCTTATTACAATAAAAGGAGTGTTTTTTCTTTCAAGGGAATGATTTTGGCCATGAACATAAAGGAACAAAGCTGCAACCTTGCCTGTTAAGGTTGCTTCAATTTGGTTCATGATCGTTGATGCCGCTTTTTGGGACAACACTGCATGTTCGTTCATTCTTGAAGCTATGTGTTATTTTGTTTCCTCGATTTTATCTATTTTAAAACTCCAAACTGTAATAATCAAGTTTAGCATGAGTTCCTTAGCTTTATGAACAAATTTGAGTAGTTTTTGTTGATTATAAACTAGGTTCCAGATTGGGTAATGATTCAGTCTGAATATAGTTAATCTAGCAGGATTAATCTCGTAGCATCAAGCTCTTATTTTTCAAAAAGCACATGAATTTTTATAGACATGGGTCTCTTGCATGCAAATATCCCCTATGCCATGGGATGGTCTGGCCATCAGACGTGGCTGATTGTGGTGCTGCCGAATGGGTTAATGATTTAGGGTTTGGTGCTGTGGTGGTGGTCTTCCAGCCACCACAATCTTGTGTTTCTGATGATATTGTTGTAGAAGTTTCTCCCTGTGCTGGTTAGGGTCTTCTGCTACTTCATATCTTTCGATACGATTTGGATGTTGTTTGATTCGATCCGATTTACCTTGATGCGGCTTGCTCACGCAGATCAGGAGCACATGTGTGCGCGGTGGAGAACATCACCAGCGAGTCTGGGTCTGCACTGGCGCTCACTCCGATGTCTTCCTCTGGTGGCCGCTTCTTCTTCTACTCCAGCACATGTAAGCCACCGGTTCCGCTTCTTTCTCTCATGCTCCATGTGATATGAAGAGACATGGCTATCAAGAAATTACATGTTGTTGGTGACATATGTTACTGATCCGGGCTAACTAAATGTCATGCATGATTCTATCGAGTGATTTGTTATGCCCATGTCTCTTCATCATTTGTCAAGTCTTTTAGCGAGCTGTAGCATCCTCAGGTTTGCCCTAGAACTAGATTTTTAATTAGATGAGTTCGTCTAGACTGTTTACATGTATTTGATGGTTCAGATATGATTGCTCCCTTGGCTGTCACATGTATTTCTAGAATGAAGAACATGACAATACACTTGGTTTTACCCCCTGTTCTCTAGAGTTTGATGAAGAAATTGTGGTAACTGAAACTACTATTTTGTCTACTTGATACTGTGTAGTAGAGGATATTTGATTTATAGTCTTTTTACCAAGGCATGTGATATTGTAGGTTATATTTGCTTAAACTGTTATGAAGTTGTGCTATTACCAAGTCGATGTGTCCTGCATAGCGTTTATCTGCCCTGAACATGTAGTATTACATTTTTTACAGCCATGGGCCTTTCCTCACTTAAATTTTTTGTCAGCATGCACCCTCATCTCTGTCTTGTGTTTTGTTAATTATAGAGAGACATTGACTTGGTTTTTTGAATATTATAGGAGATCATACCTATGTCTTGTTTGATTCCATTCAATTTACCCTGACGCGGTTTTCTCATGCAGGTCAAGAGCACAAATGTGGGCGGTGGAGGACGTCACCAGCTAGTCCGTTGGTCTGCACCGGCGCTCACTCCGACATCTCCCTCCGCTGGCCGCTTCTTCATCTTCTATTACTCTAGCACATGTAAGCCATCGCTTCCTTTTCTCTCTCTCCCTCTCTCATGCTCTGTGTGATCTTATACATGGTTGTCAAGAAATTACATGCTGCTGTTGCTGCCATATGTTACTGAACCGGGCTAACTAAATGTCATGCATGATTCAATCGAGTGATTTGTTATGCCCATGATGTACCATTATTTGTCAAGTATTTTAGTGGGATGCAGCACCATCTTGCCTCTCATTTGAGATGGTAGGCCTGTAACTTATATTTATCCTAATGACAGAGATACATGTTGCCATGTTGCAGGATTTTGTGGCAGAAATTGTAGCTCCTTTTGCTACGAAAGACATTGTCTTTGATTGAGTATGGTAACCTCCTTGTGATATGAGCAGCTTATGGTTTTTTGATCGTTAACCTCCTTACTGCATGGAAGTAGATGAAAACAACTCACCGAAGCACACAAGTTGGTTATAAATCCCCTAAATGCAAAGAAAATAGGCAGGGCTATTAAGTTTTTCTTTTTGACATTATAAAGTTGCATATTGTAATTCTGCTCCTCTGATACTACTACATTCTTTTGACAGTTAGTAACTAAAAGTGTCATCTTTTTGGTTAACTGAAGAGTTTGCAAAAGGAGCTGGACGTGCAAGGGCATGGGAGTCACCAGTTAGTCGGTCGGCCTGCTTCGACGCCTCACTCTGGTGGCCACTTCTTCTTCTACTCCAGCACAGGTAAGTTACAGGTTCCTCTCCTCTCCTCTCTCATGCTCTGTGTGCTCACGGCCATTGAGTGCTAAATTTGGGAGCCTTTGATCATGCTGAATTTGAAGAACATAAAACTACTACAATTGCTTTTATCTCTGGTCTCTAGAGTTTGATGAACTGTGATGATATTTGATTTATTGCCCTTTTACCAAGGCTTTGTGTATAGGTGATGTGCATAGTGCTTATGTTCTTTTTAGATCCATGGAACTTCCTCACTTGTATATTATGTGAGCATGCACCTCTGTTTGGTTCATAGGGTTCTTGTTCGTGCAGAACATATATGTAAAATTATTGCATGGTTATGTGCTGCTGTAGTCCCTATATTCGTCTATGACTTGGTTTGTTCCTTGGATTAGGAGTTTGAATCCATGACTTGGTTTGTTAATGCAAAATTTCTGTTACTGTTGGATATTCAACTTGTTCTAGTGGTGATTCTCCAAGAGTGAGACCTCTTAAGTATTCTCGGAAGTTGACCATCATGCCTAGCAATTATTTCCATATGTTCCCAAAATTCCTTTATAACCCATTTTGGAATAACCTGGTTTGTAGGTCACCTTCAACAAGGCTGGCGCCGCACCGTGAAGAGACTCCTGTGATCTGGCCACTAATCCCCAAACATCCATCTCAATGACCGACGAGTGCATTGAGTTGGCGATGTAAGTTTCTATTTCGAGTTATTGTTTGAGTTCAACAGCAAGAAATTAGATATTCTATTTGATGTAGAATTGAATTTATGAATGCTGGACTACTAGGTGTGGACTGTTTTTCTGTCCTGTGAAGTGCTACCTACATCTACTTTGTTTTCATATAGGCATGTAAACCAAGAGCCTGCCCCAGAATAATGATTTTAATTAGACGAGCTCCTCCTCTAGACTGTTAACATGTACTTGCTGGTTTAGAATCAAAGAAGATGGTTCTCTATGCTCCCTTGGCTGTTGCATGTATTTCTGGAATCAAGAACATGACAGTACCCTTGATTTTAGAGTTTGATGAAGAATTGTGGTACTGGAATCTTCTGTGTTGTCTAGTTGCTACTGTGTACTAGACGACGTCTGATTTATACTCCTTTTCACCAGGGCATGTGATAGTGTAGATGGTATTTCCTAAACTGTTCTGGAATTATGCTGCAACCAAGTGTATGTGTCCTGCATGGTGTTCACTTGCCCTGAATTTGCAGTATTACATTCTTTAGATCCATGGACCTTTCCTCACTTAATTGTCTTGTCAGCATGCATCCTCACCGCTGTCTTGTGTTGAGTTTATTATAGAGAGTCATGACTTGGTCTTTAGAATAATACAGGAGATCATACCTCTGTCTTCTTCGATTCGATTCCTTTTGATTTACCCTGTTATGGTTTTTGCTCACACAAGTCAGGGGCACAAGTGGGCGCGGTGGAGAACGTCAGCAGCGAGTCCATCGGACTGCTCCGACGCTCACTGCAACATCTCCCTCCGGTGGCGCTCCTTCTTTTACTCAAGCACATGTAAGCCACCGGTTCCATTGGCCTGCTCCGATGCTCGCTTCGGATGCCGCTTCTAGTCCAGCATAGGTAAGCTAGCAGTTCCTCTGCTCTCTCTCTCAATGTCTCTGCATGGAGAGCATCGGAGAGCACACTAGTCGGCCCAGCTGCAGCAAACTGAATCTCATTGTTTGAATTTCGACAAATAAAACCCCACCCACCATGACTTGACCTAGCATGGAAAGCTCCGTCAGTGTTTATTTTCACCAGGTCCGATATAGGTGGCTTCCACTGTAGCTCTAATTCCTGTCGTAGTCTAGAGATTGTCTCTTGCATGCAAATGACCTCCGTTTGAACCAGATGCTTACACGGATTTTTATATACATGGGTCAGCCATGTTGAACCATGAAAAGGAGTACATGTCAGCCATGTTGTATGATTTGGTGGCAGAAATTGTAAATTGTTTTGCTATGAAAATTTTTATGTCTACGATTGAGTATGGTAACCTCCTTGTAATATGTGCAGCTTAAGCAATATTGATCCTTAACCACCTTACTGCATTGATGTAGATGCAAACGACTAACGAAGCACACAAGTTGGTTAAATATCATCCAAATGCAAAAAAAAAAAAACAGGCAGAGCTATTTAGTTTTTCTTTTTGAGATTATAAAGTTACATATTGAATTTCTGCTCCTCTCATACTGCGGCATTCTTGTGACAGTTAGTTACTAAAAGTGTCATCTTTTTGGTTTATTGATGAGTCAGCAAAAGGAGCTGGACGTGCAGGGGCATGCGATCCTGGTGAACATCACCAGCGAGTCCGTCGGCCTGTTCCGACGCCTCACTCCGGTGGTTGCTTCTTCTTCTACTCCAACACAGGTAAGCTACCAGTTCCTCTCCTCTCCTCTCTCATGCTCTATGTGCTCACGGCGCTTGATATGGTGCCCTTGAACTTTCCGCCGAAGTTAAGTTTGTGGACAGTGGCATGCTTTCCATATTCCGATGTGTTCTGCTCTTGAGCTTGCTTTCCCAGATATTCTTTTACTTTACTGACTACTATTCTTTTCATGAGCTGTGGCTATTGAATATCATTCTAACTTGATAGCCATTTCATTGTCATGAAAAGGTTTCTCCTTTTGCCTTTACATAAGGCCTTTTGCTGGTACTTCGTAAACTAGCAGCAGGAAAAGTTTACTTGTTTCAGCAAGTTAGGTTCGGTTGTAGTTCTTCTTGGATGTTATCCTGTTTTGGTACCATATATGCTAGATAAAAATCTGGATTCAAACCAGAACAGTGTAAACGTGAGGACTAGCTAATTCGGTTTATTGGGTACTTGAACTTGATTGGTGTCAGGATTCAGTGCAATCCTAGTTAGCTACTGTAAGTTGTAGCTCACCTAGTTAGATTGCATATGGCCTCTATGTAAAGAGCCAACAAACAGAGACCGATGAGGTTAAAGTTAGCTAACTTAGGTTGGCAAGTGCTGGTGGCCACATTCCCAGTTATCTCATATTTCATAATGGCTTTGTTTGACACACATCTAATATTGGGCCGCTGTATGCTCAGTGCGGTGCTCTATCAAGATTAGCATGATGGGAATTTATCCAAACTAATCCTTTTAAGATTTAGATGTATATTGTTTAGTATATAGTTTCGCCTCAGCTAGCCTTATTTGTTCCGCTTTTTAGCTTGCAGGGCGATCTTGAATCTGCTAATTAAGGAAGTGGGTGTCATCTCCAGTGCTGGCTTGTTAGCTGTATTTTTATTCATCTGTATAGTTCCTCGAGGTCCTTAGGCTGGAGGACATGTTTTTAGCCACGACGAGGTGCTTCTTGCGCGAGATATGTACCTTGTGCGGGTAAGATATTTTTTCCACTCTGTTATGCAATATGTACCTTTTTGCCCTGTTCCCGTTTGTTTTGCCACGACTTGTTTTGGTTGTTGGTACTTTGCAAACTAGACCAGCAGAAAAGTTGACTTGTTTCAACAAGTTAGGTTTGGTCGTAGTTGTTTCTGGATGTTATAGTGTCTTGTTACCATATATGCTAGATGATTTTTTGTATTCTAATCAGAACAGTGTGAACGTCGACACTTATGCGAGCCGTTTATTTACTTATTAGTATTCTTTTCTCCTTTCGCCTTCACATGAGGTTGGTGCTGATAAGCTGCCAGCAGGGAAAATTTGCTTGGTTCAGTAAGTTAGGCCCGGTGATAGTTCTTTTTGGATCTTAGATTGTGTTTTGGCACCATATATTCTTGATAGATATTTGGAATCAGATCAGCACACTCGTTGAACTAGCTAGTTCTGCATATTGAGTAGCCAAACTTAATTGGTGTCAGGATTCACCTGATTTTCATTGCATTCCTGATTATCTACCACAAGTTGTTATCTCACCTGATTTGATTGTCATATTGGCTCGAGGTAAAAAGCCAACACGAAAAGACAGATGAGGTGGCCAATATTCCGTAGTTGTCTCATCTTTCAGAATGGATTGTTTGACACGCATCTAAATATTGGGGTGATATATGCTCGGTGCGTTGATCTGTCCAGAGTTGGAAGATAAGCGTGCTGGGAACTTATCCAAACTGGCCCTGTTAAGATTTAAGACGTATCGCGTTCAGCACATAGATTTACATGTCTCCTTCATAAACTCTAGGATTTGTGGCGGTATCAAACTGCTGCTGACTTGATGCGCGTGTTGTGCTTTCAGATGCATGACAGTGACGGTTTGGTGCCATTGGGATTGATGATGCATGATGATGTCGCAAGGTGCCGAGGAGAGAAGTGCGTCCCAGATCCGAGATTTGCAAGGAGCGGATGAAATGGCAAGGCTGGCCGTGTTAGTCTGTGCATTGTTTGTTGTTTACTTGTTGTCTGGCGAAGTGCTGCTAATTGCTGATATGGGTGGTTGATATAGTGTGTTTGGCACGTGCTGTACAATTGTTGTGCCCAAGTGTTGGGAGGCTAGTGGTATTTGACTCTGTCATGAACCAGCTAAGCTAGTGCTGGAAGGAAATTCTAGTATCCCTGTTTTATGTATGTGTTGTACCCAAACAAGCAATGGAATGAATTTTTTGGCGAAAGGATTGAATGGGTGCTGCTGCTGCTAATTTTCAGTTACACATTTGTACATGAATCTCTGGAATGGGGACTTGAAATTATGGGTCCATCGTCTATCTGCAAGTAGTTGGGTGGTTCAATCAGGAGGGGCGATATATTTCAAACCGACTGTGCATAATATTTTGTGGCTGGCTCATGAGCGAGGCACGTTTGAACACTATCATAGTGTGAGGTTTTGAGAGCAAATCTGAAGGAAGTAGATCACTCTGCATCAATAGTTATTGGGGAAACGAAACTACCGTGTACACACGAGTGACGTCCCCATTGCTCGATCCTCGTATATATACGATGCAACATCTGTGGTGTGGTGCATCTTGAATCTACTCACGGGCGATTTGATATTTTGTGCCGGGCATGGGCTGTGCTGAGAGTGTCGTCCCTGTAGCAGGAAGGACTCTTGGGGAAATGATGTTGATTAATTGCATCAGGCTAGTTATGTCGTCGAATTTACAATCTGTTGGACACCGGCGGGCGATGAGCCGAAGAAATGAACAGCCTCTCTTTGTAGTACCCAATGATGTATCAGTTGTCTTTCCCGTCATCGGCCTTTGGAAATTGGGCTAGCAAAGCAAATAGCCGCAAAAGAATGCCAACAGTCTACCAGCAAACAGGCATGGCACTTAATTCCCTTTTCCTACTGAAAAATGAATGTGCGCCTGGGATTCCCACCTCATCAATCCGTGGCACCACGGCCTCCTCTCTATCTCTCTCTCTCTCTCTCTCTCCATCATGGATGCCTTCTACGACGAGCACATCTCTATATATACCGAAAGTAGTCGTCCATCCGCGTGCGGGTTGCGCGTGTGACTTAGGACTTTGGGAGTTGGGGGCTTGGGCGAGAGGCGACGTTCTCCTTTCCTTGTGAGCTGGTTCTCCTCGGAGCTCCTCACCCCATGCATCAATGGTGGGTCGCGGGTGAGTACGTGCTCTCTTGACCTAAGGAACATCTCACATCTCACATCAATGGTCAGTCAGTGGTGGGAGGATCGGAGGTCGTCGGCGGACGGCAGCGGGCTGGATGGATCGTACGTACTCGTAGGCAAGGTAGGTAGGTTAGATCGAATTGAAAGCTCGCCAGCAGAGCGGAGCGAGGCTTGAGGAGGTCCGAGATGGCATGGCAATGCCGTCGGGCGGGCGGGGCGAGGAAGACGTACGTAGGGCAACGGCAACCGCGGCGGGTGGGGCGGCCGAGGACTGAAATGGCGGCGGCGACGCACGTACGTATGCAAGTACAATTCCCGGCGGCGGCGACGCACGTACGTATGCAAGTACAATTTTTAGGTTTTGCGCACTCCTGTGTAGAATCTGGTGAGCAAGATCCTTTGTGTCAGCAGTGCAATGGATTTGACCATATGGATTGGACTCATCGCCTGATATTGCAATTCTGACATTCCCAGTCTCTTCAGCTTCTTTGGAGTATTCCCTATCGAATGCCTTCCATGCTGCAACATATGATGGATGTACTATCTTATGTGGATGGTACCCAATTGTTGTAGGGCGAAACCCTAGGTGAGATATTTTCACACTTGGACACTAGTAGAAAACAGGGCACTAGTCTCGGTTCCTCCAGTTCATTCTTTGAAGGTGTCAAACGTGGCATCTTTGCAGCAGGGAGATCATCTAGCATGTTTCTAACCCCATGGTGTTCATGACAATCGATCCGTTGCCACATCACCATCTCTGTAGCATGTTCCTACTCGTCAAAGTTTACCGGCATGGTGAGGAGGCAAATTTCTAGGGTCCAACGCATGCTTCAAGCTTCGGAGCGCAAACTGCAATTGTTGCATATTTCCATTTCTACTCTAATCTAGCCGTGCACTAGCGTAGCGTAAGTTGATCGGACTATTTCCAAAATTCCAGTCCAAGTTTCTGTGCTTCAAGCTGCTCTTCTCCTGTTGAGGTATGCACATACATACAACAACATTTTCTAGCTTCCTTTCTTTGTACCCTTCAAGTATTCCGCTGCATAAGTAGCACTAAATCTTTGAGCGGTCAAGCACAAAAGTAACATGTTACTATTCTGTTGTACAAGAGTAGGTGCTGGCAAGAAATCTTCAGTGATGGGTTAGATTATTAAATTTTCCGCTGCTGCTCTCCTGGCCTTCGGCAGAGGAATTCATCACGAGTCTTCCTAAATTGGTAATGTTCTTGTCCATGGTTTTTCTTTAGCTATGAGTTATCTTATGTTGAGCATCTCGTGGTCATGTATGCCAATATTTCTCTACATCAACCCTGAGTCATGCATGCATTGTATATATTATTCGTTCTCATCGATGGAAGGGGACACTAGGTTGGAAAACACTGGGTAAGAAACATGATGGTCTCTAGATAGTGTTGCAATCACTGCTAAGAGTCATATATATATGCCAGAGCGCTCCTTGGCTAATTTATTTATTTAACAAAATGAGCTTAAACCCATAGGTTTGTAGAAGGATTCCTACTTTGGGACAAGTTAGGAATACTAAAACGACCTATATTTATGACAATAACCAACAGGTAGATCATTAAATGTTCCTCACTGTAATTGCTATGTAATTGGCCTCGCCTGAGCAGTAGATGTGAATCATGTGAGTGTTCCAAAGATCTACATTTGTTTGTTCACCATGAACCCCATTAAATATCACTCCCCTGTGCCTCTCAAAATTATTTGTGCAATTTCAATGTTGTTTTCCCTATTTTTTCCTTTTGTAATTTCCTCGTTCAAACTATAATGTAGCTGTAACAAATCCTTTAAGTCAAATCATGATGCAAATCTCTAAGTGCATCGACTGCTCTTTCACAAGATCTGGTCACAATAATATCATCAACGTAGATGAGGATACGAAGATCACTATCCCATTCTTGTCATAAAAGAATGATGAAATATCTGTCTTTGAAGGACTAAAACCAAGTGACTGCAGTTTTGAGGACAAACAGGATTACCATGGATGAGGAGCTTGTTCTAATCCACATATACTACTTTAGGACACGGATCCTCTGATGTGCCTTGACACCCAGTGACATGTGGCCACGGGCCCATACGTCAGTGGCTCAACAGCAGCGGGCCGTGACGACTGAGGATCTGGCTCCACAACATTATCTAGCTGAGCAGTGCTGTATGGACGATAAAACACGGACGATTCATGCACGACGGTGAAATCCAGCCACGCATGCAGTTGTACAGGGGAGCAACGGCCGCTGGATACTTGGTCGTCTTCACATCGTCTACGCTTTTATCGTGTGTAGTGCAGTTTCGTATCTAGCTTGATGATTAGTACTTTTATTAATTAGCTTGAACATGGGAGTTGTTTCTTGCCTGGAGTAAAATCAATATATACCCCCTCCTTTTTTTATGGAATACACTCCCTCCTTTTCTTAATAAAGTCCGTGCATCCGGGAGTAAAAAACTAAAAATTAATATATCACCCTTCTTTATTACTAAACAGTATAACTCAGCTAGTTAGGGCCCCTCACAGCGATTTGACGCCCTATACTGTCGGATCCCATTAACGGATGTACAGGATCGTTCGAACGTTCGACTGCGCGTCCCAAACATCACAGGGCCGCTGCTATGGAGATGGACCTGGAAGCTCTCTCGTTGATTGGGCCGAAAAACTCCCGCAGGGCCTGCTAGGCCACGTGAGTGGCTCATCCCCCGTCGATCGACTACCCTTTCCTTCTCCCGCGAAACCTAATCGCGCGACGACGGCGGCAGTGGACGGCGCCCAGATGCCGGTGACATTCATCCCGCGGCTCCTTTCCTTCTCTATTCTTTCCCGTGGGTCCACTCTCGCCTCCATGACAGTACATCGCCCCACCGCGCACTCCCCTCGCCGGTTCGTCGTGTGTCCCATCGACTAATTTAGTGGCAAACAGGTTCACGGTGAACAACAGGCTGTGAGTAACAACTCTAAAGTTCGTGCTGGTGGAGACTTTGTATTGTACCACCTGCAAAATAGTTTCTAATTTCTCTCATCTATGTTGCTACAAACTGCAGAGTGGCTCATGGCAGGGAAGCTGTGCTGTCTTGGTGCTAGAGCGCACAAAATTCAGTATCATGTCTAGCGTGAAGGGCATTGAGGAGTATATGCTATCTCGTTCTGGTTCCTCTCTATCTCATTCAACAAGAAAGGTCACTCAGTGCAATGATTCAGGGTTGTTGCATCCTCTATCTGAATGCTGCATTCAGGATGAGCAAGGAGAAGAGTGACAAGAAGATCGTTTAAGAATATAAGAAAATTTGTTTTGCCATTGACGGTGCCTGATCCACCATCTTGCCCAATTAACTCTCCAACTCTTTTGTAGACTTGACAAGGCCTATTTGCCGTGTTGGCATACACTGACATGGACATTGTCACACCCTTTTCTACTCGCCGAGCAAATCACCAAGTCGCAGATGGTGAAATTGATTTCAACACAGGTAATAACAGCAAGCAGACCACATATGCATTCGTTCTTGGTATCTACTGATGGGGTGGGTGGTTGATGAAATTCCTACCATGCCGTGTATTCCTGTGACGGCAGACTAATAAGGCTGACACACTGTTATCAAACAAGATGCAGCGTGTGTGAACTCAAAGGTGCAGCGAGCCAATGCATCTAGTCTCTTTTTTTTTTCAATTGATCGACTTCGGGTGTGTCGTTTCTTCCTCTTCCTTGACTTCGGCTAGTCTTTGCTTTTCTAAACCGTGTTAGTTCTAGGTGGTTAGGTTATTCTTGGCTAACATGGGACGTGTTGGAAGCAACGTGGGATGTTAGAAACCCACTTACTCAAGACAGCAAAGAATAATGTGTTCGATGATGATTAGTATGGTAAACTACTCCCACCGTGGTGACTAAACACACATATGGCTTAACCAACGGTGCAACCTTTGCCCCTTATCCTCTTTTTAACTAACTAGCAAACAGACCCATGCAAATGCGCAGGCAACATCATGAAGCGTGATTCTTTTATATGTAACAGAAATACCATGTTTCATGTTTCATACGAACTATTTTCTAGATAGTTTAGAAAAAATAATTCATAAAGGAATATATTTCATATTTATTTTCACCTAATATATATGGAATGCATGTATCGAAGTCAAAACTTGTGCATTGAAAATAGTAACGTAGAACTTTCTTGAAATAAATTGTTGTCTTTTTCCAGTGACAATACTACAATGTCAAATATCCTTACAAATTTGCAGAAAACCTTAAGCTCTACAATAAAAAATATCTAACTAAAAAAATTGGGTTGTAGATATGCATAAAGCACCCCCACAAAGAAATATGCATAAAGCAATGTTTAACATATTAAAATATATATTTGTGATAATGTCCTTTCAAGTGAATTATTATGTATTTAATTTTTTTCATAAAATATGTAAGGACAAACGAAAATAGAGTACATGTATTATAACCATTATTATTTGGAAAATTGATAAGTTAGAAATGCAATGAAGGAAACCTATTGCATGAAGTAGTATTTGGTGACCTTTTGACTACGTGGCTAGTGTAAATAAATGAATCAAAATGCAACATGTAGTGGTATGAGGACTCAAAACATCTATGACATTTCAAGCACTATAAGGAGGATCAAATAGACTTAGAGGCCTAAAAGGGGCGGAGTTTGATGAATAATATTCTTCGCATCATGCAAGGTAACATTATTTGTGACCATGTAAATGATAACAACAAAGGAAACTGAAATGTATGGTCAACTGCAAACAAATTTCAGTATGTCACCTTCATAATTTATATTAGAGCATGGAAGCAAACATGACAGTATGACTTTTAACTCGTTCACCTTTTCCATCACCGAGCTTTTTTCTTAAAATAAAAAAGTGGAGGAACATGCTAGAGGATCTATATGTGTTCAACTAACAAAGAAGAAACATGTTTCCATGATTAATGTTCAATGAGGTCCGAAATTGTTAACGTGCCCTCGCCAACTAGGCTAAACATCCATCATTCATCACCAACAAGATCGGAAACTATTCACGTCTCCTGGCCGATTTGGATGGCCATCCATTGTTCATGATCGACGGCGCCAAACTTTCACATTGACCTCACAGTTAATTTCATGATTAGAGAGGTGGGATATTCCGCGCCACAGATTGATGAGGATTTGGCATGACCATAATTTAAAAAATAATCATGAGTTGTAGTTTTTTCCATGAATTTAGATAATACTTTGGGATCTGAAAAAATGGTCGGTATTTTAAAAAATCACTACCTGTAGTTTTTTTTCATGAAATTAAGAAATGGTCTGAAATTTGAAAAACAAATGTTCAAGAATTTCGACAATGCTCGTGATTCTAAAAAAGTTCGTTGTTTTTTAAAAATCACAAATGTAATTTGTTTTCACTTATTTTAAAAATGTGCACGAAATCAAGAATTCTTTGTGGATTTGTAAAAATGTTTCTGAATACAAAAGATACTCATAAATTTGCAATTACATACCTATCAGAAATCAGCAAACATGCAAATATACATATTAGCACTTGTTCCAAATTTGCAATTACATACCTATCAGAAATCAGCAAACATGCAAATATCAGTATGAATCAGTTGGTAGGCAATCCACTTTCTCTAGGTAGTCTTGGATGGATTACGGTAACTTAAAATCTTGTTTTCGGCTTATGCTTATGAATCATTCATAGTGCACCTCAGACTTTGTGAATTATAAGAATAACCATGTGTGGTTATTTTGATGTGGAAGTTAGTGCGAGGATCAATGATCAGAGATACATGATTCTTCTTATAAATCAGTGCACGTTTGTAACTTAGATTCAACAATTCTCTGACTTCTCGTTGAAGTATTTACTACGCCACTCACACAAAAGCATTGCCTCACAAAGTTTCTTTGGTTGAGATAATCCTTACATTGATGTTTCTCCATATCAATTTATAATAATTGTTACAATTCTTGTTTCAAGTAACTATCATCCTTCAACTGAGTGAAGTCTTGCTGTTGCACCTTTGAGCACAACTATCAGTTGTATTTTGGAGTATGTTCATAGTCCAGTGGCCAATATATATCAAAGTGTAAAAATAGATTACACACGTGTATCGAAATTAAAACGGGAATAAAAAGTCCCATCTTATTATTTTTCATGTTTTTGTCATTCTATTGTTGTACCATTAGAATAAACGGGCGCGGCAACGCGCGCTGTCATGGTCTAGTAAAATGTATACTGTATTGAGGAAAAAGATGAAGCAATAGTTCCCAATGACATGTTGCCCTCGCTCCATGAAATCCAAAAACAAGTGTGGTCTCAACGATGCAAGAATTTGTTAATGCAGGAGAGGAGAGAATCCTTACTTTGTCACGAGTTCTGTGACGAGTCACACGAGGGCGGTATGCACATGTGTAGGTACATCCATCGTTTTGTCTGCACGCTCCAGCACGAGGCTTACATAAACTCAGAGAAAAAGCACACAGGGCAAGCCAACTGCAAGCTAGCTTACAAACGCAAGAAGCAGCTCGATTACCATGGCGAGCAGTAGCAAGGTCGTGGCGATTTTTGCCATTCTGGTTTTCCTGCAGGTGTGGTGCGCCGCCGGGCAAGTCTACAACGTCCCGGCGGTGATGTCGCTGAACGGCTTCGAGCAAGGAGAGGAGGGCGGGCCGGCAAAGTGCGACGGCCAGTACCACAGCGATGACCTCTACCTAGTGGCGATGACCTCAGTGTGGTATGGGCCAGGTCTCCGGTGTGGCAAGATGATCAGCATCAAGAGCTCTGGCGGGAGCAGCCTGCAGGCCATGGTCGTGGACGAGTGTGACTCGGACAACGGCTGCGGCGCTACCGAGATCAGCACGTCGGCCGCCGTGTGGAAGTTCTTTGGGCTTGACACCAGTGTCGGCGAGGTGGCCGTCACCTGGTCGGACGTCTAATTCAAATGGTTGCTTGTACTTGTAAATCCAGTCATTTGCTTTCAACTCCAAAGTCTCTCCTCGATGAAATAACTATTTACATGCATACGCATATGCATGGTGTGTGCGCGGGTAATCTGCTTATATGTAAGCTCAACCAATGTAAGCTTGTTTGTGACAGTATAAGTCACTGTATGTAAGCTTGGTCTGTATTTTTCTCCTTATAAGTACAAATTCTCCCAAATTCGGTATTTTCCTTTTCCTTTAAATCTAAAAATAATTAAAGCAGCATCCCCACTTCGTCAAAACGATAAAAATGAAAACTGTGCTAGGAAAATATTCATGGAGTCAATATCATCTTAAAAAACTCGACGTGAATGAAATAACAATGTAACACTAGAAGAAACAGAGACACACAGAGAGAAACATGTATACAGGTTTACATATGGGTCGCCAAATAGAAACTTTAAATTTCCAAAACATTACAATACAACTGGAAATGATGGATGCATGCAATGACATGTTCAGAGGAAGGGAAAATTATATCTATTGTTACTTAAATGATGGGCGCTTGAAATGTCGCATGCAACAACCTTAGAGAAAAAAAGAGGACACGCATGAAACAAATGTTTGACAAAAAGGAAAAGTGGATGCAGAATTACATATGGATGACCTTCACACACTCTCTCCCTCCCGCATGCCCCGCATCGCCTCCCCGAGCGAGGCGACCGGGGCGGATCCTCCATCTCCTCGCTGCCGAGCGCCGCCCCCCTCCCTCCCACCGCTACCGTCTCATCGGGGTACTCCTCCTCATCCGACGAGCCATCAGATGACTCCACATACTGCTCGTATATGTACTCCAAATCGGAATCCATTGCTAGAAAGAAGAAGGGACAACTGTTTTTAGCTCCGATGATTCATTGAATGGTTGCTGAGCATGGTGAGAATAGCAGTAGCGGATGGTACCTGACGGGATGGTCGGAAGACAGGAGTTGAATGGAGGAAGAGGAGAAGCGGGGTGGAGCCCTGTTGGAGCACTGGAGGTGACAGAGACGTAGAGTCCCAGCAGGTGTGGCGTGGTGGCCGGGGTGGTGGAGCAGCGGTGAAGGAAAAAGAGAAAGGAGCAAGGAGAGAAAATGGGGAGGATGGAGTCGCGGGTCCGGGAAGGATTTTGAGTGGGCAGGGGGTGTCAGATTCCTACGTTTTGTGTGTCTGGACTCCCACAAAGGTCCCTAACTTTTGTCTCTAGTTTGCGGGGAAATCGCCCCGCGGACCAATACAGGCCCGCGTTGGATGGCTTCCGAGGCTGGACAGCGCGGTACCACCGGATGCTGTCAGTTTGTGGGTCCGCCTTGGAGATGCCCTTAGTAGTTATAAACTACTTAGAACTCCACAAACGGTACTATATACGGGGCTTTGCTACACGCACGGACTCTTTAATATGGAATCAACAGACTGTAATACGTGGCAGTCTTGGATTAGTCTTTGATTGGAGATTAATTAGTGAGGCGGGTCCTTCCCCATAAAAATCAGTGTGTGTGTGTGGGGGGGGGGGGGGTGGGGGGTTAATTAGTGTTGAAATGCCCGTATTCGTCCGTGCATGGGTAAAAACATCCTTGGCCATAAAACTAAAAAGCATATTATTTCTACATACCCACAATGAGTAAATCAAGCGGGCATTTATACCCTTATATGTACGCTGAACATGTTATCGATGCCACATAGCCAACTACGAAACATGTGGACGAGTAGCACATGGCATATACAAATTGGCGTCACCTGGATGACCTTTTATTTGACCAACTGTATTTTCCTGTCAATGTACACCTAGATTACTACACGCACTCGTCTCGATCTTGCCCTCGATCATCTTTGTTTGTTGTGCAATATTAATTAACTAGATTGAAGTTGGATTGCAACACTTCATCCTTTTTTGGCAATATGAGATCCAACAGCATGCGTGGTCTTAACAATGCAAAGATATACTACGTACGAGGGAAGAATTTGTCTGCAAGCTCTTTGATGAGCCACACGAGGGCGGCATGCACATCACGTGTGTGATTACGTACATAGCTTTGTCCCAGGCTGCAACACGAGCCTACATAAAGCCCTTCAACCAACAGCCTTGAGAGAAAGCAAAGCACACATACACAGCGAGGGCAACGGCAAGCTAAGCTAGCTTATAAACGCAAGCAGGAGCTTTTATCGCTGAATCACCATGGAGAGCACTTGCAAGGCGGTGGTAATCCTTGGCATCCTTGTGTTCCTGCAGGTGTCTGGCGCGGCTGGGTGGGCCATGGACCAGCCAGCGGTGATGTCATTGAACGGCTTCCAGCAAGGAGAAGAGGGCGGGCCGGCGGCGTGCGACGGCCAGTATCACAGCGACGACCTCTTCCTGGTGGCGCTGACCACGGCGTGGTACGAGAATGGCGCCCGGTGAGGGAAGCTGATCAGCGTCAATAGCTCGAACGGGCGATCCCATGAGGCTAGGGTCGTGGACGAGTGCGGCACCGGGAACGGCTGCCGCACCGATGAGATCAGCACGTCCGTGGCTGTGTGGGAGGCACTTGGGCTCGATACCAGCGTCGGCGAGGTATCCGTCACCTGGTCGGACGTAATCTGGTAAATCTGAGTCATCTGGTTTTAACTTCAATAATGTGCATGCGTACATGCATGATGTATGCGGATAATCTATTTTATGTACCAAGTGTCAATCAGTGCCGAGTTCGTAATGGTACTATTAATCAGTTTGAAATAATAATGTGCTTCCTTATGTGAGTTTGATTTGTATGTATTTCTTCCCTTGTAATTATTCTCCCAAATTCGCTACTTTCCTTTTCCTTTAAAGCTTAAATAATGAAGGCAGCATTCCTACAACTTCTAAGAATAAAAATTAATATTGCGCACCAGCAAAGATCAATGTCATTTTGCCACACTCATTTTTGTGTTTGTGAGTGGTATATTCGCACCTTGAAGAGGGAAACCATGATGTTAATCTTGTCCTCTTCACATGGATTGAAAATCCATAGCAGTTCCCTATGCCACGAGTGTCCAGTTCCCTTAGCCCATTGGTCTCGTCTCTCTCCACTGCAGCACGAGCATGCATATATATCACTCATCGTTGAGAGAAAGCTAACACACAGGGCAAGCTAGCTAGCTTATAAACGCACGCAAGCGGGAGGTCGCTCAATTACCATGGCGAACGTGGCCAAGGCGGCTGCAATCTTATTTGTTTCTCTGCAGGTGGTGTGCGCCGTCGCCCGGCACCATGCTGATCCACAGTCGTCTCTGGACATAGTCACGGTTCCAGGGATGATGATGCGGAGCGGGTTCGACCAAGGACAAGAGCGCGGGCCGTCGTCATGTAGCGGCACATACCACACCGACATGGAACCTGTGATCACGGTGTCTACAAAGATATACACGAGTGGGGGCCTGTGTGGCATCTTGTTCGGCATCACCGACACGGAGACCGGGCGCAGCACGACGGCAGAGGTCGTGGACGAGTGCCAAGACTGCCTCGACGATGAGGTGGGAGGGTCGGCCGGCGTGTGGAAAGATCTCGGGCTCGACACCAACGTCGGCCCGGTGCCTGTTATATTGTCCTGGTGAGAGCCTGAGAGGTCGGCTGGTGTACAGGCTTGCCGACGAGATAAACTGTTCATGGTAAATTAAGTTGGGGTCATACACCATACATGCATGGTGTGTGAGCCATATATATGTAGGAGAACATCTGAATAAAGAAATCTATACTTATCTATAGGTGTGAATCCACGACTGCCCTTGCCGTTCCCGACACCCTTGCCGTCCTTCTTCTTGCGGAAGTATAGGTCGAAGACGCAGTACGGATTGAGCCGGATCTGCTCGTCGCTACAGTTGTCCTCGCCGTCGCTATCCTCCTTCGATGGCAGTCCGACCATGGCATGGACCGCCCTGTTAGACAAAATGTGTTGTATTCAATCTCTGTAAAACATACCAGTTGTGCATAGCTCTTTCTCCTCCTGATTCTCTCTGTAAATCGATCCCGTCTTGTACTCTACGATAGAAGCCGTGGCTAATGTAGTAATGTCGTCTCAGAGTGCTCCTAGCTTCGCCAGCTCCTTCTTGAGCTCTCATGTCCTGTCAACAAGGCGGCGGTGGTCTACTGCGACAACGTCTCCGCTATCTACCTCTCGGCCAACCCGGTTCATCATCGCCGTACCAAACACATTGGGCTTAATATTCATTTTGTCTAGGATCAGGTGACTCTTGGTCACGTTCGTGTTTTACACGTTCCCACATCCCAAAAATTTGCATATATCATGACCAAAGGCTTGCCTACGTCGTCCTTCGAGGAGTTCTGGTCCAGTCTTTGCGTCAGCAATGTGCCGCTTCGACTGCGCGCACGCGGGGGGTGGGGGGTGAGTATATATGTTATGTGCATATTTGTGTATCTGGCCCAGGGCCGGGCCCACAGTGGTGCAAAACATGCGGTCCGCATAGGGCCCAAAATTCTGGGGGCCCAAATTGTTTACATAGGCCTAGTATTAAAAAAAACTTATGCCCTACTGGGTTGCTGGGCGCTGTAGTGGGCTCTCCTGCTCTCACTCTGGGCTGGAGTTGAAGTATAGCGACGAGGCCACGAGTGCATCCCATCGATCGAGCGACAGTGAGACAGCGACCATTAGATCAATCGGGGGAGGATAGGTACGTCTCATCGCGTGGTCACTAGATCAATCGGATCACAGCGCGACCGGCCGCTGCCGCCGTTGCCTTCCTCGCCTCCTCTGTCCTCTCTCAAATTTGGATTGATCGGTAACCGACTCTAGCCTCCTGCCAGGTGCTTACTACTTAGCGAGTCCTTCTTTTCGATCAACTTCGGTTCCTACTCCTAATTCCTAATTTTGTAATTAGTTATTGGCAGGGATCATTACATTGTTAGAGATTGGTACTTATTTCTTACCTCCTCGATTAAAGATCACATGACCCAAAACTATGTGAATTATATGATTCATCTAATTAACAAACATTGATGCATGATCTCCAACTTGAATTGATATATGCTACTGTATAACTTCAATTTTATTTTATTCATCTTCTTTATCTTGTGTTTTAATAATACAGATTTGATTCATCATGGGAAAACATGAGTCTGGTGCCTCCAAGCGCAAGAGAAAAGTACAAGAACAAAATTTAATTAATAAATCTTATAAAGGTGGTATGGATAGATTTGTTAAAAAAAAGCACCGCAAGTGTCATCTGGTAATCAGTCTGTTGAGCCTTCTACCCTTAGAATTTTTTTCTGCGAAAAATATGTACTATAATTACTCGTTAGTTCATTTTCTTTGTGACATAGGGCCTCATTTTTTAGTTTCGCACAGGGCCCTGGATTTTGCCGGCCCGGCCCTGATCCGGCGCACCTCCTACTTCCTTGTATAGTTGAGGTCGTGGCCCACTTTTTCCATCATATATACGTGCAATTGCACCAGATCAATACAACATGCAATTCCATCATCATACAAATGCTAGTACATGAGAAACAGATGAAGAAATGGCGGGGCTGCGTGAGGCAGTAGGACGACAAACTCTCGTCACATGTGCTCTTGTGTAAACAGCCGATTGAGGTTAGAGGGAGGCGAGGCATTCACCTCCAACAGAGGACACCTACTTAGTCTGCAGGGTCGACGAGTTGTTTGTGGATTCACACCAGGGCCGCATGCAATCGTGTGGGTAAGTCCGTCAGGTTTTGTCTGCATGCTGCACCTAGCACAAGCCTGCATACATAAATCCCTCCAGCCAACACCCTCCAAGAGAAGGTCAATCACCATGGCCCGGCAAACCCGTGCGGCAAGACGATCCACATCAGGAGCGCCGATGGGCACTATGTGGTGGCCATGGTCGTGGACGAGTGCGGCTGTGAGAGCGGCTGCGGCGAGAACGACATCAGCACGTCGGCCGCCGTGTGGAAGGCCTTCGGGCTCGACACCAGTGTTGGCGAGGTGTTTGTCAGCTGGTCGGACACCAACTGAAACGATTGTGCGGTTACTGCTTACCTGTCCTCGTGATAGTGTGTGTTTTTGTTTCAAAATTAAATAAGGGTAAACTTGATAGTGCGTGTGTTTTTGCTCTCGTGTGGACGTTGTTTTTCTTTTCTTTTTCTTAAAGAAAAAAATTCCCTTCCTTCCTTCCGCGCGTGTGCGTGCAAATGCAGCGTTAGCGGGTTTTTTTCTTTTTCTTTTTGACATGCATACAGCATTAGCGTTGACACGTTCAAACTTACGTGCATGCCGTTACGTACGTCACGCACACCACACGTTGCTTCAACTTCAAACGTGTGCACTAGCTAGCTTCTTCTTCTCTCTTTTTTCGATTGGATGATTTCTTCATTTTCTGTATTTTTTGATATTTTGCTTCCGGCGGGCACGCCGCCATGTCCTGCACATGGCGCGTGCCGCTCAATCCGGACCACTACCATCCATCTCCTCGTGCAGCGACTCCGCCGCCACCGCAGAGACCAACGCCCGCCACGACAACTCAAAACGCCCCAGGCAGACACCCTCAAACACCCCAGTACACCTCATATGCAACCCAAAATATGAGGTGGTGGTGGACGTTGCCACGGCGGAGCCGCATTTTCCCGCGCACCGTATGGTGCACCAGTCCGGCGCGCCGCGTCATCGTGCTGGATGTCGCCGCCTCGTCCCAGGCCAGATCCATCATCGATCTGACTTTCACCAGCACCGTTCGAGTTCCGGGCTCCGACGAGGAAGAATAGGGCATGGGAGACGGTGGTGCCTCCTTGAGTCCCGTGACCCGGCTCGTGTCCCATGCCCTACTCTACCTTGCTGGCGACCGGACCAACACTGGGGAGCGCAGCCGGCCACCGGACATGGGCACGGCGGAACCGGGCGAGCTCCGCTTAGGTTAGCTCTCACGTTGCAGGCATGTAATAATTAATATGGATTCCAGGTTTCTTATTTAAGCTGTCTGTTTATAGAATCAAAAATTTCAGGCATGATCTGTCACTGTCCGTGGACGCGTCGGTGGGCGTTTGAGGGATCGGATTTGCCAAGTCCGCTTGTAGATGCTCCAACAACCATATGTGCAATTTAAATTTAGGCACATCTTGTCTGACTTGAGGGATTGGATTTTTTCTGAAAATGCAAGAGGCCACGTGTGCAAGATTTGATTTGCAATCTATAGCATCTCTATTACTTGACATCTTCATTTTTCATGCCATCCTAACAACAAGTCGGTTAAAACACTCTAGTATGACAAGCAGCCACCCATGGCGCCCTCTATATCTTTGGAACTAATAAAAATAAAAATAAACTATAGATTTTGAAGTTAGGTGACGTGCATGTCTAGTTGCTCCTGAAATTCAAATATAGAAGGTGAATTTTGAACTAGATCAAATTTCATATATTATGTTTCTTTTGCGAAAAAAGAATAATTCAAATCCAATAAAATTACTTCAGAATTATTTTCTATTGTTGTGCCGCCGGGAGAGAAACTCCATGATGTTGCTTCTGGATCCGCGATGGAGGTGCTTGAGGTCGTCTCCATCTTTAGACCCGCTCGAGAGTTGCCATGGACGGATCCACGAGTAGCCGCTGCGGTCAGGTCATCCCCAAGCGATGCCAGATTTGGACGTGGATGTGCTGCCCACCCACCGCGAAGCCACACATGGAGACCACCTCGCCGCCACCATCCTCGTGAGGCGCGAGCTTCCCGTCGACCACTATGGCGGTGGCGAGGAGTTGAGAAGGGAACGGAAAGGCCGGCGGCGCTAGGGTTTGGTTACGTATCGTGTCGTCTCGGACACGGCGGTCGCGAATCATTTCCCCTAGGGACGAGTGTTTCTACGTAAACCTTCCTTCTTCCATATGTTTTTTCGAGTGCATTGTATGCTTTTCTCCGAGTAGGAGATATAAGAAGGCCGGATTCGACAACCACCAACGATGGCTAAGGAGACGCTCTCAAAATCTTCGCCACGAGATTGTATTCATGTAGGGGTACCTCTCTGGTCCAGTTTGTTAGTCGGGCAGCAACCGCTAGATATGTCTATGAATAAAATAAGTCGTCCATCGAATTAATTGCTACTACTACGAACTTGATGAAAACCATTCCGGGTAAAAATACTTGAAAACCTAACATCGTCATAATTGATATCCTGATAATCCATTGGCCCTCCCTCCTCACACTTTAGCGCCATTAATTACGGGAGAGAAAATAGGTAGACGTGGGTTGGTTGCATGGGATGTAGAAGGCGAACAAGCATGCCAATAATTATGGGAGTTGATCGATGAAAACTAACCACGGGAAAAATTTCACCAATGACGCATGGAGCAGCAGCGGGGCTTAATTGCTTCATCACTCCCAAAAAAAGGAAAGAAAAAGAAAAGCCCAATCGACCCAACATTTCCTTTCCCCTCCTCCTCACTTCTCGCAGCCGCCACACACACACACACCTCGCCGTTGGATGCCGCCGCCGCCGCCGCCGCACACCTCGCCGTTCGATGCCGCCGCCACGGCCTGCACCTCATCCACCCAGACATCCCCGCCCACCCTCTCCTTCCTCGCCGCTCCTTCATCTCCAACCACGACGGCGTCCTCGAACGGATCCATGGCAGCAGCTAACCCTAGCTAGCTCCTCTTCTCCTCCGTGGCGCGGCTCGCAGCTGCGGCCAGAAGGTTCGCCCCTGCTGACCGCGGCCGCCGACAGGGGCGCCCACATCGGCGTCGGGCTCCACGGATGCAGGCGGCTCCCAACCCAACCCTTGCTGGCTGCAGCGGGTCATCAATGGCGCGGTTCGCCATCGAGGCCTCGTGCTCCTCCACGCTCTTCATCCGCGCCAGCTTCATCACCAGCAAGGAAACAAGGACCTCCATCCCCAATCCCTCCTTCCATTATCTTATTTTCCGGTGATGCGTGCGCCATTAGTAGCAACGTCGAGTTCCCTCCAACCAGGGAATCAATTCGAGACAGAAGAGAAAGCATGCGTCCCACTGCTGGTTCTGGAAGCAGGGACTGAATTCGGGTTGATTCTAGCTTGGTGCTGTATTTCAACACTTGATGTTTGAGTGGTAATCCGTCATTATGTTGCGCGCATTAGGAACACAAGAGTTAATCCGTGGTCTGGCGATTAATCTTGTGATGTTCTAGCTTATTAGTACAGCAAAAGGAGTGCCTTTCTTATTCCCCTCTCGATGAAATGATTTGGGCCATCAACATAGATGACCAAAGCTGCAATCTTGACTACTAAGTTTGCTTCAATCTGGTTCATGGTCGTCGATGCCGCCTTTTGTTTATGCCTTTATGGGGCAACACTGCCTTTTCCTCCACGAGTTGTTTTTGTTTCTTGAGTTTTAACTAGTTTAAAACTTCTGAATTTTAGGATTCACGAGGCTCCAGACCCTAGCTGCAGCGGGTCACCAACGGCGCGGCTCCCGCACCTCCGCCATCAAGGCCTCATTCTCCTCCACTATCTTCATCGGCTCCAGCTTCATCACCAACATGGAGTCCAGAAGGCACAGCCTCCCCCTCCGGCGTCAGGACCGGTAACTCCCGAAACCCCCTATCCCTCCTTCCATTATTTTATTTTCCGTTGACTCCTGCCATTAGTAGCAGGACTCGTTTCACTCGAGTTCCAAGCAGGGACTGAATTCGAGAAAGAAAATGCATACGTTCCTGTGTTGGTTGTGGAAGCGGGACTAAATTCGAGTGTTGTGGGTTGATGATTCTCAGTGCTGAATTTTAATTCTTGATGTTTCAGTGGAAACCAGTTAGTCTTTTGCATGCATTAGGAACAAAGAGTTAATCCGTGGTCCGGTGATGATTAATATTGTGTCGTGCTAGCTTATTAGTACAACACCAAAGGAGTGCCTTTTCTTTTTTTCTGTCGATGAAACGATTGATTTGGGCCATCAGCATAAAGGAACAAACCTGCAATTTTGACTGCTACGTTTGTTTCAATCTGTTCATGGTCGTTGATGCCCGTTTTTTTTTTGGGGGGCAACACTGCCTTTTCCTTCATGAGATTTTTCCGTCTCTTCAGTTTTATCTAGTTTAATTAAAACTTATGAACTTTAAGGTTCAAGTTGAGCACGAGATCCTCAGCTTCCGAAAAAATTTGAGTAGCTTTTGTTGCTTATACAAACTCACAGTCAAACATTCAGTAATGATTTCAGTGTCACTGCTATACTTAATTTAGCACGCTGAATCTCGTATGTAGCATGAGTCTCTTCTTTTTCCAACTGCACCCTGGATCTCGCTCTTCTATTCATCCACTAAGCTGAACTGTTATGCGTGTTCACATAATATATATATATATACACTGCAATTAATTAAGTTTGTTCGTATATCATGGGAGCTGATGGTATTCAAATAAAACCAGAGTAGTACTATTTGACCCAAAGTTGCAGGTTCCAAGTTAACCAGCAGAGGTAAAGTACATACCACGGTCCTGTCATGTGATGTTACACAGGCACGGGTGGACTTCTGGGACACGCACAACACATGTAACTTGCACTGCCAAGATTTTGAGTCGACGAGTCGTTCTGGGGTAGCGACTCTTGACGAGTCGTGCCTATCCAATTGAGTAGTCGAGGTGTTTGAGTCGAAGTCGACGACTAGTCACGACTAGTCGTTTGACTCGAAAACAGGGCACACTGCACATCTAGTGGAACCGATCATGGATATTTATTCCTAAGAACATACAATCTTTTGCAACACTTGCTGACAGTTTGGCAAATGATTTGCTGTGAATTAAGTACATGGTCTCTTTTCACCAACTGTTTGCATTTGTCTACAGATTGTCTTTCCTCCACTATCTTCATCGGCTCCAGCTTCATCACCAACAAGGAGTCCCTCCCCCTCCGGCATCTGGACCAGTAGCTCGCGAAACCCCCTATCCCTCCTTCCATTATTTTATTTTCCGTTGACTCCTGCCATTAGTAGTAGGAGTTGTTTCACTCAAGTTCCAAGCAGGGACTGAATTCGAGACAGAAAATGCAGGCATTCCTGTGTTGGTTGTGGAAGCGGGACTAAATTCAAGTGTTGAGGGTTGATTCTCAGTGCTGAATTTGAATTCTTGATGTTTCAGTTGAAACCCGTTAGTCTTTTGCATGCATTAGGAACAAAGAGTTAATCGGTGGTCTGGTGATTAATCTTGTGGCATGATATCTTAATACGTACTCCCTCCGTTCCAAAATAGATGACCCAACTTTGTATTAAAGTTCGTAAAAAGTTGAGTCATCTATTTTGGAACGGAGGGAGTACAACAAAAGGAGTGCCTTTTTTTTTCCTGTCGATGATATGATTTGGGCCATCAACATAGAGGAGCAAAGCTGCAATCTTGCCTGCTAAGTTTGCTTCGATCTGGTTAATGGTCGTTGATGCTCCCATTTCTTGTTTTTGGGGCAACACTGCCTGTTCGTTCATGACTTATTTTTCTTTGCTCAATTTTGTCTAATTTAAAACTTCTGAACTTTAAGATTCAAGCTGAGCATGAGTTCCTCGGCTTCTGAAGAAATTTGAGTAGCTTTTGTTGCTGACAAACTCACAGTCTCAGAGGTAATGATTCCTGTCTAATTATACTTAATTTAGCAGGCTGAATCTCATAGCATCAAGCTCTTCTTTTTCCAATTGCACCTGGATCTCGCTCTTCTATTCCTCCACTAAGCTGAATTGTTATGTACGGTCAGATAATATATGTATTGCAATTAATTAAGTTTGTTCGTATATCATGGGAACTGATGATATTCAAATAAAACCAGAGTAGTACTATTTGACCCAAGTTGCAAGTTCCAAGTTAACCAAACAGAGGTAAAGTACATACCACTGTCCTGTCCTGTGATGTTACACAGGCATGGGTGGACGTCTACGACACACAACACATAAAAGTTGCAGACTGCACATCTATTAGTTGAACCGAGCATGCATATTTATTCCTAAGAACATAAAATATTTTGCAACACTTGTTGACAGTTGGGCAATCGATTTGCTGTCAATTAAGTACATGGTCTCTTTTCAACAAGTGTTTGCATTTGTCTAGAGATGGTCTTTTCACCGCCGCTGACCGCGACCTTCGAGGCACGCCATTGGGAACCTGGCCGCCGATAGGGCCGCAACTTCATTGCTCGGCTTGCCTTTTCTGGACACCACGACGGGGAGAACCTACTGTCTGGCACGAGCTTGGCGGGCGTAGCAGCTATGCCTGCATCGGCCCTCACTCCGATGCCTCGCAGTGGGCTTCTTCTTCGACTCCGGCCAGGCATAGGTAAGCCCTTCAGATTTGCCCCGGTGAGACCGCCGCCACCACCACACAACTTCTCTTCTTTTTCCGTTCTCTTGCACATGGACGCAAACAACTGGCCAACTGCCCATCAAGCTCTTGTAGCATCCTACTGTAGTGTACTAATCTACTCCCTCCGTTCCGATTTACTCGTCGTGGTTTTAGTTCAAATTTGAACTAAAACCACGACGAGTAAATCGGAACGGAGGGAGTAGCAGGCTAGGACATGGGTCTCCATCTTCTATTACTCTAAACTAAACTGAAACAAAACCAACTACTGTACATTAGACCCAAGTTGCAGGTTGCAAATTAACCAAACAGAGGTAAAGTACATACCATTCTCCTGTGATGATAAGGCACGGGTTGGTTTCAGTGACATGCACACAGGAAAGATTCAGATTGCACACCCATTAGTGCAACCGAGCATGAATATTTATTCGTTGAAATTTAAAATCTTTGCAGTACTTGCTGGCCACTGGGCAAATGATTTGCTATCAAAAGGAGAGCCTTTTTAATTTTTCTGTCGATGAAATGATTTGGGCCATCAACATAGAGGAACAAAGCTGCAATCTTGGCTGCTAAGTTTGCTTCAATCTGGTTCATGCTCGTTGATGCGCTTTTTGTTTTTGGGGCAAAGCTGCCTGTTCCTTCATGAGTTGTTTTTGTTTCCTCAATTTTATCTAGTTTAAAACTTCTGAACTGTAAGGTTCAAGTTTAGCACGAGTTCCTCAGTTTATCAACAAATTTGAAGCTTTTGTTGCTTACAAACTCACAGTCTCAGATTCGGTAATGATTTCAATCTAACTATATTTAATCTAGCAGGCTGATTCTCGTTGCATATTCCTCCACTAAACTGAATTGTTATGCACGGTGACATAATATATATACTGCAGATAATTAAGTTTGTTCATATATCATGGGAACTGATGTTATTCAAATAAAACCAAGTACTATTTTACCCAAATTGCAGGTTCCAAGTTAACCAAACAGAGATGAAGTACATACCACTGTCTTGTGATGTCACACAGGCACTGGTGCACTTCTGGGACACGCACAACATATTTACTCCTAAGAACATAATATTTTTTTACAACACTTGCTAACAATTGGGCAAATGATTTGCTGTCAACTGAAGTACATGGTCTCTTTTCACCAAGTCTTTGCATTTGTCTACAGATGGTCTTTTCGCCGCCGCTAATCGCGACCTCCGAGGCATGCCCTTGGGAACTAGGCCGCCGATAGGGCCGCGATGTTGGTGTCGGGCGTGCCTTTCCGGGACAACGGCAGGGAGAAACTGCCGCCCGCCACGAGCTTGGCCGGCGTAGCAACTATGCCTGCGTCGGCGGCTCGGCGCTCACTCCGCCGCCTCCCAATGGGCTTCTTCTTCGACTCCGGACGGGCATAGGTAAGCCCTTCAGATTTGATCCGGTGAGAACGCCACAACCACCACACTACTTCTCTTCTTTTTCCATTCTCTTGCACATGGACGTCAACAATTGGCCAACTGCCCATCAAACTCTCGTAGCATCCTACTGTAGTGTACTAATCTAGCAGGCTAGAACATGGGTCTCCATCTTCTATTACTCTATCAAACTCTCGTAGCATCCTACTGTAGTGTACTAATCTAGCAGGCTAGAACATGGGTCTCCATCTTCTATTACTCCGAACTGAATTGTGATACAGGGTGACATATATGCACATATGTGTAATATATATATTGTCCCAATGTCTTTCTGCACTTTGCAGTTAATTAAGCTTGTTCATATGTCACAGGAACTAAAACTGACATAAAACCATGTACTATTAAACCCAAATTCTCTGTTTGAGCACGAGTTCCTCAGCTTCTGAACAAATTTGATTGGTTTTGTTGCTTACAAAACTCAGAATTCCAGATTGGGTACTTATTTCAGTCTGAATATAGGAGTAGTACTTAATCTAGCAGACTGAATCTCATAGCATCAAGCTCTTCTTTTTGAAACTGCACATGGATCTCGATCTTCTATTTCTCTCAATTGAATTGTTATGCACGATCACATATGCGCACAACATACGTACTTGATGTCTTTTGGCACTTTGCATTTAATTAAAGTTGTGTGTACATCATTTGAATGGGAACTGAATTGAAACAAAACCAAGTGCTATTAGACTCAAGTTGCAGGCTGCAAATTAACCAACCAGAGGTGAAGTACAAGCCATTGTCCTGTCATGATACATGCATGGGTTGACTTCTGGGAGACGCACACATGAAAGTTTCAGACTGCACATCGATTAGTGCAACCGAGCATGAATATTTATTCCTAAAAATATAAAATCTTTTGCAACATGGTGACAATTGGGCAAAATGACTTGCTGTCATTAAGTACAGGATTTCTTTTCACCAAGTGTTGCATTTGTCTAGAGATGGTCTCTTGCATGCAAATGTCCTCCTTTTGATGTCTAATCAATATGTATGGGTACTAAATTGGGGCGTTCAGCAATGTGATTTCTTGTCCTGTGATGCCAACATTTGTGCTTGTTGTGATTCTGTAATAATAACTTGTGTCACGTTTCTATTGATTTAGCTCTGAAGTGCTAATTTTACTATGATTTATCTACTACTGATATCATTATTTGGTACCTATAGGGTTTGTGTACTTGTGGAAGTGCTAGACTTGTCAATGAGCATTAGCAGCAGTTTGTCCCCATGTGATGCAAGCGAGTTCACAACTGCGCAAACGCCTCTCTGATTGTTGTTCAGGTAACTGCTTAGTCCAAGCCCTGCTCTACCCCATGCTCTGTGGTGTCTGGCCATTGTGTCGCAGCCATGCTGTGATCATCGCCTTTGAGCTATGGTCATTTCTGGCGTAGGGTTTGGCTTGTGGGGTCGTCATCTAGCTATACATACTTCTGTGACAGTGGTTATAGGAATTAAACTCTGTCCTCTATTTGTCAAATCTAGCATGATACTTCTTTGTGAATATAAAATCTTTTCTACACTTGCTGACCATTGAGCAAATTACTTGATGTCGATGAAGTACATGGTCTCTTTCACCAAGTATTGCATTTTCTAGACATAGTCTCTTCCATGCAAATGTTCTCTGTTAGATGGTACATGTAGATTTGTGGGTACTAAAGTGAGGCCTAAAACAATATAAAGTTTTGATCTGTGATGCCAAGTTTTGTGCTTCTTGTTGTTGTCTTAGACTAATTGATATTATTGGGTATGCATATCAAGTTCAATCCTGTTTTCTGGGTTGTTGTTGTTGTCGGATAGGACGGATGCCAAGTAATATTTCTTATTGGCAGGAAAAAAATCATACTATAACATGGCCTCTGTGTATCTTCTAGTTCTCCCTGTACTGAAAGAAAGACATGCTTTTCTTGGTGTTCAGACATATTTCAGCTTATACTGTTAGCCTTATCTAAATTATTACTTGTTTTGCTTACTAGTGGGACTGCAAATTGGTAGTAGAATGGTACAGAACTAATCAAATTAATTTCTTCAATAAGTCTGGAATAGCTCTCCTAAACCATACATGTTCATTAGAATCTTTATATGACTGAAATATTTTTTTTTTCTACACTTGCTGGCCACTGGGCAAATGATTTACTGTCAATTGGTACCGGGTCTCTTTTCACCAAGTGTTGGATTTTTGTAGGAACGGGTCTCTTGCATATAAATATACTCCCTTAGATGATAAATCCATATGTATGTGCACTTTATTGGGGCTTAGAACAATGTGAGCTCTTGTCATGTGATCCAAACTTTGTGCCTCTTGTGATTCTGTAATAATAATTAGTCTCATGTTTCTGTGGATTTAGCTCTGAACTCTGAAGTACTAATTTTGCTTTGATTTTATCTACTAGTGACATGGTTTTTTTCCTAGGGTTCTTGTACGTGCGGAAGTGCTTGACTTGGCAATGAGCATTAGCAGCAGTTCTGTTCCCATGTCATACCAGTGAGTTCACCATGCCGCAACCGCCTCTCCTTTAATATTTTTCCAGGTAAATGCTTGGTCCCTCCCTACTCTACCCCATGCTCTGTGGTGTCCGGCCATCGGGTCACGGCCGTGCTGTGATTATGGCCTTCTAGCCATGGTCAGTTCTAGGATAGTCTTTTGCTTGTTGGTTGGTCATCTGGCCATACATGCTTCTATGATAATGGTTACAGGAAATAAACTCTGTCTTGTATTTTTCAAACCGAGCATGATATGTATTTCCAAAAAGAAAATCTGGGCTACACTTGCTTACCATTGAGCAAATGATTTGCTGCTGATGAAAATATGGTCACTTTCACCATGTGTTGCATTTTCCTAGAGATGGTCTCTTGCATGCAATTGTTCTCTATTGGATGATCAATCCAGATGTATGGGTACTTCAGCTAGGCCTACAATAATATGAAGTCTTGATCTGTGATGTCAACATTTGTGCTTCTTTTTGTTGTCTTACTAATTGGTGTCATTGATTATGCATGTGATATAGCCAAGATCAAGTTCAATTCTATTTTCTTGGCTGTTGTTGTTGTGGGCTAGGATCGATGATTAGTAATGTTTCTGTCGGAGTCACCATCTTATTGGCTTGAAAAAACATCATACTAGAACCTGCAAATACATGGGGTATGTGTATCTTTTAGTTCTTGCTATATTGAAAGAAATGATTTTTCTTGGAGTTAAGACATATTTCAACTCCTCATCAATATCTGTGCCATCTAATTAATGATCACTTGAATTTCTGTTATCCTAGTCTAAATTATTGATTGTTTTGCTTACTCTGAGTGGGACTGTGAATTGCTAGAACAACGGTACAAAACTAATCAAATTCATTTCTCCAGTAAGTCCGAATTAGCTCTCCCGTGTTCGGTAGAATCTTTATATGACTGGAATTAAGTATGTCGAACCATCGATCAATTTCTATATATTATTTTCCAAAGGACGTATCTTCCTCTAGAATATTTCTCCATGACCATATCCTCCTCCATGATCCTGCAATACTACATAACCTTAGAAACATCGTATCTTCCAATACTTTTGGTAAATGAATACTTTTGGTATGGATGATGCACTTTTGTTCTTGTCTGATTTGTCCTTCTTTCCCGATGCAGTTTCCTCACGCAGGTTCACAAGAGACCGCCATGTGGTGCGTCCAGTGTAGAAGGCGCCCAACATCACCAGCGAGTCAGTCGACCTGCGCCGCCACTCCGGTGGCTGCTTCTCCTTTGACTCAACCATTGATAATCCACTGGTTCCTCTCTCTCTCTCTCTCTCTCTCTCTCTCTCTCTCTCTCTAACGAGAGATATGTAAATTACCTTGTCTCTTTTTATCGAATAAGTATCGAAAGAATATATGTTTTTCAACTTTATTGTTCTGTGCTGGTCGTCGAGCCGTCAGCAACTGTGGTGCTGGCCATTGAGCCGATGATTTAGTGCTTGGATATGTTGTGGTGGTCTTCTGGCCACCACAATCGGTTGATCAGGTTGATCTTTATTGTCAATGAAATTGATCTCTTGTAGTATGTAAATCTGTGTTGGTTAGAACCTTTCTATGTCATGGATAATTATAAGGTCTTGGTTGGGCTACTGTTAAGTTTAGTTGATTTACTCACTATCCATCGCAATGGTTCTTCCCTCTTTACATGGCTTGGTGTTTTAATCAGTTGGCTTGTTTATGTTAATTTCTGTGGAGTATATTTGTTTATTACCAAATGACGATAAACTAGGTTTAATTTCCTGAAGTGGCATGGTATAGGAACTAATTGATCATGGTTATGCTATTGTTTGACTTATAGTTCAATGGATATGCTTCTTGGCCATTCTGGGTTTGGCCTTTAGAGTTTAATATTCCCTGCCTAGATATTTGCTGGTCTTGTTTGATAAGATTAGACAAGAACATATGTGTGTTGTATCTGGCTATGTGTTGATTAGTCTTAAAAAAATTCATGCTCTGTGTTGTGTCCATTTGATGGAGAGATTAGGTAATGGACACTACTAGGATTATGTGTTTTGGTTTCAAGTTGTAAATTCTAGGCTGCTGGACGATGCCTAGTTGTATTAAGGTTTCTCCTTGAGTTATTTAATGCTAATTTTCACATCGGAGCCTTTAATCTTGCTACTGTTGTGGTTTTCTCACGCAGGTCAGGAGCACAAGTGTGCGGTGGAGAACATCACCGTCTAGTGTATTGGCCCGCACCGGCGCTCACTCCGATGTAAACCTCTGGTGGCCGCTTCTTCTACTCCAGCACATCTAAGCCACCGGGTCCTCTTCTCTCCTGCTCTCTCTCTGTGATATGATACATGGCTGTCAAGAAATTACATGTTGCTCTTGGTGCCATGTATGTTATTATCTAGGCTAGCTGAATGAAATGCTTGATTCTATCTAGTGATTTGCTATGCCCATGATGCACCATCATTTGTCAAATCTTTTAGCGGGCTGTAGCATCATCTTGCCTGTCTCATTCAAGATGATAGGCATGTAACTTATATGTGTCCTAATGAGAGAGATACATGCCTGTACGCAGACGATTTGGTGGAAGAAATTGTAAATTATTTTGCTAAAAATCGATCTAACTTGACAGCCATTTTACTATCATGAAAATGTTTCCCTTTTTTTCCCTTACATCACATTGGTTGCTGGTACTTTGTAAACTACACCAGTAGAAAAGTTGACTTATTTCAACAGGTTACATTCGGTTTTAGTTGTTTTTGGATGTTAGTGTCTTGGTACCATATATGCTAGATAAATATTTGGATTCGAATGAGAGCAGTGTGAAAGTTGATACATATGCGAGTTGTTTATTTACTATACAATAAGTAATGTTCTTTTCTCGTTTACATGAGGTCGGTGATTATACTTTGTAAACTGCCAGCGTAAACGTGACTCGTTGAACTACCTAGTTTGGTCGTGATAGCTTATTACAATAAAAGGAGTGTTTTTTCTTTCAAGGGAATGATTTTGGCCATGAACATAAAGGAACAAAGCTGCAACCTTGCCTGTTAAGGTTGCTTCAATTTGGTTCATGATCGTTGATGCCGCTTTTTGGGACAACACTGCATGTTCGTTCATTCTTGAAGCTATGTGTTATTTTGTTTCCTCGATTTTATCTATTTTAAAACTCCAAACTGTAATAATCAAGTTTAGCATGAGTTCCTTAGCTTTATGAACAAATTTGAGTAGTTTTTGTTGATTATAAACTAGGTTCCAGATTGGGTAATGATTCAGTCTGAATATAGTTAATCTAGCAGGATTAATCTCGTAGCATCAAGCTCTTATTTTTCAAAAAGCACATGAATTTTTATAGACATGGGTCTCTTGCATGCAAATATCCCCTATGCCATGGGATGGTCTGGCCATCAGACGTGGCTGATTGTGGTGCTGCCGAATGGGTTAATGATTTAGGGTTTGGTGCTGTGGTGGTGGTCTTCCAGCCACCACAATCTTGTGTTTCTGATGATATTGTTGTAGAAGTTTCTCCCTGTGCTGGTTAGGGTCTTCTGCTACTTCATATCTTTCGATACGATTTGGATGTTGTTTGATTCGATCCGATTTACCTTGATGCGGCTTGCTCACGCAGATCAGGAGCACATGTGTGCGCGGTGGAGAACATAACCAGCGAGTCTGGGTCTGCACTGGCGCTCACTCCGATGTCTTCCTCTGGTGGCCGCTTCTTCTTCTACTCCAGCACATGTAAGCCACCGGTTCCGCTTCTTTCTCTCATGCTCCATGTGATATGAAGAGACATGGCTATCAAGAAATTACATGTTGTTGGTGACATATGTTACTGATCCGGGCTAACTAAATGTCATGCATGATTCTATCGAGTGATTTGTTATGCCCATGTCTCTTCATCATTTGTCAAGTCTTTTAGCGAGCTGTAGCATCCTCAGGTTTGCCCTAGAACTAGATTTTTAATTAGATGAGTTCGTCTAGACTGTTTACATGTATTTGATGGTTCAGATATGATTGCTCCCTTGGCTGTCACATGTATTTCTAGAATGAAGAACATGACAATACACTTGGTTTTACCCCCTGTTCTCTAGAGTTTGATGAAGAAATTGTGGTAACTGAAACTACTATTTTGTCTACTTGATACTGTGTAGTAGAGGATATTTGATTTATAGTCTTTTTACCAAGGCATGTGATATTGTAGGTTATATTTGCTTAAACTGTTATGAAGTTGTGCTATTACCAAGTCGATGTGTCCTGCATAGCGTTTATCTGCCCTGAACATGTAGTATTACATTTTTTACAGCCATGGGCCTTTCCTCACTTAAATATTTTGTCAGCATGCACCCTCATCTCTGTCTTGTGTTTTGTTAATTATAGAGAGACATTGACTTGGTTTTTTGAATATTATAGGAGATCATACCTATGTCTTGTTTGATTCCATTCAATTTACCCTGACGCGGTTTTCTCATGCAGGTCAAGAGCACAAATGTGGGCGGTGGAGGACGTCACCAGCTAGTCCGTTGGTCTGCACCGGCGCTCACTCCGACATCTCCCTCCGCTGGCCGCTTCTTCATCTTCTATTACTCTAGCACATGTAAGCCATCGCTTCCTTTTCTCTCTCTCCCTCTCTCATGCTCTGTGTGATCTTATACATGGTTGTCAAGAAATTACATGCTGCTGTTGCTGCCATATGTTACTGAACCGGGCTAACTAAATGTCATGCATGATTCAATCGAGTGATTTGTTATGCCCATGATGTACCATTATTTGTCAAGTATTTTAGTGGGATGCAGCACCATCTTGCCTCTCATTTGAGATGGTAGGCCTGTAACTTATATTTATCCTAATGACAGAGATACATGTTGCCATGTTGCAGGATTTTGTGGCAGAAATTGTAGCTCCTTTTGCTACGAAAGACATTGTCTTTGATTGAGTATGGTAACCTCCTTGTGATATGAGCAGCTTATGGTTTTTTGATCGTTAACCTCCTTACTGCATGGAAGTAGATGAAAACAACTCACCGAAGCACACAAGTTGGTTATAAATCCCCTAAATGCAAAGAAAATAGGCAGGGCTATTAAGTTTTTCTTTTTGACATTATAAAGTTGCATATTGTAATTCTGCTCCTCTGATACTACTACATTCTTTTGACAGTTAGTAACTAAAAGTGTCATCTTTTTGGTTAACTGAAGAGTTTGCAAAAGGAGCTGGACGTGCAAGGGCATGGGAGTCACCAGTTAGTCGGTCGGCCTGCTTCGACGCCTCACTCTGGTGGCCACTTCTTCTTCTACTCCAGCACAGGTAAGTTACAGGTTCCTCTCCTCTCCTCTCTCATGCTCTGTGTGCTCACGGCCATTGAGTGCTAAATTTGGGAGCCTTTGATCATGCTGAATTTGAAGAACATAAAACTACTACAATTGCTTTTATCTCTGGTCTCTAGAGTTTGATGAACTGTGATGATATTTGATTTATTGCCCTTTTACCAAGGCTTTGTGTATAGGTGATGTGCATAGTGCTTATGTTCTTTTTAGATCCATGGAACTTCCTCACTTGTATATTATGTGAGCATGCACCTCTGTTTGGTTCATAGGGTTCTTGTTCGTGCAGAACATATATGTAAAATTATTGCATGGTTATGTGCTGCTGTAGTCCCTATATTCGTCTATGACTTGGTTTGTTCCTTGGATTAGGAGTTTGAATCCATGACTTGGTTTGTTAATGCAAAATTTCTGTTACTGTTGGATATTCAACTTGTTCTAGTGGTGATTCTCCAAGAGTGAGACCTCTTAAGTATTCTCGGAAGTTGACCATCATGCCTAGCAATTATTTCCATATGTTCCCAAAATTCCTTTATAACCCATTTTGGAATAACCTGGTTTGTAGGTCACCTTCAACAAGGCTGGCGCCGCACCGTGAAGAGACTCCTGTGATCTGGCCACTAATCCCCAAACATCCATCTCAATGACCGACGAGTGCATTGAGTTGGCGATGTAAGTTTCTATTTCGAGTTATTGTTTGAGTTCAACAGCAAGAAATTAGATATTCTATTTGATGTAGAATTGAATTTATGAATGCTGGACTACTAGGTGTGGACTGTTTTTCTGTCCTGTGAAGTGCTACCTACATCTACTTTGTTTTCATATAGGCATGTAAACCAAGAGCCTGCCCCAGAATAATGATTTTAATTAGACGAGCTCCTCCTCTAGACTGTTAACATGTACTTGCTGGTTTAGAATCAAAGAAGATGGTTCTCTATGCTCCCTTGGCTGTTGCATGTATTTCTGGAATCAAGAACATGACAGTACCCTTGATTTTAGAGTTTGATGAAGAATTGTGGTACTGGAATCTTCTGTGTTGTCTAGTTGCTACTGTGTACTAGATGACGTCTGATTTATACTCCTTTTCACCAGGGCATGTGATAGTGTAGATGGTATTTCCTAAACTGTTCTGGAATTATGCTGCAACCAAGTGTATGTGTCCTGCATGGTGTTCACTTGCCCTGAATTTGCAGTATTACATTCTTTAGATCCATGGACCTTTCCTCACTTAATTGTCTTGTCAGCATGCATCCTCACCGCTGTCTTGTGTTGAGTTTATTATAGAGAGTCATGACTTGGTCTTTAGAATAATACAGGAGATCATACCTCTGTCTTCTTCGATTCGATTCCTTTTGATTTACCCTGTTATGGTTTTTGCTCACACAAGTCAGGGGCACAAGTGGGCGCGGTGGAGAACGTCAGCAGCGAGTCCATCGGACTGCTCCGACGCTCACTGCAACATCTCCCTCCGGTGGCGCTCCTTCTTTTACTCAAGCACATGTAAGCCACCGGTTCCATTGGCCTGCTCCGATGCTCGCTTCGGATGCCGCTTCTAGTCCAGCATAGGTAAGCTAGCAGTTCCTCTGCTCTCTCTCTCAATGTCTCTGCATGGAGAGCATCGGAGAGCACACTAGTCGGCCCAGCTGCAGCAAACTGAATCTCATTGTTTGAATTTCGACAAATAAAACCCCACCCACCATGACTTGACCTAGCATGGAAAGCTCCGTCAGTGTTTATTTTCACCAGGTCCGATATAGGTGGCTTCCACTGTAGCTCTAATTCCTGTCGTAGTCTAGAGATTGTCTCTTGCATGCAAATGACCTCCGTTTGAACCAGATGCTTACACGGATTTTTATATACATGGGTCAGCCATGTTGAACCATGAAAAGGAGTACATGTCAGCCATGTTGTAAGATTTGGTGGCAGAAATTGTAAATTGTTTTGCTATGAAAAATTTTATGTCTACGATTGAGTATGGTAACCTCCTTGTAATATGTGCAGCTTAAGCAATATTGATCCTTAACCACCTTACTGCATTGATGTAGATGCAAACGACTAACGAAGCACACAAGTTGGTTAAATATCATCCAAATGCAAAAAAAAAAAACAGGCAGAGCTATTTAGTTTTTCTTTTTGAGATTATAAAGTTACATATTGAATTTCTGCTCCTCTCATACTGCGGCATTCTTGTGACAGTTAGTTACTAAAAGTGTCATCTTTTTGGTTTATTGATGAGTCAGCAAAAGGAGCTGGACGTGCAGGGGCATGCGATCCTGGTGAACATCACCAGCGAGTCCGTCGGCCTGTTCCGACGCCTCACTCCGGTGGTTGCTTCTTCTTCTACTCCAACACAGGTAAGCTACCAGTTCCTCTCCTCTCCTCTCTCATGCTCTATGTGCTCACGGCGCTTGATATGGTGCCCTTGAACTTTCCGCCGAAGTTAAGTTTGTGGACAGTGGCATGCTTTCCATATTCCGATGTGTTCTGCTCTTGAGCTTGCTTTCCCAGATATTCTTTTACTTTACTGACTACTATTCTTTTCATGAGCTGTGGCTATTGAATATCATTCTAACTTGATAGCCATTTCATTGTCATGAAAAGGTTTCTCCTTTTGCCTTTACATAAGGCCTTTTGCTGGTACTTCGTAAACTAGCAGCAGGAAAAGTTTACTTGTTTCAGCAAGTTAGGTTCGGTTGTAGTTCTTCTTGGATGTTATCCTGTTTTGGTACCATATATGCTAGATAAAAATCTGGATTCAAACCAGAACAGTGTAAACGTGAGGACTAGCTAATTCGGTTTATTGGGTACTTGAACTTGATTGGTGTCAGGATTCAGTGCAATCCTAGTTAGCTACTGTAAGTTGTAGCTCACCTAGTTAGATTGCATATGGCCTCTATGTAAAGAGCCAACAAACAGAGACCGATGAGGTTAAAGTTAGCTAACTTAGGTTGGCAAGTGCTGGTGGCCACATTCCCAGTTATCTCATATTTCATAATGGCTTTGTTTGACACACATCTAATATTGGGCCGCTGTATGCTCAGTGCGGTGCTCTATCAAGATTAGCATGATGGGAATTTATCCAAACTAATCCTTTTAAGATTTAGATGTATATTGTTTAGTATATAGTTTCGCCTCAGCTAGCCTTATTTGTTCCGCTTTTTAGCTTGCAGGGCGATCTTGAATCTGCTAATTAAGGAAGTGGGTGTCATCTCCAGTGCTGGCTTGTTAGCTGTATTTTTATTCATCTGTATAGTTCCTCGAGGTCCTTAGGCTGGAGGACATGTTTTTAGCCACGACGAGGTGCTTCTTGCGCGAGATATGTACCTTGTGCGGGTAAGATATTTTTTCCACTCTGTTATGCAATATGTACCTTTTTGCCCTGTTCCCGTTTGTTTTGCCACGACTTGTTTTGGTTGTTGGTACTTTGCAAACTAGACCAGCAGAAAAGTTGACTTGTTTCAACAAGTTAGGTTTGGTCGTAGTTGTTTCTGGATGTTATAGTGTCTTGTTACCATATATGCTAGATGATTTTTTGTATTCTAATCAGAACAGTGTGAACGTCGACACTTATGCGAGCCGTTTATTTACTTATTAGTATTCTTTTCTCCTTTCGCCTTCACATGAGGTTGGTGCTGATAAGCTGCCAGCAGGGAAAATTTGCTTGGTTCAGTAAGTTAGGCCCGGTGATAGTTCTTTTTGGATCTTAGATTGTGTTTTGGCACCATATATTCTTGATAGATATTTGGAATCAGATCAGCACACTCGTTGAACTAGCTAGTTCTGCATATTGAGTAGCCAAACTTAATTGGTGTCAGGATTCACCTGATTTTCATTGCATTCCTGATTATCTACCACAAGTTGTTATCTCACCTGATTTGATTGTCATATTGGCTCGAGGTAAAAAGCCAACACGAAAAGACAGATGAGGTGGCCAATATTCCGTAGTTGTCTCATCTTTCAGAATGGATTGTTTGACACGCATCTAAATATTGGGGTGATATATGCTCGGTGCGTTGATCTGTCCAGAGTTGGAAGATAAGCGTGCTGGGAACTTATCCAAACTGGCCCTGTTAAGATTTAAGACGTATCGCGTTCAGCACATAGATTTACATGTCTCCTTCATAAACTCTAGGATTTGTGGCGGTATCAAACTGCTGCTGACTTGATGCGCGTGTTGTGCTTTCAGATGCATGACAGTGACGGTTTGGTGCCATTGGGATTGATGATGCATGATGATGTCGCAAGGTGCCGAGGAGAGAAGTGCGTCCCAGATCCGAGATTTGCAAGGAGCGGATGAAATGGCAAGGCTGGCCGTGTTAGTCTGTGCATTGTTTGTTGTTTACTTGTTGTCTGGCGAAGTGCTGCTAATTGCTGATATGGGTGGTTGATATAGTGTGTTTGGCACGTGCTGTACAATTGTTGTGCCCAAGTGTTGGGAGGCTAGTGGTATTTGACTCTGTCATGAACCAGCTAAGCTAGTGCTGGAAGGAAATTCTAGTATCCCTGTTTTATGTATGTGTTGTACCCAAACAAGCAATGGAATGAATTTTTTGGCGAAAGGATTGAATGGGTGCTGCTGCTGCTAATTTTCAGTTACACATTTGTACATGAATCTCTGGAATGGGGACTTGAAATTATGGGTCCATCGTCTATCTGCAAGTAGTTGGGTGGTTCAATCAGGAGGGGCGATATATTTCAAACCGACTGTGCATAATATTTTGTGGCTGGCTCATGAGCGAGGCACGTTTGAACACTATCATAGTGTGAGGTTTTGAGAGCAAATCTGAAGGAAGTAGATCACTCTGCATCAATAGTTATTGGGGAAACGAAACTACCGTGTACACACGAGTGACGTCCCCATTGCTCGATCCTCGTATATATACGATGCAACATCTGTGGTGTGGTGCATCTTGAATCTACTCACGGGCGATTTGATATTTTGTGCCGGGCATGGGCTGTGCTGAGAGTGTCGTCCCTGTAGCAGGAAGGACTCTTGGGGAAATGATGTTGATTAATTGCATCAGGCTAGTTATGTCGTCGAATTTACAATCTGTTGGACACCGGCGGGCGATGAGCCGAAGAAATGAACAGCCTCTCTTTGTAGTACCCAATGATGTATCAGTTGTCTTTCCCGTCATCGGCCTTTGGAAATTGGGCTAGCAAAGCAAATAGCCGCAAAAGAATGCCAACAGTCTACCAGCAAACAGGCATGGCACTTAATTCCCTTTTCCTACTGAAAAATGAATGTGCGCCTGGGATTCCCACCTCATCAATCCGTGGCACCACGGCCTCCTCTCTATCTCTCTCTCTCTCTCTCTCCATCATGGATGCCTTCTACGACGAGCACATCTCTATATATACCGAAAGTAGTCGTCCATCCGCGTGCGGGTTGCGCGTGTGACTTAGGACTTTGGGAGTTGGGGGCTTGGGCGAGAGGCGACGTTCTCCTTTCCTTGTGAGCTGGTTCTCCTCGGAGCTCCTCACCCCATGCATCAATGGTCGGTCGCGGGTGAGTACGTGCTCTCTTGACCTAAGGAACATCTCACATCTCACATCAATGGTCAGTCAGTGGTGGGAGGATCGGAGGTCGTCGGCGGACGGCAGCGGGCTGGATGGATCGTACGTACTCGTAGGCAAGGTAGGTAGGTTAGATCGAATTGAAAGCTCGCCAGCAGAGCGGAGCGAGGCTTGAGGAGGTCCGAGATGGCATGGCAATGCCGTCGGGCGGGCGGGGCGAGGAAGACGTACGTAGGGCAACGGCAACCGCGGCGGGTGGGGCGGCCGAGGACTGAAATGGCGGCGGCGACGCACGTACGTATGCAAGTACAATTCCCGGCGGCGGCGAACTCGGTTGGGAGGTCGCGGAATTAATGATTGGATTGGTCCAGGGGGAAGAAGAAAAGGAAGCAAGCCGAAGGACCCTCCCTTCTTTTTTGTTGTTGTTGAGGGCGTGCGCGTGCGTACAGGGTGTCGTTTCCTTTTTTTTTTCTATCGAGAAGAATGGAGATGAGATGAGCAAAGAAGAAAAAGTGAGTCTTGGTTGGTTTGTTGGATCGAAAAAGGAAAGAAATCGTTGGTTGGTTGGTTGGTTCGTTGGCTTCCTTGTTGACCGCGTTGTCCATCGTCCGTCTCGCGTCGATTCGGATGGATTCCTCGCTGGCTTCCTTGTTGACCGCGGAACAGCAAGCTGCTGGAATTAGTAATACAATTAAGGAGGAATCAGGCAGCACAGCAGGCTAACATGCATATACGTACGAGTAGCTTTTAAACGCAAGCAAGCAGGAGCTCGATCGCTGAACCGCCGTGCCGAGCACTAGCAAGACTCTGGGACCGGCGGCGGTGCCCAGGGAGGCATCCTGTGCTAGTACGACGAGCACCAAAAGCATGGCTGTGTGTGTCAAGCACAATAACTTGCATCCGTTACGTGCACCCAAACCGGCTCCATGCGGCTTCATCTCTAGCATCCTTCTCTCCCTCCCTCTGTTCTCTACTTCTCTTACACAGCTTAGATACTGGCTAGATTGCTACTAGCTTATGTTGAACGATAGTGGTCCCTCGGGCATTGTGTTGTATATATATAAAGAGACACGGTGCAAGACGCGGTGAGACTGGGGTCTTTTAATTTGGTTTCTAGCGTTGGTATATTAGTGTATGCACATGTTGTTCTCGTATTAATTCTTCCTGTGTAGCTTGTGATGTATTCCTTCCATTTCAATTATATTTCGTATAAGTTTATTTTGTTTTGTGTTCAGATTGCATAGTGTGTGAACTCAAAGGTGCAGCGAGCCAATGCATCTAGTCTCTTTTTTTTTTTCAATTGATCGACTTCGGGTGTGTCGTTTCTTCCTCTTCCTTGACTTCGGCTAGTCTTTGCTTTTCTAAACCGTGTTAGTTCTAGGTGGTTAGGTTATTCTTGGCTAACATGGGACGTGTTGGAAGCAACGTGGGATGTTAGAAACCCACTTACTCAAGACAGCAAAGAATAATGTGTTCGATGATGATTAGTATGGTAAACTACTCCCACCGTGGTGACTAAACACACATATGGCTTAACCAACGGTGCAACCTTTGCCCCTTATCCTCTTTTTAACTAACTAGCAAACAGACCCATGCAAATGCGCAGGCAACATCATGAAGCGTGATTCTTTTATATGTAACAGAAATACCATGTTTCATGTTTCATACGAACTATTTTCTAGATAGTTTAGAAAAAATAATTCATAAAGGAATATATTTCATATTTATTTTCACCTAATATATATGGAATGCATGTATCGAAGTCAAAACTTGTGCATTGAAAATAGTAACGTAGAACTTTCTTGAAATAAATTGTTGTCTTTTTCCAGTGACAATACTACAATGTCAAATATCCTTACAAATTTGCAGAAAACCTTAAGCTCTACAATAAAAAATATCTAACTAAAAAAATTGGGTTGTAGATATGCATAAAGCACCCCCGCAAAGAAATATGCATAAAGCAATGTTTAACATATTAAAATATATATTTGTGATAATGTCCTTTCAAGTGAATTATTATGTATTTAATTTTTTTCATAAAATATGTAAGGACAAACGAAAATAGAGTACATGTATTATAACCATTATTATTTGGAAAATTGATAAGTTAGAAATGCAATGAAGGAAACCTATTGCATGAAGTAGTATTTGGTGACCTTTTGACTACGTGGCTAGTGTAAATAAATGAATCAAAATGCAACATGTAGTGGTATGAGGACTCAAAACATCTATGACATTTCAAGCACTATAAGGAGGATCAAATAGACTTAGAGGCCTAAAAGGGGCGGAGTTTGATGAATAATATTCTTCGCATCATGCAAGGTAACATTATTTGTGACCATGTAAATGATAACAACAAAGGAAACTGAAATGTATGGTCAACTGCAAACAAATTTCAGTATGTCACCTTCATAATTTATATTAGAGCATGGAAGCAAACATGACAGTATGACTTTTAACTCGTTCACCTTTTCCATCACCGAGCTTTTTTCTTAAAATAAAAAAGTGGAGGAACATGCTAGAGGATCTATATGTGTTCAACTAACAAAGAAGAAACATGTTTCCATGATTAATGTTCAATGAGGTCCGAAATTGTTAACGTGCCCTCGCCAACTAGGCTAAACATCCATCATTCATCACCAACAAGATCGGAAACTATTCACGTCTCCTGGCCGATTTGGATGGCCATCCATTGTTCATGATCGACGGCGCCAAACTTTCACATTGACCTCACAGTTAATTTCATGATTAGAGAGGTGGGATATTCCGCGCCACAGATTGATGAGGATTTGGCATGACCATAATTTAAAAAATAATCATGAGTTGTAGTTTTTTCCATGAATTTAGATAATACTTTGGGATCTGAAAAAATGGTCGGTATTTTAAAAAATCACTACCTGTAGTTTTTTTTCATGAAATTAAGAAATGGTCTGAAATTTGAAAAACAAATGTTCAAGAATTTCGACAATGCTCGTGATTCTAAAAAAGTTCGTTGTTTTTTTAAAATCACAAATGTAATTTGTTTTCACTTATTTTAAAAATGTGCACGAAATCAAGAATTCTTTGTGGATTTGTAAAAATGTTTCTGAATACAAAAGATACTCATAAATTTGAAGAAGGTTCACCAATTCCAAAAAAATCCTGAACTTGAAAGATGTTTGCCAATTCAAAATATGTTCATGAATTCATCTTTTATAAATTTTAGAAAATATATATAAATAAAAGGAATAAAAAATAAAATGAAAACCATAACAGATTGATAGACAAACAAAATAAAAAAATAAAAAAATAAAAATAGAAAATACAACAAAATAACGCAATAGAAAAGAAGAAAAATCTGGCCCGGAAGCTTCCCAAAATTGGTTCGGAAGCTCGTGGGCAAGTTCCGGAAACCTGCTCAGGTAACAGGCTCTGTGTTGATTGGCAGGCCCATTTGGGATCGCTATTAGCAAGTAGTATTATACTGCTCACTATAAGCACTACACAGCGGTGGTGGCTTATGTTAATGGCCGACCTCTCTAGTGTCTGTTTGTTTCTTACATGAAATTGGGCTAGCAAATAGCCGCAATAGAATGCCAACAATCTACTGCTAGTAAACAGGCATGTCACTTAATACCCTTTTCTAGTAAGAAATGAATGCATGCCTAGGGATTCCCATCAGGTAACCAGGGAGGTGCCATCTCAGCAATCTGCGTCCCACGGCCTCCTAGTTCTCTTTCTTCATCATGCCTTCTAAGACGGCCCACCATCTCTACTAAAGAGAGACATTCATCCACGTGCGGGATGCGCGTGCGACTTAGGACTTTGGACTTGGGCGACGGCCGGCGAGAGGTGATGATCTCCTTTCCTTGTGCGGTGGTTCTCCACCGAGCACCCCTTGCATTATTTCTCGGTTGCCGGTGAGTGCATGCGATGGTTGAGTCTTGTCTTGGAAGAAGTCAGTGGTGGAAGATATATGCAGCCTGATGGGAGGTCGTTGGAGGGCAGCAGTGGGCCGGATGGATCGTACTCATAGGCTAGGTAGGTAGGTTAGATCGAATTGAAAGCTCGCTGGAGGAGTGCGGCTTGAGGAGGTCCGAGATGGCATGGCATGGCAATGCCGTCGGGCGAGCGGGGCGAGGAAGACGTACGTAGGGAGAGCAACGAGAACCACGCACGGCGGGCGGACGAGGACTGAAATAGCGGCGGCGCATGTATGTAAGGCTGGTCATAGTGGGGAGTAACTTAGAGTAGTAACATGCATACGTTACTATTGTATGTTACTACCCTTATAGTGGGAAGTGTCATATGTGTAGTAACATACAAATGTTCATTTATTGTCTTGTAGACTCATTTTGCATTGGAAAGCGCTATGTGATGGTAATACATTAGGTTACTCTATTTGCCTCTCTTCTCATTAACTACTTGCCACATCAACATTTTTGCTTATGTGACATCTATGTTACTACCTATGTTACTGCCACTATGACCAGCCTAAGTAGGATTCCTGGCCGGCGGCGAACGATCGAGGTTGGGAGGTGGCGAAATTAATGATAGGCTGGGAGCTTAATTGGTGAGGGAGAAGAAACGAAGCAAGAAAAAGGATCAAGGGGTCCCTTTTTTTCCTTGTTTTTTTTTTTTGAGGGGATCGAAAAAGGAAAGAAATCGTGGTTGGTTGGTTGGCTGGACGGCTTGTTGAGCGCGGAACAACAAGCAAGGAATTAATAATACAATTAAGGAGGAATCAGGCAGCACAGCAAGCTAACATATAAGTACTACGTAGGTTTAAACGCAAGTAGGAGCTCGATCGCTGAACCGCCCTGCCGAGCACTAGCAAAGGCGGTGGTAATCCATCCCATTTTTTTTTAAACACAAGCTACAGCCATGTCCATTTTAGAGAGCGGGCATCATTAGAAGCGTGTCTTCTGTCTTGTCCATGGGCAGGTCCAACCTTGGAGGGTGAAACAATGAATTTGAACTTATCCATTAGCTCGGCTGTTTTGTCTCCAGGCTGCACGATCCCAAAATGAACCAATGCCATTGAGAGAGCACACAGGGCGGCAGCAAGGTAAGCTAGCATAGAAACGCAAGCAGGAACTCCTTGATAATTACCATGGCAAACACCGCCAAGGTCATGGCAATCTTTGGCGTTCTTGTGTTCCTGCAGGCCGTATCATGTGTCGTCGCCCAGCACCATGCTGATCTAGGGAGTTCTCTCGCCAGCGTCCAGGCAGGAACGATGACAGTGGACGGGCATGAAGAAGGAGAGGAGGGTAGCTGGCCGGCAGCGTGCGACGGCATATACCACAGCGACGGGGATTTGCTGACAACACTGCCTACTAAGTTGTACGCAGGCGGGAGCATGTGTAACAGGATTATAGGCATCGCCAGCACGCAAACCGGGCATAGCGCATTGGCCTTGGTCGTGGACGTGTGCGATGACTGCGGCGATGATGAGTTGGGGACGTCAGCCCCCGTATGGAATGCCCTGGGGCTCAACACCAATGCCGGCGTTGTGCCCATCAGGTGGTTTGTTCGATGAAACATCGTATTACATATAAGTCAGTGCAAGTCTATCAGAGTGATAGAGTGAAAAAGATCAATCAAAAATACCAGTAATAAAGTACTTGCATCCGTGCATGGTCTGTGAAGCATACATATGTAGTCCAAATAAGGATGAAAGTCAATGTAAAGTGAGATCTCAGCTCGCTAGTCTCCTGCACTGACCAATGCATACCAGGCTTCAACATCCTCTTGCAAGTTTTTGTATTTTGTCTGTGGAAATATTCTCTGAGTTCCGTGCGGGATGCGCATCAAGCCATCAAGAGGTACAGTAGCCGGTGATTATCCTCGTGTTAAAAAAATGCACTATGTGTCCAGGAAATATACTTTTCTGAAAGTGCACTCAGTGTAAGTTGGCCTAGAGTGATGATGCATTGAAGATAATATCCTCATGATATGCTTATCACCTTTGATATTCGTCCGGAAGATGATATTGAAGATAATATCGACATCTGGGTCGATGTGCAGACGCCTCCAGTTCTACCATTATGTAAGTTTCTCAACCATATTCATGTGTTGGATAATGTTTATTCAAAAATATTTGACAACTAATTTCTATTGACAGCTTATTTCCGTTCAAGCAAACATGTCCAGCGCTTGGTAGACAGGACCTACCATTGTCCCGGGGCTGAACTAAACTGCGAGGAGACAAGCCATTTTGTTTCATGGCTTGGGGATCTTCATACTATCAAGACAAACTATTTTCCTGGACTTAGAAATCTTAGTACTCAAAACGTGCAACCAATAGTGTTTGTACTGAACTACAGTCACATCTATTTGGGAAAGATGGTAAGATTTTTACTATTTGTCCTCAATGCATCTTTTGCATACATTATTTTTTAAGCTAAACTTCATTGCTAAGTATGTTACTACGATGTTCTTCAACAGGGACTCCCGACGATAGTCGTGCCTTAGTGGATCGAAGCTAAAGGTCGCATGTCCATGGTTAGCATACGACCAAGACTTCCTACATTGCACATGAGTGCATTTAGGATTTCTAGAAGCGAGCAAGTCTTAATAGTAAAAGATTGAACAAGATTGTGAAGGATCGTAGAGAAGTACTTGGGGGCAGCAATCAGAAGCGCAACTCACAATTAGGAGACAGGTTCATTTGCATGCTTCAGTACGATGAATCAGGAGCGCTCCACATGTTCTATGCTATTTTACCAGAGAGAGAGAGAGAGAGAGCAGTAGGAGTGATTAGCTAGCTAGAATGAGTGTTGGTGGTGATGACTATGATGATTAATATTAGCTAGTGTTAGTGGTGATTAGCTATGACTATGATGATTAAATAGTGTTGGTAGTAATAACTATGATGATTATTAGCTAGTGTTGTTCGTGATGATATGATGCAAGAGTTTTTATATTAATATGATGATGATGATGATGATGAGTATGTTACTATATCATTGGGTGAAAGAACCGTGGATTAGTTTTAAGTGGATGGATCCTAAGTGATCAAGTCATGGATTATCATGATAATCCATGACTTAGTCACTTAGGATCCATCCATTTGAAATTAATCCGCGGTTCTTTCACCTAGTGATTTAATAACTCATTATAATGTAAAAACAATCTCTAAATTGCTACTGTATGATTTTTTTTATAAAGGTGTATGAATACGACCTAAAATTTAACAGAAATAGAATACGGAAAAATAGTAGTAGAGCGGGCTGAGAGAAGTGCTACTAGTAATTACCAGTAGCGATTGTCTGGGAAAGTGCTACTACTAAGTAGATATAGCAGTAGCGCGTGCCAGCAGGCGCTACTGCTGAGCTTTAGCTGTAGCACCATATCAGTAGCGCGGCTATCCGTGCTACTGATAGGCCAAAAACCAACGCTACTGCTAGGCTTTTTCCTAGTAGTGTTAGTTAGTTGTTTTTTAAGCCCATGCCAAGGAAGATTGCCAAGTCTCCTGGCACTACGCATTATCTCCATGGTTGTCTAAAAAAATGCATTATCTTCATGATTAGCGTGAGGGTGGATAAGCGATGCGCCGTTGCTGTCCTATGCCTTCGTCGTCGGCCTGCCTCTTGTCTTCCCTCTTAATTAGATCTGATCCATACGACGACAATGCAGGCTGCTTGACTCACAATTATTCCGGGTGCAGCCAACGAACTAGCCAAGGTAAACACATCACACCATCTTGTAGGGGATAAGGAGGCGCTGGATTTAATTCTCTAGATATGTATTTTGGCTACATTGATCAATTTTTGCTAACTAAACAATAAAATTTCCTCATACTATCAGTGCTGATTCGCCACTCAAACCTATATAAAGGCAAACTAAAAGCCAACCATTTGATAATACAAGATTATTCTAGTTCGTCATAATATTGGTATACTGTTGAGTGGTGGGTACATGAAGTACATGAAGCTCACCCGACTGAACCTTCTCGTGCACGAAGTGAACATAGAACTCAATGTGTTTTGGTGCACTTATGTTGCACTGGATTGACAACGAGATAGATGGCCGAATCGTTGTCACACAAAACCACCATAGCTTTGGGGTACAGGGATCCGAAGCTCGCTGAGAAGACCATGTAGCCAACTTGTCTTAGCTACGACGTTGGCCATTGCACGGTACTCAACTTCGGCGCTCGAGGGAAGACGGTGGGCTGCTACTTAGAGGACCATGAGATGAGTGAATCACCAAAGAAAACATTGTAGCCAGATGTCGAACATTATGTGTCAGGGCATCCAGCCCAATCGGCGTCAGTGTAGGCGAGAAGCTCGGTGGAGACAAAGGCGCGCAGTCGAAGACCATAAGTCGGTGTGCCACGGATGTACCGAAGAATGCGCTTGACCAAAGACCAATGAACACTGGCTTTGTTGCACAGGCTGGCACTGCTCCCGTGCTGTTAGATTGACCGGCAATTCGTGTTTCTAAAAGAAAGAAAAATTTTACGGGTGATTGCAACAAGCCTTCAAAAAATTGCAGAGGTTCGACTGCAACATGACCTTTGTCAATTACCATAGACATAAACCCAAGCAAGAGCAGTACCATGCCGAACACCACCAAAGTCTTGGTACTTTTTGGCATTCTTGTCTTGCTGCAGCAGGTGTGGTGCGCCGTGGCCCGGCACAATGCTGATCCAGGGACGTCTCTCGCTGGTGTCCAAGCAGGAACGATGACAGTGAACGGGTATGAATAAGGAGAGGAGGGCGGTGGGCTGCCAGCAGGCGACGACATATACCACACCGATGGGAATTTTCCTCAGTACGCTCAAACCGGGCACAGCGCAAGGGGCATGGTTGTGGACGTTTGCGATGAATGCGGTGACGACGAGGTGGGGACATCAGCTGCCGTGTGGAATGCCCTCGGACTCGACACCAAGCCGGCGTGGCGCTCATCAGGTGGTCGCCCAAGTGAAACATCGTATGTATCAGTTGGTGTAAGTCTATAATAGTGAGAATCAATGTAAGATAATAATACTGTACTTGCATACGTGCATGGTGTGTGAGCAATACATATGTACGCAACTCTAATTAATCAGTGTAAGTCTATTATCCATAAGAGTGGAAGTCAATGTAAAAATTTCTTGCCAACACAAAATAACAACTATGTATGGACGCTTCTTCTAAGATGCTTTTATTTCCATCTCTATCCTATAAAGCATCATCATTCTAGACATGCTTCTTAGGACGAAGTGCATAGGTGCATAGCGCACGAATTTCATATTTGTAGGTATATATTAACGTTTTAACCGAAGTCTTGTTGTTCTCGGTTAATTTGAGAAACATACGTAAAGTGATAGGCGAAGGAACTTTAGCGAGTAACAATAAAACATATGTTAGAAATCTAGGAGATCAATATGATGTGATTTCTGTTCGCTATGTTACAAATCTTGTAGATGTAAGACTGACTCGACCATATGAAACATTTCAAATAGTAAGGGATTGTATTGGCTATGTTATTGTTTGGCATAGTTCACATATAAGCTCTTTAAAATACAAGTATTGTGTATGCTCCATACTTAAGGTCTATTATTTTCCAAGAATCGTTGTGATGTTTAGGTAAAAAAAGAACTAAGCCAACCACTACAGCACAACTACAAAAACACTGTGGTGATACATTGTTTTCTTATAAATTCTTCAGTTTTTCATCTTACACTTGTCTAAAGGATGACGGTCATGTAAACTTTTCTTTGTTAATTTCTTTTCAGGGTAGTTAAGCATATAAAAAGAAGTGCATTGAAGGAGCCAGTATGTAGGATATTTTCTTTATGTATTTGCATCTTTCATATGAAGTGTTTCATTTGATTCAACTATGAACTACACATACTTTCAGAAGAGGTTTTGTTCCTGCTAATTAGTCCACTAGAAGTCAGAAAGGTTGGTAATTAAGAGAACTAGATGATACCCCGCATGTTATTGCGGGTATAGTGTGTATATCTCTAAATAATTAATAAATAACACCCTCTATCGAAAAAAATGTTACTTCATTCAAGTCGAGTTTAGTACGATGATAGTCTTTACAAGTGTACTTGGACCTAAATGACTCCATGAATATTTTCCCTAGCATAACTTTAGTTGTTATCTTTATTTTGACGAAGTAGGAATGTTCCTTTCATTATATTATGATTTAAAGGAAAATGTCAACACGGAATTTTGGAGAAATAGTAGTTATGTGGAGAAAAAACAACCAAACTTACGAAGGATGGTGAGGTATATTGCTCATTGAGGACTAGCCAGCAAACTGACATTGTGTTACATACACTGACCTATACCTTCACAAACAAACATACATTGATTGACACTTACATATAAGCAGATTGTCCACTCACATCATGCATATCCACGTACACATGTATTTTCTTATTTTATCAACTACGAACTCTGCCGTGTAGACGAGCAAGTAGCAATAACTATGCTGACACACTAATGCAACTCAAAATTCAAAAGCGGATTTACGGTGAACAATCTCATCTTTAAGCCGAGCACCATGTTGCAGTTAGAACCATACACATTTCCTCTTCTCTCTCACTGAAAGAAAGGCGATCCCGTCGGTACCCCCCGCCCCCGGTGAGGCCATGGTTTCCTCCTCCTTCGTGTGCAGCCCTGACGAAGAAGGGGGCTGGATTCCTGAATCTGTTGTATGGCGATGTAGTTAGGTCTCTTTAGGAATAAGGTTACGATGCGCAAAGGCGGTGTTGTGATGGTGATGTTAGCGCCTTACATTTAGTTGTAGAGGAACACAGCCCAATCGCTTTCTGGAGCCCATTCTTTTAGCGAAGATCGACACAACCGCTTAGTCACATGAACATAGTTTGTATTACCATGAATATTGATCATCAATAAAGCACCTCCAGTATGTTATGCTAGAACACAAAAAGGGCAAATGTAGCAAACATTCTATGCGACTCCACTAGTGTTCCACCAGCTTCAGCATCAAAGACAACAAGTTCGTTAACTGACACAACCAAAGGGACACCGCAAGATCATAATAACACTTTGCACATGGAGCTCGACTATCTAACACCGTCTCCTCAGACAATACACCGGTTTCGATCGGGGTCACACCGCTCGGCATTGCTGCCATAGCAGCGGCCTCTTGTTTACATCCAAGGTGTCACAACTGGTCCAGAAAAGCTTCTTGCCTAGACTGCACCACCCCGCCTTCCTCTTTAGTGCCAGCTTCAAAGCCGCGCCGGGCTAAAACAATCGGAACCCGACTGACGAGACAACTGAACCCAGGTTGAGAATGATGTTAATAGCCCCACCCAGGAGCAAATTGCACAGCTCAATTGTCTGGCCGAACAGACTTTGCAGACCCCAACTGCAACCAACACGCCGGTGGAAGGTAAGCTTGAAGCCGCTCGCATCACCACCTTGGCAAGAAGAGATCGCTTGAGGCTCAGATAACAGGCTTTGGAGGCAAGGGCATGCAACATCCATATTTCTAGTCGTCCAAGGAGACAACTCTGGCAGAATGCGAACACGTAGAATTTTTAGGTTTTGCGCACTCCTGTGTAGAATCTGGTGAGCAAGATCCTTTGTGTCAGCAGTGCAATGGATTTGACCATATGGATTGGACTCATCGCCTGATATTGCAATTCTGACATTCCCAGTCTCTTCAGCTTCTTTGGAGTATTCCCTATCGAATGCCTTCCATGCTGCAACATATGATGGATGTACTATCTTATGTGGATGGTACCCAATTGTTGTAGGGCGAAACCCTAGGTGAGATATTTTCACACTTGGACACTAGTAGAAAACAGGGCACTAGTCTCGGTTCCTCCAGTTCATTCTTTGAAGGTGTCAAACGTGGCATCTTTGCAGCAGGGAGATCATCTAGCATGTTTCTAACCCCATGGTGTTCATGACAATCGATCCGTTGCCACATCACCATCTCTGTAGCATGTTCCTACTCGTCAAAGTTTACCGGCATGGTGAGGAGGCAAATTTCTAGGGTCCAACGCATGCTTCAAGCTTCGGAGCGCAAACTGCAATTGTTGCATATTTCCATTTCTACTCTAATCTAGCCGTGCACTAGCGTAGCGTAAGTTGATCGGACTATTTCCAAAATTCCAGTCCAAGTTTCTGTGCTTCAAGCTGCTCTTCTCCTGTTGAGGTATGCACATACATACAACAACATTTTCTAGCTTCCTTTCTTTGTGCCCTTCAAGTATTCCGCTGCATAAGTAGCACTAAATCTTTGAGCGGTCAAGCACAAAAGTAACATGTTACTATTCTGTTGTACAAGAGTAGGTGCTGGCAAGAAATCTTCAGTGATGGGTTAGATTATTAAATTTTCCGCTGCTGCTCTCCTGGCCTTCGGCAGAGGAATTCATCACGAGTCTTCCTAAATTGGTAATGTTCTTGTCCATGGTTTTTCTTTAGCTATGAGTTATCTTATGTTGAGCATCTCGTGGTCATGTATGCCAATATTTCTCTACATCAACCCTGAGTCATGCATGCATTGTATATATTATTCGTTCTCATTGATGGAAGGGGACACTAGGTTGGAAAACACTGGGTAAGAAACATGATGGTCTCTAGATAGTGTTGCAATCACTGCTAAGAGTCATATATATATGCCAGAGCGCTCCTTGGCTAATTTATTTATTTAACAAAATGAGCTTAAACCCATAGGTTTGTAGAAGGATTCCTACTTTGGGACAAGTTAGGAATACTAAAACGACCTATATTTATGACAATAACCAACAGGTAGATCATTAAATGTTCCTCACTGTAATTGCTATGTAATTGGCCTCGCCTGAGCAGTAGATGTGAATCATGTGAGTGTTCCAAAGATCTACATTTGTTTGTTCACCATGAACCCCATTAAATATCACTCCCCTGTGCCTCTCAAAATTATTTGTGCAATTTCAATGTTGTTTTCCCTATTTTTTTCCTTTTGTAATTTCCTCGTTCAAACTATAATGTAGCTGTAACAAATCCTTTAAGTCAAATCATGATGCAAATCTCTAAGTGCATCGACTGCTCTTTCACAAGATCTGGTCACAATAATATCATCAACGTAGATGAGGATACGAAGATCACTATCCCATTCTTGTCATAAAAGAATGATGAAATATCTGTCTTTGAAGGACTAAAACCAAGTGACTGCAGTTTTGAGGACAAACAGGATTACCATGGATGAGGAGCTTGTTCTAATCCACATATACTACTTTAGGACACGGATCCTCTGATGTGCCTTGACACCCAGTGACATGTGGCCACGGGCCCATACGTCAGTGGCTCAACAGGAGCGGGCCGTGACGACTGAGGATCTGGCTCCACAACATTATCTAGCTGAGCAGTGCTGTATGGACGATAAAACACGGACGATTCATGCACGACGGTGAAATCTAGCCACGCATGCAGTTGTACAGGGGAGCAACGGCCGCTGGATACTTGGTCGTCTTCACATCGTCTACGCTTTTATCGTGTGTGGTGCAGTTTCGTATCTAGCTTGATGATTAGTACTTTTATTAATTAGCTTGAACATGGGAGTTGTTTCTTGCCTGGAGTAAAATCAATATATACCCCCTCCTTTTTTTTATGGAATACACTCCCTCCTTTTCTTAATAAAGTCCGTGCATCCGGGAGTGGTATATTCGCACCTTGAAGAGGGAAACCATGATGTTAATCTTGTCCTCTTCACATGGATTGAAAATCCATAGCAGTTCCCTATGCCACGAGTGTCCAGTTCCCTTAGCCCATTGGTCTCGTCTCTCTCCACTGCAGCACGAGCATGCATATATATCACTCATCGTTGAGAGAAAGCTAACACACAGGGCAAGCTAGCTAGCTTATAAACGCACGCAAGCGGGAGGTCGCTCAATTACCATGGCGAACGTGGCCAAGGCGGCTGCAATCTTATTTGTTTCTCTGCAGGTGGTGTGCGCCGTCGCCCGGCACCATGCTGATCCACAGTCGTCTCTGGACATAGTCACGGTTCCAGGGATGATGATGCGGAGCGGGTTCGACCAAGGACAAGAGCGCGGGCCGTCGTCATGTAGCGGCACATACCACACCGACATGGAACCTGTGATCACGGTGTCTACAAAGATATACACGAGTGGGGGCCTGTGTGGCATCTTGTTCGGCATCACCGACACGGAGACCGGGCGCAGCACGACGGCAGAGGTCGTGGACGAGTGCCAAGACTGCCTCGACGATGAGGTGGGAGGGTCAGCCGGCGTGTGGAAAGATCTCGGGCTCGACACCAACGTCGGCCCGGTGCCTGTTATATTGTCCTGGTGAGAGCCTGAGAGGTCGGCTGGTGTACAGGCTTGCCGACGAGATAAACTGTTCATGGTAAATTAAGTTGGGGTCATACACCATACATGCATGGTGTGTGAGCCATATATATGTAGGAGAACATCTGAATAAAGAAATCTATACTTATCTATAGGTGTGAATCCACGACTGCCCTTGCCGTTCCCGACACCCTTGCCGTCCTTCTTCTTGCGGAAGTATAGGTCGAAGACGCAGTACGGATTGAGCCGGATCTGCTCGTCGCTACAGTTGTCCTCGCCGTCGCTATCCTCCTTCGATGGCAGTCCGACCATGGCATGGACCGCCCTGTTAGACAAAATGTGTTGTATTCAATCTCTGTAAAACATACCAGTTGTGCGTAGCTCTTTCTCCTCCTGATTCTCTCTGTAAATCGATCCCGTCTTGTACTCTACGATAGAAGCCGTGGCTAATGTAGTAATGTCGTCTCAGAGTGCTCCTAGCTTCGCCAGCTCCTTCTTGAGCTCTCATGTCCTGTCAACAAGGCAGCGGTGGTCTACTGCGACAACGTCTCCGCTATCTACCTCTCGGCCAACCCGGTTCATCATCGCCGTACCAAACACATTGGGCTTGATATTCATTTTGTCTAGGATCAGGTGACTCTTGGTCACGTTCGTGTTTTACACGTTCCCACATCCCAAAAATTTGCATATATCATGATCAAAGGCTTGCCTACGTCGTCCTTCGAGGAGTTCTGGTCCAGTCTTTGCGTCAGCAATGTGCCGCTTCGACTGCGCGCACGCGGGGGGTGGGGGGTGAGTATATATGTTATGTGCATATTTGTGTATCTGGCCCAGGGCCGGGCCCACAGTGGTGCAAAACATGCGGTCCGCATAGGGCCCAAAATTCTGGGGGCCCAAATTGTTTACATAGGCCTAGTATTAAAAAAAACTTATGCCCTACTGGGTTGCTGGGCGCTGTAGTGGGCTCTCCTGCTCTCACTCTGGGCTGGAGTTGAAGTATAGCGACGAGGCCACGAGTGCATCCCATCGATCGAGCGACAGTGAGACAGCGACCATTAGATCAATCGGGGGAGGATAGGTACGTCTCATCGCGTGGTCACTAGATCAATCGGATCACAGCGCGACCGGCCGCTGCCGCCGTTGCCTTCCTCGCCTCCTCTGTCCTCTCTCAAATTTGGATTGATCGGTAACCGACTCTAGCCTCCTGCCAGGTGCTTACTACTTAGCGAGTCCTTCTTTTCGATCAACTTCGGTTCCTACTCCTAATTCCTAATTTTGTAATTAGTTATTGGCAGGGATCATTACATTGTTAGAGATTGGTACTTATTTCTTACCTCCTCGATTAAAGATCACATGACCCAAAACTATGTGAATTATATGATTCATCTAATTAACAAACATTGATGCATGATCTCCAACTTGAATTGATATATGCTACTGTATAACTTCAATTTTATTTTATTCATCTTCTTTATCTTGTGTTTTAATAATACAGATTTGATTCATCATGGGAAAACATGAGTCTGGTGCCTCCAAGCGCAAGAGAAAAGTACAAGAACAAAATTTAATTAATAAATCTTATAAAGGTGGTATGGATAGATTTGTTAAAAAAAAGCACCGCAAGTGTCATCTGGTAATCAGTCTGTTGAGCCTTCTACCCTTAGAATTTTTTTCTGCGAAAAATATGTACTATAATTACTCGTTAGTTCATTTTCTTTGTGACATAGGGCCTCATTTTTTAGTTTCGCACAGGGCCCTGGATTTTGCCGGCCCGGCCCTGATCCGGCGCACCTCCTACTTCCTTGTATAGTTGAGGTCGTGGCCCACTTTTTCCATCATATATACGTGCAATTGCACCAGATCAATACAACATGCAATTCCATCATCATACAAATGCTAGTACATGAGAAACAGATGAAGAAATGGCGGGGCTGCGTGAGGCAGTAGGACGACAAACTCTCGTCACATGTGCTCTTGTGTAAACAGCCGATTGAGGTTAGAGGGAGGCGAGGCATTCACCTCCAACAGAGGACACCTACTTAGTCTGCAGGGTCGACGAGTTGTTTGTGGATTCACACCAGGGCCGCATGCAATCGTGTGGGTAAGTCCGTCAGGTTTTGTCTGCATGCTGCACCTAGCACAAGCCTGCATACATAAATCCCTCCAGCCAACACCCTCCAAGAGAAGGTCAATCACCATGGCCCGGCAAACCCGTGCGGCAAGACGATCCACATCAGGAGCGCCGATGGGCACTATGTGGTGGCCATGGTCGTGGACGAGTGCGGCTGTGAGAGCGGCTGCGGCGAGAACGACATCAGCACGTCGGCCGCCGTGTGGAAGGCCTTCGGGCTCGACACCAGTGTTGGCGAGGTGTTTGTCAGCTGGTCGGACACCAACTGAAACGATTGTGCGGTTACTGCTTACCTGTCCTCGTGATAGTGTGTGTTTTTGTTTCAAAATTAAATAAGGGTAAACTTGATAGTGCGTGTGTTTTTGCTCTCGTGTGGACGTTGTTTTTCTTTTCTTTTTCTTAAAGAAAAAAATTCCCTTCCTTCCTTCCGCGCGTGCGCGTGCAAATGCAGCGTTAGCGGGTTTTTTTCTTTTTCTTTTTGACATGCATACAGCATTAGCGTTGACACGTTCAAACTTACGTGCATGCCGTTACGTACGTCACGCACACCACACGTTGCTTCAACTTCAAACGTGTGCACTAGCTAGCTTCTTCTTCTCTCTTTTTTCGATTGGATGATTTCTTCATTTTCTGTATTTTTTGATATTTTGCTTCCGGCGGGCACGCCGCCATGTCCTGCACATGGCGCGTGCCGCTCAATCCGGACCACTACCATCCATCTCCTCGTGCAGCTACTCTGCCGCCACCGCAGAGACCAACGCCCGCCACGACAACTCAAAACGCCCCAGGCAGACACCCTCAAACACCCCAGTACACCTCATATGCAACCCAAAATATGAGGCGGTGGTGGACGTTGCCACGGCGGAGCCGCATTTTCCCGCGCACTGTATGGTGCACCAGTCCGGCGCGCCGCGTCATCGTGCTGGATGTCGCCGCCTCGTCCCAGGCCAGATCCATCATCGATCTGACTTTCACCAGCACCGTTCGAGTTCCGGGCTCCGACGAGGAAGAATAGGGCATGGGAGACGGTGGTGCCTCCTTGAGTCCCGTGACCCGGCTCGTGTCCCATGCCCTACTCTACCTTGCTGGCGACCGGACCAACACTGGGGAGCGCAGCCGGCCACCGGACATGGGCACGGCGGAACCGGGCGAGCTCCGCTTAGGTTAGCTCTCACGTTGCAGGCATGTAATAATTAATATGGATTCCAGGTTTCTTATTTAAGCTATCTGTTTATAGAATCAAAAATTTCAGGCATGATCTGTCACTGTCCGTGGACGCGTCGGTGGGCGTTTGAGGGATCGGATTTGCCAAGTCCGCTTGTAGATGCTCCAACAACCATATGTGCAATTTAAATTTAGGCACATCTTGTCTGACTTGAGGGATTGGATTTTTTCTGAAAATGCAAGAGGCCACGTGTGCAAGATTTGATTTGCAATCTATAGCATCTCTATTACTTGACATCTTCATTTTTCATGCCATCCTAACAACAAGTCGGTTAAAACACTCTAGTATGACAAGCAGCCACCCATGGCGCCCTCTATATCTTTGGAACTAATAAAAATAAAAATAAACTATAGATTTTGAAGTTAGGTGACGTGCATGTCTAGTTGCTCCTGAAATTCAAATATAGAAGGTGAATTTTGAACTAGATCAAATTTCATATATTATGTTTCTTTTGCGAAAAAAGAATAATTCAAATCCAATAAAATTACTTCAGAATTATTTTCTATTGTTGTGCCGCTGGGAGAGAAACTCCATGATGTTGCTTCTGGATCCGCGATGGAGGTGCTTGAGGTCGTCTCCATCTTCAGACCCGCTCGAGAGTTGCCATGGACGGATCCACGAGTAGCCGCTGCGGTCAGGTCATCCCCAAGCGATGCCAGATTTGGACGTGGATGTGCTGCCCACCCACCGCGAAGCCACACATGGAGACCACCTCGCCGCCACCATCCTCGTGAGGCGCGAGCTTGCCGTCGACCACTATGGCGGTGGCGAGGAGTTGAGAAGGGAACGGAAAGGCCGGCGGCGCTAGGGTTTGGTTACGTATCGTGTCGTCTCGGACACGGCGGTCGCGAATCATTTCCCCTAGGGACGAGTGTTTCTACGTAAACCTTCCTTCTTCCATATGTTTTTTCGAGTGCATTGTATGCTTTTCTCCGAGTAGGAGATATAAGAAGGCCGGATTCGACAACCACCAACGATGGCTAAGGAGACGCTCTCAAAATCTTCGCCACGAGATTGTATTCATGTAGGGGTACCTCTCTGGTCCAGTTTGTTAGTCGGGCAGCAACCGCTAGATATGTCTATGAATAAAATAAGTCGTCCATCGAATTAATTGCTACTACTACGAACTTGATGAAAACCATTCCGGGTAAAAATACTTGAAAACCTAACATCGTCATAATTGATATCCTGATAATCCATTGGCCCTCCCTCCTCACACTTTAGCGCCATTAATTACGGGAGAGAAAATAGGTAGACGTGGGTTGGTTGCATGGGATGTAGAAGGCGAACAAGCATGCCAATAATTATGGGAGTTGATCGATGAAAACTAACCACGGGAAAAATTTCACCAATGACGCATGGAGCAGCAGCGGGGCTTAATTGCTTCATCACTCCCAAAAAAAGGAAAGAAAAAGAAAAGCCCAATCGACCCAACATTTCCTTTCCCCTCCTCCTCACTTCTCGCAGCCGCCACACACACACACACCTCGCCGTTGGATGCCGCCGCCGCCGCCGCCGCACACCTCGCCGTTCGATGCCGCCGCCACGGCCTGCACCTCATCCACCCAGACATCCCCGCCCACCCTCTCCTTCCTCGCCGCTCCTTCATCTCCAACCACGACGGCGTCCTCGAACGTTCAACCTAATTAATAGTACTAGACGTCATCGAGATGCATAAAGTACTTCTTACTTACTATCTCCGTACTGCTTTATTGGTCCTCTTAGTATTTTCTGCCAAACTTGACCATAAGTTTAACTACGAAAATAATAATGCATGTGAACAAAAATTATATTGCTGGATTCGTATTTGAATATAGTTCTCAATGATATTATTTTGGTTACATGAATTAACATTTTTTTAGATAAATCTAAGGTCAAAATTTAGCATAAAATAAGAAGGGGACCAATAAACCAGAACGGGGTGGTACCACTTCTTTGCTTTCTTGTGTGTTGCTTCTATTGACACGCTCCACGCTTCGTGGCGAATTTGCCTGCTCGCAGGCAGAGTGTATGAATGCACTGGTTCAGTGGCGCATGTGCGCCGTGATCGATCAAGCGGAGGGGTACGATAGACTCCAGCAAAAGATCGTCGCCATGCATATAGATGGAAAGACCAGATCCAACCGCCTAGAAAAACAATGGGATAAAGCATGACTTTAGCCAGCTTGTCGCGTCGATCGGCGGCATGCATGCTTTCGTTTCCGGCATGATTGCTTTCGTCTTGGCTGGCCACTACATCCACGTCCGTCCAGACTCCAAAAAGATTGACATTAATCACGTAGCAGATAGATAGATCATGCATGGTGGTTGCGCAATCATTTCCCAAGCTCGACACTCCTGTGCACGTAGTAAGATGGAAGGCGGAGCACCGAAATGCAGAGGTCTATAAAAACCCCATGACCATAGCAGCGTTGCTGCCACACACAACATATCATGGCGCCTGCATGGTCTTCAACGCTCTCGCCCCCTTGTTGCATCCCTCGTCTGTGCAAGCTTCGCCACGACGAAGATGCGGTTAGGCTGCCGGAGAACTCCGAGCATGCGGCGCACCCAGATGCTAGGTATGCTGATGATCGGCCTTAAACTTGTTTTAGTTTCTTATCAGTTTTCCTGGCTTTTCCCTCAAGTCTTCTCATACACTATAATAGTTCTGAGTTTTGCCCTCTTTTTCCGTGATGAAAAATTTGGGTGGCCTCTGCTCCCTGTTGACCAACTGAAAAGAAAACGTATCGTGGTGCATGTCCAAAATGAAACTGAAAACAATGTGATGATCAGCACGGAGGGGTTGCTCCAAGCTCAGCTTGAGCTCTACCACCACGCCACTGTACCTCTTGATGGCTTGATGCGCATCCCGTGCATAGCTAGGAGAATATTTCCACAGACAAAATACCAAAACATGTATGAGGATGTTGAAGCAGGGTATGCATTGGTAGCGAAGGAGACTAGCGAGCTGAGATCTCACTTTACATTGAGTTTCACCCTTATAAACCTACATTGGTTGACACTTACAAGTACATTATTCGTACTACATATGTATTGTTCACACACCATGACCGTATGCAAGTACTTTATTATACTATTTCAGATCTATTTTCACTCGATCAATCTGACAGACTTGCACCGACTGATACGTATGATGTTTCATTCGACAGACCACGTGATGGGCGCAACGCCGGCATTGGTGTCAAGCCCCAGGGCATTCCACACAGCAGCTGACGTACCCAACTCATCGTCGCCGCAGTCATCGCACGTGTCCACGACCATGGCCATCGCGCTACGCCCTGTTTGCGTACTGGCGATGATTATAAACCTGTGGCACAGGCTCCCGCCAGCGTACAGCTCTGTAGGCAGCGTTGTCAGGAAATCCCCGTCGCTGTGGTATATGCCATCGCACGCTGCCGGCCCGCCGCCCTCCTCTCCTTCTTCATACCCATCCACCGTCATCGTTCCTGCCTGGACACTGGCGAGAGAAGTCTCTGGATCAGAGTTGTGCCGTGCGACGGCACATGATACGGCCTGTAGGAACACAAGAATGCCAAAGATTGCCATGACCTTGGCGGTGTTCGCCATGGTAATTATCAAGGAGTTTCTGCTTGTGTTTCTATGCTAGCTTAGCTTGCTGCCCTCTCAAGGGCGTTGGTTCATTCGGGGAGTTCATATAGGGGTCGTGCTGCAGCCAGGAGACAAAACAGCCGAGCTAAGGCAGCAGGTCACTCGTGGCATAGGGAACTGGGTACTGATATTCCCTCCATGCGAGGAGGACAAGTTCAAATTCATTGTTTCACCCTCCAAGGTGGGACCTGCCCACAGAGACAAGACAGAAGACATGCTTCTAATGATGCCCGCTCTCTCAATGACCATCAGGTTCAGCACTAAAAAAAGGACATGGCTGTCGGTTGCGTTTAAAAAAAATCCCAATAAAGAGTGTTTTTATTGTCTCACAACATCATATCAAGATCGTACAAGCATAATGAGTTTACGTCTGGTCTCTACACATCTAAGGAGCAACATAGTCAAGAAAATAAGGCAGAATATAGTCAAAAAAGGATAAAAAGAAGGCCTGTGGACGAGGGCTGATCTGCTGAGCACCATCATCTGTGGTAAGTAAAAATTTCCTAGACTGGTTGTTCCAACCAAACACATGCCAGTGTAAGCGATTTGTTATTGGGAGCACTAGTAAAGGATGCCTTTTGTTTTCGGAGCACTAGTGCACATGCCAGTGTAAGCGATGTTAATATGACATCCTTAACTAGATGTGGATTTTCCATACTCGGCTCTAGTCCACAGTCATGGCATTAGCGACCTCAGCCGAAGTTGTTCTCTAAAATGGCATTCTTTACTACTCCATCCGTCCCATATTATAAGAGCGTTTTTGATGGAGGGAGTAGTTCACATTTGGCACAACTTCTATTTTCTATTTTTGATGAAGCATTAATAGTATTTTGAATATTAAATGTTTGGACAAAAATAAAAATACAGTGTTTGGGTGACTAATATATTGCACGGAGAAAAATAGAGACAAAACACATACGCTGACAAACAGATGGCATGTTCAAGTATATATACTGCCGACAGGAGGACGAGTGAGCTGAGATACTTTCATCTGGATGTGTATATTTTCAATGCCTTGATAAGCTCTTGATATGATGTTGTTGCATAGGCTTAACATACTTTATATCAACTCCATATTAATATAATATCCTCTATAAATATAGAATTACACATAACCCATCGAACATATAAACATGGCTGTGCTACCCGCCATCTAGAGCCACCGCGTGCGCTATCATCGTTGGGCCGTTCGATTCTTTTCCTGTAGCTCACTTTTGGCTGCTGGCGTGTGTTGAACCGTCAATTCTTTTTTACATTCACATTTGCCTCGTGGGTGCCTGCCAGATGGGCCTCGTTATCCATGGTCCAGTTAATCGGCTGCTTTTTACCGAGGTGCGCGACGCTTGGGCTAGAGACGAGGCGAGCCCTACAAAAATATCTGGCTGCACTTCCTCTCTCACTATGCACCGCCTCGTCTCCTCCGATTCACCTCTTCTTCTTCGTGCGCGTCGCGCCGCCGGCCATCCACCTACCACTTATTTTCTTCTTCTCTTAGATTGGGGGTGGCTGGCGTGCAGGGGTGACCCCTGGAGAAGCTCGAGCCATTCTGGTGATCCACAGCGCTGTCGCCGTCATCCTCAGCAGGAGGAGCACAGGCCACAGAGATTGCCGGCTCAGTCCTCCTCTCATGCCCCCGTCCGTCCACCCTTCCTCTTTTAGATCGGAGGCCACTGCTAACCCTCTCTCTTTCTCTCTTTCCAATTAGCATCGGTGGAGAGATGATGAGAGCAGCGACCGCCTCGACAGCGAGTGAGGAAGATGAGTTGTCGCAAGGAGGTAGGCAGCCACAGATTCAGGCAGATGGCGCAGATTAAGAGCATGGTCATGCTCTGGGAGCATGCCCGGTGGTCATGCAGCGGCTCTTCTTCACCGGCTGCCCCTTCGACAACCACGACCATTCGCTCACCTGCTACGGCCCATCAGGACTCCATCCCCTTCCTCGGCCTCCGACTGCGTGCCATATGCAACTATCAGTACATATGTTGTGCCCATGACAAAAAAATGTCAGTTTTAAATATTTTCCTTCCTGATAACAATTATGCATTGGAGGTTTACCTTACATCAGAGATTTTCAACAATGTTTTATTTTCTTTTTTGTGATTTCTGATTTTTTTAGTCAAGGATGTCGAGCTTTCCTTGTTTTGTTATTGATGGAAGATTGAACAACTTTGTGATTACCTGTTTGCCTAAATGCTCTATTGAGAATCTTTCATTCTCTATTTTGACTGTGATTTGTAAGTTCCTTGATAAAGACACAAATTGAAAGGCTTTTCTGTACCAGGCCAAACAAACTACTTGCATATTGAAGAAACTTCCATGCAGTTTTATGTGTGACCTGGATATCTAACAATTGATCCAGCAGAATAAGAGGTATGATTCAATCACCGTTATCTGTTTGATCAAGAAACTAAAACTACCCTACACCATCCACTCATGGTTATTTTATTATTGTGTTTCCCTTGTAGATGCGCTCCAACCAGTGGATTTTTCATCCACAAGAAATGTGGCAAACAAGAGTAATGGACCGCACAAGGTAGTGAAGCTGCACATCTGGGCGAAAACAGTACCTTGCTTTCAGTATAACTTCAGTATATCATGGCCATCGGGCAGCTACTCTGTTTTCCTCTCGCTGCGCTGCACACTTTCTTGTTATAAATTCTGCATTGTGATTTGATATTGTCCTTACTCGTGGATTACTACCTCTATCAAAAAGATGTTTTTGCACATTAAATTGAACTGCAAAAACGTCTTGTATTTTGATACAGAGGAGTACTGTTACTATAAGTGTTGGAAATTGTGGGCTATGTAGTCTACACTCTAATTCCTCTGCCTTTTTCGTGGTGCCGCTCACAATGCATATTGAGGCTAGATGGTAGGATCTATTTATATACTCCACTTCTAGGCGATTTATTATTCCACCTGTTTCCGAAAAGATCTGTATGACTCCTGGGCATTGTTACCAACCATGATCAAACATGCCAGTTTTTTGAGTCTAATTATACTAGTCCATGGCACACATGTGTGAGTCATGTGCCATGATTTGATTGTATATATGAGATCAACTTTCAATCTTAATCATGTGGGCCAACAGCATGCGGAGCGTCGATACTGCAAAACAAACCCAGCTCTTCCATCCTGTGATGTCCCGGGAAAAATACAGTAGAGTTGATCCCTGTTAATTCCTCTATTGTATTCCATCACAGTCGTCCTCGGCACCTCGAGTATTACTTCCTCGAGTGAAATTCCGCATCACTTATTCCCCGTCACAAACATTAATAATGTGAATAATTCTAAATTGATTTAAATAAATAACAATCATGTTGAATAAATGTTGAAAGCCACATACATATCCAACATCTCCCACTTGGCTGAAACATATTAACCAATAAATGAAGTTCCATGTGTAAACATGTTTTGAAGAGAATTCCTGACTATAGTCAGTGAACCTGCACTATATTAGTATTATAATACAAATAAATAAAATATACGTACCCGAGTTTAATCATTTCACACCTCGTGTATACAATGGTAACTTCCTCAATGTGTTTACTTTTAACCATAAACTTCAAAATAAGTGACAGGTTGTGATGCACATTCGACGATCATATATGATGTGTGAGATTCCCTTAGTGACACATATTTTCTTCCACCGCTTTAATGCGACAATAAATTCGGTAGCTAAGGTTGATAATATAACGAAAATATATATAAATTCCAATACCATTTAGTATCCCCTTTTTCCTCATGACTTCAAACATAATTCGTCATTGAGAATGATTTTCCTTATCAAGGTATTTTAACAGGTTCGCAATTTTCCATAGAAAAATGTATCACAACAATTCCTATGTATTTCCAATCCCAAAAATCGGAAGTTTCAAACATGCCTCTCATTTGAAAGTTATAAGATAACCAAGCTTTCACTTCCATCAATGTAAAATTATCATTGTAAACAAAGAACGAAAAATATCATTAGAATACACTAGTAATGCAAAATAGTTTATACTTACATTTGTAAATGACCGCCTTGATTCATTTAGAAAACCATATGACCTGCTTTTCCATTGATGTGAAGCTTGTTATAATACCATAGGTTAATATATTCAATTAGTAAACCATGTCTTTATTCTCTCTTTCCCTAAATTCCGAAGGAAAAGTTTCCACAAAAATATATATTTTCCGTTTTGTAAAGAATCGAATAACAAGAGTGGCATTATAATATTCCATTGAACCAAATTCCTTCTAAAACAAAAACAACAAAAAAACTTACGAACAATGGGCTTGCGGTTGTTTGGTGAGATAATAAATTCCCAAACTTTATTATTACTCATTGAGTTTATTCCTTCCCCGCATTTCTTCCACCCATAGCTTGCGTTCATGAAATATTTAAACCTTCCTATTAAGAGAGTTTAGTTAGTCCTCAAAAATATTAGAGTGACTTCCCCCAAACACACACGATGATTATCTAACATGATATTCCAAGTTAATTCCTCCCACTTATCCTAAGCATGCGAGTGTCAGGTGTTTCTCTTGTAATTTATTTTGGGGTCAAGAATATATTCTAGTATGATTGCCAATAATTCCACCATTATCCATTAAAATAGTGTGCTCCCACTTTCCACCAGTTTTCCTTTCTAGATAAAAAAATTCAAAATAAAATTCCTGGTGTGTGCTTTGTAATAGTTGAGAATTTCTGGCCAAAATAAAATATTTCTTTCCAGTCTACAACCATATGGAGTGACTGTGCTAGATGAAAAATGATATGAACACAATATGTAATGCTTCCTCCAAAGAAAAACAAGGGAGTATCAAGGATATTCAGTTCCTCCATTCAATTGTGAAGTATACAGGAGTATTACAACAGTGAATGAAGTTCCATGCTCTTTACATTTTCAACTGATATACATACCTGAAGTGTACTTCCCCCACCAATCAGTTGCTAAAACTTCAAAACTCTTTAATCAACTGATTTTCCACTTCAGTACAAGATTTTTATTTGAAAGATAAACATAACCATATCAAGTGCGGTCAAGAGTCAATGGTGAATGAGATAAAATAAATAGTCCGACCTCTAGTGGGAGTGTCCCATAAGTAGCAAAAGAATAAAAATGAGAAACCTTTTTATATCTTTCCACCTTAAGAAATGGCGTGCAAGTCAAATACCCATTATGTATGTTCTTTGGAAAACCAAATTCCTCCCACTAAAATTTTGAATTCCAGGATTTGTAAGCCACTCGATTCAGTTCCATGATATGAGATCAAGTTGTCCATGACAAACATAATAAATTCCAAGCATGTGTTTCCATTACCAGCATTCCTCTCTATGGAGTTGTCTTCCCCAAATAAAAATTTGGGTTGCTAACTTCCAATGGACCATCAAGAAAGAATAGACCATCGTATGAAATTCCATAATGCACTAATTTTACCATCGAGCAATATTTCCACTCTTCCTTTTCCAAATAGTATTTCATAAACAATGAGTTCGAAGATAGAACCAGAAATCAAATCCCTTCACATTGAAGTTGCATCTAGAGTGTCCTATAACAATAATATTTTTCCTCCACCAAGGAGTTTCATGGCAAAAATTCTAATTCCAAAGTGTATAAGATTTAGCAGCAATCACAAAATACACAATATATATAATTTCCTTTGGTATTGTTATCATGTCAATAAAATTGCTATTGTATTACAGCAATATACGACAAAGCCACATTCCAACTATTTGAAAAAGTAGTGACATATACATATTTAATGCAAACATTAACAATGTGCTTACTTAAGTGAGAGAGAAAAAAATTATTTTTCCATGGAGTGGTCTCATCTTCCTCCACAAATAAGTGATGCACATAAAAGACACTTCTTTGAATTCCTTCTCATGCAAGGTTCGTATAACTAGTGTATCCATCAATACTAATTTTCCTCCGCAACGGAGTTTGAGGGCATAATTTCCAATTCCAAGTTTATTTACTTCAGGATTTCCTTGGAATTGTTTGTATGGAAGTAAAACCTTGCAATGATATATAACCAGAATGCGCAACACAACTATTTGGGAAAAAAATAGCGGTAGGCAGCAGAAAATTTCCGTGCATATACAAGTTATAGACATACCTTTCTCTTTGCCAATTGCATTGATAAAATATTATACTTCCTCTTCAAGGTGTATCCGATAATATTTGGTCAGATCCTTCCATCGGAGAGTTTCTATCTTCCTCCATAGAGCAAATAATATCTCATATCGCAATGAAGTTAAATTGGAAATTCAATTATTTTAGTAAACTTCACATAGAGTTAACCAGTATACCAGAAATATGGATTCCCGACAGATGTCGCAACAAAAAAAAATTCCAGATTGCACTAATTTTCCATGCAATTTGTTCACTATGATTTTCAACAATAACAGAAACCATAAATATTATTGATCACATTATGAGAGTATTTGTCTAAAAAACATATTCCAGATTGCACATAATTTTTCACACAATCTGAGACCTCTCATATTCAGGAACAAAAGAACCATACGATGATCATGACATAAGCAAGCCATTTTCTAACAATGTCTTGTATTATTAAACTTATATTTCCTTTTCCTCATAAGTGGCATATAATATATCTTTTCCGGTTTGTGCATGTAAATGACATAATCATTTCAACAGGAAAAAAATTTACTTCCTTTTCCAAACCGTGAACCTATAGCGCCACCAAAATATGTAGGTTCCAAACAACTCTAATAAAAACAGTACGTTGTTTGACACTGTTACGAGAGAAGTGTTACCAATTTGTAGGAACTTGATGAAAAATACACAGGAAGACTTTGATGTGCATATGCACACATAACGAATAAATTCCTTCCTTACTTCAATCATGAAAAATTCAGAAGATCCAAACAGGCATGATGGAAAGTACTCGTGTGAATTATGAGCTTGCTCAATTCGTCAAATTGACTAATCATGCAAGTAGTATTAACAGCAGCGACAGGCAACTTTCCTTGTTCCCCACATAAAGAACTGTACCAGTAGGCGTGGGCAAGCCCTGCAGTTTCTGTCTTCCCCGAGCAGTCATCTCGTTGGGCACAAGGCGCCGGTCCGCGCAAGTTCGCGACGAATGACGAGGTGGAGTGAGAAAACATCGATCCGACGAGGTCGACGGCACGTCTGTGCTTAGATGGACCGATTTGTAGCAACGAAGCGCAAAACAGATGGATCTACTAGTTTGATTCCCGATTCCTCATGCACAACATGCAAGTACTACAAGTAAGAGCAGCTGGATTGATTTGCTCGGTCCCCGCACGTACATTAAATAAGCAAGAAGAGGCTTGGATCTCATCATGTTAACCTGAGGGTTTGTCCCCTCCAGGACCGCGTGTGTGGCAAGGAGTGACCGAGCCAGCGCGTACTAGTGCTGATCTTCCTCGGTCAAGGCACGAAAAACAAATCCGTAGATTGATGCACTTCGGCTTCCTGATCAAGTGTAACCTCGCGAAAAAAACCTCCATCGGAGTTCACGTGTGCGATGCAGCTCATCATAACTTGATCGGATGAGTCGAGGCTGAGCGTCGACAGAGTTTGCGGTTGATTCAGAGGCCACCAGCGGCGATACAGGCAGAGTTGGCAGCGGAACGGATCGACGATTAGGGTTAGGGTGACCGCGACCGAACCTTGCTCATGATGCCAATGTTGGAAATTGTGGGCTATGCGGTCTACCCTCTAATTCCTCTGCCTTTTTTGTGGTACCGCTCACAATGCATATTGAGGCTAGATGGTAGGGATCTATTTATATACTCCACTTCTAGGCGTTTTATTATTCCAACTATTTCCGGAAAGATCTGTATGACTCCTGGGCATTGTTACCAACCACGATCAAATATGCCAGTTTTTCGAGTCTAAGTATACTAGTCCCTGGCACACATGTGTGTCATGTGCCATGATTTGATTGTATATATGAGATCAACTTCCAATCTTAATCATGTGGGCCAACAACATGCAGAGCCGATCCTGCAAAACAAACCCAGCTCTTCCATCCCGTGATGTCCGGGAAAAATACGTACGCACATATAAATTACAGTTTGTCTCAAAAAAAAATATAAATTATAGTAGAGTTGATCACTGTTAATTCCTCTATTGTATTCCATCACAGTCGTCCTCGACACCTCGAGTACTACTTTCTCGAGTGAAATTCCGCATCAGTTATTCCCCGTCACAAACATTAATAATGTGAATAATTCAAAATTGATTTAAATAAATAATAATCATGTTGAATAAATGTTGAAAGCCACATACATATCCAACAATAAGCACTATGGATTCCCCATCTGGCCATGGGAACACTTGACCCAGCTCCAACTGAGAAGGAGTTGCTGTCACTAAAAAAAATCCAGGACTCAGAAATGGTGGAAAAGGAGAACAATGTAGATTGTCTTCAATGACACAGTATTTATTATATGGTGTGCTAGCTGTTCTTAATGAATCCATTCTTCTATTTTACCTAATTTCAACAGTCAACATTTAGATAATACACTAGATTCAGCACCGTTTTAGATGTTCACATCTTGATCCATGTTGAAGCAGATCAGTCTGGTATACAACACTTTTTTGCCATGTTTTAATTGGTGTTGATTTTTATATCTCAACCAAACCAGAGTCGTTGACTCCATGGACCATGTATGTATGAGGTGATTACATATTCTGCATGCATTTGCAAGATACTGACAGAAAGGCACTCATTGTTTTCCTATGTTCTTTATTTGTACTACCTCATGGCATTTGTAGAATCCCAGTACTGGTGTGTGCATTCACATAACTAGTGATCGAATAAATATATACACTTAATGATCTAATGCTACAAATTTATATTTAAGTAAAAATAGGCTGCTTTCTCAAGACCAGATTTACGTCTGATGGCTTATACAATCCTCCGGAACTGCAGGCCCAAAGAAGCTCACCCACGTTCAGCCATTTGAATTTACCAGGGAATGTATTAATGGAATTTGCAAGGAATTTATGATATTGAGTTGGATGGTAATAAAATCTCCAACATCAGTGTTTAGTCTATCATCCTCACTGCTCATGCCAACATCAAAAGGATCGCCTTTACCATCTATGTTAGAGTTTGTTGCCATTTAAGTGCATTGTCCGTCCATGTTTTCATTGATTAATTAGATGCCATTGTGGTTGTGGTTCCTGTAGGTTAACAGATTTATGGCGCTTCCGGTTCATGCTTAGTGATTTAGTAGGAAATGAATAAATGATATGGCGCTTCTTTCTGATAGTAGAATATTAGACAATAATTAGACTTGTGATTGTTCGTGTGGGTGAACACATGAACGATCATTCATGTACGATGCTTGATGCTTTCAGTCTAGCTTGTTAGGGGATCAAAAATTAATAGTGAATATTTGTGCATGCTCTCGGTTATGATGTGAAACAAATGACTATTTGTGCCTGCAATAAGTAGGTTTTGTTGAACTCTTTGTAATACTGATTTCTTATCTCCATGGTCTCTTTTGAAGCTTTATTTTTTGTTTCGTACAGTCAAGGTATGATATCAAGATTAAACAATTCGTTATCACAATTTTCCTTCACCATGATTCATCTGCTTAGTTTAAGCCATATCTTAATGAACTTGCTCTTTTTTTTCTATGTCATTGGACTCTTTAATTTGGATTTGATGAGTTATCTCATTTGAACAGCCGAATCTAACCCAGGAAGATAAGATTAACAGGCTCCACCGATGCAATAAGGCATATAGCACAAGGATACCATATTTTTCCGTTTAAAAAGTTGGTGAGGATTATATTGTAGGAAGGTCTCATAACATGTAAGAGCACATGGGATTCTTCATATAACTTCCAGTTGATAATGCTACATGAACTTGACTTTATGAACTACATATACTTGCTAGATTCATGCTCGGAGACAGTAAGATGCATTGTTTGAGTGATCAATACCAACTCTCTGTACGAACTCAACCGCCACCTTTGCCATGTACCTTGCTCTGTCTAAGTGATCAATAGAAATGACGATGCATCTTGCTTGTTGTTTTTGTGTCAGATTTCATTTCGTTGTTGTTTTCCAAATTACTGATACCCACCATCAATTAGCTACTCATCCATATATATTTTTTGGCATATGTTAATGGTATCTTCACATGCAATTCAGTTTTGCACACTGATTGACACTGTTTTGTCTATTATCTGCAAGGGCAGACCGTTGTTATTTGTGGCGCTGGTTAGATGATTCCGATTGCCTTGTTTGTATTCTTAACCAGGTATAAATTTTTGTAGATAGTTTCCTCTCTATGTTTAAGCTATGCTAGGTCATCATGATAACCCTCTTTTTAAAACGATACCCTCTCTTCATATATTTTGGTGATTTCGATTTTGTTGTGTTTGGATGATGACCTAGCAGCATGAGTCATATAGAACTTTGTGATTTGCAGTGTAATATGATGATTGCATAAGCCATCAATCATAAAGCTTTCCTCTTATAGGGAGAGCACGAAAAAAATTGGAAAATAAGTAGAGATGGCATATACAACACTGAGTTAGTTTTCCAATTTGTTCTTCTATAGCCAAAGATCTCCTACACCTGTTGCCCTACTCCCCGAGGCATCCTTCTCTCTTCCAGATCCAACTCTTTTCGTTCTGGTTTTAACTATGCTTATTATGATTGCCCGTCTTGCATATATCCACTCGCCAACGGAAATTATATTTGCACAATTAGATTAGAGTAGATGATTTCCTAACCTTGATTCCTTCTCGATTGCTTACTAAAGTATATGTACAGTCCCTTCAGTCCATGCTTACAATCCACAAAGTTAATGCCTGCGATTTACTTAAGCTATTGAAATTTGTTTAATTTCATGTATCCGTAGGTATCATTGTATTCCTGAATCTATTTGATTTCTTGTCTTTGTGGTTATATTTATGATCTTGTAATCTCATGTCGTCAGTTTGCTCAGAGCTTATTAGATTCTTGACAGTCATGCATGCTGAAACTTTGTTGATCATCAATCGTAATATACACTCCATTTACAGCTTGTCTATAACCTTTGGATTTATCTTTTTTCAAAGTGATCCTCATGGAGCTGGTTGAGCTATCCAACAGGTTTCCGGCTGTGGCAATGTTTAAAAATCTCGAGCTTCCTAAACTAGTCTACTTTGTATGTAGGCTTGAGCAGGGTGGATATATGCCGGTACTGGAGTTTTAACCCCACAATGGAGCATTTCCGCATTTCAGCAGAATGAATTGCGTTGTCAAGCTCCGTATGTAAGGATGGGATGTCATCAACGAATCACGCAGCTGTTTGAGCCATTCGATTCATGGAATGCAGAGAGCACATGGTTCTTGTTGATTTCAACTATGAGCAGCTGCAGCGAGAACAAAAGGCATATGCAAGCATCACAAACAATCTACTTGAAAAAGGAAAAGAAATTAAGAAACACAAGAAGACCATCATAAAAAAATCCATGATCTTGCTGGAGATTCATGATGTCGTGGTTGAACTTCAGATCATTACAAGCGCGACATGTCTCTCACTGCCAAAGAAAGGTAATATACCCATATGATCCAGACACAGACTCAAGCTGTGCCGAGGATTTTGTTCATGATGGCTACAACAACTATGTGCGATCATCGTAAGCACTGGCCTACTCTTAGGCAGCCTGTCTACCACACTGAACGTCGCTGAACACTATGCGTCTTACCGACTTTGATGCATCTCTGCCTATGTAAATTTTATATTCATGAACTGATCTCAAGCCTTACTTTTGGCCTATGAACCCTATGTATGAACATCAAACCTAAATATCTATTTTCTTATGCTTCGAAGATTTAATGATTGGTTTCTAAGTATTCTTATTTGTATGGTTTGAAAGCATGGCTGGCTCTCGCCCTTTGTGCCATTGGCGCAATGGGTCATCTAGTTTTATCAACATGCCAAAGGCCACATATTACCAACCAACCATTACAGGTTCATGCTTAAAGAAACATGAAATTACATAGATATGCGAGTTCAAGATCGTCCCTCCGGTAGTCAAGACCATCATGACCAGAGGATGTTGGAACTTGCGCCAACCGCTGCCGGTTGTGGCCCCCGGTGACATGGATATTGAGAAGGATGTGTGTGTCGAGGCGGAGGCTGGCCACCATCTTGGCCCGTTGGATGCCCCGATACAAGAAGAAACTGCCCAGTGTCTCCATCCTCGGGTAGTAAGTATGCATGCACGTTGATGATTCCATCTTTGTTTCATTTCTACACTACCACTGATCGCATTTAGACTTAGTTACTCAACCCTTTTTGTTGTGTTGTCTTTCACATTTGTTGTTTAGGTGAATTCTGCACCGGTGTGTTTCTTCCACCGTGACATGGGACTTGGATGGATGGTTGTGCTCCTGTGGCTGATGCTGTTGCTGCACGCGCTTGGCTTTTCCGTGTGCTCTCGTGGATAGCCGGACACCTTTGGATTCCTGGCTGGCTGTTGAATGCAAACATGGAAGGAGAAGCTTCAGCCTTCAGGTGGGTTGTTGTGATAGGCGTTAGCTTTTGTTGGCTCTCGCTCACCTTTGTGGCTCTGGAATAAGAAGCTGACTGGTATGTGCTTGTGTCTACATGCCTAGATCATGCGGATGTGTGTGCCAAGTGTGGTTTTGCTGCTGAGTTGGCTTGCAGTCCATCCACACTACAACAAAAACTGCATGTAGAGACGTCATATTCCAAAGCTAGAGACTTGTTATTTCATCTCTAGGCAATCGTAGAGTCGACTTAGTAAAGCGTCTTTGGAGCGTCTCCCCGCGGACCGTCTCAAAACATATAGACACGTTGTCAAAAGCGTCTGTACATGGCATGAGACGCTATATTGGGACGTCCAAAGGCGTCTCTAGATATTACATGCTATATGTGGACGTTCAAAAGCGTCTCTGATATGTAGAGTCGTTCTGTTAGGCGTGCTCGTACGTCTCTACTAACAGGGTCATTTGATTTGTCATGGGCCCTAGGCCCATTCCTATACACTCTATGTACAGACAGTATATTCGTCTCTAAATATATAAAAGCTTTAACCACGTAAAATTTGACTTTAAATAATATTTTATTTATTCCAAAATTTTACTTCGCCATTTCAAATCCAGTAACTTTATCATGCCATATGATTGTGCAGAATGATTAAGAAATATTTTTTATAACAACATCCGCCATATCACCAATCGCATTCATAAGCAACAAATATCATTATATGAAGGGATCCACCCATATCACCGATTGTATACACAACCATCCCATTCATACAATTTCATTAGTAGGAACAAACACCTTAGGTTCACAACTGAATCAAATAAGATCTTCATATAAAATATGCAAATAATTAAGAAGAGATCATACAAACTTGAACTAAGTTTCCTTATAAAGCTAAAATCTGTATATGAAACATAATATTTGTCAATCTAAAGACTAATTCTTCTATAGTTGCTCCTGAAATGCACTCCTTTTCTAAATCTTGAGCTGCCCTGAAAAAGAAAGACAATAGAGAAAAACTTAGAACATAGCTTTAGGACTATTGTGAGAAGAAATGTGTTTTGATGATGTACCATACCAGTGTTTGGTGGCTTGTTTTGAGGTTGTGTAGGAATGGTTAATTTCGGTTTTTTAACCTAAAAATCACAAAGATCCTTCATAAGTAAAAAGCCTTAAGCACGCACATTGGAGCATACGATGATTGCATGGAAGTGCACTTACATGTGATAGAGGCCACACAATAACATGACCAATAGCATCTCTTACTGTTTGCAATTTTCCATATGGTCTAACTAGTGTCTGATCTCCAAGTTTTGAAACAACACAAATAGAGACCACTACATATTGCTCTCCAAGCATGTTTCCTCCAATCACGTATGTCATATCTCTACTCACTAAAGTTCCTTCGGCCACAAATTTATCTTTGCATCTCGGGTTCAATGAAACCAAGAAGACTTTCATTTTATCCTATTTTTTCAAGAAATGAAACATTCATTATCACAAGTCATGGAGATTTCACTTTACGCAGAAAGGGACGATTGCGCATGGAACTAGACCAACTAACTATTCTAACCATTGTCATTTAGATATATATAATGTACCTGCTTAGTGATGCGATGAAGTTGTACACTTGGTTCAGGACCACCTTGCTTGGTCGCATTGTTATTTTCAGCATGACCATTCTTTGCTTCAGGACCATTGTGTGCTTTCTACAGTTGATGTTCAGTTTAGTTGTAAGTACAATTATAGAAAACATAGACGTTGTTTGATAATACAACAGAAATTTATGCGCGCATGCACACGCACCTTAGCAATTGTGTGTTTATGTGGTGAAAATAAACTAGTGCGACCCTCTTTGGTTCTTGCGCAATTGCTAGGATGCAATTCTTGGTTAGTCTTGTCTGGTAAAGTTGATTCTACACAACCTTGATTTATCCTATCAATTTTTTCAATATGCGCTTTCTACAGTTGAGGTTTAGTTCGTTTGTAAGTAAACATACACAAAACATAGACATTGTTTGACAAAAAAATCAGAAGTTTATGCATACAGACACACCTTAGAAACCATGTTTGGTAAAGATGAACCAGTGTAATCCTCTTTGGTTCTTGAAGAAAAGCTAGGATGCAATTCCTGGGCCCGCAAAGTTAATTCTATACTTCCTTCATTGGTGTAACCCTCTTTGGTTGACTCCGTGCGGCCTTGATTGTCCTTTTCAAACATTTCAACGCGTGCCTTCTACATTTGAGGTTCAGTTCAGTGTGACATAAACATACACAATCATAGGCATTGGTTGATAATGAAGTAAAAAAAATTATGCGCACACACCTTAGCAACCATGTGTGGTAAAGATAAACCAGTGTAACCCTCTCTGGTTCTCACAGAAAAACTAGGATGCAATTCCTGGTTAGTGATCTGCTTGTCCGGCAAAGTTGATTCTGCACTTCCTTGATTAGCCCTATCAAACTTTCAATGTGTGCTTTCTACAATTGAGGTTCAGTTCAGTTGTAAGTAAACTTATACAAAACGTAGGTATTTTTAATAGGGATAAGTATTTTTCGTCCTTGAACTCTTCCCAAAATTGAGAAATCGTCCCTCAATTTCAAAACCACAAAAGTTAGTCCCTCGACTAGCTAAACCAGATATTTTTCATCACTAATATGGTTTAAGGTGGCTTTACAGTTATGTGACCCTGTTTTGACTAAAAAGAACCACGTGCCCTGGTTTTTGACTAAAACGGGCACCCGCCGACTCTCGCTCTCACATTCTCGCAATCCCCTTTCCCATTCATGAACCCTAAACAGAGTGGCGGCGGTAGCGGAGAGTCCCTCATGGGCGGCGGCGGCAGGCAGTGAGGTGTGGCAACGGCGGTGGTCGCTAGTTCTGCACCTCCTGATTGTCTCGCAATCACTGCAGGTAACTCAAATGAGCCTGTAAATGAAGATCCAGAGGCTGCAAATGAAGATCCAGATGCTGCAAATGAAGATTCAGAGGCTTATTTGCTACTGTTTGTTCTTATGAATGGCTTATTTGCTGCTATCTGTTCTTATGTCAAACCATGTGAGAATCAATGGGAAATATTGCAACACCTTGGCTGGTTTCTTCTTCTTCTTCTTTTTAGATTCAGTTGCCGAATCTTTCTTCTCATTTTCATTGGTAACCCAACGAGAGGCACCACACACATGGCAAGACTCCTGGTTAGCTCTTTCGCCTCTATAAGCATGCAGTCTCTTGGGCATGCATGAATTTTCTCATAGTCTAGCCCTAATCCGCGTATGATTTTTTTTACCTCATAATATTTCTTTGGTAGGTTTATCTGAGGAAATGCAACCGATAATACACCAAGTAGCTGTGTGAATGATTCCTGTGACCATCCATGCAAGACTTTCATGTGATATAAAGTGACAAGAAATGGCAACCTCGAATATGTTGCACATCCAGGGTATAAATTTGTGTTTGCTTCCTCGAGGAAACTAGCGTATATGTCTTGTTCTCTCATTGCATCATCACCGGCAGATGTTGTATTGACATTCTCAGCCATACCAGGTTCCAAGTTCTCAAATTCAGACTGAACACCATCTAGTTTTCCATCAGATGCGCTTGATAGTGATTGGAAGCTGTCAGCCGTGGGGAAAATGGCACTTAAGAGCCCAGAAATGTTATGCAATCTTCTATTACTGCCTTCTACATCAGAATTCACTGGAAAACCCGAAATATGAAAATTGTTGTTGTTATTTGACATGGGAGCAAATGCAAATGACGGTGAATCACACTCTTCACCATGGCTAGGGCTGGACTAATGAGCATCTCGGCTCGTTAAGCTCGTACTCATTAAGCTCATGCTTGTTAAGGCTCGGCTCGTTAAGCTCGTTAAGATTAACGAGCAGCAAATCCTGCTTGGCTCGGCTCGTTTGAAGCTCGTTAAGCTCGTGAGCGCTCGCGAGCGCTCGTTAACAGATTATGATGTGTTATGATATACATGATAAATGTGTAGGTATGGTTTTCAAGATGAAATATGGTGACTACAAAAAGAAATAAAGTAGTTTGTTGCCTCACATGTCGATTAGATTAAATAGATGGGCTGAGGTGCTACAAAAAGTTTGTCACGTAATATGAAAATATGTGTTGTGTTGTTACTAACGAGCTTAACGAGCTACTCGTGAAACTCGTTAGCTCGCCCGTTAAGCTCATTAAGCTTAATGAGCTAAAATCAGTGATTGACTCTGTTCATTAAGAAGCGAGCTACGAGCTTAACGAGCCGAACTATCAAACGCTCATTAAGCTCGCGAGCTACGAACTTTTGGTCCAGCTCTATCCATGGCAAACCCATTTTGTATAACCATACCATCACATCTTAGGTGGGTTTTCACTTGGTCGTAATTCCGCGTTGCCTTATTTCCACAATTTACACAGGGACAGAGAATTTTATCACCGAGTGGAACATCATGGAAGGCAAAAGATAGAAATTGCTCGACACCTTCTTTATAATCAGTAGTTGATCTTGGTTTACTCATCCAACCTCAATCCTTTAGCCTTTGCTAGCTGTAGTAATGAAAACAAAATAGATCAGTTTATAATTTTCCATATGCTCTTTTACATTAAGCATAGGTTTATATATGAATATTTTAAACTATGCATTAGATACTTAGGTTCAAATTGTATAATATGATTTACCGACATCATTCACCTTACAATACAAAAACATAAATCGAGATGTGTCTTTACTAGAAGAATGGCGAAGTATCAAGTGAAAACACCTATTTAGTAGAAACTGAAAACTATCATTGTGGCCAACAGGATGGAGAACGCACGGTACAGATCGAAGGTGGGAATATAACTAGCCACTTAACCATAGTTTTGCAGATAACCCCCTCCCCTTTGCGTCCAAGCTTAGTAAAGAACTAGCCAAAAAAAGAGAAAACGAATCGACTCGTGAGGGCGACTTGGAGGCGGCGGCGAGTGACTGTGGCGCCGCTTCTCTAGCGATGGCGACTCAGAGGCTGTTCTGGAGCTCGGCGCAACCGCACCGGCACTGCCTACACGCGCTGGTGGCGGCAGGGGTAGCCCCGCGCAACAGCGACCCAACGGGCACCATGATGCCCCTGCGCCACGGCGACCTCCGCGGCCCAGCGACCTGGTGCTGGTCCACGCGAGGGAGACCCGGCGGCTACGGTGCTGCCTCCCTACGACGGTGACCTGGCGACTTGCTTGTCCATCGAAGCAGCAGTTCCGCTTTACAGAGTAAACTCGTAGGTGTTTTGCCTTAACTGAATGATGAATTGGATGTACAGATAAGTACTTGTTGTTTTGCTGCAGCTGAACGAAAGTGGATGTACAGAAAATACTTGAATGGATGTGGCTATACAGGAAATCTTTGCTCTTTCGCTATTGCTGTAAATATTGAAAATGCAGATTTACAGAATAAATGTGAACTGGTTCCAAAAATACGAGGATTTGTCTATAAAAAGAGAAATAGTAATAATCTGAAGAAATTTTCTATGGAAAGAGAAATACTACTAATCTCAAGAACTGATGCTTGCAATGTACACAGCCGTCCAACAAAAAGGCATAGCTCTTGTCTCTATCTATGGTGATCTAAACTTTCTACGGTGTTGTCTGTAACAAAATCAGGACGTGAGGCATGTACTAGTAGCAAGCCCCTGTTTGGTTCGGCTGTTGATTTCTAAAATCAGCTGTGGAAAAAAAGCTGTGGAAAATCTTATGTGAAAAAGATGTAGGTCATTTGGCAAACCAGCTGATACATCTTTTTTAGATTTTGGCCCGTAGCGGAATCATATTTTGGAAAGCACGTCCTGGGCTGCTTCCGCTTTTGGTTCAGATTTTGGCAGCGGATTTCTAAAATCGGATTCTGCTGGGCTCGCCCTTTGGTTCAGATTCTGCTGCGCGGCAGCGGAATCCATGGATAAAAGCTGAACCAAACAGGGCCTCAACATTAACCCTGTTTAGTGAACCGATAAAACCAACAGCACTCAGCATTGCCTTTGTACCACCAGTACTGTTTACCATAGGGCACATCTGAAAAAACCAACAACACTCAACATTGCCTTTGTACCACCGGTACTGTTTACCACAAGGCACATCTGATAAAACCAACAACACTCAACATAGTAGGTAGCAAATGAATCACATAGTAATTAGTAAGCAGCAATCATTTATGATTATACACAGCAAATGAATCAAGTTCAATTTAAATTTATAAGCAATCACAGAATAACCTTCAGATTTGTTTAGAAAATAGAAACAGAGGGAAAGAATAGATGCAGTACATTATGGCTGTTGAGGAACGGAGGCCGGACTGCTGGATGGTGCTGCCGCCGTGCCGGAGAGGCCTGAGGACGGTCGCTAGAGCCTGGAGGGCGCTGCCGGCTGCCGCCGCGCTCGGGAGGCCGGAGGCGAACTGGTGGCCTGGCGCCTGGCGGAGCCGCGGAGGAGAGGGCTGGGCGCCGGAGGCCGAGGCAAGGGAGTGAGAAGGCCGGATGGAGGGGAGGGGAGGGACCGAGGGACAAGCAGGAGAGGGCCGGCCGGCTGCCGCCGGAGCCTTCAGCTAGCGCTAGGTTGGGGAAATGGTTGGAATCGAGGGCTCAGGCGGTCGCTCGTGTGTTTGGGCTCATGGGCCAACGGCCTAGTCACTCTTTACCTTATAATATATGTAGTATTTTTTTGCACAAAACTCTTTGGTAGTCCATGCCTAAAAATAGAAATGGCCGGCAACGAGCTCACCCACACGCTGAAGGATTATAGTCGCATATAAATCGTCTCACAAATCGTCTCTAAGATAAATAAAATTATATACCTATTTTCTAAATGGCCAGTTATAAGCAAAAGTTTGTGATGCCCTATAAACGTCTTAAGAAGCGTCTTCAGCTTGCTAGTGTTCATGGGCGTAGAGACGAAGACAAATAGCGTCTCAGAAAAAGCGACCGTACAAGCCGTTTTTGTTGTAGTGCCACCTGGCCGTGCACATGTTTTTGTGGATTATTTGATACACTAGTGTGAATCTGAGTCTGGTCCTCTCCTCTTACGAGTGTTTGCCATGAATGTATTTGAAGTGAACTGAGAAGCACCCGTGTGTGCGCCAGCATGTGTGTTTGTTAAATATGAGTTTGATATGAGCAGCTACATGTGGTTTTGAAGACGGCCGCGACATTTGTTATGTGGATGCCAAGCATAATTTTCCATTTTGGCGTTCATCTTCTCGGACCCTTACTGCTCCTCTCTAGTATTTGCTCTTGCTACATGCATGTCTGTTACTTAGAAAACGGTATTGCAAGTTCTCTAAACAATGATAACATAATTAGATCATATAACAATCCTTCAACGTGCAACGAAGAGTCACTCCAAAGTTACTAATAGAGGAGAATAAATGAAGAAATTATTGTAGGGTACGAAACCACCTCAAAGTTATTTTTTTGATCGATCTGTTGGGCTATTCCTATAAGTGTCACAAACAGCCCTAGAGTTCGTACTTAAATAACACCTTAAGACACACATCAACCAAAACCCTAATGTCACCTAGATACTCTAATGTCACCACAAGTATCCACGGGTTTGATTATACGATATGCATCACACATTCTTAGATTCACCTATTCAAACCAACACAAAGGACTTCAAAGAGTGCCCCAAAGTTTCTACCGGAGTGTCAAGACGAAAACATGTGCCGACCCCTATGCATAAGTTCACAAGGTTACATAACCCACAAGTTGATCACCAAAACTTACATCAAGTGGATCATGTCAATATCCCATTGTCACCACAGCTAAGCACATGCAAGACATAAATCAAGTGTTCTAAAATCCTTAAAGACTCAATCCGATAAGATAACTTCCAAGGGAAAACTCAATCTAGTACAAGAAGGTAGAGAGGGGAAAACACCATCAGATCCAACTATAGTATCAAAGCTCGCGGTACATCAAGATCGTGCCAAATCAAGAACACGACAGAGAGAGAGAGAGAGAGAGAGAGAGAGATCAACACATAGCTACTGGTACATACCCTCAGCTCCGAGGGCCCTCGTCGTCATGGAGAGCGCCAGGATGATGAAGATGGCCACCGGTGATGATTTCCCCCTTCGACAAGGTGCCGAAATGGGGTGCCGAGAGGTTTTTCGTGGCTACAGAGGCTTGCGGTAGCAGAACTCCCGATCTAGGTTTATTTCTGAGGGTTTCTATATTTATAAGAATTTTTGGCGCCGAGAACAAGCCAGGGGGGGTCCACGGCCCACAAGACCGGAGGGCACGCCCTGCGGGGGGGGGGGGGGGGGGGCTGAAGGAAATATGCCCTAGAGGCAATAATAAAGTTATTATTTATTTCCTTATATCATGATAAATGTTTATTATTCATGCTAGAATTGTATTAACTGGAAACATAATACATGTGTGAATACATAGACAAACATAGTGTCACTAGTATGCCTCTACTTGACTAGCTCGTTGATCAAAGATGGTTGTGTTTTCTTACCATAGACATGAGTTGTCATTTGATTAATGGGATCACATCATTAGGGGAATGATGTGATTGACTTGACCCATTCCGTTAGCTTAGCACTTGATCGTTTAGTATGTTGCTATTGCTTTCTTCATGACTTATACATGTTCCTACAACTATGAGATTATGCAACTCCCGTTTACCGAAGGAACACTTTGTGTGCTACCAAACGTCACAACGTAACTGGGTGATTATAAATGAGCTCTAAAGGTGTCTCCAAAGGTACATGTTGAGTTGGCGTATTTCGAGATTAGGTTTTGTCACTCAGATTATCAGAGAGGTATCTTTGGGCTCTCTTGGTAATGCACATCACTATAAGCCTTGCAAGCAATGTAGCTAATGAGTTAGCTACGGAATGATGCATTACGTAACGAGTAAAGAGACTTGCCGGTAACGAGATTGAACTAGGTATTGAGATACCGACGATCTAATCTCGGGCAAGTAACATACCGATGACAAAGGGAACAACGTATGTTGTTATGTGGTTTGACCGATAAAGATCTTCGTAGAATATGTAGGAGCCAATATGAGCATCCAGGTTCCGCTATTGGTTATTGACCAGAGACGTGTCTCGGTCATGTGTACATAGTTCTGGAACCCGTAGGGTCCGCACGGTTAAAGTTAGATGATAGTTATATTATGAGTTCATGTGTTTTGGTGTACCAAAGATAGTTCGGAGTCCCGGATGTGATCACAGACATGATGAGGAGTCTCGAAATGGTCGACACATGAAGATTGATATATTGGACGACTATATTCGGACACCGGAATGGTTCCGGGGGTTATCGGATATATACCGGAGTAACGGGGGGTTACCGGAACCCCCCGAGGGGTTAATGGGCCTCATGGGCCCAAAGTGGAGAAGAGGAAGGGCGGCCAGGGCAGGCCGCGCGCCCCCTCCCCATCTAGTCCGAATAGGACAAGGAGGGGGGCGGCGCCCCCCGTTCCTCCCCCCTCTCTCCCTTCCTCCCCCCTCCCCAACTTGGACAAGGAAAGGAGGGAGTCCTTCTCCCGGTGGGAGTAGGACTCCTCCTGGCGCGCCCTCTCCTAGCCGGCCGCCCCCTCTAGACACAACAACAATTGATCCTTGAGATCTATTAGCCATGTGCGGTGCCCCCCTCCACCATATTCCACCTCGGTAATATTGTAGCGGTGCTTAGGCGAAGCCTTGCGTCGGTAGAACATCATCATCGTCACCACGCCGTCGTGCTGACGGAACTCTCCCTCGACACTCGGCTGGATCGGAGTTCGAGGGACGTCATCGAGCTAAACGTGTGCAAGAACTCGGAGGTGCCATGTTTTCGGTGCTTGATCGGTCGGGCCATGAAGACATACGACTACATCAACCGCGTTGTGCTAACGCTTCCGCTTTCGGTCTACGAGGGTAAGTGGACAACACTCTCCCCTCTTGTTGCTATGCATCACCATGATCTTGCATGTGCGTAAGAATTTTTTTGAAGTTACTACATTCCCCAACAATGGCATCAGAGCCAGGTTTTATGCGTAGATGTTATATGCACGAGTAGAACACAAGTGATTTATGGGCTATACAAGTCATACTGCTTACCAGCATGTCATACTTTGGTTCGGCGGTATTGTTGGATGCAGCGGCCCGAACCAACATTACGCGTATGCTTACGCGAGACTGGTTCTACCGACGTGCTTTCCACATAGGTGGCTGGCGGGTGTCAGTTTCTCCAACTTTAGTTGAACCGAGTGTGGCTACGCCCGGTCCTTGAGAAGGTTAAAACAGCACTAACTTGACGAACTATCATTGTGGTTTTGATGCGTAGGTAAGAACGGTTCTTGCTCAGCCCATAGCAGCCACATAAAACTTGCAACAACCAAGTAGAGGACGTCTAACTTGTTTTTGCAGGGCATGTTGTGATGTGATATGGTCAAGACGTGATGCTATATTTTCTTGTATGAGATAATCATGTTTTGTAACCGAGTTATCGGCAACTGGCAGGAGCCATATGGTTGTCGCTTTATTGTATGCAATGCAATCGCCCTGTAATTGCTTTACTTTATCACTAAGTGGTAGCGATAGTCGTAGAAGCAATAGGCGGCGAAACGACAACGATGCTACGATGAAAATCAAGGTGTCGCGCCGGTGACGATGGTGATCATGACGGTGCTTCGGAGATGGTGATCAGAAGCACAAGATGATAATGGCCATATCATATCACTTATATTGATTGCATGTGATGTTTATCCTTTATGCATCTTATTTTGCTTTGATTGACGGTAGCATTATAAGATGATCTCTCACTAAATTTCAAGGTATAAGTGTTCTCCCTAAGTATGCACCATTGTGAAAGTTCTTCATGCTGAGACACCACGTGATGATCGGGTGTGATAGGCTCTACGTTCAAATACAACGGGTGCAAAACAGTTGCACACGCGGAATACTCGGATTAAACTTGACGAGCCTAGAATATACAGATATGGCCTCGGAACACTAAGACCGAAAGGTCGAGCGTGAATCATATAGTAGATATGATCAACATAGTGATGTTCACCATTGAAAACTACTCCATCTCATGTGATGATCGGACATGGTTTAGTTGATTTGGATCACGTGATCACTTAGATGATTAGAGGGATGTCTATCTAAGTGGGAGTTCTTAAGTAATATGATTAATTGAACTTAAATTTATCATGAACTTAGTACCTGATAGTATTTTGCTTGTCTCTGTTTGTTGTAGATAAATGGCTCGTGCTGTTGTTCCGTTGAATTTTAATGCGTTCCTTGAGAAAGCTAAGTTGAAAGATGATGGTAGCAATTACACGGACTGGGTCCATAACTTGAGGATTATCCTCATTGCTGCACAGAAGAATTACGTCCTGGAAGCACCGCTGGGTGCCAGGCCTGCTGCAGATGCAACTGACGACGTTAAGAACGTCTGGCAGAGCAAAGCTGATGACTACTCGATAGTTCAGTGTGCCATGCTTTACGGCTTAGAACCGGGACTTTAACGACGTTTTGAACGTCATGGAGCATATGAGATGTTCCAGGAGTTGAAGTTAATATTTCAAGCAAATGCCCGGATTGAGAGATATGAAGTCTCCAATAAGTTCTATAGCTGCAAGATGGAAGAGAATAGTTCTGTCAGTGAACATATACTCAAAATATCTGGGTATAATAATCACTTGATTCAACTGAGAGTTAATCTTCCTGATGATACTGTCATTGACAGATTTCTTCAATCACTGCCACCAAGCTACAAGAGCTTCGTGATGAACTATAGTATGCAAGAGATGGACAAGACTATTCCCGAGCTCTTCGCAATGCTAAAAGCTACGGAGGTAGAAATCAAAAAGGAGCATCAAGTGTTGATGGTCAATAAGACCACCAGTTTCAAGAAAAAGGGTAAAGGGAAGAAGAAGGGGAACTTCAAGAAGAACAGCAAACAAGTTGCTTCTCAAGAGAAGAAACCCAAATCTGGACCTAAGCCTGAGACTGAGTGCTTCTACTGCAAGCAGACTGGTCACTGGAAGCGGAACTGCCCAAAGTATTCGGCGGATAAGAAGGATGGCAAGGTGAACAAAGGTATATGTGATATACATGTTATTGATGTGTACCTTACTAATGCTCGCAGTAGCACCTGGGTATTTGATACTGGTTCTGTTGCTAATATTTGCAACTCAAAACAGGGACTACGAATTAAGCGAAGATTGGCTAAGGACGAGGTGACGATGCGCGTGGGAAATGGTTCCAAAGTCGATGTGATCCCGGTCGGCACGCTACCTCTACATCTACCTTCGGGATTAGTTTTAGACCTAAATAATTGTTATTTGGTGCCAGCGTTAATCATGAACATTATATTTGGATCTTGTTTGATGCGAGACGCTTATTCATTAAAATCAGAGAATAGTGGTTGTTCTATTTATATGAGTAATATCTTTTATGGTCATGCACCCTTGTAGAGTGGTCTATTTTTATTAAATCTCGATAGTAGTGATACACATATTCATAATGTTTAAGCCAAAAGATGCAGAGTTAATAATGATAGTGCAACTTATTTGTGGCACTGCCGTTTGGGTCATATTGGTGTAAAGCGCATTAAAAAAACTCCATACTGATGGACTTCTGGAATCACTAGTTTATGAGTCACTTGGTACTTGCAAACGGTGCCTCATGGGCAAGATGACTAAAACGCCGTTCTCCGGAATTATGTAGCGAGCAACAGATTTGTTGGAAATCATACATACTGATGTATGTGGTCCAATGAACATTGAGGCTCGCGGCAGGTATCGTTATTTTCTCACCTTCACAGATGATTTGAGCAGATATGGGTATATCTACTTAATGAAACATAAGTCTGAAACATTTGAAAAGTTCAAAGAATTTCAGAGTGAAGTGGAAAATCATCGTAACAAGAAAATAAAGTTTCTACGATCTGATCGTGGAGGAGAATATTTGAGTTACGGGTTTGGTTTACATTTGAAACAATGCGGAATAGTTTCACAACTCACGCCACCCGGAACACCACAACGTAATGGTGTGTCCGAACATCGTAATCGTACTTTACTAGATATGGTGCGATCTATGATGTCTCTTACTGATTTACCGCTGTCGTTTTGGGGTTATGCTTTAGAGACGGCCGCATTCACGTTAAATAAGGCACCATCAAAATCCGTTGAGACGATGCCTTATGAACTGTGGTTTGGCAAGAAACCCAAGTTATCGTTTCTTAAAGTTTGGGGCTGCGATGCTTATGTGAAGAAAAATCAACCAGATAAGCTCGAACCCAAATCGGAGAAATGTGTCTTCATAGGATACCTAAAAGAGACTATTGGGTACACCTTCTATCACAGATCTGAAGGCAAGAATTTTGTTGCTAAATTTGTATCCTTTCTAGAGAAGGAGTTTCTCTCGAAAGAAGTGAGTGGGAGGAAAGTAGAACTTGATGAGGTAAATGTACCTGCTCCCTTATTGGAAAATAGTTCATCACAGAAACCGGTTCCTTTGACGACTACACCAATCAGTGAGGAAGCTAATGATATTAATCATGAAACTTCAGATCAAGTTACTACCGGACCTCGTAGGTCAACCAGAGTAAGACCGCACCAGAGTGGTACGGTAATCCTATTCTGGAAGTCATGTTACTTGACCATGGCGAACCTACGAACTATGAGGAAGCGATGATGAGCCCAGATTCCGCAAAATGGCTTGTGGCCATGAAATCTGAGATGGGATCCATGTATGAGAACAAAGTACGGACTTTGGTTGACTTGCCCGATGATCGGCAAGCCATCGAGAATAAATGGATCTTCAAGAAGAAGACTGACGCTGATGGTAGTGTTACTGTCTACAAAGCTCGACTTGTTGTGAAAGGTTTTCGACAAGTTTAAGGGGTTGACTACGATGAGACTTTCTCACCCATAGCGATGCTTAAGCCTGTCCGAATCATGTTAGCAATTGCCGCATTTTATGATTATGAAATATGGCAAATGGATGTCAAAACTGCATTCCTGAATGGATTTCTAGAAGAAGAGTTGTATATGAAACAACCTGAAGGTTTTGTCGATCCAAAAGGTGCTAACAAAGTGTGCAAGCTCCAGCGATCCATCTATGGACTGGTGTAAGCCTCTCAGAGTTGGAATAAATGCTTTGATAGTGTGATCAAAGCATATGGTTTTTTACAGACTTTTGGAGAAGCCTGTATTTACAAGAAAGTGAGTGGGAGCTCTGTAGCATTTCTGATATTATATGTACATGACATATTGTTGATTGGAAATGATATAGAATTTCTGGATTCATAAAAGGATACTTGAATAAAAAATTTTCAATGAAAGACCTCGGTGAAGCTGCTTACATATTAGGCATCAAGATCTATAGAGATAGATGACGCTTAATTGGACTTTCACAAAGCACATACCTTGATGAAGTTTTGAAAAAGTTCAAAATGGATCAAGAAAAGAAAGGGTTCTTGCCTGTATTACAAGGTGTGAAGTTGAGTCAGACTTAATGCCCGACCACAGCAGAAGATAGAGATAAAATGAAAGATGTTCCCTATGCATCAACCATAGGCTCTATCATGTATGCAATGTTGTGTACCAGACCTGATGTATGCTTAGCAATAAGTTTAGCAGGGAGGTACCAAAGTAATCCAGCAGTGGATCACTGGACATCGGTCAAGAATATCCTGAAATACCTGAAAAGGACTAAGCATATTGAGGGAGTCCTGGACTAGGGGGTGTCCGGACAGCCGGACTATCATCATCCGCCGGACTTCAAGACTACGAAGATACAAGATTGAAGAATCCGTCCCGTGTCTGGATGGGACTTTCCTTGGCATGGAAGGCAAGCTTGGCAATACGGATATGTAGATTTCCTACCATTGTAACCGACTCTGTGTAACCCTAGCCCTCTCTGGTGTCTATATAAACCGGAAGGCTTTTAGTCCGTAGGACAACAACCATTACAACAATCATACCATAGGCTAGCTTCTAGGGTTTAGCCTCCTTGATCTCGTGATAGATCCACTCTTGTACTACCCATATCATCAATATCAATCAAGCAGGAGTAGGGTTTAACCTCCATCGAGAGGGGCCGAACCTGGGTAAAAACATCGTGTCCCTTGTCTCCTGTTACCATCCGCCTAGACACACAGTTCGGGACCCCCTACCCGAGATCCGCCGGTTTTGACACCGACATTGGTGCTTTCATTGAGAGTTCCTCTGTGTCGTCACCGATAGGCTCGATGGCTTCTTCAATCAACAACGCTGTCCAGGGTGAGACTTTTCTCCCCGGACAGATCTTCGTATTCGGCGGCTTCGCACTGCGGGCTAATTCGCTTGGCCATCTGGAGCAGATCGAAAGCTTCGCCCCTGGCCGTCAGGTCACATTTGGAAGCCTAAACTTCACGGCGGACATCCGCGGAGACTTGATCTTCGATGGATCCGATCCGCAGCCGAGCGCGCCGCACTGTCGCGATGGGCACGATCTAGCTCTGCTGCCGGACAATGCCTTGGAGGCTGCACATGAATCCGCTCCGACCCATAGTTCGGAGCCGATCGCGCAGATCGAGGACGATTGGCTGGACACCGCCTCGGGAGCTGCAACATCCGCGGCGATGGAGCCGAACACTGACCTTGTCCCCTATAAAGCTCGTGACTCTGAGGTGCCGGACTCCCTGCCGGACTCCGAACCTCCTGCGCCCCTGCCAATCGAATCCGATTGGGCGCCGATCATGGAGTTCACCGCTGCGGACATCTTTCAGCACTCACCCTTTGGTGACATCCTAAATTCGCTAAAGCATCTCTCGCTATCCGGAGAGCCCTGGACGGCCTATGGCCGGGATGGTTGGGATGCGGACGACGAAGAAATTCAAACCCCACCCACCACCCACTTTGTAGCCACTGTCGATGATCTAACCGACATGCTAGACTTCGACTCCGAGGACATCGACGGTATGGATGACGATGCCGGAGACGATCAAGAACCAGCGCCTACGGGGCACTGGTAGACCACCTCGTCATACGATATATACATGGTGGACACCCCAAAAGATGGGGACGGCGAAAAAGCAGCAGAGGCAGATTCCTCAAAGAAACAGCCCAAGCGCCGGCGTCAGCGGCGCCACTCTAAATCCCGCCACAGTAAGAATGGAGATTCCGGCACCGGAGATAATAACACCCCAGAAAGTGCCGAAGACAACCCCCTCCAGCAAGATTCAGCACAGGAGGATGCAGAAGCAAGCCCTCACGAGAGAGCGGCAGACGAAGAGGTCGAGGATGATAATTACATACCTCCCTCCGGAGACGAGGCCAGCCTCAACGACGACGAATTCGTCGTGCCCGAGGATCCCATAGAACAAGAGCGTTTCAAACACAGGCTAATGGCCACAACAAATAGCCTAAAGAAAAAGCAGCAACAGCTTCAAGCTGATCATGACCTGCTGGCCGACAGATGGACCGAGGTCCTCGCAGCCGAAGAGTATGAACTCGAATGCCCCTCCAAGAGCTACCCAAAACGCAACTTGCTCCCCCGATTAGAAGAGGAAGCATACATACCTTCATCACCAGCGCACAATACGGCCGACCGACCACCCCGTGGTCGCGACAGAGAGGCATCCAGGCCTTCCATCAAGACCGTACCCCGGCATCGCTCGAAGAGTATGAAGCCACGGGGGAACGCGCCGAACTTGCGGGATATATTGGAGGATAAGGCAGGACAATCCAGATCTATCTATGGATCACGTGGGCGCCCCACGACCCACGACGAATACCGTCGAGCCGGATACATAAACTCCGGCCGGGCCGAACACAGCAGACAACGCTCCCTTGAGCTACGTCGTGATATTGCTCAATACAGAGGCGCCGCACACCCGCTATGCTTCACTGACAAAGTAATGGATCATCAAATCCCTGAAGGGTTTAAACCCGTAAACATTGAATCCTACGATGGCACGACAGACCCCGCGGTTTAGATCGAAGATTATCTCCTTCACATCCATATGGCCCGCGGCGACGATCTCCACGCCATCAAATATCTCCCGCTCAAGCTTAAAGGACCAACTCGGCATTGGCTTAACAGCCTGCCCGCAGAGTCAATTGGGTGTTGGGAGGACCTGGAAGCCGCATTCCTCGGCAACTTCCAGGGCACATATGTGCGACCACCAGACGCCGATGACCTAAGCCACATAATCCAGCAGCTAGATGAATCGGCCAGGCAATTCTGGACACGGTTCTTAACAAAGAAAAATCAAATCGTCGACTGTCCGGATGCAGAGGCCCTCGCAGCCTTCAAACATAACATCCGCGACGAGTAGCTAGCCCGGCACCTAGGACTGGAAAAGCCGAAATCCATGGCAGCCCTCACATCATTAATGATCCGCTTCTATGCGGGAGAGGATAGCTGGCTAGGTCGCAGCAACAACCTCAGCAAAAATGCTGGTAGTTCGGATACTAAGGACCACAATGGCAGGTCGCGTCGAAGCAAAAATAAACACCGCGTTAACGGCGACGACAAGGAGGATACGACAGTCAACGCCGGATTCCGAGGCTCTAAACCCGGTCAGAGGAAGAAGCCATTCAAAAGAACCACTCCGGGTCCGTCCAATTTGGACCGAATACTCGACCGCTCATGCCAGATACATGGCACCCCCGAAAAGCCAGCTAACCACACCAACAGAGATTGTTGGGTATTTAAGCAGGCAAGCAAGTTAATTGCCGAAAACAACGACAAGGGGCTGCACAGCGACGACGAGGAAGAGACCCGACCGCCGAACAGTAGAGGACAGAAGGGTTTCCCCCCACAAGTGCGGACGGTAAACATGATATACGCAACCCATATACCCAAGAGGGAGCGGAAGCGTGCATTAAGGGACGTATATGCGATGGAGCCAGTCGCCCCTAAGTTCAATCCATGGTCCTCTTGCCTGATCACTTTCGATCGAAGAGACCATCCGACCAGTATCCGCCATGGCGGATTCGCCGCATTGGTTTTAGACCCAATCGTCGATGGATTTCACCTCACGAGAGTCCTGATGGACGGCGGCAGTAGCCTGAACCTGCTTTATCAGGATACAGTGCGCAAGATGGGCATAGACCCCTCAAGGATTAAACCTACAAAGACGACCTTCAAAGGCGTCATACCAGGTGCTGAGGCCAATTGTATAGGCTCGGTCACACTGGAAGTGGTCTTCGGATCCCCGGATAATTTCCGGAGCGAGGAGTTAATCTTCGACATAGTCCCGTTCCGCAGCGGCTATCACGCTCTGCTCGGACGAACCGTGTTCGCAAAGTTCAAAGCGGTGCCGCATTACGCATACCTCAAGCTCAAGATGCCAGGCCCTCGTGGAGTCATCACGGTCAACAGAAATACGGAACGCTCCCTCCGAACGGAGGAACATACAGCGGCTCTCGCGGCAGAAGTACAGAGCAGCCTTCTAAGGCAATTTTCGAGTCCGGCCGTTAAACGGCCGGACACGGCCAAACGCGCCCGGAGCAACATCAACCAAGACCACCTGGCACGTTCCGAGCATGCACAACAATGCGGCCCCAACCCCAGCCCTCACATGATCGCAAGACCAACCCTCCGCGTACATCATTATGCTCTGGAGATACCATGGGCCTAGGGGGAGGGGCACGACCACAACAGACCCAGAGTGCGGCTCGACCACACCAGGGGCTCACAAGTGTGTTGCTCTTTTTTATTTTTTATTTTTTCCTTCTTTGTATACACAGGACTCCGTTCACCAGAGGCCCTGTCCGGCGGTGAACCCGCCGAACTCACGATGCAACAGCCATGGAGGGAAAAAGGCTGCGACGAACACTCAGGTGGTCTCCATTACGAGCATTAAATTTGATTATATACACCAGTCCGCAGCCCACCTCTGGAGGGGGACATGTTTAACTAGTCCAATCCCTTGCTTACCGCACTATTTGTATCATTCCACACTCATAGCAGAATTCCTTGAATAAATAATGCAGCACTTTTTGCCTGTAATTGCATTACTTTACATATATGTTCACTAATGACATCTTGCACCCGTATATTTTGGTACGGCCGAATACACCAGGGGCTTATGTTCCCCGTATTATGGTGTGATAAGTCTGAACACTTTCACAAGTGCGGCACCCCGAACTTATAGCATTATATGAATCGGCTCCGAATCATGTCTTGGGTCAGTAGTTGGGTTTGCCCGGCTCCCACGTTTTGGTACCTTACGTTCCGTTCTGTTGGCTAAGGTGGCACTGGGAGAACCACTGCGATTGCGCCCCGGTTGAGATGGGCGAGCGCCTCAGTGGAGAAAGCTAAAACTGACTGTCATGATAAGGCGAGAGACTGGTCGCTGTTCGAGAGGTCTTTTCGAGTCCTTAAAGACTTATGCCGCTTCAAGCGAAGAACCGGATAATGTCCAGCCAAGGCGTGGATAGCGCCCCGAACTCGGTCTTCCGAATACTAGGGGCTTCGCCGAAATTTAAAATTATAGAATTCTATGGCTAAGTGAGAGTGTTCAAGCATTATAAGTCCGGTTGCCTTGTTCGTTGTGTTGAGCGCCTCCCTAGATGGACCCAAAAATGGGAACAAGAGTGCTCAAGTTTATCCTGAACACCCCAGCACTCGTGGCTTGGGGGCTGAAGCCGACGACTTGCCATCTCTTAGATTTTATAAACGGCCGCACAGAAGGTAATATTTTAAATCAAACAAGCGTTGCTTAGCACATATGAACAAAGTTTTCAGCGCACAGGATAATACATAGCGAGTCTACTCAATAATTACATCTCTGGGGCACTCATCCGCAATCTTGCGGGCACCCTTCAGGACAGTCTTATAGTACATCTCGGGCGTACGATACTCCTTGCCCGCTAGCGGTGCGTCAGTGATAAGCCTCTCCGCATCCAGCCTGCCCCAGTGCACCTTTGCGCGGGCAAGGGCCCGACGAGCGCCTTCAATACAGGCGGAGCGCTTGATGACCTCCACCCAGGGGCACGCATCCACCAGCCGCTGCACGAGGCCGAAGTAGCTCCCAGGCATGGCCTCTCCAGGCCACAGCCGGAATATGAGGCCCTTCATGGCCTGCTCGGCTACCTTGTGGAGCTCGACTAGCTGCTTCAGCTGGTCGCTAGGGGGCACCGGAAGGCCGGCCTCAGCGTACTGAGACCAGAAGACCTTCTCCATTGAGCTCCCCTCCTCGCCACGGTAGAATGCGGCAGCATCGGATACACTGCGAGGTAGATCTGCAAACGCCCCTGGAGAGCTCCGAATTCGGGTAAGTGTCAGGTAGTTTACATTAACATGCTTGCTTTGCATGAAAAATGCCTCACCCGCAGCTATTTTCTTCACATCCTCAACCTCCTGAACGGCCTTATGGAGCTCTTGCCGCACCTCCGCCACCCACGCCTCCTGCTTCTCTCGCTCTGCCCGTTCCGCGGCCGCATTGCGTTCGGCCGCGGACACAGCCTCCTTTAGGGTTGCCACCTCATTCGTGGCCCCTGCAATACCCACGTTATCCTTGTTAGTTTTATTGCAACCTAAATCTTTTTATGTAAGGTAACTATTCAAAGTGGTGTTACTCACCTTCTTTCTCCTCGAGCTGCTTCTTGGCATGGCCGAGCTCTTGCTCGGACCGCTCGAGATCTTGCTTCAATGCACTGACCTCCGCAGTCAGTGCGGCAGAGGTCAGCAGCGCAGCCTGCAAACCCATATCGACATAATTTTTAGCAACCCTGCGTATATATTTTTAGATCCTCAGTCTGGCTTTTCTTTCCGAACACCGAACCGAGCATCAGGGGCTACTGTCTATGCGGTGTTACATTACATAATTATTAACTTCTTACCTCAAAGCCTGTTAGAAGGCTACTGCAGGCTTCGGTCATCCCGCTCTTGGCAAGCTGAACCTTCTGAATCACCGCACTCATGATAGTGCGGTGCTCTTCCTCGATGGAAGCGCCTTTGAGCGCCTGCAACAATTTGTCCGGCGCCTCCGGTTGGAAGGGGGCCGCCGGTGTCACGGTCTTGCCCTTCTTGCGAAGGGGCCGCCTGCCGGACTCCGAAACCACTGCAGGTTCCGACGTAGAGTCCGGCGCAAAGTCCGGGAGGCTGCCTTGCGGCGCCTCCGGAGCCTCCTCCTGATGGGTCCCTTTCTGGGATCCCACCTCGGCGTCCTCAACGGCGCGAGGGGTGGAGGCACTCAGGATGGAATCTACATCCGACGGAGCCAACGACCCGCTCGACGAAGCGGGGAGATCATCATCGGCCGGACTACAAGCAGTATGCGGCATTAGAAGGACACTATGTGACATAAAAAGAAATTATAAATTACTCAGGAATCCGGATACTTACGATCTTGCCGGAGGCCTGGCCCTTGAAGGCCACTCTTCGCCGCCAACGTTGGTGTTGGCAGGGCTGTCCGTGGGAATAGTTCTTCCCCTCTTGGACCCTTCGGCCTCCCCTGTTGGGGAAGCCTTCCTCTTCCTCTCTCCCTCCTCTGGGAGAGAGTCTTCTTCCTCCTCCTCACCTTTGGGGGAGGAGTCCGCCTAGGAGTCGTCGGACACCTGAAAGCAGGAACTCTTTCGAGTACCCGTTGCCACCTTCTTGGCCTTCTTCTCCGGCACCACATGTGGTGCCGGAACCAGCAGCCTCGCTAGACGGGCATCCACTGGGTTTTCTGGCATGGGAGCCGGGCAGATGAGCTGCTCGGCCTTCTTCATCCAGTCCTGTCAAAGGAAAAGGGAGATTGAAACCCGCTTAGGGTCGAACTATTAACAACAAGTGTCCCGTAAAGGGGTAGAATCACTTACCTCGTCAGCTGGACGCTGCGAGTGAAATCCGCGATCTTCCGTCGCGGATGCGGGGGCTTCGGCGCCCTTAAACAGCACCCTCCAGGCGCCTTCGTACGTCGTGTCGAAGAGCTCTCTCAACGCCTGGTGCTGTGCTGGATCAAACTCCCATAGGTTGAATGCCTGTTCTTGGCATTGGAGAATCCGGCGGACGAGCATGACTTGGACCACATTAACAAGCCTGAGCTTCTTGTTCACCAGCTTTTGGATACAGGCTTGGAGTCCTGTCAGCTCCTTCGAACTACCCCATAGCAAGCCCTTCTCTTTCCAGGAGGTGAGCTGCACAGGGATACCAGATCTGAACTCGGGGGCCGCCGCCCACGTAGAGTCGCGCGGCTCGGTGATGTAGAACCACCCCGACTGCCACCCCTTGACGGATTCCACGAAGGCCCCTTCGAACCAGAGGACGTTGGGCATCTTGCCCAACATGGCGCCTCTGCACTCCGCCTGCGTGCCCTTCACTACCTTCGGCTTGACATTGAAGGTCTTGAGCCACAAGCCGAAGTGGGGCTGGATGCAGAGGAAGGCCTCGCACACGACGATGACCGCCGAGATGTTGAGGATGAAGTTCGGTGCCAGATCATGGAAATCCAGGCCGTAGTAGAACATGAGCCCCCGGACAAAGGGGTGAAGTGGAAAGCCCAGTCCGCGGAGGAAGTGGGGGAGAAATACGACCCTCTCATGGGGCCTGGGGGTGGGGATGAGCTGCCCCTTGTCGGGCAGCCGGTGCGCAATGTTGCCGGAAAGGTATCCGGCGTGGCGCAGTTTGGCGATGTGCTCCTCCTTAACGGTGGAGGCCAACCATTTACCTCCCGCTCTGGACATGGTCGGAGAAGGTTGAGACGAGACGCACGGACTTGGGCGCTGGAGCTCGAGAGTGCGCGAAGATGGATAAGCAAAGGAGGAAGAAGGCGTAGGTGAAAAGGTGGATCCTTATCCCCTTATATATAGGCGGACGAAGACTGTGCGTCCCCACCGGCCTAGTAAAACTCGCTTATCTCCCAAGCGCCACCATCAATGGCGCGGTTGGGTTACCCACGTCCGTATTGATGAGAATCCCGGAATAAGGGAACACGATCTCTGCTTCGACAAGACGTGCCAAGGAAACCGCTTCACTAAACGCGCTGAGGTGGTATAATGAAAAACGATTCAAGTAAAGGCTTGGTAGTGGTGTGACGTCAAGCCGCAAAATACGTTAGCAGATTGAACTTGTGTACATATTATTCTCTCTACAGTGGAATGTGGAATTTATTTTGCAGAGCCGGACACTATCCTGGTGTTCACAATCTTCTATGGATTATTCGGAGGAGGAACCCGCCTTGCAATGCCGAACATTATGCGCACCGGACTCATCGTCATTGAAGCCAGGTTCAGGGGCTACTGAGGGAGTCCTGGACTAGGGGGTGTCCGGACAGCCGGACTATCATCGTCCGCCGGACTCCAAGACTATGAAGATACAAGATTGAAGACTCCGTCCCGTGTCCAGATGGGACTTTCCTTGGCGTGGAAGGCAAGCTTGGCAATACGGATATGTAGATTTCCTACCATTGTAACCGACTCTGTGTAACCCTAGCCCTCTCCGGTGTCTATATAAACCGGAAGGCTTTTAGTCCGTAGGACAACAACCATTACAACAATCATACCATAGGCTAGCTTCTAGGGTTTAGCCTCCTTGATCTCGTGGTAGATCCACTCTTGTACTACCCATATCATCAATATCAATCAAGCAGGAGTAGGGTTTTACCTCCATCGAGAGGGCCTGAACCTGGGTAAAAACATCGTGTCCCTTATCTCCTGTTACCATCCGCCTAGACACACAGTTCGGGACCCCCTACCCGAGATCCGCCGGTTTTGACACCGACACATATGTTTCTCGTTTATGCAGGTGACAAAGAGCTAGTCATAAATGGTTACGTCGATGCAAGCTTTGACACTGATCCGGACGATTCGAAATCGCAACCCGGATAAGTGTTTATATTAAATGGTGGAGTTGTCAGTTGGTGCGGTTCTAAACAAAGCGTCATGGCGGGATCTACATGCGAAGCAGAGTAGATAGCTGCTTTGAAAGCAGCAAATGAAGGAGTCTGGATGAAGGAGTTCATATCCGATCTAGGTGTCATACCTAGTGCATCGGGACCAATGAAAATCTTCTGCGACAATACCGGTGCAATTGCCTTGGCAAAAGAATCCATATTTCACAAGAGGACCAAGCACATGAAGAGGCGCTTCAATTCTATCCGGGACCAAGTCCAGGTGGGAGACATCGAGATTTGCAAGATACATACGAATCTGAATGTTGCAGACCCATTGACTAAGCCTCTTCCACGAACAACACATGATCAGCACCAAGGCTCCATGGGTGTTAGAATCATTACTGTGTAATCTAGATTATTGACTCTAATGCAAGTGGGAGACTAAAGGAAATATCCCTAGAGGCAATAATAAAGTTATTATTTATTTCCTTATATCATGATAAATGTTTATTATTCATGCTAGAATTGTATTAACCGGAAACATAATACATGTGTGAATACATAGACAAACATAGTGTCACTAGTATGCCTCTACTTGACTAGCTCGTTGATCAAAGATGGTTTTGTTTCCTGACCATAGACATGAATTGTCATTTGATTAACGGGATCACATCATTAGGGGAATTATGTGATTGACTTGACCCATGCCGTTAGCTTAGCACTTTATCATTTAGTATGTTGCTATTGCTTTCTTCATGACTTATACATGTTCCTACAACTATGAATTATGCAACTCCCATTTACCTGAGGAACACTTTGTGTGCTACCAAACGTCACAACATAACTGGGTGATTATAAAGGAGCTCTACAGGTGTCTCGAAAGGTACATGTTGAGTTGGCGTATTTTGAGATTAGGTTTTGTCACTCCGATTGTCGGAGAGGTATCTCTAGGACCTCTCGGTAATGCACATCACTATAAGCCTTGCAAGCAATGTAGCTAATGAGTTAGTTACGGAATGATGCATTACGTAACGAGTAAAGAGACTTGCCGGTAACGAGATTGAACTAGGTATTGAGATACTGACGATCAAATCTCGGGCAAGTAACATACCGATGGCAAAGGGAACAACGTATGTTGTTATGCGGTTTGACCGATAAAGATCTTCGTAGAATATGTAGGAGCCAACATGAGCATCTAGGTTCCGCTATTGGTTATTGACCGGAGACGTGTCTCGGTCATGTCTACATAGTTCTCGAACCCGTAGGGTCCGCACGCTTAAAGTTAGATGACAATTATATTATGAGTTCATGTGTTTTGATGTACCGAAGATAGTTCGGAGTCCCGGATGTGATCACGGACATGATGAGGAGTCTCGAAATGGTCGAGACATGAAGATTGATATATTGGACGACTATATTCGGACACCGGAATGGTTCCGGGGGTTATCTGATATATACCGAAGTACCGGGGGGTTACCGGAACCCCTCGAGGGGTTAATGGGCCTCATGGGCCCAGAGTGGAGAAGAGGAGGGGCGGTCAGCGCAGGGCACGCGCCCCTCCCCCTCTAGTCCGAATAGGACAAGGAGGGGGGGGGGGCGGCGCCCCACTTTCCTTCCTCCCCTCTCTCCCTTCCTTCCCCCTCTCCTACTTGGACAAGGAAAGGAGGGAGTCCTACTCCTTGTGGGAGTAGGACTCCTCCTGGCGTGCCCCCTCCTGTCTGGACGCCCCCTCCCCCTTGCTCCTTTATATACGGGGGCAGTGGGGCACCTCTAGACACAACAACAATTGATCCTTGAGATCTATTAGCCGTGTGCGGTGCCCCCCTCCACCATATTCCACCTCGATAATATCGTAGCGGTGCTTAGGCGAAGCCCTGTGTCGGTAGAACATCATCATCGTCACCACGCCGTCATGCTGACGAAACTATCCCTCGACACTCGGATGGATCGGTGTTCGAGGGACGTCATTGAGCTGAACGTGTGCAAGAACTCGGAGGTGCCGTGTTTTCGGTGCTTGATCGGTCGGGCCGTGAAGACGTATGAGTACATCAACCACGTTGTGCTAACGCTTCCGCTTTCGGTCTACGAGGGTATGTGGACAACACTCTCCCCTCTCGTTGCTATGCATCACCATGATCTTGCCTGTGCGTAGGAATTTTTTTGAAATTACTACGTTCCCCAACAGGGGCGCCCTCCAGCCTTGTGGAGGCCTCGTGGCTCTTCTGGACCAACTCTTTTGCTTCGGGGGCTTCTTCTGGTCCATAAAAAATCACCGTAAATTTTCAGGTCATTTGGACTCTGTTTGGTATTCTTTTTATGTAAAACTCAAAAGCAAGGAAAAAACAGAAACTGGCCCTGGGCTCTGGGTTAATAGGTTAGTCCCAAAATAATATAAAATAGCATATAAATGCATATAAAACCTCCAAGATGGATAATATAATAGCATGGAACAATCAAAAATTATAGATACGTTGGAGACGTATCAGTTCCCACCATCCTTCTTCAATATCATGACGCACATCCTAGTTCACCTAGTCGAAGAGATTGCCATTTTGGGTCCTGTATTTCTACACAATATGTTCCCCTTTGAGAGGTTCATGGGAGTCTTTAAGAAATATGTTTATAGCCATGCTAGGCCAAAAGGAAGCATCTCCAAGGGCCATGAAAATGAGGGGGTCATTGAGTTTTGTGTTTACTATTTTCCTGACCTTAAGCCGATTGGTTTTCCTGAATCGCGGCATGAGGGAAGACTAGGTGAAAAAGGCATGCTAGGACCGAAAGCAATAATATGTATGGACGGGAATTCCCTCATTGAAGCACACTACACAGCTCTACAAAATTCCTCCTTGGTGGCTCCGTATATCGAGGAACACAAGAATATTTTACGCTTCAAACTGTTGGGGAACGTAGTAATTTCAAAAATTTCCTACGATCATGCAAGATCGATCTATGTGATGCATAGCAACGAGAGGGGGAGTGTATCTTCATACCCTTGAAGATCGCTAAGCGGAAGCGTTTATCAACGCGGTTGATGTAGTCGTACACCTTCATGATCCGCCCCGATCAAGTACCGAACGTACGGCACCTCCGCGTTCAACACACGATCAACTCGATGACATCCTCGCCTTCTTGATCCAGCAAGATGGGCGAAGTATTAGATGAGTTCCGGTAGACCGACGGCGTGGTGACGGTGTTGGTGAAGAACAATCTCCGCAGGGCTTCGCCTAAGCACTACGGAAACTATGACGGAGGATAAATTAGAGGGGACGGGGTTGCCGGCACACGGCTTGGTGTTTCTTGATGTGTCTTTGGTGCTAGCCCTGCCCCTCTATTTATATGTTGAACCTTGGGGTCCAAACTTGGAGTAAAAGCCTCCACAAAGTCGGTTTGACCCGAAAAGCAAGAGTCCTTCTTGGACTCCAGTGCCAGACGCTAGGGTTCCAGGCGTCTGGACCTAGACGCTAGGGACCCAGACGCCTGGAACCCTGGCGTCTGGCCCCTGGACTCCGCAAAACTTCCTTTTGCGCTTTTCAAAAACCTTGTGGGCTTTCCCCTTTGGCCCAAATAAAGTGTTCTCATACCCAAACATTTCGGGAAACATCCTGAACCCCTTCCGGTGAATTTCGGAACCCTTCCGGAGACAAAACACTATTATCCCATATGTCAATCTTTATCCCCGGACCATTCCGGAGTTCCTCGTCATGTCCGTGATCATATCCGGGACTCCGAAAAACATTCGGTCACCAACATACATAACTCATATAATACTATATCGTCAACGAACGTTAAGCGTGCGGACCCTATGGGTTCGAGAACTATGTAGACATGACCGAGACACCTCTCTGGTCAATAACCAATAGTGGAACCTGGATGCCCATATTGGATCCTACATATTCTACGAAGATCTTTATTGGTCGAACCGCATAACAACATACGTTGTTCCCTTTGTCATCGGTATGTTACTTGCCCGAGATTCGATTCTCGGTATCTCAATACCTAGCTCAATCTCGTTACCGGCAAGTCTCTTTACTCGTTCCGTAATGCATTATCCCGCAACTAACTCATTAGTCACATTGCTTGCAAGGCTTATAGTGATGTGCATTACCGCGAGGGCCCAGAGAAACCTCTCCGACAATCGGAGTGACAAATCTTAATCTTGATCTATGCCAACTCAACAAGTACCATCGGAGACACCTGTAGAGCACCTTTATAATCACCCAGTTACGTTGTGACATTTGGTAGCACACAAAGTGTTCCTCCGGCAATCGGGAGTTGCATAATCTCATAGTCGTAGGAACATGTACAAGTCATGAAAAAGCAATAGCAGTAAACTAAAACGATCAAGTGCTAAGCTAACGGAATGGGTGAAGTCAATCACATCATGCTCCCATTGATGTGATCCCGTTTATCAAATGACAACTCATGTCTATGGTTAGGAAACTTAACCATCTTTGATTCAACGAGCTATTCAAGTAGAGGCATACTAGCGACACTTTTTTTGTCTATGTATTCACACATGTACTAAGTTTCCGGTTAATACCATTCCAGCATGAATAATAAAAATTTATCATGATATAAGGAAATATAAATAACAACTTTATTATTGCCTCTAGGGCATATTTCCTTCAGTCTCCCACTTACACTAGAGTCAATAATCTAGTTCACGTCAACATGTTATTTAACACCAATATTCACATCTATATGCGATTAACACCCATAGTTCACATCGTCATGTGACCAACACCCGAAGGGTTTACTAGAGTCAATAATCTAGTTCACATCTCTATGTGATTGATACATCTCCAACGTATCCATAATTTTTGATTGCTCCATGCTATATTATCTACTGTTTTGGGCAATATTGGGCTTTATTATCCACTTTTATATTATTTTTGGGACTAACCTATTAACTGGAGGCCCAGCCCAGATTTTCTGTTTTATGCCTATTTCAGTGTTTCGAGGAAAAGGAATATCAGACGGAGTCAAAACGGAACGAAATCAACTGGAGAAGTTATTTTTGGAAGGAAAGCAACCCAGGGAACTTGGAGTGCACGTCAGGGAGATAGGAGCTGCCCACGAGGGTGGGGGCGCGCCCCCCTGCCTCATGGGGCCCCCGTAGCTCCTCCGACGTACCCCCTGCACCCATATATACTCTCATACCCTAAAACTTCCAGAACAGAAGATAGATCGGGAATTCCGCCGCCGCAAGCCTCTGTAGCCACCAAAAACCTCTCGGGAGCCCGTTCCGGCACCCTGCCAGAGGAGGAACCCATCACCGGTGGCCATCTTCATCATCCCGGTGCTATCCATGACAAGAAGGGAGTAGTTCACCCTCAGGGCTGAGGGTATGTACCAGTAGCTATGTGTTTGATCTCTCTCTCTCTCTCTCTCTCACGTGTTCCTCTATGGCACGATCTTGATGTATCCCGAGCTTTGCTATTGTAGTTGGATCTTATGATGTTTCTCCCCCTCTACTCTCTTCTGATGAATTGAGTTTCCCCTTTGAAGTTATCTTATCGGATTGAGTCTTTTATGAGAACACTGGATGTATGTTTTGGTGATCAACTTGCGGGTTTCGTGACATTGGGAACCTATGCGTAGGGGTTGGTACGCGTTCTTGACTCTCCGGTAGAAAGTTCGTGGCACTTTTTGAAGTACTTTTATGTTGGTTGGATGAATCTGAGATTGTGTGATGCATATCGTATAATCATGCCCACCGATACTTGAGGTGACAATGGAGTATCTAGGTGACATTAGGGTTTTGGTTGATTTGTATATTAAGGTGTTATTCTAGTACGAACTCTTTTATAGATTGATTCGAAAGAATAACTTTGAGGTGGTTTCGTACCCTACCATAAGCTCTACATTTGTTCTCCTCTATTAGTGGCTTTGGAGTGACTCTTTGTTGCATGTTGAGGGCTTGTTATATGATCTATCTATGTTATTATTGTTGAGAGAACTTGCACTAGTGAAATTATGAACCCTAGGCCTTGTTTCCTATCATTGCAATACCGTTTACGCTCACTTTTACCACTTGTTACCTTGCTGTTTTTATTATTTCAGATTACAAAAACCTATATCTACTATCTATTTTGCACTTGTATCACCATCTCTTCGCCGAACTAGTGCACCTATACAATTTACCATTGTATTGGGTGTGTTGGGGACACAAGAGACTTTTTGTTATTTTGTTGCAGGGTTGTTTGAGAGAGACCATCTTCATCCTACGCCTCCTACGGATTGATAAACCTTAGGTCATTCACTTGAGGGAAATTTGCTACTGTCCTACAAACCTGTGCACTTGCAGGCCCAACAACGTCTACAAGAAGAAGGTTGTGTAGTAGACATCAAGCTCTTTTCTGGCGACGTTGCCGGGGAGGCTAGGTAAGTGAAGGTATATCTTTAGGTCTTGCAATCGAATCTTTTTGTTTCTTGTTTTAGCGCTAGTTAGTCTATAAAAGAAAACTACCAAAAAATTGGAGTTAAGTTTGTCTCATACGCTTCACCTTTTTAATATCTTTCCTGAGTATGATGGAAAGGATAATTGTGCTCAAGTTCTAGAAGAAGAAATCTCTAAATTGTTTGGCACTAAATCTTTGAATGATGCTCATGATTGCAATGTTGTTAGTACGAATTCTTTGAATATCCATGATGCTAATGATGATTGCACTAGCTATGATGAAAATGCCTCCTATAAACATGTCAATTTTTGTGGAGTGCATTGGGTTTGCAAGGACACACCAAATAGGGAAGATAGATATTGCAAGAGGCATAAGTACTTAGAAACTAAATGGTTGCAAGAAAGGCTAGATGCATGTGCTGAAAATTTATTTTTTCTTAGCCATACTTGTGAACTTTGCAATGAACGTGATCATTTTAGTACCCAATGCAAATTGTTTCATGATCGTATCGCGTCCAAAAATTGTGATGACTTGATCTCCCTTACACATCATAATGAGCTTAGTTTGCTCTTCTATTATGAAGAAATAAAACGTATAACTAAGATTATTCCAGAATTTGCCCTTGATAGAATTCTTCATTTTGATCTAAAAGAAATTTATATGTATTGTGCAGTGAATTGAATTGAAAATCCTTATATTGCCAATTACATAAAGAAAAGAAAGCAAATAGAAGATGAAGAAAATACTAATGAAAGGAAGAGACTTCCCATTCTCCTCCTATTATTTCTTATGATGAATCAGGTAACGAGGAGGAGCTTTCTATTCAACCAATCTCATCAATAAGGACCTCAAAGAGGAAGGTTGAACCCACACATAATGTGAAGAAGAAGAGGAAAAGAAGGAGCAACAAAGGTAGAAAGGTATCCCTCCCAAATGATGTTGCTCCTACTACTCATTGTGATGATGATAATTGATATACTATTGGTGCTATCAATAGTTTTAATGATGAGAGTGATTATGCTTATGATATGAAAGGGCCCAAGCTTGGGGAAGCTATGTTTGAATGGGATGAAATATTTGAGAATATATTTGCTGGAATTAATGTTTTTCCCAAGCTTGGGGATTCTATGTTTAATGAAGATGATATTTTTAGCATCCCAAGTTTTGATATGCAAAGTTGTTATGATGATAGCATGCCTCCTACCTATGATGATTATATTGATGAAAGTGGGTTCGGAAGAGAGTCAACTTTAGGAAGTAGTGATCCCACTATTTTGGAGGATGTTGAATTTTATTGTGATGAATACGAAAGTGGATTTGGAAGAGTGTCAACTTTATTTAGTGATTCCACTATCTTGGGAGAGGTTTCAATCGATTATGATGAGAACGAATTTGCTACTTATGATGATTATTGTGATGAAACTTATGCTATAAAAAGTAGTGATGATTATATTTACAAATCTTGTCATGATTATGATTACCCTTTTTCTGAACATTACTCTTTTAATGTGGAAACAATTTTTAGTGTTCATGTCTCTCATGATACTCCCACTATTATTCATGAGAAGAATTTTGCTTATGTGGAGAGTAGTGAATTTTCTATGCAAGTAGATCATGAAAAGAATGCTTTATGTGCTTGTTATATTGTTGAATTCATTCATGATGCTACTGAACATTATTATGAGGGAGGAATATATGCTTGTAGGAATTGCAATAATATCAAGTTTCCTCTCTATGTGCTTAAAATCTTGAAGTTATGCTTGTTTTGCCTTCCTATGCTAGTTGATTATTGTTCCCATAAGTTGTTTTCTCAAAAAATACCTATGAATAGGAAGTGGGTTAAACTTAAATGTTCTAGTCATATGCTTCATGATGCTCCCGTTATGTTTCAATTCTTATCTTTTATGTGAGCATCATTGTCATCATCATGCTTAGCTAGAAAGGCATTAAAGAAAAGCGCTTGTTGGGAGACAACCCAATATTTATCCTTACTGTTTTTTGTGTGTCCACATGATTATGCTACTGTAGTAATCATGTTTTATAGGTATTGTTTCAATAAAGTGCCAAGTAAGACCTTTAGGATAGCTTACGATGATAGTTGTGTTGATCCTGCTGAAAATCAGAAACTTTTGCACCCAGTAAATTAGTTCTGTTAATTCACAGAAAAGTCCTTCTGATCTGATGCTTTTTGCTCTGGATTGGTATACGTATTGCTTAGGACTTCCTAATTTGGTAGGAGTTTTGGAGTTCCAGAAGTATACGTTTGGTATAGATTACTACAGACTGTTCTGTTTTTGACAGATTCTGTTTTCTATGTGTTGTTTGCTTATTTTGATGAATCTATGAGTAGTATTGGAGGGTATGAACCATAGATAAGTTGGATTACAGTAGATATTACACTAATATGAATTTAGAATGAGTTCATTACAGTACCTAAGTGGTTGTTTTGCTTTCTTATACTAACGGAGCTTACGAGTTTTCTGTTGAGTTTTGTGTTGTGAAGTTTTCAAGTTTTGGGTAAAGATTCGATGGACTATGGAATATGGAGTGGCAAAGAGCCTAAGCTTGGGCATGCCCAAGGCACCCCAAGGTAATATTCAAGGTCAACCAATAGCCTAAGCTTGGGGATGCCCCGGATGGCATCCCCTCTTTCGTCTTCGTTCATCGGTAACTTTACATGGAGCTATATTTTTATTCACCACATGATATGTGTTTTGCTTGGAGCGTCATGTTATTTTATTTTGTTAGTATTTGCTTGCTGTTTTAATAAAGTATCAAGATCTGAAATTATTTAATGAGAGAGATTCTTTGCATACCTGCATAATTATTTACCTACTCATTGATCTTCACTTATATCTTTCGGAGTAGTTTGTCATTTGCTCTAGTACTTCACTTATATCTTTTAGAGCACGGTGGAGGATTTGTTTTAGAGAAACTATTGATCTCTCATGCTTCACTTAGATTATTTTGAGAGTCGTTAATATCATGGTAATTTGCTTAATGTTAATATACTTGGTATTCAAGATATGTGAAACTTCCTTTTGAGTGAATTGAATACTAAGATAAGTTTGATGCTTGATAATTGTTTTGAGATATGGAGGTGATAATATCAAAGTCGTGCTAGTTGGGTGATTATTAATTTAAAGAATGCTTGTGTTGAAGTTTGCAAGTCCCGTAGCATGCACGTATGGTTAAAGTTGTGTAACAAATTTGAAAAATGAAGTGTACCTGGCTTGTGCATCCTTATGAGTGGCGGTCGGGGACGAGCGATGGTCTTTTCCTACCAATCTATCCCCCTAGGAGCATGCGCGTAGTACTTGATTTTTGATGGCTTCTAAATTTTTGCAATAAGTATATGAGTTCTTTTGACTAATGTTGAGTCCATGGATCATACGCACTCTCACCTTTCCGCCTTTGCTAGCCTCTTCGGTACCGTGCATTGCCCTTTCTCACCTTGAGTGTTGGTGCAAACTTCGCCGGTGCATCCAAACCCCATGATACGATACGCTCTATCACACATAAACCTCCTTATATCTTCCTCAAAACAGCCACCATACCTACCTATTATGGCATTTCCATAGCCATTCCGAGATATATTGCCATGCAACTTCCATCATCATATTCATGACATACATTACTTTTGTCATATTGCCATTGCATGATCATGTAGTTGATATCGTATTTGTGGCAAAGCCACCATGCATTATTTTTCATACATGTCACTCTTGATTAATTGCACCATCCCGGTACACCGCCAGAGGCATTCATATAGAGTCATATCTTGTTCTAAGTTTCGAGTTGTAATCCTTATGTTGTAATCAATAGAAGTGTGATGATCATCATTATTAGAGCATTGCCCAAAAAAAAGAGAAAGGCCAAAAAAAGAAGAAAAAAAGAAAGGCCCAAAAAAAGGGCAATGCTACTATCTCTTTTCCACACTTGTGCTTCAAAGTACCTCCTTGTTCTTCATGTAGTGTGTCTCATATATTGTGCTTCAAAGTAGGACCTTGTTCTTCATATAGTGAGTCTCATAAGTTATCTTTTTATACTAAGTGGGAATTTTTCATTATAGAACTTGGCTTGTATATTCCTACGATGGGCTTCCTCAAATGCCCTAGGTCTTCATGAGCAAGCGAGTTGGATGCACACCCACTAATTTTCTTTTGTTGAGCATTCATAGCTCTAGTGCATCCGTTGCATGGCAATCCCTACTCCTCATGTTGACATCAATTGATGGGCATCTCCATAGCCCGTTGATTATCCTCGTCAATGTGAGACTTTCTCCTTTTTTGTCTTCTCCACACAATCCCCATCATCATATTCTATTCCACCCATAGTGCTATATCCATGGCTCACGCTCATGTATTGCGTGATGGTTGAAAAAGTTTGAGATTATTTAAGTATGAAACAATTGCTTGGCTTGTCATCGGGGATATAGAAGTTGGGAACATCTTTGTGTGACGAAAATGAAGCATAGCCTAACTATATGATTTTGTAGGGATGAACTTTCATTTGCCATGTTATTTTGAGAAGACATAATTTATTAGTATGCTTGAAGTATTATTATTTTTATGTCAATATGAACTTTTGTCTTGAATCTTTCGGATCTGAATATTCATATCACAAGTAAGAAGAATTACATTGAAATTATACCAAGTAGCACTCCGCATCAAAAATTCTTTTTTATCATTTACCTACTCGAGGACGAGCTGGAATTAAGCTCGGGGATGCTTGATACGTCTCCAATGTATCTATAATTTTTGATTGCTCCATGCTATATTATCTACTGTTTTGGGAAATATTGGGCTTTATTATCCACTTTTATATTATTTTCGGGACTAACCTATTAACCGGAGGCCCAGCCCAGATTTGCTGTTTTATGCCTATTTCAGTGTTTCGAGGAAAAGGAATATGACGGAGTCAAAATGGAACGAAATCAACTAGAGAAGTTATTTTTGGAAGGAAAGCAACCCAGGGAACTTGGAGTGCACGTCAGGGGAGATACGGGCTGCCCACAAGGGTGGGGGGCGCCCCCCCGGGCACGCGCCCTTGCCTCGTGGGGCCCCCATAGCTCCTTCGACGTACCCCCTGCACCCATATATACTCTCGTACCCTAAAACTTCCAGAACAGAAGATAGATCGGGAATTCCACCGCCGCAAGCCTCTATAGCCACCAATAACCTCTCGGGAGCCCATTCCGGCACCCTGCCGGTGGGGGAACCCATCACCGGTGGCCATGTTCATCATCCAGGCGCTATCCATGACGAGGAGGGAGTAATTCACCCTCGGGGCTGAGGGTATGTACCAGTAGCTATGTGTTTGATCTCTCTCTCTCTCTCTCTCGTGTTCTCTCTCGTGTTCCTCTATGGCACGATCTTGATGTATCCCGAGCTTTGCTATTGTAGTTGGATCCTATGATGTTTCTCCCCCTCTACTCTCTTCTGATGAATTGAGTTTCCCCTTTGAAGTTATCTTATCGGATTGAGTCTTTTATGAGAACACTTGATGTATGTTTTGGTGATCAACTTGCGGGTTTCGTGACATTGGGAACCTATGCGTAGGGGTTGGCACGCGTTCTTGACTCTCCAGTAGAAACTTTGGGGCACTTTTTGAAGTACTTTTATGTTGGTTGGATGAATCTGAGATTGTGTGATGCATATCGTATAATCATGTCCACGGATACTTGAGGTGACAATGGAGTATCTAGGTGACATTAGGGTCTTGGTTGATTTGTATCTTAAGGTGTTATTCTAGTACGAACTCTTTTATAGATTGATCCGAAAGAATAACTTTGAGGTGGTTTCGTACCCTACCATAATCTCTACATTTGTTCTCCTCTATTAGTGGCTTTGGAGTGATTCTTTGTTGCATGTTGAGGGCTTGTTATATGATCTATCTATGTTATTATTGTTGAGAGAACTTGCACTAGTGAAAGTATGAACCGTAGGCCTTGTTTCCTATCATTGCAATACCGTTTACGCTCACTCTTACCACTTGTTACCTTGCTGTCTTTATTATTTCATATTACAAAAACCTATATCTACTATCTATTTTGCACTTGTATCACCATCTCTTCGCCGAACTAGTGCACCTATACAATTTACCATTGTATTGGGTGTGTTGGGGACACAAGAGGCTTTTTGTTATTTGGTTGCAGGGTTGTTTGAGAGAGACCATCTTCATCCTAAGCCTCCTACGGATTGATAAATCTTAGGTCATCCACTTGAGGGAAATTTGCTACTGTCCTACAAACCTGTGCACTTGCAGGCCCAACAACGTCTCCAAGAAGAAGGTTGTGTAGTAGACATTAGTGATTAACACCCAAAGAGTACTAAGGTATGATCATGATTTGCTCGTGATAGAAGTTTAGTCAACGGGTCTATCACATTCAGAGCCATATGTATTTTGCATATATTCTATGGCTACAATGCTCTGCACGAAGCTACTCTAGGTAATTGCTCCCACTTTCAATATGTATCCAGATTGAGACTTAGAGCCATCTGGATCGGTGTAAAAGCTTGCACCGATGTAACTCTTTACGATGAACTCTTTTATCACCTCCATAATCGAGAAACATTTCCTTAGTCCTCACTAAGGATATTCTTGACCACTGTCCAGTGATCTACTCCTAGGTCAAAATTGCACTCCCTTGCCAAACTCAGAGCAAGGTATACAATAGGTCTGATATACAACATAGCATACTTTATAGAACCTATGACTGAGGCATAGGGAATGACTTTTCATTCTCTTTCTATTTTCTGCCATGGTCAATTTTTGAGTCTTACTCAACTTCACACCTTGCAACACAGGCAAGAACTCCTTCTTTGACTGTTCCATTTTGAACTACTTCAAAATCTTATCAATGTATGTACTCATTGAAAAATCTTATCAAGCGTCTTGATCTATCTCTATGTGTAAGCAGCTTCACCGAGGTCTTTCTTTGAAAAACTCCTTTCAAACACTCCATTATGCTTTCCAGAAAATTCTACATTATTTCATTCACATATACTTATCAGAAAGGCTGTAGTGCTCCCACTCACTTTCCTGTAAATACAGGCTTCACCACAAGTCTGTATAAAACTATATGCTTTGATCAACTCATCAAAGCGTATATTCCAACTCCGAGATGCTTGCACCAGTCCATAGATGGATCACTGGAGCTTTCACACTTTGTTAGCACCTTTAGGATTGACAAAACCTTCTGGTTGCATCATATACAACTCTTCTTTAATAAATCCATTGAGGAATGCTGTTTTGACATCCATTTGCCAGATTTCATAAAATGTGGCAATTGCTAACATGATTCGGACAGACTTAAGCATCGATACGAGTGAGAAAATCTCATCGTATTCAACACCTTGAACTTGTCGAAAAACTTTTTGCAACAAGTCGAGCTTTGTAGATAGTAACACTACTATCAACATCTGTCTTCCTCTTAAAGATCCATTTATTTTCTATGGCTTGCCGATCATCGGGCAAGTCCACCAAAGTCCAGACTTTGTTCTCATACATGGATCCAATCTCAGATTTCATGGCCTTCAAGAAATTTCACGGAATCTGGGCTCATCATCGCTTCCCCATAGTTCGTAGGTTCATCATTGTCTAGTAACATGACTTCCAGAACAGGATTATCGCACCACTCTGGTGCAGACTGTACTTTGGAAGACCTACGAGCTTCTATAGTACCTTAATCTGAAGTTTCATGATCATCATCATTAGCTTCCTCACTAATTGGTGTAGGAATCACTGGAACTGATTTCTGTGATGAACTACTTTCCAATTCGGGAGAAGGTGCAATTACCTTATCAAGGTCTACTTTTCCTCCCACTCACTTCTTTCGAGAGAAACTCCTTCTCTAGAAAGGATCCATCTTAGCAACGAATATCTTGCCTAAGGATCTGTGATAGAAGGTGTACCCAACAGTTTCCTTTGGGTATTCTATGAAGACTCACTTCTCCGATTTGGGTTCGAGCTTATCAGGTTGAAACTTTTTCACATAAGCATCGCAGCCCCAAACTTTAAGAAATGACAATTTTGGTTTCTTGCCAAACCACAGTTCATAAGGCGTCATCTCAATGGATTTTGATGGTGCCGTATTTAAAGTGAATGCAGCTGTCTCTAATGCATAACCCCAAAACGATAGTGGTAAATCGGTAAGATACATCATAGATCGCACCATATCCAATAAAGTGCAGTTACGACATTCAGACACACCATTACGCTTCGGTGTTCCATGTGGCGTGAGCTGTGAAACTATCCCACATTGTTTTTAAATGAAGGCCAAACTCGTAACTCAAATATTCTCCTCTACGATCAGATTGTAGAAACTTTATTTTCTTGTGATGATGATTCTCCACTTCACTCCGAAATTCTTTGAACTTTTCAAATGTTTCAGACTTGTGCTTTATTAAGTAGATATACTCATATCTGCTCAAATCATCTGTGAAGGTTAGAAAATAACGATACCCACCACGAGCATCAACACTCATTGGACCGCATACATCGGTATGTATTATTTCCAACAAGTGAGTAGCTCGTTCCATTGTTCTGGAGAACGGAGTTTTAGTCATCTTGCCCAAAAGGCACGGTTCGCAAGCATCAAATGATTCATCACCAAGTGATTCCAAAAATCCATCTTTATGGATTTTCTTCATGCCCTTTACACCGATATGACCCAAATGACAGTGCCACAAATAAGTTGCACTATTATTATCAACTTTGCATCTTTTGGCATCAATAATATGAATATGTGTATCATTACGATCGAGATCCAACAAACTATTTTCATTGGGTGTATGACCATCGAAGATTTTATTCGTGTAAACAGAACAACAAATATTCTCTGACTTTAAATGAATAACCGTATTGCAATAAACATGATCAAATCATATTCATGCTCAACGCAAACGCCAAATAACATTTATTTAGGTTTAACACTAATCTCGAAAGTATAGGGAGTGTGCGATGATGATCATATCAATCTTGGAACCACTTCCAACACACATCGTCACGTCACCCTCAACTAGTCTCTGTTTATTCTGTAACTCCTGTTTCGAGTTACTAATTTTTTAGCAACCGAACAAGTATCAAATACCCAGGGGCTACAATAAACACACTATTAAGGTACACATCAATAACCTGTATATCAAATATACCCTTGTTCACATTGCCATCCTTCTTATCCACCAAATATTCAGGGAATTTCCGCCTCAAGTGACCATTTGCTTTGCAGTAGAAGCACTCAGTTTCAGGATTTAATCTAGCTTTGGGCTTCTTCACGGAAGTGACAACTTGCTTGCCATTCTACATGAAGTTCCCTTTCTTTCCCTTTGCCCTTTTCTTGAAACTAGTGGTCTTGTTAATCATCAACACTTGATGCTCCTTCTTGATTTCTACCTTCATCGATTTCATCATCATGAAAAGCTCGGGAATCGTTTTCGTCGTCCCTTGCATAATATAGTTCATCACAAAGTTCTACTAACTTGGTGATGGTGACTAGAGAACTCTGTCAATCACTACCTTATCTGGAAGATTAACTCCCACTTGATTCAAGCAATTGTAGTACCCAGACAATCTGAGCACATGCTCACTGCTTGAGCTATTCTCCTCCATCTTTTTAGGCAAAGTACTTGTCAGAGTTCTCATACCTCTTGACACAGGCATGAGTCTGAAATAACAATCTCAGTTCTTGGAACATGTCATATGTTCGTGATGTTTCAAAAACGTTTTTGAAGTCCCGGTTCTAAGCCGTAAAGCATGGTGCACTAAACTATAAAGTAGTCATCATATTGAGCTAGCCAAACATTCATAACGTCTGCGTCTGCTCCTGCAATAGGTTTGTCACCTAGCAGTGCATTAAGGACATAATTCTTCTATACAACAATGAGGATAAACCTCAAATCACGGACCCAGTCCGCATCATTACTACTAACATCTTTCAACTTAGTTTTCTCTAGGAACATATAAAAAACATAGGGAAGCTATAGCGCGAGCTATTGATCTACAATATAATTTGCAAAATACTATCAGGACTAAGTTCATGATAAACTAAAGTTCAATTAATCATATTACTTAAGAACTCCCACTTAGATAGACATACTCTAATCATCTAAGTAATCATGTGCTCCAAATCAACTAAACCATGTCCGATCATCACATGAGATGGAGTAGTTTTCAATGGTAAACATCACTATATTGATCATATCAACTATATGATTCACGCTCAATGAGGGAGTCCTGGACTAGGGGGTGTCCGGATAGCCGGACTATCATCATCGGCCGGACTCCAAGACTATGAAGATACAAGATTGAAGACTTCGTCCCGTGTTCGGATGGGACTTTCCTTGGCGTGGAAGGCAAGCTTGGCAATACGGATATGTAGATCTCCTACCATTGTAACCGACTCTGTGCAACCCTAGCCCTCCCCGCTGTCTATATAAACCGGAGGGTTTTAGTCCGTAGGACGACAACCATTACAACAATCATACCATAGGCTAGCTTCTAGGGTTTAGCCTCCTTGATCTCATGGTAGATCCACTCTTGTACTACCCATATCATCAATCAATCAAGCAGGAGTAGGGTTTTACCTCCATCGAGAGGGCCCGAACCTGGGTAAAAACATCGTGTCCCTTGTCTCCTTTTACCATCCGCCTAGACGCACAGTTCGGGACCCCCTACCCGAGATCCGCCGATTTTGACACCGACATTGGTGCTTTCATTGAGAGTTCCTCTGTGCCGTCACCGATAGGAAGGATGCCTCTTCCCGTCTTCAAAGACAGTATCTTCGCCAAAGGATCCTTGGCCGCCGGCCAAACTATCCGGCTAGGCGGTTTTCTCATGACCGCCTGTTTGGCCACCGCTTCGACGATGACCTCTCAGGTCGTCAAAAGCAATCTTCATGTCAGCTCGGAATTCGCCGAGCGGCTGGATCCAATAGAGCTCTCGTCCGTAAACGAGCTCTTGGATCGCATCGCCGCCCTGGGAGTCGCTACAGACTACAATCAGATTGGGCTTAAAACCGATCTGAGTGAGATTAACTCTCCCCAGGTCACCCACCACATTGAAGTGGTAGAGGAACATCGCGGTGACTCTTCTCCTATATTGAAAACTAGTCATGTCCGGGCTCCCGAACCCTCCATGCCGGATTCCGCGCAGGGACGGACTTCGATCAATCACTGAACCTAAAGTCAGGCATCGGACCGGACTCGTTGGACAACATCCAGCAATCCAAGCTTCCAAATTTGGAAACTTCTCGGCCCTTGAGCCTCGAGATGGGTAGGGTTCCGGACTTAATTCCACCCACCCGCCCAGACATATGCGATCTATCTCTAATCCGGCAAAAGCCCGCTGAAACAGTACATCATTACTGGGCCAGATTCCTCCTGGTCATGGACATGATAAAGGACTGCCGAGAGGAAAACGCAATTTCAATTTTCTGCAATAATTGCACGGACGAGGGAATCTTGAACACCATCAGCCGTCGTGAAATTACACGCTTCGCCGACCTGGCATCCATAATACGAAAGTACTGTGCGATGGAGAGTTTCCGGAAAACCGAAACTAAGTTTTGGGACAATCCGGCCCCGGATACAACCCAAGTCCGCAACAAAAGGGTGCATTACACTCAGGCACCAGGTACAAAAACCAAAAAGAAAAAACCCCATAAAGGGCACGGAACCATACTGGAGGGATGGCTTAGCAGACCCTGTAAAATTCACAGTACAGAAGGCGCCACCCCAACGCATAGCCTTCGAGCATGTTGGATACTGCGACAGGTGGCCAAAAGTGGCGAGGAGCTTCTAGCCCCGGAAAACCACTCCAACAATACCAGTACGGTATCAACAGTCTTTGAGACTTTCGCATCAAATAATATGCGGAAACGAACAAACCGCAGCCTCACCGAAGTCTACCAAGTAGCAACAACTAATCCATGGAGCGACACGGCCATCACCTTCAACGCCAGCGACGAACCTAAATTCCAAACAGCTCGAGCACCAGCCGTATTGGTCCTCAGTCCGATAGTGGACGGCTTTCGTCTTACCAAGGTACTCATGGACGGCGGCAGCGGACTAAACCTCATTTACGAGGAAACTCTTCAAAAAATGGAAATAGACTGGAGCCACATTGAGCGAAGCAGCACAACCTTCAGAGGAATAATCCCTAGCCGGGAAGCGCGCTGCATAGGAAAAATCACACTCGATGTGGTGTTCGGCTCGCCGGACAATTACAGGTTCGAAGAAGTCACGTTCCAAGTGGCCCCATTCAGCAGCGGATATCACGCTATATTAGGATGAGAGGCATTCACAATTTTTCAAGCCGTACCCCATTACGGGTACATGAAGCTTAAAATGCCCGGGCCCGGTGGAATAATCACTCTCGTCAGTGATCCGGACATAGCACTCCGCGCCGAAAACAGGACAGCTGCATTAGCCCTGGAGGCACTATCTGAAGCCCTAGCAGCAGAAGAACTCACCGCGCTGCGCTCTACGGTGAATAGGACGATGTGATACTCGATAAGAGATCCAAGTCCACCTCCTTTAAACCAGCGGACGAAATAGTAAAATTCCAGGTCCATCCAACGGACCCAACAAAGACGGCCTCCATCGGGGCACAGTTGTACCCTGATGTCAGGAATCCCACGCAGATTGGCAGAACACAGCCTAAACATCCTAAAAGATTCAAGCCAGTCAAACAGGCTCTTCGGTGATTTTCCGAACCCAAAAGATAGGTGTCGGTGCCAAAACCGGCGGATCTCGGGTAGGGGGTCCCGAACTGTGCGTCTTGGCAGATGGTAACAGGAGACAAGGGACACGATGTTTTACCCAGGTTCGGGCCCTCTCGATGGAGGTAAAACCCTACGTCCTGCTTGATTAATATTGATGATATGGGTAGTACAAGAGTGGATCTACCACGAGATCAAGGAGGCTAAACCCTAGAAGCTAGCCTATGGTATGATTGTTGTAATGTATGTTGTCCTACGGACTAAAGCCCTCCGGTTTATATAGACACCGGAGGAGGCTAGGGTTACACAGAGTCGGTTACCATGGTAGGATATCTAGATATCCGTATCGCCAAGCTTGCCTTCCACGCCAAGGAAAGTCCCATCCGGATACGGGACGGAGTCTTCAATCTTGTATCTTCGTAGTCTTGGAGTCCGGTGGACGATGATAGTCCGGCTGTCCGGACACCCCCTTGTCCAGGACTCCCTCAGTAGCCCCTGAACCAGGCTTCAATGACGATAAGTCCGGCGCGCATAATGTTCGGCATTGCAAGGCGGGTTCCTCCCTTGAATAATCCAGAGAAGATCATGAACACCAGGATAGTGTCCAGCTCTGCAAAATAAATTCCACATTCCACCGTAGAGAGAATAAAATGTACACAAGTCCAATCTGCCGACGTATTATGCGGCATGACATCACACGGCTACCAAGCCTTTATTTGAATCGTTTATTATACCACCTCAGCACGTTTATCGAAGTGGTTTCCTTGGCACGTCCTGTCGAAGCAGAGATTGTGTTCCCCTTATTCCGGGATTCTCATCAATACAGACGTGGGTAACCCAACCGCGCCGTTGATGGTGGCGCTTGGGAGATAAGCGAGTTTTACCAGGCTGGTGGGGGACGCATAGTCTCCGTCCTCCCATATATAAGGGATAAGGATTTACCTTCTCACCTATGCCTTCTTCCTCCTTTGCTTATCCATCTCCGCGCACTCAAGCTCCAACGCTCAAGCTCGCGCATCTCGCCTCGACCCTCTCCGACTATGTCCGGAGCGGGAGGCAAATGGTTGGCCTCCACCGTTAAGGAGGAGCACATCACCAAGCTGCGCAGCGCCGGATACCTTTCCAGCGACATCGCGCATCAGCTGCCCAACAGGGGGCAGCTCATCCCCACCCCCGGGCCCCATGAGAGGGTTGTTTTCCTCCCCCACTTTCTCCGCGGACTAGGTTTTCCTCTTCACCCTTTTGTCCGGGGGCTCATGTTTTACTACAGCCTGGATTTCCACGATCTGGCGCCGAACTTCATCCTCAACATCTCGGCGTTCATCGTCGTGTGCGAGGCCTTCCTCTGCATCCAGCCCCACTTCGGCCTGTGGCTCAAGACCTTCAACGTCAAGCCAAAGGTTGTGAAGGGCACGCAAGCGGAATGCGGAGGCGCCATGTTGGGCAAGTTGCCCAACGTCCTTTGGCTCGAAGGGGCCTTCGTGGACTCCGTCAAGGGATGGCAATCGGGGTGGTTCTACATCACCGAGCCGCGCGAACCCACGTGGGCGGCGGCCCCCGAGTTTAGATCTGGCATCCCCACGCAGCTCACCTCCTGGAAAGAGAAGGGCTTGTTGTGGGGCAATCCGAAGGAGCTGACGGGACTCCGAGCCTGTATCCAGAAGCTGGTGAGCAACAAGCTCAGGCTCGTCGACGTGGTCCAAGTCATGCTCATCCGCCGGATTCTCCCATGCCAAGAACGGGCATTCAATCTGTGGGAGTTTAATCCGGAACAGCACCGGGTGCTAAGCGGGCTCTTCGACACGACGTACGAAGGCACCTGGAGGGTGCTGTTTAAGGGCGCCGAAGCCCCTGCATCCGCGACGGAAGATCGCGGATTTTGCTCGCAGCATCCAGCTGACGAGGTAAGTGATTCAACCCCTTTACGGGACACTTGTGGTAAATACATTGACTCTAGGAGGGTCTCAATCTTTCCTTTCCTTTGGCAGGAATGGATGGAGAAAGCCGAGCAGCTCATCTGTCCGGCTCCCATGCCAGAAGACCCAGTGAACGCCCGTCTAGCAGGGCTGCTGGTTCCGGCACCGCACGTGGTGCCGGAGAAGAAGGCCAAGAAGGTGGCCACGGGGACTCGAAAGAGTTCCCGTAATCAGGTGTCTGACGACGAGGCGGATTCCTCCCCCGAAGACGAGGAGGAGGAAGAAGACTCTCTCCTAGAGGAGGGAGAGAGGAAGAGGAAGGCTTCCCCAACAGGAGAGGCCGAAGGGTCCAAGAGGGGGAGAACTATCCCCCCGGACAGCTCCGCCAACACCAACGTTGGTGAGGAGTAGCCTTTAAGGGCCAGGCGTCCGGCAAGATCGTAAGTATCCGGATCCCTGATATGCAATTTCTTTCGTGTCACGTAGTGTCCTACTAATGCCGCATACTGTCCGCAGTCGGGCTGATGATGATCTCCCCGCTTCATCGAGCGGGTCGTTGGCCCCGTCGGATGTGGATTCACTTCCGACTGCCTCCACCCCCCGTGCTGACAAGAACACCGAGGTGGGATCCCAGAGAGGGACCCATCAGGAGGAGGCTCCAGAGGCGCCGCAAGGCAGCCTCCCGGACTTTGCGCCGGACTCTACGTCGGAACCTGCAGTGGTTCCAGAGTCCGGCAAGCAGCCCCTTCGGAAGAAGGGCAAGACCGTGACACCGGCGGCCCCCGTCCAACCGGAGGCGCCGGACAACTTGTTGGAGGCGCTCAAAGGCGCTACCATCAAGGAAGAACACCGCACTATCATGAGTGTGGTGATTCAGAAGGTTCAGCTCGCCAAGAGCGGGCTGACCGAAGCCTGCAGCAGCCTTCTAACAGGCTTTGAGGTAAGAAGTTGAATTTATGTAATGTAATACCGCATAGACAGTAGCCCCTGATGCTTAGGCCGGTGTTCGGAAAGAAAAGCCGGACTGAGGATCTAAAAAGATATACGCAGGGTTGCTTAAAATATGTCAATATGGGTTTGCAGGCTGCGCTGCTGACCTCTGCCGCACTGACTGCGGAGGTTGGTGCATTGAAGCAGGATCTCGAGCGGTCCGAGCAAGAGCTCGGCCATGCCAAGAAGCAGCTCGAGGACAAAGAAGATGAGTAACACCACTTTGAACAGTTACCTTACAGAAAAGGATTTTGGTTGCAATGAAATTAACAAGGATAATATGGGTGTTGCAGGGGCCACGAATGAGGTGGCAGCCCTGAAGGAAGCTGTGTCTGCGGCCAAACGCAGTGCGGCCGCGGAACGGGCAGAGCAAGAAAAGCAGGAGGCACAGGTGGCGGACGTACGGCAAGAGCTCCGGGCTCTCATGGAGAAGCATGAGAGCTTGGAGCGTGACTGCAAGACTCGAGAGTCCGAGCTCGCCTCGGCTCTCGAAAGTCCCAAGTCCGCCAAGGCCGAGGCCCATAATGCCCTTCAGGAGGTTGAAGATGTAAAGAAGATAGCGGCGGGTAAGGCATTTTTCATGCAAAGCAAGCATGTTAATGTAAACTACCTTACACTTACCTGCATTTGGAGCTCTCCAGGGGCGTTTGCAGATCTACCGCGTATTGTGTCCGATGCCGCCACATTCTATCGTGGCGAGGAGGGGAGCTCGACGGAGAAGGTCTTCTGGTCTCAGTACGCTGAGGCCGGCCATCCGGTGCCCCCAAGCGACCAGCTGAAGCAGCTGGTCGAACTCCACAAGGTAGCTGAGGAGGCCATGAAGGACCTTATAGTCCGGCTGTGGCCTGGACAGGCCATGCCGGGGAGCTACTTCGGCCTCGTGCGGCGGCTGGTGGATGCGTGCCCCTGGGTGGAGGTCATCAAGCGCTTCGCCTGTATTGAAGGTGCTCGTCGGGCCCTTGCCCACACAAAGGTGCACTGGGGCAGGCTGGACGCGGAGAAGCTTCTCACTGACCCGCCGCCACCGGGCAAGGAATATCGTACGCCCGAGATGTATTATAAAACTGTCCTGAAGGGAGCCCGCGATATTGCGGATGAGTGCCCCAGAGATGTAATTTTTGAGTAAACTCGCTATGTATTATCCTGTGCGCTGAAAACTTCATTCATATGCGCCATGAGCAACGCTTGTTTAATTTAAAATATTACCTTTTGTGCGGCCGTTTTATAAAATCTGAGAGATGGCAAGTCATTGGCTTCAGCCCCCGAGCCGCGAGTGCTGGGGTGTTCGGGATAAACTTGAGCACTCTTGTTCCCATTTTTGGGTCCATCTAGGGAGGCGCTCAACACAACGAACAAGGCAACCGGACTTATAATGCTTGAACACTCTCACTTAGCCATAGAATTCTATAATTTTAAATTTTGGCTAAGCCCCTGGTATTCGGAAGACCGAATCCGGGGCGCTATCCACGCCTTCGTCGGACATTATCCGGAACTTCGCTCGAAGCGGCATGAGTCTTTAAGGACCCGAAAAGACCTCTCGAACAATGACCAGTCTCTCGCCTTATCATGCCGGTCAGTTTTAGCTTTCTCCACTGAGGCGCTCGCCCGGCTCAACTGGGGCGCAATCGCAGTGGTTCTCCCAGTGCCACCTTAGCCGACAGAACGGAACGTAAGGCACCAAAACGTGGGAGCCGGGCAAACCCAACTATTGACCCAAGACATGATTCGGAGCCGATTCATATAATGCTATAAGTTCGGGGTGCCGTACTTATGAATGTGTTCGGACTTGTCACACCATAATGTGGGGAACATAAGCCCCTGGTGTATTGGGCCGTACCAAAATGTACGGGTGCAAGATGTCATGTAATGAACATATATATATATATATATATATATATATATATATATATATATATATATATATATAAAGTAATGCAATTACCGTCGAAAAATGCTGCATTATTTATTAAAGGAAGTCTGCTATGAGTGCGGACTGATACAAATAGTGCGGTAAGCAAGGGATTTGGACTAATTAAACATGTCCCCCTCCAGGGGTGAGCTGCGGACTTGGTGTATATAATCGAATTTAATGCTCGTAATTGAGACCACCTGAGTGTTCGTCACAGCCTCCTTTCTTCCCTGGCTGTTGCATCACGAGTTCGACAGGTTCACCGCCGGACAGGGCCTCTAGTTAATGGAGTCCTTTGTACACAAAGAGGGATAATAATAATAATAATAATAATAAAGGGGGCACACTTGCGAGCCCCTGGTGTGGTCGGGCCGCACTCTGGGTCCATTGTGATCGTGCCCCTTCCCCTGCGCCCATGGTATCTCCAAAGCGTAATGATGTACGCGGAGGGTTGTTCTTGCAATCATGCGAGGGCGGGGGTTAGGGCCGCAATGCTACGCGTGCTCTGATCGTGCTAGGTGGTCTTCGTTGATATTGCTTCAGGCGTGTTTTGCTGTATCCGGCCGTTTAACAGCCGAACTCGAAAATTGCCTTAAAAGGCTGCTCTGTACTTCTGCCGCGAGGGCCGCTGTATGTTCCTCCGTTTGGAGGGAGCGTTCCGTATTTCCGTTGACCGTGATGACTCCACGAGGGCCTAGCATCTTGAGCTTGAGGTATGCATAATGCGGCACCACGTTGAACTTTGCAAACGCGGTTCGTCCGAGCAGAGCGTGATAGCCGCTGCGAAATGGGACTATGTCGAAGATTAACTCCTCGCTCCGGAAATTATCCGGGGATCCGAAGACCACTTCTAGTGTGACTGAGCCTGTACAATTGGCTTCCACACCTGGTATGACACCTTTAAAGGTTGTCTTTGTAGGTTTAATCCTTGAAGGGTCTATGCCCATCTTGCGCACTGTATCCTGATAAAGCAGGTTCAGGCTGCTGCCGCCGTCCATCAGGACTCTCGTGAGGTGAAATCCATCGACGATTGGGTCTAAGACCAATGCGGTGAATCCGCCATGGCGTATGCTGGTCGGGTGGTCTCTTCGATCGAAAGTGATCGGACAAGAGGACCATGGGTTGAACTTCGGGGCGACTGGCTCCATCGCATAGACGTCCCTTAGTGCACGCTTCCGCTCCCTCTTGGGTATATGGGTTGCGTAAATCATGTTCACCATCCGCACTTGTGGGGGGAAACCTTTCTGTCCTCTATTGTTCGGCGGTCGGGTCTCTTCCTCGTCGTCGCTGTTTAGCCCCTTGTCATTGTTTTCGGCAATTAACTTGCCTGCCTGCTTGAACACCCAGCAATCTCTGTTGGTGTGATTAGCTGGCTTTTCAGGGGTGCCATGTATCTGGCATAAGCGGTCGAGTATTCGGTCCAAATTGGACGGACCCGGAGTGGTTAATTTGAATGGCTTCTTCCGCTGACCGGGTTTAGAGCCTCGGAATCCGGCGTTGACTGCCGTATCCTCCTTGTCGTCGCCATTAATGCGACGCTTATATTTGTTTCGACGTGACCTGCCATTGTTGTTCTTATTATCCTGACTGCCAGAATTTTTACGGCGATTGTTGCTGCGAGCTAGCCAGCTATCCTCTCCCACGCAAAAGCGGGTCATTAGTGATGTGAGGGCTGCCATGGATTTCGGCTTTTCCTGTCCCAGGTGCCGGGCTAGCCACTCGTCGCGGTTGTTATGTTTGAAGGCTGCAAGGGCCTCTGCATCTGGACAGTCGACGATTTGGTTTTTCTTTGTCAAGAACCGTGTCCAGAATTGTCTGGCCGATTCGTCTGGCTGCTGAATGATGTGGCTTAGGTCATCGGCGTCTGGTGGCCGCACATACGTGCCCTGTAAGTTGTCGAGGAATGCGGCTTCCAGGTCTTCCCAACACCCAATTGAATCTGCGGGCAAGCTGTTGAGCCAATGTCGAGCTGGTCCTTTAAGCTTGAGTGGGAGATACTTGATGGCATGGAGATCGTCGCCGCGGGCCATATGGATGTGGAGAAGATAATCTTCGATCGAAACCGCGGGGTCTGTTGTGCCATCGTAGGATTCGATGTTTACGGGTTTAAACCCTTCAGGGATTTGAAGATCCATTACTTCGTCAGTGAAGCATAGCGGGTGTGCGGCGCCTCTGTATTGAGCAATATCACGACGCAGCTCGAGAGAGCGTTGTCTGCTGTGTTCGGCCCGGCCGGGGTTATTGTATCCGGCGCGACGGTATTCGTCGCGGGTCGTAGGGCGCCCTCGTGATCCGTAGATGGATCTGGATTGCCTTGCTTTGTCCGCCAATACATCTCGCAAGTCCGGCGCGTTCCCTCTAGGCTTCATACTTTTGGAGCAATGCCGGGGTACGGTCTTGGTTGAGGGCCTGGATGCCTCTCTGTCACGACCGCGGGGTGGTCGGTCAGCCATATCATGCGCTGGTGATGAAGGTATGTATGCTTCCTCCTCTAGTCGGGGGAGCAACTTGCGTCTTGGGTAGCTTTTGGAGGGGCGTTCGAGTTTATACTCTTCGGCCGCGTGGACCTCGGTCCATCGATCGGCCAGCAGGTCCTGATCAGCTTGAAGCTGCTGCTGCTTTTTCTTTAGGCTATTTGCCGTGGCGATAAGCCTACGTTTAAAACGCTCTTGTTCGACGGGATCCTCGGGCACGACGAATTCGTCGTCGTTGAGGCTTGCCTCGTCTTCGGAGGGAGGCATATAGTTATAATCCTCGACCTCTGCGTCTGCCGCCCTCTCGTGAGGGCTTGCTTCTGCATCCTCCTGCGCTGAGTCTTGCTGGAGGGGATCGTCTTCGGCACTCTCTAGGGTATTATTATCTCCTGTGCCGGAATCTCCATTCTTGCTGTGGCGGGATTTAGAGCGGCGCCGCTGACGCCGGCACTTGGGCTGCTTCTTTAAAGAATCTGCCTCCGCTGCTTCTTCGCCGTCCCCGTCTTTTGGGGTGTCCACCATGTATATGTCGTATGACGAGGTTGTCTTCCAGTGCCCTGTAGGCGCTGGTTCCTGTTCATCTCCAGCGTCATCGTCCATAGCGTCGATGTCTTCAGAGTCATAGTCTAGCATGTCGGTTAGATCGTCGACAGTGGCTACAAAGTGGGTGGTGGGTGGGCTCTGAATTTCTTCGTCGTCCGTATCCCAACCATCCTGGCCATAGTCCGGCCAGGACTCTCCTGATAGCGAGAGATGCTCTAGAGAATTTAGGATGTCGCCAAAGGGCGAGTGTTGGAAGATGTCCGTGGCAGTGAATTCCATAACCGGCGCCCAATCAGATTCGATTGGTAGGGGCGGCGAAGGTCCGGAGTCCGGCAAGGAGTCCAGCACCTCGGAATCACGAGTTTCGCGAGGGACAAGGTTAGAGTTCGGCTCCACCGCCGTGGAAGTTGAAGCCCCCGAGGTGGCGTCCATCCACCGATCCTCGATCTGGGCTATCGGCTCCGGACTAAGGGCCGAGGCGGATTCGAGTGCGGCCACCAAGGCACTGTTCGCCGGCAGAGCTAGTTCATGCCCATCGTAACAGTGCGGCGCGCTTGGCTGTGGCTCGAGCCCGTCGAAGATCAAGCCTCCGCGGACGTCGGCCGTGAAGTTTAGACTTCCGAATCTGACCTGACGGCCAGGGGCGTAGCTTTTGATCTGCTCCAGATGGCCAAGCGAATTAGCCCGCAGTGCGAAGCCGCCGAATACGAAGATCTGTCTGGGGAGAAAAGTCTCACCCTGGACAGCGTTGTTGGTTGAAGATGCCATCGAGCCTATCGGTGACGACACAGAGGAACTCTCAATGAAAGCACCAATGTCGGTTTCAAAACCGGCGGATCTCGGGTAGGGGGTCCCGAACTGTGCGTCTAGGCAGATGGTAACAGGAGACAAGGGACACGATGTTTTACCCAGGTTCGGGCCCTCTCGATGGAGGTAAAACCCTACGTCCTGCTTGATTAATATTGATGATATGGGTAGTACAAGAGTGGATCTACCACGAGATCAAGGAGGCTAAACCCTAGAAGCTAGCCTATGGTATGATTGTTGTAATGTATGTTGTCCTACGGACTAAAGCCCTCCGGTTTATATAGACACCGGAGGAGGCTAGGGTTACACAGAGTCGGTTACAATGGTAGGAGATCTACATATCCGTATCGCCAAGCTTGCCTTCCACGCCAAGGAAAGTCCCATCCGGACACGGGACGGAGTCTTCAATCTTGTATCTTCGTAGTCTTGGAGTCCGGCGGACGATGATAGTCCGGCTGTCCGGACACCCCATAGTCCAGGACTCCCTCAACAGGCAATGGGAGAAGAGCTGGCCAAACTACTGGAAGCCGGATTCATCAGAGACATCAAACATCCGGACTGGCTAGCAAACCTGGTAATGGTACCAAAGAAGGACAAATCCGGACTGAACGAGGTATTGGGATACCGACGATCGAGTCTCGAGCAAGTAACGTACCGATTGACAAAGGGAATTGTATACGGGGTTAATTAAATCCTCGACATCCTGGTTCATCCGATGAGATCATCGAGGAGCATGTGGGAGCCAACATGGGTATCCAGATCCCGCTGTTGGTTATTGCCCGAGAGCCGTCTCGGTCATGTCTACGTGTCTCCCGAACCCGTAGGGTCTACACACTTAAGGTTCGGTGACGATAGGGTTGTATGAATATGAGTATGCAGCATACTGAATGTTGTTTGGAGTCCCGGATGAGATCCCGGACGTCATGAGGAGTTTCTAAATGGTCCGGAGGTAAAGAATTATATATAGGAAGTGCTGTTTCGGCCATCGGGAAAGTTTCGGGGTCACCCGGTATTGTACCGGGACCACCGGAAGTGTCCCGGGGGTCCACTGGGTGGGGCCACCCATCCCGGAGGGCCCCATTGGCTGAAGTGGGGAGGAGAACCAGCCCATAGTGGGCTGGTGCGCCCCCCTAGGCCCACCCCCTACGCCTATCGTTGAAACACTAGGGTGGGGGGGGGGGCGCACCACTTGCCTTGGGGGGTACTCCAACCCCCCTGGCCGCCTCCCCCTTGGGAGATTGCATCTCCCAGGGCCGCGCCCCCTCTGGGGGCCTATATAAAGGAGGGAAGGGGGAGGGAAGCCGCACCCTGTGTATTGGCGCCTCCCTCCCCCTGCTACACCTCGTCCTCCTCACGCAGCAGCTTGGCGAAGCCCTGCCTGAGTTTTGCTGCATCCGCCACCACGCCGTTGTGCTGCTGGATCATCATCAACCTCTCCTTCCTCCTTGCTGGATCAAGAAGGAGGAGATGTCATCCACTCCGTACGTGTGTTGAACGCGGAGGTGCTGTCCGTTCAGCACTTGGTCATTGGTGATTTCAATCACGGCGAGTACGACTCCATCGTCACCGTTCTCTTGAACGCTTCCGCACGCGATCTACAAGTGGTATGTAGATGCAATCTCTCTCTCATGACTCGTTGCTTAGATGAACTCATAGATGGATCTTGGTGAAACCGTAGGAAAAATTTTAATTTTCTGCAACATTCCCCAACAGTGGTATCAGAGCTAGGTCTATGCGTAGTTCTCTATTGCACGAGTAGAACACAATTTTGTTGTGGGCGTAGATCTTGTCAACTTGCTTGCCGCTACTAGTCTTATCTTGCTTCAGCGGTATTGTGGGATGAAGCGGCCCGGACCAACCTTACATGTACGCTTACGTGAGACCGGTTCCACCCACTGACATGCACTAGTTGCATAAGGTGGCTGGCGGGTGTCTGTCTCTCCCACTTTAGTTGGAGCGGATTCGATGAAAAGGGTCCTTATGAAGGGTAAATAGAAGTTGACAAAAATCACGTTGTGGTTATTCGTAGGTAAGAAAACGTTCTTGCTAGAGCCCAATTGCAGCCACGTAAAAGATGCAACAACAATTAGAGGACGTCTAACTTGTTTTTGCAGCAATTGTCATGTGATGTGATATGGCCAGAAGTTGTGATGAATGATGAATAATATATTGTGATGTATGAGATCATGTTCTTGTAATAGGAATCACGACTTGCATGTCGATGAGTATGACAACCGGCAGGAGTCATAGGAGTTGTCTTTATTTTTTGTATGACCTGCGTGTCATTGAAGAACGCCATGTAAATTACTTTACTTTATTGCTAAACGCGTTAGCCATAGAAGTATAAGTAGTTGTTGGCATGACAACTTCAGAAGACACGATGATGGAGATCATGATGATGGAGATCATGGTGTCATGCCGGTGACAAAGATGATCATGGAGCCCCGAAGATGGAGATCAAAGGAGCTATATGATATTGGCCATATCATGTCACTACTATATAATTGCATGTGATGTTTATTATGTTTATGCATCTTGTTTACTTAGAACGATGGTAGTAAATAAGATGAACCCTTATAACAATTTCAAGAAGTGTTCTCCCCTAACTGTGCACCGTTGCTAAAGTTCGTCGTTTCGAAGCACCACGTGATGATCGGGTGTGATAGATTCTTACGTTCACATACAACGGGTGTAAGACAGTTTTACACATGCAAAACACTTAGGGTTAACTTGACGAGCCTAACATGTACAGACATGGCCTCGGAACACAGAGACCGAAGGGTCAAACATGAGTCGTATAGAAGATACGATCAACATGGAGATGTTCACCGACGATGACTAGTCCGTCTCACGTGATGATCGGACACGGCCTAGTCGACTCGGATCGTGTAACACTTAGATGACTAGAGGGATGTCTAATCTGAGTGGGAGTTCATTGTAATAATTTGATTAGATGAACTTAATTATCATGAACTTAGTCTTAAACCTTTGCAAATATGTCTTGTAGATCAAATGGCCAACGCTCATGTCAACATGAACTTCAACGCGTTCCTAGAGAAAACCAAGCTGAAAGATGATGGCAGCAACTATACGGACTGGGTCCGGAACCTGAGGATCATCCTCATAGCTGCCAGGAAACAATATGTCCTAGAAGGACCGCTAGGTGAGGCACCCATTCCAGAGAACCAAGACGTTATGAACGCTTGGCAGTCTCGTGCTGATGATTACTCCCTCGTTCAGTGCGGCATGCTTTACAGCTTAGAACTGGGGCTCCAAAAGCGTTTTGAGCAACACGGAGCATATGAGATGTTCGAGGAGCTGAAACTAGTTTTCCAAGCTCATGCTCGGGTCGAGAGATATGAAGTCTCCGACAAGTTCTATAGTTGTAAGATGGAGGAAAATAGTTCTGTCAGTGAGCACATACTCAAAATGTCTGGGTTGCACAACCGCCTGTCCCAGCTGGACATTAACCTCCCGAACGAGGCGGTCATTGACAGAATCCTTCAGTCGCTCCCACCAAGCTACAAGAGCTTTGTGATGAACTACAATATGCAGGGGATGGTGAAGACCATTCCTGAAGTATTTTCAATGCTGAAGTCAGCAGAGGTACAAATCAAGAAGGAACATCAAGTGTTCATGGTCAATAAAACCACTAAGTTCAAGAAGGGCAAGGGCAAGAAGAACTTCAAGAAAGACGGCAAGGATGTTGCCATGCCCGGTAAGCCAGTTGCCGGGAAGAAGTCAAAGAATGGACCCAAGCCTGAGACTGAGTGCTTTTATTGCAAAGGGAAGGGTCACTAGAAGCGGAACTGCCCCAAATACTTAGCGGACAAGAAGGCCGGCAACACCAAAGGTATATTTGATATACATGTAATTGATGTGTACCTTACCAGTACTCATAGTAACTCCTGGGTATTTGATACCGGTGTCGTTGCTCATATTTGTAACTCACAGCAGGAGCTGCGGAATAAGCGGAGACTGGCGAAGGACGAGGTGACGATGCGCGTCGGGAATGGTTCCAAGGTCGATGTGATCGCCGTCGGCACGCTACCTCTACATTTACCTACGGGATTAGTTTTAAACCTTAACAATTGTTATTTGGTGCCAAGTTTGAGCATGAACATTGTATCTGGATCTCGTTTGATACGAGATGGCTACTCATTTAAATCCGAGAATAATGGTTGTTCTATTTATGTGAGAGATATGTTTTATGGTCATGCCCCGATGGTCAATGGTTCATTCTTAATGAATCCCGAGCGTAATATTACACATACTCATAGTGTGAATACCAAAACATGTAAAGTTGATAACGATAGTCCCACATACTTGTGGCACTGCCGCCTTGATCACATTGGTGTCAAGCGCATGAAGAAGCTCCATGCTGATGGACTTTTAGAGTCTCTCGATTATGAATCGTTTGACACATGCGAACCATGCCTAATGGGCAAAATGACCAAGACTCCGTTCTCCGGAACAATGGAGCGAGCAACCAACTTGTTGGAAATCATACATACCGATGTGTGCCGTCCAATGAGTGTTGAAGCTCGCGGAGGATATCGTTATGTTCTCACTCTCACTGATGACTTGAGTAGATATGGGTATGTCTACTTGATGAAACACAAGTCTGAGACCTTTGAAAAGTTCAAGGAATTTCAGAATGAGGTGGAGAATCAACATGACCGAAAGATAAAGTTCCTACGATCAGATCGTGGAGGAGAATATTTAAGTCACGAATTTGGTATGCACTTAAGGAAATGTGGAACCGTTTCACAACTCACGCCTCCTGGAACACCTCAGCGTAACGGTGTGTCCGAACGTCGTAATCGCACTCTATTGGATATGGTGCGGTCTATGATGTCTCTCACCGATTTACCGCTATCATTTTGGGGATAAGCTCTAGAGACAGCTACATTCACTTTAAATAGGGCACCGTCTAAATCCGTTGAGACGACACCGTATGAATTATGGTTTGGTAAGAAACCTAAGCTGTCGTTTCTAAAAGTTTGGGGATGCGATGCTTATGTCAAGAAACTTCAACCTGAAAAGCTCAAACCCAAGTCGGAAAAATGCGTCTTCATAGGATACCCTAAGGAAATCATTGGGTACACCTTCTATTTAAGATCCGAGGGCAAGATCTTTGTTGCCAAGAATGGATCCTTTCTGGAAAAGGAGTTTCTGTTGAAAGAAGTAAGTGGGAGGAAAGTAGAACTCGATGAAGTACTACCTCTCGAACAGGAAAGTAGTGCAGCTCAGGAAAATGTTCCTATGATGCCTACGCCGACTGAAGAGGAAAATAATGATGATGATCAAGGTACTTCGGATCAAGTTGCTACTGAACTTCGTAGGTCCACAAGGACACGTCCCGCACCAGAGTGGTATGGCAACCCTGTCCTGGAAATCATGTTGTTAGACAACGCTGAACCTTCGAACTATGAAGAAGCGATGGCGGGCCCAGATTCCAACAAATGGCTTGAAGCCATGAAATCCGAGATAGAATCCATGTATGAAAACAAAGTATGGACTTTGACAGACTTGCCCGATGATCGACGAGCGATAGAAAACAAATGGATCTTTAAGAAGAAGACGGATGCGGATGGAAATGTTACCATCTATAAAGCTCGACTTGTCGCTAAGGGTTATCGACAAGTTCAAGGGGTTGACTACGATGAGACATTCTCTCCCGTAGCGAAGCTGAAGTCCGTCCGAATCATGTTAGCAATTGCCACATACTATGATTATGAGATATGGCAGATGGACGTCAAAACGGCATTCCTTAACGGACATCTTAAGGAAGAACTGTATATGATGCAGCCGGAAGGTTTTGTCGATCCCAATAATGCTAACAAAGTATGCAAGCTCCGGCGATCCATTTATGGGCTGGTGCAAGCATCTCGGAGTTGGAACATTCGCTTTGATGAGATGATCAAAGCGTTTGGGTTTATGCAGACTTATGGAGAAGCCTGCGTTTACAAGAAAGTGAGTGGGAGCTCTGTAGCATTTCTCATATTATATGTAGATGACATACTCTTGATGGGAAATGATATAGAACTTTTGGACAACATTAAGGCCTACTTGAATAAGTGTTTTTTAATGAAGGACCTTGGAGAAGCTGCTTACATATTAGGCATCAAGATCTATAGGGATAGATCGAGACGCCTCATAGGTCTTTCACAAAGCACATACCTTGATAAGATTTTGAAGAAGTTCAAAATGGATCAGTCCAAGAAAGGGTTCTTGCCTGTATTGCAAGGTGTGAGATTGAGCTCGGCTCAATGCCCGACCACGGCAAAAGATAAAGAAGAGATGAGTGTCATCCCCTATGCTTCAGCCATAGGATCTATTATGTATGCCATGCTGTGTACCAGACCTGATGTAAACCTTGCCGTAAGTTTGGTAGGAAGGTACCAAAGTAATCTTGGCAAGGAACACTGGACAACGGTCAAGAATATCCTGAAGTACCTGAAAAGGACAAAGGACATGTTTCTCGTTTATGGAGGTGATGAAGAGCTCGTCGTAAAGGGTTACGTCGACGCTAGCTTCAACACAGATCTGGATGACTCTAAGTCGCAAACCGGATACATGTATATGTTGAATGGTGGAGCAGTAAGCTGGTGCAGCTGCAAGCAGAGCGTCGTGGCGGGATCTACATGCGAAGCGGAATACATGGCAGCCTCGGAGGCAGCGCATGAAGCAATTTGGGTGAAGGAGTTCATCACCGACCTAGGAGTCATACCCAATGCGTCGGGGCCGATCAAACTCTTCTGTGACAACACTGGAGCTATTGCACTTGCCAAGGAGCCCAGGTTTCACAAGAAGACCAGGCACATCAAGCATCGCTTCAACTCCATTCATGAAAATGTTCAAGATGGAGATATAGATATTTGCAAAGTACATACGGATCTGAATGTCGCAGATCCGTTGACTAATCCTCTCTCGCGAGCAAAACATGATCAACACTAGAACTCAATGGGTGTTCGATTCATCACAATGTAACTAGATTATTGACTCTAGTGCAAGTGGGAGACTGTTGGAAATATGCCCTAGAGGCAATAATAAAAGGATTGTTATTATATTTCCTTTTTCATGATAATTGTCTTTATTCATGCTATAACTGTATTATCCGGAAATCGTAATACACGTGTGAATATATAGACCATAATATGTCCCTAGTAAGCCTCTAGTTGACTAGCTCGTTGATCAACAGATAGTCATGGTTTACTGACTATGGACATTGGATGTCGTTGATAACGGGATCACATCATTAGGAGAATGATGTGATGGACAAGACCCAATCCTAAGCATAGCACAAGATCGTGTAGTTCGTTTGCTAGAGCTTTTCCAATGTCAAGTATCTTTTCCTTAGACCATGAGATCGTGTAACTCCCGGATACCGTAGGAGTGCTTTGGGTGTACCAAACTTCACAACGTAACTGGGTGACTATAAAGGTGCACTACAGGTATCTCTGAAAGTGTCTGTTGGGTTGACACGGATCGAGACTGGGATTTGTCACTCCGTATGACGGAGAGGTATCTCTGGGCCCACTCGGTAGTGCATCATCATAATGAGCTCAAAGTGACCAAGTGTTTGGTCACGGGATCATGCATTACGGTACGAGTAAAGTGACTTGCCGGTAACGAGACTGAACGAGGTATTGGGATACCGACGATCGAGTCTCGAGCAAGTAACGTACCGATTGACAACAGGAATTGTATACAGGGTTAATTAAATCCTCGACATCGTGGTTCATCCGATGAGATCATCGACGAGCATGTGGGAGCCAACATGGGTATCCAGATCCCGCTGTTGGTTATTGCCCGAGAGCCGTCTCGGTCATGTCTACGTGTCTCCCGAACCTGTAGGGTCTACACACTTAAGGTTCGGTGACGCTAGGGTTGTATGAATATGAGTATGCAGCGTACTGAATGTTGTTCGGAGTCCCGTATGAGATACCGGACGTCATGAGGAGTTTCGGAATGGTCCGGAGGTAAAGAATTATATATAGGAAGTGCTGTTTCGGCCATCGGGAAAGTTTCGGGGTCACCCGGTATTGTACCGGGACCACCGGAAGTGTCCCGGGGGTCCACCGGGTGGGGCCACCCATCTCGGAGGGCCCCATGGGCTGAAGTGGGAGGGGAACCAGCCCATAGTGGGCTGGTGCGCCCCCCTAGGCGCATCCCCTGCGCCTAGGGTTGAAACCCTAGGGTGGGGCGGGCGCACCACTTGCCTTGGGGGGAACTCCAACCCCCCTGGCCGCCGCCCCCTTGGGAGATTGCATCTCCCAGGGCCGGCGCCCCCCCTGGGGGCCTATATAAAGGAGGGAAGGGGGGATGGCAGCCGCACCCTGTGTATTGGCGCCTCCCTCCCCCTGCTACACCTCGTCCTCCTCCCGCAGCAGCTTGGCGAAGCCCTGCCGGAGTTCCGCTGCATCCACCACCACGCCGTCGTGCTACTGGATCATCATCAACCTCTCCTTCCCCCTTGCTGGATGAAGAAGGAGGAGATGTCATCCGCTCCGTACGTGTGTTGAACGTGGAGGTGCTATCCGTTTGGCACTTGGTCATTGGTGATTTGAATCACGGCGAGTACGACTCCATCATCACCATTCTCTTGAACGCTTCTGCACGCGATCTACAAGTGGTATGTAGATGCAATCTCTCTCCCATGACTCATTGCTTAGATGAACTCATAGATGGATCTTGGTGAAACTGTAGGAAAATTTTTAATTTTCTGCAACATTCCCCAATAGGACTCTAGCGCCAGACGCCAGGGTTCCAGGCGTCTGGACCCAGACGCCTGGAACCCTCGCGTGTGTCCCCCAGACTCCGCAAAACATCCTTTTGCGCTTTCCAAAAACCTTGTGGGCTTTCCCCTTTGGCCCAAATAAAGTGTTCTCATACCCAAACATTTTGGGAAACATCCTGAACCCCTTCCAGTGAATTCCGGAACCCTTCTGGAGACCGAACACTATTATCCCATATATCAATCTTTATCTTCGGACCATTCCGGAGTTCCTCGTCATGTCTGTGATCATATCCCGGACTCCGAACAACATTCGGTTACCAACATACAGAACTCATATAATACTATATTGTCAATGAACGTTAAGTGTGCGAACCCTACGGGTTCGAGAACTATGTAGACATGACCGAGACACCTCTCTGGTCAATAACCAATAGCAGAACCTGGATGCCCATATTGGTTCCGACATATTCTACGAAGATTTTTATCGGTCGAACCGCATAACAACATACGTTGTTCCCTTTGTCATCGGTATGTTACTTGCCCGAGATTCGATCGTCGGTATCTCAATACCTAGCTCAATCTCGTTACTGGCAAGTCTCTTTACTCGTTCCGTAGTGCATCATCCCGCAACTAACTCATTAGTCAGATTGTTTGCAAGGCTTATAGTGATGTGCATTACCGAGAGGGCCCAAAGATACCTCTCTGACAATCGGAGTGACAAGTCCTAATCGTGATCTATGCCAACTCAACAAGTACCATCGGGAGACACCTGTAGAGCACCTTTATAATCACCCAGTTACGTTGTGACGTTTGGTAGCACACAAAGTGTTCCTCCGGTAATCGGGAGTTGCATAATCTCATAGTCGTAGGAACATGTATAAGTCATGAAGAAAGCAATAGCAGTAAACCAAAACGACCAAGTGCTAAGCTAACGGAATGGGTCAAGTCAATCATATCATTCTTCCTATGATGTGATCCCGTTTATCAAATGACAACTCATGCCTATGGTTAGGAAACTTAACCATCTTTGATTCAACGAGGTAGTCAAGTGGAGGCATAGTAGTGACACTTTTTTTTCTATGTATTCACACATGTACTAATTTTCCGGTTAATACAATTCTAGCATGAATAATAAACATTTATCATGATATAAGGAAATATAAATAAAAACTTTATTATTGCCTCTAGGGCATATTTCGTTCACAAACACCCAGAGCAGTCTAACGACTGGATTACACATGAACAAACGGGGACTTTCACCGGTTGGTTGCAGACACATCTCATCCATGACGACGCAGTTGAAGATGAGTTGTACTTGCTGTCCAAGTTACCATCTTCAAATATATTGACTTTCAAAGGGTCTTAAATAAATGGGAATACATTTTACACGATAAAAGAGCACCAACCAAAATAGTGGTGTCCGCTTTGATGCAGCAAACACCAATAGGCCAAAGGAAACAAATTATGGTTACATACACTAGTAGAAAAAGGACCTAATGTGAGACACATTAGTCCCGGTTCGATTTTGGCCCGGTATTAATGGTACCATTAGTGCCGGTTTGAACGGCTATGCATTAATGCCGGTTCGTTTTGAACCTTTAGTACCGGTTCGTGCCTTGAACCGGTACTAAAGGGGTGGTGGCAGGCTGGCGTCAGGCCGGGGCCCCGCGATCACCTTTAGTACCGGTTCGTGGCACAAACCGGTACTAAAGGGCTAACCTTTAGTACCGGTTCCTGGCACGAACCGGTACTAAAGGGGTTTAAAATACAAAATAAAATGATAAAAAATTCAAAAAATAAAATTCTTCGAGATGTAGTTAATATTACTACATCTACTAGTTAGGAAAATTAAAAAACTTAAATTTGGACATATTTTGCAAAAAGTGTAGAGAAAATGTAAAACGGCTATAACATTTGCATACGATATCGGAAAAAAACGTATAATATATCAAAAAATTCAGCACGAAAATACGGCCTGTTTGCAATTTTTTAGAATCCTCAAATTCCTAAAGGAAAAAAAGATATGCTCAAATTTTAGTTTTTTTATTGTGCTTAAATCTGGTCAAACTATTGTCAAACTACTTATTCAAGTAGTATTAATGTTGCTACATAATTATTCATGAATATTAGTGTTACTAAATAATTATTTCAATTTTTTGAATTTTGGTCAAATCTGGTCAAACTATGGTCAAACTGTGGTCAAACTATGGTCAAACTTATTCAAGTAGTATTAATGTTACCAAATAATTACTGTTTTTTAGAATAATAGTTTCAAACTCAAACGGTGAAATGTGTGACCTAATGCTCAAGCTAAACTATTGAGGGTTAATAGGATTTACAACTTACATTTGTCAGGAAAACAAGTGCAGACTTGGAAAGTAGGGGGAATAGAACTCCAAAGTTAAGCTTGCTCAGGCTAGGGGAGTGAGAGGATGGGTGACCGGTCGGGAAGTTAGACGATTTGGAATGAGTGATCCACACTTGAGTAGTTAAGAGGGGCGATTAGAGATTAAATCATCAAATAAATCAGAAAACTGAAAATAAAAAAAATCAATTTTTTTCCAAAAATTTCAAAAAATAATACTTTTAGTATTGGTTAGTAACACCAACCGGTACTAAAGGTCCCCCATACCACGGCGCGAGCTCACGCCACCTGGTGGGCCTTTAGTGGCGGTTCGTGCCGCACCGGTACTAAAGGGGAGGGGTCTTTAGTCTCCACTCTTTAGTGCCGATTACAGAACCGGCACTAAAGGCCCTTATGAACCGGTATTAAAGCTCCGTTTTCTACTAGTGATAGAGGAGATATGGGAATTTGACTATGGACGTGATTTGAAGGTCCCTTTGTTTTGGTGCAAATTGGTCAATCTGACAGGAGGTGGGGTAACGAAAGACCCGCAGTACGGAATGACAACAATGGATCTCAACAATCTTGCGTACGCAGACGAACCATTCGTCCTAGCGAATGATGTGCCACAGGTTTTCTATGTGAAGGACATGTCTACCAAGCCGAGAAAAAGAAAAGTTAAGGAAGCGAATACATCATATGGTGAACCAAATGGCCACATAGTTCTTTCATGGAAAAGAAAAATCGTGGGAGTGGAGGACAAGACAGACATGTTAGAAGAATATGAAAAGTTTCATGTAATTGCTCCCCTCACAGTGAATATTGACCCAAGAATCCACTTAAATGATGAAGATTGTCCATGGTTACGGCGCAATGGGACACACGTGAAGAAAAACATTTACACCCAAAGATCTCAATCTGGGATGTGACCGGCTTCAATGTGATCACTTTCTTCTCTAGTGAGTTTTCAGACTTGTATATCTGGAATGTCCCATTTCGGACAAACCGGAGGGAATCTTTGTAATAGTTAGGGTACTTATGTGTTTTGGCATCTGAAACACGAAGAAATATTATGTACAAACAAATATTATGCAAAAACTCGATGCACTTCAAGTACAAAATGGACAATCTCTTTCGAAGTATCAGGGTGTCGGACGAAATCATCTCTTACAAAGGCATTTCATTCTTTAAAACTTATTTCAACTCCAGACTTTTTGTGCATTCAGTTTGCAACATTCAAAGCCATGTCATCAATTTTCAACCCTTTCTGGCTTCATTTGCTATTTTTCATGCATTTGCTGATTTTTTTTGAGCTAAATGAACCTAAATTAAGAAGTACTACAAAATAAACACTGAAAAGGTTGAAGGTTGGCATGGTATCATCATTTTATCCACCTACCATGTATGCATGAATGTTTTTATATACAATGTATGTATGTGTATATATATGTGTGTGTGTGTGTGTGTGTGTGTGTGTGTGTGTGTGTGTGTATTTTGGTTTTTTTTTCACTTGTTTTTCATACTTATATAAAAAAGTTGCATAGGAAAAAGTTGCATATAAAAAGTTGGCCGTGTATTAATAATATTTTAATGTTAATATATAGCTTAATGTTGTATTTGCAAAAGTTTGTAATGTATTTGCAAAATCAAGTGAAAAAGTATTACAAAAATCACAATCAAGCATCAAAAAATGCTAAATTTGCATAGATGGAATTTGTTCTCGACATCTACGATGCCGGCCCGCATCCTCGTCATCGACTCGTTCGCAATGACGTCCTGCTTCAGAGGAGCCATGTCTGGGACTGGGCTCTGTCGGGCTGGCATTGGGAGGTGCTGCCTGGCAGGGTGCGCAGCTTGGTGTGGAACCGGGCTCCCATCGTCGAACCGTAGTTTCTTTGGTGGCGTTCGCGTGGGCCACTTTCGGTGCGGAGGAAGCAGGTCCAGCCGGAGGTGGTACGTCGTTATGTCAGGGAGGAGGACGAGCACGTCCGTTGCTACATGGATGCGTCAGGTTCTCCTATACCTGGCAGGTTATTCGGGGATCTCACCCGAGCTATGACCTGTGATGCTTCCTTCTCTTTGGGTGTCCACCGCCCATGCCTCAGGAATCGCGAGTGAACTTGATTATTCGATCTGTATTAGCTAGTGATGTATTCGAGATAATATTTAAGACGATGTATTCGAGATTATATTATTCGATAATATTCGAGACGATGTATTCAAGATTGTATTAGATAATGTATATTATCTAGATTATTTGAGATGTATATATATTATCTACTATGATTCAGTTTTTCCTTATTGATTGCATGCATGCATTCTAATTTGAATACTAAATTGTTTTATCTTTCTTCTGGATTAGTTAAATAAAAACTATGGACAATACTGGCAGAGAAGGAGAAGAGACCCTTTTCGAGATCATACGCTCCCCGAAACCAGATGAGAATGAAGAAGATGACGGCTCACAATATCTGAACAATACCAGTGACGGTATGATATTTGCTGAAGACGAACGAATAGATGAAGTCCAGAACAATGATGACGAAGGAAATATTGTTCTTCATATAACAAAGACCGGCGAGGTATATTTATATAAGGCATCTAGTGATCATCACATATTTTAATTGATTTGTATATATATTAATGAATCGGTTTTTATTCTTTTAGCCCTCCGGATCGAGCAAATCTTCTACAATCAACAGTGCAGTTCGAGGCCTGGCCAAAATGTTGCCGACTGGCGTAAAGTATAACATCGAGGCCATCAAACCTGATGAACCTAAGACGAATGCGAAGAAGTTCATTCGTCAATGCGGACTTATTTCCAGGGACCAAATCCCGATCTCCGTTCAAGAATGGAAAAAGCTAGCAGAGGGAGATCCAGATGTTTTTTGTCGACCAAAGAGCAAAAGATCTGCTCTGGGAATCGCTCATGTCACATTTCACCCTACCAGATCATTCGACAGATGCAAATCAGGATAAATTCAATAACAGTTCTCTTAAGAAGATGGCGATAGCATTCGACAACCACAAGAAAAATATATGGGCCGCGTACGTCAATGCAGGAAAGCAGACTCCAGAATTCAAGGGAACACTGGAGAAGGTAAGAGATCACTGGGACGCTTTCGTGAACTTCAAGGAATCGGAAGTAGCTCAGGAACGGTCGAGAAAAAACAAGATTAATGCCGTGAAAAAACAGTGGCACCATAATCTGGGGCCAAGTGGCTATGAGCAGGTGGCCCGACCTAAGTAGGATCTCGTTGAGTAAGAGATGATGGCTGCAGGGGTCACTTTAGTTACATTGAGATGGTCCCCTAGGTGCAGGACTGGGTTCTATGCGCATGGGGGGAAGCTGGACCCGAAGACAGGCGAGGTTTTGGAGCGGGCAAGTCTTAAAGGAGCCACCGACAGTGTACTTGTTGCAATAGAAGAGGCTCAAATGGGGGTGTTTACGCCCAACAGAGAGAACAACGAGCTTACGCACTCCCTAAAGAATCCTAAACACCTGGGAAGAACACAAGGCAAAGGCGTTGTTCCGTGGTTTGAGGGGTTTGCGGACTAGAACGCCGACTACAGAAGCCATGCGAGAAAGAAGCAGCAGTAGGAGCAGAAGAGGAAGCTGGAGGAGGAGCATAGGAAGTAGGAAGCAGACCGCCTTCGCATTGTAGAATCAAAGCACGCGGAGTTGGAACGTGCTTTCATCCGGCAGCAGGAGCAGCTCGACTCACTTAGCCAGGAAAGGGCGTCTCAGCGGCAGCAGCAAGCAGATCCAGCATTGGACAACACCATACCATCCATGCCGAGAAGCAGTGTGGGTTCTGCCCTGGGCGATGATGCACTACTGGATAGATACCCCGTGGATGATATCATAGCTACGGCAACTTTTGACCTACACATAAAAGTTAAGAATATATCCACCAAGGTGGCGGACGACTATGCTTATACAAATCCCCCTGAAGCAACCTTCCATTGCAATCCGATTCTAGCTGGCTATGCTCGTGTCGGGGTTGATGATGTGATGACAGGATATACCGGGCTAGAGCTTGAAATTTCTGGAGGTGACGAGGAGCGCACACTGGGGGAGGCCATACAACATATCATTATATGGAGAAAGGAATGCATCGTCTGTCCATTGCCACCAACACTGGTCGCATTAGCCGGCTCCTCCTCGAAGTCCGCCACCGTGTCAGCTGACGCCAGCTCCTCCATGTCCGCCACCATGTCAGCAGACTCCTGCTCCTCCAAGTCCGCCACCATGTCAGCCCACTTCTCCTCCTCCAAACGCGCCACCGTGTCAGCCCACTCCTCCTCCTCCAAGTCCGGCACTGCATCAGTCGACTCCTCCTCCAAGTCAGGCACCGCGTCAGCCATCTCCGCTGCCTAAGTGGGCTTTGCCGCCTCAACAACAGCGGAAGAGAGGCGCCACAGCTATGGCGGCTAGTGGTACAACAGGAGGCAAGAAATACAGATATGGTCCAAGCCTCAAGCCTCTACTGAAGTTGCCTTACGACTATACCGAGGAGGAAAACACGGCCATAGTGAAAGCCGAAGTGAAGGACCATTTTGGATCGAAACCGCCCCCGTCGCCAAAGGAGAAAGTACCTGAGCATGTCATACAACACTTTATTGAAAATGTTCAACCAGCTGTCAAGCATAGGGACTCATACTATGAGCACTCTATCAAGAAGTCATATCATGCACACAAAAACGAGTCGAGCTCGAGCTCGAGCCAAGCAGCTGGCAGAAAAAGCGGGAAAACTGTTCCCCAGCTGGGAGAACAAGCAGTGCAATCGACCCCCCCCCCCCCCCCCCCCCCGCTCAGTGTACAAACACATGTGAGTATCGCCGATTAGCTGGTAATAACCGAACGATCATAGAAGACAGGCTAAAGAGGGCGGTATCACTGTTGAACAACTCCTAGGCATCGAGGAAGTCCCCGGGTTTAAAGAGGAGGAACTACAATGGAAATATGTCTACAGCCAACCTCTGGTCAAGCCTAAGAAGATCCCGCTTCTATCAACGAGAATGTATGAATTGCATAAATGGTACCTGAGAGAAGTAAAGACTACCGATCGAGAGTCCCTCATGGTCAAAGTCAAGTAAGAGCATTACTTCCATGAAAAAGATTTGTGGGTTGAGTTTCAAGAATTGTTTCAGTTATTCAATCAAGACGCACTCGATAAATCTATCGTTAGTTCCTATTGTCTGTATGTGATTTCTTTCTGTAATTTAAGTCTCTAGCTAGTTCTAGTGCTCATTCATTACCTGTAATTATTCTCACTATATTCTTTTCTGTGGTATTATGCAGAATGAACATGTACAAAATGAAAAGAGTTGGACGCTATGGCATTGGGTTCATTGACCCAAATACCATTAATCAAGAGACATGGTCACGTGAATATGATCGACCATACACAGAGAGAAGTTTGCTAGAGTTCTTGAAGAGACCAAATACCCAACCAAAAATACTACTTCCTTACAACTTTGGGTGAGTGACATTGTCTTGTACTACAAATTCTATTTTTTTCTTACTAGACGTTAATAAGTGTAGTTGATGAGTTATGCACAAGCCCGCTTAATTATACAAATGTGTGCCCGTACAGTTTTCACTAGATCTGGTTAATCATTGAAGTTGACGAGGGAAAAGTTCAAGCACTAGACTCACTATATAAAGATACTAATGAATACTCAATCGTGAAGGGGATTGTCAACAGGTAATTTCAATCATTATCGCACTATGTTGGCCTCTTTAGTTCATTTCCTGATATCAACTAATTAATAACTCCTTTTATCATTTTTCTTTGCTGGCGGGTAGGGCTGGCAAAAGTTCATCAAATAGGTTGAAGGCGCATGGAAACAACAACTGAAATGGGTGCGGCCCTAGGTAATTAATTAAGTAGTACTATAGCTAGTTACCATCTCTTTAAGTCTAGTTTCAATATCATTATCATGCTTGATTAATTATTATCTGATTGAATTCTATTCTCATAAAGACCTTGAGGAAGGCGACGTGGAGTAATTTATGTGCATACTATGTTTGCGAGAACATTCGCATGATGACGTCTGAAAGGAATAAAAATTGTAGATCACTTTGGGTACGTTTTCCAAAATACAATTCACAATTTTTACATCATTATCTAATATATACACACACAACTATACATTTAGATTGATCTCCTTCTTTATAGATGATGGAGATGCGGGATAAGCTCCAACCAACGGATCGTATACGAACAATTCAAGAGGAAATAGCGGGATTTTTGCTCGACCGGGTCATAGATCCCAAAAGTGAATACCATTACAAACTGTAATGCCTACATGTAATTATCTGCAAATTGTAGGAGAAATTGTATATATCAAATTGATATATATATTAAAGTGAGGCTCCTCTATTTATTTCATATTTTTTACTTACTTTTAAACCGTTAAATGTTTGGAAAGACTTAACTAGTTCTGTGGCAAACTATGATATACACAGTTTTACGTGGTGGGCCTTTGGTCCCCCCCCCCCCCCCCCCACCCTTTAGTGCCGGTTGTAGAACCGACACTAAAGGTCCTTACGAATTGGGACTAAAGCCAGATTTTGCACTAGTGTATAACCTTCACTATTACTATGACATGTTCGGGGGGCATGGTGGACACCACTTAGTAGCAGCGCGGGTTTATAGCCCACGATAGTACTATCAACTAAGTAGTAGCGCGGGGTTTATACCTCTCGCTACTACTAATTAGTAGCAGCACGGCCATATACCCCTCGCTACTATTAAGCATATATCTATAAGGTATTTCCTAGTAGTGATTCTTTTTAGCATTAAGCATAGATATGTCGGCGCACTAAACTTTAGAATCAAATGTATAGTTGGGACATATTAGCGATAAAAGTTAATACGAAATACCAGATCCTAGCCACAACTATGTATTGGAATTATACAAAATGAATAGAAGAAGCGACAATATGGTTATGGTATTATGCATTGGGGTTTATCCTGAAATTACTTCGTTTGTATTTAGCCAGGCCCGAGCCTCAGACTAGCCATAATGAAGAGTAACATACACTAGTAACATACACATATCCCTAAACTATGTTATTACCTCAATAGTAGGTCGTAATATAAGTGTGGTAACATGCAAATCTTTATTTATTAGGTTATAGACCCATATTGCATTGGGACATGTGATGTTACAGTAACGAGCTAAGTTACTAGTACTACATCTCTCCTCATTAACTCATTGCCGCATAAGCAAATTTGTTAAATTGGACTCGATGTTACTACCGAAGATACTCCCACGGTGGCTAGTTTGAGGGGGGCAGAGGGGGCGGCCGCCCCGGGCCCCCAGAGTGGAAGGGGCCACCACTACACGTACAGTTCTGTAGCAGGCCTCCAATGCATAGCTGGGCCTGGACTAAGTAGTTGTAGCGTCTGATCCGCCATAGCGCATGAATCGACCCTGCTGGATCCACGAATTTGGAGCGAGGCACCACGCACGCAGCACATGCCGCATTTTCGGCTCGCAGCCGCCAGATTACGGCAGATGAATCATGGGAGGTTGATCTATAGGAGGAGGCACGGAGCGCAAGCGACGGGGCTACGCGCCGGAGTTTGACGGCGGACGGCTGTTGAGTTCGTCTGTGGAGGTAATTGTCGCCGGCCGGTCGTTGTCTTCCGCTATTTGTATTGTTATATATCCAGTGGCGTAGCCAGGATTTTTATCCAGGGTGGTCCAACCGACACAATTTTTTGGGCAAAAATACAACATTCTATCTTTTGAATATAGAATTTATCAAAAGCACAAAACAATAAAGGGATTCAATGTCTCCAGCCCTCTTCCTTTTGCAAATGGATGTATCTAGCAGTATCCATTTGAGGGACAAACTTGGGACAAGCTTTTTCGTACGGAGGAAGTATCTTTTAATTTGTGAAACTCTCAATTGGAGTGAATCTATTATAATTAGTTTCCAGTTCAAGCATTAATATAAGCAAACCCAGAAAGCAAAAAAAAACTTTGAGATTTGCCCTCTCAGTTAAGCTTATTCAAACCATGAAAGCAAAAATTGAGAACATACTTGGAAAGGGATGAGAACTTAAAAAGAATAGATGTTTTGACATAGGTCGGTCGGTGCACCTGCTCGGCAGCTCAAGCTGCCATAAACGCACGCCGGGGGGCCCCCAGGACCCCGACACCCTGCCTTCGACTGCCGGATGCCACACAACACCGGGAAACCAACCCCTCTACCTGCAGCATGCTGCCGGCCGCCTGCGTTGCCTCGTGCCGTGTTGTCTCTGCTAGTTAGCTCAAGCCGTTCAGGAGGAATCAGGAGCATCGGAGCTCAGAATAAGTTGCATCTTCATACATTTATTCAGGATCGGAAGTTGAGAACGATCAGCAGGCAGATTAGCCATGTGCAAGTACTTGGAAATGGTAATGTGGGCTCCCGTAGCTGGCCTATATTTTCTCTCTCTCTCTCTCTGAACGCAAAAAAATATTCCTCATGGGCTGATGGTGGGCCAAATCCCAGGGTGGTCCATGGACCACCCTGGCCACCCTGTGGCTACGCCACTATATATATCCTTCAGTTTCTGCAGTTTAATATTGATGTTCATGTGGCGTAGATCTCAAAGAGAAAGAGATCACGATGAATGGCGTGGTTTGTAGTATTAGCAAACGGGCTAATCAAGATGGCTCTTGTTTTCAGATGAACTGAGCAATGAGGGCGCAAAGGGGGTAATTCATTCTTATTTACTCTTTTTTTCGAAAAGAGGGTTCTTCCCGGCTTCTGCATCAGAGTGATGCATACGGCCATCTTATTAACCAAATAAAAAGGTTCCAAACAAGGTGCCAAAGTCTCCAACAGTAAAAAAACTGAAAAGAAAGCTCACACAGAGCCAAAAAGGGCTAGAAATACAAACTAGCCAGACAAAGACGCCACAACTGGCTGGCTAAAGATAGATAGGTAAACTAATTGCCTATCCTATTACATGACCGCCATCCAAACCGGTTGAAGATATCTCGAGCTACCATCTCCCAGCGGATGGATCCAGTAACCAAATGCTCCCTGGCCTCCATCGGAGTGAGTAGCGACCACGAATGGATCAATGCTGTGGCTCAGAAAATAACCTGCAAAAAGTGAATACGTGATGTTCTGTTAAAAACCAAATCATTTCTGTAATTCCAAATAGTCCATAACAAAGCGCAAACTCCAACACGAATATGTCTCGCTAAGTCAGGCTCAATCCCATTAAGCCATGTCCGAAATAACGTGTTGACAGAATTCGGTGGAGTAATATTAAAAGCAATGTGGACCGTCCGCCAAAGGACCTTGGCCAACGGGCAATCAAGAAAGAGGTGTTTGATCGTCTCATCCCGATCACAGAAACTACACCTAGTAGGTCCTGTCCAATTACGCTTTATCAAGTTGTCCTTGGTTAAAATAGCTTGTTTATGAACAAACCACATAAACACTTTTATTTTCAATGGAATTTTGACATCCCAAACATGCTTGGAGGTAGGAATGGAGTTCGAATTAATAACATCAATATACATTGATTTAACTGTGAAAACTCCAGACCTAGTCAGTTTCCAGCGTAATTCATCAGGTTGTTGAGAAAGCTGAACCTCCATCAGTCTTCTAACTAGACGGAGCCATTCTTCCCAACGATTGCCCGCTAGCGACCGTCTGAACTGAATATTAAGGGGGATAGATTGAAATACCGTTGCAACAAACACCTCACATCATTGAACAATACGATATAAAGACGGATATTGAATGGCCAAGGGTGTGTCGCCGAGCCAAGTATCCTCCCAGAACCGTGTACTGGCGCCGTTGCCAATGACAAACTTTGTTCTATTAAACAAGGATTGTTTGACTTTCATCAGTCCTTTCCAGAAAGGCGAGTCAATCGGCCTGACTGTGACCTGGGACAAGGATTTTGTCTGTAGGTACTTGCTGCGAAGGATTTGCGCCCACATGGCATTAGTCTCAAATGACAACTTCCGCAGCCACTTACTGAGAAGGCATATGTTCTTTACTTCGAGATTCTCAATACCAAGACCCCCTTGGTCTTTCGGTCTGCAAATGATATCCCATTTAGCAAGCCAGTATTTTCTTCTTAGTTCATCACCCTGCCAAAAGAAACGCGATCGATAGAAGTCCAGTCTTTTCCTGACACCAACTGGGACTTCAAAGAACGATAGGAGAAACATAGGCATACTCGTGAGCACCGAATTAATCAGAATTAATCGGCCTCCGAATGACATGAGCTTGCCCTTCCAGCAACTTATTTTCTTCTCAAATCGGTCTTCGATGCACTTCCATTCTCTGTTTGTCAGTTTACGATGGTGGATTGGGATACCTAGGTAAGAGAAAGGTAAATCCCCCAACTCGTGCCCAAACAATTGCCTATAAGCCTCTTGTTCGTCTTTGGCTCTACCAAAGTAGAACAACTCGCTCTTATGAAAGTTAATCTTTAACCCGGTCAATTGTTCGAAAAGGCATAACACCAGCTTCATATTTCTCGCCTTGGCCAAGTCATGCTCCGTAAAGATGATTGTATCATTAGCGTACTGAAGAATGGATAAACCTCCATCAACAAGATGAGGTACCAAGCCACCTACTTGACCATTCTCCTTAGCCCTTCCTATCAAAATCGCTAACATATCAACCACAATGTTAAACAGGATAGGGGACATTGGATCTCCTTGTCTTAGGCCTTTATGTGTCTGGAAGTAATGACCAATATCGTCATTCACTTTAATTCCCACACTCCCTTTTTGCGTAAATGATTCAACCTGGCGGCGCCAGGCTTCATCAAAACCTTTCATACGCAATGCCTATTGGAGGAAAGGCCATTTGACCTTATCGTACGCTTTCTCGAAATCCACCTTAAAACTTACTCCATCTATTTTTTTGGAATGGATTTCATGGAGCGTTTCATGAAGGACAACCACCCCTTTAAGGATATTTCTGTCCGGCATGAAAGCAGTTTGGGACTGTTGCACCACAGAATGCGCAATCTGTGTGAGCCTATTGGTCCCAACCTTGGTAAAGATTTTGAAACTAACATTGAGAAGGCATATCGGCCTGAACTGCTCAATTCTCACAGCATCCGTTTTCTTAGGAAGCAGCGCGATAGTTCCAAAATTCAAGTGAAATAAGTGAAGCTGTCTAGTGAACATATCATGAAACAAAGGTAGCAAATCCCCCTTAATAATGTGCCAGCACTTTTTGTAGAACTCGACCGGGAATCCATTCGGTCCAGGAGCCTTATTATTTTTCATCTGTTCAATAGCATCGAACACTTCCTTCTCTGAGAACGGGGCAACCAGAATATCATTATCACCAGCCGATAGTTGCGGCACATCCTTAGTCCTCGACTCATCGAGGGACACACAATTATCCTCCGGAGGTCCAAATAACTACCTATAATACTCGGTTATATAGTTTTTTAGGTTGTCCTGTCCTACAATAGTGTCCTCATCTTGTTCAAGCTGGAAGAATCTCTTCTTTCTGTGCTTACCATTAGCAATCAAGTGAAAGAATTGAGTATTCACGTCCCCCTGGACCACTTTGCGCACCTTAGCCCGCAAAGCCCACTTCAATTCTTCCTCGCGGAGAAGTTCTTTCAACCTCTTCTCTGCCTCATTTTTAACCTGAAGCTCAGCTGGCAGCAAAATCGTGGATTCGGCCTTTAAGTCTAGGGTCTGTATAAGAGAAAGGAGGCTATCCTTTTCAATATTATACACCCCACTAAGGTGCTTAGCCCAACCCCATAAGAAACTTCTCAAATTCCTAATCTTATTCTGCCAACGCTCGACCGCAGTCCTACCTCCTGCACCCTTAGCCCATTCCCTGGCAACCAGGTCCAAGAACCCTTCGCGTTCGAACCAGGCCATTTCGAACGAAAAGGTGTTCTTCTTTCCCACGTGGTTCGGCTCCCACGTGTGATCGGATACGCCCCGCAAGAGAGCTTGAACCGTAACAAGAGGGAACTTCTGTTCCCACTCCATGCTCACGAGAACTCGATCAAGCTTTTCGTAAGTCGGATTTGGCATAGCATTAGCCCAGGTAAACTTTCTACCAGAAAGCTCTATCATCCTCAGATCCAAGCTTTCAATAATGGTATTGAACAAAAACGACCACCTGCCATCAAAGTTATCATTATTCTTCTCCTCTCTCCTCCTAATGATATTGAAATCACCCCCAACTAAAATTGGAAGCTGCTCAGACCCACAGATTCGAACAAGGTCCGCCAGAAACTCCAGTTTAAGCTCGGGCTGTGCGGCACCATAAACCGCCACCAACGCCCAGTTGAACCCATCAACTATATCTCGAAACTTAACCGCGAAGTCTCCCATCACTACACTTCGGACCTCAGGCGAATCGCATCTCACACCCAGCAAGATACCGCCCGATCTTCCCTGCGGAGGGAGGCAATGCCAGTCGAAATCAACACCACCCACAAGAGAGGAAAGAAACTGGGGCGCAAAGTTATCTCTAATAGTTTCCGAAAGAGCAATAAAATCTAAACGATGCTCCAGAGATGCCTCAGCAAGAAACCTTCTTTTAGCCAAGTCTTTCAGACCTCTGCTATTCCAAAAGATTCCTTTCATATTTCATCATGAAATTTTTTAGTAGTCCGAATCCTAGCACTCCTACGAACTGCAGAGTCGGGATAAATCTTACGTTTCCACTTGCGCTTTTGTTTACTAGGTTCTTTCACCCGGTCCTCATAACAGGGCTCAGCAGTACTAACAACTGCATTATCTAGGGGCACATCATCATCCTCAGACTCATGATTGGAGGGTGCTAGATCCGCACACAGGTTATCGAGCACTCTGACCCCTAACGCATCGATCTCATTATCATTCATGGGTTTTACCGCTGCGAGATTACGAATAGTCACTAAGGCACGCTCCGCCTCCAAATCTAACATATCATTCACCGATTTGGAAATCTCACTATCAGTAGCCCCTAGTGAAACTCCTAATTGATTTGCATTATTTATAATTTGCTCATTAGAAAAATGCAATAAAGAATTAGATATGTTGACAGACATACCAGTAGAGATCTCAGCATCATGAAGCTTGGCCGCCCTCATAGTGCACCTCTGCTGCATGTCAACAACCTCCGGAAGCTCCAGAACGCGAGCACTCATCCGTCTCCCCGTCGAGACCGGGTCAGGGATCCCGCCAAAAGCAACGACCTCCTCCCTAGTAAAGCCCCGCGTAGAATCCCGCAAAGGATCAACCGAGGTTACCGGAGTAGGCGGCTGAGGGCTCCCATGCCCCTCGGACGAGTGCCCCACACCGAGGCCCAGGGCCATGGGCACGACGGGATAGAGGATGACAGGGGCCGCCTGCCCTAGCCCTCCTCCCGCCCCACCCCTCGGCGCTAAGACGGGCGCCGTCGTCGACGGAGACGCGGTCCTCCTGACCGCTGAAGAGGGAGGAGGAGCTAGGGCCGCCTGCCCCAGGCCTCCCCTTCCTAGCGCCACTGGAGGCGCAGGCGCCGTGGCCACGACCAGAGGAGAAAGAGTCGAGGCCTCCTACCTCGGGCTACCTCTCTCAGCACCAGCCAACGTCATCGATACCGGCGTTGCCGGCATCGGGATAGGGAGGAGAGAAGTCGAGGCCCTCTGCCCTGAACCCCCTCCCCCAAGCTCCACCTCGGACACAGTCGACATCTCCGGAGCCTCGACCACAGGTGAAGCAAGGGAAATAGGATAAACCACTGGCTCTACCTTCCCAACTCCATCCAAAGCCCTCGCCGACGAAGCCATCACCAGGCGTACAGCCAAGGATCCGCCAGCACCCTCGAACTCCAACAAAGGGAGCGTATGTTCAAACACATCATCAGAATCCACCCGGTCACTCCAAAGTCTGGGAGGGGCCGAGGCTGGCTCAAAGGACCCAAAACGCAATGAAGTCATCGGCACAGCTGGTGAGGGCGCCGGCTCAACCCCGGTCCCATTCCCGGTCAACTAAGCATCAGGGCGAGCACCGTTAGACCCCTCTCGAGTCGAGTCATCAGTCGGCGCCCCTTGGAACCCGCCCCGTCATCACCCTCGTGCATATCATCATCATTCCCATTAATTGCCTCAGCAAACAGATCCGTGTCCTCGAACTCGATCTCGAGCAGAAACACCTCTCCTTGATAAGTCCAGTTGACCACATCGGGCACGTACTCAATATCCAGAATGCTCACTAAAATCCGGGCCACTCCATGAGTACGGGTGAAAGCCATATCCACTTTCTCCGTCTTGCCAACCATAATACCCATACTGGCCACAACTCGAACATCCTGCAAAGGCTTAGATGGAGCCCCTGAAAACCTCAACCAAACCCGCATAAGTGGCTTTCCCTTAGGCTCCACCTTCTTCCACTCATTAAACTCCAGAATGCACTTAGTGCCAGGCACTCTACATAAGCCAAAGCTCAGCAGTCTCTGCAAATCATCCACAGTGGGGAAATCAACCTTAAAAACATTAGCCTCGAGAGGAACCAGCTCCCATTGGAAGTCTCCCAGTGCCAGCTCTTGAAGCCGCCGCACAATCTGAGCCTCAGTTACCGCGCCCTAGGTAGCTTTGACAACCCCGGTGGTCAAGCTCATTGTCTCCTCCGGAAGATCTCTTGCGGCCGGTGACTCAAAGAAAATTAGCTCATCACAATATACCCCTTACATTGTCAGAGCCGGAGCTTGGTCATGCAATAACGGGCAATCCCCCGAGGCATGAGCTGGCTTGCCACACGACTCACACAGCTCGGCCACGCACTCAGCAATGAAGTGGCCTTTCTCACCACACCGGTAGCACAGCATCCTTTCCTTTCTACGCGCCCACTTGGACGCCCTCTCTGCATCAGACCTCTCGGTAGCCTCAGCCACAGTCCCAGTCGCAGGAACCTCAACATTGGCCAAGGCCGTCACCACATCCATCGCCTGGGGAGGTAGATCCGTGGACTGTGCGTGGTCGATCTCCACCTCTGATGCCGCATGGTCCACAACTGCCGGAGGCGGAGGCTGTCGGCGATACCTCCAACGGCCCCCACCCCGACCACCACGATGTCCATGAAAGCCACCTCTCTGGCGGTGGTCCGGACCTGAGGCTCCCTCGACAAAACCACCTGGAGGGCCGAGAAACGGCCTCTCAGTAGACCCGTCACTCTGCCATGCATAGCCTCGACCGCCTCCCGAAGACGAGGAACCACGGTGCTTTCCGACTCCATACGCATCAACACCATCATCCCCCCACTGACCTCGGGGCGGTTCATCTCTAGCTGTCGAGTTATGCCTCGACTGCGAAGGTCCCGAACGATCCTGAGCCGGCCTCGCAACGTAGTGAGGTGGAGGCGCGGCAGGAGGCTGGCCGCTGACAGGTACCGGCACCACCGGTCTCGGACCAGAACCGCCGCCCCGACCCGTAGCAGCAACCACGGGAGGCGTCGGCCCCGTCGATGAGTGACTTCCGATTAGTGTGGCACTGTTGATTTAATTTTTGAAGATATTTAATATTCGAATATAACAAGGAATATTTTTCACATCCCACATATGGATTTGCTTATCTACCTCAATATTTGAGATACTCCTATACGAAGTACCAACCTTACCATTAAGATTAGTCAGTGCAAGAACAAAAAAATGTGCATCCCAACTCTGCATTTTTATTCAAATTTCTGCTAGGACTATTTATGGACTTACCTTTAACTATATATCTGAATTTTTTTTTGTACCTGAACCTATAATTTACTCCTATAATTATAGTAAGTAAAGCCTGGCATACCCTTTTTTGTTGGTAGCTTACCAAGGAGAGCACTTGGTAAAGCCTGGCACTTGTTTGGATGTGCCCACCATCATCTTTGTAGTGAAGTACTATTAACTAATTAACACGTACTTGGGAGTTCGTTTCTTGCCTAAACTCCTGGAGTAAAAATCAATATTTACTCCCTCTTCTCAACGGAGTGAGTATGGTCGTGGTACTATGCATTGGGGATCTTTTTTATCCTGAAATTACTTCGTTTGTATGTAGCCTAAAATTACTACATGCACTTGTTTGAATCTTGCCCACTATCATCTTTGTAGTGAAACACTATTAACTACTTAACACGTACCACCTCCGTTTCTAAATATAAGGCTTTTTAGATATTTCAATATAGACTACATACAAAGCAAAATAAGTGAATCTACACTGTAAAATATGTCTATATACATCCGTATGTAGTCAGTACCAAAATCTTTAAAAACCTTATATTTATGAACGGAGGGAGTACTTGGGAGTTCGTTTCTTGCCTAAACTACTGGGCTAAAAATGAACAGTTACTCCCTCTTTTTCTCAATGGAGTGAGTGCATCTGGGAGTAAAAATCAATATACCCTCCCTCTCTATAGAATGCACCTTATTGAGAAAAGGAGGGAGCACTAGTTCCCTAAGAACAACTCTAGCAAAAAATGGACGAAGCCTGAAAAAATGTAGCCCAGACCGTCGAAGCCATCGTCTAAAGATCGACATTGCTAAAAATCCTCCACATCGTCCAAACTCCAACCACTTGCTTCGAGGGCTCCCTCATGCTACCTTCCAGAGCTGTTTGAGACCGACATCCCACCATCCCCGCAAGATGACATGCACCTCTCCACTGGATGCCGGACCCGGCCACCACATGTGGCCTAGGCTCTGGATCCAGCCACCTGGGTGACGGCTCGACGCGGCAACAACGTCCCGTTGTGATGGGAGGGGAGGATTGCGCCGGGCGGGGGGGGGGGGGGGGGGGGGGGGTGTTGATGCCGGACATCGGGGAGTAAAAATCAATATATCCTCCCTCTCTACTGAAGAACGACTTGTTGCCATAGGTAGAGTAGTTTTTCTACCATGCACTTGATATATCGTGCACACACCCATTGTCCGACATTGCTTTGAGATTTGTGCTGCATTTTTTTATTTGTTTCGCAGTTGTCTTGTTTTAGAATATTAGATAATTTCATCCTTTTGTGTTTAAAAAGGTATCACGATGTTTCGCTACGTACGAACAAATAAGAGTGCTCTTCTTTCAGAGTGGATTTGCAGCTACTGCCTACTGATCGAGATATTAATTATCATACATTTTGACACGAGAAAAAGATCTAATAAGTTAATACTTTCAAACAGGATAAATTTTGCCTAAACAAGTAAATGTAGTACATATCTCAAAGCATCAAAAAGACTGCAGACCGTATACGCATATCAAATCAAGTACATGATACAATATCAATTCTTGTTGTCGTAGCTCCGTGCAATCCAAAAACCGTGGTCTCGGCAATGCAAGAGTCTGTGAAAGCAGGACATGGGAGAATCCATACTTTGACGAGTTGCACGAGGGCGGGCCACATGCACATGTGTATGTACGTCCATCGCATTGTCTGCATACTGCAACACGAGCCTATATATACATAAACTCAGAGAGAAAACGCACAACCAGGGCAAGCCTACTAGAAACTATCTTATAAACTCAGTTATACCATGGCGAGCACTACCAAGGCCGTGGTGACCTTTGGCATTCTTATTTTCCTGCAGGTGTGGTGCGCGGCGGGGGGTGTCTACAACATCCAGGCGGTGATGTCGGTGAACGGATTCGAGAAAGGAGAGGAGGGCGGGCCGGCGAAGTGCGACGGCCAGTACCACAGCGACAGCCTCTACCTTGTGGCGATGACTTCGGTGTGGTACGGGCCCGGCCTCCGGTGCGGCAAGATAATCAGCATCAAGAGCGCGAGCGGGATCACCGTGCAGGCCATGGTCGTGGACGAATGTGACTCAGACAATGGCTGCGGCGCCACCGAGATCAGCACGTCGTCCGCCGTGTGGCATGCCTTCGGTCTTGACACCAGTGTCGGCGAGGTGGCTGTCACCTGGTCGGACGTCTAATTGAAATGGTTGTTTGTGCAATTGTGGTGGTAAATCGAGACATCTGCTTTCAACTTCAATGTCTTTCCCCAATAAAATAACAAATTGCATGCACACGTACATGCATGATGTGTACCGATAATCTGCTTATTTGTAAGTGTCGACCATTGTAAGTTTGTTTGTGATGGTATAAGTCACCGTATGCGCTAGTCCTCGAGGGAGCAATATACTTATCGAAACTAGTCCTTTAAAGACTTAGGATGTGTCTCGTTTAGTTTATAGTTTTAAATGGCTCCTTTATAAATTCTTGGATTTGTGGTGGTATTAAACTGTTGCTGACTTGATGCATGTGTTGTGGTCTTAGATGCACTGCATGGCAGTGACGGTTTGGTGCGGCATTTGAGATTGATGATGCCTGACGATGTCACAAGACTGAACTGTGACGCGGCGATCCATGAATCCTGACGATGGATAAAAGAGATGGCTTGGGCACATGAGAGATCAATCAAAGCGCCCTAAGGAATTGTATCCTGACGATGGATACAAAAGATGGCATGGGCACTTGGGAGATCAATCAAAGGGCCCTAAGGAATTTCATCGCACATGATTGGAATTAAGGTACATGGTTGATTTCCTAACTGGCAGTGATGCCACCATCACACACGAAATCTCGCAAGCTTGTGCGATTAGCGGGAGGGCTTAAAAGGCTCGATTTGTACTAGTGTAGGTATCACTTCGTCGATCCATCCCACCGCATCCGCCTTTATTCCGCTAGCCAATGACCAAGGAACAAGAGAAACAAGTGTCGGTTATGTTTGTCCAGCCAATATCGCATGAAGGGAACACGCGGTAATTTAGAGCCGGTCTAAGGCGACAGACACCTGCCGACATCTCGCGCCATAATTTCCTCCCTTTTGTCCGTCGATTTCTCCTGGCCAATAATATCTCTCGCTCATTTCTCCTGCCAATATCTCCCACCAATTACTAATATCGCGTTTTAGCCTCCAATGTGCACCATAGAGACCGAATGTAAACTCGTTATGCTTGTACTGTCTTGATATGATGTTGTGAGACAAATAAAACACTCTTTATCGGGATTTTTAAAAAATGCAACCTACAGCCATGTCGTTTATTTAGTGCTGAACCTTATGGTCACTGAGAGAGCGGGCATCAATAGAAGCATGTCTTCTGTCTTGTCTGTGGGCAGGTCCCACCTTGGAGGGTGAAACAATGAATTTGAACTTGTCCTCCTCGCATGGAGTGAAAATCAGTACCCAGTTCCCTATGCCACGAGTGACCAGATCCATTAGCTCGGCTGTTTTGTCTTCAAGCTGCAGCACGACCCCTATATGAACTCCCAAAATGAACCAATGCCAATGGGAGAGCACACAGGGCAGTAAGGTAAGCTAACGCTGAAACGCAAGCAGGAACTCCTTGATAATTGCCATGGCAAACACGGCCAAGGTGGTGGCAATCTTTGGCGTTCTTGTGTTCCTGCAGGTCGTATCATGTGCTGTCGCCCGGCACCATGCTGATATTGAGAATTCTCTCACCAGCATCAAGACAGGAACGATGACGGTGGACGGGTACGAAGAAGGAGAGGAGGGCGGCGGGCCGGCAGCATGCGACGGCATATACCACAGCGACGGGGATTTGCTGACAACGCTGCCTACAGAGCTGTACGCGGGCGGGAGCCGGCGTCACAACTTTATAGGCATCGCCAGCACGCAAACTGGGCGTAGCACATTGGCCATGGTCGTGGACGTGTGCGATGACTGCAGCGCCGATGAGTTGGGGACATCAGCCGCCGTGTGGAATGCCCTGGTGCTCGACACCAATGCCGGCGTCGCGCCCATCAGGTGGCTTATCCCGTGAAACATCGTAGTACGTATCCGTCGGTGCAAGTCTATCAGAGTGATAGAGTGAAAAAGATCAATCTAAAATACTAGAAATAAAGTACTTGCATACTTGCATGGTGCGTGAAGCATACATATGTAGTACTACAAATAAGGGTGAAAGTCAATGTAAAGTGAGATCTCAGCTAGCTAGTCTCGTGCATTGACCAATGTATACCAGGCTTCAACATCCTCTTGCAAGTTTTGGTATTTTGTCTATGGAAATATTTTCCGAGCTACGCGCGGGATGCGCATCAAGCCATCAAGAGGTACAGTAGCCGGTGATTATCCTCGTGTTAAAAAAATTCACTATGCGTCCAGGAAATATACTTTTTCTGAAAGTGGCACTCAGTGTAAGTTTGTCTAGAGTGATGATGCTTTCTACATTTTTCCTAGGAGCTTTTATTTCGATTTCTATCCTAGAAATCATCATCACACTTGACACGCTTCTTAGGACGATGTGCATAGGGTCTAAAATTCAAATTTTATAGGTATATTATTTTAACCGAAGTCTTATTGTTTTCGGTGAATTTAAGAAACAAAATTAAAGTCGTCGCGAAAGGTTGTAGTCTCTTGAAAGGATGAAATAACCAGAAGTTCAAAATTTTGGAAACTTCAAAATATTTTAGTAATTTTCATTTTTTTGGAACTTCAAAACCATACCGAATATAGACCGAACCGAGCCAATTTTACGATTTTTACGGTTTCTGGTTTTGGTATGGTATGAACTTTTCATACCGTTTTGAACTTTGGTTTTTATGGTTTATACTGAAAAACCATATGGTTAACCGAATAAACCGAAGTAAAAATAAATTGATATTTCTTGAGGCAAACAACCATACAACTTATTATTTTTCTTGTACATGAGTTAAATTCACTACCAAGCACGCACATTTTTCTTGTAACATAGTCATTTTTCTCTTTAAAAAATGCTAAGCACGTCCATAACAATCAAGGGATGAATCAACTCATGCATATATACTTCTACAGATAGTTATACAGTATTTGTGTAAAATAGTATGTGTTTTGAGTCATAAATTTGTAAATTGTTATGACGTCATTTTCAAATTCGCGTCAACTTTGGTTATTATGGTATATACCGAAACCATATTGAAATAATTTGGTATATACCGAAACCGAACCGTATTTTAATTTCATACCATATTTACCGAAGTATTAATACCATACAAACCGAAGAACCGTATAAACCGAACCATGCAAACCGAATAAACCGAACGCACGGAGTGACCTCTTATTTGACCAACTGTATTTTCCTGTTAATTTACACCTAGATTACTACACGCACTTGTCTTGATCTTTCCCTCAATAATCTTCGTTTGTTGTGCAATATTAATTAGATTGAACTTGGATTGCAACACTCCGTTCTTTTCTGGCGATATGAGATCCAACAACATGCGTGCTCTTAACAATGCAAAACTATACTACGAGGGAAGAATCCTTGTTTTGTCGGCAGGCTCTTTGATGAGCCACAGGAGGTTGCCTTGCACATCACGTGTGTGAGTACGTAGCTTGTTTTGTCTCCAGGTTGCAACACGAGTACATAAAGGAAAATGTTTGTGTAGTTTCGGCTGGTCCCGCATGAGCCACGCGATCGAAACGTATCGCACGCCTCGTGCACCTCCCTGCCCCACTTTTTTTCTTTTGTCCCTGCCTTCTTCTTCCCGATCCCCTTCTGTCTCTCCCAGGCGCATCGACGCATGGGGGTGGCCACGCTCCTCGTCTTCCTGCTTCAGATCCCGCCGCCAGCTAATCCAAATCCCGCGCAGGTCCATACCTCCACCCTCAGCGCCCACGCCCACTTCTTGCGCTGCCCCCCGGCTACAGGTTCCTTCCGCCCCAGCGAGCCGGCGTTGAAAGCCACGATGGATATGCCAACAACGAGCTGCTTCTCATAGTTTCCTGTGCTGGAACCGTCCACCGGAGATGCTACAACCACGGCAGCGCAGTCTCCTCCCCCGTCGCTGCAACCATCTTCTCCCAAACGAACTTTGAAAGCATTTTTGCTCCTCCACTGATGTTGGAACCAACGACCAAAAAAGCTACAACCGTTCGATTCAACAGCTTCAACCAGTGGTATATAAAGCTTCAACTGGACACCATGCATTGAAAAAAGCTACAAGCGTTCATACAGAAGCTTCAACCATAGTTTGAAAAAGCTTCAATGGACCCCATACAACTGAAAAAAGCTTCAATAGTTCATGTGAAAGCTTCAAACCGTATTTGAAAAAGCTTCAAATGGCGGAATAGAGAAGTTTCATCCGACCATTATGAAATAAAAAAATATACAACCATCAATTTGAAAAGCTTCAACCGTTGAATTGAAACGCTTCAACCAATTTTATAGAAAGCTTCAACCGCCTTTATAGAAAGCTTCAATCCGCGAGTACACAACGAAAAAGTTGCAATCGTTTACATGAAAAGCTTCAACCATATTTTTGAAAAGCTTCAACCGTATTTTTGAAAAGCTTCAACCCGGCGACAAAAGCTGGAACTATCACCTCACCATTGATGCAATGGCTTCACAGCGGAGCTGAAGCGGTGACGAAACTCCAGGGACCGGTGGTGAACTACTGGAAGGCTTCGCCGGAGACGCGGTCGTCGACGATGAACGGCTTTGCTACAAGCTTGATGGGGCGGCACTCCTTCGCCAGAACTGCGATGTTCGCCGGCAGGAGCTGCTTGCGCGGAGCCGGCGAGAGCCATGGCGGACTGGGGGTGCTACAACCGGAGGCGAGCCACGCTGGAAACAAGCGACGCTGACTACGACGGACGCGCACGAGCAGAGCCATACCTGTTCCTGGAGGCGTTGGCCCGGAAAAAGAAGAAAGAGTTGGGGATTGAGATGCAGATCGGACGGACCCAATACACTGCATCGGGCGGCTGGGGTGTGACCGGCCAAAACTTTCGGTCGACGCGCCGGCGCTTAGCGGTCGCCGTACATAAAGCCCTCAACCAACAGCCTTGAGAGAAAGTAAAGTACACACGGCAAGCTAACATACACGTAGCTTTTAAACGCAAGCAGGACCTCGATCGCTGAACCGCCGTGCTGAGCACTAGCAAGGCGGTAGTAATTTTTAGCATCCTTGTTTTCCTGCAGGTGTCCTGTGAAAGGTTTCGTAAAACGTCTCAACTCCCATAACATGGGAGCCCGCATGTATTTATATTGATATTGGCGATGCCAGCTCTCGCAGAGGTATACATCGATAGATTACATCGTTGGTTTAAACAACCGAAGAGATAAGAGGAGGATTACATCAAGAGACACTACAGGAATAAGCTAGTTTGTCGTCAGTGAGGTTCTTTGCCGTCAGCATATCATCGGGGCAGACGGCAAAGAGATATTTTGCCGTCAGTGGGTGACGGCAAAGAATAACTGACGGCAAAACAGACGAATAACAGACGGCAAAGAATTACAGACGGCGAACCTACGCAAAAGGTGACGGCAAAAATAAGACAGACGGCAAAGACGTGTTCTTTGCCGTCATCTCTGACTCTACTGACGGCAAAGTCGGCACCCGGACGGACGTCAGTGCCAGTGTACTTTACCGTCAACTCGTCCGTTAACTGACGGCAAATGTTGTGAGTTCGCCGTCAGCTCCCCTAACTTGCAGACGGCAAAAAAACACGGCCACGCAGCGCGCACATGCCCCCTAAAAAAAACGGATTCGCCGTCAGCCAGACCTGTGGCAGACGGCAAAACAGCCTAGTCTGATAGTACTATAGCCCAGCCCAACGCGACGAAAAAAAAAACAGATCAGCGCCGCGCCCCTCCCCTCGACCCGCACCACCAGAACAGAGAGATCGAGCGCCGCTACCTAGGGTTCCAGCGCCGCCGCCGCCGTTCTCCAGCGCCCCCGCCGCCCCCTCCTACACCGCGCCCCCAACCCCTCCTCCAATGGCCGCACCGTCGCCGGAATCTCCTCCCGTGCCCTAGCGCGGCCGCACCGGCGCCACCGCTGCCGGGTACCACCTCCGCCGCCGCCGCCGCAGGGCAGCCCCGCTGCAGGGCACAACCGCTGCAGGGCACCACCTTCACCGCTGCCAGAGCTGCACGGCCGCCGGACACCATCTCCCCCTCTGCCCCCCATCTGCCCCCACGGTGAGCATCTCCCCCCCTGCTCCTACCTACCCCTCTCTGCCCCAGATGCATGGATGGATGTATTGATCGATTTCATGCACTCCTTAGCACTCCTTAGTATTGTTCTGTTGATGATTTTGCACTCCTGCATGGATGGATGGATGGATGGATGCACGGCTGCATGGATGGATGCACGGCTGCCCCAGATGGATGCACGACCCCCAAATTCTGTTCTGTTGATGATTTTGCACTCCTTAGCATGATGAGATGGGGAAAAAGAATCTGTAATCTAGTTCTGTTGATGATTGTTAGCATGGAAATAGTATTGTTGTTATAACTAAAGGAAATCTTGGTTGAGCAATTAGAGTATGTCAAAAGTTCAAGTGAAAATTGTATCTGTAACATTGTTGCCTACCATATAAAGTAATTAATGGCGACAAGGATTTCATGCTTACTGCGGTAGTACATTTACAATAATGATGTGGATTAAATATAGGTAAATCTGATCCATATTCTAACTAAAATGTAGATAATGTATATCTTTGGTTTTAGGAGTGTTGCCTTTGTTCAAATGCTTGTCCATAAGATCTGTAGGTAAACCAATTATATGAAGAAGATTGATGCATCCTTTCTTTATACTTGTTCATCTTTGTTTCTGTTCAAATTTTCTGCGAGTGCTTATGTTGGTTGTGCTGGTGCTTTGATGTGCGGGGATCAATCTTTTCACCTCCAGGGGCACTGCTGGTCCTGTTGCCGTCGCCATCGCCGTCTACTACCGCCTCTACGGATCATCTAGGGGTGAGCTCGACTGTCATCCCCAATCCCCCTATTTACTCTGTTCCGGTCGTCGTGCCAATGCCACTAGATTTTATTTTCATGTTAAGTCGCATAACCTAGGCGTCTCCCGTTCGAAAGGGTGACATTTATAAATATGCATGTATTTGCATATTTATAACCGTCGTCCTTTCGAATTGTCCACGTTATCCATGGACAGCCCGAGTACGTGTAGATTGGGTTTCGTTTCCCGTGCTCTATTTCGGTCCGAGGCAAAATTTCGTCAGCGCCTCCCCATTGTTCTCCGGGTACACATTCTCTCGGCTTGTTGCCGAGACGTGTATCTAGAGAACAGCGGGGAGGTGCTGCCGAAATTTTGCCTCAGACCGGAGTAGAGCACGGGAAACGAACCCAATCTACACGTACTCGGGTGGCATTAGGACCCATCTTTACCTATTAGAGATAGGATTCAACCCATGAATGCATGTTTCTCTTTTGTATGGTAAAAAATAAAACTAAGGCGTAAATAATATGACAAAAGTAATTACTTGTGTATCTAGTCGCAATTACATTTTACATAACTTGATGAATATAAATTTGGTGTATCTACTGTTAGTGCAAGTATGGGTGATCGTGCGTGGATGTACACTGGCCACTCTAGTCAGGCCGGCATGACCGTTGAATGGGTGATGAAGACCAATGAATTTGTGGAGGCAGCATTTGCTAGTGGCAAGAGAAAAAGTTGGTGCCCCTGCTTGAAGTGCAAGAACGATATAGAACAGTCGAAGAAGACAATGGATAAACACCTGCAGAAGCACGGGTTTAAGACTGGGTATACTCGGTGGACCTTTCATGGCGAGCCTGAACGTAGCAGAGAGGAGGTGGTTCGTCGGCGCACCGATGACAATGGTACCGGGATCGCTGACATGGTAGCTGACTTCAACGATGCACGTGAAGAGGGATCAGAGGAAGAACCAGAGGAGTCCACGAGGGCTTACCTAGAAATGCTGAATTCGTCACAACAACCTCTTCACGAGTACACGACACAGTGTCAGCTGGATACCATCGCACGAGCAATGTCTCTGAAGTCCCAGTTCAACATGAGCAGAGATTGCTTTAATTTGATGATGACCGCTTGGGGTAGCTCTCTCCCTAAAGGTCACAAAATGGCTAAAAGTTGGTACGAAGCAAAGAAAATCCTCCGTGCACTTAAGATGCCCTATGAGCAGATACATGCTTGTCCAAACGGATGTCTCTTATTTACAAAAGAGTATGCCGACGACAAGTACTGTGCCAAGTGCAAAGCCTCTAGGTATGTTGAGAGAGGCCTCGGTGATGGTGTGAAGAAGCAAAGCAAAGTCCCTGCAAATGTTCTTCGGTATCTTCCAGTGTTGCCAAGAGTTCAACGACTTTTCTTGAACGAAGATACGGCCAAAATGATGACATGGCACAAATATGGGAAAAGACCTGACAAGGATGATCATGGGAGGCCGATGATGGTACATGCGTCTTGTGGCCAAGCATGGAAGAGTTTCGATCGAATACATCATCAGAAAGTAGAAGAGGCAAAGCATGTACGAATCGCCATCGGACTTGACGGGTTCAATCCGTTTGGTATGGTGTCAAAGACATATAGTTGTTGGTCTGTGTTTGTTGTTCCACTCAACCTCCCCCCAGGCGTCCTGATGCAACATAAGCACATATTCCTATCGTTGATAGTTCTAGGGCCCAAGTATCCGGGGAAGAATATAAATGTGTACATGCAGCCACTGATAGATGACTTGAAAGAAGCTTGGGTGAATGGGATACGGACATACGACGCTGTTAGCAAAAAAAACTTCACAATGCATGTTTGGTACCAGTACTCATTGCATGACCTACCAGCCTATTCACTTTTCATGGGGTGGTCTGTGCATGGGAGGTTCCCATGCCCAAGATGCAAGGCGAGCCTTAAGTGTCGTTGGCTATAGCATGGTGGCAAGTATTCTTGCTTTGATTTCCATAGACAACATTTGCGCCCTGACCATCCATTCAGACTAGACAAGATGAACTTCATGAAAGGTGAAGTTGTCGAACACTCGGCACCACCTGAGATGACGGGTGAACAGATTCGTGATGAATTAAATGCTCTCCAGCCTGATCCCAACCGTCCAGGGTATTTCCTGGGATATAATGAACTACACGCCTGGACTCACAAGCCATGCTTCTGGGATCTCCCCTACTTCCACCAGCTCGAGCTTCCCCATAACATTGATGTAATGCACACTGAAAAGAATATTGCCGAGGCCATTTTTGGCACATTGTTCAACATTCCCAAGATGACGAAGGATAATACTAAGGCCAGACTTGATCTGATGAAGCTATGTGATAGACCCAAACAAAACTTGCGGCAACCCGCGGGCCGGAAAAATTGGACAATGCCACGGGCTAGGTTTGTTCTTACAAGGGAACAAAAGAAGGAGATACTCATGTGGTTCAAAATTTTGTTGTTCCTTGATGGGTATGCAGCGAATCTAATGAGGGCAGTGAATCTTGATAAACTGAAGCTCTGTGGGTTGAAGAGTCATGATTGGCACATATGGCTTGAGCGGTTAATGCCCGTGATGATTCGAGGCTATATCCCTGAGGATGATTGGGAAGTATTGGCAGAGCTTAGCTATTTCTTCCATGTTCTTTGTGCTAAAGAAGTATCTCCTACCGTGATAGATGACATGGAAAAACGGGCCCCTGAGTTGCTCTGCAAGCTAGAGAAGATCTTTCCACCGGGCTTCTTTAATCCGATGGAACATATGATTTTACACCTCCCTTCCGAGGTAAGAATGGGTGGCCCTGTGCAGAACCGTTGGTGCTATGGACTTGAGAGAATGCAAAAGACTCTTCGAGCTAAATGTAGAAATAAACGTAGAATTGAAGCATCCATAGCCGAGGCATTCTTGGCGGAGGAGATGTCAAACTTCAGCACATCACGCTATGCGGCCAATATTCCAAGCTTGCATAATGCAAAGTCTCGTTACAATACTGGCGACCCCAAGCATGAATCCAAGCTCAGCCTTTTCAAAGGCCAACTCACACCTGTGGGTGCTTCTGGTTCAAAGATATTGGATCCAAAAGAGTGGAGATCGCTTACGTTGTATATCCTCACCAACCTAAAAGAAGTGCGGCCGTACATTGAGTAAGTGATTGGTACATTATGTAACATCTACTCATATGTTTGTATCTAACTCCGCTCATTTCTCATTGCAAAGTGAATTCGTTGCCCAATTCTCTGATGGAGGGGTCGAACCTGATTCACTTGAAGAGTATGAGCTTCTTGTTGGTGAAGGAGACGGCAATTACGGTTTCATTTCTTGGTTCAGAGCAAAGGTATACTTCTTATTATGTAGACTTGAAGTTGGTATTATGGGCGACTAATACAATAATCTTTTCCGCTTAAACTTGTAGGGTGCGTCAATATTGGACAAAGAATTGAAACAGGTTGCTAATGGGTTTGACTATAAGGTCGGTTCGTTCGATAATTACAACATCAATGGGTATCGCTTCCGCACACATGGGAACGAGGAACGTCGGGCCGTTCTAAAAACAAGAAACACCGGAGTGTCGGCTATTTGCAATGGAGTTGAGTATTATGGAAGAGTTGATGAAATATATGAACTGCATTACTTTGGGGCAAATCCTCCAAAAGTCATCGTCTTCAAATGCCATTGGTTTGATCCGGAGAAGGTTAGGCGAAGAGATGATATTGGCATGTCGAAATTCGACAAGACAGCAAATTAGAATGCGAAGATGTCTATATTGTGGCTCAACAGGCGACACAGGTTTTTTATCTCAAGTATTCATGCCAAAAGAAGTACCTTAAGGGTTGGGATGTCGTGTACGATGTGCCGCCACATCGTAAACATCCTCCCCCCAATGAAGAGGATTATGAACCTCACATCAACCCCGACACATATGATGGAGAATTATTCCAAGAAGGACATGGGCCTAGAGGCCGTCCCAACATCCATCCACGCATGGAAGTACACATTGACAATGACGAAGAAGATGCCGAAGAGGAAGAAGAGGTTACGAACGTGGAAGACCTATCAATGCTTGAACGGTTACGTCTAGGCATTGCCGATGATAGTGACGATGACGGTGAACACGAGGACGGCATCCTTGATGACACGCGTGATACCGATGATGAGTCCCGAACTGACCCCGAAGAAGATACGGATTGTGATCCGGATGATCCCGACTTTTTTTAGTTGTAGTGTTGAACTGTAATGTTGATTTTGTACTAGTTGGGTTACCATGACCCGAATGATCATGAACATGTTGTAACGAACGTTGAATTTGTATTATTTTTGAACGCATGCTTATTTATGAGAACTATAATGTACTATTTGTACTATAATTGCCTTAGTAATTCTCATTTCGACAATTCTTTGAACTTATGCTTCTTTATTTCAACTATAATGTATTTGTACTATAATTGCCTTAGTAATTCTCATTTCGACAATTCTTTGAACTTATGCTTCTTTATTTCAACTATAATGTATATTTGTACTATAATTGCCTTAGTAATTCTCATTTCGACAATTCTTTGAACTTATGCTTCTTTATTTCAACTATAATGTATTTGTACTATAATTGCCTTAGTAATTCTCATTGCGCCAATTCTTTGGACTTATGCTTATTTATTTGAACTATAATGTTACACTTGTACTAACTGCTTACTTTTTGTCATGGCAGGTGAGTGAAGCATGGTGGGCTTGCATCGGAAAAGGGGTAACCCGGCAAATAAGGCCCCACTTCCCCTAGCGAGAAATTTGATTGGCAGTTTTCTCGCCGATCCTCCTCAGGCTTCCTCTCAGGCTCATGGAGTAAAAGGAAGAGGCCGGGGAAGAGGTCGAGGAAAGGCTAGGAGAAACCCGGTTCGGCCTCCCTCGCCACCACCTGTCGTGACACCACCTGAGGATGAGGGGGTGGAGGACGAGCCGGTGTCTCACTCCCCCATGTCTGAGGAGGAGAGGGTGGATGAGCGGTTGTCGCCGGAGGAGGATGAGGATCGGTCGGGGGCCCAGGAGGATGAGGATCGGTCGGGGGCCCTGACCACCGACGAGGAGAATGATGGTTTTATCCAAGTTGAGGAGGGTCGAACCGTGTACATGCGTGGTGCGTCAAGGCTCCCAGAACAAGGGCTTCCTGTCGAGCAGAGGCCATGTATTGCTCCATATGGAGAAAGGTAAACTAACTTTGGCTTCCCATTTTCTACCTTCAATGTTTGCGACAATTGCTAATAACTTTGGCTTCTCATTATGTAGTGGTTGGACGATAGTTGGAGATTCCCAGGGTAAGAAGCACCGGCTCGTGAATGGCGTCCTTGGGATCCTCTTGAGGGAGCATTACCCTGGCATGGTTACTTTGCCTGGGGAGGGCAATGTTCCAGAGCCAGCACGGACTTGGTACCACTACATAGCCTGTGAGGATCTTGGTGTAGCCAACAACATCGAGTTTCACAACAAAGCGGAGCGGGTCTTTGCCGAACTTTGGGTAATCATTAAGTTTCCTTCACACACTACATATCTATAATTCATAGCTAGTCAATTGCCTAATCTCGATTGGTCTCGCGTGTATTTGCAGGATTTCTATAGATGCGAGGATGGGAACTTGGAGGAGGCACGAGCAATCGTCAACCACCATTGCAAGAAGCTTGTGCGCAATCTGATGCATGAGGCGCGCCCTTTAGCCGTCCGCAAGTATAAGGCAACTCAAGGCTATAGGAGTGTTGATAAGAAACCATGTAGGAACCTCCATCTTAAGAAGGAAGAGTACATGAAGGTAAAGCATGTTCATGCTTGTTATTTCCTCAACAGGCTGGCACTCAATTTCTTTTTGATGTATATGAGATGCAGTTGATCAATTAGGTTACTCCGAGATGGTGTGTCGACAAGGGGGAGTGCTGGGAGCGGATCGTGGACTACTGGTGTTCCGAAGAGTATAGGGAGAAAAACCTAGATTATAAAAATCGGCGAGCCGCAATGGAGGATCCACCACACCATCAAGGCAGCTTGAACCTTAAGGGGTTCGGCCAACGTTGGGTATGTCTTTCTTCCCATCGATTTGTTCTTCATAAGCTTTTTCTTGTCATACATGTTGCCAATCCTTATGATGAAGTCTTAATCATGTTGCTTTGGTTGCAGGCGTCTCACAATAAGGCTCCGGAGCCCAACCTTTTTGTGGCGTACGCTTTGGCCCATAAGGGATCGTTCCGATCTGCCACGCCTTACGATGAGAATGACACATTGCCTGCCTACACCAGCAAGACCGCCTACAATCGAATGGACAAATTTAAAAGGAAGGCAAAAGATATGAGAGGGCCTGAGTATGATGTGACATCGGAGCCCCTTGACCACGAGGTGGTTATGATCTCTGGAGGTGGTAGGAAACATGGCAAGGAAGCGATTGGAGGTGGCATGTTTCCTAGGTCCTCCCGTCGCACTCTCCCCGAGTACAAAGCTCGGTCAGGTATCTCAACATCTTCTATATGTCAACGCTCGACTCCAGCAATGGTTGCGATGGAGGTATTCTATACAAGTCCTTCTATGTATGCTTATTTTAATTCTTAGTGTTGGATTTGAAGATGTGATTGCAATGCCATATTCTGTAGTCTCGACTGGAGGAGCAGAGGCGACTGCTAGATGAGAAGTTGGAGGAGAGGTTGGCGGAGGAGAGGCGACTGGCGGATGAGAAGAGGGCGGAGGAGAGGCGACAAGCGGATGAGAGGATGCAATAGTACTTTGCAATGTTTGCGGTTAGTTCCTTAATAGCCTTGCACGTACATCTAGTCTTTTACTACCAGTACCTAACTTTCACTCCTCAAACATAATTTGCAGGCTTATTGTACCCAGAATGGTATGCCCGCTATGCAGATGCCTGACATTGCTTCACCCCCTATGGTTAGTTATCTGAAATACTTGCATGCACCATTATTGCATTTCTTAGTCCGAGTTTTGTGCTAACCATGTAATGCTTTGCAGCATCAATCAGGCCATGGGTCAAATAATGCTGGATCTTCACATGCACCAGGCCCAAACGCCAATGACCATGGTGGTTCTCCGAATCTTTGAGATCAAGTATGGTTAGTGCCTACATATCTCCATGATTTTCATGATTTAGAGACCATTTGAAGATATTCATGATTTAGAGACCATTTGAAGATATTCATGATTTAGAGCCAAGTAGCTATTTATTTCAAGATTTAGACACCATTTGAAGATCTCCATGATTTAGAATCTTGCAAGTAGAGACCATTCGAACCATTTGAAGATCAAATTTTTAAGTAGAAACAAGTAGAGAACATTTATTTTCATGATTTAGAGACCACTTGAAGCTATTTGTATTCATGATTTAGAGTGTTAAGTTGAATCAGTCTTATAATTAGAGACACATAGCTATTTATTTTTATGATTTAGAGACCATTTGATGATCTCCATGATTTAGAAACTTGTAAGTAGAGACCGCTTGAACCATTTGAAGATCAAACTTATAATAGAGACAAGTAGAGACCATTTGAAACCATGATAGATTTGAACCATTTCAACCATGATCTTAATTAGCTATATGCATTCTTGAAGCTATTTATTTTCATGATTTAGAGACCAGTTGAAGCTATTTTTATTCATGATTTAGAGAGCACTCGAAGATATTCATGATTTACAGTGTTAAAATGAATCAATCTTATAAGTAGAAACAAGTAGCTATTTGTTTTCATGATTTAGAGACCATTCTTGAAGATCTTAACGATCTAGAATGTTAAATTGACATGTTCAAAATTGGACAGGTCTTCAAGTACTTTCTTTTGTCTATTCGGCATCTTGATGATTTAAAGCCCTTTTTTTATTATGCCAAAATTTGACATGTTGATGATTTCATCTTGTAGGTTGCCATACAGATGCTCTTTGGACTATGATATGGACATGAAGACATTTGTTGTAGTGCCAAATTTTATGTACTGATGCCTGCTTTGTTCATTTGCTATGGAAAACTTTGTACTCTTGCTATGGAAAACTTTGTACTCTTATATTTGCTATGGACTAGCTCGCTATGGGCATTTGGTATACTCTGTGTGGTATTTGATATGAATGTGTTATGGAACAGTGCTATGAACTGTGTCATATTTTCTATGGAACAGCGCTATGAACTGTGTCATCTGTGCCAAATTATGATATATATTGTGTATACAAACTGTGCCAAATTATGATATATATTGTGTATACAAACTGCCAAATTATGATATATATTTGTGTATACAAACTGTGCCAATTAATATGAATTATGCAAAAAAAGTGCACAGCCTTTGCTGTCACTCAAATGGGTCCGCCAGATGGCAAAGCGCAAGACTTTGCCGTCTGCCTCTTGGGCCGCCTGACGGCAAAACTGGCGACTTTGCCGTCTGCCACTTGGGACGCCTGACGGCAAAAAGCGAGGCTTTGCCGTCTGCCTCTTGGGCCGCCTGACGGCAAAACGCAAGATTTGTCGTCTGCCTGGACAGAAAGCTGACGGCAAACCTTCTCCCTTTGCCGTCCGCCAAGCATAAAGCCTGACGGCAAACCTGTAACGGCGTCCGTCTCCGTTAGGCGACTTTTTTTTGCCGTCTACACTGTATGGCTGACGGCAAACTGCATCCACTGACGGCAAAGTCTTTGCCGTCTGCCCGATAAAGAGCTGACGGCAAAGTCCTCCTTTGCCGATTTATGCTTCGCCGTCTAGCTTTGCCGTCAACCAGCTGACGGCAAAGCCTTTGCCGTCTGTATTTCCCTATTTGCCGTCTATAATCGCCAGACGGCAAAACTACTGATTCCTGTAGTGAGATAAACAAGTGCTAACAAACTAGATCCTCCTAACTACTCTACGTGAGGCCCAAGCCATGTGTAACGTGACATGTTTAACACTCCCCTATAATCACAATTGTATCAAGTTGAGATTATGCTTAAACTCTTCAAAACTTCTGGCAGGCAATGCTTTTGTGAATCCATCTGCAACCTGATCTTTGAAAGGTATAAATCTGATCTCAAGCTGTTTGTTAGAAACACGTTCTCTTACAAAATGAAAGTCTATTTCAATATGTTTTGTTCTGGCATGGAAAACTGGATTGGCAGACAAATAGGTAGCACCAAGATTATCACACCACAGGCAAGGGGATTTATCTTGTGCTATTCCAAGTTCTTTGAGCATGGACTGAACCCAAATGACTTCTGATGTTGCATTTGCTAATGCCTTATATTCTACTTCTGTGTTTGACCTGGAAACAATAGCTTGTTTTCTTGCACACCACGATATTAAATTGGACCCATAAAAGATAGCAAAGCCACCTGTTGACCTTCTGTCATCTAGACAACCAGCCCAGTATGCATCTGAGAAGGCACTAACAAGTGTGGAAGAAGACTTACTGAATGTGAGACCTGTGGTTACAATATTCCTTATATACCTTAGGATCCGTTTTGCTGCTGTCCAGTGAGCTGTGGTAGGTGCATGAAGGAACTGATGCACCTTGTTAACTGCAAAGGAGATGTCAGGCCGAGTAAGAGTCAGGTATTGCAGACCACCAACTAAACTTCTGTAACCAGTAATGTCCTCTTGATTTAGTGGCTCGCCTTCTATCAGAGATAGATATTCTGAACTAGACAGTGGTGTTGGAGAAGGTTTACAGTTTGCATTCCAATTCTACTTCACAGTTCAGTGGCATACTTTGCTTGAGATAGATGAATACCATTACCATGTTTCTTAACTTCAATACCCAATAAGAAATGCAGATCTCCCAAGTCCTTGAGAGCAAACTCAAAGCCTAGGTCTTTAAGGAGTGCTGTTACAGCTCCATCATAAGAACTAGTAACAATAATATCATCAACATATATGAGAACAAATATGGACGTCTTATGCTTGTTATAGATAAATAGAGATGTGTCAGATTTTGTTGGAACAAAACCAAGAGATTGAAGTTTCATACTCAACCGCGAGTACCAGGCCCTAGGTGCTTGTTTCAATCCATACGGTGCTTCATCAAGCTTGCAGATATGAAAAGGTGCATCTTTGTCTTCAAACCCAGGAGGTTGTTTCATGAACACTTCCTCTTTCAGAACACCACGAAGGAACGCGTTCTGTACATCTAGCTGTCTGAGACTCCATCCCTTGGACACAGCTATTGACAGCACAAGACGAATCGTTGCAGCTTTAACAATGGGACTAAATGTATCTTCATAGTCTATTCCATACCTTTTCTTGAAACCCTTTGCTACAAGTCTTTCCTTGTACCGATAGTGCCATCAGATTTTTTCTTGATTTGATAGACCCACTTGCAATCAATTAAATTTCTACCTTGCTGAGGAGGAACCAGATGCCACGTCTTGTTTTTCTGCAATGCCATGATTTCTTCATCCATAGCCAATTTCCACCTAGGATCACCAAGTGCTGTTATTAAATTGTTAGGTTCACCAGTTGTACAAGACATATCAAATTGAGAGAAATTTATGTAATTTAAATGAGCTGTAACTCCCTTCTGAAGTCTTGTACGCGGAGCCACAAGAGCAACTCCAGGGGAAGAAGGCGCAGGAGATCCCTCGGATGCGTCAGCTTCAGGCGCTGGCGCCTCTGATCCCGAGGCAGATCGTGTCGTGCCTGCTGGAGACAACCGCGGCGTGGGCGACCGGGCCGGACTGGTGGGGCCTGGCGAATCTGGCGCGGGCCAATCTGGTGAGCCGGGCGCATGTTCAGGAGCGACCACCCGCCACATGGCATCGGGAGGTTGGAGCGGGCGCGAGCCGTCGTTGTCTCGCTCGGTGGTGCGCTCCAGGCCCAAGGCAGGCCAGGTGCTGTACGCCCGAGTCCCGGGGCGGATTCTGGCCCCTGCTGCAATGGAGATCCCGAGGTGGATACACCTCGGTTTTCACCTGTGTCTCCAGCCGGGGGACAGATAAAATGAAGGCTGTTTCTTTGTGATTTGCACCATCTGAACAATCTGCAGCAGTAATCTCAGGCATAATATGATGATTAGGTACAAGTTGATCAGTACTATTATTTACTCCCCCATGATCAACGCCGGATAAGGTTGAGGGCAAAAGAAGTATTTCTTTGCGAAGAAGGGCACTGGCATTTGGGTGGAGTTTGGCAAAAGGAAAAACGGTTTCATCAAAGACGACATCCCTAGAGATATAAACACGTCCAGTAGCAACATCATGACACTTGACACCCTTGTGTTGTGCACTATAACCAAGGAAGACACATTGGGTTGATCTAAACATGAGTTTACGATTATTGTAAGGACGTTGATTCGGCCAACAAGCACAACCAAACACACAAGTGACGAGTAATCTGGTTTGGTGTGAAGAAGACGTTCAGTGGGTGTTTCATGATTGATGACACGGCTAGGCAGAATATTGATGAGATGAACGACTGTGAGAAAAGCCTCATCCCAAAACTTGAGTGGCATGGATGCGGCAGCAAGGAGGGACAGACCTATATCAACAATGTGCCTATGCTTACGTTCAACGGAGCCATTTTGTTGATGAGCGTGGGGGCAAGAAACGTGATGAGAAATGCCTATCCGTTGAAAAAAGGAGTTGAGTTTCTCATACTCACCACCCCAGTCCGATTGCATAACAAGTATTTTGCAATCAAATTTCCTTTCTACTAGAGCCTGAAAGTTAAGAAAAACTTGGAAAACATCGGAGCATTTATTAAGAAGGTATATCCACGTGTACTTGCTGAAATCATCAATGAAGCTCAGATAATAGGGGTGCCTACCAACAGAAGAGGGAGCCGGTCCCTATACATCCGAAAAAATAAGTAACTGGTGGCTTTTTGCTCTTTGGCAATAATCTTTCACGATCATGCTCATCAACAAAAGCGAGCTTATTTTTGCTAAGAATTTGATAGACAATAGAAAAAGATGGGTGGCCTAAACGATTGTGCCATCGTTCTGAAGACACCTTGAAGGCTCCATAGGCTTTCTTATTGAACATGCAAAACTTGGGAATCAACGGGTAGAGACCTTGCACACATCTACCGCGATAGAGAACCCTCCTCGTGACCTGATCCTTTATCAAGAAGAAAATAAGGGTGAAACACTATGAAGACACCATTATCAAGAGTAATACGATAAATCGAAAGGAGATTTTTTTTATGCATTGGGAATGTGTAGAACTTCATCTACAAGAATATCACGATGTGGGGTTTTAATAATAGACTTGCCAACATGACTTATCATCATACCTGGACCGTTTTCTGCAGTGTGGACTTGCTCTTGGCCATGGCATTTCTCATGCATGGTCCTTTTCTCTAGCTCGGAGGTGATGTTCTCATTTGCACCGGAGTCAAGATACCAGTTGGAATCTACTCCATATGAGGCATCTGCTGCAGCTGCAACTCGTCTCCTCTGAGAGTTGTCCTCTGCATAGCGCCACTTACATTCTTTTGCAAGTGGTTAGTTTTTTTGCAAATCTGACACTTGTTCTCATATTCTTCATACCCAGTGAAGCGGCCGCCTTGGCGACCTTGATTGTTGTTGTAGTTATGGCGTGAAGGGGCATTGTTGTTGTAGTAGCCCCCGCCCCCGCCGCCGTTGTAGCCGCCGTTGTAGCCACCACCAGAGCCGCGGTAGCCACCGCCGCCGCCCTGGTTATAGCTGCCACCACCACCTCCGCTGTTGTTGCCACGGTAGCCGCCGCCATCGTTGTTGTAGTTGCTGTTGCCGCCGCCGTTTCCACCCTTGGGTGAGTTGCGTTAGCCGCCCTTGGGAGCGCCGCCGCGTCCCCGTGAGGCACCGTTGGCCGAGGACTTGAAGGCCCCGGCGCCTGTGCCCTGGAACAGCTCCATGTGCTGATCAAAGTTCGCCACCATGCCGAAGAGAACATCAACAGATAGTGGTTCGGTGCGGACATCTAGGGCTGAGATATGTGGTTGGTAATCCATGTCAAGGCCAGCAACTATGAAGGAGATTAGTTCTTCCTCTAGGAGGGGTTTCCCTACCATAGCAAGTTCATCTGACAGGGATCTCATGTGACCGAAGAAGGCAGCAGCAGATTGGGATCCTTTCTGGGCGTTGGTGAGGGCGGTGCGGCAGGTGTTTACTTTCGATCTGGATTGGGCTGCAAACATGTTTGCGAGAGCGGACCAGATGGCTTGTGATTTTTCCAGAGAGGCAACTTGCACCAGGACTTCCTTAGAAAGATTCCTGAGCAGATAGGCTAGTAGTTGCTGATCTTGGATTAACCAAGCAGCATAGGCAGGGTTGGGAACGATCTGTTCCTTCCCTTCGGAGTTTTTTGAGGTGATTTTGGATGATGGTTCGGGGATGGTTCCATCAAGGTAACCAAAGAGGCCTGCCCCAATGATTTGGGATCGGGCTTGGGCACGCCAAAGCACATAGTTTGTGCGGGTTAAGGGTTCAGAGATGGTGTTGTTGAGGCCGGCTGAGGGAACTTGGCTTGAGGAAGACATGGCGGGTGGGAGAGGGACGATGGAGGCTAGATGGAAGAGGAGGCTATGTATACCATGAAAGGTTTTGCAAAGCGTCTCAACTCCCGTAACATGGGAGCCCGCATGCATTTATATTGATATTGGCGAGGCCAGCTCTCGCAGAGGCATACATCGATAGATTACATCGTTGGTTTAAACAACCGAACAGATAAGAGGAGGATTACAACAAGAGATAAACAAGTGCTAACAAACCAGATCCTCCTAACTACTCTACGTGAGGCCCAGGCCATGTGTAACGTGACATGTTTAACATCCTGCACGGCCGGCCTGGCCATCCACATCCGGGAGGTGATGTCATTGAACGGGTTCCAGCAAGAAGAAGAGGGCGGGCCTGCGGCGTGCGACGGCCAGTACCACAGCAACGGCCTCTTCCTTGTGTAGGTGACCACGGCATGGTATGAGAACGGCCTCCGGTGTGGGAAGATGATGAACATCAAGAGCTCGGGTAGGAGATCCCAGGAGGCTATGGCCGTGGACGAGTGCAGCACCAATGAGATAAGTACGTCTGTCGTTGTGTGGGAGGCACTTAAGCTCGATACCAGCCGATTGTAACGTCCATGCGTGCATGCGTGATGTGCGTGGATAGTTTACTTTATGCAAGTGTCAATCAGTGTGAAGTTTTCACCCACAAAAAAAAAATCAGTGTGAAGTCCGTAATGGTACAGTACTACTATAAGTCTATAAAATGATCTCAGTTTGCTATAATGTGTTTCCTTTCGTAAGTTTGACCTGTGTCTATTTTTCTCCTTGTAATTATTCTTCCAAATTCGATACTTTAGCTTTACCTTTAAGCTTGAATTATAATGAAAGCAGCATTTCTACATCGTCAAACAACCGAAAATAATATTGTGCGACAACAAAGAATAATATCATCTTACCACACTCGACAAGAATGAAGTAACACAACAAGAAAACGAGACACGTATCGGGAGAGCCCCATCCAGATTCGATTGGTCTAAATATGTGGATGGGCCATAACATACCCACACATGACTACATATGTCACCAAATAGAATATAAGTGGTCAACGCGGCCCCACCTGAATAATTCAATTAGCTTTTTTGCGGAAATAATTCAATTAGCTATGCACAAGCTAATAATTTCTACACGTAGTTATTATATGATGATCCCTGTAAGTGGTCAACACGGCCCCGGCTGATGGGGAACGTAGCATGCAATTTCAAAAAAAATTCTACGAGCACGCAAGATCTATCTAGGAGATGCATAACAACGAGAGGGGAAGAGTGTGTCCACGTATCATCGTAGACCGAAAGGCGGAAGCGTTATGTTAACGCGGTTGATGTAATCGAACGTCTTCACGATCCAACCGATCTAGCACCAAACCTACGGCACCTCCGAGTTCAACCGATCTTCCACCGGGGGGTTCCGATAACCCTTCCGGTACTCCGGTTTCTACACGATACACTCCGGAACCCTTCCGGTGTCCGAATACCACCTTCCAATATATCAATTTTTACCTCCCGACCATTTCGAGACTCCTCATCATGTCTGAGATTTCATCCGGGACTCTGAACAAACATCGGTCACAAAAACACATAACTCATAATACAAATCGTCATCGAACGTTAAGCGTGCGGACCCTACTGGTTCGAGAACTATGTAGACATAATCGAGATACATCTTCGATCAATAACCAGTAGCGGAACCTGGATGCTCATATTGGCTCCTACATATTCTATGGAGATTGAGGGAGTCCCGGACTAGGGGGTGTCCGGATAGCCGAACTATCATCTTCGGCCGGACTCCTGGACTATGAAGATACAAGATTGAAGACTTCGTCTCGTGTCCGGATGGGACTTTCCTTGGCGTGGAAGGCAAGCTTGGCGATACGGATATGTACATCTCCTACCATTGTAACCGACTCTGTGTAACCCTAACCCTCTTCGGTGCCTACATAAACCGGAGGGTTTTAGTCCGTAGGACGGAAAAACAATCATACCATAGGCTAGCTTCTAGGGTTTAGCATCTCTGATCTCGTGGTAGATCTACTCTTGTACTACCCATATCATCAATATCAATCAAGCAGGAGTAGGGTTTTAACTCCATCGAGAGGGCCCGAACCTGGGTAAAAACATCGTGTCCCTTGTCTCCTGTTACCATCCGCGTAGACGCATAGTTCAGGACCCCTACCCGAGATCCGCCGGTTTTGACCCGACGTTGGTGCTTTCATTGTGAGTTCCTCTGTGTCGTCATCTTTAGGCCCGATGGCTCCTCCGATCATCAACAACGATGCGGTCCAGGGTGAGACTTTTCTCCCCAGACAGATCTTCGTATTCGGCGGCTTTGCACTGCAGGCCAATTCGCTTGGCCATCTGGAGCAGATCGAAAGCTACTCCCCTGGCCATCAGGTCAGATTTGGAAGTTTGAACTACACGGCTGACGTCCGCGGAGACTTGATCTTCGACGGGTTCGAGCCACAGCCAAACGCGCCGCACTGTCACGAAGGGCATGATGTAGCTCTGCCGCCGGACAGTGCCCTGGAGGCGGCACCAGTGTCCGCTCCGACCCTTAGCTCGGAGCTGACTGCGCCGATCGAGGACAGATGGCTGGACACCGCCTCGGGGGCTGCTATCTCTATGGCGATCAAGCCGAACACCAACCCTCTCCTTTGCGAAGCTCGTGACTCCAAGGTGCCGGACTCCTCTCCGGACTCCGAACCTTCCGCGCCCCTGCCGATCGAATCCGATTGGGCGCCGATCATGGAGTTCACTTCCGCGGACATCTTTCAGCACTCGCCCTTTGGCAACATCCTGAATTCACTAAAGTCTCTCCCTTTATCAGGAGAGCCCTGGCCGGATTATGGTCAGGAAGGTTGGGATGCGGACGACGAAGAAATTCAAAGCCCACCCACCACCCACTTAGTAGCCACTGTCGATGATTTAACCGACATGCTCGACTTCGACTCCGAAGACATCGACAGTATGGACAATGATGCAGGAGACGACCAAAACCCAGCGCCTACAGGGCACTGGAAGGCCACCTCGTCATACGAAATTTACATGGTGGACATCCCAAAAGATGGGAATGGCGATGGAACAACGGAGGATGACCGCTCCAAGAAACAGCCTAAGCGCCGGCGTCAGCGGCGCCGCTCTAAATCCCGCCATAGTAAAAACGGCGATTCCGGCACTAGAGACAATAACACACCGGACAGTGCCGAAGACAATCCTCTCCAGCAAGATTCAGTGCAGAAGGATGGAGAGGCCAGCCCTCATGAGAGAGCGGCAGGCAGAGAGGTAGAGGACGATAATTACATGCCTCCCTCCGAAGACGAGGCAAGCCTCGATGACGACGAATTTGTCGTGCCTGAGGATCCCGTGGAACAAGAGCATTTCAAACGTAGGCTTATGGCCATGGCAATCAGCCTCAAGAAAAAGCAACAACAGCTTAGAGCTGACCAAGACTTGCTAGCCGACAGATGGACTGAAGTCCTTGCGGCCGAAGAGTATGAACTCGAACGCCCCTCCAAGAGTTACCCAAAACGCAGGCTGCTACCCTGATTAGAGGAGGAAGCACCTAAACTTACATCACCAGCGCATGATACGGCCGACCGGCCACCTCGTGGCCGCGACAGAGAGGCCTTTCGGCCCTCCACTCAAGCCGCACCCCGGCGCTGCTCAAAAAATACCAAGACGCGGGAAAACGTGCCAGACCTGCAGGATATACTGGAGGACAAGGCAAGGCAAACAATACGTGATGATAAAGTGATGATAACCGTGGGCGCCCCATGATACGTGATGATAACCGTCACGCCGGATATGGCAATTCTGGCCGGGCCGAACATAGTAGACAAAGCTCATTTGGGCTGCGTCGTGATATAGCCCAATACAAAGGCGCCGCACACCCACTATGCTTCACAGACGAAGTGATGGATCATCAAATCCCTGAGGGTTTCAAACCTGTAAACATTGAATCATACGACGGCACAACAGATCCTGCGGTCTGGATCGAGAACTATCTCCTCCATATCCACATGGCCCGCGGTGATGATCTACACGCCATCAAATACCTCCCACTCAAGATTAAAGGACCAGCTCAGCATTGGCTTAACAGCTTGCCAGCAGAGTCAATCGGTTGTTGGGAAGACTTGGAAGCCGCATTCCTCGACAACTTCCAGGGCACCTATGTGCGACCACCAGACGCCGATGACCTAAGCCACATAATTCAGCAGCCAGAGGAATCAGCCAGACAATTCTGGACACGGTTCCTAACCAAGAAAAATCAAATCGTCGACTGTCCGGATGCAGAGGTCCTTGCAGCCTTCAAACATAACATCCGCGACGAGTGGCTTGCCCGGCACCTAGGACAGGAAAAGACGAAATCCATGGAAGCCTTTACAACACTCATGATCTGCTTCTGCGCGGGAGAGGAGAGCTGGCTAGCTCGTAGTAACAACATGACCAAGAGCCCTGATAATTCGGATACCAAGGACAGCAACGGCAGGTCACGTCGCAACAAGCACAAGCACCGCATTAACGGCGATAATGTTGTGGATACGGCAGTCAATGCCGGATTTAGAGGCTCCAAACCCAGTCGGCGGAAAAAGCCATTCAAAAGAAATACTCCGGGCCCGTCCAATTTGGACCGAATACTCGATCGCTCGTGCCAGATACACGGCACCCCCGAAAAACCAGCCAACCACACCAACAGGGATTGTTGGGTGTTCAAGTAGGCAGGCAAGCTAACTGCCGAAAACAATGACAAGGGGCTGCATAGCGATGACGAGGAGGAGCCCCGGCCGCCGAACAATAGAGGACGGAAGGGCTTTCCCCCACAAGTGCGGATGGTGAACATGATATACGCAACCCACATACCCAAAAGGGAGCAGAAGCGTGCACTAAGGGACGTATATGCGATGGAGCCAGTCGCCCCAAAGTTCAATCCGTGGTCCTCCTGCCCGATCACTTTTGATCGAAGTGAGCACCCCATTAGCATCCGCCATGGCGAATTCGCCGCATTGGTTCTAGACCCAGTCGTTGACGGATTTCACCTTACTAGAGTCCTGATGGACGGCGGCAGCAGCCTGAACCTGTTTTATCAGGATACAGTGTGCAAGATGGGCATAGACCCCTCAAGGATTAAACCTACAAAGACGACCTTCAAAGGCGTCATACCAGGTGTAGAGGCCAACTGTACAGGCTCAGTTACACTTGAAGTGGTCTTCGGATCACCGGATAACTTCCGAAGCGAGGAATTAATCTTCGACATAGTCCCGTTCCGCAGCGGCTATCACGCACTGCTTGGACGAACCGCATTTGCAAAGTTCAATGCGGTGCCGCACTACGCATACCTCAAGCTCAAGATGCCAGGCCCTCGAGGAGTCATTACGGTCAACGGAAACACCGAACTCTCTCTCCAAATGGAGGAACATACGGCGGCCCTCGTGGCAGAAGTACAAGGCAGCCTCTTAAGGCAATTCTTGAGTCCGGCTATTAAACGGCCGGACACCGTCAAGCGCGCCCGGAGTAACCAACAGCAAGACCACCTGGCACGTTCCGAGCACGCGTAGCAATGTGGCCCCACTCCAGCCCTCGCGAAATTGCGAAACCAGTACTACGTGTACATAATTACGCTCTGGAAATACCATGGGCATAGGGGGAGGGGCATGACCACGGCAGGCCCAGAATGCGGCTCAACCGCACCAGGGGCTCCCAATTGTGCCATTCTTCTTTTTTCTCTTACTTTCATGACACCTTTCTCAAGAAGCCCTGTCCGGCAGTAGAATCGCCGGACACACGATGCAATAGCCAGGGAAGCAGAAAGCTACGTCGAGTGTATAGGTGGTCTCTATAACCAGCAGTATACTTGTTTTACATATTATCCCGTAGCTCGCTCCTGTAGGGGGACATGTCAAATAGTCCCATCCCTTGCTTATCGCAATATTTGTATCGTTCCGCTTTAACCACAGCTTTTTTAATAAACAATGCATAGCCTTTGCCTATTATTGCATTCCTTTTTTTTTCTCTATACATGTTCACTTATGACATGTTGCATCCGTACGCTTTGGTACGGTCAAATACACCAGGGGCTTAAGTACCCCAAAATATGGTGTGATAAGTCCGAACACTTTCACAAGTGCGGCACCTCGAACTTATAGCATTATATGCATCGGCTCCGAATCATGTCTTGGGTCAATAGTTGGGTTTGCCCAGCTCCCATGTTTTGGTACCTTACGTTCCGTTATATCGGCTAAGGTAGCGCTGGGAGAACCACTGCGATTGTGCCCCGGTTGAGCTGGGTTAAGCACCTCAGTGGAGAAAGCTAAAACTGACCGTCATGATAGGGCGAGAGCCGGTCGCTGTTCGAGAGGTTTTTCGAGTCCCTAAAGACTTATGCCGCTTAGAGCGAGGAGTCGGCTTTGTCCGGCCCAGGCGTGAATAGTGCCCCGAACTCGGTCTTCCGAATACTAGGGGCTTCGCCGAAATTTAAAATTATAGAATTCTATGGCTAAGTGAGAGTGTTCAAGCATTATAGTCATCTTGCCTTGTTCGTTGCGTTGAGCGCCTCCCTCGAAGGACCCAAGAATGGTAAAAAGAGTGCTCAAGTTTATCCCGAAGACCCCAGCACTCGTGGCATGGGGGCAGAAGCCGACGACTCGCCATCTCTCAAATTTAATAAACGGCCGAATAGAAGGTAATATTTTAAATTCACAAGCGTTGCTTAGCGCATATGAACAAGTTTTCAAGCGTACAGGATAACAAATGCGAGTTTACTCAAAAATTACATCTTTGGAGCATTCACCCGCTATAAGGCGGGCACCCTTCAGGACGTTCTCATAATACATCTCGGGCTTGCGATACTTCCTGCCCGGCGGTGGAGCATCCGTCACAAGCTTCTCAGCGTCCATCTTGCCCCAGTGCAATTTAGCACGGGCAAGGGCCCTACGGGCACCTTCGATGTAGACGGAGCGCTTGACGACTTCAATCCATGGACAGGCGTCCACCAGCCACCTCACCAGCCCGAAGTTGCTCCCAGGCATGGTTTCCTCGGGCCACAGCCGAACTATGAGGCCCTTCATGGCCTGTTTGGCCACCTTATGAAGCTCGACCAGCTGCTTCAGCTGGTTGCTCAAGGGCACCTGGTGTCCGGCCTCACCATACTGAGACCAGAACACCTTCTCCGTCGAGCTCCCCTCCTCGGCCCGGTAGAATGCGGCAGCGTCGGACACACTGCGAGGACAGATCTGCGAATGCTCTTGGAGAGCTCCGGATTCGGGTAAGTAACAAGTAATTCACTTTCACGTGCTTGCTTTGCATGAAGAATGCCTTACCCGCCGCTATCTTCTTTAATGCCTCAATTTCCTGGAGGGCTTTTTGGGCTTCGGCCTTAGCGGCTTTGGCGAGCTCGGACTCTCGAGTCTTCGAGTCACGCTCCAAACTCTCATGTTTTTCCACGAGAGCCTCGAGCTCTTGTCGCACCTCCACCACCGGCGCCTCCTGCTTCTCTCACTCGGTGCTTTCCGCTGCCACATTGCTTTCAGCCCTGGACACTGCTTCCTTCAGGGTCGCCACCATGTTCGTGGCCCCTGCAATTCTCATGTTATTCCTGTTATTTTTTGCAACCACAACTTTTATATACTCCCATAAGGTATTACTTACCTTCCTTGTCCTCGAGCTTCTTCTTGGCAAGGCCGAGCTCGTTCTCGGACCGCTCGAGGCTCTGCTTCAATGCATTGACCTCTGCAGTCAGTGCGGCAGAGGTCAGCAGCACAGCCTGCATTCTCATATTGACATACCTATGTTAGACTCCTGCGTACATCTTTTTAGATCCTCAGTTCGGCTTTTCTTTCCGAACGCCAAACTGAGCATCATGGGCTACTGTCTATGCGGTAACATTTCTACATGTCTTAAATACATACCTCAAAGCCTGTTAGAAGGCTGGCACAGGCTTCAGTCAGCCCGCTCTTGGCGGACTGAACTTTCTGGATCACCACACTCATAACAGTTTGGTGCTCCTCATCGATGGAGGCACCGTTAAGCGCCTCCAGCAAATTATACGGTGCCTCCGGTTGGACAAAGGTCACCGGTGTCGCAGTCTCGCCCTTCTTACGAAGGGGCCGCCTGCCGGACTCCGGAACCAATGAAGGTTTCGGTGCGGAATCCGGCCCAGGGCCGGACTTAGAGCCCTTTGGGGTTTGATCCCCCTTGTGCCCAGAGTCCGGGAGGTTGCCTTGCGGCGCCTCCGGGACCCCCTCCTCCTGGCCCTTTTGGGACCCCACCTCGGCGTCATCCGCAGCGCGAGGAGAGGAGACGGCCGGAAGTGAAGTGCTATTAACGTCCGACGAAGCCAGGTTGCCGCTCGTTGAAGTGTCGAGCCCGTCCTTGGGCGGGCTGTAGGGTTATATTCGGCGTTAGGAGATTATATGCGACAAACAAAACATCATGAGTTATTCTGGTATCCGGACACTTACGAAGTCGCCAGGGGCTTAGTGCTCGGTGGCCACTCCTCTTCATCGTCGTCGGCGTTGGTGGAGTAGTCCGGAGGGAGGGTCCTTCCCTTCTTGGACCCTTCGGCCTCCCCCGTTGGGGCGACCTTCCTTTTCTTCTCTCCCCCCGCTGGAGGAGAGGCCTCTTTTTCCTCCTCCTCGTCTTCGCGGGAGGAGTCCGCCTCGGAGTCATCGGACGATGAGTCCAACAACACCTGGCGCCGGGAACTCCTTCGAGTTCCCGTGGCCTTCTTCTTGGCCTTCTTCTCTGGCACCACGTGAGGTGCCGGAACCAGCAGCCCAGTCAATCGGGCGTCCGCTGGGTCTTCTGGCAAGGGAGCCGGACAGTTAACCTGCCCGGACGTCTTTTGCCAGGCCTGTCAAAGGTAGGGGAGTTTAGATCCCGCATAGAGTCAGACTATGGAAAACAAGAGTCCCGTAAAGGGCAAAGTAGCTTACCTCGCTGGCTTGACGCTGCGAGCTGTATCCACGATCTTCGGTAGCGGATGCGGGAGCCTCGGCGCCCTTGAACAGCACCTTCCAGTCATCTTCGTACGTAGTGTCGAAGAGCCTGCTCAAGGTTTGGTGCTGTGCCGGATCAAACTCCCACAAGCTGAAGGCCCGTTGTTGGCACGGGAGGATCCGGCGGATGAGCATGACCTGGACTACATTGACGAGCTTGAGCTTCTTGTTCACCAAGGTTTTGACGCAGGATTGGAGTCCGGTCAGCTCTTCCAAATTACCCCATGTCAGGCCCGTCTCTTTCCAAGAGGTGAGCCGTGTAGGGAAGTCAGATCGGAATTCGGGGGCCGCCACCCATTTAGGGTCACGCGGCTCAGTGATGTAGAACCACCCCGATTGCCACCCCTTTATGGTCTCCACGAAGGAGCCCTCGAGCCATAAGACGTTGGGCATCTTGCCCACCATGGTACCTCCGCACTCCGCTTGGCGGCCGCCCAATACCTTCGGCTTGACATTGAAGGTCTTCAGCCATAAGCCGAAGTGGGGCTGGATGCAGAGGAAGGCCTCAGACACGACGATAAACGCCGAGATGTTGAGGACGAAATTCGGGGCCAGATCGTGGAAATCCAGGCCGTAGTAGAACATGAGCCCCCGGACAAATGGGTGAAGTGGAAAACCTAGTCCGCGGAGGAAGTGGGTACACCACCCTCTCATGGGACCCGGGGATGGGGATGAGCTGCCCCTTGTCGGGGAGCCGATGCGCGATGTCGCTGGACAAGTATTCGGCCTTCCGTAGCCTCTTGATGTGCCCCTCCATGACGGAGGAGGCCATCCACTTGCCTCCCGCTCCGGACATGGCTGGGGAAGGTTGAGGCGAGATGTGTGGACTTGGGCGCTGGAGCTCGAGTGCGCGGAAATGGATAAGCAAAGGAGGAAGAAGGCGTAGGTAAAAAGGTGGATCCTTATCCCCTTATATGGACAGATGATACTATACGTCCCCACCAGCCTGGTAAAACTCGCCTATCTCACAAGCGATGTAATCAATGGCGCGGTTGGGTTACCCACGCCCGTATTGATGAGAATCCCGGAATAAGAGGATACGATCTCTGCTTTGACAAGACGTGCCAAGGAAACCGCCTCGCTAAATGCACTGAGGTGGAACAGTAAAAACGTTTCGAATAAAGGCTTGGCCGTGGTGTGATGTCACGCCATGGAATACGTCAGCAGATTGGATTTGTGTAAATATTATTTTCTCTACGGTGGTATGTGGAACTTATTTTGCAGAGCCGGACACTATCCTTGTGTTCAAAATCTTCTATGAAGTATTCGGAGGAGGAACCCGCCTTGCAATGCCGAAGACAATATGCGCGCCGGACTCGTTGTCATTGAAGCCTGGTTCAGGGGCTACTGAGGGAGTCCCGGACTAGGGGGTGTCCGGATAGCCGAACTATCATCTTCGGCCGGACTCCTAGACTATGAAGATACGAGATTGAAGACTTCATCCCGTGTCCGGATGGGACTTTCTTTGGTGTGGAAGGCAAGCTTGGCCATACGGATATGTAGATCTCCTACCATTGTAACCGATTCTGTGTAACCCTAACCCTCTTCGGTGCCTATATAAATCGGAGGGTTTTAGTCCGTAGGACGGAAAAACAATCATACCATAGGCTAGCTTCTAGGGTTTAGCCTCTCTGATCTCGTGGTAGATCTACTCTTGTACTACCCATATCATCAATATCAATCAAGCAGGAGTAGGGTTTTACCTCCATCGAGAGGGCCCGAACCTGGGTAAAAACATCGTGTCCCTTGTCTCCTGTTACCATCCGCCTAGACGCACAGTTCGGGACCCCCTATCCGAGATCCGCCGGTTTTGACACCGACAGAGATCTTTATCGGTCAAACCGCAGAACAACATGCGTTGTTCCCTTTGTCATCCGTATATTACTTGCTCGAGATTCGATCGTCGGTATCTTCATACCTAGTTCAATCTTGTTACCGGCAAGTCTCCTTACTCGTTTCGTAATGCTTCATCACGCAACTAACTCATTAGTCACATTGCTTGCAAGGCTTATAGTGATGAGCATTACCGAGAGGGCCCAGAGATACCTCTCTGATACACGGAGTGACAAATCCTAATCTCTATCTAGGCCAACCCAACAAACACCTTCGGAGACACCTGTAGAGCATCTTTATAATCACCCAGTTACGTTGTGACGTTTGATAGCACACAAGGTGTTCCTCCGGTATTCGGGAGTTGCATAATCCCATAGTCAGAGGAACATGTATAAGTCATGAAGAAAGCAATAGCAATAAAACTTATTGATCATTATGCTAATCTAACAGATGGGTCTTGTCCATCACATCATTCTCTAATGATGTGATCCCGTTCATCAAATGACAACAAATGTCTATGGTCAGGAAACATAACCATCTTTGATTAAGGAGCTAGTCAAGTAGAGGCATACTAGGGACACTTTATTTTGTCTATGTATTCACACATGTACTAAGTTTCCGGTTAATACAATTCTAGCATGAATAATAAACATTTATCATGATATAAGAAAATATAAATGACAACTTTATTATAGCCTCTAGTGCATATTTCGTTCACCACCTCACCTTTGGATGCTGATGGAGGTGCCCCGGCATGCCGCACTCTGGGCCAAGAAGCGGCGGATAGACAGCTCGTTTCGCCATAAGGGCAACCAGTGCTTGGTGGCTCGCGCCATAGCAATGGGAAAGTTCTTTTTTCACCCATGCTATTGTTTGAATCGCTAGTATTGGACTTCTCGTACGTAAGGCAAGGAGTAATTGGACCCGGACCAGAAAAAGTCATTGATTCGAGGTCCAACGTGGCCGAGCTCCACATTCAATGCCAAACGATATTGAGGAAGTGTGGGATGAAATAACGATAGCATCGTCTTCCTCTCCCAGTAAGGTACGATGTAGTACAACGCTACTTCGTCGACCCAAAAATGGTGAGCTCGTGTGCATGCTTGTTAGAGGTGCATGTATGCCGCATTAGGCTAGACATTTGTCGAGGATGGCTTTCACAGTCTTTGGCAATAGTTGTACAGGCGAGGAGTCGTCGTAGACAGAGTACAAACGACACCGAATGCGACCTGGCCTAGCCGCACGATTATTGTCGCTATCTGGTGTCACCGGGACTTACTGCTGGGCCGACTACTGGAAGCTGTCCGGGAAGATAAGGGTGAAACATTATAGGAGTGGGGTGGCCGCGGTGGTTGAAGCAGTGGGGCGGCGGTTGAGTCAGAGTCGATTGTGTTTTTCCTTTTTCCCCTTCATTCTGAGCATATTGGGCAGGGGCATTTGTTTCCATGCAAATATATGAAATCAAATATGGTCATCTTCTTTTATCGTAAACTAGTAAATGTGCTCGTGCGTTGCTACAGGTCATTGTCGACCATGGACATAGATGGTCAAGAAGCCACACTCTCACTTGAGCGGCGCCTTCTCCAGCTACTACGCTCAGGTGGAATAACTGTAGTTGGATAGGGAGGAGTGCTCGGAGAAGTTTGAACGAGTGCCCTTTTTTATTACTGCTAGTCCTGAATCATGCATCAGTGTAACCTTCGTATGTAAATATTCAAAAGGACCTTCTTGTGTGCTCTCATAAAGCATGATTATTTCTCTACATCTATTCTTCAATGGGTCTATCTTCCAGACCGTGCATATTCTGAATTAGGAGAACCTGACACCTTCGTGAATCCGGATCAACTCATAAAACAGTGATTGTAAGGAACACTTGCATGCTTGCTAAGATATACCTCTAACTCTCTAAGGGTGGAGCCAGCTCATTGCCATTAGGTTCAAGTGATATAATCCTTTCGTGATTCAAGTTTGTTCAAGCCAGCTCATTCGAACACTTGCATGATTCAAGTTTTTTCAAATTTGAAACATAGTATAGCAACATAATCCTTTCAAGATTATGATAAAAACCATATAAAATTTGTCAAAATCGATCCATGTATCAATTACTTATGATTTTAACAAAGTATAAGGACCTATATGCAAAAGCAGAGGTCACATTTCTAACATACTCGAAAACAAAAACAAACTAGATATTCACAATCTATGAAAAATTCTACCTCAAATCGATGTATAATTTGTGTAAGTTTAAGTTTAGATCAGTCAGATGTAAATTAATCAAATTTTAACTTTAAAAAGATAAAAACAATTTAAAATAAAAAACAGATAACGTCTATGCCTACAGCCATGCCGTAAGCATAGTTCTTGGCTAGGGACTACCAGGAGGCGCCACGTGGTGGGGCCGTAGGCATATATGAAAACTATGCTATGGCTTTGCCGTCAGCATAGCTCTGTCACCGGTAGCTCCTGGTAAAAAAATAGATAATAGCTATGCCGACGGCCGCCGTCAGAGCCGTTGGCATAGATTTCACAGCGTCACCCCGCCGTCTGTCCCCGGGCCACCTCTATGCCGACGTCCTAACTATGTCTACAGCTGCCGTAGGTATAGATCGAAGTATGCCAACGGCCTTACTATGCCTACGGCAGCCATAGACATGGTTGGAGGTATGCCGACGACATTTCTATGATGACGTTTACCCTAGGCCGTAGGCATAGCTTGAGCTATGCCGACGGCCCCGACAAAAGGCCGTCAACATACGAATCAAAGAGAGGGGGCGTGGTGAGTGCTCACGGAATGCACATGCACATGCACGCCGGTGAGTACTGATGGCCGTAAACGCTCAGATCGTGAAAACGGACAGCCAAAACTCAAATTGCTGTGAGGGCTGGGTTTAGGCTCAGTTTTACTGTCCTTAATATATACTTGAACATCCCCTCTGCCTATCGGAACACCAATTGCTTACAGTGGCATGTTTATGGCTGGCCTCAGCGGTCAAAGAATTTTTACCCAACACAGATGGAGTTCTGCAGATCGGACCTCCTCCATAAGCTTTTTTTTTCTTTGTCCTTCGTTGGCTATGTATTTCGCTTTCTTTTCTTGACTATGTTATATGGTGGTGCTATGAATGTGTAGAGACCGGATGTAAACTTGTTATGCTTGAATCTTGTGTTGATACAACGTTGTGAGCCAATAAAATGGGAAATTTTACGGTACATATACTACTCAACATAATGGGTAGTATTAAGAGTTAATCTAATGCACTCCTCCCAGCACACCGTCGTCCAAACGCTGCCAAAAATCACAGCCTCCGCTGCTTGCATGCCGCCGGCAAAGGCAGGAACTAACTTAGTTGAATACTTACCATGATATGGCCTCGTATTCTAATGTTTGCATGACGGGCTGTACAAGGTCGGGGTCAGGCGGCCCAAGCGAAGGCTGTCGTCTCTGTGTTAGCGACCAGTTCCAGATCCCGGAGGCTCGATGAGAAGACCAAAAACCGTGTAATCTAGCCGCAGACGACGGCCGGCAAGGCGAGGAAGAGGGCATGCGGCCGGGGCAACGAACTCGCCTTTGTCGTCTTCGTTGGGTGACCCGCTCCAAATTCTGCAGGTTCGAGGGTAACACGAAAGGCATGACAACTCGCTGCTGCCGACGGCTAGCTAGGATGCGACGAGCGATGGCGACGGCAAATGAATGAGTGTGGGATGGAGAAATACTGCGTGAGATTTCAGGGGAAGGTGCCTGCGGGATGGATACATGTGTGTTGACGTATAATGTGCTGCATAGTCTCTTCCATCAGATCGGTCTTTTGGTTGCATTGGCTAGAGAATGCACTTCTACATGGTATCGGAGCCAAGAGGTCTCGAGTTGAAGACCCGGCTGGCGCAATTAAATTGCAACCCACTTTCGGTCCATTTTTAGGGCCGAGGGAGCCACACGTGAGGGGGAGTGTTGACGTATAATGTGTTGCATAGTCTCTTCCATCAGATAGGTCTTTTGGTTGCATTGGCTAGAGCATGCACTTCTACAATGTGAACTACCCAAAACGCCCTTAATTGCTTAATATACTACCAAAAATCTAGTGTAGTATTGGCTTATCTGAGCTGTTGAACTAAAGAAATAAACAGTCTAAATTAAACGAAACCTACAACCGTGTCCTTTATTTAGTGCTGAACCTGTTGAGAGAACGGGTATCAATAAAAGCATGTCTTGTGTCTAAATTTCTATCTTGTGTGTGGCAGGTCCCACCTTGGAGGGTGAAACAATGCATTCGAACTTGTCCTCCTCGCATGGATTGAAAAATTAGTACCCTTTCCCTATGCCACGAGTGACCTGATGCCTTAGCTCGGCTGTTTTGTCTCCAAGCTGCAGCACGATCCTACATAAACTCACTGAAACAACAGCCTTGAGAGAAAGTAAATCACACAGGGATGCAAGCAAAACTATACCTTTAAAACGCAAGAAAGAGCTCGCTCCATAATTACGATGGCGAACACCACCAAGGTGGTGGCAATCTTAGGTGTTCTTGTGTTCCTGCAGGTTGTATCATGCACCATCGCCCGACACCACGCTGTTCCAGGGTCATCTCTCGCCAGCGTCCAGGCAGGAACGATGACGCTTGATGGGTACGAACAAGGAGCGGAGGGCGGCGGGCCAGCAGCGTGCGATGGCATATACTACAGCGACGGAGATTTCGTGGCAACGCTGCCTACGGAGCTGTACGCTGGCGGGAGCCTGTGCCACAAGTTTATAGGCATCCTGAGCACGCAAACCGGGCAAAGCGCGAGGGCCATGGTTGTGGACGTGTGCGATGACTGCAACGACGACGAGCTGGGGACATCAGCCGCCGTGTGGAATGCCCTGGGGGTCTTAGCCAATGTCGGCGTCACACCCATCAGGTGGTCTGTGCAATGAAACATCGTACGTATCAGTCCTTGCAAGTATATCGGAATGATTGAGTGAAAAAAGATCAATCTAAAATAGTAATAAAGTGCTTGTATGCGTGTATGAGGTGTGAAGCATACATATGTAGTACAAATAATGTACTTATAAGGGTGAAAGTCAATGTAAAGTGAGATATCAGCTCGCTATTCTCCTGCACTGACCAATGCATACCGGGCTTCAACATCCTCTTGCAAGTTTTGGTATTTTGTCTTATTCTCCGAGCTACACACGGGATGCGCATCAAGCCATCAAGAGGTACAGTGACCGGTGATTAACCTCGATCGTGTTAAAAAAAGGGGGAAACGGCTGCAATCGGTCAGCCGGCCGAAACTGAGCCGGTCGCCTCCTCGCACAACGCACACCCACATGGACCCACGTGGCTACTTGCCCACCGCTATCCACAGGAACCTTATCCCCACCCCTGAAGCGAGACCTATCCAGTTCGTTCCTTGCCATCTCTCTCTCTCTCTCTCTCTCTCTCAAATCCTAGCGCCGGCGGGTTGAGCGGCGCCAGAGCCGATGTGTGTGTGTGGGGGGGGGGGGGGGGGGGGTGCTGCTTCCGTGGATGAACTCCATCCCCTTCACTCTCCAGTAGCCATGGATGGACTCCTTCCCCTTCTCTCCCTAGCAGCCATGGATGAAATCCATCACCTTCTCTCTCCAGCAGCCATGGATGACCTCCATCCCCTTCGTCACCCATCCTTAACCCTCTTTTTTCCTCCGCAATTGCTGAAGAAGCTGCAGCCGGCCATGAAAAAGGTTGCATCCACACTCCGAGGTGCTGGAACCGGCTAGGGAAAGAGTTAAGGCCACCTTAATCTGAGGTGCTGGAATCGGCATTTTTTTTTGCTGGAATCGCACTTTTTTTGCTGGAACCATATGTTTTTTTTTTGCCTCAAGAACACTACTCTAGTTTTTTTGCTTCAATCATGTTAATTTTTGATGGAACCGGCTTTTTCTTTTGCTTCAACCCGACCATGGTAGTTCTGCTCTTCATATCTTTTTGTCTAAATTTTTGCTACTATGGCGACGGCAACACCGCAACAGGAAAGCATTTGTGTGTTTTGCTGGAACCGGTGTTTTATTTTGCTACCACCGATGGATTTTTTCGCCACGACCGGTGATGACCGGATTTCTTTGCTGGGTTCTTTTTTGTTGAAAACGGTGATGCATGCCTACAGAGGCGAGCGGCGGGACAGCCATGGGGGTGAGGAGGGAGGTGCGATGGTGGGTTGGGACGCGAAGAGCTACAGGATGGGTGGACGGGCACGTGGCGAGGTGGACGGCACGACGATGTGGTAGTGACAAGCGGGGGGAAGAAGATTGGGATGAAAGGGGATGCGTTGACTTTGATCGAACGGTCACATGCGGGCCAATCTAACGGTGAGTGGTCGACCGGCCCAAAAGTTAGGCCGGCGCACCGGCGTCTATCAGTTCCTAAAAAAAATGCTCTATATGTGTCCAGGAAATATTCTTTTCTGAAAGTTGCATTCAGTGTAAGTTTGTAAGTGTGTAACTCACAACTCCCTCCTTTCCTATTTGTTAGGCTTTTTTGAAAAATAAGAAAATGAACCATGTAAGTTGGTATAAGTACCTGCATACGTGCATAAGCATTGAAGTCAATGTAAAATGATCATCTCAGTCAACACGACAAAACAACTATGTATGGACGATTTTTCTAGGATGCTTGTATTTCAATCTCTATCCTAGAAAGCATCATCACTCTAGACACGCTTCTTACGACGATGTGCATAGCATCACAAATTCCATTTTTAGTGGTATATTATTTTAACCAAAGTCTTGTTTGTTTTCAGTGAATTTGAAGAAAAAAAATAAAATCATCGCCAAAGGAACTATAGTGAGTACAGATAAAACATATATTGTCGAGGGAACATGCTTGGAGAGCTCCACATGGTCCATGTGATAAGCAAACAAAAACATTGCTTGGAGAGCAATGTGTTGCAGTTTCTGTTCGCTAGGTTACAAATCTTGTAGATGAGAGACTAGCTATACCATATGAAAAAATCCAAACAGTAAGGGATGATATTGGCTATGTTAGTGCTTAGCGTCGTTCACATGCAAGCTTCTAAAAATACAAGCATTAGGTATTCTTCATACTTAAGGTCTATTAGTTTCAAGAATCGTAATGATATTTAGGTAAATAAAATAACTAAGACAACCACTACACACAACTACAAAACAGTGATACATTTTTTCTGATAGGTTCATCAACTTCTCATCATGTACATCTTCTAAAGTTTTACGGTCATGTAATTTTTTCTTTGTTAACTTTCTTATCACGGTAGTTGAGGGTTTAAAAAGAAGTGCGTTGAAGGAGTTAGGAGCAGCTGATGAACCATTCTCTAAATGAACAATATTACTTTTTTTTTTGAAAAGGGGGACTCCCCGGCCTCTGCGTCAGAACGATGCATACGGCCACTTAGATAAATAAAATAGGTTCAACAATGTCATAGAGTCGTTAAACAAAATAAAGCCGAGCTCACATAGAACCTCGACGCTAAAACAAAAAAAGGCCATAAAGCCACAACAGGCTGGCAAAATAAAGATAGGAAAACTAATTGCCTATCCTATTACATGACCGTCATCCAAACCAGTTGAAGATATCCCGCGCTACCATCTCCCACCGGACAGATCCAGTAACCAAACGCTCCCTGGCCTCCGTCAGAGTGAGTAAGGACCACATACGGATCAGCGCCGTAGCACGGAATACAACCTGCAAAAAATGAATAAAAGTTATTCTGTTAAAAGCCAAATCATTTCTGCAGTTCCAAATTGCCCATAACAACGCACAAACTTCTACACGAATGTGTCTAGCTGTATCGGACTCAATCCCATCCAACCACATTCCAAATAATGACCTGACCGAACTCGGAGGAGTAATGTTAAAGGCAATTTGCACGGAGCGCCACAAAATTCTCGCCAACGGGCACCCAAAGAAGAGATGCTTAATGGTCTCATCTCGATCACAGAAACTACACCTAGTAGATCCTGTCCAATTGCGCTTAACCAAGTTGTCCTTTGTTAGAATGACCTGTTTATGGACAAACCACATAAACACTTTAATTTTCAAAGGAACTTTGACTTTCCAAACATGTTTGGAGCTAGGAATGGCACTCGAGTTAATAACATGTCCTGACCTAGTAAGTTTCCAACACAACTGATCGAGCTGATGATGTAGCTGGACTTCCATCAGTCTACGCATCAGATGAAGCCAAGCTTCCTATCCTATCACCAACAAGCACCCTCCTAAACTGGATATTAAGGGGAATGACCTGCATAATCGTTGCCACTAGCGCATCACGGCGATGGACAATACGATACATAGTTGGGTACTGTAATGCCAATGGTGTATCACCAAGCCAAGTGTCCTCCCAGAAACGAGTATCGTTGCCATCTCCGACAATAAACTTTGTTCTATTAAAGAAGGTTGCCTTAACTCTCATAAGCCCCTACCAAAATGGCGAATCAGTTGGTCTCACTATCACCTGTGACAAAGTTTTGGAATGCAGATACTTGTTACGGAGAATCCAAGCCCAAGTCGTGTCAGTCTCAACTGAAAGCTTATATAGCCACTTACTAAGCAGGCATCTGTTCTTGACCTCAAGATTCTCGATACCCAACCCCCCTTGATCCTTAGGACGACAAATAACATCCCACTTGGCGAGTCTATACTTTCTCTTAAGATCATCACTCTGCCAAAAAAATCTTCATCGATAGAAGTCTAGCCTTTTCCTAACCCCAACTGGAACCTCAAAGAAAGATAGTAGGAACATCGGCATACTTGTGAGCACGGAATTAATAAGAATTAACCGGCCTCCATAAGACATAAGTTTGCCCTTCCAGGAACTAAGTTTCTTTTCAAACCGATCTTCGATGCATTTCCACTCTCTGTTCGTGAGCCTACCATGGTGAATGGGTATACCTAGGTAAGTAAAAGGTAAAGCCCCTAATTCACATCCAAACAATTCCCTATAAGCCTCTTGTTCCTCCTTGGCTCTACCAAAGCAGAACAACTCGCTTTTATGAAAGTTAATCTTTAAACCGAACAATTGTTCAAAAAAGCACAACACTAGCTTCATGTTTCTCGCTTTTGCCAAGTCATGCTCCATAAAGATGATTGTATCATCAGCGTATTGCAGAATGGACACACCCCCATCAACTAGGTTAGGCACCAAGCCACCTACCTGACCGGCCTCCTTTGCCCTGCTTATGAGAATTGCCAACATGTCAACCACAATGTTGAACAAAATAGGGGACATTGGATCTCCTTGCCTCAGGCCTTTGTGTGTCTGGAAATAATGCCCTATATCATCATTTACTTTAATTCCAACACTACCTTTTTGCGTAAAGGATTCTACCTGGCGTCGCCAAGCCTCATCAAAACCCTTCATGCGTAAGGCCTGTTGAAGGAATGGCCATTTGACTTTGTCATATGCTTTTTCGAAATCCACTTTGAAAACAACCCCATCCAGCTTTTTCATGTGGATTTCATGGAGCGTTTCATGAAGGACCACAACCCCCTCAAGGATGTTCCTGTCCGGCATGAAAGCAGTTTGGGTAGGCTGCACAACAGCATGCGCGATCTGTGTGAGCCTATTGGTCTCGACCTTGGTGAAAATTTTGAAACTAACATTAAGAAGGCAGATTGGCCTGAATTGCTCAATTCTCACAGCCTCTGTTTTCTTAGGAAGAAGGGTGATCGTTCCAAAATTTAGCTGAAAAAGATGAAGCTGTCCAGCAAACAAATCATTGAACAAAGGCAACAAATCCCCTTAATGATATGCCAGCATTTCTTATAAAACTCCGCTGGAAATCCATCGGGGCCCGACGCTTTGTTATTTTTCATTTGCGAAACGGCCTCAAGTACCTCTTTCTCGGAGAAAGGAGCCGTCAGAATATCATTCTCCACAGCTGTGAGCTGAGGAACATCCTCAACCCTGGACTCATCTAGAGACACACAGTTCTTTTCTGGAGGGCCAAACAACTGCTTATAGTACTCGGTCATGTACAATTTTAGGTTTTCCTGTCCTACAATTGTACCCTCATCTTGCTCAAGCTGAAAGATCCTCTTCTTTCGATGCTTACCATTAGCTATCATGTGAAAGAATTGAGTGTTCGCGTCCCCCTGGACTACTCGCCGGACCTTGGCCCGCAACGCCCACTTCAACTCTTCTTCCCTAAGAAGTTCTTTCAGCCTCAATTCCGCGTCAAGCTTGGCATGAAGCTCCGCGGCCGGCAGTATCGTGGTTTCTGCTTTTACATCCAGGGACTGAATAAGGGAAAGGAGCCTTTCCTTTTCAACCTTATAAATCCCGCTAAGATGCTTAGCCCATCTACGTAGGAAACTCCTCAAGTGCCTAATCTTATTCTGCCTGCGCTGAAGCGCAGTCTTTCATCCTCAATCCTTAGCCCACTCTCTAGCCACGAGATCAAGGAAGCCTTCACGTTCAAACCAAGCCATCTCAAAGGAGAACACATTCTTGTTCCCCAAGTGGGAGGGCTCACCAGAGTCCAAAAATAACGGCGTGTGGTCAGAAATACCACGGGACAGGGCCTGGACTGTTACTAGAGGGAACTTCTGTTCCCAATCGACACTGGCCAACACTCGATCCAACTGCTCATACATCGGATTTGGCAGCGCGTTAGCCCAGGTGAATTTTCTACCCGAGAGCTCAATTTCTCTTAGGTTCAAACTTTCAATGATAGTATTGAACATGAACGACCATCTGCCATCAAAGTTATCATTGTTCTTATCCTCACACCTTCTAATTATATTGAAATCACCCCCCACCAGGATAGGCAACTGCACGGAACCACCAATCCGAATGAGATCAGCCAAGAACTCGGGCTTGAGCTCAGGCTGCGCAGCCCCATATACCGCAACCAGAGCCCAATTAAACCCATCTTCCTTCGACCGCACCCGGAACTTGACTGCAAAGTCACCCTTAACCACACTTTGAACCTCAAGTGTTTCGCACCTAACGCCGAGTAAGATTCCACCCGATCTCCCTCTCGGCGGCAAGCAATGCCAATCAAAATCTATACCCCCCGACAAAGTATTTAGAAATTGAGGCGCAAAATTATATCTACCCGTCTCCGATAGAGCGATAAAATCTTAACGATGCTCGACAGACGCCTAAGCAAGAAACCTTCTTTTAGCCAAGTCCTTTAGACCTATGCTATTCCAAAAGATTCCTTTCATAGTTCATCATGGAATTTTTTTTGCCGTACGAATCCTAGCACTCCTACGCACTGCGGACACCTGGTACACCTTCCGTTTCCACTTGCGCTTGGGGATAGTTTGACTCTACAACTGGTCCTCACAACCAGTGTCAGAGGGGCTAGCCAAAACTATTTCAGTAGAATCATCCTCTACATCCGCCTCAGAACTAGGTGGCATAAGATCCGCACAAAAATTATCGAGCACCCTGACCCCGAGCGCATCAACCTCAGAATCACACATGGGTTTAACAGCCGCAATATTACGAATCATCTCTAAGGCCCGCTCAGCCTCTAGATCCAGAAGATCATTAATAGAATTAGAAATTTCAGTGCCATTACTACCTAGTGAAACTCCTAATTGATTTGCATTATCAACAATCTCATCATTTGAAAAATGCAAAATGGAATTAGAAGTATTGACTGACATACCAGTAGTGACCTCCACATCACGAAGCTTGGCCGCCCTCATGGCGCATCGCTGCTGAATGTCGTCCACATCCGAATGTGCCTGGAGACGGCCACTCACCCGGCGCCTCTCAGACATCGGATCCTGAATCCCTCCAAACTCAATGACCTCCTCCCGAGAGATCGCGGTTGGGGTCCGGCCTCCTACCTCACCCCAACCAGCTGGCCGATCCACCTGCACGGGCTCCCCCACAGCCTCGCCAGAAGGTGGACAGACATGCACCAATATGTCAGATGCCTGGCGCGCCCCACAAGACGGGGCCAGCAGCGAGGATGGTGGAGGCAGAACAAGGGCCGCCTTCCCTCGCTTCCCACCCAGCACCGGAGAAGCCAGCACCACAGGCGCCTTAGGAGGAGAAAGCTCCGAGGCCACCTGCCCCGAGCCCTCTCCCGAAGGCAAAGCCGGCACCAACCGAAAGGAGGACGCAACGGGAGAAGAGGTATCCGAGGCCTCCTGCCCCGGACCTCCTCCCAACGAAGAAAAGGACACGGGAGCCACCTGCCCCGCATCCCCTTCCTCAGCAGAAAGAGAGTGATCTGAGGCCGCCTGCCCCAGGGCTCCTCCCGACATGCCAGGCACGAGAAGCTGCGTCATCTCCTGAGGGGGAACCGCGCGCTGAGTAGAAGAGGGAGTGGCCACCTGCCAACTCACCTCCTCCTCCCCCCAGACCGAAAGTGATGGAACCCCAATATCCCCAGGACTCGTATCCACAGCATCCTGACACCCCAAAGCAGGCAATGCAAGCTCAAAAGCCTCCTCGGACTCAACCCGATCACTCCACAACCTCGGTGGTGCAGAAGAAGGCTTGAAGGAGCCAAATCTCAGAGTCGTCGAAGGCATCGAGGAGGGTTGGGCAGCTCCATCCCCGGTTGTCGCGGTCTCGGACCCCGGCCCCTTGGACAGCTGTCGTCCAGAGTCCTCGACCGGTGGTTCCTGTACCCCCGCGCCACCGTCACCCTCGTGCATATCAACATCAGACTCATGAGCCAGCGTAGCCAGAAGGCTCTCGTCCTCAAACTCAATAACTAGATTATAAATCCTGCCTCGATAAGCCCACTTAACCACTTCCGGCACATACTCAACGTTCAGAATACTGACCAGAACCCAAGCAGTCCCATGAGCTCTGGTGAAAGCCATGTCGACACGCTCAGGCTTCCCCACTACAATGCCCATGCTGGCCACAACCCGAGCATCCTGCAACGGCATGGAAGGGGCCCCGGAAAATCGCAACCACGTCTGCATAAGCGGTTTGCCCTGAGGCTCAACAAGCTTCCATTCCTGAAACTCAAGGATGCCATCGGTACCTGGAACCTTACACATCCCAAAACTCAACAACCTCTTCAGATCCTCCACGGTAGGGAACTCCACCCTGAACATCTGATCATCAAGACTGACAAGGTCCCACTGGAAATCCCCAGGGGCCAGCTCTCGAAGCTTCTACACGATCTGTGTCTCAGACACCTCCCCTCTGGTGACCTTGACTATCCCCGTGGTCAGACTCGGGGACTCGTCAGAAACCTCATGCTCTGTCGGAGACTCGGAAAAAGTTAGCTCAGCACAGTAAACTCCATACATCATGAGTGACGGTGCCTGATCATGCAGTAACGGACAATCCCCAGATTCGTGTGTTAGTTTACCGCAGGTATGACATAACCGTGCCACACACTCCGCAATGAAGTGGCCCTTGTCTCCGCAACGATAACACATCATCTTTTCCTTCCTGCGCGCCCGCTTGGACGCCCTATCAGAATCAGTCCTGTCCATCATCTCCATGGACACATCAGTCGTGACCTCGTTCTCAGTAACCGGAACAGAAGCAAGAGCCGTCACCACCTCCATAGCGTGACCGGTCAACACAGGCTCCTCGGCAGCCCCGCTATCTGTTGTCTGCTCGACAACAACAGGTGGTGGCGGCGGACGTGGACGGTACCGGCCCCCTCGCCCGCCCCGACCACCACGATGTCCATGGAAGCCACCTCGCTTTCTAGAATCCGGGCCAGAAGCACCCTCAACAAAGCCACCCTTGGAACCCAGGAACGTTCGCTCTGCCGAACCATCGCTCTGCCAAGCGTAACCTCGACCACCGCCTGTCGACGACGAGCCATGGTGCACACCTGCACCATAGGCGTCAAAACCATCGTCTCCCCATTGTCCCCGAGGCACGGTATTAGCACCAGTCGTAGGTTTGGTGACAAAGTGAGGTGGCGGTTGAGGGAGTCCTGGACTAGGGGGTGTCCGGACAGCCGGACTATCATCGTCCGCCGGACTCCAAGACTACGAAGACACAAGATTGAAGACTCCGTCCCGTGTCCGGATGGGACTTTCCTTGGCGTGGAAGGCAAGCTTGGCGATACGGATATGTAGATCTCCTACCATTGTAACCGACTCTATGTAACCCTAGCCTTCTCCGGTGTCTATATAAACCGGAGGGCTTTAGTCCGTAGGACACAACATACATTACAACAATCATACCATAGGCTAGCTTTAGGGTTTAGTGTTGGGGAACATAGTAATTTCAGAAAATTTCCTACGCACACGCAAGATCATGGTGATGATATAGCAACGAGAGGGGAGAGTGTTCGTCCACGTACCCTCGTAGACCGTAAGCGGAAGCGTTAGCACAACGCGGTTGATGTAGTCGTACGTCTTCACAATCCGACTGATCCAAGCACCGAATGTACGGAGCCTCCGAGTTCAGCACACGTTCAGCTCGATGACGATCTCCGGCCCTCCAATCCAGCAAAGGCTCCGGAGATGAGTTCCGTCAGCACGACGGCGTGGTAACGATGATGATGTTCTACCGGCGCAGGACTTCGCCTAAGCTCCGCGACGATATGACCGAGGTGGAATATGGTGGAAGGGGGCACCGCACACGGCTAAGGAACGGTCCGTAGGTCAACTTGTGTGTCTATGGGGTGCCCCCCACCCCCGTATATAAAGGATCCAAGGGGGAGGAGGCCGCCGGCCTAGGGGCGCGCCAAGGGGGGGAGTCCTACTCCCACCGGGAGTAGGACTCCCCTTTTTCCAAGTAGGAGTAGGAGAGAAAGGGAAAAGAGGAGGAAGAGGGGAAGGAAAGGGGGGGGCGCCGCCCCCCTTCCCTTGTCCTATTCGGACTAGGAGGGGGAGGGGCGCGCGGCCCCCTCCTGGCTCCTTCCTCTTCTTCTTCTTGGCCCATGTAGGCCCATTAACCCCCCGGGGGGTTCCGGTAACCTCCCGGTACTCCGGTAAAATGCCGATTTCACCCGGAACCTTTTCGATGTCCAAACATAGGCTTCCAATATATCAATCTTTATGTCTCGACCATTCCGAGACTCCTCGTCATGTCCGTGATCACATCCGGGACTCCGAACAAACTTCGGTACATCAAAACTTATAAACTCATAATAAAACTGTCATCGAAATGTTAAGCGTGCGGACCCTACGGGTTCGAGAACTATGTAGACATGACCTAGAACCATTCTCGGTCAATAACCAATAGCGGGACCTGGATGCCCATATTGGGTCCTACATATTCTACGAAGATCTTTATCGGTCAAACCGCATAACAACATACGTTGTTCCCTTTGTCATCGGTATGTTACTTGCCCGAGATTCGATCGTCGGTATCCAATACCTAGTTCAATCTCGTTACCGGCAAGTCTCTTTACTCGTTCTGTAATACGTCATCTCACAACTAACTCATTAGTTATAATGCTTGCAAGGCTTAAGTGATGAGTATTACCGAGAGGGCCCAGAGATACCTCTCCGACAATCGGAGTGACAAAACCTAATCTCGAAATATGCCAACTCAACATGTACCTTCGGAGACACCTGTAGTGCTCCTTTATAATCACCCAGTTACGTTGTGACGTTTGGTAGTACCCAAAGTGTTCCTCCGGTAAACGGGAGTTGCATAATTCTCATAGTTACAGGAACATGTATAAGTCATGAAGAAAGCAATAGCAGAATACTAAACGATCATGTTCTAAGCTAACGGGATGGGTCATGTCAATCACATCATTCTCCTAATGATGTGATCCCATTAATCAGATGACAACACATGTCTATGGTTAGGAAACATAACCATCTTTGATTAATGAGCTAGTCAAGTAGAGGCATACTAGTGACTATATGTTTGTCTATGTATTCACACATGTATCATGTTTCCGGTTAATACAATTCTAGCATGAATAATAAACATTTATCATGATATGAGGAAATAAATAATAACTTTATTATTGCCTCTAGGGCATATTTCCTTCAGTCTCCCACTTGCACTAGAGTCAATAATCTAGATTACATAGTAATGATTCTAACACCCATGGAGTCTTGGTGCTGATCATGTTTTGCTCGTGAGAGAGGCTTAGTCAACGGGTCTGCAACATTCAGATCCGTATGTATCTTGCAAATTTCTATGTCTCCCACTTGGACTTGGTCCCGAATGGAATTGAAGCGTCTCTTGATGTGCTTGGTCCTGTTGTGAAATCTGGATTCCTTTGACAAGGCAATTGCACCAGTATTGTCACAGAAGATCTTCATTGGTCCCGATGCACTAGGTATGACACCTAGATCGGAAATGAACTCCTTCATCCAGACTCCTTCATTTGCTGCTTCAGAAGCAGCTATGTACTCCGCTTCACATGTAGATCCCGCCACGACGCTTTGTTTAGAACTGCACCAACTTACAGCTCCACCGTTTAATATAAACACGTATCCGGTTTGCGATTTAGAATCGTCCGGATCAGTGTCAAAGCTTGCATCGATGTAACCTCTTACGACTAGCTCTTTGTCTCCTCCATATACGAGAAACATATCCTTAGTCCTTTTCAGGTATTTCAGGATGTTCTTGACCGCTGTCCAGTGATCCACACCTGGATTACTTTGGTACCTTCCTGCTAAGCTTATTGCTAAGCATATGTCAGGTCTGGTACACAGCATTGCATACATGATAGAGCCTATGGCTGAAGCCTAGGGAACATCTTTCATTTTCTCTCTATCTTTTGCTGTGGTCGGGCATTGAGTTTGACTCAACTTCACACCTTGTAGCACAGGCAAGAACCCTTTCTTTGCCTGATCCATTTTGAACTTTTTCAAAATTTTGTCAAGGTATGTGCTTTGTGAAAGTCCTATTAAGCGTCTTGATCTATCTCTATAGATCTTGATGCCCAATATATAAGCAGCTTCACCAAGGTCTTTCATTGAAAAACTTTAATTCAGGTATCCCTTTATGCTATCCAGAAATTCTATATCATTTCCAATTAACAATATGTCATCTACATATAAAACTAGAAATGCTACAGAGCTCCCACTCACTTTCTTGTAAATACAGGATTCTCCAAAAGTCTGTATAAAACCATATGCTTCGATCACACTATCAAAGCGTTTATTCCAACTCCGAGATGCTTGCACCAGTCCATAAATGGAACACTGGAGCTTGCACACTTTGTTAGCACCTTTTGGATCAACAAAACCTTCCGGCTGCATCATATACAACTCTTCTTCTAGAAATCCATTCAAGAATGCAGTCTTGACATCCATTTGCCAGATTTCATAATCATGAAATGCAGCAATGGCTAACATGATTCGGACAGACTTAAGCATCGCTACGGGTGAGAAATTCTCATCGTAGTCAACCCCTCGAACTTGTCGAAAACCTTTTGCAACAAGTCGAGCTTTATAGACAGTTACATTACCATCAGCGTCAGTCTTCTTCTTAAAAATCCATTTATTCTCAATGGCTAGCCGATCATCGGGCAAGTCAACCAAAGTCCATACTTTGTTTTCATACATGGATCCCATCTCAGATTTCATGGCCTCAAGCCATTTTGCGGAATCTGGGCTCATCATCGCTTCCTCATAGTTCGTAGGTTCATCATGGTCAAGTAACATGACTTCCAGAATAGGATTACCGTACCACTCTGGTGCGGATCTTACTCTGGTAGACCTACGAGATTCTGTAGAAACTTGATCTGAAGTTTCATGATCAACATCATTAGCTTCCTCACTAATTGGTGTAGTTGTCACAGGAACCGGTTCTTGTGATGAACTACTTTCCAATAAGGGAGTAGATACAGTTATCCCATCAAGTTCTACTTTCCTCCCACTCACTTCTTTCGAGAGAAACTCCTTCTCTAGAAAGGATCCGAATTTAGCAACGAAAATCTTGCCCTCAGATCTGTGATAGAAGGTGTACCCAATAGTCTCCTTTGGGTATCCTATGAAGACACATTTCTCCGATTTGGGTTCGAGCTTATCTGGTTGAAGTTTCTTCACATAAGCATCACAGCCCCAAACTTTAAGAAACGACAACTTTGATTTCTTGCCAAACCATAGTTCATAAGGCTTCGTCTCAACGGATTTTGATGGTGCCCTATTTAACGTGAATGCGGCCGTCTCTAAAGCATAACCCCAAAACGATAGCGGTAGATCAGTAAGAGACATCATAGATCGCACCATATCAAGTAAAGTACGATTACGACATTTAGACACACCATTTCGTTGTGGTGTTCCAGGTGGCGTGAGTTGCGAGACTATCCCGCATTGTTTCAAGTGTAGACCAAACTCGTAACTCAAATATTCTCCTCCACGATCAGATCGTAGAAACTTTATTTTCTTGTTACGATGATTTTCCACTTCACTCTGAAATTCTTTGAACTTTTCAAATGTTTCAGACTTGTGTTTCATTAAGTAGATATACCCATATCTGCTTAGATCATCTGTGAAGGTGAGAAAATAACGATATCCGTCACGAGCCTCAATATTCATTGGACCGCATACATCTGTATGTATGATTTCCAACAAATCTGTTGCTCTCTCCATAGTACCGGAGAACGGTGTTTTAGTCATCTTGCCCATGAGGCACGATTCGCAAGTACCAAGTGATTCATAATCAAGTGATTCCAAAAGCCCATCAATGTGGAGTTTCTTCATGCGCTTCACACCGATATGAAATAAACGGCAGTGCCACAAATAAGTTGCACTATCATTATCAACTCTGCATCTTTTGGTTTCAACACTGTGAATATGTGTATCACTACTATCGAGATTCAATAAAAATAGACCACTCTCCAAGGCTGCATGACCATAAAAGATATTACTCATATAAATAGAACAACCATTATTCTCTGATTTAAATGAATAACCGTCTCGCATCAAACAAGATCCAGATATAATGTTCATGCTCAACGCTGGCACCAAATAACAATTATTTAGGTCTAATACTAATCCCGATGGTAGATGTAGAGGTAGCGTGTCGACCGCGATCATATCGACTTTGGAACCATTTCCCACGCGCATCGTCACCTCGTCCTTAGCTAATCTTCGCTTAATCCGTAGTCCCTGTTTCGAGTTGCAAATATTAGCAATAGAACAAGTATCAAATACCCAGGTGCTACTGCGAGCATTAGTAAGGTACACATCAATAACATGTATATCACATATACCTTTGTTCACTTTGCCATCCTTCTTATCCGCCAAATACTTGGGGCAGTTCCGCTTCCAGTGTCCAGTCTGCTTGCAGTAGAAGCACTCAGTTTCAGGCTCAGGTCCTGACTTGGGTTTCTTCTCTTGAGCAGCAACTTGCTTGCCGTTCTTTTTGAAGTTCCCCTTCTTCTTCCCTTTGCCCTTCTTCTTGAAACTAGTGGTCTTGTTGACCATCAACACTTGATGCTCCTTCTTGATTTCTACCTCCGCAACTTTCAGCATCGCGAAGAGGTCGGGAATAGTCTTGTTCATCCCTTGCATATTATAGTTCATCTCGAAGCTCTTGTAACTTGGTGGCAGTGATTGGAGAATTCTGTCAACGACACTATCATCAGGAAGATTAACTCCTAGTTGAATCAAGTGATTATTATACCCAGACATTTTGAGTATGTGTTCACTGACAGAACTATTCTCCTCCATCTTGCAGCTATAGAACTTATTGGAGACTTCATATCTCTCAATCCGGGCATTTGCTTGAAATATTAACTTCAACTCCTGGAACATCTCATATGCTCCATGACGTTCAAAACGTCATTGAAGGCCCGGTTCTAAGCCGTAAAGCATGGCACACTGAACTATAGAGTAGTCATCAGCTTTGCTCTGCCAGACGTTCTTAACGTCGTCAGTTGCATCAGCAGCAGGCCTGGCACTCAGCGCTGCTTCCAGGACGTAACTTTTCTGTGCAGCAATGAGGATAATCCTCAGGTTACGGACCCAGTCCGTGTAATTGCTACCATCATCTTTCAACTTTTCTTTCTCAAGGAACACATTAAAATTCAACGGAACAACAGCACGAGCCATCTATCTACAAACAAACATAGACAAGCAAGATACTATCAGGTACTAAGTTCATGATAAATTTAAGTTCAATTAATCATATTACTTAAGAACTCCCACTTAGACAGACATCTCTCTAGTCATCTAAGTGATCACGTGATCCAAATCAACCAAACCATGTCCGATCATCACGTGAGATAGAGTAGTTTCAATGGTGAACATCGCTATGTTGATCATATCTACTATATGATTCACGCTCGACCTTTCGGTCTCCGTGTTCCGAGGCCATATCTGTATATGCTAGGCTCGTGAAGAATAACCTGAGTATTCCGCGTGTGTAACGGTATTGCACCCGTTGTATTTGAACGTAGAGCCTATCACACCCGATCATCACGTGGTGTCTCAGCACGAAGAACTTTCGCAATGGTGCATACTCAGGGAGAACACTTCTTGATAATTAGTGAGAGATCATCTTAAAATGCTACCGTCAATCAAAGCAAGATAAGATGCATAAAGGATAAACATCACATGCAATCAATATAAGTGATATGATATGGCCATCATCATCTTGTGCTTGTGATCTCCATCTTCGAAGCACCATCATGATCACCATCGTCACCGGCGCGACACCTTGATCTCCATCGTAGCATCGTTGTCGTTACGCCATCTATTGCTTCTACGACTATCGCTACCGCTTAGTGATAAAGTAAAGCAATTAGAGGGCGTTTGCATTTCATACAATAAAGCGACAACCATATGGCTCCTGCCAGTTGCCGATAACTTCGGTTACAAAACATGATCATCTCGTACAATAAAATATAGCATCACGTCTTGACCATATCACATCACAACATGCCCTGCAAAAACAAGTTAGACGTCCTCTACTTTGTTGTTGCAAATTTTACGTGGCTGCTACGGGCTTAGCAAGAACTGTTCTTACCTACGCATCAAAACCACAACGATAGTTTGTCAAATAGACTCCATTTTAACCTTCACAAGGACCGGGCGTAGCCACACTCGGTTCAACTAAAGTGAGAGAGACAGACACCCGCCAGCCACCTTTAAGCACGAGTGCTCGTAACGGTGAAACCAGTCTCGCGTAAGCGTACGCGTAATGTCGGTCCGGTCCGCTTCATCTCACAATACCGCTGAACCAAAGTATGACATGCTGGTAGGCAGTATGACTTATATCGTCCACAACTCACTTGTGTTCTACTCGTGCATATAACATCAACGCATAAAACCTAGGCTCGGATGCCACTGTTGGGGAACGTAGTAATTTCAAAAAATTTCCTACACACACGCAAGATCATGGTGATGATATAGCAACGAGAGGGGAGAGTGTTCGTCCACGTACCCTCGTAGACCATAAGCGGAAGCGTTAGCACAACGCGGTTGATGTAGTCGTACGTCTTCACGATCCGACCGATCCAAGCACCGAACGTACGGAGCCTCTGAGTTCAGCACACGTTCAGCTCGATGACGATCTCCGGCCCTCCGATCCAGCAAAGTCTCCGGAGATGAGTTCCGTCAGCATGACGGCATGGTGATGATGATGATGTTCTACTGGCGCAGGACTTCGCCTAAGCTCCGCGACGATATGATCGAGGTGGAATATGGTGGAAGGGGGCACCGCACACGGCTAAGGAACGATCCGTAGATCAACTTGTGTGTCTATGGGGTGCCCCCCGCCCCCATATATAAAGGAGCCAAGGGGGAGGAGGCCGCCGGCCTAGGGGGCGCGCCAAGGGGGGAGTCCTACTCCCACCGGGAGTAGGACTCCCCTTTTTCCAAGTAGGAGTAGGAGAGAAAGGGAAAAGAGGAGGAAGAGGGGAAGGAAAGGGGGGGCGCCGCCCCCTTCCCTTGTCCTATTCGGACTAGGACGGGGAGGGGCGCGCGGCACCATCCTGGCTCCTTCCTCTTTTTCCTCTTGGCCCATGTAGGCCCATTAACCCCCCGGGGGGTTCCAGTAACCTCCCGGTACTCCGGTAAAATGCCGATTTCACCCGGAACCTTTCCGATGTCCAAACATAGGCTTCCAATATATCAATCTTTATGTCTCGACCATTCCGAGACTCCTCGTCATGTCCGTGATCACATCCGGGACTCCGAACAAACTTCGGTACATCAAAACTTATAAACTCATAATAAAACTGTCATCGAAACGTTAAGCGTGTGGACCCTACGGGTTCGAGAACTATGTAGACATGACCTAGAACCATTCTCGGTCAATAACCAATAGCGGGACCTGGATTCCCATATTGGTTCCTACATATTCTACGAAGATCTTTATCGGTCAAACCGCATAACAACATACGTTGTTCCCTTTGTCATCGGTATGTTACTTGCCCGAGATTCGATCGTCGGTATCCAATACCTAGTTCAATCTCGTTACCGGCAAGTCTCTTTACTCGTTCTGTAATACGTCATCTCACAACTAACTCATTAGTTATAATGCTTGCAAGGCTTAAGTGATGAGTATTACCGAGAGGGCCCAGAGATACCTCTCCGACAATCGGAGTGACAAAACCTAATCTCGAAATACGCCAACTCAACATGTACCTTCAGAGACACCTGTAGTACTCCTTTATAATCACCCTGTTACGTTGTGACGTTTGGTAGTACCCAAAGTGTTCCTCCGGTAAACGTGAGTTGCATAATTCTCATAGTTACAGGAACATGTATAAGTCATGAAGAAAGCAATAGCAGAATACTAAACGATCATGTGCTAAGCTAACGGGATGGGTCATGTCAATCACATCATTCTCCTAATGATGTGATCCCATTAATCAGATGACAACACATGTCTATGGTTAGGAAACATAACCATCTTTGATTAATGAGCTAGTCAAGTAGAGGCATCCTAGTGACTATATGTTTGTCTATGTATTCACACATGTATCATGTTTCCGGTTAATACAATTCTAGCATGAATAATAAACATTTATCATGATATGAGGAAATAAATAATAACTTTATTATTGCCTTTAGGGCATATTTCCTTCATTTAGCCTCCTTGATCTCGTGGTAGATCCACTCTTGTACTACCCATATAATCAATATTAATCAAGCACGACGTAGGGTTTTACCTCCATCAAGAGGGCTCGAACCTGGGTAAAACATCGTGTCGCTTGTCCCTGTTACCATCCGCCTAGACGCACAGTTCGGGACCCCCTACCTGAGATCCGCCGGTTTTGACACCGATAGCGGTGCTGGCCTAGGCAGATGTCCCACTGACCCTGGCGCCCCCATCGTTGGCGGCTTAGGCGCCGTGCCGCCCCTACCAGCAGAACCACCAGCCTGCCCACCACGACCAGACGCCAAACCAGATGCCGCAGTCACCGGCACGCGAGCACCGACAGGCGCCGTGGCACCACGCCCCACGGCCGCACCCGCCATCGCACCTTCCTGACCGACTGCCGACAGCACTGGGGGCACCGCGCCCCGGCCAGCTCCAGGGAGCAAGGTACCACGGCCGGAAGTAGCAGCCGGCGGCGGCAAGCTGAAGGCACCGCACCAAGGCCACCGCCCGACGCGGCCCTAGCGCGGCCCGCTCCAGGGGGCTCAGCCGGCCTCTTCCCCGCCGCACCACGTCCCGCCATGGACACTAGTGGGGGGATGCGACTAGCACGACCGCCAGGATCCACCGGCCAATGTGGAGAACGCCGAACCAGAACCCTACGGCGCGAGCTGGAGGAGGAGGATACCGATCGATCGCTGCATGCGGCTCTCACGTCGACGACCGATGCAGCCTCGAGCCCATCCTTTTCCAGTCTGACTGGACCCGGCCCAACTGCAGCCTCTTCGCACTGGGCCACATACCCAGCCGAAGAAGGCCCAGTAGCCACCGGTGGCCCACACGCGCCAATCAGGGAATTCAAACGCACGGCCCTCGCCGCCGCGATCCCGATCGATGCCGCCGGCGCCTTTCACTACATTATGCTTTGAAGGAAAACGAACCACATAATTTGGGCTAATTTGTACCTATGCGGCGAAAAATACAACGAAACTTACTAGAGGACGGTGAAGTATATTTCTCATTGAGTAGCAAACTTAGATTGTCTTACATAGAATCACTTATACTGTAACAAACAAACATACATGATTGACACCACTATGAGTTTGTGTTTTTATTTCTGCCTATGAACGAGATGGCAGAAGTTCGGATATTTCAGAAGTTCCGGTAAAATATGGGATGGAATAGCAAAACCAAAATTTGAATGTTGGAATGAAATTTGACGGAAAATTGGAAATCAAAACAGAACAAAAGTTTAACAATCCACCATAACCTTGAGGAGTACAAATACATTGTTTGGCCTTAGGCAAACCGTGATGGGAAGGCTCCAGATGAAAAGACATATATCAGGCCCGGCCGAGATGGCAGAATTTGGGGCAGAATTTATTTATCTCGGCCAAAATTCAATACTCTGTCACTTACATATAAGCAGATTATACGCTCACACCATGCGTATGTATGCACACATGTAGTTTAGTTTTTTATCAACTAGCGTCGAATCTACCGGGGGGGCTTCGACGGGCTCGAGCCCCACCTCCAAAAATTGGATTTTTTTTTACTAACATTTGTATCAAAACTTTAAACTTATTTGGACTAAAGAATTGGGAGTTTTTGACTTTTTTTCTACACGTCGTTACTTCGAGCCCCGCTTCATTTTCTTCCAAGATTATCAACTATAGTCTACGTTGTGTGTGGTATATCCCACCTTGGAGCCAGAAACGATGAATTTGACTTGTCCTTTTTGCATGGATTGGAAATCCATACCAGTTCCCTATGCCACGAGTAACCAGTTCCCTTGCCTCGGCAGTTTTGTCTCTAGACTGCACCAGGAGCATACATAACTCATCGTTGAGAGAAAGCTAGCACACGGGGGAAGCTAGCTAGCTTATAAACGCAAGCGGGAGGTCGCTGAATTACCATGGCGAACGCGGCCAAGGTGGTGGCAATCTTATTTGTTTCTGTGCAGGTGGCGTGCGCCGTCGCCCGGCACAACGCTGATCCAGGGACGTCTCTCACCATCGTCTAGGCTCCAGGGGAGATGACAGTGAGCGGGTTTGGCAAAGGAGAGCAACGCGGGCCATCGTCATGTGATGGCATATACCATGACAACAGGGAATCAGTGATGTCGGTGTCTACGAAGCTGTTCACGAGCGGGTTCTCGTGCGGCATCTCGTTCCGCATCACTAGCACGCAGACCGGGCTCAGCGTGATGGCAGAGGTCGTGGACGAGTGCCATGACTGCCGCGATGACGAGGTGGCAGCGTCGGCCGGTGTGTGGGGATTTCTCGGGCTCGACACCAATGCCGGTGTGGTGCCCGTCATACTGACATGGTGATGGTGAGAGCCTGAGAGGTCGGCAGGTGCACAGGCTTGCCAACGAGATAAATTGTCCATGGTAGATCAAGTTGGGGTTAATTATGTGCAGTGTGAGTTGGGGTTAATTGTTCATGATAAAGTAGTAAAATACTGCCGTACATGACGCATGCATGGTGTCTGAGCCATATATATGTAGGAGAAACAGCTGAATAAATCAATCTGTGCAAGTCTCTATTATATTATCAATTTTTTAACTAGTAAAGCCATGCAATACACATCTCCTCTTCTCTCTTAAAGAAAGAAAAGCGAACCCGTCCGGGTCGTCCCCGTTGGAAAGGCAATAGTCTCCTCCTCCTTTGAAGGAACGGCAATCTTGGATCTGTGTTATAGTGATGTAGTTAGAGCATCTCCAACGGATGCTCAAAAGCTGCTCCACGCACTAAAAACCGTTTTTTTTTGGGCGCGGAGACGCTCCAGCAGATGCTGTAAAGTAGGGCGCGCGCTAAAAAGCGCTATCGCACGCTGCAAATTTGACGTGCCGGACCGCGCACGCTTCATAATTTGCACTGTGTGTTTTTTGAGCATGCGTTTTCTGGCATCTGAAAAACCAATGTTTGCTGCGGCGCGCTAAAAGTGCTACATTGACGCTGTAAAACTATTTTAGCGCTCGATATTTTTACGCGCCTATTGAAGATGCTCTTAGGTCTCTTAGCAATAAGGTATCACTCTCCAAAGGCGGTGTTGTGGTGGTGATGGCAGCGCCATGTAGATTACGAATAATGCCCCATAATCTTCTTGTCCACCTGGCTGCTCTACTTCTCGTCCACAATATTGATGAAGACGACCGTGGGGTGAGGGGAGGGGAGTTTCAGCTGCTAGAGCGGGGGATCTACGGAGGTTGTCCAGCCCTCTTTGGCGCTTACTTTTTTGGGGAGGCTACTTATTTCTCATATTTTTTGTCGCTGCTGCCTTCTGGCTCCGACCGTTGAGTTCTTGGCCATTGTGTCATTATTCCCATGGCTATGATTGTACTTCAGAAGTCGAGAGGTGGCCTTGAGCCAATATGACGTCGATTTTCCACGTATATATGTGTCATTTTATGTTTCTTTAAGGATGAACTTGTAAAGGTTGGTTGACTTTAATATGTGGCTTTTGTCCTTTTAATATAATGAGTTATTTGTAATTCTATTTTTATAGTGGATATTGTATAAATATCGAGTTGATACCAAGTATATTAAGCCTATGCAACAACATGATATCAAGAGCTTGTAGAAGCACTGAAAATATACACGCCCAAATGAAAGTATCTCAGTTCACTCCTCTTGTAGGCAATTTATATACTTGAACATGCCGTCTGCCTGTCGGTGTAAGTTTTGTCTATGTTTTTCTCTGTGCAACATGTTATACACCCAAACATTGTATTTTTCTTTTTGTTCAAAGATTTAATATTCAAAGTAGCATTAATGCCTCATCCAAATAATAAATAAAAGTTATGCCAATAAATTACTCGTGTGGTCAATTAGGTCCATGTGCACTAGTAAAGGATGCCATTTTGGAGAACAACTTTCGGTAAGGCCGCTGATGCTCAGATTGTGGACTAGAGCCGAGTATAAAAATCTAGGTCTAGTTAAGGATGTCATCTCAACCTCAAATTTACCAATGTTCGCACTTGTTTTCGGTGCTCCGAAAACAAATCGCTTACACTGCCATGTATGTGGTTGGACCAAGTAGTCAAGGAAGTGGCATGTGTGTGGTTGGAAGAAGCAGTCAGTGAAGTATTTATTCAACACGGATGATGGTGTTCAGGAGACCAGCCCTCCTCCATAGGCCTTCTTTTTATCCTTTGTTGCTATGTAGCCCGCCTTCTTTTCTTGACAATGTTGCTACTTAGATGTGTAGAGACCGGATGTAAACTTGTTATGCATACAAACATGTCCTTTTTTTAGTGCTGAACCTGATGGTCATTCACGGAACCTATCAACGACTCTTGTCTAAAAGAACAGGACCTTGCCAGCCGCCGCCTCCCCCAAAAAGCTAGGGTTTCTCTGCCTCTCACCGGCCCCGCTGCCTGTCCTCCTCATCTCCGGTGGCCTTAGGCCCATAGGCCGGAGTGGATCCTGGCACAGCGAGACGAGATAGCGACGCCTCTCTGAAGATGGAATAATGTTCCCACCGCCTAGCCCCCGTCCTGGTGGTGCGTCTAGTATCGTCGGTGGGCGTGTGGAGTTATGTCTCCGTCGGATCTGTCCTTGGTGGGTTTGCTCGGATTTGGTCGTAGTTCGTCTATGTTCGCGTGTTTTCAGGTTGTATCCTTATGATCTACACTACTCTTCAATGGCGGAGGTTGCCGTTCTGGTACATTGGTCCTATATATGGAGTCTTAGCACGATGACTTTCCAACTGTCTACTACAACAAGTTTTAGTCGACTACAGCGAGGAAGGGGCGATGACGGCGGTACGCCTTCAGCTTGCTTCATTGCTTGTAGTCACCGCTAGGTGGTCTACATGTCTAGTCGTAATGTTTATTAATTCTGATGTTCGTTCTACTTGTTGAGTATATGTGTTATGTGCATATTGTGTATTGGGCCCGCCCCCTAGTTCCTTGTATAATTGAGGTCCGTGGCCCACCTTTGTACATCATATATACGTGCCTATGCACGAAAAAGCAATACATCGTGCAATTTACATATTCTACATGGTATCAGTTTCCGGGTTCTAACCCTAGCCTTCCGCCGCCGCCGCGCCTCCTCCGCGCCGCCGCTGCCGCCACCTAGCCGCCGCCGCTCGCGCGCCTCCCGCGCCGGCCGCCGCTCATCCTCTCCCTGCGCGCGTGCTGCCCTAGCCGCCCGCCCGTCCTTCCCGTGCTACACGCGATCGCCCCGCTAGCACTGCATCGCCGGCTGCTGCATCCGATCGCCCGCGTTGCACCCGTTTGCTAGCCGCGCCGCTTTCCCCACGCCGCTTCGCTGCTGCCGCTAGCCGCGTTGCTCCACCCGCTAGCTCCCAAATCCATCTACAATCTCTACAATCCATCCATCCATCTATCGCTAGCCGCGTTGCTACTACTACCACGTACATCAGCCGCTGTTCATCTCTATAATCCATCCCTCCATCTAGTCTGCTACTAGTCTTCTTCACGTACACATCCACAATCTTTTTCGATTCCAACAAGATCCATTACGTGAGCCGAGCTGTCCAAGTCACCCGCGCCGCCAACACGCGCGCGTCACTCCGGCCGCCCGCCAGCCCCGATGGTGTCCACCGGCCCGTCCGCCGCCGCCTCTGCCGTCACGCCGCCGGCGCCCTCTGGCGCGGCTTCTGGCGCGACTCCGCCGCCGGCGTCCTACGGCGCAGCCCCGTCGTCGTACGGAGCGGGCGGTACCTACGGTGCGTTCGGCGTCGCCCCGTCAGCTCGTCCCGACTTGCTGCCCGGCACGGCTCCGCTGCTCCCGCTGGCATACATCGCCGCCTCACCGCCGGCGCTCTCCGGCCAGTCGTTGTCGTCTCGCCGCCGGCGCCAACTCTGCCCATCGACCCTTTGATGTTGCACGGGTCGTTCGACGTGCGCGTGTACGGGGCTCCCGCGTATTGGTGGGGGTCGTCAGCAGGCCAGCAGGTTTTTCCGGCGGGCCATCCGGCCTATCCGGCACCGCAGTCGCAGCCAGAGCTGCTTCCTATACCGTCTGGAGAGTACCCACCTCCGCTGCCGAGCGGTGGCTTCGGCCTCCCCATGGCGTCTCCGTCCGCCTCACCGGCGCCCTGGGACCCAATGCCCCTTCCTGCACTACATGCCGCTCCTACGCCGAACAACTACACCGGAGCTGATGATTGGTACATGGACACCGGGGCTACGGATCACATGTTTGCTCATCCTGGTAATCTTGCCTCCTTCACTCCCGTCACCACCGACCGCCGCATCATTGTCGGTGACGGTTCCACAATTCCTATCACACATATCGGGCACACTTATTTTCCTTCTAATTCCATGCCTATTAATTTGTCTAACATACTTGTGTCACCTCATCTTATTAAGAACCTTGTTTCCATTCGTCGTTTAACTCGTGAAAATCCTGTTACTGTTGAATTTGACGAGCTTGGGTTTTGTGTCAAGGATGCTCGAACCAGGATGGTACTTCACCGATGTGACAGCCTCTACGAGCTCTATCCGGTGCACTTGCCATCCACCTCCACCACACGGGTTGCTCCCTCTGCCGGCGTCGATCTCTGGCACGCTCGTTTGGGTCATCCCAACCCCAACACACTTCGTCATATTCTTAGGAGTTTCAGTTTTAGTTGTCATAAGATAGAGGATCACACCTGTCATGCCTGTCGTGTCGGCAAACATGTTCGCCTCCCCCACCACCATAGCTTCTTTTCCTTTTCAGTTGATTCATAGAGATGTGTGGACCTCTCCGGTTCCTAGTAATTCGGGCTTTTATACTATCTGGTTATCCTTGATGATTATTCTCATTATGTGTGGACTTTTCCTTTGTGCAGAAAGTCGGATGCACTCTCCACATTGACGGCTTTTTACTCCTATGTCAGCACGCATTTTGGGCGTCCCATCTTTGCTCTTCAGACTGACAATGGAAAAGAGTTCGACAACCTTGCTTTCCGCACTTTTCTGTCGCACCACGCACAGTTTTTCATCTCACATGCCCGTATACTTCCCAGCAGAACGGTCGAGCCAAACGCGTCCTTCACACTCTGAACGACTGCGTTCGCACGCTCCTGTTCCATGCTAATGTGCCGCCTCATTTCTAGCCGGACGCCCACGCCACTGCTTCTCTTCTCCTTAACCTTCGCCCTTGCCGCCCACGGTGGAACTATGCACCTCACCATCTTCTCTTCGGTACGCCACCATCTTATGATGGCTTGCGTATTTTCGGTTGCCTTTGCTATCCTAGCATTGCCGACTCCACTCCTCACAAACTCGCACCTCGTTCTGTCGCTTGCATCTTCATCAGCTACCCCTCCAACTCCAAGGGATATCGGTGCTACGATCCCGTCTCCCGCCGTGTGTTCACTTCCCGGCACGTTTACTTTGATGAGCATGTGTTTCCGTTTCACCAGGTACCCCCGGCTGTTCCTCCCACCACCACTAACGCGGGCTCCTCGACGCCTCTCCCAGGGCGCTCGCACGCCTCTCTTGGCCCGCCCATGTTGAGGAACGTAGCAATAATTCAATATTTTCTACGCATCACTAAGATCAATCTATGGAGAGACTAGCAACGAGAGAGAGGGAAGTGCATTTGCATACCCTTGAAGATCGCGATGGGGAAGCGATACAAGAACGCGGATGAGGGAGTCGTACTCGCGGCGATTCAAATCGCGGAAGATCCGATCTAACGCCGAACGGACGGCGCCTCCGCGTTCAACACACGTACAGCCTGGGGACGTCTCCTCCTTCTTGATCCAGCAAGGGGAGAGGAGAAGTTGAGGGAAAACTCCGACAGCATAACGGCATGGTGGTGATGGAGCTCGTGATTCTCCGGTGGGCTTCGCCAAGCACTACGGAGGAGGAGGAGGTGTTGGAGGAGGGAGAGGGCTGCGCCAGGGGAAGGGTGCGGCTACCCTCTCTCTCCCTCACTATATATAGGGGGGAGGGAGGAGGGGGAGGCGCCCTAGGGTTCCCTAGAGGAGGGGCGGCGGCCACAGGGGAAACCCTAGATGGGGTTGGGCGCCCCCACACCCCCTAGGAAACTTGCCCCCCAAGCCAGGAGGGGCGGCTGCCCTAGGGGTGGCGCCCCCACCTCTCCTGGTTACGTGAGATGGGGTGGGAGGGGCGCTCAGCCCCTTAGTGGGCTGATGTGCCCTCTCCCCTTGGCCCATAAGGCCCCCCCAACGCTTGCCGGGGCCTCCGAAACCCCTTTCGGACACGCTGGTCATCACCTGGTACCCCCGAAACAATTCCGGACTCCAATACCCTTCGTCCAATATACCGATCTTCACCTCCGGACCATTCCGGAGCTCCTCGTCATGTCCGGGATCTCATCCGGGACTCCGAACAAACTTCGGTAACCACATACTATTTCTTATAACAACTCTAGCGTCACCGAACCTTAAGTGTGTAGACCCTACGGGTTCGGGAACCATGCAAACATGACCGAGATGTTCTCCGGTCAATAACCAACAGCGGGATCTGGATACCCATGTTGGCTCCCACATGTTCCACGATGATCTCATCGGATGAACCACGATGTCAAGGATTCAAGCAATCCCGTATGCAATTCCCTTTGTCAATCGGTATGTTACTTGCCCGAGATTTGATCGTCGGTATCCTAATACCTCGTTCAATCTCGTTACCGTCAAGTCACTTTACTCGTTCCATAATGCATGATCCCGTGACTAACTACTTAGTCACATTGAGCTCATTATGATGATACATTACCGAGTGGGCCCAGAGATACCTCTCCGTCATACGGAGTGACAAATCCGAGTCTCAATTCGTGCCAACCCAACAGACACTTTCGGAGATACCTGTAGTGCACCTTCATAGCCACCCAGTTACGTTGTGACGTTTGGTACACCCAAAGCACTCCTACGGTATCAGGGAGTTACACAATCTCATGGTCTAAGGAAATGATACTTGACATTAGAAAAGCTTTAGCAAACGAACTACACAATCTTGTGCTATGCTTAGGATTGGGTCTCGTCCATCACATCATTCTCCTAATGATGTGATCCCGTTATCAATGACATCCAATGTCCATGGTCAGGAAACCATGACCATCTGTTGATCAACGAGCTAGTCAACTAGAGGCTCACTATGGACATGTTGTGGTCTATGTATTCACATATGTATTACGGTTTCCAGTTAATACAATTATAGCATGAACAACAGACAATTATCATGAACAAGGAAATACAATAATAACCATTTTATTATTGCCTCTAGGGCATATTTCCAACAGTCTCCCACTTGCACTAGAGTCAATAATCTAGTTCACATCACTATGTGATTGTAATGAATTCAACACCCATGGGGTTTGATCATATCTCGCTTGTGAGAGAGGTTATTAGTCAACGGGTCTGAATCTTTCAGATCCGTGTGTGCTTTACAAATCTCTATGTCATCTCCTAGATGCAGCTACCATGCTCTATTTGGAGCTATTCCAAATAACTGTTCTACTATACGATTCCGGTTTACTACTCAGAATAATCCGGATTAGTGTCAAAGTTCGCATTGGCGTAACCCTTTACGACGAACTCTTTTACCACCTTCATAATCGAGAAAATTCCTTAGTCCACTAGTTACTAAGGATATGTTTGACCGCTGTCTTGTTATCCATTCCTGGATCATTCTTGTACCCCTTGACTGACTCATGGCTGGGCACACTTTAGGTGCGGTACACAGCATAGCATACTGTAGAGCCTATGTCTGAAGCATAGGGGACGACCTTCGTCCATTCTCTCTCTTCTGCCGAGGTCATGTCTTGAGTCTTACTCAATATTCACACCATATAACACAGCAAAGAACTCCTTCTTCTCCGATCTATTTTGAACTTCTTCAAAATATTGTCACGGCATGTATTCATTTGAAAGTATTATTGAGCGTTTTTGATCTATCCTTATAGATCTTGATGCTCAATGTTCAAGTAGCTTAATCCAGGTTTTCCATTGAAAAACACCTTTTCGAATACCCTATATGCTTTCTAGAAATTCTATATCATTTTTGATCAACAATACGTCAACAACATATACTCATCAGAAATTCTATAGTGCTCCCACTCACTTCTTTGGAAATACAAGTTTGTCATAAACTTTGTATAAATCTAAAATCTTTGATCATCTCATCAAAGCGTATATTCCAACTCCGAGATGCTTACTCCAGTCCTTAGAAGGATTGCTGGAGCTTTGCATACTTGTTAGCATCTTTTAGGATTGTCAAAACCTTCTGGTTGTATCAGATACAACCTTTCCTCACGAAAATCGTCGAGGAAACTATATTTTGACATCCTATCTGCAAGATTTCATAAATAATGCAGTAGCTGCTAATATAATTCTAACAGACTCTTAGCATCGCTACGAGTGAGAAAGTATCATCGTAGTCAACTCTTTGAACTTGTCGGAAAACATTTCAGCGACAAGTCGAGCTTTGTTAATGGTGACACTTACCATCATTGTCTGTCTTCCCTTTTCAAATCCATCTGTACCAAACAGCCTTATGACCATCAAGTAGTTCTTCCAAAGTCTACACTTTGTTTTATACATGGATCTTCTCTCAGATTTTATGGCCCCGAGCCATTTGTCGGAATCCGGGCCCACCATCGCTTCTCTATAGCTTGTAGGTTCATTGTTGTCTAGCAACATGACCTCCAAGACAGGATTACCGTACCACTCTGAAGCAGTACGCGTCCTTGTCGTCCTACGAGGTTCGGCTGTGACTTGATCCGAGGCTTCATGATCACTATCATCAGCTTCCACTTCAATTGGTGTAGGTGCCACAGGAGTGCCCTGCTACACACTAGTTGTAGTGACGGTTCAATAACCGTATCAAGTCTCCACCATCCTCCCACTCAATTCTTTCAAGAGAAATTTTTCCTCGAGAAAGGACCCGTTACTAGAAACAATCACTTTTGCTTCCGCATCTGAAATAGGAGGTATACCCAACTGTTTTGGGTGTCCTATGAAGATGTATTTATCCGCTTTGGGTTCGAGCTTATCAGGATGAAACTTTTTTTCACATAAGCGTCGCAGCCCCAAACTTTCAAGAAACGACAGCTTAGGTTTCTCTAAACCATAGTTCATACGGTGTCATCTCAACGGAATTACTAGGTGCCCTATTTAAAGTGAATGTGGTTGTCCCTAATGCCTAACCCATGAACGATAGTGGTTATTCGATAAGAGACATCATGGTATGCCCCATATCCAATGGGGTGCATCTATGATGTTCGGACACACCATCACACTATGGTGTTCCAGGTGGTGTTAGTTGTGAAACAATTTCCACAATGTCTCAATTGTGTACCAAACTCGCAACTCAGATATTCATCTCTATGATTATATCATAGACATTTTATCCTCTTGTCACGACGATCTTCAACTTCACTCTGAAATTACTTGAACCATTCAATAATTCAGACTTGTGTTTTATCAAGTAAATATACTCAGTATCTACTCAAATCATCTGTGAAGTAAGAACATAACGATATCCACTGCGTGCCTCAGCACTCATTGGACTGCACACATCAAAATGTATTACTTCCAACAAGTTGCTTTCTTGTTCCATTTACTGAAAACGAGGCTTTTAGTCATCTTGCCCATGTGGTATGATTTGCATGTCTCAAGTGATTCAAAATCAAGTGAGTCCAAACGGTCCATCTGCGTGGAGTTTCTTCATGCGTATATACCAATAGACATGGTTCACATGTCTCAATCTTTTCAAAAACGAGTGAGTCCAAAGATCCATCAACATGGAGCTTCTTCATGCGTTTTATTCCAATATGACTCAAACGGGTGGCACTATATCATTACTATCTTGTATCTTTTGGCTTGAACATGTGTATCGCTACGATCGAGATTCAATAAACCATTCATTTTAGGTGCAAGACCATTGAAGGTATTATTCAAATAAACAGAGTAACCATTATTCTCCTTAAATGAATAACCGTATTGCGATAAACATAATCCAATCATGTCTTTGCTCAACGCAAACACCAAATAACAATTATTTAGGTTTAACACCAATCTCGATGGTAGATGGGGTATGCGATGCTTGATCACATCAACCTTGGAAACACTTCCAAACCATATCATCATCTCACCTTTAGCTAGTCTCCGTTTATTACGTAGCCATTTATTTCGAGTTACTAACACGTAGCAACTGAACCGGTATCTATTACCATGGTGCTACTAGGAGTACTAGTAAAGTACACATCAATATAATGTATATCCAATATACTTTTGTCGACCTTGCCAGCCTTCTCATCTACCAAGTATCTAGGGTAGTTCTGCTTCAGTGACTGTTCCCCTCATTACAGAAGCACTTAGTCTCGGGTTTGGGTTCAACCTTGGGTTTCTTCACTAGAGTAGCAACTGATTTGTCATTTCATGAAGTATCCCTTCTTGCCCTTGCCCTTCTAGAAACTAGTGGTTTCACTAACCATCAACAATTGATGCTCCTTCTTGATTTCTACTTTCGCGGTGTCAAACATTGCAAATACTTCAAGGATCATCATATCTATCCCTGATAGGTTATAGTTCATCACGAAGCTCTAGTAGCTTGGTGGCAATGACTTTGAAGAAACATCACTATCTCATCTGGAAGATTAACTCCCACTTGATTCAAGTGACTTTTGTACCCAGACAATCTGAGTACAAGCTCAACGATTGAGCTTTTCTCAATTAGTTTGTAGGCTAAGAAACTTGTCGGAGGTCTCATACCTCTTGACATGGGCACGAGCCTGAAATCCCAATTTCAGCCCTTGCAACATCTCATATATTCCGCGACGTTTCAAAAACGTCTTCGGCGCCACAATTCTAAACCATTTAACATTACTGAACTATCATGTAGTCATCAAAACGTGTATGTCAGATGTTCACAACATCCACAGACGACGTTCGAGGTTCAGCACACCGAGCGGTGCATTAAGGACATAAGCCTTCTATGCAGCAATGAGGACAATCCTCAGTTTACGGACCCAGTCCGCATAATTGCTACTATCAACTTTCAACTAAATTTTCTCTAGGAACATATCTAAAATAGTAGAACTAAAACTCGAGCTACGACATAATTTGCAAAGACCTTTTGACTATGTTAATGATAATTAAGTTCATCTAATGAAATTATTTAATGAACTCCCACACAGATAGACGTCCCTCTAGTCATCTAAGTGATACATGATCCGAGTCAACTAGGCCGTGTCCGATCATCACATGAGACGGACTAGTCATCATCGGTGAACATCTTCATGTTGATCGTATCTACTATACGACTCATGTTCGACCTTTCGGTCTCTTGTGTTCCGAGGCCATGTCTGTACATGCTAGGCTCGTCAAGTCAACATAAGTGTTTTGCATGTGTAAATCTGGCTTACACCCATTGTATGTGAACGTTAGAATCTATCACACTCGATCATCACGTGGTGCTTCGAAACAACGAACTTTCGCAACGGTGCACAGTTAGGGGGAATACTTTCTTAAAATTATTATGAGGGATCAAATTATTTACTACCGTCGTTCTAAGCAAATAAGATGCATAAACATAATAAACATCACATGCAATCAAATAGTGACATGATATGGCCAATATCATTTTGCTCCTTTTGATATCCATCTTCGGGGCTCCATGATCATCATCGTCACCGGCATGACACCATGATCTCCATCATCATGATCTCCATCATCATGATCTCCATCATCGTGTCTCCATGAAGTTGTCTTGCCAACTGATTACTTCTACTACTATAGCTAACGGTTTAGCAATGAAGTAAAGTAATTACATGGCGTTATTCACTGACACGCAGGTCATACAATAATTAAAGACAACTCCTATGGCTCCTGCCGGTTGTCATACTCATCGACATGCAAGTCGTGATTCCTATTACAAGAATATGATCAATCTCATACATCACATATATTTCATTCATCACATCCTTCTTGGCCATATCACATCACACGGGATATGGTGCAAAATCAAGTTAGACGTCCTCTAAATTGTTGTTGCAAGTTTTTACGTGGCTGCTATAGGTTTCTAGCAAGAACGTTTCTTACCTACGACAAAACCACAACGTGATATGCCAATTGCTATTTACCCTTCATAAGGACCCTTTTTCATCGAATCCGATCCGACTAAAGTGGGAGAGAATGGCACCCGCTAGCCACCTTATGCAACAAGTGCATGTCAGTCGGTGGAACCTGTCTCACATAAGTGTATGTGTAAGGTCGGTCCGGGCCGCTTCATCCCACAATACCATCGAAACAAGATAGGACTAGTAACGGTAAGCATATTGAACAAAATCAATGCCCACAACTACTTGTGTTCTACTCGTGCATAGAATCTACGCAATAGACCTAGCTCATGATGCCACTGTTGGGGAACGTAGCAATAATTCAAAATTTTCTACGCATCTCCAAGATCAATCTATGGAGAGACTAGCAACGAGAGAGAGGGGAGTGCATCTTCATACCCTTGAAGATCGCGATGTGGAAGTGTTACAAGAACGCGGATGAAGGAGTTGTACACGCGGCGATTCAAATCACGGAAGATCCGATCTAACGCCGAACGGACGGCGCCTCCGTGTTCAACACACGTACAGCCCGGGGACGTCTCCTCTTTCTTGATCCAGCAAGGGGAGAGGAGAAGTTGAGGGAAAACTCCGACAGCATAACGGCATGGTGGTGATGGAGCTCGTGGTTCTCCGACAGGGCTTCGCCAAGCACTACGGAGGAGGAGGAGGTGTTGGAGGAGGGAGAGGGCTGCGCCAGGGGAAGGGTGCGGCTGCCCTTTCTCTCCCTCACTATATATAGGGGGAGGGAGGAGGGGGAGGCGCCCTAGGGTTCCCTAGAGGAGGGGCGGCGGCCACAGGGGAAACGCTAGATGGGTTTGGGCGCCCCCACCCCCTAGGAAATTTGCCCCCCAAGCCGGTAGGGGTGGATGCCCTAGGGGTGGCGCCCCCACCTCTCCTGGTTACGTGAGATGGGGTGGGAGGGGCGCTCAGCCCCTTAGTGGGCCGATGTGCCCTCTCCGCTTGGCCCATAAGGCCCCCCCAACGCTTGCCGAGGCCTCCGAAACCCCTTTCAGACACGCTGGTCATCACCTGGTACCCCCGGAATAATTCCGGACTACAATACCCTTCGTCCAATATACCTATCTTCACCTCCGGACTATTCCGGAGCTCCTCGTCATGTCCGAGATCTCATCCGGGAATCCGAACAACCTTCGGTAACCACATACTATTTCTTATAACAACTCTAGCGTCACCGAACCTTAAGTGTGTAGACCCTACGGGTTCGGGAACCATGCAGACATGACCGAGACGTTCTCCGGTCAATAACCAACAGCGGAATCTGGATACCCATGTTGGCTCCCACATGTTCCACAATGATCTCATCGGATGAACCACGATGTCATGGATTCAAGCAATCCCGTATGCAATTCCCTTTGTCAATCGGTATGTTACTTGCCCGAGATTCGATCGTCGGTATCCCAATACCTCATTCAATCTCATTGCAAGTCACTTTACTCGTTCCATAATGCATGATCCCGTGACTAAGTACTTAGTCACATTGAGCTCATTATGATGATGCATTACCGAGTGGGCCCAGAGATACCTCTCCGTCATACGAAGTGACAAATCCCAGTCTCGATTCGTGCCAACCCAACAGACACTTTCGGAGATACCCGTAGTGCACCTTTATAGCCAACCAGTTACGTTGTGACGTTTGGTACACCCAAAGCACTCCTACGATATCAGGGAGTTACACAATCTCATGGTCTAAGGAAATGATACTTGACATTAGAAAAGCTTTAGCAAACGAACTACACGATCTTGTGCTATGCTTAGGATTGGGTCTCGTCCATCATTCTCCTAATGATGGTATCCCGTTATCAATGACATCCAATGTCCATGGTCAGGAAACCATGACCATCTATTGATCAATGAGCTAGTCAACTAGAGGCTCCCTAGGGACATGTTATGGTCTATGTATTCACACATGTATTACGGTTTCCAGTTAATACAATTATAGCATGAACAATAGACAATTATCATGAACAAGGAAATACAATAATAACCATTTTATTATTGCCTCTAGGACATATTTCCAACAGCCCCTGGCTTTGAGGCGCGCCCCCCGCATGCGGCGCCTCCTACAGCCGCAGCGCTGGTGCCCCCGACGTTGGCGCCCACGGCCCCCACGTCTTCCCCGGCGCCCGCGGCCCCCTCGGCGCCCTCGCCCGCAGCCCACCCGGCGCCCGCGGCCCCCTCGGTGCCCACAGCACCCACGCCCCCCCCCCCCCCCCCAGCGCCTGTGGCCGGTCCGGTCACCCGCGCCCGTACGGGTGTTTTTCGCCCGAGTTCGCGCTACGCCTCGGATGAATATGTCCATGCGGAGTCCACCTCTGAGCCGTCGCCGTTACCGTCCTCCGTTCGAGCCGCTCTTCGTGACCCGCTCTGGATGGCTGTGATGCAAGATGAGTTTAACGCCCTGCTGCGTAACCGGACGTGGCAGCTTGTTCCCCGTCCCCGGCACGCCAACGTGATTACCAGGAAGTGGGTATTTAAACACAAGCTCCGTCCTGATGGTACCCTTGATCGCTACAAAGCGCGCTGGGTCGTTCGTGGTTTCCGACAGCGTGCTGGCATCGACTTCACCGACACCTTCGCTCCGGTCGTCAAACCCGGCACGATACACACGGTTCTCCACCTTGCGGTCTCCCGTGCTTGGCTGGTGCACCAGATGGACATCTCCAACGCCTTCCTCCATGGTCACCTCGAGGAGCAGGTCTTTTGCCAGCAGCCCACCGGGTTTGTGGACCCGGCGCTTCCCGACCACGTGTGCCTGCTTTCGCGGTCCTTGTACGGACTCAAGCAGGCTCCACGCGCTTGGTACTAGCACATCGCAGCGTTTCTCCACCAGCTTGGGTTCCGCTCTACCCGCTCGGATGCCTCGCTCTTCGTCTATCATCAGGGCTCTGACATGGCCTGCTTGCTGCTCTATGTCGATGACATCATCCTGACGGCATGTACAACTGATCTCCTCAGTCAGCTCACGGCTCGTCTTTGCGCTGAGTTCGCCATCAAGGACTTGGGTCCTTTGCACTACTTCCTCGGTGTCGAGGTGGTGCGCCGTCAGGATGGCTTCTTCCTTCATCAGCGAAAGTACGCTCACGAGCTCCTGGAGCGCGCCGGCATGCTTAACTACAAGCCCGCCGCTACGCCTGTTGATACGAAGGCTAAGCTTTCTGCCACAGATGGTTCTCCTGCTTCGGATGCTGCTTTCTATCGGTCTATCGTTGGTGCCCTCCATTACCTCACTCTGACTCGACCGGAGATCCAGTATGCCGTGCAGCAGGTGTGTCTTCATATGCATGCTCCTCGAGACGTTCACTGGGCTGCCGTCAAGCGGATTCTCCGCTATATCTGTGGCACTATGGATCTTGGCATCACGCTCCACGCTTCCGCCGACACCGCCCTCACCGCCTACTCCAATGCAGACTGGGTGGGCTGCCCTGACACTCGTCGCTCCACTTCAGGCTATTGTGTCTACCTTGGACCCTCACTTATCTAGTGGCCGTCCAAGCGGCAACCTACAGTCTCTCGTTCCAGTGCTGAGGTTGAGTATCATGCGGTCGCCAACACCGTCGCCGAGTGTTCGTGGCTTCGCCAGCTGCTTCAGGAGCTCTCTTGCCCTGTTGACCGTGCCACGGTGGTCTACTGTGATAACGTCTCGGCGGTCTACCTCTCCGCTAACCCGGTGCATCGTCGACGTACCAAGCACATTGAGTTGGATATTCATTTTGTTCAGGAACAGGTGGCCCTTGGTCATATTCGTGTTTTACACGTCCCTATTTCCCAAGAATTTGCCGATATCATGACCAAGGGCTTGCCTACAGCGTCATTTGAGGAGTTCCGGTCCAGTCTTTGCGTCAGCCGCGGTGCCGCTTCGACTGCGGGGGGGGGGGGGGGGGGGGGTTGAGTATATGTGTTTTGTGCATATTGTGTATTGGGCCCGCCCCCTAGTTCCTTGTATAGTTGAGGTCCGTGGTCCACCTTTGTATATCATATATACGTGCATATGCATGAAGAGCAATACATCGTGCAATTCACATATTCTACAGTACTGCCATGGTTGAAAGTGAATATATCAGAAGTTTTTCAGAAAAAAACCTGATGGTCATTGAGAGAGCGGGCATCAATAGATGCATGTCTTCTGTCTTGTCTGTTGGCAGGTCCAGCTTGGAAGGTGAAACAATGAATTCGAAATTGTCCTCTTCGCGTTGACTGAAAATCTATACCCGGTTCCTTATGCCAGAAGTGACCTGCTGCCTTAGCTCGGCTGTTTTGTCTCCAAGCAGGAGCACGACCGCTATATGAACTCCCCGAATGAACCAACGGTCCAATACCCTTGAGAGAGCACACAGGGTAGCAAGGTAAGCTAGCATAGAAACGCAAGCAGTAACTCGCTCGATAATTGCCATGGGGAAGAGCACCAAGGTCGTGGCACCACGCTGATCCAGAGACGTCCCTCGCCAGCGTCCACGTAGGAACGATGACGGTGAATGGGTACGAAGAAGGAGATGAGGGCGACGGGCCGGCGGCGTGAGACGGCATATACCACAGTGACAGGGATTTCCTGATGACGTTGCCTACCGAGATGTACGCGGGTGGGGCCCTGTGCCATAGGTTTATGAACATGACGAGCACACAAACGGGGCGCAGGGCGAGGGCCATGGTCGTGGACATGTGCGAAGACTCTGGCGACGACGAGGTGGGGACATCGACTGCCGTGTGGAATGGCCTCGAGCTCGGCACCAATGCTGGCGTGGCGCCCGTCAGGTGGTCGTCCGAGTAAAACGTCATATGTATATCAGTAAGTGTACACTAATGAAAAACGGCTATAGCTAATATGGACACTAATGGCGCATCATGTATGTGGTGCGCCATTGCTATAGATATAGGTGCGCCATTAATGGCTATATTACTAATGGTGCACCTGGTGTGTGATGCGTCATTACTAGTTTTGTCCTAGCCCCACACCCTTCCTGGACATAGCAATGGCGCACCAGGGGAAAGTGAACCATTACTAGTTTTAACTAGTAATGGCGCACCACACCCATGGTGTGCCCCTACTAACAATTTTTTTTTCAATTTTTTTTTTCAAAACTAGTAATGACGGCCGGCACCTCGGCAGCAAGCGGCCCCTCTGTCACTTGCATGCCCGCCGTTGGCGGTGCCTCGACATTAGCCAATGACTCCATCACGGTAACTAAGCCTCGGCCGATGACTTCATCTCCTTGCCTTTGACTGGGCATCCCTAACGCCCTACATGTTTTCGCATGGCGCCGCCAACGTTCCATGCACTCTCCTGCACTTCGTGGACGGCGAGTTGATCGATGTCGCCAAGGCCAAAATCGTTGAATCGGGCAACCGCATGTTCCACGGTAATCCGATGCCACCCACCGTGTATGGGGTTCAACTGGTTCGGGTGCTGCGGGGCTGCGACGACTTGTTACCTCCGCATCGACCCCCTGGGGCCGACGAAGATGATGTGACGACCCTCAGCGCCTGCTTAAACTGGTCCATGCTTTGGCTGAAGAGCTAGATTCGTTTGGGTGCGGGGGACACCACCCCACAGACAACACCGCCAGTCGTGCCGGCGTCAAGCCAGCCGCAACGCTACCGCCATCAGCTGATCCGGACATACATATGGCACAGGATCCGGACGACGATGATGGTACATTTTCCAACGTCGATAAGTACATCAACGAACATGGGTACGGTGACGAATTCTTGGGACCTCCTTCTCAAGAACCCAACCCTGCAAAAGACGATCGCGATCTAGCTGGTACCGCGGAGAAACTCAATTGCAACAGGCGTCGTCTGGCATTCAGTTCTCAGGAGACGGCTCCAGCTGCCGCTTTCACCGAGACTCAAAAAGCCGAGGTGCGAAATATTATCAGCCCCAACACAATCAAGAAGGTGATCTCTGAGCAGAACTCGATCCCATTACAGCAGAAGAAGCAGAAGGGACAGAAAAGAAAAAATAACAAGGGTGCGAGCCAGCCGGCACCGAGTATGATCCGTGCTCAGGACGGGCCACCAATACCTAAGGATATCTCGAGGAGGGTGCATGTGGCGGGTAGGCCGATGCTAAAGACTAATCTGCTCAATGCTGCAACCGGTGCTATGCGGAGTCTGTGTTCTTTCTATGGAGAAGCGGCGTCTCTCCGAGAATGATGTGGCATACCCGGTTTTCGTGGCCAAGGTGCCAGAGGGCAAGGGCTTTATCGATAGCACCATCGGGCGTATGATCGTCCTGCGGTTTGATGACATCTTCGCTATGCTTAACCTTTATCCGCTGCACTACACCTTCATTCGACTATTATTGCTCAGTATGGAGATGCGGATCATTAGAGACAAGACCCCGGACATCGTGATAGTCGACCCCTTCTACATGCGTGCCAAGATCTTGGGCAGCGCTGGGGACCGGCAAGTCGCGAGTTCATACCTCGAAGGCGTCATTTTGGCGAACCCAGATAAGGATAACTTCCTTGTGCCTTACTTTTCTGAGTAAGTCATCCCCTTACCGCCCCGTAACATATGATTTCTTAGATTTCGACCGTTCTTTTTTCTAACATTCTGTGTTTTGTGCAGTGACACACATTGCACACTTATCCTCTTAATCCCGAAATATTCCATGGCCACGTATTTCGACTCGGACCGTCAGTTGAAGAAAGACTACACAAATATCAAGAAAGTTCTTGATTATGCTCTCCCCGGCTACGCCAAATCTGGAGGCACCTTCAGGAGGCCAATTTGTAGGTATGGCAAGCACGTGTTCACCCACATAACGATGTTTCCCTGCGTTAAGCAGCTGCCTGGCAGTCAGAAGGATGCCTACTACGCCCTCCATCACATGCGGGCAATCGTACGGGACCATAATCACCTTATGCTACCAAATAATCTCAAAGAATGGGCCGCACGCTTGTCGGCAATCCAGGACGAGGACATCAAACAAGAATTCTTTCGCATCCAGTCGGAGTTTGCGGAAATCATCTATCAAGATGTCCTTCGTACCTCGGGGCAGTTCTATCTCAAATATCAACCGTCCAACAGTGAAATAGAAACAACGCTAGAAATGCAGGCTGACAACGACCGCATATTCATGACCATCACGATAGACGGCGGCTTCATCCACGCTTCGGTCCCTAAGTCGAGTCGAAAGTATTGATGCTATGTAGTTCTGAAATATCGATTAACTCATGTCGTAGTTAAACTTTAATGAACTTGTATGTCTCTTTAGTTTGGACAGTCGTTCAATTTATATGTAATCGATGCTATTTATTAGTAGGACCATGAATCGTGCTATTAATGTGTTGTTTTTCTCTTCCTATGCTTTTGTTGCATACTTATATATTGCTTATATATTATCTGTGAATTGCTAATAATGTTTTGTTTGTCTAGTGCATAGAGATGCCGTCGTATGTCGTGTACAAGGGTGAGGTTCCCGGAGTCTACAACGACTGAGAGGAGTGTCGGAGACAGGTTCACCGTTTCAGCGGTAACAGTTACAAAGGGTACACCACTACGGCGGATGCGGAAGCTAGATACGCGCGCTATCTAGCGGGAGAGAGGACAGAGCGGAGGAGGAACCAGATGAAGATCAGTTTCATCGCGATGATGCTCATCGTGACCGCAACTCTCTTCTATGTGATGGTAGTTTAGATATCGGCTTGTAATGTGAAGACAAATTCGCTACTCGCTGTCTCAAGACTTGTAATGTTCTAACTTTGTTCAGTATTTTGAATTCGGAGACTAATATGATGAATTGTATTCGGAGACTAATCTTCTATTGTATTCGATAAATCCACTGTTTATATGTTGTGATGTTTATATTCTGTGATGTAATGCATTTTGTAACATGTGCAAATATCAGAAAAGCAAAAAAAAAACAATTCCTAATATTCACAGTAGTGGCGCACTATATTGCACTTTAGTGGTGCACAGAAATAAACACACCAGTGGTGCATTATCTAAAAGTGCGCCATTAGTAACCCAAAGCACAAGGTACACATGACCCCTTAGAATAACAGCAGTGGCGCACTTCTGGGCCTAGTAATGACGCACTTTAGCTACGCCATTAGTATTTGGGATAGTAATGGCGCGCTAGGTGGTGCGCCACTGTTATGTAGATTAACGATGGCGCACCAGGCGTGTGCCATTACTATTTATTAGTAGTGGCGTGATAATAGTGGCGCACCTATAGTGTGCCATTAATAGCCAAAATAGGTGTGCCACTAACATCCTTTTTTCTAGTAGTGGTAAGTATATATGCAATAATGAAAATAGATGCAACATAATAATAAAATACCTGCATGCGTGCATGGTGTGTGCGAGCATATACAAAAGTGTGCAGTAATAATCTGCTTAATCAATGTAAATATGTTGTCGATGAGAGTGGAAGTCTATGTAATATGATCATAGCCTAGACAACAAAAACAACTATGTAAGGACGATTTTTTCTAGGATTCTTTTATTCCCATCTCTATCCTAGCAAGCATCGTCAATTCTAGAAAACGCTTCTCCGGACTATGTGCATAACGTCACAAATTCCATTTTTACAGGTACATTGTTTTAACCAAAGTCTTGTTTGTTTTTGGTGAATTTCAGAAACAAAAGTAAAGTCATAAACAAATGAACTTTCGTGAGTAAAGGTAAAACATGTGTTGTTCAGGAAACATATATACCTGGGAGCAATATGTTGCGGTTTGTGTTCGCATGTTACAAATCTTGTAGATGAGAGGCTGGCGTTGTTGGTAGGGGATGCTATTGCATATGATACTAGAACATGAAGGCGCGCTTTGCCGCGCCCGCCCTCGACAACAAATAAATGAACTATTTAGAAAAAAAATCTCAGAGTACAATCAACTGAGAATAGCAGTTCTAAGCTTTAACATTTTATATAGTTAATAGACAAACTATCATAAGCAGTGGTTGGTAACGGTGAATCTCAGTGGTACGTTAAGACCATGACAAATCATAATCTCAACGGCAGCACAGATTGGACAATTAAGCTACATTCTGTTACGCAGAATGTAGACTTTTGGATCTGAGTACGTCAGCAAGTACACTTTAATGACATTCTTAGCTCCAAACAAAAAGCAACATCACAGTGCTAGGTAATGCAGGCATCTACATGACCCTCATTATCGAGCAAACGGCTTCATCTTCAACAATATCCTGAACTACTTGCCAAAAATAGGATTTATGTCCGAAATCAAGCCATGTTAATACTTAATACACAACACTTCAGTCAAGCTTTCTTAACCAAATTAAATCCTAAATTTTGAAAAGGAGAAGAATGGTGAGACATGGGAACTAAGCTTGTACTCCACGTTAATGTAATTTGTGCCTGGCAACAAGAACATCTACTTTCAGGAATTAAGTTTGCGCATAGACTCTAAAAAATGGGACAAAACACTTGCAGCAATAAATTGTGAGCAATAACACTTTCAGGAGTAATATTAGAAACTTGAAAAAAAATTAGCAAAGGAAACAAACCTTGGTTTAGTCAAAAAGTAGAGCAGTCTGCACGTGCGATCACATCTATCAGAGTCCAATAAAGGATAAAACAACGAAATATTTCTAATAGTAGCACAAATCTACCATTACCATGATCATGAAAAAAACTGTACGGATGACCACAGCAGCAGCATTTGCTCATTTCAAAAATAAATTCCAAGATGGTCCAAAATAGGCACAACCTTGCACAAACAGAATAAAATCTTTGGTCACTTGGACAATTTCATGCAAAATTCTGCCACTGCCGTGAGGATGAACAGCAGATAGTGGTAACAGGAGGCCTATATATGAGCAGATAATTAGGAGCCAGAGACAGTTTATTATTTGCATGTTCTGAAGGCGTCGTACAGAATGGGAAAGAGCGTGGATATGACTTGATGTTACAGCTGCAAGGGCATGGAGGCGGCTGCCGGTGGAGGACGCCCAAGGATGGACGCCGGTGGCACGTGCAGCCACCGCAGCCGCCATGAAGGAACGCAGCATGGAACGAAGGGGAAAGAAGGGACCCACCATGGGGGCTGCCGAGGAACAGTACAGGGCGCCGATGTAGAAGTACATTTGCAGTATAATCTCGCCTCCGGGACACCTGACGGCGGTGGCGGCGTAGCGTTGGGAAGGGGAGAAACTCGGGATAGAGCTGGTGATTGGACAAACCGACGAACGGAAGAAAGAATCGAGTGGTCCTCACGGGCCTTCAACCTCTACGGCCCAATTACCCACGCGAAGCCAAGCTCGTTCCGCGGAGCAGCGGCCCGTGAGACAGTTACTCAAGCGGATCAGAATGGTGTACTCGTTAATTAGCGTCTCTGGGGAAGTGGGATGATCGAGCAATAATCCTGAACGTTTATAATTGTGATCCGATGGTGGAGAACGCCAAATCGCTGTGGTGGCTCCTAGCTCGCCACGTTATACTGTTTCTCAATGGCTTGTCATTGTTCACAAGTAATCCTGTAAAATACAAGCATTGAGCTCCCGTCTGCTCCCTCCCGCTAGGGTTCCGCCGCCGCCGCCGGCGGCGCCCTAGCCCCCTCCTGCCGCGGCCAGCCGCCGGCTCGCGCGCCCCGTCCCTCCCCGTCCCCCCTCTTCACCCTCCCCATCCCGTTCCCGCCCCTGTGCCGCCTCCCTGGGAGGTGGCCGGGGCGGCGCGCCCCTCCTCTTCCCTCGGCCGCCCCCTCCCCCCCCCCCCCCCCCCCCGTGAGCTCTCCCCCGCCACCGCTGGCGGGTGCCCCAACGCTGGCCCGGGTGGCCGGGTGCTGCCGGCGGCGGCGGGCCCTTCTGTACCCGCGCGTTCGTCTCCCTCCCGGGGCTGGTGACGGCGGCGGCCAGGTGACCCGGCAGCGGTCGCCGGCGGTAGGCGCAGTGGCGGTGCTGCCCTTGGCAGCAGGGCGGCGTGGTGGCGTGCGGTGGCGGCGGCGCGTCCCTGGCCCAAAGCTGGGCCCTCCCGGCCCCATCTGGGTCCTAGCGGGCCGGTCCCTGGTGTGGCTTCGTCGTTGTCTGTGTGATGAGGAGGAGGAGCGGCTCGGATGGGGGGCGGCGATGCCGATGGTGTGCCTGCTGCAGCGCGATGGCGGGAGCTTTCCGGGAATGGAGTTCCCGGCCGGGCCTATGGGCACACGGGCCTAGTAGGCTCCTGCTAGTGTGTCCGGTCGGCTACCGTCGTTGACGGTGGAGGTTGTGCCCTCCCGCGTACCGACGGTGCTGCGGCCCCTAGTCCCAGCTCCTATCCCTCGTTGTGCAGACCTCACCTTGTGGTGCCGTGGTGAGACGGCGTGGAGGCTTCTTGACCATCGTGGCGCAAGATGGTGGTCGGTTTGGTGGAAGGCTCTGGAGCACCCGACGTGAAGGTTGGGGTTGGGGGAAACCCCTGTCGGCATGTCCGACACCGACGCGGCGACGCCGATGGGTGCCGCCGGACCTTCCTGGAGGGCGTCGGGGGCGACCCTTCCTCTCGCCTCGTCGTGTACCAGGGGAAACCCTTGGCAGCAGCGTCGTCTTCGTCGCGGTCCTTCTTGGAGGTGCTGATTGGTACCGGTGCTTCGGAGCCTTCGAGCTTGGTGGGAGATCTTCGGTGGGCGCAGTGGCCGTGAAGCTTCTTCATTTCCGTCGATCCGCCGTTGTCGGCATTCTTTTCTCTTGTTGTTTCTCTTTCGTTTCTTTTGGGTGTGATTGTGCTGCTTCCGCCCCAGCACCTATCCTTGAATGTTCGGTTGGTTGCTTTGGAATACAAAGCGGGGGGGGGGGGGGGGGGGGACCCTTTTTCTTAAATACAAGCATTGAGTATGCTCCATACTTCAGCTATATTACTTTCAACAATCACTACAGCACAACTACAGAAAGCTGGTGCGTTACATTTTTTCTTATAAATGTGAACTTTGATCTTGCACTTGTCTAAATGATTGTAGCCATGTAAACATAATTTTTTTTGTTACCATTCTTTTCTGGTTGGTTGAAAATTTTAAAAGAAGTGACTTGTAGGAGCCAGGAGCAGATGATGAACTATTCTCTTAATGAGCAAATATCATGGATTATGTGCATATATAGTAACACTTAGTTCCAATATGTTTACGCCTTAATTTGTTTGCATCTTTCGTATGTTTGTTTGATTTGATTCAACTGTGCCTGCACATACTTCCAGAAGTGGTATTTGTTCCTGCTAATTAATCCACTAAAAGTTTCAAAGGTTCCTGCTATTTCTCCTCCGGAGGTATCCAACTATGGAGGCGTCGGTAAACAGATAAGGCAGATGGTACAAACAGCTACAACGACGAGCTTATGCACTCCAGTGAAAACACAAGATCTTTGATCGAGCTATGTCGTCGTGCGCCTGCGTCATGTCCTTGCTGAAGCTGGTGTATTGAAGCTTTGCTTTGGGGATGAGAATCCAAAGTTAAACCTTATGGTAGACTCGCCATCGTCGGCGCACGTGCGGTGATTTCTTCTTGAAGGGGTAGCCTAGGAGTTGTGTATTTTTTGTTTATGTTGTGTCTTGTATCATATGGTTAGTGGTTATCTGGAGGAGTTACTATCGCGAGGTATAGGGCCTCAGGTTTTGTTTTTCGCTTTTTTTCCGGGTCGATGGTGTTCGGCTGCTGGATGTTGCTCTGTTAATAACATAAAACTGCATGCATCGTCCTGATGCAGAGGCCGGGGGTTATCCTCCTTTTTCAAAAAACAAAATAAATTTTGTGAACTACTCCCTCCGTTCCTAAATATAAGTCTTTGTAGAGATTTCACTATGAGCCACATACGGATGTATATAGACGCATTTTAGGGTGTAGATTCACTCATTTTGCTCCGTATGTAGTCTCTAGTGAAATCTCTACAAAGACTTATATTTAGGAACGGAGGGAGTATATGATACCCCACACATCCTTTTCTCTTTTTTTTGCGAAATGATACCCCGCACATTCTTGCTGGTATACATGTGTACATATATCTATAGAATTAATAAATTTGCCCTTTATCGAAGAAAAAATTGTTAACTCAAGTTTAGTACAATTATATTCTTTACCGGCGTACCTGGACCAAAATGGGTCCACAAATATTTTTCCTAGCATAACTTTAGTTTTTATTGTTTTGATGAAGTAGGAGTGTTGCTTTCAATATATTATGCCTTAAAGGAAAACAACAACATGGAATTTGTAGTTGCGCGGAGAAAATACAAACCAAACTTACACCGGAGGATGGTGAAGTATGTTGGGCTAATAAGCCGCGGCGGTGCACCGGACACGACCAGCGCGTGTATGGGCGCGAGCTGGCCGGGTCGGGCGCGTCGAGTCCGCGGCGGGTAGTGTGTGCGTGCGTGCGTGTGGTGCACGGGGTGGTTGTGCAAGTGTACACCATGGGCGTGCGTGTGTGTCCGGGTCTGTTGGCGAGCCGTGCGGGCTGATCGGGCGCGATCCAGCGAGGCTCACCGCGAGAAGCGCGCGTTCGGGCGCGGCGCAGGCGCGGTCAGAGCGCGGAGAGCGCGGACACGATCAGGGTGCGAGTGGAGGCGTGGGTGCGTGCCCGGTGCGCTGGCTAGGGGTATAAAGCCACACGGTGCCGTTGTAACAGTGTGACACTATTGAGTTCGTGCTCGAGGAAGAAAAGGGGGCGTTCGTGCGCCGGAAAAACTCCAGTGTCCACCATTGTCTGAACTTTTCTGAACTCCTCCTTCTTCTTCAGTGAACAGAGCAACGGCGAGGGACAGTGAGCAGAGCGAGAGGGAGAGGAGGGCAGCGGCAAGGGAGGCGCGGCAACAACAATTGTTATCAGAGCCACGTTCTAGTCAGGGCGCGCCGGCGATGTCGATCGTCCCGTACGGTGGCGGCGCGTGCACTTCGGTGTCGCATCCGGCGCCGGTGCTGACAGGGGAGAACTACACCACCTAGGCCATCAAGGTGGAGGCCGACCTGGACGCAGCCGGGCTGTGGGAGGCGGTGGTGCCGCCGGAGGATGCGGCGTCGGCGGTGATCGCAAAGAAGGATAAGCCGGCGCGGGCTTATCTGCTGCGTGCACTCGCCGACGACCTTCTGCTGCAGGTGGGCGGGAAGAAGACTGCGGCGGAGATTTGGGCCAGCCTCAAGGCGCGCTTCGTCGGCGCGGATCGCGTGCGGGCGGCACGGCTGGGTACGCTGCGAGCGGAGTTCGAGCTCCTGCGCATGGCGGACGGCGACACACTGGACAGCTTCACTGGCAAGCTCGGAGCAATGACGGCGCGGTTCACGGGGCTAGGCTCGACGTTGGAGGACGCCGCACTCGTGAAGAAGTTGCTCGATTCGGTACCGGACCGCCTGTACGCGGCGGTGGACGGGATCGAGCAGTTCTGTGATGTGAGCACGATGGCGTTCGAGGAGGTCTTGGGCCGCCTGAAGGCGTTCGACGAGCGGCTCCGGCGACGCAGGCGAGCAAGCGGACGGCGCGCTCATGTTCACGGCGGCGCAGTGGAGGGCGCGCGAGCGGCGTCGGGACGGTGCACGCGGAGAGGACGACGACGACGGGGCGGCCAGCACGGCATCAGGCGGCGCGGACAATCGCCGCGGGAAGTGCTACAAGTGCGGTGTCAGGGGGCACTTTAAAAGGGAATGTCCCCTGATGCAGAAGGAGCCAGTCGCCGGACGTGCGCTGCTGGTGGACGACGGCGTCGAAGACGCCGGGCTGCTCTGATCCGCGGCTTAGGGCGCGAGTGTTGGGCTAATAAGCCGCGGCGGTGCACCGGACACGACCAGCGCGTGTATGGGCGCGAGCTGGCCGGGTCGGGCGCATCGAGTCCGCGGCGGGTAGTGTGTGCGTGCGTGCGTGTGGTGCACGGGGTGGTTGTGCAAGTGTACACCATGGGCGTGCGTGTGTGTCCGGGTCTGTTGGCGGGCCGTGCGGGCTGATCGGGCGCGATCCAGCGAGGCTCACCGCGAGAAGCACGCGTTCGGGCGCGGCGCAGGCGCGGTCAGAGCGCGGAGAGCGCGGACACGATCGGGGTGCGAGTGGAGGCGTGAGTGGAGGCGTGAGTGGAGGCGTGGGTGCGCTGGCTCGGGGTATAAAGCCACACGGTGCCATTGTAACAATGTGACACTATCGAGTTCGTGCTCGAGAAAGAAAAGGGGGCGTTCGTGCGCCGGAAAAACTCCAGTGTCCACCATTGTCTGAACTTTTCTGAACTTCTCCTTCTTCTTCAGTGAACAGAGCGACGGCGAGGGACAGTGAGCAGAGCGAGAGGGAAAGGAGGGCAGCGGCAAGGGAGGCGCGGCAACAACAAAGTATACTGCTCATCGAGGACTAGCAAACTGAGACCGTGTTACATCCACTGATGGTATACCGTCACAAACAAACTTACATTGATTGACACTTACTCCCTCCGTTCCTAAATATTTGTTTTTCTAGAGATTTCAAATAGACTACTACATACGAATGTATATAGACATATTTTAGAGTGTAGATTCACTGATTTTGCTTGGTATGTAGTTACTTGTTGAAGTCTTTATAAAGACAAATATTTAGGAACCGAGGGAATACATATAAGCATATTATCGGCTCCCGTCATGCATATGCACGTGCACATGTAGTTTCTTATTCGGAAACGTTTCCCATCGGCAGGCCGGCCAAAGCTTCGGCCGGTCCTGTCGTTCGCTCCCGCGCGCCTAGCACACCCATCAATACCAGGGAGCGACGCGTCCTTGCGGGTCCACATGTACCGCTTCGCCTTTTTCCTATCTTCTTCTTCCTCTCAGGAACTCTCTCTCTCCCGCTGCGTGCAGCCATGGCCGCGCTCCTCCTCTCGCTCCGATGCCCGTCTTCATTGCCGGCTACTCTCCTCTCCCTTTTCCCCATGCTTGCCGCCATGGCCTCCTCCACCTCCTTCACCCCTCCCCCATGGTCATGGCCTCCGGTGAGCTCCGAGCCGCGCCAACCCTCGATGATTCAAGGTAGGACCGTAGGAGACGGGAGGAGAGGAGCTGCAATGGCGGATACGGGGGGCTTGATGCGGCGATGCAGGGTGTTGACGGAGCTGCTGCGTCCGCGAGATCGAACGGGCAAGGAAGCGAACTGCCACGGTGGTCGCGCGATGCTGCAACCAGCGCCTGATTTGTTACGTACGCTGGAGCATGCTGGCATTGCTGCAACCTGCTACATCGATGACGAGGACGAAAGCTGGAACCAGCAGGCTGATTTTGCTGGAACCGGTTGTCAGTTTGTTGCATACGACGAAGCTCGCGGGGACGAGGGCACGGCGGAAGCTTGAACCGGCTGTCAGTTCGTTGCATACGTCGGAGCTCACGGGGACGACGAGCTAGTCCAAACACCACCTCCCGTCATTGGTTGTGACAACCGCGAGCTACTACATGACAACAAGCTCATTTTTTGCTACAACCGGCTCCATTTTTTGCTACAAACTGAGATGGAGAGCATGGTGACCATGCACGGCGACTTGCCTTTTGCTACAACCGACTTCGTTTCTTACTACGCCCGGCTTCGTTTTTCGCTACAGCCTAGGCTGGTGAGCGTGGTGACCGCGGGCGGCGACGCCGGGCAGCGCTGCTCCAAGCAACATTTGGTGAGGACGAGTGTCGCGGATTTTGTGCTACATGCTACAACCGGCATTGAAAATTGCTACAACCAGCGTCCTGTCTAGCTACAACCGCCGTCGTGATTTGCTGCATCCACAACGATGTTCTGATTTTTGCTACAATCAGCATCATGCTTTGCTACAAACATACTGCGAAATGCTACAACCGGCAGCGGCACTGGTACAAGATGGAAGGACGAGCAACGAAGATGCTACAATGGTGGATGAAAAAAGATACAACCGGCTACACAAGTTCATACAAGCAAATAAGCACTGTACTGCGACGATGGGGGCGGCTGCTGCGACGACGAGCGGCTGCCCAGGGACGAGGACAGCGACGTCGCGTTAGCTTTGAAGGTTGCAGACGAGGTTTTTCGTGCTGGAACCGGCGAGGATTCGTGCGACAAACTCCATGAAGCGATTTTTCTCGAACGCGGGGGAGGAGAAGGTTATGCGAGGGCGGCGGCCGGCGGCGACGAGGCCGGCGGCCGGCAGCGACGAGGGTGGCGGCCGGAGCTGACGTGGGCGTCCGGCGAGCTGTGGGATCACGGGGCTGCTCGGGATGAATAGACGTCATGGCTTTTTTTTCTCTTTAACTAGCGAAGCAGTTTAGGAAAGCATCGTGCGGTTAATAAGAAGCTAATCTTACGTTCGTGGTGCGACCGGCCGAAATTTCGGCCGGCGCACCGGCGCCCATCACTCGCCTTTCTTATTTTATGAACTACGTACTCTGCCGTGAAGGCGAGCAAGTGTAACGACTATGCTGACACACTAACACTGCTGAGAAGTCGAAAGTGGATTGCTCGATTTACGGTGAAAATTTTCTTCTTTAAGCCGAGCACCATTCTTGCACTTAGACGTCCGACCAGAGGACGGGAACCTCGCCGATGCCGGTGTCAATCCCCAAGGCCTTCCACACAGCAGCCGATGTACTGATTCCGTTATCTCCGCAGCCGTCCCCGCAGTCATCCACGACCATGGCCTGCACGGAGATCCCGATCAGTCTCTTGATGCTGGATCATCTTGCCGCAGCGGAGGCCAGGCCTGTACCACTTTGAAGCCATCGACACTAGGAAGAGGTCGTCGCTGTGGTAGTGGCCGTCGCAGCTCGCTGGCCCTTCCTCCTCTCCATTCTGGAAGTCGTTTACCGACATCACCGCCGGGAGGTCGCGGACCTGACTGGCGGTGCATGACACCTGCAGTAAAACAAGAATGCCAAAGATCACCACGACCTTAGTAGTTCTCGCCATGGTAAATATGAGAGAGTTCCTCCCAGGGTTTATAAGCTACACCCACTGTCCCATAATATAAGAATGTTTTTTTAGCTTTGTTAGTTAGAAAATTGTTTTTATATTATGGGATGGAGGGAGTAGCTTGTAGTTGTGTTTCCCTGACTGTGTTTTCTCTCGGAGTTTATATATACAGCCTTGTGTTGCAGCCTGCAGACAAAGCGAGGGACGTACCTACACATGTGCATGCCGGCCGGCCTCGTGTGTCTCGTAGAGAACTCGTGGTCCAGGCCGGCAGACAAAAGTAATGATTCTCTCCTGTCCATGCTTTAGCAAACTCTTGCATTGTTGAGACCACGCTTGTTTTTGGATTTCATGCATGAACCATACTGGAGTAATCCAAGCTTGAGCAAGTTTTAGTTTGGAGGTGATCAGTGTTGCGAGGTAATTAGTGTTGGAAAGTCTACTAGTAGTACAGGACATTGATGCGGGAGGCCACCATTCAACCGTAGCCACCTATATTTCAAACTCTTTTTCAACAAACCGGATGAAATTCATGCCAACATGGCTGGATGTCACACAAACATGGTGGATTTTCCTTACATTTCGAACATCTATCTGTTATATACTAAAAGGAAAATACTGATATTAGCTATAAAATCCCAGGTTAATAAGAAAATACCGGCCCTTCATCTGGTGGACCATGAGATATTAAGGTATTGTAGCAGTTCGATCTTCGTAACATGTGTAAATTAAAGAAAGTTACCCACCCCTGCCATCTGACGTGAACACATCTTCCCTATATGCGGAAAAAAAAAACGCATGAGCGTACCAATCCTATCTCCTCTCAAGTCTAAGAGGCTAACCAGCCGGCGGGCTCTAATGAGGTGAACTAAAAACGTTTGATTCGTAGGACACACCTGCTGAGTAGTCCATCGGCAAACTAGTCCGGCCTCCGCCCGCCATATTAGTCCACATCATTAGAATTATTTTGACAGTTGGATTTAGAATCTACAGCCAAAATTAGAATTTTTATATATACGTACAAGTATGTGCAGTTTGTGTGTTTCATGACGTGTATGAAAAACTAATCCAAAAGCTGCCTAGAAAAACTAATCCAAAAGCTAGCCTACCATTGATAGACTTTGTGGTCTATACGGACGTGTTTAAATTAGTGGCTTGGATCCCCTCAAAAAAAAATTAGTTGCTTGGATCTAGTTATATGCCAGGTTGGCCTAGATCAGTTTTAAAGCCAACGATGCATGGCTGGGTGTACAGGCAGGGTAATCAAAGTTGGGCACACAAGGCTCTAGAAAAAAAAGTTGGCCACACGGCCGCAGTGGGAAAGCGGGTACAGCTTGCAACAAATACTTTTTCATTCTGAAACTATCATTCCACTGAAAAATTATGTCAGTCCTTCCTGCTTTGCACGTGTTAATACAGCTGCTGAACAACATTTCTCTCTCATCATCCATTGTGCAGATTTAAGGACGTACATAGGACATGACAGCTCTAATGAGTAGCTAGCTGATCGCACTTTTTTCTCAATGCTTTTTTTCAGTTAGTAACATACTGTCAGTGATCATTTGGTGTTGATATTTCAACCTCGCCCTTACCCTCGATTCTCTCTTCCATTGTGTGATCTTCGGTGAGTCCTACTAGGATGGAAGACGCTGCAATAATGTGTGAGCAATGGATGTTGGTTGCCTTTGTGAGAAACCACAGAAGCTCTCAGGTAACAAATACACGCAAGATGATTATTTTAAGTACTGATGCATCTTGCAATACATGTATCTGTTTTGTATTCATCCACTACGGATTATAACTATTTACTTGTTGTTCCCATTTATATGTAGGAGTGTATTTTCCGAGTCGGGTTTTCTGATAACTATAGCATGCATGTGTGACATGATAGGATATATTTTCTCTGCATTTGTAAAGGACCAAAATGTAGATTGATTATAGGTTTTTAGATTATTTATATTTCTCTTCAGTACTACATGTACTATCTCTGCTGACTGACATTTTTTCTTTTGCCATCAATAGTAGCACTGAAAATCAATGAAATTCATCTGTTCGCATGTTCAGTTAGCTTGGCTTGATTCCTATTTGCAGAATCTAACTTTCCCTTTCCGTCGAGGGTTTCCTCAGCTCTATAAGTTTCTTCTATTTTCTCATCCAAATTGTGTTTAAATGATAGGGAACATTGCGAATTATGACCAGCAAACTATGTTCAGTATGTTATGTCTTTGTTATGGCTCATTTCATTAACCGGTGTATGGTTGGTTGTTACCATCTTAAACCCATATTTTGAGATCTTGGAGAAAAGGAGGGCAACAAAGCTTTAGTTTTGGGCTGTTGATATCATATAGTGAGCATGCTAAGCAACAACTAAGTCTTATTGCATGCTGTCGTAATGTGTAGTTGGATGTTAAGCTAATAACTTGATAGATGAAATTTAGTCGATCTTGCTGTATAAATTCTAGCATGGTGTAGACTGATAGCTGAAATTTAGTCTATCTTGCATTATAAATTCTGGCAAATGCAGTTGATCTTGCTGTATAATTTCTGGCATAGTGCAGAACAGACGGCCGGAGAAAATGACTTGCCATACTGGTACCATACAACACTATGACGATGGTCGATGGAGACCATTATGTAAACAAATATCAACAGTGCTATCTTGCATTTGTACGAGCATCTGTGCGTAGTTAAACATCCTTTTTTTATTCTTACTTGCCTTGCTTGATATGAGCACCAGCAGTCGTCCCCATGCCAAACCATGTGCTGCTACAAGCTGTGAGCCTTTTATGAGCGCCAACACAACAACATCATCTAAGCATGGATCAAAATGGATACTCCAAGTCTACAAGGACAAATGCAATCCTGCACGTACATCTTCGATGCGAATCTTTATGCTATCAAACTCTTAAGTTCTATTTGTAAATCTGCTAATTAAAATTTTATTTAATCTAAGTAAATGGAGTTCTTACAGATCGTATCATGTTTTGGTTTGTAGGGTTAATCCTGCGGTAGTACATTGTAGCCTGTAAAAGCACGGGCTTTATTTTTGCATGATTCATGTTTTTATAGTTCCATACATGGTTATCTAATAAGCTAGCTAAAGTTAGGTGATGGTCTCACACTAGATGGTGTTATCCAATTTATACATCTTCACAAATGCTGCTTAGCTAAAAATTCCTTATTGTTCAAGAATAACAGGTATTCAAGCAATATGACAACGAATCCGATTTGTACCATATGTGGAAGAGAGCCTGGTTATTGATACAATGCAACTTTACTTTGAACAAAATGTTCCTTGAAAGGTGGTGACACTTCCTGGATATCGACACAATGCAACTCTGATGTATGGAAACTGCATATTAATTAGGTCTTTTTACTATACTGCATATATGCAGTTAGTGACACTTCCTTGAAAGTGAAGGAAATATTCTTTATATTGTAGCTCATGTTGATTTTTGTATGTAACAGTACTTGCACTGCATGGCCTTTCTCTGACTTTACGACTTATTTTTCAAGGTCACATAGCATACTGTCTTGCTTAACATCGATTGTACTTCCTCTATAACGTATACGATGTTTTTTGACACTGTCATGGACTCTAAGAACGCATTACGAAAAGCTACAGGGGGAGGAGAAGGCTGCTACTTCTGTTAATTCCCAATTAATTTCTTCACATTACAATGATGCTATTGTATTATCCAGCCTTGTGTTATTTGCTCATCCCTTCTCCATGCCCAGTGCAACCAGTCACATTTTCAAGAAAATGACGGAAATATGCCTTTAATTGCAACTCATGCCAATGGTCTATACACGGATACAGTCAAGTACCAGGGGTTTGGTGAGTTTGAAAAAAAAGTACAATTTGGGAGTTATTCTTGCCATATTTTTTGAGACATGCCTACTTGTTTGGAAGAACCTGCTTTCTCAGGATATATATCACACCATCCAGGGCAGGTTTATTTTCCGTTGTCTTCTCCCTGAATAATAGAGGAGATGCATAACTAGCTTGATGCTTCACATATTTAAGGAGCAACCGTTGGTTTCATGGTGTGAAAAACAGTGGAAGTTAAGTTATGTTAGTACTGGTTGTCTCATTCCACGGAAATGATTCCAAATTGAATTTAACATGTACACAGGAGTCTTCCTTTTACCACATATGCAACTTCAACAAAAAGCACCGATTTCATCATTGGCACACATCAAGCGAGCACTTGAACAAGGATGCTATGACCTACCGAAGAATGTGCCCTTTGTGAACTCTTTTCGTTCAATAAATATTCCAGGATCCGTACACCATAACATGAAAAAAATATTAACATACAAAACAAAGTGAGCAAGCAAAAACTGAATAATTAATGAAATAATTATATATAAAGTGTAATATTGTTTTCCACATAACGTATCAATAGGCGCGGCGTGTCGCCGTGCAGTCTATGCTAGTATTAAGCTATACAGAAGAGATATTGTCATATACGGGCATGACAAGAAATTCTATTTGGTATGTACAAAACCATTCACGTGGCATGGAAGAAAAAGGACGGCTAGACTTCTTTTTCTTTAGCAAAACGATCATTATATTTTCGGCCTGATATAAGGATGTGTGCTTTGTTTTCCTTATAGAGGCATATAAAAACGAAACTACAACTGTAATAAAGGTATAAAAACCAAAAATACACATAAAAAGGTATAACATTTTACGATTTGCTTATCAAGAAAACAAGAATCTCGATTTGATGCTCAATAAGTCATAATGCTCTAATAGTTCACCTTCTGAGCCTTCTTTAATATTTAAAAATAAACCAAGCAATCAGATGCTATATATATATATATATATATATATATATATATATATATATATATATATATATTCCAACCAAACAACATGTTACCAATGATTTATTATTAAGTAAAAAGATTTGAATTATCTATAAGAAACAATTCTTCTTTTCTCCTTATATAATATAATAGTTTTGTACATTTTTAGCATCATATATATTAACGACCGCCTGCCACATCAACGGGACAACCTAAAATTTTATTCAATGTCTCCAATATCTATAATTTTGTATTGTCTTTTTCTAGGTGAGATAGCAAACTTTCCCTCAAAAAAAAGGGGTGAGATAGCAAACTGCTTTTGCCAAGTGGTTCTATAATTTCTTATTAATTTGATATGAAGTAATCCTACGACATATAATTTTTCCCTGGGGAAGAACTACTATATCGCCACGTATAAATACTCATAATTGTATTCACCCTTCCACAAAAAAAATTTGTACTCTTTGTAGTCACCAAAGCATGACAAATATATCTTACTTCATGATTGTATCTAAACATAATATAGCCCTTAGATGTTCATAATTATTTATAACTGATATCTGACCATGGATTTACATAATCTGTAGTCGGTGTATTAGGTAATCTCCATGTATAAATACTCAGGACTTTGAATAGGTATTGACCCCCCCCCCCCCTATCCGCCAAAACTATTACTTTTCTTGCATCTCACAATAGTCGCCATAATGTGTCATGCTCTGGCGTTTCATGTTCCGTAACAATGGCAGAGTTGTATGTATAGATTTTGTCCAATCTTTTTTATTTGTTCCATCTATTTATTATTATTTTGTGAATCAAGTTAATATATTATTTTGTATTGCTTTCGTACCACATAAAATGAGAACCAACTATCAAGACAAGTTACAATAGATATAAAATCCTTGGCACGACTCCTAGCACGAAATGAATAAATACTTACAAATTGCAGTGCAATGAGGATAAACCCTCGCAAAATAAACCTTTCAAAATGTATCAACGTCTAAAATATCATGTATAATGCAATAAAGAGGATAAATAGGAGTAAAAAATTCAACTCAGGATAAAAATATTACTTAAGATATACTCACAAAATAAGGCTTTACAAATATATCAACATTTAAAGTATTGTGTACCATAAAATAAACTGGAGAAATAAAAATGAAAATGTTAACATGAGATAAAAATAAATGTTTAACACTTACAACACACTAAGGATGATGCCCTCGCATTTGCGAGGGCCACCCTGCTAGTTTTTTAGAACGAAAAAAAAGACGTGACCCTAAACCTATCCTACGGCGGCGGCATACGGCGTCCAAGCCAGTGGCTTCCTCCATCTGCCGTCTCCATGAGCACCGTTGATAAGACCAGTGAAGTGAAGGTGCGCTCTCCGGCGAGGAAGAGTAGAATACGGGAGACGGACAGGCCCACATGGAACACAAGGCCCTGGTGCCTCCCGTGCCCTACACATCCTCGGAGGAGTCCGTGACCTATCGTCTGCGGTGGACGTGAGGTCCACGATGGAAATTGTGGTGCCGATGCTGTCATCGTCCCACCGGGCCACATGATGGTTCGTCGGCGGCGCATAGGAGGTGCAACTAGCGTTGTTCTACTCCGCGATCACCTGCGGCTGCGCCTCCGCGGCTGTCGCTTCCTAGAGAGCAGTGGCTTGAGCGCGGACGGCATCGTAGATGGCACGCTGCTCTGTGACGAAGTTCGTGTTCGCCGTGGCCATGGCCGCCACAGCCTCCTCGCTTACACTGGCATGTGAGTGGTTGCAACAAGCGGTCAAGGATGTGGCATGTGTGTGGTTGGAACAAGCAGTCAAGGAAGTTTTTTACTTACCACAAATGGTGGTGTTCAGGAGACCAGCCCTCGTCCATAGGCCTTCTTTTTATCCTCTGTTGAGTATATTAGACCTTCTTTTCTTGAATATGTTGCTCCTTAGATGTGTAGAGACCGGATGTAAACACGTTATGGTTGTACCGTCATGATATGATGTTGTGAGACAATAAAAACACTCGTTATCGGGAATTTTTTTAAACGCAAGCTACAGCCATGTCCTTTTTTTAGTGCTGAACCTGATGGTCATTTAGAGAGCGGGCATCATTAGAAGCATGTCTTCTGTCTTGTCTGTGGGCAGGTCCCCCTTGGAGGGTGAAACGATGAATTTGATCTTGTCCTCCTCGCATGGAGTCAAAATTACTACCCAGTTCCCTATGCCACGAGTGACCACATCCATTAGCTCGACTGTTTTGTCTCCACGCTGCAGTAGGACCCCTATATGAACTCACAAAATGAACCAACGCCATTGAGAGAGCACACAGGGCAGCAAGGTAAGCTAGCATAGAAACGCAAGCAGGAACTCCTTGATAATTACCATGGTAAACACCACCAAGGTCGTGGCAATCTTTGGCGTTCTTGTGTTCCTGCAGGTCGTATCATGTGCTGTCGCCCGGCACCATGCTGATCTAGGGAATTCTCTCGCCAGCATACATACAGGAACGATGACGGTGGACGGGTACGAAGAAGGAGAGGAGGGCGGCGGGCCCGCAGCGTGCGACGGCATATACCACAGCGACGGGGATTTGCTGACAACGCTGCCTACAGAGCTGTACGCGGGCGGGGGCCGGTGTCACACTTTTATAGGCGTCTCCAGCATTCAAACCGGGCGTAGCAGGTTGGCCATGGTCGTGGACGTGTGCGATGACTGCGCTGAGGATGAGTTGGGGACGTCAGCCGCCGTGTGGAAGGCCCTGGGGCTCGACACCAATGCCGGCGTCGCGCCCATCAGGTGGGCTGTCCCATGAAACATCATAGTGTGTATCGGTCGGTGCAAGACTATCAGACTGATAGAATGAAAAAGATCAATCTAAAATACTAGTAATAAAGTACTTGCATACGTGCATGGTGTGTGAAGCATACATATGTAGTACAAATAAGGGCGAAAGTCAATGTAAAGTGAGATCTCAGCTCGCTACTCTCCTGCACTGACCAATGCATAACGGGCTTGAACATCCTCTTTCATTTTGGTATTTTGTCTGTTGAAATATTCGCCGAGCTACGCGCGGGATGTGCATCAAGCCATCAAGAGGTACAGTGGCCGGTGATTATCCTCGTGTTAAAAAGAATGCACTATGCGTGCAGGAATATACTTTTCTGAAAGTGGCACCCAGTGTAAGTTTGTCTAGAGTGATGATGATTTCTACGATTTTTTTCTAGGAGCTTTTATTTTGATTTCTAGCGTAGAAATCATCACCACACTAGACACGCTTCTTAGGACGATGTGCATAGCCTCGAAAATTCAATTTTTATAGGTATATTATTTTAACCGAAGTTTTTTGTTTTCGGTAAATTTGAATATCAAAATTAAAAGTCGTCGCGAAAGGTTGTAATCTCTTGAAAGGTTGAAACAACCAAAACTTTAAAATTTTGGGAACTTTGAAACATTTTAGAATTTTGGATATTTTTTTGGTAATTTCAAAAGGTTGATATTTGAAAAGTATGAGTTTTATGAAAGCTTGAAATCTCAAAAGTTCGAATCTTCAAAAGTTTGCACAAAGCATTGAACCAGTCAGTATAACATTGATAAGGACTCTACCAAGCGTTGCAATAGTTTTTAAGAAAAGGAGGAAGACCCCCGGCCTCTGCATCTGGGCGATGCATGCAACCACTTTATTAATTATTCATAAAAGACCTTACAAAGAAATACAACAGTAAGTCTGAAGCCACCGTCTAGGCAACATCCGTCGCAACTCCTAACCAGTTGTTGAGTCATAATGGGGAAACATGAGTCTGGTGCCTCCAAGCGCAAGAGAAAAGCACAAGAACAAAATTTAATTAATAAATCTTATAAAGGCGGTATGGACGAATTTGTTAAAAAAAGCACCGCAAGTGTCATCTGGTAATCAGTCTGTTGAGCCTTCTACCCTTAGAATTTTTTTCTGCGAAAAATATATACTATAATTGCTCGTTAGTTCATTTTCTTTGTGACATAGGGCCTCATTTTTTTAGTTTTGCACAAGGCCCTGGATTTTGCCGGCCCGGCCCTGATCCGGCCCACCTCCTACTTCCTTGTACAGTTGAGGTCGTGGCCCACTTTTTACATCATATATACGTGCAATTGCACCAGATCAATACAACGTGCAATTCCATCATCATGCAAATACTAGTACATGAGAAACAGATGAAGTAATGACGGGGCTGCGTGAGGCAGCAGGACGCCAAACTCTCGTCACATGTGCTCTTGTGTAAACAGCCGAACGAGATTAGAGGGAGGCGAGGCATTCACCTCCAACAGAAGACACCTACTTAGTTTGCAGGGTCGACGAGTTGTTTGTCGATTCACACCAGGGCTGCATGCAACCGTGTGGGTACATCCGTCAGGTTTTGTCTGCATGCTGCAGCTAGCACAAGCGTACATAAATAAATCCCTCCAGCCAACACCCTCCAAGAGAAGGTCAATCACCATGGCGAGCACTGTGGCCGCATGCAACCATGTGGGTACGTCCCTCAGGTTTTGGCATTCTTGTTTTCCTGCAGGCTTCGTGCACGGCCGGGCAGATCTACACTTTCTCGGCGGTCATGTCGGTGAACGGCTTCGACAAAGGGGAGGAGGGCGGGCGGCCGGTGAGCTGCGACGGCCAGTGCCACAGCGACGATCAGTTCCTAGTGTCGCTGGGTTCGATGTGGTACGGGCCCAGCAACCGGTGCGGCAAGACGATCCACATCAGGAGCGCCGATGGGCACTATGTGGTGGCCATGGTCGTGGACGAGTGCCGTGAGAGCGGCTGCGGCGAGAACGAGATCAGCACGTCGGCCGCCGTGTGGAAGGCCTTCGGGCTCGACACCAGTGTTGGCGAGGTGTTTGTCAGCTGGTCGGACACCAACTGAAACGATTATGCGGTTACTGCTTACCTGTCCTCGTGATAGCGTGTGTTTTTTGTTTCAAAATTAAATAAGGGTAAATTTGATAGTGTGTGTGTGTTTTTGTTCTCGTGTGAACGCGTGCGAATGAAGGCAAACAAACTCATGCGTACGTGCACGTTGTTTTTCTTTTCTTTTTCTTAAAGAAAAAAATTCCCTTCCTTCCTTCCGCGCGTGCGCGTGCAAATGCAGCATTAGCGGTTTTTTTTTCTTTTTGACATGCATACAGCATTAGCGTTGACGCGTTCAAACGTACGTGCATGCCGTTACGTACGTCACGCACACCACACGTTGCTTCAACTTCAAACGTGTGCACTAGCTAGCTTCTTCTTCTCTCTTTTTTCGATTCCATGATTTCTTCATTTTCTGTATTTTTTGTTATTTTGCTTCCGCTCGGCACGCCGCCATGTCCTGCACACGGCGCGCGCCGCTCAATCCATACCACCACCATCCATCTCCTCGTGCCCGTACTCCGTCGCCATCACAGAGACCGACGCCCGCCCCGACAACTCAAAACGCCCCGGGCGGACGCTCCGGTCACAAAAATGCCACCCTCAAACACCCCAGTACACCTCATATGCAACCCAAAATATGAGGCGGTGGACGTTGCCACAGTGGAGCCGCATTCTCCCGTGCACCGTATGGTGCCCCAGTTCGGCGCGCCGCGTCGTCGTGCTGGATGTCGCCGCCTCGTCCCAGGCCGGATCCATCATCGATCTGACTTTCACCAGCACCGTTCGGGTTCCGGGCTCTGACGAGGAAGAGTAGGGCATCGGAGACGGCGGCGCCACCTTGAGTCCCGTGACCCGGCTCGTGTCCCGTGCCCTACTCTACCTTGCTGGCGACCGGACCAACACTCTGGGGAGCGCAGCCGGCCACCGGACATGGGCACGGCGGAACCGGGCGAGCTCCGCTTAGATTAGCTCTCACGTTGCAGGCATGTAATAATTAATATGGATTCCAGGTTTCTTATTTAAGCTATCTGGTTATAGAATCAAAAATTTCATGTATAATCTGTCACTGTCCGCAGACGCGTCCGTGGGCGTTTGAGGGATCGGATTGTCTGCTTGTAGATGCTCCAACAACCATATGTGCAATTAAATTTAGGCATATCTTGTATGACTTGAGGGATTGGATTTTTCTGAAAATGCTAGAGGCCACGTGTGCAAGATTTGATTTGCAATCTATAGCATCTCTACTTACTTGACTTCTTCATTTTTTATGCCATCCAAATAACAAGTCAGATAAAACACTCTCATACAAGCAACCACCCATGGCGCCCTCTCTATTTTTGGAACTAATAAAAATAAAAAAACTATAGATTTTTAAGTTAGGTGACATGCATGTGTAGTTGCTCCTGAAATTCATATATAGAAGGTGAATTTTGAACTAGATCAATTTTGTTATATTATGTTTGTTTTGCGAAAAAAGAATAATTCAAATCCTATAAGATTACTTCAGAATTATTTTCTATTGTTGTGCTGCCCGGAGAGAAGCTCCAAGATGTTGCTTCTGGACCCGCGATGGAGGTGATTGAACTCGTCTCCATCTTCAGAACCGTTCGAGAGTCGCCATGGATGGATCCACGAGGAGCCGCTGCAGTGAGGTCATCCCCAAGCGATGCCGGATTTTGACGTGGATGTGTTGCCCACCCACTGAGGAGGCACGCATGGAGACTACCTCGGCGCCACCATGCTCGTGAGGCGCGAGCTTCTGTCGACCACTATGGCGGTGCCGAGGAGTTGAGAAGGGAACGGAAAGACCGGCGGCGCTTGGGTTTGGTCACCTATCGTGTCGTCTCGGACACGGCGGCCGTGAAGCATTTCCTCTAGGGACTAGTGTTTCTACGTAAACCTTCCTTCTTTCATTTTTTTTTGAGTTCAGTGTATCCTTTTATTTTAGTAGGAGATATAAGAAGCCGGATTCGACAGCTACCAACGATGGCTAAGGAGATGCTCCCAAAATCTTCGCCACGAGATTGTATTCATGTAGGGGTACTCTCTCCGGGTGAGTTTGTTAGTCGGCTAGCAACCGCTAGATATGTCTATGAATAAAATCAGCCGTCCATCCAATTAATTGCTACTACTATGTACTTGATAAATACAATTCCCGGGGCAAAAATACTTGAAAACCTAACATCGTCATAATTATTAATCTCCTGATAAATCCTCCTCGCACTTCAGCGAAAGCCATTAATTACAGGAGAGAAAATAGTTAGACCTCGGTTGGCTGCATGAGATGTAGAAGGTGAACAAGCATGCCAATAATTACAGGAGTTGGATCGGTGAAAATTAACCACGGGAGAAATTTCACCAATGACGCATGCAGCAGCAGCAGCGGGGCTTAATTGTTCCACTCCAAAAAAAAAGAAAAAAAAAGAAAAGCCCAATCGACCAAAAAAAAATCCTTCACCCAACATCTCCCATTCTCCTCTCCTCACTTCTCGCAGCCGCCCACACACACACCTCGCCGTGGGATGCCGCCGCCGGTGCCTCGCCGTTGGATGCCGCCGCCACAGCGTGGAGAGGAAATACAGTAGTTGACATTGGTTGACTGCATGTGGGATCTAGAAAATTATTAACCACGGGAGTTGAGCAACTCTGCTAGTGACGCATGCAGCAGCTTGACTTCAATTGTTTTGTTTTTTTTTGTTTGAGGGTGTGACTTCAATTGTTGATTGGTCGCTACCCCTCAAATAAAAAAAGAATGTTCATTGGTCGCAGCAGCGTGGGGCTTCAATTTTCAGCTCGTGTGAAACGAAAGAAAGAAAAGCCCATAATTTTCTACCGCCGACGCCGAGCAAAAAATCCTCCACTCAACATTTCCAATTCCATCTGCTCCTCACTTCTCACTGCCGCCACACAGCTCACCGTCGAACGCCGCCGCCGCACATTGACGGCCACTCCTTCCTCGCGGCTCCTTCATCTCCAACGACGACAGTATCCTCCACGGTGACTGGCATTCAGTCCATCCAACGTCCTCCTCGTGGAGGTGGAGGCCCTGCCATTCGTGAGAGATCCTGGAGCAGCTACCCGCCGTCCCTGCCGACGAGCACGGTGCCTTCAAAGACGCCTAGCTAGCTAGTGCATGCGCATAGTCCCAGCCGAGGACCACCTACAGTTGAGCCCGTGAGCGGAGGCAGTGGATCGATGGAGACTGCCTGCGACGGCGATCACGGATCGACGTGCATGTGCGTGGGGCTGCGCCGCTGGAGACGAGGTAGACCTGTGGCAGCGCAAAATATTACATCCGAATATAGTTTCTATAATGGTATCTCTAGATAGACTTATATTTAGAAACGGAGGAAGTATGCGCAAATCAATGAGGTAGTCTCCATCTTCAGACCCGCTCGAGAGTTGCCATGGACGGATCCACGAGTAGCCGCTGCGGTCAGGTCATCCCCAAGCGATGCCAGATTTGGACGTGGATGTGCTGCCCACCCACCGCGGAGCCACACATGGAGACCACCTCGCCGCCACCATCCTCGTGAGGCGTGAGCTTGTCGTCGACCACTATGGCGGTGGCGAGGAGTTGAGAAGGGAACGGAAAGGCCGGCGGCGCTAGGGTTTTTGGTCACGTATCGTGTCGTCTCGGACACGGCGGTCGCGAATCATTTCCCCTAGGGACGAGTGTTTCTACGTAAACCTTCCTTCTTCCATATTTTTTTTCAAGTGCATTGTATCCTTTTCTCCGAGTAGGAGATATAAGAAGGCCGGATTCGACAACCACCAACGATGGCTAAGGAGACGCTCTCAAAATCTTCGCCACGAGATTGTATTCATGTAGGGGTACTCTCTCCGGTCCAGTTTGTTAGTCGGGTAGCAACCGCTAGATATGTCTATGAATAAAATAAATCATCCATTGAATTAATTGCTACTACTACGAACTTGATGAAAACCATTCCGGGTAAAAATACTTGAAAACCTAACATCGTCATAATTGATATCCTGATAATCCATTGGCCCTTCCTAATCACACTTTAGCGCCATTAATTACGGGAGAGAAAATAGGTAGACGTGGGTTGGTTGCATGGGATGTAGAAGGCGAACAAGCATGCCAATAATTACGGGAGTTGATCGATGAAAATTAACCACGGGGGAAATTTCACCAATGACGCATGCAGCAGCAGCGGGGCTTAATTGTTCCACTCCCAAAAAAAGAAAAGCCCAGTCGGCCAAAAAAAGATCCTTCACCCAACATTTCCCCTTCTCCTCTCCTCGCTTCTCGCAGCCGCCACACACACACACCTCGCCGTGGGATGCCGCCGCCGCTGCTGCACACCTCGCCGTTGGATGCCGCCGCCGCGGCCTGCACCTCCTCCACCCAGACATCCACGCCCTCCCTCTCCTTCCTCGTCGCCGCTTCTTCATCAACCACGACGGCGTCCTTTAACGGATCCACGGCGGCGGCTAACCCTAGCTATCCACCACGGTTCCCCACCGCGAGCACCCTCCTCTTCTCCTCCTTGGCGCGGCTCGCAGCTGCGGCCAGACGGAGCTGCAGACGGTTCACCCCCGCTGACCGCGGCCGCCGATAGGGGTGCCCACATCGGCGGTTCCACCTCGGGCTCCGCGGATGCACGCGCAGGCGGCTCCCAACCAAATCCTGGCTGCAGCGGGTCATCAGTGGCGGGCGCGGTTCGCCATCAAGGCCTCCTGCTCCTCCACGCACTTCATTCGCACCAGCTTCATCACCAGCAAGGAAGAAGCCTCCTCCTCCACCCTCAGGACCGGTAACCCCCAATCCCAATCCCTCCTTCCATTATCTTATTTTTCCGGTGATGCGTACGCCATTAGTAGTAGGGTCCTTGCACTCGAGTTCCCTCCAACCAGGGACTCAATTCGAGACAGAAGAAAGCATGCGTTCGAGTGTTGGTTCTTGTAGCAGGGACTGAATCCGGGTTGATTCTTGGTGCTGTATTCGAATACTTGATGTATTGCGTGCATTAGGAACACAAGAGTTAATCCGTGGTCTCATCAAGGTTTGTAGAGTCCTCATCAAGGTTTTGGCTAGCACACTATAAAATCAAAACTGGTTCATTGAAGACAATCTACATTGTTGTCCTTTTCCACCATTTCTGAGTCCTGGATTTTTTTTTAGTGACAGCAACTCCTTCTCAGTTGGAGCTGGGTTAGGTGTTCCCATGGCCAGATGGGGAATCCATAGTGCTTATAGTAACAGTACTCCTCTGTATCAAAATACAAGACGTTTTTGCAGTTCAATTTAATGTGCAAAAACATCTTTTTGATAGAGGTAGTAATCCATGAGTAAGGACAATATCAGATCACAATGCAGAATTTATAACAAGAAAGTGTGCAGCGCAGCGAGAGGAAAACAGAGTAGCTGCCCGATGGCCATGATATACTGAAGTTATACTGAAAGCAAGGTACTGTTTTCGCCCAGATGTGCAGCTTCACTACCTTGTGCGGTCCATTACTCTTGTTTGCCACATTTCTTGTGGATGAAAAATCCACTGGTTGGAGCGCATCTACAAGGGAAACACAATAATAAAATAACCATGAGTGGATGGTGTAGGGTAGTTTTAGTTTCTTGATCAAACAGATAACGGTGATGGAATCATACCTCTTATTCTGCTGGATCAATTGTTAGATATCCAGGTCACACATAAAACTGCATGGAAGTTTCTTCACTATGCAAGTAGTTTGTTTGGCCTGGTACAGAAAAGCCTTTCAATTTGTGTCTTTATCAAGGAACTTACAAATCACAGTCCAAATAGAGAATGAAAGATTCTCAATAGAGCATTTAGGCAAACAGGTAAGCACAAAGTTGTTCAATCTTCCATCAATAACAAAACAAGGAAAGCTCGACATCCTGACTAAAAAAATTAGAAATCACAAAAAACAAAATAAAACATTGTTGAAAATCTCTGATTTAAAGTAAACCTCCAATGCATAACTGTTACCAGGAAGGAAAATATTTAAAACTGACTTTTTTTGTCATGGGCACAACATATGTACTGATAGTTGCATATGGCACGCAGTCGGAGGCCGAGGAAGAGGATGGAGTCCTGCTGGGCCGTAGCAGGTGAGCGAATGGTCGTGGTTGTCGAAGGGGCAGCCGGTTTAGAAGAGCCGCTGCATGACCACCGGGCGTGCTCCCAGAGCATGACCATGCTCTTAATCTGCGCCATCCGCCTGAATCTATGGCTGCCTACCTCCTTGCGACAACTCATCTTCCTCACTCGCTGTCGAGGCGGTCGCTGCTCTCATCATCTCTCCACCGATGCTAATTAGAAAGAGTGAAAGAGAGAGGGTTAGCAGTGGCCTCTGATCTAAAAGAGGAAGGGTGGACGGACGGGGCATGAGAGGAGGACCGAGCCGGCAATCTCTGCGGCCTGTGCTCCTCCTGCTGAGGATGACGGCGACGGCGCTGTGGATCACCAGAATGGCTCGAGCTTCTCCAGGGGTCACCCCTGCACGCCGGGCACCCCCGATCTGAGAGAAGAAGAAAATAAGTGGTAGGTGGATGGCCCGCGACGCGAGGAGCTGTGCTGGCTGCCGCGCACGAAGAAGAGGAGGTGAATCAGAGGAGATGAGGCGGCACATATTGAGAGAGGAAGTGCAGCCAGATATTTTTGTAGGGCTCACCTCGTCTCTAGCCCAAGCGTCGCGCACCTCGGTAAAAAGCAGCCGATTAACTGGACCATGGATAAAAAGGCCCATCTGGTAGGCACCCACGAGGCAAATGTGAATGTAAAAAAGACTTGACGGTTCAACACACGCCAGCAGCCAAAAGTGAGTTTTTTTTAGAAAAGGAGGATGACCCCCGGCCTCTGCATCTGGGAGATGCATACGGCCACTTTATTGATTATTCTCGAGGACCTTACAAAGTATTACAACAATGTGCCTGAATCCACCATCTTGGCAACATATGCCGCTACTCCTATCCAAAATGATGAAGGGGTGCTAGCTGAGCCACTACCCAAACCACTCACCTAAGCCTAACATCAAAAGCCCGAAGCCAAAACTCATTCGGAGGCCCCAGCCGAGCCACATACCGGGTCTGGGGCACAATCCGGTCAGACGCACTCGTGTGTCGTCGCCGCCATCAAAGTGTGAGATGAAACACCGCTCCACCATCCCTCCAGCCAGCACTTGCTCTAAGACGATGCCCCTAGAAGGGTAAGCGATAGAACGCTATCATCATCCGATCCGGAAGACCCAGATCTGGGGTTTCCCCGTGAGCACCCCGAATCTGATGGCGCAGACTGCCGACGATGCCTCGACCATCGGCAGTAGCTCCACCAGACGAGCGTCGCCTACGTCGCCGCAGCCTCCAAGATGAAGCTGACCAGAATGCATGTGTCGACACCGAACCGCCGCCACTTGTACCGCCACTTGAGCAGCCCCCGAGCAACGCCTTCAGAAAGGAGCACGGCACCGTGGGGTCGTCGTCGCTTGGAATAGGGGGTTATGAGGTTTTCACCTGAGCTCCTGGGAGGGGTGGAAGGAAGGAGGTCCTCTCCGAAGCCTCCAACGAGGGAAACAACACCCAAAGGCACTGCCATCGGAGTGGCCGCCACGCTGGCCAAGAGATTCCCCCGGAACCCTTCCAGCCACCGGATCTGTAAGGCCAGCACCCAAGAATGGCGACCGAAGCCACCAAGGGCCGGATCCAACTGCAGATCGGAGTAGATCGGGGTCGAGGACGAACATCACCATGGCCACCAACATCCAGCGAGGAACCGCCGCCGTAGCCGAAGCCCACCACCTCCCCGCCATCGACATGGCCAGGGAATTGGTCCACCTGTCCACGCCTGCGCCGCCCGCCGCCAAGCTGCGCCGCGTGCCACCAGCCATGGCCGCCGCCATGGATCCGAGCCGCAGGCGGGCTGCCAGCTGCGGGGCCCCCGGGCACACCAGATCCGGGCCGCCAGAGCCACGTCGCGACATCCAGGCGCCAGATCCGGATCCCCGGCGCGCGAGCACGGCGCCTCAGCGCAGCCAAGCCCGCCACAGCGCGCACCCTCGATGCCAGAGCCGCGCGGGCTGGAGACCTCGTGCGCCCACGGCTCCTACACCGCGACCACGGCGTGCCAAGCAGCGCCGGCCCGCGCACAGCCACACGCCACAGCGCCTCGCGCCTGCCTCCTCCGCTTGGCACAGCTGCCCTCCGCAGCCCACCTCGCGAGCGGGAGTGGAAGAGCCCGCCGCCGCCGACACCACACGGGCTTTGCCCGGGCGGCGCTCGCCGGCGGCGGCGGGGGAGGAGGGGGGATGGGTGGCGGCGGTGCCCGGCGGCTAGGGTTAGCGCCCGGGCCGCTCACGGGGAGCGACACGGGGAGCCAAAAGTGAGCTATAGGAAAAGAATCGAACGGCCCAACGATGATAGCGCACGCGGTGGCTCTAGATGGCGGGTAGCACAGCCATGTTTATATGTTCGATGGGTTATGTGTAATTCTATATTTATATAGGATATTATATTAATATGGAGTTGATATAAAGTATGTTAAGCCTATGCAACAACATCATATCAAGAGCTTATCAAGGCATTGAAAATATACACATCCAGATGAAAGTATCTCAGCTCACTCGTCCTCCTGTCGGCAGTATATATACTTGAACATGCCATCTGTTTGTCAGCGTATGTGTTTTGTCTCTATTTTTCTCCGTGCAATATATTAGTTACCCAAACACTGTATTTTTATTTTTGTCCAAACATTTAATATTCAAAATACTATTAATGCTTCATCAAAAATAGAAAATAGAAGTTGTGCCAAATGTGAACTACTCCCTCCGTCAAAAACGCTCTTATAATATGGGACGGATGGAGGATGTCATATAAACATCGCTTACACTGGCATGTGCACTGGTGCTCCGAAAACAAAAGGCATCCTTTACTAGTGCTCCCAATAACAATTCGCTTACACGGCAAGTGTGTGGTTGGAACAAGCAGTCTAGGAAATTTTTACTTACCACAGATGATGGTGTTCAGCAGATCAGCCCTCGTCCACAGGCCTTCTTTTTATCCTTTTTTTACTATATTCTGCCTTATTTTCTTGACTATGTTGCTCCTTAGATGTGCAGAGACCAGACGTAAACTCATTATGCTTGTACGATCTTGATATGATGTTGTGAGACAATAAAAACACTCTTTATTGGGATTTTTTTAAACGCAACCTACAGCCATGTCCTTTTTTTAGTGCTGAACCTGATGGTCATTGAGAGAGCGGGCATCATTAGAAGCATGTCTTCTGTCTTGTCTCTGTGGGCAGGTCCCACCTTGGAGGGTGAAACAATGAATTTGAACTTGTCCTCCTCGCATGGAGGGAATATCAGTACCTAGTTCCCTATGCCACGAGTGACCTGCTGCCTTAGCTCGGCTGTTTTGTCTCCTGGCTGCAGCACGACCCCTATATGAACTCCCCGAATGAACCAACGCCCTTGAGAGGGCAGCAAGCTAAGCTAGCATAGAAACACAAGCAGAAACTCCTTGATAATTACCATGGCGAACACCGCCAAGGTCGTGGCAATCTTTGGCGTTCTTGTCTTCCTGCAGGCCGTATCGTGTGCTGTCGCGCGGCACCACTCTGATCCAGAGACTTCTCTCGCCAGCGTCCAGGCAGGAACGATGACAGTGGACGGGTACGAGGAAGGAGAGGAGGGCGGCGGGCCGGCAGCGTGCGACGGCATATACCACAGCGACGGGGATTTCTTGACAACGCTGCCTACAAAGTTGTACGCTGGCGGGAGCCTGTGCCGCAGGTTTATAATCATCGCCAGTACAAAAACTGGGCGTAGCGCTATGGCCATGGTCGTGGACACGTGCGATGACTGCGGCGACGATGAGTTGGGTACGTCAGCTGCTGTGTGGAATGCCCTGGGGCTTGACACCAATGCTGGTGTTGCGCCCATCACGTGGTCTATAGAATGAAACATCATACGTATCACTCGGTGAAAGTCTGTCAGATTGACCGAGTGAAAATAGATCTGAAATAGTAATAAAGTACTTGCATACGGTCATGGTGTGCGAACAATACATATGTAGTACGAATAATGTACTTGTAAGTGTCAACCAGTGTAGGTTTATAAGGGTGAAACTCAATGTAAAGTGAGATCTCAGCTCGCTAGTCTCCTGCGCTGACCAGTGCATACCCGGCTTCAACATCCTCATTCATGTTTTGGTCCAGTTAATCGGCTGCTTTTTACCGAGGTGCGCGACGCTTGGGCTAGAGACGAGGCGAGCCCTACAAAAATATCTGGCTGCACTTCCTCTCTCACTATGCGCCGCCTCGTCTCCTCCGATTCACCTCCTCTTCTTCGTGCACGGCGGCCAGTGCAGCTCCTCGCACCGCCGGCCATCCACGTACCACTTATTTTCTTCTTCTCTCAGATCGGGGGTGCCCGGCGTGCAGGGGTGACCCCTGGAGAAGCTCGAGCCATTCTGGCGATCCACAGCGCTATCGCCGTCATCCTCAGCAGGAGGAGCACAGGCCGCAGAGATTGCCGGCTCGGTCCTCCTCTCATGCCCCTGTCCGTCCACCCTTCCTCTTTTAGATTGGAGGCCACTACTAACCCCCCCCCCCTCTCTCTCTCTCCTTCTAATTAGCATCGGTGGAGAGATGATGAGAGCAGCGACCGCCTCGACAGCGAGTGAGGAAGATGAGTTGTCGCAAGGAGCTAGGCAGCCACAGATTCAGGCGGACGGCGCAGACTAAGAGCATGGTCATGCTCTGGGAGCACGCCCGGTGGTCATGCAGCGGCTCTTCTTCACCGGCTGCCCCTTCAACAACCACGACCATTCGCTCACCTGCTATGGCCCAGCAGGACTCCATCCTCTTCCTCGGCCTTCGACTGCGTGCCATATGCAACTATCAGTACATATGTTGTGCCCATGACAAAAAAAAGTCAGTTTTAAATATTTTCCTTCCTGATAACAGTTATGCATTGGAGGTTTACTTTACATCAGAGATTTTCAACAATGTTTTATTTTGTTTTTTGTGATTTCTGATTTTTTTTAGTCAAGGATGTCGAGCTTTCCTTGTTTTGTTGTTGATGGAAGATTGAACAACTTTGTGCTTACCTGTTTGCCTAAATGCTCTATTGAGAATCTTTCATTCTCTATTTGGACTGTGATTTGTAAGTTCCTTGATAAAGACACAAATTGAAAGGCTTTTCTGTACCAGGCCAAACAAACTACTTGCATATTGAAGAAACTTCCATGCAGTTTTATGTGTGACCTGGATATCTAACAATTGATCCAGTAGAATAAGAGGTATGATTCCATCACCGTTATCTGTTTGATCAAGAAACTAAAACTACCCTACACTATCCATTCATGGTTATTTTATTATTGTGTTTCCCTTGTAGATGCGCTTCAACCAGTGGATTTTTCATCCACAAGAAATGTGGCAAACAACAGTAATGGACCGCACCAGGTAGTGAAGCTGCACATCTGGGCAAAAACAGTACCTTGCTTTCAGTATAACTTCATTATATCATGGCCATCGGGCAGCTACTCTGTTTTCCTCTCGCTGCGCTGCACACTTTCTTGTTATAAATTCTGCATTGTGATATGATATTGTCCTTACTCATGGATTACTACCTCTATCATAAAGATGTTTTTGCACATTAAATTGAACTGCAAAAACGTCTTGTATTTTGATACAGAGGAGTACTGTTACTATAAGGACTATGGATTCCCCATCTGGCCATGGGAACACCTGACCCAGCTCCAACTGAGAAGGAGTTGCTGTCACTAAAAAAAATCCAGGACTCAGAAATGGTGGAAAAGGACAAAAATTAGATTGTCTTCAATGACCCATTTTTGATTATATGGTGTGCTAGCCAAAACCTTGATTAGGACTCTACAAGCTTTGCAATAGTGGAGTGCCTCTTTTTTATATATAGGGCACATGATTGACGCATAATACGACATCAAGCACATCCAGGCTCGGCAAGATCAGGATGTGCACAACCTGCACAACCACACACACTGAGAAATAAATGCTGGAATAAAAAGTTGTACTCCCTCTGTCACAGTTTAGAAGGCACAATTAAATTTGCGTGCGTTTCCACAATAAACAAGGTTTAGGGCGCATTGCATTTATTTCTAGTAGCTAATTAGTACTCCGATATACTATTTCTATATGCATGCGTAGTGTGAATGCTATTTTTTAGCCCATCTCACAACCAATAAATAACCACCTAGGTCCCAGAGAATTTCCAAGCGCGCCTTCTAAACCGTGACGGAGGGAGTACAAGACGAAGACAATCATTGGCCGTCGACTCCAATTGTGTACACATCATCATATACAACTATCGATTTTCCTGCCACTGAGATTAGACTACAAACGGAGCAAATGTGCTGGACTGTTTTACTAGTCTTCTCAAATAGTAAAGCAGCAAACGCATATAGTTGTCCGTTACCATACATTTTGCAAAAAAGTCCCTCTATTTTTGTGAAATCAACCCATGTGCAGAAAAATTATATCGCTGGATTCGTATTTGAATATAGTTCTCAATGATATTATTCTGGTTACATGAATTTATATATTTTTTAGATAAATTTAAGGTGGTACCACTTCTTTGCTTTCTTCTGTGTTACTTCTATTGACACGCTCCGCGCTTCGTGGCGAATTTGCCTGCTCGCAGGCAGAGTGTATGAGTGCACGTGCACTGCTTTAGTGGCGCATGTGCGCCGTGATCGATCAAGCGGAGGGGTACGATAGACCCCAGCAAAAGATCGTCGCCATGCATATGGATGGAAAGACCAGATCCAACCGCCTAGAAAAACGAAGGGATAAAGCATGACTTTAGCCAACTTGTCGCGTCGATCGGCGGCGTGCATGCTTTCGTTTCCGGCGTGATTACTCTCGTCTTGGCTGGCCACTACATCCACGTCCGTCCAGACTCCAAAAAGATTGACATTAATCACGTAGAGGATACTCCCTCCGTTCGAAAATACTTGTCATCAAAATGAACAAAAAAGGATGTATCTCACACTAAAATACATCTACATACATTTCCTTTTATTCATTTTGATGACAAGTATTTTCGGACGGAGGGAGTAGATAGATCAGGCATGGTGGTTGCGCAATCATTTCCCAAGCTCGACACTCCTGTGCACGTAGTAAGATGGAAGGCCGAGCACCGAAATGCAGAGGTCTATAAAAACCCCATGACCATAGCAGCGTTGCTGCCACACACAACATATCATGGCGCCCGTATGGTCTTCAACGCTCTCACCCCCTGTTGCATCCCTTGCAGGGACGGAGCTCCCGTACAAGCACTGGTGTCAACTGACACCAGTGCGGTTCAACGTTACTTCTAACACGCTTAACAAGTTTTACATTTGACCCCAGCCAGAAAAATCGATTGACCCCAGCCCAGATGCTAAAAAGCAGCACAGGCCCAAAGTGTCAGCCTGATTTACAGTCGTGCAAACAAAAAGGTAATGAGTAGCCAACACAAAGCCCACAAAACATTGATCTGATCGCTGCTTGGCCTCCGATATACGCGGCCGTACGTGTAGGTCGCACGTCCCATGTGCCTATTCGTCTCTTCGCCGCCTCGGTCCTGAATTCTCGCACCCCAAAAGAAACCGTAGAAATCTCCAATCTCTCTCTCACCTCTCAGTGGAACAACACAAGTGCGAATCAACAACAGTTTGTTTTGATGGCGGGCGGGCGGGCGGGCGGCCGCAGCGGCAACGACACAATTTTAATCTAATATAGTCGCTGACGGAAGTCCCCTAGTCCAGGTTTCATGCAAGGTACACCATGATCGTACGTAGATACGCAAAATTTGGTGCATCTACTTTTAAATTTGGTGCTAATTTTGTTGATTGTCAATGATTTTTAAAAAATTAATATTGGCAACCCTATTTTGCATAACAAAATGGGTGAGCAGATTATGAGTGATTGACTAATTTGCTACTCCGTATGTGGGGAAAAATATATTTTCTTCCATTACAAATGATGGCATGACTGATCTCTTTAAGAAGGTGAAAGTTCATGTTCTCGTAAAAGAAAGAGGTGAAAGGGCGTGAAGGGAAATGTGAGTCTGGAGTCACTTTATATTTTCGCTTGACGATATTCATTTTTGGTAGTCTGATATGTTTTGTTTGTTCATCTGTTTCTCGAAATTACAAATCTAACTCCAAAGTAGCCATTTTTTTCTTAGATTTTTTTCTTCTTAATTTGTATGTAAGTGATTTCTTGAGTTTACTGGGTATGGCAAGCTTTTCTCATATTGTTTGCTGATTGCATATTTTCATTCTTTGTATTATCTTCGGATTTGTATGTTTTATTTATATCTCCCTGTTGTAGTTTAGTATGTAGTGGGCACTGGCTGACACCAGTGCCGATTTTTTCTAGCTTCGTCCCTGATCCCTTGTCTGCGCAAGCTTCGGCACGACGAAGACGCGGTTAGGCTGCCAGAGAACTCCGAGCATGCGGCACACGCAGATGCTAGGCATGCTGATGATCGGCCTTAAACTTGTTTTAGTTTCTTATCAGTTTTCCTGGCTTTTCCCTCAAGTCTTCTCATACACTATAATAGTTCTAAGTTTTGCCCTCTTTTTCCTTGATGGAAAATTCAGGTGGGCTCTGCTCCCTATTGACCAACTGAAAAGAAAACGTATCGTCGTGCATGTCCAAAATGAAACTGAAAACAATGTGATGATCAGCACGGAGGGGTTGCTCCAAGCTCAGCTTGAGCTCTACCACCACGCCATGGCGTACGTCAAGTTCGCCGTACTGAGGGCTGCCGCGGACCTACGCATCCCCGACGCCATCCACCATCGTCACCTTGTCCGAAATCGCCACCGAGGTCGCGGTCCAGCCGACAAAGGTTTCCCACCTCAGTCGGCTCATGCATGCCCTCACCATACTTGGCATCTTATCCGTCGACCAGGGCCCCCACGTTGACGCCACCGACGTGCACTACAAGCTCACCCCACTCTCGCGCCTCCTCGTCAGGGACAGCTCCTGCACCCAGTCTCCCATCGTGCGCGTGCTCGTGGACCCGCTGTCCTTGACCGCCCTCTGCAGTATTAGGGAGTGGTTCACCGACGAGAGAGCGTCGGCCCTGACACTCTTCGAGGTGGCACATGGGTGCACCCGGGAGGAGATGACGGCGAAGAAGGGCACACGTGGCATATTCAATGCTGGCATGGTCTCTGATAGCCGCCTCCTTATGGAGACCATCATCAAGGATCACTGCAACATCTTTGAGGGCTTGAGCTCTCTCGTGATGCCGGCGGTGCCCATGGTGCCACGGCGGAAGCCGTCTCTAAGGCGTTCCCCCACATCAAGTGCACCGTCTTGGACCTCCCACATGCGCTTGCAGGGGCACTTGCCATCGGTAATGTGGAGTTTATTGCTGGCGATTTGTTTGAGTATGTGCCACCAGCAGAGGTTGTTCTACTCAAGGTACACATAGGACACAACATCTCGTTCTTTCCTTCAATTGTTACATATATGTTGAACGAGATGTATTCTTCCATTTTTCCAGAGGGTTTTGTGCTTGTTGCAAGATGAAGATGCTGTCAAGGTACTACGACGGTGCAAAGAAGCAATAATCAGTAGAGGAGCCAGAGGGAAGGTGATAATCGTCGAAGTAGTGATAGACTCCAGGATGGCACGGGATGGTGTTCTTCATAGGGAAACGCAAGTTCTATTTGATGTCCGGATGATGCGTGTTGATGAGGGCGAGCAAGACGAGAAGCAGTGGAGGGAGATTTTCCTTGAAGCCGGATTCAGTGATTACAAGATCACTCTTCAATGCTGGGATTTCGATCCATCATTGAAGTGTACCCTTGAATGCCTGCCCACCCTGAAATAAGCAGCATGTATGGTTTGTAGTGTTCCTTATATCGAATAATGTATTGCATTGTATTTGAAGACTTTTGACACAATAAAGTTTTCAGTAATATTTGTAGGTACTACTCGAGCAGTTCCATATCTGCACTTCTTATAGAAGTTACGAAATTAGAAATAGTGTCTTCGTCCATATGACAGTCAAAGAATTTTCTGTCTGGTAAGCGACACACAATCGTCTATGCCAGTTTTTCGAGATATCTTGGAAAAAAATTGTTGGGCTGTTTGAGCCGATCGAGGTAGTTTACTAAATTTGTTGGGTTCTGTATGTTGCGATATTGGATTAGCCTGTTGGGTGCAATTCTCTTTCAACCTGCTTTTCGGTTTGTCCTAAGGTTGACAAGGGAAAAAGGAGGAAGTATCGTCACCAACTTCCCCTTGAATAATAAAGATATTAGAATATTTATTATTAGATGAACCACAGAAATTAGTGTTTGAATTGCGAGCTTTGAAATTTGGATGACTACTAGTAGGTCTCTTTAGATGCGTATGAGCGCTTTGCCACGCCGGTAATACCATAGCATAATTTTATAGTTGATCCACATCTATAAATAGTATTTCACATGCGTCATGTGAATAACGATGAAATAGTTCATCACGTAGCCTTTTTGTATACTTGCATTGTTACCAATTTAATTTCCTTCCTATCTTACTTATTTGAACTAAATCAAAATTTTAAATTGGGTAATATGCTTTCTAATACAACTTTTATAAGTTAGTAAGTACAAAACTGAGCCAAAAAGATATCATCTCACCAAGAGAACAAAATATGAGTTTCCCAAGATGAAAAAAGATACTCTGTCCATCTCAAAATGTTAAGTGATATTTCGACCAAGTTTTCAGAAAAATATATATGACACCAAACCAGTACCAATAGATATGTAATAACATATATTTTTAAGTGTTTGCAGGTCCAGTTTTAGAGGTTATATTTTTTTTCTATAAATCTGCCAAACTCTAAAAAGTTAGACTTGAAGACAATCCAAATATGAGTTACATTTTAGGATGGAAGAAGTAACCAACACCGATGGAAACCAGATTAATGCAGCCCTCTGACTCGGTTTGGGCCCGTTTGGTTTTAAGCTAACTTTGCCGTAGTTACCACACAACATTTGCCATGTTTTCCTAACCTTAAGTGCACAATTATTAGTTACGCTTTGGCCTACGTAAGGGATCTATCAGCACACTTTTTGTGTGGATGACGTACATGGCTGGTTTTTATAAAGAGAATCTTGCCTAAGGTGTGGTTATAACAAACACCCACCTAACTTGATCAAACTTGCCGAACATGAGATGTGCCTATGAACCATGCAATTCGTTAACATGGAACTTCTAGTGCTTCACCCTTGTAGTTAGCCTGCAACATGAAAGAAAATGTCATACCATTATCAGGGAATGGAAACGAAAAATAAGATGAAAAAAATATAGGACGGGCAACACTTGAGCTTATTTTTTGGGGTTTCAAACAGTAGTAGGAAAGAACCGTTTAGCTAGAATAGTCACCTTTGGATTAGTCATTCTTTCCATTCACATTGTAAGTGCACATGTTTTTCTTGGCACAGTTGATCAAAATGTCAGCAGAGTCAATACCTAGGTAAAACCCGTCACATGTGAATATCTTAAGAGTTCACAGAAACTGAAAAGGAAAAACAAAACAAACTTAACAATGCAGAGTATGAGAAGAACATCTGAATTTACCTGCAAGATACGCTCCATGGACATAGCCATTGTACTTTTCGCTTGTGTGCTCACCAGTGAAGTAAACCCTCCCAACGGGAGCCTGGGAAAAAGGAAATTACAAATAATCATGTTAATAGAAGTGTAGAACGAGTGAAATGCAGGAAATATGTATATATATATATATATATATATATATATATATATATATATATATATATATATATGTACCCGGATGAGGTCGTATTCGTAACGGTTAACGCCGATAGGCCAGTTGGAGAACGTGCCTTTGAAGAACCTGTTTGACCACCACCTTGGCACGAGGATCTCGGTGGCGTCTGGCACATCTTTCCCGGGGAACATCTTCCTAAGTACCTCCATCGCCTCCGCCATGGTCTGGTTGTCTGATTGTTGCTCGATCCTCCTCGACTCGTCGTCGGTAACCGTCACGAGCAGCACATCCGACCCTGGGTATTCCTTCTCGAACTGTTGCCATACCGGGTAGTACCCTCGCCTGTCACTAGCGTAGAGGAAGAATTCCTTGCCGGGCCCTTCTGGCCAGAACCTCCTAGGGAACTTGAGGAAGATCTTGGTGTACACGGCCATGTTGAACTGGTAGATGGACATTATCTTCCACCAAGGCAGCTCCGGGTTGAACTGTATGAGGTTGGTCTGCAGAACGCCGAGGCTAGCCGAGACGATAACATAGTCGGCCTGGTATACCTCCTTGTTGTCCTCAGTCTTCACCATGACACTGTTTGGTAAGTAGGTGATCTCCCGCACCACCGTGTTTAGTTTGAGCCTCGGGTCGACGATGACGCCGGACTTGCGGTCTGTCTTGAGGTACTGCTCAGCAATGTTGTACACGACGGACTCGTAACCCCGATGGTCGGCCACAAAGTAGACATCGTTGCCGAAGTTGTTGAACGTCGCCAGTGGCTGTGTGTTCAACAGGCTCGTCACACGCGGTGGCTCAGCGAACTCAAAGTCGTGGTGGTAGTAATCGATCACCATGTCTACCGGCGACGCGGGACCTGAAGGCATACTGCAATAATACTTTCTTCAATAAAACAAAACCAATAATTCCGTACAAAAGTGGTCGTCGAACAACAGTATATTTTTTAATATTACATCGCGGGGACAAACCAGGGTGATTCACATGTGTGAAAAAAATATTACCAATTTCTTAAAAAAAAACTTGTGGTGCTTTTATAACTCTTACATATATATAATTTGGGTCTTGGAGGCTGCAGTGGTTACCATTTGCTAAAACATACGGATTTCATGATTTACTAGTGCAGATCGCATAATTGTGGCCATTTGATGGAATGCACTTTTTTTTTTGCACTTGCTGGACTAAAATATAATGGGATGGAAGGTATAACTACGGCGTCTAGATCACTGATACAGAGGGAGTATGTGATTAATTTTTTTCAGACTTTGGTGGAAACATGTACACACAGGGAGGGGCAAGTGGAATGGGTGAGCATGAGACATCAGCTGACTTTTTGGTGTATAAGTAAGACATTCAATCCTACGCTCCCTCCTCCAGTTTTTTCGAAGTATTTTGCGTGGTGCGTTTCAAAATGTCAACGGTGCAAGTTCAGACTGGTTAAAAGAAGATGAACTGTATACGTACTGGTAGTTGAGGCGTTGCATGGCCATGACAGACATGTCCGGCTGGCCACTGTGGTGCAAAGCACCAGAGAGCTTGCTGCCGCTCTCCGCCACTTCATCCACACTCTCGATTATCTTCTCGACGAGTTTCTCATCGTAGAGACCACCGCTGCATTCATCCAGAATTAATCAATCAGTTATATGGAATATATCGTAAGTATTGGAACGCATTCGGGGGCAAGCACATACTCTTGCTTGTAGGTGTTGCCGGCGAGGTGACTGAAGTCAGAGCGGAAGGTCCTAAGGTTGAGGCCTCCGGTGCCATTTGCCATGGTCCAGATGGGGTTCACCTCGTCGCCGTTCACCCCTTCCACCCAGTTTGCCCCCATCTCCACGTTCACCCCAGCGAACTTCGTCTTGTGGATTCGCCCGCCCATGCGGTCCGTTGCCTCCAGGATCACAAGGTCGGTGATCCCGGCCTCTGATAGCCTCTTCCCAGCCGAGATCCCTAAAGGGCATATATATGAAGGTTAATATTGTATATGTAGTAAGCACAAGAACTTGCCTCTGTACATTACGTACGTGCCCTCAAAACAGCTCACTCACTATGATTTCTCTTTTTTCTTTCTCTGAGATAACATTTATTTTACCGTACTACGGTGGGCTTATGTGGTCTGAAACCATTCAGATAACATAAACTGTAAACATTGCAGGTCAACAACATTTTAGTACTACAGTGTGTATAATTTTTAGGATTTTTTGTTGCATGATAATTAATACTTCATTTTTTTTGCAAAATACTCGTTAATTCGTTAAACCATAGAGCATATTTGAAAAATTCTCATTTCGAAATTTAGAACCATGTAGTGAAGCCAAAAATCTGAAAGGAATTATATACATTTTAGTACAAACGTGTACCATGTCTTGTTTCAGATATATAGAAAAGGGGGTGGGGGGAGGGAAAGAAATAATAATTCGTAGGCACAAGCTCCTACAAAAACAGTAATTAATGGCTAAACAGAATGTCCACGCATGATGCATGCCTGTATTGTACTCCTATATGGGGGGGAAAACAGAAACAAATACACCTACATGGGAGCCAAGTTACAACTTTGTCCAATGCATATGTGTAGTACTGTATAGCTATAGGGTCTTACCGGACATGCCAGCACCAACGATGATGACTCTGGGACCGGCGGCGGTGCCCAGGGAGGCATCCTGTGCTAGTACGACGAGCACCAAAAGCATGGCTGTGTGTGTCAAGCACAATAACTTGCATCCGTTACGTGCACCCAAACCGGCTCCATGCGGCTTCATCTCTAGCATCCTTCTCTCCCTCCCTCTGTTCTCTACTTCTCTTACACAGCTTAGATACTGGCTAGATTGCTACTAGCTTATGTTGAACGATAGTGGTCCCTCGGGCATTGTGTTGTATATATATAAAGAGACACGGTGCAAGACGCGGTGAGACTGGGGTCTTTTAATTTGGTTTCTAGCGTTGGTATATTAGTGTATGCACATGTTGTTCTCGTATTAATTCTTCCTGTGTAGCTTGTGATGTATTCCTTCCATTTCAATTATATTTCGTATAAGTTTATTTTGTTTTGTGTTCAGATTGCATAGTGTGTGAACTCAAAGGTGCAGCGAGCCAATGCATCTAGTCTCTTTTTTTTTTTCAATTGATCGACTTCGGGTGTGTCGTTTCTTCCTCTTCCTTGACTTCGGCTAGTCTTTGCTTTTCTAAACCGTGTTAGTTCTAGGTGGTTAGGTTATTCTTGGCTAACATGGGACGTGTTGGAAGCAACGTGGGATGTTAGAAACCCACTTACTCAAGACAGCAAAGAATAATGTGTTCGATGATGATTAGTATGGTAAACTACTCCCACCGTGGTGACTAAACACACATATGGCTTAACCAACGGTGCAACCTTTGCCCCTTATCCTCTTTTTAACTAACTAGCAAACTAACCCATGCAAATGCGCAGGCAACATCAGGAAGCGTGATTCTTTTATATGTAACAGAAATACCATGTTTCATGTTTCATACGAACTATTTTCTAGATAGTTTAGAAAAAATAATTCATAAAGGAATATATTTCATATTTATTTTCACCTAATATATATGGAATTAATGCATGTATCGAAATCAAAACTTGTGCATTGAAAATAGTAACATAGAATTTTTTTTGAAATAAATAGTTGTCCTTCCAGTGACAATACTACAATGTCTAATATCCTTACAAATTTGCAGAAAACCTTAAGCTCTACAATATTTCCATGATTAATGTTCAATGAGGCCCGAAATTGTTAACGTGCCCTCGCCAACTAGGCTAAACATCCATCATTCATCACCAACAAGATCGGAAACTATTCACCTCTCCTGGCCGATTAGGATGGCCATCCATTGTTCCTGATCGACGGGGCCAAACTTTCACATTGACCTCACAGTTAATTTCATCATTAGAGAGGTGGGATATTCCGTGCCACAGATTGATGAGGATTTGGCATGATCATAATTTAAAAAATAAGCATGAGTTGTAGTTTTTCCATGAATTTAGATGATACTTTGGGATCTGAAAAAATGATCGGAATTTTAAAAAATCACTACCTGTAGTTTTTCTTTCATGAAATTAAGAAATGGTCTGAAATTTTTTAAGAAAATGTTCAAGAATTTCGACAATGCTTGTGATTTTAAAAATGTTCTTTGATTTTATTAAATGACAAACGTAATTTTTTTCACTTATTTAAAAATGTCCACGAAATCAAGAATTCTTTGTGGATTTGTAAAAATGTTTCTGAATTCAAAAGATAATCATAAATTTGAAGAAGGTTCGCCAATTCCAAAAAATCATGAACATGAAAGATGTTTCCAATTCAAAATATGTTCATGAATTCATCTTTTATAAATTTTAGAAAATATACATAAATAAAAGGAATAAAAAAGAAAAGGAAAACCATAACAGATTAACAGAAAAACAAAATAAAAAATAAAAAAGGAAAAATAGAAAATACAACAAAATAACGCATTAGAAAAGAAGAAAAAACTGGCCCAGAAGCTTCCCAAAATTGGTTCGGAAGCTCGTGGGCAAGTTCCGGAAACCTGCTCAGGTAACAGGCTCTGCGTTGATTGGCAGGCCCATTTGGGATCGCTATTAGCAAGTAGTATTATACTGCTCACTATAAGCACTACATAGCAGTGGTGGTTTATGTTAATGGCCGACCTCTCTAGTACTGGCTTTTGATCGTTGCTAGATCAAATCTCCCAGAAGCAGCACGTATGTGCAAGCTGACCAAACAAGCAACCAAGCGAGCTAGAAGATTGATTGATCAGCAGTGCACGCCCACGTAGCCGATACTTGACGTACGTGCGTGAGCTTGTAGAGTCCAGCTAGACTGGATCGGTTCGAGTGATCGTTCTTGGCCACGGCAACTAGCAACACGGAAAGCTGAATTGATTTGATGGCCACAGGTGCATGTCGCACATGTTGTTTTTCTTTATTGCTCTGATCGGTTGTAGATTACAAGGTGTTTACATGGCTATATATAACAGACAAGACATATAAGAGCTAACCTACTCGGCTACTCTTTTGAGTACTAGTCGGACACTACTACAAGTACGACTGGGAGACTAGCACACGGCATGTTTAGCTCTAACATTCACCCCCCTAAATATGACGTCCTCGCTGCGACCTGGATCCCAAATGCGATGACTACTACTCATAGGCAATATCTTTGGCATTGATTTTGCTGTTCTCTGTAGCATTCCAGGGACAGACTTTACTGCAGTCGGCTCGTCCGTAGCTTGACGCCAGCGCTCCTCCTTGGTCGCGTCTTCAACCTTCACCTGTTCTTCGATGCTTGATAGACTGTCTTCCGGATTCTCATGGTGACATCTTTTGAGTCCGAGCGGGACCAAACTTCGGTCTAACTTTGTGTTCCAATCTCTTGGCGCTTGCTTAGCCCGTAAAGTGCCTTCTTGAGCTTGTACACTTTTCCTTCTCCTTTCTTCTCGTAGCCGCGGGGATGTTCTACGTACACTTCTTCTGTGAGATCGCCATTGAGGAAAGCGGATTTAACATCGTATGATGAACTTTCCAACCCTCTTGTGCTGCCAAAGCTAGGAGCACTCTCACCTCCTCATAGTCAACTCCTTGACGTTGTACGTAGCCCTTTGCAACAAGTCTTGCCTTGTACTTCACAATGGCACCCTTCGTGTCTTTCTTCAACTTGTAAACCCACTTCAAACCTATGGCCTTTTGGTTCGGAGGTCGGGTTACCAAAGTCCACGTGCCATTGCTCTCGATCGCCTTCATCTCCTCATCCATGGCGTGCGTCCAACTTGAACTTTTGCTCGCCTCTACGAAGTTCGCTGGCTCCTCAAGTCCGAGTAAACACAAATCAGAATACTCGAGTGTAATTGGCTTTGCGTACTTGTAGACTTTCTTGAGGGCTTGTAGCGACGAGGCCCGGAAGAATCCGTCGTGGCTTGCGAAGGGGGAGACACAAATTGTGTCGGCGTCGATGCACTTGAGGAAGACCATTGAGTCTCGGGCATGGTAGATGCCGGGTCGTTGGCATCCGCGTTGTCAGCATAGTCGTCGTGATCATGACCATCATCTTGATTGTCATCATCACTATGCGCCTCGTTGTCGATATCTCCGCCCGTGTCGTGCGTGTCGTTGTCGCTATCACCTTGCGACCCATGCACGTCGTTGTTGGTGTCGGCACCATGATGATCACTACCATTGTGGTCACCTTGGTTGGGTGTCTTGCCAACCACCTGGACGTCCTCCCTTGCATCATCATCAGTTGGAAATTCAACTGTGAATATGTTACCGTTTGGAGCATCGTCGGCTACTACGCTCCAATTCCACACTTGGTTTTCTTCAAACACAACGTCGCGTGAAATCCGTAGACGCTTGGTTTGTGGATCGTAGAAGCGGTATGCCTTGGTGCCGGAACTCCTCTCATATCCGATGAACACCATCTTGGTGCTACGATCAGCAAGCTTTGAGAGATGCGGCTCCGCCGTCTTCACATGCGCCACGCACCCGAACGTCCGTAGATGATTCACATTCGACTTACGTCCGTAAATTGCTTCATACGGAGTCTTGCCGATCACCGCCTTCGTTGGAGCCCTGTTGAGAAGATAGACCGCCGTCGAGACAGCTTCTCCCCAAAAAGTCCCCGGCAAGTTCTTGCTCTTGATTAAACTTCTCGCTATGTCAACGACGGTACTGTTGGGGAACGTAGCAGAAATTTAAAAATTTTCCTACGTATCACCAAGATCTATCTATGGAGAGACCAGCAACGAGGGGAAGGAGAGTGCATCTACATACCCTTGTAGATCGCTAAGTGGAAGCGTTCAAGTGAACGGGGTTGATGGAGTCGTACTCGTCGTGATCCAAATCACCGATGACCAAGTGCCGAACGGACGGCACCTCCGCGTTCAACACACGTACAGCCCGGTGACGTCTCCCATGCCTTGATCCAGCAAGGAGAGAGGGAGAGGTTGAGGAAGACTCCATCCAGCAGCAGCACAACGGCGTGGTGGTGGTGGAGGAGCGTGGCTATCCTGCAGGGCTTCGCCAAGCACCACAGAAGAGGAGGAAGAAGAGACGCAGGGCTGCACCAACGAGAGATCGAATCGCGTATGTTATGGGCAGACCTAGGCCTCATATATATAGGGGAAGGGGAGGGGCTGCGCCCCCTCTAGGGTTCCCACCCCTAGGGGGGGCGGCAGCCCTAGATGGGGAACAAGGGTCGCGGCCAAGAGGGGAAGGGAGAGGGAGGCGCACCAATATGGGCCCTAAGGCCCATATCCCTTAGGGTTTGCCCCCTTTCCACCTCTTAGGCGCCATGGGCCCTTGTGGGAGGCGCACCAGCCCACTAAGGGGCTGGTCCCTCACCACTCTTGGCCCATGCAAGCCTCCGGGGTTGGTGGCCCCACATGGTGGACCCCCGGGACCCTTCCGGTGGTCCCGGTACGTTACCGATAAACCCCGAAACTCTTCCGGTGACCAAAACAGGACTTCCCATATATAAATCTTTACCTCCGGACCATTCCGGAACTCCTCGTGACGTCCGGGATATCATCCGGGACTCCGAACAACATTCGGTAACCACATACAAAACTTCCTTTATAACCCTAGCGTCATCGAACCTTAAGTGTGTAGACCCTACGGGTTCGGGAACCATGCAGACATGACCGAGACGTTCTCCGGTCAATAACCAACAGCGGGATCTGGATACCCATGTTGGCTCCCACATGTTCCACGATGATCTCATCGGATGAACCACGATGTCAAGGACTTAATCAATCCCGTATGCAATTCCCTTTGTCTAGCGGTATTTTACTTGCCCGAGATTCGGTCGTCGGTATACCGATACCTTGTTCAATCTCGTTACCGGCAAGTCTCTTTACTCGTTCCGCAACACATCATCCCGTGATCAACCCCTTGGTCACATTGTGCACATTATGATGATGTCCTACCAAGTGGGCCCAGAGATACCTCTCCGTTTACACGGAGTGACAAATCCCAGTCTCGATTCGTGCCAACCCAACAGACACTTTCGGAGATACCTGTAGTGCACCTTTATAGTCACCCAGTTACGTTGTGACGTTTGGTACACCCAAAGCATTCCTACGGTATCCGGGAGTTGCACAATCTCATGGTCTAAGGAAAAGATACTTGACATTAGAAAAGCTTTAGCATACGAACTACACGATCTTTGTGCTAGGCTTAGGATTGGGTCTTGTCCATCACATCATTCTCCTAATGATGTGATCCCGTTATCAACGACATCCAATGTCCATAGCCAGGAAACCATGACTATCTGTTGATCACAACGAGCTAGTCAACTAGAGGCTCACTAGGGACATATTGTGGTCTATGTATTCACACGTGTATTACGATTTCCGGATAATACAGTTATAGCATGAATAAAAGACTATTATCATGAACAAAGAAATATAATAATAACACTTTTATTATTGCCTCTAGGGCATATTTCCAACAGTCTCCCACTTGCACTAGAGTCAATAATCTAGTTCACATCACCATGTGATTAACACTGACAGGTCATATCACCATGTGACCAACATCCAAAGAGTTTACTAGTGTCATTAAACTAGTTCACATCATCATGTGATTAAGACTCAATGAGTTCTGGGGTTTGATCATCTTCTGCTTGTGAGAGAGGTTTTAGTCAACGGATCTGTAACATTCAGATCCGTATGTACTTCGCAAATTTCTAGGTCATATTGTAAATGCTGCTTCCACGCTCCACTTGGAGCTATTCCAAATGGTTGCTCCACTATTCGTATCCGGTTTGCTACTCAGAGTCATTCGGATAGGTGTTAAAGCTTGCATCAACGTAACCCTTTACGTCGAACTCTTGATCACCTCCATAATCGAGAAACATATCCTTATTCCTCTAAGGATAACTTTGACCGCTATCTGATGATCCACTCCTTGATCACCTTTGTACTCTCTTGCCAGACATGTGGCAAGGCACACATCAGGTGCGGTACTTAGCATAGCATACTGTAGAGCCTACGTCTAAAGCATAGGGGACGACCTTCGTCCTTTCTCTCTTTTCTGCCGAGGTCGAGTTTTAAGTCTTAACTTCGTACCTTACAACTCAGGCAAGAACTTCTTCTTTGACCGATCCATCTTGAACACCTTCAAGATCATGTCAAGGTATGTGCTCATTTGAAAGTATTATTAAGCATTTTGATCTATCCTTATAGATCTTGATGCTCAATGTTCAAGTAGCTTAATCCAGGTTTTCTATTGAAAAACACCTTTCAAATAACCCTATATGCTTTCCAGAAATTCTACATCATTTCTGATCAACAATATGTCAACAAGATATACTTATTAGAAATTCTATAGTGCTCCCACTCACTTCTTTGGAAATACAAGTTTCTCATAAACTTTCTATAAACCCAAAATCTTTGATCATCTTATCAAAGTGTACATTCCAACTCCAAGATGCTTACTCCAGTCCTTAGAAGGATCGCTGGAGCCAGCATACCTTTTAGCATCCTTAGGATCGACAAAACTTTTCTGATTGTATCACATACAACCTTTCCTTACGAAAACTGGTAAGGAAACTTGTCTTGACATCCATCTGCCAGATTTCATAAATGCAGCTTGTGCTAATATGATTCCGACGGACTTTAAGCATCGCTACGGATGACAAAATCTCATCGTAGTCAACTCCTTGAACTTGTGAAAAACTCTTCACCACAAGTCGAGCTTCATAGATGGTGACATTACCATCCACGTCCCTCTTCTTCTTAAAGATCCATTTATCTCAATGGCTTGCCGATCATTGGGCAAGTCCACGAAAGTCCATGCTTTGTTATGATACATGGATCCTATCTCGGATTTCATGGCTTCTAACCATTTGTTGGAATTTGGGCCCACCATCGCTTCTCCATAGCTCGTAGGTTCATTGTTGTCTAGCAACATGACCTTCAAGACAGGATCACCGTACCACTGCGAAGTAGTACGCGTCCTTGTCGTCCTACGAGGTTCGGTAGTGACTTGATCTGAAGCTTCATAAGCTTCCACTTCAATTGGTGTAGGTGCCACGGGAACAACTTTCTATGCCCTGCTACACACTGGTTGAAGTGATGGTTCAATAATCTCATCAAGTCTCCACCATCCTCCCACTCAACTTTTTGAGAGAAACCTTTCCTCGAGAAAGGACCCGATTCAAGAAACAATCCATATTGCTTTCGGATCTGAATTAGGAGGTATGCCCAACTGTTTTGGGTGTCCTATGAAGATGCATTTTATCCGCTTTGGGTTCGAGCTTATCAATTCTGAAACTTTTTCACATAAGCGTCGCAGCCCCAAACCTTTAAGAAACGACAACTTAGGTTTCTTCAAACGGTGTCGTCTCAATGGAATTACGTGGTACCCTATTAAAGTGAGTGTGGTTGTCTCTAATGCCTAACCCATGAACGATAGTGGTAATTCGATAAGAGACATCATGGTACGCTCCATATCTAATAGGGTGCAACTATGATGTTCGGACACACCATCACACTATGGTGTTTCAGGCGGTATTAATTGTGAAACAATTTCCACAATGTCATAATTGTGTGCCAAAGCTTGTAACTCAGATACTCATCTCTATGATCATATCATAGACATTTCATCCTCTTGTCACGATGATCTTCAACTTCACTCTGAAATTACTTGAACCATTCAATAATTCAGACTTGTGTTTCATCAAGTAAATATACTCTACATCTACTCGAATCATCTGTGAAGTAAGAACATAACGATATTCACTGCATGCCTCAGCACTCATTGGACTGCACACATCAAAATGTGTTACTTCCAACAAGTTGCTATCTTGTTCCATCTTACTGAAAACGAGGCTTTTCAGTCATCTTGCCCATGTGGTATGATTTGCATATCTCAAGTGATTCAAAATCAAGTGAGTCCAAACGATCCATCTGCATGGTGTTTCTTCATGCATATACACCAATAGACATGGTTCGCATGTCTCAAACTTTTCAAAAACGAGTGAGTCCAAAGATCCATCAACATGGAGCTTCTTCATGCGTTTTACACCAATATGACTTACATGGCAGTGCCACAAGTAAGTGGTACTATCATTACTATCTTATATCTTTTTGGCATGAAAAAGTGCATCACTACGATCGAGATTCAATAAACCATTCCTTTAGGTGCAAGACCATTGAAGGTATTATTCAAATAAACAGAGTAACCATTATTCTCCTTAAATGAATAACCGTATTGCGATAGACATAATCCAATCATGTCTATGCTCAACGCAAACACCAAATCTCGATGGTAGAGGGAGCGTGCGATGCTTGATCACATCAACCTTGGAAATACTTCCAACACATATCGTCAGCTCACCTTTAGCTAGTCTCCGTTTATTCCGTAGCTCTTTTATTTCGAGTTACTAACACTTAGCAACCGAACCGGTATCTAATACCCTGGTGCTACTAGGAGTACTAGTAAAGTACACATTAACATAATGTATATCCAATATACTTCTATCGACCTTTCTAGCCTTCTCATCTACCAAGTATCTAGGGTAATTCTGCTCCAGTGGTTGTTCCCCTTATTACAGGAGCACTTAGTCTCGGGTTTGGGTTCAACCTTGGGTTTCTTCACTAGAGCAGCAGCTGATTTGCCGTTTCATGAAGTATCCCTTCTTGCCCTTGCCCTTCTTGAAACTAGTGGTTTCATCAACAATTGATGCTCCTTCTTGATTTCTACTTTCGCGGTGTCAAACACCGTGAATACCTTAAGGATCATCATATCTATCCCTGATATGTTATAGTTCATCACGAAGCTCTAGCAGCTTGGTGGTAATGACTTTGGAGAAACATCACTATCTCATCTGGAAGATTAACTCCCACTCGATTCAAGTGATTGTTGCTCTCAGAAAATCTGAGCACAAGCTCAACGATTGAGCTTTTCTCCGTTAGTTTGCAGGCTAAGAAAATCGTCGGAGGTCTCATACCTCTTGACGTGGGAACGATCATGAAATCTCAATTTCAGCCCTCGAAACATCTCATATGTTCCACGACGTTTCGAAAACGTCTTTGGTGCCTCAACTCTAAACCGTTTAACTGAACTATCACGTAGTTATCAAAACGTGTATGTCTGATGTTCGCAACATCCACAAACGATGTTTGGGGTTCAGCACACTGAGCGGTGCATTAAGGACATAAGCTTTCTACTGTCCGCATAATCGCTACTGTCAACTTTCAACTATATTTTCTCTAGGAACATATCTAAACAGTGGAACTAAAGCGCGAGCTTACGACATAATTTGCAAAGATCTTTTGACTATGTTCAGGATAATTAAGTTCATCTTATGAACTCCCACTCAGATAGACATCCCTCTAATCATCTAAGTGATTACATGATCCGAGTCAACTAGGCTGTGTCCGATCATCACGTGAGACGGACTAGTCATCATCGGTGAACATCTTCATGTTGATCGTATCTACTATACGACTCATGCTCGACCTTTCGGTCTCTATGTTCCGAGGCCATGTCTGTACATGCTAGGCTCGTCAAGTTAACCCTAAGTGTTTTCCCGTGTGTAAATCTGTCTTACACCCGTTGTATGTGAACGTAAGAATCCATCACACCCGATCATCACGTGGTGCTTAGAAGCGACGAACTGTAGCAACGGTGCACAGTTAGGGGAGAACACTTCTTGAAATTGTTGTAAGGTATCATCTTATTTACTACCGTCGTTCTAAGTAAACAAGATGCATAAACATGATAAACATCACATGCAATCAAATAGTGACATGATATGGCCAATATCATTTTGCTCCTTTTGATCTCCATCTTTGGGGCTCCATGATCATCATCGTCACCGGCATGACACCATGATCTCCATCATCATGATCTCCATCATCATGTCTTCATGAAGTTGTCTCGCCAACTATTACTTCTACTACTATGGCTACCGGTTAGCAATAAAGTAAAGTAATTACATGGCGTTGTTTAATGACACGCAGGTCATACAATAAATTAAGACAACTCCTATCGCTCCTGCCGGTTGTCATACTCATCGACATGCAAGTCGTGAATCCTATTACAAGAACATGATCAATCTCATACATCACATATCATTCATCACATTCTTCTTGGCCATATCACATCACATAGCATACCCTGCAAAAACAAGTTAGACGTCCTCTAATTGTTGTTTGCATGTTTCACGTGGTTGCAATGGGTTTCTAGCAAGAACGTTTCTTACCTACGCAAAACCACAAACGTGATATGCCAATTGCTATTTACCCTTCATAAGGACCCTTTTCATCGAATCCGTTCCGACTAAAGTGGGAGAAACTGGCACCCGCTAGCCACCTTATGCACCAGGTGCATGTCAGTCGGTGGAACCTGTCTCACGTAAGAGTACGTGTAAGGTCGGTCCGGGCCGCTTCATCCCACAATACCGTCGAAACAAGATTGGACTAGTAACGGTAAGCATATTGAACAACATCAACGCCCACAACTACTTTGTGTTCTACTCGTGCAAAGAATCTACGCAATAAACCTGGCTCATGATGCCACTGTTGGGGAACATAGCAGAAATTCAAAAAAATTCCTACGTATCACCAAGATCTATCTATGGAGAGACCAGCAACGAGGGGAAGGAGAGTGCATCTACATACCCTTGTAGATCGCTAAGTTTAAGCGTTCAAGTGAACGGGGGTGATGGAGTCGTACTCGTCGTGATCCAAATCACCGATGACCAAGTGCCGAACGGACGGCACCTCCGCGTTCAACACACGTACAGCCCGGTGACGTCTCCCATGCCTTGATCCAGCAAGGAGAGAGGGAGAGGTTGAGGAAGACTCCATCCAGCAGCAGCACAACGGCGTGGTGGTGGTGGAGGAGCGTGGCTATCCTGCAGGGCTTCGGCAAGCACCACAGAAGAGGAGGAAGAAGAGACGCAGGGCTGCACCAACGAGAGATCGAATTGCGTATGTTATGGGCAGCCCTAGGCCTCATATATATAGGGGAAGGGGAGGGGCTGCGCCCCCTCTAGGGTTCCCACCCCTAGGGGGGCGGCAGCCCTAGATGGGGAACAAGGGTGGCGGCCAAGAGGGGAAGGGAGAGGGAGGCGCACCAATATGGGCCCTAAGGCCCATATCCCTTAGGGTTTGCCCCCTTTCCACCTCTTAGGCGCCATGGGCCCTTGTGGGAGGCGCACCAGCCCACTAAGGGGCTGGTCCCTCACCACTCTTGGCCCATGCAAGCCTCCGGGGTTGGTGGCCCCACTTGGTGGACCCCCGGGACCCTCCCGGTGGTCCCGGTACGTTACCGATAAACCCCGAAACTCTTCCGGTGACCAAAACAGGACTTCCCATATATAAATCTTTACCTCCGGACCATTCCGGAACTCCTCGTGACGTCCGGGATCTCATCCGGGACTCCGAACAACATTCGGTAACCACATACAAAACTTCCTTTATAACCCTAGCGTCATCGAACCTTAAGTGTGTAGACCCTACGGGTTCGGGAACCATGCAGACATGACCGAGACGTTCTCCGGTCAATAACCAACAGCGGGATCTGGATACCCATGTTGGCTCCCACATGTTCCACGATGATCTCATCGGATGAACCACGATGTCGAGGACTTAATCAATCCCGTATGCAATTCCCTTTGTCTAGCGGTATTTTACTTGCCCGAGATTCGATCGTCGGTATACCGATACCTTGTTCAATCTCGTTACCGGCAAGTCTCTTTACTCGTTCCGCAACACATCATCCCGTGATCAACCCCTTGGTCACATTGTGCACATTATGATGATGTCCTACCAAGTGGGCCCAGAGATACCTCTCCGTTTACACGGAGTGACAAATCCCAGTCTCGATTCGTGCCAACCCAACAGACACTTTCGGAGATACCTGTAGTGCACCTTTACAGTCACCCAGTTACGTTGTGACGTTTGGTACACCCAAAGCATTCCTACGGTATCCGGGAGTTGCACAATCTCATGGTCTAAGGAAAATATACTTGACATTAGAAAAGCTTTAGCATACGAACTACACGATCTTTGTGCTAGGCTTAGGATTGGGTCTTGTCCATCACATCATTCTCCTAATGATGTGATCCCGTTATCAACGACATCCAATGTCCATAGCCAGGAAACCATGACTATCTGTTGATCACAACGAGCTAGTCAACTAGAGGATCACTAGGGACATATTGTGGTCTATGTATTCACACGTGTATTACGATTTCCGGATAATACAGTTATAGCATGAATAAAAGAATATTATCATGAACAAAGAAATATAATAATAACACTTTTATTATTGCCTCTAGGGCATATTTCCAACAGGTACGATTGCGCCTTTCAACAACACCGTTTTGCTGTGGCGTATAAGGTGCCGTGAGGAACCTTTTTATGCCAATCTTCTCGCAGTAGTCGTTGAACTCGTTTGATGTAAACTCTCTACCGCGATCTGTCCGTAGAGCGCGAACCTTCAACTTGTGTTCCATCTCCGTTGCAGCCTTCAGCTTCTTGAATGCTTCAAATGCCTCATCTTTAGATCGTAGGAGAACGACCCACATGTATCTCGAGTAGTCATCTACCACAAGGAAGAAGTACTTCTTTCCTCCGTGAGTTGTTGGGGTGATAGGGCCACATAGATCACCATGGAGCAGCTCGAGTGCATCACTTGCACGATAGATAGACTAAGCAGGGAACGGCCTGCGGTGCTGTTTTCCAATCAAGCACCCGTCACATACTCGATCAACATTGTCAATAAACGGCATCCCAGATACCATCTCCATCTTCGACATCTTCTTCAAGGCGTAGAAGTTAACGTGTCCAAATCTAGCATGCCATAACCACGAATCATCAATACTCTTGGCGAGCCAACACTCCGGTTGAGATTGATCAAGGTTGAGGATATAGAGCCTGTTCCGTGTGCGATTAACACGGGCTAGCACGTTTCGGAGGTTTTCGAAGATCGTCATCACTCCGTTCTCAATATCCACCTTGCATCCATTCTCGTCAAGTTTCCCGACAGAGATGATGTTGTTGCGAAGCCTTGGGATGTAGTATACTCCGGTGAGTATGCGATGTTCTCCTGTGAGACCCTCGAAGAGTATAGAACCTTGCCCGCAAATCTCCACATTTGAACCATCACCGAACTTGACCAAGCCTTGAACATCATATTCTAGCTCGAGGAACTTCTCCTTGCACCCCGTCATGTGGTTACTGGCACCCGTGTCGAGATACCACGACACGTTCGGGCTCCCGGATAACTTTGGTGTTACCTTTTTCTCATGAAGTAGCACCTTCCGGTTTGGTTTCACAACCGCTGTTTGGACGAGATCACTAACTTCGGCCATCAGAAGACCTGGACGTTCATCTTCCTGCTTCGCCAAATTTGCCTTGATCTCCCGCTTGTTAGGCTCCGGACAATCCTTCGCAAAGTGATCCATCTCGTTGCAGTTATAGCACTTGACCTCGGACATATCCAAGTTCCGTGGCTTCCGCTCTTTAGATCGGTCCGCCTTACCACAACCGTGTGGCTTGCCTTTTCCTTTGCCTTTTCTGGTTTGTCCTCCGCTCTTCGCGTTGTTTGAGACTTTGCCGACTTACGCCTTCCTTTGCTACTTGGGGACTCCCAATCTGCGCGTGAGTACATGAGTTGGTCACCACCACCTTCTTTGCCTTTCCGACAACCACGAGCATTCTCTTCCCATGTCTGCAAGCGTCCGATCGCCTTCGTTATGGTCATGTCGTCGATGTCGTAAAGCTGCTCAAGCGTGTCGATGATGTACGTGAATTTATCAGTCACCGAAATGAAAAACTTCTCCACAAGCTCGGTCTCCTCGAGCTTTGCACCAAGCGCGCGGATCTCTCCCACTAATGTAGTCAGACGCATGGCGTAGTCATTCACCGATTCAGTTTTCTCCATCTGCAACTTGTGAAACTGGCGCTTCAGTACTTGTGCCCGAGCCTTCGTGACGCGATCTTCTCCGATCCTCATCTCTTTGAGTGTGTTCCACGCCTCTGTTGCTGTCTCGAACTCCGCCAATGTCATCAGCACGAAATCTGGCACAGACTGGGCTATGGCAGCCATGGCACCTTTGTCGCACTCCTCGTCGACGTCATCGTCCGTGATGGCCTCCCACACTCGTAGGATTCGGAGAATAATCTTCATCTTCACCGCCCACACGCCGTAGTTGGCGTCGGTGAGCATCGGGTACTGGATGGGGATTTTGTGATGCGCCTGTACGTTGGCGCCGCCCGTTCCACCACCACTGGTCACTGACTTGCCGCCCTTCTTCACCTTGTTGCCGTTCTTGTTCGCCTTGGAACCGCCGTTGCCGGACTTGACCGACTCAGCATCACTATCCGTCATCGTAGATCGTAGATCGTCGAGGCTTTGATACCATTTGTTGGCTTTTGATCGTTGCTAGATCAAATCTCCCAGAAGCAACACGTATGTGCAAGCTGACCAAACAAGCAACCAAGCGAGCTAGAAGGTTGATTGATCAGCAGTGCACGCCCACGTAGCCGATACTTGACGTACGTGTGTGAGCTTGTAGAGTCCAGCTAGACTGGATCGATTTGAGTGATCATTCTTGGTGAAACTCTTTACGGCAACTAGCGACACGGAAAGCTGAACAGATTTGATGGCCACAGGTGCCTGTCGCACCTGTTGTTTTTCTTTATTGCTCTGATCGGTTGTAGATTACATGTGGTTTACATGGCTATATATAACAGCCAAGGCATATAAGAGCTAACCTACTCGGCTACTCTTTTGAGTACTAGTCGGACACTACTACGAGTACGACTCGGAGACTAGCACACGGCATGTTTAGCTCTAACATCTAGTGTCTGTTTGTTTCTTACATGAAATTGGGCTAGCAAATAGCCGCATAGAATGCCAACAATCTACTACTAGTAAACAGGCATGTCACTTAATACCCTTTTCTAGTAAAAAATGAATGCATGCCTAGGGATTCCCATCAGGTAGCCAGGGAGGCGCCATCTCAGCAATCCGCGGCCCACGGCCTCCTAGTTCTCTTTCTTCATCATGCCTTCTAAGACGACCGACCATCTCTACATATACTAAAGAGAGACATTCATCCACGTGCAGGATGCGCGTGCGACTTAGGACTTGGGACTTGGGCGACGGCCGGTGAGAGGCAATGTTCTCCTTTCCTTGTGCGGTGGTTCTCCACCGAGCACCCCTTGCATCCTTGGTCGGTTGCCGGTCAGAGCATGTGATGGTTGAGTCTTGTCTTGGAAGAAGTCAGTGGTGGAAGATATATGCAGCCTTATGGGAGGTCGTCGGAGGGCAGCAGCGGGCCGGATGGATCGTACTCATAGGCTAGGTAGGTAGGTTAGATCGAATTGAAAGCTCGCTGGAGGAGTGCGGCTTGAGGAGGTCCAAGATGGCATGGCATGGCAATGCCGTCGGGCGGGCGGGGCGAGGAAGACGTACGTAGGGAGAGCAAGGGCCACCACGCATGGCGGGTAGCCGAGGACTGAAATGGCAGCGGCACATGTATGTAAGTAGGATTCCCTGCCGGCGGCGAACGATCAAGGTTGGGAGGTGGCGAAATTAATGACTGGCTGGGAGCTCAATTGATGAGGGAGAAGAAACGAAGCAAGACAAACGACCAAGGGGTCTTTTTTTTTTTTCTCCTTTTTTTTGAGGGGATCCAAAAAAGAAAGAAATCGTGGTTGGTTGGCTGGAGGGCTTGTTGACCGCGTTTTCTATCGTGTGGCATCGATTCGGATGGATTCCTCGTTGGCTTGTTGAGCGCGGAACAACAAGCAAGGAATTAGTAATACAATTAAGGAGGAATCAGGCAGCACAGCAAGCTAACATATACTCTCCCCGTTCCTAAATATTTGTCTTTCTAGATATTTCAATAAATGACTACATACGGAGCAAAATGAATGAATCTACACTTTAAAATATATCTATATACATCCACATGTGATAGTCCATTTGAAATATCTAAAAACAAATATCTAAAAACGGAGGGAGTACGACGTAGCTTTTAAACACAAGTAGGAGCTCCATCGCTGAACCGCCGTGCCGAGCACTAGCAAGGCGGTGGTAATCCATCCCATTTTTTATAAACGCAAGCTACAGCCATGTTCTTTTTTTAGTGCTGAACCTGATGGTCATTTAGAGAGCGGCCATCATTAGAAGCATGTTTTCTGTCTTGTCTGTGGGCAGGTCCCACCTTGGAGGGTGAAACAATGAATTTGATCTTGCCCTCCTCGCATGGAGTCAAAATCAGTACTCAGTTCCCTATGCCACGAGTGACCACATCCATTAGCTCGGCAGTTTTATCTCCACGCTGCAGTAGGACCGCTATATGAGCTCAAAAAATGAACCAACGCCATTGAGAGAGCACATAGGGCAGCAAGGTAAGCTAGCATAGAAACGCAAGCAGGAACTCCTTGATAATTACCATGAGAAACACCGCCAAGCTCGTGGCAATCTTTGGCGCTCTTGTGTTCCTGCAGGTCGTATCATGTGACGTCGCCCCGCACCACGCTGATCTAGGGAATTCTCTCGGCAGCATCCAGACAGGAACGATGACGGTGGACGGGTACGAAGAAGGAGAGGAGGGCGGCGGGCCGGCAGCATGCGACGGCATATACCACAGCGATGGGGATTTGCTGACAACGCTGCCTACAGAGCTGTACGCGGGCGGGAGCCGGTGTCACAACTTTATAGGCATTACCAGCACGCAAACCGGGCGTAGCACGTTGGCCATGGTCGTGGATGTGTGCGATGACTGTGGCGCTGATGAGTTGGGGACGTCAGCCGGCGTGTGGAATGCCCTGGGGCTCGACACCAATGTCGGCGTCGCGCCCATCAGGTGGCTTGTCGAATGAAACATCGTAGTACGTATTTGGTCGGTGCAAGTCTAAGAGTGATAGCGTGAAAAAGATCACTCTAAAATACTAGTAATAATGTACTTGCACATGCTTGGTGGGTGAAGCATACATATGTAGCACAAATAAGGGTGAAAGTCAATGCAAAGTCAGATCTGAGCTCGTTAGTCTCCTGCACTGACCAATGCATACCAGGCTTCAACATCTTCTTGCAAGCTTCGGTATTTTGTCTCTGGAAATATTCTCCGACCTACGCGCGGGATGGGCATCAAGCCATCAAGAGGTACAGTAGCGGGTGATTATCCTCGTGTTAAGAAAAATGCACTATGTGTCCAGGAAATATACTTTTCCGAAAGCGGCACTCAGTGTAAGTTTGTCTAGAGTGATGATGCTTTGTATGCTTTTTCCTAGGAGCTTTTATTTTGATTTCTATCTTAGAAATCATCATCACACAAGACACGCTTCCTAGGACGATGTGCATAGCATCACAAATTCCATTTTTGTAGGTGTATTATTTTAACCGAAGTCTTGTTGTTTTCGGTGAATTTAAGAAACAAAATTATAGTCATCTCGAAAGGTTGTAATCTCTTGAAAGGTTGAAATAACCAAAAGTTCAAACTTTTGGAAACTCCAAAACAATTTAGAAATTTTGTTATTTTTCTTGGGATATTTCAAAAGGTTGATATTTGAAAAGTATGACTTTTCTGAAAGCTTGAAATCCCAAAAGTTCAAACCTTCAAAAGTTTGCAAAAAGCATTGAACCAGTCAGTATAACATTGATGAGGACTCTACCAAGCTTTGCAATAGTGGAGTGCCTCTTTTTTTTATAGGGCGCTTGATTGACTCATAATACGGCATCAAGCGGATACGTATGAAACAAAATCACATCCGAGCTCTGCAAGATCAGGATCTGGACAACCATACACACTGTGAAACGCCGGGATAAAAAGTTGTACAAGACCAAGACAATCCTTGGCCGTCTACTCCAATTGTTTACACATCATCGTATACAACTGTCGATTTTGCTGTCACCGAGTTGACTACAAATGTAGCAAATGTGCTGGATTGGGTAGAAGCTTTTACTAGTAAAACTAAAAAGCACATTATTTCTACGTACCCACAATGAGAAAATCAAGAGGGCCATCACTCATTCCCTTATATATATACGCTGAACACGCGATCGATGCCACATAGCCAACTACGAAACATGTTGATGATAATACATGATGGATAAAGATTGGACACCACTTGGATGACCTCTTATTTGACCAGGTGTATTTTCCTGCTAATTAACACCTAGATTACTACACACACTTGTCTCCATCTTGCCCTCAACCATCTTAATTTGTAGGGCAATATTAATTAGCTTCAACTTGGCTTCCAATACTCCATCCTTTCTTGGCGAGATGAGATCCAAGAACAAGCATAAGGACTAAACCAAAGAGAAAAGGATGCTTTTGGTCCCTCAAGTTCCCCAAAAGTATAGACTTGGTCCCTCAAGATTTTTTGGTACATATTTGGTCCTTCAAGTCTCAAAACCGGGTAACTTTAGTCGAAAACCAGATTTTGACCACTTTGACCGCCCAGATTTTGACTGGGTTTGACCGAATGAACAGTTAATTCAAAAAAATTCTGAAATTTTTGCCATCCAATATGCTTACATTATCAAGGTACGTGCAAATTTTCGTTGTCTTTCGACACAAGAGGAGCTTGTGGCAAAAGTACGAAAAATCTACTCAAGGAGAACAGTAAATTAAAAAATAGCAAAAAATTAAAAAAATCTGACTTTTTTAGCTGAGATACTTGGGTGCTTTACCTGCATAAATTTTTTTTTGTTGTGAAATGACATCCAACGAGCTAAAAAACAAATTTTGGCTAAGTTCTTTGTGAGCGATTTTTTTTAGCCACGAGCTCTCGAATGTCCAAAGTTGAAGAAAATTTGCAAGCGCCTCGCCCACCACAGCATATTGAATTCCAAAATATTTCAGATTTTTTAATTTTGTTTGCTATTTTTTGAATTCACTATTCACATAGAGTAGATTTTTTTTGCCATGGGCTCCTCGAGTGTTGAAAGACCACGAAAATTGGCAACGGACCATGGAATGTAAGCATATTGAATGGCAATAAAATTCAGATTTTTAAAGGATATTAATTGTGCTCGAATGTACTGTTCATCTAGTCAAAGCTGGTCAAAATCTAGGCGGTCAAATCGGTCGAATGGCCAAAATCTGGTTTTGGAATAAACTTACCCGGTTTTAAGACTTGAAGGACCGAATGTGTACCAGAAAATATTGTGGAACCAAGTCTGTAATTTTGGAACTTGGGGGGACCAAAAACATACTTATCTCTAAACCAAATGAATGCCATTTTAAGGACAAACGGGAATAGCATGCATGAGGAGCTTATTTTAAACCATAGTGGTTTATCTAAATCTTGATGACTAGTATGTTGGCACAGACCCGACGGTTACAACGCAGCTGTCGGGACGAATGTGTACGCGGCGGCCGATTCCTTCCGGCCAATCGAGCGTCTACGGCGATACACGCATGTACACCACAAGCACGTTGATTGATTCCTGCGTTGAGACACACACGCATGTACTAGCTAGCTCTTGGATGAATCCTTTAGTGGATACGACGCATGTACATTGCTACGTACGACCACGGAGCTGATTGATCCGGCTTGAATGCACTAGCACAAGAGCACAACTCGGCGTAACACGCACACAGACGAACACAGCGAGATCCGATTTGGTACAGAACCACACGGCGTGGCTATTTATAACAATCACCCCTTAACTACACATTGTCACGTCACAGCTCGGAGGCCCATCCTCATGCGTATCTCCAAGATTTTCTCTTGATTCAAACCTTTAGTATGTCCACAAGCTGATTATCGGTGCCAACATAGTTGACCTTCGTCTTATCTTTTTCCATGCCATTTTTCATGTAGTGACACATTGCAAGGTTGGAAAAAGCGCCGGGGGTAAGCAAGGCAGTGGGCCTAGAGTTCATCGCCCTAGCGTTTGAGCGGTGCTTAAGCGATTATCTAGGTTTCTTTGGGGTATTACATGCGTATAGATGAGTAAAAACCAGCTACTGCCATATATGGGCCATTTGGACTATCTATGTAATATGGCATGATTTCTTAATTGAGTGAACCAATTATTGCTTGCATTGCCTAGATTTTTGCTTATGCTCCAGGCAAGATGTTTGGTCATTGCCTAGCGCCTAAGCATACCTAAGCGTCTCTTAGATGTTGCCTTTTCCAACAAATCCTATCAACGTATTTGCTCCTATCATGTCGCACTTAAAGATGTCAACGGGCCCCGAAACCCGCATTCCCGTGGGTTTTTACCCTATTAGGGGACGGGGATGGGCTTTTTTTAATCCCCGTGTGGCTGTTGTTGGGCACATTATACAACCCGACATGTTTCGTGGGTTTACACCCGTTTCGGTACTCCCCGAACCCGAAACCCGGCAATACCCGTGAAATTACATTTCTTTTGGAGGCTTGGAGATGTGAAAGATACATGATGATTACAATTTTAAAGTGATTTGTGAACTATAAATTCTATTTCAAAACTTATGTATTGGACCATTTTGTCTCCTTTGTGCTCGTGATTTGTGAACCAAGAATTCTATTTTAGAGCTTGTGTAATTGCACATCTTGTTGAACCATGTATGGCTTAAATCTGATCATCTTTGTTGCTGAAATGTGGCATCATGCTGCTGAAATACACTCTATATAGCTGTTGAACCATCTACTATTGTTTTTTGTTGAAATTTGCTCAAGTTATGCTGCTGGAATGTGCTTGTTTTGCTGCTGAAATGTTATTCGTTGTCACCACTATGTTTGTTTAAATATTTTCATTTTTTCGTGGGTTCCCCGAAACCCGATGAGTTTAGAGGACGGGCGGAAAACTAGCCCCGCGGATGGGGACGGGGACGGGTTTACAATTTTCTCGTGGGGATGAGTTTGGGAAGGCAAAACCCGATGGGTTTCGTTCCCGTTGCCATCTCGCACTAGACTTTTGTGAAAAAAATTGTAGACTTGTTGTCAACATTGAGCACCACTCGTTTTGAATCTTGATTTACGAGATCAAATGTATTAAGTTACATAAACGACACGTTCCTGTTGCAATATGTCGGCATGTTATTCTCGAGTGTGTTTCGGCGAGAGAAATCAATCAATCGAGACGGCGGCTGGTTGACCTACGTGGATGTGCTAGCGTACGTGTGAAAACATCCGTCTGCTAGTTCTGTGCTGAACTAGCAAGGCGGTGGTAATCCATCCCATTTTTTATAAACGCAAGCTACAGCCCTGTCCTTTTTTTAGTGCTGAACCTGATAGTCATTTAGAGAGCGGGCATCATTAGAAGCATGTCTTCTCTCTTGACCTGGATTTTCCTTGGTTCTGTTACCCAGGCCCCCGCGTTGCTCCCACAGGGGCGACTGAGGCGGCGTAACCCTAGCCCGCCGCTGGCCCTCTCCCCCACCTCTTCTCGCCCTCGTGGCCGCCGGCTCGCCGCTCGGCCGCCGGTGAAGGTGGCGTCGAGAATCTGGCCGCCTCGTTCTTCGTCGGGGGGCTTTGGATCCATGGCGGCGGCCTCGGCTGGTGGATCGACGCCGGGTCTGCGGTGACCGGTGCTCGTTGGTGCTGGCCGTTCTTCCTCGACCGCGGGGGCGGTGAGGCGGCGGCGGTTGGCGGCTGTGGTGCGGGTGTGTCGGCGGCGCCCGATCCAGATCTGAAGGTCTCCGTCTACTTCAACCAACGTTGTCTCCGATGGTCCTGCTTTGGGCGGCCTTTGTCGCCGGAGTTGTACCTGTTTGGCGGCTGCAGGTGGGAGGTGGCTCCGGAGAAATCCGAGGCCATCAGAGCTGGCCACGACGGCGGCGACGCCCGAGGGCACCGTACCATTCTTGTAGGCGCCGTCCAGGTCGCCTCCTTCCCCTCTTCCTTTCACCTAGCTCGTATGCCGGGCGAAAGCCCAAATCTTTGCCGGATCGAGTGATAGCGGCGCTCCGGGCGTCGTCACCCTCTTGGGGTTGTCGTTCGTGGTGAGCTTGGGGTGGATGTGATGCTTCGGTTGCTTGGCGGCGGTTGGTGACGTGGTCGGAGTTCGTCTGGTGGCGGTGCGTTGGCGCTCTGCCGCCTATGTGCTCAGCCTCAGAGTCCTTCTTCCACGGTGGTTGGTCTTCAGCAGCCCTGCCGGACTCGGCGGAGCGGTGCTTCATCCTACTCACTGATGGCGGCTTATCTCAACGGCGTGGCGCAGTGGAGATTCGGCGTCCGATGTGTGGCAATGGACTCACGTAGGAGGATGAAGCTGTCTGGTGTCGTGGTGACGTCGATGGCTGAGTGGCCAGACAAGGTAGAAGCCACAATATTTGCTCTGAAGACGGACCTATGGAAGATGGCGGCGACGACACACGAGTGCGTCAAACCGGTTTGTACACCAGACCCGGTATGTGGCTCGGCTGGGGCTTCCGGCTTTTGATGTTAGGGTTAGGTGAGTGGTCTAGGTAGTGGCCCAGCTAGCACCCCTTCATCATTTTGATGTTAGGCTTAGATGACTGGTCTGGGTAGTGGCCCAGCTAGCAAGCCTTCATCATTTGGATAGGAGTAGTGGCATATGTTGCCAAGATGGCGGATTCAGACATACTGTTGTAATACTATGTAAGGTCTTCGAGAATAATCAATAAAGTGGCCGAATGCATCTTCCAGATGCAGAGGCCGGGGGTCATCCTCCTTTTCTAAAAAAAAGTCCCACCTTGGAGGGTGAAACAATGCATTTGAACTTGTCCCCCTTGCATGGAGTGAAAATCAGTACCCAGTTCCCTATGCCACGAGTGACCGGATCCATTAGCTCGGCTGTTTTGTCTCCAGGCTGCACGACCCCTATATGAACTCCCAAAATGAACCAACGCCATTGAGAGAGCACACAGGGCGGCAATAAGGTAAGCTAGCATAGAAACGCAAGCAGGAACTCCTTGATAATTACCATGGCAAACACCGCCAAGGTCGTGGCAATCTTTGGCGTTATTGTGTTCCTCGCCTGGCACCATGCTGATCTCGGGAGTTCTCTCGCCAGCGTCCAGGCAGGAACGATGACGGTGGACGGGTATGAAGAAGGAGAGGAGGGCGGCTGGCCGGCAGCGTGCGATGGCATATACCACAACGACGGGGATTTGCTGACAACACTACCTCCTAAGTTGTACGCAGGCGGGAGCATGTGTAACAGGATTATAGGCATGGCCAGCACGCAAACCGGGCCTACCGCATTGGCCTTGGTTGTGGACTTGTGCGATGACTGCGGCGATGATGAGTTGGGGACGTCAGCCGCCGTATGGAATGCCCTGGGGCTCGACACCAATGCCGGCGTTGCGCCAATCAGGTGGTTTGTCCTATGAAACATCGTATTACATATAAGTCAGTGCAAGTCTATCAGAGTGATAGAGTGAAAAAGATCAATCGAAAATACCAGTAATAAAGTACTTGCATACGTGCATGGTCTGTGAAGCATACATATGTAGTCCAAATAAAGATGAAAATCAATGTAAAGTGATCTCAGCTCGCCAGTCTCCTTCACTGACCAATGCATACCAGGCTTCAAATCCTCTTGCAAGTTTTCGTATTTTTCTGTGGAAATATTCTCTGAGTTACATGCGGGATGCGCATCAAGCCATCAAGAGGTATATTAGCCGGTGATTATCGTCGTGTTAAAAAAATGCACTATGCGTCCAGGAAATATACTTTTCTGAAAGTGGCACTCAATGTAAGTTTGTCTAGGGTGATGATATGCTTCCTACGATTTTTCCTATGAGCTTTTATTTCGATTTCTATCCTAGAAATCATCATTAAACTAGACACGCTTCTTAGGACGATGTGCATAGCGTCACAAATTCAATTTTTAAAGGTATATTATTTTAACCGAAGTCTTGTTGTTTTTGGAATTTAAGAAACAAAATTAAAGTCGTCGCGGAAGGTTGTAATCTCTCCAAAGGTTGAAATAACCAAAAGTTCAAAATTTTGGAAATCTCAAAACATTTTAGAAATTAGGAAATTTCAAAACTTCTATATTTGAATAGTACAATTTTTCTGAAAGATTGAAACCCAAAGGTTCAAAACTTCAAAAGTTTGGAAAAAGCATTGAACCGGCCAGTATAACATTGATGAGGACCAACGTTTTGGGTACTTCCCGAGAAAACCGGTTACCGGGCGGATACCGCCTTTTCCAGTACCCCACGAGAAATCAACTTTCAAAGCAAAAAAATCCAAAATTTTGAATTTAAATGAATTTTTGACGAATTGTGTTCGTATTAAAAAAATGTTCAAAAAATCCGTCCGAAATTTGCACTTTTGGAGATACCCGTAGTGCACCTTTATAGTCACCCACTTGTTGTGACGTTTGATACACCAAAAGCATTTCTACGGTATCCGGGAGTTGCACAATCTCATGGTCTAAGGAAAGATATTTGACATTAGAAAAGCTCTAGCAAACGAACTACACGATCTTGTGCTATGCTTAGGATTGGGTCTTGTACATCACAGCATTCTCTTAATGATGTGATCTCGTTATCAATGACATCCAATGTTCATGGTCAAGAAACCATAACCATCTATTGATCAACGAGCTAGTCAACTAGAGGCTCGCTAGGGATATGTTGTGGTCTATATATTCACACATGTATTACGTTTTCCGGATAATAGAATTATAGCATGAACAATAGGCAATTATCATGAACGAGGAAATATAATAATAATCATTTTATTATTGTCTCTGGGGCATATTTCCAACATCTCTATGTTGATCATATCTACTATATAATTCACGTTCGACCATTCGGTCTCCAGTGTTCCGAGGCCATGTCTGTACATGCTAGGCTCGTCAAGTTTAACCTGATTATTCAGCATGTGCAAAACTGTCTTGCACCCCTGTATGTGAATGTAGAGCCTATCACACCCGATCATCACGTGGTGTCTCAGCACGAAGAGCTGTCACAACGGTGCATACTCAGGGATAACACTTATAACTTGAAATTTAGTTAATGGATCATCTTATAATGCTACCGCCGTACTAAGCAAAATAAGATGCATAAAGATAAACATCACATGCAATCAAAATATGTGACATGATATGGCCATCATCATCTTGTGCTTTTGATCTCCATCTGCAAAGCATCAACATGATCTCCACTGTCACCGGCTTGACACCTTGATCTCCATCGTAGCGTCATGGCCGTCTCGCCAACTATTGCTTCTACAACTATCGCTAATGCATAGTGATAAAGTAAAGAAATTACATGGCGTTTGCATTTCATACAATAAAGCGACAACCATAAGGCTCCTGCCAGTTGCTGATAACTTCTACAGAACATGATCATCTCATACAATAACGTATATCAAATCATGTCTTGACCATATCACATCACAACAAGCCCTGCAAAAACAAGTTAGACGTCCTCTACTTTTTGCTGCAAGTTTTACGTGGCTGCTACGGGCTTCTAGCAAGAACCGTTCTTACCTACGGCACAAATACCGCAACGGTGATTTATCAAGTTTGCTGTTTTAACCTTCAACAAGGACCGGCCGCAGTCAAATTCTATTTAACTAAAGTAGGAGGAACAGACACCCGCCAGCCACCTTTATGCAAAACTAGTTGCATGTCTGTCGGTGGAAGCGGTCTCATGAACGTGGTCATGTAAGGTTGGTCCGGGCTGCTTCATCCAACAATATCGTCGAATCAAAATAAGACATTGGTGGTAAGCAGTATGACGATCACCGCCCACAACTCTTTGTGTTACTCGTGTATATCATCTACGCATAGACCTGACTCTGATACCACTATTGGGAAACATAGTATGAATTTAAAAAGAAAATCAACGCTCACGCATGATCTGTCTATGAGATGCATAGCAACGAGAGGGGGAGAGTGTGTCTATGTACCCTCGTAGACCGAAACCGGAAGCGTTTGACAACGCTGTTGATGTAGTCAAACTTCTTCTTGTTCCGACCGATCAAGCAATGAACGTACGACACCTCCGAGTTCTGCACACATTCAGCTCGATGACGTCCCTCGAACTCTTGATCCAGCAGAGTGTCGAGGAAGTAGATGAGTTCCGTCAGCACGATGGCGTGGTGATGGTGATGGTAAAGTTATCTGCGCAGGGCTTCACCAAGCACTACGTGAATATGGCTGGAGGCTTAAACTGTGGATGGGGGCGCCGCACACGGCTAACAAACATTGTTGTGTCCTCTAGGTGCCTCCTCCCACACATATATGTAGGTGGGACGGAGAAGGGGCAGCCAAGGGGGTGCCCAAGTAGGAGGAATCCTACTTGGAGCCCTAATCCAATTTGCCCCTCCCCACCTTACCATAATTCTTGAAGGGGGAAGAAGGAGGAAGGGGGAGAGAAGGAAGGGGGAGGCCCAATCCCTCCCCTTCCCTTCTCTCTTCTCCTCTTTCCTCCCCCCCCCCCACCTATTTCGGCCTACATGGGGCGCACCAGCCCCTTAGGGGCTGGTCTGTCCCACTCTTGGCCCATTATGCCCATGTAGTTCAAATGAGAACACATGTCTATGGCTGGGAAACTTAACCATCTCTGATTAACGAGCTAGTCAAGTAGAGGCATACTGGGGACACGGCGTTTTGTCTATGTATCCACACATGTATCAAGTTTCCGGTTAATACAATTCTAGCATGAATAATAAACATTTATCATGAATAAGGAAATATAAAATAAAAACTTTATTATTGCCTCTAGGGCATATTTCCTTCATTGACGGCGATGGTGACCGCGGATGGAACTTCCCCAAGCAAGGCAGTGGCGGTGGTGACCGCCGCCGCGGCAACTTCAACAAGCATTCGAACTGTGGCAACATAGGAGGCAACTGCGGCTGTAGCGGGAACCACAACAACAATTTGCAGCAAGCCAGGGCATCAAACATGGAAGTGCTGGAGGCGCTACGACTCCTCCTATCAACCGGGGGGGGGGGGGGGGGTAGAGCGCTCGATGAATGTGACGGCTCCCCAGTACGACGTAGACACGAAATGGTATATGGACAGCGGAGCCACTGTCCATATCACCGGTGACTTGGAGAAGCTGACCGTCCGGGAGAGGTACACTGGCAACGGGCAAATCCACAACGCCAACGGATCAGGTATGGCTATTGATCACATTGGTCACACAACTATTCCAACCCTTGATCGCGATATTCATTTAGACAATGTCCTTCATGTTCCGGAGGCCACAAAAAATCTGATTTCAGCAAGTAAACTTGCCATTGATAATGATACCTTTGTTGAAATTCACCCCCATTTTTTCCTTGTAAAGGATCTGGAAACAAGGAGGGTTCCTCTTCGCAGCAGGGGTAGAGGAGGTCTCTACCTTGTCTAACACATCGGGGAAAACGTCAGGAAGCAAGTGCTAAATGTCACTAGACCATCTTTGGACTGGTGGCACCGACGTTTGGGTCATCCATCTTCCATTATTGTTAGGAAGATTCTCAGTGAAAATAAACTCCCGTGTGTTAGTGATAATGATAATAAGCTTGTATGTGACGCCTGTCAAAAAGGCAAAAGTCACCAATTACCTTATCTAAAATCTAATAGTGAATCATAATTTCCTTTGGAACTCATTTTCTATGATGTATGGGGTCCTGCCATTGAAACCGTTCGACCAAAAAAGTACTATGTGAGTTCCATCGATGATTTCAGTAAATTTACCTGCATCTATCTTATCAAACATAAGTCTGAAGTTTTCCAAAAATTTCATGACTTTCAAAATCTTGCTGAACGACAGTTTGATCAAAAAAATCCTTGCTCTCCAAACAGATTGGGGTGGAGAGTACGAAAAGTTGAATTCCTTTTTTACAAAAAATGGAATCTCACACCATGTCTCCTGTCGCCATGCTCATCAGCAAAATGGGTCAACCGAACGTAAACTCCGATATATTGTTGAAGTCGGTTTATCTTTACCTGCTCAAGCCTCCATGCCCTTAAAGTTTTGGGATGAGACCTTCATTGCTGCCACCTACTTGATCAATAGGATGCCTAGCAAAGTCAAGAAATTTGAAAACCCTCTCACTAGATTATTTGGTGAAACTCTAAACTATTAATCCCTTTGCATATTTTGGATGCACATGTTGGCTTCATTTACGAACCTACAACAACCAGAAGCTCCAATTTCCCTCCAATCAATGTGCACTCCTTGGGTATAGTAATATGCACAAGGGCTATAAATGTCTGGATATCTCCACAGGACGTATTTATATTTCTAGGGATGTTGTGGTTGACGAAAACACCTTCCCCTTCTCCACTCTTCGTCCTAATGCAGGTGCTCGGCTACGTGCTGAAATACTATTGTTACCACCGGAGCTTCTTAATCCTACTAATAATGAGGAAGAAAATGTTGATGATCATGTGATTAATAGTACTACTAATCCTGGTGGTCATGTTGCAGTTCAGAATGGAGAAGAAAATACTACAGGAAATCCCAGTCTGGTCTATAATTTTATGCCGCAAATAAGTCCAAACCAGCCTGGCATGAGACACGAGGAGGATTATCCTACTGCTCCTGATCCCGAAAATCTGGCAGCGCATCTCCCACGTGATTGGATTCCCAAGCAGAACCTCTGACGACTCCCGCCGCTGGGTCTGCTGGCAGCTCGCCAGCACGCGACACGCGGCCTGAGAGAGGCACATGGTCTAGAGCGACCACGACTGGCACATCCCCAAGTAGTGGACCCAACTCGTCCACAATGCCATGCAATGATGACTTCGGAGCATGGTCTCTTGGGCGTTTGTCGCCTGGCGCGCCGTCTCCTTGGTGGTTGTCGCCTGTATGTGGGTCCAGCCCATCACCATCACGGGTGCGTGATCCCACGCCCGATCATGCGGCAGTCAAGGAAGATTCCCAGGCCCGCCCTTTTGCGATACAAGGTATTGGATCCTCTGTAACGATGGGATCTTCTGTGAATACCAACTCAGAGCGGCCCAGTACACATTCACATAAAGCTATTTTCAAGCCAATGGTTCCTAAGGATGGAACAACCATGTATGATAATTTTTTAAAATTTGTTAACTTTGCTGCTGCCAAAGAACCACAGGACCTAACAGAAGCCTTAGGTGACAGAAATTGGAAACATGCTATGGAGGTAGAATATGATGTACTTATGAAGAATCAAACTTGGCATATAGTTTCACCTAAACAAGGGAGGAATATTATAGATTGCAAATGGATGTACAAAATAAAAAGTCATTCTGATAGCACCATAGACAGATATAAGGCTAGGCTAGTTGCTAAAGGCTTTAAAGAACGTTGCGGCATTGATTGACGACACCTTTAGTCCAGTTGTTAATGCAGCCACTATCAGACTTGTTCTGTCTATTGTTGTCTCAAGGGGATGGAGTGTTCGTCAGTTGGATGTACAGAACACATTCTCACATGACGTTCTTGAGGAAGATGTCTACATGTGACAGCCACCTGATTTTGTGGATGGCACCATAGCACAACATGTGCGTAAGTTGGATAAAGCTCTATATGGTCTGAAACAGGCACCTAGGGCCTGGTATTCTAGGTTGAGCACGGAACTGCAGCAACTTGGTTTTCGACCCCCAAAGGGGAACACCTCTTTATTCTTCTTCAAGAAAGGGAAGGTGATCATTTTTATGCTCATTTATGTAGATGATATAATTGTTTCTAGCTCATCACAATAAGCCACCTCAGCTTTACTTAAGAACTTGAAAAGTGAATTTGCTCTTAAGTACTTAGGAGAATTAAGTTACTTTCTAGGCATTAAGGTAAAAAAGCCACATAATTGTATTCTGCTAACCCAAGAGAAGTATGCTAGAGACATAATCAAGCATGTAGGCATGAAGGATTGCGAACCCTCAAGTACACATTTGTCTACAACTGAAAAGTTATCATTGCATGAAGGAGAAAAGTTAAGTCTAGAAGAAGAGAGCAAGTATAGGAGTATAGTTGGTGCACTTCAATATTTAACCTTGACAAGACCTGACATATCTTTCTCTGTTAATATGGTTTGTCAATTCTTGCATTCTCCTACGTCTCTACACTGGACAACTGTAAAAAGGATATTGAGATATATTCAAGGGAGTGTTGGAACATGACTGAGAATATGTAATTCACCTTCAACAATAGTAAGTGCCTTCTTTGATGCAGGTTGGGCAGGATGTCCTCAAGATAGGAGATCTACCGGTGGATTTGCTGTTTTCTTTGGTTCTAACCTTATATCATGGAATGCAAAGAAACAAGCAAAAATCTGTCGTTCTAGCACTGAAGCAGAACTTGCAAATGCAAGAGCTGAGGTAATGTGGATAGAAACCCTACTAGATGAGCTGGGGGTCGAAAGACCACACATTTCCTATCTTTGGTGTGATAATCTTGGAGCAACATATCTTTTTGCTAATCATGTGTTTCATGCAAGGACAAAACACAGAGAAATTGATTTTCATTTTGTTAGAGAAAGAATTGCAAGAAAACTATTAGAAATCAGATTCATTCCAATAGGAAATCAAGTTGCTGATGGTTTTACAAAGCCTCTACAAGTCAGACAACACCAAGCCTTCAAGAACAATCTAAACCTGGAGACGTTCAGATTGACAAAGGATGTTAAATGATAGGCTAGTAGTTGTGTAACGTTACATATGTGTCACAATGTATATGTGTACGTGCGTGAGTTATCAGGCAGGTTGTTGGATGGATATGATCTCTATCTTGTATAGCCCTGGACTAGGGGTCAAGCCAACAACAACCTGCCACCAATGTAATCTTGTTTCTTTATATAATACGTACGCGTCCCTGCCTAAGAGAATACGCTTCCAACCTTTCTTTCACCCGCCACTGTTACATGTGTAGCAGTGGCGAGCAGTTCTTAGCACCCGCGACTTCTTGTTTTCCAAAATAGATGTGGCAGGTGCCCTGCCGCGCCTGTCACTTATTTGGGTGCCCCGCCACGCCCGTCACTTATTTGCGTTCACCTATAAGGCTTTTTCCAGTAGTGTCGGCCTCTGAATCCCAACCATGGAGTAGGCGCCGCTCAAGCTTGGGCAAGGCGCTATCGCCTTACCAGCTACCTCATTGTCGATGACTACACTAAGTTGTACTCCACCGGTAGACCGCACATTCTGGTCGCTCCCGACTATGGGGGTCATAAGCCTTCATTGCGCTCGCCAAGCAGCATGGTTGCAACGGTCAATTGGGAGTGGAGGAGTAGATTTTGAGATCAAGTTGTTAGAATTTAGCTATTACATCATGTAAGAGCACGGCGGAACTGAGCGCACAAGCAAGTAAAAAGAAGCACAATATCCATGTTAAATGAAAAGGAAGACGAATCCAAAGTGAACCGTTCACTCAAAATAAATAAGTACAATGAAACCAAGCGAGCCCAAGCAACCCCGCGTTCCTATGATCTTTACACATCCCTCCACCTGATGCATCATTTGTGTCATTTCCTCAATTCCATGAAGATCCACTATCCCCAAACCTTCCCCTAATACTTTCAAATTCTCTCTGCCTGTGGCGGACGGACTGCCGATGAGCCCGTGCTGGCCGTGATCATGGCGGCATCGACGAGCCCAGGCTGCTCGGGGCCGTTATCAAGCCCACTGCTGCCTCGCCCCGATGTCACTGCAACACTCGGATACATGAGCGCAGAGGTGGCCCTCCTCGCAGCAGAAAGGACACCGCCGCCTGTTCCATTGCAGTGGTGTCGCAGTGCCGCTGGAAGCAGCGCCCACTACCTAAGAGCATCTCCAACAGTCGCGCTATAAACGCTCCGCAAGGAAAAAGTAGTGGTTTTAGCACGCACGCTACAGTTCCCGGCGCTCCAGCGGACACGCAAAGACTGCGCGCACGACATATGTAATTCAGCACGCGGGCGAAAACGCCATCGCGTGCCGCTTATTTGCTGCGCCCGCTCCCGCACGCTGGACTCTCGAGCGCTCGCGCGCAACTCCACCTACCCATCGAGCCGCGCCGCTGCCGCCGCTCGCGCCACCCCGTTTATCCGGCGACCGTTCCGGCGCTTCCCAGGTCTCTTCCCACGCGGCCGCGGCTTCCTCCCTCTCTCTCTAGTCAGCGCCACCCGTCGCGCACGGCAGTCTCCGACGAATAGCGCCCGGCCGCCCACCGCCGCTTGGCGCCCGCAAGGTGTTCGACAAAAGGCCCGGAAGGTATGTATTGCTTCCAACTTCCACATTTTTGCATGAAATTTGGTGCATGTTGTTTATAGCCTAGTTTTGAACATTTTAGATGAGTTCGTCATATGATTCTTCCGAAGAAGAATTTGATATGGAAGAGGAGGAGGATCTTGCAATGATCCTAGCTATGCACATCAATAAAAAACCGAAGCACGGTGGTTCGGTTATGGGTCGGCAGAAAATTTGGAGGGATATGATTGATGCCCACAACAGATTGATGAGGCACTATTTTGTGAGAATCCCACATATCCTGAGTCGTAGTTTCGTCGCCGGTTTAGGGTGAGCACCGAGTTGTTCAGGCGCATTGCAGAGAAACTAACGAACCATGACCGGTTTTTTCAGCAGAGGAGGAATGCCGCCGGAGAGCTCGGGCATAGCACCTTTCAGAAGGTGACAGTCGCTTTGCGTATGTTGGCATACGGTATCCCCGCGGATCTAGTTGATGATGACTTGGCCATGGGTGAGAGCCAAGCCATCACGTGCGTCAAGCGCTTCGTAGTCGGAATTCTGCAAGTGTTTGGCCCGGAGTACTTGAGAACTCCCAATGCTGAAGATGTCGCAAGGCTATTGGAGATGAACAAAGCTCGCGGATTCCCAGGTATGCTTGGCTCAATAGATTGAACGCATTGGAGTTGGAAGAATTGTCCAAAGGCATAGCATGGCCAATTCCACGGACAAAAAAAAGGTTTCACTATAATCCTTGAAGCGGTGGCTTATCAAGAGACTTTGATTTGGCATGCTTTTTTGGAATGCCTGGATCTTTGAATGACATCAACGTTGTCAACCAGTCACCACTGATGAGTAAGATTGCAAATGGTGAACTGCCACCAGTGCAGTTTATAGCTAATGGTCGTACATACAACTATGGCTACTATCTTGCGGATGGCATCTACCCAAAGTGGCAAACATTTGTGAAGCCGTTAAAAAAATAGGAATGTAAGAAATATCTTGATTTTCACAATGCTCAGGCGGCAGCTAGAAAAGATGTGGAAAGAGCTTTTGGGATTTTGCAAGCCCAATTTGCTATTGTGAGAGGACCCGCTAGATTTTGGGATCAGAAGATGCTTTGGTACATACTGCACGCTTGTGTGATCATGCACAACATGATCATCGAGAATGAGCGTGGCCAAGATGTAGACTACTCTCACTATGAGCTCTTGGGACATCCCGTGCGAGTGTGGCGGAGGGCTGAAAGGGTGGCCCGTTTGGTTGCCTCCTATCTTATGCCATTCGACGTCCGGCAGCGCATAATGAACTCAAGAAGGATCTCATTGAGAATTGGTGTGCTTTGAATGGCTGCCAAAGAGTATCATGATTTGTGCGCTTGATGTTGTATTGTTGAACTATTTGGTTGGTGAGTTGTAATAAATTGAACTATTCATTTTAAACTTGGTTGAATGATGTTTGTGATTTAAAAGTTGTATACCATGTCTTTGTTTTGTGGATGTGTTGTGAGATAAAATGCAATAAATGTGTGATGCGCCGGCTGCTCGCGCGCTGCATTTTAGCGCACTGTTGGAGCTGCGCGAGCGCGCAGCATTTTAGCGCGGTTGCTGGAGCCAGCGCTGCGCGCTGCACCAAACCTGGCGATGGGCGGGCCGCAAACCAGATTTTAGCGCGCCGCGTGTTAGGCGCCTGTTGGAGATGCTCTAACCGTGAAGGGCATCGGGCCGGCCACTAGGGCCTTTGACTCTCACCTAAGAGCCCCCCAGAACCGAGAGCGACCATAATCGTACGGCCCCACCAGTGGGTTACATCTAGGGAACCACCTTCCCAACACTTTCCTAAGATGTACTCTGCCGGTGGGCCACACGTTCTGGTCGTTCTACCAAATCATCTGGCACCCTGATGCGACATAGGTGTACTCTTGGATGAGGGAATACTCAGGGCCGAAATAATACTTATATCAGTTGAGATACTAAAGAAACAGACGAGACTTAGGACCGAAATGATACTCATGTCAGATGAAATACTCAGGTTTCTCTCCACGCTGATCTTTCGTAGCCAAAGGCGGGAGCAAGCCGCCAGTGCTTTACCAACTATCCGGAACAAAAGCTGTAACTGAGGGAAACAAAAGCTAAAAGTGCCACAGCCGAATAAGAGGTATTGTGCACAATCGATTGGTTGTTATTCTACTCAGCTTATCCCACTCGACGGTCGTCGTGCAGATCGAAAATTCTATGCACGTGTTCAAAAAAAAAAAAAATTCCACCCGCTCCATCTAACAATTTCCTAAGCTGTACTCGTCGGTTGGGCGGAGCGTTCTGGCCGATCCTGACTCCGGGAGGCCGCTACTCTCCACGTGGGAGCCCGCGCCGGGGTGCACGCTTTCTTCAGACCGTTGCAACTGTTGAAATATATTGCCCGCCTCCCTTCATCAGTTCGGACTTTTGGATGAGCTGGCTGGAACATGAATTTAATATGGTATCTGAGCCAAGAGGTCTTGAGTTCAAGACCCTGCCAACGCAGTATTAAATAAAATGATTCTGCGGCCTACATCGATCCCACGTCTAAGGACTAAAATAGCCTAGACGTGAGGGGGAGTGTTGAAATATATTGCCCGCCTCCCTCCATCAGTTCGAACTTTTGGATGAGTTGGCTGGAGTATGAATTCAATAGCAACCATGTTTGTTTAGTGCCGGTGTGCGATTTAACCCACTACCTTGGTTCATATCTTGGCTGACCAACTAAGTTTCGACGCAGATCTCCCAGTGTGCCTCTTTTTCTTGTAGTGTTACATTGTTACTTCTTCACATCGAGTTTGTTAGGATGGTATTCTTTACTGGTGTACTTGGATCCAAATGACTCCATAAATATATTTTTAGCCCAATTTCCATTTTTATTGTTTTATCGAAGCAAGAATGCTTCTTTCATCATTCTAAGCTTTAAAGGAAAATTAAAGCACCAAATTTGGTGAAATTTGTAGTTATAAGGAGAAAATTACAGACTAAATTTACTTGACGATGTTGGAGTATATATTGCTCATCGACGACTAGGGAACTGAGGTCGTCTTACTTGCATACACTGATTTTTTTAGGAATCACCAAGGGGAGCGCCACCACCTGAATATATTACCTAAGCTGTAAACAGTTAAGGACTGATTACAAAGCATCAGCAGCTACATAGACAAGGAAGTAGACGAGGAGAGGCAGGCACGCCACAAGAAGACGGCTCCTTAGCAGTAACCTTACATAACTCTTACATTGATTGACACTTCATATAAGCAGATTATCCGCACACATCATGCATGAACTCGTGTGCGTGTAGTTTGTTATTTTATTCAGCTACCTACTCTGCCGTGAAGGAGTGCAAGTAGTAACGATGCTGCCACATATATGTAGTGAGGAAAGCCTTTTAAGTTGAAAACAGTACCAGCGCACACAACCATTTGAATTAGACATCCGACCAGAGGACGGGCACCTCGCCCATACTGGGGTCGAGCCCCATGGCCTTCCACACGGCGGCAGATGTGCTGATCTCGTCGTCGCCACAACCGTCCGCGCATTCGTCCACCACCATGGCCTGCACGATCCCGCGCGAGTTCACGATGCTGATCATCTTGCCACACTGGATGCCAGGCCCGAACCACTTCGAAGCCATCGACACCAGCAAAAGGTCGTCGCTGTGGTACTGGCCGTCGCACGTTGCCGGCCCGCCCTCCTCTCCTTGCTGGAATCCATTCACCGACATCACCGCTCGGATGTCATGGATTTGCCCAGCGCCGCACCAGACCTGCAGGAAAAGAAGAATGCTGAAAACTGCCACGGCCTTGCCGATGTTCGCCATGGTAACAGAGCTGCTGCTTGCGTTTATAAGCTGGCTTGCAGCTAGCTTACCCTAGCTGTGCGCTTTCTCTCAGAGCTTATTATATAGGCTAGTGCTGCAGCCTGCGGACAAAAAGCGAGAGACTTACCTACACATGTGCCTGCCGCCCGCCATCGTGTGACTCATCAGAGAACTTTCGTCCAAGCCTGCAGACACAGTAAGGATTAACAGACTCTTGCATTGTTGAGACCACACTTGTTTTGGATTTCATGGAGCTAGCTACGGCAACAGGTCCTAGGGAATTGTTGCAGAAATGGACGATATATAGAGAAAACGACGGGGTATATTCCCTTTTTCTTTGCAGGCGACAGGGTAAGTTCCCTAAAAAAAGCAGGGAGTATATGTTTACTTTTAATCCAAGCAAGAAACAAACTCCCAAGTTCAAGCTAATTAATATAACGGGATATCATAATTATTGTAGTGATAAATATGTACTCCCATGGAAAACACAACATGGTTATTCATGTGCTGTTTGTGTTGGTCCATATACTAATTAATGGATTGAGAGCAATTCAAAAAGCTCATTTCCAGTTTTAAAAAACTGATGTCCTGATTGATTCTACGACAGATCAGAACCTCAAGAGTTAGCGTTTGTCATGATTTACAATTTTTGTTTGTTGGATTTCATCCGCATGTGTATTTATATATATTGGAGTTTTTTTTGTGACGTAATAGATTATTTGGTCGGAGAGCTGACATACACCTCGGAAGTTATTATTAGAAAAATTAAAAACGAATTAACTCGATCGTCGTTGGACATTTTTTCTATAGTTCTTTCTCTAGGAAGTCACACCGAAGCTACTACTGAGAAGTGAGAAGTGGGTCTTTTTAAATCAGAGTAACAGGTTTTCACGAGGATAGTCGGTGGTCTCGGCGGCAGTGCTTGGCGCAGACGTCCTGTCGACTCTGTTCCAAACTCCTCTCCCTATACGAAATAAAATTTGATATGGCAAACAGCGCTCTCTGCATTATCCCCGACCTCTTTTCATTTTTTAGGTCACTCAACTTAGCATCCTGGAGAGATGATGGTAGAAGGAGATTGCCAGGCAGATACATCAGGTCAAAAGGTTAGTTTTGTACCGCGGGCATATATAGCACGGTTACCAAACTAGTTGTTTAATTAATTTAACTATCACATTGCCTAGCGTCCTATTATTTTTGAATCTGCATCTGAATTGCTGGGTCCATCTAAGAAAATGGTCTTGTTCCGTCTACACTTTTGTAATGTAGAAATATATTGGATGACAAACCAACTAATCCTACCAGATCTCTACAAGTAAAGTCACGTTCAACCCCCCCCCCCCCCCCCCCCCCCCCCCCGCGGCGCATAGTCTGACCATCGGCGTCAGCGATGCAAAGACTGGAATGCAACCTTTTCGTCATAATGTTAGTGAACTGTTGAGTGATAGGTACATGAAGTACACGAAGCTCACCTGATTGAACCTTCTCGCGCACGAAGTGAACATTTCAATGTGTTTTGGTGCACTTATGTTGCACCGGATTGGCAATGAGATAGATGGCCGGATCATTGTCAACAAAACCACCATAGCTTTGGGGTACAGGAATCCGAAGCTCGCTGGGAAGATCACGTAGCCAACTTGTCTCAGCTACGACGTTGGCCAGTGAACGGTACTCAACTTCGGCGCTTGAGGGAAGATGGTGGGTTGCTGCTTAGAGGACCATGAGATGAGTGAATCACCAAAGAAAACACTATAGCCAGACGTCGAACGTTGTGTCTCAGGGCATCCAGCCCAATCGGCGTCTGTGTAGGCGAGAAGCTCGGTGGAGATAAAGGCGCACAGTCGAAGATCATAAGTCAGTGTGCCACGAGTGTACCGAAGAATGCACTTGACCAAAGACCAATGAACACTGCCTTTGTTGCACAGGCTGGCGTTGCTCCCGTGCTGTAAGATTGACCGGCTATTCGTATTTCTAAAAGAAAGAAAAATGTTATGGGTGATCGCAACAAGCCTTCTATTGCAGAGGTTCGACTGCAACACGACCTTTGTCAATTACCATGGACATAAACCCAAGCAAGAGCAGTGACCATGCCGAACACCACCAAAGTCGTGGTACTTTTTGGCATTCTTGTCTTGCTGCAGCAGGTGTGGTGCGCCGTGGCCCGGCACAACGCTGATCCAGGGACGTCTCTCGCCGGTGTCCAAGCAGGAACGATGACAGTGAACGGGTATGAATAAGGAGAGGAGGGCGGTGGGCTGGCAGCAGGCGATGACATATACCACAGCGATGGGGATTTTCCTCAGGACGCACAAACCGGGCACAGCGCAAGGGGCATGGCTGTGGACGTTTGCGATGAATGCCGTGACGACGAGGTGGGGACATCAGCTGCCGTGTGAAATGCCCTTGGACTCGACACCAAAGCCGGCGTGGCACTCATCAGGTGGTCGCCCAAGTGAAACATGGTATGTATCAGTTGGTGTAAGTCTATAATAGTGAGAGTCAATGTAAGATAATAATACAGTACTTGCATACGTGCATGGTGTGTGAGAAATACATATGTACGCAACTCTACTTAATCAGTGTAAGTCTATTATCCATAAGAGTGGAAGTCAATGTAAAAATTCTCAGCCAACACAAAATAACAACTATGTATGGGCGATTCTTCTAAGATGCTTTTATTTCCATCTCTATCATATAAAGCATCATCATTCTAGACATGCTTCTTAGGACGAAGTGCATAGGTGTATAGTGCACGAATTTCATTTTCGTAGGTATATATTAATGTTTTAACCAAAGTCTTGTTGTTCTCGGTTAATTTGAGAAACATACGTAAAGTGACAGGCGAAGGAACTTTAGCGAGTAACAATAAAGCATATGTTAGAAATCTAGGAGATCAATATATTGATGTGATTTCTGTTCGCTATGTTACAAATCTTGTAGATGTAAGACTGACTCGACCATATGAAACATTTCAAATAGTAAGGGATTGTATTGGCTATGTTATTGTTTGGCATTGTTCACATGTAAGCTCTTTAAAATACAAGTATTGTGTATGCTCCATGCTTAAGGTCTATTATTTTTCAAGAATTGTTGTGATGTTTAGGTAAAAAAAACTAAGCCAACCACTACAACACAACTACAAAAACACTGTGGTGGTACATTGTTTTCTTATAAATTCTTCAGTTTTCCATCTTACACTTGTCTAAAGGATGATGGCCATGTAAACTTTTCTTTGTTAATTTCTTTTCAGGGTAGTTAAGGATCTAAAAAGAAGTGCATTGAAGGAGCCAGTACTTAGGATATTTTATTTATGTATTTGCATCTTTTGTATGAATGTTTCATTTTTTTTGAACGGGATGATGTGTAGTTCATAGTTGCATCAAATGAATGTTTCATTTGATTCAACTATGAACTACACATACTTTCAGAAGAGGTTTTGTTCCTGCTAATTAGTCCACTAGAAGTCACAAAGGTTGGCAATTAAGAGAACTAGATGATACCCCGCATGTTATTGCGGGTATACGTGTGTATATCTCTAAAGAATTAATAAATAACACCCTCTATCGGCAAAAAATGTTACTTCATTCAAGTCGAGTTTAGTACGATGATAGTCTTTACAAGTGTACTTGGACCTAAATGACTCCATGAATATTTTCCCTAGCATAACTTTAGTTGTTATCTTTTTGATGAAGTAGGAATGTTCCTTTCATTATATTATGATTCAAAGGAAAATGCCAACACGGAATTTGGGAGAAATAGTAGTTATGTGGAAACATTTGGGCGCGGTGCACCGGCCGAACTTTCGGCCGGCTCGCTCGCCACGCCGGCCAACGCGCAATATGCAGTGGCCCCGCGCGCCCCCTCCTCCATCCCCTACCTCCAGCCCTCACGCGTTCATCCCCTCCCTCTCACTGGGTTGCGACGAGGGCCACCACGAGCTCCATCGCCGGCGGCCAGGCGCTCCCTCGCGCACCCGCCATGGCTGCCTGCTGCCATGGCCAGACCCATCCCCTACCTACATCCTTCAGGCGCGCACATCCCCTCCTCCTTTCCTATCGGGCTGCGACTGGGCCACCAGAGGCTCCATCGCCGACGGTCAGGCGCTCCCTCGCCGGCCGCCATGGCTGCTTACCGCCATGGCCGGATCCACCCGAGTATGCAAGTGTTGCAACCGTCACCTAGAAAAGCTTCAACAGCTATTGAAAAAAGCTTCAACCATAGACACAGAAAGCTTCAATGGCACTTATAACAAGGGGAGGCTGCAACCGTAGTTGGATTTTGCTACTACCGGCTAAGATTTTTGCTACATCCATCAGGCGGAGCTGCGACCTCGCGACGATGACAACGACGATTTTTGCTGCAACCGTAGTGCTACTACCGCTGAATTTTTTGCTACATCCATGTAAGGTGGAGTTGCGACCTCGCGAAGACGGCGACGGTGTTTGATTTTTGCTGCAACTGTAGTTTATTTTTGCTACTACGGGTGAATATTTTGCTACATCCATTCAAAATGGCGTTGATTGACTGACGGCCGCCATCGACATAATTTCCTGCAGCGAGCATCAATGGCGAGGGGCGGCAGCCGAGCTACAACCGCCGCCGTCAAGAGCTGCAACTCAGGTGAAGTTGTTGCATGGGGACCGGCGACGGCGGGGACCGACGACGAGGACGTCCGACGAGGGCGGGGTTCGGCGGCGACGAGGAAGACCAGCGAGGATGGGGACCGACGACCACCGGAGGGGACAAGAGGCACGGCGCCGCGCTCCCCCGAACAGGACTGCCCGAGGAAGAAGAAATAGAGCTGGGGCTGATTCGTTTTTTTTTGTTTGCTTGGATCCAATCGAACGGCCGTACGCACATGCATCGGGCGGTTGCGGTGCGACCGGCCGAAACTTTCGGCCGGCGCACCGGCGCAGAGTGTTGCCCGAAGAAAAAACAACCAAACTTACCGGAGGATGGTGAAGTATATTGCTCGCTGAGGACTAGCAAGAAAACTGACATTGTGTTACATACACTGACCTATACCTTCAGAAACAAACTTACATTGATTGACACTAACATATAAGCAGATTATCCACTCACATCATGCATATCCACGTACACATGTATTTTCTTATTTTATCAACTACGAACTCTGCCGTGTAGACGAGCAAGTAGCAACAACTATGCTGACACACTAATGCTACTCAGAATTCAAAAGCGGATTTACGGTGAACAATCTCATCTTTAAGCCGAGCACCATGTTGTAGTTAGACGTCCGACCAGAGGACAGGCACCTCACCGATGCTGGTGTCAATCCCCAAGGCCTTCCACACAGCGGCCGATGTACTGATTTCGTCATCTCCACAGCCGTCCCCGCAATCGTCCACGACCATGGCCTCAACGGATATCCCGATCAATCTCTTGATGTTGATCATCTTTCCGCACCGCAGGCCAGGCCCGTACCACTTTGAAGCCATCGACACGAGGAAGAGGTCGTCGCTGTGGTACTGGCCGTCGCAGCTTGCTGGCCCGCCCTCCTCTCCGTTCTGGAAGCCGTTTACCGACATCACCGCCGGGAGGTCGCGGACCTGACTGGCGGTGCATGACACATGCAGGAAAACAAGAATGCCAAGGATCACCACTACATTGGTAGTGCTCGCCATGGTAAATAAGAGAGGTCCTTCTTGGGTTTATAAGCTAAGCTAGCTTGCGGTTGGCTTGCCCTGACTGTGTGTTTTCTCTCGGAGTTTGTATATACGGCCTCGTGCTGCAGCCTGCAGACAAAGAGGGACGTACCTACACATGTGCATGCCGCCCGCCCTCGTGTGACTCGTCGGGGAACTAGTCGTCCAGGCCTGCAGACAAAGTAGTGATTCTCTCCTGTCCATGCTTTAACAAACTCTTGCTTTGTTTAGACCACGCTTGTTTTTGGATTTCATGCATGGACCTAAGGGCAACATGTAATAGGGAGATAGCACTAGCAGTGCCCCTTCTTTTTCTCAATACAGTGCGTTTTATAGAGAGGATGGATATATTGATTTTTACTCCACGATGCAGTTACTCTGTTGAGAACAGGCCGGAGTATATTTTGATTTTTACTCAATGCAAGAAACAGACTCCCAGGTTCAACCTAATTAATAGTACTAGACGTCATCGAGATGCATAAAGTACTTCTTACTTACTATCTCCGTACTGGTTTATTGGTCCTCTTAGTATTTCCTGCCAAACTTGACGATAAGTTTAACTAAGAAAATAATAATGCATGTGAACAAAAATTATATTGCTGGATTCGTACTTGAATATAGTTCTCAATGATATTATTTTGGTTACATGAATTAACATTTTTTAGATAAATCTAAGGTCAAAATTTAGCATAAAATAAGAAGGGGACCAATAAACCAGAACGGGGTGGTACCACTTCTTTGCTTTCTTGTGTGTTGCTTCTATTGACACGCTCCACGCTTCGTGGCGAATTTGCCTGCTCGCAGGCAGAGTGTATGAATGCACTGGTTTAGTGGCGCATGTGCACCGTGATCGATCAAGCGGAGGGGTACGATAGACTCCAGCAAAAGATCGTCGCCATGCATATGGATGGAAAGACCAGATCCAACCGCCTAGAAAAACAATGGGATAAAGCATGACTTTAGCCAGCTTGTCGCGTCGATCGGTCCGACGTGATTGCTTTCGTCTTGGCTGGCCACTACATCCACGTCCGTCCAGACTCCAAAAAGATTTATCATGCATGGTGGTTGCGCAATCATTTCCCAAGCTCGACACTCCCGTGCACGTAGTAAGATGGAAGGCCGAGCACCGAAATGCAGAGGTCTATAAAAACCCCATGACCATAGCAGTGTTGCTGCCAGACACAACATATCATGGCGCCCGTATGGTCTTCAACGCTCTCACCCCCTGTTGCATCCCTTGTCTGCGCAAGCTTCGGCACGACGAAGACGCGGTTAGGCTGCCAGAGAACTCCGAGCATGCGGCACACGCAGATGATAGGCATGCTGGTGATCGGCCTTAAACTTGTTTTTGTTTCTTACCAGTTTTCCTGGCTTTTCCCTCAAGTCTTCTCATACACTATAATAGTTCTAAGTTCTGCCCTCTTTTTCCTTGATGAAAAATTCAGGTGGCCTCTGCTCCCTATTGACCAACTGCAAATAAAACGTATCGTCGTGCATGTCCAAAATGAAACTGAAAACAATGTGATGGTCAGCACGGAGGGGTTGCTCCAAGCTCAGCTTGAGCTCTACCACCACGCCATGGCGTACGTCAAGTCCGCCGTGCTGAGGGCTGCCGCGGACCTAGGCATCCCCGACGCCATCCACCATTGTGGAAGTGCCACCACCTTGTCCGAAATCGCCACCGAGGTCTGGGTCCAGCCGACAAAGGTTTCCCACCTTAGTCGGCTCATGCGCGCCCTCACCATACTTGGCATCTTCTCCGTCGACCAGGGCCCCCACGATGACGCCACCGACGTGCACTAAAAGCTCACCCCACTCTCGCGCCTCCTCATCGGGGACAGCTCCTGCACCCAGTCTCCCATCATGCGCGTGCGCGTGGACCCGGTGTCCTTGACCGCCCTCTGCAGTATACGGGAGTGGTTCACCGACGAGAGAGCGTTGGCCCCGACACTCTTCGAGGTGGCACATGGGTGCACCCTGGAGGAGATGACGGCGAAGAAGGGCACACGTGGCATGTTCAATGCTGGCATGGTCTCTGATAGCCGCCTCGTTCTGGAGACCATCATCAAGGATCACTGCAACATCTTTGAGGGCGTGAGCTCTCTCGTTGACGTCGGTGGTGCCCATGGTGCCACGGCGGAAGCCGTCGCTAAGGCGTTCCCCCACATGAAGTGCACCGTCTTGGACGTCCCACATGCGTTTGCGGGGGCACCTGCCATCGGTAATGTGGAGTTTATCGCTGGCGATTTGTATGAGTATGTGCCACCAGCAGAGGTTGTTCTACTCAAGGTACACATAGGACACAACATCTTGTTCTTTCCTCCAATTATTACATATATGTTGAACGAGACGTGTTCTTCCATTTTTCTGCGGGGTTGCTAGCGGTTCCGTCTGTGTTGGCTGCTCGGGCTCCTGTGTTGTCTGCTCGGCTCACCGCTCCACCCCTCCTACCTACACCTTAAGGGGGGTGGGTCGCCCTTCTTTTGCTGAGAAGGGCCGGTCACGCCGTGACACTTTTTATGGCTACTGCTCTCGGCCAGGTTACCCAGAGTCTGACTGCCGTGAGAAGAAGCGAGACCAGAGGCGCTCCTCTTCCAGTGGGACTCCTGGATCTTCCTCGACTCCGTCACTCACTCACCAGGACATTCTGAGGCTCAACCGCCTGTTGTCTTCCTCAGGATCTTCGCTGACTGGTTCCGCTGCTGCTGTGACTGTATCCACCCCTCCATCACCTCCTGCACCTACACCATTAGGTACATCTTCGTGGGTTTTGGATTCTGGAGTTTCCTTTCACATGTCTTCTGATTCTTCAGCATTGTCTTCTCTTCGACCTCTTGATACTCCTATTAATGTTCTTACGGCCGATGGCACATCTATTTCTGTTGCTAGCCGCAGTATTCTTTCCACTCCGTCCTTTTCTGTTCCTAGTGTTTCACATGTTCCTCGCCTTATCATGAATATTTTTTCCGCTGCCCAACTTACTGATTCTGGTTGTCATTTTTGATACCGACTCTTGCTCTATTCAGGATCGTCGCACCAAGGCTTTGATTGGTGCTGGCCCCCGGCGCCGTAAGTCAGAGGGCCTTTGGGAGGTTGACTGACTTTTTGTTCCTTCCGCTGCCACCACTTCTGCCAGCTCTCATGCTCTTACTGCCTCCTCGTCTGCATCTTTCCAGCAGTGGCATCATCGTCTTGGTCACATCTGTGGCTCTCGCTTGTCATCTTTAGTGCGTGAAGGTCTCTTGGGGTTTGTATCTGGAGATGTTTCTTTACATTGTAATGGTTGTAGACTTGGCAAACAGACCTAGTTACCTTATCCTACCAGTGAGTCGGTCTCCCAGCGTCCATTTGACTTAGTTCATTCTGATGTCTGGGGTCCTGCTCCCTTTGATTCGAAAGGTGGTCATCGCTACTATGTTTTGTTTATTGATGATTTCTCTCGCTACACTTGGCTTTACTTCATGAAATCTTGTAGCAAGGTTCTCTCTATATACAAATGATTTGCTGCCATGGTTCACACCTAGTTTTCCACGCCAATTCGTACTTTTCGTGCAGACTCCGTTGGAGAGTTTATCTCCCAGCTGTTGCGTGGTTTTCTCGTGGAACATGATACTCTTGCCCATTTCTCATGCCCTGGTGCTCATGCTCAGAATGGCGTTACAGAACGTAAGCATCGTCATCTACTTATGATGGCTCATGCGCTGATGATTGCTGCTTCTCTTCCACCCTATTTTTGGGCTGAGGTTGTTTCTGTATCCACCTATCTCATCAACATCCAGCCATCGACTGCCCTGCAGGGTGGTATTCCTATGGAGTGTCTCACTGGTCGTTCTCCTGACTACTCAGCTCTTCATATGTTTGGAAGTATGTGCTATGTCCTTCTTAATTACCCCCCCCCCCCCCCGCCCCGAGAACGCACCAAGCTGACTGCCTAGTCGGTTGAGTGTATTTTCCTTGGCTACAATGATGAGCACAAGGGCTATCATTGTTGGGATCATGTTGGTCATTGCTTGCGAATCTCGCGTGATGTGACTTTTGACGAATCTTGTTCTTACTACCCACGTCCTTCTTCCTCGAGCTTCTCTGTGGATAGTGCCTCTTACACCCTGCTATCTGCCTCATGTGCCTCTTTCTCCAGCTCCTCTCATTCATTCTAATTCATCACCGACACCATCTTCCCCATCCTCCTCCTCCACCTCTCCACCATCATCTCCAGTCCGTCACCCTCTCTCACTGTTTCGTCTCCACTATACTCGCCGCCCTCATGCTGAGGATGCTTCCCCTGACGCGTCTTCCTCCTCTGGTGCACCTCCTTTCACGCCTCCCCCGGTTCATAACCTCCATGCTCGGCCTCTCCTCCCGCCTGATCGCTATTCTGCTGATCGGTACTGTCTCTCTGTTATTGCCGAGCCCACTTCCTATCGGACTGCCATGACTCAGCTTGAATGGCAGCTTGCGATGGCTGAAGAGCTTGCTGCCCTCGAGCGCTCTGGAACATGGGATCTGGTTTCCCTCCCTTCCGGTTTTCGTCCCATCACCTGCAAGTGGTCTACAAGGTTAAGACTCGCTTTGATGGTTCTCTTGAGCACTACAAAGCTCATTTTGTGGCCCATGGTTTTTAGCAGGAGTAGGGACGCGATTACGATGAGACATTCACTCTTGTGGCCCACATGACCAATGTCCGCACTCTCCTTGATGTGGTTTCTGTTCTTCATTGGTCTATCTCTCAAGTTGATGTTCAGAACACCTTTCTCAATTGTGAGTTGCGTGAGGAGGTGTATATGTAGCCACCACCGGGGTACTTTGGTCCTGATGGTATGGTTTGTAGACTCCGTCGCTCCCTCTATGGTCTTAAATAGGCCCCTTGCGCCTGGTTCGAGCTCTTCGCCTCTATGGTGACTGCTGCTGGTTTCTTGCCCAGTGGTCATAATCCCGCATTGTTTGTTCACACGTCTCCTTTTGGCCGGACTCTTCTCCTTCTCAATGTTGATGATATGATCATCACTGGTGACGACTCTGACTACATTGCCTTTGTTAAGGCTCGCCTTCGCGACCAGTTCCTCATGACTGATCTTGGTCCACTTCGCTACTTTCTTGGGACTGAGATCTCCTTGACCACTGATGGCTTCTACATCTCCCAGGAAAAATATATTCAGGATCTTCTTGATCGCGCTGCTCTTAGTGATGAGCGCAGAGTTGTGACTCCTATGGAGCTCAACGTTCACCTTCATGCCTTTGATGGTGACCCTCTTCCTAATCCCACTCGCTATCGTCACCTCGTTGGCAACCTTGTCTATCTTGCTGTTACGTGTCCTGACATCTCCTATCTTGTCCACATCCTGAGTCAGTTTGTTTCAGCCCCCCACTGGTAGAAAAAAGCCCTTTAGTCCCGGTTCGCAACAGCCTTTAGTCCCGGCTGTGCAACCGGGACTAAATATGCGCGACTAAAGACCCAGTCGCGCCCCTTACGGACCGCGACTAAAGGCCCGTCCACGTGGGCGCCTGTGGTCCGTCGGGGCGGAGGACCTTTAGTCCCGGTTCTCGTGGCCAACCGGGACTAAAGGCCTCCTCCGCAGGTTTGGGGTTTCAGCCCCCCTAAACCTGGTTTCTTTTTAATTTGTAGTGTTTTATTTGTTTTATATTTTATTTTGTGTTTTATTTTATTTTTGATGAAGTTTCAGTACATATATTCTACGCTACTATATACATGCATATGAAATTTCAAACAAGAAGAATTCAAGAGGAATATATAATATATATTCAATCTCGGGTGACCATATACAACTTCGAACAAGTTTCCATACACAATTAGGATGGATGACCATATACAACTTCGAACAAGTTTCAATCTCGGGTATGCATATAAATTTCTTCGTCCTCGGTATAGTGTTCTCCTTTAGGATTGATGACTTCCCTCATGAAAAATCCTGCTAATTCTTCTTGAATTGGTCGGAAGCGAGCTTCTGGACTAAGCCTCCTCCGCAAGTTATCCGTCGCGTTCCGCACGCTATCTGATGCCTTTCGCTCAGTGGTGTGTCTCCGGATGTTCTCACAAACATAGTATCCACATAGATTGGTCCCCGGTGGCTGCTTATCCACATTAACTAACCTTCTGAAATCTAGTTCATGTTTGAATTCACCGACAATTTCTTCTGAGAACCGTCTCCAAACCCTACAGGGCAAAGAAAATTAAATGAATAAGGGAGTTATTAGTTACTTGATATTAGGAAATGAACGAAAGAGACCGATCGATATAGAGCTCAAATGATTGAAAATAATTACTTTTGCAGCATTTTTCTCATGTCGGCCCAACGCTTTGGATCCGAATCCATAGAGTCCATGATTAGAACTCTGGAGGTGTGAAGTTCAATATTTAGCAGAATCCAGTGGAACCTGCGGACACGTTACATGCACAGTCATGCATAACTCATCGATTAGACATACCATGCATGGAGTAAACAAAAGAGAATGGGCACAAGAGAGAAACACTCACCCAAAATGGTAAGGAAATAGAATATGACTTTTGAGTTGATGCTTTCTAAGAAACTTGTACAGGTCTTTCTCCACGTCTTCGGGGTGATGTTGTAACACATGTCCATTAACGATATGTGGGTCAATGAACCCAACATCATGGATGTTTCTTATTTTGCATTCCCAAATCTTCAATCTGCATAATAGCGTACGCAACAATATAGTTAGGACAATATCTATATATAGTGCAGGCAATGAAGAACGAGATGAGGTAGAAATAAATCACTTACAGAACGTAGCAACTCAGCATAGATTTGTCGAGGTCGCGCAGATTGAACAGCTGGAACAATTCACTCATATGAACTTCTACAGAGTACCGTTTGGTGTGACGCTCATCTGTAACATCCGCATAAACATATTCTTTGTCGGCCCATGTTATGAATTGCTTGTACCAACGTAGCAGATTTCGCATTTGTGGTGGTAGACTCTTTTCCTGCGCAGGCTCGACGAGAGGCCCATTCCGCACATATTGTAATGCTATCTCACATACTGGCGCATCCTCAAGGTCTAAGAAGGCACGAAGAGTCAAACCCATCTCGGACGCTTGTTTCATGGCACCCGCTACAGTCAATCCAAGTGCTGCCGCAGCTGCTATGATCTCGGGGTCCTCTTCCGGACCGGCTTTCACTATGAGCGGGGGGATCGATTGTTTCTTCTGCATCCCGAGCTGGTCAACTTGTTTCCCGCTTTTTTTACTTTCTTCTTTCTCCTCCTTCAATATTTTTGCTTGCCTACGAAGTTCATGTCCATAGTCGTCAGGCATATTCAGCTCGGCTTGGGACGGTGTCGTCAAAAAATCCTTAGCCCACTTCTTTTGCTTCTCAGTGAATACTTGCTTGGGCTCAGGCTCTTTTTTCGCCTTCATATCCGCCGTCCATTTCTCATAGTCAGCAGGCGCGGCCAATTTGATTTCAGCTTCACTAAGTTCCCCAGGCCTTGGGAGGAGAGGCTTCAGTGATGGCTCCGGTACCCTTGTGGTCTTAGGTACATAAGGGTCCGGGTTAATAGTCCAGGAGCGGGTTTCCTTGCTGTCCGCCTGCTTCTGCTTCTTCGCCGGAGGTGGATTGGGGGGCGTCGTACCCGCCGGAGGAGGATTGGGGGGCGTCGTACCCGCCGGAGGTTGTGGATCGGGGGACGGCGTCGAATGGCGTGAAGGAGGTGTAGGTGAACCACCACGACCACCACCACCGCCACCACCGCCACCACCACCACCACCATCGGAGGGGGGTGGACTTGCTAGCCTTGGCGCCTCGCCTGGAAACACTATGTACTTCTTTTTCCATAGAATGAACTGGCGCTTGACATCTCCAAGTCTTCTCTCCCCTTCGGGTGTAGGTTTGTCAATCTCCAGGTCCTCAAACCCTTGGACTATGTCTTCCACCATGACACGAGCATAGCCATATGCAATGGGGTTGTTGTGGTGGAGTGCTCCAGGTGTACAGGGTAAAGCACTGCCGCTAGCTACCTTCGTGGAAACGTTCCCCACGGGATAATGCAGATCACATTCTTTCATCTCCTTTACATCATCCACGGGGTAGTGAGGCTCCGGTGCATGAATCTCGATCATCGGTGCACTAGCACCAGGCGGGGCATCCGTGGAAGCCACACTGCTTCTCCGCTGCTGGCTTCCCCGATCCGCTTCATGATCTTCATGCGGCCCTGCAACCGATTTTTCTCTCACTAGTTCATGCACGGTCTGCTTCAACTCATGGAGTTCCGATGCTAACTTCGTCATAAGATCTGCATCCCGGTCCGTCTTTCTCTTACGGCTTCTGTAACAGTACGGGTCATTGTCCTGGGAAAACCCTACTTTCCACGAAACTTTGCCTTTGCCTCGTATACGTCCTCCGTGTTCATCATTCCCGAGGGCTGTTGTCAGTGCGTCTTTCTCTCTGTTGAACTTGATCAAGCCCTCTTGAGCTTGGGTCATTGCGTCAATAAGGGCTTGGGTGGGAGCAAACTGTCTCTGCCGGTGAACACACACCCCTGTCTCCGGGTCTAGCGATCCCCCATGCCCGTACCACCAGCTTTTGGCCCTTGGGTCCCATCCCTCTGTACCTAGAGGGATTCCTCGCACCCTCAGGTCCTCCTCCATCTTCTGCCACCTAGGCTCCGAAAGGAGGTATCCTCCTGGCCCCATAATATGATGGTACTTTTCCTTACTCGCATTATCCTTTTTTTTGATATTTCCTTGAAATGCTCCGATTGCTTTTGCCTCACAAATTCTGGCCAATCATCTTTCAGTTTCTCATGTTGTCCATTGAAATCCGGAGTCTTGCCCTTGTTGACATAGTCACGGGTTAAATTTTTCTTGAAGTTCCGGAATGCTTCGCCCATCTTCTGAAGAGCGAACTCTTTAACTAGCCTCCTCCTCTGACGTCCACCCGGAACCTCGTTACCGAATTCATCGACTTTGTTGTATTCCGGAGGTAGAATGAAATGTTCCATAAGCTTTCTCCAGCAATCCTTTTTCGTTCTCTTGTCGACAAAACTGAAACCAAGACGTGCCTTCTTTGGCTCCTTCCATTCCTGGACGGTGATCGGGACGTTGTCTCTAATAACGACTCCGCATTGGTTGATAAACTTTGAGGTGTGCTGTAGGGGCTTGCCGGTTTCACTGACAAACTCAATGGCATATGTTTCTCCTGTTTTCATCGCCTTGGATTTGCCACGCTTTGTCGTACTCGATCCGGAGGGCTAAAAAAAGAAAGAGAGTCGCGCGCGTTAATACATATGTATTCACATTTCAGTAAGTTTGTATCACGAGAGGCTCAATGTATATATATACCTCGCCGGAGGTGGTTGCTACTTGCAATTCGAGATCGTCGGTTGTTGACGGTTGACCTCCGTCGACAATGTCCGTTCCTTCACCTTCTTGATCATCGACAATCTCTGTTCCACCGTCAAGGTTCAGATAAGAAGAGACTACATCCTCTTGTTGCTCATATTCTGAGCCCGGCACATAAGGAATCTCGTTGTTGATGATGCCCATTAAATAACGTTCAGCCTCCGGATCCCTAAGCGGCTCGGTTCTATCGTCCGCCATATGTCACTCCTGCATGTAGTAAAAATTCATTAAGTATAAAGGAATTAAAAAATAAGATTAAGGGGACATAGAGGAGGAGGAATTAAAAAATAAGATTCTTTAAGTAAAATTCTTTTTTTCTTCTTCTTCCTTTCTTCTTCCTCTTTCTTCTTTCTTTCTTCTTCTTCCTTTTTCTTTCTTGTTTTTTCTTCTTCCTTTTTCTTTCTTCTTTCTTTCTTCTTTCTTTTTTTCTTCTTCCTTTTTTTCTTCTTTCTTTTTTTCTTCTGTTGTTTTCTTCCTTTTTCTTTTTTTTCTTCCTTTTTCCTTTTTTCTTCCTTTTTCTTGTTTTTCTTCTGTTTTTCTTTTGTTTTCTTCTTCTTTCTTTCTTCTTCTTCCTTTTTCTTTCTTGTTTTTTCTTCTTCCTTTTTCTTTCTTCTTTCTTTCTTCTTTCTTTTTTTCTTCTTCCTTTTTTTTCTTCTTTCTTTTTTTCTTCTGTTGTTTTCTTCCTTTTTCTTTTTTTCTTCCTTTTTCCTTTTTTCTTCCTTTTTCTTGTTTTTCTTCTGTTTTTCTTTTGTTTTCTTCTTCCTTCTTTCTTCTTCTTCCTTTTTCCTTTTTCTTTCTTCTTCTTCTTCCATTTTCTTCTTCCTTCTTCTTCTTCTGCCAGCGCGCGGAGGACGGCAGGCAGGGCCAGCGGGCGGCGGGCGGCGGGCGGCGGGCAAGGGCGTAATGCACGGGCGGCGGGCAAGGGCAGGGCACGGGCGGAGGCGGCGCTCACTGGGGACGGGGGCGGCGGCGCGCAGGCTTCGGCGTCGGCGTCGGCGTCGGGGCAGGGCTTCGGCGTCGATCGGCGTCGGGGCAGCGCTTCGGCGTCGAGAGAGAGGAGAATGCTAAGTGCAGTATTTATAGACGCACCTTTAGTCCCGGTTGGGGAGGCGGACCGCGACTAAAGGTACCCTTTAGTCGCGGTCCGCCTCCCCAAGCGGGACTAAAGGGTTTTGGCGCCGCTTTCGTTCCCGCGCAGAAAGACCCTTTAGTCGCGGTTGGGGACAACAACCGTGACTAAAGGGTACCCTTTAGTCGCGGTCCTCCTCCCCAACCGGGACTAAAGGTCTGTGCTAGAACTGGCGCGATGCGGTGGGATGTTTAGTCCCACCTCGCTAGCCGAGAGGCTTCGACAGTGGTTTATAAGCGCGGCTGCGCTCACCACTTCGAGCTCCTCTCAAATGCAGGCTTACGGGCCTATTCTGTCACTATGTGTCTGTGGGCCTACTCTGCCTTCTGCGGGCCTGAATCCTGGCCCTTTAATGGGTTTCTAGTCGTATTCAGGCCGTGGTGGCCCAGTAGGTGGCATATTTTTTCTTTTTTGCTTTATTTATTTTGTTTTGTTTTTCTTCTTTTTTTCTTCCTTTTTTCCTTTTTCCTTTTTTCTTCTGTTTTTTTCTTATGTTTTTCTTCTGTTTTTCCTTTTTTCTTCTGTTTTTTTCTTCTGTTTTTTTCTTCCTTTTTCCTTCTTTCTTCTTCTTCCTTTTTCCTTTTAAAATCAGAAAAATAAAAATAATTCATTTTAAAATCTTAAAAATACAATTATATATAAAAAAATCAGAAAAATAAAACTAATTCATTTTAAAACCCCTTGAAGGTTTGACAAAAGGTTTGATACATCATTCAGTTCATCGACCAAATACAAAATTTGGTACAATAAATTATTACACATCAATTCTTCCCTTGTGTCCCTGCTTGCTTACGATTGTGCCATATCCATGGAGCATCCTCATCATTTAACTTAATGCTTGGGTCAGTGTTCACTTTGAAGGGCGGAATTTCACCAAACATATTATAATCTTCTGACATGTCTGTCTTGTCCTCCACTCCCACGATGTTTCTTTTCCCTGAAAGAACAATGTGGCGCTTTGGGTCATCGTATGATGTACTGATCGTCTTCTTATCTTTCCGTTTCCTCGGTTTGCTACTCATGTCCTTCAAATAAAAAACCTGAGCGACATCTTTGGCAAGGACGAATGGTTCGTCAAGGTAACCAAGATTGTTGAAATCCACCATTGTCATTCCGTATTGCTCGTCCACCTTTACCCCACCTCCTGTTAGCTTGAACCATTTGCACCGGAACAAAGGGACCTTAAAGGAGGGTCCATAGTCAAGTTCCCATATCTCCTCTATGTAACCATAATATGTGACCTTTTGCCCATTCTCGGTTGCTGCATCAAAGCGGACACCACTGTTTTGGTTGGTGCTCTTTTTATCTTGGGCGATGGTGTAAAATGTATTCCCCTTTATCTCGTACCCTTGGAAAGTCGTTATAGTCGAAGATGGTTTCTTGGCCAACATGTACAGCTGATCTCCAACATCATTGTCATTCATTAAATGTTTTCGCAACCAACTGCCGAAAGTCTCCATGTGGGCCTTTCTAATCCAGGATTCAGGCTTCCCCGGGTTGTCCGAGCGTAAAATATTCTTGTGTTGCTCGAAGTATGGAGCCACCAAGCTGGAATTTTGCAGAACTGTGTGGTGTGCTTCAGTCATAGAATGACCGTCCATACATATCGTGGATTCCCTTCCGATCTTGCCTTTTTCACTTAGTCTCCCCTCGTGCCGCGATTGAGGAATACCAATCGGCTTAAGGTCAGGAACATAGTCAATACAGAACTCAATTACCTCCTCATTTCCATAGCCCTTGACGATGCTTCCTTCTGGCCTAGCACGGTTACGAACATATTTCTTTAATACTCCCATGAACCTCTCAAAGGGGAACATATTGTGTAGAAATACAGGACCGAGAATGGAAATCTCTTCGACTAGGTGGACCAAGAGGTGCGTCATAATATCGAAGAAGGATGGTGGGAACACCAACTCGAAACTGACAAGGCATTGGACCACATCGTTCTGTAACCGTGGTAGATCTTCTGGATTGATTACCTTCTGAGAGATTGCATTGAGGAATGCACATAGCTTCACAATGGCTACTCGAACATTTTCCGGTAGGAGCCCCCTCAAAGCAATCGGAAGCAATTGCGTCATAATCACGTGGCAGTCGTGAGACTTCAGGTTTTGGAACTTTTTCTCCGACATGTTTATTATTCCCTTTATATTCGACGAGAAGCCAGACGGAACCTTCATACTGCTCAGGCATTCAAAAAAAATGACCTTCTCTTCTTTGGTAAGAGCGTAGCTGGCACGACCTTGAAACCATTCCGGATGCCGGTCATCTGGGTCTTTCAAAAGTTGCTGGTCCTGCCGTGCTTCCTTTGTATCATTTGTCTTCCCATACACGCCCAAGAAGCTTAGCAGGTTCACGCAAATATTCTTTGTAACATGCATCACGTCGATTGCAGAGCGGACATCTAGGACTTTCCAATATTCTAGCTCCCAAAATATAGATTTCTTCTTCCACATGGGTGCGTGCCCGTCAACTCCCCGCGGAACTGATTGTCCGCCAGGACCCTTTCCAAAGATGACTTTCAAATCCTTGACCATATCAAATATCTCAGCACCAGTACGTTCCGCAGGCTTCGGCCGGTGATCCGCCTTCCCGTTGAAATGCTTGCCTTTCTTTCTTACGTTATGATTTCAGGGAAGAAATCAACGATGACCCAGGTACACGTTCTTCTTACAATTAACCAAACGTACACTTTCAGTCTCATGTAAGCAGTGCGTGCATGCATTGTATCCCTTATTTGTCTGTCCCGCAAGGTTACTGAGAGCAGGCCAATCGTTGATGGTTACAAAAAGCAACGCTCGTAGGTCAAATTCCTCTCCTTTGTGCTCATCCCAGACACGTACACCAGGTCTGGCCCACAACTGTAAAAGTTCTTCAACTAATGGCCTTAGGTACACATCGATGTCGTTGCCGGGTTGCTTAGGGCCTTGGATGAGAATTGGCATCATAATGAACTTCCGCTTCATGCACAACCAAGGAGGAAGGTTGTAGATGCATAGAGTCACGGGCCAGGTGCTATGGCTGGAGCTCTGCTCGCCAAAAGGATTAATGCCATCAGTATTTAGACCAAATTTTATGTTCCTTGCATCAGCTGCAAAATCTTTGAAAACTCTGTCGATCTTTCTCCATTGCGTTCCATCAGCGGTGTGTCTCAACTCCCCGTCGGACTTACGGTCCTCTTTGTGCCATCGCAACGACTTGGCATGCTTTTTGTTCATGAGCAGACGTTTCAACCGTGGTATTATAGGAGCATACCACATCACCTTGGCGGGAACCCTCTTCCTGGGTTTCTCGCCCTCAACATCGTCACCAGGGTCATCGCCTCTGATCTTATAACGCAATGCAGTGCATACAGGGCATTCATTCAAATTCTCGTATTCACCGCGGTAGAGGATGCAGTCATTAATGCATGCACGTATCTTCAGAACCTCTAAACCTAGAGGGCAGACAACCTTCTTTGCTTCGTACGTACTGGCGGGCAACTCGTTATTTTTCGGGAACATATTCTTCAACATTTTCAGCAAATTTTCAAATGATGAGTCACCTACACCTTCCTGTGCCTTCCATTTTAGCAAATCCAGTGTGCAGCCCAACTTTTTCAGACTATTATCGCATCCTGGATACAACGACTTTTTGTGATCCTCTAACATGCGATCCAAATTCTCCCTCTCCTTGTCAGTTTCGCAGCGTCTCCGTGCATCAGCAATGGTCCGACCAAGATCATCAGCGGGCTCATCATGTGCCTCTTCTTCACCTTCACCTAACCCTTCCCCACCTTCAGCATCATCCTCCATGAAAGTATCACCGAAATGATCATGATAGTTGTCATCGATATCATCCCCTTCTTCATCTTCTTCCATTCTAACCCCTATTTCTCCATGCTTGGTCCAACAATTATAGCTTGGCATGAAACCATGCCGAAGCAGGTGCATGTGAACGTCTCTTGAGGAGGAGTAACCCTTCTGATTCTTACAGACAGCACATGGACAGATAATAAAACCTTGCTGCTTGTTCGCATTTGCCACTACGAGGAAATCTTTCAAACCCGTAGTGAACTCGCCGGAGAGTCGGGGACCATACATCCATTGCCGATTCATCTGCATTATTATTATATAAAGTATATAATTAACCATGATGCATTTGTTAAACTAACTAGCTAGAAATAATACAAATTAAACAATGAACTACACACATGCGTATTTTATCAATGACACATGAAAGGTTCAAGTTGCTAACCGCGATCGCGGAGGAAAAATAAATGAGAAAGCTCAAGTGTGGCTCGGACACTTCATATCATGTTTGTTTCAGGCTCTCGGGCATTTCATCAAACACCTTGTGTGCATAGGAGAAACCAAAAGCAAACCCACCACCACCTTCTGAAAATTGTGAAGTGAGCTGAGTGAAGTGAAGTGAGCTGAGTCCTATATATAGGGATGGGCCTTTAGTCCCGGTTGGCCTGGCCAACCGGGACTAAAGGCCTTCGGGGACCTTTAGTCCCGGTTGGCCAGGCCAACCGGGACTAAAGCCCCTCCCGTCCGCCAGCTGTCGACCGAGCGCGCTGGGCCCAGATAGTTGGTCGCGGGTCTTCTCCCGAACCGCGACTAAAGACCCCTTTGGTCGCGGTTCGATTGTTTTGGGGACTAATCGGGGCGTATGGAAGCCTCTTTTTCTACCAGTGCCCACCTCTGTCCACTACAGTCATCTCCTCCGTATTCTACGGTATCTTCTTGGCACGAACTCTCAGCGCCTTTTCTTTCCCCGTTCCAACTCTCTTGAGCTCCAGGCCTACTCTAATGCTACCTAGGCTAGTGATCCCTCTGATCGATGCTCGCTGTCTGCTTACTGTGTGTTTCTTGGTGGCTCTCTTATTGCCTGGAAGACAAAGAAACAGACTGCAGTTTCTCGCTCGAGTACAGAGGCTGAGTTGCGCGCCATGGCTATGTTGACGGCTGAGGTGATCAGGTTACGGTGGTTACTTAAGGATTTTGGTGTGTCTGCTACTACCTCGACTGCCTTACTGCCAGACAGTACCGGTGCTATCAGTATTGCGCGTGACCCGGTGAAGCATGAGCTCACCAAGCACATCGGTGTGGATGCCCACTTTGTGTGTGCTGCCGTGCAGGATTAGATTCTCGCTCTTCATTATGTGCCCTCTGAGTTACAGTTGGCGGACTTCTTCACGAAAGCACAGACTCGAGCGCAGCATGATTTTCTTCTCTTCAAACTCAGTGTTGTTGATCCACCATGAGTTTGACGGGGGTGTTAGACGTGTAAAGTCCCTTTTCGGTACGTCCCCATTGTATAAGGGGTTTCGTGCACTTTACCACACATGTATATGTAATGGCCTTTGGCCCTCAGTGAATACTATTTGTTGTTTATCTAACAAAGGCAACATGTAATAGGGAGATAGCACTACCAGTGCCCCTTCTTTTTCTCGATACAGTGCGTTTTGCAGAGAGGATGGACATATTGATTTTTACTCCACGATCCACTTACTATGTTGAGAACAGGACGGAGTATATTTTGATTTTTACTCGATGCAAAAAACAGACTCCCAGGTTCAACCTAATTAATAGATCTAGACGTCATCAAGATGCATACAGTATTTTCTTACTTGCTATCTCCTACTGGTTTATTGGTACTCTTAGTATTTTCTGCTAAACTTTGACCATACTAAGTTTAACTAAGAAAATAATAATGCATGTGAACAAAAATTATATCGCTGGATTCGTATTTGAATATAGTTCTCAATGATATTATTTTGGTTACATGAATTAATACTTTTTAGGAGAAATCAAAGGTCAAAATTTAGCATAAAATAAGAAGGGGACCAATAAACCAGGACGGGGGTGGTACCACTTCTTTGCTTTCTTGTGTGTTGCTTCTATTGACACGCTCCACGCTTCGTGGCGAATTTGCCTGCTCGCAGGCAGAGTGTATGAGTGCACTGCTTTAGTGGCGCATGTGCGCCGTGATCGATCAAGCGGAGGGGTACGATAGACTCCGGCAAAAGATCGTCGCCATGCATATGGATGGAAAGACCAGATCCAACCGCATAGAAAAACGAAGGGATAAAGCATGACTTTAGCCAGCTTGTCGCGTCGATCGAGGGCGTGCATGCTTTCGTTTCCGGCGTGATTGCTTTCGTCTTGGCTGGCCACTACATCCACGTCCGTCCAGACTCCAAAAAGATTGACATTAATCACGTAGCAGATAGATAGATCATGCATGGTGGTTGCGCAATCATTTCCCAAGCTCGACACTCCTGTGCACGTAGTAAGATGGAAGGCGGAGCACCGAAATGCAGAGGTCTATAAAAACCCCATGACCATAGCAGCGTTGCTGCCACACACAACATATCATGGCGCCTGCATGGTCTTCAACGCTCTCGCCCCCTTGTTGCATCCCTCGTCTGTGCAAGCTTCGCCACGGCGAAGACGCGGTTAGGCTGCCGGAGAACTCCGAGCATGCGGCGCACCCAGATGCTAGGTATGCTGATGATCGGCCTTAAACTTGTTTTAGTTTCTTATCAGTTTTACTGGCTTTTCCCTCAAGTCCTCTCATACACTATAATAGTTCTGAGTTTTGCCCTCTTTTTCCGTGATGAAAAATTCGGGTGGCCTCTGCTCCCTGTTGACCAACTGAAAAGAAAACGTATCGTGGTGCATGTCCAAAATGAAACTGAAAACAATGTGATGATCAGCACGGAGGGGTTGCTCCAAGCTCAGCTTGAGCTCTACCACCACGCCACTGTACCTCTTGATCGCTTGATGCGCATCCCGCGCGTAGGTAGGAGAATATTTCCACAGACAAAATACCAAAACATGTATGAGGATGTTGAAGCCGGGTATGCATTGGTAGCGCAGGAGACTAGCGAGCTGAGATCTCACTTTACATTGAGTTTCACCATTATAAACCTACAGTGGTTGACACTTACAAGTACATTATTCGTACTACATATGTATTGTTCACACACCATGACCGTATGCAAGTACTTTATTATACTATTTCAGATCTATTTTCACTCGATCAATCTGACAGACTTGCACTGACTGATACGTATGATGTTTCATTCGACAGACCACGTGATGGGTGCAACGCCGGCATTGGTGTCAAGCCCCAGGGCATTCCACACAGCAGCTGACGTACCCAACTCATCGTCGCCGCAGTCATCGCACGTGTCCACGACCATGGCCATCGCGCTACGCCCGGTTTGCGTACTGGCAATGATTATAAACCTGTGGCACAGGCTCCCGCCAGCGTACAGCTCTGTAGGCAGCGTTGTCAGGAAATCCCCGTCGCTGTGGTATATGCGGTCGCACGCTGCCGGCCCGCCGCCCTCCTCTCCTTCTTCATACCCGTCCACCGTCATCGTTCCTGCCTGGACGCTGGCGAGAGAAGTCTCTGGATCAGAGTGGTGCCGCGCGACGGCACATGATACGGCCTGCAGGAACACAAGAACGCCAAAGATTGCCACGACCTTGGCGGTGTTCACCATGGTAATTATCAAGGAGTTTCTGCTTGTGTTCCTATGCTAGCTTAGCTTGCTGCCCTCTCAAGGGCGTTGGTTCATTCGGGGAGTTCATATAGGGGTCGTGCTGCAGCCAGGGGACAAAACAGCCGAGCTAAGGCAGCAGGTCACTCGTGGCATAGGGAACTGGGTACTGATATTCCCTCCATGCGAGGAGGACAAGTTCAAATTCATTGTTTCACCCTCCAAGGTGGGACCTGCCCACAGAGACAAGACAGAAGACATGCTTCTAATGATGCCCGCTCTCTCAATGACCATCAGGTTCAGCACTAAAAAATGGACATGGTTGTAGGTTGCGTTTAAAAAAAATCCCAATAAAGAGTGTTTTTATTGTCTCACAACATCATATCAAGATCGTACAAGCATAATGAGTTTACGTCTGGTCTCTACAAATCTAAGGAGCAACATAGTCAAGAAAATAAGGCAGAATATAGTCAAAAAAGGATAAAAAGAAGGCCTGTGGACGAGGGCTGATCTGCTGAGCACCATCATCTGTGGTAAGTAAAAATTTCCTAGACTGGTTGTTCCAACCAAACACATGCCAGTGTAAGCGATTTGTTATTGGGAGCACTAGTAAAGGATGCCTTTTGTTTTCGGAGCACTAGTGCACATGCCAGTGTAAGCGATGTTAGTATGACATCGTTAACTAGATGTGGATTTTCCATACTCGGCTCTAGTCCACAGTCATGGCATTAGCGACCTCAGCCGAAGTTGTTCTCTAAAATGGCATTCTTTACTACTCCATCCGTCCCATATTATAAGAGCGTTTTTGACGGAGGGAGTAGTTCACATTTGGCACAACTTCTATTTTCTATTTTTGATGAAGCATTAATAGTATTTTGAATATTAAATGTTTGGAAAAAAAATAAAAATACAGTGTTTGGGTGACTAATATATTGCACGGAGAAAAATAGAGACAAAACACATACGCTGACAAACAGATGGCATGTTCAAGTATATACTGCCGACAGGAGGACGAGTGAGCTGAGATACTTTCATCTGAATGTCTATATTTTCAATGCCTTGATAAGCTCTTGATATGATGTTGTTGCATAGTCTTAACATACTTTATATCAACTCCATACTAATATAATATCCTCTATAAATATAGAATTACACATAACCCATCGAACATATAAACATGGCTGTGCTACCCGCCATCTAGAGCCACCGCGTGCGCTATCATCGTTGGGCCGTTCGATTCTTTTCCTGTAGCTCACTTTTGGCTGCTGGCGTGTGTTGAACCGTCAATTCTTTTTTACATTCACATTTGCCTCGTGGGTGCCTGCCTCGTTATCCATGGTCCACTTAATCGGCTGCTTTTTACCGAGGTGCGCGACGCTTGGGCTAGAGACGAGGCGAGCCCTATAAAAATATCTGGCTGCACTTCCTCTCTCACTATGCGCCGCCTCGTCTCCTCCGATTCACCTCCTCTTCTTCGTGCGTGGTGGCCAGCACAGCTCCTCGCGCCGCCAGCCATCCACCTACCACTTATTTTCTTCTTCTCTTAGATCGGGGGTGGCCGGCGTGCAGGGGTGACCCCTGGAGAAGCTCGAGCCATTCTGGTGATCCACAGCGCCGTCACCGTCATCCTCAGCAGGAGGAGCACAGGCCGCAGAGATTGCCGGCTCGGTCCTCCTCTCATGCCCCCGTCCGTCCACCCTTCCTCTTTTAGATCGGAGGCCACTGCTAACCCTCTCTCTTTCTCTCTTTCTAATTAGCATCGGTGGAGAGATGATGAGAGCAGCGACCGCCTCGACAGCGAGTGAGGAAGATAAGTTGTCGCAAGGAGGTAGGCAGCCACACATTCAGGCGGATGGCGCAGATTAAGAGCATGGTCATGCTCTGGGAGCACGCCGGTGGTCATGCAGCGGCTCTTCTTCACCGGCTGCCCCTTCGACAATCACGACCATTCGCTCACCTGCTACGGCCCAACAGGACTCCATCCCCTTCCTCGGCCTCCGACTGCGTGCCATATGCAACTATCAGTACATATGTTGTGCCCATGACAAAAAAAAGTCAGTTTTAAATATTTTCCTTCCTGATAACAATTATGCATTGGAGGTTTACCTTACATCAGAGATTTTCAACAATGTTTTATTTTCTTTTTTGTGATTTCTGATTTTTTTTAGTCAAGGATGTCGAGCTTTCCTTGTTTTGTTATTGATGGAAGATTGAACAACTTTGTGCTTACCTGTTTGCCTAAATGCTCTATTGAGAATCTTTCATTCTCTATTTGGACTGTCATTTGTAAGTTCCTTGATAAAGACACAAATTGAAAGACTTTTCTGTACCAGGCCAAACAAACTACTTGCATATTGAAGAAACTTCCATGCAGTTTTATGTGTGACCTGGATATCTAACAATTGATCCAGCAGAATAAGAGGTATGATTCCATCACCGTTATCTGTTTGATCAAGAAACTAAAAATACCCTACACCATCCACTCATGGTTATTTTATTATTGTGTTTCCCTTGTAGATGCGCTCCAACCAGTGGATTTTTCATCCACAAGAAATGTGGCAAACAGCAGTAATGGACCGCACCAGGTAGTGAAGCTGCACATCTGGGAGAAAACAGTACCTTGCTTTCACTATAACTTCAGTATATCATGGCCATCGGGCAGCTACCCTGTTTTCCTCTCGCTGCGCTGCACACTTTCTTGTTATAAATTCTGCATTGTGATTTGATATTGACCTTACTCGTGGATTACTACCTCTATCAAAAAGATGTTTTTGCACATTAAATTGAACTGCAAAAACGTCTTGTATTTTACTACCTCAGAGGAGTACTGTTACTATAAGTGTTGGAAATTGTGGGCTATGCGGTCTACCCTCTAATTCCTCTGCCTTTTCCGTGGTGCCGCTCACAATGCATATTGAGGCTAGATGGTAGGATCTATTTATATACTCCACTTCTAGGCGTTTTATTATTCCACCTGTTTCCGGAAAGATCTATATGACTCCTGGGCATTGTTACCAACCACGATCAAACATACCAGTTTTTCGAGTCTAAGTATACTAGTCCATGGCACACATGTGTGAGTCATGTGCCATGATTTGATTGTATATATGAGATCAACTTCCAATCTTAATCATGTGGGCCAACAGCATGCAGAGCCGATCCTGCAAAACAAACCCTGCTCTTCCATCCTGTCATGTCCCGGGAAAAATACGTACGCACATATAAATTACAGTAGAGTTGATCCCTGTTAATTCCTCTATTGTATTCCATCACAGTCGTCCTCGGCACCTCGAGTATTACTTCCTCGAGTGAAATTCCGCATCAGTTATTCCCCGTCACAAACATTAATAATGTGAATAATTCTAAATTGATTTAAATAAATAATAATCATGTTGAATAAATGTTCTCCCACTTGGCTGAAACATATTAACCAATAAATGAAGTTCCATGTGTAAACATGTTTTGAAGAGAATTCCTGACTATAGTCAGTGAACCTGCACTATATTAGTATTATTATACAAACACTAGTAGAAAAAGGGTCAAACGTGAATCACATTAGTGCCGGTTTGTATTTGAGCCGGCACAAATGTATACATTGGTGCCGGTTCCAACGGCTAGCCGGGCCGCTCTCATTAGTACCGGTTCGTGGCTAACCTTTAGCACCGGTTCATGCCACGAACCGGTACTAATGAGAGTGGTGGCAGGATGTTGTCAGTCTGGGCCCCCTCCAGCACCTTTAGTACCGGTTCTTGGCACGAACCGGTACTAAAGGTCGTCCTACATAAACCCTTCGTCCACCCGAGCTCGCTCTGTTCTTCCCCTTTCCCCTCTCCTCTCTGTTCTTCCCCTCTTCCTCTCGAGCTCATCACACATTTTGCCCAAAATTTGTCAAGATTTAAAGGCCCCATCCATTCAAATGATCACAAAGGTTAGCAACTTTGTCCTTTCATCTCTCATTGCTAGATTAGCTCTTGCAATGCTTTATATAGTTATTAATTTGTGAGTTTAGTAATTTGGGAGGAAATATATATATGTGCTAGTATTTGATTTATATGCAATTTGAGGTAAAAAATAACACTTAGTTTGCATATGTAGGTGTGGTTTACTTAGTGCCTTCTAAATCTCCGTCGTAACCACCGTCGATCGCCCGCACCGTCCCGTCGCCGGCACCACCTTGTGGTGAGCCTCTTGTTCATGAAATTTTATATAAAAAATTGATGTTTGTGTGATTTGGATATATAGTTACTCGTATAATAATTATCTTACCCGTACGTTGTTTGTTATACATAGTGCCATGGTTTTGATATCCGTCCCCGTCGGCCCTTGTCCTTGTTATGATTCGGATGTGGTATATTCTCTTTTAAAACTATTTGTTGCATTTCGTGTTTATGACAAATTATGCCCATCAAGTTGACATAGATATTTTTATCTAGGAGGTATGTGAACCGGAAATTCCAACCGACCCTATTGTCGAGAGGTTAAATTTAGTTGAAAGAGAAAACGAGTACTTGAAAGAAAAATTGAAAAGAATTGAGGGGGAGAAGATGGAATTGGAGTTGCATGTTGCCGATGTCGTCGATGATCACAAGATCAAGATGGATAAAATGCGCTTGAAGATTAGAAAGATTAGAAAATATACCATCGATAGTGAGGCTTGGTATCATTATGCTGTTGGATCAATTGTTACATTAGTTGCGATCTTGATCGCATTTGTTGTTGCATTTAAATGCTTTAGCTAGAGAGTTATTTGTTTGTTGCATTTAAGTGTTGTATGAACTTTATGTATGAACTTGTATTAATTTGGACTATTCGGTGTTGTGTAATGAAGATGAGCCGGCAATGGATGTACGATGACCCATGCTCTCCCCAGTTCGTTGAGGGCGTGCATACTTTTCTGCTTGCGGCTGAGGCAAACAAGCGGGCGGATGGTTTTATGCCTTGTCCATGTGCTGGCTATAAGAATGGTCGCAATTACTCTGCGTCAAGAACCATTCACGTCCACCTGTTTGAGTCCGGTTTCATGCCCCACTATAATGTTTGGACCAAGCACGGAGAAAGAGGGGTTATGATGGAAGAAAATGAAGAAGAAGAGGACGACGACAACTATCCTGGCCATGGGTTCCCTGAATACGATGATACAACAATGGGGGAAGAAGCTGAGCCGGTAATGCGGGAAGGAAGCTGAGCCGACAATGCGGGAAGAAGCTAAAGAAGAGGCATCAGATGAGTCCGTTGATGATCTAGGTCGGGCCATTGCCGATGCAAAGAGAAACTGCGCAAGTAATTTGGAGGAGAAGAAGTTGCAGCACATGTTAGAGGATCACAAAAAATTGTTGTACCCAAATTGCGTAGGTGACAAGAAAAAGCTGGGCACCACACTGGAATTGCTGCAATGGAAGGCAGAGAATGGTGTATCTGACAAGGGATTTGGAAAGTTGCTGGTAATGATAAAGGATATGCTTCCAAAGGACAACGAATTGCCCGAGAGTACGTACGAAACAAAGAAGGCTGTCTGCCCTCTAGGGTTAGAGGTGCAGAAGATACATGCATGCCGTAATGATTGCATCCTCTACCGCGGTGAGTACGAGGATTTGAACACTTGCCCGGTATGTGGTGCATTGCGCTATAAGATCAGCTGCGATGAGCATGATGATGTCGAGGGCGAGCACCCCAGGAAGAAGATTCCTGCCAAGGTGATGTGGTATTCTCCTATAATACCACGGTTGAAATGTTTGTTCCAAAACAAAGAGCATGCCAAGGCGATGCGATGGCACAGAGAAGACCGTAAGAAAGACGGAAAGTTGAGAGTACCCGTTGACGAGTCGCAGTGGAGAAAAATCGAAAGAAAGTACGGGAAGGAGTTTGCAGATGATGCAAGGAGCGTATGGTTTGGTCTAAGAGCAGATGGCATTAATCCTTTTGGGGAGCAGAGCAGCAACCATAGCACCTGGCCTGTGACTCTATGTTTGTATAACCTTCCTCCTTGGTTGTGCATGAAGCGGAAGTTCATTATGATGCCAGTGCTCATCCAAGGACCTAAGCAACCCGGCAACGACATTGATGTGTACCTAAGGCCATTAGTTGAAGAACTCTTACAACTGTGAAATGGAACATGTGTACGTGCGTGGGATGAGCACATGGGGGAAGAATTTGACCTAAAGGCGTTGCTGTTCGTGACCATCAATGATTGGCCTGCTCTCAGTAACCTTTCAGGACAGACAAACAAGGGATACCGCGGATGCACGCACTGTTTGGATGATACCGACAGTATATATTTGAATTGTTGTAAGAAGAATGTGTACCTGGGACATTGTTGATTTCTTCCGAGCAGGCATCCCGTAAGAAAGAAAGGCAAGCATTTCAAAGGTGAGGCGGATCACCGGACGAAGCCTCGCCACCGTACTGGTGCTGATGTACATGATATGGTCAAGGATTTGAAGGTGATATTTGGAAAGGGTCTTGGCGAACAACATGTTCCGAAGGACGCTGACGGACGTGCACCCATGTGGAAGAAGAAATCTATATTTTGGGACCTGCCATATTGGAAAGACCTAGAGGTCCTCTCTGCAATCGACGTGATGCACGTGATGAAGAATTTTTGCGTGACCCTGCTTGGCTTCTTGGGCGTGTATGGGAAGACAAAAGATACACCTGAGGCACGGGAGGACCAGCAATGTATGCACGGAGAAGACGTCATACATCAGGGTCATGCAAGCTACGCTCTTACCAAAGAAGAGAAGGAAATCTTCTTTGAATGCCTGCTCAGTATTAAGGTACTGTCTGGCTTCTCGTCGAATATAAAGGGAATAATAAACATGGCAGAGAAAAAGTTCCAGAACCTAAAGTCTCATGACTGCCACGTGATTATGATGCAACTGCTTTCGGTTGCATTGAGGGGGCTTCTATCGGAAAACGTTCGATTAGCCATTGTGAAGCTATGTGCATTTCTCAATGCAATCTCTCAGAAGGTAATCGATCCAGAAATCATACCAAGGTTACAGAATGATTTGGTGCAATGTCTTGTCAGTTTCGAGTTGGTGTTCCCACCATCCTTCTTCAACATCATGACGCACGTCCTAGTTCACCTATACAAAGAGATTAACGTTTTGGGTCCTGTATTTCTACATAATATGTTCATAACCGTGCTAGGCCAGAAGGAAGCATCTCCAAGGGCCATCAAAATAAGGAGGTCATTGAGTTTTGTATTGACTTTATTCCTGACCTTAAGCCGATTGGTGTTCCTGAATCACGGCATAAGGGCAGACTGGATGAAAAAGGCACGCTAGGAGGGGAACAAATAATATGTATGGACGGACATTCTCTCACTGAAGCACACTACACAGTTCTACAGAATTCCGCCTTGGTCGCTCCGTATATGGTTGCAGACACGTACCATGCATGACACCTCTATTGAAGATGATCTGTACTTGCTGTCCCAGTTACCATCTTCGAATATAATGACTTTCAAAGGGTACGAGATAAATGGTAATACATTTTACACGATCGCCCAAGATAAGAAGAGCACCAACCAAAACAGCGGTGTCCGCTTTGATGCAGAAACCAAGACGGGAAAGGAAACATATTATGGTTATATACAGGACATATGGGAACTTGACTATCGACGTGGTTTAAAGGTCCCTTTGTTTCGGTGCAAATGGGTCAATATGACACGAGGCGGGGTAACGGAAGACCCGCAGTACGGAATGACAACAGTGGATCTCAACAATCTTGCATATGCAGACGAACCATTCATCCTAGCCAATGATGTGGCACAGGTTTTCTATGTGAAGGACATGTCTACCAAGCCAAGAAAAAGAAAATATAAGGAAGCGAATGCATCGTACGATGAGCCAAAGCGGCACATAGTTCTTTCTGGGAAGAGAAACATCGTGGGAGTGGATGACAAGACAGACAAGTCAGAAGATTATGAAAAGTTTGATGAAATTGCTCCATTCACAGTGAATATTGACCCGAGCATCCCGTTAAATGATGAAGATTTTCCATGGTTACGGCTCAAAGGGACACACGCGAAGAAAAAGTTTCACACCCAAAGATCTGGGATATGATCGGCTTCACTATCATCACTTTCTTCTGTGTTTCACACCCAGGAGGGAATCTCTGTAATAGTTAGGGTAGTTATGTGTTTTGGCATTTGAAATGCGAAGAAATTTTATGTGCAAACAAATTCTTTTCATGCATTTACTGATTTTTTTTCCAGCTAAATGACCCTGAAATTGGAAAGCATTTCAAATGAACTCAGAAAAGGTTGAAAGTTGGCATGGTATCATAATTTCATACAAATAGCATGTCCAAGAAAGTAGAGAGGGTTACGGCAAAAACTGGATGCACTTCGTGTACAAAATGGACAATCTCTTTCGAAGTATCAGGGTTTCCGACGAAAACTGAACTGTTACAAACGCATTTCATTTTTTAAATAACCTAAGCATTAATAAATTGAATATAATGATAAAACACACTAATATTAAACATAAAAAAAAAGAATCACTGAAAAAACTTTTTTCAAAGTTAAGTTATTCACAAACTAGTGATTCACACAAATTTCAAATAATTCAAAATTTAAACTATTCAAATTTGAAATCTACCGGCACTAACAGAAAGTTTGTAATTTTTTGTACCTAAAGCAAAAATATTCACAAAGAAACTCTAAATACAGCAAAAAACAACTCAAAAATAAATAAAATAAAAATAAATAAAGCGAAAAAAATAAGAAAAAAAAACCCGCCTACTGGGCCAAAGCGGTCTGCATACGACTAGCAACACAACCTTTTGTTGGGCCAGGATGTAGGCCCACAAAGGCCTAGTAGGCCCACTGGGCGAAGAGGACAGGTAGGCCCAGTAGGCCTGGTTAGGAGAGGAGCTCGAGAGAGCTATCGCACTGGGGCTTATAAACCAGTGCGGTAGCCCCTCGACTATCGAGGTGGGACTAAACTTGTGCACCGCCTGGAGCCAGCGCACCCCCTTTAGTACCGGTCGTGGCTCCAACCGGCACTAAAGACCCCCCCTTTAGTACCGGTTGGTGCCACGACCCGGTACTAAAGGGGGTGCGGTTCCCGCCGCTTGGCCTGGCGAAAACAGGCCTTTAGTACCGGTTGGTGGCTCCAACCGGTACTAAAGGTGCCTTCTATATATACAACAGGTACGAAAATTTCATTTTCCCTTTGTTTGTTCCTCTGTTTCCGTCGTCTCCGTCGCCGTCGCCGCCCCCGTCCCCGTCGCCGCCCCCGTCCCCGTCGCCGCCCTCGTCTCCGTCGCTGCCCCGGGCGCGTCCCCGTCGCGCCGTCCCCGCGTCGCCGCCCCCGCGTCACGCCCCGGCCCGTCACCGCCCCCGGCCGTCGCCTCGCCGTCGCCTCCCCGTCGCCGTCGCCCCGCTGTGAGCTCTCCCCCTCTAACCCCTCTCCCTCGCCCCCGGCGGCCACCATGGGCGCCGCCGCTCCCCGAGCCCATACACACACACACAAGCATGCATGATGAACACACACACACACACACACATACATATGTATGAATTAATGCATGTATATATTAGTATATACATATTTTGTATGTTTAATTAGTTTAGATTATTTAGATTATTATTTTTTCACTATTATATATGTATGAATGCATGTTAGATGGATATAATTAGTATTTAGTTAGTATGGAAATTTTTTATATAATGTTGTTTTTCAGTTTTTTAATGGATGTATAGAAGTTGTGTTTTCTGTTTTTAGTGTTAGATGCTTAATTAGTATGAAATAGTATATAGATTTTTGACATATGCAATGATAGCATAATTTGTGTTATATAGAAATGTTAGAAATTTTAGTTATCAAAATCCAATCATTAAAAAAATGTTACTTTTTGTGGGCATATAGCTAGTATTTGTTCTCGACGATGCCCGGCCCGCATCCTCGCCGTCGACCCATCCGCGACGACGTCCAGCCGACCCATGTCCGGGACTGGGCTCCGCCGGGCTGACACTAGGAGGTGCTGCCTGGAGGGGCGCGCCACTTGATGAGGAACCCGGCCCCGGGTCCCGTCGTCGACCCTGATCTCGTTTGGTAGCGTTCGCGTGGGCCAGTTTTGGTGCGGAGGGACCCGGCCCCACCGGAGGTGGTATGTCGCCGTGTTAGGGAGGAGGATGAGCACGTCCATCGCTACATGGTTGCGTTAGAGGGCGGCAGGTTCTCCAATACCTGGCAGTTTCTTCGGGGATCTCACTTCAGCTATGATCCTGTGAGGGTTTCTTCTATTTGGCTGTCCACCGCCCGCGCCGCAGGAACCGCGAGTGTCCTAGATTCTTCTGTAGTATTCGATCTTTATTAGCTACCTAGCCAGTGATGTACTATTCAATATTATATATTATTCGAGACGATGTATTCGAGATTATATCTATTATTCTAGACGATGTATTCGAGATTATATCTATTATTCGAGACGATGTAATTTGAATACTAAATTGTTTTATATTTCTTTTGGATTAGTTAAATAAAAGATATGGCAGACAATACCGACAGAGAGCGAGAACAGACCATGTTCGATATGATACGCGGACTAGATGATGATCAGAATGAAGAAGATTATGACGGCTCCGAATTTCTAAACAACACCGGAGAGAGTGATATGATATTCGATCGCGACGACCGAATTGATGAAGTCATGAACTACGATTATGATGATGACGAAAAACATGTTGATCCTGAAACAACAAAGACCGGTGAGGTATATATATTTATATAAGCAGGCATCTGGTGATCATCACATGTTTTAAATGACTTGATGATATATTAACGAATCGATCTTTGTTCTTTCAGCCATCCGGATCGAGCAAATCTTCAGGCAAAAGGACGAAACGAGGCCCGAACAAAAAGTTGAAGCAGGGCGTAAAGTACAATATTGAGGCATGTAGACCTAATGGCGAACCATTAGCACCTAAGGAGATTGCGGACAAGTTCGTTCGTCAGTGCGGAGTTCTTGTGAAGGACCAACTCCTGATCAAACTTCAAGAATGGAGAGAGCCAGCAAAGCCACGTCCAGATGTTATTTTTGTCGACAAGAATCAAAAAGATCTGCTTTGGGATACTCTCATGGAACATTTCACCCTACCAGATCATTTCACAGAAGCAGATGTGCAGAAAGTCAAGGACGCTGCTCTTAGGAAGATGGCGGTTGCATTCAAGAACCACAAGAATCGTGAATGGAAAAAGTACGTCAAGGGAGGAAGGAAGACTCCAGTATTCGAGGGAACACTAGAGAACCAACGTGCTCATTGGGACGATTTCGTGAAATTCAAGGATTCGGAATTAGCTAAGGAACGGTCGAGAATAAACAAGAAGAATGCCGAAAAAAAGGATAAGTTCCATAAGCTGGGGCCAGGTGGCTATGCAGTGGCAATGCCTAAGTGGGATAAGTCTGAAAAAGAGATGGAGGATGCAGGTGTCACTCCGATTACTAAGAGCTGCCCCCCCCAGGGTCAGGACTTGGTTCTATGCGCATGGGGGGGAGTTGGACCCGGAGACAGGCAATGTTTCGACGAGGGCAAGTCTGAAGGGAGCCGACGATGCGATACTTGTTGCAATAGAAGAGGCACGATCGGGGGTGTTCCAGCCCAACAGAGAGAACAACGAGATTACGCGTGCCCTGGGAAATCCTGAACACCCGGGAAGAACACGAGGCAAGGGTGCTATTCCGTGGTATGAGGGGTTTTCAGAATGGAACACCGACTACAGAACCCGTGCGAGAAAGAAGATTGCGGAGGAGAAGAAGAGGAATATGGAGGAGGAGCAGAGGAAGCGGGACTATGAACGCCTTCAAGGCCTAGAAGCAAGTCAAGCGGAATTGGCAGTCAAATTTCAGCGGCAGCAGGAGCAGATCGACTCACTTACCCAGCAAAGGGGTTCTCAGCAGCTGCTGCAGCTAGCAGATGATCCAGCATTGGATAGCATCGCTCCATCCATGCCGAGAAGCAGCGTGGGTTCCGCCCCGGAAGACGCAATGCTGGGTAGATACCCCGTGGATGACATCACGGAGAACACTAACTGCGAGCTACACGTCAAAATGAAGAACATATCCATGAAGGTGGCGGACGGCGTTGCTTTTACAAATCCCCCCGAGGCAACCTTCCATTGCAACCCGATTCTAGCGGGCTATGCTCGTGTCTTGTTTGATGAGGTGGTGGACCCACCATATTCGGAGCTACAGCTTGACATTCCTGGAGGTGACGACGAGTGCTTTCTCGGAGAGGCCAAACATCGTATCATCCTATGGAAAAAGGATTGCATCATCTTTCGAAGGCCACCGACACCGCGTCAGCCGACTCCTCGTCGAAGTCCGCCACCGAGTCAGCAGACTCCCGCTCCTGCAAGTCCACCAAGTCCGGCAAAGTGTCAGGCCACTCCTCCTCCAAGTCCGGCAAAGTGTCAGGCCACTCCTCCTCCTCCAAGTCCGCCACAGCGTCAGACGACCACTCCTCCTCCAAGTCCGGCACAACCTCAGGCCACTCCTCCTCCAAGTCCGGCACAGCTTCAGGCCACTCCTCCTCGTCCAACTCAGCCCCGTCAGCCGTCTCCGCCGCCTCAGCAATCGCAGAAGAGACACCCCGCAGCTATGGTGCGTAACGGTACAAGTCGAGGTAGTACAGGAAGTACAGGCGGAGGCAAGCGATATAAATATGGTCCAAGCCTCACGCCTCTTCCGCAGAGGGCTTATGACAGATCCCAGGAGGAAATTGCAGCCATATCGAAGGCCGAGGTGGAAGCCCATTTTGCACCGAAACCGCCACCGCCGCCAAGGGAGAAAGTGCCTAAGGAAACGATTGACCACTTCATTCGTATGGCTCAACCACCAGCTCCCAAGCCTGTTGACACAGACTATGAGCGCCACATCAGGAAGTTAAATCGAGCATGTCTACGTAAGGAGGCGAGCTCGGGATCAAGCAAACAAGAAGCAGCTGTCAAAAAATGCGGGAAAACCATTCCCCAGCTGGGAGAACAGGCGGCGCAATCGATCCCCTCGCTTGTTGTGCCAACAACACGTGACAGTACACGCGCCCAATATTATTGTGGGCAAACAGTTTACGTTCCCGAGGTGGGCGATGTGGTAATAACGGAGGAGCATATAATGCAAGCTGAAGTTCTCAACATCACTGTTGGACAACTCCTCGAGATCGAGCCCATGCCTGTGCTTAGAGAGGATGAAATAAAACGGAAATATGTCCGGGGCCAACCTTTGGTCGAGCAAGACAAGGTCAAGAACCTCCCAACGAGAATGTATGAATTGCATCAATGGTACATGAACATTACCAAGATTTCAGATCGATTGTCCCTCATGGTGAATGTCAAGGAGGAGCATTACTTCCATGAGAAAGCTCTGTCCGTTGAGTATACTGAACTGTTTCAGTTATACAATCAAGACGCACTCGACAAATCTATCGTCAGTTGCTATTGTCTGTAAGTGATTTCTTTCTGTAATTTAAGTCTCAAGCTAGCTGTAGTGATCCTTTTGATCAATCATTACCTGTAATTATCCTCACTATATTCTTTTCTGTGGTATTATGCAGGATGAAGATGTATGAAATGAGAAAAGGTGGACGCTTTGGCATTGGGTTCATTGACCCAAACACCGTTAATGAATACACATGGCTAATAAATCCACATCATCAAAAGAACGTAGAGGACAACATGCTAGAGTTCTTGAAGCGCCTCAAATACAATGAAGATATACTACTTCCTTACCACTTCGGATTTCACTGGATCTTGTATATCATTAAAGTTGACGCTGGAACAGTTGAAATACTAGACTCACTACTCACAGCAAAAGCTGACTATAACATCTTGTTTGGGATAGTCAACAGGTAATTTCAATCATTATTAACTATATATCTCGGCCTATTTAGTTCGTCATTTCATGATATGAACTATTTAATAACCCCTTTATTCATTTTCTTTGTCGGCGGGCAGGGCTTGGGCAAGGTTCATCAGCGTCACGGAAGGCGAATGGAAACAAAAGCTTAAATGGTTTCGACCCAAGGTAAGTAATTAAGTAGTACTAGCTAGCTAGCTAGCTGCCATCTCTTTAATTATCATGCTTGATTAATTATTATCTGATCAAATTCCATTCTCGTAAAGGCCCTGAAGCAGGCGCAGGGGACTGATCTGTGTGCATTCTGCGTTTGCGAGAACATTCGCATGATGGCGTCCGAAAGGAGCAGATCTCAAAGACAGGAATGGGTACGCTTGTCAGAACACTATTCACAATTTTTACACCATTATCGATATCTAGTCACACAATTAATACACATGCATATTGATCTCCTTCTTAACAGTTCAAAGAGGTGCGGGAGAAGCTCCTAGAAACGGAGCGCGTAGAAGCACTTCAAGAGGAAATAGCGGGATTTTTGCTCGACCAGGTCATAAATCCGAAGGGAGAATACTATTACCCGCTACCGCCCCCATGAAAACCACTTCCAATTGTCATCGTGCTCCGAAGGCACCAATTAGGCTAATGCCACTGGCTCCGAAGGTAACATGCATATGTAGGAGAAATTGTATATAGCTATACATGTGTGTATGTGTGAATTAATTAATATGGTGGTTTGTGAGACATTGATGATATATATATATATATATATATATATATATATATATATATATATATATAACATGTACAATGTCTAGTATCGTAAAATACCAGCAAACGAAAAAGAATTAAAATGGAAACACAAAATAAATGAAAAAGAAATCATAAAACTAAAAAAAACCACCAAACCTTATAGTACTGGTTGGTCTTACCAACCGGTACTAAAGGGCTCCAGGCCCTCGGAGTTGGCTCGTGCCACGTGGTTGCCCTTTAGCACCGGTTCGTGCTGAACCGGTACTAAAGGGGGGTCCTTTAGTGCCCACACATTAGTGCCGGTTACGGAACCGGCACTAAAGGGCCTTACGAAGCGGTGCTATTTCCCGGTTGCCCTTTAGCACCGGTTCGTGCTGAACCGATACTAAAGGGGGGGTCCTTTAGTGCCCACACTTTAGTGCCGGTTACGGAACCAGCACTAAAGGGCCTTACGAACCGGTGCTATTGCCCAGTTCTGCACTAAAGGGCCTTACGAACCGATCATATATGATGTGTGAGATTCCCAAAGCGACACATATTTTCTTCCACCACTTTAATGCGACAATAAATTCGGTAGCTAAGGTTGATAGTATAACAAAAATATATACAAATTCCAATACCATTTAGTATCCCCTTTTTCCTCATGAGATCAAACATAATTCCTCATTGAGTATGATTTTCCTTATCAAGGTATTTTAACAGGTTCACAATTTTCCATAGAAAAATGTATCACAACACTTCCTATGTATTTCCAATCCCCAAAATCGGAAGTTCAAACATGCCTTTCATTTGAAAGTTATAAGATAACCAAGCTTTCACTTCCATCAATGTAAAATTATCATTGTAAACAAATAATGAAAAATATCAATAGAATACACTAGTAATGCAAACTAGTTTATACTTACATTTGTAAATGACCGCCTTGATTCATTTAGAAAACCATATGACCTGCTTTTCCATTGATGTGAAGCTTGTTATAATACCATAGATTAATATATTCAATTAGTAAACCATGTCTTCCATGTCTTTATTCCCTCTTTCCCTAAATTCCGAAGGAAGAGTTTCCACAAAAATATATATATTCCGTTGTGTAAAGAATCGAATAACAAGAGTGGCATTAGAATATTCCATTGAACCAAATTCCTTCTAAAACAAAAACAACAAAAAAACTTACGAACAATGGGCTTGCGGTTGTTTGGTGAGATAATAAATTCCCAAACTTTATTATTACTCATTGAGTTTATTCCTTCCCTATTGGGGATATAACTATTTGTGTAAGCCGCCAGGAGGGGCCGGGTTACGCAAGGAGGATTCACCAGAGAGAAGCCCAAGACCAAGCATGAAGATGGCGGTTCAATAAAGGGCTTAAGGCCCACAGGCGACTTAAGGCCCGTTGTAGTAAACCGCCGTAATGGCATGACTTGTATCATAAGGTAGATTTAACTAGTCACCAAGCCGGACACTGTTATAAGCCGGCCGGGACTCTGTAAGCCAAAGGGTGTCAACCTGTGTATATAAGGGGATGACCTGCTGGCGGCTTAGGGCAAGAAACAACTCATCGAGAGCCGGGCGTAGTGTATTTTGCTCCCTGGTCATCGAAATTTCAATACCAACCCAACTAGACGTAGGCCTTACCTTCACCGTTAGGGGCCGAACTAGTATAAAATCTCTCATGTCCTTTGTCCCGATTTAACCTCTTCAAGCTTCCTAGTTGCGATGGCTCCACAACTAAGTCCTTTCACGAGGACATATGACGTGACAATTCCACGATAGTTGACGCCCACCGTGGGGCCAGCGCACGGTGGATTTGAGTTATTGAATGGCAACTTCGAAGGGCTCAGGGGATACGTAGTGGGCCGGATGACCAAGAGTCGTCGCGGCAAGATCTACATCGACGACAAAGGCTGGGGTCCCAATGCCGGCTCAATTGAGTACGGATACCGGGCCCCCTTCGGCGGAATCCACGCCTTCATCGGCCGGATCGGTGAGCCGGGCCCTGAGCCGGACAACTGCGCCGACCTCGTCGAGACGGCTCAGCGTGCGAGGAAGACCCGGACTTAACCTGTTATGAAGCGTGCCTTCATGGGCTGCATCCACGGAGAGGAACTTTCTGAAGGATCTGAAGATAGGGGTGAGACGGCCGTCCTCTCAGACGGTGATTCGTCCGCTGGCTCAACAGATTCATCGTACCAAGTGCAAGACGGCGTGCTTGGGGGCTGTTCCGATGGCATCAGTATTCCGGACCCCTGTGAGCCGCCAAGATGGGCAGGAGTCTTTATGGCTGGGACTCAGCCCGGCTCAAACTCTACAGCTGCTGCAGCAGTAACGTCCAGGTTAGGAGCAGCCGGGGCAGGCGGCCCCGTGCGCCCACCAGCTCAGGTGCTGATAGACCTCATGGACAAGCTTACGACCCTATTAACCGCAACGGTTATTCCCACAGATAAAGATGAGCATGACGCGGAGGTGGCACGGGTGCATGAGGAAATATCTCAGGCCAAGGAGCCCTTGGCAGCTGAGGACACTAGATTAGCCACAGAGCGGGTGGCTCTAGATTCCTGGGCACAGCGGCTGCAGTCGGAAGCTTACCAGCTCACAATGAGCTTAAACGCATCCAATGAGGTGACGAGGAGGAGACATCAGAAAACCCAGTCCCGTTTACCTCCGAATTACGACCCTCGGGTTCTTTTTGCTACACCCGGAGCCGGCCCAAGTAACCCGCCAGAGGCCAATCAGCTTATGACAGCCGGAACAGGAGGGCCGGCTCAGCCTCAGGAGATGGCACCACCTCACGTGAGCATGGCACCGCCGCGTTATGTGCCAATACCACCAGGTCACTTTTCCAACCCCATGGAGAACTTAATCGCAGCTTCAACACGTTTGGCGGTTCTTCCCATGGACGGTGATGAAACGGTGGCAGTGGAGACCCAGAGGGTTAGAGAACTTCTCTAGACGGCCTTAGCTCAGCAAGAGACCTATTCTTACAGCCAGGACAGAATTCATTCAACTCCCCCGCCTTGGTTAGCACCGCCTTGCCAGAACCGAGGCCCGAGTTACATCAGGCACATGGAGTCTGAAGCTTTGTCAAGCAACGCTCAACATCATAACCAGCCCGGTGGCTATAATCCGGTGCAAGACCGAGTACGTCAGGAGAACGAGCGGGCGGCTCAGCTAGCGGCTCAACAGATGGCACATCAAGATTTTCCAGATTATCCGACTTTCGTTGAGGCGGGAGTAGCCACTAGAACCGGTGGTGTTCCTTGCCTGGTACACGCTTTGCGTAATGTGCGGTTGCCCAAGGACTTCAAGGGACCTCAAAAGGTGCCGAATTACACGCCCGACTTACAGGCCGGAGCTTGGATCAAAAGTTATGAGATGGCTATGGAGTTATTAGAAGTCAGCGACGCGGCGATGGCTAAGTACTTCACCATGATGTTAGATGGAACAGCCCGGTCTTGGTTGAAGGGTTTGCCGCCCAACTCCATTGGTTCATGGGCAGAACTGAAAGCCCGTTTCATCCAGAATTTCAAAGACACCTGTAAGCAATCTATGTCAATTATGGACTTGACAAATTGTAAACAGGAGGAAGGTGAATCTACGACTCATTTGGTACGCCGGGTCAAGGAGATAATACATTCATCTGACAAGATGGATGCTGGCTCTACAGTCCTCATGTTGGAGAAGAATTGCCGCCACTAAGGCAGAAACTGGGGCGCCTTAAGCTTGATTGCAATGATATGGGTACGCTAATGGCGGCTTTAGTAAAATATGCCGATTCTGATAGTACCAAGGATCCTGCGTCTGATGAGGAAAAGACCGGGAAGGGAAAGAAGAACGGCAATGGAAATGGTCAACAGCATAACCCGATAAATCAAGGAGGCAATAAGCGTAAGGCGGATGGTAACCCGGAGTTTGTGGCCAACGCCAATGCGCAAGGTAACAATCAGAGACGTAAGGGTAAGCCGCCTCGATCCGGCGGGTCAGGCCCATCTCTTGAACAGCTACTCAATGAGCCCTGCCCGAGACACGGCACCAGGGAGTGGCCCGCCACACACCTGTGGAAAGATTGCGCGATCATGAAGGCGTTTAAGAATTCCAACACCTATGATGGCAATAATGGGTCTGGTGGCGGTTCAGGGGCTGGCGGTTTTCATGGCCCGGGTGGCGGCTCAGGTTCCGGTTTTCAGGGACGTCAAGGAGGCTATAATCAACAGCAGTCTGGTCAAGGAGAGCAGCAGCAGCAGCAGTTGGGTTATCAAAGCAACCTGAAGTAGTTGAATGGTGGGCAGTACCACGTGGTTACCACTAGCTTATGCAAACGTGACCAGAAGGTTCATAAGAGGGCCGTGAATTCTGTTGAGCCGGCAGTTCCCCGTTACTTGAGGTGGTCAGAACAGCCCATTGTGTGGAGCAGAGAAGATCACCCTTCATGGGTCGATAATCCGGGCTAGTTGGCCTTGGTGGTAGCACCTCAAGTTGGTGGATATAAATTCGCTAAGGTACTCATGGACAGAGGTAGTAGCATCAATATCCTCTATTATGAGACTATTCGACGCATGGGGTTAACTGATAAGAATCCGAGGACGTCCAATACTGTTTTCCATGGAGTGGTTCCTGGTAATTCAGCCTACCCAGTTGGCAAGATTGAGTTGGAGGTGGCCTTCGGAGATGAATATGACTCTAGGGCTGAGAAGTTGACGGTTGAGGTGGTCAAAATCAGGAGCCCGTATCATGCTCTGTTTGGGCGGCCGGCTTATGCTAAGTTCATGGCACGGCCATGTTATGTTTATTTGCAGCTCAAAATGCCAGGTCACAAGGGCACCATCACTGTGCATGGAAGTCGGAAGGTGGCGTTGGAATGTGAAGAAGGCGACGCAGCTTATGCCGAGTCTGCCTGTGCAGCGGAAGAGATCAAATTTTATCAAGATAATGTTGACCCAGCGGACTTGACCTCCCTGAAGAAACCAACTACAAAGCATGACCCAACGTTGAAGTTTAAATCGGCCGCCGAGACGAAGCTTGTTGACTTTATCCCAGGCGACTCTTCTAAGCAATTCAGCATCAGCAGCAATTTGGATACCAAATAGGAAAGCGCGCTCATCGAGTTCATCCGTGAGAACCGGGACATCTTTGCATGGAAACCTTCTCGCATGCCGGGTGTACCGAGGGAACTCGCTGAGCACACTCTCAGTATTGATCCGAAGTATAAGCCGGTCAGGCAGTTTCTTCGGTGTTTTAACGAAGAGAGACGGAAAGCTATTGGAGAGGAAGTCGCCCGGCTCTTAGCGGCAGGGTTTATTATTGAAGTTTTTCACCCGGAGTGGTTGGCTAACCCGGTGCTTGTCCTCAAGAAGAACGACGCTTGGCGGATGTGTGTGGACTACACGGACTTAAACAAGGCTTGTCCGGCTGATCCCTTTGCTCTCCCCCGTATTGATCAAATCATTGATGCTACAGCGGGTTGTGAACGTTTGAGATTTTTGGATGCTTACTCTGGTTATCATCAGATCAAAATGGCAGTTAAGGACCAGGAGAAGACGGCTTTCATCACTCCGTTTGGGGCCTTCTATTATGTATCTATGCCGTTTGGACTCAAGAGTGCTCAGGCGACTTATCAGCGATGTGTGTAGAACTATCTACACGATCAAATCGGGTGTAATGTTCATGCTTATGTAGATGACATCGTGGTGAAGTCCAGAGAAAAGGAAACCTTAATATCCGATTTGAAAGAGATCTTTGATAATCTCTGGGTTTATAAAATGATGCTTAACCCAGCAAATATTTGGTGTACCTGCAGGCAAGCTTTTGGGTTTTCTGGTATCAAACAGAGGCATTGAAGCTAATCCGGAGAAGATTAAGGCAATTACCTCTCTAGCTAAACCGGCGTGCATCAATGATGTTCAGCGTTTGGCGGGTCATGTTGCCGCTTTAAGCCGGTTCATAAGCCATTTAGGTGAGAAGGCCCTACCGCTATATCAGATGATGAAGAAAATAGACACTTTTGTCTGGAGTGATGCTGCTGATGCTGCCTTTGAAGACTTGAAGAGACAGTTGTCTGAACCGCCGGTTCTTGCGGCTCCCATTGATAAAGAGCCGTTGCTGTTATACATGGCTGCCAATTCACGAGCCGTCAGCGTTGCCATCGTGGTGGAGCGTAAGGAAGCTGGCAAGGAGCATCCGGTTCAACGGCCGGTTTATTACATCAGTGAGGTGCTCATAGAGTCTAAACAAAGGTATCCACATTGGCAGAAACTCGTTTACGGAGAGTTTATGGCCAACTAGAAATTGAAGCAATAATTTCAAAGTCATCCTATAACTATGGTAAGTTCTGCCCCTTTGGGAGATATCATCCAGAATAGGGAGGCCACAAGACGAGTCGCCAAGTGGGCCATCGAGCTTGGGCCTCGTGATTTTAAGTATATGCCACGTACTGCCATTAAGTCTCAGGCCTTGGTGGACTTTATCAATGATTGGACAGAATTACAGGCACCTGAGGAGAAGCCAGATAACACATATTGGACGATTCACTTTGACGGGTCCAGGCAGCTAGAAGGCTCGGGGGCTGGAGCGGTTTTAACTTCCCCTCGAGGTGAGAAATTTTGATATGTACTCCGGCTTATGTTTCCCTGTACTAACAATGCAGCTGAGTACGAGACCTTACTCCATGGTCTCCGAATGGCTAAGGAGATGAACTTAAGCCGGGTAAGATGCTTGGGCGACTCAGATCTCGTGGCTCAACAGGTGTCAGGCAAGTGTGATTCCAAGGATCCCCTTATGGCGGCTTATCGTCGTGAAGTAGATGCTGTGGCTGGTCACTTCAAGGGTTATGAAGTGGAGCACATTGATCGAAGGAAGAATGAGGCGGCTGATGCTTTAAGCCGGTTGGGATCCCAACGTAAGCTGGTGCCGCCTAACACCTTTCTCGATATTCTACATAACCCTTCTATCAAGGTGCCTACCGAGGAAGAACTAGCGGTGCCAGACCCGGAGGCACAGCTGGTGGCGGCTCTTCACGTTATCCCGGATTGGACAGTGCCCTATTTGGCTTATATGACCCGGGGTGAGTTACCTGAGGATGAGATCTTGGCAAGACAAATCGTCAGGCGCTCCAAATCTATGACGATTGTTAACGGCGAGTTACATCACCTGAGTGTCACTGGGGCGTTTGAACGTTGCGTGTCCCCTGCAGAAGGCCAAGAAATACTTCGTGAGATCCATGAAGGGGATTGTGGCCATCATGCCGGTTCAAAATCTCTGGTAGCAAAAGCTTTCCGCCATGGTTTCTACTGGCTGACGGCTCATGCTGATGCAGAGGATCTAGTCAGGAAATGTGACGGTTGTAAAAAGTTCTCACGACGAGCTCATGTGCCGGCTCAAGAATTGAGGATGATCCCAATCACTTGGCCATTTGCAGTCTGGGGGCTTGACATGGTTGGGCCTTTCAAGAGGTGTAAGGATAAAAAGACACATCTCCTAGTGGCAGTGGATAAGTTTACAAAGTGGGTTGAGGCAGAGCCGGTCAGTAAGTGTGATGAAGCCATAGCGCTTCAATTCATGAAAAAGGTGATATTTCATTTTGGTTTTCCACACAGCATCATAACGGATAATGGCACTAATCTCTCCAAGGGTGCCATAGAAGAGTTTTGTCAACGAGAGCACATCCGGCTTGATGTTTCGGCTGTTGCTCATCCTCAATCCAATGGTCAAGCAGAAAGAGCTAATCAAGAGATCCTGAAGGGTATTAAGCCCCGGCTCTTGGTCCCTTTAGAGCGGACTCCGGGTTGTTGGGTGGAGGAGTTACCTTCTGTGATTTGGAGCATCAACACTACGCCTAACAGATCTACAGGCTACACGCCTTTCTTTATGGTGTATGGTGCAGACGCGGTCCTGCCAAGTGACATCCGGCATGATTCACCCCGTGTGGCGGCTTACGTTAGGCTGACAATGAAGAAGCTCGTCAAAATGCACTTGACTTATTAAATGAGGAGCGAGACTTGGCAATAGCCCGCTCGGCAATTTATCAACAAGACCTGCGCCGCTATCACAGCCGCCGGGTTAGGAGCAGAACCTTTCAGGAAGGCGACTTGGTGCTCCGGCTCATCCATGATCAGTATGATATGCACAAGCTATCCCCGCCTTGGGAAGGGCCCTTTGTGGTCAGCAAGAATCTGCACAACGGGTCATACTACCTCATCGATGTTCGAGAGCACAAAGACTCACATAAATCGGAGGAGGAGACCCGCCGGCCGTGGAATATTGCTCATCTCCGGCCTTATTATACTTAAGCCACCGACTTTCAAGATGATATATTTTTGACAATGTATATATTATATAAAGAAATAAAGCAGGACCTCCGTCCTTTTTACCCTGAAAAATCTATGTGTCTTCTTTATCAGGTAGTGGAGATAACCAACAGGGAGCGGATCACATCCGAATTCGGCTTTCCCTTTGGACTGGCTTGTGATCATATCTGAATCTCGCCATGGTCACTTGGGGCTTCCTGTTCAAACATAGGTCGTATTCAAACCAAAGAGAACATAGCTGTCGATACCCACTTGATCGGCATACTGCCAAACCCACTTGGGGGCTTCTTGATCATATTTGAATCATAGCTTAACCCCTTTGGGTCTGACGTGGATCGTATTCAAATCAGCGTCATTAAACAACTCTTATGTTCACTTGGGGGCTTCCTGTTCAAACATAGGTCGTATTCGAACCAAAGAGAACATATCTGTCGATACCCACTTGATCGGCATCGCCAAAGCCACTGGGGGCTATATGATCGTATCCGAATCTTAGCTTAACCCCTTTGGGACGGTTTTCTGATCGTATTCGAATCAGGAGCCTGTGAACATTGCTTATTATCCGTTATAAGTATAATTACTTTGACTATCTTGAAACCTTCTTGCAAGCATTATGAGATGGTTCTCGATTCTTCCGGTTTAATATTGATTACCCCAGGTTCTTAAGTGCCAGGTAAAGCATCATATGAGCCGGGAAGATTATCAAAGGGATCGCAGGTATGCTATTGTGATTATATTTAATAAATAATCATAAACCGGCCTGTATGTGATGTCTTTGGGTCATGTTCCGGGTTATCAATACTCTATATAAACCTCTGGCGTGATAAACCACCAAGGAAATTTTGCTTGCTTTATGTGCAGGATAAGGCAAAGCAAGTTAAACATCAAGGAAATAAACGGTCAACGTAAGCTAGAAAAATATAGTGATGGCGGCTTACGAAAGTAATAAGCATCATAAACATGCGCGAAGGCATGACAAACATTAAGAGGTTTTTTCTATCCTATTACAAGACTCCCCGAGTCTGAATAAGTGAAGCATTGTTTTTGCAAAGTTATAAAATGCCTGGCGGTTCATTCCTTCGGCGGGCTTGAAGACTCCGGGTTATCCTTCTCCGCCTCTCCGTCGGTTGCTTTGTCCTGGAAGGTGGACGAGGCCCATTCAATGCCCACTCAAGGCTTCAAACTCAGCCTCATCATCTATTAAACCGGCCGGGTCCACTTCAGGGGCAAAGGTATGCTTACGCGTTGGAGGGATCAGGCTGACTTGGTCATATGGAATGTTAGGAATTCTCCCGTTCTCGCTATCATAGCCCGGCGAATACTTAGTAAGATCAGTATCATTCCCAATAAGGGTAGCCAAGGGATGTACGACTTTGACACATGCGGTGAAATCTTGATCATCAAATGCAGTACCGTCCTCTTCCATGCTTGGATATCCAAGAGAGAGGTCAGCCAAGTCAAGCTCTGGCATCCATGCCTTTGCCCGGCTTAATGCGGCCACGGCTCCGGCTCTTGAAGATGCCCGCCTTAAATCCTGAATTTGTTGAGGCAGCACTGCGAGATGCTTCAGCACATCTTGTAGGAGGTGGGGAGTGGTATTTGATAAGGCCATAATGGCCAAGGCACGTTGTGACCCGGAGTACAGCTGTTCCACTAAGGTGTAAACCGCCTTAAGTTTGATCAGCATGTTTTGCTTGAGGTTGGTACTCCTGGGGCATGTATGTTCACAAGCATAACAATGAGCCGGAGGTAACTATTACAATAGTCATTGGAAGATTACAATGCTTGAGGTTTTGCACAGTAACTTAGTAAAGATGGCTGAGACCATTTGGGATATCTGCCGTTTCAAGTCAGATAACTCAGTTATTGCCTCTGCAAGAGCTGTTCCTGCCGTCTCGGCCCGAGTCACCAGTGAAGACTTCTCATAAGCCCAAATTTTCTTCTCTGACTCAAAATTTTGCTTCAACTTCTCTTGTTCAGAGACGCTTAATTCAAACTTGGAGTTGGCTTTGTGAGTTTCAAGCTCTTGAGTTTTCAGCCAGCTCTTCAGGTCAGCAAGCTCCGACTCAAATTGAGTTATGGTGGCCTGTATTGATACCAGGTTATGGTAAGAATCATGGTAACGTAACATTCAAGTCCCAAACATTTTACAAGTAAAGATATTTGGCACTTGGGGGCTAATGTATGCTTAAAGAATTTTTAACCTACCCTACCGGGTCATACATATTAAGTCTCAAGCACTTTACAAGTAAAGATACTTGACACTTGGGGGCTAATGTGTATTGCAAGTTCAAAGTATCATGCTATCACCGGGTTAAATATATTCTCTTTAAACCGGACAAACAAATAGTAAGCAGATTTCTAAGTCTACAGCATATTCATTCATAAGCAATAGACTTGGGGGCTGGTACAGTAAGTAAGATTCAGGAAAATAGCATAAGTTATACCTCAGATTTGTGCTGTATTTGTTTCACCATGTCAATTTCCAGGTCACGACTATTATACACTTGGTTCAGATAGCCCGAGACTATATCACCAATGCTTAAGTGAGTGTAGTACGTGATGTCCTGCTTGGCTTTTCGACGTTGGGCAAATTCTTCCTTGGAAGTGCATTGGGCAAGAACAGCAGGCCGCCCCGGTTCAACAAATTGACTTTTCAGAAATTCAACTTCCGGGTCAGTCGTCTTGGCCGGGTTAGGAGCTTCCGGGTTATCAGAATTGTGGATAACTTCTTCGGCAGGCGGGTCAGAGGTTGGCACTGGAATATCAGAAGCCGGTTCAGGTGGCGGTTGATGGGTGGAGCTGTCAGGAGCGGACAAGTCAAGTGCCGGTTCAGTGACAACCGGGTCTTGGGACGGCTTATTTTTCCTTGCCCTCTTGCTGGGCTTCACTTGCAGGCTGTCAATAAAGGTAGAAGGATGAATATTAAAGCATAAGTACAGTAAAACCTAAAGTAAATAAGGTTACATTACCCGGGAGCCGTTTTGAAAGCCGGCATGTTTGATTGCATAGACTCATCGGAGGAAGGAGAGGTATCCTGATAATTGGAGTCAGATGAATTGAGAGGTTGTCGAATCAAACCCGCCAAAGGTAAAATAGAACGTAAATCGGAGATAACCTCGGTCCGACGCTTCCTAGTTGCATCGGGTAAGCAGGAGGAGAGTTCTGCGTCTTGATTGGCCCGAGTCTGCCTCCGGTTCTCAAGCTGTAGTTGCTTCAAAAGAAATTGAGGATCTTGATAAGCTAGAGGATGTGAAAATCTTACTTTCTGGGTCACCCTTCGGATTTTTTGTTTTGGCAAAGGCTCTGAGTCGGAGGAGATTATAGTTACCTCTTCTTCAACTGCTTGACTGTTCCCTGTATCCTCCTGAAAGGATAGAATGTCAGTAAAATAATGATAGGGGAGTTAAGAAAATTAAAGAATTACCTCTTTATCATCCGAAGAAGTATCATCCAATTTGATCAAGTCGGAGGCGCTGGGTTTCTTCTTCTTTGAGGTTCCTGTCTTGGCAGCTTTCCTTTCGGTTTTCTTGGCTGCCCTGGCTTGTTTGGCAGGCTCGTGGTCATACTTGACCTTCCAGAAGTTATCACCGGCCTGTGGAAAATGACAAGGAATTATAAGTACGCATAAGGTATAACATGTTAAAGAGTATTTATTAAGATTGATAACTCACTCCAGGGGTCGGGTTCTTCTTGCAGAAGGGAAGTAAGCCGAAGGCATTACTAGTTACAGTGCCCTCCTTCAGCAGTGACTGGGTTGTAGCATCTACCACATCATATAGTAAGTCGTCAGGACTATGATCCATTGGATCATCCTTCTCGCCTATGTAAGTACACATTAAGCCGGAGCGGTGGCTTAATGGAAGTATTCACCAGGTGACCCAGACTCGGACCAGATCGATGCCGTTTAACCCGTTTCCTAAAAGAGTTTTGACCTTCTTGATGGTGGGATTGAGAGGCAGACGCTCAACAACGGTCAACTTATTCGCTAGCTGATGGTTGGATTTAAGGCGCAGGGCGCGGAAGCCGGGCAGAGGCCTCTCATCAGCCGGTGAAGTGTCCTAACAGTAGAACCACGTCTGGTTCCAATCTTTTGGATGGCTCGATGGTTCAGCATAAGGAAAAAGGCAGTCTCTGCGCCGCTGAATCGAGATGCCGCCAAGCTCAAGACTAGGCCCGTTGGCTCGTTCATTCTGCCGGTTCAAGTAAAAAAGCTCTCTGAACAAAAGCAGACTTGGTTCTTCTCCCAGGTACACCTTGTAGAAGACTTGGAAATTGCAAATATTTGACATGGAATTGGGTCCAATGTCTTGAGGTCTAAGATCAAAGAAATTTAAAACTTCCCTGAAGAATTTTGAGCCGGGAGGGGCAAATCCCCGGTTCATGTGATCCTTGAAAACTATCACCTCCCCTTCTTTGGGTTGAGGCCTCTCTTCAGACGGGTCAGGGGCATGATAAGACATGACCTCCTTTTTTGGCAGATGGCCAGACTTTACAAACTCAGCCAGTTTACTCTTAGTGACTATGGAGGGGACCCAATTGCAGGTCACAGGGGCCTTGGTTGCCTTAGGTGCCATGACAACAGTTGGCCTACGACAAAATAAGAGGTTCCGGTTCAATTTAACCCAGGGGAAAATATATTAATTATTCAAGGTGGCGGCTTAAGAAGGGGCCTAATGATATAAGGGTAACTATGCAACAATACTTAAGCCGCTACATGTATCAAGCAGTTCAAACTTCTTAAGGTCATGAGAAGGAAGCAAGGTTCACGGTTCAGGGTCATGTATTTAAGCCGGTTACATGGACAGTTGTGTTTAAGGGTATTTGACAGAAGCAGTTTTTCCGGGTGATACAAACAAGTTTCATAATCTGCTACTGTTATTTGAGATCAAAGATCTGTTCTGATAAGAAAATTTTCTAGACCTAAAAGCTGACGCAGACGTGTTCATAGGCTCGAATGACGCTCTTATGCAGAGAAAGGGATCTGTTTTCTATCCAAAACAAGTGCGAAAACAACTACCGCGGCCATTTTATATCATTCTCAGATCAGAAGAGGCGTTTAAGAGGAAAACTAACAAGGGTTTGGCTCTAATGGTGATGAACTCTGATGAACTCGAGGCTCTAATGCGGATCTAAGCAAAGAAGGGATGGGAACTTACGGATCTGGATGGGCTGCGGAAGTTCGTTGCGTTTCTCTGGTCCAACCAGGTCGATGCAGCGGCCTGGGACGGTGAAGACAGGAAGCTCGACAGCGGCAGCGGCGGAGCTCGAGAGGAGGCAGGAGGAAGAAGACGACTAAAAAAGGGAAGAATGGAAGACCTAGGTCGCGCCTATTTATAAGGAGAGGATAACTGAGACGGCACGTGAACGAGGAGATAAGAGTTATTATATAGCGGCCCCGATGCCTCGATTTTCGAAACAGTCAATAAAACCAGAGATCCGTTAGAGGATACGGTGGAATAGAAAAAGAATTTAAGAAAGGATGATGTCACGCCCGGCTAACACGGATCCAGAAGATGACGTCATGGCGGGTTAAAGAAAACCTTCTGCACAGTCAGAAGACTGAAGATTTATTCTTTAAGGTATTTTAAGATTGACATGAACAGGTCCAAATCAATCTGGGGCCTAATGTTGGGGATATAACTATTTGTGTAAGCCGCCAGGAGGGGCCGGGTTACGCAAGGAGGATTCACCAGAGAGAAGCCCAAGACCAAGCATGAAGATGGCGGTTCAATAAAGGGCTTAAGGCCCACAGGCGACTTAAGGCCCGTTGTAGTAAACCGCCGTAATGGCATGACTTGTATCATAAGGTAGATTTAACTAGTCACCAAGCCGGACACTGTTATAAGCTGGCCGGGACTCTGTAAGACATAGGGCGTCAACCCGTGTATATAAGGGGACGACCTGCTGGCGGCTTAGGGCAAGAAACAACTCATCGAGAGCCGGGCGTAGCGTATTTTGCTCCCTGGTGTCATTGAAACTTCAATACCAACCCAAATAGACGTAGGCCTTACCTTCACCGTAAGGGGCCGAACTAGTATAAAATCTCTCGTGTCCTTTGTCCCGATTTAACCTCTTCAAGCTTCCTAGTTGCGATGGCTCCACAACTATGTCCTTTCATGAGGACATCTGACGTGACAATTCCACGACATCCCCCGCATTTCTTCCACCCGTAGCTTGCGTTCATGAAATATTTAAACCTTCCTATTAAGAGACTTTAGTTATTCCTCAAAAAAATTAGAGTGACTTCCCCCAAACACACACAATGATTATCTAACATGATATTCCAAGTTAATTCCCCCACTTATCCTAAGCATGCTAGTGTCAGGTGTTTCTCTCGTAATTTATTTTGGGGTCAAGAATATATTCTAGTATGATTGCCAATAATTCCACCATTATCCATTAAAATAGTGTGCTCCCACTTTCCACCAGTTTTCCTTTCCAGATAAAAAATACCCTTGATCCATTGGAACAATAATTAATAAATTCCTGGTGTGTGCTTTGTAGTAGTTGAGAATTTTTGGCCAAAATAAAATATTTCTTTCCAGTCTACAACCATATGGAGTGACTGTGCTAGATGAAAAATGATATGAACACAATATGTAATGCTTCCTCCAAAGAAAAACAAGGGAGTATCAAGGATATTCAGTTCCTCCATTCAATTGTGAAGTATACATGAGTATTACAACAGTGAATGAAGTTCCATGCTCTTTACATTTTCAACTGATATGCATACCTGAAGTGTACTTCCCCCACCAATTAGTTGCTAATACTTCAAAACTCTTTAATCAACTGATTTTCCACTTCAGTACAAGATTTTTATTTGAAAGATAAACATAACCATATCAAGTGCGGTCAAGAGTCAATGGTGAATGAGATAAAATAAATAATCCGACCTCTAGTGGGAGTGTCCCATAAGTAGCAAAAGAATAAAAATGAGAAACCTTTCTATCTCTTTCCACCTTAAGGAATGGCGTGCAAGTCAAATACCCATTATGTATGTTCTTTAGAAAACCAAATTCCTCCCACTAAAATTTTGAATTCCAGGATTAGTAAGCCACTCGATTCAGTTCCATGATATGAGACCAAGTTTTCCATGACAAACATAATAAATTCCAAGCATGTGTTTCCATTACCAGCATTCCTCTCTATGGAGTTGTCTTCCCCAAATAAAAATTTGAGTTGCTAACTTCCAATGGACCATCAAGAAAGAATAGACCATCGTATGAAATTCAATAATGCACTAATTTTACCATCGAGCAATATTTCCACTCTTCCTTTTCCAAATAGTATTTCACAAACAATGAGTTCCAAGATAGAACCAGAAATCAAATCCCTTCACATTGAAGTTGCATCTAGAGTGTCCTATAACAATAATATTTTTCCTCCACCAAGGATTTTCATGGCAAAAATTCTAATTCCAAAGTGTATAAGATTTAGCAGCAATCACAAAATATACAATATATATAATTTCCTTTGGCATTGTTATCATGTCAATAAAATTGCTATTGTATTCCAGCAATATACGACAAAGCCACATTCCAACTATTTGAAAAAGTAGTGACATATACATATTTAATGCAAACATTAACAATGTGCTTACTTAAGTGAGAGAAAAAAAATCTTTTTCCATGGAGTGGTCTCATCTTCCTCCACAAATAAGTGATGCACATAAAAGACACTTCTTTGAATTCCTTCTCATGCAAGGTTAGTATAACTAGTGTATCCATCAATACTAATTTTCCTCCGCGGAGTTTGAGGACATAATTTCCAATTCCAAGTTTATTTACTTTAGGATTTCCTTGGAATTGTTTGTATGAAAGTAAAACCTTGCAATGATATATAACCAGAATGCGCAACACAACTATTTGGAAAAAAATAGCGGTATGCAACAGAAAATTTCCGTGCATATACAAGTTATAGACATACCTTCCTCTTTGCTAATTGCATTGATAAAATATTATATCTTCCTCTTCCAGGTGTATCCGATAATATTTGGTCAGATCCTTCCATCGGAGAGTTTCTATCTTCCTCCATAGAGAAAATAATATCTCATATCGCAATGAAGTTAAATTGGAAATTCAATTATTTTAGTAAACTTCACATAGAGTTAACCAGTATACCAGAAATATGGATTCCCGACAGATGTCGCAACAATTTTTTTTCCAGATTGCACTAATTTTCCATGCAATTTGTTCACTATGATTTTCAACAATAATAGAAACCATAAATATTATTGATCACATTATGAGAGTATTTGTCTAAAAACATATTCCAGATTGCACATAATTTTCCACACAATCTGAGACCTCTCATATTCAGGAACAAAAGAACCATACAATGATCATGACATGAGTAAGCAAGCCATTTTCTAACAATGTCTTGTATTATTAAACTTATATTTCCTTTTCCTCATAAGTGGCATATAATATATCTTTTCTGGTTTGTGCATGTAAATGATATAATCATTTCAACAGGAAAAAAAAATTACTTCCTTTTCCAAACCGTGAACCTATAGCGCCACCAAAATATGTAGGTTCCAAACAACTTTAATAAAAACAGTACGTTGTTTGACACTGTTACAAGAGAAGTGTTACCAATTTGTAGGAACTTGATGAAAAATACACAGGAAGACTTTGATGTGCATATGCACACATAACGAATAAATTCCTTCCTTACTTCAATCATGAAAAATTCAGAAGATCCAAACAGGCATGATGGAAAGTACTCGTGTGAATTATGAGCTTGCTCAATTCGTCAAATTGACTAATCATGCAAGTAGTATTAACAGCAGCGACAGGCAACTTTCCTTGTTCCCCACATAAAGAACTGTACCAGTAGGCGTGGGCAAGCCCTGCAGTTTCTGTCTTCCCCGAGCAGTCATCTCGTTGGGCACAAGGCGCCGGTCCGCGCAAGTTCGCGACGAACGATGAGGTGGAGCGAGAAAACATCGATCCGACGAGGTCGACGGCACGTCGGTGCTTAGATGTGTTGGCGCCGCCTCCTCCCGGCGCCGATCTTCTTCTATCTCGAGCTGCCTCGAACACGCACACACACCACACCTGGAGACTAGTAGCTTTGCTTATATCTCCCGGTGAGAGCACAGGCGCTACATCTTTTTCCTTAGCCCTCTCGGCTCCGCCTTTTCATTGCTCCAATACAACACTTATATACAAAGGACCCAGCCACCTATGTCATGCACTCACGCACTAACCAGGCGCCATTCCCGGCCACTAACACCACGCACGCGCACCACTAACAGCATGCAGCGCTGCCCACTATTCCTCAACGGCCGCATACAACCCGGCCGAGTCCAGCTACCAACTCATGCATGCAAACTAACTCAGCCTATTCTCTTGACTAATACTTATCTTAACTACCCTGCATCTCTAGTACTAACGTGACATACAACACACCCATCACGGCACACTTGGACATGTACAACACATGTCAAGATTAATCCTAACAAGATGGACCGATTTGTAGCAACGAAGCGCAAAACAGATGGATATACTAGTTTGATTCCCGATTCCTCATGCACAACATGCAAGTACTACAAGTAACAGCAGCTGGATTGATTTGCTCGGTCCCCGCACGTACATAAATAAGCAAGAAGAGGCTTGGATCTCATCATGTGAACCTGAGGGTTTGTCCCCTCCAGGACCGCGTGTGTGGCAAGGAGTGACCGAGCCAGCGCGTACTAGTGCTGATCTTCCTCGGTCAAGGCACGAAAAACAGCACTTCGGCCTGATCAAGTGTAACCTCGCGAAAAAAACCTCCATCGGAGTTCACGTGTGCGATGCAGCTCATCATAACTCGATCGGATGAGTCGAGGCGGAGCGTCGACAGAGTTTGCGGTTGATTCAGAGGCCACCAGCGGCGATACAGGCAGAGTTGGCAGCGGAACGGATCGACGATTAGGGTTAGGGCGACCGCGACCGAACCTTGCTCATGATGCCAATGTTGGAAATTGTGGGCTATGCGGTCTATCCTCTAATTCCTCTGCCTTTTCTGTGGTGCCGCTCACAATGCATATTGAGGCTAGATGGTAGGGATCTATTTATATACTCCACTTCTAGGCGTTTTATTATTCCACCTATTTCCGGAAAGATCTGTATGACTCTTGGGCATTGTTACCAACCACGATCAAACATGCCAGTTTTTCGAGTCTAAGTATATTAGTGCCTGGCACACATGTGTGAGTCACGTGCCATGATTTGATTGTATATGTGAAATCAACTTCCAATCTTAATCATGTGGGCCAACAACATGCAGAGCCGATCCAGGAAAACAAACCCAGCTCTTCCATCCTGTGATGTCCCGGGAAAAATACATACGCACATATAAATTACAGTAGAGTTGATCACTATTAATTCCTCTATTGTATTCCATCACAGTCGTCCTCGGCACCTCGAGTATTACTTTCTCGAGTGAAATTCCGCATCAGTTATTCCCCGTCACAAACATTAATAATGTGAATAATTCCAAATTGATTTAAATAAATAATAATCATGTTGAATAAATGTTGAAAGCCACATACATATCCAACAATAAGCACTATGGATTCCCCATCTGGCCATGGGAACACCTGACCCAGCTCCAACTGAGAAGGAGTTGCTGTCACTAAAAAAAATCCAGGACTCAGAAATGGTGGAAAAGGAGAACAATGTAGATTGTCTTCAATGACACAGTATTTATTATATGGTGTGCTAGCTGTTCTTAATGAAACCATTCTTCTATTTTACGTAATTTCAACAGTCAACATTTTGATAATACACTAGATTCAGCACCGTTTTAGATGTTCACATCTTGATCCATGTTGAAGCAGATCAGTCTGGTATACAACACTTTTGCCGTGTTTTAATTGGTGTTGATTTTTATATCTCAACCAAACCAGAGTCGTTGACTCCATGGACCATGTATGTATGAGGTGATTACATATTCTGCATGCATTTGCAAGATACTGACAGAAAGGCACTCATTGTTTTCCTATGTTCTTTATTTGTACTACCTCATGGCATTTGTAGAATCCCAGTACTGGTGTGTGCATTCACATAACTAGTGATCGAATAAATATATATACTTAATGATTTAATGCTACAAATTTATATTTAAGTAAAAATAGGCTGCTTTCTCAAGACCAGTTCTACATCTGATGGCTTATACAATCCTCCGGAACTGCAGGCCCAAAGAAGCTCACCCACGTTCAACCATTTGAATTTACCAGGGAATGTATTAATGGAATTTGCAAGTAATTTATGATATTGAGTTGGATGGTAATAAAAGTTCCAACATCAGTGTTTAGTCTATCATCCTCACTGCTCATGCCAACATCAAAAGGATCGCCTTTACCATCTATGTTAGAGTTTGTTGCCATTTAAGTGCATTGTCCGTCCATGTTTTCATTGATTAATTAGATGCCATTGTGGTTGTGGTTCCTGTAGGTTAACAGATTTATGGCGCTTCCGGTTCATGCTTAGTGATTTAGTAGGAAATGAATAAATGATATGGCGCTTCTTTCTGATAGTAGAATATTAGACAATAATTAGACTTGTGATTGTTCGTGTGGGTGAACACATGAACGATCATTCATGTACGATGCTTGATGCTTTCAGTCTAGCTTGTTAGGGGATCAAAAATTAATAGTGAATATTTGTGCATGCTCTCGGTTATGATGTGAAACAAATGACTATTTGTGCCTGCAATAAGTAGGTTTTGTTGAACTCTTTATAATACTGATTTCTTATCTCCATGGTCTCTTTTGAAGCTTTATTTTTTTGTTTCGTACAGTCAAGGTATGATATCAAGCTTAAACAATTCGTTATCACAATTTGTCTTCACCGTGATTCATCTGCTTAGTTTAAGCCATATCTTAATGAACTTGCTCCTTTTTTTTCTATGTCATTGGACTCTTTAATTTGGATTTGATGAGTTATCTCATTTGAACAGCCGAATCTAACCCAGGAAGATAAGATTAACAGGCTCCATCGATGCAATAAGGCATATAGCACAAGGATACCATATTTTTCCGTTTAAAAAGTTGGTGAGGATTATATTGTAGGAAGGTCTTATAACATGTAAGAGCACATGGGATTCTTCATATAACTTCCAGTTGATAATGCTACATGAACTTGACTTTATGAATTACATATACTTGCTAGATTCATGCTCGGAGATAGTAAGATGCATTGTTTGAGTGATCAATACCAACTCCCTGTACGAACTCAACCGTCACCTTTGCCATGTACCTTGCTCTGTCTAAGTGATCAATAGAAATGACGATGCATCTTGCTTGTTGTTTTTGTGTCAGATTTCATTTCATTGTTGTTTTCCAAATTACTGATACCCACTATCAATTAGCTACTCATCCATATATATTTTTGGCATATGTTAATGGTATCTTCACATGCAATTCAGTTTTGCACACTGACTGACACTGTTTTGTCTGTTATCTGACCGATGTTATTTGTGGTGCTGGTTAGATGATTCCGATTGCCTTGTTTGTATTCTTAACCAGGTATAGATTTTTGTAGATAGTTTCCTCTCTATGTTTAAGCTATGCTAGGCCGTCATGATAACCCTCTTTTTAAAACGATACCCTCTCTTCATATATTTTGGTGATTTTGATTTTTTTGTGTTTGGATGATGACCTAGCAGCATGAGTCATATAGAACTTTGTGATTTGCAGTGTAATATGATGATTGCATAAGCCATCAATCATAAAGCTTTCCTCTTATAGGGAGAGCACGAAAAAATTGGAAAATAAGTAGAGATGGCATATACAACACTGAGTTAGTTTTCCAATTTGTTCTTCTATAGCCAAAGATCTCCTACACCTGTTGCCCTACTCCCCGAGGCATCCTTCTCTCTTCCAGATCCAACTCTTTTCGTTCTGGTTTAACTATGCTTATTATGATTGCCCGTCTTGCCTATATTCACTCGCCAACGGAAATTATATTTGCACAATTAGATTAGAGTAGATGATTTCCTAACCTTGATTCCTTCTTGATTGCTTACTAAAGTATATGTACAGTCCCTTCAGTCCATGCTTACAATCCACAAAGTTAATGCCTGTGGTTTACTTAAGCTATCAAAATCTGTTTTATTTCCTGTATCCGTAGGTATCATTGTATTCCTGAATCTATTTGATTTCCTGTCTCTGTGGTTATGTTTATGATCTTGTAATCTCATGTCGTCAGTTTGCTCAGAGCTTATTAGATTCTTGACAGTCATGCATGCTAAAACTTTGTTGATCATCAATCGTAATATACACTCCATTTACAGCTTGTCTGTAACCTTTGGATTTATCTTTTTTCAAAGTGATCCTCATGGAGCTGGTTGAGCTATCCAACAAGTTTCTGGCTGTGGCAATGTTTGAAAAGCTCGAGCTCCCTAAACCAGTGTACTTTGTATGTAGGCTTGAGCGGGGTGGATATATGTCGGTGCTTGAGTTTTAACCCCACAATGGAGCATTTCCGCATTTCAGCAGAATGAATTGTGCTGTCAAGCTCCGTATGTAAGGATGGGATGTCATCGACGAATCACACGGCTGTTTGAGCCATTAGATTCATGGAATGCAGAGAGCACATGGTTCTTGTTGATTTCAACTATGAGCAGCTGCAGCGAGAACAAAAGGCATATGCAAGCATCACAAACAAGCTACTTGAAAAAGGAAAAGAAATTAAGCAACACAAGAAGACCATCATAAAAAAATCCATGATCTTGCTGGAGATTCATGATGTCGTGATTGAACTTCAGATCGTTACAAGCGCGGCATGTCTCTCACTGCCAAAGAACGGTAATATACCCATATGATCCAACACAGACTCAAGCTGTGCCGAGGATTTTGTTCATCATGGCTACAACAACTATGTGCGATCATCGTAAGCACTGTCCTACTCTTAGGCAGCCTGTCTACCACACTGAACGTCGCTGAACACTATGCATCTTACCGACTTTGATGCATCTCTGCCTATGTAAATTTTATATTCATGAACTGATCTCAAGCCTTACTTTTGGCCTATGAACCCTATGCATGAACATCAAACCTAAATATCTATTTTCTTATGCTTCGAAGATTTAATGATTGGTTTCTAAGTATTCTTGTTTGTATGGTTTGAAAGCTTGGCTGGCTCTCGCCCTTTGTGCCATTGGCGCAATGGGTCATCTAGTTTTATCAACATGCCAAAGGCCACATATTACCAACCAACCATTACAGGTTCAACCTTAAAGAAACATGATGTTACATAGATATGCAAGTTCAAGATGGTCCCTCCGGTAGTCAAGACCATCATGATCAGAGGATGCTGGAACTTGCGCCATCCGCTGCCGGTTGTGGCCACCGGTGACATGGATATCGAGAAGGATGTGTGTGTCGAGGTGGAGGCTAGCCACCATCTTGGCCCGTTGGATGCCCCGATAAAAGAAGAAACTGCCCAGTGTCTCCATCCTCGGGTAGTAAGTATGCATGCACGTTGATGATTCCATCTCTGTTTCGTTTCTTCACTACCACTGATCGCATTTAGACTTAGTTACTCAACCCTTTTCGTTGTGTTGTCTTTCACATTTGTTGTTTAGGTGAATTCTGCACCGGTGTGTTTCTTCCACCGTGACATGGGACTTGGATGGATGGTTGTGCTCCTGTGGCTGTTGCTGTTGCTGCACGCGCTTGGCTTTTCCGTGTGCTCTCGTGGATAGCCAGACACCTTTGGATTCCTGGCTGGCTGTTGAATGCAAACATGGAAGGAGAAGCTTTAGCCTTCAGGTGGGTTGTTGTGATAGGCATTAGCTTTTTTGGCTCTCGCTCACCTTTGTGGCTCTGGAATGAGAAGCTGGCTGGCTCATATAAAAAACTTTTTCATCCGAGTTAGTATGCAAAAGTTATGCCCATTTTACAAATTCCAGAGAGATTTTGCAAATAAAGTCGAAATTCATGTTTGCAAATTTTCCCAACAACTAGACCACATATCACATGGAAAACTTATTTTCTTTTATTTTTTTGATATTTCCATCATTTTCTTTTATTTTTTAAAAAACTGAAAAGGCAATCCAGGGGGGGTAGAGTTTGAAAATGGGAACTTTAGTACCGGTTCGTGGCTCAAACCGGGACTAAAGGTCTCAACCCCATTAGTACCGGTTCGTGTCTCAAACCGGGGCTAAAGGTCTAATCTTTAGTCCCGGTTTGAGGCACGACCGGGACTAAAGGGCATCGCACCCTTTAGTCCCGGTCCGTGTCTTAAACCGGGACTAAAGGGCTCAGGTGAACCGGGACTAATGCCTTAAGTGCACGAACCGGGACCAATGGTCACATTAGTCATGGTTCGTGACTAAACCAGGACTAATGTGAATATTGCCCTGGACCAAAGCCTTGTTTTCTACTAGTGTGTCTACATGCCTAGATCATGCGGATGTGTGTGCCAAGTGTGGTTTTGCTGCTGAGTTGGCTTGCAGTCCATCCACCTGGCCGTGCACATGTTTTTGTGGATTATTAGATACACTAGTGTGAATGTGAGTCTGGTCCTCTCCTCTTATGAGTGTTTGCCATGAATGTATTTGAAGTGAACTGAGAAGCACCCGTGTGTGCGCCAGCCTGTGTGTTTGTTAAATATGAGTTTGATATGAGCAGCTACATGTGGTTGTGAATTCGGTCGCGACATTTGTTATGTGGCTGCAAAGCATAATTTGCCATTTTGGCGTTCATCTTCTCGGACCCTTACTGCTCCTCTCTCGTTTTTGCTCTTGCTACATGCATGTGTGTTACTTAGAAAACGGTATTGCAAGTTCTCTCAACAGTGATAACATGATTGGATCATATAATAATCCCTCAACGTGCAACAAAGAGTCACTCCAAAGTTACTCATAGAGGAGAATAAACGAAGAGATTATTGTAGGGTACGAAACCACCTCAAAGTTATTTTTCTGATCGATCTATTGGGCTATTCCTATAAGTGTCACAAACAACCCTAGAGTTCATACTAAAATAACACCTTCAGACACACATCAACCAAAACCCTAATGTCACCTAGATACTCTAATGTCACCACAAGTATCCACGGGTTTGATTATACGATATGCATCACACATTCTTAGATTCACCTATTCAAACCAACACAAAGGACTTCAAAGAGTGTCCCAAAGTTTCTACCGGAGTGTCAAGACAAAAACATGTGCCGACCCCTATGCATAAGTTCACAAGGTTACAGAATCCACAAGTTGATCACCAAAACTTACATCAATTAGATCATGTGAATATCCCATTGTCACCACAGCTAAGCACACGCAAGACATACATCAAGTGTTCTAAAATACTTAAAGACTCAATCCGATAAGATAACTTCCAAGGGAAAACTCAATCCATTACAAGAAGGTAGAGAGGGGAAAACACCATAAGATCCAACTATAGTAGCAAAGCTCGCGGTACATCAAGATCGTGCCAGATCAAGAACACGAGAAAGAGAGAGAGAGACAAAGATCAACACATAACTACTGGTACATACCCTCAGCTCCGAGGGCCCTCCTCATCATGGAGAGCGCCGGGATGATGAAGATGGCCACCGGTGATGATTTTCCCTCTGACAAGGTTCCGAAATGGGGTGCCGAGAGGTTTTTCGTGGCTACAGAGGTTTGCGGTAGCAGAACTCCTGATCTAGATTTATTTCTGGGGGTTTCTATATTTATAAGAATTTTTGGCGCCGAGAACAAGTCAGGAGGGTCCACGAGGAGCCCACAAGACCGGAGGGCACGCCCTGCGGGGGGGGGGGGGGGGGGCTGAAGGAAATATGCCCTAGAGGCAATAATAAAGTTATTATTCATTTCCTTATATCATGATAAATGTTTATTATTCATGCTAGAATTGTATTAACCGGAAACATAATACATGTGTGAATACATAGACAAACATAGTGTCACTAGTATGCCTCTACTTGACTAGCTCGTTGATCAAAGATGGTTGTGTTTTCTGACCATAGACATGTTGTCAGTTGATTAATGGGATCACATCATTAGGGGAATGATGTGATTGACTTGACCCATTCCGTTAGCTTAGCACTTGATCGTTTAGTATGTTGATATTGCTTTCTTCATGACTTATACATGTTCATACAACTATGAGATTATGCAACTCCCGTTTACCGGAGGAACACTTTGTGTGCTACCAAACGTCACAACGTAACTGGGTGATTATAAAGGAGCTCTACAAGTGTCTCCAAAGGTACATGTTGAGTTGGCGTATTTCGAGATTAGGTTTTGTCACTCCGATTATCGCAGAGGTATCTCTGGGCCCTCTCGGTAATGCACGTCACTACAAGCCTTGCAAGCAATGTAGCTAATGAGTTAGTTACGGAATGATGCATTACGTAACGAGTAAAGGGACTTTCTGGTAACGAGATTGAACTAGGTATTGAGATACCGACGATCAAATCTCGGGCAACTAACATACCAATGACAAAGGGAACAACGTATGTTGTTATGCGGTTTGACCGATAAAGATCTTCGTAGAATATGTAGGAGCCAACATGAGCATCTAGGTTCTGCTATTGTTTATTGACCGGAGACATGTCTCGGTCATGTCTACATAGTTCTCGAACCCGTAGGTTCCGCACGCTTAAAGTTAGATGACAGTTATATTATGAGTTCATGTGTTTTGATGTACCGAAGATAGTTCGGAGTTTCGGATGTGATCACGGACATGATGAGGAGTCCCGAAATGGTCGAGACATGAAGATTGATATATTGGACGACTATATTCGGACACCGGAATGGTTCCGGGGGTTATCTGATATATACCGAAGTACCGGGAGGGTTACCGGAACCCCCCGAGGGGTTAATGGGCCTCATGGGCCCAAAGTGGAGAAGAGGAGGGGCGGCCAGGGCAGGGCACGCGCCCCCTCCCCCTCTACTCCAAATAGAACAAGGAGGGGGGCGTGTTGGAAATATGCCCTAGAGGCAATAATAAAATGGTTATTATTATATTTCCTTATTCATGATAATTGTCTATTGTTCATGCTATAATTGTGTTATCCGGAAATCGTAATGCATGTGTGAATACATAGACCATAACATGTCCCTAGTGAGCCTCTAGTTGACTAGCTCGTTTATCAATAGATGGTTACGGTTTCCTGACCATGGACATTGGATGTCACTGATAACGGGATCACATCATTGGGAGAATGATGTGATGGAGAAGACCCAATCCTAAGCATAGCACAAGATCGTGTAGTTCGTTTGCTAGAGCTTTTCTAATGTCAAGTATAATTTCCTTAGACCACGAGATCGTGTAACCCCCGGATACCGTAAGAGTGCTTTGGGTGTACCAAACATCAAAACGTAACTGGGTGGCTATAAAGGTATACTACAGGTATCTCCGAAAGCATCTGTTGGGTTGACACGAATCGAGACTGGGATTTGTCACTCCATATGACGGAGAGGTATCTTTGGGCCCACTTGGTAATGCATCATCATAATGAGCTTAATGTGACCAAGTGGTTGGTCACGGGATCATGCATTACGGTACGAGTAAAGTGACTTGCCAATAACAAGATTGAACGAAGTATTGGGATACCGACGATCGAATCTCGGGCAAGTAACGTACCGATTGACAAAGGGAATTGTATACAGGATTACTTGAATCCTCGACATCGCGGTTCATCCGATGAGAACATCGAGGAGCATGTGGGAGCCAACATGGGAATCCAGGTCCCGCAGTTGGTTATTGACCTGAGAGTCGTCTCGCTCATGTCTGCATGTCTCCTGAACCCGTAGGGTCTACACACTTAAGGTTCGGTGACGCTAGGGTTGTAGAGATATTAGTATGCGGTAACCCGAAAGTTTTTGGAGTCTGGGATGAGATCTTGGACATCACGAGGAGTTCCGAAATGGTCCGGAGGTGAAGAATTGTATATAGGAAGTCCAGTTTCGGCCACCGGGAAAGTTACGGGGTTCACCGGTATTGTACCGGGACCACCGGAAGGGTCCCGGGGGTCCACCGGGTGGGGCCACCTATCCCGGAGGGCCCCATGGGCTGAAGTGAGAGGGGAACCAGCCCCTGGTGGGCTGGTGTGCCCCCCTTGGGCCTCCCCCTGCGCATAGGGTTGGAAACCCTAGGGGTGGGGGGCGCCCCACTTGGCTTGGGGGGAAAGTCCCCCCCTTGGCCGCCGCCCCACCTTGAGATTCAATCTCTAGGGGGCCGGTGCCCCCCTAGGGCCCCTATATAAAGTGGGGGAGGGAGGGCTGGGCATTCCTGCTCCTGGTGCCTCCCTCTCCCTCCGTAACACCTCTCCCTCTCGCTGAGCTTGGGGAAGCACTGCCGAGATCGCCGCTACTTCCACCAGCACGCCGTCGTGCTGCTGGATCTCCATCAACCTCTCCCTCCCCCTTGCTGGATCAAGAAGGAGGAGACGTCTTCCCCAACCGTACGTGTGTTGAAAGCGGAGGTGCCGTCCGTTTGGCGCTAGGATCATCGGTGATTTGGATCACGACGAGTACGACTCCATCAACCCCGTTCTCTTGAACGCTTCCGCTCGCGATCTACAAGGGTATGTAGATGCACTCCTCTCTCTCCTTGCTATATGACTCCATAGATTGATCTTGGTGATGCGTAGAAATTTTTTATTTTCTGCTACGTTCCCCAACAGTGGCATCATGAGCTAGGTCTATGCGTAGTTTCTATGCACGAGTAGAACACAAAATTGTTGTGGGCGTTGAGTTTGTCAATTTTCTTGCCACTACTTGTCTTATCTTATTTCGGCGGCATCGTGGGATGAAGCGGCCCGGACCGACCTTACACGTAGGCTTACGTGAGATAGGTTCCACCGACTGACATGCACTAGTTGCATAAGGTGGCTAGCGGGTGTCTGTCTCTCCCACTTTAGTCGGATCGGATTCGATGAAAAGGGTTCTTATGAAGGATAAATAGAAATTGGCATATCACATTGTGGTTTTGGCATAGGTAAGAAACGTTCTTGCTAGTAACCTATAGCAGCCACGTAAAAAAACATGCAACAACAATTAGAGGACGTCTAACTTGTTTTTTGCAACATATGCCTTGTGATGTGATATGGCCAAAAGGATGTGATGAATGAAATATATGTGATGTATGAGATTGATCATGTTCTTGTAATAGGAATCATGACTTGCATGTCGATAAGTATGACAACCGGCAGGAGCCATAGGAGTTGTCTTTATTTTTTGTATGACCTGCGTGTCATTGAATAAGGCCATGTAATTAGTTTACTTTATTGCTAAACACGTTAGCTATAGAAGTAGAAGTAATCTTTGGCGTGACAACTTCATGTAGACACGATGACGGAGATCATGATGATGGAGATCATGGTGTCATGCTGGTGACGATGATGATCATGGTGCCCCGAAGATGGAGATCAAAAGGAGCAAAATGATGTTGGCCATATCATGTCACTATTTGATTGCATGTGATGTTTATCATGTTTATGCATCTTATTTGCTTAGAATGACGGTAGTAAATAAGATGATCCCTCATAATAATTTCAAGAAAGTGTCCCCCTAACTGTGCACCGTTGCGAAAGTTCCTTGTTTCGAAGCACCACGTGATGATCTGGTCTGATAGATTCTAACATCCACATACAACGGGTGTAAGCCAGATTTACACACGCAAAACACTTAGGTTGACTTGACGAGCCTAGCAAGTACAGACATGGCCTCGGAACACAAGAGACCGAAAGGTCGAACATGAGCCGTATAGAAGATACGACCACCATGAAGATGTTCACCGATGATGACTAGGCCGTCTCACGTGATGATCGTACATGGCCTAGTTGACTCAAATCATGGATCACTTAGATGACTAGAGGGATGTCTATCTGAGTGGGAGTTCATTATATAATTTGATTATATGAACTTAATTATCATGAACTTAGTCTAAAATCTTTGCAATATGCCTTGTAGATCAAATGGCCCACGCTAATGTTGCCCTCAACTTCAACGCGTTCCTAGAGAAAACCAAGCTGAAAGACGATGGCAACAACTATACGGACTGGGTCCGGAACTTGAGGATCATCCTCATAGCTGCCAAGAAAGCATATGTCCTAGATGCACCGCTAGGTGAAGCACCCGTTTTCCCAGCAACTCAAGACGTTATGAACGCCTGGCAGTCGCGTAGTGATGATTACTCCCTGGTTCAGTGCGGCATGCTTTACAGCTTAGAACCGGGGCTCCAAAAGCGTTTTGTGCAGCACGGAGCATATGAGATGTTCCAAGAGCTAAAAATGGTTTTCCAAGCTCACACCCAGGTCGAGAGATATGAAGTCTCCGACAAGTTCTACAGTTGTAAGATGGAGGAGAATGGTTCTGTCAGCGAGCACATACTCAAAATGTCTGGGTTGCACAACCGCTTATCTCAGCTGGGAATTAATCTCCCGGATGATGCGGTGGTCGACAGAATCCTCCAGTCGCTCCCATCTAGCTACAAGAGCTTCGTGATGAACTTCAATATGCAAGGGATGGTGAAAACCATTCCTGGGGTATATTCAATGCTGAAATCAGCGGAGGTGGAGATCAAAAAGGAACATCAAGTGTTGATGGTTAATAAAACCACTAGTTTCAAGAAAGGCAAGGGTAAGAAGAACTTCAAGAAGGACGGCAAGGGAGTTGCCGCGCCCGGTAAGCTAGTTGCCGGGAAGAAGCCAAAGCATGGACCCAAACCTGAGACTGAGTGCTTTTATTGCGAGGGAAGCGGACACTGGAAGCGGAACTACCCCAAGTACTTAGCGGACAAGAAGGCCGGCAACACCAAAGGTACATGTGATATACATGTAATTGATGTGTACCTTACCAGTACTCGTAGTAGCTCCTGGGTATTTGATACCGGTGCGGTTGCTCATATTTGTAACTCAAAACAGGAGCTGCGGAATAAGCGGAGACTGGCGAAGGACGAGGTGACGATGTGCGTCGGGAATGGTTCTAAGGTCGATGTGATCGCCGTCGGCACGCTACCTCTACATTTACCTACGGGATTAGTTTTAAACCTCAATAATTGTTATTTAGTGCCAGCTTTGAGCATGAGCATTGTATCTAGATCTCGTTTAATACGAGATGGCTACTCATTTAAATCCGAGAATAATGGTTGTTCTATTTATATGAGAGATATGTTTTATGGTCATGCCCCGCTGGTCAATGGTTTATTCTTAATGAATCTCGAACGTGATGTTACACATATTCATAGTGTGAATACCAAAAGATGTAAAGTTGATAACGATAGTCGCACATACTTGTGGCACTGCCGCCTTGGTCACATTGGTGTCAAACGCATGAAGAAGCTCCATGCTGATGGACTTTTGGAGTCTCTTGATTACGAATCATTTGACACATGCGAACCATGCCTTCTGGGCAAAATGACCAAGACTCCGTTCTCCGGAACAATGGAGCGAGCAACCAACTTATTGGAAATCATACATACTGATGTGTGCGGTCCAATGAGCGTTGAGGCTCGCGGAGGCTATCGTTATGTTCTCACTCTCACTGATGACTTGAGTAGATATGGGTATGTCTACTTGATGAAACACAAGTCTGAGACCTTTGAAAAGTTCAAGGAATTTTAGAATGAGGTAGAGAATCAACGTGACCGAAAGATAAAGTTCTTACGATCAGATCGTGGGGGAGAATATTTAAGTCATGAATTTGGTACGCACTTAAGGAAATGTGGAATCGTTTCACAACTCACGCCGCCTGGAACACCTCGGCGTAACGGTGTGTCCGAACGTCGTAATCGCACTCTATTGGATATGGTGCGATCTATGATGTCACTCACCGATTTACCACTATCATTTTGGGGGTACGCTCTAGAGATAACTACATTCACTTTAAATAGGGCATCGTCGAAATCCGTTGAGACAACACTGTATGAATTATGGTTTGGGATGAAACCTAAGCTGTCGTTTCTAAAAGTTTGGGGATGCGATGCTTATGTCAAGAAACTTCAACCTGAAAAGCTCGAACCCAAGTCGGAAAAATGCGTCTTCATAGGATACCCCAAGGAAACCATTGGGTATACCTTCTACCTCAGATCCGAAGGCAAGATCTTTGTTGCCAAGAACGGGTACTTTCTGGAGAAAGAGTTTCTCTCGAGAGAAGTAAGTGGGAGGAAAGTAGAACTCGATGAAGTACTGCCACTTGAACCGGAAAGTAGCGCAGCTCAGGAAGATGTTCCTGTGGTGCCTGCACCGACTAGAGAGGAAGTTAATGATGATGATGATCAAGGTACTTCGGATCAAGTTACTACTGAACTTCGAAGGTCCACAAGGACACGTTCCACACCAGAATGGTATGGCAACCCTGTCCTGGAAATCATGTTGTCAGACAACTATGAACCTTCGAACTATGAAGAAGCGACGGCGGGCCCAGATTCCAACAAATGGCTTGAAGCCATGCTATCCGAGATAGGATCCATGTATGAAAACCAAGTATGGACTTTGACAGACATGCCGATGATCGGCAAACGATAGAGAATAAATGGATCTTTAAGAAGAAGACGGATGCGGATGGTAATGTTACCATCTATAAGGCTCGACTTGTCGCTAAGGGTTATCGACAAGTTCAAGGGGTTGACTACGATGAGACCTTCTCACCCGTAGCGAAGCTTAAGTCCGTCCGAATCATGTTAGCAATTGCCGCATTCTACGATTATGAGATATGGCAAATGGACGTCAAAACCGCATTCCTTAACGGCTTTCTTAAGGAAGAATTGTATATGATGTAGCCGGAGGGTTTTGTCAATCCTAAGAATGCTAACAAGGTATGCAAGCTCCAGCGCTCCATCTATGGGCTGGTGCAAGCATCTCGGAGTTGGAACATTCGCTTTAGTGAAATGATCAAAGCGTTTGGGTTTATGCAGACTTGTGGAGAAGCCCGCGTTTAGAAGAAAGTGAGTGGGAGCTCTGTAGCATTTCTCATATTATATGTGGATGACATACTTTTGATGGGAAATGATATAGAACTTTTGGACAGCATTAAGGCCTACTTGAATAAGTGTTTTTCAATGAAGGACCTTGGAGAAGCTGCTTATATATTAGGCATCAAGATCTATAGAGATAGATCAAGACGCCTCATACACTACTAGGAAAAGGGCTATAGATGGGATGGACACTAATGGCGCACCTATCATGTGGTGCGCCATCAGTATATACTAATGGCGCACCATGTTTTGGTGCGCCATTAGTGTGGAAGACACTAATGGCGCACCAGGCACATGGTGCGCCACTAGTAACAATGTTTTTTTATTTTTTCCAAACATACTAATGGCGCATCATGGCTCGGTGCGCCATTACTAGTGCTAACTAGTAATGGCGCACTGCCCACACAGTGCGCCACTACTGTTGTTTATTTTTTATTCTTTTTTTGCAAAACTACTAATGGCGCACCGTGGCTCAGTGCGCCATTACTAGTTTAAACTAGTAATGGCGCACTGTGCCACGATGCGCCATTAGAATATATACTTTTTCTTTATTTTTTTGCAAAACTTCTAATGGCGCACCAGAAGCAGGTGCGCCATTAGTAACCTATGGTGCGCCATTAGTAACCTGGGACCAACAAGATATTTTGGACAGCCCACCTACCCACTCACTTTCCCCACTTTATTCTCTCCACCTCCGCCTCCAAGCTTGTCTCGGCTGCCTCCTCCTCCTTACCTCATTTGCACCATAGATTGATCCAAATTAAGTGGTTAAATTACCTTTTTTTGATAGGTAAGTAAGGGGGGAAGCTTTCTTTATGTTGTTCTCCCTCTCCAACAACGTGCACATGCACTTTTTGTGGCCTAGCTAGATCTATGTATGTTCGTGGTGTTGCATATGTTTGTGGTGTTGCATATATGTTTGTGTTTGCAGGTACCGGTATTTGAAATGCGATAGTTGCCAATATTTTGCCGGAATGTTGATTCATTTCCGTTTCGGCGAGAATTTTGGCACTATGCATTCTTTTTGGTCCTATTTTAAGGGAAAGTCATGCCAAATTTTTTCTTGGTTCTAAAATATTGTTTTGCTCTACCCCGCAGGCGACCATGGTCTGCACGATGACCGAAGGCATCGTGAATAGGTTTTTGAGCTCTGCAAAGGCCGAGATGCTTCAAAAGAACGAGAATTGATAAGATGTCTGTGTCGAAGATGCAAGCTGAAGAGCCTTATTGCGGACCCGGATTCCGGGCAGGTGTGGGACCACCTGCTCTTGCGTGGTTTCATGGATGGCTATCGGTGGCAAGGTGATGAAGATGACTATGAAGTCGTCCATGGCGGCCGGGCGGCAAGAAATGAGCAAGACTCGGGCGGGCGAGAAGACGAAGAATCTCCAGGACATGATCACGACGGTGATGCTGTACACAGTCATCATGTAGAAGATGCAGGACATGATGATGAGGAAGATGCCGGAGCAGACAAAGGGCATGATCATGAAGATGAAGATGCCGGCGGAGCAGACGATGATGGACCATCGATGGGCTGGGTGCAGGACCCTCATGTTCAAGAGCTGCTTCTCAAGCAGACGGATAACACAAGAGCTGCCGCCCGAGAGAAAGCCAAGCTGGATCAACTGGAGATAGACGCGGTGACTCCATTGTATGAAGGATGCAGGCCCGAGGATACCCGGCTCACTACTAGGGAAAACCCTAGCAGTAGCGCGTGTTTTGTGCCCACTAGTAGCGCGGGTGGCCGCGCTACTAAAAAGGCGCTACAGCTATTGCTTAGCAGTAACACGTGCCATCATGCGCTAATGCTAGGACAAATAGCTGCAGCGCTTGTTCACTACCGCGCTACTGCTAAGGTATCTACTTGCAGCGTGTTTTCTTTCCAGCGCTACTAGTATTTTTTTTAGTGTATTTATGCGCCATCATACAAATATTGGTACAATACCAGCTGTTACGAGGTTTACATCATTATATCCATAACAGTGTATTAAATGAAGGTGGATTAGGTTCAAGTGGAGGCAATATGTGGTGCATGTCAAAAGTATACTACTAATCCAAACTTGATCTAGTTTGGACTAGTAGTACTTTCGATGTGCACCACATGTTGCCTCCACTTGAATCTAATCCGCCAGCACAAGATATTTAATCATCATCATGGTCATTGCCACTGAGGGAGTCCTGGACTAGGGGGTGTCCGGACAGCCGGACTATCAATATCCGCCGGACTCCAAGACTACGAAGATAGAAGATTGAAGACTCCGGCTCGTGTCCGGATTTTACTTTCCTTGGCGTGGAAGGCAAGCTTGGCAATACGGATATGTGGATCTCCTACCATTGTAACCGACTCTGTGTAACCCTAGCCTCCTCCTGTGTCTATATAAACCGGAGGGCTTTAGTCCGTAGGACAACATACATCTCAACAATCATACCATAGGCTAGCTTCTAGGGTTTAGCCTCCTTGATCTCGTGGTAGATCTACTCTTGTACTACCCATATCATCAATATTAATCAAGCAGGACGTAGGGTTTTACCTCCATCGAGAGGGCCCGAACCTGGGTAAAAACATTGTGTCCCTTGTCTCCTGTTACCATCCGCCTAGACGCACAGTTCGGGACCCCCTACCCGAGATCCGCCGGTTTTGACACCGACATTGGTGCTTTCATTGAGAGTTCCTCTGTGTCGTCACCGATAGAGCGGATGCGTCCACCCGTCTTCAAAGACGGTGTTTTCGCCGGAGGGGCCTTGGCCGCCGGCCAAACTATCCGGCTTGGTGGTTTTCTCATGACCGCCTATCCGGCCGCCGCTTCAGCAATGACTTCTCGAGTCGTCGGAAGCAATCTTCGCGTCAGCCCTAAAGTTGCCGAACAGTGAGATCCAATAGAGCTCTCGTCTGTTAACGAGCTCTTGGATCGCATCGCCGCCCTGGAAGTCGCTACGGACTACAACCAGATTGGGCTTAAAACCGATCTGAGAGAGATTAACTCTCCCCAGGCCACCCACCACGTCGCAGTGGTAGAGGAGCAATACGGCAACTCTTTGCCAGTGTTGAAGACAATTCATGTCCGGATTCCCGAACCCTCCATGCCGGATTCCCGCGGAGGGACGGACTTCGATCGAGCATTGAACTTAAGATCATGCATCGCCCCGGACTCGCTGGATTGCGTCCAGCAAACCAAACTTCCGAATTCGGAAATTCCTTGGCCTTTGAGCCTCAAGATGGGCAGGGATCCGGATTCTATTCCACCCACCCGCCCAGTCATATGCGATCTATCTCTAATATGGCAAGAGCCTACTGAAACAGTACATCACTACTGGGCCAAATTCCTCCTGGTTATGGACAGGATAAAGGACTGCCGAGAGTAAAACGCAATATCAATCTTCTGCAATAACTGCACGGACAAGGGAATACTAAACGCCATTGATCTTCGCAAAATTACGCGCTTCACCGATCTGGCATCCATCGTACGAAAGTACTGTGCGATGGAGAGTTTCCGGAAGACCGAAAATCAATTTTGGGATAATCCGGCCCCAAACCCAGTCCGCAGTAAAAGGGCACCTTACACTCAGGCCCTAGATGCAAAAACGAAAAAACAAAAACCCAATAAGGGAAACGGAACCGTACTGGAGGGATGGCTCAATGGACCCTGTAAACTTCATAGTACGGAGGGAGCCGTCCCAACACATAGCCTTCGAGCATGTTGGATATTACGGCAGGTGGCCAAAAGTGGCGAAGAGCTCCTAGCTCCGGGAAACCACTCCAACAATACCAGCACGGTATCAACAGACTTCGAGACTTTCGCATCAAATAATATGCGAAAATGAACAATCCACGAACTCGCCGAAGTCTACCAAGTAGCAACAGCAAATCCATGGAGCGACACAGCTATTACCTTCAATGCCAGCGAAAAGCCCACATTCCGAACAACCAGAGCCCCAGCCGCACTGGTACTTAGTGCCATAGTGGACGGCTTTCGACTGACAAAAGTCCTCATGCATGGCGGCAGCGGACTAAACCTCATTTATGAGGAAACTCTGCGAAAAATGGAAATCGATTGGAGCCGTATTGAGCGAAGCAGCTCAACCTTTAGAGGAATAATCCCTAGCCGGGAAGCACGCTGCACCGAAAAAATCACACTCGATGTGGTGTTCGGCTCTCCGGACAATTACAGATCCGAAGAAGTCACGTTCCAGGTGGCCCCATTCAGCAGTGGGTATCACGCCATATTAGGACGAGAGGCATTCACAATTTTTCAAGCAATACCTCATTACGGGTACATGAAGCTCAAAATGCCTGGTCCCAGCGGAATAATCACTCTCACTAGTGATCCGGACATAGCACTCTGCGCCGAAAACAAGACAGCCGCACTAGCCCTCGAGGCACTATCCGAGGCCTTAGCGGCAGAGGAACTCACCGCGCTGCGCTCTACGGTGAACAGGGACGATGTGATACTCGACAAAAGATCCAAGTCCACCTCCTTCAAACCAGCAGACGAGATAATAAAATTCCAGGTCCATCCAACGGACCCAACAAAGACGGCCTCCATTGGGGCATAGCTGAACCCCGAAGTAGACGCCGCACTGCGCGAATTCCTTCGGGAAAATTGGGATATCTTCGCCTGGCATCCTTCGGACATGCCCGGAATCCCTCGCAGGTTGGCAGAACACAGCCTAAACATCCTAAAAGGATTCAAGCCAGTCAAGCAGGCTCTTCGACGATTTTCCGAGCCCAAAAGACAGGCAATGGGAGAAGAGCTAGCCAAACTATTGGAAGCCGGATTCATTAGAGATATCAAACATCCGGACTGGCTAGCAAATTTGGTGATGGTACCAAAGAAGGATAAATCCTGGCGCCTCTGTGTCGATTTTAAAGACCTCAATAAAGCTTGCCTGAAGGATCCCTTCCCTCTCCCCTGCATCGATCAAATTATCGATGCCACAGCAGGGCACGATTCGTTGTGCTTCCTGGACGCATACTCTGGATATCATCAAATCAAGATGGCGGAAGCATACCAAGCCGCAACGGCATTTATCACCCCATATGGACCATTCTGCTTCAACACGATGCCCTTCGGACTCAAAAACGCCGGCGCAACATATCAGTGCATGATTCAAACATGTCTGGCTAACCAGATCGGCAAAACAGTCGAGGCATACGTAGAAGACGTAGTCGTCAAAACAAAACACGTCGAAACTTTAGTAGACGATTTGAGGCTCACATTCGACAACCTTAGAGCATATGACATCAAGCTGAATCCGGAAAAATGCGTTTTCGGCGTACCAGCCGGAAAGCTGCTGGGCTTCATCGTATCCGGTAGAGGAATTGAAGCAAATCCGGCCAAAATCCGAGCTCTGTCACAGTTGGATATTCCAAAAGACCTCAAACAAATACAAAAATTAACAGGATGCGTGGCAGCCTTAAGCCGCTTTATCTCCCGTTTAGGAGAAAAGGCGTTGCCCCTCTACCGCCTCCTCAGGCGCACCGAACACTTCGAGTGGACGGATGCTGCCACTGCCGGACTCGAAGAAATAAAGGCCATACTGGCAACAAATCCGGTCCTGGCTGCGCCGACTCTGGGCGAACCAACGTTGTTATACATCGCAGCAACACACCAAGTTGTAAGCGCAGTCCTCGTCGTCGAACGAGCGACAGAAGGGCATAAATTCCCTCTTCAAAAACCAGTGTATTATGTATCCACTGTGTTAACCCCCTGCAAATCCCGTTACCCGCACTATCAGAAGATAGCATACGCGGTGTTCATGGCGTCTCGAAAGCTCCGGCACTACTTTCAAGAGTGCTCGATAACAGTGGCCTCTGAAGTACCACTCAATGACATTATAAATAACCGCGACGCAACAGGTAGGATAGCAAAATGGGCCATTGAGCTCTTACCATTTGACATCACTTACAAACCTCGACGAGCTATAAAGTCACAAGTTTTGGCTGACTTCGTCGCCGAATGGACCGAAGCCGAACTCCCTAAAGAGTATGGCGCATACTCCAATTGGACTATGCATTTCGACGGCTCCAAAATGTTGGCCGGACTGGGGGCTAGCGTCGTACTGACGTCCCCCACCGGAGATACAGTCCAGTATGTACTTCAAATAATGTACACGAACTCCAACAATGCAGCCGAATACGAGGCCCTGTTACATGGTCTCCGGATGGCGGTCTCCATGGGCATTCAATGCCTAGAGGTGCGCGGGGACTCAAACCTTGCAATATCCCAAATAAACGGAGACTTCGACGCCAAGGATCCGAAAATGGCAGCATATCGCAATGTTGTCCTAAAAATGCCAGCTCGGTTTGAAGGACTCGAATTCCATCACATAGCCCGAGATAATAACCAAGCGGCCGACGTCCTGGCACGCATCGGTGCGAAAGGTGATGCTGTCCCTCCAAATATCTTCCTGGAACGGCTCTTCAAGCCATCCGTACTATGGGAAGAGGAGTCCGGTAGCGACAAACCGGAGAAAACCGCACCAACCGGTGATTCGGCAGATGACATAACACCCTCCGCCCACGTTATAATGGCAGTAATCGCCGGGTGGTCAGAACCTTTCCTAGCCTACTTACTTAGGCAGGAACTTCCCGAAGACCAAAATGAGGCCCGCTGCATAATCCGGCGATCGAAGGCCTACAAGGTCCATGAGGGAGAACTTTATAAGAAAAGTACCACTGGAGTCCTTCAAAGGTGTATCTCCGAAGAAGAAGGGCGAAACCTCCTGGCTGAAATTCATGCCGCACTAGGCGGACACCACGCAGCAGCCCGGGCCCTTGTAGGAAAGGCATTCCGTACAGGATTCTATTGGCCGACGGCTTGGACAGACGCACAGGACTTGGTCCAGCGATGCGTTGGTTGTCAGCTCTTTGCTAATCAGAGCCATATGCCACCCACTGCCCTCAAAACCATACCCATTACCTGGTCGTTTGCAGTCTGGGGGCTTGACATGGTTGGACCTCTTAAAGGGGGAACCCACAAGAAAAAGTACCTATTGGTCATGGTGGATAAGTTCACCAAATGGATAGAGGCCAAACCGGTCAAAACGGCAGAGTCCGGACCAGTGATAGACTTTATATCAGGGGTGGTACACCGTTACGGAGTCCCCCACAGCATCATCACCGACAACGGCACAAACTTCACAGCCGACGAGGTTAAGTCATGGTGCAAAAATATGGGCATCAAGCTCGACTATGCGTCAGTCTATCACCCTCAAACCAACGGTCAAGTGGAAAGAGCAAATGGTCTAATAATGAGCGGCATTAAACCCAGACTAGTGAGGTCACTCACTAAATCCGACACACAATGGGTCGAGGAGCTCGACTCCGTACTCTGGGGGCTGCGGACAACGCCTAACCGTACTACCGGATTCACACCATTTTTTATGGTATACGGCGCAGAGGCAGTCTTGCCCTGTGACATTATTCATGACTCACCTCGAGTGCGCATGTATGAGGAAAGAGAGGCCGAGCTTGATCGGCAGGACAGCTTGGACACATTGGAGGAAGAACGTGACGTCGGGAAGGCTCGTTCCGCATTCTATCAGCAGCAGGCTCGAAGATATCAAAGCAGAGAAGTACGGGCCAAGACTTACAACGTTGGTGAACTAGTTCTACGCCTGCCGGACAAGAAAAAGGACAAGCTCAAGCCCAGATGGGAGGGCCGCTTCATTGTTGATCAAGTACTGACCGGCGGAGCATACCGTCTACGAAATGCGTCGGACAACCGACTCGAGCCGAACCCATGGAACGCAGCCCGCCTCCGACGATTCTATGCCTAGCACCGGATTAAGAGTTCGTCCCCTTCCCCCGTCCAAACTTTTATACTTCGGCTGTCTTTTGTTTCTCTTTTTATCCTTTTCACTTAAAAGCCCTTCCGGGCCTATTTTTGCATTCTTTGCATACGCATGAAGTGCCATCCGCACTCATTATTCCTGGGGGCTTCTTTTACAGAAGCTCAATTATACAGGTTTCATACCCAACACATGTGTCAAGCTTCCACATGTACCTTTTACTCGCCATTATATGCATCGATATGACTTAAGTTTTGGCCAAGCTGGGTTGCCTGGCTCCTGTGCTTACCCCTACGTTCCCGATTGTTCGGCTAGGAGGTAAAGGGAGCACCTCTGCGATTGTTACTGCCGGGTCAGCCAGATGTGTACCTCAGACTGGGTGAAGCCGAAAGCTAGCGTTCTTAAGGGAATATTCGGTCGGTGACTTAAAAGATGACTTTTTACCTATATATCTATTTGCCCCCAGATGTTTTACTGCTTTCTTTGCAGTCCGGACATGCACTTTAGGGCATGCCTCCCAGCGAAAGGAACCCTTAACGGAACTATTCTCCCTGGAAGATGTTTCTTACTAACCATGTAATATAACATAACTAGTTGGGCACTTGTCTGATAAAGCACTAATGACCCCTACGCCTGGTCTCCATGCATACCACGGTTGTTTCTTAACCAAAAAGGTATTCGGACACACTCCGGACTCTAGGGTCCCGAGGTCGAAGCGAAAAGGTCGGCAAAGACAAACGATCTACAATCCGGCTAGAAGGCATTTCACATGTCACTTTAAAGGATAACATACATTGTCAAATTTATTGATTGTATTCCTCCTCAATCCCGTCTAATAGGCTGTCTAGTTTACAGTCCCGTTGGGAAAATTTAGCAGCCAACTCTACTTGGCTGTACACTAAACTCACAGGGATCTCCTTCCCATCGGGCCCCACCGGTCCAACTTCGGCCATGTGGTTGGGGTCCGCCTTCTTGTACCGCGTCTTCACCATGGCCCAAGCCTCCCTGGCACCTTGACGGCAAGCCGAAATCTTCCACAAACGGAAGCGCTGCCGCACTCCCTGCAGCTTCTCCGCAAGCTCCCCGAGGCCCTCGGGTAGGGTGAGGGCTGGCCATAAAGCCTGAATGACGCCGCACATTGCCTGCCGAACTCGTTCGAGTAGCTGCAACAGTTCGGGAAGTTGATCACCCATTGATATGGGCATCTCCTCTGCAGGAAGACCCGTGAGTATACCTACAAGACATATCATGTCAAAATACTTCCTCGCCGAACTCTTCTTTTCAAAAGAGTTCGCTCAAGCACTTACTATAAATGCCGCGACGAAGCCGCTGATTCTCCTTAACGGAGCCGGACAGCTCGGCCTGAGCGCCTTTCAGCTCTTCTCCGAGCTTGGCGTTGGCATCCTGGAGCTTGTTCCTTTCCTGCTGAACCCTATTCAGCACACTTTCGCCGGCCTTTAGCTGGCGTAGCAATGCTTGCCTGTCCGGATCTTGTCCGGCGGTACCTGCAATGTCATTATTAGACTCGCGCGCACGCCGCACAGCGCTTATATTTATTAATAAAAATGTGTTACCAGGAGGGGTCTTTCCGTCTCCTCCTGCGGCAGCAAGTGCGGCCTCAAGTTGGGCCTTGCAATCTTGCAGCTCCCAAGACAGCTGGGCGTTCTTCTCGTTAAGAGCCTGAAATTTCCAATGATCCCTAAATCAGTTAGCATAACTACTTTAAGTCTCGGGGGATACTGGTATATACAACCATTAAAATTCCCTTACCCGTATGTCTTTCACATACTGCTCTGTGGCTCTGGTAAAACCATTTTGAGCGACACGGAGATGCGCGTCCCCTGCGTTAAAGGCATCCAATGCCTCAGGGGAAAAGCACGCTTCTTGAAATACTGTCCGGCGGCGCCTATGGTTCATGGCGCTCTCCACCTCAGACTTGGTGGCGGACAGTCTGTCGGTATCCTCCGTTGGAGAAGGATCCGGCTTGTGTCTTGCGCTTGCCTCCCCCTCCAGTCCGGGCGCTGGAGCCTGGCCGGTGTTGGTCGGATCGGCAATTCCTGCGCTCGCAGTCCGGCAAGCGCTTTTTCTCCTACAAAGATCATGAGCACTCAGGCGTTTCCTCGGAACGTTGCTCTGAAAATTCGAATACGAGCTATACCTTTGCGGCGACGTTTCCGTCCGCACTGCGCTCCTTTTCCGCCTGCTGGTTCGGACTGGCCTCTGTTGGTCAGCCGCCGCGGGCTCGGCTTCCTGCCGTAAAGGCGCTTCCTGCAAAATACCATCGTTCGTGAAGGTCAGAGATGGGCAGGGAAGAGATACCGGTGTCCGGACTTCGGTCGCGGTCACCTGGGAAGCCGGACTTAGTCCGGGGTAGTCTTCCGTAATGGCGACCAAAGCATTGTCTATGCTGAGCTGGTGATACACCCCGTCGATCAGCTCCACCTCGATGTCCGGGTCCTCTTCGGAGGCCGGGCCCAGGGATCCTTCTGGATCTTCGGGTTGCGGAGCAGGACTCACCATGTCCTCCACAGTCCGGCGTAGATCCTGCGTCGAAGACATAATGTGAGAAGCTTAAAACTTCGAAAGCATGGGTTGAGCCCTTCAAGGTGTTCACTTACCCATCCTCTAGGGTTGATCATGGAAAACCCATTCAAAGGGTTCGTCCAAAGGAAATCCTCCTTCTCCCCCTTGTACAGGACGGACAGGATCTTCACCAGATCCTCGGTCGAATGCGGCCCTTTGCGGCCGTGCCGGGTAGCATCGTCTTCCCCGTTGAAATCCCACATGGGGTGGCCTCTGTATTACAGTGGCTGTACCCCTCGCTGGATGCATGTCGCCATGACTTCGATCATGGTCAAGCCGGAATGAGCCATTAATCTTATCCGGCCCATCAAGTAGTGGACGCTCTTGTATTCCTCCAATCGGGGGCTCCGCGGGCGCCAGCTGAGGCGTTTCTTCAATGGAACAGCACTAAACTCCGGGAGGCCGATCCGAACTGGGTCCGGCAGCGGAGCGTCTCCTATATAAAACCACTCCGAGGGCCAGTCTTCGGACGCCTTCTTGGGAGTACCGGATAGGTATCCGGTCCCGGCGATGCGCCATATTTCGGCGCCGCCCACTTGATATATGGACCCCTGGTGAGAACGGGGTACGAGGCAAAATAGCCTCTTCCACAATGCAAAATGGGGCTCGATGCCCAGGAATAGCTCACAAAGAGCTACGTAGCCCGCGATATGCAACACAGAGGCGGGCGTGAGGTGGTGGAGCTGGAGTCCGTAGAACTTCAGGAGCCCGCGGAGGAACGGATGTATTGGAAATCCGAGCCCCCTTATCAGATAGGGGACAAAGCACACTCGCTCCCCCTTATTGGGGCTTGGAGTGTCCTCCGCCTGCCTCCCACCTTGATAAGTAACCAGTCCGGCTCGAACTGGAACCATGAAGGCCGGAGAAAGAAACCCCTCCGTTTGGAGTTTCACTAGCTCATTGTGCGAAATAGAGCACCTCCTCCAATTCCCCGGCGGTGGGCTGGGAGCGCGTGAAGAAGAGCCGCGTTGACGATCCATGGTGGAATGGATTTCTAGGTCAGAGGCGCTTCGATGGAGTGTACGCGGGAGGAACACGGTGCGGTTTGGATCTGGATTCTTGCCTCTTTTATAGGCAGGCGACTCGCACAATTAGGGGGTGAAATGCAAAAAACACCCTGGCTTTTCGCATTCGTGCGACGCGTGGAAGAGGGCCATTATTTGGCGTAGAAGCCGAGGAACACAGTGTTCAAGATGAAGCCGGACACTATTCGGCAGGTACATGGAATTTGAAGGGAGAACCCGCCTTGCAACGCCGAAGACTATAAACGCGCTGGACTTATCGTCATTGAAGCCTGGTTCGGGGGCTACTGAGGGAGTCCTGGACTAGGGGGTGTCCGGACAGCCGGACTATCAATATCCGCCGGACTCCAAGACTACGAAGATAGAAGATTGAATACTCCGGCTCGTGTCCGGATGGTACTTTCCTTGGCGTGGAAGGCAAGCTTGGCAATACGGATATGTGGATCTCCTACCATTGTAACCGACTCTATGTAACCCTAGCCTCCTCCGGTGTCTATATAAACCGGAGGGCTTTAGTCCGTAGGACAACATACATCTCAACAATCATACCATAGGCTAGCTTCTAGGGTTTAGCCTCCTTGATCTCGTGGTAGATCTACTCTTGTACTACCCATATCATCAATATTAATCAAGCAGGACGTAGGGTTTTACCTCCATCGAGAGGGCCCGAACCTGGGTAAAAACATTGTGTCCCTTGTCTCCTGTTACCATCCGCCTAGATGCACAGTTCGGGACCCCCTACCCGAGATCCGCCGGTTTTGACACCGACAGCCACCAACAGTATTTATTTAATCACCACTAACACTAGCTAATAATCATCATCATAGTCATTACCACCAACACTAGCTATTTTATCATCATAGTAATAGTGTAGCACATCATCATCCTGAAACTCATTTCTAGCCAGCTACTCACTCCTGCTACTCTCTCATAGGTAAAAGAACATAAAACATGTGTAGCTCTCCTCCTTGATCAAATTGGAGCATGCAGATGAACCTGTCTCCTAATCGTGGAAGACGCCTCTGTTTGCTGCTCCCTAGTACTTCTCTGCGCTCCCCCAACACATATTTGGTCCAGTCTTGCACTGTTAAGCATCCGTCGCTAATCTTGAATGCACTAAAGTAAGCTGTAGGATATCTTGGCCGTAAGTTGATAATACTCATGATACCTTTAGTCTCGATCCCATAAGGCACAACATTCATTGGGAGTCCCTGTTGAAGAACATCGTCTGGTAACATACTTAGCAATGAAGTTTAGCTTCAAAAATAATGTATGGAAAAGATGCAATGAGGATAAAAAGTAAAAATCTTACCATCCTTCCTAAATGGATGTGACCGTAGTTCATTACGAACACTATTGGTCGCACATTTTCAGTACTAACATTTCTAAATGCAGGAAGAAAATTTGTCTTGACAGTATCAAGATCCTCAAGCCATGAAACATAATGACTGAGCTCCTCGCAGTTGAGTTTAGCCCCAGGACAGTATACGGTCCTGTCTACCAAGCGCTGGACATGTTTGCTTGCACGGAAATAAGCTGACAATACAAATTAGTTGTCAACTATTTTTGAATAAACAATATCAAAGACATAAATATGGTTGAGAAACTTACATAATGGTATAACTGGAGGCATTTGCACATTGACCCAGATGTCGGTATTACTTTCAATATCATCTTCCGGATGAATATCAAAGGTGATAACCATATCAGGCTCAAATGCATAAGTCTTGCATAGTGCTCGCCATGTTTTGCATCCAAAATAGGTGTAGTCGTCTGAATTGTATAACTTTGCATGGAAAATATAACCATGCTCCGTCTTCAAGTAAACTTTCTTTTCCTCCATACTATGACTGAAACCTATCTTATCCAATACAAAAACTCTTGCATGGCAGGGGATACGCTAGTAGAATAGTAAAAAAATATAAGTTGAAGCAAATGAAGCAGATGTCATGCTTAATTACGAAAAAAGACTTGTCATTGTGACTTACTGTATCCACTTCGAAGTTCTCGTCCAGCTTGATGCTGAAGCGCCTATCATCATCTAGGAAGATTCCGTCGCACAGGCCGCGCTCGTCTTCGCAGTATTTGCAAATACCGAAATCCTTCTCGTCGTCAGACATTTCCTATGTTCCTAGTTAAAACATTAATTGAAAATCGATCGAAGACAACCACCAAGATACTCAACACACAAATCCGGGGCACTCGATATTTCCTACATATTCTAGCACAAGTCATGCCAAAATTCACGTAAAAATCCGGCATGACCTTTGCTAAAATAGGACATATCGAGCGCCTGAAATTTGCCGGAACGAAAATGAATCAACACTCAGGCAAAACATAGGCCACTCGAAGGTGTAACCTGCAAACATGACCGGCCACTTGGATATTGAGCAACACAAGATATACATTTCAGAATATCTTATAGGACTCAAATTAGCATGCATTCAATAAGCAAAAGTAGATCATCTCATGCATCAGTACATCGTCGAATATTATCACTAATACATCACGAATAGTGTCATACATATAACATCACTAATACAACTAAAACTCTAGCACACGACGGGTATCGGCGCGGGCGGTGGACACCCACAGAGAAGGCACCATCACGGGATCATAGCTCCAGTGAGATCCCCGGAGAACCTGCCAGGTATTGGAGAACGGCCTGTGCTCCAACGCAAACAAGTAGCGACGGACGTGCGCGTCCTCCTCACTGACGCGGTGACGCACCACCTCCGCGGAGTCCTCGAGCCTCGGGATCATCACTGGCCCACATGACCGCCACCAAAGAAGGTTCGGGTCAACGACAGGCTGGCTACTCACCAACCTGCGCCCCCCGGTAGGTAGCGCCTCCCAGTACCACCCCGGTGGAGCCCAGTCCCGGACATGGCCGATCTGGTCAAGCAGGTGTCCTCCTCCGCCGACTCGACGACGAGGATGCGGGGTAGGCATCGTCCACGTCGAGGCGGGAAAAATTGCTTTAACTAAAAAATCACCTAATTAGTACCTAGTTCTTACTAACTAGTTCTTACTAACTAAATAGAAGAAGGTCAAATTTTACTCGTTTTATTATGCATTACACTAGTGTTTATTCATCATCTAAGAAAACGTCACCTAGGAAAAAATCCCAGCTGCATCTGTATCCAATTCATTTCGACCCATAGATGAACCCTAACTATTTGATGCAACTAAAATTTGAAGAACTCTATGTAGGCAGAGGTAGGAAGGGGGAGGAGCAGGCGTGCTCACCTCGATCGGGCCTGCAGCGAGAGAGGGGCAGGCGGCGTCGAGGTCAGGCTTGGGGCGGCGTCTGGGGCGGCGTTGAGGTCGGGGGCGGCGTCCGGGGCGGCGTTGAGGTCGGGGCCGGGGGCGGCGTTGAATCCGAGGGCGGGGGCGGAGTAGAGGGTGTGCAGAGAGCGCGCGGCGACTGACGGGCGACGGCGGCGGCGAGAGCGGAGTAGTGAGATTTGGGGGAAGTGGCCGTGGAGAAGGACGAACGCGGTGGTTAAGTCAGAAGTAGCAGTAGCGCGTTCCCAGAAACACGCTGCTGCTACATTAGCTACAGCGCATTCTGCGATACGCGCTACTGCTACAACTTTCTCCTTTTTCCCTCTTCCACTTATTTTTCTTCACACTTTATTTTTTTTCTTTCACCTTCTTCGATTTCTTTCATTCTCAATTACCTTTCTATTCGCTTTTCACTTAATTTTATATCATTTAGTAGTAGCGAGTTTAGAGCAAAACGCGCTGCTACAAAGAAAGTAGCAGTAGCGCGGTTCCATGTAGATTGCTAGTACTATGTGTACCATATCGGCATAGCCGTGAGAATTTTAGTAGTAACGAGTTTTCTGAGAGACGCGCTACTGCTACGAAACTATCTGCAGCGCGGTTTCGGCAAGCTCGCTGCTGCTATTTAGCACCAGCGTGCTTCTTTGACACACGCTACTGCTAAAGTTCTGTGTATAAGGTTTTCCCTAGTAGTGCCTGAAAGTAATGCTCATGGCTCTGGAGATGAAGGTAAAACACAAAATGACCGATGCATGCTTCGACGAGAACATGTCCTTCTGGCACGAACGTCTTCCCAAGCGGAACAAGTGCCCGTCCAGTTTCGAGCAGGCAAAGAAAATCGTATGTCCTCTGGATTTACCGCACGTGAAATACCATGTGTGCATGAACAATTGCATCATTTATCGGGACGAGCACGCGGAGTCTACCATATGTCCGGTGTGCGGCGTCACTCGATACGAGAAGAGGAAGAAAGCTCCTCGAAAAGTGGTGTGGTACTTTCCGATCACTCCTCGTCTGCAGCGGTATTTCGCGGACCCTAAGGTAGCAAAGCTCCTGTGGTGGCACGCAGATATGGAGGAGAAGAAGCGAGAAGATGACGTAAATGATCCGGAGATAAATAAAAAAGACAAGATGCTGAGTCACCCAAAGGATGCGAGCCAATGGCAAGCGTTGAACTTCAAACACCCAGAATTTGGGAAGGATCCAAGGAACATTATGTTGGGCGCGAGCACCTATGGAGTCAATCCGTTTGGCAGCCAGAGAAGCACACATAGTACCTGGCTTGTGTTTGTGTGGATGTACAACCTTCCCCCTGGTTGTGCATGAAGAGGAAGTACATTCACATGAGTATGCTAATTGAAGGGCCGAAACAACCAGGGAACGACATCAATCTGTATCTGGGGCTGCTGAAAGAGGAGCTAGACACGCTATGGAAAACGCCAGCCAGTACGTGGGACGCCGCAGAGAAAGAATATTTCCCTATGAGAGCCGCACTGCTCGACATGCACGACTATCTCGGTTACGGATATCTCGCGGGGCAGGTGGTCCATGGATTTTCTGGATGCGTCAGGTGCATGGATGACACAACGTATCGCCAGCTAGATAGAGATCCCGGGTCTTCGAAAACCGTGTTCATGGGACATCGAAGGTGGCTTCACGACGATTACCCGTGGGGGAAACGCAAGGATCTGTTCGATGGTGAAACCGAACCCCGAAGACGCCCGCGTATGAGGAGCGGCGGGGAAATAGACCAGCTGTTGAAAAATTCGAAAGATTGCCCACTGCCGGGAAAGAAGCAAAAGGCACCAGAGCTAGGAAAGAAGCGAAAGGCGCCAGAGCCGCTGCTGAAGGTATGGAAAACAAGGTCTGTTTTCTGGGACTTGCCATACTGGAAGATCCACCGTGTGCCTCACAGCCTTGATGTCATGCATATCACGAAGAACGTGTGCGAGAGTCTGCTTGGTACCCTGCTCAACAAGCCAGAGAGGACCAAAGATGGGCCGAAAGCAAGGGCAGACTTGAAATCAATGGGCATCAGGGAGGAGCTTCACGCTAATGATCATGATGATGATGATGATGATGATGATGATGATGATGAGGCGAAGCAGGACATGGAAAGTCGTCGCAAAGGCAAAAAGGCCAAGAAGACCGGAAATGACTACCCTCCCGCGTGCTTCACTCTAAGTCAGGAGGAGATCGAGCAGTTTTTCACCTGCCTCGTAGGAGTAAAACTTCCTTACGGTTACGCGGGGAAGATAAGCAGATACCTAGACCCAGCGAAGCAGAAGTTCAGCGGGATGAAGTCTCACGACTGTCACGTGCTGATGACGCAGATACTTCCAGTTGCAATCCGTGGGATCATGGACACGCACGTCCGTGAAACGCTATTTGGCCTATGCAACTTTTTCGACGTCATCTCTCGGAAGTCGGTTGGCGTGAGGCAACTCAGAAGGCTACAGGAAGAGATCCTGGTGATACTATGCGAGCTTGAGATGTACTTCCCGCCCGCATTCTTCGACGTTATGGTGCATCTGCTGGTCCATATCATGGAGGATATCATCCAACTCGGGTCGACGTTCCTGCACAGCATGATGCCGTTCGAAAGGATGAATGGTGTCATCAAAGGATACGTTCGCAACATGTCACGTCCAGATGGAAGCATAGCCAGGGGCTTTCTGACCGAAGAGTGCATCTCCTACTGCACAAATTATCTAGGCATCGAGGACCCCGTTTGTCTGCCCGTCAACAGGCACCTCGGCAGGCTCGCTGGATGGGGTCACCGTGAGGGTCGCTGCGAAATCCATGTCGACTTCGAGGGTCGACTCGCCGACTTTGAAAGAGCAAACCTAGTCGCGTTACAACACATAGACGTGGTCGATCCTTGGGTGGTAGAGCACAAAACCTTTATTGAGAAGACGTACAATGACCGAGGCCAACAGAGGACGGATGGAGATATAATCAAAGAGCACAACTCATGTTTCACGCGTTGGTTCAAGCAGAAGCTTTTGTCGTACCCTTTACATGAGGATTCTTCTGGGGAAGAACAACTCATATTCGCCTTGTCACAGGGCGCCGAGCATAACCTGATGACCTATGAGGCATACGATATCAACGACTACACATTCTACACCGAGGACAAGGACATGAAGAGCGATGGTTATCAGAACTCCGGGGTAACGATGGAATCCTACACCGGTAACGACAAGGACAGATACTACGGAAGGATTGAGGAGATCTGGGAGATGAGCTACGCTGGAGAGAAGGTCCCGATGTTCCGTGTCAGATGGGCCAAGAGCTTCATAAAAGAAGACCAGTATTTCACCACCATGGTTATACCCGAAGCCAAATCCAAGACAGCGGGCGCAAACGTCACCATGAAAAATGAGCCATGGGTACTGGCTTCCCAAGTGGACCAATGCGTCTTCATTACCGACCCGCCAAAGCCCAGTCGTGTTGTTGTGAGGAGAGGCAAAAGGAAGATCATCGGAATGGATGGAGTCGCCAATGAGCAAGACTTCGACAAGTACGGCGACCCGAAGATGGAACATGACGACGACGATGAAGTATCAGCATACACCACAATAAGAAGCAGGACCACCCTACCTAAAGGACGTCCGTTCAAGAGAAGAACTCCATTTACGAAAAATAAGGGCAAGAAGATTGTGAACAGATAGCTAGCTAAGATCGATTGTATTTAAATTGTAGCCTTCACTTCTCGATTGTATTTCATGGGCACTTTTTGAACTCATGAATGTTTTTAAATTTCATGGACACTCGATCTCGATCCCCCTCCATCTCGATCGCTATCCCACCTTGCCAGATCAGGCCCCCCACTCCACCGTTGCCGACGACCCACCGCACCCTCCCCCGCTCCACCGGTCGCCGCCGCCGACCCCCGGCCCGGACCCTCCCCCACTCCACCGCCGCCGCCGACGCCCCGCACCCTCTCCCCCGCACCCTCCCTGGCCCGCTCCACCGTCACAACTGAATGCAACTAAAATTGATTATATTTTCAAATAACAAATTTGATGATATTTTTTAAAAATTATTACTATTTTCATAAAAAAATATTACTGTTATGATTTAAACAAGTTTGAACATATTTAAACACAAATAAATATCAAGCAACATTTTAAATGCATAAAAGCAAAAATAGGGGAGCATGGGAATCGAACCCAGGACCTCCTAATGTGTATGTTGCATACTAACCAGTCGGGCTAGTGGGTGTGTTCTGATGTAGATAGGGTTAGGTTGTATATAACCTGACCAGTCGGGCTAATTATTAAAACAAAATTCTAATGGCGCACCAAGGGGAGGTGTGCAATTAGAATCGTCGTACTTATGGCGCACTAGGGGTAGGTGCCCCATTAGAACCCTCCCCCACACCCCCTATTCACCTCGCACTGTGCCCTCCCTCCCTCCCTCGCCAAATTCCCCAACCGTACGCCGCCGCCCCCTCCGTTCGTCGTAGCCGCCCACGCGCCCCGCCGCCTCCCTCTCCCCTTCCTCCCCCTCGAGCGCCGCCACCCCCTCCGTCCGCCGAAGCGCCCACGCGCCCCCGCCGCCTCCCTCTCCCCTTCCTTCCCCTCGAGCGCCGCCTCCCCACCGAGCCCCGCCTCCCCCGCGAGCGCCGCCTCCCTCGCCTCCCTCCCTAACCCTCGGAGCCGCTGGAGACTTGGAGCCTCGGCGCCGCCCCACGTCCACCAGGAGAGGAGGCCCCATGTCCAGCAGGAGAGGAGGCCCGCGACCTCCCCACCTTCTATCCCCGCCTCCCCCAAGCTTGCCGTCTCCGCCCTCCGTCATCTCTGCTCCGGCCACCACCTCATCGTGGTCAGGTAACCCTCCTCCCTCTGCCTCTCTTCTCCTCTCTTCCTCCTCTCCTCCCTCCCGGCCATGCCCTCTTCTTCTCTCTATTTCTAGGTTTAGGTCAAATCCCTCTCTAATTTAGGTCAAATTAGGTTCAAAAAATTGCTAATTTTGGTCAGCAACCCATCAGTTCTATGCTGAGAATGCCCTGTAGATGCAATAATATTTTAATCATGATCAAATATAACTGCACCCCTAAATAGAACCATTTGCATAATAGGTATGTGTTTCCCTCTTCAGTGAAGGGAATTAAATGGTCTAAACCACTTGGCTAGTGTGGTTAGTAACCCAAGGCAAAGGGTCTTTCATTTTAGGCAGGCAAGAACTTCAATCCAAAAGCATTTGCTGTGGACTCCACTCAAAAGCCATTACTCAAAGTTCAGCTAGCACTAAAAAGGCTACTCCTAGTAGAAGTGTTGAATTAAACAAAGTATTTCCACTGGAACAGCTATGTATGTTTTCAGTGAGACTGTGCATGCTCTTTGTTTCGTGCAATCTAGTGCCGTACTGCCATCACAAAGTACATGACAAAACTAACAACACAGATGGCTTGCTGAAGTATCATAAGGTTATAGGATGATATTAAACAAAAGAAAACTATAAGCTAGGAACGAGTAGTCCACTTTGAATCTCTTCAACCCAGCTTCTCTAGATGGTGCTATCCCTCTGAAATGCTTGTTGTATGGTTACGTCATGTTTATCTAGACTATATGTTATAAGAGCAAGTATAAGAGCAAAAGTTCAGTAGTGTGAATAAATTAGTACTAATTCATTTGCTGATCAAGATGTTTGATTGTTTTCCTCTTGTTGATTGTTTGGTCAAAGCTGTCATGTTCTACTCAGGTAGACAGAGCTGTATAGGATTGTTCAAAATATAAGGGCTGAGCTCAAGGAGCATAGCAGCAGCTGTCAGTAGTTACACACTTGCACTGCATCTATGATAGTTGGATGCAATATATTTCCTACTGTATTTGACTAGTATTTAGGTCAACAGCAATCCATGATTTTTTTAGTTAACAGCAATCCATGATTTTTAGTTATAAGCAATCCATGATTTTTAGTTAACAACAATCCATGATTTTTTGGCTGTTGGCTATTGCTGTATGTTGCTACTGCTACTTGTTGGTGGGGCACTGGTGCTACTGCTAGTTTGCTACTTGTGCTGGATGTGCTACTGCTAGTCTGTTGCTCGTGTGGTGTTGTTAGTTACTTCGGTTGCTCGTTGGCTTCTGCTAGTGCTAGGCCGCTAGTAGTTTTGTAGTGTAGTTGCGGCTGCTCTATTGTGTCATATACAGATATGCTCATGTAGTCATGTGTGCTGCAGATTTATTGGATCTGTGGACTGTGGCCAACCATTTTGATTCTAACTGAACATTTTCAAGCTACTGGTTGCTCGTGCTGTTTTTCTTGCAGCTGGTCATGCTCTACTGCTACTGGTTGCTGGTATACTGGTGCGGTGGTGCTCTCTACTGTGTTTCCTTGTGCTATGCTGCACTGTTGCTTACTGCTATACATAGTGTGTTGTTTTGTGCTCTGCTGCTGCTAGTTAGTTGTGTTGTGTTGCTGACCTGCTGTTTACTTAGTACTTACTTGTGATGTGCTGCTATAACTATTTAGCAAGTGTTTAAAGCTTTAATTCGTTAATTGTGCTGGTGATGTGCTGCTGCTAGTTGTGTTGTCAGTAGTCATTGGACTATTTGTGATATTATCTACCTATTGCATTGCTTGTTTGCTACCCTGCTTTGCTTGCTTATTTAGTTTGGAGAAGCAAGGAATGGGGAGAAAGCCTTTTCAACCTTATGAAAGTAGAGGCACATTGTGGTGCTAGTTTGCTGGGTTTTGTCTCCCACCATTGTGTCGTGATGAATTTGCAGGTACCCTGAGAGGCCCTTGAGTTCGCCGGAATGTCGATTAACTTCCGTTCCGGCAAATTCGGGTACTCCATATGTCCTATTTTCAGCAAAGGTCATGCTGAAATTTTCCGTGAATTTTAGCATGCCTTTGCTAAAAATAGGACATATGGGGTACCATAATGTGTACGAGGTGCTCCCATCTTCTGTGTCATTATTACCCTTATTTACAGTCCAGTACAATTCGACTTTCAGTACAGCCTGTTATCATGCATGTTTTATGATCTGTTGTAAGGGTACTAATTGGTCTCTTCTCCTGCTTATCAGAGATGGGGGGAAGCAGCCACCACCGCTCTGCCACACCGCAGTACGAGTTGGATGCTTCCGAGTTCTTCAGTATCATACTTGGGACTTTAGTATCATCAATGACGCAGGTATATAAAACGAGAGATCTCCCCTTCACCCATCTCATTATGATATCTGTTGTTTGCTACATCACTCATTGTCCCAAACTGCAGAGGCTGCCTGACAGTTTTATGAACATGCTGGGTGAAGATCCGCCAAATAATGTGAAGCTGTGATAGGCCGGCAGTGGGTTACGCAGGCTGTGGGATGTGGAGTTGGTGATCAAGGAGGGCAACATGTACTTGTATCATGGGTGGGAGAAGTTCCACCATGCCTACGACCTGCGGCTGGGGTACTTACTTCTCTTCAGGTACGACGACGACGCCACCATGCTCATCGTGAAGGTGTTCAACGCGACTATGTGTCACATGCACTATGCTGACGATGATGATGCCAGTACATTCTGGCTCTTCTTATTCCTCTACATTTGGCTTTGTCTCACATCGATTGTTAACGGTCATTGTTGCATTTGGACAGGCAATGGGAGCAGCAGCAGCGACACTGGCTACAGCCAAAGCAGCAGCGACTATGGCTGTAGAAAAGCAACAGCGATTCTGGCTTTAGCGAAAGTAGCAGCGATTCTAGCAGCAGCAAAGACAACAAGAAGGATGATCCGGACTGGAGTGCGGGAGAAGAGGAGCAGAGTGGGGGTGAGGAGCTGCAGGATGACGATGGGCATCCGGCTGAGGATGACATAGCGCTGGTGGTGGCTGACCAAGGGCAAGAGATGGTGGTGGCTGACCATGGGCAAGAGATGGTGGTGGCTGACCATGAGCAAGAGATGGAGGTGGCTGAGGATGACCTAGCGATGGTCGTGCCCGTCCTGCCTGAAGGTGGCCTCGCGATGGTGGTGGTGCCTGACAATGACCACGCACGGAGGTGGCGCCGGCGATCCCACAGCTGGGCGACATGACCACACCAATTGTGGTAGAAGACTACATCCCACTGCCTCCACCACCTCGCCGCTCTTGGCGCATCAGGCTGAGGAAGGAGAAGGAGAAGAACAATGAGAACTGAACTATGTCAGGTATGTCAGATCTCCAAAATGATATATATATACTTAGTTACCTATGTTATCTCTAATATGCTTAGTTTCCTATAGGTTAGTTTCATTTTGACTAAGTTGGTTATAATATGCTAACTTAGAGCTTATATGCTTAGTTTCCTATAGGTTAGCTCCAAAATAACATATGTTAGCACAAAATGATCAAGTTTACATAATAAGCTTATAGTCTTCTTCTTATTCTTCTTCTTTTCCAAAATGACATAGGTTAGCTTCATTTTACCTAAGTTGGCTCTAATATGCTAACTTAGAGCTTATATGCTTAGTTTCCTATAGGTTAGCTCCAAAATTACTTATGTTAGCACAAAATGATCAAGTTTACACAATAAGCTTATAGGCTTCTTCTTATTCTTCTTATTCTTCTTCTTTTCCAAAATGACATAGGTTAGCTTCATTTTACCTAAGTTGGCTCTAATATGCTAACTTAGAGAGCTTATATGCTTAGTTTCCTATAGGTTAGCTCCAAAATTACTTATGTTAGCACAAAATGATCAAGTTTACATAATAAGCTTATAGTCTTCTTCTTATTCTTCTTCTAGTATTCTTCTAGTCTTCTTCTTCTTCTCTTCTTCTTCTTCTTCTAACTTCTTGTTTATCATTTTGGAGATTGATTTAATTCACGGAAGCTTGCATGGATGGAGTGCTTCTTTTCCATTTGTGTTTTTATTTTGTACCAATGTGAAACTTTTGTGAATTGATGGATAACGGTGTTGGATGAACAATGTGAAACTTTTGTAATATGTAACGATGGAACTATGTGTTGGCTATGTATGTATATATGATGAAACTTGTGTGTGGGATATGATTGTTATGTGGATGCTTGTTGTATATATATGTGTTGGATATCTCATATGTGAAATAGTGACCTGAGATTAAGAAAAAACGAAAAAAATAAAAAAAAATTGTTACTAATGGCGCACTACCATGTGGTGCGCCATTAGTATAGCAGATAATAGTGGCGCACTGTGGGCAATACTAATGGCGCACTACGTGGTGCGCCATTAGAACACCAGATACTAATGGCGCACCAGTGGTGCGCCATTAGAATTTAATTCTAATGGCGTGATGCTAGTGGCGCACCAGTAGTGCGCCATTAGAAGGCAAAACTGGTGCGCCACTAGCATGCCTTTTCCTAGTAGTGATAGGTCTTTCACAAAGTACATACCTTGATAAATATTGAAAAAGTTCAATATGGATCAGTCCAAGAATGGGTTCTTGCCTGTGTTGCAAGGTGTGAAACTGAGCTCAGCTCAATGTCCGACCACGACAGAAGATAGAGAAAAGATGAGTGTCGTCCCCTATGCCTCGACAATAGGGTCTATCATGTATGCCATGTTGTGTACTAGACCTGATGTAAACCTTGCCGTAAGTTTGGTAGGAAGGTACCAAAGTAATCCCGGCATGGAACACTAGATAGCGGTCAAGAATATCCTGAAGTACCTGAAAAGGACTAAGGATATGTTTCTCGTATAGGGAGGTGACGAAGAGCTCGTCGTAATGGGTTACGTCGATGCTAGCTTCGACACAGATCTGGATGACTCTAAGTCACAAACCGGATACGTGTATATTTTGAATGGTGGGGCAGTAAGCTGGTGCATTTGCAAGCAAACGTCGTGGCGGGATCTACATGTGAATCGGAGTACATGGCAGCCTCGGAGGCAGCACATGAAGCAATCTGGATGAAGGAGTTCATCACCGACCTAGGAGTTATTCCCAATGCGTCGGGGCCGATGACTCTCTTCTGTGACAAACTGGAGCCATTGCCCTTGCCAAGGAGCCCAGGTTTCACAAGAAGACCAGGCACATCAAGTGTCGCTTCAACTCCATTCGTGAAAATATTCAAAATGGAGACATAGATATTTGTAAAGTGCACACAGATCTAAATGTCGCAAATTCGTTGACTAAACCTCTTCCGCGAGCAAAACATGATCAACACCAGAACTCTATGGGTGTTCGATTCATCACAATGTAACTAGATTATTGACTCTAGTGCAAGTGGGAGACTGTTGGAAATATGCCTTAGAGGCAATAATAAAATGGTTATTATTATATTTCCTTGTTCATGATAATTGTCTATTGTTCATGCTATAATTGTGTTATCCGGAAATCGTAATGCATGTGTGAGTACATAGACCATAACATGTCCCTAGTGAGCCTCTAGTTGACTAGCTCGTTTATCAATAGATGGTTACGGTTTCCTGACCATGGACATTGGATGTCATTAATAACGGGATCACATCATTGGGAGAATGATGTGATGGACAAGACCCAATCCTAAGCATAGCACAAGATCATGTAGTTCGTTTGCTAGAGCTTTTCTAATGTCAAGTATCATTTCCTTAGACCATGAGATCGTGTAACTCCTGGATACCGTAAGAGTGCTTTGGGTGTACCAAACATCACAACGTAACTAGGTGGCTATATAGGTATACTACAGGTATCTCCGAAAGCATCTGTTGGGTTGACACGAATCGAGACTGGGATTTGTCACTCCGTATGACGGAGAGGTATCTCTGGGCCCACTCGGTAATGCATCATCATAATGAGCTCAATGTGACCAAGTGGTTGGTCATGGGATCATGCATTACGGTACGAGTAAAGTGACTTGCCGGTAACGAGATTGAACGAGGTATTGGGATACCGACAATCGAATCTCGGGCAAGTAATGTACCGATTGACAAAGGGAATTGTACACGGGATTACTTGAATCCTTGACATCGTGGTTCATCCGATGAGATCATCGAGGAGCATGTGGGAGACAACATGGGTATCCAGGTCCCTCTGTTGGTTATTGACCTAAGAGTTGTCTCGGTCATGTCTGCATGTCTCCCGAACCCGTAGGGTCTACACACTTAAGGTTTGGTGACGCTAGGGTTATAGAGATATTAGTATGCGGTAACCCGAAAGTTGTTCGGAGTACCGGATGAGATCCCGAATGTCACGAGGAGTTCCGAAATGGTCCGGAGGTGAAGATTTGTATATAGGAAGTCCAGTTTCAGCCACCGGAAAAGTTTCGGGGTTCACCGGTATTGTACCGGGACCACCGGAAGGGTCCCGGGGGTCCATCGGGTGGGGCCACCTATCCCGGAGGGCCCCATGGGCTGAAGTGTGAGGGGAACCAGCCACTGGTGGGCTGGTGCGACCCCCATGGGCCTCCCCCTACGCCTAGGGTTGGAAACCCTAGGGGTTGGGGGCGCCCCACTTGGCTTGGGGGGCAAGTCTCCCCTTTGCCCCCCCCCCTTGAGATTCAATCTCTAGGGGGCCGGCGCCCCCCAGGGCCCCTATATAAAGAGGGCGGAGGGAGGGTTGCGCACCCCTGCTCCTGGCGCCTCCCTCTCCCTCCGCAACACCTCTCCCTTCGCTGAGCATGGCGAAGCCCTGCCGAGATCGCCGCTACTTCCACCACCACGCCGTCGTGCTGCTGGATCTCCATCAAACTCTCCCTCCCCCTTGCTGGATCAAGAAGGAGGAGACGTCTTCCCCAACCGTACGTGTGTCGAACGCGGAGGTGCCGTCCGTTCGGCGCTAGGATCATCGGTGATTTGGATCACGACGAGTACGACTGCATCAACCCCGTTCTCTTGAAGGGTATGTAGATGCACTCCTCTCTCTCGTTGCTAGATGACTCCATAGATTGATCTTGGTGATGCCTAGAAATTTTTTATTTTCTGCTAGGTTCCCCAACAGGGTGCCCCCCTTTCCTTCCTCCCCTCTCTCCCTTCCTTCCCCTCTCCTACTTGGACAAGGAAATGACGGAGTCCTACTCCTGGTGGGAGTAGGACTCCTCCTGGTGCGCCTCCTCCTGACCGGCCGCCCCCTCCCCCTTGCTCCTTTATATACGGGGGCAGTGGGGCACCTCTAGACACAACAACAATTGATCCTTGAGATCTATTAGCCGTGTGCGGTGTCCCCCTCCACCATATTCCACCTCGATAATATCGTAGCGGTGCTTACACGAAGCCCTGCATCGGTAGAACATCATCATCGTCAGCACGACGTTGTGCTGACAAAACTATCCCTCGACACTCGGCTGGATCGGAGTTCGAGGGACGTCATCAAGCTGAACGTGTGCAAGAACTCGGATGTGCCATGTTTTCCGTGCTTGATCGGTCGGGCCATGAAGATGTATGAGTACATCAACTGTGTTGTGCTAACGCTTCCGCTTTCGGTCTACGAGGGTACGTGGACAACACACACCCTCTCGTTGCTATGCATCACCATGATCTTGCATGTGCATAGGATTTTTTTTTAAATTACTATGTTCCCCAATAGGGGCGCCCTCCACCCTTGTGGAGGCCTCGTGGCTCTTCTAGCCCAACTCTTTTGCTTCAGGGGCTTCTTCTGGTCCATAAAAAATCACCGTAAATTTTCAGGTCATTTGGACTCTGTTTGGTATTCTTTTTATGTAAAACTCAAAAACAAGGAAAAAACAGAAACTGGCCCTGGGCTCTAGGTTAATATGTTAGTACCAAAATAATATAAAATAGCATATAAATGCATATAAAAGCATCCAAGATGGATAATATAATAGCATGGAACAATCAAAAATTATAGATACGTTGGAGACGTATCAGTTCCTACCATCCTTCTTCAATATCATGACGCACATCCTAGTTCACCTAGTCGAAGAGATTGCCATTCTGGGTCCTGTATTTCTACACAATATGTTCCCCTTTGAGAGGTTCATGGGAGTCTTTAAGAAATATGTTTATAACCATGCTAGCCCAGAAGGAAGCATCTCCAAGGGCCATGAAAATGAGGAGGTCATTGAGTTTTGTGTTGACTATTTTCCTGACCTTAAGCCGATTGGTGTTCCTGAATCGCGGCATGAGAGAAGACTGGGTGAAAAAGGCATGCTAGGACCAAAAGCAATAATATGTATGGACGGGAATTCCCTCATTGAAGCACACTACACAGTTCTACAAAATTCCTCCTTGGTGGCTCCGTATATCGAGGAACACAAGAATATTTTATGCTCCAAACTGTTGGGGAACGTAGTAATTTCGAAAATTTCCTATGATCATGCAAGATCGATCTATGTGATGCATATCAACGAGAGGGGGGGTGTATCTTCATACCCTTGAAGATCGCTAAGCAGAAGCATTTATCAACGCGGTTGATGTAGTCGTACACCTTCATGATCTGCCCCGATCAAGTACCGAACGCACGGCACCTCCACGTTCAACACACAATCAGCTTGATGACGTCTTCGCCTTCTTGATCTAGCAAGACGGGCGAAGTAGTAGATGAGTTCCGGCATCCTGATGGCGTGGTGACGGTGTTGGTGAAGAACAATCTCCGCAAGGCTTTGCCTAAGCACTACGGAAACTATGACGGAGGATAAACTAGAGGGGACGGGGTTGCCGGCACATGGCTTGGTGTTTCTTGATGTGTCTTTGGTACTAGCCCTGCCCCTATATTTATATGTTGAGCCTTGGGGTCGAAACTTGGAGTAAAAGCCACCACAAAGTCGGTTTCACCCGAAAGGCAAGAGTCCTTCTTGGACTCCAGCGCCAGACGCTAGGGTTCCAGGCGTCTGGCCCCAGACGCCATGGACCCAGACGCCTGGAACCCTGGCGCGTGGCCCCCAGACTCCGCAAAACTTCCTTTTGAGCTTTCCAAAAACCTTGTGGGCTTTCCCCTTTGGCCCAAATAAAGTGTTCTCGTACCCCAAACATTTCGGGAAACATCCTGAACCCCTTCCGGTGAATTCCGGAACCCTTCCGGAGACCAAACACTATTATACCATATATCAATCTTTATCTCCGAACCATTCCGGAGTTCCTCGTCATGTCCGTGATCATATCCGGGACTCCGAAAAACATTCGGTCAGCAACATACATAACTCATATAATACTATATCGTCAACGAACGTTAAGCGTGCGGACCCTATGGGTTCGAGAACTATGTAGACATGACCGAGACACCTCTCTGGTCAATAACCAATAGCGGAACCTGGATGCCCATATTGGATCCTACATATTCTATGAAGATCTTTATTGGTCGAACCACATAACAACATACGTTGTTCCCTTTGTCATTGGTATGTTACTTGCGCGAGATTCGGTCGTCGGTATCTCAATACCTAGCTCAATCTCGTTACCGGCAAGTCTCTTTACTCATTCCGTAATGCATCATCCCGCAACTCACTCATTAGTCACATTGCTTGCAAGGCTTATAGTGATGTGCATTACAGCGAGGGCCCAGAGATACCTCTCCGACAATCGGAGTGACAAATCCTAATCTTGATCTATGCCAACTCAACAAGTACCATCGGAGACACCTGTAGAGCACCTTTATAATTACCCAGTTACGTTGTGACGTTTGGTAGCACACAAAGTGTTCCTCCGGTAATCGGGAGTTGCATAATCTCATAGTCGTAGGAACATGTATAAGTCGTGAAGAAAGCAATAGCAGTAAACTAAAACTATCAAGTGCTAAGCTAACGGAATGGGTCAAGTCAATCACATCATTCTCCCATTTATCAAATGACAACTCATGTCTATGGTTAGGAAACTTAACCATCTTTGATTCAACGAGCTATTCAAGTAGAGGCATACTAGCGACACTTTTTTTGTCTGTGTATTCACACATGTACTAAGTTTCCGGTTAATACAATTCTAGCATGAATAATAAACATTTATCATGATATAAGGAAATATAAATAACAACTTTATTATTTCCTCTAGGGAATATTTCCTTCAGTCTCCCACTTACACTAGAGTCAATAATCTAGTTTACGTCACCATGTGATTTAACACCAATATTCACATCTGTATGCAATTAACACCCATAGTTCACATCGTCATGTGACCAACACCCGAAGGGTTTACTAGAGTCAATAATCTAGTTCACATCGCTATGTGATTAACACCCAAAGAGTAATAAGGTATGATCATGATTTGCTCGTGAGAGAAGTCTAGTCAACGAGTCTATCACATTCAGATCCATATGTATTTTGCATATATTCTATGGCTACAATGCTCTGCACAAAGCTACTCTAGCTAATTGCTCCCACTTTCAATATGTATCCAGATTGAGACATAGAGCCATCTGTATCGGTGTAAAAGCTTGCACCGATGTAACTCTTTACGATGAACTCTTTTATCACCTCCATAATCGAGAAACATTTCCTTAGTCCTCACTAAGGATATTCTTGACCACTGTCTAGTGATCTACTCCTAGATCAAAATTGCACTCCCTTGCCAAACTCAGAGCAAGGTATACAATAGGTCTGGTACACAACATAGCATACTTTATAGAACCTATGACTAAGGCATAGGGAATGACTTCTCATTCTCTTTCTATTTTCTGCCATGGCCGGGTTTTGAGTCTTACTCAACTTCACACCTTGCAACACAGGCAAGAACTCCTTCTTTGACTGTTCCATTTTGAACTACTTCAAAATCTTATCAAAGTATGTACTCATTAAAAAATCTTATCAAGCGTCTTGATCTATCTCTATAGATCTTGATGCTCAATGCGTAAGAAGCTTCACCGAGGTCTTTCTTTGAAAAACTCCTTTCAAACACCCCTTTATGCTTTCCAGAAAATTCTACATTATTTCTGATCAACAATATTTCATTCACATATACTTATCAGAAAGGTTGTAGTTCTCCCACTCACTTTCCTGTAAATACAGGCTTCACCGCAAGTCTCTATAAAACTATATGCTTTGATCAACTCATAAAAGCGTATATTCCAACTCCAAGATGCTTGCACCAGTCCATAGATGGATCACTGGAGCTTTCACAATTTGTTAGCACCTTTAGGATTACAAAACCTTCTGGCTGCATCATATACAACTCTTCTTTAATAAATCCATTGAGGAATGCAGTTTTGACATCCATTTGCCAGATTTCATAAAATGTGGCAATTGTTAACATGATTTGGACAGACTTAAGCATCGATACGAGTGAGAAAATCTCATCGTATTCAACACCTTGAACTTGTCAAAAAACTTTTTGCGACAAGTCGAGCTTTGTAGATAGTAACACTACTATCAGCGTTTGTCTTCCTCTTGAAGATCCATTTATTTTCTATGGCTTACCGATCATCGGGCAAGTCCACCAAAGTCCACAGTTTGTTCTCATACATGGATCCCATCTCAGATTTCATGGCCTTCAAGCCATTTCACGAAATGTGGGCTCATCATCGCTTCCTCATAGTTCGTAGGTTCATCATGGTATAGTAGCATGACTTCCAGAACAGGATCACCGCACTACTCTGGTGCGGCTGTACTTTGGAAGACCTACGAGCTTCTGTAGTACCTTAATCTGAAGTTTCATGATCATCATCATTAGCTTCCTCACTAATTGGTGTAGGAATCACTGGAACTGATTTCTGTGATGAACTACTTTCCAATTCGGGAGAAGGTACAATTACCTTATCAAGCTCTACTTTTCCTCCCACTCACTTCTTTCGAGAGAAACTCCTTCT